>OX337244.1:90388080-95388080 GCA_946965025.1 Blera fallax
TTTTATTAAATAGATTCATAAACATGTTACGTTATTTGTGGAAAAATTACATATATGTATGTATGTTTTTTTCATATGTGAACCCTTTGTTCGAAATCAGGAAACTCCATGTTCGGCTAGTGTTCGACTACTGGGGGATAAGTCTATTTTTCAGTTTTTATTTTCTTTTAAGTAATTGGTTAAAGTTACTAAACTGATTTAAATAGTAGTAAAATATTTTTGAGATCTCGGCGCATATTAATTTTATATCACATCCTTACGTTCAACGCGCCGCTTACAGAAATCGATTCATTTACTATACTCCACTAAGTGTTCGACTTCTGGGGACATGACCCTACAAAATACACGATTTAGAAATAAAACTTAATTAGATTTTTCAGCATACATAAGTACATGTATGTACGTTTTCGGCGTTTAGAGTTTCATCCACAACTACATTTGAAATACTGTTAAGCTGTGTTCAGACGATGAAATTGAAAAATGTGTCCCAAATGTCTTACAATCGTGTGAACTGGCAATTTTTGTTTGACAATATTTTAAGAAAAACATTGTCAGACACCGATCTGACGCCAATCCACCCAATCGACTACGTCCATGCAATTGGTAATTATGACCTCGGTCTTCGTTTGTTTTTTTTCCAGAATTATTATACAAAAAATTGCGATACAACTCCGGCTCCCCACTTCGCAATTAAACGAGCAATTTCGCGTAAAATCCCTCTTTCTCGCGACGGGCTACCCAATATCATTTGTCCAAACAGTTCGGCATTTGCGTGGTGATTCGTCTTCATCTTCGCTGATGTCCAAAACGTGCGCAGCCAAAATCGTCGCAAGTGCCTCCTTTTGTTCCATTTTGATTAAACTTTTTCACTTTATCACACTTGAATTCAATGAACCACGAAAGACAAGTGTTCTGTTGAGTCTGACAACGTATGACAATCGATCTGCAAATTTTTCGTAAACAATTATCTACCAACCGTGTGAACTGACAGTTTGTGATCTGACAACGTTGTAAGCAAAAACATTGTCAGACCAGCCATCTGACAATAAATTGTCAGAAATTGGGACAGAATCGAACAACCCTGTGAACTGACAATTTAACGTTGTAAGATAGTTTGCCGTTGTCAGCTCATTGGCAGGAATTGTCAGCACATTTGTATACCTGACAGTATTGTCAGATCTGGCAATCGTCTGAACATATCTATGTAGCTTTATTCTCAATAGTCTTCGGAATATTTTTTCCGCACCAATAAAACTATAATACAAACACTGATTTTGAAAAAAACTTTCTATCTACTTACTTTTTATTTAAGTATTTATCCATTTTTTTTTAATAATTTCTCACTTAAAATTTTGGAAAACTTAATTAAAAATCTGTTATGTTATCACTCCGTATTGTTGTGTTACCAGTATTGTATTAATTTTTATTCATAATTATATTTCTGATTTCTAATTAGAAATAAAATAGCCGACGGATAAAAGAAAAAGTACTAGACCGAGATTTGAGAAAATAAAGAAAAACAAATAAAAAATCAAATCATCCGGAAGGGATTGCTTACTGCCATATCGGTCATCCAGCCTAAAATAAACTTTAACAACCCCATAAGTAGCTTTGGAAGCATCCGGTCCTTCGATAGAATCAAATGTCCTCTTCGCTTTCAGCTGAATAACACCAGCATTCAGAGGAATGTATTTCTTATAGTAAAAGTACAGGCACCTATAAAAGTTGGTTACCAACATTAATGGTGGAACAATAAAATGCGAGTACTACTTACTTCGTTCTGAAATAAGTGAAATGAAAAATTGGTTAACGTACCAAGAAACACCGTTTTTCAAAATGTCAAATTTTAGATTTCCATGGCTTACCATTCCTTGTCGTAACTTGAAGCTTAAAATATGTCAATGTAAGCTTCCTAAATTTGTTTTATTTTATAATTTTTTTTCGTTTTTTTGTCGACTTCCACTGCTGGTGCTATTATTTTGACTTCACATCCACAGAGGTGTTGTTGCAAAATTGCTAATAATAAAAATTATGGCTATTATTGTGAACGGTCTTACTTAAAATATTAGAGAGCACACTTCGACTAATGGTATTTAATCGTCAAGTCTGGAAAAAAATCTAAATATAAAATATTGCTCATAAATACTACTCTTGGTGCTATTTTTTGACCGTAGCTGTACATATAGTGCGTTCTAAAAAAAAAATGCGTTAAATTAACATATTGACAAGTTTGGCAACGTAGAATTTAGACCTGGATTGGAGCAACATCATATTTACAGATGAGAAGAAGGTCTTGACAAAAAAGGGTGAAAAGTTTTTGCAACGCACTGTAAAACATCCAGCAAAAGTTCATGTTCCTGGATGCTTCTCGGCACAATATTGATAATATTTACACAAAACCTCGATGCACAATTTATGGCAAAATTATACCAAAAGGGTTTAATAAAGTCTGCCGAATCTCTGTATGGACCAAACAATTTCGACTGAGTTTTGCAAGAGGATAACGATCCAAAATATCGGAGTCGCCTCTGCACGCGTTGAAAAGTGGAAAATGGTGTAGAGACGTTAGATTGGCCATCCCAAAGTTTTGAAGCGAATCCAATTGAAAATGTGTGGTCCTTAATGAAGCAGAGGCTTAAGGGGAGGAAAATAGCCATAATAAAACAACAACAACGCGGGTCTTGAAGCTGAAGCAAATTTGGAGAGGCCTAGAGAGGAGAAAACTAAGAGAAAGTTGCACTAGATGATGCCGATTGAGCAATTTATTGCGGTTTATACTTTAATAAAAAATATAATTTAATAAAATTGTGGCATTTTCATTGCTTTCTTCGACGCCCGTTTTTCCGGAACACACTGTAAATAAGTATTTAAAAATAAAATTTTACTCTTTTCATATCGAAATGTATCTTTTCTTCTATTTGCAAACATTACATGCATACATGTTAGAATTTATCAGGCTGTGAAATGTTCTCAAGTACTGTGCCAAATCCATATCATCTATGAAACTACATGTGTATGTATGTACATACGTGCATATGAATGTCCATAAGTGTACAAATCTATCCGGAAGGTCCAATTAAAACAACTCATTCTCTTTCAGATAGTGTATCATAGCTGAAATTGCTGCAATTTCTGTCAACTTGTACTCGTAGTTATGTATGTTATAATCGCAACCAATTTTTCGTACCAATCTTTGTTAACTATCCTCTGGACGGTTTCACAACAGTAATCAACTCTGAGCTCCTGTCGTTGATGTCTTGCTTATCTCTGATGAGTTACTCCAGAAATAAAGGTAGTTTTCACTGCACTGTAGAATGATTACTTGTTACGAGAATGGGTCAACTACAAACCATTAGATTAACAGCAGAATCAAGTTCATTTCGTCTGGTAATCCTAGTTATTGTTGTTTTATGTTGTAATCTGAAGTTTCGCTACAGGGCATATGTTTACTCTTAAGAAAAGTTTTCCCTAATTATATCGTTCAACATCAATTTAAAACTCAAACCGTAATTGATGATAATAAATCAATATCTTTACAAGGTTAACTACGAAAGTTTATAGCATAAATTTGTTCAACTTTGTAAGCTAAAAGTGAAGAGTCACTACGTTCAACACAATAAATTCGCATTTTAAGGTAAGGTGATTTGGGTTTATCCCAGCGTATTAACAATCTGAAGAATATTTTATAAATCCACCCTAAACGGGAGTTTATTGCGATAACTTAATAAGGAGTTCTTTAATTAGAAGTCCAGAAGATTTATGTTTCCAGGAAAGTATTAAATATTCTTAAATTCAAGTCGACATACAATGGTGGGCATATACTAAGCAAATTGTAGGGTTCATAAAAGAGTGACGTGGAATAAATTAAAAATAAATGAGATAAATTAAGTTATGGTAATCTGCATATGGTTGAGGTAAATCTTCACGATTCTACGGCACTGAAGCCCCTTAGACCTTTTTTATCATGTACGGAGATACTACACTTGAGCACTCAGATGCAATCGGTCTGGCAAAACCGCATTTAACTCATTTTACTGAAGGCACTTAAGTGACTAAGACTCTTGACTTCTCAGTACTGCGGCAGTACTGTTAATTTCAACACTTCTACCTAGAATAGAATTTGCTTTCAAAAACGAATCTATCAAAGAGTCTCTCATAGAGCTAGGTGTGAATTTCCCCCCGGGGTAAACTCGGGGTATCTTTTACTTCAATCGAACCCTGGAGAATAATTCGGGCCAAAATTGTGTATATGTACACGAACCGATTTTCATTGTAGTGGTATTTGTGTTCAATCTCGAAATTGACAACTTGTGTGTGGAATGGTTTACTCCGATGTTAAGCCACTTCAACGCTGGATGAAAATCTTACCCCCTTTCATACTGTACATTTGCCCTCCATTTTCTATAAACTCAGTTTTACCCCGGGGGAATTGATCCAGTGTACGTTGGCCCAAAGAGTTTGTTGGGAGATGGTTTGTGGAACGCACTGAAAATTTGCTTCATTTTGTTTTCGTATGTCCGACATTAGCCAAATAAAATCCGAGTTTTCTCGTTCTATTACTATTCTATTTTCTATTCTATAAATGAAATTCAATGACGTATGTACGTACATATGTACTTACTCCTAAAATTTTCGTTTTCATCCTCAAAACGAAGTGTGGATTCGAAGACATCTTCTGCCCCCGTTCCACATTTTTCGCTTTCTTTTTTTTCATATCCTGTCGGTAAATACTTCTGACACCATTAATTTAATTAATTTTGCGAACAACACAGTCAGCATTTAGATCAATTTCTCGGCGCAGGGACATAAGTCCAAAAATTTTTTTTCGCTTCGCTCGCTAACAGAATTTCAGCCTTTTCTCCGTATGGTTTAGCCGCTCACGCGACTTCGTCGCTCCGCGAACGGTATGTCAATATCTGTCAGGCAGGCGCCTATGACTTGGATATTAACTCTACGCAAATTTGGGACTTATGTATGTTCCATTTTCGGGAAAAAAAATTTTGGACTTACATATGGATATGGATGGGGTGGGACATACATAAGTCCCAAAAGAAAAAAATGCGACTTACATACATATGTCCCTGCGCTCAATTTCTCATAGTTTTTGCATAATTTTTTTCATATGCAGCACATTTTAAGATCCTATTACTATAATCAGTACGCCACCACTTCTGGCAAACTTCTGTACAGTTCAAGGAATTCAATCCAAAACTTTTTATTGCCGCTATTTTCATTCGTTGTCTAAGTTTGAATTCTATCGCAGGTACATATAAGCAAAACTCACTGTAAAAACACGCTTGCTTAGTAAAAATATTTTAATTTTAAACAAGCCGTTGCTGCAAAAACGTTGCGTAGCCAAACAACACACTGACTGCATGAGAACACATGCTTTGCTTTACGGCGGTCAGGCGCTAATTGCGCTTTCTCTTGGCATGAAGCCGGAAAACAAGATATTGAAAAATAGAATTGAAATACATTCTTTTCTTTCTGCCCTATTGCGCGTACTTAAAGAAATATAACACAACGAAACTACTTTGTAAAGGAGAAATGGTCAAAAGATGAGCTATCGCAATCAAAAATATGTAAGATCTTCTACTACACAAGTTTTCAAAGGCATCAAAACATCGCTACATAACTTTTAAACTTACTGTCAGCCATCCACGAAGGCCATTCTCATCTGAAGAACCATCATTTGGTAAGAGTCAAGCAATTGACTTTGAAAATTCTTAACGAAAAAAAGATAAAAAGCCAAGAAGATAACTTATCATCCAGCAACTGAAATTATCATTTCCATGGTACCAGCAACAAACCAACCGGAAAACCATTGCGGACGAATGGTTTGATGTTCCGCCTTTTCTTTTGCAATCCTCTTCCTCCAAAGCACAGTGGAAATAAAAAATCCCTTTTAAATCCGATTATATTTTCTGCTCATCACCCCCAAATCTCTCACCAAAAAAAAGTTTTCTCTTTCTCGATTTTCTTTGTATGTAGATTGTCAAGTTCTCTACAAAGGAATATTAGGGAATATGTAAATATAGCAAATACTATCCAAAAATGATGAGAAAAATAACTAAGGAGGCCCTCACACGTTTAGTCTTTTTGTGCATAATCTTGCAGTTCTGAGTAATACAACATGAATAAACGCAAGTATTCAATTACGGTTGAAACTATTCGAATCGGCGTGAGTTATAATTTCCACCATACCTCTCTAAATTAACAAATTAATTTTTTTTTATTTATTTCAAATAATTTGATTTTTACAAAATTAGGGGTAAGCTGTATTTAACCAAATCTCCATTGCACTTGACGTATACTCTCGAGGGAGTTCAGCAAACTAAAACAAAGTGGCCGATATTTGGCGGTATCCCATGTGCTGCGGTGAGTATTTCTTGTTTGTGACTCCGACTGTATCAGCGGACCCAGACCTTCACGGAATGCACGCGTGTTTCGGTTTCTACTTAAGCCTGCAACTTTCCTGAATTCGAATCTGCCACTAGTTATGAGCCGCGGCTTATAGTTTTCGAAAAAATTAATTTTTTGTATCGCTGTTCGACGTAGTCAAAAAATGCAATACAACCCCCATAAAAAAATTAAAATTTTTTTTTTTATCCCCGATTTTGATATTTTCCATGTAAAATTAAATGAGTAGTTTAAGCCCGTATGATATTAAATTTTTTCCGCATTTTTAATACTGAAAATGAAATCAGAGCAGTAGGAAAAATTCACTACTGGAATTGCCATTAAGTGTGAATGCGTACGCATTAACCTTATAAATGTGAAAACGTCAAAAAAAGCTCTAACAATGTAACCCCAATACAAATTACATTTTTCAGCCACTGGAAGCTTTTTTTTGACATTTCTGCATTAAATTTAGTCATTGCAAAACTAAATTGTTTTTAATTTGTGAAATGGATTCAGATCTACTTATTTTGTGAATTTTAAATTAAATTTATTAAAGCAACCGTTTTGGAAATGTTCAAAGAAAAACAAAAACCTAGTTAATTAATTAAGATATTCGGTATCGCTTGCGTTGACGGGCTTTGGAGGAGATTATTCAAGGATAAAATTTACGAGCTGTACAGCGACATCAATCTAGTCAGAAAACTGCACATAAGTCACTTAAGATGGCTAGGACATATATAGCGAGTGGACATCAACGTAGAGTTTTCAAATCTAACCCGGAGGGACAACGCAGTAGAGGACGACTTCGCATAGGGTGGGACCCACAAGTAAAAGCTGACCTCAAAGAACTTGGTGTAAGCAACTGATGTGTAGATTGTAGATTGTTTAAGAGGTGGGATTAGTTTACCTTGTCACTGTAGCCACAATGGACCTAATGTGATTTCCTCTGATCTTAAAGCTCACTCAATATGCCCGATTTGATGAAGAAATCTACTATGATTTTGGGTGAGCTTGCAGATAGGCTTCAAGATAGAATTTACTTAAATAATGATGACGTGTTCTGATTAGACAGTTACAGAGACATGAAATGTGTTCTGCTGATTATTTTATAATTGATTGATTTAGAATTAAAATAATCTGGTTTGCGGATAGCTCGTTTTCTTCCCCATACTCTTTTCTTATTTAATTCAGGACTGGACATATTCCGATGGTGGTGAATGTCTTCGCTAAATCGCAAATTACAGAAATTTCTCATTCTCGTTCGGATCTCTGTATATGGTTTTTAGTTTAAATGAAAAAGTCCGTCACTGGCTTTAACATTTTCTGGAGAATTTTCGGTTTCCCTATTCATGATCGATATTCGGCCGTACAACATCTTGTTGTCCATTAGTGTAAACCAATTTAATGTGAGTACGGCCTTATTTGAAATTTATGTGATTGCTTTGTCGCCATTTGGTTTACACGTGAATATTTTAAACTTGGCGCATTTCCCATTTGTCAGCCGACCAAGATGAAGGAATTTAAATTGCAGGAAGAATTATGTATGTATGAATTATATTGTAATATGCACAAAATGATTTCCATTTTTTATACGTAGAAATACACCCTCATACGTATGTATGTGCATTCGAAGTTCACACTTTGATCTGAACCGTCAAATTTGTTATTTTTTCTCGTCACCGGCCACGACAAGTGCCCAAACAGCTTTGATTGCTCCGATCAGCTCTTCATTTTCTTCGTATTACCTGCTTCCTTCGTAAACTTTACGTGTTAGCTAGCCCCAAATGTTTTCAATAATGTATGCATATGTAGATCCGTTGACTAAATTGAATTTCTTTTCATTCGAAAATACAATTTTTCCAATCATTGACAACACTTTCAGCATGCAACTTGATCTCTTGCTAATTTCAGTCGCTGCTCCCTTCGTGTAGAATTTAGATGTGGCTTTTTCTGAAGCTTATTAAATTTTAAAAGTGTAACCTTCAAAATCACATGACTGCTTTATTGGCATTAACCGCAGTTTTTGCCATCATTTTGTTTGTGGAAAAAACCGAATTGGAAGTTAATCTCAGAATTTCCCATTTATCTTTATTCCGCGGTAAATGCTGCAATAAGGTCTGCGATTTTTTTAAAATAATTTTGCACACAATGATCATTTCAGTCGATTTTGCTTGTTATATCTCTTTTCGAAAATTCCTCCGAATGTCCCATTGTCCCGTTCTAGGCCAGAACATATAAACACCAATATTTTCGATATCTATAAGTATTCCAAAGGAACTTGTTCGACACCTTTCTACAACCCATGTACATACATACATATGTACATGCATATGCAACGCCAAACAAAGCTTGGAAACGAAAACTGTTTTATTCTACTGCTTATGTCAAACAATACACGCTTGTTATTGGAGCAACGTACACTTAGTTACAAAAATCAATATAAGACTTGATTAGGAAGCGATGATTAAAAAGGAGTGATATACATATATTCACTTATCTTATTTAACCCTTTCGCACGCTGTTGGGACACATACATATGTACATGTAGGCCGAGTAGCAGGACTGTTGTGTATTATGACGTCACTGTTCAACGCTTGCACTCACAAGTTTTAGAGATTACACAACAGAGTATGAAGTAAGCCGTCAAGCCGATAAGTCGTTGCTAATAATCTATCTCATTAAACATTTTTTTTATAATTGCATTATAAATTCTCGCAAATAAACTATCTTGTTAATCTTTGATTGACCTGGTTCCCACATACATACATACATATGTACATACATATGCATGTATGTCCCACTCAATGTTCGCATAGCAATGGTACCTAAAATGGGAGAATTACATTCATATATCCCATGCAGTATTTTAAGCATTTGTAATGGATTATTTTCAAAGTTAGTACCAACTGTTCATTCACGATTATAAGGCTGCGGCGCTTTTATGTTTTCTATAAAAGTGTTAATTTAACGTTTTTTTTGTGTTTTTGAGCATAAAAAGTAAAGAAAAAGTTATTATTTGTTGCTGTTTATACATTGGAGTAATGGTAACTAAAGTTTCTTTCTGTATTTTACGTTCTATTGCCATTTTTCTGCGCTGGGGCACATACATACATATGTACATATGTCCCATCTGGTCTTTTAGGTGGGACATATATGTACATATGATCATGTCCCATTTGGCATTGCTACTTGATTTCGCAATATCTGTATTGTTTTATATTATTTATTTGCAGTTCCTAAAATGGCGAAGAAACTTGCACCAAGTAAAATAACGAAGTATGTAATTCAGATGAAAAAGATTTCAGTAGCAGTGAAAGTCTTTTTACACCTTCAAGGGATTAATCTAATTTGGAAGAGGAAGAAGATACTTCATCGGAAACTAGTGAAGACATCGAAAATCTTCCAAATACCAGTTTGGCTCCGACTAACACAGTATGGTCTAGTCCAGAAACAGATTTTGAGCCCGGTATGAAAGTAAGTTGTCACCGAGACTCTTCCATAAATCTTCAATGTCATCGTAATGACACCCCGCTGCAAATATTCAAGAATATTTTTCCTTAAAGTCTTTTCAATTACATTGCTTAATGCATAAATGAGGCACATAAATTATGCGCAATACAATAGGTAAGGTCAACAATACGAAATGTACTGGTTCAGGAGAAATAAAATTGGTTGTATGCTGATAATGTCATATAATCGGGTGCCTTCAACGAAGCATTATTGGTCAAAAAATCGATCACTTGGAAATGAAGCCATAAAAGTTGCAATAGCGGGCGATCGGTTCCAAATTATTATCATCATTCATCAAGATGTAATTCGGACCACCCGAAAAGCCTGAAAGTGGAGGAAAAACCTACTATATTGATGATGTTGTACACTGCCTGAAGTGGCAATACATGTTATTCAAACCCACAAACGTGGTATAAAAATGTGACTGCGATGCGACGCTCTAAGTGGGTATACTTACGACTTCAACATCTACATCGAACGTGAAGGAAAACTCATGGAAGGCACGTTAGTTGAACGTGTTGTTAATTCTTTGGCAAAATCGATTACCGAGGCAGACGTTACGCTTTGTTTTGATCGCTTTTTTACTAGCGTGCATTAGCTTGAGAGCCTAAACTATGCTGCCCTGGGAACTATAATAACAAATCGCAAAAAATTACAGATCATAAGCCAAAAATTTCAAAAAGGTGAATCTATTTAAAAGGTTTTCACAAAATGGCACGACACCAAAGAGGTAATTGTTCTTAGCAACTGTCATGCTTCGGTCCTAGTTCAGGTCAATAAAATGCTGGTATCGTTCGAGGAATTACAGGTAATGTTTGCTTAAAATTTCCTGCAAGCAATATTAATGCGTTCACAAATAGTCTGATGTTTCCACGCAAGACCCTCGAGCGATTTTTTGTGTGCCATTGTGCATTCATCGCAAATAATAAGTTTGCATTTCTGCAATTGTTTCATTATGTTTTTCTGTAATGCATAAGCTTCATTTCCGACCAAAACGTAGGGAAATGTGCAGCTATTAGGTATTTTCAAAGTTACTTTTATTGAATACTCCACTATTTCCAGTTGTTCCATAATTGCCAGCATCATTTGCAATAAATTTTCCTTTTTCATCTTCTTCAAGAACAATAGAGTGTAACTGCTAATAATTAATATATTCTGAGCCAGTATTTGGTGGGCACTGTACGCATAGGTGTTTACCATCTATGCATCCTCCATATTTCGTTAACACTGCTTGTAATGCTGAGGTATTTCTGCATATTTGGCTAATTCATATAAATGGGAGCAACTACATTCCATATGTCCTACCATCCTTCTGAGATAATTTGCTCCACTGTTGAAGATCCCGAATGAAATTGATAATGAAGACACTTGAAAGCTTCTCCAATTGCTAGAAACCTAAAATAAAATACGGTACGAAAGGAATTTAGTAATAATTGAAATGAATTTATTTCATTAAATATTCTAATCTACATAGTGTAAAGCAAAGTGCCCATCTCTATGTAATTCATAGATGAGAGTATCTCCTCCATTCCCAGGCGAATAAATGAACTTGAAGATTGCAGCGGATCAATTGATTACACCCTTACCGTCTCTGGTACTAAGAGGAGAAAGCTTATAGCATCCGACAAAAAACAGAGCCAATAGTTGAATAAGGGAAAACTTTGCAGAAATTAAGATAAAGATCCAAACCTTAAATTTTTTAAAAGTGTGTTGCCTGACATGAAAAAATTATCTGACCAAAACCAACACATAGTCAAGCAAGACTTGCATTTAAATAAATTAGATTTAGATTTATCAAGATTTTTAGATTTATTGTATGAATGATTATTTACACATTAAGATTAAGAATAGACTAAATAAAAATTTTAATTCAATTTCAAATTTTTCCTCCACGGGTTCACATATGTGAGCTTTCGAATTTTTCCTCTAAAATGAACTGCATACAAATAAATAATTTGGTTTACTCCTCTTTCACACAATTGTGAGTTTAACGACGATTCATTTGTTGCCCCACATTGCATACTTACGCTGTAATGGTGTGCGTTAATGCTTCAGTCAAAAGTGTTGTGCACGTCCCATATGTCTGGTGTTACAAAATAATTAAAATTAATTAAATAAAAAGAGTTATTAAGTTTTTTTTGTAGTGATTTCAAATCTTTAAAAGTAAGTTTATAATTAAGAAGTGTTATTTCATAAGTTTGCCAATCGAACGTACAACCAGACACTCTTAGATTGGATTTTCACAATTGTGAGCTCCAGTTCTGAACAGTGCCGTACGAATATTTTCAAAATATTTCACTAAAGCTTTAATTGAAAATGCGGTTGTCCATACCTCGCAATATTATTTGGCATCTACTGGTCGGGAACTCAAGACTTCGTTCGAAGAGATGTCTGTTTTTTTTTGGAATGTATGCAATTATTGGCTGCATTAAGTTTGCACGCATCCATATGTATTGGAATACAAGGTTTCGCTTTGACCTTATTGCACAAGCTATGCCTCGCGACAGATTTTACACTCTTCGGGTTACGATCCATTTTGTGGATGTCTGAGGAAGAAAAAAGCGCAAAACTGCTGTGGAAACTGCAGCCTGTTATCCATTGTGTCCGGGGAAGATGTTTAGAAATTAGTCGGAGTATGTTCAATGAATTTTCAATTGACGAGCAGATGATACCCTTTTTGGGGCGATGTGCAGTGCGTCAGTTTGTAAAAAATAACCCGCTCCTAGTTGGACTTAAAGACTTCATACTTACATCGTCTTGTGGAATGGTCCTTGATTTCGAAATTTATCAGGGTGGAACAACACCTCTTAAGGACAGAAATCTCGGTCTTGGTCCAGCTGTAGTCTTGCGATTGGTAGAAACACTGCCAAAGAATACCTGTGTGTACTTTGACAGACACTTTACCACGCTCCCGCTGCTTCAAATGCTTAAAGAAAAATATATCTATGCCACTGGAACCCTAATGCAAAACAGGTTAAATAATTACTCTTTCCCAAAAGCCTCGAAGATGAAAAGGGGAGAATTTGAGGAAATCTGCTCAAATGACAATTCTTTATGTGTCTGGAAATGGAAAGACAATAAAGCTGTCTTGTTGGCATCGACTCGAACTGGGAGTCAACCAGTTAATACCGTCAAACGCTGGAATAAAGTAGCAAAATCGAAAGTTGATGTTACATGTCCAGCAAGTGTTTCATCATACCATTCTAGTATGGGAGGAGTCGATACTTGCGATCAACTAATTGCGTTGCTATCGTACGTGGTTGAAAACAAGGAAATCAATTTTCCACTTATTTGATTTGAGTATTGTAAACAGCTACCAAGAATATATTCTCGACTGCAAACTTAACCAGCTGCAAAGAAAAGAAAAAAGGATTTTTTACAGTTCAGTCTGGAAGTCGGAGAATATTTGTTGGGTGGGGTCAGCAAGCAAAGAGATGAGCCAGAAGTTTCAGAGCCAGACGACGAACTCTTGGAAAAGAAGAGAAAAAAAATTCAGCCATTACCAGGACAAGACAAGAGGTTTGATGGTTTTAATCACTGGCCAGTTGTGGAAACTTTAAAAGCACCTCTTAAGTGCCGTCTGGCCAATTGCCCTAGCCGCTCTCGTACAAAGTGTGAGAAATGTGAGTTTACCTTTGCCTGACAAAGAATTCAAATTGCTTCAAGCAATTTCACACAAAAAATAAAAATAAAAAATAAATTGAATAGCCATAACCGTTTCTTCAGTTTTTTCTTATTTAGTTTTTTTTTATATATTTGATGATTCGATTTTCAATTGTCTTTCTTTTGTTTAGAGGATGTATCCAAAATTAATTTACTTTTTCATTCAGCACAATAAATGTATGTATATGTATATGTATGTATGTTCTCAGAGTCAAAAGTGATTGTACACCCATCAGCTGAAAGTTTTTCTTTAAATAAAGATTCACAGAAATACATAAGTTAGGCCAGATATTGATACATACCATAAATTAAAGCATCAAATATATGCTTTCAAATAAACTGGACTTGAATTTCAAAAAAACAAACCTAAAAGAGTTAATTAATTCTTTTAAAAAAAAACGCTTATAATATGAGTCAAAAGTAAGTGTACATTGGCTTGCATCAATGACTGTAACACATGTTACATGCTGCACCAGCTAACTGGTTTGTGACAATGAGAACCGAGGCTTCATTAGACACGCGAAAGATAGTACTAGATTTGCGCAAAAGTGGAAAAAGTCTACGCGAAATCGGTAAAATAGTAAATAGGCACCATAATACAGTAAAAAAAAATTATAGACAGATACGAAATTTCTGGTACTTTAAAAAATGCCAAAATATCAGGACGACCCAAACGGTTAAATTAACGCGAAACTCGGGAAATTGTAAAAGAAGTGAGTTAAAAATCCAATGTCCAGTCCCCTGAAAATAACAAAAAACGTTAGTACAAGCACAATTCGCCGTGCCTTGAATACAAGTGGTCTTTATGGTACAGGGTCTATGAAAAAACCTAGGATATCTAAGAAGTTGAAATTCGCAAAAAAATATGAAAATGCTGGTAACTCTTTCTGTCAAAGTATTTTATTCAGTGGCGAAAGTAACTTCGAAATTTTTGGACCAAAAAAAAGAGGAAAAGTATGGAGGGGAAAAAATAAGTATCCACAGTAAAGCATGGCGGGGGTTCAGTGATGGTTTTGAGGATGTTTGGCTGCGTCTGGGGTGGGAAATTTAGTATTCATTGACTCCACAATGGATAAGAAAGGGTACATGAAAATTTTGCAAGAAAATTTGGAAACGAGTGTGCAGAAATTGGATCTTCCAAGAACGTGGGTGTTTCAACATGATAACGAGCCGAAGCACGAATCTTATCTTGCTCGAGAATGGCTGCTAAACTATACCCCAAAACAATTGGATCACCCTTCCGAATCACCGGATTTGAATCCAATAAAGCATTTTTGGGAACATTTAGACCGGCAGATACGCAAACAAGAAATAACATCGGTAAAGTTCCTACGAGAAGCCTTAATAAGAGAGTGGGCTAAAATTCCAGAAACCGTCACTAGAAATCTTGTTGATTCCATGCCACGAAGACTGAAAGCCGTTTTAAAGGCCAAATGAAAGCATATGATTGATTGCTTTAAACACAAATGTACACTAACTTTTGACTCATATTTCAAGCTCTTTTTTTTAAAAAATTGAATTAATTCTTTTATGTTTATTTTTTGTTAACTAAAATGTAATCTATTTTGTAGTATATAATTGAAGCTTTGAATTGACCTATCCAAACTTGGCCTGACTTGTTTCTGTAAATTTGTATTTACGAAACAATTTTCAAATTATGAGTGTACGCTAACTTTTGACTCTGAGTGTACATACATATATTGACAAAGCAAGCCACATCTTCGTCTAGTCTGAAGCCATCTTACATACACCTGGTAGTATCTGCTTTCCAGTAAAAGAAAACTATCAAAGCATAGCATTACTCTCAATAACTAGCGATGCGGCACTTAAGTGTCCACTTGGACACCTTTTTGTGATCGGGACACCTCGAAATCTTTTTTTGTAAATGAACTAAAATTGCAGACACTTTTTCAATATTTAACTAAAAATCATCAAATTGGTCTATTTATCAAAGAAAATCAATTTGCAAATTTTGTACAATATTTTTTAACTCTGACGATAATGTTTTAATTTTATTTAAAAAAAATTATCGGCTGCATATAAACTATATCATTTCGAAGTTATTTAATTTTAATGAAAAATTTAGTCTGTGTCAACGCAAGGCAGAGGAAATAATTGCAATTAGTGGACCACAGATAGCCCTCACGATTGAACAAAATTTGCATGGAGTTGCTGACATGCACAAAACTTGTAAATTTACTGTTTGAAAATGTTGTATATTGTTTTAATGAACACGAGAACATACATAAGTACATATATGAAAGGTTTTACGATATTGCCTGTATTTGGTAGAATTTTAAGAATACATATTTCGTATCTGGCATGCCATGTGTTTACGAATGTATAGACGGAACTTTAGTAAACATAGGTGCTTCCAACGAGTTTAAATCTATATATATATACATATGTATGTAGATAGGCAATGGGCAATGGCATGAAAAGCATTCCATTAAGTAATTGTATGCTGTATGCGGACCTGACTACATATAACTTCTACGATGCATAAGTGAATTGGTCCAGAAGTGTACACGATTCAGAGGTTTTTGCGAAAAAGTCCGCTTTTTTTTCTAAATTTGAAAGTGGATTTCGACCTAATCCCCAAGCTGTTTTGCTGTTTTGCTTGGGGATACAGGATATCCGTTATTGTATTGGTTAACTACATCGTTTTTGAGAAACACAACTTCTGAAATTGATCAGTACAATAAAGCACATAAATCAACTCCAAGAATAGTAAATAGAAAATGCTATTGGAAATTTACCGGAGAAATTTCCATGGCTGAAGCATTTACAATTGCAACCGATAAAGGCAATCAATGTCATAAAATGTTACGTTGTCTTGACTAACATTTCACGACAAGCAACAGATAACTATTTCGAGGTATCCACCACTGAAGAGGATGAAAAGCTAGAAGACGCAAATGAAAATGAAAATAATTTGAATGGCCATGCTACTTTACAATATTTTCTAAGCAATTTTTCATGAAAATTGAATGAGAAAAAGAACCAACATATTTGTGCAGATAACATTTTGTGAAGAACAAATGTTTTGTCTTACCCTATATTATAACGCTTTCAGTACGCTCTATATAAGCAGACTTAGATGACGGGCCATTTTCGAATGGTATTAAAGACAAATCATCAACAATCTCACTCAATGTTGGAAATTATTACCGATAATATATATTTTTGTGTATTTTCTATTTGTGTCAGAAATAAATTTTTTGAAGAAAATATTATACAATTTTTAGAATAAGCTTAAACGTTTTCACCTCTGATACTCATAATACATCAGGAATTTCATAAAAAAATGGTTCCATGCTTTAAAATGTACGCAAAGACAAAGCTAAAAATTCGTGGTAGGTAAGCAGGTAGATGTGGTGGTTCTTTTTAGAAAAGAAGAACCCAATTAGCTCCTCCTTCAGAAAGACCATCAGATGATCTATAGCACAAATCGAGTGATGCAGATTAATCTGTTTGACCTTAAGCATTTGTAAATTTGGAGTAGTTGAAGCGTTGTCTAAGATGGTCTCGATCTTCATGTCCTCCAACAGCCTGATGGTGTCGTCGACTTTGCTCGAAGCTATAGATCTGGAGCGAAGCGAAATTTACAGCCAGTCTTCTCAAGGGTGATGGCACTTTCTACGGTGATCAAAATCAGGAAAGAGATTGTATTGTACGGTTCCTCAGATTTGATGATTTTCTAGTCATCCATGGGAACCATAGGGTTATGGAGTTTAAGGCAATTTATGAGCTTCTCGCTCTCTTTGGCCATGATGGGAAGCCAAATGAGGATTCTAGGTCTCCTCGGAATCTCTCTGCCTAGGATTAGCTTGAGCCTCAAGCCGTTTCACGCGTCATGGATGCTGTGAACGCAGCCGCTTAAGAATTCCATAGAGTAAGCGTCCTCGCACTCATCAACGATCCTCTGATATCTTGATTTATCAAGCCGGTCCCGCGCAGAAACTGTGATGGCCTCTTCGTGCTTGGTTATCTTACCCAGAATGTAGATGGACCTCTGGTACGCGCTTTTTTTTTGCGGTTACTGGCTGATTTACGGATATAGGCTGCATGCTTTTCGTCACTAGGCCGAGTGTCCTGCGCTGCTGCAGATGTAGGGGGTGTAGTTGGTTCGGGGAGCATGCCTTGAGTGGAACTCCCCTTAAGGTCCTCGCTTCCCACTAGGGTCTCCCGACTTTATCTTCCGATGAAGTGCCCAGATTTTAATTTTTTTTTTATAGAATTCATAATAGGTCGGTCCCGAGCCGATTTATGGGGATAAGGCTAGATACGACAGACCCTGCCCATGCGTCTGAAGGAGCTCGTTAGAGACTGGTTTAACTTTCCGCCTTGCATTCTTGTGCACGCTTTTCTGCGATTAAGCGCTCACACCACCACTGCAATCAGGTACCTCAATCCGATGGTCAACAAGCGTGTGTAAAGAAAATAAACTAATTGAGAATGGTATACAATGCTACCTGACCTTAGCTATCCCCATCTTGACATTGCACAAGACTACAGTGGTGGTTATTCCCGGCTGGCACCCATGTGGAGGGTTAAAAGGAGGATTTTTGCCTAGCTTATTTGTGGTAGAGTTTTAAGGAATGATATTTTTAAAGTTAAAGTATTTAAAAACTTTCCAAAGCAAAATGTCTTTTTTCTTCATAAGAGATGGAACGAAGGTCTTATTTTGTTTGTTCATTGCCATAAAATTGAACAAACTTGTGAGAAAACATTTGTAGATTACATGTCAATCACAAATCCGGTGTAACGGGAATTTAATATATGTATGTACTTGTGATCAACAATTTCTATTCGACTACTTTTTTTTAAATTCTAATTACAAATTTGTGTACTATATACATATTTGTAATTTGTGGTTGTAATTTGCAGTTTAATGAAATAAGCCCACAATGGTGTGGGCTTCCTGTGGTTCAATAATTGCAATTATTTCCTCTACCTTGCATCGATGTGGAAGTTCTCACGTAACTTGGGAAGTTTAACATAATTTCACCAGAAAATCGCAATTATTTGCGAACCATGGCCTTAGCGCTTAACCCTCAACTCCACAAAGACGCCGATTTTATAAATATATTACATATATGTGAAATAAAACACAAATAACGATTCCATTGATTTTTTTTAAATTGTTTTGTCCATATTTTTTTTACAGAAAACAGGTCTTTAGGGTACCAACTCTTTAAAGGTGTTTATAAGAACAAAGTTATCCGAAAAAGTCGCACCTTGAAGTTGAGGCGTCAGGTGAGGTTGAGGTTGGGCCCTGCATCTGCCAAACCTCCCTGACCATCATCATCATTTATCATAGTGACGAATGACTCCTTTGAAGACTTGCTAAGGTCAAAATCCTCTCCCTTCATGGGTGGAAGAGTGGAAGAGTTTGAGGGTATTGTACTTTTTTTTCTTAGTTTGGAAAAGAAATTTGTAATACTGGAACTATAGTAGTAATGAACCAACATTCTAAATGTTTGGAATTCGGAAATATGACTTTTAGGGCTCATAATCTCTCATTATTGATGGAGGTACTAAAAGTTCTTATTCCATCCGGCGCAGTTTCTTCATGTGGTAGCACAGACTATTATGCCCCGTGATGACACCCTCGAGGATAGAAAGGCATCTTCTGTTCTTTCGTATAAGTCTCTCGGTCCTTATTCTGTCGAAGAACGGCCATAGTTTTCTTGCGATGTAACACGTTTCCATGGACTTCCATCTTAGGTTAGCCTCTATTGTGGCTAACTTCCCTGCTACAAGTCTGAGCATGCATGGAGGGAAGGTTAGAGAGAAATCGGTTAGTTCTAGTAAGTCTGTTGAACCTTTCCTAGCTAGTTCATCAGCTTTTTCATTGCCTGGGATACCCTCATGTCCAGGAACCCAGCAGAGCGATACATTGTGCTGTATTCCAAGAATCTCAAGCTCTTCGCGACAGCACCTCACAAGCTTCGATTTAATTTCAGAAGCAGTAATTGCTTTTATAGCTGTCTGGTTGTCGATAAAGAAGGTGATACCATCCTGTGGTATTGCCCTTAACGGCAGACTCACGGGCGGCTTCTGTAACTGCCAAGACCTCCGCTTGCAAGACACTACTGTTGTCTAGTAGTCTAATGGATCTCGGAGAAGATGCCAGACCCTAGTGTCCATTTTCGATCCGTCAGTGTATATTGCTATGGATCTGGCATTAGCTATATGTCCACTTTTCCATTCTTCTCTGCTAGGGTAGACTTCAGTAAAAGGCATTTTAAAGTGAAAGTATGGGCTGATGTAGTCAGTTGTGGGTACATATCCAAAAAAATTCATAAAGGATGGCCGAATGCCCTGTTGCATTTGATTTCCAGTCCAGGAAGTAGGTTGAGTATAGCCTCAAGGCCTGCGGTTGGAGCTTTAAACTTTGGTGAGTGCCATAAGATAGGTAGACTTTCTTAGCGCTGGTCACCATACGAGACTGCCATAAGTCAGTATGGGTCTCATAATAGCTGTGTACATCCAGAGGTCTTCCCAAGAATTCTACTGTAAGAATGGAAGGCTGTATTGGCTTTTTAATTCTTTCATCAACGCTCATTTTCCATGTGAGTTTTTTTCTTTCTTTCATAAGAAGCTGTCTATAGCATCCTGTTGGTATAATTGTATAATATAATGGTATAATAAGAAGGAATGTTTTCACGAATAAGGTTTCTGGTTTATGGTTTCTGATCCATAATGATAATTTTCCGACTTAAAAATCTATGAGTTTAGTTCACGTGCATTGTACACATTATTTTATAATCCATACCCTTCTTAAGCAGATTCAAGACAACTCGGATCCCGATTCATTGCATTCGTGTTACTTTAATCAGTTGCTAATTTCATACAATCGATGTTTGCCTAGGAGCAAAATTTCTGGGTCGGTATGATTGTGATTAATGAAATTCTTAATTTTTATGCACGGTCCTTTTGATTTCATCATCATTTTTGCTCATTATAACATACATACGTACATAAATTTGATTACGTGTATATACACTTTTTTATAAATACAGCTTGCTTTTTTTCTGTTGCCCGCTAATTATTTCGAATTTAAAATTTTTCATTTTTTTGTTTACGGACATAACGTCACTAATGAACAATCAAATGCAACTATAAAATTATCATAAATTATACAAGGAGTGGTTTTAATTTGTTGCAACAACAATCTTGGAATTTCCTGAAAATTTTGCCGTTTTTCCTCGAGAACAAAAAAGGCATATTTTCCTTTGTCGTAATTTCCGAGAGCCGTTACAAACTATATATTATACTTAGTCTACCCTGTGGAATTTAGAGAATTTAATGACCAAATTGATACATACTCAGAAAAAAAGGTTTCTATGAACGGTATATACAGTATATACATATATACAATTCGTAATTAGAATTAGGCGCACAGTGGCTCATTTTGATCTTTTTTGGTTGCAAAAATCATACCTCTCAAATGAATTAAGATATCGTGACAATTTTTTTTCTGCTTAAAGAAAATTCCCAGGGCTATGAAATTAGTGAATATTGAGAAAAATATTTTACACGGTGTTTCAAAATCTGCTTCTGAAATAAGACTTTCTCACCACAGGGGATAAACATAATATTTTACCTTGAAAATCTTCAAAAGTCCATGATTGATAGAATAACAGAGTGTCTAAACGATAATCCGAGCAAAACAGTGATGAATTAAAGTAAACGAAAAATGTTTTAAATGGTTTTCTACGTGTATTAAAAGAGTACAGTGGTACATCAGAGTACATAATAAAATATTTCAGTGATTAATTTCAAGTTAAACAGTGGAGAAAAAAGTAAACGGACCAAAGATTTACATTAAAAAAATTAGATTTCTTGGAAACCTTCGTCAACATCCGGGGTAATGTCTAATGAACTTCTCATTTCTGGAGAGTATTGCGCTTTAAGATCTTTTTTGGTTCTGACAGGCGTTAACGAAGATATGAGTGGATCTGATGAGGGTGCTAGCATGTTGAAAAGGTCTTTATACTGCTGCGTCCTTAAAACATTGCACGTATTTCTATATCAGTATTGATTGTAGTCTTTATTTTTGGATTCCTGAGCGTCCTCTGACAATAATCCAAGTGGTAACGATTGATTTTTTGATTATATTTTGACTGTGAGCCAAAATTTTATGAATAGTAGGTGTAAATTGTTTTTCGGGATAACTTTGCTTTAATTACTCTATTGTTTTCGTGGGATTCTCCCCCAACTTGATAGTGTCAACATTTTTCCTACAATTCATAACTTCAAGCCTCGTAATAAACTCTCTATTGATACCAGTTATACTAGTTGTTGCCTTCGGTTCTTGAAAAAATCTGCTCGAATGGTGCAATTCTTTTTTTTTTTACCGCGAATCGTAATCAATGAATTGGTATCGTATGATAATATTTTAGAAGAAAACCAATAATAAATGTTTATTAATTATTACAATAAAAAGGAGAATTTGGCTTTGAGTTTATAATTTTGCACAGCGTAGTATTAAGTATACTATATTCACAAATAGGTATATGAGAATTAAGTTTCTGTTGAGTTTAAGTTGGACCTTTTCGGACCTTTGTTTCAAACCCAACCTAAACTCTAAAAGTGTGCCGGAAATAGTGTTTCAAAAAACATTTAACTAAATAGTTTTAAAAAAATTATTAGAAAAGATGCGCTCATTTTTGGTTTTACAAATGAACGGATATGTCACTCAAAATGAAAAAAAAAAAAGATTTTTGTAAACTTTTTGTCTAGTTTTTACACTCAAACTTAAACAAAAAAATAAATAAGAAAATAACTTTTAGGTGACCTTAAAATTATTCAACTTTGACTGGCAAAGTTATGGGTCCAAAAGAAATAATTTTTCGATTACCAGAGCTCCAAATATTTGTTAATCCACTGAATTATGGACCCACCCGAAAATTTATTTATGTACATAAACACTTTTGCCAAAATGTGCCACTGTGCGGCGCCCACGAAAATTGATATCAACTCTAAAAAAAACTGACATGGAATTGCACCTACTTCAGTTAACGTGGATGGAACCTAGCAATGTGATAAATAAGTTTGGCCTGCCTTCCGCTGAAGTTCAATTGCACTTAGTTTTATAAAACTCTATCAAAAAGTTTTGGTTAAAAGGGTTTTAATCAAATTCAGTACAAACGTATTCGAGACCATTCAATTCGGAAAGAATAAGTTCGTCTGAACTAGCCCTAAGAGATTTGCGTTACGCTTCCACGACCAGAAAATGTTTTGGAACTTGCGTGCCTTGTTTATGTTTATTCGCGCATATACCCCCAATTTCTTGCCCTTGAAATATCTTAAAGGGATGAGAAAAATAGAAAGCAAAAAACTTTCTGTGAAATGATAATTCTGGCATTTTAAATTCCTCTGATACCGCCTATCAAATTTTCTTGTTTTGCTTTGTCTTGGGAGAGCTCACTGAATCCCATAATTAGTATTGAAGGATTTAACGATGTGTCTCATTTGAGTTGTTGTCCCTTTGCATCCATTGCTCGTCCCTTTTTAATGGCATCGGGTTCCCTTTTCCATCCATTCCACCGCGATCGGATTAAATTGATAATGGAAATAATTTTTGAAGTTGCCACCACCACACCATTCTATTGTTGGAGCCAGTTCCGCCTTGCCTCTTTATATTTATGTTTTTTTTTTTTTGTAAACTGTGCTGCTGGTAGCGAGCAATATGTCCCTTTGCTTATTCGGCTTTTGTTGTGTTATGAGCATTTGCCAAACCGCAAAGCAGATTAGAATCAGGCGAGTATCCATGAAAAGAACAAAACAAAAATCCCAGACGTATTTTGTTCTGGGTATTAGCATTTTCCGGTGAATGCTGATATATCGTTTTATAGAAATAACTGGACGGAAACTGGTTTTCTTTTTCAATAGGGCATATCCATTTAAATAAATAACTTTTAACGTTTAGAAATAATGAATAAACTCCTCCGGTATACATATACATATGTATACGCCAGTCTATTCCCATATTATATTTATACCTTCGGGCATCGATTATTATTACGTTAACAGTTTTGTAGTGTTATTAAATATTATTGTTTTCTAAACCTATTTGTGAAGACCATTATGATTTTTTTAAAGGATTTTTATACCCGATCAAGCAAAGTATATTAATCTAGATGCATAGTTAGTAATTTAAAGAACCAATAACGTAACAACAGGTCCTCAAAGGTTTTGCGTACTACGTATTTCAATGAAGGAAAGCCAAGCCGTAAAGAAAGGGAAAAATAAGCAATGGTCTACTCGTCGACGGTGCTGGTAGATATAGGAATGGCTAATATCGTACGAGCGTTAGACCCATTAGACCCAGTGCGGAGGCTCTGGTGTCTGGCGCAGTATAAAGCAAAACGCGAAAAAATGCATTAGCAAAAAATCTACATATGTTTTCGCCCATTCCATTTCCCCCTACTCATTACGTCCAAAGAAGCAGAGGAGAGAAGCTATATTTTTGTTTTCTGTTCATTTCTCCCACTGAACATCAATTGAAAGGGATTACCGGCTTTGATAACGACCAGCAGATCAACTATGCGGTGGGATGATCACCCTTTCGACTAGGTCAGTTGAGGTTGATCCTGTTGCAGCAGTTGTTGAATCAGGACTGCCTGTGGAACTTTGAAGGTGAGTGACCGAGACGCAAGCTCTACGGCCTTGAGCCCTCATCTGGCACGTGCACGTATATGGCTGCCCCGTGTGATACCCCAGAGTTTCAGTACAAAAAAATCTATTCCAATGAGGTCGTGTATAACAGGGTGGACATAAACAGAGTGGACAATTTCCTGATGAAGTTCGAGGCCACTTTGCAAGAGCAATTAATTCGGTTAATAATCTTATCTCAGAGGCTTACTATCTATAACTATGTACATGTATAACGAGAGCGCGCGCCCTAACGTCTTTATCCCTCCAGAATCATTCCTCTCTCTCGACCAAGTAGTTCTGATCCAGGACAGATTAGCGGTGCCGCTAATCCGGTCTCAGTAAAGCGTCTCCGGTTCAGTAGAGCGGTATCACTGTATCAGCTCGCGATTTGCAAGATGTTGCTAGGCAGCATCCGAAATTCTGGTGGCTAGGAGGCGGAGAAGGATCTCTCTCGGCGTTTCCATTCGATACTAGCCGCTCAAGGGACAAAGTTGGCCTGTTATAGCCTGGCCGGCTTGCATAAGTCCAATGTTTTGGAGGAGGATGGATTAAAAAAAACAAAAAACAGCACTTGGGTTTTACCATATAAGATGTTATTTTAATTGAAAAAGGTACGTTTAACTAGTAACTAGAAAATTTCTCAAAACTGAAGCCTTTCGGATATGTATCTAAACTGTAGATCTCTTCCATTTGTGTCCAAAAATATAACACGCACAACGCGAATGGGTGCGAGAAGCTAGGGCCCGGACCACGTACATTATGTCGCGCCAAGTATTTGCATTTTGTTTGTAATAACACATTAACAAGTCCTTATTAATACTGATTTTAATAAGACATTCACACTTACAACAGATTCAAGTGGAACGGTAGATAGTTATAGGCAACCAAATGCTTCAGGTCAGATAATTCACTATTAAAACTGAACCCCAAAGTAAGCTCCAAAGATGAGGAATTCATTAGAATGAATTTAATTATAACTTCGAAAGGAAAGAAATGGAGTGGCTGATGGTTTGACTAGGTATAAGTACTACAGTCCTAGTTCTGCTACTCCTAGTTGAGAAGAAACCCAATTCTATACAGTTCTTCTTTATTTTTCAATAAAAGATATAGTTACTGGACAGCGCAACTCTGCACAGCGCCCAAAAATATGCTACTAGATACATCTGAATATGGAAGAAACCAATGAATTCACTTAAAAATCAAGTTTATCCTTACTACGGAGAAATGGGAAGGTTCACGATTAAAATAGTGAGCAAAAAAGATCAAAACCACGTACAAATATTTAAAACACTAGTATTTGTAAAAGGAAATGAACAAAATTTCGATAGATAAGGATCTTATGAGCATTCTCTGCAAAACTTACAATTTTTTTTTTTACAAGTTTAGAGCTTTTTGTAGCATATTTTGAAAGTAATGAGAATCTCAGAGTTCTAAAGTCAAGTTTACATAAAAAAAAATGTCACCTAAAAAAATGAAGTAATTACACTAATTAAAAACGAACACATTCAGAAAAATAGCAGAGGGGTCAATGAAGTGTACGCAGAACTTAAATTTACTATTACCCCAACATGCAAAGGTGCACGATTAAAATAGTGGGCAAAAAAGTTCAAAACCACGTACAAGTATTTAAAACACTAGCATTTGCTTAAGGAAATGAAGAGAATTTCGATAGATAAGGATCTTATGACCATTCTCTGCAAAGACTTCCATTTTTTTTTACAAGTTTAGAGCTTTTTGTAGCATACTTTTAAAGTAATTAGATAATTAGTACTAAAGTCAAGTTTAAATAAAAAAGACGTCACTGAAAAAAATGAAATAATTACACTAATTAAAAATGAACATATTCATGCGTCAATGAAGTGCACGTACAACATACATATGTATGTAAAGGGTGTCCCATAATTCACGCAAAATTTGAATTTTGCACCATTTAATAGTACAGTGATGCCAACAGAAAAGAGATAACAATGTGACAACTGACATTTCGGGGTTAGTAAAAATGGAGCGGTATACGAAAGAACAACGTATTTTCAATATTTTAAAAATAATTTCTAAAAACATGGCCGTCATAGTGATTTAAGACCATCAACTGTGAAGAGAATAATTAAAAAATTCAGGGAGACTGGATCAATTAGTGATCTTAAACACTCTGGGTGTCCTGTCACAAGTGGTTCAACAGAAAACATCGAAGCAGTTCGCGAGAGTATACTTAGCTGACAGTCCAGGAACATCAATTCGGCACCGTTGTGAAGAATTGGGCATTTCGAGAAGCTCTCTACAGCGAATTCTCACGAAAGACTTGAAACTTCATGCTTACAAAGTTCAATTGACTCAAGAACTGAAGACTACAGACCATGCAGCGCGAAGAGAGTTCGTTGAATGGATTTTGGAACAACAACAAGTGGATGCTGATTTTCGAACAAAATCATCTTCAGTGATGAAGCTCATTTTCATCTTGATGGCTTCGTTAATCGTCAAAATTGTCGAATTTGAAGTTCAGAAAACCCACGAGTAATTGTTGAGAAACAAATGCATCTACAACGCGTGACTGTTTGGTGCGGATTTTGGGCTGGAGGCATTATCGGACCATTCTTCTTCGAAAATACGGCTGGTCAGGCAGTAACAATTAATGGTGTTCCTTATCGTGACATGATAACCCAGTTTTTAGTGCCTAAATTACAAGATATGGATGTGACCAACATTTGGTTTCAACAAGACGGTGCCACGTGCCATACAGCCAGAGAAACAATTCAATTACTGCATGAGTCATTTCCTAATGTGTAATCGGCCGTTTTTGCAATCAGAATTGGCCATCCAGATCTTGCGATTTAACGCCATTGGACTTTTTTCTTTGGGGTTTTTTGAAGTCAAAGGTCTATGCAAACAAGCTCACGACCACCAACGCCTTGAAAGACGAAATCGGGAGGAGTATTAATGAAATTCAGCCACATTTATGCGAAACGGTCATAGAAAATTTTAATAAAAGAGTACTACTTGCCAACAAAGCCGTGGCGGCCATTTATCCGATGTGCTATTCCATACATAACCCCAATTGGTATACTCTATGAATCGATAAAAAATTTAAGCTTTCTAATTAAAAATCTATATTTTCTATCAAAATTACATTTTGCGTGAATTATGGGACACCCTTGATGTAGAGTTTTTCTTGCTTTCAACTAAACCTAAATTAAATTCTTCTTCTTCCTTTTTGACGTCGCCGAACATGATCAGGATTATAGAGATTATGATCTCTACTTTACTACATCCCTACTGGTCCACCTGTGGGGTTCGCCGATTTAACCTCAGAAAGTATCTGTTGACCTCCCGGTTTCGAATTACTTACTTTGTTACTTCTGCTGTGATGCGAAGCATCTTCATTAGCTGCCATTAATTTCTCATACTTTTTGTACATTGTCCAGCATTGCGAACCGAATGTGAACGCCGGAGGAACAACTGCTGTGTAAAAAAAAAAAAGGTGCCACCTTTTCTTTTGTAAGATATTTAAAAAAATAAACTGTGGGTAAAGTGACTGTACATAGTTTTTAAAATAGCTATAGATGTATCCAAATAAATGGCATAATTAATTAATGAAGAAAACAAAAACACAATGACAACCTTCTTTAAGAAACATTTCGTAACAAATTGTTTTTGGTGAACCAAATCTTATCGAAGCGAGATCTAACAGACTAACGTGAGTGAAGTTGTCAGATAACCATATAGTTAGGTGTAGATACATATTCCACAAATTTTCAATTGGATTTAGATACGAACTCTGTGCTGGCCAACTTAAAACTTGAGTTCTATTCTCGCGAGGCCAAACCTGTACTGATTTGGCTGTATGTTTTGGGTCATCCGTGGACCAATCCCCAAGTTAGAGGCAAGTTTTCAAATGCAAAAGGTTCAATGTGGTTTTGCAATATTTCTTTATACTGATGTTGATCCATCCTACCAGATACTCTAACTATAGGACCAACACCGTACCACGAAAATGCTGCCCACACCATTACATTACCGCCACAGTGAATAATCGTTCTTATCGTGTACTTTGCGTGAAACTCTTGGCGGTGTGGACGATTAACATTACCTTTTCCATTGAAGCCGAATCTGTTAAACTTCGATTCCCCCGTCCAAAGCACATTTTTCCAAAAGAGTAGTGTCTTTTTCAGATGCTCCTTCGCAAACACTAACCGTTTCCTCAAATTTCTTGCTAAAACAAGTGGCTTTCTCCTTGCAATGCAGCCAAGTAGCCCTACTTCAGTAAGCCAATACCGCACAAGTCTTGACGATACATTTACGCCATAATCATCTTCAATTTGATGTTTTATCTCTGTTGAACTCTTGAATGGACCCTTTCGACTTGCGGTTACCATTGCTCTATCCATGGCTTTTGTTGTTTTCTGGCCCGTTTCTTTCTTTCGATGTTCTCAAAAGTATTATGGCCTCTTACTTGTTTTATTGCTTTATATACAATCTTTTTGGAACAGCCTAAATCTTTCGCAATCTCAAGGATACGCCTTCCATTCTCAAACAAGTTGAGTATAGCCATTTTTTCTCAGGCGAGCAATGAATACCCCTTCCCATTATTAATTCTGATACAAAATTACTTAGATTTGCTTTAGAATAGTAAATAAAATAAAATTACAAAGAAAAAATGGTCCAAATTTATTTTATTACTAAGAAACACAAAGTGTGCTATTTATTTTTCCACCCGATTTGGCTGGTTTTACAACTAGAATGACGATTCACTCCTTTGTGCTTCACTTTAAGGATTAAAAGGAATCGTTATGCTTTCATTTATGTCAGACATATGTGCAGACGAAAACAAACGACGCTAGTTTCAGTTTCATGGAAAATACACGTGATTTAATATGGGGGTATTAGATAGTGCTATTTAGTTTTCCACCACTGTATCTCTATATTTTGGAAGCCAAAATTAGCCAGTTAGTATTATTCTTAATATTCTTAATAAAAATGTAGTAAAAAATAAAAACCAATAAATCTATGATCACCAATTTTTGTTGTACAGTCACTACCATAAAAAAAAAAATCACCCTTAGGCTAATTGTCTACATGTCCATTTACATAAACGTCTGAATGTTTTCCAAAAGTTCGTCACCATCTGTTTCTTATTTTGCTAGATAAATTCACAAAACCCATTTGGCGTGTACATGCAATTTCGATTTCCTTTATTTGAATAAGTTTTCACCGAACATTTGCCTTTCAACTAGAGAAACTCCTTTCAGCTCTCACCCCAAGGAATAGACTTCTCGGCATCGTTATATAGTTCAATTATATTTTTTTTATAAATAAAAAAAATAACTATTGGTTTCATGGTTTATGTTGGAAAAGTTTGAATGGAGCTGTAACTCTGAGTTTCGCGATTGTTATCGAGTTATTTAGAAAACCGATAACATAAAGTTGGTATAGCTGAAAAATGAAAATTACTGTGGTATTTTGTTCGCATGGGAACTTTCAATGAATTATGTGGTATGTAGTTGAAAATTTGCACTCGTATGATGGTTAAGGAAATACATTAATTTGTAGATTTATTTTGTAGGGTGTTTTTATTTAAATTCTTCAGTTTGTTGCCCGTAGAACATCTTATATAAGAACTATTGCTCATAGTACCAACAGAAAAAGGAAGCATAAAAACACTTGTATGTATTTTTTTTGTTAAACGGATTCTTTACGTGATTCTTAAATTTGCTCAATAAAAATACCGGTTTGGATTACTTGCTTGGACACAAACATTTTGCAGCATTTTCAGAAGTACCGAATAAACTTTGGATGCCTTTTCCGCAGTACTCTCTATACATATGCCTACTAAGTTAAAGATGCCATTTATCACGACACCTACATACACGCTACTACCACCGTGTTTTACTGTGCCTTTGGTGTATTTTGGGTTTAGTCGCTCGCATTTTGGTCTCCTCACGTGTTGCCTCCCATCAGATCTATTCAAATTGAATTTAGACTCATCAGAAAATAAGATGGTTTTCCATTGCTGTGGAATCAAATCCAAATGAGTCCGAGCAAAATTCAAGAGGGATTTGAGGTTCTTTTCGACATACATTTTTCGCTTTTATAGTTTCGCAGTCCAGCTTGTAAAGTCCTTCGTTTTATTTATTAAGAGTCAAAATCTAGTTGCAGTTTTAATTCTTTAGAGGAGGCTTGAGGATGTTTCCGCACAAAATTCAATACTTTTCTGTTTTCTTTATCATATTGTTTTTGAGAAATTCCGTTATTAAAGTCACACAAAATTCTTGATTTTATTTCAGGAAATATTTATTTCCACCCATTTCGTTAGAAAACTATTAATATGGTTTAAACTGACTGCGTGACTACTGAGCACTGTCGCTCGAAATACCACAATGAGCTTAAAATCACCGAAATTAACCAACAACTGCAATCCAAGGCATAAATATTGTTCACCGTTATGCAAACACATCATGAGGTAGATTTAAAGGGAGTAATGCTGCCAGTTGCAAATGTTTTGCACAGGCAAATCCGCTACATACTTTGGAGAAAGACACATAGATTTTAGTAAGACTTAAGTGCATATATATTTTTTGTTTTTTTTTTTGATAATTAATCACAATATATACAGATTGTAAAAAGATGTGGGTCATTTCAATATTCCAGACTTTACTATAGCCGTGTTTTATTATCACTTATGATCCATATAGATCACGCGATGAAAATAAAACAGTCCAAAACAGTTCAACGAAAAATTTAAGTTCTGTGTTGTGGTAGTACTTTCATATTTAACTCTGTCAAAATAAGACGTTTAAAAAAAGCAAAATCAAAAATGAAACCAGCTGCATTTGAAATACATATTTGCTTTTCTTTATTTAATTTAGTTTGTTTTTGTATATTCCATAGTTCTTATTTAAAAGCGACGAAAGTATCTCAAGTATGCTGAAAGCATGGATTCCTCGTTTGATACTGAGAATTTTCCCTCAAACCATCAAAAATCGAAAATTGCACCGCTGAGTTCCTTTTTGACATATATCGCGAGGTTGCCATGCGAATAAATATTTTTTTTTAAATGAAAATTTGATGTGCCTGATTTTTTTCAGTACGAAATTGTTAATTTGTATCAACAAATATCAACTGAGAATAATATTTTGCATTTTTCATTTTAGTTTATGTATGTTTGTTAAATGCATTTTAGTTTTAGCTGTTTACATTTTATACGCACCAATTCATCCAAAATGGTTCCTACTCACTTATTAGGTTACAGAGATTCTCGGTTAATTATTAATTTTATATATATTAATATGAGCAGCATATAAATTTATTCGAACATTTAGTAAAATTTGATTTGCAAGTAATATTTCATATTTTAATTTGGCAACATCGATAATTATACCAACATTTAGTTTATTTATCTAGTGAGGAATAGCCCGAACTAATTTTTGGATCACTAAAATTGATCTTTATCATAGTAAGATCTTGTATTGTTGTTGTAATGCATACAAATCAATGGTCTATATGGATCATGGGTGATAATAAAATACAGCTTATGTATATAAAAATCGTTATTCTGTTACCTTGCGATTTTAGTTGCAAATGTTTTGCACAGCACTGAAGATACTTGATACTTTTGTTAATTTATGTTATAAGGAACTAACTTTGGTCTGTTACCTATTGTTTTTTAGCTCTTTATTGTTCGGGTGATTATGTTATATATTTTTTTTTTTTCTTCTAGTTAACTAGTTCGAATGGTTTTATTCTTCGTAATCTTCTAACTAGATTGTTATTATTAAGTAGTTCGACTACTTCCAAATTAGAATGGTTGCGAAGCCTACCTTCATGTCTTCTTGCGACCTTCCCGACCTCGTCCTCTACCATTTCAATTTTTAGATCCCTGTGTAGATCAGCGTTACGTATGTACCATGGCGCATTAACAATATTTCGTAGTACTTTATTTCGAAAGCATTGTATTCTTTGTAGGTTGGTCTTATTTGTGCACCCCCAAAGTTGAAGGCCATATGTCCATATTGGCTTTAAAACTTGCTTATACATAGAGAAGCAGTTTATTATATATTGAGAGACATGAATACCTCCCTATTAACCAATAAATTTCTTTATATCGAATGCTTAGTTCATCATGTTTTTTCTTGACATGAGTTTTCCAGCGCAACTTCGCGTCTAAAGTCATGCCTAAGCACTTAGCTGAGTTCGAATGCAGAACTACTTTGTTATTTATGTACACAGGTATGTGTTGTACGTTTTTATTAGTGAAGTTAACATGGATTGACTTCAGTTCATTTAATTTTATTTGCCATTTTTTGGTCCATTCAGATATTTCATTTACTGCCCTTTGTAGTTTTTCGGTAACTTCCTGCACGGTTTTTCCGACAGCAAGTACAGCAGTATAGTCAGCAAATGTGGCAACAGTAGTTTCGTCATTTTGTGGTAGGTCGTTCGTGTATAGGAGGAACAGCACAGGCCCTAACACACTACCTTGCGGAACTCCAGATTTTATACATTTTAATGAGGAGTACTCCTTTTCTTGCTTAAGTCTACATAATCGCTGCTTTATATATGACTCTAGTATTTCTGAGTATTGTGTTGGAAGATATTTTTCAGTTTATGGACCAATCCCTTGTGCCAGACTTTATCAAAAGCCTGTCTAACTTCAAGGAAGATGGTAGAGCATATTTGTTTTTCTTCTAAGGCTTTTTCTATTTTGTCAGTTATTCTGTGGACCTGATCTATAGTGGAGTACCTATTTCTGAATCCAAATTGATGGTTTGGTATCAGTGCCTTTTGTTCTATGTATAATCGGATGGACTCGTTTCAGAAGAATTTTTTCGAAGAGCTTTGACAGTATTGGCAGCAATGAAATCGGACGATATGAGGTAACTTCACTGGGTAATTTTCTCGGCTTTGGTACCATAATAACTTCCGCGACCTTCCACATGCGTAGAACATATGTACCTTAGTCTGAACGCTGCATTTATTATCTGTGCTATTTTTTTCATACCTTTTCTAGGCTATTTTTTTTTAAAATATCACCCGTGAGTAAATCAAATCCCGGGTCTTTTTTCGGGTTGATCTTCTCTTTTATTTCTGTGGCTATTTCCTTAGAGGTTACTGCTGGGATTAACCTCTCGTCTTCGCACATTTCTTCCGTTTGTTGGAGATAATTATTATCTCCATATGGCTGAAAGACGTTTTCAAGATGTTCAGAAAATGGCCTTTTGTTTGTTCGTTTTTGCCCAGTTTCCACTGCTGTTTTTAACTGGCAGAATGTATGCCGTTGGTCTTTTCATTTTTTTTTGTAGCCTTCCACAGTGAGTATTCTGTACTAGCATCGTTTGTCAGATTTGTAAGGTATCTTTCCAACAACGCATTTTTTAATTCTGTTATCTTTTTTTCTGTCTATTTTTATCACTTGGCGCTCTCGACAATTGCCAGCGTTTACGAGCTCTCCTCTTTTCAGATATTATGTCGCATATTTCTTCAAGTGTAAAAACTAATTTCTACTATTACTTTAAAGGATTCTTACTGCTTCCGTCTTCTGTTCGGTTCATGTCAGCCTTTTTGATTCTAGCCATTTTTTAGGGATGCTCTCTTCTCCGATTCGCCGATGTATTTCGCAGTTACCACTATGGCAAAGTCGTCGATGAATACTATTATTTCTGGCCCGTCGGCTATTCGCCACACCAATGGCAAAATGAATTTTGCAAACTGCCATTATATTCTATTCTGAAAATGCGTAAGAATATTTTATGAATATACCTAATATTCTTATGAATGTTTCGCAGTAAGTGATGTACATGCGGACTATGGATATCACATTCAAAAGAACTTATTAAATGATTTTTAATTTTACTGTGGCTATCTTTTTCGAACACCCTTTCATAGATTCATAAAGTCATCACCAGTAATTAAACTGGTTCTACTAATTATTAAGTTCAAGAATGATGACCAAAGAAATCATTGATGCCCAAATAATTTTTGCTTCGGATGCTTGCGGAAGTCAAGGTCGACCTTTCCATCCCTTTTTATTTAATGTGTTTTAATTCCCGAAATAGCCAATCAATTTGTCGATTTTTTTCTTGTAAACAAAAGAAGTATCAAGGCAACCAGTGAATTACGGAACTGACTGGTAACAGGAAAAACTATAACTCAAAGCACACCCAACCGGACCATCAAGATTTATTCGAAAACGTGACTTATGTACATCTTATGTCCAAATGTTCACTTAGCGGTCTTATGTTCTAATAAAAGGCAAATTCCAATTATTATATCACCACAAACGTAAGAAATACCGAGTGAGTGATTTTTAATTGATTTATTGGATCCTTGACATAACGAACGTCCTTGGGTTACAATGGCAAAAGAGGATGATGTTTATTACAGGTAAGTGTATATACTTGGCACGAGGACTTCTTTAAGTCAATTGCTTGAATTATTCTCATTAACTAAACTTCTTCGTCCTGTTTTCTGTATCACGGAAGCACGCGTATCCACCCAACTCCAGCGGAACGATACTTTCTCTTCTGGAGAAAACAGAAAGCACGGGATTGAAAATTAATTTAGCCAATAACAGGGATTAATGTCATATATTTGACTTGACTAGATGTGCGGGCGTACATATAGAAACTGTTTGTTCATGCTTTCGGTTGGTGGCACAGGGCGAACGTGACACAAGGACACTAATCGCAGTGATGTTTTGAGTGAAACAATTACACGGTGTGATTCTGGGAAATAATCTCTGGATTTCGGTTGAGGATTACTGAGCACATTAAGTTACGTGGGGGAGACTAATTTGAAGTTTCATAATTACATTTGTGGAATGGCCCCAAGGAAGCAATTATTTGCTCGCAATGTTCATTGAGGGTTCAAAATTATCGTAGGAAGAAAATACCGCTGCTTAATTTTTAACCAAAGTTTGGATTCGAATTGTCTCAAAGTGCTGTTCTATTGCATGTACATATGTGGTTATTGTATGTGTAAAGTGGGAAACCACAATTGCACCAAGCACCAAGCATTGGAACATCTTCAAGGATTGAAGCAGGTGAAGAAACTTTTTAGGGCCTTTAACCAGATAAGATTCAAAACAAGCATTGCCTCAAACAAGAACGACCTACATACGTAACCTAACAAAAATCATGTAGGTAGTTGCATTTAAAATATTTGGGAGTGGTTGGGCATAATCATACTAGTAGAGGAAGTAACATTGCTTGCTCAAATTGGGCGGCAAATGCTCTTGTGCATGAGTTTAGATTCGACAATATCTCCTGTTTAAAGACCATACCAGAGTAAATTTATTACAAGTCTGTTGTACTTCAGGATTTCAAGTCTCTGATCCCACATAAGACAACACAGACCGTTGAGTGATTTATGGGAGTCTTAAGTGCAAGATGGTGCTGCAGATGCCAATTCTCCTAGTATTCTCGGGGTATTGCAAAGACTTCAGTTTAAAAGGGTCAGTTCCACATTCAGACCCTGAGTGGGAGGTGCGATCAAGACAGTCCCCCTAAACTAGGTATCAGAAAAGCCTAAGGCTAAGTGTAGGGCGCCTTCATTAAAGCGCAAAACCCAGCGATCGCTATTGACGACTGGGATGTCATGGCTACGGAAGCCATCGAAGACGGCTAAGTTAGTTATCGAGGAACCACCAGAAAAATTAAAGAAAGAGAGGCGTATGCGACTATTCTGGGAGCTGTTGAGTTCTCCTTGAGATTCTTGAAAAACTCGGAGCCTAGTGAGACGCCTGAGGCTGTGGAAGTTTCTGATACGAAAAATGAAGGTGAAGGTGAGCCATAAGAAAAATATGGCTGCGCACGTTTGTAACAGACATGTGGGTTGTGCACGCTCATAACGGATCTTATGAGCTGCGCGTGTTACTGGCTTATAATCAGAGGGGAAGGTGGCAGTTCTGTTAGGAAATGCTGTTACCAATACAAAATGACAAATGATAAGGTGAGTGGGGGGCAGTGGATGTGGCGAAAGAAAGTGAAGTGTCCGACGTAACTGGCCTAAATCAACTGTGGAGTATGTAGATGCATAGTGCAAATCAGCTCCACCCTAGGAGATGTGAATCGCAGAATGAGAGTCAGGGTTAGGGGTACCCCCTAGGAATAGTGGCAAGGGTTAGGGTTCGGCTTTAGTAGTTAACGTGATTATAAAACTTTTAGAAACGAATGGCTTCAGCATAGAGGCCTATTCCCACGATGTTGTCATCCCATTATCTGGCAAATTCATTCCACTAGTTAGTGAATGACTCAATTACGCACTTCTTTAAGTAAATAACAAAATAAACTAATGAGATATGTATATGTATGTATGTGCATGTATAGGTACATATTTATTTGAGTGGTTTAGTGAGCTAATTGTTAAAGATTTATTTTTAGGTTCCTAGTGGTACCCTACGTGGCCTAAGAGAGCTGCTGACGCGTCAACAGGGGAACCCATATATCTATCCTAACCTAAAACCTTTCAACTTCGGGAGCATTCTGCATATTCATCATATTTTCTGTTACGAGTAGATATTTTTGTGTTCTTTTATTCAGATTACCGGATAGTCCTTGCGTAGTATACCAGTCAAGGAATTCTTTATCTGATTGCAAATCTCACTTAAGGATTTTCCTGATACCTCTATTTCCAGTCCATTCTATGTCTTGCAATAAGAGTCATAATACGCCGGTTCGCTGGATCTTCTATTCTGGTAGGCATTCAGGTATCTAGTTCTAGTACGTACTTGGAGGATTTCTATTCAATCTTGAAGATTGTATATACTTTCCACCAATCATTATTATCTTTTGAAAAAGAATGTGGAAACATCGATGGGTCTTAAACGTTTTGCAGAGTGTAATCTTCTGTTCCCTAGTGGAAGACGACTTCGGAATCTTTTCAAAGAGATGGTTCATGCTCATGAGCTAAAAATCTCAATAAAATTACTTTTATTGCAAGTTACCACCACTTTTCAGCACTGCTCTTCATGTGCTGATAAACGGTCTTAGCATCTCGCATCTCGATCGTACGTAGCAGAATCATACAGATATGAGGCCGGTTTTGTATATATGTATGCACATATACATATGTGTGTATACGTATGCATGCAAGTACGAACAAGGCATGCCATCATATTTTCTCTACGTGTTTTTTTTGCATTTCCTACTAGGCTAAGATTTGAGTTGTAGTTCCTAAAGCTAGGTAGCTACAGAGTGTTACTACTCATAAGTCGCCTACTTTTTTCTCCATAAAAATTCCCGCAGTAAAATGAGGCTCATATATATCTGCAAAATAAATATGCAGATCATCATTATCCATTGTTAACGATTATGTACATATGTATGTATTCCTATCTGTAGAAATTTACACATCATTAAAACTGATCTGTAATTGTGAAGGATGGCAGCGTATTATTCAGTGGCAAAGAGAACAGAGTAATTTTACTGAGTTGACTTTGAAGTACTTAAAATCAAAGTAGTGTCATTGTCATCGAATTCCATGCTGATAAGAAGAAAACAAAAAGAAGTGTAGCTACATTTGTGAGATGTCAATGACAGAGTCAATATCCGAGTGATTGTGCTCCTCTTTAGCTCACTTTCAGTTATCCGCAAACTTTGTTCAATTTCCTTTGTGTGATTTAGTTTGCATTCCGCAGGGACTTCAGGAATATTAAAATGTGGACGTTGTCTTTTAATAGTTGACTGTTGAAAGTGGTAATTACAAAGAAATCTCTAATCAAACTTCTTTGTCTTAAAAAGCTTTTCTGAGTTTTCAATATGTAGTAAGTCTTATAACGATTGGTATAAAGACTAAATTCGCCAGAATAAGTGTAACATGCGCTCATAGACAAAACAGATGACTCTAAAAAAGAGTGATTCTACGAACTCTTCGACTCGAACTCCTCGAGTCAGCATCGTTTACAGATCCAGAAGAAAGGAGAACCCCTCAACTGCTGACAACAACAAGGAACAGGAAACTTTAGTGAATCGGATGTAACGACATAATCGATGGCTGTAACTTTGAGGTAATAAGGATCTTTGTACATATACCTCGGCTCCACTATAATAACTGACAATTACATCAGCGCCGAAATCAAATACCAAAGAATAACTCTTGTCAATTCTTGTTTTATTTGGACTAAGAAGTCAATTGAGTAGTGAGGTCCTATCCTGAATAAGTAACGAGATTCCACACAAGATCCTAACCATCCTAGTACTGCTTGGGCTCTATCGAAAGCAGATATCCTAGGTCGATTCGAAAGAAAAATTCTTCGTAAAATGATGGATCGCTTTTACGTTGATCGGCTTTTTTTTTTTTTTCTAATTCGCGCACGCCAAAGGGGGTATGAATACCCTTATGCTGAATTCTCAGGGCACGGGCGTTTGGAAGAAGGGAAAGAGGAACAGAGGAAGTACCGGTGCACGTTGGCTTTAAATGCTTGAATGTTGTAGTGATGAGGAAACACAGAGCCTGGAAGATTGTTCCACATACGTGTCGTTCGGCTTATGAACGAATCCCTGTATTTGACAGTACGTCCGAAGTTGGGCTTGAGGGTGAACTGATGTGCATTCGAAGCGTGACGCGTATTGCGGGTGAAATTTTGAAGGGGAGGAATGCAGGTGGGTATTTCGCTGGAGCATTTTTTTATAAAAGAAGCTTTAAGGAGAAGATTCAACGACGAAATATACGATCTGTACAGCGTCTTGGCACCAGTACATTTGAAAAACTTGGCACCAGTCGTCTAAGACAGCTAGGGTATGTAGAGCGAATGGACACTAATACTCCGACCCACATTATTTTTGAACCTGTTTTATGGTATAGGAATGCCGTGGGCGCCGTGGCTCAAGTGGTTAGTGCGTTAGATCGCTGAGCGGGAGGTTTGACGTTCGAGTCCCAAAAAACACCTACAAGTTTTTTCACGGTCCCACCTCTCGCGAATGACTGACAAACGTCCGAGAGTAGTAACTATCAAGAGTAAGCTTGTCAATTTGCCTTTCGAATGTGGCTCTAAACTCTAGGTCGCTTCCATTTGTGTGAAAAAATATAACACGCACAACACGAATGGTCGCGAAAAGCTAGGCCCTGGACAACATATGGTCAGTTGCAGTATAGAAACATTGCGACGATTTCGCCTTAGGTGGCAAGCACAAGTAGAAAGGCACCTCAACCGACTTAGAGTGCGCAGCTGGAGGAAGATAACTAGCGACCGGACTAATTGAAGAGATTTATTGGTTTAGGCCAAATTAAGCCCGTGTTGCAGCGCCACCTAAGTAAGTAAATGAATGCTCTCCCATATCGGGTTGCTAACTAGCCTTCGTTCGGTAGTCATTTGAAGTGCATCGGTCCATTTTACTAGAATTCATATTTGGTTACACAAGTAGGAGGTATCTTAACAGATAAAGTCAATAAATTTTATCGCATTACTGATTAGGGCCTAATTTCACTCTCAATATTGTATTCATGAGAGTGGTTTTTATGCTGCTCACAACACTCTACTACTAAAATCAGGTTACTCACTTATCTTGAATAACTCTGCTGAATTCGTCTTACTGGATCAAGACAATGCAATCAACGGGATCCACATATCGATGTACTTAATAAAATCGTTGGAAATTACACTGCGGTATTGAGTAAGTGTGGGCATTCATATATACATAGTACTATGTGTTCACAGAATAGTTTAGTACAAAGCATAAAAATATTTTATGAGTAAGCGGAGGATTACTTTTTTTTGTATATAATCTTATTGCCGTTTTTTTTTTTTTTGCTTTGAGACAAACAAAAATTGTTTCGAGATTCATTTAAACTTTCGACAGTTTAAGACTTCTTGAATGAATCCGAACGGATATTCGAAATATATTTTACTTTTTTTCCTTGAAAGTGAAAATGCTTCTTCTATTGAACATTTTCTCTTTTTAACTTATCATTCCTTATTATCGTTATCATCATCATCTAAGAAGGACAGCTCTCATAAGGCTTCGAATGATATTGATCATTATGTCAACTTTTCAAATTTAATTTTGTGAAGAGCCTTGTTTAGACAACCCTCGCAAACTTATGTACATAATCAAAGTGTGCTGGGGGACAAAATTAGGTTCGTGGAAAATCATTTCATTAAAAAAAATCATAACATAGATGTTAGCAGTGAAGCTCCCACCGAGTTGATGGTGTGAAATCTGGTTTAAAATCAAATTACTAGTGGAGGTCCGAGAAAGCAATTCTTCTCGAAGAGATAAGGACACTTTCATACAGATGCTAGATACAGTATATACATATGTGCAGATAGTGTGATAATAATATTAAAACGTATACATACATATCTATATTCTATCCCAAACCATGCATAATTAATGGAATTGGAAAGATATCTTTGTATCTCCGGCTCTGTTCCTCCTCGCTTACAACGAGAATAATTATGGAAAAACTGAAACAGTTTTGTATTTTCCGATTTTCATATTAAGCTATTGTATTAAGTTTAACACTTTAGTTCTTTTACCTGGTGCATTTTGTTCGTTGTAAGACGTACGCAGAACAACGTAGGTGTGAATAGCGATATTAGTAAACAAAACATCCTTCTACGTTGTCCTGAAGCTGAGCAATGTTCAGAGCAATTATTTAAATCATCGCCCACAATTTTCCTTCAGTGGAGACCACTGCCAGCAGTCATGCAGCAGTGGGTATCGTTGCAATAAAATCAAATAAAAAATCAAGCAGGTACATACATATATTGGTTTGTGGTTGTGTGAATAGAATTATTAGAGCTGCATTAGACTAACGGTAGCTTTATACTTTTGCGTGAACGGGTCAATAAGATCGAGTTATTCGCGATACTCCAGATAGCAAAAGTAAAACTATTTTTAGTGCGATCTCCTAAACTGTGCTTTTCAACGTGAACATTTAATAATTATTTTGTTCGAATGAAATATCTTTTATTTCATTATAATTAATAGAATGTAGGTTTTAGCTTTAGTTAAAAAAATAAAAGAAATTAACATTAATTTTGTAGCTCACGCGAGCGGAGCCGCGGGCAAACAGCTAGTTTAGATATAAAGAACGAATTAGTTTAAAAAACCGTAAATGAAATGTAAATACTTCTTCATTGTACGCACACCGAACAATGAACAACGCACAACGTTTTTGCACTGAATGCGGAATGAAAGCGTAAAGCCGGCTTTACATCTGTCTTAACGACACCTATAATTTTATACTAAGAGATATTAGCGGGATATATGTATGTAGGTACGTATGTATATACAGTGAACATCCAGTTTAACGAATACTCGATATAACGAATGTCCAATATAGCGAATGAGATTCTTTTTCCATTGATGGTTCTAATTACGAATGATGCAAACATTTTAGGCTCGATTTAACGAATGCTTTGTAGATTCTTCCAAAATATGTATGTATAACAAACTTATGCGACGTACATAAATTGCTTCAATAAATGCATCCAGTGGTCAGTACAGAACTATAGAGTAAGTTCGGGTATTGTGGTATACATGTTTCTATTTTTACAAAAACGAAAAATGCATGAATCTCAATCGATCAAAGTGTGTGATTGTGCAACCTTGAATTATTAGCTCAAATTTGGTATACTAAAGAGCTGATTCCAGTAATCATTAACAAAGATTTTGTCAAAAATATGACACGACCCTAAAAATACCATTCTGGAAAAATGTGGTATGCTGTGTATTTTAATGTGGTACAGTATATGTACAATATTACAAGTTTGTTGGTTTTCTGTTACCTGAATCCTTGGTTTGTGCTAGAGGAATTTCTAGTTAGAGTTATCCGACTGTAAATATAAACCTGAGTGAAGTCGGGTAATGTGGTATACTATACCAGCTTAGCATATGGCAGATGTAGCACATTCATTGTACATTTAAACTTAAACTGTAGTATGTGCCTCTGATGGACGCATCCGCTTCATTACCAAAACAACGAGTAGGAAAAAAACATCAAATGTCAAAGTACACTCCGTTTCATTTTTGTACGATTCGATTTCCTGTTTTTTGACCACTGTTGTTAACCTCTTAGTGAAGCGAGCATCGTGCTCCAATAAAGTAATAAAGTTAAAATAAGTCAACGATCAAAAAGGCTTGATTGTTTTATTTTCCATGGTGACACCGACGTGATACCGTTTTAAGATATATCGCGTTCATTATTAAAACAGGGAGTATGACGGATGACAAAGATAAAAGTGGATCAAGCACCACTCTTACTAATGAGGACAAGAAACTGGAGTCGCTTAGGTCTCGTCGCCTCCTTGCAATGAAGCAAATTGATCGAATTCAGATTTTTGTGTCTAGCATCACCGAGGATTCAACGCTACCCGAGTTCGAAGTATGTATGTCTTGAAGCCTTGGAGTCAAGTTTCAAAACGTTTCAGCAACTGCAGTCGAAGATTGAGGAAATCGTCCCAAAGGAAATCTGTGCCAAGGAGAATCTACGAAGAAAGTACGAAGAGTCTTTCTATAATCTACGTTCGAAGATATTGGTGCAAACTCATTCTCGAATAACTAAAGCGGAGCACACCGACGCGGTATCCAACCAAGCAAAATCAGATTGTCAGATAAGGTTGCCCAAATTAAATATGCCTATATGTTCAGGCGAAATTACTGAGTGGTTGACCTTCCATGAAATTTTCAACTCCCTTATTCACAAGAATCCATCCCTACATACAAATGTACATACGCCGCGAATGACACACGACACCAATTACATAGCAAAACAGAACAAAATTATTATTTCAGGGATTCCCCTATTAGAAAATGTCTTCTTTTCTATGATTGTAGATACCAAGACTTTTATGGCAGCAATTTTCGGTGCTTTCAGATTATAGACATTTTTGTTTTATAAAAAAGGCAAATTTGGAGGATTTTTTTTTGCGCTGCAAATCTAGAAATATGTAATTGAAAAATATAAAAAGGTTAAACTTTTTTGCAATAACTATCAAATGGCAATGTAATGTCATAAATCAAATGTACATATGTATGCGCTGTACCTAGACTTTTGTGGAGCACTGTATGTATGTAACAATCATTTTTTTCTTACTACGATGCCTTGCATAGTTACATTACAAATTAAGAGGTTAATTACAATTACATAGCTTTCATTTATTTAAATATATTGGAAGTTGATCGGTGTTTTACTTCTTAATCATCTTTTTCTATTGGTTTCTTGTTCTTTGTACATTCGATAATTTGTGTGTTTCCAAAAAGCGATTTTATGTTGTTTTAATATTATTTCGTCCCTTACGATGTGGATGTTGATATCACGTTGCAAGTCCTCATTGAATTTGCTAGATGATTCTGTTTGAGTCAAAAACTCAAAACATCGAACATGGCGCGTACCATTTTGGGAATTTGTTACCACGAAAATGGTCATATTTTTAAATGTGTCATTTTTCATGGTAATATTATCACTTATGAAACATACATAGGTACGCAAACAAAAAAAAAAATTTTTAATTCGTATTCAAGTAATGTTACTTACCCACTTGTGGCATTTTTCGCGACATTTCATACGAGTTTTCTTTAAGTAGGATGAAGCACAACTAAGTTGTGTCAGTTTTCTGGACGTGGAGGTGAACACTTGCAGGCAAATGAAAAACGACACATCTACTTTTTAGTGGTCTCAACATAAACTAGACTTGTGTTGTTTTTCTAGCGAGGAAAGTTTTGTTTTTCATAAAGAATGGCATCAATAACTTAAAAAACGGATTTTTCGACTTATGACGTTTTTCTTCCAAACCATCGATATAACTTAATTCCCCATTTGCGGAACCGAACTATTGTCCTGTTCAGTGCTATTTTGACTTGTTTTGTAACTAATTTTATCCATTTAGATAGGATAAGATAGCTAGCGTGAAACTTTCGGTTTCGGTATGTCCGCGGCGCAGGGTCATAAATCCATATAGCCTACTTCCTTTTTAAGATTGTGGAACTATGGCCCGAAATGTTGTGGACTCTTGACCTACCTGGGTGGTAGGTTTGTGGGTTAAAAGTACATTGTGGACTTTTGGCCCATGGACTTATAACCTTGCGCCCTATGTCCGCTGTATAGAGAAGATTGAGTGTCCGAATACACTTCCTTGGCGGAAACCTGCGTGTATTTTGCATAGCTCGGAGCAGTCATCCTTCTATTGTAAGTATGTAGATAGACAAGTCCAGATAAATTTTAATTAATGTGTAACAGTCCTGTAACATATTGTTTAGTTTATGTAAAAAAACTTCATGCCAAACACTATCGAAAGCATTTACAACGTCTAGATAAACTGACACAATATTTTTCTCGTCCAAGTTAGTTGCATAGTGAAGTCTTTTTGTCGAAAAGCAAATTGGTGGTATGACGTATTACAGCTTTGTCATTACGGTCAAGGAACATCTTTTCGAATATCTTAGATATTCGTAATTGGTTATAGACTATACTTATAAGGTAGTCTTTGTAAGGTCTTTGCCACGCTTAGGAATGGTGATTATTTTGGATACCTTCCAGACTTTTGGATACAAGTTATGTACATACTCTTAAAGTATATAAAGGAAGTGTCAAGTACATATTTTATCTATGCAAAGGATGATAACGAGGTTAAACAGTTAATGTGGATGGTCAGTGAACTGGGAAACAGGAAAGTGAAACTGTAGACGGTTTCAATGCTGTTTTCAGCGTAGCTGTCATCAGGTTTTTGTAGGACACCAATGCCAATGATATGATGTTCAGAGATGGCTTTTAGCACAGAAAGGTCTTCAAATATATCTTTTACAACATTTTTTTACATTTTTAATAAAATAAACCCTTAACCTATGACAAAGTAATAGCGTAAACGAAGGAGGTCAAGTGATGCTTTCTAAAAGTTATTTCACAGAACAATATAAATTCTAACTTTGCCACCAGTCTTTGCACCTAAAAGGTTCCGGGACTATCTACAGGTTTTTGTAGGATGAACGATTTTTTCGTAGATTTCGCTTCTACGACAAATCCAAACGTTCTTAAAACGATGTGTTGCACTTTGCATTCCGGAAACTGTATATGCAATGTATCTCGAAAATGTAAACTAATTAAAACAAGGCCTCTTAGGATTTTAGGGGGGTTCTTATTACTGGAATTTTTTTGTTTAATTTAAAATAAGACGATTTAAACAATATTCAACATAAGAAAAATCCATTTATTACAAACAAAAATAATTCATAAACCAGTTTTAACATATGTATATATGTACGTGTGTTCATATGTAGTTGGATAAAAAAAAATTAAAAAAAGCTATGCATACAATCACAAAGAGTAAAAAAAAACATAACTTAGGTAAAAGTGAACATTAATTTATTGTAAAATAACTTGTTATTTTTGACAGGCGAATAGCTTGACTCGATCTTTGTATTGCTATTGCCCTAAAACTAAGTAAACATACACGTCCAGTGTATAGGTATATCCAGTATAACGAATGCCGATATAACGAACGTCCAGTATAACAAATCACCATTTGAAGTCCATTGATATCTCTAAATAACGAATAATGAGAAATTTTACTACTCTATATAAAGAATGCTCTTCAATTCGTTCTTTTTTTGTTCTTTTCTTCTCAAAATTGATTTAATTTGTGCAGTTTTAAAAAGTTGTACAATAAAAAGTTTTTAAATGATCAGTAAATATTATGTTTTCATTTTTTAAGGTCGAAAAAACTGGCTTCGATATAACGAATATTTCGATATAACGAAAGGGGCTGAACATTATATCTTTCGTTATACTGGACGTCCAGTGTATATGCGTCCAATTTATTTAGTTCTGTATACTCCATAAACATATTTGCACATTGTATTGCTTGGCAGTTCGTTATTTTAGGAGCTGTAGTGATTTCGTCGCTTTTATCTTCCGAAATGTCCTGTTTCGGTCCATGTTCAGTACCTTCTGTGATGACCCAGTCCCTAACTTTTTGCATTGAAATGTTGTGTTTTCTATCTACAATTGGAAGGAAGTCATTGATTTCTTGCAACTCCCCTCTATGGATAGTATCCAGCTGTAGCATTCGTAATTGAGAATTAAGTCTTATTTTTCCCAGTTTCCTTTTTTGGCATTTCATATATGTATGTGCTTTTAAAGCACTTGGCGATATGATAGAAGAAATGGAGAGCTGGCCCTAAGATAATTTTAGATTCATTACACGACGTCTTAATGTTAATTTTTTTTTTTCCCTGTCGCTATGTGTTCACCTACCGTTGCAATAATAAAATTGATAACATTTTGATCAATAGGTTGGATCAAAGCAGTAACATTTGGTGGGAAAAACATTACTGTTATATCCCCATTAGAGCTCGTCAGTTTTTTTTATTGCAGTGACAAGTAGCATTATCAAGGAGCAACAATGCATGTTTTGGTAAATTATTTTTACTTAGAAATGGTTTAACCTGAAAAGTGTAAAAAAAAAACAAAAAAAGGAATATTTAAAAGATTAAATAAATTGCTTTATCTATTTAGCAAAATGTTCATTAAACCTCTTCATAAAGATTTCACTTGTCGTCCAAGCATTTTTACTGGATCTATAAATCAGTGGAACCTTAGAACCCGAAAAAGCTCCAGGGCATTTGGACTTCGCAATAACTAATGGAGTGACCTTATGCATTCCAATTGAATTCGTGCAGGTCAAAACGTTATTCTTTCCTTACTAGTTTTCCTTTCCGGTGCTGTAGATTCAGTGGACAAAACAAGAGTTTTGTTAAGCAGAAGCTTCCAAAACAGGCCCGTTTCATCTGCATTGTAGACTTGTTGTGGTGTAAGAGACATTTCTTTGATTGTCGCATGGAAGTTTACCAGAAACGGTTTAATTGCACTTTTAGCACGTAATTTTTTTCAAAACTGCAAGGAATCAGCACATGTACGTACATATAAGTTACAATTGCTTGTTAGACCAACCATTTTGCGTTTGGGCTCACATAATTATAGCACCACTTTGAAAATTGCATTATTTTTTATTTATTTATTTATTATTTTTATCTATTTATTTATTTTTTACATACAATTTAAATAATATAAATTTTTAGGCTTAATTAAAGAGATTTTTATAAAAATGAAATCAAAATTGTGGTTATAAGTGTCAATTTTTGGGTTTCTTAATTTTTTCCTTGTTTCAAAATTATAGCACCACTTAAAAATAAACAACGAAAACCTTTTTTTCGAAAAACCTAACGGCTGAATTTGCTGAAAAAAAGAGGTTAATATTTGGTGATACCACCCTTATTTTCAATTAACTCAAAAATTCTTTTTTTCATGCCTCCGATCTCCGATTAAGTTTTGGACAAGGTCTACATCCAGGTTATGCCATTCTGTAATAATGACTTTTTTTTAAAGCACTAACTGTCTCAATTTCCGATTATTAGCGTTTACCCTTCGAACAAGGATGCCCCAGATGTTTTCGAATGGGTTCATGTCAGGGCTTCACGCTTCCCACTTCAAAACTTCGATTGTCTCCAACTCAAGCCATCCTAGAGTTTCACGACTTACAATGAATTCATGCATTATCTTGCTGGAAAACGTATCTGGTTGAAAAATTTCGACGCAGAAATAGAAGTAAACTGCTTTGGAGTACGGTTATGTAGTCAGAGCTATTCATTCTTGCGGTAGTGAACTGTAGCTCTAGACAACCAATTGCAGAAATTGCTCCCCAAATCATCAAGCTGCCTCCACCGAAACTCCTTTTTGTAAAATACCGAGCCTCTTTCCTCAGGTCCCGCCAGTAATACCTAAAACCATCTAGCCCGTCTAAATTCAACTTTTTTTCATTCGAAAATATCATCTAAAATGCAGATATAACACATTAGAATAACGTCTTACGAACAAAATAATTCTTTTACATTGTCCCAATTTCGGTCCATGTTCGCATGTGCTAAATCTAACTGGGCAAGTTTGTGGTGAGGCATTAGTAGCTGTGCAATGTTCATTTTTGATCTCACAGTATTAGGATTTCGCTTTATGGTTCTCCATACCGTAGTTTTGCTCACAGAATCATCAATCATGGCTGCAATCTGCCTTTCGGTGCGTGGAGAAAGTTTTTTCGGCCGTCCTGGATGGTTGGTTTTGCCGTAGCTTTCAATATTGTTTAAAAAATTGGTCACTACTTTATGGCTACGGTCGATTTGGCATGCGGATCGCACGTAACCCTAAGCCTTCTCATTTTAGAGCCAATATCTTCCCTTTTCAACGTCACTTAACATTTTTCCACGTGCCATTATTTTTGCAATACCAAACTCAACAATTTGTAATCAAAAATGCATCCAACATGCATGCAACGAATGGCGGTGCTAAAATTATGAAACACTTCACAAGCACTTTTTTCAACAATTCAAAGAACTTACGGTTAATTTCTAGCTCTCCGCTCAAAGTGAGCGGTGCGTGGTAGCTTGGTTTAAAACTCATACCACATATTCTGAGACAAACGTCTTTCACGAGAATCTGCATATTGGCAGTGCGGTGCTATAATTATGCAAGAGACTGTATTATCACATGCAAAAAGATATATAAGAACTTCTACAGAAGAAAATTCACATTATAGAGTCGGAAAATTTGCAAAGTTCACATTACAGAGACGATAATGTAAAATTTTGCTGATTCACATTTTGGAGAAATTCGCATTATCGGAAATTCATAAAATCGAGGTACTACTGTAGTATAGTGCTAGGCTAGCGGAGGGGTTTTCTTTCGATGAATATTACCTTCTTATGTTTGAGTTACTATTATAAAATTACATCCTGCCCTTGACCACAAAACGAAAACTTTGACATGATTTTCTGTCCATACGGAGACAAATAGCACTGTTGGACGGACTTGACCAAAGGACATCACTTTTCCATAGCAATCTTTCGCGGAAACTTTTTTAATCATTGCACTTGGAAAGTAACCAAAACTTAGTCAACTTTCACTTCAACGTTTAATTTCTGTAAAGTTATGCACCATAAAAAGAGAACTCTACCCTCCACCATCCAACCATGACCTAGATGCAGTTATTTTTTTTATTTCGCTAAAACCACTTCAAAACACAAACTTCTGTATTGCAACATTATTGTTTGTTGTAATTTGCAGAGGGTATACGAGTATGTTATTAGAGTAATGTACAGAAAATTAGGTCAGCAATTGTAAAAATCCCTGAAAAAGTCTCCTTAATAAGTTCTATTTGTGAATATTCACTGCAGCTTTATTGCAAAACTGGGTATGACACCTATTCGGTAGATAGTTTCAGTACTTGAATATACATCCAAGTACATACACGTATGTGTGTATATACCCGTACAAATTTAGTTTTCATATGGAGCAAAACCTAGTGGTTTCAGCGATTCATTTGTGTCCTCTCTGTCTCATTAAATTAATTGAGGCGAATACTGTTCTAACTACTCAGCGCTTTTAGCATTGCAACGATATTACCAAAAGTACATACATACATGCATACATATGTCTATACTCGTTTATAGAGGAGGAGACGGACATGTAGGAACATAACTATTGATATTATTGATTGATGTAGACCAATTTACCCGATATTGAAAATTTGCGACTAATTGTCCCATTTACGACGTTAGAAGTGCAATATGAATATAATTTATTACCAACAAAAATCGTATCGGGGAAGGATATGTTTCTATCCCCCGACATGGCCGTTATATTTTAACTTCACTTCAACTTTACTTCTCATCTAATACCTCTTGAATGCTTACAGCTATATTTGTAGTTGAATTTGGTCTCGATAGAAAATAAGTTATTTACATACACATGTACATATGTATGTGGCGCCACGGTTCGGAGTCAACCTGGTCCTCAATCAAAAAACCTCTCTAATTAGCCCGATTATTAGCTTACTACTTACAGTTGCGCACTCCAAGTGGGTTTTACACTAATAGGGACCAATAAGGTTGTTTACGAGGAGTTTCAGGGTTCACAAGTATGACAGATAAAATCTTAAATATGATGTTGAGGATGCAGAGTTATTCCGATGATTCGGTTCATGATTTTTCCGTAAACCAACGCCAGATTCTATTTAACATTAACTATCTTGTTGAACAAGGCATAATCTGAAAAAGAAAATTGTTTCCATTTAAGTTAACACATAAGCATTGCTTTTTTCGTTTTATTTTATGTTTATATTTTTCTAAAAGTTTGCTTATTTTATTAATTTTTTCGCGATGTCTCTTCGCTTTGTCGTGCTGAAGTTCTAAATATTACTCTCATCGTTTTGATTTTGCATCCTCTATTTTTTGCCGCTGCTCCTCAAAATAAACAGCGCCTGGTATTTCGCGTTTCGATGTAGGCACTTCGGGCAGCATTTTAAGCTTTGGATGGTGAAAGAGATGGATACGTGCTTATCTCTGTTGAGGGTAGGAATTGAATTGGCTAATCGGTGAAGACCACACTGGCGCTACAAGGGATACATCTACAAATTCCGGGTCAGGAGGAGATACTATACTCATGTTCATTGCAGCAGTTGGAGGAGGATTTTCGGAGTCCTTATTAGAATAGCAAATGTAAACCAACCAATCCAGAAAAATTTGAGGAATGAAACAACAAGGATATGGATGCCAGGTGTGAAATAATAATATCCATGGAACCAGCGCAGGTGGCTTTAGTAAAAAGCATGAAGATATCTGAAGAAATTTGGAAATTTTTGGAGGAAACATATAATAGGAAAGGAACTCGGCAAAAGGTAGAACTGTTTCGTAAAATTATCAATTCAAAAGAACTCTAATCAAAATATTTTTGAATTCTTAATTGAATTTAACTACAGTACTAATCGACTACGAGAAATGGAAGCCTAACTCGATGAAGATTTGCCAGCCGTATTGCTGTTGGACAGTCTCCCTCAGAAGTACAAAGAAATGTAAGCTGCTTCTGATGCTACAAGTGTTTTCCCATAACTTGATATAATTTCTTCCCGCCTATTGGAAGTTAGAGAAAAGAGAAAGGAATTGTATCCGAATAGTGATAATGCCATGAAGGTGAAGAGGTATTAAAATTCTCGGAAGAAAAGTTTCAATAACACAGGTATATCGAATTTTCCATTTAATTGTCATAAATGTGGTAAGAAAGGCCACATATGATGAAAGATTGCAGCAAAAGGAAAAATGTAATATTGCTGACAAGACCGCAGTAGGTTTCATTACAACCGACACAAGTCAGTTAGAAGAGAATTCAAATATGTAGTGTAGTTTCCATAGAAAAAACAAATAGAATTTGGTGTCTCGATAGCGGAGCAATATTCCACATGTGTTGCGATGAAATTTTTTTTCTAAACTTTATAACAGCTATACGGAAACAGTTCGTTTTGCTAATGAAAAACAGTTAATATTAAGGGAAAAGGCACCGTTGATCTAAAAATAAAAATCGGGAATCAATGCAAACGAATCCCACTATTTAATACCCTGTTTGTTCCGAGTCTCAAGAGTAATTTAATATTAACAAGCAAAGCGACAGATAATGGTTGTTGTGTTACTTTTCAAGACAGTTATGCATGCATTACGAAACAAAATGAAATTTTATTCGAAGCTCATAAGCGCAGTGGGTGGTTTTTAGTTGAATTAGTAGAAAACATGCATGAAAATTGTATTCAAATTTATAAGCATGATGAAAGGAGAAACTCGCATGAGAATTTAACTGAACTGTGGCAAACAACGAAACGAAGAAATGGTGTTAGGTTTGCCTAATTTTACGAATCCAAAAGTCGATTGTGTTGCATTCCTTATAGGGAAGCAAATTAGACGGCCTTTTCCAAAGAAGAATGAGAAATCGTCTAGCGTTCTATTAGATTTAATCCACACAGATTTGTGTGGTCCAATGCGGGTGAAGTCAATAAGTAAAAGTTTGTATTTTGCCACATTTACCGAAGAATATGTACATATTGGATATTCAGACGAATCCAAAGTTTACCGTTTGTGGAAACGAGGCACTAGAGTTGTCATCAAAAGCCGAGACGTTTCATTGAGGAAGTCAACTGCAAGGAGCAATCAATGGAAGAAGACCAATTTTATGAATTTATTTTCAAAAAACAAGAATTAAATCAACAAGAACAAGTGGATATAAAAAAGTTTAATGAGAATACTAAAACTGGTCATGACGATCAAGATCAAGGTTGCATTAAAGAATTCAGAGGAGACAACGAAAGTGATAATGACGGTGTACAATTGCGTACATATGCACCCACATAATTGGAAACAAACACCGCGGGAAATTGTACAGAATTTTGCGTTAATATGAGGTTTGGTCAGCGCCGCCGAGTCAGCAGCAGTTCCCACGTAGTTTAAGTTTTGTAATACAGTATATGCATGTCAGCATAATTTATACTGTAAATATTTTGTATAAAAGGAGATAGAATAAAAATTGAAGGTGGATTTGAATACGACAACTCCAATACGAAGGCATAGTTGGTCCTTCGAGTTACTGAACTACGACTAAAAGAATCGAAGAAGTTTTAAAAGTAGTGAATAGTGTTTATAGTGAAAATACGAGACGAGATAGGAAAAGATAACAATGACGAGTGTAGACGATTTGGCTCAACAACAGCGGGAGAGGGCTGAATGGATAAAGAAAATATCCGAAAAGTACACGAAAGAACCCAAGGTAAGACGAACGAAGGAATTCGTCAAGGAACGATTAGATGACCTTGACCACCACTGGAAGGAGTTTGAAAACGGAGATAAACAAATACGAAGGCATGAGCAGTTCAGCGAAAGGCATCCATACATCGAAGCCAACTTCTACAAGCAAGTAGAACTAACGATGACGACACTACGAAACAAATTAGAAGGCAAGCTTAGGGAGATATTGGAAGAAGAATTTAAGGCCCAGAGAGTGAACCCCGTACCAAGAGCAGCAGAATTAGTTGGCAACTCAGATACAGCTATGCCAATAAATACACCCTCAACATCAGGGTACAGGAAGTCGCCGAATAACGCTGACCAGCAAGATGAAGAGCAGAAAAGAAGAATGAAACGTCAAGAAGCGCAGAAGCAGGCATTCTTCAGATCAGTGGATAGGATGGAGAAATCATCGCAAACATCAAAAGCATACTATGTCCATAAACAACAGGCAATGCAAAACCAATGGATGAATATAGTAGAAACACATAACGACATTGTAGAGCATACAGGAGAAATAACCGATGAAGATTACATAAACGAGCACGAAGAACTAGAGGAAATCTATGAAACTGTTATGGTGAATTTGCAGAAGAAGATCGACGGATTTGAGATCCAGCAGGCAATCGGTACAAGGCAAAACGGCACGACAGAGAATACGCACCACGAGCTGAAATTACCCGTTCTAAAGCTACCAACATTCAATGGTGATTATAAACAATGGAAGTCATTCTTCGATCTATTCGAGCAAGCTATACATAGAAACGACAAGCTTGGGAATGCTCAAAAAATGCATTACCTAAAAACAAATGTAACGGGGGAAGCAGCCAAAATTATTCAGCACTTGCAGATTATGGACAGCAACTACGAGACGGCAAGGGAAGCTTTGGTAAACAGATACGAAAACACGCGAATGTTAGTGAATGCGCAAATTCAGGCATTGATTAACCAAAGGGAGTGCCAAGTGGAATCTGCAGAAAATTTAAAAAGACTACACGATACATCGATGGAGTGCGTCAATGCATTAAAGGGACTGAACATTGACACGGAGAGCTGGGACCCTATAATACTGTATATTATCTCGCAAAAACTGGACAACGAAACGAGAAAGGCGTATGAACAGTCTTTGAAAAAACCGAAAGATCTGCAGCCTCTGAACAACTTTTTTACGTTTCTGGAGAACAAATTTCATGCTCTGGACAATTTGGAAGAAAAGAAGAAAAAGGTGGACAGTCCAAGAGACAAAAGGCCATTAAACAATAGGCAGGGATTTTTCAAAACTTTCTACGCAACTGTAACTCCGTTTTGCAAAGCATGCAATGGCGCTCATTGGCTTCACACCTGCAGTAAATTTATCCAAATGCCAGTCACACAAAGGAAGGAGGTTGTCCAAAGGGAAAAGCTGTGTAAAAATTGTTTCAAACCAAATCATGAAACATCAAGATGTCCGTCGGGCAAGACTTGCCAAATATGTCACCAACGTCACCACACATTACTCCACATTTACCACGTAGACAGGCAACCTCAACAGCAGCAAACGAACTTTTCTGCCAATAAACAGCGTAGTAAAACATTATTGGCAACAGCAGTGGTAAAAACCAATTGGAAGGGTTGTGATTACTTCCTTAGAGCCCTAATCGACCAGGGCTCTCAGTCCTCCTTCATCACCGAAGATGCAGTACAAAGACTGCAACTACAACGGAAAAGAGCAAATGCTTCTATTACTGGCCTTGGAGCAACGCATGCAGGAACGGCAAACAGTAAGGTTGACCTACAAATTCAGTCCATATACCCATCAGAATTTCAACTATGGAGAGAATTCCTGGTACTAAACAAGCTAACGAGGGTACTACCGGAAGAATCGTTTACAACCAACGATTGGGATCATATCAAACATTTACCTTTGGCGGATCCATCATACAACAAAAAAGCGGCCGTAGATATGCTGATAGGAGCGGATGTTTTCCAGGACATAATTCTTGAAGGGGTGACTAAAGGCAACCACGGCACCCCAGTCGCTCAAAACACCCAATTAGGTTGGATACTATCTGGAAGTATTCAACATCGCTCCAAGGCAAACGAAACAACAGTTTGTTTAATATCCAACACAGAGCTAAACGATCAACTTAAAACATTTTGGGAAATGGAAGAAGTTCAAGAAGAAAGAGCTCACACGGCAGAAGAAGCTCGGTGCGAAGAAATATTCAGGGAAACACACAAGAGGGACGAAGCTGGAAGATACATAGTTCGACTACCGTTCAAAGAAGACGCAGGCAAGTTGGGCGAGTCAAAAGACAGAGCGTTAGCTCGATTTCTTCAGATGGAGAAAAAATGTACGCGAAATAGCAAACTCCATGAGGACTACGTACAATTCATGAGGGAGTACATTAAACTCGGACATATGGAAGAAGTGACCCCAATGTCGGTTATGAAGTCAACGAATGAAGCATACTACCTACCGCACCATGCAGTCATCAAACCAGAAAGCTCTTCAACCAAGGTTCGAGTGGTCTTTGACGCGTCGTCACGAACGAGTTCAGGAGTAAGCCTAAATGACACAATGCTTACAGGTCCAGTCATACAACAGGACTTATACTCCATACTAGTGCGATGGAGAAAACATAAAATTGTCTACAGGGCGGACATTGAAAAAATGTATCGCCAAATACTAGTGGCTCAGGAAGACAGAGACTATCAGCGTATATTGTGGAGAGAAAGCCCAACACAAAGGATTAAGGAGTATCGGTTAAACACCGTGACTTACGGAACCTCCTCAGCTCCATATCTGGCGATAAGAACACTTCAACAACTCGCTTGTGATGAAAAAGAGAAATTTGAAGTAGCTTCAAGGATAACTTGCCAAGATTTCTACGTTGACGACGTACTGTCAGGAGCAGATACATTAGACGCAGCGGTAGAGGCACAAAAGCAATTAGTACAACTCATGGCGAGCGGAGGATTCAGACTACGCAAATGGTCTTCAAATTCAAAAGCCATTTTGAATAACATAACATCAGAGGATCAAGAGCAAGGAAGATTCAAAATAAATGGCTACGATCCCATTAAGACCCTGGGAATATACTGGCGACCGGAGTCCGACACGTTTGAGTTCAAAGTCAATATTGTAACAGCAAATACAAATTTGACAAAAAGAATAATTGTGTCAGAAACAGCTAGGCTATTTGACCCATTGGGCTGGCTAGCTTCAATTATAATAAGAGCAAAACTAATACAACAACAACTCTGGAAATCGGGAAAAACTTGGGATGAAATACTTTCGGATGAAAACGCTCACGAATGGAAAGTCTTCAGAAGCCAACTGTCTTGTATAGAAGAAATTAAAATACCACGATGGATCCAATACGAATCGAAAAACCGCATAGAACTACATGGATTTTGTGACGCATCAGAGAGGGCGTACGCAGCCGCGATTTATACAAGAATTACAACTGTTTCTGGAGAAATTATCACAAGATTACTATGTGCTAAGACAAAGGTGGCACCAATAAAAAAGATATCAATACCGAAACTCGAACTTTGCGGAGCAGTACTATTGGCAAAATTGCTTCAAAAAACCAAGGCAAAATTAGAAATAAAAGATCTGGAAACACATGCATGGACAGACTCATCAATAACCTTAGCATGGATCACTGGAAACCCTAACAAATGGAAAAACTACGTAGCGGCCAGAGTAACGATAATAACCAAACTAGTAAGCTCAGACAAATGGCACCATGTAAAGGGTAAGGACAATCCAGCGGATTGTGCGTCTAGAGGACTATGGCCTTCAGAACTCAACGCACACTCAATTTGGTGGGCAGGTCCAACATGGCTAGCGCAGGCAGAGGTGAACTACACTGACTCCACGCCCCACAGCACCAACGAGGAAGTTAAGAAACTACACACAAACACCTTTACTTCAACAATGGAACCAGACGTTGTGGGAAGATTGCTGTCGCAGTATAGCACAATTAGACGAATAACAAGAATACTCGCTTTTTGTAAACGATTTGTGCACAACTCACGATCATCAAAAGACAATAAACTGCGGGGACGAATCACATGTCAAGAAATTGAAGGCGCTGCGACCGTAGTCATTCGACATGTGCAGCGGACCACGTTCAAGAATGAAGTCGACAACTTGAAGAGAGGAAGTGAAATTGACAGGAAGAGTAAACTTCGGTGCCTTAACACATTCCTGGATGAGAACGAGGTGATGCGAGTAGGAGGACGATTGGCAAAAGCAGAACTGTCATGCTCGCAGAAACATCCCATAATTATCCCACATTTCGGGTATTTGACCACCATGTTGATCGACGAGGCTCACAAAACCACCTTACATGGAGGCTACTCTCTTACCCATGCACATCTACGACAACGATACTGGATTCTGAGTGGTCTAAGTGCAGTCAAACAACGAGTCCGTAGATGTACCACGTGTTTTCGACACAGATCTTCAACGAGAACTCAAATGATGGGAAATCTGCCACAATCAAGAGTGTCCAAAGCTAGGCCATTTTTACATACAGGAGTCGACTATGCAGGACCTATAGACATCAGGACGACGAAAGGAAGGGGAAATAAGTCATATAAGGGATATATAGCAGTATTTATATGCTTGGCAACAAAAGCAGTTCACCTCGAAGTTGTTAGCGACTTAACAGCAAATACCTTCATAGCAGCGTTTAAGAGATTGTGCGCCAGGAGAGGCTATGTGGGGCACCTATACAGTGACAACGGTACGAATTTCGTCGCTGCAAACAAAATTCTTCAGCTAAATGCAAGGGATGCGAAAGAGTACAACGATGAAATATGCGAGGCACTAACAACTTACCATACGGAATGGCATTTCATACCCCCAGCGGCACCCCACTTTGGTGGCCTATGGGAGGCAGGAGTGAAGTCAGTTAAACACCATCTCAAACGAACCATTGGGGAGCACAAGTTGACATACGAAGAGATGTCTACGCTATTAAGTCAGATCGAAGCATGCCTAAACTCAAGACCTCTTTGTCCAATCTCAAACGATCCTGAAATAGATGTCTTGACGCCAGGTCATTTCTTGATAGGAACAACCTTACTGGCACCCCCGGAAAGGCATAGACTAAATGAAAAAGAAGGCTTATTGACGCGATGGCAGCTGATAGAACGATTGCAACAAAATTTCTGGAAAAGATGGAGTTCAGAATATCTAACGACACTACAACAACGTCCGAAATGGACAACAAGGAACGAAAATCTTAAGGTTGGCAACATTGTTTTGGTGAAAGACGAACAACTTCCTCCCACAAGATGGATGTTTGGAAAAGTACTAGAGACGCATGCTGGAGAAGATGGTCTGGTGCGTGTAGTAACCATCAAGGCAAGGAATAAGATCTACAAAAGGCCAGTCACTAAGATCTGTCTACTCCCAATAAGCGATAACGAAGAACAAAGGGAAAAACTAGACGACAGTAAGCGGACTGATCAACTTACCACAACTACTTGTTTGTCAACATTTCTAAGGTCGGAGGCAGTAAACCAAGGTCGACCGATAAAACTGCCAGACGAAATTCAGAGCAACACTCAAGAAAAGAAGAGAAAGCTGAAGAAGGGACCATGGTTACGATTCCTGTACACAATGTTGGTGATAATAGCATTAGGCAGAAGGTGCGCGACGGCATTAGATGCAGCACCTGAAGGTTTCAAAGTTACACCATTTAGAAATCGCCCGGGGATCTACTTTGAAAAAATTGGGAATATTAACCTAATCATTAATGACTGGAAGATAATCGCATATTATGATCTCACCAACTACTGGCGAGAACTTTCAGGATTTGAAAAATTGATTAACGAAATGAACGAATTCTGTAAAATGAAAGTTGCTGATACACTGACACACCACATAATTCAACAATTCAACCACCAACTGACAATTATAAAAAACAACAACGACCTCCTATTAAAACAAGGAGCCGGAAGAGAGCCAGCGACTAGGGTGAAACGATCACCGTTTGACTTCGTTGGAACCGTTGCGAACAAGCTGTTTGGGGTTTTAGACGAGTCGTATGCGGAGCATTACGAGCAGCAGATTCAACAAACACGATTGAATGAGAACCATCTACTTACGCTGATAAAGAATCAAACATCAATCGCAGAATCAACTAGCAACATCTTGCAGAAAAATACGCAAGCTGTGACTGCGCAACTCCAAGTATTTCATGACAACCTAGAAAACTTGAAAAGCTTTGTAACGAAAACCAGCAACCAGACGGCGGCAGAACAGAGGTTCTTAGCTATGTCAACTTATACCACTTTAGCAATGGTAAATTATCAGCAGGTTCAAAATTCGTTATTGGACGTTTTAACGGATCTTCATCACGCTAAAGTTAATCCGCTTATAATAACGCCAGACCAACTCCGCGCACAGCTAGAGTTGATAAGAAAGCACCTACCCCCACAGCTGTCTGTCGCAGAAGACCGAATGGACTCGAATTTGCTAGCACTTTACAGGCTGCTAACAGCCAGGGCCCGAATAACCCAGCAGAACATCATATTCGACATAAGACTTCCACTAATCAAGTCAGAAGACTATGAAATGTTTAAGGTCATACCAGTACCAACACCCCATAGAAATGAATTTGTCTTCATTGAACCGTCATTAGACTACTTAATAGTTAACCTACTGAGAGAGTCATACTACAGAATGACAAGGGAGGAGCTCAGCAAGTGTACAAAAAGCAGCGACAGATACTTATGCCAACAACAACATCCCATGTTTAATCGCCAATCCAACGTCAGCAGATGTGAAATGGACCTACTCACCCACACCACGAACTTATCAAACTTCTGCAAGCTACGAAGCATAAGCCCATCTCCGGTATGGATCCAGCTAAATAACGCCAATAGTTGGATATACGTTTTGGACAGGAAGTACACCTTTAACATAATCTGCGGAAGACGGATCCTAGAAGTTTCGCTACATGACGATGGTATTTTAACATTAGAGTCAAACTGCATCCTCAAACAGAACACGATGAGCATAACAGCTTACGACAGTATGTCCAGCACACTTAACGAAGCCTTCATTCCTGCTACAAATATCTCGGAAATATTATCAGACAACCCAAGAAATGTTTCGAAACCATTGGTCATTTCACATCACAGTCTCGAGAGCAACAATGAGGAGTATGACACCCTAAACAAACGGATAGCAGATCTCAAAAATAACGAGGAACTGCCAGTTGATTCAATGGCTCACCACGTGCACTACAGCATTTCCTACAGCCTGATTGCCGGATTATTCATCACCATCGTAGCATATATAGTGTGGCAGCGCAAAAGGAGAAGAACCATATTGGCACCACAGGCCCCAGTACCTGCTACAAGGCGGTTCACAACATCGGACTTCAACATATAAGTCAGTTCGGCCCGGCAGAATGTACAATTGCGTACATATGCACCCACATAATTGGAAACAAACACCGCGGGAAATTGTACAGAATTTTGCGTTAATATGAGGTTTGGTCAGCGCCGCCGAGTCAGCAGCAGTTCCCACGTAGTTTAAGTTTTGTAATACAGTATATGCATGTCAGCATAATTTATACTGTAAATATTTTGTATAAAAGGAGATAGAATAAAAATTGAAGGTGGATTTGAATACGACAACTCCAATAGTAAGGTGTTTCATTTGTTAACTATAACCACCCCCCACCAGCGGTAAGGTGGCCTTAGTTTATCAATTAAACAGACGGAACTGAAGATAAGTTGATTCCAACGTCCAAGGATTCTGAGGCAACACTTATAAAGAACAGACTTATGCTAGGTTTCCACTTGTCGATTTGAAATTGACAAAAGACGTATTTTTACTTCAATTAAAAAATTGGCAAGTGGAAATAATGAAAAACTACTTCTCATTGAATAGACTAAGAGCACTCGTCAATGACTGACAAAGGATTTACATGACAAGTGGAAATAGCTGAGTTGTCAAACAAAACGTCCCGTTGTCTTTAGCTGACAGTTAATATTAATTGGCATCATTTTCTATCGTTTGTCAATCAAAAGACACATTTTGAAATATAAGGTGGGTAAATTTATCTTTTCTCTAACCGGAAAAATTAAATAAACAAATAATTTCAATTGTACAATAGAAAAATGAATACTCCATCAACGTCCAAGGGAAATGTACCAGAGGAAGGCCATGGAGAACCAAAAAAAAAAAAAGAGTTAAGTTAGGAAGGCAAATGTGGAATGGAGCGTGGAGTACTCAGTTGTTCTCATCCATCAGGTGGAACAATTTGAGAACATTTGGGACTCCAACTGCAAATTCTACAAAAACAGGGAAATGAACAACAATTCTTGGACCACCATAGCTGACACCCTTGGCATTCCAAAAAATGAAGCTATTTTGAGGTGGAATGCGCTTCGTGGTAACTACCAAGTAAGAAAAAACTTATTTATTCCAATGTTACATTTATTAATATAACAAATTATTTCTCCACATATAGATTTATTGTAAAAATAATAGTGTAACGAAAAGCGGGCAGGGTGCTTTCAAATCCAAGCGACTGAATCCACTGTTTGCTGAAATGAAATTCTTGGATCCCGTGATGAAAAGCGATTCAAAGCTTCGCGAGTCAAATGCGGTATGTTTTATTTCTTTTTTTTTCAATGCATTTGAGTTGGTTGTGTGCCACGCATCACGGCTCTATATTGCCTTTCCAGTTCTCCTTCCGGCAATGAAAAATAATTTTTAAAAATTTCTCGAACTTCGATTCCATTTTCACTGTTACGAATGCCAGGATTTACAATATTTGTAAAATTATTTTGTTCGCGAAGAACAGAGCGCCAATTTCCTTCCGATATTTCACCATCGCGACATTCGATTTCGCGATCGACCTCTATGGCTGCCACTTTATTTCGTGTTACCAAAAAATTATGCAACACGCAAATGGCAAGAACCATTTTTATAGCTCTGCCTACGGCCACATCGATATTTCGTCGAAGAATTCGGAAGCGAGCAGCTGCAATTCCAACTACGTTTTCAATTATTCTTCGAGCTCGTGATAATCGATAGTTAAATACGCGTTAAGGTATCAATTGATCCCTAAATGCATATGGCTTCATTATGTATGGCTTTAACGGAAAAGCATCGTCAGCCACTACTACAAGTGGCTCTGGTACTTGTCCTTCTAAAAGTGGCTGTGGTGGTGGAATGTTGACCGATCTATCCTGCAGTATCTCAGAAAGAGAGCATCTGGAAAAATTAAATATTAACTTAATATTTGAATAGATTAAATGTTAGGAAACCAATGAGAACGATACTATTCGTTTTTTTATAGTTAAAATATTCGGAACCACAGTTTGGAGGTGCTTGTATATTGATGTGCTTTCCATCAAGCGCACCAATGCAATTGGGAAAATTCCATCGTTCTTCAAACACTTTTGCAATCTGTCGCCATTCGTCAACAGTAGATGGAAACTGCAAAAAAAAAAATATATTTAATGTCTATGTTTTTATAAACTAATGATGGATATAATCATTTTTATTTACAGACACAGAGGCAGCAAGTTCGCTTCAGACGGTGGATTCTGAAAGCAACGATTCCTTGCCCTCTTCAACACCCAAGCGACCGCGATTATCGCAGCAAAATCAGGCAAACACATTGGAGCGGAAAGCGATCAGCAACATGATGACCAACGCATACGACTCGCTCATCAAAAATGTCGAAAATACGAATAATGATGAGTGGGATGCGTTGGGAAACCTGATTGCTTCTAACGCACGCATTTGGTCGAAAGAAAATTTGGTCTTTGCTAGGAGATACAAGGCTGCTCTGAGTGAAGTGAATGCTAAATTTGAGTTGGAAGCGGCAGAATCCACGCCTTGTGTACAGCGTACAGAACCTGCTGAATAAAAATATGATTTTTACCTTAAGAAACTCGTCTTTTAATGTATCATATATAATCGGGCAAGTCTCATGAATAATCCGATACACTATCGTAGGTGATAGGCGAAAAACATCCGACATGACCTGCATACTAGCACCCGTTGCCAAATACCGAATTGTTACGGCCAATCTTTCGGCTGGTCCCACCGCTTTTCGCATAAATGTGTCTTTTTTTATGTGTGGTTTCACCCTTTGCAAAATAAAGTCGAAGTCAGTTCTATTCATACGCATTTTGCGTCTGAAAAATTTCGGCTCCATATTGCAAAGTTTTGCGTAATATCCGCAAGGTCGAGAAGCAAATGTTGGACCCAACAATCAGGTTTCTTTCTTTTTCTGCTTTCGTAGTCTTCTGCCTGCCGCTCCAACTCGGATCCGACGAACACAACAAAGAAGCAAGAGCGATTCGCTTCCTTTTTAACATTGTTGAACTGAAATAAAGGAGATTTTATTTGTTTTTCTTGACATAAACAATATAAAATTAAATACTTACGTTTCCATTCTCACTAAATAGCACAAAGATTGTAGACGAACATTTTGCGAATAATATTTTTTTTCTCATCAATATCACAATTCACAATTGACAACGAGATGACTATTCCAAATTGGCAGTGCTGGTGGAAATAGATTTTAGTGAACTGACAAAGACATTTGTCAAAATTTCATTGTCAATGAACTGACAAACGATTTTTTGCCAATAATTGACATAAGTGGAAATGAACTGGCCGTGGCGTCTTTTAAAGACATAAACGAGAGGTGACAAACTTTGTCAATTGAATGACATGTGGAAACCCACCTTTAGAAAGCGTACAGTGAGTAAAAATATTGCTGTGGAGAAGGCTAACATGGCTGTTCGTGAAAATAATCCAACAAATTTTAGCGAAGTTAATAAATCAAAATTTTGTAAGGGATGGCTTAATTCCATGAAAGATGAGTATAATGCTCTGATGAAGAATTAGACTTGGGTACTATGCAACTTACCACCTGGAAGAAAAGTTATCGGATGTAAATGGGTGTTTAAGACCAAGTATAAGCCTGATGGAAATGTAGACCGGAGAAAGGCCCGATTAGTTGCTAAAGGTTTTGCACAAAAATACAGCGTTGATTATACTGACACGTACGCACCAGTTTTTCGACAAAGTTCTCTGCGCTTAATATATGCTATTTCAGTGGAACGTGATTTAATGTTGCATCAGCTGGATATTTCTACTGCCTTTTTAAACGGTGTTCTTGAGGAAGAGATATTTATGTCACAACCTGAAGGCTTTGTTTGTGGCGATAAAAATAAGTTATGTTTACTAAGGAAAGTCATCTATGGCTCAAGCAAGCAAGTAGGCAGTGGTACAAGACCTTCAATGCTGCTGTAAAATGTTTTGAATTTACTCAGTCAAACTACGACAATTGCGTTTTTTATAAAAGAAGACGCAGCGAAATGAAAATTCTTGCAGTTTATGTCGATGACATTGTAATTGCGTCGAATAATCAGAAAGGCATTGAAAGTCTTATCAATAATTTATAAAATGTTTTTAAGTTACGAAATTTGGTGCAACCATCAACACGCGTAGGATTAAAAATACAACATGATAGCGGAAATATCACTATACCATGAAATATATGAAATATATATGAAATATATTAAAAATCTATTAGTTAAATATGGAATGGAAAATTCAAAGAATGTGAAGATACCGATGCAAGCGAAAATGAAATTAGAAAAAGAACCGAGCGTCCAAGGATCTTAAAGTTGATCAATCCAAATACCATGAACTAATTGGATCTGTATTATATCTCTCCGTGTTTAGTCGACCAGACATTGCATGCTTTCTCAATTTTGTCAAGATCCGCGTAAGCAACATTGGAACGCAGCTTGTCATTTATTACGTTATCTAAATGAAACAAAAGAGGCAAAGCTCATATTTAGGAAACTGGTACAGCACTATTTTGTTATGTAGACGCGAGCTGGGCTGAAGACTTGAATGATAGAAAATCCCAAACTGGGCTTTGTTTAATACTTGCAGGTGCAGTAATGAGTGGGGAGTCGAGGAAGCAGCGTGTTGTGGCCTCATCAAGCGCGGAAGCCGAATACATAGCTTTAACTTGTGCCGCTAAAGAAGCGTATTATCTACAATACCTACTGGATGAACTGGGCTACGCGCGTAATAAACCGATTGTGATCTTCTGCGATTCTCAGAGCGCCGACCATCTTGCAAAGAGTGCATCGTATTATTACAGAACAAAACACATCCATTATAAATACCACTTTATCAGGAGAAAGTCGTTGAAATCAAATACTTGCAAAGGATCAGATGCCTGCTGATGCACTTACCAAGCTTGTTACCAGTACAAAGCATCTTTATTGTTTTAACAAATTAGGAATGCAGTTGTACTGATTCTAATACATGCTAATATTATAGTGTAGACTTACTGCACATCCCTATTTTGTATCAAATCAGACCGATCTCCAAATTTACGAAAAAGCGCTGATAATTTGAATTTGGGTGACGACTTCTATTTTCAACAAGACAACGACCCAAAGCACACAGCTGAAATGGTTCATTTATGGATACTCTATAACACCCCCCATACTTTGAAAACACCACCCCAATCACCAGATCTCAATCCCATAGAGCATCTTTGGGATGTGCTAGATAAACGGGTACGAGAGCATCACATAACATCAAAGAGACAGCTCAAGGAGTTGCTACAGGCGGAATGGAGGAATATAAGAAACGATGTTACTAAAAACTTAGTACACTCCATGCCAAATAGACTACAAGCAGTTTTAAAACAAAAAGGCAACCAAACAAATTATTAAATTATTGAATTTTTGTATAGTTTTGTAAAGGTTTTATGAATTACGAATAGTTTTGTCCATCTAAAATTTGAGTTGCTTTGTTATTTTTGTTTATTTACAGTTATTGTAAAATTGAATTGTTCATTTCAGTAGTTTTATGTTTACGTTAAGAACTAATCTTTTAAATAATAAAAAAAAGAAATATCAAATATAACGGTTTCAGTATCTTTTTTTTATTTTTCATCAGACAATACCATTTTACGAATACTTTTGTCGATCAGTGTATGTATATGTTAAAAGTGTATTATTATTTAATTTAAAAGAAAAAATACGTAAACAAATTTCTGTCAGACGCACGTCCCCATTCGCAATAATGGTAATATTTTGAAGGCATTCACAATAGCAAAATACTGTGTCAATTCATTTTCACAATACCAAATTCGATTTCAATTGACAAATTCTATCAATCATCAGTCGGTTGATAGTTGATCTTCGCAATAAGGGTGATTGTTTTTATTTTATAAAATATTCTTCACGTTCTATAAAAAAATGTGTTCATTATGTGAGATTAGCGGCGAAGTCATCCCAAATTCTGTCGCGCGTATGCGTTTGGCTTCTATTTTAGGTTGGTGGTCTCTGAATTCATAAACAAAGTTTTAACTTGAAGAGTTTAGTTTTCGTTCGGGAAGAGGGACATTGTATACAGAACAAATACATATCGTGAAGGGCAGATCATACGTTAACGATTTCAATGACCCTTAAGCTATGTTCAGACGATTGCCAAATCTGACAATGTTGTCAGGTATACAAATGTGCTGCCAATGAGCTGACAACGGCAAACTATCTTACAACGTTAAATTGTCAGTTCACACGGTTGTTCGATTCTGTCCCAATTTCTGACAATTTATTGTCAGATGGCTGGTCTGACAATGGACTGACAACGTTTTTGCTTACACCGTTGTCAGATCACAAATTGTCAGTTCACACGGTTGGTAGATAATTGTTTACGAAAAATTTGCGATCGATTGTCATACGTTGTCAAACTCATAGCATTTAACAGAACATTTGTCTTTCGTGGTATATTGAATTAAAAAGTCTTAAAAACTGAAAAAAGTTTAATTGAAATGGAACAAAAAATGGCACTTGCGACGATTTTGGCCGCGTACGTATTGGGCAATAGCGAAGATAAAGACGAATCGCCATGCAAATGGCGTGCTGTTTAGACGAAGGATTGGGTAGGCCGTTGGCAGAAAAAGGGATTTTACGCAAAATTGCTCTTCGAATTGCGAAGTGGGGAGCCAGAATTATATCTTATGGCTGCTAAACAATTAAACTATCTTCTTGACTCCACATACACAAAGAAAAAAAAAATAATCAAATTCTCCTTAACGCACACCCTTGTCATTATTTATTTTCACAGCACAAAATCAAACAAACAACAAAAATACGTATTTTCTACGCGTCCACAAAATATCACTGAACAACAACAAAAAATATCTTACAACGAATTAATTGCCAGATGTCATAAACAACGCACATCAGACAATTTCCAATGAGTCTGCAAATGTTCTAAATGTCTGACAATTGTCTGACAATGCTAAAAATGAGTGTTCACACGATTGGTAGATACCTGACAATTTGTTGTCAGATCGGTGTCTGACAATAGGTCTGTTCGCGTACCCTCCCAAAACAAGGAATTTTTACGAAAAACTACGAAATCCTGTTCGCGTACGCAAAATTTCGTAGTTTTTCTTAGAAGAGAGAGAGAGTAAAAAATTTCCCCATGCTACTAATTTTAGCACAAGAAATTTCTGTGGGTAGATTTATGAGATCTGTCAAAACTGTCAAATCCGTGAAATCTCTGCACGTGTTTTTTTTTGGTGGTGGTTTTTTAGTTTTAAAGCGGCAAAAAAATAAAATAAATAAAAAAAGCGGCAAAAATAAAGCGGCTAATAAAATTAAAATAAATAAAATTTTTAATATGGACCAAAGTCAAGTGAAGGTGGAATGTTTTCCCAATACATTTAGAAGATTACAAACTGGTAAGTAATTATTCGAAAGATTGAATACCAGAAAATAATAAAAAAAAAATTTTTCAGATGAAAATTACAGAAATGAGATAACAAAGCAGGTTATGGAGTCCCAGGATCCAAATGATTTCATCCCGAATATTTTGGTATCGGAAGTTCCTGCAACCGTCAACATTCCAGAAGAAGAAGCAATAGTAATAAGCAAAGATGTATGGTTGGAGGCACCAACGAAATTGTTGCTCTCTTTTATGGAAGAGATGGGTCCTAAAGTCTGGAAGACATTTGAGTTAAAAAATAAAACAAAAATGTGGCAGCGGATTCATTCGAAGCTGGCTGAGGAGGGGTATGCTTTTACCGTAGCGCAGGTACAAGGCAAATACCGCAGCTTATAAAGGAAATACAAGGAGACTAAGCTGCACAACTCCAAAACCGGCAGAAATCGGAAAACCTGCCCATACGAAAGGTAATGCTTAAAATACATATACAAAATACATCTATAATCTATCATTTTCTATTTCTAAAGTGAATTGGATAAAGTGCTGGGCGAAAAGAGGGGCTTCTACCCGGAGTTCGTCCTGGATAGCGAGTCGGTTGAAGGCATATCAAGACAGCAACTAATGAGCAACTCAGATCTGAACACACCATCAACTTTAATTTGCTAATTGCATAGTTTTTAAATTTCTCTAGAATTTCAGAAGAGTCCTATAGCCCTACATTGAAAAGAAGGAGGCATTTCGATTCAGTCCAAGAACGGATGCTGAAAAAAATGGACTTGATGGACAAGGAAGCATATCGCGCCAATATTTTAAAGCGCCTCGACCACAGGGAGGAAATTGACAGGAAGCGCAATGAAATGCTGGCCAATATTTTGGACAAACTATCCTAATAAAGCAAACATTTTCATATTAAGTGCAGTGTTTTACTTATTTTTATTTTTTTATTTATAAATTTAATGCCTTTGATATTTTGATGATATGATATCTCGAACTGAATTTGCCCTTACGCTATCCCCATACTGCAAATATTCAGGTCCAGTTTCAGGAATATCTTCCAGTGAGAAGTCAAGATCCTTTTCATCCGCAATGTTGTGAAGCACGCAACAAGCTCTCGCGAAGTGGCAGATTTTGCTCATACCCCTTAGCTTGCAGTAATAAAGTTGCCGGAATCTTTGCTTCAGGATACCGAAGAAGTGCTCTATGGCCACACGAGAGGAGCTCAATTTTACATTAAAATTTTTCTGGGCACTCGTCAAATGCCCATTGTCTTTATACGGCGTCAATAGGTGGTTGGTACATCGATACGCCGAATCGCCCAATAGATAGTAATCTGAAAGAAATAATATGTCGCATGTACATAAGTATCATTGCACATCAAGAAATTAAAATAAGTAGAACCTCCACAAGCGGTATCCATTTTATCACATATGGAAGAGTTCTGGAACACCCAGCTATCATGCGAAGACCCAGGAAATCCTATAAATACGTCTATAAATTTCTTCTCTTCGTTGCAAATAGCTTGCAAACAAACGCTCACATTTCCTTTCCGGTCTATGTAATCATCTTTACATGCTTGTGGTAGATCAATAACAATGTGCGTCCCATCGATGCAGCCTAGATTTAGAATGATAATTAAGGAAACAGGTAGCAGAAAATATGCATGTATATCTTACCGCTTGCCTTAGCAAATCCAGATTTATTTTGGAAAAAGCTACTACTCCTCTGCTTTTGCTCCTCATTTGGCCACTTTATAATGCTTGGGCTTAAGCGGCTTATGAAGGTTGTAACTCTCTCTATAATGTTTGAAACAGTGGAGAGTGAAAGATCGAACCGATCAGCCAGATCTCTGAAGCTACACACTTCATGTCCAGCAAACCACAAAAAAACGGCGATGTGTTTGCTAGCACTACACCTTTTATCCACGCGTAGAAGTTGATAGAGCTCCGAAGCTTCAAATTTTTCCGTGAGGCTTTCATAAAGAGACCTTGCCACTCGGAAATGTGTCCTGAACTCTTTTTCGGTGTATGATGGCATTACAACTTCCATGAAATCCCTCACGCAGTTTCTCTTTTCTTTTTCGCACCTACTTAAAAACGGAATATCTTCTTCTTCATTGGGTTCCTGCAGCAAAACATCTAATATATCGTCGTCTTTATCAAAAGCACTATCTAATAAAACTTGAAAGTCCTGTTCATTTAATTTATTCATTTTTTTATTTATTTTTTTATTAACAAACATTTTTCACTTTATTACAGAAAAACCAAAAAAAAAAAAACAAACAGAAATAGAACTATCTATACATTAAGTTTCAAGTTCGCCTTTAACAAAACAAGTTTTTCAAAATTCTCATCAGAAAGCTTATTTCTGTGAGGAGCATTAATTAAGCCTGCAAATGAAAATAGTCCAGTACTGGCGCTGAAGACGGTACAATTTTATTGAACTTTAAAAAGATTCATTAATTTTGTGTAGTTTTCCAAAGAACTGACTGATGTACTAGTATCTGTAAGACACAATAGTACGTCTAGTTCAGCTGATGTTGTTGCGGAAAGTTGGTGATCTGGCAAATCAGTATCTATTTAAAGAAAATAAATATTTATGCATCTATGTATATATGTATATAATTCCTTTATTAAGAGTTATAATTGTTCTGTTTACCATCCTCTCCGTAATCATAAAATTGTATTCTTTCCTCAATGCAGCTATTCACTGCTGATTCATAGGTCGAATTTTTGTAGCGTATTCTACAACATTTTTTCTTAACGTCCTCAATACTCTTCGCGGATGTTGTTTTCATGACGTTAAACCACTTAAGTTTGATGGACGGGCAACTAATGGAAGCTACAACTACATCTTGAGACTCCAAGTCGAGGGCAAATATGTAGTGGAATCTCCGCATTAGGGCTTGTTCCATTGCATTGACTTCTTTGCCCAAGTGCTTCAAGTTGTTGTTTGAAGCTATTTTATTGAAATGACCTTAAGTGAAACTACGGATGGAATCAAAAAGCCATAAAACATTGTTTTCTCCCTCTGCAACAGGTTGACACATTCAGCTAATGGTTCCATCACACTGCAGTACTTCTCCAAGTATTTCATATCAACCGTCGCGAATCTTCCAATTAATAGCTTGTCGCAAAGTTCCGCAAGCTTTTCTTTCGACTTGACGATTGATTTGATAGAATTATACGTCGAATTCCATCTTGTCACGACGGGATAGCTGAAAGAGTAACCAACCGTCGAGAGAATTATTTCGCTCGACTTCGGCCGGCGTGCTTTGTCCCATAGTTTCGAGCATTTAAAAAAAAGCATAAAAACGGGGATCTTTTAGTTACTATAATTGAGATGTAGGTATTATGAAAAGCAAAAAGGCTTCACTTTCAAATAGGTTCTTCAATGAAGTGTGGGAAGTTTTACCTTTTTGCTATCATATATCTTAAAATGCTACAAACCTGAAAATGCTTTTTGAAAGTAGAAGGATTTATTTTCATTTCCGGAAGAAAATCAGTGTTTGCCAATAAGTTTAATGTGTGGCTAGCACATCGACAATGCCTGGGTAGATAATCCGCAGAGCTTGTGAAATATGGGATATCATTCTAGTCTACTTCTTCTTCACTGGCGTCATCATCGTCGATATCTTCAATTAAAGATATCGGAGAGATGCAGTTCTCCTTAAACGCCTTAACAAAATTCGAACCGTTGTCGGTGACAGTGGCAACTTTATTTTCAGAATTTAAGCCAAACTCTTGATTTATGTTCTGCATCATTTCAGTTATTTTGTCGTATGAATGTGCTCCAGGAAATATTTTACACGCAAGAGCTACAGAAAATCGTTCAAAGTTCTTGTTAAGCCAATGACATGCGTACCCAAAAAAAACTTTTTTTTTCTTCCGGACCAAATATTATCAGTCGTACAGAAGTATTTTGATTATTTAAAATGGATCTAATATTGCAACAAGTTTTTTTTAAAACATCTGTTCAGAGTCGTATTGCACGTCTTTCTCCCCATTATTTTTACACCAAATCCATCAAAAAGGCTTTAGAACTGCTGACTTTCTACAGCAGAAGTGGGAATTAATCTTACAATCTTTTCGTTAAAGTTTTCCATTACATATTTACATGTTTTTTTTTATAGCACTTTGCTTTCTTTGCTTTCCCTAGATCATGCAGTCGTTGAGGGTGACTTCTTCTGAGATGAGACAAGAAATTTGAGCTGATATTCTTCTGACCCTTTATAATGACGTCGTTATGCTTACATGATAAGCACCTTGCACTAATTTTTTCGAGTCATGTTCGTAAGATACCTTTACAATGAAGATCAATCAGAATCACAAATAAACAAGTAAAAATGTAATTAGATATGAGAAAAATCAGTTTTGTTGATAGGCATTTAGTTCGCATGTATAGGTATAAAATAATATGTAGAATAGAGGGTGGACCTTAAAACACTTTTTCCTATAGTGCATTTTTAACACTACTGTATTTGAGTTATTAACTTTTCGTTCTCCTCTATGTACAAACTTGCATACATTTATGAACATAAACCTAGCTGCATGAATGCGGTAGTCATGCATTGGCAAAAATGTCAAAAATTTACAGAAATTACATTTTGTCATTTTGTTCATGATCATATTTTAAATGCAAAAAAGAATTTATTCATAGATATTTTAGCCAAAAATTTGCAACAATACTTACATTTTCTTTCCTGCATTTAATTGAAGTAGGCGCCGTGGCTCAAGTGTTAGTGCGTTAGATCGCTGAACTGGAGGTTCGACGTTCGAATCCCAGAAAACACCAAAAAGTTTTTTCACGGTCCCACTTCTTGCGAATGTCTGACAAACGGTTAGGAGTAGTAACTGTTAAGAGAAAGCTTCTCAATTTGCCTTTCGGATATGGCTTTAAACTGCAAGTCCCTTTGTGTGAAAAAATATAACACGCACAACACGAATGGTCGCGAGAAGCTAGGCCCTGGACCACATATCGGCAGTTGCGCTAAGTATTTGTATTTTTGTAGCCGCAAGTATTTATAATCGTTTTCAGCGTTATTTAGCTGAATAATTTTAATCCTTTGAGCGGCGCAGTAACAAGGCAGAAAAATGGGAGAACTATATATCATTAGATGTACTTGTACGCGCTATATAATTCAAAAGCTATAAACTTAAAACAAAAAGAAGAAGAAGAAGAGCTTAATAATTTTAACGATGTAAGCTTTTTTTTTACACTTAATTCACTTAACATTGCTATAAAAACCTAAAAAACACACCAAATAGCAAATGAAACGAATGAAATATTTGAAAACGACGTTTAAATAGCTATCACACGAAAATGTGTGTGACAGTTTGAAAATGACTATCAACTTGACAATCAACTTAAGTAGAGTATAGTGGTGCAAAACTATCACCTTCCTTAGATCCGTATTTAGGTTCATCACATTGCTTCACTATGTTGAATGCAGCTCTTGGACTTCTGTACCACTTGATATAGCCTTTTTACTGGTTTTAAAGTGACTTTGCACTGAATGATACTGCCCTTGAGCTGTTGAGATTGTGTCTTGAAGTTGTTTGATCTACTTTTAAATTCGATTGACTGGGTGCTTAACTGCTTTGTACTGCTCTCATATAACATTACCATACAAAGCCCTCCGGCAAATATGTAATACAATTTGTATTTTGAACTTTACTTATTTTGAAAATTTCTTTGGTGTAAAGCCCTTTTCATATAAATGCTTGTATTCACTTATTTGTACAAGATCACCACTCATACGAGTATATCTAATCGAAATTATCCTCCCGCTACAACCCCAATGTATTCTCTGCCAGTTGATGACATACGAATAAATAAAACGAAGGTATGTATATATGTATCTTAAATGAGATCTTCGTACTAGCAGATATTATATTAAAACCAAAAACAACCATTTCATAGAGTAGTCTCTCAAAATCGTTGATCGTGCGCTTCTCGTGCTCTCTTCTTCTTATTTTGGAGAGGCTGGTGTTTTTCCCGTTCCTTTTGCATCTAGAACTCAACGAGCAGCCGACGTCCTTCTTAACAGCGCCGCTGTGTTGGGCTGCATGCACTTGCCGGTGGTCGGTTGCAGCGTTTCTGATGGCATGTTGGAAGCGTCTTCGGTACTGAATACCATACTTGATACCACTTCATACCATAAAAAAAACAGATCTCGAGAGCGCATGAAATAGTTTCTGCGTACAGCGCCACTAGAAGCGATACTCGTGCTAAGTCGCGAGACTCGAGTGACTCGACGAATCTTGGATTACTAAGCAAAAAGGTGGAAAAGGAATAGAACCTTTCCAACTCCTAAAACAGAAATTATTGAGGGACTTCTCTTCTCTAAGAGGGAATCACAACCAAGTTTCCTATTTATCACTTTGGAGTAGATTTATAGAACCATCTGGGGGAATCTGCATTTGCGGCATGGGCATGCGTCCAAAAGGCGTAGATCTATGGACGAGGTGCCCAACTCCTCGAAAAAGGCTAGGAATGTAACATCATTGAAACCTTCTTCGAGACAGACGCAATATTTAAAAAAATTGTTAATAAGAATTCGTATGTTTGGTAAATTCTATTTAGTGGTTCGAGCCCCGCCATGTCATTGTTTTTAATAATATTTCACTCTGTATTTTTGGGATCAGGCGATGAAAAAACCACATTAGAGTATTTCTGTGCTAAGTTATGTCTGTTTTCTTTTACTTAGTTATTCCACACCATCCAGCCTATTCATTGCGTAGATAATATATGTGTGTATGTATTATGCTGTGCCGTTTTAGCAATACATAAATCTTAACATCATTTTGAAATGCGCTCACAATTCGTATAGTTATCGTCTCCACCATTACATTTGTCGTCACAAATTTGCAGGCACATGTGAGTTAATTGCAGTAATTTGCATCTACCAAACACTTAACATTATTTATGCGCTCTCGCATCTATTTATCCAGGCTAATGGGCTTACCACATATTACATAATGGACTGCATCTTGCTGTTTAATGCTGTCATCTGTTCTGAATTGCTTAAAATTACAATACATATTACTGTTTTCATTCGTCACTGTGTTACCAGGTGATTGATGCGCATCGTCTTGCGAATAGGTAATATTAGTCTTGATTGATGGTAACTGAATTAAATCTGGTAGGTGATTAGATATACATGACTTTGATTCGAATTTTATTTGAAAAGCTTTAGTTTGATGGTCACTACAATATAACATGTATACTAGCGCAGGCATATTGTCAGATTAAGAGGAGTTATTCATTTCGGATCAGGGATTTCACATACCTGCCGTATGGCATCTGTCAAATCCATCTGTCAACTATAGTGACAGGCAGTTATTTTTTATTTTGGTCGTCATAATGGCCTAAGTGAGTAAACAATTCGAAAAAGAATAATCAAAATCAAATTAATCAGTATTTGTGATGAGGGTGGCTCTATATTGAAGAAATAGGGTAGACTCTGGTTAATGTCAACTAGGCGGTACCCAATGCTGTAACTTACTGTACTGGTACTTTATACTGGTACTCTATACTGTCTTGCTTTATGGGGCAGAGCCATAGACTTCGTCAAAAGTGAATGAAATTACTCTTGGCTGTTTCACTATGAAAATTCTCCGGCTGATTTTGATCCCGTCTGCGTAGACGGTGAGTGGAGGAGAAGACACAACAACGAACTGCACGTGCTGTTCGACGACATCGACTAAGCCAAAAGAATGAAGGTCCAATCACTGAGGTGGCTGGGTCATGTAGGGCGCATAGACACCGATGCTCCGGCCTGGAGAATCTCCGAATCCCCCTGAAGGACGGCGCAGTAGAAGAAGACTACCACTCAGGCGATACACGTAAGTGGAAGACCTCAACAAAGCTTAGCGCGTGCGAAAGTGAAGGCAGATAGCTGACTGGCGACGCTTGTCGGTTGAGGCGTGATTGCCTCAGTAGCCGGAATTGCCAATTCTATTCTATGCCTATAAAGTCCAGCTTGCATAACAAATAAAGCCTGCTGACCATCGAATGCGCACAGCATACGCCGATTAGATGCTGGGGAATCAACAAGTTGACGCTGATTTTTCAAACCAAATTCTCCTCAACGATGAGGCTCTTTTCTCGTTCAGCGGCTACGTAAGTTTGATGTGATCGGGCAATTGTTTTTGAATGCGACGAAGGCGCAACTCTTACGGAGAGATCGTTGCACTAGGGACAGATGATAACGACCTTTTTTTGGTCTGAGATTGAACACATTGATATGAGCGACATGTGGCCCAAACAGGACAACTCTACATGCGAAATAGATAGAATTGACTATGCTTTTTGGCACCATTAAAATTTGTTGGTGCCCCGCAATTCCTTTTTTTAGCGAGCGTAGCGAGCTCATCCATTTCGACTTTCAGCTAGTCACTTCATACTAAGTTTGAGAAAGTAGGCTCGCTACGCTCGCTTAAAAAAAATTTATTGCACATTTCCTCGACTCATACACCGGACTCATACACACATGCAGGTGCTCAGGGCGCTGCTACGCAGCATATAGTAAGGTCCCTTTTTATTTGACTAATTCGAAAAATGTAAACATTTAGCTCATGTTCCTGCGCCAATCTGTTCAGGTAAGGAAGATATTGGGAAATGACATAAAGCTACATAAATTGGCCTAACGTCGCTTTATCAAAGTGCAATAAGGCCAAATGCTATCGATGTGTATATCTTTTTCTTTATATATGTATGAAACTCAATGTACCTATGTACCTATGTTTGTATGTATGCTATAGACTCCGAAACCACCGAACCGATTGAGCTCAAATGTTAATGCAATCTTCGATATTGGCCCGTTGCCCGAGTGTTTCTGTGAAGTTTGGTCAAAATTGGTCCAGTAGTTTGCTCACAACTGCATTTTGACAACCGTGCAGCAACGCACGCTGGGTACCAGCTAGTTCTTTTATAATTATAAATGTACACAGAATATTGTCTTGCAAATGCACATCACAAACTGCTTGATATTGATGCCGGACGCGATATATGTATAGCTTTTTTCCCGCACTTCGAAAATTGGACGGCTTACCTTGCCACTTACTCACCAAAACTACGTCTTTTCGATACAAATTTGTAAGTTACTGCCAATAAGATAAGTAGGTGCCGGCTCTGTGATTACTGCGATCCACTGAGTCAGAATGAGACCCCTTTGTTGACTTCGTCCAATCTTAAATTGCAGAATTTAGGGCACGAGTGTCAGTACGAATACCTACGTACATAGTATTAATCTACCAAAATAAATACATAATGGTAGCTCGAATACGTCTTCGTACTGCATCCGTTTGTAGTAGTTACATATGTACATATATCAACTTACCAAGGTATAACACTGATAGACTTCGGGATTCCGTAGTGCACAAACAGTTTGATACTAGCTTGACTTAGGGGCGGTAGTTTATCCGTAAGAAGCAGAGCGACAACAGAAAGATGATTATCGGCAGACATTTGGAGGCGGATTGAAGACTCTGCAGTAGAAAAGTCTCAACTTGAAGACCAGAAGCTTATGCAAAGAAAGTTTTAAATTATTTTCACGACAGCGCTTGAATGAGTCAATAGCTCCAGAGCTTGAATGAGCCTTCTGAAACAACAATCCCGCACATACAGCGGTGACCTCAACAATACAGAGATTGTAGCCCGATTAAGATCCTTAATGGTATTGCGCTTCATATTAGAGTCATTACATCTGCCCGTTTTACTCCATTACGTCAATGCATTTTTTTTAAATTCTAGTCGAAAGCTAATATGGTTTAAGTAGAGAAAAAAACATTGTTTCCAAGTATATTTATTGTTATGAACTACAGAACGATCAACTTCTTAATAATTACAGATTCGTTAATCATTATCAGCAATTGAACAAAAATAATGGATACGACTGTATGCGAGTGTATTTTATGAGTATATGCAGCAATTAATATTTCAATATGTAAGAAATTTGAACAAAAAGCTTTACTTAAATGAAAATTATTTTTTTGGAACTCTGCAAATAGTTTTTAATTTATGTTTAAATAGTTTCTAATCAAAGCTCTATTGTGACCATCGATAGCTTCGTAAAGGCAACATTTTTAGAGAAAACGTTCTAAAAGTAGCTAACTCTAGCCAAAATATTGAGAAAAATCAAATTTCTTGAAAAGCACGTCTCCAAGTGTTGCACATTTAATTATATTTTGCCTCGGCTTTCTAAAGGCTTAGGTATTTTGTGTCTATTTTTTGGTATCCAAAAGGGGATTTAAAGAAAAATTCGTGTTAAATTAAGCTTACCAAATTTTAGAAATATACAAAGTATACAGACTCTTGTCTCTTGTCGTTAGAATGGTTGTCGATAACGTTTATATCACATAGTTTGCATTGGGAAAAATAATGGATATAGAGCAATAGCCGAGTCGATTCAGTCATATCCTCTTTGAGCTAGAACAATCAAATTTTGCTGGATCGCAGTATTAATAGGGATGCAGATCGCCTACAACCATACCCACAAATACATACATATGTACATAAGTTAAGTGTGTGCTAAGTCTTGACATACATATGTTTGCTCTTTTATCTACTTGAATTATAAGGTCTTACGCAATCTGGTACAGACTGGTCATACAAGTAAAGAATAAAATGCAAAAATTTGCTGTAAAGTAGGTATGATCTTAGAGACTAAAGAGAAGTTGGATAATATTGTTAAGACTATAGTCCGACGCGGCGTATAGACAATTGAAGGTACATATAAGAGATCTCATGTAAATATGTTTATTTCTAATTAGCAAAAGAAATGTGTATAGGAATTGATATATACATATGTGTATATGAAAGCAGACGGTGGGTTCCTTGGAGCGCTAGCATGTTGCTGAAGAAGTCACAGGACAGTGCTTCATTTTGCCTAAATCGCTTTTGATATCAAAGGCCCGAGTTATATCATTACCGATGGAGCAGCGCAAGTTCTCCATTTCCTGAGTAGACGGATGAGTTCGGCAGGATTGCCAAAAACTTGACACATGTACATAGTTGTGTATACATACTTTGTATTTGTGAATGCTAACAAAGGCGGCTTGAAATGCTCAAGGCTCAACCGGAGTGTAAAAATTTGATCGATTGTAAACTTTTCTTGGTTATTAATGAAAGGTTTCAGGCATTCACATAATGTGGAAATTTACATCGTTTACGCGATGTTGCTAAATTGACGTAGTTGAGGGGTATTATTTCTTGTGGAACAGACAAACAATGCTAAGCTTTCATTCAGGAGGTATACACTCAGCTATCAAGATTTTGAAAATGACTTGGTGTATGGTCTCTACGAAGTCATCTCTAGCTGCTTTGAGCAGCTCAGTTTGTATATTGTCAGGTTCAGCAGATTTTTTGAACTTAAGTTTGAATATATGTATGTAGCTATACTTATTTCAGTTTGATCAGGTGGCCGGAAATTTTGGTTGTCATCGTCTGGATTGGCTTGTACATTTTGCCTGGCAGTTTTCCCCGTTAAACATTTTTTGTTTTTCCAAAATTATTCCTTCATCCGCTGCCGTTCGGGTATAAATAGTACCTTGGTGGAAACATTCTTCTGTCTTCAAAAACAAGTGCTGCGATCGCATACCTATTGGTTTCATTATAGTAGCATATACAAAATATAAGTCACACCGCCGTGACAAGCTTTACTTTATGGGGTTATAAGATTAACAGTGTTTTGAAATACATATATTAAACTCTTTTCATTTACACACAACAGTCTTTATCCATTCTAAGATGAACAATGGCATAGCGGAGAGAAATACGAATAATAGTACTTTACAGTTCAAAACAACATTAAAAGCAAATGCAATTCCTAAGTGTTTTAAATATTCCTTTTAATCAACTTCAGGTCAAGTTTTAACTGTGAAGCGGAAAGACCTTAACTCAAAATTAGTGTTGCTACTCGACTGTGGAATTGGCAATCTATGATATGTAGTCAAGAAATTTGTTTATAATATGTTAAATATGCAGAATCCAATATTTTTAACATTATGAACGCAATTTTCTTTTGTTCCTTTTTTTGAAATTGTTTCTACCGAGAGAGCAATTTTTCAGTATGTTTCCAATGGCAGGCGTTAAAGTAGCATAGCCAACTTCCATTATTACTCCCTGTGGTATCCTAATATCCTCATTAAAGTTGTGGTAAACTTCTAAAAAGAGATCAAATGTGTGGAAAAAATTAAGATGAAAAAAAAAACAGCTCACAAAATATCACATTTCCAGGAAGTATAACAAAAGAAAGGCAGATGTGCTCGTCAATTGGAACATCCATGCTGAATTGTAAGGTGTAACAATAAATCGTTTTACCTTAGCGAAATTATTTTAGTGCCCCCCAATCTCATGAACATACACACGTATATAGTGTTGGTGTCGCGCCTTAAAATTTACATGTTTCGCTGGTTGCTAAACTGAAACGGACAGGTGTACAACATTAAAGGATTCATTTTCCTGCTCCACTCAAGTGTTGGTGATTGCAGAAACCCGCTTGGCATACAAATTCCCAGCTAAGTGCTGAGACAAATTTCGCAGACCATAAAATGCATTAATGCCTTTGAATAATTTAAGCCAAGAAGATGTGAACAGCGGTTGACGGTTGCCGGTTACCTAAGAATAAAACGCGAATGATGATGAAGTTTGGTCATGTTTGGGACAGAAGTAGATAAATATGGGGTGGGAATGACCCTGAGGAAAAAATAAAAAAGAGAGGTGATTTAAAGTGTGTTTTTTTCCTTTTTTTTAGTAGTTGTAAAGGAAAGTACTTTTATTATTTAAAGTTTAGTTAATATACTTACATATTTCTACGCTTTTGTTTAATTTTGTATCATTGTTCTAAGTGGTCAATGCAAATAAATTGCATATGCATATAAATTTACTAAAGCTCATTCGTGACATGTGTTCCACTAGTTATTCACAAAGTCACAGAGATTGTTTTTTTTTTTTTGTAAGGTAAATGAAAATATCGGCATTATCAGCAATTTAAGTTTTACTCCAAAGTCTTTCTCATTGAATTTATGAATTTTATTTTCTATAATATTGCTAAATCAATCGGTTTAATTTGTCTTAGTCATCTCACTAAATTGCTGGCATTTAGAAGTTCTACCACTTCATCATTATCGTAGTTTTGGAACCTAGCTTTGTCTCCTATCGAATTTCTTAATTTAAAAATTAAAATTAAATGTGCAAGTCCGAGTTTCGAACATGCCACAGACCCCTAACAATGTTTTGAAAAACTTTATTTTGAAAGTTCTTAATGTGTGTATACTATAGGGTGGCGCATAAGAAACGTTAAGATTTAATTATTGAATACTTTTTTGTTTACGTATTTTTTTTCAGAATTATCTTTGAAAAACTTTGGAAATTTTTGATGGAAAAATTCAGCACAGAACAAGGAACCAAAGTGGTTAAATTATATTTTGAAAGTCGACATTCAATTATTCAGACACAAGGATTATATAGAAATTTCTTTCATGTTCGAAATGCGCCCAGTGCTCCAACAATTTACTGATTGGTCCCGCATTTTCAGCAACAAGGGGCTGTCTGTGATCTTCCGCGTGCTGGAAGACCTCGTACAGTTCGAAATGATGTGAACATTACTCGGGTGCAAGCAAGTATTGAGGAAAACCCGGAAACTTCCACCAGGCAAACGTTCTCAGCAGTTGGTGATGTCTACGCGGTCTTGCAAAGAATTTTACGGTAGTTACACCTTTTTCCATATAAGATTCAATTGGTTCATGAGTTGAAAGCAAATGATCCACAAGTATGCTCGGCGTTTTCAAGACTTGTTCCGAAAGAACAACGAGTTTATTCACAAACTCATAATGAGCGATGAGGCCCATTTTCATCTCAACGGTTACGTGAAGAAACAAAATTGCAGAATATGGGGCATCGAAAATCCAAAAATAATTATTGAACATCAAATGCACCCACTTAGATGAACAGTATGGTAAGGAATAACCTCAGAAAGAATCATTGGACCATATTTTTTCGAAAACGACGAACAGGTTGCGGTTAATGTGGATGGCTTTCAATACCGGGCAATGATTGAAAATTTTTTAAGGCCAGAGGTAGAGAACAATTCAGAATTGTGGTTCCAACAAAATGGAGCCACAGCTCACACAGCTCGTCCAACTTTTTGGTGATAGGATAATATCGCGTTTTTTCTGATTTCAACTGGCGTTCGCCCGATTTAATGGCTCCAGATTTTTTCCTTTGGGGCTACCTAAAAAGGAAATTGTATGCCAATAAGCCATGAACCATACATCAGCTTAAGGCCAATATCCGAGAAGAAGTGAGGGCGCTAGGACCTGAAATTCTAAGAAAAATAATGGAAAATGCTCTGGAAAGGGCACGTCAGGTCGAAGCAAACAATGGGCATTTAAGAGATATTATCTTCAAAACATAATGTGAACATATTTCCAATCCATAATTTAAATTTTAATAAATGCCAAGTTTAAATAAAATCAGAAAGAAAAATGTTATTCATCAAATAAATCTTAACGTTTCTTATGCGCCACCCTGTATGATTCACTCTTAGCTGTTTCCCGTAGGTCTATATAGACTTTAACATTTGCTTATACAGATGTATTTTGTATGAATAGATAGACAAGAAAATCTACCAATGAGCCAATTTTATTTCTGATATTTGAGGTCCAGCTTTTCAGGTTTATTTTTGGCGCGTAACTATCACTGAAGTTAAGCGTCTAATGACATGCCCAAGTATTTAGTCGTATTGGAATATGGAATAATGCATTACGCTAATTTTGTGAAATTAATGTGTACTGACTTAAGTTCGTTTAATTTTTTTTGTCCAGGCGCTTGTGTTGTTGCTTGAGCTGTGAAGGTTTTCTGTCGATTCTTGTATTGTGTTTCTGTGGTTGTATCTTTATGCTACGGTATGTTATTTGTGAATAACGAATAAAGGGTATGTCACAGCACACTGCCCTGTGTATACTAATTTTTATTACATCCGATAGTTCATTCTCTTGCCTATTTCTAAAAAAATCGAGTAATACAAGAAAATCTACTTCGGCTTGGAACATGTAGTTGCCTCTACCCATACTTGCGTATTATAGATGTTTTTATGCTTTGTCTGTATACTCCAGTTCCAACTCCATTATCCGCCTCTGGCCCATCTGTGTACCAAATGCAAATTCGAATTCCTATCGAATGTGGCATGTTCTGTTCCCATTTACGTTATTTGGAAATGTTTCCCTGAAGTTGTGGTTGAAGTCATATATCGGATTATATTACCAGAATTTTCAGTTTTTGCAGGTCCATAGTAAGATCCTAGCTTTGTTTATACCATTGTAGGTCTACAAAGATCTGAATAATTCCAGACCTACCTGCAGAAACAATAGGATCATATAATAAAGCGCTGCGGGTGACAAGTATCTGTGTTTGCAAGTTCGTTGAGGTAATCCAAAAAGCAGTTTTCTAGGTTAGATTTTCTTTGTATTGTTGGGACTGTACACATGTAGAGAAGGTGACGTATTTTATCCTTCTTTTCAACGTCCATGTAGCTCCTACAGAAGTCATTTGGGAGAGGAGGCCTAGTCAATAGTAATTCCTGCCAATGGTGCAGTGTCCTGTGGTGACGCCTTCTAATGCTTCGTACTAATGAGTAACCTTTTCTGTCTGATTAGATATCAGACATTGGCGATTTGTGATAGCAGTACCAAATATTGAAAGTTGCATAGTTCAGGTAAGACTCCCACTGTTGCTATAAAGATGGTCCTGCTTCGTCCAAAGGATCCACTTTCACTGCCTTATTTGGTATGCCATCGGGTCCGGGCGCTTTGTTGTTGCCTAACTTGCTGCATACTTCAAATAGTTCCTCAGATGTAATGACATGATTGTAATGGATTATGGGTCTATTCAGTCTTGTCATCATTACCTTGTACGCCATATTCCAAGGCTTTATATCAGCTTCGATAGAGAGACGTCTTGTCTTATTTTTTTTACCACTTTTTTAATACGCGTCGCGCTAGTTTGAACGTATCTAGACGGTCCGACCTTTCTTCTCCTTGATTGTTGGATTCTGCGTCGGGCTTTTAAGCTCTTTGTCCCGAGTATTTTTATAACGCCGTTCCAGTAGTATGATGAACCTCTTCTACTGGCTATTCTTGTAGGCGTTGATGCATCGCACGCTCTTTATGTATATGATTTATTGTAAAAATATAATCAAATAAATATGCAAATACTTGTCGCAATAGGCCGTTTCTGGTTCAGAGCAACGTTTGTGGTAATCTAACGCACTAAACTCTGTGCCAGGGCGCCCATAATCTAAAAAAATCTAATCAGAAACTGTGAACTCCGGTGACAAGCACCTTTTTACAATAGGCTTTCAGATTATATTTAGAATATGTACACGAGTGCATACATTTTGCGGCACAAATACACAGAACGATGAAAGACATGTTATGGATTGTGGATTAAACTAACCAAATCTTGATCAAGGGAAAAAAAGAAACTTTGCCATATTTATAAACGCCCCTATATTGCTCCATAAGTAACGACCAGATCTAAAATGCGGGCATAACTGGCTTTGACTGACGCTTACCTTATAATAAGAGACTAGTGAGTTCATCCTCACCTTTCTATCTTGCTCGAATTGATCAGGAGAAGTCGAAATTCGACCGTAAGTCAACAGGAAATCAGCAAGCTCAAGAGTCTTCAAAGACTTTAATAATTCTCTCATGCACAAGAAGCAATTGTTTCATCAAGTTTTCGTCCCACAAGTAAGTTTAACTCTAAGCCAACCCTATGTAAAAAATTTCGAGTTACCGAGCTTGTTGTAGCTGCAACAGAACGAATATTTGATTTTGCTTGCATTCCGTTGAGATATACATATATCACTAATCACTACTCGTAATTTAATTTGAAGAATGAAATGTGACGAAGTTAATCTTGACTCTTGAAGTATATATGTAGGTATATGTATCTATATATGCAAGAAGCCAAGAAAGGATAATTCTTCGACTCTCACCTCAACTTTTGCTATGCCCCTCCCAAACATTAATTTAAGAAGTAAAGCTTGTGCAAGGAAGCCGTTTAAGATGTAATTTATTTCATATTTTATAAAATATGAGAACCTATTTTCCACTCGATGTTAAAAAGGGAAAGTCTCTTTTTTTCTAATAACCAAAATTGTTAGAAATGTTTGGCTTTTCGAATTAGCTAAACTTTAAATTAACGAAAAGCAACAAAAAAAAATTCCTCTCACCCCAAAATGGTAAATTTCAGTAAAATCCTCTTAAAAACACTTTTTCTTATTGTTGTCAACATAAAGCGGCTTAAGCAGTGAAAACCACAAAAAAAAAAACTTAACCCAACAACCAGGAGTAAGTTGAGGCCTCTTTCAACTGATTCGTTGCCGCTTGGCAACAGATTGTCATACAAGAGTAATTTTCCAACTCGTTGTGCGTTCTTTTTAAGGCTTAAATGGAGCGGATTATCCACATTTTTTAATTGCGGTGGATCCTTGCGCACATTTATAATCCATTACAACAATTACAGTAAAATCTAAGTGGGCGATGACAAAACCACCATCCCCGTTCCGCTGTTCTAACCACAATAAAGACAAAATCATTGCGCTAAGTTCTTCCACCTTACTCATGTTGCCGAAGATGAAAGCTGCTTTTAAGTAATTTTCTCCTCTTTTAAGCAATTTTCAACTGTGCCACACAGAATGGTCTTTCCATTTGTAATTTCAACCCTTCTGCGAAGAGCACCCGATGGAAGTGAGATGGGAAAAAAAGCAAATATAGAAGAAAAAACTGTGCTACAGAATTTTTAATTAGGATCAGAGATCAGGAAAACTTTGTCGGTAAAGTGAAAGCCATAATTCGACGCTTGTCATCCGGTGGTGGTTCATTTCATATTTAATTTATCCAAAAGCGTAGTTTCCTTTATTGCTTGTATTTTTGCTGTTCCTTTACCCCCTTGTCGACATTTCAGACACTTTGAGTGTAGTCTTCCTTAATCCATTCCTTTTTGTACCCTTTTGTCTCCATTTTACGGAGTTTTTGTTTCTCAGAAGTTACAAATGCTCGTTTTCCGCTGACACCTTATGTTGTTTGCGGAGATTTTGCTCGCCTGCCCTTGGATCCATTTGTTCTTTTGGTCCATTTAATTGCATTTTTTTGTTTGTATTTTAAAGGATAAAATTAACAAAGAATGGGTAAACAACATTTTTTTTGGTTTCATCGCGTCTTGTTGCCCTTTTGAGATGTTTACTTTGGTGAAAAATGCAAATCTGTTTGTTATTTGCAACAGATGTACACAAAGGAGGATAGAGGGTTGCGGTTTGTCAGTTATTATACTTAGGATCATTGGGACTTGACCTTTCTTTAAATAAATAGTATGGGAGAGACGTGAGTAAAATTAATGTAATTGACTTTAAGCAGGCAAGTTAGGATAAGGTTGGGTAACCTCTACAAATTTTGCTAGGATTTATAATTTATTCATTAATATTTATCTCGTGAGGGGTAACAATGTATGAATAGGTATGGTTTTATAATTTTTTTTGTTTCGACAATCAAGGTATTTTGAGATCAAAAAGATTTAGATAGCGACGACGCGCTGTCATGCGAGAATAGTAAAAAAATTCACGCACCAACACCAGAGACACAATCTTTCAAAAGTCCATCCAATTACACGCATACGCCGACGATATTGATATAATCGGAAGAACACACCATGATGTCAGTGGCCCTCTCGTGAGTATTGCAATGGAAGCGGCGAAGATGGATTTAACGGTCAATGAAGGCAAGACCAAGTATATGCTGTCAACACGAAATAACAATTAATACCGGCGTCTCTGACAGAACGCTTTCGTAGACAGATGCAATTTGGAGGTAGTCAGGAACAAGGCTCTCCGTCTTAACACAGACAACAATACCTGCGCTGAGACCAAACGAAGAACAACTCTTGCCAAACGTTATTTCTCGTTTGATGTCATTTTCTTTGACATTGTTACATAAATGTGGCTCGATAAGGGCAATACCAAGTTGGGTCATCGTTTGATGAAATGAAAAATGAAGCGACCGACGTTTCTGAGCGTCAGAACGGCGTCGCTGAGCTTTCAATTCTGTTCTATTATTTTAGTGTAGTGCTGAGCGGCAAAAAATCATCATGCAAAAATAAACACGGAAATTTTAATTTCAGAAGTACAAAGCCGTCCTACATTATGGCAGGATAGGCTTAAAAATTTCAAAAATATTGACAGACGTAGGTATTGCCTGAATCGGTCTTCATGTTGGCGAGGATTATTATACAAATGGTGAAAACGGCCATAAACTGATCTTTTCGGTTTATTGAATGAACACCAAATCTCATTTTTTTTAAACTTAAGATAATTCTGTAAAAGTTAAAACTACTTTCTTGTAAAACACTACGGCGAGCAGCACTCGACAACGACATTTTTACAACTAATCGCTTAAGAATTGCAGCTCTATAAATGGCCACTTGCCGCTTAAGCTTGCCGCTCTGCTGCTCTGTCGCTTTCCGCTCAGTGCACGGCATTAGCCTTACGATGACATTAAGAGCATGTACTTAGTATTCAATGTTACCAGTACTTTTTAGGATACATATCAATATTTAAATCTCCAATTATCAGCAAGTTCTTGGTATTTTTATCCTTTATAAGTTCACTCATTTGCTGTAAAAGGATGTTAAAATTTATTTATTTCAAGCACAAACTATTATTAGGAACAATATCAGCACTACCTAAATCGAGGGATTTAATTTCATATTGACACGAAAACGTTTTGTTAAATACTGCAACACTACTTTAGCGTTAACGAATCATTACAGTTGCCATATGCTTTACAGTAATCCGGAATCCTACAAATGGATAACTCATTGCGGTATAACCAAATTTTGGATAAAATCTTAATTTCGAGTATAAGGCTTCATGCATTTATGTGTGCTAAACTTGAATCAAAGTTTTTTCCTATACTGCGTAAGTTTTGGTGGATGTATAAAGATGATAACGAAGATACATTTTGGACAGCATTTGAATAATTTTTTTGCGCAATTAAAGTAGAGATTTGACACTCATAGTTTCGAAAGATCAGCAGAACTCATTACTTTGATTACATTGCTCCCTTTCTTCTTTCACAAGTCCATCCAATTATTTTTTTCAAAAGTGTCTGTGCTTTATCTCAACTTTAATCTTCTCAGCCAAAATTTTTCGTGTTCACTTTGTCTCTGTTTGTATATTTCCTTTTAATGTAATTTTTTTTTTATTCGCCGACGAGCAAAATTGATAAGCAATACATTGATGTCCGGTAGATTCTCTATTTTGGTATTTTCTTTTGGCTCACTTTTAGATATCAGATCGTCGAAGCTCTACCTGAAGCTCACTACTAAGTCAAGCACCGATTTTTCAATTCTTAGCTAAAGTCTGGGTATAGTTTTGTTTCAAATGTCTACACTACCAGATAATGTACGCTAGGTAAACACTTTTGAACGACAAAAAAATATCTAGCAAAATGATTGGAGAACTCATCCTATTCTGGACCTCTACTGTAAGGGTTTTAGTATCTCGTTCACACACAATACTCTCAAACACCCACTTTACGAGTACACGAGTTGTGGCTTCAAAACGGCGCAACATAGTGATAATTTAGTACTCTTCTCTTGTGTGTTCAATTCACGGTATGGACTATTTTACTTAGGAAACATTCATACGAAAGTGTAACTCTTGCAACAAAAAACCTTTCTTCTGACAGGTTACTTCCGTTTTACAAAATTTTTTTTTTTAACACACTAATAATTGCACAGTACGAGTATAACGGAAAGAACTTAGGAGATATGGGGATAACTTAGAATAAAAGTTTTACAAATTACAGGAAGACATATTCCTTTCCTTTTTAAAAATCTTTCTTCCTTTAAAAATGTAAAATTTTTCTTAATAATTACATCCTGGTGTCAGTGTGGGTATGAATAATAAAATGCTCACAGCGTAGAGGATGTAAACTGAGTTTCTAAAGCAGATGAAGCAAAAAATGCAACATAAATGTAACTAAAATTACATGCATTGACTCGAACAATGTTACTACAGTGCACATCCGCATTTTCATCACCTTCGTCATTCTCATAATCGCCGCCGTTGATAGCAACGTTCTGCATCTCAGATGGATGCGTAAAGTTTTCTCTATCGGAATATTCTCTGCTGGCCCTGAAGCCATTTCCTTCACATGAAATCATTAAGTTAGTACATATGTACATATGTATATGCATATGCAACTATATCATGAGGACTATACTATTTTACAATCTATTTGCTAGAAACATAATAGAGGACAACATATGTATGTACATATGTATATAATTGGAATAAAAAAGCACATTGAATGGAAAAGGTGAGTATTGTGAGAAGTGTAGTGTGGTTCAAAAACAAGAAATATTTATTAAACTACAACTTATGTAATAAACACATTTCAATAACTTTTTTTTGTGTTTTTGAGTTACCTGATCTGGTACTGGTTGCGATTCCCAAGTCTTAAGATAATCAACAATCTTCGGAGTACGAATATTGTGCATTTTCAAGTGGGCGACGTGGCTCAGTGGTTAGTGCGTTGGCCTACTGAGCGGGAGGTTCGAGGTTCGAATTCCAGAAAACACGACCAAAATTTATAACTGTACCGCATTTCGCGAATGTCTGACAAACGTCCGAAAGTAATAACTGTCACTAGAAAGCTTCTCAATTAAAACGAAAAGCCTTTCGCATATTGCTCTTAGCTGTAGGTCTCTTCCATTTGTGTAAGAAAATATAACAAGCACAACATGAATGGTGGCTAGAAGCTAGGCCCTGGACCAGGTACGTCCTGCTGCGCAAATTGAACATGCTATAATAGACAACGTATTTTAACAAATTGTGGTGGAACCAACAGGCAAGGATACTTCATTGACCTTAATCGACTGATGGACTTTAAAATAAGTGAGTCTCTTAATGTATTGGATTCTCGAGGCTAAGTTTAAATTGTAAAGTTCTATTCTTCAAAACCATTATAAAACTAATTTGGACATATGGCATTCAGTTTTGCAGCATCAATATCCAGCATTAAGAAAATGCAAAGATTTCAGTCAAAGATTCTCAGAACAAAGATGGCCAACATCTACAAGGATGTACCTACAGTACTTAAAAATAAAAAATAAAGACAAAAATTGAGAAATCACCCGAATGCTATGGAAAAATCAATTGCTGTCGCGACAATACCGCAAAAGAAATTAAAGTTATGATTCCCTCTCAATTTAATTTCAACATGCATGTTGTTATTTAAATTAACTTACTTAACGGGCTCCCAACCCGTGGAGGGTCCCTGCTTGAGACACAGCAGCCTTCCATCCTCTTCGATCCTGGGCACGCTGCTTTCAGTTTTCCAGACCAATCGCTCTGGCATCGGCAATAGCCTGGTCCCTAAAACGGCGAACCTCCGTCTTCCTTGTCGTCTCGAACCTGGGGCTGGGATTCGAAGATCCTCTTAGCTGGTGGCCTAGCCAGTGTAGTCGACGTGTTTTGGCTTTCCGGACTACATACACATCTCGATACAGCTCATAGAGTTCCCGGTTATATCTTCTTCTCCACTCGCCCTCCTCGCATATGGGACCGAATATTCGACGAAGAATTTTCGTATTCAAAATCTGTTTTGCTTTCCTGCTTATCGTCCAGTACTCGGCACTGTAGAGCAGAACTGGCAGGATTAGTGTTTTGTAGAGCACATTTAAAAGTTTTGAACCCTGTTGTTTCGCCAAACCGAAGTAGCAGCGGTTTGCTTGGGTTAGTCTTAGTAAACTCCTCAACTACTTCGAAGTTACTGCTGTCAACAGTGACGTTTCGTCCTAGGCGATGGACAGATGGTGCTTTGTTTGTTGACAACATCTACTTTGTTTTGTCCTCGTTTACCTCAATATCGACTTGTTTCGCCTGTTCTTCAATGGCCGTAAAAGCCTCTATGACGGCTCGCTGGAAGCGACCGATGTTATCAATATCGTCTGCTTATCCCAGCAGCTGAACGGATTTTTTGAAGATAGCGCCTTTCGTGTTGACGCCTGCCCTGTGCACTATCTGTTCCAGCACTAGATTGAAGAAATCACATGATAGCGCATTTCATCATATCATATGCGGCTTTAAAGTCTATGAAAATATGGTGAGTCTCGACTTGAAATTCGTTGGTCTTTTCCAGGATTTGTCTTAATGTGAAGATTTGGTCTATCGTCGATCTGCCGGGCCGGAAACACACAACAAACACAAACACACTGGTGTTTGCCGATGCGTGTGTTGCAGAAAGGCTTTAGACGTTCACATATTACGTTGGATAGGATCTTATACATGACATTTATCAGGGATATGTCTCTGTAGGTTTTGCAGGACATAGGATCGCCTTTTTTGTAGATGGGGCATATGGGGCTGATTGTCCAGTCATCGGGCATGCTGTCATCCTCCCATACTTTGTTGATGAGTTGGTGCATGCACCCTACCAAAACATCACCACCGTATTTGAAGAGCTCTGCTGGCAGTCCATCAGAGCCGACAGCCGATAGCTGTGCCGACCTCTTCGGTACTTGGAGGGAAGACTACTTCTTCGTTGACTGAATGCGGGTGTTCTTCTTCCCCTACCACTCTCTCTACATGATGCCCATTATGCAGCTGGAAGTGCTGCTTAAAAACATCTACACTTAAATTAACCTCATGTTTTAAGCGACGTCATAAAGCAAATGGATTCTAAGATTGTTAGTTTTGAATAAATATTTCCTATTCAAGAAAGATGCAATAAACACAAACAATAAACGGGGAAAAATTAAACGTAATGAAAGTTGAATTAAGGATAATTAGTTCCAAAGTTGCGAAAAAAAATTATTTTTGAACGTTTCTTAAAGAAAGTAATATTAAAAATAACTTCAATAACCTACAAATGCGGAATTTAAATACGTCTATCTAAAATTGTAAAATATTAACTTCGAGTTGCACAGCTATCAAAATCTGTTTCGAAATTCGAATTCGCATGTTAACATATTATTTCGAAATCAATTTTCAGCACTTGCAAAAATGGAGATAAACCGTTTCCTTCTTATCCTACTGCCAAACAGGTTTGCTTGCTATGGTTTTAATACTGAATGTAACTTCATAAAATAAGAATTGTAGACACCATCCGTTTTTAGAAAAGTTATGGCAACATTAAACTTGATTCTTAAAATACATTTATTATAAACATAATGTCATATGTATTCACTAAAATAAAACAAAACTAAGCTAAGCAATTGTAGGAAAGTTCATTGCATCACCCACTTATCCACCTTTACAATGTGGAATAAATTATCAGCAATAATTCCAAGTCTAGCATTTACCTTAACAGCAATTTTGCACGCGTGATAGCCACAAAAGGTATAAATTCCTTCTCTCCTTGTACCGTAACCAACAAACGTGTTTTCACTCTGCTTTCCTACAGACAATGAATATTATCCAAGCAGGTGAAAGGGGCCACGTCGCATTACAGCGTTAATGCGACAACATATAGCAGGAATTTCAAACGCAAGAGCATGAGCAGCGTGGTTTTCTTTATCGCAGTCATGCATTCTTCAAAGAGGTAAGTCCGAAAAATTCCACGGTATGCCACAAAGGGATGCCTACGTGGACTTGGGCACAGCAATGTGAAGATATTGTAAAAAAAAAAAAAATTTTACGCAATAGGTAGGTGCAAAGGAATTCTGATAAATTCTATAACAGTCCTTGCTACCAAACATGTCCACCACATCAAAGGGAAATAAATGACTTTTGTTAAGCCCTCGGGTAATTTATCTTCAGAGAAATGGAGGCAATTAATACAACTTTCGTCTAAGAAGACGTTTCAAAGTGTATGTGTATGTAAATATTTGTCTCCGACCTCAACTGATAAACAGTTTATTTACACCTGCTGGTACAAGTACAATAAATTCATTACCATGGGCGAGCAATTTCTAAGAATGGCGACATTTTGTGCGGATAGTGGATTTAATGGAATCAAAATAACCACATAAAAGCGTACACGTGGACATCTTTCAAGGAGGGTAAACACTTAAGTTGCCAAACAATTTTAAGGGAAAATGCTTTTTGGCAGTTAAATGCTGAAAAAAACATTTATGGGAGTGAGTCTCGCAATATATTCAGAGTTAAGTAATGTTCATTTGGTGGCATTAGGGTCGACGGATGAGTAAGTATTTTTTACATAAGAAAAAATTGTCGTTATGTCATTATCGAAAATATGAACAACTGAAGGGAGTAGGTATTCTGATTGGATAGTATTATGTATTTATGTACATACGCATGTAGGTATTGTTCAGCTAAATGATTTCTTACCCCTAGATTATATCTGACAAACAGATGGCTACCTAAAAGTCTAAAAGACTCCTCGCAGTGGTCCAGCTGCAGCGCTATTCACTCCTCCATCCTCTAAACTTTATCCATGAAAACATCGAAAACATCCCACCGAAACTGAGATTTGACTTGAGCAGTGAATGGGATAATGACGCCGCCGCGCCGCCTTGAATGACAGTTCAGTTCACATCTAACGGCTTCAAGTCCAAAAGCGCTGTAGCTTGTAATGTCTTCTCAAAAAGCTTAATCTGAGCATCTCGTTCCGCATTCCAGATCTGTAGCCTTTTTCAGGCCAAAATCATGGCGATCAACGAGGCCTTGTCCTGTTTGAAATATAATACAATATCTATCAAGAATATTAGCATTTTCACTGACTGACTGAATCGTGTTCTTTCACTTCAACGGCGCGGCGGCTTGGGACTGGTGCTCATCTCTCTCGGAGATAACGCAACATTTACGAACCTCTGTTGGGTGCCTGCCCATAGAAACTGTAAGGCTCATTAGAAAGCGTATGACTCTTAGGATTCTGCAGAAATGACAAGACCTAGGTATGCCTCTCGGCGCATGTAGGCATTTATTTATGATGGACGCTTTCAGGAAGCTCAACCACAAAAGGGGAAATGTCTTGACGTGTCATATATTTGCACAGATTTTGGTCTAGCTGGAAAAGAAATGTAATGCCGTGTCTGTTATGCTAAACCCATCTCAGATCATATACGTATTTGGTGTCCTAACGTTACACTTGCTGATAGGTCAAAATGCTTTAAGATTGTATTGTACTTATGACTTCTGCAGGGGTGAAGTGGGGGAGGAAACCATCTCTCACGTCTTATGCGCTTCTTCGATGAAAGCTCTGGTTGTTTACTTAGTGTCTGGGTAGCCAAGGCAAACTGGAATGATCCATAATATCACAAAAAACTCGAAATCTTAAAAGTTTATCAGTTTCGAAAACACTGAATTTCGGTTCCAAAATTGATCTAATGTGCTAAGTGCTGCTGCTGCTGCTATATATATTTTTTTTAATTGTAATTCTGACTGACATAAATATCGAAGTGTTTTTCAATTACAACCAATTTAAAAAGAGCGATTATCCCGAAAAATTATCAAGGAACCACATTAAGTTATCATATTACGTACAATTAGAAAATGCGTACATACGTAAATTGGTAGGTCATTTAATTATTAACTAATATAAAATACAATAAAGAGAATAAAGAAAGTAGAATTTACATTTTATCGGTCTCAGACCACCTCCACTTCAAATCGCACAAATAAAAATTACCAAACATACAAACATTATCTGATAGAAAACAAGTATTAAAAATCAACTTGATGTCACTAACGTGCTTATGATATATCTCCAATTGACTACTTTGGCGGCACATACATAACTAAATCTATGTTTAGGCGATTGCCAGATCTGACAACGTTGTCAGGTCTGACAATGAAAAATGTGTCCCAAATGTCTTACAGTCGTGTGAACTGCCACTTTTTGTCTGGCAACATTTTAAGAAAAACATTGTCAGACACCAATCTGACAACAAATTGTCAGGTATCTACCAATCGTGTGATTTTTAGCATTGTCACATTTAGGACATTTGCAGACTCATTGGAAATTGTCCGATGTGCGTAGTTTATGACATCTGGCTATTGATTCGTTGTAAGATATTTTTTGTTGTTTTTCAGTGATATTTTGTGGACGTGTAAAAAAGTATTTTTGTTGTTTGTTGGATTCTGTGCTGTGAAAATAAAAAATGAGAAGGTTGTGCGTTAAGGAGAATTTGATTTTTTTTTTTCTTTTGTGTATTCGACGAGCGATTTCGCGTACAATCCCTCTTTCTGGCGACGGGCTGCCCAACAATTCGTCCAAACAGTACGGCATTGGCGTGGTGATTTTTTTTCATCCTCGCTGCTGTCCAATACGTTCGCAGCCAAAATCGTCGCAAGTGCCTCCTTTTGTTCCATTTCAATCAAACTTTTTCACTTTTTCAATTCAATGAACCACGAAAGACAAATGTTCTGTTCAGTCTGACAACGCATGACAATCGGTCTGCAAATTTTTCGTAAACAATTATCTACCAACCGTGTGAACTGACAATTTGTGATCTGATAACGTTGTAAGCAAAAACGTTGTCAGACCAGCCATCTGACAATGTTGTCAGACAAAAATTGGCAGTTCACACGATTGTAAGACATTTGGGACACATTTTTGATTGCCAGACCTGACAACATTGTCAGATCTGGCAATCGTCTGAACATAGCTTTACAAACTAAAATAATAGGTCGTACCCTCCCAAAACAACGAATTTTTACGAAATTTTACAAAAAACTACGAAATCCTGTTCGCGTACGCAAAAATTTCGTAGTTTTTCGTAGAAGAGAGTGCACACGAGAGAGTAAAAAATTTCCCCATGCTACGAATTTTAGCACAAGAAATTTCTGTGGGTAGATTTATGAGATCTGTCAAAACTGTTAAATCCGTGAAATCTCTGCACGTGTTTTTTTTTGGTGGTGGTTTTTTAGTTTTAAAGCGGCAAAAAATTAAAATAAATAAAAAAAAGCGGCAAATAAAATTAAAATAAATAAAAATTTTAATATGGACCAAAGTCAAGTGAAGGTGCAATGTTCTCCCAATACATTTAGAAGATTACAAACTGGTAAGTAATTATTCGAGAGATGGAATACCAGAAAATAATAAAAAAAAATGTTTGAGATGAAAATTACAGAAATGAGATAACAAAGCAGGTTATGGAGTCCCAGGATCCAAATGATTTCATCCCGAATATTTTGGTATCGGAAGTTCCTGGAACCGTCAACATCCCAGAAGAAGAAGCAATAGTAATAAGCAAATATGTATGGTTGGAGGCACCAACGAAATTGTTGCTCTCTCTTATGGAAGAGATGGGTCCTAAAGTCTGGAAGACCTTTGAGTTAAAAAATAAAACAAAAATGTGGCAGCGGATTCATTCGAAGCTGGCTGAGGAGGGGTATGCTTTTACCGTAGCGCAGGTACAAGGCAAATACCGCAGCTTATAAAGGAAATACAAGGAGACTAAGCTGCACAACTCCAAAACCGGCAGAAATCGGAAAACCTGCCCATAAGAAAGCTAATGCTTAAAATACATGTACAAAATACATATATAATCTATCATTATCTATTCCTAAACGGAAACCCGGAGTTCGTCCTGGATAGCGAGTCGGTTGAAGGCATATCAAGACAGCAACTAATGAACAACTCAGATCTGAACACACCATCAACTTCAGGTTTGGAATTTATGACGATCATAATTTGCTAATTGCAAAATTTTAAATTTCTCTAAAATTTCAGAAGACTCCTATAGCCCTACATTGAAAAGAAGGAAGAATTCCGATTCAGTCCAAAACGGATGCTTAAAAAAATGGACTTGATGGAGAAAAACAAGGAAGCATATCGCGCCAATATTTTAAAGCGCCTCGACCACAGGGAGGAAATTGACAGGAAGCGCAATGAAATGCTGGCCAATATTTTGGACAAACTATCCTAATAAAGCAAACATTTTCATATTAAGTGCAGTGTTTTACTTATTTTTATTTTTTTATTTATAAATTTAATGCCTTTGATATCTTTGATGATATGCCTTTGGTATCTCGAACTGAATTTGCCCTTACGCTATCCCCATACTGCAAATATTCAGGTCCAGTTTCAGGAATATCTTCCAGTGAGAAGTCAAGATCCTTTTCATCCGCAATGTTGTGAAGCACGCAACAAGCTCTCGCGAAGTGGCAGATTTTGCTCATACCCCTTAGCTTGCAATAATATAGTTGCCGGAATCTTTGCTTCAGGATACCGAAGGAGTGCTCTATGGCCACACGAGAGGAGCTCAATTTTACATTAAAATTCTTCTGTTCACTCGTCAAATGCTCATTGTCTTTATACGGCGTCAATAGCTGGTTGGTACATCGATACGTCGAATCGCCCAATAGATAGTAATCTGAAAGAAATAATATGTCGCATGTACATATATATCATTGCACATCAAGAAATTAAAATAAGTAGAATCTCCACAAGCGGTATCCATTTTATCATATATGGAAGAGTTCTGGAACACCCAGCTATCATGCGAAGACCCAGGAAATCCTATAAATACGTCTATAAATTTCTTCTCTTCGTTGCAAATAGCTTGCAAACAAACGCTCACATTTAATAATAATTAAGGAAACAGAAAGCAGAAAATATGCATGTATATCTTACCGCTTGCCTTAGCAAATCCAGATTTATTTTGGAAAAAGCTACTACTCCTCTGCTTTTGCTCCTCATTTGGCCACTTTATAATGCTTGGGCTTAAGCGGCTTATGAGGGTTGTAACTCTCTCTATAATGTTTGAAACAGTGGAGAGTGAAAGATCGAACCGATCGGCCAGATCTCTGAAGCTACACGCTTCATGTCCAGCAAACCACAAAAAAACGGCGATGTGTTTGCTAGCACTACACCTTTTATCCACGCGTAGAAGTTGATAGAGCTCCGAAGTTTCAAATTTTTCCGTGAGGCTTTCATAAAGAGACCTTGCCACTCGGAAATGTGTCCTGAACTCTTTTTCGGTGTATGATGGCATTACAACTTCCATGAAATCCCTCACGCAGTTTCTCTTTTCTTTTTCGCACATACTTAAAAACGGAATATCATCTTCTTCATCGGGTTCCCGCGGCGAAACATCTAATATATCGTCGTCTTTATCAAAAGCCCTATCTAATAAAACTTGAAAGTCCTGTTCATTTAATTTATTAATTTTTTTATTTATTTTTTTATTAACAATTCTTTTTTGAGCAATTGAAACAAACTTCTTCCGTGTTCACTTTTTTTATGTTTGACGTTTAAAAAGTGGGTAACTTTTCTTGTTCAACGTGTTCGTTTACCTTTTCGTAGTTTTGCCACTCTATGAGAGAATTTTACCCCCACTCTTTCAAATTTGACAATCTACGAATTTTAGTGCAGAAAGTACGCGAACGGACCTAATATTGACTTAGAAATATTCCATTGTAATAGTCAAAGCTGTCAAATAATTCAGTAGAACCTATTAACTAAAAGACGGCTATCACTTTCATATCGTCAAACAAAAGAAGACTTTTTACTTTAGTGGGCGACGTGTCTTAGTGATTAGTGCTTTGGACTATTGCTAGGGAGGTTCGGGTGTACGTACGCGTTATCTACATATTTCAACGGTTAATAAAAGAAAAAGAAGAAGAAAAAGAAGGTATGTTGTCAGCAAAGAATCAGGCATAATAGAGTTTTTCAGTCAACCCATTGAGAGCATTCCGATTTTTTTTTTCCGAGGGTAGGTGAAAATCTTCCATACACTATGAGAATAGCAAGCGCGTGCTCATAGTAGTGTCAGATTCTTACTGACCAAAAACATCACCCTTCGATATAAATTTGTTAGATAATGCAACTAAGTAAATACTTATCAAGCAATTTTTATATCACGAAATAAAAGCGTTTGGCCGGTTTCTTTCCACTGAAAGATCATACGTGTTCCGCTATCTAAACGCGGTCAATCCTCATATCGCCAAGTACAGAGGTTTCCTCCTTTATATACGGCGCACTAGATTTCCCTTCTATGTAGTTCCTGCTAGCTCCGCAGTTTTCGGCCGTTTTGCCTACTGCCAAGATAGCAGTGTCGTAGGCAAAAGTAGCTAGCACAGTGCCATCTACTTGCGATAGATGGCAAAGTATGGCGTGCCATACTTTGTCATAGGCTTGGGAGACATCAAGGAATACACTTGAACAATTCATTTTTCCTTCAAGTGATTTTCCTATTACAGCTGTTATTCTGTGTACTTGGTCAACTGTAAAGCGCTTGCTTCTAAACCCGAATTGGTGATACGGGATAATAAGCTTTTCCTCTATAACTGGCTGTATTCGCCTAAGCAATATTCTCTCGAATACTTTAGATATAATTGGAAGAACGAAATTGGTCTATAAGACGTTTTCTCGTTCGGCGGTTTTCCCGGGTTAAAAACCATTGTAACTTCCACGACTTTCCATTGGCTGGGAACATATTCTAATCCAAACGCGGCATTTATAATGAAAAGTAGTTTATTTAAAACTTTTCTGAGTATTTCTTTGAGAATCTCTCCTGTGATAAGATCATATCCAGGAGCTTTCTTAGGCTTTAATTTCTTTATTTCTTGCTTAAGTTCGTTTAGTGTTGCGTTTCTTATGACACTATGGTCTATATCCGACGTGTTCATATTTTAGATGAGCGCTTGTCCATTAAACTTTTAGATGGTTGGCAAAAACTTGCGCTTTCTCTTTGTCATCTCTGGCCCATTCATCGTGATTTTTTTTATTAGGGCATCTTGAATTTTAAGTTTTTTAATACCCTTTACAGCCTTTCAAAGCGAATAATTAGAATCCTTTTGTACAGTTAAAATTTCAAGGTAACTTTGTATTTCAAAAGGCATTAAATCGGTTTAGGTGTGCTTTATGTTGTGGCCTGAGTTTGTTGCCATTTTTACGCGCTTTTCTCTTCTCCCTGATCATCTCTTTTATTTCCGGTGGACACGTTTGGACGTAACTGCCCGGCGTTTTCTTTTGTTTGGGAGAATTTTTCCACGCGGCACCCTGTACGATTTCAACAAAGCAATCAACTTCGACTTCAAGTTCATAGGGTGTTTTAAGTGATAAGCTCAGCACAATATTTGCTTCAATATCTTTTTTGAAGCTGTCCCAATTAGTTTTCACGTTGGTTAATCAGAGCTTCGCTTATTCAATTTTAATATTAATTTACAGTTTCTTCCCTTCACTTGACCTATCAGCAACAGCATAGGAGCGAGAACGAGAAGAACATTTGCTATTAATTTCATTAGAAAATTCGGTATTTATGTAAATAAATGCATGAAAAATTAAATCAAAAATTTCAATAAAAAGCATTCACACAAAAGCACATTCCAATGGTTTTATAATTAAAAATATTATACCCTTCCCTTCAGTGCACAAAAACATATTTACCTGGAAACTTTAGGCTTACATACATATTCGTATGTATGTATGTAATATGTTTGTTATTTTCCTTTATAAATTAGGAAATAAATTAGTTATGCAGTAACATAAACAGACACGCAGCTGTTGTTTCTATAATTTACTTTCTGGTTTGGACAAATATTTGATAAGCAAAAACAACTACCTACGTAATTTAAATGCGATTGATTTAGCCGAAGATCAAAAAAACGGAAATAGAATCAGTACACACGTAATATTAACTGTCACAACTATGTGTGAACTCGTGCGTATTTTAAACTTGGTGCACCTCAATTCAATTTGGCACAAGTTCATTAGATTCGCATGCAAACATTCTTGACATTATTCCTCATTTCAAACATTTTCCTTGCAAGTCTGCGAAGCTTTTGAAAACAAATTAAGATCAGCCTTACTGCACAAACATTGACTTAGCCATGAGTAGTCCCCCGCGTTTGTATAATCAGTTGGCGGAATTAAAACTATCTCACCGAACTTTTATCCAAAAAAGGTATTTAAATGCCGCGAGAAACTCATCCTGACACCAAACTTCGTGAATTCCATCAGTAATCAGTCAGAAGTTTTAAGACCTAAAACGAAATCAAAATGAAACTCTGCATCACATTGCTTATCATTGCAGTAGTTTCAATGACCAAAGGTAGCAGCTTACGCAGCAGATATTTAAATGCGGATTGTCCAAGGGTGTGCACCAGGACGTTTCGCCCAGTATGTGCTAAATTGAACGGAATTCCAATGAGCATTTCGAATAAATGCATGTTGAACAACCTAATCCACTGTGAAAGCTCCAATAATAAAAGTACTCGTACATTGAACATAATAATTGGTTGTGAAATTTACTAATTCATTTACAAATGTCCAATCTAATGTAGTTTGGGAATTCGTGCATACGGGAGTTTGTCAGAAAGATGACGAAACAAGTGAAGCAGAAGATGCTGATTCCGAATCAAATTCGAGTGAGGATGAAAAAGAGTTTGAAGATGGTAATGTGAATTCAGCAGAAGATGGCCATTTCGACGAAGTATTTCATTGGTCGCTTGATTATGAGCTTAGAGAAGAGTGAGAACAAACTAAGATTATCTATAGCGTATAATTATTTATTTTATTTTAAATGAAAATAAATTGCACAAGAAACGTATAAGATCTTTTGTTTTGTTGTTTCGGCCTTTACTTCAGTTGAATAGTCGAATTTTTTGCCATGCAATAGAACGACGTGTACTCGCATACTTCATTTGACTCCGCAACTTAATGCCACGTTATTCTGACACGCTAAGAAAATACTCAATAATTTTTGATTTACCCTTTCGTTCCGAACGGAACACACATACCTTCATATTCACAAAGCGATTCTACCAAGCGATCTTCGACTCATTAAGAAGGAAAGAAATCCGGGGGCATCGACGAAATATCTAACATTGTGCTTCGACACCTCCCTCCAGAAGCGGTGAACATATACACCACTCTGTTTAAAAATGCTCTGAAAAATGCACTTTATCCAGCTTATTGGAACAGAGCGGTGGTACATGCTATTCCCAAAAGGAGTAAGGATACTTCAAATCCGGCGAATCTCCGGTCGATCAGTCTCCATTCGAAAAAAGTGATCAGTTTACAATACTAGCGTTTATTTCTTAGTGTGCCTATTCTCTTCAAACCATCTGAATATCTGAGGTTAAAATCGATTCGACAGAATAGAGAACCATGTTCCACTTTTGTACTGACCAATTAAGATAATCTTATGCAAATTTTATACGTGCTTCACGTTTCTTTACAGTTTAATAGCTCTTAAGTCCAGCCTGACATGCCCTCCTCTGCACTGTTCGACCGCACTTATGGATACTTTTGGTATTCCCCGAATATTTTTGCATCCTGTCTAGATGTTGTACCCCTTGTTCGCCCGCCTCGGTTTTAACGATTGATTTAACGGTGACAGACGCTCATATCATGAAACTGACCGTCGATTTTGGTAAAGTGACCATTCTACAGATTTCCATTTAAATATAAGGCTGTGTTTATGGCGAAGCGTATTCGCGTCGCACGATTCGCTGCTAGCGATAAATTACATGCGTACATATGGAGATGTTTATGGTGCAGCGATTTGGCGAAAAGCGAATAGAGCGACTGCAAGCTACTGCGAGCGACGAAAAACTGCAATCAAAATATTTTGAATCAGCTAAGCGAATCGCTCGTTCTCTATGGACAAATTTATTGAACTTGTGCGCGAAAAGCAATGTTTGTGGAATCTACGTAATTTCAATTACCACAACAAAATAATTATTCGATATTCTTGGGCGGAGTAAGTAAAGAAAATATTTTTAATTTATAATGATTGCTAAAGATTATTTTCTACATATTATTACATATTATAACATCATTAGTTGACTGTGCTTAGCCAACAATAATTGAGATGTAAATAAGCGCCTTATTTTAGCACTCATGTTGTTCACTTTAAAGCCTAAAATTCTTTAATTGTCAATGTTTTGAAATGTTTTGAAGGTTACAAGCGGAAGTACACCCGCCTGTACCCAGTCCAATATGTTTGGTCCAACACTGTACCTACAGCCTTGGCCAAATGTTTACGCACCCCTTTCTTTTTATCTTTGCTGCCAAGTTATTCCTAAGAAGTAATTACATTGAATTATATGAATTATGGCATGACTATACGAGGTTGTAAACGACTTTTAGATTTTAAGAAAGGTCACCAATGCACCGTTATGATGCAATAGCGGGCTTATGCATTTTTTCCGGTGTAGGATCAGTGTGCGATCATTGCTTGAAATCGACAGACGCGTGACTAATTTGATTTCTTTTGTTCATAATAGTGAAATTTGTCAATATTTCTCTTAAAATACCAAAAATACCTGGCAGAACGTCAACCCTATAGAACATCTATGGTGTCTTCTAAAGCGTAGGATCCAGGAGTACTCGATTACACTTTAAAATGTATTACATCAGAAGTAGAGTGATATTTCTTCGGAAGAGTGTTGTGAGCTAGTCAGCACTTTGCGCAAGAGAGTCGCTGTAGTCATAAAGGCTAAGGGTGGCACAACCAAATACTAATAATCTTTAATAAAACTATTTATTTATCATATCTGCTTATTTTTATTTTTTTGCATATATTAAGAATATTTAAGGGTGCCTAATACATTTGGCCAATGCTGTATAATGGTATAGTGAACAACTCAAAACAGTGAACAAATTTCATTGAAACCTTTGATAAGAATACTTAAAGGACAAAAAGAATAATCCAGTAGCTCAATATTTCAATTTCTATGGGCAGAACATGTATTCGTCCATTTCCCATTTTGTAATAAAATCCACCTTTAATTTGAATATCTTTTGTCAAAGTCTGTGGATTAATCTTTTGGACGATTTCTTTCTTGCACTGTATCTCGGATTTCAACTAGAAGTTCTTCAGAAGTTTAATATTGTTTTAGAATCCTTCTGTCAAGTGTCCTTTTTATAACACGCTTTTTGACTAACATCTATTCTTTATTTAAGGCAAGTACCACAATTGCTTTATTTGCAGAACTCAACCCTCATCATACTGTTTTCCAAAATGATAAAAAACAATATTTTCTCGTATGTACATACATACATACACACATATGTATCTAAGTTTACTACGTTGTATTTAGTACCGTATATTACAATCAAAATGTTTTCTTTAATTGCATTCATGTTAGAATCTTACCGAATAACGGGAATCTTTCTTAAAGCTAAAATTTATTTGGTTGTGTATTCTTCAACTTTATTGTTGCAGTAAGAAATATGCAACTTCTTGTAGAAGAACTTGGATTCGTTGCTTGTTAGTTACAACTATCCAATGTATTTTATTATCATTTTAAATTAGGAAAACGAACATGAGGACAATCATGTTCGTCTTAATGAAACAGGGAACATTTGCGTCTGTAATCCTATTTTATGTACATATGTATGTATGTATGTATGTAGAGTTTATGTCGTAGGCAAAGTGATATTTCGGGCAAAAAAAAATAAATGTACATGCATACATATGCATATACTTATTTGTGTTTCGTTATGTTATATTACGATGTATAAGATAAACATTTATTTATTTGCATTATCCTGAAAGCGTAATTTTCTAGACAAGTGCAGGATATTAACGTAGAGCGTTTTCGTTAACTGTGAGCTAGAGCCTAGTAGAGCGTTCAATTGTGAGCAACTAATAAAAATTCGTAAGTTTGAAACATTGGCCATTATGAAGTACCATCTATTTATTTGGAGTATGTTTTTAAATTAGTTGCACAATAGAAAATTGTTTGAGGAAAAGATAAAATCAAATACAGGTAAAGCTCGATAATTAGAGCTCGTGGGAGTTGTAATAGTTTGGAAATTAGAAAACAATTTTATTTTGAGTGAACAGCTTGGAAATTAAAAAAAGTGATTCCAATTTCAAACAAAAGCTTCCACAGCTGCATTTCACTCAAATACCTGCAACTCCGAATTGACTGAATCTTTGTTATGGATGGATTTTTATGAAGACGGCAATCTACCTGTTGATAGGTTAATTCGTTAATGTTCAAGACACAATCACGGTTGCCGCTCGCAAAAAAAAAATTCCTACCGATCTTCCCAATAAAACCTACCAAACCAGAGAAAAACCTACCAAAGCAAAATTGATGTTTTGAAATAACGTAAAGCTTTAAGCAATAATAAATAATAATCGAAGTTGTATGTTGTATGTACTTTTATTTGGCACAATGATTGGAATTTATTTCAGTTTTTTATGTCAACTGTTAAAAAATGTTTGCTTCATAGGCCTTAGAGTTGTAAAAAAAACCTACCAAATCGAATTAAAGCCTACCAACCTACCAAAGCTGAAAAAACCTACTAAGTTTGGTAGGAATCTGCCAAAACGGTAACCGTTGACACAATTGACCTGTTAAACCTTCTTGGGAACCCTGTATCAGCTCGTGAATTGCGAAATGTTCAATCAATTGAACACGATTTCAGCACCATTGCACCTGATTCCGATTTTTTTTTTTCGAATTGTGCATTTGTACTCGTTTTTTTATTAAATATGTAGGTATGTAAGCAACTCAGTTGTGTACTTTTTTTGATTTTACTGAAACGTTGAAAAAGTTTAAGTAAAACATAAGTTTACAGCAGATCGCATACTTAATTTCGACGAATCGGATATATCAACAGTATTGAGTTCACCCAAGGTTAGGTTAGGTTAGGTTGTCCGAATGAGAGTGCAGACACACTTAGACCAGTAAATGTTCTTTGTGATACCATAGATCAAACGATTTGGCCCCTCAGGGACTAACGAAACCAACTGGAGCTTTTGATAAAGCGATGGATGCGCATGACGCCCAAAGACGCCAGATCGCCAAGGTCTTCAAGGAAGGGGGACCCTAAATGGAGCATTCTTTTATGCGACAAGGCTGGGTAGTTACATAGGAGGTGAAGGATGGTTTTTTCCTCCTCCTCGTCCCTACAGCTCCTGAAGAAGTCACTAGAAAAGAGGCCAAGTCTTCTGGCATATTGACCTATAAGACAGTGTCCAGGGAGAACACCGACAACGCAGCTGATCTGTGATCGCTTTAGTTTGACCAACTCCTCACTACGTTTATGATCTACCCTAGGCCAGATCTGTTTCGAAATGTGACCCGTTGAGCCGTTTACCCATCTGAGGTTGGTCTTGCTTATAGCGTTCAGCTTTAGTAGATGCTTATATGTATGTATATATGTAGGGGCATACGTAGGGATTGCCTATCAGGCAGTGTCCTTAGAGTAGTACCCTGTCTGGCGAGCTCGACTGCCCTGCAGTTGCCTGGAATGTCTCTGTGGCCTGCGACCCAGTATAGGTGAATGTTAAACTGCTATGTCATCTCCATAAGAGATAGATGGCAGTTGAAAGCGGTGTTTGAGGTAAAGGAGCACGATTCCAGGCACTTGATTGCCGCTTGGCTGTCACTGAAAATGGTAATATCCCTGACATATAGTACATTACACTTCAGCCAGAACAGGGCTTAATCACCACGATTTCCGCCTGAAAATGCTATAATGATCAGGGAGGCGGAACGAGTTGATCAAGTTGAGGCGGAACAAGTTAAACAGCTTGTATCTGCCGAAATTGAGGAACTGATTAATTTTGGTGGCATAATCTCTCCATCTTGAAACACTCTCCTTCTACTTTATGCGTTTTCTCGTGTTTACTATATGGATCAATTTATTGGCGGTGCTCCTGAAGTCAGTATGGGCGTTGCAGGTAGGAGTGGCTGGATAAACTACCAAATATTTAACCTCCAGTCGTTGAAGTATTCGGCCCATTTAAATCGAAATTGAAAATTGGATTTAATTTTTTTTTATTTTCAATCCGGGGAAAGACAATAAGTATTTACGGGAGTCGTACGATATAGCAAAAAAAAAATCTCTATTGGACAAAATCTTCAAAAAAATTAGATCCAACTAGCTATTATCTCCTCTGACAAAATATTCAGAGACAAAATATCCATCGAGACCATCGTTTTTGCCAAAATCCCCACCAAATCTCTTTCCGCGTCCATGTACTCGTACATGTACAGTTCATTTGAATAGACGCATGAGAGTTACGTTTTAGATCATGAAAAAGGTACATTATTACTGAATAAAACAAACATAATTTCAAACTTTATAAGAGACCCAGAATACCATGCAAAAACGTATGCATTTTTTCGCTTCATTTGAATAGACGCACCGGTTAATTTGATTAGTAAGTGAGTTAGCGCTTGGACAAAAGTTAATTTGAAAGTGAGATAAGTATTTTTTTCAACCAATTTTATTGCGAAAAATCATGCATCCTATGGAAGGAACTACAAAAGAAGGATCGCAAAAATTGTTAGCACTCCAAGAAAAGCGGAAAATTCAAAAACTAGCATATAAATCCGCTCAATCAACAAACAAAATTAGGGAATTTGGTGGTGTTTTTGTGCGTCGTGTAATTGTGAGTACTCCACACTTAAAGCTTACAAAGCTCCAGAAAACACCGCTTAAGATGACATGAGATGTGGACATTGAAGCTGTCTCAAGAAATTGGAGCAAAGTCGTCTTTTCGGATGAAAATAAATTTAACTTGGATGATTTAACAGTTTCATGAATAAACAAAAAAATTATGAACGAATGCTCTTTTCGTTGATGTTAAAAGTATTTTTTTTTATTTTGTTTAAAAATCAATACGTCTATTAATATTATTTTTGTGAATTTTTTCTGTTTGTTTAAAACATGAGGCTTTTGTTCGAATTTTTGTTTATTTTTGTATTAATTTTGAAAATGTAAATTGCCTTGATTAAATATTACGAACGAGAATTTCATGTTTACTTTGTGGATAACATTTCATGAAACATAAACTAAGCCAAATATTTCCAAAAGAAAGATGTTCAAGTAGTGAATCATGCGATTAAATTACGGCGATTTATTGAAGATTCCAGTTTGCTGATTTTAACTTGGGAAAAACGTCACCAACCCAGTATTTACGATATACCCAAAATTGCAAGAATATCGTATTATGAATAATTTACAGCAAAGAATATTGTGTATACACTAAACCAGGAATACGTCCTTTTAATAAACTAGCATTCACAGATGAAGAATTTGCTTGTATGTACTCAGGCTTATATTTTTACAGTTCAACCTCAATCTGACACCACTGATAACATTGGGTATATATCTGTTACCGTAGAACAAGGCCAAGACAAAAATTCTCTGCTAAATCAAACGTAGCCGTTATCAAAACCAAATAATAATTCTGACGTAGTGCCGACTTATCCAGTAAATTTATTAGCACCTACATCTAAGCTTTGAACAGCGCCATATTACTCAAAAATCTCTACAGTTATGATGACACCGGAAATGTCGACAATTTCCAAAAGTTGTAAGAACTGGACAAAACAAAATTTAATGACAGCCAGGTAAGTTGAGAATCCACACAGATTCACCTAAAAAGACCAGAATTGCAGATCTTCAAAAATTTAATAAAATGAATAAATTGGAGCAGGAAAGACGAATAAGATAAGAGCTAAGGGGATGAAACGTGCTCTATCATATTTATCATAAACTAGATCAAAACGTAGGCCAAGAACTTTACGTATCTGAGAGTAGCAAATCGGATATAAATGTCAGTCCAAAAGGTAGTTCAGGGTCCAACTTACATGTTAATGAAGAGTGTGATCAGTCAATACAAGAATCTGCACCAATAACTCCTAAAAATATATATACATATGTACATACATATATGACAACTTATTTATTGGGATTTACATATATGTACATGTATGTATTTATTCAAAATTCTTCGTAATTTATGTCATAAAAGCGCTTTCTATGTCGAGCAAGTTTTTCGGGAAAGGAGAAATTTAAATAATGGCAGGGGAAAAACACATAGAAACAATAAAAAAAACTTAGCTTAATTAGATTAGTTCTCATAAGCTATACTAAAAATATATTGATGTGGAGGTACGAGGTACGAGGACTTGTTTTATGTACATAAGTGAACGTAAATCTTAAACGTAGACCTCCTCTAAACTTTGGGCTATGTGAAGCCAATTTCCCGCTATTTTTCTAATATCGCCACTCCAAGGGCTGTGACCTTTGGTCCCCATTCCAGCAATCTTTTCATCTATCTGTTGTCTGTCGTGTGAGCTAATCGGCTACCCCCTCTTTTTCACTGATGCTTTTCTTCATTGCTTTACTTATATAATCGTTAGAGTGGCAGTTTCCGCACGGTATGTTATTTCTACCCAACCTAGCCCAATGTGGCTTAGGATTTCTTATGTTTGATTCTTGGGATGCCTATTTTATGCCCATGTACATACTTGTTCCGAAAACCTGTTCAATATATGACCATTCTGTAGTCCAAACGTTTTTGCGGGTAACTAAGTTGTTATTTACGTTTAATCCTATATTTCCTGAAACTATTTTTGATAACTTCTTGCATACTGCACATCGATAAGGTTGTTGGTAATTATCACAATAACACATCCTGTGGCCGTGTCGTAAACATATTGTACATACGTTCATACATATATTGAAAAAGTGGGATGTACGAGTATTTACCACCTATTCTACATTTTTTAACGCTTCCATGATGTAGTGTATTTCAACGTTATCAAGGGTCGACAAATGCTAGTACCAGACTCTTATTGCAATTCTATGGATTTTTGGATAAGTGTCTTAATTGTTTGTAGATGATCATTTGTACTGAAACAAATTCTGAATCCGACTTGCTATTGTGGTTGATATAAATCTTATTCGCTTTGTTAGAATTTTAGACAGAAGTTTTCTCTCATTTATTTAGTCAGAACTGTGATAAAAGGGCTATCGGTCTGTAGTTTTCTAAGCTTGCTATTAGAAATTTGCTCTTTTGTGGATTAAATGGAGGCAGAAATTTCTTCTTGTTCCAGGTACTGGTTTAAAAATTTAGCTATTTCTTGCAGGAGTCTATCGCCACCGGATTTATTGGCATTTACAACAACAAATAATATCCCTAAAATTATTAAGTAAACTGATAAGTGATACATACAAACATGCGTATGTGTATGTACGTGTACAATTTGCAGCATATGTCCCTTGTTTACATGTACATATGTACATACATATATGAACTTAAAACTCCCTCAGTTATTTTCTGATAAAGCAGCCTAACAATGGCCTACCACTCTGTACAATAACCATTTGCCATTTACCCAACGTAGCTCTTATCCGAAAACCGTTTTAACCTTCTCACAATAAAAAGAAACTTCGACGAAAAACTAATCGTTTGAACTTTTTACTCACAGGTTTCTAAAATCCGATTCTGTTCCCTGCCCAATCAACTATTGACAAGGAAATGATGTTAGCTACACTATTGCTACCTCTAGCCCAGCAAGTAGCAGTGCCGGTGGTCTATTGTGTCCGAATCCAATACCATCCTGTCATTTATTTTCGTCCCATCCATGGATGTGAATTGGGAAATAAACTGCTCGAATTTAGGCCACGGATCGTTGCTTCTGCTTTTATCAGAGTACTCGTTTACTTTTCATTGATTTTTTTTCAGTGTGCTTTCGGTAGATTTTTGTTAGCCATCAATCCTCATCCTCGACAGTCACCCGTTCTATAAAAAAAAATTAATTCTTCTTTTACGCAGTTCTCATAGCAAAAACCGGGATGAAAGAATCCGTATACCATTTTTTCAATGCTGCCTCCTCTGAAGCAAATTTTCAGTTGGATGCGTGTACCCGGATACATGAATACCCATGGTACTCTATCAGTTGTTGGACTGGTTTCTCATTGCAATTCATTCTTCCTGCTACTGTATGTGTGTAATTTTTAACGAATGTGTAGGACGAGGTCCCTGTTGATGTTCGACTCCACTATTTGATTTGAATTACATCGGAAGTTGACCGTGTCAACCACTTTAAGCGAAATGTGATCAGATAGTGATTGAAGTGCTTTTACGCACTGTACAGCATGTGAATGGGACAAAATGCGCTCGGCTGCAAATTAAAGTAAGCACATAATGTAGGTACACATGTATGTACATACATAAGCTGCACTTATGAACTTATGTTAAAGAAAATGGAAAGGTAGTGATAAAACTGCAGGCAAGTAACAAAAAGAATCGGGATCACAAATCCAATCACCAGTGGGACTCAATCACGCACATATGTACGTACATATGTATGTAATGTACCTAACTAAGCTATACAGAGTTTAGAACTGATATTTTTATTTTACGACAAAGGAGAGAAATTAAGGTGTTGAAAGGGTAGAAATGGAGATGGGCAATATATGTACATACATATGTATGTAGCACAGGACAGAACAACATAAACTGTGAGGGAACATTTTCCAAAGCAAAATTGTGATAGTGGTACATACATACATACATACATATGTATAATATGTGAATGCTTCCAAAACGAAATTTTATTTATTAGACTTAATTCTGAAAACGTCACAGTCAAAGGACTTTAAGTTGGCATTTATCAATTAAAGGGAAAAAGATGGGGTTCAGCTTTATTGATGTATTCATCAAGGCCTTATAAAAGAAATTTTAAGGAAACAAATGCATGATATGCTGAGTCAATCATAGTTTTTGCAAAATGTAAAGATATACATATGTATAAATTGCATGACCAGTCAGTTAGAAATTTCAACTGAAATTTTAGGAAGGTAACATTTTTTAACAAAAATTCCAGTTCACCTGAACGTCCCCATTTGCAATCTTATGTTTACACTAACAGTAGTTCCCAGCCGTTCTAAAACTACAATAGACTGCTGAAAGTAGATGATTCCAAATTCTAATTGGAAAAGATTATCTTGTAATGGGAAATTTTTTGTATAATCTATAATCATAACCAACAGAAGCACTTACAGAAATGGAAGCAAAATTATGCCCAACGGATATATAATTCGATTCTTAGAAGCTGGCAAGTGTAAGGAATGTGTTACTGCGTTCAACAATTAACTTCAAAATTTTGACATTTACCTTAAGATTTAAAATTTCTTAATCAAATTCATTAATGCGTAACATACACACTTTTTTTCACATTTATTTGTCGTGGCGCTAAAATTTTCGTTTGTTCTTAGCCACGCTTGCTACCCGGCAAGGAAATACCGCAAACTTCTTCGTCGTCAAATGTTTTCACGTAATTCTATTAAGAGATGTCATACGTTGAAGTGTTACCAGGTTTGGAAACACTCGTCCGGGTAATGTGGTTGTTTTGTCTCGACAAACACTTGGTATTCAAATACTATCAGTTTCGGGGCCGGCCGTGTTTATGACTGTGTGAACTAACGTTGATCTTATCTCTCCGTCCTTACTTGGATATACAGTCGACTTCCTCTAATTATTATAAGTCAATATTTGTATACTATCTACGAATATTGAAATAAATCCTAGGTACACACAGATTTGCGATAGTAAGTACTGAATAAGCGAATGATTCCAAGTACTGTGGTGCAGCCGGCGATTACTTCGTACGAAAAACAATTCCGAAGTTATAGAAATGCTTAGCTTTTTATTACATATGTATGTCCTAGAATGTAAGAAGATAACAGTTAAATATCTAGTGTTTAAATGGTAGCGATGAATGCAGATTCCTTTCACAGCCATCGTGCATAACATTTTACTGAAACCTAAAAGATGGCTTGAAGGAGGATTTTTTTAACGAAACTCATCAAATGGCAAAGGATACCGCGTTTTCTAACTCTAAGTAATATGTAGGTTGAAATGAAACTCTACTAATGTACTTATATATGTATGTACATACATACATTCTTCAAGGTTATCACACAAGGATTCTTAAAAATTCACTGTTTGTTTTTCTCGATTTTTTACTTGCTTTTTCATTATAGATGCATTGTCTAGGTCCAATACATAAAGGGTGTCCCAGTTAAGAAGCGCAATCTTTTAACTGGAGATTTCTGAAGTTCCGGCGAATAAAAAATCGGTACAGTTTTGTACTTTTGGAAAACACAACTCAGTAGCGCATAAAAAATTTTAAAACTTTGTGTAATATGCAGCCATTAAAAAGTTATGGCTCAAAACTCAATTTTATGAAAATTTCTTGCTCCAATTTTTTACTTAAAATGCATTTTTCTCAAAATGTTTACTTAGTTAACCAAACTTTTATCTTCGACAAATTTTCTATAAATAATGTTAAACAACTTTCTGACGTACGATTAACGGAAGTTGTAGTAAAAGCCATATTTGTAGGACAAAAATGGCAAAACCAAATTCAAAAAAAAAATCCATGGGTGTTAGGTCTGGAGATCTGAGTGGCCAAATCGACAAATCCACCGTTCATTAAATGTTTGGTTGAGTAACGAAGTTACGCTTCTGCTACTGCTACAAGGTGCTCCATCTTGTTGAAAGAACATTGCCCTTCTCTGAATAAGAGGAGCATCTCAATGTCTATAAATATGAACGTGTTTTACGTTGTAGAAAATTGCCAATTTAAGTTTTTAATATTTTAATTTTTTTTTTTTCTATTTCAAACAAAGTTTTTAGAATGTAGGCTTAATTTCAAAGTGCGCCTACAGTCCAATTTTTATTTTGAATCTCTTTCGATGGAAGTATGATCATCGCCTCCTTAATAATCATAATATTCTTGCCACATAAAATGTTAAAGAAAAAGGTCTTTAAAGTAGTTAGAATTGTAATAATGGTTGATTGAGTAGCATGTTCTTTAAGGAAATGCTAGAATTATAAAATAAAGTTGAGATTAAGCAGTTTTACTTAAAGTAGTCTGCTATGCCGTAAATATTCAAGATAAACCATATTTTAAAGGAAAAAACGTCCATCTTGCATTTTTTTTTACTTTTCTGAACGAAAATTTAAAAATACAACATGTAAATATTACTCATTCTATTGTTTTACTTATTGTATTACAAATGATCCATGTATCCCATACGACTTGAATGTCGTATTACCTCGAATATTATCCAATTGACATCATCACCTCCCGCTTCCATCGATAATTTCCAGAACTCATCACCCAGCATGTCGTTTTCAAACAAAAACGACAAACGATTGCATTCCTCTTCCGGACTGCACATCCACGGAATGACTTCCATGCATAGCATTGCCCCATAAAAAGCATACCTCGAGAAGTGTTGATGAAATCTTTGGAAACTACAAAAACATTCACATCAATTTAAACGAATAAAATAAAATGGCACCCACCCGCTGCTGGACAGAAAACACTCACCACAACTGTTCCAGATTTTTCTGCAATTCCTTGGCCTCATCCTCCCTACAAGTAGTTTTCAGAGTGCGTTCCAAGCCTTGCAGCATTGTTCCATGGTAGAATTCCAACAATTTCATCCATAATTCATCACGCAACAGTGGATCCACATTGATGTACAGGAAGAAACTCAAATCGATCGCCGGTGAACCATAGCGCAATAGCTGCCGCACAGATGAAAAACAAGGACTATATCACTAGACTTTAACGCATCCAAAGGAATGTCCGCATTAAAAATACCATACCTGAAAATCGATCAACCTGGCATCCACCGGAACATCCTCATGATACTGGAAGAGGACGTTGGTTCGGTTGAAATCTCCATGTAGGATGACAGCGAATCTCCGGTACTCATCGTCGTTCTTGGCCCCGTAGCGAAATGATTCTAACAAATCTATGGGACAATCTCCGTACTTGGATTTCAGACTTTCCACATTCTGCACCAGATGCTCGTCATCTGTTCCCATCACTGGCCGGTTAGCTTTCCAGCGCTCAAAAAACGCAAAGAATCGCTCGAATGCGAGACGATATATTACTTCGTAGAAATTATCATCACTGTTTGCATTTGGGGAACCCGAATTCTTTGCAGCGTCTTTGAATTGTAAGGGAATAATTCGCTCGATTAGCCGCTGAAGATTAGGATCCTGACGAAGGCGGAGGGAATGTGTTAGCGAATGATAGTTGGCTAGAGGGTGGATCATTGCCAGTAGGTGATGCTGATCCAAATGCATGGGATAACCCAAACGATATCCTTCAGATTTGAGATTTTCCAGGACGAGTACGGCATCGGGGTATGAGGGTAATTCCTGCTGCTGTTTAAGAGAGTTGCTTAAGCCTGTGCAAGAACAGGTGTACGGGTATGTGTAAACGAAAAATTAGAAGGAGAATAAATAACACAGTTGTCTTCTTTCTGATCAAATGATTACCAACCCAAAACATACCGTCGATGAAACCATATTGTGCTAGATAAACTGACGGTGTCCATTGTGGAGGTGCAATGTCTACCGTTCGGAGTACAGCTGCGTAATATGGTAGGATTTCATTGTAGAGAAAAACTTCGTTAGCGAATTGGGTGTATGAGTGACTGGAACTACGGAATGTATGGTCGCCTTTCATGAATTTAACAATTAAATCGTATTTTATGACTCTAAAAAAAAAGAAAAGAATGTGAATTTAGTTGACTGAAGTCAAGACTATTGTCACTAATAATTTCTACATATGTATAAAAGTGTACTATTAATATTTCATTGAAATAGAGTCTTGGAGATAAGTAAGATACAGTAGTCTGTTTATTTAGATACATACATACATACTATGTAATCGATACACACTTTGGGTTTCCAACTATGTGTATGCAGACTCGGTAATGCAGACACAGGGTGGTCAAGTGGACTTTTTATTTGATTACCAAATTTTAACAAAACTAGAAGAATATTAAAACTTAACCTTTGATATTTTTTATGATGTTAAGAATAATATCCTTTAGGTAACCGCCGTTTTTATTTTCGCAAAACCCTAATATGTTTGTTAAATTTCCCATCACTTTCAAAGTTTGTGGTGCAAAGGCCAATATATGCGACTTGATGTCTCTTTCACTATTAAGGTCTGTAAGACACTGGGGACTACTCTCGAAATTCCTTCCTTCCAAATAAGCCCATATGTTGATGGTATGTATGTCAACACTTCCCGGAGGTAAAGCCCCTAAAAACTGTTGGACTTTTTCATTTGCATAGAACTGACATCCAGGATAGCCAGTGCTACGGCGTGTCATTTGTATGCCACTGAGCTTGCTAAGCTTCGATTAGATTATATGGCAAAATGTCATACGTATGGCATTTTTTGAAACTTATTGTCTGTCAACCAGCACCAAACAGTGTAATCGTCTGGCAAATTTGCATATGGCAACGAATGGCACCAAAAAATATATGGCATTTTGCCAAACATTGTAATCGGGTAAAAATTATTTGTGCCAGTCGGATTTTGTAATTTTGACAATTTGAACGACTCGCACTTCTCTAAATAAGTAAAGTGTCAGTGTGCCAGTTCAATTTTGTCATCGTGCTGTGAACTTCAAAGGACTGTATTTTGTTTTGAGGGTAAATTACTTTTCAATGTAATTGTTATTTCACAATTTTTATAATTTGCTTTTTCAGTGGAATTTACCTTTACCTTTTTTGGCGTTTCTGGACCCATTCCTTCACCCAAACACTGCGGGTTTTTCGTGATAGCTCTTCAGTTTGGGCACGAGACATTTCCTCCTCTTCCTCTAGCAAACGCCCTATTATGGCCAAACTAACAAGAATTTTCTGTTGTTTACTCATTTTGCAAACGCTTTTCAGTTTAATGTTTAATTCAAAATGAAACAAATTGTTAGGCAGCTTTGATTAACTTTCAAGGAAATGACATAGGATTGCCATACAATGTAATATGTATATAGCCAGTCCGTTTGACAAACTGTTTGATCCAAAAGCAACTAGCATTATTTGTTACCAGTTCAAATTTGGCATTTTGCCTTATAATGTAATATAGCATTTTGATATGCCTTTTCATACGAGTGTTTGGATTGAATTTGTGTCATACATTTTATGCCATACGTATGGCAGTGTGCCATATAATCTAATCGTAGCTTTAGAACAATCGCGCTTCATACCTACCGAGCGCCTCGTTGTAAATATACTTCCCTTATGCCAGCAATTTCGTGGATGGTTATGGTCATCGATGATGACGGAGCTGCCTACCTCCATTGTCTTGCCTGGTGTAAGCTTCTTTCATCGACGTGTAACTGTCGGCGAATTGCTGACTCGTCATCCAGTCTTTTTCTAGTAAGTCTTTATTTCACTTGATGGTCCATTGTAAAAACGGTTTGGGTAAGGGGGTTTTTGTTTTCGTCGCTGAAAGGAATGTATGTTAGAGGACGCGAATTCATTATGCTTCTTAATTCGAGCTTTGAGCTTTGCTGAAGCTTGTCGGAGAGATTACGAGTGCTTATAATTTGCGCCAATGTTATGTAGATTTGACTAATTTGTCGCAGCTACCCCCATACGTTTGGACCCCGGAAGGATGCAAAACCTCCATCGTTTTTCATTTATTCGCTTAAGGGACTAAGGAAGTGTTGGCCCCGTGGCTCAAGTGGTCAGTTCGTTGGATCGCTGAGCATAAGATTCGAAGTTCGAATCACAATTTGCCTTCCGGCTTTAAACTGCAGGTCCCTTCCATTTGTGCGAAAAAACACCATTTGTTGTGCCAAATATTTTGATCAGAATATGAAAAAACTACACACATGAGCCAGTAGGTAAGTATGGGTTCCATATGAAACGTACTAACTAAATTTATACATATGTTCGTTACAACATTTCACACTGAACGCCGGCGTCCGTTTTGCAAAAGCTTACAAAGACCACGCACCTTTGATAACTTTCATCAGATATTGGTTCAATGAATTTAAGGGTATTCAAAGATTCATATTTAATAAAAAGCATTCAGACCATCGGATTGCAGTCATTGCGGAAAATTCGTAATATCGTATCAGTAGTCGTGTGAGGATCATATTTTTCACGAAGAATTGAGCGGAAGATGTGGGAACTTTTTACGGATTGAACAACGCAGCTCACCAAAAAAGGCTAGAAAGCGCGCTTCCACCATGAAAACGAAGGGGATCATTCGTTTGTAATCATCCATCGTATTACTTTGTTGGGACAGATGGCTGACTTCACTCGTGGAAAACTCTAATGACTCGAGCTCCAGTCCCCTGAATGTCCGAAAAGAATTTGTCAATAATTTGTATGCATATCTACATATTTATTATACATATGTATACTGCAGCTCTCTTCAAAAGAAGAAATTATTTTAAGGAGCCATGTCACAATTTCTGAAAGCTACATAACGTTGGTCTGTTCAACCGATCTTTCAATTGCAGACCAAACCAAACACTTTCTTGTTTAATGCGTATATGTATGTAGGTGTGCGTCTCAAACAACTAATTTTGGAACTACTGAATGGAAATTCATGGATATTTATCTAGAAATATATGTATACATATTTCAAAACTACGCTATAATATTTGTTAGCAAAACTTCGGAAATAAATATAACCAGTAAAGCAAAATGAATAACAATACATAATATGCTCACATACGCAATTTAATATAGCAAGGTTGAGTTATTTTTGAGATACAACGATGATAATACAAATTATCATACTCACACATCGGAATCTTCCCGTATACCATGCAACTGTACTGAATACAACACCGACATATATCCATCTAAGCCAGCAGAACGCTCTACAACATATTTTGAAACACGTTTTATTTGTAATTTAACAGTAAGATCTCTTAGCAAATAGTTGTTAATATAATTTAAATGTTTGCTATCATCTGTCACTTTAATCATTTTTGTTTATTGAACTCAGACCACAAATATGTATAATAAGTTTCTTTAATTATACCAAAGGCAACCAATTTACAAACTATAGAGCTATAGTATTACAACTAATATTTAGTATTTAAATGCAAATACATTTAAAAAATGTAGGAGTACATAATTATTGATACGCTTTGGAGCACACGTGTACTTTTCGCCACAAAGCAACTTACAAACTGCTGGGAAAACCTTTAAGCAAAAGCAATTTACCTATCTGGGGAAAACAATTAATTGTACAAACAAACATGACATCAAATTGAAGTTTTTTATCTGTTTTTATTTGGACATACGTTATGCGTAAGAATGAATAAAAATAGCTTGCTTTAATATTTAGCGGATCACTGAAAAAATAATCAAGTCACTTGCCATAAAGAATATGGCAACGACATCACGCCTCTAATTGTATTTTGTGATCATTTTTATTACATCTTTTAGAACAAGGCAATGTTGCCGATGGTAATATGTACGTAAAATCGAAGTACATACATACATATGTACACATAATTTTTTATTTTTTTTATTTCATCTATGTACAAGCGCTAAGTCGATACTGGTCACATTAAATTATAGATTTACGTATGTATAATTGAGTTTGGGTATAAAATGGGAGCCGTGGCTGAGTGGTTTGTGCATTGGAGGTTCGAAGTTTGAATCCCAGAAAAACAGCAACGACTTTTTCAAGGATCCACCTCTCACAAATGTCTGACAAACATCCGAGAGTAACAACTGGGAAAACTTCTCAGTTAAAATTTCGCGTATGGTTTTAAAATGGAGTTTGCTTCCATTGTTGTTAAAAAATATAACAGGCACGGCACAAATGGTTGCAATAAGCTGGGCCCTGGATCACACATAGACATGTTTTCAAGGAACGAGGTGAAGAATTGGCCATGACGTGAAATAAGTATATATGTATGCATGTTTTCGGTAGGTAAACGCTGCACATGCACAATCAACTCCAACAGGACGACAAGTATAACAAGAAGAAGTATGAGGTCTTACGTATTATTTATTTTAGGGGTACCTTCGAGTATCTGGCAGAACTTTATCCATGCATTTAATTCACACACAATATACTAATCTGGTGAAGGATAAGGATCAAATTGATGATGCAACTTCAGAATCATAATAATCTACAACTACACACAGAATTTTTAATGCGAGTTTTATATTCTCCTAGAAATATAGAAATTGATGCTCTCAATTGCAGGCTTTGGTTCTAGATGAGCTTAGTAGTAGTGGCTCAAGTGGTTAGTGCATTGGATCGCTGAGCGGGAGGTTCGAGGTTCAAACCCCAGAAACACCCAAGTATTTCACGGTCCCACCTCTCGCGAATGTCCGAGAGTAATAAAGAGAAAGCTTCTCAATTCTCATAAGCTTCTCAAACCTTTCGGATATGGCTCTAAACTGTAGGCCCCTTCCATTTGTGTGAAAAAGTATAACGCGCACAACACGAATGGTTGCGAGAAGCTAGGCCCTGGATCACATACGGTCCGTTGCGCCAAGTATTTGTATTTGTATTTCAGATGAGCTTAGTTTGTTCCACCTAAATGCCATGTGCGAAAAAAGCTCTCTTTGCCTTAACGACCTCCCGAGAGCATACATATGTGCATACATAAACCGAACAATTGATATCCTGGCATTATATCCTGGGATTTAAAAATGAAATCAATTCAAGAAATTTTCTTTGTACGTTTCGTTGGACTCCAAATTATATCATAGCATTTCAATAGAGATTTAGCCAGAGACACAAATAGAGTTATTAGAGAAGGAGGATTGGAAAATTCAACCGCACGTTTATTTTTTATAAATCCAGCCATATACTCGTACATATATGTAGTCCACATGGTCCAAAAACGTCAGTGCATGATCGAGGATAATACCGACATCTTTAAACGAATTGTCCCAGGTAAGCTCATTAGAATCGATTGAGTGACGTAATTAAATTATTGAGTTTGAGCGCCTGCTAAAAATAGAAACGTTACATTTCTTTTTACATTTATATAAAGATAGCTTTTTTTACACTTTAATGATATTGCACCGATATCGAACTGTAGTTTATAACAATCATTTCAGCTTAAGATGTTAGAAATAATTTTCTATTAGCAGCAAAAAAAGTAACTGGCAGTCTTTTGAATAGAACTTCTGTTACTGATACTGACAAACAAATTACTGATCAGCGATTTTGTTTCAATGAATATACTAGTATTTTTATTGAAAACAAGTACTGTATGGAGACTGTTTTGTTAATTTAATTTTATTCATTAACTATTATCTCAAGATGATAGATTTTTTCTTTTACAATAGCAATTCATGATAATTTCTTCATAAGTTTAAAATCTGGTATCTGTACGGAGACTTTTTGGACTCAGTGTATGGTACAAGTAGTAGATCTTCCTGAAAACAGTCCGTTTGGCATTCTAATATATGTAGTTTCATATTTCCTTTTCCTTACTACTGTGCTTTCAAATATCTTTGGGATGATCGATAATTTCCAATTTACCCTATTGTTTTGTAAGTTCTTTTTGGAATCAGGCTCTTATAACGACGCATTTCAAATTTACAGCGAAGTTTATGCTCTCGTTTGAGAATACTATCATAATCCCGGAATAGAGATAAAAAATGAAGATAGCCACGCCTATATTTCTTTCGAGAAATGCTAGAAAAATTGTTGTCCTTCAATCAAAAATCAAAGAGTGCTATTTTATTATCGCACAAATTACCACAAACGTTGTAAGTACATACAAACAATATAGTGTTGCGAAATTGTTATAACTATTATATTCTCTATTTATACCAGTATTGTAAATCAATAAAGTCATGTTTAAATATTTGCAAGAATTCCGATTTCCGTCGAATAAATTGATCATGGTCTCCAACTGTTTTTACCAATACTTGGCACAACAAACGTTTGTGGTCCAGGGCCTAGCTTCTCGTGACCATTCGTGTTGTACGTGTTATATTTTTCACACAAATGGAAGGGACCTACAGTTTAGAGCCATATCCGAAAGGCATATTGAGAAGCTTTCTCATGACAGTTATTACTCTCGGACGTTTTTTTGAGAGAAAAATTGTCCGTGAAAAATTGTTTGGTGTTCTCTGTTTATTTTTTTTTGGCTAAATACCTGGAACTAGTGCTTTATAAGAAACTAAACTGGAAATTGAATATAAATGAATTAATTAAAAAGGCAACAATAGCCTTCTACTCCTGTAGCCTGGGGCCGCTCTCCCAAAATTATACTGTGGATGTACACAGCTATTGTAAGACCTATGCTGGCTTATGGCAGTATTGTGTTGTGGCAGGCAGCCGAAAAACCGATTAACCTAAAAGCCCTCACAAAGGTACAAAAAACTACAGTGTAAATCCGTGAGTCAGTGAGGGCAATACCTCCTGATGGTATCACCTTTTTTATTGACAGCCAGGCTGCTATTAAAGCAATTACTGCCGTTGAGATAAAATCGAAGCTTGTGATGTGCTGTCGCGAAGAACTTAAAGCTCTTGGCACGCAGCACAGGGTTGTACTCTGCTGGGTTCCTGGACTTGAAGGAATACTAGGCAATGAGAAGGCTGACGAGCTAGCGAGGGATGGGTCTGCATCGACCACTGAATTGATAGACCCATCCGTATTTCGCCTTGAACACTTAAGCTTGAAGCAGGGAAGCAAGCCCTGAGAGAGGGAAACTACAGGTGGAACTGCATAGAAACCTGCGTTATCACAAGGAAACTATGGCCCAATTTTGTTAAAGCTAGAACGGAGAGACTTGTTCGGAAAGAACGGAAATCCATTTCCACCCTCATTACAGGGCACAACACTCTGCGGTATCATATGAAAAAGCTACGTTTGACGGAAGAGAAACTCTGCAGAGATTGTGGAGATGAGGAAGCGATTGAGGATACAACACACTTCCTATGCGACTGTCCCGGCCTCCAACACTCAAAATACAAGTTCCTGGGGAGACATTTCTTCAATAGCCTGAGCGGAAGTTCTGAAACTTAACCTAACCTAACCTAACATTATTTTTGTTTTTATTGGTGATGCTTTCTATCAAATTAACAAGCACCTCCACTTGTCTTGTATTTTATCCGGCGAGTTCCCGTCACTTCGAACAACTGCGGTGTAGAGCCTTCCTTTCAGCTTAGAGGACATTTTTCGGTCACAGAAGATAGCAGAGTTTTCCTGCCACTTTATTCACACTACGTTTACGCGGTGATTGATGTCGTTATCAATGGTTGCTTCGCTATTGATCATAGATCCCAGACACTTGAACTTCTCGCACTTGGAAATCGCTTTTCCATTCACATAAATGTCTGGAATAGGTCGGATTAGGCATTGGATCTCCTCTAATGAGTTTTGAGATGAGAATCATGAATTATCTAGGCCCGATGTCTCCCATCTTTTTTCGTGGGTAACTCGTCCGGTCCAAATGCTTTTCGCTTTTTGGAAGATTTAATAAGCATTATTCTATTTTTGTAATAGGAGCAAGCAGACGAATACTTTTTTGAGACACAGTAAATGTACCGCAAAAAGTATTCAAAATTTCAATGATTTCTACAAATAATTGAAATGTATGCTATTCGTTCGGAATTTAATTTGAATTGTTTTCTTTTCTTTCTTGAAGATAGAAGAGCAATGGCATGGAGTGCTATTATCACCAAGATAGCTGACGAAATAAGTGTCGTTTTAGCATTTATTGGTATACTTTCTGCCGTTGTTAAAATTTGTGGTGCCAGTAAAAAAAATATCAACCAACAATCGCACTTCGAAAATGTTTACATTATTTTTATTATTAGAACATGTGATGAAATTGATTGAGATGTGATAAGATGTATAAATCTTGGATTTCAATCGGCACACATATTGCCGCCACAACTTGCTGCTGCGATAAAAATTGCCAAGTCATGCATTCTTAAGAATTGCGTATAAGAATTGACCTGAAAGATCGTGTGATTTGACACCATGCGACTTCTTGTTTTGGATTTTCGGAGCCACCTTAACATGATGTATTTGGCTCTGCTTAAAATGGTTCTTCTGCGATGTCATTAACACCTACCGCTTTTTTCTTTAGGCACCTAATTGTTCCTGTTATTTTGATTTAACTTGGACGCTCGGTGTGGGTCCAAACATTTGTTGCTTCGTAAGGCTAATTAGAGTTTGAGATCATATCACCATCGTGGTTAAGGACTGTAGAGAGGTGTTCTTTCTATCTGATGGACTGATCCTCATATTTCATTAAGAATACGTCGAACACCGGTCGTTAAAATGAAAATAACGAAAGGGTTGGAATGTTAAGAGATTTGGCGCAACATTTTCTGGAGAAGTGCTACATGTGTGGACTTCGCCAAATAATAAAGTCAGTGTCTATAATGTTTGCTTTTTCATACAAAATTTCTGTTCTACGTATTATATACGTATGTATATGTGTACATAGAGTAGTGTTTCCGAGTTGCGAAGGAGAAATGTGATGAAAAGAAGTATGTTTTTCAACTTAAAAAGTTGTTAGCCAGGCCAATCAATTGCTTGTAGAAATGATGATTGGTCCTGGTACCAAGCCCACCTCTGACCTTTATAAGAGGGACTAGTGTCGTCGAAAACTTCACTTACTTTTGCGACACCTGCTTTCCACTACACACTTATCATTCGTTATTTAGTTCTTGTAACAGCATTTCCTAAAGAAACTGCCACCTTCCTACTGCCACAGGAAAGTGGCTTGATGCAATGTCATGAAATAAAAAGCATAAAAGTTACCTGCAGAATAATTATATACCTTAAAAAAAAACAGAAAAAATAAGAGTGTTCCATCACCTGACGTCTCTCATGAGCTCACAAATAAAATAATAAAAAAATAAAAGGCAGCTTTGCACACACATATGAAAGCGAGTGAAATATAAGTGGGATTCAATCAACCCAAAATGTTGGTGGATAAGTTCACTCCGAGCGTCCCTTCGCTCGTTATTATCGTTCCATAACGCTCGTATATGTACAATTACGTATCGTGCCGATCTTAATACAAAAGAATATAACTTTAGCCCAGCACTTGGGCATTAAAACACTGTTTGGAATTTGTTGGAATAAATATCTTTATTGATAACCGAACCGGTTAGTAATTGAGTTTGGCGAAGACTGATACTTCTCTTTTGATGGCTTGCATTGGTAACCTCGGTGGACAATGCATTTGAGTTCGAATAAAATCATATTCGAAATATGATCGCGGATGCATCTGTGTAAACAGTATATCCGCACAGGGTTTCAACTTAGTGGGTGGCGAATGCACGGTAAGCAATTTGATCGAATGAGATCGAATGCACTTATGCCACGGAGAATTGATGACACATGGTCAATAAAAGCCCTTTAGCACATTATGTGTGGGTGGCGTGAACTTGGTTGCCGTCGTAGGTGGCGTGAGTCTTGATGACGTAACTGTACATATATGTATGTGCATGTACGTTGTGTTTTATAAATAGTGCTGTACCAATTCGAATGGGTTTCGTCTTTTCAATCTCCTCACAAGGTGAGTGTCATCCAGAAGCTGGAGAGCCTCAGGGCTTGCTTGATGTCGAAGCCGCTCTTCATGTTTCCTGGCGAGTCTTTTGATTTCATTTTTTACTGATTCTATGCCCAAATCTCTATGGAGGTCCTCATTCCGAACATACCAGGGTGCATTAACAATATTTCTCACTACATATGTACTTTGTTTTGGAGTCTTTGGATGGTGTCCAAGTTGCCCTGTTTAGTACAGCCGCAAAGTTGGATCCCATATGCCCATATGGGTTTGATAACTTGTCTATAAAGTAAGAGCTTATTACAAATTGATAGGCAGGAATGTCTTCCTATTAGCCAGTATATATTTTTGTATCGGATATCGAGCTCCTTTAATTTTTTCTTTACATGAGCCTTCCAAAGAAGTTTTGCGTCCAACGTCATACCAAGATATTTAGTTGAGTTCGCGTATGGAATTACTTGGTTATTAATAAATATTGGGATATGCTCAATCTTTTTGTTTGTAAAATCCACATGTACAGATTTAGACTGATTTGATTTGATGCGCCATTTCCTTGTCCAGTTTTGGATTTCCTGAATCCCATCTTGTAGCTTTTTTGATGATTGAATATTGGTTTCTGCAACTGTCATAACGGCCATGTCGTCCGCAAATGTAGCAATTATGTTATTTTCCAGTGATATAGTAAGGTTATAATGGGCAAAACACAAGGTGGCGCTCGCGCGGTCGTGCGTTTGACAGGCATTGTACCGACTTACGATAGTATTTGTCAAAACGCGCGACCTCAAAATTTGCAACACAAAATGTGGCTTCACGACGGTCGTGCGTTGAGAGGTTAGGAATATGGCAGAATTATATTCTGTTCCCTCAAGATTCCCACACACTATTCCGCAGCAGAAAAAGGAGTAGAAATGTACTCTTTTTATTTTTATAGTTTGATTAGGAAACACAAATATAAGAAATAACTTTGAAAACGAATGTGTATGAATAAGAATATAAAAAAATAAAAAACTCTGCATGCTCTAACATAATTAATTTGTGTTGAAAAGACATCAATTAGCAATTAAAAATGTTTACATATTAAATGCTAACAATTCGGAGTACATATACGACACAATGGTTTGCCTTTTTGCTAAAATCGAACAAGCCAAAGAATAATGTCAATCCAAAACAGCTGTGAGCTGTCAAAACGCGCGACCATAGTAGAAAATAGTAGAGAGTAGCTCTACTTCGACGTTGAGGTCGCGCTTACGATATTTACGATCAAAAACCGACCAAACGCGTGAGGCACATTTATGGGCAAAACACAATGTGGCGCTCGCGCGGTCGTGCGTTTGACAGGCATTGTACCGACTTACGATAGTATTTGTCAAAACGCGCGACCTCAAAATTTGCAACACAAAAGGTCTGTTCGCGTACCCTCCCAAAACAACGAATTTTTACGAAAATTTTTTTTTACGCGTACGCAAAAGTTTCGTAGTTTTTCGTAGAAGAGAGTGCACACGAGAGAGTAAAAAATTTCCCCATGCTACGAATTTTAGCACAAGAAATTTCTGTGGGTAGATTTATGAGATCTGTCAAAACTGTCAAATCCGTGAAATCTCTGCACGTGTTTTTTTTTTGGTGGTGGTTTTTTAGTTTTAAAGCGGCAAAAAATTAAAATAAATAAAAAAAGCGGCAAATAAAATTAAAATAAATAAAAAAAGCGGCAAATAAAATTAAAATAAATAAAATTTTTAATATGGACCAAAGTCAAGTGAAGGTGGAGTGTTCTCCCAATACATTTAGAAGATTACAAACTGGTAAGTACTTATTCGAAAGATAGAATACCAGAAAATAATAAAAAAAAATTTTTCAGATGAAAATTACAGAAATGAGATAACAAAGCAGGTGATGGAGTCCCAGGTTCCAAATGATTTCATCCCGAATATTTTGGTATCGGAAGTTCCTGGGACCGTCAACATCCCAGAAGAAGAAGCAATAGTAATGAGCAAAGAAGTATAGTTGGAGGCACCAACGAAATTGTTGCTCTCTCTTATGGAAGATATGGGTCCTAAAGTCTGGAAGACCTTTGAGTTAAAAAATAAAACAAAAATGTGGCAGCGGATTCATTCGACGCTGGCTGAGGAGGGGTATGCTTTTACCGTAGCACAGGTACAAGGCAAATACAGCAGCTTAGAAAGGAAGTACAAGGAGACTAACTCCAAAACCGGCAGAAATCGGAAAACCTGCCCATACGAAAGGTAATGCTTAAAATACATATACAAAATGCATATATAATCTATCATTTTCTATTCCTAAAGTGAAACCCGGAGTTCGTCCTGGATAGCGAGTCGGTTGAAGGCATATCAAGACAGCAACTAATGAACAACTCAGATCTGAACACACCATCAACTTCAGGTTTGGAATTTATGACGATCATAATTTGCTAATTGCATAATTTTTAAATTTCTCTAAAATTTCAGAAGACTCCTATAGCCCTACATTGAAAAGAAGGAAGAATTCCGATTCAGTCCAAAACGGATGCTTAAAAAAATGGACTTGATGGAGAAAAACAAGGAAGCATATCGCGCCAATATTTTAAAGCGCCTCGATCACAGGGAGGAAATTGACATTAAGCGCAATGAAATACTGGCCAATATTATGGCCAAACTATTCTAATAAAACAAACATTTTAATATTAAGTGCAGTGTTTTACTTATTTTTATTTTTTTATTTATAAATTTAATGCCTTTGATATAGCTGCAACTCCTGGCATATTGTATCTCGAACTGAATTTGCCCTTACGCTATCCCCATACTGCAAATATTCAGGTCCAGTTTCAGGAATATCTTCCAGTGAGAAGTCAAGGTCCTTTTCATCCGCAATGCTGTGAAGCACGCAACAAGCTCTCACGAAGTTTCAGATTTTGCTCATACCCCTTAGCCTGCAATAATATAGTTGCCGGAATCTTTGCTTCAGGATACCGAAGGAGTGCTCTATGGCCACACGAGAGGAGCTCAATTTTACATTAAAATTCTTCTGTTCACTCGTCAAATGCTCATTGTCTTTATACGGCGTCAATAGCTGGTTGGTACATCGATACGTCGAATCGCCCAATAGATAGTAATCTGAAAGAAATAATATGTCGCATGTACATATATATCATTGCACATCAAGAAATTAAAATAAGTAGAACCTCCACAAGCGGTATCCAGTTTATCACATATGGAAGAGTTCTGGAACACCCAGCTATCATGCGAAGACCCAGGAAATCCAATAAATACGTCTATAAATTTCTTTTCTTCGTTGCAAATAGCTTGCAAACAAACGCTCACATTTCCTTTCCGGTCTATGTAATCATCTTTACATGCTTGTGGTAGATCAATAACAATGTGCGTCCCATCGATGCAGCCTAGATTTAGAATGATAATTAAGGAAACAGGTAGCAGAAAATATGCATGTATATCTTACCGCTTGCCTTAGCAAATCCAGATTTATTTTGGAAAAAGCTACTACTCCTCTGCTTTTGCTCCTCATTTGGCCACTTTATAATGCTTGGGCTTAAGCGGCTTATGAAGGTTGTAACTCTCTCTATAATGTTTGAAACAGTGGAGAGTGAAAGATCGAACCGATCGGCCAGATCTCTGAAGCTACACGCTTCATGTCCAGCAAACCACAAAAAAACGGCGATGTGTTTGCTAGCACTACACCTTTTATCCACGCGTAGAAGTTGATAGAGCTCCGAAGCTTCAAATTTTTCCGTGAGGCTTTCATAAAGAGACCTTGCCTCTCGGAAATGTGTCCTGAACTCTTTTTCGGTGTATGATGGCATTACAACTTCCATGAAATCCCTCACGCAGTTTCTCTTTTCTTTTTCGCACATACTTAAAAACGGAATATCATCTTCTTCATCGGGTTCCTGCGGCGAAACATCTAATATATCGTCGTCTTTATCAAAAGCACTATCTAATAAAACTTGAAAGTCCTGTTCATTTAATTTATTAATTTTTTTATTTATTTTTTTATTAACAATTCTTTTTTGAGCAATTGAAACAAACTTCTTCCGTGTTCACTTTTTTTATGTTTGACGTTTGACGTTTGACGTTTAAAAAGTGGGTAACTTTTCTTGTTCAACGCGTTCGTTTACTTTTTCGTAGTTTTGCCACTCTGTGAGAGAATTTTACCCCCACTCTTTGAAATTTGACAATCTACGAATTTTAGTGCAGAAAGTACGCGAACGGACCTAAAATGTGGCTTCACAACGGTCGTGCGTTGAGAGGTTTTGAATATGGCAGAATTATGTTCTGTTATCTCAAGATTCCCACACACTATTTCGCGGCAGAAAAAGGAGTAGAAATGTACTCTTTTTATTTTCATGGTTTGATTCGGAAACACAAATATAAGAAATAACTTTGAAAACGCATGTGTATGAATACGAAAATACAAAAATTAAAACCTCTGCATACTCTAACATAATTAATTTGTGTTGAAAAGACATTAATTAGCAATTAAAAATGTTTACATGTCAAATGCTAACAATTCGGAGTACATATACGACACAATGGTTTGCCTTTTTGCTAAAATCGAACAATCCAAAGAATAACGTCAATCCAAAACAGCTGTGAGCTGTCAAAACGCGCGACCATAGTAGAAAATAGTAGAGGGTAGCTCTACTTCGACGTTGAGGTCGCGCTTACGATATTTACGATCAAAAACCGACCAAACGCGTGGGGTCATATTTTGTGTTACCCCATAAGAACCCATTGTTTCTACTCAATCTGCAACGCGCGAACGCCACATTGTGTTTCTACTTTAAAGTAAGAGTACTGGTTCAAGTACGATTCCTTGGGGCACACCTGCTTTAATTTCCCTCAGTTCCGAATACGCATTCTGTTGTTTTATACGAAAATATCTCTCTGCAGTGTAGGACTCCGATGTCTTAGTATGTTGTTTAGGAAGAGTCTTTTTTTAATTTAAAGATCAGTCCTTCCAGTCAAACTTTATCGAATTCTTGCGCTACATCCAGGAAGATTGTAGAACAAACTTTTTTCTCTTCCAGTGCTTTCTTGATGATGTTAGTAATTCGGTGAACCTGGTCAATCCTAGAATGTTTCTTTCGGAATCCAAATTGATGGTTAGGAATAATTTGTTTCGCTCTATACAAGTTGTTAGTCTTTTGAGTAGGAGTCCTTCAAACAGCTTTGACGTTATAGGCAGCAAAGATATTGGATTATAAGATTATGCTTCATGAGGTGGTTTCCCAGGTTTTGCAATCATAATTACATCAGCTACTTTCCCTAATTGTGGCACGTACTTTAGCCTGAATGCAGCATTATTGATGTTCGTTATCCAGTTATGATATTTCTTTTTTCGTTTTTAACTTCGGCTGGCCTAGTTAGTTGAATTTCCTCATCTTCTTGTTCTGATACATCGGTGTCACCTGGATTTGGTTGAAAAATTTCCTCGAGATGTTCTGCGAATCTTTCAGCTTTTTGTTCGTTGCTCCTAGCCCAATTTCTATCTTGCATTCTGATTGGGGGACTTTGCATAATTGGCCTTTCTAGGTTTTTTGTGGCTTTCCAGAGAGAATATTCTGAATTAGTTTCATTTGAGAGTTTTCTTAGATAAAGATTAATTAAGTAATTTTTAGTTGTTTTTATGGATCTTTTGACTTGCTACGAAAGACTGTTCAGTCTATTTTTGTCCTGCGGAGTTCTGGTAAGTTCTTCGCTTTCCGCTTTTTTCAGTAAGTTGTCTGATTTCTAGGGGATCATTGTTTCCGTTAAGCCTTCTGCTGATCGTTGGTGTATTTTCCTATGCTGAGTGTTGTATATCTTTAATAAATTTTTCAAGCTCTGCATCCAGTTGTTCTTTACATGATAGTGGTACAGCTAAGGCTATCTTCTCTTCAAGGATTAATTTAAAGCTTACCCAGTCTGAACGTTTATTAATTTATAAATATTGGGTTGTCTTCCTTTTGAATAATATTTTCACTTAACGTAAGTAGAACCGGGGGATGGTCCGAACTTAAGTCTTGCTTATCCTCTATATGAAGAAAGTTGGTTGAAATATTTTTGACTACGAAGAAGTCGAGAGGATTAATCTTTAAAAAATCGCAGGAGGAATGAGAATCTGTCCACATACATAGTGTTCTTTTGGTAAAAAAAAAGAGGAATGTGGGGTCCGGGAACAATGCTTCAGGCCTGCGAAGGTGCGATGGGGACGACCGCTTAATGAAGCGTTTGATTAAGCTCATATAACAGACATACAAGAACCATAGGTTCTTTGTGATTTGGGAGGTTTTTAGATCTGTGACGACCAATTTACCAAACTTAGATAGTTTTTTCTGCCAGGATCTGGTTGCTGCAGCAGTAAGCTATGAAACGAACGGAGAATGGAAAACCTTCGTCGTTGGGTCAGCTTATTGTTCCTATATTGCATCCGCCTCCGAAGGCTGTTGAGGACCTCATATAGTATGTACTGCATAAGAACTTACATATATGTATGTTACGATACTAATGATCAAAACACAGTTTAGGGCAGTAGCAAATGTAACATACTATCATCAGACTTGGTCATTGACAATTTTGGCCATGTACCATGTTACATATATAAACTACATACATACCGACAACCGGTCGAATTCAAACTTTAATCCTGAGGCTTATATTTGAGGTCATTTCAAATAAAATATTCTTACTCAACATATGGTAGGATATCAACTTCGATATCTGTAGTCTCAAACTTTATATGTATGTATCTGCAATATCAGTATGCCATATTCTACATTTTCTTGGCCAGCGGTTTGGTACAATTACTCTAATTATTTTAATCCTCTGTTGTAAAGTTAAAATTTATAGAATAATTGAATGCAAACGTATATACATATCATATACATATGTACATACAATGTATGCATATGCAATTTTATTGTTTACAGTGCAATCAGTATTAATAACTTGAAAAACTGCACATTGTTTCCGTTTTTATTTTATTTCCTGTCTATACCGCAGGTAATTGGAAAAATTAATTACGAAAATTGAATAAATATTTGGACATAGTTAATAGGGTGTCATTTTGTATAAAAATAAAAAAAAACATCGTCCATTCAAATTACCTCCAAGCACTGCCCAAAGAATAACAAGCGATAATTTGGTTGCTGGAAAAAAACGTTAAATATTATGTTGGCAATGAACATAAACTGAATGAGTTAATGTTGTTTTTTTGTTTTTTGACTTATGTACATAGGTAAATGTGGGTTCAACAGTATGTAATTCGTGCCCCTAATTTATAGATTAAATTAAAGCGCCTTAACACTATCGGTTTTGCCTCCAATCATGTTATTGCTTTTGTAGTTGGGAAGCCATTGATCTTTTACAGCAGCACTTCCTTCCCGTAAAATGAGCTACATACATACCATGTGTACCATGCCATACATTTCTGGAGCATACGCATTCGAAAATAAAATAAAAACGCAATCCTTAACACATGTTTCTCTCCTATGGGAACTTTTGGTTGGAATAGAAAAGTACATATAATGTAAATGAAAAACATTATCGTCTTTTGATACTTGTTTTATGTCTATTATTTTTATTATTACTATTCTTTTTTCATTACAGAGTAGACAATACTGGTGAAGAAAGCCATCCCCTCACTCAACGAGAAAAAAAAACTTGCGTGGGCCAATGAAATCATTGTGATAGACGCCTTGACGAAACCGGAGGCAAACAAAAATAAGTGTAAAGATGCGGCAAGCAATAGCAAAGGTGTCGTCGCAGAGTAAAAAGACTTCCAAGTCCACTGCCCGATGTTCAAAAACACTTAACTACGAAGCCAATAAGGCGCGTCCTAGTGGTATCAAAAAGCACAACGCAGGTGAGAGGTGGAAAGCCACACTGTAGGTCTAAACCAGCAAAGTGCACCTAAGGAGAAAACCCAATACCGCAAACGCTAAAATGGGCAAGAGTAGAACACCAGCAGCGCCAACAAACACAATAAGGAAGGAATTTGCTGCCAAGAGGGAAAGATGTCAGGAAGAGGTGAGCAACTCAGCGAAAAGGGTAAATGCCCATGCCCCATACAGAAGTTCAATTCAGCAAGGCAACGCGAAATGCTCTACAGCTTGGTGTGGTGGGTATCGGTAAGCTCAGTGGGCAATACTCTTTCCAGCAGGGGAAGTTGATCGTAAAGGCTATAGCCAAGGCGATTTTCGACATTGCTCCCACGTTTGGCCTAACTAACTGGAAACACGGAATTAGCGGACTGAACAGTAAAACCAGATGTCTTATTATTTTGCCAACTTTTAAGCGCTAGTAGGGAGCTGCCTTAAAAGCAGTCCATCTAGATCAGGTATCAGAAAGGCCCAAAGCAAAGATGAACGTACCGAATATGAACATTGAAAAAGAGGAGAACTTTGGCTTCCTGAAGCGAAATTCTACATTTCAGCTGTAGAAATGTAGAAATGTGAAGATCAAAATATTGTGTGGGCAATTAAATCGTTGGACAGTACAAAGCGCCCTTCATATATAGACGAGATACATCCTATGATGTTACAAAAGTCAGGGGAATCTATCATTTCATGGATCAAACACCTTTATGGTTGGCTATGTTCCAAAATCTTGGCGTGAAGTTAGGGTGGATTGCATACCAAAATCTGATAATCGGTTATTTGATTGGGGAACTCTCATAACGCGTACATAAAGAATAAATCAGTAGATACCGCCCTTCACAGGGTAGTCTTAACAATAGCAAACTCTGCTCAAATTATTAAGGAATACACATAAAGTGCCTTCTTTGACATGGAACAATGTGAGCACTGAAGCAACTACAAGCAACCTGAGGAAGCCCTAAATAGATCCGAGTGTTTGAAGGTGGATTGAAGAAATGCTTAGTTCCCGCATAGTGAACTCCACTCTAGGAGATGTATACGGCGAAAAGAGAGTCAAGTGGGGTACCCTCAGGGCAGTATTCTATCGGCGGTTATATGGCTCTTAGTAGTGGACGATTTGGACGACTAGAAAACAACATCTTCAACGTAGCAGCCTACGCCCACGTATCTGGTATCAGGAAAATTCCTTCCCGTGATCAGCGAAAGGCTCAATTCCGAACTTCTATTAGTGAGCGACTGGGTCAAAGGACGGGGTCTGGAAAATATCTCGGCGTAGTATTGGATTTCAAACTATACTGGTAAGCGTTCTGGAAAACATGGGGAGTTAAACCTAAATTTGTACATCATATAGCTATACACTGCGGTTGTAAGATCTTCTTCAACCGTTTTAGCTGGAAAAGAAATATTATTTTGAAAACGTAACAAGCATTCAAAGTGCAGGTTGCCTGGGTGTGACGGGATTGATGAGAACAACACCATTAGCAGGCTTGGTTACAATACTGAATCTTCTTCCACCTGATATTTAACTCGGCAGCTAAAACTGCGCTTAGACTAAGGGAAGGCGGATTATGGTTAGTTGAACCCTATGGTCATGCCTCAATTCTGAAGCGGCGGAATATATCGATATAGTTTTCGAAGGAGGAGTGGGATTAAGACATAGTCTGTACGCAAATGAACTGGCTATCCATACGGAAGGATTCAAAATGGTCGCAAGTACTGGTGCTGGTATCTACTGCGACTCTCGAAGTACAAACCGGCTCTTTAGACTCAACCCTAGAATACTAATCCTCTCCTGTGAAAAAGCGTTGTAAAATTTTACGCTTTTGTTATGACAATTCTAATATAAGTAAGAAATTATTTGTTTTTCTCAAAGAGAAAAATACTTTTAAGAGGTACAAACAACTATTTTAAATGATTAATCGGGCATTTTTCAAGAGTAGCCTCCCCGGCGAGGATTACTGGCTAGCGACAACAAAACAAGATTAGTGTTCCAGGGTTAAGGAATATTGCAGTGTTTTTCAAGTCGAAATTACTGCTATAAAACAAGCTGTGGACATGATTGTTGAGGGAAATATTTCTAGTAAAACAATTAGCACCAATGCTGACGGTCAGGCAGCCATTAAAGCGTTAACAGTCAACATGAACATCGGTAAGATCCAAGCTCTCAAAAATGTGCATTTGAAGAATAAACGATACGAGGCTAGCATACACCTTAGTACTTTGAACAGGGAGATTGATATTATATCCAACGAAGAAGCTAATAGGCGTTTGTATCGATTAAATATATGAGCCATAGCCAAATCTTTGTGGCCAGCCTATGACAAAAAGAGATCTGCAGATGTCATGAAACTCGGTCGCAGAAATATTCGAACTGCTGTCGGCGTCGTGACAGGATACTGTGTGATAGGCAATCATGTAGTACGGCTAGGGCTACCCCACAACGATTTCGAGGAGGAAATAGATCCATTCACCACTTGTTATGTGGTTGCACAGCAGTAGCCACCAAAAGGAAAGTTACTTTGGGAGCTATTTCCTTGCGGAGCTGAATGATCTAAGAAACATTTAGATGAACAAACTCCTGAGATCCATACACACATCTAGGTGGTTTATTTCTGCCGTCGATAACCGAAATTTATGTTTTCAGGCGTCTACTATTGGGCACAATGAACTTCATCGCTGCAATTACCAATCATCACTGCAAATTGCTGTATTAACAACTGTCTGAAAAACAGAGCTCACCACAAAATATATAAAAGACAAAATAAAGCATCGGACAAGTCGAATTTTCATTCAGATTCGAGTTGTCACAGGATTTTTTACTGAATACTGTCGAGTTAAAAGATATCTCATGACTATGGGAATAGCCGAGGATACCACATGTCGAATGTGCAACGTGGACGAAAAATCACCAGAACACATTTTCTGTTAAAACACATCATCATCTCTTACGTAAATTCTACGTAAGAGTATACAGACAAATTTATCAGAAAACCCATAATTGAAATTTTTTTTCTAGAAAGTGAACGTGACTGTTAGAATTTGTAACCAAAAGGCTACGATTCTGATAACATACTATAAATACGATATAACCGTAAGCAAATTTATTAAACAAAACATATGTATATACATACATATACATATGTATAAATACGATATAACTGTAAAAATTCTTTAGGGTTTTGAAGGTAAGGACCTAAAAAATGTTAATACGATCCCAAATGGAAAAATTTTGGAAAAATATGTCTCAACTCTAACCAACTCTTACCCAGTTGACGAGTCTCCATCTCGACTATTACGCCCCATGTTATGCTCGGGCCGACACTTATTCTGATATCCTGAATTGGCAAATTCCATTGCATTACGTAGTTACTTATGGAACTGTTACCGTTTTCGTTATACGATTGGGTCAGAAAATACCTAAGATCTTGCATTATACATCTATGTATTAACGAACGTTAGCAGCTTCCTCCTGAAACAGTGTTCATCCTTCAGGTGCTCTATCCATGTAAGAGTAGGAGCTCAACGTTCGAGTGGAATAGTCGTAGTTACATACATATGTCTATGATAATTACCTTACTTCGCCATATTTTTGGACAACATTCCGAACGCGGACTTTGCCTTGCTGATTCGACTAGCTATGTACATCCTATTTGGTTTCAGCATTACTCGAGACAATACTCTCAAGATACTGAAAATTGTCTATTCCCTCTTCCCGTTTCGCAGCCACCGAAGAGTTCGTTCCAAAATTGATAATTTTAGTCTTCGTCATGTTAATCTTCAGCCCAATGATTGGGCTACTACCTTAGAAACAGTAGGCAGTACGCAGATAACTCTCCATTTTCCGCACTACATTAGAAGCTAAATGGCTTCTCTTCTTCCACTCACCAGGAAAGTTCTCAGTGTCCCAAGTCTTCTCTAATAGTGGAAGCAGTATTTCCGACGTTGTTGGCGCTGCCCGTAAGAGCTCCGTGGGTATGCCGTCGAATCCTACCACTTTGTTGCTTTTCAGTGCCTTGATCGCGGTATTGATCTCATCCTTATTGGAGTTATGGTGTGTACTTGGGCGTTTGTTACCTCGGACACCTCAGTATAACTTGACTGCGTATCGTTGGCGCATACGCAGTTCAAAACCGTAGCAAAATCTCCTCACCTGATCCTCATTCGAAAAGGCTGGAGCTACGACCACCTGTCAGAACTTTGGGGATTCTAAAAAAAGGTCTGCTGTCGTACCTAGTTGCAGCTTCTTCTACATCTATTTCCAGCGCATTAATATAGTTGCGTTTGTCACGTCGCACTCTACGCTGCACTCGTGATCTTCATGCTATACAGGGACTATATGTTCCTTCCTGCTGCTGCAGTAGTTACAATTTAAACTTTCAGCTGTTTTTGTTCGTCGATCCGTCTTCAAGTAACTCGATTTGTCTATGAATGTTAAAACTGGGCATTCCTGTGTTGTCGTGATAGTAGCTAACATAAGATGGTGTTCTCTTACTATCCCAGCATCTGCTATTTTCTATTTCAATGGTGCAGAAAGCAACAAATCTTTCGCCGTTGTCATTCCGGTTGCCTAGTCCGCGTTTTCCGATAACATACCTGAGCTCTTCTTTGTTATGGTCTTTCTTGGCATTCAAGTTACCCATCAATATGGCGTATACGTTTCACGTACTGAGAAGCGTGCTAAGATGGTTGCGGAAGGTCTCCTTCCCGTCCCCAAATAACCATTTTTTGGGGTGTAGCACTCTGTTATAGTGATACGTCGCGTTGTACTCTAGTCCAAAATCTGGCCATCAAAATTCTATCACCATTAGCCTACCAGTAAATGAGGACCTTGCATGCTGTTGCCGTTAGCAGTCTCCCGGAAAAGAGCAGACAATGCTACGCATTGCCAGGCCTAGATTGCATGAACTCTTACTCGAGTAAAAGGATTCTGGCGTTCTGGGATCCTTCTCTCTTAGAGTCAAGGAGCCTTGTCACATTCTAGAAACCAATCTTAAACGGGACACGATAATCTAAAGTGATCTATCCTTGCCGCAGTGGCGATTATACCATGCATGGGTTAATATGTGTGGGGGCGTCGTGGCTTAGTGGGTAGTAAGGACTACTGATGGATTCGAGGTTCGAATTCCAGAAAACACAAACAAAAAACAAATTTCACGGTCCCACATCTCACTAATGTTTGACAAACGTCGTTCTTCTCATGAAGAATGCTTCTAAAAAAAGCCTTTCGGACATGACTTCAAACTGTAGTAACCTTCCATTTGTGTGAAAAAATATAACACGCATGGTTGGTTCAAACACGGTCTATTTTCTTAAAATTTTTTTTTTTTTCTTAATATGCAATGCAAGCAAAAAAAAAAAAAAAGCGGTTTTATAGTTTGGAAATTTTTAAACAATATGAGGGCGAATTAATCAAACGAAAATAGTTCCTTATTGTTTAGTTACTCGTATGTACAGAAGAATGAAGCTACTCATAAGTGAATAAAGCTTAGTGTTGAATGGCATTGTTTGACCCAACTTAGAAGAAATGGTGGAATATTTTGATAAAAAAAAGTTAATACAATTTAAACACTTTTCAAAAACTAATTTTGAATGGAACATATGGTAATCCTCTGGTAATTTTAAAACTTCCAAATACCGAAATAGATTAACAGAAATAACTACATGACCCTTTTGTTTCATTGCTTTCATCATTCGCAAAAATATGTCCCCTTTTTAAAAGACTTAAATATTTGTGACAAAACATTCTTACATTAGCGCAAAAAACCATGTTTTATGTACGAGAAAATACGCGTAAAATAACAACAGAAATTGTACTGTTCTCCAGTTGCTCATACTGGTCTTCAGAGCATGTGAAGCTCATAGACTTTTTAGCTATGGGAAGAGCTAAACGCGTGCCACAAATAACTGAGATTCACTTGCTTAGATAATTTTTTAGACAACAAAATAACATTCGAAAAGTAATACAATTTCAATATTCTAACAGAATTAGACTCTTGAAAACCATTACGAAATTGTATCTATTCAATTTTATTTCTCCTTTCAACCATACCTTCCTGCCAGCACATTCAACTTTATTTTATTTCAAATTAGACTGAATAACCAATTTTGCATAACAAAAGCGGAAACGAAAAATCAATTTGAAGCAAGAGTAAAGGAGACAAGTCACATTTAACCCGCCTTCCTGCCAATTAATTGAATAACAATGTTCATGTTTACTAAGTGGGTAACAGATTGCAAATGGATTGGGAAGGAGGACAGAGTCCTGCCAAAGCAGATTGTCACAAGCCAATGGTCGAACACAACATTAGTTGGCGGAAATATGACTACACGGGTATGTATCTACCGTCTGTGAATAGAGCATGTTCTTTGTAATGAATTTTAATGAAAATTTGTTTTTTGTACTACTCCATGAGGCAAAAAAGATTGCAAGTGGAAATATTTACTCAGAGGACGGTTCATTTAAATTCAGTTTCATTACTTTGCGGTGATAGTTCATCTGAAGTGCATTAAAGTATCGTTAAATTGTTTTGCGGTTAAATACATATAAAATCAGAAATATAATAAATATAACACGTCGTTAAAAAATTGTTGTTTTCCATTGAATGTGGTTGTATAGCAATTAATTGAAATGATTAAAAAATGCATAAACAAAAGGTTAGAAGTTGTGTTTATAAAACTCGATACCCCTTATTCATAAAAGGTTACTTCATAATATTCAATAATGATGTTTCATTAATATGTATTAATGAAATGCCTAAAAGAGTAAAAATTTTTTAATTATGATAATGTCAGTACCCAATATGTTTTCGAATATGATTGCGGAAAGTTGGATATGATGAATATGACTGCGTTTCCAATTAAGGGTATATTAGGCGTAAATTTTTTGTAGGTGGGCGTATTTGTGGCAAATTACGAAATAAATTAGGGCACATCTTGAAACCAAGAGTCATACAACACTAGACAGTTAATGGTAGACAAAGCAACCAGAGCACTAATGGAGTGCAGAAACATATCAGGTAAAACCTAGTGATGCAACCCAGTCACACTGAGATGGATATACTCTATGATGGTCAGGTCCATTGTAACGTACGGAACAGTAGCTTAGGTTAGAAGAACCAGGCTGAGCAAATTAAGAAAAGCCCTTGAAAAAGTTCAAAGGCTAGCTGCGTCTGCATAACAGAAAGTATTTCAAAAAAAAAAAACTGTGAAGAAGATATGGTCAAGATATTTGGAGAGAAAATTCAAGTAAAAGCTAAGCAGCAAAAGAGAATGGTACATGATAGGATCCAAAATATCCACAATAGTCTATGCGCCGAGAACTAAGTACTTATTAGCCATGGAAACGTACCCCAATATTTACCAAGGAGTATTTACCGACCGAGTGAGAATAACGGAGTCACCCCCTACTAGGTACCACACCACGCCTCCGTAAATTCTGTATACAGCAACGCGGAGATTGCAGTTTTTGTTTAAGAAATCCCAGAGCACCTTTTAAGAAATGCGGAAAACTAATCCACAGAAGAAGAAAACAAAAAAATTTACCATCATTAGATCCATTCCACATACTCCGGTTCATAAAAAAAAAAATGGATAGGAGAGTGTCTTATCGACTAGGGCTCCAAGTCGGGGGAGCCTAATAGATCTGCAAAGACGCAGTGCGCTTACCGCATAAAATCGTTGCAGTTAGGTACTGCATCGCAGGAAAATTTCTTGCGGCAAGTAGCTTGAACATCTATCAAGTCCATGGTAAGCCCGTCTTGTCTGTGTGCATTTCCTTCTTTCTAATAATTTGTTTTCACATAGAAAGACGGGGTTCTCCTTGATAATGAGAATATCTAATTTACCCCTCTCCGTCCCCTAAGCCACCAGAGTTTCTGATGCTGCTGTTCAACATTGTTAACATCACGGTGACGTGTCGGCTATAAGTTAGTCGCTTATCCACAGACTAGCGGTATCGCTACTTTGTCCTGTTTCAGACCTTCTTTATATAGATAGAGGAACTCCTCTGGGAACTCCTCTCCTAATACATGTCATTGGAATAATAGCCCCCAGAGATTACTCGTAGGTTATTCATCGAGTTCATTGCTCTTGCTATGTGCCCTCGAATCATGTTGATAATAAAATTATCCACTCTATTTATGTTCACTCAGTTATACAGGACCGCACTGGAATAGAATTTTTTGTACTGAGACTCTCTATAAAACAGTCTGTTTGTAAAGGCGAAAGTCGCTTTGACTCTGGCCAGTATATAGATATTGGTCTAGCCAGAGTATCTGACTACATTTCAACACGCCAGTGGCTGCCCGTGTTGTCCCACGATTGAGAACTATCGCCAATTCTTTTTGGTATCCGTAGAGACCCCAGATAATGAAGTCCTAACAAATTGCCTTTTTCACAATGAACTGTCTACAGGAGAGCATATTACAAAGCATGTACAGCAGTGGTTTGTTTATGCCCAGACTGTTGACCTTGTACAAGAGTCCTTCTAGCCATACGGTACCGAAGGGCTTCTCCAAGTTAACCAGGGAATTTTTGCTTTTGATGATCCGATTAAACGCTAGCTCTTCCATTTCAATTATGGAGTAATTTTTCTCATGTTATATTACGAGTTTTACGAAGAAGTTGCCAGGCACAATTTAAGCTTAGTCGAAATTCAACGTCTAAGGTAGCTGAGTCATGTAGATCGGGTCGATCTCAACACTCTGACGTGGATAGTATTTAAATTTAGCCCGCAACCTCAACAAACGTGATGTGTAAATATGAACACAGCTAGCTAAAAATCTAACCTTTGTCATCTATGTAAGTAATCGAAGTGCCATGCTCAAACTGCCTTTAGGCCTTTAAAAATATGAGGCCAGATCTTGATTGCATTGTAGTGTTCTTGCAACCATAACTACAAACCTAAAATTACGTCGAACCCAATGGAATCAACCAACCAACCGCACGAGTATTTGTGTACCTTTCAAACGATGGGCTCATACACTAGAAATAGCGTTCCAAAAAATTTTAAATTGGCTGACTGTTCCAACAACGGCAATGATATTCATAGAATGTTTGCGTATGTATATTTTTAATATTACCTTCCCACTTCACTTGACCTTTTTATTTTATCTGTCGATTACCTTCAAAATCGATGAAATCATCGCATTTACCACGGTCTGTTGGACACATCCTGCTCTAAAGGAGGTCGTCCTTATTGTTATCACAAAAAACTTTCATCGCCAGGCAATACCATCATATCATTCCGTAAAGCGCCAGGATAGAACACAACGTTTTAAATTCAATTTTCTGTAGGAGCTTCGTGGAAGTGTAAATCAATTTCGCGTTAAACTTCCATGGGGTTATTTCTGTAAATATTTACATTACCAGTACGAGAGGATATCTCTAATAAACCGTAGCAGGGAGCATAGCATCCCATTATCTGCGTGAGATTGTGTTTGAATTTTACATTTTATAAAATAAAGTCTATAGTTTCCCGTTAATGGTGCTAAAAGTTTCCTTTTGCTAAGCACATCAGGAACTTTATACACAAATAAATTTTAACTGATGAATCCTGTTAACGGTACGGATATCCGCGGTCTGCGTTCGTTTTAAGATAATTAAACGTGATGTGTATAACCACAGGCAGTTGGTTAGCTTGGGGTGCTTTGGAAGGTACGCATAGGTATTTGAATTTTAAGAATAGCTTCAAAGCTAAGTTACTCCTAATGACTTATACATTCATATGTTATCCACATCATTTGCACGAGGGGACGTGTGCCGATTCATATTATCTATTTCTTAGTGTATAGTAATGTTGATGCAATAATTAGAAGAGACTCGTAAAGTAGCATCGCATTAAGGCTTAATAAATATTTCACTTAATGTGGTCAATTAGTGTTCTGAGATAGTTAATGGACAAAAGAGATTATTTGAGAGGTAGTATCGCAAAAAGGTGGCAAATAATTGCATTATATAATTTTTCTTGAAATCTTAACGTTTTTATTTGATTTGATTGATTGACTTTTTTTTAACAATTTTAATAAGGCCCTTGCTGAGATGCTGACGGTGGCATCTCTTCCGTTAGGTGGAAGAAGGAGATATGGCTTGTACGGAGTTTTTTATTAATCCTTAACGATGTGGTAATTGGCATCAGGAACATGTCATGATAACGTGATCCGTGTAGCGAACTGTCAAACAATTTGAGTTAGCCATTGCTAAACTAGGGGACGAATGGCAGATTGCAAAGGCCGAAATCTGAAATCCGAGACCAAACGTGGTCTAGGCTGAGATATCCTGCGTGCCCCTTCATAGTCACGAATCCTCCTCTAATCATGTATCGACCGTCCACAACGGTAGTCTTGGCGGTGAGTACAGCTAGTACTTCTGTGCCTACTGGACCCATCTTATATGATAACGCGTCTGGAATTACTGAAGGCACCGCGCATGGTAACATCAGTAGAGTTAACAGGTTGTCTGGAAAGCTGTCAAAAAAAAAAAGGAATAAATGGGCAAATGGCTGATTGAAGCCGTTCAATGCACCAGGCAGGGATGGTGTTTTCTCTGACGATCCGCAACTTAACTACAAGTCTCATATTAAAAACAAAATAGCAAAGGCGACTAAAACCATGTCGACCTGAGCCTAAAGGCCACTTACTGGTTATATACCTCGAAAGATAGACCCATCCTGAATTATACATCGATTGTCTGGTGAGCGAAAGCCAAGGAAGTCACAATCAACAATAAGCCTAAACGGCTTTAAAGACTAGCATAACTTGGCATCACATGCGCAACCTGCGTTACGGCAGCCCGTCTCGTCCCCTGCACACATACATACATGTATGAAGTCTCCGAAAGTAAGATGAAATTAATACTTATGATCAGTTGGACTGATATCCGACTGAAGATCATGCTGTTCGTGCTAGAATATACTCAGTGTTCCTCAGGCCGAACTTTACACTATAGAAATATGCACCAGCATCAACCTGAACTCGGGTAATAAAAGTGCTCCTATCCATATACTCACGGACAGTCAAACGGCGCTCAAAGCTCTGAGCTTACACTTGATGAACTCCAACTCATTCGTATGCTGCTAGGATTGGCCCTATGCACTGGTGCGTACCGGACCGTATACGTGTTAAAGGAAACTAATCTACAGATCTGCTAGCCAGGCTAGAGGCCTCTCATCTGTTCACAGGAACCAAACTCTTTTTGGAAATCTTTGATTCTAATTTCAAATATATGCTACATAGATGGGAAAGCAGTATCTGCATATCCCACTGGAATGGATTCAAACAGATTAAAAGAACCACTTACCCTTTCATAAAAAAGCAAAAGATACTCTCAAATTTTGCAGAGAAATAAGAAGGCTTGTGAACTTTCTTTCCAACAGCATCAATTCCCGCCTTCATTAAGAAAGTGGAGTTCCCGTTGGAATAATATTGGCATATGATACGAAAGATCTTTCTTGGTCTCAGTGCATTGTGATCATGGGCTTAGCCAGAGATCCAAAACACTACAGTCTGAATCTGAACTAAGGCTGAAGGGGACATTAGATTTGAAGTTATTATCATCAATACTTATTGACAGCATGTACTGGCAAAACCAAGTATATTAACAGGGTATTCCAGTTAAGAGGCATAATCCTTTAAGTGGAGATTCTTGAAGTTCCCGCGAACAAAAAAATAGTATGGCAGTAGGGGTTCTATTTTCACCTCATTTCAAGCTATAACCAGTCAAAGTGGGACACCTATGATTTGGAGGTACATATAACCACTTTCCACGAGTCGAGAAAGGTCACCATCCAGTGGCAGTCATGGTTTGGTGGGGCGTGTCCTACGACGGGGAACAGACCTCCATTTTTGTGAAAAGGTGGTGAGAACATCGGCTAAAGTGGACCAAGAAACTTTTTTGGAACAGGTCCTTACTCCACTTAATAGCACTTTGTTTCATAACCAACAATGGACCTTTCAGCAAGACTCTGCGCCGGCGCATAAAGCTAAAACCACCCAACTATGGCTTCAAGACAATGTTCCAGACTTTATAGGGACTTAAGACTGGCCGTCCTAAGTAAGACTGGCCGTCTGCAAGTCCTGATTTGAATCCACTAGACTACAAGTTGTGGACGGTGTTGGAGGACATGGTATGCCGTAAAAGATAGACTAACATTGTGTCCTTAAAGGCCGCCTTGGTCTTAGCTGTAACCATTTTTCCGATGGAGGAAGTGCGTGCAGCCATCGATGTGTTGCCCAAGCGACTTAAGGCCAGTATTAAATCAAAGCGGCCATTTTGAATGAACTTGCGTTTTTGTATTCAATATTTATTTGCAAATTAAAGAAAAAAAAATCAAAGAAAAATATTCGGCCGTTTTGAAATTATGGAGGAAAATGGGTGAAACAGTATTTTATTCCCAACTCGGTACATTTTCTGTTTTTTTTGCATATGATTTTGTATGTCTTGTTTGCTGTTTTAAATGTTTGTATATTTGAGTGCAGATTGCTCATTCTGTTGAAGTTTTGGTAAAAAATTGATCTGTGACGTAGCTGGCTGCAAAGGAGTTTCTAGATTTACTGAAACTGTTAAGGGCATATGTGGGAGCCATGGCTCAAGTGAAACACCAAACAGTTGTTCCACCATCCCACCTTTCGCGAATGACTGCCAAACGTCCGAGAGTAATAACTGTTATGAGAAAGCTTCTCAATTTTCTTTTCGGATATGGCTCTAAACTGTAGGTCCTTCCGTCGGTGTTAAGAAATAAAACACGCGCAACACGAATGGGGGCGATAAGCTAGCCCTTGGACCACGTACGGTTGCGCCAAGTAATTGTATTTTTTTTTTCGTTAAGGGCATATGAGACTCATTCACTATTCTTTCCTTTCTTATATTAAATTCTCCTCTATATCCTTTCACTGATTCTTCATGGTTCCTAGTAATCTATAAACTACATAACCGCAAGTATTGAAGAATAAAAAAAAGCGTACTCAGGAATTTACTTTGAGCAATGTTCGTCTACTTTTGAGCGACTTTTTTTTAAGGAGCCTTGCCCACCAGAATCCACAACTTATTGCGGTCAAAACAAGATTTAAATATCGATCTTCCATAGAAATAAAATAACATTGCCGTAGAAAAATAAGACTTATTATACACATAAAGGAGTACACAATATTTAATTTCTTTTCATTGTGCTACAAACAATTTATTCTCTTCTAAATCCTATTTTTTTGTGTCATAGAATTTATTCATCAAATTTAAATGGACTACCTGACTTGGAAATCGAAATACAAATAATTGAATATTGTACGTAACCTGCAAGGATTATAAATTGTAAAGTATTTACTAGGAACACCCTAAAATAATCAATGCTTCGACTTCCAATAAATACAACTGTAATCGAATCAAGGTTATTTACTATGCAGTCAATCGGACATCAGTTCTTCAATTAGCCTACAACTTTTTTTTACAACTCTTGGCCACACTCAATATTCTTACCGTTAATAGCCCGCACAGTGCTAATATATAGTATTAATTATCCAAAAACCATGTGATAAAAAACATTCCAGAAGATAGAATCAGAAATAGATGAAAGGATATTTTTCACTGCGAGAAAATTTCCTGCCAGCTTTATAAATTCACCACTGTGAGAGAAATCTCTAAGCGCAGGTACACAAAAAAACTTCCATCGATATTCCAATATTCCAATATGGGGAAATCATTCTCATCTAGGACCTGTTGGAATTACCTGACCTTTTCTGGTGGGGATAATGGAAGTGTGAATCCCAAAACAAAGCTCAAGGATTCAAAACAAATCGAGCTTTCACACCTTTTGTCTTTTGCGGAAGGCGCAATAGAGCTTTGCTCTGGCATAGTTCCATGACAGTTCACCCAAAAAGTCCTAGCATAAGAACATCAATCTTGACCCAGACTGAGGAACTTTTGCAGGCATGATATCCTCAACTATATATAGAAAGATTCCCTCGCAAAAGTTGTAAAAGCACAGGTACTCCGAAAACAGTTAAGAAATAAAAATATTAAAGTTTTGTCTACGCGTGAGTAGTGCCCCCAAAAATGCAATTGTAGCGCTGTTGTTTTTCTCTTATTAAAAGGCTTTTCGTGGTACTGCATCTCGATAATATAATACAATTATGTAATGACAATTATCAGTGCACAACACAAATTTTCAGTAACAATAGCTAGAAAGAAAATACTCGGAACTGCGCAACTTTCGTGGTATTGTTGTTCTTAACATTGCCTGCAAGCTGTTGCCAGTTGTGCTGCCTAATATATCCTACACCTTTTGATCAACAAACTGATTGGTCTATCATCGACCAGATATCCATGACAGATCTAGTTTTTTATCGACTTTAACGTCGTTTATGATAGCGTATACAATGATGAGGCATATACTTAGTGCTTTCGTCGAGTTTATACATCCCTGCCACGTTCATTCATGTATGTGCATACATATGTAAGATAATGATAGATAACGTAATTTGCTTGTCGGTAAAAACTTGCCGAAACCTTTTGATGATAGAAATAACCTAAGGCAGGGGTGGCCAAACTTTCAGGCTACTCCTACTCCTCCTACTTGGAACAAAATGTAAATATATACACATCAACAATTTAAGTGGATTTTTTTTTACTTTTATTTGTGCTAATTCGAGCCAAAAAATTAAGTGAGATGAGCTGCAACTTTCCATATATGTGGATATTTTTTCTTACAAAGTATGCTCCAAAAACTGATTGATGGTGCTGGTCTACATCCAGAAAGTTTCCAATTTTTACTGCTACGTCTTCCACACTGATCTCACCCTCAAATGGAAATAACATAAGCCTTGTAATATCTTCTAGCTTACAAAAATCTTAGAACCGTCCATTAAACTCTTCAAGCAACATATCTATTTGGTTATACTTTGTGCTTTGTGTATCGATACACTCTTCTGCGATATTTTTAAAATGTTTTAAATCACCGCGTTTTAACTGGTTAACAAACGTAGATGGTTTTTCCTTGAATGTCTTTACGACACTTATCATATCGATTATAGTTTTTCCCTTTCCTTGCAAATGCAAATATACTTCATTCAATTTCTCTATAATGGCACATAGAAAAGCAAGGTTAACAAGCCAGTTCTAGTCCTCAAGTTGACGATTTAATTGTCCTTTTGTCATTAGAAACTGCTTGATCTGAAGTAAAAGGTCTCTAAATCCCTTTAGAAATTTAGCAGGGTTTAGCCATCTAACATCTGTGTGTAACAAAGATCGCCATTTTCTGCCTCGCATTCTTCTAATAACGCCCGAAACTGACGTCTTTGCAAGCTTTTTGCACGTATAAAATTGACAACTTTAAAAGCAACGTTCATGAATTTAATATTTGTGCACATTAAGACTGCTGATGAATAATGCAGTTTAAAATTTCCTCCAAGTTTTGGCTAATTTCCTCTGTTAGGCGCATGGCAGTATTCCGCTTGAAAAAGAACCTGACCGGCCTTCATGAAAGCCTCCTTCCATATTTGTTCTTCCTCAAAGGGCTTTTTATGTCGAACTAAAATCTCAGTAGTTTTAAATAACGCCATTGTAACTAACTGAGAGGTAGTACTTTATTTAGAAATAAGCGATTGATGCATAAACAATTGTGACTTTAACTGCCGAATTTAGCTTTTCGTAGCTCGGTACCTACTGGATATATACTTTCGTATTTCTTGTGGACATTTGCAATTTCGATCAAATGCCTTTCAACGTTGGATCTTTACGGCAGTGCCACATTTAAGTTGCAAATAATACACATACACTTTTCTCTATTCATGACAGAAAAAAATTCTTGCTCTTCTTTTAAATGTCATTTTGTTTGTTTTCTCATAACCGGACACCTCTCATAAGCGGAAACATTTTTCGGAACCGTCGGTGTCCGCTTATGAGGGTGTACACTGTACATTTGCGTGATGATTTCAATTTTGTTTATGAATGGTATTCATGTATTTCATATTTGTTGCTATGTATTAATTTATGGCACATGGGGCGACTGTAAATGCCTTCGCGGTGGACCAGTTGACCGTGGTCTACGGTTTGGCCACAGTGATTATACAGTTAGTCAAGAAATTGTTTTGACAAAGCAAAAGATTCATAATTTCAACTTTTAGGTGTTTTTCTTATTTTTTTTTTAATGCACATTATTTTATTACTTTATAAATGAACAGTTACATAAAATAATACATTGGAAATTATTGCTTTAAAAATAAGAAAACAACAAGAAAAGAAATTCAAAAATAAATAAAATAGGAAAACTATAAATATACTCGTAAAACAATAATTAATACTTTGTATGACCATCCTTTAAACCGTTAGCGTTTATCACGACTGATAGTATTCTTTTCATATTGGAGGATATGAATTTCTTTTTTTCCTTCCTCTTACTACTGGAGTTGCACTCCATGCTGAGCTTAAAATGCCGGAAGTAAATAATTGTATCTCCTCTTCTTTGAATTTTGAATTGTATTTATAGGTACATTTAATTGGAAATGCTCCTTTAGAGCATCTGCTTGTAGGTTGATTTGAAACTACATCTCTGTATGTACATATGTACATACATATAATTTTCCAATTAATGGATATGTTTCATGTAACGAAAAGGAAGCCATATTAGATAGCTTGCATCTGTCTGGCGGCTATTAGATTGGTTATCTCGCCGATAGGTACTTGATGTAGTTATTCTGGATCCTTAAATTGTGCACTGCGTGTTTAAGTACCAGCCAGCAAAATATTTTTATTTGGCATCTAGGTGGAGAATATATTGCTGCAATTATTGTTAGTTGCTTTTAAATTTTATTTTTAACTGAAGAATTTTTGTAATGAATTTACTTACCTCATTTGCATTTTCCTTTACTTTGGCGAGCGAACTTTACTTTGCAATACTTTTACGCCCGCATTCATGTTGGCCAAGTTGGTAGTATCACGTTATACATACATTTATGTATGTGACTGAGGCTTAAGTACCTATGTACTTATTTCTCTTCTTTAATTCTATAACACTTCTTTGTAAAATAAACATAAAAAAATACAATTTTAAAAATTATCGTTATTCTCAATACTCGTACTTACATATACACAAGTACTCATGGTCTTAGAATGATTTCATTTTGGTTGTCATTTAATTTTTTTTTATTTACGAATGCGATTATGTTTCGTTCTAAGGGAAAGTGTCTCTTGCACGAGACAGTCTATATCTTTTAAAATCGCAGTCTCCATCGCGCTCTTACCGTGTACAGCAGCTTGATTTCTAAGTGCATTAGCATTTTGATTTTTACCTCTTATGAAAGAGAACCGGTTCAGCAGACTGTCTCCCGATAAAACTCTTTACATAGTCTAAAAAATGAGCTCACATGGTGTTATTGAAATGTACAAGGCACTTGTGCACTCCCGCCTCTCTGCACTCATGCTTTTCACATTTGATTTCTACCAACTCCCAAATTCGGTGGAAACAGGATAGTAAAAACTAAAGTCAACGAATACAATCCTAATTAATTCAATGCGATGTAAAAACTGCCAGCTACTCAGGCACACCATTAAGAGCCGCATCAAGAGCCCTGCATGCGAAATGTGTAATTTTGTGTACAAGTTACCGAGAGTACAACATCAACTAAAATAGTTTCTCTCTCCCACACTTCAATTTACACCTCCAATTTTATTTTAACTGCGACTATGCAAACCCAACCACAAACTGAAAGCAAAAACATAAATCTACCGAATACAAATATCAAAAGGAATACAGTCGAACCCGGATAATGCCACACCAAGCGGGCAGCAAAAAATGTGACTTTAAGCGGGCTGTGACTTTATCCGATATTGCATACAAAAATTGTAAAAAGAAGAAAGATACTAATACAAAGGTTTTATTCTTTAAAAAGCATGTATTTAATCAAACAAGATGGAACTGAAAAAGAATTAAAAATATGTATTCATTGCAAGGTATTCTTACAAAAGGAAAGAGAAAAAGAATAGAAACCATAATATAAAAGAGAAACGATTAAAACACAAGTTCAATGCTTTTCAAAAAACAAATTATTCCAATTTACACAGTGTAACAATTAAGGCCATTTCAGAAAAAAAATGTGCGCATATGTACATAGTAGGTACTACCACTTTTTTGCATGTGGAGATGATATGAATTATGGATCTGTGAGATGGGACTCTAAGCGAGCAGCATTGCATGAACTCTTTCCTCATTATTCTATTTTTGTGTGATCATAAGACGGTTTTGATACTAAGCGATGTGGTAATAAAAGGTTTTCCTGCTAGTAAAAATTGTACAAAAAACACAACTGGCTTCACAATATTGTGACATTAAACGGTGTGACATTATCTGGCTTCGACTGTAGTTATATTCTCCCTCTTCAGCCCTTCAGCCCCTTACCCTACTTCTACAAATAAACAAAGCAAATTAAAAAAACTTCGTCAAACACAACGACGTGTCCTACTATCAGATCCAAAATCTCTAAACGACGATAATTATGTTATGAACATCTCTAATACATATGACAATTTTTAATTCAAACAATAGGTAATCCAAAACTATTCTCGGTGTTTGCACTGGGAGGAATGAGGGCGGTGCCATCCATCGAGAGGTGGCTTCGCTTTGCTATCGGCCAGTGCAAGCACTGACAACTCATGCTGCGCATCTTATACACTTTAAAACTCAAACTATTATTATAATGCCTAAAACCATGCTCGCAGCTTTCGTTCTTCCCCTTTCCTTGCGATGGGTTCTCACAACATTTGACTTTACTTCTCCAAGTAACGCTAGACTATCGGGTGGACTTTGCGCTAAATGGGCCGCAAAAGGTAAGTAATGCCTTTTAAGAGTTCTATATCTTAGCTAAATATACGTATTTAATTACATTGCCTATAATATTAACTCTACTGCCATGTTAAAAACGGTGCAATGGAACATCGAATGCCACTTTAATAACTGCCTTGAATAACAAATACTAGTCATTTAACTTCGACCTTCGGTCATATCATTATTGGATACACAATAAACAATCCTAAACCCTATTGCCCCAAATATAACTCACTTTTTTTTATAATCCAAGCCACAATATAACAGCCAAGTAATGTAGTGACTTAATAGTCCAGAAATCGATTCCACACAGTTTTTCAATTATAAACTCAACTAACTCAGCCATAGCCGTTCAAATTGCATTTAGGACTAAACTTAAAATATTCTCTGTATATTCCACCGGATCAAACGAACCTTGAAAACATTGTCAATCGGTTTAATACCCCAATTTTGTTAACAGGTGACTTTAACGCCCGGAGCCCTATGGATGCAATCTTATGCCTTCATGATTTTATCGCTTCAGCCGCATCTGAGAAAAATCACGTATCCATTTTATCAAAATCGTTCCTATTAAATAAAAAAATATATCAAAATACATGACCTTAAGAATGGGATCCCCCAAGGATCGCCTCTTTCAGTTATACTTTTCATTATTACATTCAACCAACTTAGAATAGTATAAAAATTCAAACGAATTGGTTACTCATTGATCTTATCCTTTTATCTAAGCAAAGACTTAACGTTAACAGCATCTGATTTTTCAAATAATTATAAAGAACCTATTAAGTTGGGGAATCCGCTCTGGATCTATTATTTTCCCAGATAAAAGTAAAATTTTGCATATTTGTAAAAAAAACAGTTGTAGCAAAATAATAACACTTAATTTTAATAATATACCCATGGAAAATGTTAATTGTTTGAGAATACTTGAGGTCATCTTTAATTGTGAATTTAGCTTTACGAATCATTGTGATTAAAAGCCGTCCTACCAGGGTCAATATAATTAAGTAACTTTCCTCCAAAAATCACCTTTGTAATATTAACTGACTTATTAATGTCATATGACCCGTCATACTCTCCAAAATTGACTATGGCCTTGCTTTTTATGGCAATACTTCAAAAACATCGCTCCAGCTGAACTCATTCCCCTATTATGCTACGATTTGAGCCGCTAAATTTGAGAAGGTAAATTCATCTCGGAATTGATCGGTACACAACATAGTAAAGAAAAATTATTCGTTCCAAGAGGACTAGAAAATACTTCAATCACTAAGAGAAACACTCCACTAAACGTGGAACGTTCCATACACCAAAATGAATAGAAATAGCGAGATATGCAGAACAATGTTCAGAGAAATTGCTGCAAAGTACTAAAATCTGTAATTGGAATTTCCTCTAATATGTTCTTAAATAATAATATGTTCTTAAAACAGTAACCTAAATACTGATAAAAAAAACTAACTTTAAGGACAATGTTAATAGATGATGGGCAAATAAATGTAAATAACATTTTCTTAACCTTCTAACAGGCAAAGCTAAAAAAATTACTGAAGGTAAAGCAAAACCTTAAAAAATTGTCAAAAAAGCTCTGGTTAAACTTTTGTATCTAATAAACACTTCAGTTAGACTGCTCTACTTTGCAGACCCGAGGAAAGTGATAATGGCTCCGTAACCGGGAGAACTTCCAAGCGACAAAAAATCGTACAGACCGATATCGTTCCTAAATAATATTCAAGGTATTTTAGAGATTCCTATTGAAACGTATCCAACCAGTAACTGAAGAAAGACGTCTTATACCTGACCACTAATTTGGGTTCAGAGTCAAGCATTCCACAATTGACCAGGTTTATAGAATGACCTATGAAATTGGAAAAGCCATAGAGGGAAAAGAGATTTGCTCTAGCGCTTTTCTTGACACCTCTCAGGCCTTTGACAAGGTTTGGCACGATGGCTTGAAGTACAAGCTAAGACGGGTTGTTCCGGAACACTTATATAAGATCTTAGAGTCCTACCTTGAAAACAGGTGATTTCGTGTTCAACACGGAACTGAATATTCCGAGTTCAAGTAAATCGCCGTCGGAGTTCCGCAGGGAATTGTCCGTGGTCCTATTTTATTTTTGCTATACACTCGGTGTATACCTCAAACTGAATGCACCGTAGTAGCTACGTTCGCGGACGATACGGTTATTTTGGCAACTAAGAACGAGTCAGCAACTAAAGAACTTCAACGAGCTTTGTACAAAATCTGCGATTGGACAAAACTTTGGCGCATTGCGCGAGACCATATCCACTCATGTTAACTTCACATACAAGAAAATAAACAGTACACCCATTTTCATTAACTCGGTACAAATACCGCATGCAAATGAAGCTAAATATCTGGGGATGATATTAGACGCGAAACTCAAGTGGAAACCGCACGGTAGAAAAAACGTATTGAGCTTGAAAATCGCGTTAGAGAAATGTGTTGGCTACTTGGAAGACATTCCAAGCTAAGTACATATAACAAGCTGATTTTATATAAGCAAGTGCTTAAGCCCATATGAACGAAGATCCGAGGAAGCCCTCACCTCAAAGAACCCATCTCGAAAAAATTGAAGTACGACCGGCTCAGTTGGTATTGCCATGTTCAAAGGAGGGATCGTACGAACCCTGTCAAAAGGGCAATGTCAAACAACGTTCCTACGGAAGCGCGGAAGAGAGGCAGGCCAAAAACTTCTGGATCACCCAAATGCAAAAACAGCAGCATTTGATCTGCCTCAGTGACGAAGTGATCCGAAACCGGGAGGCCTGCAGATATTTTCTGAGGTCGAATCGGCGAGCACCACAGGCGGACCAGTAGGTATGGGAGGGTTATGATCCCTATAATCCTGATCATAGCGTCGTCAAACAAAAGGAAGAAGAAGAAGATTCCAAAACAAAGTGATAGCAGCAATCGTGAATGCTCCTTGGTATATTAGAAATAATGATGTACAAAGAGACTCAGGGATCACTACCGTGGACGACGAAACAGCAAACTTCGCTCTTAAGCTCCGTATTCACCTTAATGGTCATTGCAATCACGCCATACGTGAGAAACCTTGTGCGCCGACTTCAAAGAACGAAATCGTACTATTTAGCGCAATAAGAAGAAACCGCATTTAATGACGGTATCAGCTAGTGCTTTTGCCGAAAACAAAATCTACCTGCCTCACGCGAATATTAAAAAAAAATCGAAGCTTAAACTACTTGTTAAGTAAAACTTAGCTGTAATAAATAAGAAAAAGGGAAGGGTGAGTTCAGTAAAAATCTTAGATCTGAGTGTACGGTGTCTCATAGTGTCTTATGAAGATTCTCACCTACCCACGAAAAAAAAAACAAAGGACTTACAGCGAGTTTGTTTTCTTGATCACACATTACGATATTGCAATGTGAAATCCCAACCTCGAAATAAATAACACTTTATCAAACTACGCTGGCTGACAAATAAAGGTTATTTTAATATATGTATTACGACTTCTTATTTACCCTCGTGAAAGAAAAAAATATGGACCTGAGGTCATAATACAGTTTATTAATTCTTCTTTGTCATCCATCATGGACTCATGAAATCTCTTCCCATCTTCACCCAAAAGAAATCTATCCTCAATTACAGTGTTGTGAAAATTGGCTAAAGACTACGCTAGTGTTATTAAGGACGATAACAAAGGCATTAGTAGTCGTTTACTGCACACGTTGTGCACAGTATAAACATATATTCCTTCTGTGACACTTCTTGGTATAGTCCCATACGAATATTATGCCCTTTTTGGAAGTAAGGGTTAAGCACATTGCTTATACGTACATAAGTATGTTTGTAGTGGTAGAATTACAAGTACTTACGTACCTACATTTTTCCATTTAGCGAAAGCACAGAGGTTAGTTCTAGGCTGACTCGCAGCCTCTTTATCCCATCTATAGAGAAATTCAGCACTTTTATTTATTTTGCCACGAATTCTAGGTTTTATCTACCACGCCAATACAATTTATTTTTTGTAAAGGTGTACGAGAACACCGATTTCCTTCTTTAGGATTAAAACCAGCGAGAGAAATCGCAGAATCACTTCTACGGCACCTTTAATGCGTACGCGTGCTAGTTAGCTTCATCTCATGTTTTTAAATTTTGTTCAAGTATTACATTACACTGGGTTTGTCTTATACTCAATATACAAAACATATATTAAAATCATATTGGAATTGTTTAGGATTGTGAATTAAAGGAAACGTCTTCTGATTTGACAAATGCCAATTAAAGATTAGCGTAAGAGCAACCAAAGCACGAGGTCGTTTTCTTTCCCGTATATATTCGTTCTTGTACCTACATATATGTACATTATATTTGCTAAGGTACAAATACAATGAGAATGAGAAACCGTTTTCCAATTGCATCAAAAGGTTCGAGAATTATCTCGCGCTAAGAGGGATCAACGATGGCATAAAAAGGTGGCAAGTATTAATCAACTGTATTGGAGCAAAATATTATCAGCTACTATTAAATTTGACAGTACCAGCTGAACCAAATTCCAAATCATACGACGCGACGATTTGATTAAATATCTCAAAGACCATGCCATATGAGTTGACGGAGCAGTACAAATTTCTACTGAGGCTGCAGCATGAGGGAGAATCAACGACCAACTACTTACATATGTATGCAGCGGAACTGAAGAAATTAGGCATGGTGGAGAAACATGTGAATGAAGAAAGTTCATTCTACGACCTCTACTAGTCAAAAAGCGAATACGAATAATAATTCATTGGCAACTAATAATAAAATCGTATGTATGTAACAGGCCACAAATTTGCATTGCAATATGTGTCGGAAAAGACGTCACGTTGCATCAGTATGTTTCAAAACACAATCCCTTACCGGAGAAGGTAATACCCTGCATATAAAAGAACCTGATGAAATATGCGAAATAAATATGCTCAACGTAATCAAATCAAAATCGAAAAGTCAGGAGGTGTATACTGTCGATCTGCACTATGAGTCTAATGGTAATAGTGACACAGGTAGGTACTAAGAGTATGTTACGTTGAAAATAAATGACGTAATATTCGATATGGTATTTCTTTAGCTCCCTCTTAAGGGAGGTTCCAGCTATACCTTGAGGTTCGCAGACGCTCTGCTATTTTCGAACTCCACCAAGCCGGATGGTTTTCCGCTGGCGCCCCTGGTAGGACAGGTTCTTCCAAGCTTACTGGTAAGATCATCTACCATCTTATCGATGTCTTCCGTTGACCTGGGGATCACCTCAGGGTAAGGTCCAAGGGATCTCACCAGCTTTTTGTTAAATCTTTTCCAGTTAGCTCAGCGCAGGTTTCGAAAAGCCCTTCTGTCGGGAGTGCCGCAATTCAAATCGAAAAGTATCCAACAGTGATCAGACATTGACAACTTGTCGGATACCTCCCAGTTCGAGATTGTTGCGATGCTATTTCCAGATAAGAACTTTATATCAAGAACCTTCCTTCTATTCCTTCTATGATTACGTATAGTTACGATAGTATTTAAAATATAATTTAACAGAATCTCGCCCCTACTGTTAGTGCTTTAGATTTTCTGCTTTAAGGAAGTCGAGGAATTCGTCCTTACCAACATGCATATCTGGTACCGTTAACTTAGCTTTAGGCTTCTGTGGCACCTCGTCTAGGGGGACTTGAGTGCAGCTCCCGCCCAGCGTCATCCCAGAGGGGATGACTCTTCTGGCGAAATCATAGGACATTTGGTCTTTGCAGTCAAGTCTGCTGATTCCGCGTTTCCAGTTGGTGAGGCCAAGCGGCGTCGAAGCAGTTGTTCCAGTGCCCCCTGGAATATAATCCACGATCGCCTTGGCTAATATCTTCTCGATCAACTTTTCTTGTCCAAAGGTGTACTGTCCGTTGGTCTTGCCAAGATCCAGTACAGCAAGCTGTAGAGCACCCAAGGTAACCCCGCTAACCCCACTGGGGCACGCCTTCTCAGCGGCAGCTCCTTGTGGTTTGTCATGGTGCATTTTGGTCCTTTTGTTGCTCGGGTTCTTCTTATCGAATGCAACCTCTGCTCTCCTTGCATCGGGCCTCCTCAGCCCATGCGAGTTTTTCCTTCTCCGTATCGGAGAGCAGGGGAATAGCTTTTTCTATGAGAATGCGCTTAAGGTGTATGACTTTCTCATACTCCCTAAGCCTTTGCATCCTCTCGGAGTAGTTACTTTTCTTTTTGCCCCCACTAGCACTATCCTGCTGGGCTGTCTCCTCGGGGTCGGCAAGCAAATGCTCCTCCAACTCCTTCGAGATCTCCTCGTCCATCGTGATGGCTTCTGATGCCTCTCTCATCTTCTCTACGTCAGCGGTAACAGAATCAATTGCGTTTGCCATTGACCTCCAGTTGTGCCCGTAATTAAATCTGACAAGACGATAAAGTTATGCGCCGACTACAAACTTACCCTCAATGATTGCATTGTCATTCCCATCCGAGGCTTGTTGTTGCTTCCTAACTATGAATTCTGACACATCTCGACGGAAACTAATCGAACAATAAATCTTGCTAATCGCAGTTTCTTTAGGTTGAGAAGGCAATTGAGTAGTAAGGCCCTATCTCGAAAGACTAAGGAGACTCTTTATAAGACCATAATCATCCCAGTCTTCCTTTATGGCGCTGAAGCATGGACTCTTTCGAAAGCGGATTAAGATATCCTTGGTCGCTTCAAGTGAAACATTTTTCGTAAGATTTACGGTTCTGTTTGCGTTAACGGGCTTTGGAGGGGAAGATTCATCGGCGACATCGACCTAGTAAAAAACTGCGTATCAGTCGCCTAAGATGGCTAGGACATGTAGAGCGAACTAGGGATGAGCGATGTTGGCAAAACATCGATGTCAACATCGATGACTAAACATCGATGATCGATAATAATCGAACTCAAAACATCGATGATAAGGAACATCGATGTTTTAGAATGAATTTAAAGAATGCCGACGAATGGCGTAAAAAAAACAACACACTTTAAAACATGTATTAAGTATCGCTTTTATTAATCATAAGTAAGTTAAAAAGATATACATATGTACATACACGAAATGTTTAAATACTTGCATCACATATTCCAAAATTTTTTATCTATGGATTGAAGAAATAATATTTTGGAAAGGAGCTTTCCCTTCAATTTATTCCTTTGTTGAGAGAGAGTATACGCCTATTCTCATATAAATATATAGGAAGTTTTTAATTATTCATATGTTTTTATAAGGCAAAGCATGCTGTCTTCAATGAAAAAAAAATATTCAAAATCTGCAATTAAAAATCGGTTATCTTTTGCCAACATCGAAGACCGATGTTTTGCTCTTAACATCGATTGTCCGATATTTTACGTACTTAAACATCGAGAGAGATGTTTACTCTCTCAACATCGATGTTTTGTGAACATCGATGAACATCGATCATCCCTAAAGCGAACTGACAATGCTCCGGCCCGCAGAGTCTTCGAATCTATCCCGGAGGGACAACGTAGTAGAGGACGAACTCGCCTAAGGTGGCGCATACAAGTAGAAGGGAACCTCAGCGCAACTGGAGGCAGGTAGCTAAGGACCGGGCTAACTGGATAGGCTTGTTGGTTGAGGCCCAGGTTCACCCCGAACTGTGGCGCCACGTAAGTAAGTAAGTACGATTGTTTTGTTAATGACAAATACCCGATACGAAAAAATGAAAATATATAACAAAAATTGGAATGCGGCGCGTATTATTGCATTTTCGATATTCGATATAGACGGAAGAAAGTTCGCTTCTACAGACGGTTAGCACTGTGAAGGCTGTATATAGTCAATAGACTCATTTTTGGGGTGGAAACCACTCCAAATATTTGTCAAATGGATGAAATATCATTAATGACCTTGAGTGTACTGAGCGTTTTTTAATGTTATCAAATTTGTGTAATTTTTTGAACAAGAGCATACACCTTTGGAAAGTTTTTTGAGCACTTTTAACCTTCACGATGATACAAAATCCAAATACTTGGCGTAACAAACCGTATGTGGTTCAGGGCCTATCTTATCGCAGACATATCGATCAGTCAGATCAACTTATGTACATATATTGAAGGTAATAATTCCATCATTAATATAAATCTTTCTTCGTCAGATAAAAAGGAAGTGGTTCATCAAAACTACAAGAGGTGTACCGAATCTACTCCACATTCAGAAAACATAGGCATCACTATGGCTGCAACAGGGGATCTTCATGCAAAGAACACAGAGTTAAATAGTGGTCGTAGCAAGTCTTTCGTAAGCAACAGGTGAATCAACATTGGAAGCAACGCCTAAGTTTTCCGAAACAAGCAGTCATTACAGCTGGGGCGATCAAGCAAAATTTGTCGATCAAGCAGAATTCGTCGTCCAGTCATACTTTACCAACACAAGAATTAATTAGTGGGGAAGTCTGTAATATACTCAATATTCAAACCTTATTCTAATATCATATTGTAATTGCTTTAGATTGTGAATTTAAGGAAACGTCTTCTGATTTGGCAGATGACAATTACGGACTAGCATAAGGAAACCAAAGCACGAGGTCGTTTTCTCTCCCGCATTCTTATACATATGTGCATATGTATGTATGTATACCAGTGAGCCTTACTCCTGACATTGTTGCAGTCACATCCAAACACACACTGAAGCAAAACAATGCAAATCGAACTGTGATCCGACACTAGCAACCGTGAACCGATATGTGCAATTGTGCATACAAACATATGTATGTACGTATTTGAAAGAAATTCATAACTGTAAATGCCGATTGCACTAGTGTTTCATGTTTTTTTTTTGCTACACATACATACTAAATAGCTACAATGGGAAAGTAAGCTATAAACAAAAATAACTTGAAAAAGATAAAACAAAACTTAACTTTTTAGAGACACCCGTGGAGGCTGAAACCTACTTTACTTTTCCGTATACTTAACTTTTGCGCGTCCTTACTTGATGGTTAAAAGCGTACAGCTGGTAATACATTGATATTACCAAAGCGTTTGATATGGTTGATCACATTATCCTACTGAATAAATAAAAGCAGGTTTTCGTGGCTTTATGTTAGAGTGGTTTAGATCGTACCTAAAAAATTGGACACAACGAGTGAAAGTTGATGATATTAGGAGCAATCTTATGACTCTCAACTTAGGGGTACCCCAAGGTTTCTGTCTTAGGTCCGATTCTCTTTCTCATCTACATAAACTCACTTTTTACGATTAATTTTAAAGGTGCCCCAACGGCTTTTGCGGATGATGTAGGTTTCTCATACATATGGTTGAAATAGTCGCTTAGACCTGATTTCCGATATATGGTTTTCTAAACATAAGTTGATTATAAAGCACAAGACTAAGATTATGTATTTTAGTTTATCGCCCAATCTCGATCTTGGTGTGAATGTTTATTTTCATGCACCAGAGTGTCAAAGATTCCCATTTGCGGATTGTAACTGTACATATGTATATACGTCTGGTTTATCTTCTTCTACTTTTGATGACGGCCTAAATTGTAGTGATAAATGTTTTCAGATTGAAATCGTTAGCGAATTTGAATACCTGGACTCAAGGATGAGCTTTTCGAATCATGTGAAAGCTTTGAGGAACTTTTTCCGTTGTACGCTTCGGCACTTCTTTTATTTGCGGAATATCTGTTCTACTAGGTTGTTAAAAATTATTTACTATGGTTTTTTTCATTCGAATCTACAATATGGCATTACCTGTTGGGGAGGCGCTTAGAAGAATAAAATACAACCTCTCTTGATAATCGTGAAATATATCCTACGAAAACTAAGCTGCAAACCTAGGAGACATCATACTTACCCTTTGTTCTGTGACTTTCAAATTCTTCCTGTCCGTCATTTATATTGTTTTAAGGTGTTGAAGACCTTCTTTATGGAGTCTGGTAATCGGAACTTTAGACTGATTTCTAACTTTTCATACTCTATATCTGTTCTTTCTTTCAATACCACTGCTTATCGTAATTTTTATTATATTTCGTCCTCTCGTTTATTTAATAAACTTCCTCAATCGATCAGGTCTATTACTTTGCCTGGAGTGTTTCTCAAACTCATAAAAAATTGGCTTCTCAATTTCAACTTTGCGAGCTTAGAATCTGTTCTCTCTGACTATCTGGTATAACTAATGAAATAAGTTTTATATAAGTAATATTATAGTATAATATATAATATATTCTCTCTTGAGACTGTTGTTCTATTATAAATGTGTAATATTAATATTAGTTTTTTATGTCTAAGGGTCACCCCACCCATACATACATTTTATTTAAATTGTCATATTTGACCAGTGTAAGGGCATTCAAAAATATTTTTATTACTGTAGTATAGAAAATATAGAATATCCAATGAGTTTCTTATATGTATTTCATATCTTATTTATATTACATGGATTGATGTTAATGAATTTATTTTGAATTACAAAACAGAATGTATATGAATGTTACTGAAATGAAATACACTCCCAATCAATAGGATAGATCCACACTTAATGTCCTCCTATTTCGAAAAGTATAAATTGCATCAAGTTGCAGGCTTGTAAGATTATTCACACTGACGCACTTGTTAGTTTCTGTGCATGAGACGCCAAAAAGGAAGAAGAGTTAGGGCTTAGGGAAGATTTTTGGTAAAAGAAGTGTAAACAAATCAATCATAAGGATAGATCCAGTACGCAAAACACAAAAAATAAGTGAACAAATGAAGAATTTTATTTAAAAAGAATTGCTAGTAATGCGTATGACCTCCGTTATTTGATATAACCTCAAAAATTCTGTCAGGAATCGAATTGTATAAAGATTTAAAGTAGGTTAAATTAACGTCTTTCCAGACATCTTTAATTGCAATTAATAGCTCGTTCGTGTTATGAAATTCGCGTCCACCGCTATAAACTTTTCTGGACATCCACCCCCAAACGTTTTCTATAATGTTTAGATCAGGAGAGTAAGGTGGCCATTCCATTAGGAATGGGCGCATTATCTTGTTGGAAAATGATAGGAAAGGTGTGAAAAACATTTTTAATCTTGGGCATTACATCCTGCAGAATACCTTTGTAGGCCTTAGCATTCTGCACGCCTTTCGTTTCCACTAGCTCAAAGGTCCCATACCAAGATATTGCACCCCATATCATAATGCTACCTGTTCTTGTGTGATGCCTCAACAAAATCTTTTCTTCTTTCCGCAAATCATGGAAATAATAATTGTATGCATCGGGACCATCGAACTTGAACTTTTTTTTGTCGCTAAATACCTCTTGTTTCCATTCAATCCAAGCGACCTTATGATGTTATGCAAGAACAGGCTTGCGCTTTATTTTTTTCCGTTTGAGGTTAGGTGAAACCTTCAGAATTCGTCGTACAGTTGAAATGCTAGCTGAAGAACCTGCTTGTGCAGTAATTTTTAGTGCCGAATCTCCAGAATTGGAAGCGATCCGAAGAATTCTTCGCCTTTCAGCAGCTGTCGTTGCACGAGAAGTGCTTTTTGATTGTTCCTATAATTTTCGGGATCAGCAAGAAAAGAATTAACCACTTTTATGACTTCGGCCAATTCGCATTGCAATATTGCGATTTGAATAGCCTTCTTCCTTCAAGGTTTCTATTGTTACAATCTCCTCTTTTGAATGACATTTTCCACGTCCCATTTCTTGAATTAAACATTTAATGAGATCAAAAATATTGAAATACCACTTCAATTAAGAATAAACTACCTGTTTTGTCCAAAAAATATAAATTTCTCGAAATAAACAAACAAAATCTTCTTTTGGAACGATCCTATTGATCTATTTTTTCTCTCCGTTTAGGAAAATAATGTTACTCTAACCCTCACGGTACTTAATTTTTGACAATCCATGCACTGAAATGAGCAAGTGCGTCAATGTGGATAATCTTACAAGCCTGCAACTTGATGGAATTTATACTTTTCGAAATAGGAGGAAATCAAATGTGGGTCTATCCTATTGATTGGGAGTGTACATACATATGTACATACTAAATGACATTTTGCTTTCTATAAGACAACTTATAAACTCAGCGAATGCCCAAAACTAGAAATCTAGTTACACTTATGTACATATATGGAAATAACATCAATATTATCACGTCTGAACAAAAATTCATTAAAATGAAACTTCATACTATTGCCTGCATTTTGACCCAGAACTGTACAACAAACATCGGAACAAACGCGTGTAGCTGCATATTGTATGTAGAGTCGAAAGAAACTGTCATTACACGTCGAGTAGAACTATTCCACGGCATAATAACAATTTAAAGTGGACAATAGCAATCATATTTACGAGTCCACCAATGTCATATTTTAGCTATAGTAATATTGGCTACTCTGAAAGTGGCTTTTCAGAGTAGCTGTATGAGTTTTATTAGAACAAAGTTCCATATGGAATATATCTGAAATTAGATTTCGATGGGCGGAGCTAAAACCACGGGCACAATTACTGATATTAAAATTTCGTTGGAATAACTCGAAAGGAAATTATTTTCTGATAGTCTGTTGCAAATTGGTTTTCCTGTTCTTTAAATTCAATATTCGATTTTATTACAGAATCCCAGAACACTTTTTACATATGTATGTATGTAATCGCTTTGCTCTATCTCCCAGTGTATGCAAATTTTAAAAATTATTCATTAAATACTGAATGGTTGACTTGTTTGGCACATGATTAAACCAAAAAATCACGTAATTCAGAAGTAAACAATTTATTTAAACAAAATGTTTTAATAATTTCAAGATCTTAATGTAGCGTTAGGTGCTCTATTATATTCACATACATATGTACATATATATTTTATTATCGACCAATCTCCATGACTGTGAAATGAACCTTATCGGTGCTTTTGAGGATTATTTTCATGTGTCGAAAGCGGTATGAGACCCTCCCCTTGAGTTCGAGGTGCCGTCGATGCCGTCGTAGGACGTGAAGGAGTACACCTTCCTTTCTCCTCTGGATGACTTTCCATGTGTTTTGTGTTGACATCTGGAAACTTCGCATTCGATGGCTTGATGTGCAGCCGGCCCCACGGCTCTTCTTATAGCTTTGAGCCCCCATCCCCTTGCACTTCTTCCACCCCGGCAAAAAGGTAGTTTTGCTTCATGTAAACGATATCGTTTTGACGATTCATGACTTGCTTCACGGGTGCGAAAATACAAAAAACACCACAGACAAGTTAAACTCAAAAATAAAAAATTACACCTTAATAGTAGAAACACATTGACACAGCTATAGCACACAGCAACTTTGACAGCCGCCGGGGATAAACAGCCAACGTGATGTGAAACACATTAGCACAGCACGACAGCACACAGCGAAAATTGACATCTTAGAACTTACTTGTGTATTTGAAAACCAAAAAGTCAAATAAAAAAATTAAAATGATTGTGCCGTACGACTTTATGCAACAATTTTGCTTAGTAAGCGTTGCATTTATGTCGTACTCTCGAGTAGTTTACATAATCCTTGCTAGTAAAAACACTTTCGATTAGTGTTTCCTCCATTTCACTGCACTTCCTTGGAACAAATAACAAAACAAATTCTTTTGTTTACATTTGAGGTGACAGATATAAAATATTTTTAGGTTGGGAGGTCTGAAAAATGGCGTCGCAAGGTTGGTTGCATTTGAACAGCAACAGCGAACTTAGAACTTAGGTCCAAAGTTGAATTTGCTGTTGCTGTGCTAATGTGTTTTGTTCCATTGAAAAGCATTGGTTCTAAAATTTTCGCTGCGGCTGTCAAAGTTGCTGTTGCTGTGTCAATTTGTTTCTACTATACGTCATTTTCAAGAGGCGAATATGGCTTTCAATAGCTTTCAAACTTTGAAAAATGTGAACGACAGACGACACGATAGTGATGGAGTTACATGATAGCCTTCATTGCTATCGTTTGGGCGACGATCGTCTTAAGAGTTACATGATGAGAGCCCTGGCAAACCAGACGATGCAAAGTTGTCCGCAACAGAGCTGTCGCATCTCCAAATGTAAAAGCTGTCAACTTTCAATAAAGTGTTGCAAAAGAAAAATGTTTTTTATTAATTTGATTTTCTTTTTAATTGAGACTGATAATCTTTCTGATAACCGCGAGTAGAAAATGCGTTTTTAGTTAGGTTGAATCTGCTGAATAGTCTTCTTTATCTCAGCGGGCCTAGTTTTTGACGCCAGCCACCTCTGATTATTTCATCTGAATCTGAAATTTGGTCGACATAGTTTTGAAGTCAGTTATTATTAAAATCTTGATTATTAATTAAATTATGCAAAACAACACAAGCTTTAACAATTTTTTCAGCATTTTTAGGGAGCACATTTCATTGATTTGATAGCACTCTCCGCCTTGTAGTTAGAATGCCAAAAGCTGTCGATAAGTTTTTATTGAAATTGTCTTTACCTGGAGGCAATGGGTGGTGTGAATAAAAATTGAGTGTGAGTGTTCCCTCAGCATTTTGGAGGGAACACTCCATCTGGTGTGAATAAAATTAGGTATCGTTAAGTTTAACGAAAACCCTCCACTCACATATTTTGACAGTTAAGTTTTCCCTCTATTTTGGTGTGAATAAAGATGGAATCTTTCGAGTGAACACTTGAAGAAGTTGAGTGTGCATTGCAGGTAACTTCAGGAGATAAAAAAATGGAGAATACTGTTTCGGAAGAAGAATACCTTCACGGAATAAGGTAAAACCCCAAAAAAAAAAGAGATGTAGAATGGACGAAGAAGATTTCATAAAAATTTTACTATTTTATCCTTGCTTGCTGGAAAAAAGACAAACTCCAGACATGAAAAAACAAGTTGCATTGGAAGCTGTGGAAAATATGGTGTTGATTTGAACACCTCGAAAATGAGGAAAAAAATTTTAAATATGAAGGCGCGCCTCAAATCAAAAGGGATAGGAAAAAGACGGGCAATCTTTCAATGATTTCAAAAGCCCATAAGAAGCAGCTTAGTTAGTTTTTATTCACACCACCCAATAACCTTTCAGGATATGGTCGCATAATATTATGTTTGAGGGGAAAAGCAGCCTCTCCTATGAAATAGCATGGAAATTGGTGTTGGGAAGCTGTTTGGGTTAAGGAATATTGATGGTGTCTTTTAAGAATTGATTCCCAAAACCTCTTCAATGTCAACAGCTTTAAATGAATAATTGCTATCACTCGCGATCCTAGAGCGATCCTGTCTTGGGAAGACATTTTACTTGAATATTGTTTTAAAAATCATTGGCTATTTGTTCGAGAATTATTTCCCGGACAGTCGATACTCCTCTTCGGAATGACCAGGCCAACATTTGACGGCACACACCGTGTCCCAAGTATCTGAAATATACGTTTTTTTGGTCAATACAGAAACATCATTACATGCACAGAAACTTACACTAGTGTGAGAGCTAGTCGACATTCTGCGCTTGCCGAATGAAATCTTTTTTCTTAATTCTTTTTTCTAAGTTTTAAAAAGTATAAATTCACTTATGCCCATACGTGTAGCTTTTCTGAAGTCGTTTGTATCATTGCTCTTGATATATAAAAACAATTTATTAAAATATCCATAAAGTCCTCGCTCATTTTCATTGTAAATAAACCGCGTCCATATTCTTGTTTTCTTTTCCACACAGGCAAAGCGACACATAGTATGCACAAATTTCAAATAATATTTTACAACTAATAATAAAATAGTTATTTTCTTCAATTTTTCTGAATTCAAGTGTCACATTTACAAAATGACAGAAATGCGTTCAAAAGTCAATAATTTACTACTCGTCTGTCTCAGGTGCGTTCATGCATGCAGCACTGTAAGCAACTTTGCTGCACATCTGTTCCAGGCTTTATAGTGTATACATTTCGAAGAACTGTTTTTATCTCAATATCGTTATCACTAGTAGGGTTACGTGAAAGTTAATCTGACATGTGTAGATATTTTCATGGGATATTATGTCTGTATTTGGAGTTAATGTCGTATTTAACCAATCTCATTTTCATTCTTCGCTTGCTTTTTTGTTGTGCTCAAGCATTTATCACGTTTTGGGGTCCAAACGAAACACCTATTCTTTCGCAGCAATTTTCATATGTATTGTACCTGGGTTCAACTTAATTTTGAACTGCCTAGGTCGTTCAACGATTGCGGTTAAATTTTCGTCATGCTCACTAACGGTTTTCAAACCAAAAATTTGATCGTCAATGTAGACGAAGACATCTTTTTAAAGCTTTTGATATTTTTGGATGCAATTTTTATGCCAAACAAATTTCCGTACTAAGAATATTTAAATTTCCTCACTTATCAACTTTTCAAATCCATCGGCCACTCATTGCGGTTCTGCAGTCCTCCAATGTGAGAACTGTGAAAGGGTCGTATGTATACATTCATTTAATTCCTTGGATCAATGCAAATGCGGAAGATCTTATCTTTTTTCTTAACTACCCGTATATTTTGTGCCCAATCAGTAGAGTGCTCTACTTTTGCAATAATTTTTCTCTTCTCTATTTATTCTGGCATACTTCATTCTATCTCTTATACTAAGCGGAAACCTCGTATGTGATTTACCCATTGCTAAGTGTCTCCTTTTAGCTTAATCATGCATTCATCTGCACCGAGTCTATCCTCTTCTAAAAAGAGAAGATTAAAACCCCCATTTGCCTCTAAATTGCGGCAATTGCTTTAGACTATTGTGCACACTTTTAAGTAAAATATTAACTTGAACTCCGGTATCAAGTTCAAATATTGTGGAATACATAGTTTCAATAACTAATTTTTCGAACCTTTATAAAGTTTTGGTGCAAGCCTGACAGAATCAGCAAAAACATACTCAACATTCGCCACTCGACATGCTTCTACGATCTGTGCAAAGGTTAGGTCAGCAAAGTGACTGTATACATACAGTGGTTCCAACCAATAATCGGACAAGGAAACACTTTTTGGATATTCGTTCAAACAGTGGAAAATAATTGCGCAATATTTTTGTTTTACACCACAATTCCTTTCTTTTATTTTCACGTCTTAAAGTAAATTTAAAAAAAGAAAAGATTTTACTTAGAAAACAATTAATTAATGTACGGACCATGACAACACCATTTTCAAAACTCAACGAATAATCGGACAAATAAAGAAACGTAACGAGAATATACACGTTTCGAAACGGTATTTCAAGATTTTTTTCTTATTCTTTTGCATTCATTCCTTGCACACATTAAGTGGCAGTCAGTTCAAAACAAAACTTGTTTGAAGTTTAAAATGGCATCAAATGGAAAGCAAACGACTTTCGAAATCCGTCAATGAATAATCCCTAATACTTATAAAAACCAAAATTATTTTCTGTTAGTTGCCTCCTAGCCGGAGAACCACTTATCCGATTTACGTGTTTTTTTTTTTATTTCATAGATATGTTCACTCTTCAGGTTATAGGATATGTTTTATTGCGTTAGGTAAAATAGCGAATAAGGAGTAACGATAATAGTGAATTAAGTGGGGAAAAAGTTCAATTTTACAGCTCTAACTCAATAATGGCTTATTGGATTTTAAAACAAAAAAATAGGTCAAATTAGTAAATTCGCCTCTGATTCATTTGAGATATAAAACATCCTTCTACGTTGTCCTGAAGCTGAGCAATCTTCAAAACAATTATTTAAATCATCGCCCACAATTTTCCTTCAGTGGAGACCACTGCCAGCAGTCGAGCAGCAGTGGATATCGTTGCAATAGTGTGCTTGAGTTTTTATTAGACTTTGTTTGGGTTGGATTGATTGTTATTGGTTGTTACTCTCGATCGTTCATTCACACTTCTGCACGTAGATATTGTGTGAGAGTGAGAAAAAAATATTATTGAATAGAGTGAGAAGGCTGTGCGCTAAATGTCTCTGTGAAAAATGAAGCAGGTAGGTATATTGGTTTGTGGTTGTTTGAATGGAATTATTAAAGCTCCGATAGACTAACGGTAGCTTAATACTTTTGGTGAACGGCTCAATGGGCCAGCGCACACTACATCCCCCGGAGTAAAACTCAATTTATAGAAAAGGAAGGGCAGGTATACAGTATGAAAAGGGGTAAAATTTTCATCCAGCGTTGAAGTGGTTTAACATCGGGGTAAACCAATAAACACAAGTTGTCAATTTAGAGATACATCAGAAATGCCAATACAATGAAAATTGTTTCATGTATACTCAATTTTACTCCGAATTATTCATTCAGTGTGCGATTGAAGTAGAAGTTACCCCAAGTTTGCCGCGGGAGAATATTTAACCAGTGTGCGCTGGCGCAATTCGAGTTATTCGTAATACATAGTAAAACAATTTTTAGTGCGATCTATAAACCGTGTTCTTTAACGTGAATAATTATTTTGTTTCAATAAAAAAAGTTATCAAAGGTACATATGTAGGTACACTTCAGTGCAAAAATTTGTTAGGTAGCGTGAGTGTATTGTTTATTTTGGCACTTCTACAATTTTCGGTTTGTAGAGCTTGAGGAAATAAGAGTAATGTACAAAAGAACCAATATTTTTCTTAATTTATCAGATATTGCGGCTTAAAAAATATTTGTTTCTATGGAAAATTACTGCATTTCTGCTTTCCTTAATACACTGGGTACTTATAGTTATCCCTAATACTTATAAAAGGCAAAGTCATTTCCTGTTAGTGACCTCCTAGCCGGAGAACCACTTACCCGATTTACGTGATTTTTTTTTATTTCATAGATACATATATTCACACTTCAGGTTATAGGATATGTTTGCTGGGTAAGGTAAAATAAGGAATAACGATAATAGTGATTTAAGTGGGGAAAAAGTTGAATTTTACAGCTCTAACTCAATAATAGCTTATCGGATTTAAAAACAAAATGAGAGGTGAAATCAGTAAATTCGCCACTGATTCATTTAAGATATAAAGCATCCTTCTACGTTGTCCTGAAGCTGAGCAATCTTCAAAACATTTATTTAAATCATCGCCCAAAAATGTTCCTTCAGTGGAGACCACTGCCAGCAGTCCTGCAGCAGTGGGTGTAGTTGCAATAGTGTGCGTGAGTATATATGGGCGCTCTAACGTGATCATGTTTTGAACTTCAGTGTGTGGTCATCTCTTTTCAGTGCAAACCATAGTCGAACTAAATTAAACAGTCATCTTCGGGTCGTTTGACAGATTCGCTCCCCCAAGCTAAAAACCACCCAAAATCATATTTGTATTTTTATGTTTCAACAATCATTAGATAATTCAATGACAGAGAAAAACATTTTGGATTGGTTTAATAGAATATTTATCAGTCCCAATCAGACTGTTTGTATTGGATTGGTTTGTTACTGTCGGCCGTAACAAACCGCAAAATCTCTTTGTGAAAAATGAAGCAGGTATATTTGTTTGTGATTGTGTGAATGATATTATTAAAACTCCATTAGACTAACTAACTAACTAACGACTTCACTATATAGTGAAGGAAAAAAAGTCCGCGAAATTGGTGACATCGTTGGAAGAAGTTCTTCCACGGTTCACGACATTATAAAGAGACATCGAGATGAATTTCGGCTAAATAATAAGAGCAGAGAAGGTCAAGGGAAAATTTTAAATGATCGCGATGAACGACGGATTATTCAAAAAATTAAGAAGAACGCTTTCGCGACTGCCAACGAACTAAGGATCTGTGCAAAAACTAGTACTGGAAAAGATGTTTGTAGTAATACTATACGTAATGTGCTTAAAAACTTGGTTACCATTGACGAATTGCAAGACAGAAGCCTTTTATTAGCCCAAAAAAGACAACGACCCGAAGCACACATTGGAAGTTGCAAAGCTATGGTTGATACATCACTGTCCCAAATTTTTACAGACACCGGCTCAATCGCCAGACATTAACGTTATTGAGCATCTGTGGGAAGAATTATGGAGGAGGCTTTACAAAAGATCGTACAATCTTATAAAGCCTCAAGTAACATCGATGCCAAATCAGCTGCAGGCGGTAGTTAATGCCAAACACTGTGCAACTAAATACTAAAGTATTCTGTTTCTTTGTTGTGTTTTTCTTTGTTTGTGCTATTCATTAATTGTCCGTTTATTCGTTGAACCCATGTTTAGTTTTTTTAGGCTTTTCTTTTAGTTTGTCCAACCAGATCTTAATTTTTTTTATGAATTCTGTTAATAGAGAAAGTAAAAAATAAAATGCGAGTGAAATCAGAACTATGGCAATGTCTTATGAATTTATCTTCCTAGATTTACTGTTGAAACCAGCTTTGTCCGATTATTTGTTGGAACCACTGTATGTATAACTTCATACGCAGGAATATCATCTAAAAAATGGTGGGAAGGCTCCCTTTCTTCTCGATTTCTGGTGGAATATAGAAAATAGCGACAAAACAATAGTTTTGAAGAATTGTAAAATATTTTATATTAAAATTTCAAAAGAAATAAAAAAAAAATTTAACGCTCTTAAAATAAAAGATCCTACATTTTCAAAAACGAATCAAACAATATTAGCTTTTTACCACATTTTAATACTTTGATATTTAGATTTTCAAAAATTTTTGAATGTGAAAAGGAAATATTATTTTCTGAAATGAGGAAAATTTTCGATTTTCATTGTAAGGACTCAGTGTTTGCAAAAACACTGTCAATGTCAACAAAATTTTGGGTACAATTAGGAAAACTCAAAATATTATTGACGAAGCAATGTTTTTAAATATTTCCAAATTAATGCTAACACTTTTAATTTTATCACAGGGTAAGGCATCAGCTGAACGATGTTTTTCGCTACTAAATAATATTAAAACACGTAATAAAAATCGTCATTCTTAAAGTGTATTTTTTTTAAAATACCCACCCTTGACCCTTTTTTTTCTTCTTGACACCTTCCGGTATCGCTTTCGCATTACTTCATTACTTTCATTCCCCTATGGGGACCGGCTTTTTCATTTTGTCTTCTGTTACGGGTTTATTTTTCTTCTTGCCGATAAGGCCTTTAACTTCTTATAGAATTGTTTTCTGAGGGTGTGTGAACGATGAAAGCGCAGATCCTGTTCCAACTGGTGGTACTCGAGATCATCTTCTGGACCACGTTGTCTGGGGAGAGGCTGCCTATCTCCGACTCAAGCCTGGTCCTCTGCATTGCCCACCTACTGCAGACGAAGAAGGTGTGGTAGCCATCGTCTTCCTCGGAGTCTGCGTACTGGCAGGCTGCGCTGTTTTTCTTCCCCATTCCGCAGAGGTACCGGTTGAAGATCCATGTCCATTTAGGAATTGGGTGATGTAGTAGTTCACTTCACCGTGTTTCCGCTCCGTCCATGCAACAACGTCTCTTATCAGCCTCGCGGTCCATCTTCCCCTGGTTTCACCATTCCACCTGCTTTGCTCACCTCTCTCTGGTCTGCTCTTTTGCTTCCGCGAGACGTTCCACAAGTCAGGACCCAGTATTGAACCCTGCGCTGTTCTTACTGTGATTTTCTTGCTACGGCATCCCTCTGCATTGCGTAACAAATACTGTGGTACTCTGAATTTATTTTCCAGCGGCTCCAGGGTATCTGCTCATCTTACTGAGTTAAAGGCATTCCTCACAATTAGAGCTACCAGCACAACATCTTTCCTCTAGTAGCGGTTGCCTTGTTGGGTGTTTTGGACGGTCTTAACCACTTCCTGGATCGCCCTTACCCTAGGTCACCTGAACTTTGGATAGCCGTAGTAAGTCGGTACTTTAGCATCTTCACCAGGAGTTTCCCCGTTGTATACACAACGGTCGGTAGGTTGATGGCGATTCCGTGTCTCCCTTTCCCTTGCTGATTAAGTCCAACCGTTGTTTCTTCCAGTTCTTGTAGAAGATCCCGTCTATGAGGCAGCTTTTGAATATATTTTTCAGTAGCTGCAGGCACGTTCTTGTGATAATTTTCAGCACTTCCCCTGGTATGCCATCGGGTCCGGGAGCCTTCTTATTTTTTACACCCTAAGATCAGTTCTTCTTCGTTGAACAAGAGAACCTCCTCAGGTTGTACGGAGAAGGTGTCAGATGGTCTGACGACCGGGTGAGTCGGGAAGAGTGTGTCCACTATCTCCTTCATTTTTGAAGATCTAATTTTAGGGCTGGTGAAAAATGCCCCAAGTTTACGCATCACCACCTTATAGCCAAGCTTATAGAGTAATAAATTCATTTATGTCGTATAATGAAATAATAAAGACGCACACTTGCCAATATTTCACACCCCCTAAAGACTTATTTCTACATATAATTGATTTAATTTTTTAAGAATGCTCTGAATGCACAAAACCAAACATACAAAATAGGTTTTGCAAAAATAAAACACCAGTCTTATTTTTTTCTTTTTCTTTTATTTCTTTATTAATATTTTGTTAGGTTTTTTTTACAATGAAGTTTATTTTTAATATATTATTTTTTGTTATTTCCAATGTTTATGTTTAGTTTATGTAATGAAGTGCAATTAAATTTAATTTTAAAAAAGACTGAAAAAGGTGCATTTTCTATCTATTTTTGCTGGTGGCACGCAATGACTCAAAATGGCAACTGCTCTTCTATTTAAGTATCATACTTTTCGTGGTGCTTACAATACCCCATATAATGGCTTTACTGGAGCCGTGGGTGCGGAATAAGCGCATCCGTGTTTTCGGTGGTATTCGGGGTGTCAGAGTGATCAAGCTTAGACAGTTGATTACAAATTATTTTTCTAGTTCATCTACTTGTCGTCGTACCTTCTCATTGTATTTGTATTGTATTGCATTCCTTGGTTATTCGTTACCCTAATCCCATGCGCTATTGACTTTGTGTTAGTTATTTGGTCGTCTTCTTTGTTAATTAAATATTTGAACTCTTCTAATAATGTAAATTTCTCTTTTTCTTCTTCATCGTTGAGGTGATTTAGATCTACTTCTTTCTGTTCCATATAAGAGTAAGACGTGCTTATATTGGCAAAATCGAGAGTCTTAACAATTTTATTAATCACATCTATCCCAATAGAAAGAACGTATGGCTTCTTTTAACCTAGCTTTCTTTTACACTATCTTATACTCACACCTCCTTTTATGTTGTAATAAAATTCCTGTTACGCATGGGATATGTAACCTACAATTTTATATCCTTTAGAACATTAAGACTATAGTTCATTTGTAACTTTAATTTGTCAATCCACCACCAGTCAACCTCCACGTGCCAGTTTGATCAGTTTAACATATTTAAAGAGTGGTACTAGTACTCCTTAGTTAAGTTTTTAAACTACTAACTTGTTTTCAAGTCACAGTCCATAGAGCACTTACTCGTCCTTTCGCCAATCACCTAGTTGACACTAGTCGGTCATAGTGCTATTGCAAAGCATTTTATGCATTTGCAGTTCTTCTACACCTAAGCAATTATGAAGACAAGCATTTTTAAAATGGAAACCATTAAAACCAGACTCGCCACTTGAAAAATCGAAACGACGTAAAAGGAAATGATAAAAGTAAAAAAATAAGAAAATCTCATCTCATCTTTCTGCTCAATTTACTCAAAGTGCCACATTAAATTCAACCAGTGTCCTCCATTCGTCGAGCATCCTGCTTTGGACCAGGATTATCACTGCCATCATCTCGGAAAAAGTGTATCACTGATGTAGGGGAGACGTTCCACTCTCCAATGAAGTACACCATCATTATCTGTTTGATTAATGAGCATTGCCAGTATAATTAAAATTTAAACTCATCATTCATAATTATTTATAGTTCCTTTGTCTACTGGGACATTGCAGCTTGGAGATGGGGCAGTATGTCCTAATTGTCATCCCATAGTTGTGATGGGAATTACGATTATGTGTCAGGGAATTGCTACAGTCATCACTCATTAGTTCTATGGGTTTTAATTTTAGTGAGAAAGATGACCCTATTCTAGTTTATTTAAAATTATGACGTCGAATTCAAGTGGGTTTAAGGCTTAGTTAAATAAATAAATTAGTAAAAACTATAAAAGGCTTCCTCCCAAAATTTAACCACAAATGATATATGTTCATAATAACCTATAAGCTACTCGGACTGTTTCATTATACATACATATGTATATTCTTAAACTAGGAGACTTTTATAGACTACCTTGCTTTTTGGCTAAATTTCTTCGAGTTCATATTTTTTCTGACAATCGATATATGTGAGTTAAATTTTGAGCCAGTGCACCACAAGGGTTACCTAATTTTTATGGTAGCCTTGGAAACATGATTTATTTTTCTCGAAACAAAGAGGAACTTTACAAATAAAGTAAACACGATTTGCCCTTACCACGTTCTCAACCGATTTAACATCTTTGACGGGTGGTACATATTTCCAAGGGAACTAAAGGCTTTCAAGTTCTTTGGCTATAACGGGTGATCATCTTTTTAAGAGGAGTCTGCTTTCAATTATATTTTTCACCAATAAACCATTTATAAGGTTAGGCATGTTGGACGAGCAAACCGAATTTACGACTGCTCCATCTTTAAAAAAGGAAAATATCTGGTGCCATCTTTTTATAATTTTTCTCTCAAATTTATTCTAATACTGGTCGAACTTTTCTACATAGTACATGTGTGTGTCGGAGTCAACAACTGCACTTGGACACAATGCTTTTGAAATGGTCACATCCTTTTTGTTACGTGAACCGTACTGGATTTTTCTCGGGGATGAAAACTGGAGAGGATATGTACAGTCCGCTCATTTTTCTATTTTATAGCGGTCAAGTTTGAGTCTTCTCCTTTCATTCGATTTCACACCGTGGAAGATATATTCGGAAAATATTAATTTTGCTTGAAATCAAGCTCCTCATGGTTCTAGCTCCTTTCTGAATTTTTAGTGAAAAATCTATTTATATCAATTCTACTATAGACATTCATTTTTTTTTTTAAATCGTTAAGTGAAAATATTTGTATCATGGGTCGCCAAAGAGGCAATTGGTCTAACTGCCAAGCTTGGTGGTAGGAGCGTTACCGTCCGGCCTGCGGGCAATCAGTTTTATTGTTGGTATAATGGACCAACTTATGTACTTGAAAATTTAAAAATGAAATTTATTGTCAACCTTTTGACTTCTACTAAATATTAATACAGTGTATTTGTTTTACATAGTTTCCCAATTGAACTATGTATGTATGTTTATATTAGTGTTATTCTTAAGTGTAAAGTGTATCGTGTTAGTTCACGATACTGTGAACTAATTACAACATGGGTTTACATTTTCGAGGGTGCATATTTCTGGATACGAACAAATTCGTTGTATTCCATGGTTTTTGAAATGATCTGAAAATGTCCGAGGGTTCTTAGACTTTCCAAGGATGAGTCGTTTTAGTTAATGCATCCCAGTTGCATTTGTACAAGCCAAAAATTTTACTCGTTCTTTGTTTGTTTTCCTTCCTTGCGAAGAATTTTCAGTCGGTAGCACAAGCGTTTTTTCCTGAAGAAGTTTTCAATACAGAGCCATTTCATCAGCATTATTATATCTGATCCGGCGTGAGCGAATGCTCCCTTATTAACGAGTATGCATGAAACTTTTTCAAAAATAGTTCAACATCTTCCTAATGTGCAAACAATTTTTCACCGCATACTTTCAAAATTCTCACCCTCGGTAAATTTTTGAACCCATCCATTGCTGGCTTTGAATTAAATTTCATTAAATTAAGTTTCCTTAAAAAAATTAGCTCTGCTTCTCAACAAAGCAATTGAAACGGGTATACTTTTTTCACGCTGTATTTTCAGCCATCCAAATAATGTAGCTTCCATTTGGTACCTTTCGGAGGATCGGACAGTTTTCCTTTTTTCATTTCTAGATTCCGCATTCCCATAGATATCCAAAAGCTTTTTTAGTTTTTCTTAACTGCAGTTAACGCTAAATGCGACTCTGAGTAGAATCTTCAAATTTTTTTCTTTAAATGTAAGACTTTCTTACAACCTAAGCGAAACAGCTTATAGTTGGAACGTTGAAAGTATGAGTGGTCGCAGCTACGAGCTAGAAGAGATGATGGGTATAAGGCGAGTGGACATTGTGGGTTTAAGAAACGAAATGGCGGAACATGGGCGCGTTTCTTGCACGTTAGGACAAAAGCTTACAAGATGTTCTATTACGGAACCGAACAGGGTAAAAACAAGATCGGTATCATCCTTGCGGCAGAGCTACTTGGCAACGTATTGACCACGTCGAAGTCCAACAACCGTTTGATGTCTCTCAAACTGTTGGGTGAAGTGTAGAATATTGTCATGGCATACGCTCCCCAAGTCGGGTGCGAGCAGAAGTAAAAGATGGCTCGATTTTCACAACCTTATCAAGGATATCCTAAAGGAAGAACTTTTGTTTGTTAGCAGAAATTTGAATGGACATGCCGGGAAGTCAGACGAAGACTATAATGACTGCTATGGAGGACTGGGATACGGCACCAGGAACCCTTCTGGTGAAGACATCCTAAGCATGTGCAAGTCATACAGTCTTATAGTGCTAAATACCATGTTCGTCAAACAAAGCCGACACCTGATCACATAGAGTAGTGGCGGAAATGAAATCCAGATTGACTTCCATTTGGTAGCCAGTCTTATGAAGCCCAGGGTTAAAGTGATCTTGGAAGGGACGATCGCCTGGCAACATCGTCTCTTCCTAACAGAAATATTTATGAAGACGTCGAAAAAGAAAAATAGTCAAACAAGGGTTTCTGCGAAAATCAAATGGTAAATTTTAGTGATTGAATTATTTCTCAACATAAGTCCCATCTATACATTATTACTCATCGACCATGTCATCGCGATTTCTAGGGTGATATAATGCTAATCGTTGCCATACTTACCTAAAAAAAATTCTCGTCTTCTCTCCAATAAGAGTTATCCCTTCGCAAGAATAGAAACAAACTATGGCAGTGTTATTTTAATTATTTTAAATCCTAACTCTATTTAGAATACTAAGATCTAATGCAATCAAACGTGCTAGCTAACACTAAGAGATGTTTTCAAATCATAAACGGCAAGCGAAAATCTGATGGCTATCCACCTATTTGAAATAATTGCAACCTATTTGCTCACTTTTCGTCATTCGTCGACCACGTACCTAAATCTGGCCTTTATTATTTCTGTTATTTGAACACCTCTGCCTTCCTTCTCCCTTTTTTCAACTTTCAATCTTGCAAGGCATTTTCCTCACTTATGAAAGGAGGCTTACATTATCTCTATCCAAAAAAGTATGATCATGGTGTAGGATGCAGTGTTCTCTCATTGCAATCCAATCTTCTTCACAAAGCACTAGGGATTCATTAAAGGGAGATTGACAACCACTGTTTTGGAAGATGGGAGTAAAGTTGTTTTTAGTAAGACTTTTTACAAAATTCCCAAAACAGACCGAATGGATCATAAATGATACTGAACATAACAACTGGAACTTTGATCTTCTAGTCCACGCTGATTATGAAATTTTTAGGCCGTTTGCATCTGCCGTCGATTCTAGCCCCTGCTGGATTATCTAGATACTTAGTTTCTCCTTCTGTTGCAAGTTTCATAGAGCTTAATGTCAGTAAAGGTCTTTCTGTTACCCACTCCAGCAAGCGCATCCCACAATAACCTAGGCCCTATTGTGTTAAGCGCATCCCTGAGTCAGGTCAGCACGTGTTATGCTGCCCTTGCAATGAGAATCGTGGCTGTGCATTTCCTTCACCGGACTATGTTGGGCTGATAACCTCAATGGTGTATACTATACTAATTACTCTTCAGTCATTGGAACAACGTTGTGGTGTTGCCGAAATACTCTCTATGGATCAGTTGTTATTGGGTAACATTGATTGTTCCGCTTAAAGCGACTTCTCTAAATACCAAATTTCGCAACCTTAGGTTTGTCCTTCTGTTTGTTTCATCATCGCACTAACTTTAGTTATCAAATATCAAATAATACTGGACACATTTTAGATTTTAATACCGGCAAATGTTTGTATGTATATCCCGTAATGCCCTAACTATGTATGGCTAACCTCCAATCATCTCCCTTATTTAGGTTCAGTAAAGCTTAGTGTAACCATTTACATAGCTTTAATTATTTTAATTGTTTGTATTAAGATTTAAATTAAGATATTTAAGTCATATTTGCTTACCTTCTCCCTTCTCTCGCTAGCCTTTAAGCTTTCTGTGTTTAGCTTTATGTTTACATTGTTTAAGTTATTCTTATATGAAACAAATGCCTTTTTACAAATGAGTAAATTATTGGCTACAAGTTGATGGGATAATGTGATGAAGAGGATATGGAAAAGAGTTGTACTGAAAATCAAGGAATGCGTCATCTGCTCGTGCGAAATAATGTAGTCGCTCATGTTCTTAATACATAATTATCATTATAACTATACTACTCACCTGCTGGTCGAAATAACTAAATCAGTTGGTTGTCCACGTAAGCCGACTACATATAAACTCCTACGAAACAGAGATACATAGCTATGGTTCGACGAAATATGTACGTTTCATATCATTTAATTTAAAGTTCTTAGAGACACAGTTCGCTCACGTACAAATGCTTTAAAATTGTCGAACAGAATCATCAGAGACTTGAATGTAGCAAAACTAATTAAGAAAACCAACTGTAGCAGCAGGCACTTTATTTGTAAAATAATAACTTATTTTCATTTAAAAGGACATCTATCGAAAACCTTGTAAGCCAATGTTGAATCTCAGTATACAACACGAAATCGACTTTTAACAACAACAGTAGAACACCCTAAACAATAAAAATAGAAATAAAACAATTGCACGTTCCATGGCGGAATTCGCTCGTTTACTACTTTATTTGGGGCAATTAATGCAAATTAGAACAAGGATTAGATTACGTAAGGCAATGGAAATTTATTTCCAATTGCGATGTTTAATTGCTATCTCACCACATAAACATAACTGTGGGCGTAATGAATTTAAATTTTGCAAGGCTTAGATGCAATCATTTCACCGAATTAGTGCAGTGCAATAAAAGTTAAATAAAAAATTCTTAATCCAAAATTATTGAATTGAGAGATTTGCAATTGAATCGCACTCTAATCGCTTTCCTTAAGTGGTTAAAATATTTGGCATTTAAAAATTTGTTAACGAATACAAATATTTTGCGCAACAACCCGTATGCAAGGGACCTGTAGTTTAGATCAATATCAGAAAGGCTATTTTTTAAAAGCTTTCTCGTGACAGTTATTACTCTCTGACGATTGTCAGACATTCGAGAGATTTGGGGCCATGAAAAAGTTTTAGATGTTCTTGGGTCTTGAACCTCACTATTACGCACTAACTACTGAGCCAGGGCACCCACTAAAATTTTATGCTGATCATAATGTCCAGTAACTAGGTATGTTTATATATAAAATAATGAGCTTTATGATTGTCCTTAGAGATCAATATTAGAGTTTGATTATGCAAACCACATACCGAATGCTGCAATTTCTGTGTGCGGCGTGGAATTGATTATTCCAGATCTTGGGTTACTGAGGCACTCACAGTGGCTATGTTTTCAGTTGATCGATCATTACAAAGATGCACAAGCCTTACAAACACTATCGATTTCTTTCGTGATTATGTTTCGAATTATTTGCTCAGTTGGGCGATTATGGCGCCCATAATCTATCCTAAATCGCGATAGACAGGCATTACAGAAGAAAGCTATCCATACTATACAATGCTAAGACAAGATCGAACTATCTGTCCCTATGGATGACAGATGGATTTGAGAAATGACATATAGCAGGGATGTGAAATGCCAATTTCGAAATGAAAAGCCCTTTACCATTTGTTCCTCTTGCCCTTCTTAAAAGTAGTTTGGCTTCTGAATTTCCTTTGTTATATACATGTATGGCCAATGGAAGCAGGTATAATGCTCTTGTAAAGTTATTAGCTCTTGGAAGTGTTAATATTTAAGCTTTAAATCACTCAGCGCTTTTGTAAGCAATAGGGTGAAATTGCAAATTCATAAGCGGACACCGACGGTTCCGAAAAATGTGTTCGCTTATGAGAGGTTCTTTGAAATCTGTCCGGTTATGAGGAGTGTCCGCTTATGAGAGGTAATCCGTAATGAGAGAGTACACTGTATGTAAGTATTTATATGTGTTTCAGAACTAGTATTTTATCATAACTAAAGATTCGTTTTTTATGTCTTACAGCATTACACATTCTAAACAAATGCGCACGATATTGAGCTTTTTAAAAATTTGTCAAGACAAATTTCAAATCCTTGAATTAAGTCCCTTTTTTTAAATTACAAACTCTAGGTGAAAGTACAAGGAATTAGTTTTAGAGCTTAACGAGGACTGTAAACTGAGCTGGATAAAAGTTATAGAATGGCAAAAGAAAAGTTTTTAGTAGTCTACGTTAAACAAACTTCTCATATGGCGTTAAAAAATGTTATCTTCTGATCAGCGGTGTTATAGTTTAAAAACCGAAAACTCGGGTCAGGATTGAAAACTTTATAACACAGCTTTATAAGGGATGTAAGAATAGAAATATGTTAAGCGATAAACGAACAATGGCTGAATGCAAAAAATAAAGGATAACTTACTTTCTTACTAAATTTAGGTGACGCTACAGTCCAGGATGGACCTGGCCTCAATCAACAAGCCTCTCCAGTCAGTTCAATATTCAGTCAGCTGCCTCCAGTTTCGCACACCAAGTTGGTTGAGGTCCCTTTCCACTTGAGCGCGCCACCTTAGGCGAGGTCTTCCCCTTCTGCGTCGTCCCTCTGGGGTGGATTCGAAGACTTTCCGGGCTGGAGCATTGTTGTCCATCCGTTCTACATGAATCAAACATTTAGTCGTTGTATTCGAACTCTTCTGACTAGGTCAATGTCGTTATATGTATAGCTTGTACAGCTCATGATTGTTTTTGGCTTCTACTATTCCACAATTGGCTTCTTAGCCCAAAGAAGCATCGATTGGCAAGAGTTTATCTTCGTTTGATCTCAGCACTGGTGTCATTGTCTGATTTTACAGTGGATCCTAGGTAAACAAAGTCCTTAACTACCTCAAAGTTATATTTGTCGAGAGTGACCTTTTGCCCGAGGCGTCGGTGTTGTATTTCCTTTTATGTTGACAGCATATACTTTGTTTTAAGCCCATCTTAGCTCCTTCTGTCTCAATGCTCACAAAAACACAACTGATATCACGTTTTGTTCATATTATGTCAATATCATCGGCATATGCGAGCAGTTGCACGGACTTTTGAAAGATTCTGCCTCTGATGTTCTGCACAATTCTTTCAAGAACGATGTTGAAGAGGTCGCATGAGAGCGCGTTGCCTTGTCTAAATCCTTTTTGACATCAAATATATGGCATTCCTGATCTTGATGGAGCAGCGTGCATTTTACATAGTCGTCCTGCACAACCGGACGATTTTGGCAGGGATGTCAAAACTAGACATTGCTCTCTATATAGCTCTATAGATGCTGTCATAGGCGTCCTCAAAATCGATAAAAAGGTTGTGAGTATTGATTTAAAATTCCTGGGTTTTTCCAATATCTGTGGTAGTGTAAAAATTTGGTCGATGGTGGACTCTCCTGGCCTAAAACCACACTGATATGAACCAATCAGATTGCTAACAAAAGATTTAAAGCGTTCACATAGAATAGCAGATAATATCCTGTTAACGACGTTGAGGAAGACTTATTCCTCTATAGTTGGCGCAGTTAAGAAGGTCTCCTTTCTTGAGGATCGGGAAAACAATGCTGAGGTACCATTCATCGGTCATTCTTTCATCCGACCATATTTTGCAGATGGGTTGGTGCAATTGCCTCATCCCCTGCTGCTTTGAGTAGCTCGGCCAACAGGCCATCAGCGCCAGCAGCTGTGTTGGATTTCAGCTAAGATATCGCCATTTTAACTTCATCCAGGTCGAGTGGACGGAAATGTTGGTTATCATTGTCCAGATTGAATGGTTCATTCTGCCTGACAGCGGAGTTTTGCCCATCGCCACCGTTATAGAGTCTGCAGAAATGATCTTTCCATATCCTCAACATCGACTGCGATACTACTACTAGGCTTCCTTGTTCGTCCCTGCAGGCCTCGGTTCTGGCTTTGTAGCATTGACATGTTATTTTTACTTTCTGGTAAAATTACCGAATCTCATTCCTGCAGTAGCATTTCACTATTTCCTGAATCGCGCGTTTCTCATGCTCCTTCGTTTTCCTTCTGAGAAGCCGGTGCTCAGCCCTTGGGAGCAGCTCTGGTCCTTCTATGCAGTGCCACTTTGTATGCCATCTGTTTTTCTGCATTTGCTTGCCGGCATTCTTCGTCGAACCAGGGGTTTCGGTGTGGTGGCCGACAGAAACCCAGCACATCAAATGCGGCATCCATGATGGCTTTTTGACAGTTTTGCCGCTGGTAGATCGCTGGCTCTGGCGATCTCTTGCGCTTGTAATTTTCCGACGTCAAACTTCCTCACAGTCTTCGCGATGTTCTGAATATCCTCGGAGAATTTGGCCATCCATCATACTGGAAGAGTGCCTTACGTCAATCGCAATGACATCAATCTGGTTGACGCACACAAGGGTATTTACCTGGAAAAACCGCTCAGAAATATTTTTTTTGTCCTAATGAAGAGATACTTGCCTGAAACAACCTTAAAAGCGTTACTAACCTTATTTAAGTCAAATGAAGGTATAAATAATGCATGTTTAATGTATATGTACATATTTAGATCTTATTTTTTTTTATTAATGTGAAAAATTAGTATGGAATGAAATACATATGTATGTATATGGTACTTTAAGTTATTCCGTTGACTCTGCCCAGGATTCTTCTTCATCAATACATTCCTCACCTGTTTCTTCATTTTCACTTGCATTGGATATTGTAGTCTCGTCAAAATTTTGTGAACATGATGAGCCAGGAATCCCGAAAATCAGAATTTCTATAGCTTCGTCTATGACTGCCCTTCTATGACTTTTCCGCGGATACCGTAGTTCTGTGGTAGAACTACAATTATTTATTTGCACTTACGTATTATACTTTATATCTGCTCTGTTGTTAGTGCATTTGATCTACTTTGCTGTGGGTTCCGTACTCTCAGAAAACACCACACAGCATTTCACGGTTCCATCTCTCACGAATGTCTTGCATACATCCGGATATATAATAGCTGCTGAAAGAAGATTCTAAATTCGGAAACGGCAATAAACTGTACTGTCCTTCTACAGACACAGCGTGAGCGGCTTAAGCCTTGTATGGACTGCTCTTTTAATTGGTACTCCCTGCACTGTAGGGTATATCAAGTTTGATAATTTCCAAGTGATCTGAATATAAAAATAATTATGTACAAGTAAGTACATATCCATGTACAACCTAGTCGAACGGATACATGCACTTTATGTTTTCACTTTTAATGCCCTAAATTTTTACTATGGATGATGCATGATATTCTGAGTGTAGGTATTCCAGAAAAAAACGCTTCAATATGTACCGCTGTAGTTCGCAGACAAATAAACTGGTTTGTTAAAATGGTATACTTTTAACGTAAAGTACATCAATTGATATGAAAATGTTTCTTTCTCTGAATCTTACTTCAATGCTCCCATATGGTACGTAAATCTGTTAAACACCATTCAATAAATATAAACCCACACTTTTTTGGGGCTTTTCTTTTATAAATTCTGTAAAGTCAAACTTTAAGCACGTAGTCATATGTATGTTTGTATATACACATTCGCACATATGCCGTGTAAACGCTTTTACACTGATTGAAAATCCTTTTCACTTATCTGTCTTAAGTCAATAAGGATACTCGCAATCGATATTGTTCGTTCGGTGTATACATACATATAATGGTTGTACAAATACATATGTGGATTTTTCTTAAGATGAAGAAATATCTTTCCAAGGACACTTGTGAAAGGATTTACGATAAAATGTTTTTCATCCTTTGATTTCTCATGGATAAGACTGATATTAACTCAAGCGATAAACATTGTTGTAAAACACACTACAAAGAAGAATTCGTTTAAATTTAATTTAATTTGACTGAATGGCGATGTTTTCATTGAGATCACATCAAACAACTTATCTTTAATGAGCTGAGTGATTGACTATGAGACAAAGAATTATATCAAAGAGATACATAGATGATCTAGGAATAGGAAACTATTTGACTCCTAATTTATCATTATAGCCTAAGAACTTATTGAACCTATTGAAAATTTTTCAATTAATTAGTCGGTGAATATGTTTCACTCGAATAATTAGAATTGTTGATTTACAGAAAGACACCACTTACTTGTAAAAAAGTCGTTCGGTACAATAGAGAGTATGTATGTATATAACATCAACTTAGAAACTCCACAATTATTATTATTATCATCCCTATTCATAGGAGAAATTCTTACATTGTTTTCCTTATTAAAACTATTTCACAATTTACAGAGACACTTTCCCCAAACGAGTGAGCCATCACTTGAAATAATTAATTTATATTCATTTCCAAAATTTGATTTGCGATTAATTGACAGATATAGCGTTAAATGGTAATATTTATTTTGTTTTTGCTTCGTTGATGTGGAAACTAAAAGAAGTATTGACATTTGTCAAGATGAACCCCCGGAATTGGCCCTAGACTTCAACTCAGTCTGGACACCATAGGGCAGAAGATTTTTGTTCGGAAGACGCAGGCTTTTCTTAGTCGAGGTAGTCGAGGTCCTAGAATCTGTGATTTCAGTTTTCCAATCGCAAAAAAAAGTACGTTTTAATTGTAATGCAGATTTTAATGAAGGAACCAATTGCATCTGGGGTGAATACGATTGTATCATCCGGAAATATACCGGTCTGCAGTTGTTTAGGTGTGGAAATCCTATAAATAATATAAAGGACCTAAAACAGAACTTTGTCTTACGCCAGCGTTTACATAGAGGCTGTTACATAACAAGCTATGTATTTATGTACACCTTGAAGGATAGTTCCGATATGAATGACTTTAGTATTTCAACCAAAGGTAAAAAAAATTAAAATAGTCTATGCAATTATCTCTCGTGCCATGTAGTGCCGAATCCTTTTCTATTGTAGAAAAACCATGCCTGTACTTTTAGCTAAATTAAAATTGCTTTGAATGTGTTTCGTAATCCGATGAATTTGATTGACTTTGTTATGGTGTGGCTAATCCACATTGTTCATGAAATAGAATATAATTCATTTCGCAGTGTAACAACAGGCTTTCCTTGATACGTTTTTTCAAGATATTTACTTAACGAATTAATGAAGATTATAAGTCTATAGCTACAAGACATACTGCTGATCTTTCCTGGGCTTAAAATAGGAATGAATTTACTTCTCTCTATGCTTTATGGAAGTAGTAGAGTTTGAAGCAATTGTTAAATAGTTCTTACAAGAACCTTAGAACTATTTTATACATTGCCTTATTATTTAGGTTCTTAACCTTGTCAACACCAGTAGACTTTAAAGGTTCCAATGAAATTCAAATAGGTTAGGTTAGGTATGTGGGCTCGCGGGAAGAGGTTCTCCACGAAGCACTCAAGTCAATACTGACCCATTGTGTTGCCCGTTTGGGGTAAAGAATAAATCATCCCTTACTGTAACCCTACGTCTATTCGTTTATACACAACTTACTTACTAAATTACCTGTTTTGCGGTCCTTCACATACAAACCATCTTGTCGATTTAATGAATTTCATAAGAGCTTCCATTGGCGTTCTGGAGAGTTCCTCTAGATTATTGAAGAAGTGTCTTCCCAGGAACCTGTATCTGGAATGTTGGAGGTCGGGGCAGTGGCATAGGAAGTGGGTTGTGTCCTCAATCGCTTCCTTATCGCCACAGCCTCTACAGAGCTCCTCTTCTGTTAAGCGTAGTTTTTTCATATGATACCGTAGAGTGTTGTGCACTGCGATGATACTCACGAGGATGAAAATGGATTTCCGGTCTTTCCGAAAAAGTCTTTCTGTTTTTGCTTTGTTAAAAGTGGGCCATAGTTTCCTTGTAGTAACGTAGGTTTCTATGGAGTTCCACCTGTAGTTTGCCTCTCTCGTGGCTTTCTCCCCTGCTTCGGGCTTAAGTGTTCAAGGCGGGATTCTCATGGATGGGTCTGTCAATTCAGTGGACAGTGCAGAGCCACTCCTTGCTAGCTCGTCAGCTTTCTCGTTGCCTGGTATTCCTTCGTTTCCAGGAACCCATCAGAGTACGACCTTATGCCGCGTCAAGAGCCTTGAGTTCTTCGCGACAGCACATCACAAGCTTCGATTTTATTTCAACGGCAGTAATTGCTTTAATAGCAGCCTGGCTGTCAATAAAAAAGGTGATACCTTCAGGAGGTATTGCCCTTACGGCAGACTCACGGGCACGTGCTATTCCCAGCGGTTCGGAGAAAATGCCAAAACCAACGCCAGTGTTCATTTTGGAGCCGTCTGTGTAGATATGGATTGCGCATTTGGTAAGTGGTGATTTTTCCATTAATCTCTGCTGGGGTAGGTGCAAGAAAACGGTCTCGTGAAGTCTAAATATGGCGTGATGTAGTCTGTGATAGGTACATGGCCAATGTATTTTTGTAGGATCGTTGAGTGACCCACAGTATTTATTTTCTAGTTTTCGGACTGGCTTATTCTTAGCGCGCTCATGGCTGCCTGTGACTGCATGAAGATATCTAGCGGTAGCAGGTTGAGGATCGCCTCAAGACCTGCCGTTGGTGTTGTTCTCATGGCACTGGTGCTGCCGATGCATGCTAGTCGTTCAAATACTTGCTACATCAATTGCCGAGACACTTACAATAGATTGAATACTGAAAAATGGTTGTTTATTTATGAACATAGAAAGAAACCCTTTTACCCGACTAGAGCATCTTTTTAACTCACGGTACAAAAACCTTTTTTTAACCAGCCATTCTTGTTAATTAAATTGCAGGTCAGATTTGCAGAAAGATTCTGATATTATATATGTATGTATGTAGGTGCATGCATACATATACATATATAGATTGTTTAGATAATTCTCACTTTGTGTCAATTATAAATTGACGAAATTTACTGCAGCCGGCCATCTCACGGCCAAACATACCTACTGGGGCTCTCGTCTTAATTAGGTGGTAAATTGCCTTATCAATGGGGCAACATACCTTCTGGCAAGCAGTCGACCTATACATCCGCGGCTTAATCGACTGTTGGATCGTATCTGAACGCCATTGGCCGTCTGTTTTGTCGACGTTGCAAATTATTTTGTGCTTATACTTTTCCGGTGGATTTTCCAAAAATTTTCTTTCATACAAACCTTGTCCTGTCAATTACGAACACAACAAAAAAAATAAAAGCCAACTCGTTCAAGCCGTTCTCAAGTGATGATCTTTCATACATGTGGCAATTGATTTTTGTACATAGAGATAAAGAGATTAAATTTTTTTTCTTTTACGTACATACATGGCATCACTGTTACGTTAAAAGCGATCAAAGGAAGCCTGGTGAAATGAACTTGGCAACTTTACAGCTATATAAAGTTGGATTTTTTCAGTGCAAAACTTACGACAAGCCATTCACTTATTTCCAGAGAACACCTTTATGGTGAAAGAATTAATTATGTAATGCATTCTAAAAAACTTTATTTATAAAAATTAACACTTAGTGGGGGGAAAAATATGTGCTAATTGAACAATGATTTCCAACACGTGACTGAAGTCAATAGTAATGGTGTACTGAGTACTGACCCTGACAAATTAACTTTAAACTTCTGTTTTTTTTTTGGTTATTACTGCATTAGTCACCAATAAATTGAATGTTTTTCGTTTGTCTTTATTACTTTTAATGTAAAGCGCATGTAAGCACATGCACATAAGTGTATATTTTGTTGGATTACTTACATACATACATTCATATATTCAATGCCAGTGTTTGATCCCAGACATTTTTGAAGACAGGCGTTGGGTACACTGTCAATATATCTCCCTCACTCGAAATGGTATTTATCAGAATTTCCAAGTGCCAAAACCACTTAATTTTAGTGTTCTTAGAAAAGTGCTTTAATGAATTTAAAAAAAAGTGTATTTTAAGTACATATTTTGATATATACATACATGCATGTGTGTAGGGGTCGCAAACGAGTAGTTTACGAGATATAAGCTAAAAAATTTTCCATGCAAGGCTATTAAGTGACTGTGGGGCCTCCCGACTGTAATAGGATGTACTATTACAGCAACTGTACTATGATGAGCGCCTACAATATTTTGTGTACAGTGTGTATATCAGATAAAATTCACTGCTATCTAGTGTAATTTAAAAACTTGGCTGTGATCTATAAAAGTTATATTCGTCAAAAACAACAGTATTAAACGCCAGCTCCCGCAATATGCATGTACGATGTACACCACTTGTACGTGGGACCGTAATTCAACACAAAATAACCAATACATAGTGAGGATTAACACACTTGATGCTGCAAACTTAAACTTAATCTTTTTTGTTGTAAATGTAAAACATATCTTTTTTCTTTTTGTTGTTACTGAGGCTTCTACTAACAGCATCAAAAAAGAATTTTTGTTTAAAGTGGTATTTGGGAACGATGCCATATGACAGGAAAATAATGTCAAATTGAAAAGACTCAACGTGTAGGCTTATTTGTTTTTTATTGTACGTTTATTATTTATCTACAAATTTAGTTAGGAATTCCAAAGGTATTTTTAATGGTTATCTTTAAATTAATCATAAGCATAGCCTTCTGATGAAAAATTCTCAATTTTCGCAGAGCTTCCTCGAACGGCAACCACCAATTTTTGTTTGCTTCAAATGCTTGAACAGAAACCTCAGGAAATTGAAAGTAAAACGAAAACCAAAAATATGCTCACAGAGAGAAAACTAGCGTTCAAGTATTAGTGATGCCATATGGCATCAAAATACCGAAAGGGTTAAAGTTGTGGCAGGGTATGATGTAGAGATTTTGAATTAAATAATATTTACTCGGAGAAATTTAAAAATCTATCCTTGTATGTACGTAAATCAGTGCTTAATCGAAATCGTTAAATATTTTCCAAGGCTATCACAAAAGTAACATTTACGTAGAACTCTTTACGTCTTTATTATTCCAAAGTTTCATGGCTTTCTCATAATCTGAAGTACAACACTTAATTTCGAAATAATTAAAGTCTTATACACTAATCGCCTTTCAAACTTCATTACCAAATCCTCAAGATATTTCCCATGGTGCGTTCTTAAGTATTTTTAAGCAAAATCAAATACAGGAAATTTATTTACAACACTACTATTCCCATTGGAACTATTTCCTCTGTTTCAACAAATCGTCATTAGCAGTCACATAATCTGGCATACATATGAAAGTCAAGTACACAACAAAGTGACTGCTTCATCATAGCAAGGATCCTTTAACAAGCATATGTGAACGAGAAGGGAAATGAAAAGCTTCATTTCGTATAACTTCTGGGAATATCGCATTTTCTTGTACAGTGGTAATGACTTGAATTTCCTTAGCTCTGAGTTTGTTTGATTTTCTCCCGGAATTCAAACATAAGATAATGAAAGCAAAACTTACGTATGAAGATGTTATGAGTGCTCAGAGACCCATAGCACGTTTACAAATCTTATGGTTTGATTAGATGTTTTTAAAGTCTATGGCTTCCACAACATAATATGATTTGTACCTATGTACGAGTAGATACGTAAATACTAAGAGATTTTACATTCTTTAAGGCACCTAAATTTAAATGAAAAGTATGGCTGGCAAAAACACATACGCATACTTTTGTTTAGGGCTGTATGGTGTGCAAAATAATAGGTGCGTGCCTTAAAATCCTTTTAACGTATTGCTGGTATGGTAATTATGAAGACAGACTCTTGAAAGTAATTTGTTTTTATTCAATTGCTTCATTTTTTCAATGAACATAAAGAAGAATGATACTGTTTTCGCAAAATAAGTCTGGACAGTTGCGAAAAAAATAGGAGTAACATCCTGACACTTAAAAAAAGAGACAAGTTTTTAGCTTAAAGGGTATGATTTCAAACACGTAGTTTTATGTACCCTAAAACGATTTGGCTCCAATATTTGGTACAAGAAACCGTTATTTTTCATTACGGGCTGACACCTTCTTAACATAGAGAGTCCACTAGTCTTTGATACTTTTCGGATGGTATGGATTCCCAACCTGCTGCAGAAAATTCCTTACACTTAAGTATTCTTACAGAGGTTTTGCCACCATCTGCTTTAACTAAATTTCTCTTGAACTCGTCGGACCACAGAACATATCTGCAATTATCCAGATAAGATGCTCTTGGTCAAAATGTTTTCGGCTTTGCCATGTCAAGTAGTTAACAAGGATATTTTCTGGGATTTCTAGCAGGTAATTTGCTACGCAACAGCCTTCTTATCGTCAAGGAGTTAACATCCAGCTCAAGTTCTTTTTATTTGAGTAGAGGTAGCAATACTGACAATAACACCTCAGCAGAAATCGAGCGAAAAATAACTCTTGCCAATCGCTGTTTCTTTGGGCTGAGAAGGCAATTGAGTAATTCCGAACGACTAAGGAGACTCTTTACAAGTCCCTAATCGTCTCAGTCCGGCTTTTTCAAAAGACTTCAACCAACTTGGAGTGCGCAACTGGTGGCACATAGCTAAGAACCGGGCTAACTGAAGAGGCTTGTTGGTTGAGACCCAGGTTCACCCCGAACTGCTTCTTTCTTTAAGTAATAACATTGACACAAGACAAAAAAGAATTATGTTAAGATTTGTTATCGGCTGGGTCCAAAATCCAAGAGGCCGAGACCATCAACCATCAACACCAAGAATGCATCCGCAACTACAACACTCAGCACTACCTCCATGTGCATGTGAATCGGGAGATCATTATTGACGTATACGGATTGGATGTTGACCTCTGAGGATGTATCGTTCGATTAAATGAATGAAACTGCATCTGAGTGGTGTAACCAGTTAGAGTAACCAGTTATTCAAACAAATTCACAATGAGTAACAAAAAATATTATGTGGACAAAATTAAAGACATCAAATAAAACCAAAATAAACCATTAACTGTAAACAACCTCAAACATCCCGGCCAACTTGGAAGAAGCTTTAGGGCAATGGGAGAGCTGTAAGTTTTGATATTGAACGCACCGATAGTTCACGGTGTGTTCAGATAGTTGCCACTCTAACGTTGCTGTCTATTTCCGGATGAACGGTTTCTACCATACCCAGAAGCCATTTTGCAGGCGACAGATTTGGTTTCTGTATGAACAAAAAATCTCCAATTTTAATGTTAAGCATCTGTTGCTGCCGTTTGGAATGCTCTTGAAGCGTTTTGATGTATTGAGCCATAAAACCTTGGGCCATGCTTTGTATGTGATTCCAGTGGTATAAGCAATTTATACACAATTTATGGCACATCCAGATAGCTCGCCTCTGTAGCGGCTGTGTATGGTTCACATATAAGGAAATGAGCTGGTGGATATAATGGATATAAATATTCATCAGACAAAACGCAAAAAGGCCGAGAGTTTAAAATAGCTTTAATCTGACTATATAGTCCCTCAAATGTGAGTATAGTGGCTTCAAAAACCCTCCCCAAATAGAGTTTGACTGACTTAACTCCTCCCATAACCCACCGAAATGATGCGCGGACGGTGGTATGAAATGCCATGCAATGGCATCCACCGCAAGTGCAGCAGTAATATAATCATTATGTGTTTTTAACAGTACGGGTTTCAACATCTCCTTAAGACAGCGACATGTTCCTTGGAAGTAAGATCCGTTGGCACTGTACACGTTAGAACATTTTCCGCCACGAGATATGAAGCGACTAAGAAAGTATCACTTGTAAGGTCACCTACCAACTCGAGGTAAATTGCCTTCGGCTTATTCAAACAAAGAGTGCGAAACAAGCCTTGGACAATCTTGGTTTGCAAGCACGGGAGGGTTTGATCGTATATTGCCCAGTGTGGTAGCAACCGGTGTTCGCACCCATGAGTTGTGTGCTAGTAAGTTCTCGCTGAAGAAAACATGTTTTGCATCTGTGAAGGATCTCTTGGATGAGGTTGTGGCTTCCCAAAATCCAATACCGTTTTTGGCCAGAGTAAAAGTTTTGGAGACCGCTGGATGAAGAAAAGTATTATGTATGCCCTCGGCTATAAGAAGGGAGAAGTAGTAAAGGATGTTTCAAATGAAAGGATGTTTCATCAAAATGATGTTTTTTTATTTCAAGATTTACAATAATTTTTTGAAGTTCAAGATTAATTTGCAAGTAAAAATAGTTTATAGTCACAAGAGTCTACATGCATCCTAAAAAGTGCAGAATCTAAGAACCAGCGTCAAATTCAATATCAATTTCTTTATTAAATAGCGCATTACAAAGTAAAATAAACAAATAAATTAACATCACTAAAAAAACATGAAAAATATTATCTTAAAATTCTGCAAATGACATTCAATATTTTTTCAGCCCTTCATTTGAATCCATGACTGCTTGCAGTCTTCTAGACATCGAAAGAGCGATGCAGCTGTTTAGGCACATGTAACAGGAGCTATTCCTTAACTCTTTTTGCCGTATGCTTTGGATCATTGTCTTTGTGTAACACCCAAATGTATCCTAAGCCTATACATTAAGCAAATGCTCTCAAATTATCCCGCAATATGTCCAAATATTTGTATTGATCCATAGTGCCCTCAATAAACACTAATTTCCCACTTCTGCCGCCACCATTGACCATGACTTTGCCTCCCCCATGTTTCACTGTTGGTATCAAATTCTGCACAGCCATTTCCTGGTTTGGTCTACGCCATATTTTGTCTCGGCCACCAGATCCGAAAATATTGTAATTACTTCGTCGGTAAATAGTACACTTCTCTAAAACTCGTGACCTTCAGAAATGTAGTGTTTGGCAAACTCGAGGCGTTTTTATTGGTTGAGCTTGTCGATTTGGGGCTTTTTCCTGAGAACTCTTCCATGAAATCGTATAAGTAGATCTTAAAACTCTTCAGCCATTTTTTGGAGCGCTAGTCCTAGGATAGGATGTCACTTTACGAAGGATGGTCCGAACATCTCGGGCATTTAATATCTTGGGACGCCCAGGACGACATTTATTTGGGACATTACCCCTATCATCGTACCTTTTTATTATAGACTGGACTTTTGCGCAAGTTTTACTAACAATTCTTCCAATTTCACCGCAACTTTTATTTTCTTCTCTTTATCTAACAATTGAATTTCGAGTTTCCATTGGAACTTCTTTTCTGCTAGCCATTTAAAAAAAACGTTTTTATTAAAAAAGGAACTCAGTCTGCTGACTAAAAGAATAATGAAAAGTCCCAGTTCACTAAAAAAAACGAACGGTACTTCATTTGGTTCCGTTGAAGTTTTTATAAAAATGCAGCTATATGCTGACTATTTCATGGTTCATGTTTACGGTTGACTCTGTTTTCTAAAAGTGTTATCTGGTAATAAGAAGATGTATAATCAATGCCTAACAAGCCAATTCTGTGCCGATTTTTAGATTTGAAACTTCCTATGTAGCTGTGTATGTAGACTTTTGTGATTAACTGTATTTATTTCAATTTAAGTTAAAGGAAATGTATGTACATTTCCATATTTAAATACTCTCAGATTACGATGTTGCTTCTGATAAAAAATGATTTTAATAAAAATATTTTTTTGTTCTTTCCTAATATTGACCTTATTTATGTCTTTTAAATGTTGTGGTAGACTGTTGAATATTTTGGGCCTTCCTTAGCCGTATTCATTTAAAATGGAAGGAGGTTTATACATTCCATCCGCTCGTTGTCTAGTATCAAACTGATGGCTGATTTGCGTACGGAAGTTCGAATCGTCATAGTATTCCAACGCCGCTGTCATTTCGAACATTTGTTTAATTTTCAGAACTCTTACGTTGTTGATTATGGTGTCTCTTCTCGAAAATAATTCAATCGCTCTATCTTGGATGTTTTGCAACTTCTCGATTTTCTTTTGACTCAGATTTATCAGCATTGTTATATTGGGAGCAAATATTTCTATAATTGGTTTCACATCTGCCATTCTGATACCAACTGCTCTAAGAGCTTTTTAAACATTTAAGCGATAAAACAAACTTTCTATAACCACGCACTCATTGTCTCCAAAATACACAGAGTCTCATGTTTTCATGTTGTTAGGGTACAGTGATGAATAAAAAAAAGGTCTGCAAATTCAAAGAAAAGTTTTTTCCTTTTCTTATATTAATATCGCTCATCAATGTTTTAATTCCGTTTTGTGTGAATATAAGTTTCAAATCGCTGAACTGATCATTTGAAGTCTCCTGGCTTAGATACAGTGGGAAGATTTCGAATTTCTCCTTACCATATGTTACCTCCAGAGTGATCCCACTATATCTATACCACACTTTCACATTTATATTGCGTTCTTTTAGAATATTTTGGATTGGAAAAATTTAGAGGACAATTTTTTCCCGCAAGCCCATGCACATTATATAACAAAAAATTGATGATTTCTTCCTTGATATCAATAGGTTCCTTCTTTTTTACTTTAATATTACATAGTGGTTTTTTGTTTGTGTCTATTAATTTAATAAGCTGTGTTTTTTTCTTCTCTATATAAATTTCATTAATATTTAAATCTAAAATTTCAACAATACATATCTTTAAAATCTAAACTACTTCCACAACAGACAGCTGATTCCTACATATTTTTGTACCTATTCACATTTAAATTGTTACAATTATCAAGTTTCTTGTAATCAAAAGTTATTTTCTCAAAAAAAATATTATGCAATTCAATACTGGTTTTCCGTCGCCCTTTCTGCATGTAAATTTATCCGATCTCCAGTACAAGTAATGTTTTACAATCATTAATTTTTCTCCACGCAATAATAATATAAGCTTGGATTTGTCTTCTTTGAGTATTTCGGATCTCAATACTGCCTTCTCCCTTCTGTTTTTACCTTCTTTCGTAAGATCTCTTTCAATAGATATTTTTGTATTTTTAAGGTTTTTGGTAGTGAAAAGAACTTTGTTCCTTTGTTCCTTGTTTCTACTCAAAGCCGCTATTAATACTCGGTTGTACAGTCACCTAGCGATCCCATCATTGTCTCTGCTACCAGTGAAGCATGCGGGGGTTGACATATGTACATACATGGTTATGTACGGATCGGTGCCAACCAGGAATATTACATATGGACCTACACCACTAACTTAACGTCGACGAAACATTGAACGAACTTTGAGGCCTGCCAGGGTTTTGGCTTTGTTCGAGAGCCAGGAGGTGGGTTAGCACATAATCGAAGACAGTGCTGACTTATCCTTTGGCCTTTTAAGGCACTCTTTGTCGGGGGCTGTTTATCAGTTATTCAAAACGTATCTGCATATCTGCAGGCCGATCACTGTGCGCTACCTGCAACTCCCACAGTAGTCAGAGCTGAGGTCTAAGGTATACGTATGTACATTTTACACGTACATACATGCATAGGTATAGGTGATTGCATGTTTTAAATGCAACAACCATTTGATACCAGTATCACACATCGTTGGTTTCTTAATGCTATTTGGTTGGATTTTCCGAACAAAATCAAACTTATGCATTCTCCATTCTAACAGCCAGATAGTAAAACCGAACTAAATTGCTAACATAAAATGGAACAACCAGAAATGCAGTTTGCTGGAACTGTGGTAATTTTGTCAATTGCATTTGCGTACTTCTCCGCATACTAGTATCTATTTACATGGTGAGTGGTGGGAGTTGGTTGAAGACTGGAGAATTCCACTTCATTTTCAAATTAATTGGGAAAAACACTATGCATTCAGATTGTTCTTTAGAGAAGCTAAATGTAAATATTGTTTTCAAATGGAATATGTAAAAGGGAGCACTGGAAGTATGCGTATAAAAGTATGTATTTGGCAAGCCTTTTTTTTCTGTCATGGAATATAATTTCGTAGTTAAACTATAACTGCATTACTAGTAGTTCCTGCTGGAAGTATAGTTATACCGCATTCCAAAATGGTATATTAATTTTGTTATATTGTTTGTGTAGTTCCATTTCGGACGATTAAACTTTGGGAGTTGATAGACGAGAACAAAGAGTTCTTATTTCTATGCACCAGAGAACTTTAGGGCAATTTAATTTATTAAGGTAATAGAGTAAAGTTAAAAAGGCTTGATATTAAAACACCAAAATACACAAGTAATGCATTAAAATCCCATGCTCCATATCCAAATGATAAAGCTGGAGGACGATCGGCTATACCTATAACGAATTGCTTGAAACATTATGAAGAATCTAAGTTCAGAAATGGGAATATGTTAATTACAACAATAAGTATTTGTTTGAAAAAGAAAGAGTTCAAGGTAGCAGCAATTTACTGCCCACCCAAGCGTTCCCCTACTGAAGAAGACTATAAAGAACTTCTAAATTTGCTGGGACATAACTTTTTCGTTGATTTTTTTCCTGTGGATCGTCTACATACTGGCCATCTGATCCCAACGAAATACCAGACCTAGTTGACTTTTTCGTAGCAAAAGATATTAGGCGAAATCATATACATAAGTGTTGAATGTAATTATGACTTATAATCAGATCATTCTCCGGTGATCTTGTCAATGAGTCAAATGGAAGTGCAGGAAAAAAGTTATCCTAGGCTTGTAAAAAAAGAACGAACTATTATGATAAGTTATGATATTGAAAAATAAATCTATGTATTCAAAAATGGTTTACTTAGTAGATTTCTATGAAGCTTAACGACGGATGCATCCACCGATTACTTCTTGTGGAAATCAGCTAATCGTCTAAAAAGACTTCAGTTTCAAAATCCGCCCTTGAAGCACCGATAAATGAATCGACACTCGAAACAAAAAGCTGATCTGATCGCAGAACGTCTGTCGAACGTTTCTAAACCATTCTTGTCAAGTTCAGCTACTAAAAATCTAGAGTTCGTTGATAAAAGAGATGAGGCTGAAATTCCCCTCGTAACGCACACAGAAGTAAGAAGAATGTGTCAACACCAGCTGTCAAATATAAAAAGCATCAGGTTACGATATAATAACTGCCCACATTTCGAAAGTAATGCATTAATAGCCGAATGTCAAATGATCCGATATCTCCTACATCATTGGAAAATTGCTGAAGTAACTGTAATACCCAAGCAAGGAAAACACCCAACAGAAGTAACTTCTTACAGACTGATGTCACTTATACCAATTATGGTAAGGGTTTTCCAAAAAATGCTCCTAAAAAGGCTTAACAAAATCATCAAAGAGAGAAGTCTATCTCTGAATAATCAGTTCGGATTTAGAAATAATAATTCCACGATAGACCAAGTGCATTGAATCACGGATGTAGTGGAAAAGCACTGGAAGAAAAACAATTCTGTTTGGCACTATTTTTATACCAGATTCCAAGCCGACCTAAGACACGTGTCACCATTCCGGCCGATCATTCCTCCGATCTTAGGGTGATCCTTGAAATTCTGAAGGCTAATAACAGCTCCCTTTCAACCCATAATTGGAAGATTGCCAAAGTGGACGAGCCGAGAGGAGAAGTCAGAAGTGTCATCATTGTCATCAATGAAGAGTCTCTGGCCCCTTTGGCATTTTCTTACGAAAGGGGCCCGACAGAGTAAGCAGGATGTAGTCCCTTCTCCACCAGCTATCGACAGACACGGAGATGGTTGACGCTCTTCTAAAACTCGACTTTCCTGGTCCTCTTCCTCCCTCCGGCATCTGAACCGAGAAGTAGCTCTAATGCTGCGAATCCTTCAGTTCAACAATTACAGTTAATTTACACCCAGTCAGGAATACAAAGCCTTCCCTAGGGTACATTGGGCATATGGGAGTACTGCTTGCAGTTCAGCGTTTTTCAGAGTTTTAAACCGCGAAGTGCGACTTTAGTGAATTCCTTTGATAACTGATTTTTGTAGTCTGTCAAATTGATTTCACGATACCGTTTCACTCCTCCAAATGAGGGCATAGTTGCTCTGGTATTCCTTCGAGCTGATCATATTTTAGGGAATCTTGGCCACTCAAGATCTGCCTGTTGTTGATATTATTGTTTTTCTTTTCTAATTGGCCGAATCGCTTCCTAACTTCTTCCAGAGAGCATGATACTTCTTAGGACAAGCAGAGTACTTGCATACTGTGCTTCCAGTCCCTTAGTGGATATCTTACTCACTATTGTCTTTATCTACCGAAGTGAGATTGCCAGCCTGCTCAATTCTTGTTTCAATAATTTGAGTGAGTATACACTTAGCTTTCTCAGTTTTTCTAGCCAGCCAATACTCATCCAACTCTTTCTCCAAGCCAGCGATGGAACACTGGGGATTCAACTCCTAAAGGTCATGTTTCAGTCCCATCGTCGACTGCTATTGTTCCTCATATTTTGTATCATTTTGATTATTTTGTTTTTAGATTTCGGTTAATTTTGCTGCCACCAGTGGACCAGTGTCCACCTTAGCTTACCGGCACGCTTAAGTTCACAGCGGCGCGTTCGGCGCGTTTCTAAAGCTTATATCACCGGGGGCTAGGTATCTGTTGTTACCCATATTTCAATAACCACTGCGCTGATTAGGTACATACATGCATGTTAGTCTTAGCTGGCACTAATCTAGTGAACCATGATAAGCCATTTTCAGCGAGCGCCCACTGTGAGGAATAGAGAAGATAATTTTTCACCACCTTCTAACCCTTATTTGATATGGAAAAAGTTTATTGCACAGCAATTACGTTTTTAAAATTCCTCTTGAACAATTAGAATACCAAACACCTAATTAAAACATTTGGTGAAAATCGTCCATCCCCACCCACCACTTATTAACCTATCCTCTACTCTTAGTGATAATTTACTCCACGATTGTTCATTATCTATTAACATACTATCTCATTACATCAAAGTATTAAAATTACTAATATATTCTTACCACGTTGCCATTGTAACTAAAAACCTTTGTGATGTAATTATCAAGGAATATGCTGAGAACAAAGAATTCAACACAAATTTGCATATCTAATATTTTCTCAAAGTTTCCGTAGCGATGCTTAAGTTCACACCCCTAAGTTAGTCAATAACCTTTCATCCACTATCCTAATTCAACCCATTTCCATAATATTTTCAAGAAAATTTCCGTAAAACAATATTTTGTATGCAAAATCGAGGTAACATGTCTCTTGAGCTTGTCTCTGTTGCGATATACATACATACATATGTACATACATATACATACATACGCAGCTTATTCTTCCGAAACAAAAGTGTAGTAGGGTGGCCTAGATATTACCTAACTTTGACTTAAGGGGCTATCCTGCTTAACTTCGTGAAGTGTCACTTCTAAAAGTTATATGTTAATTCTTTATTTTTGACAAAGCTTTATACATAACATACTAAGTATATTAATGCCTCGTTTTATAAATAGATAAATGTCGTAAATATGAGATGAAGCTAAAGTGACACATTAAGCTTCAAATTAATTTTACATAACGTGCCACAGTTAGTTTGATCAAATATTCTTAAGCAGGTCCTTCTAAACGGAACGCTTAGTAATAAACGTTATACATATACGTATGTATGTATGTATGCATGAGGAGGTACATTCTTAAATGTGTTCATAGATACAGTTGGCGCCGTGGCTCAAGTGGTTAGTGCGTTGGACCGCTGAGCGGGAGGTTCGACGTACGAATCCCAGAAACATCCCAAAACTCTTGAGAAAGCTTCTCAGTTTGCCTTTCGGATATGGCTCTAAACTGTAGGTCCCTTTCATTTGTGTGAAAAAATATTACACGAACAACACAAACGGTCGCGAGCAGCTAGGCCCTGGACCATACCGTTGCGCCAAGTATTTGTAAATATTTGTAGATACAGAAATAAATTTTGATACACCCACCCTTTTCTTCGACTCAGTATTTGAAGCTTACATATACTCATACATACATAAACGTGGGTGATTATATGTACTAGACAATAATAGGAAAATAAAAATTACGAAATGTGTAAGACTTAGGATTTAAATTGGATTCATTCGTTCGCAACCTACTGCAATAAACGTTAATTTTCCAAGGATTTTCGCATTCCTAACCTTGCAGGATCAAAGTAAAAACGAGCCACACACTCGCACGTTTCTGGTTATTTATGTATGATAAATTTCAGTCATGTGATCTGATTGGTGTCGTATTTATTTATAGAGAATTGTATTCACTTTGTTGAGCCTTGTGAAGTGGACTGATGTGAAGTAATGAAATGGTGTCGTATATCTTGGGATTTGCTCGAATTCAAAAGAAATTCCCATGACTGTTTCAAAGAAGGAAAATTGCTTCTCCCGTTATTCCGGAATATCTCGATAAATGAAAGGAAGGTGATAAATCGTAGGTGGGCACAATTTCGATTGGAAAGAGTTGAATGTGAAAACACTTCAATATTCTAGAGATTATTATTCATACATACGCACGGTTAGGTCGATTTCTTTCGTTAGTAATTGATTCATCATTTGCAAGAATAGCTCACTTAAGCGATGTAAATATGTATGTACGTACCAGTACATAAATGCAACTTAGTTTGTAAATTGTTTGTCGATTGTGTTTACTCAGATCTTTAAATTTTTTTTTCATTAAGTCCCGGAAATAATATTGGTTAAGTAGCTGCCGCTGGAGTTGATCAAAATTCGGGCCCGTACCACAGCATTTCTCAAGAATTTTCTGAGAAATACTGGCGATAAATTCTCCACTTCTTGTCCGATGTTCTCCCTAACAAAGAAACATCTGAAAAAATACATACTTAATACATAGATAGATATGCATTTGTACATACATATGTACATTCTATGCCTCTGTTTTGGTGATTAATAGTTAATAAGGTGGCTCTTTAATGTAAATACAACTATCAATCCATAAATCTTCTACGTCAAGCATTTCTATAAGAAGAAAGAGGATCTCGAAAATCATAAATCAAACAAGAACGCTGTAATTTTGCGAACATTTGTATATTCATAGATAAATACTTTGCGAATCCCCGTACGGAAACCTGTAGAGATGAGGAAGGAAACCTGGTAGTAGAATCACAGCCTGTGCTGAGAATATGGAAAAACTTTTTCTGCAGACTGTATAATGGCGATGAAGACCAACATACCGCTGTCAGGCAGAATACAGACGATGATAGCCAAAGCTTCCATCCACCTGACCGAAACGAAGTGAGGATAGACAGACAGTATCCCAGCTTAAATTAAACAAAGCTGCTGGTCCTGATGGCCTACCGGCCGAGTTGTTCAAGGCAGCTGGAAATGACTTGGTAGAGAGCGTACACCAACTTATTTCCAAGACTTGGTCAGACGAGTGTATGCCTGATGAATCGAATCTCAGCATCGTTTGCCCGATCCACAAGAAAGGTGACCCCCTCAAATCGATGCAAAATGGGTTTAATTGTAAATGAGGGCAAAACCAGATTTCAAAGAACCTTTCTTTTAAATGTTTTTAACCGCACACCTCTCATAAGCAGACACATTTTTCGGAACCGTCGGTGTCCGCTTATGAGGGAGTACACTGTGCGTGCTGTCAACAAGAAGGGACACACAACATTGGACAGAACGTCACAGTCGACAGCTATAATTTCGAAGTAGTAAGGGATTTTGCCTACCTTGGCTCTGCTATTAATTCTGACAACAACATATCGGCGGAAATTAATTGAAGAATAACTCTTGCCAATCGCTGTTACTTTGGGCTAAGAAGACAATTGAGTAGTAAGGCCCTATCTCGAAATACTAAGGAGATTCTTTGTAAGACCCTAATCATCCCAGTCCTGCTTTATGGCGCTGAAGCATGCACTCTTTCGAAAGCGGATGAAGCTATTCTTGGTCGCTTCGTGAGAAAAATTCTTCGTAAGATATACGGTTCGGTTTGCATTGAAGGGCTTTGGAGGAGAAGATTCAACGACGATTCAAGGACCGGGCTAACTGGAGAGGCTTGTTGGTTGAGGCCCAGGTTCACCCCGAACTGTAGCGTTATGTATAACAATCCTATGATAGGCCTAACTTAGTTCTTCGCACAAAACCGAAGATGTAGTGGCATTACGTCTACTTTTGCATACGCTCGGAGAACAGTGGGCGACGTGGCTCAGTGGTTAGTGCTTTTGATTACAATCGTGGGAGCAGCCACTGGCGTGTCGGAATGTAATCAGATATCTTGGGCTTTGGCTAGACCAATATCTACGTATATTTTAACAAACATATAGATGCTGCTCTGGCCAGAGCCAAAGTGGCTTTCACTTTTACAAAGAGACTGTTTTATAGCAGCCCACTCAATGGAATGGTGAAAGTAATCTGCTACATGACCCTCATCCGGCCCATGCTCGCATATGGTTGTCCCGTATCAATGCTCAACGTGGGAGCAAGCTTGATGGAAAGGATTCGGGTGTTTCAGAGGGCTGGTTTGCCTTCATATATAGAGAACATCAGAGTTTCAATACAAAAAGTTATATTCCAATGAGGTCCTGTATAAAGAGAGTGAACAATTTCCTGTTGTTGATTCCAGGCCATATTGCAAGAGCAATGAACTCGATAACCTGGTCTCTGAGGCCTAATATCCCAATGATATGAGAGCGTGCGCCTTAAGGAAGTTCAAGTAGTATAATCAGTTGCAGGGCATATAAGTATGAGATTAGGGATGAAATGAACCAGCCTTCCAATATATTTTTTTTTGCCTTTTCTTCCTTTGAAACGATTTATTGGGTCACCTTGGCTCAGTGATTAGTGCGTCGGAATAGTGAGAAGAAAGTTCGAAGTTCGAGTTCTAGAAAACACCAAACAAGTTTTTTTCACGATCTGGGAGTTATAACTGCTATGAGAACGATTCTCAATTTGCTTTTCGGATATGGCTTTAAACTGTAGGTCCCTTCGGTTTGTACGGAAAAATAAAACCCACAACACGAATAGTCGCAAGAGCTAGTTCCTGACCAGTGATCCACATATGAACTGTTGCGCCAAATATTTGTAATTTGGTCCACTCCACATTTAAGTATTCTTCAATAGAATCACTCTATAGATATGGCTAAGTATGCGAACAGAATTCGTTTGATACTTTCCAAATTCAGACCTGTCTTCTAAAATGTCGTACTCATTTGAAGCAAAAAAAGTATTTATTATACACACTTTTAACCACTCATGTAAATTCTTTTACAAAAGGAAGCAGGATTTGTAGCGTATTTGTCTTCCTCATTTTTCTTAATCGCATTTATTTTCTCAGCTTTGGAATAATTTACACTTTTACCCATTGCACATGGAACAATGTGTCCTTAATTGAAACTCGACTTATGTCAACTTGTCTTCGTTTTCCGTTTTAATTTCATAATGATCTTTTGTGTTCATCCAAACGGGATGCTGAGTGCGCATTTAATTACGTCGTCGTTTTACAATGCATTGCTGTAAAATGTGGGTTGTGCACATGAAAGCTTAAGAGGATTAGGGAGCACATGCTTAGAAAGTAAGAGAATCGCAAACACACAAGTGGAAATAGAAATCAAAGAAATAAATTGAGAGAAAAAAAATTAAAAGTCTACAACTACTCACATCATGATTTCTAAAGAAGCTGGTTAAAGCTTCTCTTTTTTACGTTAACACGAGATTACTTGCCATTTGAAAAACATTGTTTCCACAATTTAGTACTCTGTCTTGGTTAATTTTCTGCCTTGTGGTACCAAGCTTTTTTTTTACTATGAAACAAAGCTTTGCACCCTTTTATTTCAATCAACAGTGTGTGCAATTTTAGTCCTCCTCATGGAATACCACTTTATGCAACATCTGCACGAAACGCATGAAACAGTGCATGCAAACATTCCCACTCAATGAAGCATTAATGTGCACACATGCAAACGACCAAATGAGAAAATAAACCCTCATACTCGAATTTAATAAAAAAGGGAGCAATAACATAAAAAGATTGTTCAAATCGATTTTGATTATGTTCTGCGGAATATTATTATTGTCATATTTATGTAGATACATACATCAGATGTCTCGAGTACCTACTGCAACAAATTGTTTTGTTGGTGGATACTGTAATAGGGTACTTACTAGTCAATCGAAGTTACTTAAGTGGGTATTACGAATAGGATTTTAAATCATGAAGAGTAAAAGCTTTAAATTAAATCGCCCATAAAAACAAGTAATTCAATTGATTTGGGTAGGTAATAAACATATTATTTAAAATCATGGCTCAAATTTCAAAGAAAAATACATAGATATGCACATACATATGTATATTGAATTTCTTGAATTTTTCGTCGATTACAGAAGAACTCCGAAAAATCTTGCGTGAGACTTTTATAAAAAAAAATATACATATATATACAAACATATTTCTTTGGCAGAAATCTTAGTTTAGGTTTGGATTCACGAAGAGTGGTGAACCCTTTGCGAAAATGTCCGATACAAGCCACGGCGGGACATTCACACAAAATGTTTTCGACAGTTTCAGTGCCCTCAAAACAATCTTGTGCCACTAGATGATAAAACAAATTGAAAGTGGCTTTCAACACGATGTTATTTTCACAGATTTTCAAAAACCTTCGACAGTGTTAACCACTTTATCTTAAGCGGTAGATTAGCTTCATTGACGGCATGGGAACGATATTTGCCGTTTCTAATTATTTCATTGGCTTTTTTGTATGTCATCCTGTTGACTTTAGATATCTCATTTGGCCTTGTCCTGCACATTTTTAATTGGATCCTATCGATCCTATCATTTCTACATGTTTCTTTATTGCGGCGACTGCAGCTAGCAAAACATTAATTTGTGAGAATCTGTGTAATATATTATCTATTTATATCTATAAATTGTGCCTCTATCATAGAAAAGATCTTTTATACAGGGCCATACAATTTAACCAGAAGCTATATTGAGGTTCTTAAGAACCTCACTCACAATCACTACATGCAGAGCGATCATAGAGCTATCCTAGTCAATATCAGTTCGGGGTTAAGCACCGGTACCGGTAACGTGCCTACTTTTAAATCATTTAGATAGAAATCAAACACCTTAGACGAACAAGTACTGTGCTATGTTCTTGGCGAGGCAGTACTAGAAGGCTCAAAAATGTAATGCTCTTTAATCAAAATGAGAGCGATAATGATCCAATGGCAGGAATGACATACGAAGAACTTCTTTAACTATGCGACAAAATACAAGACCGAAAAGCGCCGGAACTTTGCTGTATACCCAATCGAGCGTTAAAGACTGCCTTGCGAACTCGACTGGAAATTGTTGTAGAAATGTATATTGTTATGCCTCTAATCGGGCTTTACACAAAATAATATGAGTTATCAAAGTTCACCGTCAGGCCAGGTAAACGTCGTGGTACGTCGACTCTGGTGTTTCCTTTGGATACTTATGAAGAATCCAATAACTTTAGCAATAAACGAACGATTCCAACAACTTCACAAATAAACGAACAATTCCAATAACTTCAGCAATAAACGAGCAATTCCAAACACACTTTAGTTATTTTAAGTTTACAATTTAAATTTATTTGAACAAAAAAAATTAAATTAACTCTAATTTGACAAATGTCTAAACTATAGAAATCGTATCCAACAAATCCCACTCAATAATTATTTTCACCTGCATAAACTGTTGACACCGCATTTTCCGCTGTTACATTTTCTTCCTATTTTCTGCTGCATTAGCGTCTGGTTTCGGTCGCATGTCGCACTGTGGAGATGGGGTCATCGTTGTCACGCGTCACATGATCTACATCCATAACAATATACTGATCTCTAGACCTATTGCCTCTCTAATGTTACACATGAAGGGAAGAGTCCTCGAACGAGTAATACATACGTATGTACATATATAATAGGCTTGAATTTGGCATCGAAGGAGCTCGTGGTCTAGCAGATCACCAGATAATTTCGTAAATTAACTGACCTGAAGGGGACTCAATACTTATGGTATGATTTTGCCTAAGAATGTACATATGTACATACTTATATCTACTTTTTTATTCACCTTGTTTTCCTACAGTGTATTTATATTATTATTTATTTCATATAAAGGGAAAATATGGAAAACTTTTTCCAAAAATTTAACTTTTTTTTTGTTAAATTTAACCTAGGGCATATGATTTCCAGTCCGCCAGCACAAAGGTCCATCAAATAATAATAGGACCATCAATTCGACCACTTAATCGGCGGCCTAAAAATCACATGTCAAGGCCCAGCCCTACCTAATCTTAACTTTAGAATCGTAGAAAGGAAGATGAACGCATTGGCTGATGCCAAGGGTCGGCACCTGGATTAATAGGAAGTATGGCGAAACAAACTTTAACGAGACACAACTTCTAGCGGGTCGTGGCTGCTATAGAGAGTATCTCTTGTAACGCAAACTGTCGGCGTCGTGATAATGTCTTAGAGAACATATATGAGAATAGAACACGTGTTTTTTCACTGTCCGTGTTCCGAAAATGCAAGAGTGTTACTGCGGAATAAATTTGACGACTGGCCGACTGTACAATGATAGAACTAAGGCTGATGTAAGCAATTGTGTGTGGAATGCGGAAAACTATGGTAAAAACGAGGGGATGCACAGCCGATACAACATAATCCCGACAAAAGCGATTGATTTTGCAGCTTGGCTCAAATTCCGCTCTATCGGAGCGTGGAATTATACGAAAAAGCGGGTTCCAAGTTAGCGTTACAACGCAACGGTCGAAAGGATTATTCAAACCACTTACAACATTCAGCGTAAAAAAAGAAACCAGTTCTAACTCGTGTTTTCAAGGATTCGAACTTTGAGCATTCCGCTCAATAATTCATATACCTACATAATAATTTTAAAAAAGAAAATGACATTCAAGGCGAATGCAGCAAGCGACGTCCAGGAAAGACATACAACGGGAGTTTTTAAAATCTTTTAGCTATGCGAATAACGGTTACTACATAGCAAATTTAATTGGTTCTGAACACAAATGCATTCATGGACATACATATGTAGTTTATAGTTAAGCAGTTAAAGAAGTATTACAAGTTGGGGTCAAAAAAAAAGTTTAAACCTTTTAGCTACGAAGGTGACCATTAATTTTTGTTTGTACTTAGTGCGGTTTCGAGTCGTTATCTTTTTCAAACAACCATTTAATAGGCATTTCAAAATCAACGTAAAAAAACATAATTTGAGTAAAAATGTCATTACCTTACAAATATTATTACAAAATATTAAATGACTAAAATACTAAGCCCCACATTGATTCAAAAATACGATTTGGTTGACGACCGAAATTAAGCAAATCATAAAATTTGTAGTACGGTTTTTCAAATTTTTTCACTTTTTGATTTGCTTGACCGACTTTTCGTTTAATGTGAACGCTTGTCCTAAAACTTCAGAGTATTTTTAATTTTTGTTTCTGATTTTGAAGAGGAATCATCGTAGCTAAGCATAAAAATACGGTGTCGAGCGCAGAGAAAGAGTTTTGGCAGGAGTTTTTTTTTATCTTTACGGGCAATATTCTAAATTGTGGCAAATCATTTTACTCACTTTCAAAAATTTAATCGATAACAAGGCCCGCAACTAAAACTTCCGCCGCCATATTCCCAGTTCGAAATCTATATCACAAATGAAGTCTATCAAGCATGTGGTACAATTCGAACGCTGAGCAATATTCGGTCGTCAAGCATATCGATCAAGTAAATCGTATAATGTGAGCCCTGCTTTTGAAAATTGTTTACTGATAAGCATTGGCCATTTATTTAAAACTGTTGCGTCAAAAGGCTCCCAGTAGTAATTTTTTTCTTAGTCGTACATCAAAATTAACTGCACATGACGGATATGCATACACTATCCAATTCTTAAACTAAAGGCAACACACATGATCTACGTCTGTCATGAATGACATGAATAATTCTAACGACAAATGTTACCCATCATGAATTTTTAAAAACGAATTCAATTCTAGGGGAACCAGCAAGTGCATAGGCCAATAAAAACTCGTTTTAGTTTCCGTATTCGAGTAATGGATTTTCGGCTGAGAAGTGTCACTGTACACTTCTTTGTCCATTTGAATGACATTGAATGATGGATGTTGTCGGTTGCGGGTAAATTGGATTTTCTGTGAATGAAATTTGCCCATGCACATATCTCCAGCAACCTATTTCGTTTGCCTAACTGCGTATAGCAGCTGGTTGCCACTAGTTAGTTTGAAAAGCCTTCTAGAATGACGAAATCGGGATGCATTGAGTTTGTAATTAAATTCCCATTAGACAACTTATATTTATGTACATAGTTCCAAAAGTTAATAATAAAGGACCTGTGGGGAATTAGAATGTTCAAAAGTTTGGATTTGATGGCTTGGCACAATTCTTCTTAAGTTAAATGAAGGAAAATACTATTTTCTTATGTATAAGTTTTAGTTGATCTTTATAATTTGAATACCAGTTCAAAATGCTTAAATTTCATACTTACAAAACAATGGTAGAGTAATGTTCAGGAGGCAAAGTTGACATCTACTCTTCTAATGTTGGATTTAACTCAATATTTACATATCTAAATGAAAGACGAAATTAAAGAAATTTGATTAGAAAAATGTAACCTATTCCCATTTTGTTTCTATTTACATAGAGTACACTTAAGTTAAAGAAGTGGTTCAGAGAGATGCTCTTGTATTGGGCCAGGACAAGAAAAAAATTGTGCTGAACTTATTGTTTGTTCCAGAATCTTAGGCAGGAACTTATCGTCAATTATCGCATTGTAAATAGTTTTGAGGTACTAAGCCACAAATATACGACACCATCTGATGTCGCATGTGATGATTATGTTTGTGCAAAATTTTCAGTTTTACACGCACCAATATCGCAGGATTTTCAATTTAAAACCTGAAGTCGAATATGGGTGTAAGTGAATCCTCTTAAGCCAAAAGGAGTTTCTTCATCCACTTTGCTCAAGAATCCAATATATGTACATACATGTATACCTACATTTGTAAATAAGAAAAGACGAGAAAATCAAATCTGAATATAATATAGGAGTATGTATGCAAGTAAATGAAAATTGAGAACCACAGCAAGGCTATAGTTATTAAGTTTCTCAAACTTTAAAAATATACACGGTTGACAACTTGATGGAAGTTCACCTGATCAAAACGATATGATAATAGCAATATCCGAGCTTAAATCCGAAAAGGCAAGTGAACCTGATAGCCAGCCGAGTTGTTCAAGGTACCTGGATAGAACTTAGTAGAGAGCATACACCAACTTATTTCCAAGACTTGGTCAGACAATTGCATGCCTGATGACTCGAATCTCACCATGATTTGCCCGATCCATATAAAAGGAGACCTAATCAGCTTCGCCAATTACAGAGGTATCAGTCTAGTCAAATAGCGTACAAGATCTTATCTGCCATTGTGAGCGCGTTAAATCCTTCGTAAACAATCTGATTTGTTCCTATCAGGTGGACAAGCAAGACCACAATCGATAAAATGTTCACCGTTCGGCAGTTTCTTGAAAAAAACCTAAGAACTCCGCAACGATTCCCAAAATACAAATATTTGACGCAGCAGACGCAGCTTCTATTCGTGCTGCGTGTGTTGCATTTCTTCGCACAAATGGAAGGGACCTACAATTTAGAGACACATTTTTTAAATTGAGAGGCTTCCTCATGATAGTTATTACTGCGACATTCGCGAGACATGGGACCATGAAAAACTGTTTGGTGTTGGTGTTTTTTGGGATTTCGAATTTCGAACCTCTCTCTCAGTAATCCAACGCACTAACCACTGAGCCATGGCTCCCACCCAAGTTAATTTATCCGAATTAAAAAAAGATTGACCAAATTTCAGATGTGGTCCTTTCTGTGAAGTTTACAATTGCTTACTTTTTTTACAAGTAACGTTTTCTTATATGAAATACACGGACCCCTTTACGCAAAATATTGAAAGTTCTCTTTGATCCTTGCATGCAAAGTAGCAACAAAAATGTTAAAAATCTGATATCATAAATAAAACTATGTACTTTAATATCCCATCGATGTCGACGGAAACTTAATATGTTTTCGTATGGCTCTTTCTCACTTGATCTACTTTCATTGGTACTTGGTGCTGTGGTCTGCTGAAAACGTTTCCCCTATGGTTACATATTTTACACAGCTTTTTTTCGTTTTACAGTCAAGCTCAATACATATAGAAGGACTATGAGCAATGGTCGTGTTCGTTGCATGTTCGTTCAGCTGTTCCATATTGCTGTGCCAACAAGCTCCGCGCAATATTTGTGATATGTGTAACTTACATTATGTGACCTACTGCAAAATCAGTTAGTTAGTTACCCAGCTTCCAGGGTTAACAATTTTCGAAATCAGGGATAGTGTCTTTGTATTTCTTAAAACCTGATGGAACTCATTTTAGTCATTTCGTGGACCCATAGCGAGGCGCATGTAGTTTGTGCCATCGCACTCAACAGCTAAATAATCTATTGTGTATCATATATGTACATATGTATGTATTATGTAGGTTAGAGTGTATCTCCAGGAAAGTTACACTTTGCTAGCTTGGCTTTTGTAAATTAATTTTTAAGATTGGTTGGACCCACACATACAAATTTTGCTTACAACTGCAGTTGAACTAGTTAGCCGGAAAGTTAAAAGATTGCTTAGCAAATTTATAAGAAAAGGCATACATATCAATAAGTATGTAAAATAGCTAATAAATCTAAAATGAAAATGTCTCTATTATACTTGGCAAATTGAACGTAATTGAAATCAAGTAAAATGTAAAAGTTTATCCTTAATGCTTATTCATGTACAAACACATGAAAGTAACCGCACGTACATATGTATGTATCTACATATATTTTAATTCACTTATTATCGATTTTCTTGCTGCTCAGTTCTGTGAATATTGAAGAAATTGGACAACTTTTTGACTTATTCATTTTTTCAAGCTATTTCGAAATTGCTTATCTTAGTTTTTGACCTTTTTTATTTAGCGCATCTATGTTCGACATTTTGGGCAAAGGCATTTTAAAAATACTAATATCTTAAAATTTTCAAACTCAACTCTGCGTCGGTTGTTTGGAAAAGTAAAATCAGTTACAACATCTCTTTGGGGGCTAGTGCTGGACAATGACATAGCAAGTGGCCAATGGATTCTATTTCCTCTTCATCCCAGCAGTTCCCACAAAAGTCGTTGTGGGATAGTCCTATCCGTGCTGCATGATTACGTATCACACAGTGTCCTATCACGTCGCCGACAGTTATCCGAATATCCCTGCGACTGAGTTTCATGATCTCTTTTTTTCGTAAACTGGACATAAAGATTTAGCTACGGCACATGCATCTACTCGATACCAAATCCTGTTAGCTTCCTTTTAGGACTTAATCTCTATCTTCCTGTTTGAAGTGGTAAGTGATGTGCTGGTCTCGGGAAGGGCCTGCGAGGCGCTTAGATGTGACCTCGCTCTGGCTAATTTTATCCCCATTTACTGGTACATCCATGTGGCCCGGTACCTTGAAATTTTCTTTGTATGTTGACTACTCGATAGCTCCCTCTTTAGCGAGGTTCCAGCTGTATCTTGGGGTGCACAAACGTTCTGCTCTATTCGATACGAATCCTAACGTTTCCTTCGTTCCTGTTATAATAGATTTTATAGTTGTATGACCCTTATCCTTTTACCCGATTATGGAGAATCCATGGTTCCTGGATTAAGGCCAAGTCAAGCTGCTCCTTTCGAAGGAGCAACATAAGGTTGACCGAGGCGGCCTCACTGTGATGAAAATTTACTTGTACTACCTTCATTGGTCGCCAAAGTATTCTCCACAGTGGTAGCCATCTCGCTTCGCTGCGTTTTCTTCGTGAGTCTTAAGGAGAACTCACCAGCTCCAAAGAAGAGTCGCATTTGTCTTTTTTTTCAAGTTTTGCAGCAGGTTCCTCCATGACGAAAACTATGTCAGTCGTGTCATCTTCGTTGGCTTCCACTGCGACCCTCCCAATCGTTCTTGGAACCGTGGATTTTGCGCATTTAGAAAGCTAAGGATCGCGTCTTTTCAAAGCCCGTATCTTCCTTTTGGCTTCAACCCTCTCCGATACCTGACCCATAGGGACTACTCTTAAGACAGCTACCTCCCAGGGCTTAGAAGTTGTTCGAAAGCGTAAGAGTAAGCCTGCTAGGCTTACCGATATTCAATACAGCAAGCTGTAGAGCATTACGCGTAGCCTCGCTGATCGCCACCGTTGTACTGGCCTTTACCCTTTTCGGTGGGCTGCTTGCCTCATCCTGGGATCTTTCCCTCTTGGCAGCAAACTATTTCTTTTTTGTATTTGTTGGTGCTGCTGGTTTTCTACCTTTGCCCGTCTTAGCGACTGCGGTGTTAAGTTATTTTCCTAGGTCCGCCTTGATGGTTACTACCTTCGGTGTGGCATTCCGCCTCTCACCTGAGCTGCCAATCTTTAGGCCAGTAGAAACCTTTTCCTCTGGCCCATCTTAGCAACGCCACCTTATCCTCCATCTCACTCGACATCTTCTCGTTCATCATGAAGGCCTCTGATGCCACGTCGTCAATAGCTTCTGTCATCGCCATGAGTGATAATTCACTGCCGCTGTCAGCTGTTTTTTCTGGATTATCTTCTTTCTTCTTTTTTCTTTTGTAGTGGTTGAAATTTGGTTCCCACGAGTAAGGACGGAATTAAATATTCGCTCCGACAGAGCCGCCGATATCGGAGTCCGGACGTGTATACATAAGCCTCTCCAGGGCACCTATGAGAGCTCGTTAGCGATTGATATTAAATCCCCCAACAAAAAATATGTCTATTCTTACTTTTCAGCTCAATGAGGTTACCAAAAAAATCTATTTTATCAAAGAAATCTCAGGTATGAAAATTGGTATTGATAAAAATCAAAACTAGTTCCACAATGCAAAAAGTGTGGACATACGCTTTAAACTCCATCTCAAATTGTAGATGCGTTAAGCAGGAAATCATCAAACAAAAGGATGTATGATAATGAAAAAAAGAACCACCAAAATCTGCCAACTGCAAATCATCCAGCCAACTATAAAGGTTGTTCAGTTGCAAAAGAAATTCAGCTTGTAAGAGACAAAACACAAAGTCAATGTAATAATTATAAAGGACTGAAAATCAAACGCCATTGACCTATTGAAAAAATAAAGAAAATTAAACTAAAAAAAAAAAAAAAAAATAAAACAGCAAAACAGGCTTAATAGAATAGAAACCAAGAAAGAAAACAAGAACTATATTAGGAAGACTAGAGCTCCTTAAGAATTAGAAACAACCAAAAAGCTGAACTTAAACGACAAACGTGATGGATAACATAAAATTTTTAGAATGCTAAAATAATGCTATCGAATAATGAAGAAAAGAATTCCAAGTGACTTTAGATAAGAAAATAAATAGATATTATATCTGATTTCGGAGAATCACTTCAAACTAAAAACTGGTTTATATTGAAAGGTACCATCATAACACAGCAAGAGGATAGATGCAGTAATGATTAAGGAAAAGATCGAGCATCATATAAAAGCAAAGTTCAATTAATTATTAGCGATTCAAGGAATATCAATAGGAAACAAACAGTGGACATTACAATTACAGTTGCATCTATTTATATCCTGTTCTTCTAGTTACATACAGGGTGTCCCAGTTAAGAGGTTTAATCCTTTAACTAAAGATTCCTGAAGTTCCAGCGACCAAAAAATCGTATGACTGGGAGGGGTCTATTTTCACCCCATTATAGTTACAGACCGGTAACTGTTGAAAAATTGCAAGAAATAGCTATGTATGTAGGATGTCATTAATAAATAAAGCTCCAGGATTTAATGTCCTTCCAGGAAAAATCTTATAACAATTAATGCAAAAATCTCTAAAGAAAGCTAGTGCAGATAATACAATCTGCTTTCAGGTTAAGGTATGTCCCAAGCACTTGGAAAGTCGCAGACGTAATCATGACACCGAAACTGGGCAAACCACTTACCGTAAGATCATATCGCCAATATTAATACGATGTCAAAATTATTGAAAAAAATTTATAAAACGCGTAAATAAAATATGTACATAGAGCTCTAAAAGTTGAAATGGTCGAAAACAAGTCAAAAAGGTAGGCAAAAGACACACGCTTGTTCTTAATATGTAATAATAATCTAACTAGGAAATTAAGAAGGGTGAACAATTTTTCTGCACATTATCTTGTCAGCAGACTTCATGTTGTGTAAGCTGGATCTGTTAGGAATAATGATTGAAGTCGGCTAAAAGAAGCTGTAGCGCGACGTGGAATTGACAATTCCTGATCTTTGCCCACTGTCGCACTTCCAGCGGTTGTGTTTTGAGTTAATAGAGCATTACGATGAGGTACAAACATATGTACATATAAGCCTTACGACATCACAAATAGTACCGATTTGTTTGAATTTGGTGATTGTAAATTGTTTGCCCAGTTGGGCGACTTTGAGGACTATACTCAATCGCTATATACAAATATTACAGAAATGTTATTAGTGTTGTAAGATGCAACAATTTTAATGACTTGAACAGTGCCTAAGACATCCGCAATGTAAAATAGCAAGGCAAGAACTACTACATGTTAATATATCTGCCAGATCTGTTTGACGAATGCTATGCGGCAGGGATATGAAATCCCAACGAGGAAAGTAATAGAAGAAAGAAAGTAATAGCCCTTTATGTATCATGAAAACGTGGATTCCTACTGTTTTTAGCTAGACCCACCTAGGCGAATTTTCAAGTCCTATAATTTAGTCATATCTCTGTGGTCTCCCATATTCCTTCCATGCATGCGGAACACGATATACACATGATTATCGTCATTCCAGTTCTTGATATCGCCCTTTCGCAGCATAAACGGGTCGAAGAATACATACATATATACTTACATAATTTGTAAGACATTTAAGTCAAATCATTTACTAATTGTTCGAGAAACAGATTTCATGAGCAAAATTATGTCCAATTATATGTACATCGGTTTATACCCTATTGACGGTGAAGTATCATATATTAAAAATACACATCCATACGTATGTATGTATATAGTGTACTCCCTTATTAAATAAAACAATATACTCGAAATGCAGGAAAAAGTCACAGAACCACTTTATAGATTTGTCACACATGTTGACTAAATGTTCGAAATTTAAAGCTTCGTGGAGCACTCCAAGGCTAACTCAGTAAATTTGACGCCACATAATGTTGGAACTATAAATTATGATGCATAATGCCACCACCGCATCGGCCGCAAAATTGTATTTAATGCCGTTTTAATGAGATGTGAACTACAATACAGCAGAATATTCGATTTACCCGCTATTGTATGTACTACGAGTACAAACTGCAAGTCAGATGCGCTTCCACTTAAAATTATATGTTTTGTATGAATATCGTGTATAAACCGACTGGTGCGGAAATTTAAATTGAGCCATACTCTTTACTAGTCCGCTGGCATGGTGACGTTCTTGAAAGCGTCATTAATATTGTTGCACGTATTCGGTTTAATGCGTATACCTAGTACATGTGTTGCATATCGTTTGAGTAGCTTACTTAAAACAATGATATGAATATTGAATACAGAATTTAGCTTCCTTTTTTAGTTTAGCTATTTTTTTGCGGTAATTGAATAAAATATATGAAAGTATCAGTACTGTACGAAGGATGTAGAAAATATCATGAACGATAATTTTGCTAGCCAAGGCTGGCATTATGAAACGTTATTATTAAATGTCAGTTTGCCTGCCTGCACGTTTTGCATTTCTAATCAATGCTGTCATTTCTACGATAGGTAGTATTGGAATAAAGGGAGATTTTTTTTATGTTGGTGGGTAGGTGTATAGGTAGGGTAAAAATTATTTTTAAGATTACCTGCCATCCTTTTTAGGTATAAATGTGAAGTTTCATGATGATTTACCAATTTGTTCAGTTGCAGAAGTCAAAAGAACACGTTAAGGCCTGTGCTAATCTCACGTCACTAAAAAAGAAGTTTGTTTTCAGTGCTGTATAGTGACAATCGAGTAGAGTTATCAACCGAATTGATACTGGATATGCAACCCGGATTCATTGTTATGACCCTGAGTGAAAGTAAGAGAGAGATAAGAGGGGTGATGCAGCCCCCAAAACAGACAACTATCAGTTGGCCTGATCATTGGGACTCACCAGGACTCACAATTAAAACAAAAAGTTAAAAAGATGTGCCTTTATCTGCGAGACAAGAATTGATATTCCGACGTTCAAGACCTAGCGTCTTAGGTGGCCACAGATTTGTTTGCGTGTGACCTTACCGGTGTAAGTTCAAGCCCAGCCAAAGGAACACTAATCACAGCCACCAAGCATATCAGAGAAACGAAAAAATCTGGGTTTCTCCAAGCAGTTGCTAGAAGTACGTGCAATAGTGTAGATTCTGAGTGCTTCTGGGATGAGAAAATGTTTAGGAGGCAGAAAGGGGGCTTAAATTGTATTTCTCGTCATTAAAATGTGAATATACAATCCTAACTCAATAATAGCTTATCGGATTTAAAAAAAAAAAAAAAACCTCCCTGATTCATTTGATTTCTTAATCATCGTTCTGCGTTATTCTGAAGCAAAGCAAAGCTCAAGACTACATATTCATCAAATAACCGCCAAAAATGTTCCATTAGTGGGGCCACAGCCAACAGTCATGCAGCATTGGCTAACATTGCCATAGACCCTGTTTTGATGGTTACTCATGAGTCCGTTATGTCGATGGTTTGTGTGTGAAAAGACTGAAAGGTAAAGTGAAGGCGGCAGTCACGAAGAAAATATAAAAATCGGGGGCACCAGTCACGTCCTTCACTATTCCATTTTGACTCGATCATGAAGTAGGATTACAATGAATATTTGAACAACAAGGCAAGCGAAAGCGGTCATCGAAGACTCTGCGGGCCGGGGCATTGGAGTCCATTCGCTCTACATGTCCTAGCCATCTTAAGTTGTTGTTTGTAGAATTAATAACAGAGCAAAGGTATACAAACTCCATTACTACCTCGAAGATCTAAATCTGTTTTCAAAATCTTGGACTACTTACCTCTACTTAGGCCATTTTTATTAGATTAAGATCAAAAAACACACAGCTGCTGCTGAACTGCCGAGCAGACTAAGTATTTTCGAAATAAAATTAAAGAGATCGGAATAAATTTGCATTTTTCAAAGCTGCAGCATGCCCCGAAAATCATTCAATGTTGTCTACATATTAATTTTCTTTTGAAATTGAATTTTCTTAAGCTGTATACACATATTTTCCTTCTTTTCTGCATCATAACAACTTTTTAATCTGTTTAAAATAGGGGAAATCGAAATGTCCCCAATCGCTCTTGATTCTGGATCTATACATGAAATGTTTTTTAATACTGGATCATCAAAGGAAAATCTTTTCTTAGTTTGTAGAATATATAGAAATATCCAATGGATTTTTTTTTTATTAGCTTTATTTTATTATGTGTACATACGTCTTTTGTCTATTTGCACTACCGTAAATTTTCACTGGTTGGTTTAAATAATAAAGAATCTTGGAACTTCAAATATTGCATACACTTTATGCAATCGAAAACTTTCGGCTTGAAATTCAACATTCATTGAAATTATGTATAATACCTTTATGTACGATGTTAATAAAAGGTAGACTTTGTACACGGGATTTTCATTTTTTCCTGCATATCGCTTGGCAATATTTAAATAATCTTTAACTAAACAAAAACAAAAAATGGCTGAAGCGCACTCCATTGATGTACGATCCTGCCTACCATTCGCTTTAAAAAAAAGCCTCCTTGTACTTGATACTCCCAAAATTTTATGTTTTTAACACCCACTTAATCCTGGAACTATTAAATAAATGAAGGAAGCCTCATTGCAACAAACAATAAACTTTACAAAAGCGTTGTTTGAATTCAAACATTGCCAAGCACAGATAAAACATTACTTTAAACATCGAAAATATGTAACTTCAATGTGATTTCGCGAAATGGGGTGAATTTTGAGATAGAAGTAGCAAAGTAGCAAATTGCACGAGCTTAAAAAAATTTGCGTTTTTTCTACAAAAGTAGCACTGTGGCAACGCTTATAATCAAATTGGCAAAAAAAGCCAATCAATGCTGTCGCTTAAGTAAATTTTAAAGTAGTAAAATTAAGCGCAAAGCAAGTATGTACATAGGTATATATTTATTAATTTAGTGGATATTCCACTATTTGAATTCACTTTACATTGAACTACATTATAAATAAGCTTAATTACTATAGGGATAATTACATTTAATAAAAGTAAATTTTCTTTTAAATTCTCTAAAATTTCTTTCATTTTTGGTATCATATGGCATTGCATTATACAATTGAAACCCTTTATATTTATATAATACTACATATTTTGTGTCATATTTGATAAATATTGTGGAATTCTGAAATCTTCTCCATTTCTTAAATTATATGGTTGAGAATCTCTTACATAACTCATATGTTTTCTTAAATATTTCGGCATAAGGTCATTTTTGATTTTAAAAATTAAACACAAAACGTTAACAAGAATTCTTTGTTTTACACTCAACCACATTAACATATCTAACATCTGCTGTATTGGAGTATATCTATTACATTTTAAAATTATTCTCATTGCTCTGTTTTGTATTCTCTTTAAGCCAAGTAACATATAATCACTTCATAAATATAAGATGGACAAACAGTACTCAAAGTGTGGTTTTATTATTACATTATAGATGTTTATAGCACTTAAAAAAGCGATCTACTCCTTATTCTGTTAAAGAAATAAACTTTTTATAGTTAACAAATTATGATAAGTATGTTTAATACGTAGACATCGTTCAGCTGAAGTTGCATGAAAATAAAAAGTAAAACTTGCTTTATCGCCCAAAACATGCGAAACGATACAATGCCTGAGTTAGTGTACGTGTACTTTTAAGAGAATTACATATGTATTTATGTATAATACAAGACGCAATTCAAAGCTTCCATTGGGTGCAGCCACAGATTACATTGTTCTCTGTTTCAGTATAGTATTATGGTGAACAGTACTCAATGGTCATTATATCAGAGAATCGCCATCATGACAAAAAAAAACTCAGTGGGATACTTATATTGATAGAATTTTTAAAGAGCTACCAGTGAACCTATATGTACATAAAAGAGGTGCACTTACAGTTCCTTGGCCCAAGCTCAGAGTTTAAAATCTATATATATAAAACTCAATGTACCTATGTTTGTATGTTTTCTATGGACTCCGAAACCGCTGAACCGATTAAGCTAAAATTTTAAGACAATCGTCGATAATATTCTGAGAATGTTTCTGTCAAGTTTGGTCAAAAATGGTCCAATATATGTTTTGCCGACAGCTGCATTTTAACAACAACACAGCAACGCACGCCAGGTACCCGCTAGTTAGGTATATTTTTGGAACTTTAAAAATGCTTGAAAACGAGAAATAAGACACATAATAGTATGGATCTAATTTTCAAAAGAGAATCCGTAGTCCTCAACGCTGAACATTTTTGATGCAGGGATTATCTTTTCAGCAGAATAAATTGAAGAAACAACAGAGGAAATGAATGCGATGTACTAGCAATAAAAGTAATATCGATATGTTATATAATAATACGTACAGTCTTGGCTAAATAAGAAGCTGCAAATGGCCCAAAAGACAAGAGAAAATGGACTTTCTGATAGCCAAAGTAGTAGTGATATTATATGTACATTTACAAAAAAAAACAAGAAATGTTAAAAAAAAATTTCCAAGTTCAGAGCCAAAATAGTACATTCACGGTAAAAGTCTTTCTTCTATTTTTTTTCTATGGTTATTTTGGATTTTAATAAGACTAGCGACTATCAAAATCAGCCAAAAAAAATTATATCCAGTTAAAAAACCAGCCGGTCTTAAAAAAATCTCCCAACTAAATTCATATCAATCCAGTCAGATCTGACTAGAAAGCAGTCAAAACGGCAACAGTGGTTGTATTGTATCTAGTGATTGTATCTAGTGGTGGCAGTGGAGTGTTGGTCAAAGCTTCGATGAAACTTGTGGTAATGTCGACCCGCGTCACCGTACTTTTATCAACGTTAAACGTTATAATAACAACTAATCTTCAATCATGTTTGCATTTTAGTTCAATTTCAGTGTTTTTGCTTCTGTATAATTAATTTTTCAATTGAGAATGGGAAGTAACGTGAGTAACTCATTTTGTATAAAGTTACTATAAACTTTGTTAATTTTTTCTAAAATTTTCCAGTAAAAAATTCTTTTGATTTTCGGCATTTAACGAATGAATTTTAAAGTCTAAACGGAAGATGTGTATATAAGCAAGCTCCTTTAAAGTTGAAGTTGATTATTTCATAATAGTTTATCTGTGCATCACTGTACTTACTCCAATACAATTGGGCAGCACTTTTCTTTTGGGTTCCTTAAAATATAATTATTATGTCGTACTATATCCATGACGGTTTTATAATAACCAAAACGCTCAACTCCACCAAACCTATGTTTTAAATCGCTCCAAAGGAGTATCTAATATTTCCGCTTGGCGGTTTAAGTATACACACTACTCCCAGTTTCTCTCAATTTTTTGCCTAAACTTCTGCAATTTCATAATATTTGATGATGTCGATTAAGATGGTAAGAATGATGATGATAGTAGTGGGTGTACGATTGGATTCTTTCTTGAAAGCCATCATAAGTTCAAGAATACTCTCACTCTGAAATAAGTGATTTCTTTCCTCCCATTTGTGTTAAATTGAAATTTCGCGAAATTCGACTTCACAACTTTGTAAATAAAAGTTTGTAAAACTTTTTCTTGAAGCATTTTAGGTTTTGATGGTGAATACCTAGTTGGCCCTAAACATGTTTATTTTTAAGAAATCAAAGTACTATACAATTATAATTATGTAAATACCAATAGTTAGTACATAGATTTGTATGTACTTCATGAAAATACATCCAACTGTTATTAAACTTGACTGCATAACATTTAATTATTCAGTGACTGTCGGGACTAAAGTAAAATGTAAGGGATACAGCATTTTGATTGCAATTTGAATTTTCTGATTTGTTTTTCCTAAGTTTTCTCTAAAAGTAAGCCGTTGGTCTAAATAAATACCCAAATATTCCACCCATGATTGCCAAATTATGGTGTCTCCTCTAACATTTAGTGGATTACTGGGTAAAAAACAAGCTTTTCTTTTTCTGGTGAAAAAAATGGCTTGTATTTTACTAGTGTTTACTTTAATTTTCCACTTGTTATTGTAAGCTAGAACTATCTCGATAGCCTATTGCAGATTTGTCATAATTGTGAGACCAAATTCATGTGACGAGAATAAATCTGTATCATCACCAAAAATTGCCGAATTACCGGAGGGGAGTTTAGGAAAATCTAACGTGAATATGTTGTACGTTAAAATTGGGCCCATAGCTGAACCTTGTGGAAAACCAGCAGTAAAATATTTTAGTTCTGAACAAAAAAAATTAAAACAATTTTTACTGTATACGACGGAAAACCAAAAGGCAACATTTTGTGCCCAAGACCATTATGCCACACTGAGTCAAAATCCTTTTCAATATCAAGATGCAGCAAAGGTATCGATTTGCCTTGTAGCCTTTTATTTCTCACGTATTTTTTGATCCTATAGACTTGATGAATAGCACTATGATGGCTTCTAAATCCGAAATGTTTATTGGGAAACAATTTTTTATCCTCAATTACAGTTAATAATTTTCTCTTTAAAATTCGTTCAAAAATTTTGCTGAGACTGCTAAGAAGACATATAGGTCTGTAGCTGTTGGGCTTAGGAATCTGAACCACCTTAGCAAACTTTAAGCGATGAGGGAAGTATTGAAGTTTTAAACAGTAATTAAAAATAAACATTAAGAACTGCTTTTCCGATCTTGGTAAGTTTTTCAAGTAGAGATTTTTGAATCAATCTGAACCTTCTGTTTTCTTCACCTGCAAATTTTTAATTATATCTTCTACTTCTTGTAGAGATACATATTCTGCCATTGGCGTCAGCTATGTTTTGAGAAACTTCGTGGTTTCTAACAAATGATAAGGCAAATGCATCTGCTTTTTCTATATCAGTGTGAAATACACTTATGTACATTATATCTGTAGCAGTATGACAGAGTAGCTTAAGTCGACATAAGCGAATTTTCTTTTTTTCATTTGGTAGTAATCTAAGCTACTTTTCTATCTTACCCCCCTTCTAAAAGGATACTCTGCTGCAAAAATAAAACAGTTTCCATAACCACTCCTGTTTCATTGACCATACAATGCAGTCGGCGAAATAGCTTATGTTGGGTCATTTTCTTAAGTCTCAAAAATTCAGATTTTATGTTTTAAAGAAAACACTCATGTTGAAATACTTCGCACGAATTCTCCGATTCTTTGCTGCATTTTTCAAAAAAAATTATGTTGACTCAGAAGTTTTGTTAAAATTTGATTTAGATTTTACAGGCACTTAAATCAATATACATAAGTTATTATGTCGAAATTAAAAAAAAAACAATAGGCCAAATTTTATTTTATCAGAATCACTTACATTATGTCTACATAAGCTTCTTTTGTTGCCAAATTAAACTTAAAAACTCAATTATTACTGCTTTCCTTTCTTATTTTTTCTCACAAATTAACAAAAAACTTTAACTATTGACCTCATTAAACTACTGGGCTTAAACAAATTTAACAAAAAATAAAAATAAACATTTTACTAATACATAAGTTATTCTGTCATATTACCACAAATATATTACAGATGCTTCGTTGCCTTTATTAGTCCTCCGATTAGTCGAAGCAACCATTATACGATTCCAAATGTGCTACAGCCAGGAAAAAATTGTCCACTTAGCTGTAATTGTTAAGAAGCTCAGGTACGAATTTAGCAAAAGCATGTACATATATCATGAGGCCAACAGAAGTATAAAAACATATCGCACTAATAATACAATACTGTTGTAACTCAAAATACGAATTTCGATCGGTAACTAAAGTTGATGCAATATCGGTGGGGGTTTACTACAGTCAGGCAACCATGAAAAATAACTCATAATGCCATTTCTTATTTGTTTCTTGCACTATCCTAACGACGGTCTTATTGACGCGTAGGGAATTGAATTATACCTTTAAATATGAACAATTTTGAAAAATGTTACGATATACTTTTAGGAAAAACGAAAAACAATTGGGAGAGCTAGATAAAGTCCCAGAAAGTTATTCTTTGTGGAAGCTGGTCAGAACCATAAACCGCTGAACTCAGTCCATCTAAATCGAAGCAGATGTGTTATTGGAATATTTTTAAAAATTGCTAGACCAACCAAGCGTCTCAGGTCAGCTAAGCCATGTTCTTTCTGATTTAGAAATTGTGGCGCTAGATCGTGTGATCTGATGAAGTTGATACATAGAGTCATACAACGATCTAGTTTGAACAAAGCCCCTGGGGATGACCGAGTTTCTTAGGAATTTTTCACATATGCTACTGATTAATTCTTGGAAAACTTACAGAAGCTTTCAAATTTATGCAACAGAAGAACGTGCAAGCACAGATAATAAACTATATATATATATTTATATCTGTGTATATTTATTATCTGTGGTGCAAGTTTAATGAGAGTGTTTTCCCCTTATCGAAGAAAGGAGATCCCCGCGAACCGAATAATTACAGGGGCATTACAGACGGTGTTGCCACTGTTCAAATCGAAGATGCGAGTAAAACAAGGTTGCTTTCTAGGTCCACTTCTCTTCTTACTTGAGAAGGTGATGGATGACCCTTAAGCCTCGCTATCTAGGGTTATTGTGTTTGTTCAATGGAATCAGGATCAAGCTGCTTATGTACACTTACGATATTCTTATGCCAGCAGAGTATGCAAATATGATAAATATTATAAACAGATGTTTTCTCTGTTTTTTTCTCTGTTTTTTTAATTGATCAGGAAAAATTCTCTCACTCAGGTAGGAATTATATGTATGTACATGTCCACAAACAGGTCCATTCTGCTTTTTAACGCTGTTTTAAGTGCTACATTTGGGATGCTTAAACCTGTTGCATGCCTCAAGAATCTCTATCGGTGTTATCCTAGGAGATTCTTGTGCCGCTATAGGTGAATAATCCTCCAGTGGAATTTCCGGTTGCCTTGGAAATAGGCCTTCGACTATTTGCTACAATACATCTGTGCATGTTGGAGATAGAGCTCGAAAAACTTTCAACTTTTTCATCACCATTTGGTACGCTCTCCCCCGGAGGTTTTCTTCTGCTCCATTGCATAGTTCGACGAAAATCTGACGTTTACTGGTATTTGTTGCCATTTTAGTTCTCTACGCGATATTTTATACCGGAGGCGGAGGTCGGTAAAATAGTCTTTTCCTCTGCAACGTGGGCACTGTCTGTGACATTTAGAGCGCAGTAGCGCGATATCCTCATTTCACTAATAAATTGATGGGTATCGCGTATTCGTCATTCTTCGTACCATAGATACATCACAGGCTTATTCGACATCTCGTCCGCCGAGCCCGCCGTTGCGTTGCAGGACAAATGTCAAACCTGCCATGTCAGTTGCAAGTATATATCGTCCATAATGCTTTTTATCCATGGAGCTGCCATCGTCGGCAAAATCTGTTCCTTTCAGAAAATGTGTATTCTGGATGCATACTAATAATGAAAAAAAAAATGTTTAAAAATAATCAACAAAATAAAGTTTAGAGATGCTTAATTCGAGGATGGTGTGAGCTCGAATAAATAATTGAATGGAAAATGCTCCCATTTACTTTAAAGTCTTCCGCAACTTCACAACCCACGCTAAATTTGTTGCCAAAGGTCATCGTGTGAAAATCAACTACGGAAAAACAGACCACGAAAAATAACCATTGACCTGAAAAGTTAACTTTCGCTTGAATAAACCCTTACCTGTCAGATACCATCTGCACTAGGAAACATTATATTGGTACCGTGCCAAGTAATTTCGGTGTACGAAAAACAAGAATCTAGAATGGATTATTTTTCGTTTCCAAGATGACTCAGCAAAAACTCGTAGTTATTATTTGTATTGTTGTTGGATTACTATGGCAGGCATCTTAGTCGTACCAATGTCTGTCCATGGAACAAAAGTTCATTAACAAAAACTTACGCCAATTTTAAAGTAGCAATGTTTTGTATCTTTGATGGCAAAATAAGATTACAACACCAGAACCATTGCAAAAAGAGCAATGGAAACGCAAAAGTGAATATCACGAATGAGCCTATTTATATTCAGGATGCATTAATTTAATTTTTATTTGTAATTTGCTGCGAAGTAAATATTTGCTGTACAAAGTTAATTATACTTATGTATGTATTACGTATATAAATGGCTGTTCAAGTGAATAACAAATGGCGTTCTGTTACGCGAAAGTGCGAGTGGAGTTTCGTCAGTATCTGCTATCTCTTTTGCAATTTTTAATTACTTTAGAGGGAAAACACCAAAAGGAGTGCGTTTCGTTTTTAAAATTGAGTATCTTTGTATATTAAAAGCGGAAAGGTCTGTTTTGGAGTTGGTGCGTCTAGGTATGTATGTTATTTTAAGGTTTTATGTGAATATTAAATAAACATTTACATATGTATGTATATCGATGAAATGCTGCATTGTTCTTTTTGTGTTAACAAAATGTACATATGTATGTACATACATAATGTAAACATGAAAGCATTTATTGCGAAAATTATTGACGAGCTGCTACCAAGCAGCTCTATGAAAGAAGGTGTTATTCAGAAGAACAAGTTTTTGTTTTTGTTTTATTATTGAAGTACACATTCTTGCCAAACTTAAGCTTGAAGGTAATGTTCGTATATTCTTTCGTATGAACATGAAAAGGATGCTTCAAATTCTTACTTGGAACGCCAATGGGCCTCTGCAAAGAATCGCTGTAGACAAGTTGCCAAAAAAATGGCAACAAACTCCTTCCCCACAATATAAAGCAAATCGTTTGAGCAACTTATTAAAATAACACGATACAGGATTTTAAAAATCGGGCAATATGAATGAAATGAAATCAAATAAGACCTAAAAAAATGTTAACCTAAAATGTAAAAAAAAGAAATTATTTTATCACCGGACAGGTTCTAAAAGAAATGGAGAGAAAATGTGTAATTAAACTACTGTGCGTTATTAACGCAGCTTTTAGACTAAGGAATGTTCCAAGTCAATGGAAAATCGCGGAAGTTATAATAGTTCCTAAGCCCGGTAAACCGCCGAATGACAAAAGCTTCTTTCGATTATGTCCAAAGTCTACTCGTATAAAAAGGTATTACCAAAGACCATATCGTTGATTCAAAGGTAAAACACGCTAACTAACAAAATAGACAGAAGGAGATAGTTTGATTTAAAGACCATGAATTAACGTTGATTTTGGTTTAATTTTCCTTTAACTCGTCACTCTCTATTCATTACATTTTTCGTTGCTAATCAACGTTGATCAAATCTTAATGAACTTAAATGCCGAATTTGACATTTAAAGCTGAATCAAGATCGAAATAATTTTTTTATGAAATAATTACGATAAATAATGCTCATATTGGAACTCGAAATACTATTGAAAGATGTTTCGGCATGTGGAAACCGAGATTCCGCATCCTTCTTAATGGCATGAGGGGTCCAATAGAATCAGTTAAAAGTATATGTAATATTAAGAAGCGGGTCTTGGCGTCTTCTTGGATATAGAGAGAGCCTTCAACAGAACGGGACTCCTTAAGAGGGAATCCTTCTCCCTTGCTGTGGATACTGGTAGTGGACGAACTCCAGAAATCACCGCAAAGCAATGGGCTGAAATGTCTAGCGTATGGTGATGACCTCGCATTCCAAATTACGGGGAAACATCTGAACACGCTGGGTGAGCTCATGCAGTCGGCAATGCACAACACAAAAAGGTCGACGGACCGCTGCGGCTTGGGTGTCAACCCAAGTTAGATGACTTCCAGGCCCCGTTTTCAGGAGGTGTAAAACTAAAAAAAACGAGGTAAAGTACCTTCGGTTCATCCTGGACAACAAGTTAACTTGGAGAAGAAATCTAGTAAACAGAACCACGAAAGCCAGAAAAGGGTACTGGATATGCCGTAGAGCTTTCGGTAAGCCATGATGTTTGACGTCAGAGCAAGTCTTTTGGATCTACACTTGCATCATCCGGCACATCTTACTCTACGGAGTGTTTTAATGGTGGCCGATAGTAGAAAGGAAATACGCCCTCTTACTAGTATCGAACATCTAACGCATGGCATGCCTAGGAATCACTGGATCCCAATTTAGTACCCCTACCGCAGCCATGGAGACAATTTTGAATATATAGGATTAGAGGTGAAGAGAGATCTGCTGGACTGGCGGCTTTCAGACTCAAAACCTTGAAGGTAGTTAAAACCGCATATAGCAGCACGTTCGCAAAACACCACGACAACATGTGGAAAGGACTGCAAACCTGCAAAGCTGCCAAAGTCATGATTGAGCGCCCTGCACCCATCAAGCAAAGAGGGTGCTCGACCTATGCAGAGGACAACTAAGATAGATGGTAGGACTGTACACCGGCCACATCAACCTGAACAAACACGCCTACAGACTGGGACTAGTGACATCTAGCACTTGCCCGGGTTGCGAGGAGGAAGAAGGCCTCGAGCACTTCCTCTGCGAATGCCCAAACCAACCAACCAACCATCAGTCAAAAGGACAACTGTAGTACAACAAGTCGATGTAGCGAAAATAAGCCGCAGAGCATTTATTACAATCGCTATTCCTTCCGCTACTGTTGTTGATTTGTATTTTTATTTCCGAAATTCATTTTGACATTATTCAAATACTATTTTCAAACAGTGTTTCCAAAACCGTTCATCAAAGCAAAATTAGTTATTATTAGTTTAAAATTGTATTATGAATAACACAGTGATCAACTTTTTAATTGCGGACTAGTTAATCATGAATCAAAAGGCAATTGAGGAAATCCAGTGAATACGGCTGTTTATTTATATGTTCCTTTAGAGAAATGCACTTAATGAATTCTACCTGTATGGGGTTTCGAACAGTATTAATTGTAATTTCAGAGTTCTTTCTTAAACTGAAAAAAGGTTCGACAAAAAGTGGGCAGATTACTTTGAAAGTATGTCAGCAATAATTTCACCTGTTGGTTTGAAACAACACCTTATTTTTATTTTATCGCCATTCTCAACGCCTTTTTGATGCAAGTGATGTTGGATGAAGAATTTACGGCAGTCAATATGCTTTGTGCGCGCATGGTAATTAGGGTTCTTCCCCCATTGAAGCGCTGATTGGTTATCGCAGAATAGCGTGATAGTTTTGATGCTCCCAGGAAAATGTCACACTCGAAACACTTAAGCCATAACGCTTCTTGAACAGCTGCAGTTATCGACATGAACTCGGCTTCAGTAGAGGATAGGGCGATTGTAGGTTGCCGACGTGTTTGCTATTCGTCAATTTGTTTTCTGTTGGCGATGGCAGCCAAATACCATCTCATCATTTATCAAATGTATGCGGTAACAGCATTCTTGCAAGGCGAACTCAGCGAAGAAATTTACATGCGGTATCCAGATGGAGTCAACGATGGAATGAACAGAGTTTGTCGTCTGAAGCGTGCACTCTATGGTCTCAAACAGGCAAGTCGCGTCTGGAACGACAAGCTGAAAAACGTATTGGAGAATAAACTGAAATTTTCTCGTTCCAAGATTGACCAACTTCAAACATTCACATCAAAACATCATCATACTAGCGGTTTGGGTAGACGATATAATGATTTTCTCAAGCAGTCCAACAATGATGACGAAGCTGAAAAAGGATTTATCGTCGTTCTTCAATATGAAGAATTTGGGCGAAGCCAAATCATTACTTGGAATGAACATCACAAGACATGCTAATGGCGCAATTTCCATCGATCAGCGTTATTATATATCAACCGTCATCGAACGATTCAACATGTCAAACTGCAAGCCAGCCAGTACACCAATGGACACCAGTCAAAAATTGTCTCAAGAGATGTGTCCGAAAAACGCCACTGAACAGCAAGAAATGTCAAGCATTCCGTATCAAGAGGTCATCGGATGTATTATGTACGCTGCTCAAATCACTCGGCCGGACATTTGTTTTGCTGTAAGTGTGCTTAGCCGAGACAACACCAACTATGGTGCAGCACATTGGACAGCTGTTAAAAGGGTGTTACGTTACCTGAAAGGCACTGGATTGAACTTGTGGCGTTTCGCCTGGCTTTGAAAACCCACTTTTAATCAATTTCTTTGCATGCGGGAATCAGTTCGCAAAGCTCCCATGTTTGATTCGCTACCATCAAAGAATGATACTCTTCAGCCATTGCCTGCTTCCACTTATCGCGGTCGGCGGATGTCTGCGCGTCTCTGAACGATTTCGGTTCGATTACAACTTCTGTTGCCACAGCCAACATCGCGTACAATCCCAATGCATTTCTTGCACTTGCAGTACGTATTGGATCGTCGCTTGCAATCGAAAACGGTCGTGGAACAACACTCAATTCACTCAAAGCAACGTCAAAATCAGCTTCCACAAATGATGCATGCAACGAATTCTCTCGTTCCACATACAACGAATTATGGATGCAATAGAAGATTCAGCGATTGAATTGCCATGAAATTTTTGTTGGCGTCCTTCTCGCTGCCGTTAAAACATTTCCAATGGCCTTTGACTGCCAAATACGTTTCGGCTTTGACTTGCCATGAATCGAAATTTTTTCGCCGTTCTAGTTTTACTGGCTTAGTAATTTCCTTTTTTCTTTTTTTGAACACGATTTATTTGGAAAAACGTCGACCTGGGCCCAGAACCTATTGCAATTTCAGAGTTCTTTATTAAACTGAAAAAAGATTTGACAAAAAGTGAGCAGATCACTTAACTAGAAAATACAGTAAGTAGTTTACTTGAGAGTACTAAATTATTCTAATTAACAACAGTACATTTAATGAGAGAACAAAATTAGTTTTTTTTAGGAACAACGACAAAAATACCTTAGCCTTTATATTCTAAATCAAATGTTGATCAGGTTCCGGCAAGCGCTCTGCATCTTTAAAACAAAGCGTTGGACGGCCCTTATACCATGGGACATATATATATATATACAATATATATATATTCATATATATATGTATATCTCCTTTAGAAATATGCGGCAGTTTTTCACTGCCTTGGATATTAGAATGCTAGATATGAGAGACTGCTGCCTGACTGTTGATATACGTATGTACATACATATATGACTACATCTTTCCGAGGTATAGTATTTACCGCCAGCCGGTTAGCGGCTTGGAGAATGGCAGTGATTCAGGCCTGAAAGACACTGCAATTAATTGTTCGAAAGATTAAAGGAGAGTCGGACGTCTAAGTATTCGAGTAAGCGAATCATTACACAGGACATCGATCGCGTTGCGTTCACTCTGATCTGTCCGGTATCGAGTGTTTAAAGCCTAAGCTGAAATCGGTTTCAAAAGGCCATTTCAGCTTACATGTGTACATATGATGAGTGATCGGCGGCGTTGGAATGAATGAATGGAAATACATATACGTAGCACACGAAATTCTTATTATATGGTCTTTGATGTATGATATGGGAAAATCACTGTAAAATAGGGGAAGGAACAACCAAGGAGTTTTTGCCCAATTGGATTTATTAGATGGTTTTTGTCAGAAATAAACAAATTGGAAAACAAGTTTGTATTGTCATGATCAGGGGATTGATCAATAATTTCAAATTCAAATACATACATTTAACGGTAGGTTTTAAATTCTTCAAAAGCAACTCTTCATTAGTTCTTCTCCACACATATGGTTTGCCATCAGAACCAAAAATATTAAATTTGCTTTCATCCGTAAATAAAACATTTTTCCAAAATGAAAAATCCTTGTTCTGGTGATCTTTGGCGAATTGAAGTCTTCTCATCTTGTTTTGTTTACTTATAAGTGGCTTTTGCCTAGTTCTCCTTCCATTCAATTCCGCTCTCTGAAGGACATCCCTAATGGTCGATGCGCTCGCATGTTTTCCTAGTTCTTTTTCTGCATTATCAGCAAGCTTTGGCGCGCTCAAGAAAGGATTAATTTTTACTTTTCTTACCAAAAACCGTTCATCCGCTTCGTTAAAAATTTTATTATGCGCTGTTTTTGGCTTGTTTTCAATTTGTTTGGTGGTGTGAAAACGTTTTATGATATCTTGAACCGTGGAACGACTTCTATCAACCATTTTTGCTATATCTCGCACAGATTTTCCATCTTGCGAATGTTTAATAATTAATTTTCTCACCTCAAGGGTAGTCTGACCTCTTTTTCTTCCCATTTCGAGTTTTATAATTTAATTACCGCAACTTAAAGCTTTACTGATCGGGATTTCCCCTAAATAAATCCAAAGAACATGTGTTATGAAGATGGTAGCGATTCAAATGTCAAATCATGAAGATCTCAAACAGTGTTGTCAGCTTTGTTATTTTTACTTTTTTTATGTTTCGTGTTATATTTTTTTTAGCACATTGGCCACATTTGCTGATGATCCTAGGCAATCCTAGCGGTAGGAGAGACCAATGCAGAATCCACAAAGAAGCTGCAATCAGCTGTGAACAAAATTTTTAATTGGACAACAAAATGGCGAATCAAGCTTAATGAAAGCAAATCAGTACATATAAACTTCACTAATAGATTATTAAATCACATCCCGGTAACTATCAACCAGAAAGTAGTACCGTACGCGAACACAGCAAAATATCTAGGAATGACCCTAGATGCTAAGTTAAGATGGAAAGAGCACGTAAAAAAGAAAAAAACCGAGTTGGAAATAAAGTACAGAAAAATGTATTGGCTGATAGGAAAAGATTCACCACTATCGATCTATAACAAGCTTTTATTATACAAGCAAGCATTACGGCCAATATGGACATATGGTAGTCAATTATGGGGCTGTACCAAAAAGAGCAACGCAGACATCGTTCAAAAATTTCAAAACAAAGTGCTAAGAAATATAGTCAATGCACCATGGTACATAAGGAACAATGACCTCCACAGGGACCTAAGAGTGGAATTCGTCACAGATGAAATTAAAAAAAATGCACGAAGGCATGAATCAAGGCTTCTACTACACACAAACACTGAAGTAGTACTACTTTTGGACAACGGAAACATAGCACGAAGGCTCAAAAGGACAAAGCCATTTGAACTGGTTTAGGTCAATCAGACCGCCCATTCCGAAATAAATATATATGTAGGAATGTATGTATCTGGACATCTACCTAACATTGGAAAGTATGTAAGCAGAAAAATAAGTACTTACTTCATTATGATATCATCTGTCGACAGACGTCGATGGGCGGAACTCTCGAAACGACAAAAACCCTACAGATTAGATTAGAAAAAAATTGCTTATTAGTCCAAGTGACTAGATCGCAATTATGTGGGAGGCGGTTTTAGTCGGTAAAAATCCGGCATACTGATTACTCGGATCATCAGTATCTTTTGAAGATTTCCCCTTCCTCTAAAAAAAAAAAAAAAAAATATTTTTGTAAAATGAATGAATTTCTTTGTAAAATTTTAGTTTATAACTGTGTAAAAAATGTGTTATTTGAAAATAGTTTTGCTTTTTTCCTACTTCGTTTCATTGCTGAATTATTTTCATTCAATTTATTTTCCTAATACATTACTTTCCACATTTTTTCAAGTCGCTTAGAAATGGGTTATTAAAATCCAACCTAACTACTTCTGATAGTGTTGTTAGTTTTAAAATTATTGACGGGCTATATGTATGCATGTATGTACATGAACTTCAGAAAATAGGGAAAACTAAAATGTGCGTGTAATTAAAAAATCGATATTATTTCGCCGAATAGTTTTGAAAAAATCAGAGTAAAACTGGCTACTCAAGTTTTTAGTAAAACTGTTCAAGCAGCAATAGAAACAGTCATGGAAAACTGTGGATTTAAGCAAAGCTCCGCAGATATTGCACTTGGGACAGCCAGTTTTATACATACAGTTTTCGACTGTATAAAACGTCGAAAGGGAGATAATCATCATTAAAGGGAGATAATTTCTATAGGTCAGCTATTCAGATCAACAAAGTACCACATGATTTCATTAAAAGTTTTGTAAGATACCTCCAAGGATGATCTTTTATTAACAAGTCAAAACCAGTTTACTTCATATGAAGATGGAATAAAGCAATCACTTAATGGTTTATTGCTTCTGGTTGAAGAAAACATAAAACCAGACTACGATAACTTTTTTTAATGACTAAACGGCTCAATCTAGATTTTTTAGAAAACTTGTTTTCCATTGTTCGACAAAAAGTTGATAACAACAATAATCCCTCTTTAGCAGAATCTAATACAATCATAGCCAAAATCATTGCAACAAATATAGTGCAAAGTACTTCACTGGCCAGCTGCGAAGAAAATAGTGATATCATGCCTAACATAACACGCTTCCTTGCGGTACGCCGGCCAAAATTTCTTTGAGCTTCGAACATTCGTTTACATTTCTAACACGGAAGAGTCTATTCCCGAGATATGATTCTTATATATAATATAGGGATAGAGGGAGAACTTGTCGTAATTTGAATTTCAAGCCATCATGCCACACCTTATCAAAGGCTTGCGAGACGTCAAGAAATACGCTTGAGCATTTTTTTTTATTCAAGTGCTTTATGTGCTAACGTTAGTAATTCTATGCACCTGGTCAATTGTCGAATGCTTACTTCTGAACCCAAACTGGTGATCGGAGATAAGATTATTTTCTTCAATAACCGATTGGAGGCACCTTAAGCTATGTTCAGACGATTGCCAGATCTGACAATGTTGTCAGGTATACAAATGTGCTGACAATTGCTGCCAATGAGCTGACAGTGGCAAACTACCTTACAACGTTAAATTGTCAGTTGACACGGTTGTTCGATTCTGTTCCAATTTCTGGCAATTCATTGTCAGATGGCTGGTCTGACAATGGGTCTGACAATACTTTTTCTTACAACGTTGTTAGATCAAAAATTGTCAGTTCACACAGTTGGCAGACAATTGTTCACGAAATATTTGCAGATTTATTGTGATATGTTGTCAGACTCATGGCATAAAACAGAACATTTGTCTTTCGTGGTATATGTATTGAATTAAAAAGTCTGAAAAAGTGAAAAAAGTTTAATTGAAATGGAACAAAAAATGGCACTTGCGACGAATTTGGCCGCGTACTTATTGGGTAGCCCGTCGGCAGAAAAAGGGATTTCACGCGAAATCGCTCTTCGAATCGCGGCATGAGGAGCCGGAATTGTATCGCATGGCTGCTAAACAATTCCACAATCTTCTTGACTCCAAATACACAAAAGAAAAAAAAAATCAGATCCTTAACGCACACCCTTGTCATTATTTATTTTCACAGCACAAAATCAAACACAACAAAAATTCGTATTTTCTACGCGTCCACAAAATATCAATGAAAAGCAACAAAAAATATCTTACAACGAATTAATTGCCAGATGTTATAAACTACACACATCGGACAATTTCCAATGAGTCTGCAAATGTCCTAAACGTCTGACGATTGTCTGACAATGCTTAAAATGAGTGTTCACACGATTGGTAGATACTTGATAATATATTTTCAGATCGGTGTCTGACAATGTTTTTCTTAAAATATTGTCAGACAAGAATTGCCAGTTCACACGATTGTAAGACATTTGGGACACATTTTTCATTGCCAGACCTGACAACATTGTCAGATCTGGCAATCGTCTGAACACAGCTTTAGCAATATCCTCTCGAAAATTTTGGATATGACTGAAAGAAGCGAAATTGGTCTGTCTGTATGATTTTATTTCATTTGGCGGTTTACCTGTTTTTAAGACCATTATGCCTTCTGCAACTTTCCCTTGGCTCGGTACATGCTTTAATCGGAGCGCAGCATTTATAGTGTGGACAAGCTTAATCAATGCTTTTCTAGAAATGAAGATGATATAAATCTAATTTCTGTACAATTCTAGAATCGATTATAGAATCGAGTTTGGCGCATCCGATGGTATGAAAACTCAATTTTAACATACGTATGTAAGTAGACTTGTGCTGTTTTTCTTTGTTGCCACAGAATTATTCGCACCTTTTGCAAGAGAAAGTGATGTTTTTTTTTGTTTGCTCATGGCTGCCTGGACAATATCTAAACGAAATCCATCCCTTTGATGATGCAAACATAACGTGATTGATTTATTTAATAATCGTAATATAATATTCGTTTAAGCCTGCTAATAATTTTAGTTCAACCGCAACCGTAGCAATCACTTTGTTTATTTTGGGGCACAAAACTGAATCTTCGTTCTGATTTTACATAAGCTGTAAACACAAACTTTTTCCAATATTTTTTTTTCTTGTGTGTTCAATTAACCGGGCGGTTTTGTAAGAAATCTTAACAGCTCAACCTCTTTTCTGCGCAAATAACCGGGTAACGCATTTAAGCGGTACGCATTTAAAAGGATAAAAATTATGTACATTTCTTATCGAATCTTTTGCTTGCTTAGTTTTCCTATGAATTAAGTGGTTAAGAATTATACTTTATTCAACTATTCATTTAATTGTTATAATTTGTGTTAATTGTTTTTTGTTTGTTTGTATTCATACATACAAAAAGTTATGTGGAATGTACTTATGGAGTTGGCTAAATTTTTGTTAAAAAAAGGTTACCTACTTCAAAAAATGTTCCTTCGCAGAGCTTTTTGGAATAATCTAGGTACAAATACTCATGGATTTCGATTTCGATATTTGGAAGACATTGTGTTTCAAATACAATGAATGCTTTTCTTCGAAATTCATTCTTTGAATTTGCATAAGTGTATACAGTTCTCATAAACAAAACCCCTTTGCTGAAGGTGGTAGCAAAAGAGCCTTTACTTTTTTTCCTCTGCAATGAAATACAAAACTAATTTTTAATGTTGATGGAGAACTCTAAGTGATTGTTTTTGTTTAGTACGGTACAATGACTGTTATTGTTTTGAAAGTAATAGGGTTTTACATGCTGCTTTCAGAGCTTAAGAATTTCCTCTACACAATAGCGCTATCTTTGCATAACAATGCCACACGTTGAGAAGTTACACACTTTCATAGTGGTTGAAAAGTCAGATTGTGAATTTATTGTAAGAATGCCCTTCATTCTCAAGGTGATACACAAAGTATTTCTTTTTCACCCTATCCCATAGGACAATTTGTATGTATGTATGTACGCACATATGTAACATAGACAATATCGGCAGACCATCGAGTGTGTATTGAGTATACAAAAGTATTCATACATATGCATATATTATGTGTTAAAAGTGGACCAAAAAGTTAAATAGACAAGAATATTAAAAAAAACATTTCTTCCACTGTTAAACTAAACAAAAGTTATAATATAATTCAATTATAGAGACAAAAATTTATACATACAAGATACATATATATTTACATCATAGTACACATTTTCAGTTTTTTTTTTTTTAAATTTAGAAATTTTTGATTGCGTCTTTTTGGATGCAAAATTTTCTTCCAAGGCTGACTCTCTTAAATTTTAGAGCGTTAAAATATTATCCATCGAAATTGTATTTTCTTCAGCCCATTGAAGACCAATGTTAAATGCTTGAATTGCAGCATCTGTTTTAACTTTTGGCCGCGGAGGCTCCTCAACTGCATTTTCGCCATCAGTTTCGATGTCTTCGGCTTCCGAATTGTTAAAAGTCGATACCAGATCAGTTTCTTTTTCAGTAATCCAATTTTGTATATTTTCGGAATTAATTGAAGTCAATATTTTGTAGTCGTTCAGGATTTGGTCCCTTATAACACTCAAGGGGACCTCATCGTCTTCATCATAATTATTGCTTGGAGACATCAAAGGGTTCCATTCCAGCACTTCCGAATTGCAGTATACTGCACTTTGTCCCATGCATTCGCCAGGAGACATATGGCACGTCTTAAATTAAATGTCTTAAATTTGCTCTCCAAATCAGACCCTTCGCTACCGACCAAATGTGCCAATAGACTTTTTTTATAATAAAGTTTTGTCAAGTTGATCACATTTTGATCCATTGGCTTGAGAATAGCGGTGCAGTTTGCTGGTAAGCTCATGGTGACTATCATTCCATCATCAGTTCTTATCTCGACGCCCTTTGGGTGACACGTTGCGTTGTCCAACAGCAACAGAGCCTTCTTCGGGAGATTTTTTGATCCAAGAAATTGTTTTACCTAAACCAAGAAAGAAACAAAGAACAGAAAAAAACTATAAAAGTCTATCAAATCATTTTCATTAAACAAACCTCTGGCACAAACGTTAAGTGGAACCAATCTTGAAAAAGTACGAATGCCATATATGTATGCATTTTTGTTGCCCTTGTAAATGACAGGTTTGTTTTCGAAATTTTTCAATGCTCTGGGATTCGCAGCTTTTCCGACGACGAATAATTTTACTTTGTGCATACCAGATGCATTAGTGCAAGCAAGAAACGTTATTCTCTCTTTGACCTGGAGCGCTTGTTCCTTTGAAGTTCACAAGCGTTTTATTTGGCATAAGCTTATAAAATAGACCCGACTCGTCCGCATTGTAAATTTGATCTGGTGATAAACCGAGCTCTTTGATTTTATTTTGTGCAGTTAACATGCCTGTGCTTTTCAAACTTCGATGGTAATTGGCACATTTAGTTTGAAACCATGCATATAAGGCTTTTTCTATACGTGGAAACTCACACGCTTTCCCGATCCAGATTCAGCATTAGAAACTAATTTTCTTAGCGCACCTTATTTTTTCTTGATTCTACTTATGCTTGACTTGTTCACTTTATGTATATGTTTCCGAAAGCGATTTAACAGAAGCACCCATTTATAATTTATCCAAAATTTAACTTTTTTGCTTTATTGAAAGATTAAGAATTTTTTTCACAATAGCCATAATTAGGAAACAATAATACAACTTTAACACTACTGACCACAGAGAGAATGTTAACTAAATGCGCTTCCAATACTAAATTCCACACATCATAGACAAACATGACTGCCCAGACAAAGCAAAAGTAAACAAAAACAAAAAGAGTTGCAAATAGCGAACGAAATAAGGATTCATGATAGAAAAGTTGCGTTTATCAAGTCACTTGTTTTTTTTTAAAAGTTGCAATTATTGAGTCAACAATGGTAAGATTTTAGGTGTAGCTTTTATCAAGGAGTTGCGCGTATCGAGGGTTGCCTTTATTAAGGTCGCACTGTACATACGAGATGTATACTCGCTATCAGATTTTGATTCCTTAATTTTGAGAAATGCCGTTGTGCGAAAATTGTACATAGAGTCTGTAAATACCGCCTTCTTATTGAAGTACATATGTATAATACATCTTCCGTTGACCGAAACATCTGTCAATCGTTATAAAACTGTACATTTACAAAAAGATACTAAAGAGTGACCCATCTGTTCGCTATACTATACGTTTAAAGCAATTACAAATGCATATGTAAAGCTTAAGCGTTAGAAAATAAATATTAAATAATCACCTGTAGGATTTGGGGTTCTGAAATTCTATATATGTATGTACATATTTTACCCTAAAGAGTGACTTTTTGTTGTTGGTTTTGGAGTGGTGGCATCATTAGTCCATCATTATTTGAAAATGAAGCTGTCAACAACGTTATGGTGAACTGAGTGCACTACATATAATTCGTAACTGATAAGGTAAACATCAAGCGAGTTATTCGTCCAATAGAGTCACAAGCAATTCATATTTTTCTGCTTAATTGGGTTAATAGGATGGGCTACTGCAAACCCCATTCACGGCAGTCATTTCAATGACATTGTTTTTTTTGAAAATAATTGGAAGATATACTCCTTTTAGTAAAATAACAATCATTGAAAAATATTGAATGGTGTGGTTCTAATAGCAATTAAAAAAAAGTAGCGGATGACTCCTTTTTTTTAATGTTTGTTACATAGTAAAACGTACGTGGTATGTACTCGTAATTGAAATATATTTGAAATTTTTTCTAAATTCGACTGTTGTGTACAAATGTAGAAATACTACCAGATCATGTTGTCTCTATTCCATATGCATTAAATGTAGAATTCACTGAAGAAGAAGACTCTTCGATTCACGTACGCGTTAGATCGGAAAGCTGAAAGTGATATTCATTGCATATGCATAAATTTCTGTGGCCACTTTGGAGCTTTCCCCCGAGAACTGTGTAAATTAGTTGTCATTATTTAGTAAGTAATTTCTCCGCAGGACTGGAATCATAAAAAATAGTGGGATCGGGCAAGGCGAACGAAAGGTGAGAGGGAGATATAAGTTAGTGAAGATAGAAAGAGAGAGAGTTACGTTTCGTACATTACTGTAGGGGCAAGAGAGAGAGGTGTGCGCGCATATTTTCTTTCTCTCTTCCTCTCATAGCCAGTTAAATATTCTACGTTTAAAGTGAATAAAATTGTAAATTCATTTTAAAGTTCATATTTTGTGAATTTTCAGTGAATAATAACAAATTATGGCAGGAAGTGACACAGACTCTGAATATGAAAGCGGTGCTCCAGGAACATCAGCTAAGAAGAAATTCCGTACGGAAATTGTGCATAAAAAGTGTGTGACAACATATTCAAGGCAAAATTTTAAACCTAGTGAGACCCAATCAACTGATAATGAATCACGAAGGTGAGTGCGTTTCTCATACTAGTTGCTGGCGTCGTAGCGCCATATGCAGCGTTCCTTTTTGCTTGTCTATTTTCTCCCTCTACTAATACGCGTCATTCTACTTCGACATTGGGGCGCGTTTAATTCTGTCCTTTTCTTGTCTCTCTCTCTCTCTCTCGCTCTCTCTCTCTTTCTTCTTGTTACTCTTCCGTATTTGTAGAAAATTAATATATGTATATGTATATACATGTATATATTATACATATATACATATATAAACATATATATACACATACATATAGATGGAGCTAAAGAAGTTTTACTTCAGTCGTGTGGTCTGAAGCACACTCGTTTTTTTTATAATAAGTTATTGCAGGGCAAATATTTACTATCGTTTAAAAAGGTGGCTATTTGGGTACCATCTATGTATGTACTTGCAGTATATCTCGTGTGTATAGCAAGTATAGTGTCAGACCATGTACACTGCCTTGAGCCACTCCAGCCTTATTTTCTTTGAATTCTGTGTATTCGTTTCCGATTTAAACTCAAAATAATCAATCTGCAAGGTGAAATTTCAGAACGTTGCCTTTCCCTGGTAATGATGTAGCGGATGAACCAGTCTCCATTACCTTTTGGTGGTTTACCAATAACCCAGATTAAGAACGAGCAAAACCATTGTATATGCAAAGAAATGCTCTCTTACTGCAATACGCATACTGGCTTATTAAGACATCCCAAAAAATTTATCAATTTCTCTAAGACCACATTTGGATACATTTTAACGATGAAAAAAAAGGTTAACATCTTAATTGACTTCCTTACTGGTCATTGCTGTATAGCGCCATTGATTAAGCTGCATTACAAGCACTGTCTTCCAACATGATGGACTCTATGACAGTTAAATGCTGCCACGATGCCTTACAGGCCCTAGCCAGATACAACAAGGTCAAACTTGGATGGGTACCTGGTCACCAGGGTATTGCAGGCAACGAATCGGCGGATGAACTAGCAAGGGCTGGATCAGAATCCGTGTTCTTAGGACCAGAACCGTTTTGCAGAGTCAACTGGGCTTCTGCCTTAGAACAATTAAACGACTGGGAACATCAACTTCGTCTAAACCACTGGGAAAATGTCCCTGGTCTGAGACAATCCAAACGTTTAATTAAGCCTTACTCCTGCAAGGAAATCCTTAACCTAGATAAGGAAAGCATTAGGAAGCTGGCGGGCTTCCTAACTGGCCACTGAGATACCACCTTAACAAAATGGATATCTGCCAGGACAAGGATTGTCGATTCTGCCTCGAGGAAGATGAAACATCCGAACACATTCTTTGCGAATGCCCGGCACTACATTGGTTAAGGATACGTACTCTCCACAGGGAGATACTTACTTCAGTGGAACTCAAGGGATCCGCTACCAAGGATGTACTTGCCTTCATAGGGGAGGTAGTACGTCTTTTGGATTAACTCCAACCCCTCGATACAATAGATCTTTTAGGTCGCAGTGTCGATGCCATGCGGGCAAGGGTTGTACAAGAGGAAAAAAAAAAAAATCTTTAAAAAAAAAGCAAGATGAGTCTCTTGATTTTATTTAAAGAACAAACACTAATTTTGCCTAATATACGAGTACATACATATATAAAAGTAGGCAAGAAGTCTTGGATATAACCCTTATCGCCGATAAAACCCTGGTGCTGGATCGTATGGTTTAAGATCTTACATCATCATCTCAATAAAGCGATATCTACTTCCTGCCCTCTAATTCAACATAGGGGCCAGAAAAAGACACATTTGTGGATTTTGGGGTTAGGTCCTAAATTTTTCTAAATTTTACAAATCTATATAAATCTATTGATTTATTTACATTGTATGAATAATATTTACAGGATAATCGTGGAAAACTTTTTTACAATCTCAAAAGAATGAGAGAAGCGATTGATTAGGATTTTTACAATACATTCGTATATATTGGCAAAAACTGAGAAAGGGAGATAGAGACTCTTTCGCTCGACAAAACCAAATGCACAGCGGTCTAAAAAGAACATAGTGTCTTGGACGAGTTCCAGCGGAAAACTCGCTTATTAGCCCCATACCCGTGCTCTTACTTTACCATACGTGCTAGGTGTCCCGAACCCACTTGCAAGTGTCTCTTTGGCTTTATTCGCTGCTGGACACAAGAACTCGTTTGAACCAGCTTAACCCCCATCTTGCCATCCCTTGGTAAGATCTTAAAGTTCACACAATCAGGGAGTTAGGTATCTGTTGTTAGCTCATATCCCAATAACCACTGCGCACGATTGAGTACATGCATGATAGTCTTAGCTGACCCTAATCTAGCCTACTTGGAGGACTACACCTACACCTACATAAATTTCATTGTATAAGATCGAAAATAGTTTGAGTTTAGTCTAGCTTTTAGAATGTTCATAAACTTAATTAAGACAGTTATTTCTGGGGACTCCGTGATATTTTCATTGCTATTGCGATTCTTCAAAATGTTCACGTAGGAAGCTTTGGATCTTTTGTAACTAGGTGTATATGTCATTGAATATAAGACTCAGCTCTCTCCCTATTTTGATGCACTATTTTTTATGATTCCAGTCCTGCGGAGAAATTACTTACTAAATAATGACAACTAATTTACACAGTTCTCGGGGGAAAGCTCCAAAGTGGCCACAGAAATTTATGCATATGCAATGAATATCACTGTCAGCTTTCCGATCTAACGCGTACGTGAATCGAAGAGTCTTCTTCTTCAGTGAATTCTACATTTAATGCATATGGAATAGAGACAACATGATCTGGTAGTATTTCTACATTTGTACACAACAGTCGAATTTAGAAAAAATTTCAAATATATTTCAATTACGAGTACATACCACGTACGTTTTACTATGTAACAAACATTAAAAAAAAGTAGCGGATGACTCCTTTTTTTTAATGTTTGTTACATAGTAAAACGTACGTGGTATGTACTCGTAATTGAAATATATTTGAAATTTTTTCTAAATTCGACTGTTGTGTACAAATGTAGAAATACTACCAGATCATGTTGTCTCTATTCCATATGCATTAAATGTAGAATTCACTGAAGAAGAAGACTCTTCGATTCACGTACGCGTTAGATCGGAAAGCTGACAGTGATATTCATTGCATATGCATAAATTTCTGTGGCCACTTTGGAGCTTTCCCCCGAGAACTGTGTAAATTAGTTGTCATTATTTAGTAAGTAATTTCTCCGCAGGACTGGAATCATAAAAAATAGTGCATCAAAATAGGGAGAGAGCTGAGTCTTATATTCAATGACATATACACCTAGTTACAAAAGATCCAAAGCTTCCTACGTGAACATTTTGAAGAATCGCAATAGCAATGAAAATATCACGGAGTCCCCAGAAATAACTGTCTTAATTAAGTTTATGAACATTCTAAAAGCTAGACTAAACTCAAACTATTTTCGATCTTATACAATGAAATTTATGTAGGTGTAGGTGTAGTCCTCCAAGTAGGCTAGATTAGGGTCAGCTAAGACTATCATGCATGTACTCAATCGTGCGCAGTGGTTATTGGGATATGAGCTAACAACAGATACCTAACTCCCTGATTGTGTGAACTTTAAGATCTTACCAAGGGATGGCAAGATGGGGGTTAAGCTGGTTCAAACGAGTTCTTGTGTCCAGCAGCGAATAAAGCCAAAGAGACACTTGCAAGTGGGTTCGGGACACCTAGCACGTATGGTAAAGTAAGAGCACGGGTATGGGGCTAATAAGCGAGTTTTCCGCTGGAACTCGTCCAAGACACTATGTTCTTTTTAGACCGCTGTGCATTTGGTTTTGTCGAGCGAAAGAGTCTCTATCTCCCTTTCTCAGTTTTTGCCAATATATACGAATGTATTGTAAAAATCCTAATCAATCGCTTCTCTCATTCTTTTGAGATTGTAAAAAAGTTTTCCACGATTATCCTGTAAATATTATTCATACAATGTAAATAAATCAATAGATTTATATAGATTTGTAAAATTTAGAAAAATTTAGGACCTAACCCCAAAATCCACAAATGTGTCTTTTTCTGGCCCCTATGTTGAATTAGAGGGCAGGAAGTAGATATCGCTTTATTGAGATGATGATGTAAGATCTTAAACCATACGATCCAGCACCAGGGTTTTATCGGCGATAAGGGTTATATCCAAGACTTCTTGCCTACTTTTATATATGTATGTACTCGTATATTAGGCAAAATTAGTGTTTGTTCTTTAAATAAAATCAAGAGACTCATCTTGCTTTTTTTTTAAAGATTTTTTTTTTTTTCCTCTTGTACAACCCTTGCCCGCATGGCATCGACACTGCGACCTAAAAGATCTATTGTATCGAGGGGTTGGAGTTAATCCAAAAGACGTACTACCTCCCCTATGAAGGCAAGTACATCCTTGGTAGCGGATCCCTTGAGTTCCACTGAAGTAAGTATCTCCCTGTGGAGAGTACGTATCCTTAACCAATGTAGTGCCGGGCATTCGCAAAGAATGTGTTCGGATGTTTCATCTTCCTCGAGGCAGAATCGACAATCCTTGTCCTGGCAGATATCCATTTTGTTAAGGTGGTATCTCAGTGGCCAGTTAGGAAGCCCGCCAGCTTCCTAATGCTTTCCTTATCTAGGTTAAGGATTTCCTTGCAGGAGTAAGGCTTAATTAAACGTTTGGATTGTCTCAGACCAGGGACATTTTCCCAGTGGTTTAGACGAAGTTGATGTTCCCAGTCGTTTAATTGTTCTAAGGCAGAAGCCCAGTTGACTCTGCAAAACGGTTCTGGTCCTAAGAACACGGATTCTGATCCAGCCCTTGCTAGTTCATCCGCCGATTCGTTGCCTGCAATACCCTGGTGACCAGGTACCCATCCAAGTTTGACCTTGTTGTATCTGGCTAGGGCCTGTAAGGCATCGTGGCAGCATTTAACTGTCATAGAGTCCATCATGTTGGAAGACAGTGCTTGTAATGCAGCTTAATCAATGGCGCTATACAGCAATGACCAGTAAGGAAGTCAATTAAGATGTTAACCTTTTTTTTCATCGTTAAAATGTATCCAAATGTGGTCTTAGAGAAATTGATAAATTTTTTGGGATGTCTTAATAAGCCAGTATGCGTATTGCAGTAAGAGAGCATTTCTTTGCATATACAATGGTTTTGCTCGTTCTTAATCTGGGTTATTGGTAAACCACCAAAAGGTAATGGAGACTGGTTCATCCGCTACATCATTACCAGGGAAAGGCAACGTTCTGAAATTTCACCTTGCAGATTGATTATTTTGAGTTTAAATCGGAAACGAATACACAGAATTCAAAGAAAATAAGGCTGGAGTGGCTCAAGGCAGTGTACATGGTCTGACACTATACTTGCTATACACACGAGATATACTGCAAGTACATACATAGATGGTACCCAAATAGCCACCTTTTTAAACGATAGTAAATATTTGCCCTGCAATAACTTATTATAAAAAAAACGAGTGTGCTTCAGACCACACGACTGAAGTAAAACTTCTTTAGCTCCATCTATATGTATGTGTATATATATGTTTATATATGTATATATGTATAATATATACATGTATATACATATACATATATTAATTTTCTACAAATACGGAAGAGTAACAAGAAGAAAGAGAGAGAGAGCGAGAGAGAGAGAGAGAGACAAGAAAAGGACAGAATTAAACGCGCCCCAATGTCGAAGTAGAATGACGCGTATTAGTAGAGGGAGAAAATAGACAAGCAAAAAGGAACGCTGCATATGGCGCTACGACGCCAGCAACTAGTATGAGAAACGCACTCACCTTCGTGATTCATTATCAGTTGATTGGGTCTCACTAGGTTTAAAATTTTGCCTTGAATATGTTGTCACACACTTTTTATGCACAATTTCCGTACGGAATTTCTTCTTAGCTGATGTTCCTGGAGCACCGCTTTCATATTCAGAGTCTGTGTCACTTCCTGCCATAATTTGTTATTATTCACTGAAAATTCACAAAATATGAACTTTAAAATGAATTTACAATTTTATTCACTTTAAACGTAGAATATTTAACTGGCTATGAGAGGAAGAGAGAAAGAAAATATGCGCGCACACCTCTCTCTCTTGCCCCTACAGTAATGTACGAAACGTAACTCTCTCTCTTTCTATCTTCACTAACTTATATCTCCCTCTCACCTTTCGTTCGCCTTGCCCGATCCCACTTTTCGTAACGCTTTCGTCACGCATTTACCAGCTTACTCCCCAAGTCAAGCGTTCGTAAAGAAGTTTTACTTCAAAAGTAAATTAGAAACCTGTCTGTCTAAAAGACCAATATATTATAGGGATGGGCCTTTTTTCACATGACGTCTGCAAGAGCTGCAGGGGTGTAGTCTATGCGCCTATTTGCCCAATCCCAAAGAAGATTGCTCAATTTTTGCATTGGCTTCAGCGAACTTAGACGTCATTAGCATCTTACGCTTTATTAAAGGCACCGATTGGTTTCATTAGCCCTGGGTAGTAGAAAGATCCATTATATAACAAAGGATTTCTTCTGATCCTGGTACAGACAGCCACCCCAACCTAAACCTGAACACCTTATATAGATAAAGCTTTAATATGCTATAATATATTGAATTCATAGTTATTAGTCTTACATGCCAATCCTCACTCCTCTTCTGAATTAATCAAAATTCAAATGCGATACACCTTTCCAGTAAAATATACGTACTATGTTCATATACCAAAGAAGGCAGTGTGAGTGTAAAAAAATATCGATTTTATCACCCATTCCCTATAGTCACACGTAAACTCCTTCTTTTCACTCTGCGTCATACATTATGTTGTGACGTCTTCCAGGTAATTTCTGTTTGACGACAGTCTCTTGTCTTTGGGTTGGAAAAAGCTTTAAGTGAAAGAGTTCAATTTATGGGTGACATCATTTTAGCTTGTAGTGACTAGTATAATCTAGTTGGTTGGCTGGTTTTGATCATCTGGTGGAGCATATCGGGATTAAATTAAAAACTCCCAGAATTAAAACGGTGTCACAAAGATCAACAATATTGAAAAAGGAAACGAGCATGTTTTGTCAATACCTACACGAAAGTCAAAGGCATTGACCGAACTTCAATTGTCCTTATATAAGCCCAAAAGGTTTAATGGTCTATTTTCTTAGTCAGCAAAATGAAGTTTGTTGCGCTTCGGTGTTTGCATGTTAATTTTTGCATGTTGCATTCCGTTTACGTTTGTTTATTTTCTTTTTGAAATCTCGCAATTAGACTCTTCATCGAAACCTACATATACGGGGATGATGGTGGTGATTTCAATGCTAGCGACGGCTGGCTTACAAAGTTTAAGAAACGGTTCGGAGTTCGTATTCTCGAGGAATCCGGAGAAAAATTATCATCGCGCGCTGATTTAAATGGGCCGTTCAAAAAGGATCTATTGGAAGTCATCACAAGCAACGGGCTCACGATGGATATGATTTTTAATGCCGATGAGACCAGGCTTTTCTGGAAGTTGTTACCAAATTATGCTTATGTCCATGCTGGTGAAGCAGCAGCCCCAAGTGGAAACCGTCGAAAGCGCGTTTCACGTTTTTAGCTTGTGCAAACGCATCGGGACTGCTGAAACTAAGGCCTTTGGTTATCGGTAAAGCTAAGAGGCCGCTTGACTACGCCTTCTCTAAGTCAGCTTGGACGGCTGTTAGCATTTTCCAAAAATAGTTCACGGACAACTTTGTGCCACAGGTATGAATATTTTTCCCCTTTTTCTCCAAAACCTTGAAAAATTGTAAAAGATTTGCATAGCTGGAAAGATATTTATCTCCTAACAATTTGCCAAAAAAAGCTCTTTTACTCCTGGATAACGCTCCAAGTCACCCACCGGCAGAAAAGCTTGTTAAAGAAACGGACGATGGTCGACTTTGGGTAATGTTTTTGCCACCCAATGTAACACCGTTAATCCAACGGATGGACCAGAACGCCATCCGTCTTACAAAACTCCACTTCCGCAATAGCTTGCTAAATGGCATTATGCGTTCCAACTCTAGAGGTCAAGATATCACTGCTGCGCTGAAAGAGTTCAAACTCTTTGATGCAATAGTGCTTTCGAGTGTAATGCTTCATAAATGTTGGAGAAATATTTTGATAAGAGACTCTGGAGACTTCGATGAAGATCTCAGAATTGACTTTGACTTTGCTTCTGACTTTGTTATATTGGAGGTCCACTGTATGTGTATAATTACTGATTAGATGTGTTTAAAGTGCAGTGGTCTTCAGATCGACTTCGTAGTTTTCACTTTAAACATACATACATACCTAGCTCGGCTATGGCCACCGGTAACTCTGGACTGGGACTGTAGTCTTTGTAGATGATGCTTTCCCAATGCGAGAGACATATAAGACCATAGTTTCATCAGGCCAAAACTCTTTTGGTAATAGCAGTTCGACTTGAGAATTATAAGGTAGAAGTTTAAAAGATGCTAAGCTGTTATTTCACTTTTCATTCATAGTTTATTTTGTTAAACTACTTAAACTTTATCTTTCATAATAATTAGAGACAATTTAAGTGCCACTGGCGAAAAACGGCGATCGAACGAACTAAGCGAATGATTGATAATCAACTGATGGTGTTAATTTCAACGATTTTTAGTGTAAATTAATTCAAACAAATAATACAATTCGGTTTAAAAACATCTAATACATTTAATCTGTCGTAGAAAACTTAAAATAAAATAAATAATCAAAGTTTGGTGATAGTGAGCGATGCCACAAATGCGAAACTGCTGTCCGTGGCGATTAATAAACTTCAAGTAAGCAAGTTATAACTGTATTGACAACTTTGACATTTGCCGACGTAACAAAAAAGAATTTTGAATATGTAGGTGGTGAAAAAGTTCCTGAGATAAGATACGAGTTCCCACTTATTATAAAACCAAAGAGAAACAGCATTGCCATTGTTTTCTCTCAAATAGAACCAAAATATGTAGTAAGAATAAATGAAACTAAATCGGACTTTATTGAATTGAACCTAGGTGTACCGCAAGGAACTGTGTTAGGTACATTACTGTTCCCTAAGAAATGTGGCTGAAAAAAACGCAGCTGGAAGTCAAATTTCTTCAGAATGACTTGGAACGCGCAAACTAGCGGCTAAAAAAAAAAAATTAAAAATTAAAAATGAAACATTTCCAAAACGATGGTTTCTTCGGATCTTTGAACTTCTAATTCGATCAAGCTCTGTTACTCCCTACTCACAATCAAATTACCATTCATTGGGTTCCAGGTCATGGGGGAATAGATCGCCATGAAATTGTTGATGAACTAGCCAGACTAAGATCACGGTCTTCATTCATTGGTCCGTCTCCCTTTTGCGGCTTATCAACCAACCACATAAAGATAGAGCTTAACTTATGGGATCACCAAGAAAGAATCTCAAAATGGTACTCAACAACCGGACTACGTCGCTCTCGCACTGAACAAGTGTGATGCTAAGCTCCGCACGGACTTCCTCACCGGACACTGTTCACTCAACTTTTACCTCAAAAAGATGGGCAAAAGTCTTACGTACGTGTGCCGATTTCGTTTGGAAGATCAGGAGACCGCTGAGCATATACTTTACCATTGTCCCGCTATGGCTCGAAGCAGGCATAGACACTTTGGAAGGCAGTTCAGTTCCCCAAACATAGTCAGCCAGTCACCCGCAAAAATGATTCTAAGGTTCCTCCACGACCTTGGTCTTTGCTCGTGATAACTACTCTCGGCATTAATAGGAGAACTTAGCACAAATTACCTCTCTCTGGGTCGCAGTACTTGTCTGGCCTTCCTAAGGATAAAGCTTACTTTTACTGGACGAAAACTGATCGTCACAGATAAGCCAATACATACATTATTTCATGCCAAGCATTTCCCATAAAAGAACCAAACAACTTATACGACTAACTAGAAGTCAGGATAGTCTTAGTATTTCTTACTGGACACTACCGAGGTGAAATATACCCGTCGGGACTAAGTGAGTAATCCAATACAGCACAGTAACGAGGATAAAAAATCAGCACCATACATCTTGTGCCACTTATGGAAATTCTACCTTGAGGCAAAGGATGTATCTGCCAGTTCGTCAAAAGACATTCTTGGATTAATTTCGAATTCAAATATCATGAGCGAGCTCTAATTGAAAAAAATTACAAAGGCCCATCTGGGGCCGCAGTGACAAGGTGTCGGTGCCCCAACTCTACCGGCAATGTAAGTCTAAATCTTCTTCTACAAGTTACTGCAGTCAATAATAAAAATATTTTTCATGAGTTCATTCATTCAAACGAAGTCCAAAGATAAAAAGCGTTCACAATTCTCTAAGTACTAATAAATTTAATTTCTTCCTACTGTGAGAAAACACATCGCATGCTTACGTATCCATGACTCTACAGTAAGCGTTATTATCTTCAAGTATAAACTATCAAGTGATATGCAACTTCAGTGGTAGATCCTTTATTAAAAGAGCTCCCATTTCAAGCATCATCCTCTCTGTGAAAATGTCGCAATCAACCAAATCGTGCTGAAGTTATCGTCACGCAAATTGAGTTGGGAATTATATATGCAACAGAAGGACTTAGTGCAAATGGAAGCAATGTAATTCATTTTATTACCAGTTCCCATTCCAACTGGGATTACTTCAACTCTCTGTAGCCGACGATTTTTCCTTCCTTATCTTTTCATGCTCTCTTCTTATCCGTTAAGTGTATCCGGCTTGTGAGTTTGGTCATTTTCTTGAAGTCTTACACTGAAGAACACTGAAGTGCATAAGTGTGGTACTAATCTCATGTGTCATTTAACTGATACTGAACTCGTCTGTAGAAAGGTTGCTTGGTTAAAAACTTTGTAAGATGCATTTTACATTTTCTTGAATGGATCGATAAACAGACAAATTATTCGATTTAGGAAACATGAAAGAGGTAAAGGTTGCAAGGATAAATATATAACTTTTCGGATAAATTGGATTTTAAAAATTTTAATTTAGTATTGAACGAATTTGAAATATTGCACTCCCGCACAGCGAAGCAAAATTAATATACTGATATGGACATTAAAATGGAGACACTTCGAAATTTTTCTAAAAAATTAAAGAGTTTGATATTAAAAACGATATTAATAATTCATTGGCTTTAATGTAAAAAAAAAACACATTTCATTGGACATTATAATAGCCACATTTAAAAACAAATTAACAACATTAGACTTTAAGCATTTCAGAAACGAAAAACAACTTCAGTAACTTGTTGCTCTACCTCTACTCTTGATAACTGCCTGGCACCTGTTTGGCAGCGATTCCACTAATCGGCGAAATTTTTCGACGGGAATTTCATTCCACTCTTTCTGAACTATACGCTTTAGCTCTGCTTTATTTTTTGTGGAATACATAGCAACCGTCCTTTTCTAAATCTCCCCATAGATGCTCTAAGGGATTTAAATTCGGAGATTGGGGTGGTCATTCCATTAGGCTAATTTTCTCATTTTTGAAAAATAAATTCGCTACGTTCGAGGTATGCTTCGGGTCGTTATCTTGTTGTACGACCCATTTAAGAGGCATATTTTCTTCATCATATGGAAGCATCATATACTTATGATGATCCACTTTACCTTCAATTAAAAGCAAAGGTCCTACACCGTTCCAAGAAAAAAATCCCCAAAGTTGAATGTTCCCGCCTCCGTGTTTAACAGTTTTTTTTGTGTGCTGTGGGTTCAGTTCTTTTCGAGGTGGCCTTCTAACGGTTTGTCTGCCATCACTCCCAAACACTTTAATTTTAGTTTCATCTGTCTGCAGTACATTTCTCAATTTCTTGCTTCCTTGCGGTCTGCTCCAATCTAAATGGACTCTCGCAAACTGTAATTGGCTGTTCATATTCTTTTTTTTTTCATCAGTGGTACCCTTCTGGCTATTATTCCACGTAAATTGCCTTCCTTCAAGAAATCTTCGACGAACAGTTCTTTCAGAAATGTTTGGCTAACGCTCTTCTCGAATGTCCTTCGAAAACTTGAAAGGATCAATTTTGGAAGCTTAATTGGTGTGGCAATTTTTCGAAGAGATTTACCCTCTTTGTTTAGAGCTAGAATAACTGCTTTCTCTTCCGAGGTACAATGTCTTCCGCGGACCATGTTTCTCTGAATTTCAAAATTTTTTAAATTTACAGTAAACCAAAATTCACTTAATTATCACTTACAATTAAATTTATTTCGAATTTATTTATTTTTTTTCTCGTTAAGAAGCAAACTGTACTCCTGCTTATTCAACTGTCTCTATTTTAATGGCCAAAAAAAACATCTTCGTAAAATTATGAGGAGTTTCTAAACTTTAGACACATATTTACCATATAACGGAACTATTATTTTGTTCGTTGGGAATTAAGACGCAGTAAAATAATTCAGGGATGATTTTTTGTTAAGAGTTAAGTTTTTAATTTGGATTTGTGCATCATGCAGTATCTATTTTAATGTCCATATGTCCATATCTTTCGTTTAAATTCATATGTACGTATAGGATTGATTACATACTTGCAGATCTCTCATATTCTTTGAGTATTCCAAACTAGATGTTAAGTACCGATTTGTTTGCCCACGCAATATGGAAATTGTAAGATGATGACGATATACAATTTTATTTCTTTAAAGTTCATGATAAATTAACAATTTTGAATTTTAAAATAAGAATTTGATTATCTACATCCTATATTTTGCGTAATAAAGAAATAAAAATAATTTTGAGTACACTTGGGGTGACTTCATGGGAAACTATTTCATAAAAATGCATTAAACACGCTAGAGGAATAAATTAAGAAGTTACATACATATTCAAATACTTGGCGTAACAGACCGTATGGGATCCACGGCCTAGCTTCTCTCGACCATTCGTGTGTTATATTTCTCCAATAATTGAAAGGGAAATACAATGGCATATTCGAAAGGGAATTTTTTTAGAAGCTTTCGTGCGTTTTCTTGGAAGCATAAAGAAGTTGCAAGATGAATTATTTAAAAAATATAAAAACAATTTATACATCAATTGAAATCAGTGCAATTACGACAAATGTAAGTTGAAATTAAACCAGAATATCACAGACAATATCTAAACTAAAAAACCAACACTTTAAACTAATTGTTTACATATTCCGGATTTCCAAATTCATCAAAATCTTAAAAGATGGGAATGGGAGTTTCTACACATCAATCCTGTTGTTAGGTCCCTACTCTGTCTCGGATCACATGCACTAGTTTAGATCTTTTGATGTGAGTGTTCCTGGGTAAATCGCTATGGATTCTTACTTTGTTTCTCGAGTTGCGGAGTTCTTTCCAGGCAGTCTTCTTTGACTTCAACTTGACCACTACTATTGCTACTACTATTGTCCCTGCCTGAGCTACGATCCGTACGTTTCTAACATAACCCAATACCAAACTGTAGATTGGACTATCAATCTAGCACATACCGATTTCGCCTTTTGTTTTATATCTGCGTTGACCTCAGCGGGTAAGCGCACAACAACATTTGTTTCCGTGCTTCTCTGCATTATTTTATTTAGTTCATTCTCTAGTTCATTACGCTTTTTACGTTACGCGACCCCGACATAGACCTACTTATGCTTTTCCTTCAATGCTGCTAGTTCTAAACAAAGCTGTTGAAAATCTGATTTGGTGGCAAACTCTTTCACGAGATTCTTGTTCTTTTCATCAATATTTCAATATTTTAGCTGCTGAATAACTTATTCCAGTGATTGTTTCCATAGATGACTTTTTTGGATTTCTGCTGTGATGGCGCTTCTCGTCTTTAGGATCAGAGGGAAGTCTCTAGGAGTGCTTTTTGTGCATTTGATTTTTTTTTCTTACCGGGAGCAGGTGAAAATCTTCTAAACACACCATAAGGCCGACCGCACTTGCTTATGGTAGTGTAAGATTTTTACTCACTAAAAACACCTTTCTTCAGAATTAATACTACTACTAAGCTGACGCTTATCCAGCAGTTTTATTTTCGCTTACGAGAATCGTTATTTTTTGAACAAGATGTTCGTAGGTAATCAAAAAGAATGTAGCACTTTAGACAGGTTAAATTCCAATGAAAGTTCCTACGTTATGAACGATCGGCATATACAGTTATCCACAAAAGTCTGCGTAGTATGACGCGATGTCAAAAGGTTTCGTCCTTTGCAGACGACGAATTGAATTGTTCGCGTCGAGTAGTTGAATGACGGTACGGTTACAATGGCCGTGAATACGATCTTTGTGCTTACGAGCAAATTTTGTTGTCTCTTCCACGACGCTGAGAATTCCCAGATCCCGATGAATATCTTCGTTACGTACATATGTACATACCACGGTGCGCTAACGATCGTCCTAAGAACTTTATTTTCAAAAGTTTGTAGGATGTTTCTATGTCCACACTGGTTTTAGCACGTGCTTATACATAAGCAGTTTGTTATGTAGGCTTAACTGCGAATGTTTTTCGAGTAGCCAATACATTTGTCGGTATTTGTTTTCGAGCTCGTCGGATTTCTTTTTTACGTGCTAGCTATTTTAAATATGTATAAAAGTAATCTGTCTAGGTTGATGTGAGTATATTTGCTTTCGTTCGTTCAGCACAATACGCCAAGAATTTGTCCAAGCGTTGACTTCATTAATAGCATGTTGCAGCTTTTCAGGTGCTGCTTCAATTGTTTCGCCCGGCGTTAATATCGCCGTATGGTCCGCAAACGTGGCGACGACGCAGTGTCTTTCCTGCGGGATATCACGCGTGTAGAGTACATATAGAAGTGGGCCAAGCACTCTTCCTCGTGGGACTCCGGCCGCAATCTCCTTGAATCATTTCCGTGGTTAACACGATAAAGTCTCTCGCCGAGGTACGATTGTAAGATTTGAAAAAGTTGGCGTGGCAGAAGTAGTTGCAATTTATACTCCAAGCCATCGTGCCAAACCTTATCGAAAGCTTGTGAGACGTCAAGATATACACCACAACAAATCTTTTTTTCTTCAAGAGCTTTCTCAATCACGTCAGTTATTTTGTGGACTTGTTCGATTGTAGAATGTTTGATTCTAAATCCAAGCTGATGGTCAGGAATGAGACCTCTTTCGTCGATTACGGGTTGTATTCGTTTAGAAAATTTTTCAAATATTTTTCAGATAAGAGGCAATAGTGAAATAAGCCGATATGATTTCTTCCCATTTAGAGGTTTGCCTGGTTTTGGAAGCATTGTAATCTCGGCGACTTTCCATTGTCTCGGAACGTAGAGCAATATTAACGAAGCGTTGATCAAATAGAGCAGTTTTATAATAGCTTTATTCGGCAATTCCTTGACCACCTGCGCCGTAATCAAGTCGTAAGCCGGAGCTTTTTTCGTCTTTAAATTTTTAATCACTTTACTTCCCTCAGTTCAATCAATGCAACTTTTTTTTACTTTAAAGTTGTCAGCTGTCGTGACTGGGGAGTCAGGCGTTATCAAAGGGCCGTCGAACGGCTTAAACGTTTCTTCTAAGTGCAAGTTCTGCCTTTTTTTTTTGTCAGTTTTGGTCCATTTTCTATCGTTTCTCCGAATTGGTGGCGCTTGCATTTCAGGTTTCCGGATGCCTTTTAGCGAAAATATGAGATATCCATTTTACTTTTCCTATTGCCCCTCTCTTGTCGAGCATGTGCAAAATATGACTTAAAACCTGCAAATCTAATAAATTTCAATTATTTGTGGACCCATTTTTATCTGATGAACGGAACAAACACATATTATGTAGTTTTCAACATCAAGGCAAAGAAGGTCATATAAACGGTTTTAGGGGAAATCTATGATAGTAACATCTCATAAACAATGTTGAAGTACATGAAAGTAGGCATAGTGCCTATACAAAACCGGACTACTTTCTCGAATTCTGGCTTAATTTTATAATACCTTAACTTTTTTTTTTTAACTTTACTATTTTAATGAAAAATAAATTGATTACCATTTTTCTATATTGACAGAGTAAGCAAACTGTCTTCTGACATCGGGCGATAGAGTTTGCTTGAAGTAGTACTTTGATGCAACTCATTATATCGTGTTAATTATGTATGTATTTCTAACGCTCAATATACCACTTTTGAATTTTCGCAACGAGATAGTCTGCAAGAAAAATGTATATTAATTTCATATTCATGAAGTTTTCCAGAAGACAGAAACTTTATTCTGTGCTATTCACACAACATGCAGTTCTAAATACGCAGAGGGAAGATACATACAGGCCGTGACCCAGTTGTTTGACCCCGTATAATATGGTAAGAAGGCATACAATTTCTAGAAAAATTGCGTACGGTCATGATAATGACATCTGATATTCTTGAATAGCTCATTTCACTTCATATAAAAGTTTACTTTACTTGTATTTAACGAAAGGTCATTATACAGAATCTTATTTATCATTGCGAAGTTCCTTGTCCCCGTAGCGTTTTCAACTTGAGCCGTGGGGTAATGGAAATTAAATTGTCTAAAATTTAGGCCCTTAATATAATTCATGGTCCAATTTACTGGTTTGTTGAATAAACAAACGGTTTTTTGAGCTATGACCGTTTGAATATTGTAAAATAATTGATAGTTATCAAGTACCTAATGAAAAGGTAATGTTTTTGTACAGCTTTTTTTTACTTGCAATTCATATACATATTTACAGTTAATAAATCATAAAGATTGCCTGGAATATCGACCTTTGCCCAGAGCAGGTGTATTTTATTAGTTTCAGAGCTACACATGCTACCATAAATAGGTTAACATGCAGAAACTTGAAGGTTTGACTGATTTTTTTTTTTTTTAGCACAACGAATCTTACAACACCTCGCTTTTATTTGGAAAAGCACACATTTTCTCACTCAAACACAAAAAAAATTCCATGTAGGTCGAACGCATTTTCATGATCGGGAAATACTTCAGCGTAGTAAGATAAATGTGGACATGACATGAGATTCTTTTTACTGAAATATTTACCTTATATTCGCATAAAATGGCATTGAAAACATTTATATCAGGTATATAACGTAAAATTCATATTCCTTGTTTTCAAAAAGAATTCGACTATGTTAACTTATTTATGGTAGCACCTGTATGCATTTACGGTTAAGATGAAAATTTTGTTGATCATTAGTAACAAATAGAATTCGGCGTTTCGACTTATTAAGATAATAGTTGGTGACATGTAAGTCTTGGAATTAAATTTGACATTGAAAGAATGTACCTATATTATTGAACCCAAGGATATACATAGATAGTTCTGCCATAAATTCTGTAACAAATATAAAACGTCATAGAAAAAAATAACAAGTGAACATTTTGCATTCAATATTGTTTCATTTTTTAGACCACAAAATTGATTATTAAAAAAAATGGATTCACTCGAAATGCCTGCCTTTAGCTTTAATACGAGCGTTTTGACCATTGGGCTATAGTGGCACGCACGGTTTCCACTGCTGCGGTCAATGTTGATCTAAGGCTTTCCAAACTTCGGTGAGGAGTCTTGCGGGCCATGTTGTCCATGTTCTGATCACAAACCTTAATCCAGCGGATTCACAGCTAGAATCGACCCTGAGCTACTCCCGTGTGGTTTTGGCTTTGTGGACTGGAGCAGAGTACCTACTGCTGGAAGATCCATCTATCTTCATTGAAAAGGATATTGGTCAAATCCTTCATAAAACCCTCTAGCACATCTTGTTGGTACTTGTGTACCAGTTTTCACGCCTTTTTTTATCATTTGGTTTGCTGAAAACTTCTTTTGCGGTAAAAATTTTCTCATAGTCATTGTCCGCGTGCCACCGCAAAAGTCGCTTGCATCTCTCCAGTCTAATTTTTTCAATTAAGAAGTTATAAGATCACACATGGACGGACGATAGGCTTGCATATGCAGATCCTCACGAATAAACCTAGATATGGATCTGGTTATTATATCCAATTCTTTGGACATGATTATCTGTTTCCTAAGGGAATTTCTTCGAATTCGTTGACGCTGTGGTTTTACTACCGCACTCGTACGGACGACGCGCGGACGACAACTTCTTGGCCTGCCCTCTACTCCAGACAATTTACTAATGGGTGGCAATGGTGTAGTGGTAGCGTCATCGTTTGTCGAGCTGATGGTTCACAGTTCAATCCCTGATGTCAGTAAGCATTATATGATAAGAGGCAGTGCGATCAATTGCGAAAGTTTGTGACAACACTACTGCGAAGGCATAACACTGGCAGTAGGTTTGTCATATGGCTGGAGAAATTGATCGCTCTGTTGATAATTGATATGCTCATAACATCAGGTGGATCGGGAAAAAATACTGTGAATCAGAAGCGAAGGCAAAAAATACATGACAGCATCAAATCTCCCCAGTTATTCTAGACACCGCCCCTGGAGCTAATGTGAAACCTAATACACCTGAGTTTCAAACCACTACACCATTCTCTTTCTCTCTCTCTCTATCTATCTTTCAACGCCCGCACCATGTGAATACATGTAAAAGGGTATTCATAACCCCTTGAGTGCGGGTAAATTATAAAAAAAAAAAAAAAAAAGCGACCAATAATTCGATAAATAAATATTCTCGATATTTCGAGTAATTTTTGCAACTCACAAATTTGGACAGCATGTGTTCTGATAAACAAGTAAACGAAGATTCCTGTAAGGAGTTTTAAACGATAAGCGCTAGAAATTGTGTAACAGAACATATGGCAGGACTAGGTAGTCACAAAACAGAAGATACGTTGAGCCACACACGCACATTGTACATATCTGTTCTGCATTTCGTTCTTTTCTATGCAGAAGCGGCAGACGGTATCCTCCGTGATACTCATTTTGTGAATGGTGGTATTTTAGTTGGCAGAGATCAGAAAGGAAGCTCGTAAGCTATTTCGTGCTTTTTTGTGGTAGCTTCGGACAGCGCAGTTAGCTGACAGTGGGCGCGTTGCTTCAGTGGTCAGTGCGCCGGACTACTAAACGAGAAGTTCAATGTTCCTATCCCAGAAAATAAAAAACTTTTTTTACGGCCCCACCTCTCACGAATGTCTGACTTACGTCATGAGAAAGCTTATCCATCAAAAAAAGGTCTTTCGCATATGGCTCTAAACTGTAGGTCACTTCCATTTGTGTGAAAAAATATACCACCCACAAAACTAATGGTCACGAAAAGTTAGACCCTAGACCACACACGGTCTGTTGCGCGAAAAGTACGTCATTGCATTGGCGCTCCTGTTTGCAAGAAAAGCGAATGGATAAAAACTTACAACCAGGAAGAACGAAACTCTGCTTTAAAGAACAAGCTATCATTGATGCCAGATCTATTGATCTTGACAGCTTAAAGCAGCATGCTCGGGAATGACAAGACTCTTCACGGTCCGAAGCCCCTTAAGTAAGGAAGTTAACATTCTTATTTACGTATTCATATTCGATTTCTGCAGTAGCATATAAATAATAAATATGTACATAGCGCACATGCATAATACAATCAAATATAATTAATTTGTATTTATGTAGTACTTTATTTTAGGTATTTTGGTACTTTATTTAGGTTCATTTCGTGCACAATTCTGTCCAACTTATGCACACCTGAACTGTGCGTTACTATTTGATTTTAAATAATTAGAATTCGGGCGAAATAAATTATTACATCTATGTATGTTAGCCGTTAGCCTTCATACTGCAGATGATATTGCGTCTTTCTTCTGAGCAATGTGGTTCTCTTCCCATCTCTAGGTACATCTCCTGATATTTAATGTTACTACAAACTAATGACAAACATACTTACTTTCAAATGAATTTATTATTAATAATTTAACCAGAACAAAATATTGCTAGAAACACCAGAGAACGATGTGTGCTATTTATTTGGCCAGCAAAAAATACGTCCTTTCACGTTGCAATCGATGATTGAGTGATTGCTATCGTGATGACGCTGAGAATTTACCGTTAACATTGAATGCATGCAATGCTGAGTATATGCCTTTAATTTTTTCCCATATTTCGGCCATGCTTAACAGGAAATGCAATTTGAACTACGTGCGAAGATAGTGTGCTATTTATGTGTCCACCACTGTATATATTTTTGTTATTTCTTTCCCTTAGTAGATCTGGTGTTAGATGCTTTTTGAAGAACAGAAATAAAATTTAAATACATACATAGGTGAGCGATTATAAAATAAATATCAAATATTTTCCAGTTAATTTATTGAATTCGAAGTCGTGAAACTCTAAATATACATATATGTATGTACATGCATAAATGCATACAGTTAATCACAATTAGACACCTGTTGCTTCACTATATTTCAATTGAAAATCAAATCTAATCCAAGAAAAAAAAAAACAAAGAACATTTTTTGAATAAGCTTAAGACTATTCACAAAAGAAACAAAAATAAAATTGTATAAAAAAACAAAACTTAAATAAATATTTAAAGTCAACTTAAAATACTACGCAATTCACATCACAAAAGTAAATATGTACGTATACAGTAATAAAAAAATTCACTATCTTAGAAGTTTCATGGATTTTAGTATTTCGTGGAATATCCTTTTGCTTTCAAAACAGCTTTCATTCTCGGATGTATCGAATTGACCAGATTTTGTGTTACGTCTGGGCTGATTTTGTACCACTTTTCTCGAAGGACACATTTTAGATCAGCTCTTGTTTTGATAACGTGTTTCCTAATTTGTCGCTCAAGATGCTCCCACAGATGTTCAATTACATTCATATCGGGGATTGAGGTGGTGCCTTTAGCTGGTTTCGTACGTTTAACAACAGCCATTCCCTAAAGACATGGGAGATATGCTTAGCGACATTATCTTGCTGTAAAAAAAATGACCTATCCGAGCCCAATTTGATCGAACTCTCATGCAAATTATTTTTTAGGATATTGAGGTATCCGTATCTATTCATAAAAGAGTCGATAATACCTAAATAACCAACCTCAGTTGCTGCCATACATCCCCAAACCATTACAGAACCACCTCGATGCTTCACAGTTCCCGTCATATTTCTCGGATCCAGCTCTGTATTTGCTTTTCTCCAAACCTTAGCACGCCCGTTTGATCCGTGGATATTGAATTTGCTTTCATCCGGAAAAATAACATTCTTCCAGAAAGCCTGTCCATCGTTCTCATGGTCTTTTACGAATTGTATACGCTTTTAGCGATTGGCCCTATTAACGATTGGTTTTTTCTGATGTTTCGACCGTGGTAATCAGCATTATACAGTACACGACGTATGATTTGGGGATCTCAAAACTAACCTGTCTCACGCGTTAACTTCGATTGAACTTTTGGAGCGCGTCAAGAGAGATACAAATTTTTAGTAATATTTTGATTTGACTGACTCCCCAGATTTCAAACGGCAGTTAGGTGTGTATCTTACTAGTAATATTTAAAGGGTATTACCTTTTTTTTAAACTACTAATTGTATACTTACTTTTCTGATTAAGAATACGCTCGTGCTATTCGAAACTGTTGGTCTTGCAACATATGCCATCTCTAATGTGTAATTATGCTACAAAAGCTCACAATTGGCAATTTTAATTTCAATATTGTCGTGGCATTACTTGTTCAAGTAGCACAATAATATAAAGTTCTAAAATTCACAGAAAAACTTCTACAGACGATGACCCGGAGAAAACTGAATAGAAGGGGAGAAGCAGGAAGTATTCACCCGACAACAAATGGTCAACAGAACAAGAAAAGGGTCGAAGCAAACTCGTACATTAGCTTGTTTACATTCAATTTACATATTCAGTTTAGTTCTTCAGAATATTTTGTATGTATAGTGGGATTGGGAAAAGTCCTTGCATAGGGCGATGGGGTGTGCATGTACATTTACAACTTTATGGCATAATATCTCTTTGTGACTTATGTACGAGTAATATGTGTGGAAACGTACTGCTTTATTATTATGTGGTAGTTTATTCTTATAAATAGAAACGAGATGGTGGTTTTCATAAAATCTGGTAGCGACTTGAATTTAAATGGAAAGAAAATTCATTCAATTTTTGAAGGGATTTATAGTGGCCAACTCTTTAAGGAAAGCAATAAGACATGTTCACTTACAGCCTTGGCCAAATGTACTATGCACCTTTTAAAATTCTTAAAATCTTCAAAAAACTAAGGATTAAATGAAATAAAAGAAAGCAGATGTGGTAAATAAATAGTTTTATTAAAGATTACCAGTTTTTAGTTGGGCCACCGTTGGCCTTTATGACTGCATCGACTATTTTGAGCAAAGTGCTGACTAGTTTGCAACACCCTTCCGAAGAAATATCACTCCACTATTGCTGTAACACATTTTTAAGTGGTTCTTTTGATGTAATCAAGTACTCCTGGATCTTACGCTTTAGAATACTCCATAGACGTTCTATAGGGTTGAAATCCGGGGACTGTGCGACTTTTTGTTTTTTTTCCAAGAGCCACGTCTTCTTCCTTGCTTTGCATTGTTTACATCCAACTTCCATGTCTTCAGAACGGTTCTGGCAAAAAAAAAATTTCCCCGATCCTTCGACAACTCAGAATCAAGCTCAGATGAGGTTTTCCTTCGATTTTTTTTAGCGAAGATCATTTTAAAAATCGTTCCTCCCGAGGCGTGGTAATAAAGCAAATTAGTCACGCGTCTGCTGATTTCGTAAAATTCAAATTAATTACTTTCGAGAAAGGATTTGGCAGCAAAGAAAAAATAAAGAGGCGCCTAATACAATTGGCCTAGGCTGTAATTGGCAGAGCCAAGTTAGATAGATACTGTTTCTTATACTTACTACCTCAAAGTTATAGCTGTTCAATGTAACGTTACGTCCTATTCGCCGACATTCTGTGTTCCTTAATGTGGACAGCATACATACATATACATATGTTCATATGTACATACGTACATAAGTAATTGATTTTGCCCTTATTTACCGACAAACCCATTTTGGCCGCTTCCGTTTCAATACGAACGCACCAGTGACACTGCAAATTTTGTGAATATTATCGACTTACCCTAGTAGTTGCACAGACTTTTTTGCCTCCGGCCTTGGCTTGTGAGTCATCCTGTTTGAGTTGGCTGAGTTTGGCAGAGTCGCAAACTAGACATCACACTGTGTAGATCGTAGCTGTAAATGCTTTGTCATCGACATTTATTATCCAATTATTGTTACTATATATCCTCTCCCTGATCCCTACCTTGTCGTGGTGGAGAGGCTTACTCTACTTCCTCTGGGACTTGCCGAGAGAGAAAACTACATCTGTGTCTGCGTTCAGCCAGATGTTTTCCCATGGTATAGCTCGTCTAACGAGGTTTTAGAAACCAAAGGGTGATCACCCAAGGCAAGGTTCGACGCGCCGAGGCCTGCGTGGCTGGGGGATGCTCAGTCGCTAGCGCAAACTCTGGATACCTGGGGACCTCCAGTTTTAACTAAATTCCCCTTACCTGCATACAGGGGGTGAGTGCAGGTGGACATTTTCTTCCCCCTTACTCGTGGGACCCTAATGCCATCTAATCCTAAAAATAATAAAAACAACAAAGCGAAGAGTGCAAACCGATCGGGCACTTCTAGCTTAATAAAAACCGATCGGGAAATAGGAGCTAAGGAAGAAGAAGCGCTTCTTCTCACTTCGGATGAGGAAAGCGTTGGGGCTATTGACGTCAGTCTGGAAAGAATCTTTCTGGAATCTGGCGACACTTGCTCCATCGCCAGCTCATCCCTCTCTAACCAGTCGACTGCATCCAGATAGTGGGAGGAATTGAGCGAGCCGGATAGGAGAAGGCTCCATAACGCACGGGCTTACCTGTAGGAACAGGCATCTTCGGAGTACATGCCAGGTGCCAGTACCCCGAAGGTGCCCGTCTCTTCAGGTAACCCGAGCGTAGGGGTGCTGATGGGACCACCTAAGTCCGCGACAAGCCTTCGCCAGTCAGGACCAAAAGTGATCACATCCACAAACCTGGAGCCTTCATCCCAATCAGCACTGCTATAGAAGTCTGTAGGGGTTCCCTCCTCCTCAACAACGCTTGGGCCAGACCCGCAGTTGAAGGAGGTCGGGACTCCGAAAGACGGTGAGATGGAGGTGGACAATCCTAAAGAGACAAGCCGCTGCTACTCTCTCGAGGAGAATCTACCCTCATCTACACCGCCTGACGGTAGCAGCCCTGCTGACAATGGGAATTCCACCGCATGCAGTTTCGCGACAGTAGTTAGTACTGGAAAACCTGATCAGGGACTAGCCCTACCAGTGTCTAAACCGGTAACGACTAGGAACGCGACTAGTAGACAAGACATGACCTTACGTAATCGGAAGCGCAACGCTCTTCGATTGATTCGGCGGCTCAAAAAGCGTGATCCGGACTCCTTCACGGACAAGAAAAAAACGGCTCTGGACAGGGCCTGTGACACGCTGAAGCTTAAAGGGCCCGTAAAACAGACGTGGGCTGATGGTAAGAAGCGCTCACACGGCGAGGGCGGGAAGCCGCTTGCTCCCCACCTCAGCTGATGCTGCACTTCGGCCTGTAACCGACCCGAACTTACCAAAGTCCGAGCCGGCTGCAAGCTGTTCCAGGAAAGCCCTGAACAGACGCGACCGACCAGAGGAAGGAACTGGTGCGGTACCGAACGCGACGAGGAGGGAATGCCGCTTGCCACCCGCCTCAGTTACGAACAGTACCAGACCACTCACGATCGGTCGGGCGGAAGGTTCTAAACCCAAACCCAGACCGACTGGGAGCGCCCCCGAATCTGCGGTCAACACTAGCAGACAAAGTGCAGGGACGACTAGGCGAACGGCCGGAAGACTGACTGAGTCGAGGAGGGAAACCCTCTTGCCATCCACCTCAGTCTCGGACAGACTTAGGCCCCTGCCAATTGGCACGAAGAAAGTCACGGGATGTACACCAGAGCCGATTGCAGGAAGTTCGAAGAGAGCTAGGCTAGATGACACGACTTCGCCACCAGTAAAAGTGACTGGCAAAAAAGCAAAGTTGGACGTCGTAGGCAATACCAATCTACAAGTAGCTATTGTAGATTTCAACAAGCCAGACAAAAGACTGAGCAAAGACGAATGGAGGCTCATGGAGCTGCGCATTCTGGAAGGCATTAACGATACGATCGTTAATAATGAGGGTCAATCCCCCTTCTTTGAGCAGCTCACAACCTTCAAAGGTTTTAAAATTCTGCGGTGTGACAATGACTTCACACTTAACTGGTTGAAGTCATTTGTTAACAAAACCCAGGCTCCATGGGCAAATGCCGACATCCGACTAGTCGGAAAGAAGGACCTGTTAGAATTTACCAGACCTAAAGGCCGAATTTTGATACCACACATTCCGAAGGAGAGGATTGAAAGAAACCTCCGGCATCTGAATCCGGAACTCTTCAGTGAGAACTGGGAGGTGCTAGAAGTGGGTGAGCACACCGAAGCAGGTACAGAGATTGTGGTTCTGCTCAACCACAAATCTATACTGATGTTGAGAAGGTTCAACAACAAAGTCCGCACTGGAATTACGCGGTGCAAGGTTCGACCCTTCACGGACAGAGCTGAGGGTAAATAGGAAGGAGGCGGGTGACAAGGTAATCTAATGAAAATCATACAAATAAACCTACACCATAGCACAGCAGCTAGCGCTAACCTTATTTATTTCTTAGGTGACAGAAACATAGACATCGCCTTAGTACAGGAACCATGGATTTCCCGTGGCAAAATTTGTGGGCTCAATCACAAAGATTATGTAACCTACAGTACTGAGACAATGAATACTGAAAGTAAGAACAGAACATGCATAGTAGCTAGGAAACACATTAATTTGTTTCTTCTATCTACATACAGCAATACAGACCAAATCGTGGTAAGACATGAACGGAGGGGGCTTCCCCCACTGATTATATCAGCCGTGTACATGCCTTACGAAGCCGTAGACCCTCCAGCAACACTAACCCGCGCCTTACTCCAAAAAGCGACACAGGAAAGATGGGACCTGCTAATGGGATGTGATGCGAATGCCCACCATATACAATGGGGAAGCAGCGGCACCAACCCACGAGGTGAGTCGGTTTTTGAATTCATTATAGAAAACAATCTTCTAGTAGCTAATAGAGGTAATGAACCAACATTTGTAGTTAGGAATAGACAGGAGGTTATTGACATCACGCTAGTCAGAAATACTGACACTCTAGCTATAATTAATTGGAACGTTCTGAGAGTAGAATCCTACTCTGACCATAAACTAATCGAATTCCTTACAAGTAGCAACTGTGATTCTCCCCAGCCATACAGAAATCCAAAAAGAGCAGACTGGGATCTCTTTGGCAAAGAGGTAGAGAAGAAAAGTAGCTTTCTACGTGAGGGCAACCTGCAAAGTCCAGGGGACATCGATCGGAAAGTCGAGAAAATTGCATCTGTCTTTAAAGAGGTTTTCGGTAAAGTATGTCCAATGACTAAGCGTAAGACCAAAATCTCACCTCCATGGTGGAACAAAGAACTGGCCAAAATTAGGAAAGAAACTAGGAGACTTCTTAACCTGGCCAAACGTACAAAATCAGATGCCGACTGGGAACTTTACAAAACCAGTCAGAGGAATTTTAAAAACGCTACACTGAAAGCCAAACGTAAATCATGGCAGGACTTCTGTGAAGACCTAATGAGTACAACAGAAACCGCGAGACTAAGGAAAATCCTTACCAGGGAAACAAAAACTCTGGGGTCTCTCAAGGATCCCGAAGGAAATTGTACCAAATCCTGCTCGGAATCTCTAAGACTGCTGTTGAAAACTCACTTTCCAGGCTGTACGACACAGCGTAGATATGACGACGGTACTAACAGTACCAACAGCATCATGGAAACGGAACCCCTTGCGGATTTGGTCACAGAGGATAGAAAAGGGTGGGCTATCAGATCATTCTCCCCCGACAAATCCCCGGGACTGGACGGTATCATCCCGATCATGCTGCAAAAAACGGTAACTGTAATTGCCCCGGTACTGAAAGAACTTTTCACCAACAGCCTCATACTGAGGTATATTCCAAGAACGTGGAGAGAGGTTAGGGTTATATTTATTCCCAAGGCTGGCAAAGCAAGTCACATCACTGCGAAAGACTTCAGGCCAATAAGCCTCACCTCTTTCATTCTGAAAACCTTCGAGAGACTGATCGACATACACATTCGTAGCAGACTTCGGCCAGGGGACCTACACTGTGTTGTCAGCTCAATAGAAAAATCACTGAAAGACAAAGAGTTTACATTAGCTGCATTCCTTGACATTGAAGGAGCTTTTAACAATGTCAACACCGAAACGGTAAAGAGAACGCTGGGCACATTGAATATTCACAACAGCCTAATCGGATGGATTGTCAGCATACTCGAAGATAGACACATAATAACCGAAATTGGGGGAACAAGGATGGAAGCCTACGCCTCCAGGGGAACTCCTCAGGGCGGGGTACTTTCCCCACTGTTGTGGGTCATTGTTCTTAACGAAGGCCTACAGCTGCTCAGAAACTGGGGCGTTAGTATCACTGCTTATGCAGACGACGTTGTGATACTGGCAACAGGCAAATTCCTCCCAACACTCAGCGAACAAGTCGAAGGGGCCATCAAATCCCTTGACATCTGGACCAGGAAGTGCGGGCTCACGGTAAACCGAGCTCGTATTATTCACTAATAAAAGAAAGCTACCACAGTTTAGTACGCCATCTGTCGGAGGTATCCCGCTCAAGATCTCCTACAGCGCAAAATCCTTAGGGCTGGTATTACACAAGAAACTAAACTGGAGAATGAATATTAATGAAAGGATTAAAAAAGCAACTATAGCCTTCTACTCATGCAGCAGAATCTTTGGGAAAACCTGGGGTCGCTCTCCTAAAATAATTCTCTGGATGTATAAGGCTATAATAAGACCCATACTGACATACGGCAGTCTTGTTTGGTGGCCGGCGATGAACAAGGTCACTAACCTAATGGCCGTCACCAAGATTCAAAGACTAGCGTGTATCGGGACCACCAGTGCGATGAGGACAACTCCAACCGCTGGACTTGAGGCTATTCTCAACCTGCTTCCGCTAGATATCTTCGTCAAAACATCTGCAGCTATAAGCGCCATCAGAATCAGCCAGTCAGGAACATGGAGGTCGAATGCAAAAGGGCATACGACCATCCTTCAGAAGTATATTGGCCATGTACCCATCACGGATTACATCACGCCATACTTAGACTTTAACAAACCTTTCTCAAGCGCCTATCCTAGCAGGGAGGAGTGGTTAAGAGGTCTGATACCAAACGCGCAATCCATTGCCATATATACCGACGGATCAAAAATGGACACTGGCGTAGGGTCAGGCATCTTCTCCGAATCGCTGGGAATATCGAAATCAATACGCCTCCCAGACCACAGCAGCGTTTTCCAAGCGGAGGTCCTGGCAGTGACAACAGCCGCCCGTGAGTCTGCAGTAAGGGCAATACCACAAGAGGGTATCACCTTCTTTATTGACAGCCAGGCAGCTATAAAAGCAATAACTGCCACAGAAATTAAATCTAAACTTGTGAAGTGCTGTAGAGAAGAGCTCAAGATTCTTGGAACACAGCACAGGGTATCGCTCTGCTGGGTCCCTGGACATGAGGGTATACCAGGCAACGAGAACGCTGACGAACTAGCAAGAGAGGGTTCTGCAGCCGTTTCAAGACAAACAGAACCACTCGTGAACATCCCGCTTTGCGCACTTAAGCTTGAAGCAGGGAAAATTGCCACACAGGAGGCAAACACAAGATGGACCTCCTTGGATTCCTGTGTAATCACAAGGAAACTATGGCCGTCCTTTGATAAAGGCAGAACCGAGAGACTTATAGGGGAAGACAGGAAATCCCTTTCCACCCTCGTTGGGGTTATCACGGGGCATAACTCTCTACGGTATCATTTGAAAAAACTACGTCTAATGGAAGAAGAACTCTGCAGAGGCTGCGGGGACGAGGGAGCTTTTGAGGACACAACCAACTTCCTATGTCACTGCCCTGGCCTCCAACACAACAGGATCGTAGGGAGCTACTTCTTCCAAGACCTAGATGAACTCGCCAGCACGCCATCAGACAAGATAATGAAATTTATCAAGTCCTCAGGATGGTTTGTATGCAAAGACTCGTATCAATAACTATCGGAGCATATTAGAATCGGTTACCGGGTTTCAATGGGCAAGGGACATCCTTTCCCCCAAAGGGCATCACAATGGGTCAGTACTGACCTGAGTGTGGCGGAGAGTCTCTCTCCCCGCCAACCCACATACCTAACCTAACCTAACCTATTGTTACTATATAATGTGAACTTGCATGTTTTCTTCGTTTTTGTTCAATTATTCTTTTTAACTCACCAAATGTTAAAGAAGTCATCCTGCGCAGACGGATGAGTTTGGCAAGGTTGCAGACTGGACATGACACTGTATAGATCGTCGCTATAAATGCTTCTACATTTATGCGGCCGTAAAATCGATGAAAAGATGGTGGTAATCGATCTTGACTCCTTGGGTTTTCTTTAGGATGTGCGGAAATCGAAAATGTGATCGACTATGGACTTTCCTGGGCTGAAACAACACTGATAGGGGACAGGTTTTTACGAACAGTTTTAGGCTCTCACACAATATGGTAGATAAGATCGCGTTGAGGGCACTGGTGCCTCTATAACTATCGCAGTTGAGGGGGTTTCCTTTGTAATGGTTTGAGCAAACTATTTTGAGATACTCGTCTGATCAAATCTTTGAAACGATAATGTTTCTAACAAAACATCTGCAGCTGCTTTAAACATCTCGGCTGGTAGGCTGTCCAGCAGCTATATTGGATTTCAGCCTAGATATTGCAATCTTCCCTTCGTTTCAGTTAGGTGGACGGTTGTTTTGGCTATCATCGTCAATTTGGAATGATCAATTCTGCTTGACAGTATTATTTTGTTCACTGTTGTATATTCTGCAGATTTTTCTTGGTATGACTTCCCTTCATTGTTCCTTTAATACATATAATCTTAAGCAAGGGTATGCAAGATATGTAAGTGTTGTGACGATATAAGAACTCTATACCTACACCGCTACTTGACGACGGACATTGAAGGAACAAATTTACCTCTTCTAAAACCCCGATTAGCAAACCACTAGACTAACGTCTTTCCAACGTTTTACAACAGAGGACGGATAAAACTGTGAGTGATAGTTTTATTTTTGTAATTAACTTTTATTTTTATCTTATATGAAAGCTGCAAGAAAACATGATAGTGCGGCTACGGCAAAACAGGTAAATTTCAAGCTAAAACGAACGACAACAGGCCTGAAAGACAACCATTGGCCTGAAAAGACACCCATTACCACCACCAATAATGGTCCTTGGAGTAGACAGATTTGGTGAGTTAAAAAGAATAACTGAACAAAAAATGAAGAAAACATGCAAGTTCACATCATATAGCAACAATAAGTGGAAAATAAATGTTGATGACAGTGACACCTATGGAAAAATGACAGAAAATGAAATTGGAATGGCACTTATATGAAACTAAAGCTACTAGACCATTTAGGGTAGTAGCACTTCTCGTGTGATGAACACGATATTGTCGAAGAGTTGGCCAATAAGAAATACAAAATTTTGGAAGCCATAAAATTTAGTAAGAAAGGAAGAATGAAAGGTAATGATGGGGAACCAACGACAAGAAATAGAATATTACCTCTTTTTATGCTCTCCTTCCATAATCAAGAAGATGTTAAAAAAGTATACGCTATAAAAGCAGTAATGGGAATTGTCGTTAAGATTGAGCCATTTCGAAAAAGTTCCAAAACAATACCTCAATGCAAACGATGCCAAGCCTTCGGGCATACGCAAAGCTATTGTAAAAGAGATTTTACATGCGTTAAATGTGAGGAAAAACATCCAATAAATGACTGTCAACTAAAGAAGGATGAGAAAGCGAAATGTATCAATTGCCATGGTAATCACTCAGATAATAACAGAAGATGTCCGGTAGCGAAAGGATATCAAGAAAGGAAAACCAAAGTTACTAGCAATCACCAACAAAACCCAATCAAAAATAAAAACAAGCAACAAACAGGTGTTGTAAACAGAGCATTGGCTTTTTGCCGTCAGCCATATGAGAAAGTTTAACAATTCCGAGGTTATTGAATATTTATGGTGCTTATTATTTAAATATACGTACACATTTAGGTACATAACCGCAACTTAAATCTTCGTTTACAATTTGTTGATGATACTTCCAAGCATTCTCTATGTAGCTAGATAGCAGAGTCCACATCTGTCCATTTAAAATGTCTGCAACTTTATTTTCCCATAAATAGGTTTTTCGCCAGTGAGCTCTTCGTATTGCGCCTAATATAGGACAAATTCCAATAAAATGCCTTTAATGTATCTATCTTCCCGCATCCGTAGGTTACACAAAGTGCATTCATCTTTTTGTTCAGTTCTGTGTGGCACGTAGTTGAGATTCAAAAATTTACGTCTGGCCTTGAATATGTAAGAGATCGTAGCTAAGTCGTAGCGGTCGTGGAAATAGTTTTTTTCTCCGAGATCGTGTTGGAGGATCCTATAAGTGCACCTGGATTCGCTATGTTGCGCCTCTTCCATGAATTTCATAAATAGGGATGCCTGAGTTTTAAGTATTTCTATGCAATAAAGACATTGATGTTTGATGAATTGATGAAACTCACGAACAAAGATTAGAATTCCTTGGTGCCTCTGTTACCAGTCTCCTAGCTGAAAGTGCCAGAGGAGGTAGTGCTGTAATTGTAAAAAGTATTTTGTAACCTTATGAATTGCCAAAAATAGCAAAACAAACAATGCAAGCAGCGACAATAGAAATTAAAAGCAAAATGAATTTAAAATAGCTGCGATATACTCACCTATAGAGGAAGATCTAATTGACCTTTTTCAAACTCTAGGCAACAACTTTGTCATTAGAGGTGATTTCAATGCAAAATACACTTGCTGGGGGTCAAAATAATAACGATAAAAGGCAGGATCACCTACTAATAGGCCATCTGACCCAGTAAAAATTCCAGATATTATTGACTTCTTCATAACAAAAGGAATTAACAGAAAAGTAGTAAAATTTAAAAGCAGTGATGATCTGTCGTTGTATCATACACCTGTAATCCTAACGATCAACGGTATGTCAATAAGTATAAGTATTGATGAATTTAAAAATAGATTTGTAACTTTTTAACTTTCCTGCTGACAAGGTTACAGACTATTCTCTTCGGAAGGCTGCCAAACATCTAGAGAGACCTCAAGCGCAAGATCCACCGTTAAAAACATCTGATGGGAAATGGATCGGTGACCCAAAAGAAAAGCTCAAACTTTTTCGGAGCATCTTACAAATGTATTTAATCCTTTTCCACCTAGCGTGGCAAACGAGACTCTCGAATTCTCTGATAGAGTAGATGAAGGCGTAATCCCTTATGTTTCGCTAAGAGAGATCAGCACATGTATTCATAAATTATCTAATAGCAAATCACCAGGTTATGATTTATAACTGCCCAAATCCTGAAAGAACTGCCCTTCATCGCATTGTTAAAGCTTAAGCTTATAATTAATGCTTGTTTAGGCAAAGATACATATGTTCCACATCACTGGAAGATAGCAGAAATTATTGTTATACCTAAACAAGGTAAAGCTCTATCAAAAGTTACTTCATATAGGGCGTTCTCACTTTTGCCGGTATTATCAAAATTTTTCGAAAAACTGCTTCTTAAGACTAAACAGAATTATAGAGCAAAGAAGGCAAATTCACATCAATTCGGGTTTAGAAATGGATACTAGACAATAGAAAAAGCACTAGAAGAAAAACAAATTTGTTTTTCATTATTCTTAGACGTTGCACAGGCTTTTGATAAAATTTGGCAAAGGGGTTAAGAGTATAAACTTCACAGGGATCTACATACCTAGACAGTAATATGAGATACTTAGATCTTATATAACAAATAGATCCTTTAGAGTTCGCTATGGTACAGAGTTTTCTGAACAAGCAAAAGGTACAAGCAGATGTTCCACAGGGGAGTGTTCTAGTACCCACCCTGTATCTATTATATACTAGTGACATACCATATGGTATGTGGCTAAAGCAACAGAAAAACTACAAAATTCAGTTAATGAGATTTGTAAACGCAACGATGGCATATTAAACTTACTGAGTCAAATTTCTTCCACCCATATCAACTTTACCAATAAAAAAATAACTAATGTTCCTGTAGTTATTAATAATCAAGTAGTTCCTTATTCTAACACAGCTATTATTATATATTTTAAGATATAACCCTTGCCCATGTGGCAGACACTGCGACCTAGAAGATCTATTGTATCATAAGAGTGTTCTCAGTCTAAGAGACCGTCTACCTCCCTAATGAAGGATAGTAGGTCCTTAGTAGCAGAGTTTTTCATTTCCGCTGGCGTACATATTTCTTTATAGAAAATACGTCTCCTTAACCAATGTAATGCTGGGCAATTGCAGAGAATGTGTTCGGATGATTCGTCCTCCTCCGAGCAGAACCTACATTCCGTCTCTGAGGTCAGGTTAAGTTTGTTAAGGTGGTATCTTAAGCCACAATGGCCCGTGAGAAAGCCCACTAGCTTCCTGATACTTTCCTTATTAAGGTTAAGTATATCCTTATAGGAGTAGGGTCTGATTAGTAATTTGGATTGTCTCTAGCACAGCTAAGTATCTGGGTAAATGGAAGGAACATGTGAAAAAGAAAGTGGAAGAGCTGAATATTAGATATAGAAATCTTTATGGGTTGTTAGGATATAATTCAGAAATGTCCATTGAGAATAAAATCTTATTATACAATCAGATACTAAGACCTGTTTGGACATATGGCATCCAATTATGGATGTTGTACAAAGAAAACGAATGTACAAATAATACAAACATTTCACAACAAAGTCCTTCGTAAATGTAAATGCCCCATGGTATATTAGAAATAATGACATGCATCCAGTGTTCCCAGATTGCGGGGAAAAGCGCCACTTTTGGCGCTTTTTGAGTCGAAAGGGGGAAAGGAGAAACTATCTGAAAAAAGGGGAAAACGCGTATTTGAAATGTTATTTTCAAAATCACAAAATCTTATAATAATAAGTCACCAATATGCATAAATCGCAGTTGTCAACAAATGATTTGTTTTACAAACATCGTAAGTAAGTATCAAGTCAAGTCCATGTGTTAATACACGTTGTTAAGTTCTGTTCGAACACGGATAGTAGGAAGGCGATACGTATTCCGATCGAATTTTTTTAACGTTCCGGAAGCTTTTCCGAACGTAGACCTCGATAAGGCTAAATATGAATGTATTGTAGAGGCTCAATACGTGGTTTTCCTTTGTTAAAAAAGGGGAATATTGCGGGGAAAATAGACCGAAGAAAAGGGGAAATAATGGCAAAATGCAACACAAAAAGAGGAAATTCATTTAGAAAATCTGGGAACACTGCTTGCATCGTGATTTGCCGATTGATCTTGTAACAGAAGTAATTAAAAAGAACGCAATGCGTCACAACGATCGTGTGCTATCCCGAGATAGCAGACGTATTAGATTAAGAAGAACTAAACCCCATGAACTCATAATCTGACAAATATGACAATCCCATTTAAACTATAATACCTTTTCTAAACGTTGAAACTAAAATTACTTGTCGATCTTTCTTCCCACACTACTCATAGTTTCTTGCCTCTCAGTGTCTTTCGAGATTTTCATCTTCACTAACAAAAAAAAAGAAGTTTAATAAGAACTTAAGTGCAAAATGTGCACTTTGCGTAGGAAACCAGGCTGCAAATTACAAAGAGTGTGAAATTTATAAAATCTCAAAATTAAAAGATTTCCAGCTCTGCTAAAAAAGATAAATTAGATAACCAACAAAATTAAGATAGTAACACGAAATCAAGAAAACCCATCCACATTACCCAATAATTACCCCAGCTATACCGACGTTTTATGTACAGTAGCAAAGTCCCAACAGACAACAACTAAACCAGGCATAAAAGGGCCGACAAATAACAAACGTCAAATTAACAATTCTCAAACTCAGCACACTACATAATGTTAATACAAACACAGATTAAAACAATGATATGACCGAAAAAAAGGATGTCGTCGCAACTCATAACACGACAACTCATCCCCGGACACCTCATACCAGGACAGTACCGTTGGGATGAGTTGTCCTGGTATGAGTTGTACTCGACCCGCCTTCTAAGCCCAAAACCAGCAATGGCTACAAGTTATTCTTGGAGTATTTCTTCTGAGGTCAGAATTTATAACAGGTCCAAGGTGAAAGTTTCTTGCGACCTCAAAGTTATAGCTGACAACTGTGACGTTGTATTCAATTTGTCGATGTTGTGTGTCCCTTCTTGTTGGCGGCATATACTTTGTTTTACCCTCCTTTACCGCTAAGCCCATTTTAGCAACCTCCGTTTGCACATCGTGATACCTTAAAGGATTTGCATTTGATGTTGGTTGATTGGTTGTCGGTGTGCACCAGGGAAGCGCCTTAAGTCCTTTGCTATTTATTACAGTCCTGGGTTATCTCCTTAAAGGAAAAGTGACGGACCCGAAAGTGCATCATTTATTCTTTGCTGACGATGGAGCAACGAGCATTTGATGTATGGGTGGATGCTTTGGAGGAAAATGGGTATCCTTGGACTAAGGAAGACAATTATCTGTACTGTCCATTCTCTGATCCACTCTGACCTAGTCCGGACGTTTATTTGAATAGAAAAGTGATTCACAAGCGCGAAAAGTTCAAGTATCTGGGATCTATGATTCATAGGGAAGCAACTATTGATAAGGATATCAATCATCGCGTAAGCATAGGGTGGATAAACTGGCAGGAAAACTCTGCTATCTTCTAAGAGCGTAAAATGTCCCCTTAGCTGAAAGAAAGGCTTTAAACCGCAGCTGTTCGACCGGCGCTCACATACGGTTCGCAATGCTGCACAATGTATGAAAAGTATATGCGCAAAGCTCAGTGACGAAGTAATCGACTGAGGTCGAATCGACGAACCCCACAGGCGGACCAGTAGGGATGGAGTAAAATGGGAGGGTTGCGATCCCTATAACCCTGATCATAACCTCGCCGAACAAAAGGAAGAAGAAGAAGACGTTAATAGTTGCATAGTTTACCTATCTTGATAGAGTAGCGAGCGTTCTCCTTCGTCAAACTGCACAGACGGACGAGTTTGGCAGAGATGCCAAGCCATGGATAGGTTGCCTCTAAAAATGACGACATATGTGGCCTTAGAATCGCTATAAAGATGGTGGGAATTAGAATTCTATGGTTTTCCAGGATCTCTTGGAGCGTACAAATGTTACTAGAAAAAGTTTTTTTTTTTCAAATTCTCAGCGCCCACTATGAGTGTCTGTTGCCCTTCAACAAAGTCGGTAAGCCTAAGCCAATGGTGTTGTCTAGGCTTACCAACTGTCCTGCTATTCTATCTTGGCGTCAAGTTTGCTTAAAATGATTTTAACGTTATATTTAGGGCATTGCTCATATGCATAGACGTATGTATGTATGTAAATATGACTTATCAAGAAGCTCGAAGAAAAACTTTTTGGTAGCATCATCCTGGTCGTCTTTGGAGGCATAAACACATATTAGGCTAAAGTTGACGAAAAGAGTCTTGATACACATTGACATAAACGGTCGCTTATGTATGGGAAGTTCAAGAGTTCCTGCCACGTATGGCAAATCCACATCCGAATAAGCACTGCTTCTGCTCTGTGTAGTAACTACCGTAGTATATATACATATGTAAGTCAGAGTTTTCCATCCTCCGCTTGCCTTGCCCATTCCATCGCAATTTTTGAATGGTGAAACTTTTTAAAATTTAGAAGGAATCGCTTGATAATCTATATACTTTTATATTCGTTTCTGTGTCATATATATGTAAGCAGCCGTGGCCATTTACGGACAAGAGAATAACTGAAATGTCAACGCAATAATAATAAAACTGTCGACCTGGTTATTATATCTGCAAATTTCTCTGGTCTTTCCAATCCGATATAAGAATCAACATATTTTTTTTTTTATTTTCCATGAAAATAAAAACACGTTGGTAGGAAGATACTATAAATAGAACTTAATACATTTCGAGGAAATTGTATGTGTATACGTGTACAGATTACTTATATGTGACCTTAGCCACAAGGCAGAAATTAATAAACCATTCAGGTGCACCATGCTTCTGGTTCCCCCAAGCCAGTTTTTCAAATTCAATCAATTCTTATGAAAAATCCACCTTAATAAGTCATTCTAAATAAATGTACCTACATGTATCTACCTATGTAGATATATTGCTCAAACGTAGGTATAATACCCTTGAGTTAATATTATGTTGTGTTAATTTTCTGTTGTCTACGATACAGGATTCCTTTCTTACTCCTTACTCCTCCTTTGGCTTTAATTACAGCCTGTAAACGCTTAGGCATACCATCAACTAATTTTTTTGTGAAATTTGAACTTATAAGGTCCCATTCTCGCTGGAGAGCTTCTTTAAGTGCGGCTTTGGTACTTATAACCTGACTGTGGAGGTGTTTTAAGCTATGAACGTGTATTAAAAAGCGTTTTGACTGTGTTGGCAGTATGTTTCGGGTCATTGTCTTTTTAAAAGACATTACTTGACCCTAATTCCATTTTGGTGGCTCTCTGTTGAAAATTTATTTATAGGATATCAATGTAACGATATTAATTCATTATTGTTTCAATAAATTCCATTTGGCCAACTCCGCAGCAGACTTACACCCCCACATCCTAACATTACCACCACCGTAAATCACTATTGCTTGAAGGTTAGCTTCCCTCAGCGCTGTATTTGGTTCTCGCCAAACAATTTGTTTCCCGTAATTGCCTTACAAATTAAACGTGCTTTTGTCACTCAAAATAACCGATTTCCAAAAGTCTGGAACTTTGCTTACATATTCTTTGGCGACTGTAAGTCGTTTTTGTTTTGACTTTGGATATGAAAGGTTTGCGACGACCAATTCTCCCATTAATATTTCGTGACCTTAAAGTGCGCCTTACTGCTTTAACAGAGAGGGGTTTATCTATGATTTCGGATATATTTGCCGCCAACAACTTAGCAGGTGTCTTATGCGGGCCGTAGACACTCGAACATGGTGCAAGTAAACTTGGTTCGCGAACTATGTTCGTGTTGATTTTTCATGTCTGCGGTCTTCGAGTACCAATTTCGTGGTTCGAGGAAAACAAAAATTTGGTCTCACCAAAATCAAAACCACTTTGATATTTTTAAATGTTCGAGGGCGGAACTAATGTAAAAGACGCAAGGAAAAATGAAGTTCGAGCAAATTGGTCTCACTGTCTGCGGAGTTTACTTGAACCAAGTTAACTCGCACTATGTTCCAGTGTCTACGGCCCGCTTTAGGGTTTTGCTTGATTTTATAAACATATACCTCTCATTGACCACTGATAATATTTTGCTTATTTGGTGCGGATTTGCTATACACGGCAGACGTAAGCAAAAAGTCTTTAGCTTTCAACGTGTAATTTAAACGTCTTATAGACACTAAATTCACCAACGTAAGCCTAATACTATGAAAAATCAATTAAATTTGTACACTATTGTAGATCATCATTATATCGATTTCAAAGCCGCTCTGCACAGCACTCATACGAGTAGATACAGGCTCTACAAAGCAATGTCTAGTTTCGACGACCATTTCAAATAAGTTCATTTGTGCAAGATGACTACGAAGATCATACGCTACGCCATCATCTTCAGCAATGACCTCATCGAGATCTTTTATGTCAAAAAAGGATTTAGATAAGGTGAAGTATTGTGATGTAAATTCTTTAACATCATCCTTGAAACGATTTTTCAAAACTTACACGCCAACACCGGATTCACAATGTCTTAAAAATTGACAATTTTGGCAAATCGCTTAAGATCGCTTTATGTAAGACCTTATCATCACAGTCGTACCTTTAGGCGCAGAAACATGGACTTCATTGAAGGCGGATGAATATATCCTCGCTCGTTTTGAACGAGGAATCTTTAGTACGATATTCAGTCCCATTTGTATTGACGGGATTTGGTAGAGAAGATATTTTAACCAACTTGGAGTGCGCAACTGGTGGTAGTTAGTTGATTTGCTTGACACATTATTAACAACAAAACAATCACGTTTGAAAAATTTGCGAATTCACGATTGAACAATTATTCAAATAAAATGTTTTGATAACTTCAACACGCGGCGTTAGATGCTCCATAATAAATTGTTATCGACCTCTCCCCACAAGTAATATGAACTGATAAATGATGACTGAAATGATGAATGGCCTAAAACATATAACACCGAATTTCTGTTTTTATGCTCCCTCTGTTTTGTTTTTACTGTTTTTCTGAATTATTTTTTAGATAAGCTGGATAAATACATATGATCCAGACAATATGCATATGTCTCTTTCAATACGATTCTGCACATTGTCAAGGATATGGCTGACGGGTTTCCAATTGGTACTACAATACATACGTAAGATAGTGTTTGAGTTTTGTCAAATGCAGCCGACAATTGAGGATGTAGTAAACATTATTGTCCTGAACTTTTCAAGCAACTTCGAGAATCAAAATTGGCTTCGCGAACGTACAATTTTAACTTCGAAAACGTCGACGAAATAAATGATCAAATTCAATTGCAACTACGCTGTAAGCCGGAAAAGTAAAATCTGTTGACACTGTTGCAAATGGGGATCGAGCTGTCAACCATTTAAATATTCTTACTTGATTGGAGTGGGCGCCGTGACTCAGTGGTTAGTGCGTTGGATCACTGAGCGGGAGATTCAAGGTTCGAATCCCAGAAAACACCTAAAAGTTTTTTCACGGTCCCACCTCTCGCGAATGTCTGACAAACCTCCGAGAGTAATAACTGCCAAGAGAAAGCTTCTCAATTTGCCTTTCGGATACGGCTCTAAACTGTAGGTCCCTTCCATTTGTGTGAAAAATATAACACGCACAACACGAATGGTTGCGAGAAGCTAGGCCCTGGACCACATACGGTCTGTTGCGCCAAGTATTTGTATTTTTTTTTGTACTTGATTGGAGCCATCTGGAACGCCACCACACATATTAATTATAGTTCACCGATAATGCTCCTTTGGAAATTAAATCCCAGCCAAAATTGTGCATTGGAACGTGGCTAAAAGTGATTGAAGGGTTAATTAGTATAAGCTATTAAAATAAACAAAGATGTGTTGTTTTCGCGAACTCCAGTGATCCCTATCGATGTGTTGTTCGATTTCAAATAGGTAACTGTACTTTCCCGTGTTTTTGCTTTTGCAATTACAATGAATAAAGCCCAAGGACAATCACTAAGAATTACTGCATATAATTTGAAAAATCCATGCATGTATCTCATGTGGTCAAGAACGGTGCCTTGACGTAAAACAAAATACTGAAATTTGGCCTTATGACACTTCGGAGAGCGACATAAGAGCAAACTTAAACATTTGGGCTTACGACACTTTCAAAAAGCAACATAGCCAACCTTTTTTGAGACATAACACCAAATGTGTTCTTTTATTTAAACCGGTTTTACCGATTGATTTATGATTTCGAGTCGAACATGAGGCCATAATTCCATAAGTCCACAATTTGTTTGGTCTAAATTGGGACATAAGTCCACAATTTTTCAGAATGCAAATTGTCAAACATGAAGACAACTAACTATATGGCGCGTAGCGGCACCCTGAGCACCTGCATGTGAAACCGAAGGCCGTCCGGTGTATGAGTCGAGCAAATGTCCATACCATTTTTTTAACGAGCGTATCGACCTCACACTATAGCTAGATCTCTTCTTATTTAATAAATTTAAAGATATGCAGTGTAAAGTGACATAAAGCACGGCGTAATGTCGCTTTATCAAAGTGTCATAATTTCGAGATTTGGCCTTATGTCACTTGGCCTTATGTCACTTGGCCTTATTTCACGGCACCGTATATAACCAGAGTGGGAATGCCAAAAAAATTGCTCATTTTCCCGCCAAATGGAAAAACCAAAAATATTGTTATATTGCTTATAAATTTTAAACTATTTAGCTATAAACAAGTGTTCATCACATGTGTATGTACATACCTCTAGATGTGTATTTGTTCAACCTACACAAATTGTATGCACTAACGAACCATAAAAGTAAAGTGTGGGGGAATCTAAGGACTGCCAATAAGAATTCACTAAGGAAATTTTATTTGCAAACGGAGATAATATTGTACGCATTATACTGAATCTGATTTCAAATTCAAGAGAGAGTATTTAATTTCTAAATATCAAAATCAAATTCCACTTGGCATTTCAATTCTAAATTCACATCCACATTCCAGGAATTACCATTGAATATGGTTCAGAAGTACATAGGAAATCCAAAACAAAATATTAAAAAAAGTGGATATAATAAATGAATACTTTGGGCCTAATAAATTAACATGCCTTCCCTGCCGATGAGCACGTGTGCACACAGCAATGCCTTGCAGAACAAGCGCATACGTTACATAAAGGTTAAGTAATTATGTCCTCTTACAGTATGTTATCTACCATTCACTTAGATGCCTAATAGAATTTTAATATCAGAATTCCTAAGTTGCTGTCTTCATTTCGTTCATAATCTCCTGTATAAGGAAAAAGAAAAAAAAATCTACAAAGAACGTAATTATCATCATCATCGCACAATTTCCGGTGAATATTGCAAAAGGATGAGGAGATGATGTCTGAAAGGATGAAATTGTATTCTCCGAACCTTTAATGTAGACATCCTTTTATTATTTTTACATTTAAGAAGTTTCCATCCTGTCTCAGGAAGAAGGAATATTCCCTGACCTCATAAGATTCTCTTCTTCAGTCAAGAAGATTTTTCTTTATTAAAGATGACGTTTACTTACATAGCAATCAATTTTCTTTTTTAAATTTTGAAATGGATTTATAAATTTGTCATACTATTTTGCTGTAAAAATTTGACAAACATTATTAATAATATTACATATACATAATGTTACATGTACATTGGTTGCTTCAGAATCTGTTCTCAAATTTTATGATAAAAAAATTAACTCAGTTTATTTTTGTTCTAAATATGATATGAACTTAAGTTAAATGTTTTTAAAATTTGTTACAAAATCAAAATATATTCTTTCCATTGTCATCTTTCTTTTTTTCTTTCCATTTAACTCCTTCAGCGGCAATGGATATTATGTTCGATTAGCTGCCCCTATATATTTTCGGTAAACAGATCGCTGCCTGTGCGGCCAACTTTCTGAAAGACTCCTCTCGGTGGTCTAGCTATCACATTGACCACTCCTCGATCCTTGATCTCCTCAATTTCAAACATGACTACACCCCACCCAAAATGAATTTTGACCGAAACTTCCGTACGAGCATTCCTGAACGGGATGAGTGGGGCAATTCTCCCTCTATCGATGGCAGCTCGGTACGAATTTTCACAGACGGCTCTGTGACGAAAAGCTCAACCTAGAATTATCGTTCCGCCTCCCTGATCATTGTAGCGTTTTTCAGGCCGAAATCATGGCGATTAAGGAAGCCCTGTTCTGGCTGAAGTGTAATGTACTATCTGTTAGGGATATTACCATTCTCGATGATAGCCAAGCGGCAATCAAGTCTCTGGAATCGTGTTCCTTTACTTCAAAGGCCGCTCTCAACTGCCGTCTATCTCTTATGGAGATGACAGAGCAGTTCAACATGCACCTATGCTGGGTGCCAGGCCACAGAAACATTCCAGGTAACTGCAGGGTAGACGAACTCGCCAGACAAGGTACTACTCTAAGGATTCTGTCTGATGGGCAATCCCTAGGCATGCCCCTAGCTACATGTAAGCATCTACTAAAGCTGAATGCTACTAGCAAGACCAACCTCAGATGGGAAAACGAGTCAACGTGTCTCACCTCGAGACAGATCTGGCCCAGGCTGGACCATAAACGCAGTGCCGAGTTGGTCAAACTAAAGCGATCGCAGATCAGCTGCGTTGCTGGTGTTCTCACTGGACACTGTCTTATAGGCCAACATGCCAAAAGACTTGGCCTCTTTTCTAACGCATTCTGCAGAAGCTGTAGGGACGAGGAGGGGGCGGAAAGCATCTATCACCTCTCATGTAACTGCCCAAATCTTTCGCATAAAAGAATGCTCCATTTAGGGTCCCCCTTCCTTGAAGATTTTGGTGACATAGCGTCCTTAGGCGTTATGTGCATCCATTGCATTAGCAAAAGCTCCGGCTGTTAATCCCTGAGTGGCCAAATGGTTTTGATCAATGGTATCACAAAGGACCTTTACTAGTCTAAGTGTGTCTGCACTCCCGTGCGGACAGCCAAACTAAACTAACTAACATTGTCATCGCAGTCAGATCAAGCTTTCAGTTGTAATAAAAACAATTCTACTTAAATATACATACATGTGTATGTAAGTATATAATTTAGCATTCAATGCATGTACATACATATCTATGTATTTACATATGTATGCATTCCTTACCGTGTGTGCTTTTCAATATCTTTTATAAAATAAAATGAATTAAATTCTTAACTTTTCTGGTGGGAGTACCTACATACATAGTACACACATATATGCAAGTGCATCATGTGAATTTTGTTTATTATGTGTTTCTGTTCTGAATATGGGAAAATAAAATACACTGCAGTGCTCTGCGGCAAAGTTGACACAAAGAATTGACAACAATACCGGCATTCAAGTTAAACAATAGAATAAACAGAGAAAACTTTACGCAACAAATTTTTCAAAATGCTTTAGTCCTTTGTTCTTCCTTAAATTACGGTAAAATGAACCATGCATCTACATGATGCATGCTGTTTACTTTTTTATTGTATAGTGCTCAAATACCTATACATATATACATACATATGTATGTGCACGTAACTCAATTTTTACTATTGTACGTACTGTAAAACTGTTTAGAAAATGTACTATGTTAGAATAAAGAAATGTGTATTATTGTGTCGCGGATTAGTGGCTTTAGCGTTAGTCTATTGAACAAGAGTTTTAAATACGCAGCATTAAAAACGTCCAGTAGTCATGTTAAATTCCATTAAATCGCGCATATGTGTGTGACAAACGTCTGGTAGTAAGAGCTTTTTTAAAACTCGTCTGAAAAACACTGTGCATTTATGGTATGGCTAGCCTCAATAAATGCTGTCAAACGCGGCCTTGAAATCGATAAAAAGGTGGTGAGTATCGATTGGAAATTTCTGTTTTTCTTCCAAGATCTGGCGTAGTGTGAAAATTTGGTCAACGGTGGACTTTCCTGGCCTCAAACCACACTGATTCAGAAGAAAAACCACCATTCAGATTGCTGACAAAAGGTTTTATGTGTTCACACAGAATAGCAGATAAGATCTTGTAGACAACGTTGAGGAGACTTAGTCCTCTATAGTTGGCGCATGATTTCCTTTCTTCATGATAGGCCAAACAATGCTGAGATTCCACCAGGGGTTTCGTTGCGGTGTTCAGAGCACGTCAGAGGAGGCATCTCTGGTGGCTTGTTGCCAATGTTGTAATGAATTTGCACAACCTATGAAGATAGATAGATGACTTATTCTCAATTGTCCAAGGCCTAATTGACTGAATAACGTTAATTCACGTATTATAAATGTTTAGGAAAACAAAATACAACACGTTTTAAGTAAGCAACGGATCCCATTCGGATAAATAAATAATAGGTTTTTATTTTATTTTTTTTCCGCTGCACGTTCTCCTTCTGAAGACCTCTTGTTAGAGCTGAGCTTGCGCTGGTCTGAGTGTCCAGGTCCACATGTTCAGTCAGACTCCGCATACGCTCATCGTTGATTCAATATTAAATAGTTATCCAGAAAGCACCACGTGGAGGTGATGATGCGTTATTGCCCTCCGATAAGCATCGCCAAATATTTAAAGAAGGACCAGTGAAGATCTATCGATAAGAATTCGAAGAGATGTTAAGCGGTGATCAAACTCTAAGTGGATCGCGGACAGCCTCTCGCATCGCCTTACAGGAACCATGGCCACAGCATGTTTTGCATCTATGACTAGCAGGACAAAAAGCCGGAAGTCGCTACCATATTGTCTTGGAACTAGGGAATAAAGACACTTCGTGTCAAATGCCACCAAACCCGATAAAAAATCAAACGATCAAAAAAGAGAGCAGCTTTTCAACAAAGCCAGGCTAGGGAGCCGCAACTTTAATAGAGCTATCAAAAAGGTCAAAACCACATGCTTCAAATGCCTTTGACAAAAAGCGGACCCATGGACTGGTCGGCATATAGAATGGTGATGACAAAGCTGAAGTATATATCCACTCCAATAACATGTCCTATACTGCTGAGATCCATAGTAGAGCACCTTTTCCCCCAAAAACCAGGTACCAGTGGCGCAGGGTCCATATAACACGAAGCCTACCGGGTTCCCTTTTCAAATTTCGAATTTTAGATTTCAAGGACACACTGCAGCATACTTACGCACACGCATTCAATACAAGTTTGTTTCATTATCAGAAGAAAAGGGAAAATAAGGCGAACATTTTCCGGCTTAGGCATTCCAGTGCAGATTATTGAGTCGCAGGCAAGCTTTTAGTTTTTTATCTTTTCTTTCGTTATTCTCTGGTTATTCTCTGTCTAATACACGCTCTGTTATGAGCGACATAAGCGCCGGAAAATATCGGTTTATAGAGTAGGTATTTTTTCCGCAATCAAATAACTAACATATTTTTGGTTTTTATTTGCAAATTTAGTTGACTTGCTGTGCGCGTGCGGGATCTGGCCTAATGTTAATTCAGCTACAGAACTTAATTTGTTTTAAAAAAAAGTGTGTAAAAAAGTGAAAAGTCTGTTAGCTCTAAGATTTAAGGTCTAAGATTTTTAAGGCTTTAAATACATTTAAGAATGTACATATTTGATTTAGTGCCAGTTTCATTACAATATAAATTATTGAGTGTAGATTGCGAGTGTTGCTTGACAGATCTCCTTCTGAAGGTAATAATGAGTTTAGTAGATTAACTTTCATTCAAAAACAAAAATGTTATCTATCTAGGTCCCTCCATGGCATCTATGAACACAGATTATAAGCGTAAGTATGGTTTTTGAAAACATTTAAAAAAGTCTCGTGACTAAAATATTCCTATCTGACTGGTAGTTGCACATTAAACAAAATGTTTAATTCCATGTCTTATTGTTTCCAATTCTTCTAGTATTTGGGGCCGTACAGGTTTCACAGACATAAATAGTTTAGTAAATTCTTAACGAGCTGTTTATCCTTACACAGTTTTGATGTAAATCGCATTGAAACTTCTTTAGGTTATACATATGAAGCTCACAATAGAAAAGTTGTCCCACTCCATGGGGACATATGTCCCAAATCGAATAAGGGACTTATGTCCCACCGTACCGGGACCCACCGAACATATATTTTTTTAGATAAGCTTAGAGACTTCAAATACCCAGATGAACATGTAAGCAGCTACCTCAAGCTTGAATTGAACGAAATTTCTGGGGTGGGTGGCTCGCCTCGCTCGCTAACAGGATTTCACCCTTTTCTCCGCAGAGTTAAGCCGTTCACGCGACTTATGTCCCATTTTCGGCAAAAAACAATATTGGACTTATGTCCCGATGGGGTGGGACATAAGTCCATAATTCAATTTAGGTCTTATGTCCCACTTAAATCCCGGAGACTTATGTCCCTGCGCCATAGAAATCGTAATTTAACGAAGCGTTTCATAGACACGGTGACTCTTTTAGCTGAACAAGAGTTAGTATTCCGGGGTCACGATGTAAGACCCAGCTCGGATTATAGTGGCAATTATGTAGAAACTCTAATATATTTGGCAAAATACAACCTTTATATGGACACATTAATTACATTAGTGTACAAGTAAGCAAAATCCTGTTTTCTCGGTCCTCTCAAACGATATTCAGAATTCATTGCATTAGAAATCAAATTAAATAGGAAATTAGTCAAGCTCGGTTTGTGTCCATTACGATTGACGAGCCACCAGATGTGAGTCACAAAGAACAATTAAGTGCAGTTTTACGGTACATCTCACAAGATGTAATGGAAGAGAGATTTCTTGGCCTTTTCGACATTCAAGTCGTAATGCAAGTGATTTGACAAATCATGTTATTAATGTTCTTGGGGTATATCATATGATTAGGCCACAGTGATGCCATGTGGGGAGGGTGTTGTTCAAACAAAAGTCCGTGATAATTGTCCAATGGTCAATTTCGTCCCATATTATGCTCATGATCTTAGTTTGCTATTATCCCAAACGTTAGAAATCATACCTGAGGTTAAAGTAAAAACTGCTGATCGACGTCAGTACATATGCCAGGAGTATCGGAGACTCGCTGGCATAATCATTCGCGAATCATCAATGTTTTGTTTAATTTCAGATTAGTTATCATAGAAACCTTTACCCAAATGATAAATGACCGCAAAGAATGGCACAATGACACACTTTGTATGGCTGAAAATTTGCTACATAAATTGGAGGGCAAATGTTTTTGTATTTTACTGAATACTCTTCCTGAAATTTCTGTTAAAACAGATTTCTTATTTAATTTAATTCAAAATATGCAGACGGATATTCAAGTTGCTAAAAAAGAGATAGAGAGCTTTGGATCTTGGATGTGCTCCGAGTTTTTCCATAAGCTTGAATCGATTTTGATAGTCTCATGCCAGGACCCTATGAAATTCCGAATATTGTGGTGTAATAACGCTGAACATTAAAAACACCTTTAATCCGGCCAATTGTTCTTTTTTAGAAGGACCGGCCGCAAGGACCGATACCTATAGAAATTCTCCTTCAGCTTATATTCAATAGGGTATTGTTATATTAATGGATAGTTTGTCATATAAAGAACAATGTAAGGGATAGGTACAATCGTGTGAGTCATGCTCGATCTTATGCAACAGGCTTTGGACACCTTAAATTTTTAACCAACGAATTTTCTTATTATTTGTAGAGTATTTGATTTCTTCAAAATTGTATATTGCATTGTAGGCGTTTCTTATGCGCGGATAATATAAGCAGGTTCAATAGCTTAACTCTTCAATGCGTGATAATTCAAACCGATGATAATTCAACCGATTGGTTTAAAAAAATCTCTTAGAACTCCTCTGAACAGCCTATATGATATGTACTTTGAATAAATAATTAAACCTAAATAAATAAACATGAAGGAATCACGAAACTAATAAGGAAAACTGACATTGTTTAGCTTCTGTCAAATCGTTTTATTAGCTTCTCCCTAAAAGTTAATTTTAAATCTATTATTATTTCGATATCCGAGATTCATAATACTTTTCAAAAACAGGACGGATTAATATAGTCATAAATAGATACATTTAGCTTGATACATTAGTTACAATAGATACATTAAACATAAATAATTTTTCTTGATCACGATCACTTATGATAAAGAAATTCCTAGATATCTCAGCATTAATAAACAGTAGCACCAAGGAGACCACCTTGATGTACTCCTGAGATTGTTTAAATTCATCAAAAGACACATTTCTAAATGCAGTGCTTTATATTCTGCTCTTTAAATAGGAATGCATAAATAATAAAAATACTAAACGCTTAGTCTTAGTTTATTGAGAAAACTAATAAAAAACTTAATAAGAATTTGAGCTTGAATTTTAGTCGCAAAGTACCAGGAATTACATCTGCCGACGGGTATTGGTTCGCTACATAACTAGAAAGGGCCTGTACAGGGGAACATCATGCAGATAGTAATCCCTACTTAACGCATCTCCGTGGTGAATTTCTTCGGAAATAATTGCTCCGTAACGGAGACAAACGCCTGGAATACTTTATTGACGACCTTTGGCTGGCGAATACCGACAACAATACTTGGCGGTTTCCTTGGCGATAAAATGCTCTAATCGCCAGCTTCCTCAAATCTGATCGAGAATTCATGCGATCTTGAGGCTGGGTAAACTGACGAGTAAACTTCACCAACTAGGAAGATTGTCGTACTCAACTCTGGTAAACAAAATGGAAGTGAACGAGAATCCAGTGTGGGACTGATACTAGCAGCAGAAGCACGCAAGAGCCTCTTGTCATGGAAACCTTATAGTAACGGGTTCACCATTATCACCATCATTTAGTTACGGACCGGCGGAAACTGCGAGTGACGTCAATGATAACTTTAAAAGACAACTAGGTGCCGCTTACAACGTAACGCCTATTGGTAATATCATTATAGGAATTGGGGACTGAACGTCAAGGAAAGAAGCGACATTATTGCACTCAAACATTTGACGGTAGCTCACGGCATTGGAGACAAAAACAAACATTTTATCGATTTCTACAATGGCAATAACTTAATCATCGGAGGTGTATAATTTGAACATTGGACCTACCAAAAGATCTCTTGGGTCTCATCGTCACAAGAAAGGAGAACCCCCTAACCATGCCAATTTCAGAAACATCAGCCTCCTATGTGAATGTCTGGAACCTTTCGTGAACTACCTGATCGGTTTTAGGCCATCATCGACCAAATTTTTACACTCCGGCAGATCGCGGAGGAAACATGAGATATTCAAGGTAACGCGCTGCAACTCTTTACGACAGCATCCGAAACTCACAAGGCAACATCGGAAACATGTATACACTGATGATATTGTCATTATTGGCAGAACTAAGCCGACTGTTACCGGAGTATTTGCAAACATAAGGGCAGCAGAGGTACACGAGGTTAAAACAAAGTAAACGATCTCCACAAGAAGTGCCACGCTATATTGAGAAATCGGACAGAGCGTCTTATTGGACAGCTATAACTCTGAGGTAGTAAAGCACTTTGCCTACCTTTGCTGCGCTATTACACCTACAGCAATAACATCAAATGAAATTAAACAAAAAATAACTTTTCCCAATCGCTGTTCTTCAAACTGAAAAGGCAATTAAATAAAAAAAGCACTTTGCGATAGAGCAGTAAAGCTCTATCCCGCGGATAACTAAGGAGATTCTATAGAGCCCTTATCATCCCAGTCCTCCTTTACGCACGGAAACGAAGGCAATGAAGATATTCTTGGTCGTTTTGAACGAAATATTATTTTTAAGATATGCGATTCCGTTTGCTTTGACGGGCTGGGGAGGCGAAGATTCAACTATGAACTATATAAGCTGAGCAGTGACATCAAAAAACTGTGGATAGTTCGGCTGTCAGTGTCAGTGGGAAAATATTTTCGATGTGATCACTGGTGATACACTCGCCTCTGCGTGGCGACTTTTATTGTGATCACCAGTAATGCACTGGCAGCCGACACTGGCACTGGCAGCCGAGCTTCCTTCTTAACGACTTCTTTTCCTATGCCTGTCCTTCAACTTTTGTCTTTTTCTGCTTGATTTGTGTTATATCACTGTAATTTGTATGTTAATATTGTAGGAGGAAAAAAACGACGCTTCCGCAATGTGTGTTACACAATCTTAAATACACTGAGGTAACCGGGAGAATCGCGCGATCAGGGCCCAAATACCATATTCACGAATTAACGGGGCTTATTTACTTTGGGGAAATATTCAAAACATGAACACAGGGTGTGCATAAATTAAAACCATGTTTAGTGCAAGTAGCACATTTTCTTTTGAAATCGCCTACAATTCGGCCATCCTGATCGCGTAATCGTCCCGATTACCTATTAACAAACAGTTTCCATTTTCATCTAGTACAATTCATTTGCATTCATTTTATATAATCAGTTAATTTGACAATTTCAAAACGAAATAGGTACTTCAAGTAAATAGAAATAAGAAAGAAAAAAAAGGAATTTCATCCGCAGAATTGGTATGCATTTCGTTTCCCTTTAAATTTCTTCCACACCCTTACTTTCATCATGTTCCAAGTCTGTCATCGGCGTCATGTATGGTCTCATATTATGTGAGCTGCTAACTCCCTTGTAGGGTATCCTTGTTAATTGAAGGCCATCTATGTCCCCAACAATATATCGATCGTTGCGCAAGACCTTCTTGATTTCGTAGGGACCTCGATACTTGGCTAGCAACTTCTTATTTACACCTGGTGTGGTAACGACATTTTTAAGCATGACATAATCCCCCTGTTTATAGTCTTTTGGTTTTTTATGCCTACTGTCAAAGTGTCGTTTACTTCGCTCCTGTTCTCTATCAATGTTTTCTGCGGCTTTCTTCCTAACCTCTCCTGAGTCAATACCTGGTTCTGATTTGCTATCTAAAAACTCTTTCACCTTATCACACAATTTGCCCTTCTGGTCTTTACCAAATAAAAGTTTACTTGGAGTAAAGCCAGTACTTCGGTTTGTGGTATTGTTTATGGCGAACTCAATCTTAGCAATGTTCTTGTCCCAATCTCCTGTGCTGTTAGCTTCACACTGTTTTGCCAACATTGGCACTAGTACTCGGTTTAACCTTTCCACCTTCCCGTTGGATTGCGGAGAATGAGTAGCAACTTTTATGTGCTGAACATCATTAGATCGCAAAAAATCAGCAAATTCTTGGGACGTAAAGCAAGAGCCACGATCTGACACGATCCGATTAGGTCGCGAATAATTTTCAAAGTATGTCTCCAAACATAACACGGCTTCTTTACTTTGATTGCTCTTTACTGGAAATAACTTTGTAAAACCATCTACTATCACGAGGAGATGTTTTTTCTTAGAACAGGAACACGAGAATGGGCCGAGATGATCTACATGTAGGGTGTCGAAAGGGGAATTCCCCTTTGGTATCGGGTGTAAGGTGCCTTCCGTTTTTCCAGACTCGGGAGAGAAGTAAATACATTTAAAGCATCCTTTAATAAATGTCTACACTTTGTCCCTCATCTTAGGAAAGCAGTAGATTTCAGATAGGTGAGCAAAACATTTTTCGACACCTAAATGGCAAAGGGCCTCGTGATGTGTTCGAATGACTTCATTTTCCATATGTGATGGAACATAAAAGAGGACCTTGTCATTACGTTTACGGTAAATCAACCCGTCAATCATTGACCATAGGCTCAACTTTAGAGACCATCTAACCTACACAAGCGTGAAGGCTAATCGGGCTGTTGCCGCAATATCCAGACTGATGCCAAATATTGGAGGACCCAGGCAGCCAATTAGAAATCTGCTTGGGACAGGAGCAAGTCAATCCTCATGTACGCAGCCCCTATATGGGCACCGGCAACAGCCATAAACTCGTACATGAGAAGCATAAACTCTGTGCATAGAAGAGCATCGATCAGAGTATCCTGTGCATATAGAACAGTATCGGGGGATGCAATAAGTGTGATAGCGGCGCGAATGCCTATCGAGCTAGAGGTCAAAGTAGCAGCATCAATATACAATGACGAAAACCGGGAGAGAAGAGCCATCAGAGCAGCTGCCGAAATAGAATGGCAACGGCGATGGAGCACATCAGAAAACGGCCGATGGACATACAAACTGCTGCCGAACATAGAAGAATGGACCACAAGAAAACACGGTGAAGTAAACTTCTACCTTACCCAATTTCTAACGGGACATGGAAGCTTCCGGGAATTCCTCTACAAGTACAACATCGTAGACGATCCATTATGTCGTCATTGTGAAGGAAAAATCCAGAACGCCGAGCACGTGCTACTGAAATGCCTTAGAACGAGAGATAGGCAATGAAATAACTCCAAGGAGACTGATTTCGTTTATGCTATCAACGAGGGAAGTTTGGGACATCGCCAACCGTATCATTGCAAGCATCATGCAGGAATTACGGTCGGAAAACCAAACACCAAGAGCTCAAGAGGAAGGAAACCCTGGACCATAAGAAGGAGAAGACATGATGTCAAAACCTGCCGCTACGAAGGAATGCTTTGACCGGTAGTACCGTAGGGGGAACCACAGGACAGGGATGGGGGGGTATTTTAGCCACGTAAACATGCAGGAGCATGGAGTCTGGCATAACTCGTAGCACGGGCTACCGAGTATCCATAAAGGATTTCACCCCTCCAGCACATCAAAAAAAAAAAAAAAAAACCCGTCAATCATCTCGAAACAGGGACTTACGTTCTCCTAAGTCCCTGATTCTAATTCACGAGCAATCGCAATAATTTTTGGATCCTGCTTTTGTGCAACCGCGAGGATAAACTCAAACGATTCATTGTCGACATGAAGAATGTTGAATGATCGACTCATAGAGTCAACATGCGACATACGATCACCCTTCCTATGTTAAACCGTATAGTCAAATGACTGAAGTTCTAATACCCAACGAGAAATGCGAGGATTAAGTATCTTTTTGTTCAATGTCAGAGCAAGTGCTTGACAATCCGTTATTATTTTAAATGGTAGTCCTATTAGATAAATTCGAAACCTCCTTAATGCATAGATTATTGGACAGTGTTTCCAATTCGTAACTGTGGTACTTACTTTCTGCGTCCGTAGCACGTTTTGAATAGTAAAACACTGGATGGAATCTATTATCTGTTTGCTTTTGAAGCAACACTGCCCCGAATCAATGCTACTTGCATCGCAGTGCAATTCAGTAGCGTTATGTGGACTATATACGGATAGTACAGGTGTAGCCAACAACCTGTCTTTCAATAACTGAAGTGTTTCCATTTCCTTCACACCCATAACGAACGGAACGTTAGTTTTTAAAAGATCATAAAGCGGTTTCGCACTATGTGCAAAATGCTTGATGAACTTTCTAAAATAAGAACATAGTCCAAGGAAACTATGAACATCTTTCGTACAACGGGGAATTGGAAAGTCACGATCAGCTTTCAGATTTGTGTCATTGGGCCTAACAGCTTTCTCATTTATAGTGTAACCTAAATACACAATTTCCGTTTGTAGAAACAAACATTTATCCAACCTAAGCTCCAAGCCTTTAGTTGTTACGATTTGAAGTACCAAAGGGCATTTTGGTATACTCATATTGCCCGAAGGGGGTTATGAAGGAAGTATACTTCATTGATCCCTCTTCCAACGCAGCAGGGTGGCAATGGTGTAGTGGTAGCGTCATCGTTTGTCGAGCTGATGGTTCACACTTCAATCCCTGATGTCAGCAAGCATTATATGATAAGAGGCAGTCCGAACAATTGCGAAAGCTTATGACAACACTACTGCGAAGGCATAACACTGGCAGTAGGTTTGTCATATGGCTGGAGAAATTGTTCGCTCTGTTGATGATTGATATGCTTATGGCATCAGGTTGACCGGGAAAAAAATACTGTGAATCAGAAGCGAAGACAAAACAAATAAATGACATCAAACAACCTCCCCAGTTATCTGGACACCCACCCCTGGAGCTAATGTGTGAAACCTAATACACCTGAGTTTCAAACCACTACACCAATCTCTTTCTCTCTCTCTCTCTATCTTCCTTCAACGCCCGCACTGTGTATACACATTAAAAGGGTATTCATATCCCCTTAAGTGCGGGTAAATTATAAAAAAAAAAAAAAAAAACATGGTGGAAACCATTTTTCAAATCTAATGTCGTAAAATATTTCTTCTCTCTAAGACCCTATCCGCTAAATCTGTTATAATTTCTTGTAGCTTCACATTATGTGAATGAGGTAAGCGCCTTGGTGCATAATGAAATGGTAAATCTTTCGATAGCACAATTCTCATCTTAAATTCACTTTCATCTACAGATGTATTTCTCTGACTAACTAAACAAGCTGACTTCACCATATCTTTCACAATTAATTTAGTCATAGAAGGTAAGTTCTCATTTATATTAATACAGACATCGAAATCATTATTGCTTATATCTATATTGAGAATTTGATGTAAAAAATCTTCAGTTTTATCTATTGTACTTACAAGACTTTGAGACTCACATGTTTTATTCGATGATTCAGACGACTGACTTGGAATATTATGATGATTCGTTGCGTTCAAATTTCCTGGTGAACGTGATATGTAATCATTTTGCACCTTTAACTTTGTTTCACTCATCTGCAACACCATACCAACTTTGCTGATGAAATCTCTTCCAAGTATAACTGGATAATTCATGGAGAAGTTCTTTACTACAAGGATTTGCAAATTAATTAATAGATTTTCGTAATAAATACATGATTGGATCCTTCCCAGTACATCAAGGCGGCTATTATTAACACCAGAATAAGATTGACAATTTGCATCCAGAGGTGACATCATAAACGGCGGTAGAAATTTTTCCTGAACGAAGCTTATGGGGCTTCCTGAGTCCAATAAGGTTACCAGAGTCGTTGAAGTCTGAGAATTTCCTTTATGAAACTTGTAGTACAGTTCTCTTTCGAATTCATTGGCTGGAACTCTGTTCTTTCTGCTAATATTTGGAATGCTAGAGATGTCCATGCTACCGACGTTGTTTATGCTGTTGCTGTTGCTAGTACTATGGTTGTTGTTGTTGCTATCAGCGTCTTTGATGCTGTTACTGGTGGTCATGCTGTTGCTGTCGTAGTTCGAGTGAACAATATGAACTGATGTGTTATCGCACTTTCGAGCGAAATGTTCTAGGCCACCACATTTGAAACACTTTGCTTGAGCACTATTTTGAACACGGGGTTTTACTTCGGGTAAGTTAACTGAAATACTAGTTGTTTGAGTAGGAGCTTTTTTACGTGTGCTTGTGTGAACTGAACTGATTCGGGTATTCAATTGTTTTTGAACTTTTCATACTTGCGTAAAGCAAGTTTTAACTCTTCCATATTGTTTGCACCATATAGGATACTTTTATTTGTTTCGGTGTCATAAATACCTTTAATGATCGGCTGCATTAGGTTTTCTTCTTCGATGGGATTGTGAGAATCAATCTCTTGCATGGCCAGGACATATTGTTGTGTGCTTTCCTCCCGCTTTTTCTTCGGTTCCCTTAGCTCGTTGTGTATGTCTGCTTTCGTGACGACTTTTCTGAATTCACTCACTAGTGCTTCTTTTAGTTCTGTCCAGTTGCGCACATCTTTAGATCGGAAATAAAGTTTTGCAGTACCGCTTAGCAACCTTTTTCCAAAAACAAATTCGGTATGATCATTTAAAGAGAAAAGCTCCGCGTGCTCTTCGAACTGTGATATCCACCTGCTCACTGGAAATGGACACACTCCGGTGAATGGACACATCATGTCTTCGAAATCCCTGAAGCTATGAAGAGAACCTGATGAATGACTGGGTACATCTTCCTTCAACTGCAGATCTCGTAGCTTCTGTTTGAGTTGCGCGATTTCCTCCTTCTTCTTGCATATGGCACGCAATCTCTCCAACTCTTCGTCCAGATGGTCTTCGTCATCTATGTGACGATCAGGGCCCAAATACCATATTCACGAATTAACGGGGCTTATGTACTTTTGGGAAATATTCAAAACATGAACACAGGGTGTGCATTAATTAAAACCATGTTTAGTGCAAGTAGCACATTTTCTTTTGAAATCGCCTACAATATCATGTAATTAAAACTGAATTTTTTAATTGTTAGTGACTTAAGATTTAAGATTACCAAAAACATCCTCAGGATGATGCTTAGTCCGCCAATGTTGAGTTGGGCGAGTGTGTTAATACAGCAATACTTCGATCAAAGATGTCCGGTAGGTCTGAGATGATCAGTATTTAATTTTATTTTATGACTCATGGACAAAAGATTCTTTTGCAAAACTTTCACTTAAACACTCAGTCTTCTTATCCTTAGAAGTATTCCTATTTTCCTATTTCTCTCTTTAATTTTTAAAAGAAAAAAATCCTCCAAGCTGCTGTAGGTACATTGCACATTGTAAAGCTTTGAGGAATTTCTGCTTTTAAAGATTAATAAGGCCCTAAGGCAAAACTAGATTCATTATATGAATAAAGGACAAGCTTTAAAAAGAAACATTGTCAGTTCCCTGTATCTAATCCTGTTATATGGAACTGTAGAAACATAAACTTAGCAAAAGTATCTTTTTTACATTTTGGCTTAAAAAAATAGTAGATGTTAAGGACTCCGGAATATCACTTCAGGCTACATACTTTCTCACAGAGCAAAACTCTCTGAAATACACCGGGAAACAAATAAATTTTGTTAACAATGGATGAAATTCATGATAAGACAGTAATACCGGTCCTTCCCAAAATGGAAGAAAGTAGTTCATGTTTCATATCTCCGCACTTATTCCATTTCCCAGCGGACATCAGATAGTGCTTTTCCTATGGCTGTGTACATTTCCCAAGAAGTGGATCAAATGCAGGAGAGAAAAATCGATATTAATAATTTTTATATGAAAATAATCTTTGCTGTGTTCACAGAGAAATGGCCACATGGAGCATCACTATCTCTGTGATGTGCAAACTCGGTGAAGGCCAACAATCGATTGAAAATGACGAGGATGATGGAATTCATATGAAACTCATTAATTTCGCAGGTCATATGTGTGTGTTTGTTATATAAAGAATTAACTTTCGATTGTAATCGCAGAGTAGGTCATGAACGTCACACGTCTGTCGATATTGGTATGGAAGGCAAATATTTGACACTAAATGAGATGCTCCTATTTAAAAGAAACTTCAAGGGGGCCAAAACTCAATGGAAAAGCTGCAACTTTTAAATAGATAGGCAGAGGTTAAGTTAGGTAAAATTGAAAATGCATTAATATTATATCTGGCAACAATCTAGCCTTTGGTCTCTCCAATTGAAGATATTGAAGCAAATATTGACTTAGCCTATCACTCGAAACGCCCTGTGAAGCTGATCGCTTTGCTGAAAGCTTACAGTGTGCCGCTTGGAAAAATATTCCCAAACAAATTTAATTTAATTTAATTTTGGTGGGGGCGATGACGAACTTAAAAACTAACGAGCATAGTGAAGGAGATTAAGTTTGAGGCTGGGACTGATGCGATTGAAATCGAAATGGGTGCGATTTGAGAACCTTCCGCAGCATACAGGAGATTAGTTCATAAGCGCCATATAAGTTGCAGTAAGCCGGTAGATAGACAGACAATTGCATCGTAAGTTAAGTGGGTTAGTGTTGAAAAAAATTGAGTTGTAAAGAGATGCGCAATCGATTAAGCCTAAGAGATATTGATGAATTAAGAGAATGTCTGCAACATCTCTGGGTTTCTTAAGAAAATTCAAGTTGATGAGTTCGACGCGGTTTTGATAGGGAGGCAGGATAAGTAGGTCGATCCAATAAAAACCTCGAAGATCTTATCGAAGAAAACAACGTTGAATGTTCTCGATTCTGAACACATGCACTTGCTGAGAGGGAGCCCACGTTTGACTGATCTACTCGAAGCCGAGTCTGGAGTTAGCTTTAAGAATTATCCCATCGATGTGGGCATGGAAATTTAGCTCCCTATCATACCGTATTCCAAGGTCGCGGAGAGATTGAACGGTGTATGTTTATAGGGAGGCCGTGAAATAGGTAAAAGCCGTAGGGGGATACATGGTGTTTACGGGATTAGGTAATAAGTAGATTGGCATTTGGTGATATTAAGCTCTAAGCAATTTTTCGACCACCAGAGTAAGAAAATGTCATGGTCTTGTTGGAGGCGACAATAACAAAGGAAGTGATCTGAAGTATCGTCGCCCTGTCCACAAACTACGCAGACAGTGGTGTTTCTTAGGCCTAACAAATGTCCCGTGAGAACGCCTATAATTTGTCTACAGTCTCTTCTGCTGAGGCACAGCAATAATGCCGCTGATTTCTTATAAAATTGTAAGAGTAGCCGTTTAGTCCATCTGTATCCTGGAGAGTCGTGCCATACATAAATGTTCTTGTGCGAGACCCAATCGTCAATGGTCAGGGACCGAGGACGCAGGAAGACCTAACGCAGATTCATGACCTGAAAAAACATCCTCTGGGCCTTGCTTATCAATCTCATAGGAGATTTCATTTTCTGCAATCCCAGTGTGACCTAGAACCCAAACAAGAGTCAACGAGTTAAGTCTTGCGAACAAATTCAAAGAGTTCTTGCATTCTGGAACTATTTTGGAATGGGTTAAAGGGTCGTTTTGGAATGTTTTGTTCGCCAAATTTTTAAGAATCAACTGAATATATAAATATAAATATAAATATAAATGTAGATAAATATTTCATAAGAGGATTCAAACCATTCGTTGACAGAAAATATTAAAAGTTCAACGGGGAGGTATACACTTTCTTTTGACGCTCACAGTATACATATGTACATACATATGTATGAAACCAAAATAAGAAGAAACATTTTTTAATTTTGTTCTTAACATAATGGTATTTACTAAAAAAAAAAAGCGATCTTTCGTCGATAAAGCCATCTTTACATTCAATTACCTTGTTTACAATTCTTGGCATTCTAACTATCAGTTTTTGAATTGTTGCCTGTTGTATATTGCTCCAGCATTCTAATATTATATTTCACAGCGCGGATTCTGCTGATGGACATTGATCCCAGACTTTGTACCCAGTTCCACCAACAACAGCTCTATAGGGTTTAAATCTGGTGATTGCGGCCGTATCATGATTCGAAAGATATCTTCATCTTTCCTCTGTTTCAGGTAGTCTTGACAAAGTCCTGACGTGATACGAATCCTTCACTAAGTAGTCTTAGTCCAGAGGTCACAACGTTTTCTACCAATATTATTTTGTACGCCTTCTTTTTCAATCACACGAACCAGATCTCCCACCCCACATGAAGAGAAATAACCGCAGACCATAACAGAACCGCCTACATGTTTGAGGCTAGGAACCGCACAGTGTGGTAGCATCTTTTGTTCTGCGCTGTGTGAAACGAAAACTCTCCTTTTTGTACCAAATACCTCGAACTTTGATTCATCACTCCATAAAATCTGTCTAGTCTTTTTGCTTTTTGGCCCATTCTTATCTTTTCTGCTTGTTTTATGGTCGCAACAGGAGTTTTCAACTCCCTCGAATAGTCCAGCAAATCTTAATCTTCGTTGGACTCAATACCAACCCTGGCTTCTTATCTTGAGTCCTGGGCTCTTATATGCATGGCACAGAAAATTTATGTCACAGAAAATTAAGCTTTTAATAAATAAAACACTTATAAGACCAATACTGACATATCTGCGGCTGTAGATGTTGGTTTATCATATCGTCCATAGTCGAAATAGAGCGAAAAAACCTTTGAAAGACAGATCTTCAGACTCTTCCAAATATATCGTAGACCAAATAAAAAATCAAACACTTTATAATATATGTATCTTAAATGACACCTATTATACTTACATACATTCATATATGATCAATATCTTACAAAAAAGATTGCAAGACATTGCATCTCACAAAAACCAGCGAATTAGGATGTTATGGGATACAAATGTGAGGGACAGTGTGTTACATTGACTACTGTAAAACCTGAGCAAGCCCAGAACGCTCTATAGTGTGAACACTAATCATAAAATAACAGTTTGTGTGATTTATACCTACACAAACAGCTTTTCCAGAAATTTTGTTTCGCTGTGTATTTTGTGGAGATCCCCGTCTTATTTCTTTGTAAGTTTTAGTAGATTGATTGAATTATCGGCTGAAAAAAAAATTATAAGCGTACATACGTATGTAAAGTCGTTATCGCGAGTTTACTGTAGTTATAGGTAAGTAATACTTAATTAAATAAATTAAAAACTGTTCAGCCAGATATTATTTTAAGGCGGCCAATCGTAAAAAAAATTACACACATAATTATTAAGCATTAGCAACTTTGAGGTATCTACCTCTACCTCTACCTCCAATTCCTCATCCAATTACCTTTCATCCAATTTCACTTACATAAAATCAATCGACTACATGATCAATAACCCTTCTTTCACAACTTCACTCATTCCAAAACTTCATGTTTCACAGTAACTCTAGGCACATTTTTCACTCTTTTGGGATGATCTGTCCTGGCATAAGGTGTCCGGGGATGAATTGTCCTGGTATGAGTTGTACCCGCCCCTCTCAGGAAGAACTCCCCGTCATGTCTGTAAGTAACTTGCAAAAATTCATAAACGTCACCATGGCGTGGTTTGAAAATCCATAGGTTCTTTCATAGATGCAATAGTATGAGAGTTATAACCCTTAGGTCATCACAATGCATCTAAATTGATCTTAGTGTGGCAGCTGCAATATCCTTGTCCCGTCAACTTATTAACCTAGCCTAACTTCTTTTTTTTTATATAATTAGCGCGCACCAAAGGGGGTATGAATACCCTTATGCTGAACATGCAGGGCACGGGCGTTAACTTATTACCTTACTTGATAGATAGATAGTTAAAAATAAATTAGTTGGGATAGTTTTAATATCACCTTTTACTACTACATGTATTTTTCTATAACTTGCACTTCAAATCACGGATCATATTCTTTCTTTTTCCCGTACTTCTTCAATAAGTAGCACTATGCAATTTTTTTACACACACCGTTTTATAACCTGCTGATTGGGATGCTTAATTGCCGCAAATAAGCTCATTAACGCACCTTAGCAGGGTACAAGTGCTTCAACTTCTAATAGCAGGAAGAAAATTTCATTACTTCCTTACGTTATAATGTAGATACGTAACACCCCTCCCTTTGCAAATATATTTTTTTGCTACTCGTATAACATAAAACATGGGCACAAAATTAGCCACTAAACGGTGGTTAATTAAGTCGCTGACAGATAAGGATTTAATTTTGACTGATTAATTCAAATTATAGGCGAAATATGATAATATCCTGTTATAAAGTTTCCAAGATTTATAGATACATACAAAAAAGTCGATGTCGTTATGTTGTTATACTTGAAGTGGCAATAACTGTTGATGGCTGATGAGATAACTGCGTATTAGAGATTTTAAGTGATTTTTTGTGGAGGATTTAACGATTAATCGATTAATTGTTTGAAAATTTTACGGATTAAGGAATGAATAACAATACGTTAACGTGTCTTCTAATCGTGAACTCTAGATACCTAAGCAAAATATAAAAACAAATACTTGGCGCAACGGACCTTATGTGGTCCAGGTTTTAGCTTCACGCAACTATTCGTGTTGTGCACGTTATATTTTTTTTTCACACAAATGGAAGAGACCTACAGCTTACAACCATTTCCGATAGCCGAAATGAGAAGCTTTCTCATGACAGTTATTACTTGGACATTTTTCAGACATTCGCGAGAGATGGGACTGCGAAAAAACTTGTTGGTGTTTTCTGGGACTCGAACCTCGAACCTCCCTCTCAGTAATCCAGCGCAAAAACCACTGACCCACGGTCCCACAGTACTTCCATAGTATATTCCGAGCAGAAAAGATCACACATAAACATTTTATCAGAAACCCGCACGAACACTAAAAGCCCTCAAATCAGCTTTGAGTCAAGACTATGTACATATGTATGTAGTTTGAGATTGAAGTTGACATTTCTTGTATTTAGAAAAAGAGACGGGGAGGAAAAAAGAAAAGTGTGAAGAAAAATTTAAATTTTTTTGTATAGCGCAAATATTTTGACAACTAATGTCAGGCTGATAGCGAGCAGGTACACCAATCTTCAAATATTAAAAAATCTTTTAAGCCAGATTGTTTTAGAATCGTTTTGGTGAGAAGGTTTTATTTTGCTTTGCATAATTCTCATCGAAACACCCCTACTATTGTCTTCTTAGCAGCTTCTTCTTTTTCTTTTATTAATCGTTGAAATACCCACGTAGGTAGATACTGCTACTGTTTGTTTGCGGATCTCAATATTCTTCTACAGGCCGCTCTATTTCGGGTCACCTGCTCGCTGAGGGCGAGAATTTGCTGTTGTTCTCTTGCATGCGTAATCCAATTGTTTTTTTCGTCTGCCTCTTTTCTGAACTTCGACTGGAACTTGAGTCGGTTTTGCTCTTCGGACGGGATTTTCCGACGATCTTCTTTGTACGTGACAGTACCAGCTGATGCGCTCAGCTTGGACTTTTTCCACAATCGGCTTCTTTTCATGAATGCTTCCGTGAATACGCTTACTTCTAATTAGGTCGAGTTTTGATACTCCCGCTGATATCCGTTACATTTTCTTCTCCGTCGGTGCAATTTTTACTTTATAATACTCATACTCATACTCATCTGCGATGCGTATGTTAAAGCCGGACGCACGACTGTCGTATGAAGCCTTTAAGTTTATGCGGCATTTTGCAGTCACAAAAGACTGCGTACTTTTCCCGCCATTTAAACCACCCCACGCTCATCCGGTGTGCAACATCGTCATCGCAATTTTCCTGATAATTTACGACTGAGCCCAAGTATATAAATTTACCGCATTTGGGAACGATTAGACCGTCTAACAGAATATCCGAAGTCGGGCTTGCAGGTTCGGAAGAACGGCAATGCAAATGTTTTGTCTTCGTTCTTCTGATTCTTAAACCGTTTTCTTCTAACGCAATAATCCAATTACTAAATGTGTTCTGAAGGTCTGTCACGTCGCTACTTACTTGGTGCTGCATACAATAGTCTATCACTCATCTGGATCCCTGGTCACGTCTAGAAGGCAGTTTTCTATTTTAAATATTTATTTACTGTTTGTCAAAGTTGGTCAATAGCAATTTAAAACTAGCTAATGCTGTACTATTACAGTCGTGAATGTCGTTTCGTTTCAATCGGGTCGCTGTATTTACTGAAATGGATGCACATTTACGTTTCCGAAACAAATTCCGAAACAAGGAGCGAAGGGTCACGGGGTTTAATTTTAAAATGCTTTACCAATTGCACTCTTAAAATAGCATAAAAACTAGTTGCATTTGACTGATTTTATGAGGTTTCGCTTGTCATGGGTATTACTTTTAAGTGCTCTTTACGAAATAGCTCAACGAGATTGTTTTCAGTATTGTAGTCAAAACTCCACTCAATATATCCATGTACATATATACTATTCGTTGTATTAACCTATTGAAATGTATTGACAATCGTATAATATAGCCGCAACAACTGTTCATTTTTATGTATCAACTTGTCATTAAAAAAACAAAGGGAGCAATTTCTAAGTCAAACGTCGAACGGGCAACATCGGTCTTTTATTTCACCCGCTTTGTACTGTAGGGTCACAGTATGAAAATTAAAGGAACAGTTGTTGAATTGAAATACAGCCTTTTAAAGATTTATATGAGTGAATTTATTTCGAAACAAATCACAATTCGTACAGAAAAAAATTTAAGTGCTTAAATCAAAGTTAAATAGATAAAATGCTATTCGTTTTGGTTCAATGGCTTAAATAAGCTATTAGAACAAGTTTAACTTGATACACACTTACACAATTACAAGATTTTTGTGCAAGAGAACTAGACCCATTTTATATACATATCCTTTGGATGACATATTAAGACGCATGGCGTAAGTCATTTACACGCATAGCTATATTGATTTGATGAAACAGGAAATGAATGGCAGACAATCCCAATCCAAGTGCGTTTTCCAGTTGATTACTTGTTTAAAAAAAAAAAATAAATAAAATAAAATACGTAACACCTTTGCTTTTTGTTGCATTTGTTTATTAAAATCCAATTAAAACCGTAGTTAATGTTCAGCGTTAAAGCGGTCGCAAGTTAGAGTTATTAAAATAATCCAAATATTGTTCGTCTAAAAAATATTGACGAGTGTGACAACCGTAAAAGTCCTGGCCAGTGATTAGATGCAGACGAAAACTCTAAGCCCAGCCTTCTTCCACAAAACGTTATGGTGACAATCTGGCCTTCTCTTCGTTTTTTCAGCCAGAAGAATCGTTAAACGCCATCAAATACTGTGAGGAAATCTAAAAAGTAGCTGTGTTGGTCAATAGACATGGTCCTATTGCTTGACGATACTAGAGCCCATAAGTCACGCGTAAGGGTTCAAAACTATTCGAGTTGGGATTTAAATTTTTTTTCCGTCCACCGTACTTTTCTAATGTTTTCCCAATCCACTTTCACCTTTTCTGCAGTCTGGAATCATTTAGCCTTCAGAAAATCTTCCAAAACTAAGCAAAAGCCACAAAAGAATTTTAAGATTTCATTGCGTCAAAAAGTCAAAATTTCTATTAAAAAATTAATACATGACTTTAAATCATGAGAACATTTTTCTCTAATGGTGAATAAAATGGTTTCTTTGTTACTCAGTATTTCGCAATTCACTGTCAACAAATTTAACCCAAGCCCTTCTGCTCCTACTTTCACTTTATTACGAACCAGATCAACATTAGCTTTGCCATATATTTAACAGATCAATGATCTATAAACGTCACAATACGAAACGGAAGTGACGTTACATGTCGACGGTCTGGAAGAAAAACGTCACAAATCAAAAAGCCACATTTTTCAGGAGAGACAAAAGAAGATTTCTAAATCGTTCAACGTCTTGTTGGCTCTCCACCTTTAAGTTTTTGAATTATCTGTAAATTATTATTTACATAAATTCTTTTGATTAAATTTATCAACGTGTTTTTAAAACTTTTTTCATAAAAAAATAATTAGTCAGGAGACTTCGACTTGTGACGTTTTTCTAGATGTTTCTGTTTGAGTAACTCAAATTGTGTCAAAACATCAAACATGGCGCGTAATATTTTGGGAATTCTTTAACACGAAAAACGTCATATATTTGAAGTGTGTCACTTTGCTTGGTAAAAAAAAATTAAATTAAACGTGTGATGTTTTCGTCACATTTTATACGTGTCTTTCTTAAGATGGATGAAGCACAACTAAGTTGTGTCAGTTTTCTCGACGTAGAGGTGAACACTTGCAAGCAAATGAAAAACGACACATCTGCCTTTTAGTAGCTTTAACATGAACTAACCTTGTGTTGTTTTTCTAGCGAGAAAAGTTTTGTTTTTCATAAAGAATGGCATCAAAAACTCAAAAAACGGATTTTTCGACTTATGAAGTTTTTGTTCCGGACCATCGATATGATATAGAGCTTTGCTGTATGCAAGAAATACACATCTGCATGTGGTACTGTTCATTTAATTACATGTATTCTAATATCGTTGCTTTGGTCATGAAGTTTTGCAAAAAACCGTGCTAAGTTTTACTTTTTGAAGGATTCGATATTAATCTTATTTATGGTGTCCATTATTGTACAGTCTCGTTAAGGAAAATATTTCTCTAGACAAGATACATATTTTCTTTAAATAGCTTGATGATTGGAAGTAAAAAAATTCAAATGTACGCAAAAACCATCGTTCTGTTTCCTCCACATATTTTATAAATAATGATTTTTAATTTACTAAACCATTATAACGGTCAATTAAACAGTGGGTATTTAATATTATTGCCGTAATCAATTTACGGCCCTGCTTCCGCTAAAAATTAAAACCAAAAGTACGCACGAATTATTTAGAGCATCATATTATGATCGCCTTTCATTTCATTTTCATTTGTATTTAGAATGCTTCTGGAGAGAAAATACGACCTTTTGCAATAAATTGTGTTATGGGGAGTCCATAAATATTTTACTCTTTTTACAATACATTATCCAGGACACTGAAAGCGTTATTGTAATATGTGTAGGAGTATTTAGTTATAGTGATACTAGTACTGTACCCACCTTTTACATTCGTACTTGAGTTCTGTTTTGTTATTTTACGGAAGGGTGCTCTTCCTCTTCTGTATTTTTGGCTACCCTTTATGATATGGAAATATTAATAGCATCATTTCTATTTTGGCCGAGCCAAAGGGCAAAGGTCACGAGATTTATATATACTAAAGTGCATTATTTGTTCGTTACTCTAAAAGGAATACTAATTTTCACGCAGTTTGTAGCAGAGTGTTTGAAAAATCTAACCAAAAAGCTACAATCAAACATTTTACGGTCATTTTAACTTTTAGAACTTTGGTCGTAAAGCAATTTTTTTCTCATTGCTTGTGAACTCGGGCTGTTAAGTTAGGTTGCCATATTTGAAACAGGGTAAGTGAAAGATTACACGAAAGTCAAGTCTGCAACAACAACACTTCTAAAAGCGCTGAGATTCCGCTGTGATTTTCCGGTTTTATTTATTTTTATTTATCGTATGGAGGTAACAATTCAAAGATAGATTTTACAAGTAATAATTGCAGAAAAGCAAATGAGTTAAACTTTAAAAAGTGGATCTAACAAAGATATAGGTACATATGCATTAAATTTATGTTCATATTAGATACAGGTTAAGTTAGCGTACATATTGAAATTAACACTAAACATAGACATACATTAATTTATATAACGTATTATATTTTTTAAAGGTTTATGTTAAGGTTATTTAACCAGAGAAGAGCATCAGATGTGACGTCGTGAATATCGTTTATGTCGCCATCAAACATGTGTTGAGGGCAGTTGGATACGATGTGGCTAATTGTTTGGCGGGGTTCGCTTGAGCAAAAAATCTCCGCAACGGCCGTGTTGAGTCTTGTTCCTGTTGAGTTGCGTCCATGTATGCCTTGGAAGGTTAAAGCCTGGTACCCGAACAGCTGGATTGACGATGAGGTTGTTAGCTGCTGGGAAGTCTCTCCAGGCCTTTTTCCACTTCTCGTTAATGCCGAATTCGTGTCGCGTACAACCTCGGGGCTAGTTTTATGGGTGGATTACGTGACTTTAAACGGTACCGATGATTTATACTTATATCCCCGTGTATCGGGAGGTTTAGGTTATACTAGATCTTCGTGAGTTCTCTAAGCAGCATTTTTTGGTGTCTTAATGGAGGTGGTTGAATGTTGCCCATCACTGGGAGCCATTGGGTTGGCGTGGACGTGATCCTGCCGGTTATAAGGCGCATTGCATTATCCAGCTGACTTTCTATAATCTTGCTATGTCTACTATTTATCAAAATGGGGGCACCGTATTCAGCTGTTGGATACACCAATCCGAGGGCAGCTGAGAGCAAAGAATCATTAGAGGCACCCATTGAGCTTGACGCAAGTTTCTGGAGCAGATTGTTTCTCGTTTTTAGCTTGGCAGAAGTCTTGTGACAATTATGTTTGAAGGTCAAGGTCATGTGTACTGATATCCCGTTGAATTTGACTTCGAGTGGGAGATAGGCAAGATGGTTATTTAAGTAAAAATAGGCTAACTCAGTCTTCGTAAGACCAGGTGTTTGCCTCCACTTCTTAAACTACCCCCAAGTACTCGAAGATCATTTGAGAGTACGTCTTTAATCAGCCCCAGGTTCTAAACGGCTATGGCTTAGTCGTCAGCATAAGCGAATTTTTTGGACTGTGTTTCCGGCGTGTCGTGAATGTATAGGTTGAACAAGAGTGGCGCAAGAATTGGCCCTTGTGGTAACCCCTTGTTGAGTTCTCTAGGCCAGCTCACACTGAAGTTGACATAAACTTGAAGGGTGCGGTTGCTAAGCATGTTGTTAATTAAATTAGGTATCTTCAAGAAGGGTTCCACCTTCAAAACTTTGAAAATCATACTTGTTCGATAGACTGTATCTTAAGCGTGGGAGGTACACGATTACAACTCCCGTCTTAAGCTTATTTTCGAAGCCATCTTTGATATTGCTTGTTAAGGCCAGTACCTGATCTATGCAGCTCCGACCTGATCTAAAACCGGCTTGCTCAATAGGAACTACGTCAATTATCGCCCCAAAAATCCTATTGTAGATACGACGTTCAAGGATCTTAGAGCGATAGGTCTGTAGCTTTCGGCTCTGTCGTTTGGTTTCCCTGGTGTAAGAATCGCTATGTCTTTCGATTTCTTAAATTCTTTAGGTATGATTCCTGACAGTACAATATTGCTAAAGAATTTGGCCAACCAGACTTTGGTGTTCTTCCGGCTATTTTTAATAAATTCGGGGTAAGTACCGTCAGTCCCTGCAGCTTTTACAAGTTTGCAGCTGGTGATGGCAGTTTCTAGCTTCGGTATTGAGAATTCACTACATGTGAACATTTACTCAAACTGGACAATTTTAGAAGGACCAACTGGAAAATGGCTAGACCTGTCATCTAAATAGAACTGATTGGTTATACTAAATATATCACAGATCACCCATGTAGTCAGTGCTGTCACAAGACACCATGTGATGTCAAAAGGTTTGGCCTCTTTTCAAATATTTTCTACAAGAGCTGCATAAACGAAGGGGTGGAGAAAACCATTCTTCGCCTGCTATGTGCCTGACCGGCTCTGTCCAAAAGAAGATTGCTCTACTCAGGGACACTTTCTTTAATGACCCCAGGGAACTGGCGTCCTTAGATGTCATAATCATCCTCTGCTTCATTAAAAGCTTCGGTTGGTTTTATTAGTCCTTGCGTAGCTAAAGTGGAAACCTCCATAATATCACAAAACACCTCTTTTGTTCTCAGTGTGTCTATATCCCTGTCACCGCAACCTAAATCTACCATAACGAAATTGGATCAATGTTTATTAAGAAGTTCGTCAATTAAAATTATCCAGTATTAAATTTTCCTTCCCAGATTTTATAGATTGACACGCTCTTTTATATTAGACTGCTCTTTATGACCATCACTTTGCATAATGGTTTATGTATTCAGTCTGAGTGTTTTGCTGTAGGTATTATTATCAAAAAGCAGCACATGAAAGTAAAGCTTTGCAAACTCATGTATTTCTGCGAAATCAGTAATCTGATAGGCACCAAACACATCAGGCTCTAAAGTCAACATCAGGACAAATTTTACACAAATTATCGTGAAAGAAAGAAAGAACAACATGAAGTCAATTTTCCCTATTACATGGGGGGTGGAAGTAAAAAATACACCTGAGGGTATTCAGGGCAGTAGAAATTTAATCAAAAACGCTGTGCCCCATTTCTTCAATTATATTGCGAGCCTGAAACGAGTTCCAGTAGCATTTTTGTAAACCACTGCAGTCACACAGCAGCTGAGACAACAAATAATCTTAATTCTGCCTCTATCTGTTTTTTCCTTTCAACCGGAAATTTACAATTTTCTTCCTCTGATTTTCCTCTTCTTATTCGATAGTTGCTGAGAAAGTAAGAAAGGAGATATTCTTGCTATCTCCAATCTGAAATAGGTCAGTGCAATCACAACTCTTGAACAACACAAAATACTTCACTAGCAAACTGCTTAAGAAATGATGATGATTTTCTTATTTAAAAAAAGAAGCACGTAGGAATTTCTATCAACAATTGAGCGGATGATTGATTTTCTACTATTTACTTGTACCGATCCAATAAATAAGTACCCCATTATATCTAAACAATAGTCCGGTGAACAGACATAGAGAAAATTGTTTCCCGCCAACATACTATCCGTGTTTTGCAAAAAATTTCATATTCAGTGTTCTGGGTTATTGCACAGTAAATAGTAAGCAGAGGTTGTTATGCATCTTACCCCTTGAAATATTTCCGCAATGGTGCTTGAAAAGCCTAACGTGCTTTACGAAAAGTGAGAACTCTTCGAAAATATATTATTCTAGAGTCAGTAAAAACTTCTTCTTAAAACTTAAGTAATCCAGTAAATGTCTTCTGCTTGTGGATGCCATGGCTCGCCAGCAGAAGACCGAGGTCTAGCGTCCATCCGTTTCATGTCAAACACCATCCATCACTCCCCAAATGGAGTCTTCTCTTTGTCTACGTCTTGCTCGCTGCTGGCGCCTTCGGATTTTGAAGCAGTCTGCTCTCAGCTTAGCGATGCTATCGTTCCACCAGTACAACGGGGCTCTCCCATTTCCATTGCTTTTGCGTGGCATGGATGCGTCGCATCCTTGTGTGAGGGAAATCGTCACCTGTTTTGCCTGTTCTTCAGCTGTGCCCCTGGGAATTTCCATGGTAATCAACCAATAATCGAGCATCTCTCTATCTAAATTTTTACTTTTCCAGCCCAACTTATGTACCTTTCCAGTGGTTGTTTGGTACTGAAACCTTCTTGGCTCTATTAGGCGTTTTTCTTTTTTAGTTCAGAGTAGAGTTCTGAACAGAGCTCGAGCACATCGAGCGTGCTCTTAACCGAGCGTGTTCAGAGCGCTCTGATTTGTTTTTGAAACACAGTTGAACGCTTAGTTGTCATTCGATTAGCAATCATATGTTTATCTGTCAAAATATGAAAGTTGACTACCAGTTCACCCGGGCGCTTTTTATAGAAAAAAAAGGATATAAATAAAAATGGATAAAGCAATTATTTTGAAAGAAGCATTTAATTTATTCTTCGGCGAAAGTGAGGATGAAGATAGTGAAGCAAATAGTCTGGTGAAAATAGACAAAAATAGAAACTATGCGGAAGATGTTGTTCCAAGGTTTTCGGATAAAACATTTGAACAGCACTTTCGCATCAATCCGGACGTATTTGAGACGTTATGTAGTGAAATAAATGCTATTGCGGAACATAACTGTGGGCCTGGTAGAAGTCCTACGCTGATAGAGAAACAGCTAATGATAACCTTGTGGTATCTAGGAAACCCAGAATGTACGAGGTATGTAAATAATTTATGGTTTATGTGCCTACGTAACCACTTCCGTATTCTAGATCAATTACAGACAGATTTGGTGGTTTCATTGCTAATGTTTGGAGAATTGTATCTAGTTATTGCGACACCTTACTTCAACTGAACAGAGCCAAAAAATACATTAGATGGCCCACTGCAGAAGAAGCTGCCAGAACGTCTCGCATTACTTAAGGAAAACTCGCTGTCGAGGTATAGACATGGTTCGATTAGTTTATAATCACATATGTATATAATTATTCATGTGTGAACTATATTAATTCCAGGAATTATTGGATCAATTGATGGTTCACATATACCAATACGAGCTCCGATTATTTCGTATAACTCGTACATCAATCGAAAAGGGTTTCATTCCGTCCTATTTCAAGGTATATGTAACCACAAGATGGAATTTTTGCACTGCTACACCGGTGAGGCAGGATCTATTCACGATACGCTGCTGTTAAGAAGATCAGGATTAATAAATAAAATCACTTCGGGTTAGCTTAACTTTATTAACAAAAGTTTTTGTTCATTACATGATCCCGACATTTATTTGGTGACTTCAATTTCAGTGAAGATCAGCATTTATTGGGAGATTCAGCGTATCCACTTAAAGAGTGGTAACCCCGTACAAAGACCATGGGCAGTTAAGAGAGGAGCAGAAAATTTTTAACAGAATTCATTCCCAATGTAGAGTCACAGCCGAGCGCACATTTGGTTTGCTCAAAGCCAGATTTCGAAGACTGATTCCCTAAAACCTACGTCAATCATAAAATACATTATTGCATCGGGTATTTTGCATAATATATGTCTACAGAGCAATGATATCGATGAAGAATTTGTTGTAGTTGAGGATAACGAGCATATTGAGGATGACCGCGATACAGATTCCATTGATATGCAATCCGCTCAGTCAAAAAGAGAAAGTCTGTTAAATTCACTGTTTTGAGAAAATACATTTTTATTGAAAAAAAGAAAATGACTTAACTTTTGGTATTATTTACATATATCAGTCTTAGTAACATTTAAATAATTCATTTAGATACTAAGGAACACATTGGTTTAACTATTTGGAATCACATTTTTGAGTGTATTCTTAAATCTATTAACTATGTACGTAATTTTCTAAAAATTGCGCAAACAAAACTAAATAAAATAAAAATAAAAAAAAATAAAATGAACAGTGGTTCACATTTTGTCCACCATCTGTTGGAATATATCCAAAAATCTGTTGGTAGCTTTTCAGCTGGATCATCCCCAATGTTGTGGTTGCGCCTTCTTTTTCGGAAGCTGGTGCTGTAGGCTGTCTCGTTGAAGGTACCATCAGCTTCACCACCCATGAAGTTCACAGCTTCCTCTGAATTGGACTGTACGACTACTATGTCCTCGGATGAAAGGATGGCTGGAGGATTTATCTCGGGGGCTCTGAAGAGAATATCGTCGGTTAAATCATAATACTCCCAATATTTCTTCGACTGCCCCGTGGTTTGGTTATCCTCCTTTATTTTTTTAATAGGTCCTTTTTAGTCCCTTCCACTTGGAATCTACCTGCTCATAGGATATTTTTACATTAAACGCAGTGTTTATTTCCCTGGCGATATCCTGATACGCTGTTTCTTTTACCCCACTTTCCAAGCGTACATAGTTATCTTTTATTTCGCCGATTAATTTAAGGATCATAGCTTTGCTCCCCATTTAAACCCTAAAATAATTAAAATAAATTTTACACATAAGCAGAATATCTATTGTTAGTTATTTTTTTTTATTATATTACCTTCTACGCCAGAACAACAGACCTCGTCCGGCATTTTAATTGTTTTGTATTTTTTTTTTTGCTTCCGTCCTGTCACATAAAAAAAATGGCCGCGCTCAGCTTATTGCTCTGAATGCTCGGTCAATTTATTCTGAGCTCATAGAGTGCGCTCTGAACATGCTCTGAACGAAAAAAGAAAAATGAATTCAGAGCTCTGATGTGTCTGAGCTAAAAAAGAAACACGACATTTTTTTGACAACTCAGGCTCCGCTCTGAACAAAAAAAGAAATATGATGACCCGATGATCACTGTTTGTATAGAGATAGGAGACAGACCATTTCGTTTTTCTCCCTATAACTCTACTGGCGAAGGTTAGTGTGTCTTTGTTACCTTGGTTTAATAGTACAAGCTCAAGGCTAGCAAACGCATGCAGCAGTGCTTCGCCTCTGTGGTTGGTCTTCGTACTACCCCATTCGACTGCCCATGAGTTAAACACTCCCGCTACAATTGCTGGTGATTTTTCTCGTATCTCAGCCACAAGTACGTCCAACATCTGTTGGTACTCTGCCATGGTTGCGCTCGGTGGGGCATAAAAACTGAAGAAGTGGATGCTCTTAATTTTGGCGTAGACGAAATTCGATTCTTTGTTTGCATTTTTGCGCTTAAATGCATATTTTCCGCACTTCCATATCGCCGCTTTTTTAGTGGAGTCATTGGCGTGCAAAGAAAAACTGCCTACACACATTTGTGTATGACAGTAACCATTCTGGACTCAGTGCCGAAATACCAATTCCCTACGAAATTGCGGAGTTGGAGGAGATTATTCAAACATACCCCTACAGAAATGCGTTGGGCACGCTTCTCCAGACTTACGGAAAGATCACTTTTCCAATCTCGTTCTACCCACAATCCAATAGGAACACGTCAAATGAGAAGATTGTTGTGAGCTAGGATGAGGCCACGGGGGCTACTTCGGTGTAGGTGAGGAGGACTGCGGCACGCTCGCGGTTGCTCGGCTCAGCTCGTCGGACGGGGTGGTTTTTGTCACACCCCACAATACACAACCTGCTCAGCACACAAAATCTCGTGCCTTTTATCAAAAAAAAATCAAAAAAAGAAAAGAAGAAAGCTACTCTACGTTGACCTCGGACGGACTTCAAAAGATAGCAAAGAAGATAGAAGGAAGAAAAGAAAATGTCCAAGGGCTTATGCCTATGGCTAGGAGAAAGACCGGGAAGGACTTCGCGAGCTAACCTAACTAGTCTAAACTACCATTAACTAACCTAATATCACAGTATAAATCACTGAGTCCATGTTGCGAGATGTAACTTCCCGGTTATGGTATAGCCATACCGTGTATGGACACATTTACAACCGCAGCATGGACGTCAGTGATTTATACTGTGATATTAGGTTAGTTGAGAAAAAAAAAAATGCACAGGCCCGGCTATCGAACACGGTAAGGCACGAGACTCCACAAATTCAGGGCGTGGACCCTTGCCACACGTTGGGGAGGAATCTTCGGCACTGAGTTCCATGACACCCCTCAAACTCCCTTTTTTACGAGGCCAGTTGTCTCACGACCACTCGCCAACCGTCGTCGATCCTGTTACGGGAGCCTTGAGTGGGAACCTGAAAGAAAAGAAAAAAAAGAGATAATAGAAAAAAAAGGTAAACAAAACAAATTGCTACTGGAGTTTGTTCCCAAGAAAACTGATCAGCAGGTGAATCCTAGGAACAAACTCCAATAGCAAACTCACCTATGCGCACAGCCTGAAAAGAAAAGAAAAAAAATACCAATAAATTTCCGCAATTGGAAAAAGAAAATAAGAATAATCTACTTACCCATGTACGTCCATATCCATCCAGTGTGAAATTGTTTTGACATTTCGTCCCTTTGTATTGTTTCGTTGTCCATGCAACTGTCCCTTTCACTTTTCAATGTGCACTCTTCTTCCCTTTGTTGGTGAATTTATACCAATACGTTTCGTTAATGTTCATGTATAGAAAAGTGATCATTCGTTCAGGGTATAATTTTTTATTGTAGTTAAGTTATAAGGAATTTATGTATGTTATTTAAATGTATTAGTTTTATTATTTTTATTAGAATAAATTTAGATGAAAGAGTTAAGGGAAAATTGGCGAAGGGAACTGGAAGGTGGGAAATTTCTCTTCTCTCCTTCCAGGTGCCCGAAAAAGAAAATAGAGATATTGTATAAAAAAAGATAGAAACAAATAGGGACAAAAACAGGATTTAGGAGACCTAAACAAACAAAAATGAGGAGAGAACAAAGAAAAGTGAGAGAGACAAAGGGAAGTTAGAAAGATTAGCAAAGACCAAGACGGGACTGACAAACATTACGAACAATAGATTACAAGACACATAAGAGAGCGGTTAACGCACTTGACACAAAGTACGTGCATATAAAAAAAAAAAAAAATAATACAAAATAAGGGGGACAGAGTGACACAAAAGAAAAAAAAAAAGGAACATAGGGGAAAAAAAAAGGAGGAACAAAACTGGAGGAACAAGGAACGGAGGGAGCACCATTGGGCAGACCGCTGGCGAAAGATCCCCTGTATGCGGAGTGCACTGAGGCAGCGCGCACCCCCCTAAAGCCAAAGACCACCAGCAAGCCACGGCTACAGCAAGCACCCGGTGGACTCCGCCGCAGAAAAAGAACGCCGCCAGCTCCACCGCCAAAGATAAGGAAGCAGCTCCACCAACACCGGCCGAAGAGCCCGAAACTCCAGACATCTCCCCATAACAGGGTACCCGGGGATCTTCCGGTACCCTGCAACGGCGCTGTTCGCCCTAACGGGTGCTCCGAGGGACACACAAGCAATTTTTTTTTTGAGTGAATTAGTTTTTTTTAAATCTAGTGGATTTTTTTTTTATATAATAGTGTATAGTACCTTAGTATTTTTTATTTTTCTATTTAGTCTTTAAATTTAGTGAATTTTTTTTTAGTATATAGTGAGTAGTTTACGTTTTTAATTTTAATATAGTAGTAATTTTTTTAAAAAAAAAAAAAAAGAGTGTAAGTCTGCTCTTAAATTAAATTTATTTGTGTTGTGCGCGGTATAGGCTCACTTAGAGCCACGACAAAGAAAAGAAAAACAGGGTGTTTCTCATCAGTGCTGCCGGCAGGATGACGAGGGATCCCAAAAAAAAACCGTGAGTGGTAATGTTAAGTTTTTTTAGTAGAATTTTGAACATATATATAAAATTTAGATTTAAGAGCAGTTTTAGTTTAAGGATAGGTTTTAAGTCTTGTTTAACTTTAAATTAATATAATAAAAAGAGTGAAGTGCGATAAATAATGCGTGTTTAGGTTCGTTTTGTTCGGTGTGTGGAAGGACGGCCGGGCCGTCTCCTGTAGATGGTGAGGACTAAACGGGACAATACGAACAATGACACTTGACGTTAAGATCGACTAACATTCCACTACAGACTTAGGTTGTGGCTGAAAGGGGTACTATAGGGGCTACCTTTCATAAATTCCGGCCAGAAAGGTAGCATTTGGTTTGTGTCGTAAGACACGAAGGGTGGGCTGGCCAACCTCTGCCATCATCATCTGGCATGCTTCGGGTTCCTGACGAACCTATGGAGAGGAGAGACACTGGGAAGGTGTCACCGCGTTTAGGGTGTAAGTCAAGTTAAGCTATAGGCGTAAGTCTCCTAGCTATAGGCATAAGCCCTTGGACATTTTCTTTTCTTCCTTCTATCTTCTTTGCTATCTTTTGAAGTCCGTCCGAGGTCAACGTAGAGTAGCTTTCTTCTTTTCTCTTTTTGATTTTTTTTTCATAAAAGGCACGAGATTTTGTGTGCTGAGCAGGTGGTGAATGGTGTGACAAGAACCACCCCGTCCGACGGGCTGAGCCGAGCAACCGCGAGCGTGCCGCAGTCCTCCTCACCTACACCGAAGTAGCCCCCGTGGTCTCATCCTAGCTCACAACAAGATCGCCAGATACCTGTAACAAATGGACGAGACAGTTAAACGAACGGTGAATAGTACAATACCTCACTTCCAGTGCAAGTCTGCAAAGTTGTAGCCCATGAAAAAATGCAAAAAAAGTCTTCTTATTTTTACCATTTCTTATTAGTTTTATTCGTGTAAGGGATTTCGAGTGGCATTGTATTAATATTGCGAAAAAGAAGCAGTGAGTTCTTTTCCTTTATTACGCATTGGTTTAATCAAATATTAAACATCTCAATTTTGGAAAGTAGTAAATCTTCGATTAATTTTAAAATTGTACGTTAGTTTGCAGACTGCATAAAACAGTGCAAAGCTTACATTGAATTGATTGATTTTAATTGTGTAACAGTTTTCAAATTATAACCACGTTTCATCTATTTAATGCATGCAAGTGTGTATTAATATATTTCCACAGTTTGAAAACAAATAAACGAAAACAAACAACTATCGATCACATTTTATTTTTTGTTTTTTTTATGAAGTAGCATTGCGTCGGCATAACAATAGTGAAAAAAATACGTTCAATTTCTAAAGCGGCCCCTAGACGATCAATATTATTGTGCAATATTTGATTAAGAGGACTTGGGGTGTCACTGGGTAGAAACTCAGAAGATTGACCAGATTTCTGTTAAACGGATGCTAACGTTGACACGAGGAATCAGATCCAGGGAAGAACTTTGGAAAAATTCGGAGAGTCTCTCAGGGTAAGGTGGATCGTAGAATTGAGACAAAAAGGGACCCATAACTGTGGTCTGGTTCGGGATTAATGTATACATAACCTCAGGTTTCGAATCGCTTAGAGGATGTACATATGTACATATTTCCTCTTCACGGAGTTAAATGCGTTTCTCCAACTTTTTTCCCCTGGCGATATGCTTGCCCTTATCGCCTCATTAATTTATTCTAACATCCTCAGATTTCTCCTCAAGAAGACGAGACCTCAAGTCTCCGCAATTTGAGGTTTATCTCAAACATTTTCAGTGGCATTCAAACGTGTGAAACTTACAATTAAGCAAGAATTGGTTTAAGTATAAAGGTCTGAGTAAATAGGCAAATGTAGCTACTCCTCGCAAGCGTCCGGCGATCAAAACCTTCCGCTTTTTTTTTTTATCGTGTAAACAGCCAGTACAAACTTCTTTATTCCATTTCTTTATTTTTATAATTCCTTAGTGGGATATGATGCTGCAACAACGCGGAGATCATTTAGCATCAAATCGTGCACGTTGTCAAGAAATAAGAGCGACTGAAATGCCCGATCAACACGAATCACGCATTGGACAAGTTCGCGTCAGAGCTTCTACTTCCAGAGCAGCTGAAACGCCCGACCAGCATGAATCGCGCTTGCAACAACTACGGCGCGGAGAAAATAGGTCTGTTCGTTTACTCTCCCAAAACAACGAATTTTTACGAAATCCTGTTCGCGTACGTAAAACTTTCGTAGTTTTTCGTAGAAGAGAGTGCACACGAGAGAGTAAAAAATTTCCTCATGCTGCGAATTTAAGCCCAAGAAATTTCTGTGGGTAGATTTATGAGATCTGTAAAAACTGTCAAATCGCTGCACATGTTTTTTTTTTTGTGGTGGCTTTTTGTTTTCAATTCCAATTGTTTATTTTAAAAGATATGGAGCAAATACAAAATCAAGTGAAGGTGGAATGTTTTCCCAATGCATTTCGAAGATTACAAACTGGTAAGTATTATTCGAAAGCATTGAATACCAGAAAATAATAAAAAAAAATTTGCAGATTACAATTACCGAAATTTAGTAACGAAGCAGGTCCTGGAGTCCCAGCATCCAAATGATTTCGTTCCGAACATTTTGGTATCGGAAATTCCTGGGACCGTCAACGGGTGTTGAAGAAGAAGCAATTAGTAGCAAAGATGTATGGTTGGACGCACCAACAAAATTGTTGCTTTCCCTTATGGAAGAGATGGGTCCTAAAGTCGGGAAGGCCTTTGAGCTGAAAAACAAAACCAAAATTTGGCAGCGGATTCATTCAAAGCTGGCTGAGGAGGGGTATGCCTTTACCAACGCAGCAAGCTCTCACGAAGTGGCAGATTTCGTTCATATCCCTTAGCTTGCAATAATTCAGTTGCCGGAATCGTTCCTTCAGGATACCAAAGGAGTGCTCTATGGCCACACGAGAGGAGCTCAATTTCACATTGAAATTCTTATGGGCACTCGTCAAATACCCATTGTCTTTATACGGCGTCACTAGGTGGTTGGTACATCGATACGCCGAATCGCCCTACAGATAGTAATCTGAAAGAAATAATATGTCGCATGTACATAAGTATCATTGTTCATCAAGAAATTAAAATAAGTAGTACCTCCACAAGCGGTATTCAGTTTATAACATATGGGAGAGTTCTGGAACACAGAGCTATCATACGCAGACCCAGGAAATCCAACAAATACGTCTATAAATTTATTTTCTTCTTTGCAAATAGCTTGCAAACAAACGCTCACATTTCCTTTTCGGTCGATGTAGTAGGTCGATCTTTACAAGCTTGTGGTGGATCAATTACAATGTGCGCCCCATCGATGCAGCCTAGATTTAGAATGATGATTAAGGAAACAGAAAGCAGAAAATATGCATGTATATCTTACCGATTGCCTTAGTAAATCCAGATTGAAAAAAGCTACTACTCGTCTGTTTTTGCTGCTCATTTGGCCAGTTTATAATACTTGGGCTTAAGCGGTTTATAAAGATTGTAACTCTCTCTATAATATGGAAACTGTGGAGAGTGAAAGATCGAACCGATCGGCCAGATTTCTGAAGGTACACGCTTCATGTCCAGCAAACCACAAAAAAACGGCGATGTGTTTGCTAGCACTACACATTTTATCCACGGGTAGAAGTTGATAGAGCTCCGAAGTTTCCAATTTTTCCGTGAGGCTTTCATATAGAGACATTGCCACTCCGAAATGTGTCCCGAACTCTTTTTCGGAATATAATGGTATTATACAACTTCCATGAAATCCCTCACGCGATTTGTCTTTTCTTTATCACACAGACTTAAAAAAAGATTATCTTCTTCTTCAGCGGGTTCCTCACGTTGATGTACTTCAAGTCTTAAAACTCAAAAAAGTTAAAGACAACCTTACGAAACGGTGATGCAACACGTATCAGATGTAAATGGGGGCCTGATTTTCCTCGATACGCCCAGTGGCACTGGAAAAAGATTCATGATCAATTTCATCCTCCTCGAAATTCGCATGCAGCACGGCATTGCACTCGCACTTGCGTTATCTGGGATTGCATCGACGTTACTTAATGATGGACACTCCGCACATTCAGCTCTGAAATTGCCGTTAAATTTAAAGCAAACCGAAACGTCAACGTGCAACATTGCGGAATGGGCACTGTGTTGAAGGAATGCAATTTGGGAAGAATGCACAATGGCACGAAAAAACTCACTGGAAGTACTTGTCCGAACTTTGCTTGACTTCAAAGGCATCACCCGGCTAATGGCAAGAGCTCTAACACTTCTCGCTGGTGATTTTCGTCAGACTTTGCCAGTCCACGATCGACACCCGCTGATGAACTGAATGCTTGCCTGAAAGCGTCAAGTCTGTGGAGACACGTGAAGATAGTCGCGCAATCGAATAATATGCCTGTGTAATTGCATATCACAAGAGATATCGTTTGCGCCAAACTTTTGCCAATTGGAACAATCATAACGATGTGGCGTAAAAGTTTTCCTGTGATTGTGTCAATTAGCTATACGAATATAATGAATTGAAGAACTACTCGTACGTCTTTTTATTTCTTTATTAAAAACACATAAATTTTCTTTCGCACATTCGCAGTTTTATTCTTTACTTTGTTGTAAAAATCTTCCAATTTAAGAAAGTTGGTATATGCTTCGTCTTGTGTATCTTCTTTCGTCTCAATGAAGCTTCGTAAGGTATCAAACGCATTCCTTATACTGGCATCGTTGGGCTTTCTTGTAATATTCTCGGTATCAGCTTCGTTATCTGATGAACTCGGTAGTACAATGCACATATTATAATTTAATATTTACTTAATAATAATGAATAAAACGGTTATAACGATGAAACTCTTAAGTTAATTTAGGGTAAAAATTTAATGCGGCAATCCATATGTACGTATATACGTATGTACAAATACATACGTATATATAGTTAGTGTATGCTATGATCGTATAAGTTAATGAGAAAACTTATAAATTGAAACTTTATGTCAATGTTCGCAGAAATCGTGTGAAAAAAATAAATTCAGGAAGAAGGAAACAGATATTTAATGTATGTGAATAAATTGAAATTCCAAATAATGGGATTTCAGCTTTTTCATTACCTTTAAGACCACATTTTCATTCGGTCGCAATAAACGTGACTTGAATTTTTTTCAATTTTCTAATACCATCCCTTAAGAACGCAAAGAGTTTCATTCCTTCGTATTTCAGTTCTCTGGTCGAAAGCCTGAAACTCAATGCCTCTTCATTGATATTAATTTTTATCTGGAGGATTTCTTTGTCTCCTTAGTTTTGGGTAGAAAACCTTGGTAGTCGCAACCAAGGACTATATTTAAATTAATTTTTATCTAAAAGATTTTCATGTCTGCGTTTGTGTCGACTTCGCACGGAAGATAATTTTGTGAACTAATTTATTAGATGGGAATGAGACAATTCTTATTTGCATTTTGATAATCCATTTGTTTGCGTATCTTTTTTCACGTTCGTTTTATTATTCTTCTGTTCTCTTGTAAGTTGAACAAATTTTAGAATTATAAAACTAATTACGGGGTGAGAAGGATCGTAGATTGAATAAAAATGTGTCTGAAATGTGTTTGACTACTCTACGAAATCCGAAAACTTTTCAAAATTCAGTATTTTTTTTAGAATGCTTAGGAAAACGTCCCTGCTTCCGAACACTTAAAATTTTTTAAAACAATCTTTTCAATTTTGCCGATTGCAAACAGAGAAAATAATACCAAAGGCAGGTTTTAAGGGTATTTATTCAGATATTAATAAGATTTGGATTTCGCAGCAGTGAATAATTCGCTGTTTTTGATGTCAGAGGTTAGATTTGTTTCCAAAATAAAAACACAAATATGTACTTGGCGCAACGGACCGTATGTGGGCCAGGGCCTAGCTTCTCGTGACCATTCGTGTTTTGCGTCTTAAATTTTTCCACACGAATAGAAGCGACCTACAGTTTAAAGCCATTTTCGAAAGGCAAATTGAGAAGCTTTCTCATAACAGTTATTGGTCTCGGACGTTTGTCAAACATTTACCTTCTTTAAGATCGAGGTATGTATGTAGATACAAAGATCTTGTCCTCTTGTCATTGGGCGAAATGCTTTTACAGTAAATTAAGATTCAATGGATTGAATTTCAAAATTTCAAAAAATTTCAAAATGTAATGAAAATTTTATTTAAATAAACTTATTTTTTGTCCAACAAAAACTTTCTATTTAACGATAAGATGATGAAGCGAGACAACTTCTAAGTTCTTAATTATATTATGCTCTTGCTTTTGCATTTACATGTGGATTACTAAAGGGCATAATTTCTGAGGGTCCGTACGACTGTACTGTACAAAAACTATTATATGTACGAGTAATACATAATGTATACTACATCGATTTGCATCGCATGCTCTTGAACCTTATTTATTTTTGTATTCTTTTCACCACCTTTTGCCAGCAGCGGAATAATAAATATGGAAATTTTGTTGTCCCACATAATTTGTGTAGTTTCATCCTTTTTTCCATAACTGGAATTTTTTTCTTCCTTCCCTTTTCGATAAAGACGTCGAAGGACATTCCACCTTTAGGCTCTTATTTCGTGTGCAAATATGTTCGAAAAAAAGAAATGGGAATGTACGTGTGGATTGAGCATCGGAGTCCTTTGGGACTTGCATGCAATAAAGTCTGCTAAGTAGTAATCCATTGGAATGTGTTGGTACCATTTTCGTATAATGTGAAGATTTGTATGTATACTCATATAGAGGCTGTGGTTAGGTTTTGAGAGCAAAATATTTTCCATCAAGTAATAAAATAATATGAATTTAAAATGTTCCAGGAATTTAAGTTTCCGTTGCGATATGTGCAGTTAATCGATTATAAGAGCTGTACTAAACCTGTGGAGACATTCGTATGCGACATTAATTTGTCCCCATAATACCTCAGTCTCTGAATAGCTTTAAAAATAGAAAGAAAAATAAATAAAACTGCTTCAACCACCTACTCATATAAAAACATGCAATATATATTTACATATATGTACATATATGTGTATCTCTTCAAATCGTCTATTTGAGAATCTACAATCATCAAGTACCATGTCAGTTAAGACAAACGATGTCCTTGATTTTTTGTCTACTATAGCTTTATGGGCTGCCATAAATGGCAACAAAATGTACGTTCGACTGAAAAGCAATGCGTTGCTCAAATTGACTTAAAGTAGCCTCTTTAATTTCGATACTCCGCGTGCAACATTGGGACAAGTCTCGTAAGGTTTTGACTCCACGAGAAGACCAAAACGTTTCCTCTGACGACTTCACAAAGGCCGATGCAAAATTAGGCTGATCGCAAAAATGGCTGGCAGAAAAGAAAAGAAAGAGTAAGGCTGCCAGCGCAAACCTCATCTATCTCATGGGAGATACATACATATGTACATAGATATATAGTCATTGATCTAATACAAGAACCCTGGGTATCAGAAGGCAAAATCAAGGGGCTACATGCTAAATATCTGATACAGTATAAAATGACAGAAAGACTTTGACATGTAAATGTGAGCAGAAGGTCTTCTTCCACTGGTAATCTCATCCCTGTATATGCCTTAAAATCCCGCAGAGGGACTGCCCCCGAGCTAACTGCATCACTAGTCGAGGAAATTAGAACGAAGAAAGTAGGATCTACTGATGGGATGCGAGGCGAACTTCGATTACATCAACAAACCAGGTGACCTGTTTTTCGAATTTCTAATCACAATCTGCTAGGGGAAAACAAAAGCAACAAACCAGATTTTGCAGTTGGAACTAGGCTTATTTTTGCACACTGAAAGGTTTTAAATAATGTAAATAATGTCAAAACATATGCAGTCGAAGGTGGCCTAAGAAGTTGCTATTGGTGTTTGACGCTAAAGACAAGGGTACTTTCCGTTCAGCTAAATGGGGCAGATGTCACTATCACGATGTATGATTTGTGAGTAAGTCCAAAAATACGCCTTACGGCATCGCGTATATTCGAATCTGACATTCCTTACAAATAAAATCGTTATAAGGATGTCAGCTCTATGATCTTAAAAGTTGACACGATTCCCAGGCCAAGATAGAACTTTCAGTAGGTGGTATGGGCAAAATTTTGCAAAACGCGGATGATGCCATTCCATTCATTCGATAGCAGAAACCTGGATGAAAGCAGAAAACGGGAACAGCTTCGATTTAAAACACTCAAGTCGAAAAGCACGGAGTCTACTTCGAAAGCTACGATCCACAACTACCCTACCTATTTCGAAATCACCCCTACACCCGAATAGTGGGGCATCAGGTATAGCACACCTGATTTTGAACACAATTGGGCCCGATATCGAAAATGCCGTGCCCAATGACAAGCAGAATTTAGGAAATCTAGAAGTTGCACTGACCAAGTTGTGGCACTAATAAATTTCATTGGAAATGGTTTTAATTGGAAATACTGTGTGAATGAAAGGCTTTCTTGTATGAACTCCTCAAAACCATGCGATGCACCATGTTTTCATGTGATTAGGACTTACATCCATGACCTGCCAGTCACAAACTTCCGTAAATTCAACTACGCTGATGAAATGGCATTTGAAATCTATCACAAGTCCTTTGACACTCTGGAACGACTAGCGATATCAGACTCTCTGTTAGATGATTGCGAAAGCGGCGTCTGCAGTCGAACGCAACCAAAACTTAAATCTGCTAAATTCACCTTAATCATAGTGACATAGTGGCATTAGACAGCTGCATGTTATTGGACGATGTGCACCTTAGACACAACTTTACTTGAAAATACACTGGGTATTACCCTAAGTAAAACTTTGACATATGTAAATTGAAAAATGAAAAATGAAAAATGGGGGGGGGGGGGGTCTATATATATAGCCACCAGAATGTTTTGTCGACGAGAAACAGCCAAGAAAAGTTTTGAAATTGCAGAAGGCAATTTACGGCCTCAAGCAGTCGGGAAGACAATGGAACTTCGAACTTGATGAGGTGCTGAAGCAAATTGGATTTGTGGGGTGCGAAAGTGAACCATGCTTGTATAAAATGAGGGCAGGCAGCGAATTAATTTTGATGGCGGTTTATGTGGATGACATTATCATCGCATGCAAGGACAAATCAGAACTGCTCAAAGTAAAATAGCGCATCGCAGAACAGTTCAACGTGGTTTAAAAAGGTGCATTACGACACTTCCTTGGAATTGAGATCGAGCGTGAAGGTGAACTTGGTTCTCTTACTCTGAGTCAAACACAGTACATCAAAGATATGGTCAATCACTATGGTATGGATAACAGTAAAAGTGTGTCAATTCCTCTTGAACCTGGTTATCAAGTTGCATGTCATGGACAGTGTCGTAAAGCATATATCACGCAGTAGCAATCGCTAATTGGGGCACTTATGCACCTTGGTATAACGAAGAGACCGGATATAATGCATTTCGTCTCCAAGCTGGCACAGAGGAACAAAGACCTACATGTTGAACACATGACTGCAGCGAAGCATATTTTGAGATATTTTGTAGGTAGAATTAATCTAAAACTTAATTATCGTGCAAGTAGTAAACGCGTGGTAGGCTTTATTGACGCTGATTGGGGAAGTGACTCTCAAGACGGTGAATCATACACCTTCTTGTATTTTTGTACGGGATCTGCCCATTTTCCTGGGAGTCGAAGAACCAGAACACGATTGCGTTAAGCAGTATCGAGGCTGAATATGTAGCAGGTTCCAATGCAGCCAAAGAGGCGATTTATTTGCGGCGACTACTTAAAGAAATTGATTTTCGGGAAGATAACCCAATGTTCTTAACGTGAATAATCAAGACCCACAGAAGCTAGCAACGAATCCAGTGTATCATAACCGTATGAAGCACATAGATATACGATATCACCACATACGAGAGGCTGTAAGGAACGGTGAAATTGAATTGAAGTATTGTCCAACAGATGAGATGACGGCCGAGATTTTTTACCAAAAAATTGTCAAAAATTAAACACATAAAATTTGTTAATAAAATGAATATGTCAACTGTATTCTTCTGATTGATCACATACTGTATTCCTTTTTATCAAAAGTAAAATTCGTGATGAACGTGATGTTGTTCAAAACGCGTGTTTTTTAGGTTTCGGATTCAGAATGGAACAAATATTTCAAAAACTAGTTTTTATTGGTTTTATTTTTGGGTGCAGTTCCGAATAGTACTCATTTTCGATTTTCTTACATATTTTTGAACGTATAGTCCAATATGTCAGAAGTAAAAATCCAAAGCGGTCTTTGGCGCAAACTTCTGAAAAGGGCTAAAAGGACATACAAAGTTTGAAAATCCTGGAGAAAAACTCAAATATCTTTAAAACCATAACACGTACACATATACATAAGTGGTACCGCAAATTAAAGCTACATTCAAGGACCTCCAATTGAAATAACCTTTGTAATCCATTTACAAGTTTTGAAGATATAATCAATTTTTGGAAAATGTGCTCATATTTTAGGGAAAAAGCTGTTATTTTTCAAAAATAATTGTATCAATGTTCAGTTACTCTCAAAATTGAGCGCACACTAATAAATTAAGGGCATTTTATCTTTTTTAACAATTAAGAAATTGTTTTTGTAATAAAAAGATTTTTTTATTTAACACTATATACATTTTGCTAATAACTTAAAGAAAAAAAAAAATATATAACATAATTCAATTTCTACCATAAAAACAAAAAATAGTACTTGATTTCATCACTCAAAATTGAGCGTACACCAAAAATTAATTATTAAAAAAAAAATAAAAATACTTTGAAATTTCGGGTTTAATATTCTGTGTGGCCACCCTTAGCATCTATTACTGCTTGCAAACGACGGGTCATCGATTCGACCAAGTTTTTGGTGAATGTTGGAGGAATACTCTCCCAAACTTCCTTGACCTTGGTTTTAAGCTCTGCTTTGTTGCTACGGTTACTATTTTTTAGGCGCGTTTTGATTGCTTCCCACAAATTCTCAATTGGATTGAGAACTGGTGACTGTGGTGGGGTTTTGAGCTGTTGTTTTACATTGTAGAGTAACCATTCGCGCACAACGTGTGAAGTGTGCTTCGGGTCGTTATCTTGTTGGAAGTAGAACTCCGAAGGCAAACCCAATTTTTCCGCCGATTGACGCAGATTCCTTTTGAGGATATCGAGGAATTTCATTTTGTCCATTATCGCCTCTACCAGAACTATTCAGAAGCGTACCTTCGTAACGGTATTTATTAATAATTTTTTGCACCGTGGAATGTGTTCGCCCAACAATTTCACCGATTTCGCCAAAGGACTTTCCTTTACAATACAAATTTATAACAAGTTTTCTGGTGGAAATATCTGTTTGTCTTCTTTTTTGTTCCATTTTCACACAAAATTGAAAAAAATGATAATTTGATGTTTCCACACCGCAAAATAAACTCGAAATGAGCTTCAGGATGTCTGGAAGCAACAACTGGCAGCTCAGATAGCGGTAAAAATTGACTAGTTTTCTTGTACGTAGTATTTCCACAGGGTGTACGCTCAATTTTGTGTGATGTAAATTAAGCAAATGTTTCGTTTTTTATTCATAAAAAATAGAGACGAACTTCAAAATTTAAAGTAAGTACCTTATGGTAAATGACAAAATATGTACTTTCTTAATGTAAAAATGTTCCTATTTAAAATTCAATTCCTGCCTATGAAAATAGGATATTTGTGATTTACCTTATGGTGTACGCTCAATTTTGAGAGTAACTGTACCTTTTTTTACTGTACATCTTAAAACCTTTTTAACGGTACCATACATGCTATATTTTTGCATATATATTTTTTATTTTTAGTGAAATCTTCAGTTTCCTTTTTTTGCCCCGTCTACCCAGTGTGACTGCTCGCACAAAAAAGAGAACAAGATTTCGTTTTACCGTCCTATTGTACTAGATCAGTCCCGATAAGTTTACATTTGCCATGGGCTTACAGTATAAGGTCTATAAGGTCTAATGATCAGTTGTGTACACCTACAAACATGAGTTCAAATATAAATTCTATCCCCTTTTATTTTTTTTGCGACAAGTTCCAGCGAATGTAAGTGTATAAAAGAAATTTTGAAGGAGAATACCTTAAAAACCATAAGCCCGTGCAAACTAACCAATCTATTTTTCTTACTTATATGTGGTATTCCAGACAAGATTCAGTAATAATAAAGAGTAAAAGAAAACATTACTTAAATATTGGGTAGACATGCTAGAAAAAGGATAATTATGTTTTTCGGTACTAAATAATTGATATGTTTACATTTACACATCTCATGTGTTTGTGTTTGGCTTATTTTGTTGAACTCAATTATACAACTTGAACAATACGACAGAAAATGGTGAGCCACAGCCGCAAAACCAAACAAATAAACAACTTCGGAGGAACTAATTTTTGCAATCATATGCAGTATGTGCGTATGGTTAGTAATTTCAGTTAGTGCACTTGGTTATGTGTGTACCTACATGCATACGTATGTATATGCATACATATGTATGTACATTTTATAATATGCTTGAGTGCAACCGCAAAAATTTACTTTGAGGTCAGCAAACTAAATTGAATGAACACCGCTCACAAAATCCATAAAGAGAAACGAGGTATTAGAAAATGGGGAAGTGTAGTTGAACCAAATGGAAAATTCTTGTAACCACAACTGTCCGAGTGTTCTGCAAACACCCATTGAACATGAGTGGAGTTGTAAACGTAGACATTCGCAATTAGAAATTCAGTTCGAAAGGCTTTTGTGTATCAGAAGTGATTTCTCCTCAATTTCAATGTTGAACTTGATTTTTTTTCAAATACATGAATTTCTCACAAAAAATATCAGATAAGGGGTTAAATAGATGTAATCCTTGCGTCAGCCCATGCCATGAACTTAAGATACATTATTCGAGTTCTTAAAATTTTAAAATCGAGCAGAAATTAAAGTGAATCCTGAATAAAAATATAATTTGTAGATTTGGCTCAATGGGTATTGATATCTATTTTAGAAATACATAGTTTAAAACGGTTGGTTTAACGTTTTTGCTCCTGTATGCTATGTTTGTTATCTTATCATTCATGTTAAGTTAAAAACGCAACATTTTTATAAAAACTGATATTTTCATTTTAACCTAAAGTACAAATTCTGAGGTTAGTAATGCAATGAGAAATCTGCCAAATGTCTTTCTCGGCTTTGCCTACAAATAGTCATTCTTCAATTATTATATTAAAAAGCTAGACAGAATTAAGAAACTCTCAAAAGAAGGGGTTTTAAAAAGTGGTGACAAGAATAGATGTATATGGTAAATAAAAGACAGAATCGTGACGAGATCATGCAACAATACGTACTCTCTATGCAAAAAATTGCATCTGTAATATCTGTTAAAGAGGAGGATCTCATGAAATTCCTAATAAAATGACCACTCAACAGGGAAATATTTATAATATTAAGCAGTCAGGGCCAACAAAACTAAAGTGATTCTTGTTTTTCCAGGATTTCCAGAGGGCTTTTGTTTATTCCACAGTGCCGATGACTTCCTATGTCTAGTGTTAATATCAATCAATCGTCTTAAAGGCAACATATATTTTGCAATCCTAGACCTTAAAGATGTCTTCCATCATGTCCAAATTGCTGAAAAATTCATAAAATATACATACAGCATACAACACCTTTACGACATTTTGAATATGTTAAGATGCCATTCGGGGTTAAGAAAGGATCTTCCGTTTTTAAAAGGTTTATAAAACGAGTCTTTAAAGACTTGATATCGAAAGGTAAGATTTTCTAATCGCCATAGAGTCTGTGGAAGAAAATTTAGAAATTTTAAAAGAGGTGGTAGAGGTTTTGGTGGAAAATTGTTTACACCTGAGATTAGATAAATGTCTATTTTTATAAATTGAATTCGTATATCTGGGCTATAAAATAAATGAAGAGTGCATATGGCCAAACGACACTAGTATTTACGTTATACAAAATTTCGCTAAATTTGACTAAAGCTCTGTATGAATTGTAGAAAAAGGATACATTATTTGGTCTTACAGAGGTTGAAATTTGCAACTTATTAAAAACTAAACTAATGAAATCTACTGTTTTATCCCCTTCTAGTCCTCAGAGTATTACGGAGTTGCACTGTGACGCTAGTGGTATAGGATATGGAGCAGTCTTCCTTCAGAAACAAAAGGATAATTAATTCCAACCTGTTTTCTATTTTTCGACAGAGGTTGAAAGTTGATATCATATCTACGAGCTGGAAACACTATCTATAATTTACGCTCTAAGAAGACTCAAAATATATCTGATAGGAAAACTATTTCAAATCGTAACAGACTGTCTGATGCTTAGAAAAAATCTCTTAATCCACGTACATACATATTTCCTATTGGACACTAGAGCTGCAAAGTTTTGATTATGAGGTAACGCGCACAGTGATGCGAGAATGCGAGATTCGGGTTAGGGAATAGTGGTATAGGAGCAAAAAGAGTTAACTGGGAGTCAGAAGTCAGAAATAATGCTCAGCAAAACGTCAAAAGAACCAAACTTTGAACAAGATTTATGATGAAAAACGTCACAAGAAGCCCTAGGTGTAAAAGCAAAGAGAGGTCGTGATGATAAGATGCAACATAAACACTCCAGGAATCAATAAAAAATTATTCGCGAAATAACGAGGACCGTAAGAAGTAGAGAAAGTTTTGCAAAACGATTTCATAATATCGATTGCCTACAGTTGACGCTATTACCATAAGAGGGAATTTCCTCACGAGCTAATATATTGGATTGGAGAAATGTGATTACGTCGTTGAAAGTGGACATCTTGACCGATAGTTAGCTTATATTTAGGAGTAAGCCAAATTAAAAAAAAAAGTTTGATAACGCAAAACTTAACACACCATCTCCACTGGCGATAAATTTATCGCTAAAGCAAAAGCAAACTCAGAACGCGGACAGCAGAAGAATTGTCAGATTTTCTATGGAGGTCATTTCATCGCATTCTTTTTCAGCATAGTGGAGAATGGCAATAAATATTTTAAAAATTTTATACAAAAAAAAAGCAAGAAACACTGGGAAACAAGGAAAACTCACAAACAAATGCAATGAAAATGGAAAAAGTGACAGCAATGTGACAGCTCTTTTGACGATAAATGGTATGTGATGAAAGCATGCTTTATATCGCAGCTATAAAAATATAGCTGCTAGAATGGTGTCCACTTGCGATATGAAAGCATGCTTTAAAGCGTGCTATGGATTTATCGCTAGAGGACTCCATTATAGAAGCAATATGTAAGGAACCAAATCTTATTTCTTTCATTTTGAGTGTTCTAGAATGGAAATGCGAAGTCGAAAATATGTATATAACATACATATAATTGATATTTATCTATTATATGTGGGTGTGTTTTCGATTGTCTTAAATCAGTTGTTGATTTGAAAGAATGATGTAAGGAATACAAAAGCATTAAAATCGCCGCGCCTTAAGAATTCCGTGCATTTTTGTTTTTGAATTAATGTAACGTAATGTATTAACATAACATCCCAAAGTTTAATTAATTTAAACGGATGCAGTTCCGAATAGTACTTACATATATCTTCAAAACTCAAAAATGGATTACAAAGCTTTTTATTTCAATTGGAGGTCCTTAATTGTAGAATTTAAATATACATACGTATATATTTTATAGTTTTGAAAATATTTTAGTTTTTTCTCCAAGATTTTCAAGCTTTGTATCCTTTCCAGTAACTTGAGCCAAAGCTGCTTTGGATTTTTACTTCTGACATATTAGACTATACGTACAAAAAATTGAAGAAAATCGGAGATGAGTCCTTTTCGGAACTTTAAACTCTTAAACGAACTCGATTAAAAAAACAAACATATCCATTGATGTGATGATGTTTCATTTGACATCTGTTTCGAATACAGAGTATAATTCAAAGGGATAAGTTATGAAATCATTCTACACCTCTTTGAATACATGCTACCCATAGAGATCTTAGCGCATTCCACAATATTTAAAAAAAACCCTACATTAATAACTAGACACACTGACCAGTGACCAACATGTATTATTTATGAACTCTACTTTCAGATAAATTACCCGGCACAGGATGCGAGACATAAAGTTCGCATTTAATCCTATTATATCCCTTTTTACATCGTAATTTTTTTCTGGTGCTGTCATCACTTAAGTAATTTATGCTTTATTTAAAAAATAGCATGCAGATGAAGATGTTGCAGCTGATGAGTCATATGGCTCATGTTATGCACGGTTGCACCATATTTTTTTTTTGCACTGACATACAATTTATTGCATTTAATGATTAATGGCACTAGGTAGTCGGTATTTTTAGCAAATTTTATTTATTAAATTGAGTGTTATTGCAATAGCGACATATGTACTTCTTTTAGTTCTTTTTTCCAACATATCTTGTTTGAGTGCAAAAGGTTACTTAAAAAATATTTGCCCATGTTAATTTAAAATTGAAAGCGTAATAAAGACGTACATATACGAAATTCCAGATGACAAAACGTTGGAAAGCAATGGCCAAAGGAAACATTAAAAAAGCTGTTCGATTGCAAATATTTTAACGCAGATATGAAATTTTATAAAAACTTTCAAATTTATAAATTTACAAAAAAAATACTTGGCGTAACAGATTTATTTGTATTGTAAAGCAATAAACTTTATATTAAAATGAAGTGCAATTTTTGCGAACTATAAATCGAAAGAATCGGTCTTAAAATTCAGTGCTCTAGCTGCCGTGAATATTTTCATTCAAAGTGCGCCAAATTAGAAAACGCGAAATTGATTTCTATGAAAAAAGTGATCAATGTGACAGATGTGATAGCTGTGTTAGTTTGCGAAAAAAATCCTTTCTGCATGATCATGCTCCCATAATCTCCCCTTCACCCGTCACCACCATGAAGGATCCAACTGCTACTCAAGTCAGCGACTTGTGGTATTGGGAACAGCTATGAAGCTGCCTTCACTACAACAATAGGTACCTGGCGGCGAACCTTCATCGAATTCAACCAAACAGTCAATTACCTTGGAGATGTTGTACGCGGAAATTATGAAACTACAGCAACTTAATACTGATGCGCTCTTAAAAAACAAAGCTCTGGAGGAAGCCAACGAATCTCTCGGTATTCCCGGGGTAAACAGTGCAACGATGCTTGAGAGGGTTATGAATCTGTTAACTGTTGGTGTGAAACTTTTACCCGAGGAGATTGAGACTTGCTACGTAAAGAACATTAGAAAATCGATATCGCATAACAAAAATAACAATATTGGATGCGTGCGATTTTCATCTCTTGCATCGAACGAGAAAATAATGAATATGATGCGGGTAGATAAAATCAAGCTATCTGCGAGCATCTATGTTAAGAGCAACGGCGGTAGTGGCGGTGGTGAAAGTGTCAGCAACAAAATTTTTAACAATGACACACTCACTGGCTACACAGGATCTCTTCTTCAAAAGGCAAAGCAGCTGAAATAAAATAAAAAGTGCCAGTATGTGTGGATAAGAAATTCATCAGTGCTCATCAAGGGAAAGGAGGGAGACAAGGTTATCGAAGTATTTGGTTCTGAGGACTTTTGTAAACTTGAACACTGAACTATATTAATGTCTATTAACGAAATTATTTAACCTACGAGTCCTCTTATTCAAATGATAATAGTTTTTCCCCTTTATCTTCTGATTGTTTTAAATGTTTCTGCATAGATCATTCGTGCCATGGCGCCGCGCCGTGGCTCAAGTGGTTAGTGCGTTGAATCGCTGAGCAAGAGGTTCGAGGTTCGAATCCCAGAAAACAGCAAAAAGTTTTTTCAAGGTCCCACCTCTCGCGAATGTCTGAAAAACGTCCGGGAGTAATAACTGTCAAGAGAATCATTTGTGTGTAAAAATATATCACGAACAACACGAATGGTTGTGAGAAGCTAGGTCCTGAACCACATACGGTCTGTTGCGCCAAGTATTTGTATTAGTAAAAACAAGTTAAAACATCTTAAGCAGTGGATGACTGGTCCTCTGCTAAATAAAATCAGAAAGAAAAATCTTTTGTAGGTATAAGCTTGTAAAAAAATATCCCAATAATTCTAGGCTGAAAAGAAGTTACAACAAAGTGTGCCTAGAATTAAAACTGAAACACCTCTTCAAAGAGATTGTAAAGGAAATTCTAAACAAAAACAGACCTCACGTGGATATAGTTGCCAGTAAAGGTAATACGACTCTATCTGAGCCCTTCGAAGTGGCCACTGCATTTAATAAACATTTTTCCTATATCACTACGGCTATTTGGGAATCCACAATGAATAATGATTCTGCTGGTCAGTTGATAATAGTAATAATCAGGACATTTTCCAAAGGGACAGCTATTTCTTTGATTTTTTTTATACAGTCGCTTAAAACTTCGAATTCAACGTCATATGATAAATTCTCAAGTCGAATTTCACTCGTAAAAAAACATATCTTTTCTTGTTTCCGATGTATTATGTCATATTTTCAATTTAAGTATTCAAAGAGGTATTTTTCCTGAATCCAAAAAATAGCTGTTGTTATCCCGTTTCATAAAAAAGGTGATGCCATGGCTTTGAACAATTATCGTCCCATATCCCTTCTGACACTTTTATAAAACTTGCATTGCAAAAGTCTTGGTACCGCTGGAAATTAAAGACATTTTTAACTTTTGTTTTAATATAATGTTCGAAAACAATACCTTATATTTAGTTAAGTTTCAAAACGTTTAAACGGTTTGACATGGATTGCACAAGCTTTTTTGTTATATCAGAAGTTATTTGGTGTCATTCTTCTTTAAGCAAATTTTTGAGCTGAGATTTACTTTTCATTTCATGTTTTCGCAGACGTTTGTCTAAATGGTCCCATGAATGCTCTATTAGGTTGAGATCTGAACTTTGTGTTGGTGTTACAAGCATATGGGGTGTGTTATAAACAATCCACATTTAAACATCTAAGGCGGCTTAGGATCGTTGTCCTGTTGGAAGTTAAAAGTAAAAAGATATACCCAATTTATCCGCCCTTGGTCGAAGCTTCGCTTTTAATATAATGAAATACACCTCTTTATTCTTGATCACGTCAATTATCACCAAATTCCCCGCACCAACAGACGCCATACACCTCGACACCATAACACCATCACCACCGTGGTTCACTGTCTTTATAGAGTTTTTTGGCTTAAATGCTTCGCCTTGTTTCCTCCATACTTTGAAACGTCCATCATCCGGGCCAAATACATTAAATTTCGACTCATTGTCCCAAAACTCATTTGCCTTATTTTTAAACCCATTGGCGAAATCAATTCTCTTCTTTTTGTTTACTTTTCATTTAAGTCGCGTTTAAATTGAATAGATATATGTATGTATATTTTAAACAAAAATGTCTTGTGGAATCTGTCAAGCCAGAGTGGAAAGGACAGAATTAAAAGTCGATTGCAAACTTTTTTTTCATGGAAAATGCGCCAAACTTACAGCCACCAAACTGGATTTCATGAAAAAAAGCAAAACAATCTGGCGGTACGCATCCTGTAGCAATCAACGCGGATGATTTTTCTGCAACTACTATTGTACAAACAAATAAAGCACGGTCAGATTTATTGTCAATCAATTCACCCGCACCCAACAACTTTCAACCGATGACTACTGGTGATATTTTCAAAATATTTATGGGTTTGGAAAACAAAAATATTTCCACCAGTGATGGCATTTCTGCGACTCTTCTGAAACAAGTTGTTTTGGAAATCGTAGATATTTTGAGTTACTTTTTTAATTATAAATAGCGGGAAGGTTTTAACACAATTAAAATGTGCAGAGGTTATCCCTCTTTTCAAGAAAGATAATAAGAAAAACCAGACCTATTTCGCTGCTCCCCACATTTTCAAAGATATTTAAAAAACTAGTTAAATCATGAAAAACACTTTTTTTTTAGCTGATCAATTTTGATTCAGATCCGATAAGTCAACAGTAGATGCTATCCTCAAAGTGTGTTGTGATCTGTACGATGGAATTGATATGACTAAAGCATTCCACATGGATTACCATGATATACTCTTGAGCAAGCCTTAAGTACAAAGCAAGATTCTGGGGTTAATCTATGGCTGGTTCCAGTCGTTTTTAACTGATAGTAAATGGGAGTCTTGTTATGGAGTTCCACAAGGACCTGAACTGGGTCCATTTTTATTTCTTATATATGTTAACTCTTTACTCCTTTAAAATTTAAAATTTTCAACAACAAATTTTTATTATTTTGAATTTAAGGAGCCATAACTTTTTTGTGGCTGCATGAAATTACAAAAAGTTTTCACAGCTTTATGCACCACTGAATTGTCTTAATGTATAAAATTGTTTTTGTAACTATAATAATTCAGAAGTTATACCATTTAAAGTGATTGTACCTGCAAATCGGAGGTGTCCCACTTTGACGGGCTATGACTCGAACTGGGGTGAAAATAGACCCCCCCTGTCATACGATTTTTTGTTCGCCGGATTAAGGATTATACCTCTTAACTGGGACAACCTGTATACGGTAAGAACAACTTTGAAAGGAATATAGTTTGCTTGGGCAATTGCTTAAACTTGAGTCCGTCGATTCGTTTTCATATTTAGGGCTTCATATCGATAATAAATTGAATTGGAAGGTTCATGTTCAAAATATTAAATCCTACATGAAGTTTATAATTCGAAAGATATACCTTTTAAAACCATATTGTTCCCGTAGTGTCCTTTCAATGATTTATTATGGCCTTGTTCAAGAATCACTTTATAAACAGTTGGCCACTTTTTTAAAAGTTTTAAGAGAATTTTTTAAACCAAGTGGTAATATTCCTACTCGAAACTTTGCAATACAAAATTTACGGATAAATAACTTGGCACTTGCTGACGTACCAAATGCACATACGTATGTTTGTAGATCACCTATGCTATCACCTATTACCTCACCTATGCTTTATAATAACCTTCCAATATCTATAAGAACAAATCACAATTTTCACTCATTTGTTAAAAGTGTCAGAACATGGCTCTTTACTACAGACCTTTATGGAATTGACCTCTTACTGAGAGTTATAACTTAAGTTATTAATTTAACTTCAATATTCGTAAAAACTGGGTGGGCACCGTGGCTCAAGTGGTTAGTGCTTTGTATCGCTGAGCGGGAGGTTCGAGGTTCAAATCCCAGAGAACACCTAAAAGTTTTTCGGTCCTACCTCTCGCGAATGTCTGACAAACGTCGGAGAGTTATAACTGTCGAGAGAAAGTTTCCCAATTTGCCTTTCGGATATGGCTCTAAACTGTAGGTCCCTTCCATTTGTGTAAAAAATATAACACGCACAACACGAATGGTTGCGAGAAGCTAGACCCTGGACCAATTCGGTCAGGTTCCAATTGAACTGTCGCACCGTTTAGACGTGTTTTTCTCTTCTTCCCGCTTCGCGACTTAAATTAATTTTCCAATTTCCGTCGCATATTTATATTCCATAATTTCAAACTTCTGCAATTTGATTCCCCGCTCTTTCTCCTCCGCCGTCGTTCGTTAACCTCTCCAGTGCGTTTACCCGGTAGTTTGTTCGTCTTTGCTTATTTTACGTTTTTGTGCAACTGACCTACTTCATTACCTGCAATGGAAAAATCGTGTGCTAATCAAAATTGCGTCATTAACGATAATGCTGTATTACTTGATTGCAATGGCCTTTGTGGTAAATCATTCCACCCAATGTGTATCGGTCTAAGTAAAAAATCAGCAACTCATGTTAAAGAATTTTTGATCAATTTCATGTTTTTCTGCGATGAGTGTAAAGAAATTTCACTCTCGCATGTGATGCTCGCGATTAAATGCCACAGCGATTCGACGAACTCGATGCTCAAAGACCTTAAACAATCTACCAAACTTGTGATGAAAGAATTTTCGAAACTTGATGAGGTCGTCAAAACCGTGGACGCCCTTGCTAACAGTGTGGAATGTGCAAGTGAACTCAGCAAGTCAAGATTTAATATCATCGAGAAACAACTTGCTGCGTTAAGTGATTTAGCCCTAAAAAAGCCACGCGATGTCCTCACCAAATCCCATCTCAACACCGAACTAACGAAATCCACGGGTTCCCTCTCAACGCTCAACGCCCAAATCGAAGTCCTAAATACATACCTGCGTGAGTCGATCCGCGATGATGTTCACACAATAAGTGATTCCCTTGCCGACATTAACAACAAGATCACATCTCATTCACTAGCGACGAATTCTCTGGCTACCAACATGGCTGCTCAGGTGGAACGCGTCGAAACTCTGAGGGACGATTCTGCTTCCACTAGGCTTGTTATCACTGAAATTCTGGAAGAATTAAGGTTCACATCTGGCAAGCTTGACCACGTAACCTGTGATAATACGACGTCCAAAAACAAATCGCTTCTTGATGAGCTACTTGAAACATCCCCCTCTTCTTCATCTACTGCTGAACCATCCTCTGCGAATCGTTCATCAATATCATCTTCCAACATAAACAGAGTTTCAACCCCTAACGCTCCCCCAACCCCCTGTGGACCTGAGCGCTTCGAACTTCTTGGAACCACTTGGACTCCTTCTGAATGGATAACTCGTCTTCAAAAGCTTGACTTGGCCAACGCTGATAACGAATATACTACATTCATCATCAAAGGTGCCCCCCGTTCTGCAGATACTTTCTGGATCCGCAATCTTTTTCAGCAGAAATTTTCATTCGCAATCGCCAACTGCCAGAAGATTTCCCCTGTTAACTCCAGTAAATCGAGCAATTTCAAATTTGACATCCCCTCCAAATACGTATGGATGTTCTGGACCTCCCCTGAGGATGTACATATGTCGTGTGGGCGTTATGAGCATGACCAGATGGACCCCCAGGACTAGTATTAAGCAGGTTAAGCGTAAGAACACCAAATCTGATCTTCGTCAGTCTAATCTAGACCCTAATTGGAGCTTCAGTATGAAAACCCTTCCCAACTTCTCCCTTCGCCATCCCTCTCCCTTCCGCAATAAAATCACTACTAGCTCTACTAATCCAACACATACTCTTCCTCACCCTCCTACTATTACCAGACCACCCTCCCTCAACGAAACCGCGTTTCATTTAATCTGAAGGCCATCCCTGCTCCCTCTTCAAATAAAATTTCATCTTCTATTAAACCTGCCTCCACTATTTATCCCAATTTTATCCACTCCCATACTCTTAATCCTGCCTCCCCTGTTTCTGCTCCCTCCTCCTCTACTCCTCAAGGGCCCATTTCTTCCACCCGCCCTCGCCCCTCGAACAATCCTAATTTGAATGTGGCACCACCCTCTTTCTTAGATCCTCTGCTTCCGCCGACTGCCAAACTCACTAAACAGCTTACTGATTCTGGCGAAGATGGACCTTACGTTCTTTCACGCTTGCGCGATCGTAAAATTTACGATAATGTGCGCCTTTATTTAGCATACCTGCACAACAAAGATGACACCGTTTGTGTAGACGGTATCACTAAAACTAACGTCATGGTCTCGCTACACCAAGAAGGCCTTCCAACTGACCCCGATGAGCTGAAACAAATATTCGTCCGTTATCACAGTAGTTTCGATATTCCGCCCAGTAGCGTAGCAAATGATCTCTCTACATTTGCCTCCCACGTTGATTCCAAACGGATCTCCCATCTTCAAAGAACTCGTTCTAATTATAAAAACTTCTTTCGCTCCTAACCTTTATGCCAGCACACCCCCATGCCTTTCCACACCTAACATAAACACTGTTAAACATTTATCAATATATTACCAGAACGTACGCGGATTGCGTACCAAATCCTCCAGTGTTTTCCTTAACTCCCAAACGCTTCCCTACGATGTTTTCGCGCTGACTGAAACAAATCTTTCCGCTACCTACAAGTGTAATGAGTTCTTTACCTCTGATTTCAACGTTTTCCGCGATGATGGTCTTGAAAAAGACGACGGAACGTCTGGCCGCGGTGTTCTCCTAGCTATTCACAACCGTTACGAATCTGAACTTTATAAAACATCGCACACCGCTGATTTTGAGTTTATCTGCGCTAAAATTACCATCCTTAAGCGTAGTCTGTATCTATTCTGCTGCTACATCCGCCCCTCCCAACCTATTCAAGGCTACCAACTCGCTATAGATGCTATAGACTCTCTCCTTGATTTTACGGACCCCTGTGATGATGTCATAGTCTTAGGCGACTTTAATCTTCCCCATCTTCAATGGGTTCAGTCTGAGGATGAATCTCATTTCGTTCCTTCACATGCAAACTCTGACAAAGAAGTCCTTTTCACAGATTGTCTCTCCAACTCTGGCCTCCATCAAATCAGTGGCATAACTAATAACCTTGGCAGACAACTTGACCTTATTTTCTCTTCCGATGCTGACAATTGTATTGTGTCGGCAAGTAATCATCTTCTCTCTACTCTAGACCGCTACCATCCACCCCTCTTTCTTTCGTTTGCATACGGTGACTTAAATTCTAATTCTCATTCCCAGGCTTCATACAGCTTTAATTTCCGGAAAGCTAACTTCTGCAAACTCAACAACTTGCTCAGTAATGCCGTTTTTGACTACAGAGATATTTCTGTGGATACCGCTCTCGCATCTTTCTATTCCTTAATCTTTGATTGCTTTCTGCAATCTGTTCCTTACTCGCCCAAAAAAAATTGTTCTTCATCCCCACCGTGGTATAATAAGCAACTGCGTACGCTTCGTAATAAGAGGAACAAACTTTGGAGAGCATACCTGAAAACTCGCTCCGACTCTGACTACTCCCTTTATCAGCACACACATACACACTTTGCTGAACTAAGTGAAGCTCTTTACCAAGATTACCTCGTCCGTATGCAATCCAATCTAATTACTGACCCCAAGCGTTTTTATCATTTCATAAATGCGAAACGTAAATCTGATAACTATCCATCTACCCTCAAGCTTGCCAACACCTCCTCGTCGGACCCCAAAATTGTAGCAAACCTATTCGCCCACTTTTTTAGTCAATCGTTCACTGACCGCATCCTCGAACCTGACCTTGACTACTTCTCTTATATGGATGACTGCGCTCAAACGTCCTTAGTCTCGGTCAATATCACCCCGCAACTTGTCACTGATAAGATTAACAAACTTAAGGATGACTACTCCCCCGGTCCCGACGGATTGCCCGCTATTGTTTTAAAGAAATGCGTGACACACTTGGCCCTACCCTTGACTTCACTTTTTCTCATGTCCATTTCCCAAGAATCTTTCCCCCTCCTTTGGAAGAAATCATTTATCATACCCATTCACAAGAAAGGCCCAAAAACCGAAATATCCAACTATCGACCTATCGCTAAACTGTCATCCATACCCAAACTCTTTGAAAGCATTGTTTACGATACAATGTTTTTTCATTGTAAATCATTATTTTCCACTAAGCAACACGGGTTCCTCAAAGGTAGATCGACAACCACCAACTTAACAGAATTTGTCTCTCAGGAGCTTTGCGCGTTTGAAGACGGTTGCGAAATCGACGTAATAGCCACTGACTTCAGTAAAGCTTTTGATAAAATCTCTCACCCAATTATTACTCTCAAGTTGAAAGCCCTCGGTTTTCAACCCGGTTTTATCAAATGGATCCAATCCTATCTTGCAAATCGACAATACGAGGTTATATTTAGATCTTCTGTCTCTAACCCCTTTATGGCCACATCAGGCGTCCCTCAAGGCAGCCACTTGGGTCCTTTAATCTTCGTCCTTACTACCAACGATGTCGACCGCATTATCAAAGACTCCTGTCTCTCCGTCTATGCCGATGACATGAAAATTTTTAAAGTCATTTCTTCTACTACAGACTCTCGCTTTCTCCAAGACGACCTAAACAGATTTTTTATCTGGTGTCAGAAAAATCATCTTGAACTTAACACTAGCAAATGTCAATCCATCACATACTCCCGTAAACGCCTTCCACCACCCCATAGGGATTACTTTTTCTGTAACGAACCTATCCCTTCAGTCTCATCATTGCGCGATTTAGGTATCATCTGCGATAGGGAGCTTAACTTCCGTTCGCATATTGACAACATTATAAACAGAGCCAATTCTGCGCTTGGCTTTGTTAAACGTTGGTCTAAGGAATTTTCTGACCCCTACGTTACCAAATCACTCTATATCTCCTTCGTCAGACCCATCCTCGAATACGCTAGCCAAGCTTGGTCCCCTCACTATGCTGTTCACGTCCGACGTATTGAAGCCATCCAACGCAGGTTTATACGTTTTGCTCTCCGTGGTCTTCCTTGGGTTGATAGTTTCAATTTGCCTCCCTACTCTGAACGTCTGAAATTGATCAACCTTCAATCTCTCGAAAATCGTCGCGAAATTGCCGACCTCCTCTTCTTACATCATTTATTAACTGGTCACATTGACTGCCCAGCGCTTCTTGCATTGGTTTCATTTAATACCAATCCCCGCGGCCTTAGGTCCATTCCCCTCTTCCGTCTCAGTACTCACCGCACCAATTATGGTTTTAACGCACCCTTGTCCAGAATGCTTCGTTTGGCTAACAATATGGAAAATTCGTTTGATTTTCACTACAGCAGAGCCACTCTTCGCAACATCCTCCAGCATCGCTCCAACTCAGCCTAGCCATTGTCCCACATCTCTCCTCCTCTAACCCTAATCCCTCTCTCCCTTCTCTCGATAGTTCGTAAGTTTATCTCTAGTTTTTTAAGTATAGATTGTTTAAGTACGGCTTGTATTAAGCTTAATAAAGTGCCGGTAGAGCCGGCGTCAAATCTGTTGCGCCAAGTATTTGCATAATTTTTTGTATTCGTAAAAACTAAGCGGTCATCTATCACTAACATCAGATGTTATAGAATGATCTTAATATATTCCTTTTCACTTATCTTTTTAGCTATTGTATTTAGTAATCAAATTATAGAATAGTTGTAAGTGACAAATGAATAAATAAAATGAAATTAATGAAAATAAATCTCTGAATCGATCTTCGCACAGTCCCAGCAGATACGGTTATGTTTAAATATGTTTCTACATTATATCTGCAGCTATTTTTGGAGCACTTTTGAATGGATTTTTTTAATGATATGTAGCTGCGATCATCTCTTTCTGTAAGCTTAGGTGGGTGTCAAGACCTTTATTCTCTATTCTATTTGCTTTCTCATACCGGTTTATTACCTTCTGTATCGTTGATTTAGTCCTTTCCACTGTTTCAGCAATACATATGTAGGATTTGCCTTGTTTATGATAGTTTATAATTATGCATGTCCCTTTCTTCTATCGTTAATTCTTTCATGTTCAGTTTGTTATTTCACTTTATGTGTAATTTATTCCAATTCTTCGTAAGTACAGATTAAAGTTATACACCAAACTGGTACTCATTGCCACTTCCAGTATGACGAAATTAAGTTGAACCAGAACTTACCGCTATCTTTTCGTACAATGGGGCCTTGGTATGAACCAAGACTTTTGCATCGCTATTTTGTTTTTGTTTTAACTTGCTAAGTGTGATTTATCATCTCATAAGTGTTGCCAGGTGCTTGGGCCAACTTCCCAACAAAACAATCTAAAATCCCCCCAGAATTGACCATTTTTGCAAAAAATCCCCCCAAAAAATATACATATTAAGCACACATAGCTGGAAATGACTTAGCAGAGAGAGTACACCGACGAAGTCAATATGAAGTCGTGGTCCTGGTCATGACTACTACTTGTGGCAAGTGCAACATCGTCTTATGACACCCTTGGTTTTCATTCCCATGAGTACTGGCAGGAAACTTGACAACCGTTATTTGCCGTGCGTTTGTTTCTATGCTGGTTTGAAAGCTTTGCCTGTTCGGACAGCTCGCCGCCCCTAAACACTCAATGAAAAACCCACTGCAGTGTTATCAAAGTCATCTTCCCTTGATTGGAAGGATGTTGGCATCGCATTCCTCAATCATGTTGATGTGATTCTCATTTCTAGAGTTAAGAGAACTCATCACTTTCACTCGGAGACTCAACGGTCCATTGTGAACCCTCTTTTTGTGTAGACAAAAAATAGAAACGTATGGAACCAAACCAATTCTGTTAATGGCCGACTTGCAAACCAATTGGTACTCTTGAACCTGGATTCTAAGGTACATAGGGCAGTGGCATAGCAGATGTTGGTTTGACTTCACTTTTTCTTCATCTCCGCACCTTCTACATAAACCGTTACATTCTACTTGTCATTTGTGAAGTATAACTTCAATGGTGTAGTGTCCCTGGATTACTCGGGTATGCCGATCGATCCAATGCCAGAAGGCTCCTTGTTTTCATTTTGTTGAATTTCGGCCATGAAGAACGAGAGCGTGAACGTCCTTCATTTCCATTATATTGCTATATCCGGGAACACAGGAAAACTTGTTATTCTCCGTACAGAACTTGGCCCAATGAATGAGTTGTTAACCCTGCAGTTAATTTTCGTATATTTTCGAGCCATTTATGGTGGACCTGTTAAATGTTTAATCTTTCTGGGCTATAACCAGTCAGTCTTCTCATTATTGAAAGCACCCTTAATGTCGAGGAACGCTGCCATAGTGTATTCTTTTATATCCAGTGAATGTTCAGTGACCACAATGTGGAGTGCGCCTTCCATCAATTTGAATGCGCTTCACTTAGATTCTAGGAATTGATCATTCTTGCTATACGTGGATCAATGAGTCTCTCTCTTATAAATAACTACGGGAGACTAGTTGGCCTGTAAACTTTTGCGGTATAGTGGTTCCGTTTTCCTGCCTTAGGATGAAGACCACTATTACATCGTACGTAATCAATCTTAGAAGATGTTTACGATCTGAGGTACGACCGTGTTTAGGAACTGTTGGAGCATTGCTGGTATAATTTCGTCATGTCCTGCAAATTTGTAGGGTTGAGCGAAATTATCGCCCATGCCACCTTGTCTTCACTAACAATTCTAGAAAACCCTTCCTCTATTGCATGGATGAAAGAAACCGCTGCCCTGCAAGTAGGAAGTTTCAACTTCTGCTCAGAAAAGTAAGTTTGCCGTGCAGCTTTTATCGGACGGTCGATGTACCGATGTATTTTATTATTGATCAAGATATCCTCTCATGAAAGTATGAAGTTGGGAATGCACATCATTTCACCGTCAAGAACTGATGTGCATTCGAAGCGTTACACATATTGCGCGTGAAATTTTGGAGGGGAAGAATGCAAATAACTATTTCGCTGGAACATTTTTTGTGGAAAAATCGATAAAATAGGGAAAGACACTAGACATTTCTGTGGTGTTCAAGTGAGGCTATAGAGCTTACAATGTCTTCATCACCTATAAGTTTTGACGCGCGGTTCTAGACCCTATCTAGAATGTGCAAAGCGGTCTTGGGTGCACCAGAATAGATGTGGGCGTTGTATTCCAGCTTTGGGCGGATGAATGCCTTACAAATTGAGGTCAGATTAGGCGGGGTAAAGTATTTCTTGCACCGCTTAAAGAATCCTACACATTTTGCAGCATTTTTGGCGACCTCGAATATGTGATCGTTCCAACGAAGATGGTTGTTAATACAAATACCGAGAATGGCAAGTCTTTCGGTTTCTGCGATGCAAGTATCATTTATGGATAATGGTTGAGGGCCTTGAGCTTGAGAGACAAAAGACAGCACTGCGTTTTGAATGCATTAAATTCCACTCTGTTGGTTGACTTGATTATGCTGTGAAGGTCATATTAAAGAGCTTGCTCCTCTAAGCCCGAAGGACTTACGTCCCAAGTTATGGAACGAATATGAAAAACTGAAGATACTGCCATCAGGGAAGGAATGGATTGGATTAGAGGTCACAGGCAAGAGATCATTTATAAAATGAGCAAGAGAGTCGGAGACAAAACCCCAGCATTAATGTGGTGAATATCAGGCCTGAAGCCGTCGAAGACTACTTGTATTGAACGCCCCGAAAGTTAATTTCTAATCCATTGAAGAAGAGACTCCTTGATACCATATGCACGCATTTTCGACAAAAGAGCCTAATACCAAACTCTGCCAAATGTCTTTGAAATATAAAGCCTAACAATCTTAGTTTCACCGAAGTGGTGGAGAGACGTTTATATGCGAGCCATAACCTTTCAATAATGTTATGTATCCTTCTAGTCCCACTTATATTCCAGCCTCTGGTTGGTTTATTTAGTCTACACTGGCCTTTTTTTAACAAATACACCTAATTCACTAACCAGCCCTATCGTCATTAATGCAGTGGAGTTCAGATTATTTTTCTGTTAGCTGTGATTAGTATTTTGCTTAGTTCAATCTTGGAAAATATGGAACATTTACTAGAAAAGCGGATTGGGATATGTTTGAATAGCACCTTAGCAATAATATTTTTAACTATCCTTAAAACTGTCCTATTACCAACAGATTGACAATTATATTTAAGTTTTTGATAACAAAGTAATTACAAATGTTCGTGTATCGGTCCCTATAAAACATCTTCTAAGTGATCAGTCGTACTTCTTCGCCCAATATTAAACTTAATAATTATTAGTAACTGCATTCGCAGAAAATAAACTACGTCACGATTTCAAGGAAATGAATATGTAAACGCATCTAAACAAAGCTAATATCTTAGAATACAGATATTTCTCTTGCAGCAAAAAATAAGCTCACTCGTTATTAAAATATTAAAAAAAAAAATACTCATATTCCAAGTTTTGAAATGAAAGTTTCATCAAAAAGTCAAATTATTCTTAAAAACACAATGTCCCGCGAAATAATACATTATCCATTTTGGAATCAACTGTCCAAAATGAGCTCTCTGTGTTAAATGAAAGTGATACTCAACTTCCTGCAAAGGAATTAGTATCAGTTCGATGATATTGAATTTTTCAGTTTCGGATCTTAAAAATTTAAAATCAACAGGTTTATAAATACATATAACATAATTAATCAAATAAAACATTTTTCTGCTAGTGCTCTAATGTATTAAGCGTTTATTATAAGATACACTGTCTCAAAAATTTATCCGTACACTTCGTGACACAAAATTCATTACCCAATATATCTGGAACAAAGCATCTTATTCAAACAAAAAGTATATCAAATGAAAGGTAATTTATTTGAGATATTAAAAATTTACTTTACTAAAAAAAACTCAGAATTTTTCATTACAAAAATAAAAATAAAAGGAAATAACTTCCTTTTTGAAACTCAAAAAATTATTCGTACAGCGCACGAACTAAATTACTAGTACCGTTATAAATATCCTAATATATAAATTTGCACTTTTTCATGTTAGTGCACTATTTGGCTTTGTGGTAGCAGTTCATCAGTAGGATATTTCATAAAAAAATGGAGCAGAAAGTGCGTAAAGGCATTCCTAAAAACATTAAGGAATTAATAATAAGTTTATGGAAGAAAAATACAAGTTTGCGTGAAATTGCAGTGATTGTTAAAAGAACACACTCATCAGTTCAGTATGTAATAGATAGCTCTGTTGATAATTGATATGCTCATGACATCAGGTGGATCGGGAAAAAAATACAGTGAATCAGAAGCGAAGGCAAAAAATAGATGACAGCAATCAAATCTCCCCAGTTATTCTGGACACCACCCCTGGAGCTAATGCGAAACCTAATACAGCTGAGTTTCAAACCACTACACCAATCTCTTTCTCTCTCTCTCTCTCTATCTATCTTTCCAACGCCCGCACCATGTAAAAACATGTAAAAGGGTATTAATAACCCCTTGAGTGCGTGCAAATTATATAAAAAAAAAAAAAAAAAAAAAAAAAGTACAGGAAAACAGGATCAGTAGAAATTGCAAGTGGCAGGGGACGAAAAAAAAAGTTGGCTTCTCCACAGATTAAGCGTAAAATACTGCGTATGGTGAAGGAAAATCCTAAAGTAAGTGCTACCAACCTAGCAACAACACTCATGCAGGACTTGCAAGTTGACGTAAATCCTGAAACCGTCAGAAATTTTTTGCATTCTGAGGAATATATGGCCTGTGCACCACGAAATAAGCCATACTTGTCGAAGATAAATATACAGAAAAGGTTGTTGTACGCGAAAAACTATGTCATAAGCCACCAGAGTTTTCGAAAACTGTTATTTTTTTTGACGAGTCCAAATTTAATATCTTTGGGTCAGATGGACGACGATTTGTATGGCGGAGAAGCGGTACGGCACTGCAAGATCGTAATGTTAATCATACTGTGAAACATGGTGGTGGACACATAATGGTTTTGGGGGCAATGGCTGCAGCAGGTGTTGGAAACCTCGTCTGTATTGAAACTCAATGGACAAAATTCAATACCTGAATATTTTAAAAAACAATTTGGCAAATTCCGCGCAGAAATTGAATATTAGTGCTAATTACTGCTTCGTTCAAGACAACGACCCCAAGCACTCATCCAAGATTGTGAAGGAATGGCTGCTCTACAACGTAAGACACACGCTTCCCCACCCTCCCCAAAGCCCAGCTATAAAACCAATACTACAACGGTGGAGAACTTGGCTGGAGTAGTAGATAGTGCTACAAGAAAGAACTTTTTCGAGCCCTTTAAAAAAAGTACGCGCATCCAACGGTCGCCGACAAAACCTGTCTTACCTAAGGAACAAGTGTACATCAACAGGGAGAGAGCAGGAAGCCCTGCCAACCAAATACTTGGGGATAGCGAAAAGATACAGGAGGCACAAATACCCTGACAAATACAGAGCGGCAAAATACACCAACAACAAGCAGTTGTAGCAAGGAGTTGGAAAACCCTGCCACCAAGAAAACAGAAGGAAGTTCTATTGCCCTTGATGTGCTAGGCGGTAAGATCACTGAGTTACTAAGCTTTATTAAGGGTAAAAACAATGTACACCATGAGATAAGACGGCTAACGAGTAATATTCGCCTTGCTTATTGCACAGTTGTGAAGGAACAAAAAAAAAGCAGTAAGCAAGTCGAACGCGAACCCACAACCAAGGCAACCCAAACAGGACCGATACTCCAGATGAACTACCTTGCGGCCTGCAAGAAGGGGGTGATAGTACAAGGCGCCGCAGTCTATGACAATGATGCGATCCCCACTCCCAAGAGGAAAAGAAACGCCACGCCAAAAGGTGAAGTGCAAGTAGCCCCGCAAAATAACCAACTCCCGGCCCCAAAAAGGAAGAAAAAAATAACACTCAGTGGAGAGCAATCAGCGCCGAATATAGCGAGGACTACTGAAGGCCAGGTCAATCAAGGACCGAAGAAACTACCTAAGCAGGTACCGGCACAGTTAAACCCAATCGAAGCTAACTGGGAAAAAGTAAAAACACGCGTGAAAAGACCTAAAAAGCCAATTCGTCCCGATGCATTGGTCCTAAAGCCAATAGGCCAACTTAAGTATGCAGATATTCTCCGAAAAGTTAAAAGCGACCCTGAGCTTAAGGAACTAGGCCAAAATGTCAACCACATTAGGAAAACGGCCAAAGGAGATCTGCTAATTGAACTCAAGAGATCTGCGGACTTAAAGACTTCACAATACCAAGGACAAGTCAAAAAAGCTTTGGTACAACAAGCGGAAGTGAGGACACTGACGCATGAGGTCGTACTCGATGTAAAGGATCTTGATGAGATAACAACCAAGGAGGAAATATCTGATGCTCTTAACGAACAACTGAAGAGTTCTTACCAATTCGATGTATTGGCGATTAAGTCACTGCGAAAAGCCTACAGTGGTACACAGACGGCAACAATAAGCTTACCAGCAGAGGCAGCAAACCAGCTTATTACAATAGGTAAAATTCGAGTAGGGTGGGTGGTTTGCCGAATACGCGAAAAGACTACTCCAATAAAATGTTATAAATGTATGGACTTTGGACACATATCAAGAAATTGCAAAAGTGTTAATGACTGGCCCAACCACTGCATTCGATGCGGGAAAGAGGGTCACACAATAAAAACGTGCTCCCTAGATCCTAGGTGCATACTCTGCCAGGGCAAGGAATCCACTGACAGTAACCACGTCACAGAAAGTAGGAGATGCCCATCCTATCAAAAGGCGATAATGGAACTGCAGAGAATATGAAATTACTGCAGCTAAACTTAAATCATTGCCAAGCTGCACAAGACCTGCTTTCACAATCTGTACGTGAGTTAGAGATAGATGCAGCTATACTTAGTGAACCGTATAGACAACACAGCGGAAATGGATGGATATTTGACACAACAGGCACAGCTGCTATCTGGACTTGTGGGAAACGACCTTTCCAAGAAATAGACGGAAGGCACGCTTTCTTTGTCAGAGCTAAAATTGATAGCATAAATCTATACAGCTGCTATGCTCCACCAAGTATGTCAATAGGCGAGTTCGAAAACTTTCTGGACAGACTTACCACCGATGCCAGAGGGAGAAGCCCTGGAAGCCAAAGGACGAATAGGAGAGGAACTACCCTATTGGAGGCCTTTGCAACCCTAGATGTAGTACTTGTCAACAGCGGAAATGAAAACACGTTTAGTAAAAATGGTGTAGGCTCCATCATAGACCTTACCTTTGTTAGCAGCCCCATAGTACGGAAAACAACGTGGACCATTAGCCAACACTATACTCATAGCGACCACCGGGCAATACTGTGCCAGATTGGAACAGCACAAAGACAAGGCAGTCGCCAACAGAGGAATATAGTACGAAAAGTAGGCTGGAAATCGGGCACCTTTGATGAAGAAGCATTCAAAACTATGTTCACGAACTTAGCACTCTCAGGAACAGCTACTAGCAAGACGGAACAGATGATGAACCACATTATAAGGGCATGTGACACATCTATGCCACGTAGAAGAAACACACGCGGATATACTGCGGTTTACTGGTGGAATGAGGAAATCGCGAGCCTGCGTTCTGAATGTCATCGTGCAAGAAGGCTGTACCAACGTTCCAGAGGTAGAGCCACCTTCACGGAGCAACAACAGCAGTACAAATCAGCGCGTAGAAATCTTAAAGTAGCAATCATAAGAAGCAAGCGCAGGAGTTTCAATGAACTGTGCAACGAAGCTGACCAAAACCCATGGGGCATGGCGTACCAAGTGGTAATGAAGAAACTAAAGAGCTTTCGGTCAATAGCTCCCACCTGCCCAAGGTTGCTGGAAAGCATAGTGAGTGGTCTATTTCCAAGACGACAGGAAACCCCAGTAGAGAACGATATGGCAGAAGAAACGTGCCCAATTCCTGCAGTCACAGTAGAAGAAGTAGTCGCAGCAGCCAACAGATTCGGAGATAAAAAATCACCAGGGTTGGATGGCATACCCAACATAGCTCTCAAAACTGCAATAAGAACTCGACCAAACATGTTTGCAAATATGTATAGCTCATGCCTGAATGAAGGGATATTCCCAGATAGGTGGAAGAAACAAAAACTGGTACTGATTCCCAAAGGAAGCAATGCATCTGGAGATCCATCGTCATTCCGCCCCCTCTGTATGCTAGATACGGCTGGAAAAGTCCTAGAGCGTATCATTGCCAATAGGCTGGAAGTAGCCATCGAAAACGCGGGCGGACTAGCAGAACATCAGTACGGTTTCCGAAGGTCACGCTCGACAATAGATGCAATTCGAGTGGTGGTAAACACAGCGAAAAAAGCCATAGAAGGCAGAAGGTGGAGAGGCGGTGCTAAACGGTACTGTGCAGTGATTACACTTGACGTCCGAAATGCATTTAACTCTGCAAACTGGAACCACATACTGGAAGCCCTTCGAAATAAAAGTGTACCAACATACGTCATGAAGATAGTGACGGATTACCTCAGACAAAGGATCCTGATATATGACACAGATGATGGTCTCAAGGAGTATAATGTGACAGGAGGGGTACCACAGGGGTCTGTGTTGGGCCCACTGCTCTGGAACGTTATGTATGATGAGATACTCAACATATCTTTACCGGAAGAAGCTACAATTGTGGGATTCGCGGATGATGTTGCGATAGTCGTGGTTGCCAAGTTACTGGAAGAAGTGGTTCAACTAAGCAAGGACACAATCGAGATAGTCCAACGCTGGCTCCAATCTGTGGGTTTAGAGCTGGCAGAACACAAAACAGAAGCGGTACTAATCAGTAGCAGAAAGAAGAGGGAAACAATCACTCTTACGATAGGAGGACACCAAATTACATCGAAGCACGCCATCAAATACCTAGGCGTCATGATTGATGCAAGGCTTTCTTTTAATGAACATCTGGTATATGTTAGTGACAAGGCCTCACGAGTGAATAATGCACTAATGCGCATCATGCCAAACCATGGGGGACCAAGACACAGCCGACGCCAGCTCTTATCCAGGGTGGTGACATCTGTCATACTCTACGGGGCACCAATATGGGCTGAAGCCATGAAAGTTAAGGCATACAGGCGTAAAATTGAATCCACATACCGACTCTGCGCAATTAGAGTATGCAGTGCATTTCGCACAATATCGGAAGATGCAGCCTATGTTATCGCAGGATTACTCCCAATTGACATACTGGCTGAAGAATCACAAAAAGCCTATGAAACTAGGAGCCATGAACCTGGGTCAACCTACAGCGAAGCGAACCCAGCAGAGAGAGCAACCAGCATGGCAAAATGGCAACAACGATGGGGCGCATCAAGTAAAGGTCGATGGACCTATCGTCTTATACCACTACTTGAGACATGGACAAGTCGGAAACATGGTGAAGTTGATTTCTATACAGCGCAACTACTAAGTGGGCATGGATGTTTTCGAGCGTATCTTTACAGATTCAAGCACGATAGTTCGCCCAAATTGCAGAAGATGCGGAGCATGTACTCTTCCACTGCCCGCGATTCCAAACCAAGAGGCAAACACTGAGGAATAAATTAGGAGAAATACCAACCCCCGAGAATATCGTGCAACACATGATAAAATCACTGGAAATATGGAGGGCTGTAAGTGACTTTGCAAAAGAAATTACGATACAACTTAGAAGTATTGAACGAGAAAGGCTCCAGAGTGAAGAAACTCTATAAGAACGTTAGCAAGGAAACTTGAAGCCCCCCCTGTGAAGAAATGCTTAATGGCGGTACCGCAGGGAACAGGGGAGAGGAGTGGAGGTGGTTTTAGTCGGTAGAAATCCGGCATGCTGTTGAACCGATTATTTCTACAGTATCTTTTGAAAATTCCCACCTTCTACAAAAAAAAAAAAAAAAAGCTATAAAACCAATAGAACATTTGTTGGCGTACATGGAAAAAAAATTAAGAGAAAGGACAATAAAGAACAAGGATGGGATTAAAACGGCATTACGGGAAGTTTGGCAAGAAATAAGTCCTGAATATACTGCAAAACTGGCACTTTCAATTAAAAAAATGTGGCAAGCGGTTATTAACGCTAAAGGCTATCACACCAGTTATTAATTAATTTTTATATATTTTTTATGTTTTTTATTTTACGAATATTTTTTTGAGTTTCAAAAAGGAAGTTAATTCCTTTTATTTTTGTTTTTGTAATAAGCAAGCAAAATAAATTGGTCATATTTAAAGTTGTTTTCCAAGCATTGATGACATATAAGTCTCCAGTTTGGGAAAAAATTACAAATTGCGCAAGACAAAATTTTAGCCAGGGTCTACGATTTTCAGCAATCGTTCTCCATGAAAAATCCGGAGCTACTCGTATTCCGATTACAAGAAGGATTGAGATTTTCCATTAAAATTTTGTCTCTAAATAATTAAATGTAGAAAATCATTTAGTCAGCTAGCGAGCATTACTATAATTTTTGCCTTTGTTTTTTTTTGTTTTCACTTAATGTTCTTTTTTTGTAATTTATTTATCTATTCATTTTATTTATTGATTTATTCACTTAATTGTGAATTTATTTATTGGATTTCTTAATTTATTTATTTTCTCGTTAGTTTATTTATTTAGTATACTCTTTTTTTATTTGTGCATCAAGTCTCTTATTTACATATTCACGTACCTGTAGTTACCTTGTCAAATTCGTATCAGCTAGTTTAATTATTATTTTTAATTTATTTACTTACTTATTTATATTTTATTTAACTATTCATTAGCACTTGAAGTATTTACATATGTATTTTGTTTTTTTTCTTTTGCATTTGCTGTGCTTAACATTTAGGTAATATACATAAGTTTTTCTCTGCAAACTTACTACATATTAATATGCACATAAGTAAAACATTTAAAAATCAGTTTTATCTTACAGGAAGGTATCGCTCACTATATCTTTGTGCAAGATGTGCTAATTAAAAAAAAACTAGTAACAATAAAAATGTAACAATACATGTTTAACTGTTAAAAGAAAATAAATATCTATAATACATATGTATCAACAAGAATATCTTCAAAATATTTGTAAATGCTTCATTTGTCGAATTGTTTGAGAAGAAAGTTTAGAAATTCACAAATTTTTTATTTTTCATTGAAAAGTGAAATTGGTTGTACACAAAAGAGAGCATTATTTGATTGATGGAAATTTATATAGGTACCCTACTCAGATGGGTCACAGTAACAAAATTGAAAGCTGTCCTCTCCATAATGACATCACTTGCAATAGAAAAGAAAAATAAATTTACGTTTGATATTGCCTCAACATTCTACCCAAAGAAAACACATTACACACTTTCCTTTGTCTGCAACACGTGTTACCCTTCGATTTAGCACGTCAATTCAACTATGTATTCATACGGTTACGTATTTCGTCTGAAGCATTCTCTACTTTGAATTTACAATGAGAATTTTAAAATCTATCTGAAACCTTCTCCATCAGAATCATTCTCATTTTGGAGTTCGAATCGCTGAATGGAACAGGACCGTTTGTATACATACACACATACATACATACATGTGTACAGCTACTAAATCAATTCGCGTGGTCGGAATCCAAATAGCTGGTAGCGGAGAACCCCTTTTATCCTGGTTTTACTCGGATATATGTAGTAAAGACTTTGGATTTACTGCAAAGAGAGAGAACCCTAACAAGAGTGTATCAATCTCAATAAAAATCAAGCGAATGGTTTTGTACAACGATTGGTTCGATCACGTTTGTTGATTTTACATTTTTTATCACTTTTCTCGCACTCTTTCTTCTTTGTAGTGGACTCTTTTTCCAAGAATATATTAAAGTATTTTTTTTAATTATTCCACTTATTCGAAAAGGAACAACTTATGTTTACTGCTAACTTATATTTAAAATTTAAAAGTTTCAAAGAAACGTTCATATGTACATACATACTATGTATGTATATCAAAGCATGTAACTTATTTTTTGTAATGCTTTGTTTATCTATACATATGCATACAATTAAAAAAAGAGCATATAAACATAATGTTTTAAGGAGATTAAGCCAAATTTATTGAGAAACTTCTAGTGGAGTTTGTAAAGAAAATTAAAATGCATGAAATAATTATCCTTTCCACCACATATTACTTCGTGCAAGAAAGAGCAAGTCTCCTAAGGGCAGATATTTCAATAGTCAGATAACCAGTCTGATTGCTAACTAATGAATAAATTTATACCGCTCTTGAGTTGTTGAGAAGTTGAGTTTTTCAATCATCAAATAACAGCTAGTTTATTATTCGACTGTATTTTGCAGTGCCAACAATATCAACTATGTCCAACTTCACATAGGTTGGGTGTGAGTGAGACAGATTGATTGGCAATTTTTCATGTTAAAGCATAGAGGATAGTCACGCTCATAGCTTGACGTTTATCATTCGCCTTTTTGATTCTTGCAAACAGTTTATTTTTCAGAAGTGCTGCTAGTGGTGTGAACATACGATCTGCAAAAAAAAGCAGCACAGAATCGCCAAAAGTTATACGAAACAGGTGGCGGAGAAGCAACAGAAGAACACAGGCAACATTTTCAGTTGAAGAAGAAAAAGTACTGGCAATGTGTTCAAACATTGACGGCTTAGAGGCCCCGTTAAACAGTGACTCAATAATTGGTATGTCTTTAGTAATACATACACATATGTATGTTTGTTAATATATACTGAATCTGTAAAATGTTTTCCAGCATCTACGAATACTTTCATATCGGATGTTATCGAAGAACCTAGCCAAGCTATTCTTTTAGATGAATCGTTAAATGATTCGGCGGACACTGAAGCAAAAGTCCCTAATATTGGAAAAGAAATTTATAACAGTGAAGAGACCGTGCAATATTGAAATACAAAAACCATATATAATAATAATAAATCTTTATTTCTGCAGGTGGATCTTGCTCCACATGGCAAACCTGGTCTCCACAGGCAATTAAAACGAAAATCAACCCAGCAATTGAACTCCATTGATGAGTAAAAGGCGAACAAAATTCATTTGTATCTATATTTTTTGTCGCCTAAAATAATAAAACTGATTAAACTCCCACCATTCTAGTCTAGAACCTTAGTTCACCAGGAGTTAATACATAAGGAAATAGCTCTTCATATAAATTGTCCTCCAAAAATAGGAACTGCTCGTAAATCCCACTGCTAAAAGTTCTATTACTTTTTCTGTCTTATTTTAACCATTTAAAGTTAGCTCCATTGAGACTGTGTTGGTAGGATCAGATTTTTCGTATACATATGTATATGAAGGTGTACCAAAAGTATCAGGCAAAATACGAGTAGAAATTAAATGGCAATACATAGATATCTAGTAATTCTCAATAGAGGGATCATTATCTTAGAATGGATTTAAGAAACTATCTGCGTAAAAACCTAGAAGCAGAACAAGTTAAAACAAATGTTCTTGTCGACATTATATGTGTTACAGACAATGGAAAGAATTTATGGTACCCTATGGAATAAAGAAAAAGGATCTTTTGTAAACCATTTCGAAGGACCAACTTCATGTCCATGTCGCAGCAAATACTTTCAACATAGATTATTCCAAGGAGATTATATTCCAAAAACGACAGAGCAGTCAATTTGCATATCTACATAAAATGTGTATATTGTACTCTTGTGAATAGTGTTTATCTGCAACTGCGGAAGGAATTTTTTCGTTGTCCTGCTAGCCTTTTACAGTGAGATGTCCTTTCAAGGAGCATCGATCCGAAGTATAAGTTCAAATTGGATTTGCAAGTTAAAGAAATTGACCCAATTTGAATTAAAGAGAGGTTAGATAATTCAATACCGATATCGTTTTTTTTGTTTTTTTTGTCTAAATTGAGGAATATTTGAGTGGGCGTGAATTAAAGCGTTGTACCTTTTACGTACATAAGTCTCTTATTACAGGGAAGAAAGTGGTATTTTCGCTGAGCATTTTAAAATATAAGAAAACAATACTCTGATGCTCTCTATTCATTATAAATACAGAAATGAAAATAGGCATCATACTTGTTAGACTTCTTCCACCCGAACATTCAATTTTAAACTATTGTTTAATATGAACAATTTTGGATGGACATTTTAAAAAGCAAGATATTTATGCAAAATGTGTCATTCTAATAGAGTTTTATCTTCATTCCCCTCAACCAGTGACAACTTATAAATTTTGAATATTTTTTAATAGATTTTTGTTATTGAAGCACTCGAGTTACTTAAATTTATGATTTTACATGAGTACATTCCTGTTTACATTATTTACATAGTTAGGTCGCGCTGCAGTTCAGGAGAACCGGAGAATTAACCAGCAAGCCTCTCCAAATAGCCCTGTTTTTTGCTAGGATCCGATCATTCTAAGTGCAGAACCGATCATTATTGTCCTTTTTCGTTTTACAGGGTCGTCGTTAATAGTAAAAGTAACGATTTTATTATTCCGTGGTTTGGTCGTTAAATCTGCAGAAAATATGGACTGTACAAGACCAGCTCTTTTACTGGACGCTTTGGAGGCGGCATAATTTTGATTTTCATTGCTCATAGCAGCACATACATATAAGGTGTTGATTAAGCAGTTAGGCCTAACTATAACTGTGGACACCACCATCGACTCCGTCTAGGACATTCCTTACCTAAAGTTTGGGTATGAAAGTCTGTTATGTTACTGTCATTTGTCGAGCTTTTTGGGGCCTTTCTGCACAAATAAGTTTTGGGATCGCATAGTTTTAGGTTTCATTGCAGAAGTCGCAGAAGCCACCCCGCCCACCTATTATAAAGTTTTATTTGAAATACATGTTGCAAAAATGTACGTACTCGTACATGGATTTATTTTTGCTTTTTAACTATGGGGAAAACAGTCAAATTTAAATGAATTTGTTTAGTTCTTCTGCACGGAGCGTTATCAAATTAACAAATTTGGGTTTATGCTTTAGGCTACTATGCTGAGGACTACGTTAAAATATTAATTAAATCGCCAAAGATATCAATTTTATTGCATTTTTTTTTTGTTGTAACTGTTCTTATTGATCTAGAAAGATAGAGACAACTTGTGTTAATTCGAACACTCTATCGTCAAGGCGATACAATTTGACGTTGCTTACCGTCAAAAGAATATCATATAGAATAGATGATATGGAAATATTATCGTTAACTCGATATTGTTGCTTGATTCCTTATTAACGAGTCCTGAATTCTTATCTTCGATATGGCCGGGAGGGTACTATTGACTATGTTATTAAACGGCTGATGGCCATACATACGTGGGTTCCATTTCTTAGCATTTTGCTGTGTAATGGCAGCTACGAAAACAATACGGCACTTCAATTTTAAGTTAGCCGGCAAGGCTAAATAAAAAACAGAGGAACGACTTTACACCCAGAAAGGAGTCGCTTTTCTGTCCCCTAGCCACCAGAATTTCTGATGCTGCCTAATAGCATTTTGGTCATCTCGGCCCGATAGCGCTCTACTAAACTGTGAAGTTGAGTAGCCTATCCACAGCTGTCAAGGCAATATGGACGAATAGCGGTACCGCTACTTTGTCCTGTATCAGACCTTCTCTATCTAGATAGAGAAATTGATCGATTTCTTGCTCTTGCAATATGCGTTCGAATCATCATGATTCAGGTAAGTTCCCTCTGTTACACAGGATGTCTCAGACTCTGGTATTCTGTAAAATCGAAGGTAAGACCTCTTACACTATATTCAATATCGTCGCTGCGCATCTCGGCGTGACGGCAACTTAAGTACAGGAAATCATTATAAATCCACCACAAGGTAATGTTTATGTACAAGACAATGTCCGGACCGCCAGTTGCCTTCAAAGTCCGTTGTTTGGCCCCTGACAAGAAGAAAGTTGCCAAACGATGATCAAAATGGAAATAGTTCGTCGCTCCAAGAGTTCCCCTCATTATCACGTCTTTATCTAGCCTCAAAGAAAACTGGTCATTGTCGTCCTTGTGGCGGCTACCGGACGTTGAACACTCGCCCTGCACCGGAAAACTACCCACCTCCAACCATTCAGCATAATTCGGCGAATCTGATAAGAAAATTTTCTAGAGAAAAGATTCCATGAGGGCTTTCAATCAGATTCTAGGCACTATCTTACTTTGCAAAAGGGTTTAGCCCAGCACAGACCCCACGTTAAAAACATCTGATGGGAAATGGATCGGTGACCCAAAAGAAAAGGTCAAACTTTTTTCGGAGCACAAGCTTACAACTAATGCTTGTTTTAAACAAAGATTCATATGTATCCACATCAATGGAAGATAGCAGAAATTATTGTTATACCTAATCAAGGTAAGCCTCTATCAAAAGTTACCTCATATAGGCCGATCTCAGTTTTACCAGTACGATCAAAACTTTTCGAGAAACTGCTTCTTAAAAGACTAGACAGAATCATAGAGCAAAGAAGGCTTGCTTATTCACTCCTATCAATTCGGGTTTAGAAATAAGCACTCGACGATAGACTAGGTGCATCTATCGCGAAACAAATTTATTCTTCATTATTCTTAGACGTTGCACAGACTTTTGATATAAGTTTGGCTAAAACATTTCAAAGCAAAGTCCTTCGGGGAAGCAGCGTTGGATCCGTTTGAATTAATACCGGAGTGTAGGTAGATAAAGTCCCTAACTATCTCAAAGTTATATCTGCCTACAATTCCGTCCTGTCCAAGACATTGATGTTGGTTCTACTTTCTTGTCAAATACTTGGTCTTACCCTCATTGCACGTTAAACCTATCTTCGCCGCTTCCATCTCAAAACATACGAAGCCGCCATTGACATCACGCTACGGTCTTCCTATTATGCCAATATCATCAGGGTTATCGAACGGATTTTTGCTGGTCTCTATAAATGCTTTCATATACCGCCCTAAAATCTATGGAAATGTGATGGGTATCGATTTCAAGCTCCTGGGTTTTTTTTAAGATCTGTCGCAGTGTGAATATTTGATCGATGATGGACTTTTCTGGTCTAAAATCACACTGGTGTGGACCGATTGGCGGTCTACGTCGTCAACGTTAAATGGCACATTGGTTAGTCGTCGCCATTACCCACTTTACTTTAGAAATGTTTCTTTCATATCTTCAGCATCGACTGCGTTTCTACTAAGATTTACTCTTGGCAAGCTCTTTATATCCTTCGGTAAAACTTCCGAACCACATTCTTGCAATAGCATATCTCTATTTCCTCGATCGCGTGCTTCTCATGCACCCTCTTTTTCCTCCTAAGAATTCGATGTTCTTCCAGTCTGTTTTGCTCATAAAACCCACGAACAACTCTCGTCCTTCTTTGCAGCACCGCTTGTATGCCTCTTGTTTAACTGCATATTCCGGCATTCATTGTCAAACCAGGGGTTTACAGTGGTGGTCCTTTAGAGCTAAAGGGAGACTCGATCGGAAAAGGATTTGCCGATCTTTTGCGATTGTAACCGTCCGACGTCAAAATTCTTCACAGCATTTCCTACTCTTGACGGTCTTTGGGATATCTACAACTGCACGTCGGCGATATCAAAATAGTAATCCGAGATAATTTTAGCCGTTCGAAACGTTCTGACATCCATAATATTAGAGGAGTACCAATTCTTCGCATTTAAACTATAATACCTTCTCGAACGTAACTAAACGTTGAAACTGAAATCATTTGTCTATCTTTCTTTGATTGGTCTTGGTTAAAGAGGTGTTTTTAGTGCAGTTAGAATCCCACACTACTCTTGGTTTCTAGCCCTTCAGTGTCTTTCGAGATTTTCACCTTTCCTAGTATACATATGTATATGTAAATGAATGTTTACTTCTGTTAATTTCATTAAATTTGAGTTCAATTCAAAATTGCGATTAATATTTGCGTTTCTGCATTAAAGAATTAAAGTTGATATTTTTCAACGATTCTTGAAATGCAACAAAAAGGAAAATTAATTTCACTGAAGGGAATTTTAACTTACATAATCAAAGCATTTCAACACTTCGAAGGAATGTAGAAATTTGGGTAGATAGCACCTGTGGCATTTTGATGAAATGCTCGAAACTGCTTCCTTTTACACAAATAATATGTAGTTAAAATTTGTACATCTGCACTTTTAAGGTAATCTTTTTCTTGAGTAGACGTCATGTTTGTTGAGTAAAAAAAAGGTGTCCTTTTTAACTAAGGATTATATTGGATGAAACAAACGAAGATTGAGATTCTCCAGAACCCACTGATGTCGTTACTTCTACACACTGCTTTCTCTTAGTCTTTTGGTTTCTAACGATACATTAATGCCTTGAGCCGAGTTTTTTCTGGCTTGCCGTCTTGTGGTTCTCCGTTTAGATTCTCTAGCAGCTAGACTATTTTGTAATGAAGTTGTTTGTATCTAATGCTTACTTTTGTGCCGCTGTTATTCATCACTTCAGTCCCTTTTGCTGGTGTGTTAAAACCTCTAATCATCTTCTGAGCGCTCATAGCTATTTTGACCAGCTTAATCAAGGCTACAAGGCCCGAACCGAAGCCTGCAAGGACGATCAAGGGAACATCGTAGTGGAAACCCAGTCGATGCTGAGGATATGGAAGAACCATTTCTGCAGATTGCATAAAGGCGACGACGACCAAAATTCCGCTGTCAGGCAGAACGAACCATTCAATCTGGACGACGATAACCAACATTTCCGTCCCCCCGACCTGGATGAAGTTAAGATAGCGATATCTAAGCTGAAATCCAATAAAGCTGCTGGAGCTGATGGTCTGACTGCCGAGCTATTTAAAGCAGCCGGGGATGACTTGGTAAGGAGCATGCACCAACTCATCTGTAAAATATGGTCGGATGAAAGTATGCCCGATGAATGGAACCATAGCATTGTTTGCCCGATCCTCAAAAAAGGAGACCCTCTGAACTGCGCCAACGACAGAGGCATCAGTCTTCTTAACATCGCATATAAGATCTTATCTGCCGTATTATGTGAACGCTTGAAACCGTTCGTCAACAACCTGATCGGTCCATAACAGTGTGGTTTTAGGCCGGGAAAGTCCACCATCATTCACATTGCCAAATATTCATATTGCGGCAGATCTTGGAAAAAACCCAGGAACTTCAAATCGATACACACCACCTTCTCATCGATTTCAAGGCCGCGTATGACAGCATTTAAAGAGACGAGCTATATAGAGCAATGCCTAGTTTTGGCATTCCTGCCCAACTCGTCCGTTTGTGCAGGATGACTATGGAGAATGCACTCTTCCTCATCAAGGTTGGTAAAGACTTTACCGAGGCCTTCGATGTCAAAAAAGATTTTAGACAAGGCGACGCGCTGTCATGCAACTTCTTTAACATCGATCTTGAAAGAGTTGTGCGAAACTCACGCGCTAACACCAGAGGCACAATCTTTCAAAAGTCCGTGAATTTGAATCAAATTTGAAATTGGAAAAGAACATAAAAACGAAATTTTTTTTAAAAATCGTTTAAAAGCCAAAACACGGTTTGAAGTTTTTCCAAGCTTTGTATGTCAAGTTCTTGGTAATGTGAAATATTGTTCAAATACATATTTCTTTTTTTATTTACTTACATGTCACCAAAGTTACAAACTCTTTTAGAATAAATGACAGATTATATAAATATGTACATATATATATATACTTATGTATATAGGTATGTATGCACAAAAAGGAGAACTAAGCCAATCAATAATTACAAAAATAAAAGCATTAAGGAAAGAAAACTAAAAGGATAAAAGAGTTATATTAATAAGTTTATGAGGCTTACTATAAAATCTGTAATTTTGTAGGTTAACAGATGGCTCGTTTATGGAAAGAAAATCCACATATGTAGGTTTTCATAGGAATCGATTTCACCAGCTAGAACTTTATGAACGAGAACAACTTTTACGAACATTCCAGCTAAATCCAGCGATTCCATATTAATTCATTTATATAAGGTATATACATTTATATATATATTTATATATATATTATATACATATATTTACATCAGACTAAGGTAGACTTCTCAAAGCAAACTTTAAATATCTTATTTGGACAGATTCAAATCTATTCATGTTAACATTATAATAGGAATACCAAACCACAGACACATATTCCAGCAGGGTTTTGTCAAATGACACATATAGTGGCTAAGTGTCAGTGACAGAAGTGTCAGAATATTTACAGGCACAACGAATTATTATTCCACATTATCTATTGGCTTTATAAATGATGTTATCAATATGTTTGTTGAGCGATAATTTTTTGCCTAACAATAAACCTACTCCGATAAATTCTTTTCAAAGGGAACTCGAGGAATAACCTTATTTCCGAATGAGTAGGTATAAGCAAGTGGTGTTAACAAAACATCTCATTGATAAAGTGCCTGAAGATACATATTTGCACAAAAAGATGACAGCCATTGATTAAATCAATTTGCGAAACCTAGTCAGCCCAAATTAAAAACACAGCCTTCCATCTGACCAGGATAGCAATATCCAAGCTTAAATCCAACAAAGCTGCTGGTCCTGATGGCCTACCGGCCGAGTTGTTCAAGGCAACTGGAAATGGTAGAGAGCGTACACCAACTTATTTCCAAGATTGTATGAATGAAATCTCAGCATCGTTTGCCCGATCAGAGAGGTATCAGTCTCCGAAACGGTATCTGGTATCTGTGTGAACGCCTGAAACCCTTCATCAACAACCTGATTGGCCCCTATCAGTGTGGTTTCAGGCCAGGAAGACCAAATTTCCACAGTCCGGCGGATACTGGAAAAAACCCAACAAGTCCAAATCGCTACTCACCATCTTCTTATCGATTTTAAGGCCGCATATTGAGCATATACAGAGCCATGTCTAGTTTTGGCATCCCTGCCATACTCGTTCGTCTGTGCAGGATAACGATGGAGAACGCTCGCTGCTCCATCAAGTCTGGTAATGAACTCACCGAGACCTTCGATGTCAAAAAAGTATTTAGATAAAGTGATGCGCTGTCATGTGACTTCTTTAACATCACCCTTGAAGGAATTGTGCGGAACTCACAAGCCAAGGCCGGAGGCGCAATCTTTCAAAAGTCTTTGCAAATACTAGCTTACGCCGATGACATCGACATAATTGGCGGACCACAGTGGGCTGCCTTCACTAGTATTGAAACAGAAGCCGCCAAAATGGGTTGACAGTACACACAACATCGACGAATTGGAGAGAACATCACAGTCGACAACTATAACTTCGAGGTAGTAAAGGTCTTTGTCTACCTTGGCCCTCCTATAAATTCTGACAATAACATCTCGGCGGAAATTAATCGAAGAATAACTCTTCCCAATCGCTGTTTCTTTGGGGTGAGAAGGCAATTGAGTAGTACGGCCCTATCTCGAAAGACTAAGGAGACTCTTTATAAGACCTCAATCATCCCACTCCTGCCTTATGGCTCTTTCGAAAGCAGATGAAGATGTCCTTGGTTGCTTCTAGAGAAAAGTTCTTGGTAAGATATACGGTCCTAGGAAAGAAGTTAGCTAAGGACCGGGCTAACTGGAGAGGCATGTTGGTTGAGGCCCAGGTTCACCGCGAACTGTGGCGCCACCTAAGTAAGCAAGTAAGTTATGATCGACGTGATCGAAGACACAGTACAGTCTGTGTGTACTGCATCAACTTGATTTTGTTGACTTCAAAAGTAACAAAGTTCGTCAACAAAAGGAGTTTACAGAACATGCTAGTTGTTGTATATAAATGATCTACAATAAGAGTACAAGTTTTCAGGTTTTGGGTAGTTAATTTATCAAGTTATTTAGCAATCCCACACTGATGGGAATACGCCCGTGCTTAAAGGCACAGTAGTATTGCGATGGGAGAGCTCATTTAAAAAAAAAAGCAGATGGTTTGCCATTCGAGCGACGTATTCCCTTTTGTGTGTTAAGTCGAAGGCAATACTGCCTCTAAACGAGCACGGTTTTGTAATGCCTCAGGTTTTTTCGCTGATCGTCTTCTATATAAACCTATTTCCCGTAGCCTTCTGCGTATCGTTTCGGCACTTAGGTCAACTTGGAGAAATTCATGCAGCTCTGCTCTGATATGGACAGCACTTTTAAAGCGATCTCTCATGCTAATTCTTTGTAATACATTGTCCGTCTTCTTAGTTGTTTTGCGTTTTCGCTCAGAGCCTTTTTTCCTATTCAGTGGATCCAAGTTTTTTTTTTCTTCAACAACCGCACAATGGTTGAATGAGAGCATCCTTCCTCAACCCAAGTCAATATTTTAACTTTTTTACCTCTAGTCAGTTGCTGATATTTACCAGAATAATAAGCTTAGACTTAATCCGTTTAAGACTCTGGCTATGTTATGCTCAAGAAGAGAAGTAAGTGCTTTGGAATTTCCCCTATTTTTCTCAATGGCGAAATGATTCCATACGTCAAAAACCAAAGTATCTCAGGTTTACTTTAAGCAACAAACTAATAAAATATAGAATACGCACCTTGAGATGCTCTGCCAGTCTCCCTCTCCGGAGTATGAAACAGCGTTTAACTAAAAGCCTGCTTATGTCAGTCTTCATCTTTAATTGCTCTATTTATCTCTCTCTGGACTACGAATGCAAACATAAAATTAACGTAGCATTCAATGACTGTCTACGGTTTATTTATAGCAAACTGAGATATACTAGTGTGTCACACCTTAAAACATCTGTCTTATGTATCAGTCTTGATGATTACTTTGATTAACTTAACTTGGTGAAGCTGCATGCCATCATTTATAATTGGCCTGTGTACCTAAATAAAATGATCCGATTTGCCCAATCCGGTAGGGGTTTCGCCTAATCGGGGCAAGCGATTTGCACACACCATTTCAGAGCGATCATTCTTTGTTTTCGCTACTCGACTATGGAATAGGCTTCCGGTTGAATTGCAGAGAGTAGAGAGGAGGCTATTTTCACATCTATCAAATACTAATTGTAGCCATATTATATCTATTTTAATTTTTCTTTTATTTATTTTTCTCCATAGAATTGGTTTATATTTTTTAAGTAATTTAAATGTGCATTAACATAAATAATTACAATAATTCAATTTTTATTATATAAAAAATTAATAAATATTCCTAATGTTGAGACTTATTGTACATATGCATGTACATATATTATGTAAATCTTACCGCATAAGTACTTACATAATATAACAATTTGTAAGGAAATATTTATTTGACTATTGCCAGCAAAAGGATTTTGCTAATTGAAAGCATATTTTACATGCAATAAGAATGTACATGTGTATATGTATGTTATTATTATTATTCTATATAATGTCAATGTCTGATACATATGTATATGTAGTACATATGTTTAATTGTTGACTTTTCAATGCGTGTACATATTCTCTATGCAAGGTTAAAATTCAGCTAATGAGTTCAGTTGGTCGTCTTTTTTTAAAGTCGGTGTCTTCCTGTGCATATAAAAGTTAATTCACAGAATTTTTATTTCACATCATAAAAGTAATCGAAATATTCTTGAGTAAGAAAACTACAATTTCCAAATAGATGACAATGACGATAATACGCTAGCTAATGGAATTGGGCATCCATGCCAGTCATTCACCAACACCTAATACCTGTTAGTAGAGACAGCGAAAATGCACAAAACCAAATCTTTTGATGTCGAAATGGACATATGCATTGACGTTTGGCATTGACACATGCCACGCTGTACCCAGATAAGGATTAGAGGACATAAAAGATTTATGCGAGGGAGTATTTGACCGTAGTAAAGATACCATGTGAAGGTAGTGCACACATATGTACATATGTATGTATTTTCAGGAGCTCCAGATTTTTACTACGTTTTTAAGGGAGATGGAATGGAGGTTACATTCTACTCTTCAGTAGAAAGCACTAACGCATATTTTTGAATGAGCAAAACATGCGCATTATTATCGCGATTAGAAATGTTTCCATATTAATATTATTGTTCCGATACCTACTTGGTATCGACAAAATGGCATGTATCACAAGGGGGCAATAAGCATACAAATAGAAGAATAGTCGGACAGATGTGCAATCGAACAGAGGGATAGTTACTGGTATGTATAAGCGAAAAAACATGGATGAAAAGATGGACAGATTTCATAAGATCATATTTACTGACCAAAGTAGATTTAATATTTTTAGATCATATTGACGCCAATTGGTATGGAGAAAACCGAATACAGAAATAAATACAAAGAGCCTTACTCCGACCGTGAAACACGGAGGCGGAAATGTCATGGTATGGAGATGTATGACTTCTTCTGGCGTGGGTAATCTGTTTTTTTTTTTTTTTTTTTAACAAAAATGCACAAATATGGGTATATAACCATCCTGAAGGAAAATCTTAGTTCGAGCGTAAATAAATTGGGTCTGGTCAACAACTTTTTGTTCCTATAAGACCCCAAGCACACCTCAGAAGGGGTGCTCCAAGACAAACGAAACATCCTGCTCACTCACCTTACCTAAACTCTTGGAGGATTTTTGGTCTCATCTGGACAAAAAAATTCTTCAGCATACCATTACGAGTAAAAATCAACTCAAAGCCGTTTCTAATGGAGGAATGGACAAAAATTGGCCCACTGACCACCTCAAGCTAGTTCATTTCATGAAAACTGGGGTAAAGCAGTCATCAATAATAAAGGAGGACCAACAAATTACAGAGCAGCGATTTTGTTTCGATGAGTCTATGTAGTATTTTTTATTGAAAACAAATGCTGCACGGAGACTTTTTTGTTCATTATTTTTGAGGAGTTGAATTCAGTTACTTTTGTTTTAGCTTATTACAATAAATAGTTCTTAATTTTGTTCATTAACTATTTTTCAAGATTGCTTCTTTAGTTTTGAGTGATTTTTTTTTTCTTTTACGCGAGTAATTTATGAAAATTATTTTATAAGTATTATATATCGTATTTCTAACATCGCAAACTCACATGCGACTTTCTAACCGACAAATTGCCAAGGAAATAGGAAGACCACGAAACAGCACATTGCCATGATGCTAAGGGAGTAAAAAAGGGCTAAATGGAAGAAAATGCAGGGAAAACCAAAACTTACTGCAGCACATAAAGAGAAGAGACTGTTGATTGCCAAAAATAAGATGGACTGGACTGGACAGGTTGAATGGGAATTTTTTCTGACGAAAAAAATTTAATTCAGATGGCCCTGACTGCTACAGTTGCTACTGGCATGAGCTTTCGAAAAAAAGTGCGACCATATTCAGTACTGAACTTTTTAATTTAAATCATATTATTGCCGAAATACAGCCTGATTTAATGCAAAGAGTGTGTGAAAATTGTCATTGTAAGTAGCTACGCAAGTTCGGATTAATTTCGTCTACCTAGTCCCCCTCATGCGTCTTCACCGAAATTAGATATCTTCACTATCAGCTTTTGTACGAGCTCAATAAAATCGTGTTTACATAATTGACATCTTGTCAATTAACGTATGTTACTACCGTGCAGTCTCTTTGTAGCAAAAATACATATATGTAGTCCAGGACTTAGCTTCTCGCGACCATTCTTGCTGTGCGTGTTATATTTTTGCACACAAATGGAAAGGACCAACAGTTTAGAGCCATATCCGAAAGGCCAATTGAGAAGCTTTCTCTTAATAGTTATTACTCTCGGACCTAATTAATAAATATCTAAAAACAATGTATATATGTATATATATACGTACATGCATACATGAATTCGAAGAAGTTTCCACAGAACAAGTTTCCTCTTTTTGGATCTAGGATATAAAAACTTCGAAGTCGAGGTTGAAGAATTGAAAGAACTTGTTAGAAAACATGTGCGGAATTTAGTAGAAAACACTGTTTCCATCGAGATTCGAGTATTTGTGAGTGAAAAACATAGTGCCATGGATTTTCTATTAGAGGCCAAATCCTATGGTTAAACCGTTAAAGAGTTTGACATGTATCTGTGTGAACCGCAGTTAAATCAGAATGCTCTTGACCCATTAATATGGTGGAAACATAATGCAGGAAAGTTTCCAAACCTGGCATTGCTGGCCAAAAAATATTTATGCATACCAGCGACATTGGCATCTTCAGAACGCTGTTTCTCTGCTGCAAGAAACATTGCAACACCCATATGAAGTTGTCTTTTGCCAGAGAGTGTAAACTTGTTGACATTTTTAAAGATTTTTAAAATGCAAGTTTATTGCATCAGATCAGAGGTAATATAATTAAACAAAAAAGTAAAGATAAATGTAAGAGGCAGTCAACAATCTGCGAATTTTTAAATCGGTACTCCACTATAGATTAAGACGGCATGAGAAGACAGGCGTCAAGACATTATTGGCATCGAACTGTAAACCGTGACTTACGTGAAGGGCCGCATAGGAAATGAATAGGCGGACGCAGTTGCAACGCTGAGGTCAGTCTCTTGTTCTTGGTGATTTTCAAGTACCAACCAAGTATGCACTTTGTACTTCTGTTTTCCAAGCACAAGTGCAAGTAAAACTACAACGAACTGGGTACTTACACAGTACTGTAGTGCAATACCACCGAGTTATTTAAGTCAGTACCTAGTTCATTCTGTCAGACTGATTATAGAAGTGTTTCGCCCAGATTTAGTTATATGATGCTCTTGGCAGTGTGATGCGTTATGCGGAGTCACAGACGCCTATACCTCTTTAAACGGACTAATGCTTTCTGGGTTTGTTCTAGGTTTTTAAATATTATAACGGTATCAGGTACACATGTATCAGTTTATATGAAGTCTAAGGAGTCTTCGTACAAACGAAATGACTTAGGAGTAGAGTGAAATTTTGGCATCTGAATTTTGAATGGATACGACTCGCCTGAGGCCTCAAAGTTCATAAAACAGTCTGTTTCCGTGTGGCGGAACCATCGACTATGAAATTTGGGCTGTCGCAAAGTAAGTGTTTTATAATTTCTACTTCTTGGGTATCTTGAAAGTTCCTGGTGTCAGGTGAACTAGGCTGTATGTCATTTTTCCTATCAGGTAGTGTCCAGTCGTTGACGTTGAGTGATTCAAAGAAAAGTCCGGAGCCAGATTCTATACCCATTTTAAACCAATCAGTGCAGAGTGAAATACCATTTATAATTATTAATGTGTTGGATTCCTACTATTGTCTTCCGGAAATAAAAATGGAGTGAAATGTAATCAAAATTCCACATTAAAATGCATATGAATAGCATTTCCAACATGGCTCCTAATTCAAAACTATTTTAAACAAATTGGTGTCCTCCCTCATAGTTTTCTAAACTTTTTAGCCTAAACATTTGAGAAAACTCTTAAAAATGTAGTATTTTGAAATCTTTACAATTAAATAAGTATAACTTAAATTTTTCAAACTGTTTTCGAGATGTCCGAATTTTTATACTCTTAGCAAATAGTTTATACATCATAAGACTCTTTCACGCCTCTTGAAAAGGCAACTGACAAGAAATTTCTATCTGATGACTTTTCAATTTATAAGGAAAATCTCCCTACAAAAGTTGTAGTCAGCTTCAAATTAATCGGTATCTGCAAGGCTATGCTTTTAATGAATTTAAAAAAAAAATCAACTGTAATAAATATAACAAGCGCAGCATCTGAAAATATAGAACGGAATAAGATACCTAATTTAATTAAATCAAAGTAATGGTATTTGAATTAGGATTGTGGAGAGGCAGACAATTTTCGTTTCGAGCTAAGACGAGAAAATCCATTGGAAAATGTAAAAGTGAAAACCAAAAATTTATCGATTTCATAAAATGTTCAAAAATTGTCTTATTGCTCGTACTCGCCGAACGCAAGGAACCAATGAAATTATAATTTAAACAAGAAGTTCAGAAAACATTCATTTATTCAACCGGAGATACAGTCAAAGTGAATATTTTCGTGCACCGATTTTATAAATTACCCGACATGCTATTACTTATTTATTAAATTCAGTAGTCTTCTTCTGTGCTTCCACGTCATGAGCTTCATTAAAACAACATTTTGCAATCCAAATTTCCAATCACGGATGTGACGCCAACAGAGCAAGCCAGCACATTGTATAATCTGCAACATCTGTGGCAGATCCAATATGATATCTCTCCCCAACTTAGCATACTTCCATGCTTATGCAAATCCTTTGGCAATTCGGAATTCTCTGCTTCGGATCACAAGTCAAGCTGCGAGGGTGTTATGGTACACGTACATATGTATGTATGTACATATATACTGTTCCTAGTATAGCTTCAATTACATATGCCGAATGGCACATGATTTATAATAAGCGCATGAATTTAATTGGAAAATTATTTTGATTGACATGAATAGGCAGAAAAAGGAAACGTTGGCATTGATTGGGTATTGAATCAGGCAGCGTAATTGATTCAAATGTACACCAATATGAAATTAATATATTGAGAGGTACAAACCATATAATAATTTTGAACATTTCTATACTTCAGATTTGTTCACCCTTTCCGAAATTTAAACATATGCATAAGTGAAACTTGCAAGATTGTAGAATTTCTTATTTTTTTACTCTGACCTTACTTATCCTTTACTTTCGTTTTTTAAAAAATGGAGTTCCAAAGCGTACCACAAAGACACATCCTCTAGCGCAATGTACCGCTTAAGGTATAAGAAATAAAGTGCATGAAAGGATCCCATACAACTTTCTCCTCACATCTTCTTTAGAGTAAAGTCATAATAATCTGAATTTCGTGCTTTAAAAGTACGTTAAACAGCCAAATTTTCTTTCTTGATAATACTTATATCCTACATTTTCAAGTCCTTACATACATATGTACCTATGTACGTATGTATGTCATAACAAAGGCATGCATTTTATATTGGGGAAATGCAATCATTTACTTGAGCATTTGCACAGTGGGTCAAATCGCATCATTACCCGCTGTATAGCTATCATCAAAATAGCGCGGGCCAATACAAGCATATCAGCACGGCGAATCCTATCGACAACCCTGACAGCATCCCTTCGGGTGCGCATTGTTCATTAGAGGCAAACTCGTCAACAAGTCTTGGGTTTCCGCAATGTGTTCGAGCATTGCATGACTATCCGGATTAAGGCTTATTCCGCTTACGTAAGCCTCATATGAGCTTACGCATTTTCTTCAAAAATTACAAAAACATAAACCTCATCAAAATGAAACGGAAAAAGCTTTCGAAAGGTTCGAAGAGAATTGCGACCAAACTACTCTCATATCTGCCAAATTTCTTCTTCTGTTCAACACAAAGCTTCAAATGCTTCATAGAGACAGTAGAGCTATCTAAAACAAAAATAACACGCAACATCCAAAATATTATAATGCGGAAAGACACCGATAAAGAAAACTGTGGTTAAAAAGGCGTGATTCCTTTCCTCCATAATTTTATTCATAGGCTAATTTAAAATACTTTTGATTGCCAACTAAAAACAAATACAACTACACATAGCGATAGAAAATTGAAGCTAAAATGTTATTTGGGCAGACGAGCTGCAGAAATAACTCGAAACGTACTCCGTTCACATCTTTAGGAAAAATATCTACGTATATATTTTCGGTGAACGAACAAATATAGAGACATATCCCTATGCTTTAAACTTTACTTTTACTTTAAACTTGAATCTGGTATTTAATTGAACATGTTTTGGATTTCTATAAAAGTCCAGATGAAGCTTCCAAGAACAGATTTGTACATACTGATAATGAATTGCTGATAACGCATTGGAAAGTTACGCAATTCTGCTTAAGAAATCTTATGCCTATAACCAAACAAAGTGTCACCTATGAGATACCCATATAGTGGCGAAAACCCAAACAATGATAATCACAAGAGAGACTTAACAAACTTAAATACTACTGTAGTGCCTGAGGTTATTCTGAACATTGCATCTTCCTGTCGATAGATATAGAAAAATTAATTAAATTAAGTTAATGCCTTTGGCACATATCTGATGATACTTCAAAGTAAAGATGAACTACTTGGAATTACTCCAGTGCGGACAACTGTCTACCAAAATTTGACTTAAGTCAAAACTTCAACGTTGCATTCCCTGACCGCCAAAACTTGGAACAGAACAAACCTACATTTGCTAGCGATTTTCATGCATGATACGAGTAGGCAGATAGAATTAGAATATGAAGATGTCTGAGCTGGAGTACACGGTATTATAACAAAAAAAAACATTTATTTACACATAAACAAAAGTAATTCCGTCTTTCAAGCTAAAATGTTTATTATAAAACTAGTAGAAATAAAATATATAAGAAAATTTATATTCTTTCGAAAACAACGTTGCACTTCTAGCTGTCAGGACCTATAAAATAATATGGTAATTAATATGTACATCATTAGCCAGCACAGAGTAGAGCCCATATGGGTGCCTGAGCAGAGGATTGACTTTCATGATGCCAAGACCATTCTGTGGATTATCAATCGGGACTATAAAATATTGTATTAAATATTGGTTGGAAAACAAAGCTCACCATTACTGGACGTAACAGACAAGTCAATATTTTCATACCAATGAATAAAATGAAACTCGAGATTATCGAGTGTCAAAACCATGATCTGCCAGTAAAGAACTGGAAAAAAATAGAGGAGCCACAAAAACCCAAAAAGACTGCCTCTGCTCCCACAATTCCTGTCGATACCGTCGAACCAAAGTAAACTAGCCGCCTTCTAACAATCTCCCTCCCTACAGAGTCAATACCCCTGCTCCAGACTAAGAGATTCTTAGGGAACTACGGTCTAAAGGAAATAGAAGAGATGCAATTCAAAAGTGACCAACCCACAACTGCAGCACCACCTGAGCCGACGGAATCCGCCTCCTCAATCGCATCTTCTCCATCTTTATCTTCGTCTGCATCTTCACCCATCAACCTCAGAGGAGCTAGATGCTACCATTGTGGAAAGACCTGCCAGCTGGCTATGAAGTTGAGTCTGGTACGGATTAATCTCCACCACTCCAAGTCGCTAACCTGCAGCTCCACCTTAACAAAAGAGGCTTTGATATTGCCCTCATCCAGGAACTATTGTTAGCGAATGACACCATCACAGGATTGAGGGCCCATGGCTACTCTCTTTATCACGCAGGAGCAGGTGAGATCAGAGCCTGCATTCGTACTTGATCATCTCTGAATCTAATGCATCACCCCAATATAGCACAAGAGACCTTGCAGTAACACCGCTCACCTCGGACAAAAGAAACATCTGGGTTGTATCAGGCTGCTTCCCATGCGACAACACAGAACGCCGACATGCCTGGGGGATCTTGTTAAGGAAGGTGATCTGAAGAGTGAGGCCATTGTGCTACGATGCGACACCAACGCTCATTACGACATATGGGGAAGTAGTGGCACTAACCATAGAAATAAGAGTTTTTAATAAGTAATATCTTTCTAGCCTACTTTTATCATCAGGAGATAAGTGTTAGACGTCTCTTGTTCTCATATCACGGATATCTTGAGTTCTCGCTCGCACACCCCACAGATCTCTCCTGACCTAATAAGCGATGACAAACTACAACAGTTTCGAACCATTCAAGTCCCCGGGACAGGACAGTATTTTTTCCACTCGACTTGAGAGCTCGGAATTATACGAGAGAATCTGTCATGTATTCTGAAAGGCTATCTGCACAAGGAAGAGTACCCAATACCTGGTACGAGGTGAAGATATTTTTGATTACTAAAGCAGGCAAATCTTCACACAGACTACCCAAGGATCTCAGAACAATTAGTCGGACATCTTTTATGCACAAAACTCTCAAGAGAAACATCGATGACTACATTAAGGACTCAGTAGATAGTGCCTTGCTATCTAAGTCGCAACACGGCAAACCTGTTAAGACAGCCCTTTACTCAATCGAAAAATCCCTCTCTGTAAAAGAATTCACCGTGGTAGCAATCCTTGAGATATAGAGGGACCTTTCAACAACGTCAAAGCCAACTCGATTATTAAAGCTCAGGAACAGAGTCATAATTGCCTTATTTGGGGGTAGCTCTATTAAAAAACAAGCGCGGCAAGGTAATCGTACTTTCTCATCTGCTCTGGAATATTATTCTCAACTCCTCTTGGAAATAGAGAACACCGAATACAGAGTTGTTGCTTATGCGGACGATCGATGTAACTATCTCAATATCGAAGAAGTACCCGCAGACATTTGCCGATGCCGTGCAACTCGCCTTGAATAAACTAGTCAACTGGACCAATTGATGCGGCCTTAGCATTAATTCTGAGCTAGACCTTTTCACTGCAAAATACAAAATCCCTTGCTTCTCGCCTCCCACACTGAAAGGTTCTACTCTAATTCTCTCAAACAGCACTAGTTATTTGGGATTATAGTTAGACCGAAAGCTCCATTGGAGAGAGAACGTTAACGAACGTGTCAAAAAAGCAATGGTTGTACTGTACTCATATAAAGGAGTGGTGGGCCCCACATGGGGCCTACAACCAAATATAATGTACGCTCTATGCATGTCGATGATAAGGCCGATTCTCCTGTAGGGCGCAATGCTGTGGTGGACCGCCCTGGAGAGGAACTCTAACTTGAAATAGATGAAAAAAGCTCAGCGACCGACATGTCTCAGCATTACGGGTGCGCTGAGAACCTCTTCAACAGCGACGCTTCAAACCATGCTTATGACGCATCGTTATCTTCCCAAGGTTTCCCTACCGCTTGCCTACTGGAACCGATTACAGCTTAGACTTCAAACTCTCGATATCGGACAGATCAGAGGAGACGCGACGCGATAGCCTGTATGATTCCTTTTCTATCTTCACCACAACCCAGGACGGAGTTGGTACCGGAGTTTTCTCCAAAGATTTATATCCAGCATTGACACATTTTAGGCACTGAAAAATGAGATAACTGGGCAGTACAACCTCACCCTTTGCTGGGTACCAAGTCACTGTGACGTCTAGAGGAACTGTGTGGCTGACGAATTAGCTAGACGAGGCTCTTCTAGTACTACTCGTAAAAGCATAATTGTAGCCAATATATAGCATAAATAAAGCTAATCACAGATGAAGCCAACTTGGCCAATGCCTCATCGCTTAGCAAATATAGACAAAACTAGAGTAAATAAATTCTAACGGATTTCTTAAGCACAAGAGATGAACCCTTTCTACACTACCCAACTTAATAACCGGATACTGCACGATATGCAGCCATGCTCAAAGGTTGAGCAGAGATGAGGAGGAGTAAGAAAATGTCTTTCACTTACTATGCACGTGTCCTGTACTTGCTAACATTAAGAAGGCTACACTAGGTCATTACTATTTCAATGGGGTCAATGATCTTTATTAACACATTAACCAATTACTCGGGAAGAAAAGTAATTGGTTCCAGAAGCGGGAAGAGTGAACCACCTGGGGTTTGGGGTTTTCAATGCTTAATAAAAATCGATGACTGATCGGGAGACACGTGCCTATATTTTTGAGTTATTTATTGTCAAATACAAAGATATAGAAATAATTTTTTTATAGTCTCTGTTATGTGTGTATGGCATGAAAAGTAGATTTTGTTTTGAAGTTTGTATACATGCATGGCAATTCGAATAAAAAACAGTCGTAAATAAATCAAAGCATAAAAAAGTACGCAAACCTTCCCCATCTATCTATTCTATTACTAAACAAAACGGGAAAAGCTTTATATGTCGCGCCTGTAGATACATATGTATGTAAGTATTTTTACTGATGGATTTTGCATGATTTTGCTAATCTAATCGAGTCGAATCCTCTATTCATTTTAACGCATTTGTACCATAAAAATATAATCAAAATATTTCCACGAAAAGTAGATATATTATATTCATATACAGCATCGTGGTCTACGGATTAACAACCTCCGACCAAGGGATACTTAAATTGTGAGCCGTATGATGAAATTATATGACTGATGTTTTATTTTTCTAGAAACCGAGTCAGTTCAATAATAAAAGCAATAAATTGTCACGGCAAATAAAATTAGTTACGTATCCTCACACTAGATGTGTCCACATCTGTAAAGCAGTCGAAAATTTCTTCTCTGCATAACTCATCTCTATATAAATGAACACAAACAAAAACATACATACATATATACTAATTTAAAAAAAAAAGCTTCACTCTGTAACTTTATCGTCTTCAGATTTGTAATGCTACCAACGAAGAATCCTTTATCACAGGTTAGCTACACCATGGACTCCGAAAACGAGGTTCGACTGTTGGAAGAGGACAGGAATTCAAAGCCACGAGTACTCTGAAAACCAAGAGCGATAGAACGGAAGAGGGAAAGTCAAAGAGTAGCACGATTGCTGCTAAAGACCCTCTATCACTGACGAATACGGAGGAGAAATTTACAGCCAGCTACGAACGTAAAATGGACCTTGGCAAAGGAGGTCAGCAACCATCAGTAGACCACATGCTCCCCTCCACGTCAGTCGAAATCCAAAGCCATAGCCAAACCAGCAAGATCCAATTAAGATACATTCTTTAAACGCTTCTGGAAGCAAGCGATAAGTGGTTGGAACTTGAGTCAAAAAGACAAAATTGAGAAAGAGGTAGGAGACTACGAGGTCAACTTCGACGGAGCCAATGGGAAAACGGAGTCAAAGTTGTTGGCTGAAGCAACAGGAAATTTATTTCCTTCATCACTAAATGTTTCTGTGCTTGCCTCTGTTGCCGTCACATGTTTCTTCACCTTTTGATAAAACTTGCGAGCATCGTATCTCTTGTTGCACATGCACCGTGTATGTAGATACATAAATATGTCCTCAATAATTCACTTCACTTCACATGCCCTTTCTTCTTCTTTCAAGAAAGCTGCTATTCCTTCCATTTATTCTGCTCGTAGAGCTCGCAAACAGCACTCATCGCTTAATGGCGATCTGTTGCGAATGCAGCTTCTCGATGTCATATTTCCTCGTAGCAATTCTACAATGCTGTGGTGTGATGAGTATTTGGGAGCGAATTAAATCGAAGTTAAGTTTCTCGATATCATATCCCAGGATTTGGCTACTAAAATTGATAAGTAGTCGCACTTAACCTCTTTTCATGCAACCACTCTAGAATTCCACAAATAGCATTTTGGATGGAGCAGAAAATGTGAAAGATGGGTATTTTTTCAACCATTGACAGCCGTTTTCGTTTGCTTGACAATAACATTTTTTTAATATGCAAGTATCGCTTTGCCAGCCTATGTAAGCCAGGGAACCTTGGTCCAAATCTCCAAATCGATAGAAACAGGTTCAATGTAGTTGATTTCATCCAAAATCGTCTTACAGCTCCAGTTCCATCTACTCATCACTTAGCTTCTAGACCCGATAACCCGGGCAATTGCTCTGAAATGAAAATGGGCTTAACTCCAGCAGCCTGCTTGACAATTGTTGCATTCCCTCAGCGGAGCAAAGAAGCTGCGTAAGCGGGTAAGCCTCCCGTGGAGTCTATCACATTAATCGCACGGAACTCACCTACTGTTGTACATGTATACATATACATATGTGTATATAAGTAGTTAATTCCCGTAGATGTATCTAATTTTTCAATCGAAGAACTAAGGAATGGATTGCAAACACTGTGCTCGATTATTTTAATAGACTCCACTTTCCATGGTGGAAAGGGTATGTCAACAACTGTCAATCTGGTGCCTGGTGTTAAGCCCTATTACTATGTATGCTAAACTGTGTCGCAGCACCTTTGTTTGCGAAATTAGCGTGCAAGATCTTATACTTAAATTATAGACTTAGAAGGACGCAGTACTTCCTAATATTTGTGTAATAACTCCTAAAAATTAGGAATTATTTCTTTTTCATGATTTTCGAAGTAATTTTATATCAAATAACTTCTAGCAATAAATTAAAACTTCGATGCCATATAACCTAACATTTAGGAGTTTCATTTGCAAGAAAGTCAAATTTTTAATGAAATTTTAGGTTTTGCTTAATATTTTTCACTTAGGAGTAGACCTTAGGGGCAATTACATTGGGGGTTTGGCTTATTGCACATGTAATAAAATAATTTCTCATGCGTCCCAAGTCACTTTTGCCATCTTCTCAGTCGATGGCCCGACATAAAACTTCTTGGAGCCTAGATCACCCCTTTGATACGAATGCATGGATTCCTTTTTTGATTCAAGTTCGTAAAAATTAACTCGCCTTTTCTACCTAGTAGATAGATAGATAGATGGATTATGGGTGTAAGCGCACTGCGACCTTATAGATCTATTGTGCTCCCCTACTTTAGCTCCCGTCGATGAGATACCTACTCGACTTAGAGCACCTCCTCCAGTCCAATTTCCTTGATGAACCGGAGTATCCTGAGTGGATCTAGTGATGGTAGATCTTCTTCGGATAGTTGATAGGCATCCAAGTCTTTCCTTCTTTCGTGGATCAATGCTCCACATTCTTTAAGAAGGTGCCCTGGGGTTTCTTCATTCTACATTCTCCGCGTTGCCTAGTTTCCTGAGTTATTCCTTAAGTCTACAGTGACCCGTTAGGAAGCCTGTGAGGATGCACAATCGATTCTTATTGATGTTCATGCAGACCCTACTTCTTTTCCGGTTATAATTCCCGAGAAGTTCTTTGGCCTGTCTCAGTTTTGGTGTTTCTTTCCAAAGCTTGATTCTTTTGCATTCCTCTTCCTTCTTTAGCTCCCTCCGTATCGTGTGCGGTACAAGCCCGCAGAATGGCTCCGGACCGGTAAAGGTAGTCTCCGAGCCTTTTCTAGCTAGTTCATCAGCTGCTTCATTTCCCTCTATTCCCACGTGACCTGGTACCCAGTAGAGAGTGACTCTGTTGATTTCACTCAGTCGGTTTAGCTTGTTTAGGCACTCTCACACCAGTGTAGACCTGATTTCATAAGAGCTTAACGCTAAGAGCTTGATGGCGGCCTGACTATCCGACAGTATCGCGATGTCTTGCCCCCGATACTTCTTATCGAGGTTGAATTGGGTACATCTTTCAATGGTGTAGACCTCTGCTTGGAAGATACTGGGGTATGTTCCCATGGCTACCGAGTACTTGGTTATGGGCCCGTGTACACTTGTCCCAGTACCTGTGGATGTTTTCGTGTTCTGTTTTAGTTAGTACATTTCGATTCCATTTCATTCTCTCTTGCTGCTCAGCTTCCAGTTGAATTTCCTTTCGAAGCAATAACTCTTGAACATGTCTTCTCTGGGCCAGTCCAGAAGCGGGACTGGTTTTGAAAGTAGTTCTCGCTGTTTGTGAGCCATGCGTTTTCCTTTCCCGACGCCCTCCTTGATTATTCTCAGTATGGTTTCTTTTGAAATTCTTTCTAGCACTAAGTGTAGAGGAGTAAGTCCTAATAACACTTCCAGTGCCCCTGTGGGACAGGTACCCATTGCCCCGGTTATGCAGATGCAAGCTAGCCTTTGTACTTTGCCAAGGGTTTTCCTTGTTGTGTTCAGCCTGGTTCTATTAGCCCAGGCCACAGCTCCGTACGTTACAATAGGCCTGACCAAAATCCATTTCAGTGTGGCTGGGTTGCATCCCCAGGATTTGCCTGAGATGTTTCTGCACACCAGTAATGCTCGGCTACCACAGCTTCTTCATGCTTCTTCCAGAGAAGTTTACTGTGTAGAGTTAAACCTAGATATTTGACCTGTTTTTGTGGGTCTACTCTAATACCGTTTAACAATAATAACAATTTTGTTAATAAATTGTACTGGATTAACGTGACACAGTTCCCTTAGCTGCTTGCATTCATATATTTTTCACAGTTTTTCATATTTTGTGAGTTTTTTTTTTATGTACATACATATATATCTACATATGTAGGTGAAAATATTCATTAACACTATAAAGACCGGCGCCCTTTTAGTAGTGTCAGATTCTTACTCAGTTAAAACCACCTCAATTCTTTTTGTTGACTACAACTTTTGACTACCGCAAGCAAACTACGTAATTGGTAAATTAACATGAAACTTCACATGTACATATACATAAAATGTAAATTCTATCCCCACTACATTTCTACCATTATCTCTACTCAGCGAACTTAAGAAATCCCCTGTCTACCTTATAATATATCCACGATAGTTTTTTAACAATTCCATTGTGTTCTTCTTTATACTTTCTGTTATATTTATATGTACTAAAAGAAATTAAATGTGACTGCATCAATCCTGTTTCGGATAAAATATAAAATTCTGTTTCTACCTTTCTCCAGCAACCGACAGACAACAAAAATACTGCATTCAAAAATTGTTTTAGAAGGACCAAAATTAATATTAAATACTCCAATAAAAACTCTTATGTTATTAATTTATACCATTGTATCTTTCATGTGTCTTTAATATCAAAACAATAACTATTCGGAAATTTCGCTTCTAGGTTCTATGCAGGAACAGTTTACAAGCAAGCGAAAGTTAAAATAACTTCCATCAAGGCAGAAACATACATATATATATGTACATATGTATATTTAAATGCCTTATGCTTATCTGTGGTCTTACCGGTGGAGGAATTCAGTATGCAGACAAGTGTTGGTAAAAATAAATGTGCCTATACCGGACAGAGAAGGCAGGATTTTGTGACAGCATGCAAACCAAAAACAAACTTAAAAATAAAAAATACAATCGCTTGAATATGGACTCAGACTCAAAAATTATATTTTCAGTTTCAAAAGTCGTTCACGCAAACACTTATGTATGTCTTCGTTGGCATTAACGGCAGCCAGTTCAGCTACAAATTAACATCGGGTCAGACATCGCCATACTATCGAAAATCCATGGAAAAGCCTGAGAAGTCCAGGGGTCAAAACCATCACACATTCTGCAAGGAATGCTAGCGGACAACCACTTACGTTAACCGGCGAACTTCATTGCCAGATTTCGTTCCGTAACAAGCAAATCGAAGGGATATGATGCATTACGGCAATTTCAAATCTAAACATTTTGGGAATTAACTGCATCGAGACTTTGGGACTTTTTGACGTACCAATAAACAACATTTGCATTAATACATATATAGGTATAACAGCAAGGTCAAATTACAGTTTATAATATCCAACAAGTGGTAGCGGACCTTAAGTTCAAATACATCGGCATATTCGACGGCTTCAAAACTTACAAAAACCAAACGTTTTCTTAGATTTAAGCAGTGTACAATTTAAGTTCTGCTGTAGAGAGGGTAGTTGAGATTTGATCCTTGCACAGATTTGTTGGATACGGAGCCAACAAAAAAAGTTTGTGGCTTAGACTTATAACTTCACGGTACCGTAAAATATCAAGCAAATCGAAATCGCATATGTGCATTTTTAGTAACACCAAGTATTTTTTTTTTGTATTACGTACTAAAATAAACATATGTACATACGTACGAGTATAGAGTACATATTTTATTGTTCTGGCATAGATTTACAGTTCAATCGAAGTTCGAAATGATTACGAATGTTATATATCTTAATAAATGGCGCCAAAAAAATATCAAGGATATTGTATAAGAAAATTCATTTCAGGAAACACGCACACTTGCAATAAAACCACTACCTTGGCGGTGCGAGTGTGCAGAATGTCTTAAGTAAACCTCCATGAAATTTCTTACTTCACTTGACTTTTACTCCTCTAGTACGTACATACATACACACATACATATCTAATGTGTAGTTTATGTGCTCCAATCAATCTTTTTACTTCCGACACTACCACCAAATGTGATGGAACTAAATAACTGTAAAAAGAAATATTGCCAATTCCTCCAGAGGGGTTTCATGATAATCATGAAGGTGGTTGGATATTTATGCACGAAAAGCCAATTTATTGCCAATATTTGTAATTTGCATTATGAGCCGGGGACTACCAGAATAGGAATATTTGGTTTTTCGTGTACACATGGTTCGGGAAGACTGTCAGGGTTTGAGTGTAGAAATGACTGCATTAGAGTAGATGGAATCCATTTAGGAAATTGGGAGAGAAAAATTCATCGATTGTCTTGGTTTTTGATTTACGATAAAGACATTAAGTGACTTAAGAAAGATGGTATTCTTGCCTTAAATTAATTCATACACCGGGAGTACTTGTTCATTCTTTCATGCATTCCAAATATGTACATACATAATCTCATATTTGATTTATTTGGCAAAACATTGTAACAATACAATTGTAATTTATGAAGTAGATTGATTTCATTTTATGTATTAAATAAAAATAAAAAAATTATTACAAAAACATTTCTTTTTTTTACATAATTCGGGCGCGCCGAAGGGGGTATGAATACCCTTATGCTGATTTCTCAGGGCACGAGCGTTTGAAAGAAGGGGAAAGAGGAACAGAGGAAGTACCGGTGCACGTTGGCTTTAAATGATTGAAGGTTGTAGTGATGAGGAAACACAGAGCCTGGAAGATCATTCCACATATGCACGTGTCGTTCGGCTTATGAACGAATCCCTATATTTGACAGTACGTCCGAAGTTGGTCTTGAGGGTGAACTGATGTGCATTCGAAGCGAAACGCGTATTGCGGGTGAAATTTTGAAGGGGAGGAATGCAAGTGGCTATTTCGCTGGATAATTTTTTATAAAAGAAGCGATAAAATAGGGAAACACACGAGACATTTCTGCCATGTTCTAGTGAGATTAAAGAGCTCATAATGTCTCTATCACCTATAAGTTTTAACGCGCGATTCTGGACCCAAACAAGCATGTGCAAAACGGTCTTAAGAGCACCAGAATAGATATGGGCGTTATATTCCAGCTTTGGGAGGATGAATGCCTAACAAATTGAGGCCAGATCAGAAGACGTAAAGAATTTCTTGCACCGCTTAAGGAATCCTATACATTTTGCAACATCTTTGGCGATCTCGAATATGTGATCGTTCCAACGAAGATGGTTGTTAATACACACACTTAAAATGACAAGTCTTTCGGTTTCAGCGATGCAAGTACCATTTATGGATAATGGTTGGGGGTCTTGGTTTCGCTTAAGAGACAGAAGACAGCACTGAGTTTTGGACGCATTAAATTCCACTCTGTTGGTTGAGCCCCATTTAATTATGCTGACAAGGTCGGAATTCAATGAGTTTAACATACGTTGCCGTTCCTCTTCTACGGCCGAAGAGCAGGGACGAGAGTTGGAGAACGAATATGAAAAACAGAGGGTACTGTTATCAGCGAAGGAATAGATTGGATTAGACGTTGCAGACAAGAGATCATTTATAAAAACTAAAAAAAGACAGTCGGGGACAAAACTGAGCCCTGGGGGACACCAGCATTTATTGGTGAATATCAGACTTGAAGCCGTCTAAGACAACTTGTATTGAACGCTCCGAAAAGTAATTTCTTATCCATTGAAGAAGAGACTCATCGATGCCAAATGCACGTATTTTCGACAAAAGAGCCTGATACAAAACTCTGTCAAATGGCTTTGAAATATCAAATTCGTGAAAAATTTGGGACAGGGGCGTGTATACTTGGGTCATCTATTACGAGATTATTTTTTTGGCATGAAGCTTCTGCATTGCGTAAGTAGGTAAACATATCTTCCACTCCTTTTTTTCCTTTTTTAAGATTTGCACCAGTATTCATAAAAAGTTTTCTAGATTCTAGTCCTGCTCTGCGATTTAGGAAGGTGATTACGACCCGTTGGATAGGGAGCTCTTGGATTTCGCATATTGTCTTATATTGCCTAATAAGTGTGTTTGAGTGACTCAGGTGGGGCGGCGCAGTATTGCCTAGCAAGGGAAGCTATAGGGAAGGTGTGGATCTTTTGGACCCTTTGGCGCGCGCGTATTATAAAAAAAAGCAGTGCATTTCAAGATATGAATAATAGTCGTTCTTAAAAAAGAAATAGCCAAGCATTTTTATTTATTTAACCTTAAACAAATTTATGCACCGCAGTTTTGTAGATTTTTAAGTTCAAACTGAATCTTTCTACAGTTATCGGTATAATTTATCTTCAGGAAAATTTTTAGATCATCTGCATAATATAAGCATTAACAGAATTTTTTACATCAAAGAATATCAACAAATATTATGAAAACCAGATGAACTAAATTACTGTCTTGCAGGACACCAGAGAATAACAGTTGTCTGAGAAAAACTTTTGGACCCTATCAACTAAAAATAAGGAAATCTACGATAGTATTGCCGAGTGAAAACCAAAGATAATGTACTTCCCCTTAAGCCAGAAATTGTATCGAAGTTTGGACATATGTTACTCTTCTCCTGTTCATACACATGACTAAGTGCTTTCATACATAGATGTTTTGCTGCAGCTACAACTTTGGTTTATACTCGCATGATGTGAAATTTATAGAGTAATATTTTATAGATCGCCGCTTTAAAGTTTCCAAAGAATGCGTAAACTTTTCTTTTTCAAGAAACTTTAAATGTACAAAAGAAACTTGTAGATATTGTCCATTGTCGAGTAATTTCTCCTAAAGCCAGGGTGGTATAACATTCAAATATGAGGTTTCTGACCTAAGAAGATAAAAGTTCATTTAAGATACCCATTATGACTTTGGAAATTTAATTCATAAAAGATATGTCCGCACATAATCTTATTTATCTCTTTTTGGTAAAAGTTTCATCAATTCTGTCACTTCTTTAAATGCAGGAGTCTGTTCAACTTGAAAAACATTGTAACTGTTCATAACCTGTCCGTCTTTACCCGGGGCTTTATTTGTCTTTGTTTTTTCAGTACTTTCTTTACCTCTTCAAATGGTAGTTGAGAATCGAAATCCGCATAGTATCTGTCCTTCGATGTCTGTAGTTGTTTTAAGATCTGCTCACAATTCTAAAATCGTTTGGGCGATTTAGGGACACTTTAGTACTCTTCCTTTTCTAATTTCTTTGGCGATCTCCCACCACTTCTGTTATCTTTGACCAAATTTACTTTTCTTCCAGACGTACATACATACAGGGTGGCCCAAAATCGTTTTCCTAGGTATATCTGGAATTACTTTTAAACGAAAAGATAAAAACTAATGAAATAAATTACAAATAAAAGTTTATTTCATGGAAATTTTTTACATATGTATGGAAAATCATATCGGTTAAGTGGCCACCATAAGAATGCATGCACTCATGGGCTCTTTTGATGGTACTTTCCATGACTTTCTGAAGAGTTGCCGGCGTAATTTGAGCGATTTCTGTGCGAATGTTGAGTTCCAGCTTTTGTATAGTCTGTGTTTTGTTAATGTTAACCTTTTCCTTCAGGTAACCCCATAAAAAAAGTCAGGCGCCGACAGATCAGGCGATCGCGGCGGCCATTCAAACTCGCGTTTTTTGAGATAATGCGATTTGGGAATTGTTCGCGCAACAAGTTCATTGTCTCGCGACCGGTGTGAGCGGTAGCTCCGTCTTGCTGAAACCAAATCAGCTCAGCATTGTTGTCTTCTTGCACAAGTGGAAAAAGGAAGTCCTGAAGCATTGTTCTATAGCGACATCCATTGACCGAAACGCTGGCACCCGCATCATTTTCAAAGAAATATGGCCCACAAATCTTACGTGAGGTTATTCCACACCAAACAGTAACACGAAGTGGGTGTAAGGGACGTTGATGGAGATTTTTGGGATTCTATGTGCCCCAAAATCTGCAATTTTGCTTGTTCACAAACCAGCTCAGATGAAAATGTGCCTCGTCGGTCATCATAAAATTTTCCAAAAATTCTTCGTTATTCTCGGCGATATTTAGGACAGTTCTGCAGTACTCCAGACGTTTTTCTGGGTCACCAGGATTGAGCTGTTGGACCAACTGGATCTTGTAAGGGTATAGGTGCAAATCTTTCCTCAAAATCCGATGAATCGTGCTACGCAGTAAGCCTAACTGTGTTGAACGTCGATGTTTTAGGATCGGTGGCAACACTTTCCCTAACGACCTGGATGTTTCGATCGATCGTCCAAAACGAGGCCTGCCCGAACGCCTCACATCTCCAACGTTCCCATGTTGCTCAAATTTGACCACCACAGCACGTATAGTGGGTGCTGTTGGAACATTTCTAACGCCATAGAATTGCCGGTAGGCACGTTGAGTACAAATTATTGACTGGCTTTTTTCAAAAAATACATGTATGGTAAATGTACATTAATTTTTGCAAGTTAAAAAATTTACACATGCAATAATGTTATACCGCTAAGTTCTAAATATTTTATATTATTTATTACAGTTATAAAAGTGTATAATATTTTACGAAGCTAAGCAGAAACTTCGATGCGATGAAGGGAGATAAAGAAACTCAATCGATTTTCTGATCTATGCACCATGAACTGGTAAGTCTATTATTCTCATATATGTTTATGTAAAACGGCAAAGCTGCTCTCTTTAAGTACCCCTTAGTGTCACATCTTACAAACTGATGACATTTTAAAATACAGCACAGATCCTTTGGCATTTACACCAAGCCGTCATCACCCTTTCACATTTATTCTAAAGTTCCGTACAAGAAATCTCGTAGATATTGGACATCAGTTAAGGGACCGGTAATTCTTTAAATATCTACCCACACAACCATTTGAATAAATGTTTTTGTATTATACGTCGTAAAGCTAAAAAAAGCAAATGTGAAAGGATAACGAATATAGACCACAAATCAATACAAATGATAAGTCATTAAAGAAAATGGACAGAAATCGCCTTACCCTTCTGTCTGCCACAGTGTGGACCAAAGTGGATGCTTTTGCTGGGTAAACGTGCATCCGGATGGATAAGGTAAATCTATATCAGGTATCGTAAAATGTATCCCTATTTGTATCGCATGTAAACTATTTTACGGAAAACATCTTCAATTACAATAACTTTTGTTGCCTTTGCGGTTTTTATTGCAACTCGATTTTAGTACTTACTACGCAGTTAAAGTTAAATAATTGGCAGTACAAACTTTGTGAGTCAATTGCAATCGAATACAGGTATGCATACTGGCGTTTCACGCGTACTTCAAACGTAGAACACATTGGAAAATGGGTCCATTACGGATCTGGGCTAGGTTCTCTCACTTACTATTTTGAACTATTAACTTTCTTACATGGTGTAGGTACTTAGAAACGTATTATACTTGCAATGGTATATCGATTTAAATGTAACGCATTCGTCAATTTATTTAGCGTCAGCTTTAAAATGTACTGAAAGTGTTAATCTTGGCCTTTAGGTCATCGGAAGTTCTAACAATAGTTGACATATGATGGTAGCCATAATCGTCGAACTGCAAACAGCATAGTTTAAAGTAATTTGCGCATCTTCATCTTCATAAGATCAAGCTTATGTAAAAACTAAAGCCTGTTGATCATAGTATGTACATATGAATGTACATATGTATTTATTTATGTATGTTTAACTATCACAATTCATCAAGTGTTGGACTGAGCGTGACGAAGGGGGGAAGCCATCAGCTACCTTCTTTGGTCGCGATCAGACCCAAACCATTCCCGACCGTATTGGACAAATGTATTAAACCTATTCCGAAATCGGTCGAGGGGAACTTAAAGGCAACCAAAACCACTAGACGTAGCGCAGAGCTGACTAGGAAAACGGACGTAAGCCTGCTCTGGGAGAGGAGGGAAGATCTCACCGTACCACCTCAGTCGCACACAGGGGTAGGCACTATGAAGCTACATCGCACAATGGGTCAGCATTGAACTGAGTGTAGCGTGGAGAACTTCTCCCCGACAGCCCACTAACATAACCTTACCTAACCTATATCTTAGGGAAGTTCTAACCTGTGTGGTATATAATTTAGTCTAAAATATGTACTTAAATAAAATAACCATCGGTTAGCAGTTAGGTTAAAACATATTTTAAAACTATTCATAAACTATGGAAAGCTTCCCATTAGAGCTGCTTTTCTGACGGTTTGTCGCTTTTACTCTGAGTTACCGTCAGTTTGAATACATTGTCATTGTCAACTTGTTAAAAATGTACCAACTTTGATTCAATACTTTACGATGAGGTTGATTACATTGCTCATTCAAATTTCTACAAACGAGAGGAATCGTAAAGCGAGGAGAATTGTGAAGCACAAGAAAATCAGGTGTAAAATTCGGCAGTGATTTGTTGAAATAATCAAAAGTAGCAATATTTTTTTTCCTTTTGGTAGCTCTTAGTAGAGGTACTTATCGATTTCGGAAGCGCATCTGTAAGGTTTTATTGCTTTTTTGGTCCATTCAAATATATAACACCATCTGCTTTTCAAAATTTATGACAGTTCCTTATTTCGTAAGAAGGAGCACCTCCTGAATTATTAGTGAGGTATGGATTACGGGTCTTTAATCAATCTCATACTTTTTTCTTTATTGACCTCTTTGCAACAGTGATAGCAGGAGTGATTGTAATTGTAGTCGTATGTGTATATTAGTGTATGTACTGTGGACTTATGTAATTGAAATTTGGAAAAGGAACAAAAGTAGCCTCAAACAGAGTCTTATGCAAAAGTAAATATGCAAATAAACCCAACATTTTAGTCCATCGGACACGCAACTTAGGAATAAAATAATTCTTTTCTTTGCCATATCATGCTTAAAAATCATTTCAAGTTGCTCCTTAATTTTCCCCCAAAGAACCAATGAACTGTATCCCAATGGACACCTGTGGTTACTTCTGATTTACTTCCATATTCACACTCCAAACAAATAAGTTATGTTCGCTCTCATATGTACTCTTGCCTAAGGCTAAGTCAAGTTATAGTCAAGTTACATTCAATGCGTTCATGCTTTATAAGATTGGTATGTATACATATGTATGTATACATGTATGTAGAATACATGCCTGCGTAAATGTATGAATACGTGTTCGTGTTACCCTGTTCAATATGAAGTTAGTTTCAATACCTACCCTGTTTTACCTTCAGGTGATTCGTTATTCTTATTGTAACGCAGAATATGATTCAGGATTTTGCTTTATCGCCCATTCGGTCAGGTTGATTGTTCGATTCGAACTTTGTGCCAGAGTCCAGCTGTGCCCAGATGACCTATTAAGCATTTTATTAATAAAGAAAAAAGAATTGAAGTGAGTCATAAATACTGCTACGGCATTATAAAAGTTTCATTTTGATTATTTGTTACTTTGTGCACGCTGTGTTTTGTGGGGGTACTTTTCCGTTGTTTCTAATGAGTTTTCTTCTGGATATATTAGATTAATAGCTAAATGTTTATCAACTATCGGGATAGTTTATATTTTCAGTCGGAATTACAAATAACAGGTATATCATACCTCAAGTTTGGGGTTTATCTTCCGCCATTTCTCTTATCAAGCCATTTGATTCAACCCGAAAAATCATCCGTGAAAGTATTTGCTACTTTAAATAAAGTACTCTATTCATACATAATAATCCGTGAAAATTAGATTACGCAACATATTGTGGAGTTCAAAACTCGACGCGAAATGTCGCCGTAACCGCCAAATTATCGTAAAATACATTTTAAGCAAAAATGAGTTAATGATGCAGTTCGATAGTTTATTCGATTACGCGTCTTTCTGCATCATTGGTTTTTAATAAAGCATTCCAGTTATAAAATACAGAGAAAACAAAATTTATCGTAAGCGACATTTACATTTCTTCCTAACAGCAAAATATCGTAAGCGACATGCATACAATGTAACTGCTTCATTTTAACAATTTACGTTATCAGTCAAATAATATTGCTGTTTCTCTTTGTTCACTTCGGCCAGCAAAATCAACTTTACCGTAAGAGAGTTACAGTTATTTCGTTTGAATTTTAGGAGAGAGTGCAATTGATAGCATTGCAATGTTCTTAATGAAATGGATGTATTTTGTCAGTTTCGTTTTAAGCTACGATCAGGTAATTGCTTTTGGGTTATAGTTAAATAATTCATTTTATCAATATTATTAATTTTATTTAAGAATGGCCGGTGTAAGCAGACTTGTTCAGTACTCTGATACCGAATCCAATTCAACGCAAATTGAAGAAGAGATTTGTGTTGGAAAAAGAGGTGAAAAGAAAAACAAAGTTAATAAAAAAGCTAAACGTAAAGTTCGATCCGCGTCAAAAAAATCAGTTAAACCCAATCCGTGTTTAAACAAAAAGTGTGACAATAGCTGTCAAAATAAATTAAGTGAAAACGATCGGTGCAATATTCACGTATATTATTGGAGAAAATGAAATTCTGACAGACAGAAAGCCTGGCTACTGTCTTGTGTGGGACCCAAAAATGTGAAGAGGAGAAGAGCCCTTAGTAAAAAAAGAAATTTTACTTACGAGTATGTAATTAATTATAAAGAAGAAAATATTAGAGTTTGTCAAAAGTTTCTTTTAAAAACGCTTGATATATCCCAAATGACTCTACGATATGCGCAAAAAAAAATTAGTCAAAAAGACAGTGTTAGAAAACGAGTTCCCCATAATAAAACTCCTGAGAGTACAATTAGTATTTTTAAGTCTTTCATTGAAAAACTTCCTGCAGTGCCGTCCCATTATTGTCGGAACAAAAGTAACAAATTATACCTCCCCCAAGAATTTTGAAATGTAACAAACCTTCGTAAAATATATTGTCAAGAATTGCATGCACAGAATTTAAGTTCCTCAATATTATCTTTAACCTTCCTATACCCGCGCATTGGTCTGTGAGACCGTCAAATTACTTTTTCGCAAATATTTTAGTAACGGTGCAATTTAGCGCAGTGTACCTTATTTCTTAAATACTACAACTTATATAAACTTGTTTTATTTCGTTAACAATATATCACTCTACTGATTAAAACAAATTTCATAAAAATATTCGAAGTAGAAGAGAAAGAGAAACTACGGGCTCTTGAATTTCGGTCCCAGAGACCGTGCGCGGGTATACGTGTTATTTTTTTTCACGCGGGTATAGGAAGATTAAGAGTGTTTCGGTTGAGATCTAAAACTGATTATCATATTGGCTTCCACTTACCTAAAAAACACAAATGCACCTATTGTGAAAGTTACAAGAACGCCGAAGCAGAAGAACAAAGAGTTGTGGAGCAGACAGATGACTATATTAACCACATTAGAGAAAAGGAAATGCCCAAAAAAAATTTCAGGAAAGAAGTAAGGTCGATCCAACTTTTCTTTGTGTCAGCTTTGACTTACAATAAGTTTTAAATACTCCTCACGGCAAAAGTGTTAATCTCTATTATTCGTGAAAATATTCATTCTACAACGAAAGTGTTTATGAAAATGGAACCAGGAATGGTTTCTGTTTTTTGTTGGGAGAAAGCGATGGGAAACGTGGATGCAATAAAATCTCTTATTCAGTTTTTCCCAATAAGTGCAATATAAATTTTAAAACACTAAGAATTGCTTCTATTGAAAAAAATAAGCCTTTAATTATTCTTGAACATGGATTCTCGGATGACTCTGAGGTGACAGTGTATGACACCAGTCATACAAATTCAAAACGGAAAGGTTGTAATCAATATCCCAACCAGTGTTATAGCAGTAAACTGAAAATATCCCGACCAAAGTACCTCGATTTGAAAGGACTGCGACAAAAATATAGTTCCTCAAAAATACTATAAGTGTTGCTAATGCGATTAGAGATTCCTTAAATGAAACAGACGAGGAAGATATTTTATAATTCCAGTTTTCGCTGCATATGATTTTGTAAATTTAAAGTTATTTTTATTTACTGTAACAATTAAATAGAATATTTTTGATGTTTTCTTAGGTACTAAGCTTTATTTTCACAAACAATAAACAATAAATAAAGTGAAAAGTATAGTTTCTTAATATTTTCATTTTATCAATTTGATATTGGACGGGAAAACAGTGAACGCCAAAATATCGTAAATGCCAAAACCAACACAAACAAACGCCAATTTGTCACATGCATCGTCCGCTTTGTTATCACATAATTGTATTTACGAAACGTAATTAAATACTAAAAATTAAGCCTCAATGTTTTTTAGCTCAGACAAAAAACAGAAAAAGCCTCTCCTGTAAAATTTTCATTTTGTCGCTTACGATAATTTGGCGGTTAGGGCGCGATGTGTAAATTCGGATTAGATACTCAAAGTCAAAAAGTACACACTCATTACATTCGGGGTCATTTGAACGGTTTTGTACTCTAGCAGAGATAGAATTTGTTTTCAACCTTTTGTTTTGGCCCCTTTAGTTTCTCGTGATTATCAGATGTATTTTTTCGCATAAATTGAAGGGACCTACAGTTTAGAGTCGTTTCCAAAAGGATTTTTCTTGAGAAACTTGACAGTTATTACTTTCGGACGTTTGTCAAACATACGCGAGAGGGGGGACCGTAAAAAACTCGTTTGTATTTTCTCGGATGCGAACTTCGAACCTCCCGCTCAGTACTCCAACGTACTAACCACTGAACCGCGGCGGCCAATCTGACTCGTTTCACATAAATTGATACAACAGCCCTTTGGAAATTTTGACTATATGCGCTTTTGTTTAAAGTGAGCAAGGGTGGCACTCAAAGCGCAGCCAGCTTTCTCATGCTACATTCTTCTTATAAGATTAAAGTAATTAAGGCACCATATTCGATATTTTCAAAACATTGACATAATAGACTAGTATAAACGGCTGTCAAACAACAACTGCTCGTCTAAAAAACTTAAACTATCTGCTTTTCTTTTAATGCATACATGTAGAATAGAACTAGAATAGTTCTAAGGTATGTTTTAGAATGTTCTGTTAAATTCCGTTCATTCTTTTTCCAATGTTATGGGGTACGAGCACTTTAAGTTTTTTCATAAAGCTTATCAACATATGTATGTACATTCATATGTAGAAAATAATAACAATGGACCCCATGCTCAGTATCAACAGCTCAGTCGAATGAGCCTTATCCACCCGTATGGTGTATGTCATCAGTTTTTGGTCATTATCTTTTGAGTTAGGAAGATTAAATTTTGAACAAAAGTTTACTGAAATCGAAAGCAATACACGTGCCCACTTTTTTTGAAGATAAGAAACACATCGCCATCTACAAGTCACTATGCACAGCTATTTAGGCACTGAATGCACTCATTTATTCCCTTCATGTGTGCAGAAAGTTACTTTTAAAGTGTGCAAAATAATAGCAGTGCTCCGGAAATTTCGCTATTTTGTATTTTTTTTAATTTTGAAAGTTTTTTTTGCATAAAAAATCGCCATTAAACGTTAGTTTGTAGTCGAAGACAGAATACTTCTTAGTTTAATGGTTCCAAACTTGTTTACTACACTGTACCTATTGTACTTTACCTCCGGCTGTATCTGTTGGTAAGAGTCTGGCCACCTCATTGTATGATTTACCCGAAATGTATCCATATCTGTAATTGCAAGTTCTATTATCAGCCTGTGTAATATTAGCATACCTACACTTTGGACAGACAGTCAGTCATTAAGTGATCTTGAAGTAAGTTGGACATTGCTGTTCTTATTTCTCCCCCCTACTAGTTTTATTTCATATACAGCTCAAATGGGCAGAGACAGGTCCAACAACTGCCTAATTGTTCAAGTAAAATGATCGCCAATGCAAAGAAGTTGCAAAATAAACCGGAATCAAGAGGCCACAAATGTAAGTTGGACCCAGAACTGTGCGAAAGATTAAACGGATCACTGATCAAAATCCTTTTATAACATCAACAAAAACTAAACAAGACCTTAAGCTTGATGTTAACACCTTCACCATTAAAAGTACTTTTAAGGATGTTGGTTTGCCAGGAAAAAGCCCGAGAAGAAAGCCACAACTACGACCAAGACATATTGAAAGCCAACTCAAATTTGCAATGGTCATGTGGATTGGCCAACCAGTATTTTATGATCAGATGAGTCAAAGATAGTGCTATTTGGATGTAGTGGTCATCGACAATATGTAAGAAGGCCCTCAAATACAGCTTATGACCCAAAGTTCACATTTAAAAGGGTTAAGCACGGAGGAGGGAAAATTATGATAGTGGACTGCCTTTGTTTATGGTTCCGGCCTAATATATCGCATAAACGGTAAAATGTATGGAAATGATTATGTTCAAATCTAAGACACTGTTATGTTGCTTTATGCTGATGAAAACATGCCACTAAAATGGATATACATATGTATATGTAAGACAACGACCAACAGGTGCGTAAAAAACTTATTTGATCTAAACAACGTCAATGTAATGGACTAGCCAGCTCCGGAGCTCAACACGTTCGAAAACTTATGGGGAGATGTAAAAGAGGCGGTATTCAATCAAAAGCCTAAAAATGAAGACGAACTTTGGCGTGTGGTCAAAAAGGCATAGGATTCAATACCTATTGGAAGGTGTCAAACTTTAGTTGGCTCTATGCCACTCCGATGCAGAGCAGTTGCAGCCCATAGGTTTTTCTACAAAATATTAATAAAACAAAAGGATTTTACCCAAAATAAACACATTTTTCTTTTTTCTCACGTTTCATAACTTTTCTTGTAAAAATGTCAACCGCTGCTATTTTGCACAGCTAACAAATTAGTTTTTCAATAATATTTTCTTTCCTTTCTTGAAATACAAAGAATAAATTGCGTATTCTATTAAAAATATTTTTTCCTTATTTAGTATGATAACTGAAATTCTTTTATACAAAACGCAAAAAAAGATTTTCAAAGATTATTGAATCGGTTGTGGGTGATTATGAGGAGATTATGTTGAAAAATGAGACGTTTTTTTGTCGAGAAGAGTGTTCCTTATCTCAATTTTCAGGGACTTGTTGACCTACCCTCCTAATTATCTCATCTGTGCTGTAGTCGTACATTTAATTTCTACCACCGACGCATGTAAAAAATATGATAGCTGTTATGCTTCGGCTTGTAAAACGACGACTACTCAAGGTGTGAAAAAACAAACCAAATTACCCATCTTTTAATAAGGTATAAGACTGTTGTTAGTAGCAAGGTTCTTTGTTTCAATACTATCGTTTCTCCAATTTGGGATCTTCAAAATAAGGCGCTATAAAAACTTGTTGAGTCTATAAGGCTCAGCCAGACCTACAGCCGCACAGCCAAATAGGAAGAGCCAGCTTTTCGAATAGTAATTAAAATATTGTTCAAAATATTGGTATCGAACACAAAATCAAAAATCAACCTTTCCTTTATTCAAGAAAATACAAAAAGAAATGTACGTACGTAAATGGGAAAAAAAAAATCCATTGTATAAGAAACAAGCAATATTGACATGCAGTCTTCGTTCCATTTCCGTCTTTGGAAACACATTAATAACAACGTTAAGAGTTAAGGACTGAAAACTAAAAAATCAGACATTCTCATTAGGGTACATTTAAAGTTAAGCCACAGTATACTTCAACACTCTTTCTAATGACTACAAAGCACAAGAAGTAGGAGATTAAAAGAATGTACGATCTTAATGTAAATGTTTCCTACTCTTTAATTATACATTCCATGAACAGGAATAGGTACCCCACTATAAGCTACTGTTTAACTTCAAAGCAGGAAAAAAAATGGAAAGGGTCAACAAAAGAAGAAACATAATAGAGCCCATGGCCTTGCATGCAAGGATCCAATGCAGGAAAGTAGAGAAGCAGTCAAATGAAACCATTCACCCAAGCGGTACTCATTAATCTACTTATCGCTAATGTGCTTCAAGTTTTCCCATTGCATAATTAATAGCCTCTCGTAAGAGCTTTCTTTTTGTTCCTTTGATGGAATGGCCCAGCCGTCGAGACTGAGTGGAAATGAAAAAGAAATGGCGTAGGTATGTGATTTGTGGTAAATGTGAGGAGACTTTGCTTTGCTCTTTGAATTCGTTTTGCTTTGCATTCACCTTTATACATATGTAAGTATCTTTAAATTTTTAGGAATTCTGTTTGGTTACCAAGTCATGGATCGTTAAAAACTACTATAAAGCTAATATAAACTTTACGATGTAGCCTTTGTAACCTCTGTAGCTTTAGGTAACTTCATAGGTACAACTTCAGACGAGCAGTTTCTTTTTTATTGAATTAAATTTCTATTTCATTTCCTTTGATTTATTTGAGAAATGAGAAGCAATCATATCGATGCATTAATATTGTTTAAATAATCCGACCTCGTTTTTTGAAACATTGGCATTTGTTTTTTTGGGTGACATGGCTGTTTGAAATTGATCTCTTCAGGTAATTACTGTTTTTTGCTACTTGATGTAGGGTGTTGTGCATTTTATGTAATTGAAAAGACTCGTAATCCACGCGCCCTAGCCTACAACTTCTAATTCCATGTCATTATATTTTGTGCAAATTTTTTGTTGAATTTGAGCTGCTGTTATTCATTTAATTTTAATTTTAATTAATGTACATATTATCACTTAGGATCGTAAGTTACACTTCCTAGAATACACACATTTCAAGAGCATCAAATATCGAAAAAAAACGTCTAGGTACGAAGCAACAAACAGCCTCAGGAATGACACTACTGTTGAGGACCGTGGCAAACGCAATAAGGACAATGATCTTGGGATCTGCACGTGGAATGTTCGGTCCTATAACAGACTACGAGCAGCCGATCACTTTACAGAGGCTCTAGACTGCCATAAAACAGATTTACCAACCATCCAGGAAGTGCGTTGGGATGGGCCTGGCAAAAAGAGGATAAAGAACTGTGACATTTACTACTGTGATTGCCACAGAGAGCAGAAACAGCGCTTATTCGGATGCGGAATTGTTATACGCGGCAGAATTAGGCAAGAAGTCTTCAGATTTGGACATGTGAGCGACCGTCTTATGGCAATCCGCATCAAGTATAAATTCGCTAATATTAGCTTAATATGCGCTCATGTCCTCCTCGACAAGACCAATGAGCAATGTCCTAAGTATGACGCTAAAATCGTGCTGTCTCTGTAGAACTTCCGCGTCCACGCGCCTTCGGAATGAACACCACTCCCAGTCATCTCCATGAGTGGGGTACATCGTTATTAAAAACGAAGCTCCTGTAAATCGGTGTTAGCCATGTGATTGCCAAGTCATGCAATTTCTGTAGCGTTACGAGTAAAGTACTGTCTAGACCTGGCTATTTCCAGTCCAGTCCAGTCTAGTTTCTTTCAGCCTTTTTAGGAGCGATGGGTTGGAATGATCTAGATTCTACTGTTAGTGTTTGCTAACTACAATTCATTTATCGAATTTATCGACCCTGTCATTCCCATATGAAGACTGACAGGTAGTGTTCAAATCCATGTGCCAAGAGACATATATACGTACAAGTTTATTAAAACAGTTGCATCTAAGATTGCTGTCGTCGAAATGAAAAGCTCGGATTTTTTCAGAAGAGTAATGAAATTAGCGAGAAATTGATTTGAAATGCTGTGTAAAAAAATTCATTTCGTGAAGACGAACCCTTTCAAACGCTGAAGGTGGGAAAGCGAGGTGTAACTTTTTTTTAAGAAAGGGAGCTTCTAAAAATTGATAAATATCCGTACATACATACTATTTAAGGGGCAGAAAAGAGATCTAATGGAATTGATTGCGAAAACTGTCCTTTGCTCATTGGGTGGACGATTTTTAGGACAAAATACATTTGGACAAATTAGAAATAAAGAGGAGATAGAATTTGTAATTACTATGTTCATGGCAGGGAAAAAGCTTAATTTGACTTTGGTTTGTATGATTTGTATTTATTCGTAAGGAATAACAGTTTAACTCAACTTAGGTTTTCTCTTAGCAATATAAAAATAATTAAAAACAGCTCTACTTTCTTATTTCTATATTTACAGTTTATTGGTCAAGGAAGTGGAAGAGATAAAAAAAAACCCTCATCTTTATGAAAAATTGGTCCTATCGCTGGAATGGGAAGATTTTCATTCATTATGACAGGGGATTCAGGTGGAGTGTTAAGCTGTGTTCAGACGATTGCCATATCTGACAATATTGTCAGGTCTGGCAATGAAAAATGTGTCCCAAACTTTTTACAATCGTGTGAACTGGCAATTATTGTCTGACAATATTTTAAGAAAAACGTTGTCAGGCAATTGTCAGACGTGTGTCTTAATAAGTAGTTCAATTGGCGAATGTTGCATAGCTTTTATTTTTTTTTTTAAATCACGTGAAAGCTAAACATTAATATGGAATCGATAGGTTCAAGTATGTACTAACTTTCTAAATTTAGTTTTATGTAAAAACTATAACAGTAATTTTAGAATTTTTTTTCTGTACATGTATTGAATTTTCGAGGAAATTTAAGGTCCTTTTTTAAATTGCTAGGGCAAAAGTAGATTTCCACACGTTTCCACACCGAGATTTTCGTTACATTTGTCAATATAGTTTGACTTCTTGTGTATACAATGGAAAAAAAAACTGGTGCTCATATGTGCTCCTTTTTTTTTATTCAGTTTTTCCCAATCAACTGCTTCAGCAAATGTGGTTTATTATTTCACACGTATTCTTAACAATTTGTTATGTCCGTGTAGATTCGCATTCAAACGATTTGTTTTATACAAGGATGGAGTTGTTTAACCTCATGAAGGAATCGGGGCTTCAAACACTGGAAGAAAAATTAAAATTTTTGGAGGGTCATCTTGAAGCCCAACACAATGTTATTGTCAAAGAGCTCCATCATACAATTTCTCAATTTGCAATAAGATTTAGAAAAAAATGGTTAAAATCTGCTAGGAATGAAATCCGTTTTAAAAAACAAAATGAGGCTTGGCTGCAGACAACAATTGGCTTCAAACTTTTTGATAAAGTAACCCCGTCAAAACAGCGAGGCGGCCGCCCAGAGAAACCGATTGAAGAAAGCAGCGATCGACGCAAACGCCTCAAAACGGAAACAATGAAAAAAGAAAGGGTCATCCAGTTGCAGCAAAATTAGTAGAGGAGTTAGTGCGTTCACCTCAGCGCGCAATTAATTATAAAAATGCGTACGGTAAACGTAAAGAACAACAACGAACTCGGCAGACGTCAGGGGACGAAGCACTGTCCGGATGTGATTTCTGCTGCACTTTTTCGAATAGGCCAACTGTCTGAAGAAGCACAGGAAGCCAGGAACAAAGATTTTAAAAAATATCGCGAGAGCTTTTCAAGAAAATGTTCCCGCAAAAAATGTTATTAAGATAGTTTTAATTTAATGTTGATTACATCAGATCCACTAAAAACAAGCTTCAGAAAACTACTTAAAAATCAGCTTAAATTATTTCCAAAAGAAGTTTTCGATTTAATCATTGCCCCAAATGTTTGTTTTTCTGAGAACTCTAATTCCAACATTAGCAATGAAAGTGAGAGCGATTGTTTATCAGATGAATCTGAATTTTAGTTTCCTTTAGAAAATTTGTATGTAAATATGTAAATAATAAATAAAAAATAAAAACAACTTATATTATTTATAATACACGTATAGTTTCAAAATATGTATTACTAAAAAATGCGGAACTATTTTCTTTTTATTTTTTGAATTTTATTATTTTTTTCCATCTTTTTAAGTTCAAAAATCATAAGTTAAACAATAAAAAAAACTTTAAAAAGTCAAATGTGGTCTTTCTATGAACTAATAAGAGATTCCTACATAAAAATGTTGTTTTCAGTATAGCTAGCCCATTATATGAATTGATTCCAGTTTTTGGGGTATCTTGCCCCACTGTGCGCCGGTCTGACAATAAATTGTCAGGTATCTACCAATCGTGTGAACACTCATTTTAAGCATTGTCAGACGTTTAGGACATTTGCAGACTCATTGGAAATTGTCCGATGTGTGTAGTTTATAACATCTGGCAATTAATTCGTTGTAAGATATTTTTTGTTGCTTTTCCCTGATATTTTGTGGACGCGTAGAAAATACGCATTTTTATTGTGTTTGATTTTGTGCTGTGAAAATAAATAATGGCAAGGGTGTGCGTTAAGAATTTGATTATTTTTTTTCTTTTGTGTATTTGGAGTGAAAAAGATTTTGGAATTGTTTAGCAGCCATGCGATACCATTCCGGCTCCCCACGTCGCAATTCGAAGAGCAATTTCGCGTGAAATCCCTTTTTCTGCCGACGGGCTACCCAATAAGTACGCGGCCAAAATCGTCGCAAGTGCCATTTTTTGTTCCATTTCAATAAAACTTTTTTCACTTTTTCAGACTTTAATTCAATATACCACGAAAGACAAATGTTCTGTTAAATGCTAGGAGTCTGACAACGTATGACAATAAATCTGCAAATATTTCGTGAACATATCTGCCAACCGTGTGGACTCAAAATTTTTGATCTGACCACGTCGTAAGAAAAACTATTGTCAGACCCATTGCCAGACCAGCCATCTGACAATGAATTGCCAGAAATTGGGGCAGAATCGAACAACCGTGTGAACTGACAATTTAACGTTGTAAGATAGTTTGCCATTGTCAGCTCATTGGCAGCAATTGTCAGCACATTGCCAGACCTGACAATATTGTCAGATCTGGCAATCGTCTGAACATAGCTTTAGCTTCAATAAATGGGGATTCAGCTAGTTGAACTTTTTTTGCAATCTCTTTGTTTTTACGGTAAGTCTTTGTATTTTTTTTCCATTTCTTTCTTTGTTCCCGTTTTTCTCTTGAAGTCATATCTTTTATAGATTTAACTATTTTGTTTTCTTTTTTTTTCAAATATGTACCTTCGTTTTTCTTTTTCTTTCTGTTGTTGACATTTTTCAGGATCTTCTTGAATCCTCTGACGACGATCACGTACCTTTTCCGCGCGTAGCTTTTTTTGTCGTTTTCTGTTTTTTTATTTACACTTTTGCGATGGCATGATAAATACAGACGACCTTTTATATTAATTTAAAATAAAAAGGGAAAATATTTGAATATTTTTTGTAATTTTGATGAGTATGTCATTTCCGTGTCCAAACTGTCATTACCACGTATGTATGCCACGGAAACCATGGAAATGACACCGAAAGGTATTTTTCTAAAATAAAACCGAACTTTACAGAATATTTTTTTAAAAACTCATCTTATTAATTTAGTTCATGAAAAAGACATGCATTACAAAAAATATTGGATTTAATTATTAAATTATTACAATCAAAAACACTTACCACGGTAATGAAAACTTCGGGTAACGAAACATGAAACACCTTAACCACATGAAAGAAAATTCACTACTGATATACTTATATATGGGCTTATTGCAAAATGTTCCGAAAACAATCAACAGGTCCCGTTATTAATGTGAAATCAGCTGCCTATTCTGCGGCCGTTAATTAAAATTTTTTAAAGATTTATTTCTTGTCACGGAAATGACAATTTTGATGGGGACAATCACTAAATACCTTTCACATAACTTTGTATATTCTGTAAAAATAAATTGACTGGGCCCCAGTCCGCATTGTCCTTTCTTCTTCAAGACTTCATCAATAAAATTTGCAAGCCGGTTTACATTTCACAAAAAAAATAAATTTGTTGAAGGAAGGTACAACTTAAGCCCGTATGAAACTAATTTTTTTTCTCATTTTTAATGCTCTGAAAATGAAATTAGAGCAGTACGAAAAATTTACTACTGAAATTGCCATTAAGTGTGAGTGCGTACACACTAACCTAATAAATGTGAAAATGTCAGAAAAAATGCATTAAAAATATAACCCAAACTACATTTTTCAGCCGCTGGCAGCTTGTTTTTTGACATTTCTGCATTAAATTGAGTCATTGCAAAACTAAATTGTTTTGAATTTGCGAAATGGATCCAGATGTACTTATTTTGTGTGTTTTAAATATAAATTTATTAATACCAACCGTTTTGAAAAAGTTCAAAGAAAAACAAAAACCTAAATTCCCAATTAAATTTTGCCGTTTGTGATTCTGTTCGGCTCAATACAAAAACAAAAGCTGACAGTTTATTATTTTTCTGCAAAATAATTGCTTTCCTTTTCTTAAAAAATCGTGTTGTCTCTTTTATGCAAGGCTGACACTCAAACATGATTTAATGCATTAAAAATGAGAAAAAAATGTAGTGTCATACGGGCTTTAGGACATGCCATAATAATGAAAATGTTAATAATTACACAATAATTGGGTACTTTAGTTAAAAAAAAATCTCTTAATAAAAAAATAAGTGTGTAGTTGATCTTATTTTTCTTATTTATATATACTGTATACATTAGAATAAGTATTTTATAATATTACAAAGCCTTATGAAACCTTATTTTTTTTTCATGGAAACTTCTGTGGAGCGATTTCCTCTTGTGGGCCTTGTCTGGATGATCGCGCTTTAACATCCAGCAGTAGTCTGCCATCATGCTTGTGTTCGATTTTCCCTGATATCTACGTTCCATTTCTTTTATATCCTGTTGAAATCTTTCACCTTGCTCTTCACTTACAGCCCCCAAGTTATCGGGAAAGTAGCTTAAATGAGAATGGAGAAAGTGAAGTTTGAGGCTCATCAGACAGCCTAATCTTTGGAATGATTGAAGCATATTATTTATTATTTCTTCATAATTTGGGCTCTTATGGTTTCCCAAAAAGTTCCTTATTACTTGTTTTAATGATACCCATGCTGCCAATTCTGTAGAATTCAGTTTTCTATTGAGTTTTCTTATATCTGGGCCAACGATACAAGCCTTCTTTCAGTTTAGCTTCAGATAAAGATGGGAATATTCCTTCTCCTTGTTTATTCAAAGCTTTTACAAACTGTTTCATTATACCAAGTTTAATGTGCAGAGGTGGTAATAAAACTTTTTCAGTGATCTCTCTTGGCTGATCTCTATTTGAGTTTAAAAGTACAGGATGTGTGACTGATTGAACCTTCGGATAGACCATTACTTTTCTATTTTTAGCGGTGTATCCTTTCAGATTGCAGCAACAAAAATAACAGTCTTGAGTGTGATCCTGAGGTTCTCTCCATTGCATAGGCTTTTCTATGTTAAAACTATTTTTCTTGCCTTTTGACCACTTGCGAAATTCTGATACGCAAGTTGTACATACTTTATTCGGCGTCCAAGGTTTTTCTAAGTTACGAATTTTGTAATCGAAGTACATCTTGTACATATTTTTCACTAAGTTCGTGATATTGATTTGTTGTTTTGATAACATATATTTACCACAAATGTAGCAAAAACTCTCACGGGAGTTAACACATTTACGCGAAGTCATGTTGTTTCTTAATCCTAATTTTGGCGAAACTAAACAAAAAAAAAGAGAATGAAAAAACTGCAAGGGGGTAACCGAGTGATCACGGGCGAAAAATTGACAAAAAAAAAAAAAACCAATTGCTACTTATACTGTTGGAGACCAATTCGCGTATGCATATTCTTCGTTATAATATCACCTCTTGTGACGCAGATTAAATTTACAAAAAATTAAATTTAATATGGCGGACTTTGGGATAGGAGCCCCAAATTCAAATAAGAAACTGTTTATATTGAAGTTGAAATAATCAAAATTACAACTCTCAATAATTTATCGGTACCTGTTCTAAAGAGGCAAAATGTCTATCTGCAGAAAAATTTCAAAAACGTAAAAATTTAAATTATCGAAAATTGTGACGTGATGGAATTTTTTCACTATTTTTCTCATTATCAGCACACTAAAATCTACAGGAATCGCATCTCAAAATCAAAAAGGGGATTACCTTGTAGGCCTGTGTTATTTTTTTTATTTTTTTATGCATACATGTTAAAAGAGTTTTTGCAGAAGCGTATCTCGTTCGAATATTTTAAAAAAAATATGTTTTTTAGCCGATATGCCTGACCGCAAAATATTAATATTTTGAAATATTGACCCGTATTAAGCAGAAAACAGTATAGTTAATTGCTATCTTTTGCTTTTTGCTTCATCGCTTGGAACGGAAGTTTCTTCTGGCGACGTATTTGTGGCTAATGAATCAACTAAATTGAAATCTTCACAGGTATGTACATAGATGATTCATGGCTTATGATGAAGTTTTGCGAAATTACACAACTCTATGATTTTCCGTGCCATTGAAATACTGTGCACGGGTTTAAATTTCAAGATCCGAAATTTCTTTTTGAGAACGCCGTAAGATTGCTGAATAAATACGCGTGAGGAACGCAAAAAGTTGAGTCTCTTCTGGGCTGCTGTCAAATGGCCATTATCCTTATACATATGTAGCGAACAATGAGTAAAAAGCAGTTACTTACAAACTGTATGTATGTACCTTTTTTTGTTATAACAGCTTAACGATTCCTCTTTCGGGGTTGGAATCTTAAAATGTGTGCCATCAAGACACCCCACGACAAAAGTGAATTGATTGTCGCGTTTTTGTTTAAATTCACTTGCTATTTTGCTTAGAGACCTTAGGTTGCATGGCCACTGGATTATTTTCTTTTGCAGTTTAAGTATGACTTCAATAGATCTTTTGAAGATTCGATATAACCAGCCGATTCCTGTACCGAATCGGTTAGAAACTTCTCGGAAGCTACACTGGTTAGCGAGTTTCCATAACGTTAAATATATGAAGGCAATACTCCAACGAAATTATGGGCCTTCCAAAAACCGCTTGCTTGCACATGGGCATAGGTGCACTCTTAAGTAACTTTAAACAAGAGGAGTTAGAAGAGAAAGAAACTTGTTTTTATTTGTAAATAAATTTGCAATGCAGAACTTACTAGAAATGTACTTTCATTCAGAAATGGGTAAAAGCACATCATCGGGCCATCGGGGTATGAATTGATGACTTTGGTGAAGTTATTGGTACTTTTCTTTTAAAAGCCAATGTACTAGCCAGACATTTTCGTTCAGTTGTCTTTGTTTTATTTTTAACATATGAACAAACATATGTATATAAAACTATATAAAAGTATGTTTCCCTTTACCGCACGTAATTTTCAACCAATTTATCTAGTTGTTTTTTTTTTTTAAGTGTACATAGATAAATGCGGTAGAAAGGCAAAAAAAAAATTACGAAAACAAAAAAAAAAACTTAGACAGTTTTGTGTGCGATATGTACATACGATATGTATATACAGCAGAGTACAACAAAAAAATGTACTTGTACACACAAATGTTCGACTCGAACGTTCGTTCATTTCATTTGTTTTTGAGCGACAAAAAAGTAAAAAAAATTCCTCGCATCCCCATGATTCCATCTGATATGCCATTAGAATTTAAGCGTCCTCAATTCCATGTTCGCCTTGAATTCGCCGTTACCATCAATAAGTCGCAAGGACAATCTTTAGAAATGTGCGGAATAAATTTGGAAAATCCAGTTTCCTCGCATGGCCAACTCTACGTTGCATGTTCACGAGTCGGAAAACCATCTGCAATATTTGTTTACACGAGCGATAAGGAAAAAAAACCAAGAATGTTGTTTACCAAAAAGCATTGCAATAAATTTTTTATTTTACCCAAATTGTTAAAAAAAAATTTTTTTTTAATGCCTGGCGAAGCGGTACATATTTCGTGAATATTCGGTTGACACCTATTGTGTACTATAATTGTTTAGCAAATGATTAATTATTGAAACTGCTATTAATTTGTAAGACATTGTTTCAAATTTAAAAGAAAAAATGTCGGCATCGTATACTTTTAAAAACGTCATGATTCAAAGCACAACCGTGTGCGTAACGTAACGTAATAATTAAGGAAGTCAGCCATATATTCAGCAATCGGTTCGTTTGATCCCTGATCTCTTTCATTAAGGCGTTCCAAAACGACTAGTGGCCCCAACATGCATTGTATTTATGTAAGTGCGAGGGCATCTGACGGCACGCATGTATCATCAGTGAACAAAACAAAAATATTGAACACCAGCTGCGACTGTCGAATATTTTCACAACTTGCTCACATAATAATATCAAACAAATGGCAAATAATAGTAAATCTCTGAAATATTTTGAATTGTTTTTTTTTTTAAATTTTTATAAAATCATAAAGTTTTAGTTGAAACTAAAAAAAAACAAGAGTCTATTGTTTTATAATGCCAAAAAACACTTGAACACTCTTAGCATCCGCACTGTATCTGTCATAGTATTTGCAGTTTGTTATGTACTTTCCAAGTGTTCAGAATTATTTGAAATATTTGATTAACCGGTAAGATGGAAAACAACATATATTTACTGATATGCAGAGATAAATTCTAACTTTAAGAAATATTTTGCATAGAAAGCAATTGAGGGCGTATAAACCTCGGAACAAACTCCTTCTCTCGCCAAGGTGTGTAAAAACACGTTTAGAATAAGCAAAGAAATTCGTAGAACAGCAGCAGATTTTTCGGAACACAGTTTTTACAGACGAGTCAATATTTTATATTTGCTTATCTGATGGACACCGCGTCGTTTTGTTTGGAGGAGACAAGGAACTGCTCTCGTTTCGCAAAATGTAAACGCGACGGTAAGACATGGAGGGGGCAGTGTAATGATATGGGGTGCATTTGGATCCCACGGCGTTTGAAATTTGGTGTTTGTTGAGGATAATATGAATAAAATTGATTAAAAAATTTGCTAGAAACAGCTGCAAATTGAGGACCTCTTAATGGATCTCGTTTTGTGCAAGATAATGGCCCGAAACATTCCACTCACATCGTAAGGAAATGGCTCCTTTATAACACTTAAAAGTATTGCTCCATCCACTGCAAAGCCCTGATTTAAATCCGATAGAACACCTGTGGGTGTACATCGAAAAAAATTGCGAGAGAGAATAATGAGCAACAAAACAACTCAAAAACGCTCTTCAAAACATAATGGAAAATACACACATAATTTGGTTTCTTCGGTTGGAAATAGATTGAAAGCTGTCTTGAAGGCTAAAGGACATCACACCAAATATTAACCTTTAATTATATTGAATTTTAATGTACAACTTTTTTCTTAATTTAAGTGTTAGATTTTTGTGGCTTAAAAAACAACGGATTTTTTGTTGTTTTTCTCTTTTAGTTTTAACTAAAACCCTGTGATTTTATAAAGCTTTAATAAAATTATTCGAAATTTGCATTAGAGATAAGCGGCATCCCAGAGCAGTCTTTGATGTAAAAGAGAACGACTTAAAGGACGCAATTACCGCTTGGGAGCCCGTGAAAATGATGAATCTCCTGCCAGATATGTACACCAAATTTCAGACAGGACTGTGCTTCCTTAATCACCAGAATTTCCACCTGAAAACAGTGATCCCGGTGCGAAAAGAGATCCTTAGGTTGAGCTTTTTAGTCTGTGTAGAAGTAACATGAACTTCTTTCTATACTGATCACATTTTCCCACACTTTTCAAGCAGATGAATTTTAGTGAGGTGTAGTCGGTGTTCGAAGTTCAGTAAATCTAGGACCGATGAGTGGTCAGCTTGGAGGAGAGACCACTGGGCGGCCGCACTAGCAGCCATCTGTTTAAAAATATCTAGGCGCAAAAGGTAAAGCATTATATCAAGTGCGGAGGTGATCTAAGCGGTTTACTAATACACATACTGGCAGATCTTTTCACTTTCCCTAGGAGATTAAGGCGTTATTAAGAGCTGACTTCTAAAAGATCACATCACGTCTGGATTACGGACATGTACACCCAAAGTTTGATATACGGCTTCAAACCCCGGCTTCTATCTAAGGCTTTTTACAGGAGTAAGGGGCTACAATTACTTTCTTCACGCGTTCAAGTAGATTGGTTTTCCAGTGGAGTTCTTTACCAAATCACCTGTGTTTTGCATTATTTCTAAAAAGAAGACTGCTGCTGTTTATAGTAAGAGGGCTTGCATATGTGGGAAACTTGATATTTTCGAGTAAAAATTGCCAATTCGATTTTATGAGGATTAACTCCCAGTCCACTTCTTGTTGCACATTAGGAGAGAAAGAGAAGAGCGTATTGAAAGACTTCTCTTTAAGTATCTGGTTGTTTACATGATTGAGCAATAGCAACGTCATCTGCATAGGCAACCACTTTGCATTCTGCCATCGTTTCCAGGTCAACTATTTATGCCGATTATTGAATCCGTCGGATTCATTGCGGAGGGATCTCATCCGATCAGCACCTATTCACTTTCTCTGTGTGATCCTATTATAGAAACCGCCGGATGAACTACATTATCGGTCCGCAAAAGCACATTATTAACGACTTTAAATTCACCCATTTTTCTGTCAAATGAAAATATTCATCAACAAATACTAATTCAAATGAATATTATAAAAATAATGATACAATAGGATTTTATATTAATCTGGTCTGGAAGAGGAAATCGATAGCAGGGGTATTAGAAGGGACATAAGGATACAAGCGAAGGATGTATTACAGTTGCCCGACGCTCAGAAAGTAAAACAAAATAAAATCATTTCGCTAGAGAAATATTCATAAATCATGGTCAGGTTTACTAAAAATTTCAGGATAAATAAATCCGCTTTCGGATACGTTTTGAATGAACTGAAAAGTAAGATGCCTCCACTAGCAAGAAGTTCGTCGCTAACACCGGAATTTAAATTAGCATCATGTTTACGGTTCTTAGCTGAAGGTGGTTTCCAGAATGGCATTGGGCAGGATTTTAATATTGAAATGGCACAATCAACTGTATTCGTAGCATTGTCTGAAGTCCTGGATATTTTGGAGTCATGTTTATCCTCTAAATGGATAAGCCTGGTGATGTCTGAGGAAGAGAAAAGTGAAGCGAAGATGCATTTTTATGAAAAATGCAGAATTCCAGGTATCGTAATGTGCGTTGATGGATATGTACGAATTGTGAAGCCTACTGGTGAAAACAAACATTTGTTTTATAACAGAAAAGGATATTATAGTCTGAACACTATGATAGTAAGTATTCAATTTTAAAAGTTATTTTATTGTGTTTTCCATTATTTCCCCATTATTAGATATGCGATCATAAACAGCGTATCAGATAGGTAAACGCAAGATATCCTGGAGCTAGTCACGACTCCTTTATATGGGGAAATAGCGATACTTACTTCCATTTCAAATCGTTATACGACAATGGAGACAGAAATACACGGCTACTAGGTAAAATGTATATTTTTCAAAATGAAGTCAATTGTCTTTTTTAATCGGAGACGCGGGATACCCTTTGTCGCCGTGGCTAATACGCCTTTTAGAAATGCTGGCGTTGACACTCCTCAAAGCAGATTCAATAGGAGCCACAGTAAAGGCCGTAATGTGGTAGAACACCAATTGGAAAAATTGGTGTCGATGTTTGCTCGGTGCCCGACAATTACACTATTCGCCAAAAAAACGGTGCAAATAATCAACGTCAGCGCTGCACTTCATAATATACGCATCCATTACAAAGTATACGATGACGAAATCGAGAATCGTGAAGAAAGCGATGAAGTAGAAAGTATTGTACAATCTGAAACGTATTCTACAGAGGCAAATCGAGTTCGTAATGAAATGTTGCATAATTTTTTATAAAATAAAAAAATAAACACTTGCTTAAATCAGTACATGTGTTATTTATTTATTTATTATAACAAAAAAGAAAATCAGACTTCGTGGCAAAGTAAAAAAATCAAAAAACACCCTCCTAGGAACAAAGAAGGAGAGAGTTAAGTTTAAATTAGTCTTCAAGAGTTCTGTTAATTTTCATTAACTCAAGTTGAAGGGTATCTCTTTTTAATTTATTTTTTTCTACTGCGAGCTTTTCTATGCGTTCATTGTGCCTTTTAATTTCTTCAAGGAGTGACTGATGGATTGCATTTTCTTTTTTTTTGGTAGTCACTCAGTCGATCTATTGACCGGTAGATTTTTTTCAAAAAAGAATTTGTTTCCCCGGATTGTTCTCTAACAGTTAGAAGCAGTTCGGCTAATTTTCATACATTTTTCTTGCACATTTATCTGTTTTTCAAGAAGTTGTAATGGCTTTGGTTTTTTTCTCGACTGTTCTTCTGGTTTATTAGGTGATATAGTGTTGCATGCGTTCTGGTCATTCTCTAAGCCTATGGACGTATTGCTTTTGTCATGACAAGTTTCAGTTTGCAATCAAATTTCACTTTCAACAGACATATCCATATCTTGTGGCATACTAGAGGTAGAGTCACTGGTTTTACTTGGTGTACCAAAACTCTTTGTCTGAGGCAAACCCTCCACACAGTCTTTCAAGCACACAAGTTTAATTACATCGACCTCCAAAGGAGTGAAATAAACTACATTATATTCCCCACCACCTGTAGCTTTCAGCTCACCTTTATTACGTGCCAATTTTTTTCGTAAGGATGATTCGTGGTTCGACCAAACCTAGATTCAGATACGTATCGTTTAAAAGCAACAACTCAAAATTATCAAAATTAAATACCTTTTCCACTCCGAAATTTCTTTAGAAGGAGGCCCCAAACTATTTAATTCTGTTGCTAAGGTTTCCCAAAACTTGTAAACAATTTCGGGATCTTTTTTTGTTAAATTTTTTTGCGATGTCGGGATTTTTTTTCAAGCATTTTACCATTGCTTGGAATTGTGGCCGTGTTGTTTGTTTTCTGTAAATAAAAGTATTTTGTATCATTTCAATTTATTTCTATCTTCATATGTATGTACATATGTATATTAAAACTTACTTTTTATTGGCTTGTATCATTTCGAAGAGATTAGTTAGATCTTTATTGATTGAAAAATTATTGATTAGAAAAATTACCAACTGTTGTTAGCCGTAATCCGCAGCTATTTTGATGCGTTTTGAAAACGTCAGATTTTGTATGGAGTGCGGACCGTTTGCGGTTTCAATAATGCTTACTTACCGACATTCGTTCACTTGCTAGCCGAAATTTTGAATGATAGGAAATAGGTGCGGATCGAATGAGGTCACTCCGCAATGAATCCGACGGATTCCATAATCGGCATGATTAACTCATTTCTCGTTTGATTTCACAGATTGTACAGTGGGTACAAAGCACTACCTTGAGGTGTGCCGCAACTGACAAATCTTAAGCCGCCCTAGTTTGTGTCAATGACCCTGCCTGGAAGCAGTTGATAGATTAGCGCCGTAAGCGAATTATCGACTCCCAAATTTGCAAGTGCGTTAATATAATTGCTTCTGGTTTCACATTGTTAAAGGCACCCTTAACGTCTAAAAAAAACCGTGGTATACTCCTTAATGCTGAGAGATTTTTCAATAGTATCACCAGTGAGAGTCAGTTCCTATCTGAACTGATTTGACTTTACAGTACACATATTGGGGTGCCGAGAGCATAGTCGGCCTAATACTCTTGCGTAGATAGATATTAATCAATCTCTACAGTTTTTTTTAATAAAAAGGAGGATAGGCTCAAAACTCTGAGATCCTTTGGATTTACATGTGAACTTTTTACTACATATGTAATTATACATGTATACATGTATGTATTGAATGTTTTGGTTTCATTTCTCTAGCTCGTATACATTAAAAACTACCACTTTCAGGCATAACCTTGTCATTCACAAGACCTGTCTAAGGCATATTCATAATTTTAAGTCTGTGTCTGGTTTTTTTTTTTTTACAGATTACGGTTCTGTCCTATATGCTGTAAATTGAAAATAAATGTATCCTTATCGGTGATACTATTCGTAACACGTACATAGAATACATAATTTAAACTAAGAAATTGAAGAAACTCGAATACCTACGTACGTAGGAGTATATAATCTCTGGAAATAAACTTCTTATTTCTGCACATCATAAAGACTAAAATAACGATACTCCAGAGATTGATGTATAATTTTCATGTTTTCCAACCTAATAGCTCTACTGCGAGTAATAATTCTTTAGAATTCATATCATTTTATCTATTTATGTACATACATATGTACATATGTACATATATACGGAGAACATTTCCACTATGGTATTCTCTATTTTAGCGTCAACCATTAAAAAGTTAAATGTTGCAGAAAACACGTAAACTAAGCACTATTTGCTTAATCCCTGTGGGCAATTAATTTTACCAACAGATGTGCTCGTACTCGTTTCTATACGAACAATTTCACAAGAAGAAAAGAAATAGTGTTCACCCTCGCAAACCTAAAAAAAAAATTAAATCGAGGATATTTCACTGTGAATGTTTTAGAATGGTCCTTTAATTGATACTTTAATTTGTCACTTTGAACGAAAAGAAAAACCAAGCACAGACCATAAAATGAATAGACTGTTAGCGAAATTTTCAAATGCGATTGTAGAAAAGAGTACAGCATTAAAAATGTCATTAGAGAACGAAATGTTTTCGAACCATACAACTAGAAAATATAAACTTTTCCGTATAATGTACTCCAAAGACGGTTAAGTAAAATACTAAGAGTGTCTCTTATAGAAATTTATGGAATAGTGTTAAAAAAATTAAGTTTTATTTTAAATCCGCATTGCTTGTTTAAAAAATTAATTTTCTTTGCCCACTAATGGCAGGTAGCGTCATCGTTTGTCGAGCTGATGGTTCACAGTTCAATCCCTGATGTCAGAAAGCATGAAAAGAAGCAGTCCGATCGATTGCGAAAGCTTATGACAACACTACTGCGAAGGCATAACACTGGCAGTAGGTTTGTCATATGGGTGGTGAAATTGTTCGCTCTGTTGACGATTGATATGCTTATGACATCAGGTGAACTGCCGAAAAAATACTGTGAATCAGAAGCGAGGGCAAAAAAATAAATGACAACAGAAAATCTCCCCAGTTATCTGGACACCATCCCCACAGCTAATGTGAAACCTAATACACCTGAGTTTCAAACCACTACACCAATCTCTTGCTCTCTCTATCTATCTTTCGTACGCCCGCACCGTGTGAAAACATGCAAAGGGGTATTCATAACCCCTTGAGTGCGTGCAAATTATACAAAAAAAATACACCCCTATCGTGGGATCAGTCGGATCTGAGATTCCCTTCACCTATTCGATTCACGTGAACATAAAAATGCTATCGTGGGATCTGTCGGATAATCTCCCTTACCGACCAGTATTGTTGATTAGGCAGTTCTATTGTGACAGCTTGTAAAATAAGCAAAAGTCAAATTATTTCAAAACAACCATATGTTTTGTAGTGCTAAAGTAAAGAAAAAGATCGTGCTATATTTTTTACTTCAAAATTGAATTCAATCTTGCGTTTGCATTCTTTTTAAAAAATCAATTAACATGAAACATAAATAATAAATTTCCTCTGACGGCCTTTTTGAGTGATTTTTGGCAATATCGGGATACTCCTTCATTGCACTAATTAATTCTTTAAATTGCTCCCTCTTTGTAGTTTTTGTGCTTAAAATTAGCAAACAAACTTAAAAATAAGAAAACAATTGCAAAAAGGGGATTTATGCTTACATTTTGCGCAGCTGGCGTCCTTTTTGCAGTGCAAATCAAACAAAACAACCAAATCCGCAAGGAAAAAGCTGCGGATTGCAAATGTATGGGGAGATTCGATCCGTGCGTTTTCCACGATGCAGTGGATCTGATTAGCGACATGTGAACGATTCATGTCTGCGGATTGCACGATGCAAATTTTTCATTATTCGTGAATCGTTCCCCCTGACAGATGGATTCCACGATAGCGGCCTTTTGAAGGTGGAATTGTTTTTTTTAAGAATATTTTTTCATTGATTTTTGGTACAATTTAATCTTATCAAGAGGTATACATTGCATGCCAATTTTGTTAATATAGCTAGGTACATAAATGTTAAGAAAATGGTTGTGTGTATTGTATTTGATTTACTAAAAATCAAATACTACAAAACTAACAGTTCTATGGTATTGCGGTTTAAGGACAGGCTATGTTTTCAAATTTAATTATAAATCTCCGCAGCCAAACGGGTTATCTGCAGGAGCTTATGCCCGTTAGGATATCATAGCGTAGCCTTAAGTCGACTAGGGCATAGTACATTTGTTTTTGAACATGAGTAGTAGAATTGTGTTGTAGAGAAGCCACACTTAATAGAGAACTCCTCAGCTTGTCATTAATGTGCAATTCCCAGAGGAATTGGTTGTCGATGGTGACATGGACGCTTCCTGTTTCTTCTATGGATTCGTGGCACACATCTCTCTAAGCGAATGGGTAACTTTTTTGAAAAATGTCAGCATTTCATATAATATACATAAAACGCAAAGATCTGTCCGGAATCCCACACTGCACTTGGAGTTCTCTGGTACAACAAAATTTCTCCGTTTTTGAAATTTGTACTGATTTTTAATTATAAGTTTATGTTTTTTGAAAAGTTTTCATATTTGGTTTGCTACTATTTCCTCCATAATATTTTCTATTGCTGGCAATATTGCTATACGACAATAGTTTGCTATGTCTCTCTTAGTACCCTTTTAGATTGGGCGAAGGACTGCATCCTTCAGATTTTTTTGTATATCGATTCATCAAAGTAATTATTTATCCATTTTGATTATTGGAATGAATATATTGCCATTTTCTTTTGAAATTCATTGCTCTGATACCATTTGACCAAGGCGATTTTTAGATATCTAAGCGCTGTAGTAAATTGCCGGAAAATCTAAATCTCCCAAATAGATAAAATCCTCTATTACTGGGTTATGATGGATGTAACTAAAAAAAGATATAGAAAATCTTACAATACTGTGCCTTTATTCGATGAAAAGTTTTTTTTTAATTATTTCGTTAGAGAGTTTCCAGTTCATTTAACATTTATGTTTAGTATTGTTTAAAAATTATTATAAATAGACTTACAACAAAAGATCGCTTCCGCATCATTGAAACTTATTTAAAAAATCGGTCTTCAATTCGCGAAACGTATAGAAGGGGGCAAAATCTTCCGGTAAGGGGATCAGAGAACTGAAGTAATTCGAATCTCGAAACTCGTGGTCACTGTATTAACAAGGCGCTGATACACATCAACGAACGCCCTCCTGCATAGTGTTCTGCGATTTGAGGTTTGCAGTTGGTACTCTAATCTTGCCAATGAAGAGTTTCCATTGCAGAACCCATTGACAAACACCATTTCCGCGTATTCAAGTGATGAAAACATTTTGCAAAAATCAACCTTTCAATCTAATCTCCACTTAAAGGATTATACCTCTTAACTGGGACACCCTGTATAAGCAGTCTCGCACGTGTGAGGAGAGCGATCAAGATATTATTCGTACCCAAGGCCGGCAAAGCAAGTCACACCACCGCTCATAACAGAAACTGCATTCGCAGTGGATTACGCCTTGGGGACATATCTTCAAATCAGCGCGTTTACACAAAATGTATAGAGATGGCGCTGCATAGTTTTTTTCGGATCAATCGAGAAATCGTTAAAGGACAAAGAATACACGTTAGTTGCATTCTTGGATATTAAAGGAGCATTTAACAATATCGAACGGACGCGGTGCGACTTGGTAAGGAACATGTACCATCTCAGCTGTAAAATATGGTCAGACGGAAGCAGGCTCTGTGTATGAATGGAACCTCAGTTTTCCTAATCCTCAAAAACGAAGACCTTTTGAACTGCACCAACTACAGAATCGTCATACTTCTTAACATCGCATATAAGACCTTATCTGTCGTATTGTGGGAACGCCTGAAGCCGTTTGTCAACAATCTGATCGGTCCATATCAGTATGGCTTTTGGCCAAGAAAGTCTACCATCGATCAATTATTCACACTATGGCAGATTTTGAAAAAAAAAACCTAGGAGCTACAAGGCCGCATATGACAGTATTTATACAGACTAGATATTTAGAGGAATGTCTAGTTTTGGCATCCCTGTCAAACTCACCCATTTGTACAGAATGGCAATGTAGAATGCACGCTGCTCCATCAAGGTCGGTAAAGACCTCACGGAGATATTTTATGTACAAAAAGGTTTCAGACAAGGAGATGATCTGTCGAGCGCTTCTTCTTCTTGACATTTAACGGGCAATGAGAACAAGCCCAAGTATATGGTGTCAACAAGACAGCCCCACCAAAACCGTCGTCCCTTTGCCGTACAAAGCGTCACCGTAGACAGATATAACTTTGAGGCGACTTTGTAAGGCTCAGGTATTAATTCAGACAACGGCATGAGTGTTTATACCAAACAAAGAAAATCTCTTGCAGTGCTTCTTTGGGCTAAGAAGACCGTGTCTCGTACAACTAAATTGATTTGGGGCAGGACTTTGTCAAAATTGATGAAGTTGCTCTTGGTTGTTTCGAGAGGAAAACTCTTCGGGTGATTTTCGTTTCCGTCTGTATAGACGGTACGTGGAAATCACGACGCAACAACGAACTGTACGGGCAATTCAGTGACATCGACTTAGCCAGAAGAGTGAAAGGTCCAACGACTGAGGTTATTGGGTCATGTAGAGCGCATAGACATCAATGCTCCGGCCGGGAAATTCTTTAACTGCACTCCCGAGGGAGGGTGTACACAAGTGGAAGTGGACTTTAGCCAACTTAGCGGGCGAAACTGGAGCCAGCTAGTAAAAGATCGAGCTGGCTTGAGGTTGAGGTTGAGGGCTAGTTCCACCTCGGACTATCTTATGTTTGATTGCTATTTCTCTCTCCATAATTTTACTAGTACTCGTATTGTAATATAATCCAGCCTCGTTAGTAATGCATATGGCTATGCTTCGAAAACCAGATCGATTTCCTATTTTTTGCCTGAAACTAAGCAGTTTAATGGAATATACACATACATATGTATATTTGAATTGCACTCGACTCTGACAAACTTGCATAAGAAATACCATAGACTTTTCGAAAACATTCACCTTCACTCATATGGGTGGGGTGCACAATATCAACCACTGACTTCAATGCTCCACCCAAGGCCATCGCTGGATGCAAATTTAAACGCCACCACCATTACTACAATCCATACAGGAGCTCTAGAAATCCTTAGTGCATGAGTTATAAAGTAAAATGTCGGTCGCGGTGCTTAAATGCGTTATCTTCACCAAAGGGAACTTCATCGAGCTGTGTGTTATAGGTGGTTATAAGGGATTACGGACATCTTCACAGTCTAACATTGAAATTTATTGAGTTCACGTAACGTAGCGAACTATATCAAGCATATAAGTATGTTTTTGAGGAATTGTAAACACGCTATTTGTAATCTATTTGAATTTATGCAAAGCTTTCGATTACATGCGAAAAATTAAAATAAAACCAAGAAGACAAGCATTAGGTTTGTTCACGATTTATTATGTGCAATGGTCGCTACACTTATTTGCTTGGCTACTTAAATGTATATCACCCGTTTCGCGCAAAGGTCATTATTTTTTAAAGTTCCATATTTTACGAGAACCTGTGTCCCAATATTGAAAGTTATTTAACACAGTATATAATAATTTAGATATCTTTGTGCCCAGATATTTATTTAAGTCCTCAATTTTGTTAGTCTTAAGTTAATGAGTAAATTTTATCGAATGTACTGAACCGTTCGAAGTCTGTTGAATATATAAATTGCAGGCTGGACTGTTTAAACACTTCATCATTATCAAGAAATGGCAGAATTCTGTATTTCTTACAGTCTAAGGATTGTCCAAGGGTACGCATCTTGGAATAAGGACCTGAATCTGTATATACTCCCCTTAGAGTACGCATGGACGCTGATAGTAGGTTAAGATATATGTAGGGCAACAATGAAAAACAGCACAAGTCGTTTTTTTCAATTTTTCAGGAGAGTCCTTTAAAGATTTGACATGAGTTTACAAAAAAACTATCCATCGTATGAGAAAGTTTTGACACAGAAATGAAGATGATAAAATATTAATTTCCGTACAATTCTAAAATCGATTATAGAATCGAGTATGGGGCATCTGATAATACGATAACTCAATTTTGACATAAGTAGACTAGTGCTGTTTTTCCTTTTTGCCAATGTTATTCCTTGTGGTAATCAGTGATGTGATCCAGGCAGCTCTGTCTGGAGGAAACATGGGACTGAGATGGACTATGACATCATATCTCAAATATTTTGATTACGCTGACGACGTTTGCCTGCTCTCACACAGGATAATTCACCTGCATTAGATGGACCATAATCTGGAGTCAGAGGCGAACAAGGCCCTAAGCACTTCATTTTCTCAGGAAAACATCAGCGCCGCTATGCAATGGAATCCACTTACCCAATCAGGCAGACGAGTGGGCCGCCCTACGCAGACATGGAGAAGGACAGCCGAGGAGGAGTCTAGCACGTTGCGCCCCATGTGACCACCGGTGGTACATTTTTGTCTATTTAAATGGACCGTGGTGCCCACTGGTGGTACACGTGGGTACATGGCTTCAGCCCTGTATGTCTATCGGTGGACACGAAATATATGCGTTTTGCTTATGCAAAGCGAATTGTCGGTACCCTTGAGGCCTTGAGTACTAAAAAATATGAAGGGCTTAGCAAATTGGGGATTTTTTGTAAAAAATTAACGATTTATTTGACAGTATGACTTAGAACAAAAAAAAAAACATTAACAATTCATTAGAAATTCATTATTCAAACTTAAAAATAAAAAAAATAAACAATTCATTCATAGTTTGTTTCATTTATGTGCTGCCTCAAAGCATGAAATGCACATTGGAAAATTGCATTGATCGCAGATAGTATTCACTCTTTTAGCTTTCTTTCTGGCATAATCACTTCTTTGTTCTTTTAACATGTTGTTATAACACATTGTGCATCTTTTCCGAGTAAATCTTTTCTGCCCAGGTACTTCTGGAAGGTAGTGGTTTCGCTTTGTTGCTGAAGAAGATGGGGGAGACATTAGCGCTTGCCTCTCCTCGCAGTTTTTACACACCTGGCCTTCAACGATCTTTTCCTTGAACTTAGTGATTGTCATTTTCGAGTTATTTATTTTATTATATAAAATTAATTATTTATTATATAATTAAATTAATTAACAGTGGTTGCAGTAAACAGGTGAAATACTACCCTTTTATACCACTTTAGTGTACGTCGAAGATATGGTGAATAGGCAGCCATTTGGTCAGACAGATCTATGAACGCGTTTCCTTTATTGTACTCAACCACCATTATTTGTAACTTTTCTTCCGCTTCTAATGGGCTGCATTGAGCTGTCATGTTTGGTACTCAGCATAAGAACATCCCTTTAATCCTTCCACTTCAGAACAATAATTCCAGCCTCATTTTACTCAGCGCAAATCTCACCTTTCTTGAGCTTAGATTTGATGACATTACGGGGATTTTTTTTTTTGGGTTCATTCGAAGAGTGCCTACCAGCCAAGGGCTGGTGTGTACCAGTTATCAGTGTATAAGGTCCTTCCGCAGTCCAAAAGACCTTCCATCAGTTCCATAATTATCTTTTCTGATACAGATATGTTATCTGCCCTTTCTTTTCCAGTATAAATCTTGAATGCCCATGTATACCCCCCTTGAATATTGATTTGTTTTGACGAAGAAATTATAAAAATCGACTGGATTTTTTCCAATAAGTTGTGCGCTAACACCAGGAGCTACTCCATCACTCGCAAAATCGTTACTAAATTGTTGTCTTACTCCACCAACAGGTTGCCATGCGAGGTGCTGTGTCGTTGATGCTGGTCTACCTGAACCTCCTTCAACTTCACCTTCCAAAACGTCACCTTCAAGAAAGTCTTTATCGAGAACGTCATTTTCCAGAGAAACTGAGCTACTTGAACTTTCTTCCTCCGTAAGATAATTTAGGTCATCAAAAGAATTGTCAGATAATGCCTCGCCTTCTTCACTTTCTTACTCACTCAAATCTTCAAGTACTCTCTCCAATACTGCTTGACCTAGTCGTCTTGCCATTTTATCAACTGAAAATGAAACAAAATTTCCTTAGGCATGTCAAAAAATAAAGTGTCCACCGGTGGCCACGCTGTCCCACGAGGGAAATTTACACTCTGGGACCACGTGGTCCACCTGTGGTCATTTTCCTAAGTTCACATTTTTATACAGCAAAACACATAGAATTTACATAAATTCTATTTACTTGTTAACTACAAAAAGATCACTTACATTTAAAAAACTAAAAAAAAAAAAAAAACAAAATGTTCCACCACGCAACACAAAAAAATTTCACCGGGGCTCAACGTGCTAGTTTGGAGATGACTTGGAGGGAGCTCAAGCGCGTTGCAGAAATCCTTATACGATGGCGCGTAAGGTAAGTAAGTAAATTTTGACTTATACGCCAGTACAGAGTTCTATAAAGCGATCAAAGAATCTTTGTCGGCATTTGAAATCGACTTTTGCTATTAGACGAAATTGCACTTGTTTCCAGGTCTATGTACATCTATTTGATATTACCCTTAGGATTACTATCGTAGGAAGTCGTTTCCCTGACACTCATAGAACTTTCAGGACGTAGACTTAGAGCTTAAAGGTCTTTATAAAGTTAGACTGTTACCGAGATACTAAAGTAGTTCATTTAATAAAATATTTTTTTCTTTGCAAGTAGCCCGGGGAAGAAGTCGACAATTTTATTGATAAATGCCGCAAAAGGCCAGCAGTTTAATGTACATTGACTTCATCAGTCTGATTTGAGCAAGCTAGCGAGTTTCGCATTCTGGAAGGTTTCCTATTTAAGTTTTCTCTATATATCCAGCATAAGGGTGACCGTCTGTCTATTCGCTGTTTTCATTTCTTCTTTGCTTCTATTATGCGGCTTTCGTTTTTTTTCCCCTGGCTTTTCTGGCAACCCCTTAATTCGCACTTTGTTAGTTAGTCGTTTGGGTGCCGTGACATAAGACCATATTTCAAAATATGGCCCTATGACGCTCTCACACAGCGACATAAGGCCATATTTCGAGGCATTGAAATTGATAACATATGTAAATCCACGAATTGTTTGGCCTAAAATGGAACATAAGCCCACAATTTTTCAGAATGTAAAATGTCAATTAAAATGAGACTATATGATAGTCTATATGAGCATGTGATGCCGGAGGCCGTCCGGTGTATGAGTCGAGAAAAATGTTCATAGTTTTTTTTTTAAGCGAACAAAACGGGCTTACCCACTCCGTCTTTCAGGCCTTCGCCCTAATACTACCTTCGATACTAATACTACCAGGGTCTTGTACTTATAGACTGGGGCAGTCTAGACCTCATTCCAACTAATTTAGGAAGTTCCCCTTCCTTGCTCGCGAGTTCTTTCGGTACAACATTTGAAAAATGATTAGAGTAAGGAAAATTTACCACCTCAAAATTAATAGCGTTGATGTTCCACTTCTCACTAAGCTTAAGTCGATTACCGAGGCCCCTTATTAATTTACAAAAGTAAAGTCTTAGTTCATACGATGCACTCATTTTAAATATTCTAAGTCCAAAGGTCTTGCACAATTTGACTAATTGGATGTCTCTTTTGTCGATTTTTCCCGCTGCAGTGTTTTCTCTTCCTGATTTGTTACTTATTCTTGCATTAAAGTCCTCTATGATCACAATGTTTTGATTTCCGCTGCACCTTAAAAAGTTTTTTGGAAGTCATCTTCCCAGTGATTGTTATTTAAATACGTTGGGACGATCAAGCGTTTGTCATTATTGTATTATAAGTTTAAAAACGTTGTCTCTTCTGAGTTGTTAAGCTCACAACAGATTCCTTTCAGCTCCTTTTTGTGTCCAAAAGAGCAGACACCACTTGGTCCATCTCTTGAATAAATTGTACTCACCGTAATCCACATGCATTCGTATTTCACCATCTTACTCTCATGCAAATTGAAATTAAAAACTAAAATTTCGTACAAAAACACCCGACAATATTTTAAGTTTTAAAGACTTTAAGGACTTACTTACAATTATTAAGGGATTGGAATTAATAATTATAAGAAAAAACAATATTTCCTTTCGAATTATAGCCCAGCAGCGGAGTCACAAAATATGCGAGGCTGAGTTGGTTGACTTAACGAATTATGGTTGACTTTTACGCTCTAGATTGACCGTGCCTTACACCTGTAGGCTAAAGTGTTTCTGCTTTTATAAGCAAGCAGTATCGCTAATAAAATTCAGTAATACGAATTCACTTCTAACGTAGTCGTTCAAATATTAAAATTTTAATCACCTGTAACCAAAGCTAACAAAAAGTTAAGTCACCGTCGCAGAAACTACAAACCTGAAATACTATCTTTGCATTGCAGCACAAGGAAAATCGGGTCAAAACAGGAGTCTGAGGGAGAATCTTCAATAAAAACCATTTTATTAGCTATAATTTTTATATGAGTCTTATTTAACAGATGGTGAGTTGTCCGAGGTAATCCAGTGTTTCGAGATTGGTGTCCTATATTAAACAAAACCTTATCAACAATATAATATTATAAATATCTGAAGGCGCTAATTTTATTTTTGAAATAAAAAAATAACTTAAAACCCCAACATATTACAATTTAAAAGGTATGCAATGTTGCCCACCTACGAGTGTGTACATAAATGATGAATAATATACCAGCGATATCCTGTCATCCATAAAAGTAAGTTAATTACTCTTCGCTCCCGTGGATGATAGATAAAAATAAAATATATTATCACCGTACTCACGATTTTCCAGCAGACGTACATAAGACCGTAAAATTAATCATACTCCTCTGGAATATAAAATCAAGTGAACCACCGGAACCACATGCGCACCTAACCAACTGCTACGAGAATGAAGGACTAGATAAACTCTCATAAATTCCACACATACATGCTCGGTTTTATGCAACAAAGATTAATCGTGCTTATATTTTATCATCGTCCAAGTGCATAATTCACTCCACTTGTGGCAAAACTGCATCGTATTAAAGTTTTCTTATCTTAACCCAGACCAACCCACGTTGCCCGACACCTTTTATCATTGTTGCTATTCATTAAATGCAAGGCGTGGAAAGAATATGAAGCCTGAAATGTAATTTGTCAAAATGCTGTCAGCATGTATGGTTTTTAATAAAAGGAGGAACATGGTAGACAGATCGTCTCAACGTTACTTAATCGTTATTAGAAAGCATCCGGCATTTACAGTAGGTACTATCCATATGCATGAGGCAATAAAATTACATACATGTGTACATACATACATGTACAGACTTTTGCTAATCTGCCTGGAAAAGAAAGTTTTTATTGGATCAGAAGAAAAAGGGCAGAATTGGATGGTACGTAATTTTGAGTTCTAAAAACTCTTGCGTTCGTGTGATTTAAACAAGGACGGATCTGAATTTCTAGCCATATACTTTTAAGAAGTATGTGAAAAAAAATCCTATAAGTAGCTCTAAAATGCGAGTAATACATACCTCAACACGAATGTATACAAGTCGGAATTTTCGTCCAATATCTAGTAACAAACACAGTAAGATGAATTAAAAACATACTTATGTACATATCTTAAAATTCATCTTTTTACAGTTAAAAGTAATTGTGGTGGCATTGGGCCGAATAGTTTGGAAATCTTAGGTGGGTTGCTCTCGAAGCATTCACGAATTATGACGTCACATTTAAAATTTGAAAAAAAAATGTACATACTTATACATATACATAGGTAGGTATGCACATTTGAATTCTATTTGGTGGCGACCTAAATACAGCGCTGGTTGCACATTACCTTACATAAATACATATGTTCAGTTGTGTTCACATAAAGAGCACACCCTTACATTTTAATACAAATTTAGTTCAGACGATTTTCTATGCCAGTTATAAAAACTTTTTTTTTTCAAATACAATTCTTTTCCAAATATCAGTTTAAATTAAATTAAAAGACTTCATTAACTTAAAAATGTGCTGTTCATATAAACAGCACAGTCAAACAAAGTTAACAAAAGAAAAGAAAAAATTTAAAACACAAATATTTTAGTATTTGGTGGGAGAGTTTTTGCTCCTAATTACTTCCTTGTAAAGCTGACTTGACGACCCGCCAGCGTTCATTCGAATTCTTTGGATTTGAGACCTTCAATATAAATTCCACATCGTTTCAAAGCTCCTCTATTGGATATAGGTTTGGACTTTGGGCTGTCCAATCAAGTACCGATATTTGTTCCTCCGAAAACCGACTCTTCACAAGTCGCGAAATGCTTCGGATCATTTTCATGCATAAATATCCATGATATTGGCATAGATTCATCAGTGTTTGGCTTCATATGGCTCTCTAGAATGCTTTTGTACTGATGATGATCCAGAATGCCCTCAATTTTTATGATATGTAAGTCTAAAACCATGTCATGACTTCGCCGCCCATAAAATTATATTCCCGTCACCATGTTTGACAGTCTTAATGGTGCACCTGGGATTGTATTTTTGGCATCCGATCCCAGGCGAATGAACTTATGTTCGTAGCTAGACGAAATGTTTCTTCCAAGTAAACAAGGACTAGTCCTTGTAAGCGTTTGCAGAAGCAAGTCTTCTCTTTCGGTTCTTCTGTAACACGAGCGGTTTCTTCCTGTAAATTCTTCTGTTGAGCTTGAATTCCATCAGACGACGATGCACAATTGTGGCTGATATTTGGACATAATGCTAGTCACGCAGGGGTCACTGCAGTTTGTCTTGTGTATAATCCTGTATCTTTTCTGAGGTTTTCCTCTCCCTATTCTTCCTAACAGGATTCGCTGAATATTCAGAGTCCCGTATGACTTTCATAGTATTCTGTCCTTGCCGCCGCCGAAATAGACTCTTCGTCCTATATCATAGAAGCAATTATTTTCTTCCTTTCCTCGGTGCAGTATTTTCGTCTTCCCATCTTAAATCTTGCCAAATTATGTAAGCAATTAGTGTAATTTTGAGAGTTTTTGGAAGAAACCAAAGATGTGCTATTTATATGAACACTCACTTCGCAATGACAATCTTGTTTAACGATCGTAAAATAGAGAAGAACTCACGATCTTCTTTGTTGTATGTTTTGATCATAATGGTACAATTCTACTTTAATTATCGTTTCACTGGAATCCAGTTAGTGTATTACAGTGTAAATTGCAAAAAACAGATATTTGCATTAGAGTGTGCTATTTATGTGAAGACCACTGTATGTATTGTATATGTATATGCACATACAGGGTGTCCCAGGTACAAGGTATAATCCTTTAAGTGGAGATTCCTGAAGTTCCGGCGAACAAAAAAATCGTATGGCAGAGGGGTGGGTCAATTTTCACCCCATTTCGAGTTATAGCCCGCCAAAGTAGGACACCTCCAATTTGGAGGTATAACCACTTTAAATGATATTACTTCTGATCTATTATAGCTTCAAAAAAACATTTCAAAAAGACAATTCAGTATCGCAGATAATATGTTAGAATTTTGTGCAATTTTATGAAGCCAAAAAAAATTGATGGCTCCTTAAACTCAATATTATGAAAATTTCTTGTTCCAATTTGTTACATAAAATGCATTTTTCTCAAAGCTTTTACTTAGTAAAAAACTTTTCTTTTAAACTTTTATCTTTGACAAGATTTAAAAAACTTATGTTAATCAACTTTTTCACGTACGGTTAATGGAAGTTGTAGTAAAAGCCATGTTTTTTCAGACAAAAACGGAAAAAAAATAATTAAAAATCCATTGGTGTTAGCCAATCCAAATCGACCAATCCACCCTTCATTACATGTTTGTTTGAGCAACGAAGTTACCCTGCTGCTACTGTGACAAGCTGCTCCATTCTGTTGAAAAAACATTGCCCTTCTCTGAATAAGAGGAACATCTTCAAGGAGCTTCGGCAATTGATCTCACAGAAATTCCAGGTAGTAATTGGAATGAGGTGTATGTGGAAGGACATGTGGGCCTACTACCATGTTTCCTATTACTCCTCCTTTTGGATCTTTACAAACACTCAAATTTCCAAAGAACATAAAATACTACGGCCTTATGGCTCCTCAGTCACTTTTGAAAATGGGAAAGAAGAATTTAGGTAAAAACAGATTTTAATTTGAAAATTTGGTCTAAGAAATGTTCTCACTATTTTATGACCTGAAGATCTAATACTTTAGTGCATTGAACAAAAATATCAAACAAAAATCCTGAACATAGATGGCGTCAAATTTAAATAACAGGAAAGGAGTGAATCTATATCAAACTCTCATTTATTCTTTGTAATTATTATTCTTTGAATCTGTACCAATTAAGTTAATTTTTAATTAATTAACAAAGCCCGCACTAAGAAGGGTGGACTTGTCCAAGTGCTAGGCTGCGAAGTTCTATGGGCATAGTAATATTCTGCATGCTCTACCAAGAAAACTCATATCGCCCTCAACAAATTACATTATCCCCACAATGATTCTGACAAAGCGCTTGGACATGCAATTCGCTACAAGAAAAGAATGGCAAGATGGACAGGTGATTAAGGATTTCGATATAACAATCTACACCGAAGATTCAAAGATGGACTGTGGAGTCGGTGCGTGTGCTTTATCGTAATCCCTAAACGTCTCAACATTTTATAGACTCTCAGACGCTGCCAGAGTTTTCAAGCGAAATTATTCGCTATCCGCGAAGCATGTCGCTAAATCAAGTTACACACAGAGATACTATCGGGTCAAAAAATTTTAAATTTTGTTGATAGTCAAGTGGCCATCAAGGCCTTAGTAACTATATCATCTATATAAGTACTAGAATGAAGGACTCGCTAGGTCGCCATTTTATCGAAATTCTAATCTGGGTTCCATGTCATAGCAACGTTTATGAAAACGAACATGATGAACTGGCCAGACAAGGCTCAGCCATCCATTGCTCACTTGCTGAACTAAAATCCTCAAATTTTCTTAGATCGACCGACCTTAAATGGACTAGCTTGACAAACTGTCTCACATCCAAAAGACGGTGGACAAACTATAACTAGACAAAGACGACTTTATTATGCAGAAAGCTCAAAGATGTTGCCAGAAAAGCGGCGATCACCACGGAACATTGGCAATGGGCCTAATAGTATGCCAAGGTGTTGAACGGGACTGGAGGCATTTAGATAATGACCAGGCTAACTGGAGAGGGTTGTTGCTGCTCAGCTTCATTCCGAATTATTGCAACACATAAGTAAGTAACTAAGTAGGAATACAGTCAAAAAGATTTGGAAAATGAGTCCTTCCTTGATCACATCACATTTCTTATGCGTAGTTTTTATAATACAACTTTAGAGCCATAAGTGGTTCTATTTAAACCTGGTGTCAAAATATGAACTGAAAAATCGTTGACTGTTTTGAATGTGCTGTCAATATATGTATATATGTACATATTGCCAGCCTTTTGAAATTTGTGGTATCATTTTAATATATTGTAACATCACAAGGAAAATACAAAGCCTTTTCTTCTTGTAACAATCCAGCGCCGAATAATGTAATTTCTAAAGTGTTTCTGTGTACAAATATTGAATTTTTGTATAGTTTTGTAAAGGTTTTATGAATTACGAATATTTTTGTCCATCTAAAATTTGAGTTGTTTTGTTATTTTTGTTTATTTACAGTTATTTTAAAATTGAATTGTTCATTTTAGTAGTTCTATGTTTACGTTAAGAACTAATCTTTTAAATAATAAAAAAAAGAAATATCAAATATAACGGTTTCAGTATCTTTTTTTTATTTTTCATCAGACAATATCATTTTACGAATACTTTTGTCCATCAGTGTATATGATAGAATATCTGATACAATTGTACTCTTTACTTACACCTCAAAGGTTTCGCGAAAAAATTCGATCTCAAGATTTTGATCAATCTTTGAATTTCTATTATGAGAAACTGGGAAAAGTGGATTTCTTAATTCTATCTTCTGTCCGTCTAAATATACCCTCAACTGTAGTCTAAAAGGCTTAACAGTTTTTTTTAACTTGATATCAGAACTCAGAAATCCCGCAATTCGGGGCAAAATCAAAATTCCAACAATCTAACAATTTTAATCAAATTTTCCATTAGAGGGGGGAGATTTTTGCTTTCGACGGATTCCACTATTTTGGTATGGCATTTGGTATTTAATTAGTGAGTGATTATTATAAATTGATTTTATCATGTACATATGTATGTCCGAGTTTATTTAACATGTGAAAAAAATATTTTTTTTGATAATTTTAACAAAAACGTTGAAAAATCATCGCTGAAGTGATATCCTATTCCCTAAACCTGTCGACGAATGCAAAAAATATCAAATAAAAAAAATTCAAAGTTGTACATACATACATACATATGTACCTAGAACATGAATATAGGGTCGCTTTATTCAAAATAGTAAAGTGATTAAAATCTGAGTTTAGATGGCGAGGAATTGGGTTGTAGAAAACTATTCATTTTGTAAATGGTGGTAACCATCGATTGTTTGCACTGATAGGATGTGTATTCGTTGAAATTTCCAGTATTCAAATATTTGCCTTCAAAATTTTGAATTCCTGTATCTTATTTTCTTCGCTCATGGGCAATATAAAAAGAATTTAAGGTAATATTTACAGGTCCTTTCATCTTTGACATAAATATTATATCTGCTTTTTCGTGTCCATGGGTTTTTTTTTTATTTAAAATGTTTAACCCGTAGTCATTGCAGAGATAAATAAATTCATTCACTTTAAATTTTTTATTTTATCCTTTGATGACTTCTCCATGAGTACTCGTATTTTCCAAGCATAAGGCTGTGCAGAGTTTGCGTATCTTCTCCGATTCTAATGTGCATATCGGAACTACATATGTATATTTTTATTTTCATTTCATGATTTAAAGTACAATGGGTACTTTTCTTTTTGTATTGTTTTTATTCTGAAATATTATTACCTCCGAAATTTCTCCACTATAATCTAAATTCAGATTTCTTACAATGTCTTGTTTACTTTCGTTATACCTAATCTACCGTTACCACGGAACGACATTTTCCTATTGATTGTTAATTGTATCTACATCTATCTAAAGGCGAAGTATTTAGTAACAACATCGACGAAGTTGAGGTTGAAGAGTGTAGAACACAAGATATATGGGATTCCATACAGCGGCCTTGCTTAGAGAGAGTAAAATCACTGCTCGGAATTTCAAAAGCACACTATCAACACGTCAAAGGAACATGGTGGTGGACGGAGGAAGCTAAAGTAGTGATAAATGAAAAAAAAAAGAAATAACATTCAAAGCTTGGTCAAAATGCACCTCTAAAAGCAGAGATGATAAAGCTCGCCTCGAATTGGAATACGAACGTTGCAAAATTATAGGGAAGAAGAAGTGCGCCCAAATTCAAGCAGAGAGTATGGAGAGCGTGTATTGGGAGTTGGAGGAAATATCTTCTTCGCCTGCTGACACGAACCAGGTTATCCACGAGTTGCGACAAAACAACTTGAACAAGGGTACAACAATATTCAAGATAACCGCCCAGAGAAGAAGAAATGCTCAATGTGGGCGACGAAAAAATTCCACAGAGGTGGCGACAGTATTGTGAGGAACTTTTAATAGAACGGCTATCTGATGACCAGTGTGGGTAAATTAACCACAGATACAATCCAAAGTATAAGGATCCTAATGAAAAAACATTGCGATTCCTTAGGACTTACATCTGGTATTGGGTTCCGAATTAAAGTCGGTGTGCGCCAGGCAAGCATCTTCAGTCCTTTGCTATTTATTGCTGTTCTAGATTATCTGCTTGATGGAAAAGTGATGGACCTCAAAGTGCATCAGTTAGTCTTTGCTGACGATAGAGCCATCATAAGTGACGATAAAACGTCCCCTCAACGAGCAGTTTATATCTGGATGGATGTTTTGGAGGAAAATGGTTATCGAATTAGTACCAAAAAGACAGAGTACCTGTACTGCCACACAGCATTCCGGAGCGTCTCCGGTACAGTAGATCGGTATCAGGTCGCGATTTGCGCGATATTGAATGGCAGCGCCAGAAATTCTGGTGGTTAGGGGACGGAGAGAGAGAACTCCTTCGTCGGTTCCATTCGATCCGGGGTAGCCTTTCTTATGGGGCAAAGTTGGCCTTTTCACTATGGCCGACTTACATAGTTTAGGGTAGGTTAGGTTTAATTTTATAAAAAAAAAAAAAAATAAAAATAAAAATTAAAAAAAACGAAGTTTCACAGCACTATAAAAAAAAAAAAAAATCGCAGCACTTTGCACTTAATTTTAAGCAGCACAAAAAAAAATGTTCATTTACTAAGTTTTTTTTTTTCAAATAAATTTTCTTAGTTTTCAAATAGTAAGTAAAGTTAATAAATAAGTTTAGTTCGTAAACGTCGAAAGACATAGTTCTAAGCGTTAGGTTTAGCTTAATGCACCCGCAGAGGGTCAGTAAGTTAGAGTTACATTACATAGTAAGTTAGTTAAGCTAGTTTTAAGCGTTTTTGTCTAGCATGTAAGAAACAATGAATTACGAAATAAAAATTGCATTAAAAATGAAAATGAATGTACCTGTACTGCCCAATCTCTGATCCACTCCGATCTAGTCCAGGCATTTATTTGAATGGAAAAGTGATTCCCAAGTGCGAAAAGTTCAAGCATCTGGGATCTATGATCAATAGCGAGTAACTGAATAGTTATTCATGACGACATCAATCATCGCGTAAGCGTAGGGTGGATGAAGCGGCAGGAAAACTCTGCTATCTTCTGTGATCTAAAAATGCCCCCTAAGCTGAAAGGAAGGCTCTACACTGCAGTTGATCGTCCGGCCCTCGCATACGGTTCGCAATGCTGGACAATATAGAAAAAGTATGAGGGCAAATTAAGGGCACCTGAGATGAACATACTTCGCATGACAACAGGAATAACAAAGCAAGATCGAATTAGAAGTTCAAATATCCGAGAAAGCCTTCGCGTCAAAGAACCCATCTAGCACGACCGGTATTGGTATTGTCATGTTCAAATCAGGGATCCTACGAACCCTGTGAAAAAGGCAATGTCAATCGATGTTCCCATACAAGCGCAGAAGAGAAGAAGGCCCAAGAAACTCCCGAATCAAAACAGTAGCATTTGATTGGCCTCAGTGACGAAGCGATCCGAGACCGGTAGGCCTGCAGATAGTATTTGAGGTTGAATCGGCGAACCCCACAGGCGGACCATTAGAGATGCAGTAAAGTGAGAGGGTTATGATCCCTATAATCCTGAACCTCGCCGAACAAAAGGAAAGAAGAAGAAGAATCAGGTGATCGCCTCGCAGAACTATAGGTTTCGTCTTGTTCACCTTGCGGATCTCTGATCGTAATTGCGCCATTCTTCAAATTATCTTTAGTCGTCAGATCCCTTTCGATCAAACTAATTGCCGTTTTAAGGTGCCAAGTTTCTTATGCACCGTATTTGAATCATTAAGCTCCACTACAATTTTCCGTATTTTTCTCCTATTTTGTTAATGCTTTTAACTGCAACGTGGATTATTTATCTGTAGATTCTTGTTCCATGACCCTTTAACCCTTCGATGGCAAGCTTTTTTCTACGTGAATAGCAGAAGAAGAGGGGTAATGGATAACCCCACTTGTCATCGGAACGTTAATAGAGCAAGTGCGGCAAATATGGTTCATGTTCATATTATAGCCCACCGTAATATCTCTCTACTGAAAAAGCATAGACATCCTAATGTGTATCCCTTTCAAACATAATCCACCCGGTTTTGCCTCAGTGTAATTTGGTGAATCTGATATCTTTTGTTAAGTTTTTTTTTTAATATTTTGTGTTTATAAAGACTGAAAGAAAAATAATTTCTAATGCGGCATATACACTGGTCAAAAACTCATCCAGCATGTGAGAGTGAATTAGTGACGTATACGTCGTGTGTCTGCTTGAAGCAAAATCAAAATGCTTGGATTCTTGCTCAATCGGGTAAACAGCATTGACATAGTGTATATTGGTGATTGCCCGCTTGATCATGCATATGCTCATTTTCGCGTGTTCAGCGACGAGGCAGCATACCAAGCAGACAGCGGACATTTTTTTAAACGGTGCAAGATGGAGGATAATAAAAATTTTATTTTGGAGTTCAAAGAAGTTTATCGTTCTCTACCAGCGTTGTGGAACGTAAAAGCCAAAGAATACAGCAACCGCATTTTATAAAATGGGCAGTACGAAACGCTTCTTAAAAAATATAAAGAAAAATATCCAGAAGCAACAAAAAAGAATTTAGTCAAAAAATTAATATCCTGCGAACCAACTACAGAAGGGAATTGAAACGGATTTCGGCATTGGAGAGGAGTGACTCCGAACTGAGGGAGGAATATGACAAGACACTTTTTTATTTCGATGCAATGGATTTTCTGCGTGATAACGAGAAACCCTGCCCATCAAGGAGCAGTATGTTTATTGAAAACGAAGCAGAGGCGAGTCCCTTTTTTTAAATTTTATTGAAATTATTATTATTATTTTTTAAATCATAAATACATAATACAGTTTTAACCATTTAAAAATTTATTTTGCCAAGAGACTTGACCCTCATTGAGCTACTTGTGGAATTTCGACTTAATGTTTTTTCAAAAGATGATATTTCGCATTCACTTCTCCACGCTCCTTGAACAATAGTTCCATTAAGCAACAACTCTTGATCAAGAGAACCCGATGGAAAATACTGGTTTGAAGCTTTGGCTCGCAAGAAGTTGTGTACATAGCAACACGCAAGGACGACAGTTTGAACTTTTTCTGGTGAAAGTACAATTGTTCTTTGGAGCACTCCGAATCGTGAAACCAATATACAATGGTGTAGTGGTAGCGTCACCGTTTGTCGAGCTGATGGTTCACAGTTCAATCCCTGGTGTCAGCAAGCATTATATGATAAGAGGCAGTCCGATTAATTGCGAAAGTGTGTGACAACACTACTGCGAAGGCATAACACTGGCAGTAGGTTTGTCATATGGCTGGAGAAATTGATCGCTCTGTTGATAATTGATATGCTCATGACACTAGGTATGTAGATCGGGAAAAAACCCCAGTTATCTGGACACCACCCCTGGAGCTAATGTGTGAAACCTAATACACCTGAGTTTCAAACCACTACACCAATCTCTTTCTCTCTCTCTCTCTATCTTCATTTCAAACGCCCGCACTGTGTATAAACATTAAAAGGATATTCACAACCCCTTGAGTGCGGGTAAATTATAAAAAAAAAAAAAAAAAAATATACCGTAAGCATTTTCTACTATTCGACGGGCGCGGCTTAATCGGTAGTTAACAATTCGTTGCCGCTTTGTAAGCCCTGCCTGTGAATATGGTTTCATTAGATGGTCCGTGAGTTTAAAAGCATCATCCCCAACGAAAACATATGGCAGTTTCTTGTCAGTTATGGGCAGCAGACAAGGGTCTGGCAAAAATAACGCGTTTTCAGAAAACGCTGTTCCAAAGTTTGTGTGACTTAAAACACCTTAATCGGATATTCTGTCGTTGACGCCTATTTCTACCATAATGAATTCGTAATTCGCGTTGACGACTGCCATTAGCACGATGCTAAAAAAACTTTAATAATTAAAATAAAATTAGCCTGAGTTGGGAGGCTTTGTGAAGAATTAATAGCTCTAGCAGCCAAGCGGCTGACACAACGGATGAATGAATTTCGAGGATTTGCAGAAACATGGGCATTGAAACTGAAAAAATTGGATGAAACCCAATGCATGTTTGCAGAAAATTTTATAAACGAAATATTGTTTGAAGCTCAATTGGGTACATTTCACAAAAATGCAATATATCTAAATGTGGCGAGTAGGACAAGCACTCCTATATCAAGTGCAAGCATTTTTCCAAATTTTCCTAAATCAATCCTAGGAAATTCGTCTTTAGTTGAAAGGCCAATGACATCTCCGCATAGTTCAGTATCCAACTTTTCATATAGTGATACAAATGTTGGTTTAAGTTCATCAAATTTTATAATACCAACACCAACGGTATCTCCACAAAATACTACTGATTTATCTTGGAATTCATCATCAGCGCAGACACAGGCGACTTCTCCCGAAAATACCGGCACCCAAGTTGGCCGTTATTTTGCAACATTTAAATAGACTTTTGTAAAAGATTTTGATTTGAAGTATAATAACAATAAAAAAAAAACTATATGGATTGAAAAATATTGTTTTACTTACTTTAATTTTATCATTTAGGACCTCGTTGACAATACGACCAATAGAATGCTCAGATAAAGCACTGATGAATTTTAAGTCCGCAAATGTATTGCCTGTAGCCAGAAAACGAAGAATTATTGAAAGATGTTGACTGACAGGTATAGCATCTCGCATTTGGGTATCTTTTTTATAATTTTGGGTGTAATCATTTCAAGAAGTTGTTCATATGCGTCCTCGTTCATGCGGAGGACATTTCTGAAATCATTCGGCGGACTGAGTTTCAGTTCATTCAGAAGATTTTCCTGTGAAAATTCGTTCCGTTTTTTCAGCCGTTCTTTCATCCACACCCGTTTCATCAGAACCTTTCTTTTCTTCTTCAGCGCTAGCGCTAGACCCAAAGCGATGCAGCAATCGTCCGTGTCACTCATATTTTTTAAACTGATTTAAATTGAAATTCATAAGAAACCGCACGTGCTTTCATCTCATCATTCAAGAAAAAATTAATGATTGAAGTCTCATGCATGATGTGTGTATATGCAACGTCAAAAAGAATTTACACTCTCACATGCTGGATGAGTTTTTGACAAGTGTATATGCCGCATTACGGTTGAGGCGATATTTCGTATTTGTAGTATAGCAGTTTACAAGACTGTTTCAGCAAGTGTAAATAGTTCTTTATGTCTAAAAAATTAAGTTAATTGTGTTATCTTACTCTATTTTTATTGTTACCTTTTCCAGGGAGTTTTGAATTTAATTGATTAAGAATGAAGTATTAATTAAAAGTTATTACAAAATGCAAGTTTCAAAATGAATTAAAACTATATGCGTAAGTTAAACTTTTTTTTCAAACTTCATATTTTAACTGTTACTTAATGGTAAATGCCAAGGTAAATAAGACACGAAGTAGAACTAACCTGGTGTAATTTAATCGCACAGAGATAATACATAAGTACATTAAATGTACAAATGATCTTCGCATTAACTGAAAGAATTCTTTGTTAAACTCATCCCGACAATTTATGTCTACATACCAAGTAACATCCTTGTGAAAATTGCAAACTCCCTTAGGTTTCTGGAAATAAAAAAGAAAAAAATGTCCTCCTAAATGGTTTCCTCACAAAAGTTTCGCCGCATACAATGTACCATAACTTTAATTTCATGACTTCCTTTCGGTTTAATGGAAAAATATGAATCTGGATTTTCTCAAGACTTCCTTAAGTTTTTGTTGAAACTTTAGTCATTTTGGATGTGTATTTTAGTTTTGTAGAGAATGTTGAAAGCCATTTTGTCAATAAACATAGACTACTTCAGTCGTGCTGTAATCATTTCTATAATATATTAAAAGTAGCTGTCTCAAGATGACGTTGTATTGCAGTTCATTTTGTGTGTAATAAAGGGGCATACTAATTGCAATGAAAGTACTCAAGCAGACTCGTTTTTGTACATATGTAATTGATTTCAAATTGACAAAGCATTTTGATAATGAACTGGTCAATCCACTGAATCCATGAGATTATGGTAAATAGGTACTACAAATTGTGCATTTAATTTGACATATGCAACCGACAATTTTCCGTAGTTAGTTCACTGTGTGCAATAACAGTAACATTTATCATTTGTGTCGTTACATTATTTCCTTGAGAACTGTAAGACCCGAAAGTCCCATATAAATATGAAAAGGAGCTAAGAACATATTTACGAGCATGTGATGCTATAATGGCATCCCTTGAATTCGAGACATTCTTGATGTATTGGGTGATCATGTCAATGTGCTTAGACTATCAAAAAAAAAACTTGAATACTGCAAATTTTTTCTGAAAAATTGTTCTTCACTGAAAATTCATAAATTTGTCTGTCTAATGATATATGTATGTAATTTTCAGTGAAATAATTGAAAATATTTCATATTTATTTTTATGATATCTTCAGTTAGATATATGTACCTATCTTTAATCTAAGTATACACAACGGAGTTTTTCTAGATACACTTAAGGTGTTATTCCGTTTGTTGAAATTTTTAGGCTTCTAGGATTTTCTTAGTGATGGCTGGATGTTGTGGGAATAGGGTAGGCACTGATTGACTTTAACTTGGCAAAGCTATGTGTTGTAACTGTTACCTCACTTCAATCGTGCTTATTTTACCTTCAAGTGGTAGCCATCGGGTACCGGCTGTTGATCACCCGGACGCGGCTTGCTAAACTCATAAGCGCGAGTGCTAACCAGAAAACCAAAATAGCAGCACTATAAACACGATAGCGGACGAGTTCCCCAGATAGAACAAACGGTGTCGTGATAAACCTCCGGAGCGTAGATAGTACCTTATTCGGGCTTCTTCAACATATTTGAGGCTTAGGCCAATAAGGATTTCCAAGAATTAGTTGGGGTCTTGGAAAAAGATGGTGGCGGAGGAGCCCTAAATGGCCAACGGCAGCACTCACACCCCCGAAGTGGGTCACCGACATCGGTATAACCGACCCCTCATCCTAGGGCTTTCTAGAATGAAATTTTCTAAAATTTCTGGTCCGCCAGGTTGGGGGTTGTGCCGTCGGGGTAACTGCCCAACCACGGAAAAAACCAAATGTTATGAAGCTCCAACAAGCCTCGGAAACGGACGGTTTTAGTGTTGACGGACCATCCAAACATAACAAGGACAACGAATTTCGGATCTGTACGTGGAACGTAGGTCCCTTAATAGACCACGTGCAGCCGAACAATTAGCGGAGGACCTAGACTGCTGCTAAGCAGATATCACCGCCATCCATGAATGCTATGGGATGGGCCGGGCAAAAAGAGGATGAAAATTGCGATGTATACTACGGCGATTGTTACCGACAACAAAAGCAGCGCCTATTTGGATGTGGATTTGTCGTTGGAGGCAGACTTAGGCAAGAAGTCTTAAGTTTCAAATGCGTAGACGAACGCCTCACGACAATCCGCATCAAGGCAAAATTCGCTAACATAAGCCTAATTTGCGCGCATGCCCCCACAGAGGAGAAGGACGACTAAACCAAACATAGGTTCTACGAGCTCTTGGACAAAACGTACGAGCAAAGCCCTAGCCCTAGCATAATGCATTCAGCAACATTGCCAAAAAGCCATTAGAGATGCCGTCTCTGGTGTACTGGGTTTCATTCGGTCACCACAACGAATCCCCTGGTTTGACGACGAGTGCCGGCAAGCACATGCAGCTAAACAAGAAGCATACAAATCGGCGCTGCATAGAAGGACTAGAGCTGCTCGTGAGCTCTACGAGCAGAAGAATAGAGACGAACACCGATTTCTCAGGAGGAAAAAAAAAGAGCATGAGAAGCGCGCGAACGAGGAAATAGAGAGATGCTACTGCAGGAATGAGGTTCGGAAGTTTTACCAAAGGGTAAAAAGAACCTGCGAAGGCTACAAGGCACGAACCGAAGCCTGCAAGGACTATCAAGGGAACATCGTAGTAGAAACGCAGTCGATGCTGAGGATATAGAAGAACCATTTCTGCAGACTGTTTAAAGGCGACGACGACCAAAATTCCGCTGTCAGGCAGAACCCTTCAATCTGGACGATGATAACCAACATTTCCGTCCCCCCGACCTGGGTGAAGTTAAGTTAGCGATATCTAAGCTGAAATCCAATAAAGCTGTTGGAGCTGGTGGTCTGACTGCCGAGCTTTTCAAAGCAGCCGGGGATGACTTGGTAAGGAGCATGCACCAACTCATCTGTAAAATATGGTCGGATGAAAGCATTGTTTGGCCGATCCTCAAAAAAGGAGACCCTCTGAACTGCGCCAACTACAGAGGCATCAGTCTTCTTAACATCGCATATAAGATCTAATCAGCCACATTATGTGAAAGCCCGAAACCGTTCGTCAACAACCTGATCGGTCCATATCAGTGTGGTTTTAATCCAGGAAAGTCCACCATCGTCCAAATATTCACATTGCGGCAGATCTTGGAAAAAACCCAGGAACTTCAAATCGATACACACCACTTTTCATCGATGTTAAGGCCGCGTATGACAGCATTTATAGAGACGAGCTATCTAGAGTAATGTCTATTTTTGGCATCCCTGCCAAACTCGTCCGTTTGTGAAGGATGACGATGGAGAATGCACGCTGCTCCATCAAGGTTGGTAAAGACTTTACCGAGACCTTTGATAGTTTGATGTCAAAAAAGATTTTAGACAAGGCGACGCGCTGTCATGCGACTTCTTTAACATTATTCTTGAAAGAATAGTGCAAAACTCACGCGCCAACACCAGAGGCACAATCTTTCAAAAGTCTGTCCGATTACTCGCATACACCGACGATATTGACATAATCGGAAGAACGAAGCGGCGAAGTTGGGTTAAGCGGTTAATGAGGGCTGTCAACAAGGAAGAACAACCAACATCAACGTCTCGCACAGAACGTCACTATAAACAGATATAACTTCGAGGTAGTTAGGGACTTTATCTACCCAGGCTCCGCTATGAACTCAGAAAACCACATCAGCGCTGAGATCAAACGAAGAATAACTCTTGCCAATCGGTGCTTCTTTGGGCTAAGAAGGCCATTGAACAGCAAAGCCCTTTCTCGAGCAACTAAAGACAAGACTTTAATCATCCCAGTCCTGCTCTATGGCGTAGAGGCATGGACCCTGTCAAAAGTGGATGAAGTCGCTCTTGGCTGCTTCGAGAGGAAATTCTTTGGCTGATTTTTGGTCCCGTCTGCATAGACGGTGAATGGAGGAGGAGATACAACAGCGAACTATATGAGCTGTTCGGCGACATCGACTTGGCCAGAAGAGTGAAGGCCTAACGACTGAGGTGGCTGGGTCATGTAGAGCGCATGGACACAGCTGGAGGCAGCTGGCTAGAGCTCGAGCTGGCTGGAGACGCTTGTTGGTTGAGGCCCAGGTCCACCCCGGACTGTAGCGCCACCTTAAGTAAGTAAGTAAGGATTTTCTTATTAACTGGGCACAATAGGCTCTATGTGGTGTAAGTGAGCCGTTGACGCTTAGTCAATAACGAACTCTTATACCCAACTTAACCTAAGGAAGGATAAAGTATTTTGGGAGTTCTTTCTGTGAAAGAAAATGTGAAACGAAGGAGGGAGAATGCTCAGTTGGTTAAAGTTTTAACTTCCAAAACCATATCTATGTTGTTTTTGGGCATATATGTACATATGTATGTATTTTCTAATTTCCTTTCGCTATAGAAAATGCATAATTGAGCAGAACTTTTAAGTCAATATATTTCCTTTTATTAAAAATACATGCATATGTATTAAGATAATCGTCAATCTGGTCGACGGCCATCAGCCAAACCAAAAAAATCTCATAACTTTTCTTGTTTTTGTTAATCACTTTTTTGAAATAAAAAGTCATAACTACTACTACTTGTAGTATGTTCTAATTTTCTTGTTTCTATTATTTACCATTAAACATTTCATTCCTTGTAAAAGGCTCATCCTTATATTTAATTGTTTCCATTTAAACCCATTCTCCATTATGGATAATATATTTATAAGCATAGGGGTAGCAATGCTCGTATTATGTTCCCTGACCTTCCTCTTTGGTAAGGAATGGCCGTCCTGCTTTAGCTTCACTTTGTTTTATGTAATAACAAGGCTAATGACATTCACTATGTGAAATAGGAACGATGCCAATGGATAGTGGCATCCTAACAGAAAGGCCACAGATGTCCCTTGTACTTTGGTGTTATCGGACACCTTATATTTAGTCAGTTAATAATTCAACTGAGCTCATTATAGCACTATGCTGTTGAAACTAAACATTGTAAACGATGACGTTTAACAAGCTATACTATAGAAGGACTGGGCATGGAGAGCAGTAATAAATATTACGGAACATCTTAAGAAATCGTTTGTTTTAATATGGCATATAATCGTATAAATAGCCACCTAGTTAATAATCGGCAAAAAAAAGGGAAAATTAATTTTAAACAATTTGCCCGATTGACTTTATCTTTATTTAGTGTGGCCAGTTATGTATTTTTTTCATTATGGTCTCAGATATTATTATAGTGGGAGAACATACTGTGTTGTGCAAAAAAATAAGAACAGCGACGTGGGAGACCTTGCTTTTGAATTTTAAAAACATAACTTGAGTAACATTGCTATAAATACTAAATTATATTTTTCCTTGAACATTGTTTGATCTTAGTAGTGCAAAATAATAAGTACACTATAAAAAAATAAGAATTTTCTCTTAAAGAAATAAAATAAATCGATAAGACACTAATGAAGGGAGATAAGAAAATTAATATTTAGTTGCGCTTCCTTTGTGTTCCTATACAACCTTACATCTACGAGTCATAGAGTCAACAAGCTTTTGGCAAAGTGTGCTTGGGGTATTATACTTAATCGTTTGGATATTTTGCCAGAACTCGAACCTGTTTCTTGGTTTTGTGGTATTATTAAGCTCTCTCTTAACAAATCCCCACAAATTTTCTATGGGATTAAGGTCTGGGCACTGTGCTGGCCATTCAAGAACTTGGATCTTCATGTGTCCAAACCATTTCTTCGTTACTTTGGCTGAATGTTTAGGATCATTGTCTTGGTGAAATAGCCAAAGCAATGGCAATTTGTCGTCAGCGAAGGGATACATAACTGTTTCTAGACTCTCAATGTTTTATATTTCAAATCTTATATTCAGTGAATAGGTCCAACACTATTATAACGAAAGCATCCCTAGACCATAATATTTCCACCGCCGTGCTTTATGGTTTTCACTGAATATCTTGGATCAAATGCTTGTCCACCCGGCCTTCTAACATACTATTTTTTTGTATCTGGCCCAAACAATTTGATTTTGGTTTCGTCTGACCAAAGTATGATGCGCCACTTCTTAACTGTTTTGTGTTGATGACTTTTGGCGAAATCCATTCTTTTTGATGAGAGAAGACATTTTTTTGAAAAGTAGGCGTTTTAATTAAACTCTGAGCCTTAGTCTGATCAAGGACGTGTCTACGTGTTTCTTCAGTCTTCTGTTCTTTTAAGACATTTACCATCATTCATAATGAGCAAGAAAAATTTTTAGCGATTTCTTTTGAGAATGTCCCCTTCTTTCTACGACCTTGTATTATTTCAAGGAGTTCTGCAGTGCAATGTTTTCCACGGCCCATCCTTCTCTAGAACAGTCATGACTTCTATTGTAAATTCATCTCCAATACTCATTTGTTATACCTAGTAGGGACAAAAATACTGTTACACCCATTTCCCTTCATCACTTTAAAACGACCGAATATTTTTCTTTGACTTTTTTTTTCTTTATTAATTTGCAATTGAATATTAAATACAAAAAACGCAAGTTCATTCAAAATAACCGCCTATTGAATCAAAACAGGCCTTAAGTCACTAGGGCGATAGATCGATGGCTGCACGCACCTTCTCCATCGGTTACAAAATTGGAGTCCCTATAAAGTCTAGAATATTGTTTTGAAGCCATAGTTGGGTAGTTCTTTAGTTTTTGCTTTATGCACTGGCGCAGAGTCTTGCTGAAAGGTCCAATGAGGGCTCTGAAGCAAAGAGCTATTAATCAAGTGGAATCAATTGTGAAACCAGGCATAAATACTATCATTCTACTTATTAAAGTTTTCCTGTACCTTAATTTTTTTTTCATCTGTAAACCGAATTTTTCTGTGAAGGTTGTTTGCGTATTTCAAAAATAGTCGCTCTGATTTTTTGACTCTATTTCCTTTAAGATCTGCTGTGACGAGTTGTCCTGTACGACGTTTGTAGCCACTAGAGTTAAGTCTTCAGCGCAATCCATGAATTTTTGCTTTCTTAGTAGATTTCTTCTTATTCTTGCCTTGACAGCATTGATGGCCTCTACTGTACTGAACACTCGGATGATACCGAGTGGCTTGAGCGTTTTAAAAATATCACATTTTTCCACTTTACATTTTGTAAAGGTACAGCCGCACTACGATTTTCTTTATCGGTCCACCCATGGCGAAACAAACCACAAACTGAAGTTTTTTTTAGAAAAAGGTGAGTAACATAACGGTACATATTTCAATTCCAAATGCCTTTATTTGGGTGCGTTCAGTTATTGTTATGGTATGAATGTATTTTTCATTGGAACAATATTTATGTCCCTAGTTGGTACTTACCAAGAAAGAAACCTAAAATTAATGCCTTTGCAAATATTAATAACCCGGAATTGTTTCTGTTCTTATTATTTTGCATCGAATAAAAACGACCATCTGCTACAAAAGTCTCCAGATTACTGGAATTAATACTATTAAAGCAGGTCTTAAGTCAATTGTTTACTGTTAACTTAAAAAGAAAATTAGAATACAAGAAATTTGTTTGCTTTTGTTACTCGACAACTGTAAATTTGACGGAGACTTTTGAAGCAACGTGTGTTCTTATTATTTTGTACAACACTGTATGCTCTCAGTATTTGTGCATTTCGCTGTACACTAGGTATAACTAAGAGCCATACTCTCCTTATTGGTCTATTTAAGGGAGATAGCACCCATCTCCACAAGGAACGTTTAGATCCATAGTCCTTCATTGCACTGAATCATTTGGAATAGAAATCGGTAGGCGAGTACGAGGCTGTGGAGAAACTGCCAGCTCTGGGCATGATTGTATCTCTCGTTATTCTTCCGCAGCTACTTTAACCGCTTTAATGTCAACTTATCTCATACAAACATACATTCATTCATTGACTCATTCTTCGATATCATACTGTAGTAATAGGAGTATATAACTAGCAACGCTGCACTAAGAACTACTCCTTTTTCGTCATTGGACATAATTATCCGCTGGTGTTAGACATATCTGGAAAAAATGTTTAGTTCAGTTCCCTTTTAAACAGACGGTTTCAAGATCGAAAGCGGGGTGGATTGTGGTGTCTTCTATTGAACATCACTTTCTTTGGCCCAGATCAAGGAACCATGACTAGCTGAAATGTAATGTAATATCTTTCAAAAACATTAATAATTTAAGATGACGGAGCAGTACAACATTTATCTCTGCTTGGTGCTTGGTCATAAAGATGAACTTGGTAAAAAGGATACGACTCTATATGAGTAGGTACGATACTGCCTTCTTTTTCCATTTGCTTGGCGAGGTAATGTTCAGGATTATGGGGATCATAGCCCTCCCACTTTACCGCATCCCTACTGGTCCGCCTGTGGCGTTCGCCGATTCGACCTCAGAAAGTATCTGCAGGACTTCCGGTTTCGGATCACTTCGTCACTCACTGAGGCCAATCAAATGCTGCTGTTTTTGCACTTGTGTGATCGAGGAGTTTTTTGGCCTGCCTCTATTCGGCGCTTGAATAGAATAGAAGAATAACTGATGCACTTCGGGGTCCGTCACGCAAAGAGCTACATAGAAAATAAATACAGAGAAATGTATTGGTTACTTGGAAAATATTCCAAGATTACATAATGTAGGAATCAAATTGCTTTTATACAAGGAACTGCTGTAGTTAGTCTGGACATAAGGTATACAACTCTGAGATTGTACCAGAATAAGTAATATTAATATAGTTCACGACCGGGGAGTATGTTGACATTATATGTAAATCCATCTTGAACCGATGTCACATTATAAAGTGAATTACCTATATGTACATACATACGTACATATGGGAACTAAAAAGAAGTATTCTCTTTTATAATGTGATCGAATGTGGTGTTATATTTAAAGCGGATCACTTTTTTTGGTCATGGTTTCAAAAGTAAGGTACAGACAGTATTTTCTAAATCTAAAAGTGTAGTTTTTTAAGAAAATTTAATGTTGAAGAAACAACGCCTTAACATAATTAAAGTTTCATTTCATTTCCAACGCATAAATTAAGTCTTATTTCAGTGCCTAAGCATAGGATACTTCTTTAGTCTTTCACTTCCTAATTTACAGTCCATAATATCTGTAGATGGAATTTTATGAACACAGTTCCATTCATAGTATTCATACGAAGCAATTACGCTAACAAAAATAACATCAATTTTTTGTTTACAATCCAATTACGAGTAGCTCTTTTAGTTACTTTTCGTATATACAATTGGGTATGAAACTCACCATTTTTTTGTGAAAATATCTGCTGATACGCAGTTTTTAAACTCCATTTTAGGGGGAACATATTTTATAAGCGGGTTTATTCCACCTAAATTATTATATGTAAATGTGCTTATTTACATCCACACAATTCAAAGCGGGCGTAATCTTCGAGGATAAACATTTCACAAAATACCCAGCCGAAATGAGTATAAAGATACAGGCAGGCATGACTTGCCATGAAAACAGCCTCCAAGCATAATGGCCAACCAAGAAAGCCTCTTCCCGAAGGCAGAGAACTTGTAATCCAATTGAAATCCCCTTTTGTCTCATCGCTCACTTTAAAGAGTAACTGAAGGAGCAGCCAAGCCCATTTCCCGATGGGCTATGCTAACATTTTAAAGTAAAGTTTGAGCCCTTATATACCCAGCAAGCCAAGTTTTCATTCTTTGTCCATTAATTTTAATAGGCCAATAAAAGTGTCCTTGTGTGATAATCCATACGGATTCCATGAATGAGGGATCTAAAATTGATAAGAAATAATTTATGACCGTTTTGTGCATTCCGGAAGGCCGCACATTCTTGTTTTTTTTTTTCTCAATAGCTCAATATTATACCTAGTATTGAATCCCGATTATGGTCGGAAATATCTGCTGTAATAACGAGGAAATGCAAAAGAACTCTCAAAGAGGACATCAGCGTTGGTCAGGACAAATGGCAATTAATGCAATTCAATGAAATATAATACGATGCTATTACACTGGCACGTCCAGTGGGAGTGGTTCCCTTTCCACTTGCTCTTTTCCAACAATTAAGGGTGTATTTTCCGGAAAATATTTTGCACAACTTTCACGGATTAAGGGGAACACTTGGTGCGTGATGATTTTTATGTGGTAGCTGGACTTATTTTTGTTTTGGTTATTCTTGTGGGACTTGCGCTGACGACTGAAACTGGGGAGTGGTGGTTGGAAATGTTCGTGGATTCTTTTATGGCCTTTATTTTATTTTCGGTTTTATTATCGCGAATTTACTTTTATTTGAATACGAGACTGCGGCACTGTGATACAAAAAATAAAATGATTTATCATCGGAATCTGAGTTAGTACAAAAAAAAAAAAAAAAAATACACACACACACACACACACACACAAACAGTATGTACATATGTATATGATATCTCACTAGGGTATATTAATTTTAATTCATAGTTGAATATTCATGTTCTAAATTTTTATGCGCAAGTATTATATTGTTTACGCAAATAAGAAAAAATATATGACTCGTGGGTTGATACGCTTTCAGCGCTTTGTATCTTAAAACCCCTTGGGCGTTTCAAAGAGATTATGGGCTTTGACTGCTGATGTTCCTCTCACTAAAATAATGAATAAAATGGCCCCAAGCAATCTCTGAGTGAACTCCTGCACCTAAAAGGTCAGGTATACTGCGTCTAAGTTGTTTCAATACACCTTTTTTTCAATAAACTTAGTAAGTACGATATCTCCCTTACTTTGGGTAATTAAGAAAACTGTAATTAGAATAATTATCGGAGGTTATATGGGGATAAAGTTACAAGAAGCATTTTGAATATAGGCAAAGAATGGTTAGTTTTATGGCACATTGACTAATTTGGGCGTTAAAGCCGATAATTTTTTTCAACCTTTTCGTGTAAATTTACATGAAAAAAAAAATCTAGTAAAACTGAATAAAGTAAATAAAATGATGCAGAAAGTAAAATAATAATTGGTACAAGAAATTTGTTCATCAATCCCACACGTTTGAGAAAAGAATAAAATGCAACCCTATCAGGAAGACGGTCAAATACAGGCAGAAATATTGGACGAAGATAGGCAGTAGTGAACAACAACCCCCGAAACAAGAAAATGACCGTCGAAACATAATGTGAGAAGGCTCTAATTCAGCTCAATAAGCTAAATCAGAACTAAAACCCGTGTAAAAGGCAGCAGAGCAACATTATTCAGCCAGCTATTCATTTACGGCACCATACAATAAGAAGAAATCATCACCAAATGAAGCACGCCGAAACTAGCACCTTAGTTTTGGGAAGCAGCTTATCCAGTGGGATAAGAAATGACTTAAGGGCGTCTTTTTTTTAAGAAAAAAAAAAGTTTGATTTGGATGGGTCTGACAGCTATAACTTCAATTTTTATGATTTGACAGAAAGCGACTCAGCAAGGGAGGCGGCATGATGGTATAGGAATGCGTAGCAATATCATTTTATAGCATTAGACACAGTTTCCAAAGCTCAGACATCGATGGACAGCGGTCCCATACATACTGTAAAAGTAACCAAAGCCTGGATTCGGGGTCAAAATGAAGAATTTTTGCCGTAGTCGGCATACTCATTCACTTGAACGTAATGGAACATGCTTTAAGATGGCTATCATCGAAAGATTAGAAAGGAGGAAGGTAGTGTGAAACCTAAGATTGATGCTTTACAAATGTAATAAATGTATGAGATTACTCACCCTTATGTTTTGTGAATTTCATGATTGATAAATTATATAAAACAGTCATTGATAAAATAGAATACAATTTAATAAAGTAGAATAGAATTTGATAATATAGAGTGGAATTTTGGGGCGGTATAGTGAAGGTTTTAACGCGTAACGAGGCTCGACTTGTGCTTCTTACTGCAACCCAACTGACTTATACTGTTTCAGATGATAGAGCTGTTGTTGCTTATGCTTAACCGATGTCTCTAACCACCACATGTCCCCTATGCCTATGTTACATTCGGCCAAAGTGATTATTTATCGGTCTCCTATGACGAGGGCTCCCCTTTGTCTCTTGCATATCTCCATAATTTCATATTTTCTCAACTTGTGGCCGTGTTGTTGGGCCCCTCGACGTTTGCAGCCTTGGGAACTTCATAACGCCCATAACCCTTGATCTTGATAATCTCGTATGGCCCTAGATACTCATTTCCCAACTTTCTTCCAGCCACAAACTATGTTCGACACACTCTAACTATATCGCCAACTTTGTATCCATACTCGCTTTTACGTTTCCTATAGGTTAGGTTGGGGGGAATGTGCACCAAAAAGGTGCTTACACGGGGGCCTATTGGTCCATTGTGATACCCCTTAGGTTGTGATACCCCTTAGGTTGTGTTACCACATCTAACATTATATCAGTGTGTGCTCCTTATGAAACTTGTTAACCCCATCAGCGATACTTGTTCTCCAAAGAATCTGTTCCGCATTTGTAGGAGGCGACGGTTTTGGAGCTTTGCGCATTCGCAGAGCAAATGCTTGGTGGTCTCTGCCTCTTCCTCATCTTCGCAGCTCCTTTCAAAAGTCCGGGGAGTTTATGTCCAGCCTTTTGGCTATAGTGCCAACCGCGCAATGTCAGTACACCTACCAAGATGCGAATTTCCTAACTATTAAGTATTTGGTTCTATCCTCGTTTAATTGTGGCCATAGGCTTCGAGTATTCACACAATCTCCTCTTGATGAACAAGCAGTGTTGGTTTGTACCCTGATTCTGATATTTATTCTTTCTTTCACTACACCAATATTAATGTCCATCTGTGTGTGGGTATGTTCTTTACCTAGTGCTGATCCTTTCCTGGCTAGTTCATCTGCTATCTCGTTGCCTTCTATATCGCTATGTCCAGGAACCAAGCAGAGATTGACCACGTGCATGTTGCTAAGTATATTTAAGATTTTGCGACATTTACAAACTGTCCTAGATCTTATTGTCTCACTATCCAGTGCTTTGATAGCTACCTGACGGTTCACGAAAATTGTAATCCAAGATGGATTTATTTACCTTGGAAGATTGTCAATACTGCTCTGTCGATGGCAAAGATTTCAGCTTGAAAGACACTGCATTCATTTGGGAGTTTGTATAAGCGCTTCATCTGTAAGCATTCGCAGAATACTCCTGCTCCGGTTCCTATTTCCATCTTAGACCCATCAATGTAGACCTGGATGTCCTGTTCATTTATTAATGTGTAGGACTCTCAGTCTTGTGTTTTGGGAATAATAATAGAGTAATTCTTATTGAAATCTTCGTATGGAATAACATAGTCAGAGTTTAACAAAATTGGGCTAAATTTATTTTGTATATACATAGATACAGTGTGATGTTAAAAGGACATTACAGGACATTCAAATCTTGGCCATTATTAGGATAACTTCGTTTTTACAGAGCACATATTTACCCAGGTGAGCTTTTAAAATTGGACAGAATCCCATGAAGTGAATTACATCTTCTTTTAAGCGCAAGTTACATAGAGTGTCACATTTCAATGTTTGGAATAGAACGCGACTGCTGTCCGATGCGAGTCCGGTCGCTCTGGGTGCAATGCTGCTGTAGTTTAGTGATAATGGTAAGGCTTCTCAGGTGATTTCTTTTGCAAGCAAGAGCCTGTCTGAAGTAGAGAGACGCTACTCGCAAATAGAAAAGGAAAGCCTTGCCTTAATCCGGACGGTCGAGAGATTTTATTAATATTTGGCATTGATCGAATCCAAGTTAGTTACAGACAGATGTAAACCTACATCCAAAGGATAAAGAGTAGATATTTTCTATTTTAATGTGAGCTCTGCGCACTACACTACACCGAAAGCACTACGACCGCGAATTCTAAGTCTGGCACACGAAGTTCACCCTGGAGAAACATGATGAAGCGCAGGGTGCGCTCAAATATATAGTGGCCATTGGTTGACAGAAACGTGGAAAAATATATACACAGGTAAAGATTTGTCGCGAACGTATTTCTGTATCTCGACCGATGCCAATAGCATCCATAAAGTTAAGGACTTTTCCAGATGGACCGTGACAGTGAGTAGCGGCGGACTGACTAGGACCCCTGCCGAACCATGATTACGTAGTTATCAAAAATATGTATTAATCCCGGTGGATTAAAGAAGCATTAAACGCGGATTTAAAACAGTTTAAACACCGTTTTAAACCTACGTGTTGTCGAATTTCACAAATGATATTTGGCACGTGTTTACCATTTATATTGCGCTTATTGATTGTACTCGTGCGTGTCGCTTGAAATTAATTTGAAAGTGATAAAATTTAATTTGAAATTGATTTGATTTGTATTTATTTATTTGTTTGTTTGTGGGTGTGTATGAATGTGATATTTTGTGTTTTTGCAGTTTTTCTTATTTTTCAGTGCACCTAGAATGTCGACAGATAAACACCGTAAGATGAAAGGTGGTGGTATAGTGAACGATGTTGGCGAACACAACAGTAGTAGTAATCACTACAATGAACCAAAAATAAAGAATGTAAAAAGAAGAAACCGCTTTTCCCAAATCAAAACGGATCTTCTGCAATAACGGTATCAAATGAATGACATACCGACGTCTATCACCATACAATTCCTGTCGAATTAACGAAAGTAGCCGCCAAAATGCCTCTTTTTTCAGCCGAAAGTATTTACGGGGTAATCCACTTCATGGAATCGTCGACGCAAGTCCGCTTATGCATTCGATACATGCGACGAGGAGGACGGTGGTTCACCATCTGCTGTTTCATCAACTATTCCAGAAATTCGTGTTCTGACCATAAAGACACCAACATTTCATCAATTTCATGAATGAATGAATTGCATCTTTTTTTTGGTTCTTGCTACTTTTTATATTTATTTCACTTTTCCTGCCTCCTGCAAGCAAAAAAAAATCAAATGTGACGAACAAAAAGAGTCAATACTATGAAATTGGGTGTTAATCCGAAACTGGTCTCCGGAGGGCAGTTTAAATTTGATCGAATTAAACGCCAATCAGGTTTATACAATTGGGTTTAAATTCGCATTCAAATTGTGAATATGGGCTTGAGTTTAATTTTCGGAAGATAATTTGAAATAAGTGTAGGAGAAAGTATTCCCCCGCAACAAGGCGGGTCAGAACAAGTTGATATCGACTTTCGAATTCGAAGTGATCGAACGAAAGAAGAATGCGGTAACGGCGCGAGGGGTGTGCAAATTGTCTTGGAGGAACATAAATCACGTAAAGAAAATCCCGGCTATCCTTAAACATGTTTTTAATTTTGATCCTTTTTTGTTATTTTTACATCAAAAACCAAACGGTGCTGATTAATAACAATCGCGTTTATTTAAAACTGTGTTTAGGTTATTTGGAGTGAAATAAATACCTGAAATATAAATAACTCTAGAGTATATCAACAATCACTTGAAAACTTTTTGGTTAAAACATTATAATTTTGTGGGGACTTTCTGGGGCACCTTGAATGAAACAAATTTTTTTTTCCATAATATGGCATATCAAATTCAAGAGAATTTCATAAGGACTCCCTATTAATAAAAAGTTTAACAAACATTTGATGTTCAGCAGATATCTAGCCATGTTTCTATGTATGCAATCTCAATCATTTTTATACAAGGTCATTTGTATTTTTTCGACTTCTCCATAAATGTAATGTAATGTAATGAAAATAAAACTTGCCCTATATTACATATGGGTGCAAGTAAAATACAAATTGATTTTTCAATAATATTTTTATTCGATTCAATTTTAATTATACATACGAATTTTTTTTGTAACGATGAGTAACTAGATTTTCGTGTGTTGATTTAAAATCGTAAATGGTACATTGTTGAATTAACTTTCTTTCACTTAAAATCAACTATAGAAAAATTCAGTTCCAAAGGAAAGCAGTTTGATATCAAAACAATAGCAATGTACTACAATGAAATTCCAAGATTGTAATATCAACAATTTTTCATGTTATTTTTACAATTGAGTATTTTTCTGTGTGTAGTGTTGTCATCTATAAATATGAAAAACGTTTCACAAAATTACCTCTTCAGCAAATTGATCGATTACAGAATTAATAGTTTTGCAAACATAACGAGCGTTATCTCCTCAAAAAATGTAACTCTTTTTTTCATTGGACGACTTGATCTGCGATTGGTGTTTCTTCGGAAATTCTAATATTTTTTCCTTCGTCGATTAACATGATATGACGTTACACTTTGCTTGATATTCCATTCGCTTCACATTGATACCTCTCTTGAGAAAGTCAAAGTCTGTCGACGGCCTACTCGAAGTCAATGAACAGAGAAACCTGTTTTCGCATCTATTCACTGTTTCCCAAACCTGTAACGCGATTGCGTACGTCATATGACTTTAACTTCACAGAGGTATGATTTAGCCTTACATGAAATAAACTCTTCGATCTACATATTGGGAGATATACATATATGCTCGTCTATGCTTGCTTCTACCCCAGCGGCATTCAACATAAGACACCATTCAATCAAGCTCTGCTGGGTTCCTGGACATAGTAATATTGAAGGGAACGTAAAAGCCAATGTCTTAAAAAGAAGGGGTTCAGAAATCAACATCAGTGCAGCTGACACATCCATACTGCCATCGATTGGTAGATTGTACAACATTATTGACGCCATAATAGAAAAAGAAGCTAACTCTTCCTGGTCTTCCAGGGAGGACTGCGCCGAAATTAGACAAAACTAAAATTAAGAGCCTTTTAGCACTATACCGATCCTCCATCCGCACGTTAAAGGGAGTAATCACAGGACATTGCGCTGTGGGAGCAATGCTCAGCATTAATTGTTTGCCCTGTGAGTTTCCGAACCCTGTCTATATTGTAATGCATTAAAATTCCGCATTACAATGATAATGTCTCCATTTGGTGTTGGATTCTTTTTTCTGTCACTAGGATTAGGAGAGCTAGAGTCCAGCACTGGATTCGCGAATGCATCCACGTAGTTGTATCCATTAAATAACACGTCTTATATCGCTTAGTTACAGTTAATGTTCCACATCAATTTCCGTTCAGTTGAAGAAATCTCATATTATGGGGTCATCCCATTTATCCATTGAGAATAGTCTGCACATGCTACAGTACTATCATAATCAAATTTCGTAAACAACAAAAGGTCATCATCATATTATCCATCTAGGCCACAAATCAACCGACAGGAATTGTCAATTTCCGTTAGCAATTTTCGAAGAAATTCTCAGATGGCATCTCAAAGCGGTGGGCCGGTGGGAGTAGAACTTTCTACTCAAACTGAGGTGTTCTGTTGCAGTGGCTCTTTCTTGTCATTTTGCAAACCAGCATCCAATCATTCTAAGAGGCTTTTGTTAGACATTTTTCGTAAAAAATACTTGAACAATTAAATTTAGGCAATTTCATCGTTTTCTCGTTTATGACACCTGCGTAAAAATTTAGTGATTCTTCTTGCAAAATACATATTTATCTAGACAAAGTTTTAAGATAATTTGATTTTAGTGCCAATCGGCTTACCTACCAGTTTATGAGTATTTTCTTATTTGGAACACATTTGATTGATGATACAACCACCTTACTCCTACAGCGGCTTTTTACACTGTTCAAATGCTCATGTATGTCTCCCTATGCTGGTATTTAAGTTTGAGATAAGATATGTTAGCTAGCATTGATTGAGAAATGGATACAGGTATTCGTAGAGTATACGAGCTCATTACATCAATTCACAATACCGATGATCAGCCAGATATGTAGATACCCTCAAGCAAGTGCTAGCAATTAAATAAGGAATGTAGATACGAACATCACCGTATTAATATTAAAGTGCTACCTGCAACAATTTCAACACATCTCTTACGTACATACATACATATGTACATATGTAGTATTTTCCGAATACGTTTTGCGTTTGTTGGGAAATAATACGACGCGACGACGTCTGTCTTTATACCTCTGCCAATTTTCGGTACTTCTTTTTACGACGACATTTCGTAAGTCAGTAAAGCAGAGCATGCTTCTAAGAAAATCTTGATATTTCGAACGAAATTGAAGTCCGAAATAATAAATCCACGTCTCTCACCATAAGTAATTCAAGAAAAATTATCTTCAAAATGCTATTGGCACAAGGTCAATAAAGATTGTACTTTTTCAACTTCACTTGGCGACAACATGATGACTGAAATTAATGAACTTCCTGCAAATATATTTATCTTGATTGGCACTAAATAGGCAGATTGTACTTTTGAATCTCTTTTTATGTGTAACATTCTTAGATTATTCTCTCTCAATAAACGCATACTCTTTATTTTGTGTCTATGCTGCATAAAACACAACTGAGAAAGCTGGGAATATGCATAAACTTAATTTTATGACCAATGATGATCAAATTTCTTTCTTGCACTTTTAGGACATAATACTAATAAACGATACCCAAGGAAGTAGAGGAGAATAAAAGTATATGTTTCAATTTGGTTTGATTTTTAGGCGTTGAGGGCGATGTAAAGTGCTCGTAAAGAACTTTTTTAGGACGTTGGAAAGCACTCAAAAAAATTTGTCATCAAAACGGTTTAACATAAAATTATCTTAATTTTTCTTTTTTGCGAAACCAGTATTGTTTGTTTCTTTAAGTCATAATTTAAATGAACATGAAACTTCTATATGCCTGGGAACTATCGAAATTTCATCTGACATTAATCTTTTAGATGTAATAGTGCTATCCTATAAAGTGTATAAGAATGGCCAAAGCTGGAACAAGAAAATGACATTAAAAAAAAAAAATTAAGCCCGGCAAATATAGCTACGGCAATAATTCAGCTTTTTGCATAAAGGTCCTACAAAGATCTTGGAACTCTTGCAAAGTGCAGCTGACTGAACTTTCGTTGACGGGATGTGGATGTTCTTCTTCCCATACCAGTCTCCCTACATAATGCTCATTTAGCAGCTGCTGGAGACGTTGTTAAGACATCTTCTATTCATTGTGGTTCGGTGACTAAGTTCCCTTCACTGTTCGGAAGAACCTGTGTTCCGGACTTGAATTCAAGTGCCAGTTGCTTGGTTTTCCTATCGCGGGACTCTTCGATATACTTGAGCTGGGAGACTGCGTATACTGTCTTCTTCCTGCGCAGGATTTTTTTCGCCTTCCTTCTTCTGGTTCGATACTCTTCCGCTGCTCTTGTTTTGCGTTGCAGCGTTTGTTTGTGCGCATTTTCTGTCACCTTTTCTGGCATACGCATCCAAAGGTGGTCTCGGCTACCTCTTGGATAATGTCGCGGTACTAGTTCCACAGTTTGTTGGCGTTTGCGGATGGTGAATGCGCAGAGTCTCCACTCTTCTGCTCAGGCGCTCTCTGGAGTCTCTGGTTTTCCATGGGTATTAAGGCGTCCAACTTCAAATTTCGCAGCTTTTTCTCGAGCTCTGCTACAAGAAAACGGTTATAGTCGACGTTGGCCCCTCTGAATGTGTATACATCAAGAATGGTAGATGTGTGTCTCGCATTGATTAGAACGTGTGGTCGAATTAATTGCCAGTTCGACCATTTGGGAACCGTCAATTTGCTGTGTGTGGATTCGTAGTCTTGAAAACCTAGTGCTTCTTTTAACGAGTTGCAGCAAAGTCAATTACTTAGAAGTCGTTCACTGTTGTCATGTCGTGGAGGTTATGCTTGTCGACTAACCCGCCGAATATATGTAGGTATTTGTCTAACCGATTTTAGCATTGAAATCCCCGAGTATGATTTTTGTGTCAATCACCGTCCAAGAGGTTGTAAAATTCCTTATTTTTCAATTTCAACGGTAGGGGCCTGTACACAGGTGAGGCTGATGTTGTGGAATGTGAAGCGGATCAAAGCCAGACGATCGTGTACAGTGTAAGTACGTTCCAGGTACATACTCGTTGTTTGTAGTCCTTTAACGTTGCGGATCGTGGTGTCATTTGAGGGGGTCCATTATCTGACGCATGCTGTGTCTCTCTCATAATTAGAAATTTTTCCGTGGTAGACATTGAATTCACTAGACGTCGGCATATTCACCATGTTCCAACATTAAAAACTCGTTTACCCGGAGATGATAACAAAAACCGCCTTTAAGAATAATCAGTTCTCTCTTTAACAACAGATCATGCTACAGCAATTCTCAAAGTGTGGAGTCCTATTCCGGAATGCCCGCAATAACTGTAACTATAATGTTTTTATGACAAGAGTTGATACCACATTTTCTTTAGTCTTCAGAAAACCCAAAATAGATAGACACATAGATAGATAAACATGTTCTTCTCTTATTACAGCTATCATAACTTTTCGGCTAGATAAAGAGACGGCTCATAACTGAGCCCCTTCACCAGTATACATCGGTATACACCAGTATGTACATATATCCATGAAACATGAATTACTGGCGACAACTTCTACAACTAGACTGAAGTGGGTAAGTCTCTATAGCTTTCCTCTCATTTAATAGTAAAATTGCACATGCATATCTTAAACTCAACTTTTAAACGGGGTTCCATTTCTTTCATTAATTTAATCAAATTCATCAGGTGTAGCCTTTCATGATCACTTGAAAACACGTCTAAACACAGACTTACCAAATGCAACAGCCTAAAAGCCGCAACCCTTAAAATTAATTAAGTCAAAAAACGTTTATAAAATCACCCATAAACTGCTAATAAAAACCACTGGGTTCATCCTTATCCGAAGCTGTTCGTTCCTTCGTAACAGCATTGATTTTCCATAGGTCCGTTAGCCGTGTTCACAACTCCCAACATAGGGAACCAAATTCCTTTCTGAATATATTGGACGAAAGGCATCGAGTTATGCGCCCATTATTGTCATATGCACTGCTAATGCTACGCATGGTTCTGATCCTGGGACGAGCAGTAATTATCGGGTCAGAGCTATTAGGGTTCCGGGAGATAGCAAAATAATGCAACGGTTTAAGTTAAACCTATGGGTAGCGAGTTCGAACGTCGGAAGTAAGAGTGGTCGCAGCTACGCGCCGGAATAGATGATAGGTAATGGCGAGTGGACACTTGTGCATTCAAGAAACGAAATGGCGAAACACGGGAAGTCGAGAGGGCTTCTTGGACATTAGGACACAAGTTTACAAGATGTTGTACTACGGAACAGAAGAGGGTAAAAACGTAATTGGTATACAAGGTGCAGTGTGTAATATCGTCAGTGCATATGCTCCCCAAGTCGGGTGCGAACAGAGCGAAAAAGATGCATTCTGGCTAGATTTTCACAACCTCACCAAGAACATTCTAAAGGAAGTGCTTTTGATTGTTGATGGAGCTTTGGACGAACATGTCGGGAAGACAAACGAAGAAGACATTCGGTCTAAATACCATGTTCAAAGTGCCCCTCTAATAATTGAGATGATAAAGCTCGCCTCGAATTGGAATATGAACATTGCAAAGGTATCGCGAAGGAGAAGTGCGCCCAAATTCAAGCTAAGAGTATGGAGTCGGGAGTTGGAGGAAATATCTTCTTCGCCTGCTGATACGAACCAGGTTACCCACGAGTTGCGACGAAACAACTTGAGCAGCAGTACAACCATCATCAAGATAGCCACCCAGAGAAGAAGAAATGTTCAAGAGATTCGTTCGCCAAAGTTCATTAACAATGCTCAAAGCCAACTCCTTGTGGACGACAAAAAATTTCTAGAGGTTTTCACAGTATTGTGAGGAACTTTTAAAGGAGCAGTTCCTAACTATAGAAAGTATCCGACATAACAGTAGATGGGGTTAAGAAACGGTACTCCAAAAAGCGAAAAACAGTTGGGCCGGACGAGGTGCCATCTGAGTTTTGGAAAAGGTGGGGGACATCGGCTCTAGATGGCTCATGATACTCATCTCCAAACTCATGAGAAGAGATTCAATGTCTAACCGAGCGAAAGTTACCATCTTCCTTTGCACAAAGGAAAGGGTGATACGAGAAACTGCAATAATAACCGTTCTATTAAGTTGATGTCATATACCATGAAGATCGTTGAGTGGGTATTAGACGGCCGATTTTGGAAAATAATACGGCCACTGATGACCAGTGCGGGCTTTTCGTGGGTACGTCAACCACAGATGCATTCCAAAGTATTAGGATCATAATGGAAAAACATCGTGATGCCTTAATGGATTTGCATCTGTTCTTTGTTCATTTTGAAAAAGCATCCAACAGCAAGCAAGAGATCCGATATGGGTGGTGCTAAGTCATCGAGGAGTTCCAGAACCCTATGTACAGATGATAATGGACATGTATGAGCAAAGACAAGAGTTGGATGCCCCGCTGAAGTCACCGAAGAGATCCCCATTAAAGTCAATGTGCACCAGGGAAGCGTCTTAAGTCCTTTGCTATTTATAGCAATATTAGACTACCTGCTTGAAGGAAAAGTGACGGACCCCAAAGTGCATCAGTTATTCTTTGCTGGCGATGGAGCCAACATAAGTGAAGCTCAAACGTCCCTGCAAAAAATGCTTGGAAATGGGTATCGAATTAGTTAAAAAAGTCAGAGTATTTGTATGTACCGCCCATTCTCTGATCCACTTCGACTTAGTCCAGACATTTATTTGACCGAAAAAGTGATTCCCAAGTGTGAAAATTTCAAGTATCTGGGATCTATGATCAATAGCGAATAGCAACCATTGATGACGACATGAATCATCGCGTAAGCGTTTGTGGATGAAGTGGCAGGAAAACTCTGCTGTCTTTTGTGACCGGAAAAAGTCCCTAAGCTGAAAGAAAGGCTTTTCACCGCCGTTGTTCGTCCAGGGCTCACGCACGGTTCGCAAAAAGGTTGAGGGCAAATTAAAGACAGCTGAGATGAAGATGCTTCGCATGACAGAAGGAATAATAAAGCTTGATCGAATTAGAAGTTCAAAGATCCGAGGAGGTCTTCATGTCAAAGAACCCATCTGGAAAAATTGGAGCGCAACTGGCTCAGTTGGTATTGTCATGTTTAAAGCAGGGGTCCTACGAACCCTGTCAAAATAGCAATCTCAATCGACGTTCCCATACAAGCGCAGAAGTGAAGCAGGCCCAACAAACTCCTGAATCAAAACGGCAGCATTTGATTGGCCTCAGTGACGAAGTGATCCGATACCGGGAGGTCTGCAGATACCATTGAGGTCAAATCGGCGAACCACATAGGCAGATTTTACTGCAGTAAAGTGAGACGGTTACAAAAAAAAAAAAAAAAAACAAATACTTGGCGCAACAGACGTATATATGGTCCAGGGCCTAGCTTCTCGCGACCATTCGTGTTGTACGTGTTATATTTTTCACACAAGTGGAGGGGACCTACAGTTTAGAGCAATATACGAAAGGCAAATTGAGAAGCTTTCATTTGCCAGTTATTACTCTCGGACATTTGTCAAACATTCGCGAGAGGTGGGACCTTGAAAAACTTTTTGGTGTTTCTGATATCCGAGCCTCGAACTTCCCGCTCAGCGATCCAACGCACTAACCACTTGAGCCAAGGCGCCCACAACGGTTACGAATATTTTAAAATATGGCCTTATTTAACTTTTGCAAATTTGCAAAGTGAAATGAAGCCAAATTCCGAGATTTGGCTTTATTTCGCTTGGTGTTATTTCACGGCACCGCAGAAGACATTCTCGCTATACTCCAAGCAAAGCTTGAGTCCTAATAGAAACCTCATACTCGTTTATAAATAGGAGATAAAGTAATATTTCAGGCCCTTATGTTTTATTTGGCCCCTGTTTGGTATAATTGCGCACGCACCCATATCAATAAGCTGCAAATCATGCAAAACAAAATCCTTAAAATGATTCTTGACTTACCTTGGCACTTCCCCACCTCTGAACTACATAATAATTTAAACGTGAATTTTTTGGTAGACAAAATAAACGCCCAAACTAGCAAATTCTTGGAGAAATGTTCACTGTCGGAAAATCCATTTGTATATACATATATAAGGCAATTAATGCCAAACTAGTTCGTCAAAAACATATTTTCCTTTCGTCTATTTCCCACTCTATCCGAATACTGTCTACCCTTTACTCATCTTGTGATTAAGGTACACTGGACGTCCAGTATAACGAATGCCGATATAACGAACGTCCAGTATAACAAATCACCATTTGAAGTCCATTGATATCTCTAAATAACGAATAATGAGAAATTTTACTACTCTATATAACGAATGCTCTTCAATTTCAAGGAAAAGAAACAAGACAAAACGTGAGAATCGTACTTTTTTTGTTCTTTTCTTCTCAAAATTGATTCAATTTGTGCAGTTTTAAAAAGTTGTACAATAAAAAGTTTTAAATGATCAGTAAATATTATGTTTTCATTTTTTAAGGTCGAAAAAACTGGCTTCGATATAACGAATATTTCGATATAACGAATTGGCTGAACATTATATCTTTCGTTATACTGGACGTCCAGTGTAATTGAAAAATTAATTATCTAAGTTACAACTCAAGCTTATAAAACTTGTTCTTAGATCAGAAAAAGCATTTCAAGTATGAAAAATCAAAAATGATTTTGAGCTAAGAGCACTAGGTATGCATAATAAATTGCTGAAAATTTATTCCAAATGCACATTGAAATAACGGCGCTGCCAAAACCCCAAACTCTACATAACCATTAACCATAGTTCTCCGACTTCTCCATTCACTAATAGGATCATTTTCGGTATATGATTTATTAATAATTCAACTCTAGTCTGAAACGCTTGACCTTCTAGCGATTTGAACGGAACATCAATCGATTTGAGGTTGTGGCTCGTCGTCCACCCAAACAACCACCCCCAAATCCATTATCAGCAGCCTTGTAGACATGATTTGCTAGCTGCCTAGTTTTGGTCGGGTAATCAAGTTTCATCCTTGTGTGCTGCATTTTGATGGCGGAGGTTAACCACAGACCGTGTGCAGTACCCAACCGATGTGTAGTCGTTCCGTGCGTAAATGACAGAGTGTCATGATTAAAAGCCATCAATGAACTTGAATTGAATTTCTGACACGATTTCCCCTCTTTGACCTGAATCACTTGAGAATTAGATATGCATACCTGAATTTTAGCGCTAATAACTAACATTAGCAGTGGTAATTAAGCACCTGCTCACCGCACAGTACGGCAAAGACCCAAAACATCAAATTAAATAATATTTATCAGTTCAATCAAATAAAAGAGTTGGAATAGTACATAGTAGTAACAGAAATTTTTATTCAAACCATGAGAACAGTAATTTACAAATAATTTATGGCAGCTGATAATCAACTTGAATTCATGCAATTTAAATGAAATTAGGGTCGTTCGCGAAGCTGACCTGTGGTTAGAGGAAGTTTTCCCTTTAAAATAACGAAGGCGACGAAAATGTTGTGTAAGGCGAAGGTAATAAAAAACGAAACATTTTAATGCATGTAGTGAGTTGTCCTGTGTCCTATAAGTCAGAAATGGCTTTTAATATTTGATTCGTGTTAGTGTACTTTTTGTCTAAAAGTTTTAAATTTATAATCTTTGTACAATCGTTGGTAGAGTGTCTTAAATTCGCCGTCATACATGAAGAATCAGATCGGTATCATTTAGGTGTGTTCAAATCGGTACATACAGTGATAATTCAGGATCTTAATGTCAGTTACTATGCTAGCTATAGTGCATTATGCTTTGCCGAGTAGAGAATAATGTCTCGAATTAAAGAAGACATGCACGCTGAGTTACCTAGGCCAAGTGGATACAAACACAGAATTCTTGAATTCGAATCTATAAATCAGAACTGCTATAACATACATGTACGTACGTATATATATCTGTCAACAGAGGGAGGCTACAGGCAAATCGTTTCTTGCGTCCGGACTGTGTGAAGATAAGCGCTTCTTTCAACTGTCCCAAACTCAGCAAAGCCAGCCCAATTGTTATCCATTCGTTCGGAGCAGTGCCGCCAAATTCACACCTAAACTCTTTTCAGAGGAAAACTACGGACTCCAAGGAATGATTACGACGGTTTATTAAAATTATAGTTTCATTGTCCCAACTGTCTACTTTTCTAAAATCCTAGGACCAATATGTCCTCCCCTAGGAGGACGATGAATTTTTAGAAGATGGATCAATTCACTTCTATACTGACGGGTCAAAGACCAAAGACGGAGTTGGTGCAGGTATTTTCTTTGATAGGCTTGATCTTAAGCTCTCTTTCCGTCTTCCAAATCATTGTAGTCGGAAATTATGGCGATCAAAGAAGCCCTATCTTGGCTTAAGAGGAACGTGATATCTGTTAGAGATATCCTTATCTTTTCAGACAGCCAAGCAACAATAAAATCCCTGGAATCGACCTCTATAAATATTTTAGTAGCTCTAGACTGCCGTTTGTCTCTTTGGAGATGGCTGAGCAGTTCAATATACATCTGTGTTGGGTGCCGCGGAATAGAGACATTCCCACTCCGATGAACTCGTCAGAATACTTACTTACTTACTTACTTACTAAACGGGCTCCCAACCCATGGAGGGTCCCTGCCTGAGACACAGCAGCCTTCCATCCTCTTCGATCCTGGGCACACTGCTTCCAGTTTTCCAGACCAAGCGCTCTGGCATCCGCGATAGCTTGGTCCTTAAAACGGAGGTTCGGTCTTCCTTGTCGTCTCGAACCTGGGGACTGGGATTCGAAGATCCTCTTAGCTGGAGCATTATTGTCCATTCGCTCGATCTGGCCGAGCCAGTGTAGTCGACGTGTTTTGGCTTTCCGGACTACATCCAGATCTTGCTACAGCTCAAAGAGTTCGCGGTTATACCTTCTTCTCCATTCGCCCTCCTGGCATATGGGACCGAAAATTCGACGAAGAATTTTTCTCTCGAAAGTATTCAAAATCTGCTCTGCTTTCCTGCTTATCGTCCAACACTCGGCACCATAGAGCAGAACTGGCAGGATAAGTGTTTTGTAGAGCGCGCATTTTGTCTTCCGAGTTAGGAGTTTTGAACCCAGCTGTTTCGCTAAACCGAAGTAGCTTTGGTTGGGTTAGTCTTCGTCGGATCTCCACTAAGGTGTCGTTCGTGGTGTTGATGTTTACTCCGAGGTATGTAAACTCCTTAACTACTTCGAAGTTACTGTTGTCAACAGTGACGTTTTGTCCTAGGCGGTGGACAGATGCTGCTTTGTTTGTTGACAACGTGTACTTTGTTTTGTCCTCGTTTACCTCAAGACCGACTCGTTTCGCCTGTTCTTCAATTGCCATAAAAGCCTCTATGACGGCAATATCGTCGACCGATGATATCAATATCGTCTGCGTATCCCAGCAGCTGGACGGACTTGTTGAAGATAGTGCCTTCCGCGTCAGAATAAGAACAACCATACCCATCTTGCCGGTCAAAGGCTCCTTACGTATACCAATCGCAGTTAAACTTAAGCTAGATGCTGTCGAGAGTACAAATCTTAGGTGGACAAGTGGATCAACATGTCTAGTGATAAAACAGATTTGGCCGAAGCTGGATCTAAAGCGCTCTAAAGATTTGTTTTCTCTCAATAGATGCATATCAGCACCACAATAGGTGTCATCACTGGACACTGTCTAATAGGCGAGCATGCTACAAGGCTAGGCCTCTTTGCAAACGACTTTTGTAGAAGCTCCATGGATGAAGAAGAGGTGGAAACTATTCCTCACCCTCTTTGTTTCTGCACAGCTCTCTCCCGTAGAAAGAAGCTTCACTTAGCAGTTCCCTATTACAACATTATAGGCGACCTGATGAATATTGACTTTAAGTGCCTCCTACGCTTCATAAGAAGCTCAAATTGATTTTAACGAGTAGGTAGAGAGAAACATTCGTCCATGATCCACGTGGTATCACATTGGACCTACCATTGGTCTAGGTGTGCTGGCGACTCCTAGTTGGCAGCCACTTTAACCTAACCTAACCTATGGCATAGAAAAAAGCTACTGATTTTTGTCTTTTTATAGTTCTAACTTGTACTTTAATTTTCGGTACTATATGATATCATATAGATATCAATCTGACTTACTGGTTGTACCTGTTCTGTCTTAAGCTAATTTTATTTCACTTTAAAGGAAAATACATGTGCCATGGTTGGAACAACCTGTAGCTAATGCTGTAGATATGGATGCTATAGAAATCAAAGATTTCATTACAGAGCAAAAGATAGTTTGGGCAATAAAATCGTGCAAGCCCTATAAATCTGCAGGACCCGACAGCATCATCACTGCTATGCTTCAAAATGCTCTAACAAGAAAATCACCATGACTGAAAGTAATTTTCCGTAGCTGTACAGCACTATGACACGTACCAAAAATCGGGAGAGAGGTGGAAGTGGTTTTCATTCCCAAAGCAGGAAGACGTACCCACTCCACCGCAAACGATTTTAGACCAATTAATCTCTCCTCCTTTCTTTTAAAACAATGGAAAGAATAACTGATCTACATGTGAGGAATTTACTCGACGAGCACAACCTGTGCAGCACACAGCACGCCTACCTGAAGGGGAAGTCAGTGGAGACCGCTCTACATGAAGTTGTCTCAGAAATCGAGAAGAATATTAGGAAAAAGTATCGCAAGGAAAACAGTTACGAGAGGAACTCCACAGGAGGAAGTCATTTCTCGTTTGCTGTGGCTCCTAGTCGTTAACAAAATTCTAATGATTCTCAAATTCAAAGGAATTAAAGCAGTAGCATATGCAGACGACGTAGTAATTATGATCAGTGGGAAACATCTTCCTACAATCAACAACATTATGGAATCTTCACTGGTCACCGATCTGGTCCTGTTCACTAGAAGGAGGAAAATTGAAGAATTCGACCTTCCAAAGGTAAATGGAGTCTCCCTGAATCTCTCCTCAGAAGCCAAGTATCTAGGAACGTTTATTGATTCGAAGCTTATTTGGAAAAGAAACACAGAGGAAAGGATGAAAAAGGCATTATGTGCTTTCTACTCGTGCAAGAAAACCTTCGGTAAATGATGGGAACTACGACCGCCCATAATGCATTGGATGTACATATATTGCGATTGTGGAACCCATACTTACCTTCGGAACAATTGTATGGTGGAACGCAGCGGACAAAATTAGCTACCTCAAGAATCTTACGAAAGTTCAAAGACTAGCATGTGTTAGCATAACTACAGGCTGGTACTACAGTACAGGCTGGTTCAACCAAACCAACCCATAGAATTCAGATACGATACCACTACTTAACAGGGAAACACAATGGACCAACTGGCCCCCGTGAAAGCACCTTCTACCTTCTGTTTTTTTTTCGGAATCACTTTTTAACAGAAAACATTTGAATTCACAAAGGCTCTTCAGCTGCACCTTGTAGCTTATTTTCACATTTGTAACTACATATATACAGCCTTGGCCAAATGTATTAGGCAGCCTTTAAAATTCTTAAAATCCTTAAAAAAACGAAGGATTAAATGAAATAAAAGAAAGCAGTTGTGATAAATCGAGTACTCCAGTATTAAAGATTATCAGTATTAAGTTGGGCCACCGTTGGCCTTTATGCCTGCATCGACTCTTTTGGGCAAAGTGCTGACCAGCGTGCAACACTCTTCCGAAGAAATATCACTCTACTCTTGCTGTAACTCATTTTTAAGTCGATCTCTTGATGTAATCGAGTACTCCTGGATCTTACGCTTCAGAATACTCCATAGACGCTCTACATGGTTGAAATCCGAGGACTGCGCATGCCACTCAAACAGGTCAATATTATTCTTATCAATCCAGCTCACAGTTAGGGACGATTTGTAGCAGGATGCATTGTTTTGTTTGAATTTGACATTTTCCATGTTGGTGTCCCCGAAAATGTTGGAAAAGGAAAGTTAAAGTACATTTTCCAACACATTTATGCACTTGCATGAGTCCATCCGACCATCACACACATGCATTTTACCCACACCGCTGGCAGCTATGCATCCCCGGATCATTTTACTGCCTCCACCGTGCTTGACATTCAGTACCACGCATTTTGGCTTGCACTATTCTCCACAGCTTCGCCTCACAAAAGTCACACCAGGGATGCCAAATATCCGAAAATTTTTAAAAGAAGATGTTTTTTTTTTCAAAAGATTAACTCATCTAGAGAACATCAAAATTAGTTTCATTTTTTGATGTGTAAATTAAAAGCGATCCTTAAATCAATCGTATCCCAAAGTAAGATTCATCTAACCACAATACAGTCACTGACAAAATTATTTGCAAAATGCAATGCTTACCCCATATCATTTCAATAAAATTGTATATCTTTTAAAATATTCAATATTTCAGTTATGTTCTTGTTTATTATCAATCTTTTAAGTCATTTTGCAACGGTAAATAAAAAAATAAAATCAAATTTCTAACAGTAAACGTTAAAACCATAGAAAAGAAAGTGGCAAAATTATTGTAACATCACTAAACACAGGCAAAATTATTTGCACAAATGCAATTAACTGGTCTGGACATGTACCCATAGTTAAATTCTTCGACTATTCAATGCAAATTGATTAGTCATTGTTAGTAGTTTAGCGTCTTTCCTTCAGCCAATTTTTAAAACTTTAAAATGGCTAGAACTAGGGAATTACGAACGGAAAAACATGCGTCTATTGTTGCAGAATTTGAAACTGGTGCTTGGGCAGTAGAAGGCAAAATATCACTGCAGTCAAAGAGCAATTTATTACAAAATTGGAAAACAAAAAACACATGGAACTGTAAAAAACCGAACCCGTAGAAGCAATAAAAAGGTTAATTCGGAAAGGGAAGACCGCTGAACTATCATTCTTTTAAAAGTAACCCCAAAAGGTTCGAAATGTGTTAACGGATTTAAACAAGGATTGTGAGAACAATATTAGTGAAGGAACGTTACGAATATGGTTAAAGAAAATCCAAATTCAAGCCAACTTCATACAAAAAAGCTCCAAATAACATCAAGAAATAAGCAGCTGAGGCTACAATTTACAAGGGAGCATATTAACAAAGCAGCTGTTTGGAGAAGTGTGCTCTGAACCGACGTTACGGCTTGTTCTTTGGATGGCAGCTATGGTCGAAAATTTTATTACTGCAATTCAAAAACAATATCCAAACAACCCGTTAAGCAACCCACAAAGCATTCCAAAGGAAGTAAAATTATGATATGGGGATGCATATCGTATTGTGGTGTGGGACCACTTATGTGGCGCTCTGACCATATGACACAGTCACATTATTTAAAGATACTAAATGATTTTGCACTGGTGGTATCCTCAGTATTCATTGGGAGCGATTTCATCCTTCAACATGATGACGTATCCATGCACTCTGCCTGGAACATCAAAAAGTTTTTAACGGAAGTAGGACAAGTAGCTTTAAAATGGCCTCCGCAAAGCCCTGGCTTACATTTAGGTAATAGAAAATGGCATCTTGTGAAGTCCAAAATTCCACAAAACATTGCAAGATCTGCAGATGAAACATGGAAGGATTTTATAACAGCTTTTATACCATTCCGGGAGAGCAAATTCAAAATTTGTCAATGTAAAAAAAAATCTCATTTTCGGGTTTCAGAAGCGTAAGCAGAAGTAAATTGTACTTGTGCAAATAATTTTGCCTGTATTTAGTGATGTTACAATAATTTTGCCACTTTCTTTTCTATGGTTTTAACGTTTACTGTTAGAAATTTGATTTTGTTTTTTTATTTACCGTTGCAAAATGACTTAAAAGATTGATAATAAACAAGAACATAACTGAAATATTGAATTTTTCAAAAGATGTACAACTTTATTGAAATGATATGGTGCAAGCATTGCATTGTGCAAATAATTTTGCCAGTGACTGTATAACTTCCTCACCCACTCCTTAAAAATACCATTATTTTGTTTACTTTTCCTTTCTGAATTTATTTACAATGCTTTTTCACTTTATTTTTCCTGGATGGCCTTGACACTTTCTCTTCATCATTGAAGCAACGAGAGACCACATTTTTATTTTACTTCCAGAACTCTTTACATGTTCTGTGTTTCGTTATTCCCAATGTTATTCCCTTTAACATGAACTTTAATTATTGTAAGTTGTTATGACAATGGCCAGTCTGTATCAGTTTGTCGAAGAAAGTTCACTTGATGTCCTTCCAGTGAAATTGAATCACTTAATTGCTGATGAATAAAACTCGTCTACAAATATACAACTTTTGTGGAGTGCGAGTGCAACAAAGGAAATGTATAGTAACAATGGTAAATGAACAAAGCATAAAATCCTTAAAAGAAAACATTTTTTCTTTTCATTTCAAAGAATGAGATTCAACAGGTGGATTCACCCTTCAGTGCTCTTGTTTCTCCAGAATTCCTCGTACCAAGAGGCGTGGTGTTGAAGTGGGTGCTGCTGTCAGAAGGTAAAGTGAACTCAAATAAGTCTACTGCCATAACATGACTACGTTGAAAATGGGTGACAAGGTCGTCCGGAATATCCAGGTTAAGCGGTTTGAATACAATATTTATGCAATGCGCAGAATTGTTAAAGTCTCCTTGGAGAACAAAAAGGTCACGGTCTTTATGGAATGTTGGATATCCAGGGGAATGCATCATGCATATGTACATGTGAACGCTCCTTTTGTAGAGTGTGCGATTAAATCAAGATTTGACACGGTAAAGTAGGGCGATTATTTGTGCTTTACTTTGGGGTGAACGCACAAAGAGCTTGCTATAGAACTGTTTACAAATAAAAAGTTGATTGCTACGATAACAAAAGTACTATATATTTAGGTATATGTATGTACATATGTAGGTATTTCTGTAAATACGAGTATCTTCCGATAGGTATCATTAATAAATATACCGAGAGGTTCGTGGTAGAAGTAAGAAAATCTTGATTTGGTTATCTGTTTATGCTCTGATGAATGAAGTTGGTTGAAGTTGAAGTTGCGTGGGCAGCTACATAAAAGTTTTTTCTTCTTTGTCTAAAAAAAAAAAATACAAATACTTGGCGTAACAGACCTACATATATGGTCCGGGGCCTAGCTTCTCGCGACCATTCGTGTTGTGCGTGTTATATTTTTCCACACAAATGGAAGGGACCTATAGTTTAGAGCCATATACGAAAGGCAAATTGAGAAGCTTTCTCTTGACAGTTATTACTCTCGGACGTTTGTCAGACATTCGCGAGAGGTGGGACCATGAAAAAACTTTTTGGTGTTTCTGGGACTCGAACGTCGAACATCCCGCTCAGCGATCCAACGCACTAACCACTTGAGCCACGGCGCCCACTTCTCCTTTGTCTAACTCACTTCATTTAAAATATTTTGATACCTTAAAACTTAAGTAATTGAAATGATTTATAAACCTTCAAATTAGAAACTCAATAATTAGGCAACAAAATAAAGGTAATGTGAAAAGATCTTCCTTAGTTAATAGCTTAGATGACCACATGAATTACACTCAAATCGAGTTCAGTTTGTATACTAAAGTTATGTATGTATATTTTTTAAGAATATAGAAATGGTTCCACGGGTACTTGCTTAAGTGGCGCAGTCGCGCACTCCAAATTGTTTGAGGTCCCCTTCAACTTGTGCTTGCCAACTTAGGCGTGGTCGTCTTGTACTGCGTTGTCTCTCCAGGTTAGATTCGAATACTGCGGGTCGGAGCATTGATGTCCATTCGATCTACATGCCCCAGTCATTTCAAGTGACAGTTATACAGTTTTTGACTAGGTCGATGTCGCTCTACAGCTCGTAAACTACGTAGTTAAATCTTTCCCTCCAAAGCTCGTTATTCGTTAACTCAAACGGGACCCAATGCTTTCCGAAAAAATGTTCTCTTAATAAAACCAGCGATATTTTCATCCGCTTTTGATAGAGTCTATGCTTCAGCGCCATACTAGTACTAGTATGATAAGGGTCTTGTATGGAATCGTCTTAGTTGTTCCGAATAGGGCGTTAATACTCAATTGCCTTCTCAGTTCAAAGACATAGCGATTAATAAGAATTATTTTTCATTTCTGCTGAGATGTTGTCAGAATTTATTGCAGAGTCTTACTTACTTAAGATGCCGCTACAGTCCGCGGTGGATCTGGGCCTCAACCAACAAACGTCTCCAGCTCGATCTTTAGCTGCACCTAAGTCGCGGTCTTCCTATACTGCGCCGTTCCCCGGAAATGGATTCGAAGATTTTTCAGACCGGAGAATTTGTGCCCATGCGCTCTACATGACCTAGTCACCTCAGTCGTTGAACCTTCAGTCTTCTGGCTAAGTCGATGCCGCTGTACAGCCAGTACAGTTTGTCGTTGTATCTCCTCCTCCACTCACCGTTTATGCAAAATCACCCGAAGCGCTGTCGGGTTCCTCCGCCCTTTAGGGCTCCTCCGCCGCCATCTCTTTTCCAAGACCCCAACTAAGTCTATCGGCCTGAGCTCCAAATATGTTGAAGAAGCCCGACACCGTTAGTTCCATCTGGGGAAATCATCGGCTGTCTTGTTTATAGTGCTGCTATTTTAGTCTTCTGGTCAATCTGGTCAATACTCGAGCTTACATGTTTAGCAAGCCGCGTCCGGGTGGACAACAGCCAGTAACCGATGGCTACCTCTTGGAGGTAAAATAAGCACAATTGATGTGTGGTGGTGAGAGTTACAGCACTGTTCTTCGCCAGGTTAAAGCCAATCAGTGCCTACTCTATTTCCACGATATCCAGACATATTGCAGAGCCAAGGTAAACAAACTCCGCTTACTACCTCAAAGAGTCTCATATGATTGGGGAAAATAATTTTAGTAGATAGTTTAAATTATAGAAAAGTCATGGATTCGTGTTTTTCGTGTTATAATTTTGTTGCATAAATACAAGGAACCTACTGTTTAAAACAGTATCCCAAAGGCGAATTGAGAAACGGAGATAAACTTCCATGATAGTCATTATTGCCGGACCTTTATCAGTCATTCGCGAGAGGCGGTACCGTGAAAAAACTATTTGGTATTTTCTGTTATTTCGAGTTTTGAGCCTCCTGCTCTGTAATTTAACTCACTAAGAAAATCGCTACGCAATTATACATGTACATATGTTGAACCCTGAAAGAGGTGGGATTAACTAAACAAAGCGTGTTAAATGGGAGTTAGGCATCGTCAGGATTTCAAACGCAGTTTTCTTTCCTTAACTCAACGAGAGATATGTACATCGAGAGAAAAATTGTTTCCTCTCAAAGTACTAAAGTATGTACATTATCATTCGTGCATCCGACTATCTACATATGTACATATATATATATAGACTATATTCCATGGAAGCTACATTTACGATTTTTACATGCATGTGTATATTATGTAAAGTGGTGATTCAAATACAAAAAAAAATAAACATTATTTTGACGGTAATTCTAGTAGTATCTCCATACCGTAAAATATGTCTGATTTTGATATTTCAAATCAAATATCACAATTACCTTCGTTCGTAAGAGATGTTTTGTTTAAAGCCACTTCCCCACATGTCTTGCTTGTACATTTTGCTTCAGTTGTTTACAATCGCGCCGATCCTAAGTGATCCTTTCTGAATTTTTGCATAATGTCAAACCACGTATTTTGTATGTTGTAAAAGTTCTGACAAAACGCAAAGTCGGCTTTTCGTAAGGAAAATAATTACAAATTACAACAATTTTCTTTCTAACGAAATGCGTCTTGAGAAATTCTTTTAACAACATACGAGTACAGTGGTGTGCAAAATAATACGTGTGTACTCAAAAATCATGAAAATTAGTTATATTTACTACTAGCTGTACCCTGCGTGCGTTGCAACGCCACCAACTAAAATAAATTTGAAGGAAAGACATTACACAAATATTCAATTCATTTTGAGTCATTTTATTGATTTTGTTCATTTCGAAAAAATTGTGACATTTTCATTCGATATTTATTGAAGTGCTGTGGGATACACAATATTTCTTGTTTTTCCATCTGGTGCGTAAACGAATAAATCAGAAGGTTTTCCGACGCGTGAGCAGGCCACATAGAGCTGCCCATGTGAGAAGCATGGATTCTCCAAATTTAATCCACACACTTGCAACGATTGTCCTTGTGCTTTGTTGATAGTCATTGCGAAAGCGAGTCGCACCGGGAACTGTAAACGTTTGAATTCGAATGGCATATCTGCCGCGATCATTGGGATACGCGGCAACAGTACGTCTTCACCTTTGAATTTTCCAGTCAAAATTGTTGCCTCGATAACATTGTTCATCATTTTCTTGACTGAGAGTCTGGTTCCGTTGCAAAGTCGTGGTGGATTTATGTTTCGAAGAAGAATGATGGGTACGCCAATTTTCAATGTAAGAACGTGCGGTGGCATGCCTGGCAAATCAAGCGAATTCAAGAATTCAGTTGGATAGTTGACAACTTCGTCTTGATTCACCACAGTATCAATGGACTTATATGTTGTCGTTTCGCCGGGTATTCCATTCTGAATGGTGAAGTTGATGGTATTGACATCGATGTTTTTGGCCGCTAATATAGCACGCGTACTGAGCCACTGATGATTTTGGTAGTTCTGTGCAATGTTTGGGAAAACTTTTTGCACCAATTCGTCTATGCTTTCTGTGATCTTACAGAAGTTTGCTGGCAAGGTGATACATTGCGTAGATTCATCAATTTGCATTCGCCCATTTCCAATATCCATTAATTGTTTTGCAAAATTTCCAGCCGATACATCCCGTTGTAGTTGTACACGCATGTTGGTTTTCAAAGTCAATTTCTGTAAATGACGCCATAAATCTGATGATTTGAGACATGCATTAAGTTCATCAGCGGGTGTTGAACGTGGTATAACCGGCAGTGTTTGTCGAAAATCACCAGACAATAAAATGAGTGCGCCACCGAAGATCCGTGCGTTTCCTCTCAAGTCTCGCAGTGTACGATCAAGCGCTTCCAATGCTTTCTTGTGCGACATTGTACATTCATCCCATATGATAATTGGACACGTTTGGAGTACTTTGCCCATTCCAGAGTTTTTGCTGATGTTGCATGTTGGTGCCTCAGTGTTTTGCAAATTCAACGGCAGTTTCAATGCTGAATGCGCTGTTCGGCCACCATCCAAAAGAGTTGCCGCAATTCCAGATGATGCAATGGCCAGTGTAATATGATTTTGTGATCGTATGGTTGCCAAAATGAGTGAAAGAAGAAAAGTCTTGCCTGTACCACCGGGCGCATCTATGAAAAATAGTCCACCGCTTTGTTCTGTGATTGCACGCATAATTCTGTCATACGCAATGCGTTGTTCTGGAACCAACTGCGGAAGATTTGTCTGAACAAATGTCCACAGTTCGTCAGAATCAAAGTGTGTTTCTCGTTGCAAATCACGATCGAAAAGGTCGTTCGCTGGTCGGTTCGGAGCAGGCATTCCCAGTTGCACCAGTGCCTTGTTAGCGATTGCCAAACATATGTCTTCAATCAAAATCAATGCCTCATTATACACGTTTGGTGTGAATTGAATGTCCGGATTTTGATTCGCAGCGCGCAAACGATGTAGAATATCTTCACTCATGTAGTCCTTGTATTTTTCCCAAAGATCTTTTGGATTAGATGGGAAGCAGGTTGTCAATATTATGGCAAATAACGTGCGTATTTGCTGTGGTCGAGCAGTATTCGATGCATCAGCGAGTGCAGTGTCCCAATGTGTATCATTCTCAAGAAGATTTAGTTCCTGGCAAGCTTGGCGATAAGTGGCGCACAGCTGACCGTTGACTGTTCTTAAATCTTGGAAGGATGTCGGTCCACGTACATTGATTAACAGCAATCGCAGAAGCATTCTGTATTGTTCGGGTGAACAGTGTACAGACGACCCAATGCGTCACTGGAATACAAATTGGGATTTCCTTCAACTGCTTTACCTTGTTTCCGACGTTGAAACTTTTTAGCCGATGCATTCCATGTGTAGAATTTCGGTACCTCAGGATATAGTAGAGTCTTTGCAAAAAGATCATCTTGGCACAATGAGTAAAATGCAGTTAAAGTTGTTGCCGGTGTAACCAATGCTCTTGCACGTACATTATCTGCTGTGAAGTACACGCGCTGTCCATTCTCGAGATGCACCGCCAAGTGTACTACTGTTGGATGTCGTTCATGGATTGGAAATAATAAGATGCGCCATACTGCTTCATTGCTGCTAATGTTGGTATTGGTTAATTTCATCGAGCGGTGCGGCCACATTCCCTACTCCGAAGACTGCCATGTCGCTTCCTTTGTTGACATATTTGCAAATGTATTTGATCGACTTCACTGAATTGCAATACTCAACATTAATGTGTGCTTTGAAGGTCTTTGAGAGCAACGGTGAATATGGCACAACCCAACGATTATCGACTTCGGCATCAACGTTTCGTACTTTCAGAACGATGGATTTGCCGCCATCCTCAACTGATCGTCGACGATACAGTGGGTATCCGTCATTGCCAGTGATGGTATCAGAAACCAAGTTTCTTGGGTAGGTATCGTTTCGTGCATTTCCCATTAGACATGCATGGTGAATTGTTGTTGAATGCGCCACATGGACCATGAATCATATTTTTGGTAACGACGTCGAATAAGTCTGGATCAATGTCCTTATCTGGTATTTCTGCTGAGATGATTTGGTCAATTTGATCTGGCGTAATTTTGTTGATTAACCAAACCAAAATATGTGCATGTGGCAATCCTCTTTTCTGCCATTCAATGGAATACATCCAGCAGCGTGTCTCTCCAAAAACGTGATGCCTGATAATAAAATCCATCAAAGATTTAAATTTTTGTTTAAATACGCGTGCGGTAATGTCATGGCGATCCGAAGATGATTGTCCAGCTAACAGAAGTTCTTTAATTTCATCCCATGTTGGATTGCATGTAAATGTGATGAACAAATCTGGGCGACCGTATGCGCGAACGTATGTCATCGCATCTTGTGCGTATTCATGCATGTGCCGTGGACTCCCCGTGAATATAGACGGTAATATGACCATTCTTCCCAATTCGTTTGGATTCACGTTACCATCATTAACGATTGCGTCTCGTAAATGGATGTACTCTTCAGAACGCAACTCGGTTTGATTCAATCGAATATATAGGAGTCGCTCGGTTTCAATCTTCGCGTACATGTCGACGATGTATTGATGGAACAATTGTCGACATTTCAGAATGTGGTTCTCAGCGTCTTGACGAATCATCAATCGATAGGAATAATAATTCATGGCACTGACTTTCTTATTCCTTTCCTCGTCTGTTTGTGGATTTCTCATTTTGATGTTGAAATGATATCCATCTTCTCCTCGCCAAAACAGAATCGGATACTGCAATCCGTCGTATGAGCGATGAGTTTCGGAGACTCGCTGAACGTCACCACTTCTGCGATGAAGAATTATGTCGCGCGATTCGAATTCTTCGCCAACTATCACGATCGCCACTTCATCGATTGTGAAGGACATACAGACAAACATTCATTTTTATATATATAGAAAGAAGAAAGATAGCTGGTTGTACCCGCTTTGCTGGATTTTTTTCTTTTTACAGAACGTGGGAATCTGAAAAAGATACTATTAAAATAATAGGTTCCGGATTTCTACCGACTAAAACCACCTCCCTTCTTCTCCCCTGTTCCATGCAATACCGCCATTAAGCATTTCTTCACAGGGGAAGATTCAGCTTTCCTTGCCTATCATTTTGTATTGGCTGAGTGCCCACATTCTTGTAGCGTTTTCTTCACTCTGGCCGCTTGGCTGAGTCTCGTAATAGATGCGTACACATGCGTGTATGTAGTACGCATGTTATGTACTAAAATATTGGTCAGAAAAGGACATAATGTTAGAACAACAACCTATTATTTCTCTTACCGGTTCTCTTAGTACAACCCAAATTCACAGAACGAAAAACACTTAAAACAAAATACTTCTTATAATTGGACGAATTCCTATTACGCCAAAATTCATTTCAGAAGTGCAATCATACTCTAGAGTTTGGAAATTCATAGGAAAACAAAACAGCAAACAGAGAAAAACAAAAAAGGATCCGTTAAGTACAAATGTACATGCAAACAGAAGCAACCCCTCATCACCAGGTGTACTATTGACAGCGAAACAGAACTAAGTTAGCTCCAAACCGTTTTTTTTTTTGTAAAGAAATTGCTTACTTGTGTTCCTTCGAAACAATTGCATATACATATGCATATATATATATATATATATACATATATACATACATATACTTAAGACCATGCATAATTACATAAGAAACCTACAGTAGTGCATAGAAAGAAAAAGGTTTGTTTGATGAACATGAATATGCACGCACTCCACTGGTGAGCCATTGATTGCAATGACCTACGCATCCGTGATATCTTTGTATCTTGAATAATTATATTTTTGCTTATTACTTCCGTTATAAGAATCGCAGAATAATGATTTATACCTCAATCTCTTCAGCAGGAAATGTACTAATCGAGGAATCAAGTCACATTCAAATCGGTTCAGCCATTTTGTAGTCATTAGTGTGTAAAGCATAGGAAAATAGTTTTTGTCAGTAAAAAAACATATAAAAGGCGTTTAAAAGCCCAATAAGGGATTCAGTATACTAAAATTAGTCCTAAAGCATAACCCATCTCACGACAAATCCATTGATATATATATTGTTGGGGTATTGTTACGCACTTACTCCCTATTCGCGGAAATACAGAAAAAATGTGTTCTCTTTTATAGATGTAGAGAATAATTGGAATGGCAGTGGCGCCATCTGTCGAAAATTGGTCGTACCAACTTAAAACCTTCGCGGGTTCATGCACAACAACTTTGCTGAAGATCATCACATGATCAAATGCATAGTTTACGAGTCTATAAAGGACATACAGACAAACATTCATTTTTATATATATAGAAGAAGATAATAATGAACAGATTCATAAAAACTTAAACAATTTTTAATTCATTCTTTCGGACTTATAAAATAATGGGTAACAAAAAGTTAGTTTTAAATGAATAGTTTTAAACATTTAGCCGTATGGACTTTGCATCAATATTTGGGTCTAAACCAGTAATTATTTTTGACCTCTTGACATCTGCTTAGCATAGAACAATCAGCTTTTGGCACCTTTCGACAGGGACTGATTCCCATGCGACTCGCACTGACTGCCACAATTCCTCCTCATTTCTATGCGTGGAATGACCAAGTGCCCTCTTGACGTCGGCCCACAAGTTTTCTATTGGGCTTATGTCTAGAGACTGCGCCGGCCATTCCATAACGTCAATATATTTGCTCAGAAAAAAGGACTTCACCACTTTGGAAGTGTGTTTGGGGTCGATGTCCTGCTGGAATATCCAGCGCAATGGCATCTCCTCTTCGGCGAAAGGCAGTATTATGCTCTCCAATATATTGATGTACGGCATTCATAATGTTCTTTATCCAGAATATTGGACCAACGCCGTACTAGGAGAAACATCCCTAAACCATTACACTTCCGCCTCCATGCTTGACGGTTTTTAACGTGTACCGCGGTGAATATTCTTTAATTTGTTGTCTTCTTACATACGTTTTGCCATTATCTGCGCCAAATACATAAACTGATCTTAAATTCATCAGACCATAAAATATTTCGCCACTTTTCTTTTGGCGAATTCAGATGTTTCTGCGCAAATTTCTTTCTTTTTTGCACGTTGCGCTTAAATCCAATCCCAGATCTTTCTTCATTTCCGTCGAAGTGGCAAACGGTCGTGCTTTCACCAGTCTCACTATTTAGCGATCGGCTTGTTGGGTAGTTTTTCGCTGTCTGCCTCTCGTTTCATTAGTTTGGACCCATTTTAAGGCATTTATGACCATGTTCTGCGAACAGCCAATAGGTCAAGTAATATACTTGTACGTTTTTCCTTCCTGTCGCAAGGATTTCACAAAGCAATGTACCTTACGTCCCATTTTTAATCCGCAATTCTGAACCGAACACAAAAAACCGAATGGTTTTATGTCTTCTAGTTTTTGAGAAAATTGAAAATTACTAAACCTACTTTTTATGAGATTTTTGTTTGTTTGTGTTAAGTTAAGTTAAGTCTGTGTGTTAATACAAGTTGATAATTTCTGTTCAAAGACGGACGCTAGGAAGGCGATACGCGTTTCGATCAGATTTTTTAACGTTTCTGAAGTTTTTCCGAACGGATACCTCGATATCGCTGAATATGTACGTATTATAGAGGCTCAATACGTGTTTTTCCTTCATCAAAAAAAGGGGAATATTGGCGAGAAAACAAACTGAAGAAAAGGGGATAAAATGGCAAAATGCGACAGAAAAGGAGAAATTCACTTAGAAAATCTGGAAACACTGGATCCAACAGTCAATTACGCCGCTTATGTAACAGGCGCGTTCTGTATTCTAGGCACTAGGTAGTCAAACGTTTCTGATTGGTCGACAGATTCCGTTTTGACTGTAAAGTAAGGCATTTTTTTCTGAGGAAGTGGACTGGATTTGAAGGTAAGAAAATTCTCCCTACATTTTAAGTCAATCTGCCAATTGTCAAAAACAGCTGATTCATTTGTATTTCTTTCATTGTTCGGTCGTTGTTTACAAATTAGGAGTAAATAAAAAAATAAAATTCCAAGTGATTTGTGACGGAGTGCTCTACGATTTGGACGAATCGGCGGAGAAAATGAGCAGGCTGAGGGGTAAAATGTTTGAGGCATTAATAGATAATAAATTAAGCAAATTTAAATTAATTTTCAGATCCAAATTTGGCTTCCAATTTTATGGACAATATAGTTGGAAACAAAAATGATAGCAATTGTGGTAGGTTTGTTATGAAAAAATTAAATAAAAATCTTAATAGAGTAATTGGAGCAGCAGGGACCAGCGAAGTTGATGTTTTGGCTGATTGTGTGCCTGGGTGCTGTACAGGAGGAGGTATTAACAGTGGTATTGTTGAAATATAATTGCATTACTATTTTTGTTTGTATTAACTCGCCTATTTTTAGAGCTTGAAAGTTCTTGGGAACACAAGACGGTGCTCCTCTTCTTAGAGGAATGTAGGTTGAGGAAAGCCGGTTTCAGGAATCCCAAAGTTAAGCGGCGTTCGGTGTTTCTGGACATTCAAAAGGCACTGAAACTAAAAGGGTATAATTTTGCAGAGCACACTCAAGGTACATATTATTTGTAGACTTGCATAAATCATCGATATAGTTTAACTCATTCTCATTTTAGCATTTCCCATCTTAATTTATTTTCTTTTTATTTACATTTTTAGTTTGTGAATTAACTTGTTTTTTATTTCAGTTACTCATTGTTATGTCCTTTTCTTTCATGCTTGGTTTTGGGTTTTGTTTTGTTTGTTGTAGATAGGTATGTAGTTTATGTTAAAGTAGAAATATTGATTACCTAATTACATTAATACAATAAAATAAAAAAAAAATTAATCGAATTGATTATTATTTATTTTTCGTCTTTTATTTAATAAAAATAAAGCAGAGAGTTTCGCTTTCTGATACCAGTTTGTCCTTCTCGGTCTGTGTTTATGGGTTGATTTTCAGACTCTCTGTTACTGGCCGTTTGGCTTTCTTCTTCGAAGGATACGTCATCACAAAATAAATGTATGTGATTGTGCAGTATTACGGAAGCCACCACTATCTTATTTGCTATGATAGGGTTACTGACATCAACATATTTCAGTCTTCGAAATCTTCCTTTCAGCAACCCAAAGGCTCTTTCGATAGTAGCCTTTACGTTGCTAAGACTGGTGTTGAAATGTGACTGCTGTTCTGTTAGATGGCCATTGTCCCGAAAAGGAGTCACTAAGTTCTCTAGTGAACGACACGCAGCATCACCCAAGAGATGCAATTGAGGTGATAGGAGTTCCTCTATCTTTTGTGACAGCATAGTGTTTCAGAAGACTCTAGCATCGTGCAGTCTACCAGGTGCCCCAACATAAATATTTATAAAGACCGCTCTATGGTCACAAAAACCTTAAACGAAAATTAATTATTCATCATATTACATGTTTACATTTGGTTATGTTTACCTTGTAAGATGATGGAATGGGTGTTCTTCCTATTATAGTAGTCAAAAGGATTCCTGGTTGGTTGCTTTACATATTTGGATATGACAGCCGTCGATTGCGCCAATAGTTCCAGGAATATATCCACCAGATTTGCCTTTAAAAATTTATAAAAACAATGTCTATTATTGTTCTCTATACCTACAAGTAGGGGATATATTTACTCGTGAAATTTCCGGATATGCACTTCTTGATGGTCATTTCACATACTCCCTTACTAAACTGCACAAGACATCCAGTATTTCACAAAACACCCTATGCGCTGAACTTTTTGAAAAATTAAACCTATCTCCAGCAGATAGGAAGCTCTCCTGCTTACTAAGCATCCACCCTGAAAACAACAATGTTTTTTCCAGTTGCTCAATGCGCGCAACGTTTCCACTTTTAAACATTAGCTCCTGCTGAAATATTATATATTAATAAAACTCTTTGTTAAATAAAGTAATTCCAAACGAACCGAAAAACATGTGCAATTCTTCCTAAAGTGGAGAGGAAATTGGTTTTAATGAGTAAGCTGGAATGACTTCCTCGTAGTAATTGGGGTTCCTTACTGGTTCATCAAGTATCCCATACATTGGATTCTGAAGAACTAGCGATGGACTCAGTAAATCGTTTACAACAAATCATGCAACTTGACTTAGGATATGAATAGTTTATTTCTGAAAGTGATTTACATGTATAAATAATATTATATTACTTACAGAGGATCTCATCCTCCATTTTTCGCATTTAAGTATGTATATCTTTATTTACTTATTGATTTCCTTTGCACTGCAATTCACAATTTATAAATGATCTCAAGTAAAATCAAAAAGTAATAATGTCAAATATGACACACGAAAAGATGTTAAATGTCAACTACTTTTCCAGTCAGTTTGCCGTTCCATATGTTAGGCCTTACCTCAAAAAGTAGGCCTAGAATTCGGAACGCGCCCATGCAATGCTTTGAGATTTTGACACGAACCGCCAGAATTATGTTGTGCGAGCGGAAAAGTAAAATTACCACCCTGAATCCCTTCTCGACGAAGTAACTGACTGGCTAACAGACAAAACACAACCTAAACCACTGGAGATAGAGACATATTATAAAATAAACATACTTAATATTTTTTTGATAAGCGCACTTCTCATTTTTTTTTATTAATAAATTGTACGAAGCTACGAAGGGTTGCTATTTTTTTATAAAAAGTCTCAGAATTGAAAGTGCATGTACAGATGTAAAATGCACACTCATTTTGCAATTAGGTAATATTATAAAAAAAAGTAAACAATATGTGTACCTACTCGTAGTTCGATATAATTTTCAAACAATTCGGTATTGGCCCGAGAGTGTTTGTGTGAAGTTTGGTCAAAATCGGTCCAGTGCACAACTGCATTTTGACAACTGCATTTTGACAACTGCATTTTGACATAAATAAAAAAGTATGAACAAAAAATAAAGAAACAAACTGTGCTGTAATTAAGAACTGGTCACAGGGAAACTGCAATTACAGGAATAGGCTGAGTGTGATATACGACCAAAGGGAAAAAGCTCACAGTAACACATACTGATAAGATAAACTTATGTATATTTGTATCTACATACATAAATCATAAAAAATTAAGTTGGATGCCAGACCACATACCATACCTTCATACCTGATAATTGTTTTGGATTTTCAGATTTAGATTTGTGATTCTTTTTCTTTTGGTTTGTGGAGTTAACCTTCATCCGCCCTAATTAAAATCAATTTATCAATTAATGCAATAAAATTAATATAAGCAAGTATGATAAAAAAGCTTAGAATTAAAGTTAAAAATATGAAAACTCCAACATAAGTTTCTGACAACACTTCCAAGGACCAGTAAGCAGCTTAGAGCCGATGTTTGCATCTAACATCAGATGTATTCGCTTTCAAGATAATGGGTGGTGTGAATAAAAACTAAGGGAACACTCTGAGTGAACACTCAAGAGTGAAGTGTTTTCGTTGAAGGGAACACTCAATTTGGTGTGAATAAAAAATTTCCTCTAACTAGGTTCATCCCCTCAAGTTGAAGTTTGAAAACTAGAGTTGAGAGCTGTCAAATCCAGCAGCTGCTTGTCATGGGCTTTTGAAATCATGGAAAGATTGCCCATCTTTGTTTCTATCCCCTTTTTGTTCAAATCAACGCCATGGAATTTTTTCTTCCACAGCTTCCAACGAAATTTGGTTTTTAATTTCCATGTCTGGAGTTGGGCTTCTTTCTATCAAGCAAGAATAAAATTGTAGGATTTTTATGAACTATTCTTCGTCCATTCCAGATATCTTTTTTTTAAGGTTTTTCACTTATTCCGTCAAGGTATTCATTTTCCGAAATAGTATTATCCATTTTTTTATCTCCTGAAGTTACCTCCAATGCACACTCAACTTCTTAAAGTGTTCACTCGATTGATTCCATCTTTATTCACACCAAAATGGAGGGAACACTCAACTGTCAAAATATGTGAGTGGAGGGTTTTCGTTAAACTTAACGAACCCTACTCTTATTCACACCAAATGGAGTGTTCCCTCCAAAATGCTGAGGGAACACTCACACTCAATTTTTATTCACACCACCCAATGTTATCTTAAAAGCATGTCAATAGCAGAAGATACAACGGACTTGGTAAACAATTACACACAATTTCTTAAATGGAATGCAGTTCACATATTCGAATGCGATATGGAAGGAAACGTCTCTGCCATCCTAATGCACATATTTGAATTGTTCGTATAGTTATGTGTACATATGTACATAAATACATACTGTACAAATGAGCACGTACACAAGCAGTGTGTGCAAGGAATCAAATACCATGCAAAGAGACTGCAGAGTTTGGTACGTTCTCTTTTAGACTGAATATTTTATATGCCAGTCTTACAAGCCCCTGTAGGAATTCAACCGAATTTCGAAGTTTCTACGTGCATACATACATACATACATATACCTTAAGACTAGACCTGGCGACTGCTCCTCTTTAGTTGTCGGAATCGAACTGAAATTGATGTCTGCATTAATTTGTTGCTGTCAAGTAAATATGCAAGGAAGAAATCGATTTCAATTGATGTCGTACTAATTCAATATGCACAAAAATGGTCAAAAGTGCTTTCGGGTACACACTTATGTAGGTTATCAGGTGAAAGTTTTACTATTTTCGCTTTAAGCCTTAATGTTTTTGATTGGGGTGCATGTGAAGGAAACTCTTAAAGGTGGGTTAGCTATTGCGTTAATTTCAGAGAGAGGACTTGCAAGGAATGGCTTTACATAAAGTTGTTCAACTTAAACTAGGTAGGTTTCCCTGGAGAGTATTCTACAAATAAGAGGAGTGACGACGATTGTAACAAATTATAAGTAGTAAAAGAGAAGGCTAATAAGCTGTATTTAGTTGAGGAGGTTTCAATTAATTTTTTTGTCTATTTTACTAGCTTACATAACAAATGAAAATAATTTTATTACTCGTATATCTAATATCTGTAGGTGTTGAGTAAAAATTTTTTATTTCATCATAACATCACGTGTGAATAAAAAACGAATGAAAATATATTGACACAATATATCAAAATCAAACGCAGCTCTTACAAAAGACAGTCTAAGATCTTCAGCGCTTCAGGAACCAGGAGAAATTTTGAAGGAAACAAAAGCTAGACTATTTCCATAAGGTGAAAATTCAGGCATCACGATCGATATAAGAGAAACAACTAATCCTGGTCGTAAAAGAATTTAATTCGGTTGAAGATGAAGCTAGAAACGAGTCGCATATACTATGCAAAACAGAACGTCAACTATGTGCTCACTCTGGCTATCATTGACATCAGCTATCGGAATGAAAGACTTATAAACCTATAACAAACAATAGACTCAAAGTGAAGGTCAAAATATTTGAAACCTTCTGAAACCGAATAGTTATAAATTCGACGAAGCTGGATCGGGGAAAATACTACGTTTTGCTCGTCCTTAGTGTATATAACTTACTTATTTTATATGGTGTATATTCAGTATATACTTTGCCTTCGCAGGAATGGCATACCATCAACCATCCAGCCCCACGAAACCGACCCAGAAGGAAGTCATGGATTAGAACACAGAGGACGGTTGAACAGTCTCATCCAATAATCCTCCTTACACACAAGGCCAAATACCCGAACATTTTTTTTTTGGAAAGAATCCAATATTTGCTCAGCGATTTCGCAGGTGGGTAGTATTTCCATCTGTTATTTGCCTTCATACGAATTTTTCATTCTACTCGTTTCCTAAGATCACGGAGTGTTCCTTGGATACGATCCATTGCAGATCCCAGACGTGCAAGCTCATCAGCTTTGTCATTACCTTGTATATCGATTTTATTTCGAAAGCAGAAATTGCATTTATGGCTGCCTGGCTATCAATAAATATGGTAACATCATGTGGTATTGCCATCATTGACAGCAGGTTGGCTGCCTCCGTTACTGCCAGAACCACCACTTGGAAGACACTGCTGTAATCAGGTAGCCTTAGCGAGCTTTGTATATTAAGTCTTTCATAGTATAGGCCAGCACCCGTGCCTATATCCATTTTTGACCCATCCGTGTAGATGGACAGTGAAAGTGCTTTGAGTGGCTCCCCCGCTTCCCACTCCTCTCTACTAGGAAATATGTAGGTGAGGGGTATATCCAAGTTGAGATATGGGGTTAGATAGTCGGGGGAGGTGTTTGTTTCTTAAGAATATGTGCGTGCCCAATTCGGCTTGATGTCCAGGCCTGTGAGATAGGGTTTCTTTTTTTCTTATTTCCACCTGGAACACGCTACAATGATTTGGAAGACGAAGAGAGAGCTTAAGATTAAGCCTATCAGAGAAAATACGTGCACCAACTCCGTCTTTGGTTTTTGCACCCGTCAGTGTAGAAGTGAATTGATTCATCTTCTAAAAATGCATCGTTCTCCCACGGTGATCTGGAAAGGATGGTGACTAGGAAGTTCTTCTCAAAATTTAGACGTGGGATGGTGTAGTCCGTGTTTTCGGGAGAGATATTGAATTTACTTAGAATCGAAGCTAGGCCGAATTCTTTTCTTGACCACTGTTGAGTAGCTTCAAGGCGAACGGGTGCATTCGCTGCCATTTGCTTGCTAAATATTTCGAGGGGTATCAGATGGAACATAATGTCCATTCTGGACTAGGCTGAGAAAAAAAATTTTAGAGTGGACGAAGTGTACAATCCAAGTGCATACTCTTATATAATATTTAGTGAAGGTTCCGGGACGTGTACTTAAATTCCGTTTATACCCGAGGCTGCTGTCTGCTTTATAAATAACCTTTATTGTCGCCATGGTACACGGCAAGTTTAGCAGGTCGGTTTCTTGTTTAGTAACCTTAGTCAAGAGACTGGTGAAACCGATATAAATAATCCACTTCGAAGACATAACAGCTGCAGTTTGTCCATTCAGGATTTACCTGCTTCACCTAGGTTTCAAAACTTTGGTCTATTCTTGAAAATTCTGAGCTCCAAATATGTCGAAGTATCCCATTTAAAGTGTACTGACTCGTGGATGCCACCGTTTGATTCTATCTAAGGAATTAATACCCTACTGCCTATAACCAAGAAAAAGTGCTTGCACTTAAGCAAGGGGATTAAAACCAAATGTACTAAGCATCCAAGGTTCACCGCTTAGGCGTGAGAATAGGAGATGATTGAGCGTCCTGTGAAACAGCATAAACAGCTGCGGTTAATGGTTTTCTTTCTAAATTGTTTAAATAGTAATTTAGGCAAAGCAAACAAAGCAACAAAGTTAAATTATAGTTTACGAAAGATTTTGATTTTTCTTTTAAGAAATGGGATACAAACTTCTACGTGAGTCTATATTCACATTCACGTACTTGTATGAGTATGGTCGAGGACAAGACGATTTCTCTTCGGGGTAATTTACTTCTAGTAATTTAAAAAATTAAAAACAATTTTCCCAAAAGTTACATATTTGGGAATGAAAATGTGGAAAAGGTATAATAATCTAAGCGCTCGGATATTTGGGTTAAAGCACTTAGCCAAGGTTCTCAAAAAGTTTTCAACCCTGAGAGGATCTCACTAGTTTCAAATATTTTGTTTTTGTGCCCTTGAAAGCAAACTAATCTTGAATATGCCAGCGTTCAATTCCTTAATTGTCTCGTTGAATGGAATTCAAGAATTTCAGAATGCATTGATTTTAATCATGTTTAGAATAGAAAATGCACTGCCACGTGGGTGTAAGTAAGTGCGATGTTATGTACTGCTGCTCTTTTTATAAGAATTAAGAATTAATTGCATACCGCATTCCCAGACGTAGGTCTACAACACTCCAAGAAAAAAAACTTTTTATTCCTATTATACGCAAATATATAAGGATGAGAAATTCTTTGATAACATTTTGCCGATAGCTAAGGAAAACTTTGATAAGTACTTGGCAAAGTTTCCAAACAATATCTAAACTACCAGCAGAAAAATAAAGAACAATAAATTAAATAACGCACTATCAAAACATACAACAAACATATTTCGGCAAATAAATCACTTAATCAGATGAGCTCTCCTTGATTGAGAGTAGGGGATGAAAGTACTTTTTTTTTGAGAAAAAAAAAAAAATTATTTCAGTTAAGTCCCTTAACACTCAGGACTGCTTAATATATAGTGGAGTTCTCCTATTCCCAGAGGAATGCTACGACCTTGTTTATCAATATAAGCCTCCATTTTACCATTCATGTCACGTACATATATTGTGGCTATATAAAGGTCTTTCCTTCAATTTAATTACGCAGTGTGGAGAAGGGTTGTATTTCAATTAGAAGCATTGCTGACTTTTTTTTCTTATAGCCGTAATAATGTACAATATGTTTTCTTTTATTGATTTTATTAAGGATTGTTGATGAAGTTATACAAAAAAGTGCCATAAATCCCGTTGGATATTTATATTTTGTCACTACCTGGAACAAATATATGTATGTATATTTGAAATGTATTTTATTAATATTTGTATGGCAGCTCTTGGCTAACATCAAAGCAAAATATGGAAGAAGTACCACCCATTTACATTCCACCGTCTGTCAGCGGCTCTGCTGGAGGCATTCCCCTCAATCTCCGTGACAGCGCGAAATAACTGGGACTAATATCAATGAAAGAATAAGAAAGCCATTATAGTCTTCTACTCGTCCAGTAGAATATTCGGCCAGAGGACCTCTGAAAAAAACGACTTCTTACCGAGACTATTATGACTGCAATGGGCAAATGCAAATGTCTTATAATACCAGAAAGTAAAACAAAATAAAAATAAAGTTCCGTTTTGTGGGCTTTCAATCTGACATTCAAAAACTGCATACTGTTTTTATTGCGCAGAGCCTGTATGCAGGCGAAAGTTTTCTTTTTGTCTCCTTTGTTGTAAGTGCTCCCGCCTAGACTGGGGCAGCGTACAGAAGGATTGTGCTTACCATTCTGTATCCGGGTTCACCGAAACTTGGTAGTACACGGGAAAGAGCTTCCTATATCTGCGACGCCTTTTTATTGCAGTACTCGGCGTGCATCTTGAAGCTCAGTTTGTTTGGGTTCCAACCTGGGCGTTAGCATATTCAACAGATTTTTGGATGATTCTTAAGACAGCCTCAGTCTTTGGTCAGCTAGTTCTATCCAAACGACCGCTTCATCCGGACTTCCTCTTGGATGTCTTTGGCCACCGTAAGCACAGCAATATCGTCAGCAAAGCCGATCACCACATTCGATCGCAGAGCTTTGTTTGCCATAATTATGTGCCACAGGAGAAGTCCAAGGACTGACCATTGGGGACACTCGCAGACACCTTATATTATTTAACGCCATCTGGTACATGAACTATCTGTTAGTGAAGTAGTTAATGATTATCATCAGGAGGTAATATGGTGTATTCCTTTTAGTCAGAAATCCCGTAATGCAAGACCAGTTTGCAAAATTAAAAGGATTTTTCACATCGAGCATTACTACTGCGTCGTATTTCTTTATGCCCCCCTCGTCATCTCTTCCCTAACATCGCTTCAGCTGCTGCATCTACCACTTCTTTTATGGCATCAACGGTAGAACAAGACTTTTTTTTAAACCACAAAAAGCTCCTCTATCCTTTTCCACAGCGAATAGTCTGCGGTATATGATACGTTCTAGGATCTTTCCGACTGTATCTAGTATACCGGGTGGCTTGTTGGTTTTTGGGTAGCAACACTTGATGCTGAAGGGAAGATCCCCTCTTCAAGGCACCGTTGTTATAAAGAAGTTTGGTCTCTTTTGGATGACCTATTTTTCTTGTAACCTATCTGCCTGCATACTTCGTGGATTTCATCCGACGTGCAAAGTGGGATGTGGTCCATGCTGGTATCTCTAGTGATGATGCAGAAAGTAGATGGGCCTACTGCCACTCATCCTTTTCATCACCATCCTATATGCCATCTCCCAGGGGTCTAAGTCTGCTTCCTTGCAGAGTTGTTTGCCTTGCTCTCTTTGATGGCTTTTTCATGGTTGCGTTTCGTCAATCTGAAGATGCCTCAGCATTGCTGGAACTCAACCATCAAAGGGCTTATATGATACTATAATCCTACAGGAATGTATAAGCAATGTAGCAAACAATTTACTACATACCTGGACTTTACAAAACTCTAGGAAAATGAAAAAACAGGGAAAGCTTACAAGCTATTGAAGGTTATACTGACGGGTCCAAGATGGACATTAGGCTCAAGTTTCTTTTCAGGGTTGCTGGCCATGTCATTCAGACCTGAACCAAGGACGTCCTGGCAGGACCAGGAGCCGTCCGTGAGACTGTGATGAAAGCTACTTATATCACATGAGGACATCATTTTTTTGATTGACATACAGGTAGCGATTGAATTGATATCTACTACACAAACAAAATCGAAGTTTGTGAAGTGTTGTAGAGAAGAGCTCAAGGTTCTTCGAATGCAGCATAAGGTAAGACTCTACTGGGTTTTTTTGTCATGGAGGTATATCAACGGCTGGGAGGGCTGGTGAACTTCATAGGGGAGGCTCTGCCCTTGATACCGGCAATATCGATCACATGTGAAATGCCAAATGCTGTAGTAGTATGAACAAAAAGTGTCCCTTGTGTATAAAGAACCAACCTAAACAATTATCGAGATATTTCACTCATGAACTCTGTGATGAAAATTTTTACGGATGTGATCGCTCTAACGATTAACACATCAAATTGGATAAACCTAAACCACTTAATTAGTGAGTTTCAAGCTGGCTTTAGAAAGGAGTACTCAACATTTTCACGGTTGCACGTATCGCAAAGACATGAAAAATCTCGTGCAAAACGAAATCGCATAAAGCGAAGTAAGAACTTTATGTAATTTAGGGGGTTGCGTTCCTGAAAAGAGGAATATAAATACAATTATTCCAAAGCGCGAACCCCTAATACTCGCGCAAAGCGAGGGACGAGGTACCTGGATGGTGGAAAAGAGCTGTACGCTTTCTTTATCGATTTTAAGGCCGATTTCGACTCAATCGATAGAAATGCCCTATTCCACAAACTGAGTAACTTGGGTATGTCCACGAAAATACTGAAGGTAATTCAAAGTCTTTACGAGGAGAATAAAACGGCGGTGTGGGATGGGAATGAAATGTTTAGCTGGTTTCAATCGAAAGCGGGTGTTAAACAGGACTGTCCTCTTAGCCCCTACTGTTCTCGATCTTCTTCGATGACCTCACAATATTTCTCAATCAACATCAAGCTTCTTCTCTACGCGGATGATTTCGTGATTTTGGCAGATACCCTAAATATGTTGCAAATAATGATAAATAGGTTACGGAATTACCGTCGTTTATGGAATCTGGAAGTAAATACAGATAAATCACTTACTTCTATAAAAGGCAAATCAGATTCGATGTATATATGTATCTGCCACGAAATTTCCGAATCTACCTAACGGATTTGAGTGCAGTTTTCTCCTGTAGATTCAGAATTCTTCTGCGGAGTTTTTTCTATACCACATATTAAGTTCCTTTTAACAAAAACCTTTTAATTAAACAAAAGAAGTATTAAATGTGATTTTTTTCCAATTTTTCGGTGGTTTATCTCAATTTTTCTTAACTCTCACCAAACAGAACTAAATTTAATTTACATATCTATGTAGAACTTTCATTAACAAATCCATTGGTATATATATTATCTCTGTACGTTGTCTTAGAGAAAAGTTATAACATTATTTTAACATAAAACATATATTATTTGCATTGTATTGCGAATACGATCAGTGGAGACCATTGCCACTATCGGTGCCCAAGCGGCGTTCGTGTTTATGCGTGTTTATTCTGTAGTTACATACATTGTGTGCATGTTGTGTCTGTGTGTGCTGTGGTAGCGATTCCCACTGGGGATGTTATAATTGAGTTTGCACATTTTCAGTATTGTATTCAGTTTAACCGAATCAGTTGATACATACATATGTATGTATTTCAACGAATGTGTGGCGTCAACTAAAATGAGTAAAAGATATTCTAAGCCTGATATTGGGCGAAGGAGTACAGATACAAAAATTAGGCGGATGTCTCGGCTGAGAAATGTGCAAAGTTCCACTGTTAATAGACTTGGTTCTGTTAGTGAATGGTTTATTGTTATTGATGAAAATGTTGGCCGACCGTGGAGCCTGAAGAAAAATGCATATTTTCAATATGAACGTATCATTTGATACGAAAAGGAGTCGCATGTAGGTACAATGTCTTAGGTTTGTAGATTTTGTGATGCACAAAAGTGGGGAAAAGAATCAGCTGTATTGTGATGTTCAAGCGGAAAAGTAATGCTTAAAGAAATAAATATGTAAGTGCACCGCTGGAACCACCAAAGAGCATTCTGCTGGGTGATTATCCTTCGTCAAAAACTTTTTTAGAGAGTCCTAGAAAGTTTAAATGACCTCCTTTGGTGGTAAACGCATAACAGAAGGCAACTTGCCTACTTTTAAGATTCAGATTTACCACCTTATCGGAACATTAATGCCTGACAGTAACGCTAATCTCAATTTCCTACAAATCTATTTCATGGAGAATTCAGAAGCTGAATACGTTTCTGTCTTAAAACTGGCAGGGGGCGAAGCAAGGCGAGCACGGGTCAGCTAGTAAAAGATAATAGTCTTTTGAAATTGACAGAAGGTACACGAGGGAAGAGAGGTGGATCTGGGAAAACGAGGGGAACTGGAGAAAGTGGAGGAATGCAATACATTAGTGTCTTAATAACGCCAAATCTATCCTTTAAAAAGTACCTCTAAATAATAATAAAAGAATCTAAACGGCTGTTAATTGTAATTAGAGAGACATCCTGGGAAGGAAACACATCGCTCCAAGTGTCAAATTTAAAGTTTTTGAAACGGTTGTTATGCGGCACAGATGTGGGGTGTTTTCCAGTATGGAGAAATTACTACGATATTTTAAAGAAAAAAATTACAGAAAACACTCCCACTTCCATGAAACATCTTAAAACGGGGCTAGCTCCACTATATACAATTACATATATTATGAGAGTAATGGCACTACCTCGACTCCGGTTTCCCAACATCATTGTAAGAAACCTACTGCAACGAAATGTTCAGTTTTTGGCTTGGACACTAACACAATGTTCCACTAATGGAGGGGAGTACAACATCATGGAAAGATGCATTCGAAATTATGATATGGGAAATTAATGCTGTTATTATATGATCCAGTCTTTCTCCGATAAGACAATGCACCAGAAACTTGTATCGGATTCTTCACGACCTGGGTAAACTAAACTACTTCCATTACCGCTACACTATAGAGAGGATCACCACGATATTTAAGGTTAGAGGAGAACTTATCCGCCTTTACTACCAACCGCATCGATCCGACCGTCGTGTAGCCTGTACCCTGTGCAATCTTCGAGAGAGAGAGAGACGTTCGGCACATCGTAGGGACCTGTCCAGTTCTAAACTAGATTAGGAGAAATGCGTGGGGGAAAAATACTTTAACTTTACAAGAAATCGTAGATTTATTGAATGGACGAGATTGGAATGTACTGTGAAGCTTCTAGCCATCTGAGCACATTTATTTATTAAATTATGTATTAAAGTAACCATATGTGGTAATACGTCTATTAAAATAATTCAAAAGTAAAGAATATTTTGAAGATGAATATTTTTGAGATACGGCTTGAGGCTACTTAATTTTGTTATACATGCATACATACATACAAATTGCTCTGAACTAAAAAAATATATTCTTTAAGATGTACTTAAAATCTACTCTTAACTGCCTTTTCAAATATTTTTGAAATTGAGTAAAACAATGAGATAGGTCTGTAACTACTTTTATTCTTTTTGTCATCTTTCTTAAAAATGAGCTATTACATCGGCACATTTTAATTTTTCGGGGAAAATTCCAGATGCAATACTCAAATTAAATAAATGTGTCAGAATATCTATGATATAAAGAACAATGTTTTTTAGGGAAAGGTAAGAAGTAACATCGTTACCACAAGAATTCGAGTTTTTAAGGAATTAATGATTTTTAAAAGCTCGAACCGGGAAATTGGTTCAAAAAAGAAACTATACCTATAAAAATTCCCTACCCAGAGCAACAATTACAAGTTATAGAGAAGTCACTCGGAAAAATCATTTGCCCCACTGAAACAAAGTAGTCAGCGAGTGCGTTAGCTACTTCTGAAAGGTCTCAAATAAGGACACTTCAATCTGTTAATGTAATAGAATTTGCGTGATTAGCAATACTGTTTATAATTTTCAATTCTTTTGGCGTTTCTCGGCGAAATACTTACGTTTCTATGAAAGTATCTATCTCGACATATCCGATTTTCCTTATTTTTAATTTTTATTTAAGTTGAGTTACCAATCCCCCCGTGACGCACTTATTTTGGATTTAGTAAGTCAGTTTTCAATAAATATTTTGACGAAGCTCATTTTCAGAGATCATTAATCAATTTATAATGGTTAGAACTCTGACCAACATTTTTAGAAAACTTAATGAAGATGCTGACAACGATGGCTTCGTAGAAATTGATGGGAAAAACTTGAGTTCGTAAGGGTATTGAAAAGAGAATGAATTCTGTGTTGAATGTTGGTGAATTAATTAGGAGGTCACCCAAAGTTTGTGGCTAGGGTTTTGTTAAACAATTGCTTGTGTACATTTTAGTGTTGTACGTAGTGCAAATGTACATAGACAAAATTGTACCCAAATCAAAGGCAAATAATTCATCGTGTCGATGTGTTGATAAAGTACCAATTAGCAATGTGGTTCAACCTAAATTAAAATAAATTCATGCCGACAGTGAACCCAGTACATACATAAACTGTTGGGAATTTAAACACAATAAGTGTTTTTTTTTATAGGGGAATAAACCTTGAAGAGTAATAGCGAGTTCTAGGCCAATTCATGCTCGTGGTTTGAAACCTGGACAAGCATGCAAAGCCTTTTCTTTCAAAATTAAGCTGCAAATAAAAAAAATTATATTAAAACTAATGAACAGATTTTTTTTTTTAATTCTCAAAGTGTTCTATCCATCATATTTTTCAAATATTCTTCTTGGTTAAGCTAGCCAGACACCAATGATCTGAAAGTGTGTGAAATAGTTGTAATATAAAACAAAACACAATACTCTATATTAGGGTGTTTCATTTTGTAAGGGAAAAAATAAAATGTGATATTTTGCTGACTTCGCTTGCACCCCGAGTCTTTGTAATGTAAAAGTTATACATACATTACAGTGCTGGAAGAAAGTATAAGAATTCATGTTTTTTGTTTTTATAAAAAAAATGCGAAGTCATATAATTTAATTGTGTTCACTATTTTGCGTACGGACTGTATAGTTATTTTATATAAATGCTGACTGATTCCAAATAATATTGCTGGAAAAAAGTATAAATATTTCGCATTTAGTTCAGTTCAGTTCAGTTGAGTGTGTAAGAGTGGGTCAAATCGAGTTCGTAATTGTGTAAGATTTTCAAGGAATAATATTAAAAGATATGTAATAATGATTGATTGAAATCAAATACAGGTAACTGATAAAAAACAACAGTTCATTATGCCACGAGGACGTCATCATCACTAAGAATATTGAACAGCAGCGCATTTTGGCGGGATTATCACAAAAAGGTATCGGGAAGTAATTAGGAAGGTCTTCGAGTATTGTTTTTTGAAGTCTGGGATTGAAAATTATGGGAGCAAAAAGAGATCCGGAAAGCCTAAAAAAATAAGGAAGGAACTAAGAGACTGGTTCTAAGAGAAATCTCCAACACGGGAATCTCTTCCGCAAAAGCAGTTTAACGATTCCACTTGGATTGCAGTCCCAGACTAGTTAGAATGTCTTTAGCAAGTGCCAATCATTTAAAATATGAAAACATTCAACTACAGCCACCCCTAAAATCAGTACACAAACTTAAACCCCATAGAGTATCTTTGGGCGATTCTTGCACGAAATGTCCATGATAAGGAGAAGCCAGGAATTAGAACTGTTGCAAAATTAAAGCAGAGAATCATAGCATGTTGGAATGGCATAACATACAACAATAAATGGATTTAAATTTATTTCACCTTTTGTTTTTGAATTATTTACAAAAATTGTAAATTTTCATACTTATTTCCAGCACGTATGCCAATTTTCAAGAATATTGGTTAATATGGTTAATGTGCAACATGAATCACTTTTTGTCAAACAGATGAAATTTCTTATGTTGACTCCTTTTGTATAGTACTATACATCTGTATTGCTGTTGGGTTTTTAATATAAGGTTAACCTTTTTATTACACTTTTTTTCAAGAGTCAAATTTAATTCCAATTTGTTTGCGAAACCAAAAACATTAAAATTATAATAAGTTTATGAAAAATTTAATTGAATATTAAATATTGGTGAGTAAAAACAACAAATGTGAAAATATTATTTAACTAATTTATCGACCCATGCCTATTCTCTATCTTTTGCAGGTAATTTAACTAAAAGAGGAATTTGGCTACAAGATAAAATGCCTTGTAGTGAGTTTTTAGTCCCATCAAAGAAACAAGTACTTTTAGTTTTTATTTACCATCATAAAAAAATTAAAGAAACGCTTTCGAATGCTGCTAAATCTACCAGTGCTAAATTACAGGAAGTGTGGCGAAAAGTAGGCATACCTGTTAAGATAGAGAAAAGAATATCAAAAGAATATCAAATATCAGATTTGGTAGGGTGATCTCGTCTAGTTATTTGACATGTCCCGACAAAATTTCATGGAAATAAATAATGTTTTGCAACAAGGTTTTAACATTTTTAAGCTCACAAAGAAAATGGCGTATGGGAATTGGGAAGATCGATGAGTGGGGTAGACAAAGCTTTCGCATCGAAAATAACAAATAAATCTGTAAATCTGTAGTTGTTAAGTAAGTGCACCGATTAGGGTTACTTGGAATGTCTTATGATACTACAGCATCTAATACTGGTCAGATTCAAGGGGCATGTAGCGGAAATTAAAGAGAATTTTGAAGAACTTTATTGTGGTTGGCTTCCTGCCATCACATCCATGAATTTACATACATACATATATTAAAATGAGTGGCTCTACATCAAGCAAGGTGGATGGCAAAGGTAATATATTCACTTAAAATTGTCCTGTTTACTAAGCCGTTAAATATTCCTCAACGAGATTCGAAAGGAATGAAGTAGGTTGCAGATTTTGTCAGCCTCATATATGTATGTTCGCTTTTGCCAAGAAGCAATGATAAGTCGATGGGTTCCAAAGAATGATTTGGATATGCTGCAGCTTTTGAGCGTTTACCCGGATGCAGACGTGAAAAAAGTGCTCTCATTGTTGCTAAGAGACACCTTTGGTATCTATCAGAAACAAATGTTGGATTGGCATTTTTAGATGCCTACCAAAAAAGGAGAAAACCACTGGAAGGTAAAAATCTTTGAAGGAAAAGACCTGAAATACTTCGTAACTAGCAAACCAAAGGCATTCTTTGAATTGTTTGGGATCCACGAGCCGTCGGAATACTGCAGTGAATCGTTAAGAAGCCATGCAAATGCTCTTCAGGTGGCCAACGATACTGCAGAAAGAGGAATTGCTCCGATAAAATAGTTCAACGGATCGGTTAGGGATGAAAAACAAAAAAATTCCTATTGAAATTAGTCCAGCATCATAGGAAATTTGTAACCAAGCGAACAAAAGAAGGGATTTTATCGTTTAAAGTTAATTAAAATTAAATACGAGAATGTATTAAAATTATATTCTAGTTTTAAGATTATTCTACCTGTGTTGTTTTTAGTTTATGAATAAAAGCAATTAACATTTTAGAAATCGTATTTTTTTACGAATCTGATCAAACTTTGCAAACTCTAATTGTTATCCAATCTTCTTGACTCGGTGCGCAAGCGAAGTCATATGAAAATGACGTCTTTGTAAAAATGAAACGACCTACTGTATATACATACATAGGTACATATGAACATATCGCACTAATGGTCACGAAATTCACTCAAACATATCCATCCTTATTTTTAATTATAAGTTAATAATTTAAACAAATGAAATAGAAACGAGTTTGGGTTCATTTCTAAAATACATAACCCTCTAACAGGCAAAGTTAAAATAATGACGCAAGGTAAAGCTGGAAAATGCATTAATTTAGCCACCAGCTAAACAAATTGGAAGGCAGCTTTAGGGCCTTACCTGATCAAGACAAAAATGTAGGTGTATATTTGTTGAAAAATAGAAAGTATTTTATTTATTGCAGAAAACAGCACATACAATTTTTTTCTGTGATGGTATTCGTAAAAACAGTCTTTTGCATAAGAACCGCACAAATGGTGACCGCATTTCGAGCAAATGCATTGTGCTTGTGATGTTTTGCAAAGTTTGCAATTTTTACCACCATCTTTACCAAGCCATAATGGAAAGTGGTCGGTATTATCACACTTTATGTCAATAATAGGATGTTTTGCCGGCTGACCGATGCCAGAACTAGTGCAGGGCTCTTTTCTTGTGTTGCAGACCGGCCAAGACAACAAACCTGCAGCTTCACGAAATTTAGGTAACTTCAGCAATTTGTCCTCTGTATAATTTGAATCAGCAGGTGATTTTTCGTAGCAACCATGTCAAACAAATGATAAAAAAAGTCTTATCATTGGGTTTCTAGTTTAGTCGAATATGTTATCGACCCAAAAGACCATCTATTCAATCGATTCCACCCATATCATAGCTAATATTCACGTATGCTTTGTAGGCAGTCAACTTCAACGTTTTTATTTTTCTTTCGATCGTAACGCGATGTTTTACTTGGCTGATTGGAACATTTATATGTTGATGCCAATCTGACATTTTTATATAATAAACGTAATTGTTAAATTAGTAACGTACCGGACCCAATAAAACTACCAGCTAATGATACGATATTTGGGCCAGTATTTTCGACAACGGGCAATGGCGATCGTTTTCTTTTTTGCCAGGATAATGAATGCATTTAATGGTTCTATTATTCCTCCTGCCTCTTGTTATGTTATTTTTCCTGTTGCTACTTCTGCTACATTTTTTTTGTTTTCTCTGTGGTTTTAATTGGTGCTTTTACAGTTGCAATTGCTGAAATCGGCCGATTAGATAGTACAGGCAAATTGATAGCTCGCAGGACTTCAGGTAACATCACTTGTTTCTGCAGAGATCATTTTACCTATACATTATATTATAATTTAGTCATCTTCAGGTGATATTTCCTTTGAAATGTAATCTGGATCCTCGAGTTTATCATCACTAAAATCACCTTCTTCTGAATCTATTTGGACCGTATCCATGAGATCTTGAATCTATTTATCAGACATTTTCTTTTTCTCTATTTCTAAAAATTTATGAACATAATTTGTCCACAAATAGTCTATCAACAACAAGAATAATCAGATGTAGGGAAAAACTTCGGATTTCTGCTACTAAATCACATTTACACATTCAATTCACACTAAATGCAAACAGTATACTAAAATAAGTGTTTAATTCCTACCAAAAAAATTTCCGCTAAAATCTGACAGTTAAAAATATGTATGTATGTTTTATTAAACTTTTAACTTTGCACCAAATGATCAATAATTTTTTTGCCTTCACTTACTGAATTGTTAGACAGAATGTACTTTGCTGCCGAACGCATCAGCATATAACTTTCAGACTAGTAAAATTATTAAACTATATATTTCCCAAAAAGGTGTACATACTAATAGAGTACGAAATGTATTACGATTCAAATTTAATGAATTTTATCTAATAGCTGCCTCAGAGCAGCCTTACCTGTTAGAGGGAGAAATATGTATATATGTATGTATATCTAAATACACGTACAGCAGTCAACTGCCATGTACGGAATGAATTTAGAACTACTATCAAAATTCAGTTTAAAAATGCATTCATGATATAAAACGATAGCTTAGTTTTATTACCCCTTGGTCTGAGACAGATTTATTTTTAATACATGATCTAGTTCCCTATTGAGTTCAATTTCTCACATCCAGATGAAATGTGTCAGGAATAACAAAATAAATCGAAACATAAATATCAAACCTCATTTTTCGACGTTTTGTATTGAAAAGTTAAAACATTTCTTTCTACATACATAGCTAGTTTTCATTAATTAATTGAAGAATTGATGAGTGATTACTGATGCTTTCATTGCAATGTTTTTAAATGACCAGCAAACCGTGCATTTTTTTACAAGCTACAAAATTATCAGCCTTGTTAAGTTGGGTAGTTTTTTTTTTATTATTTGCTTGTATTTATATGTATATACGTTATTTGCCTTTTAAGACTTAATATGTATGTATGTATATGACAAATTTAAGTACACAATTTTTAGATCAGAGGACGCCACAGAAAATATTAATCTGTAGATAATGTACATATTGGATAGGATCTGAGAAGTAATAAAAAGAAACACGTAGGTTTTCTTTAAAAGTAATTTAAAGTAATTTCAAAAAGTGTTTCGTTTGAATATGTTGGGCAGTTTCAGTTTTAGGAGAATAGTTCTTCACGTGCACCAACATGTGGAACGAATGCTCATCTTAGGCTGACGTAAAGACTAAATTCAAATAGCTTCACTAAAAAAAAAATGTGCGAGAGAGACATATGGAATAACATTACCTGGCTGTGTCCCTTTTCATTGTAGTAGTCGTTGGGGAAAACTTTCGTTTAACGTCGCACGGATGATAGTGGTGACTATTGTAATGAGATAATTTAAGAGGAGCGCCTGAACTGTAACCCATTGTCTTCCATTTAAGAAGCACGCACACTCTCCACTTAAGCATTTAGTTTAACTTTTATTTGCAATGTTGTCCTTAACGATCATTCTTCGGTAACCAATGACTCGGCTAGGAATACCAAGTAATAGTGTTTTTTTTAAACTTACATATGTCGGTACGATAATATATTGTACATATTTCAAGTGTTGTTTATCAAGCTATAAATTTGAATTTGAATGTCTTTAGCACGAGGGAGTATCAAGTGATTTTTTAGGTTCTTAGACTTCTATAAATGGTTTACAGAAGCTTTGCCTATTCTCTTGATGGCGATTCGTCTATTTGCCGGTCTAGCTGGATGGCTGGATGTTGTGAAAATAGGGTAGGCACTGATTGGCGTTAACTTGGCAAAGCCCAGTGTTGTAACTGTTACCACACATCAATTGTGCTTATTTTACCTCCAAGTGGTATCCATCGGGTACTGGCTGTTGTCCACCCGGACGCGGCTAGCTAAACTTGTAAGCACGAGTATTGACCAGATTGACCAGAAGATAGAAATAGCAGCACTACATATAAACACGAAAACGGACGAGTTTCCCAGATGGAACCAACGGTGTCATGATAAACTTCCGGAGCGGAGATAGTACCTTATTCGGGCTTCTTCAAAATATTTGAAGCTTAGGTTAGGTTAGGTTCGCTTGGCTGTCCGCACGGGAGTGCAGACACAATTAGACAAATAAAGGTCCTTTGTGATACCTTGGATCAAAACCAATTCGCCACTCATGGACTAACAGAACCAACCGGAGCTTTTGATAAAGCGATAGATGCGCATGACGTCTAAGGACGCTATGTCACCAAGGACTTCAAGGAAGGGGGACCCTAAATGGAGCATTCTTTTATGCGACAGAGCTGGGCAGTTACATAGTGTCCAGTGAGAACACCAACAACGCAGCTGATTTGTGATCGCTTTAGTTTGACCAACTCGGTACTGCGTTTATGATCCAGCCTGGGCCAGATCTGTCTCGAGATGAGACACGTTGACACGTTTTCCCATCTGAGGTTGGTCTTGCTAATAGCATTCAGCTTTAGTAGATGCTTACATGTAGCTAGGGGCATACCCAGGGACTGCCTATCAGACAGAATCCTTAGAGTAGTGCCTTGTCTGGCGAGTTCGTCTGCCCTATAGTTTCCTAGAATGTCTCTATGGCCTGGCACCCAGCATAGGTGAATATTGAACTGCTCTGTCATCTCCATAAGAGATAAACGGCAGTTGAGAGCGGCCTTTGAAGTGAATGAGCACGATTCCAGAGACTTGATTGCCGCTTGGCTGTCAGTGAGAATGGTAATATCCCTGACAGATAGTACATTACACTTCAGCCAGGACAGGGCTTCCTTAATCGCCATGATTTCCGCCTGAAAAACGCTACAATGATCAGGGAGGCGGTATTTGAAGCTTAGGCCGATAAGAATTTCCAAGAAATAGTTGGGGTCTTGGAAAAGAGATGGTGGCGGAGGAGGGACCTATGGCAGCGCTCACTCCCCCGAAGTGGGGGTCAACCGATATCAACCGATGTCAACCGACATCGGTGTAACCGATCCCTCATCCTAGGGGTTTCTAGAATGGAAGTGGTCTTCCAGGTTGGGGGTTGTGCCGTCGGGGTAACTGCCCGATCACGGAAAAAATAAATGTTATGAAGCTCCAACAAGCCTGGGAAACGAACGGATTTACTGTTGACGGACCATGCAAACGTAACAAGGACAACAATTTCGGATCTGTATGTGGAACATTAGGTCCCTTAATAGACCACGTGCAGCCGAACAATAAGCGGAAGCCCTAGACTGCTGCAAAGCAGATATCACCGCCATCCAAGAAGTGCAATGGGATGGGCTGGGCAAAAAGAGGGTAAAAAAATGCAATGTATACTACGGCGATTGTTACCGACAACAAAAGCAGCGCCTATTTGGACGTCGAGGCCCAGGTCCACCCCGGACTGTAGCGCCAACTTAAGTTAGTAAGTAAATAAGCATTCAACATCGGTGGACCACTGCGCTTTGATTGAAATCCAAAAATATTGTTCTAAACCTTAAGATTTTAAATATGCACTCTTAGAAAAGCAAGTCCCATATGTTTGCAGAATTGGGTGTTCCAGGAAGATTGGAACCAAAAACACTGATTAGCTGCTCTTTTGTTTTGGAAATGTTACATTTTGGCGAGTCCACCTCGCTCATTTGAGCATTTGCCTGTGCTTGTACGTATTCGGTTGAAGGTTTGTCCACAAACATCTTGTCAATTCCAACCCAGGAACTCGTAAAGTACATCCAACAGCTGAGAAGGGCGATATTACAGAAAAAAAAAAACGATTCATTGGAATCATATTAACTACTGCCAAGAAACACTTTAATCGTGTCCATCGTAAGCAATATATTCCAGAATAGTCTGAGGAAAGTAATTATCTTTATATGGAATTTGAAACGACCGGTAATAAGCTAAATCATAGCATCCGGATATTTTTCACGGTCTCTTAAGAAGACTAAATCTATTGCGGTTTTGCAGTCAAATAACCGAGCTGAAACCTATCGCTCTTGGTTATAAAAGACCTCTGTGGCATTTATCGATCTCATTGCTGCCTACGATACTGTCTGGAGAGAAGGACATATACAAACTATTAACTACAGTACCATGCCTAAAAATAGCATGGCTTATAAATAATTGCTTCACTCTGCAAGTTTCTATGAACGAAAGGCATAGCAAAACAAAATTTTAAATTAGTGTATTTCGTCAGGGCTCAGTACTGGCATCGTTGTTTCTTAACATGTGCATATGTACATCTCTGACTTATTATTGCTAACTTCATTTATGACTTAGCATACCAACATATATTAATAGCGAGTGAACGTGTACCAAACGAGGGTTTGCTGAATTTAAGCCTGCATTTTGAACAATGGCTACTCTGCCCAAATTTATCGAAAACCAAGAAATGTTGCATAAATCTTACAAACCAGCTAGCGAACTTGGAAAATAACTTTGTCCCTCAACAATCATAACCCCTATTATTCCAGATACCTACAAGTAACATTGAACAGTAATATCCAAATTCTATGCTTTCATTGCTAAACTCATTCAAAAATGTTCTTCTGGGCATCGTCACAGAAAATTATTTCAAAACTCTTAAATAACATCAGCTTAAACTTGGACTAAGAGTTTGATCCTTTTAGATCAAGTAATGACTTTAATCTACAGTGTCAATGTACACTCACTTTTGCTACGAACACTACAAACTATTCAGGCAGATAAATTCGATTCATTAAATCATCTTTTTGAAAAGACCAAAAAAAATATTTGTGCAACCAGCCTTAGATGAATGACCAATAAGTCCAAGCAACAGGATAGCATTACCCTAACAGGGAAATACACAAATGTTTGTTGTCGCCCAAAAAGGAGAACAGCTACCACAGGATAAAACACATGTCGCTTGTAAGATTGGGCTCGTATCCTTCCAATTCACGGCAAGCATTCTGTTCCGAGCTGATGATCGAATAGAGACCCATGTATTCCATTTCACAATGATAGCCTGAAATCAATCATGCGAATAATTGAATTCGACATTCGTGTATGTGATATGGGTGAAATTTACATCTTCAGTACCTCGCTATTCATTCACTCACTCATACCAGCGCCGCCAAAGGGACACTATGAAATTGAATTGCAAATATTTACGGAATGTGCATAAATGGAATATCCATTGGTTTTGTTGTACAAATGTGGGTGTATGTACTATAGAATCCAATGATAAATTCCTTCTCCTAAGGACCAAAGATATGAGTGAACAAAAGTTTTGGCTTCTGTGACAGCCCATCCCTTCGTAGGGACAATGAAATAAAAATATTTGATATTCATCTGGATGTGAAGCAATTCGAAAATAACGCAAAGAAGGAAAAATGTGAAGAAGATGATGAAAACGTTGAAAACAGTCACACTTTATATTCATTCATTTTTGACACAAAGTGGTAAGATATTTGCTATGACATCGATAAAGTATTTGTAATAGAGGAAGTAGTGGATGGCATCGATTGTGCGCTGTAAAAGTGATATCTTAATTAAATTCCTGAAGCGCCACACCGGTTTCCTCTCATCTCACGTTAGTGAATTTGCAATTTGAAACAGCTCTAAGAACACATGGCGTTAAAAAAATATTTAGCTTGCTAATTGCAACGTTTTGAAAGTTTTACGCTGGCAACAGTTTGCTTACGATATCTTAGCAAGAGCATACTTTCTCTGCAATACTTAAAGGAAGTTTTTTGCTTTGCTTAAGTGGTTATTGTGTTTGACTTCCAAATATACTCACGAGTTTCTGTTATGCAAGGCCCATTTATGCTCGGCAATAAAATTTTAGGCCTCTTTTATAACGCCGAAAAATACAACAATAACGGACTTCAGAAGTGTATCAGGCCGGCAAGAAATTATTTGCCGTAACCTCATTGTGACGTAGGACTCAAACGTACTCAACCTTACGATTGAGCTTGGATAGGCCACGATAACACCAGCATCGGTCATCTGCGATTTCAAATTTGTGAAAGTACTCCCGGAAGATTCCATATCCCGGTTGGAACTGGATAAGGTAAAAGTTCACTTCATCAAATTTTCGACTGGTCCACTCTTCTATTTTTGGCAGCAATTTGTATGTCCAACGATCGTTAAGATGTTCCATCGCCGATTGACGATGGGAAGAGCCATTTATTGTTATTTATTGCGAACAAGGAATAAAAGTAGTAAGATCACCACCATAAAAATCTTTACAAGTAAGTCTGACAGCATCTCAAATATCGGCGCAGGATCAGTGAAACTAAGAGTCTCAATAAGGAAAACTATGCCTTTAAAGAAAAGCCCGAAATGAGCCTGCTTCGAGTCTAAGGTGCCGTCCTAACACTGAGTATAGAACAGACGAAGAAGCATTTGGTCGAGAATCGAACTGGATGGATTGAGAAAGAACAGTCAGACAAATCAAATGTTTTACTGAGAGCACGATACGTAAAGAACGGCCAGCGCCATTAATAAACGTGATTGGGATTGCTGACTAGTATAGATAGGTTACATACAATCCTGAAGACACTGCTGACTATAAGTTTTTTTCTTTCAATAGAAAGTCGTGGTTAAATATCCTGACAGCTACTAGTAGCTAGAATTCTCCATGCTTCATTTTCAAAAAAGATTTCATCAATGACTTCAAGAGCAAAATCAGGACATCAGGACTTTTTTTTTTTTTTTTTTGCTTTGCGGCCGGAAGGTGGAAATCTTCTAAAGATACTGAAGGACCGGTTCCAACAGCATGCCGGATTTTTACCGACTAAAACCACCCACCACCCCAACCCTTTTTACTCATGCGACTGCTATCAATCGTTTCATCACGAGGAGGGTTTTGAATACTACAACTAAGTACAAACTTATTCAGTAGATATCTTTCGTGGTATTTTCTCTTTGTACAGGGATTTTCCAGCGAAAATCCTGTATATACCTCAAGTTGCATGGGGTTAATCTTTAGTGTGCCAAATCGGAAGGTTTCGTCCTCTGTAGTTTACGCACTATATTTCTATCGTCCAAAATCTGTAGGACGGCGTTGTTACGGTGATTCTGTATCCTCTGTTGGTGCTTCCGGGCGAAATTTTTTATTTCGTCTCTAACTGTTGGTATTCCAAGGTCTTTATGGATATCGGAATTTCTTATATACCACGGTGCATTAACAATTCCTCTTAGCACCTTATCTTCGAATGCCTGTATAATGCCTGTATTGCTTCTCTTGGTACAACCCCAAAGTTGTATGCCATAAGTCCAAACCGGTTTTAGCACTTGCTTATATAAAAGCAGCTTGTTTTCAGTATTTAGCTTGGACTGCTTTCCAAGTAGCCAATACATTTGTCTGTATTTGTTTTCGAGCTCTTGCTTTTTCTTTTTTATATGTGTCTTCCACTTTAGTTTAGCGTCGAGTGTCATTCCCAAGTATTTTGCTTCGTTTGCATACGGGATTATAACAAAATTTGCTAGGATGGGTATATTATTCTCTTTTTTGTACGTAAAATTTACGTGGATGGATTTGGTCTCGTTTAGTACAATTCGCCAGGTCTTTGTCCATGCGAATATCTCATGTATGGCTTTTTGTAACTTTTCGGTTGATTCCTCAACTGTAGCGCCCGTTGCCAATATTGCTGTGTCATCCGCAAATGTAGCTATTTGCGTACCATCTACTTGCGGTATATCTCGCGTGTACAGGTATACAGGGTATAGTGTCGGACCAAGTACACTGCCTTGAGGCACTTCTGCCATGATTTCTTTGAATTCTGAGTATTCGTTACCCATTTTAACCCGAAATAATCGATCTGAAAGGTAAGATTTCAAAACCTGGCATAATTTTTCGGGAAGAACTTGCTGTAACTTGTATTCTAGGCCTTTATGCCATACCTTGTCAAAGGCTTGGGAGACATCAAGAAATACACTCGAACAGATCTTTTTTTCTTCTATCGCCTTTTCGATTATGTCTGTTATTCTATGAACTTGATCTATTGTAGAATGTTGACGTCTAAATCCGAATTGATGATCCGGTATAAGGCGTTTTTCTTCTATGATAGGCTGTAGTCGCTTAAGCAGAATTCTCTCGAATACTTTTGAAATTACCGGCAGTAGTGATATTGGTCTATATGATTTTTTATCAGTAGGTATCTTCCCCGGTTTAAGAATCATAATGACTTCAGCAATCTTCCACTGTCTTGGTACATATCTAAATCTAAATGCTGCATTTATTAGGTAAAGGAACTTCACTAATGCTTTTTTGGGCAATTCTTTGAGAACTAGTCCTGTTATTAGATCATAGCCAGGAGCTTTGTTAATTTTTAAATTTCTTATTTCTTCTTTGAGTTCAACCAGCGTTACACTTTTGATTTTAAAATTGTCGGATGACATCGTTAATACATTTATATTTTCGACAGATGTTTGCCCGCTGAACGGTTTAAATGTTTGTTCTAAGTGCAAGGCAAAAACTTCAGCCTTTTCTTGATCGGTTTTAGCCCATTCCTCATTATTTTTCTTTATTGGTGGTGCTTGCATTTGAGGTTTTTTAAGACCCTTCATAGCTTTCCAGAGCGAGTAGTTTGTATCTCGTTCCGCAGTCAGTCCTTCAAGGTAGGAAGAAATCTTTTTATTTTTGAATTCCCTTAACGTTTCCTTGAGTTTATTGCACAAACGATTTAAGTGCGTCTTATCTTGCGGAGCACGAGATTGTTGCCACCTTTTGCGTGCTCTCCTCTTTACTTTGACTAGTTCTATTATTTCTGTCGGAAATTTTATATCCCGATTTGTTTTATTTCTTATTTTATAGGGAGTATTGTTCCACGCGGCACTCTGAATACTTTCAATGAAATGATCGACTTCATCTTCAAGTTGATAGTGCGTTTTCAATGGTACATTCAATCTAGTTCTACTCTCTGCTTCGTTTCTGAAATTGTCCCAGTTGGTTTTATCGTTAGCTAATCTGGGAGGTTCTTGTACCTTTATCAAAGTTTCGCTTAAAACTAAAATAACTGGTGAATGATCAGAAGAAAGATCGAAACTTTCTTCAACTCTTATAAACGTATTAGAGATCCCTTTAACAATGAAGAAGTCTATGAGATCGGGTGTTTTTCTCGTATCAGTTGGCCAATAAGTGGGCTTACCTGTCGAATGAAAGTCACAGCTATATTTCATACCTGCTTTAAAAAGCATGTTACCTTTTGGTGTAGTAGATCTAGATCCCCAGAAAGTATGTTTCGCATTAAAGTCACCACCAATAATAAAGTTTGATCCAAGTGATTCAATAGTATTAAGGTAGTCGCTTAATTCCAGCTTACAGCGTGGAGGGCAGTAGATAGACGAGATATTATAAGCAAAGTGTCTATTTTTTACACGTACTGTTATTATTTGCCTTGATTCAAGTTCAAATTTAATATCTTCAGAGTGTTCAATACAATCTCTTATAAATAGAGACGCACCACCTCTGGCTCTTTCTGATGGGTGGAAAGCATGATAGCCTTTATAACCCTTTAATTTTATCCTAGAATTTCTTTTGATATGAGTCTCAGATACTAGACATATATCAACTTGTTTCTTAATCAAGAATATTTCCAGCTCGTCAGTTTTTTGCAAAAGCCCATTGGCGTTCCATGTTACTATTTTAAGTTGTTTTATCATCTTGGAGGAAAACGCCTGCTGTATGCATTATTTTCGAGTTTAATCAGTCTGTCGAAAATAAGTTTGTTTGTAGCACTTTGTTCATCAAGTTTTGCTAAAATAAGCATGAGAGGGTCAGGTGGAGAGGAGCTGCCGCTACTTTCTCTAGACGCAGCTTCGGCATATGTCTTTATTCGAGCGTTTGTCGATTTTGCTTTCTGCGCTTCTTTTTTCTCATTCGAAGGCTTTACCTTAATTACATCTGTTTTAGCTTTTGTTGTTCTATTACCGGCTTTTCTTTCGGTTTTGGCTTTATTGGCGGTAGAGAGATTAAGTTGCGCCTCTTTTGTAGTTCCTTGGCTACGTCACATCCTCTATAATTTGCCAGATGGTTTTTTTTGCAGTTGATGCACAACGCCGGAGCTTGTTTGGTTAATCTGCAGTCTTTTGTGAGGTGTTTACCAGCACATTTGACGCACCGCGGCTCTTTCTGGCAATATTTTTGCGTGTGATTGAATCCCTGGCATCGCTTGCACTGAGGGACTAGTCTCGTATTTTTTCTTAGGGGCTCAATTTTAACCACCATATTTAAGATAGATTTAATATCGTAAATTTGTTCTATCGTTTGTTTTTTATCAAATGTTAGCATAAAAAGAGGAAGGCCGCGCTTTACGAATGCTGTTCTTCCGCTTTCTTCTGTATTTTTCTTTTCCTTTTTTAGGATGTTGACGGCATCGATTATATTATACCCGTTGTTTTTTAAGTCCTTAATTACATCATCTTTAGAGCATGAGGCGTGGAGTCCTCTAGCTATAACTCTAATTGGTCTTTCGGACTTATTTTCATATGTGTACCATTGTATATTCTCGGAGTTCAGCTTTTGGGAAACGGTGCGATAACTATCCGAGTCTTTAACGTTGACTTTCCATACGTTGTTTCTTGGTGAACTTACTCTAAAATCCGTTGATACCACAGACTTAAGAAGGCAGTGTAATTTGTTATAATCGGTGAATCCCATTATGTTTATCGGTGGCGGTTTATGTTCTTTTTGCTTCTCAGTTTTCTCAACTGGTTTGATTCGTGAATTTTCTTTTTTGGATAATTCGACTTCGGGTGAGGAACCGGCTTTCCTTTTCTTATTTGGTCTTCTTTCTTTCAAGATCCAGTCCGTTTCCCGACTTAGTTCTTCTTCGTCGGTTTTATAGTCTTCTTTGGCTGGATTACAATCAGTATATATTGTTTGGAGTTGGGGCTCTCTTTCTTTATAAGCTTTGTTTTCAGCTTTAAGCTGAACTATTTCTATCTTCAGCTCTTGGCAAATCAGTTCAATACTGCTGAGCTTAGCACGAAGTTCCATATTTTCTTTCTCGAAGTCGTATTGTTTCGAAGCTCTTATTTCTTTAACTTCACCTTGTGATGGGTTCCTAGTGATGGAGGTATTTGATCTTGATGATGGAGATCTATTTACCCTTACACATTTCCTAAATGGGTCACTTGAATGCAATAAATGGTCCTCCCCAGAATCCATAGGACCGACCTCCGAAGAGGGTGGATTTTCCAGTTGTCCTGGTCTGCCACCTGGGGTAATCAATCTGTTTGTTTTGTCCATTGCCATTTAAGTTTAACTTATTAATTCTGTGCAAATAGATCAGTTAATTCTATTTGCAGTTTCAATTCAGCCGCCCCTCTGGGGTCAGACGCTGACCAGTGAGCCGCACAATATGCATCAGACGCTACTGGTTTTATGGATTTTTTTTTGTTTTAAATTTTAATTTGAATTTTAATTTTTTTTTTTGTTTAATTTGTCCTTCAGTTTCGTCTTTCAGTTATAACCTTACTGCCAAGGGTGGCCCTACCAGGAGAGCATGCTCCTGACAGCATCGCTTATAGCATCATGAAGACTACTTCTTCCAGCGGATTTTAGTCGGCTCTTACGACAGGCATACCTTACCTCAAGGCTATTCTAACCCCGAATTTGCAGGGGCAAATAAGTAAATGGATAAGGTAAAAGTTCACTTCATCAAATTTTCGACTGGTCCACTCTTCTATTTTTGGCAGCAATTTGTATGCCCAACGACCGTTGAGATGTTCCATCGCCGATTGACGATGGGAAGAGCCATTTATTGTTATTTATTGCGAATAGGGAATAAAAGTAGTAAGATCACCACCATAAAAATCTTTACAAGTAAGTCTGACAGCATCTCAAATATCGGCGCAGGATCAGTGAAACTAAGAGTCTCAATAAGGAAAACTATGCCTTTAAAGAAAAGCCCGAAATGAGCCTGCTTCGAGTCTAAGGTGCCGTCCTAACACTGAGTATAGAACAGACGGAGAAGCATTTGGTCGAGAATCGAACTGGATGGATTGAGAAAGAACAGTCAGACAAATCAAATGTTTTACTGAGAGCACGATACGTAAAGAACGGCCAGCGCCATTAATAAACGTGATTGGGATTGCTGACTAGTATAGATAGGTTACATACAATCCTGAAGACACTGCTGACTATAAGTTTTTTTCTTTCAATAGAAAGTCGTGGTTAAATATCCTGACAGCTACTAGTAGCTAGAATTCTCCATGCTTCATTTTCAAAAAAGATTTCATCAATGACTTCAAGAGCAAAATCAGGACATCAGGACTGATGAAGCAAATGTCTTTGCCATATTCTCGAAAAATTGAGAATATGGCAATGGCATTGGGACGCCTCACACAAGGGTAGGTGGACCTATAATCTGATTCCGAACATAGAGCAGTGGATTAACAGAAAAGCACGAAGAGTTTAACTACCAATTACGCAATTCCAGATAGGCCATGGTGGATACCGCCGAAACCTGAATAGCTTCGGCCATGGCGACACTTCAGAATTCCCCAATATGACCCGGAGCATTTTTTTTAAAAGCCCAAGGGTCCTCATTAAAAAAGAAAACCAAGAATAGAGTAAAATGAGCATAGAGTTGCCCCTTCGTTTATAAAAAGGCTTTTGTTGATCCTATTTCATGTTCTTGTATAAACATGCATATATGTTCTTGGCACAATAAATTCTTTCACTGTTTAAAGTTTAGTTTCGCTCCTGGATAGATTAGGTGCCGATAACATAAGCGGATAACGTATGACACTTTATCTTTTGGCTAAATAACTTGGAAGTAAGAATAAATAATTAAGACCTGCTACGTGGTATACTAACGAAAGCCATTAAAGTGATTTCAAAATTAAATACATATGTATATGTATCATACGGAGCATATCCTCGGGGAGTACAGACTTCACTTTGTGCACTTCGATTAATCAAATACTACATAATGACCAATTTAAGTATGATTAACGAAACATTGACGTTTGCATCATAATGTCGTCTAACAGTAAGTTGGTCAATTTATAAGGGAAGATTAAATTTTCAAAAAACGTGTAGATAACTACGTATTTACTTTAACCTCGGGGCATCGATTTGCCCTATAATAGATATCCCCTTAGGTACTTTTGACCTACATATAATATATTTTAAACTATACAGTGTTGGCCAAAACTAAAGGACGTTATTATTTTGGTTTTGGAAAAACTATGTAAAATTTTTTAAATGTAAGATAATTTTTTGAAGTAAAACTTCTTTACGCACGCTTGACTTGGGGAGTAAGCTGGTGAATGCGTGACGAGAGCTTTACGAAAAGTGTGATCGGGCGAGGCGAACGGAAGGTGAGAGGGAGATATTAGTAAGTGAAGATAGAAAGAGAGAGAGTTACGTTTCGTACATTACTGTAGGGGCAAGAGAGAGAGGTGCGCGCGCACATTTTCTTTCTCTCTTCCTCTCATAGCCAGTGCATGAAATATAGATATATATCTATTGTCTCGGTCTTACAATCAACCACAGTAATTACTGATGTATTCGACAATGAAAATAAAAAATCCATTCAAAAATATTAATTTATAAATGAAAACCGATAAGAAATTTAAATAATTGTAGAAAATTAATATATGTATATGTATATACATGTATATATTATACATTTATACATATATAAACATACATATACACATACATATAGATGGAGCTAAAGAAGTTTTACTTCAGTCGTGTGGTCTGAAGCACACTCGTTTTTTTATTTAAACCTTTTCTTTAAAAAAATATATTAGTTTCTAATTCACAACCAAGAATAATATTGTTACTCTTAACGTATTCAAAAAAAAAAAACCCAATTAATATCGAATTCTCATAAAGCTAGCTGGACAAAACTGAAGCACATGCATCCTATATCAATAAAAACTACATTTTGCTTCCAATGTGATACAATTTAACCATTTGTTTTCTTCAAATATAAATAAGAAAGAAATAAGAAATAAGTAATAAATCTGATTTAGTAACGGTAATTTAAGAACTTTAATTGCCAATAAATTTGGTATAAGACATACAATGATTTCCCGCATAATTAGCCGATTTCTTGTTAGGAGAACTGTTCAAACGATTCGTAGTGGTGGTAGATCTCGAAAACCACCATAAAAAATAAGGCTAATAAAAAAGTACCTTTCATATCGTCAATAAGTGTGAAAAATGAGCTAAGCTTAGATATCTCCAGTGGGACGCTCTGGCGAAGAGCGGTTGATGATGGGCTTTCATCATATCAATAGAATAAATAAAACATTTATTTCTAAAAAAAGTCGACTTGCAAGACTGGAGTATCAAAGGGAATATCTCATCTAGAGTGCAACGAAATGGAACGATTTAAACAGCGAACGACTAAACCCCCGCTTTAAAAAGGGCTCAGTTAAGCACGGCGCAGGCAACATAATGGTCTGGGGATGTTTTTCCAGTCAAAGAGTCTAACCACTCCACAAGATTAATGGAATAATGGATCTCTTTATGTACCGAGGGATTCTTTAAATGGTCATGTTTCCTCAATTTGAGGAGATTAGGCCCTTACAATGGATCTTCCGTCATGATAACGATCCGCAAAACTTGTGAAGGACAGGTTTGAAGAAAACCGTATTACTGTTATGAAGTGACCAGCATAATCGCCTGATCTTAACTTCATAGAGAATTTATGAAAGATTGTAGATCAGAAAATTGATCGCAAAAAATACCATAACATAGACTCCATTTTCGAAAGGACTCGAATCGCCTGGGAAAGTAATTCTATGCATATTATTGATCACCTTATTAACTCCATGCCTCCTCGTTGTACTGCAGTAATTCAAAGTAAGGGTAACACCACCAAATGTTAATAATAAAGAATATTTTAAAGTATTTCTATTTATTAATTTGAATATGTGCTTTAGTTTCGTCCAGCTAGTTTCTTAAGTATTCGACATTAATTGCGTTTTTTTTTTTTGAATAAGTTAAGAGTAACAATATTATCTTTGGTTGCGAATTAGAAACTAATATAATTTGTTAACTAGGTGTTTGCCCGCGGCTCCGCTCGCTCGCTCGCTAACATCAGAATTAATGTTAAATTTTTTATCTTTTTTAACTAAAGCCAAGACCACCCACATTGTATTTATTATAATGAAATAAAAGATATTTTATTCATACAAATAATTATTAAATGTTCACGTTGAAGAGCACAGTTTAGGAGATCGCACTAAAAATTGTTTTACTTTTGCTATCTGGAGTATCGCTAATAACTCGATCTTACTGACCCGTTCACGCAAAAGTATTAAGCTACCGTTAGTCTAACGGAGCTTTAATAATTCTATTCACACAACCACAAACCAATATACCTGCTTCATTTTTCGCAAGGACATTTAGCGCATAGCCTTCTCACTCTATTCACTCATATTTTTTTCTCACTCTTACACAATATCTACGTGCAGAAGTGTGAATGAACGAACGAGCCCAGCAAAAAATTTTGGTCTTATATAAGCCTTTTTCGAAAGCAATATAAGGCTTATCATATAAGGAGTGGTATTCATAAGGAATATTGGGTAATATGCAACATACCTTATTTTATGCCTTATTGCAACAAAGGCCATGTCATTGGCCCTCAGGGATACTCTCAGTACTTTATTTTATACCTTATTATAAGGCTTAAATAAGTTTTATGTACCTTATGTATACCTTTTCATAAGGCATAAAGTAAGCTTTAACGACCTTATTTATATCTTATTATAAGGCATAAAATTAGCTTTAGTCACCTTATTTACACCTTATTATAAGGCATAAAATAAGCTTCAGTTACCTTACATAGACCTTATTATAGGCCTCTTTTATGAATCATGTAAAAAAGACACAACAGTGAGACCATCTACTCAAAAAAAAAAACAATTTATTTTAAATTCAGACATTTATTAGAATAATAAAAAAATTGTATTTCATTTACATATGTACATACATGCAAATATAAAATTAGTTTTGTTTTTTAAATCGACGCATTTGGTGTTTTCGTTGGTCGATTCTATTTTTTCCTTTTTTGATACCGATTTTAATGGCGTCTTCACAATCTTCATAGGAAGTATACAAATTTTGAACAGGATCTGAATAGAGTAATAATAAATTATTAGCATAATCAAATTTTGTGGTTTAACTGAGTGTATTGAACTTACCATATAGAGTCGAAAAACCTGCGGTTGAAGCTATTACACTTACTTTATAAGCACGTCACTTCACTTTAAATTATTAATCCTTCACAATTTAAACAAAAAAAAAATACTTTTTTATACCAACTAACCACTTCAAAAGTCGTCACTCAACTGCGATCAATGCAAAACTCATCACTCAACTGCGATCTCAAACCATCCCTCATTCCTCGAAAAAACCCAAACGACATATAATTGCAAAGAAAAACAGTTAGGTCGCTCGAGTGTCTGCACCCAATTATCCCTTATAATAAAACATAGATACGACTTGCATATTATACGGAAGCGCTTATTTATATGTTAAAATAAAGGCATACATAAAAAAATATAATACTTTTGACCTTTTTCTGCCTGATATATACGGCTTAAAAATGAAATGAAATTCCAAAGAAAAAACTTTTTTTTTCCAATGCACAAATTTGTTGTTGTGTGTAATTCTCAACCCGATTTTATCCCTTATTTTAAGCGTTATTATACGACGTAAGTGGACTTAAGTAAGAAAGAGCTTATTTAAATCTTCAAATAAGGCATAAATAAGATATCATACTCCTGATTTTATTTATACCTTATAAAACTCCTTATTATAATGCTTAATTAAGACTTTTTTACAGTTTTACAATAAGCGTTCTCTATTTTCTATCCCTTATTTTATCCCTCAGCCTTATAAACCTGATCACATTTTTTGCTGGGAGGGTAACAAACCAATCCATACAAACAGTCTGATTGGGACTGACAAACGTTGTATTAAACCAAACCAAAATGTTTTTCTCTGTCATTGAATTATCTAATGATTGTTTAAACATCAAAATACAAACACGATTTTGGGTGGTTTTTAGCTTGGAGGCGCGAATCTGTCAAACGACCCAAAGATGACTGTCTATTTTAGTTCGACTATGGTTCGCACTGAAAAGGGATGACCAGTGACCACAGACTAAAGTTCAAAACATGATCACGTTAGAGCGCCTACATATGCTCACGCACACTATTGCAACGATACCCACTGCTGCATGACTGCTGGCAGTGGTCTCCACTGAAGGAAAATTATGGGCGATGATTTAAATAATTGTTCTGAACATTGCTTAGCTTCAGGACAACGTAGAAGGATGTTTTATTTACTAATTTCACCAATTCTTTGTTTTTAAATCCGATAAGCCATTATTGAGTTAGAGCTGTAAAATTGAACTTTTTCCCCACTTAATTCACTATTATCGTTACTCCTTATTCGTTATTTTACCTAACGCAATAAAAAAATATCCTATAACCTGGAGAGTGAACATATCTATGAAATAAAAAAAAAATCATGTAAATCGGATAAGTGGTTCTCCGGCTAGGAGGCAACTAACAGAAAATTATTTTGGTTTTTATAAGTATTAGGAATTAGGGATATAAGTATTAGGGAAGAGAAGATTAAAATAAAAAAAAATATCTCACATTTTAAAAGTTTTACATAGTTTTTTCCAATGCAGAAAAATATCGTGCTTTAGTTTTGGCCAACACTGTAGTTAAAACTCCCACGTCGCGGTGAGTTAAAAAAACGCGAACGTGCGCTCGAAGGCGCACCCACTGTTCGACTTACACTAATAAAAAAACGCTCGACTTTATTCTTAACAATTTATTTAGGAATAACCGAATACATTAGAAGTAGCGGAATATATTAGAAATAGCGGAATATAATAACCGGTCTACGTCCCGTAGATCAAACGTAACGTCAGAGGTCGATGACCATGCTTGTGCCATTGGGGATTCGTGGACCCCAAGCTGTCCTTCGTGAGTCACAGGATCGGTTTCGTTATCAGGTAGGTTTACGGATGGGAACTTGAAGTCCAACTTAGCCTTACGCCATAGCATCCAGGCTATGACGAGCACCAACGCGACAATTGAGACATCCATGAAGGAAGAGATCTTAAATTGCTCCGTGAGATCTTTCAGCCGTTATTGATGCTCATGCTATGTACGTGTTCCAGGTCAATTTTTTGCGTCCGATTGGTGATGTTTGTTAGGACGGGTGGGAGCACCTGAACGATGGAGTGCGTGAAACTCGAGAAGGTTTTATTTTTCAGCTGGACCGTCTCGTTGTTCAGCTGAATCACATACGTGCCATTAAGGGCCCTTGAGGCATCTGCCGAGATTAGAAGGCCGTTAAAATTTGTCACGAATACCGTGTCCTCCTTTATGAGCTCAATAACTTCCCTGGTATTCGTTCGGAAGGTGCAGGTTGTATGCCCTCCTTTCAAGAGTCTGGCCACGCAGCTGTCTTCCTCAAGTTTCACTAAGGATTTTTCGTCGCATATTACCAGGCTGTTTATGGAAAGGCATCTTCCTATGATCCCGAACGTTTCCTTGTGGTTGATTAGTACCCTGTCGAATTCCATGTCGACTTGCAACCCGTTAACAATTGACGGCCTTGTTAAGAGTAGGTTGAACTCCTCATTCTTTACCTTTGGCATTGAAAGAACGTAGAGTAACAGTGAGCCATTTGTATAAACCGACGGGGACCCATATTCCACGGCTTCGATTTCGTTAGCGTACGGTAGCGTATCGATTTCCCCTATGATCCTTTTTATTTCTTCTTTATCCAAGAGGTTCGTGTTTACCGAGCCACTTTTGGCCATTTGACATGCGCGTATTATCTCGCCTATTTCGTCTTTCACTACCAAGATTTTATTCAGAATATTTTGTGCGTTACTTACAGCAGTGGATGTCTGGATTTCATTCTTGTACAGGTCTATCATCCGGTTAACCTTCTTCGTTGTTTCCTTCATGGTGCTAAAGAGTTTTTCGTTGATCTTGTATTGCTGGTTATTATTGCTGATTATTTCTTGTTCATTTGAGAGGACTTTGTTCCAATCCATAGCGTCGGGGTTTCCCGCAACCCACTTCCAGGCTGACCCTATCCAGTCAATGGACCTTACACTTCGGCCTGTTTTTCCTTTAAGCTGACCGAGCCTCTCTCTAATCCTCTCTAAGTAAAATTCAATTGTGGCCTTTTTCTCTGGTGTGGCTGATGTGGCCGCGTTCATTGATGAGTTGACCTTGTCTATCAAGTTTTCAAATTGCGCCAGGTCAATTACGTGCACTAGCTTGAAGTGACCGTCTATGATCCATCCTTTGCCTTCCTTTATCGTGACAATTGGTGCCTGGTAGTCAAAAATCTGGTAGCCATGAACAGCGATTATGCAAAGAATTATACAGCAAATCCGCATTTCTTTATTTTATTACAGTTAATTCGGGAATCTTTCCGGGGTAGTATTTTCAAAAAAAACTAAAAAAAAGACAATTTCGTTACGGTTGACTTCTGGGTACAGTTCTTTCGGAAGGATCGTGTTATCCGTTTTAGTCGCAAACGTTTATAATTGTGAGCACCCTACTAAGGCATGATTGACTTCACACGAATCCTTTTGATTCCCTTGTGATCTCCAGTCGTGTTCTCATGGGGACGATGGAAGCTTTCGAGGATCGATGTATAAGCACTGTGTTCTCATGGGGACAGTGGTTTGCGCTTGACAGAGCGTATCGATCTCGTGTCCTGGTTAAGGGACAAAAGCAATCACGGGAAAAAAAAGGATGTCGTCTACAGAGCTGTCCCTGCTCGGGCGCCAGTTAAAACTCCCACGTCGCGGTGAGTTAAAAAAACGCGAACGTGTGCCCGAAGGCGGACCCACTGTTCGACTTACACTAATAAAAAAACGCTCGACTTTATTCTTAACAATTTATTTAGGAATAACAGAATACATTAGAAGTAGCGGAATATATTAGAAATAGCGGAATATAATAACCGGTGTCCGCACTCCGAAGGTCCAATAAGAACTGCCTTTCAAATAAATGTTTTCCGTTAGGAAACCTCCAGCTCCAAGATGCGAATCGCTGATTCGGCAGTTATGCCATTGCACGCGCATCCGTTGGCAATGGCATGTGCGTAACGGGATCCTAATGCACCGGGACTGTGCTGACACAGCCAATCCGGTCATTGCACGCGTATCCGGTGGCGACTATCTGTATGTAACAGGATCCCAATGCACTGGGACCGTGGGATCGCACTCGCACCTGAATGTGCTGACTCCTGTGCTGAATTTGAATTGGCTGTCTGTCATGACCTTGGCGCGTGGAACTCTGTATATATATTCTTTTTGCAAACAGGGAGAAAAACTGTTTATTTATCCAATCACAATTGGAATAAAAAAAAACGAATTCACTTTATCATGAAAAATAAACCTACTTAACGTAGGTAAACGAACTCTCAATAAAGAACACTTTGGGGATTTTGGGACACATAATTGTCCTTTAAGAAAATCGATTTACATTATTGGTAAACGAAGAGTATTTCCCTAGTACTTCCAAAGCATTTCCATCATCATTTGATTTCTTTGCCTTACTATGTCGTCGGACCATACATACATATTGTAAGGAGCCGATTCTTTATTAGCCACTTATATTTACACACACTATTGGTTATTTTAATTTCTTTATTATTTCTCGTTTTCTTTGTTCCACGTCCGCACTCTTACACGATCTGAACTGAACTAAACTACTACCCTTCTCATTCTCTACCTACCACACCGACAGTCTCCTTTTTCGATCTCTTACATTTTTTTAGTGTTGCCACAGTTCGGCCATCCTGACATTCAATCGTCCCGATTGGCCGAATCCCCTTCAATATAGCCCAACCATGGTTTGATATTAGCCACTTCCCATACCCCCGTGTATGGTATCTGACTAATCTGTAAGCCCTCAACATCACTTACTAAATATCTATCATTAGGCAACACCTTCGTTACCTGGTAGGGTCCTCTGAACTTTGGTGCAATCTTCCTACAAGCTCCTGGCTGGCTGATGAAGTTTTTAATCATGATATAATCTCCCTCTTTATAGTATTTACGGACCCTATTCCTATCCTTTAGCAGTTTATTATAGTTCTGACACTTTTTTATTTTCTCTGCCGCTTTCTTCCTCTTCTCTACTAAATCCCTTTCATCTTTTTTTTCCTCAATTTCATCTAGCTTTTCCCTCAAATAATCTATCACCATTCCTCTTTGATTTACTCCGAAGAGTAACTGACTCGCAGATGTGGCAGTACTTCGGTGAATCGTATTATTCAATGCGAACTCGATCTCAGGTAGGACTTTGTCCAACGAGGAAACTGTCCCCGCACTTGTCAACTTCGCTATCATTGGAGCTAAGCTCCTATTAACCCTTTCCACTTGCCCATTGGCTTGTGGAGATCCAGTAGCAATCTTAACATGGCGTACGTTATTATTATTCATAAAACTCTCAAAGTCTTTTGAAGTAAATGCACTACCCCGATCAGATACTACTACCTTCGGTCTACTATATGCATTAAAATAAGTTCTTAAGCAAGTTAAAACCTCTGAAGTACCAGTTGAACGAACTGCATATAACCTAGTGAACTTTGAAAATGCATCCACCACCAGAAAAACATACTTTTTCTTTGCGTTCTTCATTAGGACTGGACCAAAGTGGTCTATGTGGATCGTTTCAAATGGCTCGCTTCCTTTTGGTATGTTATGTAAGAGCCCTTCATGCTTTCCTGTCTTCGGGGAAAAAGCTATACATTTCAGACAATTCGTAATATGTTCCTTCACTTTCTTTCTCATTTTCGGGAACCAATAACTTTTCATCAGTGCGTCGACAACTTTCTCACATCCCATATGACCCATTTCATCATGATACTTCTGCATTACGTTCCTTTCCATACATCTTGGTACATAGAACAAAATATTCTCCCTTACTTTCCTATAAACTAAACCATTACGCATTTCATAAGTACTGCTTTCTTCCTTTTCTAACTGTTCCCTGATTCTTTTTATTTCTTCATCCTTATTTTGGCAGATAGATAGATTTTGTTCAAACGTATTTTCTTCTAAAACAAGAATACCTGTCATACGGCTAAGTGCGTCTACATGTTGCATCTTAGCACCACCTCGATGTTCTAGCGTGTAATCATAATTCTGTAACTCAAGGGCCCATCGAGCTATTCTGGGATTTATTTCCCTTTTATTCAGAGTTAACGTCAACGAATTACAATCTGTCACTATCTTAAACTTCAAACCATACAGGTATATCCTAAACCTCTTCAATGAATAAATAATGGCCAGTGTTTCTAATTCGAAGCTATGATACTTCGACTCGTGCTCAGTAGTATGCTTCGAGAAATAAAATACGGGATGGAACTTCCCGTCTGGTTTCTTTTGCATTAGTATAGCCCCAAACCCATGAGAGCTAGCATCACAATGAAGTTCCACCTCATCTCGCGGATCGAATATCGCTAATATTGGTGCTTCAACCAATTTACGCTTTAAATTTTGGAAACAATTCATCTCCTTCTCACCAAATCTAAATATAGCGTCCTTTCGAATTAAACTATACAGTGGTTCGGCCAAGAGAGAGAAATCCTTGATGAATCTCCTGAAATAGGAACAGAGTCCCAAAAAACTATGAACACCCTTCACATTGTGTGGTGTGGGAAAATTGTTTACAGCTTCAATGCCCTTTTCATCTGGCCTGACACCTTCTCCCGAAACCGTATATCCTAGATATCGTATCTCTGTTTCCATAAACCTACACTTGTCCAATCTCAGTTCTAATTTATTCCTGATCAATCTTACAAAAATTTCCTTCAGTATTTCCAGATGCTCGTCAACATTTCTAGTAGCGAGCATGATATCGTCTAGGTAAATTGCTATTTTTCCCGCACGAATAAGATCATCAAACACTTCATTGACAAATCGCTGGAACGTTGAAGGTGCATTTCTCAAACCAAAAGGCATCTTTAAAAACTCGAATTGACCCAACGGGGTCACAAATGAAGTATATTTTATTGAGTCTTGACTCATAGCCACATGGTAAAATGCACTCTTCAGATCCAATAGTGAAAAAATGGTCTTATTAGCTAGCCTATCAAGAAGATCGTCAATGAGTGGTATCGGATAATTATCCTTTAGCGTCACTTTATTTAAAGTTCGATAGTCTACACACAATCGAATATCTCCAGTCTTTTTCGTTACTAAAACTATAGGGGATGAGTACTCTGATTTACTGGGCCTAATAACTTTCTGCTGAATTAAATCATCCAAGATTACCTGTACTTTTTCCTTTTCATGGTAGGACAACCTACGTGGGGGGCAGTGGAAGGGCTTTTCATTAGTCAACCTTAATTTCATTTCGCATCTTGTTTCAGGCAAATCAGGACGCTCACAATACATATAACACTCTTTAAATATTTCCCTAAATCTCTCTTTTGACTTGAGGTCCAATTTCTTATTATTTATACATATTTCCATTTCATCTGTTTCGATATTCATTAGATTTTTACATTCCTTTTCATATGTATCGTTTTCTACACTTTGTCTCATTTCATTTTTTCTTTTTTCTAGTTTCAAATTTGCTTTTCGTATAAAATTTTTTCCCAATATCACCGGAAACTGCATAGTATCATTTCTTACCACATAAATAGTTACTTCGACTTCTTCCTTTTCAAATAATACATAACTTTTTACTTTACCCACAATAATGAGTGGACTCTTATTAATACCAAAAAAATTGTTTACATTATCATTCTTAGATATAAGGGCCTGAGGCACAAACTGCTGGCAAACTAGGCTAATAGGGCTGCCGGTGTCGATTAAAGTTCCTAATGATGTTTTACAAATGAAATCAGATCTTACAAATGAATAAAATAAATTTCTTACATAATCATCCTGATCATCAGCATAATTGATGTGGTGGATCCTGGGCCCCTTCCTCTTCGGACACTCAGCGGCATAATGTCCCATTTCAGCACAAACGTGACAGGCGCCTAGCTGCCTTTTTGGTTTACGGCACTCGGAGGCAAGATGACCCTTCGCATTACAGTTGAAGCATCTGAAAAACTGGTTGGATGTAGACGGCTGCTGCTCTGCTACCTCTCGTGAAGGCGGTGCTCGCTTTGGGAGGTTCACCCTTCTGAACGCCTCGAGTAGATGCTCTTTGTCCTTGAAGCAATGCATTTTTGCTTGGGAACGCATTGTGTCATCCGGTATCCCTTCGATGATATGTTCCAGGAGTTCATCTTCTTGGATTTCGATTTTGTTGGCCAGGATTACTTTTTCATGAAAGTATTCCTGGAACGTCTCACCAGCGGACCACTTCCTGACCTCGAATTGTCGCTTCAGAGTCAACCGACTAGCACGATCTTTGAAGAGCGCCCCCATATCCGCAAGCAAATCGTTCACCGGCGCCGTCATCACATCTGCCCTGCTGTGCAACCACTTCAAAGCTCTGCCCTTTGCGCGACTTGAAATCAATGCCCTCACGTTGTTTTCGTCTAATTTGTAGGCCACTATCACACTCTTCAGTTGAGACTCCCAGTGCTCAAAACTGTCCCCCGTACCACAGAATTCTGGAATTAAATCTTTAAGCATAGAAAATGTGTACCTCTCATCCGTCTGTCCTCTGTCTGTCCTCCGCTGTTCATTTGCCTTCTTCATCATGTCGTTTTCTTTCTTCAGCAACTCATTTTCTCTCTTCTGAATCTCCACTTCTTTCTTCAGTATATTCAGTTCCCTTTCCATCAACGTCCACTCCTTCGTGTTCATCTTCTTTCCATCTTTTTGTATTTTTTTTAACGTGTCCTCTTCCTTGCCTGTTTGTCGTGTGTACGTGACGCTGTCTTCATATATTTCGTCGTCGCTCTCTTCTTCCTGATCCGTTTCATTTGCATTGCTGATGTCATCGTCTGCGTCGTCGGGACTTGCCGCCGCTTGTTCACCACTGTCCGGACTGTCGATTCCAGGGGAAAACTCGTTGCGCCGTTGTGCTGGAACCTCGATGATGCGAAGCATAAGGTCGCCTTTATTACCAGTTGTTTTCAACCCCATTGCCTTCAGCCATGACCGCATTTGTTCAGCGGTATATTTTTTTATTTGTTCAATTTCCGACTGCATGGTGGTGGTTATGTGTATATCCCACTTCTGATTTTGTAAGGAGCCGATTCTTTATTAGCCACTTATATTTACACACACTATTGGTTATTTTAATTTCTTTATTATTTCTCGTTTTCTTTGTTCCACGTCCGCACTCTTACACGATCTGAACTGAACTAAACTACTACCCTTCTCATTCTCTACCTACCACACCGACAGTCTCCTTTTTCGATCTCTTACATTTTTTTAGTGTTGCCACAATATGTACATACATACTCGTATGAATAATCAAAGTAAAATTTAATGGAATTTCTTCGCCTTTTGCAATAAGATAAAAGATATTCAAAGACTGACATTTAGATGTGCTTAGATTAAAATGGATTAGCAAATTACTATCCGGCTTAGTAGTTGGTAGTGTTTTCGCTTGTGATTCAATCGGTGTTTCGCCAACTACTGTATCTGCCTGTGTAGATATTTGAAAATGCTACTATGATGCTGACGAATGATAGAAGTAACTGAGATTTGAAATTATTTCATTGCTCTTAAGCAAGGTGATCAATTCAGAACTAGGCTGTAGCAAGTTTAGAAAATCTGCTGAACATGGTTCGCTACATGGAAGGATGCTATTATTATTACTTTGACTTCTTACTGCAAATGATATTATCCTCGTCTTAGAAAATGAAGGATACAAAGTTACAGCTGCGAAGTATCCTACAACTTTTCGGGGTCCAATGGAAACAGCTTTGGTTAAGTTTTTCAAGTGGACTGATGCCAACCCGTTTTGATCTAGTACTCTTTGCTAAAATGCTGACAATTCCGGAGAGTATGCAACTTTCCCTGACCATACCAAATATAATCGACAGGAGACAGAATTGGAAAATGAATGTTCATGAGCATGTTGGACTGTACTCTTGCAAGACAGCACTAGACTGCAGATGGGATGTTCATCGAAATTTAATGCATCCGCTCTACACTGCAGTAGTGCGCCCGATACCCACGTACGATATCTATGTAAGTCACGGTACTGCGCAAAATCAGCTTCGCCCCTCTTATAAATACGATTCAAAGGTCGGCTTGTGGTGGCGTTACCAGTGCTCTTCGTACTACTCTTATCCTTCTCCACTGGAAATTTACACTGAAGGATCTTAGAAGGACGATGGTGTGGAAATTGGAGTGTTTTCGGCCCCTTTTGCCAAAACTACCGAATCGGTGCCGATTGGCTGTCGATGAGAACGATATGAGGTGAATCGCCTTTTCACACCAAATTTTTGAAAATTGTAAAACAAGTGTTACAAGTGTTGAATACCCCGAATAGAAAAGTGCACTGTAGCACTTTATAGAAGTTTGAGGATTACATATGTAAATATATCTTTGGCAGTTTTGAACTACTATACATATAATGTTTTATTCTTTTATATATTGTTCATGTTTCGAATACATAAACTTAGGTATAAGAAATAAAAGGATAAAACATTAAAGTTTTGAAGAAAAAGCAGACACGTTAAAAAGCAAGCTTTTCTTTTGAAAACATACATATATATGTGACGCAAGTTTAAGACTAATAGAATTATCAAGATTGAACATTTCTACAAGAAAATTCTCCTTTTGTTAGAATTTAAAAACTCACTCATATCTGATACGGATCCGAATAAACACGGTACGAGTGTCATTTATCAAGGTTGTTGTTTTTCATGTTTCTTGTACGTCTTTAGATTTGATTGCAACTGCTTTACATATCAAACCGAATAAAATTGCTTTACCCGGTACATAATAAGCTGATATGCTATATGATAGAGAACGAATCCCTGCTATGCAGTTTTTCTTACGCTCTGATAGCTGCAAAAGAAATTGCTGAAGCGATTTAAATTCCTTCCTTGTTATCTCAATTGCTAAACGAATAGTTCTTGTGCATGTCGCACTCATGTGGAAGTAACCATTGACTATGTATTACGTTTAAGAGAAAATCTGATTGTGATGTTATTCGCCTGCAATGTTGTTGAGAGCTCATCAGTGTTTCTCAACTTACAGACACGCGTATGCTTACCTTGGTATTCTGTTATTCGTCTACAACAACTTACATGACCACTTTATTCTTGGCCATTAAATTGTTGGCCATCATGAATTTATAAGTAAAGACAAGTCAACCGACAGTTGCTCTCCGAAGATAGTTCAAACAATTAAGTCAAGAATTGCTTTTATTGTGACAGTTCTATCTATTTCATGTGTGAAAATAGAGTGAATATATAAAAGATATCAGACCAACAAGAGCATTTGGAATATGATGGAATATGTTGGTATACCTACATATTTGTACATACATATGTATTTGTGTACTGAATGTACTTAATTTGAAAGGAATGCAAAATCAATGAAATCGGTATTACCCTCATTTACAGCTTAACCGATTTTGAACTAGTGACAGGCCACTGTATTCTGCCAAATATGTAAATATCGTCGGCGTACACTAGTAGTTGCACAGACTTTTGAAAGATTGTGCCTCCGGTGTTGGCTTTTGAGTTTCACATAGTTGTTTTATGTATGATGTTGAGAGATCGCATGGCAGCGCAACACCATGTCTCAATCCTTTTTTGACATCAAAAATCCTGAGAAGCTTAGTATGTACTAACTTGAATAGAACAGCTAGCGTTCACCCTTGTTATTCCACCATACACGTAAGAGTCTAATAAGGCTTCCAAAACCAGATATTGCTCTTTATAATTCATCTCTAATAATGCTTTCATATCCGGCTTGAAAATCGATAAAAGGATAATGGGTGTCGATTTGAACTTCTCGGGTTTTCTCCAAAATTTACCGAATTGTGAAAATTTCATCGACTGTGAACTTTGCTGGCCTGAAGCCACGCTAATAAGGGCCAATCAGGTTGTTTGCGAAGGGTTTTGGGCATACACTCGTCTGATGAAATCTTGGTAATGAGTTGATGTGTGTTCTCTACCAAGCCATCTGCTGTTTTTAATAGCTCGGCCAGTAGACCAACAGGTCCAGCAGAGTTGCTGCTATACTGTATATTGCTATAGTCACTTCGTTCTGGTCAGGTGGACGAAAATTTTGGCTATCATCGTCTAGTTCTGCCTGATGGTTGCATGTTAGTCTTCATCGCGGTTGAACAGTCTGCAGAAAATTTTTTCCATATTCTCAGCACCAAATGTGATTCTATTACCAGGTTTCTTTCTGCATCTCCACAAATTTTTGTAGGGGTCTTGTTGGCTTTATGCATTGTTTTTACCTTTTGGTAAAACTTCCGTACATTTTTCATGGATTATAGTCTGTCAATATCCTCGAACGCGCTTTTCTCTTTGGCTGTAGAAAAGCCAAACTTCTTCCCGTTTCTCTTGCTCGTAGAGCTCATGAGCAGCCCTCGTCTTTCTTTGCTGCACCGTTTTATAGGCGTTTTGTTTAGTTGCATCTGTTTCCTGGCATTCCTCGACAAACCAGAGGTTTCTTGATGCTGGTCGGTTGAAACCCAGCACATCAGTTGCGGCGTCTCTGATGGCATGTTGGCGCTGCCATTTTTATTTGGCACTTGGTGCTGGTGGCATAGAAGTTGTTGGAAGATTTCGGGATGCGCGTCTCTTGCACTTAATCTTCTTTATTGTGCGCTTGGGATATCCGCATTCGTACCTTGGCTTCAACAAGTCGATATTGGCTGCTCTGAAAGTTCGGACATTCAGAATACGGGAGACATAACTTGCGTTGATCACAATGTGACCAATTTGGTTTATTATATCATGATCAGGAGACCACGTGCAGATCGAAAGTACGTTGTGCTTTTTTCGTTTGCTACGGTCGTCAACACTAAAGTCATTCATATCCGAGGCTTGTTGTAGCTTCGTAGCTATTGTTTTTTTTTTTTTTGCGTGGTATTGAAGTTTCTCTGATGCCACAACTCTCAACCTGGAATCGATGCCATGAACCCATTTAGGGAATGCGAATATGCCGTAAATCATATGCAAATCAGGTCAGCACATGTGCTAATGTTAACTCGGCCTTGCTTTTGCTGATTTGATGAATCTCGCTTATCGTTAGTGCACTCTCAGATAGCTATCCAGAAGGCACAAAGTGGATGTTATGATGCGTTTTTGCCCACCTATAAACTAATCAGGTTTTTACAAAGGTACTTCCGGTACTCACACAATACAGCAGATATTGACAAGATTTATACCTTTATAGCTACCGTGTGCGCCGTGGCTCAAATAGTTAGTGTGCTGGATCGCTGAGCGGGAGGCTCGACGTTCGAATCCCAGAGAACACCAACAAATTTTTTCACGGTCCCACCTCTCGCGAGTGTCTGACAAACGTCCTAGAGTAAAAACTGTCAAGAGAAAGCTTCTCAATTTGCCTTTTGCATATGGCTCTAAACTGTAGGTCCCCTTCCATTTTTGTGAAAATATAACACTCACAACACAAATGGTCGCGAGATGCTTGGCCCTAGACCTCATACGTCCATTGCAATAAGTATTTGTATTTGTAGTTACTGTTCCTGCTATTTTGATGATCGAACAGAAAATCTTAAGGATCCATTCCTAGGGCATACTTTCGTCTGTAGCTAATAAAACAAACTCTGTTATTTTTTACATTTATGTCAATGAATTTAGCTTTGACTCTCTGGTAACACATTCAATAGTCTTACAAAATAATAGGCGCTTCGAAAACACAATTGTTAAAAAAAGGTCGTGTATTAAGGACATTCAATTCACTTCTAGGAAGGTTTTCCTGTGCAGCATTATTTTAAAATCGCACATTTAATCGCCTTCACACTCCTCTCTTCAAAACACAATAGTGCCCTTGGCACAAATCAAGAAATTGATTGAATAAATTATCCATTTCGTACCCCACCCTTGACTCTCACAACCAGTATCGCCAATTAGATAGTCAATATGGGAGCTCCAAGGTTATTGAATTTTGATGGTAAATTACCGAAATTGGATTTTCCACCAAACGTCAAGTACTAGAGTATTAGAGAAGTGAATAATTTACATTTAACACGCAGCCAATGTGGGTTGCTTTGGGCAAAATGTTGCGTATAGGTCATGTATGGTTATGGCACTGTAAGGAAAGGAAATTGTATACGTGTGTACGTGGAAACCTAGGTAATCTAAGCTATCAGCAGATTAGAAGTAAACACCAATTGCGTTTTATCATGACACTAATTTATCTACAAATGTTCTTAATACATACTTTGCTGGCATTTCTCGGCAAGTTAAATTTGCCAGCCAATAAACGAAATTGCCATTCTAGGTTTGAATTCCAAATAAATCTTAGAGACAATAAACATTAAGGTTGCTTACTGACTTATTGGCCTAAAAGTCGGGTCGAGAAAGAAGCTCTTCTTCGAGGAGATTTGAAATATTGCACTCGTGCATTGGGTACAATTATAGGTTATTGAAATACATCTATAATCATTTCCCAACAGAGAAATTAATTGAGAAATTTTGGTAAATTGCAAGAAAAGTCATAACTATCCACAAGTATGTACGAGGTTTATGGCAGCAGATCACCTTATATCTTGGAAGCTTTTCCATTAGCGGTTATTGCAGGCAAGATTTTAGAAAATGATAAAAAAAATTCATCACCTTTCTTTGTTATTAAAGCCTTACGCAAATATTGCGGTCGTAAGTAGGGACTTTAACACTAGGATAGGCACCGGCAACCCAGAGGTCAGGGATGGTATAAGAGTTCACAGAAATTGCAATGACAATGCCGATTATTTTAGTTAACTTTGCAATGTGAATTTTCTGATCCTTGGAATCACTATGTTTAAGCACGATATCAGTTCAATCTCATTTGTTAGGCGACAATCATCGAACATCGAACAGACGTCCGAAACAAACTCGGATCCCATATATGTAGAAATACCGCGACCTATGATATGCCTTTTCCCACTCCCATTAACAGCAACTACTCCAATTTGCTAAGAATTAAAATACCAATATGTTATCATGGTATTCTAGCAGTCAGGAATCACATAGCATTGAGAAGTCGGCTGTCGGCAAACTACGTATAGGTCATGGATAAATGTAATCATCTTCAGGCTAATATGTATCGATGACCCAAACCTTCTGCAACTGCATGGTTCAAGCACACCATATGTTTTGGAACAATAGTGAAATCAAAAAGCGAGGTGAGTCTTTATTTGTTTACTAAATAGCATCTAACATACCAATAATATTTTTTTTACTTTCATTTCTTCAGACTTATCGGAAATTCTTGACGATACCTTGTATCCATAGCAGTGCCAGGGTGCTTCAATTCCAGCTTAAAAACTACAACATAATCGCCGACGGTTGCATGTATCTCAATGACTCGCCTTCTGATGAACATTACTTCTGTCTCTTCCTCTACAGAGGTCAGGGATGGTATAAGAGTTCACAGAAATTGCAATGACAATGCCGATTATTTTAGTTAACTTTGCAATGTGAATTTTCTGATCCTTGGAATCAGTATGTTTAAGCACGATATCAGTTCAATCTCATTTGTTAGGCGACAATCATCGAACATCGAACAGACGTCCGAAACAAACTCGGATCCCATATATGTAGAAATACCGCGACCTATGATATGCCTTTTCCCACTCCCATTAACAGCAACTACTCCAATTTGCTAAGAATTACAATACCAATATGTTATCATGGTATTCTAGCAGTCAGGAATCACATAGCATTGAGAAGTCGGCTGTCGGCAAACTACGTTTAGGTCATGGATAAATGTAATCATCTTCAGGCTAATATGTATCGATGACCCAAACCTTCTGCAACTGCATGGTTCAAGCACACCATATGTTTTGGAACAATAGTGAAATCAAAAAGCGAGGTGAGTCTTTATTTGTTTACTAAATAGCATCTAACATACCAATAATATTTTTTTTTTTACTTTCATTTCTTCAGACTTATCGGAAATTCTTGACGATACCTTGTATCCATAGCAGTGCCAGGGTGCTTCAATTCCAGCTTAAAAACTACAACATAATCGCCGACGGTTGCATGTATCTCAATGACTCGCCTTCTGATGAACATTACTTCTGTCTCTTCCTCTACAAGATGTTAGCACATGCCTATTAGCTAGTCCTGAGGCACCCCGATGGGTTCGAGGCTCCAACTCTTAAAGGAGTGTAATCACTACAACGATTGCTACATATGTCGTCGGCGAAGCCAATTTTTTCCAATTCGTCGGATAAGTAGCGGACCTAGCATGGAGAGTTTGGAAACGCCGCCTGTGACGTTCCCTCATCGGTGTCGTAAAGCAGTATCCTATTTCTTAAATAGTCTGTCATCATCTTCTGGGCGTAGTCTGATACTTATTTGGCGGTGAGTGCTCGCCGAATGTTTCTCCAGTTAGCGGTGTGAAAGATATTTTTGACGCGCAAGCGGAAATTCAATCCGCTTGTAAGATCATTGATGATAGCAGATCTATTAACGATAACAAAGCACCCGGAATTGATAGTATACTATTTGAGTATTATAACTATGCCGCCTCATAAGCAAAGTATTCAGAACAGAAACTGTTTAGATATCATGTTCATCAGCGTTCCCTGAACAAATCTGTTAGTCAGTTTTTTTTAAGTCACTGTGTATGTTCTCTTTTTATATGAGCTAGACCGTTATAACTGAACTGCCAAACTTGAACTTGAATATGTACAACTTTCTTTTCTGCTTAATTAAAATTTTTGTTCATTCGATATTCCACCTTCCATGAAGTCGTTTCTCTTCATAGAAACTATACCACCCTTCTTCAAAAAATTATTAATTTTTCCGTTACTAAAAAAAAGAGATCCCAATGTCGTCGCCAACTACAGTGGTCTGTCATTCCTTGACGCGCGGGTAGAAGAAAATAACATCCTACATGAATTCCAAGCAGCATCTACATATGTAGAAACAATTATTGCAGCGTAAACAAGATTTATAATCTCACGTGCCTTATTCAGCTTCAGTTATGCTGAAAGAAAAAGTTGTGAGCGATTTTCTTTGACTTAAAAGCCGCATTCGATAACACCAATGAAGAAGCGCTTTTTAACGAACTACTACCGCTTGGAATATCGTCAAAGATAATTTCTATTATAAGGGCTCTCTACCAAAACACAGCTACCACAGTTTAGAACGGGAAAGTACTAGAGACTTTTTCCCCATTGACAAAGGCCTTAAGGAAGGATGCAATTTTAGTGCTCTGGTCTTCATACTATTTCTAAATTCATTCTGAACTTCCGGGCGCGACAATCATCGAAGATTTGGCAGCAAGAATACGGCCGAGTTCATAATGCTCAGCACTGCAATTTTTGCGATCATTAATGTAAAAAAACTGCACAGAAGTCAATATGAATTTTGACTTTGAAAAAAGGGTTTGAAATTATAAAGGTATAAAAAATATATTTGATAAAAAAGTTTGCTTTTGTAGCCAGGAGAGCGTTTTACGGAGTTACTTTTAAAACTATGGTTGAAATTTTTATTTTTTTAAAACTCAAAACAAATAGATTTGTATTTATTTCTGCATCTTTAATTATTAAAATATTTACAGTGGAAATTAACAAAAGTGTGAAAAATAATAATTTAAAAGTGAACCCTGGTACTCTTTCTTTCATGTTCCTAAGTACCTACTTTCTCGTATTTAATGTAGTCTCCCATCATATTTTCATTGTATTGTCCTTGATAACGGCGTTCAAAGTCCATAACATCTTGATGAAAACGTTCTCCTTGTTCTTCTGAGAATGTTCCCATGTTGTTTTAAAATTTATCTATATGAGAATGTAGCATATGTACTTTCAAAGACATGCTGCAACCCATGGTTTTAAAGTTCCTCAACATGTTTTCAACTAATTCTTGGTAGTTTTCGACTTCATTGTTGCCTAAAAATCCAGAAACTAGTGCTTGAAAACTATGCCAAAATTTTATTTGAGCACTAGTTAGCATTTTTGGGAATTCCTCACTGGCCACAATTTTTTTAATTTATGGCACTGTAAGGAAAGGAAATTGTATACGTGTGTACGTGGAAACCTAGGTAATCTAAGCTATCAGCAGATTAGAAGTAAACACCAATTGCGTTTTATCATGACACTAATTTATCTACAAATGTTCTTAATACATACTTTGCTGGCATTTCTCGGCAAGTTAAATTTGCCAGCCAATAAACGAAATTGCCATTCTAGGTTTGAATTCCAAATAAATCTTAGAGACAATAAACATTAAGGTTGCTTACTGACTTATTGGCCTAAAAGTCGGGTCGAGAAAGAAGCTCTTCTTCGAGGAGATTTGAAATATTGCACTCGTGCATTGGGTACAATTATAGGTTATTGAAATACATCTATAATCATTTCCCAACAGAGAAATTAATTGAGAAATTTTGGTAAATTGCAAGAAAAGTCATAACTATCCACAAGTATGTACGAGGTTTATGGCAGCAGATCACCTTATATCTTGGAAGCTTTTCCATTAGCGGTTATTGCAGGCAAGATTTTAGAAAATGATAAAAAAAATTCATCACCTTTCTTTGTTATTAAAGCCTTACGCAAATATTGCGGTCGTAAGTAGGGACTTTAACACTAGGATAGGCACCGGCAACCCAGAGGTCAGGGATGGTATAAGAGTTCACAGAAATTGCAATGACAATGCCGATTATTTTAGTTAACTTTGCAATGTGAATTTTCTGATCCTTGGAATCACTATGTTTAAGCACGATATCAGTTCAATCTCATTTGTTAGGCGACAATCATCGAACATCGAACAGACGTCCGAAACAAACTCGGATCCCATATATGTAGAAATACCGCGACCTATGATATGCCTTTTCCCACTCCCATTAACAGCAACTACTCCAATTTGCTAAGAATTAAAATACCAATATGTTATCATGGTATTCTAGCAGTCAGGAATCACATAGCATTGAGAAGTCGGCTGTCGGCAAACTACGTATAGGTCATGGATAAATGTAATCATCTTCAGGCTAATATGTATCGATGACCCAAACCTTCTGCAACTGCATGGTTCAAGCACACCATATGTTTTGGAACAATAGTGAAATCAAAAAGCGAGGTGAGTCTTTATTTGTTTACTAAATAGCATCTAACATACCAATAATATTTTTTTTACTTTCATTTCTTCAGACTTATCGGAAATTCTTGACGATACCTTGTATCCATAGCAGTGCCAGGGTGCTTCAATTCCAGCTTAAAAACTACAACATAATCGCCGACGGTTGCATGTATCTCAATGACTCGCCTTCTGATGAACATTACTTCTGTCTCTTCCTCTACAGAGGTCAGGGATGGTATAAGAGTTCACAGAAATTGCAATGACAATGCCGATTATTTTAGTTAACTTTGCAATGTGAATTTTCTGATCCTTGGAATCAGTATGTTTAAGCACGATATCAGTTCAATCTCATTTGTTAGGCGACAATCATCGAACATCGAACAGACGTCCGAAACAAACTCGGATCCCATATATGTAGAAATACCGCGACCTATGATATGCCTTTTCCCACTCCCATTAACAGCAACTACTCCAATTTGCTAAGAATTAAAATACCAATATGTTATCATGGTATTCTAGCAGTCAGGAATCACATAGCATTGAGAAGTCGGCTGTCGGCAAACTACGTATAGGTCATGGATAAATGTAATCATCTTCAGGCTAATATGTATCGATGACCCAAACCTTCTGCAACTGCATGGTTCAAGCACACCATATGTTTTGGAACAATAGTGAAATCAAAAAGCGAGGTGAGTCTTTATTTGTTTACTAAATAGCATCTAACATACCAATAATATTTTTTTTACTTTCATTTCTTCAGACTTATCGGAAATTCTTGACGATACCTTGTATCCATAGCAGTGCCAGGGTGCTTCAATTCCAGCTTAAAAACTACAACATAATCGCCGACGGTTGCATGTATCTCAATGACTCGCCTTCTGATGAACATTACTTCTGTCTCTTCCTCTACAGAGGTCAGGGATGGTATAAGAGTTCACAGAAATTGCAATGACAATGCCGATTATTTTAGTTAACTTTGCAATGTGAATTTTCTGATCCTTGGAATCAGTATGTTTAAGCACGATATCAGTTCAATCTCATTTGTTAGGCGACAATCATCGAACATCGAACAGACGTCCGAAACAAACTCGGATCCCATATATGTAGAAATACCGCGACCTATGATATGCCTTTTCCCACTCCCATTAACAGCAACTACTCCAATTTGCTAAGAATTACAATACCAATATGTTATCATGGTATTCTAGCAGTCAGGAATCACATAGCATTGAGAAGTCGGCTGTCGGCAAACTACGTTTAGGTCATGGATAAATGTAATCATCTTCAGGCTAATATGTATCGATGACCCAAACCTTCTGCAACTGCATGGTTCAAGCACACCATATGTTTTGGAACAATAGTGAAATCAAAAAGCGAGGTGAGTCTTTATTTGTTTACTAAATAGCATCTAACATACCAATAATATTTTTTTTTTTACTTTCATTTCTTCAGACTTATCGGAAATTCTTGACGATACCTTGTATCCATAGCAGTGCCAGGGTGCTTCAATTCCAGCTTAAAAACTACAACATAATCGCCGACGGTTGCATGTATCTCAATGACTCGCCTTCTGATGAACATTACTTCTGTCTCTTCCTCTACAAGATGTTAGCACATGCCTATTAGCTAGTCCTGAGGCACCCCGATGGGTTCGAGGCTCCAACTCTTAAAGGAGTGTAATCACTACAACGATTGCTACATATGTCGTCGGCGAAGCCAATTTTTTCCAATTCGTCGGATAAGTAGCGGACCTAGCATGGAGAGTTTGGAAACGCCGCCTGTGACGTTCCCTCATCGGTGTCGTAAAGCAGTATCCTATTTCTTAAATAGTCTGTCATCATCTTCTGGGCGTAGTCTGATACTTATTTGGCGGTGAGTGCTCGCCGAATGTTTCTCCAGTTAGCGGTGTGAAAGATATTTTTGACGCGCAAGCGGAAATTCAATCCGCTTGTAAGATCATTGATGATAGCAGATCTATTAACGATAACAAAGCACCCGGAATTGATAGTATACTATTTGAGTATTATAACTATGCCGCCTCATAAGCAAAGTATTCAGAACAGAAACTGTTTAGATATCATGTTCATCAGCGTTCCCTGAACAAATCTGTTAGTCAGTTTTTTTTAAGTCACTGTGTATGTTCTCTTTTTATATGAGCTAGACCGTTATAACTGAACTGCCAAACTTGAACTTGAATATGTACAACTTTCTTTTCTGCTTAATTAAAATTTTTGTTCATTCGATATTCCACCTTCCATGAAGTCGTTTCTCTTCATAGAAACTATACCACCCTTCTTCAAAAAATTATTAATTTTTCCGTTACTAAAAAAAAGAGATCCCAATGTCGTCGCCAACTACAGTGGTCTGTCATTCCTTGACGCGCGGGTAGAAGAAAATAACATCCTACATGAATTCCAAGCAGCATCTACATATGTAGAAACAATTATTGCAGCGTAAACAAGATTTATAATCTCACGTGCCTTATTCAGCTTCAGTTATGCTGAAAGAAAAAGTTGTGAGCGATTTTCTTTGACTTAAAAGCCGCATTCGATAACACCAATGAAGAAGCGCTTTTTAACGAACTACTACCGCTTGGAATATCGTCAAAGATAATTTCTATTATAAGGGCTCTCTACCAAAACACAGCTACCACAGTTTAGAACGGGAAAGTACTAGAGACTTTTTCCCCATTGACAAAGGCCTTAAGGAAGGATGCAATTTTAGTGCTCTGGTCTTCATACTATTTCTAAATTCATTCTGAACTTCCGGGCGCGACAATCATCGAAGATTTGGCAGCAAGAATACGGCCGAGTTCATAATGCTCAGCACTGCAATTTTTGCGATCATTAATGTAAAAAAACTGCACAGAAGTCAATATGAATTTTGACTTTGAAAAAAGGGTTTGAAATTATAAAGGTATAAAAAATATATTTGATAAAAAAGTTTGCTTTTGTAGCCAGGAGAGCGTTTTACGGAGTTACTTTTAAAACTATGGTTGAAATTTTTATTTTTTTAAAACTCAAAACAAATAGATTTGTATTTATTTCTGCATCTTTAATTATTAAAATATTTACAGTGGAAATTAACAAAAGTGTGAAAAATAATAATTTAAAAGTGAACCCTGGTACTCTTTCTTTCATGTTCCTAAGTACCTACTTTCTCGTATTTAATGTAGTCTCCCATCATATTTTCATTGTATTGTCCTTGATAACGGCGTTCAAAGTCCATAACATCTTGATGAAAACGTTCTCCTTGTTCTTCTGAGAATGTTCCCATGTTGTTTTAAAATTTATCTATATGAGAATGTAGCATATGTACTTTCAAAGACATGCTGCAACCCATGGTTTTAAAGTTCCTCAACATGTTTTCAACTAATTCTTGGTAGTTTTCGACTTCATTGTTGCCTAAAAATCCAGAAACTAGTGCTTGAAAACTATGCCAAAATTTTATTTGAGCACTAGTTAGCATTTTTGGGAATTCCTCACTGGCCACAATTTTTTTAATTTGTGGACCAACAAAAATTCCAGCTTCTGACAACTAAGGAAAAAAAAATTTTAAAAATAAAAAGCTTCAGATTTTCATCTAGCGCTTTTACGAATTGTTTCATTAGCCCAAGTTTAATATGTAAAGGTGGCATTAACACATTTTCAGATTCAGCAATAGGTTTATATTTAACGTAATGTATTCCAAGACAAAATTCCGTTCTTATCGGCCAAGATCGACGAACATTGTGCTGAGCATCCGCTCTACTATCCCACAGACAAAGATAACACGGATGCTCCCTGCAGTCCCATTTAAAACCCCACCATTTTAAAATCTCCAATGAACTGCCACTTATACTCTTGATATTTGAAAACTTTGAGTAAAATTTTAACACTTTCGTAGTTTTCTTTCAGGTGTACAGGGTGGGCTACTGGAAGAGATGGAAATTTATTTCCGTTGTGTAATAAAACTGCTTTTAGGCTTTTTGTTGAGCTGTCAATAAATAACCAGGGAACACAGGGTATCCCAATTTCTTTGAACAAACCTTTGATGGTGTTAGAAAAACAAAGTCCATCTTCTTTTGTAAAGAACGAAGAAAATGTCTCATGGCGATTTCGTTGATCAGTTATTTTGACATCGACAAGCAAATTCTATTGTTTTAAGCGAGAACCCAAAATCTCTGCTTTACTTTTCGGCAAATTTAAATCTCTAATTAAATCATTAAAATCTTCTCCTGAAATTAGAAGGGGTTTTTGTTGTTCCTGTGATGGTAAAAATTCTTCATCTTCATTATTTTCGTTTGAAGTTGGAGATAAGCTCGATTGGATTAATTTTTTTGGCGGTTCTGGGATTGGAAATTGTGGGCTATACAAAATTGGAGCAGAAGAAGAAGTAAGATTAGGATATTCGATTGGCTTTGCGTTCTTGCCACTACGTCTTTTGCGTGGATTTACGATGCAAAAATAGCAGTCGTTAACGTGGTCGGTTCTCGCCAAATTCTAGGTACTGCGAACTTCATACACTTTTTCTTATCTTGGTACCAACCTAAAACAAATAAAAATTCAAACAAACATACCTATTTATATTTTTTCCACTGAAAACTACTTGTCTTCTAAACATCTTTTGCAATTATCTTTGCATGACGGCAGTTGTCATCTGCTTTCATATAAGCAAAATGACAGTCAAATTGCGATCAACTCTGCATTGAATTTTGTTTTGTTGCCGAGTTGCAGGAAGATGGCAGGAGAAAATATTTATGTAAAATAAATGAAGATTTAATAGATTTAGCCAAAATAAATGAAGGTTTTTTTTTATTAAAAAGTTAAAATATATTATTTGTGTTTTATAGGAATGAATGTGAACAAAAACTGTAGTCGGTTGCTAACACCAAATAGCTTATTTTGATTCGTTTAGGAATGGAGTCCGAATTTCTGAAAACGTCATCTGGAAATTCTCCTATGGTTTTAAGAAAATTCCTAGTTTTTGGAATGTTTCTTGAAATCCAGTTCTTTCTTATCAAAATAATCTTACCTTTTATTTGAATTTTGCTTCTATTTCTTTCAGTTAGTTTTGCCTGAACACTTTCAAAATTAGATCCATTTACAGTGGCGAGCACATGTGGATACATCCTGCTCAAATCTGACTTTAAGTGGCTGTAAAACCCTCAAAAATACAGCAACAATTTTTATTTTTGTTAAACTCTTTAAAGTAAAAAATAAAAAATATAAAAACATTTTTTAAAACTGAAATACAAAATTAACTTTTAATTCATATAATAAAAAAAACTCAATGTATCCACTTTTGCACATTTTAATGCATTAGCGTTTTCTTACCTTGTAACACTAATTTATGAGTGAAAAGCAAATTAAAAGTTTACAGTATGAATAACTGTTATGCAATTCATCAAAACAAATACATATTTGGTTCAAAAGTGGTGGACTCAGAAGGTTGTTTCTACATATATTTTCTGTAACATCAGTTTTCTAGCAAAAATGAGGAAAATACCTGAGCACTTGGAAAATCAAATTGTTGAAATGACAAAAAAAAACAAAATTCAGCACGACAAATAGCTAAGCTGTTAAGTATTTGCCATCGAACAGTGCTTCAAGTTAGAAAAAAACGCAATGTGAGCGCGCCTGAAGTAAAGAAACCGCGACCAACATTGCTTACCGATAGAGATGCCCGAGCTATGGAGCGGCTGATGATAACCAAACAAGTAACAACACCAAAAGAAGCTGCAAGTGCCTTAAACAAATCCGTTAGCGAGTGGACAGCACGCAGAGCACTTTGGAGAATTGGCCTAACATTGGCTGTTAAACAAAAAAAGCCAGCACTATCAAAAAAAAATGTAGCAAAGAGCACAAGGACTGGAGCGTAGATGACTGAACAAGGGTGATATGGTCGGATGAAACCAAAATTAACCGTTTCCAGTCAGACGGTAAGCAATATTATTGGCACCGGCCATATAAAACCTTGAAAAAGCACCAGGTTGAAGATACCATGAAACATGGGGGAGGTAGCTTGATGGTATGGGGCTGCTTCACTTGATGGAATGTCGGACCTCTAGTGAAAATTAATGGTATAATGAAGAAAAAAGATTATCTTCGTATTTTAGAAGAAAATTTACCAGACTTCGTGGACGAAAGCGCATACCCAGAAGATGAACTCATACTTCAACAGGATGGAGATCCTAAACATACTGCTGAAATTGTTAAAAATTGGCTCGGTAGACAAACATTTCATACGACGCAGTGGCCAGCACAAAGTCCAGATCTGAACCCCATCGAAAATGTATGGGTTCTTTTGTAAAAACGATTGGGACGGTACGATAATGCACCAAGGAACTTAGACGACCTTTGGTCCCGGATTCAGACGGATTGGGCCAGTATTCCGCACCAACTCATCGAGAAACTAGTCGAAAGCATGCCCAAACGAGTTAACAGCGTCATTACAGCCAAGGGAATTTGGACTAAATATTGAAAATGTGTTATTGAATACTTTTTTTTTAGCGCGCAAAAGTGGATACATTGAGCTTTTTTATTATGTGGATTAAAAGTTAATTTTATATTTCAGTATCTTTTTATATTTTTTACTTTTAAGAAAAATAAAAGAGTTTAACAAAAAAATTGTTGCGATTGCTGTATTTTTGAGGGTTTTACAGCCATTCAAAGTCAGATTTGAGCAGGATGTATCCACATGTGCTCGCCACTGTAAGTGATTAAGAATCAGTCCTAAAATTATTCTTTTTATTGACATTGTTAAGTTTTTGTAAATAACACAACCAAACTCTGTCACTGAAAGAAGAAAGAGAAACTAAAAATTTCTGTAATTTTTTTTTTACTGCCTACTGCCTAAATAGGAATGATGAAGTATGTAAGCGATTTTCAGGTCGAATACGAACTTCAAAAATTAAATAAATTCAATTTCGTTTTTATTTTTTTTGGAAAAAATACATATAAACAATTATTGTGGCTGAAAAGATACTTTTCCTTTGTTCAGGAAATAATCTGTCAAAGTTTTTCGTACTACGAACATTTGCTCTGTTATTGGTTCCACATCTACGAATGGGCGCCAAATCGTAGCTTTCCAGACAACACATACTGTCAATGCGCTCACCATTCGTGTTGTATAAATCACAATAGTTTTCAGGGCAAGAAGATTTGCAATTGTACACAGTATCAGTAGATAAGAACGATTTTGTCCACATTTTTAGGATGAAAATCGATACTTTCCCAGGATTCCCCAACGAGCTGCCAGAATGCCGAAAGCGTTTTCAATGATCCGGCGTACTCTCAAAAGCCTTAAATTGAAAACATTTTCTGGCTTGTAAGGCAGAATTTCAGTATAAGGCGTCACCAGGTTATGTCGTAAGGGAAAAGCACTGTCGCCAACAAAATAATACGGCACAACCCTTTCCGAATTCGGAAGCCTTTCTGCTCGTGGTATGTAGCTTTACATCGCTTTCAAAAATTTTCTTGCATCACTCTGGCTGTCGTATGCTCCAACGTCGACAGCCGTAAAAGCATAATTAGCGTTACGTATTCCAAGCAAAACCCTGATAAAATATCCTTTGTAATTAATGCATTTTCACCCTGTATTTGGCGGACGTTTGACTTCAATATGCTTGCAATCAACACTGCCAACGCAGTGAGGCATGTTGCAACGATCCTTGAACTCCTTGCTGATATTCATACCAATCACCTGTGTTGAGTTCTGAGATGTACACAGGTGAGAATAATTCCCAAAATACCTGGCACACTTCCACAATTATTTTGCGAACCGTTGACACTCCCATCCGAAACAAACAGGCCAAATAATGCGCAGATACTCCTTGAGACAGATAACTGCAGAACTAAGAGATATTAAGACCAGGAAAATTAGTTTCTTAACGACATTAGCGTTAGGACAATTCTACATTCGGGATCTTCTGGCTTTCGAATTGATGTTTTCCTAAGCGTTTTTCCAACTAAGTTTTATAGCTATTTATACTGCGTTTTGGTCACGCGAGTTGATTTAAAAAATATGTACATAGATCAGGATCATGTATTTTCATAAACATAAACGTTGTCTCGAACAAACCTTTGTAACTCCTTTCCTGGTACGAAGGGCGCACCCACCATCTTACCATCTTACATGCAAGATAGCACATCTGAACCACAGTCAATAAAAATACAACTTATTCTTCATCATTCATTTTATTTTAGATATAATTTAATGTTGGTTAAAAAAAAAAAAATATTTCTCACACACAACACAATTCAAATCAGCTGCGTTTCAAGTGACAATTAATTTGCGCTATGCCATTGTGGGTGAATTTTTTGAGTGCAGCGCAATACTATTTTACAGCGTGCAGTACACGCTACTGCTACGCTACAGCTACCCTGTGTTCCGGCAGTTAGAGCCATATCCAAAAGGTGAATTGAAAAACTGTCTTATGACAGCTATTACTCTTGGACGTTTGTCAGACATTCGTGAGAGGTGAGACCGTAAAAAAATTTGCGTTTTCTGAGAATCATTTTTGACGTTTTTAATGTGAACAAAGGAAATAAATTACACCTCGTATTTGACGTCGCCGCCCAAATGGATGATATGTCCCTTAACTTGATGCTTCTAAAGGGCCCTGAGATGTACCAACAAAAATCTCTCTTGGGAATCCTATTTGGCTTTGGACTGGGTTAAATCGGGGTATGTGTGAATATTCGGGAATTGTTCCTTCGAGTTGGAATTAGAAACTAAGACCAAAATGCACAAACATTTTTGTGGAGAGACGGACATTTATCCAAACAGCCAGATTTTCGGGTCAAAATGTTCGCAGTGTTCAGTACCCCGTTTATAAAAAACATAAATGCCAGTGCCTTCAAGGATCCGTGTGCTTATACGAGTATAAGACTGCAATTATGTCGGCGATAACATCGACAGCTTCAACACTTAAGAAGAGGCGATTTAGATTTCAGGGATTGTCTTGTTTCAAACCCAAAGGCAAGGTGCTAAGTCTGTCAATGTCAATTTTTGATCCCATTGGCCATTGGTTTCCTTGCTAATATTACCATAAAATAGAATGGAATGATTTCATTCCAGACGATTTGTATATAGGTATGTACAGTGGTACAGTTGGTCTGAAGAACTTAGAGATACCTACAATTGTGTATTCAGGTGCTATAACTCACAACTGACCAATCCAGTGACAAATATTCAGGTCCACATATTTCTTGAGGCTAGTGAGATTGCCTATTGCCCGGTAGCTTACCGCCGAGTTGAATTGGGAGAAAACGTAAGCGTTTGATTTATTATATCCAACACAAGGTGCAGCGCTTTGAAGCGTGTACGACTATATTAAGGTTGTAACTTCAGGCTGCCGTGCTGGGTGCATGTTTGAAAGAGTTTATAGTCGCGAAATAAGACCAAATCAAATAATCTTATGGTCAGATTCTAAAATAGTTGTCAATTGGATAAAATCTGCCACCCGATGTCATAAGCAAATCGGTTCTAACAGAATATCGGTAATCCCACCGTTGGATAAGGCAACAAGCCCACAATTTAATCAGATAGAGTCCACAAGTTCGAAATGGTTATCTGGTTCCTCTTTTGTAAGATAATCAGAGGAGAATTGGCTCAGGAGAGGTAGCGATAGATAGGTTGCCAAATACAAGGAAGATATGTCCAAATGTCTAAAAACAGAAGAAAGCGTAAAAACGCTGCATCAACAGCTATTTGAATTTTGAATGTGAACTAGTTATCTAAAATCTTCTGCCAAATCGTCTCTAAATTCATCCATAATGCCGAAGGATTACTTATTTCACATGTTCTCAGTAGGATTGCAAGAAGACACCTAAGTTTTTTTGCTGTCTGCAATGGTATAGCTTTTGACAAAGTTGCTTCCCACTGCTTGTCATCTTCAAGTAATTCTCGCTTAAAGCAAGCCTCTCGATAAGTGTCACAAACTAATCAATCATTTATAGCTCGCAGAGATACGAATGAGGAAGGACCTGTAACTTCATGAAGGAGTAGTCGTAAAAAAAGCATTCATGTTGGCTGGGATGGACAGTGTAAACTAGCAAAAAAGTCTTATTGACATAAGAAGTTTGAAGAAAGCTGCCAGTGTTGTTCCTCTTGGAGATTGGGCTTGTCTTGCAGCGGTATCTGCTGTAAAATATACTCCCTGACCATTCTCCAAATGGACAGCTATATGTTGCACCGTCGGATATCTATCATGAATAGCAAAACCGAAGATTCTACAGAAAGCTTCATTACTGCTTATATATTGACCCATTTGATAATGCATAACTCCATTGTGGACAGTTGTATCCTGAAGTTGTATACTTAGCAGCATCGGATCACTTGTTAATATACTTGCATACGTATTTAATAGATTTAACGGAGTTACAAAATTCTACGTTTATATGAACATTAAACGTCTTGGATAATAGAGGGCAATACGGCACAATCCACCTGTTATCAATTTCGTGCTGCACTATTTTCGTTTGAAAACCACCGTCTTCAGGTTTTCTTCGCCTATAAGAAGGATATCCATCCGCACCAATCTGAGTTTCAGAAGTAAATCTTTTAGGGAATCGTTTAGAACATCTATTATCTTTCATGCTAGGAGAATTGTAATTGAATGAAACGCATGGACAATAATTTCAAAAAGTGTCTTGTCTTTTGTATGATCTGGAAGTTCTGCAGATATAAGTGAGTTTAATTCATTGGAATGAGTTTTTTTTCTCAAGGATTTTCAAACTTTGTATGTCCTTTTTGTCCTTTCCAGTAGTTTGCGCGAAAAACCGCTTCGGATTTTTACTTCTAACATATTAGACTATATGTACAAAAAAATTGAAGAAAATCGGAGATGAGTACTATTCGGAACTGCACCCAAAATGTTCATATGTCATACATCATTTTTTTTGTATATAAAGAAAAAAATATTTTTCTATTAGGATCGTCCGGTGTGACAATCGTGACAAGGAAGTATTTGTATGACTTAATGGAAGGGAATCATGGAGAAAATATGCAAGAAAAATTTAGTTTTGAGAATCCCTATGTTTTCCGGCACCTAATGGAATTATGGCCTTGTGTCCAACTCAAAATCATAAATCGAACGGTAGAAACCGGTTTCGTTATTGAAAATGTAATAAAACACATTTGGTGTTATGTCTTTTATGCCGCTTTCCGAAAGTATCATAACACCGCAGTCTCTTTTTTTCAATACTTGGTGTTTCCAGTTACAGACACGGTGAATTTATCGTTGTAGTGCTCGCAGATTTGTTGTTACGTGTTACACAAATTTTCAACAATTGGTGAATTTCACTTGTTGAACAAGTACTTGTAGTATTGTGTTACAGGCCCCTGGTAATTGTTTAATGAGTTTAATGAGTTTAACATACGTTGTCGTTCCTCTTCTACGTCCGAAAGAGCAGAGACGTGAGTTAGGGAACGAATATGAAAAACTGAGGTTACTGTCATTAGTGAAGAAATGGATCGGATTAGAGGTTGCAGACAAGAGATCATTTATAAAAAATGAAAAAGAGATTCAGAGAAACAAAACTGAGCCCTGGGGAACACCAGCATTCATGGGTGAATATCAGATTTGATGCCATCCAAGACAACTTGTATTGACCGCCAATCCATTCAAGAAGGGATTCATAGATACCACACGCATGCATTTTCGACAAAAGAGACTGATGACAAACTCTGTCAAATGCCTTTGAAATATCAAGCGTAACCATCTTTGTCTCACCAGAGTGGTGGAGAGTTTGGTTCCATTTCTCGGAAAGATATGCCATCAAATCACTAGCGGACCTGTTGCCGGTCATTGAGAATTTTTGTTGAATCAAGATATTCCATAAGCTGATGATCCATCAGCGTTTCCACGCCGTTGGAAATAATCATACATTTGCTTTACAAGAACCTCAAATCAGCTTAACGAGTAACCAGGGGAACTTCTTGTTGACCTAACTGTGTTGGCGATAGCTGGCAGCAACTTCAACCTAATTTAACCATACTGTAATTAAAAAAAAATGAGTGCACTCTGAAATAAGAAAACTTATACCAAATTTAAGTCATAAAGATCATTTTGCGCTACCCAATACTTTACTGAGCGAATCTTTGGGTACGCTAGCTTTAGGAGAAGAAAGGGGCTTCGTCGTAATAACTTTCACCAAGGTTTTTTCAATATTTATTCCCAAATATATTTTACTAGCGGGTACTAGCGGCGTGCATTGCTGCGCAGTTGTTAAAATTGCTGTTGCAGGCAAATTACTGGATCAATTTTAACCAAACTTCACAGAAACACTCTTGGGCCATCGAAAATTGCCTGTAAATCTGAGCTCAATCGGTTCAGTGGTTTCGGAGTCTATAACATACATACAAACATAGATACATAGGTACATTGAGTTTTATATAAATACATACATACATAGATATCAACAAAAAGTGAGGCCATAACTGCAAAAGTAAAACATCAAATGACTGCCTTTGTTTTGCAAAATTGTAGTAAATTTTGTTTTGATGCTTACCTGCGAGGGTTGCTGCGACATCGATTCTGCCGAATTTGCATTCATTAGTGTTTTTAGAATTTGCTGCATTAAATTTACAGCAATTTTTTTAAAGTTATGAACTCACCCATACTTCCAATCCACATTCAAGTGGTTCCAAGAAGTATTCAAAAATTATAATAAATACTAAAAGGGTTTTTTTTCAATAATACATTTTATTTCGTCCATATCATCTTCGGTCTTTACTTTGTTCTTTGATTTGCAATAATTTTTTAATTATCTTCGTAGCCTGTACTTAATTTCATTTTCACATTAGTAATATCTTTTAAAGTACTTGAAATATTTTTTATTCATTTTATTTGTTTTTAATCTCTTTATTAATTTTGTAATTACACATTTACATTATATCTGTCAGAGAAATTATTTTTTCTCTTATATGCATTTATTTCTTTTAAGACAAATAAAGATCACTTCGATAAATTCTTTTCTAATTATTATCGTATTTCTTAGTAGTAACAGTACTTGAATAAACTTTTTTCTCATATTTGCAATGTTATTTATTACATGTTTTTTTTTTCTTTTAATTATACGTTAACAACAATATAAATAATTCTGTCAAGGTATTTCTATTAATATAATCAATTTAATTTTTTGGTTTGGTAACTTAAAAAATAGAATTTAAAAAGAAAAGACATGGAAATGCATTTTTACATAATCCGTAAGGTACCTTAAGTTACATTACACATTTTAATAGAAATCAAATTGAATTACAAAACATATGTGTGTGACTTTATTTATACTTTGCCAGCTGGAGAAAGTAAATCTAAGTGACAAGTTACACAATACCCCTGTAGAAGAAAATAAAAACCACCTTTAAGGTATACCGAAAGGTACAAAATATAGCGGTAATACTGTAATCTTGTAGCCACAGTGCCTTTTCAGATATGACTTTAACCCGTAGGTCCCTTCCATTTGTGACAAAAAAGATAACGCGCACAACACGAATGATCGCAAGAAGCTAGGCCATGAACCACCTACAATATGTTGCAGAAATTTCAAAGCAAATTTCGGTCAGTGCAATTAAGGATGAAAAATTAAGATGAAAATGTTTACCATTATATTAAGTATGGGTCCCGTCCGTCCATCTGTCAACTACTTACTGTCTTAGTTGGTGTTAAAATTTGTTTTGGAGAAATCGATAACAATATCAAAATCTACAGAAAAGTTATAATCCGTGAAGAGGGATCTTATGATACCCTAAAAAGTGGACAAAGAAATGTTTAATCTTTGATCGAAATATAATGATATTTTGCTCTTATTTCAATTTTTAAGAAATTTTATTACAAAATTCATTTATAGCTCCACTTCTCAGAGTCTGATAAAAATTTTTATAAAAGCTCAATGATCTCTATTAAAGTGGGCATGGACGAATTGTGCACAAATTCAGTGCCTAAGTCTTTTGCTGAGAAAACTTCATTCTTTTTCTATTAAGAATATTGAAAAAGAAAACACTTGCTTACACTTTTATTGTTTATAATTCCAGAGAGATTATTTTTCAAATGAGGTTGAAAGCTATAAAAATTACCAACTTATACTTTAAGGCTCAGAAGGTGAAAGATGAACATCGCTTTACTTGGCTGTTGGCACTGATTATTTGGACATACTTTATTGGGGTTCATCGTTATGTCGTTAATACACCCTAAGTGAAGCAATAGAGTTCTCTCAAAAAGTCAAAAACCTAGTCTAACTCTGGAAGAAAATCTAACTCGGAACTCTTATCTCTCAAAGCCAGGACCTCCTTATAGAGCTGCAGAAATTTTATGGAAAAGAGATGAGGCTGAGGGCAGTTCTACCATTACATCTCCTGTAATGCTGTAGTTGCCATGGTAGCTCCGGCTGGTGGAAGACACGCTGAGGCTGCGAAGGCTAGGCAGGTTGGGGTACTTCCTGTGAATTGGCCACAGGAAATGCTCGATGCCGAGGACATCAAGATACTCGAGAGCGCCATCGTAGCTTCCAAGTGCTCAATTCTTTCTGGTATATCGGCGTAGACATGCGACTTTACATATCACCAGAGAAAATAATCTAGTGGCTTCAAATCGTACTCGGAATTCTTATTAAAGGTGGCCAGTTAACAGGTCCAACGGGAATTAAACATTCGACGTGTTGTTGCCGAAATACAGCCTGATTTACTGCGAAGAGCGTGTGAAACTTCCAGATTATGTCACGTACGCGCCAGCCGCGGCGGCCACATGCCCGAAATCACATCCCCACTTCATTACCGTCAACATGCATACCGAGTTGACAGATCTACTGAGATCGCTCTCTATCAGCTGTCGAAAATCATACAAAGGGCTCTTGAAACAAAAGAGGTAGTGCTCTCTGCCTTTCTAGACATCGAAGGTGTATTTGATAACACTCCTCATGAAGCTATTAAACGAGCCCTGGATAGAAAAGCAGTAAGCAGAACAGTATGTAAATGGATGTATGAGGTGCTGCGAACAAGATCAGCAGAAACTCAAACATCCCGGAAAGTTATCAAGGTCGACAGGACAAGATCATGCCCACAAGGAGGAGTGATATCTCGTCTATTATGGAGTCTTGTTGTGAATGAAGTACTTGAAAAGCTAACAAACCTTGGAATCAATTTCAAGCCTGTGGTGATGACATTGTACTGATTGCCAGGGGAAAGTTTGAAGAGACCCTATGTGATATTATACAAAGGGGCCTAATAGTAACTCAAGAATGGTGCCATCAGGCTGGGTTGAATATAAACCCGGCTAAAATCACGATAGTACCATTCGCGAGGAAAAGAAAACTAAAACTAAAACCGATCCGACTGTCGGGCGTGATACTGACACCGGCAAAAAAGGTGAAGTATCTAGGGTTACACCTAGACAGTAAATTCATGTGGAAAAACCACACAGAGGAGATATCCAAAATGGCTACGCGTGCTCTAATGATATGCAGAAGCCTTGCAGGCAAGTCCTGGGGACTCAGTCTTAACCTTCTAAGATGGATGAATATTGCCATTGTTAGACCAATGATCACATATGAAGGGATAGCATGGGCAAAGCTATCTAGTCTAGTCACAACGAGGGAGAAACTCACAAAAGTGGAAAGACTTGCGCCTCTACATCACTGAGTCCATAAGAACATGTCCAACTGTGTCCCGTCTGGACTGGAGTACACTTGTGTTAATGCGTGTGTTAATTGACAAATGCAACTCAGTATTTCAAGCGAAGTCTTTGCTGTAGAACTTTACTACATTCATATGTAGAGAAAGTACAAATAGATCTCTAATAAATATGAATATTTCGTCGGTTCAAAGGTAAAACTCACTAAGTGCGTTTAGAGCTCATTGGTAATAATGAGGTTTGAATGAATTTTTCTTGCCGGAAGAACCTAATAAATTACAGTTGATGATATTTAAAAACCTGAACCTGGTGTTTTGAATCGTTTAATGGACATAATGACTTTTTCTAGCGGTAGATTATTGAAAAATACAGTATTTGGTGATATAAAGTCATTTTGGCTAGATTTGCACTTAGTGAGTTTTACCATTGAACCCACGATTTACTCCCTATGATAGAAAAGCTGTGCTTCTAACCATCAAAGCCTATCGAAACTAGATCAACCAATTTTTATTAAAAATCAGTACATGCCAAAAATGATTGCGCGCTTCTCTCGGTTTATATATTTAAAAATAAAAAATAAAAATTTAAAAATTTAAAAATTTAAATTTATAACGTTTCAAAATTTAAAGTAAAAATATTTTACGTTTCCAAAAATAAACCGACGCACGTGTGATTTACAAATCTGAGAAAAATTTTGTGTTGGTATAAATTCTCAGTAATTGCAAAAATATGAAGAGCTTAATTATTGCCGTACGTATATATGGTTTCGAAAAGTATTCTTTTTTAAGAAAAACAGACCGTTTATGGTCTAAGGCTCAGTTTACTTTTTCGCACAAATGAAAAGGACGTTTTTTTTTTGAAGGAACATACAGCTTAAAGCTACATCCGAAAATTGAAATAAAAAGTTTTTCATGACAGTTATTTCTCTCGAACGTTTGTAGTATTTTCAGTACGTTTATGTATCAAATTTCATCCTCCTCCCAAGGCCCCTGCTGCAGGGAATAAGAAAAGAAAGTATGATGTGCAATACGAGTATATGCAAACTTAAATTTCAATAATCATGTAATGTTTTATAGATTTTTGTTTATACAAGTCCATATTTGAACACGTGAAACAGAGATTTTGGCCTCTTTACACAATTTCTTCGCCAATCACACATTGAGCCTAGGGCCTCGTAAATGATTAAGTAAAAATTGTTTGGGTTCCTGGTCTCAAGGGCATTGAGGTCAACGAATTTGCTAATGAACTAGCCGTGACCAGCTCAGAATATGCGTTCATAGAACCAGAACCATACTGTAGCGTCAATTGAGCTACCGCCGCAGTACTGATTAATGACTGGGAACGCAAATTTCTACTAGCCCACTGGGAGAATGTACCAGAGCTTATGAATTCCAAAAAAAGAATCAACCACCTTAATAAATTACGTATGTAGATCTGTGCTCAAAAACGAAATTTCGATTCTCTTTGAAGGAACACATTCGCTGCGAATGCCCTGCACTGCAATAGTTAACGAGACGTGTCTTCCACATGGAAATACGTTCGTCAGCGGAGTTTAAAAACTCTGTTAGTAAGGTGATACGTCTATTAGGTTAATTTCACCCTCACAAAGTAGATATTTTTAGGTCGAAATGTTAGACATATGAGGAAGGGTGCAATACAAAAAAAAAACAAAAACGTTCGAATTTTATTCCGATTCTTGAAAAATAGAAAATCGGAAAAACGTACAGTTTTTGAAAGGACATTCGATGTACATGGACTCTAACTGCAGTAACTACCTAATGCGACAAAAAAATTGTGCAAAGTGACCTTTGACGTAGAAACGAGACCAAAAAATCAGCTTCTCTTTAACAGAGTAGCATCAAAAAGAAGATACTCTTAAAGCACGTATGATACATAAAGATGCTTCTAATGCTTTTTTTTTGTTTGGTATGTGTCACTCACTTGTGCATGAATATGGTAAGTTTAAACAACAAGATCAATATTAAAAAAAAAAAAGTATAGACGACATAAAAAAATTACCAAAAATTACTACCAAAATTGATAGCATTTTGAAGTCAACAATAACCATTATCATCACTTCCATTAATTTATTAATTAATTATGTAACTAATACTTCATTCATTATAGCTATTAGCTATTACTATAATTAAGTAACATATTTATGTAGTTTCATTAACATGTTCTACAATTTCTATTTGCATTCCACGTAAACTAGATTTTATTTTATTTTTACTTACATACATCTTGTAGTTTTAATTAATTTCAATTTGACTGAATTGAAATTATTTTCGCTTGGTAGAAATAAAGTTATACTCGTATATATACAAATAAAATTCATTACGTTAGTTAGAAATAGTAAAAACATACATATGTATAAAACAGATTTTACTTAAGATATTATGCACAAGAGTATTTCTCACCTTACGTCAGATTCTTCAGTGTAAACTTTATTGCAAAAGGTTATGCTGACAGAAGACTTTAAGATTTGATCATGAATGATGTCCTTTAATGAGCTGTGTCGTTGCACCGTATGTTTACTTCTAAAACAAATTGTATCTATGCATTTTATTTCCCTCTGATGCGTATAATCTAATTTATGTTCAAGATGTTGACTGTGATAATTATTATGATACTGATGATGATGATGATAAGCGTTTGTTACTAAGTGTGTTGCATCATTTCTTAATCGGTTATGATTGGAATATTGTTGCAGCGATTGAAATTCGTTTATCATCGTTGTTCGATGAGTATACTTTTGAAAAAGATTGAGGCATTTGATGAGGAGTGTTGCGGTGCAAAAGATTAATGTTTTTAGTATATAACTCGCCGTTTGGGTCAAGTGCGGGCGGCAACGTTCGGCATTCTCCGATACTGTCTGATAAATACTATAGTAGATAAAAATATTGATAGGTAAACTAACAGATAATGATTTGGAGACATTCGATGATGTGCTTGTCCCGCGCGCTGCATTGCTGCTGGGAATTCCCCTGGAAACAGAATGAGAGACACCTATTTAATTTAAATCTTTTTTGCTGTTCTATGACTCAATGATTTTTAGTAATATTAAAATATATTTATATATAATATTTAAGTCATTTTAAATTTCATAAAAGAATTACTAGTGTAAAGCTGACGTTGAATTGGTAACCATAAGGGTGCATGAAAGCAATACATCACCCAATATTTTTTGTTTCGTCGGATAAGTAGACCAAACGCGTTAAAATGATGGTCGTACTAGACGTGTTAGGATTAGAGGCAAACCTTTTCAACTTGAGAGGTAGCAGACATGACACAAAGGTTCCTGATATGAAAATGACAGAAAATGTCGGCCCAGGTAAGTATGTTTGTTTTAGGAACGACATTAATATAATTAAATAGTCACATTAGTACTACATACTTCAACTGCTCACTTATATACATACTTACGTCGCGCTACAGTTCGGGGTGAACCTGGGCCTCAACCAATAAGCCTCTCCAGTTAGCCCGGTACTTAGCTAACTGCTTCCAGTTGCGCACTCCCAGTTGGTTGGGGTCCTCTTCTACTTGAGCAATTCACCTAAAGTGAGGTCGTCTTCTACCGCATTGTCCCTTTGGATTGGATTCGAAGATTCTGTGGGCCAGAGCATTGATGTCCATTCTGTGTTTATGCCCTACTCATCTTAATCGACTGAGGCACAGTTTCTTGACTAGGTCGACGTCACTTTTCAGCTCCATAAGCTTGCCATTAAATTTTCTTGTCCAAAGCTCGTCAACTCAAATGGGACCGAACCTCTTGAGGAATTTTTCGTCAACAGACTCCAGCGAAATATAACAGGCCTTTTATTAAACTTCTGTATGGCACCCATTTAACAGCTGCAAGAAGCGACTGTCTAAACTAGATTTCCTAAAATATTGCGAAAATCCTACGATCCGCGCTTAAAAACAGCCGCCAATTTTTAGAATATCCAAATATTCTCTCGATCGCGGGAGTTTTCCACGCTCCCTTCGTTGGGATTGTGTAATACTAAATCCACCGGTTTATGACATCTTCAGGTGATGGATTTAAGTTGGGTAGTAAATCGATCATGCGCTTTTCCATTGTACTGGCTATTGCACGTATGCTAGGGCATCCAGCGTTCATTTCATTCTGTGCCTTGTAACTTTTTCTCATTGAACACTCGAGTTCTGAATTTAGCTAAAACAAATAGTCAGTACAAGCGCTAACCGCATGCACATCGAGTATGTTAAATGCATCTTTTGGATCAATTAGAACTGATGGATTTGGTTGACTGTTCGACTATCTAGGTCAGGTTGCTCTGTGAACTTGTAGATCGAAATATCGAATTATACTTCCTTATTACGATATTACACCGTATTAATCTACACAGAATAAATTCATGTAACTATTTTGTAAAATCAAATTGATGTAATATTTTTGGACCATCTAAAAGACCACTACTGTTTATCTGCAGTAAATTTCTAGATTCCAAGCCAATATGTAATCGTACACACATACATATATGTATACTGAAGTCGGGTATAGATCATCAGTGCAATGCATTTGAATCCATAGTGCGGTTATAATAAAGATCGATTTCAATATACTAAAGTTGGTTTTAATGACAAGAACCATTTTTTATGAAAGAAAAATAAAAGAACATTTCGTTGGAAACGACATCGTTTAAATTAAATTGTAGGAGAATTTGGAGAAGATGGTTCTTTGAAATATTACCTTCATTCACACTGGTCTGGTAGCCATAAGCTTGTACGGCTTCTTGACGCCGAATGATTTCATACCTACACCAAAACCAGGAAATTGTTTCTGGTAGTTTAGTTCTTTTTTAATAAAATCAAATACAAATCATAACTCATAAGTAATTCATAAATTGTGTGAAAGCTGCAATGTTACTTTCTTCACTACAAGTACAAAAATTAGAATTTACTAACATTGCTTATGTACATCGGAAATAATAATAAATCATTTGTAACGATGAAATCCCTTCTTCAACATAATGGATTTATGATAAATTTTCTATTTAAATCTGTTCAGAGATTTCTCTACTGACTCTTTCCATCTTTTCTCTACACTTTTAAATTTTAATAAAATGCATGTATAATAATTTCGTAAAAATTGTTACATATTTTTTAATTACCCATCGGATTTCACAACTTTACCACCACTGCGTCCGATGTGGAAAATTTAAAAATGAGACTATCTGCATACCAGGTCAGATACATAAGCTAAATATCGTAAAACTTTTGAGTATATCTTCAGTTAAGCGCTTTTCAGTCACCATTTTCAAAACTTCACACATAAATACATATACATATGAACGTATGTATGTATACCTTTGCAGCACTTTATTAAATGATTCGTCAATCTAGCAAACCAAATTTCAGTCATGCCAGGCTCTGAATTTAAATGCTTGGAATGGTGTGATGGTTCTTAAAGACATCTTATTACCAGGCTCAAGGAGACAGATATGTACATACATACATATATGTATGTACATATGTATATCGAGAAGGAAACAGAGAACGAAAACATGAAGTACATACGAAATCGTAGAATTATTTATTAGAAAATTCTGAAATTAAACTTAACTCAATTCACCGAATAAGGAGACCAAAAAAAAATTCTAACTTTTTATTATAAATATCAACAAAGAAGCTAAGATAATTACTTTTCCAAGTATTATTGAATGGGTGCATCATAATCAAATTTTGATGATTCTTCCCCCATCAAGAACCAAGGACAGTCTAACAGTCTTCCAATCTGCCTAGACAGTTTAATTCATTATTTATTGGGATTTTCACATATTTTTTTTAAAATATGTAGCCTGCCTTTGAATTATTATAGATACAATGTTTTACTATCCAGCACACAATGTCACATCATAAGGACGATAAAATCTCGACTTGTTAGGATCTAATATTGTATTGAATCCGACAATACCCCAAGATTTTTTTTTATTGGGTCTGTGATTAACGCATGAAATCTATTATACGGCGCAGGGTCAAAAGTCCACAGGCCATAAGTCCACAATGGACTTTTGACTCACTTGGGTGGGTCATAAGTTCACAAACAAATTGTGGTCCACAAAATTTCGAGTCATAATTCCACAATCCTAAAAAGCAAGTCGGCCATAAATCCACAATTCTTTTTTTGACTTATATAATGGAACTAACTGACCCGTGCTCGCCTTGGTTCGTTCCCTGCCAGTTTGAAGACAGAAATGTATTCAGCTTCTGAATTCCCCATGGAATAGATTTGCAGGAAATCGGGATTAACGTTAATGTCAGGCATTAATGTTTCGATAAGGTGGTAAACTTGACCCTGAATCTTAAAAGTGGGAATAAAGTTGCCTTCTGTTATGCGTTTACCACCATAGGAGGTCATTTAAAAAGCTGAGTTAAACTTTCTAGGACTCTCTAAAAAAATTTTTGACGAAGGATGATCACCCAATAGAATGCTCTTTGGTGGAACAACACAATCTGTCAGATTCTTTTGCCCACTTTAGTGCATCACAAAAGCTACAAACCTCAGACATTGTACCTATGTACATACATATATGCGACCACTTTTCGTATAAAATGAAACGTTCATATTGAAAACGTGAATTTTTCTTTAGGCTCCATGGTCGGACAACATTTTCACCGATAATAATAAACCGTTCACTAACAGAACCAAGTCTATTAACAGTGGAACTTTGCACATTTCTCAGCCGAGACATCCGCCTAATTTTTGTATCTTTACTCCTTCGCCCAATATCAGAATATTAGAATATCTTTTACTCATTTTAGCACACACTCGTTGAAATACAATTACCAACTCAATTATAACATCCCCAGTGGGAATCGCTACCATAGCACACACACAGCACACAACATGCACACAACCCATCCAGCATGCATGTATATAAGAATAAGGAAACACATATACATATTCCTATCGCCAGCCACTCGCCTCTGCTCATTAGTATTGAAGTGACTAGTGGGCGAAACCCTGAAAGTCGGGGTAAGTGAGCTCGCTACGCTCGCTAAAAAAATAAAAAAACTATGGACATTTCCTCGACTCATACACCGGACGGCATACAGTTCGGTGTTTTTTAATTTGTTAGTTGTTTAATGCTATGTCACAAGGTCAAATGCTAGAATTTGGCCTTATGTCACGGCATCGCAATAATAATCATAATAAACACTAAAAATAAATTCCGCAATCCCAAATTGATGTATGGAACCCATGCATATATTTTATGTCAATTGGCTGCTGAATTATAATTATTTCAAGAAAAAGAGAATGTAGAGAGAATCTATGAATGAAATCCACTGTATTTTTGTTTTCATACGAAAATTACAATATTATGGACTTATGACCCACCTTAGTAAGCCATAAGACCACAATCGATGGATCAGTGGTCAGTCGTTCACAGACCTTCACGGGAGTAAGACGTGTTTCGGCTTCTCAGCGTAAAGTTGCGATAGTGTAAATAGTGCGATCGACATTAAACGCTTAAGCGAAGGCGTAGCCTAGTGGTAGTGGTAGTGAGTGGTGACCCGGTCAACTCGGGATCGAGCCCCACCCGGGGAAAAGTGTTCCGGACTTTTTTTTAATTTTTAAATTAAAATAACAATAAACAATAGAGTGAGTGTTATCAGACGATGGAAGATAGCAAACGGTCCGTGCTCCCAATAGCGGGAGTAGCGGACAGTAAATCCTCGTCGGATGATGAGGAAGCAATTCAAAGCCACTCTTCAATTGTGGCTACTGAAGTGACTGTAAAGAGGAGGAGGAAGCTGAGGCCGACTCCTAACCTCGTTAAGCGCCCCTCTCTTTCAGCATCTACCGAAAAGCTGCAGGGAGATGCGAGGGCAGGGGCGCCATCAACAACAACAGCAGCAGCACGTAAACAACATCAGTCGCCAGCCGGCGCCAACGATTACCCATACGTCTCCGACGGTGGGGAAGGCCGTTACACGGGGGACAGCAATGGTTTCGCCTCGCTAGCACCCTCTGAATCAGAGGATGAAGATAATGAGCTGGAGTGCCTTAACATCAGCATACGGCAGCTTCAGCAGAAAGTGCTTTCCATAAAAGCCAAACAAACGGCACGAAGAGAAAGAGAGCAGCAGTTCGAGGCCCAGCGCTCGCAACAACAACAACAGCTGTCAGCAAAACAGCAAGAAAAACATGTGCAGCAGCAAAGCCAGCAACAACAACAACAAAACCAGCAGCTTAAACAGCAGCCGCCAAAGCAGCAGCAGCCAAAGCAGCAACAGCCAAAGCAGCAGCAGCAACAAAAACCACTGCAGAAACAACCACTGCAGAAACAACCGCAACAGCAACAGCCGCAACAGCAACAGCAGCAACAACAACAGCAGCAACAACAACAGCAGCAGCAACAACAGCAGCAGCAGAAACAACAGCAGCAGCAGAAACAACAGCAGCAGCAGAAACAACAGCAGCAGCAGAAACAACAGCAACAGGGTGTCAAGAACAGAAAGGTCCCTCCGATCAACACCTTCAAAATGGAGCTGAAGGATACCATAGAACTGTGTAAGTCGGCCATAGGTAATAACTTTTTTATTAAACGAATTAGCGAAGATAGGCATGCTATCCACTGCAACACAGTGGATCAGTACAAGAAAATTAAGAATCTCCTGAAGGAATCGACGACGGAGTTCTTCTCCTTCACCCCGAAGGGGGAAAAGTTGCAAACAATGCTGCTGAGGGGGTTGGATTCGTCCATCGAACCGGAGGAGCTCCTTAAAATGCTTAAAGAGAAGGAGTGTGACGGTCTTGAGTTTGTGGGAGTCAAGCCGTTCACCACAGCTAGGGCAAAAAGGGAGAAGCGAAAGCTACCGTTCTTCCTGGCACAGCTAACACCCAATAGCAAACTGGATAGTCTAAGGAGTATCAATGTCCTGGACTACCAGGTTGTAACCTGGGAAAAAGTAAAGAGGAGCGAAAACATTTTGCAATGTGTTCGCTGCCAAAGGTTCGGGCACGCCGCGTCGAACTGCGAAATGCAGCCTCGATGCGTAAAGTGTGGAAAGAACCACAAAACAGAAGAGTGTTCTCTAGGTCAGGATAGGGTAGCAGATAGGGCCCAACTCTCGTGTGCATTATGTGGAAACTCGGGACACACTGCAAACTATCGCGGTTGTCCTAAGTTTCAATACATGAAAAAAGTAAATTTAGCTCGTCAGCAGAAGGTCGAAGTGAAGCGTCCACCCGCTTCTACTCAAACACCAGCCGTCACTCCTCAATGGACCTACGCCCAAATGGCGTCAGGCCAGGGAAATACGGTACAACAACAGCCGAAGGTTGCTGCACAGGCCCCAGTGCCTAAAGCACCTGAGGGACAGCCGGACCTGCTGGCGATTTTGCTCTCAATTCAAGGGCAAATGAGCCAGCTGCAGCGTCAGTTAGAATTGCAGGCGAAACGGGTGGACCAGATCTACGCATTTCTGCCGGGCTTAGCGCTCCACCAGTCGTAATGGGTACGATGGCGGAGAAACCCTTAAAGATCCTTGCGGTGAATGTGAATTCACTGATAAGGATCGAGCGAAGAAACGTACTTTTTAAGTTGTTAGAAGATCAAAGCCCAGACGTACTTTTGGCTAGCGAAACCAAGCTATCCCAGAAGCACAAACTATGGCACAATAAATATAATATTACAAGAAGAGACCGACCCAACTCCATTCAAGGGGGAGGTGTTGCGATCTTCATTAGGAAAGATTTGCGTTACAAGGCTGTGTACAGCGGTGAAGTGCGGAGGTTCCAGGAGCTGGAAGCGTGTATCGTGTGCATCCCCCTCCATAGTGGAAAGAGGTTGTACGTGGTCGCGGTCTACGCTTCTGGAACTACTCAAACCACTTCATTTATAACAGAGCTCGAGACACTTTTTCGATGTCTAAGGCTGGAATCGGAAGAGAACTATTTCATTTTGGCCGGAGATTTCAATGCCAAGCACAGTGATTGGGGAAATAATATACCTAATTCTAGGGGGAACCTACTATTCAATTGGTGGGGTCTGCACAATGTCGAGTATAGACTCGATTTGAAAGCAACTGATAGTCCGTCGTATCCTAGAGGCGGCTCCTATCTGGATCTTCTGCTGTTCGACGTACGGTTACAACTGACCAACACGAACCGACAAACGAGAAACTGCCTACACACATTTGTGTATGACAGTGACCATTGCGGACTCAGTGCCGAAATCACAATTCCCAACGAGATTGCGGAGTTGGAGGAGTTTGTCCAAACGTACCCCTACAATTACAGTAGGACGCGCTGGACACGCTTCTCCAGAGTACTGACAAGAGCACTCTCCTCGAACTCGCTCTACCCACCGTCCAATAGGAATCTGTCAAATGGGGAGATCGACAGATACCTACAACGAATGGACGAGACAATTAAACAAACGATGGACAGAACGATACCTCGGTATCAACAAACTGACAACGTAGACATATACCGCAATGCAACAATTGACGCACTTCACTTACAAAAAAGTAGACTTCTGTCAAGATTAAAAACCTTGTACAGACGGTTTACTGACAGACAAAACTCGGAGGTCAGGACACTCAAGTCGTTGATTAAAAATCTCCAAATGTTGATTAAAGAAAATTACAGACTTTCTGTAAACCTGCATTGGAACAACAAAATTCGGGCTGTAAAATCCAACAACCCGAGTATGTTCCCGCAAAAATATTTCGGAGGAATAATCAAAACGACCTGCCGTGTCTCAAGATCCCCCGAACGACGAACAACGAACAAATACTTATAACAGCAGGCATAGATCCAGGGAACGCAGTCTGTGATGACAACTTCTTTGTGATCGAGGATCCGCAGGAGAAGGTAGAGGCTATAGGAGCGACTTTCCAGGAAGTGTATAAGGTGAATGATAGCATTTGCCCGAACCACGACCTGGAGAATCGAGTCCTTGTGCACAACTTCTATCTTCGAAATGATATAGAACACTGGCGATCAGAGAACATCGGCTTCACCGAGTTCAATGACGATAATATGGCAAACAATGTCATCGCCGATGAGGTGGTACATCCCCCGTTCATATCGAAGATAGAACTCCAAGCGATCTTCGAATCATTGAGAAGGAAGAAATCCGTGGGTATCGACGGAGTGTCTAACATTGTGCTTCGACACCTCCCTCTAGAAGCGGTAAACATTTACACCATCCTGTTTAACAATGCGCTGAATAATGCACATTATCCGGCGCATTGGAAGACAGCGGTGGTACATCCTATTCCCAAAAGGGGTAAGGATACTTCCAATCCGGCGAATCTCCGGTCGATAAGTCTCCTTCCGAATATCAGCAAGGTATTCGAAAAAGTGATCAATAGAGCGCTGTCTAAGTGGGTTGAGGACATGCATATTGTTCCGGATAACCAATTCGGTTTTAAGGCGGGGCATGATACTATACATGCCGCGTCTAAACTGGTGTCGGATATCCAATGGAACAAAAGCAAGAAACAATGCACGGGTGCCTGCCTGGTTGACTTGGAGAAGGCGTTCGATACCGTATGGCTAGAAGGACTCTTCTACAAGTTGAGTAGGCTGGGCATAAGTAAACCACTGCTATACATGTTTTGTAATATGCTCACCGGTAGACAGTTCATTGTGAAAAATGGCAATGTGACTTCTGCTGGCACTTTTGATATTAAAAATGGTCTGCAACAGGGTGCGGTAAATTCGCCGATCCTCTTTAACATTTACACCAGCGATCTTGTAGGATCTCTTCACCATGCTACAGCGTACGCAGACGACTTGATAGCGTACAGATCAGGTCCAAAGATCGAGGCCATTGCAATACTCTTGCAGCGTGACTTCGATAAGATCAAGCGATATTGCGACGATTGGAAGTTAAAGATCAACTTCCAGAAGTCGGAAACCATCCTGTTTAGGACGTCGTTATCTGGGGCCTCTGCGGATACCAGAAAGAATTGGCGAAAGTTTTCGATCGTGGAACAGCACGGACAACCATTAGCGTGTCGAAGTGTAGTCAGATACCTTGGGCTCTGGTTAGACCAGTATCTATATTTTAACAAACATGTAGATGCTGCTTTGGCCAGAGCCAAAGCGGCTTTCGCTCTCACAAAGAGACTGTTTTACAGCAGCCAACTCGATGCGAGAGTGAAGGTAATCTGCTACATGGCTTTTATTAGGCCCATGCTCGCATATGGTTGTCCCGTGTGGTTCAACGTGGGAGCAAGCTCGATGGAAAGGATTCGGGTGTTTGAGAGGGCTTGCCTCAGGGCTTGCCTTCGCTTATACAGAACACCAGAGTCTGAGTACAAAAAATTCTATTCCAATGAGGTCCTGTATAACAGGGCGAACATAAACAGAGTGGATAATTTCGTGATCAAGATGATTCGGGGGCACATTGCAAGAGCGATGAACTCGATGAATAACCTGATCTTTGGGGCCTTCTACCCCAATGACATGTACCACGAGAGAGTGTGCCTTAACGGCTTCGTTCCGCCAGAGGCGTTCCTCTATCTAGATAGATTAGGTCTGATCCAGGACAGATTAGCGGTGCCGCTAATCTTCCATGTTGCCCGGACAGCTGCGGATAGGCGACTAACCTACAACCTACACGTCACACACAGCATTCCGGAGCGTCTCCGGTACAGTAGATCGGTATCAGGTCGCGATTTGCGCTATATTGAACGGCAGCGCCAGAAATTCTGGTGGTTAGGGGACGGAGAGAGAACTCCTTCGTCGGTTCCTTTCGATCCGGGGTAGCCTTTCTTAAGGGGCAAAGTTGGCCTTTCACTATGGCCGACTTACATAGTTTAGGGTAGGTTAAGTTTAATTTTATAAAAAAAAAAAAAAAAAAAAACCAAAAAAACTTTTTCACAGCACTTTAAAAAAAAAAAAAAAAAAAAAATAAAACTAAAAAAAAAAAGCAGCACTTTGCAAAAAAATTTACGTATAAAGTACGTATCTTAGATTAAGATAGTTTTTAAGGTTTATTTAAGGTAGCTTGTAAGTTAGATTTAAGACTATTTTAAATTAATTTTAAGCAAACAAAATGTTCATTTACTAAGTTTTTTAAAATAAATTTTCTTAGTTTCAAATAGTAAGTTAAGTTAATAAATAAGTTTAGTTCGTAAACGTCGAAAGACATAGTTTTAAGCGTTAGGTTTAGCTTAGAGCACCCGCATAGGGTCAGTAAGTTAGAAATACATTACATAGTAAGTTAGTTAAGCTAGTTTTAAGCGTTTTTGTCTAGCATGTAAGTAATACTGAATTCCAAATAAAAATTGCATAAAAAATGAAAAATGATGGATCAGTGGTTCGCAGAAATTTCCTGTGGAAGGTGTCCCTAATGGAAGCCAAGATATCCTTGAGGGAAAAGCTGCTTCTGATGTTTCAAAGAGTCACACATTCAAAGAGTATATGTTCTGCTGTTCCTCTTCTTCTAAACAAAGTCGCCATTCAGTTTCTTAATATTTAACTTATGTAAATGATGCGTGGGGCTGCACGGAGTGGAAATTGGCAAGGCTTCGGCCGGCCGCACATTAGCGCGTAAACGTATGAATACTGGTCGTACGAATTGATTGCGCACACTAAATATGATTTCTTCCATCAAATAGGCAGTATCTCGGTGATATTGCTTCTTCCATTTTTATCCATTTTCAATGTTCAATGCACGAAAGTGTTTAAAAATCTTAACAAGTTCGGATTGTTTTCGGACGTCGGAACTACACGTACGTATACGTACGGCTAACTCGCACACAGTGTGCGCGCTCAAATAGTACTTGGAAGGTCGGGATTGTTCGTGGGTGTTCGTACGTGTTCGCACGAGTCAAATTCGTACGAAAAGACGGCCAATGTACGGCCGGCCTTCGGATACCGTCCCTTTTGTGACTAAGTGGGTGATGAATGACCCATTTGGCCTGTCTTAGACTTTGAATGTTATCTAAGTAGGACAAGAAATTCCGTTTTTCCAATCTGCATAGACTTGGTCTAAAAGCTGCAGAAGGGTTCCGCATATACTCGTATGTTATACATAGTTCGCCGCCGATTTAATTGCTTTCGTTTGGCTTTGTTTCGCTTCGATAGGTCTTAGAGAGCATTGAAGCATCCAGTAAGAGCTTTTGAGTTGCAATAATGAGAATTTAGTCCCTTAAGCAGTGCTTGACTAGGTTTCATTCCAAGTGCCTTTGACGCTCTGTGATTAAGGCCACAAATACCGGCTCTAATACCGGCTCCAATACCGGAGCTCAGCTTTGAACCATCAGTATATTACAGTACATTAGTCTTTAAATATTCAGCAACGGTGCGCCAGTTTCCGAAGTCTTGTGATTTGCACTTTGAGCAGATCATTTTTAGCATAAAGTCGAATATCATGCTGATCATTTCTAGCTATAAAAAGTTAGAAAGAATAGGCAGGTGACCCATTAGTCCCCAAGATACGGTGAATACAAAATGAAAGTGACAGCAGTATTCGTAAGGTTGTTACATCGTACTCTTATGCGTCATACTTCATACGCACTTAGGTGGTACTATAGTTTAGATTGGGTCTGTTTACACTACGTACTCCACCTGGAGCGCGGTCACTCTTTACCATACGGTCATCTGGGGTAAATTTTACTGCCATCCGGCCCGCTCTACATGTCCCAGCTATTGCATACAATGAATTCGGAACTTTTTGAAAAAGTTGATATCACTGTCAACCCCATGCAATTTTTCGATAAAAACGAAAAAGAATATCACTCAAACTTTCAAAATAACCAATGCGACTTTCATTAACTTTCTTTCAAGAAACTATGCTGGTGTTATTTTTACAGTTTGCAACTAAGAGGTAGACTAAGCCCTATATCTTTGAAATCCATGTAAAGGGGAGTATTGACTTGATATTCATTTGTAATGTCCAAGTATGTCGGAGTATTAACATTTGGTCGATGGGGGACTTAACTATCCAATAACCAAACTAAGGACGATCAAGCAGTTTGCAGATGTAATGTTTTACATACTCGTAAGTCGACAAGAAGCGACTCTTATTTGCTTATATTTTAAAGGCCAACGACTTTTTGATTATACTTACCATTTAGTACATGAACCGTCACACCTTTACTTTTAGAATTCGATGGATTACATTGATACTGCCCGGAGTCCGATGGTCGAGCTGATTTGATCAGTAGAAATGATGTTGTCGTTTCGCCTTTGTTTGTTACCACAGATACACCACCTCGCGGTGAATCGTAGTTGATTATCTGAAAATAAGTAAATGAATCTTTGTTGAATATAATCCGAAAACTAATATATGTACATAAATCAAATAGTCTAAAAAAAAGTTGTGTCCTGGACTGCTAACTACTACCGTTGGTCATTTCTAATCCTAAACTGAGCTTGATTCGTAGCATTCAACTCGATCTCGTATTAGTATTTACTTGAATTATTATTTACTTTATTACCCGTGCAGGGACGTGCTAAGAATATCTCTGCAGTGCCATCGATAAGTAGTACCTGTCGTAAAAGGCGACTAAGGAAAAAAAACACTTCTAAGTAATTTAATATCCCTGTGAGCCTAGCGACATATTTAGCACCTTAAAACTGTCCAGCAAATGCGCAAGCGAATCCGACATCTTGTATGTTCAAGAAACGAAATGGCGAAACACAGGAAATCGGGCGCGTTTCTTGGACGTTAGGACAAAAGCTTACACGACTATAGTATTTGATCTCAGATTTTTTTTTTTTATTTATTGGTACCTACATACATACATATATACATTTTAACAAAGAGCCATGCTCATTATCAATGGGTATGATAAAAAAATTTAAAACATAACATATGTACATATGTACATATATCTTGGTAATGAAGGTCGAAATGCATACATCTGCTAAAAACATCGAAATGCAAAAGCTGACAAAACTACGGGTATACACAGAAATTTAATATGCAGGTGAACACCACCCCAAGAACTGTAAAAAAGAAGATACACTACCAACAAAATGTGTTAACTGTGGCCACGAACATCCAGTCAATTATAGATGTTGCTTAGTGGTTAAAGAAATCCAAACGGTAAGAGAAAAACAAACAAGACAAACCCAAAACAAAGTGTTGCTATCGTAAGTAAAAGCAAGGCCACACAAAAAGAAAAGGTGAACGAAAAAAATCATACATACATAGGTACATACATATGTCTGGTAACAGAAACTCATACAACCAAAGAATGTAGTATAGCAATACATGGGTATATTATATATATATATGTACGTATGCATCACAACCTGCACCCACTAAACCGACCATGCGCTGGTTCAGCAATTATAATCAAAAAAAAATCTCAAACACTAGGAGGACATAAAATATGAAACCTGCAAAATTCAAGCGACTTTAGTTAAGATTAAGACCAACAGCCAACTGATAACAGTAGCAGCAGTATACTGTTCTCCAAGCTTTAGTTTAGACACAGAGGATTTTGCTAATCTCTTTCAAACTTTCGGAAGTAGGTTCACGTTCTGGGGATCAAAGTTGACTACAACTAGAGGGAAAAATCTACTTCAGGTAATAACAGGAAATGAACACACACCTACATCTCAAATGAACTTACTAGGAGTATTTATGACAAACTTGAAGAAGATATACAAATCATACCAATTATAACAGCTGACGATCTTGAAGATGAAGTTAAGATTATCACTTCTAATATTCAAAAAGCAGCCTGGTGCGCAACACCTGAAGCGAAGAGAGGAATAAAAGAGATAACATACTCTAAATAAAAATACTCGACATTATTGCAGAAAAAAGGATGGCTAGGAAAAGATGGCGGCAATCTAGAGCTCGATTGATAAATCAAAACTCAACAAGCTTAACAATAAATTTTGCTAAGTAATGAATATGCACACGTATACTTTGGAAAGCCAAAAAAACGAATTAAAAGACCAGCAACACACATTCCGCCATCGGGAGATCGAAGAGGTAATGGGGTAAAACCGACAAGCAAAAATCAGCCTTATTCACTGATAAACTTAAATATCTTCAGCCCACATGGAGACTTAGACCACATGGAGTCAACAACAAGAGGACAAGCTCTTCCCCAAAAACATTTTGTGAACTGACAAAACGCAGTTCACCAGAGATGGCGTTACTAACCGCCATAATTTCCACCATTGGTCAGACTCCAATCCCCATTTAATACACACAACATCCTTTCAATGGCAATACTTCAACTATTGTGAAAAACTTCTTAAAATTTTGTTGCCTATTTTAAAGGAGGCTTAGCGTAAATGTCTGTGCTGGCGTAATAGGAAACATCGTAGTAAGCCCACACGTCCTTTCACATACACTTAATTCCAATTATTACCTGGAATTTCTGAGAGATCAATTCCCAGAACTCCTTGAAATGTTCTTCTTATTCAGAGAAGGGCAATGGTCTTTCAAGATGGAGCACCTTGTCACTGCAGCACCAGGGTATCTTCGTTGCTCAACCAAACATTTAATGAAGTGTGAAGTTGTCGATTTGGGGCCATTCCTTGGCCGCTCAGATCTCCTGACCAAACAGGCTTTTCTCTCAGTGTTTGTTGACCATTTTTATATGACAAAAAATTACTACAACTTAATCGTAGGTGAAAAAGTTATTTAACATAGTTTTTTGAAAATTAGCCAGAGATAAAAGTTTTATAAAAAAGAAGTTGTTTGCTCAGTATAAGTTTTGAGAAAAATGCAGTTTAAGTAATAAATTTGAACAACATATTTTCATAGTTTCAAATTTAAGGAGCCATAAATTTTTTGTGGCTGCATAAAATAACATCAAGTTTCGACATTTTTTATGCGCCACTAAATTGTCTCTTCAAAATGTATAAAACTGTTTTTAACACTATAATTCAGAAGTTATAACATTTAAAGTGATTATACCTCCAAATCGGAGGTGTCTCACTTTGACGGGCTATAACTCGAACTGAAGTGAAAATAGACCCCCCGGAACTTTCGGAATCTCCAGTTAAACGATTATACCTCTTAACTCTGAAACCCTATATGTGCATTCAGGTTGGTTGGAATGAAAAATCTTTTTGTTTGCGTTTTGCAAATTAATGATCAGGACAAATCTCAAAAAATTATGGCAGCTCTCAGATAAAGTTTTAGGTTTAAATAATATGGGAAAGGTTTATGCACGTGTGCGTACTTTTAATTTTAAAATAAGTTGAAGAGTAAAGGACAAAGAAATAATAATAGGAAATTATGGCTATGGAGAAAAAAAAAACGAGGTGAAAAAATAATTACCTTGCTATGACAACATGGAATTCGTGTTAGAAGCATATTTCAAAAAAATAAAAACATATAATTGACCTGTTAATCACTCAATGGGCTTATGATAAGTGAAATCAATTTTATCATCGTTAATATAATCGGCAATTATTTAAAACGTTACGGTCATAAACAACTTTGATTTTGATAGCGACTTTGAACCACAGAATCAAAAAGTATTACAGGCAGACTACAAAGAAAGGTATTCCAAATGTTCTAGTCAAGAAAGTATTCGTATATAAGTAATCTAGTGGACAAATGTCGATGGGATATTCTTTACAAATCTAGTTTGCAACAAACCGATGATAAACTAGCGTCTGGAATTCGAAGCGCATCCGAAACGAATATATTTGTATTTTTAAAAATTCAACACTTAAAATGGACGAACTCAAAGAAACAACGAGAAGGCTTACTGAGAAAAGATAATTGCGGTGCTAAAAAACTCAACTTACGAATATGGAAAAAAATTAACAAAGGCAGGATAAAAAAGCTCTGGAAACAAGCAACAAAAAAAGAAATATACAGGACCACAACAATGTGTTGATAAAACAAATTATCAGTAAAAACATACAGTGGCGAGCAAAATTGAATGCAAAATGAATACGAATTCATGTATTTTATATTCAGACAGAAAATATGTAAGGTAGCTATGGTAATTTTTTTCTTAATATTTTTTAAGAAGGGTGTATTCCATCAAAAAATAAAAAAAATCTACTTAGTTAACGGATTTTTATAGAAACTGTGACGCGAGTATTTTCAGAACTCTGATGTTCCTCAATTTTGCACGTTCTTATCTTATCCAGTTTTTAGCTTTATTCTGATAAATTTTTCATAGTTGTTGGTATTACAGTATTAGTTCTCAATTATTCTGAGCTCTATATTCAATAGAACAGTGGGAGAAGTTTCAATGGACCTTGAAAATAAAATTGTTTCGCTGTTTAAAAATGGGTGCAGTTCATGAAAAATTGCCAAGCTTTACAACGAAAGCCAGAGAACAGTTCTTATGGTCCAGAAACGGAAAAGCTGCAGTCCCCCCTTAAAATGAAGGTGGAAGACATCGATTGTTAACGGATGGGGATGCTTGTGTCATGGAAAGTATGCTTAGGGCGAATAAGATAAGAACACCTAAAGCTGCCTCCAGGGCTATATATAAAGACGTAAGTGAATGGACTGCCAGACGAGCCTTTAAAAAAATTGGTCTTGTAGCTGCTATCAAGCAGAAAAAGCCTGCATTATCTGACAAAAGTGTAAAAGTACGGTTGAAGTTCTGCAAAGACCAAAAAAATTGGACGATAGAAGACTTGAAAAGAGTCATATAATCTGACGAGACAAATATCAATCGGTACCAGTTAGATGGCGAAGAATTCTTTTGACACAGACGTATCGAAAGAGTCCTCAAGCACCAAGTTAGAGAGACAGTGAAGGACCGTGGAGGTAGCCTAATGGTTTGGGGGTGTTTTGCTTGGTGGCATGTTGGACCTCTGGTAAAAATCGATAGTATAATGAGAAAAGAAAATTGCCTTCAAATACTCCAGATAGAATTACAGGATTTTGCTGAGGAATGTGGGTACCCCATTGAAGAGATTATCTTCCAACATGGCTATGACCCGAAACATACGCCGAAATTGTTAAAAACTGGCTTGGTAACCAACTTTTTTCAAAGTTGCAATTGCCCACATAAGGTCCGAACTTGAATCCGATGGAGAATTTGTGGGCCAATGTTAAACGGCAACTTCTGGGAGATAAAGCCTACCCACAAGCCTAAACGAGCTTTGGACTCGAGCTCAGACCAAGTGGGGGAAGATTTCTGCCGAAAAAATTTGAAGAATCCATGCTGTGAAGTGTAAAAAGTGATATAAAAAAGAAAGGGCTATGGACAAAGTACTAGGAGCTACTTTTAACCTACAAGTAGATATAAACTATGACTATGAACAATTTTTTATCTTTTATTTGATTTGTTTATGCAATTCAAATTATTTTTTAACTTAAAAACATAGTTATTAAAGCGTACTAAAATAATATTTGAAGTAAAATACTCCAGTACTGACTTCAAATTTAGGTAATAACTTCGGTTTTACATTTTTTGTATTCAATTTTGCTCGCCACTGTAAATCAATAAAATATACACATAAACAACTAAGGGCAAGGTTTAAATTTAACAAAGAACAACAAACCCAACAATCAAGCAAGGCTACCGAATATTTGAAAAAAATTCTTTACTTCTGCATTACATCAGCTTAACTGAATTTAATGACCAATTAATAGACGTTTGTATATAAAGGAACCGGCTGAAAAAGTACCACCGTTACCACCAATCGACGTTGAGGGATCTATTAATGAATTATGAACTAGAAAATGATTCGGAAATGAAGTTATAAAAGCTGGAATGCTTAAAATAAGTAAATCCAAATTAATACCTATTTTGGCTAACCTATTCAACTAAATTCTAAATTGCGAACGAATTCCTACGCAATAAAAGAAGTCGACCCTTTAATTAATGCAGAAAAAATGGGACACATTTAATGTAAATACATAACTGCAGGGGCCATAGTTATATAAAGTTTTATGCAAAGTGCATTTTTCGGAGAGTTAGAAAAAAGTTCAGACGACCAACGCACGGATCATCAGCAAGGAATCAACCAAAAACAAGCAATCAGCCAGGTAGTAGAAAAATGCAACGAATACCAAGAAAACTTAAAAAGAGCATTCATCAACTTCACGAATTCAATACAGTAGAACAGATAGCAATCTGAAAAGCACTGGAAAACTAAAGGATACCAAATTAAGTAGTACAAGTACATACTTAAAAACGGCGCAGGGTCATAAGTCCACAAAATTTCGGGTCATAATTCCACAATCCTAAAAAGCAAGCGGGCCATAAGTCCACAATTCTTGTTATGACTTATATAATGGATTAAAATAAAGAGAAAAAAATTTGGAATACTGCACCGTTTATTTGTAGCATCATTGATTGCAATAATAGGTGCGTTGACACAAGACCAAGTGACATGAGACCAAATATTTTCAGAATGTGAGTGTGAAATGTGAAACCCTGAGCACCTGCATGTGAGGCTGAAGGCCGTCCGGTGTATGAGTCGAGGAAATGCCTATAGTTTTTTTTTTCAACAACACAAAGGCAAAGAAAAAAGACTTAAATATATTCAGATAGGAAATATAACAAACTTTTTAGATGTGATAACTATGATGAGACTGCAAAAATGTAACTAGGCCGTATATGTACATGTAGCAAGATTGAACACCAACAGATGGACTCTTAGGACTTTATAGTGGATTCCAAGTCTACAAAAACCTTAGGTAAACGATACAGCAATTGTAGGACCCGTACTTACCTATGGAACAATTGTATGGTTCAAAGCAACAGACAAACAGGAGCACAATGAACAACTTGTCAGGCAGGGTTAGAAATAATACTTAATCTTCATTTACTGGATGAGTTCATGCGCATCTGCCAAAAGCGCGATTCGCCTTAGACAGTCAAACACATGACGGAAGCTATCTTATGGACTCGGAGACTCTGTTGTACCTTCCATAGACTTTAACAAGAAATACTTATTTTATTTTTCCCGGAGCACAGGTGTTAATCTAACGTTTAAATTAGTTCCCAGAACTTTCAACTGTACCTGGTCATAGAAACCAGATCTGGACCCTTCTGTGAATCACTCAACATCACCGATTGATACAAACTCCTGGGTGAGTTAATTTTCATTGAAACTGAAGTTTTCTTCATTAAAAGAGCGGCACAGGCTACATATATGAACAAATTTTCCTGGCACTACATAGACAGCGAGATAATTAGATCGAAGACAGTATCTGCAAGCCGACAAACTATAAACATAATATGCAACACTGATGAGTCACTCTCTGTTGCGCTCCAGAATATTGTACATAATATAGAAGGGAATGAAGCAGCAGATGAACTAGCACGGAATGGATCAGCATTAAATGGGGAATTGATGCATACATCTTTAGCTATCCCCATTAATTTATGTACTTAAAACGAAAGATATAACACAAGTTCAAGGTGGTACCACAATCTACAGGGGATACGGTACTACCATGAATCCCAAGAAATGGAACAAAAAGAACAGGAAGACAATTAAAGCGGTGGAAGGATGATAGAGATCAATTATGCAATACGTGAGCGAGTTTCTGGAGGAGCCTCACATCCTAATATAAAAAAAAATTTAAAACAATACAAGAATATGGAAATAACTTAAAAAATTAGGTTAAGGTGAAATACGCTATAGTTTTTAAGTAACATATTACAAATCTGTTGATGCACTGCAGTACCTGGCGGGACACAACAAGGTAAAACTTGGGTGCCCGGTCACCAAGGTATTGCAGGCAACGAACTAGCAACTAGCTAGGGCTGGCTCAGAATCTGCGTTCATAGGACCTGAAACTTACTGTTGCATCAACTGGTCTTCCGCCACAGCGCTGATTAGTAACTGGGAACACAAACTTCGTCTGGACCACTGGGAAAATGTCCAAGGGTTGAGGCTATCCAAACTAGAATATACTAAGAATATACTAAACCATGACAAGGATAGTGTCTCTTAACCATAATAAGATAGTGGCCTGAGATACCACCTTAGCAAACTTAATCTAAGCTTACGAGGACGAATCATCCGAACACATTCTCTGCAATTGCCCAGCATTACATTGGTTAAGGTGACGTATTTTCTATAAACAAATATGTACGCCAGCGGAATTGAGAAATTCTGCTACTAAGGACGTACTATCCTTCATAAGGGAGGTAGTACGTCTCTTAGATTAATTTTACCCTTACGATACAATAGATCTTTTAGGTCGCAGTGTCTGCCACATGGGTTATTCAAAAAAAAAAACATATTCAACTCTAAACTAAAAATAACATATAACAACCTAATGATTAATAAAGCTTATTATAATAATGATCATAATGTACATCCATACCGCCCATGCCCACCTGCTATTCAAATTTTAAGTAAAACACTCTGAAATTGGTTTTTCCATCTCGATGGAACCTTATTAACTTACTGTTAATATATAAATCGACTGGTTGAGCAATTTGCTGGAAAACTTATTCTTTACATTCCGAATTGATATCAATCACAAACTTTTCAATCTATAACTTCTTTTTTATGCCAATCTCCTATCGATGATCATCCGAAAAGCCAGCGCTATAGGCGTTCAAAAATCTCTTTCCTGACTTATTGATTGCCATCATTAGCTCTTTTAGAAATGCAAAATTAATACCATTCGCAAGAAAGTTTTAAATTTCGCGACAGCCAAAGAAAATTGCAAAAGTTAAATTCATGACAAGGATGACGAAAAGAAGACAGACATAAAGAAAACTCAGAAATGTTATCCCATACCCTCGAGTTTAAATTACAAATAAGCTTGGGGGATAATAGCATCGAGGAAAAAGTAAAAAAAAAAAATTCTATGACTTTACAAAAAAATGCTATTGCGTGAGTAAATCCCTGAAGAGTCCTAATGACACGGCGGACACTGAATGCTTGTAAAAAGCAAAACGGGTGACCAAATAGGATGGATAAGGCAGAGTTACAAATTTTGGAATTGTCTTTCCATGTTTTATAGTTTCTTGTTTTGAATTGGCTGTTGTGCCATCCTTTTTCTTTTAGTCCTCTGTTCCTCAAGTTGTCTTCTGTTCCAACATAAATTAAATTAAAGACATTAATTTGTATTTAATTAGACCTATTCAACAACACATCGAAGGACGAGGGACTAGACCGTATCGTGCCCATGGCAAGGGTTCTGAATTGCTAACTAGCATTTAATTTTAATTAGGTGAATAAGCTTCACTTTGCTAACTTTTGTTCTTCTTGGACGAACTGTGTGAAGTTTAGTTAAAGGGAATTCTTTGATGACGGCTTAGATTCGTAACGAGACAAAACTTTTCTAATAATTTATTTAAAAGTAATATTAGCAAAGTTTAGTCGCGTACAATTTTGATGCAAATGGAAAACGATTTATTTTTGTTAATTTTGGTAAAGTTTGGTGAACTCAACCCCATTTAGGAGCAGATGCATTTTATTTATTTCTTTTGGGGTGCGGTTGATGGAGGGTTAGGTGACTTTAATGACTACGATTTTGAATTTATTTGCTTATGAATCAAAGTAAACTGACAGACTGATTGTAAATGTTATTGATTTAGAGAAGGAAACATTTCAACTCAACTGAAAATACACTTAAAAGGTAATGGTCCAGAATTATTAATGTATTTCATTAAATGACACCAGAATTACAAAAAACTTTATAACTTTTAAACTAATTTTTCTAGCTCTACCGACCGGAATACCATAATTGCAATTGTGACGCTAGACATTAAGAACGAAAATTTAACTTTTATAAGGATGTCGCTGGCCCGGATAGATACACTATAATATTTCTGAAAGAAAGTGACAAACAACTCCACAAACAGATAGTTAAGGTACCAAACTGCGAGAGTTCCGCAAGGATTGGTACTTAGTTCTGTCAAGAGTTCTAAGAATAACGTTACTACAAGAAGTAAAAATAATTGAATTCTCCAACCACATCCCGTTGTATCCTAAGCATATCCATATGGCAAGACTTTTGGATAAGTGAATATCCAAGTCGGCAGTTAGACTAATCGCTCCAAGTAAGCCCAGAAATACTTGGGAAAAATGTTCGACAGTAGGCTTAAGTTTAGAGGTCATGAGTTGCTAAGGATCCACCAAAGAAGAACTTCGAGCCAACGAAATGCAGGTGCAGTCAGGAGGATAGACGAAGACGAAAAAGCTAGATAATTTACAACGTGGCAAGCCAAATAGGGCTACAAAAGGCAGATAGACCAAAAGTTTATCCCCTCTCTCGAGGTCTGGTTATCTGAGATTGAGAACTATAACCACCATTTCACCTATCCGGCCATCGAAGCTATTGCAAATACCTGCACAAATTTGGACTCGATAGCTCACATAAAAAGCCAGTTTGTCCAGATATAGTGGAAGCATGCAATATTTCATTGCAGTCGCTTTATAGCATAGGGAAAGAATCTGCCGGGTCCATCGACATGTGACGTAATCAGAGGAGAATTGGGGAAAAATTTGCACATTCGTTGCTTCTAAGAAGAATAGAAAAAATAAGGTAATCAGCATAGCATAAATTGCTAACCAGCCTCACGAACCAATGCCTAACGACAGTCCCTCGGGGAGAGTGGTTGACGTGTGTTGGTGTGTCCTGGTATAGATTATTCAGGACTGCGAATCATGTATGCCAATATCCCGGGCTACTGGTATTTATGAACATTATATGCACATACATTGTATATCCATTGGAGCAACCCAAAAAAGGCCTTGATTCCATTGAGATGTACATACATATGTACACTCAGAACAGTGTATACGATTATCATAATTTTCAATAGAGAGTTTTCTTTCAAGGTTGTGAGTTCAAGGTTATCAGAGAATTTACATATATAGTCAGTCACGAAGGCCTGCATATAGACTTGAAAAGTGTTTGACTTGTGACTTGAATTCTTGGCTTTTTCTTGTTTTCTTTGAATTATTGTGAGTAAAGGGCTTAATTTTATTTTGAAGCATGTTTTTAGACCATAATGTGTTACCTAGTAAGAAAATTAAATTTAAATCTTATCTATAACCATTGATCTAGCATTTTTTAGGGCTATACATTTATGTAGACTTTCGCGTTTGAGTGCACTTCATTCCTATCTTCCATCTATAACCATTTGTGTTCAAATCCGGGTAGACTTTTCAAAACAATCAATGAAGTTTCTTGAAATATTATTCTTGTTATTTTGCTTTCTAGTGTCAGAAAAGTTTTTCTCTGTGATAAGCCAACTTATGGAGAGAGGTCTGAATTTAGTACAATCATGGGCCACGAGCTGTAGCCTTGGTATAAATTCTTATAAAACTGATTTGATGCTATTTACACTAAGACCAAAATACAAAATTTCACCCGCTTTAACTGAACGGTTGGCCACTTTATTTATCCTCTAAATATAATATATATCTAAATTCAGTTGGAAGCTATATATTGAACAACGGGTGAAGAAAGCAAGAATAGCTTTCTACGCATGCAATAAAACTTTCGGCGAAAAATTGGGTCTTCAGCCAAGAATGACTCTGGATGTACACAGCCGTCTTACGTCAAATTCTCAAGAAGGTACCCCAACTCTAGATTTCAGAAAACGGAATGGAAGAGCGGTAAAGTAGTCAAAGATTTTGATACTACTACATATCTATACGGAGGGATCGAAAATGGACTGTGAAGTCGGCGCAGGCATTTTCTCAGACAAGCTGAACGTCTCGAACGTCTACCGAATTTCGCCAGTGTTTTCAAGTAGAGCTTCTCGCGATTCGTGAGGCCTGGCGATCATTGAACATCTCTTAACATCCAACCGGAATTTTGCTATCTTCACTGATAGCCAAGCTGCTATCAAAGCTATTGATTCACATCCTCAAAACTGGAAGAGCAATGCCCGAAAAACCAAAACAAATTAGGTGCTCAATCAAATATCGCCCTCATCTTGGTAACTATGAGGGAAACGAGCGAGCAGACGATCTGGCCAGACAAGGGTCAGCTATTAGCGGTTCGCTGGCGGAAAGAGTCAATGTTGCGCTAGGAGTCGTTAAGGGTAACTTTCACAATCACTTCTTAAAGCTCGCCAACCCAGGTTGGAACACGCTTTCCAGCTGCGCTATATCAAGAAAGACATGGCCCAGCTATTGCAAACCTAAAACAAATGAGTTACTAGGCAGATCAAGACCACATATTGCCAGAATTGTAGTCGTTAGCACGGGCAACTGGCCGATAGGAGACTATACAGCCAAGCTTGGTATCTCCCACAACACCTTCTGCCGCAGCTGCAGAGATGCTAACGAAAAAGGATATTTTCTTCACTTTCTTTGCAGGTGTCCGGCTCTGGCGAGAACCCGGCAACGTACTTTAGGTAAGCCCTTCTTCCACGACCTGAGAGAAATATCGGACAGAAGGTTTGGAGCCCTCATCATCTACCTGAACTCGACAGGACGGGTGTAGTATATCTCTGACCTCAACCGTAAACAACATTATACAACCAGATTACATGCGTTTTGTGGTATCAAAACATCGTATTCTGGCCCTAATTGTGTTTCAAATTAAAGAAACAGCCACCTTTACCTACCTACCTATCTACTTTTGCTTTCCTTGACCTAAGTTAAATACATGCTTTCATCGAAAAAGTGAATTGAATACACCAATACTTTGTTTTTATTTTTTGTATGTACCTACCTACGTAGTCACAATCTTCTTCAGAAATGCTTTAACACAATTTATCTTTTAACCGCACCTCCACGTGATGATTAAAGGGTGCTTAGCGCGATGGTAAAATAATCGTTTGTGCCAGCTAATGAAAAAGGTGTGGAATAATGTTTCAACCAAAGCACTAGAAACTTTGCTCTTGCTTGTACCTTATTGTCGGTAAGGAGGCTTAAGTGCTTATTTGCGCATGCATGTAAACCGGACACTAGGTTTTGTATTCATAAAAACATACTAGCGGATGAACCATTTCCTCTCTACGTTAATTGAATGAAGATACAGTAGAATTCCAGGAAGATGAACACATATAAAACAGGGCCCGTTTATCTTTTCGAATTGTTCTTCATATCCAGCATCGAAATTTGGTTGAGAAGAAAGTATAGCCATAAATAAAAAACATTAAATATATCAAATTCATTTTATTTTTAAAAAACAAGAAACATAACAAAAAACGAAAAGTTGATTAAAAAAAGGATAAAAAAAGACTTATCTTAAAAAACTGCTCTATGGTAGGCTGTCGCCCGGAAGAAAGTTGTTTTACAATTGCCTTCTCTCTCAAACTTCTAAAACTTAAAAGTGTGGAAACATCGGCCTCACATTGCTCTGCAAATTTCAAGCTGGTGTTAATTAATTAACCTCCACTAAATTTTCTTCTAAGGATACAAGTTCCTCTTCTTGAATATAATACGACGAACTAAAGACTAAAGAAAGGAATTGGGAAACATACATCTGCCTTAGCAAAAACAATCTACGCATTCAATCGGGTTTTCTAATGGGGCACTGTAAACTCAGGAAACATCTAAGGAAACTACAGTCGTGTGTAAAAAATTAAGACCACGAACGAAAATTTTATGAAATCATGATTATGAACTTTCACAACTTTTAAAAAGCTTTTCAAATTAGGAAACAAAAATTGCATAATTAATACCTTTGTTTCTTCTTTATTAATTTAATAACTTTTGTAAGCAGAAACACCTTATTTGGAAATAAATAAAAACAAAAGTATACTCCTTTGTAAAATAATAAAACCTCTTTAGCCTTTGAAATAATAATCATTGGCCCGAGTACAATCATTGACCGTTCAATGAAGAGAAGCCACTAAATTGTGTACCGCTTCGATTGGAATGTTGTTCCACTCCTGTATTAATGTTATTTTCAAATCATTGACATTCTTTGGTTGTATTTTTGCTACCCTATCTCCCAAGATCTTCCAAACATTTTCGATAATGTTTAAATCATGACTGCAGCCAGACCAAGGGAGATTATTGACATTATTTTTATTAAGAAATGCTATAGTTGTTCTAGCGGTGTGGGGACGTGCATTATCTTGTTGGAATAAAGAGCCTATCAGAGGCATTTCGTCTTCAAGAAAGAGTAGCATATTTCTTCGGAAAATGTCCATATAAGCATCATGGTCAACTGTGCCTGAGATGATTTCTAAATTTGTGAGACCGTATCACGAAATACCACCCCATACCGTGACTTTTTCTCCACCACCTTGTCGACGTGTTAAACACATGACGAAAGGGACTGTACCGAGGGAAGCCGTCGCACTTGAATTCGACCATTCAGAAAAAGTTGAATGAAGTGTTTCTGCTTAAGTTAAAAAAAGATATTAAATTAATAGAGCACAATGCATATAATAAGCCAATTTATTTTCCTATTTAAAAAAAATTAAATAACAAAAGTGGAAGACTCAAAAGGTATGATTTTATCAAAATTTGCTAATGGTCTTTATTTTTTACACACGACTGTATGTATACCCCTCCCTCAACGAAACCGCGTTTCATTTAATCTGAAGGCCATCCCTGCTCCCTCTTCAAATAAAATTTCATCTTCTATTAAACCTGCCTCCACTATTTATCCCAATTTTATCCACTCCCATACTCTTAATCCTGCCTCCCCTGTTTCTGCTCCCTCCTCCTCTACTCCTCAAGGGCCCATTTCTTCCACCCGCCCTCGCCCCTCGAACAATCCTAATTTGAATGTGGCACCACCCTCTTTCTTAGATCCTCTGCTTCCGCCGACTGCCAAACTCACTAAACAGCTTACTGATTCTGGCGAAGATGGACCTTACGTTCTTTCACGCTTGCGCGATCGTAAAATTTATTTAGCATACCTGCACAACAAAGATGACACCGTTTGTGTAGACGGTATCACTAAAACTAACGTCATGGTCTCGCTACACCAAGAAGGCCTTCCAACTGACCCCGATGAGCTGAAACAAATATTCGTCCGTTATCACAGTAGTTTCGATATTCCGCCCAGTAGCGTAGCAAATGATCTCTCTACATTTGCCTCCCACGTTGATTCCAAACGGATCTCCCATCTTCAAAGAACTCGTTCTAATTATAAAAACTTCTTTCGCTCCTAACCTTTATGCCAGCACACCCCCATGCCTTTCCACACCTAACATAAACACTGTTAAACATTTATCAATATATTACCAGAACGTACGCGGATTGCGTACCAAATCCTCCAGTGTTTTCCTTAACTCCCAAACGCTTCCCTACGATGTTTTCGCGCTGACTGAAACAAATCTTTCCGCTACCTACAAGTGTAATGAGTTCTTTACCTCTGATTTCAACGTTTTCCGCGATGATGGTCTTGAAAAAGACGACGGAACGTCTGGCCGCGGTGTTCTCCTAGCTATTCACAACCGTTACGAATCTGAACTTTATAAAACATCGCACACCGCTGATTTTGAGTTTATCTGCGCTAAAATTACCATCCTTAAGCGTAGTCTGTATCTATTCTGCTGCTACATCCGCCCCTCCCAACCTATTCAAGGCTACCAACTCGCTATAGATGCTATAGACTCTCTCCTTGATTTTACGGACCCCTGTGATGATGTCATAGTCTTAGGCGACTTTAATCTTCCCCATCTTCAATGGGTTCAGTCTGAGGATGAATCTCATTTCGTTCCTTCACATGCAACCTCTGACAAAGAAGTCCTTTTCACAGATTGTCTCTCCAACTCTGGCCTCCATCAAATCAGTGGCATAACTAATAACCTTGGCAGACAACTTGACCTTATTTTCTCTTCCGATGCTGACAATTGTATTGTGTCGGCAAGTAATCATCTTCTCTCTACTCTAGACCGCTACCATCCACTTAAATTCTAATTCTCATTCCCAGGCTTCATACAGCTTTAATTTCCGGAAAGTTAACTTCTGCAAACTCAACAACTTGCTCAGTAATGCCGTTTTTGACTACAGAGATATTTCTGTGGATACCGCTCTCGCATCTTTCTATTCCTTAATCTTTGATTGCTTTCTGCAATCTGTTCCTTACTCGCCCAAAAAAAATTGTTCTTCATCCCCACCGTGGTATAATAAGCAACTGCGTACGCTTCGTAATAAGAGGAACAAACTTTGGAGAGCATACCTGAAAACTCGCTCCGACTCTGACTACTCCCTTTATCAGCACACACATACACACTTTGCTGAACTAAGTGAAGCTCTTTACCAAGATTACCTCGTCCGTATGCAATCCAATCTAATTACTGACCCCAAGCGTTTTTATCATTTCATAAATGCGAAACGTAAATCTGATAACTATCCATCTACCCTCAAGCTTGCCAACACCTCCTCGTCGGACCCCAAAATTGTAGCAAACCTATTCGCCCACTTTTTTAGTCAATCGTTCACTGACCGCATCCTCGAACCTGACCTTGACTACTTCTCTTATATGGATGACTGCGCTCAAACGTCCTTAGTCTCGGTCAATATCACCCCGCAACTTGTCACTGATAAGATTAACAAACTTAAGGATGACTACTCCCCCGGTCCCGACGGATTGCCCGCTATTGTTTTAAAGAAATGCGTGACACACTTGGCCCTACCCTTGACTTCACTTTTTCTCATGTCCATTTCCCAAGAATCTTTCCCCCTCCTTTGGAAGAAATCATTTATCATACCCATTCACAAGAAAGGCCCAAAAACCGAAATATCCAACTATCGACCTATCGCTAAACTGTCATCCATACCCAAACTCTTTGAAAGCATTGTTTACGATACAATGTTTTTTCATTGTAAATCATTATTTTCCACTAAGCAACACGGGTTCCTCAAAGGTAGATCGACAACCACCAACTTAACAGAATTTGTCTCTCAGGAGCTTTGCGCGTTTGAAGACGGTTGCGAAATCGACGTAATAGCCACTGACTTCAGTAAAGCTTTTGATAAAATCTCTCACCCAATTATTACTCTCAAGTTGAAAGCCCTCGGTTTTCAACCCAGTTTTATCAAATGGATCCAATCCTATCTTGCAAATCGACAATACGAGGTTATATTTAGATCTTCTGTCTCTAACCCCTTTATGGCCACATCAGGCGTCCCTCAAGGCAGCCACTTGGGTCCTTTAATCTTCGTCCTTACTACCAACGATGTCGACCGCATTATCAAAGACTCCTGTCTCTCCGTCTATGCCGATGACATGAAAATTTTTAAAGTCATTTCTTCTACTACAGACTCTCGCTTTCTCCAAGACGACCTAAACAGATTTTTTATCTGGTGTCAGAAAAATCATCTTGAACTTAACACTAGCAAATGTCAATCCATCACATACTCCCGTAAACGCCTTCCACCACCCCATAGGGATTACTTTTTCTGTAACGAACCTATCCCTTCAGTCTCATCATTGCGCGATTTAGGTATCATCTGCGATAGGGAGCTTAACTTCCGTTCGCATATTGACAACATTATAAACAGAGCCAATTCTGCGCTTGGCTTTGTGAAACGTTGGTCTAAGGAATTTTCTGACCCCTACGTTACCAAATCACTCTATATCTCCTTCGTCAGACCCATCCTCGAATACGCTAGCCAAGCTTGGTCCCCTCACTATGCTGTTCACGTCCGACGTATTGAAGCCATCCAACGCAGGTTTATACGTTTTGCTCTCCGTGGTCTTCCTTGGGTTGATAGTTTCAATTTGCCTCCCTACTCTGAACGTCTAAAATTGATCAACCTTCAATCTCTCGAAAATCGTCGCGAAATTGCCGACCTCCTCTTCTTACATCATTTATTAACTGGTCACATTGACTGCCCAGCGCTTCTTGCATTGGTTTCATTTAATACCAATCCCCGCGGCCTTAGGTCCATTCCCCTCTTCCGTCTCAGTACTCACCGCACCAATTATGGTTTTAACGCACCCTTGTCCAGAATGCTTCGTTTGGCTAACAATATGGAAAATTCGTTTGATTTTCACTACAGCAGAGCCACTCTTCGCAACATCCTCCAGCATCGCTCCAACTCAGCCTAGCCATTGTCCCACATCTCTCCTCCTCTAACCCTAATCCCTCTCTCCCTTCTCTCGATAGTTCGTAAGTTTATCTCTAGTTTTTTAAGTATAGATTGTTTAAGTACGGCTTGTATTAAGCTTAATAAAGTGCCGGTAGAGCCGGCGTCAAATCAAATCAAATCAAATCAAACAAATGAAGGTGAATGAAATGAGTCCACCGAGACTCCAGATCAGCTTCTATCTTCTTACTCAATTTATCATCCTTTTCTGGTCTGAGTTTAAGTACAATTTCCTTGCCTTGTTCTCATGACCGTCTAGACCCTTAGTCCTTAATTATTTTTGTCCATTTAGTTTTTAATTTTTTTGCATTAAGTCCTTTTCTCGAATTAAAAAAAATAACATTTACTTCTCCTTTCCCTTTTCTCCCTAGCTCTTAAATTCATTGACTTTAATTTTAAGTTTTGTTTGCTTAAGGCTTGTTTTAAATTTAATAATTTCCGTTAGAACCGGCGTCAAATCTTCTACTTATTCCCTTTTTCCCCATCTGTATTTGTCTTATTCAATGTACACTTACCGCACTATTATGATTCCAAAAAATATACGCCGGTGGTTCAGGTGAGTTCAGAATAACACACGTCAGATTAATTGTTGAACCACTTTCAATGTATAAATCCGGTGCACCAATTATCTCAGTCGATGGCTCTAAAAGAAAAAAAAAAACAAACAAAAGATATCAAATTTATATTAGATCATGAAAGAGGGCAAAGAAAAATCGCTAAGATCACCCACGAGAAACTTCCTTAAACCATTATTGTTCCACCAAACTGTGCAGAACGATTATTCAAATAGAAAATAATGGCACAGCGTGCATTCACAAGGTCACAAAAGGAGATAAAAATTTAGAATAGCAGAAAACTAGAGCAAAACTAGCAAGCACCGTCAATGTGTGGAGGAGCGGTGTCATGAAGCTGCCGGAGACACCTTTTTTATGTCTGGAATATTTATTACCCGTGTATGTTCTGTTTTAAAAGCTTTATTTAAATTTAATGCTTTGGAAATGTAGAGTGTTGTTGTTTTTTTTCTACCTTAATTTTATTCCACCCACTCCCATATCCTGACTATGGCTTTTGGTTAGTTTCAGACTTCTGCACCTGAAATGCGCGAACTTAACAGTCCAGAAAAAAAGTCAGTCAAACATGCATATGTATATCTCCCGTAAATTTAATGGCGAACTATTCTAAAAATGTTTGACGATAAATTGCGTTGTCAGTGCGGTGGATATGCACTTCGGTTTCGTTGAAATAAATTTCTAAATTGCATTTGCATATTAAACGTAATTCGTTGGGCGAAAGTTGTGTGGATGAGGAATATTTGCGGGTGATGATAATAGTGGCTCCGATTGACCTGGCAAAGTGCCCGAATAACAATTATGTACTATATATGAGCAAGCAATGTGTGTGCAGCTTTATTAGGGCAAAAACTACGAAATTGAACAAAGGGATGTTTGTAATTGTTTGCAAACAATTTTGAAATGGAGAATTATACTTCGAATTTTTTCATTACACTTGTTAAAAGTTAAGACTATATTTTATTTTTTTTTAAGACCAATTATACTTTCGGCAAAATTAAGTGTCAATCATGCTAATCGTTTTATTCCTCACAATGCAATTTGATGGTCCTTTACTCTCAATTTAAACTTTTCTGAACATCATTTTAATTCTGAAACAATAAAAAGATGAATTCTATGGATGTATAGGATTAATACTAGTCGCTTTAACTAATAAAAAAATTAGAAAAGTACTAACGCAACTTTATGACCGTTCTTTGCTATTGCCCAAGAAACTTTATCACTGTAAGTTTTGCCTTCAAACATTCGACGCTTTCCGAAAGATGATGTGAAAAGGTCTCAATCGATGTTTCAACTCGTCAGAGAAGACTTTTTCAAAAATTTAAAAATAAACTCTGAATTCGAACCTGAGTTGACATGTTTATAACCTTCTGTCTTCTGATTGATCCATAAGCAGAAATGACGATTCTAAAAATCGTCAGGATTTCACAACTCCTGGAATTATAATATCATAATAGAATAATAGAATTCAATATATTATCGAAAAACTCACCCTGATAGCAAGGTTGAAAACCACACACTTTAGAAAATAATTAACATTTAACTTAACTTTTATTTTTTACTATGTAAGCACTTTAGGAATAAACCGTAAAAATTAGGATTTTGAGTAAACTTTTACCTTAAACTATTCCAAAAATAACAATTTTTCCGTGTGCAATTGTTCTTTTTTTATTCGCACTTTACAAATTCAGTATCATTTAAAAAAAAAATTGCAAATACACTCCATTGACTAACAAGATTTCTTTATTCTTCAGTACCTCTTCACATTTAAACTCACGAACTTGTATTCTACTCACTACATATTCAATATCACTTCAAAATTTAAAATTCAACTATGTACAAGGTGGCGCAAATGTCCTCACCCTATCGGAAGATGCTTCCTCTACCTGACTGCTACCCTCGTCAAGTGTAGGGTCTAAGGTACAAGATCTTGTTGATGAATCCACATAGTGTCCTGAAAACAATGGTATTCAACCATGTGTATATTTTTTCCATTCTCTAAATAATTCTCTTCTAAAAATTCGGCTGCACTCTGAAACAAAATGTCATAACTTGGTTATAAAAAAAATGCAAGAAATTGTAGGTGTGCCGTTAGTTTATTTAGTTAGGCCAATATAATATATAATCTAGCTGAACGATAACACTGTAGGCTGCACAAAATTTAGGTCTTTGCTCGTGTCTATTAAATATTGGTGTGTTGGACAAAATATTTCACAGTTAATCATTAATTTATTCTATTTAAATACATTTATCGATTACACTTACCTACTCCATAATTCAATTTAACTTTAATCACTCCATGAAACTTAGCAGACACTTTGTTTAATTTTGATTACGTTACTTTTCGCGCGCAGACATGAGAAGCTTGCCTTTTGGGCTTGTCTTATACTGGTATCTTAACAGGATGGCCAAATTTTTTTTTTGCATTATACATACATTGACCTTTTTTTCACATATGTATTTACATATAAGACATTGAGACCTGGCATTATCTACGCAAACAGTTCAGTTGCAAGCAAAACGTCGCTCTCGAAATTGCTACATACAACCTTGGCCAAGTGTATTAGACACCCTTTAAAATTCTTAATATCTTTAAAGAACAAAAGGTTAAATGAAATAAAAGGAAGCAGATATGATAAATAAATAGTTTTATGAAAGGTTATTTGTATTTGGTTGGGCCACCTTTGGCCTTTATGACTACAGTACTGACCAGCTTGCGACACTCTTCCGAAGAAATATCACTCTGCTCTTGCTATAACACATTTTTAAGCGTTTCTTTTGATGTAATCGAGTATTCCTGGATTCTACGTTTTAGAATACTCCATAGATGTTCTATAGGGATGAGATCCGGGGACTGCGCAGGCCACTCAAGTAGGTTTACATTATTCTCCTCAAACCAGCTCATAGTTAGGGCTGATTTGTGGCAGGGTGCATTGTATTGTTTTAATTTGACATTTTCCATGTTGTTGTCGTATGTTGAATTTGGAATGCCGAAGAGTGGTTTTGCAACGTAGTTCGTTTACCTTAGCGATCCGGATGGCAGCATTGCGGTGGACAAATGGGAGAAAGGTGGAGGTTAAACCTATTACCAAATCGCCGTGTCCAAGATAGAAACGCTGAGTGGAGACTACAGAAACGTAGTCATTGTTATCAAAGAGTAATATCTGGTTCCCTTACGTCTAATGCGAATCTACTACGAGCTCAGCTCTATTACCTTCAAAGTGCATTCTTTCGCTCTCTTTACTTCGCCGATCCATTTTTACTGGGTTCGACTCCTTATTTGACGGACACGGAGATGGACAGTCATCCAATTGGCTCTTTTCTCGAGAATGACCTCTTTTATCAGATTTAGAGGAGGCTAACGATACCGTGATAATGGTATCTGAATCGAGAAATAGCTCCAATATTTCTGTCTCTTCAGATTAACCTGCAAAAAATCCTCTACAAAAACCTTTTCCAAACTATAAACTGAAGTTGAGGTTGTCGTCATACAAAAGCTCCCACGTGGAACCAAAGGATCTTCGATCCATCAGTATATCTTCATTTCTGCTGAAAACGTGAAAGCATCAATCCTACTATGATCTCTTGTCAAAATAGACTTAGGCCTGAAACAGACGTGCAACAAGGCTGCTTGCAGTGCTGTATGCAGCAACGACCGCGAGACAGACGCGCAGTAAATTGTTGACTTTTGAACGCATTAGTTTTCTGTCATCTTTTCCATCGTCCTTTTGGCAGTGGACCTCAAATGGTTCAATGTCACTTACATAAAACGTCATGTCACAAAAATTCTACTAAGTTCTACTTTGCTGTTCTACTACTTGCATCAAAATTAGAAATAGAGACGTCTTGCAGCAACGCATGGTAGTGCAGCAAAGACATGTGTCCTCTTATATACATATAAAGCCATGTTCTATAATTTTGCTGCACGCATTTTGAGGCACGCCTGTTTCAGGCTTTGCATTCACTCGTCCGCATTGAAAGATCTCTAAGCATTAAAGTGTACACCATGGTGGCCTTTTGAAGTCACCTCATGCGGTTATCGCGCATAAGGTTTGCGAAAGATCACATTAACTGGTCGATACAGAAACGGAGACCGATTCTATGGTCAGAGGATTCAAAATACAACATCAGAAGACCAAAAGGAAAACCCTTCGGCTCAAAACATTGCCATGGCAGTGTAAAGCACAGGAGGTAATGTCGGTTTGGGGTTGCTTCTCCACACAAGGTATGGATAAAATTTGAAATAAAGAAGAGTAAGGAAATATAATGAAGGAAATTATGTACCCATACACGGATGAAAACATATCCGTGTGCTGGAGATTTCCAAATTACAACAATCCCAAGCATAATTCTAGGCTCGTGACTGAGTTGTTAAATGTGGCAGGAGTTTGTGTTCTCCATTGTCCAAATCAATCACTCAATTTCAATCCCATAGAAAATCTATGAGAAATTGTAGATCGCAAAATCCGGTCACAAGATTATTCCTCGATGACCTTTCTCTTTGCAGCTATAGAACAAGAATAGTGGAGCATCCCAGTGATTGCAATCAATAATTTAACTGAATCCATGTCCAGTCCTCCAAAACAACAGATATCCAAAAAAATATTACTTAACAGAGTCAATTTCTGTTCTCAATTCAAAATAGGTAGACGTAGTTTGTCGATACCATGCAAGAAAATGGCCTTGTTCTTTATTGGTTTTATTATTATAAATTACTTAAAAAAAAAAAAAAACAAATATCGAGAATCGGTATTTGAAGTGTATTTATGTTCTAAAATGTCAAGTTACAAATACAAATATTTGACGCAACAAACCGTAAGTGGTCCAGAGCCTAGTTTCTCATGACCAATCATGCCGTGCGTGTCATATGTACATAGTTCCACAAAAATGGATGGGACCTATAGTTTAGAGCCATATCCGAAAGGCAAATTGAGAAGCTTTCTCATGACAGTTCTTACCCTCGGATGTTTTTCAGACATTCGCAAGAGGTGAGACCGTGAAAAAACTTTTTTTTTTGTATTTTCTGCGCTTCGAACCGCTTAACTCCCGTTCAGTGATCTAAAGCACTAACCACTGAGCCACGGCGCCTAAGGTTTCAAGTTGCAAAGCAGAAAAACAGGCAAAATATTGAAAGATGCTTTTGCTCTGCAGCACCATCGATCTTGATCCATATAATTTGGTTGTATGTTATAGGTATGTCGTAAATGAGAACCAGAATTTTCGGAAAAAAAATGTATTTAAAGCTAAATATTTGATAAGTCATTTATTGATATCATCTACATACTGGAAAGCAGTGGATACATGTAGATACATACATATACATATGTATACCTACTCAATGCGAAATAAATCTGCATATGTGTCAGATGCCATTTTTCAGATACATATATCAGACAAGCAATGTGGCGATATTTTCTTTTGTCAAAATGTGTGTAAGATGTGGGATGAATATGTCCCGAATAAGTGGCTGCTGTCCACAATATCCGAACAAATTCATCTATACATTTCGTATTCTGTTTCCCTTCTTTATCATTTGTCCCAGTTAAGCGGCTGTCCCGATTATCCGGTGTCCCAATAAAGCGGAATCCACTGAATGTACATATATATGTACTCGTATATAAAACTAATACAGCTCAAAACAATCTACCACTATTGCGAAAACGTCACATCCCTTCAGAAAATACTGGTCGTCTAATACAGTCGAAGCTCACCCTTTATGATTCATATTGGAATTTTCATTCAACACTGATGTTATCAAACATTCATCAAGCCCAACTTCGTAATTCCAGCACTACCATAGACATACGATAACCAATTATCTCTTATCCTACTTCTATTATAACAAAATATCACTACTCTCTGGAATGACAAAATAAGTACAATTTGATTTGTGAAAATGCAACTTCATTTTACCAACCCTTTCCACTCAATATCCTTACTGTACCTTGTATTTATGATAAATTAACAAAAACTTAATTGGATTCCATTGTGTATCGGTACTTAATTTCGAAATGTCCGCCCTCAGGAAAATGCGCTACACTGTACCCATTCTGTGATTTATTGTTCGCTTTAAAGATTTCATTATCCTGAACAATGGGATTCAGCTACAAGTTTACAACTTCGGTTGTAGTTCCGATTCATCCCGACAAGCAGAACTAAAGTGAAAAGAGATTATGCTTTTTCGTAGCCAAACCAGCCCCCCAAACCAAAAATAAAACACACACATCATACACACTATAAATCAGTAGAAATGCCATTTTAAGTTTAGCTGAACAGTTTACTTTCTGCTTGCAAAAAATTGATATATGTATGTTATGACATGACTACCCCCAGCAACTGGATCTGCGAATAAATCACTACAGAAATGACATTTCCTCTGAACGGATCAAAGGTTTATTAGACTATTAGTAAAGCCGTTCAAATATTTTTGTTCACACATGTGAAAAATCAAAGACCACCCATCCACACCCACAATAGTAATGAATGCCGTTGTCAACCTAAAATTGAAACAATATACAGGCTGATGCGCGTTGCATTGAATGTCCTGCAACTCGCACCACAATCATTGTTTGCACGTTATGCAAACAAGATTTACGGAACGGGTAGGCAAAAAAAAAAATTTTGGTGCTAGTGAACTGCTTCTACAGATTGGTACGCGATTCTTTTCAGCTAGCAGCTAGGACAAATGTATCATTCTGTGTAATTTGTATGATAAACAGTGACCAAACGAAATTGAAAACCTCAATCCTGCGTTCTCTTAGCAGGATGTACAACCTTCTGCATACGAATGAACACATTTATGTATGCATGCATGTACATGCACTACACCATAGTGTTTTGTAGTCAGTTGACTTGGTTCGTTCGGCAAGTATTCGTATTTCGCAGAGGTGCATTTGATAATGATGCAAATACTTATGTATAGGTACATACATATGTAGGTATGTACATGTTTCATCGAATATCCAGCGTAGTTTTCTATTCGTATGCAAATTTTGGTATGAATTAGCTGTGAGAGTGTCCTTTTTACAACGGCGACATGCTGAGAAAATAGATTAGTGTTTGTTGGTTTCAAAATGGATAGCTAGGTAGTTTTTGTTCTCCCATAATAATTCAGTTGATGGTTGGTTATATGAATAGATAGAAGAACCTTTGTGTACTTTGTTTGATAAATGAGTCAGTGGTAGCTCAAAACCGTGGCAGTCAAAATAAATAGAAATACACGTTCTGGCACTTATCTGAAAAAATTACATAAATAATTTTGAATATCACAAGAAATAAAAAACTGCGTTAATTACAGGCGCACGAGATATTATCTGCCATCCTATAAAAACTCCTCAAACACTCGTCAAAACAACCTGATTGGCCCCTATCAGTGTTGTTCAGGTCAAAAAACAGTCGATCTAATTACACCTCGGAATATCCTGGAGGAAAACTAAAAAGTCGGAATCGATATCCAACATCTTTTTATCGATTTTAAGTCCGCATATGACAGCATTTATAGAGACAAGCTATACAGAGCCTTGTCTACTTTTAGCATCCCTGCCAACCTCGTTCGTCTATGCAGGGTGAGGGACAACAACATTTGCTCCTAGACAAAGTGACGCGCTGTCATGTAACTTCTTTAACATCATACTTGAACTTGAACTTGAATTATGTACTTGAATGTCGTAAGCCAACACAGGAGGCACAATCTTTCAACAGCCTGCAACTACTAGCTATGATATTGACATAATTGGAAGAAGAATACCACGGGCTGTCACTGCGACGTTTGCTAGTATTGAAGCCGAAGCTGTCAACATGGGTTCAGCGGTAAATGATTGTAAGACAAAGTATATGTATGCTGTCAACAAGAAATAAGACGCAAAATCGGCAAACCGAACAGAACATCACAGCCCACAGGTGTAATTTTGAGGTAGTAATGGATCTACCTTGACTCTGCTATAAATTCTGAAAATAACACCTCAGCAGAAGTGAAACGAAGAATAACTTTTACCAATTGCTGTTTTTTTGGACTGAACAGGCAATTAAGTAGTAAGGTCATATACCGAACAAGTAAGCAGATACTTTATCCTTAATCCCAATGGACTCTGTTCTTCGTAAAATGTTCGGTTCCATTTGCGTTGATGGACTTTGGGGAGGATTAGATTCAACGACAAACCTTATGAGTTCTACAGCAATATAGACCGAGAAAAAAAAACTGCGCATCAGTCGCCTTAAGGCTATGGCATGTAGAGTGACTCTGCTCCAGCCCGCATAGTCTTCGAATCTAACCAGGAAAGACATCGCAGTTGAGGATAATCTTGTTGTAAGTAGCGCGCGTTACATGGTAACAAAACACCACACTGACAGCGACGCCAATACAGTTGGAATACCATAAGAACTCCACTTGTAAACAATGAAAAATTATTAGCTTAGCAACAGCATACCCAGCAACAAGAATCATCCAAACACGACTTGTAAACAATTGAAGATACAACGACCACCAGCCCATTATCACCCGATAGCTTGTTGTTAACAATTGTCTACCTATGTACCTGTTGCATCGAGTTGGGCAATGCTGATGACCGACTCAAGGATAGGTTAGGTTAGGTTAGGTTGGGTGTCCGCACCAGAGTAGACCAGTAAAGGTCCCTTGTGATACCATGGATAAAACCAATTAGCCACTCAGGGACTAACAAAACCAACTGAAGCTTTTGATAAAGCGATGGATGCACATGACGTCTAAAGACGCCAGATTGGCAAAGTCTTCGAGGAAGGGGGACCCTAAATAGAGCATTCTTTTATGCGGCAAAGCTGGACAATTACATAGGAGGTAAACGATGGTTTCCTCCTCCTCTTCGTCCTGCAGAAATCGTTTGAAAAGGCATGTTGGCCTTTAAGACAGTGTCCAGTAAGAACATCGTCAATGCAGCTGATCTGTGATCACTTTAGTTTGACCAAATCGGCACTACGTTTATGATCTACCCTAGGCCAGTTCTGGCTCGAAATATGACACGTTGAGCCATTTTTCCATCTGAGGTTGGTATTGCTGATAGCGTTCAGCTTTAGTAGATGCTGACATGTAGCTAGAGGCATACCTAGAAATTGCTTATCAGGCAGAATCCTTATAGTAGTACCCTGTCTGGCGAGCTCGTCTGCCCTGCAGATGCCTGGAATGTCTCTGTGGCCTGGCACCCAGCATAGCAGTTGAAGGCGGGCTTTGAGGTAAAGGAGCACGATTCCAGGGACTTGACTGTCGCTTGGCTGTCAGCGAAAATGGTAATATACCTGACAGTTAGTACATCACACTTCAGCCAGGACAGCGCTCCCTTAATCGCCATGATTTCCGCCTGAAAAACGCTACAATGATCAGGTTGGCGCACGGAATGATATACTCGGGTTGAGTTTTTCGGAGAAAACACCACATCCCATCCCGCTTTCGGTTTTAGAGCCGTCTGTAAAAATGTGAACCAAGGTGCCATCGATAGGGGGAACATTTTCCCATTCATCCCATTCAGGGATACCCTTACGGAAATTTCGGTCAAATCTCATTTTCGGCGAGGTGTAGTCCAGCTATCTATTTACCGACTCTATTTCGAATATGTTTTCGGGAGCAGTGGAGTTAGTCTGGATTTGACCGTGGACCTCTTCACACCAAAAATATTTAGTTTTGTTTAGTTTAAAAATTATATTTTAGGCATATTGGCGAACATTTGGCGAACATTTAGCAATGTCGCAGAGATATTGAACTTAATTATAATACTACTGTAAAAAGTTATAGCCAGGGAAATAGAAATAAAACATGAATTCAAGCCAATGAGGCTTTGAAAATGTATTACTATATTAATATATGGTAATAGAAAGGAAGGAAATTAAAGGCCATTTAATCAATCATTAATCGGATAAGAGAAATGGAACCACCCTTTGTCTTAATTTGCATCAACTTGGTAATAGGACATCAACTTAGACAAAATTATTCTGCAGTAAAAACATATTTTTTTTAAAAATTACTGAAATTCTTCCTTCGACGGTTATCATGTAAGAATACATGTGATTAAAGCTAAAGGAACTTTATTACACCTTTTTCTCAAGTCCAAGGGAGCCTTTAGGGTCAACTTTAAGAGCTATGCGACCAACAAAGTTAGGTAATTGATTTTACTAAGACCAAATCATACTTACTTATCGATCACAGATTCCCAATAATCATAACCCAAATCAAAATTCTAGTGAAAATTTTTAGAATCATCGGATTTGTTTTGCAAAGTTGCACACTGTAGATTAAATCGATTAAATCGAATACAATCAAATCAAAGGCGGTTAAGTAATGTCGCGATGCACTGATCAACATAAGGCACCATTCGATCAAGCTTTGCTGGGTTCCTGGACATAGCAATATAGAAGGGAATGAAAAAGCCGACGCCTTAGCAAGAAGGGGTTCAGAAATGAACATCAGTGTAGTTGACACATCCATACTGCCACCGATTTGTAGATTGTATAATATCATTGACGCCATAATAGAGAAAGAGGCTAAGTCCTCCTGGTTATCCAGAGAGGACTGTGCCACCTCTCGCACATTATAACCGAAATTAAATAAAACAAAAACAAAGAGTCTTTTGGCACTAGACCGATCCTCCATCCGCATGTTAACGGGACTAATCACAGGACACTGGGCCATCGGAGCTATGCTCAGCAAATGGAACGCAGATTCCAACGATTTATGCAGAAGGTGCGGTGACGAGGAGGAAGTTATGTGCTATGCCACTGCCCCGCCCTGCAAGAACGAGTCCTACGCACTCTACGATCCAGGTTCTTCGCAAGCATCGGACGGGTAGCAGTATTTCAGATATATGATCTCCTTCTTAAAAAGCAGCAGGTTTTTCCATGGGTTACCTCCCAGCAACATTCAAAAAGGGTATTCACAATGGACCTATAGGTCTTCGAGTGAACCTGATGAGTTATATCCATCACACACCCTATCAACCTAACCTAACGTAACCTGCACATAGTAGACGCCAGTATAACAACGATTTAAAGTACAATAATAATAATAGAGAAAACAATAATTTCTGGCAAACAATAGTTCGAGAGTTAACCGTAATATTCCAATGAATATTAATTTCAATCAAAAGAATTACTGGCAGTACAATCCTTCTGGACAAAATCACGTTACTTTCATAAAAGATATCCACCTCCAGAACCGGTGGATATGCGTATGCATATAGGCGAAATACCAGCAGAGTAAAAGTGCAGAGCAAGTTCATAATATATGTAGGTATATGTAGAAAGCAAACCACATTTAGTTTTCGTTCAGAACGATGAATATTGGGTTATTTATGATGCAAATTTTCATACACGAGCCTCAGAAACCCAATAGGATACATAAATTTAAACAATTACAAGCATGTCTACGTAAGCATTTTGAGTGTAGGCATTAAAAATCTTAAATTTCTTATCCATACGGATAGCAATTAATCTTTAAGTAACCCAAGTGTAGCACCTAAAGAATTTATGGAATCCATTGAAATAAAAACAATTTTTGAAATAGAATTTGTCAATAAACATAGGAATTAATGCATTGCTAGAATTTCAAGCAAATAAACTAAATTTTTGTTATTTAACTTCCACAAATATTTTGACGGTTTAATTGAAACGGATAGAAAGCAACAACTTGCAATGATAATAGTCCTTTGAAATTCAATTTAAAATTCCTTTGAACTTAAAACCTAATTTAATGTCAAAGGTTCGTACAGCTCTAGGACTAAGTAAGTTGTCTTATTGCCTTCCAGGGGATGTAAAATCCGGCAGTATTCACTTAAAACCAACAACTACAAACCAAAGTTTATGCATTACTGAGGGGATATGTAAAGCTATTACATAGTCTTCAATCGCTGAAGTTATCAATACTTCCATTCCATTCACCTAAGACCTTTTTAATAGAGGAACCAATTAAAGCTCGACCCATTACAATAGATGGGTAAAAAACGTAACCTTTCTATAGACAATCGTCAAACTTTCAAAAAGAAAACATTTCTGACTTTTAATTGCCAAACACATACATATGTACATATATAAGTATGAAAAAAAACTATCTTTAAGGCGTGTCCATTTGATGGAGAGGCGCTTATAGAAGACCTTTTTGGTACGATCACGATACCTGACAATTCTAAAATAAAGAGTGTATCGCTGTTAGAACTTTTCCAGGCAATGCAAAATCTTAAAAATAACAAGGCCCCTGGATATGACTTAATAACCGGACATATCCTCAAGGAATTGCCAAAGAAAGCCCTGATCATATTATAAATGCCGCGCTAAGACTATTATATGTACATTCCAAGACAATGGAAAGTCGCCGAGGTTATAATGGTTCCAAAACCGGGAAAGTCTCCAAACGACAAAAAATCGTACAGACCGATATCACTTCTTCCGATAATATCTAAGGCATTTGAAAAGTTTTTGTTAAAACGCTTGCAATCGGTCATTGAGGAAAGACGACTGATTCCTGACCATCAGATTGGGTTCAGAACCAAGCATTCGACAATTAAATAGAGAAAACCCCCGAGGAGAGAAAGATATGTTCTAGCGCCTTTCTTGACGTGTCTCGGGACTTAGAAGGGTTGAAGCTTAAGCTGAGGCAGGTTCTTCCGGAAGAATTATACAAGATTTTAGAATCGTACCTTGCTTACAGACTTTTCGGTGTAAAACATGGATCTGAATACTCTGAATTTAAGGACATCGCTGCCGGAGTACCGCAAGGAAGTGTTCTTGGTCCGGTCTTGTTCTTACTCTACACTCGAGATATACCCCAAGAAGAAGGTACTGCTGTAGGCACTAACGATATTTGCTCGCAAACTCCGTATCCGTCTTCATGGACATTGTAATTACGCCATACTCCAAATTTTGGACGAGACAAACCTTGTGCGCCGACTACAAAGAACGAAACCGAGGGATGGCCAAAACGTATGTTATCCAACCAAATAATGCATCAAATAAAAACTTAAGAAGATGTCCCCATCTATTCGAAGTCTTAACACTATCCACATTCAGAAAAACAAACCGTGGGCATTTTCCTTCCTAGTTTTTCCCATTGGTGATTTCCCACATACTGATAGTTCCTAAAAAAGAAGGTACTTAGAGTGTAAAGTTAGTTGGCGGACAGTTATCGACAACCGTCAACTTAAGGACAAAACTATCAAAGGTGAAAGGCGAAATTTTGGGTAAACTCGGCATATGCATTTACTTTTGTACCCTTAATGTCCTGTCTGGTTTTCACCAGATTGATACAATGAATACTTAAAGATATTCCAAAGATAGCATTCTCGGTAGACAAAGGCCAAACGAGTTTGTTCGTATGCCTTTCGATCTAAAGAATGTGCGGTCTACCATTTAAAGAGCCATGAACAATGTCTTGTATACATGGCTGACAGACATTATTGCCAATTATTTTCAAAAACACCATAGAAATAATTTCGGAAATCAGCATTTCCCAAAACCCAAGCCTATGAGATGTAGCAGGTAGATCGAAAATTGTTAACAATAAGCTGGTGATAATAGAATGACTGACTGTCGTTATTATCTCCAATTTTTTACAAGCTGAGTTTAGATGATTCTTGTTGTCAACAGATAATTTTGAGCTGAAAAGGTAAAACATCTTAAGTCTGTTTTGTATACTTTTCAGGAGTGCAATTTCAAGTTTGCAAAATTTTTCTGAAAACAATCAGGCGGCGTAGAAATATATGAAATATGAAATATTGAAGGAAATTTAGTGTAGAATCTAATAAAAGTATTTCTGTTTTACTAGTTTAAGTTATATGTACTTAAGTGGTTTCATCAAATCAAATATGACCTGTTTGTAAATCTTGAGTCACTTAAGATGTTTTTCTACTTTAAATTTCGATTCTATTTAAAAAATTAATAAGGTAAAACATCTTAAGTGGACCTAAGAAATAGGATTTTATGATTTTCCGTGCGGTAAAGTATCTTAAGTCGACTTAAGCTGTTTTACTATTAGGGAAAATTAGAGAATGCTGTAGACTTGGGATGTTTTACTTTAAAAGATTTAGGTACATTTTCGAAGAAAAGAGAGATATGTCTACTTAAGATGTTTTACCTCTTGATACACTTGACTTAAGATATTTTACCTTGCGCATCGTGCTACACTTGCGACTTAAGTTCTTTTACAATCGGCTGAAACTTTTCCATTTTTAAAGATGAAATTCAAAAATAGTTGAAGGTAAGGGCAGTTCAAAAAGAGCTAAACAGCTAAAATCACTTAAGTCGACTTAAGATGTTTTCACTTTTGGACACAGAATTTATCGTTGTTTACAAGCAGAGCTCTTATGACAGTCCAATTACATATATTGACGTCGATGGCTGTGTGGAGTTTAATTACCATTTCGCGTACAGATAGAAGGGGCCCTCAACTGACTTCGCTTCCGAAACTGGAGCAACTAGAGAAGGAGAGGGCTAGCTGGAGAGGCTTGTTGGTTGAGACCAAGGTTCATCCCGATTTGTAGCGTCTCCTTAGTAAGTAAGTAAATAAATATCTCATCAATGTAAACTAGAAACCTTTGCTAATTTGGGTATATGTGTAAATAGAGGACGAAAGGACTCAAAGCTCAGCTATGCAGGGTTTACAGCAATGAACTTGAAACTAAATTAAGATGCGCTATATTATTATCTCTATATTATTATCTCTTGTACTAGATACAGAAAAGTATATTGAACTTTTACATCGGCAAAATGTACAATTTTCTGCGTACTTTAAGCATACCGCAGAATTTGGACCAGGGAAAGATATTCCCATAAGATCATGGCCTAAAGCGTGTAATCTCGTTCTTACAAAAGCCGGATACTGATAAAGGAAATAACTAATTGTATCCTTACCTTCAAGGCAAGACTCACGCATAGGGTTCGCAATAATTCCCATACACGTCATATTTTAAATCGCTTTGCATCGTGCGATTAGCCCGCCTATAGTCTTTTCAGTCCTTTCTTCTCAAAATGAGCGCGGACTTTATTTAATGCTATTCGCTACGACCCGTTACCCACATATGTAAGACAAATCTTAATCCATCTGAAAAGTTTCTTCGGTCTGTAAGAATAGATTCATGGCCAATTTTTACAAATTTGGATTCTTAGAGCACGAATAGATTTACACTTAACGTGAGCAGGGCACTTCAGTTTACCATCTAAGATTACTCCTAGATATCAACGCTCTAGGGTCTGCCAATTAGCCTAGAAAAATAATGCAATAGCCTGACGAAACTAGAGGCAGCAAGCCATACATCGAACTGCATACATATGTATGTACGTACCTCTACAGATCAATTGACCCGGATCAACCCAGGATAGTATTAATATCCAAAAGTGATAATGTATGAAGGAATAGATAAGGGACCTAATTGTAATAAAAGTGAATGAAGGAGGTCCCATGTAATGCTAAAAGCTAGCTTTTCTACTATTAGAAGTAATTTTACTTTCCCGTTCAGCCTTACACTCTAAACTAAATATTCACCGGAATCAATTCTGTATTCAAAATTTTGCCGCTACACTAAATTGATTTTTTTTACCACCTCCTACCGCCATAATATGAATAACTACTTGCCCTTAAACAGAGTTGTTTTTAATTTTTTTAGTATTTTTTTTTTTTTTTTTTTTTAGTATTTATTTATTTATTTATTTTTATTTACATCGTTATTCATTTATCTGCGAAGCCTGAGGGGCTTATCTGCAGAAGATTGCATTTCAAAAGTTTGTGAGCTTTAAATTATCTTCACATATTTAAGGGAAAAATATTTCATAATTAAATAATTAAATGATTAAAAAGGCAAAGTTATTAAGAGTTCGTATTAGCAAGAAAAAAAATTTTTAAATGCTTTTTGCGGGTCTTAAAATTTATAATATTTTTCAAGTTTGAGGGAAGCTCATTGAACACAGTTGGAACGCTATGGTTCAGTTGTCTTCTGCCGTAGTTGTTGCTGCATAATGGTGTTTGTAGCATACCTCGAACTCGCCTTCTCGTGCTGTGTTGATGGTCAATGGGTCTTTTAAATCGGATGTCATCATAATGTTCTAAACATAGCGTTAGCTTGAAAATTTGTTTGACCGTCAGTACCTTAAAAGAATTTTCACCGGATGTGCTTGATGGATGTCTTCTGTTGATCTTCTTTAGAATGGTGTTTTGAAGTTTTTGTAGCTTGTTTATATGTGTATTTGATGCGTTGCCCCAAGCAAGTATCCCGTACCGCAATTTTGATTCGACTAGTGCATAGTAAACTTGCTTCTGGACCTGAAGCGTCGAATAATGTCCTAAATGGTACAGAGCGAACATCGCCTTTTTGAGATCTGAGCGGAGTTTGTCGATGTGCTTGTCCCAAATGAAATGGCTGTCGATGATGACTCCTAGGTATTTATAACTTTCGACAACTTCGATGGTCTGGTTCGGCAGTGTATTTTGGCAGATACTGCTACGAAAACTGATATTCTGTTGAGTTAATCTATGATGTGGCCCGCGAATATGCATCATCTTAGTTTTGGAGGGGTTCAATATAAGTCCATTGTCATGGCACCATTCCACAGCTTTATCAAACTCCTCTTGCATTATTCTCATAGCAGTATCAAGACATTTATGTTGGACGACTAGAACTGTATCATCTGCGAATGCGAAAGGGGTACTATTTTTGAAAACCCGAAGCAGCTCGTTGGTAAAAAGGATGAACAAAATTGGTCCCAGTTTCGATCCCTGCGGTACTCCGAAAGGAGCCGGTGTATCATTACTGAAACTGTCTCCCACCTTCACTCGAAAAGATCTTTCACTTAGATAGTTCTGCAACCAGTCAGCCAGTATACCTCGGACGCCTAATCGATTTAACGCTGTTATTAGCTTTTTATGGTTCAGAGTATCAAATGCCTTACTGAAATCCATGAACAAAACAATAACATGGTGGTTTTTACTCAAGCTTCCATTGATGGTATCTGCAAATTCTCCCATAAGCTTTCCCGTGCTTTTGTTTTTTTGAAAACCAAACTGTTTTTCGTGGATAAGGGAATGTTTTTCCACAAAGTTTTGGAGTCGCCTTGTAACTACTTCTTCCAAACACTTCTCAATAGCCGGCAAAATTGATATTGGTCTGTAATTACTTAGCAAACTTTTTGTTCCTCCTTTATAGATAGGGCGTACAACAGCGGTCTTAAGTATTTGAGGAACTTTAGCTTGACTTAAGCTTAGGTTTATGAGCCTCGAAATTACGGGAGCAAAAATAACTGCATTGCTTTTAATGTCACGCACTCTAATGCCATCGATTCCCGCTGATTTATTTTCCCCCATTAGTTTTATTATATCGTGTACTTCTTCAGTGTTTGTTTCTTGGATGAATATTGAGTTGGGTAGTATTGAACTGATATGATGGGATGTATTTATGTAGCAATTGTGAACTATCTGTAGGATTTGACCCGAAAAGTTCTCAGCGCATCTCTTTGGTAATAGGCACTTCTCTAGGGGAACATTCTTGATGATGACTTCGTCGAGATTTTGCTTCTTCCGTCCCATTATTTCGTTGATCAGGTTCCATGTTTTACGGGGATCTGATCTAAGGCAATTAAATTTGCCTTTATAATAGTTGGACTTTTGTATAAAGATGTCTCTATTAACTTTGTTCCGGAATTGTTTATATTCTACTTCATAAGTCATGTTCAGCCTATTATTCTTCCATCTTCGATACAGTTGGTCCCTTTGTTGGCATTTTTCCCGAATTTCGGAGGTAATCCAAGAGTTTTGTCTACATTTCTTGCGCGATATTTTCGTCACCATTGAGTTCGCATAGATATCTTGCATTTGTTTTAAAAATTTTCCATACATATCGTCAACATCATTTTCAGCTAACAGTGTTTTCCAGTCAGTTGAATGTATTCGTTCATCCACCATCCTATTTTGGACATATAACTCTGATCTTTCTTGAATTCTAGAGACATTCTGAGCCCTAGTTCCATAAAAAACCGCGTAGTGATCGGAGATGTCGTTTTCAATTACTGAGGAAAAAATTGGTCTCTCTATTCTGCTTACCACAATGTGTTGTATCAATGTCGATGTTCCTCTTTTCGGATCGACTCTCGTATTGTCCTGGATCACATTCATCAACCCGTGTGCAGCTAACATCTCTAAATAGTCTTTTACATCATTTCGATCAGATCTTCGAATGTCAATATTCATATCTCCCATTATCACGATATCCCTGTTTTTATCTAGCTGTTCAAGTATAAGTCCCATTTCTCTAATAAATCCTTTTCTATTTAGTTTTGGCGGTCTATATATTCCATCTACATATTTTATTTTTTCTCCTTCCAGAATTTTAACTCGAAGACATTCGTAAGACATACTTTCAACATTTATACGTTCGTATTTTATTTCATTCTTTATAAACATGACAATGCCACCACCTCTACGCTCATTTCTGTTAAGAAATTCCGCGTTAAATCCATATAAAGAATATTTATCATTTTCCTCTTTTTGAATATTAATTTCTATAAGAACAATTATTTTTAAATATTTCAAAAGTGTGCTTATGTTAACACAAAATGTATTCCAATTTTTGAGCATTGATCTTATATTGAGGCATAAGCAACTAAAATTCATATTTTTAAAATAATTAAAATTATCACCGCTAAAACCGTGTATTACCCTATAATCCAAGTCTACTAATATATCGTTTCTGTTTGTGTTCTCCATTTGAATGGTCGGTTAGTTATTCGTCTAGACATACACTCACACATAAGTTGTAATTAAACATTTGCTATCAAACTTACGTCATCAACTGTCATTATTGGAACTGCATTTGTACTCTCGCTCTTTTTTGCTAATACTCTTCCCGCTGACTCCCACACATAGCTCCAGCTTACTTGCCTCGCCTTCTCTTTCGCCATCCAAAGCAGTTGTTTATTTTGTTTGGTCAGCTGATTGTTGACGAAAACAGAAGCATTGCTCCAAGCTTGATTTGGGTTGGGGGCATTGACTGTATTTTGCATTATAGTCTTCAGTTGCATTGAACGAGTTGCTCGTGCTTGTTTAATGAAGCAGGATTTGATTAAATGAGACGAGAATGATGCAACAATTAAAGACTTTTCAGGGTTTTTCGGTTTAGTTCTATAGATGTCTGTGATATCGTTGTCCTTTACTTCGTAGTTGATCGTCTTACCAATGCCTTTAATAATTTCCACAAGATTTTCGTTACGAGTTGGTGGAATATTTTTAATTTCAATGTTGTTCTTAAGTGCTTGTTGTTCTAAAACGTTTATTTGTGTTTGCATTTTTTTAATAGTTTCGTCTTTTTTTTCATTACTTTCTTTGAGGTCAGTAATTTGTTTCGCTAAATTTTCCATCAATTTGTTGTTTTGGGCTATGTTAGCATTGAGTTCATCGTATTTGTTTGCGAAGAACTCACAGCTGATCGCAATATCTTTAATTTCTGCTCTCAGTTTACTTAGCTCCGCTAGAATTGTAGAGTCATTGCCACCAGCTGAATTTGTGGCAACGGGACTGGTTGTAATTTCGTAATGCGTTCTCTTACTTGCTTGTACTACCGGTGCCAATGGCCTAGAGGTCGATGCCATTGTAGACGACGAAGAGTTTTCAATAACGCTAACGGCTTGAACGTCTACATCTCTGCAGAACTGGCACTTCCATGCGTCTCTTCTAGCCTGACCCCTGGTTCTCCAAGCCTTTTCTGGTATTGTAGTACAGTTGTAGTGCAATTTTCGAGTGCAGTTTTTACACACATACAATCAGATTTTTGATTTCAGTTTACCCTTCTCTGCACACTTCTTTTATGCACTAAATTAAAATTGAAACGAAGCACAACAATATGCCCAAGCTCAACTATGTAGGAAAACATAATACACTTTCTTCTCCATTATAAGATGCTGGTATACTCATTGTTACAACATCATGACCTCTTTTTTTTCCATGACTACGCCACTCTATTGTTGACAATCATACTGATAAAATCACAAACAAATTCTCAGTCACAGTGCATCCTCATCTTAATCTTCTGTCCTAGGACAATGTACGTGTTATTATGGGATAATCAATTGTGCATGCTTTGTAAACACATACAAATTAAAAACATGATATCGTGTTTTCACAAAAAGTTCAAGCGAGATACGAAATCAGGTCAAGTAAGCGTCAAGATTCTGCAACGATGATAATAATATGCTTGCAACTGACCCATATTGAACCACGTTCAACAATATGTTCACAGTGCCTTTGATAGAGTTGAAGAACGTTTAAATAGAGTAGATTAAGAGTGTTAGGTCATCCAATAGCAAGTGATATTATTTTAAGTGTTTTGTTTTGAAAGTTAAATACAAATGACTATGTATGGAAATATTGTTGATAGAAATATTGTACATATTACCGGGGAGAACTAAAAAAGGTTCATCTACCCTTTAAGTTAATTCGTTCTTAAATATCTACCAAATGCTTAAATTTATGAAAAAATAGGTACCTTCACGGGAAAGGTAACTAGTTTCCTATGAACTCTCGATTGTAATATACCCATAATCGTTTCAATAACTTTAATTTGGTTTGTCACCAAACAAAGTGCTCCTCCATTCCCTACAACTTAATTTATTAGTGGGAGAAAATGAGGTAAGCATTTATATACATATTGTGTCCGTCCACGAATAGCTTATTGTTGATAGTTCCTTACACACACAACGATAGATGATGGTCACATTCAATTAAGAAATCGTAAGGCATACGTGAACCATTTACTTTTGTTTAGACAGGTTTCGTCAAAGTTGTTTAAATTTTTGAAAAAGAAATTTCATCCAGGGGATTTCTGTATTAAAAAAAAACTACTTCGGAATAAATGAAATATTCTTAGACCATTCTTTGACCAGACCATTTATGTGAGCGCCGTGGCTCAAGTGGTTAGTGCGTTAGATCGCTGAGCGAGAGGTTCGACGTTCGAATCCCAGAACACCCCACCTCTCGCGAATGTCTGACAAACGTCCGAGAGTTATAACTGTCATGAGGAAGCTTCTCAATTTGCTTTTCGGATATGGCTCTAAACTGTAGGTCCCTTCCATTTGTGTGAAAAAATATAACACGCACAACACGAATGGTCGCAAGAAGCTAGGTCCTGGACCTCATACGGTCTTTTGCGCCAAGTATTTGTTTTATTTGTTATTCTTTGAATATGCCAGCCAGGTCTTGTCACTCTTCCCCCAGGTCCACATTGGAAGGATCAAAGCAGCTCAGCATAGATTCATCCATTTCGCCCTACATAATCTGGGCTGGGATGATATCCATTCAACGTACTCCCCCACGAGTACCGATTAAAATTGCTGAATCCTCAAGCGTGATGTCGCATCGCTGACATATGTAGGTTCTTTTCGTGAAACCAGCGGGAACCAAACGATCTCCCTTAATACTAATCTTTGCCATTTAAAATCAATACCTCTCTTCCACCTTGCTTACCACCGTACCAACTATAGCACGAACCTTTGACTAGATTCCTAATATAATAAGTTTTCTAATATCTTTCATTTCCGTTGTAGCATAGGAAAATGAGTGACATTTGCAAACAGCCGGCAATCACAGATGTCTAGATTTACTTACGTTGTTTAATGATTTAGATAATCAAAAACGATCATGAGCATAACAGTATTTATGCACGATAGGATCGCATATACATACATATGTACATATGCACATGTTCTTCGTTCATCAAATCATTTAAATCTGAGTTCATATTACAATGCTAATACATATACATATCGATGGTCCGGAAGAAAAACGTCATACGTCGAAAAATCCGATTTTTGAGTTATTGATGCAATTCCTTAAGAAAAACAAAACTTTCCTCGCAAAGTCAACATAAGTCTAGTTTATGTTGAGACCACTAAAAAGCAGATGTGTCGTTTTTCATTTGCCTGCAAGTGTTCACCTCTGAATCAAAAAAACTGACACAACTTAGTTGTGCTTCATTTTTCTTAAAGAAAACACGTAGAAAATCTCGCGAAAAACGTCACAAGTGGATAAGTATCATTGCTTGAACACGAACCTTAAATTTGTTTACCAAGAAAAGTGACACAAGTGGAAATGTAGCGTGCTTCGTTTTAACAAATTCCCAAAATGGTACATAATTTGAGTCATGTCTTTCAAAACAGAAACATCTAGAAAAACGTCACAAGTCGAAGTCTCCTGACTAATTATTTTTTATGAAAAAAGTTTTGAAGGAGGAATGGAATGGCTTGAACGTAGCGGCCTACGCCGATGATGTTGCCGTTTTGGTATATGGTAAATTCCATCCCGTACTCAGCGAACGACTCAATTGTGCACTACTTCTAGTAATTAACTGTGTCAAAGGCAGTGGGCTGGGAGTGAACCCGACGAAAACCGAGTTAGTACTTTTCACGAGGAAAAGATCGATACCAGAATACAAATACCCTCGTATGAACGGTATCGATCTGCTACCTCAGAAAACTGCTAAATATCTCGGCGGAATATTGGATTCCAAACTAAACTGGAAAGCCAACATTGACAATCGAATCATGACATGATTTTTGAGGATTTTTGAATAATCAGCATCTATGTCGGCAGTCAAGCAGCCATTAAGGCTTTGCTTGCAATCCACATCGATAAGATCCAAGCTCGTAAAAATCAGTAGAAAGCGACTGGATGACATCTCAGCGGCCAATTCGGTGGCCCTGCCTTGGGTACCTGGCCACACGGATATCTCCGGTAACGAAAAAGCGGACGAACAAGCCAGAGAAGTGTTGCTGATGAACTTTTGACGGGCCCTTTCTGAGGCCAGTATACCGCTCAGTACACTACAAAGGGAGATAGAAATCGAGGCTATTGAGGAGGTCAATAAACGCTGGTACCGATTAGATACATGCGCAACAGCCAAATCATTATTTCACGCAGCACGGCTACGATTACCGCACAACGACTACTGTAGCAGCTGCAGGAACGCAGAGGAAATAGAATCCGTTCGTCACCTCCTTTGTGACTGTCCAGCGCAGGCCATTAAAAGAAGACGTGCTCTTGGCACTTACTTCTTTTCAGAACTGAACGAGTTAGGTAACATTGAGCTAAGCAAACTCCTGAAATTCATACATTTATCTGGGTGGTTTAACTTAGTTGTCGAAGATTGATATTTAGATTCCCAGGTGACAATCCTGTCAACAAGGGCACCCATTTACCTAACCTAACCTAAGATACATACATATGTACATACGTTGATAAATATAATTTCCTTAAATAACTGAATAAACAGTACTTAATAAATCACAGATAATTCAAAAACATTAAGGTGCAGAGCTAACAGGTTTAGAACGGTTTAGAAATCTTCTTTGCATCTCCTAAAAAATGTGATTTTTTGATTTGTGACCTTTTTCTTCCGGACCATTTTTTTCTAAATAAAGTTCAACTTAAATCACAAAATATTTTAATAACTTTGGAAAAGTTCGTGTAGTATTATATGAAATATTTTTTTCAATATCGGCTGACATACATACGAGTAAGTATGTCCCAAAAAAATATATATAATTTTCCAACACTGTTAATAAGTGGACATGACCCACTGTCATACAAATTTTATACAAACTACGTTTGTATGCAAGTACAAAGGAGTTTTTTTGATTACAGCAATGTCAAGCTAAGCAAGTAATTTTCATTGTCAACCTAACATCTTTTATATCAGAGGTATGGGAGTAAGTATAAGAATGACTCAAATATAATTTATTTTGTTTATTCAGTTGGCTTACCGACAACGTTTAGGTGAATGTAGTGACTCATATGTGGCGTTGTTGACACTTGACATTCATAAACTCCAGAGTCACGGTGTTGCGGATATTTTATCTGCAGAATCCAGTCTTCAGTCTGTGGCTGATGTATTGCACGAAAACGTTGATCCGACGTGTATGTGTATCGACCGACAGTGAGCAGGTGAATGTCACGATGTCTCACCCAAGAAACTTGCAGTAACATCTGAAATGAGAATTGAAATACATATAATAAATTCAATACAATTTTTATTGTTTACTTAAGAAAACAGAAGTCATTCATATGCCCGTAGCTGTGTAATAAATGCGTAATTTATCACTAATCAATATCAGAAGTAAAGTGGATATGTATACTGGCAAGGAAAATGATTCACCTATGCACCTACTATGTTTTTTTTTGTTAGTTATTTCATTTGAATTTGATATAGAAAGGCATACATTCAACCTGCAATTATTTCCCTCATCATTCTATGAGGTTGAACAATACTAAGCAAAAATGTTCGCCTCAAATAAGTATGGTCGAGTGCCTGCAGAAATTCTTTTTCCAATTTTTTTTCCAAAAAAAGACAGATTTCCTTAACCATCCTCATCAAGTACAACTACTGAAAACCTAGAGTTTTTTATGAGCGGAACGAAAATGATATTGCTCTTCTCACGTTCAGAGAAGTAAGAAGCATATGACAGCAGAAGTTATCAAATAATAGAGCATTAGGATTCGATCTAATTACTGCCCAAATTTTGAAAGGAGGGCTAAAAAGATTATACTAAAGGCTTTAGAAAAAAATGCTCCTAAAAAGGCTGAGTGGGATCCTTCGGGCTTAAAAGTAAACGTTCCATGATATGTAGACCAAGTGCATCGAATTTGAGATGTAGTACTGGTACTAGCGAAAAACAAGGTATAAGCTGCATAGGGATTTACGGCAGTATTATGAAATACTGAAATCCTGGGGCCAAATCATCTCTTCCGTGAACGGATGATCATTCGTACGAAAATAAATATCGTTATACGTCATTCGAATAAGAAAATTGGGATCGCGGCATATGATTGCTCACGGAACGGAATGTACTAATAATTTTTGGTCAAATTTATTTTATTGTAGTTTGGCCTAGAACATGAATTTTTCAATATTATCATATTTATTACAATTATTCAAATTTTTAATTTGATCAAATAACCTACATTTTGTTTGATTTTCCCCTTCTTGAACTAATTACGTGTGCTATTTACCAATCGAATGACCTTCCGAAAGAATGTAGCGTTCACGGAAACAAAAACACTCGATCACGGAAGACATAATACTGAATTACATTAATGCTTATACGATCACGTATGTATGTCATAGTACTAAATACACCCTTTTACGTGACGTATCATACGTTCACGGATGAGACGATTTGGCCCCTGTATTTCAGATCGACGCTTCTGAGGTTGACATATCGGTGGATTACAAACATGATGAGCCATGATGGCTAATTTTCCAGTTCACAACAATACTGATACCTGATAAAAGTACTGTGAAAGTATCAGAGAAACTGCAGAATGTAGTCTATAAAGTAAACGATTGGACCAAACAGTAGCCTATCAAACTCAATGTGACAAAAATTTCCCAACACAATTTAAAATATACCTAGAAAAGGAATATCATTCGTCGATCTTATTTAAAATGTTCCTGATTAAGGAGGTATTCTTTTTTCTGTAACGTTAGAGTCCCACACTAAGGGTTCACCCCCAACAATCTCTTTTCAGCACCATGCCTCAGTGTTAAAAATCCTTACTGGCTTGAAGGGGGAATATGTTGAAGTAACTCATATAAAATGATGTATCTACAGACAGTACTGTTCATTCTATCGAAAGAAAGATTTCATTTGAAGGTATTTTCTTGGAGTGGCCTTTTAAACTCGTCAACAGGGAGATCTTCACCCGGTTTAAAACACGTATGCAGAAATTTAATGAGATATGTACGCTTGCCTACACGAATACATCATCGTAAAATCACTATTCAGCAGGCATTGTATGGAGACGATTTTGCAAATAATAAATATCCTAGTGAGAAGAAAATACTTTCATTTGACACTCCAATATAAAAATTCACTGTAGCCGTCACTGTACCCAATAACATTTAACAAACTTAAACAGACGGTCCACTGGTCTTAACCTACATATAGAAAGGGTCATTCATTTCGTGGTTTCAAGTTGGTAGCGCTGGCATTTGACACATGCCAAACTTAGCTGTCATTTGAAGTGTCATAATATTAGTTGAATATTTGCCATTTACGTTAATGGATCGCTTAACAATCGAACAACGCGTTAATATTATTAAAACTTACTACAAAAGTGGTGATTCAAACGCAGCCACTTTTCGTGCATTACGCGATGATTATGGTCGTCATAATCGACCGACTACGCAAGCAATCGGTAAAATTGTGAAGAAATTTGAAGAGAGTGGAATCGTTACTGATGTCGTAAGGCCTGTGCATCATCGTAATGCCGTGCATCATCATCGTCGAAAATATTGCTGCTGTAAGTGCAAGTGTTGCTGATGATCCGAATTTATCGATTTCCCGGCGTTCGCAGCAGTTGAACGTGTCGTGCACCTCACTATGGCGTATTTTGAATTTGGATTTGCATCTCCATCCTTATAAAGTTCAACTTACGCAACAATTGAAGCCTGCTGACCATTCACAACGCCGTAGATACGCTTCTTGGGTGTTGGAACAACAGACAATAAACACCGATTTTTCGAACAACATTTTCTTCAGTGATGAGGCACATTTCTCACTCGGTGGGTGTGTAAACAAACAAAATTGCCGTATATGGGGCTCAGAAAACCCACTAGTGATCGAAGAGGTGCCGTTGCATCCAAAAATAGTGACTGTTTGGTGTGCTCTATGGTCGAAAGGTGTCATTGGTCCGTATTTCTTCGAAGATGCCAATGGGCGGACGGTTATAGTCAATTCGGAGCGATATGGTCGAATGATAACCGATTTTTTTTGGCCGGCTATTGAAGATCATGACTTGGACGATATGTGGTTTCAACAAGACGGGGCAACAAGCCACACAACACGACCAATTATGGCTTTATTGCGTAGGAAGTTTCCTGGTCGCGTAATTTCACGTTTTGGCGACATCAATTGTCCTCCAAGATCATGTGATTTAACACTGTTAGATTTTTTTCTGTGGGGCTACGCAAAAGACCGTGTTTACGCGAATAATCCTCGAACTCTAGACGCATTAAAAACCAACATTACTCAAGTTATGGCCGAGATACCGCCCGAAATGTGCGAAAAAGTGGTTAAAAATTACCTCAAAAGAATCGCATGCTGCGAATCTTCCCAAGGCGGCCATTTGAATGATATTGTTTTTCACACTTAATGGCAAAGTCCAAACTTTATAATGAATTAAAATTTTCATCAAAAATATATGTGCTGTGTGTTTTATTTAGCTTTACTTTCGAAACCGAAAAATGAGTGACCCTTTTGCATTTTAAATTGTTTTCGTTATTGGATAAGTATTATAGCCTATAGATTTCAATGCGATTTTAACGCCAAGATAGGAAAGAGGACATCTTTGGTAGAACAATTGGTAAACATAGCCCACACGATAGCAAGCACACGGTTTCCTCATCTCTGTATTCAAAAGGGTATACACTTAGCAGAAAAAGTCTGCGTTCACCTACTAAAACAATTGTTTATCACATTAAAACAAACAGATAAATATAAGTTTTTGAATTTTAATTATGCCCATTTAAAAACAATAACAGGGACAACGTATTATGCAAATTTCATTGAATTTCTATGAACACACGTCCAGTTAACGGTACTTTTTTATATTTATATACTGTATATTTTTTTGCAAATAATTTCTTGAGTCAAAATGAAAAATAGCAACTTAGACTACATTTATTACTTAAAACGTTGCCTTGAAAAGTTTATTTTAAGTTTTACAAGTTACTCTTGATGCTCTTGCTGCCGCAAATTGAGTAATTATTCCGCACTAGTCTACGAGATCACCTGATTTAACCGTTTCAGACACCTTTCTTTGGAGCTTATTGAAGTCATGGGTTTAAACAAACCAGCCACAGACGTTGACGGTCCTAAGGAAGTACATCTGACAGTAAGTGGAGAATTATTGCCAGAAGTTTTGAGAAAAGTCATGGAAAATGTTGATCCCGAACAACTCTGACGTAGGCCACTTTAATCCGATATTGTCTTCACAACTTAATAAAAAAATTAAATGTCTATATGTATATGTTTGTAAATATAATCAATAATCAGAACCAATTCTTTTATTCAAGAACAAAATTACTGCTGTAAGAAATCGAGTGAGGTCAAAATAGACACGTGCCACCGATGTCAAGTATTGTTATGAGCTACGAGTTGTTTTCGCAGTACAACTGGTATAAATCACTTACGGAGAAGTGATATATATATGTATACATATGCACATACTTTATGCAAATTCTTAGTCCATGGAATAGTAAATCCTCCAATGAGCACACATATGCTCTTATTTAACATTATAAGCATTAAAAAGTGTAAATTTCATGGAATATTGAATCATATCAGTGAGGGTGCAGCGATCATTAAATGAAAATTTGTTTTAAGCCTTTTGGACTGGAAAAGTAATTAAACTTAAATGAAAAGGAAAATTAATTATTCAATAAATTTTAAATGTGTGTGAGCAATTTCTTTCAGCTGGAAAATTACGCACGTGGGTGATGTACTTATAAATGAGACTAATATGTAATAACATTTGGTTGACATCTTCTTTATTAAGTACTGTTGGGTAACCATTTCGCTGTCTGAAATATGTAACAATTGGTTTGGTCCTAAAAATAGATATCCTAGATAGCTAAAGGTTGAACTTGTTTTAAGGTCATGGAAAGGATATGTTGTGTGGAATATATTTGAATTTTGATATATTTTACCTCCTCTTAACTGCCCTCAAAATCGTGTGTTGTAATCCATTTTATTTAATAATATTCTAAATAGATGCATATGTACACATGTATCTTAGGGTTTAACGTCACTGCTTATGCGGATGATGTGGTGATTTTAGTACAGGGAAAATTGAACATTGAGCGAAATTATGGAATTAGCCCTTAATAGGCTCGGAAAATGGGCTGAAGAGTGTGAACTTCATATTAACCCGGAAAAAACAGATCTAGTGGTCTTTAGCAAAAAATACAAGATACCACCCTTCAAATTGCCTAAGTTTGCTGGAGTGGAGCTTTACCTCTCGGATGGCGTAAGATATGTATCCTGGTACGGTACTAGATAGAAAGCTAAAATGGAAACTAAACGTTCAGGAAAGAGTTCGTAAGGCTCACAATGATCTCTTCATGAATCACGGATGATTCGAGGTTCGAACCCCAGAAAATACAAATAAGTTTTTTTCACGGTCCCACCTCGTGAATGTCTGACAAACGTCCGTGAGTAATCACTGCCATGAGAAAGCTTCTAAAAAAAGCCTATCGAATATGGCTCTAAACAGTAGGTCCTTTCCACTTGTGTACAACAACACAACACAAATGGTCCCGACAAGCTAGGCCATGGACCACATACGATCTGTTGCGCCAAGTATTTGTATTTTTAAAGCATCAATAGTGTCCTTGGTCAGGGTAGTAAGAGATCGCAATGTTCCGGGTGCCGAATTCTGGCAAATGATTTCTGTTGCAGCTGCATGTTCGAATTCATAGTTGAATCTAAAATTTCTAAGTTTCCTCAGACCACAGATAACAAATGTGAGATCGTCCTTAAGCTGCAGTCGTCCGTACATAAATATACATACATATATGCATACATACATTTATTTCAGTACCTCTGCAGTAGTAAGACTCAATTTTATTAAAATCTAAGATCGAAAACTTTTGATTTCATTTCCTAGGCTGATAAGCTAAGCCATGGTACTGAAAGGTCATAATATAGGGCTGAAGTATGGAAAACAGCTCACTAATGTAGATAAGTTTGTTTTTAGCATTCTTAGTTGCTTTTATTGGCGCAAATAACTGCAATTTGTTTTACATGTTGGAAAGAATTATACAATGAGTGTTACTATTCAACTGGGACGCGCTGTATTGGAAATAAGGATCTACTCTTCTACGTACTAACATATTATAAGTTCGACTCAAGTACTTTCTTTATAAGTAAAGCAATACTTCAAACAGTAAATTTTGAGTTAAATTCATGATTCCACCCCAAAGAACTTAGTTAACAAAAAAAAAAAAAAAATTATCTTCAAAACCATCAGTCCCAATCAATCATCTCCAACTTCGGATATGCCTACAGAACAGGAAGATATCCAAACAAATTCAACATGAAATCAATCACTTTTTGGCAATATATCACTTCGTTCGATTTGAATTGAAAATCAAACCCTTACCTTCAATTCCAATCCCTTTAAAGTATCTGCATGTAGATAGATTGATTGTATATTACCCTCATTTTACAGCCAGATTCAAGGACAAGAATAAATATCCTTAAAAATAAAAACGAAGATCGCGAACCAATTTTAAAAGTAAATACGTATGTATATACGTAAATACGTATGTATTCGAATGTAGAAAATTTACACATGTGTGGCGCACAAGTGTATTTCTAATCCACTTTTAAGGCTGTCAAACAACCTCAATTGAAGCAGATGATGGCTTTTAACTTTTTGACTATTTAGTTCTCCGCAAGGTATAAACTTTTAAATTACACTCAAAACAGCATGAAAGGTGAACCCACAAAGTTGTCGCCCCAATCAACCTTCTATGATGACAACTCCTTTGCTGTAGAGGCAAGAAACTAATTAACATGCATTTTCATCTTGTTCTGCCACTTCGTACTCAGATACGAGTACGTTGATATATGGATCCTTGTTAGGGTAACTTGTTTTGGATATAAAGTTTTGACAGAGCAATTTTCGTTGTATCAAAAGTCATCTGTCATTACATGTTAGAAATCAGGTATTATAGCTGAATGCTGGAAGGGACACGAAAATGTCTAGAAAGCATAGAGGTGTGATGAAGAGCGAACAACTTTTAACAATGCGAAATGAGAAGGATTCAAAAAAATATAAAGGCAAGTGACAACCGTAACCGAACGAAATGAGATAAACTGAAGTGGATTGAACATTATGCCGTTTTTTTTTATCCAAATAAACTAAGTTAAGATCCAATACATACATATATACATTCATATGTCTTTGTAGTAGAATACATGGTTTAGTTCAAAGTCTATTATAAAAAGTTTTCAGTTTAAGTTGAAGCTGAGGTCACTACTGAGTCAGGGTGTTGGAAAAGAGATGGCGGATGAGGCCTTAATGGGCCAACTGTAGCCCATTGAGTGTAGTGAGTGCACTGTGGGAAACTCAATGTGCATATTTGAGTGTGAAGTATGGTAGTAAGTAGGGTGGGAAAGCTGGACAGTTGTTTGGAAAATAACACAGTGTGTGCAATTCTAACTTTCAACAGAGCTTATTCGGATGCGGATTCATACATGGCAGCCTTGAGCAAGAAGCTTTCAGCTTCGGACACGTGAGCAGGCGTCTTATAACAATCAGCATAAAGGCTAAATTCTCGCTATCATTAGCCTACTATACCCACATGCCCTAGTACACCCGCATGCCTGGCATGTTAAAATTGCCTAGCGCGAATATTTACCTATTTTTAATAGAACAGTCACTAAGTATAGCCCATAAGACACCACGTCTGATGACGCACATAAGCCTATTGACTTTGTTGCGGAGCGAAACGTCACTTATAGCAACCACATTGTTTTCTCACCTATTCACAAACGAACAGAGTGGTCTCCTTATCATGAAACGATCAACCAAATTGAAAACGAGCCACGCAAGGCATGCCTCCAGTATTCTGGATGTCCGAACCTTCCTAGTAACCAACATCGGCTCGGATCACTATGCAGCTTGTAGCCAAGGTACGAATGCGGATATCGCAAGCGCCACAACAAAGATAAATTACTGTAAAAAGATTTTACGTCGAAAAGCCTTGATGCGAAGAGACCGCCAGAATCTTCGCCAAACGCGTTTCCACAAATCTCTTAACAAACTTTTATGTCACTAGAATCAATTGCCAAGGACCAGTGGCTCCTCTGCCAACATGCCATCAGAAACTACGCAACTAGTGTGCTGAGTTTCACCTAACCTCCACTAAGAAACCTCTAGTTTGACGAAGAATGTCGGCAAGCACATGCAGCAAAACAAGAGGCATACAAAGTAGCGCTGTAAATAAAGGGGGTTCATGAGCTCTTTGAGCAAAAGAAGCGGAAAGACATTGACTTCCCCAAAAGAAGAAAAAATTACAAAGAAAGTACGAGTTTTACCAAAATGTAAAGAAGAAGGTTTCAGACCAACAAGAGTCGTACAGAAATCTGTAGAAATGAAGAAGGAAACTTTGTAATAGAGTCAAAGTCAGTGCCTAAAGTCCATGTCTAGTTTCAGCACTCTGAATTCGACCGTCTGTGTAGGATGACGATGGAGAACGCTCGTTCGCCGGTAACGACCTCTCCGAGACATTTGACGTACCCAAAACAATTCAGAAGAAGTGATGCAAAGTCATGTGACTTCTTAAATATCAGACTAGAACGAATTGTGCGAAACTCACAAATCAACGCCTATTTTACAATCTTTTAGAAGTTTGTGAAGCTACTAACGCGTACGCCGATATTGACATAATTGGCAGAACACAGCGAGCTGTAATTGGTGCTTTCACTAGTATTAAATCGGAAACTCACAAAATGTGTTTATCAGTATGTTTCCTTTCTTAAATCTTACATAGATTGAAGACATCTTAGAATGAAACAACAACATACTTATTCAAAACTAAGAGAAATAAAATCCTGCGTAGCGCAAACCAGTGTACAATGCCCAAAATTATACTTACTATACACAAATCACCATCCCGAAACTACGAAACCATACTATGGCCACATTCTTTCTTTTATTATACTGGTAATCTCCAGTCGTGTCAACCCACGGATGCACACACACTTGTAGAACAGTTTTGAGATGTTAAATGTATCACTAGGCTCACCTGGATGATATAGAGGGAGCTTTCAATAACGTTGAAGCCAACTCGATCATTAATCCAATACGTAGGGTTAACATATGCGAATCAGTCTGCTGAATTGTAGAGCATATGCTCTGAAGCATTATTGCCTCCTTTGGGAGTGGGTCTATTAAGAAACAAGGTTCTACTCTTAGTCTCTCAAACAGCGGCAGCTATTTGGGACTAAAATTAGGCCAGAAGCTCCACTGTGAAGAGTACGTCAACGAACGTGCCAAAAAAGCAATGGCTGCCCTGAACTCATGTAAAAAAGAGGTGGGCCCTAAATGGGGCCTACACCCTACACGTCGGTGGTAAGGCCGAGTTTCCTGTACGGCGCAATTGTGTGGGGGACTGCCTTGGAGAGGAAATCCAACTTGAAACAGATGGAAAAAGCTCAACGAGTGGCATGGGTAAGCATCACGGATGCGCTGAGAACCTCTCCAACAGCGGCGCTTTAAGCCATGCTTCACCTTCTCCTCTTCACCAAATGGCAACCAGCTCTGCTCTTCGACTGAGAACTCTCGTCTATGGAAAAAGCTAGACACTGGCCATGCCAACTTACTTAAGATGCATCGATATCTTCGACCGCTTGCCTATTAAAATTAATTTCTAATTTCAAACACTCAATACCGGACAGATCAGAGTGGACGCAACGTGATGTTCTACATAACGATTCGCTGTCTATTTTCACGGATGGGTCCAAAAACCAAAACCCAGGATGGAGTCGGTGCCGGAGTTTTCTAGTAAGACTAAAGCATCCGTCTCTTCTTTAATCTACCGAAGTATTACAGCGTCTTTCAGGCCGAAGTCTGCCATTCGCCAAGCCGCTGAACGTAAGTTTTTGGGAACTTCGATTCTTGTGAGGTAATATTCGATGAATCATCGGAAAATTTCTGCGGCATTGGAGCCATAACTTCAAAACTGTTTATTTTTATTTGGTTTAATTTATGGGGATTGTCTACAGTGATACGATCATTAGCATGGCCCGAAAGAAAGTGATCCTACTGGGCCAAATAACACAATCTTGGTGGCCAATTAATGTCCCGAAATCTGCCGGACAACTTTTCGCGTAATACAACTAAATTTGTATGTGTTGTGTGGCACGTAGGTCGGTGCTGTTGAAAGAAAAAATTAATATCTTCACTCTCGGAGTTGGATATCATTTGACCATAACGCAGATAATATTCACCGTAACAATTGTTTTGTTCGTTCGTTCGTTGTTTTCAATAAAATACGGTCCGATTATGCAGCCGGTCGCACCAAGGTGTTACCACTGGATGGATGCAATGACCTCTCAACTAACACATTTGGGTTTTCAGAACGTAACAGCAGAGCGAAAAATGGTCGTCATCACTAATCGGCACGGCATATGTATAGCACATATATTCTCCGCATTCTATTATCAGCAGACTTTATAGAGATATAGATGCAAATCGATGTGGAAACGGAGCTGTCGAGAATACCCAATTGCTGAGAACGGTGTTCGACTTCTGAGGCACTCACAGCAGCTATATTTCAGTTGACCTAGCATTACGATCTTCGGGTGATTTTTGGTCCAGTCTGCATGACGGAGGAGGAGATACAACATCGAACTGTGCGGGCTGAACAACGACATCGACTTAGCCCGAAGAGTGAAGGTCCAACGACTGAGGTGGCTAGGTCATGTAGAGCGCATGGACATAAATGCTCCGGCCCGAACAATTTTCGAATCCGTTCCCGAGGGATGGCGCAGTAGAGACCGCGACCGCGACTCAGGTGGCGCACGCAGGTGGAAGGGGACCTCAACCAACTTAGCGTGCGAAACTGGAGGCAGCTGGCTAAAGATTGAGCTGACTGAAGTCGCTTGTTGGTTTTGAGGCCCAGGTCCACCCGGACTGTAGCGCTACCTTAAGTAAGTAAGTAAGAGCATAACGGAGATGCACTTTGCAGATTTGTTTCAATTTAGTAATTACGTTTCACATTTTTTGTTCAGTTAGGCGAGAATCTGATCTTAAATCGAGATAAACAGATCCGAGTCGAATCCCTCTAAGTCAAACCTCCTTTCACTCGAATTTCCCTCTAACTCGTCTTTTCCGACCCTTTTTTTGCCTTCCCTTCAAAAAAATATTTGTATTAATCCCTCCCTCTAACTCGAATTTTTCCAAAAATCCCTTTAACTCGATATAATTTTGATCTCCCGAGAAAATTCGACTTAGAGGGAGTCGACTGTATTAGAAAAGTGTGTCTTTTGTAAAGCGATGTAACAATTTGAATGTGTTCAGCGGTTCAATCCACATTGTAAATTGGCAGGATAAGAAATGACATCTGGATGACAGATGCCATATGGCTGGGATGAGATTCAAAACCCCGCCATAATGCAATGCGTATTTTATGGTAAAAACAAATGTCAAACAATCAGTTCAAGATAGATTACAGTTTCTGGATATTTTTTTCTCTAAAAACTATTTTATAATTTCCAAAGCTTAAACGACTGCAACCTTTATATTAATTGGTAGTATGCCCGCAGACACCAATAAACAACTACCAAACGATACAAAAGATAAATGAAGTCAAAAACCCAAAGCATTTGTGAAGATTTCGAGATTGAGACTGCAGATGTACCTATAAAAGGGGAGAAACAAAATAAACAGGATATTTACAATTAACTAGAACTCCATGCATATACATTTGTATGAACATAAGTATGTAATTCTCTTCGCAAAGATCTATAGTACAAGGTATAAGCTAAAACTGTACAGAAACATTAAAACCATACTAAGTGCATGAAGAACAAAACACAACTAAAAGAAATGATTTATAGCTCAATACTTTGAACACTTTTACTGCTCTTATACCTGCGAAATAAGGTAGATATGAACTTATGTTCATGTTATAAATACCTATGGTAATATTCCACACAAACGACACTAATTTCCATGAAAAGAAACAACATTTCTCAAATCTAACCCCATTACCACCAAACAGGGATACATTTCCTAAATGATTAATGAGGTACCATTAACTAGAGCATTTTGTGCAAAACATATCTTTTAATCACTTGAATTTGTCAGTTGTATGTAATATTTTATACAAACTATTGCAATAAAATTTCGTGAATACGTGTGATAATGGCACCTGTATGTGACATATTTATCTAAGCTGTAAATATACATGTAGAGTTGTATACGGTACGTTAATAATGTTAATAACCACACCAAACCACTGTCCCCTTTTCTTAGTATTCCCTTATGGAATTGTGGTTATGATTAAAGCAACTCAGTCATTCGTTATGTGAACACATGTTTCTGGTGCGAAAAAGTAATGCTTTTCTCTCGAGAATGGCTATTTGAAACATTACCCTTGATGAAATTTATTCTATGTTTATGTTTTTTCTAATACGAAGAGACTGGTGCAGATAATTAGTTTATCTTGGCTTTCTAAAATTTTGAAGTTCAATTTTTCGAAGTTTTTGGAGTTGTATCACTTGTATTTGCATTTACATTTCTTCGGACAATCAAGCAGCACTATTAGCCCTTAAATCCTACACGAATCTAAACTTGTATGAGGCTGACTCAATCTCCTCAAGAATCTGCTTGGCGAGAAGATGCACTTAACGCCTCGTTGAGGTTCGACTTAACAGTGCCTACTCCAAGATAGCACAACGGGAGATCAAAACACACGCTGACTACTGTGTCAACCTTCAGGGCCTAAGGCAAGTAAAAAGTTCATCAACGTCAACCAATATAAGGACGAGACTTTACTCGGTCTCAACAAATAAGGCTTAAGAACCTTAACGGGAGATTGTTCACTTGATAAACTGATGTGCATATGTATCCCGGCTCTGTGGAGAGCAAAAGGAGACAGTAGAATATATTCTTCGCGTTTGTCTAGGAGCAGCAAGAAAAAGGGTTGGTGCCGTGGCTCAGTAGTAAGTGCGTTGGATGACTAAGCGGGAGGTTCGAGGTTCGAGTCCCAGAAAACACCAACAAGTTTTTTCATAGTTTTACCCCTCGCGAATGTCTGACAAACATCCGAGAGTTCTCTATGAAGGTAACTGCAGTTGCGTTACCTCGTATTCTTATTTAAATAAACCTAAAAACAGTATCTTTTATGGGTGCCTTTGTCTAATTCTAAATATGTATGTACATTTATAGAATCTTTGGGCATATCGAAACTTTCTTTCGATTTCCAAATTCTGAGTATTTACTACTGCTTCTTCTATTAGAATTATCACTGTCACTGAAACTATTCGACATGAACCACTGTAAGACATAAGCACTAATCGCGAGCATTGTTTGCTCAGCTGTCCAGTTCCGGAGCATATCGGAATCCCGCTTTTAAAGCCCGTTCTCAGAATCCCACATGACGTTAGCTAGAATGGCTAAAATTAAGAACGAAAAAAATTTCGAATGGGACAAAAAATAGAAATTACAAAAATCTCAAAAAACCTTATCTAAAAAAACATCTCTGTAACGCTTCACAATTTTGTGTGTCATCCTTGTGCAAGGGCTTTGCTAATATTCTCCTCATCTTTCCTTTCCAGGTTTAGTTTATGTTCTGCCCTAACAAAGACTTTCGCAGGTATACACAATGTTAACGTCGTCAAATGAACAACAGATGTTAGGGCATAGTTCATATAACTTCGAATTAAGCCCCAGTCCAATACTTCGTTAATTTTTGCAGTTCTTTTGAAATGTTAAAATTGTTCGCTTCCGTAATTTGAATGTGAGCTTGGTATACTAAGTTATCTTAGATTTAAATTACATCTTAGCGAATTTTAACTCACTCATGGTAGGTACTCGTAGACCTGGCCACTGGAGCATAGACGGGGTGGAATCAGTCAAATCATTTACTTTTAAACCTTTTGTTTTCCTTCAATGTTTTTGCTCTTTTGATGCCTTTAATTTCCTTCGAAATGGCTTCTTTCTAAGCTTCACTCCCAATTGCATCTTACTACTCGTAAGTTTTAAGTTCTTCATTTTTAGTTCAGAAATACTCATAATTATGGCTGTGTAAATTTATTACCATCTGCTTTTATATACACACATACTTATTTTTCTTCCTCGTCAGTCTGTGTTTTATGTCCTTTTATTTCTGCTTCTATTTTTATCATAAGAGGGTTTTCTATCAATTTCATTATCCTCGTATCACTATGGTAATTATATTTTTGAAATACATATCTGTGGTATCATCCCACCTTTATTATATTTTTAACCTTCTTCATCTGATTATTGTCGTCAGAAATTTAATCCTTTCATAGCCATCTACTGTCTATAGAGCTAGAGCTTACCTTCTTTCATAATGTTATTTACACATAATGGTTAGACCAAACTTAATGCATTTGTCTGAGGTAAGATAAATATAAGTCTAAAAGTAGAAGACGTTTTGAGGGAAGCAGGCAAGCAAGGCGCTATATGCACCTATCCTACACTATCCCTAGGGACTATAATTGGTTTTACTCCTTTGCATTTTTGCTTGAATAGTAGTGGTCGAATCATTAAAAAGTGAATGCCAGAGTTAGTCTAATTACAAAGTCCCTCAATCGCCTAGAAATTTTTCCAGTACTTTTCAGGCTGAGCTTCACCCTATCGAATGGCATTTTGGCATAATGGTCTACGCAATATCAGACTCAGTGTTCAAGGGTTAAGTGTTCAGGCTAACAACAACATACACCCTCAAAGTAACAGGGACGATAGCAGGTTATGATAGGAAAATATTAACATTATTCAAAATACTAAATGCCGACTCTGCTAAGAGGGTGATGAAACTACGGAACACATCCTTACATACATACATATGTATATACCAACTAAGCCAGTGTTTGGGTCTATGATATACAAGGATGAAATATTTTTATATTTCTGTTTCTATAGATTTCCAAAGAATGTCGAAGGTTTCCTGGGTAAAAGTTGATTTTTGCTCTCATTACATCCTTTAAGTGGCAGAGGCTTCACACCATCGTTTCAAACTAAACGTTTAAAAAATACTCTAATTGCTTCAGAAAGGAATATGGTTAGCTTTAATAAAAAAAGTTATATAACATTTTTTAGCTAGACTTTAAGAAAAGATATTCAATATATTCTCCCACAATTACCTAAAATGTTAATTCAATTGTCTTAAGTCCATCGAATACATAAGACGGCATGTACTCTGAAGTTACTTACCGTTTTATTTCCGAGGTTTTTGACTCTGCAATTTAAGTACGCCGTCTTTCCGAGTAATGCGGTGACATTCTTTGACGCTGCTTTATCAAAATACGGACCATTTCTATTTTCCTCTATAATTTCAATTGTATTTCTATGTACACCGGAAGAACCTTTGTTACTGCTTCCACCAGTCCTACTTGAAATAGTAGTACTTGGTGTGCTGCTGCTACTGCTACTGCTGATAGTATTCGCCGTGTTTGGGGTACTGCTGGTAACAGCATTTACATTTGAATTGCTAATTGCGTCATCTCCGCCATTGCCACTACTACTGCTACCACTTGAATTACCCGAAGTAACACTATTGCTTGAAATTGCATTTAAACTATTTCCATCCTTTGGTTTTGATGATTCTCGCTGAGCCGCATTTACTTTAAAAGAGAAACATACAAATACATAAGATTAATTGAAGTATATGTACATATGTACATTTAACTAGAAAAATATTTATATTAAAGGATATTCGTCAAGTATCCTGAAAGAAAAATCTTTGGATCAGTGGTACAACATTCAAGCTGGGCAATGTAAGTAATTAAAAGGCATTTGTTTGAGTTTAAGTATAGGTAATACCTCGATTTACGACGCTTCGATTAACGTCATTTCGACTTACGACGGCAAAAAAATTCAGGAAGCTACCTCCATTTACGACGTTTTTGCTTCGAACACATAATTTTTTTTTTCTTGAAATATTTTTCCTAGTAGGCCATGCATTTCAGTTCAAATTACGTATGTATGTATTTGTATACAAATTGTTTTTCCATTTTACTTTTGTCAGTTGTCATACTAGGCTGTTTTTCGATTTAGTTACGAAAGTGAAAAACTAAAGTAATTAATTTTAAATATTTCTTTTTACTGTTAAATTGTGACCCATTTTGGTAAGTTGCAATATTCAAACTATGTGAACATGTGTTATGTACAATGTATGCATGTATGCACTTATTTTCTTGTAGCTTTTTTTGTTATGGACGGAAAAAGAAACGGTTGTGAGCTACATAAAGTTCTCAAGAAGAAAGCTAGAAACGTTTTAGAAATAAACTCTAAACTAGATATTCTACAACGCTTGGAAAAAGGAGAAAAGGCAGTTGATATTGCACGGGACTTCCTCAATCAACTGTCCGTACTGTGAAGGCTTGTGCAGATAAACTTCGTGGAAGTGCTGAGGCTGGAGTATCTACCTCAGACACTATTTTAACCAAACTCAGACCTCCTGTAATGAAGAAAATGGAAAAGCTGTTATTTACCTGGACACAAGATTTGAACCATAGGAGAATTCCAGTGACTACTGGTGTCATTCAGGCAAAAGCATTGGGCTTATTTAACAAAGTTAAGAACCAGAATGATATCGATTTCAGTGCAAGCCGTGGATGGTTCGACAAATTTAAAAAAAGATAACAGCTTCACAATGTCAAATTGAGTGGGGAATCTGTAAGCGCCGATACTGAGGCAGCAGCAAGTTTTCCAAAGAAACTCTAGGAAATTATTGAAGCAGGAGGTTACATGCCAAGCCAAGTTTTTAACATTGATGAAACGGGGTTGTATTGGAAGCGATTACCAGGAAGAACGTTTATATCCAAAGCAGAAAGCACAACAACTGGCTACAAAACTGCCAAAGAGAGACTGACGCTTCTTTTGGGAGGAAATGCACACGGAGATTTTAAGCTCAAACCACTATTGGTATATAACTCCGAAAACCCACGAGCTCTAAAAAATGTACCAAAAACTGACCTCCCGGTTATTTGGCGGTCAAATAAAAAGGCATGGATTACAGCGGCCCTTTTTACTGAGTGGTATAAGAACGGGTTTTGTCCAGCCGTTAAAGAGTATTGTTTGAAAAACAATTTGCCTTATAAAATTCTTTTAATCTTTGACAATGCCCCTGGCCATCCTAACAGTCTGGATGAAATCGATGAAAATGTGAAAGTGATTTTTCTACCACCCAACACAACATCATTACTGCAACCAATGGATCAAGGAGCTATAGCTTTTTTTAAAGCATATTAGAAGCTATTGACAAATCTTTAGACAACACAGGAAGCGAAACGGCCATTAATGAAATTTGGCGTAAATACGGCATCTATAAAGCCATTATAAATATAAGAGATGCTTGAAATGATGTAACGGCATCAAATATGAGTAGGGTTTGGCGGAAAGTTTGGCCTGAATGTATCCGAGATCATAACGTGGATGTTCAGTTTAACGAAGAAGGACGGGTAGTTGCAGAAGTTCTTAGTTTTGCAAGAGAAATCGGGTTCTCAGAAATTATTGAAGATGATATAAGTGAGCTAATCAACCAGCAAGAAGAGCCTCTTACTGATGAGGAATTTCTTCAAATCCTACAAGGTTCAGAAGAAAAATGTTTGCCTGAACAATCAGAAAAAGGCAAGTTTTCTACAAGAGTTTTCAGCTTTTTTTTAACAGTATTTAGCAGTTTTCCTTGAAACCAAACTCGTTTCAAGGAACTTTTTCCCACAATACATACTTACATGCTTACCTACTTATCAGGCTTCCGACCCTTGAAGAGTCTCGGCCTGCGATACAGGAACCTGCCATCCCCTTCGGGTATGTGCTGTCAGTTCATCAGCTCAAGTATCCTAGCATCCGCGATTGCTTAGTCCTTATAAGGTAGGTTCAATATTCTTTGTCGTCTCGAATCTGAGAGCTGGAAGAGTCTCTTGGCTAAAGAATAGTCGTCGCACCATGTGCCGAGTCAAGGTATTCGATGTGTTTTGACCTTCCGAAATAAATACACATCTTGGTACAGCTTAGTAAAAATTAAGCCCTTAGCCAAATCATTTACATTCCTCGGTTATTATAATATGGATATAAAATATTGTTTAATTTAGATAACATTAAGTCCATTGGAGTTGGCCTCTGTAGTCTTCTCGGCTCAGTGGGTGTATTTGAGATTTGTTTCTCTGATTTCTCTATTTGGGTGCTGATGTTGAAAAGGCGTTGAAAATGTTTCGTTGCAGTTTATATTGCCTCTTGTTGTAGTATTTTTAATTTCCGGTCCTTCTGAATTTTTACGTTTCGTATGCTCCACGGCGCATTTAGTATGCAACGTAGTGCTTTATTTTGGAATCTTTGTATGGGAACAATGTTACTTTGTTACAGCCCCATAGTTGAATGACGTACGTCCAGATTAGCTTGAGAACTTGAAGGTACACAGTAGTTTGTTGCGAACTCTGATCTTTTCCCACATAACCAATTAATTTTTCCAAATTTTAGGTTCAGCTCATCTCTTTTTTTCTTGACGTGTTCTTTCCATTTTAGTTTCGCATGTAGGGTCATTCCAAGGTACTTGGCAGTGTTAGCATACGGAACTGTATTTGAGTTAATGAATATGGGATTAATATCTGTTCTCAAGTTTGTAATCTTTATGTGACTCAATTTAGATTGATTGAGTTTGATCCCCCATTTTTTCGTACTTCTTCTTTTACGTTTATTGTTTTTGAATTATATAGCGCGTATAAGTACATCTAATGCTATATAGTTCTCCCATTTTAACTGCCTTGCTACTGCGCCACTCATGGTGTTAGCTAAGTTTGTAGACCTAAGTATTCGTCTGCAGGATTCTCTGTTTCGGATTACTTAATCGCTCAAGCCTAGGTGTGGTAGCTTTTTCTGTAATTCAGTAATCCAATTGTTTTCCTTCCGGGCCCTTTTTCGTCCTTCTGCCTGAACGTGAGTCGTCATTGCCATTTTTACCGGGTTGTCCGCAGGTTTTCTATGCACATGGCAGTACCAACTTAGTGGGTCAGCTTCGAGCTTTTCGGCGATCGGTTTCATTATGTGTAGGCTTCCACGTATACTCGTGCTTCTTATTTTGCCTAGCTTTGTAACTCCGACCGACATCCGTAACATTTTCATCTCTGCCGTATTCATTTTGCTTTTGTATATTTCGTACATCGTCCAACATTGAGACCCGTACATTAAAGCCGGGTGCAGGACTGTTGCGTATAATCTGCACTTAAGCTTTAATGGCATTTTTCGATCACAAAATATCGCCGAGCTCTCTTTCTATTTCATCCACCCTATTTCATCCACTGATACAATGCGTGCTGTCGTCGTCGCAGTTTCCTTGGTCATTGACAATGGAGCCTAAGTATTTGAATTTTTCGCATTTAAGGAGCAATATGCCGTCCAATGTGATATCAGGAGAGGGACGTGTTCGATCAGAAAAACGATAGTGAAAATGTTCGGTTTTTGTGCGACTGATTCTTAGTCCGTTATCTTCTAGTGACTTTATGTTGCTATTTAATGCCGTTTGGAGAGCTACGGCGTCGTCACTCACGTAGGCACTGTCGTCTGCAAAGAGGAGGCAGGTTGTTCCGGGTTCTTCGTCGTGTTGTTTCAAAAGAAAGTCTTGAACGGTGTTAAATATATTCGCGCCGTTGATTCTTCTTTGGTGTTGTAACTCCCGTGCCGCTTGACGTCGATCGATAGATCGTGCAACTTCCTCGAGTTCTTGGTAAAGGTTCTCCGTCGCCCTTGCCCGCGCTTTGGCTACCACCTGCTTGGCAGCCTTTGTGCACCGAACATATTCGAGCCCAAGTCGTTCTTTTCGCCTTCGTTGTTGGAACCCAAGTTCCAAGTTCAGCCTTTTCAGCAGCACTTCTTGCCCAAGTGTTATCTTCTTTTTTGAATACTCAGTATCCTTTTCTGCCGTTAGGATGCGTGGATATTTGCTAACACTCTCATTTTTGATTTCTTTTTTTGTGCTAATTCATAACTTTCAATATCTATGTACATATGTATGTATTTGAATTTGTCTGAAATACCTTTAGTTATGAAAAAGTCGATTACATTGCGTATCCTGTTCGGGTCTGTCGGCCAGTAAGTATGTTGTTTCCCGGATTGGAAGTCACGAATATTTGACGAAGTATTTTTCTTTCTAAGGGGCCCAAAACCTGCTCCGCTTTCCTGCTTATTGTCCACCACTCTGTGTAAGATTGGCAAGATAAAAGTTCTGTAGAGCATCATTGAATGCTGTCATAAGTAGCCTTAAAGTCGATAAACAGATGGTGTCTTTCGATTTAAAATTCGTTAGTCTTTTCTAGAAATTCTCTAACCATACAGATAAGATTCGACTTGAACCAGAGACACCAGTTAACACTTTTAAGATCGAATATAGCCAGTATCGACTTCCAAAAGCTGGCACGCGAGATATAAATCAGTTTCTTACTATGCCCCAATTTCTAGTACAATTCAAAGATAGCAATAGACATTCCAGAGCTTAGTGAGCCATATTTAACATTTTCATAAGTCATTACAGGACACAATTCACTTAAGCTTTCAAATACTGCTGATATGTATATGCAGAGGCTGTTGCAACAAAGGCGTACATAGATGATTACCAAAGGGTAAGCAGAATCAGAAACATGACCCTAGGGAGATATAAATTAATCAGCGATGTGGTATTTAGTCAAAAATCATACAAAAAAAATTTCCGCGAAATCCCAATTTATAAGGTTAGTAGAAAATATGTACACATGTTTCCTTTATGCCGTTTTTAACTGTCCAATGTCCCTTAAGGATAGACGGAGTTGGGAAGGTGAATTAAATATTTCGTGCTAAGATCGATTGGTAATTGCATGGCGGGTTGCACTCTACTATCCCGAATACAAATCAAGCTCAGACAAGAAGAAATCGAGAGAAGTGTGTTGCGAGCACAGTCAACGATGACCGTGTAATGTGGAAAACTCGCCCCGCGAAGTAAAACCTGATGCTTGTCTGAGCTATTTAAGGTAAGCTTTGGCCAGTGAGAATCTGACCAACCATGTAACACGATACCTAATCAAGGTTGCCCCTCAACATCAACCTAACCAATTTTCGAATATCTCTTGTTCAAACTTCTATCCATCCAAGTATTGTAACACACAGACATATTTTTGGTCATAATAGTATGCACCCTTTTTCCAAACGTATCCTGAAACTCTTCTGTAACTTCAAAAGCTTTGCTTCTAGTCTACCAATATTAAATATGTTTAAATGAAAATTAATTTTAAATTCATCACATGTCCTCATCAATAATCGTCCTTCGAGAATATTAACTTTTTTTTATTTACTTATCTATTTTTTTTTATCTTTCTTCGGGCTAAGCTTTCTTGCCTCCTACTTATATTTCTTCTGCAACTCATCATTCTTATAATTTTTTGACTGTTTTATCTTTCTCAACTTTTGATTAGATTCGCATACGAGTATACTTATATGTAGTAGGTATGTATGTATGCTTGTATTTATGGAAATACATCTGTATACATGCTATTTTGTATATGCGTAGTATTTATTATTTTGCGTTGCTGTTTGACTTGTTAAAAAAAAGAAGACAAAGTTACATCTACGATAAGTAGAGAAGACGCGTAAGGACATTATGTTTTCCTTTGCTCCATATTCGCGCAGTAGTATGAAATTAACTTCGTATACAGATATAGCCAATGAGTTGTTTGTATCCCGAAGGCAGAAGACGAAAAACAAAATATGTAATCAAATTACTATATGGATATACAAAATCCAATGAATTTTTTCGGCCTCGGGTTGATTTTTACTTGGCTAACATTTTTTAGATTATTTGAAGAGGATGTTAAGTCATCAGATGTTTGAGCTCGTAGGGTTACGGAATATGTACATATATATGTATGTATATTCTTATAATGTATGTAAATGTTTAATTTTCAAGATGAGTAAACAAAATTAAGAAGTAAATTGGATGATGTTTAAAGAGGATTTTTGCTGACGATATAATGAATATCTTTCTAAAGCTCTCTATTATCGAGAGACAAATTTAATGAGATTGATAGTCCTCTTGTACTTGTACAGGTTTGGGATCATAATGCTTAATAATAAGCAAGTAGATGTAAGAAACCACATAAGTTTATAGATGTGCTACACCATTGACGTTGACGTTGACATTGACTAGACAGTGCAGAATTTTTGTACTAGTATGTGGGAGCTCAATCAGACTTCCTGATCACAGCAGTGTCGTCCAAGCGGAGGTCCTGGCAGTGACAGAGGTAGCCAATATGTATGTTATCAATAACTATAATATCAGTAAACCAATATCTGCTTTTGAAATCAAGTCAAGGCTATGTAAGTAGTTCGCTGCTCTCGCGAAAAACTAAAAGCTTTTGGCTCACAGCACAATAGAAATCTCTGATGGGTCCCTGGTCATAGGGACATACAGTCAGTGGCAAAATTATTTGCACAATGCAATGCTTACACCATATCATTTCAATAAAGTTGTATATCTTTTGAAAAATTCAATATTTCAGTTATGTTCTTCTTTATTATCAATCTTTTTTAAGTCCTCTTGAAACGGTAAATAAAAAAACAAAATCAAATTTCTAACATTTCTACTTTTAAAAGAATGATAATTCAGCGGTCTTCCCTTTCCGAAGTAACCTTTTTTATGCTTCTACGGGTTCGGTTTTTTACAGTTCTATGTGTTTTTTGTTTTCCAATTTTGTAATAAATTGTTCTTTGACTGTAGCGATATTTTGCCGAAAATTCTACTGCCGAAGCACCGGTTTCAAGTTATGCAACAATAGCCGCACGTTTTTCCGTTGATAGTTCTCTAGTTCTAGCCATTTAAACGTTTTAAAAATTGGCTGAAGGAAAGGCGCTAAACTACTAACAATAACTAATCGATTTGCATTGAATAGTCAAAGAATTTAACTATGGGTGCATATCCAGAACAGTTAAATGCATTTGTGCAAATAATTTTGCCGGCGTTTAATGTTGTTACAATAATTTTGCCACTTTCTTTTCTATGGTTTTAACGTTTACTGTAAGAAATTTGATTTTGTTTTTTTATTTACCGTTTCAAGATGACTTAAAAGATTGATAATAAACAGGAACATAACTGAAATATTGAATTTTCCAAAAGATGTACAACTTTATTGAAATGATATGGTGTAAGCATTGCATTGTGCAAATAATTTTGCCAGTGAATGTATGTATCTGAGATAGCCGACAAACTCGCAAGAAAGGAGTCGGCAACTGACCTCAATCAAACCTTCACTCTGTAACCTCAAAAAGCGAGTGGACCATCATTTCTAGTGACAACCAACAGTAGGCGCTTACCGCTGTGATATATGAAGGCAGCTCTGACTGTGGGCCTTGTGGTTAAAGTGGTTAGTGCGTTGGATCAGTGAGCGGGAGGTTCGAATCACAGAAACGGCAAAATGTTATTTCACGGTATGTGTCTCGCGCATGCCTAACAAGCGTCCGAGAGTATTAACTGTCAAGAGGATGTTTCTCAATTTGCTTTTCGCATATGGCTCTAAATTGAAGGTCCCTTCCGTTTTGTGTGAAAAATATAACACGTACAACACGGATGGTCGCGAGAAGCTAGACCCTGGACCACATACGTCTGTTGCATTTGTATTTTTTTTTTGGTAACAACTGGTTAACCTATTTTTTTCAATAATAATTAATAGTGAATACATACGGGTGTCCCAGTTAAGAGGTATAATACTTTAACTGAAGATTCCTGAAGTTCCGGCGAACAAAAAATCATATGGCAGGAGGGGTCTATTTTTACCCCAGTTCGATTTATAGGCTGTCGAAGTGGGACACCTCCGATTTGCAGGCATAGTCAAGAAGTCTTATTGACTCAGGCTTATTGACTATGCTGCTTTCTCATCTCAGTATTCACAGGGGAACATGGCGGTGTTCTGATCATGAAACAGTCAACCAAATTGATCACATTGCGATCTACGCAAGACATGTCTCCAGTATCCTGGATGCTCGAATCTTCCGATCAGCCAACATCGATTCGGACCACTACATTGTTGCAGTCAAGGTACGAATGCGGATATCCCAAGCGCCACAACAAGGAAAGATTGCTGTGAGAAGATTTAATGTGGAAAAGTCAGACGAGTGTATACCTAATGAGTTGAATCTCAGCATCGTTTGCCCAATCCACAAGAAAGGAGACCCCTTTAACTGCGCCAATTACAGAGGTATCAGTCCTCTCAACATTGCGAACTTATTTGAAATACTGTGCGAACGCCTAAAACCCTACGTCCTTAGATAGCGATTAGTGATTTCCAACCTCCTTAGTGATTTTTATCACACGAGCTTGTGATTTTTGGGTTGTGGTTTTACTATCCATTTATGTATAATATTTATCAAATACATACCTACCTTGTGTTATTTATATCGTAAAACAAAATTACGTAAACATATGATATACATAGATATAATTACCATTCATATAGGTTAATGTTATACCAATTTTATTCTGCTTAATTAATTACTAAGTATAACAACCAACAAAATATACACGCATATATACATACCTATGTATGTATGTAGATACAAAAAGTAAAATTATCTCAAATTATCCATTTTTCTGTTCGTTAATCGCTTTTCGAATGAATTCCATTTGCACGACTTATTTGATATATCCGCTATATCCGCTTTCCCTTTTAAATCAACGTAATGATTCTTTTTTTTATCCTTTGTTCGTTCATAAATAAATAATTAAATACGGAAAATGTGCCGTGAGAATTAAAAAGGAATGTAAAAAGGGCACTTCAAAGTCGTTTGATACAAGGCACGTGGAATTGAAAAATCCATTCTGAAAATATTGTAAGTACTGTGCACACATACTAGTGAATCAGTATCTGTCCTAGTTGCAATTTCTTTCGTCTTCTTTGGAAGAATTTCTACTACCCTCTAATGACGGCAGTTAGGGATAAAAGGAAACAATTTTTTTTTGTTTAATCTGCAATATGAATATGGTAACGTTTGTTGGCAATTTAGAATGACGTCAGGTAAAATTTAATGTTGGTATTAAGTGGTATCTATTATATTCTATTCCTTCGATGAATTTGCACATAGATATTAAAGAATATAACAAGCCACACACATACATATGTGTGTAATTATATATGCATATACATGTTCGTATACGCTAGATATTGATTTCAATATCTTAATGACATTTCAGAGGGTATTTCACCACTTAATTCCAGTCTGAGCACTGGCCCTGATTAAATTCCATATTATGTAAGCAGGTACTTAAGAAATGTAAGAAAATCGCTATCCAAGCCACTTCAGTGAATTTTTAATTTGTCCTTATCTACAGGAGTTTTCCTAGATGAGTGGAAGATTTCATTTGTTAGTTCTATTTACATATATGTAAATCTGGGTAGAAATAAAAATAGAAAATTATCGAGGGATATCCAAGATATCGGCTATTCCAAATTTATTTGAATTAACAGATAAACAAAAATTGTACTTTCATGCAAAAGAGTAAATATCACCTTCACACTGGATAGTCAACGACAACTACATTGTTTCACATTGGACTTCAAGCCATTGGAAAAATAGGAAGCAAATACGAGTAGTTAAAATTCATGAGGTTCAATTTAAATGTATCAATGTTTTATCAGGAGTTCCACAAGGCAGCCACCTTGGCTCTATGTTATTTAACATATTTTTGATTCAATTTGCAAAGTGTTAATGACTGTATTAATACTCAAACTGATTTAAATAATATTGTTTGATGGTGTATTGAAAACTTTTTACCACTTCATGTCAGCAAATTTAAATTTTTTTTATTTTTGATACCACTTTTACATTTAGTCACCATATTGACAACATTGTAGCAAAACGCAATTCAATGCTAGGATTTCTTAAGAAAAACTGCAAAGATTTCTCCAAGAAAAAATGTGCCCAACTTTTGTCTACGATCTGATGAAATGGTGTAGCCACCTTAAGCACAAAAATAGAACTATTTCCCGCAATGGAATAAATGGAACTATGTATGTAGTATCCGAAACTATTGCACTGGCATAGCACTTAAAGCAGACCCCAAATATCAATGAAATCCGATAAAATTTGTTAGGTTGTTTGGGGACAGATGGGGATCGTTTGAAAACTATTTTGAAATAGTTTTGGTTTTTAGCCCAGCAATTGACGGGTTATTAAGTTTTGGGCTCAAGAGCACCGGTAATATACCTCTAAGGATTCCAAAGGATTATTCCTTTCTGTTGAACTCACATTCAGACCCCTAGTTGAGAGCAGAGATATTGGAGTAAATGCATAACTTTCAACATAAAGCATTATTTACAAATAACTGCTTGAGGGCGCATCACAAAGTGAATGGTAGTGAATATTTTAAGGATTCTAAATGGTTTTTGAATCTATAAATAATTAATTAGTAACTGAACATGCTCTTCTATAGAGGGACTATGCTTTTACTTTTAAAAACACATTTTATTTGATAAATTAACTTCTTCGGCCTCTGTGACCAAATTAATGGGGAATGAGACAGGCCAATAGTTCACCACTTGGGTGGATCCACAATTCTATTTGGCCTTATGTCACTTTGCACTGAATATCTGATTTTGCTTACCTGATTAATATATACGCTCCACAAACTATTCTAAAAAGTTTAAATTGTCGAATAAAAAGAGACCTAACTATACACCGCGTAGCGGCGCCCTGAGCACCTGCATGATGAGTGGATGAGTCGAGGAAATGTCCATAGTTTTCTTTTTTAGCGAGCGTAGCGAGCTCACCCAACTTGACTTTCAGGCTTTCGCCTGCTAGTCAGTTCAATACTAATTATGGCCCTGCACCAGAATTTACTGGTAGTAAGCCATTTGATGCACCGAGCAGATGTATGACTGAAAAGTGAGTTATTGCTGAACGCCAGAAACGGTGATCAATTGAGCGTAGGCAAGCCACAACAGCTTTTTAAATACCAGAGCGAAGAAAACTCAGTGTTTAGTTGCAATGATTAGTTGCAATACTCAAACGACGTAGGAACTTTAGGTATCATCTGATGAAGATGGATTTTGGGGATTGCGATACCTGCAAACTATGCCTGGTATATATGTGGGTAGGTAGAGAAACCAAGAAAGATTGAATGCTGCTGGATACATCGAGGCACCGAAGTCGGTTTTTAAGCCTGGATAGACAGAGTTACTGAAGGAATACCAAATATGTACCATGCGTGTTCCAGCAGTACAACTCTAGAATTTATTTCTTTTAAATTTGTCGTAAAATAACCTAGTAATATGCGGACATACATAAATATACATATAAGGGAGGAAGAGATATGACATAGGAGTGCATTTGCGTGATCGCATCGTGCAGTCACTCACCGCCAAAAGAGTGCCGGACTATCTTCAAAAGATATTGATTGATTGTTTCCGCAATAGAGTAGTGTTTTACGACAACGACAATGGTACAAAGCGCTACATACTCACAGATGGCGTCCCTCAACTCAAGGCTCTATATTGGGTCCACCACTGTGGAACCTAATGTACGACGATGTTCTTAGACTGCGAATCCCAAGGTCATCAAATCATGCATGTCATGCAGACGACATAGCCATCGTTGTAGTAGAAAAACTTATAGAAGAAGTGGAGCACGACTGCAATGAAGCTATAAGGACAGTCCGAGACTGGCTAACAAGCATGGGCCTAAAGTTCGCAGTAGAAAAGACGGAAGTAGTACTAGTAAACAGTGGAAAAGCCATGGAGACTATAACGGTACCTTGGCATAGTCATAAATGCTCGACTTACCTTTAAACAGCAGCTACAGTACGCAGCTGAGAAGGCAGCAAAGCAACCGCTGCCCTGGCAAGGATAATGCCGAATATTGGTGGACCGTGATATAGGAAAAGGCCGCTGTTAGCTAAAGTCGCGACGTCAATAATGCTGTATGGGTCCCAAATATGGGCACAAGAGAAGTATCTCTCCAGTAAACAAACGGCGATAACTCCAACCGATAGGCAGGCTCTAGCAAGGACGAAAAGCTCACGTTATTGGCAATCCCAACATCGAAGTTTGGATCAGGAGAAAGCATTAAGATTTAAATTTCTACCTGACGCACATTTTTACCGGATACAGATGTCTTAGAGCATATCTTCACAAGTTTGGACACGACGGCAATCCAGATTGTCCAAATTGCATGAGAGCAGCTGAAGACGCTGAATATACCGTATTCCAATGCCCGAGGTACGAAGCAGAACGACAGCTAGTGGCGCAGAGACTAGGCGAAGTCTTAACCCCTGAAAATGTGATTAAGCACATTATCAGTTCGGAAGATAGTTGGAACGTCATTAATATTATTATTTAAAAAAAAAAAATAGACTGAGAGCCCACAGTAATTTTTGGGTTTGAATGATAATAAAAAATAATTCGTTTAATTATACTATGTTTTTACATATGTATGTACATTGTGCCACATCGTCAACTGCTAACAATACTCAGCGAAAATGTTCTCAACACTCAAGGGAACGCCGATAACATGGATATCTTAATCAGATACAAATTCAAAGAAATAGTCTCGGATCTCCTCCAAACGGCCATAAATATAGTAGCGGCTTAAACGTCGACTTCAAAAAAGCACCAAAGTTGCTTTCACGAAGAGAAGGAAAGAAATACATACATAGTTCACACTCTTTGGGGGGTGCAATAGAGTTCTCAAAAGAAGCTTAATATTTAGGTTTGACACTAGACGAACTACTTATGTAAATGGAATTTTCACCTCACAACAACAATAGACAAAGCCATATCTCACTATGAACCAGCAGATGCATCCCTGGTAAAAATTGGGTTTTTAGCCCCAAACTGACACTGTGAAGGTACATAGCAATCGCACGCCATTAGGGGTGGCAATGGTGTAGTGGTAGCGTCATCGTTTGTCAAGCTGATGGTTCACAGTGCAAACCCTGGTGTCAGCAAGTATTATATGATAAGAAGCAGTCCGATCAATTGCGAAAGCTTATGACAACACTACTGCGAAGGCATAACACTGGCAGTAGGTTTGTCATGGCTGCAAAAATTGTTCGCTCTGTTAATGATTGATATGCTTATAATCCCAGGTGGACTCGGAAAAAAATACTGTGAATCAGAAGCGAAGGCAAAAAATATATAATAGCAATCAAATCTACCCAGTTATTCTGGACACCACCCCTGGAGCTAATGTGAAACCTAATGCAGCTGAGTTTCAAACCACTACACCGATCTCTTTCTCTCTCTCTCTACCTATCTTTCCAACGCCCGCACCATGTGACAAACATGTAAAAGGGTATTCATAACCCCTTGAGTGCGTGAAAATTATTAAAAAAAAAAAAAAACGGCCGATTGTAACACACCTACATATCTACATACCAGCGTTGCCGCAGAAATTTTTTTTTCCGTACCAAGTGGCAAGTTTGCGTTTTTATTATTAACTTGCGAGTACCCGGCGTGCGTTGCTGCGCAGTAGTTAAAATGCAGTTGCAGGCAAATTCCTCGACTAAACTTCGCAGAAACACTCAGAATAATACCGAAGATTGCCTAAAAATTTGAGCTTAATCGGTTCGGTGGCTTCGGAGTCCATGGAAAACATACAAACATACATAGGTGCATAGGTACATTGAGTTTAATATATAGTCGAACCCTCTAACTTGAATTTTTTCAAAAATCTCTTTAACTCGAAATTTTGATCTACCCTGAAAATTCAACTTAGAGGGAGTCGACTGTAGGTACATATGTATGTATATAGATTTCATTATAGGACATAAAGGAATTTATTCATTAATTAATCACAAAAAACATCGTTCAGCTGATGCACAACCGTGTGATGAAATTATACATACATATGTGTTAGCATGGATTTGGAAATATGTTCAGTTTTTCCTAATGCTACCCAAAATTTTGTTGAACTCTTAGCAAACATTGAGTCACTACGTTCAGAATCAAAAATTTTCCTCATTTCAGCGAATAATATTTCCTTTTCACATTTAGGAATGTGTGAAAATCTAGAGATCAAAGTACGAGTACTAGTGTTATGGTAAAATAACAGATAATGGGTGGTGTGAATAAAAATTGAGTGTGAGTGTTCCCTCAGCATTTTGGAGGGAACACTCCATTTGGTGTGAATAAAAGTAGGGTTCGTTAAGTTTAACGAAAACCCGCCACTCACATATTTCGACAGTTGCGTGTTACCTCCATTTTGCACTTTTTTCCATTTTCCATTTCCTCCACTTGAAGAAGTTGAGTGTGCATTGGAGGTAACTTCAAGAGATAAAAAAATGGAGAATACTGTTTCGGAAAATGAAAAAAAGAGATCTGGAATGGAGGAAAAATATTTCATAAAAATTCTACAATTTTATCCTTGCTTGCTGGAAAAAAGCTCAGCTCCGGACATGAAAATTAAAAAGCAAATTGCGTAGAAAGCTATGGAAGAGAAAATTCCATGGCGTTGATATGAAAATATGAACGCGGGTGTCAAATCAAAAGGGAATAGAAACAAAGACGGGCAATTTACCCATGATTTTAAAAGCCCATGACAAACAGCTGCTGGATTTGACAGCTCTCCACTCTAGTTTTTAAACTTCAACTTGAGGGGATGAACCTAGTTAGAGGAAATTTTTTATTCACACCAAATTGAGTGTTCCCTTGGAGTGTTCCGTTAGTTTTTATTCACACCACCCATTGTTAGAATCGTTTTTAAAATCGTAGGATCTGTTATTTAAAGAGCGTTTAATACGCCGTCATTCAAATTCAGTTTTGTAATAATTTCTTTTGAAAGTTTCTTCTTCTTCGTTTCCTTTGTTCCGCAAGGTTAGGATCAAGATTATGAGGATCATTACCCTCCCACTTTACTGCTACTGGCAGCCTGTGGAATTCACCGATTTGACCACAAATAGTATCTGCAGAAATATTCTTAGACCGTTCCGGCATGGGTTTTCTTTTGGAAGTCTAAACAATTTTTTTAAAAGTCTTTCAAAACAATTGTTTTGTCGCTATATTTCAAATCAGAAAGTTCTTCGTCGCTCTCAATGTAAAATGGTGCCACATAATTAAAAAGTCATAATGGTATGATCGTGCTACATTGGCAACGTTTAATTATACAAGTGCAACACGCGTGTGGCGGCAAAAAGAAAAAGAATTCAGGACAAGACAGACCTGAATTCCCTTCTCTTCAAATTTTTTTTTTTTTTTTCAAATTGCAAATTTGATTGTAGTGAAATCATTGTTTAGACATATGTAGACTTCCTTGTTGACAAAATGTATTGCCACAGTGCCTGACAATTATTTTATACAGCTATGTATATATGTATGTATGTATGTACATAACACAATGTGCATGCAAATTATAGCGTCACTTTTAGATTTTCAATCAGGAACATACATAGCATGCAGACATGCTGAATCGTGGAGGCATTCACGGCATTATTCAAAAAATAATTTTCCAACATGTAAATAAATAAAAAATTTAATAAATCTGTATAGTATTTTTATACATATGTTTGTATATATTTTTTTTTTTGTAATAGTACTCGATAGACTCACCGGCATTTCCAGAAATCACAACTGTTATTACAACAAGCATTGTTAGCATGGCAGACCTTGTTGGTGTTATTAGCCTAAATATGTTGCTCGTCTTTTTCCACGTCTTTGATTGACTGTGTGTCTTTATTTCAGTTAACGTACGTTTTCTTTTCCACCAAAACTTCCCTTGTGTATCCTGGTAATGCCGATCCTGGCCGGTTGTACCCTGATCCTGGTATTGTACTTGATTCTGGCTCGTCTGGTGCCGCTGTTTCTGTCGGTGATGATGATGAAAAGTTTGTTTAACGTTATTAGTCGATAGCGTTGCCATAATATTTATCGCCTTTTTGCCAACCATCCTCAGGGACGGAGGATGTGAGGTGTAAAGGACGCACACACAGCGCTCACACAAAGTTTACTGTATTTCTCTTTTTTGTTTATTCTGTGTTGCTTCGCTGCTTTTATTATTTTTACTTTTATTGCGCTGCCACGCAGAGTTTCAACCCGGAATCTACAAGAACGGAAAGATGATTGGTTTAACACAAGGGAAGTGTATAGTTTGTTTTTGTGTTATCCTTTTTATTTGTTATGTGTGTTTGCCTTATTGTTGTTTGTATTTTTTTTTTTTTTTTTATTTGCTTCTGCTGTGCCCTTGGAGTGGATATCGGATGTTCTTTTTGCTTTAAGTTACATGCACTGTTTTGACGCCCCAATAAGAGCGAAATACTACTCTATTCCATGTGTTAAAGTGTATTATCTTATCGGAATTCCTTTCGTATTTTATACTTGATTGTTATTTACTTTCTTTGTTGTCCGCACTTTCTTTTTGTTGTATTTCTTCGGTTCCTTTCTATGCTTATCGTTGGCTGTCGCCTCTTTGTATGTACGTCTTGTGGGAATTCGTCTGATTTCTTTTTTCTCCAAACTCCTATATGCTTATCGTTAGATGGTAGTTGGATATTCAAGAAGATGGTGGAAGGTAGCTCAAAAAAGAAAAAAAAAATTGATACAAATAATGAAATTTTCTGCTCGGGTGATGTTTGGTTTAATGTGGATGGCGGTTTTTTTTTGCAAGTCGCTTGAGGCGAATAAGCTTATTCCCAAGATATTTTGTTCCTGTTTTTGTTAATTTTTTCACGCACGGAGGGAGATATTTCTCCGTTAGGGGTTAGAGGGCGTATGTAGTGGTGTATTATTATCCTTATTGATTTTTCCAATTCTCTGTCTCGGGCTGGCTCCTTCGTTTGCTTCTCGATATCGGTAGAATTTCTGTTCTTTTATAAAATAAACTTTACCACGCGCGCGATATAGCTCCTCCCCCTACTACGGATATTGTATGTTGCTGTTGGGGTAGGTACTCCTTTTTAATTTTCTTATCTCTCAATATTTTATTTATATTTTCTTTCGCTTATTTATTTTTGCTCTCTTACGTCATATCAAAGTTCCTTTCGGCTGTAACATGATAAGCAATGGAAAATCGTTTGCTAAATTTTTCACTCATTTTGTAAACGATTTCTACTATAATACAGGAGAGAGAAAGGCGAAAGAACAATTTTGTGCGCTCCTCGAAATCTTTGAGATTTGCCGCCTTCTATGAGTTTGATTTTGGTTTTCTTTTTTTAGATTCAGTTCCAAGTAATGATGGTTGTCCTGAAAGAAAGAGAAAAAAAAAAATCAAAATCATCACAGCAAAATACCATTAGCAGTTTTGGTTAGGACTAATTAATTAATTTCCATGAATTCGATTTTCTCTCGAGCTTTTTCGTAGCTAGCTATACTTTTTTTTAGATTTCGATATTTTTTTGGTCCAAGGCTACTATAGCTATTTGGACATCGAATTATTAAATTTTCTGTTTTCCTTCCCTACGATAATTATGTACATACATGCATACATATGTATGTATGTACATATTTTTCTGAATATAAATCAGTTACGCGGTTGGTTCTGGTAAACAGATTAGAATGATGCGATGAGAAATAATTATCAATTAACGTTATGAGAAGTTGTTGTTATAAGTTAGTTTGAAAGCTGATAATTGAAATGATATTCAGTGTATAGCAAAGTATTCTTAATGCGTAAAAGACAAATTACCTTGGATACACAATAATAGTAAGGGAGGGTATATTTATCTCTAAACATAGTGCGTATACTATGTATGTATGTATGGATATGTACATAAATTTGTGTATGTATGTATGGATATGTACATAAATTTGTAAGTAGAAAATGTAAGTGGAAGAGAGAACGCATATGCAGGGCAGAGCACTATTAGTTTATGTTAATAGGACAGTTTTAACAAGAATATGTTAAAGACCACTAGGTCTATGTTTTTTTTTATTACATATGCAAAAAAATAAAATAAAAATCAGAGTAGCGCGTACCTTCTAGCACCATTTTTTTTAGTTGCACCAGGGAGGTGACGAATCCTCCTCAGACACCAATAATAGTTCTCTATTATTTTTTCTATTGGTGTTATAATGTTGTTTAAACGCACACAGGTGGTATTGAGGGTGAGTTCGTCACTGATAGTAATCGATCAAACACCTCCGCGTCGTGCACAGCAGCAGCTCTCTTTTTACTCAATACCTCATGTTAATAATTACATATGTACATGCATATATTCATTCATTTATTTTATTTCATTAGGTATACATATTTTATTTTATTTTTTTATGCATATTTTTTTATGTTATTAATTTTATTATATTAAATTTTAGTAAAAGTATTATATGAACGTGTAATAGTTCCGATATTACAATTGGGATGTAAAATTCATACCTCAATCCTAATATAGAGTTGTCAACCGATGTTGACAATTCATATAGCATATCCTGCTAAGCGTCTTGTGTAGGTTGCTTTTGATGCTTCAGATGCTCCTCTTACTCTTCTTGGCTTTTCTGTCTTCTGAAACTCTTGCTACGAAACTCCATATCCAATTCTCTTTTCCTGGAGGTTTTTTTTCCTTTTGATAAGAGTAGCAAATGTCGAAGTCCATTATCCATTTCCATTATCAGGAAAATCTTTCTCCCCTAGGTACAGGTCTCTTATAAAAACGCAGGAGGCAAATACTGTAATTTAGCGAAAAACCGCCTACTAATGCATCCCTATTAAACAATCGTAGACTTACACGTTATGAAGCGTAACTTCAAGTACATGCATATGTAATAAATCTATCCTTACCTCGTTTTTGTTAAACTTTTTTCATAGTTATTATATGTACAGTGAAAACTCTCCTAACGGACACTCCTATTAGGCGGACACCCCTCTTGCGCGGACATTTTCAACTTAACCACTTTTGGACGGACCCCCTTTTAACCGGACGCGGACACAATATTTTTATGAATTGCGAAAAACGCCTATCTAAGCCGGACGCTAACCCCTTAGTAATTAAGTCCTAATCGATGGAACAATGAACCCACAGAAATATTTGAGTGCCCTAAATAATGACACATAGCGGTATGGTCACAAACTTCCTGGAATATATTGGAATAGAAACATTAAACTGGTCACCCCAAAGCCCCGATTTAAATGTAGTCGAAATTGTAGTAGAAGTAGAAGTGTTTCCTTAACCGAGGCAAAGATAAAGGCCATTTTTAAGATAAGCAATCTTTGGGAGGAAATTCCAACTGAGATGCTTCAAAAACTTGTCGAATCGGTGCCGGGACATCTGCAAAAAGTTGTGAACCTTAAGACGGATACAACTTCTACTAAATAAGAACGAATTTTAGTTGTTTTTTTAATCATGTATGTGTAAATGGTCAAAATAATTATACCCAACGCAAGAATGATTTTTCTGTAAATGAATTCGAAAAAACTACATAGACAAATTCTTAAATTTACTCAAAATATATCGACTTCTTTTTGCCAAAATAATTATGCCGATTTAAAAAAAAAAAAAATTTAAAAATGATAAATGACACAGCAGAGTTCGTTGTGTAGAAATTGTGAAAATTAACAATCATTGTTGGTTGTTTAATGAAACAATTTTGAACAAATTTTGTTGTCGATAAATCTATCCTTACCTCGTTTTTGTTAAACTTTTTTCATAGTTATTATATGTACAGTGAAAACTCTCCTAACGGACACTCCTATTAGGCGGACACCCCTCTTGCGCGGACATTTTCAACTTAACCACTTTTGGACGGACCCCCTTTTAACCGGACGCGGACACAATATTTTTATGAATTGCGAAAAACGCCTATCTAAGCCGGACGCTAACCCCTTAGTAATGGACGCGAGGCACACAATTATGTCACAAACTGTACGTCGTAGAAAGCCCAAAGTTGGGGATTTCCCGAATAAAGTGTTTGCGATTTTCGTTTATTCTGTCTGCTTTGTCTTATTCTGTTTTGGCACGTTGAATTGAAAACTGGCAGAAAGAAAAACACTTAGTTTAAAAGAAAAAATGGAGATTGTTAAGGCGCATGGAAAAAATGTGTAAAGGTGTTATTCACTTACAAAGTGGATCTCCCTTATTTGACTTTTCATCAATTTAAAATTAAAAAAAAAATTTATAAATCAGGCCACTTTCCTCCCTTTAGGAGGACACTCCTCTTGAGCGGACAAAAATTGTCCGACGGTCGCTGTCCGCTGAAGAGAGTTTTCACTGCATGTCGCAATTATTTGACGATAACGAAATCTGTCTGTTCGAAGTCTCAAATATCATTCAGACATCAGTAAGAAATCGTACAAAAATCGAAGACACATACATATATACCTATGTATGTAGGTATATTCTAAAGGTATCCATAGACTCATAAAAATTGAAGGCAACAATTCAAAACTGATTTTACTGCTACATCAAAGAGCTTATCCGCGCACATAGCCGTAGCTTGTATGTAAGAAACAAATTGCACATACATAACAGTAAATTTCGTGTCAATCATTTGAAACTTTATATACCAATATATTTAACATGGCTATGTGCATGGCCTCACTTTATATATCCAATAAAAAAAACTCCATCTGCTGTATTCTACCGGGAATTGAACTCCTACAATCTTTAAACCGTAAATTGAACCGTACATAAAACGATTCAATCCATCAACCACTAAAAATGTTTGCGTATCCTTCGTGAAACGTTCCTCAAAGGAAATTTGGGCGTCTTCAAGTCTATTCGTTTCGAGTTAATCGTACCATATGAGGTAATAGAGAAAAACACCAACGTTTCATCTTTCGTCGAGGTAAAGGAATCGAGAAATGCTTTGAAATTTCTGTGAAAATCTATTTAGCAAAAAGTTTTTATTTAAAGCGTATCGTATAAGAACACTAAAAATTTCTATTTGTCTTACAAATATTCTTAGCTTGCACAGAAAAAGTAAAAGAGTTTTACTTCAAGCAAGTTTTGATGCAAATTGTCAGAAGTTTCACTTGTGATGAAGTTGTAACGAAATAAATAGGAAGTATGTACGAACGCACATACATATGTATGTACATACATGTGAGTTAGGGATAGAGAAAGTACGATTTTCACTTCGATGAAACTAAAATTTCATACATGTTATTCACTTTACGGACACACGTTAAATGGAGTATAAGAGATGACATTTAATTGTCACCGAAGTCTGTTAGTGGGCGAAATTCCGGTGCACCGAGATTTTTCTCAAAAAATAAATACAATATGGCTGAAACTTTCCCACCTCCATAAGTGAAACTCATATCTTATAAATTGACCTCTGATTTTTTTTAGGCTTCCGATAAAGATTAGGTTTTATTTCTGAATTCACGTGTTTTGCAATTTGGTTAACAAGACTCAAAATACATGAGTAACGAATGCTATGATTAGATTTGACTCATATACATACATACGTACCTATGTGCAGTCGTCGGCATGAGTATTTTGACAGAAGTGCAAATCGCACTTACAAACAATTTCTAACGGACAAACTTTTGTCTTTGTTATGAGCAATGGATTGGCAGAGTAATTGGATCATTGTATTGTTCATATGAGAGAAACCCGTAAAAAATGTGCACCTATTCTACAAACCATGAGTCATGGTGGCGGTTCAGTAATGTTCTGGGGTTGCATTTCTTCGGCCGGCCATGGAGATTAAGTCCTAATCGATGGAACAATGAACCCACAGAAATATTTGAGTGCCCTAAATAATGACACATAGCGGTATGGTCACAAACTTCCTGGAATATATTGGAATAGAAACATTAAACTGGTCACCCCAAAGCCCCGATTTAAATGTAGTCGAAATTGTAGTAGAAGTAGAAGTGTTTCCTTAACCGAGGCAAAGATAAAGGCCATTTTTAAGATAAGCAATCTTTGGGAGGAAATTCCAACTGAGATGCTTCAAAAACTTGTCGAATCGGTGCCGGGACATCTGCAAAAAGTTGTGAACCTTAAGACGGATACAACTTCTACTAAATAAGAACGAATTTTAGTTGTTTTTTTAATCATGTATGTGTAAATGGTCAAAATAATTATACCCAACGCAAGAATGATTTTTCTGTAAATGAATTCGAAAAAACTACATAGACAAATTCTTAAATTTACTCAAAATATATCGACTTCTTTTTGCCAAAATAATTATGCCGATTTAAAAAAAAAAAAAAATTAAAAATGGTAAATGACACAGCAGAGTTCGTTGTGTAGAAATTGTGAAAATTAACAATCATTGTTGGTTGTTTAATGAAACAATTTTGAACAAATTTTGTTGTCGAGTCCGCATGATATTGAAAGTGCTTCTTCTTATTGAAAGGCGAATGAATACCCAGTGATTTGGATTGTGCGCCTGAATTCACATTTTTCCTGGGGTGGTGTGTGTTTCGGTTACTGTGTCGTTTAGTTTATCGATAGCATGATGCTTTACTAAAATGAATTGCTCCGTAATTGAAGACTTAGATTTATTGATACATTAGCTGTCGATTCAACAATAGATGTTTGTTTTTTGCTCAATTCTAGTAGGTGTTCTTCGTTCTTTGAAGAACCTTTTGATGTTACTTCAATATAATACGCAAAGTTTTTGTCAAAAATATCAAACAATTTGTTTGGCGTAGCAGACAGTCTTTGATCCGGGTCCTACTTTCTTCGCGTTGTGCGTGTATTTTTTACACAAATCTACAGTTTACGGCTATATCCGAAAGGCAATTTTTTGAAATAGCTTTTATTCTTAATCCAAAAAGAGATTTATTAACATTATCCTCAAACTTTAAGCACTCTTGCATTTGGTAGCCTTCTGCAAGAGGGTCTTCCACTAGCTCTGCGACAAATTGATGCATCTCCTCCTTCTACTCCCAATATTTGTTTAAATATTTATTTTCTTATATGAGGACGCGAATCGTGAAACGTTCACATTTAATTATATTGCAAACTTTGCTAAGTAAAGACGTATTGTGCAGACAAAAATTCGAATTTCGTGAAAAGTGCCGATATTATGGCTTGGTCAAGAAAGTAGGTTATAATTATTGTAATTCTCGTGGAATTTTAAAGTTTGCCCATTATTTGGAATGTAGTGAATTTATTTATTTATTTATTTACAAGTCAAGATGATGACACTCGGAGAAGGAGGTTTTTTTTTTTTTTTGGACTAGGTGTTTGACACTAGCTGAAGTTTTGGACACTAGCTGTGAGTGCCAGCTAGCGAGGATGGAGCGAACGTCGAGAGATTATCTCGTAATCAACTTATGGTTCCAGCTAAAGTAGGAGTTTGTAGTCAAAAGGGTGGACCCGACCTTGAAGATAAAAATATAAAAAGAAAACAAGTGAGACCTAAAAAGGCTTGAGCATTATCTTGGAAGAGTTTGTTTATGTTTATGTTTCCTGATGACTTTAAGATTTTCATCATCTGAAAACGTAAGGCAATGTTTGATTTCGCCTACTTATGATGGTACCAGTGTTGTAACCCTGGTAACGCGTGTATTATACTGGACAATTCCAGAGAACAATGTAAACCACCTTATGTATGAGTACATATTAATGCAAATGTTAGAAGTCCTGGCAATGGTTTTTAAAAAATAAAATAAAAAAGAAAGTGATTAATACGAGTATACCCTTACAGCTGGTGGGAAAAGCAAAATCTCGTATGAAGAGTTAAATTGATTTGTGGCAAGTGAACTTATTTACAAAAATACTTCTGCTTAAAAACTATTATGCTACATTATCGAAATGGTGGTAAAAGAAATATGAGAAATATAATTTGGGAAATATGAGGTGCATGCTCGTCTACAGACGAAATGTGATCCTACGTCTGGAATTCGGCAGGTATCGAGTGCAGTAAGTGCACTTGATAAGAAAGACTATTTTGCAGTACTGAAATTAGGTTGATACATTCAGCTCAGTTTTGTTATGTATGGGGCGTCAGTTTAAAAATCACTGCGACACATAGAGCTTCTTTTAGAACTTGTCCATATCCTTTCTTCCCACCAAGTTGCATAACTCACAAATGATAGGTAGTTCAATTACATACATATATACGAAAGAAAATTTAGGAGGAGAAGTTCTTCGCGTAATTGTCGAATATAACTATGTACGTTCATATATATTACGTGCATCAGGAAGTATGTACACCCTCTATATAGCTGTGTCCCATCTGTTCGTCTTTTTAATTGCAATACTCAATTTTCCCAACACTATTATGTTCAAAACCCTGCTTGCAGGCGTTCTGTGAGATTAAAAAAGCTTCTACCCAGTGAATACGAATATGGCTTAGCGTGCCGTTCTCAATATTCTCTAAATATTCTATAATCTGTTAAAATGCAAACTCAACGCACTGCATCACCGCAGATCCTAACTTTTCTTTCATTATTTTGAATTCTCCTTTATATTGAGTTTTTAATTAAACTTTAAGAATCATAGTCCTGAGTGCTTCGGAATATTCATCCAAAACCTTTGACGGAGTGGGTGCCGGAATCTTCTCCGAAGACTTACGTATCCATCTCTGCTTTAACCTTCCAGACCATTGCAGCGTCTTTCAAGTCGAAATCACCGTTACTCGCCAAACCGCAGACTGGCTGGCGGTTAGTACTACAGCACTGAAAGATATAGTTATAGATATCGACAGCCAGGCAGCTAGCAAATCCCTCATATCCAACCTCACTCTTTGCTGGGCACCAGTTCACTGTGATGTTCCTTAGGATTACGTGGCTCATGAATTGGCTAGACGGAGCTCTTCTGGAACTAAAAGCATCATTATAGCCATTGATGTCTTATGCTAAGTATCTCATCCACGCCGATGTATTCAAAAAAGACAACCATAGATGTAGCCAACTTTGTCAATGCTTTATCACAAGGCAACTATGGCTAAGACTAGAACAAAGAAGGTCTAAAGGACTTTTTAAGCATAAGAGAGGCACTCTCTCTATACTAACCAATATAATAACCGGACACTGCACAATAGGGAGGCATGCTCAAAGGTTGGGCATCCCCTATAATGACTTCTGCTGGGGTTACAGAGACGAGGAGGAAGATGAAGTGGTCCTTAACATCATGTGCACGTTTCCTGCACTTGCTAACGTTACGAAGGCTACACTAAGTCATTGCCATTTCGATGGCCTAAATGACCTTAATAATGCCTCTTCGGCTAAGAGTTCCACTAGAAAAAGTAATTGGTTCTAGGAGCGGACAGTGTAACCCACCTTTCTCTAACTAGCGGCAGCATAATGGACTAAGATTACCTTATCGACGGCCACGTCAAGAAACCGGAATATTACAAACATTCAATTTAATTTTTTGGGCGCCGTGTAGTGGTTCGTGCGTTGGATTAATGGGCGGGAGGTCTGAAGTTCAAATCCCGGAAAACACCAAAAGTTTTCTAACGGTCTCACCTCTTGCGAATGTCTGACAAACTTCATAAAAAAGCTTTAAAAAAACCTTTCGGATATGGCTCTTAACTGTAGGTCCTTTCATTTGTGTGAAAAAATATAATAAATAATAAAATATAAAAATATAACACACACAACAAGAATCGTCGCGAAAAGTTAGGCATACGGTCTGTTGCGCCAGGTATTTCTATTTGTTTTTTTTTTTTTTTAATTTTACTTTTAGTATTGTTTTACATCACGTAATCGCGGTTTTGCGTTTCAGTTCTGTCACTCTGCGTATCCCTACGAATCTTAAAGATTATCATTTATAAGTATGTTTTCCCCCATAACAGATATTAACACATAAAGGAAAAAATGTTTCTCTATACTTAGGGATATCTATCGCATTACATGTACTCGTGCTAAACAATTATTATTATACATTCGTATTTTTATAATATGAGTATCAGAATACACACCCAACTACACGTGTCTCAAGTATGTTTTTCTCAAGCTAATTTCATCCGATCAATCATTCTCACCTTTCAATGTCAAACATAAAGCAAACTGGACTTGGCCTTTTGAAATAAAAAAATAATGGCTAATTTGTAGGTGTCAGCATTTCGTTTAATTTGGTCGAAGAACATGCGTGTCCCAATCAAAGCACGAGAAACCGCTAGGGAAGTGGCAAGAAAAAAAAAATCACTAAAAAATTTAACTTCATACACCCAGATGTACCTACATATATATACATATATACATATGTACGTAGTAGCTGTGTGAATCCATACACTCTATTCATCAATAATTAAAGATAATTTATTTTTAGGGAAAAAATAGTCCTAGACCAACCCTTGCGCCAATAACAACTGATTGACGTTTAGTGTTATCGATTAGGGACACGTCAACTTAATATTCTTTCTCCTCACGAATTTGGGGGTATCTTAACGAGCCATAAAAAGAATTCGAATCGATTGGTCATTATTACACCTCAGTGCAAAAAATATTTGAAATCCGGGATCAACACAACACAGGACATTTTTAATTGACTTTGTTAAAGTTTCATAGAACACCTCAGCTTATCGACTTTTTCTGGCAGTGTTGAAGAAATAATTTCTCCTATACTTCTCTGATTTAGCTTTGGTTTCGAATTTTTTTATTCTTTTCTTTCCTTTCGTTTCGCAAAGAAAATTGGTGGAAATTATCGCATATTTCGTGACATGCGATATTAAAATTAAATAAAGTCTTTTGCGTGATAGCATGTTTTGGTTTTTGTTTTTTTTATTTTTTTTTTTGTCTTGCCTGTACATTTTCCGTCAATCCTCTGGTGGAATAGTGGAAAGAACAAACTGAAAATTAAGAAAGAAAATTTTCTTTACAAAGAAAGTATGAGAAAAATAATGTTTTCCACCGGAGGAGGGATGGGTTGTAAAGGAAAATATCAACATTTTCTGATTTTTATCCTGAGGTTAGTGTTCGTAATTTTTTCTACGTATTTTCTCCCTCGTGTCCTGTTTCCTGGTCTCCTGCTGCAAAATTGCCAAAGCATAAATCATTTTGCTTTTTTTTTTCTTGTGTTTTGGTATGTATACTTTTCGTGTTATTGTTAGTGATGGCGTTTTTCCTTCAAATTTTAAAGAGGAAAATATACACAGGACAATTTTTTGTTGTTAGCCCAGCGCAGTTTTGTTTTCGTTTTTATTCGCAAAGTAGGTCGCTTTGAGATTGTGTTGTAATCAGAAGTTGTGGAAAAAACAACTTTCAGTCAAATGAACGATTCATCAATTTTTTATATTGAATCATATTATTCTTTCTGTTTTTATTCAATTTCATTTTTTAAACTTTTGTTGCCTTAGTTCATAAAACTTTATGTTGGAGTAAATAAAACGGACATATAGGCAAGAGTTGTTGTATTAGATTGGGTAGGAAAAAAAATTAAAGATCTAAGAATATATGCAAATTCAACGTACATTAAAAGATACGCAGGTTTCCTGAAATTTTCAAGAATCGAATATATTCCATACTTGTTTTAAGGTCCGGTTAAACAGGAGTCTTTGAGGTCCAAAATGCACCTGAAAACACGCCCAAGAGTATACGCAGGTGAAGAGGATGCTATATTCTTACTTTACCTTACTTCAGATGATGCTTACAGCCTCAACCAACATGCCTCTCCAGCCAGCTTGGTTGCTAGGTATGTAGCTGTCTCCAGTGTTGCATCTCTTTACTCACAACTTTTTGACCAGGTCGAAGTCGCTGAATGTCCTTTCTCGTTGACAGCATATATTTCATTTTGTACTTATTTACAACACAAAAAACGTTTCCCCCTCCATTTCAGTGCTTTGAAATGTACCACTGAAAGCTCGCTTAGTTCATTAAAGTACATATATGATCCACAGATGCAAGCAATTGAATGGACTTTAGAAAAATTATACCTCTCATGCTCACGTTTGAGTTATGTACATATGCTTGAAGTATATAGAGCGTCAACTTGTCTTAAACCTTTTCCGACATCGAATTCGGTGGAGTGGCAAGATTTGACATGTCTCTATATAGCTCATCTCTATGAAAAGATAGTGGGTCTCGAGTCGATCCCAAAAACCTGGGTTAACTCCTGGAATGTGAATATCTGATCGTCTGGTCGACGGTTGGCTTTCTTACCCTGCTTGACTTTCTACACACTTTTTCGACATATGTAGCTGTCTTCTCTCCGCGTTCGTCAAGGCAACGAAAGTTTGGATTTTCATCATTCAGGTTGGATTGCCCGTTTAGTCTGACAGCGAAGTGTAAGCTGTCACAGCCGTTTATTAGCCTGCAAAATTTTTTTTATAAATCCTTATCACCGACTGTGAATCTACTACTACATTCCAATGTTCATCTCTGCATGCGTCTACTTGGACCTTGTAACTTTTAGTTACTCTTTTTTATCGTCTGGCAAGACTTCCGAACGTCGTCTCTGCAGTAATACCTCTTATGCTCTTTACGCCCACCCGTGTCTCATCTATTTTTCTTTCTTTTTCGAAGAAGTCAGTGTTCCTCTTTTCTTTTCTGCCCATACAGTTTGCGGTCACCTCTGTCTTTCTTCTACAACATTGCTTAAAAACGCTCATTCTTGGTTGCTTACGCCTGCCGACACTCTTCAGAAAACCATAGGTTTCGTTTTTGTCACCTTGTTGGACCCAGCACATCAGCTGGTAACCACTAAGTAATGGTCTAAGTAAATGTTGTCCGCTCGGACCATTACGGACAACTAGGATATTGAAGGCATGTCAGCATGGTTGACGATTTTCTGATTTAGAGACAACCACGTCTGCTTTTAAATATTGAAATGTGAAAATAAGGTGCTTGCAATGATGATGTTTGGCCCCGACGCAGAATCGATTACCCTGTGTCCGCTTACGAAAAAGCTAGGCCCTGGACCAAATACAATCCGTTCCTCCAAAAATTAGTATTCTTTGTTTGTAAAAGATATTAAATTTTGTTTGGCCATTCGCATCGGAAATATCGTGTAACCGTCAACTCATGTAAAAATTGACTCATACCAAAGATGGGATCACGGACTTTAAGCGCATGCATATACATACATAATGTATGTGTAGTACGGATCTATTTGGGGAATACAGAGCTAGAAAATCATCTTTAAGTCCCGAGACGTCTTAACACACTCCAGTTGGTGTACTGTTCGCACATTTAAGGATTTGAAAAACTCATTGTTCGTAACACGTACTTAAAATCAAAATTACATTTTAAGGTCCGTGCAAATAAATGCTTACTCGGAGGTACTGCAGTGTAGCGGGAGGTGAATCAGAGATGTCTTTAGTATAGTAAAGTTTAGAATGGTAAAAATATTACAGAGATGATGAAGAGTCGTTCGATCCTTCAATAAAAAAGCAAGAGATAATCTCAAATAAATATAGCAGAGGCGACATAAGAAGGCTTGTTAGCTTCATCTGTCAGCTTAAGTACCACTTCCATAAAAAGAGTCTGAATGGGATTATCTCTCAATAAAATCTGGGCTCTCATCAAGTAACTTTTAGGACTATCGTCGTCTAAACGATCTCCTGATCTCCTCTGCTGCAGTAACACTCGCCTTTATTAAACGCACCATACACAATTCAACTCAATTGTAAACTAAGTCAAATCAAATCGAAATCAAAACGAGTGTGACGTAGTCATTTGATCGATTTAATGGTTGAGAAGTTGGTTGGAGAAAAATCAAAAGATTTTGATTTTCCGAAGTCTTTCAACTGAGTTGAACCGTGTGTGGCCGAGTTGGTTGATTTGCTGTCAAATAAAGTACCAGTCGTGTTTGAGCTGTTGTAGTGAGTATTTGGGTGTTTTTAAGAAAATAAATAGAAAAAAAAAAGAAACACGACTTTAAATTTGAGTACAAATGTTTGGAAGGAGATTTTTCAGTTGATGCAACAAAACCCAGCGATATGGAAAATTGAAAGTGCAGATAATCGAAATAAAATGGAAAAATAAAACAGTCATGGGAGTTAAATACAAAGAGATTTGGCCGGAAGCTCAAGCAAAGTCTTCCAATTCAGTTTATTTAGTGTGTACGCGAACATCAACTCAATTGACAATTCAGTTTACAACTCAATTGAACAATGTATGGGGCGGGTTAGGAAGTGGGATTTCTGCTGGCATAGTATATTTGGCACATGGCACAAAAAGTCTTTCCGTTCGTAGTGCATTTATACCGATGGGCGTAACAAATAAAACGAAAATAAAAAATATCGAAACATACATATGTATATAGGTGAATGAACTCACATGTATTTATTGTGAACCTTGACGCTGCTTGTGTATTCTAATGTCAGTGGGTACCTATAATGCAAACAATGCCCACCTTAATCAAATTGCCTTAAAACGAAAAAAAAAAATTAATAAAACTCTAATTACCAACTTCAAATTAGTTTGTTTTACCCTCCAATCATCATTTCTGAACGCGAAAAAAAATCTACTTCAATCGTCAGGTTTCCTGCTATCTGCCAGCACAACAATCAAATTTGCGCTACTACATTTTTTTTTTAACATATGGGGAGTCATTGTTTTTCCTCCAGCACTCAGTGAACAAACTTATACCAGCCAGGGAGTTTTGGTGCTTGACATAATTTTTCTTCGCAATGCGCTGCATAAATGAATAAAGTTAAAAAAAAAGTTAAATTAAGTTGCTTATTATCATTTCTTGTATCCACCCTCTTCACCTCACTCGTTGTGATAAAAAGGTTTTTTTTCAGGAATGTAGGAGAACCAGATCTCCGACCGGCATTAAAAACAATTCCATATTGCAATTAAAAATTCCGGAAAACTTTATTTGGCGCCATAAAAGCACGAAAAAAGTATACTTCGCATTCCTCCTCCCACGCTTCCATACAGTGCTGGGTTTAATTTAACAAAATGGTCCCAGTTTCGTAGTGCCGCTCGCTTCAAAAATGCAACACAAGAATGCTTCCCTTGTTTGGCGCCACTCAAAGGATAAACAGAAAATAAGGACGTCAACTTAAAGAGAAGTGTGTGTTTTTCATTTGTGTCCTTTTTTCATACAAATTACATTTTGCTTAACCACCCACTTTTCATATACCGTACTGCTGTTATTTGCAAACTTTACATACATACTCGTATATCCACACGCAGTTTTTTTTACATAAAGTAAGGAAGGCACAATTTATTTAATTCTGTACTATAAGGAGGAGAAGGATATACAGAGGAACGCTACTGTAATAACTGCAAAAGGACGGAATCTACTTCAAATGGTACTACTTGAGATGAAATTCCGGGTAAAAAAAACAGAACAACTATGAATCCTCTAAAACCGAGAATGCAATTAATTTGTAGCATTCCAACAATATAGGTAACCTACTTAATGCTGTCATCTATTCATCAAAATGTATTTATCGTTAAAATTGGGTTGGGTACGTCCTTTATCACAATCGTGAATAGATACTCTATCAAACATCTGCACTGAATCATAAAGTCAAAGGATATAGCAGAATCACAAAAAGCTAGCAACCATGCAAACTTGTGATTTTTCGAGCCCTAGGATTGATGTTGACTCGATGAATGATATAAGTAATTCAAATTATATATGACGGAGTTATTAACTCAGTCATCTGAAGTTACTGCAGATGCACCGATGTTATTATTAGACTTCATACACGAGTAAAAACATTTCCTACGAAAGTATGTTATAAAGCGAAACATTGCTTCTGTATTTCGTTTTAAAAAATAATGGTATCTATTAAAATATTCACAATCTCGGGCCTGCCGAGCCAGTGTAGTCGAAGGATTTTTACCTTCCGGACTACATCCATATATTTGTACAGCTCATAGGGTTCGCGGTTATGTCGTCTCCTCCATTCGTGCCATTGACGGATCTCAAGATCTGCTCCGCCGTCCTGCTTATCGTCCAGGTTTTAGCTCCGTAAAGCACGACCGGCAAGATCATTCTTTTATAGATCATAATTTTGGTCCTTCGTGTTAACAGTTTGGACCCTAGTTGTTTAGACAGGCCGAAGTAGCAACGGTCGCCTAGGGTAATCCTGAGCCGAATCTCCACTAGGGTGTCATTTGTGGAGTTTTGTTTTTTTTAAAAGCTATGTGCTTGATTTCTGTTTCTGGACTGTTCGATATCCTTGAGCTGGGAGACTGCGAAGGCTCTTTTCTTTTTACACAGTCATTTTTTCTTCTCCTTCTCCTGGCTCTGTACTCGTCCCACGGTGCCCTAGTCTTTCGTGGGAGTACCTTCTGATATGCCTCGTCGGTTGTCTTTTCTTCTGCATGCATTCATCATCATACCACGGATTTCTTGCCGGGGGTGGTTGGTAACCCAAAGTAGTTTCGGCTACTTACTTTATGGCAGCACTGCAGTCTAACCAAATACCGCGTTTGTGGTAGGCACCTGCATGTTGTCATTAGGCAGTCGAGCTCTGAATCGCGCTGCTATTAAATAGTGATCAGAGCCGATATTTGCCCCTCTGAATGTTCGCATATCCAGGATGTTAGACGAGTGCCTTGCATCAATTAGTACGTGGTCGATTTGGTTGGCGGTTCGACCACCCGGATATAGCCAGGTTGATGTGTGGATATTTTTGTGAGGGAATCTCGTACCACCACCACCATCACCATACCACTAGCTACCGCAGAGTCAGTGAGTCGAAAGCGGTTGTCTGACGTCCAGTCGTGGAGGCAGTACTTTCCGACTACTTCGCCGAAGATGTTTTCCTTACCGATTTTGGCATTGAAGTCGCCGAGTACGATTTTAACATTGTACTGTGGACGGAAGTCGGAGGTTAAGGACAACTTCCAGCACTGCAGTGGGCGGTGTTCTAATTGCACCCGTAGTGCATATACAAGATAGTTTTTCAAGTATATTCAGATTGACTTGTGAGATTTTTTTTTTGTTTTTTCCCGTCATAATGGTGCTTTTTAATTGTATCCAATGATGAAACTGTTTTTCGATTCTTGGAAAGGGTGACAAAATAAACTTTAACGCTTGTTAACAATGCTCGCTTTCTCATGGTTATCTGTTTTTTTTTTTCTTTTTTCTTTGTAATCAGCTTGGTGGCAGTACTGATTTCTACTAAACACGCAAACGGAAGTACGCCACTGCATTTCGATACAGATGTGATTTTTGAAATTGACACTGGAACAAATAGTACTGAAGGCTGCTGTCAACACACAGGTACTATTTTTACTAAATCAATCAAGCTACTGGGATACGCAGACGATATCGTCATCATGGGACGTTCCCAGCGAGCCGTTGTAGAGACATTCATGACAATCAACACAAAGGCTAGATATATTGCTCTGAAGGTGGACCAGCACAAAACAAATATTTGCAGGCGACAAAAACGTTACGTAGTTAGGGAGTTCAATTTCCTCGGAGTACATGTTAGCTTTACGAACGACACCTTAGTGTAGATCCGGCGAAGAATCACTTTAGCAAACCACTGGTTTTCCCTTCATTCACTTTGATTTTGCATTTGTGATATGATAACATTTCACTAATACAGGGTACTCCCTTATAAGCGGACACCGACGGTTTCGAAGAATTTGTCCGCTTATGAGAGGTATCTAGTTATGAGAAAAGAAACAAAAGAACTTTTAAAAGAAATCTTCTTTGAAATCTGTCCGCTTATGAGGGGTGTCCGTAAGAAGAGAGTACACTGTATTTCCATTCCTTTCAATATTAAAAGCGAATGCATGAGATGAAAATATTGCGGTGTTATCTGCAAAAATGGTTACATACATATGTCGCAGTGCAGTAGCTTTGGAATATCAGATATTTTAATTTTATACAGGATTGGGGAAAGAACTGACCCTGTGGAACATCCGATTGAAAATATATGAAGTGGGAGGCACAACTATTAACATGGACTTGGAAACTACAACTGAAATAGGATTTTTGGACTATTTTACTTTTAATATAAGTTTAAGCTTACCATTTTGTATAACAGGCCTTCATACCAAACCGAGTCATATGTTTTTTCAATGTCTATTGCATATTTTCAGTGCCTGGTGATACGTACTGTGTTGAAGGTTTAACCGAACTGATCGTTTGGGTAAATTTTATGAATTTCTATAAACTTCAAGATTTGTTGCTTTAGTACCTCTTCGTATAGTTTACTATGGTTGCTTATTAGACTAATAGGTTTATAACTTTCCGGCCTTTCTGGTGACTTATTAACTTTTCATATTGGTACCACTTTTGGTGGTTTATAACTCCTATTTTCAAATCTGAAAATCGGCAAAATGATAAAAGACGAATTAATCTTTGAAACAAAAAACTTTATATGTCCATCTCGACTGCAACTAATCTGATCCTGTATACAAAATATGTTCTAGGAGCTCTTGAATCAGGTTTTTAAGTGGATGTAATTTACACAGATATTTCTAAGGCTTTTGACACTGTTGATCATAATAGGTTAGTATTTAAACTTAAACAGTTTAGATTTAACTCTGTTTATTTAAAATGATTTTCAAATTATTTAAAGGATTCAAATAGTTAAAATTGTTAACTATACTTCTTGTCCAATTCAAGTACATTCAGGTGTTCCCCAAGATAGTCACCTAGGGCCAGTACTTTTTGTCTTATTCATAAATGATATATCAAAAGTTATCCAATTCTCTAATTTCTTACTTTATGCAGATGACTTAAAAATCTTCCTAAAAGTTAATAATCACGATGACTGTAGAAAATTGCAAACTGATGTAGTTAATGTTGCTCGATGGTGTGAACAAAATAAGTTGTTGTTAAACATTGATAAATGTAAAGTGCTGCGTACGTTGTTTATTTCCCTTGGTATCGTTCTATTTCATTGGAGAAAGTCATTTAAAAAGTGTTAATGAGATAAAGGATCTCGGAGTTATATTTGCTTCACATATTGAGTTAGTTGCAGCAAAATCTTATTCATTGCTAGGGTTTATTAAGCGTAATTCTAAAGAATTTGAAGATCTTTATTCTCTAAAATCACTTTATATGGCCTTAATCCGCCCAATTTTTGATTACTGCTCTATCATATGGAATCCTTATTGCAAAATTTATACATGTATACCGGTTAGAAAGAGTACAGAAGTCATTCACAAAATTTGTTATATAAAAACTCGGCTGGGACTGCATGCCTACTTACACTAGTAGATGTGCGTTAATAAGTCTGACATTTCTAGAAAAAAGGCGTAAAGTTTCAATTTTGTTTGTTTAAGATTTACTCTCCTATAAAATGCTCTGAAATTTTTCCCCTTTTAAACATTTATGCAGCAGAGAGAAATTTAAGGGAGCGGCAGTTTTTATATAACCGATTGCATAGGTTAAACTATGCTTTAATTGAGCCAGTTGCAAAATGTTCACGCTGGTATAATTTGGCAAGCGACATAGTTGACTTTAATCTCACAAGAAATGAATTAAAAAAACGCCTTGAAGCTATTGTTAAAAATTAATATAATTAAATGTAACTATATAATAAATACGTTTGTTAAAAAAATGTGTACTATACCTATATACACATGAAACTTAATTCTGCAGATGAAATAAAATAATAAATATGCTGCTGAAGTTATGATTAAACTATTAAACAAAATCGTGTCTGGTTTCCCCTGACCATAGAAGACGACATGAAACCGGACTGTGATCAGAACTAAGTTCATTGAAATATATTGGATTTATTGGAACATTTGTAAAAATGAAGTCGAGGACGGAAGGCGAACTCGCAGAAATATAAGTTAAACTCCGAGGAAACAGTACAGGGATTGGAAAGATAACAAGAAAATCAGCAAGCAAATTTCCACATTGATTCACTCTAACACAACGCCAATTTTTATGTCTAGAATTGAGACCTCTGATTAGGCAATTACCGTTTAATGTGAAGAGTCTTCTAAGGGCATTTTAAAACTATTCCTCTTCTCATCTGATGCAGCTTTACTCGAGAAATGTGCACAACAACATTGACTGGTTTTGATACCTTGATTTGATTCGATCCCTTTATTCTCCACATAACGCGCTCTAAAAACAGGCAAGAGCAAATCTTATTTACAATGTGTTCAAATGTACATAAAAGCATAATGTAGTCTAGAAATCAATCGCTTTCACAGAAAATGTAAATGCACTAAGGCAGTAATAACTAACTATATACAGCCTTGGCCAAATGTATTAGGCACCCTTTTCTTTTTGCTGTCAAATCCTTTCTCAGAAGTAATTAATTTGAATTTTATAAATTATGGCATTATTATATGAGGTTGTAAACGACTTTTATAGGTATTTTAAGAAAGGTCACCAATGCACTGTTATGATGCAATAGCGGGTTGATGCATTTTTTCCGGTGTAGGATCAGCATGCGATCATTGCTTGAAATCGACAGAAGCATGGCTAATTTGCTTTCTATTGTTCATAATAGTGAAATTTGGTGATTTTTCTTTTAAAATACCAAAAAGTAGTGAACTTGTAAAAATACAGTTTTTATTTGAAGAATTTTGAAGGGTGCCTAATACATTTGGCCAAGGCTTTACATACATATGTAGGTATATACAGTGGCGAGCAAAACTGGATACATAATCTGAGATTTTGTGTTCTTTTGTAAATAAAACATCCTCCTCGAAGCCGATTCGAATGAAATTTTGTATGTACATACTTTGTAATTCAGTGGAAATATTCCTTCCTGAAAATCTTCTGCGGTCGCACTGAACGCAAACCATTCCTTGGAAAGTGCAAACACTTTTCCTTGTTGCTGTCAGATTTTGTGGTACTCATTCGTGCATGTATTTTAATTTTTTTGACTAAATTTTGTTCCAAATTTTCTTTAAGAGTGTAAAGAGAGGAATCTAACCACGATTTTGCAATTGGTGATAACAAGGTGGTTTGTGGTTTGTTTATACTTTGTAAATTTGTCTACACCTACCAAAAGGAATTTTAAATAAATGATCAAAGGCAGTGAGACACAAACATGAGTCGAGTTTTTAATTGCAATCAATTTGCTGTAAATCTGTTGTACAATTTCTTTGTGTACATTTATGAACACAAGCCTTGCTGCATTCCTGCGGCAACCATGCATTTGCAAAACTGAGTTCATAAATGTAAATTTTAAAGTGCCCAATCAAAAAGTTATGGAAGTTAAATATTTTGTATAGGTTAGGTTAGGTTGATAGGGTGTGTGATGGATATAACTCATCACATCCACTCGGAGACCTAAAGGTCCATTGAGAATACCCTTTTTGAATGTTGATGGGAGGTAACCAGAGTTGCCATTTTGAAATTGTCCTTCCAGTCAGATTTGACAGTCAAAAAATTATAAACACAAATCCAGCTAAAAATCCAGCCAAGATACAATCGAATATTTTATTCGAAATAAAAATAACACAGAATTAATTTCTTTCGTATTTGTACATATGTATGTATGTATATAAATTATAGTTTTTTTCTTAAAAAAAAACATTTAAAAATATTTTATAAAAAAATAACACTAAAAGTCGTACGCATAGCGTTTAAAAATTCATGCTAATAGTACATTGCAAAAAAATAATAAATAAACCTTATATAAATAAATTTATATATTAATGTCCCTGAGCGCTTCAATTGTCTCATCATCATTTGTATCTATGTCATGACCTGTATTGCTGCTTTCATAAGCAGTATTAGTACCAATTTTTTGGTTACTTCAGCCGGTATAGGAAAGCTGAAACAGCATTCGCTATATCTCAACTGGTTTCTAATAATCAAAATTGCATTTGTTCAATCCAGGCTCGTCCGATTTCGTAACTTTGTATTTACTATGTTTAGGTGGCTAAATATTCGTTCCACTTCTGCATTTGATAAAGGTAGCGCTAAGATTGAACTGGCAAATCTTGCAAGATCGCAGTACGGATTCTCATTCGCAGCATCTTTGTGGTTAAAAACTTTACACCAGAATGATTTTGTGTTTGAAATATTCCCCCAGCTCGTGAACAGAAGGTTATCCCACTGCGATTTTATTCTTATGGATAGCTCTGCATTAACACCAAACTCCTGTAAAAGTGGAGCCAACGAACTTCTAGTTGGACGTAAGCATTCGTCACTGGACATCAAGTTTATTTGCTTTAAGATTTTTAAATTCAACGGTCCTTTGCTGCAATTCGTGAAGCAGTTTAATTAAAAAAAATTGCAATTGGCTCGCAATAAATCTTCCTGCTGAACTGTAATAGTACCCATATTTTTCAGTTCCATAAAATTTTCTTCACATTCATACCCTAGATGTGGTCTGAGTTGAAGTGCTGCAGTTCAATGAAGTTCCTGCTGAACTGTAATAGTACCCATATTTTTCAGTTCCATAAAATTTTCTTCACATTCATACCCTAGATGTGGTCTGAGTTGAAGTGCTGCAGATCAATGAAGATATCATCTATGATATCACCTGGGTGTACTTTTAATATATATTTTAGCAAGAGCTTCATTAAATATTTTAAATCACTTAAAATTTTTACGAAATCCGTTTTTTCGCTTTCAAAACATTTATTTATCCTCTGTACTTCTACCAACATGGGTTGGAAAAAACACAAGTATGCATAATTTATTTCATCTGTAAACAAATTTGCTAAATTGGTTACCTTAAAGCAATTTTCTGAGCTTTTAGCTAAGCTGAAATAAGTTTGCAGATCTAAATACTGCATTTTTATTCTTGTTACAGCAGATTCTATCGGCAGACAGCGCGTGGTGCAAGATTGGGTTATTTTTAAAGGGTTATGTCCATCGTTTAGCAATTTATAAATGGTTTGGTAATTTTGTTGACGATTGGATGACCTAGAGAACCAGTTATAAGTTTCACTAATCATAAATTCAATTTCATTTGGGAGATGTGCTGCAGCAGCCACAGTTACAGCCAGCTGAAGAGAATGGCAAACACATGGGATCAAAATTATTTTAGGGTTAATTTCCTTCAATTTAGCAAATACTCCGTTTCTTGCACCAACCATAACACTCGCGTTGTCTGTTCCAAGGCCACACATGTCTTGAATTTGCAAATTATATTCTTTTAGTACATAAAGAAAAGCCGCGACAATAGCATCAGCATCGCAAGTAACAAGTGGGTGCAGTTTTAGCAAATTTGTTTTTATCGCACTTTCTTATATACAGTGATATTTTATAACTATGCCTAAGTATTTGACCATACTTATATCGGTGGACTCATCTATCAGAAGGGTAAATGGACTACTGCCAACGTCGCCTGACATTTTTTCTTTAAAATATGGGTACCAAATATTTCGAATAATACCGGTGCACTATGTACGGTTTAGTTTTATATGTAAACATACAGGACTGTCCTTAAAATTTTCTTTTAAAAGTTTTGTAAAGTGGTCGACACACAAAATGGACGAGTGCTTTGCAATATATAAACTGGTACGAGCTTCAGCTTCGTGTACCTTATTCAGCAAAGTCATTTTGTTGTATTTTAAAAATGATTGTTTTGGCATTCCCTTTGCTATTGAAAAAGGTTCAGCCGCATTTCGATGCTTCAGTGTTGCAGCATGATCAGAAGAAATGTCACTTCCAAGCACTTTCAAAAGCAGTCAAAAAAAAATCATATACAGCTAAAAAACCAGCCGGCTGGATTTAAAAAAAATCTTCCAGCTAAATTCATATCAATCCAGTCAAACCTGACTGGAAACCAGTCAAAATGGCAACAGTGGAGGTAACCCGTGGAAAAACCTATCTAGATTGTGGCATTTGAAACCAGTTGCTGCTTTTTAAGAAGTGTAGGAGATCCTGCATCTGGACTACTGCTATCTCTGCGATACTTGCGAAGAAGCTGGATCCTAGAGTGCGCAGGCGGCGTTCCTGCAGGGCGGGGCAGTGGCATAGCAGATGTTAGATCGATTCCACTTCCTCCTCGTCACCGCAGCTTCTGCATAAATCGTTGGACTCTGCGTTCCATTAGCTGAGCATAGCTCAGATGGCGCAGTGACCTGTGATTACTCCCGTTAACATGCGGATGGAGGATCGGTCCTAGTGCCAAAAGGCTCTTTGTTTTTGTTTTACTTAATTTCAGCCATAATGCACGAGAGGTGGCACAGTCCTGGATAACCAGGAGGAGTCAGCCTCTTTCTCTATTATGGCGTCAATGATGTTATACAATCTACCAATTGGTGGCAGTATGGATGTGTCAGCTACACTGATGTCCATTTCTGATCCCCTTCTTGCCAAGGCGTCGGCTTTTTCGTTCCCTTCTATATTACTATGTCCAGAAACCCAGCAGAGCTTGATCGAATGGTGCCTTATGTTGATCAGTGCATTGCGACATTTCTTAACCGCCTTTGATTTGAGTGTATTCGATTTAATCGATTTAAGGACTGCTTGACTGTCAACGAAAACAGTTATATCCGACGGGGGAGGTGCCAGGATTTCAGCTTTGAGAGCGCTGCATGATTTTGGTAGTCTGAAAGACTCCCATTTTTGCAGAGCCTCCGAGTAAAAACCTGTACCTGTACCAATATCCATCTTGGAGCCATCAGTGTTGATCGTGATCTCTTGATTTTGGTCTACATTTTTTGACTCCCAATCTTCTCGCCTTGGAAATATGATAGGGATGTCAATGTTGAAGTCATTCAAGGGGGTCATATAGTCTGATGTGGCTGTGAAGCTTTCAGTGTTAAATTTCCCACCTATTCTCTTTATTGTAAGCAATATTGCCGCATGTCCATGGGTGGCCTGAGTTGGATTCTCTTAGTCTAAGAGCTCCTTTTGAAGCAGATCCTTTGAAGAACAGGTGCAGTGGTAGGAGATGTGAAATCAGATTCAGCCCTGCTTGCGGTGCGCTTCTCACAACTTCCGTGGTACAAAGTGATGTAAGCCATTGTACTTTGTTGAGTTCCTTCATGTAGCTCTTTGTTCCTCTTTCTGTCCACCAGACTAGGGACCCGTAGGAGATGCTAGGTCGCATGATTGCTTTGTACATCCAATGTATGAGGCGCGGTTGCAATCCCCATCTTCTTTCTTCAACATTCCTTTTTCAAAATAACTTGGGGTGAGAATGACACCGAGATATTTCGCCTCAGTTGAGAGATTTATTGTGGTGCCGTCTAGTTTCGGTAATGTGAAGTCAGGTATCTTTCTCTTTCTAATGAACAAAACAAGCTCGGTCTTCAGAGAGTTAACTCCTAGACCGTTTTGCTTTGACCATTTAGAGAGTTCTTTAAGAGCAGCTTCCATTAGTTCGCTGATAGTTTGCAAGAATTTGCCTTTAATCATTATAACCAAATCATCTGCGTAAGCAACATCTTTTATTTTATTTTCCCCGAGGATTTTTAGGATTTTATTGACGGTAAGAAGCCAAAGCAGTGGAGACAGATCTCTTCCCTGCGGGGTACCTCTTGTTGTCATTTTCCTTACAGAACTTGGTCCAATGGCTTGAGTTGGTGATCCTGCAATGAAGCATGTTTTCCACCCAGTTTATGATAGATCTGTTAACTGTTAAATCCTCCAGGGCTCTCAATATTGATTCAGTTTTCACATTATTGAACGTTGTTACATTATTATTCTTTAATATCCAGCGAATGTGACTCAAACCAAAAGTTTATTGTTATATGTTTTGGATATCCTGGTATTTATCACGATGCATCTGTTTAGGAGCGCAGTTCAATTGGTAAAGATTTAAAGACCGGCTCCAAAAGGATTATTGAAGATGGTCACATATTAGGCGATTCTGCATACCCGTTAAGTGGCTATCTTATGGCACCTTACCGTCATAATGGGCCCATTACAACAACTCAAAAAACATATAATTATATACACAGTTCGACCCGAGCATGTGTAGAGCAAGCTTTCGGGAGATTGAAATCCATGTTTCGAATCCTCAAATTTATTGATATCAAAAATATGGTATTTGCCAAGTACATTGCTTTTGCTTGTGTTGTTCTTTATAACATAATCGTAGAAAAGGAAAAGGAATCTGGCACTTATGAAGATAATGATAAGCCACAGGACTTTCAAAATGTTTCAAAATGCCCTGATGAAAGGATCTAATTTGGATTAGTGCTCGGAGTGATATATCTTTATGTGATCGCCCTAATTCCCATAACCTGGTCTTATATTATTTATGAAAAAATATATTTTAAACTAAACTATTCAGCTTTCTTATATTATTATTTTATTTATTATTTAAATGACTTTTAGATAGGTAGATAGTTTATTCATAGCAATACAAATTTACAATTTTACATATTTATTGCTTTCATTTCTGGAATAATTTAAGGCATGACTTACATACATTGTATGGCGTAAATGACTTTTATTTCAAAGCAATTGTAATACATACAAGAAAAGTCATTTCTAAGTCAATAAGGTTTGGTCTACCAGATTGACTTATGCTTATCGGCTCCTCCCCGATGCCGATTGTTTCATCCTCTTTTAGAACAGGTTTTCCGAAGAATCTTACACGGAATTCCATTAGAGCTGGGCAGATTGCTAGAAAGTAAGACACGTCTTCTCTTAGTTTTAAGTTACGGATGCTGCACAGGATTGGTAGGTCTGAACGGTGTGATATGAAATATAAATTTACTAGCTCTTAGCTTGAAAATCTTGTTAATTTTGTCTATTGAGCTGCTGTTTAAAACATAAGTTCTATAGTGAAGGTGATGAATTAATTTACTATAATAACACCTGAACTGAGAGGACCGAGCTTTGTAAGAGTATTTTTCGTATAAGATGTGAACTCCTTTCTCCAGCAACATGTCGAATTGGGTTTTTAACGTTAACGGTTGCTTGTTATGTGTTACGAGTAGACTTAATCCGCAGTCATATGCAAGATGTTTCCACTCTTGGATGACTTTTCTTCTCGTTCTTATGGCATGGGAAACAACTAATTTCGGTATCCTTCCATCTTCCATCGTCATCACTTTGATGATATAGTTAAAATGCATTTTAAGCGTGTGTAAAAACATAGGAGGGGTTCCAGTTTCAAGGTACAGCATGTCAGTGTTACTCGGCAGTCGGAAAATTCTCCTAAGAAAGTATCAAAAGAGCAATATCCCCATACTTGCGCTCCATATAAAAGAATCGAGGTTGCTCTTGAGCGAAACAGTTTTTGCTTAGCACTATGGGATATTTATCTATTTGTTATGCATCGATTCCAGATCGAAGATATAGCTCGCTTGGTTTCCGAAAGTTTTGACTCCAGGTGTTTGTTCATATTTAAGTCAGCAGACGCAAGTATTCCTAAATATTTGTACTCACGAATAATTTAAACTTCTTCAAATGTCCATTTTTCGTCCGTCAGTACCGTCCGCCACCCCCTCTAAATACCATAATTTTCCATTTGTCAAGATTTACTACTAAATTCCAACATTTACAATACTCTTTTAACCTATTCATCATTAGTTGCATTCCAACTATTGAATCGGCAAGAAAGACAATGTCATCTGCATTCATCAGTGCTCCAATCACTGTTTGTCCAAACTCTTTACCACCTCGAACAGTGTCAGTTACATCATTAATAAACAATATAAACAGCAGAGCACTCAGGATACAGTCTTGCTTCACACCCATAGAAGTTGAAAATTCATCAGATATTGAATCTCCATCCCAGACATAGGCTACGTTGCTATCATACATCGCCCTCAACATTCGGATGATTCTACTTGATACCCCAATTCTATACATACTTTCTTATATTATAGCTGACTTAAAAATAATTTTCAATCTGAGTAACTATTATTACTCTTACTTGTGTTTTTGTGATTTTAGAGTTACTTAATTAATTTTTTTTCCTTTAGTATTTGTTTGAGGTTTACTTTACATATATCATTTTATTTAAATCATTTGCTTTAGTAATATTTTAATTTACTTAATTTTTTTTTCTCTTTTTCGCACTAAGAATTTGTTTTGCTTATTTTCACTTCTTTGTAATTAATTTAATTTACTTTGTGTTGTTTTCTTTTTAGTTTTTAGAAATTGTTGACCTAATTCACTTCCTTTAACTATGCTTACAATATCAGCATATTATAAGAAACATTCCCACGCTAGTAAATCGGATTTCTTTCCGTTTGACGATGATAATTTTCCTCGGTGACTCGGGATCCAGTCTTGCGAACTTCTGCGTGGGTCACTAGGGCGTTCTTACGGTCTTCTAACCACAAAAAAAGAAATGTTGAGTGTTCTGTTCTGGACCTGTGATTGCACTCAACCGTACCCTGTACTTCCGACACAGCACGACGTGAACACGCATTTGAGGTACTTGACGTCTTAAACAATAACTTTTTACACCGCCCGAAATAGAGGCACTACTCCACTGTGGGAATTATTACTGGTCCCTGTCCGTGCGCCAATTAAAATATTAATTGAAAAAAATATTTGCACGGCCAGTTGAGGACTAACTTATCAAAATGTATTTCTTATAGACCCGAATTTTTTTTTGTTATAAACAAAAAAAGGTTCGGATACTAAGATATTTCCCTAGTTTAAATAGTTTGCTAAGTAATTTAAATAATTTAATTTAATTTAGGTTACATCAAAAGACGTTAGAATAATGGAGGCTCTAAGCTAAAAGCATAGGGCCAGTAAGTTAGTATATGGCGTAGTGACATAGTTAAGTTAGTTATGCTAGTTTTAATCGTTTTTTGTGCAGCTTTTAAGGAAATAATAATTAAGATAATAATAAAAAAGCATTTTAAATGAACACAAGTGCCAGTGAGCTGTAACACGGTGTACTATTTCTATATGCAACAATGCTTATAATCTTTCTTAAAAGTATACCCGTAATACCTTTTCAATATAGATATCTTTAGGTAACTGTTTCCCAAAGTATCTCTCTCAGATTTTTTTGTATATAATTACATCCTTATTAACTCCGAACAAAATTCAACATCATAAATGCTTAGTTTTGAATATCATTAAAATAACTCAAGCAAAGGCAAATTCAATAGCATAATGGGTCAACCAAATCATATCTTAAATTGTTTCTCGTCTCTTAATCTTCTACTTGACCCGATTTACTTCAACTAAACAAATGTTGTTCCAACCAATTCGAGTAGGAAAATACCTACCAAAAGCAACATCATATTTACTAACCTTATATTTCCACGCCAATAAATCCTTTTTGAGATATTATACTGCAAAGAAAAACACAAAAAAAAATCTCTTTTAGATTTATTGCTTGCTCAGTTGTGCTTTGTAAAACAGTTTAATCGATTAAGCACAAGGCTGAAGGGCAACCGCATTAAAAAAATATATAAACATAAATTACACTAAAACGAATGTAAGGGCAATATAAAAACATCGTTCTGTGCTGGACTTTTTAACTTTAGGTAGCCTATGAACGATTCGCTTGATGATTCACACCACAAGTTTGTTTGTCTGTAAAGCCTCAATTACATAAATTAGGATATGCTTGCTTTTTTCATCTAAAGAGAAATAATTATTATGAATGTTGTTAAATTTAATGTTTTAGAGCTGTTGTCTAATTAAAATATGTACGTATGTATATATCTAGATTAAGAATAAATAAAGTACATGAAAGGGTCGTATAAAATGTTCTCATTATATGCGAGTTTGAATTTCGTGGTTGATGTTTTTTAAATTAAAAAAAATTTCACTGGTCATACATACTCGTTTATTTAAAATGTTGGTATTGTGTTCTCATACATATGTACATACATATGTATATGCCGAAAATATAGTAAAGCACCATTATCCGATATGTTTAGAGAAAACTGAAAGTGCAAGCTTTGCGCAAATCCACCATTGCCTGATTATACATATGTACATATGTTTTCTGAATCAGTACATCAAAGCCCTACTTACAGATTAATGTAGCAGTTGTGTCATGTCATGATGTATTTGAGAAATTTCAGCAATAATTTCTCCAGTCTTGTTTAGGAGTTCTTAGTGGTCCACGGATGCATTTGTTTCTGTTTTCTCAGCTTGTATAAGTACTGGCAGTGCGTAAGATAGATAGCCTAGATGCATGCACTAAATATTCAAAATACATTTAAGTTGGCGTAGGACCCATAATCTCTCGAACTAAGAAGCTTTAGTAACATCATACATTTTTATTTCTTAGAAAAACTTGACACAATTTTTTAAAATGTTGATTAGTTAATTTTTTACAACAGCGAAACGAGTAAAATATGTTTCAATGTATTTCTTATCCCCATTTATGTATGTACGAGTACGAGTCTTTTGCGTAAAAAATGGCTCTTAAAAGATAAGAAAATCACCCGCAAAGGAAAAGATGAAAATCAAAGAGAACTAGGAACAACTTGGGTATCAAAATGAAATAGAAGAAAAGTTTCTTTTATTAGCTTAAGAGATAGTCAGCATTCTACAACCGTTTATTTCAGATAAGAAATAAAGGGTTAAACAAAGGAGATAAAATGGTTCCAGAGCCAGTTTACGAACATGGCGAGAGAAGTGAGTTCTTTACAAACCCAAAAGAATGCTGAACCAAATTTTTGTGGTTTTCCTCGCGGATGGTTAGAAAAAATGAAGAGATGTCCTTTTTTAAAAGAGTTTTTACTTTTCGAATAGAGAGTATATCGTTTTTTTTTTTGCTGAGGGAGCCAAGTTTGAATTTTGAAAATGATCATCAGGGAAACAATAATCTTTGTTTATTATCTGATGTCGAAAGCGAATACATTTTTCTGACATTGTGAAACTATTTAGAACTTCTCAAGTGATGGAAATAACACAGAAAATTGTAATAGCGAATGGAAGTTTTGTTAGGTTAGGTAAGGTCGAAATGGTTGCCAGCTAGGAGTCGCCAACACACTTAGACCAATGGTAGGTCCATTGTGATACCACGTGGATCATGGGGGATAGTTTCTCACTACCTACTCGTTAAAACCATTTTGAGCTTCTTATAAAACGTAGGAGGCATCTTAATGTCAATATCCATCAGGTCGCCTATATCGTTGTAATAGTGGGCTCCTAAGTGAAGTTTCCTTCTATGGGAGAGAGCTGGGCAGGAACAAAGAAGGTGAGGAATAGTTTCCTCCTCATCGTCATCCATGTAGCTTCTACAAAAGTCATAAAAAGGCCTAGCATGCTTGCCTATTAGACAGTGTCCAGTGAGAACACCTACTGCGGTGCCGATATGCAATCTGTTGAAAGAAATCAAAAGCTTTGTCGTTATAAATAACGGGTTGTTTCCGGCATAATTACTGGACACTGTGCTATCGGCGATCACGCAGAACTAATCGGTGTGCTACATAACGACTTTTGCAGAAGTTGCAGGGACGAAGAAGAAATTGAATCTGTTCGTCATCTGCTGTGTGGTTGTCCTGCCCTATCCGTCATAAGAATGAGGACTCTCGGAAGTTACTTCTTTTCGGAATTGGAAACATTACATATACATATGTACACGTACCTATACATACATGTACCTCAGTAGAGTCGAAAAAAAAAATCTTTAATCTTCGGATTTAAAACCGTAATTTATCCAAAATTTACTCCGTAAATGAAACTTTCGCACCTCTAGGAAGTGCGTATTTTAGAAATTTACATCTGTAATTAGAATTATTTAGTTGAACTGTAAGTGAGACAGAGACCATGCTCAAATGTGTGTAGGTATGAGTAAACTTAAAATACACAAGTATATATCGCCCCAATACAGTTCGATTTTTTGACGTGCATAGTCGAAGCGAAAGTTGAATTATTTGTCACTAATTGTAAAATTGAAGCTATTAAACGAATTTTATATTGGAAATCATCGAATTTACTCGATGGCAAATACACAGTCTTCGGATAGGCGCACAATATCATTAACACTACTATATGTACAGAAGGATTGAAGTGAATATCTATGTATATAAATAACCACTTGCCTCCCTCTATAAAAGGTTCCATTTACTTTAGCTTTCCAGCATCAATTTAGTTAAATGGTGATAAAAGTGAGCTAACAACGCCTGCCATCCATCCCAACCGATATCCCCTAAAGAACATTTTCCATGCGAGTATTCAGGGCTAATCAAAGCCCATCGATTCAAGGATCCAATACCAAAATAAACTGCACGTCGCTTTCTCACCCACACCCCGATACAATTTTCTACTTTTTCACCACATTAAGAGATGGAACATTAACCGCCCGTACTCCCCACACTGAGATGGTTTCAACGGCAGCAATAGCATGAATATAGCATCAACATTTATCTAGCTGTATTGCGACCCAACGAAATATAAATATAGGACATTATATCGCTCCGTATAGCGTTGTCCACTTTACTGCTATGGATACGGGTTAAAGCAAAGGCGAAAAAGTACGAGGACAGAAGTAATAAAGCTTTTTATTTATCACTCGTTTGCACATATGATGCGGGGTCGATTGCTTGGTTAACTTGGACATGGAAGATATTTTTTTCCTACATCTTCACACTGGTCCGTATCCTCACTTTAGTACAGGTCAGATAGAACCGCATACCAAGTTGTATATGTATGTATGTGCATATGTAGAAAAAAAAGGGATTTCCCATTTCTCATTTTTGCAAGAAGAAAAATAAACAATGTTACAAAACACGTTCCCTGTTCTGTCCTTTCGTTTTTTTTCACCACGCAGTAATACCTACATATGTATGTACATATACACGAATCATGTTTCTTGGTCGAATTTCTCCTAAACTTGTGAATTATGTGGATTATTATTGCCATAATGCGGCAAATATAAATTGTTTTTCTTTTTCGCTATCACTTTAAGTTACACAAAAAACAAAAACGGACGATTAGGGACCCCAATGCGGCAATGTAATCAATAGTTACGGCAACGCACGATCGTATAAATATAATGACATAAATTTTAATTACATTTATCCTGCGATCATTAATCATGGAATGGACGAGATAATAATTCTGTAAATAAATGGTCAGGAGCGACGTTTACTTGAATGATGTTCGAAGAAGTTTTACGTAGAATAAATTACATATAGAGAAGGATGTGAATGAGCAATTAAAAGGGTGGTCATTTTAACTCCACAGAGAAACACGATTTGAATTAATTTAAATAATTTTAAATGCATTTTTCTCAAAATTTTAATCTCATAAAACACTTTTTTTTATTAAGCTTTTAGCTTTGACAATTTTTCTAAAAATTATGTTTAACAACTTTTATACGTACGACTAACTGAAGTTGTAGTAAAAACCATTTTTGTCGGGCAAAAATGGTCAACAAAATTAACAAATATTCCATGGGTGTTAGGTTAGGAGATCTGAGCGGCTAAGGGTTGGGACCAAATCGACCAATCCACCCTTACTTAAATGTTTGGTTGAGTAACGAAGTTACCATCCACCCTTACTTAAATGTTTGGTTGAGTAACGAAGTTACCCTGCTGCTACTGTGACAAGGTGCTCCATCTTGTTGAAAGAACATTCCCCTTCTCTGAATAAGAAGAACATCTTCAAGGAGCTCCGGCAATTGATCTAATAATTGGAATTGCGTGTATGTGAAAGGACGTGTGGGCCTACTGTGTGCAATGTTTCCTATTATTCCAGCCAAGATATTTACGCTAAAACTCCTTTAAAATAAGCAACAAATGCTGAAGAAGTTTTTCACAATAATTAAATTCTGTAGCTTTAAAAGGATGTTGTGCGTATGAAATGGGGATTGGAGTCTGACCAATGGTGCAAATTATGGTGGTTAGTATCCCAATCTCTGGTGAATTGCGCTTCGCCAATCCACAACATGTTTTTGATGAAGAGCTCATCCTCTTGTTGGCGATGTTTCAACATAATTTAGTTTATTCTTCTTTGATCATTTTCGTTTACGTTTATTTAGGGTGAGAATAGTGCTAAAAATTAAACTTCAAGTATGTAAGTACAGTTTTCGTTTATCATAACACAAGCTCCTTTCCAAAATATTATTTCTTCAATCCATAGATAAAAATATTTGGAATATGTGATGTAAGTATTTACACATTTCCTGTATGTACATATACAGTTGAATACAGTTATAACGACCACTCATGGGAGACGAATTTTCCGTCGTTATAAGCGGATGTCGCTATATCGGAATGAAACAAAATCTTCTATTTTTTTTATATTTTATAGTTGTGTTTGAATTTCATTTAAATCAAATTCTTACAAGTATATAAGTACATACGTGGCGACAAAATAAATAGCACAGTTTATAGAATTTATAGAATCGCATTGGAAATAATATGTTGTTTCGATTTAGCATTTTTCTTTTTGTAGCATGTACTTTACAGACTTCACTGTAAAGTAACGGTACAAATTCGTGTCTCAATTTTCTTTGTCTTGTAAAATAAAACGTCATTTTGTCAAAGTTAGTGGTTTAGCGCAGACAATTTAAATAGCACACTTTTATTTCTTTTAAAATATCATTGCAATTTAAGAATAATTCTTACTTTAATTAAGGTGAGTAGTTATTAGGACATGGTTTTGGTAGTTAAGTTTAAAATTTAATGAATCTAGCATACCAAAAATAGAATGGGTCGTGGTAAACATTCAACGGAAGACTTCAGACGTCGCGTACTGGCTTTCAAGAATGAAGGGCTTAACAACTCCCAAATAGCACAACAATTGGATTGTTCTAGAAAAAAAATCGTTAACGCTCTTCATCATTATCAAGAAATGGGGTCATTCGAAGACAAAATTCGTAAGAATCGCACACGGAAAACCACTGCTAGGACTGACGCTGGCATTGTTCGTCTGAGTAAACTGGATCCATTTATGACTGCTCCTAAAATAAAGCAAAAAATTGAACAGGACCTAGGAGTAAATGTTTCTGTTAGCACGGTAAAAAATCGCTTGCGTGAAAAAAAAACTATACGGATGAATCGCCAGACAGAAACCAATGGTGTCAAAGCGTAATCTAATACGCCGCATGCAATTTGCACGAGAGCATGCTTACAAGGATCCCAGCTGGTGGAAAAATGTTTTGTGGTCTGACGAATCGAAGTTTAATCGCTTTGGTTCGGATGGAAAAGTGTATGTAAGGCGCAGAATTAATCAAGAGTACAATCCTAAGTACACTTTAAAGACGGTGAAACATGGCGGAGGTAATATCGTCGTATGGGGCTGTTTTTCTTGGTATGGCGTGGGTCCTATTTATCGGATTGAGGGCATTATGGACCAAATTAAATACAAGGAGATACTGAGCAATGTAATGCTTCCATTTGCGGAGGAAGAAATGCCACTGAAATGGAAATTTCAGCACGATAATGACCCTAAACATACAGCCGAATCTGTCAAGCAGTGGTTATTAACAGAAAAAAATGATGTTTTAACTTGGCCACCTCAGTCCCCTGATCCCAATCCTATTGAGAACTTGTGGAATGAGGTAGACAAGAAGATTGACAGATCTTCGGCTGGAAATTTAGACCAACTTTGGGTGGAAATCCAGGGAACCTGGAGTGCAATACCTGTAGAACGATGTCAAGCCCTAATATCATCAATGAGTTGTCGGTGTATTGCGGTTATTAAAAATAAGGGTTACCCGACCAAGTAATAGTGCAGTACTTTAACACTAATTACATTTTTATTTAATTTTTTATTAAATTAATAACTATTTTTACATATTTAATTAAATTTGATTAAGTGTGCTATTTATTTTACCCGTCGAAAACTGAAAATATGGACTTTCTTTTTATTTATTTTTTTTACTTAAATGAAATATCCTTAATTTTTATTTTTATAATTTCATTCTTACTTAAATCATGTTATTGTACTAACATAAGATACTTGTACTATACGAAAATACATATAATTTAAAGTTGAAGAAAATGAACGAAGATGTGCTATTTATTTTGTCGCCACTGTATGTACATACATAGATACATTTTTTTTTTTCTTCTGAACGCTTCTGAATGACAAATTAGCACAACTGACACAAAAATCAAAGAAAATTAACTCCAGATGCATACAAACATAAGTAACTGTGTCCTGTCTAGACAGTAAACACAGGAATAAGGCAAAAGTAGGCGACAATTCTCCCGCTTTGTTCTATTTTTGGTCGTTATATCCGAATTTCGTGACAAAAAACCACGACGAAAAGGTCGTTATAACCGAAATGGTCGTTATAGCCGAAGTCGTTATAACCGAAAGAAGTTATTCATTATTGAATTGGAAACCAAACTTTAGCTTTTAACTTCGTCGTTATAACCGAAATGTCGTTACAACGGAGGTCACTATAAGCGAATTTAACTGTATCTTTAAACTTACACTTACTTTTTTTTAACTTCCTTATGATTATTAAACGTGATACTTAATACATGCTTTAAAGTATGTTGTTTTTTTTACGCCATTCGTCATTCTATAAATTCTCTAAAACATCGATGTTAAGGAACATTAAGGAACATCGATGTTTTGAGTTCGATTATTATCGAAATATGTGGATTTATTTAAGATTTCTTTTGGGTTAACAGTTGGTTATAATTGAGGCCGCGAGAGCCAGGGCAGTCTATCTACCCATGCAATGTTCTTGAATGTAAAGAGTACAAGTGCCACTCTGTCACTCCCATTCAACCGATTTGAATGAAATGTCAAATTGAAATCACGCTGCCATCTATGAAAAGAGTATATAAACAACTTTAGGCTACTCTGGTTTAACGATTGGCATTTTTAAAAATTAACTTATGCAATTAGGTCAATTCTGTGAAATTCTGGCTAGGTCACATTCCCAGAAGGGCCGCGGCCAGATTTTTTTTTTTTTTTTTATAATTTACGCGCACTCAAGGGGTTGTGAATACCCTTTTACATGTTTTATGTTTTCACATGGTGCGGGCGTTGGAAAGATAGATAGAGAGAGAGATAACAGATTTGTAAAATGAAGTTCCACTATTATTTCATTTTTAATTGTTTAGTTAAAAAAAAAACTATTATTTTTAAAAATCTTCTGATATAATTCTCCCTCTATACATTATAGCAAAATAATGTATGCCACTCCTCTCTATTTAAAATTTCAATGAGGTACGCTTGGTCAATATAGTTATGCGGCCATATTCCAGCAAAAATTGAACATTTGTGTACCGATCAAATTTGTTTTTTTTATGTTTTTCCGCTATTGCATGAAGCACAGGTTTTGCTTAAATCGACCCTGTGAGGCTTGTTGTAGTTCAAACGTAGGACTTTACCTGCTCGATGTATCATTCACATTTTTGCTGCTCTCAGGTTGTCTTTGAAACAATTGTTTTGATTTAGGTTGTACTAAAGAATTGATTATATTTCCCTGTGCTGTAATTTCATGCTTTTTTGGTATTTTGAGCTAAAAAAGGTGTTTTTTTCACGCAAAAACTGTTCGTTACAGTTACGTACCGAGGTATTGGTACTCTTTAACTGTTTTTATTTCCTCCAATCGACAGATACGTCTCTCATTTAAAGTCATGGGTCCCGTTTCCTGGCGAAAAATCTTTGTCTTTGATTTAGTCAACTTCACAGTTAAGTTCTAGTTTAGACAGCTGTCACGCAATCTATTTATCATTAGCTGGAGTAAGTGGCGCAATTTTGATAAAATAAGCATCGTCAGCGCACATTAAATAAATATACTGATATTCTACTTTGAAATGCTTTTACTACATTATCAATGCATCCTTGCCCTTAACCCGATAAGAAGATAAAGATGACTCACGTGAAGGACGACCAAAAACTAAATCCATAGATAGAACACCAAAAGGATGCACAATTTCTTATTGGATCTCGACGACCTGATCTCACGATCAGGGATGAAGGGTGCTTGAGTTGAGCCCATAAGCATACCAAAAGTAAGAGTATGGTACATTTTACATCTAAAATGAAATATGAAATAACTTTTTACAACCTTTGTTAAATGCTGGCAAAAAAAATGCGAAACTAATTTCTCAAAATCATATTGGTTTTATGCTCCGATTTCTTATTACGGGTGAGATGTACATATGTATGTAGGTAGGTCTAAGAGGGTTCTGCACCAGAAAGTCAATTTCGTGTACTGGAAAGCTCATTCAGCATATCTGGCTCCCTCTGATTAAAGAATCTAACGAAATTTGTGTCTGGGAAACATGTTGAGTCAAATGATGGGATATTAGTAGCCATAAATAAGTAAGTATTTTGTAGATCTTCTTTCCACTTCAGGGGTGGTATCGGTTCATTACAGAAACGTTTTGTAAAAAACAAAAAAATTCAACAGACCGAGAAATTTCAAATTTAACCTCGTAATTCATATTGTAACGCTTTAATAGCGACCTGAGCAACAAAATCCTCACTTATCGTTGCATGAGAACAGGAATATGCCAAGTAAGAATGTTATTTTTAAATCAGAATTCCTTCACAAGCATACTAGTACTTCTGCATATTCTTTGGGAAAAAGTAATTTTAGATTTTAAAGAAGTCCTTCTAGTCAAACTTTTTCCAATGCCTTTGCTACATCCAAAAATACAACTGAGTATATCATTTTCTCCCCCATAGCTTTCTGGATGACGTCGGTAATTTGGTTTACCTGCTCTATGGTAGAATCTCTAAAACCAAATAGAGAATCATTTTTCCACTAGTTACAAAAGGGCTTAATTTCTTCAGAAGAACTTTTTCTAATACTTTTGAAAAAATTTGTAAAAGAGAAATGGGCCTTTAAGATGATGATTCATGAGGATCTTTTCCTGGTTTGGGGATCATAATGGCATCTGCAACTTTCCAATGACGTTTATTAAAATTGCCAGTCTAAACAAAGCTCTTGGTTGTAGTTTCTGGTGTTTTTCCCCCTCAAATTATTTTCAATAATTAGTTTAAGGAATTTTTGCATTCGGTTGCTGCACTTCTAGCCATATTTCATCAATTTGTAATTCTTTGGGTTGAAAAATATCCATTAGATACTCAGCAAATACGTCGGCATTTTCAGCGTTTGTTTTAGACCAGGTGTTCCTTGATCTTAAAGGTGGGTTCTGTTGAATAGGACGACTCTCAATAGAAGGCTTTTCAAAAAAGATCCTTTCGGATACATATATCTTTCGACTTTACGTTCCTTTCAATTATGCCAAAAAATATGACACGCACAACACGAATGGTCAACGTTGAGATACCAACAATTTCTAAGATTTTAACCACGGCACCATTAAGAGATATTTTTATTAAAGTTGTTCTTGAGGTCTACTTAAATAATTTTCGTATACATAGCAAGAACGTATTTTATGTAAATCCGAAGAATTTTAATTGAGTGATTATTTTTGAAATACGTTATATGTATTTTACCAGTTTGTGTGCTGAGCGTTCCAATTCACTTTCTTGTAGATTTCTAACTCAACCTTAATGCAGAAGATATTTAAATCTGAAGGGGAGGATAACAATTGACAAACTCACAACACCCCTGTTACAACAATAATTCTACACCATATCAGATTGAAATGGTTGAGTGTCACGTGATAGGAAAGGTACGACGACTGTTTAACGAATTTTCATCGTACTTTGGTTGTAGTCGATAAAGCTTCTCGTGTTTCATTTTATTTGAACTTCAACATATCCTTATTCGTATCCTGCCATTTTTTGAATGCCATACGCCACACACACCTTGTTGAGGCGTCAAATAATTTACACATTTATCAAGCCACCCTCGCATAGCTTGATTTGGGGAGCTGAAAAGAATAAACATAAATTCCGGGAGATCCGGGACAAAGCAATCTACATGCATGAAATGCTGATGTGTATGTTCATGGCCACTACTGTCGTCATCCTTTGTTTGATATGCTGATTTATTAACGGCGTTCAAATGCAAATGGCGGTGAGGTATGAATAGTTTTGTGCGGTATTACGTCAAGTGCGCTATCACGGAATCGGTGTGCGTCGCGCGCTGTTTTCTTGTGTTTGAATGTGTTCTTTATTTGAACTAACCTGTGCGCATGGTAGCGCATTTTATTTTTGTTTATTTAATCGTGTCGTGTGACTTTTAATGAAGGTGTATGAGTGAAAATCTTGATTACGGTTAATTGATGATCGAGAAACATGAATTTGCTTGTCTCATGTTTATTCCTGTTCGTGAATGTGTTTAAAATTAATTGCTAGGGGCATTTGACATGCATTGATAACATAATTGTAAACATCAGTAATGTTGCAGTGTTATAATAATATGTAGTAGTAACTATTATTGTAGATGTGACCTTTGTTTGTATGACTTCCAGTAGAGTGAAAGAGATAAGTTTTATTGTACACGAAATTGTACATATGTACATATGTATGTACACATATTAGGACAGAAGGATTTAGAAATCTCAGCCAATTGTTTGTAGTAGGCATACCTAGGGGTTACAGCGGACGCGACTTTAATGGTCCCGCAGTCCTTGCAACGGGGTATAAAGCCATACAGAAAGTTGTGCATAAGCAATTCTATAGGAAAAAATAACTGCAATCGCTGGTGAAGTAAGTTTTCCAGAATTTTCAGACACACTATATTAAGTGTAAATACTGTTGAATCGGAGTTCATTAATTTTGTAGTTTACGTAAGGTGTACTTTTGAGAAAATACTTCGAGGCAGCTTTCAAATTTGTTCAAAACATAACATATGTATATGTACATACTATCTACTAACCATGAAGTTGAGAAAACGTAGAGCCGAAAAAAGTAAATGAGTACGAGTACCTACCTTGGCGTTACAAACCGTTTGTAATTTAAAAGATGCCTTCTAGAAAAGCTTAAGGAAGTAAAGCCTGTCATAAATTGTAATCGGAGTTATGTGGGTTGAAAGAACGTTGCTTTAAGTGCAAAATATAGACTGTTTGATGCCGTGATTAGTTCAATTATTTGTGATGAATTGATTTGTGGGAATGCGCCTGATAGTGAATTAACTCTTGCCAATCGCTCTTTCTTTGGGCCAATGTCTAAGGTATTGTATCAAAATAATATACGTTCATACATATCCTAAATGAGCTTGATTGAACTGTTCTGGATGATTCCGCCATAAAATATCGACTGCAGATCATAAATGAATGGCGGCGTGGTGGCTCAAGTGGTTAGTGCGTTGGATCGCTGAGCGGGAGGTTCGAGGTTCGAATCCCAGAAAATACCAAAAAGTTTTTCACCTCTCGCGAATGTCTGACAAATGTCCGAGAGTACTAATAACTGCCATGAGAAAGCTTCTCAATTTGCCTTTCGGATATTGCTTTAAACTCTAGGTCCCTTCCATTTTGTGGGGAAAAATACAACACGCACAACACGAATGGTCGCGAGAAACTAGGCCCTGGACCACATACGGTCTATGGCGCTAAATATTTTTCTCCACTTTGTTCCTACAAACTGCAACCAGGAGACATGGGAGTATATGGCAATTGAATCTCTGTCAATTTTAAGAGGAGTTCTTCAGTTATCTCTCAATCCCACCAACATCATGTACGGATTTCAATATGGTGAAATTGATCAACTTAACTGCAGCATTTTGTAGACTTTGATTTCCTGTCTTCGTTTGTTACTGACAGACTCAACCCTACAGAGCTTAATGAGGCACCACTTTATGCCGAACACCCTATAGCATTTTGAACTCCAAAAAACTTGAACCAAGCTCCTTCTTCATTCTTTCAGTCTTCATCTCTTTCAATAACTTCGCTTATTCAGCCTTCACCTCCTTCAATGCCTTATTGCATACCACCACCATCAGCTTAACAACGATATGCTTCCTTTTTCTCAGAAATTTTATTAAGACCCTATTTGAAAACTGAGCCAAGAAAAAAAATTGAGGTGGAACATGACAGTCGGCAATTTCGACGGTACCTCCAGAAAATCAAGTGCTTCTAGAGCAGAAAAAGGAAATCGTAAAATCCGAAGCAAACAAAGTGAAAATTAAAAAAATTCTTAAGCCTTTCCATCTATTGAAAACAACAAAGGACGTGTTTGTCTCAATTGCTGCGAAATCTTTTCTCAGAACTTGCAGGGGTAAATTAGGAACAAATATTGCATAAGCTGCAAAAAGTGGGCTTGGGCTCAAATAAGACACACGAAGGAGACCAATTGTGAATACATTTGCTTCAATTGCGACACAAGTTAGTCAACTTCTTAATTTAATTTTTAGATAATTTATTTATTTTTTTTTTTTATAAATTGTTATTTTTCTTTGTTTTTAATAAAAACTACATAATATTTTTTTCACGTGTTAAATAAAACTTAGAATAAATTTTGCTGAAACCTGCTCCGGTCTGTGTTACAACTAAGCAAATGGCCGGAGTATTTTGTAAGAACTCCAAACTTTAAATTTATACATTTTTGCACCAGAAGATTTCAAACTTGTTTTGGGTGCTTCCTAGATACATATGTATGTATGTATGTGATACATTAACTCATGCCAATCGCTGTTTCTTTGGGCGGAGAAGGCAACTGAGTAGTAGGACTACACAAGACTAATCATCCCAGTCCTGCTTAAGGCCCCGTCAAACAGAGCGCATTTTAACGCCGCGTTTCACCGCCGCGTTTCACCGCCGCGTTCCACCGCCGCGTTGTAATACACAGAAATCCATATCCCCCGTCACACAGAGCGCGTTTTCAAAGCCGCGTTGAATTCACCGCAGCGCTCAAACGCGGCGGTGAAACGCGGGGTTGTGAAAAATTACAGATTATTTTTTTTGACGCGGCGTTTGGATTGAGTTTGCCTTGAATTGTGTCCTAGATTGAATTTTTTTGTGATTTTTGTTATTATAAATTACATATTGAAAGTTCATATTTCTTACTGTACTCGAATATCGGCTCTATGGAATTATTAATTGAAAGTTTAAGAAATTACCCATGTCTTTAGGAAAATTTATAATCTATCTGTGTGACGTTCTCTCAAAATAATCTTACCGCCGCGTAAAATAAACTCACCGCGGCGTTAAAAACGCGTTCTGTTTGACGGAGCCTTTAATGGCTCTTAAGAAAAGAAGCATGGTTTCGAGAAAAACATTCTTCGTAAGATATTCAGTCCCACCTGTGTTAAGGGGCTTTGGGAGAGAAGATTCAATGTAAACTTTACTAGCTGTGTACTAACATCGACCTATGTACATTGTCTGAAAACTGCGGATGAATATCCCAAGACGGCTAGAATACCTAAAGTGGATGGGCACCAATGCTGCATTCCGTAAAGTCTTCAATAATATGTATGTAAGTAAATAAGTAAAGCATATTCTGAGATTTGAATGACAGCTTTGATTTCAACGTATGAGAGCCACACACTGCATATTTGAAGACCAAAATAGAAAAAGAAAACTCTCTGCATCCGGATTTTTCTAATAGCAATGCCAAGTCCGACCAAAAAAAAAATAAAACAATTTTTTGCGAAAACAAAAACTTTTCCTTGTGGCGAAAGGAACTACAAATAATTTAATTAAATTTAGTTGCAAGGCACTTAGTTTGAAAGAAACACTTCAAGCCGATATCATTGAAAATGTCAGTTTGTAGGATTCAATAAATTTTTAAACGAAATCCATCTCTTACCTAACGACTACGTGCTTGCTGTATTGCTTTCCAGATGGCGGCAGCTTGTGAGGGATGATATTGTGGTACAAATTTTATACTCCAATTAAATTTGAAGTTTTTAGGGCTTTCTCCTGTTGGATACGCCTTACTTGAGTGATGGTTAAAGGTTATATAGGTTGGAAAAATCGATATTTAATTATTGGGGTGAAAACGGAAAATCCCCCTTTTCAATAATGTATGTATACCGGAGCTGGCAGGAAAATATAAATTTAAAAATATATTACGTCGGTGTTAAGTTACATTCACATTGGACGATTACATCGGAGAGTGGAAAAGGAATACCTAATATTTGAAATTCACACTGAAATCGGATGTCTAGAACTACGAAACGTAGCTAGTCAATGTTGACATTAGCCACATACATACATATGTACATATGTATATAGGTACAGTTTATCATACGGTTATAATATGAATCTATTCAAAACCGAGTCGTTTAGGGTTCACGATTATAAGGGTAGGGAATAAATAACCTATTGTCTTCTAAGCCATATTCTTCAATGGCAAAACTCCAATGACAGTTAATTAAAATAAACGCTAAACAATTAGAATTCATCAAAACCAGCCTTTCATCAAAAAGGGTTTCGTTGGGTAATTATGTATTTCCAACGATCATCAAACCACAAGCTTTTAGTAGCATCATTAACAATGATAAAATAAAATTAATTGAACTTTGAACAACGAGCAAATTTAAGGCTATCTAATGACACTGGACCCATTGTATTTGTTTTTTGACCTTCTATTAACCAGTTTCGTGGCCAGAATGGTGTTTGCCCCGAATTCCTTAATGATAATTTGATTTAAATGCCCGCGTGTTCAGCAAGGTTTTGCTAATGACAAACAAATGATGCCTTTCTTCAGGAAATAGCAAAGGAAATATTTCTTAATATTTTACTCGACTCCGAGGAATAGGTACTTAGAGAGGATTTTATGTAGAAAACCTTCTATTTCCATGGATACAAGTATTTTGCTGATGACCATCAATTTACAAGCAATTAATATTAATTATTTTATCGGAAAACAAATTTCTTTCGAATAAGTAAAATACATAAAAGGAAATTTAATTCATCCTGCTTCGGCAATAAATGCTGTCATATGGGCAATAGTAATAACTGATAATAATAATCCATCTCAAGAGAATTATGGACATTTTATGGCTGACAGCAGCCACAGGATATTGCATGATGCAGCCTGCAAAGCTCAACGGAAATTAATCCATATCTTAATTGGAAGGTGATCAAAGTATAATTTGATTCAGATGACAAATAGAATTAAATTATGATGCAAGGAGTAGCGGAAGCATGTTTGGGTGTCACCACTCATAGCACAGATTTATGAACATACACATATGACCATATACGTATTGTATGTATGTTTATTTATTTCGAAGACAACTTCTTCCATGGATATAATATGAATTCTCTTGGATTGGATTATTTTACTTGGAAAATATAAGTGTGTACGAAGTAGATATTTAAATATCTAAGATCTTTGATATGCAATTTGAACATTCTCGTTTGTGTCCCCAAAGCTATTTCGAAAGCAATTTCAAAGTAAGAATAACGCTCACATAATCAACTCCATGGTTAATTCAACTTGGGTAAATCGAATACTCAACTCATATCGAAGGACGAAGGATGCATACTTGTACATAGAAAAACATAATTTCCCCATTCCCGTATGAGTAAATGCAGATCTGTCAACAAAAACAAATATTTGATTCTGTTCAAAAAGCTTGGCAGGAATGTAATCAAGCCATACTGTATAATTTCTCCCGTTCCTTCAATTATGGCTGAGATATCAGCCAGGACTGGAGTCAACATTAGAGCAATCCAGCCACAGCAGCCATAAAAATTATGTACGTATGTAATTAAATAATATCGTATATCGTATGCTGCAACATTTTAAATTACTTTGAAGTTATTTGGATATTTCATTAGCTTTCTTCATTTTTTTCTTTAAGATTTTAAATTTAAATTCCCTTGCTAAGAGGGGAAAGTGCTGACTTTTATTTTGTTTCATGCCACCAAACGGGAGCTGCATACATACTATGTATGTATGTATGTATGTATGTATGTATGTTACAATCGGCCATGCGATTGCTGTGTATATCCTCAAAGTAATTTTGGAGCTGAAACTCCAATTTTTATTAGGGTGACCTTTGCTGGTCCATAGTGAGATCCATGTAAGTTTTCGTCTAGTGTCAGATATTTACCTAGATATTTAGCTTCCTTTGAGAATTATATTATTTCTGCAAAGTGTATGGGTTCGTTAAGATTATCCTTTCTCTTATTTTCTTAAAACCAAACGTGGTAGTTTTCCTGGAATTGACATTTAAACCTAATGTTTTGCACCAATCAGCTAATATGTTTAGAGCCACTTGGAGGAGATCCGAGATTATTTCTTCGAATTTATCTCTGATTAAGATGACAATTTTCTCCGTGTACCCTTGGACGTAGAAATTATTTCCGCTGTGTATTGTTAGCTACATTTACTACAATGGACCACATAAGAGAAGGAGCACTCCTCCTTGAGGGTAACATTTTATAGCTAATATGCTAATTTTTGCACTGCTTAGTATGGTTGTAATGCTCCTGTCTTCGATTTTGTGATTTGTCGTATCTTTATGCATCTAGACCGCAAGAAAACTTTGATCAGATTATGTGGAACTTGTCCTGCGATGATCTGTCTGCTGGGATTAACTATCCTGGTATGAGCTATCCGGGTATGAGCTGTCTTGGTATAAGATGTGATGACACCAGATTTTTAGTTTCGTCGACTACGGCACCCTTATAGCATCAGCTCAAATAAAGTGCGCCCAAGTACATAAGCCTCACGTCGTCAGAGATGTGAACATAACGACTATACCGGCATGCATGGAATTTGGATTTATTTGGAAGATCGCTTACTTAGTAGCTTAAAGTTCTTAGCTAGTGCGAGACAAGTTTTCGGTGGTTAGAGTTTTGGAATCTTTAGTGTTTTCGGTATCCACCGTTATATGTTGAACTGCTGCTTTTACTAGAGTTTTGTTGTCCCAAAGCTTCAAAATGAGACATTTAAAGTTTAGCTCAATGAGCTCAACGATTACATTTGTACTAAGCTTTATACCAGCCACTAGGAAATGGTAGGCGGTGCAATTCATCTTCCTTATCGAGTCCGATCGAAAGATGGATATCGTCGTTGTTGTCTTTGTTGAAATGATGGATAGTATTGTTGTTGTTGGTGTTGCTGCGGCTGCAATTATTTGCTGCAATTTTTCCGATTGGGAAGACATTTTGTTGCTAAAATTAATTTGGCTTTGCTAAAGTTGTTAGTACCCTGCTTTTCACCTCTTTTGTAAGTCCTATTTCTTCTCTTTTAATTTTTTCGCAATATTTTCTTATATGGTAGCTTAACTTTACTTATTGGTTTGACTTAAGTTGGTGAAGCTTATCACAAAACAGCTGTGCTCTCAAAAAAATGGTAGATGGTTGGGGATGAGTTTTTTCTTTGGTTGGTATTGAAAGAAAAATGTTAAAGATAAAGAAATGATAATACATCATTTTTGCTCCCTCTTAAATATCGAACTTAAGTACACATAAAATTTAAGACGTGCGGAATATAAACATATAGACGTTGAAAATAAAGTTAAACATTCTTATTATTATGTAATCTGTAGTCATTGTCTTTGCGTTTTTGTAGACTTCAAGCATTAAAACTTTCCACTGGAAGACTTTTACCTAAACAATATCTACTCCCTGTTCGGCTGCGAAAACAAAAAGTTTTTAAATTAAATTTTAGGAGGCTCTTGGCTTGCGTCTTCACTGAGGTACATATACATCCTGGTCTGCCCGCAAGTAAGTGAAATTTATCAAAAAATAAGAACTCAAGCTCTGTGCCTCCATTGTATTAGGTCGTCGGCAATATACACTTGTAATCACTTCAAAAATTAATAATGCAATTTACGTAACGAGCTACAAAATGAATATCCCTCAAAACATGTACCTACCTTCCAGTAATTGATTACATTGGGATTTTATCATTTAAAATCAAAAAATAAATAAATTAAATATGTACATAAATGGAAAATAAAAATCACCTCCCCAACTCATCATCAAAAAAAAGAAGATAAATTCGGGCTGCTTCTCAGGGTGGATTCTTATTGTCACTTCCGCATTACTGGGCTAAGATCCCTTCACGTTACTGCTAGATTTATGCCAAATTGGTAAAAAAAGAAGTCCAACGAGTCACTCGTTGTCATGGCCGTAGGAAAACGGTCGTCTTTTGTTGTTTTCATGTTAATAATGAAATTACAGTTCTGCTTCACAGGAAGTAACGCAAAGCAAATAGGACACACGCGCTTATGTACATACATATACACACATACACAGCGGCTCACAAGATCTTAGCGAAACTTCGATTGCTCCTTATGAATTCATGGAGTCTTTTTGTTGGTAATCCTAATTGGATTTCGCCTCAAAAAATAAACCTCCCTCTTTTAGTGGGCATATGACTGGAGAAAAGACGCAGGTGTATTAAAGAAAATTTGGTATTCATGTGACGCAAAATTGTATGTACATACGTAATTTATGTCAAGAAAGGGAAGTGGACACGTTTATTGTGTGTGAAGTATCATTTTTAGAGACTTTACCGACAGGTTGAGATTGGAAGTAAGCTTCGTGAGGGCGTTAATAATGCCTCTTTCTTGAAGAGAGAAACAGAAAGGATTTCTAAAATGAGAATGAGAAGGGTATTTGCTTCTCTTAGCATTATTTTATGTATTTATTTAATTTCAATTGTGACAATTAGACTTGTTCATATGTATAAATTATCATTTCGTATGCATAAAAATATACGGTGACCAGCAAAAGCCATGGTAACTCCATAACAAATCAAGTGAGAAAGAAAAAAATAATTTTTTTTTTTCTTATCGTCAGAGTAAATTACTTTATCCGGAAATACATTTGCCGTGTTTTTATGTACAATGGCAAAGCCATGCGCTTTTAGTTATTCATCTCGAGATTGGGATATCGCATCCATGCCATATGGCTGTCTTGTGCTATTCCCATAGCCATTAGATGTTTTTTCACTTGACAGTGGCCTGTAAGGAAACCCGTGGCTATACGAATCTGACTCCTATTCAGTTGTTAGAGTTGTTTCGTTCTTTTGAGGGAAGTGTTTGGCAGAAAGATTTTGGCTTGTCTGTTACCTACAGTTTCCATCCAGTAATGGTTCGCCCTTTCTTTTAGCCAGTCTTTGATACAGCTTTTAGCCGTACTCACTGGTAACCTACAGAATGGTCTTGGCATTACAAAGTTTGACACAGCTCCTGTTCTGGCTAGCAGGTCGGCTTCTCATTTCCTTCATATCCACTGTGTCCTGGCACCCAAATGAGATGAACTCTGTTTGACTCAATTGTTTGCGGTGGCAACAGATAGTCTGTACAAGGACTAATTTGTTCACTGTCCATAGAAAAAATTCTCCAATTCAGGACACAAAGAAAAATGCAAAATGGTGCAACATTTTCCAACAACTGGACATCATGGTTAATTTCAGCGCTTATGTTAGATAGATTATTTGGGCCATACATAAGCGCCCAGTGATCGGCAAAAGCCTTGAGCTTACTAACTAACGGAAGAATGAAGATTGAGTTAACGTATGTTCATACAGTACCTGGCCATATTATTAGACCCAAAAAAAATGTAATTTTTGTGCGAAAAGAGTTAACTGGCAGAATGCTTTCCTGGAGGTGAAAAGCCAATTTTTATGCATGACGGAGATCCATGCCATAAAGACAAAGGCGTAACGACCTTTTTGGAGCAAAAAAAAAAAAATCTAAGTTTTTGATTGGCTAGGTAATTCTTCGGACTTGAACCCGATAGAGAACGTTTGGTAGCCCCAAAGGCAGGTCTTGACTATAAGTGCTATTATCGCCAAAAGGGAGCTCATAGAAAAGATCATATTTGAGTCATGTATACTTATCGCAGCTGCACATACCAAATATTGAAGAAAATGCATTCCAACACATTTTTTAAAATTATTAAAAATTTTTTTACTCCTTTGGTCGAAATCGTTTTCTTTTTCTTAATATATTGTTTTTAGAATAGACAAATGCCATAAAATTAACAAAAGAACTGACTAAAAGACATCGACCTTTAAAGATGAAATATTAGTTTTTTTTTTTGTCTAATAATATAGCCACGTACTGTACATTAAGAATAGTAAGAAACCAAGGATCTTTGTGGAACGCCGATGTTGACACCACTACGAATGTCTTCAATTTTTAATTTTTACATTCTTTTCTCAAGGTAATATGTAAACCAATACATGGTAAGGCTTCGCAATTCTACACGAGACACTTTACTCAAAAGCATTTTGTGTTCTATCATTATCGAAAGCTTTGGTTATATCTATGATTATCAAGTCGCTAGCATATACATATGTATATATGTATATTGACAGAATTCCTGAAGAGCATCAGTGCAGTCGCTGAGCAACCGTCACAAGATTTTTTTTTAGCTCACATATGAGTTGCACAGCCTCTATTCATTTTTTCCGAGCCATCCGAAGGTTCACTAAAACCCACATATTTTCTATTGGACTGGTATCCAGTGACTGTAATAATGCCATTTCGTTCATTCTTCTGGGAGCAAATTCTACTGTGATGTGTGGAATCATTATTCTATTAGTTTTTCCAATTTCGATTCTTTGTTCTTAGAGTTTTGATGCAGCCACCAACAAACCACATTTTTTACATTTCAATTCAAACGTCCGACTCCTGGTGCAGAGAAGTATCTACCTATAAGCCTGCACCTTCGTAGGATGTCTGACGGTAAGTTTCTGTCCACTGAAGTTGTTTTTGATGTATTTTTTCCACCACAAAAGCGCTTTTCTACAGTTTTTCTATAAGAGATATTCCTTTCTAATAGTCACTGCCCAATCGTATTTAACGATACCTTGATGCATAGAGCCAAAAGTTTTGTTTTATTTCGCCACAGTTTTAGTCTGGCATTCTGCTTGAATTTTTCGACGATCATATTGTGGTGGTATTTTATTCGTGGCATTCTATGGTACTTCATGGCATTTTATGGTACTTCATTGTGATCTTCTACCTTGATGTGTCCAGTTTCTTTGCAGCGGCAAGGCTATATTGTAACGAAGTTGGATTTTTTTTTACTTCCAAGTTTAGATTACATCTGTCCTAGGACACTACGCAATTGTTTTAAAAGATATAATTGGATATACATATGTCCTTACACTAAGTCGTAAAACCTATATCTTAAAAAACGTTGTTCTTACGTTACTTTACTTTTAGTTTTATACAGGTCTTAATAAAATTTGCTATCTTGAATCAGATTTACTCCTACTTTTTACATATAGCTTACATAAATATATATATGTACATATATACATGTAGAAACACTCATATAGATTGCAGATCTACTGGCCTCAGTCTCTTTAGTCGTCTCCTCGTGTTAGCCTCTTGGTGAGGTTGACTTCGTATCTCGTTGTTTAGATGGTTTGAGAAGTGTTTTAGCAGTTCCCCATATTTAAATGCCATACGTCCATATCGGCTTCATTATGCTTTTGTGGATTAAAAGTTTGTTTTGTACAGAGAGTTTAGAATTTTTTCCTAAAAGCCAGTACAGTTATCCATATTTGTTTTTGAATTATTTGCGGTTTCCATGTTAGTATGTTGTCTATTAGTATGCCTAGATATTTTCCTCAGTTGCCAAGATTAATTTTATGTTGTTTATTGTGATGTCTTAAGGTTTGTAATTCTTTTTTGTCGTATATACACCATGATCTGTTTTTTCTTCATTAATTTCTATACCCCATTTATGAAATCAGTCCATTGCTTTGTCCAGCGTTTTTTTTATTTTTGTTTGATTTGTAGCAGCTCGTAATCATGAGTGTGAGGAAAGAATCACTGCATCATCTGCGAATGTTGTCAGCATGGAGTCCTGTATTAGTGGCTTAGGTATAGCAGTGAAGATTAAATAAAGAATAGGATCTAGTACACTACCCTGCGGAGCCCCTGCGTCGATTTCACATAACTTTTAATGAGTTGGTGGTAGTCCGGTAGCATTGTCTTGAGTTTGGATAGTCGTCTTTTGTGCCATACACTATCGAAGGCTTTGACAACGTCTAGGTAAACTGCTACTCAGTATTTTTGCACATTCAAGTCGTTTGGAATTTTGTTTGTCACTCAATGCACCTGTTGTATAGTAGAGTGATTTTGTCGAAATCTAAATTGGTGGGCCGGAATAATGTGTTTCTGTATGTTAGTACGGTCAAGCAGGAGATTTTCGAATATTTTCGAAACGATCGGTATTTTCGGTACTGTATGATAATGGTTTTGTAGCATCCTTGCCTGGTTTCGGGATTGCTATTATTTTGGAAACTTTCCATACTTCTGGGTAGCAGTTAAGCCTTAGGATGGCATTGAAGGTATTTCTAAGATATGTAAATTAGTGCTCTATCCGGCAGTTCTTTCAGTACTTCTCCTGTTATTAGGTCATGCCAATGTGATTTTTGTATTTTAACCTATTTTTAGGTAGTGCTTTATTTCGTTCGCTCGTATTTTCTTCATTGTCGTGGATGTGGAAATATGTATTGCTATTTGGAAGTGATATATTTTGTCCATTGAATGTAGTGTTTTTGTATGTGAGTGTTTGTTTTGGAGCAAGTATTGATAGTTTTCATCAGAGGTGGTTGATGGTTGATTCCTTTTTTAGCCTTTTTTTCAGCTTCGGCAGTGAATAGTTTGTTGCTTGAGTTGCAACAAACAGATGTGGTAGTAATAGTTCATGGTTTTTGTTAAACAGACGTTTTCTTTCATAGATTTAAAAGAAAAGAAAGTAAATTAAACTAATTCAGTTTTAATAATTCTAATAATAGCTGCGTGATAACCATCACCATTTGCGTAGTATATTAAAAAAGAACAATCACGCACTCGCTCATTCATACCTACTTCATATAATTTTAAATGGAAAAGTATTCTTGAATTTCTCGAATTTCATTGAAAGGCACGAGTTAACGATAAAAGTGAATTTGCCTATCGAATTGTTAATCTACTTGGCATTATGAAAATAGTAGCACTATGCGGCAGTCATTCCATTTTGTTTTCCTAAATTTTCCTTTATGTTAATGATAGTTACTTGTGCTGTGACTCTTTTGCTTTCATTCTCATTAAAGTTATTTATGAATGAGTGGAATACAGAAGAGGCAGGATGGTGGAAATGATTTAAATAAAATAAAATAAAGCAAATGAAATTGGCCTATAATAAGAACATAGTTCATAATTTGAAATTTTGATACAATTCGGATTTTAATTATTTTTTGTTTATCTCTAAGTCAAATACTAGATAATGTATTTATCTTTACCGGTGTATATTTAAATTTACTACATTTTGTGACAAAGACACTTGTAAAATTTACATCAAACGCTTAGGACATACATACATCAGCTAGGGTGGTGCATGTACATATGTACATATAAAGGCTAAGAAATCACTCGTAATCTTTTATTGTGGATTTGAGTACCTTCTTTCAGGAAACAAATTAAGCCATTTACAAAATGAATGTTATTTCACTTTCGTTATTATTTCGTTATTGCGGAGCGTATCCAAATTAAGATCTAATCCAAAGCTTCAATACGAAAGCGAAATAAACATTGAAGTGTGAAGTTATCACAAGATTTAAGAGTTTGTACTTTGGATATAAACGGTAATTCATTTATAGTTTGAGATTTCACATCCCTGCCATATGGCATCTGATTGATTTATAGTGACAGATACATACTTAGATAGTTCTTGCCGTTATTTTTAAATATGGATCGTTTACCACATTCAACAACTGAGTGGTTTAGACGCATCAAGACACTGAACCTATGTAGATGTCAATGCCTTCGAAGCAAAAACTATAAAACATCAGGGGAGGACAGGATTACCCTTGTTTCAAGAAGAATAGAATTATTAAATAACATTTTTAACGCTGACTCGATTCAGAAAAATTCTAAGAAATTTGTTGTATTCCCTCTATTTAAAAAGAGATGTAAGCGACAGACGTTATTAAACTAACGTACGTGGTCCAGGGCCTAGCTTCCCGTCACCGTACTTATTCAGCGCGTTATTCTCTCACACGAATGAAAGGAACCTACAATCTAAAGACATATGCGGCAGGCGAATTGAGAAGCTTTCTCATGATTTTTTTTCCTCTATTTAGGCCCGTGAGCATTAGAGTTATATTACTGTAATATCTTTTATAATACCAATGAAGGTAAGGTTAAGACTTGTATCGATGCCAGAAAAAACATCCATGTACTAATGCTCGCTAATTACAGCTCAGGAAATTAAACGGTGGTGGAGGTAAGAGGAAAGGGCAACATTTACACCCTGGCGTCAGTTTACCTTCCGTATGATGAAGGTACGAATGTTACAGGGCTCATATAGATCCGGGTATATGCTGGTGCATTGAAGAAATAGTATCCGCATAGTGAATTCCACCTTAGGAGGTCTATTAAACAGAAAGATAATTCAAAGGTTAACTCCTAAGGCGGAGTCCTATCGCTGCTTATATGGCTGCTAGTAGTGGACGACTACTATTCTCTTTTCTCAGAATTCCTAGCAGGAAGGAGTGGGATGAAGGAAACGAATTGGCTATCTATACCGTACCGACAGATCCAAAATAGGCGTAGGTACTCGTGGTGTCAACTGCGAGTCTCGAAATACAAACCGGTCCTTCAGACTAAAGGACGATTGCAGTGGTTTTCAAGCCACTGTTAAGTTAATGCCATAAAATAAGCTGTGGACATGACTAGCGCGGGTAACATCTCTGGAAAAATAATCAGCACCTATGTTCACAGTCAAGCAGCCATAAAAGCGTTACAGTCAGCATTCGTAAGATCTTAACTCTTAAAGATGTGTACATAAAAACTAGACGTTATCTCAGGGGACAACAATGCGAACCTCTGTTGGGTACGGGCTACTTGGAAATACCAGGTAACGTAAAGGTGGAAGAACTAGCCAGCACAGGGTCACACCTAAGCGCCTTGCAGGCCTTTTCCGATGCTAGCACATAGCTTAACACTTTGAGCAAAAAGATAGACATTGAGTCCAACGAAGAAGCTACCAGGCGTTGGTATCGATTAGATTCATGTGCCATAGCCATATCTTTATGGCCAGTTTATGACAAAAAGAGATCCGCAGATCTCATGAAACTCAGTCGCAGGGGTATTCGAATTGCTGTTCGTATTGTGATGGGACACTATGTGATAGGCAATCATGCAGCAGGGCTAGGACTACCCCACAACGACTTCTGTAGGACCCGCAGGGATGAAGAGAAAATAGAATCCATTCGCCACTTGCAATGCGTCGATAATGAAATTTAGGTTCTCAAGGGTTTACTAATGGGCACAATAGACTCATTGATAGTCTAAGTGAGCCGTTGGCAGCCTCTTGTCAATTATGGCACCCGTCCACCTAACCTAACCATACCAAGGCGGGGAGTAGGGAACCGACTGGGTAATTCAAGAGAAGTTTAGGGAGCAAAATGTTTCAAGTACCGTACCCACATTCGAATTACCCGCGATGAAATTGAAATTAATCAAGCTTAGCAAAGTCAACTACACGAAAATTTAAGCTGAACGAGTTTTCAGAATTAAAGAGAAAGACAGAAAACGGTGAGAAAGGTCGAATATTGAGAGAATGTGAATGGTAATACCACTCACTTGATTAAGATCACAATCAGACAGGCGATCGGTCAGAAGGGCTTCTATTTCGGAGGTTAGTTGGACAAAGTGGAACTTATCTTCAGTGTGAGTCCGTTGTAACCGAGAGAGATTGAAGTCGCATAATAACATGATAATGTCATAACGGCTAGCTGGTACACCCCAACTGATTGGAAAAGGCGGATGTAACAACATACGGATTCAAAGATTTCCGTAAGGGGGATCTCAAAAACAGTCCCGTCGAAACGGTTATTAATTCTTAGAACAATGCCGCGGGCAGAGAGTTCGTCTGCTCTTCTAAGCCTGTCCTTACGGAAGACGTTAAAATCAGAGGTAAAAAGTTCGTTGTTAAGAAAATTGGGGGTGAAATCATCAGCTGTCTTAGTACACAGCTTTAGGATTATTAATGACTGGGTGCAGAGGGAATGGTGATAGATTAATGAGTAGGTCAGGGACGAAAACAATTGTCAAAATCGGCACAGGTTTTTGGAGATGTGACAGACATTTGAACCTGACAAAAGACGCATAAGTGGAAACATTGATTGTCACCTAATTTTTTGGATCGGGAATAGTAGAGCTCATGCATGAATGGGCTAACAATTTGGAAGTGAAAGGATTAATAGTGTGGGAGCGAATAAAGTTAGAGTGATTTGGAGTTGTAGCAGAAAGAGGGTTATTCTCAGGTAAGGAACTAGGCACACGAAGCAGATTAAAGTAGACTCTGTTAATGGTTTAGGATTTGGGAGTGAAAAACTTAGGATGGTTAAAAATTGAAAGGTTGAGTGGAAGAGAGATAAGAGGGCGTATCTGTGGCGAGGAAATAGGGAAAGTACATGGATTGAACCTTAAGTTTTGGTCAGGATTTGGTATTCTGAAGTAAGGCTTAGAATAAGAAGTATGTATCTATTTTCTGATATGTTTTCAACAAGTTTCTCCCTAAAAGTTTGCTCATGTTTGTAGCAGAATGTTCGAATAAAATAATTGAACTTATGAAAACGTAATTAGGTATGAAGTTCCCATGAACTGATCAGTGAAATTCTTGCTTTTCTTGGAATTAGGGTTGTTATGAGGTACCATAGATTACCAAAATACAAGACTATTATTACGAGTAAATTTCTTGGTAAATGGGCATTTCAAAATGCCTTATCCAGAAACCGATTTCAGCTTTTGATGCCAAATTTTCATGTAAACTGCCCATCAAATCCAACAGATTGATCTCAGCTAAACTATATTGCAGAATTAATAAATTGTTTAAAAACCACCTTTCCAGCTCAAGAAGCAGATTCACCCTTCCAGTCCATTGATGAAAGCTTGACGAAATTCAAAGGCAAATCTTCTTTTTTAAACGGAACGGATTAAGGGGATTAAAATTTTGATGCGATGTTAGGCGAAAACATGTTACACTTATGTATGACTTGAATATATGTACATAAATATATGCTGGAAAAAAGGAAGTGTTCTCAGAAGGAACTCTCGGGGAGAGAGTTGTGAAAAAACTTGGCAGTACAATTCGTGAGCCTTCTGACTGAAATGATTAACATAGATCATTTTTTCACTAGCACGCAATTGTTACAAAAACTTGACTATTGCAGCATAGTACAGTAATAACATCGAGAAAAAATCTCCCTACTTTTGTTATCAAACTTGAAAAATACAAGGCGGCCTTCGAAATTAGCATTGGTGGAGTTTCGACAGCAAAGTGGGTCGATTCCAAGGAAGTTATAATTTTATTAAACTGCCACCTCCTATAATCACTAAAGGTGTACGTAGAATGCAAGAAAATTGAGGTTCCTATGACAGTTACACTTAACCATCTACCGCATGAATTTTTCGGCAAGGAGAAAAAAAATAAAAAGCGCTTAAAATAGTTTCTTTTAGCTCAGGTAAGGAATATTTATTAAAAAAAAAAAAAAAAATTCATTTGTTTAAAAAATAAGAAACAAAGCCATATATGGCTTCGTATGCGTTATAGGTAACAAACACAATCAATGTATGAACATAGCAAAAAATGTTAAGTTATTAAAAAAAATAAAAAAAAAACAATTCATGATATTAAATACAGAAGTTGTAAACACAAAAATATAAAAAAAATAATTTTCATGCGGTGGAATTGAGAAAAGCATTGAAACTTCTCATTGAAACATAAATAAACATTACATTTTTCGCAAAAAGTATGAGCGAAATAAACAATTATTTCTGCATATTTGTCGATTTGACATCCATTTTGGAAAATGGCCTAAACCATCCCTGCTTGTTAAAAGTAGAGGTAGATCCTGATGTCTTTGAGAACGCTTTCTTTTCTGCCTGTTGATGGACTCCGTTGGTGTTTTTTCAACGGTTGGACTGCTGATGGATGTTGGCGTCCCGGGGGGAGATCGACTCCACGTCGTCCACGTTTTGGTAAAGGTTCTTTGTCAGCTTTGCATAAATGCTCTGATATTGCTAATTTAAAGTCGTATAACGGCATATGGTAATCGTTCTCACGGCGCCAAAGAATCCAAGCGTTTACTGCACATAAACCTATCAAATGGAAAAATATCTTTTTATACCATTTTTTAGATCTCGAAGGAATTCTGTATAATCCAAGCATGGAATCTAATAAATCGACACCGCCCATATATTTATCGTAGACCTCTACAGCTTGAGGAGCAGAAATGTCTTTATATTGCCTATCTTTCCTGAAGTATCGACGTTTGCTGGTGACTGGCTTACTTCCAACGTAAGGCGACAGCATGTTCACAAGTTTGTTGTCAAACCAAGATACCAAACTCAGTTTCACTCCATCAATTATTGTCACTTTTTCAGTCATACTTCTACGACCCAGTTTCTTCATTTCTTTTTCAGATGGCATTTTGGAATTCGGGACTCGGTTAAGCCTGACTGTACCCAAAGGTAATAGGCCATTTTTGAAGAGGTGGACTTGTAAATTTGGACTATTGTACCAGTTAAACTTTATGATTGACACTTTTTACTATTGTAGAGGTCAGCCTTGTTACCACGTTTCCGCTTACTCCTAAGTCCGTTGCATCTTCAGCGAATGTATTGCTCTGATCTCCAGCAAATATCTCGAAATCGTAACTAAATCCGGATACTCCACTGAGAACTTGGTTCTTATAACCCCACTTATGAGGCTTGGCTGGATTGTATTGTTTTAGTTCGTGGCGGCACTTAGTGGGTATTATTTGTTCATCCACCGGAAGGAACTCCTCCTTTGGGATAAGCAGCAACTGTTCCCTTATGTTTTCTAAAAGTGGTCGCACTTTGAATAGTTTGTCGTATCCATCTGTCCCAAAGGGCACAAAATCATTTCTACGAAAAATACCCGTCATTGCATACGAAGCCATATATGGCTTCAGTAATAAATTCACTCAACAAAGTATAAATAAATAATTTTTTTCATTGAAAATAAATCATTACAATCAAAATGGAATACACTATCTAATACATATTTTATTTATGACTGTACTTACCAATTAGTCACAGTTACTAACACTTGAAATCAAAACTTTTTTCGCACCACTGTTTTTAATGCATTCGCAGGGCGAACTGAACTACAAATGTGAATATCCCCGAAGATCGTTATCTTGCAGATACAAAAAGTACCGTTTTGTGTATCAAAGAGTACATACAAAGAGATCGTGTTGTATCTGCATTAGTTCGAATGAGTTTAGGTAGAAAAACTACGCCATGAACATGCAAAGCCATATTTGGCTTCGTTTGCGGTAGAGGGTTAAAAGCTACGATGAAATAATAGGAGGAGTGTATCTGGCTGACCAAAGAACTTCGACTTACGATTTGGATCGAAGTATGGTTTGACATATCTACCATCAAGCTCAAACCTGCCCCGAGAAATGGGCTAAAAATCGACAAGCAGGTGTAGTTTGGGTAAAAAGCTACTTGAAAAGGCACACTAATCTTTCGCTACGGAAACCCGAAAACACAAGCTTATCAAGAACAACAAGCGTTAATAAGCACAATGTTGCAGAATTGCACACCAATTACGAGAGAGCGCTTGGTAAGTTCGACATATGTACAAGTCTACGGTTTTGTAAGTGCCAAATATAATTGCACAAACCGGACAAAGGAAGTAGGATAGTGTGTGTTAGCTGAGAAAGGTCAGTTGATAATAGCACCATTGTTAATACATTTGGAAATACAATACCTCCAGTTTTCATATTTCCACGGGCCAGATATCACGATACTATGCTCCGTGGAGCATCAGCAGCTAGTATAGGTTATTCTGATAGTCCCACAAGTGGTTGGATACCCCAGGTTGGATACTTCTTTGAAGTTCATTCAAATCATTGTACAATTGTACAAGACGCTATTAACTTTTTCCGTGAAAATTGTATCGCCCTACTTACATTTCCTCCACACTACACTCGTGGTGTTTAGTCTGTCGATGTCGCAGTTATAGGACCATTTAAACAAATATTTTTAGTGGCACAAAATGTATGGTCACTAAATCACCCCCGTTTAACAATTACATTGCATGACCTTGAAAGCATTGCGAATGTTCGGTTAGAACCCATGAAACAGGTCCTCCAGGTTGGAGTTTCTGCCGTCGGGGTAACTACCTTACCACGTAAGAAGAATATAATTATCATAGAGACACCAGCCTCGGATAAACATAACAATCTCCATCAATTGGCTATTCGACCCGGATCGTCAACGGACTACCTACCAAGGAGGAATTGTACGATCTCCTGGACGGAGTTCCGATGTAAAAATTGTACTCGAAAAGTCAAGCACCTGGCAGCTGGCTACGGAACGCAGGCTCTTCGAAATAGCGAAGGGAACCTAGCCATCGATGCGCAGGGAATTGTTGATGTGTTTAAGCAACACTTCCAGCAGTTGCTTAACGGGCAGCCAATAGAGAGAGTGATAGGCAAGAAGAGAACCCACCTCCAGTCAATGAAGAACCAACATCCCTACCCAGTATCAAGAAGTTAAAGCAGTCATCAGAAAATTGAAAAACAAAGCCGCTGCCTCTGATGGGCTTCCAGCTGAACTTTTTAAGTACGAAGGTGATGTCTTGGTAGGATGCATGTACCATTTCATCAATCAAGTATAGGTGGAGGAACGCATGCCCGACGACTGGAGTATTAGCTCTATATGCTCCATCTTCAACAAAGGCGATCTGTTAAATTTCGCATACAATATCTTATGCGACATGCTGTGTGGACGTTTAAAAACTTTCTGCAACGGCTTCCGGCCCGGCAGATCGACAATAGACCAAATTTTCACACTAATCTCACCACCTATTCATCGACTTTAAGGCTGCATATGACAGCATTCATTGCTTTGAACTCTACCAGGCGATGACGCCTTATTCGGGATACAGTCAAAAATTATCCAGATTTGCCGCGTAACACTGGAAAACACTTGATGCACTGTGCAACTTGAAAACAGCTCATCTCAGCTCTTCCAAACGTGCACTGAATTTCGGCAAGGAGATGCGCTGTCATGTGACTTCTTCAATATCGTGTTGAAGCAGATAGTGCGCAGGGCAGGTGTAATCACGGAAGGTACTATCTTTCATAAGTCTATCCAACTGCTGGGTTACGCAGACGATATTGACATCATAGAAATTCACCTACCTCGGAACAAGTATAAATCCCACAAATGACGCCTTTGTGGTTGTGGATGTATTACAAAAAGCCAAGATACGCTAAGCTGTCGCGGATGCCAGAAAACTTAGTCTTCGCAACTGGAAGGAATGTGCCCGGGACCGCAGAGGATGGCCGAGGCAGCCGTGTCTCAGGCAGAGACTCTCCAAGGGTCGGGAGCCGTTTAAGTAAAAAAGGAAGACTTTGAACGTGTAGAAGCCACAAATCGGGAATTGACAGGGGAGTCCACAATTCTTCTTGGAACAAATGAAGGCGCTACTTGCAAGGAAAATATTATTTCACCTGAAATCGCAAGGTCTTTCCCGAAAGCTGCTCCGCAAAAAAATCCAACTAGGTGAAGAAAGAAGGAGAAAGCGCGTATTTTGACAGAAACCCGGGAAAATATAAGATGGAGGCAGCATACCTGGAACGTCAAAAAAGCCTCAAAATTTCAGCAATGCTCTCTTTAAAGAAATGTGTATCGGTTAAGCTGATTTGAGCTAAAAAAAAACAAATATAAATACTTGGCGCAAGAGACCGTATGTGATCCCGGGCCTAGCTTCTCGCGACCATTCGTGTTGTGCGTATATTTCTTCACACAAATGGAAGGGACCTACAGTTTAGAGCAAGATATATTCAAAACGAACTCTGCTTGTCCGACAAGTACAAATTAATTCTGTAACATAACGTAAATTGTTGCATTTCTCAAAAGAAATAATTTCCCTTAACTTATCGGCATTATTCGACAAGTCTTTAGCAAGTGAAAATGGCAAAATTCACGGCGAACCAAAAACATTCTATTTTAATTTAGATAAGAGAGGAAAAAATATAATTTTGGTGCTTTCAGTGATGTCTAAACAAAAATGGAAGAAATACACAGCCTGGCAAAAAGCCTAAATGTTGTTCCCCAAAATAGGAATTGTTGGGGTATATGGGACGTATTTTGGAAAAATACTAAGAAACGTGCAATTGTAAGTACTTACTAAATAAGTAATTTTAAAAGGAATACGTAAACTATGCAAAACAAAGGCTAGGGATAAGTGAATAACACGAAAAATATGGTTCAGCAACTATATTTGAAATATATTCGCAGCGTACACAGGATTGATTCATAGGTGGTTCAAATAGGTGAACTTTTCTTTGAAAACTTCGAATGTACATTTTAGGAAAAGTCGTCTGGGTTTATGAGCACTGTTGTATTTAATGATTGATGTGTTATCGGAAACAGATGTAGATGGTGGCACAGTCCATGTTTTAAGTGGAAATGCGACATCATCCAGGATAACAGCGTTTTCGAAAAGCCTCCATCTAGTTTCCATTTTATCATACAGAGTACTATTACGCAACACTCTCGCATCATGTGCACTGCCTGGCCAGTTGGGACTTACACACATGCATATATAGTAAAATTGTAGCTCTGGCCCGTACACTGCCATACACTACCATGGCGATCAGCTTCATTAACAGAAGGGACATCAATTTTGAATAGTTTGCACTACAAACCTCCAGCAACCCACCTTTTTCAAAAAATCCTGAATAACTGCTAATTTCGATTTTAATTACTGCCTGAGTAATCTCTCGAATGCAGCGACACACAGTCATTTTGCTAACACCGTGCATGTCGCCTATAGTATGGTATTTTGAACCCGTACCGGAGCTATGTAGAGCAATCAAAAGTTTTTGGTAAATGGTCAATGAATAACTTTTATTTATAGTGCACTATATTTTACTGCTTAATCCTGTAGTACGATTGTGTGCAGTTGATTTTGTTAATTCTTGGCTTAAAAACCTCCAAAAACCTGTTGTCACTATCACCGTCACCATCAAACCAACTAGCAGAATCAAAAAAACAGTTAATTTCCATATTTGTATTCTGCTCTTCTAAAGATATTACCTGTAAAATACACTTGTCAGCTTTTGACAATATTCAAATCACCTGTCATCATTGAACCACACTTCTACAAGTGTTTCTTCACACTCGTCATGTTCTGTTACAGAAAGAGGGATTTTATATAATCTCCCACTTGTCATCATTCGCCGCGACAATCGTCGAAGTGTTCACGGACTTGTCGTCTAGTGTTACACAATTTTTTACAATTTGTCGAATTTCATTTGTCCTACATGTACTTGTCGCGTTGGCCCCTGGTGTTCCGTGCGTAATTACATATGAAGTTATGAAGAATAGCACATGTCATAACGATTTGTTTAACAAGAGACACATTTTACCCATGCATAAAGTTCAGAATTCGGGATTTCTTTTTTAAAACCCCAAATATCTGCTCAATGAATACGCGAGTAGAACTATGACAATAGTTGAATCGTTTTTGTTCTGGTGTTAAATGACCAATGTATGGGACCATTAGGTAAATATCAAGAGGATAAGCTGAGTCCCCACGCAGATGATATTCTGGTGGTATTTTCATATTATCACTTCATATAGCGTTTTGGAGTGGACTATGCTGCCATATAATAATATCATAGCACGGGCCTGGGTAACCAACAAAGGCATCCGGAAAAAAAGTTTGCTGTCACATATGTACGCCCTGTTTAAAATCAATGTTCACATGTACCTGCATGACTATTGTGTATCTCCCTTTTCTATTATAGTAACTCAAAGAATTTTCTTTTGGTGATGGAATTTTCAAACGAGTTCCATCTAAACATTCCAATACAAAGGTGGAATGGAATAAAACGCTTTTGCTCAAATTCTTCAATAGTTCTATGTTGCGACTCTACTCTCTTAAGCCATTCGATTATACGTTTCTTTAATTTTAATATGCTTGCTATTGTGCTTTCTAAATACTCTGTACACTGTTCCTTTCCCTATCCCAAGTTGATTAGATATCTCGCAGAAGCTGCACTTATTGGCAAGTTTCCAGAACGTTACATATAAGGGCCTTAAAAAAATAAGTTAAACATTCTATTTTTTAAGGCATAGCAAACTTATAAGAAATGTTTTCCATTTCATCCAAAAATGGGAGAAAAAAACATCATTCGGATACATTTTGGAATATACATAAAAAAAAATACAAATACTTGGCGCAACAGACGAACATATGTACACATATGGTCCAGGGCATAGCTTCTCGCGACCATTTGTGTTTTGCGTGTTATATTTTTTCACACAAATGGAAGGGAGAGTTCAAAGAAAATTCACAAGATATGTTATGTTCAAGTTAAATAACGACCTTGAGATACCTTCTTGTGAATATATGTACATATATGTTTGTTAATTGGATTAAAATAAAACAAAAATCGATTGAAAAATGACGAAAATATTTTCCATCAGGTTTGTAAGGGATATACATATTAACATATCATATCAAATGTCCTTTGCTACTAACTCTACTACATACATATACAAGGTGGGGCAAAAGTAATGTCATAATGTGAATGTGCCATAATTTTTGCAAATGGGATCAAATGTCATTGTGCCTTGGCATTTATTTTGTAGACAGATAGAGAATAATTTGACAACAAGCACGTACACACCTAAAGAACGTTCAATTATTATTACTGCTTAATTGAACAATCTCCGGTCTGTTGTTTTAACGCAGCGTCGTCGTTTTCCTCGTCGTTCTGCACCATGTACGCGAACGCTTAAGCATTTGGCTGAGCGTCTCACTAGAGATGACGCAAGAAGTGGCCGGCCCCGTATTGCTCGTTCGGCCGAGAATATCACTGCTGCGACCAAGGAAGTCCGACAGAGTCGACAACCATCGACGAGACAACGATGCACACAATTTGCCATCAGCAGACGTGCGTTGCGTCAAATTTTCAGCAATTGCTGCCTGCTGACCGTCAAGTGAGGTTAACTTACTCCCATGGTCTGTAAAACCAGGTGCAAGAAGAGGACGATTTCGTATCCAAAATAATAATGAGCGACAAAGCCACTTTCCACTTAAGTGGTTATGTGAATAAACAAAATTTACATTTTTGGGGTACGGTGCGACTGTTTGATAGTCAAAGTGACTGTTTGGTATTTGCGGCATTTGCAGTGGAAAAGTGACTGGGCCTTATTTTTTTGAGGACGCCGACGACACCACCGTAACTGATGAGCGCTACAGACAGATTTTAAAAGAGTTTTTTTGCCGCAAGTTGCTCAAATGGGTCTTGAGCATTGCCGGTTCCAGCAGGATAGAGCAACTGCTCACACAGCTCGGGCAACGATGGAGATTTTGAATCACCAATTTCCGGGCAGTGTGATCTCCCGTTTTCGTGATTTGAACTGGCGGGCCAGATCGCCAGATGACTTAATGACATCAATTTAAAATCTTCAGATAAATTTTTATCGCTTAAAAAATTTACGTGAGCTCTAGATACTTTATCAGCAAATTCATAGAACAAACGACGGATGAAACGAACGCGTTGCATTAGAGAAGCGAAAAGCTGGTTTGAAATAATATAGATTTCTCTGTAACTTTTATACCAGATACGTTTAAGATTAATATTTTAACCTTATTAGCTAGTCACTATGGCATTTTCAGTGTTATAAAGGAAGATATTTATGTATGTACTGTTTATTATCCTAGTCTATAAGAAAATGTCTGATTGATGAAGTATTTAAATAAATACTAAGTTAGAAATACTAAAATAGCAGGATCAAGGAGTCGGATATAACTTTTAGCACGTGCTATCAGGTAATCACTTGAGAGGTGAAGAGTGGTTAAAAAAAAATGTCAACTTTTCATTTCTAGCAGAACTATTAAAAGCACCCTTACTCTTACGTCGAAGTATGTTCTAAGCGAATTTCAAAAATGCTGTTCCTTCATCGGGTCGGGTAAAGGAAATTTCATAATCTATATCAGTCTTTTTAGCTCAAAATTAGTTGTTCCTTTTTGAGTTCATCTATGGACAAACGAGGACGAATTATTATTATATTATCAACTTTTATAAAAGATAGCATGTGTTAGCATACAAGGAGCACATATGTACATAGATCAACACCTCAGGCAGGGTTGGAGATAATACTTAATCCTTCTTGTCTGGATGAATTTATGCGTAGAACGGCTACCCAAAGGGCGATGCTTCTTAGACATTCAAGCACATGAAAGCAAAGCTCCTATAGACATGGATCTATATTTCAAACATATACTCGTACATAGATCCCCTCTGCCTTCGGAAGAGAGAAAGACAAACGAAACGAAAGCAATTCGATCACTCAAATGCAAAAACAACAGCAATTTCTGGGCCTCAGCCAGGAGGTGATCTAGAGCGGCTTGTAGAAGGATATTGAGGTCTGCAAACTTAGCCAACCCCACAACCGGCGCAGTAGCAAGGAGAAATATGGAGCATAAAGTGTACGTATACGTACGCGTTTTATATTTCAGTTAATAAAAGAAAAAGAAGATATATGTATGTAGGTCCCTCCTTGCGATATGATATATTTCATCAAGAGTACAGGTGGTTTAATTTAAGACCAACTGAAAGGCAATTGAATTATATATGGTACTATAGTAAGGTATAGGGAATCACAATGGCCCAAAAGGCCCCCGTACAAGCACCTCCTAAGGTGCTTCCTTCATATCACACCTTACCATGCCGTACACTAAAAAGGGGTAAACTTACGGAATTGGTGTCGATTACAAACTGGTAGACAATGAACAAATGTGACTATTCTGAATTTACTCAGTTTACCATTTCACTTACATATATGTATGTATTAGGTTGAGTAGTCCAGCCGACCCTCTGTACGGGTCATAGACTGCCGGCGGCTTTTCCAATGTAAAAATTATATATGTAAAAAAAAGTCAATAATACTTGATGAATTTTCCTGGGATCCACAAACGTTTTTATACAAGTGCTTAAATATGTAGTCGTGGGTATATACATATGTACACACATAAATACGAGATAACTAAATGATAAAAACATACATTCAAGTGTATTTTCAAGGACATTTTCATTTCAAATACCAAGGGAACACGGATATCAATTAAAACTTACCGGATGTAATTCGTATGATTTTTATTCCACAATGTATAGTTTTCCATCATAGTTATCCTCTTTTCCATTAAGTTAGTCGAGTTAAAAAAAAATCTCAGCAAAACTGTCATTTAACTGTGCTTTCCAATTATGTGCAGTTTTTTTCCCACTTCACCATTTTTGCACTAATTTCAACATTAACTTCATTTTTTTTAAAAGGAAATACCACTAATTCTTTTTCCAGACACACACTTAGCACAAGTACAAGTTATGTGTGGGTAAGGCGTACTCATGCCACACGAAAGGACATTTACCCGATAAACAGCATTAAATTATGAATCAAATTACCACTAGAACCGCACTGAATAGAAGAAAGAAAAAAAATCGATAAACCTGCAATATGCAAAAAGGGAAGGAAATATATAAGTAACCGGGACATTAAACTCAAAATTGCGACGGAATTATGAAAGGAAGGATGGGTTTGGTGAAGGGTATGAATTTTTGTAAATGCCTATGAGGTGCAGAGGCTGAATACTAAAAGCCTTTTCGGACCTTATTTTTTGTCGTCATCTGAAGAACAAATGTTCTCTGAAGATCTTTGTTTGTTTATTTTCTTTTTCGCATGACATTATAAATTTTGGTACAGACTTTAATACTGAAAAAAAAAATTTGTCAGCTGTATAATCTTAAAAACTAGCGTGCACACGCATTTATTGTATATTTCTATTTTATGCACTTATAAAGAATTGACTATTTTTATAACGAATTGTGCAAATATATGTACTATGCGAATATGCAAATAATAATTATAGTTCGAAATCACATGCGCGGGGTTTTCCTTAGTATTTTCGAGTTCAGTTGTAATTCATGTCTTAGATTTAAAAAAAAATTGTGAAGAAATGATATTGAAGATCTGTTTAGGTATAGCTGTTTGAGTATGCGAAATATGTTAAAAATATGCTAACGGCTCCAAAGAGTATTAAAAAATTATAAAAAAAAGTTTCAGTTATTTTTTTGATATTGTTTTTATGATTTCAAAAAATGTAAGATAATTCCATCTTAAATTCTTTCCCACAGTAGAGTTAATAATGCAACCTATGAAATTGTTTCTCTATAAATGTTTAATTAACTGAAGTTGAGTGTGACTGTGGGCGAATGTCGAGAAATCGAACACTCTCTTCAAAGTAAGAACGAACTTGAAATGAAATGAAATCCATATAATTGTTGTATTGTAGCTAAAAATTAAGAGCCAAGATTAGGTTTTTAGTACCTATCATTTATGTATACTTTATTCACGGTTGCTCTATTGCGAACTATCCATTCAAATTAGTATAGCCTAATGTGATGATTTATAACTACATATCTAGGTATTTTCTAAACCAGAAATATTTTTGCTTATTCTAAACTTTAACTATATTTTAAGAAATTGGCGCAGATACTTTTATTTACGTTAATTTCTAAAATTTTGAGTCTCTGTGTGTAAGTACAACTACAAAAAACGAGTCTTTCAATTCTGTTCATCTGTATCTCCGAGTATATTCTTAACAATTGGATATACATACATATCCACTCAAGACTCAATATTTGCGGATGTGGGCTTATCCCTGAACCGAGATCTAACTCTAAAATAGAAACTAATTACAGCCGAAATTCGAAAAATACAAATTTCGTAAACACTGACTATAATTAAGGTTGATATCTTGGGCAACGTTGACATTTGAAATAATACTCCGTACTCAGGTTCGATTAAAATTTCATTTTCTGAGTAAGAGGAGAAAAAAAGTTTAAAAGATAAGAACCCACGTGTACGCTCTTGCCGCAGTGATTTTTTAAGTTTTAAAGGAAATCAATACATTTACACACATTTTTTGAAAACACAAATAAAAAAGATAAATAAATAAATAAATTAAAACTCCAGTTAAACCTAGCTATGCGGAGAAATAAGTTTGACAAAATTCTAATAAGTTTGACATCATAAAAATTGGAGTATTATAATTTAAGGTTACGTACACACAAATGGATGTATGTAAATTTATTTTCCTTTGGAATTTGCATCGTCAATCAGAGTTGATAACAGTTACTAAGGGAAATATACAAAACTTTTTCAAGTAGACTTTTCTTTATAAATTTTGCATATAATTTAACAAATCTCTTGTCAGCCTTTGCAATCGTGATTATTTTAATGCACTCTATGACACCATTCGCACTGGTATTAAGATCACAGCAATGCAGATATTAAGTCCAAATACCTAACATCACTTCACTTTTTGTATCCTGTTCTACAATTAATTATTATTATAAAAGAAAAATGGAGCAGGACAACCCGCAGAGTCAGTCATTGTTCTCTCTATAATGATGACAAAAACTAGGACCAAAGAGACAAAGGAAAACCGAAAACCCGCAAATATCAACAACAAATAAGAGTTTGCACATCCCTTCGAATATAACTAGGAAATAGAGTGGGTGGTAAAGGATGGACTGGAAAAAAATTAAGGGTTGAAAGTAAAGTTTAAATTTTGTATATTTTTTCGGCTTCTGATTTGCATGTCACTTGCGCTTATCCATAATTTACGTGATATCCAAAGTGAAAATCCAATTATTCAGTTGTATATTTATGAAACACTCAGTAAGGACCCCTTTTGGAATCCAGGTTCTGACTCACTTTTCTTTTCAATGAAACACTGAAATAACACTAGATTTTTATGTATTCACCGATATTATTCTTCTTAATATTAAAAATTGTTTTAAAAATTTTTAATTTAATTGTGATCGGAATATTTTTATACGGTAATTATTTTTTTTCGCTTCAATCCTTTTTAATGAAAGAAGGTACACGCGCGACACAGAAAACGTGGTATATAGCCCGATGCGTCTTCACAGAACGATCGAAGGTAAAACACTGTCACTACTGGAGGGATGGCACAAAAAAAAAAAAAAAACCTCCTGGAATTGATGGTAATATGTCTTCGGTCCTTTTTTGCAAGTTGAAGTTGTTTTTGTTATTGCTGTTGTTGCGGGGGTCCAATAAAGCGCCGCATTAGAATTTCTTGCATATCCACTGGACGTGAATCAATTGGGGGTATCTTTGGGGGTATTTCCATTTTCAGTCAGAGAGTTTTCCAGTCCAGGTCGAATACCTAGTACCTAAGCTCTTGACGTTGACAATGAGTAGGTACTACGCCGAAGCAAGATTCAGTTTCGAGCAAGTTTCCTACCCAACATTTCTTTACCAAGGAAGCACAAAAAAAGCTTTGGTAAATTTCCAAAAGTTAACGCATTTCCAATGGGAGAGTACATGGAAAGCTGCCCTCTAGATTCCTTTGCTCTCTCCTCAATCAGTTGGGGATATTGGATGAGTGTGGTAGGTTAAGCTTGTGGTAAGAACAAAAAAAACTGTTTTTCTCAATCTGTTTGTGGGAATATTTCCTGGCACCTTTATTACCTATCTAAATATTCTTTTTTCTTTTAGTACACAAAATAAAAATTAATGAGTACTATTAGGAGTTCTTTTTTTCAAATAAGATATTGGTTACTTCTTATAAATTCCAGCTGAGGGGATAACATTTCGAATTTTATGCCTATTTGTATAGCAGGGGATTACTGCGTCTAATTAGTATAATGCCAACAGAGATATTAATTTACGGCCTTTGAATATGAAAGTTCAGGTAATAGATATATTTTAGCAAGTAACTGCATGCGTTCATTGATAAACATTACGCTAATTAGAGATTATAAAGAGTTAAATTAAATGAAATGTTTCTTCTCGATTTTCATAGTCAAAGTAATATCGAACAATTTTTATACATAAACAACCAGCGTATACAGAAACAAGTGGCAGTACAACTCATTTGTGTGGCTGAGGTAAACGCATTCTTGTATATAAACAATCTCTTCATTCTTTTGATCTCGCATTTTGATGGATTGTCATAGGTTTATGTACATACATATATGTTTTAGCTGCAACCAGGTTATGCTTTGAACTGATGTTTGCAACTTGCACTGTTAATGCCATTATTTTCTAACTAACTTTTGTTTTATGAGTACCACTAGCTAAACATTCTGCTGTTTCGTGGCACTTACATATATAATGCGGTTGTTTCAAGTGAAGCATTTTAAAATATTGTTAACAATATCGGGTACAACTAAGAATGAGCATCTACTGAGTCTGGCTTAGCGAACGTACCTGAATTAATGGAGGCATCTCTTGTTAACCTGATTGACTTCAAAGAAGTAAGAATTCAAGATCTAGCCCCCAATCTATGCCACCAGTCAGGGTAACTTCTCAAACACGTACAAAAAAAAAAGAAAAACAAAACTGACGAAGCAACCAGAATGGACAGAATGATTCCACTGCTGCCAATCCTGGTAAACGAACGAAGCTCAACGACTTTGCGGACACCGTGTAGCCAAAAAAAAAAACAATCGCGGAAACCATAGACTGTCACAAGGCATGCATCATAGTCATCCAACAAAATCGATGGGTTGGGCAAAAGGACGATAAAAAACTGCTATATATGTACATATCAGATTATGAAGCAACCGAGAAAGCATTTCGATACGAAATGGCAACGTAGGATCGGATTTTGGCAACACTTCTTGAGTTTTCGGTATGTGAATAAGTACCTCATTTGCATTAAGTCTAAATGCATCAGCATTAGCCTAATATGCACTCACGGCCCTCATAAAGACATCGATGACCCAGCTAAAGCCGATATCTGCGAGCTCATGGACAGAAATCATAAGCAGTGGTCTTACCATGCCGTTTAAATCGTCATAGGCTTTCGGAATAACAATCTGAGCAACACCACATCGACCAGAGGATTAGTGGACTTTGTGGCGGTTAGAAACGTTTTCGTATCTAGCACGCGGTTACCACATCTTAAAATGCGCGAATGGAAAGATCGTTAACCAAAAAGACCATACTGCGATCAACGCAAAACACTCGTATACGATGTCCCGCCGGACATTCCAGCATCAATGTAGATTCAGACCACCATTTGGTTACAGCCAATATATGTACATACACCGGTATCCAGGACATTATCCGAATAAATGAAGTGTCTATCCTGAGAAACTTTGACCTCTAACAACTACATACAAAGTCAAAGGATTGCCAATTCTTTGGCCGATCGAACCCCGCTTTATGTCTAGCCAAGTTTTACACCACTAAAAACTAATGCCGATAAATACCGGTAATTACATTCTGCAAAACAACAAACATTTAAGCCAATACTGCACAATAGAACCAAAGCCGCATGTAAGCTCAACGATAAAATGAGATAAGTGGGGAGCATCGGCTTTCGAAAACACGGTAACCTAGTTCTAGAATTGCAGCCGTCGCGTCGTTGAAGATATGAAAGAACATTAAAAAAAATATATCTGGCGAAACAGACCGCATGTGGTCCAGGTCGAAATTCTCACGATAAAAGTATGCCTGATAAACAAATAGACGTAGGGTTACAGTAAGGGATGATATTCTTTACCCCAAACGGGCAACACAATGGGTCAGCATTGACCTGAGTGCGGCGTGGAGAATCTCTCCCCACCAGCCCACATACCTAACCTAACCTATGCCTGATAAATGAGATCTCACTACAATTTGAACCAAAAATCGAAACCATCATCTGTCTATCGATTTTTATATTCACTCAATAACGTGTAAATAATTTGAATTTACCGAGCGGTATCTCGTCTCAGCATTCCTGCCAGGCTCAGTATGAAAAAGGAGAACTCCCACTACTGCTTAATAGTCGATTAAAACATCACCGAAAAATCAAAGTGAACCGCTATCATTGTACTTTTTTTTAACTCAGCGTGCTGTCTGTCGAACAGTTGCAAGCATTGAGACAGATGAATATTCAAATTGTTTAAACGTTAAATGAGAACAGAAAAAAATACATATATATTCTGCTCACGTAAAAGGAATTTTAACATCTGCGCCTCGAACAAGAAATAGTAAATTTCCTCGAGGAGTACTCGGTCGACGTATCCATCTCTAAACTTTGTAGTTTTCTAAGTTCATTATTAAGGCGGTTGAACACCGTCTAATTTATGGTTAGCCATTTTCTATGAGCGCTTCTTTTTTCTGGTATAAACTCGTTTATTTCGACGGGATATTTTGTCTCCTGTTTAAATTAGTTGATGTGCTTTCCTTTGCTGCCTAATAAACCTAAGCAATTAATTGTTCCAATTCATGGTTGATTTTACCTCTTGTTTTCATAGAGATCTTAGGTTTATAAAACTTTCTAGCTTTTCTTTCAATCAATTCAATCCGGTTAGTTCTTTTATTCACGAGCTTATGGTAACAAGGTCTGGTATTGTGTTGGAATTAGATAATCAGTATGTACATAGATGATATGGATGAAAAGTGGCCTACTTTATGAAGCGTTTTTCCTGTATTTTTGTTAACGTAGATCTCCAGTGGGTGTGTTAATCGTGACTACTAGTGTACTCCTCAAGGTTGCCACATTAGACAAATTTGATTATACTGTTTTCTAATTGTTGTTAATTTCTTACCAAAATATTGACAATGTGCCAGACTTAATAGACTTTGAAAAAGGATTTTTAGATATTTATTTTTAGATAATTGCAAAAGTTAACTCTGAACGCAAGCAAATGCTCTTGTTGACAATATATACATATTTGTCTTCACCTGACCAATTCTTTTCGTGTGGCCTTCAATTGTACTAGGACCAGCCAGCCACGCCCGTGATTTCAGCATTGTCTGTGTATACTAGTAGACATATTGATTAATTTAGTGAAAATATTTCCTTTCTTGACTTGTTTTAGCACAAGATTAAGGAAGTCAAAGACAGTACATCCGCTTGCAAAATTCAGCGCAGGTTTCTATATACCATACACTTTATTTTTTAGCGTTATATGTATAATCGTCGTAGATGGATGAATTTGTTTTGTCATTCAGAAGTCGAGCGTACAAAAACTACCTATTCCTGCCATAAATTCTATTATAAATATACATACATATGTACATATGTATAATAAAAAAACAAGTGAATATTTTGTACTCAATATTGTTTCATTTATTAGACCACAATACTAATTATTAAAAAAAAAAATTGGATTCAAACGAAATGTCTTCAAACGTTGTGGCCATTGGGCTATAGCGGCACACATGGTCATCGGTGACGCTACTGCAGACAATGCTGCTCTGAGGCTTTCCAAATTTCTGTCTTGCAGGCCATATTGTCCAATTGTGACGACAAACCGTAATCCAGCGGATTCAAACCGGGACTGCCCGACGTCCAATCTTCTGCTGCTATAAAGCCATTAATACTGACCCTGAGCCACTTCTGCGCGGTTTTGGCTTTGTGAGCTGGAGCAGAGTCTTCCTTTAAGATCCATCTGCGTCCATAGAAAAGGGTCTTGGTCAAACCCTTCACAACATCCTCTAGCAGATCTTGTTGGTAAAGTTGTGCACCAGTTTTAACTCCTTTTATGATTAAGTGGGGGGATAAAAAACCCTTGGTGAGAGACTCCCCACCAAACCATTAAGGAAGCGGAATGAGGGCCACGTTGAACCCTTGGAACAACTTTTTTCACATCCTTAGATGATGTAGCATAAGTTTTATCATTTTGTTTCCTGAAAACTTCTTCCACGGTAAAAATGTTCTCATCCGTAAACAGAAGGTTTTCATGGCCATTGTCCTATTGTCACTGCAAAAGTCGCTTGCATCTTTCCAGTCTAATTCTTTTCAATTAAGCAGTTAAAATATAACCCGTGAACCGACGATAGGTTTTCATACGCAGATCATCCCGAATCGGCCTAGACATGGTTCCGGTTGATATATCTAATTCCTTGGACATGATTATCTGTATCCTAAGGGGATTTCTTCGAATTTGTTGATGCACTGCTTTAAGGATTTCTTGGCCTGTCCTGTACTCCAGACGATTAGCCATAGCGCCCAATATTCCGATAAACAAATATTCTCGATATTCCGAGTTGTTTTCCCCAACTCGAAAATTTGACAGGCACTCTTTTCGCACTTATGCAACGCTATTACCGCGACTCGATTCTCTTTTACCCCCACTCCATGTTAATAGATCACAAGCTGAAAACAAACTGGCTGGTATTCTTAACTGAATAATGCATGTGTTCTGAAAACAAGTTAACGATTCTATTCCTGTAAGGAATTTTAAACGATAAGGACTCAAAAGGTAGCTCTAAAAAAAGCAGACAATTTTGGCAGCACGGGCAAATTCGTTTTTCTAAGGGTATGACAAGAATCAAACATACGTACGTAACTGCCTCGAAGTACAAATACGATTAGACCGCTTCAAAATGATTGCATTGTACTGTATAGCGATGTCCGCCGAAAACAATTTTGTAAAACTCCTTTGTATGATCCATCTTCGAAGCAAGTTATACAGAAATGTCTATAAAAACGTTTGCCCTCAGTATGCACTCATTCTAGGTGTGTACAAAACTAGAGTAAATATGTAGTAACAATAGAAAATATTGCATGGATTCGAATCGTGGAAAACAATTCAGATTTTTAACGGTTCCACCTCACGCGAATGTTTAAAAAACCACTACGCAAACTATACGTCGTATCTATTTGTCTGAAAAGTTCAAATACATATGTATGTACATATATATGTACCAAGCGCAGCACGAATTATTCCATCAAGTCGCGCCTGCAACAAATATTTCTATGTTGAAGTTTGGGGAAATGTCCTTCAATCAAAAGTCACTAAGATTTTTTTTTTAGAAATAGCAAGGCACAAATAGAAAAGAAAGCCGTTCCTCATAACTGCCTGGAAAGATATTTTTTTTCGTTTTCTAAGACGAAGAGAAGACAATGAAAAATATCTGCGAGCTACAATTAATCCTCAAAACGAAAAAAAAAAATTAAAATAAAAAAACTGAACTGGAAGATGTTTAAAAAAGGAAATATCCCCGAATCTCTTAACCGCAAACGTCGAGCACATGCGAAAGAATGAAAAATTCTTCCGTGAATGAGAAGAGGGAGCGAAGAAAGGACACGCTAATATAAGATGAATGAAGATGGAGAGACGGCACGAAGAGCACAGAGACTGAACAAGAAAAAATAATTTATTCAAATTATTCCAAAAGGATACCTCTTCCCACCTTATCGCCTCGTTTGAAAGTGAAAAATGGAAATGCCCCGCTATCAGTAACAACAATACAATGAATATAATGTACGTATGTGTGTAGATATGTAAGTACTTTTTTCTTTCAATTTCCATAGAAATGCGCTTTAGACGTGGCAGATGATGCGTTTGTACCTAACCAGAATCTTCCCAACCTATTTCTCAATGTTTCCTTAAACTCACTCATCCAGCACATTTCTTTTTACCTCCCAGTATCTACCATCACATTTTTCTTTTTCAAGCAAATGCTTGAGAATGGATGTTCTTTTGGCGGATGACTCTCTAGAAAACCCTTGGTATACACCAATGGTAACCACTTAACGGAAAAATGCTTTGTTATTCATGTGGAGATGAGAGCACTCATGAGTTAAAGAATGCTCATATGAAACAAATCCTTTGTCGATTGAAATTAAATGTGTTGTACAAGCATATTGTGGGCGCAAATAACCGGAAACGTGCACCTAAATAGACAAGCATTTAGTAAATAAAGGTCGTGTCGTGACTTCTAATGAATTCGTTTTGTCAGACACCTGCAACTTTAAATTTTGTTGCTTGCTCGGCTTGTTGGTCTCCCATTTGTACACCCTTCGCGTAGGGGCTAGAATATACCCGTGGTAGGCATGCCTGTCGTAGGAGGCGACTAAAATATCCAAACTCCGTATACCGAGTGTAAAGTGTATACAAAACATGCAATGAACAAAACGACAGATTTACTACCCCAGGTGGCAGTCCAGCTTTGCTAGAAAATCCACCCTCTTCGCAGGTCGGCTCAACGGATTCTGGAGAGAGCTGCTTATTGCAATCCAATGACACTTTTTCAAAAAGCTCAAGGGTACCTCGATCTCTTCCACCAAGATAGTATAACTCCGGGAAAAGAAGTCTACCGGGAGCGCCAGCGCGAAATTTAGTACTTAGCAAAATATAAAAGCTTTGAGGAAGAAAATAAAACACTTCGAATCAAGCTTAACGAAATGGATCTACTCTATCAAGATCTTAAGAAAGAGATAGACCTATTTAAAAAAAGATAATAAGGTCCTAAAGAACAGGCATATGCAGAAAGAACGCGAATATACTCCAGCAGGCGTAGCTAGTCGGGTATATTACACCGACAAAGAAGCTAGCACGCGAAACGAACAGGATCCTGAAGAAATGATCTAGTAAGAAGCGGTGAGCCGATTCTTCGCCCGAAGTCGAGCCCCTAAAGAAGAAAAGCATAAAGAATCACAAGAAAAGCAACTTCGAGAGTAATTTCGAGAGTAATTTCGTCCACCACCACCAATAAACGTCGTCGGGAATGTAATAAGTTGCATAGCCTCCTTAAAGAAACGTTAACAGCGAAATATAATGTTACATCTTTACATCTTTGAGGGATGAGGGACGACTACCGAGCAGTGTCCCAAAAGCTAAATACCGAGAAGATTCAATGGTATACTTCCGAAATCAAGTCAGAAAGGCCACATCTTGTTGTTGCAAGGGGACTCCACCATTCTTGCATCAAAGAAGAGGTTATGACCGACCTTCAAGCCAAAGGCTTTAAAATTCTTGATGCCGTTTAAATCATCAAGAAGGAGGAGCAACAAACGTAGCTAGAGAAAGACATCCTGGTAAGGCGTGGACTTCCACTTTTTATGTTAACTTTTGATAAGTCTGATAATATTGACGATATCTACCGAATAAAAACTATCTTAAATATCGTGGTCAAAACAGAGCCCATCGTAGAAATTTAAGAATGTTTCCGCAGTGCAAAGATTTAATCATGCGCAAATGTACTGCAAAAAAGAACCGCGATGTGTCAAATGCGCTGGAAATCACGTCTCCCAAGTTTGTGGAGTAAACAAACAAACCACCGCAATCTGTGCTAATTGTAATTGAAAGCACTCGGAAAATTATAGAAGCTGTGAAGTAGCTAACGAGTTGCAAAAACCGAGAAATGCGCTCCTTAAGCCCCTAAATGCATGAATAAGAACGCGCAGGAGAAAGCAGGCAAACTAGAACTACCGCGTTGAGAACACAAAGAGTGACAACAGAGAAGTCCGCGGCATCTGAAAAATCAAAAACCGTTGAAATTTCGACGAACCCTGTCTCTCATGTTTTCTCGCGAAACTTGAAGAACAAAGCAAAATAAATAAAATTATTCTCGATAGGCTGGACAAATTCGAAAATCATTCACGGGAAACGCGTATTTCAACTAGAAAATGATTAAAAAACGAATGTTAAGAATTTGTACTTGGAATGCAAACGGACTTCTGCAAAAACTTGACGAATTGAAAATATTCATGCGTTCCGCGCTTGAAAAAAGTGAATTTACTAACTTGTTTAAATCGCTGAAACCTAATTTCATTATTGGCGGCGATTATAATGCGCAATTCGTAATAGCTAGAAAAAGGTAGAATGATCTATGAGGCTGGTATGGAGTACAGTTGTAATTTCCATGCGACAAGTAAACCGACTTATTGGCCAGCTGATATTTCGAAAATACCTGAATTGATCGATTTTTTCGTTGTGAAAGGAATGTATACCAGCCACTGAGCTTTGATCTGTCGTCTGATCATTCCCCAGCTATTTTGACATTGAGCGAAAAACAAGTCTATAACCTAAAGCCAGCGAAATTAATTGGTAGAACAACTAACTGGGAAGGCTTTAGGAATGAAATTGAAGATAATGTTGAACGTACGACACCCCATGAACTTGAGGTTGAAGTTGATCTCGCTTCGTTGAGATCGTACAGCTCGTCTCTTGGATTCTTTGATTCCTAATACACCTAGGCAGCTACTTCAGGAAAAGGACCTTATATTGAGACACGGAAAAGGGACCTAAGAGGTACAGAATTACAGGAGGGGAACGTCAAAGCTCAGTACCAGGCCGAGCGGAGTAGACATTGTCGGCTTCCCTGATGACATTGCAGTCATTGTGGTAGCAAAAACGCTAGAGCAAGTGTCTGAAAAATCAAGTCAAGCTATCCGAAATGTGAGGGTATGGCTGCAAGATTCAGGCCTGGAACTGGCAGACCATTAAACGGAAGCAGTGCTAATAAGCAGCAGGACAAAGGTGGATCGTCTTACTCTACGGGCAAACCACACATCAAGTACTTGGGAGTGTTGCTGGATTACATGCTCAACTTCAAAGGACACTTGAAGTATGCAAGTGAAAGAGCCTGTCGGGTAGTAGCGGCACTGTTAAGACTATAGCCAAACGTTGGAGGACCCAGGCAACCGACTAGAAACCTGCTAGCAACGGTAAGCAAGTCGATCCGTATGTACGCGTCCCCCATATGGGCACCAGCGGCGGACTGGAAAACGTACATGAGGCGGATGAACCCGGTGCACAGAATCGCATCGCTGAGAGTATGCTGCGCCTTCAGAACTGTGTCAGCGAAAGCGATCAGGCGTAGTCTCTGGAGACAGCAAACGAAGTCATCACAAGCATGATGCAGCAACTGCAGCTGGAAGACCGAGCAGCGAGAAATGAGGAGGCAACCCAGGACAATGCAACGAACAAGTAAGTCTGAAAAAACAGCACGTAGAAAGAGAGCCCAACCGGGACAATAACCGATTACTTCAACAGTATCTTTCGAAGATTCCCACCTTCTACATAAAAAAAAACCCTCAAGTGATAACGAAAATTGCTGATTAGTTTGACGACTAGGTGCAATAATTGGAAGGCTGACTCCTCCCCGCCCTGGGATGAAATGCCAAGCACGCGGTACCGCAGGGAAAATGGGAAGACGGAAGAAGGGGTTAGTGAGTAAAAATACAACACTGTTATTCAGTGCGGACTCAGTTTTTTTTTTTTTTTTTTTATAATTTACCCGCACTCAAGGGGTTATGAATACCCTTTTACATGTATTCACATGGTGCGGGCGTTGAAAGATAGATAGAGAGAGTGAGAAAGAGATTGGTGTAGTGGTTTGAAACTCAGGTGTTTTAGGTTTCACATTAGCTCCAGGGGTGGTGTCCAGAATAACTGGGAGATTTGATGCTGTCATGTATTTTTTGCCTTCGCTTCTGATTCACAGTATTTTTTTCCCGATCCACCTGATGTCATGAGCATATCAATTATCAACAGAGCGATCAATTTCTCCAGCCATATGACAAACCTACTGCCAGTGTTATGCCTTCGCAGTAGTGTTGTCACAAACTTTCGCAATTGATCGGACTGCCTCTTATCATATAATGCTTGCTGCCACCAGGGATTGAACTGTGAACCATCAGCTCGACAAACGATGACGCTACCACTACACCATTGGCACCCTTAAAGTTTCGTCTTTTGAAGATTACGACCTCCTAACGTAAAAAAAAACATTTGACGGCTACATATAATACATAATAACATAAAATAAATAAATAAACGAAACTTTTGGCCTTTAACTAATGATATAATCAGCAATAAAGAACCACATGCATAAAGAATAGCATCATTATAATACTAAAATTCATTCAGTCAGAATCTATTTAACCCAGATTTAATGTTTCGTACACTCTGACCGTGTGTAAATTTTGCAGCCAACTGAATTTGCAGATCAACTCTTCCTGACGTTTTCAGTTCTCATTCACATCTTTAAAATGAAAATAGTTTTCTAATTGTCTAAGAGTGTTTATCCGACCGACTTAACACCGACACCATACGTATGTATGTACGTGGGTTAGTATTTAACTCTTTGCAGTATCATTTTTATCTGTTTTGTTTTTAACTCCGTCGCCCTATATTTTTTTTTTTTCATTATATTTATACATGTCCATGCCCTTGTGGCTATGCTGAATGTGTGTACTTCAACCCACTTAGTTGTAGAAAGTTTTAAGTAGAATATAGGAATAGTTAGCGGAGAATGCAACACTAATTATGAAATATCTGTGTAGCAACCCTATGCTTTACAAGTTTGCTGGTGCATCAGAAAAGCAAGCTTTTTTTATATCCTTTCCTGACCTCATTCCTTGCTCATGTGATCCTTGAAGTTAAGGAAAAAATAACTTATTCTAAGAACTTGCACACACGTTTAAATAATGAAAGTTTGTGCGAATCTTATGAACAATAGGATGTGTTTTCTTTTTCGCTCTACCAAAGCAATGGTGTCGACTTCAAGGACCTTACACTTTAATCTGCTAGCGTATGAATATGTACTTCATCATGCAAAGTTATAAAAAAAAAAAAAACTGGAAAAAAAGAAAATAAATCAGCACACACAAGATGCAGTAGTTGTGACATGCTGTGTTATCAATGACTGGTGATGAGTTACCCACTTAAAAGGGATTTTTCACTTGCGCTAGAGAAATATATACGTACACACTTGCTTTGGATTTGGAAGGGATTAAGGACAAGGCATGGTAGACGAAAGATTGTGGCATTTTGTTGCCATTTGTATATATTTTTCTTCGCTCCTTCAGAAATAGAAACAAGTAAAATGAAAATGTCGCAAGAAAAAGCCATTATACCTCCAAGAAGGAAACAGAACACTACACAATTCCAGATAGCGACGTATCCTTCCTGCACTCGTGTATCTCAAAGAAGTCAAGTAGATTGGATCAATCCCACATTTTCGTTTTCTTTTTATTCTCATACATATGTACACATATCGTATGTTTCCGGCGAAAGTGTTCACACACATAATTTGGATCCATATTTTAGGGACATTCTGGGTTGTAAAAAGACATGATTGACTGCAAGTGTGTGACACATTAAATGATTTGGCATTTCCCTTTGTTGGAGATACATAGGTACATATGTATGTACTATATATTGAAACCTTCGCATTTTATGTCTTTAATCACTTAAGATGTCTCTCTTTACCCATCGATTAAAAGAGATAAATCTCGTACAACGGGTTGAATTTTTATTTTTCGATGCAGTTAATGAATTTAAAGAAATAGGATTTTGAACTCTGAAAAAAATGTTTTTTATAATTAAAGTTGAGAGTGAGAGTGCGTGAGAGTGAGTGAGAGTGATAGAAATCGGTTATTGTAAAAAAGGAATGTAAAGGGATTTCACAAAAGCCCCTGCTCAAAGTCAACGACAAGGCCAAAACTAGTCAATCGTTCGAGATCTAAACTTCAACTGATTTATTCAAACTAAGTGTTACAATAGTATAGTTACAAGAAAGAAAGTGTGTATATGTATGTGTATGTTACATCGGAGTGAAAGAGTACACACTTGCTTAGTTTTCTCTATATTTTTCAACATCCTCCGGGCGGCGAAGATGCGGGAATCTCCAGATTATTTTCAGAGTTGAGCTGGGAATCCTTGGATGCGAGGTACTCCGTTGCGATCTTTATAATTCTCGTGACTTGACCACGATAGGCTGCTCTCGCTGAAAGCTCCATTGACGATTGTAAAGTTTTTCGTTAACGATTCAGTTTCTGTACACCTTGTCCCGGGTTTCGGCACCATGTAAAAAAGGAATGTAAAGGGATTTCACAAAAGCCCCTGCTCAAAGTCAACGACAAGGCCAAAACTAGTCAATCGTTCGAGATCTAAACTTCAACTGATTTATTCAAACTAAGTGTTACAATAGTATAGTTACAAGAATGAAAGTGTGTATATGTATGTGTATGTTACATCGGAGTGAAAGAGTACACACTTGCTTAGTTTTCTCTATATTTTTCAACAGTTATGAACTTTGCTCTAAGAGTCTGTCACTGACCGCCCAACTTTAAGTCGACTTAACTTTAAATAATTAAGATATGCACATCAACCAGAGCAGCACAGATTTAGTCTAGTTCTAGTCTAATAAGAAAACAGAACTTAGGTGAATTGAAATGTTAGGTCACAGAAGGTTGTGAAACATATCTATAAAATATTACCCCAGCACCACATTAGAATCATCGCGATCTGTAGAAAATTTTTAGTAAAGGACTTAGTCAATTACCTTAAGCTTTTTATTTATTTGCAAACATTGCAATATCTAAGTAAGTCGTCTATACAACTAAACTAATTACTCCTCTAAGGTACTATCACAGATAATAAATATATAGTTCACTTTGCCACGTTCCTTCTTTGTCCACTTAGGAGAGTTCGCAATCAGATCCGCAGCTCATTTTCCTATCGTTTGAGCCAGCGTTTTTTGGTGAGCTTCTTACATTCCGAATTCTGATTTATTTTTATAGGCGTAATTTCCTTCCTTGTGCTTGAGAAATTGTACAGGAGCAGGAAAAAGTTGGAGAAATGGACAAGTAGCCATCAATTCTTATGGAAAATAGTACACAAGATATCTATCTTGCACAGGTCGTTGGATTTGTCTCAAAAACGCGGTAGCAAGTTGCAAATGAGAGTGGTAAGTTGAAAAATACATGACCTTTGGATGGGATTCGATCATTCTGTGACTCTGTTGATTGGCCATGCTTGGAACACACTCCTGGGAGGATGCATATGGAGCAAGGGTTGAAGATGCGCACCTACCCAACTACTGCACTAGAGGCCATAGTAGGTCTCCTACCCCTACAAATTTTCATTAGGAAGACGGCTGTTAGATGCGCCATTAAATTGCAGCTTGAATATAAGTTTAAACCAGATGACCATGTAGGTCACCTGAAAATACTTAACTCAATCCCAAATATGGACATGTTTCTGTCCATCCCAGACACTATGGTTAGGATATATACTTTTGGAAAACTTTTTGAGGTAGAAACACTAGACCGCGCTAAATGGCAGAATGGTGCTCTGGTAAGAGATCCAAAAAACTTGACCTGGTGCACTGACGGATCGAAAATGGATTCTAAAGTTGGAGCTGGGGTCTTTGGATCCAACACCAAACTGTCGATACCCATGGGAAGTGTCCCACGGTATTCCAAGCAGAAGTGCATGTCAATGAGATCTGCGCCGACTTAATATCCAGTACTAACACTGTTCTAGTACGATAGACTCGTTGACAGTTAGAAATTTAGAAATTTTGGGGTGTAGCCAGTAAATATTGAGTGGAGCCACGTATATCAAAGCTTTGTTGTAGGTTGGAGACGTCTTGACCATGAAGTAGAATATGTCATTAAGCGTGTTGGGAAGGATTTGGGTACTCCAATTGGTATTCAGGAAACCAGAAAGCCCGTGATCATTAATACTAAGACTGGGAAAAAGATTCTGGAGGACCATGAGAAAATAGTTCTGAGTTTCAACCCTTAAGGGGACGATGCAGATCGGTACAGCGTTCGCTTCCTATTCGTTTTTCTTTTCCGCTATGTGGTTGATGTTGGTCTAACGCCGGCGGTGCTCCACCAGTCGAGTCACAAGGAAACACACTACCTACAAAACCGGGGCCTCCTGCTTGGATTACATTACTTCCAGAACAATGAAAAATCATTTGGTTAGCCGGTGGGTCATATTTTTAGATACATCATGCCTTTAAGGTGACTCCGTTGGGTGTACATAGAGCGGAATCATTTACAAAACCTGTTTATGTACCTAACCAAACCCCGAATAAAGACCTTCACGTCCACCATTATCCAATGTCATCACGTAAACCTAATGAGGGCTTTAAAACGAGGCAAAAACTTGTCCCTCCTCCAAACAAGTCCTCAAAAGACTACCAGGCTTTGAAGAGTATTCCATAAACATGAACATAAAACTGCTTTAGGTTAGGTTAGGTTAGATAGGGTCATGAGGAAAACCTCATAACACATTACGCACCAAATTTCATCACAAAGTGCAACGAAATGATTGACTTTTCCCGCCCTTCAGATACACCTTTTCATATACAACGCATACGCGTTTGCAAAACTTCCATTCATGAAAATTTACTCTTTTGCTGCGGTGGTATGGAAATCACACCCTTATGCAATTTCATCCCCCTTCCCGCATACCCCTTTACACTTCCTCACCTCGTTCGTTTGCATGTCACAACACACGATGAGAAAAAGAACTTTCCCACACGATCGAACGGAGTGACGAAAAAGAAAAAGCTTTCTTTGTTGTACTTATTCTGAAAGCTCTTTGTCTGCTACGACGTTGTCTGCTACGACAAAAATATGCTTCATTTTTTTATATGGGCGTGCGACATCTGGGTAGTTTATTATCTGTGGTACTATGGTGTTTTTTTTTAACCAGCTTTTTCAAAGGATTCTCTTAGTAGTATGAGTGCAATTTCATTTGAAGTGCAAATATCTTTGCATTATTTTCATTATCTTATGGCGCTGTCGTAATATAATTAATTAATTAATCGTAATATACCCCGGGTCTTTTTTAAGCATACTGAGAAATACAGCAGCCAACAAAGTACCGATACATTCTCCATTTTTCCTCATTTATCAGAATATTACGTAGTATTTCTTGGTGCGTAAATTAACACTTTTTGTTCTTTGATAATTTGTCGTTACTTGTCGTCGAATTCCAATTTTCAATCTTATAAACAACTACAAACATACAATAATTTAATCCAAACGAATGAATTAACGAAATTTTTAAATTCTGTCCGAAATAAGAAAAAATCAGTTCTGTTGCGAAACACTCTGTAATTGGCCCAAAACTAATACTATGCCTTATAGCGAGAAATATTTTTTCCACCCGAAAAAATCTTTGGGGGGCATATACATTTATTAGAGAAATTAATTTCGGCACATTTATATGATAATTAACTATAATACGAATGAACATGACAGTTGCCTGAAACTTAATGCTCGCAATACACAGCCATCGTCAGACCCATCCTCATGGTCTGGTGGCCCGCAGCCGCTAAAGCCACAAACCTGAACACCCTCACTAGAATACAACGTCTAGCCTGCATAGGCACGAATAGTGCTATTAGGACAACACCCACCGCCGCCCTCGAAACCATGCTCGGGCTATGCCCACTTGACCTCTTCACGAAAGAGGTAGCGGCCAAAAGTGCCCTACGACTCAGAGAAACCCGGACTTGGAAAAAGAGCCAAATCAGTCACAGCACCATTACCAAGTGGATAAACGCCAACGAGCCTTCGGACTACATGGCCACCCACTTGGACTTCAATCTCAACATCGATTCCAAATTTCCCTCCAGGGAAAGCCGGATAAATGGTGAGATCAAAGACCGCACCTCCATATCTATCTTCACGGATGGATCAAAAATGGACGTAGGTACGGGATCCGGCATCTTCTCAGTGGAACCCTCAATTGCACGGTCCATGAAACTTCCTAACCACGCAAGTGTGTTCCAAGCGGAATTTCTTTCGGTATCACCGAGGCCTGCCGACACCTCTCCACACTGAACAACAACAGACAGGTTGACTTTTACATAGACAGCCAAGCAGCCATCAAAGCCATAACCTCCATCACCACCAAATCTAAATTGGCCCAAAGATGCGAAGAGGAACTCGAATCCCTCAGCACGAGACACAAAATCTCGCTCTGCTGGATCCCGGGCCATATGGGTATCCACAGGAACGAGATGGCCGACGAACTGGCCAGGAAAGGCTCAGAATCAGATGACCTACACGCACACAACTCTGTACTATTGCCCATCAGTCTCCTCATGTCCAAAATCTCTACAGACTTCTTAAATAAGGCCAACGCAAGGTGGAACACCATCAACGCATGCCGAGTCTCTAGAAAACGTTGGACCCAATTTGACAAAAAGAGGACCATAGAACTTCTATCATTAAACAGACCACAGCTGTCACTCCTCATTGGAATCCTTACTGGCCACAATTCAATGGCGGCCCATCTCAGGAAAATGAGAATCAGCACCATCGACCTATGCAGAGGCTGTGGCGACACAGAGGTAGAGGAAAACTCAACACACTTCCTCTGCGAATGCCCAAGCCTCTTCAGAACCAGACTCTCAACCCTCGGAAAACCACAGTTCAAAGACCTAGTGAACTAGCAAACACGCCACCTAAAACCACCCTAAAATTCATCAGGAAATCGGGCTGGTTCAGGAGGGCCACCCCTGCTACTAACTAAACAGCTAACCCACTGCTTACTTCTCTTCTCCTTTTACTTTTATTTTCTTTTATTTATAAGTATCTCACACCGGCGTTTGTTTTACAGGTATCCCACACCGGGGGAACACAATGGATCCGTTGAGACCCGAGTGAGACTGCACCCTTGCGGATGCAGTCACCCCCCTAACCTAACCTAATGCTCGCAAGCCAATAATTTAACACCTTCCGTCAAAACTGGGGAGTACTTCAAACATATTTAATTTACGTAAAGCATACCTCGTGAAGTTTTTGTGAATACTTTCCAATTCCAGCTCCTAAATATCAAATCGTGAATCCCAAATGATAGATGCTTATTCTAAATATGGTCGCACTAGCGAGCAGTAGAGAGCTTTAAGCCTACACACATGTCGAAAGCCTTTGATATTACGTTTAAGAAAGCCTTAAATAGAAGTTGACTTGAAAATGGCGCACTTACACTTTGAAATTTTGCGTTCAGAAGCGTTATGACTACATCATCTCAACAGCTTATTAATATCTTAATGAAATCGAGTGCAGTTAGTTTACTTACATATGTATGTCTAAATTAAATTATCATACAATCGGAGGCGCTATACTCGATTCTATAATCGATTCTAGAATTGTACAAGAACAAAGTTTTTCTCATCTTCGTTTCTGTGTCAGAAACTCTCTCATACTATGGATAAACAAGCCTTTAAAGGACTCTGCTGAAAAATTGTAAAAAAACGACTTCTGCTGCTTTTTCTTGTTGCCACAGATTTATTCTAGAAAATAATTTTAGATCATCCGCGAAAGTTCATAGTTAGTAAATATTACAGAATTGGAAAAATTCATGAACATCATTAACAAATAAAGTGAATAGCAACGGGCTTAAATGACTACCTTGTGGAAAGCCCTTTTCCATTTGCTTTCCATTAGTTAAATAATTTTCATAGAGGAATTCAAACCCCACGAATCTAGAATGGCTAAAAGTAGGATATGTATAGAGTACATCAACATGTAAGATTGTACATATCTTATAGTACATCAAATTTTACAAATTTTTAAAAATAGAATTAGTTGATAACGTTAAATTAGTAGTACATGACCTACCTCGAACAAAACCATGCTTATAATATTCATTAATAAAATTTCTAGTGACTGATTAAAAATAATTTTGAGTGGATAAAAAATCGAAGGTAATTAAGTACATATGTACATATGTATGTATGTATGTATGTGTTCAATGTGCGAGCTGATGTTAAGATCTCTGTCGTACATTTTACCAAGATCAGAGATTGTATTAATTACGGGAACGGGTTTGTTATTGAAGTATTAGGTCCAAGCAGGGAAATGGAGACACTTTTTGAAAAATGTAATAGCTTTACATTTATACATTCAGCACTAAGAAGTTTGAGGTAAATGGCTTGGGATTTTGTCGAAAGTTCAACTTCAGTACTACCCTCTAATGCAATTAGAGCTCCAAAAACAAATTCTACAAAATTTGTCGTACTGGATGTTCTTTTTTTTTAAGATAGCTGTACAGTGAAATTACATTGAATTGTTAACAATGTTGTCAAAGAACTCCAGTGGTCTATTTCACCAAATTACAAGTACAATTACAAATTTGTAGTTGTTGATTACATTTACAAATTTGTTTACTGATTTTCTGTTTCACAAACTACAAACTTAATTCCAACAAATTTGTTAAAAAGAGAAAAAAAATAAGGGAAATTGTATTTGTTATTTACAAGTACAAAAAAAGGCCGTTTCACCATTTACTTTGCAAAGTTGTAAACAACAACTGTTTTTCACAAATTTGTAACCTCTCTAACTGATAACATCAAGGACAAAAATGAATAAACAGAACAAAATTTTTATCGGGCTCTATTATAGCGATCGATTTCTGGAGATGACGTTCTTGTGACCGGTGTCATCAGCCAATCTTTTAACGGATATCCCGTATCCCCAAGTAAAACGCAGTGAGGAAAAGGCCGAAATCCGTTTTCAAATGTTGAAAATAACGGGCTTCTTCGGAGTACTCGCGCATCGTGAACACTACCGGGCCAATTAACGTATGCATTATAAAATGTATAGTCGGGACCGCAAACCAATATACAATTAATTGAGTGGTTGCCGTGTCTATCGACATACGCTGATTCGAACTCGTTAGGTGAATCAATTTTAATTAGCGTTCCATCTATACATCCATAAACAAATGGCATACCTTAACCCTTTCAGACCTAACGGGACATATATGTCCCGTAGCAGATAGTGGAACAAATAGGTCCCACTAGATACAAAAGCTTTATTTCATAAGAAATTTTTATATCACATACAGCTTATTTAGTAACTGGTGGGACTTATTTGTCCCAGTAGTAATAACTGTTGGGTACAGCCTGTCCCAGGACATTTTCTCTGAACAAGGATATCTTATCACCAAACCTGCAATTTCTCATAATATTGTTTCTATAACGATAACAAATCAATCACTACTTCATTAATATCTTTAAAAAATAAATCCGGTCTGAAAGGGTTAAGAAAATAATAATCATAATCTCAAGTACACATGGATTTGTAAGGTAGATTATATTTACCGGCAATATTAAAGAACCGTTTACGAATGCTTTCGTGTTCTTCTGGCCAACGCACATTATTCTCAAAGAATGCATCAACAATGGCTGAACAAACACGATGGACAGTTCTGCATACCGTAGATTTAGGTATACCGTGCATGTCTGCGATCCCGTGATACTGTCCACTATTTCCAAGCCAATGTAAAGCTGTTAGAAATTGCTGTGTCGGTGTCAGTGAAAAGTTTTTTTCACACTCATTTTCAATCCTAGGTCCAATTTGTCTTATTATTTCCTCTGCCTTAACACATTTTAACCGAAACTTTTCGTTGAAAACAAAAGAATCTGAAATTTCATAGTTAATTCGCGGACGATATATTTTTCTTGGTCTATTAAGCACAAATTTGTACTTGTTAGCAACAAAGAAAATTAACTTTTGGTGAAACGGAAATAATGAAATTTCTACAAATTTCCTTTTGTTAACTACAACTACAATTTTGTAGTACAAATATTTTGTGAAACAGAATAAATCGATTTTTCTACAAATTTGTTGAAAAAGTGCTTGTAGATTACAATTTGTAAGTTGGTGAAATAGGCCACAGGATGCAAGATAGTTTGGCAATTGATCGGAAGTTCTATATCTCGTTTTTGCAGCCTAGAAGAACACATTTTTTTACAACAATTTGGGGGCAAGCTGTCAAGGTCAGGCGAGTAACTACTACATGCTTATCTTTTCAAATAACATGTCTATCGTTATCCCAAATGAGACAAGAAAAGTTTGCAAACAGTTGTTCAAGTAGTTGACAAATTCATTGTCAAGTTCAGGTGGTCACTATATGACTGACTGAATAATATTGCAAAGTATCAGGGTCGGCTGAGGTTGTGTAGGATAATTTTAGAGTGGAAGAAAAGAGACGTTTCTTCACCGTATACGATTTGGTAAACCGCTTGGGGTCAGTAATTTGACTCAGTTGCATTCGGTCGAGATATTCACGATAAAGAGATTCACAGAGTATGGAAAAATGCTTAGAAGTACAAAGGTACTAAGGCAATGAATAATTTTTGTACCAATTTAACCAGCTTTTTGAAACACAAATATCGATTACAACCACCTAAGGCAAAGCTGTTGCAGAATATTCATGCACAGTTCACACACATACATTATGTCTATGACCTGTCGTCCAGACAAATCCATGTACGTTCCTTATTGATATACATTCATATCTACCTATCTATTTTTTTTATTTATATATGTACATACCTACATACGTACCTGTGTACATATTATATTTTATTCGCACTTTAGGAAGTTCTTTCGGGTAAATTTCTAAATTCTGTATGACATGCGTAAAATTATAAAAATAATAAAAAGGAAACATTTTTTTTTTTCAAGAAAGCCGGCCTATATACTAAAGGTACTTAATATGAGTAACGACCGGCTACCAGAAAAAGCAGCCCTGCAAGCAATTCAAAATAGGACCAGTTGGTACGCTGATTGGCTAGAATTATTAATGAGCTGTGGGATCGATCTTAATTTGAATACCGCAGAAATAGCCGATTGGAAACCTGCCCTATATCAGCTAATCGCAGCAATGAACATGCAATTTACAGAACGTTACGCGTGCCACTAGAGCCATATGGGCCAGCAGGCGCCTCTATGGCAGAACTTGGGGGCTTAACCCCAAAATGATATACTGGCTCTATATCATGATGGTTAGACCTATCATTACGTACGCTGCTGTTGTCTGGTGGCCTAAAACCCTCGAACAATCAACGGCTAATAAGCTCCAGAAACTACAGCGTATTGCCTGCCTAGGTATTACAGGTGCAATGCGCACCTGCCCAACTATAGCACTTGAGGCCTTAATTGGACTTACACCCCTACACATCTTCATTAGGAAGACGGCTGCTAGATGCGCTATCAAACTGCAGCTCGAACTTAAGTATAAAACAGATGGCCATGTGAGACACCTGAATATACTTATGTCCATCCCAGACATTATGGTTAGGGAATACAGTTTTGGTAGAAATTCCAGACCGTGCTAAATGGGCCAATGGGGCTCTGACATGGGACCCTAGAAGTCTAATCTGGTACACTGATGGATCGAAAATGGAAACTGGAGTTGGTGCTGGTGTCTTTGGGCCCAACACCAAACTATCGATACCCATGGGAAGGTGTCCCTCGGTATTCCAGGCAGAAGTACATGCCATTGAGATCTGCGCCGACTTAATATCTAGAAAAGGTATTAAAGGCGCCAGAATTATTATTCTCTCGGATAGCCAAGCAGCATTACAAGCACTGTCCTCCAACATGATGGACTCTATGACAGTTAAATGCTGCCACGATGCCTTACAGGCCCTAGCCAGACACAACAAGGTCAAACTTGGATGGGTACCTGGTCACCAGGGTATTGCAGGCAACGAATCGGCGGATGAACTAGCAAGGGCTGGATCAGAATCCGTGTTCTTAGGACCAGAACCGTTTTGCAGAGTCAACTGGGCTTCTGCCTTAGGTCAATTAAACGAATGGAAACATCAACTTCGTCTAAACCACTGGGAAAATGTCCCTGGTCTGAGACAATCCAAACGTTTAATTAAGCCTTACTCCTACAAGGAAATCCTTAACCTAGATAAGGAAAGCATTAGGAAGCTGGCGGGCTTCCTAACTGGCCACTGCGGCCTGAGATACCACCTTAACAAAATGGATATCTGCCAGGACAAGGATTGTCGATTCTGCCTCGAGGAAGATGAAACATCCGAACACATTCTTTGCGAATGCCCGGCACTACATTGGTTAAGGATACGTACTCTCCACAGGGAGATACTTACTTCAGTGGAACTCAAGGGATCCGCTACCAAGGATGTACTTGCCTTCATAAGGGAGGTAGTACGTCTTTTGGATTAACTCCAACCCCTCGATACAATAGATCTTTTAGGTCGCAGTGTCGATGCCATGCGGGCAAGGGTTGTACAAGAGGAAAAAAAAAAGATATCCAGAAGGCTAACGAAATAAAATTTTTTGAATTAGTCTAAACCACCGAATGGATTGATTCGAAAGTACAGTAGATGCTCGATATAGTGAACTAATAAAAACCGGGGCTGTTCACTGGAACGAGATTGTTCACTGTAACGAGCGTGGACTCCTTGAAGCAAATTTCATCAAAATGTGTATGTTTTTACATGCAATACATCGAAAATAGAATATAATTACAATTCTTCTTTGCAATTACTAAAAAACAAGCTAATATTCATTAAACAGAATAATTTATTTTTAACAAAAGCAACTCATCTTTAAAAATATCGTAAAACGTTACAAAAATAATACATTCCATGTACTTAAAAAAGAAAAAATACACCAAACTTAAGCTGTGCTAAAATAGTTAGTCATCTTCGTATGCTTTTCTTTGAATTTATGTCAATTAGTATCGCCTTTTCTTGCAACCTTTTAAGGACCAAAACATCCGTGTAATATACTTTATTGCTAGTCGCCCTAGTGTTTTCTCAAATAATTGAACAGCATTTCTAGAAGGCATTGAACAAATCGGATGATCTATATATGTATGGTTGTTGCAACAGGCAGTTTGCATTTGTACTACAAACAACCCCAAACTGCGTGATATATAATCGTGCAAGATACTCTCACAAAACGGTAAATTTGGACGATTGCATATGGGTATGCACACATATCTGTGAACGTACATATGTACTTCCCAGCGGTCCTAACTGACGACTGCATGGCACTGCATGCTGTGAGGTTCGAAGAAAATAAAAAAACATAAGTTCACTGTAGCGAGATTTTTTTTGTTCACTATTTAGAATAGCCTGTTTAAAATATTGTGTGTTCACTATATTGGATTGTTCACTATATCGATGTTCACTAGATCGAGCGTCCACTGTAGTTTGTTTGACTTCCGTACACACAATATTAAACATTTTGTATGTGTTCTACACCTTTCATAGAAAGTCTATGTGATTAATAAAATTCCATTATTTTTAATTTTCAATATACCTACATATGTATGTATGTGCATAGTTTATAATTTAACCAAAGTTATCGGCACCAAAACTGGCTAGTGAGATGTAGAATATGATAGGAAAGTTTTCTTCCGAGGAAACCATCCGACGAATTCTGAGAAATAATGATTTACACGGAAGAGTCGCAAGCAAAAAGCCTTTCATAAATAAAAGGAATCGAGATTGCCGTTTTAAATTCGCAAAAGAGCACATTAGGAAGGATTCAAGATTTTGGGAGCAAGTCATATTTGCTGATGAGTCCAAATTTAATATTTTTGGGTCCGATGGGCGATCTTATGTATGGCGCAAGCCAAATACGGAGCTGCAGGACAAACACTTAAAGCCAACAGTCAAGCATGGAGGTGGTCATGTCGTGGTATGGGCCTGTATGTCAGCAGCGGGGGTCGGAAAGCTACAATTTATTGAAAGCACAATGGATAAAATGTGTCTATCTTAACCTACTAAAGGGCAACTTGCTCCAAAGTGCAGAGCAATTGGGAATAAAATACACTTTTCGGTTTTACCAAGGCAATGACCCGAAACATACTTCGGGAATTGTCCAAACTTGGCTTACTTATAAATGTCCCCACGTTATGAAGCCGCAGGCACAGTCTCCAGATCTTAATGTTATTGAAAATCTGTGGTCCATTTTGGACGCACATATTCGCAAACGCCAGATTTCGAATAAAAACGATCTGAAGACCTGCCTTAATTGAAAAATGGGCAAGAATACCTTGTGCAACGACCAAGAAATTAGTGGAATCATATCCTAACCGACTTAAAACTGTTATAGACCAAAATATTAATATCAACAAAATATTTTTTTATACTTTATTTATTTACTTTTTTTATAAATGTGTCAAATAAGCTGTGACATTGAATTATTGCATTTATTTTGTTTTTGTTAATTTGTTATGTAATTTTAAGCTAAAATTAATAAATGGAGCTATTTTGTTTAAGTTTAAAACTCGATTAAACTTTCTGCGTTTTTATTTTGTTCATAACTTTTTTCGTTTAGCAGCCAAACTCGTTTCAATTTCAAGTTGTAAATGTGGGCTGGGTCAAATAAGCTGTGAGCCACTGTAGTTTGTATTTTCTTATATTTTTGTATCGTATCATACGGGATATTCTTTTTAATAATTTCCAATAACTTTTCCACTAACACCATTGCCTTGTTCGAAATAACACAGGCGGGACAGCGAAATAGTGCATGCAGCGAACCAACGAAAAAACGCTACAGTCCCGCTATCGCTTCTCTAAGTTGACCCGGCTGTTTGCATAGTGCCATATCCCGCCATGTATTTATTTCACGCGCGGAATTCCCTCGCGTTCCCGCTCCCGCGCTTCGCGTTAAATCAAGTCTTAAATCATCAAAAATACATACACATGTACATATGTATGTATGTTTCTTCGCAGTTATTTACAGGTCAGGTGATAATTTGTCTATTTCCGTTGAAATGTACATATGTACTCGAATATTCCAAAAGAAGAATTTTCTGTATTTTCTGTCTGCAGTTCAGTTTTGCTTGTTATTACTTACCTGTTAACCCTTTTGATACTTTAAGGAGCGTTGTTGCAAGCAATTGGTTGGGCATATTCTTTAACTTCCTTGGCTTCTTCTTAACGTGCTCTGGATATAAACGAATATTAAGAGGAAAGGGAATATTTCGAATTTCATTGGAAAGTGTTTTCAAGGTAGAGTAAAAAGTTAAATTGGGGGATTGGGTTGAATCCGTCCTTGCACCAATGAAATTTCGTTAGACGTATGTATCTATAACACACTCAAAAATCTTTCATTTTGAAAGGAGGTTGGGGCAGGTTGGAGTAACAGTTGAAGAACGCCCTGCGCTTTTTAAAAACTTTGTAATTGATGTTTGTTTCTTAGCTTGCGTACTGCTTTCTAATACATCAGATACATTTACTTCACTACTCAGAACCTGCAAATATTTAAAGCTAGAAATAAAACGGAATAAGATTGTTATGTATTTATATTAAGTTACATTTAAACACCTTTTGTTAAAATTGCTAAAGGAGGGAGTAGGATCTGCTACATATAGCCGAAATAAATCTAAAATGTTAGCGGGTGCCTGCCTATTCGACAAAATTTGTTTCGCAAATCTTACTTCGCATTTATAAGAATAAATTTTCTTTGTCTGGCAATAGTTATTTCGAAAATTTTCATTCGGTCTTGGATTTAGTCCGCAACGTGATCATCTCGCAATGTTTTCCCGCGATTTCCAATTTCGATTACGATTAAGCAGCAATGTGTTGTTTTGCAAACAATTATTTTGATAACTGTTAATTCACGTTCAAGTAATTGGCAAAATGACATTTGGCATGCATTAGTTTCTCAAACGTCGCCGTTGTTAAACGTGTTCTTATTTTGTACGTATGCACATATGTACATATATACATATGCACATATATACAACATATTTATTTTCGAAAATTGATAGTTCGGAAATATCTACTACTATTATAAAATGAAGTTGATATTTCTTTGTCCGGTGTTTGTAGGAAAACGGCTGAACCGATTTTAATGATTTTTTTTTTATTGAATTCGAAATCGCATGGACCAGGTTTAGATAAAGCTACTTATACAATTTTGTGCTTGGGAGACCACGAAAAGAGACAAAATAACTTAGAAACACAAATTACATCAACTTTGCCTTTGTCGATTTTAATCAAATTAGTTTTGTCGTTTAGAGTTTTAAAAGGCGCAAATTTGAAGTCCAAAATCATGATTCTACGTCATTTAGAAGCTGAGCAATATCAAAAATATCATTTGTTGAATTTAGAATTTGATTAATTTTTCGTTGATGATGTCTCCCAACCATGTCTCAGTGGTGATAATCATTTTTTTTTCTTTATTCTCCTTTCGCTGCCTCTTCGCTAAATTTATGAGCAGAGGCGAGTGGCTGGCGATGGAAGGGTGTGTGTTTCCTTTTCCTTTTTTCCTTATTTTTCTGTTATACATGCAAGTTAAGACAGAAATTGCTGAACACCCCAAATAATGTTCCACGCGTTCATCACATTTCAATCGCAGTCCCATAGTCGTCAAAACGCTGACCTAGCGTCTGGCCACCTGATGCAGCCGCATTCCATCACGTACGGTGGAAGGAAATCCGAGTGCACTCGTGGGAGCATGGTACAGTGACAGGGCAAGCGAATAGGTATTTAAGGTAGAGTAAGAATATTTGTATTTTTAGTCTTAAGTCATAATTGTAAGGGGTAGCTTTGCCCAATTGTTAATTAAATAAAGTTTTTTTTAAAATAATAAATAATAAAATTATTTAATTGGCGCCCGAGCAGGGACCGGTAGTGTCGCGAGTAATTAGTTTACTAAAGTAAAAAAGAAAGTTTGTGTTACGCGGAGTATTTAGCTTAATAGCCAGTCGCCTCAAGAAGCCGCCGTGCTCCCGATTAAAAAGAAAATACAGCCAGTCGCCTCAAGCAGCCGCCGTGCGTGTTTTAAACATAAATTTTCGTTTCGCACCTACTGGTCCCCGGAATCGTGTTGTGGTGAAAAACTAAAGGGCCCCGGAGTAGCCCACAGTGAACAGTGAAAAAATAAAAAATTGGACACAGTGAGCAAAACGGTAGTTTGTAAAAACTAGCCGCACCACCCGATCCAGAATCAACAGAAGAGAACCTGATCCGGAATCAACAGAACCCGAGCAACAAACCAGCGATGGAAATAATCGCCATCATTTTATTGTAAGGAAACAAATTTATTACGAAACGAAAGCATATAAAGCTATTTAAAGAAGAATTGAATTAAGACAAAATATATAAAAAATATTATAATAAATCATAAATTGCTAGTACATATAATTAGAATTTCGTTTTTCAAAATGCCGCAGTTAAGGAATTAAGACAAAATATATAAAAAATATATTATAATAAATCATAAATTGCTAGTACATATAATTAGAATTTCGTTTTTCAAAATGCCGCAGTTAAGATCGGCCAGTACAAATCAAAATACTGATTCAGTGAGTCAGCCCGCAACCGCTAATGCTAATATCTTACCCGCTGTTAGTAGTAATAATAACTCGAATCGAAATGTCGATCAAAACACTTCTTATTCGTCTACTTCATCGCGTTTTAACGGGGATACGGATGTACGATCTACCCCCGAGCTAAACGTACTTATTACCTCTATAGTTAGTAAGGTACTTGACAAACAGGGTAGAAGTTTAGTCGAAAGCATACTTAACCCTAATGCTGAATGTTTCGCTGGTGTAGACCAGCCAATTAACATTGAGTATAGCGATAGGCTTGATGATTTAGATAAGATACCGGACGTGGTTCGTTGCTTAAGAAATTTCTCAGGTGACCCATCTGAATTTTCCTCGTGGAAAAAGAGTGTTAACCGCGTCTTGCAAATCTACGAGCCAATAAGGGGAACACCTAAATATTTTGGGATCCTAAGCGTGATCCGAAATAAAATTATAGGACAGGCAGACACTGCTCTCGAGTCCTATAATACCCCGCTCAACTGGGAAAGCATTTCCAGATGTCTGGCATTGCACTATGCAGATAAGCGCGACATTGGTACCCTAGAGTACCAGATGACGTCTCTTATTCAGGGTCAAAAAACCATCCAAGGCTTCTATCAAGAGGTTTATTCACACTTGTCTCTCATATTGAATAAGCTAACATGCATGGACATCAGCAATGAATCCATGGGTCTGCTTACTCAAACATACAGGGATAAGGCCTTGGACACATTTATAAGAGGCCTCAAAGGGGATTTACCTAGACTCCTGGGCATCCGCGAGCCTGTTGACCTACCGCAAGCGCTGCATCTTTGCATGAAATTACAAAATCAAAATTACAGAACTAGCCATGCTTATGATAATCAAGCGGGAATGAAAAAGCCTCAACATCGTTATCCAGCAAGTATTCCGCAGAGGCACAACTCGGCACCAGTGCACTCAAATTTCCAACAATTTACAGGACATCCTAGCTTTCAAAGACCGTCGAATTTCCAGCAAACTTTTCATGCATCTCAGCCACGGCCAAATCAAGGAAATAGTAATTATTTTCAACGACCTTCCTATCAATACCCTCAACAAGCAAGACATTTTCAGTCAGCCCCACCTATCAAGCAAGAGCCTGTAACCCAAAGGTCAAGTGCCCAGGCCAGGGATATCCACTACCAAAATCGTCAACGATTCGATAACAACACTAGAAGAGCAAGGGCACCTGCTAACCAGAATCATCAGCTGGCAAGAAATCAACCGAATTTCCATATCAACACAGAAGAGGACGAACTCAACACATATTATCGAAACCTAAATTTAAATAGTGAACAAAACCCAGAAGACTATCTTGAAAACGCGGACGAGCCTTCTTGCTCAGGTGAACCTGAAGTCTCGCAACTCGAGTACTGTGACATCAATTTTTTAGGCTAAACGACTCTTCCTTGCCTTTTTTCGAATGCAAGATGAAGAGTGGTGAAATACTGAAATTTTTAATTGATACAGGGTCGTCGAAAAATTACATACAACCCCAGTTTGTCCAGAAACCCTTGCCCAATGAAGAGTGTTTTCTTGCCAAATCCATAGCAGGAGATATCAAGATATCTCAACATACAATAATTAACCTATTCAACCATAAAAATATTAATCTCAAATTTTTTCTTTTACCAACCCTGAAATCTTTCCATGGCATCCTCGGAAATGACAGCCTGAGAGAACTCTCGGCCGTTATTGACACCAAGGGTTGTGTTATGACAATCCTTAACAGCATCAGTATCAAAATTAAACAGCTAAACTCACCATCTGTAAACTCACTTAATATTAAAACTGACGGGATGACACCCGCACAGTGTAACCTCTTAAATTTATCTGTTAATCGTTTTCGTAGTCTTTTCTCGGAACCGGACGAAAGGCTGACCTATACTACAAAGGTCGTCGCCGAAATCCGCACTACGAACGACTCTCCTGTTTATAGTAGATATTATCCTTTTCCTATGTCCCTTAAGTCCGAGGTCGAAAATCAAATCCAAAATCTGTTAAAAGACGAAATTATTAGACCATCCAGATCACCGTACAATTCACCTGTGTGGATTGTACCGAAAAAACCAGACTCCACAGGATTAAAGCAGTATAGGATGGTGATAGACTATAGGAAATTGAATAGTGTCACCATAGCTGACCGATACCCAATTCCCGAAATCAGCGAAGTTCTCGCGCAACTCGGCAGAAGCGCTTATTTTACGGTACTTGATCTAAAAAGCGGTTTCCACCAGATTCCCTTGAAGGAATCTGATATTGAGAAAACTGCATTTTCAGTGAATAATGGTAAATACGAATTTACCAGACTCCCGTTTGGCCTTAAGAACGCGCCATCTATCTTTCAAAGGGCTCTCGATGACATCCTCCGAGATCACATCGGTAAAATTTGCTATGTCTATATCGACGATATAGTAATATTTAGCAAAACCGAAAGTGAGCATGCCCAGCATATAGAGGAAATTTTCAAAACACTATATAATGCTAATATGAAAATACAACTTGAAAAATGCCATTTCTTCAAGCAGGAAGTTGAATTTTTGGGATTCATCATATCATCAGATGGAATAAAAACCAATCCGGCAAAAGTGGAGGCTATTCAAAATTTCCCTATACCTAAAACTTTAAAAGACCTACGCTCCTTTCTAGGTATGTCGGGGTACTATCGCCGCTTTGTCCAAGACTATGCAAAGCTTGCGAAGCCCCTAACAGCTCTTTTAAGAGGAGAAGGAGGACGTACGTCCAAAACACAGTCTGCGAGAAAACAAATTTCCCTCGACCCAACCGCAATAGACTCCTTTGATAAAATAAAGAATTCTCTGATTTCCAAAGACCTTATTCTTACATATCCCAATTTTAATAAACCCTTTGAACTTACCACTGATGCGTCTAACTATGCTATCGGAGCTGTTCTGTCACAAGAAGGGCGGCCGATCACATTTATCTCGCGAACACTTAGTTCTACTGAGGAGAACTACGCGGCCAACGAGAAAGAAATGTTGGCAATTATATGGGCTCTAAGCTCACTGCGTAGTTACTTGTATGGCTCTGCTTTCGTTAAAATCTTTACAGATCACCAACCTCTTACTTACGCGTTAAGCAGCAAAAACAACAACAGTAAAATGAAGCGCTGGAAAGCAATTCTTGAAGAATATAACCATGAATTGCAATACAAGCCAGGCAAGAGTAACGTCGTAGCTGACGCGCTTTCCCGACCTCCTCAATCGCAAATAAATTCATTGACATCGACAGAACACAGTGATGAAAGTTCGTCACAAAATTTAATTCCCAGTGTCGAAGTACCCCTAAACGTCTTTAAAAACCAACTTCTCCTTCAGATTGGTACTCCAGCAGATCGTAAATTCGAAATAGTCTTTCCAACCTACCATCGACACACTGTGATCGAACCAGAATACAACCCAGCAAAACTTAAAACAATCCTGAAGAAGTTTCTCAATCCCTCAGTAATTAACGCGATAAAAACTGAAGAACGGGTTATGGGAATGATTCAGGAAATATATCCGTCTAATTTTAATAATTATAAGGTGAGGTTTACACAGGTCCAAGTTACAGACGTCAAAAGCGAACAAGAGCAGGAAAACATTATCATTGGAATTCATAAAAGAGCACATAGGAACGAAAAAGAGAATAAAGCTCAAATCCTCGAGAAATTTTATTTTCCAGGTATGGCCAGAAAAATCAGGAAAATTCTTAAAGTCTGTAACATCTGCAAACAAAATAAATATGATAGGCACCCAAACAAACCCGAAATTCAACCTACTCCCATCCCAACATATCCAGGAGAAATAGTTCACATAGACATCTTCTCAACCGAAGGAAAGCTCGTACTCACCGCACTTGATAAGTTTTCCAAATATGTTCAAGTAAAGGTCATCAGTTCAAAAGCCGCGGAGGATATAAAACAGCCACTTCGAGAAGTGCTTTTCGCTTTCGGGATACCCAAGACTGTGGTGGTCGACAACGAAAAATCTTTTAGTTCGGCCTCAATCAGCTTTATGATCGAGGACGAGTTCGGTATTCAGTTGTTTCGAACACCCCCTTACACAAGCTCAGTCAATGGTCAGATTGAACGTTTCCATTCCACTCTTGGAGAAATCATGAGATGCCTTAAAGGTGAAAACCTTCATAATTCCTTCACGGATCTTCTTGAAAAAGCTGTTTACGCCTATAATTTTTCTATACACTCGGTCACGAAAAAAAAACCGATCGAGGTATTTTTTGGTAGAAGAGTAAGTACAGATCCGATGCAGCTTGAAAAAGCCAGAAAAGAAAACATAAGAAAGATTACGGAAAAACAAGGTAAAGATCTCGTATACCATAATAAAAACCGACAACCCATAAAATCTTACAAACCGGGAGATATTGTTTATGTTAAAATAAATAGACGATTAGGGTCCAAACTAACAGCGAGGTATAAAAAAGAAATCATTGCAGAAGATAGGGTTACCACTATATTAACTAAATCTGGAAAAATCGTACATAAAACACACATTAAAAATTAAACCGTTTTTTTAGACTGATGACACTGATAGAGAACGCAATAACTGACTACCAGATATTCGACTACTCTAACGCACAATTACTGACGTTGGACAACGGAACTGCAATGTTGGAAAACGGACATTTCAAAATTATTCATGTCATAAACTTAGACGTATACGAAAACTTACTGGAGAACATCAACGAGACGGTGACGACAAAATTTAGCGACAAAGACCCGATGTACGCATTTATGATCCATGACATTGAACAAACGCAACGACATATTAATAGACTCAAACCAATCAACAAATTAAAACGGTCATTAGACTTTTTGGGTTCTGCATGGAAATGGGTTGCGGGGTCCCCTGACCACGAAGATCTGAAACTTTTAACATCAAAACTTAATCAATTGGCAGAAAATAATAATAGGCAAATTCTAATTAACAACATTATTGAAAAGAAATTTAACGATTTGGCAAAAATGGAAAACGAAATTTTAAAAGAACTTAAAACAGCTAATAGTTTGAAGAAAGAATATTCACTTGTAATGAAAAGTAAAATTGACATTATTAAAGAAGAGGTAGCAAATATTGATTACGCAATCCAATGGGCCAAGGCCAATATCATAAATTCATACATATTAACAAATTTAGAAGAGAAGATAATCGAAAGTATAATAACTAGAAATAAGTTACCTTATTTAAGTATCGATCAAATGTTAGGATTTAGTAATGTAAGAATAGCAGTAAGTAACTCTAAAATTTTATATGTAATCAACATCCCAACAACAGGGAACGAAATATGTAAGAAATTGATTGTAAGACCCATAAAAAAGGGAAATATTATAAACAAAATAAACTTCAAAACAATATTAAAATGTAATAGATCAATATTTGGAATAAAAGATAATTGTAATTCCTTGGAAAACCTAACAATATGTAATAGAAATAATATTTTAGACTTAAGTAACTCTTCGTGCTTGCCCAAGCTCCTCAGCAATTCACCTTCATCGTGCACCACCATAAACAACCAGCACGTACCATCTGTGGAAGAAGTGACTAGCGGAACCTTGTTCTTCAATCTATTCAATGGCACCATACAAATCGACGACGATAAGATGAACCTAACCGGATCCTTTATCATCCAATTCCAAAATTCCACCCTAAAAATAAACAATTCTACATTTCATTCAACAGAAGTCACCGTAGTACAACCGATCCCAGCGTTGCTGCAGCCACCGTCACTAATGGCGAACGTCGAAGAAAACCTCTCCTTAGAAATGGTAAAAGAACTTCACCTTACTAATAGGAAGTTCATAGGACTCATCAGCAAGGAAAACTCGAAGAAGCAGCTAGTAAACTTTGGACTCTCATCAGCTGGCATCATACTCACGCTCATCATTTCAGTTTTTTGGTTCACTAAACGCACAAACAACAACACAGAGATAGTAATCCAACCACAACCTGTGAACTTATCAGAAGCCCATTCATTAGACGTGTCGTCAGGAGCTATTGAAAATACTACCAACGGCCAAGATAAGGATTCAAAGGTATCCAAGTTGAGTCAAATCCCATTCTTCTAGTAAGGTTCGATCGAGGACGCTCGAAGATTTAGCGTGGGGGAGTTAAGACAGAAATTGCTGAACACCCCAAATAATGTTCCACGCGTTCATCACATTTCAATCGCAGTCCCATAGTCGTCAAAACGCTGACCTAGCGTCTGGCCACCTGATGCAGCCGCATTCCATCACGTACGGTGGAAGGAAATCCGAGTGCACTCGTGGGAGCATGGTACAGTGACAGGGCAAGCGAATAGGTATTTAAGGTAGAGTAAGAATATTTGTATTTTTAGTCTTAAGTCATAATTGTAAGGGGTAGCTTTGCCCAATTGTTAATTAAATAAAGTTTTTTTTAAATTAATAAATAATAAAATTATTTAATTTGCATGCTGGATAAGTTGCGTGCATGTTGTGCCTGTGTGTGCCCATCCCCACTGGGGATGTTATAATTGGGTTTGCACATTTTCAGTATTGTAGTTTAACCGAATCAGTTGCTATGTACTCAAACGAATGTGTGGCGTCAACTAAAATGCGTAAGAGATATTCTAAGCCTGATATTGGGCGAAGGAATAAAGATACAAATATTAGGCGGATGTCTCGGCTGAGAAATGTGTAAAGTTGCACTACTAATAGACTTGGTTCTGTTAGTGAACGGTTTATTCTTGTCCGGTTTATGTTGTCGGACCAGCCTAAAGAAAATATATGTTTTCAATATGAAGGTTTCATTTCATACGAAAAGGAATCGCATGTAGGTACAATGAATGAGCTTTTGTGGTGTAAAAAAGCGGGCAAAATAATCTGCTGGATTGTGTTGTTCAAGCGGAAAAGTTATGCTCAGAGAAATCGGTGCACCGCCGGAACCAATAGAGCATTCTGCTGGGTGATCCTATCCTTCGTCAAAAACTTTTTTAGAAAGTCCTAGAAAGTTTAACCCTGCCTTTCAAATGACCTCCTTTGGTGGTAAACGCATAACAGAAGGCAACTTTTTGCCCATTTTAAAGATTCAGGGTCAAATTTACCACCTTATCGGAACATTAATGCCTGACAGTAACGCTAATCCCAATTTCCTACAAATCTATTTCATGGGAAATTCTTAGAACTGGAAGAAGGCGAAGGAAGGCGAGCACGGGTCAGCTAGTATATTATATATGTTACCGGCCGAACCCGATTTCTGACAAGCGTAGGATAAACCGGTTTGGCCTAGGACAAACTAGATCACAATGATCACAATAGTTTTATTGCCACGTAGCGGCACTTTGAGCTCCTGCATGTGAGGCTGAAGGCCGTCCGGTGTATGAGTCGAGGAAATGTCCATAGTTTTTTTGTTTTTTTGACGAGCGTAGCGAGCTCACCCACCCCGACTTTCAGGCTTTCGCCCGTTAGTCACTTCAATAATAATTTGGGGTGTGTGGTGTGTGGGTGTGTGTGTGGTGTGGTGTGGTGTGTGGTGTGGGATCGCTACGCTCGCTAAAAAAAGCTATGGAAATTTGCCCGAATCATACACGATACAAAATTGAGATATTATAAATGCGAAATGATATTTTGCGATATGAAAACATAGCTAAATAAGAATTTGTTAAATGAAAATTGCGAATAAATAAAATGTAAAATTATTGAAAGACAAATAATTGCGAAATGATCATGGCGAAATAATAAATTGCTGAAAAAAAATCCGCGAGTAGACCACTACCCAATGTTAGCATATGTAAAAGGTGCCACTGGATTGAACTCTTTATTAAATTTTTCTAAAGTTTGTAGACAAGACTGTTGTATTAAAATACGTTTTTAAGATTCCAGATATACTCGGTTTTATGCACTTTCTTAATTAATTAAAACACAAATTTGTCTTCCCAGTTACATTTTGCCATTTTTATTTCTGGCTTTACTTGAAAACCAATTATGACAGTTTATGATGCTTTGCAAAAAAATTCCTTTCATTTTTTTTTTTTTTTTTTTAAAAACTGTCTTTTGCAAAACTTACTTGGGGACAAAGATGAAAAGGAAGAAAACAAGTTCGTAGAACTCTCTTTAATCGCTTATTTCGAACTGAACTCACATTAATTTTTGAACACTCTAATATATGTAGACTATAGAAGTACAGTAGGATAGACTGGAAGTGGTTTGATCTGTTTGGCGATGATTTATGTGCTTATATAAGTGACACTATATTATACAATAAGCGGCACAGTGGCGCTAAAAATTAAATCGTCGGATGATAAATTCGGCCACAGTTCGGCCAACCTGATCAAATAATAGTCTCGTAATACCCGTATAAACGTTTCATATTCTTCCCTAGAATATCGACTTCCCTGATTCTATACTAGAATTTTTCTTTTTTTTTTTATAATTTACCCGCACTCAAGGGGTTATGAATACCCTTAATGTGTATACACAGTGCGGGCGTTGAAAGGAAGATAGATAGAGAGAGAGAGAAGGAGATTGGTGTAGTGGTTTGAAACTCAGGTGTATTAGGTTTCACACATTAGCTCCAGGGGTGGGTGTCCAGATAACTGGGGAGGTTGTTGGATGTCATTTATTTGTTTTGTCTTCTCTTCTGATTCACAGTATTTTTCCCGGTCAACCTGATGTCATAAGCATATCAATCATCAACAGAGCGAACAATTTGCCCAGCCATATGACAAAACCTACTGCCAGTGTTATGCCTTCGCAGTAGTGTTGTCATAATGCTTGCTGACATCAGGGATTGAACTGTGAACCATCAGCTCGACAAACGATGACGCTACCACTACACCATTGCCACCCCCACCCCCAAGAACATACAGAATGTAGAAATGATTTGGTTCTTTAAATTCTTTCAACGACATCATCACACTTCTCCAATCCAGAGAATTGCAACATGAATGGTCTTATATTGGCTGGTGAGGAAATTCCCTTATATGGTAATCGAGTCAATCGAGTTGAGTCCATCGATATCTTTAATGAAGTATCTATCGCTTGGCAAAACTTTCTCTACTTCGCACGGTCCTCGCTATTTCGCGAATAATTTTTTTATTAATGCCGGGAGTGTTTATGATGTTCTTTATCATCACGAACTCTCCTTGCTTGTACACCTGGGGCCTCTTGTGACGGTTATCATAATAAATCTTCTTCAAATTTTGGCTCTTTTGCATGTTCTGTCGAGCATTATTTTGAACTTCCTCCAAGTCAACTCTTTTTGCCCCTATACTACTATTCAAAAACTCCCTAACGCGATCACAAAGCTCACCCTTTTGATTAGTTCCAAACAATAGAGTACTTGGTGAAAAACCTGTGCTTCGGTTCATGGTGTTGTTCAAGGCAAATTCGATTTTTACTATGTTTCTATCCCATGCACTCCTGTGTGGGAATCACATTCTTTAGCTAAGATGGGGACAAGGACTCGATTTATTCTTTCTATTTGGCCATTAGATTGAGCAGAGTGGATGGTGACCTTAATGTGCTGAATGTTGTTTGCACTTAGAAAGTTTGAAAATTCCTTTGACGTGAAACACGTTCCACGATCGGAAATGATTCTATTCGGCCTTGAATATTTCTCGAAATATGACCTTAAACAAGTAACGGCTTCTTTACTTTGGGTTGTCTTAATTGGGTATAGTTTTACAAATTTTGTAAATTAATCAATTACGCAGGGTAGATGTTTTTTATTTGTCGTCGACAAGGGCACACCCCTTCCTTCAGTTTTACCCCAATTCGGAGAAAAGTGAATACACTTCAGACATCTCTGAAAGTAGTTTCGTATTTGCTCCTTCATTTTTGGGAACCAGTAACTTCCCGAGAGACGATCGAAACACTTTTCAATTCCTAGATGGCACAATGCTTCGTGGTGGGTGCGTATCAACTGTTCTTCCATGTGTGTAGGAACGTAGAACAGTACCTTATCCATAGTTTTGCGGTATATCAAACCAATCATTTCAAAGAAAAGATTTTCGGATTTTTCTAATTCTCTAACAATAGCAAGAACTTTGGGGTCCGGTCTCTGCCCTGCTGCCAACACAAACTCAATTGAATAAGTGTCACGGCAATTCCTGACTTTAATTCAATGATGTTTTTTGCGTTAAACAGGACCGATTTATTTATTTCACTGTCAGCAATACCCTTTATTATAAGTTGCATAAGATCCTCGTCCTCAAGAGGGCTTTGAAATGCAAAGAGTTCGTATTGTTGCATGTTCTCATCACGGCTCTTTCTGCTATTTCGAAGGTCACCATATATATCTGCTCTTGTTACTACTTTTTGAAACTCTTTTTTAAAGCGTTTCTTAATTCTGACCAGCTTTTTAATACAATAGTTCTAACATATAATTTTGCGGTACCTGTGAGCAGCCTTTTCCCATAGAGAAATTTTGTTCTATCGTCTGAGCCCAGGATTACTGAACATTCTTCAAACTGCTCAATCCAGCGCTGAACAGGTAAATTACCGTCCCCTCTAAATTGAGTCCTCAATGTTCTCGTAGCTAGAAGCCACAGTCGTTTTAGGGCTGGTTGCTGCTTCCTGCATTTGGAGTTTGTAAATTTGCTTCTTTAATCCTGCGATTTCTTCTTTCTTCTTACAAATGTTCCTAAGTTTTTTTAGTTCCTCGTCGAGAACTTCCTCCTCTGAACGGTGGTCCTCATTGTCCCCTCCTTCATCATTGGACAGTTCATTGACGGATGGCGTTGATTCCTTGTAGTTGTCCTGCATCAGTTCTTTGAGAACATCTTGGCTTCTCATCTTTGACTCCTTCCTGTAGACGAAGCAAAAGGTATAAAGAAGCTCTGCCTTTTTACCACTTGTTTGGAGTTGCAACATTCTCAACAAATCTTTAAGTACAAGCATCGTTGTTGATTCCAAAAACGAAGTCCATAATTTTTTTTTTTTCAAGTTATAAAAAAACACGTACAGAGATACTCAAAAAGAAAAACAGATACACTATCGATAAGAAGACTACGAAGTTGTTTTTGTTTTTACTTACTGCTCTTATGTAAGTACCGTAACCCACTTCTGATAAATTGTAGAGGACTTTCTTGGGGACAAAGATGAAAAGGAAGAAAACAAGTGTTCGCTTGTAGAACTCTCTTTAATCGCTTATTTTGAACTGAACTCACATTCATTTTTGAACACTCTAATATAGACTACTTCTGTAGTAGGATCTTATGTAAATAGACTAGAAGTGATTAGGTTAGATCGTTCGAACAGTTTGGCGATGATTTATGTGCTTATATGAGTGACTTATTATATTTTTATAATAAGCGGTACAATGACGCTAAACATTACATCCTCATATAATAAATTCGTCTAAACTGACATCTATGTACATGTGATTTAATTTATATGTGATTTAATGTATAAAAAATGTTACACACGGGCTTAAATTTGAAACATAGAAATGGGGTGGTCATTGGTAAAAAAACGATTACCGTTCGATTTTATTGACACCGTCGCAAACAACCTGTTTGGTATTCTTGATAAAGACTGTTCTTGATAAAAACTGTGCATATTGGAGATAACTTCGTGAAAGGCAAACAAGAACGAAGTAAACTACTAGAATTGAGCAAAAATCAAACATCTACATATTCTTGAATCGACAACTAGTGTTCGCAATAAGTCTATGTTTTCAATTAGCGAGCAATTCATTGTAGTAAAGTAGCAGTTAACCCAAGCTTATCACGCTATTAACAAACTTTGCCATACAGTAATCAGAGCACAAGTATGTGGTAACTCCGTTACCCTTTACATGTCTAAGTTAATTGACAGATTTCAGCAAACTCAACTAGCAATTCTTGAGGCTTTTACGAACACACTTCAAAGAATAATAAGTTCACTAATATTATTACACAAGGCATCTTCTATTGTATGAGCTCAACAGAATTCGGAGAGAAATACCAACTAGCATAACTTGTCCTGGATACGATGAATATAATCTTCCAAAGTTGTACGAGCTATTAAGAGTTAAAACCAGTGTAACATCATCTGCGAAATATAATCCCAGATGGTGTGCTGAGAATTTAGAAAAACCTTTTTTGCAGACTGTATAACACCAACGAAGGCAATGAAGTTACCGTCACTTTTGATGTAAAAAAGGATTTAGACAAGGTGATGCGCGGTCATGTGACTTCTTTGACATTATACTTAAAGGAATAATGCAAAATACACAATCCCACACCTTAGGCACAATCTTTCGAAAGTTTGTGCAAGTGCTAGCGGATGCCCACGAAATTGATACATATAATTGACAAAACACAGCGAGCTGTTGCCAGTGCGGTTTCAAGTATTGAAACGGAAGATGTCAAAATGAGTTTAGCGGCGAAAGAGGGTAAAATGAAGTATTAATATGCCAACAGAAAGGGACACACACCATTGATGAATTGCAGAGAAAGTTGACAGCTATAACTTTGAGATTTGAAGCCCTATCCAAATAACTAAGGAGATTCTAAACAAGACCCTCATCATCCCAGACCTGATTTTTATGGCGCTAAAATACGGACCCCGTCGAAAGCGGATGAGGATGTCCTCGTTGGTTTCTAGAGAAATTTTTTTCGTACGATATTCGGTTCTGCCTGCGCTTACGGGCTTTGGAAGAGAAGATTCAACGACGAACTTTACAAGCTGTACAGCAACATCGAACTGCTTAAAAAGCTACCAGTCGCCGAAGATGGCTAGGAGACTTGTTGGTTATTCACCGCAAACTGTAGCGCCACCAAAGTAACTAAGTAAGTAAATGTGATTATTTTTCGATTAACCAGCTATTTTTTTTTTTTGTGGGCGCCGCGCCGTGGCCCAAGTGGTTAGTGCGTTGGATCGCTGAGCAAGAGGTTCGACGTCTGAATCCCAGAGAACACCAAAAATGGTTTTTCACGGCCCAACCTCTCGCGAATGTCTGACAAACGTCCGAGAGTAATAACTGTCATGATCAAGCTTCTTAATTTGCCTTTCGGATATGGCTCTAAACTGTAGGTCCCTTCCATTTGTGTGAAAAAATATAACACACACAGCACGAATGGTTGCGAGAAGCTAGGCCCTGGACCAATTCGGTCTGTTGCGCCAAGTATTTGTATTTTTTGTAGCTAATTTTTTTTAGTTTCCTTTCCATTTTTTGACGTATACTTTTCAACGTAGTTTTAGTATGGGTTCTGCGAGCCAACAAGTTTGTTTTTGAAATTCGTAAACTAGTTATGATAAATGTATTTTGAAGTCATACAATTTCGTTTTATTAAATCGTAGACTGGGAGAGTATAATAGAATAGATGAAATAAATTAATAAACGACTTATCTTGTATTTCCATAGCTGTTTCAGAAACTGTAAAACGTAATTAATATTTGCTTTCAGAATATTTGATGGGCACTGTAAGAGAGAGTATAGTACAATATATAGGTATACATATGTATAACAACTTTGATATGCTTCGCAAGGTATGCATATTCAACTGACAGCTGTTCCGTATGCCACAAGTCTCTTTATTAATATTCATTTATGTTTTTCGCGGCCACCGGGCGCAAAGCCTAATTAGCCCAGGCTCCTTTTTAAACCATCGCACTTTTGAGGTCATTGGAGAAGAGTGGTAGTACGTGAAGATATCAACGCCCTAAGACAACCCATGCCTTCTACTATCATCCTCGAGTGGTGAGACCCGGGTGCCTAGAGCCTCGAATGGAGTTTGTGTTTTTGTTCTTTTGGAGGGCCGCTTGTGGCAACTAGCCAAAGTATGAGGTAGATTATCCTTAGGTTATGTACATCTTTAAGGATATTAAAGAGTAAGATGCCTCAATAAATTTTGTCGGTCAATTGACTGACGTATTGGCACATGCATACCTACTCGTATATATGACTTCTATGCAATTTAATACTTTTCCAAATGAATTCGTAATTTGTAGTTTGAATATTTAGACACACCTCTTGTTTTCAAGTAGTAGTTTACATTTAAGTTATTCCCTTAGCCAATATTCTTCATATGCGCATGCATATACATATGTACATATACACATAAATATGTATGGTATATATGTATGTACCTATGTATATCTTCATTGTTTATTTACTTGCAGCTAGCAAAATTACCCTTTTAATGTAAACTACGTTCCCAGTGCTTGACAATTTGCCTGACATCTACCACGTTGCACTATCGTGCACTCCATGCTGGCAATCATTTGAATTTTAAATACATGAAAGAGGTATGTATGTAGGTACATTTTTAACGCAAACGATTTTTATTCTTAAATTATCCTTACCCAATGGGGCCAAATATGTACACACGGGGTAGGAAAGAAACACATCATTGGGGCAGCATTTAAATGTGTGTATATACGAAAAAAGGGACAAGTTTTTATCCCTCACTCCGCTTCTCATCCTGACCAAAAACTCCAATAAAAGCCTTTCATCACACGGAAGGGTATGTTTGAAAAATAAACTCATGTTAAAATAAAGCAATCATGTTAAAATAAAGCAATCGACCAGAATTAAGGGTTGATTGCCACTTGTACATACAAATTTCCCGGTTTTTGTTTGCCACGCAATGTTTACTTTTAACCGAAAGTGTTGTTGAAATAAGGCATGTGTAGGAAAATTCTCATTCTAAACGTAGCAGTAAAACGCTTAAATGAAATAAAACGCATTGATTTTGTTTGTGTTAACTCAAAATTGGGATGCGTAAATATACATACTTAAATGTACACAGGTACAAGATAGACATAATAATATATGACTAGAAATTATGCATGCATCTATGTACATATGTATGTATGTAAATATTCATATAACTGAGATGGGTCCTTTGAAGTTGAAGTGAAATTTTGTTTGAAATGGCGTTTGATTTTAAACCACAGTAAAAAAAAAAAAAAAAACAATGCAGCATTCAACTGCAAAATAAATCACGATCATCACCATCTAATTTATTTTTATTGTTGGACAAGATTCATTTAACTTTCTAGAGTTATAAATGAGCTGGTATGCTATCTCATCTTCCGGCTTTTGAGACTTGTACTTTATAAACACGCATTGGGTTGGTACATTCAATACTCAAATAGTAAAGTATTACCTTTCACGAATGACAGAATATAAGATTGCACTGTTAAGGGCCCGACCAATAGAATCCGTCGACGTCGTTCCGTTGAAGGTTAGCGTTGACGTTCAATGTATTCGATTGCATTTAAAATGGGACTCACAAGTATTAAAAGAATTGTAAACGAAACCTGCGATGTTCTTTGGAATACCCTCGGCCATATATACATAGTTGGTAGTCCCAAACAAAACGGGGTGGAAACAAATTTCCAGAGATTTTAATACTGTGTGGAATTTGCCAAACTGTGTGGGTGCCATTGATGGGAAACATATAAGCATTACTTGTCCTTCGAATTCCGGATTTCTCTTCTATAATTATATCGTACTTATGGGAATCTGTGATGCCAACTACACTTTCACTGGCATCGACATTGGTGCATATGGCTCTCAAAGCGACGGTGGTGTTTTATGGCATTCCCACTTTGGTCGAAAATTATTTGAACACCAGCTCGACCTACCAGAAGAACAGTGTCTGCCGAATAGCAACATAAGCTTTCCGCATTATTTTGTTGGCGATGCGGTTTTTCCTTCAAAAACATTTTTGATGCGTCCGTATCCAGGTATAGTACATGACTCTTTATTGCCAGTTCTGTTTTTATTAATACCTATAATTCTATTAATGGGAGCGGTTACCTTTAGAGCGAGAGAATTTTTCACGCGCCAGGCGTGTCATTGAAAATGCATTTGGCATTATTAATATTAATAACATAATAAAACACAAATTTCTTTAAATTCTTTTCTCAGTTTCTTCAAAAACTTTTTTTTAAAAAAATTATTTAATATCATCTTGACTGTCTTCTGGCAACTTGATGAGATAACTATCAAGGACTTTGAAAAATCGTCATTCCGTCCTCTCGACTCCTTCTTTGTCAAAAAATCGGTGGCTGCTCCCATCAATACATTGAAACGCTCGGCTGCCTGTTGGTCGATTTTCCGCTTTAGCGCACTCGCTGATGCCCAGGGCGTGTCAACGGACGCCTGGCTATCGGGTCTCGATCTCGATTTTCGCTTGAAGATATTTCATCGTCAAGTTCCAACAAGACCTCTAGGCTGCCATCAATGTAATCTTCCTTTAGAGATCTGGAAGCAATCGTCTCCGTAGGACTACCCACCACTTCTTTTAAATTCCATTGGAAGTTTGAGATAAAATATGAAATGCAAAACAAACAAAAACACAATTTTAACTTCGTGGAGCGACGTGCACTTTTAAAATTTGCAACGCCAGGAAAAATTTCCATTCCATTCCTCCTCCAACGGCTCTGACACTGTTTCACTAGAATAAAAATAACTACATAAATATTTTTTGTATTACATTACCATCCACGCCAATAGCAGCCGACAGATCCAACCAAGACTTTTCCTTTTTTAATTTGCTCCTATATGACTTTAAGGATTTGTCATATAGGCAAGCATTAGATTTAATAGCTTCGATTAGCAGCTCCTCAAGCACGATGTTTATGATTGCAAAATATCATACAGAATAAATTATATTTAAATGTCAACCGATGTTTGACGGCGATGACAGTTTCTCAATGCTATTTCCATATCTCAATGCTTCCACCAATGAATGTGCTTACTCTCAATTTGTGAATGCTTGAACTTCATTATGTGAATGTGTGATCTTTAATGCGTGAATGTGTGAATTGCCAACGCATCAACGTATTAAAAAAGTAGAAAGTAAACCTACTTTGACCGTCGACGTTTATACATCCGTTGGTTATGGGCCACCTTCCGTAAGAATGCGTGTATTCCATTTAGGTGTTAGTTAAAAACGACGCAACAACGGATCTGCGGATTCTATGGGTCGGGGCCTTTAGGTGTACAAAAATTGATTGTTCTGCGCATGACGTCACTGGTGACCAGCGATTTGACAGCTATTTGTTTTTGGTGTAAATTCATCAATAATTGCTGTGAAATGTATAACTATTAGAGGTTTTCAGTTGTTATGTTACGTTATTTTTGTTAATAGAATTTATATATAAGTGTATTTTGCATTGAGTTTTAAAGTAATTATTTCGTTTATTATTTCTTTCCCTTAATTTTGAAAATTCATTTAACTTCGTGGCCCTTAGACCGTAGAGTGCAAAAAAAATTCCACATGCCCTTATGTGGAATTATGTTAGAGTGTCTACCTCACTGATATACAATAACACAAAAAGGATGTAATCAAGTGTTACAAACTAAAACAATAATTAGTTAATATTGACGGTTTTTGTTAATTTTTTTATGAGAATTCGCTGCGATTTCCCTATTTAATTTCCATTTGTGCTCTAAGAAAAGCTTTTGACTTTTTAGGGGAAACTATATCCACCCCTACGCACTGCCACTTAGACATAATTAGCAGGAGCTAATGTTGAGTTCGATGATCCGCGGAAAGTTTAGCGGGGTTTCATCTCCAAAAATCAAAACACAAACTTTTTGGGCTTATTCGAGCTGCTGACAAAATTTTCACGACAGGCTCAATAATTCCGGGTGAAATGTCCACTTTTTGTGCCCAGCTCTGGAGAGTCCGAAGCAGAAAATTATTCTCTCGAAACAGCTTACGAGTACATCCCTTAGCACTTGTGAAGTATAGCGTGAGGGATTGTGCTATATCCGCTTCAGACCAATGTATCCTCTTAAAGCTGTTCTTTATTTTATTTACCTGGCCTGCAGTAAATATTTTTTTTTTATTTATCCTCCATATTGATATCTACATTTAAATCCTGATTTTTTTTAGAAGGTTTCCTAAAGCACATATTTGATGTTGGAGGCTATTTTCGCTTTCATTTTGTATGGAGTTCATCTGTTTTAAAGTAGAAACACAATGTGGCGTTCGCGCAGTCGCGCGTTGACAGATTGAGTAGAAACAATGGGATATTTTGGGGTAACACAAAATGTGACCTCACGCGTTTCGTCGGTTTTTGATCGTAAATATCGTAAGCGCGACTTCAAAGTCGAAGTAGAGCTACTCTCTACTATTTTCTACTATAGTCGTGCGTTTTGACAGCTCACAGCTGTTTTGGATTGACATTATTCTTTGGCTTGTTCGATTTTAGCAAAAAGGCAAACCATTGTGTCATATATGTACTCCGAATTGTTAGCATTTAATATGTAAACAGTTTTAATTGCTAATTGATGTTTTTTGAACACAAATTACTTATGTTGGAGTATGCAGAGGTTTTTTATTTTATTTTAGTATTCATACACATTCGTTTTCGAAGTTATTTCTTGTGTTTCCTAATCAAACCATGAAAATAAAAATAGTACATTTGTACTCCTTTTCTGCCGCGAAATAGTGTGTGGGAAATTTGAGGGAACAGAACATAGTTCTGCCATAGTGTTAACCTCTCAACGCACGACCGCGCGCCACATTGTGTTTTGCCCATTTGACACAAAATAATTTTTATTGTAGTTTTATTTTTAGGAAATAAGGAAACAATAAACACTTCATTTTCCAAAGATGTGATGTACTCCATTAGAGTTACTGTAGAAATTTTAGACTCAAAGCAATTGCGGTCCTCTTCTTCAGCAACTGCGCGTTCTTTCTTAGCCTCTTAAGTTGCAGTTGTTTCAGCAGGAGCTGAGGTTTACTGTACCAATCCTCTCTTGCGTAGTTCGAGCTTGCATCCGGTTGCAGCGAGATGAAACGGAAACTGTTTCAGCTTTTAGTTGGAATAGTTTTCGGCTTCAACTTATACCCATTCATCTGACTAATCCTGTAAATTTTTCAAATCAAGGTTTGTATAGATTTAAACTAAGGTAAAATAACAGAATGAGCAGAACAAATCCGGGATGATCTCGCAGTGAATTGGTCTTATCGTCGGCGAAAATGAACCCATTGCTTCCTCAAGACTGTAAATTAGGAAAGCAATAAAATCGAATAGAATTCTCAATCCCTCTGTTGCAATTATTACAATTAAAGACCACACACCTCATTATCATAATATAACATTTTTGGTCCACTCATAACACAAATTTTCAAACCCGCGATAATCGGGTCACCAGTGACGTCACAGGTGTTAGAAAAAGAAAAAAGAACATGGTAGATATGCGCAATGCGTAATCTTATATTCATTCCTGTCATTCCTGATTACCTATTCATTTCAAAACTGGTATTTCACGTTCTTGCCATGTGGCATCTGTCATATTTATATGTCACCCTTAGTAGCAGTGGCTTACGAAAATATTAGAATAGGGAGCTGCGAAAAGAAACCCCCAGTACTAGAAGAAAGAATAGTAGTTAGTTTTCAGCGCTACAAAAATGAAGTCATGAAATTATTATTTTTATGGAAAATATTGTTTTATCAACAATAATTCTTACACTAATTCCTTGAGACAAAGCTTTTTAACTTAATAGGTTAAGTAAGGTTAGGAAGATGGGTGCCCTAGTTGACATGAGACTGTCAACAGATCACATAGACTAACGATAAGTCAATTGGGCCCAACAACCCCTGTGAAAATAAATTGCATTATCGACAGCTGAACTAAACCACCGAGATATGTGCACATACATACATATGCATATACATATATGTACATATAAATCTCAGCAGTTTGTTAAGCTTCCTAGATCATCCAGCTCCGCAGGGAAGTAGCTCCCAAAAGGGGTCTTTCTTTTTGGTGGCTAGTGCTGGACAATCACATAACAAATGGAGAATAAATTATATTTCCTCTTCGTCCCTGCAGTTCCTACAGAAGTCGTTGTGAGGTAGTCCTAGCCGTGCTGCATGATTGCCTATCACAGAGTGTTCCTTCACGACGCCGACAGCTATACGAATATCCCTGCGACTGAGTTTCATGAGATTTGCGAATCTCTTTTTATTATTGACTGGGCATAACAATTTGGCTATGGCACGTGTATCTAATCTGTTAACTTCCTCGTTGGACTCAATGTCTCTCTTTCTGCCCAAAGTGCTAAGCGGTGTACTAGCCTCGGGAAGGTTCTGCGAAACGCCCTGGTAGTTCAATGGCCTTTACGCTACCTGGCATATCCATGCGGCCCGGTACCCAAAAGGGGTTTACCTTGTTGGCCACTGAGATGCTACCCAGTTTTTAATGCACGTTTTAACGAGCTTGTAACTCACTTATGTTGACTGTAACGCTTTGTTTTTCCAGATGTGTTACTCTCGCTAATCATGTCCGCAGTACATATGGCAGTAACTTCAACTTGAAAAAGACTGCCATCACTCAAGTCTAGACGACCGGTTTGTATTTCGGCATTTTGCCAGTTCATTTCTATTTCATATATATTTACCCTTCATCCCACTCGATTGCAGTTTGTTAGTGGGACGATGTAGTTATTGACCTTTTCCTTGTAAAGAGCACTATCTTGGTTTTTGTTGGCTTACTTCCAGACCACGATCTTTGACCCAGTCGCTCACTAAAAAAGTGCGTGGTTAAGTTTTTTTCTTATCACGGGAAGGAATTCTCCTGATATCAGAATGGTGACATAATTGGCGTAGGTCACAACGTTGAAGCCGTTATTTTCTAGTATTTTGACCAAGTCGTCGACTACTAGGAGCCATATAAGCGATGATAGGACTTCGCATTGGGGTGGCTTCCCGCTTGACTCTCTGCCATTTATATCTATTAGCGTTGAATTTACTATGGGAGTTCTAAGCATTTCTTCAATCCACCTACATATACCCTGATCTACTTGGGTCTTCCGGAGGCTGGCTGTGATTGCTTTATTGCTCATATTGTTGAATGCCCCTTCAATTTATACCGATTTTGGTAAAAAGACCACTCTAACTTCTCGCCAAGACCTTGGAACGTAACTCATTCTAAGACACCAGCCATGTTTTCGATTCCTCCGACTCTTGTAAACTAATAGGGTGTATCTCGTTCATACCGGCTGCTTTATAGAGTGCGAACGAATTAATAGCCCACACAATTCTCTGATCATCACAATTAGGGAAGTGACATTTCTGGAGGGCGTCAAGCGTATTCTTGTAGAAGTCTGTCCAGGTGCCGTGACAGTTCCCGATAGAAGAAACCTGTAACGTAGCCTTGGCAATGACATTCCTCGAATGTGCTGCCTCTGTGGAGCTTTTGATAGAACCGCAGAAGCTTTTTCAAGAATTCTTCTTAGCGAATCTTTCGACATATTTTGACCACTCGATAGCGAGGTTTCAGCGGTATCTTGTGGTAAGAAGACGTTCTTCTATTTTCGGGTTCCACCTTGGTGGATGATTTCTACCACAGGGTAGGCGCTTCCAAATGAGCGTTGGAGTTTACTGATGAAGTCATCTACCATCTTATCGATTCGTTTCGTGGGATTTCTCCAGGTGAGAGCGTAACAGACCTCCCCATATCTTCGTTGAACCTTCTAGTTAGGCCCACGAAGGTTACAAAAGCTTTTCCTGTCAGGGGCACCTGAGTTCAAGTTGAATAGCATCCAGCAATGATCAGACAATTATGCCTTGTTGGATACTCTCCAGTTTGAAATCATAGCGGTATTGTTACCAGCAGATGAGAGTGTGATATCAAGAGCCTCCCTTCTATTGGTAGTTGGTGAATTGCCACGACATACATAGTTAAATAAAATCTCGCCTTCACTATTAGTATCTAGTCCTTTCCTTTCACCTCCACCACTGTTCGGTCTCCTGAGCTGCAATTAGAGAGCATTAGTACATGGAGGTTACGATACAAGTTCTAAGCTTCCGTTCTAAGAATCCATAGTTCCTGGACTAGGGCCAAGTGAAGCTGCTCCTTTCGATGGGGTTTCTCAGCAGGTTCCTGCATGGCGAAGTTTATGTCGGTCGTGCCATCTTTGTTGGCTTCCACTGCGACAAAGTCCCAATCGTCCATAAAGTCCTTGATCTTTGCAGTCCAGTCTGCTGATTCCGCGGTTTCAGCTGCTTAAGCCAAGCGTGGGAGCAGTGACTCCTATAGATACTCTTTCGAATGTGGTCGAAGATCACCTTGGACATGGCCTTTTTCATCAACTTCCTCTTTTTTAAAGAGTATTGCCCCCTAGTCTTACCGATATCCAATAGAGCAAGCTGTAGAGCATTTCGCATAGCCATTGTTTCACTTACACTTTTCGGTGGGTTGCTCACCTCTTCCTGGGATGTTCCCTCATGGCAGCAAACTCTTTTTTTTTGTATTTGTTGGGGCTGCTGGTGTTTCACCTTTCCCGTTTTAGCGACTGCGGTGTTCAGTTTTTTCCCTAGGTTCGCAAGACTCCCAGAATCGAATGGATTTAAACTCGAGACGACTGGAACTACAGTGCTGGACAATTATCAAGTCCCCAGATGAATCATGTGCATCCAGATATATTTTAACCGTCTAAAATTTTTAATTAGCAAAATTTCGCAGTTTCCTCACCTCTTCAAACTTATTAGTTCTTCATACTTGCTTTGCATATCATATGACTGATAACATTATTACTTCGAATTATTTGCCCTTTACCTTATTCTCATCTAGGTATCCTCTTAAGTTGCAGTTCATTTTCCCTTCTTTGATTATTCCTTCAAATATTTTTCCCAAGAGAGGGCAGTGCTGTTATAATGATTTCAAGATGTTCATTATAACACCCCTGCTCTCTCTTTGGAAAAATAATTGAAGGAATAATCAAAGAAGGGAAACGTTCTCCAAGTCCTGCTTTATGGTTCTCAAGCTTGGATTTGTCGAAAATGGATGAAAATATATCCTCTGTCGATTCTAGAGAAAAACTCTTCGTAGGATATTTGATCCCATTTGCATTGACGGGCTTTGGAGAAGGAGAAGATTCAACCATCAACCTAGTCAAAAAAAACTGCGTATTAGCCGCATAAGCTGGCTAGGAGCGAATGGACAACAATGCTCCGGTCCACAGAGTGTTGGAATCTAACTCCCAGGGATGACGCAGTAGATGAATACCTCGCCTTAGGTGCAGCGCATACATAAGTTAAATGGCACTTCAACCGACTTGGAGTGCGCAACGCTTAAACGAAAGTAGGTAAACAGACTACTATCTATACAATGTACTCCACATATACATAAGTATGTACGTAAACATACATATGTATACAGTTTGGAAGAGCAACCTTTTATTTTGGAGCTGGCATTCAGTTCCACTTTCCAGAGACTACTAGATGTGTTGTTCTTTTCCTTTTGGTTGCCTCGTGAAAAGGAAATTTAGCGAGGCAAACCAGTGATGTTAAACCGCACGTCAAGAACTTGATCCTTTCCCTATCAAATATACACTCTCTACCTTCAAAGTGCCTTAAATTTCAATGGATTTCTGTGGGACTTTCGATAGTGAACATAACCCCTTTACAAAAGGATGAAAAAGAAGTTTGTTCATCCGAACTGTATCCTTTAGACCTAAGTAAGGAAATTTTTCACAGAAGCCATGTCCATATCTAATGCCCTTACACCCATTAAAGTAAGGTGCCTAACTGGGTAGCTCGTATTTGCTCATAAATACATACATGCATGCATGTATGGTATTTACTTACGATTAAAATCTGGTGAAAACTATTCACTTGTTTTATTAAAAACTGTTGAAATGTTTCCTTTAAGATTCGAGTTTGTCAAAGTAAGGATAGTAAGCATGCATTGGTGAAAATTTCGTCATAAGTGTTGGAACCTCGTCGTTGTTATTTGAATTTTTTTTATAAACCTGAGCTTCACCGTAACGACAGCTGATATCGCAGAATACTATAAATATCCTTTTCTTTTGCCAAGGAGGGAGCCTGACAGATCGCATGCGGAACTAGTCCTCGTCTCGATGGGAATTGTCAAGAGCAAAATATTTCCACGCTCTGTATCATTTGCAAACGAACTTTAGAAAAGGACTCAGGCAGACGCTACAAGAATTGTAGTAATAACAAAGGGGATTGGCAGTTGGAAGGCACGCATCTAGATCCCTTTTAACATTTTTAGCCGTAAAAATTTAAAAAGTAAACTCTCTTCCACTTCCTCTGCGGGTGTCCGGCTTTAAGTAGGGCCCCACATTTAACTTCAAAGCAAACCCTTTTCCGACAAATTTAAAAAACACAGAGTTATTCAGTTTCGCAAGGATTTGACAACGTTCCTTTAACAACCTATTAATACAAGTGCTATCCTACAAGAAGAGCTGCAGTGCAGTGCATTGTAGCAACCACTTCTACCTACCTGTCTACCCATCCTTCTCTTCAACCTTAATGATTACTATGGTTACACTTCTAATTTTATTTTGTTATTGAAGTCCTATAAGCACGTAGTAAAAGTTGACATTTTCATCCATCCATTGACAGAGCCTGCCTCTGAAGCTGATACTTTAAAAAATCATACTGAAACAAATACTTACCCTTTATGGAAACAAATACAGTTGGAAAAGAGGAACCAAAATCGAGTTTTGAAAAGAGGGTTGAAACTTTTCCTGGCAAAAACTTGCTCAAGTTACTTTTACCCGGACTCTTTTTTATACACCACCAGCAGAGCAGTAAGTACTACCACAACGTAATTACACCTCTGGACGTCTTCTGTTGAGAAAAGAACTAAGCCGAAGGAGATTGAGTGAAAAAAAGTATGAAGCGGAGTTATCCGGGGACCTTCTTTGCAAAGAGTGAAAAGCAAAGTGTCAAGTTTACTTTGTTCTAAAGTATGAGAAATATCTCCTTTGGCAATTGTTTTGGTGCATTCATTCAGGATAGGGGTATAACAGAGGAAATTAAAGTCTGTTTATTTTGTGTTTCAACTTTTTTGTTTCAGTGAATTCGCATGACAAAAAGCCGTGATAATGATTATGTTCAGCCAAGACACTTAAGGGAAACTGAAAAAGAGATCCTTACATAAATGCTGCGATTAGTCATTTTAACAATAAATTCGACTGCTTTTGGAACATATGTTGGTTTTTCTTCCATTTTTAGAATTGACTGAAAAGAGTTCCGATTAAGTATTACTCTGTTGCCCCTAATGTATGCAAATATAGAAAAAGTATTCGAACTTTTGTAGGTAGGCATGTGCAGCTATGCATACGCTATTCTTAAAATTCTGTACCGACATTTGTACATCTTTCACAAAATAAATAATTACTTGACTAAATGTAAGACTAGACACTTTCACTCAAATAAAAAAAATGGCAAAATATAACCGTGTTTTTTAAGAACGAATTTTAATACGAAATTTTGCTAATTATGATGATCTTCTTCTTCTTTTTCTTGTTGTTCGGCGATGTTATTATGATCACAATTATAGGGAACATAACCCTTCCACTTTACTGGATCCCTACTGGTCCGACTTGGGGTCCGCCCATTTGATCTCAGAAAGAATGTATAGGCCTCCCGATTTCGGATCACTTCGTCACTGAATCAAATGCTGCTGTTTTTTGCATTTGTGTGATTCAGGAGTTTTTTTTATCCTGCCTCTCTTCCGCGGTTGTTTAGGAACGTTATTATGAACAAAAGCTGTTGGTCTAATATTTACATTTATTTTGGATAAAATGAGAACGGGTTCATTGTACACTTAATTCCTATTATGGGGAGCTTGTATTCTACTATTGTTTTCTTGTGCATGATCTGCATCCTTTAGGAGAACATACTACATATTCTTTCTATTACTATTCAAAAATAGTGTTAATATTATTACTAATCTTAGAGGCCACTTCAATTGTAATATTGTCAAAGCTGAACATTAATTTATTAAAAGAAAAAAAAAAAAACGTAAAATATGACGCGTACTACATATACAATCGACTCTCGATAATTCGAAATTCTCGATAATTCGAACTGATCTTTAGATCCCTTGAAAAAACCTTGATAAATCGAACAAAACCTATGTGTTTTGGTACGCTCTTTAATTCAAAGTGATTGCCCAGTCGGACCGCCCGCAAACACGCCGTAATTCGAAATTAGTAGCTAGTTTCCTCTCAGTAATTCGAATTTTCTTTTGGTGATTCTGTGACTTACGATGATTTTGAACATTTTGACGATGATGTAGAAGTCTGCGGTGCTCTGTGTGACGAAATTTTGGCAGCTTCAAATTCAAGCAACAACAATGAAGGCGACAATGAAAAGGAATCAAAACTAGAACCAATTCCACCCGTCACATCAAAGAACGCATTGTTGTGGACATTGCGTCAACATTTACTAAGAACGGAAGTGCACGAGAAGGTATTCTCGGCACAGGTTGTCAAAGACAATGCTCTTGACCAAGCACACTGGAAATTATTATTGAAGCAAGCAAAAGTGTGTGCAGTGTGTGTTTTGTAATAAAGTGTGTCAAATTTGTATGTACTTATTTCGATTTTGTCCTTCGCTCCAACTAGACAATTTTTTGTTAATTTGAACTCTCGTTAGTTCGAATTTTTTGTAAGGTCCCTTGAGTTTCCAATTATCGAGAGTCGACTGTATGTGCAACGTGGTGTAAGTTGTCCGGCACCGGCTTACAGAATGTTGCCGCAGTGTTTTTCAAAGGGCAAAGGAGACACGAGAAATTGCAACAATTATTGTGAAGCTAATTTATGAGCGAGTTTTAGACATTTGGCAGCCAAACATTACTAAACTTCATGACAGTTAAAGCGGCTTTGTCAAAGGCAAATCTAGTTATGACGCGATTCAAAGCTTAAGAATAATAATGGAAAAACATCGCAACGCGTCGAAAGACCTGCACATCATCTTCATCGATCTGGAGAAAGGTTTCGATAGAGTTCCGAGAGATCTCAAATGGATGGCGCTTAGATCTCAAAATATACCAGAGTCGTACGTTAGAATAAAACAAGATACATATCTACGATGACGTAAAAACAAAAGCGAAGTGCATAGCGGGAATAACTGCTGAATTCGAGGTTAAAGTAGGAGTGCACCAAGGCAGTTAATAAAGTCTGTTGCTTTTCAATGCCGTGAAAGATTGCTTGTTAAAGGGGCGCATAAACTTATCAAGCACTTCGTCATTTTATGCACTGAATAATTGCCTTCTGAAAGTGCTATTTGTCGCTACATGAAATTAAGAATGTGCGTTCGGAAGAAAATATCGTTGCAGTTGGGATCAGTATTATTGAAGACTCTATTTTGTCAGCTCGCAAGGCGTGCAGAGGAGTTTAAACTTTGTCCGTCCACAACTTGGAACATTTTATGAAATGAACTGGAACAAATCCCTTACAAGATCGTGAAAGAATTAAAGCCGTGGTTCCACCAGTATGGAACCCCCATACTGCCCCACATCGTCCTGGTGCTCACTTCAATTGATGTTTTATGTCTTAGATCTTTGGACGACATAGAGGGGTTCGCCTGGGTTTTCCTGACCGACCAGTTTCATTGTACATATCTTTATTGGACAATTTAGGCGGACGTCCTCTGGTTTCAGGAAGTTTTTTAGCTTGCAAAGCATTGAATACCATAGCCGGAGAGCACTTCATTGCTTTCACAATGTTTCGGATAGACCCCGACCATGATAGCGTAAGATCGCAATGCTTGCACGTTTGGTTTCAGTGCAGTGTTTATTTCTGCACATATTATTCTTTAATAAAAATATTAATATCTAAAAAAATAATACTAAAATATCAGTACACTGTTTAGCAAATACAGCTTACCAATATATTAATGGTCAGCAGCTAATAAATTGTTTTATTGGAATTTATTGAGAGTGTTCCTATTAGTTTTGGCATAGTTGTACATGTATTCAGAAATGAAATACTGCGCTCACTATGGGACAGGTTACTTAGAACAAAACAAAATTGCACAGAAACTTTGTAATTTCTATTTATTGTCTTTCTGGTTTAAAATATGCATTGTTGTACTTATTAATTATACATATGTATGTACAGGCTAAGAGGGCCGGTACAACTGAGGAAATGCTTCAGATGCCTGGAGCTTCGACATATATCCAGAATCTGTAAAAATTCAGACAGATCAAAGTTTCGTATAAGATGGGGAGAAGAAGGACAGATAGCGAAAACATACGACAAGATGCACGAATGCATGCTATGTAAAGAATTAAGAAATCACAATGTAGGAAGTCGTGGATGCCCGGAATATTGGAGAGCAGTAAATAAGGTCCAATGATGAAATTTATTTAGCCCAACCTAAAACAATGTGAAGCAGCTCAGGTATATAAGCCCAGGTCCTGGCAAAACCCGTCGAACAAATGAGAGCTGTACTGTCAGAGCCATTTAGAATCCCAGACAATACTGCTTGGGTTGCTAACAATACACTTAAAGCAGGAATATGCAATGAGGCAATACCCTGTTATCATCGCCGGGGATTTTAACGCGTGGGCTACAGATTGGGGTAGTATAATACACCAATCTCTTTCTCTCTCTCTCTCTATCTTCCTTCAACGCCCGCACTGTGTGTAAACATTAAAAGGGTATTCATAACCCCTTGAGTGTGTGCAAATTATATAAAAAAAAAATGGTACCTTCCCGTCGATATGGAAGAAGTAGAAACTAGTTTTACTACCAAAAACAGAAAAAAGTTCTAGCGATCCATCGTCCTATCGTCCAATCTGTTTGCTTGACACGATGGAAAAGATACTTGAACGCCTAATAGTCAGTAGATTACTCCTGGCACTGAATCAGAAGTAGGTCTCTCGAAGCAACAATATGGTTGGTAAGGTTCTGATAGTAGAGACGTTAAAAATATTGCACTTGATGTAAAAAACGCATTCAATACAACAAATTGGGTCCATATTATGGAGGCGCTGAGAAGTGTGAATACACCAGGATATATCCTTCGTATAATGTAAGACTACATATCTCCACGAAAGGGTGCTTCTATACGATACCGAAAAAGGGATAAAGGAGTACTCTGTAACTGCTGGCGTTCCACAGGGTTCCGTTCTCGGACTAGTTCTGTGGAACATATGATGGCATACTGAGGCTGAGAGTCAACGAAACAGTTACGGCGAAACATTTAGACGAGTTGGAACTAAACGCAAACGAAACCATCGATTTTGTCAAACAATAGCTAGAGTCAAAGTGTTGACCTTGACAGAACACAAGACGGAGACAGTTATTTATAGTAGCCGTAAAATAAGAGAGTCGATCAAAGTTAAGGTGGGAAGCTACACGGTACACTCCAAAAACTGCATTTCATATCTCGGCCTTATGTTAGACGACCGATTTAACTTCGGGATGGAATTACTGGAAACGCGAACTCTACTGAATTAAGAACACAAGAAAGGGCAACATCAATAAGAATGTGGCAACAAAGATGGGATGCCTCTCACAACGAAAGGTTGACATGCAAACTTATTCCGAGGATAGAATTATGGACAAATAGAAGCCACAGGGAGGTCAACTACCAACTGACGCAGAAAACCAGAGAAGAGTGCTGCAAACACAAACAGTGACGGCCGCATAATGCAGTATACCGTCCCCGCGAAGTGATACCTGACGGTGGTCCCTCGGGCCGAGATCTGAGCTAGCGGGGGTAAGGTTTAGTCAGTAAGAATCTGACACTACCGCGGTGCCCATACAAAGTTCCCCCTCAGCTTACAAAAAAAAACACATGTACATTTGTTCATACATTCATATGCCACATATGTATGTAGGTACATATGTAAGTATATTTACGTATTCAACATAATTTTTTCAATTTCCCCATATTGGGGAAAAACACATTCGTGTCCATGGCATACACTAAGACTTTTAAAATTGTAACTGGGCTTAGCTTCAGCTTAGGTACCTTTGAAATGCTGCAAACACTTCACTACGTTTGGAATTTAATGAATAAAGAGTGTCCGACCCTTCATTGGAGTAGGTATCTAAAATTTTCTTTTCACTCTTACTGTTCAGCTCATATTAAAAGTGAATACCCGAAGGAAAAAAATAATTAAAATTCCCTCCTCAGAAAAGTCTACATAGACTCAACTCATTTGCTATGCAACCCCGACGGCATCAAATGTTCATACATACATATATATGTATGTACATATAAAGAATTACAAAGCAGAGACAATTAGATAAGCATCAACACAGCGATTGAACTCGACGTCCCTTTGAGATGCACAGGAGCGGAGTACTTGAGCCCTTCAGACAACAGTATTCGCATAATCAAGCAAAGCAGTACAGTCTCTTTTGCCATTAAGCTGAGCAAACTCTTGGTCTTTCATTCGTCCGGTCGGTTACCATCTATTCTTGAGCTTTAGGGACATTCGACTGAACTTAACTGAACTTTGTTGGCAGTACCACATATGTACATATGTGACACAAGTGAATTTCATTTAACCGTAAACATGCAAAATAATTACCAGCGTTCGAAAACTTAATTATACTGGAACCCTAAGTCGAAATATATCTTTTCATGTTCTCGGATTTTTTCATTTCACTGATATCCGCTGCACAACCCTTTAGTGTACGAGTATTTTCGCTAACATGTGAAGTTGTGTCACGTTACCCTTCAGTGTTTTTGACTTTGCGTCATAGTACACAGAAGCAGCACAAGCAAAGCAAGCAGTGTAGAAGAGAAAAGAAATTCTGTTAGGTGGTTGAATAAAAATTAGTTTCATTATGTTGGCTACATGTCCGGGCCAGGTTGTTTGGAGCGTTGTCGTAGTACAGTGCACTTGCATAGATGACGGATAACTCGCTGTTACTGAGGCGCAAACAGTGTCCTTGGGGGCTGCAGAGCAATTTGTTCAACATGTAAAAATACAGAAATGAAGGTAAAGTGCCCGCAGGTGCAATTAGACGTCAACACGTTAGTGTTTTTGTTTCACTCTATTTTAATTTAGATTGTTCAAAAAACTACTATTGTGGAGAAAACGTACAGCGTTTCCTTTTTTGTTTTGCTATTGTCAAGGTTATTTGGTTATCTTGTAGAAAAAGTATCATACGCAAGGATAAAGCTGCAACGCTATGGCTATGCCTTAGAATTTCTTTCCCAAGATGCTTCGGTTTAGGACAGTATTTTATTATATTTATGTATAGTTCTAAATTTATATGGGATTTGTATATACAATCATTGTTTTAGTTCTCCCTTTTATGTCCGAAGCTGTTCCTAAACCCCATGGTACAACCTTCCTTGCTTTCTTCGAATTTCTACATGGTCGGTATCTTGGCTAAGTCTTCTTCCTTCTTGTGTATCTTGTGTATATGTCTACTGCATCCCATTTTGCTTGCGACTGTAGCAGGTGACCTCCTACGAGTATGGTTACGGGGTTTGGTATTTCTTCCAGTTGTTTTTGCAGAATTTCTCTCTGGGCAATTGGGTGTGGCCTCAAGATGAAACCTATGCAGGTGGCTATGAAAGCGTTCATGACCACATAGCAATTGAGTCATGAGGAAGTTTAGCTCTCTGCGTTTACGCTGCATAAAGTCGTAGACTGTCGGGATAAGACAATACATCTACATCGTCCTTTGTTTGATGCATTCCAGCACTGCTGCAATAGACTGGCAGTTCGTTCTGCCTGTCTTGTCCGATAGTGAGTCAATAGGGATGATTCTTGCAGACCAGACCTTGTGCGGTATGCTCTACCCTCAAGGCGTATAGTCGGTATGTCGATTTCATTTTCTTTTATACGATTTTCTTTTCATAGTTACTGGCTAGATTGGTAAGATATACATATGTACATATATATGTAGGTATAATTATTGATGTGACTTCACTGGCATACAATCGTCTTCGAGGACTTTGGTCCCCATACGTTTGGCTTTATGCGCATGGTTGCATTATTCACTTATGAGACTTTCTTACTTACATATATGTTCAGGTGTTGTTTAAATGTAAGCTTAGTGTCGATTGCTGGTTTCGATATAAACTTGTGTCCACCTACAGTGATGGTAATTATCTCGCACTTTTTCCTGCTGTTGATTTGTACCAATTTCGTTTTGTTTTCGGCCAGCTTAAGATCTACTGAAGTAAGTGGCGTCGTGGCTCAAGTGGTTAGTGCTTTGGATCGCTGAGCGGGAGATTCAACGTTCGTATCCCAGAAACACCAAAAAGTTTTTCACGGTCCCGCCTCTCGCGAATGTCTGACAAACGTCCAAGAGTAATAAATGTCAAGAGAAAGCTTCGCAATTTGCCTTTCGGATATGGCTCTAAACTGTAGGTCCCTTCCATTTGTTTGAAAAATGTAACACGCACATCACGAATGGTCGCGAGAAGCTAGGCCCTGGACCATATACATACATAGGTCTGATATTATTGGAAAATTCTTATGTAATTTCGTTGCTGATTTATGTGACCCGTTCCAAATGCGACATTGTCATATCATCAGGAAGTCTTGCTATTTTTGCTTCTTCTAGTATTGGCAATCGAAGAAAGTGATCATACATTACATTCCGTAGTAGCGGTCCTTAAACCGCGCCCTGTGGTTCACCACCCATGACTATGTATTTACATTCGTATTTCTTATTATACATTGTTTTGAAAAAACAATTGACATACAACCAAGAGATTTGACATGGGTGGCGCAAAGACATATCGAGGAGTACCAGAACCCTACGTACATGGACATGTATGACGGAATAAAGACAAGAGTAAGATGCCCCGCCGAATTCACCGAAGAGTTCCAATTAAAGTCGGTGTGTCTCCGGGAAGTGTCTTAAGTTCTTTGCTAGTTATTGCACTCATGGATTATCTGCCTGAAATGGACGATGGAGCAAATGTCCCTGCAACGAGCACTTGATGTCTATTTCAAACATTTTTGGAATGGAAAGTGAATCAGAAGCGAAGGCAAAAAAATAAATGACAACAAAAAATCTCCCCAGTTATCTGGACACCACCCCTGGAGCTAATGTGAAACCTAATACAGCTGAGTTTCAAACCACTACACCAATCTTTTTCTCTCTCTATCTAAATTTCCTACGCCCGCACCGTGTGAAAACATATAAAACGGTATTCATAACCCCTTGAGTGCAAATTATATAAAAAAAAAAAAATTTCGAAAAATTTGTAGCACGACCGATACTTTTGGGGTCAAATCGGTGAACGCCACAGGCGGACCAGTACGGATGCAGTAAAGAGGGTTGGTTATGATCTCTATAATCCTGATCATAACCTCGTCGAACAAAAAAAAGAAGAAGAAGAAGTCACGATGCCCACCTTTTCTTGGTTAATATTGGCAAATTGTAATGGCTTTTAGCCAGTTTTCAGGGCAATTATACGCAGTGCTTAGTCGTTTTTTTAACTAGCACTTAATTTTAGATTTCCATGGATACGAAGAAACTTAAATCATTCGTAAGACGTACAGATTCTTTGTTATGGTTGAATGGATATTACGAAGCATACAGAGCCAACAACCCCAAAAATAGCATGGAAAACACTGAGCAGGACAATGGGGTTGAACGATGCACTATGAACTTTAAGGTAAAAGGGCGAAATTCTTTTAAGGTCAGAGGTTAAATGAAAATGAATACATGGGATAGCAAAAGCACAATTAAAACAGGTAACCAGTTTAGCTTCATTTACATACATAAACTTATTTACGCAATATCGAATCCATTATCGCCTAATGTACTATTTTCAGTTAGGTACTGCTTTAGATTATAAGTAAATTAAATTATGCACTTATCTGAGGATTTAATTATTCAATAATAAGATAAAGACTTCGGTAATATGTACGGTGTAAATACATACATATTTACCTATTCGAAGCTCGGAAGGAATGTCTTGACCGGCGCGGCGGTACCGTAGGGTGCAACTGGACATGGTTGGGGGGTGAGTGTTTTAGCCACCAAAACTACGCAGAAACATGGATTGATTGGACATATGTATGTAGGAGTAGCTTAAGCATGGGCTACTGGACATCCATAAATCAAATCAAATCTTCAGCGCATGAAAAAAAAAATTTAAGGCACAGTCTTAAGTTTAAAAAGCGCTTAAAGGACCAACGGTAGCTATACATCCCGGAAATAGGCCTTGTACAAACGAACAATTAGCGGAGGTTAATTACTTAGCAAATTTTACCACCATCCAAAAAGGACGGAGGGATGAATCATGAGGTGCTAAAGAATATTTATGTCTCTTACGAATACAGATAGCGTTTGTTAGTACACTCGTCCCTCGTTTTGCGCGACTTCGTTTTGTGCGGTTTCGCCTTTGCGCGAAATGCATTTGTCTACCAAAATTCAATTTGCACGACTTTGCTTTGTACGAATCCTGACATACAACGTTATGCTCTTACTTACTTAATTATGTGGCGCTACAGTTCGGGGTGAACCTGAACCTTAACCAACATGCCTTTCCAGTTAGCCCGGTCCTCAGCTAACTGCCTCCAGTTGCGCACTCCAAATTGTTTGAGGTCCCCTTCTTCTCGTGCGCCCCACCTTAGGCGAGGCCGTCCTCTACTTCATTGTACCTCCTGGTTAGAGTCGAAGACTCTGCGGGCCGGAGCATTGGTGTCCATTCGCCCTACATGTCCTAGCCATCTTAGGCGACTGATGCGCAGTTTTTTGACTATGTCGATGTCGCTGTACAGCTCGTAAATTTCGTCATTGAATCTTCTCCTCCAAAGCCCGTCAACGCAAACGGGACCGTACGAAACTGTGACGTCGACTGTGACGTTCTGTCCAATTCGTCTATGTTTTGTGTCCCTTCTTGTTGACAGCATATACTTGGTTTTGCCCTCATGTACAGTTAAACGCATTTCGACGACTTCTGTTTCAATACTAGCGAACGCACCGGTGACAGCGTAGCTGCACAGCCCTTTGACATATTGTGCCTCCGGTGTTGGCTTGTGAGTTTCGCACAGTTCTTTCAAGTATGATATTAAAGAAGTCGCATGACAGCGCATCACCTTATCTAAATCTTTTTTGACGTCGAAGGTCTCGGTGAGGTCATTACCCACCTTGATGGAGCAATGAGCGTTCTCCATCGTCATCCTGCATAGACGGACGAGTTTGGACCAGCAGCTTTATTGGTTTTAAGCTTGGATGTTGCTATTCTCACTTCGTTTGGTCAGGTGGACAGAAGTCTTGGCTATCATCGTCTATGTTGAATGGTGCATTCTGCCTGACAGCGGTATGTTGTTCTTCATCGCCGTTATACAGTCTGCAGAAAAAGTTTTTCCATATTCTCAGCACCGACTGTGACTCTACGTTATGTTCTGTTGCACCAAACATAAATATTTCCGTAGTTTACTCATTTACTTCCTGTTGCTGTAAGGGGAAAGTTGATGCTTCAGCAGTGGTGCATTGGAAAGTTTTGGCGTAGTAGTAACAATGTTGAACAATTTGAACGCAATGGTAAAAGAAGGAACAAACTTTCGGTGGAAATGTATTGTATGACTCTTAATTTTTTTAAGGGGGAAGCTGTATCGAAAAAAAAGAAAATTCTGAGTTTGGCTAAGAAAATAGAAATAGTTAGGGAATAAGAAAATGGAGAGAAACCGACGCCTTTGGGAAATAGCTATATATGAGATAAATGAGTCGGGTATACGAAGGATTAGCTTGAATGAAGATCGCATCAAGTTGTCGGCTACGCAATCTATGAATTATCGCAAAAATCAACCTCCACAGTTTCGTCGGTTTTGGTTAAACGGATAGAAAGCATTTTTGCTGCATGGATACGACGATAAACATCCAACCAAGTGTTATTCGGAAAAGGGCCTTGCAATTGCATGACCGTTTAAAAATTGGAGAAGGATGTGAAGAACCGTTTGCAGCAAGCAATCTTCACAACCTGAACCTTAAAGGAGAAACAGGTAGTGCCCATCAGGAAGCAGCAAATAATTTTCGGGTGACTGTTAAAGCCAATATCGAGGCCGGAGGGTATTCTCCTTACCAACTTTTCAATGCAGATGAGACAGGACTCGCATGGAAACGCATGCCGAATAAAACGTTTATTTCGAAAGAGGAGAAGTCTGCTCCAGGATTTAAAGCGGAAAAAGATCGAATCACGATTTTGTTATGAGCGAACGCGGAGGGAGATTTCAGATGCAACCCTTTGGTTATCCATACAGCTGAAAATCAGAGGGCTTTCAAAGGCCTTTCGAAGCCCAATTTGCCTGTTCACTCGAGATCGAGCAAGAAAACCTGGATATCTGATCCCATATTTAAGGAATGGTTACCGGTCAATTTTACAACTGACGTCGAGGAATATTGCAAAAAATCCAACATTTCTTTCAAGGTCACTTGTCTTGGACAGCGCAACATCACATCCAGCATATCTCACAGACTTACATCCAAACAACAGTTTGATCCTTACCGCCGAACACAACTGCTTTAATCCAACCAGTGGACTAAGGAGTAATTTCAACCTTTAAGATAAACTACGTAAAGCATCATTTTCGGAGTTAATAAAAGCTTCTGATGAAGAAAACGGCGAAAACTGGTGGAAGAAGCTTTAAAAATTCATCCAGACGAAAGACGCTCGAACACGTTTCAAGCTAACAGAAGGACTGCCTTGGCACTTTACCGGGAACTGCATTGTCAGAAATCAAAAACAAAAAAAAAATTTGCAGTGACTGTTTTTTTTAAACATCCACCAAATGTGACATAATTTTTTTTTAATTCTTTTCATTTAGGGAATTTTGTAACTTTTGTTTTGTTTGAATAACTGTTTGTTGTAATATACTATAACAAAATTATAAGCTACGCTGTCTTAAATATCTCCTAATTGCTAGTATTCCTCTTTTCAGGAAAGCAACGCCCTAAATTACATAATGTTCTAACTTCGCTTTGCGTGAGACTTTTTATTCCTCTAACCCTCGCTCAAAGCGAGGGATGTGTTATAAAGACAAGCTAAACAGATGCATTCCTGCCAAACAACAACATCAACATCACTGCGATGTGAAAAAACCATTTCGACTAGTTGATGCGAACTCACAAGGTTAGGTTAGGTTATATTAGATAGGGTTATGAGGAAAAACCTGGGGAACCTCCATCAAAAGCACTTTCCCTAAAACACTTGATTTCCCTACAGAATCTAAATAGCCTGTTTTCGTTGATAGGACCTACCTCTTATAGGTTGCTGAAAAAGTAGTAACCTAGGTAAGAAGGCAGTGCCCAGACAAGATTCCTACTGCTGTTCTTAGCTGAACTCTGTTTAGAATCAGAATCTCCCTAGTTCTTTTCCGGTTGAATTCTGGCCACAAGTTCTTGGATACCTTTTGACCTGCTATGTTTGACCATCTTTGGTTGGCTGTTTTGTATACTTTGCCTTTAATGGTAGCCTTAACTTCGCACGAAGGTGGTTTGATAACCACGGCTTCGCCTACTGGCAATTCTCCTCCATGCCTTGCCAGTTCATCAGCAAGTTCATTTCCTTTTATACCCCAATGTCCTGGCACCCAGCAGAGTTTTACGCGGTTCTGCGTGCATAATACCTTCAGCATTGTGCGGCAGTTCCTGACTATCTCAGATTTTATGATGTTTGATTTTAGCGCTTTGAGTGCAGCCTGACTATCGATATAAATGACAATATCCTTATTGGATATTGATTTCATCTCTAGTAGTTCCACAGTCCTGAGTACAGCTAGAACTTCTGATTGGAAGACACTGCATGTATTTTGCAGTCTCAGAGACACATTCAGGTCCGGATTCTAAGAGCATATTCCAGAGCCCGTTCCTTCGGATGTCTTTGATCCATCCGTATAAATTGCGATTTCTTTTTGTTTTACTATCGCATTCCCGCGTCAGTACTCCCTTCCTGGGTACGTTATCTCGTACGTTGTGTTGAAGTCGAACATGGGAGTAATGTCGTCCGTTTTTACTGAATTGCCGCTAATAAATTCATTTAAGGTGGAGCAGTGTCCTATACTGCTTTTCTTAAAGAGGCCTAAATTAGTAAGCCTTAGCGCACTGTTTCCCGCAAGGGAACTCACAAGCTACTAGGCAAAAAGCAGCGGAGTGATATTACTGTGTTCACTAGTATTGAAATGAAAGCTGCCATAATGGTTTAGCAGTAGAATGAATATGTGCTGTCAACAGGGGCACCCAAAACCGGCGAATGGGATAGAAAATCACAGTCGACAGCTATAATTTTTAGGTAGTAGCTCTCACCGATCCCTGTTGCTATTGGTCCATTGTGATTCTTCTTAGTAAAATGGTACGGTGTCTACTACTGTTGGTTGTTGGTTGTCTTTATGAATTGCTTTAAGTCCATCAGCGAGCCTTAGTTCTCCTAAGACTCTGTTTACCGTATGGAGAAAAGCGTAGTTTCATAGATTTAGGTAGTCACAGAGCAAGTGTTTGATGATTTCTATTTGTTCCTTATCTTGACTGCTCCTGCCACAGCTTATAATCATTGAGTTCTTCGCTACAATCACCTCTTCATAGAGGCCGAATTTAAAGAAACCCAACATTATTTTTTTCTCGTTTACTTTGGGTACAAACTACGTCCACTTATATCGTCCGCGTCAGCAAAATACTACGAGTATGATTTTAAATTTATAAATCAGTAGGTATCCTATTTTGTGCAAAGCAAATATATACATATATGTATGAAGATAGAATAAGTACTTGTCTGAGTTAAAACGTTGTTCCACAAGTTCCTAAACTTTCCACAAAATCAATACAGACAAAGCATTCCAAATTCAGGTGAATGTTTCGAAAATGGTTTGGGACAGGAAGAAAATGATTCGTAAAAAGTTTTGTATTTCAAGTACTTTCAACTAGCATCCACCTCTAATTCCCAGTAGGGTTTGTCTCCTCCATTCTACGTCCTTAATCATGAAGGACTTTCTCACAGTGAGGCAAAATCTGCTTCCTTCCTCAAATCATACTTCCTGAAACCATAATAGGATCGAATCAATTGGGGGATTGCATTCAGTTTCTCTCCACTCCATTTTAAAGCAACTTAGTAAAGAACTGAGGCAAAACGAGAAAAAAAATTATGGAAAACTTTTAATTTGAGTGACTGTTAAGTTCTCAGAGGTAGTGAGCAGCATATAAGTATCTACATATGTATGTACATATGTACATATAAGCTGTACTCGTATTTTAGGGTTTAGAAAATTTCTGGCATGGAATAATTCATTGAGTACATAATGGTTAACCGCATTTTTCTGTTTTCATTGGAATTGAGCCATGATACGCATAAGTGATCTTTGCGGAGGCTTAGGTAGGACTTTAGTATAAAGATGTTCCTCTTTGAGGAACTCCTTCGCAAGAATATTTCAGTTATACATAATACAATGAAATAGTAGCAAGTGGCAAAAAAAAACTTGCACGTTTTGTGAAACTTCTTGATATAAATTTTATACATGTTACCATTTTGTGAGCGACGTACTGTATTTGTATTTTTCACATGAAAAGTCTTTAAGTAAAAATTCTTAGACAACAATTTCAATTTCATATGCCTAAAATACATTTTTTTAACTAACACAATAAACAATTTCTTTGTTATGCATACAGAAAATTACTCGCATTAAATTAATTCATTAAAGAAGTCGGGTTTTGATTTGCTTCTTTATGGACAATACTGGACCTCCAGTATAACGAATGCCGATATCACGATCGTCTAGTATAACGAATCACCATTTGAATTCCATTGATATCTCTAAATAACGAATAATGAAAAATTTGACTACTCTATATAACGAATGCTCTTCAATTTTAAGGAAAAAAAACAGGAAAAAACGTGAGAATCGTTCTATTTTTCTTTTCTTTTCTTCTCAAAATGATTTCAATTTGTGCAGTTTCAAAAAGTTATATAATGAAAAGTTCTTAAATGACCAGTAAATATTATGTTTTTATTTTTTAAGGTCGAAAAAACTGATTTCGATGTAACGAATTGGCTGAACATTGTATCTTTCGTTATACTGGTCAGAGTATATCTACTTACAGTGAGTAGATATACTCTGATACTGGACGTCCAGTGTACATACATATACATATGTATGTATATGTACGTATAGTACCGGTATTGTACCTGTGTTGCGTGCGACAGATTGTATGGGAATTGTATAGTGTGTTTTCGCGAATACAACAGTCGCCGTCGTACAATTTTAGCTGCGTCTTAGCTTTTATGACTGGTGGATGAAAAAAAGCATGGTTTCCATTAAAGATAAGGATCCAAAATCCGACAAGGACTACGTACGGAGAGGACTTCATTCAGCAGAGAGTTTAGAAAAATCAAGAATTCCAAGAGCACCGGTTCTGGCACAGACAGACTTTGTGGTACTCTGACCAACTTTTATTTTTAAAAGATGGCCAAGTTTGGCGAAAAGGCCACACCACATTATCTTTTCTACGGATGATGACAACCTTATTGAAGAAGACCTGGTTCCCGAGGTATGTATCAATTTTGATAAAGAATTGATATATATTGAATATAAGTTTGCTGTAGATGTACAATTCTCCACCTCAGGCTCATGGGGTAAGCGGGGCTGGTATTTCCCGTTCATCATCATCGCTTTCTTCTCAACCTCAAAAAAAAAACATGATTAGAACAACAACGGAGGAAATTTTTTGAAAGTGCGAGTAAAAAAGGAAAAAGGGTTGCTGAATACTTCAGAAACATGGAGTCAACACAACGCCTGATTGCTGAGAAAATAATAACGGACGTTCACTGCCCGGATGAACCAGTTGACAATGGAATCAGCTTTCGTTAGAAATTCCCCTACGCCTGAATTTTACCCAGTCGAAACATACGTACAAAATAATCCTGACAGTAGAGTCGAATTTCGCTCATAGTTATCTGATTTTTAAATTAAAATAAACGCTGGTCAGATGATAATGGGTGATCTCATACAAATTTCCTGTTTTGATATGACAGTTGCCACAAGATTTAAAAAATGTTTCAATTGTTCGCTTCTCATACGCAAATAACCTTTGCAGTCATCAGACTCCGTAACTCTTAATTTTTCCACAAGATGAATATCAGAATTCAAAGATCTTTCCAAAAGCCATTCCTTGACCGATTTTCTTTTTTTTTTTTCTTAACATATCACCAGTGCACCTACGCTTATTATTATAAAATTTTTTTTATTTAACTCAGACATAATGTGGTAATGATCCAACGCCAACTGCTGAAGAACGACTTAAAAATCGCATGAAAATTGTATAGTGTGTGTGCTACGTACAACGATTGTACCGATATTGTACCAATCTAGGTCGGTACAACGATTGTATCGTGTATACTCAAGTGAAAGCAGATCCACTGTCCCTTGTTCATTGGTTAACCTTGTTCTATAGCTTTGGTTCGATTTCTTGCTTATAATGGACTTGCAAACCATCCAGTTGATTTAATGAAGTTCAAGGTGTAGTTCACTTGTCCACTGTATATTTTTTTTATATCTTGGAAGAAGTTTCGCCTGAGAAACTTGGATCACAGGTGGATGAGGCATTGCTAATGTGACAAATTTACTGTGAACATTTACTTAAGTCAAAATTACAAAAAGGCAAGCAGCGGACCAACACCCAGCACAGACAAAAGAAAAGGAGAGCGCACCGATTTTCCACGCGCCCAGTTGGTACCATCTTCCTCTGTTATCGTTTGTGTCATATTAAAGGGCTGCTCAATAAGTCAGCTGCCGTAATACATGATGTCACAATATAATAGTTTGACCCGGAGGAAATTTCAATAGTTTTAGAAGAGGTACATTTTTTTGAAGGGGAATTACTCTGTATAAGCACAAGGTCTACATAAAGGAAATCAAGCAACAAACGCCCTAATTCACATACCTGTTATCAGTGCCACTGACTACCTTTAAAAATGTCTAAAAATGTCTAAATGTTTTCGTGGAACCCGTATTAAATAGATATAAAAGAGAAGTGCTAATTGACGCGATAAAAGCAGCCCCGTTCGTAGATAAGAACATCCCGAAATATTCTTTTAAATGCCCCTTAACGGCCGAATTATTGTCAAAAAATGTCCTAATAAGAGGTGAGCAATAGCTCAGTGGTTAGTGCGTTGGACTACTAAGGGGGAGGCTCGAATGCCAGAAATTATCAAAAATGTTTTTTTTACGGTCCTCTCGCGAATTTCAGGCAAACGTCCAAAAGGAATAACTGTTTCTCAATTTACAAAAAATTCTTGCGGATATGGTCCTTTCCATTTGCGACAAAAAATATAACTCGCACGACACGAATAGTCGCGAGAAACTATACCCTGAACCTGGGCCAAAGTCTTTGTTGTTTTTTATTCAAAGAAGTGCGCTGGACTCAGATCTTAAACTAATCACATTATATTTTAAGACTAAACAAGTACAAATATTGCGATTAAGCACAAATAAAAATTCCAAAGAAATTCGTCTAACGACCTACTGGGCAACTCTTTCTCTTCTGATCAAATTCGTAATGAATTCATGTAGCTAAAATTTGCTAGATATTGTTTGTGATTAATTAACATAAAGATGAGACTGTAATAATCCGTATGGAAGAAATTGTGTCATCGATAGTATGCCAGAGCGTACCATCCTGGTGGAACCCCATGTCTCGAATATCGAGATCAATTAATTTTGGCCAAACGAGAATCAGTTGTCTTCATTCTGTGACGCAAAGCATCCTCTGTTAACGTATTTGCAGAGGAACGGTTCAATTTCTCAACGATTGATACGAAGTGGATGCATTCTTCTTCTCTCCTTCTTTCGAAGTACTTTTGCCTTAATTTATGGCAAATTTGCACTTCAAATTACACTTCTCTTTTAGTCGCCAATTTCATTTACCCTTTCCCTCCACTAGATAGTCTATAATTTTTTATTTGATTGTAAGTATAGTTTCAAACAGTGCTTACGAGTATATTTAGTACAAATAAAGAACACACACTAAAAGTGTGCCTGCCTGCTGCTACAATAAGTCAAAGTCATCAGCGGTAGTCAATAGTCCCAACGGATTCCTAAAGTTGTAATCGTACAGTACTATGGGAGCAGTGAACATGTTTACCCGGAAGTTTAAAACTTGCTCAGGCCTATTTACTTGGTAAGATTGAAAAGTTTTCGATACTAAAATATTTCCATCTTCCATTTACGAGTTAATTGGTGCCAGCTTTTACACGGCAATTTACAATTTTAAACTTTCAAAGCCATATAATACAAGTAGTGTACTTGTAAACACCTGCCCGCCAATAATGACTAGCAACGACCTATCGCCAGGCTACCATGGACAAGACAAAGCCATAAGACCTTTTCGTGAAACTAAGACATAACCATGAACCGATGCTTCTCGTTGAGGGAGGGACGGCTGGTAAACTCTACTCGACTATTATAATGGTCGTTTACTCAATTTTTTTTTCCTTACTTACTTCCGTATGTACATACGTACGTACGTGTATTGGGAGCATTTATCAAAAAGTTTGCAATTTAACTTGGTTCCTCGTCCAGTACAAAACTTTGCGATGTTCACAAACTCGAAGCATTTTCGTTACGGAATTCAAAAGAAAATAAAATGTTCAAGGATGACTTATTACAAAAAGGTGGAGTTCTGAAAATAATTAATCAAATTACGTATGTACATACATATGCATTTATTTATTTTCAATTCCGTAAATTGTTTCTAAATAAATGATATCATTCACTTCAACTTAAATGGCACTACTCTCTAGGAAATAGCTTAAGTTACGTTAGTTATAGCAGCAAAAAAAAGTGTTGTGTTGATTTGAATTGTTTTTGTATATCCTATAGCTACAATTCAACACTCATGGTTCTGAATTTCCATAAAATAAGGAAAGACAAGATACTAAGTGAAATGCAAGAAGTTTAAGGAATGTTTTGCCGCAATAAAACAAAGAAATTTAAGTGTCCGACCTTATTTAAACGCTTTTGACAATACTTTCGAGAACACAGGTCAGAGTAGTAGCTTAACGGTAGAAATATCAATCCTACACTACGCAGTAACAGAATCAACATCAGAGATGGGAAAGGTTGCCCCAGGGTGATCCTCTCCTCTCTGCTGTGGTTCATCGTAGTGAATGAGCTCAGCAATGACGGTTTCTATGTCAAAGGGGACGCCGAAGACATTACGGTTCCAATCAGAGGGAAATTCGAAGAAAAAATATCGAATTGTTTCTCCTCCCTAGTCCAGAGCGCACTCAGCTTGTTGCTAAGTTGTGAGAGAAAATTGGCCTAAAAGTCAACCCCAAAAAGAGGACCAAAATTGCTTTCACAAAGAGAAGAGATCGAGACAAGCTGCGAAAACTCACTCATTTCACTAAAGTAAAAGAGTTCTCATAAGAAGTCAAATAAATGGCCTTAAATGCAGACAGTAAACTCATTTACTAATCTCAAAGGAAAGACTACAGAAAAAGCCGGAATTTCTTTATGGACCAGCAGAAGTCTTATTGTTACCTGTCCCTGCAGAGCTGGAAGTTATCCTCAGCCTTGCACCCACCCTTCCCATCTTCAGATACAAAGAGAAGATATACATATGTAGTTAACGATGATACTAATCCCAAAGTAGTCCATTCATATATTTCTCTGGAATTAAGAGAAGATAAGCTACTTGCAATCAAATGTCTGATAAAATTTAACGTTGGCCTAGATTTCAAAGTTACATTCGCAGACCGCCATAACTGGGAACAGTATAAACTTTCAACAACTAGCGACTTTCATGTATGGTACACAGATAATGAATGAGAACATTCATATTTTCTCTGACAGCACAGCTGGCCACAAAGGCCTAAAAAATGACATCGAGAGTAGTATAGGACTGCCTGCAACTACTCACATGATGCTCTAGCGTAAACAAAGATCATCTCATGTTGGTGGAATGGTACAGCAGCTATATAGCTGATGAATGGCAGACATATTAGCCAGAAAGAGATCTCCATCGAGCTTCATGATGCCGAGAATTTTTTGTGCTATCTTTTAAAAGTATCGGCCAGTGAGATAGACAAGACATGAGAGGGTTGGCCAAGGCTATGCCACTTTATCCGGCACAACTCTGCTTTCTTGGCGAACCAATACTTTGAAGAGACACTGGAGGAGAGATTATGTACATTAGGGTTTAAGATTAAGGTAGAGGTAAGTTTAGTAAGGCTTATTTTAGAGTTAAGCTTAGTTATTATATTAGCATAGGTTTAGTTTAGGTTAACTAGGATAAGTTTCGCGGTCTTCCCTTCTCCTGCTGTTGGAACTTTGGGGTATTGGGATAGGTCCTTAAACGTTTTGTTTTCCTCATCTCTTTACTACTTTTTTTCCGTCCACATTTAACGTGGAGCAGCTTCATTCTTTCTTTTTTTTTGCTTTTCTAATACGGCACGAGATTTTGTGTGTTAAGTAGGTGGTGTAAGGTGACAAGAACCACCCCGTTCGACGAATTAAGTCGAGCTTGTGGTCGCTCATCATCTGCACCTACAGCCCTACCCTCGCTTACAACGCCCCACGTTGGGCGCCATTGTTGTGAGCTTGGGTGAGGCCATTGAGGCCACTTCGATGCAGTAAAGTAGCTTTCTTATTCCTTTATTAATTTTTTTTAACAAAAGTCACGAGATTTTTGTGTATTGAGCAAAGGGTGTATAGTGGGGTGTGACAATGACCACCAGTCCGACGAGCTGAGCAAAGCAACCGCGAGCGTGCCGCCATCCGCTCCTGCATTGGAGTTGCAACCCAAGCTCACAACAAACTACCAATCAGCATTACACAATGGTTTTAAAACACCAACACTGGCTGAAAAGTTTACTATTACTGAACGATAACCGAAACATTTTCATATCAGACATCACATCATTTAAAAAAAAAACTCAACATGGGCAAAGGACATCTACTAGGATTGATGGCGACTTTGCAGAACAAGACGATAGCGTGAGCCCAATGCTCTTGAATGTGATAATGGAAGCCAAAATTGAAGACGTATAAACGACAGCAGCTGGATACTGCATGTTTACTGGTGACTTCAAAATTCTATGCTACGCAGATGACGTAAGTGTCTTCGCTGAATCCGAACTTACAAAAGCTGATATATGCGTAAGTTTAAAAGTCCAAGTGGAGATATCGGAGGAAAAACCAAAAAAAAACGTAGTGTGAAAGGAACCGAGAGATGTAAGTTGGCCGTAAACAACAACAAACACGGAAAGTAAAATAAGAATTATAGATCCAATATGTCAAAACGATTGAATCCGGCCACAATTTCTAATATGTTTGAAGATTTTGATGAATAGAAGACTCTTCGACTGACACTGACTATAACGACGAGTCTACAGATTACTAGGTGGTATCTCATGAGAGCTACGCTGGTGAGAGCGATGCAGTTGACTATCAAGGCATGAACTTATATCAATTTCGTTAAGAGAAAGAAATAATAGACGAAGAGAACGCAGAAGCGGAGCTTCTTAGTTTTAGTTCAGAGCAGAGCCTGAGTTGTCAAAAAAAATTCGTGTTTCTTTTTTAGCTCAGACACATCAGAGCTCTGAATTCGTTTTTCTTTTTTCGTTCAGAGCATGCTCAAAGCGCACTCTATGAGCTCAGAACAAATTGACCGAGCATTCAGAGCAAAAAGCTGAGCACAGCCATTTTTTTTATAGTTCTCCCGATATTCCGGGAGTCTCCCGGTTTTCTTACTAATTTCCCGGTCTCCCGGAAATTCTAAGAAGTCTCCCGATTTTCCAATTTTTTTTATTTTTACTTTCCCAAAAAATCACGAACAAGTTCAGAAAAAGTTTTATTACGAAGAAGTGTAATCAGCGCCTAATGTAAGCATACAAAATAATTTGGCATTACTCTTTCTTGTTTTTTTAACATTGACATTTCCAAAAATATATTTGTTTGCTAGAATGGTGGCTTAAAATTTTTCTACGGAAAATACCAAATGTAATGTACCCAAGTAATGTTTGTACAAAAACCTGAAATAAAATAACAAAATGTTTTATACTATGGAGTAATGAGTTTTTATTTATTCTCCCGATTTGTTCTCAATCTCCCGATATTTTTCCTGAATCCTCCCGATTTGCTAAGAAATATTTCTGGCAACCCTATCTACACCTAATGCCAGGAGAGAAACTATAGGAAGCTATCGACTTCCTAGTGTCAGCCCAAGCTGCGAAGGGATTGATAATCCGTTACGTAAAAGAATGTATTTTCAACAATCAATTGTTGTTTAAAATTACGTTTTTCTCCAATACTACTTCTACAAATGAATGCTACTTAACATAACTTCTGAAATGTAACAGTACTCCATGAAAAGCATTTTTTTTTCACTAACCCAAAAATTTAGATATTTTAAACTTCAATTTCAGTTTTGTACTGAAAGGGAAAAAGGAAATCTGCGCTGTTATTGAATCACCCTTTGTTTATTTATTATTCAGTGAACATTTGCCTTAAGAGACCAGCATTATAAATGCCATACATGTTTCAATATTAAATTAAGGAACAAGGAAGATGACCAGAGCAAATCTTTCTACTCTGTATCAAGAATTTTTTAATTTCAAATTCTAATCCATCCTACTTCACCTCAAAACCCCCTTATAATTCCAGCTTTACGGAGTGCATCTCATAGCACACACAATCATTTTTCAAGCGCAATATGCAATTCAGCTTCATACATCATATTCCTAGGAATTTATCCATCATTTCTCATCTTTTCGGACTTTAAAATTCTCAGCTGCTTTCAATTTATCTTTTCGCATATTTTTATTTAGTAGTTTTGAAAATTTGTTACATCAGGTCTTAGAGATGGCTTATGCCCTGTGTTCATCCTTTTTAAGTGTCAAATTTAAATGAATTCAATTCAGCTTGTAGTTTCGTGGCCCATGTATTCACCCATATATTCCGCAATCTCCTACCTCTATAGTAAAGACACTTTGTATTTTATAAATGGAAACTTTATGCAAATGTCCAGAAGAAAAATGGTAATCATATTTGAATTGGATAAGAGTAGCCGTATTCTGCATGTCTTACACTTACTACAAAAAAAAAAGGGAAATATATCGGTAGAACATAAACCAATGCGAGCACATGGTAATGAACTTTTGCACAAGATTTTTGGAGCACATACATATGTACATATGTACATGCTACTCAGTCTCGTTGAGTGGTTTTCCACCGAAGTTTTCCATAAGTGATACAAATATGTGCAGCAAGAAAGCGTACATCTACTTAAAAAAAATTTTAACATTTAAAAGCGGACGTATAACAATTACTTTTAGATAGGATTTGAACGAAATTCACTAAAGATCTAATGGAAGAACAACTATCTCCGTGCCCGCATAAAACACATCCATATATACATATGTATGTACCATATCATTTCCAACACCGATCAATAACATGTCTTAATTTTATTTTGTGTGTTGATAGAAATAACTTCCCGAATCTAAAGTGAATGAGACGCAGATTTATAGTGAAGAGTAAAATAATATCACATAAACAAAAAAAAAAAAAAATACTGGCAGCTACTCCTACACGGTAAAGCTAGTATTTACTTCCTTTATCCTCCAGAACTAAATTTCTATGATTCATGCTAGTCCTAAATCTCATTTGGGAGTCAAACAAAGAACAACAAGTTTCTTCGATTGCAGTAGAACTTTTGGTAAGAAGTGGGGATTTCGACCGAATGTGTTTATTCAGAGGTAACACGCCCAATACTTACGTATGGGTCCCTGGTTTGTTCACCTGATATGAGTAAAGACTTCAACATAAAGTAATAAGCAAGGAGCAGAAAACGCCGACATAGATACCACAGGTGCGATGGGGATATGACCGATGGAAGCTCTCAATGTTCTTCTGCACCCTCTGCCTTCCATATTGAACACATTTAGCATATAGCACGATAAGATTCTGAGAAACGGACTGTTGGGCTGCTAGACCTTACGGTCGCATGGAGATTGTACATAAAAACTCAAGCTGAATTTTCAACACAACTCCACAGTCGATATTCCATCCAAAGTCGACTGGGTAAGAGGTGAAGTCATAAAGATTTCCAAAACAGCAATTTATACCGATGGTTTAAAGATGGACTGTAAGGTCGGTGTGGGGATCAGTATACTGAAAATGTCAGTATCCTTCCGCTGCCCGATTCATCCAGTGCTTTTCAGGTGGCAGTTCTGACACAAGTCTACACCCATTCATAGCTTCGCCATTCATTGATAGTCCGGCTGCTTTCAAGGCCTTGATTTCAACAACATCATCTTCCCAACTGGTGGAATAGTGCAGGGAAGAGCCCTGGTCCCTGGATTGCCGGATCGATATCAGTTATGTTTGGGTTTCTCGCCAAAGCAACATAGGGGGCCGAAGAACTGGCGAGGAAGGGGTCTTCCATTGATAGATTCCCTGCAGAGGTAGAACTGTCAAGAGCTAAATTGTTCACACTTTCTATCAGTGATAAATAAAATGTGGAACAGTCTGCAAAGTTATGCCATTTCTATAGAACAAGAGTAAACGCAATAAAAGTGGAATATCATATGCGGAATTCAACACTGAATAGAAACATTGACATTGCAGTGGAAGTCAAGATAGAAAAAAACAAGGAAGCTCTTGGAAGCTCTTAGAAAACACAAAGAACAGGGTGACAAAAATTACCTACATGGTTTAGATTCGTGGTAAATTTTGTTACTTCAAGGTCAGTAAAGAACTCCCCCTAATAGCCGAAGACTACGTAAGCTACACATAGGTGAAAATATTCACCTATTCACCTAGCTGAGCAGGGTGCCGGTGGTAGTCCAAAAATATTGAGAGGATGACATTCGGCTCAATTCGGTCTGTTCAGAAGATTTTGGCCACATTGCACATGTCCCCCTATTAAGTCAAGCTTATGCAAGAATTGAAGCCGATAGACCACCAGCATTTCGTTGCCGTTTAAGCCAAAACAAAACCTCGATTCAAGCACAATTTGGTAACGAGCGATAAGTCTCATTTCCAATTAAATGACCTCGTTAACAAGCAAACTCCAGGATGTGGACTACGAGTAATTCAATTCAGGGAAAATTCTTCAGAGAAAATTACAGCCACTTAAGTGCACTGTTCGATGTGCTATACCGTCTGAAAAGATCATTGGCCCATACTTCTTTGAAAATGAAGAAGGTGCCGCAGTTACTATTAATACTGCTCAATATTGGACGACATTGGAACATTTTTTGAGGTCAGCTGTAGAAAGCCATATACAACGTGTACTGCATTGGACACAATGTCTTTCTTCGAGTGCATTATTTCAAGCAGCAGCGACATCAATTGGTCATTGCATTTACCGGATTTAACATCTTCTGACTGTTTTCTTTGGGCACATTGGAAAGATTGGGTGAAACCATTATTCGCAATGAAATCCATGCAGTAGAATACGTGTCATAACACCTGAAATTTTGCCAAAGGTGTTCGGCACAATTGGGAGATGTACTCTTTTACGGTTAGGTCAATGAAACTCACAGGACATTATAGAAGTACTTAATTATAATTTACTCTGAAATGAAGACGTTGTAATGAATTCAGACGATAAAGGTCTTTTTGTAATGATTTACATCTTCCAAATAATGATTTGCAAACCACTTCTGTCTCTAGTGCATCTGCTCGAAAACAAACCAAGAAAAGAAGATTGGAACGGTCAAACCAGGCGGTCTTGCGGGCCATTGCAAATCGCCAAAACTAGAGATTAAGCGGTACTGCAGAAGGTCCACTGTAAGACGCCATTTGCCAAATCACGGCAAATCACAGCACCTTCTGATAGGATGATGACTTTTTCGCGCCACTTTGTAGTTTCGTGAAACCGGACTGGCTGTTCGTCGGCCCTTATTAGTGCTTACAGAAGCCGGAAAAATTGCAGATCGCATGTTGTAGGAATGTATGTTCAATATGACACCAATAATTATTTAATGCACGATTTAAATGAAATCAGCCGTCTGAATTATTGTGAAGCATACTTTATAGCAAGGTATTATTCATGTGCATTTACATTTTGTGCCAGAGTGGCTGGGTTTCCCAGATACCACGTATTCGCACACAACTTGCTCATCCTGGTGCGATTTTCCAGTGCAAAGATTTTATCTTTCTCGTGGAACCGCTTTAGTTCCCCGAATGCTCCTCGCTGTCCATGTATTTTCACTCCACTTTTAAGGTGTGTACCTAGAGTCCACATTTGCATACAGTGATACAGGTCCCAGTTTAATATATAAGGCTATATCGTTGGACCTGTACCCGTAGAAAACATTTCCATAAAAGAAAACTATGTTGATGTGAAAAAAGGAATTCTTAACAAAGAAAATCAGATGCAAGGAAAGCACACATACAATAAAAAATTACTACTATGGCTCTGATATTAAGCTTCCGCTGATTTCATACCAGAGTCTCATGTGATTTTAGCTATAGCATTTATTTTTGGGTTAACTCCACAAGCAAAGTGCATATTATATACGTATGTATCCGAATGTAGATGGAAAAGAGATAAGCTAAAAGCTTTACGTAGACTAAGTGCATACGGGAATTTTGCACTGATTCCACCTTCTGTAATTGAATCTACATACATATGTATATTTGGAGAAGCCCATATACTGGTAGCTGCTGATATCGATAGGGAAATGTTAACCAACATGCACACCTCTGTTTAGGAAGTAGAATGTAAGTAGATACTTCAGAGAACATACGAATTGCTAAATGCAATGGCGGTCTACGGGTGATGTTTTTTGCGTGGTTTCCTGAAGACAATGGCTTAAGAAATACTATTAGTTCCAAATTTATCCTCGAGATATTTGTGTCTTATGCATATGAACCCATTTTTTTTTTTTTTGAGGGAAAACGCTAATGCGCTAAAACAGGCCCACTCTGTTTCAAGTAGTGTGGGACTCACACGCCACAAAAAACCCACCTATAATCCCTTTTTTTTCTCTTCTTGACACCTTCCACTCCGGCACCGCTTTCGCATTACTTCAGAGAGGTGTCGTTTTCATTCCCCTATGGGGACCGGCTTTTATTCCGTCTTCTGTTTCGGGTTTATTTGTCTTCTTGCCGGTAAGGCTTTTAACTTCTTGTAGAATTGTTTTCTGAGGGCATGTTTGCTTCTTCTTCGCTTTTCTTCTTCCTTAGCACCGTTTCGATGAAAGCGCAGATCCTGTTCCAACTGGTGGTACTCGAGATCATCTTCTGGACTACGTTGTCTGGTGAGAGGCTGCCTGTCTCCGACTCAAGCCTGGCCCTCTGCATTGCCCACCTACTGCAGACGAAGAAGGTATGGTAGGCATCGTCTTTCTCGGAGTCTCCGTACTGGCAGGCTGTGCTGTTTTTCTTCCCCATTCTGCAGAGGTACCGGTTGAAGTATCCATGTCCGGTTAGGAATTGGGTGATGTAGTAGTTCACTTCACCGTGTTTCCGCTCTGTCCATGCAGCAACGTCTCTTATCAGCCTCGCGGTCCATCTTCCCCTGGTTTCACATATGAACCCATGGAATTTAAAAATGTTGTTACGATAGTTTTCAAATGTTATGAATTGGATTTCATCAATCTAGATAAGATTAGATTTTATTGTTGAGGGTAGTAAGTGTACCATATCACTGCGGCCTCTTGCGGGTCTATTGCGATTTCCTCGGGATTAGAATTCACCCATGATGTCAGAGTTACTGATGAATCTGGTTATTTCTTAAAAGTTACAGTGGCAAGGTATATGATCTGTTTAACCTTCGATTTCGTCGCAATTTCTGTAAATATCTTGTTCGTCTCCCGTAGTCATTAGACGTTTTCTGACTATGCAGTGTTTTTTTGAAACATGTTACTAAGCGAATGTGACCCCCAGGTAATTGTAGTTCTTTTTTGGAAAATTGTTCGGAAATGTTTACCCTGTATGTTACCATCTAGTATTGTTGCGATTCAGTCTTGAGCCAACCTTTAATACAGCTTTTTGCTTTGCTTATTGATAAGCCACAGAATAGTCTTAGCATCATGAAGTTTAACGTCGATCTTTTTCTGGCTAGTTCATCTGCTATTTATTTATTTTTTCATGATCGCTGTAACTAGGTACCCAAATGAATTCAACTCTGTTTGCGTTGGCTAGTATCATGAGTTGATGAAGGCAGTTTCAAACTGTTGCAAACTGCTAAAATGAGGAGTTGCTTCTATACATATTTGTGTACATGAATATTTTTGTGCTTTGTTCGTATACTTCATCTCCAATTCCATCACCCATCTTTGTTCTATCTGTGTACCAAACCAAAACAAAGAAGGTTTTTGCAAGTCCAAAGTGAGATCCTGGTTTTTTCTATAGTTCTTGTAATGTAAGAGTTTTATTTGGATTTTTCTACTAGGCCCCAGACTAGATTCAAGTATTTAGCTTCCTTTCAGAACTCTATTACTTCCCTAAAAAGAGTGGAGGGTCTGAGATTATCTCTTTTACTTGTATTCCTGAAAGCAACTATGCTGCTATTTTACATTAAGCAGCTACTATGTATAGTGGCGGGTCTTCTAAGATTATTTCATCAATTTTATCAATCGACATATGTACATACATACATATATCGGTGATGAAATGAGGTTCATCGATAGTCATTTTACCAATGTATTTTTAAGGAAATCTCTCATTAGTATAAATATGATTAAAATATTGCACCGCAAGTAAGATAATTAATTACAAAATCATCTGTGAACTTAAGATAGGGTACTGTCTCGTTCAAAAATAATATTAAATGAAGTACACGACAGACTCGCAAGGCATCTACATACATTTTAGTAATGATTTTATTGTTATTTCCACATAAGAGAAAAAGTTTTATTGATTAATTTAAAAATTAATAAAAAGTAAAAAACTCAAATATTTTAATGCACAAGCCAAGTATGACAACTATGTAATCGTAGATGCATACATAAGTACTCATTCATTTCACAAGTTTTTAAAGCATTAGTACTTTGTATGTAAGCTTTTACTTTTCTTTTTGGCATCTATTCAATAAGTTTCAATTTTTCCTCATTCTAATCAAATTCTTTTTAGTTAACCCTCTAAAAGGCAAAATTAAAATAATGAATAAAGCAAGATTTTTGTTTAGGTTAGATACTGGTCTAAGAAGCTAAAAAAAAATGATTAGTTTAGCCACCGGGTAAACTAAGACGGCACCGGCCAAGACAACTGACCTGCAGCTATCTCTTTACAAAATTCAGGTAACTTCAGCAATTTTTCCTCTGTATAATCTGAATCATCAGGAGTTATTTCGTAGCATCCATGTCAATCAAATGATAAAAAAGTCTTAACATTGGGTTTCTAGTCTTGAGTCGAATATGATATCGACCAATAAGACCATCCATTAAATCGATTCCACCCATGTAGCTATCATCACACTATATAATAAAGCAGTAACGCTGTTTTTGTTAACACGTACGCGTTCAATTTAATAACGCAGCGATCAATCGCTCACATGCCTAATTGCCTTTTTTATTCACTTCACCAATACCAAAGTCAAAATTAAGAATTGTAAACAATACGTGCACTGAGTATGAGTATGAGCGCCTGTATTTTACATGCATATATCCTTTTCACCTATTTCTCAGTTGATTGCGCCAGCGCACACTGGATGAAATCCCCCGGGGTGAAACTTCGTTTATAGAAAATGGAAAGCAGTATGAAACGGGGCAAGATTTTCATCCAGCGATGAAGTGGTTGAACATCGGGGCGGACCAATACACACACAAGTTCTCAATTTCGAGGTACAACATAAATACCACTACAATGAAAATCTGTTCAAGTAGACACAATTTTACGCCGAACTATTCGGAACTAGGGATGAGCGATGTTGGCAAAACATCGATGTTGACATCGATGATCGATAATAATCGAACTCAAAATATCTATGTTATTTAACATCGATATTATAGAATGAATTTATAGAATGCCGACTAATAGCGCAAAAGAACAACCTACTTAAATACATTTATTAGGTATCGTATTTATTTACCAGTAAGGAACAAGTTTAAACAACAAAGAAGACGACGGCACGTAAATACGTATAAGATTTGGAATATTATGTACACACAGCAAATATGTACATACATCACATATTCCAAGACTTTTTGTCTATAGACTGTAAATGCAGTATTTTTGAAAGAAGATTCTCATATAAATATATATGTAGTAGGTATTTTTACTCTCATACATACATACATAAGGCAACGCATGGCAAGTCTTCAATTTAAAAAAAGAATTTTAAAAATATTTAATCAAGTCGGCTCTGTTTTGCGAACATCGAAGGCCGATGTTTTGTTCTTAACATCGATTATGCGATATTTTACTTACTTAAACATCGATGTTTAGTCTCTCAACATCGATGTTTTGTGAACATCGATGAACATCGATCATCCCTATTCGGAACAGAAAAGTTACTGTTAGGTTGCTGTAGGTAATTCTTTTTTCGGCACAAGTCCCTTTGCCTTTCACGTAACTATAGTAGCCATTTTAAAAGTGAAATAGCAATAAGACCTACGATGTAATGTGAAAAGAATGTCAAAGTTGCAGCGAAATAGCTAGCCGTGGAGTGCTTGTATATCGCTCGCATGTTTTGCTTCTCTTGCAATACAGTTGAGATTTTTTTTGAAGTGACGTATAAATTGATAAATTAATTGTGTAGTTAATTTTCGGAACGCAAATGCGTACGAATTAGAAAAGAAAACCATTCAACTTATAAATAAATTTGAGGAACAAATTAAAAATTATTCGGAAGTACAACGAAATGTGAGCAGGCTGGACTTTTTCAAAAGTATTTATTTAGCTACAACAAATGAAGGGGTTGAAAATAAGATTGATTGATTTCTGCTTGAATTAAATTTCTATTTTTAACCCTTAAATGCCCACAGTATCTTTAAAGATACAACCATTCAAATAATTTTAATTTATTAAATAGAAGGTCCAGAGCTAAGATTGTAATAGTTTCTTATTCACCAACTCAAATCCTAATCAAAATAATTTCTTCAGCCTCCTGACTTTGAAAGTACAGTTACTATAGACAAATTACGTGCGTGAAGCGAATTTCGTAGAATTTAAAAAAAAAGTATTTTTATTATTAAAATTCTTTGTACCTGGTGACATTTCACTAGAAAAAAAAATCATTGCAGGTACAGACATTTATTGTGAAGTTAAATAAATTTGTTTCATGGGATTCTAAGAAACACAGCTCGGGTAATGTTGCGGTAAACGGTTGTATCTTTAAAGATACGCTGGGCAGTTTGGCCTATTTCGTGATTATTGCTATTTTTTTCTGTGCTGCGTTTGTTTGCAATGAATTATCATTCTATGGGTACTTATAATGTACATGAATATGAAGATAATGATGAAGGTGAGCCGGGTGAAACGGACGGAGTTAATAGGGAAGAGGATTTTCCCAATATGATAAATGATGTGGGAGGTTTGGAAGATGCAGATGTTGCTTGAACCTCATCTGCACCTCAACTTCAGTTAACGATCGTTGGAGTTCATGTCCTTTAGATTTTACAATTTGAAAGTTGATGTCAAGTCTTCGAAATGCGAAAATTCGAATCTTGTTTATCATGCACAGGAAGACTCAACCCTGCCAGGAGAAGTGATAGGCTTGGAATTTTCTTTTAGAGCTCGATCATACCTCTTTCCTTAGTCGTTGAACCAACGTATCGTTGAAGAAACCTTAGTCAATGCGGAACTTGCTCTTGATACATCATTCCTCTTTAGACTTCTTGATCTACGAAAGTCTATTGGGATCCCTTTTTACATGGCTCACTTCAAACTCCCGAGTACGAACAATTTTTGGAGTTTTATAGAAAATCGATGCGCCCCGTAGTGATGCGACAACATTCCTATATTCATTTCAATGACAAAACTAAAGAAGATGAAAGTGATGATCCTAATCGTGACTGCCTTTATCTATTAGGCCATTATTAGAAACACTGAATATGGCGTGGGCGCCGTGGCTCAAGTGGTTAGTGCGTTGGATCGCTGAGCGAGAGGTTCGACGTTCGAATCCCAGAGAACACCAACAAGTTTTTTCACGGCCCCACCTCTCGCGAATGTCTGACAAACGTCCGAGAGTAATAACTGTCATGAGGAAGCTTCTCAATTTGCCTTTCGGATATGGCTCTAAACTGTAGGTCCCTTCCATTTGTGTGAAAAAATATAACACGCACAGCACGAATGGTTGCGCGAAGCTAGGCCCTGGACCAATTCGGTCTGTTGCGCCAAGTAAAAAAAAAAAAAAAAGAATATGGCGTACCAATATTAGATCGGTTGTATGTAGTTGAACAAATGTGCTCTTCATTTTATGGGCCATATTTGCCTAACAAGCCGAAAAAGTGGGGTTTTAAATTATTTATATTATGCGACACAAGTAGATTTGCATATAAATTTGAAATATATACATAGCAGATCACCTGAAGTACCGGCTCTAGGTGAAGTGGACCCTCAAGCATCGGCAAATATTGTTTCTCAGATTGCTTAATAAAGTACTACGTTATCATTTTATGATAATTACTATCGAGATATTCCCTTGCTAATTTATCCCCACACAAAAGGAATGCTTGCAGTTGGTACTATCCGAAGAAATCGGAATTGCAAGCTTTCAAAGGTGAAAACCATGATGAAGGTTAAACGAGAAACTAGAGGAGAGTTTTTAGCTTCAATACACGGCATACATACATATGTAGATCTTACTTCACCATCGTAGAATCGTCAACCACTTTTCAGCTAACATATGTACATTGGCATAAGACCTCTTTTACCCATTATTTCATTTTATCATTTTATGCATTAAATTTTTGATTTGTATTATATTTACTTAATTTCATTGTAAGCCAGTTTGTTTTGAAAATAATATAAAACAAATAAATTTAGCATAAACCCCAAGCGAACCGAATTTGTTCACTAAATCTACTACCATTTATTTGGTTTTTTCACTAATTTTCATTTATTTTTAAAATATACTATTTATCCATATTAATTTAACACATAAACGTTTAAACTCAAACTTTTCCTTAATAATAAAACAATGAAACTAGTTATTTAAGATTAATTTTCCAATATTTACACTCAGAAAAGAAATAAATACTAAATTATTCTCATAAACGCCTTTGAGGGGTTAATGCCCAGTGTATCTTTAAAGATACAACCGGTTTTTTGCCAAAAATATGGGTTTAAAAAAATTTAAACAATTTTTTTTTAATGAAATAGTTGTTTGTGTTCTATTTTGCATGTAATATATTTTTTTCGACAAAATCGGCGTCCTTGGGCATTTAAGGGTTAAAGCAATTCAAGATCTGCCAAAGCCGCGCATACAACAGAATTATGATTTGCACCAGAAGGAAATGTCGGAAAAAGAAGAAAGTCGTAATGTTTTGGGCCCAACGGATGATAATTTCAAAGTCAGTAATACAGATAGTGCAAAAACTATTCTGAATGAAGCGGAGCAATTTGAAGTTTCGCAAATATCGGATCTCTTTCCAGATGAACCTGAAGAAGAATTCATGGAAGAATGTAAAACTCCGATTGTTGTTGTTGTGGAAGAGGAAAATATTAAAGAAAGGCGAACTTTTATTTGTATTGGTCAGAAAACCGAAAAGTGGAGAAAACATTCGGTATGACATTTTTGATTCATCGCTTTAAGAAAGGAAAATCATTTTAATTATTCTGGAAAAGTCCATTAGTGTTGAAACCAACTTGCAGTTTTATTTCAAATTATATTATTTTTCCGCCTCCCTGATCATTGTAGCGTTTTTCAGGCGGAAATCATGGCAATTAAGGAAGCCCTGTCCTGGCTGAAGTGTAATGTACTATCTGTCAGAGATATTACCATTTTCACTGACAGCCAAGCGGCAATCAAATCTCTGGAATCGTGCTCGTTTACCTCAAAGGCCGCTCTCAACTGCCGTTTATCTCTCACGGAGATGACAGAGCAGTTCAACATTCACCTATGCTGGGTGCCATGCCATAGAGACATTCCAGGAAACTGCAGGGCAGACGAACTTGCCAGACAAGGCACTACTCTTAGAATTCTGTCTGATAGGCAGTCCCTGGGTATGCCCCTAGCTACATGTAAGCATCTACTAAAGCTGAATGCTATTAGCAAGACCAACCTCAGATGGGAAAACGTGTCAACGTGTCTCATCTCGAGACAGATCTGGCCCAGGCTGGATCATAATCGTAGTACTGAGTTGGTCAAACTAAAGCGATCACAAATCAGCTGCGTTGTTGGTGTTCTCACTGGACACTGTCTTATAGGCCAACATGCCAAAAGACTTGGCCTCTTTTCAAATGACTTCTGCAGAAGCTGTAGAGACGAGGAGGAGGAGGAAAGTATCCCTCACCTCCTATGTAACTGCCCAGCTCTGTCGCATAAAAGAATGCTCTTTTTAGGGTCCCCCTTCCTTGAAGTCCTTGGTGACATAGCGTCCTTAGGCGACATGCGCATCTATCGCTTTATCAAAAGCTCCGGTTGGTTCTGTTAGTCCATGAGTAGCGAATTGGTTTTGATCCATGGTATCACAAAGGACCTTTATTGGTCTAAGTGTGTCTGCACTCCCGTGCAGACAGCCAAGCCAACCTAACCTAACCTTCAAATTATAGACACTCCGAGATTTTATATATGTAGGTACATCTTATTAGAGCTTCTTTAAAAGAAAATCCAGTCAAAATATATTTTTGTTGCTACTTCATATTTTGCAGTATAATACCTATAGATGCAAAGCAAATTATATGAGCTGTATTTTTGAAAATCGGCTCACATGAAAAAGGAATAATTTCTTTCAATAAAATAACAAGGTAATGTACGAATTCCTACATGTAAATGTAAATATGTATTAAGAACCTCTATCTATTTAATCACCGAACACATTTATGATAGGCATTTGAACCGATGGAGCCAGAGACTTCCAAGTCAAAGCGGCGGAAGTACATGCAACGATACATGGAAGTTCGTCGTTTGCAAGAATATGCAAATGTAAGGCTGAAGAGGACATTAGGTCATAGTAGTGGAAATACCACCCGTGAGTACATCGATCAAGTGGACCAGCGGGAAAACAATAACACAAGTCACCAATTAGAAACCTATGCTAAATTTCAGCGAAATATCGTGAAAAGAAATCAGAAATTTGGACCTAATTATCGAGCAGCGAGGGAAGGTGAGTTCATTGGTTTACATGATCTCGGTGCAATGACATTGAAATGCAAGCACTGCAATGCTATGCATTTTGCCGCTGAGGAAGTACGTTCGAATTGTGAATTTAACTCCTGTTGCAATTTTGGAAATGTGGTTCTTGAACCTTTTCACTTTATCCCCACAATAATTCATGATCTTTTAGATGGAACACATCCCAAATCGAAACATTTTAAAAAGTTTATCCGCAACTACAATAATTTTTTCGCTATGGTTTCAATGGGTGCAAAAATGGCAACTCCATCTGGACATGGTCCGTTTTGTTATAAAATACATGGCATGGTTTATCATCGCAGTGGACCTGTGATGCCTGACCATAATAATCCTTGCTATGGTGCTTTGTATTTTTTGGATTCTGTTGATGCTGTACAAGAGAGAATTGCTAATCCCGTTAACAGTGGTTGTCTTTTAGAAGTCATGAGTGAACTGGCAAACTTATTAGAAGAGTGTAATCCATTTGTGCAATCATATAAAATGATGAAGGACGTTGCTGAAGCAGAAAGTCATAGTTCGCAAAATGAAAGCCAAATGCGAAAAGTCACTATGATCTTCGATACTCAAAATGTGGATAGAAGACGCTACAATGCCCTAACGTCGAATGAAGTTGCTGTCGTGTACGTATCAGAAGATGGTGAAATACCCATGAACCGCAGCATTGCCGTCCATCTGCGTGGTGGTGGCGTTCAAATAGTTTCACAAATCGTGAAGAAATGTGATCCTTTAACATATCCACTGTTATTCCCCTTAGGCGATTTTGGATGGTTCGATGGTTTAGTAAAAAGAGATTTTGGAAGGCGACGAGTTCGTATATCCCAGAAAGAATTCTACTGCTACCGCTTTGCTGTTCGTAATGCATTTTCAGATATCCACAGCTCTGGAAAGCTTTTTCAGCAGTTTATTGTTGATTCTTATGTAAAAATTGAACAGAATCGATTGCACTACATTCGAACTCATCAACAAGAACTGAGAGCAGAAACATACACAGGACTCATGGATTATTTAGCCGGAGTTGCTGTAGAAAATAATGCGCAAGTAGGACGCCGGTGCATTTTAACGGCTACTTGATCCAATGTCAGTTGTTCGCAATTATGGTAAACCGGATTATTTTATAACTGCTACGTGCAATCCAAAATGGCCAGAGATAACGATGTGCTTATCAGCCAATGAGACAGCTTCTGATCGACCTTATATAGTCTCCCGTGTTTTCCAATTAAAACTTAAAGAGATACTCGATGATCTTATAAAAAAACATGTTTTAGGAAAAGTATTAGCTTATGTTTGGGTTATCGAATTTCAGAAACGAGGCTTACCACATTGTCACATGTTATTAATAATGGAGACAGAAGATAAGCTTCGTGATACTAACGAAGTGGATGACTCAGTTTCTGCAGAAATTCCAGATAATGTTTTAGATCCTGAAATTTATCAAACAGTTGCAAGATGTATGATGCATGGAGCATGCGGTGACTTAGGACCAAATGCGCCCTGTATGGTCGATGGGAAATGTACTAAAAACTTCCCGAAACCATTTCGAGATACAACGTCAATGAATGCTGGAAAGGATATCCAGAGTATCGACGACGTCGGGACGACCGAACTGTTACGGTATCGGGACAGCATTTAGATAACCGTTGGGTAGTACCGCATAACAAATACTTTTTAAAAAAATACAATGCACACATTAATATCGAAGTTTGCGCAACTGTGGCAAGTGTTAAGTACCTGTATAAGTATGTTTACAAAGGATCTGACAGAGCGAAAATTCAAGTAGTTGCGACAGTGGACGAAAATATCCTTCATTATGATGAAATTAAGATGCATTTAGATATATTGGAGCATCAGAAGCAATGCATAAGATATTTGGGTATCCAATGCAGGGGAAATCACATTCGATTCATCGCTTAGCCGTTCATTTACCAGATGAGCAGGAAATATATTTTCGGCCTGGTAATGTGGAGCAATCTGCTGAACGTGGACAATCGCGGTTTACAACCCTGACTGCTTGGTTTAAATTAAATGCCAGCTTTTCCAGTGGTGCCGGATCCAGACAACTTGATGCTCAAACTCTGCATTATTATGAAATTCCAGAACAATACACTTTTTCAGCAAATGATGGTTGGAAACCTCGACAAAGAGCAAGCAAAGATATTGGCCGAATTTACAGCGTTCAACCAAGCGAATTAGAGCGCTACCACCTTCGGATTTTACTTCTTCATGTTAAAGGCGCCATTAGTTTTAATGATTTAAAAACTGTTAACGGACAAATTGCTCACTCTTTTCAAGAAGCTGCCCGTCTTAGAAATCTAATTTTAGATGATGCAGCTTATGATCATGAAAAATACAAATTTTCGATTTCTGAATATTTTCTAAGGCAGTATGGCGATTGTGCTGTGGCAGCAGCTTATCACGAACTCGCTGTGCAGTTGCAGGATCGAGGACAGATTCTCTCCGATCTATTTCCACTTCCTCCTGAAGAAATAACTTTACAAGACCAACAAATAGACCTTGAAAGTCACCTTCAAATCGGTGAACACCTTTATGCGACGTTAAATGAACAACAACGAAAAATAGTTGACTATGTATTCAAACAAAATCCTCACAGCGATCACAATTGTATGTTCATTGATGGTCCAGGTGGAACAGGCAAAACATATTTGTATTATTCATTATATAATTTGTTAGTAGGAGGTGGAAAGAATGTGATATGTGTAGCATGGTCTGGGATAGATGCTACGCTTCTACCAAAGGGACGTACAGTGCATAGCACATTCAAATTACCTTTGAAAATAGTGGGGGTTCAATGGCTTCCAAACAAGCGTTAGAAGCAATCGATATTTTCTTGCAGGAAATAATGGGAAACAATTTTGCATTCTGAGGAAAAATTTTAATTATCAGGGGCGACTTCCGACAAACACTTCCAATTGTAAAAAGAGGCTCAAGGAAGGACTTAACGGATTCGTGTATCAACCGCTCAAAACTTTGGGCGTATTTTAAATTCTTTAAGTTGTTGCACAACATCCGTGTTGAAAGCACCAACAAAAATTGGTCGGAAGAAGTCTGAAGCATTGGTAATGGTACGACAGCCGAAGATGAAAATGGGTTTATTGATATACCAAATGCCTGTATGATTGGTGGAGATTTTCGGGCACAGTATCAATAAAAACGACGTCTATCAATTATGTGGCAAAGTAATACTAGCTCCTAGGAATGTAGATTCATTGGCAATCAACAACGATATTGTCAACCGCATAGTTTTGGCTCCAGGAGAAAAAGAAATGATATATATCAGCGTCGATGAAACTATCAATTGTACAGACGATGAAAAAACAAATTTCCCAATAGAGTTTTAAATTTTTTGACGCCTCAAGGTATGCCGCCCCACAAATTACGCTTGCGAGTTGGAGCTATCGTTATGTTGATCCGTAATATTAATGTAAAAAAAGGACTTTGTAATGGTACACGTTTAATTGTGAAACGACTTGGAAGACACATCGTAGAATGCACCATTGCAGTGGGTAGCAACATAAACCAAAAAGTAATTTTGCCAAAAATAGATTTAACTATCGCAGGTGATTTTGAACTACCATTTGAGTTCAAGCGAAGGCAATTTCCAATCACATTGGCCTTTTCGATGACTATAAATAAAAGCCAAGGTCAAACATTTAATTCAGTTGGACTTAACCTGAAGAGTCAAGTACTTGCACATGGGCAACTGTACGTGGCAATATCTCGAGTTCGCCGTAAAGAAAATTTAAAAATATATTCAGAAAAAATAACAAAAAAAAAAATGTTGTATACATATTCAGAAGTCTTAACCTCCTAATATAAAAATAAACTATTGATTGAAAATGTTCGTCGTTTTCGACGGGGGTCAGTTATGTATATTCACGTATGATTTGTGGGCAGCCAACTTCGACGGTTTTTCTTTACTTGGCTGATTGGATGGGTCAACGCTTGAAAATGGCTCAATTCCAACATACATATGTTGATGCTAATCTGACATTTTAAAATATAAACGAAATTGTTAAATTAGTAACATACCGGACCCAAAAAAACCACCAGCTATTGATGCGATATTTGGGCCAGTATTTTCGACAACGGCAAATGGCGATCATTTTTTTTTTTTGCCAGTATAATGAAAGCATTTGATGGTTGTATTATTTCCTCAGCCTCTTGTTTTGTTATTTTTTTGCAACATTTTTTGTTGTTGTTTCCGTGGTTTTATTTGGTGCTTTTACAGTTGCAATATAGTTGCAAGATAGAACAGGCAAATTGATAGCTCGCAGGACATCAGGTAACATCACTGGTTTATGCAGAGTGCATTTTACCTGCATATATGTACCTACGTTTTATTATAATTTAATCATCTTCTTAATCATCCCGAAAACACGGACTACACCATACCACGTCTAAATTTTGAGAAGAACTTCCTTGTCACCATCCCTTCCAGATCACGCTGGGAGGACGATGCATTTTTAGAAGATGATTCTATTCACTTGTACACTGACGGGTCAAAAACCATAGACGGAGTCGGTGCAGATGTTTTCTCCGATAAGCTTAACCTTAAGCTCTCTTTCCTTCTTCCTAATCACTGCCGCGTGTTCCAGGCGGAAATAACGGCGATAAAAGAAGCCCTATCTTGGCTTAAGAAAACCGTGATATCTGCTAGAGATATCCGCATCTTTTCTGATAACCAGGCAGCAATCAAATCCCTGGAATCGACCTTTATAAATCCTTTAGTAGCCCTAGACTGTCGTTCGTCTCTTGTGGAGATGGCTGAGCAGTTCAACATTCACCTGTGTTGGGTGCCGGGGCATAGAGACATTCCAGGGAATTGTAAGGCCGATGAACTTGCCAAAGAAGGAACAACTTTACCCATCTTGCCGGATAACGGCACCTTAGGTATTCCAATCGCTACTCGCAACCTTAAACTTAAGCTGGATGCTATCGAGAGTGCAAATCTTAGGTGGACAAGTGGTTTAACATGTCTAGCGACAAAACAGATTTGGCCAAAGCTGTATCTAAAACGCTCTAAGAATTTGATTTCTCTCAACAGATTGCATATCGGCACCACTATAGGTGTCATCACTGGACATTGTCTAATAGGCTAGCATGCTACAAGGCTGGGCCTCTTCGCGAACGATTTCTGTAGAAGCTGCATGGATGAAGAAGAGGAGGAAACTATTCCTCACCTTCTCTGTTTCTGCCCAGCTCTCTCCCGTAGAAGGAAACTCCACTTAGGAGCTCCCTATTATAATGATACAGGCGACCTGATGAATATCGACATCAAGAGCCTCCTACGCTTCATAAGAAGCTCTAATTGGTTTTAAGACGAGTAGGTGGAGGGAGGCTTCTCCCATGATCCACGTGGTATCACAACGGACCTCATTGGTCTAAGTGTGCTGGCGAATCCTAGCTGGCAGCCACTTCAACCTAACTTAACCTAACCTAATCTGGATCCTCGTGTTTATCATCACTAAAATCATCTTTGTCTGAATCTATTTGGACCGAATCCATGAAATCCTGAATCTCTTCATCAGACATTTTGGATATATCAATTTTTTTTCATATCGCTATGATTTTTCTCCATTTCTAAAAATTTAGATACATCAACAACAATCAGATGTATGGAAAAATTTTTAAACCCTTAAACAGGCAAAGTGTCCCTGAGGCTGCCTTCGGATTTTTTTTTACTAAATCACATTTACACATTTAATTTACACTGAATACAAATAGTATACTTAAATACAGGGTGTCCCAGTAAGGAGATATAATCCTTTAACTGGAGATTTTTGAAGTTCCGGCGAACAAAAAATCGTATGGCAGGGGGGGTTTATTTTCACCCCAGTTTGAGTTATAGGCCTTCAAACCGGGACACCTCCAATTTGGAGGTACATTCACTTTAAATCGTATAACTTCTGAGTTATTATAGGTACAAAAACAATTTCATACAATTTGAAGAGACAATTCAGTGGCGCATAAGGCTGTGAAAACTTTTTGCAGCCACAAAAGAATTATGGCTCCTTAAAATCAAAATTATGAAAATTTCTTTTTCAATTTTTTTACTTAAAATGCATTTTTCTCAAAACTTTTACGAAGCAAATAACTTTTTTTTTTATAATACTTTTATGTTTGATAAATTTTCTAAAAATTATGTAAAATAATTTTTTCACGTACGATTAGCGAAAGTTGTAGTAAAAGCCATTTTTGTCCGACAAAAATGGTCAAAAAAATTAAGTCAAATCTTTCTTGAAATACGATATCTCGGGTCATTTTCTTGAGATGTCCCAACATATTCCCTATAGGATTTATATCTAGACTTCGAGTTGGTGTTTCCTTAACATGGGGACAACTATGCAACATCCACAAGCGAACATAGTGGGCTTTGTTCTTCGGCTTTATGGTTGAAGAGCATTCTTAAAAAAAGATTCATCTTAACTTTTCGTTCTTCTACTACGGTTCTTTGTTCTTCTATTTTAGTGTGGGCTTTTTGGCTTTGTTTTCTAAATTTGTGGTATGTATGTATGTATCTGTTATTGAATTCGCATTCAAAGCTCATTATATGTACATATATGTATGTATATGCTTCTCATTTACAACTGATTTGATATTTAAATAGAATCGGATGGTTGCACTTTTTGAAAACGGCGGGTTTTATAAGTACAGTGTACTTAGAAGAATTTGTCCGCTTATGAGGGGTGTCCGGTTATGAGAAAACAAAGATAATGACCTTTAAAAGAAATGTTCTTTGAAAGCTGTCCGGTTATGAGGGGTGCCCGCTTATGAGGTGTATTCGTTAGGAGAGAGTACACTGTCTATGTGTATGTTTCATTTGCATGTACCCTACCTGACTGCCAACTTCGTGATGATGTAGGGAGTAAGGTGAAAGGTTCACTGGATGAATCCACAAATGAGCTCTGAAACCAATGGTAGCAATCCCCTCCTTATCCTTCTCCTTACTTTCCCTTCTTTTCCCCCCTGAGCTATATCACATGACCCAGGCCGATGATCAACCTGGGTGAGGGCTCAATCAAATAACTTAGTCGCAAACGTAATATTCGGATAACTGGGGACGTCCGGATTAGCCTTAACTACATAATGCGGATGTTCGTGCACGTCGACCTCTCATGCTCCTCTTGTTGTGGGTTCTTATTATGAACACAAATTCAAAAAAAAAAAGAAGTAAAACAAAAACCTAAAATAAAAAACAGAAAAGAGGACGGCCCGCTTAAAAAACTACGGAGAAAACAGTGGCTTGGAATCTAGTCACAGTATTGTCGAAAGTACTACTATATAGTACCACCATTTGTTCGCGTAACGCTGCCATCCGGATCGTTAAGATCACGACCGCGATCTCCAAGTATTCCCTAAGCACTTAGTAAAGGACTTGGTAGTACTTTGGTCTTTGTAGTCAGTGCACAAGACGCATCCTGGGAACTCTGTCGTTTAGACGCTGAATCTTTATTGGATATGCGAATAGGAAGCTAAGGAATTTTGTGTTTTTTGAGTCTTATCTTGCTCAGTATTTGCTCGTATGAAGCCCATAATCTTTATTTGCTAGCTGCCTGTCGTGATAGGAGATTTAAGAGGAAACGGCGTTATTCGGTCAGACGCCCCTGAAAGCGAAGGTAGTTTTAGAAGAGGATGTGGCTTCTTCGAGGAGTAGGGTGCGATCTGGACGTCAAACGATTAGGCGTCACTGAAAATAGAAACAAGTCTGCAACGTCAACTAAAACTAGGATAGGAATAGACTTCTGAAAGAGTCCCAGTAGACTCTCTTTATATCAAGAAAAACAGCGGCTATTTTCTTATTATTGTTGGGATTCTCCTCCCGCTCTAAATAAGGTGTTGTTAAGGTTAAGGGCTGACTGTCACAAGTGAATCCCAATTGCTCTTGCAGAAGTATATTCTTTTCGTCCATGTGTCTTTTCATCTGGATTTGAGCAACTTTTTCCAAAATCTTTACATTTGTCCTGCCGAATTCAATAAATTGGATATAGTTTGTAACCTTTTCAGTTAGTCTAATTAATCTAGGTCACAGGCTCTACTGAGCTTATGTAATATACGTTCTGCCTCCATTGAGCTTTTTTTTATTTATTTCTTAATTAAGTATATTCCTCCCAGTCCACGATTTGGTCATCAGAAATTTGAAATGGGTTTGGACTTTCTTTATTTTTTGATCGTTTAGTTCTTTGATTAACTATTTCGGTTTTTCTTCCATGAAAGATTTTTGTATACATACATACATATATACATCTCTTATTTGGTCATCACATTGGACTAGAATACTAATACGATTTATTTCTGTTCTACTTATAGCTTGGGTAAATTAAAAACTGTTATATTTTAAATATTTCACTATCCTACACGTTAAAAACCACCAAATTATTGGATATAGCGTACTTTTGAATAGCCAAAAATTTAGTTCTGTTATTAAGTACCTACAATTATCGAAAATTTTATTCAAAACTATCCCATTTTCCTATAAACGTTTTACATACATATGAGCATGAACATATATGAATATTGGGCAAGACTTCTTCTAGTCCTTTGATGTTTGAAAGTGCGCTGGATATCGTTGAATGAAAGAAGTGAAATATTTAAGTTATTAATATTTTGCTTTTTCTATTTTAAATAGAAACTGCAATCAATTTCGAAACTGAATTCTTAAGCTAATTTATTTGCAAATTTTATTTATTGTTGTTCCTTGTATTTTCCAAGTATTTTTTAGACCAATCAAAGTTAGTGAACGAAATTGCATTTAAAAAGAAACTAAATACTAAAATTCAATCTCTTTGCATAGAACTTGAGAAAACACTGATTTAAGTTTGCAAGAAGAGAAAAGCGAAAAGTTTTTTTCCATAAAGAAAAGAGAAATAAAAGCTGTTCTGCAACAGATTTCATCACAGTTCTGAGACTTTTTGCTTCGTTTTTCCTTATTACAGAACGTAGATAATACTACGAAAAGAGACTGTAACTTTGACGATAAAAAGCGAAAAACAAAAACAAAAAAACCTTGGGACATCAAGGCTAGGAATTTCAAAGAGAAAGGCTTTAAAGAAAAGTTTCACTATGAATAATGGTTGTCGGATGTTTTGAGTAATACATTGAAAATATAAACGCAGGTAATGGAGTTGACATAATGCAAAATTTAAATTTTAAATTATTTTTCAAATTTAAATCTAATATCATAAATCTAAGACATTTCATATACTCCTTAAGAATTCCATAAAAACGTTTGGAATACAAAACCAGAACGGCGGATGATACGAGTATTTCGAATATTTCCGCAAAGTATTTTAATGTCTGCTTCCTTCCATCCATGTTTTGATGCTACTAATAAAGGGTTAACTCAATTTAAGTTTCTATAAGAATAATTTTGACAGAAAATTCCATGAATTCCTTGAACATTTGTATATTAGGTTTCTGCCATAGTAACGCGTTGTTCTTTCGTGTACCTATTCAAATTTACTCATCCCAATATTGAGAGATTTCATACTTACGAGTACGTTCACACATATGTATGTATGTATGTATATGCAATTTTTCGGCCTGCCGACTTTATGGAAAAAGAATGAAGTGAATTTTTACTGGGCAACCATTTATAATGGGGATGTTTTACAATTCTTAAGTCGACAAAGAAATTCTTCCTTTGTTTTTTATTTAGTTTTTGTTAATCGCTAGTTTTAATCTACTGTTAAGCATCATCAATTTATGGGGTGAAGAGCTTTTTTATATTTAAGTAACCTACAATAAAAAAACGGGAAAACCAGCAGATAACAGTTCTTTTTTTTACAGTAATTATATAAAATGAAAAGGTCAGGAACAAAATGATTTTGGCTATTCCCAGCTCTAGATTTAAATAGTGCTGAAAAGGTCGTATTAAAAATTTAAGCCATCCTCTCTACTTCACTTTCGCATCAGAGTTAAGAGCTATGCTTGTATAAATTTTTACTGAATTCGGGGCCATTATAAGATATAATCGTTTCAGTGCGAATATAGAACACAAAACTTTGATTGGAGCCTGATATACAGTAAATGATATTCGAATCACGAATGGAAACTTCGATACCGGTGCATCTATAACTAACCACACGCAGCTCGAGGGTCTGGCGAAATCGATCTATATACGCCCCTGAACTTTTTCTGATAAGGGTAAGCTAGCGAGCTCTGGGTAAGTATACAGTGCGCTGAACCACCAAATAATATAATAGAAGCGCCAACACCTTCGGCTACATTGGTACAGGTGTAAGGACTCTAGAAATTTAGCTGAAAAAGAAAAAAAATATCAGTACACCAAGCCAAGAACTCTGATACAGGGTGCACCTAATGTTTCAGACCATTTTTGTTTGGTAGTCATTTACAAATAAAATACTTGGCGCAACAGACGTATGTGGTCCAGGGCCTAGCTTCTCTCAACCATTCGTGCTGTACGTCGTACATTTTACGGACGAATGAGGAGAACTATGTACCTTTAATGCCATATCCGAAACAGCTATCGAGAAGCTTCTCATAACAGTTATTTTACTCTCGCATGTTTGTCAGACAATCACGAAAGGAAGTGCCGTGAACACAATTATTGTAATATTCTTGGATCTGATCTTATTCATCTCTTGCTCCATGTTTGAAGATTTTACTTTTTATCATCCTTTCAAAATATACGAGTACGAGAATAAATATCCTAGGAAAATCGTACGAGGCCCTGAAAGAACTGTGCGAAACTTCGCTCCTGGGCATCGTTAGCCGTTTTGAACAACTCAGCAGCTAGGCCGTCAACTCCAGCAGCTTTGTTGAACTTAAGCTAAGATATGGCTATCTTCGTCCAGGTCGGGTGCATGGAATTGTTAGTCTAAATTGTCCACCCTTTTTGCCAGACCCATCCCATAGCACTTCGGCTGCACGTAGCCTATTAATGGAACTAACATTCTACGTACAAATCCGAAGTTCGTTGTTCTTCTTTCATTTGCATGATTCATAATCAGTAAATCCGTCCATATCCGAAGTTTGTTGTCGTTAAGTAACTCCTTTTTTTCGTGGTCTGGCAGTTACCCCGGCGACATTTAATCAGCGGGCATAATTTCGTCCAATCAAAGTCTACCATTACCAAACAAGCTTGATAGATACCTGAGAGCTGCGCTAACTTATTATATTCCTCTACTACATTTTTGTTGAGGTTTTCTTCTCTCCCTTGTCACTATGCCAATTCAGGAGCTGTCATCTGCAACAAAGTTTCATTATTTATTTCGAAAAACCGTGTTCCTGATCTCATTGCGTATATAATGCTACACACACACTGAGTGCAGTGTACCCATAGATTAACGATACGGTTGCTCTTATTTATATGTTATGAATTTGAGCAATTAAATACACGAAAAATTACCCGTTTGCAATAGTAAAGTATTTTTGAAATATTTTAATTCAAAATCTGTTAATTTTGGTGTCCAATGAATAATACATTTACACAATTCACCTTTTTCCTGCTCATTTACAAATTACTCAAACTTGAAATTCAGTATTTAGTATTTATTATTAAGTAACATCATTTACAATAGATTTTAAAAATTGTCGCTCTGAGCTTTGGTAATAGATATGCGGTTGGATTAGACTTAAGGACCGGGTTGAATGTGAAATTTTAAGTTTTTCGAATAAGTATGGAGGCTGTTTGCTAATAATAATTCTATGCAGATACTTGATTGTGCAATACTCGAGATATTTATCAAGAGTACATACCAATATAGTTTTAGCGTATCGTGAAACATGGTCATAGCGTCTCTATCCATAAACATAACGTGTGATGTTGTTGAAAGCGATGTTGAGTTTACGTCTAATGAATGCACTGCAACAAAAAATTTCACAGCCGTAAGTAAAAATTGGAATCAGTAGATTTAAGAAAAGTCGTTCAATGCATTTCTCGACAAATTGTTTATACTCCATTTGGTCGTACTTATGTATACACATGTATATGCATCCTTAGATTCGTTTTAAGGAAAATCGATTTTCTCTTTAAAATCGGTATAGTACCTTGATTTTGGGGAAAGCATCAGTCCAATTGTTGAGGCTGCAGTTGGCTTTGCGCATAACTAGACGGATAGACGACAGACATAGAATTCACGGACACAATTTTTTAGTAAAATTCCTGCATTTTTCCAAAAGTGCTACGTTTGCCAAAGTTATCGAAAACTGTAGACTGTAGAAAACTGTAAACTATCAAAACTGTCGACCTTATTCCAAATAATTAAATAATTCACAGTTTTTTGAGTTTACTCGCAAAACTTAAAAATATCAAAAATCTATTGAGCGATGGTGATAAAATGTTGGTTTCTTATACGTCAAGAGGACGGTTCTCGTTAAGCTTTATACTATCATGTAAGCTTCATACTATCATGTAATCAAATTCAACAATTTTGAGCTTTAAAATTAAGCATTTTTCTGTTAATTACACGATATAAGCAATAGTAAAAAAAAGAGACCTACGCGTTACGCAAATAGCATTCAATTAAATTTTTAACCGCATGTTATGAAGTTCTTGTGTTCCAAAAATTAAAAAGTAAAATAGATTTTGTATCCTCAAACTATTAACAGAAATTAAGTAACTAAAAGAAATTTAGCAACAAGACTACCTACCTCAAGAATTTACCTACTTGATAAGAAAAGTTGTTGATATTTCATTACTTATTATAAATCATTTTGGATTATTATTCAGTACTTTCCAGTATAATCTAGTTTTATTAAATAATATAATGCATGCATGACTATTATCGGTTTTTAAATGAGTTATAGAGACATACAAAATATGAATTATAAAGCATTTTATATACCCGTGCGCCCCCCAAAGAGTAGCGCTTGTCGTAAAATGCGACTAAGGGGATAAATCACATACAGGCAATTTAAACATCCAGGTGAGCCAGCGACACACTTATCATCTTAAAACTGTCCCACAAGTGTGCATGAGAATCCGTGGGTTGCCATGACTGGAGATTACCGGTGTCATAAAAGGAAAACACGTCCCTACAATGAGCACTTGATGTATGGGTGGATGTTTTGGAGGGAAATGGGTATCGAATTAGTCCAAAAAGTACCTATACCGCCCATTCTCTGATCTACTCCGACCTAGTCAAAATATTTATTTGAATGGAAGAGTGATTCCCAAGTGCGAAAAGTTCAAGTATCTGGGATCTATGATCAATAGCGAAGCAACTATTGATGACGACATCAATTGTTAGCGTAGGGTAGATGAAGTGGCAGGAAAACGCTGCTATCTTCTGTGACAAAAAAATGCCCCCTAAACTGAAAGGAAGGCTATACACCGCAGTTGTTCTTCCAGCGGTCACATACGGTTCGCTGGATGCTGGACAATTTACAAAAAGCATGAGGGCAAATTAACGGCAGCTGAGATGAAGATGCTTCGCATGACAGCAAGAGTAACAAAGCTTGAGCGAATTGAAAGTTCGAAAATCCGAGGAAGCCTTCACGTCAAAGAACCCATCTCGAAAAAATTAGAGCACGACCGCCGCAGTTGGTATTGCCATATTCAAAGGAGGGATCCTACGAACCCTGTCAAAAAGGCAATGTCGATCAATGTTCCTATAAAAGCGCACAAGAGAGGCAGGCCAAAAAATTCCTAGATCACACAAATGCAAAAACAGCAGCATTTAATTGTTTTCAGTGACGAAGTGATCCGAAACCGGGAGGCCTGTAGATTTTTGAAGGTCGAATGCGCGAACCAGTAGGGATGCAGTAAAGTGGGAGGGTCATGATTCTTATAATCCTGAACCTTATAATCCTGATCGTCGAACAAAAGGGAAGAGAAATAAAGAATCTTATAAAACTTTATAATATGTATGTACATACATACATACTTATGTACTCTTCGATGCTCGAATTATTTCGAAAAATTTAAACTTCACCTCCCCGTTCCCCATACACGGGCTCTGATGAATATATTCTCGGTTGTTTCCAGAGAATAATTCTTCGTAAGATATTCGGTCCCGTTTGTGTCGACGTGCTTTTGAGGAGGAGATCCAACGATGAAATTTAAGAGCTGTACACCGACATCGACCTAGTCAAAAAACTGCGCACCAGTCGCGTAAGATGGCTAGGACATGTAGAGCGAATGGGCACCAATGCCCGCAAAGTTTCCAATCTAATCCGGAGGGACAACGCATTAGAAGACGACCTCGTCTAAAGTGGCGCGCACAAATAGAAGTGGACCTCAACCAACCTGGAGTGGGCAACTGGAGGCAGTTAGCTAAGGACCGGACTAACTGGAGAGGCTTGTTGGTTGAGGCCTAGGTTCACCACGAGCTATAGCGCAGCCTAAGTAAGTAAGAAAGATCCATTTTTGTGTCTTGAAGACCACTTAAGATTTTAGTAGTCTCTGACTGGGGAATCTGTCCATCCAGGATGCTGTTGAACTCAGCCGATGTTGCATGCTGGAAGGTGTAACAATTAATATTTGGATTTAATAGTTGCCTGAAATCTTGGTTCCCGATGAAAAAAGTTAATTCGTTCTTTAAGTGAATTTCGGCCTATTTCGCTAGAAGTCTTACTTTCTTCGATGATCAAAAACGAACTGCTCTCAGACAAAAAATTTCCACCAAATTTCGCAATAATGCATTGATTACGAAGGCCCCTCGATGATTTACAAAAGCAATTTACTTAAATGTCCGATACACTCGGTACGTTAATATCCTCAGTATAAAAGTATGTATAATTATGTCTATGAAAGCTTTCGTTCTTTGGTGGCAAATAAATAAATAAATATATAAATATGTACATACAATTTGAGTAATTGGATGCCTCACCCGTTAATTACCATATCCTTGAACTTCTAATTTTCTTCCCTTTGCGATATATTCCCTTCCTGCTTCGTTACCAATTCTTGCCTTAAAGTCTTCTATGACCATGTTTGATTCTCACTGCACCCTAAAAACTTCTCCAACGTCAGGAAGCCATCACGATTGTCATCTCCTGGATTGTACTGCCAAGAATTTTCATTATTGTATTTTAGGTTTAGATACGTTATCCTTTTGTATATGTTATCCTTTTTACTATCTGTTTCTGTTATCTGCTGCACCTCTGACAGCTGCTGGAGAACCGTCACTTCCCCATCACTCTCGCATTGCAAATTTTTCTTTTGTCCAAGTAGAAGTTCATGCTGTCCACCTGCATTGAATGACAGCGAATTCGTATTTTCTTTTCGCGATTTTTCGTTGTTTTTCTTTCCTATTCCAACAAACGGCGCCTTCATTCTTGAGCTTCTTTCCAGTACCACCGTTTCGTGACTAGTTACATTGTTGGCATCGACTTCAATCCGTATTGCAACGATGACATTTGTTACTTTAGCTCTAATCGCCAGAGTTCGCAAGGAAGCCAACACAAATGGATCAGTGCTTTGTAGTAGATTCATGCAAAGTGATTTTACTGCCACATACACTCCGTTTGCAGTTGCCATGTGCAATTCTTTTCGTTTGCCTTTTTCTCCAGGAATTCTACTTGTCAATCCAATAAAATACAGCACGTCTCCATTTGCTTCAGATATTCGCGAAAAACAGAACACTTGAAAATGTTGTTGATTATTACTCCGTCCAATTCTAATGAAAATTAAAATTGCAAAAGCTATATAGCTCTATGCATTTTAGGTAGGTCAGGCTAAGTTGACCCACCCTGTACAATTCTTTTTAAAAGTACCGTCCTTTAACTAAGGGATGCACATACAGAATTGTAGATAAAATAAACAGCAGAAGAAAAAAAGAAAACTTGTGTGCGGAAATCAAGGTATAAGAACTAAAGAAAAAGTAAATATTTATGTACATAGTATAATAATGCATCTAGAATGCTTGTTATTGAAGGAACTATGTCACAGTCTTGAGGTTTATACTATGTGAAACTTATCTTATCTCATTTTTTTATAATAATGAAATATGGACTGTAATACCCTGCAATATTTAGCTCTGTGTACAATAACATCCTCTTTTTATAGATGTATGTATGTATATGGTTTGAATAAAAATCTGGTGTAACCATATGATGATATGGCCATCATTCACTGTGGTGTTGTGTAAAAATTACTGTATCCCTTAAATAAATCATCAACATGTCAAACAAAAATGGAGAAGTTATTTTGAGAGACGTCAAAGGTCATTTCAACCTTTTTAAGATATCGAAATTCCAGAAAAATAAAACGGAAAATAGTTCAGCCTTATTTATATTCCATTTATTTCCTCCCAGCGATCCCACCATGAAACTAGCTTGCGTTTACAATTTCACAGAAAATGGATTCAGGGGCACATCCTTTTTCGAAATGGAAGGAGATGGGACCAACTTAGGGTTTTCATCAGATTTTGTTATGCTAGTTAACTTGAAGAAGAGGAATCTATGTGAAATCTGAATCGACTTTAATTCAAGTCGACAAATTATAGTCCCTTACATGTAAAAAGGACTCCAGTCGTGTTATTGCTGTGCAGTTCTCAGTAAGGCTATGACATTATTTTGCAGCAACGAAATTACACGTATACATTTATACGAGTGAGTAAGTACATACTCGTATCTGAAAGGGATTTATGATTAACGAGGAAGGGTGTAGATTCATATATCATAATTTATTCATAGTGTGTCGGTAACCATACCGACGATACTCATAGTTTCTTAACATTAGAATGAAAGAAGGACACATTATGAAGTGCAAAAATGCACGTTTTGAGCATTAGAAACACAGACTTAAACTTAATCTTAAATATTTTCTATGTAAAATTTAAAAACTCAATACTCTAGTTATTTAAATTTTTTTTCGATGATGAAATAGTCCATCTCTTCGTGGCCACATGGATGTACCAGGTAACGTAAAGGCGGAAGAACTAGCCAGGACAGTGTCACATCTAAGCGTTTCGCAGGCCCTTCCCGAAGCTAAAAGACCGCTTAGCACTTTGAACAGGAAGATAAACATTGAGTCCAACGAGGAAGCTAACAGGCGTTGCTATTAATTATATATACATACATATGTGCCATAGCCAAATCTTTATGGCCAGTGTATGATAAAAAGACAACCGCAGATCTCATGAAACTCATTCGCCGGGATATTCGTATAGCTCTCTGTTTGATAGGCAATCATGCAGCATGGCTAGGACTAACCGACAACGACTTCTGTAGGAACTACATGGACGATTGTCCAGCTTGCTTATTACGCTAAGAGTAAGAGTAGATTCGAGATAATAAAGTTATTTATACATTTGACTGATAACGAGAAAATGATATCATAAAATGACCGGAAAAATTCATCCAATTGGTTCCATTCGGAAAGCACTTTTTGTGGATGAAGAACTTTGCTCCAGCAAAGCCAAATATTTCCTGAAAAATGCATTCCGATTAAGCCTTATAAAAGGCTATAAATTCTTCGAACAGTCATAGTAACAGGTTTTAGCGTAAATTTGAGTTTTACAATGGCTGGCTAATGAGCGAGATCTAGGGGTTCATTCTGATGTTGTAGTACGTGTTTAAGAGAGGTATTTTCCAATAAAAACCGTCGAATATAGTTTTGTTGTTGCTGTTGGTCAGTACTTCAAAGCACTAGCCAAGCCATAACCATGAACTCCACGTGAGCCCAGATATGAAATTCAATATAAACTAATGCAGTTCTTTCGTCTACAACGACTATGCAACGTATATGTATGCTAAAACGTGTTTCTTCTTGTTGATCATCTCTTTTTACCGAAGTATGCTTTGTCCTAGGACGAAACTCCGCAAGCGCTGAGTATCTTCCTAAACCGTGTACAGCGTCTTAGTTTTGTGAAAGGTTACAAACTGAACATAAGCGTTATTACGGTTCAATGTACTCGTATGCACATAGTGACAATCCCTGAGTCCTTTTATTTGAAGGATAAGCATTATTTTCTCTTGGCGGTTAATATATTTATTAGAAAACTCTTTATCAGATATTGTAAGTCATTAGCTTGTAAAGGTTACATGGACTTACTGCGACCCTTCTGGAGCTGTATTCGAAGTCCTTCTTCGCAGTCTTATTATTCTTCTTATAATAGTATCCATTGGTTCTTGACCCGTTCTCTGATAAAATTGTTCGTTGGGAATGCTTCCTACCTTGGTGTAGAAACTGCCCTTCACCATTACGTCGTTCCCATTAAGTGATTGGTTGTAGACGGAGCCTAAATGGGTATAAAAATTGTCCTTATCATCATCAGTTGCAACATCGATCGAAGCATACACTGCATGATAATAATTTTTCTTACTTCGTTCTGAAATCTAGCCGTTTATATCCGGTCACTGTGAGTTTTCCATGATATGTATGAGGCTGTTTCGTGCTGCTGAAGTTAACATCAGTTCTACTTCGGACGTCCGCGTGGTCTGTGTCTAGCTTATGTATATCGCATGACTTCACGTTCTAGTTGGTAGAATCTAGCGTTTTGAAGCCGATGTTGGAGAAATTCGAGCGTCTTGACATTCCAGAAACCGATCACTGTTTCTTACGGTTTCTTACGATTGCAGCTCGCTAGGCTACAGACCAACTGACATTTATCCTGTCTTATGACACACGAGGCTCCCTATTCGTCTTCTCCGGTTCGCAGTTTCCCAATGGCACCACCAAAAAGTGGAAGTAGGGCTTACTAACTGCTGGAACACAATGACGTCGCTATTACTTGAGGTTGTGCACCGATGTCGCACTCCCTCTTAAAAGATTCGTCCACAATCATTTCGCGTCGTTTGCTTATGTCATGCTAAAACTCAACTTGATTGAAATTGTGTTTATCAAGAAGAAAAAAATGCATTTTTAATGGAAGCGGTATCTAAGCCGCATTGCTTAGCCTGGTCTTTTCGAATGGGCATATTAACGGTTAGGAAAATAATAGTGCGAACTTATCAGGTGCTTTGGAAATTGTTGTCAAAGGTGTATGTGCTGGAGTGTAGCACTTGATTCATTTGAATACTATTGTCAAAGGGTTTGAAGATTGATGGGATATGCCAAATTGTATGGGTATTATTAACGGCAAGCATATTGAAATCAAGTGTCCACCGAACACTAACCTGAAGTATTTTAATTATAAGGGGTACCTCAGCAGTGTTTTTTTCGTCATACATATGTGATGCCAATTATACTTTCACCACTGTCGGTGTTTTAGATTTCGGGAGGCAGAGTGATGCTGGCTTTCTCGTTGGCTAAAAAACAATCGCCAACGATCTGAACACACCAGCATCAGAAAACTAATAAGCTCTGAAAGGATTACACCGCCCTACTTTGTTAGCGATTGTGCCCTTCCTTACGGAAGAACTTTATAAAATAGGAAGAACATTAGGACACATTGTACAACTGCCTTTCTTACTGTCCTGAAGCGAAAATAGATCAGAAGAAGTATTTCGAGTTCGTCACGAACTCACCAGATTCCTTGACGAACGAACCTGATTAAAAAATTTATTATATTATTAATTATTAATGCTGACAGATTGTTTCGGTTGCTTTTCGCTGGAGCGAAGGATTTCCGACTGAAGGAAGCATAAATACAGCATTATTTTCAGTTTGGTTTCATTTCGAAGCTCTATAGGTAATGTGCTCAGCTTCTCAAGCATACTGCGACAAAAAAGCTCATCTGCAACGATGACTGCAGAAGAAGAAAGAAGTGCTGCTACAATTTCGCCGGTTTTTTCGTTATTTTTTTTTTCAAACTGCTGTAGATATTCTATTGTGAGAAGCACCGCCTGCTCAATCGAGAATGAAGTCGAGGCAATAAGACGAGTTTGTTTTAGTGAGTACTCGTTCTCCACACAGCTTTATCTAAGTACATCGCATAAGTCAAAATCGGGAGTCAATCAACTTAAAAGTGATTCCGTACTTGCTCTGCGTTTAAAGCACTTGACACCCAGTGAATAGTATGTTTTGAACCACTTGTGTACTTCCAGAACATTTGTGGCTCTTCTTCTTGAAATTTTTTTTAACTTTTAAACGACAGTGACAGCATTATATTCGAGGAGTAACATGCTAGGATCTTTTCGTTATTTAGCAGACTAACACCAACCGGGAGGTGCTGCTCCTACTAATAGTTTCTCAAATTATATTTTAAATTTATTTGGTAAAAATCAAAAAAAAAAAATTGAAATAGAGCCTATGGCCTAGCTTTCCCCAAACATTTTTGGTTACTCTCATTTTTTCCATGAATAATGACACCTACGTTTTATGTCATATCCTAAGGGCGTAATTGAGAAGCTTCTCCTGACAGTTCTTACTCTCGGATGTTTGTCAGACAGTCACGAGAGGTGGGACCGTGACCTGTTAATATTTTCTTGTATAGGAACCTTCTGCGCAATAGTCCACTAACCACTGCGCCCACGGCGCCAACCTTTCGGTATCTCTATGTTTTTTTTTTTTAAATGGATATACAGTCGAATCCCTCTAAGTCGAACCTCCTCTAACTTCCCTCTAACTTGTATTTTTCGACCCTTTTTTTGCACTCCCTTCAAAAAAAATATATATATTAATCCCTCCCTCTAACTCGAATTTTCCAAATATCCCTTCAACTCGAACTAATTCTGAACTCCCGTGAAAATGCAACTTAGAGGGAGTCGACTGTATTTATATTCTCTAGAGATCAAATATTTTCTCGACACCAATACTTTCACTTTTAGGTTAAAGTTAAAATTTGAATGGTCTTTGAAACCCGCAATAATAAGAATTGGATGGAATTAAGTACGTAAAAACACCTCTGTTTTAACGGGAGTGAGGTATCCCAGATTTGATTCGATGCATAACTGGACACATTAAGCTAACACCATGAATATTTAAAGCAATTTAAAGAAGACTTAAAAGGATCACATAGATACTCCTACTTGTCTGCATTCTTTTATATCTTTCTTCCAATTTCAAAGTAAATTTGGTAATAACAAAGGGCTAGTAATAAAATTCAGTCATAAAACGAATGTACATATACAGTTAGTGTGTTGAATTTTTTTATTCTAGCATATAAAAATAATATCTAAGCTTTGATTGGTCTGCGTTGAAAGACAGTGTCCAGTAATACTGTTTTTGTTTGACGCAGTAAAATTCTATGTTTGGATTTACACATACTATAAATCAGACCGGCAGACGATTGCTATCTGTCCATCACACTAGAAATCTCATAAAAATTATTTTAATGGAAATTAAGGTCCTGTGGACATAAACAACTCTATTTGTTTTGTTTTTTATATTCATGGCACAGTAACAACTGGCATTCAATTTTGTAGCGAATGTGTTGCAGTGAATTTAAAGTCAGTAAAATGGAACACAATGTATTTCAGTGGAAACTTATCGCATTATCTTCTTTAGTTATCGGAAAATTATTATGTATTAAGCTTCAGTTCAGTAAACTTTTTACTCTGTTTATTAACTTACATACTTATCAAGCATTATCGAAATTTTCAGCCGTATACTATCTGCATTGCCCACTATTGTTAAACGCTTATAAAAATGAAAGAGTGGTAATAATAAAATTAACACTTTCACTGACGTACAAGCGTTGTATGGAAAATTCTAGGACATAATTCACAGATGTGGACGAGTGGGTTTTGTTTTAGGAAACCAGTTCAAACTCTGTGCCGTGAAACAGTCGTACCGAATGACTCAATTCACTTGGCTGTTATGTACTATTATGGTTCTATATTATAGGTCACGTCAACATCTGTCACGACAGTCAGGTTGCGATTAAGTCTTAAGTCTGCCTACATGATTGCCACCAAGATCGTGACGAAAGGGAGGTGTAACGGTGGTCTGATACCGGGTAAAGAAAGAGCAGATGCTCTTGCAAGGGAGTGGTCAATTAGCCCCGCCATGAATAGGCTGCAGTAAGTCATTCCTTAAACAAACAATGGCTGAGCTGCTACTAAGACAGTGCCTCCACTACTGGCTACGCCTTGGTACATACCGGCAGACGAAAATATATATCAACGTACCCAGTGCGGGCGCGGTGGTTTAGTGGTTAGTGCTTTGGATTACTGAGCATGAGGTTCGAGGTTCGAGTACCAAAAAACACCAAAAAGTTTTTTCACGGTCCCACCTCTCGCGAATGTCTGGCAAACGCCCGAGAGTAATAACTGTTATGAGAAAGCTTGTAAGCCTTTCGGATATGGCTCTAAACTGTGAGTCCCTTCCATTTGTGTGAAAAAATATAACACGCACAACACGAATGGTTGCGAGAAGGTAGGCCCAGGACCACGTACGGTCTGATGCGCCAAGAATTTGTATTTTTTGCACCCAGTGCGGACAGAACTAAATTTCTGCTTAATCTACCCAAAAGTGATTTGAGAACTACAGGGCTCATTACGGGTTTTACTTCCTTTAACTGAAAAACAGCTGAAAACTATAGGACTTAGGAGTTCCAGCCTTTGTGAGATGTGCCTGGAAAAGAGCTTTATGCATTTGCATAAGTCAGGCACTTTACCATGTGCAGTTTCATCCTCAGGTATGAGGAACTGCCTACGCTCAAAAAGAGCTTTATGCATTTGCATAAGTCAGGTACTTTACCATGTGCAGTTTCATCCTCAGGTATGAGGAACTGCCTACGCTCAACATTTCTGATCTGTTGCGTTTTCCAAAGCGCATTGACAAGTTTGAGTGCGGACAATACAGACCTGCTACTGTCTCACATGGAGTGGGCTTCGGCCAAAGTACAATGGTCCCTATGTGCTAAATCGTTTTAAAGAGCGCCTTAATTTCACTTTCTGTATTCAGCAAGCTGGCTTCGGCTCGGGATTCTCCTGCATCAGCCGCATGGACACCTTTTTGTTTATCGCTTCACTTCAACGGTTAATAAATACAGCATACAACAGACAATGGGTATCTATCACTAAGGTTATGCTAACGTCGTCTGTCTGCTTTCACACAGAGTACTGAAAATGTACAAAATGGTGTATGGACTAGAACCAGAAAAAATGGGTGGGTCTGAGGATAAATAAGGCCAAGACAAAACGCTCAGTTTTGCAGACCCTGCCATTCAATAAAACGTGACAGTCGATTTAGGTGGCAATTTTCTTTAATTAGAAAATATTATTTCGGCTGAACTTGACAGCGCAACCACCAAGGCTGCATTCAGAACGCTTTCCAAAGTATATAAGTAGAAGCAAGACTTGCAACAGATGACTGTTGGAAGCTATTCGGGTGAACAGTGAAGATAGGGGAAGCTGGTGCAGAGATGTAGCAATAAGCAAATGACAAAGCATTTGCAAGCAAAATAGTCTGTTGGCTTTCCTCCATTTCTTATAATTTTATTCCTCCCGTGCTTCAAGTAAAGCAAGCTTTTGGCTTCAATCGAGCGAGCTTTAGCTCGACAACATTTTCTTTCTCATACACCGTTCTTCTCTTTGACGAGGTGGTGAATCTTTTGAGGTAGGGGGTTTTTGAATGAAACTTATTTCTGATCCATGTTCTTCAGTTTAAAAATGTTTCAAAAGAAATTTTTTAAAAATTTAACTTTCCCAACTATTTGGGCAGTATTGACGGAAAGCATATTAGACTTAAGTGTCCAGGACATTTGGACAAAATCTAGGTATTACAATTATAAAGGTTTCTTTTCAATACTGCTCTTGACAGTGGGTGATGCAAGGTATCGTATTCAATTGATCGATGTTGACGCACATGGAAAGATGCAGGAATTTTTGCAAATTTAAACATTTGTAAAAATATTGACAATGGTCATTTATTCCCCAAGAGAATAGCTGCTACTCAACAAAGAGCAGAAAGCTTCATTTGCGTTTCTAGGAGATGAAGTATTTTCCTTAAGAAATTATTTATTAGGACCCTACCCTGTAAAGCGACTTCAAAACAATACCACCGGCCTAAGATTTTAATTACCGCTTGTCAGGAGCAGACACTTTTTCCAACAAATTTGAGCAAAATTTCAGCTCGAGCAATGAGACAGCATATGTTTCGCCGTCTCGATTTCCTCCAGGCATAATTCACAGGTATCCTCCTCCATAGGACGAAAACCCATCTTCTTTGCCCTTCGCTCCAAGCTTAGAACTTCCAATATTTTTACCAACAACTTGACATTCTATCAGGTGATCAAACGCATGTGAGAGAGCAATCATTTTGGCTTGATAGACTGAGGTATATTTCCCCAGACTAACATAACAGGTTAGTTCTAGATCTTCTGAAAAGATACCTGCCCCCGCTCTGCCATTGATCATGGACCCATCCGTAAATAATGTTATATCACCAATTTTCTTATCCGGAGGAGTTCCATCCTCAATAAGAGTTTTGCGAAACGTTCCGGTAACACGCCCTCTCTATATTCCGTCCATAGGCATATTCAGCTCCCACCTTTATCCACATACCCTTTTGCACTGATGAAGCACCCTTTCCGCCTTCCGGAACTTTTCTTCTACATGAAGGTTCCAAGTTAGTCCAGCATCTAGGTATACTCCCAGATACTTAACGTTCTTGGTCACGATTAGTTCCGATCCAAAAGTGTGAAGGGCTCAAATTCCAGATCTCTCTTCTTCCTTGTGAAGATGATTAGATCTGTCTTCAAAGGCTACTCTCAGACTTTCGAAGCATTTTTTTTCGAAGGCGCCTTCAATGTCCATTATTGTGGTCATTGCAATGCATCCGGTAAATGTATGTATATCTCTTCTTCCGCAACGCGTACAATCTGGTGTAGCGCTGTTTCCGTAGACTTGCCAGCTCTGTATGCATGTTGTCTACTATTCAAAGGACACACCTTCAGCACCGTTCTCTCCATGTGGTCCAACACAATTTTTGCCATTGTTTTCAACAGAAATGATGTTAGGCTGACCGGTCTGGAGGACTTCGCTTCGGTATTAACTTTTTTTCCCGGTTTCGGAAGAAACACCACATTGGTTTCTCTCCAAGTTATTAGTATATAGCCCATAGCCTATAGGCAAGAAACCTATATAACCCTAAGTCTCGGTACAATGAGATCTGCACCCAATTGCATCAGAGCGGGGAAAATACCATCCGTTCCTGCAGTCTTGTTATGAGAAAACGTCGCTATTGCCTCACTGATTGCTTCTGGCGCTACTATCCGTTCCGTTTCTGCCCTATCCATCCTGTTTGCTTCTTGTTTCCTCGGGACACAGGGCTGATCTGACTTAAGGCTTCCCGGAAAGGAAATGTGTCTCTATTTTCTTATTAAAATTACTTTGAATGCTAAATTATAATACATATGTACATGTACATATGTAGATTTGTTAAAAGACTGCCAAAGAAAACGAAAAAAAAACGCGTCAGGGCAGAATTAAGACTCGGTGACCACAATTACAATAAGGAATAAGTGTACATGTGTATAGTCAAATCGTCCTGGAACTTTAACTGCAGCTTTCTTCGAAAATGGGTAGAGCGTGTTCAATTTGAACTATCCTCGTATTAGTACAAAATAGTATTAAATTTTGTAAAATAGTTCATCAACAACTGAAGAATTAAACCATACGAGGTATTAAACACTCCTTGATACAAACTCCATCCATCGGAGAAATTACGAATCAAAATAAAATCAAGTTAATATTAAGTCTTTCTGCGAGGAAAAAGATATTAATTTTTATAAGCAGGTGAAAATTACAGAACTGATGTTGGTTATCTGTCGCTTGATGGATCATTAGCCTAGTCTTTTAAGAGATTGTTGTGTGCATTTGAATATCGCCAAAGCAGTCCGCTGCAAACAAGCTAAAGCTGTAGGACTTAGGAAGTTTCTAGGGCAAAAGAGTTAAGAAAACTTTGTTTTAAATTTATCGTGCAATAAATTTTCACTTATCGTAGACGAAATTACAGATGTGAGTTATCAGAAAGCGTTAGTTTTATGTGCAAGATTTTTTTCCTAGGAAGCTGCCCAAAATAAAAAAAAATCGTCCTAGAGCCTTTTACAGTTGGAGCAAAGTAATGCTAATTATATATGTATTTGAATCCATTAAAGGATTTTTAAATGAATGGAATAAACCACTCCACAATCTTGTTGGATTAGGCACTGACAACGCAAGTGGAATGTCAGAATGGTTCGTCCGCAAGATTCAGTGCAGTAAAATACTCCTATAGTTTGGATGGGCTACATGAGAAAATGGAAATTTATGTAATCTATGTACATACATATATGTATCTATAAAAAATTTATGTATAATTAAAAGTAATTTATGTAGTTTTGCAAAAAAACTAATTATGTTCTGGCTTCAAGTTGTGTACGTGACATAAATTTAAAGATATTTATCTAGGCATAAGGTAGATGAGTTCAAATTGAATTAAAATTTGTATTTGACTTTTATACTGAACTCAACGCAACTCGCAACGATTCTAAAGTGAATTTGAGTTTAATAATTCAAAATTTAAACTTTTGTCATCTATTAATCCGAGAAACTAGTTAGATTCAAAAACTCGAAGTACCGCTGCTGAATAGCTTTTTTTTTGAATTACGATATTGAAATAATACCTTCCTAAATGATACTTCTAAGGTGTCCAAAAATGGAGGCATCTGATACTCCGGAGGAATTCGAGAGCACGGTCAGGTTGATGTATAGCAATATGGAAGAAGGTTTATTTATTGTCGCTTTTTCACTTTTCTTTTGGGGCCACTTTTCATTGGGGCTAAATTTTGTGCAGCCGACGACAGATAGATCCTACTGAATAGTTGATAAATTTCAGACATAGTATCTTTAGCTTCAGCTAGCGATGGCTAGCTTAATTAATCGGCGAGGCCTTTTCAAAAGCTGTATATAAATTTTCATCCCTACAACCTTTAACAATAACATTGATTGCATTATCGTATTTATTGTCTTTCTTCTGGCTTGTTTAAAGCTGCCGTCGATGTCGCTGTAGATATCAATAGTGATCGAGATTAAGTAGGATATTGGTGTAGGCAATGAAACATTTTCCATACACACTGAATTGTTCAGTTCTTCTGGAGCTTCTACTGCTTTTTTGCTTTGCTCTGCTACGAATTCCTGCGGGACATACGTAAGTGCATTAATCTTTATAATTACTTTACACAGTTTCGTGGTTGCTAGTATTTTTCATATGTACATATGTATGCAGGTATATTTTTCTTAACACCTTCAATATCCTTTCCAAGTTCAGTTTGTACTCTTTGCTTTTATAATTTCTCAAACACTCAAATTTCCTGTATTAATTTATCAATAAAAAAAAATATTAATTTTAACACTTCTTGGGTTGCCCACTCGACCAAGGGATGCCAGACGTCCTGCTAAATACGGGACCGACCCACTAAAAAGTTTTTGTCCCGCATGAAAAATTATCCCGCGAAATGTCCCGCTTTCAGCTTGTCGGCTTGTCGCTTGGAAGAAGGTAGTATACGCAGATGAAAGTAAATTTAATATTTTTGGTAGTGAAGGACGCATTACTCTGTGGCGAAAACCAAATGAAGAGTTCAAGAAGGAAAACCTAGTACCAACAGTCTAGTATGAAGGTGGCGGGGTTATGGTCTGGAGGTGTATGTCGGCTGGTGGAGTTGGTGATTTGCTTTTTATCGCGGAGACAATGACACAGTGGGTGTATTTGAATATAATTAAAAATCATTTGCGTCAGATAACGACCCTAAAGACAAATCATACACCGTTCGATCATGGTTGCTTTATAATTATCCCAAGGTCATTGAAACACCGCCTCAATCCCCGCACCTTAACCCTATTGAACATCTATCGGATATTCTTGAAAAGAAAGTAAGGAAGCACACAATCAATTCAAAGGCCGAGTTATAGAGGATTTTGGCGGAGGAATGGTCACTTATTACCACCGAAGATACCACAAATTTGGTCAAAGATTCCAAGAAAACTTCAGAAGGTACTCGAAACCAAGGGTATCCCCACAAAATATTAACATACGGTGCTTACTATTTTTTTTACTTTTCAAACCACTGAAGTTACATTGTACCATTACTTTTGTGAGATTGATTTTGTGTCTTATTAAAATAATGTTTACATACTTTCTTTTGTTTTATAATTATTTTTTGTATGAATTGTGCTATGTTAAGTTTTGTTTTTTAAAAAGTAGTGCTAAATAAACAAAACGGAATTTATGTTTTGCTTACATCCTGAATGAAATGATTTAAAATTCTTTTCTACGCCATCTGTCTTACAACTTTTGCGAGGCACTGTATGTACATACATACTTAACAGGCTATGCAAACAACCTGATCAAATGTGGCCTCCATGAGACATTTTCCAGATATGTATGTATGTCAAATACCTAAACATGAACCATGGCTCATGGAGACGATGTTTTACGCACGTGTTTTCGTATATCCTATTTATCCTGTACATCTATGTACATTGGCTTACAGCATTACAATAAAGTAGGTATGTTCACTGCATTGCACGCTCCGCAATACATGTGCCTATTCTGAAGTATTCTTCTACAGGATAGTTATATGTACATATGTATTTTGTTGAGATTTTGAAATCCTCGCATCACCATCTGTCTCCGATGGCACCTCAACCCGTTTGTCACAACCAGCCGGGAACCACTGAGAAGAAAACGATGTACATACATCAGCTGTGTTCAAAATAATAGTAGTGAACCTTAAAAAATTATGTAAAGTAGCTTAAGGTCGTAGCCAGAATTAATTTTGATTTGAAATTAAGGAAACAACAATATTACATATGTCGTTCTTAATTTTTTGAAGACATAATGTAAACAAGCTTGTTTATATACATAAAAAAAATAATTTAATATATTGTTAACACAAAACTTCATTGTTCAAAAAAATAGTAGTATTTGCTTAAATCTAAAAAAAATAACAAAATTTAAATGGAACTTCTTAAAAAAATAATCAAAAACCTTAAATTAAACTCAGCGCTTTGTGATAAACCCCTTGTAATCCAAAACCGCCTTTCATCGCCATTGCATGGAGTAAACCAAGCTCTGACATCTTGCAACGCTTATTTTGCTCCATTCATCCTTCACCATCCGCCAAAGCTCCCGATTGTTAGATGGCCTACCACCAGCTAGCTTCCCTTTAACGTCACCTCAAAGGTTTTCAATTGCATTTAAGTCCGGGGACTGTGCGGGCCATGATATAACCTCAATAGTTTTGACCCAAAACCACTCTGGATTTTAACTTGTATGTTTGGAGTCATTGTCCTGTTGGAAGACCCATTTCAGTTGCATTTCATATTGGGCAGAGGGAAGCATAACAAAATACAAATTCTTGGCGCAACGGACCGTATGTAGTCCAGAGCCTAGCTTCTCGCGACCATACGTGTTGTGCGTGTTATATTTTTCACACAAATGGAAGGGACCTACAGTTTAGAGCCATATCCGAAAGGCAAATTGAGAAGCTTTCTCTTGACAATTATTACTCTCGGACGTTTGTCAGACATTCGCGAGAGGTGGGACCGTGAAAAACTTTTTTGGTGTTCTCTGGGATTCGAACCTCGAACCTCACGCCCAGCGATCCAACGCACTAACCACTTGAGCCACGGCGCCCAATAAGGGAAGCATAACATTGTTTAAATTTCAACGTACACGTGTTGGTCTATTAAATTGTTAATTAGGTAGATCGGTCCCACGCCGCGGTAGGGGAAACATGCCCAAACCATTATTTTAGAGCCATCATGTTTTACCGTCTTTGTTGTGTATTTGGGACGATATTCGACATTAGGTGAACCGGGAACATATTGTCGAGAACTAGTACCACCGAACAGGACTAATTGACCTTCGTCCGTCCACAATATATTCCGCCATTTCTCTCCAGGCCATTGAATATGTTTTTCTGCAAATTTACTTCAAGCTGCTGCATGTTGGTTAGTTAGAAGCGGCATCTTGCGGGGGCTCCGTGCAAACAAGTTATGCTCCACATGCCAGCTATGAATTGTCACTACACTAACAGACAGTTTAAGGTCTTTTTGAATGATTTTGGAAGACGTAGAAGGGTCAATTTTGCTGCATCGGACAATGCGCCTGTCGTCTATGGCCTTTTTCCTCTAGTTTCTGGCTAATAGCATTAGCAATCATCGTTGCTTTATAATAAATAATATTTTAATTTCCTTGTAGATATTTTCCTCCTCGCGTAGTTTCAGAATGAGCTTTCTCTTTTTCTTAGTCCAATGTTTTGCTCGGCCTACAGTGTTCAATTAGAATTTATGTGTACATTTATGAATTAGTATAAAATTAAATTCATAAATGTATGCCCATGCTTTCTATTCAGTTTTATATTTCTTTTCACTTTAGTTAATTTTTTTTTTAAAGTCATATCGTCGCACTAGTATTTTTTTGAACAGGTATATTTTCCTCGTAAACCAGATTATGACCAATATTTCACATACCCAGCTTTGGAAAAAGAATTTTGGAATATGTTTCTGTTTCCTAAATTCCATTCAAAATGTCTGCCGGCTGAATTCAGATTTTGAACGATTCAACATGCTAAAATTTGTTATTCAATAATTTGTCAAGGAGCACTACTATTATTTTGCACACAATTGTATGTATGAAACTGTCGACAGCAATAAAATATAAATTACTCAAGTAGATATTTTTTAAATAAAATTCATTAAACATTTTCTCCAATGACATTTGAAAAGAATTCCCTTTCCCATAAATTTTGTATGTAGTTTGAAAACTTCAACCATTTAAGTACAATTATTCTGTTTACACCACTAATATTGAAGTTTACTCTTGCAAACTAAACCGCTAATCCATTTTCCTTAAAAGTTCGACGAATTAACCTATGCTAATCCGTCCAACCCTAACCATCCCGATGCGCGAAGTAACGCCACAAGCTAATTAGCCAAGTACCAAGTAACCCAAGCGATTATTGTGTAGCAACTAGCAATGACTCCTGTGTGAGAGGCATTGAATAGTTACCACAAAATGTGTTCACTACAAGTATGCGTGTACATACATACATACATATGTACAGAAATAAATTAGTTTTCTTTTCGAATTGCAAGAAACTATTTAATGGCGGTAGTTTAACGTTCAGAAGGCATTTTACCATACACTTGAATATAGAAGTTTTTGAGTAAATTTGTTGCCTGAAGTCATTCTTACTAAGCCGCATTCACATAACCATAGATGTTACTGATTTAATAAGATTTTAACCATGAACAATTTACTCAACGAATTCTAACGAAGTCGATTAGTAGACCTCATTTCGAAACGAAACAACTGTTAGAGAATGAAAGGTCTAATAGCTTTTAACACAGTATGTTCCCGAAAATATATGAAAAATCTTGAACAATACACCCAAAAGTTCTATTTTTTCTTGGCATTCACGCTCCAATTTGCTATTCTTTAGTTTTCGTCCACTTCGAGCTCGATTGGAGCTCGGATTATTAATATGCTTATGGCTGAGTTCCAAAATGCAGTACTGCGAAGTCAAGCGTTTCTAAACGTCAATACCTTACATGCAATTACAATGTAAAACGTTTCAAAACGCATTGTGTATCGACTGCGCAGACAAAAGCAAACAGCGCACCGTGATTTATGAACTGATCAAATGTCAATGTTTGACAATTAATTGTTTCTTACTCCGCCAAAATGGAAGTTTTTGCAGTTTGGTACATTTCTGTCTTTATTTACCATTGCTGGAAGAAGGCAGTACGATATACGAAAGCCTTATAACATCGCGTCATAACGGCAGTGATGCATGTACGATGAGAATTATTTTGACGTTAAGAAATTCAGCCTATCTTTCATTTGCTCTCCTATTTAAGCATCTCCGCTATTAGTTGGTGATTTACTCCTCATGGTTCTATCTTCGGAATGAGTTTACATATATGTATATATGTAGACCACAGATAATAAATATCTGAATTTTATTACTTGAATAGGCCGGCTATAGCCCGAGTTAAATATTCCTCAAGAAAAATATTTGTCCCAACCCGTTTAGCACGTCGAGTTTGTGAATAGCTCAAATTTAACAAATGTTCAGCAGGAATCTCTCTCAGTGCGCGAATGTTCCAACCATCATGAAATAATTCAGGACCAGCAATAGGACATTTTCATTTGAGTCGAAGGCGACGCAGCACAACCTATTCGAATAACATCTGAAATCCAACAAAGCGACAGCTCTTCAATGCTCTTCAAAGTCAAAATGAACTCTAAATTTTAAAAGATGAAAACAGCAGCGCCTAGATATTGTATATCTACCGATGCTTCAAAATACTAAGCTATGCGGTTTACGTAGTTCTATTTTCTAAATCCAAGGACTACTTACAGGGGAAAAAACTAAAGTACTCGTAATATCAAAGGAACTGAGAGGATGTAAGTTGGCTATAAAAAACAAGCCTTTAGAACGGGTCTTTGAATTAACTACTGACCGATAAGCCCAAATCTAAAGAATATTCTATGAGAATCTATATTTTAAGGCTTTTCCAGTTATAGCCCATCGAGTGGAACATAGTGTCTAGATAAAATTTTGATTCGATAACTTATTTTTCATTTCTTTTTGCTAGGACCTTAAACCCTCTCTATGTGCACATATGTAAGGATATACTTAGTTTCTATGAACCTTACATAAAACCACCAAACTATCTAACATTTACCCAAACATAAATGAAAACATATCATAACATTTGGTTTGATTCAGCTAGACGATGGGTATGAGAACGTCGTGCTATTCCGTCGTTCTACTCTCTATCATAGCTACCCGTCATAGATTAAAATAGCTCTACTTCCACATTTCTATGGTTGTATCTGTGCGTGCAATTCTCTGTGTAGCAGCTTTAATTTTTGCCAAAGTCTCAACTTAGTAACAGAGAGGGCGAAAATTTTGTATTTTCTACTACCCTTGAGTAGGAGCTCACCAAAGTTTTCATCGCATTTGATAGCGGGTGCAGAAAAGAGGATCTTCTCTATAATGGATGAGGGGGAGAGGTGATGGAGGGCATTTATTAAAATTTATGCGAGCCTGTTTTGGAAAATAGGCGTGAAATGAAACTTTAAGTACTTTACGTCATGATGCTGCTTTTGGAACATCTGTGTGGTTCTTCTCCTGCTGCTGTTGCTCCTGCTTGGTTTAAATTGTGTAATTTTCCAGAATGCTTTTCTACCCACTTCCCTTCTCGTACCACCAGCAATTTTGTCCTTCGCAAATGCATGTTCTTTCATTTTTCAACCAAAATAGACAACATCAACGTCAACCTTCCGTACCGCTGCGACGGTTTAAAGGTTTTAGGGTAGATTGTGTGGAAGATGGCGAGGAATGATGGTTCTAAATATGTATGTACATGTTTCATGTTTACTTTCAGATAGTAAAGCTGATTTACTCTATAGTGATAGCCAGGGTATAGATGGAAAAGTGTTATGAGAATAAATAGGGCAACTTCTATTACCCGCCCAGATGTTACGAATTATCTTGGAATCGTTAAGTTGTTTGTTGTTGCCTGAGCTTAACTAAATCGGAGAGAATACTATTCACCCGGTCTAGTCTGTCTCACTTAGAGTAAATGCAAATGCAAATGCAAATTAATTATTCTACTGAAGGGGCAGATGATATTTTAAAATGAAAATGAAATGCAAATGATGATCTTAAAAAGATGGACTAAAAAGTTTGCCTGAGCGTCCTGTGTTTGTTATTAGTATTATTGCATTGTAAATAGGGTTAAAGGTAAACAGAGATTAGTTATGTTGGCCACTACTGGGATTATGGGTCAGTTCCTTTGATTCATGTTCGATTATTATTGGTAAAGTTTCTGTTGTATTTATGTGATAATACATACCGTATAAAATGATCTAAAGGATTTTCCATTGTGTAGCCCTTTGTAAAATAGTAAACATGAATCAAAATTGAGTAATTACCAGAGTAAGCCAACTGGTTTTATAGATCTGTGAATCAAACTATCATTACACAAAAACAAAATCGATGAGCAATATTAAAAGTGGGATTTTACTAGTGTTGAGTTTCCATTTGTTTTATTGCAGCCACACCTGCACTCGTTCCAAGTCATACTGAACTAATCTATTACTTTCATCTATGCTTTTTTAGTCACATATCCTTATACATATACATATATGTATGTATTACGGCATTATCGCAAAAAAAAGGCTAGATTCGTAAAACCGTTTGCATATCTTTTATGTGTACATATATGTATATTATGAACAGTAATGTACTTAACACAGTTCCTTGTGGTACACCTACCTCAATCGAGACCTATTCGATTTCACTACTTTTTACAGTTTGTATTATATTCGAGAGAAATTAAGAAAACCACCTAAACTCCTTATTTTTATACCATATCCAATAGAATATTTTTATCAATCGTTTTAAATGCTCTTTTAAAGTCCCCACCAAACAGTACATACATACACAAACTTCATGCGCTACTGAATGGTCTCTTCAAAATGTACAAAACTGTTTTTATAGCTATAATAATTCAGAAGTAATACCCTTTTAAGTTATTATACCTCAAAATCGGAGGTGTTCCACTTTGACGGGCTATAACTCGAACTTAGGTGAAAATAGACCCCACGTTTGCGACTTTCTGTTCGCCGGAACTTCAGGAATCTCCAGTTAAAATATTATACATACCTCTTTACTGGAACACCCTGTGTATTGTCAACAAGCAAAGCAGCATCTGTCCATCGTCTAGGGCAAAACGTCATTGTTGACAAAAGCTGTGTCGAAATGAACTGATGACAGAAATGTTAACTGCGATCTCACTGGATAATGACGCATCGTCCGATGAGTCATCAAAATTGGCAAAAACTGTCTTGATATCTGCATGTAAATGATAATGCTTATATACAAACCATCTTTTCACGCAAACGTTAAAAGCCAATGACGAATACATTTAAGGAAAATTTCCAGCAGTATATTATGTATAAAAGTACACTGAGTTATCTGTGCATTATATCTCCGGCACCTTCTGTTGTTATTGCTGCGTCAGTCAGCTAGCTTCTTGAAGCCTCAGGGGCACTCCTTGAGAACGTAGGTTCTTTAGCTGGCGTTAGGTTGCACTTTCTTCGATTAGAATACAGCCGGTCTACCCCCTGGCTGCAAACCATCCAATAGGCATGGAATCGCAATATACTGTCGATTAGGGTGAGGAACTACTTCGTAACTCATCAAAAGACTATCTGACATCGGTGGCCCAGCCAAATATAGTCCGTTAAGTCATTTAAAACTTAAGTCCTCGCACCAACGTCAGGGTGACTGCCATGCGAAGGGTGACGGGCTGTAAGAGCTATGTATGTCTAGTTGTTGCATCTCAGCGAAGCTAGTCTGTTTGTGCAGGATGACGATGTATGGTCAGTAACGACCTCAGCGCGACGTTTAACTAATATCTTTGGTGTCAAAAGAGGATTTGACAGAGTGATGCGCTATCACGTGACTTCTTTAACATCATACTTAAAAACAATTGTACGAACTCACAAGTCATAACCGGAGGCATAATCTTTAAATCTTTCAAAAGTCTGTGCATCTACTAGCGTACCTATGTGGATGTGGGGAAAATGGTCACTAACTGTTAATCGAATCCTAAGTGTTTCCTTTGTACCGGCAAAGGCGAAGACACAGAGCATATTGCGAGAAGTACGAGAGGCCCAGAATAAAAAAGGCGAAATTGCATCCGCGAAAATATGAATATTCTGCAACTAAGCCTAAATCATTATGAAGCAGCCCAAGATCTACTGCAACAATCCGTACGCGAGTTAAAAATTGACGTTGCGATCCTTTGCGCACAGTACAAAAACCTAAATGGAAACGCCTGGATATCCGACGCGACAAAAAGAACCGTGATTTGGGCCTGCGGAAAGGTATCTATTCAAGAATACTCAGCCTGGCATAACGATTACTTCGTGCGCACTAAAATGAACGAATTCTTGTTTATAGCTGTTCCACATCGTCTTACAATCGATAGTTTCGAAGCGGTTGTCGATAGACTAGTTTCCGATGCCAGAGGCCAGACCCATCTTTTAATTGCAGGCGATTTTAATGCCTGGGCTATGGTATGGGCAAGCACATTAACAAATCGAAGAGGAGCCATTATTCTGGAGGCTATCTCTTGTTTAGACGTTTAATAGCTAACACAGGAAATAAGTACACTTTTAGTAGAGCGGGAACGCGAGGCAGTAGTAGAAGCAAGCACCCCAACGGAGTTCGTAACGCGACATCTATTTAATGCATGTAATACGTCTATGTCTAAAACGGAACCCAAGAAACATCGACAATCGGTGTATTGATGGAATCATAAGATCGCGGAACTTAGATCGGCATGTTGTCGGGCGGAAAGAACCTACTAGAGGTCCCGGAATGCCGAAAACACCCTAGAGCTACGGGAAATATATCGAGCACGAACTCGTTTGAAGCTAGCGATCAAGTCCAGCAAACGACAATGTATATATGTTTATCTTAATGAAGTACAACATCGTCACAAGGTGACTAAAAGGTCCCCGATTGAAATCACCTACGTGTCCGACATGAACGCACAGTGCATAAGAAGCATTTAGGTGATAATTTATGACGAGTTAGTAGAACCATCCTAGTTTCTTCAAATTAAACCTTATTTGAATTTGTAATTGCAATATTTGATCCTAAATTTCGAGGTGGAATATTCCCGGTTTCTTCTAGTCTTTTTTTTGTTTCTATAACACAGCTTAGGGATGAGCGATGTTGGCAAAACATCGATGTTGATGACTAAACATCGATGATCGAAGTTAAAACTCCCACGTCGCGGTGAGTTAAAAAAAACGCGAACGTGCGCCCGAAGGCGCACCCACTGTTCGACTTACAGTAATAAAAAACGCTCGACTTTATTCTTAACAATTTATATATTTATTTATTATAGCGGAATATAACAACCGGTGTCCGCGCTCCGAAGGTCCAATAAGAACTGCCGCTCAAATAAATGTTTTCCGTTAGGAAACCTCCAGCTCCAAGATGCGAATCGCTGATTCGGCAGTTATGCCATTGCACGCGCATCCGTTGGCAATGGCATGTGCGTAACGGGATCCTAATGCACCGGGACTGTGCTGACACAGCCAATCCGGTCATTGCACGCGTATCCGGTGGCGACTATCTGTATGTAACAGGATCCCAATGCACTGGGACCGTGGGATCGCACTCGCACCTGAATGTGCTGACTCCATGAATTTGGATTGGCTGTCTGTCATGACCTTGGCGCGTGGAACGGGTGCACTGTGTTAACTCCTCCCCCCTCAAAGATCTACGTCCCGTAGATCAAACGTAACGTCAGAGGTCGATGACCATGCTTGTGCCATTGGGGATTCGTGGACCCCAGGCTGTCCTTCGTGAGTCACAGGATCGGTTTCGTTATCAGGTAGGTTTACGGATGGGAACTTGAAGTCCAACTTAGCCTTACGCCATAGCATCCAGGCTATGACCAGCACCAACGCGACAATTGAGACATCCATGAAGGAAGAGATCTTAAATTGCTCCGTGAGATCTTTCAGCCGTTCTATGTTACTGATGCTCATGCTATGTACGTGTTCCAGGTCAATTTTTTGCGTCCGATTGGTGATGTTTGTTAGGACGGGTGGGAGCACCTGAACGCTGGAGTGCGTGAAACTCGAGAAGGTTTTATTTTTCAGCTGGACCGTCTCGTTGTTCAGCTGAATCACATACGTGCCATTAAGGGCCCTTGAGGCATCTGCCGAGATTAGAAGGCCGTTAAAATTTGTCACGAATACCGTGTCCTCCTTTATGAGCTCAATAACTTCCCTGGTATTCGTTCGGAAAGTGCAGGTTGTATGCCCTCCTTTCAAGAGTCTGGCCACGCAGCTGTCTTCCTCAAGTTTCTCTAAGGATTTTTCGTCGCATATTACCAGGCTGTTTATGGAAAGGCATCTTCCTATGATCCCGAACGTTTCCTTGTGGTTGATAAGTACCCTGTCGAATTCCATGTCGACTTGCAACCCGTTAACAATTGACGGCCTTGTTAAGAGTAGGTTGAACTCCTCATTCTTTACCTTTGGCATTGAAAGAACGTAGAGTAACAGTGAGCCATTTGTATAAACCGACGGGGACCCATATTCCACGGCTTCGATTTCGTTAGCGTAAAATTCATCTAATCTCATCCCCCTCTGGGATAACTGGTTCAGCTGATGCTCCAGTGTGCGAATGTCCCTCTTATCGGCGTAATGGAGAGAGAGGCATTTTTTAATCTCACTCCAATCGTCGTCGAATATATTATATGATATGAGAGCATTATCCGCGTTACCCCTTATCTTTTGCCGCACGTGTTGCAATATTGCGCGGTACAATAGCTTATCCTTAATTATCGAGAAATCTTTTAGTATCCCTTCCACAGTATGTATCCATGAAACATACTGGGTCGGGTTTCCGTCGAAGACTTGTAGCTCCTTTACGCAGTCAGGAAGTCTTCCGATCTCCTTGAGATCAGCTTCAGTCCTCGGACTGCACAATGGAATTGGCTGCTCGACCGAAGCAACCCCGGGCCTATCGTTGTTTTCAACGAATTGCAGGCGCCCTTCGACCGCTTTGAGTCGGTTTAAGACGCTATTAACGGCACCGGTCAATTCCATCACTTGCTTTTGCAGGACCTCCATCGTGGATTGATTAAGAAAAGAATCTAAAGGGAATCTAATAAATTACCTGTTCGTTCGGGTACAGATATGCGAATCACCAGCAGAATTAGGAGACCAATGCACAACACGAATTCACAAAACACCAGCACAATAACGGGATTTTCCTCTTTTTTATGTATTGGCACCGGCTTAAGCCCAAAAAATTTTCTATTACAGATTTTTTTGATATATATATATTTTTCCTTACACTTATAATTTTAATATTTAACACTTAACTTTCAGATTTACTTCTCTTTTCTTTTATATATTTCTCTTTTTTTCCTTTTATATATTCATATATTATTTTTATATATATAATTATATTTATCTGATCTCTTTTCTTTCTATTTCCAAAAAAAAATGTTCCTTCTCTTTTTTTTTTTTTTTTTTTTTTTTTTTTTAAATAGATGAGGAAAGGGAAAAAAAAATTTCGCTTTATATGCTATGGATTTGCACAAAGGACTTCACTCTTATCTCTTTTGCTTCAATTTCTTTCGAGCGTTAACTATTAATTAATTTTAATTAACTTTGCATTTGCACAAAACTTTTTCCTTCAACTTCTCTTGAACATTAATTTTCAATTAATTTAAATTAATTTTGCGTATTATATGTATTTGCAAAGACACTTTTTTCTTTTTTTTTCTTTTTTACATATACATATGTGCCTTCAATCAGCTTAACTTTATTTTAGATTTCAACAACTTCCTCTTTGCCCCTGTCAGGATAACAACAATTCACGGCACTCACATACAGCAAATCCGCATTTCTTTTTATTTTATTACAGTTAATTCGGCGATACCGGGAATCTTTCCGGGGTAGTATTTTCACTAAAAAAAAAAACAATTCCGTTACGGTTGACTTCTGGGTACAGTTCTTTCGGAAGGATCGTGTTATCCATTTTAGGCGCAAACGTTTATAATTGTGAGCACCCTACTAAGGCACGATTGACTTCACACGAATCCTTTTGATTCCCTTGTGATCTCCAGTCGTGTTCTCATGGGGACGATGGAAGCTTTCGAGGATCGATGTATAAGCACTGTGTTCTCATGGGGACAGTGGTTTGCGCTTGACAGAGCGTATCGATCTCGTGTCCTGGTTAAGGGACAAAAGCAATCACGGGAAAAAAAAGGATGTCGTCTACAGAGCTGTCCCTGCTCGGGCGCCAGTTAAAACTCCCACGTCGCGGTGAGTTAAAAAAAACGCGAACGTGCGCCCGAAGGCGCACCCACTGTTCGACTTACAGTAATAAAAAACGCTCGACTTTATTCTTAACAATTTATATATTTATTTATTATAGCGGAATATAACAACCGGTGTCCGCGCTCCGAAGGTCCAATAAGAACTGCCGCTCAAATAAATGTTTTCCGTTAGGAAACCTCCAGCTCCAAGATGCGAATCGCTGATTCGGCAGTTATGCCATTGCACGCGCATCCGTTGGCAATGGCATGTGCGTAACGGGATCCTAATGCACCGGGACTGTGCTGACACAGCCAATCCGGTCATTGCACGCGTATCCGGTGGCGACTATCTGTATGTAACAGGATCCCAATGCACTGGGACCGTGGGATCGCACTCGCACCTGAATGTGCTGACTCCATGAATTTGGATTGGCTGTCTGTCATGACCTTGGCGCGTGGAACGGGTGCACTGTGTTAACTTCGATAATAATCGAACTCAAAACATCAATGTTCCTTAACATCGATGTTTTAGAATGAATTTATAGAATGCCGACGAATGGCATAAAAAAAACAACATGCTTTAAAACATGTATTAAGTATCGCATTTATTAATCATAAGGAAGTTAAAAAAAAACGTAAGTGTAAGTTTAAAGATATATGTAGGGAGTGTGTAAATATTTATATCACATATTCCAAAAATTTGTATCTATGGATGCGTAAATTCATGAATGCGTTCATCCATGGATGCGTTTATCAGTCACATCCAGTACCTTATCTACAAGGGAAAGGCAATGGAAAATAGTGTTTTCTGGAACTCGTAGTGTGCTAACCGCTGCACTATGATGCACTGCCCACAGTACACTTTCACTTTCTTTAAATGCATTGAAAATTAATAAAATATTAACTGTAATTGGGTTCATTTTAATAAAGGCTGTAAATATTGTAGTAAAAACTTTGAATTTTTTGGAAAGTGGACGAGTTTATGGAAGGACTTAAATTTGATGTAGAACTATACTGCTTTGGTATGCTTTTATCTAAAAGTGTATTTACCTTAGGTCACATTTAATTTCGAAACCTGGTAACAATAAAATACAAATACTTTTTGGGACATTTTCCATTAGAATGCAGCCTGATTACTCTTTTCGGTGAGAACGTTCGGAAAATAACTTCCCTGGTACCGGAAGACCACGCAGGGCACAGAGATTGTAAATGGATAGGATACTGGATAGTGTGTATGATAATACAGAAACATCTACAATGAGACCATTGTCTCAATTTGGACTGTCGCGGATTTTAGCGACATTGCACACAAAAATACAAATATTTAGCGCAGTAGACCATATGTGGTCAAGGGCCTAACTTCATGTGACCATTCGTGTTGTGCGTATTAAATTTTTACGCCCAAGTAGAAGGCATGAACAGTTTAAAGCCATACACTAAATTAAGTAGCTTTCTCATGGCAGTTATTATTCTCGGGCGTTTGTCAAACAGTTGCACGGTGAAAAAATTCTTTTCTGGGATTCGAACTTTTAACCTCCCAGCTCAGTAGTTCAATGCAATAAACACTGAGCCATGACACTCACATTTCACATGTTCCCATTTCCAATTAAATGACCTCGTTAACAAGCTAAACTTTCATATCTTAATAAGAGTAATCCAAGGTAATCCATCGGCAATTACAGGCACTTAAGCATACAGTTTGGTAAAGTGTATCGTTCAAAAGTATCATAGGCGCAGATTTATTTGAAAATGAAGCCGATGCGGTTTCCATCAATACTGTTCAATACCGGACGATGTTAGAGAAAGTGTTAAGGCTAGCTATGCAAAATTATCCACAACTGTGATTCCAACAGGATGGAGTCACAGTGCATACTGCAAAGAACGCAATGGCTCTGCTACGGGACATCTTCAACGACTGCATAATTTCGCTCAGAAACGACTTTAAATGGGCGCCAGTTAAGTGGATTTAACCGTTCCAACCAACGGCCTTGCTTCTCGCGACCATTCGTTATATATTTTCGTCCAAATGTTATGGTTGTGCAGTTTAAAACCATATACAAAAGGCAAACTCAGAAACTTATTCATGACAGTTATTACTATCGGACGTTTGTCAGACATTCGTGAGAAGTGGGACGGTGAAAAATCAAATTCAAACCTTAAACAAACCGCTCAGTAGTTCAACGCGCTCCCATAGGGAATTTCATTGACCTGTGAAAATTTTTATTTATCCTGGAAAAAAAAAAATTTAACGAATTCAAAGCGTAAAGCTCATATTACACCACCCTGTGCCTAATTTGCTGGATCGTACCAACTAATACATTGCGTATGAGTGTATCACAAAAATGCAAATTTACTATCATTGCGCGTGCATATGTAATGTAATGTAATGTAAATACACATATGTACATTAGATGAGAATAAATTCTTTAACTTTGTGCAAATAAGAACTTGAAGCAAAAAGAATTGTCAGCCACTCCACCACAAACACTACCATCATCATCAACAACAGAAGCAGCGGCATTCATGCCACCTGGGGTATGTAAGTGATATATGTATGTGTCTGTCGCCAACGTGCTAGTTTGTCTTCATCAGCGTTTTGGCAGACAGCCCCATAAAGAATTCGCATTACTGTAGATTTTTTTATGTCATAGCCCTTTTTTATGGATATCCAGCTCAGTGCATACCTACATACATACCATTCTGGATATCCAGAGCGCCCCTGCTATAATTTCTACTCTGCAGGCTTTTTGAATACATAAATGATAATAGGTAGGGTTCAGTTGAAAGTATATGTATATTCTAAACTTTTCCGATCGATTTGTTAGTGGGATGCCGCATACATGCAATCCTTAAAGCATTCGTCGCTGTCAAAGAGTGGCTTTACAGACGCCATAAACACCGTCAGTGAAGAAACCGTAAAAATTTAAATTTTTGACACTACAAGAACTGGCGAAGTGCATTTACTTTCTAAGAAAAAAACCTACTTGTATAGCGAAGTACGTGCGTACATAGATAAGGCGAAAATACATGAAATAGGCTTATAGAATGGTATAACGAATTTGCACACTTAATGTAAATTTAACTTGAAAATTGACCACACCATTGGATGACGACATTTAGGTAATTGGTTCCTGAGGTGTCATACATAAGTTCTCAACATCCAATACTCTTAATTACGAGTGCTTCATGGCATCTACATACATACTTATTGGCATAATCTGGAGTATGAGTCACGTATGAGTTGAACCCTCAAAAATAAACCAGATTTCTACATTTTCAACATTTTCTCTAGATTTAGATTTTTTATAAAACAGATCAAATGAAATAATCCTAACAAAGTGTTGAGGCACACACAATACAGTGCACCTTTCCAGGATGTTTTACAGTGTGTTAAAGGAATTCTACATCCTTCTCTGGCCAAACAATTTTTGAATGTAATTTTCTTTTTACCAAGAATTGCCATCTTTAAAAGAGAAATTATTTTCTCCTAGAAGAGGAAATGATTTTCTCCTAATCGCTGCATTATCGTTTTGAGGGATACATTGAAATGTATCGAGAGTTTTTTCTGGCTTGCTGAGCTTCAGTATTGAATTCTGCTGGAACATTTCGACGATCATCTTTACTTAAGCAAAAAAAAACTACCCTAGTAGCAGTTGGAAGCTCAATAGATGTGAAATTTTAATTCGAAGTCAATACATTGGTTTGATTAAATATAAAGGTTGACCATATAGCAACTTTTTCCATTTGTTACATATATTTCAGCAGCTGTCAAAGTTACCAATGACATCCAGCTGTCAAAATATACAGTAAGGTCTGCCATTTCATCCTGCATCGTTTCACGCTTACCGAACGTTATTAAAAACTATTATCGAAATTCCGGCTCAGCTGTAAATACGCAACGTGAATTTCGTCTGGATGTCGGTCGGCATCATGGATTCAGTGTGCAGGCAATTCGTCGCACCGTGGAAAAGTTTAAGCGTGAATACACTCTTAAGCCACCGACGAGACGGAGATTGGTGCCAAATGAAGAAAACATATCCGCCACACTGTGGAATGTGGTAGTACAAGACCTGACCATAAATGCTTTTTAGAAATCAGCTGAATTGGGCATCGCCGAAGAGACAGCCCGCCTTATTTTGCGGTTGGATTTGGGCCGACATCCATACTAGATTGTACTGACTCATGAATTGAAGCCGGAAGACCATAGACAACGCCGTGAGTTCGCTAATTGGGCGCTGAAAATGTTGGCCGGAGATCCGGATTTTGGCCAACAAATCATCTTCTCGGACGAGGCCCCTTTTTGGCTCAGCGGCTATGTCAACAGGCAAAATTGCCGTGAACAGAATCTAGAAGTGTTCGACCAAGCATCAATGCATCCACAAAGATTGACTATTTGGTGCGGTTTATGGCATCATCGGACCTTATTTCTTTCGAAATGAAGAACGAGACACTGTTACCGTCAATGGGCTCCGGTATACTTAGAGCGATGTTAACTAATTTTCTGTGGCCAGAGCGTGACAACATCGATATATCCGAGCTGTGGCTCCAACAAGACGACGCTACATGACAAACAAGCGACGCAACGCTCGAAGTTGTGAAGGAGAAATTTGGCGACTGGGTCATCTCACCGCGAGCGTTGATCAATTGGCCGCCGCGATCATGTGACTTGGCACCACCCGATTATTTTCTCTAGAGCTACGACAAGTTCTTAGTCTACGCTAACAAGCCAACCACTTTGGAGGAGCTCGAGGCCAACATTCGAAACGCTATTGCCGGATTAACACCGTACATATTGGACCGAGTCATCAAAAATTGGACCGACCGATTGAAGCACTGTCAGCGAAGCCGAGGCGGCCATTTAAATGATGTGCTATTTCGAACATATTGCCATGAATATAGTAGATTCAAAATAAAGCCAGAATCAATTTTATATCTCACACCGTTGTTGTTTTATTTAAACAAAAAATTGGCCACCAGGTACAGGACAAGAGTCTTGATCAATTGATTAACGAAGACAAACTAAGCCAGTTACTGCATGATTGGCACTGGTACATATTTGTACATCCTGGAGAACGAGTGTCTTTTATCCACGGGATTGAAAAAAAGTTGACTCATCTCTCGCAAAAAGTCTATCTTCCTTTCTGCTCAAAAATATGGTAAAGCTGGTCGATATCCGCATGCACTAACATTCAAAAAAATGGAAACAAGATTACGCTAGATTAAAATTTGTACGTACATATGTACATACGTATATTTCCAAAACCAGTTAAGGCTCTGTTGTTGCTGTCGTTATAGAAGGGGATAAGATAAGAAGGGGAAGGGGACTATATCTTTATGGCCAAGGAGGAAAAATTAAGCGGTTAAAATATCTGCATCTATAGCTATAGCCAGGCTTAACTTGAAAAAATTTTGACAGGTTTCACAATAGTTCGAGAATACAAAAACCCCTTGTATCCGGAAGAAGGACTAAACTCCCTGATGCTTGACTGCGTCCCAGGTTACACTGAGAATGAGATCTTCACACGCCATATACTGTATTATAAACTTGTTGAAAAACTATGAGTGACAGAAGATTTGGTATAACTTTGTGTGACGTACTCATGTTCTGAATTTTTTTTTTTTATTCAAAACCGTCGAAGATACAGCCGAGACATCCTTTTTCGATGGTTTTTACTTACCAAACTTTATTAAAAGATATATTTTCTTAAATTATTCCTTATACTAATAATAAGAGGTTTTAAAAACCGTTTCTTAATTTTTCTTATTTTTGGTCAATGTTACTTCTTAAGGTGCACTGCTATTACTTTGCTCGCCACTGTATGTTATGTAAAGTCATGACCCCGCAGTACCAATCAAATGACCACTTCCGATTCTGCTAATGGAAACGATCTCTTTCCATAAAATTGTCCACTTCGATTACAATTTATTCTCCAATAGAATTCATAATTACATCGTTAAGTTGTTTTTGGTAACGAGATCTGTGACGCAATAGCGAAAGCCGACTCTGAGACTATACACCTTGTCTCAAAGATGTAATGAGTTCTGACACTGCAATATTTTTATTTAAATGTCTAGTTTATTTTCTGAGTAAGACATGAAAATTCCAGTAAAATTGGTAAAATAGGGTTCCGCTTTTTGGTAGTTCAAGGGACCAGATGCGTCGGAGTGCTCCAGTGTAGTGTTTCTAACCCCAAAAAAAAGGATCATTGATGTACAGCAATAAACCGGAAATGATACATCCACTGTAAGATTTTATGTGCAATTAAAAATTAAAAGAATTCTTTCCTTAATAAATCAAATAAAATTGATTATAAATATTTCCTTAAAGTCATGTTTTACTTGAAGCTCTCCATTAACCTAGTAATAAAATCGTTTCCGTATTTTGGCCAACTTTGTCTGTTTCATCACATTGCTGTCATTAATATTTGTCTCTGAATGTAAATACAGCCATCAATAGTTGTCTCCAAATAAAGTTCTATAAAAAGCACAAACATCCTTACGGAGCTGTTATAATATTAGGGGAGAAAATTCAAACAACCAATCATTTCTTTTTTTACATCATACTTCTCAGACAACACCAAAGACACAAAATCTCTCGATAGATGCCAATACGACAATAAAACCATCATCCATAAAATCCCCTTTGTCAATGAACCACCCAGAGGACAATTGACTATTGACTACAATACGTGAAGTTAATTAGCCCTTGCTTAAGTGGAATGGCTAATTCTGGTTGGGAACAAATCGTTTACTTCCGAAAATAAAAGGAGTGTACGGAACTGAATGGGAATGTAGTAGTTCGAATTTAATTTGATTTTGACCTACATACTCGGGTAATGTATTCACATGTTTATACAATATGTTCACAAAGGTCTCTAGTTTAATTTGATTTTCCGAAACAAAAGCATTTATAACTCCAATTAACCTCGTTAGATTCAGTATATTTGAATTTCTTCTTAAAACAATCGATTATTGTGATTAGGAATGACATGTGTCACTATCTATAGAAAGTAGTTTAAATACATACCAATGTACCAATGTACCAATGTACATATGTTATTATCACTGTTCGTACATTGTATAACGAAGTAATATGAAATTCTCATAAATCTTAATAATTTTTGACATACTCGTATGTGTATGTTGAATTTTTTAATACATTGTGGGTTTAATAAAGTCCGTAATGTTATAAGCCAATGTCGGATTATCAATTCTAAGCTGGGTAGGACGTGTACTAGAGGACCTGTTAGTAGAGGCTGACAAAAGGTGGCGCCCTATTCTCTCTTTTTTGGAATTTGGTGGATAATGAACTATGGATAATCCTGAAAGATGGAGGATGCACGGTGATCATTTATGCATTTCAGAGGTTTGGGTGTAAACTCCCAAAAAATTGAACTGGTGCTCTTTTCTCAGAAAAATATAATTCCGTTTGACAAAACCTTGACGACATTCGAGAAAGGTTCAAAAAAGCTACAGTAGTAATTCATTCTTGCAAAAAATCTATCAGCGATTATCTAAGTGAAGTCTAACGATCAGCCTGTTAATGCAGTTGCCGATCACCTAGATTTAGAAAAGATTTTGGCTGCACCTCCATTCTAAATAAATTCAAAATCTCTGCCGAAAACAAGCATTACACCATTCCCCGTCCAAACTTTGACAAAACAACCAAGTCATTATATGTCAGAAATCATTCTGAGAAGAAGATATATTCTTAGAAGAAAAGTCCAAGTACATTTTCACACCGACGCACAGTGTCTACTTTTGACAATTTAGGTGGGCAAAATCCATTTTTCGAGATGGTTTATATGTTTAAAAATAGTTGATATTCTATAAGAGAAATGCTCCTTCTTTAATACAAGGTGGCGCAAAATTAATCATCCTATCGGAAGATGTTATAATTTATGCAAATGGCGTCGTACGTCAATCATATTTGACATTTGTGAACTAGGCAGCTGCAGTATACAAGCAGACAAGCAATGGAGCGCTATACTCCGCAAGAGCGTGGAATAATTGTGTCGATTTCTTTGACCATTAATCGGTCGGTGGTGTTAGCGCAGCGTAAATTTCGACGTCGATTTCCTTATCGTGTCGCGCCAACTGGGCAAACATTCCGGCACTTAGATACTCGACCCGAACAGACTGGAACCACAGGAAACCATACAGGGCGTGGCCGTCACCGGACTGGTCGTTCGGCCGATAATATTATCGGCTGTGTCTGCCGATGTCGCTGAGAACGAAGAAACATCAACCAGACGACGGGCCACGCAATTGGACATAACCAGACGGAGCCTACAGCGAATTTTAGTGAAGGACTTACACATGTTCCCGTACAAAGTGCAAACAGTGCATCAGTTAATGCCTCCTGGCCGTCAGTCGCGTGTGAATTACTGTCAAGCCATCCTCAATCTCAACAACGAAGAGGACGATTTTGTGTCGAAAATTATCATGAGCGACGAGGCGCATTTCCACTTAAGCGGTTACGTTAATAAGCAAAATCTTCGTTTTTGGGGCACTGAAAATCCGCGTGTGATGCACGAAGAGCCATTACATCCACTTAAAGCCACTGTGTGGTGCGGCGTTCACGCGGGAGGAGTGATTGGGCCGTATTTTTTTTGAGGACGCCATCGGTAATACGGTCACTGTTACTGGCGAACGCTACAGGGCCATGATAAACGACTTCCTACGGCCAGAATTGGATGAGCAAGGCTTGGTGAATATGTGGTTCCAACAAGACGGTGCAACCCCACACACAGAACGAGCCACAATGGATATTGTGAAGGAAACGTTTCCTAGTCGCGTAATCTCCCGTTTTGGCGATTTAGCATGGCCAGCAAGATCGCCCGATTTAACCATCCCAGACTTCTTTCTTTGGGGCAACTTGGAAGTCGCGGGTTTCTGCCAACAAGCCTCAGACAATCGCAGCCCTTAAGGAGAACATTCGATAGGAATGCGAACAGTTATCACCGGAAATCTTGCGGAAAGTCATGGAAAATGCGATAAATCGGGCACAAATGTGTATCAACACTGGCGGCAGCCACTTGGCGGATATCATCTTTTCCACTTAACAGCAAAAATTTTAAGGTCCAACTAAAGATTTCCATCACTCAAAATATTTTTTTTTTATTTAGTAAAAAAGTAATTCAAAAACAGAATTGAATGATTAGTTTTGCGCCACTTTGTATCTCAATGTATGGAGCAAAAAAAACATGTACAAGTTAACGGTACGGTACGGTACGGCTTTGGATAAATGCACTAGCGAAAAATGGTAATTAGATGGCCTATTTCTTGAACCAAGTGCAAGTAATCCGTGGTCGCGACGGCTCAGAATTTAACGAGGAAGTTGGTAAAGAAGTATTCCCTGATAGGCTTAATCGTAACTTCTTTGTCCATCTTCCAAATTATTGTTCATTGTTGATTATTGACGAGGAATGGTATAATCCGAGTGTTTAAGACAGAAATAAACGTGATTAAGGAAGTCTTATCCTGACTAAAGACGTGTTATTTATCCATCAAGGATGTCTGCATCTTTTCCGATAGCCCAGCAGTAATAAAATCCTTGCAATCGATTTATCTAAATTCATTCGCATTTCCAAATTGTCGATCGTCACTCAAAGAGATGGCAGAGCATTTCAATATTAACCTCTATTCGGAGCCAGGGCATGGGGATATTGAAAGGAATTATAAGGCTGACGAAATCGCTAGATATGGGATAACTATACCCATACTTCTATAAAAAAGAACATTCGATCGCTGTTTGTATCAAAGCTATCGAGAGAATAAATTTTAGGTGGACAAGTCGTATAAAATGTCTAGTGACAAAACAGATTTGACCAAAGCTGAATTTAAAACGCTTTAAAAAGGTCTCAACAGGTTACATATTAATTAAAGCTGGCGTACCACAAGGCAGTATATTGGGTCCTGTGCTATACCTCTTATTTACTAGCGATCTGCCTGTAAGTGGAGAAACCACTATAGCAACTTTTGCAGATGACACGGCTGTACTTGCTGTCGGAGCAACTGTCGAAATAAAATAGCAACAAAACAGCTTCAATTGGCAATAAACAGTATAAAATGGACTTGGAGTCTATGTAAAATTAATGGACGCTAAACTGCGTTGGACAGCGCATGTAAAGAAAAAGAGAGATGAGTTGAACATGCGGTACAGTAAAATGTATTGGCTTATTGGGAGATACTTTTTTCTTGTCCAACTACAATAATATATTACTATACAATCAAGTTCTAAAACCTGTATGGACCTATGGGCTCCAGTTGTGGGCATGCACATGCCAAAACCCAAGTCCTCCAAAATAAAGCATTAAGGAACTTAGTTAATGCACCTTGGTACATACGCAACGCTGATCTACATAGAGATCTAAATATTGAAATGGTTGAAGATGTAGTCAAAAAAATTGCTCAAAGGCACAGAAGTAGCCTTCTCAACCGCATTAAAATAGAAATAATAAAATTATTAATTAATGACAATGTAATCAGGAGATTAAGGCGGTTAAAACCTCTTGATCTATTAGAGTTGTCTAAGCCCAAGAAAGTAGATAATATTTTTAAACAAAAAAGTCTTGAAATCCAACAAACGGCGGATTTTTTTTTCTTTTATATATTTCTTTAAATGTTTCAAAAAAGAATTGCCGATTAGTCGAACTGCAATCCCATCCATCCGGCATGACGAAAGTCAGTCCTCCCGGGAGGTTTTTAAGATCGGGTTAAAGTCCTCCCTCACTATTGCAGAAGCATCCCTCGCGTACTAGCTCTGCAATGTCTTTTGATGATTTTTCCTTCCAGCGAACCCTCACAAAAAAAAAATTATATGATATAATAGGTATCATTACTGGACACTGTCTGAGAGGCAAGAATGCAACAAGGCTTATTGTATAATTCGTATGATAGAAGCTGTATTGACGAAGAAAACATTACCTTTTTAGTACCTGCCTGCTGTCATCCTCAGAAGAGAACTTCAATTAGAAGCTTTCTATTATAACGATCTATAAGAGCCTCTTATGCTTCATCATTAGTTCAAGTTAATGAACATATCTTAAGTCTAAGTGAGTTGGCGTTAACACGCAATCACTTCAACCTAATAAAACCTCACTTATGTATACTCTAATAACTTTTCACAAAATTCAAATCAAATACTGCATATTTTGAATGTGTCGGGTCTTTGGAAATTTGTTTTGTTTTTGTTTTGTTTGGTGTCCATATACTCTACATGACATAGCCAACGCAAGACTTTTTTTTGGCTAACTCACTGTCGCTGTACAGCCGTATTGTTCGCCATTGTATCTCCTCCTCCACTCATCAGATGCGTCTGAAAGTAATTCGAAGAATTTTCCTCTCGAAGCAACCAAGAGCAACCTCATCCACTTTTGACAAAGTACATGCCTCTATACCATAGAGAAGTAGTGGGAATGATTGAGGTCCTATAAAGGCTCACTTTAGTTGTTCGAAAGACGGCTTTGCTACTCAATTGCCTTCTTAGCTCAATAAAGCAGCAGTTGGCAAGAGTTCTTCGTTTGATCTCAGCGCTAGTGTCGTCGTATGTAGTAATGTGCACATGTAGAGAAAGTCCCTAACTACCTCAAAGTTGCATCTGTCTACTGTAAGGTTCTATCCGAGGCATCAGTGTTGTTAACAGCATATACTTGATTTTGCTCTGATTGATTGTTATCCATCTTCGCCGCTTCCGGTACAATATTCATGCAAGCACCACTGACATCACGATGCGTTCATTCGATTGTGTCAATATCGTCGGCGTATGCGACTAATTGGACGAACTTTTTAAAGATTGTGCCTCGGATGTCGGCGCATGAGTTTTGTACTACTATTTTAAGAACGATGTTAAAGAAGTCGCGTAACAGCGCGCCCTCATGTCTGAATCGTTTTTTGAAATCAAAGATCTCGGTGAGTTCTTTACCGACCTTGATGAAGCAGCGTGCAATCTCCATCGTCATTCTGCACAAACGGACGTACTTGCAGGGATACCACACGGCCTTAAAATGAAAAGGTGGTGGGTATCGATTTTTCTAAGTGTAAATATTTGAGCAGTGGTGGACCTTACTGGCCTAAGTCCTTACTGATGTGGACCGATCAGGCGGTTGCCAGACGGCATTAGGCGTTCGCACAACACGGTAGATAAGATCTGACATGCGATATTAAAAAGACTGATCGATGCCCCTTTAGTTGACACAGTTCAAAGGGTCTTCTCCTTTTTTTAGATTGGGCAAACAGTGCTGAGAAAACTCTTTGTCACCAAACTCAACATGTCTTGAGTACTGATTAATTGAATTGCAGCAAATAAACTTCAATTTTAAAACTATAATTTTAGAACTGTTACCCCGACCGGTACCAAAAACATATCCTAAGTTCTACATCAGAAAAGAACTATTCAAATTGTTATGAAAACAGTTCTCTAAACGAAAAAGATGTAGCGGATTTGACTGCATTTTCAAAACGCTAATTCTATGAGGGTTGTCGGATAAAATTTTAGAATTGGCAGCAGTGTTTCTTTTGAGGTTCCCAAAATATCATAGTTATAAGATTCGAAATTTTGTATACCAAAAAATGTTGAGAAATAACATAGATAGAAGCAACCGTGTGCATTAGGAAGACCTGGATTCAAAACTTCGAGAACATTATTGGTTGTTTATTCGGTAAAACTAGTCACATTACTACTGTGGCGTTAATGGACTGAAGAACTTTTAAAAATATTATTCAGAGCTCTGCACTTACGCAGAAGTTAAATATGATATTTAGAAAGATAAATGCTGATAGGCACAGATGGACACAATTTTATTTTTTAGACAACTTGAGTATAAAAGTATTACAAACAAAAACAATTTGGCCATATGTCAGCTCCCGATCCGTGAAGAGACTTTGGCTGAGGCACTGCGAGCTTCTATCCTCTTCCGTACCGATAGTGCCAGCTCGTCAGATCAATGTACTCGTTTCGAGTAAGAGTACAAAAGTTTTCCTTGTCTTCTCGGACCTCAGGGCTGGAATTCGAAGACTCTTTCGACTGGAGCGTTGTCGTCCATACTCTCGAATTCAATTGACTTGTAAAAGATATTAACTTTCACGTTGACACCAGCCCTCCGTACTATTTAGAAGAAAACTGAATCTAGAATTAAAATCTCCTTGTTGAAATCGGGTGCATGTCATTTAAGAGATCCGACTCGGAACTTCCGAAAACGCGTTTTTCAGTAATGCGGTATATGTACCCAAATCAGTTTTTTTCGGTATCCCTAAAGCCACTTTGAGCCGATGAATGTGGTGCCAAACGGGTTAAGGGATATGCTTCTTTGTGCATAGGGCATGTATGTAGAGAGGATACTGCTAATGGTGTCGCTCCCATATATATAAAATTCCTATGGGCTGGTGGCTTTGTTGTTTTATAGCTTCTAACATAATAGTTTTGTCAACCTCTTCCAAACTGGGAGGGAGGAATTTAAATTAAGGAATTTTCTGACCATCAAAGTCTTCCCAAATTTGTATTTCTAAATAATATTATTTTACACTCAAGCAAATCCTGAATAGGCCGAATGCAGAAGAATATTGAATCGTATAATTTACGAGCTGTACAGATTTGTTTACGTAGTGCAAACAGCTACTATATGTCGAATACATTAGCTCGGCCACATCAGGCGCTTGGCCCATAAGGCTACGTCTGACTTCGAAACGACTAGGAAGACCGAAGTTCCATTTCAAAGCCTAAGCTTTAGTGGTCGCCAGTACACTTGGTCTCGACAACTAAAAGCAACGTACTCGGAATCCCTGAGGATAGGAGACTACATTGACCCACAAGAATGCCTTTCGATTATCGATAAAAGGAATAAAAAGAGCTAATACCCAAACTTATCCCGTGGGGAAATGTCTGACGCCGGTTTCATAGAATAAGGAGTAATTTTAGTTCTTAAGATCCGACAAACAGTTAGACATGAGGTCCAATGGCGACAAAAATGCATGTCAGAATGTGGGTCTTATTAAGTAGTTGTGATAGCAGCCAGGCTTTTAATATAAAGTACTGGGAAATAAAATGTATTGTTTATGACGATTAAGCTATCACAAAATATGTACGTCTTGCTATTTATAACTTTAGTTCATCAACTGAAAATAGTAACATATGTATGTTTGTATGTATGTGTATAGGTATAACATTTGCTTCAAAGACAAAAGCAATCGTAAAACATGCACCATAAACTTTCATAGTAGTTCATGGCGAACAGTCGTGGCGGCCTAAAATATAAATTTCAAATCTTTATTTATTTATTTTTTCCTTTTTCTTCCTTTCCACGTTTCAGCAAATCTTGTTTGCGCTAGGATTTTATTGCATTTAATATACTCGTAAGTATACTCGTAGAAATATGAATTTGATATACAAAGTAAAAGTACAGGTAGTAAAATGTTGCTTTTAGAAAAATGGCAATTTTTTTAAAGAAAAATAGCGAAATGAATTCTCTACAAATGCTTAGGGTGGATGAAATATGATGTTTTTATGGTTTAGTATAAAAATCTTTGTAGTGGAAAAGTTGCAGTAACAATGAAAATTATAGTGGAAATCTCAAATGCGTGCAGTAATCGTAAGGAAAAAGAGCGTTTTTATTGCGAATGAATAGATTTTCGTCAGGTTAATAGTGTATCTAAAGGAAGCAAGGTAAGATATTCTATTGATATTTGTACTTTTACTTGTATGATTGTAAATGTATTTATTTATGTGAGTCAACATATTTTATCTTGCTTACAAATTCTATTGATTGACTCACGCGGTATCTATGTAGTTATGATTTAGATTGAAGTTTAAATAGAGTGGAGCACCTTGGCATAGTGCTAAGTGCGTTGGACTACTGATCTAGGAGTTCGACCAAACAAATTTTTCACTGTCCTGAGCATCGGCTTTAGTATTGAAATCTAAGACTAACGATCAATCGCTAAACTCTTCTGCATACCCGAAATCTTCGAAAGAATTATTTGGTTGGTTGGTCGATAAGGTACACTCAGACCAAATTTGGTCCATTGTGCTGCCACAATGTAGGGACATTCCTTGAACCTATTACTTTTCTTTATGAATTTATTTATGTATGTACATACATATGTTAACCGTAGAGGCGTTATTAACATCATTGAGACCATCGAAATAGTAATGACCCAGTTTAGCTTTCCTAATGTTAGCCAGTACAGGGCACGTGCACAAGAAGTAAGGGATTGATTCTTCTTCCTCCTCGTCTCTGCAACTTTTGCAGAAGTCATTATAGGGGGAGCCCAACCTTTGAGCATGCCTGCCTATCGTGCAGTGTTCAGTTATAACGTTGGTGAGAGTAGAGAGGGTTCCTCTGTTATGCTTAAGAAGTCTGTTAGATCTTCTTTTGCCTAGTTTTGGCCATAGTTGCCTAGCGATTAGACACTGCCAAGTTGGCTCCATCTATGATTAGCATTGTTAAGCGCATTGGCGTGGATGAGGTACTTAGCATAAGACATCGGTGCGTCAATATCGGTTATAATAATGCTATTTGTACCGGAAGAGCTTTGTATAGCCGATTTGTCAGACACGCAATTCCTGTAAAAATGACAACTATTCCTCGCTAATTTTGTCGAGTAATAAAGCATGGAAAATTATATTCATTTTCATAAAAAAACTTATTTTCACAAATTTTGTACTTAATGGCTTTTACCTTTGATCGGACGATATATTTTTTCACATCTACGCTGGCAACTTGCGGCGTATTTCTTGGGGTCTATAGTAAATGATTCTCCCATTTTTTTAGCCCACGTATGCGTCCCACTGCGGCTCATTTTGGCAAAAGTGCTTGCATAATTCAAGTATCGGGTGGGTCTATAATGCAAATCTTTTAAAATCATTTTGGATCAATAGTTTTGCTTGTAAAGCCAGTAAAAGTAAAGTCACTTCTATGGTCACCTAAGAATTGTTTTTTTTTTACGTTTGAGGGTAAAGGGTTTCAAAAAATCATTTCTTTTTCATTTTATGTGATATATCTGTTCAATTGTTAAATCAAAAATAAAAGCAGTTTTTAAACTATTTTCGGCACACTTTTTAGACTTTAAGTTAAGTTTAAAAAAACGTCCAAGAGAGTCCGAACTAAACTCAACAGAAAATTAATTCCTATATATGTATTTGTAAATATATAGGTCAGTTCGCGTACTTTCTGCACTAAAATTCGTAGATTGTCAAATTTCAAAGAGTGGGGGTGAAATTCTCTCAAAGAGTGGTAAACCTACGAAAAAGTAGGAAAAGTTACCCACTTTTTAAATGTCAAACATCAAACATAAAAAAAGTAAACACGAAAGAAGTTTAATTTGTTTCATTGCTGATTTAGAAAAAAGTTCTGTTAATTAAAAAATGAATAAACTAAATGCAGACGACTTTCAAGTTTTGTTAGATAGTGCCTTCAATAAAGACGACGATATTTTACATGTTTTTTTTTTTCAGGAAGAAGAAGCTATTCGGTTTTTAAGTCTTTGCGATAAAGAAAAGAGAAACTGCGGTGAGGAATTTCATGGAAATTGTAATTCCATCAAACTCCGAAAAAGAGTTCAGGACACATTTCCGAGTGGCAAGGTCTCTATATGAAAGCCTCAAGGAAAAATTAGAAACATCGGAGCCCTATCAACTTCTAAGCGTGGATAAAAGGCGTAGTGCTATGCTAGCAAAAACATCGCAGTATTTCTGTGGTTTGCTGGACATAAAGCGTGTAGCTTCAGAGATCTGGCCGATCGGTTCGATCTTTCATTCTCCACAGTTTCACATATTATAGAGAGAGTTACAATGTTTATAAGCCGCTTAAACCCAAGTATTATAAAGTGGTCAAATGAGGAACAAAAGCAGAGGAATGGATTTTCTAAGGCAATCGGTAAGATACACATGTACGTATTTTCTGCTTGCTGTTTCCTTAATTATCGTTCTAAATCTAGGCTGCATCGATGGGACGCACATTGTAATTGATCCACCACAAGCATGTAAAGATGACTACATCGACCGAAAAGGAAATCTGAGCGTTTGTTTGCAAGCTATTTGATTGTGAGCTATTTCTTGATATGCAATTATGCTTAAGTACATGTGACATATTATTTCTTCCAGATTACTATCTATTGGGCGATTCGCCGTATCGATGTACCAACCACTTAATGACGCCGTATAAAGACAGTGGGCATTTGACGAGTGCCCAGAAGAATTTCAATGTGAAATTAAGCTCCTCTCGGGTGGCTATAGAGCACTCCTTCGGTATCCTGAAGCAACGATTCCGGCAATTGTATTATTGCAAGCTGAGAGGTATGAGCAAAATCTGCCACTTTGCGAGAGCTTGTTGCGTGCTTCACAACATTGCAGATGAAGAGGATCTTGATTTCTCACTGGAAGATATTCCTGAAGCAAACTCTGAATATGTGCAGTATGGGGATAATATAAGGGCAAATTCAGTTTGAGATGCAACATGCCAGGAGTTGCGGCAAAATCGGCTTGAAGTAATACTTAATGTTTTGAATTGCAGCGAAAGGTTAACTCTGTCAAGTTTGGAGAGTATGCCAAGAAAACAAAACAAAAATATCCCGAAAAACAACTTGCACCTACTCTTCATAAAATTCTGGCTCATAGTCAAAATATACACTCCTATTGCGAAGATCAATTTGCGAAGAATTTGTCAATTGAAATCGAATTTGGTATTGTGAAAATGAATTGATACAGTGTTGTGCTATTGTGAATGCCTTCAAAATATTTCCATTATTGCCAATGGGGACGTGCGTCTGACAGAAGTTTGTTTATTTAAAAAAAAAAAAAACCGTACAAGGAAATCATAAAATTAATAAAATTTAAAACAAAATACAAATTATGACTTCAACTGAAATTTTTTTTGATGAAGATGAGGAGTTAAATGAGCGTGCTTCGTTGAAATATATAAATGAAGAATAACTTTAATAGCATTTTCAAAGGTGTGTGATCTTTTAATGTGTATTAAATATATTGATGCTAAACATCCTGGAGCTTCCCATGACTCAAACGTATGGAATATGTCTGCGCTAAAAGCAAAAATGGCAGCCGATTACCGAAATGGACGCAAAGACTTTCGGCTTCTTGGTATGTACTCAGCATATTATATATCTACATTCTACATTACGTTTTTTTTTTTTTTTTTTTAACTTTCTCCTTTTTAGGACACGGTGGTTATCCCTTAGGACCGTATCTTCTGACTCCATATAGAAATGCTGAAGGAGGTTCATTGGAAGCAAGATTCAATAAAAAGCATTCTCAGGGAATAAATATTATAGAAAGAACTATCGGGGTCTTGAAAGCTAGATTCAGATGCATACTACAGGCAATGGAACTTCATTACAAGCCTGAAAAGGCAACACAAATCACTAATGTTTGTGCAGCACTGCATAACATATGCATTAAATATCGTGTCGAAGTCCCAGAAGAAGAAAATATTGAATATGCACCGGATGATAGCTGATTTCAATGAAGGCCGCCGAATAAGAGACTCCATTTTGTTTCATGTAAACAAAATATTTTTTTAATAAAAAAAGTAACAAATGTGACTAACTTAAACTAACTTAAAAATTGTTCATTTGAAACTTTTGTTTTCCAGCTCCAGCATTTCAATTTTCAACTTAAGTTTGGCTTTCCTATCCCTTTCTCTGTTCTCTTTATTTTTCTTGTACAGCTTCAATTTTTCCCTTTCAATTTTCAGGAATTTCTTCCTTTTCTTCTTTGGCTATTTGAAGTTTCTTTATTGAATAATATTCAATATTGCTCATACTTTTTTTAATATCACCCAAAATATTAAGCATATTTTCGAGGTAGTTCATTTGGTCAGCAGTTTGGGTTTCTAATAACGATATAAGTACGATCGTCCTGTAGTTTTCCCTTCCGAGAGTTATTTTCTGTTACTCAACATCTTCAACCGGAACTGGGTCAATCTGATCTGCAGATTGTTCATTTGTCGCGTCTTCACTTACATTGGAAGTGTTATCATTCTCGAACCCAAACTGTTTTCGAGGTGGATTAACGCATGTATTCAGTTCTAAAAATCTAATTACAGCTTCTTCCAAATCGGTAAAGTTGTGAAGCCGATTTGGGCCACCACAAGTGGCTGATATTTCGATTTAGTTTTTTTTTTTGTTTGCATTAGGTCGATCCATACTCTCTGCCACTTTTCTGAAGTACGTTCTGGAGGCCCTAAACTGTTCAACTCTACAGCAATGTTTGTCCACTTTGTATGTGCTCCAGCTTTGGAACAAAATCCCTTGGCGAGTTCAACATTTTCTTCCATCAACTGGACTAATCTACACAGCGGTTTATTGTTGCTTATTACTTTTTAAGACATTTGAAAAAAAAAAAAATTACAATTTTATCACTTATAACACTTCAAAACTCACATTTTTGTAATTTTTTTAGCAAGCGCCAACTCATCGACTACAAAATTGCGATTGAAAAAAAAATTGATAAATGACATGAAAGTCGATGAAATTTTTTTTTACAATACCGATTTTTACAGTCACAATCGGCAATTGATACAAATTCTCAATTGATCAACAATCCATTAACAGTCGCAATACCATATAATAAAATTGATTGAAAAATTTCAATTATTGGTTGATAGTTGATCTTCGCAATAAGGGTCATAATCGAGTATTGTAAGAAGAAGCTCAGGAATATAAAATAAAGACCACAAGAAATATGGTTATTGATATATCAATATACATATATATGTACGTGCAAGGTTTCAAGGATACGGCAGAATGAAGACCTTTTTAACATGCTAGCAGACTATCGTAATCACTCATTTCTTTGTTTATAACGTCGCCTGCAAAGTAGTGGACGGAGACAGCGCCTTTAATTGTAATCGCTTCAGCGGTCTTAGTCCCGTAAGCCGTCAACTATAAAAGTCGAAAGCAAACGGAAGGTAAAAAACATGTCAGGTTTTCTTTAGTGCTGTCAATTGTTCAAGTTGCCCATAATAGGCGTGTATGAAAAAAGGTGATTCTCAGAGGTGATTGTCAGAGTCAAGTCGTTTTGCTATTTATTTAGGTGTTGCTTTGGAAAATAAGAAATTGCAAACTTCTTAGTACAGCAATTTTATTTGCTGAACAAGATTTATCAACACGGAAAGAACATCATACCCGTCTGCGCAGAGCATTTCTTTTACATAATGTAAATAAAATCTTAAAACAATTATTCCTTCAAATAATAATTCTATTAATTACAAAAACACTCACCTTGCAAATATAAACAAAATTTCTCCTCCGAATTTAAATTAAACAATTTTTAAAATCAAATGTAAAATTTTCGTACGAAATAGCGAGTGGGTTCACTACTTTTTTAAGTAAGCAAAAGTGAACGAAAACTTGACGAATCTGAGCAAGAAGCTACTATAGTCCTACAAGACAAGTTCCTTGTGCTGGCATAGTTACGTACGGGGACGTACGCAACCATTCTTATATTATAGTTCTGGCTGTAGTAAACATTTTACTTATTCCATTCAATGGAGCAGGCTTGAGCAACGAATTCATTTTAAAAGATTTTTTTTAATTCGTAAATACTTTACGTGAAATCTTTGTGCAACAAAACACGGAATGATTCGAAAATTTCTTCAAACACCACGAGCTCCTCTGGATACCCTCAGCCATTCATATACAGCAGAGCCAGCGGGGATATGCAGAAATACATACATACATACATATGTATGTAAACATATGGAATTAAAAAAAAAAAAATGTAGTTGACTGCCGTTTGTGGAAATACCCAGAAAAGATTTAACTAAAATGGTGATTGAAAAACAAAAAAATGTGCATGATGCCGGTATACATATGTGTATATATACATACATATGTATGTATATCAACTGCAATAAATGGATGGAGGACTTTTTGAGTTTGGATAACATTCTATTGAAATTAAGTAAAGCAGATATCAATTACTTAATATGGAACCAGAACTCTTAAAAGATACGATTACAGAAGCGAGAAATTCAACACAACTAAAAATTGATGCAAAGGAAAAAAGCTAATTGAAATGTGCGAATCGATTGGACCTAAGCTTTTAAACGGACAATCCAAAGTAATGCGAAAGGCCATTTTACGTTTACAAAGTACACCGAGTGGTCAACAATACTGCTTGGTCAAGCTTTACGTTGAACAAAGCCCCAGGAAAAGATCGTATTTCTTACGAATTTTTCAAAAATGCGAAGAAGGTTTCCTGGAAAACTCACGAAAGCATATAACGTTATTTTTACAAATGAAAAGTTGCCATAGATATTAAGAATCGAAATCCAAAGGAGCCAAGCCATTACAGAGGCATATCATTTTTTAATGCAATTGCTAAAATATTTACAGGTATCATTTTGGAGCTGTTAATACGCAAAATAGCCATTTAGCAAGTTTCAAGCCGGCTACTGCTAGGAATGCTTCACAATTCATAACATCTTCTCTTTATAAATCATCGCTATCGCTCATAATCAATAGACTAGGACAATACTGCAAATCTTCGGAATCTACAATTACACACCAGCAAATTAAAAGTTATGATCTTTTGAAATCAAATGGAACGCTATGCAAAGGAGGAAATTTCGAGTTATAGCCCGTCAAAGTATGACACCTCCGGTTTGGATGTATAACCACTTTTAATAGTATAACTTCTGAACTATTACAGCTAATTTATATTTTTAAGGCTCCTTACTTAAACTCACAATTATGAAAAATGTTTGTTCCAATTTTTCTCAAAATTTTAACTAAAAAAAAAACTTTATTTTACAAAACCTTTATCTTTGACAAATTTTTTAAAAAATATGTTAAATAACTTTTTCACGTACGATTAACAGAAGTTGTAGAAAAAGCCATGACAGACAAAAAAAAGGATCTCTCCATGTGCTGTCGGCAGGACGACGCGGGACCTGAATTAAAAAAAACACTTTTTTCCAGTGTTACCTTTAAATCACCAAACCCAGTTTTTGTTTCTTTATCCAACATACTTACATAAATATGTATGTATTTCTATGACAAATCAGACTTTACCTGTATCGAATAACAAGAACCAACATTACGGTCTCTATTCGCCAATAAGGGCTCCCAATTGATTCTGTGTGATCTTCATCGGATTTTGTAATACATAAGTTTAATATTTATCCTTCTACATACTAGCGATCGATATTTCTGCATTAAGCGCGTACGGCAGTTTTTCTTTTACGTTTATAGCTTCTGAATTATAAAGCGTATACAAGTACATCTAATGCTGCCCATTTTAACTGCCTTGCTACCGCGCCGCTCATGGGGTTAGCTAAGTTTGTGGGCCTGAGTATCCGCTTGCGGGATTCTCGGTTTCGGATTAGCCGAGGAGTGGTAGCTTTTTCTGTAATTGAGTAATCCAATTGTTTATCTTTCGGCCACTTTTCCGTACATCTGCCGGAACATGAGTCGTGATTGCCATTTTTACCGGGTTGTCCGAAAGTCTTCTATGCACATGGCAGTACCAACTTAGTCGGTCAGCTACGAGCTTTTCGGCGATCGGTTTCTTTATGTGTAGGCTTCCCCGTATACGCGTCTAGCTTTGTAACTCCGACCGACATCCGTAACATTTTTATCTCTGCAGTATTCATTTTGCTTTTGTATGTTTCGTACATCGTCCAACATTGAGACCCGTACATTAAAGCCGGGCGCACGACTGTTGCGTATAATCTACCCTTAATGGCATTCAAAATGGCATCACAAAATATCGCAGAATTCTCTTTCCATTTTATCCACCCTACACTGATACGATATGTAATGTCGTCATCGCAGTTACTTTGGTCATTGACAATGGAGCCTAAGTATTTGAATTTTTCGCATTTAGGGAGAACTATGCCATCCAGGAGAAGGAAGTGTTGGATGAGAAAAACAGTGTAAATGATCGGTTGCAGGAATTGTACAAAGAATTTGCGAAAAATATTTTCTTGTTTGTTTAATGCGTCTCCTTTTGTGTGATTCTAAAGTACCGTTATATTTACTTCAAAACTACATGCAAGCTCAGGAAAAAAACATTTTTGTTACAAACACTATCTATGTAGTTGTTTGTGAGAAGTTAGCAAGGTTAGTGCTCATATAATTAAGCCATTTTGTGTGATAAGAGTAAGTTTACCTTTCTATTACCATTTTTACCGAAATTTATTAAACATGTGAGTTAAATTTGCACACATTTTGATCGAAGTTTAGAAAAAAAGCTAATGAAAATGGCTACGAATGAGAACTCCCATGCGAGAGGAAAATCATCTTGGAGCCTTCCAAAAACACAAATTAAGTAATTGCAAAGGTGGTTGGGGTTTTAGGTTTTTTACGCAGTAAAGTGAAATACATATGTAGTTCATGTAGGTAGCATTTAAAACATTTAAGGCATGCAACTTAATCTTATTTTAAAGTTTTATAAGAAAAAAAAGTTATTTGCTTAGTAAAAGTTTTGAGAAAAATTCATTTTAAGTAAAAAATTTCAACAACAAATTTTCTTAATTTAGACCATAATTTTTTTGTGGCTGCATGAAATTACAAATTTTTCACAGTTTTATGCGCCACTGAATTGTCTCTTCAAAATGTACGAAACTGTTTTTGTAGCTATAATAATTCGGAAGTAATACCATTTACAGTAAAGGATGTATAATCATCCAAATTGAAGGGACCCACTTTGATGGGGTATAACTCGAACTGGGGTGAAAATGGATCCCCCCTGCCGTACAATTTTTCGTTCGCCGGCACTTCAGGAATCTCCAGTTAAAGGATTATGCCTCTTAACTGGGACACCCTGTATGTACTGTATGTATGTATGTCGCAGCACCTGTCTAACTTCGTCCTATCTATCGTCACTCTTCTTCCGTCCTGCCATGTATATCTCGGTCTCGGCCAACCAGCTTTCTCCCGTTCTAAATTAGCGGATCCATTGCATCCCTAAACAGGCAATGGATGGGTGAGTTCATAATTGCAAACATGTTGCCCAAACCCTGCAACAAATATTCCCTATATACATTTATGAGCACAAAACATAGTTGCATTGATACGGCAGTCATGCATTGGCAAAAATGAGTACATAAATGTAAATACGACCGACTGTCAAAAAATTACGTACATATGTAAATGAAAAACATTCTGCGAAAGACCAGCAAATATCGGTTTCGAGACAAATTTTTTTGTTCCATTTTACTCCTATGGAAGACAAATTATTTATTTCATATTTTAAGGAAAAAAATATTTTGAACATATTTTTGCGATAATTTGCAATAATTTTACATTTTCTCTCCTGCTTTTTTCCTGCAACTCTGCAACGTCGAAAAAACACATGCCAATTTGACAGCATGCTGACTGTCATTTTACTTTTATGAACACAATTGTTGCCAAGCTCATGCAATGATAATGCAGCTTTTTTACAATAATGAACGCGAAAATTGCAGGACTGCAGTTTTTTTACATTTATGAACTCACCCGATGTCCCAACTGCCTTTTGTCAACTTCTTCTTAAAATGATGGAAAAAGCTGTAGAAAAACACTCCGCTTCAACTAAATAGATACAATATTTCTCAAAGGTATGTGATTCATTATTTCTAAATATTTTGTATGAATTTATCATTTAATGCTGCTAAGCGTTTATTTATGACGTAGCGAAAGGAAATGAGGAAGAGAAATTCAAAAGGCACCGTTATTTTCTCTCTTGCCAAGCATTCTGTTCGGAAAAAGGAGCAGGAATTAACCGGGCGTACTACTGCGAAACAAGATTGAACGAAGTTTTAATGTTATCTGTTCCTACTTGAGTAACAAAGAGTAGTACGGGAAAAACATGAAGAAAGATAATTAAATGGCAACAACAGCGTCTGATAGAAGAGCAATTTTCAGATATGCTTCCAATTCCTGTGACTTAGCTGCAGAAGTGTACGAGAATGCGGTAGATGAATATAATTTTCATTTTGGTGGATCTGATGGGTTTAATTATTATTTTCATGACATGAGAAAAGACGAAAGGTCATTTTCATAGAAGGTGGGGTTATTAGTACTATTGCCAGAGGAAAGTTTGCACAGTAACTCAAAAATGGTGCCACGGTTGGGTTCAACTTAAACTTAGCCAAAACTCTAACAATACCATTCACGAGAAAATGCATGATACTGATACCAGTTAGATATGTGAAGAATCTAGGGTTACACCTACATAGATAGTAAATTCACCTGGAAAAAGTATACAGAGGAAATGTTTATATGCAGAGGCGTAGCGGGAAAATCTTGTGGAGGTAGTCGGACCATCCTGAGATATACGTGCACTGTCATTGTAAGACCTATGATAACCTTTAAAGCAATCGGCAAAGGAGGCCAGTCTAAGCACAACAAGGGCTTACAGTCAACAAAACGTAAAGGCTGGCATGTCTCTTTCACAAGCAGCCATTAAAGCGCTTGACGCCCACATTGTTAATTACAAACTAGTGTGGGAATTTCTACACAAACTAAACAAATTTGGCAGAAGAAATAAAGTAACCTTCTGCTTAATACCGGGCCATGCCGGATTAGGGGGTAAAGAAGACACAAACTCCATACCAAGACAAGGGGTAGCAGAACCCTTCGTACGACCTGATCATTTCTGTGCAATAGGGTATCAGATACATAGGAAAGAATTCAGAAAGTTATTGAGACAAAACGGAGCTAGTGCCTGGAATAGTACTCAAGGTCTGACGCATGTTAAGGAACCAATAGGGAGCTATAACCAAAAAAAAACTCGAAGCATGAATCAGACTAAGCTAGGATAACCAACGCAAATTAACAGGATTCCAGGTGGACATTGCGAACTAAAGGAACACCCACGGAAACCTGGAATAGAAGAAGGGCTCTGCAGATTCTGCAATAAGACTCCGAAGACCCCGGAACACCATCACAATAGACACGTATGACTCAGTGCAGAGAGAAGGATGGTATCATGACCGATTTTAGTAAGCCTTTTCCAAACCTCTGACAAAATTATTCTTTTAAACTTAAATCTCTTAGTTTTTCACCGAAGATGGATGAACTTGATGGCAATGGTGGAGTGGTAGCGTCATCGTTTGTCAAGCTGATGGTTCACAGTTCACATGATGAGAAGCAGTCCGATCAATTGCGAAACTTATGACAACTCTACTGCGAAGGCATAACACTGGCAGTAGATTTGTCATGGCTGGAAAAATTGTTCGCTCTTTTGAGGATTGATATACTTATGACACTGGGTGCACTGGGAAAAAAAATACTGTGAATCAGAAGCGAAGGCAAAAAATATATGACAGCAATCAAATCGCCCCAGTTATTCTGGACACCACCCCTGGAGCTAATGTGAAACCTAATACAGCTGAGTTTCAAACCACTACACCAATCTCTTTCTCTCTCTCTCGCTCTATCTATCTTTCTAAACGCCCGCACCACGCGAAAACATGTAAAAGGGTATTAACCCTAGGATGGGCAGCTGTTTGTGAGGCGGTAACATAACCTGCTGGGCCTCGATAGGCCCATATGAATATTTTATGAAAAACTTATTAGGATAAATAAAAAAACAGACTTTGTCTTAGATTTTATATTGCGCCAAGTTAAATACATGATGTATCTACCTATATGTAACGGATATACATATATGTATGTGGAAAAAGTATAAAAAATTCAACTATTGGCAGCACAGGCATTGCATGAAGCCCTTATTTCTACTTTTCCGTGTGTGAGGCACATAAATTCATGGCAAAAAATACATTTATGGAATGTTTTACGGCGCGGTTCACCTTCGGCTCTACAATGAACACAATCCTTCCGTTCTTTTTTCGATTGCCCAGCAGCGGTTAAGGCAGATGCAGCTAATGCAGAGGTTGTGGGTGATGCTACCTGAACTGGTGTAGTCGAAATTGGTGCCTGAAAAGAGAGAGAATGCAAAAATTAATGAGAATGAAAGGTAGAAATATTTATATGATGTACTGTAGAACGTATTTACTTACAATAACACCGAACTTTGCCATTGCTTGTTTGATATGAGGTTGGCGTGAAACATGGCCATTCATCGCTCTAGCCTCCATATGTGGAGTAACCAATTGTATGGCCAATTGAGTTAAAAACTTACGACGTTTGTCGCTTTGCTTTGCTGGCTGCAAATGGTTGTAAATAATAAACGAAGCCAAACCAGCAATATCCAATATATTGTAAAACATAGCCAATGGCCATCGATTGGTACCACGTTTGCAGGAATATCCGGAGATCATTTGGTCCATGGTGTCTACCCCTGCCTTATTGGCATTATAGTCCAAAATTTGATTCGGTTTTAGGGAAGTATTTTCTTGGTCGGTAGCGCAGGTATAATGTTCTGTCGACAACACAATAACGGCTTTATTTGGCTTTGGCACGTACGAACACAATGCGTATTTCTCATTGTAAAAACCAAACAATGTCTGATACAATGGACGATTTTTTGATTTTTTGAAATCAGCCGGAACGAAACGTTTGTTAGAGCGAACAGTTCCCACAATGGCGAGTCCAACTTGAAGCAAATGCTCGGCCAAAGACAATGAGGTAAAAAAATTATCGCAATAGATAGTGCGACCTGTATTATGATATCGTTGGATCAATGATAACACCACTCGTTCGCCTTGATTCACCTCTCGCTCTGCATTGGGTAATTTGCCAGTATATATTTTTCCTTTCAAAGGATAATTTGTGCGTGAATCGCAAGCCCGCCATACCTTGATGCCGTATTTGGCTGGTTTTGAGAGTATATACTGGGTGAAGCGTGTATGGCCGCGGTAGGGAAACAATTGCTCGTCAACGGTTATGTTGGCACTTGGCGTATATGCTCTCTCTAAATTCGCGTTCAACATGATCCATATGTCGCCGATTGCCGCAGATTTACTGGTAAGTAAGCGCTGTTCGCGTGTATTCCCATTATCAAAACGAATGTAACGCAGCAAAATGTTAAAACGTTTTAGAGACATTGTTGCTGTGTAAATGTCGTGATGATAAGGCGCCCACAATTCCTTGGTCGGCTGGGTGTTGGAGTTAAAGAGGCCAGAAAATAATAACAAACCAATGAATGCATACAATTTATTTTCATTCGTTGGCTGCCAAACCTTTGGATTTGCTGTTGGATGTGCTTCGTTCCAAGTGCGCACTATATAGTTTGCTTTTCGATTTGTTTAGCGGCAAATGATATCAACCATCTCTGGTGTCACGAACTGTTTGAAAATGGAAATGGGATTTTGAACGAAATTACTATTGGGCCCAGCTCTTGCAGCAACAGGAACATTATGCGCTTGTGGCCTGCCAGTTCGTGGTGGAGCTTTCATCCACATAATTCCATCTTTGCATGAATAAAATTCACCAGACAATTGCTCAGGCACAAAACCAGCACCCAAAACAGCGTCAAGTTCTTCTTGGAGTATAACATTCATCTCATTATCACCAACATCATCATCATCGTAATCAGCTTCCGCCTCTTCCACTTCCAACTCGACCTCAATATCAGACGCATCAGCAGCATCATTATCCGGCACATAATCTCCATCACCATCATATCATCATCATCAGCAAATTGATACTCTTCCTCAGTAATATCTTCCGCCAACAATGTCGCTATGTGTTCTGCAGCTAGCCGTCCAGATCTGGTTGCCCGATTCAGAACTATATCCACAGCATCATACAATTCATTTTGTTCCGCCATTTTTCACTACACAAGAACCAAAAATCGTAAACAAACCATAAAAAATGCCAGTGAAACCACAAACAATAAAAATTAAAGCCAAAAGTAATAATTATTACCAAAAGAAACAAAAGAAAGAAATTGATCCAGTTATAATTTACACAGTTATCTCTGAACAGACACTTCATACAGTACACACTACAAACGAAATAACGCTCGTACCCTGGGCCTACTTAGGCCCAGCGGTTGCTTTTCGATATTCACACACGAAATTATTTTTTTTTACGCGAACTAGGCCCGGAACGACCCGGATATGGTTTCGTCGTGCTCAGCAAGCATCGCCGCTAGAAGTCAAGGAGTTTCGGTCCTAATTATTTGGAAAAAAGAAAGTTATATATGTTCAAACTCAAATGGGGCCTGATTAGGCCCAGCTGCCCATCCTAGAGTTAATAACCCCTTGAGTGCGTGCAAATTATAAAAAAAAAAAAATGAAATCATAATTGGGTCACGGCCAGTACAAAGTCCTTTTCAAGTCATCAGTATCTGACGACTTCAAAGTAACACAACTACCCGCGGTTTATGGTAAAATGATTAACTAGATCTATGACATTGCCTACGCGGGTCTAGGCTGGTGGCCGAAAATTGTTGAGCAAATGACAGCAATGAAGCTTTGGAAGCTAGGTGCAGAAATGACATACATATCATAGTATTGTAGCTGCTATTGGCACCTTCATATGTTAGCACTAAAAGCTGTCATCTAGCTCTCATTCTTACAAGTCCTCAAAGGACGGCTCCTGAATGCGCTATAAAACTGCAACTGGATTATAAATGCAAGACAAAAAGCGGCACATTCCCTAATATCCTCAATAATTTCTTTGAAAAGTCTGTTTTTGAAAACCAATGACAATGTATTCTCAAGGCTGAAGTCCATGCCTTTGAAATCTGCATAGGGTTACATTTTGAAAAAGTATGAAGGGCGATGAAATGTCTATCCTCCAAGATAGTCAGGGAGCGCACAAAGCGACTCAGAAGTGTCTGTCACTCAATTGCTGCTACGATACCTTACAATCAGTTGCCAAATTCAACAATTTAAGCTTTAGGTTAAAGTTCCAGGTCACTAGGAAATTGTGGGCAACGAATCTGCGGACAAGCTACATAAAGCCTTTTACCTGACTTAGGAAGCAGTGCTAGTCTCTATCTCTTCCACATCGAGAGTTTTTCTTGCATGGATGCATACTTTTTGTGGGTTTACTTTTTATTGTCGCTTTAAGACCTCTGTTTAAGATTTCATCTGGAGTTACTTGCGAAATGTTCGATACTTAATGACCGTTTATAATCTTTGTAGTGTATGCTGTGGGCACAGTTTTGTAACGATGCTTAAAGCTCTGTCCTTTTTATCCTTACTTTTGCTTTTCTCAGGTACTTAAATATTTCTTGCTTTTGGTCTCGTACTCCGGCCTTCCAGAGCATATTTGACTTCTTCTTGCTCTAATATACTCGGTTCGTAAATCTGCAATATTGCTATTTCACCAAAAGACTGGATTTCTTCGATTCGCCCGCCTTTCTGACAATGTAGCGTCATACCATTCTTTGCAGGACCTCAGCTCATTTTGCTTGAATCTCGTTGTAACGTACATATAATCTCACAACAAGCTATTTGTCGAAAAATTTCATTGCTCAAAAGTAAGAGTCTAGAGATAAAAAAAAGTCCGCATACCTTTATCGCCTTGCCCATTTTTGCGATGTCCGTCTTGGCTTAAATTTCACGATACCTCAATTCTATCCAGTTTTTTTTGTTGTATTTTAAGTAGTAGTTTAATAGTCTTGGATTTTTATTGATTGACTAAAAAATAATATATTTGAGAATTTCAAAACCTACGTGCTTCATAAGAAGGTTCGAAAGATGAGGGATAAGTTGTCATGGCATCCGTTTTAGCTGAATGCTAACTTCTCTGAATGAGAAGGCTAGATTCAGATACTCGAAAGTTAATTTATAAATAGAAAGATTGAGTTGAAAATATATACTAAGGGACAAATGGGTCCAAGAATACTATGTTATTAATTGTCTTGTTCTCTTTAAAAAAATCATTTAATGAGATTTATAAAAAATTTAATTTAATGTTAACAAATTTACATATGTATGTATAAATTCGGTTGGCGATGTGGATGCACATGTTAGATCGCGGAAAACTTAAGCCATTTGCTTCCAACATATTAATTTTGCTTGCAGTATACTTATGTATGTACGTACCTACATACATGTATATCAATCCTCTATACATCAGTGTCAGATAATTAATCTAAAGCACAACCCCAACAGATATTAAATTTTTAATAGTATCATCAAAAGTGTGCGTGGACAGACTAAAATGACTACGTTTTGCTCAGCTAAATTCTTACTTCCTCCAAAAGCCTCACGTAGGCTAGGGTTGGCCCACAATGCTTACGTTTTATATTATACTGTTTCTGCGGACATTAGTTCTTTTTTTTAGCTTCCACGTTATTAAATATTAAATCGACTTAATGGAAAATGCTTCCAACAGAATAAAACTCTTTCATGGTGATGAAAAAAAGGCTACATACCTACATATAATAATAATTAGCGGAGTATAATGCTTTTGTAAAATTTCTTTATGTGGTGGTACGATGAATGAGCTCTGGTTTACTACCGCACATCACCGACATAGCTTTGCCGGCCCTTCTTTGCCACTGTAAATCTGTTCCTAACCTCTGGCCATGAGGTTGAAGTTATTACATTTATTCTCACAATGCTCGAAGGAAAATTTTACTGGCGCATAAGGGAGGTTAGTACACGATTCTCACATACTATAGGTCGGACGGATGTAAAAAAAAATTATTTTTTTCTCCATCATATATTAATTTTCCCAACGTCACACGTAAAGATCCTGGCGAAACAATGAACAAAAAGTGGAGCCAGACAATTTTTTTTACTTTTTGTGGAGTTTAATGAAATAAAAGGGGTTCTTCCCACTGAAGCCGCATGGGGTGAATTCGAACTAAGACTCTGCGGGATTCGCATTTTTTGTGATTCGTTCTCTTTGTTCATCATTTTACTATTCTTTACTCGGACGAGGGTAAGTAAAACTCAATGGGGGACTTTTCCGTTTGACATGACACTATATGTAGACTAACTAACGAAAAAATCAATTAAGAGAAGAATACGAATCCTTTATTCTATTGAGAATTTACTCAAATAATAAAATAATCTCAGTTTATATTGTTTTTCATATCTTTAATTACCTATGCACACCCATGGACAAAAAAAAACCTTTGCACTAACTAAAAAATCGTATGGCAGTGGTGGGGGTCTATTTTCAACCCATTTCGTCAAAGTGGGACACCTCCGATTTGAAGGTATAACCACTTTAAACGGTATAACCTCTGAACTATTATAGCTACAAAAACGGTTTTGTACATTTTGAAGAGACTCAGGTAAAAAATGTTACAACTTTGTGTAATTTTATGCAGCCACAAAAAAGTTATGGCTCCTTAAACTCAAAATTACGAAAATTTGTTGTTGTAATTTATTACTTAAAATTTTTCCAAAAATTTTCACTTAGTAAAATTTTTATTAAACTTTTATCTCTGACAAATTTTCTAAAAATTATGTAAAACAACTTGTTCACGTACGACTAACGGACGGAAGTCGTGGTAAAAGCAATTTTTTGTCATAAAAAAATGGTAAAAAAAAATTTAACAAAAATAACCATGAGTGGTCAGGAAATCTGAGCGATCAAGGCTTGGGGCTAATCGACCAATCCACCCTTTATAAAATGTTTGGTTGAGTAACGAAGTTACCCTGCTGCTACTGTGACTAGGTGTTCCATCTTGTCGGAAGAAGATTGCCCTTCTCTGAATAAAGGGAACATCTTCAAGGAGCTCCGGCAATCGATGTCTCAGAAATTTCCGATAACAATTGGAATTAAGTGTATGTGGAAGGACGTGTGGCCTTTCTACAATATTTCCTATTACTCCAGAATGAAAAACTGTGACGTATACTATGACGAATGCTACACAGAGGAAGGAAGCGCTTATACGAATGCGGATTTGTCATACGAGGGAGGCTTAGGAAAGAAGTCTTGAGTTTCCTATACGTGAGGGAGCGTCTTAGCGAATAAAAGCCTAAAATGGGCTCATACCACCACAAAGAGTGTTTCTACGACTCCCTCGACAAGATGGTGTTAGGCGAGGCGATTTTAACGCCACGTTAGGAAAGAGACATTTTTCGTAGGACAGGTAGTAACGATAGCCTACATGACACCATGCTTGGCAACAGTCTTAAACTTATAGACTTTGTCACTATAGCAAGTACATTGTTTCCTCATCTCAATATCCACAAGGCGACATGGCGGTCGACTGGGATTACTACCTTGTTCCAGCCGAGGTACGACTCTATATCCTAAGCACAACTATAAAAATTGCTGTCCACCTGCAGAAACTATGTAAGTCATGGTAGAAATATCCAAGCTTAAGCCCAGAAAGGCTGCTGAACCTGATGGCCTACTGGCCGAGCTGTTGTCAACAAAAAGGGACACACAACATCGAGGAATTGGACAGAACGTCACAGTCGACAGCTATAACTTCGGGATAGTAAGGGACGTTGTCTACCTTGGCTCTGCTATTAGCTCTGAAAATAACACCTCAGCAGAAATCAAACGAAGAATAACTCTTGCCAGTCTTAGGGCTGAGAAGCCAATTGAGTGGTAAGGCCCTATTTTGAAAGACTAAGGAGACTCTTTATAAGACCTTAATCATCCCAGTCCTGCTTTATGGCGCTGAAGCATGGATTCTGTCAAAAGCGGATGAAGATATCCTCGATCGTTTCGAGAGAAGATTCAACGACGAAAAAACGAAGCTTACAAGTACAGTGGTCATAAATACTCCGGCCAGCAGAGTCTTCGAATCTAACCTAGAAGGACAATACAGTAGAGGACGATCTCGCTTTAGGTGGCGCGCCCAAGTAGAGGAGGATCTTAATCGCATTGGTGTGTGGAACTGAGGGGTGTAGTTAAGAACTAAGCTAACTGGAGAAGCTTATTAGTTGAAGCCCAAGTTTACCCCAAACTGTAGCGCCAACTAAATAAGTTAGTAAGTGTGTAAAAACCGATGACGCTTACCTGTCCCATTTATTCCCATTCTCCCGCTATAACAGCTGCAGGCTCCATTGACACTCCTAAATTCGGAGCAGATACGAAGAGCGCATAGTTCTCACAGCAGTTTAATGTCTTTATGTCTGGAGCAGCATATATTATATCTGATTCTGTAACATTAGCAGGTGGGTTTCTTCTTCTTTTGTTTTGGCCCAATATTGGCTAAGGCAGCACTGACATTTTTGACCTTAACGTGGTGCGATGAAATGTGTATCTTAAAAATTTTTCTGGGATCGATCATCAATTCAATGTATTTTTAGCTTGTTTAGACTGGATTTCATGCCCATCTACATAATATCCATAGTGATCGTTTTTCTGATTTTCCTACTACTACCAAGGACTACTTAAGTTTTGTGTGCGGCTTGTGTAAGCCCGCTTCAAGTAACCCACTGTTTAATATTCCGTGTGACTTCATGACCTATGCTTCTGATGTCTAGTGGTCCGTAGGGTTATAACTATATACGTCATCGGCGAAACCAAGTTTGTATGTATATTTACTTTCCTAGAGGTTTCCAATCAAAGAATACCATCACCACAATATATTCCATAATGTATTCTAATCCTTGCCGGACACTACCGGTTATTTATATTGCATCACCCCTTCCTCAGTATCATATACCGCGTTCTATCAGCCAGATTGTCCTTGATGATACGCCTTAAGTAGGTATTCTCATAGCAATAGTGTCATATACACATGTAATGTACACGTAAATACATATGTATATATGTTAACAAAACATTTGTATGTACAGTTGCAATCGAATTTAGAAATTGTAATGCATCTTAATAAATACCAACCCCGGCAAAACAAATTTGCAACCATAAACTTTTTTCCACACCCAAAAAGAAAAAAAACAGTATATGCACTCAAGTTGAGAAATTCATGATCGATTACTTCGGTAGACTCCTTGTTTACTTTTCTTTCGAATAACACCGCGCAGTTTGACTGAGATTTATTTTGACACAATGTAGGTACACTAGTCGAAAATAAATGTCACAAAATGGCCACAAAGGTGGTAGAAAAGGGAACAAAAAAAAAACACCATAGTACTTTGAGCGACAGCTATGGAAGAACCTCCCATTCCATCAACCCCTTTTCGTCGTGTTTCACTGAGCTCTTGGTGTAATTTATATTGTTTTCATAGCAAATTTGTGCTGATGGAGCGCAATGACATGCTGGAGCCTCTTGAGTCTTTTTTTCATCTTTTCAATATCTGTGTCTAGGTTGTCGGCGTTTTTTTTTTTATCTCTTTGAACATGCTTCGTTTATGTAGGTCGCGTCAGTAATTTCAGAAAAACTTTCATCCAAAATTGGAGCTGGCGTACGGATACACAGTATGTTGTACAAAGAGAAGTGATTTTGAAAAATATTGTAGGGTGCAATCCTAACCTAATAGTACGGTAAAAATGTATGAAGGTCGATATACATATGGATGTACAATGTACATATGTAACTAAGTGGGTACGTAGCAGTAGTACTTTCAGGACTGGAAAGACCCAATTGGCAATATGATGCACCGTTTTGATACCACAAATCGCGTAAGCTAATTGGATAAGGGCATTCAAACCAACCAGGTGAATTTTAAAAAAGACAGATTCCCTTTCGTCATTATCTCTGCAACTATTGCAGACGCTACAAAAGACACCTATGTACCTTGGCCGAATGGTCTCACATCTATCAGTGGCCTATGCTAATAGCTACTACTCTTAAAATATCTGCTTAGTAGTTCGTTTGGTTTTGATGTTTTATAGATGGGCCATAACTTTCTCGGTACAAAATAGTTAATAAGTCTATTCCATCCAAGGCTGGCCAAATCAAGAACGATAGATATTCGTCAAGGGTCGACACTAGCCTAGCCAGTTTGCTTGTTGTAAGCCAAGAGCTTGTTTGTTTCCCTCAAATTAACTGTGTCCTGGGACCCAGACTAGTCTGCTGATTCGTTTACCTTATCCTGGGATACAGATGATGGTCATTATTGATTGACAACAAACTCGGTTGAATTCTTTCTGACATTGCTCTACCAGTGGTAGACGAATTAATGGCCTCGATTATGGCTCACTATCAAAGAAGACACTGCTATTTTGAAAGATATTAGGGAGATTTCTCAGTATACGATAAGCTTCACGAATAACGAGAAGATCCGCCTGACACCTCTCGACACCCACACATATTGATCTGAAAAAATGCTTGCACCGAATCTTTTAGAGCCTACCTTGTTGAAAGCTTTACCGATAAGCTTTTGCTAAAGTTCAGCCCTTAGTGTTTCATTGTCAGTTGGAAAGGCAACCATGAGTAAACTTTATCCAGACCTCACCATGAGCTGACTTATGACCAAGAGAAATTTTCCTGACACTAAAATTACCATATCGTCCGCCTACACAACCACCTTAAACCTCTCCCAGCCTAGCCGCACCTAACTTTGTTTGTGACCAATAGTGGTAGAGGAGACATTAAGCCACGCTTTTTATTTATGCTATTTCTTAGCATGGATACAATCCATTGGCTTATATATTATTCTACACCGAACTCAGTTGAATAGCATCAGTATTAACATTGTTTAGAGGGCGTTCTATCTCTAAGAAGGCGCCACATTTCTTAGCCTCTATGGGACTCCCATCTTTCATAGCTCTAACAGGATTATATCCTATTCTCCGTACTTCATCTATTCTCCTATATCAAGAGCACATTTGAGTCAACTTTTATGCATTCGTGCGAATTACCGATGTTGTCTGTAGTGATTTCGCCTAGCTCCGTTTCTAATCTCTGTCTCTCTCTGAGCTATTTGTCGAGTCACCATACTAGCTTTCTTTTTTGCGTCTCCCGCATAGGGATTTGTTTCAAAAAGGACACGCTAACTTTAAAGAATATTTTCAAACATACACCTCAAGGTTGGCTGTATTTTTGTAGTTTCTTTGTCCTGTTACATGGGTGAATTAAAAGAAACAACGTTTTTGAAATACGCGCGAATAGAACTGTCATTTTGTACTTACGAACGACTCTGGCGCGTTGGGCCTCAACCAACAAGCCTCTTCAGCCAGTTCGATCTTCAGCCAACTGCCTACAGTTTCGCACACCAAGACAACCTTAGGCGAGGTCTTTCTCTACTGCGTCGTCCCTCTGGGGTTGACTCGAAGACTCTCCGGGCCGGAGCATTGTTGTGCATCCGTTCTACATGACCTAACCATCTTAGTCATTGTATTCTAACTCTTCTGACTAGGTCGATGTCGCTATATAGCATGATTGTATCTTCATCTTCACTCTCCAACTATCCAAATGGGACCAAAAATCGCCCGAAGTATTTTCCATTCTAAAGTTCGTTTGTTAGCTCTGAATAATTTTTTATATTTTTGAAGCTCTGCAGCCTGAGGCGTCATTTGATTCAAAAGCCAGACAAAGCTGATCGATAAAGTGCATTAGTGCTTGAAGGGGTAAATTAACATCATAATAATTAAGTCTAACATCATATATTATTATGTATGTATGGGTCTGTACCTTTCCTGTTAAATACACTGTCCTTGGATATGTTTGTATGTTGGACTTCAAATAGACAAACAAAACAAAATATCGGGCCATATCAAGTGACGTTTCAGCGAATCCTCGCTTGTGTGCTAAACAAGCAGCGTGTGTAAATACTTACATTTATGAAGCAAATATATTTGAGCGCATAAAATATAATTTGGTCCTATTTTGCTTCCTGTCTAAAACCAAACCAAATCCTACCAAAAGAGTGGCTGCTTGTGCGTTTGGTTACGAAAATGCTCCCGAGTTCTGATTAATGTGGGTCGATTGCTTGTGTTCTTTATATTAAAGGAAACACTGAGTAGGGTGGATGACGGGAAATTTTATACATATGTGCATATGTATGTTCAAGTTCGTTATGTCTTTACTAAAAAAGTCGATTTTCACATTTCGATATTAAGTTCGTGTTTGCGGATGTTAGGATGCCCTTCCTACTGATTTTGTCAATTGATTAGCTTGTTTGTGTGAGGAAACAGATTTTCAATTATGTTAACTTCCAGTATAAATAATAATCTATCTTTGATTATATTTGTGTGGTATAGCAACGCACATACATATAGATACGACGAGTTAATCTCTGAAGGGTAATTTAAAGTATTGTTTTGTTTCCGGTGGGTTGTTTTGTAAAGAAAGTAGGTACTTGGGTGATATTGCTTTTTATTACACGAAGTTTTATTGAATCTTGATAAAGTAAAATTTGTTCTAGAATTTCAAAATACTCGTAGTATGTTATCTGTGACTGAAAGTAAATGGCTAAGCTTGTACATCCGAAAATATTTTAATAGCTTTGCAATCACGTCCATGTTATATAATGGTATTGTGGACGCTTAAAATTTTAAAGTTTTGGTGTTATTAGTAAAGGAAGTTGTACTGTAAACAATAAGTAACTTTGTCATCATCAAAAGTAGCACAATTGTAGTAGATTTGGCCAATAGTTGTAACAACTAATCAAGTGAAGTTGGTAGATTCAAATACTAGGAATGGCTTTGATAAATATTTAATTAAAAATCATTTCAACTATTCGGACATGTTAGCCGTAAATTAAAACTTTTCCGAGAATTTCATAATAAAGACTCTCATTTTAGAGACTAGTGACCTACCTAGACACTTGTGCAACCACAAGAGTTATTTGGCCTTACTTTGGCAAAACAAGAACCGACTTATGCAAGGGGATAGGAAATTCATTCTGCGCTGGTAGGAGTCATCACGGGGCATTCAAAAATCGACTAACCAAAAAAGATCTGCATATGTCGAGGATGTAGATATGAGGAGGTCATCAAGGATACAACCCACTTCCTGTGTTACTATTCACGTCTCATCCACCTCAGATACATATTTCTCGAGTGACATTCCTTCCAGGGTCTACAACAAATATCCAATGAACGGTATCTTGAAAACCTACATCATATCAACTGGATGGTTTGCCAGTTCATCACAACTATGAAATAAAGCCATAGGTACAGAACAATATTAACCAATAGACAAGGAGTATACATATGTATGTATGTATCTGCTCTATGGATATTACAATGGGTCTGCATTGACCTGAGTATAGTGTTGTGGATCACTAACATACCTAACCTAAAAGTTTTTCTTCGCCACAAATTACCGAAACGAGAGATGAATTTCCTCGGAGCACCATCGAACTTTATAACGTTACCACGGTTATATTAAAAAAAAAAATTGAAGTTGGTATGCATGTGGGTAAGCGTCGTCGCGTATGTAAAAAAGTGAATGACCAGAGGGACAACGTGTGTGATCTCGAGTATCACATTCATTATTTTTTTCTGCTGATCGTTTATTTATTCTCGTGTCCACCGTCCACCGAAGGGTAATAGGACACTTGAACAAAAAAACCATCTGCACAAAAACCATCCGCTACGTTTTTTTTATTGCCCCACATGCATGGCTCTGAACTTCGGTCGGAATTCAGATAACAAAGAATAAAGTTGTATAACGAAATTTAATTCAATCGTTTTTATTCTGGCTCCGCCATAGTGGTGTATAACAAAGCCGAGCTTTTTCCGCTGTTATGCTGAACGAAACGGACTCAATTTCTCTAATCACGCCAAGTACCTAGATTTGGTAATGGATAGGAAGTTCATTTGTAATATGATTAGGCAATGACCACGACACAACTCTAAGCCTGGTATCTTGTCCCATCGGCCTGAACCTAAGCTCCGTCTTTTAGACTGCCAGATCACTGCAGCGTGTTTCAAATAGAAATTTTGGCTAGTCATATTCAGTCTGATTGTACATGTGTGCTGAGTCTGTTTGTATATGTGAAACTCGGACTTATGCAACATAATCGCTTTAACTCCAGCACGAGGCATCTTTTGCTAACGTGACATGTTCCATCTATGGAATCATTTGTGACGTCCAGAGCGAGACTAGCGAGCGAGAAGCCTTATTTGAGGTACTCCGACATATTTGGGGCTACGGTCAGTAAGAAACAGCATCGGCTCAGCAGAGGCTAAAACCAATTATCAAGCCCACCAGGTTGGGGGTTCTGCGTCGGAGCAACTTCGCTACCATGTAAAAAAGTTTTTGTTACAATGCAGCAATACGCCTGAAATAGGAATAGCCCAACTGCTCACAGCCCTTACAAACGAAATAAAAACAAGGATTTTCTGATCTGCATGTGGAATTTTCGGACCCTTAACAGACAGGGTGCAACCGAGCAATTAGCAGAGGCCCTAGACTGCTTAAAACAGGCATTACAGACATCCAGAAAGTGCTATGGAATGGGCCGGGCAAAAGCACGGTGAAAAACTGTTACATCTATTACGGTGGTTGCTACAGAGAGCCGAAGCTTATTCGGGTGCGGATTTGTTGTACGCGACTTACACAAGAAGTCTTGAGCTTTTGACATGAGAGCGAGCGTCCTTTTATAATCAGCATCAATGCTAAATTCATAAATATTAACTTAATATGCGCTCATGCTTCTACTGCGACCAAGGACGACGCACGCCACCAAAGAATGATTCTATGAGCTCCTCGACAAGACAAATGATCAATTTAGCGATAGGAAAGCAGGACAGTCGGTAAGCATAGCCTACACGACACCACGTCTTGCATTTTAACGTTTTTTTCCACCTCAGCCTCTGCACCTTTTGAGGAGGTTTACAGCGCATGGTGATCACTGTTTGGATACAGATCTAAGACTTACCATTTTATCCACCTCGCTGAGCTTTTGGTGGGGAAGTCAGGTCGATGTAGGAGCGCGCTCCTCCGTTGTCAAAGGCGTCTCGTCTCTTCTATTTGTCAGGTGTTATTCCACTCTCCATGCTCATGCCCGGTGGGGCATAGAAGCTAAAGAAATGAATTTCTTATATTTTGGCATATTCGACACTCTGCCGCTGCCTGGAGTCTTTGCGTTTGAATGGGTAGCTTCCACATGTCCATATCGGAGAGCCTTGTTCGTCCCATCTTTAATTGTTGTATGATGTTTTGTGTTGTTCGCAGATATGGATTACATCTGCCTTTTTTTTCTTTCACCATTTGAACCACTGCGAAGCCACACAAGATCTACTTACAATCTTGTGTGGCTTCGCAGTGGTTCAAGTTTATTTGAATGTACTTAATGGCTTCCTTATGACTTCTCTAATTGCACCTTTGGATGCTGCGCATCTGTAACTTCCAATGGGATGGTCGTTTCCGCTCTTGCACTCTGGGTCAGATATGGCACACCTTGGTTTCGCTGTGCACTTTTTCGCTACGTGTTCCTTTTCTCCACATTGCGTACATGTTCCTGTGCAGTCATTTTCACTTTTGCACTGTCTCGCAAATTAGTAGATACATATATACTCACATACTTTTCGATTGTTTTCATTAAATGCATTTACCAAAATTTAGAAGTTCAACCCTATAAATATCTAACATCAGGTACGACTCCTTATTATTCTCCGACATACTTGCATCTGTCTTAAATTATACTGCATTTATTAATTCCATTTCACTTTACTGACAGGTACGAGTATGCATAACTTGGCCGATATGCAAAGAACGATCCAAATCCTTATCATCATCATCAATTCACTGTGAGTAGGTGAATTGTAATTAAATAATCCTCAGACACATTCATGAATTGAATTGATGCACTGAATGCCTGCGATAAAAATCATTCCAGTCGAGTGAAGGCTTATGTCATCGACATCCTGTCCAACATACAATACGGCTCATTCATATCCTGCACATTCAACTATCTTGAAGATAATTAGAAATTCGGCAATGTAAACATGTGTTCTACACGAATATGTTAATGTGTACACATATGTTCATCTATGAACATGTAACTGTAGGATACGTGTTCTACATTATTATGTACAGCAAATATGTACTTCCTAAAATTTCTCGGGAAGCTCGTTTAGGAGAGTTGTGCAGCAGCTGACAACAATTAAGCGAATAAAGTATCTTCAAATGCCAAGAATATTTTCATGTAGATGGAGTGGTAGCCTTTAGATTTAATTTAAAATTGTTAATTTAAACTAAACATCAGCGTGTTCATTAAATTTGGTTACTGTATAGTAAATTTTATGTATTTTGAGAATCGACCTAAGCAAATTCGAGTCTCCCAGAGAACAGCAACCTTTAGCCAATCAAGACCAACGAATAAAATTCAAGTTTCTCCAGCAATTATAAAAGCAATTTATGCTGACGTCAGTCAACCTCTTTTACAAAAATCTAGTCATCGTTTTCAAAAATTGTATTGACCTTTCCGTTTCACACCAAACACTTACTCCATTGCCAATAAACAGATTATTCTTCAATTAAGATCAATATTTTTTTTTGTTAATGAAGCTGAAATTTTGATTTTATTTTTGTGGGGCGACACAGCCCCCATTTATTCAAAACTAACTAACTAACTTAGAAAACTGTGACTTAAAGCCAGTGCCGTAACTAGGGCGGTGCCAGCGCGTGCCCAGGCAGAGGTCGTAGGCCAGGAGGGCGCAAAAATGACCAAGACATACTTTTAGGTAATGCGCGTTGAAAGATCTTTAAACTGTGACACTCGTAAGTCTCGCAACATTACAAACCCAAACAAGATAAGTTTACTAATAAAAATATTACCTATAAAAAGTTGCAGGTGTCATGAATATGAACTTTGATTTAAAATGCAATCCATTTAGCGTCAGTCGAGAAACCGAAATTACATCGAAAAAAGTGTTTTCCTACCTCTCATGAATCTACATATGTATGTATGTATGTAGGTACACACTACACAATCACTAAGCAAAAAGCTAACTGTAGCAAACAAAATTTTCATATGCATTGGTTTACAAAAAAATTGAGCAATGGAGAGATGGTACCCAGACCATGGTTGATGTTCAGTAAAAAAAAGAGATGCAATATTTTGTTTCCCATGTATACTTTTCAGTTCTTTCTCGACTAAGCAAATAAGACCAGCACTTGCTGATGCACAAAAGGGATTAAATGATTGGCTTCACTTAAGTCCACGTATCCCTGAGCACGAAAACTCAATATTTCATAGAGAAAATTGTATTAAATGGAAAACGCTAGAACAGCAAATAAAAAGTAAGACCACAATAGATGCATCTTTACAAAAAGCTATTGACCAAGAAACAAAAAAGTGGAAACATATTTTAAAAGTTTGTACTAGCATTGTATTGTTCTGCACGGAAAATAATTTACCTCATGAGCATATTGGAGAATCAGGATCTGTGGTTTTCTTAAGTGCAGTGGATATGATTTCAAAATTCGATCCTGAACTAAGAGCACACATCGAATCGCTCAAGAAAGGAAATATTTCATATTTTACGCCATATATTCAAAACGAACCAGTGGATATTCTTGCGTCTGAGGTCAAAAAACAAATTTAAGACGAAGTTCGTGCGGCAAAATACTTTTCTATACTTTTTGATTGTACGCCAGACGTATCGCATCAAGAACAGATGTCATAAATATTGAGATTCGTAAAAATATCCGAACAAAAAGTGACAAGTGAAGAACGTTTTATAGATTTCATCCAGTCTCATGAAAAAACGGGCGAGGGATTGTCGAAAGAAATTTTAGAGAAACTAGAAGTGGACGGATTGAACATTCAAGATGTCCGTCGCCAAGGCTACGACAATGGAAGTAATATGGCTGGAAAATATAGCGGAGTGCAAGCCAAAATAAAACAAATAACTGAAAATGCTGATTACGTTACGTGCCCTGTGCAGCGCATTCTTTGAATTTATCTGGCGTAAACGCTGCTAGTGTGACAACCGATATGATCACTTTTTTCGGAATAATCCAGAAAATATTTGTGTTTTTTTCGAGTTCTACGGTCAGATGGGAAACATTAATGAAGCACTTGCAAATTTCTTTAAAAAACACTCTGACACTAGATGGGCCTCTAAAGTTAGAGTCGTAAAAGCTTTAAACTTGCAAATAGCACAAATTTGGCAAGTGCTTAGGATTCTAACTACCAACAATTTTAATACGGATACAACTGCTACAGCTAAAATCTTAATGGACCTAATAAACTTTAATTTTATATGTACCCTGCAAATTTGGGATCAAGTTTTATAATCTGTTGATAGAGTAAATGTTGCTTTACAGTCGAAAACCATAACTATCGATAAAGCCTCAGAATTAATCAAGGGATTGACAAGGTAGATTCAAAATGTGACAATGTTTTCGAAAAAGCTAAAAAAGTTTGTGAAGAATGTCACATTGACGATAATTTTCCTGAAAAGCGAGTAAAAAAACAAGATGCAAGCGAAAGTTCAGACGCCGGTTATGACATTTCCCAACAGCAAAAATTCAAAACTCAGATAAATGAAGTAATTATTGATAAAATAACTTCTGAATTCAAATGGCGATTTGAAAAACTTCATAACATTCAAGATATGTTAAATTTTTTGACGATATTCAGTTCAACAATTAAAGAAACATGCAGCTGATTTGAGTATTAAATATTCTACAGACATAAATGCCACAGAATTTTGGGTCGAAATAGAAACTTTGAAGAATCAAATGGTGCCGTGAAATAACGCCAAGCGAAATAAGGCCAAATCTCGGAATTTGGCTTTATTTCACTTTGCAATAGTGAAATAAGGCCATATTTCAACAATCCAGTTTGTGAAATAAGACTTCACTTTACCGAAGTGAAATAAGGCCAAATGTTGAAATATGGCCTTATTTCAAAGCGAAATAAGGCCAAATTTTCAAATATGGCCTTATTTCGTTTGGCCTTATTTCACGGCACCTAATAAGTCACCAATATGCATAAATCTTCGTTGTCAACGAATTATCTGTTTTACCGAACAGCCTAAGAAAGTATCAAGTCCATACGTTAATACACGTTTTGATAATTTCTCTCCGAAGACGGATACTAGGAAGGTGATACCTACACGTTCCGATCGGATTTTTTTAACGTTTCAAAATTTTCGATAAGGCTGCATATATGTACATATATATATAATAGAGGCTCAATTATGTGATGTTATTTATGTTTTTTTTTTAAAACGTTAAATGAATACCCGTGGTCTTATTGAACATACATACATACAAACACACATACATATGTATAAGTTAATTAAGCTTCAAGTTTTTTTTGATTTGTTATTAGTTTTTAGTTTAATTAATTTAAGTTTTGAATGAAGTTTTCTTTTTATGTTTTGAAATTAATTAGAAATTAAAAAAAGGGGAAATTCATTTAGAAAATCTGGGAACACTGGGCAGAGCTCACAACCTAAACATCATCCACATTTCTCTGAGAAGAATATTGCGTAAAGACCTCAAATTATTTCCTTGCAAGGTAAAATTAGCTTAACGGTTGAAGCAAAATTACCATCCACTTCGTTATCGCTTCTGTTTACGAGTTTTAAATGAGTTGAAAAATAACGTCGATTTTAGCCAGAAAATAATCCTTTCGATCGGAGCTCATTTTTATATCGGAGCCTATGTTAATAAGTAAAACTGAAGGTAGTGGAGTTTCCGTAGTACAAGTAGTCGAACAGAAGCCAATACACTACACACTAGTAGGAGGGATATTTTAAGGAAAAGTACAATTTTCGTATGGTCCAACGATACATTGCTTTCTTAAAATAGGGAGTTCTGTTCTTTTTGAATTACAGAAAACACCAAAAAGTTTTTCCACTATCCCACCTCTCACGAATGTGTGACAAACGTCGCAGAATAATAACTGTCATGAGAATGCTTCTCAGTTTGCCTTTCGGATATGGTTCCAAACTGTAGGTCCCTTCCATTTGTGTAAAAAATTATAGCAAACACAACACGAATGGTCGCGAGAAGATAGGCCCTGGACCACATACGGTCCGCCAAGTATTTGTAAACTATATTGTTGATGCATGGTAGGTATAGTACACAACATTTGTAACACACTACCTATGCCACATCCACAACACGAGCACCTTTTCAGCCACTTGAACAATCAAAAACAAAGTGTAAACACAAACAGTAATCATGGCGCCACTTTCACCACAATATTTGAAAGTCTCGCCATGTAATGTCGTAGGAGAGAAAAACAGAACACAATCCTTTATACAAATTGTTATGACCACATCAAGGCCCAAAAGCCAAAAGGACAATGTACCACTTTTTTTATGGTTCAGTAGTCGGCACGTAAGGTTCAGCGAGAGAGATGTTGCTGCCATTATAGCAGCATGTCTGGCTATTGCATGAATTTTTTTTATAACCCAAAGCACGTCATTTATTCCCTAGTATGTTATCAAATTATGCAGTCATTAAAATAAAAGTAATGATGACTCAGCTTGTTTCGAATCACAATTCTGCTGCAGTACAGCCACTGCAAGCAGGACTGAAAAAGGAAAGCAAATAAAAAATGTACTGTCGCTTCAGCAATTCCCTTTCTGATTTTTATCCAGAGTTGACAATTTTTATGCCATTTCGGTTTGGTTGAGTGCTGCACTTTTACGTTGCAACCAACATGTCCTTATTTAACGACATGCAGAAGTTGACAATTACATTTTAATGATATCTCCTTATTTGTAATTGCAAATTAATATTCCTGCGATGGTGGTTGATGGAATGCAATCAGAAATGCAATGATATGCGCTTGAATAAGTGTGTTTAACCTGGTTTCTTTTTTAAATTGGCATTAAAAAACTTTTTAAGCATAATTTAATTCTTTATTTTTTCACATTCAGATATGTATACATATTGTCTTATACGCAATACTCGAAAAAGTTTCATCATGGTCCATTTGATACAACAAAATGGGACTTTTTGAGCATGATTCAGGACCAACTATTAAAAATGCTGCTGAAAAAATTAAAAAAAAATCTTGGGGACGGTTTTTATGAAGTGTAAGGGAGTCGGCAAGTTCAGCCTTTTTAGGGCAGTTTTTGGCAAAACAGAGGATGTTACTTTTTAAGAGGCGGTTCTTACCAACATTTTGAGCAATAATCGTGTGAAACAAACGTTAATTTCTAAGGGCAAGCTTGAAAAACTATGAGCGGATGAGATGATATTTCAAATGATTTTTTTTTTCGCCGAAATCAGTTGGGTGGTTGTCTAAGAGGAGAAGAAACTCCTTCATGCCGCACTCAGACTCATTATTCTTAGACTTCTTTATCACCGCAGCTCCTACCAAACTCTATATTGGTTAATAATAATTTCTTATATTACAACGCAAAACCCCCTTCGACCACTACTGAAAGGGTAGATAGGGTAGATGTGTAAGTCTGTTGGTTCTTCCTTTATTAAATACAGGCCACAGATTTCTTTTCGTAGCACATGCATACATATGTATGTATGCTCATTGCTTTTATTTGAATTTTATTCACCGTATGGTAGGCTTACTTCGAATCGAGTTTCGAGCTTCTTCTAGCCAGTTTATCAGCCCTATCATTCGCTGAAATACCCTCATGAACGGGTAACCAACAGAGTCTTACCTAATGCTGCGTCCCAAGGCCCTTGAGCTCTTCTCGACAGTACTTCACGGGCTTGGTATTTTCGTTGTTGACATACTCTTAGCGGGACGACATCAGGTGAGCGCCTAAGTCTACATGGAAAGTGGAGTTTATTTAATACATCTATCGAAAAGTAAATACATACCCAGGGAACAGAAGGGAAGTGATGCCTCTTTCCGGGTGGCTTACTTTCAAACCAAATTTTTACCGAAAATTCTACTAATTGACGTTTGATAAAGTCCCAATGGTTGCGATCGTCGTGAAACCGACAAATTTGGCTCAAAGGCAATACTAGCCGCTGCAGCTGCGATATTTTCCTCACTTCGCGCCTTACGATGTCTTGTTGGTGAGATATTGCTCTGTAGAGTGAACTCACGCTCTAACTTTTTCACAGCGCTGCATATAGCCTGCTGAAGCTGAAGACAACCCACTTCTTTAGTGAATAAACGTTGAGCTCACTTGTGGGTTTAAATATTAATACTAAGCGAACCAGAGCTTACCTGGGAGACAGACTGCTGGTATTGATACCATGGTATAGCAATACTATCTATTCATGTTCCATACCACATGTCTGTCACTGCAATACCACGTAAAGAGCTAGCATACCATGAATAATACCTAGTATTGAGATTTGCAAATTTTTGGTTGTAGACCACCATCTTATTGATTGCAGCGCCACTTTCTTTCTGTTGGTGATTCTTCATAGCTTCTTTGACAATTCAAAAGCAAGCGAAAAAGTATAACTATGTACATGTTTTGAAAATGGATTCAAGGAGGACAATTTTAGCTGATTGAGAACAATGAAAGTAATAGATGTTTGGAGAAATTATATCGGCGAGTAAGGAGGAGCAAGACGCAATATTGGTGTGTTGCAAGAAATGTGGAAGGAGCTGGATGAGGTGCAATACAAATGTCAAAGTATACCACGAAATCCAGTCTGTTAGGGTTTATGGTATTCACTATACAATTGTGTTTATACCATGGTATCAATACCAGCAGTCTGTCTCCCACATTAGGAAGTAAATTTGCAAACATTGGTCACTAATTGAAGTACCATGTTTTCTTGATATCTGCAAAACTTTTGCCAAAGGCATTGAATTGCAAACCACCAAATAGATTTGCTCCATGCTGCGCGGCAGTGCGGTCTCTGCCGTTATTGATCAACTCTCAATTACCATCGAATCCACATAATGTTTTCCGCACGTACAAACATACATATGTACATATGTACATACATGACCTATCGCACTTATTACAGTTTAACCATTTAGGCTTGCCCAGAGGTCGATATAGACCAGTTTTGGCAATTCCATATCGTTGCGAGGGGAATCAGCATCGAAATTTCCTAAGTACCGTTATTTCCGCTGTAAAACCTGTGTTTTTTAAGAGTCGCCAGTCACTAGGCACCAACTATGTGTAGTTTTCAACAAAAATGTTGCCAAATATCCATTATACATCCGCCTTAATTTGAACCACAGTGAATTCAGAATTCTATTAAAATAAATTATGACCATCTGATACCAGGCTCACTCATAACATGTACTGTTCCCATATAACTGCACTCAACTCAACTCAAGTGAAATGCTCACCAACAACGAAATGAATAGTCAACAATCACGAAAGCTACTTCCAGTACTTTTTGCGTAACACGGTAAGTGCCTGCGGCCTAAATGGGCGGCAAATTTTCCGCAATCTCCACCCAACAAAAATGTTTGGCATTTTTGCCCCGTTGGCGAAAAACTCATTAAGGAGTAAACCACTGCTAACACATACTCCAACTGAAGCGCACACACACATACCCCTAACGTACACTTATGGAAATTCCGTTCAAACTGTATCCGGTGGTTATTATGGAAATCGTACTCATCATGCGAGAGCTCAATTTACATGCCCACTTAGTGGATTGTATTTGCGGTCACGATGTCCGAGGTTATTTTATTTTTTTGTTTTGTTGTGATTTTTTGTTTATGATTTTATATGAATGTAAAATTTAATTTATTTGCGAGGGTAAAATCATTTGTCGCACTGTGATTTTGCGGCTGAATATTTGGAGAACTGTCGTTTCGGTCTTTAGAAATTTCTGTAATATATTTTAAGGTTATGGTTATTTATGAACAATTTGGATGTGTAATCTCGTTAGATTGCTTCCGCAGATTGTTTTGGTTGCCGTAGGGATTGTATTATAGAAAACTTGACTTGTGGCATCTTTAAAGATCATTTGCATGTGCTTGAAAAAGGATGTATGTACATAGCTTTGACAAAAATCGTTAGAATGATAAGATGAACTTGCATGTATATACATACGTACAAATGTACATATGAATGAATGAAGATAATAAATTCAAAAACGAAAGAAGGAACGACCAGAGAACGATATCATATTTGGTCGTATTGTTTAAATAATCTCCAAAGCGGATTTATAGTTCTGGTTAAAAGTTCCTCTCCATCCAACATCATCGTTGTAATCTCCTGTTTATCTTTTGTCTTTTAGTATACATACATACATACATATGTATGAGCGGTTAAGGCATTCACGTAGATTTGCCAGCCATGTTAGTCTTTGACCTCTCGCTGGCCTAAGTACTCTACTTTCCGTCCTCTTAGTTGGAATATCAACTGTCTTCTGCATCGCATTCTCCTCAGAGCTTCCTCATTTGGTATACTCTCCACCCATAGATACATACACAATATCCTTTTATACAACCACATTTCGAAGGCTTCCAGTTTTTTTTATTATGGTTTTATGTAACGTCCAGGTTTCAACTCCATACAATAAGGCTGACCACACAGTTAGTCTGATTTTTGGATTCAAATTTATCTTTCTACTGCAGAGCATCTTCATTTTGCAGAATGTTGACCTTGCTTGTTACATTCTGAATTTTATTTACTTTTTGCGGTCTGTGTTGCTGTTTAATCTGGTTCCGTGGTATTTGATTTTGGTTAACTTTTCTACTATGATGTCTCATATTCTTTAATAATCATTCTATGGCTGTTGGTTCTTTGTAAACAGCATGAGTTCGGTTTTCGCAGCGATAATGCTTAATCCATATTTTCGAATTATCGAAACAAGTTTATTCGTCATGTCGTTAAGCTCTCTAATATCTTGAGCCACCACAGTTGTATTGTATCATCCGCACAGGCAATACTTTTTTATTTGTATGCCGTTAATGTTGATTCCTCCGTCATAGTCTGCCAATGCTTCTTTGAAGTTCGGAGTACATGTTGAATAACAACGGCGGCAACAGCCTTGTGGAAGTCCTCTTTGTATTGCCGTACTGTCTGATTCTTCTGGCAAATAGATATTTTAGCTTCCTGGTTCCAGTACAGATACTCGATTATTCTGTAGTCACTCCTGTCAATGCTTTCGCTTTAGCGATTTTCATGTGTTGCGCTTTATCAAACGTTTTTAATAATCTACAAAACAAGTGAAAACTTCTTTGTTAATCCTTAAACTTCTTTGCACAATCATATTAAGGGTAAACAGTGCTTCGCACGTGACGTAGCCTTTTCTAAAGCGAAACTGAGATGGACTGATATCTACTTCCAGTTTGCTATAAATTCTCTTTTGGATTATTTTAACAAAGATTTTAAGTGCATGGCACATTAGGCTGATAGCTCTATATTCACTACAGCCATTCATTCGGAGTACTACCGTACCTGTAGTATATCACGTAAAACAAATCTACTATAATTGCAAGTTTTCCTCTTCTATGAGTTTTAATAACTGATTTGGAACTTCACCTGGGCCTAATGCTTTTTAGTTCAAAATTCTTATGACTTCTTCTTTTAATATTTCAGGTCCAACCGCCCCACATATGGCTGGATTTGTTCACGCTCATGGCTCAATAATTCCTCTATAGTTATGTTATATCCACCTATGTAACTACTTATATTTTTTCTTCCGTGCTCCAAAAAATATTACCATCTTTATCTTTCAACAAGCCGACCTGTCTCTTTCTACCCGAGATCTCTTTCATTTTCTTATTAAAGTCGAAGCTATCATGCATTTTGTCATATTTCTCCATTTCTCTACATTGTTGTCACAGGTCTCTCTAATTTTGTTCCCGGTAGTCCTGTTTAGGTCTTTGTATTTGGAGTGATTTGGTTTATTCTGCCTCTACCATAAGTGAAAGAATTATGTCATCCAATCCTTTCTTGGTAGCTGGTAAAATGTTACTGTGGTTTTTTTTGCCCCCTTCCATTAACATTTCTTCAAGATCTGCCCATTTGGAGTTTTTGTTTCATTGAACGTTCGATCCCTTAGTAGTGCCGACCTCCCATTTTTTACTTTCCTTCGGATTACCTAGTTTTTCAGGAGCTCTAGATCTAGTCTTTTCCGATATGTTTTTACTCTATTCTCTTCATTTTAATTTTCAGTTTCGCATCTACGGGATTATGGTATGATCCTACATCAGCTCCTGGTAATTTTTGACCGCTTTTATAGCATTTCTAAACCGTTGGTTGATGGTTATGTACATATATGGTCATATGGTCAATTTGGTTCCATGTTATTTATTCACCATATTCTCCTGCTCGTGTCCATTGAACGTCATTGATCATAAGGATGTCCAAGGATATCTTTATCATCTTCACTTTCCTAATTACGTTATCTAATTTTCCGGCTTCTAATAGACTTCTAACGTTCCTCGTACCAATATATCATTAACTCGTATCACCTTCTGACCGTTCAAGGTCAGCGGTGCAGTTAAGGCCATTTGATTAATTTGGTGATTTAACTTAATGGTTATGAGTTTAATCAATTTTAATTTATTTTAATGATTCACTTTAACTTATTTTAATGATTTACGATGAGTATTACTGGGGAATATTTCATATGAGCGGTGGTTTTCCATTACATTCCTCTCGTTCTTTTCTCCACTTGCTACACTTCCTTTATTTTCTCTTATTCTATGTTGTTACTTGTTGCTCGTGACTGTCGTGAAATCCTTGATCCTTTGCCTTTGTCGTCGCCTTTAGATGTTTGTTGTAGTTGTTCAACTGAGCTTTTCCTAGAAGGAAACTATCTAATTGAGTTCCTTTATCGGCTTTGCTATTCGTCGAATTTTTATGAACGTGATTAGTGAGTTTCTGTTTTTTGGGTGGGTTGGGCGATTTGATTTTCATATGTTTTTCGTATTTGTTATCACTTCCTGGGCTTAGCCTTTTCTCTTTGACGTTATTCACGATGATGGACGTATTATTGTCAATAATAATAATTTGTTTACCGTCAACCAAAATGTGATTACCATTAATCTGCACAGTCTTACCCTCTTCTCTTAGTTCTTTTTAGCTTCCTTTCTTATTTCTGATCTTAGCTTTCTTTCCTCAGTGGAAAAATCTTAATCAATAAACCACTGTGTCTTCCACTTAATTTCGGTCTTCAGAATGTTAGAGTTAACTGTCACTAGTATAGAACTGGGTTTTCCTGTATTCCTTTGCCCTATTCTTTTGGCGGAGGTTATATATATCAGGCTTATTGCACTCTACTCCTAGCTTGCTTTTTACGGTGGGAGGTGATAATCTTCAAAAGACGAAACTGAGCCCGTACCCTGTAATAGTGCGGGATTTTTACCCACTAACGCCTTCTCTGTTCCTTCCTGTTTTCCCTGCCGTACCGTGCCGTCTTGGCATTTCATGGCAAGGCGGTGAGAGCCAAAAAGAAAAAAAAAAAAAAACTTTACGCAACTTGGCGTATGTGGTCCAGGGCTCTAGATCCAAGGTTCTAGATCTCTCTATCAGTGTTTCCGTAGAACTTTATTTTGAAATTGTTGTTTTTTCTGTAAATTTGTTGTTTCGCATGTGCTTGCCCATACCTGGAGCCCGTAGGTACGTACTGGTTTCAGAATTTGCTTATAAAGCAGTAATTCATTGTAATTGGACAAACAAGAGTATTTCCCTATAAGCAAATACATTTTACTGTAGCGCATGTTGAGTTCTTCTTTTTTTTTCTTGCATGCGCTTTTAAGCGCAGTTTCCAGTGTCACGCCTAGATACAAGTATTTGGCTGTATTTGCGTATTCTATTACATTATCATTTATGAATAATGGGATGTGCTGAAAATTTTTATTCGCAAAGTTAATATGAACCGAGTTTAGGTCATTTAATTTAATTTACTAATTTTTGGTCCATTTTGATATATAATTCACTACCTTCTCTAGCACTTTCACCGTTACTTCGACAAATGTTGCCACAGTTGTTTCATAACTATCAGCAAGTCGCTGATAAATAAAAGATTTAATACAGGCTCTAGCACACTGCCTTGAGGTACACTAGCTTCTATTTCTCTCAATGTGGTAGTCGTCTCCTACGAAGATTCGGTAACATGTATTGAAAGCATTTGTTGCCTTTTTTATATATGATTTCTAAGTATGTCGCACTACCAAATATCCTGAAGGTTAATTCCTCAGTAATTGGTAGTTCGAATTGTTGTATAATTCTTTTGTTAGCTGGTTCTTCTGGGGACTCAGTGTCTTTAATGAATTTTCTAACAGTTCGCTAATGATAGGTAAAAATTTTGCTTTTTCGAGCAACACTACATCGTCTGCATAGGAAATAAATGAATCTCCCTGTTTTTTCAGTTTCGGAAGTACATTGATTACTAAAACGCACAACAAAGGCGAGACAACTCCTATTTATGACATGCCTATGAGGCAATGGCCTTTATGTGGCTGTCACCTAGCTTTGCAGTCATGTTCCTTTTGTTGAGTAAACCTAAAATCACATTGATGAGAGTTTGGTAAACGTTGGAATTTCCAAGTGCTCTTTTCATTACGCATGTTGTTGCATGTTGCTGTAATTCAAAACAAAGTTAATGAATAAATATTTGACATAAGCAGCTCCATAAGTGCCATCGTGTTGTTTGCGTAATATTTTGGAATTGGGGTTGCGTTGCGTTTCATTGATGTTATTCATTATTTTTCGCGGTTTAAATTTATTTAACTTAGGGTTTTCAGTTATTTTCGTTCACAGTTCTCCATCGTCATTCTTCACAGATGGATGAGTTTAGTAGGGATTTCAAAACTTGAAATGGCTTTATATAACTACCAAATCATCTTCGGGTGTTTTCTTTCAAAAAAAGGATTAATGTGCGAACAATTACTGCTATTGCAGGGAAAGTTCTCCACCAGAGAGTCTTTTTCGTCGATATATTTTCTCTGAGTGTCTTGACATGATTTCTGCTGTCGGTATGAATGTGATGCAAGTATGAAAGATGTGTTGTTTTATAAACAGCTTGTTTTTTGTCGTTTACTTTTATTGAAACTGAAAATGTCAGTAGAAATGTGCCATCGACTTCTAACTCAGCCTGGTCGGTAACTTTTGTTTCTGGTACATCGTTGAGAATTATTACAGCAAGTGGTATGAGGACTGAGAGGGACATAAAACTGTGTTATTGCATAGCAACTTAAAATCGCATTTCTAGGTTATTATGTTGACGTCTTTCGTACAGACGAATTGCTCTAAGGGTATCAATCGAAAATAATTAATAAAACAGTTTTAAAACAGTAAGTTAGACAGAACCAATGCTTTCCATCAAAAATTATTCAAAAGAATTGAAAGTACATACTTGCAAGAACTGATCAATTACTTAGAAGTACCAGTCAAGTACTAGTACTTGCAAGCATTTCGGTACTTAAATACGCGATACCTAGTACTTCCGACGAAGTACTTGAAAAATACAGGTGTTCGGGTTTTTAAGTACCAGTATCAGATTACTGAAGTACAAGTATAAGTCCAAGTACTGTTGCTGCTACTGGTTCTTGAAATTTTACAGGTCTGCTTGAATCTATTACTTTGATCTAATTTGTTGTAGATTTCATTGGACGTGTTTTGGAAAACGATTTAATAAAACCCTGATTCTAAGTTCAGAGTTGTGAAATACTAATATTTACCTAAATTTAGTATGTCTTACATATCTCATGCATCAGGGATGGGATACCGGTCAGTAAAGGATTTGCTAAATTCTGCAGAATCTCTGTATGAACCAAACAATTACGACTGGGTTTTGCAAGAGGATAAAGATCCAAAACATCGGAGTTGCCTCTGCACGCGTTGGAAAGAGGAAAATGTCCTCTAAAATTTCTAGGACACTAAAAATCTGCTTTTAATGCACCAAGAGCCATTGCATCCTTATTTACGGAGGAAAGATAAAAAGATCAATATTTTACGAGGACGGCATCAGCAGCACTGTAAATGTGACTGCTGAGCGCTACAGAACGATTATCAACGATTTCCTGGTACCGCATATTGACGAATTGAGAATGAATGGTTCCAGCCGGATGATGCAACCACGCACACTGCACGAGCGTCAGTCAACATTCTGCAGCAAGCATTTGCCGGTTGGTTAATTTCTCGTTTTGACGATTTGGTTGCCACAAAAGGATACATTCCACAAAAATTATGCGAATTATGCTATTCGTCGTGTGTCAGCTTCCTCGCTGCTTCTGTTGCTTCTGATGCCTCTGCTGCTCTCCTTAGCTTTTTAATTCTCCGACACTAGTTTTCAAGATTTGTTACAAAACTGCATGTTGTCATCCAATTCTCTTCCGACCGTAGTATATGGTCGAGGAGTAACGGCGGACTGGGCGGAGTAGTTCTCCGTGCCGTGAAGCGTGTGCAGTGAAAAACTGCGAGCGATGGTGAACTGACGTGTCTAAATCGGTGGAGGTATTTACAATAACCGCCATGACCAGACAGGAACTGCGTAAGATGGTAGTTGCGTTCTCCATGTTTTCGACGTATCCAGTCTTGGATTGTCGGTATCAGTTTGTATGCCCATCTGCCTTTTGTTGTATTGGTCCAACGAGTTTGCCATAAAGCTGCTGACGATGCTTTCTCTTCCATCTTTATTCTCTTGATGCTATTGGCATCATGTTGATATGTATATCATTCTTCTATTATACATCCTTGACATCTCGTCTACAAGGATGTCGATGGGGAAAAGGCGGCCTCATCAGAGATGGTTCGGAAGCCACTAATTGTCCGGAACGCACAGAGTCTACATATTGATAATAGTCTCCTTTCATTCTCCTTCGTTCTTAATGCCTGAATCCAGACTGAGGCTGTGTACAACAATACCGAGGTGACAACTCTGAAGAGCAGTATCTTTCTAGCGTATCCAGGTCCACCGATGTTAGGCAGTATACGCGAGAAAGCTCTCTGCATTTGCGATGCTTTTTATGATGAATAATCGATTTACGTCTTGAACTTCAGTTCGATATCCAACATTACTCCAAGATACTTCACTGGCCTCTTTGGACCTGATTCTCTGGTTACCAACCTGAAAATTTGCAAATTCCACAGTTTTTTGACTGGTTATGAGGACGGCTTCTGTTTTCTGGTCGGCTAGTTCTAGTCCGGCGGAAACTAGCCAATCTCTTATCCTGGTAATTGCTTCGTTTGCAGCTGATTCTACTGCGCGGATCTGTTTGGCTACTGTCCCGACGGCAATGTCATCGGCAAATCCAATTATCGTTACACCACCGGGCAGCGTTAATCGTACATGATGTTCCACAATAGCGACCCTAGGACCAATCCTTGTGGCACTCCTGCTGTGACGTTATAGTATCTTAGCCCTTCATCGGTATTTTATCTCAGCTTTCGATTGTTGTCGCGACTTAATGGAAAAATATTTAACGTTATTGCATCTATCACTTTTTTCTTTTCTTCCTCTATTTATTAATTACAGCCATTTCGACTTATTATTTTTGAAATCTAATGTGCTGATCAAAGTTAATGTTTTTGTTTACATATTTATTTTTCACGATGTTCACCCGCTGAATGTGCGAATGCAAAAATGTATACCGACAAACAATCTCAAATTGAATAAACACGTGTACATTATGTATGCATAATGATGTTGAAAAAACGTTCATACACGTGTACACATGTACATAAGTTCGTATGCATATACTTTTGAATATAAAAGAGCAGGTTACGTCCAACTACAGCAGAAATCTATACCAGGGATTTTCCTAGTTTCATTGTCTTCGCTTTGAATATATTTTAAAGAAATGTCGGTCGCTCATAGTAAACTGAGATTACCAGCTCGTAACGTTCTTAACCTGTTCCGCTAAAATTTAATTAAATGGAGCGCAATATCCGGTGTGGAGCACACGCACACGTAGGTGCATGATTTAGTTTTTGTTTTGATTAAAACAAAGTTTTACAAAAAGGATGTTGGGATTGACTAGCACAGAAAACTTTCCCCTGTGATAGGTAAGGAGTGCTATGGTAGTGATCCCATTCGCTTCAGGGAATATCCTCATCAGTATGGATTTTCATTTTGTTTATAGTATTTGCTTCAGTGATTTAGTTGAGTAAACTGAATTAATTCCGTCAGATACCTACGTATCTGTGAAAAGATACTCGTAGTATGCGCAATATAAAACTGTTGTTTATGATGTTTTTGTTTTGCGGCAAAGGGTTTTATGTGGTTAGTCATATTGTGAGTAAACAGAGAATACCGGAAGTTTTGGTGTTATAATAGAACGGAATTAATAAAATTTAATACTGAAAATAAGTACTTCCTAGAGCTGTTTCATACTACACGAGCTTATTTTCACTGAATCTAGTTTACGATTTTAATACACAATGTGCCACTAATATGTTGGTTATTTTTTGTTCATGGGACAGGAAAGATAAGTTTTCCAATCTTCATTCAAAAACCAAAAATTTGAAGATTCCAATAAAGAAGTGCATGAAGCACCTAAGAGCAACTAGCTGTTACCTCTGAGGTGATAAAATATTACTTACTTACTTAACGGGCTCCCAACCCGTGAAGGGTTGAAATGTGGCAGTATTCGCTTATCTTCGATCATAGGCGTCCAGTTTTCGAGACCAAGCGCTCTAATATCCGCAAAAGCTTTGGCCTTAAAACGTACGTTTGTTCGGTCTTTTTTGTCATCCCGAACCCAGGGGCTGGGATTCAAAAATCCTCTTAGCTGAAACATTATTGTCCATACGCTCGATATACCCGAGCCAAATTAATCGTCGTGTTTTGACTTTCCAGTCTACAACCATATCTTGATACAGCTCATGTATCGCGTTTGTATCTTCTTCCCAATTCGCCCACCTCGCATATCGGCTAGCCCTCGGCATCATAAAGTAAAATTGGCAGGATTAATGTTTTGTGGGCAAAAATTTCGTTTGAGTAAAGTATTTTGAAGTAGCAGTAATTTCATTGGGTTGGTCTCTATCGAATCCTTACTAAGCTGTCGTTTGTGGAGTTAATGTTGCCTTTACGGTAGAGACGAGTAAACTGCTCTTACGGCAATAAAAGCTTCTACGACGACGCGTTGGGAGAGACCGATGGTGTCGACGTCGTCTGCATGCGCCCCAGCAGCTGGACGGATTTGGCTTTCGTGTTGACGCCATCTTTTTGCCGAAATCCGATACATGTTTGAAATAGTTCAGAAGTACTATTTCCGAACAACACATTGCATCACGTTTAAGGCGACACAGCTGGATCAGTTTGAACAGGATCTCAAATTCTGCCATCGACATGTAGAGCTCACGACGATGAATGCTATTATATGCTGATTTGAAGTCGATGAAGAGATGGTGAGTCTCGACTTGAAATTCATTGGTCTTTTCTAGGATTTGTTTTGATGGGAAAATTTTGTCTATCTCTACCGGAATCCACACTGGTACATACCGATGAGTGTGTTGTAGAAAGGTCTGAGACGTTCACAGATTACCTTGGATAGGATCTTATACGCAAAATTTAGCAAAGATATGCCTCTGTAGTTCTTGGAGGATAGAATCGATTATTTTTGTATATGGGGCATATGAAGTCATCGGGCAGGCTTCCTTTCTCCCAAACTGTGTTGATGTGTTGGACCACGCACTTTACCAATTTCCCGATAGAGTAACAAATGCTGAAGTCATGCCTATTTTCAAAAAAGGGGACAATGAAATAATGAATAATTATAGGCCTATCTCTTCCAGTATTTCCTAAGATATTCGAAAAACTGATCAAAAAGCAACCTGTGTCATATCTTGATTCTACTTCATTCCTTAACTATAGCCAGTATGGCTTCAGAGCTGTTAGATCAACTAAGGATGCATTCTGCTTAAGTTAAGTTAACTGCTGCTCTCTTTATTGATATAACAAAAGCCTTTGAATCAATTGATCATACCAGCTGACTAAATAAATTAAACAAAGAGGGTTTATACTTAATTGGTTTGTATCTTACATAGTATCTTACGGAAAAAAAATTGTGATTAGAATAGGATGTACATTTAGTGAGTGTTGTGATATAAGAATTGGTGTTCCACAGGGCTGTGTTCTTGGACTAATACTGTTCTTAGTATGTATAAACTCGGTATACTTACCGCGTTTGCTGATAACATAGTTTAATCATATTCTAGCAACTCTATCCAAAATCGACAAAATCAATATGATATCAGCCATATTGAGATATTGGTTTCGTTTGCACAAGATTTTTAATAAGTCTGCTTTAATTTTACAATTTCCAGATTTCACCTTTCTTAGTTCTTTCTGCAACATTTTGGTAAGTTCTAATACTTGTTGGGTATCAGCTTCTCAGATAACTTAAGACACCAGCAAAAGTTGGTCATCGAATTGTTTTGTTATTGGTAATATTGAGGTTTTTGAGTATCGGGGACTTGAAATGGACAAAAGTTTAAACTGGAGCTCTTATACCACCTCACTAAGGAAGTACCTGCTAAAAACAATAAAAATACTTTACAATTTGAAACTATTTTGCTCGAGGAAACTCCTTGATTCAGTTTATCATAGTTTGGTTCAATCTGAATTGAAGTATGGTTGGACTTGTTGGGGCGCCACTCATAAGAACAAAATGCAAAACAAAATGCGGTGAACGCAGTCATCGGTTTGAGAACCGTAGTATTTTTTTTTTTTTTTTAGAGTCGATGGGGTAAATAAGGCTCGAGTACAGCCTAATAAGCACGGCGACCAGAAGAGATCTTTTGTGCAATCCCCTGAGAGTTGCTATATTGTATTTGTCTTTTAGCTGAGATCTAGTTCATTAATGAAACTATAGATAGTTTCAGCTGAAGAAGATGTGACATCAGATGGTGATGTGAAGCCTTTGTTAAAGTGTTTGAGCCTAAGCCGAGCTATGGCCGGGCATTCACACAGTATATGTTGGGCTGTTTCGGTGTCTTCAAGGCAGAGACGGCACATATCCGATTGGACACGGCCCATTTTCTTGAGATGGTAATTGAGAGAGCAATGTCCAGTAAGGAAGTCAGTTATGATCTTAGCCTTGCGTTTGCTCATTGAAAGAATGTCTCTGGATCTTTTTTTGAGAAATTTATAAATTTCTTGGCGTGTCGTAAGCCATTTTGCGAATTCCAGAATGAGAGCATTTCTATTCTTTCCCATAGGTTAAGCTCTATCTTTATCTGGTTAGTTGGTAAACCACAAAAGGGTTCAGGTCCCGTAAACGGAGATTGAGCACCTAGTCTGGCAAGTTTATCAGCAGATTCGTTGCCAGGGATGCCCCTATGTCCAGGGAACCAAGCAAGAGTAATTTTATTGTGTGCAGCAAGCTGCAGGAGTACTTGTAGACAGTTCCAAACCAGCTTAGACCCAAAGTTGAAGGAAGTTAGAGCTTTAAGAGCAGCTTGGCTGTCTGACATTATATTTATTTGTGATCTACGGAGGTTTCTCCTGATGCATTCTCTGGCACAACCGTAGTATTAAGGTCAACTATGTCTTCCAGCAGAACAGCGACCTCAAGTACACGACCAAATTGGTAAAGGAATGGTTGCTTTATCAGACGCCTGCGCAGCTGGATTATCCTCCGCAATCCCCAGACCTTACCCCGATAAAGCATCTGTGGGAGCACCTTGATAGGAAGATTCGAGAACGTGTCATAACCAGCAAAGACTCGTTAAAGTCGGTCTTATTGGAACAGTGGCAAAAAATAAAAAGAATTCACCAAAAAGTTGGTTGAGTCTATACCAAAAAGACTAGAAGCCGTTTTGAAGTCGAAAGACAAAGTACGAATTTTAAGTTTTTAACCTTTCTGGACTACTGTACATCTAGAAAACGATGTATTTTTCTTATTTTGTTATTGTTTTTTTTATGTTACTCTTTTATCTAAGTTTTGTTTGCCAAATTTTGAGAATAAACTACTCATAAAATGCACACAAATATTTTATAAGGCGATGCAATCCATTCGTTGAAATAAAATGTTAAAGACGCAACGGGAAGGTGTACACTTTCTTTTGACGCTCACAGTACATACATATATGTACCTACATATACAGGACATTAAGTATAGTCCCTTGGGTTTTCCAAATCTGCTCAGCCTAATTATTGCGGTTAGATGCCTGTTTGTGGCAAGTTCAGAGCTTAATCTCAATTTTTAATGCTTCGGGTTATATACATATGTATGTAAGCAATTATGTACATGTACATACTCGTATATCACTATTACGTCTAATGTAAATTTGGTTTCCCAAAGGGGGAGGAAAGGAAGATTATCCATATAAAACTGGCTCCCCATTTACGCCCTTGTATAGATCCCATCTGTAATAAAGTTGTTCATACTTTTCTACGCACAATTAGAGGACAATAAACAACAGACAGAAAATTATGTCTGCCATATGATGAAACAAAGCATATCGTACGTTGTCATCCTGCCAATTTAATTCCCTTTATATTTTACTTATTTAATTACAGTTCACTGTACGTACACACGTAGTATGTATGTATCTCCTTTGTCCGAATTGGATGTTCATCCTGCGGTACATTTCATATCCACCCCTATGTCGAATACAATTCCATTTTCTCCGCTTCTGTTGTTACGTTTGAGTTAGAACATTCATGTAAGACTAAGGGAAGACTAAGGTCTGAGATGGTCCTTTGTTTCGAGTTGCGACTGATTGCCCTGTTTGAATGATGTGCATTTTTGTTACCTCCTCTCCTGTTTATTGCACGTTTCATTTTGTGTGCTTTATATGTTTCATATTCCGAGAAAATCAATCCTCTTAGTTGCTTAGTGCGATAAGAAGAGCAAAACAAAAACAAATAACATGTTTTTGTGCTTCGATTTATTTTTTTTTTGCCCAAATATTTATGGACTTAATAAATGGCAAAACATGAAATGGTTTACAAATTAATTTCATTTCAATTTCATAACGTTGCCAAGGTTTTTTTGTTTCGCTTCGTGACAAATTGCTTAATGTGTCAGCGTTTTTCTTTTTTTGTCCTTATTTTTATTTACTTTTCCTCCCATTTAATTTCATGAACAAAGCTAAAGTGGAAAATCATTGCTGATATCTCCACCATTGTCAGTTTCATCAGAAAATTTACTGATGGCGAAGAAATGGCCAATGGATAAGGTCAGGTCGGTTCGGGTCGGGTCGGGTGGAGAAAAAATAAAAATTTAATAAATCAGTGACAATTCAGAAATTTCATTAATCAAATTCCATTACGTCAGCAATAAGCTGTCTGTCTGAGCACAATACATTCCCGACTCGCCTTGCTTGGTGCGAAATTCACTTTGATGATGACGGTGGTGGCGGCTGTAATATGGGATTTGCTGTCACTCTTACGTGATTGGAAAATTCGTTTGGGAGAAAATATTTACGTTAAATAATGTGGATGGTCATGTGTTATTTGTTTCGGGCAAAAATACTTCGAAGAGCACAAACGAATTCCTTTTTTGTACTGAGAACTATGTGAAGCCTGTTCCATGAGCTCGATTTCATTTAAAGTGAGCGCTCTGTGTTGTTAAAAAAATTGCAGGATAGGGAAATGCACACTTACATATATGTATATAAATCCACATATGTTCGCACATTAAACAGCTCACAGCACATTTTTCAGCATACCTACATATGTATGTATGTAAACATTCTGCGCCTACGGGCAATCAGCAGCTTTCGAACCATCTCAGACGCGGCTGCATTTGTTATATGTATGTATGTATGTAGCTGGTCCCCTCCAAGATCGTCGCAGATGAGAGGTTTAGGATATAATTTAACACCCGGTACATTCTTTTCTCGACTCCACTCCACATTTGGAGATGGAAGCACAAGGCGGAGTGTTATGGCGGAAGCGCAAGGCTTTGATTATTTTTTCTAGCTTTTTTTATAGTTTACAATCCGGCCCTCCTGACATCCCAAGTCACTTGACTTGAATGTCATTGAAAACCTGTGGAGTTACTAGGAGAAAATAAGATCGCTAAGATAAGAGAAAATAACATCTCTAACAAAAATGATCTTAAAAAGGCTCTTTTGGAAGACAACCATCGGGTGACCGTCAATTCGCTGTTTTTATTTCGCAAGCTATTATCTTGCGACTATCAAAATGTATTTCTTTTATTTCGCAGAAGTCATGCGGCAAATTGTCATTTCATCTTGCATTCATCTCGCCGTAGGGTTAACTCGTAGTTCACTTTTTGCATTTCTATGTTTAGAGTTTCTCTTAATCGGGTTTCGTTTTTTCCCCACGGCTTTATGGCCTTATGGCCTTTATGTCGGAATTCAAAACGCTAAACGATCAGCATAATCGATGCTGTTCTGTACATCTCAGCCTCATACTATGAACAAATTTGAGTAAAGATGAAGTGGCCCATTTTTATATTATTATACTGTCCCTTCTAAAAAATATCTCCCATTCTCTTAAGATTTTTTTTCTGTTTCAATCAATAAAATCATGAACTACTTTCCTAGGAGAGTGCAGCGTTTAGAAGGAGAAAAATAGAGTACATAACGTTGAATACTTCGCAAATTCCAGTGGGAGAATTCTCAAGAAATTTACACAATCTCATAGCCTTCGGTTGAGTAAGACAATCAACCATGGACACCACTGGTGAGGACGATTAATGTTCATTTCTTGAATGAGTAACAGGACAGCATTAAAATACCATTACTTAAACATCGATCGTGCAGTACTCTAACGAAGAGTTTTAGAGTGTTTTCAGACGGTATATTGAAGATGTTCCCTCACTACGTTTTCATAGAATGGTTCGCTATTGCAGTAGATAACATCGGAGACTAACGTCAATTTTGTGTTTATTGTACGTGTGAAGACTTGATAAATTGCTGTATTTATGTGTGGTGAGACAGGTAGTGCTTTTGGTGAGTGCGACAATATTGGAGAAGAACGTGAATACAGTGCCATGGAAACCTTAAAGACATTAGTCATACTTTAGGTCAGTTGATAGGTTGCTTCTTTTCCCCAATTACTTTGATCAACATTAGAGACAGCTTGCACAGTTTGTTTGTGTATATTTTCTTGATTTCGTACAATAAACTTTAAATGGTTATGCTTTCAATATTGGCGAATTATATAGGAACACTACACAAATAGTGATAGAATGCATGAAAATTATTGGCAAAGTCACAGACTATCTAAGTCTATAACTAATCAACGTGAAATCTTAAAACTTGGTTTAATGAGGTATAGTTGCAGGATGAAATAAAAAATGGTTATCTACTTTTTGACATTTTCTAAACAATAAGAAGGGGAATGGTGCACCAGTATGCCATGAGTAGGGTGACCAGATCGCCAACGAAAAAGAGGACACCTTAAAAAATCTCAAATGAAAAATTTAGGAACAAAAAAAACAACCAAAATAAAAAAAATATATTTTTTAATTCATCAAAACAAAAAAAACATCAATTTTAACAAATTCAGGTAAAATAAATAAAAATAAAAATAAGATGGCGCTGTGTTCAGAAGTGAATGAGTTTAGGTACAAATATATTTTAAGTCGTGTTTGCACCAGAAAGATGCAGAAAATTTCTGAATTAGTGTTGAAAAAAAGTTTTGTTGTAGTTTTGTGATGTCCAGAAAGCCTAGCCATGGGCGATCGAAACATTTAGGCATAAGCAGTCACAGTTGAATTTTGAAAATTGTGATATAATAAAAATACTACTACAGGCAACCTTCAGGTGGAACGTTTTCCCGCACATTGTATTCCGGACTTTCCGCTGACCACATTTTTACATTGCAAACATTCCATTTTATATAACGTACATATACATACATAGGTATACTTATCCAATTGGAAGACTATGAAACTAAGATCAGAAAAAAACTTTAGACAGTTGCTTAATAGATTAATTAGACTTAGAAATAAAAATATGTATGTCGGATTGTTTGTTTCACTACTTCAACATCGAATCTTCCGCTTCGAAGTATCAGTCAAGTCGTTATCTGTTGACGTTTCATGGAGGCTGTGCTTTTTAACATATCTGTCAAAGACTAGTGGCTTTAGAATTGAAATCTCCTAGTGTTTCGACATATTACTCCGGACAGGTTCCGTAGGCACTATTCAGGTAGTCACAAAATTCCACTGTGACAGGGCCTTCAGCTTCGTTGGTAGAGGCGTGTATGCATATAAGGCCGATATTGTATAAATTGATGTTGATGTGGATCCCAGCCAGGTTATAGAAATTGGTTTTGATGTGTATCAGAGCCAGGTTATCTATTACCGGCTTAAATCCAATAACTCCTGATTTTAGCCAGTTTCCCAATGGGACTTAATGTTTTTTTTTAATGCCTGCAGAAGACTCTGGACTAGTTTCGCATACCGCATAAGTCGGCCAACACATATTTCCATTCTTTTATGATAATTCGGCCTGTAAACATTCCTGTAAGAATAGTCACTGTATCTCTGACTGGCTGTATGAGCAATTCGCCTTCCTACATGCAGGCACAGAATAGGGAACACACCTGCGAATGCAAAAAGTTTTCGATCGAGCATTGGTCTATACTCGTCACCATTTAGCGTTACTCGATTTTCTTTTACGCCCTCAAAGAAATAGGGCCCTATGACCTTTTAATCCGAGATTCCATTCAAAAAAATATACATATACGGAGTGCATCAGAGAAGGAAAAGTACATATGTAGGTGTGGGAGGTTGGAAGAAAGACATTGGCGGAAAATAATCCATTCGATGTTTGACCATAGTTGAGAAAAGAAATCGGAAAAATAAGTTTTGTTTAACAATAAAGTTTGGGCTTCATTCCTTTTTTTTGTTGTTGTGACTCACGGTTAACTGGGAACTCTTTGGTGACTCCGACGGGGCATCTTACTCTTGCCTTTGCTCTGTCAAACATGTCCATGATCATCTGTACGTAGGGTTCTGGAACTCCTCGATGTCTTAGCGCTACCCATATCTATGTACTGCTTTTTCAAAATCAACCAACATCGAAGTGAATGGTTCTACCGCTCTTGAGTTCTTCGAGGGTCTTTCACTCCATAGAAACAAATCAGTTTGTCTATTACTGAACACAGGTCCTTCCTGCCGAAACCAGATAACAAAACGTAGGATGCCATCTCTAGACGGGACACTGTAAGACTCGACAGCAAAAATCGGTTGTGGGATCGTCCAGTGCACCATGATTCAAAATCGAAATATTTAATCTAAAAACGAGACGAAATTTGTAGAAAAATATTGCTTCTTTCCGAAGTCGCAAATTTTTAAAATCAACTTATTATTTTTGGGTCACCCTGTGTATGTGTCTTTAACCAACTGAATCACAAACTTGAATTTCTCATTGAATCAATTAGTGATTCATGGCATATCTACTTAATTGCAATACATTTACAAAATTCTCTTATGCTACTTGAGTCTGATATTCGAGCGAATAATGGAAGGTTTAGTCAAGTGATTACCGGGATATCCACTTTGTAGTTTTCGCATAGTGTGCTCTTGTAAATACACACAAAAGAGGGTAAATAATAAAGAAAACGAAAGGAATCGACTCCGCTACTTGTCCTCACTTTCTTACTAACTGACGTGGCTCAAACCAAATCTCTCAAGGGCAAGAGAACACGTTTTCGGGTTTTTGAAACTAAAACTTAAAATGGGCACCATCAGCACGATTCACCATACCATTTATCTCTAGTAGACTTGTGTCTACATACATATGCACGTATGTATCTGTACATGGATAAAATATTTAGCATCCGCAATTTCTCGTAGCAAAATGTTTTGCTATCTGCTTTGGTCACATTGTGTAGGGTTCTCAAAGCAAATCAATTCGGAAGAGAATTTACAATGAACATAAGAAAGAAGAGCCTTTTCTCTGCTTGCGTCAGTTCACAGCTTTTAACTTCCATGTATACACTCGTAAATCCATTTTCAAAAGGACAAACGAAATGCCATGCCATGCATATTTCTGCAGAATCTTTCATCTCATGTCTTGCATACATATTTTGACAACATTTTTCCACAAAACTTATTATATTTGTATTTACATACTTTGTTCTGCATTTTACATGCATGATATCCTTGTGGACACAAGTCAAGCAGTAAAATATTTAAAGTCCGAGTCAGTCACCTTGTTTAAGTTATTTTTTAGCGTTTGAGTACAATGCCTACTATTTGATATCATCCTTACATTTGTACGAGTTCCTCTTTGTTATATTTAAACTAGAGCCTGCAAATATTATTTAATTGGAAGATGTTATGCAGGCAAGTATGTAGCAGCCGAGTACTAGATTAGATAAAAGTGGTAAAACTAAGCAAGGCTGAGCTCATCAGTCCCATAGGGGACCATGTTTGTAAGTCCTTTAAGATATCTAAGATATAGTTTTCATCCGGTAGGCTTTTTGATTCCAGAATCTTTTGAGTGGGATCGAAATTATCTGTGCAGATGCTTGTTTACTAAGTCGTAGGACTGCCAAGCATTCCAACAGAATGCTGAACAAATTTTCTTTGCTTTACAGCATAGTCTTTAGATTGGGTCTTACACGATGTACATCCATACATATGTACATAGGTTTTCGTTTTATAGATGGCAATAGCCGATTATGGTATCTGTTAAGATTCTATTGCTGTTTTAGTCAGGGCTTAAGAAGAATATGGATTACATATGTATGTGAGCAGTTTTGCAACATTAGTGACACACGCAAAGTTTGGCTTGTGCGTTTTGTTAAACTCAAAGCGGCATATTTCCTGCGTTGTTTTTAATGAGTCTGCTTTCTTGTTTCCAAAGATATCATTAGATACTATTATTAAAATTGATTTCAAAACAAGACTTGTAGCTAAAAATCAAACAATTATTGCAGGAAAGTATTCATTTTTAAAGATCTCAGAGTTTTTTGAATGAAACTAAACTAAAATATTGTAGATATGACTATTTGCAGAAAATATTACATGGAGACTGTATTCGCATATTATGTCTGCATTCTAAGGCAGTAATCACTCTAGAAATTTTAGCAAATTAATGAAATCCTTTCACATTCTAAAGTTGTTGTTGGAAAGTTTTTGTACTTATCTTTTAGGAGTGCAATGAGCGACAATGCTACAAAATCTGCATTCCAATCTCGCGCAGTAATGAGTCAAAGTCAATGAAAGTTTGAATTGGGCGGGTATTGAACAATTCTTTTATTGTTATTCTGTTGCTAAACCATTTCACAACATTTGGTTGCATTTTCAATTTTGGATCAAATTTGCTCCAAAACAATTGCTGAAAATTGTTGCTGTACAGGAACAAACTCAAAAGGAAATAAGTTCAAGAACGGTACGAAGAAGATTGCAGGATAGTGGCCTATCAGCCAGGAGGCCGAGGAAAAAACCGGGTTTAACCACTAAAATGAAGACTGCGAGGTTGAATTTTGCAAAAGCTCACCGGAATCGGACGGAAAATAATTGGAAGAGGGTCATCTTCACTGACGAGACCAAATGCAATCTCAATCAGTGCGATGAAATTCGGTGCATCCGTCGAAGATTCGGAGAAGAGCTAAGAAGTGACTGCATTGTCACTAAAAATAAGTTTCCCGTTAGTTTTATGCTCTGGGGCTGCATTAGCTATTACGGAACTGATGACTTAGCCTTTATCAACGGATCAATGAATGGAGACAGCTATATTGATATTATTAAAGAGTCTCTCATTCCTTCAATAGATCGGTTATTCCCAGTAATCGACCCTATTTTTTTGGATGACTCTGCGCCATGTCATCGGGCTCGGAAGGTTAGTTTTATTAATTTGATAACTTTGAACATTTGATCTATCAAAATCCAAAGTTTGGTATTGATGTCTTTCTTCTTTTAAATTGCTGGGCAATTCTCAAATAGAAAATTATACAACGAAATCCGAGAAGTAAGGCAGAGTTTAAATTTACAATAATGGAAGCCTGGGAAAAAGATATAACCCTAGATTGCTGCCGAAAGTTGGTAATATCCATGCCTCGCAGAATTGAGGCCGTAATCAAGGCTAGAGGGGGGCATACTAAATATTAAATTGTCTTTGAAATTTTATTGTTTATTTATATTTTTGTTTTTGTACAAATACTTATTTTTCTTATTGTTTTTTTTAAAGTTAAAAATTAATTTCAGAAACATCCTCAATATAACCCAATTATTATTATTATTATTAGCAACTTTTCTTCCTTAGTACAAAAAAGTATGAATTTGTTATCAAGATTGTTTTTAAAATCAGCCAAAAAAATTTGACCCAAAATATATTCAATAATTTACAAAAACTAGCTTTTTTTTGACTATTTCAAGGGTGTTAACTTTTATCTGGTCACTACGGTATATTACTGCCACTGTGTACCACTACACAGAAAATACTTCTCTAACATTTTTGCCATGCTAATAAGTCACATCCTTTTTTGTGCTCAACCGATTCGGTTCGTTCTTCCATTTCAATTAAATAAATTAAACAGTTGTGAAGTTAATCAGCTCGAGGTTTTTCTTTAATTATGTACATGTATTCGAATTTAGGTGAACAATTTCGAAAACAATGCATTAAAATGCTTCGACATCTGAAATGTATCAAAAAAGTCAACACCGTCTCAATAGTTTGTGATTTGTCCTCCATTGATTTTTTTTTCTCCTCACTCTGAATTCTTACAGAAGTATCCCTGTCACTTATATCATCAAAATCTAAAATATTAGCAAAGGCCAAATTAATATCCTTAAAATAAATTACTTTCATTTCACCCGCACTCGGTTTACACCGCGTGAAATAACAGCTGTCAAAATAGACCTCTGCTTAAACGGCAGAATGCAGTCTTTTAACATAAACGGCGAGTTAAACTTCACTCTGAGTTTAAACGAGCATTGTGAAACCGAAAAATTGCTGAACGAACATTTTAATCAAAACGCGAGTTTAAACTCTGACTGTGCAACTGGGCATAAGTCATTATTAAGATCCAAAAGAAGATTAAAATCATTGGTATTAGCATATGAAAGAGTAGTATCGTCAGCGAACATACTGATACTTAACATACTTAAAAGGTTGGATAAATAATGATTTAAGATAAATTGAAAACAGAATGGAATGGAAAACAAAACCCTGCCAAATACACAGATTAATAAATTTCCGCAATTTAAGGAGCAATTTTTGATCTTTACCATTTGCTTTCGGTTTTTTCAATTCGAATCAAAGCACTCAAATGTAGATAGAACCCCTAAAACCAGCATGTCAAAGCTTAACTAATAGTAGAGAGTGGTCCATTCCATCTTAGTAATTTTGGTGAATATAGCAGCAGTTATCTCAGATGATAGTTATGGTATGGATGTACCTAGTGCTATGACATAACAATAGAAGCACCTCACGCTCAAATAGTTAGATCTGGGAATGCCTATACAAACTTAAGGAAATGGTCACGATACATTGTGAACACACTCTAAAAGAATTTAGGAAAATGTAGGACCATTGGGCGAAAACATAGAAAAACCTATCAAGCCTGAAGCAAGCTAATAAAATCTTAGCGAATTATAACCGGAAAGTATTCAAGCCATCCATCAACTAAAAGATTAACTGTTTATGCCAACAAGTTCTTGAAAAGAGTCTTCTAACTTTAAGGACATCTGCAGGAATTACGTATAGCAGAGGGAAGCCATTGCAGATTTAGCAACGAGCCAAGTGAGACTATGGAACACATTCTGGAAACTCTTGGTGCATTGAACCACAAAGGAAATATTATAAACTTATCACTTAGGACTAAAGTCCTTTAAAGTTATAAACCCAATGATGGAGTGAAAGAAAAGGGTATAGGGAAGTTAGTAATTGGAGGACCTTAAATCTTCGGAAATCATAATTTAATGGAAACACTGAAGAGGGTAAGTCATTCCACATCCGTGTTGAGTGGCTAAAGAACGAATTTCTGAATTTCACTGTGCGACCGAAAATAAATTTTTAAGATAACGATCGTTCCACCGCTCGTGAATGCCTGACAAACAACCGAGAGTAATAACTGTCATGAGTAGCTTCTCAATATGACATTAAATGATGTCTCCTCAATCATCTAAAAAACGTAACACCCACAACACGAATGCCCAAGAGAAGTTAGGGCCAATGCCCTATTGTGCCTTGTGTTTATCTTCTTAGATAAGCAATTTAATATGTAGGTATTCCAATACTGCCCATTATGGGTAACTAGAGCGTTTGAAGAATAAGCCAACTGAAGTCCTTTACGGTTGCGTCTTAAGTTCTTAGTTAATATTCAAAATAACGAACTTTAATTTTTTTTTGTCAGTATTGTCTTCGGGAGTACATATTTTGAACATGTCGCAAAATATTTTCAAGTGGTCATATAATATCTAATTTGATTGTCCTGGGACGGAAGAATGAAAACACGAATTTTCACTTATCCTTTAATACAGAAAATGGTATATGTAGATTAACAAAACTGAGAGAATTTTCCTTTATACTTCCTGCTTATTATGAAAACCAAATAAAAAAAAGCGAAAGCAGTTTGACGAATTTTCTTTTCAGATTTATGTACGAGTATACACAGTTACTACTGCAAATATTCAATGCTTCGTAAGTTTTCTATTTTAAAGTGTTTTTATTTTACAGAGAAAAAGACACAAAAAATAGAAATAAGAAGCATTCCCAAACGTCTTATCTTCCATTTATTTTTATTTCATCTTTATGCTCCCATTTCCAACAACTGGTGAGCCATTTTAAGTAAAATGATTTTCTTTTTCCTATTTCCACAAAAAAAAAATTCTCGTCCTTTTCTGTTTTTTTTTTTCTAGCTCTTTAAATACTACACTCAATGTTATTCTATCTGGAATTTAAGAATCCTTTTTGCTTTGTTTTAAGATTTGATGTACATTTCTTTTCCCAAGTGGTTCTAAAACAAAACAGTTTTTTTTTTCTATTTCTGTATCCAAAAGGACAGGACAAATGGCAATGAAGGAAAATCATCCCGAAAAAAAATGTAGAAGGAACAAAAAAAAATTAAATGTATTGAAATGTGACTTTTATGGAGTGGAAGGATAGCAAATTCGCCTGGATTAAGATTTTCTCCAGGAGATATTTTAAACAGACATTCTTTTTCTTATTTAATGTATGTCCCTCTCATCGATGTCTTCTATTTCATTTTTTATGAGTTTGCCTAAAACGACCTGTATGTAGGAGATCAGTGTTAAGCTTCTATTTTGTGTATATTTGTCGTCTTTCAGATGCTTGAATGGACTATTTGTAATGACGATGTAGGCAAATGATATCAAAAGCAATGGCTTAAGATAATTCGTAGTAGAAGCTACCATACATTTGGAAGTATCTACATACATATGTACAAGGTGGCACAAAAGTTTTCACTCAATTTCCTAAGAGAATAACTTTTTTTTGTAAATAAAAAAAGTTGATTCTGTTTGTCGATTGTGTTTAATTAGACGCTTGAATTTGTTTCCTTGAAGTCGCAAATATATACATAATATCTGTCAGGTTGATACATATGCTGACTCGTTCCACAACATTTTCTATGACTTTTGTCAAAACCTCAGTGAATAGACCCCAGAACCCTATTTCTCCGCTTGTGCGTTAGTCCGTCCGTTCGACCGACATTTTCCAGCTCCTAAATAGTCAAAGCTACATGAATAACTCGTATACAAATTATTTAAAGTGTTGATAAAAATGTAATGCCAGTGTGATTTTTTTGTAATAATCCATGTTTCGAAAATAGATCCAGTACAACCAAAGGCGACACTGCTTATACATAAACTTATGACATAATATGGAAACAAATATTCAGACGCAAGGAAGCGTCTTTGATCCAAATTTGTATCTATTCTATACTCATTATATACACCATTTATATAGAAGGCTACGTTTGCGGACGATACTGATAGCTTGGTAGTAGGTAGAACGGCCGAAGGGATTGCCGAAAAATGGCAGGAAGCATTGGACGGTATCCGTTCACGTAAATTTTACTTATAAAAAACAGATAATTTGGCGCTTCATTCAACTCTGTTCGAATTCAGTTAAACAAGAGGCGTACAAAGCGGCGCTGCAAAGAAGGACGAGAGCTGCGACCATAAGAGAGAGAGCTCTACGGGCATAAGAGACGGGATGAACATCGACTTCTCCGGAAGACCAAAAAAGAGCATGAGAAGCGCGCGATCGAAGATATTGTGAGGTAATACTCCAGGAACAATGTACGGAAGTTTTATCAACAGGTAAAAAGAACGTGTAACAAGACCCTTACGGAAACCTGTAGAGATGAGGAAAGAAACCTTGTAGTAGAGTCACAGTCGGTGCTGAGAATATGGAAAAACTTTTTCTGCAGACTGTATAAGGGCGATGAAGACCAACATACCGCTGTCAGGCAGAATGCACCATAGACGATGATAGCCAAGACTTCCGCCAACCTGACCAAAACGAAGTGAGGATAGCAATATCCAAGCTTAAATCCAACAAAGCTTCTGATCCTGATGGCCTACCGGCCGAGTTGTTCAAAGCAGCCGGAAATGACTTGGTAGATAGCATACACCAACTCATTTCCAAGATTTGGTCAGACGAGTGTATGCCTGATGAATGGAACCTCAGCTTCGTTTGCCCTATCCACAAGAAAGGAGACCCCCCTCAACTGCGCCAATTACAGAGGCAACAGTCTCCTCAACATCGCGTACAATATTGTGTGATCGCCTGAAACCCTTCGTCAACAAACTGATTGGCCCCTATCAGTATGGTTTCAGGCCAGGAAAATCCACAGTCGATCAAATCTTCACACTCCGGCAGATCTATAACTTCGAGGTAGTAAGGGACTTTGTCTACCTTGGCTCTGCTATTATTTCTGACAACAACATCTCGGCGGAAATTAATCGAAGAATAACTCTTGCCAATCGCTGCTGTTTCTTTGCGCTGAGAAGGCAATTGAGTAGTAAGGCCCTATCTCGAAAGACTAAAGAGACTCTTTATAAGACCTTAATCATCCCAGTCCTGCTTTATGGCGCTGAAGCATGGACTCTTTCGAAAACGGATGAAGATATCCTTGGTCGCTTCGAGAAAAAAATTCTTCGGAAGATATACGGCCCCGTTTGCGTTGACGGGCTTTGGAGGAGAAGATTCAATGACGAAATTTACGAGCTGTAGACGACAGGTCCATTGTCCGCTACAGTAAAATTCAACCTTCCTCCTCGTCGATTGAAATTCAAAAAGAGCTCGAATTATCTGTAAGTGCAGAGACTATTCGCAGATGCCTAGAAAAGGATTTACACACACGAAGTCCGCGGAAAGTGCATCTCTTGTCAAAAAAAACACATCAAAAGTCGTATCCAGTTCGCGAAAGATCACATACATTGGCCAAATGAGAAATGGCGCAACATACTGTGGACAGACAAGAGTAAGTTTGTTCTCTTTGGTGGTACTGGCTCCCGGCAGTATGTCCGTCATCCTCGTAATACAAAATGTCAGCCCTAATACACTACAAAGACAGTGAAACATTGTGGATCAAAAATATTGGTTTGGACATGCTTTTCATACTGTGGCGTAGGGCCGATACACCTTATAGATCAAATTATGAACCAACATGTCTATATATAGATATTTTAAGCAGGACTATGCTACGCTGAGTATGAAATGCCTTTAAAATGGGTCTTCCAGCAGGACAATGACCCGAAACATACGAATCGGGGTAGCTAAAGAGTGGTTTCGGGTCAAAGGGATTGAGGTAATGACTGGGCCCGCACAGTCACCCGACCTCAATCCCATAGAATACCTGTGGGGTGATATAAAAAAGGAAGTGAGGAAGGCAAAACCATCCAATAACCGGGAGCTTGTGAGGCAGTGAATTCATGCAAAATAACAAATGATGTTCATGTTTTACACTTTTTTTTAGAAAGGTTTGTATCAAGTGGTTAGTGCGTTGGCTCGCGGAGAGGGAGGTTCCTCGTTCGAATCCCAGAAAACACAAAAAAGTTTTTTACGGTCCCACGTCTCGCGAAATTCTGACAAACGTCTGAGAGTAATAAATGTCATGAGAAAGCATCCCGGTTATGGCTCCAACTTGTAGGTCCCTTCCATTTGTGTGAAAAAATATAACACGCACAACACAAATGGTAGCCAGAAACTAGGCCCTGGACCACATACGGCTCGTCGCTTTTTTTTGAACATTGGATGGAATAGGTTACTATTTACGTTGTATTAAAAAAATATGGCCCATCTACAACAAAACAAAAACAATCTATGTATCTACAAAGCAGATCAAGATCAGATATTGCAAGAGTCGTAGATATTGGCACACGGCACGAGTCGATAGGAAACCATGCAGCCAAGCTAGGTACCACGTTTTGCGATAGCTTAAAAGAAAATAACGAGAATGATTCTCTATTTCCTTTCTCTGCAAATGTACGGCCCTATCAAGCTTGGTTAAGAAATTTACTGCGTCGTCTACAAGGAATCATACCTTTGCAGCTTTCGTCACCTGTGCTCGAGGGCGTCGAATACTCCACGAGACAACTAACTTTCGTACTCCTACAATCGCAAAAGTACTTAAAGATCTTAATATTCACAAATCCACTGGTTCAGATGGTATCTCACCAATAGTTGTGAAAAAGGGTTTTTCCACGCTGGCAGAACCACTGCCTAAGCTTTTCATCTGTCCTACTTTCCTGGGCTCTAGATGCAGATGTTTTCGGTCTGAATTTAAAGGACAATTTCTCCTCCCCCGACCGTTTGCATTTACGTCCTTTCTTACCAAGGCCATGGGAATGCTTATAAAATACTGCGAATAATGAAAACTTTTCGAAGACCGTCATTAGGGTTTCGTAGTAAATAATTTAATGGCAATATTAAAATATTGCAGAACTTGGAATCTTTCAGTGAACCTAAATAAATCGAAAACCATGGTGTTCAGAAAAGGTTTTGAACGCTACGCCCGTACTGAAAAATGGACATTTAAAGGACATCCCATCGAAATCGTTAAGGAATATAAGTACCTGAGTGTGTTAATAAGGTCAAACCTAAATATGCAACAGCATCTCAATGATAGACTAGTTTGTGCCAAAATGGCCCTGAACTCGACCTGGAACTCCTGTACAAGCAATAAGCTCCTACACTCCTCCGATAAGTATAAACTATTTACAGCCATAGCAAGGCCGGTTATGTTTTATGCCGTGCAAGTCTTGGGAGCTAAGGAATACGACAGTGTAGAAAAACTATTAAGGTATTTTCTGAAAAGAGTGTTCAAGCTGCCCTTCAACGCCCCAAGCAACATGCTATTTTTGGAATCGGGTTTGTCACCCCTGTTCATGGAGACGTTAAGAATGCATTTCGATTACATTCGCAGGGTCATGATGATGCCAGATAATCGTATCCCAAAACAAATTGCTCTTCGGGCATCCAATACCCTATTTTTCAAAGAATGGAATGGCATTGCTCAGAAGTACAATGTCAACCTCGACCTCAACTCAAGCAACACTGACCAGTGGAAAGCCTTCTCTATGATTTCCTGCAGGACATTGATTGGAAGATCAGGAACGAGTTTGAAGTACAAGCTAGAGCATCGATCTATAGGAGCTACTACAGTCAGATAGAATATAATCTACGTGGATCAACCTATTTCAAGGATGAAAATGAAATAGAGTTAATATCTGAATTGCTTAACCTGAACTACCGCCCACACCGACCCGACCTTCCAATCTTATGTTCCTTATGCAACCTACAAGTCAGAGAAGATATCCTGCATTTTCTTGCCGTTTGCCCTATCCTAAAAGAAACGAGAAAAGTATTTTTTAAAGTAAATGAGATACAACCGCAAACACTGAATGACGTACCCAATGGGTGTTATAGCTGGAACAACCTATACATGTACTGCAAAAAAGCAATTCGTTATAGAAAACAAATTATTGAAGAATCTTTCTGATTTATACCCTTGTAAATCCCTTACTGTTTGAATTTACTTAAAACAACTCTTATATTCTTCTATGTAATCTATTCTAAATCTGTATTTAAATATATTGATTTTCTCACTTAAAAATTTAATATTTTTCTATAATGAAACCTCTTTTGTAATTTGCCACCCAGGCTAAGGGCACTGGCATGTCCTGAAACAGATTTTATCACCAACCATTGTAATATCTTTGTAAACCTAGAATTATGTTAAATAAAATCTGATCTATCTATCTAATTTAATTGCATATCTTACCAAAAGCTGTAAAGAGTTCAACCATCAATATAGAGGTAGTGAAATAATTGCTATTTGATATTTTTAAAGTACTTGATAGAGTTGACATCCAGTTTTTTCTTTCGAAAATATGTGCATTTATTTTTCAATAGACTAGAAATAACCTTTCCGACCCTTAATTCAAGTTCTGGACGTTTTCAAGTCTGGAATCCACTCTGCAATCCACCATATATGTACATATGTAAATGTTGGTGTTCCCCAAGTCTCAATTTTGTTTCCGACTCTTTTTCTTTCCTTCATTAATGATCTCTTGCCTTCTACTACCAATCCAATAAACTCCTTCGCTGTCGACAGTACATCTTATTTTCGTTTACAGATTCACGTCCCTGCATGAAACATTTCACCCCCTCTTATTGTATATAAGACGTAAGTCCGCTCGAGTACTATGCTCATTCTGGTCTAGTGCATTCAAAAGCGTACTTTAAAAGCACTAGGGGATAGAAACGTTACGGAATCAATAGACTGGCATAAATATCGTAAAAATGTTACATACATATTTGTATTTCTTTTTCTACAAAAAATTAACCAGGTAAATAGGCAGTTGCATTCCGGCCCTCCAACAACTCTCTTGCTCTGAATGCTTATCAGTTTACCCTCTAGTATATTTTCGAACGTACTGTGAAATACAGAGATTCTTTCCTAAATCTTATAAGACGAATTTGGCATAATTTGCCAAGTTTTATTTTTCCCTTTCATTATAACCCTCGAGCATTTAAAACATTGATACATACATAAGTATCTCCTTTCATCTCTTTCAAATTTCCACACCTCCCGCGCTATGTTTTAACAATATAAGGGTAGTCATAACTCCTTGATGCTCGGGTCAATCACAAAAAAACGGAGAACAGGCGGGATCTAAGCCATGGAGAAAAAAATGTTTTAATGATGATAACAGCGCAATAATTTAAACTAAAAATGGCTCTAAAATGATAGATTTTTGAAAGGCTCGAAGTCTCTAATTCGCATTCTGCCAACATGTCCGAGATCTGCAATTTCTATACTATGCTTAACTGTACCTGCAGTAATTATGAATTGATTTTCTCTACCTCAAACCAATTTTTAAATAATTAGCAATACTAATCAATTTGTTCAAAAAAAATTGTCGCACATATGATCAAGGATTACTCCTACGTATATAAAGCAGATGCTGAATATTGGCGTAAACCTTGATCAAAAATTTAACTATTAAAAACTAGTAGAGCGTGGCTTATTGCATATATGTACATATTAATTAATTGAATAATAATCAGAATTTTGTAATCACTTACACATTAATTTATTATTTCGTTATGAATTTTCGTGCTAAACACCATTATGTACTCAATTTGAAATTGCTTGTGAAATGGAAAAATGTAACCGGCATATGAATTAAAGCATCCAATAAAGGATAATTGCTTTTAGTTCGGTTTTACATATGTAATTAGATAGTTGTGTTAGTATAATTAGAATATAAAAAATTATTAGATATGGCGTTGAGGAATTGGACATTTGAAATACATTAATTGATGAGCAAATTGAAATATAGTATTTCATGTTCGTCACTAATTATTCAGGTAACAATATGGATAGGGGACCTAACATATGCTCAAGCAGATCCAATTTCCCACGTTTTTTCTTGCGAAACTCGAGAAGCTATCCAAGACGAATAACGTCATATTCGACAAATTGAGCAAGCTTGAGTTAAAACATCACATGGAATGCAAACGACCTTCTACAAAAAGTCCCATACCTAGAAGTATTCTTGAAGGATGATAGCATTGACATTTGCTTGTTCTCTGAAATCCATCTGACAAAAATAATAAGAAGGTATCGTGCATATCACGCATACCACCCTTCCGGAAGAGCCAAAAGCGAATTCTCCGTATTCATTAAAGACTTCATTGAGCACAAGACACCATTAATCACTCCATGAATATGTCGATTGAAATCGGTACAATGCAAACAAGTTCAATTCAAGATAAGAATAAGCAATCGTATTTCAACATCGCGTCCATAATTTGGTCTCCGCCATGGACGTTTAAAAGTAGCGTCTCTTGACTCACTCAGACCGAAGTTCATTATTATTGGGATTTCAACGCAAACACACCTTTAAAGATTGAAGATTCAATTCACGGTAAGGATTTAGATTAAATTAGATTTTTATTTGTGAACTTCAAAATTGATTACAAAAATATTTACAAAAATCTGTTTGCTTCGCGTTGCCGTCTGCCTGGTTGACTGTATAATCATATATGTACATATAGTTAAATTCGCTTATAGTGACCTCGGTTGTAACCACATTTCGGTTATAACGACGAAGTTAAGCTAAAGTTTGGTTTCCCATTCAATAATGAATAATGCCTTTCGGTTGTAACGACTTCGGCTATAACGACCATTTTGGTTATAACGACCTTTTCGTCGTGGTTTTTTGTCACGAAATTCGGATATAACGAACAAAAATAGAACAAAACGGGAGAATTGCCGCCTATTTTTGCTTTATTCCTGTGTTTACTGTCTAGACAGGACACAGTTACATATGTTTGAGTGCATCTGGAGTTTATTTTCTTTGATTTTTGTGTCAGTTGTGCTAATTTTATCATTCAGACGCGTTCAGAAAAAAACAAAAATGTATCTATGTACATACATAAGTATGTATATACTTGTAAAATTTGAGTTAAATGAAATAAAAACATATCATATAAAATATAAAAAATATAGAAGAATTTTTTTTCATTCTGATATAGCGACATCCGCTTGTAACGACGGAAAATTCGTCTCCCATGCGTCTCGTGGTCGCTATAACCGAATTCAACTGTACATATGTATGTACCTACACATGTAGATAGTTTTTCAAATCTTGTTTTGTATTAAATAGCAAAATAAAAAATACTAGCATTTATTACATAGCATAACTGCATAGAATAGGTAAATCTTCTCCGTGAAGAACAGTCAACCCTCGTATAACGCGGTAGTTAGGTTGTCAAGAAACAGCGCGTTATACAAAACCGCGTAATACTATACTTCGGCCACAGACTAAAGCTGGGGAAACCTTCTACACAAAAAAAAAATGCATATTAATTTGTTACACTGTTTTTAGAAAACTAACTGTACTGTAGTTTTAATACTAAAATTCTGCACCAATGATAAAACCAACTGTGTTAACAATTAAAAAAAAAAATTCATCTTTATTGCAAATTTAATTCATGTTTCATACATATTGGACATGCTTATTATTTTCTAAAGAAAACCATTATAAGAGCTTGCTGAGCACTTCTCTGCAACTCCTTTCGGACTTCAAGATATGGAGCTGGAGAACGTTGTAAATGCCTTTTAAACGTTCCATAGAGGGATCAGTACCTGCAAAGTAATTCTCCAAATTAGCCGCTAAATCCAATCCTTGGTTTATGTTTATTATTGTAAGTTTTTTTTGTTGATTCGGTGCCATGCACTGAACATTCTACATCGGAGTCGTTTTCAGAATTCGGGTCATCATTTGCTAATAGCACCAATTCTTCCTCACTTAAATTAACATCAGCTAACAGAGTTTGTATTATTGAAATCTGATTTTTTTTTATAAATTACGTTTAGCTTAAGAAATCAGTCTGATTTTACTGAATTTTGACGCTCACAGTAAATTGCTCTTACCAACATTTTATTCAAGGACTCCTTATAAAACAAACATATGTATTTTTTGTAAAAATGTGCTCTCGTTTTCAGTTTTTTATAATGGCTTGGATGCATTTAAGGATGTTACATTTGTTTCATGACTAAATATGTTTGGAAATGTATTGTTACCGCTATTGCATGAAAGCTGGAAGTTAAATGCATTTTACCACTGAAAACAAAATTAGTTAGAGTTTTCGCCACCTACCAGCAAGCAGGCGCAACAAGATATTGGAAGGGACAGTAAAGCAAATGCTAACAGCTAAGGTGAGTACTAACCATAAGCCAGATAGACCAAAAAGCATGCCAAAATTGTTTGGAACAATGTGCAGTGTGCCTCATATTCCAAGTCTAGTCATGCCATTACAAGATGTTATGAGTTCTGTCGCTTAACGCCTGTCGATTACGCTCTATAATTATATATTCTTTGGTAATACTCACTGAGTGCGTTGAGAGCCCATTAGAGATAATGAGGTTTAAATGAATTTTCCCTGCCGTAATGCTGTATGCTGCATTAAGAAGAAAATTCTTGGACCACAAAGAAATCACAAAAGAAACAAAAAAATCAATCTTCAAATCGATGTACTTACCTGTGTTGCTACACGGAGGTGAAAACTGGATACTCACAGGAAGACAAGAAAAACAAATTCAAGCCATGGAGATGAAATACCTCAGGAGAGTTATAGGAGCCAGGAGAATAGACAAGAAAAGAAACGAAGATATTAGAAAACAACTGCATGTCAAATCGGCTAAACTAAATCTCGAGGAAAAGAAATTAAGATGGTTTGGACACTTAGTGCGTATGGAAGAGAATCGACAAGTGAAGAAAATTTGGGAAACAAGACCGGAAGGAAAAAATAAAAGAGGAAGACCCAAAACCACATGGAACGCTACCGTCGAAAAAATCCTGATAGATGCTGGGGAAACTTGGCACTCGGCTAAACATATAGCAAGAGATACGACACAGTGTAGAAACTTCTCGAGGAGATAAATGGACAGAACCACCGATGATACCTCGACACCTTAGGGTATATGAGGACCGGATTATGTATGTATGTATATGTATAAGAACCTAAAAAATTACAGTTGATGAAATTTAAAAATCTCAAACTAGTGTCTTGAATCGTTGAATGGACATAATGACTTTTTCTACCTATAGATTACTGAAAAATACGGTACCTATTTGGTGGTATAGTAAATTTGCACTTAGTAAGTTTTACCTTTGAACCGACAATATTATGTACATATGTATGAACTATGTATATCTACTTCCGTAATTGCGGTACTTCCTTTTTTTTTATTATTCTGGTGTATGATGAAATTTCATTCTATGAGTAGAAAAATTGAAAATTTATCAAAAGTATAATAAATCCCCGAGTTTGGGTAAGCGAATACAGTTTTCGATACCCTTGAGAAAATAGAAACTAGTTTCATATACAATGGTAAAACAAACTTGCCGTTACTACCTGTAATATGAAACTGTCTGTATTCGTAACAAACCTGTACTAAATCTTACAGTATACTTATAGGCATGATCGTTTTTATTTCTAAAGCTCTAAATTATTATTTTATAAACTTTTCGATGCAACGCCTAAAGCTGTAAAAGTTATTAATCTTAATTTAAGCACTTTAGACTTTTTCTATGAGACTCTTAAAGCTTCACAAAAAGCTTAAAATCGTTTCCGTAAAAGGACCATTGCAGACGCCTGAATTCACTGCTTTTTTACGTTTCTGTTCAGGGACATTGGGTGCTATACCTTCATATGTTCCTCAGTACCCCGAATATTTCCTAGTTCCAGTTGTAACTTTAGGGGAAATCCGCATTTGGCGAGGCTAATGCACCAGTTAGCTAAATAAAATCGAGAAACACCAGAAACATCTCGTTGAGTTCCCTCATGTTCAAGGTCTACGAATCTTCCAAAAATTTAATTTGAGGATGCAAGTTTAAACGATTGTACACTTCATCTACTTTACAATCACGTTCAATCAGAAGGTATCATACCAACCAATTACTTTATCCACTTCAAACAGATTCCTACGCCAAAAAGGTCGTAAAAGTCTAGTTATTTAATGAAACAATATTCAGTTAAATAAAGTTAGTTTTGCATAAAGCAAAAATTCAATTCTGTCATAGAAGTTTTTATAAAAGCAATTTAGTTTCCTAATAGCAGAGGTTGACCTTTTGTTTGCAAAATGTTAACAAAAGTTTTGAACGACATTTTTGTGTGCTCCAAAACTTTCTTTCATCTTCCCTGAACTGTGGATTTCAACGATAGAACTCACATCTTCGGATTCTTTTTTACTTCGTAACAATGAAAACATCTCGACAAGCATCATAACAGCTTTTACTCTGCTTACCATACATTGTATTTCGAAACCTCTCTCCAGAAGCGGTGAACCTTTACGCCACCCCCTGTTTAACAATGCAGTGTATAATGCACATTATCCGGCGCGGTAACAAAACTTATTCCCAAAACAATTAAAAATACTTCAAATCTGGCGAATCTCCGGTCAATAAGTCTCCTTCCGAACATGCATATAGTTCTGAATAGCCAAATCATGTTCAAGGACATGATATTATTCATGCCGCGTTCAAACTGGTGTCGAATATTTAACGAAACAAAAGCAAAAACCAATGCACGGGTGCCTGCTTGGTCGACTTGGAAAAGACCTTCGACACCAGAAGGGATAGGCAAAAGTTCTCAATCGTAGAACAGTACACGCAGCCACTGGGGTGTGGAAGTGTGGTGAGATCTGACTGCTACTCTGCTACTCTATTCCGAAAAACTAAACAAACTCAATGCAAGGCCTTAATACAAGGCCCCAGTCCTGCTTTATGGCGCTGAAGCATGAATGCTTTCGAAAGCGGATGAAGATATCCTCAATCTTGTCTACTTTGACGGCTTTTGAAGGAGATTCAACGAGGAGCAACATCGAACTCAAAACTTCGCATCAGTTGCCTAAAACGCTACTTTTACCCTTACTATGAGAGTTTTTATATTATCCAACTCAATGAACGGATGAATGTAATCTATAACATAGCCCTCATCTGGCCAATACCCGCATATGGATGTCCCGTGTGAATCAACGTGGGAGCAAGATGATGGAAAAGATTCGAGTGTTTGAGAGGGCTTGCCTTTGTTTAAAGGTATTTAGAAACCACAAAAACAAAGTGGACAATTACCTGGTCAAGATTATTCGAAGACATATTTCAAGAACAATAAACTGATAGATGAAGATAGGTGACTCAACTACGACCGACACGTCGCACACAGCATTACGCAGCTTCTGAGGTTTAGTAGTGCGGTATCAGGCGACTATGGTGAAGACGTTAATGCTCAAAACAAATGCGCTGCATGTAGCGAAATGAAGATACACGTAATTAACATCTGCATCACATCTCTACTTCAAGAGTTTTATGTCGAAGTAGAAGATTTCATGAATAATAAATTGCATCTCACTATGCGCCAGTCGCAAATTGCCGGAGCTCCTTGAAGATTGGTCTCTTATTTAGAAAAGGGCAAAATTCTTTAAAGAAGATGGAGCACCTTATCACAATAGCAGCAGGGTAACTTCGTTGCTCAACCAAACATTTAATGAAGGCTTGATTGGTCGATTTGGCCCCAGTTCTTGGCCGCTCAGGTCTCCTGATCTAACACCCATGGATTTTTTCTTATTTTATTTGATCACTTTTGTCTGACAAAAATGGTTTTTACTACAACTTCCGTTAAGCGTACGTGGAAAAGTTATCTGACATAATTTTTAGAAAATTTATCAGAGATAAAAGTTTTGTAAAAAAAAAAGTCTTTTACGTAATAAAAATTTTGAGAAAAAGGAATTTTAAGTAAAAAATTGAAACAAGAAATTTTCATAATTTTGAGTTTAAGGACCCATAACTTTTTTGTGGCTGCATGAAATTGCACAAAGTTTCAACATTTCTTATGCACCACTGAAATGTATAAAAAATAATTCAGAGGTTATACCATTTAAAGTGATTATACCTCCAAATCGGAGGTGTTCCACTTTGACGGGCTATAACTCGAACTGGGGTGAAAAGAGACCCTCCTGCCATACAATTTTTTGTTCGCCCGAACTTCAGGAAACTCCAGTCAGAGGATTATATCTCTTAACTGGGACACCCTGTATATAACAAATACAACTGCAACTACACGTAACTGAATTGAATATCTCCCCAATTCTTTGTCGAAAGCAATTTATTTGCAATCCCGATGCTATATTGTGACCTAAAGTGGTTAATATAAGTTCTATACTACATTCTTAAGAAACTGATACGTAGTTGCCAACTCCGAACACCAGGATATTTTGCATTCACCTGCCGTACCTAAATTGATAGGAGAAGGTTAAAGCGGAAGTGAATTTCAGTGATGTGCATTATCCATAAATTTTCCTAATCCACTTCCTTAGCGAAATGGGTTTCATCTTCAATTTTTCCTTTACCGACTTGACGACTCAAAACACGTGATCTTGTGCAGCGATGTACTTTCATCTCCACTTAGGAATAATGCTGGTTTATAATATCACTTCAAGTGCCATACATTGTATCCGTACTCTACACTCTGCATACGAAGAAGGTGTTGGGTGTAATATTCGTATAATTTAACGGTACTGTTATTTATTTTATAACAGTAGGGGTGCCTACCATGTAGGCTGTTCCACTGGTGACTGTAACAGTCTCAGACATTATTAATATTAAAAAATAATAATAAGAGCAACCGACATTGACTTGAATTACCCTTGAACGGGTAACGGGTTACGGTTTTGGGGATGATTTGGCTTACGTTTTGTTTCAGGATTATGGTGTATTAGACGCGAAATGCCAGGAGTAAATTTATATTGCCTGGGTGAATGATGTACATAAATAATACCACGTGCTCACCCTGCTCGTTACCTCTATTGGAATTCAGGAAAACCTTCTGGTTTATATGGTAGCAACGCTGAGTAGATGAGGCGTTCAGCTGTGCTCGTAAATTTAAATGATTTGCGCTACTATCGCGGGAATTTCCAGTTTAATTTGTAAGCCACTAATTATCAGTTTCGTGGTTCGCTAATGAGCTGCGTGGAAGGAGTGGGAGTTTGTCGTGGTATTCTACCAGTTAAATCGTCTGATTTATCTGGCAAAAAAGTTTTAAATAGTTACATACTCTTTTAATTGGTCAGATCCGTGTGCAGACACGAGTAAGGGATTGAAAGATTGGGCTTTCATGATAACAGTTTTTGTCCACATAGAAAACGGTAAAATTATGCCAAATGTTTTTATGTGCGAATAATCCTATGATTTGGGCTCATGTACATACATATTTGAAACTTGATTGATTTCTTAAATGGACTAAATCGCCATCATCCACAAAATGTCACAACTCTTAAACGTGAAAACCTCACGGTAAACGAAGACGAATAGAATAAAGAAAAATCGGCATGACCCACTATTATCTATTGGGTGGTGTGAATGAAAACTAAGGGAACACTCTGAGTGAACACTTATGAGTGAAGTGTTTTCGTTGGAGGGAACACTCAATTTAGTGTTAATAAAAAATTTCCTCTGAGTAGGTTCCTCCCCTCAAGTTGAATTTTGAAAAGTAGAGTAGAGAGCTGTCAAATTCAGTTGCTGCTTCTTATGGGCTTTTAAAATCATGGGAAGATTGCCCGTCTTTTTCCTATCCCTTTTGATTTGACGCGCGCCTTCATATTTTCAATTTTTCTCCTAATTTGCGAGGTGTTCAAATCAACGCCATATCTTCCACAGCTTCCAACGCAACTTGCTTTTTAATTTTCATGCCTGGAGTTTGGCTTTTTTCCAGCAAGCAAGGATTAAATTGTAAAATATTTATGAAATCTTCTTCGTGCATTCCAGATCTCTTTTTTTATGGTTTTTCACATATTCTTCTTCCGAAACAGTATTCTTCATTTTTTTATCTCCTAAAGTTACCTCCAATGCACACTCAACTTCTTCAAGTGTTCACTCGATAGATTCCATCTTTATTCACATCAAAATGGAGGGAACACTCAACTGTCAAAATATGTGAGTGGAGGGTTTTCGTTAAACTTAACGAAACCTACTTTTATTCACACCAGATGGAGTTTTCCTCTGGGGGTGCAATTTAATGGTCACTTTCTTACAATGATACAATAGCATCAAATTGTATCAAATTCAAAGTGCACCTCTATGAACCTATGTATGTATGTACATTTAAAAAGTTGCCAACTTGCTCAAGCAACCAACCTCAAACTGGGCATTAGGTTAAAAAGAGTTGGGGTTTGAATTGTTTTGTTGTTCTCAGGCAAATGTGTAGTTTTATGTTGATTTACCAATTAGTTCACTTACAGTAGACTAATGTACAGCTTGTGTTCATTTTACGCCGCACCCGTGGTGTACATTGCAGTTTTGTAGTTTTCAAAATGTTTACTGGAGATCAAAGTAGGATTCATTATTTCGATCCTTACGTACATAGGCTAGGTTAGGTAAATGGGTGCCCTTGTTGACATGATTGGCAACCGCTCACTTAGACCACTAAGAGTCCATTGTGCGCAATATTAAAAAACCCTGGGATCCTAAGTATCAGTCTTCGACCGCTAAGTTAAACCATCCAGATAAATGTATGAATCTCAGGAGTTTGCTTAGCTCAATGTTACCTAACTCGTCCAGTTCTGAAAAGGAGTAACTGCCAAGAGCACGTCTTCTTTAAGTGGCCAGCGCTGGACAGTCACAAAGAAGGTGACGAACGGATTCTATTTCCTCTTCGTCCCTGCAACTGCTACCGTAGTCGTTGTGCGGTAATCTTAGCCGCGCTGCGTGATTAGCTAACTAACGGCATAGTTATGTACTGCAGGTCCCGTTCAACTTGTGCGTGTGTTGTCCCTCCAGATTGGATTCGAAGACTCTTCGAGACGGATCATTGGCGTTCATTCGCCTTACATGTCCTGGTCAAATGATACGCACTTTTTTGACTAGGTAGATGCCGCTGTATATGATTAAGATCTCATATAGAATCTCCTTAGTTGTTCGGAATAGTGCACTACAACTCAATTGCCAAAAGAAGTAGCAAGTGACAAGAGTTATTTTTCATTTTATTTCTGCTGAGATGTTAATGTCAGAATTTATAGCTCAAAGTTATAGCTATCGACTGTAACGTTATGTCCAATACGCCGGTGTTATGTGTCCCTACGTATTGAGAGTAGTTGGTTTTGGCAGCTTCCATTTTAATACAAGCGCACGCACCAGCGACAGCATGCTATATTGTGCCAGTTATATCAATATCTGGGTACACTAGTAGTTGCACAGATTTTCAAAATATTGTGCATCTGGTGCTGGGATGTTTTGCACAATTCATCCGAGTATGGTGTTAAGAAAGTCACATGAGAGCGCATCAACTTGCCTAGATCATTTTTACTTTTACGATCTCGCTCAAGTCGTTGATGGAGCCGCGTGCATTCTTCATCGTCAATTTGGTAGGAATGCCAAAACTAGACATGGCTCTATAGAGCTCGTCTCTATAAATGCTGAAATAGACGTTTTTCAAAACGATTGACGGGTTACTCGCAGCTGCCTTAAATAGCACGACAAACAGCCTGCCAAGGCTAGCAGGATTGTTTGACTTAAGTTTGGATATTGCCATAAAGTTTTGGCTATTTTCGTCTATGTTGAAGGGTATATTATGCTTGACAGTGGAATTTTGATCTTTACCGCCGTTTAATAGTCTGCAGTATCCATACTCTCATCACCGTGTCTAACTCCACTATATGGAGTTTTGTTGCCGTGAAATGTTCTCTCGAAAAACTCCGTCCATCTTTTTACCGCCGCCATTTTATATGCCTTCTGTTTTGGTACGTTTGATTACCGGCATTCCTCGTCTAACCAGGGATTTCTTCGTAGAGGTCTAGTAAAACCCGGCACTTTTCGGCTTTTTTGATGGCTTTTAGATAGCATCGCCACTTGTTTTCAGCATTTGGTGTTGCGGATTCGGACTTTTCGAGAGGCAACTTGATACGCGATTAGTGAAGGATGTGGCGATCTGTTGCAGTTAGAGCGTGTCGACGTCATGTGTCCTCCCAGCAATTGATGTGGCCTGGTGGATATCCGTATTCATACCTTGGCTACAACAAAGTAATGGTTCGTGTTAATGTTATCCTCTCGAAGATTTTGGACATCCAAAGGCTGTATTGCATCAGTTGCAAGGTGGTGATTTTATTGTAATTGGTAGTCTGTTGATCAGAGCATCACCGTGTATATATCTTTACGAAGACTGAGGTAAAAAACTGCGTTCTCGCAAAGCAAATTCAATCAACATAAGTCCATTTCCAGATGTTCTCTAATGTAGGCTATACTAATCGATCATACTGCCAAAGATTCTGCTTACCTATTTTCGCGTAAATATATCCTTACACAATTTTAGGGCCATACATTGCTTTGGTAGCTTCGTCTTTTCCTCTGTGGCAAATTTAACCTTAATACGAATTATTATAACAAGTTCACTTAAATACCTATATGCAGTCACCGCAATAAATGACATTATTTTTAACCTCTTTTGCCTGGCCCAACCCATTGCATTTTCTCAATGGCGGTTATATATGCTTTTTAGCAGTTTAGGGCTTTCGCTAGTTGCTCGACCTCGCGCGGCTTGCTAAGGTTGCGAAAATTCCTCATACAGATCCAAATTTTCTTGTTCTTTTCTCATTTTGCAGGCTCGTCAGTTAAGTTCATCTTTTTCCTACGTTTTCGTTTTGTCGTAACATTTTTTTTCACAGAGGGCCGTTAATCCCGCAAAAACCCCCAACATGGAGAACCAGTTTTTTGCTGGACCCCTTGGACGGAAAAGGCCGTATATAGGACTTAGTTTAGTTTAATTTATTGGATTATAAACAATCGCTTTACAAGTAAAAGCAACACACATATAAGGTATATACCAAGTATTTCAGCTTAAATGGAACTGTAGGCCCCACCCTTGACTCCGTGTAAGCAATTCCTCCACTGCCGTCCGGTATGAAGGTTACTTTTGTGGGGACATCGTTCTGTTGTGTTGTATGGCAATTAGTTAGTTACATTTTCTACATGTCGACATTGATAAAAAGATAGTGTTCGGTGTTTTCAAGGATTCGAACTACGAACCTTTCGCTGAGTAGTCCAACACAGCAGCCACTGAGCCACAGCGCACAATTTCTACTAATACAACATGATTTCGAGGTGTTATGAAATGAAAATATTAAATCAAATATCCATTTCAATAAGAAATTTTATCTTAAGTATTACCCACATTTCTTCCACTCCATGGCCACTGAAATAAACTCTAGCAAGTTATGAGCTCCTGTCAGTATGTCAATTTGTCAAACTGTCATTCACAACAAGAGAATAATAAAATAGCAATACTCCCGCTCCTGAATGTCCTTCAAAGCGATTTATAGACGCATAATTTTCTGAAACACATTCCAGATTGAGTTGAATTAATAACACTTCCTGCCAACTTTAGCCACCTCATCCTTCTACTGCCAGAATAGTTCTGTCGGACGATAACACACGCAAGTGAATAAATTAATATGTGATACGATGAAATATTCCATTTTCACTTTTTCCATCTTCGGACAAATACATATGTGGGAGGGCTAGTTGCCTGGTGAAAATTATTAAGATGTCAAAGAAAGGAACAGCAGGAATTTTCCATTTTTTCTCTTCTGTCGTTTTCTACCCATGTCGTTTGCATCTTAATCAAATGACCAACTGAAGCGGACATGTGGAAAATGTCACATAGCATTCATGGTCGCATACTTGAATTTATTACCTAGTGTGTGAACTTATGCCAGTCTTTGATCGCACATACTCATGATTACTATGATTATTTGAAGGAGATGGTAAACAAGGATATAAAAAAAATGAATGAAAATGTGTATAAAGCAAAACGAGCATACTTTCAAGGTGAAATTTTCTGATTTGTATTCAAAGGAAAATGATTATATTTCAAATTATGTATTATTAGTACGCATATGTATCTAATTTCATTTTTCCTGACTATTTTCAGCAGTTAACTACATTTCTTTTGGCTACCAGGCCAATTTCAAGTGCCGACCACGCATTAAGACGTTTTACACAAATATCTGATGACTGTATGACTCGTTCCCAAAGAGCTTGATTCCTCCTCCTTGCCTAGGGCGCCCCGCTGTTCTGCCTGCCTAAGTTAGCGGATTCCATTGCATGACAACGCAATGGCGTTGTCGGCGCGTCGTGTAGTGTGTCCAATTCATTGCGACTTTCTCCTACGCACAATGGTGTCTACAGGTTCTTGGCCCTTTCTCAGATAAAATTGTTTGTTGGAGATATGTACGATTGTTCCAGAAGATCCTCAAGATGATTCTTTGACACCTGTTAACGAAGGTTTACAGCTTTCTTCTGATAATGGTATCCACCTTCCAAGTTCTACACCCATACAGCAGTACTGATTCTACATACAAGCGGAACAATCGCAGTTTGGTTCTTAAGCAGAGAAAATTGCTTCTCCAGACCTTCGATATAATTCCGAACGAAATTCTTAAATTACCGATTCTGCTGAACATATCCAGTTCGGTCCCACCGTGGTTAGCAAGAGACCACACTTCCCAAATATAGAAAGTTATCTACTTTCTCGACTACCTGTCTGGCAATGTTGAGTTGGGCGCGAGTGTTAGAAGTGCTCAGGGTTTTCGTTTTGGCTGTGTTTATCTTAGGCCCCACTTTGTTTGCCTCAGCTTCTAGATTTTGGGCCATCAAATGCAGGTCCATTATCCGATGTGAAAGTTGGCAAACATCGTCATCGTCGAGGTGTTTAAGATTAATTGATGCAAGGAGTACATAATTGATGACCACCAAGAGCAACAGCGGCGGCAGAATGCACCCTTGACGTACTCCACTTTGGACTTCAAAATTCCTATTAGACCTCATCATTGTGTAAGACGTGACACTTACTTCTCTCGTGTTTAGCCCTGATAATAGCTATGGGGTTTGATAGCTTGATAGCTTTCGCTTTTTCAAAAGCTTGATAGCATCAAGCAGTCGAAAGACCTTTCGAAGTCGATAAACAGTAGATGTAGCGAAGAGCTTTAATCGACGCATTGCTCTATTATAATCCTTAAGGTGTCTATGTGGTCAATGCAGGAGGATCCAGCATGAAAGCCTGCCTGTTCGACGTCGAGAGTTGAATCTAAATGTCCCTTAATGCGCTTATCTTGGCTACGGAGGGTAGAACACATATACCTCTCCAGTTCCCACAATCCATCAGATTTCGCTTTTTCAAAAGCTTGACGATCATCTCTTTTTTCCACTGCTCATTTTCCCACGCTCTCTGTTTGAGTGACTGTAGCTGTTCAGCCGATGTGTTTAGCACCGCTTGGAATATTTCAGAAGGGATCATCAATACCTATTGCTTTGGTTTTCTTGAGGGACTTGATTACTGCTGTTATTTCGGTTTTACCGGGGGTTCCGGTTCTAATTTGTTGCTTCGGAAAACTCATTAGGGTTCGAGAACATACCACCATGTGAGCTGATCCTCCATCTAGTGAGGCAAGAGTTGTTGGGGCACTTGGAGATCCCTAAGCCAGTATTGTCAGTATTGAACCTGGTAAAGTTGAGCAAGTTTTAACGATTGCTGTTGACGGATGGAGTGCGAAGGGGTATAATAGCTATCTTAAGATGGTTATCGCGTTCTTGTCCGAAGTCGGCTCCACATCTGTTTTAGACGCCTATAAGAGAATTTCTTAAGCGGTGGCTGATCGGAATGTGATCGATCTCGTTGGATGTTTGCTGCCTAACAGTTGAGATCCTACTAATTTTGTGGCACGTGTTATGCGTACCTTTAATGACAAGGCTGTTGGTATTGCAGAAGTCCACATACCGCTCTCCGTTGTCATTTCAGTCACAAAAACCGTAAGCTCATCACGTGATAAAGCGTAGTATTTTCGCTTCGTACCTTGGCGTTGAAATCCTACATCACCATTACGATGTCACCATTAGGCGTTTGGTTGTAGACGGAGCCTAAATGACTATAAAAATTGTCGTTATCATCCTCAGTCGAGTCTTCGATCGGAGCATAACACTGTATGATGGTAAATTTTCTTACTCTACTCTGGAATCTGGCCGCCAATATCCGGTCACTGTGAGGTTTCCAGGATACGAGGCTGTTTCGTGTTGCTGGAGTTAGCATCAGCCCAAATCCGGACCTCCTCCGAGTAGAACATGGCAGTATTTTTTTTGTTGGGGAGTGGTATTCACCGGCATTGTACCATCTTATTTAACTCAGCTTCAAGATGTCTACATTAAATCGCCTGAACTCACTCGATAATTGAGAGAATCTGGCATTTCTAGGCCCTTCCTGGAGTGAGTCGAGGAGGGATTTAACGTTCCAGAAACCGATCGTTGTCCGTGTATGATAGCTGAAGGTCGTCAACAAAGTATCCGTCCGCAACCGAGGTGTTGTGGTCTGTGTTAGGAATTATTGCTTCTTTTTTGTTGAAATTAGACGTTGTACTATGTTCAAGAAAGTGTAGTAAAAGGGTAGCAAAAATAGTTAGCTAATTTCTTTAGTCTTTTTTTTAGTTTGTTGAAAAAGTTGTTCTTCTAAGATGACACTGCTGGCTTATCTTGCAAAACTAAATTTCATTAGCCCTGCTCAGTTTGGGTTAAAGAAAGCCTTTCTAAGTAAGATGCGCTCTTGGAGTTTCGCCCTTTCATATATTAGTCATTGCGGGTGATAAAAAATGTTGCTCCGAAATTTTCGTGGACATCACCAAAGCTTTGGACTTGGTTAATCACAGCGTTTTTCTTCATAAATTATATTGTGCAGATTTTTGTGTCTTTGTATACATACGTATAATTGAGTCCTACTTGAAGAATAGATCACAAAAAGTCAAAATAGATGATTTTGTTACTAACCTTAAAACTTTAAACTTAGGTATACGTCAGGGATAAGTTCTTGTCCAATACTGTCTACCATTTTTAATAAAAGTTATAGCATTATAGACAATTCTTTGAACTTAAGTGCTGATATAAATCATGATATTCACATTCTGAGATTATGGCATGCGGAATACAATCTGGTTGTCAGTACCAAAACTAAATTGATGCACTTCAGTCCTTATATACAAGAGTCTCCTGACTTTGTCCCGTTACAGTATTTATAAATAACAAGATTATCCCATATCCCAACACAGCTAAGTACTTAGACATGACACTAGAGACTAAACTTTGATTGAAGGTACATACATACATGTGAAAAAGGAACGTAAAGAATTGGACCATAAGGATCAGAAAATGGATCTGAATATTGCTAGATTTCTTGTCTATCTATTCCGAAGAAAATATACTTGCATATAAGCAAATCATAAAACTAGTATGGATCTACGGGATACAGCTCTGAGAATGTACAAGAAAGCCAAACATCCTATACATCCAACGATTTCAGAAATAAGTTGGTGCTTATTGGTTATTCGAAATACAAACCTACACAAAGTGGACAGTTGAATTCCGCTACTTAGGCTCCAAAAACACGACAATTATGAAGTGGAACTAAAACAAAGCGCTTTAAATTAATAAGAAACAAGAAGAAAGGCAAAAGATTACTTTAAATTTTCCGCTTAATGTAACAAAATTAAATTGCTGATTGACGTCTACATTAAAAGTATATAGCTATACCCGAAAGGTGGAACCAAGATGCGAAATTGCTCAGTTATATGGCTCTAAACTGTAGGTCCTTTTTATTTGAATGACAAAATATAACACGCACAGTACGAATGGCCGCCAAATGCTAGGACCTGGCAGTGTTCCCAGATTTTCTAAATGAATTAACCTTTTTGTGTCGCATTTTGCCATTTTTTCCCCTGTTTTCCCCGCAATATTCCCCTTTTTTTAATGAAGGAAAAACACGATACCGAGGTATCCGTTCGGAAAACTTCAAAAACGTTAAATAATCTGATCGAAACGCGTTCCTTTACTTTTTCGTAATTTTGTCTCTTCTGAGAGGATTTCACCCCCACTCCTTGAAATTTATTTACTTACTATTTTTGGAGCGGAAAGTAAAGGAACAGACCTAATATTTCAATCAAATACGCGTTTTCCCCTTTTTGAGAGTGTTCCGCCTTTCCTGCCCAAAAGGACCAAAAGTGGCGCTTTTCCCCGCAATCTGGGAACTCTGGGACCTGGACCAAATATGTTGCGCCAAGTATTTGTATTTGTAATATTATAACAGAACAAAAAAGTTTAAGTTTAACGACCCTGTATGAGGGTTTAAACTGACGTTTAATTTTTTTTTCAATTATTTTTTAGTGATTAAATATTGCTAATTTAATTCGTTTACTTTTTTGTAAAAATATACTTATTAAAACAGAATGAAATCAGACATTGAAGATATACATAAGTAAGTGATGGGGAAATTGCCTCTATTAGTATTTATGGATTGTCTATGTTTCTGTTGATTCTACGTTTTTCGCTGGCGGAGGCATATTGACAGTATCCTGAGATTTCTGCGGTGTATCCAAATCTATGGCATCGAAAGTAATAAAAAAGGTATCAGTAGCGATTTGCATGCTACGAGACCAATATATTAAATGTCCTCAAACCGCGGTGGAAATCAATGCCACAGTAATGGATTTTTACAGCATTGTCCAATTTCCACGAGTTATTGCAGCAGTGGATTGTACGCACTTCAAAATTCAATTGCCAGGGTTGTGTTTTATTTCATAGTTTGCAACATAAGACTACGAATCATGTAGTGCGGTTAGACTAAGAAAAACAGGATGCTGGTGTACCGAACCTTATGATCACAACAGCATCCTGAATATATTACCACGGGATCTGGTAGCTAAAATAACCGACTGTATAACTCCCAAGGCGGAGTGTAAAAAAGGCAAAGTGTGTGGGATCGCTGAGCGAGAGGTTCGATGTTCGAATCCCAGAAACACCAAAAAGTTGTACACGGTGCCACCTCTAGCGAATGTCTGACAAACGTCTGAGAGTAATAATTGTCAGGAGAAAGCTTCTCAATTTGCCTTTCGTATATGGCTCTAAACTGTAGGTCCCTTCCATTTGTGTGAAAGATATAACACGCACAATAAGAATGATCGTGCGAAGCTAGGTCCTGGACTACATATGTCTGTTGCGCCAAGTATTTGTGTTTTTTTTTAGTATGTAGATGTCAGGCGGTGCGGAACTGTGTCATATTGAGGCAGATGTGGTCCAAGTACTACTTGAACAGAACACAAGACCGATTAAACAGAAACCGTGCAGATATTGCAAGAGTTTTGGCAATTAGTACTGGCCACTGGCTTATTGGATTCATGTGGCCAGAATAGGCATTACATTCAATGCACTTTGTCGTAGCTGCAATATTGCCAATAAAAAAGATACAATCTACACTTCCTTTGCAAGTATCCGGCTCTAGGCAGTGCCAGCGCACAGAGGGTAAACTCTTTTTTGACAACCCAATATCAGTTTCCTCAATGTAACGGGTGGATTTAAATAATCTTTACTCTCTTTCTCTTATCCCTATAAGTTAACGCACGTTTTTACATCCGATAGGTCACTTGACTTTTGGTACGAAAACGATGCTTTAGCGCTAGCCATGTTTCAGCATGGTAGATGCAACCACTTTAATACCTACTCATGTTTATTTTATTCCTTTGTGTTATTTTAATTTTCAAACTTCAAAACTGAACTAAAACTCAAAATAAACACAACTGAATAATTAAAAACTTCAAAACAAATGAGTATAAAATTTACAGTGACCTACAAAACAGATGAGAAAAGTTATGCTGAAGTTTAACTTAACCTTCGTTCAAATCGTTCAAATAATTTACTAAGTACTTTACTAAAACAAATCCCTTGAGCAGATTAACCGTTACTCGGGACAAACTTTAAATTCAAGTAAAGGAAAAAGCCGAATATTAATGGAGCGCTTTTGCGTTTATACATACATCATCAATTGATATATCAAAGAGCCAGGTACTTTATTTTTTTATGCTATACATACGTAGGGTATAATAAATTATCAAACAGAATGAAAAATTATTAGTCGTAGGCGATCCCGAAATTGCTAAACATTGCTAAAGCCCTACAATTGTAGATGTGCACCCACAGACAATTAGAAATTTTTTACTTACTTACTTAACGGGCTTGGAGGGTCCCTGCCTGAGACACAGCAGCCTTCCATCCTCTTCGATCCAGGGCACGCTGCTTCCAGTTTTTCAGACCAAGCGCTCTGGCATCTGCAATAGCTTGGTCGTCCTTAAAACGGAGGTTCAGTCTTCCTTGTCGTCTCGAACCTGGGGGCTGGGATTCAAAGATCCTTTTAGCTGGAGCATTATTGTCCATTCGCTCGATGTGGCCGAGCCAGTGTAGTCGACGTGTTTTGGATTTCCGGACTACATCCACATCTTGATACAGCTCATAGAGTTATATCTTCTTCTCCATTCGCCATCCTCGCATATGGGAGCGAATATTCGACGAAGAAATTTTCTCCCGAACGTATTCAAAATCTGCTCTGCTTTCCTGCTTATCGTCCAGCACTCGGCACCGTAGAGCAGAACTGGCAGGATTAGTGTTTTGCAGAGCATGCATTTTGTCTTTCGAATTAGGAGTTTTGAACCCAGTTGTTTCGCTAAACCGAAGTAGCAGCGGTTTGCTTGGGTTAGTCTTCGTCGGATCCCCACTAAGGTGTCGTTCGTGGAGTTCATGTTTACTCCGAGGTAGGTAAACTCCTTAACTACTTCGAAGTTACTGCTGTCAACAGTGACGTTTTGTCCTAGGGGGTGGACAGATGCTGCTTTGTTTGTTGACAACATATACTTTGCTTTGTCCTCGTTTACCTCAAAATAGACTCGTTTCGCCTGTTCTTCAATTGCCGTAAAAGCCTCTATGACGGCACGCTGGGAGCGACCAATGATATCAATATCGTCTGCGTATCCCAGCAGCTGGACGGATTTGTTCAAGATAGTGCATTCCGTGTTGACGCCTGCCCTGCGCACTATCCGTTCCAGCACTAGATTGAAGAAATCACATGATAGCGCATCTCCTTGCCGAAATCCGGTACACGTTTGGAATAGTTTAGAGGAACTGTTTCCAAACTGCACATTGCATTGCGTGTTTTCAGCGCGAGGCGATAAAGCTGGATTAGTTTGCGCGGGGTCTCGAATTCGGCCATCGCCATGTAGAGCTCACGGCGATGAATGCTATCATATGCGGATTTGAAGTCGATGAAAAGATGGTGAGTCTCGACTTGAAATTCGTTGGTCTTTTCCAGGATTTGCCTTAATGTGAAGATTTGGTCTACAGTCGATCTACCAGGCTGGAAGCCACATTGGTATTAGCCGATGTATGTGTTGCAGAAAAGCTTTAGACGTGGCAAGCAAGCTACCACTTGGAGGTAATATAAGCACAGTTGATGTGTGGCAACAGTTACAACACTAGGCTTTGCCAACCTAAAACCAATCAGTGTCTATCCTATCCCACAACACCCAGCCATCAAATTTTTTACATTCAAGGGATTTAAGAGCCTACACCCCCCGAAACAAGCCCCTTTTATCTGTAAAAAACATTACGAAAACGCCTGGAATATGCCCAAACTTATGTTCGTCATCCATTAGACTTCTGGAACTCGGTAATTTTCTCCGACGAGTCTAAATTTAACATATTTAGGTCTGATGGACGTCGATTTTTCTGGAGGAGACAAGGTACAGCCGGAAAATTTAAATGCCACTGTGAAGCATGGTGGAGGCAGTGTGACGGTGTGGGGTGCAATGGGATTGAATGGAGTAGAAAACATGCTGTTTGTTGAAGGTAACATGAACAAAATAGACTACCTTAACATCCTTAAAAATAATTTGCCAGCAACAGCTCCTAAGCTAGGCATAAGCAATAGTTATTGCTTTGTTCACGACAACGACCCTACGCACGCGTCCTTTGTTGTACGGGAATAGTTGCTGTATAATGTAAAAAAAGTTCTTTCTCATCCTCCACAAAGCCCGGATTTAAATTGAGGAAAGATCAATACGCAGCAAAAAAAGGCTACAAGCCGTTTTGGAAGCCAAGGGCCACCATACTAAATATTAAAATATATTTTTTTTTTTTTTTTAGTCTTTTATAATAAATTCCTTAAGTGTCCAAGTTTTTTTTTGCTATAAAACTGAATTTTTAAAAAAAAAAAATATTTTGGCAAAATGAATTACCACTATTTGGAAAAGTTAAAATAATATGTTTCATTTACACTTTTATTGATTTTAATAGCATTAGGGGTTGCGATTTCATTCAATTTTATGATTGAATCTTGTTCCTGTCCAACATTTTTTTTTGGTTCACTATATGCTTTGCCAAAATTATGATATCATCGACATTTCGTTTATACTTGTATGCACATTTTTGTAGCTTCTTTGTATTGATTTTTTTCTATTAAAATGTGAAAATAACGCAGTAATTTTTGTTATAAATTACAATCATCTCCCTTTGATTGAAACCCTGAATGCATAAAATAAAAATTCCGCCTACTAACTAAAATATCGAACAACCATCAATTAAGTACATAAAGCGACCCGTAGACACTCAAACATCATGCGAGTAAACTTGGTACGCGAACCATGTTCGAGTTGATTTTCCATGTCCGCGGGCTTGTTCGAGTACTAATTTCGTGGTTCGAGTAAACAAAAAATTTAGTCTCACCAAATTCAAAAGCTCTTTGATATTTTTCAATGTTCGAGGGCGGAACTAATGTAATGACACAAGGAAAAATAAAGTTCGAGCAAATTGGTCTCACTGTCTGCGGGGTTTACTCGAACCAAGTTTACTCGCACCATGTTCGAGTGTTAACGGCCCGCTTAAAGTATCACTCGATAGCCTATCCAGTACATAACATTGGTTTTGTTTACTGTCGATAACTAACAACTTGAAAACTATTTTGCTTGTTTATCAATTCTACTTTTTTTTAAAATAAATCTCTTCTGTTTTAAGTTTATTTTCTCGAGTCTATTGGGTGCTACTTAACTCATTCAACAATTGACCATAAATGATTTATAACTCAAAGCATCGAATTGATTACATAATACAGTAACTGATACGCCTACATATGTACATATGTATGTGTGTGTGTATGTATACTATCTATTACCTAGCAGGGGGTTGTCTTGAGCATTATTTTTTTCTTTTTTTTTTCAAACCGATAACATTGTACTATCGCAGTCGCAGACAGTGTTTGACAGTCACAGAAATAGATTTGTAAAAACGGCTCGTGGCGGTATATCATGAGATATCTTCAAACAAGATAACGCAAAAAAATACTAGTAATCAACTCAATGACTAAGCTAATCTAACACTGCATCTACATACATAAGATGCAAACGTTCTAACAGATCGGTCAGTAAACAATTCAACCTAGTCGCAAGAGAACTACTCATCGAGCGAACCGTATCTACGCCACAAGTTCCCGCTTTATTACAGTGCTGAAATGACGAATGAAATTATTGAAGTTAAGAACTGGATATTGAGTGAGGTTTTACCGGATATTGTGAGAAGTGGAAAACTAAAAAATTTAAAAAGCTCTCAGATTTCTGGTGAAAATGCTAATGTATCGTTTAAGGTGCTTGATGTATCTATCCGCCCTATCGGTAATGATGAGGCGTTTATGCTAACAAAGTGCTATAGAGTAACTATTGATTATACTTACGAGCATGAAAAGAATACGTGCATTCTGATAGCTAAGGTAGGTATGAGAACAAACATAATGGTGCTTGGTATGCGTTTTAGTGAAAATGTCTGGGATAAAGCATATTAAATGCACTTTGCATGATCTTAATTTTGCAGATTGATAGCTTAAGTGGGTTGGTCTGTTTCGTTAGTTAACTGATATTCATGCATCTCTTGTTTTCTTCTGGCACATTGAATTTAAAATTAGGTGCATGAATTAAATTTAATTATTTTTACTTTCAGATGAAAGTGATTTCAAATGTGCTTAAAGCAAAACTAGGTATACGTACATATGGACGTGAAGAATTCACATTTGATGTATCTGCTTATAGATACATACGTACATATGTATAATAAGATAGTTGTGATTGTATAAAGATTGGAAATACGCATGGTATAAAACACAATCATTACTGAATTTCACAACGTTACGTGTTAAAATCAATTAACGACAAATTGTTAACCAACGTCACATTCATAACATACGAATGTGTACATATCTATGTAAAAATCATCCATTCAATTTTTTTATAATCTAAGAGCCCGAACGTTGTTCCAGGTAGACGCAGTAAAAGTAGTAAAAGGTTTTCATGAGCTGTGTATAGTGTGTACTCATACATACATATGTATATGTACTTATGTACAACAATAAAAGGTCAAGGTAAAAAAAAAACAAATGGAAATACTTGACGCAACGGTATGTGGTCTAGGGTCTAGCTTCTCACGACCATTTGTGTTGTGCGTGTTATATTTTTTTTCTCACAAATGGAGTGGACCTATAATTTAGAGCCAAATCCGAAAGACAAACTGAGAAACTCTCTCATGCCAGTTATTACTCTCGGACGTTTGTCAGACATTCGCGGACCGTAAAAAAAATGTTTGGTGTTTTCTGGGATTTGAACGACGAACCTCCCGCTCGGCGATCCAACGCACTAACCACTTGAGTCACCAAGGTCGAGGTCTGTAGATTGAATTTAATTAAGAAGAAAAAATATAGTGTGTTTTATGTTTCAGGTCGATGTTCTTTCTGTCTTTTTGAGTAACTTCATTTATAACATAATTTTTTAATTATATGGTCCTGAACATTGTGAATGAATTGTCCTTAAGCATTAAAATAGAGGTCAATTTTTTTGTGTACACCTTTCCCTTCAAGTGCACGCATAGGACATAATCGGGCGATTTCACCACTTATTAGCATTATTCGACCGGGAAATTTTCCTGCAAAATTTGCTTCGTAGTACGAGCTACGGAATCACATGTTCAAATTGATCCACATCGGGCACAAGAAAAATTTCAAAAATTTCACGACAGAATTGCCTGTAGTATCCTCTAGAGCAGCATACAGTGGATGGTGTAATGGTCGTTGTTCGCATACCAATGGAGTTTTTCAGTGCACCTCGAAATGTGCCCAGTTGGAATGTGCCTCGTCGCCCTTGATGAATTTTTTCCTAGATTTTGATCCTCTGTAAAACTCGTGTAGATACTCCAATCACGCCGCCGCGGCCGTATATGTATGTATGAAAATTTTCCTCTAAGTATTGCGTCAATTCAATTTTATACGGGTAAACATCCAAATCTTTTTCACAAACAAGGTGGATATACTCCTGTTCACGGGGTCGATGAGAGTTGCCCGGACATTCACAAGCTCTCTGCCTCACTGCTTCAATATTTTCTTGCGAACATTGGACACGTTGTAACGCAAACTTTGCTTTATCTCCCAGTGTATGAAGATTTTCAAAATTATTCATTTCACGGTGGATGATTGAATTGCTTGCCACATGAATAACAGCAAGAAATCAGGCAGTTTCCTTAGCATTTTGAAATACAAATATTTAGGGCAACAGACCGTATGTTGTACAGAGACTCACTTCCCGCGACTATTCGTGTTTTGTGTGTTATATTTTAATATTCGATTTCATTATTTCTGTTAGACTTGACTTCAATACTCCTTACAAGAAGCTGCAATATTTCAAGTGCATCGGTCCGAAAAGCATATGTAAACTCGACTTATTGTATATCGACCAGTTAATTAGGTACTATCGGAAGCAGTTGCACTAGACTTAAGTTTTTAATACCGTTTGAAAGAAAAAAATAACTGCCTTAAAACCATTAAAAAACCCAAAATGTAATTTTTGGATTCAAACCGTTAATATCTGACACCAGAGAAATATGAACTGACAAATGACAATCAACCCAAGATGACAGTCAAATATAAAACGCACTTGTGTATTTAAGGGATTATCACCTATCACCTAGAAACAAAAAAATACTTGTTTATTGTCTATCTGTTTTTGCGTCACGCAGAAACTACTGGACGGACTTTGATGAAACTTGGGGCATAATGAAAGTTTATATCCTGAGTCAACATAAATTTTGATCCCGACAAATCAAACGATTACTACAAGACAGTCAAAAAACTGTATCTCCAAAATTGAACTTCACGCGCAATTGAAGTTCAGTGGCTCCGTTAACGAACTATTCATTCTGAATCCTCGGAATAATCAAGCTGCAACAATTAAGAGTGAAATATTGGGGCGTGTCGATGGCAAAAGTTTAGAATACACTTCCATGAACTGGGTTATATACCAAGAAGAAGTCCCCAGTCAAATTGTTAAATTCGTTGACTGGGTTTTTTTAAGGGGAGGGGAAGAATTCAAAAGGCATCGTTCACCAAGTTGCAACGATAGTGTGAGGGGTTTTACTCACTGACCGTAACTCCCTGTAACTTAGACTCTCGCTATATAGAAAAAATGTCATGTATTACTTCATGGAGCGAGCTTAAATTTATATTCGGTCGTCCTAACTTATGCTAGCACTTATGTGAACACTCTCCTCGCCATTTCATATCGGGGCCACTGGTAATTGATATGTTCTACATTCTCAATTATAACAGTAAATAATAGATATCTTGAACTTGTACGGGTATGCATTTGGGTTGAATAGAAATCCAACAAGCTTACAGGAAGTTTTCAGTCAATCCGGAGCTTTCTTCCGCGTATGACGTCTCTATCCGACATTTGTAAGTTAGTAATCCGCTAAAATAACTAAACGCGATAGATCACCTAATTCCGAGGGCAACCCTCTGTCCTCGGATAAAAAGTTTCGAGTCAATATGTCCCGTAATAATTCTCGTAAGAAGGACTCTAGATTAATTTACTAGAGTCCCTTGCAATGTCAGCCGGATGATGACAATATTGGTAGTGAAGGCATTGTATTGCAAAAAAATTGTATGTACCACCGATAAAACTATTGCAAAAATCAAGTGGTTATGTGCATCAATTAATGCAATCATTAAACATTAGTGATTATTTTATTAAAAATATTTCCATCTGCGCCGCTCCCCACAAGACTAATGAGTGCGATAATACATACATCCGCGCACAATGTATGTATTATCGCACTCATACATGTGCAAACTACAACCTAGACCACATGGCCACTGACGTCAATTGCATCAGCACACCCAATTACTTGGAGATGAAAGAAAAAGCAAAAAATAAAAGAACCCAATTTCCCGCGCAGCTTTTTCAAACCCAACTTTTGCTCTCACCGCTGAGAAGCAAATCTCGTTTGCCTCTATGACAGATTAGGGATGAGCGATGTTGGCAAAACATCGATGTTGACTTCGATGTTAAGGAACATCGATGTTTTAGAATGAATTTATAGAATGCCGATGAATGGCGTAAAAAAAAAACAACATACTTTAAAACATGTATTAAATATCGCATTTATTAATCATAAGGAAGAGGCATTTTTAAAGTCCTGAAAAATTGCAAAATAGATTATATTGTTATTCATACATAACACAAGGATGTAACTCATGCCTTGGTATCCAACTGTCAGAATCCGAAGAGCTGTAGCTGCTACGAAGTAGATTTAATGTAAGTTATTATTGTATTTTACTTATACATACATAATCTTCCTTCATTAGAAAAATAAGAGTATCAATGATCAATGATTTAACATTTTAATTTTTTTTTAACGCAACACAACTGTCGCTCGAAGGGACAACAGTTGCATAATGTATATACATTACATTGTATTTGTAAACTTGTGTTATGATAAACGAAAACTGTACTTACACACTTCGAATTTAATTTTTAGCACTATTCTCACCCTTAATAAACGTAAACGAAAATGATCAAAGAAGAATAAACTAAATTTTGAACTACAGTGATGTGAACTGAATGAAACAATGTATGAAAGAATGACGTTGGTCATGTTCATCAATGGATGCGTTAATGGATGGATGCGTTAATTCATGGATGCGTTTATCAGTCACAGCCAGTACCTTATCTACAAGGGAAAAGCAATGGAAAGCAGCCGTACTGCCTATTCTCATATAAATAAGTATATATTAAGTTTTTAATTATTCATATGTATTTATAAGGCAAAGCATGCTTCAATGAAAAAAAAATATTCAAAATCTGCAATTAAGAATCGGTTATCTTTTGCCAACATCGAAGACCGATGTTTTGTTCTTAACATCGATTGTCCGATATTTTACGTACTTAAGATCGTTTCAACATCGATGTTTACTCTCTCAACATCGATGTTTTGTGAACATCGATGAACATCGATCATCCCTATGACAGATTTCCCCTCGTTCCCGCAACCTCGGATAGCTGCTTCGGCCATGCAGAGCAATACTGCATGAGCAATTCCGTCTGGCGTCTAGATAGACCACACTCAAACAAGTTTGGACGCAGTCAATACCAATGTGATGAATGCAGAGAGCAACTCTACACTTTTCTCTGTTGAAGAGCTTAATAGCTTAGCTAAGGAAATTATAACAAAATTATCCGTTTGTAAAACAAAAATTGAACAATTTGAAGTTATCACACATTTAGCTACTACTTAAGTTTTTATCTAATTGTAAATAGTATGGTAGATAATCAAACAAAAATAATAACTTGGAATGCAAGAAGTATACGTATGTAGCAAAAACAATGAATTTTTAAATTTCTGAGCACAAATAATATTGATGTTGCACTAGTCACAGAAACTTGGCTTAAGCAAAACGAAAAATTATCCACCTTCGAATTTAAGTGCTATCGAGTTGATAGAATCGATAGAAGAGGTGGAGGTGTCGCAATACTTGTGCGAAGAACAATTCAACATTCGCTCTAGCCGTCTCCATGGATGGGGTTCGTGATTATTTACTATACAGCTCATAAAAATGCTCGTTAGCCATAATAGCAAAATCCAGGCCCGGCGATTTATAACGATCGGAACTGTTTATGGCGCAGAAAATGTTATGTTTTCTTATGCGTCATATTGCAGACCTAAGGAGGTGGTAAGCCCTGTTTTGCTATCTTTGCAGCCAGGAAAATTGATGTTTATTAAGAGCTCTGAATTCCAGGGCTGTTTCTTAACTGTTTGCATATTTTAAGACATTTATTGCAAGACTGCCAATATTTGCATCAGAAGTAGATATTGAAGGTCTCTCTGGTTAGCGTTTTTTAAAGTAAGAGAAATCCTCGTTCCACCAAGGAGGGACAGTTTTTTGCTATATTTGACTAGGCAGAAGACTTTCTACGAAAAGGTTTTTCGAAAGTCGGCACTTTTGTGTCGAGTTCAGAAATGGAGGTGATTTTCAAGTAGTGGGTTCATTGGAGTTTTGATTTAATGAATTGAGAAAACTTTACCCAGTCAATCCTTTTGGGATTTCGGAAAGGTTGAGGATTCTCGATCTTTAAATCCATACTACAGATGATCAAATTATGGTTTGAGAAGGATGACAGATTGGATACTGTCCAGTTGTGGTTGGATATTTTGATATCTATGACATTTTCTCAGTCCTTACAATTATATGTACTCGGAAGAACGGTAATGGTCGGCGTTTTGGCTTTGCTGCATATCACGAGGTTGAGGTTGTGCTTAATAATATAATAAAACAAAGACTCACCGCTTCCATTGTTTTGCGAGCTGTCCCATAGCGTGTGTCTGGTATTGGCATCACAGCCTATCAGCAGGTAAGTCTCTTTTGTGGAGATGGTGGTCATAAGTTCATGAACTTCTTCCGGCGGTGCCTGTCTGATGCAGGCCATTGAATTTGAGAGGATGTAATGGCTATTAGCGCTTTACACACGAAATTTCAGTAGTGATAATATTTTTTCTTATTCCGGTATTCGCATAGTTCGAAATGCGCATCGTCGCCAATGATAATTTTTAATGCAAAATCCTCTTCATAGCCGAGATTTAGAAGGACTTGGCTGTAATGAACACGCTGCAAGCAATAGCTCATGCACTCTTTGCACTTCGTTCGCTTATATCTTTAAGTCTTTTATAAAAATTCAGACCCCATCCACTTGCTCACTTGCGTGGCCCGTCATCTAGTTGATGTTTGAGGATCCTCTTGGACAGCAGCGATATTCTGGACTGAAGGGCTGTTCTGATGCCTACCACGTCTGCTTCCGATAGGGTAATGACTTTTGCGTCATATTGTTTATAAAGTTAATAAAAATATAAATACCTTGAGCAATTTTGATTATATGTTTAACATACATATACAATCGTTATACAATGGTTAATTCAACAATTTTTCTTCTTTTCTTTTTGTAAGCCCTTTGGTTATTTTTTTATTTACGTGCTTGAAACTCTACAAGTAGCTCTTAAACAATAGTGTTAAGTACTTAGATGACAAAGCAGTAATATTTTGAAGTTTAAAGTAGAGTACTTATGAGCGTCACATGGTAATCATGGAATTCGATGAACTATGACATCGTACTATGGGCCGTCATCTCATGGCCCAAAATTTAGAAACAAAAGCAGGAGGGCTTAAACTATTTGTTGGGAACATGTAAATTGTTATATCTTCTAACAGTGGCTTTAATCTCTTTAGTCGTCTTAGTGCCTTGTTTTTTTCTTCCACCATGTATTGAATCTCAGGATTTACATGATTAAGAATTTTTGGTAATGCTCGACTACATATTTTTGAACTACATACATACGTACTTCACTGACATACTCTACTTTAAGATCTCTGTGTAGGTTTTCATTTCTCATGTACCATGGTGCATTGATACTACTTTTTAATACTTTGTTTGGAAGTTTGTTCTCTTTTTTTGAAAGTTTGCGCGTACTGTTTCTAGATCCTTTTTTGGCATCAGAGATTTCAGTGATATCATTATTGACTTTGATGGAGTGACGAGCATTCTTCATTATCATCCTCCACTATTTGCATGATATATTCAACAGCATGTTACATTCTGGTAAAGGTTTAACAACATAACTGACAAACAGTATAATTAAAAAACGTCCATGTCGGCTATCCTTAAAAATAGCAGAAGTCGCATAAATTTTTAAATTAATTCGCATAAATTCCCAAATTAACGTATTGACATCTAAAAATGGAAAATACTTGTCCGAACAAACCGTTTTCTTATAATGACGCTAAGTTTAAGGTTTTTTAACTTCATAGATAGTTTATGGAGTATAGATTCTATACACATAGTAGCCACCTTTGGAAAAAGAAATAACGAACGATAAGAAATTTATTTTATTGATTATTCAAATCTACTTCATTACATACATATGTAGGCCTATTAAAGTCATCAATTAAAAGATATAAAATTTATATACTTAGATAGCACCTAGACAACAAGGGCTTATCTACGAGTATGTTCATACATATATTTTATTTTCTCATTGCCAATCAGTGACTCTTCGTAATCGTATTTAAGGTTGACTAACCTTGAACCAAATTTGCATCTTATCAATAATTTTATCTTGTTAGGTTTGAAACTGTTTAAATCGCAAATTTGAAAACTCTGATTAAAGACAAATAATTTTATTTCCCCTTAAATCAATTTAAAAGTTATAACCTGGCTTCAAATTTTTGTACCTACATGTTGAGTGGGTTTGTACAATCAATTAGATGTAATACCATGATTATCTTTCTCACGTACACTAACTCAAATAGCACTTAAAGCCCGTATGACACTACATTTTTTTCTCATTTTTAATGCTCTGAAAATGAAATTAGAGCAGTACGAAAAATTCACTACTGAAATTGCCATTAAGTGTGAGTGCGTACACACTAACCTAATAAATGTGAAAATGTCAGAAAAAATGCATTAAAAAAAATGTAACCCAAACTACATTTTTCAGCCGCTTGCAGCTTGTTTTTTGACATTTCTGCATTAAATTGAGTCATTGCAAAACTAAATTGTTTTGAATTTGCGAAATGGATCTAGATGTACTTATTTTGTGTGTTTTAAATATAAATTTATTAATAGCAACCGTTTTGGAAATGTTCAAAGAAAAACAAAAACCTAAATTCCCAATTAATTTTTGCCGTTTGTGATTCTGTTCTGCTCAATACAAAAACAAAAGCTGACAGTTTATTATTTTTCTGCAAAATAATTGCTTTCCTTTTCTTAAAAAATCGTGTTGTCTCTTTTATGCAAGGCTGACATTCAAACATGATTTAATGCATTAAAAATGAAGAAAAAATGTAGTGTCATACGGGCTTAACCGACTTTGACCATATTTGGAATTTAAGAAAAACAGAAATGAAATATGAATCAGACGAGTTTGAAAACATTGGCCAAAGGTATTAGGCACCCTTTAAAATTCTTAATATATTTTAAAAACAAAAGGTTAAATAAAATAAAAGGAAGCAGATATGATAAATAGTTTTATTAAATATAATTAGCGTTTGGTTGGGTCACCTTTGGTATTACTGCGGCGACTCTCTTTGGCATAGTGCTGACTAGCTTGCGACACTCTTCCAAATAAATATCACTCTACTCTTGCTGTAACACATTTTTAAGTGTTTCTTTTGATGTAATCGAGTACTCCTGGATCCTACGCTTTAGAATACTCCATAGATATTCTATAGGGTTCAGATCCGGGGACTGCGCAGGCCACTCAAGCAGGTCTACATTATTCTCCTCGAACCAGCTCATAGTTAAGGCTGATTTGTGGTATGGCGCATTGTCTTGTTTGAATTTGACATTTTCCATGTTGGTATCCCCTTGCAGGAGTCCATCCGACTATCACACACCTGCGTTTCACCCACACCGCTGGCAGCCATGCATCCCCAGATCATTTTATTGCCTCCACTGTGCTTAACAGTCGGTACCACGCATTCTGGGTTGTTCTATTCTCCAAAGCTTCGTCTCACAAAAGTCACACCAGGGATGCCAAATATCCGAAAATTTGTTAAAAAAGATGTATTTTCAAAAGACAAACTCATCTAGAGAATATCAAAATTAGTTACATTTTTTTATATGTAAATTAAAAGCGATCCTTAAATTAATCGTACCCCAAAGTAAGATTCATCTGACCACAATATATTGGACCAATCTTCTTCAGTAAAATGCCCATGTTTTTTGGCCCACTCCAAGCGCGACTTCTTGTGTTTTTCCAAGAGCCACAGCTTCTTCCCTGCTTTGCATCCTTTACATCCAATTTTTTTTTTTTTTGCACTGAAAAACATGAACCCTTCACTTTTATTGCTATTTGAGTTTAATTTTTGCCTTCTTCAAATAAAAGCTATATTTTTACACGTCCTACCAGAATAAGCCCACTTATTTTTGGCATTTGAAAAGAAAAATTAACAAATTTCATTATTATGAACAATTGGAAGCAAATTGGTCACGCGTCTATCGATTTCGAGTAATGATCACGGAAAAAATGCATAAGCCCGCTACTGCATCATAACAGTGCATTTGCGACCTTTCTTAAAATAAAAAAGTCGTTTGCAACCTCATATAATGATGCCATAATTCAAAAAATTCAAATGAACTACTTCCGGGAAAGAATTTGGCAGCAGAGAAAAAAACATTTTTTAACATTTTTAATTAGAAAAAATATTTTGCATAAATTTGTTTTACTTGGGCTAACAGTTTTCATTTCATATACGAAATTTAATGTCTCCAATTTGAGCGTGCGGCATTCAGCGCTTGCAAGTGAATTAGCACACCCCTTGCTAAATTTACATATATAAGTTTATTTTTCTACAACACCACATATGTACAGTTACTCTCAAAATTGAGCGTACACTAATAAATTAAAGGCATTTTATCTTTTTTAACAAATAAGAAATTGTTTTTGTAATAAAAAGATTTTTTTATTTAACACTATATACATTTTTGTAATAACTTAAAGAAAAAAAAACCAAAATATAACATAATTCAATTTTTTACAATAAAAAACACAAAATAGTACTTGATTTGATCACTCAAAATTGAGCGTTCACCAAAAATTAATTATTAAAAAAAAATAAAAATAAAAAAAAGAAATTTCGGGTTTAATAATATTTTGTGTGGCCACCCTTAGTATCTATTACTGCTTGCAAACGACGGGGCATCGATTCGACCAAGTTTTCGGTGAATGATGGAGGAATACTCTCCCAAACTTCCTTGACCTTGGTTTTAAGCTCTGTTTTCTTACTAGGGTTACTATTTTTTAGGCGCGTTTTGATTTCTTCCCACAAATTCTCAATTGGATTGAGATCCGGTGACTGTGGTGGGGTTTTGAGCTGTTGTTTTACATTGTAGAGTAACCATTCGCGCACAACGTGTGAAGTGTGCTTCGGGTGGTTATCTTGTTGGAAGTAGAACTCCGAAGGCAAACCCAATTTTTCCGCCGATTGACGCAGATTCCTTTTGAGAATATCGACAAATTTCATTTTGTCCATTATCGTCTCGATAAACTCAAAATTTCCGGTACCACTAGCAGCCATTGAACCCCACAACCACAACATGACACAACCTCCTCCATGCTTTACCGTGGCACACAGATTTTTTTTTTGGAGCTCCGAATTAGGCTTTCTCCAGACTATTTGCTTACCATCGGAGCCAAATAAGTTAATTTTCGTCTCGTCGGTAAACATAACACCTTCCCAAAAACTTGGTGGCAAATTGATGTGCTTTCTAGCGAACTCCAAGCGCTTCCGTTGATACGCCACTGAAATGTATGGCTTTTTTCGAGCAACTCTGCCATTAATATTATTTTTCCGTAGTACGCGACCAACGGTTTCTGTTGAAATTGATCTCTTAATTAACGTCGAAACTTCTGACGCTAATTTTGGAACACTGGCCTTGGGATTCGCTTTGATTTTTCTCACAATAAATCGCTCGTCATGTTCTGATAGGATTTTTTTTCGGCCTCTACCAGAACTATTCAGAAGCGTACCTTCGTAACGGTATTTATTAATAATTTTTTGCACCGTGGAATGTGTTCGCCCAACAATTTCACCAATTTCGCGAAAGGACTTTCCTTTACAATACAAATTTACAACAAGTTTTCTGGTAGAAATATCTGTTTGTTTTCTTTTTTGTTCCATTTTCACACAAAATTGAAAAATGCTAATTTGATGTTTCCACACCGCAAAATAAACTCGAAATGAGCTTCAGGATCTCTGGAAGCAACAACTGGCAGCTCAGATAGCGGTAAAAATTGACTAGTTTTCTTGTACGTAGTATTTCCACAGGGTGTACGCTCAATTTTGTGTGATGTAAATTAAGCAAATGTTTCGTTTTTTATTCATGAAAAATAGAGACGAACTTCAAAATTTAAAGTAAGTACCTTATGGTAAATGACAAAATATGTACTTCCTTAATATAAAAATTTTCCTATTTAAAATTCAATTCCTGCCTATGACAATAGGATATTTGTGATTTACCTTATGGTGTACGCTCAATTTTGAGAGTAAGTATGTACTATTAAAGTTTCACAAGGTTTTAAAAGATCTTGAAATGACTGAATGATTTGGGATCACCGTTTCGCAACATACAAATTTTACCGTTTGTGTGTCTGTTTTGTTGCGGCATTTTAATTAGCACACCCGATGGTTCCGGTAAGATTCAATTGGAAATAATGTAGCACGGGATTCAAATTTACTATTTTTTGGACTCCAGTTATTGCTCCTATATTTGTTAAAGATATACGTATAAATTTTGCCAAAAGTCATGTATGCGAAAGTCAGCCATTATGCAATTCTGTCATCTGTAGCTACGAATCCAAACATAATATGGTAGGACTCGATGGAAGAACCTACGTAGGAAGTCCACCTAACAAGGAATTGGACCATAAGTGTTCCGTCTCACCATTGCGGTACGGAACATTAAAAATACTGCGGTGCAATTGTGCATGTAACACATACATAAATCGTTATAAGAGCACACGTACAAATTGAATCATTGGGGTATTTTTTCAATAAATGATATTCGATTCCAAAGTAAAATATTTTAGCTGACCGCGCGTTGTTTGAATTTTTTCACATTTAAATATATCAAGCAATATATGTATGTACTCTTTGCAGAATGCCGTTAAAATCATACGCACAATGGAAATCCGTGGAAATGCAGTTGAACCAAAAAAATTAATTTGTAAATAGTTTTGGAACAGTATACATACATACGTAGATATGTGAATTGTATTCCCATTTAACTTCACAAACATTCAATTGTTTTCGAGAAATGCTTAATGGAATCTCTAAGCCAAATCTATTTACTTACTTACTTACTTAGGTGGCGCCACAGTTCTTAGCTAACTACTTCCAGCTGCGCACTCCAAGTTGGTTGATGTTACATTTTTCTCATGCTCGCCACCTAAGACGTTGCCCCTCCGGATTAGAATCGAAGACTCTGCGGGCCGGAGCATTAGAGTCCAATCGGTCTACTTATCCTAGCCATTTTGAACGACTTAGGCGCAGTTTTTTCACTAGTTCGATGTTGCTATTCAGGTCATAAAGTACGTCGTTGAATCGTCTTCTTCAAAAGCCGTCAAAGCAGACGGGACTGAATAGCCTACAAAGTATTTTCCTCTCGAAACGAGCGAGGATATATTCACCCGCTTTGGACAGAATCCATGCTTCAGCGCCATAAATTAGGAATGAATATCCTTAGTCACGTAGGATCTAAAATACCTTACCTTAAGCGATCAGCAAGATTTATTCTTCGCTTTATTGGTGCTTAGATGTTATTGTCAGAATGTATAGCAGAGGTCAGGTAAACAAATTCCTTTACTACTTAAAAGTGAAATCTAGTTATGAAGTACTAGTCCCAATTCTTAAAGTGTGTGATAGCGAAATTGTTTTCTAGAGCTATTACACTCTGTTAGGGTTAATCTATGATTATTCTGGATTTTTTTTTACCGTAATCTAGTACATATGTATGTATATGGCGAAGTACCTACGTGATTTAATGATTGTCTGCTTAACATGTCTTTCGTTTGCATATTTATTACTGTTTTTCTTTTTGCGTATCTCTGGAGGCAACATTAATCGATTACATTAAATTGCTATTTAGATTCTGTTATTATAGTGTACTGTCTTCAAGGGGAAGGAAAGCTCTTTGGTCTTCTTGAAAACAAATTGCTTTTTAATTCGAAAGGTCTTTCAATTTCTTATTCTTTTCTCTATTTATGTATATTGAACAATGTCACAGACATTGAACATTTGATTTATAGGGTGAATCAGTAAATGAACTTAAAAAAAATCGTCAAATTTTAAATATTTTTCTTTCAAAATTCACCGTTGCTTTAAGGGAATAAAGCATGAAGACATTTTTTTGAACTTGTTGCCTTCCAATTCGCCTACGAGTAGTTTAACTTTAACAGTAGACATTTAAGTTATAAATTCCGTGTCACATTTTACATTTGTGACATGGCGAAAATGGGATTGACCTAGTGACAGCTCACACTAGATGTTACAAATAATATAAACCTGAATTTTTCAGGATTAAGGATTTGAGTAATATCTGGCCAAATCCTACAGGAACTCGATCAAGTCGAGCGTACTTACGTTATTAAGTACGAAATAAACGAGTGTTGTACGATCTTCCTTGACGTGGGGCAAACGTTTGATAAAGTTTAACATAAAGAACTTATTCCTCACATGACATTCTTCAATCCTATACATATATGTACATAACAGAACGATTTTTTTAAGCGGCATATACACAGGTCAAAAACTTATCCAGCATGTGAGAGTGTGTTATACATTATGTGAATGCTGTTTACCCGATTAAACAAAAGTCCAAACATTTTGATTTTCCTTCAAGCACTAATACACTCTCACATGCTGAATGAGTTTTTGACCTGTGTATATGCCACTTTAAGAAAAGAGCAACCAAATCCCAGAAGCTCTCAAACGCCATACGGTCCATTTAAGGCAGCATTTCTTTTTTGGTGTAGAAGTTGCAGAAACTCAGATATTACTCGTTTCTCTGTTTGTGCCTGGTGTCTGTGATTGCTGTTCCCCTAGTGAGGTTTGAGCTTACAGCGGTCAGGTCACAAGCAAACACACTACATTCTACTCCGTGGACAACTCTGTAACAGAAAGTACATATTTATGTATAGTCGGGGTTGAAGCAAATCAGAACGGGTATCCCACATGACAGCGTACTTAGACCAGTTCTTTATCCACCATGGATTGCTATACTCTCCAAAAATGCGGAATATTTGTTTTCGAATAATAATCAATCGGTGGCTTTGGCTGAACGTCAAATTCGTCGTCAATTACATTGTAATCATTGGGGCGTTTGTCCGCTTATCTCGAGGAGACTGGCTCAACATGGGAAAGTAGCAGACGTTGCCGGATTCGGAGCAGCCGTTCGTTCGAGATTACCGCTGCTGCGGCTGCAGGCACACAAGAGGACCCTCAAATTTCAACTAGAACATGTGTTTCAGCAGGACGGTGCAATAGCAGCAAAAGCGACAGTGGACATTCTGCAAGAAGCTTTTCCTTGTAGCATGATTTAGGTTTTTTCCAAGTCACAGGCCTATACGAACAACCCACAGTTCTTGTCGGTCCTAAAATATGTATATATTTTGGCTTTCTTGTAAACAGCCAAACTCACCGCTACTTTTTCCATAAAATCTTCATAAGATTGACATTTTTTACTCGCTTTTATTCATGCAGTATTGTGTAGCATACATATGTTAGTATGGACAAAACAATAAGACCTGTAGGGAGAAGAACCGAACATTTACCCTTTTCTCATTGAAATCAAATTAACTGTAGCGCCTGTCTGCATATTTTTCGTTGTTGGTAACGGTACTTTCTTCCCAGCAAAAAAGATAACAAGTAAACAAGAACATATGAAGCAAATTTGTCAATAAACGTGAAGGAACTGCCTCAACGTGCGGACAAAACAATGAGACCAGGTTACTTGTTTCTTGTTTTTTGATTGTGAGGAGTTGTTTCATTTTATTTTTGAAGTACTACTACTGTAAGTATAAAAATAAACGATATCTGTGCATTAAGATGCATAGAATTATTTATGAAAACAGGCAAAATGGGCCGCGGCGTGCACTACTCCCCAACCGAAAGGACGCCCAAATAAAACGTCTACCCAAAAAAGACCCGTTTAAGTCAGCTGCAGATATTAAACGTGAATTGGACTTGCCAGTCTGTTCTAGAACAGTGCAAAGAAGACTAGAAGAACAACATCTCTTCGGAAGAAGTCCCAGGGAGGTATCACTTCTTACTAAAAGGCATAGAAAGAATCGTATCCAATTCGCAAAACAACATCTGGAATGGATAGGCCCAGAAAACGAAAAAAAGTGGCGAAATATTCTTTGGTCCGATGAATCCAAGATAAATTTGGTGAGATCAGATGGTAAGAGGTGTGTCAGGCGTCCAGAGAATGCAGCATGCCAGCCCCAGTACGCCAGCAAAAGCGTCAAACATGGAGGCGGAAGTATTATGGTTTGGGGATGGTTTTTCATGGTATGGCGTAGGTCCACAATTTTGGATAAAAGGCACCATGGACCAGCATTTGTACGCCAAAATATTGGAGATGCCACTAAAGTGTCAGTTTATGCACGATAACGACCCGAAGCATACGGCGGGCAAAGTAAAAAGGTGGCTGGAAGAGCATAATGTCGATACCATGATCTGACCCTCCCAATCCCCAGACCTCACTCCCCTGGAAAATTTGTGCGCAATCGTGAAAAGTCTCTGGGTGCCGAAAAGCCTAGAAATAAAGAATGGTTGTGGTCAGAATCCAAACAGCTTGGTACGCCATACCGACGAGCACTTGCGGCACACTGGTCGAGTCCATGCCGAGAAGAATCCGTGCAGTGATTAAAATAAAGGGTATTAAAATAAATACTAAGAATATTTAAACAAAATCACAAATTAATCATGAATTCCCAATATTTTCTATAGTGGTCTTATTGTTTTGTCCCCTTTATATACACGTTTTTTGAAAAAAGCATTATTTTTTTTATAAAAATCTGAATATGTCTCAGCTTTTTAAGAATTATTTTTGTTTTCCTTCATTAGAATAACAATAAAATGAAAAAAAAAATGTCAAAAGTTACAAAATATTTTAAGTTTTCAATGAAATCTAAAACGATATTCGGTGGTCCTATTGTTTTGTCCGTTACTGTCTGCTCTCGCAAACACGTTTTTCCTCAATTTAATTTTATTATCAACTGAGCTAAAATACAAAACATACTAGAACATTTTTTTTACTTTGTCCTTTTTTTAAAATCTTTTGGCAAATAGATGTCGCCTTAAATAACTTAAATAACAAATAACTGAAACTTGATCAAAACTCTTTTTAGAAACGCTATCAAAAGGTGCCATATTGAAATACCAAAAGCAGATTAATTTAAAAATATAAACCCAAATAAATAATATTTTAATGCATACCTTAATAATTTTATTTTATTCGTAAACGTCTATTTACAGAAAACTCCAACTATTCCTGTTGAAAACTACAATGCTGTAGGTTTTAACGCTTTATTTCACAATGAAATCTCGGCATACACAGTAATCCTTCCGACCTTACTACAATTTTCGGAGAAAAAGGATTACAACTTTCCAAGATACTTTTATTCAAGTATTAAAGAGTACGACGCTTCAATTGTACTTGGTGATTTCAATCCAGATGGATGGCAAATGACAAAAAGCCGAGTAAATCTGTCTTTAGAACATCTGTTGTTGGGAGGTAAGTAGTATTGATATTTGATATACATACATATAAAAAAAATAGAATACATACATATCTAGTTAAAAAACGAAAGGTCCGAGCGACTTTTCAAGGTGAAGGGATAGAAAGCGTAGGCGAATACAAATATCTTGGAGTACTGACCATAAAAAAATATCTCCAAGCAAAACTATCATATGCTGAACGAGAAATTTAATCAGTCTAGGGAAGTTGCATGGAGAACAAATATGTAACTCATAAGTTATTCCATGCTACTGCAAAGTCGATCCGTTTTTATGGAGCACAAATGCCACTTGAGGAGAACCTTCAGAGCACTAAAGAACGCACCGAATTATACGCTTCATCTGGACTTCGACTATATACTAAAAGTTATGGCGATGGAGAAGCTTACGACATCGAAACTGGTGGTTTCGCAATGCTACGGACTAGAGGAAGATTTGCTGAGCAGTGATAAAAATTAGCATCTGAAAGTAATTTCAACATGTCGCTGACATCCAACGACCAGTGCATATGGCTTAAACTAAGACTCAACACCCTGTTAGAAAAAACGCTTCATTAATGAAACTCAGTTATCGCAACATAGGACACTGGTGCTCAGGGTTTGCTACGCTCGCTAAAAAGAAAACTGTGGACATTTCCTTGACTCATACACCGGACGGCCCTCGGCCTCACATGCAGGTGCGCCACTACGCGGCATATGTTATTTACACTTTTGGGCGATTTGACATTATGCTAAATAGCCCAAAAATTGAAAATGTTAAATCGCCCACAAAGATTTTTGGGTAATTTGACATTTTACTGCATTTTTCCCATTTTGGGTGATTCGGTTTTGGGCGATCGGAAGCAGGGCTTATAATGAATTCCCAGACTTTTTGGGCGTTTTGACATTTTTTTGTTTTGGGGAATATTAAATTTTTCAGATTTGGGCGATTTGACATGGTACCCACTTTTACAATGAATTTGTCCAACTCGGTTATTGCCCGTGGCTTCTTCTTCGCTACCCGAGCTATGGACCAAAGGTTCTCAATAGGGTTCAGGTCTCGACTGTTTCCAGGCCACTCCAATGCTGCAATGCTATTCTCGGTTAAAAAATGTTTGACCTGGAATGAAAAAATGCATTTACAATAATAAAATATTGCACACCGTGGAGTGCAATAACTGGTGACGCTACAAATGTACGCTACAAAAACATTACGACGTGTTGCTAATATTTTGGGGAAGGTAAAAAAAATGGCACTTACCAATTTAGCTCGGTGACAAGGCGCAGAATCGTCTTGGAAAATCAGCTTATCTGAGTATGATAAGTGTTCTTCTAAAAATGATAGCAGATTACTTACTTAGGTGGCGCTACAGTTCGGGGTGAACCTGGGCCTCAACCAACAAGCCTCTCCAGTTAGCCCGGTCCTTAGCTAACTGCCTCCAGTTGCGCACTCCAAGTTGGTTGAGGTTGATAGCAGATTGTCTTCCAATATTTTTTTATTTTTTTCTGCGTTTACCATTCCATTTATTAGAACCAGCCGTCCAACGCCGTGATAGGAAAAGCATCCCCAAATCATCCTTGAACCTCCTTGTTTCACGGTTGTTGTCACGCACTCATCATTGAATCTTTCTCTAGTTCTTCGCCTCACGTACTGTATTCCGTCAGAGCCAAATATGTTGAACTTTGACTCATCCAGTTTTCATGATATTTGGACGACTTAAAACGTTTTAGGCGCATTCGTTTATTTAGAAATGGTTTTTTTGGCAGGTCTTCTTGCGTTCAAGACAGCTTTTTGAAGCCTTCGTCTCACAGTCCGTGAGCTTATCTCTGATCCTCCAGCCTCTACAAAGTCTGTCCTTGAATGTTCAGCAGTTTTGAATTGATCATGCAGGCTTATTCGTTTTAAAAGCCGATCTTCAGAGCTGGTGGTTATGCGACCCGTTCCGTTTTTTCTTTCCAATGAGCCCGTTGCCTCGAATTTTTTGATGAATTTAGCCACTGACGACTTGCTGAATCCCACTTTTCGCGCTATATCACGATCACTTAATTTTTCATTTTTTAAAGCCATTATTTCGACTTTCGTTTCACTTTTTTTCACTCATTTTATTTTTATTTTCCAAATTAATAAATTTATTTCCACTTTCACGCAAACTGCTTTCTTTTTCAATGAACTATTACAAAGTAAACTAGAACCATGTTATGTCAAAGCCTTTTTATGCAAAATCCTAAAAAACTACCTGCTAGTTCTCAAGATAATTGAAGTTAAAGAATTTTTTTTACCCTGTCCGGTTTTCTATGTCCGTTACTGTATGTACATATGGTCTGTTGCGCCAGATATTTTTATTGGTCCAATGTTTATTTTTAAAATGGGAAAAATTAAGATTTCCTTAAATTGCTATGGTTATATCTGTACTCCACAATAGTGTTAAAAAAGCAGGTCAGCCATACTGAACAAAATAAGTACCATATTGTAAAGCTCCGAGGGTATTCCATCACTTAGATTACACAGAGTCTCTAAAACCTCTATTTGTGTTATCGGTTTGTCCAGAATATCGTTTTTAAACCCAGGTGCCAGATACTGGAATCTTATACCATACGCAACTGGGTTCAATAGGCTATCGAAATGCTCGCGGGGAATACTGGGACTTAACTCTTTGTTAGTCATGGGTCTCTTGCTAATAATGTTTCGTATTCGTTTCCAGAATTTCGCCGACATAGTATCACGTCAACAGCAAAAAGAAGTGCTTTGATTAATATTCTTGCAAAATCTATTCCACCAGATAGAAAATCAATTAGAACATTTTTAAACCAGGCAATAAGGAAGGTGCTTAGTGTGCACCCTAATCATTCTGAAATTTCAGAACCGTTCCATACATCCGATTGGGTGTCATCTTACAAATTTTTTAAAACTTGGATGACATTCCAGTATTGTAGAGCTTAAATAAAAGAGCAATCAATTGTATCGTTGAAGAAGAAGAAGAAGACATAAAGTTCCTTTTTTTTGTTTCATAAACACTCCGGCAGTGCTTTGGAGTACAAAAATATTCTGTATCCATTGTAGCGTAACCGCTGCGGAATTCTGTAGTTGATATTCCAAATACTTCTGGAATTTTATCCAATTCTGGGACTTTCCATTATTAAATGTCCTCATCGCCAATGCTATCGTGTGGATATTTAGTTCTTATTGAACTTCGAACTTCCAAGCAGGTAATCACTAGTTAGACCTACACTGTCTAAAACTAAAATGATTTATCAACAAGGACAAGCTCTTAATTGCAACGTTTGGACATAATTATATCACTTACGGCGCCATTTAAAGTCCAAGGGAATAGTTAGATGTACATACGTGAAAATTAATTTACTCAAAGTTAAACCCCTGCACCATAATACCACTAGTTAAATTAAGTTCTCCCGAAAGCATTTAAGTTTCTTGCAAACAAGCAAAACAAGCTCACGTAGATAAATTTGCACGATTTTTCCAACATGACTTCCCCTTATTTGCATGCCAACAATATTCGTGCTTTTATACGAATATACACAAGAAACTTTATAAAGGAACCTTAAACTTAAAACCACCCAACCATAAAGCCATCCAAATCTGCAGAATAAAGTCGTAAATGCAGCCCACAATATGTTTTCATTTGCTCTTCAATTTCACTTGCGTTCTACCCTAACTTTTAACTTTTTCCCTCTCGCCTATTTATATATGTATTTGTCTTTTTCCAAGAAATACATGTATACTTATAAGAAACCTTAAAGAATCCCAAAAAGTGAACTTTCTTGACAATTCTTTGAAAAATAAAAACTTTAAAAAATAAATTCTGTCCTTTATATCACGAACGTGTCCATGTGCTCTCCTCCATAGCTTTTTAGTGTAGATTGTGCTACACACCTGCTGCCTTCATACGCAGACATATTTGTTTCAACTAAGGATATACCTACAATACATAACGTTAGGAATTTCAAGCATTTGTGTGCAAGACATATGGCTATAAATTTAATTTGCCTCCTTCTTGGTGCACAGTTTGTGCAAATGGTTTTACACGGCATAGAGTGTGTGAGTTTGTGCAAGGAAATACTTGGCTAGTTGAAGCTTGATCACACCTAATTAAGTCCAGTATACATGCAAATAGGACAAGAGAAGGAAAAAGGAATTTTAACTACTCCAACTATTTTCGAATGTTACATTAACGTGCATATAACTATTTTGACTTATGCATGTCTTTCTCGTCGCTTGCGCGTCTCGTTCTCAATTTTCGAGAAGCAAAGAACAATAAATTCACTCAAACATTTTCAAATATTCTCTGGAGGAGTCTATAAATGTCTTTGGAGTATTAGATTTATTACTATTGCAAAGAACGATTCGTTAAGGTGGTCCCCTCACCCCCACTCCTTTCCGAAACCGAATCATTACCGTTAAACTGAGTTTTGAGTTAAAAAGGACCTTCGTTTATTGCTGTGGTTCTTTATGTTTTCTGCTGCTGGCAAAAATTAAATTAAACTTATTTTTGGAATGTGCGCCTTGGCGACGAAGTTGTGCAAATGGAATTATTTTCAGTTTTTAATTTTTATTAGTACACTTGTGAATAGCAATATTTATAGTTCCTCTGTCTTTGAAAATTGTGATGCATGAAAAAAAAGTACACGACTTAGTCTCGACTTATTTTGACCATTTATCAAACCTTGGTATACTCTAGCCTGTATACACATGTATATCAGGACTTTATTTTATTACGAAATAAACAAAAACAATTTCAAAAATTTGACTAAGACCGCTAGCAGAAGCTCGTGGAAAAATAACTGTAGCGTAATAGATGGAACCTTGGGTACCACGCAAATACTTCCTCTTAAAGAAGCACACCCAACCACAGCTTCTAGAAAGCTATAAAGTTTTTCCTTACATTCCTTCACCAACTTTGAATTGGTTCTTGAATTTGCCAGTGCCATTAGAACTGTTTGACTGTCCGAGATGTTAATGCGGTTGCTTTGGGTTCCGGTATCTACTGAGTAGTAGTTTCTGGACTGGTTAATTTAGCACTTGCACGGGATTCGAGGAAGAGGGCGAAAGCCTCGAACACTTCCCTTGTTTATGCCCTGCAGCAGGGCGCTAAGTCACTAACACCTGGGAAGACACGTCCTGCTCGGGCTAGGTTATCGTTGCAGTTTCGGAAAATCTTAGAGTTCATGAGGATTCATGAGGAGTGCAAGAAGTTTCTCGGAACAGGGAACTCCACCTCACTTTTCATTCTCAAATTAAACTAAACATCGCTTACACCCCTTCCCCTTTCACCTTTCTCTACCATATATGTAGTTCCTCAAGAGGGTAACACAACGGGCCCAAACGGCCCAATGCAGGACGCATGGAAAACGCTTCTACATAGAGTTGTGACAAAAGCGCCGTCGTCAAAGTCGCCAAACGAGGAGACTGACAAGTACCTAACATAAATTGACGAGACCATTAAACGAACTATGGACATTTGACGCACTAAACCAAAAAAAGTGGACTTCTGCAAGGTTAAAACATTATGTAGACGATTTACTAACACACAAAACTTGTAAGCCAGAACACTTAAGTAGTTGATTAAAAATCTCCAACAGTTAATAAAAGAAAATCACAGACTGTCTGTAAATTTGCAATGCAACAACAAAGTTCGGTCTGTAAAAGCCAACAACCCGAGTAAGTTCTCATAAATACCTATGTACATATCTAAGTAAAATATTTTGGAGACACAATCAAAATGAAAACAACAATGCGAACAACGAATAAATTAAAGTGATCAATAAAGCCTTGACTAAGTACGTTAAGGACAAGCATATACATAGTTCTGGATAAATATTTCAGTTCCAAGACGGATTATATAAGCAACGTCTAAATTGGATAAATTGGATATCGAATGAACCAAAACCATGAACCAATTCACGGGTGCTTGCTTGGTTAACTAGAAGGCCTTCGACACCGTATGCCTAGAGCTACTCTGCTACAAGTTTAATTGACTGGCCAGCCCCATGGCTAACACAAAAAGGAGACAGGTAAAAGCAATGAAGTGCTGATCGCAGCAATCAAAACAGCTTGAGCCGACCGTGCGAATCGAAAATTGTGGTTCTCTTTAAGCAATTTAGAAAAAACGTAAAAAAAATCACCGTTAAGTTACTCTCTCCAAGCATTTGTTCGTATGCGTTTTATTGAGTACTGGCCACTCCCTCTGCTAAGCTTATTCTTATGTCTTTGGTAAAAATCTAAAAAAATATTGGCGTAAACATTCAGACGCATTTAATCAACTGATTGATCTGTATCATTAAATTAAGTTAAAGAGATATCTTTGGATAAATAAACTTCGAAAAGATTTCGAACCGGAATGCATAAATATTTTTTCTTTTTACAATTAACTTATAACAGAATGCTCTCAATATCAGAAAGTGAGATGCCAGGATGCTTAGAACAAACTAAGCCACTTGTCTTCACATTTATTACTCAATTTCAGAATTGACAAATTCAAAAAATTTCATTAGAGTTGCTCAAACTCATAAGGGGTATGTGTATCTACTACAATGCAATGAATTTAATAAGCTGGAAAACAAATAAAAGATTCTGAAAGAGCAACGGTGTCATATATTCAAATGAAAATTCTTCATATTTAGATACCTAACACATATTCGACCTCACACCACAAAAAGGACGAGACCGATGTGAAATTCATGCCAAAATGCTCCGGTATTCATTTTTAAGGGAAAAGCTTAGAATAATTTGAAACCAACTCAAATGGGGTTGCAAGGTGAAGTATGTACATGTGAAAGTGGGCGAGTATAATAAATTCAATTCCATTCGATTTAGCTAAAAATCCTTTTGGCAGCAATGAAATTTAATTAAATTTTCGCTAAAGCTTTGGCCTGATGTCGGGTTACAATTGCACAGAAGAGTAATAGGTGACCTACATTGCTGAGCCTACATTGCTGAGAGATCTTTCCAATATTTCCAATAAATATGAAAAAGCTATTAAAGCAAATTATTAAAATTTGGCAAGCAAAGCAGTGAGTTCCTTAAGAAGTTTGTCTTGGTTTTCATATGTACATATGGACGTACAACACAAGTTACATCACCATCATAATTACGTAGCATTACTGTATCGTATGCGTAGCATACGAGTGTATTAGTCTATAAGTCTCTCTCTTTCTCTCTTTCACAGTCTGACGTGCTACTGCGCGCACGGCAGTGTATAGTGTCAGTATTCATTGAGCAAGCGTAATAAACGGTTGGGTTTTTCCAGAACGATTGGTTCTTTTTCCCAACCATAAAAAATATTGTGTTTTATTACTTTATTTATTTCTTAAATCTCTTTGATCTAAACAATTACAGTTTGGGGTGAACTTTAGCTGCTTCAACCTTGATTCTCCAGAAGCCGAAACCTCGGTGTTCATCCCGCCTTGCACACTGAGGCTCGAAACAAGGATTAAAGCGCTAATGAAGGCCAACTTCAAATGGTCCTCCCTAGACACAAGAAGTATATGGCCTTGTTTCGATAAGAGTAGGACGGACACGATCCAACCAATGGGCAAGGCACATCTCTCCTTTATACATAGGTATCTTTAAAAAATACTCTAATTTATGTAACTCATCCTTGCCTTTCACGGACTATGATCTCACAGCGATAATTGAATACTGGCGTTACTAATATCCTACAGGCATTTAGCTTGCATTCTCTCGATGACATCCATGTTTTCTAAAGATTAAGATACGTCTAGTATACGCTATCTGCAGCTGCCTCACGATGTAAATCGGCTCTGCTGGCATTTATTAGCTCAATACAAGCGGCACTTACAATCTCAGCTTAAAACTAAAGACAGAAAACTTTAAGTCTAGTGAGCTCAGTAGTTAGTGCGTTGGACTACTGAGAGGGAGGTTAGAGATTAGAATTCCAGAAAACACCAAAAAGTTTCTTCACGGTCTCACCCCGCGCGAATATTTGACCATTTTCCGAGAGAAATAAGAGTCATAAGAAAGCTTCTCCATCAAAAACAAAGCCTTTCGGATATGACTCTAAAATGTAGGTCTCTTTCCTTTATGTGAAAAAATAAAACACGCACAACACATACGAACATGGTAGCGAATTTTGTCAAAATACAAAAATCTGTGGTTAAGACATTAAATTCATTGGCTTCTTCAGAACAATACTAGACACGAACACTATTAACTTAGTAGTTGACCTTCCTGTAAGGAATCCGTGTTGTTTTCTGGAGAAAATTAGCGTGCTATGAAAGGACATTCTATCATACACGAAGCTTTTGAGGAATTTAGGTACGCATGAAAGCTTAGTAGTTGAAAAAATTTCTTGGAGTTGACCATTAGGCTTAATTGCTTTCGATCTACGTATTCCAAATAGAGCCTTTTAAAAACCACATGAAACGCACTATAAGTCAGAGACAAATTTGGAGTTAAGTTAAAATTGCCAGGGTGGAGAAGGCGAGCTGCTTTTTTTTTTTTGCAAGTATGTACATATGAAGTAGAAGTATAGTGTATAAAACATGCAAAGATATCAGCGTAGAAAATCAGGAGGGCAATCGAGAGGTCGATGTATAAAAGTGCAGAAACGGGAGTTTGTTAAAGAAGTATGCTATTGAGTTTGACTCAATCAGCTTTACGAAAATTAAAGACTGTCGTTGTATGAAAAGATTATTTGGATTTGTCCAAAGTCGAAAAAAGATTATTGCACTCAGAAACTATGCAACTATAGGCGTCGGACGAGAAGAAAAGCCAAGTTTTATATTCAAGTTGTCTCTTACTTGGAATAGACCAGAGCCTAAGGCATGCGCGAACAGTGACGCGACAAAGCGATGTGATGCGAGAAATGTTTGCTTGCGATAAAACTGTTTACATGTATTCTTATGTGCGTGCGCATAGTGAGGCGATATTGGATGCGCGAGCTTCTCGCTTCTCTTCCAAGCTTCTTGCACATGAACTCTTCTGACCACTTTTTCAAGCGATTCTATGCGAAAAGTATTCATGGTTGTTAATGTTTCAATTGTTTGAAGAAAATTTAAGCAAATGAATGAAGGAAATAAAATTCTTCAAGTTATTTTTAAGTTTTGAAAGACATTCTGACGTATTCCAAAATGTTACAGCTCTGTGCAAAAAAATAGCACCAACCACTTCCGAAGGAATGTAAAAGAAATATTTTAAAATCAAATGAGAATTTGAATTTTATTTTTGTTGTGACACTTAAAGTGTTTAAGTAACTTACAAACACAAAATTTTTCTCATTTTATATAAAAGCAAACAATTTAACAAAAAAAGTCAATTTTTGAGTGTGCAAAATAATAGCACCAAGAATAAAAATTCATAAATAAAAGAAATTTTATAATAAAATTAATAGTATTAGTATTAGTATTTTGTCTTATTTCCCTTATTTTTAAGCACAGCGTCGCAACGTCGTGGCATGGAGTTTACTAATGCTTGACATCGCTCTAGTGGAATATCATCCCACGCAGTCCTCACAGCTTCCCATAACTGCAATGTATTTTTCGGTTTTGCTTTAAATACGGCTTTTTTGACGTCTGCCCAAAGGTTTTCGACGGGGTTCAGGTCTGGAGATTGAGCCGGCCATTCCATAACCCGAACCTTATTCGCGTCGAAAAACTCTTTGGCCAATTTACGTATATGTTTTGGGTCGTTGTCTTGCTGCAGGACCCACGTGAGAGGCATATTCTATTCTGCGTAGGGGAGCATGACTTGCCTCATAATATTAACATAAATGTTAGCGGTCATTATCGGTTTGATCCAATATATGGGACCAGTACCATTGTAAGAGAAACATCCGCATACATTTATTTTTGCGCAGCCATGCTTAATTGTCTTTATGGTATATTCCGGCCTGAACTCTTGGTTTTTTGGCCTACGAACAAATGTCCTGCTGCCAGGAGTACCAAATAAAACAATTTTGGACTCATCGGTCCATAGGATGTTGCGCCATTAAGATGGTTCCCAATGTAAGTGTTTCTTTGCAAATGTGTTTCGTTTTTGCAAGTGAACCTTTTTTAACAACGGTGCTTTTCTGGGACTTCTGGCAGGCATATGTTTCTTTTTTAGAGTTCATCGTATTGCCGAAGTGTCCACTTTCAAATCTAGTTCCTCTTTTATCTTGGAGGAGGTAACAAACGGATTTTTTTCTTCAATCTGATGATGCTCCGTTCATCGCTAGGGGTCAATTTCGCTTTTCTGCCCCTTTTTTCTATTTGCTGGACAAAATTTTTGGCATTTGAAATCATTTTATTCGAACACTCTATTATACCTCAAATATATTTGTACGTTTTTCCTTCCGAAATAAATTTTTTAATAAGAAATCGCTGTTCATTGGTGCAATGTCTACCGCGACCCATTTTAGCTGCCAGAAGCGTTGAATTTATAAGATATTAGTTTTAAATTAATTAAATATCTTACCTTTAAATACTACAATGAAAAAAATTTGTAAAAGACAACTTTACACCAGGAAATCCCTCTTCAGAATGACGTGGTGCTATTTTTTTGCACAAATTTGCTTTCATTACGTACAACGGGAATTTTCTGGTCTCAAAGTTCAGTTTTTCATAAACATGTCTTTGCATGACTAGACTGAATCTCAGACAGATATTCTACAGTATACATACATATGCCATCTGTTTAAACCAGTAAAGAAAAAATTTATAAGCATAACAAGCACAAAATTCAACATGGTGCTATTTGTATATTATACAGAGCTGTATGTATGTATACTAACTATGGGTACAAATGATAGAACTCCCATTTTATTTCACATTTTTAACTAAATTTCATTAACTCCCATTCATTCTACCTCGAAACAATCTGAAAGTGTATAAACTATCATTTAAGACTCTTCCTCTGAAGATGAATATATCGCTGCAAGCATCAGAACAGCTTTTACTGTGCGCAACATATCGCATCTCGCACCGTTTCTAGCATCGCATCGCTTTGTCGCATCACTGTGCGCGCAGCCTAAGCGACAATCGGTTAAGATTTTTTTGTCGAAAATGGCACTGGGAATGTAACGGAACTCAATTTTCACATTGAAATTATGACATTACCATAATGACCGCATCATCGGTATTCGGTAGGCTTTTTGGCACATGTAAATTTAAAGTCGGCGGTGTGTTAGCTTTTGAAAAAAGTTTCGTCAAGACGATTGTGTGTTGCAAGCAGAGTGCCGCGGCCGCGGTTTAAAGCAGCGGTAAATAATTTGCCGTTATCGATATCGGGGATTAGATTTGTTGCCGTCAAAACAAAAATGTCATAAGGGGGTTAAGAAATACGTTGAGTGTTTTGGTGTGTAATCCTCTGACATTTTGATAATAGAGCGGCAGGTGTTTCGCTGTACTTTATGGGTTGGAAGTGTGAGACACCCTATCAAGCAAGCTGAGAGGTCGGGACGTTGCACACGTTTAAAGCTAAACTTAAACATACTTAACCTAACTGTAAGTCGATGGAGCTATAAACAGACCAACGTTGGCCCTTGGGGGGCTGCTCCGTATTAATAGAAAATGAGGAGGGTTAAGTTATATAGTTACAATAAGTTTTTAACTTATTAATGAACCCTTGTGTAACTATTTGACCGCCACGTTTTAATTTATTCGTTGGGCGAATGTCTAAATACAAGCACAAGCAACCCAGTTGTGCACTACATCTGAAATTGCATTCAGAATAGGATTAATGCATCGAGCAAAAATTTACTTTTATATTAAATTGCATTTTCGTTTATTCCCTTTTAGCTCAACACATTGGTGCATTTCATGGTATTTGTTACGCTCTGAAAGCTGTTGATAAAAGCAAATTTGACTCCATCATCGGTTTGGTAAAGGAATCCCGTTTCGCCCAACAACCGCCACAACATTGGTGTTTGATGTCTGGCGTTGGTGTACAACGTTTCGCGACGGCAGTTAAGAAATTTTGCCCCCAAATCCCCGCGGATTTCCTGAATAAACTTCAGAAACTTTTATCTGACAACTTCATCTACAGTAAGAAACGAGTTGCACAAATTGAACCATATGCTACACTGTGCCATGGTGATTACCTAAGAAACAACATGGCATTCACTTATGATGACAAAAAAGTAAACTAGACTTTAAACTTCTAAACCTAAGAAACAGATTAAACACAAATTTTATTGATTTCAGAATCCTACAACTCCTACCAACGTGATGATGTTTGATTTTCAAACACTGAGATATTCCTCGCCAATGGTCGATCTATGCTCATTTTTTTCACTCTCCGCTGGAAAAGATTTACGGTCATTACATTTCGACGAACTTTTCGATGCGTATCATCATAAACTCACTTCCAGTTTTGCAAAGCACGCAAAAAAGGAAATTCCAGAATTCTTATCAAAATCTGAACTACTTAAGGAATACGTTCAATATCTTCCACTTAGCCTTGGGATTGCATCATACTTCCTTCCAACTCTGCATGTTCCAGATGAAATGTCACAGGAGGAAATGCTCGGCGATAACTTCGACATAAATGTGTTAATACAGGATGCACTAACTCGCGGTGGAGATGTGGTGGATGCAGAATTGGCATCGTTGGTAAAAGAACTATACGACTTAACAGTTAAAGAAGATGTGGATATTTTTAAAGGATTTATTTAAAACTTCCGAACAATTTTTTTGATTATTCAGTATATTTGCAATGCTCATAGATTCTATAACTTTATCGAAACAAGTACATACTCGCGTATACTAATTTAAATAATTTACTCAAAAAGATATTAAAATTGCAAATCAAATATAGACAAATGAATTTTTGTTTTGTCAACGCAAAGAGATAATAGGTGAATATCATTAAGACACTAGGGAGCCTCCTATTAGTGTAGGACTTTATTAAAAACACCCTTCCTTTAATATAAGAACTCATCTAGTAATTTATAATATCCTTATCACTTATTGTTGTGGGTTTTGGGGTTTGTTGGGGCCCAATGGCTTGCCTTATTTTATTTTATTATTTAATTATATTTCAAAGTATATACTTAGTTGGGTTGAAAGGAGGATAAGCACTTGATTTTCACTTGATTGTTAATAATTTACCAAAAAACTTAATAATTTACCCTGTGGATGTTTTCACTGCGTATCTTCCCTGGTGCATTGACGATATGGATCTCAGGACTTTATTTTGAAACCTTGGTATGATATGTAACTTCATCATCTTGGTACAGCCTCAAAGTAAGATACCATATGCATGTCAAATCTGGATTTAGAAATCGCCGATACTTTTTTATTGCTGATTAGCGATGTGCTTCGCGCAGCTTTGTCTACTGGAATTCGACTCTCACATCTCAGCCTTGGTACTAACTCATTCACTCAAGTTAACATTGTTGGACAACCGGTAGAGAGAGTAGAGAGTTTTTAATATCTTAGGAGTATTCCGGGCTGACGGTATTTCTAACGATCATCTTGACCAGAGAACGGGTCAAGAACGAATAGGCACAGCTAGCCAACGACAGTGGCAGTGGATTGGTCAAACATTTCTGAAAGGTGACAGTTGCATAGTAAACTACGTGATGCAATGGAATCCGTGAACACAAGACGGGTCGGCCGAGAAATAAATGCCGCAGAAAGGTTAAGGAGGAGTAACGACAATTGGGGCAGAGTTGAAGAGAGCTGAAACTCATTGCCAAGAAAGGTAGACGATGGCGCGTAGACATATTACAGGCCCTAGGACACACAAGGGAAACAGGACATAAGTAAAAGTAAGTACGAAGTTAATGCCAGTCGATTTAGCTCAGTTTAGTTTCATGCGCCATATCGATATAGAAGCTATAGTATTGTAGTTTGTAAATCCCTCTCCCCTTTAAGAACTTGTACTCGTCCACTTTACTATCACTTTTGTGTCATTTTCCAATTTTAAGGTGTAGTCTGTGGAGTTTCTACATTTGCATCTGACGAATTTGGAAGGAACAATAGATACAAGACCAGTCCAAGCACGGTACCTTGAGTACACCAGCTCTTATTTTGCGTAGCGGTGATGTTGTTTGTTTATTTGTTTCTGAAACCAAATTGGTGCGGTGCGATCAGATTTCAAGCCTGCTCAACAACTCTCTACCTTTCCAGCAAGAAAGAAGACAGACTTATAGGTCTGAAACTCTTAGCGAGAGAGAAGTCATTTCTTCCAACTTTTGGTATAAAAGCCACGGCGTCGGAATATATGCCAGTCCCAGACAAAATGTGAAAATTATCTTCAGAACTGGTTTAAACCCTGTTAAAGCAAGGTACCAGGCGATTTAAAGTTGTCGAAAGAAACAACGGCGTATTTAATAGCCTCATCTCTTATTACGGTCGATGCAGTACATCAACTTCGCCTAGTTTTGCGACTTAGATCGAGCTCAGCCTTTGAATTTAAGCCAAACTGAGAACCAATCGTTATCTAGTTTCCTGGAAGAGTTTCCAGCAAAAGACTTAAAGTCTCCGTCTTCGCTTTAATAAATGTATTGGCTGATTGAATTGATTCCAGATTGATCGATCGGTTTTCCAATTTTGAGAACTGGAATCAACCGAGTGGTTTAACCGAGTGTCTCGTCCTTTTCACAGAAAACTCTATAAGATGAGAGATTGAATTGCCTTCTAATATTCTTTTTGTTTGGATCAAAAAAGGTTTCAGTCTTCGTCTTAATTTGTCTTTACCGACCTTCTGACTTTCTTTCTACGTTTCGGTTCAACAACAGCCTTCCGTAGCGGAGGCATTATCGAATCATAGGGAAAATAGCGCAACGTCGAAAGTTTTTCATTCTCCATTCGTTTCGTACCTTATTGCTGCAGCAACTAAATCCTGGCAGCAAAATTGTCTAAGTTTGGTACAATAAGACAGGCTCTCATAACCAGACAAGTGAGCTGTTAAATGTCATGTTATGTTTTATGTGTTATATTCCAGACCGGTTTTGTATTATTTTTTAGAGGTCTACAGACGACCAAATTTTACAATCAAATCAACCAAATAAGGTGTTGAATACACACGGCCTGAGAAACGTATTCGGATACTACCCGAATAATTATATAACACGAGTTGAACCTCTTGACAAAGGTATTCTATAACACACGACCTGTTTTCACCAATTGGTCGATGGTTCTATGGCTTAAATAAGACCACAACTATGTACATATGCACATACATATATTCTCTTTCAATTAAAAAAAGTAAACTTTCAACATAAATGCAAATTAAATTTAATACTATCTGTCCGGGACAATTAGCATGGATTATTGTTTCGTGACATTTATGTCGCTATGGAGAAAGAAATCAACTTTCAGCCCAGCAAAAAATACCGCTGGCAGAAATGCATAAAGTGATCAAAATATACCCGTCCACCACACTCCTCAACAATTAAACGCGGCAACAAAGAGCATTAAATTATAAAAAAAGGCATTTGCAATCCAAACGCAAACTTTGAGCATCGGTAGCGGCAAAGGCATCGAATTAACACACCCACGCTGTTAAAAATTAAATTATTTATTTGTGGCACCGCAAAATCCAGATTACAAGCAAAAAAGAGCGAAATATTCGTCTACCATAAACGTATCCGTACATGGTAAGCTTCGGAAAAATCATCGAGAGAATTAATAATGATTTTCTACACGAACTGCACTGTCTGCCTCGATGTACGACTGCATGTAGTATGTAGGCAGTTCAACTGAGTTCATTGGCAGGGGAACTAAATGAACAGCAAAGGGTAGGTAAAAACTCATTCTTCACAAAATAGGTCATGGGTGGAGCTACGTGAATAACCTTTCCTTGCAGGGCAACAACAGATTAAATAAATAAGAAGCGCTTTCAAAGGCTGCAGACTATAATTTTTTTTCTTATAAATTGGTTACCAGTTGCAAGAACTTTGAAATAAAGATTTTTAAGTTTTTTAGCTAAAACGTTGAAAACTAAATTTGTAACCAACTTTGCATTGGGTGATAAAAATATGAATCTTAATATTGTGACGTCACAATAGCAAGCACACGGTTTCCTCATCTCAATATCCACAAGGGGACCTGGCGGTCTCCTGATCATGAAACGGTCAACCAAATTGATCATATTGCGATCGACGCAAGGCATGCCTCCAGTATTCTGGATGTCCGAACCTTTCGAGCAGCCAACATCGACTCGGACCATTACCTTGTTGCAGCCAAGGCACAAATGCGGATATCCCGAACGCCACAAAGAAGAATAACTGTGAGAAGATTTGACGTCGAAAAGCTGCAATCGCAAGAGACCGCCAGAATCTTCGCCGATCGCGTATCCCGAAATCTCGCCACGACTCCTATGCCGCCAGCATCAAGTGCCGAAGACCAGTGGCATCGTTGCCAACATGCCATCAGAGATGCCTCAACTGATGTGCTGGGTTTCAGTCGACCACCACCAAGAAACCCCTGGTTTGACGAAGAATGCCGGCAAGCACATGCAGCTAAACAGGACGCGAACAAGGCGGCGCTGCAAAGAAGGACGAGGGCTGCTCGTGAGCTCTACGAGCGTAAGAGACGGGAAGAGCATCGGCTTCTCCAGAAGAAGAAAAAAGAGCACGAGAAGCGCGCAATCGAAGATATTGAGAGATTATACTCCAAGAATAATGTACGGAAGTTTTACCAAAAGGTAAAAAGAACGCGTCACGCCAACAAGACCCGTACGGAAACCTGTAGAGATGAGGAAGGAAATCTGGTAGTAGAATCACAGTCGGTGCTGAAAATATGGAAAAACTTTTTCTGCAGACTGTATAACGGCGACGAAGATCAACATACCGCTGTCAGGCAGAATGCGCCATTCAACAGAGACGATGATAGCCAAAACTTCTGTCCACCTGACCAAAACGAGGTAAGGATAGCAACATCCAAGCTCAAATCCAATAAAGCTGCTGGTCCTGAAGGCCCACCGGCCGAGTTGTTCAAGGCAGCCGGAAATGACTTGGTAGAGAGCAGACACCAACTCATTTCCAAGATTTGGTCAGACGAGTGTATGCCTGATGAATGGAACCTCAGCATCGTTTGCCCGATCCACAAGAAAGGAGACCCCCTCAACTGCGCCAATTACAGAGGTATCAGTCTCCTCAACATCGCGTACAAGATTTTATCTGCCATATTGTGTGAACGCCTGAAACCCTTCGTCAACAACCTGATTGGCCCCTATCAGTGTGGTTTCAGTCCAGGAAAGTCCACAGTCGATCAAATTTTCACACTCCGGCAGATCCTGGATAAAAACCCAAGAAGTCCAAATCGATACTTACCATCTTTTTATCGATTTTAAGGCCGCATATGACAGCATTTATAGAGACGAGCTATACAGAGCCATGTCTAGTTCGTCTGTGCAGGATGACGATGGAGAACGCTCGCTGCTCCATCAAGGTCGGTAATGACCTCACCGAGACCTTCGATGTCAAAAAAGGATTTATACAAGGTGATGGGCTGTCATGTGACTTCTTCAATATCATTCTTGAAAGAATTGTGCGAAACTCACAAGCCAACACCGGAGGCACAATCTTTCAAAAGTCTGTGCAATTACTAGCTTACGCGGATGACATCGACATAATTGGCAGAACACAGCGGGCTGTCACTGGTGCGTTTGCAAGTATCGAAACAAAAGCCGCCAAAATGGGTTTAGCTGTAAATGAGGGCAAAACAAAGTATATGCTGTCGACAAGAAGGGACACACAACATCGACGAATCGGACAGAACGTCACAGTCGACAGCTATAACTTCGGGGTAGTAAGGGACTTTGACTACCTTGGCTCTGCTATTAATTCTGACAATAACATCTCAGCGGAAATTAACCGAAGAATAACTCTTGCCAATCGCTGTTTCTTTGGGCTGAGAAGGCAATTGAGTAGTAAGGCCCTATCTCGAACAACTAAGGAGACTCTGTACAAGACCTTGATCATCCCAGTCCTTTATGGCGCTGAAGCATGGACTCTTTCGAAAGCGGATGAAGATATCCTTGGAAATGTAGAGCGAATGGACACCAATGCTCCGGCCCGCAGAGTCTTCGAATCTAACCCGGAGGGACAACGCAGTAGAGGAAGACCTCGCCTAAGGTGGCGCGCACAAGTAGAAAGGGACCTCAACCAATTTGGAGTGCGCAACTGTTCACCCCGAACTGTAGCGCCACCTAAGTAAGTAAGTAAGTGGTGTGACCACAACAGCAACATATTTATTTTTTTATATATTAGATTTCCATATAGTTTTTTTTTTCTTGATTTCCAAATTTTTTCTAAATTATATTTCTCAGCGAGTCAGCACAAATGTGTCACATTACTAGCTGTGCCCTTTTGTAGATAATATAATAATATGATACGATATTTTATCACGTAAGAATTTATTGTAGAGTTAGCATAATTATAGTTCCCCCCACCAGAGGGGGCACCCTTTAAAGTTAACGTTGTGACGAAGCCTAACTTCAAAGGCAGAAAATTTCGACTTCTACCATTTCAACTTTTAAATCTCTATACAGATCAGCGTAATATCTCCCTAAGAGGATCTGATAGATGCGGTATCGGCAGGGAAAAGTCGACACGGAAAAAATCTGCCGACTCAATTGCGAATGGATCACAGGTACACTTAGTCCAAAAAGTCTCCGTACAGTGGTATGCTTTCACATTTATCTTTCTAATTCAATACAAACAGAGCTCATTAAAGAAAAAAACATTTGTTTATGTTTATTAGCGGAAAGCCAAATTGGAATACGCCAATGGACACATCGACAAGGACAATTCGTTTTAGGATAAGGTCATATTCAGTGACGAAAGTAGGTTTAACATTTTTAGGTCATATTGACGTCGTTTGGTAAGGAGAAAGCCGAATACAGAAATGATTACCAAGAACCTTACTCATTTCATGAAAAACCGGCTTAAAGCAGTCATCAATAATAAAGGAGGACCAACTAATTACTGAGCAGAGATTTTGTTTCAATGAATATAGGTAGTATTTTTATTGAAAACAAGTACTGTACGGCGACTTTTTTGTTCATTATTTTTAAGGAGTTGAATTCAATTACTTTTGTTTTAACTTATTACAATAAATAGTTCTTAATTTTGTTCATTAACTATTTTTCAAGATTGCTTCTTAGGATTTGGGTAATTTTTTTTCTTTTACACGAGTAATTTATCAAAATTTCTTTATAATTACCTGGTAATGTACGGAGACTTTTTGGACTTAGTGTATGTCATTTAGATAAATCAATACATAGGCTCAAACAGGCAAGAAGGTTACGGAACACTAAAGTATATAAAGTTTTTCATGAAAGTGTGTTGAAACAATCAACCTTCAAGACATTAAAAATCTGAAGCTAGTGCACTCCAAAACAATACGCACGGAATCATAGCAAACTAAGGGAGTGATACAGAAGACAGGAAGTCTTACACAGGTCATGTGTTTATGTTTCAAGCGCGGTGATATATCTCAGAGCTCGCGCAAACAACAAACGGTAGCTTTATCTGCCACTGAAGCTGAGTATATATCTATGGCCGTAGAAGTCCAGGAGGCTTTGTGGCTCAGACAAGTGTAGAAAGAACTTGGACAAGAGGAGGACGATCCGCTCTCATCTTCAGCGACGAGTGCAATCAAACTAACTACAAGTGATTGCTACGCACTAGGAAAAAGCATGTCGACATTTTTTTAGCAAAGGCAGTGAAATGGCGGCAAATATTCTGACTAAATGGGCTACATTTGATAATCATTTAGTGTGTACATATTTGCTTGCTTTCCTGTCAGCTTCTTGATGATGACACTATTGTCAAAGTCACTCACTGCTTTAAGCAAGAAGTTATGAGCTTTAGAAATGCAAACGAAAGCTTGGTCACAATCCCCATAAAGCCGCAGCATCAAACAGATACTGTGCTGTCAGCATCAAGTGCAGACGATGAGGGGCAACAATGCCAACAAGCTATCAGAAATGCCGCAACTGATGTGCTGGGTCTTACACGGCGACCACAACGAAGCCCCTGGTTTAATGAAGACTGCCGGCAAGCACATACAATCAAGAATAAGGCTTATTCATCAATGCTGCAGAAGGAGAATAGATCTGCCAGCGAAGCCTACGGGGAAAAAAAAAAGAGAACACCGACTTCTCCGAAGAAGAACGAAAAAGCATGAGAAGCGGGCGGTCAAATCAATTGAGAGATATTACTGCAGAGTTGACGTTCTGAAATTTGACTAGAGGGTAAAAAGAACAACTCAAGGCTACAAGGTCCGAATAGAAGCATGTAGAGATGAACATTGGAATATGGTAATAGAGTCATAGTCGGTGCCGAGAATTTGAAAAGAAAATTTTTGCAGATTGTTAAACGACGGTGATCGCCAACACTCCGCTGTTAGGCCAAATGAACCATTCTACATGGACGATGACGATCAAAACTCTCGTCTAGCTGACCTACACGAAGTGAAGATATCGATATCGAAACTTAAGTCAAAGAAGCATACTGAGGCGGATGGCCTGCCGCAGACCTCCTCAACGAGAGATGACTTGGTAAGGAGCTTATTCTTAAAATTTCCTAATTTCCTAAGCATTGCATACAAGATCCTGTCGATTGTACTGCGTAAAGACTTAAAACGGGTTGTCAGGAACATGATTAGCCCTTATCAGTGTGAAAAACCAACCGCCACCGACCGGATCTTGCAGAAAACCCAGGAATTTCAATCGACGTCCACAGATGGAAAAGTCGCTCATGATAGCGCATATAGAAACGAGCCATATAGAGACATGTCAAATCTTTCCATCACACCGAACACGTCCGTCTACCTCGCTGCTCTATCAAGATTGGGAAGAACACCACCAATTCCTTTGATGTATGTATACTGTCAAAGAGAATGGACTCTCAGCATCGACGACTCGAGCAAAACGTAAACGTATGGACAGATGTAGTTTCAAAAGTAATAAAAGATTTTGTTTCCCTGGGCTCCACGATAACCTTGAAAAATTATATCAGCAAAAGAGGTAAAGTGAAGGGGTACTCTTGCCAATCGCTGCTTCTTTGGACTAAGAAGGCATATGGATCAGAAGCATTGACTGACAAAATAGGACGAAAATTTCCTCGGTTGCTTTGAAAGGAAAATTCTTCGCGTGATATTCGGCACAGTTTCGGTTCAATTCGACGACGACCTGGGCAAAAGTTGCGAGTGCAGCGGCTAAGATGGCTGGGACATTGATATCAGCGGCCCGTAGAGTCTTTGAATCCACCGCACTGAAGAGTGGCCACAACCAAATCGGTAAACAAAACTGGTGGAAGCTAGCCAACGACCGAGATAGCTGAGAGGGCATGTTGGTAGAGGCCATGTTCAACCGCGGTCTGTAAACGTCATCTAAAGTAAAGTGAAGCCCTCTTTCCATACAACGAATTCGTGTAAAAAGCTAGCTTTTTCACATGTGCATATGTACATAAATATTTGCCATTTCTCGTCCTGAAATATGGTGAAAAAATATTTGCAAAAACCGAAATTGTTCGCTGGTACATTCGACCATGCTACACGTTTTATTCACGTATGATATCTATTTTTTTTGCTCATCAACCAACAATACCCTCACAATAATCACATTTATGTTATCGAACGACAGTTTGCCATCCATCATTAGAGCAAAGTTCTGATTGACTTCCATGAATGAATCCACCAGGCAACATCCGTAGCCGTCGATAACAAAAACACAAGAAGCTTATCTTAATGATAAAAATGATTGATGACCCCCAAGTGGTACAGACGCCGCGCTAAGGATATTTTCGGGAAAGTGGATATGGTGACTAATACCGCACATATGCCGCTATAGTAGAACATTTACATTACAAATTTAAAAACCATTTTCAACGGAATTTTCTTACAATTTAAGGTATTTTATGATGGAATTAAAGAAAAGATTATTTATTATGGCCCACACTTAACTTTTATTTTTGGAAAAACCCAAAGGAAAAGCTGTCAAAGCTATCGATATCTGATTCGATTATTCACATCGTGCGGCTGTGCTTCAGCGAGAACTTGTGAAATCTTATAGATTAAAAAAAAGGTATAAAAAGGTAGTGGATTTTGAGAACAGATTTGGTTAAAGCGAATTTAATTGGTTTTGCAAACAATCAATTTGATCAATTGTTCTATTAACGTACATTGACTTTACAGGCTTAGAGATAAACACAAATTCCTTCAAATGTTTTTAGGGAGATTAGTTTTGATATGTACACAAGGATTTCAAAATTGTAAAGCTCTCAGTGAAGAATAACAAAGTAATTTCGCCAAATTGGGTTCGTCTACAAATGATTGTAGATTGAAGTTCGTAGTAAGGGAGAAGAAAACGAGTGCTCAACTCAGTATTTCACATTCCGCATTTCATTGTACAGGTGATTGTGAAAACAATTCCGTGTCGTTTTACAATGTCCATTACAATGCTAAAGAGAGGACGAGCTAACATAGGTCGTCGCATCGCAGTCAGTCAAATGCGCGGCGATGTACTTCAATGCGAACCGCACTGATGACCTGTGCGCGACGGATAATGAAAATATTCGTATTGCTATGTCCCAATTACGTTCGAGAGCGACTGAAGATGAACGAATAGCAAATAGATTCAGAATGCAACAAGTTCGTGCACATCAATCACAATGCCATGCCAGCGAGAACAACACAATGAACAAAACTGATTGAGCTGACACGCGGTGCTTCTATAAACCTGGAACGAGCGGCATTCCATTACGATTCGGAAATCGATTACAGTGCGGACATGTCAGTAACGATTGGAGAAATGTCAGTCGTTTGTCCACATTCAAATTCAGGTGAAACTCCTAGATTGTGTTGCGCAGGCGGGAAAGTGAAATTGTCACAATTGGTCCCGCCACCAGAGCCGCTACGCTTACGCACATTGGTTTCGGGAACAGGAAGTGATTCTACCCATTTACTGGCCAATATCCAAAAACACAACAGTTGCCTCCAAATGACGTCGTTTACCATTTAAAGTGATTATACCTCCAAATCGGGAGTGTCCCACTTCGACGGGGTATAACTTGAAATGGCAAAGAACATTGTTTACAAAGAAATATTGTAAAAAGCATTTCTTACGGGTCATATTAATCAACCCACTTACATACATACGTATGTACATATGCATTCTTATCATTTTCATCATAATCAACATACGCGACTAACTAACCTCATCTACTCACGACACACCAAATAGCCTATGTATACCACGCGGACGAAGTCGCAAATGGAAGCTAGACTAAAATAAAATAAATTTGATTTAAATGCTTTACTGCACGTTAAAACATTTTTATGTTTAACGGCCAATCAACAGCCAAAAAAATTAAAAGAGAGCGGAAGAGTTGCGATATTATCAAAGGACTTTTTCAGTACCTTGTCTGTCGTGAAAAAAACATTGCTTTGTATCAATATTCATTACATTGCTCAGAATTATACATTTGTATGCATAAATGCACGTGTTTTCGACTATCTACTACTCTGCGGCCATCGTAAATTTCCAACCCTTCTGCCAACCTCAGTCTTAAAGAGTGAATTATAATTACGTATTAATACATACGTATGTATGTACATTCAATTCAAATCAGGTTGACAGTATAAACAAAACGTGTACCTTAATTCAAGAAAAAGTTGACCTAAATAAGTACACATTCCACAGTCCACTATGGCATAAATAAAGTTGCACCTACTCGTACTTTTTTCTGTGAAACCTTTTACTTTCAAACGGCGTACAAATTTGTTTTGAAATAAGCGCCTTTTCATTCACAATTGTAGAAATAAATTTACCATGACAAATTCCTTCGATATCCTGGCCATTTAGAAAGTAAAAACAAAAATTATTGCTAGGCTAAAGAAGGAAAGGCAAAATGGCAAAAGAAAAGCCATGTTAATGGCCCGCACTTAAGCCAAAGGCAAAGTGATAAATATCTTCTTAGACCTTCATTAGGTCGTCATAAAAAGTTATGTTGTTCTTAGATAAGAAATGTTCTTTTTTTTCTTTTCCTTCTTACAATTAAACTTCGACAAAGGACGATGACTACTTGTTTTTTTGTTTTTCCTTTCGTAGACATTAATCGCACTTAAAATTTCCCAACAAATCATTTTAGCCAGCCAATAGTTTTTTTCTGCTTCTGATCTAAAGTGTTTTCTAACTGAAATGTGCAGTATACTCGTGTAGTACTCAATCAACAGATTCAATGAGATTACACTGGACGTCCATTATAACGAAAGATATAATGCTCAGCCAATTCATTATATCGAAAGATTCGTTATATCGAAACCAGTTTGTTCGACTTTAAAATATAAATATATAATACCTAGGTATTTACTGATCAATTTAAAACTTTTTATTATATAAAAATACTTGACGCAACGGACCGTATGCTTCACGCGACCATTCGTGTTGTGCGCGATATATTTATTTACGCAAATGGAGGGGACATACAGTTTAAACCCATATCCGAAAGGCAAATTCAGAAGCTTTCTCTTGACAGTTACAGTGCGACCTCAATAAAAGCAACCCTCGATACGCACTACTCCTTGATAAAAGCAACACCTAAAATCTTACCATTGCTGACTCAGTAATTGCAACTTCAAAAAAATAGTGACTTGATAAATGCAACTTTTGTATCGTGAATTCTTATTTCGTTCACTTTTGCTATGCCTGGGCAGTTATTTTACAGCTATTTTTCGGAACTAGATACATATGTTTGTTTATGATGCGTGAGTGCTGTATTGCAAGCGGATTTAGTTAACATTTTCCTATGGTCGGTAGTTTTCGGGTTACATTGTGTGAGTTGCCATGTATGGAAAAAGCATTTTATGAATGATTTCTAAGGAACCGAGAGCTAAATGCGTCAATTTCCATCGAAGGCCTAAAAGCACAGATGCAGAATTTGGAGAGCAAAATTAAGGCATTTAATTTAAGCCATGCCATATGTCTCCTGGCAAATACATGGGACAAGGTGCAGTATACGGCAATACGGAAGTGCTGGAACACTTTGATGTCTCCAAGTAGTACGAGTAATAAGAACGAAGACGATGAGCTCTCTTTGAGTGTTATAAGGGACGGAATCCTTAACGACCGCGAAATATTGGCATCAATTAAAGATTTGCTTGAAGACCTATCATCAACTAACTGTTCCGAGAACATGAAAAATTGGATTACCGAAAAAGAAACAGATTTGGAACCGACTTGGATCAATTCGGAAACCGATGACATCGAAAGTGATGTCGAAAATGCAGTTGAGGAACTGCCACATTCAGCCACTCAACATTTGCCTTCAATGGGCTTAAGAAAATTCAGCTTTACTGGATAACATTTTAAAGCTGCAAAATTTAAGAGAGCTAACGAAGAAAAAGAATTTTGCACCCAAAAGGACTCAATCAAAAATTAAATAAAAATTAAAAATATGTGTACTATGTTTGTGTGTTGTATGTATGTATGTATATATTTTGTCCTTATAAAATGAATTAAATTATCAGTTTGTTGTTTTAATTTTCTCAGAATCTTTCAGCAAGCAAAAAAAGGTTAAAACTAATAAGCACCGTGCAGTCACCAATATGTAGATGCAGTCTAAAAGTCTAAATCTGCCGTTTGTTCTACTCAATGTGTTGTATCTATTGAAGGATTAGCATATACGGCAACCGATCTGAACAAATGGAATGAAGATCAGATATTCCCAAATACTGATGAAGTGGAAAAGGTAGATGAAGAAGAGCAACAACCAGATACAGATAATCCGTTTTGTTCAGTGTCGTCTAGAGATGCTGTTCAATTATTTGGGATAGCACTTGAATGGGCAACAAGCAATAAAGCGGATTACACTGACGTTTTAGTTCCTAAAAGATTGCACGAAAAGGCAATTCTAATTGACCTTAATTCAAAAAAAAAGCAAACGAAAATGACGAGCTATTTTGAATTTATTTTATTTATGTTTTATTTTATTATTACATTACAGTGGACGCCCGATATATTGAACTTCGGTATAGTGAACACACAATATTTTATACAGGCTATTCTAAATAGTGAACAAAAAAAATCTCGCTACAGTGAACTTATGTTTTTTTATTTTCTTCGAACCTCACAGCATGCAAAAAACAGTTAAAACTTATTAGTGCCATGCAGTCGTCAGTTAGGACCGCTGGGAAGTACATACGTTCACAAATATCTATGCATACCCATATACAATAGTCCAAATTTACCGTTTTGTGAGAGTATCTTGCACGATTATATATCACGCAGTTTGGGGTTGTTTGTAGTACAAATGCAAACTGCCTGTTGCAACAACCATACATACATATATATGTACATATAGATCATCCGATTTGTTCAGTGTCTTCTGGAAATGCTGTTCAATTATTTGAGAAAACACTAGGGCAACTAGCAATAAAGTAGATTACACGGATGTTTTGGTCCTTAAAAAGTTGCAACAAAAGGCGATACTAATTGACATTAATTCAAAGAAAAAGCAAAAGAAGATGACTATTTTGGCACAGCTTAAGTTTGATGTATTTTTTCTTTTTTAAGTACATGGAATGTATTATTTTTGTTACGTTTTACGATATTTTTAAAGATGAGTTGCTTTTGCTAAAAATAAATTATTCTGATTAATGAATATTGGCTTGTTTTTTAGTAATTGCAAAGAAAAATTGTAATTATATTCTATTTTCGATGTATTGCATGTTAAAACATACACATTTTGATGAAATTTGCTTCAAGGAGTCCACGCTCGTTACAGTGAACAATCTCGTTCCAATGAACAGGTCCGGTTTTTATTAGTTCACTATATCGAGCGTCTACTGTATATGCATTACGAATGAATTGTTTTTGTTATATTGTATTGTTTTTTAGTACCTAACTGGTACTAAAAATAAAATAAAAGTTTATAATTACATATATTGTAACTTCGACGTATTGTACGTAAAAACATTCACATTTTGATGAAATTTGCTGCAAGGAGTCCACGCTCGATACAATGAACAATCTCGATACAGTGAACAGGCCCGGTTTTCATTAGTTCAGTATATTGAGCGTCTACTGTATTTGCAAATACTTTATTTTGAAAATAATTACCTGAACTATTGTAAAATAATTAATTTGAAAATACTGTATTACTAAGTAGATACTATACTTATATGTACCTACATACATACATATGTAAAGGTTCACAAAACGAATTTTCAATTGAAGGGCTTATTGCAATAAAATCATAAGCCACAAGAGGGGTAGTATTTCAACTTTTAGGTATTTTTAATAAGTGTTTTACATATGTAGATAACTTAAACAAATACTTAGCCTATTATCATCCCATTTCGTATTTTTTTTTTTACTTTAAAATGGTTTAGGTAGGTACTACGATATTTTTCGTTTTGTGTGGGCGCCGTGCCTCAAGTGGTTAGTGCGTTGGATCGTTGAGCGTGAGGTTCGACGTTCGAATCAAAGAGAACAAAAAAAAAAGTTTTTCACGGTCCCACCTCTCGTGAATGTCTGACAAACGTCCGAGAGTAATAATTGTCAATAGAAAGCTTCTCAATTTGCCTTTCGGATATGGCTATAAACTGTAGGTCCCTTCCATTTGTGTGAAAAATATAACACGCACAACACGATTGGTCGCGAGAAGCTAGGCCCTGGACCACATACGGTCTGTTGCGCCAAGAATTTGTATTTTGTATTTGGCTTATCATGTTAGTGCAAAAATCAATTCAATTAAACTAACAATTATACATAGAACTGTCATTACATATAACATAGCACGTGCAATTTATAATACATACTAAATAATTTATGCATTTTAAAAGCCAAAATTAAAGGTCGGAAGCCATCTGAGCTGACAATACTTGAACCAGGGATGACTTACAATAAGATATTCGACTTCGGAGAATTATCTATTTTAGCTTAAAGCTAACACGATGGAACTCAAAGGATGCTTTAACAAAAATTTCATCTAACAAAAATAAGATCGTCACTTTATATGATAGACTAGATCTAGATTCTATCTAAGAAATTGAATTTTCATTCTTGGAAGAGAACATAAAGTAAATCGCACCCCTCGCTGGTGCACTAGATAGACTGCAAGGTGATTTCGATTTCGGAAGCGAATCAGAGAATGAAGATAATATGTACTATATTCGCCGAGAGTAGCCATCAACAAGCAGAACTTGAGATACAAAATGTATGTTTTAATTTTGCAGTTACTTTTTTAAAAGCTTTAAATCTTTTCCCCATTTAGGTTTTAAGATATTTGGGTGACAAAAGAAGGGATCTCGCATTGTTAAATGAGTGAGATCTATTTTTATGAAATACAATTGTATCCTTCTATCGTCATCGCCAGTAAATAGGCTATATTCCTTTGCAATGATGGTAAATATGCCAAAGACATCGATTCTATCAGATCAAATGTTTGAAATGAGGACTCTTGCAAAAGCTAATGATATAAACAAATTATAGCTCATCATTAATTAATACATTTTTTTTTTCTGAAATTAGTTGAAAATTTTTATTTGATTATTCAAAAAAAAATTATTTTCAAATAAATTAATTAAATTTGTTCCTACTATGTTACCAGTTTTTAAACATTATTTGCAAATAACAAATAAAATTGCATTTAAATAATACTTTATTTGGAAATATTGTCTTACATTGGTTATTCAAATAAAAACCCATGTCTGTTGTAGAGTATAGAAACAAAAAATGCTTTTCTTGTAAAACCTATTTCTTTATTATTTTAACATGCAAAATAACATCATTAACAAAAAACCTGATCTTGGTAAGAAACTTACGTTCCTCCTGTAAAATTTGAAATTTTGGAGGTACGAGTTTTCTTATTTAGCCGACGTTATGTACATATGTATGTATGTACAAATGCCTCAGAGAAAATATAAACAGATAAGATTTACATTTTCTCCGACCGCAATCAGCACTGCAAAATACTGAGAACGTCATCGTCACTTAGTAAATTCTATTTTGGGGCACAGAATTTATCTGCCAGCTCGCCAGATATCCTCGGATTTTTGAATTGGAGGTCCATCTGCGGCCCCAGTGGTAAGGTTGTTCCCACTTCTACCCTCAATCTAATTAAATCTAGGAAACTCTACCCTAGGCATGGTAATACTTCTCAGCCATGTGAATCAAAATATAAAACTCGAACAAAACACAGTTCCATACATTAATAGCAATAAAAAAAGTATTTTACATTTAATAAGGCAATCCATTTTATTTGTGTCATTTAAATATGAAAAATAAATAAACTTCACTTGCTTCACGTTAAAAATAAGAATCATTTCAAAGGACTTCATGCAAAGCATCTATCATCATCACCTTCATTTCGGCATTTCTCATCGGTTCCAATTCCTGTAGTATTGGCAGAAAGGACATAATATACTTAAAATCTTCATCAATAACTGTTGAAACTGATCCACTTTGCCAAGGTACTATAGCATCCTGCTCCATATCTTTTTCGACTTTATGAGTTTCAGGAAATGGTACAGCCGCCTGCTCAACTTGCGCTTGTGAAGCATTCTCATCGGAAAAGCCCACAGAATCCTTTGGGCTGCCAATGATCTGAGTATTATCATTTTCAGTTGGTTGAAATATATCAATTAGTTCCGAAGGGTTTATATTAAAATCGACGGCCACTTCCGGCGGAGTTCGAAGACAGATGGATATATACATGCTTTGACTATCCGGATCCTCTGAAGAATCCCGCAACCAGATGACGGTAGGGTTGTTCGCTTTTATATTTAGGATGCCCTCGGAATGAATTTGAATGTGGATATCTGGATCCAATTGGGAGTCGATGTCATGTCCATTCACTAAGCAGCCACTAAAAAGTGTTGAAATGAGAAGTAAGGTATTTTCTAGTGAATGGCAGAAAAAGTTTATCGTTTCAACGGTGCATTGCACATTTTGATTAAGCACGGCATTGTTTTTAGGGATGCAAATTTGCTGATCCACTGATCACAACCTGAAGCTTAATCACTGATATTTAATGTCAAAACTCACCTCGATTGAATATACGGTTCCAGGAACTTTAAAAATTGAAGCCAAACATGTTCAGGACTTCGAATGTACGTAGAATTTCTTCGCCGTGAGAGCATATCCTCTATCAAAATTAATCGCATCCATTTCCACAGTTCACGAAAACTTCGATCTAGTAAACAGAAAATTAATTTTAATGAGAAAATCGAATAAAGTTGAATATCCTCATACTCACCCCAATAACCCCTTCTTTGCGCCAAATCGAAGTGGACACTGTTGTCCAGCAATGCTGCCACAATTCTAGCCCAGGCGTAATTAATTAATGCAAACGAGGATGGAACTTGGGTATTCCCATTATAAATAATCGGATACTTCTTCACTTCAAGAATGTAGGACCGTATCGCGACTAAGGAAAAATTATGGATATGAATACTGTAATTTGAATTGCGTGCGCTACCCTCCATCTTAGCCGAGAGTTAAAATTAAAATGCTATTCTTTGTTGCACGAGAACACACTTGCTTTTGAATGCTTGAAATATTATATCTCCATACATATACTTATGCACGCACACATTCACATTAAAACATACTATGCACGTAAATAGCGGTACGTGACAGCGTACGATCAACACATTACTAACACATCGAAACCCGGTTGTGCTAAAGATTAGCAGCTAAACGATTCCTGTGTTGCTGTCTGGTCGGTGTCGTCAAATTTGAAGGACACATACATACATACAATGAATTGCCATGTGTTCGTGCGCTTAGGGTTGAAGACTTGTGAATGGGTTAAATAACGGTCAGATTTTCAGAATAGCAATGGGCATTATATGTACATACATACATATACTGTGCGGTTTCGGTTAGTTTCGTTGTATGCATGCTATGTATATACACTTTCATGTACATATGCATGTACATGGATATTTACATACATATGTATACACTACATCAAACAATTGCTGATATTTTTAAAAATTTATGAGAAATCTTTTTTTGTTGATATTTTATTTACAGGATAAAAAGAAAAAACAAAACTAAACCTCTTAAAATCACCTACATATGTATGTACATACATATAAATAATTGCACATACATACATACATATGTACACGACACAGAAACTTCGATTTTATGGGTGTTAAATAGTTTTCAATAACTTGTGCAGTTCCCGTGCTCGCGTCAAAGGGTGCTTTGATTTGTCAGGGCACAGGCGTTTGAAAGAAGGGGAAAGAGGAACAGAGTAGTTACCGGTGCACGTTGGCTTTAAATGCTTGAAGGTTGTAACGATGAGGAAACATAGAGCCTGGAACATCATTCCTCATACGTGTCGTTCGGTTTATGAACGTATTTGTACGTTTGTGTATATTTACTGTATTTGACAATGCGTTCGAAGTTGGGCTTGAGGGTGAACTGATGTGCATTCGAAGCGTGACGCGTATTGCGGGTGAAAATTTTAAGGGGAGGAAAGCAAGTGGCTATTTCGCTGGAGCACTTTTTGTAAAAGAAGCGATAAAGTAGGGAAAGACACGAGACAATTCTAAGATGTTCAATTGAGACTATGGAGCTCATAATGTCTCTATCACCTACTTATAAGTTTAATCGCGCGGTTCTGGACCCTATCTAGAATGTGCAAAACGGTCTTGGGTGCACCAGACCAGATATGGGCGTGGTATTCCAGCTTTGGGCGGATGAATGCCTTATAAATTGTGGCCAGATCAGACGGGGTAGAGTATTTCTTGCACCGCATAAGGAATTCTAGAAAATGCTGCAAAATTTTGGCGAAGGTGGTTGTCAATACAAATACCGAGATGGCAAGTCTTTCGGTTCATGCGATGCAAGTATCATTAAAGGATAGTGGTTGAGGATCTTGATTTGAGAGATGAAAGACAGAACTGCGTTTTGGATGCATTAAATTCCACTCTGTTAGTTGAACTCAATTTGATTATGCTATGAAGGTCCGAATTTAATGAGTTTAACATATGTATGTACGTTGCTGTTGCTCTTCTAAGACCGAAGAGCAGGGATGTGAGTTAAGGAATGAATATGAAAAACTGAGGGTACTGTTATCAGCGAAGGAATAGATTGGATTAGAGGTTGCAGACAAGAGATCATTTATAAAAATGAGAAAGAGAGTCGGAGACAAAACTGGTGTCCCCCCAGCATTTATGTGGTGAATATCAGACTTGAAGCCGTCCAAGACAACTTGTATTGAACGCCCCCAAAAAATAATTTTTAATCAATTAAAGAAGAGATTCAACGATGCTTTATGCACGCATTTTTGACAAAAGAGGCTGATGGGAAACTTTGTCAAATGTATTTGAAATGTCAAGCGTTGTTTCACTGAACTGAACTGAACTATACCCAGGCAGTTGCAAATCAAAAGATTCTTCTACTACCTATGTTTCGCTAAGTGTCGCTAAGCCGGTTTGTGGGAACGGGTGTGGGCATACAAAAAATAAAATGCAAATACTTGGCGCAACAGACGTACATATGTGGTCCAGGGCATAACTTCTCACCACCATTCGTGTTGTGCCTGTTATATTTTCACAAAAATGGAAGGGACCTACAGTTTAGAGCCATATCCGAAAGGTAAATTGAGAAGCTTTATCTTGGCAGTTATTACTCTCGGACGTTTGTCAGACATTCGCGAGAGGTGGGGCCGTGAAAAAACTTTTTGGTGTTTCTGGGATTTGAACCTCGAACCTCCCGCTCAGCGATCCAACGCACTAACCACTTGAGCCACGGCGCCCAGGTGTGGGCATACACATAGAAGAAATTCGTTCGAAGCCCACGTACGTTGGAAAAATTAACCCTGAATTCGCTCATCACAACATAAAAACACAAAAAAACACAACTCTAACGAAACTAAGCGGAGTCGCAAAGTGTAGATCCTAGGAATAGTTTTCCACAACAAACTGTCGCAGGTGTTATGCCCAAACGACAGTCAGATGTGGTCTGCTATTCGGATAAACACTCACGACCCGCTATGCATCAGATGTTACACTTTTTCAATCAACGCAACTAGTACATCAAACAATTGCGGTGGTTGAGAAGCTTAACAGCGAGTGAGTGGGGAGGGAGAGATGGAAAGCCCGGCACTGATTTTTTTTTTTTTTTTATTTTTTTATAACACTGCCCTGCATTGCTGTTTGTAAGCGCGCACGATCAATTAGTTTATTGTTATTATTTTGTTTTTGTTTAATTGTATTTTTTTGTTGTTGTTGTATTTTATTGAGTTTGATTTATTATTTTATTTTGGATTGAGAGGCAGAACGCGTGCACCCACGACGACAGGCAGCTCGGTACTCTCTCCCGTTGAATAATATCACTTTTCGCAACCGATTAGTCATAGGTACATACATAGATGCCAGCAATTTTTTTGTTTGATCGCTGTATATTTTGACCACTTCTCCAGAATAACCTGTTTTAGCAACTCTTTGTTGGTTACATTGTGCTGCCTCACTTTTTGGAGCGATTGGGGAGGGTGTAGAAGAATCGATTTTCAGTTATAGAGCAACCAAGTTCTGATTAATTCGGAGTTAAGTATGTACATAGTTATTCGATTTAAGATTTTTTTTTTGGTTTAAGATTGTCCTTTAGAATTGACAAATATTGAAATTTATCCATTTAAGACTCAATGGGCCAGCGCACTCTGGATCAATTCCCCCGGCGTATCGCACTTTACTTCAATCGCATACTGGATGAATAATTCGGAGTAAAGTTGTGTATACATGAAACGATTTTCATTGTAGTAGTATTTCTGTTATGTACTCGAAATTGACAACTTGTGTGTGTATTTGTTTCCCCCGATGAACCACTTCATTGCTGGATGAACATTTTGCTCCGTTTTATACTGCAGGTGGGGAAAATGCTTCATATTGCTGAAGTGCTTCATTCACTCTGCTTTAGTTAAAAGAAGTGTTCACTGAAGCGTTCATTTTGAAGTATTTCTTTTCGATACAGGGTGCTATGACATGGGGCATTGTTATTATATTTCTATGTATTATATAATTAGAAGCTAGGCCATGGACCACATACGTCTGTTGCGCCAAGTATTTGTATTTTTTTTGTAGTCTTAAGTAGTTATTGTAGTACTTAACATGTACCTACATATGTATATATTTTGTTCCTTTATTTAATTGTTTTGTTTCTTTTTTCTAATTTTAGTGTGCTCTATCTGCACATTTTTTTTCTCTTATATTTATGTAGTAGGTTATAGTAGAATTATTGTTCAATACAGTGAATAAAAAAAAAGTTTATAAGATTATTATTTTAATTTTTCAAACAACTTAAATAACACCCTGTTAACTTGCAATAATTCTTTATTAACGAAACGAAATAGAGTGGCGGCTTCTCCCTCCCCTAACTATCCATCAAAATCGAACACACGAATGAGTAGGTACATATATGAAAGTAGGGGGAAAATGAAGTGAAATAAAGTGTAACATGAATTGAAGTGTAGGAACTAAATGAATAAATGAAGCAGTGAAGTATGGGATGGAAGTGAAGCATTGCTTCATTTTAATGAAGTGCTTCAATTGAATGATTCCGTCTCGGATGCCACACCACTACTGCACACTTTTCTAAAAACTGAGTTTCACCCCGGGGGAATTGATCCAGTGTGCGCTGGCTCAATAAGTACAATATTTCCGCCATGCCATTTCGACCACCGTGTTTTACTGTTGGAGTTAAATTTTCCTTATTCATGGATGTGTTAGGTTTTGGCCAGACGAAACGTTTAATGTGTAAACCAAATACATACGTTGTATTTACTTTCGTCGACAAAAATTACTTGGTTCCATCGGCCTTTTTAACCTACTTTTTGACGTATTCTAGGCGCTCAAGTGCATTTCTCTTCGATACAAACAGTTTTTTTTTTACGAAACCTTTGTAACCTTTAGTATGTAGGTACCTACATATGTATGTAACAAATTTCAAATGATCTGAATATTAACTGATTGGCCACCAAATCTTTCGAGGTTTATAGGATCTGCCTTGACTATCCTCTCAATAACTTGTTGGTCAATAAAGTGCAGTTATATTTTGTTTTACCTTTTTCGATGGTAAAGTCATGCGAATTATATTTTTTACGGTGGATTGGATTGTGGGGCGAGCTCTATTAATTATTTTTCCTTTGGATTTAAACTTTTCAATTAATTTTTTTCTTCAATAGGTAATTCTGTATGCTTATTTTCCATTTTGCTTGCTTTTGACAAATAAACTTCCAACGCATACAACAGAAGACCATAAATACATACATATATTTATTACTAAATATCTCAATCCTGTATTCTTTGCGAAAGAAAGAAACTGTACGTGCAATTAATTGCGCGGAATTTTAAGATGCAAACTTGTCCTTAAAGTTTTTGTGAAAGGAATGCATTTCAAAATCTTTTCTTCGCATTAACTTTGAAGAAAAGATGAAAACGAAAAAATATTTGGAAAAGTATTTGTGTGTTTACCAAATATTTTAGAAGATATGACCGTTCATTTTTAAAATTATTTGGTGTACGCGCACTTTTTTGATGCAGTGTGCAAATGGAGGTAGCTTCCTGATTTTTTTTTGCCGTCGTAAGTCGAAATAACGTTTAACGAAGAGTCGAAAAGCGAGGTATTACTGCAATTAAATTATCAATTAATAACTTTGATCAGTAATTGCAACGCAATTTAATTACCTTAGAATTACATGGTAATTGTAAATAAAATTTAAATTACACAATTGCGCTGAATTCGTCGATGAAATACCTAATAGATAACGGCACGAATTAACACATTCTACATAAATACATACACACATACATACATCGTTATCACGTATTCACATTTATAATATCACCCTTATTGTCTGTTTTATAATTGTTTCCATATCCTTTAAATATGAAAATTATGTTTTTTAGTTTTGGATTTTTCAATCTCATTATCGCATAGTACTCAGCCCCTACTACATATGCGGTCATTTGGCGTAAACCAAACGAAATCACATTTTAAATTTCTGGTTGAAACAGGTTCAGTTTGGGTAAATGAAAAGTGTCCTGAGATTCGCTGTATTAGAAGTCAACCTAAGAATCTGCCATTTATCTTAAGGTGTTAAAGCTGTCTCCGATCTTCCCCTATACTTGTTACCATATGATTCGGGATTTTTTAAATAATTCCAGACACAATGATCACTTCGATCGATTTTCCTGGCTATTTCGCGTTTTGTAAAGCCCTCCGAGTGATACTGTTGCTCTTTCATCCGCTGTTAAAATATTTTTCTTTCCCATTTTTAGACCCAACACGAAAAAAACCGTCCTTTTCACTATCTATTAGAATTCCGAAGGAATTTGCTGGACAATTTTTGAAAACTACTTGATTTTTACTGTGCGAAATGAAATGAAATGAACCGCGAAAATTTGGGTCTTTTTTCATTTACCAAAAGGAGTAGAAAAATTTAGAAGCATGCATTCATGGGTATGTGATATTTTTTTTCTCTCTGGTAAAAATAAAAATAGAGAAGAGATCTAAAGAAAATATTTATATATATTGATTTTTGACTGTTCTCTAATAAACTTTGCCCCAGTTGTTGGCATACCCTTAGCGGAGCGACGAAGCCGCGTGAGCGTCTACACCACTCCGGAGAGCGGAATTCAAATGAATGAATCCACTTACCCACTGTTGGCTAGTCAGTTAGTTCTGAATGAAAGAACCTTTTCGAAATAACTGCCAAAAATCATCCGAATTTAATTTTAATTGATTAATAAAAATAGACTGGATCCTTTTGAGGAATTATTGAAAACCGTGTTACAGGTTTACGGGAATTTTAATAAATAATTGAAAGAAAAAGCACTTTTCCCTTTTTTTGTTCATAATTGATCTTTTTTTGATTTGTTTATAGCTATTAAGTAATAGCAACATGAGTTAAAGGTAAAATTTCCTCCCAACAATTTTTTTGTTGTTATACTTTTTAGACCTTTTTACACTAATTAAAAAAAAAAAAAATTTTTGCGAATTTCCTGTATTGAAAAACCCGCCTCCAAAATTGTTTCATCTGAAGGAAGTTTCATGGTAGCAACATTTGCATGCACTGCAACATACTTAATCGTCAAATGTAACAGGACAATCATCACTTCTTGGTAAAACTCTGTTAAAGTTGCTGTTGTTCTCGATTATATATGATCTTATCGTTGACAATGGAACTGAGTCTTCATCGGACCAATTATCAAAAGTACCAACAATTACGAATTGTACTTGTTTTAACATCGACGCACCAAGCTTTATAAACATCTGTAATGGCATGTAAAAGATTGGGTTTGTATTCTCGTCCTTGATCCATAGCTTCAAGAACTCTCTGTAAGAAGCGGTGACGATAGTACACTTTTAAATTTTGAATAACGCCTTGGTCCATTGGTTGGAGTATTGATGTTGTATTCGGTGGAAAAATTTAAATTTTATTGCCTTTAAAGAAATCTGAACCATTGGTGGGTGCGCCTGATAGTTATCAAGAAAAAATAAAACTTCCCGTCCTTGACGCATAAATTTTTGATCTTCTTTGATCACCCATTTTTGGAAAAGTTCACCGGTCATCCAAGAGTTTTATTATTAAAATAATCAACCGGCAAGGACTGGATTCCTTTAAAAAAACGAGGCTTTGCGCTTTTCCCAATCACTAAAAGTTTCAATTTTTCATCACTTGCCATATTTGAGCCAACCATTAAGGTGACTCTCTCCTTGCTTCTCTTCCCTCCGGACACTTTTCTTTTTAAAAGCCAGTGTTTTTTGAGGAAGACATTTAAAAAAAAGGCCCGTCTCGTCCACGTTAAAAACATTCTCAGGGCTATATCCCTCCAGTAAATTTGGAAGCGTATTTTTAATCCAATTTTGACACACTTCGTCATCTACGTGAGCCCTTCCCCACATAAATTTTTTTGTTTGATGCCGTACTTATAGAGTAAATTTATTTTTTAAACCAAAAACAAGATTTTCTAATTTTCTAGCTTACCGTGTTTTAAATTTATCTAGCCATCCAGTACTGCCTTTCAAATTATGCTGACCCAAAGATTCAGAAAAATATTTAGCCTTTTGTTTGATAATAGAGCCCGAGATCGGTAAATTCCTTTTTCGGTTTATCTGAGCCCATTTTGACATTGCTTTATCCACATCACCGTATTTTGTTTTTCTTATTTTTTTTGGCTTCTGTTTGAACTTGCTTCGGCAAACTTTAAAATTTTTACCTTTATTCTTTAAAATTGTCGACAATGTACTAAATGAAACACTAAATTTTTCTGCAACATCTGTTTTCTTTTCTCCCCTTTTTAATTTTCTCAATAATCGATAATTTCTCTGAAAGTGAAATAGCCTTGCGCTTCGACATTTTTGTATAAACGTTTCACGAACTTCAAATGCAAACTCAAACGATTGACCTGTTGATACGCGTAAAATTTCTACTACACATGTACACTTGTTCATACATCCATACATACATACATTCACTTTTAGAAAATTCTTGCCAAAACGGGGAGTTCCCTTTTAAAATTAGGAACAAAAAATCATAGTAAGCTTTGTTTTCAAATTTGACATTTTGTTATAAAGAAACATTTTTGCTTTTCCTTATAAAGAGAAACTCGCTATAGAGAATTTCTTTATAAAGAACCTAATTCAAATGGGATATTTTTGAAGGGGAAGGGGAACAAAATGAAATTCGATATAGAGAGAATTACGTTATAAGGAAGTTCGTTATAAAGAATTTTGACTGCATTTGTTTATACACATCAATTATGCTTCTTGTACCGCCATGCGGTAGCCATTGGATACTGGTTGTTGTCTACACTGACTTATCTTGCTAAGCTTATCACCACGAGTGTTGACTACAAGACAAAAATAGCAGCGCTATAATCTCGACAGCGGACGAATTTCCCAGAAGGAACCGAAGGTGATGTAAAAAACTTCCGAAGTACAGTAAATTAAATCTGGGCTTTTCCGACATATGTATTTAAATCTATAAGGATTTCCAAGAACAAATTGGATTCTTGGGAAAGAGACGGTGGCGGATGAACCCTAAAGGGTATGCTGACATACGGATTCAACATTAGATGATGAAGACAATGGACCTCGGATCTGTACGTGGAATGTTAGGTCCCTTAAAGAAGCCGAAAAATGAACGGAGGTCCTAGACTGCAAAGCAGATATCACCGCTAAGCAAGAAGTCTTTTCAAATATGTAGACGAGTGTCTCACCACAATTCTTTTTAGAGCTAAATTTACCAACTTAATCCTAATATGAGCACATTTTCTTACACAAGAGAAAGACAACGATGCCAAAGATATTGAAAAAACATCTAGTAGTGCCCAACTATGACATTAAAAACGTCCTTGGCGATTTTTGCGAAAATAGACCAACTCCATAGACCAGCTCCTACAATATTACCCAATATCTGAATGTTCCGAGGGACCAACACTCTGTCCTTGTTGTGTCCAAGATAAAGTTGCAATATCGCCAGGAAAGGGAAATACTATTTGAAAGTTTGATGTTGAATGGCTTCTATCGCCCAGTTCTTTTCCGATCAAGTCACTCTTAATTTCTCAGAGGTCCTATGACGCCAGCATGGAGTAGTGAAGACCAGTAGCAACATTGCCAAATCGAGTTTCCAGTTTCGTTCGGTCAAAGTAATAAAAACATTGGTTTGACTACGAGTGCCGCCAAGCACATGCAGATAAACAAGAGGCATTCAAAGTGGCGCGGCGCTACATTGTCTACAGGGTCTTATCTTATGTGTTGTGTTAACGCCTGAAGCCGTTAGTCAATAACCTGATCCATATCAGTGTGGCTTCATGCCAGGAAAGACTACCATAAAAAAACCAGGAACTCCAAGTCGATACCCACCACCATTTTTCTGACCTCAGTTTTGACATCCCTTCCAAACTATGTGCACGATTACGATGGAAAATGCTCGCTGCTCCATCAAGGTCGATAAAGATCTCATGGAGTTCTTTGATGTCAAAAAAAGGATTTAAAAAAGTCGATGCCTTGTCATTCGACTTTTGAACATGGTTCTTGAAAGAATGATGTAAAACTGTTGCACCAACATCAATCTTTCAAATGTTACAATCTTTCAAATGTTACAATCGGAAGAACGCAGCGTGATGCCAGTGGCGCTTTTGTCAGGATTGAGAAGGAAGCGGCTAAGATCCGCCTTACAGTCAATGATGGCAAAACGAAGGAAACGATTAGTTGTGTTGTATTTATATGAACCATTTTGTTTTAGTGCGGTTTATAGAATGACCTCAAAATTAAGTTATACGCTACTTATACAACGTTAATAATATCTCTTTTAGGGTTTGTGCCTTGGCCTCACGTTAGTAAGTGAGGCCAAGGAATGATCACATGTATTTGTACATTAGTAAATATACATACATACAAATCGCTGGAAAATGTATTTTTAACAAGTTTGCAATCGGGGTTGTTTTGTAACCATAAAAAATTAACCATTACCTACATCCTGAAATACATAAAATGTGTCGCGCGCATCCGTTCATATTGCACGGTGTGTTTGCACCGAGTGTGGAGTACTAACGGATGTGAGCACCGACCGAGTCAATTTTGTGGTCCTCTAGTGTGCTGGAAAGGCGTTAATATCCGCCAATGTCATGTTATAAACGTAATGGCACTTGGAAGGACATTTCTATACCTACGAACATACATAAAATGCATTTGTAGGAAAAGCATTACCTGCATACACATGTACATCTACAAATTGTGCACGGAAATTCAGGAAATTGAACAATTGCGTAATTGGGTTATCAATAGTGAAGCTGCACTTGCAAACTGTAAAAAAAAGTATGTGTTGCGATGCGACCTCGGTAACTGATTTTTTAAGTTGATAACGCATACATTTATGATTTGTTCCGAAAAAACAAAGATTTTGTATACAGTAACACCTCGATGTACGCCCTTTCGACTTACTTTGATTTTTACTTTTACATACATCAGTTGTATTTGCTTCAGCTTCTCACATAAAAAAACATACCGAATTAAATTGTTGTATCTACTCGATTGTGAGCTGTGACGTTTTTTACTTGTGCACGCCGCCTAAACTGAGTTCTTTCTCGTCGAATTCGGACTCCTCTACCCAGGTTAGAGGCGTTCTAGTCTACATCCCGTACAATTTATGGCTGTATCGTCTTCTCCACTCATCGACTGTGCAGAAGGGTCTGACAATCAACCGAAGGATATCATTCATTCTTAATATAGTTCATGCTTCTGCGCCTTATATGCAGCAGGACCGCAATGATTAAAGTCTTGTATAGACTCACTTGAGTTGCTTAAGAGAGATCTTAAATAATCAAGGCGAAAAAAATTGCGGTTGAGAAGAGTTATTCTTCGTTTGATCTCCACGCGGGTGTCTTTGTCTGAGTTCATAGCGGAGATTAGGTAGGCAAAGTCCTTAACTACCTTCAAGTTGTATTTGTCGAGGGTGACTTTCTGTCAGAGAGCTCGTTGTTGGGAGTTCTTTTATGTCGGCAGCATGTATTTTATTTTGCCTTCTTCCGCCTCTGCTTTAGTACTCACGAAGCACATAATTGGATTTCAGGATTGAAGGATGGATAAGCGTAACTGTCAAATCGAGCTGTCATTCTTCTCACACTGTTTGACATTTATGTTTTGCAAATTATAGATTCACGCTTAAACTACGCTGCCGAATTAAAATTTTGTTTTAAATATCGGTCGTTGACTAGCAAATCTTATAGATGACTTCGTGATTATTATGGCAGAAATAATAGACCATCTAAGGCTGCCATCCATCCAACTATGCATAGATTACACCACATACATACCCTCTAAATGATGAACGCTACATAGTACGTCAAACAAATTAGCATTCTGAGGAGAATCGCTGCTGTAAACGAAATTGTGCACAAAAGATATGTACATATTATACAAAGTTATCGATTCATCCATGGTTGCAGCAATAAAGGCTCTGCATCATTTGCGTCGTTATTCCTAGATCAGTTGCAAGTTGACCGTTTGTTTTATTACAAAACTGTATTCATCGATTAGGCTCGTTTTTGGCTTAATAGTTTTGTAATAAGCAAAATGCCATACATCGATTGGCTTATTGAAATTAAAATTTGGCGTTAAGCTGATTTGGTCCTTGAAAAAAAATAGTGTTTTGATTGAAAATTATTTTTTGTGGTTTTTGTGCACTCTAAATAGCAAGGAACGTGCTTTATAAATCAGTACTCGACTAATTGATTACCACTATATTTTAAATACGAGGAATTAACCAATTTAATTTTTGTAACACATCGACCTGACCCTCCAATTTTGTGCGATCCTGAAGGTGGGAGAAAACGTGGTACACCGTACACTTTATTGCGATTTGTCCAACTCTCAAAAAAATTAACAAGAAATTTTTTTTAGTTGGCTCGTTTTACAAGTAAATAAGGCAATCAACATCTTGAACGCTGGGATGTGATGTAGTATTATCGCAGGCGTATTAGTAGTATTAGCGCAGGAATGAGTTTCGAGGAAATATGGAAACTAGACAAGGCCTTAGACGAGTAATTTCGAATTACTCGACGTCGACGTATGGTTTCAGGTGCTACAAAATACACATATTTGGCGCAACAGACCGTGGTCCAGAGAGATTTAGGCTAAGTATGTGTGTTATATATCGCACAAATGGAGGGGAGTAATAGTTTAAAGCCATGCTTGAAAGGTAAATTGACATGACTAGCTTTCTGATGATACTTAATACTCTCGGACTTTTGTCAGATATTCGTGAGAGGTGCGACCGTGAAGAATCTTGTTGGTGTTTTCTGCAATTTGAACTTCCCGTTCAGTAGTCCAAAGCATTAACCCCTTTGTCAGGGCGCCCACACAGCATTAAAGCTGACAATTTTATATGCGATCAGGACACTAAATCCTCTGTGCTTGTTGCAGGTGAGGCAATCCTTTCTAATGGATCGGGCATATGGTGTTAAGGTTCTCATCACCGAACATGTTTTCATCGGACCATATTTTACAGATTAGTTGGTGGATGCTCTTCGTGGGAACTATTTGATTAGTCTCCTACTCCCTGAGAAGATGGCTCAGGCAACACTATGAACGCAACGCTCGTCGTTAGTTTCACCTATCACCGTACATCCAGGGAGCACAACAAGGAAGTGACGATGCGATTTCACGCCAAAAACGTTAGAAAATAAAACTATTTTGTAAGTAGTCACTAGCAGTGTTATTTGAGAGCAATCCTTCAACTTCGTATCGTTTTCTTACGGTATGCGAATTTAATTTAAACTTTACACTTACAGCAAAATAAAAAAAAAAATAATCAATAAACGAAAAGCCGCACTACATGTGTTCTAACAAAAATGTGCAAATTCACAGGGAGTTTAAAGATTTTAAAGCCTTAACGATTAAAATCGATGTGATACATGTAGAAGATACACACAACATACTTACATAGGTACACATGTATACATACATACCTACAATAAATGGAATGCTCACACGTGCCACTTACCCTAGAATTTCAGGAGAGAAATTCCAAAAAGTTTTCATTTTTCCAAAGAAACATAATCACAAAATATTTCTTGCCATCGACATGCTGACACTCGACTTGGTCGATGTCATCCCCATGTGGTCCTCTACATACCGAAATTCTATGGGTTTGGTGCTGGAAGATAAATCACCGTTGATTTGCATAATCTTCTCAAGCTCAAGTTGAAATCAGTAGTGGAAGAAGGGAATTAGATGACTAGACAAGGGACAGGATTGTAAGTTGTTTTTTTTTGTTATTCCAGACGTGTTCAGATCGAATTGGAAGTTAAATGTAAAGAAATTTGTTTATGTCATGTGAATCCAAAGATTTAAATTTAGTCTCCTCTGAGGTTTTTGTGTAAACATGTACACATACATACATATTTCCAGAAATTTTTCCCTTCACTAACCGTTTCAATAAGGTGTCTTAAATGACTCGCCTTTAATGCAAACTGCTCGATGGTTTAAAGCGACTGAAATTTTAACATATCAGGGGGCAACTTTAAAGCGCCTTTCTCATAACTACATACATATGTATGTATGTACATACATTATGTATAAGGATTGTATAGTAAGGGCTTAATTTTAACAAATAATTCAGAAGACGGTTTGATTTTACCGGAAATGTACTTTTTACTTGCTCCAAAAAGATTAAGTGTTCTTATTTAGGAAGACGAAATACAGGTATAAACAAGGCGTTCTTGTCGGGCATCGGAAAATATTTGACTCAATACCTAGAAGAGACATGTTCTTATGGTCAGGGAATACATTTTTGGAAGGTTATTTATGGCAGAAATATTGGACAGGGTTAACTTTCTGGTTGAGGTTCATATCGTTGAAATCAAAGCTATGCCAAACTATCGAAATGTTATTAATGGCGCCAGAATACATATGTACATATGTATCTACTCATGTAATCAAACAGTGCTTAAAGAACTGTCGTCCAACCTAGTGACTCCATGTTAGTTAAATACTGTTACGATGGACATATGTATGTACATATGTAACAGGGTAAAACTTGGTTAGGTCCGTGGTCTCCCAGGAATTGTAGGCAACGAATCTGATCTGACCAAAACTATACTGTGGCGTCAACTGTACTGGTAAATTACTGAGAACACAAACTTCGTCTATTTGGGACTAATCAAGCCTTGTTCCTACAAGAGAATCCTTAACTAGATTGTAAACAGAATTAAAGCTGGTCAAAGTTGTTACGGGCCACTGTGACCTGAGGTACCACCTTAACAAATTCAATCTGTTCTCAGAGATGGAATGTCGGCTCTGTTTGAAGGAGGGTGCATTATAAAAATACATTTTCTGTGAATGCCTGGCAATTCTTTGAAAATTAAAACGACTTGAAAAAATATGCAGAAATATTTATGTACGTGTGCACATATATCTAATGTATTTTGTCCACGCTCAAATTCTGGTATATTATATAGTACATCTTAAGACCCCGTCAAACAGAGCGCTTTTTAACGCCGCGTTGTCATACACAGGAATCCATATCCCCCGTCACACAGAACGGTGCAACGCTGCGTTGTGAAAAATAAGATTATTTTTTTAATAAGTTTTAACGCGGCGCGTCTGTATTAATTTTGCTTTGCATGTGTCCTAGATTGAATTTGTTTAGGATTTTTATTTTATTTATTTTTGACATTTTGTGGGAAAATGAAAATCAAGATTCCAATATTTATATACTACCAGCGTCAAAATAGTCTTACCGCCGCGTAAAATAGGGCCTATTCGGAAACGCAAACTTTGCAAAGCAAATGTTTTGCAAAGCAAGAGCAACAAAGCAGTTGAAACGTATACGATTGCAAAGCATACTTTTGATGTTTACGAACAAATTTTTTGCTTTTTTGCTTTAAAAAATAACGATAAACATTTCGATGTAATAACTCTTAAGACTTTATTGGATGGTTGCAATAATAATATTAAAAAAAGGAAAAAATGGGTTTCAAAAATACTATTCCTTGTTTATATAAATTTGCAACCTAAAAATCTGGCCTTTTTGAGATTATAACGTTTTCCGGATGACATCTTTTATAGCCATTTCAGAATAAAAAGAACAACCTTTCAGGTAGGGATAACTTGTATATCATTTTCTTACCTTTAAAATGTAATATGTAATTAAAGATAAAAATGCGTTTTTTTCTGTTTATTTCTGTTTATTTATTCAAAAAAGAACTAATAAATGCAACACAATGCACTTCTCAATTCATATAAATTGCGTTACAAATTAATGCGCCTTTAGTCGTTATTTGGAAAAAAATCGGACAATTCGGTCTAATGTTATTTTAATATTTTTAAGTATATTAATCCGTTCCCTTTCAATTTCCATTTGCTCTTCATGGCGACTATGTTCCTCACCAGCGTCTCTTTTTAGGAATTCCATGATTTCGTTGTTCCTCGTTGTTCTTTTTAAACCCTTAGCATTTCCTAATGGCTGCGATGTAGAGGCTGGCAAATCCTCACCATCTTCGGTCTCAGAGTTATCTTCATACCTATCTTCCAAAGTCGAAATCAACAAAATTCTAGGTGGATCTATGTGTGGCTTTTTCCCGTAAGCTTCATAGAAAGGCTCGAAATACTCCCACCTTGTTGCATCCCGTCCCGTTTTTGAATTCCTTTCTTTAATTCGCTTGTACGTCAATAGCAGATTGTTCCATTTACGAAAAATTTCATCTTTTGTATAACGGAACTCCGGATTGATTTGAAGAGCTTCTTCGCGTACTTTTCCCCACAGCGTCAATTTTTTTTTTTCTCTAGATAAAATCCTTTTCAAATTTCAATCGAATTGAAATAAGGAGTTTGTTCTCCTGATGCGTCCAAGATCTAGCATTTCTTAAAATACAGAAATTTAATTCATATATTTCTTTTAAGTTTGTTATAACTTTTACCTTTCTTCTTCGTAGCACATTTTTTTTTCGAATCAAACACCGTCCGTAAAGTCAACAAATGAAAAAAGCAACACGATTTTGACATTTGCTTAATTAATTTGCTTGCATATACATATGTATGTATTTGCAAAAACTATTTGCGCTACTGCGTTTTAGAATTGTTTGCTTTATCGTATATGCATTTCCGAATGATATACTTTGCATAATTTGCGCAAAGTTTGGGTTTCCGAATAGGACCATAGTCTCACCGCGGCGTTAAAAACGCGCTCTGTTTGACGGAGCCTTTACTGAATCTACAATTAAAATTCCGGGCGTAGCGTCTCGAGAGAGTGTGTCAAAGTGTATTGTGCGTATTGGGTCTTTTCAATAGCTCCTGCATAGAATTATTCCATATTTTCGAAGGAAAATATGTGGATTATATTTACATATCCATACATAGCTTAATCCTGACGTTTATACTATTGAAAATATTTGACTTTAAGTCGCAACATTTCTAAATGACCTAAATAGTTTTTAAGCTTATGGTGTTCCTACGTGTAAGGCAACAAAAAATAAAATTCAGGTAACCCAGATACTGACAGGACATGGCTGTTTCCGGTCGTACTAATTCAAGTAAAAGCATGATGAAAGTTGTTAAAGTTGTCGCCCTTGAAAGAGCAGTCCAGACGGCACTAAACCCATCTAGGGCCACTTTCTTTCGGGATAGTCAAGCTGAATTCACGTCCCAGGACAAGAAGATAATTATATCGAAAACAGTCTCTGCATGCCCACAAACTATAAACAGAATATGCAACACTCATGAAGTCACTCTCTGCTGGGTAATAGACATTACACAGGGGAACGAAACGAAGACCGTGTCATATCTCGCAGCTTATGCCCAACTCTGAACGAAAGAAGGACTAAGAGCATCAAGGTAGGTGTGGGTACAAAGAGTAACTGGGCATTGTCCAGATAGGTGCAATGACCGCCAGTTAAGGCATCAACTCACCTAATTACTGCAGAAGCTCTCTTGACACAGAATTCGACGCTTCCGCTACATGGGAAACGGGCCTTTTAAAGAGCTGGAGTACCTGGTACAAGTTCCACTCTGTAACATATGTTTCGTCAAGATCACAGGTTCGTTTGTTCTAAGACCAACCGATAGACAACATAATTTTAGGCGGTAGCACATTACATAGAGAATTCCAATGGACCAAAAGGGCCCCGTGCAAGCACCTTCAAACGTGCACTTTCCTCGTACCAACTGTCAGATGTAGTAGCGAAATTATAGCTGTGCATTGTGACGATCTGTCCGATTCATCGATGTTGCGTCTTGCTTTTTAATGAATGTCACTGTACTCGCAAATACGCTGGTGATAGCCTGCCGAGTTCTTGACATAATGTGAACATCGTCTTCGTATGCAAGAATTTTGAAAGACTGCGCCGTGTTGTCTTGTTATTTTCAAACAATCTTTTCAAGAGTGATATTGAAAAAAATGACAGCGCGTCACCTTGTCTACAGATGATTTTTGTCTTCAAAGGTCTCGGTCTGATTATTACCAACATTTATGCAGTACCGAGCGTTATCCACCGTCATTCTGCACAAACGGACAAGTTTGGCATGGATGCCAAAACTAGACATGGGTCTCTATAAACTCTCAGCACCGACTGTGACTCTACTACAAGGTTTCCATCCTCATCCCTATAGGTTTCTGTACCAGTCTTTTTGGCTTGACACGATCTTTTACCTTTGGTAAGACTCTTATGTATGTATATGTATATTCATGGAATATAATCTCGATATCTCGCTTCTCAAGCCGATGTTCGCCCCGTCTCTTTTGCTGATAGAACTCACTTATGCAACCTTAATGCCAATCGAAAACGCGCATTAAGCGCATTCCTTATGTTTAATTCATGTGTTTATTGAATTGGTTCTATTCTGTTATATGGTCATTTGTATTTTTCAGTTGTAATTGTTTGGGATAACCTTACTTAACATTTCAAACTCTGAGAAAACCAAACGATAGCTAAAGCCCCACGAGTGAATACAATTCAACACAAAGTCATTTTCCATTTCTTGTGATTAGATATTTATTACCCGAAAAACTTCAAATAACCTAATGTCCCCAATTTCTCTGGGGGAACATGTTCCTAATACTCACTTTGTTGAATTTAAAAGGGATTAAGCAGGACACCCATTAAGTCGGGTTATAAAGCCATTTAAAGTTGGGTAATAATCAAATCACTCCCAAGTCGAAAATTATTTGACCCTCGCAAATGACAAAACTTTATGCCATTGGCTAAAGGATGTAGAATTTCCTACGATAGACCTCATTCGTCCTTTCAGTAAACTTAATACTTTCTTCCCCCTTCAATTTCCTTAATTCTTGCATAGCCTTCTCTCTTATGGCAACGAAGGGTTCAATGTCAGCAATTCAATTGCCCAACAAACAAGACGACAATCATTTGTTCTTTCCTTGCGTGTGGGTAGAAATTGCCGATAAACGTCCTGTGAAAAAAAAAGAATAAAAAAAAAATTGTATAGTCCTTGCTATGATTTCTGTTTCGATCTAAATTAATTCGTGTCTCCAATTATACGCACGCACGAAAATATATTTTTAAAAATTCATGTATTGATACTCGTGCGGTACAAAAGTGGTATAATGTTAGATTTGAAGTTTGGTTATGCTTAACGCTTATCATCAGGATGTCAAATGACATGGGGTAAAGTTTATTTGTGGAAACTTCAAGAAAGGCACTATATTCGTACACAATAGTATGGTAATGTAAGTGTACGGTCAAACTAGAAATCTCAACAGAAACCACACTTGAATCGATTTTAGAGAATCCTTTCTACCAGCATCCCACACTTAGCGGAAGCAATCAACAATGATTTTCAGGATGTTGTTTGCGTTGAAAATGTACATGTGGGTTTCTCTTTGGATAAGATAGTGAGGAAATTGATTTTTTGGGTTAAACGCCAAAAGGAAATAATTTCCTTATTACATTTTGGGCAATATTAACACACACAACTTGATGCTTAAGGGTCCTTAGTGAAGTTAAGGATCATTCATTTCAAAGTTTTAGTTGAAGAAAAGTTTCTTATATGGGTTTTATCAATACGGTATAGGATAGCAGTGAATTATGATGTGACGGCCAATAAAGTTTCTATCAGCAGTATTTTACTACAGAGTAAGTAAGTTAGTGGATCTAATTAGAACGACATACAAAAAAGCTGCAATCCGTTTGAAATCCTGTTTGCAAGCCCTATCATTTGCAAAACAAAGTTTATATTTCAACTGGCAAAAAGACCGTTTTCCATCTGCCATATTGTATCTTGGAATCTTCATGTGACCGACGTTATTGCAAATCTAAGCCTTTTAGTGAAAATCGTCGAATCGAAAATTGGCCAGGCAAAAAATGTAGGCAACGGGAAAAGAAACTTTAAGGCGGATTTGACTTCATGAAGGGTATCTTCTTTAAACTGAGAAACCTGGAGGTTTCAACAAAAATGTTTTGAATACTGCAAAAGATATACGAAGAATACACAACAAAAGAAAACACTTCTACCACTATCTTCTCCAAATGGTTTCAATCGTAAACAGCAGTAAGGCAGTGTTGCCTTTTGATTTTTGAACCTTCTTCTATTTTCAATTTTTTACACAATTTGGTGGCATATTTTCCAGAAGGGGTTACGTTCACTGATGTAAATTGTAAATGCTCTTGCTCTATGATGATGGCATCGTCATACTAACGGAGACTCTTAGCATGCTACAGATCATGATCAATGGACTTCAACAATACTGTAATCCTTGGAATCTACAATTATACACCACCAAATCCAAAGTCATGATTTGTCGAAATGGAATGGGTCGCCATGCAAGGAACGAAAAATGGAATTGGTATAACGAAGAACTTGAAAAAGGAGTTCTAATAACATGCCAGTTATTTTCAATTGTACCCAACGTGTAATAAACTGTTGCTGGAAAGGTATCTTGAGGAGAAACTGAGTAAGAATTAAAAGGTCTTTGACGGCATTGTGACAATGAGCAACCAAAGCGCTAAAGAAGACGAGCATCATTTTATTGGAATTTGCCCCTCACTCAGGGCGATCAGAAGATCCAAATGTATTGATCCGAAAAAGCAACAAAAAGTCTAGGAAAAGGACCAATGCTGTGTTGACTACCTTTGGCTAACGACAATGTACAACAATAGGATTTTGGAATGTTAGGACCCTCCTAGACTCAAGGGACGAATGTTCCCAGAATGGAAGATTCCTCCAACTCAAGCGAGAGTTCACACGGTAAAATTTGGAAATTTGGAGCTGTGTAATAAGACGATTGGATGCCGGGGAATACTACTCGCCCACAAAAAGCACTGTTTTACTCTGGAAAACCACCTGGAAATACTCGTGACTTTGGCGTAAGACTGTAGTTAACACCAGCTGATATACTGGAAACCTTAGAGTGACCGGCTTCAGAGTAGTGTAAACAAATTACCATCATCCAGTGCTATTCTCCGATGATAACCGAGACTGAGGACAGAGATAGTAACCGCTATCAGATCCCTCAAAAGAAATAAAACGGTAGGCATTGATGGTGTCGCTGCCAAACATTTTAAAGCGGCGCCAACTACATCGGGAATGCTGCTCCACGCAATTTTATTCAGAGCTTGGAAAAATGTGCCATTCCCGAAGAATTCAAAAAGAGCGATGATCCCCCAGCTGCCAAAGAAAGGCAATTTTATGGAATGTGGGAACTGGAGAGGAATATCCGTTCTTTTAGCCGTAGCCAATATAATAGCAAGGATAGTTTTAGAGCGGATAAGAGAGCATCTAGATTTAACACTCGGTGTCGAACAGGCGAGCTTTCGGGTTGGATCCTCCTACGTACATCAACATCTTGCGGATCATCATGAAGCAATGCTTCGAGTTCAGGTCCTTGCTCCATTTACTGTTCATCGACTGTAAAAAGGCTTTTGACAGTATGAATAGGGATGCTATCTGGACAAGTAAGTATGTATATGCTTGGCGCTTGAATTTCCGGCCATGAGGAAATAATTTCCCTCCGACTTCAGCCTCAGATATCGAAAAAGTGTCTCGAGTTTTGAAATAAATAAAGTTGTTTAAGTGGTTCCAGATGCAAACACGAAGGTCACGTACGTGAACAGGATACACTCTTCCAGCTCCTGGAAAATTCGCACTCCACCCATGTACACCATCTTATAGCATAGGTCCTTGTGAATAAAGATCGCTACACCTCCACCTTGAGTGGAGTGAAGTCGGTCTTGCAATGTTGTAATTATTGTGCCACAGTTTGTGTTTCTCAAATAATTAAAACCACATCAGAGCTTTAGTTTTCTAACAACTTAAAGAGTGCTGTTCTTCGCTCCCTTATAAGTGAATTCACATTCACCGTAAAAATCTTGAAAGGTTTCTTCTCCATTGTACCCATTACGACTGCAGGTGCGCTACTCATTTCGTCTGCTCTTGTATCTGACGTTTGAATTAGCCCATAACCAGCAAGTCAGGTCAAGCCTCAGGTGTCCTAGGCTCTGGGGCCTGTGAAGAAACCTTCGGATGTTTTTGTATTCTGTTTCCTTGGCCTGGTGCCATTTGTGCGTAAGTGCAGTAGGGAGTGATGGCTTGTGTTTGACAGGAAGCGGGTGGAGGCTTGACATCAACCTTCTGTTGGCGAGCCAGGTTTATTTTTTACATACATATACTGTAACTTGGACAACCCCGATAGTTTGCGAAGTTTCCCGACTTCCTGCATAAAAGCCCAATTCATTACCCACTGAGCCACCGTGCATATACAGATGGATAAAAAAATGGATTTGGACGTTAATGCTGGGGTATATGAATCCAATGGCAAGTCCTCGAAATGACTTGGTAAAGTCTGTGTTGTCCAGGCTGAGCTTTGTGTCATCGAACTATGCTCCAGCATTAACCTGAACTCAGGTATTAAAGATGCCTCTATTCTATTCATATACTAATTGCAAGTCAAGCGGCGCTCAAAGCTCTGAACTCCCACTTGGTTAACTCAAAATCAGTTCTATGGTGCTTAAATATTCTACAGATCTGGTCGGCAGAAAAGACTCCTCTGATTTGTGCAATGAACCCTAACTCTTTTGTAGAATCTGTGATTTTGCTTTCAAATATACCCTAAACAGATGAGAAAACAGCATGAGCCTATTCCATCGGAATAACACAATGCTGGGTACCCGGACATAGTGATATAGAAGGGGAAGATAGCGGATAAATTGGCCAGGAAAAGATCAGAACATAGCTAGGAACATACTTACATAGCATAGTGAAAGGCAAGATAAATCTTAGAATCAGAGAACTAAATAACACCGCTTGGTTATATTGTGTTATACCGCAGTCTTCTGCCAGAATTGAATTAGGGAAGACCGAAAAGCTTATTAGCTATGAGGAAAAAGGGAATCAGCATCTTGATACTATGTTGGCCAACTATGGCCAATGGCCAATAGGCTGGATGACTACTACTGGAGCTGTCAAGATGAGGGGAAAATAGAAACCATTAAAGAATTGCCTTGCGACTGAACTGGGTAAGTTTGCGCAAGTTTAGGAAGCAGCTAACTAGCAACAATGTTGGTTCCCTGATTACGATTTGTTAAATAGGAGCGAAACCAATCATAAACAAATCCTCAAAATCTTGCTTTAAAAAGTTTTGGGATTCATGGTAATTCATTGTCAACCATATCAAATGCTTTTGTAATTCCAATGAATAGAGCTGCTGGAATGTTAGATTCATTAATAGATTCATAAATTTCACTGAAGAATTTCAACAACGCATCTTCCGTCGATTTTCCACATCTAAAACCGAACTGAAGATTACTGAAAAATTCAGATCAAGCTAGAAACGACATTATTCTGTTCTTCATACCTCTTTCAAATACCTTAGAAAACACGGAAAGAAGACATATGGGTCGATAGTTATGCAAATCCAAAGTATGTATCTCGTTTTTTATGTATTGGAATCACTATAGATGTTTTTAATGAATCCGGAAACTCACCCTTTCTAACACTGAGATTAAAATGAAGTATAAGACATCAGCATTGAAAAGAGAAATATTTTTTATTATTTGGCTTGAAATTTGGTCATGGGAAGATGAATTTGATGAAATAAGCGATTGTTATTAATTTGTGAATTTCAAAGGCGGAAAATCAAAAAAACAAAAAGCACCCGGATTAGAGACATTATGTAGAATTGCATCATCATGAGAAAGTTAATTTTCCAGCCTTTTGGAAAATTTTTAAAAAATACTCATTAAAAATATTAGCTATCTTTAACAAATTTTAGATCAACGTCATACGTCTGACGATTTAATATTTCATTCACAAGTCTCCATTCCTTTTTGATATTCCATAAGTTGTCAGCTAGCCAAGAGTATAATAGTCGTCTTTACATTTAGTAATATCGGTTTTCAATTCGCGACATAATGGAAGATAATAGTTTCTAAGCCTTAAATTGTAAGAGTGCTTAGTAACAGATACACGAAGCCGGTTTTTCTTTTTTATTTTCTTTAAAAGTGGCAGGGATAACCACGGTTTAAGGCGTTTAACTTTGTTTGATCACATGTTTATAATTTCACTGCAATTGGAAATATGAGCCTGTATTTATTTTTTTCAGAAACAAATCAAATGCAATAGAGGGATCATTTGCATCGTAAACTTCATCCCAGCACTCGAATGTTAAGGCAGATCGCAATGCAGAATAATCAATATTTTTACATACGTTAAAAACTGCAGAATTTGACTTTTTCTTTACGTGATTGAAGTGAATACATACTTGTTAAACGATGGTCAGTTATTTTCAAGTAAACTACTGCTCTCTTAAAATCAACTGCATTATTCCTATGCAAACGAAGAAAAATATGGTTTAAACATGAACTGGGTGTTTCAGTTACACGAGTTGGGTCAGACACCAAAAAGTTGGGTCTAAAACCAAAAGCAGATAGGGTAGAAACAAAAATGTCAACATCAGAAGAAGAAAAAGAATCAAATATAATATCTATATTAAAATCGCCTAAAATAGCCATATTTTATTATTTTAGATTTAAGGGTTATTAAAAAATCCAAAAAATTCTAAGGGGAATCACATGGAGGGTACAACAACTTATTTTTGTGCAACAAGTTTGTAGCTTTATGCACAAAATGCAATTTAAGGAGAAATAATATGCAATAGTACCTACGTTTTTCAAGTATACATATGTAGGTACATATGTCAGTTTACTTCTCTAATTAACTAATAACAAAAATGTTATCAAAAAAATATAATTATATAAATTAAAATGAAAGGAGATGCTATTAGACCGACTTCTTCAGAAAGATCTGGTTTTTAAATTGCTTTCTCAGTGTAATCTACATATGTATGTATGTACGTATAGAAATCGGTACACTTCGTGTAAAACTTCCGCTTGGAAAAGAATGTTAATGTTTTCCTCTCACTACAGAGTTAAGTTCACCGCACCTCTTGGATAGAATCTCCGGTTGAAAATAATGGAGAGATGATTTTCCGGCACACTTTTCCTTACGATAACACATGGCCCAGGTGGCGCCTGATTTATTACCTTTGCTCCGGTAAGGTTTCGCACTGTGCCACCCTTAGATACTTTTATTCACACATCCCATGCACAACCCTGATGAAAATGTAATACAATGGAATGGGGGCAAAAAGGAATTCAACTTAAGCTCATTTTCTTGGCTCGGCTTCCGGGTAAGAAGTTGGAGGGTATACCTACATACATACATATGTACATATGTACGAGTATGTATGCAAAAGAGTAAGAAAAAAATTCTGAAGAAAATCCTGAATTTTTTGCTTTTCGTTCACCTTGCTAAAAAATCCTAACATTGCGATCATAAATTTCACAGATATCAAATTAACTTTTGGTTATGGAAATATCTTCAGTTCCTTTTGTGACAGAAGTTAGTCCATCTCATCGCCACAGCATATGCATGCGTATATACATATGTATGCATCCACACGTACATATTTATGTACCATACATGTGTTTACTTTGCATATGGGTGCCGTACGGCTTCATCATCAGATTTATCACAAGCAAAATGGAAACGAGTATTTCCAGCTATTGAGTTGGTAGCGCATTAACATGAATGCCACATAACCATTCTATTGCCTAAAATTTTACGATAGAATTATTGGTGACGCATGCAGATACATATGCATTTCGATAAATTTAAGTCAAAAGGTCAAAATGATAGCCTTTGCTAAATTATTGAGCACCTTCATTATAAAGGAAGGATCATATGGGTCTGTCTGCAGCGATAACAAAGCTGCACTCAAGGCGCAGCTTAACCCTATTACGACTTCCAAAATAGGATATGAATTCATGATCTCTGTAGATCTAGTCGGAGGACTAGAGGTTTTTTAACATCGTACTCCACACTGCCTCTGTTGGCACCATTTACCCCATGTCGGTAAGGGAGATCACACAATCTAGGCTGGTGTTATAGAAACTAGTATTGTTGCGGATTACAGTAACTCTTGTCCTCAATTGGTTTCCGACAGTGAATCCGCATCCTAACGTGTGCAACCTTTTATGACAGCTGTAATACAACATCCAACGCATCTCCTGAATCGCAGTAATATCTGTCATGTACTGCGAGAGGACAGGTTATAGGTTTTCAGTAGCGCAGAGCATTAATATCTGTGCATAGAGTATGTCCACATTTCTCTGTTTGGTTATGGGTAGGCATCGTTTCCAAGTTGAATTGAAATAGTTTAAAATTGGCTCATGTTGTTATCTCTAAATAACTGAGCACGTATATTTATAGAAACAAAAAGTTCCTTAGCCTCTGGCCATAAATAGGATCTGCTCAAGCAAGCTTCAACTTCATCAGCACGTGTTCCGCTTTGCATTACCGGCTATGTCTGATAAAAGTCCCTTGCAGCTAAAAATGTGACGCCCCCCATTATGTCATTATTATCGTGGAAATCCTTTAGAGTACGGTTAAGCGCCTCGATGGATTTTTTTATGCTAAACTATAAGGATGCATTGCTGCATTAATTTTGAAGCATATTTGTTTGAGTATATTGCACATAGGAATCACTTGAATCACTGAGTATGGTATTCACTATTCAGTGGTAATTTGAGTGGGTTGTGTGCCCCGAGTAAAGAAGCTGCAATCCCCGAAGAAGAAAGTGCTATTTGTCCTTCTGGTTACAGTTTTGCCAACAAAAGGTTAATAAGCAAAGTTTTCCTGTGCTTACGGGGGCATTCAAAATGAAAATGTTTTCTGTTTGAGCGAACACTATCAATAACCTGATTATAAACATTTCTCTGGTCTCAATGAAATAATATATAGCGCCACTTTTGGCGCTTTTTGGGCCGAAAAGGGGAAAAGGGGAAAAGGGGAAACTGTCTCAAAAAAAGGGGAAAACGCGTATTTGAAATATTCATTTCAAAATCACAAAATCTTATAAAAATAAGTCATCAATATGCAAATCTCCATTGTCAACAAATGATTTGTTTAACAAACATCGTAAGTAAGTAAGTATCAAGTCAATCCATGCGTTAAGACACGTTGATAATTTCTGTTCGAAGCCGGATAGTAGGAAGGCGATACGCATTCCGACCAGATTTTTTCGGAAGTTTTTCCGAACGGATACCTCGATAAGCCTGAATATGTATGTATTATACGGGCTCAATACGTGTTTTTCGTTTGTTAAAAAAGGGAAATATTGCGGGGAAAATAGACTGAAGAAAAGGGGAAAAAATGCGACACAAAAAGAGAAAATTAATTTCGAAAATCTGGGAACACCGGCTCTATTCCTGTACTTTCTGCACCAAAATTAGCAGATTTTTAAGGAGTGGGGTTGAAAGTTTCTCAGAGAGAGGCAGAAACACCAAAAAGAAGGGGAACGCGTTGAACAACAACGAACAACGCCAGGGAGATAGCGTTTGGATGTGTCATCAAGACATGGAATGGTTGGCCAAGGTTGTGCCACGTCATACGGCACAACTCTGCTTTCTTGGCGAACAAATACTTTGAAGAGGCACTGGAGGAGGGATTTTGCGTATTAGGGTTAAAGTTAGGGTAGATCTAAGTTAGGTAAGGGTAATTAGGGCTTAGCTTTGATATTATGTTAGCATAGGTTTAGTTTAGACTAGCTGGATTAAGTTTCGCGGTCTCCTCTTCTTCTACTTTCGCATTGGGATAGGTCCTTGAATATTTTCTTTCCTCTTCTCTTTTCTATCCTTTTTTTTGTCCGTCCGAAGTCAACGTAGAGTAGCTTCCTCCTTCGTTTGCTTTATTTTTTTTTTTTTGTTCAGGCACGAGATTTTGTGTGTTGAGCAGGTGGTGTAAAGTGGGGGGTGACAAGAACCACCCCGTCCCACGAGCTGAGCCGAGCGACCACAAGCGTGCCGCTGTCCTCCTCACCTGCACCGAAGATGCCCCCTTGGCCCTACCCTGGCTCATAACATATTCGTCACCTCGATCTACCCTATGAAATAATCGGTATTCAGAATTTAATCTTGACCAGTTTGTCATCACAGTACCTTTAAAATAATCTCTCTGATTTCAAAGTAATGAATTGGATATAAATCTTAAAAACCGAGGGTACCACGGAATTGAGAATTATTGTCAGATATCCTTATCTATTCCCTTCGCTTTAAATTGTTCATCTACATATGTAAGCATGAATGTTTTTAATTGTCGTTTTACTTCACTTTGTACAAGCTTACATTACAAACTGTTGTACATATGTACAAACATATATTACAAAATGAATGCACCCAATGGGGAAAGCATAACAGGGGACAGAAGATGGGGTTAAAAAAAATAAAATAAGTTGATGCTGCCAATAAAGTCGATGCAGTCTTTTTCACTCCATTTCGAACGAGGATTTATATTCCAGACAGAGAAGATGAGAAAAACGCAGAACGCAAAAATGAGGTGCTTTTCCATTCGTATGATGGATTAAAAACGCCATTTTGAACGGTGAAATGAATTTAATTGCATTCATTGTATATTCGAAATGATTTGGGCGTTTTTTTTTGCACTTTATTGCTTAATTAAATCACGAGCTTGCTCATATCATTAAATTGAGTTCACATGTAGATATTTTGCTTTTGAATTTATAAATTAAAATTTATATTTTTAATGTACTGAACTGAGGCATATATATCATTCTGACCTGATGATGTGCCCATATTTTGTTAAAATTAATTGCAAATAGAAAATGAAATCAACCTAAACGATGTCTCTACTGATAAGTGAATAAGATGAAATATCCCAGCTCTAAATATGATTTATTTAAAAGTATAATCTTTAAAATGTACTACTCTTTGAAGAGATTTGAGTGTAAGAAGGTTTTGTGTGGTGTGGAAGATCAAATACCACTACACATACATATGTATATACAGTAGGCAGCAAAAATAAGTTTCCATAGAATATTGAAAACAAAAACTAACTCTCCTTGCAAATTCTAGGTGTTTTTCTTGCTGCAACATATTTTTAGAGATTGTTAAGATAACTGGCAACTTGTCTGTACTCTGCCATATACTATGAAATTTCGCTGTGCAAGCGTCATTTCGAGTTAAGCTATCAGTTGAAGCAGGGCAATAATAAAAATACGATGATTTTTTTGATAATGTCCTTTGGACGGATGAATCCATGATACCAATGAACTATTCGCATGGCAAAGTTTGTGTCTGGAGGAAAAAAGGTGAGGCACTGTCCTATAAGTGTACCAAACCTACACTAAAATCAGTCCAAAGTTGGGTTAAGGTATGGGGTTGATTTTCCTCATATGGCGTGGGCAAAATTATTATTCTGGAGGGAAAAGTTAACGCTTCTGTTTTCCTCAATTTGCTGCGAAAAGTGATAATTAACGAAGGCGAACGCCTTTTTGGAGGAGACTTCGTCCTGCAGCAGGATAATGCGCCCATCGATAATGCCAAAATAGTGAGGGACTATGTGCTACAGGAAGTCACGAATCTGATGCACCACAAAGCCCTGACCTCTCCCCAATAGAGATCTTATGGGCTTTATTGAAAATAAAGATAGCAGACAGGCAACCAAGAAACATCAACGAGCTAAAAAACTGCATCAGGGAGTTATGGCCACAGTTTACTATAGAAGAATGCCAAAAGCTTACGCGTTCTATGCCGCATCGATTAGCGTCTATGTCGCTCAATAATGGCGGACATTGTGGCTATTAAAAGTGTGGAAACATATTTTTGCTGCAATTGTTTTGTAAGGTTTTTTTAAAACATTCTTTTTTATTTGTTTATGTTTATTTTTTTTTCATATCTGTTACGTTTTTTAATTATAATATAACTAGCTGACCCGTGCTCGCCTTGCTTCGCCCCCTGCCAGTTTTAAGACAGAAACGTATTCAGCTTCTGAATTCCCCATGAAATAGATTTGTAGGAAATTGGGATTAGCGTTACTGTCAGGCATTAAAGTTCCGATAAGGTGGTAAACTTGACCCCAAATCTTAAAAGTGGGAATAAAGTTGCCTTCTGTTATGCGTTTATCACCAAAGGAGGTCATTTGAAAGGCTGAGTTAAACTTTCTGGGACTCTCTAAAAAAGTTTTTGACTAAAGATGATCACCCAGTAAAATGCTCTTTGGTGGTTTCCGCGGTGCACCTACAGATTTTTCTGAACATGTACTTTTCCGCTTGAACAACACAATCCAGCAGATTCTTTCGCCCACTTTTGTGCACCACAAAACCTACAAACCTCAGACATTGTACCTACATGCGACTCCTTTTGGTATGAAATGAAAAGTTCATATTGAAAATATGAATTTTTCTTTAGGCTCCACGGTCGGACAACATTTTCACCGATAACAATAAACCGTTCACTAACAGAACCAAGTCTAATAACAGTGGAACTTTGCACATTTCTCAGCCGAGACATTCGCCTAGTTTTTGTTTCTTTACCCCTGCGCCCAATATCAGGCTTAGAATATTTCTTACTAATTTTAGTTGACGCATTTGTTGAAATACATACCAACTGATTTGGTTAAACTGAATATAATACTGAAAATGTGCAAACTCAATTATAACAACCCCATTGGGAATCGCTACCGTAGCACACACAGACACAACATGCACACAACCTATCCAGTATGCATGTATAACAGAAAAATAAGGATATAAGAAAACACACATCCTTCTATCGGCAGCCACTCGCCTCTGCTCATAAATTTAGCGAAAGGAGAATAAAGAACAAAAAAATGATTATCACCACTGAGACATGGTTGGGAGACATGATCAATGAAAAATTAATCAAATTCTGAATTTTACAAATGATATTTTTGGATATTGCTCAGCTTCTAGATGACGTAGAATCATAATTTCGGACTTGAAATTTGCGTCTTTAAAAACTCTAAACGACAAAACTAATTTGATTATAATCGACAAAGGCAAAGTTGATGTTATTTGTGTTTCTAAATTATTTTGTCTCTTTTTGTGGTCTCCCAAGCACAAAACTGTATAAGTAGCTTTATCTAAACCTAGTCCATGCCATTTCGTAAACACCAGATAAAGAAATATCAACTTCATTTTATAATAGTAGTTGATACATACATATGTATGTAACTACAGAATGAACACGCATAAACACGAACGCCGCTTGGGCACCGATAGTGGCAATGGTCTCCACTGATCGTATTCGCAATACAATGCAAATAATTATGTTTTATGTTTTAATAATGTTATAACTTTTCTCTAAGACAACGTACAGAGATAATATATATACCAATGGATTTGTTAATGAAAGTTCTACATAGATATGTAAATTAAATTTAGTTCTGTTTGGTGAGAGTTAAGAAAAATTGAGATAAACCACCGAAAAATGGGGAAAAAATCAAATTTAATACTTCTTTTGTTTATTTAAAAGGTTTTTGCTAAAAGAAACTTAATATGTGGTATAGAAAAAACTCCGCAGAAGAATTCTGAATCTACAGGAGAAAACTGCACTCAAATGCGTTAGGTAGATTCGAAAATTTCGTGGCAGATACATATACATCGAATCTGATTTGCCTTTTATAGAAGTAAGTGATGTAAGTGAAAAATATCCATTATTACTTTGATTAAAAACATTGAATTTAGAGAAATCAGTCAACTTTTGCTTTTCTTAAATGTGTGGAAACTTATTTTTCCTGCTCACTGTACATACATATATGTATTTATTTCGCCTATCTCTTATATATTATGATAAACTACTTATCTATACATAAGTATATTCGAGCCGACAAAAGTTCATTAAGCCCATAATTTGTACGATGCAGGCGCTCATAGAAGGTTGACTGCTGGCTTAAAATTCTTAAAGAAAAAATGTAAATCCATAAGATGGAGTAATGGGGGACATTTTACATATATGATAGGTAGTTTGAAAGGTCTCTTATAAATATTACGGAAGAGTATTTGAGGCGCTCCTACAGTGACAACAAATCAATTAAAAACACCTGGATTTATAAACAAGCATCTTAGTTTCCTAGTTTATTTTGTGTGTAACTTATGTATCTGGTAAAATTTTTTTGAATTCTTTCTATTCTTTCAGAATGAGTTGTATAAAATGGGCACCAAACAGAACTGCAGTATTCCAAAACAGATCTAACTAGTTACGGTAATCGCACCCCCAGTGATACCGCGGGAGCTTAAGTACACATAATATACATACATGTATCCAGTATCATACACGCGCAGACTGCGTAATCCAATATCATACACGCGCAGACTGCATTTGCCCCATCAGCGTATCAGCACAGGCGTGCACTGCACTCGCTGCGTGTGCGCAAGATCAGCAGAATTAGTTAATAAATAGGAAAAAGCTAATGTTATTTTTGTAGTTGATTTGAATCCCGTGATGAAACCGGTCAAATAAAGAATTTTATAATTTAATTGTCGAGTAGTTTTATTTCCCAGCAGTGTTGTTGTTTTTTTGTCATTGAGTGGCTAACCCACCTTAACTGGCGCAGTCGACGAGCGAACCACGGTCGCGAAACAAAAGTGGAATTAACTAAAAAATATAAAATTTACTTCATCAAGTGAAAGTGAATTAAGCAGTTCGAATAAAAAGTTAAGATAACCAAAGTTAAATTAACAAAAATCTTACTACATCAAGTGATAGTGAGTTTTAAACTATTCGAATTAGAAGTTAAAACCAACCAAAGTTGAATTAACTTAATCAAATAATTGTGAATATTCAATCAACCAAAGTTGAACTAACTTAATAAAAAAAAAATTGTGAATAAATATTCGGTAATCAACCAAAGTTGAACCAAATCAAGATTCAAATAAATAAAAGAGGAGGCAGTTCATCACTCAAGCAACAGGACACAACAGTATGCAGGAAATAATTGTAATAATTGTATTAATGTAAGTCATTAGAAATTATATTTAAAAGAAAAATTGTGTAAATCTCTTTTCCTCACTATTAAATCTAAATTTAATCAACCGTAATTGTACGAAATATTTATATTCAAAATTGAGTCGGTTATAGCTGAATTCGAGAAATTATCCTTAAAAATGCCACAAGATTCTTTAAATACCCAAATTACTCCTGAGAGTTCACAAACCCCTTCACTATCTCCACCCAACCCCTCCCAAAATATGACATCAAATATCGCAGATTACAACACACCAGATATTATGGTTACAAGCCATAAGACAGAAGATTAAAGGAAGAGCCAGTGACAGACTTCGCCTACACGGTGAGCTTAAGTCCTGGAACGAAATTAGTCAATGCCTAAAGAGACACTTCTCAGATCATAGAGATCAAAGAACATTGTACAATACCTTATCAACTTTGAAACAGACTAGCACAATCAGACATTTTTATGAGCAAATTCTATCGCTTGTTACGGCCTTGAATACATCAATAGAGGGAGACGAATACATAAAGAAAATAATGATAGAAAGAAATCTGGCCGAAGGGCTAGATACCTTTATCAAAGGCTGCAAAGAACCAATCAAAACAATCCTTTTATCTAGGAATCCGGAATCGTTAGACACAGCTTTCGATATGGCTCTCAGCATTGAACCACATTCAGAGCCCCGGCACATATCCACTAACCAAAAACAAAAAGGAACGTTCTTTTAGCAAGGTACTTATAACCAACCTCAAAGAGGTTTGGGATCAGGCCAATTCAGAAACAATTTTAACCAAACTAATAGAGGTCTTGGTTCAGGTCAGTTTAGGAATAATTTTAATCCACAACATAGAGAAGGCACCACGAATACCAGACACCATAGACAGGAGCCCATGAACATTGACAACTCCAGACAGTTTAGACAAAACACTAGATATCGAAACAATCCCACTCCAATGAATGTTGACCCATCCACTCAGACTCAAAATCGAAGAACACGGCCCGAAGAATTATTCTCCTATGAAAATTTTCAGGAGGAAGGCCCGATAGACAGACACAAGTAAATACACTCCCTTACGTTAATATAAAAACCCCAAATAAAATCCTTAAATTACTTATAGATACGGGTGCTTCTAGTTCCCTACTAAGTCCAAGTTTAATTCAGTCCTGTCATAAAATAAAAATGAAACCTATGCTAATTAAAGCCTTAGGGAGCTCTACAATAATCGATGAAAAAGTTGAAACATTTCTATTTAAAGAATTCGGAGAAAACCCTCCACCAGCTACGTTCTACTTGTTTAAATTTCACGACTACTTCGATGGAGTCATTGAAAATGATATTCTGTCAAGAAGTGAGATACAAATAGACCTTACAAAGAACATAATTAGAAGAAATGGAACCGAAGTTCCAATATTCTATAAACCCCTAACGGAGTCATACGCTTATGCGTTAGCCCCAAATACAATCAAGTATCTCGAAATCCCTGTGGATAAGGAATATGGAGAGATACTCCTGGAAGAACAGGTAATTAACAACGCACGCATACTAGGCGGACTTTACGAGGCACACAACTGGAGAACAAAAGCAGTAGTAGAAAATTACGAGATTTATCTGAAAATTAATCAACCTCTAAAAACTACCTTAGTAAATACAATTAATATAAACAACATAACAGTAAACGAACCCTAGAATGAAAATCTGCGCGAAAAACTACGATTGAATCACTTGAATGCCGAAGAGCGAAAGATGATATCGAAACTAATACATAAATACAGCGAAATATTTTATAAAGAAGGCGAAGACCTTAGCTTCACAAATCAAGTTAAACATAAGATTAAAACTGTAGATGACATCCCCATTTATTCAAAGACATACCGATATCCCTACATTCACAGGGAAGTGGTGAAACGCCAAATAGAGAAAATGTTGAAAGAGGGAATTATACGCCAAAGTTACTCACCATGGTCATCACCGATCTGGATTGTACCGAAAAAAGCCGATGCTTCAGGCAAAAAGAAATGGCGATTAGTGGTTGACTATAGGAAACTAAATGAAAAAACCGTTAATGACAAGTATCCTCTCCCCAACATTTCTGAAATTCTAGATAAACTAGGCAGGGCAATGTATTTCAGCACCTTGGATCTCGCTTCGGGATTCCATCAAATAGAGGTGTATCCGGAGGACATAAAGAAAACCGCATTCACAGTGGAAAATGGACACTACGAGTACGTTCGTATGCCATTCGGGCTGAAAAACGCACCCGCCACTTTCCAGCGTGTAATGCACAACGTCCTGAAAGAATTGCAAAGCAATGTGTGTTTAGTATACATGGACGACATTATTGTTTTTTCTACCTCCCTAGTCGAACACATACAAAATCTCAGTAAAGTTTTCAATGCACTTCAGAAAGCAAATCTGAAAGTACAACTAGATAAATCTGAGTTTCTACAGAAAGAAGTAGCTTTTCTCGGACATATCATTTCAGAGGATGGCATTAAGCCTAATCCTGAGAAAATCAAAGCAGTTAAAGAATATCCGATCCCAAAAACACCAAGACAGATTAAACAGTTTCTTGGACTTTTAGGATATTATCGCAAATTCATAAGGGATTTCGCGAAGTTAACGAAACCTCTTACATCAAAATTAAAAAAAGGAGCAAAAATCGATCTGCACGACCCAACTTACACTAAATGCTTTGAGACGTGTAAAGACATGTTAATTAACGATCCTATTCTAGCATACCCAGACTTTGACAAACCGTTTATACTGACAACGGATGCGTCTAATCAAGCCCTTGGAGCAGTTCTATCCCAAATACAAAACGGCAATGAACATCCAATTTGCTACGCAAGCAGAACGCTCAACGATCATGAGCAAAATTACTCTACAATTGAAAAAGAGCTGCTAGCAATTGTATGGGCCACTAAGTACTTTAGGCCATATCTATTTGGTAACAAGTTTAAGATCCAAACAGACCATAAACCCCTAAATTGGCTCATGTCCTTAAAAGAACCCAATTCAAAATTAGTGCGCTGGCGACTTAAACTTGAAGAATTTAACTACGAAATTCAATATAAACCAGGAAAAATTAATAATAACGCAGACGCTCTCTCAAGAATACCCCAGGAATCGGATAAAACACCTAAAATGGAAATTAACATGCAGGAATCGACATCAGGAAATACAGCGCATAGTGCGGAAACAGACAACCAAGACTTAATTCCTATATCTGAATCATGTCTCAATCAATTTAAGAACCAATTTATAATTTCATTAAGGCAAAGTGAAAGTGCATCTATTAAGACAACAAAACTCTTTAAAAACACTAGGAAATCCATACAGTTAAAAAACTACGATGAGGATTCTTTAGTGCAAATAATAAAGAATCATTTTAATCCTAATCAAATTAACGCGGTCTATATAGAAAACTTAGAATTATTCTTAGCACTTCAAAATGTTTATGAAAAATATTTTTCTAGGAGTAAGCAAATGAGAATTCTCCGATGTACTCGATTAAGAGAAGACATAACGGACGAGCTGGAACAAGATGAAATTATTAAAAAATGCCATTTGGAAAATAACCATAGAGGAATAAACGAATGTTTTGAACACATTAAAAGGAAATACTTTTTCCCTAACCTCAAACGTAAAATAACAATCTTTATTAAACAGTGCGACATCTGCCAAACTGAAAAATACGAAAGAAACCCCCCAAAGCATAAGTTTGAATTTACACCAACCCCTAAATCACCCTTAGAAATCTGTCACATAGACTTATTCTTTCCTAGCAAAGGCAAGCCATTACTAACTATAATAGATAAATTTTCAAGGTACGCCCAAGCATATCCCCTAGAAACTCGTAATACACCACACATTAAGGAAGCTCTATTAAAATTTTTTAGTCAGTTTGGAAAGCCTAAACTATTAGTAACAGACCAAGAAGGTGCAGTCACAACCATAGGAATGAGAGAATTCTTTTCTGAAAACAACATAGGTATTCATTTTACATGATCCAATTCCTCAACTTCGAATGCTCCAATAGAAAGATTCCACTCTACATTACTAGAGCATTTAAGAATAATAACAAATAACGAAAATACATCGTTCGAGGAATCGATCTATAAAGCACTCTATGGATACAACAATTCTATAAACCAAATTACTAAATTCGCCCCATTCGAATTATTTTTCGGTAGAAAATTTGATACCCCATTAGAACCAAATCTAGGAAAAATTCAAGAGCATAGGCAGGAAATTTTTAATGAAGCTCACCAAAATAGTAACAAGCAAAAAGAAAATTATATTAATAAACTTAACCAGAATAGGGAAGACCCAATTACATTACCGACTGACAAAGACGTTTACAAGAAAGAGAGACCGACAAACAAACTTCAAAAGAGATTTAAGAAAATGAGAATACAAAGGCAGGAAAAAAAATACAGCTTTCGATAACGCAGATAGGAAATTTCATAAAAATAAAATTAAGAAACCTCGAAAATTTCAGGCTCAGGACAGCACAAACGCAACTAGAGATACAGGACCTAACGAACAACCCCGGACTAGTAGCCATACAGACGAGTAGCGACGTTAATATAATCAGAAATTACCACAAGCTTATCCATATAATAAACCTAGAAAACTATAAAACAAGTATTGAGAATATTGGCAAAAACGTAAACTTTATCAGGAATAATATCATCATTAAAACACTTCAGCAAAAATTTGACAATCTACAGAAAACATTCGATATTATCTATCCACATAACCGCAACAGAAGAGCATTAATAAATCTACTTGGAACAGGAATAAAGTTTATTACAGGAAACATGGACCATACAGACGCAATAGAAATTAACAATCAAATTAGAGAACTTCAATTGAACAACGAACAACTGACAAATTACCAAAACTCACAGACGAGAATAAACCAAGACATGATAGATAGATTCAATAATATAACAGAACATATTAATAAACAACAAGAAACCATTAATACATACTTAAGTGAAATAGGGAAACAGATTAGCAAAATTCACGAAGACGACTTTACCTTTATGCAATACATATACCAAACTTCCTACGACATTGATGTACTCAAAAGCCATTTAGATGATATCTCCGAATCTATTCAGTAAGCTAAACTTAAAGTAATATCAAGAAATATTTTAAACCCTAAAGAACTAGAATTTGCTTTCAAAAAATTAAGTTCGCAAGGAATTTCTGTTGATTCACTTAAATAAATATACAGCATGTGTGAACTTCAAGCGTTTTATCACGCCACAAATATAATTTTCGTCATAAAAATACCTCTTTTCCATCCAGAAAAATTTAGAGAATATCTCCTAGAATCCGTCCCTACCTTAAAAAATAAATCCCTATCCATACATTATCCCATACTCTTACAAAATAATGAAGAATCTTACTTTTCAAAAGAAGAATGTAATAGCATTAATAATATAAAAACATGTCAGAGTAAAAATCTTATAAATGATTTATGTTACTCTAAGATAGTTTTAGGATTGCCAGGTAAATGTAACTATAATGAAGATAATGAAATCAACATTGTAAGACAAATTAACGATAATTTTGTTATACTAAAAAATGTTAAAAATACTCTAATAGAATCTAATTGTATACCTAAAAGAATGATCAATGGAAATGTTCTTATAAAAATGAAAAATTGTTCAGTTACTATAAACGGTATAAAGTACGAAGATTTTAAAACAACTTACTATGAAGATTTTCACATTGTACCACTACATAATTTAGACATAACTTATAATAAAATTGTACCCGAATTAAGTTTAAGGAAATTAGAAAACTATAATATTGAAAATAAAGATCTAATTAAAAGAATTCATTTTAGAAGCAATATTCATAATTCAACACAATATATTCTCATACTATTTGTTATAATAATTGTAATTGTATACTTAACATTAAGCATAAGGAAAAACAAAATTTCATCTAGCGAAACATCGCCATCAATACAGATCTACCCAACACCAGCACAACAGTCTAATTCGCCGGAGTCTCATCTTAATGAGGGGGGAGTTACGGTAATCGCACCCTCAGTGATACCGCGGGAGCTTAAGTACACATAATATACATACATGTATCCAGTATCATACACGCGCAGACTGCGTAATCCAATATCATACACGCGCAGACTGCATTTGCCCCATCAGCGTATCAGCACAGGCGTGCACTGCACTCGCTGCGTGTGCGCAAGATCAGCAGAATTAGTTAATAAATAGGAAAAAGCTAATGTTATTTTTGTAGTTGATTTGAATCCCGTGATGAAACCGGTCAAATAAAGAATTTTATAATTTAATTGTCGAGTAGTTTTATTTCCCAGCAGTGTTGTTGTTTTTTTGTCATTGAGTGGCTAACCCACCTTAACTATATACATATGTATATATGTATAGTGATTTCAATGCGTTTGGGTCAGTAAATTCCCGGTATGTTTTTCTTTTAACGAAACCAAACATTGAATTTGTTTTGCTTATAGCGTAGTCGATATGCAGTGTAAACCTTAACTTTGTGTCTAAATGCGAATATCTCCTTTGTGATTAACTTTTTCAAGGCATTATCACTGCTGTTGCTGAATGTAATTGATTTAAAATGCCTATAACACGAAGAAATTTGGTATTTTGAGATGTTTAAATTAAAATAAATAATTTACACCATTGAGCTAATATAGATACGAGTAGATCATTATCAATGAGGACACAATCATGAATAGAAGCAATCGTACGATACAACTTTAAATCATCCTCAAAGAGCAAACAAAGTGAGTTTTAAAGATTAATGGAATATCATTTACAAAAACCAGGAAAAGTAAGGGTCGTAGATGACTGCCTTGTGGTACACCAGATGTCACAGTAATTTGAGGTCTGCGACCTATTTTCTAAAGCTGTGAATATATATTTAGTCAAAATACACCAGTTTGTAGTGGTAGATCTACCGGAGACAAACCAATGTCTATTAATAGATATATGCATGTTCCTTGACAAGAAAATAGAGTTTGTAATAAGTTTCAGACGGCTCCGGAGTCAAACAAATGATCTTTCTATCGAATGGAAAGTGTATGAATCTTGAAAGAAAATGCTTTGAAAAACAATTAACCCGATTAAACTAATCAGTGTTTTTTCTTACTTTTTCTAAAACCTTATCGGACAACCTCATCCAATTTTAGGATACATAAATACTTTTACAAACTAACGATTTTGATATAAAATTTGCGCAAATTATGTTTTTTGAATGGAAAATATGAAAAACACGAAAATTGCTCTAGGTTTATTTGGTCACTGTTGGAACTAACTTACGTCCAATTTACATATCTTAGCGTTATGCTTCAAAATCAGCGGAAATCGGCTCATGCGAATGACCAACGTTTGTATACAAATCACCAAGCAAGCGGTTTTGCATTTGGTTTAATTTGGTACGCAGTTGGAAGGTCATTGGCAAGCTTCGCATTATCATTTCTTGTTTTGTTCGGCTGTTCACAGTTTTGATCTGAACATGCATTACTGCTGCCAGTCTACAGAGACATTCTAGGTAACTGCAGACAAACTCGCCAGACAGAGTACTACTCTGGGAATTCTGCCTGTTAGGCAATCCCTAGGTACATACATATGTATGCCCCTGGCTACATGTAAGAATCTATTTACTAAAGCTGAATGCTATTAGCAAGACAGATCTCAGATTGGAAAACTGGTCAACGTGTCACATTTCGAGACAGACCTGGCCTAAGCTGGACCATAAACGTATAAACGTAGTGTCAAGTTGGTCAAACTAAAGCGATCACAGATCAACTGCGTTGTCGGTATTCTCGCTGGATACTGTCTTATAGGCCAATATGCCAGAACACTCGGCCTCTTTTCTAACGACTTCTGCAGGAGCTGCAGGGACGAGGAGAAGGAGGAAACTATCCTTCACATCCTATGTAATTGCCGAGCTTTGTCGCATAAAAGAATGCCCTATTTAGGGTCCCCTTTCCTTGAAGACCTTGGCGATCTGGCGTCATGTACAACCATCATATTATCAAAAGCTCGGTTGGTTTTGTTAGTCCCTGAGTGGCCTTCTGGTTTGATCCATGCTATCACGAAGGACCTTTACTGGCCTAAGTGTGTCTGCACTCTCATGCGGACAGCCTACCTAACCTAACTTTACCTACATCAAATATTATTGGTTTAACAAACATTTGAAATTAAATAGTTTCCTGGTAAATTAATAATATGGTTATCACAATATTGTAATACAGTTTCATTATTAATGTATATTTTCAAAACAGATTCTTCATCTAATTCTTCTATACTATTGCAGTTACATTATTACAAACCAATGAATATGTTTTCTGAAAAATTAGATTTTTACTATGTTTCAGATGTATATATACTATATATATAACTTACTGGTATTTTTATTGCAAATATCAAACAATCATTCTTATATTCCATCACTCCAGCTTTTAACAGTTTTAATTCATGAAAATCTGTAGTAGTCCGACTCTTCTATTCTTTACATACTCGGATGAATTAGATTGTTTTTGGTTGCTATGATGTTGTCAAGTATTTGACTTTGTTTTCTAAATACCTTAATTTGGTTTCTTGATCCAGAAATAAGAACTTGTCACTTTTTGAGGGTTATATGATTCTAAAATTTTCTTTCTATCGATTTCTATCAGTATTTTTAGATCATATAATGTTCTGTTAAAATGATCGTTTATTTTAATTTTTTTGTTAAGGCTTACAATAGCTTTATGGTTATTACTCTCAGTAACCTGTAAATTATCCGTTATATCTTGTCGATCAGCGGCAATATTGTTGCGAATAACAATTTTGAGCCCTGCCTATGATATTTAATAAACCACTTTTTTCTATTTGATTTAAATTGTCTATTTGGATGACAACAATTTCTTGTATCTCTGGTGTCCCGCAAGGTAGTCATTTGGGACCCCTGTTTTTCATAATTTTTATTGACGATATTCTTCAGTGCATAAAATTCTGTTAATGCTTATTGTATGCAGATGATCTGAAAATATTCCTTAAGATAAAGTGCGCAGATGATTGTAGAAAGATTTAGTCTGACCTTAACAATCTACTTAACTGGTGCACCCAAAATTGGTTAAAGTTAAGCAAACAAAAGTGTTCGGCTATTTCTTTTTCAAGATCACAGATATGTACATATATTATTCGCACGACTATTTTCTTGAAATTCTTGAATAGAGTTAGTCAAATCAAGGATCTTGGTGTCATTATTGATATTAAACTTACCTACGTTCGTCATGTAAAATACATTTATAGTCGCTAAAGCTAATTCACTTATCGGGTTTATTAAAAGGAATTCCAGATATTTTAGAGATATGTGGATACTCTATTGTCTTTATTCATTTCACTGGTTAGATCGATCCTTGAATATGCCGATATTATATGGAATCCTATTTATGAAAGTTATTCAGACCGAATTGAGAGGGTTCAGAGACGTTTTACCAAATTCATATTCTTTTAAAGGCGTTAGAACTTTGAACCATCCTATAGTGCACGATGCAAATTACTTGGTATATTGACTCTTAACGTAAGAAGGTATGCTCACGATATTATGTTTGTTAGAGACGTTATGTGTTTCAATTAAAGACCTCCCTTTTATCTAGAGTGCCTCTTTATACACCTAAAAGGCATCTAAGGTCAAGTTACGTTTCTTTCAAGCGAAAAAAAGAACAAACAATGGTCGTAACGAGTCAATCTCAATTTAACTAATTGCCTCCAGTTTCATACACAAAACTGATTCAGGTCCATTACCGTTTTTACGCGTCACATTAGGCAAAGTTTTCTTTTGCTGCGTGCTTCCTCCAGTATGGATTCGAAGACTCTGCAGGTCGGACCGTTGATATCAATCTGTTCCACAGTTCCAGCAATTATAAACGTTAGATTCGGACTCCCTTGACCAAATGCGTTGCGGTGAGCAGCCCATATAGTTCGTGATTATATTTTCACGAAATCACCACTTATGCAGAATGAATCGAAAATATCGATTGTTTTTTTTTTTTTAAACAACCGAGGGAAGAACGGTGCTACAGCCAACACAGCCCATAAAACACACAAGAATTCGAAGTGCTTGTCTCCGCGTAGTCGGAGAATGCGGTAGGTACGGCTGGCGAAATTGCCGATTTGAATTTAGCAAACTTTCTTTTGCGGGATATTTGAAGTGAAGGTTTGATACGTTTTAACGGTTATTTAAAATTATGATGCCCAATTATGAATCAACACAGTTCACAATAAAAGTTTTCATGTCCTTAAATTGGGCAGGGGTGCCTAGACCACATGTCAGCTTAACCTGTTTTAAGAGTTCAGATCCCTCAATTTAACTTAAAGGATTGTAAAATTAATTGTTTTAAAATTTATGTTCAAATTGGGTCTATTAATCGCGAAACAGAATGACCTATCAGATATGAAATATCTATTTGTCCTTAAAGGATAGCAACGTGTTTCAATTAGTATTCATTGAAACAGACATAAATCAAGGGAAAACGTAAAAACTTTCCAAGTCAACTTAATTGGTCTGTCAAGTTTTTTTTTCTTTTTCCTTGTACCTCCATAATTGACTCTCTAACTTCTAGGCCCCAATGCCTTTCAAATGAATGCTCTCAAATAAAGTTGTGCCTTTGAAAACTCTACCATTGTTAACCCTCAATTCAGTCCTGTAATGATCTATAATATATTTCCCTGGAGCTTATGCAAATGATTCTGCGATACATAGCACACATTTAAGTACAAACACTTAAGGAAGTCGTCAGTTTAAGACGTCAGTTTCAGGAAAAGAGGAATTGAAAGGATGTTTGCTGAATAAACAAAACTTATTTTTCTCGCACCCACATACAGGCGAGGGGGAAATCATTGACCTCCTTATAACAAAGGCACTTATTTATAATTTTCTTTTACGGAAGGCGATGGATTCTGTTTGCAGAGAAAAGGGTGTTATTCTACACTCAAGCGGATATTTTATCAATACCCTTGTCTAAGGATTTATGTTCTTGCACTATAACCCTATGAGTAAATCGGCTTTAACTTATAGTTTTAAGCGCAGTGAAGTGTTTACTCGTATATAAGTTGTTTAGTTGCCTACTATGCTTCAGGACAGCTTCTTCGGAGTGGTGTCATGTTTTCGGAATGGTTTTAAATTGCTTCTTTGGAAGGTTACCAGAATGCTCTTAAAAAAATTAATATTTATTTATTTCGTTTTCGGTAATGTTCATAGGTTCATACTTGAGCTAAGGTGGCCCGACTTCAAAGAGGCTATAATTCACAATATGGGGGCTGGATACGATTCCTCTGTGCAGATTTTAAAATTTTAAGATAAAGAAAACCTCGCCTTGGTATGCGAGCTAGATGGAGAGGTTTGTTGTTTGAGAACCTGGTCCACACAAGACTGTAATGCCATTTAAGTAAGACAAATTTTTGCAGTGAGGTAAAATAACTAGGCCCCATCCTAGACAAACGATTTAATTGAAACTCACACGTTTCACAGGTGTGTCGATACGGCAGTTGGGTCTCAGTCCCATCGTCTGGTGGCTGAAAGTTCCTGGAAGGACTATGCTAAAAAAGCTTTGCCTATCTCAGTATTAGAGTTACTTTGCGTAACTGCCCTAAGGCGAATACGAATCTTCATTAGCAAGACAGCTGCTAGATCTGCTACTGTATTAAACTGCAGCTAGGATACGAGTACAAACCTGGCGATTTTATGGAACACCTGAAAATATGTACCGGCATTATGGTCATGGAGTGCTGTTTTCCAAGATTATTTGAGGTAGAAATATTGAATAGTTTAAGGGGGCGTCGGTACCAGGCACTAGAAGTCTGGCCTGGTTCACCATAGGATCGAAAATGGAATTTAGATCTGGAGCTGGCGTCTTTGGACCCAACACCAAAGTTTCGGTATCTATGGGAACGTATCTCACTGTGTTCCATGCTGAATCCATGAATTGAGAGCTGCACTAGGTTAAACCTTCCAAAATGTATGTGGGGCGAATTTTCTGACCAGATATAACAAGGCAAAACATGGCCGGATACCTGTGGTGACTAGGGAATTGCAGACAACGAATATACAGATAATCTAGCTAGGGCTGGATCAGAATCTGCGAATGCGACATGTCTTCCACAAAGGAATACATTGGTTAGGGGAGTTGAAAACCTGTTGTGAGCCAGGATGAGGCCACGGGGGCAACTTCGGTATAGGTGAGGAGGACGGCGGCACGCTCGCGGTTGCTCGGCTCAGCTCGTCGGACGGGGTGGTTCTTGTCACACCCCACCATACAACACCAATCTCGTGCCTTTTATCAAAAAAAAAAAAACAAAAAAGAAAGAAGAAAGTTACTCTACTTTGACCTCGGACGGACTAAAAAGATAGCGAGAAAAAAAAATGTCCAAGGGCTTATGCCTATGGCCAGGAGAAAGACCGGGAAGGACTTCGAGAGCTTAACCTAACTAGCCTAAACTACACCTAAACTAACCTAAAACTAAAACTAAGCCCTAACTTAACACTAAACTAACTTAAGCTTAACCTAACTTATACCCTAAACGTGGTAATACCTTCCCAGAATCTCTCCTTTCCATAGGTTCGTCAAGAACCCGAAGTATGCCAGATGTTGTTGGCAAAGGTTGGTCAGCCCGCCCTTCGTGTCTTACGACACAGACCTAGGGGCTACCTTTCGTAGATTTCGGCCAGAAAGGTAGCATTTTTCAATGAAACCGACCTTAATTAAATTTTGCTAAGTAAGGTCACATAAATATAGATTGTACACCATAGTGATCAAATTGGTAACAAAGCTTACTCAATCCTTGGCTTCAAAACTTGCATGCACTCTTATAAGGCACTGAAGTATGACACGTCGATTTCTATTTGTTTTATACAATTCGTTGATGATTTTCAGTAAGCAAATTGTTGTATACCAATCGGCAGTAACAGTTCTTCGATCCTCTAAAGCTACGGGAGCAACATGACTCGGATTACTGAAAAAAAGCGATAGTATTTTTTCGAAGAACGGGCCACTTTTATTGGTTCTCGCTCTTTTTGGGATACCCAAACAGCCGATTGTCTATTTGATTCAGGCTCATACGGGCATATTCGGGTTTCGTTTCCTGTAACGATGTTATACTGTAACGATGTAACCCTGTTTTAGAGTATCGGCTGTGTGGAATCCACCTAGCACAAAGCTTCTTCACAACTAAATGGTAATGCAATTCTGATTCAATTCCGGTCTTACTAATGTCGAAGGTTGCTTCTATCTCAAGGTGTGTTACATGCCGATTGGTTTCAATCAATTATGTCGTTTACGGCATCAATGTATTGTGGAACACCAGCACTGCAAGGACGATCTTCACGAAATTCAACACTGACGCTAGCACAACCAATTAGTGCTTTTTGACGTGTCAGTGTTTCTTACCATAAAAAATTTGAAATTTTATGAGTATAATATTTTCGAAACGTCAAAGAATCAGTGCTGCCATATTCTTACATTTATCGCATTACCTTCATTTAATATTTAGTTTAACTACACCTTTTTAGCGTTATTGACCCACAATGTGGTGGTCAAATTTGATTGAGTCATAAATACCTTTGATGACACCAAAGAACAGGAAAAAATAAGATACTTACATCATCACTGTGGAGGAGAGGTTTCAAACACCTCATATTTCTAACATACAATTTTATGTCAACAAAAAATTTCATATACTCGTACATATGTACCTACATACATACATATATCGAGGAGTATTGAAGTGACAAGGATTTATTGTTCCACTTAAAAGTCTTTTGATACACAATCTGCTGAACCGTTTAGCAATAGGTAACTTTGGGGTTGAAGTGTACACCTGAAAGGTGGATGGATGCATGATTGATTGTTATAATATAGTGAAAAAGTGATGCTTGATGTGGTAACTCTTGTGAACGAAAAATTCACTATAAAGTAAGGACATAGTAAAGCTTCGATGTTTTCTTTTAATAGTAGTTTAAATCTTCATAAGGGACTACTGACCTGACAGCCACAACTAATAGTAGCCTAGCAGAGCTCCGAAAAAGAAAATATATGTCTGGACAGAGTGCAGGGGAAGCAGATATATATCATGGAAATATGCAGACAACATGTATGTATCATTTGTACCTAATGATGACTAAAAATGACAAAAGCCTGAAACAGACGTGCAGCAAAGCTGCTTGCAGTGCTGCATGCCGCAACGCACGCGAGACAGACGTGCAGTAATTTGGTGACCTTTGACCGCATTAGTTTTCTGTCATTTCTTCCATCGTCCTTTTGGCAGTGGACCTCAAATGGTAAAATGTCACTTACATGAAACGTCATATCACAAAAATCGAACTACTTTGCTGTTCTACTACTGGAGGATTGCATCAAAATTAGAAATAAAGACGTCTTGCAGCAACGCATGGTACATAGTGCAGTAAACACTATGTGTCCTCTTACAAGCATAAACTATGTATGTTCTATATGTTCTTGCTCTCGACTGCTTAAAGCCTCTTCCTGATTTTTTCTTAAAATTCCAGGTTAGAAAATAAATGTTGTTTTTGAAGATCTTGTTGGTAACAAAAGGGTTGCTGCAAATGCCAGCATTTGCCATTCTGCCAACTAAAGAAGGTATTATGTGGAAGCGACCTCCAACTATCTGTAAAAAAAAGGGTAATCAAATGCTACGTCTGGTGTACGCTTCTGTATGGAGCAGAGGCATGGACTTCAAGCAAACAAATAATAAAAAGTCCGGAGGCTTTCGAAATGTGGCTGTTTCGAAGAGTTCTAAAAATATCATGGACTGAACGAATCTCAAATGTTGAAGTTTTAAGTCGAGTGGGTTCTATGAGAGAACTCCTGAACATAATAAAGAAACAAAAGCTGGAATACCTGGGACATGTTATGCGAAACGAAAAATACCACTTCCTGCAAGTAATTCTGCAAGGAAAAATAGAAGGTAGAAGATCTGCAGGAAGGCAAAGAACAATATGAATGAAAAATCTACAAGACTTGTTTGGACTGTCAGCAATTTAGCTTATGAGGACCGGCTACTCGCGAGAAGAGATCAAAAGGATGACAATCAACCTCCTAATAGGAGAGACAACATAAGAAGAAGGACATTTAATTTTATCCTTTTTTCTATACTGGCAACGCACTAAGGCATGTTCCAGTGATTCCTGCACCTTTTCTATGTATCTTACTTCGGGTTCTTTAACGTACTTATGTTTTCTCTTAGATATGTTACTCTGAAGTGCATATTCGGTGCGTTTGCATGTTTTTTTTTATAAGGTAGCCTAAGCCCATACTGGCGAGGAGTGCAGGATTATGGATGTGATTATTTTGGCTAATAGTAAGTAGTTTCCGATTACCGTAAAAAAATTTTTCACGGTACCACCTCTCTCGAATGTCTCACAAACGTCCGAGAGCAATAACTGTCATGGGAAAACTTGCTTCGAATTGTAGGTCCCTTCTATTTTGGCGAAAAAAATCCGTACAAATATGAGAATGCAACATTATCTCGTGCCAGAAGAAAACATGTTCCAAAAAATGTATCCATTTGTCAACAGCAGGAGCAAAAGGGAGCAGTTTTTACAAGACTTGGTATTGTCCGTTAGGAAAAAGGGTATTGTTTTACGTACCTAAGGAGGTAGAGCATGTGAAATACTAAGCTTATAGTACGACTGCATGGGACATGTGTGTTGTGATAAGGTATCGGATGCGGTGTACTGGCTTCCTCAAATGAAAAGGAGAAGCTTTCACTAAGTATGTCAGGCTTTTCATAATAACAACTAACACTAATGAAGTAATAAGTTGTCTACCGAAGGTGTTGGTATCCGATATGGGAAGCGCTTTTACTTCGAATGACTTTCTAAGTTTCCTGGAAGACAAAAATATACCTCGCAAGTTAACAGGCAAGTGGAAAGAATAAATGGGAGTTTAGCGCCTATAATAACGAAACAGGTTATAAGTCTTTCATAGATAAGGTATTAACAAGGATACAGTCCGCTAGAGTGCATCGAAAAATAGGTACTATGCCGAGTGAGTTGCTCTTCGGTGTGATCCAAAGGGGAGAATCTATTGATTCCTTGAGAGAGCGTTTAAATGAGTGTTTTTAAAAAAAGCAATGTAAGAAATTTAGGAAGAACGGGAACGAGATCCATGGATAGAATGAGTAGGTGCCAGGAATTAAATAAATCGGATAGTAGTGAAATGGGATGAGTACCCCTAGTAAGAAAACGGGTCGATATAAAATTAAAAAGGTATTACCAAGTGACTGAGAGACGCAGAGAGGTTTCAGGCGACCCAGATGCCACATGAAGGAATGTGGGAAGCGTTGTAGTAAGACAGCAATCAGGACAATTACATGTAAGGATGGTCGAGTTGTAATTAAACAACACCGGGTACTCAAAAAAGTGACGGACCGCAAAGTGTATCAGTTATTCTTTGCTGGCGATGGAGTGAGGATCAAACGTCTTTGCATCGAGCATTTAATGAATGGTTGAATGTTTTTGAGGGAAATGGGTATCGTATTAATCAAAAAAGACGGAGTACCCGTACTGCCCATTCTCTGATCCACTCCGACCTATTCCAGAAATTTATTTGAATGAAAAAGTGATTCCCAAGTGCGAAAGTTCAAGTATCTGGGCACTAAGATCAATAGCGAAGCAACTGTTAATGACGACATCAACCATCCCGTAAGCGTAGGTGAATGAAGTGGCAGAAAAACACTTCTATCTTCTGTGACCGAAATGCCCCCTAAGCTGAAAAGGTATAAGGGCAAATTAATGGCAGCTGAGATGAAGATGCTTCGCATGACAAAGCTTGATCGCATCAGAAGTTCAAAGATCCGAGGAGGCCTTCATGTCAAAGAACCCATCTCGAAAAATTGGGGCACGTCCGGCTCATTTGCTATTCCTATGTTCAAAGCAATGTCAATCAACGTTCCTACACAAGCGCGAAAGAGAGGCAGGCCAAAAAACTCCTGGACACAAATGCAAAAACAGCAGCATTTGATTGGCCTCAGTGCCGAAGTAATCCGAAACCGGGAGGCCTGTAGATACTTTTTAAGGTCGAATTGGCGAACCTTACAGGCGGAACAGTAAGGATGTAGTAAAGTGGGAGGGTTAAGATCCCTATGTTCATAACCTCGCGAACAAAAGGAAAGAAGAAGAGATTGAATTTGAAAGCAGTAGCGAATTGAAAAAAGCTGTCAGATAACGGATTCTTAACAAATCAAACTAGAACAAAAATATAAGTAAACTTCAGAGAGCTCGATGGTTGTGTACTATGCCCACTTAACTATAAAACACTTGCAAGTGGCATAACTACACCAACAGTTAAATTCTAAATTAAACAAAAATGAGTATGCAGTTAAAGACTTCGGTTTATGAAAATTCTTTCCACACTAATCATTTCTACTTGAGGAGGTTACTATAAAAGACAATTATGGACATATTGTTTGCTAAATCGTTCATTTAGTATCTGGCCACTCCTTTTTGCCTTGCCACCAAAATGTCGGTCTTATAGAATAAGAAAAATAATTTTACAGGGATATTTTTAACTTCCCAATGGGAAGTTGTTGTAATGGGGCGGATTTTGTGAATCGCGAATTTTGACATATCTCCACGTTTTAAGGTCACCTGAATCCAAATCCAACGTTTTTACGGAGATGTCTGTGTGTGTGTATGTACGTATGTTCGTATGTTCGTATCTGCGTATGTTCGTATGTGCGTATGTGCGTTCGGAATTATTTTTCGCCTCGATTATCTCGAGAACCAAAGATGATATGGACATGGGATCGGATTCATTTGACGCGTAATTACGTAACTACGAACTGATTAAGTTTCCAGAAAAATCGGTCCAGTAGTTTTTTGTTAGTAATTAAATAACTAAAAAAATAAAGGCAAACTAGCTGAATTTTGAAATTGATGATTTGTACTATTCATTCGTGCAGATTCTAAATACCTTCGTAATGATTTTTTTTAATATTATAATTGTATGTTTTAGCAAAATTTTTATGAATGTCGTAGCAATTATTTTAAAAAAAATATTATTAACAAAAATACTTATGAACAAAAACTAGATGAATGTGTAGAATTTTAAATTTATATTATCAGGCCAGGAGAATAATGAGATTTCGAACTAGCCAACTCGTAACAATTAGTTGTAATAAAAAAAATTACGTTTATAACAATAATAATAATAAAAAATGGGATGTGAATATATTCTTCGATATAAAAAAATCAACAATCTTTTTGCAATTCAAGGTTGCTTTATTAATATGCAATTAATAGAAGAATATTATGTTTGAGAAAACATTTGGAGGTAATAGTCGAGGTACATTTACCATTTAAGAAATAAATTATGACGTGGAACATGGTTGTAAGTAGAAGTTATTAACCGTAAAAGTTATTTTCGATGAAACAATGCTTTTTTTCATTTCTGTAAGTACATATAAATAGTATTTATGAAAAAATATTGTTACATATTTCATATTTTGATAAGTCTTATGTTCATCAAAAGTCGATTTCTTCCATTTTAAATCCGATATAATTGCATACATATGTTGTGTATTGGCTGATTGATGTTATGAGAGCTTCATCAATTTCTGCTAGTTATTATTTTTTTGTGACAAGCCAATATGGGAATGCTTGTTGAAGATGATAAAATTCTTGAGGATATGGTTAATAATCTCCTACTGATGATTTTTGAACGGTTCATGGTGAAAAGCAGTAGTTTTGTGATGTCAGTCTTGAACAATTCATGAAGAAAGTAAATTGTATTGTGCTGTCAGCTGCGTAGTCTGTTATTAATATTGCTGTTTAGTTACTTGTAAGTAAAGAAATGTTAATTCAGCATTCTTAGTTGATGTGTGGTATTGATGAGATATCTCCAAGTTGATGGTTTCTTGATAACGTGAAGAAGAAAATTTCATTGTTCATCAAACATTGTAGTAATTGCAGAAGCAAGTGTTTATGTGTAGGCCATTAGTGTTTGGGATTGAGCTTCATTAAACCTTTTCGTATGATCATGTGAAAAAAATAATACTTATTAATTAAATAATGAATATTGTTTTTTTATTTCTTCCCACTGGGAAGTTAGTCGTGTGGACCTTGCGGGTCGCACCCAGACCACATTTTTACAGCTAATGATTGGGCCGCATTATCCTGAGCGTAAAAAAAAAACCGTTTCACCCTGTAAAAATATTTGCAGAGGACATTAAAGTATCACATCGTTAGAAAAATTAATTACAAACAGAAAAATGTCATTGGATAAAAAATCTAAAGGAATGACGGTTGAAAATACAATGGCTCCGTTTTGAAAATTAGAAGTATTTTATTATCAAATATAAGTATTCCAACCATGAAGACTTCTTTTTCCAAGAAGTAAACATTTTAAAGAGAAATACTAGCAAATGATTGGATATTGAATTGGAGTTGCTCTATCCCGAGGGTAGATCCATTGAAGCAATGAAATTCAAGGATTTGCAGGAGCTTAAAGAATTTATCTCACCAATAAACCACAAATCTTATGACAATTTAAAAACGAATTTAAGAGCTGTGTAAGAAGAATATTTAAGAAGAGGAAAACGATTAAAGTTCTTCAATTAATATACATTTTGCTTGTTTTTTATAATGAGAAGGCCAAATTATTGTAAATATCAGGTTGTAACATAAGTTTTGTGCGTTTTTTTCGGGGGTTATTTTGCAATTGCCATAAAATGCACAAAATCAATTTAATGCTGAAACCGTTACTGCAATTCGTATTTGAGAATACATTGGTCATCTAATCTGGAAATATCGTTATGCTAACATCATGTACATATGTATTTTTAACTGAATTTTGAAATGGGAAGAGCATATTCGGCACATTTTATTGCTTTTGTTCTGGCAAAATCGGAATGGAAGTGAAGCCACTATAGAAATCCAAAATATGTACGGAGAGGGTGTTTTTAAGAGTTCAAGTGTCGGTGTTGGTTTGCAAAGTATAGAAATTTCAATTTGACCTAAAGGATGAACATCGTTCGATTAGGCCAGAAGAGGTAGACGATGAGCCCCTTAAGTCCACCGTCGAGAGAAATCCCATTATTATGGTAAGGGAACTCGCAAGGGAACTTAACGAAGCCATATGATCATCCATCGACACCTAACAAGTATGGAAAAAGTCATAAAGTTGGGAAAATAAGTGCCGCACCAGCAGTCGCAAAATAATCTTCAGCAAAGAATCGAAGCTTGCACTGAGCTTCCGTCGCATCAAAATCAAAAGCCATTTTAAACTGGATGGATACCGGAGACGAAAAATGTGTTCTTTATAAAATTAAACGCCGCCACCAATGGCTTAGTCTAGAAGCAGACCAGCACAACACCCCGGAGATGGACTTCAACCGCTCAGGGTGTTACTGTTACTGGGATGCTGTGGGAATAATCCATTTTGAGCTGTTGCCTCGTAACCAGCCTATCACCGCAACAGCTGTGCCAATTAAAGTCGGCATTAGAGCAGAAACGGCCAGATATGGTTAATCGAAGGGATGTTCTACAGTACCCCGCCAAAAATTATGAACATTTCCATGGTTTTATTCTTTTTTGCGAAATATTTTACTTGTTGTCCAGTTGATATACATATATCGTCTAATCTTTGTAATGTATGATATTTGTTCTATTCTTGCCACTCAGGAGAATCTCCACTATGATGTTTCAGGAGAAATTCAGCACTAAAAGTGCCGCTATGCACAGTAATGATGATATAGTTGTAGTGATGATACTTGCATACCGCACTTTTTTACCCTACCGTGTTCATAATTTTGTGACGGGGTACTGTATTTCACCAGGATAACGCTCGCCCTCATACAGCTAGGACCACCTGCACACAGTTACATTAGTTCGGTTGGGAAAAAATTGCGCATCCGCCTTATTCTCCAGATTTAGCATCTTCAGATTTGCACTGGTTCCGAAGTATACTTGAAGGACTGGAAGAAGAAGGGGAAGAAATATGCACCATACCGTCATCTGAAGTGAGAAAGGAAATAAAAACGTGAAAAAAGTGCCAGGATTTGAATTGATAACTGGCCAAGCAAGTTTAAAAAAAAAAGAAAAACGTTTGGAAGCTAAAAAAAGACAGTTGCCTACTATGCATAGAACAGAAACACATTATTCCACACCATCGATTTGGCTTTCGAGTGATACTTTCAACTAACGATCGAATAAAAACCGAATAAAAAAAATTATTGAAAAAACACTTGAAAGGTAAAAAGTTTGTTCTACAGTCCCTTTCAGTGTAGTACAAGTATTTGATAAGTTCGGCTTAAGGGCTTGGTCTACAAACCCAAAACCTACCCAATGAATAGGCTAAAATTCTAAGATCGTACATTTCAGGCAGATACTTCCGTATAAAAGGGAGAACACATATTCGGACCTTAAAGAAATCAAAGCGAGTGTATCCCAAGGGAGTGTTCTTGGGCCAATACTCTATCTCCTATATACTTGCAATATTCCTACGCTACAATATTATCCGATTGCTACATTTGCTGAAGATTCGGTTATAATGACAGTTGCGGAAAGTAATGTTGACTCAACACGTAAACTTCAAAAGGCTATCTCGCACATTCAAAATTGGACAAGAAAATGGCGAATACGATTAAACGAATCAAAAACCGTACATGCTGATTTCACAAATAGAATTCTTGAAGTTCCGGCGAACAAAAAATCGTATGGCAGGGGGGGGTCTATTTTCACCCCAGTTCGAGTTATAGCCCGTCAAAACGGGACACCTCCGATTTGGAGGTACAATCACTTTAAATGGTACCTATAACTTCTGAGTTATTACAGCTACAAAATGTACCTTCCTACATTAGGAATGAGGTCCTTCAAAGAGATCTGAGCGTGGTATGCGTACAAAATGAAATACATAAATTCGATAAAAAGCATGAGGATCGAATTCAAACTCTGAGACTACCCCATTCTTGAACCACGTGAATCTAGTGAGAAGATTTAAATGAATCAAACCTTTTTAATTAGTGCAGCATGTATAATTATGTATAGTAATAATGCAATCTAAATGCATTACATTTTAATTATTATCCTCATATTAATTTAAGTCAAAGCAAAATTCACCTCGCTGAGTATTGTTTGCCACAATTTGAAGAATTTAGTGATCCTTTTTTTTTGCAGTCATTAGAAATTGGGTCTTTGTTGCATTATTTCTGCATGTGGCCATATTTCTGGCAGTTTTGACAATGTGGTACGATTTTGGGCTATTTATACGGATGAATTTAACTTTGATTGTTTATAATCCAGGAAGAAATTTATTCAAGTAAAAATGTGTTTTTAGATTATAAAGTATAGATACGTTTAAACATAACTGTTTTATGAACACATCAAAGTAAAAGCTCACTTTAAAAATCCCATACAGTTCTAGACCAATTTAATGGATCCGCCAAACCAACAATGATGTTCTTTCCAACTACGTTTTTTCTTTTGATTATCAGTGTTTCAGGCATTTTCCAGTTTATGTTGTTCTCGTAAAACATAATGCTCTGCGGATTTTCTGCCATCCATTGCAAAGTAAAGTTTCATCAGCTAAAAAAAAAAAAACGAGATCCTTACGAATAACTTTATTTTACTTTTTTATAACGAGGAACTCCATTTTGGCACCGCAGAAACAATTTTCAAAGCGAGTAAGTATACACAAAAACAAAACTTTAAGCGAGTAAGATAAAACCAAGTCCTCGCTCTAAGTCTATGAGGTGCGACTGTTGTAAGTTAAAAGTTCACGCAAACAAGAAAGTATAGAAAAGGAAATTTTTCGACCGAGACTTCTAAAAGGATTCTCTCTTTTTCCATTTGCTTCGAAAGTTTTCACAACCTGTGGTGAATTCTGTTTATTATGATGTTCGTCATCTGATAAAACTTTTATATCTGGAGCAGTACAGCACCGCAGTACCATTCAAATCATTTTTTATAGCCTTTTAAGTTTTAAATATTTATAGGCAGCTGTCGTTTCAGTTTCGCCAAATTTAAAGAAGAAAAGAAAAATTTTATATCAACGGAAAATTAAAATAGGTTTTAAGTGCCATGAAATACGTCTGTTCTTGTATCAGATCGAGATTACTATTAACCTTTTAAAGTCCAACCAAATTTGGATGAACTCAAGTCATTTGAGATTAAGAACTCAGTTTTTCCGCTACTTTGCAAAAATGCCTTTGCCATAAGTAAGTTTTTAGTAAAAAGTAAGAAAAATTATAAACTTATTGGTTTAAACGGGAAAGAATTCTCCTTCATAATTTATGCGCTTTCCATTCGATACAATCAATTTTTGAAACCTTAGTTCCACTCTGAAGTTCGACGTTGACCACGCATTTTATTTTTGATGAACGGGAACAAAAAGAAGTCATAGGGCAATAAATAAGGAGAATTCGACGTTTAGAAACTTCAAAAACTGGATTGTTTGAGGGGGTGTGTGAGGACTACAATTGCATTATCATGATGGATAATGGCAGGTTGATTTTTCCTTGTTTTACCAAGCCCCAATAGCAATATGACGCGATTTACCGAAAAAATAAGCGATAATTTTTCAAAACACTTCGAGATCGGGTCAATATTGTTAGTTTTCGCTCTTCTTTGAATACTCGATTGTTTCTTAAATTTCATAGGAGTTCATAGGAGTATAGCCAGGGTTCTCATCACGTAACTTTTAAGACGATCGTCGTCGAGAAGGACAGTCGAGGAGGTATCTAGATCATTCTGGATGACTTGGAGAGAACTCAAGCACGTTGCAGAACTCCGAACACGATGGCGCGCAGGCTTTGTTGTCGCCCTATGCCCCTCGAGGGGTCAGAGAGCCTAAGTATAACTTAGTTGTGGTGGGGTGCGTAGTTGGTTCATTTAACTGTAATACCGCAAGCAATACGATAACTACATGTAGGTCGAATACCCCATTTTTTCAGAGGCAACATTCTTTAGACATTATACTCAAATAGCAACCAATATATATATTTATGTATATATGTATGAACTCAGCGTAAGTAAACATATTAAAAACGACGCTGTACTAATAAATACCAAAAGTAATTTGCCCCATAGTTGAATTTGCACTCAGAGCACTTGAAATAACTTCATTGAAAATTGTCAACAGGATCATAAGGGAATTCAGCCCTCAACTCCAAACAATTTCGAAGAAAGCGCGCACGGCAATGTGCTCTATGAAGAGTAAGGTAATAGAAAGAGCCGTATAAATTCCGAAGCGTTGCATATTTAATGTATTTATTTTATCAGACTAATACCCCGTTGCAACGCGTTGCTGAGATCTCTCGTTATTCTCACAGCAATCATCACCATCACTTCCGTTGTCCTCCATACGTCTATGTTTGTACGTATACAATAGTTGCTGTAAAAATGGATAGCACAGAAGGGAAACTTTCTGTGGGTTACTGGGATTATTTAAGCCACATATACATGTACTCGTAATTGCGTGCATGAATGTCTCTATGTGACGGTGAGTGTACTTAATACAGAAAGGTTATTCAACCGAATCCTTAGCGCAAGTACGTACGTAGAAATATACCTAAAACATGATTGGCGATATTGCAATATCTATACTTACTCTCCCAACTAGCATTCAAATGAGGTTAAATATCGTATCCGACTGCAAAAGCTCCCGAGTCCTTTTCGTACCAAAGAGGTTGTCTATCCCTGTGTCACTGATATGGTGCATTTAAATTTATGCACAGAGTGTTCCCACTCAGATTTGTTATTGCTCAAGTAGTCAAGTTGTAATTCTCGTGTGAATCTTTGTCACGTATAGCCCACACTGCCTAAATATTATTCTGTCGCTAACTAGTCTGTTTTTTTTTCCTTAGGGTATGAGAGACGACAGTCAGGATTCGGGATGAATTTGTTCTTTTGTATGAATTATACACTTAATGTGTAATTAGTTTGTATAAATATATTTCGTCTCTTATGTTGAAGTACTTTCTGAATTTTACGTTTTTCATTTTGCATTTCGTATCTTCTCGTAGTTCCTTTTATACATAGAGCTATATACATATACTTTGTGCCGAGTCTGACGACACGTGAGTAGCTGAACACTCCGACTTACGCAGGCACATCTCGGTGAACATGTGTTAAACCGGCCGTCACCTCTTGTCGACCTGGATGGCTGAATGATGTCTTTCAGTTGTCTAGTAAAAGTGTGTTAGAAGGATGACGTGCTGCGGGGGAATTCCATCGATGGAACCAACGGTGACGTCTACAGGCGCATGTTTTACTTGAGCTACTTCAACATACATATGTATGAATGTATTTGGAGCTGATGTCTATACAGATTGTCAATACTGAGTAAAGGGGTTGAAAAACGACAGCGCTCTTATCCCCAAATTGGGTTACTAGCATCGGTGTACCGACCCCTCTTTCTAGGGGTTGACAAACAATGTCCTCAGATACGGATACAGGGACAACTACCTTCGGAACCGCAGGTTAAAAAACTGTGACGTATACTACGGTGATCACTTCAAAAAGCAGAGACAGCGCTTATTTAGATACAGATTAATCATACGCGGCAGACTACGACAAGACGTATTGAGCTTCCAACACGTGACCGACTATCTTACGGCCACACACATCAAAGCTAAACTTGCCGACATTAGCCTAATGTGCACTCATCCCCCCACAGAGGACTCGGACGACACCACTAAAGAGTGTTTCGACGAGCAGCTCCACAAGATTTTCGAGCAATGTCTCAAATGACTTAAAAATTCTGTCAGGCGATTTAAAAGCAGAGATGGGAAAGGAGGACATTTTTGGTAGGACCATCGGTAAATATGGCCTACACGACACCACGTCTGGCAACGGGCTCATGCTTATTGACTTTGCCATGGGCCGAAACGTCACTATGGCAAGCACACGGTTTCCTCATCTCAATATTCACAATGGCGGTCTCATGAAACAATCAACCAAATTGATCACATTGCGATCGAGGCAAGGCACGTCCTTAAGTATTCCGGATGTCCGGAACTTCCGAGCAGCAAACATCGACTCGGATCATTACTTTGTTGCAGCCACGTATGAATACGGATATCTCAAGCACTATAAGAAAGAAGAATTACTGTAAGAAAATATAATGTCGCAACTGCAATGCCAAGAGACCGTGAAATTTTTCTCCGAACATGTATCCCGAAATTCCTTAACGATTCCTATGTCGCAGCAACTGATATGCTGGGTTTTATCCGACCAATACCAAGAAGAATGCCGGCTTACAAATGCATCTAAACAATAATATGTCTAAATCGATGCCTATTTATGGAGACAAGCTATACAGAGCTTGTAGTGTAGTGTCGGCTCCATCATGGTCGTTAAAGATCCCACAGATAGATTTGATGTCAAATGTGTTGCCCTGTCATGTGACATCTTTGACATCGTACTTGAATAAATTGTGTTAAGCTCACAAGCCAACACCGGCACAATCTTTCAAGTCCGTGTAAATCCTACACACGCCGACGATATTGACATACATTTATGTATATGTATGTAACTGGCAAAACACAGCGGGCTGTCGCTGATGCGTTCGCTGGTATTGAAACGGAAGCTGCCAAAACGGATTTAGCGGTAAAAAAATTAGGTGAAAACCAAGAAAATGCTGTCAACTAGAAGGAACGTAAAACATAGGCGAATAGGACAGAAAATTAAAGTCGATTTTGACTTCGAGGTAGTAAGGGACTTGATCCTCTATAAATTCTAACGATAACACCCCAGCAGAAATAAAACGAAGAATAACTCTTGCCAATCGCTATTTCTTTTGGCTGATAAGACAATTGAGTAGTAAGGCCCTATTCCAGATAACTAAGGAGATTCTTTGTTAGACCTTGAACGTCCTGGTTCTACTTTATGGCGTTGAAGCATGTTTTTATCGAAAGCGGATGAAAAAATCCTCGGTTGTTTCGAAAGAAAAATTCTGCAGAAGATATTCGGTCCCATTTGCATTGAAGGGCTTTGGAAGAGAACTTCAACGGCGAACTACATGGGCTGTATAGCGAAGTCGATCAATCGAAAAATTGCGCATCAATCGTCTGAGATGCCGAGATGCAAGAACGATTGGACACCATCGCGCTCCGATCCGACCAGCAGAGACTTCGATTCTATTGTGGTAACCTGTACATTTTGACCAACGGTTGAACTCTTTTTCTGGTAAAAGGCGTGGCAGTGATCTTGATGGAGGGAAAATATACATAAATTAAATCTATCATAACCCCCTGGTTCTGATATAATTTTTCATGTAGAGAGCCTAAAGTCTCCTTCTTCCCCATGTTCGATGGGATACATACATATGTATATGAGTCTGATAGGAATGTTGATGTCTCGTATGATATTGCTGTACCAACAACGTCTTTTTTCTAAACTTTTCAGCAAAAAGGGTAAAGAGTTGACCTGAAACTGTTGGTACTTTGGTGCAACTAAATATTTGTCAAGGGAACTAAAATATTACGATCAAAATAAATTTAATATGCTACGCAACATGTACAATCCTCTCGCTCGTAATCTACAAACCACGTATTTCAAGTCCACTACAGCTTCAATGAGGGGCAAAAACACGTTTCTTGCTCCCAAACGTTGCTTCGTGTTTAAGTCAATTCGTAGAGTCTATACGTGTGTAACGCTATGGTGTGTAATAAAATTAAACCCAACACAAAATTTAATAGCCAAACGATGAGCGTGCCAACAATTGTGTCAAGGGCTGTTTTTCTTTCTTTGTTATTTTTCCCCATTTACGTAGGTGGATTGGGGAGGAGGGCGTCGACACATTTCGCACAAACGAATACACAACGCACGACTTTCCACACCATTTGCCTCAATTCTAAGTGGATCCCAGATCATTGCCAAACAACGGCGAACTCAAAACAGCCCAGTGACACAGAAGGACAACTGCGACAAGTATTACACACAAAGGACACGAGTCCGGGGTACTGATGCACAATGTGAGGAAGTATAGCAGTGAAAGACAAGGTGTCAGTGTAAATATAAACACTAAGCAAATGTTATTCGTGCATCCTGTGAGATTTGCTCAACATTGAGTGTCGTTCTTTATCATTTTTTCTTTTCTATTTTTTTCCATAGACTCCTAGCAATCTTACGAGGCAAAAATGTACTACTAAGTGCCCTTGGTTATTTGATTCTACCAACTTGTGTTTGCTCCTCTGTAATAGCACTGAGATTTGTGGGGAGTTCATTCGCCTGTGGCCCTTGGACTTTCGTTCTTTTCGTTGATTAATTAGCAAAAAAAAAAAAATTTTATGAAAAATAAAACAATCTGAAAGTACGCCCACTAAGGATACAGATTGTGGGTGTTTTTGTGGTAGCAGTTAATTGTTTTAAATAAATGATGATGTAATGCAAATGTTATGAGAGTAAGGATGTCCATACAGTGAAAAATCGTTGTCCTCGCGGTAAATCTACAGTTTCTGCTTTTGCTGTGTCCATCAGAGTTGACAGCTTTTGATTGTCCGATGTTCCTTTTGATAGCACGTTCGTCATTTCTTTTTAAATTAAACTTTTACCTTTTCAAAAGGGCATTGTATGTATTTTATTTCTTTTTATTAAAATAAGACTTTATTGGTTGGAAAGGAAAAAAGAAAATACGCCTTGATTATAATTTACGGGAGAACACTGTTTTGACGAATATCATTTTGGATACTAATCTATCTCACTCAAAAGGCACAGGCATATTATATCAAAGTAAAACAAAAATGTCGAAATAAACGTTTTTGTTTTTTTTTGCATTTTTGAAAACCTTTTAGGAAGTAAGTTGTGCGTTAAGTAGCAAATTTACACTAGCGTTTGAGTTAGGATCAGGTGCTGGCCACTTCGAGTACAACTTCCCGTCACTTATTCTCGTCTGGTTTTCACCATTTTCAGAGCCGCGATTTAATAATAAAAAAAAAACAGAGGTGAGGAAAGTCGTTGAGTAATAATAACAGAAATGAGAAATAGTGGAGTGCACTTACAATTGGAGAATAAGCTCTGTACCAGCTCTGAAGCTGTTCTCAAGGAGAGGTTGTATCACATTTCCAACGAGTTAAAGCTAAAACCAACGAGAAATGAGAAAACAAATATCTTAAATAAATGCTACTAAGTTCACGGACAAATTCGTCTCGAAAGTCTCAAAGGGTACTGTGGAATTAGATTACCCATAAAGTGTAGGATTCTAACCGCACTTAAAACACCTCCTGAATCAGGACCATTTAAAGAGAGATCGACAAATATCAAAAAATCGGTCTGTTTTTTTGGCTCAACGTAAATCTCGTCTTCGGGGCAGACTGCGGCGTTAGGCCTGGCTGAACACGGGGCATTAACAGATGTGAACGGCCTTGGAACAGTCCTTTTGTAGAGAATATTTCCGCTGTAGCGACAGGTAGACCCTCAAACATAAAATAGACGAGAAGCCATGCAATAGAGTATCAATAGACAGACGGTCTTTACAGCGAATTTTGGTAAAAGACTTGAAGTTGTACCCGTACAAAGTGCAAACAGTAGGTATACCAGCTATTGCCTGCAGATCGCCAATTGCATGCAAATTACAAAGTCAAACCCTCCTCGACCGCGATGTGGATTATTTTCCATTCAAAACCATCATGAGCGGCGAGACACTATTTTACCTATACGAATAATGAATAAGCAAAATCATCGGTTTTGGACCACTAAGAATCCACGTATAATGCACGAAGAGCCATCACATCTTCTCAAAGTCACTGTTTCATGATCAACGACTTCTTGGTGGCGCAAATTGATAATTGGGTTTGGAGAACATGTGGTTTCAGCATGACGCGACGGTGTAACCGTATACACAGCCTGAGCAAAAGGCCGCTTAATCTCTCTTCCATTTTTTAGGGTTTTTATGTGTCTATATGGACAAGCAGCACCCCTTGACGTCCCTAAAGGAGAAATTTCGACAAAAAGTGGAAATTCTATCACCCGAAGTTTCGAGAAAAGTCATGGAAAATGCTATGGAACGAGCCGGAAAGGCGGCCACCTGACCAATATTATTATCGTGATTTAATAGAAGAAAAGATAACTATATTAGCAAACGGAATCAATTCTCACTATTTTCAAACAAATCTACTGTCTTATAACCCTTTGCATAACCCTTTTTCCATGGTTAGGTTAGGTTCGCTTGGCTGTCCGCACGGGAGTGCAGACACACTTAGACCAGTAAAGGTCCTTTGTGATGCCTTGGATCAAAAGCCAATTCGCCACTCATGGACTAACAGAACCAACCGGAGCTTTTGATAAAGCGATAGATGCACATGACGTCTAAGGACGCTATGTCACCAAGGACTTCAAGGAAGGGGGACCCTAAATGGAGCATTCTTTTATGCGACAGGGCTGGGCAGTTGCATAGGAGGTGAGGGATACTTTCCTCCTCCTCCTCGTCCCTGCAGCTTCTGCAGAAATCATTTGAATAGAGGCCAAGTCTTTTGGCATGTGAGAAGTGTCCAGTGAGAACACCAACAACGCAGCTGATTTGTGATCGCTTTAGTTTGACCAACTCGGTACTGCGTTTAAGATCCAGCCTGGGCCAGATCTGTCTCGAGATGAGACACCTTGACACGTTTTCCCATCTGAGGTTGGTCTTGCTAATAGCATTCAGCTTTAGTAGATACTTACATGTAGCTAGGGGCATACCCAGGGACTGCCTTTCAGACAGAATCCTTAGAGTAGTGCCTTGTCTGGCGAGTTCGTCTGCCCTGCAGTTTCCTGGAATGTCTCTATGGCCTGGCACCCAGCATAGGTGAATATTGAACTGCTCTGTCATCTCCATAAGAGATAAACGGCAGTTGAGAGCGGCCTTAGAAGTGAATGAGCACGATTCCAGAAACTTGATTGCCGCTTGGCTATCAGTGAAAATGGTAATATCCCTGACAGATAGTAGATTACGCTTCAGCCAGGACAGGGCTTCCTTAATCGCCATGATTTCCGCCTGAAAAACGCTACAATGATCAGGGAGGCGGAACGATAATTCGAGGTTGAGTTTTTCTGAGAAAACACCACATCCCACCCCGCCTTCGGTCTTAGAACCATCTGTGAAAAAGTGTACCGAGTTACCATCAATAGGGGGGGAATTGTCCCATACATCCCGTTCAGGGATGCTCGTACGGAAGTTACGGCCAAAACACATTTTCGGCGGGGTGTAGTCTGTATTTTCGTGCTTTTTCAGACGGATGGCCGTACAGGCAGCGATCTGTTTACTGAAAATATCTAGGGGCAGCAAGTTGAACATAATATCCAGTGCCGCTGAAGGAGTAGACCTCAGTGCATCGCTGATGCACATGCATGCAGCTCTTTGCACCTTAGCTATTTGAGTGAGGTGGACAGCCCTGTTGAGAGCGGGCCACCATACGATCACGCCATAGAGTAAAATAGGCCTGATAACGGACACGTACAGCCAGTGAGTGATTTGAGGTTTCATACCCCAGCTCCTACCAATAGCCTTTTTACAGGAGTAGAGAGCTTAATTGGCTTTCCTGACGCGTTCTAGTAGATTGGCTTTCCAGTTTAGTTTTCTGTCCAAAATAAGACCCAGATATTTTGCTTTGTCAGTGAAGGTCAGACTGGTGCCATTTATCTTGGGAGGGTCTATGAGTGGAATTTTATATTTCCTCGTGAAGAGGACAAGTTCCGTTTTGTGGGGGTTGACCCCCAGTCCACAATTTGAGGCCCATCTGGTGAGCCGAAGGAGAGCATATTGGAGGATTTCCTTGAGAGTATTTGGGTGCTTACCAGAGGCAGCGATGGCAACGTCATCAGCATAGGCGATCACTTTGCATCCTGTCTTGTCTATGTCCACCAGTAGCTTATTCACTACCAGGTTCCACAGAAGAGGTGACAGGACACCACCCTGGGTTGTGCCGCAGCAGACAGTTCTTCTGGCCGATGCACCGCCCAGCTGTGTGTTAATAATCCTGCATGTGAGCATTTGATTGATTAACACTCTGAGCGAAGTATCCACTTTCAGATCTGTAAGTGCGTCGATGATCGCTTTTGGTTCGACGTTGTTAAACGCACCCTCAATGTCAAGGAAAGCCACCATAGTGTATTCTTTAATACTCAAAGACTTTTCAATGATGCGCACAAGCGAATGTAAGGCTGTCTCAACCGATTTGCCTTTGCAGTACGCATGCTGGGACGGCGAGAGCAAAACTGGGTTAATACTCTGTCGTAAGTGGATATCGATTAGCCTTTCTAGAGTTTTAAGTAGAAAGGACGATAGACTGATGGGTCGGAGATCTTTTGGTTCCACATGCGAGCTCCTTCCTGCTTTAGGTAAGAAGATGACCTCCACCTCGGTCCATAGTTTGGGAATATAGACCAGATTTAGACAGCCTGACATGATGACTTTGAGCCATGGAAGCACAATGTCCTCGCATTGCTTTTTCCATTATTTCTCTTAATTTTTCAGCAACATATTTTATTAATGTATAAGTAATTTATTAATAACTAGGCAAGCATACGTAAAGCAGTCTGTGTACCACATATTGTCTGCAACAAGACTTCGTCGATATTATCCCTTATTTGCTCGTCTAAAACATATCATAAAAGCTAAGGTACTACACCAACGTATTATGGGTTTCCCAACCTCAACAAAAGAATTTCCATTCATAATCACATACGTACGAGTATGCACATACGTTAGAAGTTCCTTTAGACATGTATATGTAAGTGGATTTAGATTACACTTTGGAAATAAACTGAAATCCCAGCAGCAGGATCATCAAAAAGTGATCCCATTAGAGAGGCTTAAACTGAGCACTTCCAGATATTCGAATGTTTGTCGGTCGGGAAGACGCCGAAACCATACTACCAAACGACTTTGTGATACCTTAAATAATGGCCAAATAAAAGGATGTAAAGGCGTTAAAAGGACGTGAATGGAATTCAATGCTAAAATGCGATTTCGAAAATATTCCCAAGTGGTTGGTGGATGAGTTTACATGTTCCTTCTTTGCAATTCTTCGATTGCCGGGGATTGTTATCAAGGAAGCATCTATGGCCCCAGTCAGGTTATTGTTCTTAATCTGGAAACTCATTTCTATTGACCTGTTTTTCATCCTTTTTTTTCTACTAAAGGCAAGCATATGTGTGTATGTACATGTGTGTCCTTGACTCTGTAAGTTCGCATATTATCATATACGGGTATGTTTTTTTTTTATTTCAGCCAGGTTTGCATAATGCGGAGTAGAACGAGGTAAGAAAATATTGGTTTACGTGAAAATTTCACGTACATTTTGCTCCAAAGGAATGGGAAGGTCTTTAAACAGACAGATTAGTATGCAGGAAGTGAAACGTTCGAGGGTTTCCCAAATGTAATTCCATTACTTTTGCTCTGAAGGTAGAAGTAGATGGAATATTTTTTGGCTATTTTTTCGAAACAATTTTTATGCTTTGAGAGGCAATGTAGAAGTTAGTGGTGTTGTATGAGGCATAATATGTATGGTTGTGGAGGAGGCGCGTATAAAGAAATTAGTGTCAATCCAAAATGTATGAACCAATATTGAATAGATACTGAAACACGAAACTTAGCGTAGGCGGTCGACAGTTTGCATTCTGTTTGTTTTATTTATTTGGATATAATCGGCATGGAGCCAACCCGAACGCGAGAAAATCCTAAAATTTGCATTTTGGGTGAGAAGCCTAAATTTGTAGGGAAATATTCAATGTAAAATGATATCGAACAGTCCATATTGAATATTAGATGGTAATAGAATGTGAAAGCGGAGTTTGTTGGTCCATTGAACATAAATATTGATGCCAACGAAGCCATTACAAACAGTAAGTGTTTGGAAATGTGACTACGTATATTGGCAGTAAAGGCAACAGGATATGTGAAATCGTACATAAAGTCTGAATGGATAGGCCATGAGAATAGTCGACTTGGAATCAAATGTATTTAGGGACCTATGTTAATTTTTTCCGGTAGTATAAGCCTTATCGCTTACCATAAATCTAACTTTCACCAGTAGAGGTATAGCGAGGATCTCCTCCGATCTCTCATCAGACCATAACACTCGAGACAGTACTAAAAAACGTACATAGGTTGAGCTGAAAAAGTAACAACTTAGGTAAAGAGACGCTCCTTTACTGGTTGAACAAAATGGAAATACCCAGGGATATAACTGAAGAACAGGCCAAACAGGTAACAATTTGTCTCATCCAAGTATGCACCGTATCCACGCCACGCAAAGTCAAGGTAAATGGGAGAACAGCGGTGTACTGGTGGTACAATTGTACCGCTAAGCTACGAGCAGCCTGCTTCAAAACAAGGCGAAGACAAAGACAAAGAGAGAACTCCGAAGAGATACGGAAGAGTTCTAAAGAAACTGAAAGGAACTTCGGAGACTTATAAAGAATAGTAAAATCGAGTCTTTTAATCGCTAAGAGAAGCCTTGAGGAGTAGCTCATGCGACTGTTGCAATTAAATCAAGAGCTATGTGATCGCAGAATTTGTCTTTGCCATCCATGGTCGACGGTCGTAACTAATTACCCTGCAACACAATATTAGGATGTTTTCGCCAAGGCACTATTTACACCTGAATGACATTGGAGAAATCCTCTAGACAGAGTCAACGGTAGTGTCTCTAGTTCCAGTCAGGCCGAACTACTTGCTGAATACCTTCTATGGCCTCTTCGACATATTCCGATCACAGGGAATAAAGACCGGATCGCTGTTTGTTTGGGCTGAGAAGTCAATTGACTAGTAAAGCCCCATTCCGAACAAATAAAAATATTCTTTTCTATTATCCCTAATTATCCGCCTAAGTTCGGGCGCTGTTAAAAGCGAACGAATAATCCTCCATCGTTTCGGAAGAAAAAATATTCGTAAGATATTCGGTCTTGTTTGTATTGTCGTAATAAAATCGACGAAGTTGAGGTCGAAAAATGCAGAGTACAAGATATGTGGGATTCCCTGCAGCGGCCTTGCTAAGAGAAAGCAAAATCACTGCTCGGAGTTTCAAAAGGCAAAAAAACATGGTGGAGGACAGAGGAAGGTAAAGTAGTGATAAGTGAAAAAAAGTGACATTCAAAGCTTGGTCAAAGTGAATCTCTAATAACAGAGATGATAAGGCTCACCTCGAACTGGAATATAAACGTTGCAAAAGTATCGCGAAGAAGATGTGCGCCCAAATTCAAGTAAAGAGTATGGAAGACCTGTATCGCGAGTTGGAGGAAATATCTTCTTCGCCTGTTGATACGAACCAGGTTATCCTTGAGTTGCGACAAAACAACTTGAACAGGAGTACAATCATCTTCAAGATAGCTGCCCAGAGAAGAAGAAATGCTCAGGAGATTGTTCGCGGAAGTTCATTAACAATGCTCAAGGCCAACTCCTTGTGGACGACGAAAAAATCTACAGAGGTGGCAACAGTATTGTGAGGGAACAATTTCCCCGACTATACATACTTTCCAAGAGTTATTCCTAACTATGGAGAAGTACCCGACATAAAAGTCGATGACGTTGGGAAAGCGGTCAAATCGTCCAAAAAGCGGAAGGCAGTTGAACCGGACGAGTTACCATCTGAGTTTTGGAAAATGATGGGAGACATCGGGTCCAGATGGCTCCTGATTCTCATATCCAATCTGATTAGAAGAGTTCCAATACCTAACCAGCGGAGAGAAAGTTATCATCTTCCTTTTCACTAAGGAAAGGCTTGTACGAGAAACTGTGAAATTACCGTTCTATTAAGCTGATGTCACACACCATGAAGATCGTTGAGCGAGTATTAGATGGCCGATTACGGCAAATAATACGGCTATCTGATGACCAGTGCGGGTTCGTCGCGGGCAAATCAACCACAGATGCAGTCCAAGGTATAAGGATTATTATGGAAAAACATCGCGATTCCTTAAAGGATTTCCATCTAGTGTTGGTTGATTTTGAAAAAGCATACCACAGACCACCAAGAGATCTGATATGGGTGGCGCTAAGACATCGAGGAGTTCCAGAATCCTATGTACAGATGATCATGGACGTGTATGACGAAGCAAAGACCAGAGTAATATGCCCCGCCGGCGTCACCGAAGAGTTCCCAATTAAATTTGGTGTGCACCAGGGAAGCGTCTTAAGTATGTTGCTATTTATTACAGTCCTATCTACTCGAAGTAAAAGTGACGGACTCCAAAGTGTATCAGTTTCCTTTGCTGGCGGTGCAGTGACGATCAAACGTCCTTGCATCGAGCATTTAATGTATGGATGAATGTCTTGGAGCGAAATGGCTATCGTATTAGTCGAAAGAAGACAAAGTACCTGTATTGCACATACTCTGATCCACTCCAACCTAGTCCAGACATTTATTTGATTGGAAAAGTGATTTCCAAGTACGAAAAGTTCAAGTATCTGGGATCTATGATCAAAGCGAAGCAACTATTGATGACGACATCAATCATCGCGTAAGCGTATGGTGGATAAAGTGGCAAGGAAACTCAGCTTGCTATCTTCTGTGATCGGAAAATGTCCCTAAGCTGAAAGGAAGACTTTACACCGCAGTTGTTCGTCCGCCACTCACATACGGTTCGCATTGTTGGACAATGTATGAGGGCAAATTTACGGGAGATTTAGATGATTCGCATGACAGCAGGAGTAACAAAGCTTAATCGAATTAGAAGTTCCAAGATCCGAGGATGCCTTCATGTCAAAGAACCCATCTCGAAAAAATTGGAGCACGTCCGGCTCATTTGCTATTCCCATGTTCAAAGGAGGGAACATACGAACCCTGTCAAAAAGGCAATGTCAATCAACGTTCTCATAGCGCAGAAGAGAGGCAGGCCAAAAACTCCCGGATCACACAAATGCAAAAAGAGCAGCATTTGATTAGCCTCAAATGCAGACACTTTTTGAGGTCAAATCGGCGAACCCGGCTGCAGTAAAGTGGGAGTGTTATGATCCCTATAATCCTGATGATGAGCTCGCCGAACAAAAGGACAGAAGAAGATTGTTACATTGCTGAAGTACATCTATTGAAGGTGTCTTGAACTGAGTTTTCACCTATGGTGAAATTAGAATCGTTTTCATGCCCAAATCGGGTAAAATAAGCCATATGGGCACCAAGAACTATATACATTTGTACCAATAAGTTTGCCTTCATTTCTATTAAATACACTGAAACTACGTATCGAGATCACATAATAAATACATATGTTAAAGGTAAATCAGGAGATACTTCCCTCCAAAAACTAGTGGATACAATAGAAAGATTTCTTGAACTCAAAGAATACACTCTAGGTGCCTTCCTCGACATTGAAGGTGCCTTTTGCACCGAAGCAAAAGAGAGCAGTTTATATAGGGCCCGAATCAACTCGGAAGTACGTACATAGGTGGATGGTGCAGATGCTTAGTACTCACGTAATTCCGCTATAAGAAATGTAAATAGCAGCATGAGAATCAACGTGGTACTCTCAAGGTGGAGTTCTATCGTCACTCAGATGGATTCTAGTGGTTGACGAGCTAATAATACTTAGAAACGCGCTCTGTGTTGCGGGGCCTTAAGTTCGAACATTTCAATTCAAGATTGGCTCACCGCGCATAACACGCATGCCATTTAGTTGCGCCATCTTTAGTTAAGTGTGGGTAGTGGTCACATGCCAGTGCTGTCAAGCTTATAGTCGGTACACACTTCTACTCTTTGCTATAAAACATTTCAACTGTATCTAAGACATCAATCCATTCCGCCTACGCTTCCCAAAATGCTTCCTTTCCTGCACTTTGTGTCTGTAACTAAACAAACATACACGAGTACATGTGGATAAATAGCGAGATTGGAGAGATATCTAAAATCGTTAACACCTGTTTACACATACATATGTATTTTTAAACTTAAATACATAACTTATCCAGATCTTACCACGAAATGTCCCTCGCAATGATAGGCACCTTGACGTAGTGCGAGGGTTTAAGCTGTATCACCATGCCTGCCGCTAGGCAAACACTACCGGATGATGGTGCACTGGCAACAGCCTACGTAAGGCTGTGTACGATGAGACGGGGAGACGATTGGCAGTTATACTCATGATGAGAAATAGAGGGCAAGACTTCTATTAGAAACTCATTTTCCTGGCAGCCATCCAAAGACTGATACGTGGAGCATGACCAGATTCGTAAGACCTCGGAAGGAAGACTGAGAAATAGCCGGAGAAATCTGTTCCAGATGGCGATTAAAATGAGCAATAAGCTCCTTTAAGCCTTTCGAATTACCAGGTGTAAATGGTATTGCACCAGTCCCACTACAAAATAGACAGGAAAAAATACTTCCACATCTGGTCAGGATAGCAAAAAGTACTCTTGATTTACAAACCAAATCAGTAGAGACGGGCAAAGGTGGTATTTATTCCGAAAGTGAGGAAAAAAGACCCAAGTGTATTGAATTCCTATAGAACATCGTTTTTTCTTAAAATAATGAAAAAAAAATGGGGACAATTACCTACGTAAGGGAGGATATACTTAGTATAAATCCTCCTCATCACCGTCCGCATGCATATAGGGCGGGCAGATCAACTGAGACTGCTTTATATAGGCTGATCGAGATGGTTCAAGGTGCTCTTGAAGCAAAAGAAATAGTACTGTGTTCCTTCTTGGACATCGAAGGAGCATTCAATATTCGCATAAAGCAATAGTACGAGCTCTAGGAAGAAAATGAGTAAATAACACAGTATCAAGAAGGATGTTATGAGTTCCTAAACACAAGATCAGCAGATAGTCAAACATCAGAAGGCATTATCAAGGTCAACACAGCAAGGGGATGCCCACAAGGAGGAATATTATCTCCACTAATGTAGAGCCTTGTAGTAGTTGAACTACTTAATAATTTCACGGACCATGGCATAAACTATCAAGCATACACTGATGACATAGGTATTATTGCCAGAGGTAAATTTCAGGAAACCCTATATGACATCATACAAAAGGGACTTGATATAACTTGAAAATGGTGCAACTCGGCTTGGCTAAGCCTGAATCCAGGAAAAAACACAATTAACCATTCACGGGGAAAAGAAAACTCGAACGACTGAAGCCGATTAGGCTGTCAGGTGTAATACTGGCACTAGTCAACGAAGTTAAATATCGCTTGAGGAAGTGAAGTTTCATGAATGATCTTTAAACCATGAACAAAAATAAGTTCTGAATTCGCTCGAACGGTAAACGGTGATAAAATCAGTAAGGAGAACATCTTCGGCGTTTTAGTTAGAAACCACAGCCTCTATGACACGACAACTGATAAATGGTTCCAATTAATCGAGCAGCTACATAAGAATACGAATTCACACAGCATTCTGAATGTCTTCAGATGGACGAATCGTCAACCGAATTGCCCACGTGATGATAGATGTGACGTACCACATATTCTGAATGTGCATACGGCACAATATACGACGACAAAATGTTCTGTGAGTTAACTTTCTAAACCTAGAATGATACATATTTAGTACTTTCTTAACTTATTTATTTGGAATACTAATTGAACGATACTCGTTGAGGGCAGAGTTGTAAAAGACTGCAATCTTTCGGTAATGCAATCTCTGAATGCAAGGAAATCGTTTTATAATTTACGATTCATCCAATTAACTTCATTTAAGAACTTAGACTTCAGTACTGAAATCACAATTCCTTTTGAAGTCTGTGATTGGATCAGTCTTTAGATTGAAGTCAATTGAATTACAGTCTTTGGAATTACATTGCGTTCTCTGAAGTCACCTTGCAGTCTTTACCATTCACTTGAAGTCAACCGCATTCAGTTGAATTCTTTGGGACTTCAACAATTTTCGTTGTAGTCTTTCGGACTTCATTAATTTTAGTTGAAGTCTTTGGGACTTCAGGGGTCGAATCACCGCATCCGTGAACGGATTGTCGATCGTACGAACAACAATTACGTGACTCATCATACGAACGAACGTATTGGGATCATGTCATACGAAATTTCACGGAACGTAATTTTTGTTCGCAAAAAAAAATTGTACTAGGGTCGGATGTAGTAAATGTAATAGTTAAACGTCAAATACATCATTCGTGAAATTATTATTTATAGTTGCAATGGATACTATTTAGCTATTTTTTTTTAGGTTCTTCTGATTCAGAAAGTGATTTTAAAGAAAGTGTTGTTCGAAGTCAATTAAGGGATAGAAGCAACCCCTTGGAGCTACCAAACAAAGTTTAAGAATGGTTTGAAACACAATTTGTTATGTAAATGCATAGCATGTTTATTTGCAGATTCATAAAACGTTATCGCTTGAATAAAGAAGCATTTAAACTCGTCCTCACTAAAGTGAACAGTAATTCGCAATTATCTATCGGAGTACCTCTTGTAGTGCAATAAGCATCGACGCTTTCCCTATCACCATTGTATATGAAACTTATAGTACTATCACAGATAATAAACTTCATATATCACTTCTTCCCATATGAATGAGACATCTGGGTATATTTATTATCTGTGGTACTATCATCAAGCAATATTTTTTAGTATTTATATCCAACCGCTCAGGTGGCGTTTTCTCATTCTTCGAAGAGAAGTAAAATATTATTACTCTCTGAGAATGGAGTTATAATCATGCTTGCCAGGTTTTTAAAATCGAAATCGCCGATCTTAAAATTTATATCGCCAAAAATCGCCAAATTTAAAAATATTCGTCGCCATAAATCGCCAATTAAAAAATAAATTTTAGTGAAATAAAACAAATCGACTTATTATTCTTACCATAAAGCAAATTGTACAATAAAACAATTCATTCATTAAAAAAACAAAAACTCAAGACAGCAGGTTGTCGCTGTTGAACTTAAAAATTAAAATTATTATTTAAAAAAAAGTAAGATAATAGAATAGATATATGTATACCTTTAAATATATTCAATTGTTCCCATTCCGTTCTATATTTAAAAACTCTTTCTTTTTTTGATTTCCCACTCATTTTAAATAGTTTTTCTGAAACAATTATTTTGGTTTCTTCTTTCTTTTCTTCTCACTGAAACTTTCAAATTTGAAGATGTCATTAATTTTAGGGATGGGTAGGTCGTTTCGATTCAAACGATATTATTATGTCAGATCGATATTTTCAGTGCAAATTCGGGCAAGCTGACAGATATCAATAATTTTTCGTACGTTACTCATCTCTCTTCTGTCATTTTTTGTGAACTAATGTGTCTATTCAGGCACCTTATTGTGAAAAAATTCAATGAATTCATCCAGCAATTAAAAAAAACGAAGACTATAGGTGTGAGCGGTAGTTAAATACAAAAATGAAAAATCGCCAGAAGTCGCACTTTTTTGAGGGTGTCGCCAAGCTGAAATTTGTGTCGCCAAATTAAATAAAAAATCGCCCGTTTGGCGACAAATCGCCACATCTGGCAAGCCTGGTTATAATCAGAGAATGAGTGAGTGATGAGTGGAAACAAAGTAAACAAAATCTTTCTTGGGTTTTCAATACCATTCAGAATTTTTGCACACATGTTACGCAACTGAGTGAATGACTTTGCCAAGAAAATGAGTAAAGAAACTGATGAAAAAAAGGTATAAGCAGGTTATTATTTTTTTTCTTGTTCAGTGAAAAGATGTATGTTTTTCTGATAAGGGAGTGGAGTGGTGGATGCATATTATGCGTTATACGTCAGGTTTTTAGTTCAAGTGGTGGTCTGGTTAAGGGATGAAAAAACATATTTTCACAGCGGGGTGGTGGTGGGATTATGTGGTGGATGGACGGAGTGCCAGAAATTTATATTGGCTACGGATAGATTTGTTTATTTTTGTTTGAATTATATGAAATTATACAGAACATTTTTCGAATCAAACCCTATCCTCTGTTGCACGGACAAACGAAGGGCGCTGAATATTCAAATATTCTTTTCCACGTTACCCAATGAGATAGAATATTAAACGCGTTTTTTTCGAGGTGTCCCCTGTAGGCATAGTCGTCGCTCTTTAGTAAGAACTAAAGAAATAAAAATATTTATAAAATAAATAGTAGATATCCATTAATTAAAAAAATAATGAATAACTCGAAAAACTTAACAAACAAAAGTGAAAAAAAAGAAAATATAACAAAAATTCGCAAAAAACATCTTAACAAAACAAAGAAAGGATTAATATAGGTACACATATGTACCTATGTATGTACGTATAATAAAGTGAAGTTTTCAATTCCTTACACTTTTAACTCCACAGGGATCATTATTGGTTTTCTTAATCGAAAATTTGATTATACCAATTAAAATTAATTTGCAAATGGAGTGTCTGTGCTCATCATCGTCACATTTCATACTAGCGGAAGCTGTCATTTTTAATTTTAGTAAAGCTTCAACCAAGTGTCCTTCGTGTCGTATTTTTACAAACTGGCTTTCAAAAAGTGTTTGCATACTTTTCACATATCTAAGCTTCAAATTCCAAGGAAGGAACAGTTAAATTTCCAAATTCGGATAATGTGTCATAGGTGTTATAAGCTCGCAATTTTATTAACAGAGCTTGTTCTCGGGATTCGTCTGTTTTATCTATCATGAACAGAGTGCAGTTTTGACAATTAAGTTTCTTATGCAACTTGAAAGCTGTAAACCCGGCATAAAATGTAAGAGCCGCTTCTTGCAGCTTCTGAGAACATCCTTTGGACACAACTGTTTCTGTCTCATTGGCATCAATATCAAACTCGTCATCGCAACTATTCATATGGTATTCGATACTGTTCAGAATATCTGTTGCCATGAGATGATCTTCTACTGGAGCTTCAATATGAAATTCTTCACTGCCATCACACTTAAGATCGTCACAATCAGCTTCGTGCAATAAAGATTCAGCCCCAGCATCTTCGTAACTTGCATTTTCTGATGACTTTGAATTTTTGAAAATAATTTGATTCAAATTTCTAATAAATCTGTAAGCCAAAGGGTTTCATTCGTATGATCCCCTATTTGAACGAGCCATTGAAAATAAGTTTTCTGCAACATCAGTATTCAGATGTGCAATAAGAAGGAATTGCTGGTCATTTTCAAGTTTTTCCCATATTAACTCTATAGCAAGTAAAGTTTGTAGTAACCCACCAAAGCAATATGACTTTTTCATTTTACCGGTAGACTCGCATAATAAGATGTAGCTTGCTTCCAATTTTTGTTTAATCCCCTAAGAGTAAAACCATTTCTTTGGAGGCTACAGTAGCGCGTCTACCCAGCTCCCCGAAGTCAGAAAAGCCGTATACCATGTCATTTTTAATGTTGCAATCAGGTTTGGGTTTGATTGCCATTTCATCAAAAATTAATGTACATATGTACATCTTTTCTCTAAGTTTGATATAGTTTGAGCCTTGCTCTTTAAAAGATGAATCATTTGGTTTGAAAAACCGGCCGGTAAACTTAAGGAAGAATGTCATGGGTATATTGTGCTTGTAGATGGTAAACTAAATCCCAAGCTCACCAAATGGGAATATAATGTGGGAGACTTATACAAAAACTTCAGACACAAATCTTTTTCGTCATTCGTCCAATGTGCATTTGCCTTTTCAAAAAGTTGCATATTTACAAAAGTGTTTACGTCGACTGGCTTATTTTGCAATTGCATGCCAACGTTTTTTTCTAAATTATAGTCCTTATCAACCTTTAATCGCTTTGGCGTATCGAAAATATACATTATGAAAACGAGATTCGGGGAAGGAAACTGTAGAGAGAAATTTCTAATATATGTCATAGGTTCGGCAACTCTATTAACGGAAAGTGTGGTTGGACAAATCGCAGCATTGTCCGTTTCATTTGCGTTTTGGCTATATGGATTACTCTTTTTTGTTCTAACCTAACGTATGTATTTCTCTTTCAGTCATTGGATGTATAGACGGAACTCATATTCAATTACAGAGACCATGCCAAAATGAGCACATGTTCTTCAACCGAAAGATATACCACAGCTTAAATGCTATGATAGTAAGTTGAGTCTACAACAAAATAATATATGTAACAATGTAATTATAGATTTGCGACCATGAATACCGGATAAATGCAGTGAACGCTCAATATCGAAGTGCAGCACATGATTCGTTTATTCGGAAACATTCCGACCAGCACAGGTTTTTGGAAGATCGAATACGGATAAATGGACCTGAAAACGCTTCTCTCTTGGGTAAAATTTCCTTTTATGAATTTATGCAATGGAATTATTTTCTTAATCTTTATAGGTGATTCTGGATATCCCCTCGAACCGTGGTGTATAACACCCTACAGGAGCCCGGTTGAAGGTTCAAGCGAATCACACTTCAATGACGTACATTCCAAAGCTCGCTGCATTGTGGAAAGAGCGATAGGGATTCTTAAGGGTCGGTGGAGAATTTTAGGGTATGGGAAAAGGGGAAGATACGCACCAGAAAAAATTGCAAAAATAATGAATGTGTGCTGTGCTCTCCATAACATATGCATTGACTTTAAAATTCCCTTTCACCCACCCAAAGGAAGAGTCGAAAGTGTGCCGACGGAACTTGCTTTTGAAGAAGACGCAGAACTACTTACAACTGGGCAAGCTATAAGAAATACAATAAAACACTCTCTTCGTAATTAAAATGCACCTTTCAATTCATTAATTCCTTTTATTATATATTATTTATAAAAAAAAAAAAACTTAAACGAGAACAAAATGAGATCATAAAGATAAAAAAAAACAAAATAAAAATATTCCACATATTAAATATTCCATACACATATCACTTATTGTTTCAACATTTCTAATTGTAAACTTTTGATTTGTAGTTCAATTGCTTGAACTGCCATATTGCATTTATGCTTCTCTTCCTCTATCTCCAGGGATCTTTTTGTATTTGAAGAAGCATGTCAAGTTTATTATCCATGCTTTCTTGAAACTTGATTCCCGCTCTGACATGTTCTTGAAGGAGTTCTAATTTTACGTCTTTGTTCGATGTTGTTTTTTTTTTCTTTGAGGCTTCACTGTGAGTGTTCTTTTCGTTGTCGCTTTCATCTCCTGAGCACTCTAAATCATCAAACAAAGCTTTAAGTGAGTTGTCCAACGCACCATGCGAGTCGCAGTCCATTGTTGCTTTGCTTTGTTTCCGTCCTTCGTCTGAATTCCCAAACGTTTTAACCTTTGAAAGGCCTTCAACCGCTGCCTCAAAACCGCTTGCTTCGATGATTTGCTCATCAACATATGTAAGCAGTTTTTCCTCATACGACCCACCTCCTATTTTGAAATTGCAGAATTTATTGAAAGACAGTTTTTCTTCGCCTGGAACTTTTGATCTGCAAAAACCTATTGAACAAATGCATTTCAAAATCGCTGCATAATAATATATGGGAAAATAAGCAGAAGTTACTTTTTTCCAAACTTTTGCATCCTTTACTGGTGGGCCTTCAGCGTTCAACTTCCTGGTTAACGTTTCCCAGAGCCTTGTAGAAGTGGCTTTTCCTTGTGCGGTATTTGGCAGGATATTTTTAGCCAAATTCGGATGCTCCTCCATGAACTCCCCAAGTATTCTTTTTTGAGAATAATTTATTTTGTTTGAATCAGAAAGGGCTCCACGCCGAGTTGTGCTTAACAGACCAGCAAATGAAAAAAGTCTTTCCACAGCTGCTGAAACAGGTAGGGGTGTATTATATCTAAGAAATGCCTTCTTTAGAGCTGGATATTGATGAAGTACTTCAATAGATGTTGAAGTACATATGTGCAAGGTATGCAAAATATTCGGTCTCTACAGATGATCTAGAAAGTGACGCAATTGAAGTCTTTTAAGATTGTATACAGGCATACCCCGGTTAACGTCGTTAATGCGTTCCTGGAAAACACGACGTTAAGCGAAACAACGTTGTGCGGGGCAAAGAAAAGGAAAACATTGTTTTAAGGGTGATTTACTCTCGGAAAAAAATATAACTTATTTTATTTCATTAATAGGAACATAAATTAAATACATTTTTTAGAAAAAAAAAACAAACAAACAAATTGAAGTTAGATTTAAGTTTCATTACACTGACGAAGATGATGGTACTGCTGGACTTGTGGATGCTTGCTGTGGAAAATAGTTGCGCATAGTCGTTTGTATAGCCGCCTTTTTCTTCTGCTCATACAACTCCTTGTAGCATATTGTAGCTTCATCTATATGCCTTTGGACTTTCGATGATCTTTCCGCAACAGGATCACATTTGTCGAAAATTTTCTGCGCGTTTTTTAGATGATCCAGAGCGTTTCTTAAATCGCTCAACTTAAAGTCTAGTTGAGGATCTTTTGCAGCTTCAACGTCATTTTCAGCGTCCTTATCATCAGAATTGACTGTCTCCAAATCAATAAGATCTTCTACCGACAATTCTTCATCATGTGACGTGACTAGTTCCTCTATGTCAGCAGCCTCTAAGTTGTCAAAGCCAAGACACCTGCCTGACAATATCATCTTGAAGCTGCTCAGGTGTAGGCTCTCTAAGCCCGTCGATGTTGGGACAAACTTCTGGCCACAACTTTTTCCAGGATGCTTGCAAACATTTTGTTGATACTTTTTCCCAAGCTTTTTCTATCAACTGAATGCCGTCCAAAATGTCGAATTCTTTCCAAAACTCTTTTAAGCTCTTACAGCCGCCGTTTGATTTATATAATGCTTTCGAAAATGCAAGTTCTGTGTATTGATGCTTAAAATTAGCAATTGGATATTGGTCCATTGGTTGCAGAAGTGAAGTCGTATTAGGTGGTAGAAATACAACCTTCACTTTTCCTCCCGACAAGTTTTCTAAATCAGTCGGATGTCCAGGGGCATTGTCTAAGAGCAGCAATGTTTTATTGGAGAGATTCTACTCACCACAGATCTTTTCTACAGCTGCACAAAAATGGTCTACAAACCATTCCTCGAAAAGAGACCTTTTTGTTTGCCTTCCAAATTACAGGTAATTTCTCTTTTACGCAACCTTTTAAAGCTCTGGGATTAAGAGATTGGTAAACTAACATGGGTTTGATTTTAAAAGATCCTGTTGCGTTTCCACCTAGTAATAATGTTAGTCTGTCTTTTGCAGCCTTATGTCCAGACATTGACTTTTCATCTTGTGCAATGTAAGATCTGATTGGCATTTTTTTTTTTTCCAAAAAAGTGCCGTTTCGTCTACGTTAAAAATTTGTGCAGGGCTGTAGCCGCCAGTTGTTACAATTTCTATAAAAGTTTCTTTAAATGTTTGTATGGATTCCACGTTCGCACTAGCTGCTTCTCCCGAAAGTTTCACATTGTGGATGCCAGATCTTTTTTTAAACCTATCAAACCAACCACGGCTTGCACAAAAAGTTTCATCAGTTGAGGACTCTTTTAATTTGTCGAACAGTCTAAGCGCCTTCTGCTGTATTTGCCATTGACTAAGTGGAATATTTCGATTTGTTTGATCCTCAATCCATATCAGTAACAGTTTTTCCATTCGGGCCATGACAACGCCTCTCGGTTTAGCAACTTTCGTGTCGATGGAAATTGCATCTGTGATATATTTTTTATACTTTTCTTTATCTTTTATAATTGTTCTTGCTGAAGTTGGAGGTACACCAATGTTTCTGGCTACATCTACAGCTCGTTCACCAGATTCGGAACGCCTTATTATGTCCAGCTTTGTTTTTAAACTTAAGTGAGTTCTTTTCTGTCTAGGTGTACGAGCGGCTTTTTTTAAAGACATCTTAAGAATCAGTTCTAAACAATATAAATTCAAATTTTTAATTTGCAAAACAAAGTTAAAAACTACTTACTACTATGGCTTTACATCACGATTTGAATCTCGAAGATACACTACCACTAACGTCAGCTAAAAATGTATGTATACACCATACCTACATAGAATTTATACATACATACTTATGTGCAATATCTAGACACAATTTTGCCGACGATCTTGAAAACTGTAACAAAATTGGCGACATCTTGGAGACATTTTTATTTTGTTTCAAACGACGTTACAGCGAAGCCACGCAACGTTAAGTGGGGTATGGTAATAATTCGTTACCGACGTTATAGCGAAACAACGTTGCGCGGGGCAACGTTAACCGGGGTATACCTGCGTGTACTTGTTTTTGTTTTTTTTTACCTGAAGTACCGAAATTAAAATATGATCTTTTGGGTTTACTTGTAGCTGTATTTTCAATTGTTTGTCATTAAATGGGCTTAGGTTATTTTCCGAAACAATTTTTCTCTTAATCAATGAACTTATTTCGGCTATTTTAGAGTCATTGTACGAAGAATCTAGTGCTGGAATCCACTTAAGTTTTGCCAATGGACAAAGCACTGAAGCAACAATTGCATCTTCCACTTCACGCGTTAAATGAAAATATGAATGAAATCGTCTGATTAACGACTCTTCGATTTTTTAACAATTTCATATGGTAAAACATTAAGTGCGTTATCGCTTTGAATCGTTTTGTATGATATTCTTATAGTTGCTAAAGTGGGGAGTAAGTACCCATATTCATTCCTTTTTCTTCCTAAAGAAAATCCAGCGCTTACGCGATTGACCTTAGGGGGTATTCAAAGTCTTGCAAGTATAAAAATCAGGTTTGAAGAAAGGTTGCACTTCCAGTCTCCTGCATAATTCATGGATTTTGTCCTTGTGTTTGAGAATGTCTTTGACAGAATCATACAAGGAGTTCCACCTTGTCGGAACCGGACATTTTAATTGACAGCCCAGAACAGCAACAATTTGTTCTGATGTTTTTGGTCTGTTTACCCTAGACAAAGATTTTAGCATTTTTGAATTATCTTTACGAAGAAGAAATATTAACGTTAGATACCATGAGTTATAATACCTACATACTTACTTTTTCGTGCTGTTTGTAGTGTGAACTATGTTCGCGCAAGATACGCGTGAAATCCGTGGAAGCAATTAAGTTCAATGTATGTGTTGCACATTTCACATGCTTTGGCAACAAATTTTCCAATACACCGTTCCTTAACTCAGCTGTTTCCATTTCATTTTCTTCTGAGCTGTTATCGTTATCAATGTTGGCAAAATATGTTTCAATTCCAAATTCTCTGAAGGCTTTCAGGAAGTTCGAACCACTGTCAGTTACTGTTGCCAACGTTGTTACAGTTTAATCCAAACTTTGCGTGAATTTCAAGAATTATGTCATTGATTTTATCGTATATATGCGATCCTGAAAACCGCATACAAGCCAGAGCAACTGATTGTCTATTGAAACTAACGTCTATCCAATGACATGTACAGCAAATGAAACTACGATGTTTTGTTGACCATGCATCAGCGGTTGTGCAAACATATTTTTGATTTGCCAATACACACTTTAATTTTTCGTTCATGGAAGAGAATGAGCGCGTTCCGCATTCTAGGCACTAGGTAGTCAAAGGTTTTTGATTGGTCGAGAGATTCAGTTTTGACTGTAAAGTAAGGCATTTTTTTTTGAGGTAGTGGACTGGATTTGAAGGTAAAGAAATTCTCCCTATATTTTAAGTCAATCTGCCAATTGTCAAAAACAGCTGATTCATTTGTATTTCATTCACTATTCGGCCGTTGTTTACAAATTACAAATAAAAAAATTAAATTCCAAGTGAATTGTGACGGAGTGCTCTACGATTTGGACGAATCGGAGGAGACAATGAACAAGCTGAGGGGTAAAATGTTTGAGGCATTAATATATAATAAATTAAGCAAATTTAAATTAATTTTCAGATCCAAATTTTGCTTCCAATTTTATTTACATGTATAAATAATATTATGTATATTACTTTACTTACAGAGGACCTCATCTTCCATTTTTCGCACTTACGTATGTATATCTTTATTTACTTATTGATTTCTTTTGCACTGCAATTCACAATTTATAAATGATCTCAAGTAAAATCAGAAAGTAATTATGTCAAATATGACACACGAACAGATGTGAAATGTCACCAACTTTTTCAGTCAGTTTGCCGTTCCATATGTAAGGCCTTACCTCAAAAAGTAGGCCTAGAAACCGGAACGCGCCCAATGTATCGTCTATTAGTTTAACAGCTGTTGGACGACTCATGATTTTGAGATCGCTATTTGCAAATCGCAAAAGCTTTCGAAACGATTCGTCTTCCACAATCGAAATTGGAAGCATATTGTTTGCAATGAAGCTTACAATCAACTCTTGAAATTGCTCTTGCTTGGGTCTCTTGGCCTTGATGTTATTAGCGGCTTTGAGTTGAACATATTCTTCAAATTCTTTTGGGTGTTTTTTCCTTTAAGTGCCTTACAAAATTGGAAGTTACTTGCGTTGACTCTTGTAAACGTATTTGGCAATAGCAACACTCGACGAGCACACAATTTCTCTTACGCTGGAAATCACTTTCATTCAGCTATAGGCGAATAAAATTGTAAGAGGAATAGAGGCTGGTCTTAATTTTTGCCATGTTAAGAGGGCGATAGTACAGATTAAACAGTACAAACAACTTAGGGACTTGATATTAAGACGATACATATTGTACAACATTTAGTTTCCGTTTACGATCATACACAAAGCACTACTCATTACACAGAAAAGTAATATACCATATGAAAAACAGGTTTTATTAAAGGTATAAGAAATAAGTGCAACATACCTGCTTTATGATTTTAAAAACTTGGGGGATGAGATAAGCTTATTCCCAAAACTATCATCCACTGGTTCGGCCGATGGTTGTGAAAATTGTATTTTTTCTGCTTCACTTCTATTTATATTAGTAATCAAAGATGTAGTTTCGATTTTCTTCTTTTTTTGGCTCACGGAAGGTGTATCGTCTGAGTATGGTCTCTTACGATTTGTGACTTGTGTTCCAATAGAAAATGTTGGATCAACTTCGTAGTCATCAGACGAAAAATCACTATTCGTTTCCATTTTTGCACTACTTTACCACAAGTCCAAGTGAATAAGAAAAAACACAACTTTTTCGCACGGCTAAACTCAAGCAACTGATAACGAGACGAGTGACAAGAGCACTGCACCTGTTATTTGTTTATGCAGTATGGTCTCGAAAGAAGAGTGCAAATGATTTGCATTGCATTTGCATTTGCATTTGCATTTTTCTAAAATCGTATTTAACTGGGAGCAAAATTAAAGTAAAGGTTTCATTGGCATTGATCAGACCCCCACTCCACTCCTTCTCTCCTCGATTATATCCCCTACGTCCATACCCCCCTCACCGCCGATCATGCTTCCTACCCATCGAACACCCCCCCCTTCCCTCCAACACTTTATCCATCCATTCTTCCCCTCCCCTCTATACATCATACCCACTTCCACTAAACCTAAAAGCCCATCATACTCCACATAAAAGTGCAATTCGTCATTCTTTCAGACTTGTTTAAACTTGCTCACATGCTGAAATCCCTAAGACTTCAAGAAAAATGTTTGAAGTCCCAAAGAATTCAACTGAATGCGGGTGACTTCAAATGAATGGTAAAGACTTCAGAGTGACTTCAATGAATGCGGTGTAATTCTAGACTTGCATTCAATTGACTTCAAACATAAGATTGGTCGTAAAGACTGATCCAGTCAAGACTTCAAAAAGAATGGGAGATTTCAATGCTGAAGTCTAAATTCCAAAGTGAAATCAAGAATTGAAAAAACAGAAGCATGAAGTCAATTGATTTCTTGAATCAAAAGATTTAATTATTTTACATCTCTGGTTGAGGGACATATACAAATGTACATATGTATGTATATAGGTTACCAACTAGCTTGCCCATCCGACATAGTAAAATGGGTGTTTCATGCTCACATACGTTTAAGCAGGGAGACTCCAAAAGGCGCGCTAAATGTGTCCTCCAATACACACATTTGGTGAATATAACACACATTATGGTCCAAAAAAGATTTATAGACGGTTAGTGAAAAAACTTCACCGTCTTGAAGCCAACGTCAATAAGGAGTGTACAGGCTCACCCGTGTTTTTGTAGTTTTCTACTTTCCAACACAAAAAAAAATAAAGAATTTGCACAGCTACCCAAAGACGCGAAATCCTCTTATTGTTTATAATTACGAGAGCAGCATATTGATTAGACCTAGATAACTTGCATAGCAATGAGACTGACGGAAGAGAAATTAATTCGGTTTTGGAGGTGGATTAGATTAATTTATAGAGCGAGTACTGGACAGTGCAAAGGTGTAATAAAAGCTTTTCGACTTAGCCTTAGAAGATTGTCTACCATTACTAAAGAATCGAATAATGAATTAATAAAAAAATTTTTGTTATAAACCCGATTTATGCGTATCTGTTTGCATTTTCCTGTGGGTTAATGGGCTGGACTATTGAGCCGAAGGTTCGGCGTTTCACTCCCATAAAACACTAAATAAAATGTTCTGTTCGTGCGAAAAATATAACACGTACAGCACGAATGGTTGCAAGAAACTGGGCTCTCTGGCACCAACTTTTATTTTTTATTTTTCTCATTTTCCTATACAAAAATCTCTGAAAACAACATCCAATATATCATCGGTGCTAACATCTCCAGTTATCATTTCTATGAATTTTACCGCTCTTCTTAGTTTTTGCGCAGCTATTGCCAAGTCTGGATTTTTATCTGAAGTATAGTCGTCTAGAAAGACACTTATGTGACTTTCACATTTACTTAACTGTTGTCTGTAACGAGAATGAGTGAGGCGTGGGTTCTCTGCTGTTGGTTGACTGCATCTGAAATCTAAATGGTAAAGATTAAATCTTAAGCACGGAACTTCAAACTTACATGTCTTTTAACTTGGTCCCTAGTTTATGGAAAAGGTTTTCCACTTTCACTTGTGTGCAGGATACCAAGGCGATATCTAAATTCTTCAGAAGTTCTAGAGCTTCGAAAGAAATGAGATCTATTTTGTTGACGACCACCAGGAGATTTTTTTTCACCAGCAGATCTGGACTAATTCCCAATTGTTGCACATATTGCAGCTTAAAATTTTCAAAGGCTTCTTTCGTAAATGCTGCTTTTTCCAGTAGCACACTCGCATCCATAAGAAGTATGATTAGATCCGAATTTTGAATATAATCTTTAGCACGGCTAATTCCCTCTTTCTCTACTACATCATCAGTGTGTGAGCGTAGGCCGGCTGTATCGGCAAAGAGTACTGGATATCCGCATATATTATAAAATGACTCTACAATATCGCGGGTTGTTCCGGCGATCGGTGTTACAATGGAAACTTGTCTTTGGCACATTAAATTGAGAAAACTACTCTTTCCTACATTAGGAGCACCAACGATTGTAGTGCGAACACCATCCCGTAGAATTTCTCCTTGCCGGTGGTCGTTCAAATGCTGGTGAATATCTTCCCGGAGTCTTAAAAGTTCCACTGTGAGTTTCTCAACAAGATCATCCTCAATGTTTTCATCTTCAGCAAAGTCTATGTAGGCTTCCATGTGAGCAACGCATTTGATGAGTCTTTTTCTCCAGCTTTGATACAACCGAGATAGCGAACCAGTGCTTTGAAGAAGTGCCTAACGAATAAAGCTCACCCACTTAGTAAATATAGTACATAATACTACGAATTAAATACTTGCTTACGCTGTGCTTCTGTTTCTGCGTGTATCAAATCCGCCAGCCCTTCCACTTCGGTTAAATCTATTTTGCCACTGAAAAATGCACGTTTCGTGAACTCTCCTGGTTGCGATATTCTGAGACCTGGAACATTAGCTAATGCATCCAGCATTGCCTCCACAACAGCCAAGCTTCCATGAACTTGAAATTCACAAGAATCTTCTCCGGTAAAGCTGTTGGGACCTTTGGAACAGTCGGTTACATTGGTTATTGGAGGTATATCTAAATACCTTTACCTGGAAACCATAATACTAGACCTTTGTCAATCATTTCTCCACTAACAGGATGATAAAGCGATCGCAGTGTAGCGAAGCGTTGCTTTGGACGAAAATCTTTGGCAACGAGAGCGCACAGAGCTTTCATTGTCTGTGGACCCGATACCCGAATGACAGACACTCCACATTTGCCATAACCTAGAAGATACTAGTGATTTGTACATTTGAAGTTTTTTTTGTTTCATTCCCTACCTGATGATAAATTAAATATGGTCGATGCGGACATTGCTCTAGTAAATAGATACTTTGTTAAATTAATATTAAGTTTGCTTGCCAAATTCATGTTTACTCCTTATCAAAACGCAGTAAACAGAGAAATGTCAGAATTAAACTTATTCACATATCGTAAGCAGACGCTATGACCCAGTAGATGGCTCTGATTGTCGAACATAATTTTCAGTGTAACTGTACTTTATTTTGTGTATTTCCTTCGGTGGTTGGTTGCTATTGGAAAATTGACGCCGTGAGCGCGAAAATGAGACGAGAGCGAGGGGAAATCGCTGTCGTTTCGATCTCGCTTTAAATCGTCTGTCAATGAGCGCACGGCGTCGTCGTGTATTCTGGCAACGATTTTTCGTTGCGTTTCTGTAGAAATGGACCATACTTATATAGATTAAAGACATACCGAGCAGTTAAATTAAGCGTCCTTTTTAGCTTAAGAAAAGAATTGAGGTCAGTCATCAAAAATTAATGCATTTTGAGTTGACCATCTAATCACAGAACGTAGGTCCTCATTTAATCTTGCTACTGAATCTTCCACAATTCAAATTTGAAAGACTAAAATAAGCTGAACATCGATGAAATATGAAAAGATAAAATTACAATCAGTTTCAATGAATTGAATGATTTACATTGCGGAATGAGAAATCAAATAGTGCCAACAATGCCCTTTTATTTTCATCAATAGCTTGGCGAATTAGCTACCAACAATGGCCTCGGACGTGAGGGCGGTAGTAGTTCATACTGCCCTGTTGTGTAATTACCAAAACTCGTGAGTGCAAGAGTTGAACAGTGACGTCATAATACACAACAGTGCTGCCACTCGGCCTACATCCGACCATCCAGCATTTCATCCACCTCGGATGAATGGTCACTATCACCATCAAGCCTACTGTCACATCGCCAGGGCTTCATAAAATCGCAACTAGTAGTAGGAGTATTGGCACATACATGAGCTGCAACTTTCTTCACCGAATAACGTCCCTCTCTGCCCCTAGAAACAAATGCATATGGACCTAAAAAATCCGTGGAGTTTTTTACCCGCCCCAAATTGCATTCTTTTAATAGCTACTACGCCCCCCATATCATGCTCAATCGCTGTCTGCCGTTTATAAAAATCAACTTTGACTTTATTACGGAAAACGCATTAGCTTATTAGATTTTGTCAACGGACAGTTATTTGACATGTGGCCTGTTCCGCTACATCTAAAACATTTTGTTGTTCAACGGCAATCTTTCCTTTGGTGTTCAAAAGAAACGCAATTGAAACAATGCATAGTATATGAAGTTTGCACCACGCGACATTTTACCATACCCTTGCCCACCCAATTTTTCCAGCTCTGACCATTTTAACAACAACGCAACATCCTCAAACTCCGCAAACCATGACCTAATTGACAAACAATCATTGCCACTAAATTTGGAAATTAAATCTTCGACGCCTCTAACAGAAGAGCGGTAAGATGAATTATCGCCCGCACCATGTGAACTATTAAATTACTCCACGCTGCCTGATTGATCCGTTCCCGTTGATCGCTTCAGCTGCTTTTTTGACCAACTCCACTGTTTTTTTTTATTTGGCAACTCAGCGTTTGCTTTTCAGCCGATCCTACTTTTCCAACTTGGAGTGCGCAACCGGAGGCAGTTATCTAAGGACCGGGCTAACTGGAGGGGATTGTTGGTTGAGGCCCAGGTTCACCCCGAACTGTAGCGCCGCCTAAGTAAGTAAGTAAGCAAATTTTATTATAATACAATTATAGAAAAACAGTTTAATGATAAGTAGTCGTTAACGAGAAAACTTAGCAACAACTTTTCGACTTGATGGACTAGTTCATACTGCCCTGTTGTGTAACCTCCTAATCTCGTGAGTTCAAGAATTGAACAGTGACGTCATAATACACAACAATGATGCCACTAGACCTACAGGTATACATATTAACATACAGTCTCCTTGATACCGGGTCCCCTTGATAAGTAGCTTTGGTCTTACCACACTAACCCGGGCTCTGACGTAGTCATCCGTATGTTCTTTACATATTCGTGTGAATGAATTAAAAAAAAAGAATGAAATGGATCTGATCTATTGCATCATTGCATAAACTCTATCCTGGTGTCCTACAGAGATCATAACAATATCAGATCCAGCTGATAAGGTGACTTTGATTGAGTGCAACTTACCAGCAGCCAAAAGGCTAAGTTGTGTACGGATGCTTCAGCGCCCATATTAACTCCGGCCGCACCTCTAGAGTGTGCTAGATTGGAGGGTGGGGCAGAGCCCTAACCCCCTAATTCTCGGGTAAAACATATGTATTTTCAAGAGGAAAATGAAGTGACTGAACTAAGCTTAGCTCAAATTCCTAGAACCATCTGTGAATATTGCCAAAAGAAAGCGCATATGTATGCCGAACTATGCCACCACTAAGCAGCGCGGAATAATAGTATAAAACCGCCTTAGCACTACTGGAAGCACAGAATGATGACCTGAACATCAAAGCGTGGAAGGTGAATAAGGGCAGCAGGCACGCACTGACTCTAAGCTAAAGTTCGGCAAAGTAATGATGTTAGGTTCACGAAGCCCGAGGAAATTACTGAGTGAACGGTGCATTCGAATTCCACATAACAAGTAACAGAAGACACCAGATACATTAGAGTAACCTGATTCGATACACCGTCATCTTAAGTTTAGTAAGAAGCTCAATAAAAGGAGATCATATTCGTTTCAGACGTCTCACTTTCCGACATTGAACTTGATCAGACGTTAGAGGAATAGATGTGATTGACAAAGGAAGGCACTAAAGCCCCTCAATGAGAAATAGTCTTGACTTCTGTCAGCAATATCAAAACAGCACTGGTAAACATCCATCGTACTAGAGCAGCAAGCTGCATCGGAATTAGCTACATTAGAGAAGAAGTTTACTGTGGAAGACTTGGGGCTTGTATGTATTGAGGAGTCATGGACTCACTATCATATATTCTCCATCCTGCGCTGAGACACACCAGTACTTTTAATTGAGATGCCACTCTTAGTGGAGCATTTTCACAAGCTCCAGGTATTTGTGCTGATTCTCATAACGTTATTTGGAAAATTACCGACACGAATTCTAGGTATGAGTTCCTATTTTATTTTGAATTTCTTTCACTACCAATGCCAAAGAGTCTTAAAGCAACTACAAGAGAACGAAAACAGGGACACTCTCAGTTTATTTCGAAAATGGTTCATGTGAGACTCCGAGAGAAAATGTTTTGTTTTTCCATCTGCGGTATAATCTGTCTCTTTCTTTGCAACTCTCGAAAATGACTCTGTTGATTTGGTACGCCATCATGCACCATTTAATAGGACAGGGTATTATATTGGTCCATTGAAATGACCAATATTTCTAATAAGTTTTTTACAAGTGTTGCCACAGATGCACTTGTAAATGCGGGTTTTGTATTAACGACTGAAAATTTTTGTAGAGAACCGTGGCAACCGTCTGAACATAGCTTAAGTCTAGCGAACTGTGTTCAGCTGAGCTGAGCATGAAATCAAACTGTGTAACAGTTTGAACATGAGCTTCAAGTTAATACTCATGTTTAACTGAGCGAAAACTGTGAATGCGGGCATTACCAACGTATATGTGTATAAATTTATTGAATGAAATAAAAATGATAATAAAATAAAAATTGTCACCTTGCTTAATACTTTTAACCATATCGTGCATTATCAAATACATAAGACCTATGGATTGGCACTTGATTCATATTTTTTATCGCAACAATCCACAAATCTTACCACACGATTCGACTTCCTTTAGTTCTGTGTTTGATGTCAAGAGCAATAGAACCGTTTGCAGTTTTTTAGGCGTTCCTTCATACTTAGTTTCATTTCAATAATTGTTTTACAAATTGACAAATGTATCGTGATTTTCGAATTTATTTTTTGTTCGCTTTTCATAATTAATTAATGTTAGTTTTGAAACAATACTCAATAAAAATAGAAGTGTTATATCCAGCAACGAAATATTTTTTCGATAACGGTTTACCTATCTATTAATAGAAAATTTCAAAGTTCAATGATAACGTAACTTTAGTGCACATTTCATCAGAAGAAAAAACCATACATATAACAAACTGTGAACGTAAGGAAATTCAACTGTGTGGACATATATGTACATATGTACATATTTATTTAAAGTAAATGAATTTTAGACAAGGAAGAATTTAAGCATGAAAACTTGGATAAGGGAATGAAGGTATGTTGTAAGATCTTCCAGACAATAGCCAGGACAAGCATAATTGGATGAACAAGTTAAAGCACCAGATTATAAGAGATTTAAATATTATTTATATACATACTACATAGAAGGAGATTTAAGAAAAATTATTTATTTAATATTAATTGTAGAGCATATCGTATAAATATGAATAATTCAAAAGCTTCCTGTTCAAATCATCAGGATATGGAAGGTGATAACTTTAGTATGAAAAAGTTTTGTCAGGAACATGTGGCTCCAAATGAGCAAGAGACTTATACTGCTTGTGGCTTAAAGAAATCTTTTCACGGTTGTATCTATCAGTTGAAATTGTTAATGCTATTTTTGATACGAGGTTTAAAGAAAGGATATTCTTTTCGCTTAGCCACGGAATGGGAGGATGCAGAAAAATTTGATGACCTCATATTTCAATACAAAAACGAAAAACAAAATGGCGAAGTATACCTATTCTTGCAAGCTAAGCACAAGTTAAACGAATCTGAAATGATTTCGAAAAAGGATTTGCTTCAAGGCTCGGGACAGTTTAGCCTTCAAATGTATTTTATGTCTTACCGTAAAATTAAACAAAACGACATATTTAATCGCGAAAATACTGAACTAAAAGACTTTATAATATGTACAAATATTGATTTCGATAAAAACTTACATAAAGATTTTGAACAGATAGTAAATGAGAATAGCATTTTACGTGTACAAAGTAAGAGAGAGAAACAGCCTAAGTATTTAAAACTGAAAGCTGATAATGTGAAATTTAGAAATAACTTGTATTCAAAAGTAAAATATTCTTCAGATCTTTTTAAGTTAGCAAAAATACTTGCAGATTACTTTATTGATGGTAGATGTGTGTCTTATGAAAAAACTAAACAAGATAAAGATGTCAATTTATTCTTTTCCTATCAATTTCCCTTGGCTAACGAAGTTATCGATACTAAAACTCATAAGCTCCTTGATGGGTTTTTGAAGAACCAAGACCTTTCTCTGCAAGCCCAGCATTTACGGGAAGCTTTTGAGGAGGTATATAATGACCGTCTAAAAGATTGCAATTGTGACAAAGACGATCTCTGGAGAGAATTAGCAAACAAGACAATTGATATATTTGGTCAAATTGATACTAATCTGGATTCTATAGAAAATTTTGTAAAGGAATTTGCAAAATTACTACTAGACAGCCATTCAAATCAAGAAATCGTAGTTATAAGAAGTAAGGTTAAAATCGATATCGATAAATTGGCTCCGTACGTACTGGTGAAATGTGATGATCAAGTGCAATTCACTTTAGAATTCTTCAAAGCTGATCATTCATTACCGGGTAATTTAAATGGATTTAGGGATGAACTTAAACAAACCCTTGGCTTAATGAATTTCGACTTTGAAAAGTTAAGCGAATATCGATTTCGTATTGAAAATTTTCCTAACACTAGTTTACCAAATGATAGTATATCCAGTATAAACGATGATATCGAAAGCTTTTTTAACAAATTAATATTTGCGGTTAATCAGCCCAATGAACTTGAGTTAGGTGAAATTATTAAACAGGAATTAGGCGATGAGTTCAACTTTACTGATAGTGAATTAATATACAGCCATTTTCAAAAAGAAATGCTGGATTGGTTGAAAGAAGAAAATGGACGTTTTCTTTCTGCTACGCAAGGTAACGATTTTTTTAATAAAACTAAACAAATGCTTAACAACCTTAAATTAAGTGGCATTAGTCGTTATTATAGTGCAAAGTTTGGAAACTTAACTTTTAATGACACACAAAAATATTTGCAGAGTTTTTTAAAGTCTACTGAGAAACAAATTTTTAATTTGTATAACGAACAAGAAACCATGCTAAGTTCAATTAAAGTGTATCAAAATTTGAAAAAGATACCCGGTTATGAAAAGGATGGCAGTTACATTTTTATGGATTTGGAATCTCTTCCAAAAATGGAAGATCTTGTAGAAGGGACAGGAAGTCTTCTCTTAGTAGTAGAATGTAATACCACCAAAAATATTGCTCACGATTTATGCAATCGATTAACTAAAATGATCACTTGTTTTTTAAAAGAGGACCGTAGAAAAAAAATTATTCTAATTACTAATGAGAATAGCTATGACTTAGTTGAAAGTTTAAATGATGATTATGAATACGAGGAAAGAACCGATAGAAAAATTAACTTTGTTGATCTAACTGACGACTCGCAAAAGAAAGTTCTCGAGATAGGAAAAGTTATTTTTCAAGGAAAAGAATTAAGTTTAGGCACATTAATTGGTGACGAGTCGAAGCATTTAATAGATGCCGAAGTATTATCTAAACTCATTGTCAATAAGAAAGTGAAAATAGGTAAAGCACTTCCTAATCCTGATAGTTATTGGGTTGATCGAAGGATTTATCCTATGTCAGTGAATTTTTCTAGTCTGGAATATAATGATTTTCTTGTAATAAAAAAAATTAATAGTACAAATATCGAACAAATTAATTTGGAAAAAGACAAAGCTATAATTTTGATATCTGATGACAAAAATGATTTTATGAATCTATGTACCCGCTTCAAAGAACGTAATATTTACTGGTTTGCAGAGGAAAGTGAAGAAACGTGGTTAAAGCAGTTTCATGGCTCATTGTCAATCTTACGTCCATATATTAAGCATAATGAAAATGTTCCTAGTTCCAATATTTGTAATCATTATATGAATAATATGCTTGAACATCCCATAGTTATTATTTCTGGAGAACCTGGTATGGGGAAATCCACGGTCCTCACAAAGAAGGCGGGAGAATTGAAAGAATTGGATCCCGTTTTATGGATTTCTTTAATTAATCTAATTGATCACCAAGATCACATAAAAAATGTAAAAATGACAAGCAGCAATAAGGAACAACAAGAACAAGAATTTCTTAAGCTCTTATTGAATGTGATTGATTTTGATAATCATTTAGAGAAGGCTCTATTTGAATATAATTTTCGAAACCAAGGTAGAATAGCTCTTTTTTTGGATGGGTTTGATGAAATTTGCCCTACGTATAAGGAAAAGGTGATTGGACTACTGCAGGTCCTAAAACATGAAAAAATTAAGAATCTATGGGTAACTACTCGCCCAGAAATGCAATTTGAATTAGAAGATAATTTAGGTACGTTTGCATTTTCCTTGGGGGATTTAACGGAGGAAAATCAAATAAAACTATTGGGGAACATCTGGCGTAAGAAGCTAGGCAATAAATCTATCGATGAGGAACGCTTCCAACTGTATATTAAGAAGTTGCTCAACATTTTCGATGAATCTATCTATGAAAAAGAAAATAGGTTTACAGCGTTTCCATTGCACATAACAATGTTAGGCGAGGCCTACCAAGAAAATTTTAAAGAATTTTATGAGTCTAAAAGAAAACGTACAAACTTACCTACGAAGCTCGATTTGCTAAGTCTGTATGAGTGTTGCATTGAAATCAAGTTCGATATCTACTGTAAAGATAAAAGGAAAGATCGTGTAGAAAATGCATGTACAATACCTGGTAATGAGATATTGCGTAAAATTTACAAACGACAGCATACATTATTAGCTTTAAACATAGTACTCCCTGGCTACCAAATAAATGAGCTTCTTAAAGAGGATGAGAAACAAGAAGTAATAAAACTAAAAGGAGAAGTGAAAGACGGATCAGAAAAATGCGGCATATTTTACCTAAACAGCGAAGGTAAAGTACATTTTATTCATCGAACTTTTGCTGAATACTTTGCTGCAGCTTGGCTTGTCGATAAATTTGGAAAACCAGAAGTAAAAGATTTTGTACGAAATAAGATAGATGCATTCGTCAAACACGATACGGTTCTACTTAATTTCTTTGATCGCATGCTAGCTAGAAATGTATCTGAAAATAAGAAATGTGAGCTACATACTGCAACTTTAAACGATGATAGTAAGATGATAGAGGAATTGCTGAAAAATGAACACATTATTAATATCCAAGATGAAGGAGGAAGAACAGCACTCCACTTAGCTACTATATACGGCTATGCAGATATTATCAGCATTTTATTAAATCACAAAGCGGATACTCATATTCTTGACATTTTTAACTACTTGCCAATATCGTATGCCCTAGGTTTCAGAATGCCTAGGTCACTTCAGAATACTTTAGCAGAATATCACATTGACAAAAACACATTGATTAAACTTGAAAAGCTCAAAAAAAAAAAACTCTTCGTTGAAAAAAAAATAGTTATAATGAACTTATTTTTGAAAACATTTGAAATGGACGTGAATATGTTAGGAAAAAGGAAGAAGAGTAAGAATCTCACACTACTGGGGCTCATTTTGATGACTTTTCAGATACACACGAAATAAAAAAGATAAAAAATAAGACCAATAAAAAATAAAATTAAAATAAAAACCAAAGTAGTTACATTATCGTTATTTATATATTCGAAATATACCTACTTTGGTTTTTATTTTAATGTTATTTTTCATCTTTTTTTTATTTCGTTGTATCTTAAAAATCTTCAAAAGAGTTGTGTGAGATTCTTACTCTTCTTACTAAACAACATCTCTCCTCTATTGATTGACTACAACTAATTTCCCTTATCAAGTACATAGTTTGCATTTCAGGAATATTCGCGTTGGGCAGGTAACTTTCCAATAAAAGTACGCTCTGATTCTGTCATTACTTACGGTTACCCTCTATTGCGCTAAATCTAACGGTTTCGTTTTTCATAGTTTGTCTCGTCCAAAATTTGAAATATGGCGTTATTCGTTATTACAATGTCCATGTCCACGGAGTTTATGAGCAAAATTCGTTATTTCGTCATCGACGGTAGCTACTCCTAAGTCCGGGTGGTTATCATTGTTCCTGGCGCCTGGAACTAAGTTTTTGCATTTGGCCTTATTTCACGGCACCATGAAAATGGACCTTAGCTCCAGGCACCTGCCTGGCAGTTGTTGACATACCCTTAGCGGACCGACGTGGTCGCGTGAGCGGCTAAACCCTGCGGAGAAAAGGGTTGAAACCCAGTTAGAGAGCAAAGCGAGCCACCCACCCCAAACTTTAAATAGGTACAACCGACTCGGTTATAGGCGCCTGCCTGACAGTTCTTGAAATACCCTAAGCGGAGCGACCTGGTCGCGTGAGCGGCTAAACCATCCCGGAAAGTGTTCCCCAATAGTTTTACACACTATTAACTGTTTGCAATGGAGACTTTGGTTCCTCGATGTTTTAAAAACATAGAAATTCTTCAAAAATTGGGGACTTATTTCATACCTATTGTGGGGACTTATTTCATCTTCAGTTTTGGGGTTTTATGTGGGGTTTTATTTCGTTTGGGGGGTTATTTCATTGGGGGTTATTTCCATAAGCCGACACTAGTTACCAATTGATTTCCTAAGCGATTTTAAGTGACGATGGAAACAACAATTGTTATAGTTTAACGGTTAACAAACAAAACAAAGTAATTACAATTTGAATAACAGTATATTAAAAGCAAAATAACTTTAGAAGTGTAATTTAAAAAAAAATTAAATAACTCCTAACAACATTGAGTGTAATAACTCCTACTTAGGATTTATTTCATTCACATGATTTAAGGATTTATTTCATGATGAAATAATTGCTAACACTTAAACATGCAATAAGTCTTAGGACTTGATGAAAATAAACCTAATATTTAGGAGTTTTTTCATGTGTAATAACTACTAACTTTGTATGTAAAATTTTAGTTTTATTTAATTTTTTTTGTTAGGAATAAATATTTACATACATTAGGAGCAATTGCATAGAGCCGAGTTTCGCGTCTAGTGTCATTCCTAGATACTTAGCCTCACTTGCATACGGTATTTTACAGTTGCTAACTCGATTGATTTATCTCTTGCAAGTATGGCCGCATCGTGAGTGAACGTGGCTACAACAGTACCTTTTTCTTGGGGTATATCTCGAGTGTAGAGTAAGAACAAGACCGGACCAAGAACACTTCCTTGCGGTACTCCGGCAGCGATATCCTTAAATTTATAGTATTCAGCTCCGTGTTTTACACGGAAAAGTCTGTTAGCTAGGTAGGATTTTAATCCATTCCGGAAGAACCTGCCTCAGCTTAAGCTTCAACCCTTCATGCCATACCTTGTCGAAGGCTTGAGACACGTCAAGAAAGGCGCTAGAATATATCTTTCTCTCCTCGGGGGCTTTCTCCATTTTATTAGTTAATTTGTAGACCTGGTCAATTGTCGAATGCTTGGTTCTGAAGCCAAATTGATGGTCAGGAATCAATCGTCTTTCCTCAATGACCGATTGCAAGCGTTTTAACAAAAGCTTTTCAAATACCTTAGATATTATCGGAAGCAGTGATATCGGTCTGCACGATTTTTTGTCGTTTGGGGACTTTCCTGGTTTCGGAACCATCGGCGAATTTCCATTGTCTTTAACGTATAATAGTCTTAGCCCGCGCGGCATTTATAATATATTCACGTTGGGATATAGCGATATTTCCGCTATTCTGCTGTATTTTTAATCCTACGCGTGTTGATGGTTGCCCCAAATTTCGTAACTTAAAACTATTTTGTAAATTATTGATAAGACTTGATAAGACCGTTAAAAAAGGCAGTAGAAATATCCAACTGATGCAACTTAAAATCACGTTCCACTGAAATATCATATATTAAGCGCAGAGAACTTTGTCGAATAACTGGTGTGTACGTATCAGTATAATCAACGCTGTATTTTTGTGCGAAACCTTTAGTAACTAATCGGGACTTCCTCCGGTCTACATTTCCGTCAGGCTTATTATACTTGGACTTAAACACCCATTTACATGCGGTAACTTTTCTTCCAGATGGTAAGTTGCATAGTACCCAAGTCTCATTTTGCATCAGAGCATTATACTCATCTTTTATGGTATTACGCCATTCCTTACAAAATTTTGATTTATTAACTTCGCTCAAATTTGTTGGATCATTTTCACGAACAGCCATGTTGGCCTTCTCCACAGCAATATTTTTACTCACTGTACGCTTTCTAAGTCTGTTCTTTATAGGTTTTGCCTCAGAATCCTTGGACATTGGAATCAACTCATTATCATCAGTTGCGTCAGTAAATACATCATTATCACTTTCGCTGTCTCCTTTGAATTCTTTAATGAAACCTTGATCTTGATCGTCATGATCAGTTTTGGTATTCTCATTAAACTTTTTTTATATCCATTTGTTGTCATTGATTTCCTTCTTGTTTTTTGAAAATAAATTCATAAAATTGGTCTTGTTCCTTTGATTGCTCCTTGAAGTTGACTTCCCCAATGAATCTAACATCTTGGCTTTTGATTACAACTCTAGTGCCTTCATCTGAATATCCAATATGTACATATTCTTCGCTTCGTGGTACCGATTACGATTTTCCTGCTTTCTTATGTAAGGCGAATACTCTACATCCGATTCGACTAAAATGCTTGACTATTGGCTTACGGCCTGTCCAAATTTGTTCTGGAGTCATATTACTATTGATGGTAGTTGGGCACCGGTTTCGTAAGCACTGTTGCCGTTTTGACTTGACTTGAAGATTAACTCGGGAATCTTTCATCAAGTGGCCTTTCTGACCACATTTATGACAATTCAATGGAAAATTCCACATATGTACATGTGTTATTGAAGCTTTTCTTCCGAGAATTATAATACCTCTACACCTTCATGGCATTAACAGTATTCGGATACATTCGCATCAAAGGGGGGGGCGCAAGTCCAAATTTAACTTTTTGTGGGAAATCAAAAAAAAACTCTGAAAATTAATTAATACACGAATGTTTTAAATCAAGTTACATTTTTTTAATCAAGTTTTAAGTTAAAAAAACAATGTTGCTTTTTATTTTGTTCAAATTGTAAGTGAAAAAAGCCGTTAGGCTAAAAATATGGACTTGCCCCCCTTTTGATGCAAGGTCCTCAATTCCTTTCTGTTTTCTCCAACTTCCAATAGGCGGGAATAAATTACAGCAAGTAATGGGAAAACACTTGTAGCATCAAAAGCTGCTTGAATTTCTTTGTACTCCTCAGGGAGATTGTCCAAGAGCAATACGGCTAGCAAATCTTCATCGAGTTTGGCTTCCATTTCTTGTAGTCGATCTGGGCCCATAACCTATTGTGATTTAAAACGATTACCAAAAAGACGATGTTGCTTCGTTGAATGGAAAAACAGAAGTGTGTTTTATTTAAAAAACGTTAGGATGAAAAATTACATTTGGTGATCTATCTGATTTGATACAAAATGGGGATATGCTATAATATTAGCATGTAATAGATTCTCAACAAACATAAATTCCACTAACGAGAATCTATATACCTACTCCACTATATTCCGCTGCTAAATACGGCTACTTTTAAATGTTGCTGAGTTTCTTATTGAAAAAGGTGCTGATGTCAGTGTTTCTGTCAAAGGCAATAGTTTCTTGCATGTGGTTGTTGAAAAGTTGGACAGATTTGGTTAAGTATCTTTTAGATCAGAAAAATATCAAGGTAAAATATAAAAATATCAAGAAATAGGTGCTTATATCGATGTTTCTGTCGATGACAATAGTTTTTTGCATGTGGTTTTTGAAAATAGTTGGGCAGGTTTGGTTATGTTTCTTATACATACATAGATAAGATAAAGATCATTTGTGAGACTCAAAATCGGAATAAAAGAACTCCTCTGCATTTGGCAGCGAACAGTGGCCTTGTAGAGGAGAAAAATGCTTTTCATTCAATTCGTAAATAAACTTTGACAGGACAAAAAATATTCTGAAAGCCCGATTTTAGGTTTTTTTTAAGGATTTCCACGCTGAGGTTTTTTTTGCTGATTTCTAAGAATTTTGAAGTTTATTGTCAATTTTTATACAACTGCAATAGCACCGTTCCAATGAGTTCTATTAATATTTTTTTTTTGACAACTAATTGGAGGGGTAAGAGGTACCAGAAACATAACCCCCTATAGCACTGTCAGATCTTCATACGCAAAAATACATATTGCGCTCACAAAAGTAAAAGAAAAACACACTTCGATTCAATTATCTATATGTATAAAAAAGAGTTGGCGTACGTAAGACCGCTCATAACTCGGGAACGGATGGTCCGATTTGAGCCGTCTTTTTTTTGTTATCTTCGTCTCCGCCCAAGGAACATTACTAGGAAAAGACTGCAACAAAATTGGAAAATTTTTGAAGAAAAATGGGGGGGGGGGGGGGGGGGGGTAATTTCCTTTTTTTTCATTTTGATCGTAATATTACAATTCAAATGGTTGCAAAGGTTTAAAATTGGGAAAAGTTTCCCGGACAATCATTTTTTTCATTTTGAAAAAATATCACAAGGAAATTAATTGCCAGAACTCCAAATTTGGAAAATTTATAATCGGATAAACCCTTTTCCCACACATTCACATGCAACAACATTGCCCACACATTCAAATGCAATTTGACAGGTGTCCTTTTTGATATGATATCACCATTGACTAACTACATATGTACATATACTAGACGGCAAACTTCGATGCATTTGGGAGGTTGGCTTCACCAAGCTAAATTGGTCCACCTAGAAGCTTGAATGTATTTCACCTAGAAGCTTACCCCGATGTTAAACCATTTCAACGTTGGATGAACATTTTATACTGTACACTTCTTCCTCCTCTTCTGTAAACTTAGTTTTACTGTGGGGGAAATGATCAAATGTGTGCTAGCCCAATCAAGTGAAGTTTATGAAGGTCAGCTCATATTTTGTGATTTTGGCGGTGATTGAAGTGGAAATTTCAGTGATTACGGTGAGTTTATCGAAAACATTTAACGTTTCTAATGTTTTCAGTGCGAATCAGATAATATTGCTTCGAGGATGATAATTCAACTTCTTCGAGATTGTACTTTCAGTGATCGGGAGACATTATGCCGTCGATCAGAAGATCAAACATTGGCTCACGCAGTCGTAATGCACAAAGATTGGCGATTCGCCGTGCAAATCAAACGCCTGATCAACGCGCCGAAGCGAATGAACTGATTCGAGTACATGTGTCGCGAATTCGTACAGGACGAACTCAGGAGGAACGAGAAGCACACGCAGCTGCTGAACGACTGAGACAGCAGCGCATTCGCGATCTGCTTCGTCAAGTTGAATCAAACGCCAATCGTCGGGTGAGAAAAGTTGCCGTGAATGTCCAATTACATCGCGCCGATTTCCAATATGACTGCACGATTTACTACAGCGAACCGCCATGTGTTACGATTGGGCCCATAAATGTGATTTGCCAATATTGCAATGCGCTAAAGTTAATTCGGAGATACCAGGATTGTGTTGTGCAGGTGGTAAAGTTTAAATTACCACCGTTGACGCAACCACCAGAACCATTGCACTCTTTGCTTTACGGCGCCTTACCAGAATCAAGACATTGCTTGACGAATGCCCACAAGTACAACGATTCCTTTCCAATGACGTCATTCGGTGCGAATATTGTTGAAGATCGTGGATTCAATCCCTGCAATCGCCATGACAATCAATCAACCACAAGATCAATCTTTGGAAGTGTGTGGGATTAAACTCGAATTCCCATGCTTCTCGCATGGTCAATTATATGTGGCATGTTCGCGTGTTGGAAAGCTTTTCGTCTTTGTTTATGTACGCGCCGGACAACAAAACAAAGAACGTAGTCTACCACAAAGCATTGAATTGACTTGACATGTGATTCCCAGAACATCTTTACATTCCGTGTAAATAAACGATATTGAATTCGAAAAGTGTCTCATTCAATCAATGATTGAAATTCGAGTGGCATCATTTGTTATCGATCGCAAATGTTCGATCAAAAATTAATTTCGGGTGGAATCCTGAATGCTCGAATTTATTTCTATGAAAAAATCAATTTTGGGCGGGGCCGGGTCCGCTAGTTATATATAAAACTATTGTTTAAGAGTATTAAGCACTAGCACCAATAGTTCTCTTCTATAGGATGGAATTTAGAAGACACTACTGACCTCATTTGATAAAATTGAATAAAGCAAACAATATTTTAATTCAACACTTTCTTATTTATGCATCTTTAGGTCTCCAAAGGCGTTCCTTACTACCCTTAAACTTCATTTTATGTAAAAACATACAGAGCGGGGTAACACTTCTTCAAAACCAATTACAACGCATACTTTCGGAGGTAGTAATTCGCAATCTATTAGGCAAAGGAATAGTCTGCCCTCCAACAAGAAACTCAAATAGAATTCAACTGGGCGATGTACTCTGCATGGACCGAAATGTTCAACATACTACTTGAAATAAATAAATTTATCTATCCATAAATGTTGGTTCCCCAACATAAAGACAAAAACACGATGTAAACACTCCGCGCATTTGACGGGTAGTCAGGAATATGCAATGAATCAACTGTTGGACCAAGGCATTTATGAAGCACATCATATGCTACGCAACTCAAGGTCACAGCAGTTGATTTAATGCACATCCCACTAAATTTAATTCACTTCACTTCACTTAATTAAGCACTTACAATAAAATTATAATTTCGACGGCACTAAACACAACAATTAACCACGATGCCAATTGTCAAATGCGCGAAGTTATGTTCTGACCATATGTTCTGTCTCTTTTCTCAACGCGATCCACATAATGGCAAATATCGCCAAACAACACATATTCATAATGCACACACAAAGAATGCAATGAAAGAGAGAGAGGGAGAGCATATTAGGTATTCTCGTTAAATTGTTATTCATGTATATGTGTTATACGATACACAATAGTATATGAATGAGTCTTCAACTCGCTCTTGAATTATATAATGTTGATAATGTTGATAATTGGGTCATCTACCCCGCTCTCAAATAATGTAAGAACAGCTGATTGTATGTATATAACAAAGCTTCATAGCTGACCGAGGTTACCACAGAACCGAGGTACCAATAACACTCTAAAATCAAAGACCAACCAATAAAGGTCACTTTATAACGTGGTGTAAAATAAGAGTTTTAATTAAAAAAAGAGCGTGATTCAACAAATCACGCCAACATAAAAAATATACAATACTGCGGTTCAACTAATCGCAGTTCTTGCTTTGGGACATCATCCCCAAAACATTGGTCCTTCGTAGCCTAAAGGAATCCTGCCTAAGAATATTACATCAGAACCACCATTGGTTCTTCAAAACCTTAAAGTCCTGCCTTGAACATCATCAGACCGACAACATTGGTCATTCCACAACCTGGACAGCGTCAATTAATTCAAGTGTAGCCGCAAACAACTGCAAAACTTTGCGAAGCAACGGAGCAGATCCAGTTGAAAAGAACCGGAAAACCACGAAGCAACGGAGACAGTCAACGGATCAACCAAACGGCGAAGAAGCAGTGAACTGAGTAACTGAATCAACGGACCAACCAAGCCGTTAAGAAGCAGCTCAGTTAATCCCAGCGGATTACAACCACGACCAGCAGAGCACCAACGGATAATCAATATTCAACCGCAATAGTAAGGTAGGAACCTTAAATATATTCAGTGAAAACTTTGAATTAAAGTGAAAGTTTATAGTGGAAATTAATTTTGAGTTTTTTTATTATTCATTTTTAACTTTAATCAACAATTTTCGCAAAATATTCTATTTGCTAAAATTAAATTAAAATAAACAAAGAGTGAAGGTTAAAGTCCTTTAGACATACTATACATACATTCAATTTACATATACATATATATACATATACATATTCACATTGTTTTTATCTTTTTACATTCATTTTTTAACTTTAATCAAAAATTTTCTATCTGCTAAAATTAAAATAAAATAAACAAGGAGTGAAGGTTAAAGTGCTTTATACATACATACCTACATTCAATTTTCATACATATATACATATACACATTGGTTTTATTTTTTTACATTTTAATTTTTCAACCTCCAAATCATTAACAACCCCCCTAATTAACAAGTGAATATACTTAATATCTAACATAACGTAAAACGATAAATAATAGAAAACCTTAACATAACTTATTTAAAATATAAAAATTCAAGTGTTAAAGATAATTTATTCGATAGACGAAATAAAATGTCCAAACTCAGTAAATCCGTTGAGTCCCAAGAAATTCTCCTCAAAGAATTAGGAAGTGATCTTGATGAGTTTAGGAAAGATTCCGCGACGCGAAAGCCAAGGGGGTACATAAGTGCGTGTTTAGTGGAAGCGGAGGAAGTGTTCAAACGCGCGAAAAAGGAACATTCCTCAATTGTTAACAGTTCCGCGGACTCTGTGAAAGAAAAATATTTATCGGATGAAACTTATTCGAAAATAAAACGGACATATTTTACTTATATTGGTTTGTTGCGGGATGAGATGGATAAGTTTGAGGATTCACATACTCAAATTCTAGAGTCCACTCGTCTGAACCAAACCCGATCTTCAGCATCCGATATTCGACTTCCGCGTATACAAATTAAACCTTTCTCGGGGAAATTTGAAGAGTGGTGCGAGTTCTTTAATATATTTAATAGTATGATCCATCAAAACGTCGATCTTTCAGACATACAGAAGCTGCAGTATTTGAAAAGCTTCGTGTGTAGTGAAGCTGCTCGGCTGATCCAACACCTCCCCATAGACGGAAAAAATTACGCATCCGCCTGGGACATATTAACTGAAAGGTTTCAAAACAAAAGAAAATTAGTAAATACACAACTACGTATATTAATAGAACAAACTAGACTGTCCTCTGAAACTGCCGCGAATCTGAAATCCTTGCATGACACTAGCACTGAATGTATACATGCACTCTCTAATCTCGGGTTAGCAGTCGACACATGGGACTGCATCTTGATTTATATAATCTTTCATAAGCTTCCAGCTCAAACTCAAAGAGACTGGGAAGACAAGTTAGGGACTTCTAAGGTTCTGCCGGATCTAAAAACATTTCTTGCCTTTATCGAAGGTCGGTTTAGCTCACTGGAAAATATACTCGAGTTGAACAGTTATACAAAACCGCACTCGCCTTCTACTTCCTTCCGGAAGGCCAACGCTTTTCACACAAAAACCCAAGCAGCTCACAAGAAATATCTCTGTCGCCTTTGTCAGGGTTCTCATGGCATCAGATTATGCAAACGTTTTTTGAACATGGACGCGAAAACCCGCACTGAAACAATCAAAAAACTTTCAACTTGTTCAAACTGTTTAGGTTATGATCACCATTCTTCAACCTGCAACAGCACCAACCGATGTCAAAAATGTGGACTCAAACATCACACTATGTTACACATAGAGTCTCAACATGTGCAGATTCCAACCAACAGTCAACGATTCACTCATCAAGGACAAAATAGATCACATTTTAATACCCCTAGCCACTTCATTCAAAATTCAAACCAAATAGTATCCTTACCAGACAGTGTAAACATCCAATCCAATGGCCCCTCTACATCTAATGTGACATTTAGCACTCACTTCAATCAGCTACGAACCAAGGTCTTGTTAGCTACCGCATTAGTAAGGGTTTTCGACTCTAATAAAAACCAACATATCTTCAGAGCTTTAATCGATCCAGGCTCTGAAGCCAGCTTTATTACCGAACGTGCTACGCAGATACTTAAATTAAAAAGAGAGAAAATATCAGCAAATGTCACAGGGTTAGGTCAAACATCAACTGGCTCCTCTCAGCATCGAACTTGTTTTACAATACACCCCCGAACAAATTCTTCTTTCGGTCTTTATGTTAGGGCGTTCGTGTTTCCAAATCTGACCTCCCTCTTACCAACTCAACGGGTTCAGAAGAACAATTGGGCTCACTTGTCTAATTTGCCTTTAGCAGATCCATCGTATGATATCCCTGGGAAAATTGATCTACTATTGGGAGCAGATGTATATTCTTCCATTATTTTAGAAGGGCTGGTAAAAAGTCAACAAGGATCACCAGTAGCACAGCGAACAGAACTAGGATGGATTCTAACCGGAAGTGTCGGCACAAATTCCCAGCTTAAATCAATCACCGTGCAGAATCACCACAACTCACTTGACGTACAACTTAGGCAATTTTGGGAAATAGAGGAAAATTTGGACGTCAGGAAATTAACAACAGAAGAAGAGCAATGTCAACAACATTATGAACAAAACTTTAGACGACGGAGCGACGGCAGATATGAAGTACGACTCCCTTTCAAGGACAACATTCCTCCAAACATCGGTGATTCCAAACGCGCTGCAATGGCGAGATTTTTTCAATTGGAGAGACGACTGGCATCCAATACTAAGCTGAGGGAAGCATATACGGGCTGCATCAACGAGTACATAAAATTAGGACACATGAAAGAACTCACAACAGGAGTGGAATTAGCCAGAGGACAACATTACTACCTCCCACACCATGCTGTCTTCAAGGAATCAAGCACCACAACAAAACTTCGTGTAGTTTTCGATGCATCGTGCAAAACATCAAATGGAACATCGTTAAATGATTGCTTGATGATAGGACCACGCCTACAACCAGACATAATTGACCTCATCGCTAAATGGAGGAAGTTTAGAATAGCCTTTTCAGCAGACATCAGCATGATGTACCGACAGATTTGGATGAAAGAAGCAGACACCAAGTATCAACTAATACTATGGAGAGGAACAACAGAGGAGCCTATAAGAACATATGCCCTTAAAACGGTCACATTTGGCACAGCATCAGCACCATTCCTAGCAGTACGCACGGTACATCAATTGGCAGCAGACATAAATCACACACACCCCCACATAACAAAGGTACTCACCGAGGGTTTTTATGTAGACGATCTGATTTATGGAGCTGACGACGAAGAAGAAGCCATCACAATACAGAAGGATGTGTCATCGGTGTTGAAGTCTGCTGGATTTCCTCTGAGAAAATGGGCAAGCAACTCATCAAGAATCCTACAGCAAGTACCTGAAAGTGAAAGAGAAATTAATCTCCCCCTCAATTTTGAATCTCCAGACACCATCAAAACATTGGGAATTCAATGGTATCCAGGAAAGGACATTTTTAAATTCAAAATAGAATTACCTGAGATCAAATCTTTTACAAAGCGTTCGGTTCTCGCAGACATCGCTCGTCTGTTCGATCCACTTGGGTGGATTGCACCCTGCATCATCAAGGCAAAATTAATAATGCAGCAATTATGGCGTGCCGAATTATCCTGGGACTCTGCACTTCCCCAGGACATTGAAAAACGATGGGTCAGCCTACGAAAAGATCTGCAGAAGCTGCAGGACATCGAAATTCCACGCTGGATTGGGTACGGGGACACCGCCAAGGTACAATTACATGGCTTCAGTGACGCATCTGAGAAGGCATATGCAGCAGTGGTTTACGCAAGGATAATAGACCACGGGCAAGAACAAATACACATTATAGCGTCTAAGACAAGGGTAGCTCCAGTAAAACCCATATGCCTCCCGCGCTTGGAACTTTGCGCGGCACATCTTCTGGCAAAACTATTACATCGAATTGAACAATCCATGCAATTCGACACTGTGGAAACATACGCCTGGTCAGATTCCATGATTTGTTTAGCATGGATAAGAGGGAGCCCGTCGACTCGCACCACCTTCGTAGCAAATCGAGTGACGGAAATTCAAAACTTAACGCGTCCGAGCAGTTGGTATCACGTAGGAACAAAAGAGAACCCCGCAGACATTGGATCACGTGGATTATCACCGGAGGAACTCATTAACAACGATCTATGGTGGCGCGGGCCCAGGTTTCTGCAAGGTTTCACAGTACAGCATCACCCAGCGGAAATTCCAATTGACACGGACTTGGAAACTAAGGGACAAAAGAAACAAAACTCAGTATCACCTTGTAACAATAAACGAAATCTATTTTGCAAAAATAAAACATCATTACATACCAACTTCTCTCATGTAGTCTCCTTCTTTACTGACATCAACCATACATTTTTTGAGAATTTTTCCACCCTTAAACGTCTTGTCCGTAGTGTAGCTATATGGCGAAGGTACTTCAATAATTTACAACCCGGGAAGAAGTTGCCTTTAAACTCTCATCCACTTTCAGCAGATGAACTGTCAGCATCAAAGGATCATCTCATCCGACTGGTGCAAATGGAACTATTTCCTGCAGAAATTAAGGCCCTTAGAACAAAAGAACCACTTCCGAAGGGTAGCACGATTCTCAACTTGAACCCCTTTCTCGATGCGAACACCCTATTACGCGTAGGAGGTCGGCTAACAAATTCAACACTGCCCTATAATGCTAAACATCCTATCATACTCAAGGAATCACATCACTTCTCCAAACTAATAGTAAGCGACAGTCACCTAAGCACTCTTCACGGTGGTCAACAGCTGATGATGGCAGAAATCAGGAACTCATTCTGGATCACAAACCTTAAACGCGTCGTCAAAACAACAATCCACAATTGCGTGCGCTGCCATAGATATAACGCGAAAATGCAGGTTCAGCTTATGGGAAGCCTGCCAACAGAAAGAGTAAGCATCACAAGGCCGTTTACAAATACCGGCGTGGATTATGCGGGTCCAATAGACATCAAGCTATGGAAAGGAAGATGTCCCAAATCATCAAAAGGATACATAGCCGTGTTCGTCTGCCTGTCAACAAAAGCCATCCATATTGAGCTAGTAAGCGACCTCACCGCAGCCACATTTATAGCAGCATATCGACGATTCACCGCCAGACGAGGACTATGCGCAAATCTGTACAGCGATTGTGGCACAAACTTCAAGGGAGCAAACAATGAACTTAGAAGGGAAAGTAAGTTCATATCATCGGAATGGTCAACGGAGGTGGCCAAAGGTCTTGCGTCCAACAACACAACGTGGCACTTCAATCCGCCAGCATCACCACACTTTGGAGGTTTATGGGAGGCCGGTGTCAAATCCATCAAACACCACCTCAAAAGAACCATAGGCACCGCGCGATTGACATTCGAGGAGTACGCAACACTTTTGGCGCAAATTGAGGCATGCTTAAACTCCAGGCCGTTGTGCCCCATGACATCGGATCCACACGACCTCACGGTATTAACTCCTGGACATTTCCTAATCGGAGCACCCCTTCACACACATCCGGATAGAAATCTACAAGAAAGAAACATAAACAACTTGGACAAATGGAAATATTTACAAAGACTGACTCAGGAATTTTGGAAACACTGGAGCACAACTTACATCCATCATCTACAGCAACGTCCCAAATGGTTAAAGAAGCAAGAAAATATCAACATTGGAGATCTCGTATTAGTTAAGGAAGACAATTTACCACCGTCAGCATGGTTGCTGGCCCGAGTGCAAAACGTACATCCCGGAGCAGATGGTCTCGCGCGTGTGGTGACCATTAAAACAGCAACATCAACATTCAAACGCCCAATTACGAAACTAGCCCCCTTACCGGTACCGGATCCGCCGCACGACAAAGAATCCCCTCGCGAAAAAAAAAAAAAAAAAATAATAATAAATCCCCTAACGAACAATGACATTTTACACCCTGAATAAAATTCATAAACACTTAATTGAAATGACAAAACATAATAATCAATAAAAACACAAACACATAACATGGCCAACCGAGGCAATAACACACCCTCTCGACACATCTTTACAATCATGATGTGCCACCCTTTTGATCACTGCACCACAAAATTCTAATACACATTTTTTTATTTTTTTATTTTTTTTTACACACAATAACAAATGCATACAATCACATATTCCAATTGAACGAGAGCAACCATACCAATTCCAAGATGACAGCACGACAATGCAAGAAGACTTCAAGGGATAACATAAGAAGCGAGCACAAGATCAGCAACTGAACACCACCGAGATGAGACACAATTCGAGCCCGGGAGCATGTTGGTTCCCCAACATAAAGACAAAAACACGATGTAAACACTCCGCGCATTTGACGGGTAGTCAGGAATATGCAATGAATCAACTGTTGGACCAAGGCATTTATGAAGCACATCATATGCTACGCAACTCAAGGTCACAGCAGTTGATTTAATGCACATCCCACTAAATTTAATTCACTTCACTTCACTTAATTAAGCACTTACAATAAAATTATAATTTCGACGGCACTAAACACAACAATTAACCACGATGCCAATTGTCAAATGCGCGAAGTTATGTTCTGACCATATGTTCTGTCTCTTTTCTCAACGCGATCCACATAATGGCAAATATCGCCAAACAACACATATTCATAATGCACACACAAAGAATGCAATGAAAGAGAGAGAGGGAGAGCATATTAGGTATTCTCGTTAAATTGTTATTCATATATATGTGTTATACGATACACAATAGTATATGAATGAGTCTTCAACTCGCTCTTGAATTATATAATGTTGATAATGTTGATAATTGGGTCATCTACCCCGCTCTCAAATAATGTAAGAACAGCTGATTGTATGTATATAACAAAGCTTCATAGCTGACCGAGGTTACCACAGAACCGAGGTACCAATAACACTCTAAAATCAAAGACCAACCAATAAAGGTCACTTTATAACGTGGTGTAAAATAAGAGTTTTAATTAAAAAAAGAGCGTGATTCAACAAATCACGCCAACATAAAAAATATACAATACTGCGGTTCAACTAATCGCAGTTCTTGCTTTGGGACATCATCCCCAAAACAATAAATACCCTTGAAATATTTACTAGAACGTTCTTATGGCATGACAATAATTTTAATGTTAGTTGTTTAAAACTGATTATAAGCTTAGCTTTAAGAATTTTAGCGACTATCTATCAGGGTGATAGATATCTTTTGCTTGTTAGTAATTAAATGTATGATCATTTATGAGTATGGACATGAATAAGTAATGAATGTGAATTTAATTTGATTAAAATATCGTAAAATGTTTACTTTTTGTTTGTTATAGAATAATACCAGAGTTGCAATTATTATATGTATATGTAGGTACAATTAAATAAAAAGTTGTAGTATTTAGAAGATTAGCAACATTAGACACCTAAGCATCATCCGCATCATGACATCACCGCATCTTTAATGAACAACTATGTATATATTTACATAACTACAAGAACGGGTCAGGAACATACAACTTACAATCCGACGAAGTCGTGGCATTCTTTTGGCCACCTATTACGGTTGCCATGTCAAGGAATTCACTCACCCAAAACAGTAGTGGATCGCTCTCTGAAAATGTTTTGCAGAACGGTAGAGATAAATAAAACTTGCAGGACGCCCTGTATTTGATTGCGAAAGTGCTTATTCATCCCGACAAATTTACCACCGAGGTCAGGGCGGACAAAACTAAACGTGACAAACCGCACACAAATACAAACCGATCAACGAATACGAGAGACGATTCAGGAAGCAGGTCATGACATTATGAATACGATCTGTACTTAGAAAAGCCATAGAAACGAGCTTAAATTTATGTAGTGGGTGCGCATTTCGAGTAAACGCCTAGTACCTCGACTAGAGATTGGGTGTCAACCCCTTTGGAAAGTCGTTGGGGGCAATAAACCGAAAAAACGTGCGGAAGAATGTTTATGTTACAACTTTCGCTTTATAATCCAGGCTGCAACAGAAAACTTAACTAGATGGTGTCGACAATCCTAATCATGCTGAACTATTACTAGCTTCTTGGCGTTCTCGGTGCTCTTACCAAGAATCAAGGGGAGGAAGTAAAAATGTCGACTGGAACAACCAAGTTCATAATAATCAATGAATCCATTCCCCCAAAACAGCCTTTGCAAACAATTGAGTTAAAATGCCTTGTACGGAGTCCTACATATATTTGATTGCATAAGTGACCAAAGCAATAAAGTGGGGACACAATTTGAGAGCTATCGGCCACCGAGGTCGCGGCATTTTGTCCCGCGCGATTTCTTTATGCGGACAAAATTGAACGTGATAAACTGCAAACAAATGTAAACCGCTCAACGAATACGAGAGACGATTCAGGAAGCAGGCCATGGGATTATGAAAACGATCTGTACTTAGTAAAGCCATAGAAAACGAGCTTAAATTTATGTAGTGGGTGCGCATTTCGAGTAAACGCCTAGTACCTCGACTAGAGATTGGGTGTCAACCCCTTTGGAAAGTCGTTGGGGGCAATAAACCAAAAAAACGTGCGGAAGAATGTTTATGTTACAACTTTCGCTTTATAATCCAGGCTGCAACAGAAGAACTAGATGGTGTCAACAATCCTAGTCATGCTGAACTATTACTAGCTTCTTGGCGTTCTCGGTGGTCTTACCAAGAATCAAGGGAAAGAATTAAAAATGTTGATTGGAAGATGGCAGTTACAGAAGAAAAAATTCTTGGACAACCAAAATGGCTTAGAATATAAGGCTGTAATAAACATTCCTGTATTTTAGATACAAAAAATTAACTATATATACATATGGATGTATATACATATAGCTAAGGAGAAAACATATGTCTTATGTTTTGTTATATAATATTACTTCAAATTATACAAATATTTATATTTGGAGGGTGCCCTCAAATTTGTTGTAAATGTAAATAACAGAGGTATAACACGTCTAGGACATTTAGACATTTATAGGTATAACATCACCCTGGTAGATAGTGTTACAGGTTAAGACTGCCACTTACCTCATCTGAACAAAATTGTAACAATAACAATGTAAATTGTAACAGAGCGTTTAATAATCCTTAAATTAAGAAAAATTATAGCTTTCTTGTTTGCTTTTATTATGTATGTATTCGTAATTAAGTAAAAAGATTTATTAGAATGTTTGCAGATTTTAAAAACGACTTTTTCTTATTTCTGTAATTAGTTTAATGCTCTTAAATCCAAAAACATATTTTGTTATTAATAAGTTATAATTTTTTGTGACAAAATAGTTTAAATTCCATACATTTATACATTGATTGTAAAGCTCATATATTTTAGATTAATTAATAAAATAGAGTTCCCCGTAAATTGTTGGTTTTTCATTGTTCGTTTCATTTCAAACAGCATTCTATTTTTGGATCTTCAAATGGTTGGTATGAGTAATACACTATAATGCAGACGTCGACACATTAACTATCGTCTTCCAACACCTATGTAATCTTTTCTTCACATGGTAAGTTCCACCTCTTTGGGTGGAAGCACCCATATTAGCCGAATACTTCGAAAGGTTGTTGAAACCAACTCCAAATTTAACTCAAAAGCAATATGCATTTCCTCTTTTCGAAGTTCCCATATTTAGATCAACCTATTACTGGCTAGGATGTCACGAGGGCCATAAAGAGATGCTGCGATAATAAAGCTCGAATCCCTACAATTTAATTAATTTAAATTTAAACAAAGCTTACGGAAAATTACAAGTTTATTTTCTCTACGGGTGAAGTGCCAGAAACTTTCAAAAAAAATATAATATTTCCGATATTCAGGAAAGGAAATCCAAATTCTGGAACGCCTAGCAAACTGGATTCGAGAAAACCAAATACTTAGGGAGTTTTAAGCTGGTTTCCGCAAAGACTAATACAAAGTTGAAAAGATTTTCTCTCTTATAACTAACTATAGCCCGATTTTGTTGATTTTAAGGCGAGTTTGATTCCATCGACAGAAGAGCCCTATTTTCCAGGCTAAGCAACGTAGGGATTTCAAACAAAATGTTAAGAGTGTTACAACAAATGTATGAAGACAACAACACAGTGGTATGGGATAGAAACATTTTATTCGACTGGTTCCAATCTAAATTAGGTGTAAAGCAAGGATGTCTCCTGAGCCCCCTCCTGTTCTCAATCTTTTTGGACGATCTTGTTGAATTTCTACCGGGAGGAACATGGCTCTATCCATAAAGCCGTTAATCTATGCTGACGACATCGTCATACTGTCGGAAAGCCCAGACATGATTAACAAGCTTCAACAATACTCTCACATGTGGGACCTGCAACTCAATACCAGCAAATCTAAAATTATGATATTTCGGAACGGATGGGGTCGATACGCAAGGAATGAAAAATGAACCTGGCAAAATGAGGAACTAAGAAAGTCAAAGAATACAAGTACCTCGGAGTTACTGCAGTAACTGCAGCTGGAAAGGTACTTACATATCATAAGCAAAAAGAATATTGCACCGAGCACTATTTTCGAAGCAGTCGCATCGATAATGCGTTACGCGGCACAAGTGTAGGGAATTTAGCAGTTTGAACAGGCTGAAAAACTTCTAAGATACTTTCTTAAGAAAATGTTCAGACTATATGTATGAAACTGGACCACCACCACTGTAGATATTTACACTAATCTTACACTTTCAATACATTTCGAAAGTAATATCACAACCAAGTCATCGTCTCACCCATAAGATTGCTATGCATTTTAAAACTAGGAATCTTCACTTCTTTGGTGAATGGGTAAGGCTGAGCCGTGAGCATAATGTCGCCCTGAACGAAAATCTTTTCAATGGAGCAGCCTCGGGAAATGCGCTACAAGAGCTACTTATTAAGATCGAGGGATCTACACGAGAGATATTAAGGGCACAAGCCCAACGAAGTCATGCAAGAAACACATATAAAATCCTACATCACGATGTTGGGGAAAAAAACTACTTTCATGACCGGCACGGATTAGGTAAGTGTTCAAAACGAGGGGTGAAATGCTACACTTGAACTACATGCCACATATGTAGAACTGATAGAAGTGATAATTGTTCGCTGTGTAATCATGGAACTACAGAAGACGTCCTGCCCTATAATAAGCTCAATTAGAAGTTACAACTTTATGAAAACACTATCTCTTTGCATGAAGTCATTCGTTTTTTAAATGGAGAAATCTGGACCATTATGTACAATTTTTTGAAATTTCCTCTGACATACCGGCTAAAAATTATAAATGAAGCTTTAAAATACAATTTGTCAATCACTTTAAATGAAACAATAACTATAGAAGGTTACAACTTTCTCTTTTGGCTAACGGCAGAAACCAATGCTTATTGTAAATTTTGTAAGAAATTAATTTTAGTGAATGAATAAAAAATTGCTACTACAACTACGGTAAGTTCAAGATCGGTGTTCAAAGGGTCGAAGTACCACTTAGTACGGAGTACTTCGACATATTTAGAACATATTATTATAAGGATTTTTCAAGGCTTAGTAATGCACAAATCTCCGAAGCGAGTTACTGGAACCAAATACCACTGCCATCCACGCAGTTCGGTGCAATCGCCACAGCATAAGGATACTTACAAACTGAGACATTTATTACGACGAATGTTGCAAAAAAGTAAGACAGCGAATATTCGATTGCGAATTTGTAATCATATAAGGACTTAGGTAAGAAGACTTGAGCTCCACGTACGTAAGCGAGCACCGCAAAGCCGGATTAAAAAACTCTCCAAGCCCAGGGAAGGGGGAAGGCGGCGTTTTCATCCTCCTGAGCAGGATGAACAATGTTTCTTTTCCTTTCCGTCAGTATTTATAATGGGATTTGATGATCCCAGTTCAAAAAACTGTTAGGCAGATTTTTCAAATTTTAAATATTGTGAATGTACGCAACTTTCCAGTGTCTACGGTCAGCTCGGACGCAGATATGCAGAACGCCACAACTTCAACAGAGTAACGTTGAAAAATTCGACAGTGAATTCTACACACCGCTAGAGCTTTCTCGATTAACAAACCCTTAAACTTTGGATGGGCCCTTTGCCAGCAGCATCAAGTACAGAAGACCAGTGAAGCTATCCTAACTTATGATCGGAGTTGTCTTCGGTTAGTTAGATTTCTTTCGGCGACCACAAAGATACCGAGAGTTTGATGAAGAGTGTTGGTGAACAGATGTAGCAAAGCAAGCAGGCTTTATAACCTGCGCTTGGATGGATCTTGAATTCTCATCTTCTAGTAGGTTTGTGCAATAGAGTATTCTCCGTATCTATTTAAAACTATGATATTTTGCGATAAAGTGGAATACATCTTCTCTTTCGTTTAGATTGCATAAGTCACATATGAATAGGAGTTCAGGACGATGCGGTATATAACTCCGAGGCACCAATTTAAATCATGTGGTGGAATTGGTGTTTAAAAAGTATGTAAATATTATTGTATGTGTTGTATTCGTATTTGCTGTAGATTGCTCTGTGTTGTGAAGGTTGAGCTTTGTTGACATATGTAAGTCTTATATAAATGTTGTACTGTTTCTTCTATTACCCGCATTTAAGAAGGAGATACCTCTGTAATTTTGGAGTGGAAAGAGTATTGATTTCCTGAAACTGTTTGAAATATCGTAGGTTTGGAATATTCGATTGAACTCCACCGTCAACGCTAGTGTGAATTTCGCTGAGCAATTCTTATAGAATTAAAAAAAAAGCCGATCGTCTTCTAAGGCTTCGTTATTTTTGACATAATCATAAGTTGAGATTGGGTGTTGAGAATGTTATTAAAGTGTTCTCCAAGTTGATGGGCATTGAGACACGAAGAGATACCATGCGGTCGTTTATAAGTTTATAAGTTTAACTGTCTTCCAAAATTCAGCAGAAGATCTGGCATTTTTGTGATTTTTGTGTGACAAGTCCTTTTAAACTTCTTGTAAGCAACAGCATAAAGAGTTTTGAAAATAGCAGTGTTAAATCGTCCTAGGAGTCCTTACAGCGAAAATGCTTTTAACATTGTTTCCATGCATTCGCTGTCAAACCACTTTATTGCTGCCTTTGCTTTCCTTTGTCTTAATGGGGTAGCCTCTCTTATAATTTCTGAAAGAGCTCCCATGTGTGGAGTGATATTTCATCCTCATGATACTGATCTCTAATTCCATGTTAATTTCGGTAACAAATTTACTTGGTTCACATTTTCGGCGGCTTAAGTACCTATACCTTTCAATATATGTATATAATGTCCAGAGGCATGTGATCCAAAAACATTTGCATTTCAATTCGAACGCTGTTTAAACAGCTATGTATGCCAACTTCCAACAATAAAGCAGTAGTCAATTACTGAGCATGCTGTTGCTCAATGGAAGGTATAGTCTCCTACGTGATCACTATCATAAATTAAATTTAAGACTCTATAATCGAGTAATTCAAGAACCTTAGTGCCCTTACTATCGCAGATTTCACCGTTTGATTTGCGGTTTGTACGTAAGGTTGAAACGTTAAATCTACTCACAAAATTATAATGAGTTTAAGCCCATCCTTGCAATGTAGTAGGTTCGGTGTGTTTAAATTTTGAGGTAGATGCTTGTATCCTTGATCCTCATAATCACTCTGCCAGTGGTTACAATGTATGTACATATTTAAGTAAGTGGGCACTAAATGTAAGATGGAATTATTCATTGTAAGCATCACGACATATCTTGCTGAACTCAACAACATCATTTTTTTTTTTTTTTTTTTTTTTTTTTTTCGGTTGCGCCTGGAGGTGCAGGAATCTTCAAAAGATACCAATGGCCCGTACCACTGGTTATGCCCGATTCATATATCTGACCTGATGTCATAAGTGTCGGCCAGTATATGCCTACGGGCTAAACCTCACCCCCCCAGAGAGGCACTATGAGAACCGGCCGCGCGTGCTCATAGTAGTAGGAAAGGCGTTCCTCTCATTGTTTCATTATATGATTACTACGACTAAGTTACCTTAACAAGTAGTTTACGCTTCTGTAGTGTTAATCGCGTTAGGTAGGTAGCTTTCCAGCGAAGGCACCTACTAATACCGTCATTACATGCGGTTTTCCCTTACTGCGCCAGATCGTACGGTCTTGTTCTTTGTAGTCGGCGCTCGAGGTTTGTCACGTCCAGAGTACGGATTATTTCATTATTGCAATGAACATGAAGGCGATAACGAAGTTTGTTAGCAAAGTTTGTTACTTCATCCCTCACGGTAGCAATTCCTAGATCTCTGTGAATATCACTATTCCTTATATACCATGGAGCATTCACGATTGCTCTTAGTGTTTTGTTTTGGAATGTTTGCAGTATAGTCATATTGCTTGGCTTAGTACAACCCCAAAGTTGTATACCGTATGTCCAAGATGGTTTAAGCACTTGCTTATACAGAAGCAGTTTGTTGTATACGCATAACTTCGAATATCTTCCGAGCAGCCAGTACATTTCTCTAAGTATGATTTCGAGCTCGTCGCGCTTCTTTTTAACATGTGATTTCCACTTAAGTTTTGCATCTAGTGTCATTCCTAGATATTTTGCCTCATTTGCGTACGGTATTTGTACCGAGTTAATGGAAATGGGTAAGTTGTTTATCTTTTTGTACGTAAAATTGACATGCGTTGACTTGGTCTCGTTAAGGACGATTCTCCAGGTCTTTGTCCAGTCGGATACTTTGTTTAAAGCTCGTTGAAGTTTTTCCGTTGATGATTCGACTGACTCATCCGTTGCGAGGATAGCCGTGTCGTCTGCGAACGTTGCTACGACAGTCCCTTCATCTTGTGGCATATCTCTTGTGTAGAGCAGGAACAGGATTGGGCCGAGAACGCTTCCTTGCGGAACACCGGCATAGATTTCTTTGAATTCCGAGTATTCTGCCCCATGTTTAACACGAAAGAGTCTATTATCAAGGTAAGATTCCAATATTCTGTACAATTTATCTGGTAAGATTACCCTTAGCTTATATCGCAAGCCTTCGTGTCATACCTTGTCGAACGCTTGCGATACGTCGAGAAAAACAGTAGAGCATATCTTTTTCCCTTCCAGAGCTTTTTCAATTTCATTCGTTATTCGATACACCTGATCGATTGTGGAATGTTTAACTCGAAAGCCGAATTGATGATCCGGGATTAAGCGTCTTTCTTCAATTACTGGGTGCAATCTCTTTAGCAGAATTTTCTCAAAGACCTATATATTATATATATTATTATCGGCAACAACATCATTGAGTTTCTTACTGTAACCAAATAAATCACCAGCACTTGCTCTTCCGAATACGTTTGTGTTAATTGCTGGTATCCATTTTCTTTCATAGTTTTCAAATAAATTCTTAAACCTAGCTACTTCGTGATCTAATACATGAGTTTCGAGCAATAAAATTATGTCAAATGTCTTTATGTAATTGAATATGTCAATTACTTCGATTTTTTTATTAAATCCATTAAAGTTCTTAAATTAGATTGGTTGACTTTATTTGATAGACGTTTAATGCAGAAGACAAGTGTAAACGATGATTTGAGTGGCTCGATACAGCGTCTGGCTGCTTTCGTTAAGCTGGGGGGCTGAACTAACTTCCAACTGCATTTGACACGTTTTACGATTCATACAATTTATTACACTTGAAGAGATTCTACCGAGTATACGCTTCAAGGCAATGACGCCGTCCTCGCTGCCGAATTTCAGACAAGCAGTTAAATCTTAAGTAAATACTTTAACTTCCACATAAAGCATATCGTCTCTAAGAATAATCTCTTTTTCAGGGTTTCCTTCCCGCAGTAGTTTCATCACTTACGCCAGCACCCGTCGAACACTATATCAGACAACATTTGGCGTTTTTCTTTTTTAGTTCAGAGCAGAGCCTGAGTTGTCAAAAAAAATTTCGTGTTTCATTTTTTAGCTCAGACACATCAGAGCTCTGAATTCGTTTTTCTTTTTCGTTCAGAGCATGCTCAGAGCGCACTCTATGAGCTCAGAATAAATTGACCGAGCATTCAGAGCAAAAAGCTGAGCACAGCCATTTTTTTATGGAACAGGAGGGAAAACAAACAAAAAAAAATCCAAAACAATTAAAATGCCGGACGAGGTTTGTTGTTCTGGAGTAGAATGTATTATACTATAAAAAATAACTAACAATAAATATTCTGCTTATGTGTAAACTTTATTTTAGGTCAATGTTCGTTTCGTTTATGTCAAGAAGTCCAGCACAAACGGACTTTGACTTCTCCGTCATGTTGGTGTTGTTTTCGGTAGGAAGGTGTACAACAACATTCATCTTCGTGTGTTTCTGTTCCAATTTTTCTAGTTGCATTTACAGCTGTCTGTTTCGACTTTCTCATTAGGTAACTTCGGCGGTAAATTTCTTCATGCCTGGCCTTCAATCCAGGTATCTCGGTGACAAGTAGTTTGACGTTGGACTTTGACGCTAGATTTTTTACAAGGCATCTGCTGAAAATTTCAAAAATTTAAAATTTGGCAGGGATTTGATTCTTACATCCATGTGCTGACAAAGTATCAAAAATTTCAAAATAGACTCGCCTGTATCGCAACTCAAAACCTGTTAAATCCTCGCCTCGTTCTGGAATTGGATTAACAGCAATTTTTGCAGAATTAAACAAATTTTGAAATTGCGATCTGTTGTTTGAAATTCGCATTTTTGTTACTTCGATTTTTTCACAACAATATTGAATGTCGAATTATTTTGTTTGTAATGCATTAAACAATACATAGGTATATGAAAATATGTCATTAAATGTGTTTAACAAAAAACTGTGTTGAACGTATTAAGATATTGTAAATCCTTTTGCTTCGGCAACCCAAATAATGTGGTCAAATCATAAATATACATACATACATAAGTATGAACCACATTGACAAGTCGAGATGAATAGTTCTATCTCGTGGGGACGACGGTTAGGAGTTTGCGCTTAACAATTTGTTCCAAAAAAAAATTCCCTTAGTTGATTGGAAGAAAAAAGCCGATAGTCCGGACAAACTAATAAAAATTATTTTAACTTCAGTAACATAAACTAGTCAAAAAAAATTTGCGTATCAGTTGCCTAAGATACATATGTATGTAGCTAGAGCAAGTAAAGCAAATGGAAACCAATAGTCCGGCACGCAGAGCTTTTGAGTCTATCCCGGGGGTAGAATGTAGTAAAAAATGGTTTCACCCAACGTGGCGTGCGCAGCAACGAATCTATAGAGTGCATATGGAAGCAATTAGATAAGGACTGGGCTAACTCGACAGGCTTGTTGGTTGATGCCCATGTGCACTCGAATTATAGTCCCACCTACACAACTAAGTAAGTAATTATTGTCTGCGCTATGTTTAAAGGTAGATATGTCAACACACACCAAATATATAAAACAAAGAATGTAAACATAAGCAATCGAATTTTTTATTCCAACGGGGTCTTTAACGCCTTTTAAGCGAACATTGTGCGTTAGAAATTCCTTCGGGCTATATGGACAGCTAACAAGAAAACGTTTAGCACAGTTCACATTTTTTTCTTTCGCTATATTTCCATAGTCGTCCTCAAAATCATGGTCTACAGGAAGGCTGCAATATATGTATGTAAATGAAAGAAAGTTATTGAAAACTAAGTTACGGTACGAAACTCACTCAAACAAAATATGCGCAATGTCCAGAATAAGTGATTTACCTGGTGGTAAAAAGTCTTCATTCATTTCACATATTGCTCTCATCATGCATGCTTTCATGTTTATACCAAAACTAAAAAAAATTAAGATTTACAATGCAACGTTGGATAAATAGTTTTATTTGACAAACTCTTACATGTGTCCGAGTCCTTCAGAATGTGCGTAGATCTCCCTTCGCTCACGATATTCCCTATGCTGGGCCCAGGGTTCTTTTTCGAAAGGTATTCGTTTTTTATAGTTTTCCAAATTCATTGCATTTAAGTTCCTTGGAGACGAATAGTGGTTGTATGGTGTGGAAATGGTTCTATAATGTGGACCTGCTCCGAAAATGCTCAGGGGTCGTCGGTGTGATTGCAACATTTTATACCTTAAAGTTGTTTATTAAAAATTAGAATTTCTGTACAAATAAAATGTCGGGAAAGCAGCAGTGGTAATTTGTTAACATATAAATCCTGCCATAAGTTCTGGGTCAGTGTAGAACGTTATAAGAATTAGATCAGTAATTATAAAATTTATTTATTTGAATAGTAAGCATTTTAAAACGTCATTTATTCAAAGTGACCGCCTTTGGTTTAACACAAGCCACGCTGTGGCCGCATTACTACAGCAGCACGCACAGTTTCACGACTCTTCGACTCTCCACGACTCCTATGCCCCCAGCATCAAGTTCTGAAGACCAACGCTGCCAACATGCTATCAGACATATCGCAACTAATGCGCTGGGTTTCACCCTACCATCACCAAAAAACGCCTGCTGCGACGAAACTAACTAAACAAGCTAAACAAGGCGCATACAAAGTGGCGCTGCCAAGAAGGCTGCTCAAGAGCTCTGCGAGCAATAGAGACGGGAAGCAGAGATACTGAGAGATTTTACTCCAGGAAAGATGTACGGAAGTTTTACCAAAAGGTATAAAGAACGTGACAAGCCAACAAGACCCGTACAGGCACCTGTAGAGATGAAGAAAGAAACTTTGCAGAAGAGTCAGACTCAGTGCTGGGAATATGGAAAAACTTCTTCTACAGACTGTATACGACCAATATACCGAAGTCAGGCAGAATGAACCATTTAGCATAGGCGATGATAGCCAAAACCTGATCAAAACACAATGAGGATAGCAAAATCCAAGCCTAAATCCAACAAATCTGCTGGACCTGATAGCCTACACCAACTCATTTCCAAGATTTGGGCAGACATACACTCGCTTGATGAATGGAACCTCCATGTCATGTCTAGTTTTGGGATCCCTGCCAAACCACGCTGTGTAGGATGACGATGGAGAATGCGAGACAAGGTCGAGACTTTTGATGTCAAAAAAGGATTTAAACAATGTGATGCGTTGTCATATGACTTCTTTAACATCATACTTTGTGAATTGTAGGAAACTTCCAGGCCAACACCGGATGCATAATTTGCAGAACACAGAGGGCTGGCACTAGTGCATTCGCTAGTATTGAAATGGAAGCTGTCAAAATGGGCTTAGCTGCAAACGAGGACAAAACCAAGTGCATATATGCTGTCAACAAGAAGGAACACACAACATCGGCGGATTGGACAGAACGTCGCAGTAGGCACATGTAGGTAGTAAGGCATTTTGTCTACCTTGGCTCTACTATGAACTCTGAAAATAAGGTCTCATCAGAAATCAAACGAAGAATAACTCCCAAACAACTACAAGACCTCAATAGTTCCAGTCCTGCTTTATGGCGGTTAAGTGTGAACACTGTCAAGCGGTTGACGATATCCTTATTTTTCGTAAGATATTCGGACTAGTTGGCATTGATTGGCTTTGGAGGAGAAAATTCAACGACAAAATAAACCAGCTGTACAGCGAGATTGACCTAGTCAAAAACTGAGAATCAGTCGCTTGACATGGCTTCGAATCCTACCCGGAGGTACAAAACAGTAGAGGACCACCCCTCTTAGGGTTGCGCGCACAAGTAGAAGCCCAGCTAGAGGCAGTCAGCCGAGGACCGGGCTAAATGGAGAAACTTGTTAGTTGATTCCCAGGTTCACCCCGAACTAGAGCGCCACCTAAGTAAGTAAGTATAAGTAAGCGTCATGGAATGTGCTTTCCTACACGTTTAAGAATGGTGCAGGAGAGAAGGACTATCCATCAATCCCTGCAAAACTGTTCTAGTGCCTTTTACTAGGAAAAGACTGGACTACTAGGACCGATCATTATCAAAGGCACTACTCTAGCTTATTCCAGTAAAGTCAAATACCTCGGGGTCATCCTCGACAAACGGCTCAGCTGGAATTCTCATATCAAGTTCGCAATCGAGCGTGCTACTAAGGCCATGTGGGCCCGTAGGCGCCTGTACGACAGTCTAAATCCAAAAATTAAACATTGGATGTATACAATGATGGTGATGCCTATTATCACGTACGCAGCTATCATCTGGTGGCCGAAAGTTCTTGAACGGAAAAAAAGAATTGCCTAACTCGGTATTACAGGTGCTATGCGTACCTGTCCGACGGCAGCTTTAGAAGCAATCGTTGGGCTTTCACCCCTTCATATCTTCATTAGGAAGACAACAGCTAGGTGTGCTATCAAATTGCAGATAGAATACAAGTATAAATAAGGTGACCAGGTGGGAAAGAAAATTCTTGACTCAATCCCCCAAAGAGACATGTTTTGTTCCATCCCTGACACCATGGTCAAGGAGTACTATTTCGGTAGGTTATTTGAGTTAGAAATATTAGATCGTGCAAATTGGTCTAATGGTGTTACGGCTAGGGCTGGCTCAGTATCTGCTTTCATAGGACCTGAACCTTACTGTGGCATCAACTGGTCTTTCTCCACAGCGCTGATTAGTAACTGGGAACATAAACTTCGCCTGGACCACTGGAAAATTGTCCCAGGGTTGAGAAAATCCAAATTACTAATCAAACCTTACTCCTATAAGGATATACTTAACCTTAATAAGGAAATTATCAGAAAGCTGGTGGGCTTTCTCACGGGCCACTGTGGCTTGAGATACCTTAACTTCTGCTTGGAGGAGGACGAAGCATCCGAACACATTCTCTGCAATTGCCCATGATATGTAAGCCAGCGGAAATGAAAAACTCTGCTACTAAAGATGTACTATCCTTCATTAGGGGGGTAGTACGTCTCTTAGACTAACCATACCCTTATGATACAGTAGATCTTTTAGGTCGCAGTGTCTGCCACATGGGCAAGGGTTTTATTAAAAAAAAAAAAAAAACAAAGTAAGTATTGTTCTAAGTATTATCCAAATATAATTAGAAAATACGAAATGGATTGCAGGTCTGGTGATATTTTATTTCTTACGATATAAATGAAAAGACATTATTTGAATTCCTGAAGTCAGATCGACTTAAAAAGAAGACTTAAAAATTGTAGTTGGAAAAAGTGAAGATCTTTGGGAAGATCGGAGTCTGGGCCAGAATTTGGGAGGGAAGAAATAAGCACGAAGGCCTTGGATACCCACAATCAGTTCGGTTTCACCATAACCAACAATCTTAGATCCTTAACAGTGATAGACGTTCTTCGATTCGTTCTAAAACTATTTGGAACACGTTTCATTAAGTTACCTGAAGTTTTAGAAAGGAAAATTAACATTCTACCTCATTTTCCATTATTCTCGAAACCGATCAGTTTCACATTCTTTTTTAAGAGTGGTAGTGCTGCTTTATAATTATGTGAATTGTTGCTGTATTACCTATGCATATGACCGGGCAATTGCGATTGATACTGCGAGTTCGGAACTCTGGCATTGCTATCCACCTGGTTTAGGGCCTGATCGGCATAATTTTTTATAAAGCTTTTGAGCTTATTCTTATTCAAGAACCGAAACGAATCATTTAAGCTCTTTAACTTAAGTTGTTTTGAATTTCGGCAATTTTGCAGACAATTCTATTCTGTTATGACACAGGAACGCTGCTGTTGTTACTCTGGCTTCCAATCTCCTTACAAGACTGTAAGGTTGCTTAAATTCGATCCACATTTGCATGCAGCACTAGCAGAGGCAGCTCGGTGTTAATCGCAGTCTATGATACGACCGACAGCTTTTCATAATTATGTTGATCATTTGTCAACTATCAGATCCATGAAGCCTGGGGCATGAATTCAAAGAACACCTTTCAGAAGACCTTAAACGTCAGATTGAGATCCAGTTACGAGGTGATGCAGAGCACGTAACAGGAGAGGTGTTCAATATATGCCTTTCGCAAATTGAGGAAGCTTCCTTAGTATTAGATCGACGTGCTTTAAAAAAGTACCGCTTGTTACAACCAAGCAGACCATAAGTTTAAGAAAGCAGAGAATACGTTGGGGAAACTAATTGCGATGTATTATGCTTATAGACGTTGTTAAGAAACAATGAGAGATCAATTTTAGATGAACGAAAGTTAATATAAGATCAAATGATTAAAAGTATGGATGCGCACGAGAGACGAGTTTTCTTCTTACATGCTACAGGTGGCACCGGTAAAATCCAGCTCATCCATTTGCTCTTGATGGAATCTTATTGAACATCGCTATACTTTTGTACAAAACAAGGAAACTGCTACTCTAATCTAGTACAGATCGAAGCCGGAGTTCCTCAAGGAAGTGTCCTCGGGCTTCTGTTATACCTGCTCTATACCAAAGACTTACCAACAACTTTCTACGCCAAGACTGCACCCTGTGCCGATGACACGGCAGTCTTAGCAATAGGAGACAAAAGGCTTGACTCGACGCAGAAATTACAGGTGGACTCAAAGATGACGAATAAAACTTAATTCGAGTAAATCAGTGCACATTGACTTCATAAATAAGTCTGTCTTGTAATCCCCTATAACAATACTAGGCACAGCAATACCATATGTTAATACAGCGAAATATTTACGTATGAATCTAGATGCCAAGCTTCGTTTGAATGGAATTGGGCATTAAATGGTGAAAAATGGAGTGGCTTTTAGGTAGGAAATCAGGGGTGTTAAATAAAAATAAAATTCTTTTATACAAGCAGGTCCCAAAACCAGTGTGGAATTTGGCGCTCAACTCTGGAGACGTGCAAAGCCAATCCAATATCGCAGCTATCCAACGCTTCCAGAATAAAGTCCTTAGAAGTATTGTGAATACTCTACATCAGAAACAGCGATCTCCATCGGGACCTAATGATCACTACTATTTTTGAAGAGATCAACTCTAGGGCCAAAGCACGCGAGAAAAGACTCCAGGAGCATGTTAACGAGGAAGCAACAAATTTTCTTAACGTATGTATATGGCGTGAGACGACTGCAATGTACAAGACCATCAAACCTTGTCAGGCAACCGAAAACTACAGAACTAAACACGTAATCAACGAGACAGTAACAGAGCGACAACAACGAACGAAAAGTGGCGCTCCGAGTGAATATAACCTACAACGCTTTGGATAGATTAAATCCCATCTATGCTCCTTTTGCTGTCATTAAAAGTCTAGAATATACAACAAATATAATATAATAACAATATATCTGAATAATATTAAACTGTTAGCCATTTACTTGTGCCCATTTAATAATCCTCAAAAGGAAACTGCTCGTTAGTTGTAAAACTAGTCGCAGTGTTAACAAACGTTTTTGAAGTAAAACTTCTTTACGCACGCTTGACTTGGGGAGTAAGCTGGTGAATGCGTGACGAGAGCGTTACGAAAAGTGTGATCGGGCGAGGCGAACGGAAGGTGAGAGGGAGATATAAGTTAGTGAAGATAGAAAGAGAGAGAGTTACGTTTCGTACATTACTGTAGGAGCAAGAGAGAGAGGTGCGCGTACATTTTCTTTCTCTCTTCCTCTCATAGCCAGTTACGTTTCGTATACAGTGCAGGTCTATTGTCTGTATCACACTGTAGGAGCAAGAGAGAGCAGTAAATATTCTACGTTTAAAGTGAATAAAATTGTAAATTCATTTTAAAGTTCATATTTTGTGAATTTTCGGGTGAATAATAACAAATTATGGCAGGAAGTGACACAGACTCTGAATATGAAAGCGGTGCTCCAGGACCAGTTAAAGAAGTTTTACTTCAGTCGTGTGGTCTCAAGCACACTCGTTTTTTTTATTATTCATAGTATTATTATGTTTGCAATAAAAAAAAAATTTGTTCTTGACAAAAGTAAGGAGTATTCGCAGTCTTGCCTTAGTTGGCGCAACTTCTCGAATCACCGCTAGGCTATTTAAAGGGGGATCGAACTCTGTGCACTCAACCTTGAAATTGCACCTCAACCTTACAAATATAGAGACTGTCAACGTGTGGAAGAAATAGAAACCATCAAAGACTTGCTCTGCGATTGCCCAAATATCCAAAACCATCGCTTCCACCATATGGGGGAACTTGCGCAAGCTTTGCTGAGGGACTTTAATCGATTCAAACTGAGCGCACGCACTTACTGGTTCGCTCCGTGGAAGCATTCGTAGAGGTTAGAAAGTAATTGTAATGTTCATCCCTTAAGATGAACACTTTAGGTTCATTCTTCCTTATACCTAAAGGCTTTCAGGCCTATCAGGCTTGTTCATAATGTTCATAAAGGTAATGTAAAAAATTGTTGATTTTCATACAAGAAATATGGCCTTAATAGAACGTGCCGCCGACAGAACGTTGTCGACAGTTGCCTTCAAACTATCCATTCACAATCTCTGGTAAGGAAGCTACTGATAAAGTTACCAAATTCGGTGTCCAGTCTCTATTTATTGGCCCAAAACATTTTATGATCTACCTATTTGACAGAACTCACAAATGTCAAGAAAGTCATCGATTTCTCAATAAAAAGAACGAAAGAGATTCTACCAATGAGCAAAGGTAACGCAAAGTTCCTAACGGACTTCCTAACTGGCTATTTCTCTCTCAAATACCATCTCAAGAAAATTGGTATTAGCCAATCGGACATGTGCCGACTAATGCCTTGAGGATACTGAAACAGCCAAACATATCTATCGTATCGGGAATGCCCCGCTATTGCCCGGACTAGGTTCAAATATTTTCATAAAGACTTTATATCGCCTTCCGATGTCACCTCTTCAGCTCGAACAATTCTAAGCTTCATACATTAACTTGTTTTTGATAAGTAGGTAGAGCCATACAAATCCGTGCAGCTCTTGGGGTATGCTGACGATATAGGTATTATCGCGGGCTCCCAGCGTGCCGTTATTGAAGCATTTACGGCGATTGAAGAAGAGGTTAGACGAGTTGGTCTTGAGATTAATGAGAGTAAAACAAAGCCGCAGACCGCATTGGACAGCCATAATTTCGAGGTAGTCAAGGAATTTACCTACCGCGGGGCAAACGTAAACTCCACAAATGACACCCTGGTGGAGATTCGGCGCAAGATTACCCTGGTGGAGATTCGGCGCAAGATTACCCTAAGCAACCTTTGCTACTTCAGCCTGTCTAAACAACTTGGGTCCAAACTGGTAACCCGAAGGACCAAAATTATGCTCTACAAAACATTGATCTTGCAAGTCGTGCTTTAGTCGAGCGAATGGACGACACCGCTCAAGCTAAGAGAGTCTTTGAATCCCAGCCCACTGGTTCAATACAACAAGAGAGACCGAACAAGCAAGAAATCTTGGTCTTGCTTACTGCAAGCAGCGAGCTTATGTTTTATTGCCCATCACTCCAACTTTTTTAAGAAAAAACAATACCTTACCTATGTAATCATGACACCAAAACTATATTATTATCATCTACACCAAGCGGATGAAGTCTAGGGCGAAAGCAAATATTCCTTTCTTTTGTTTGTAGGATCTGTGGTCTGAACTTTTGTTAAATGCTTATCTAAAATTATAAGGGTGCACTTATGTAACTCACTTGCTTTTTAGGTAAATATTCCTCGTTTGATTCCAATCATTCACCTTTGGTCCAGTGTAGTAATTATTTTCATTCCAACTTGACTTTCGATTGACATTCCAGTAATATTTAGATGGAAAATATAAATCCGGGCGTGTACTCTTAACATCAACAACACCGATACTATCGTTAACCGAATAGCCTTTTATATCTACTTTTGGTTTTAACTGAGGTTTTGGTGTGGCTGACAACCCATCCGTTCTTGCTAAATCCAGTCTATAGAGAAATTTCGCGGGATTCCATGGATCTTTTGAGCCAGGCAGAGGAAAGTATATTCCGCAATCGATGTTTAATACCACCCCTCTTGGAATATTTCCAAGAATTGCCTTTGAAAACGATCGTTTCACCGCGAAACTGGATCCATCCGGAAAGGTAAGAAAACGCTTTCTACGCGACAATAACTTGTCAAAACTTAATTGAGTGCAATACTGAGTGTGGTTTGCATCTGTTTTCACCAAAACGAATAACATAACCCATATACTCGTACACCAGATTACTTTCATTTTACAAAAGTCTATGAATTATGGGATACACCCACAAGTATTGAAGCACAACTAAGTTGTATGATCGGATGTAGCATTTTAAAAACAAGTTCTGCCTGAACGAATATCATTATTAGGTAAATCATTATACATACGTGACCAAATAATAAGTTAACTAGATATTTTAACAATTGTTCACTAAATGCTAAATAAATACATGCGTAGCCAAGAGCGACGATTCAATTTTTTTTTTATGCTCAATATATTTTCGATTTCGGGTGACAAATCTTTCGTAAACACTAGGCATTAACATCTAACGGCAATACTAAAAGGAGGGCAAATTAAGATACATTTTTCGTTTAACTAACGGGAGTTCTTTTGATGCGGGTACTTATTTAATTTAGAAGTTATATGATACTATAAATATTGGCATATCAAACAAATTGGACAATTTATGGTTATTGATTTCTGAAGAAGTTCACACCTGCATTGTGTGTTCGGACAGCAAATATAAGAAAAAAAAAAAAAAATCGTCCAGTGCGAGCTGCGCATCGCACCATTAGTGTTCCGTTCTTTTTTTGTCCTAATTTTACTTTTTCATAAGTCCGGTAGATTATGTGTAAAGAGCTTTCTTCGACATTCTTCGGATGTCATATAGGGAGTGTGGGTAGGTTTAATAGGTTTTTATTTCGCTTTTTCGAAAATCTATAAGCTGAAATGTACTATGATATTTCAAATAGTTAGGTTACGTTAGGTTGAAGTGGCTGCCAGCTAAAAAGGCTGACACATTTAGGTCCTTAGGTAATAGGTCCATTTTGATGCCACATGGATCTTGGTTGGTTGGTTGGCTGATAGGGTACAGTTAGACCAAGGTATGTAGTTCCATTGTGTTGCCACTAGGTATGGCACTAGGTATATTTGCGGGCGCCAAAGGGGGTATAAATACCTTATGCAAATTCCTCAAGGAACGGGCGTTTAAAAGAGGGAGAAAGTGGAACAGAGGAGGTACCGGTGCACGTCGGCTTTAAATGCTTGAAGGTTGTAAGGATGAGGAAAGACAGAGCCTGGAAGATCATTCCACAAATGTATGTGTCGTTCGGCTAGTGAACGAATCCCTGTATTTGACAGTACGTCCGAAGTTGGGCTTCAGGGTGAACTGATGTGGATTCGAAGAGTGACGCGTATTGCGGGTGAAATTTTGAAGGGGAGAAATGCATTTCGCTGGAGCATTTTTTGTAAAAGAAGCGATTAAATAGGAAAAGACAAGAGACCTTTCTGCGATGTTCTAGTTCTAGGCCCTATCTAGAATGTGCAAAACGGTCTCGGGTGCACCAGACCAGATGTGGGCGTTGTATTCCATCTTTGGGGGGATGAATGCCTTATATATTGTGACCAGATCAGACGGGGTAGAATATTTCTTGCACCGCTTAGGGAATCCTAGACATATTTGGCATATTTGCGACCTCGAATATGTGATCGTTCCAACGAAGGTGGTTGTTAATACACATACCGAGAATGGCAAGTTTTTCGGTTCATGCGATGCAAGCACCATTCATGGATAATGGTTGAGGGTCTTGGTTTCGCTTGAGAGACAGAAGACAGCACTGAGTTTCGGATGTATTAAATTCCACTCTGTTAGTTGAGCCCCATTGGATTATGCTGTCAATGTTCCTCTTCTACGGCCGAAGAGCGGAGACGTAAGTTAGGAACGAATATGATTAGGGTAATGTCATCAGCGAAGGATTGTATTGGACTAGACGTTGCAGACAAGAGATCATTTATAAAAATGAGAAAGAAAGTCGGAGACAAAACTGAGCCCTGGGGGACACAACCATTATCCGATGGTTACCACGTGGTGGTAAAACAAGCACAATTGGTGTGTAGTAACAGTTACATTACATCACATATAATTAATGCACAATATAGATTATACAATCTTCTATATATATAAAAATGAATGTTTGTCTGTATGTCCTTTATAAAATCGTAAACGATGCATTTGATCATGTGATGATCTTTAGCAAAGTTGTTGTGCATGAGCCCACGAAGGTTTCTGAGTTGGTACGACCAATTTTCGACAGATGGCGCCACTGCCATTCCAATGAATTTCATATATTGCCGTGACAGTTCATGCTGATTTGCATTGAAACGAAAACAGCGAACGAATTATGAAATTTTCGAGTTGCGGGTGACATAAGAATTTATGTAAACTGTGAAATTCATGTCCGGCTCACATGGAATAGACAATATTGTCATTTTTCGAAAAGTTTTGTGCATTTCATTGTGAGTTAAATAAATAATTCAATCGAATTCAATTTTCGTAGTTTCCGTGAGCTAATTTTATTCATTCTCTACAGTGAACTCACGAAGATCATCGAATGTGTATGTGAAGGATCTGACTGCTGATTGACGTTCCGAACGCATTTGCTGTGCAGTTTTTTTTCGGATATCATCGTAAGTGGAATTAAAATCGATTTCAACAATTCTCGAATGCTGATTTTTTTCATTTAAAATTTTTCTCTGCGAATTGGTGATGACCGTCAATATTAACATTTCCATCCGTGTGTGAACAGCCGGTTCAATTGGATTGGATACATTGTGAGATTCGGATTGCTGATCGACATCTAATAAATTCAAACGCATTTTCCACAAAGACAATCGTTGCAAGTGTGTGGATTAATTTGGAGAATCCATGCTTCTCACATGCGCAGCTCTATGTGGCCTGCTCGCGCGTCGGAAAACCTTCTGATTTATTCGTTTACGCACCAGATGGAAAAACAAGAAATATTGTGTATCCCACAGCACTTCAATAAATATCGAATTGAAACGAAATGTCACAATTTTTCGAAATGAACAAAATCAATCAAATGACTCAAAATGAATTGAATATTTGTGTAATGTCTTTCCTTCAAATTTATTTTAGTTGGTGGCGTTGCAACGCGCGAAGGGTACACCTAGTATATATATAAATATCAATGTACCTATGTTTGTAAGTTTTCTATGGACTCCGAAACCACCGAACCGATTAAGCTCAAATTTTTAGGCAATCGTTGGTAATATTCTGAGAGTGTTTCTGTGAAGTTTGGTCAAAATCCGTTTCGCAGTTTGCCCACAACTGCATTTTGAGTGAGACAAGTCGAAAAAAACTCCCGACATGAGATTATTTTTTTTATTTTTTTATGAAATTTCAAAAAGGTTTATTCGTTTTAACAAGTGTTCAAGCTGAAAAGCAGGTAGACTTAATAATAGGCCCGGATACGATAAGTCTGGCAGACATTGAAGTCCGTCCGACCGATCCCATCGTGTGTGGCGTTGTTGGATGGTCTATCAGACGGTTGGATGGATATCAATTAATGTTTGATATTTTGAGGTGGTGCTTAGTTGTCGTCCGACTGATTGTATCGTGTGTAGTAAAATCCGCCCAACCGCGGTATAGTGTGTGGCAAAGTAAAGCACGGTCCGGCAGGCTAGGTCGAATAGACAAATCGTATCGTGTATGGGCGATACCCAATGTACCTATGTTTATATGTATTCCATAGACTCCGAAACCATCGAATTTTTATGCAATCTTCGGTATTGGCCCGAGAGTGTTCCTGTGAAGTTTGGTTAAAATTGGTCCAGTAGTTTGCTCACAACTGCGCAGCAACGCATGCCGGGTCCCCGATAGTTTCAGAATAAAAAGGTATTTAAAAAAACATCGGCCTAAAACATAAAACGACGAGTAATCCGAATTTGTACTTTCCAAGTCATCGGTATTTAAAAGCAGACGATACTTATATGTATGTATGTATCTGCCAGTCCGCCGAAAAACATTCTTGGATTTATCAAGAATTTGGGTGTCATGAGTGAGCTCTAATTGGAAGAAATAACAATAGACCCATCTGTTGCCCCAGTGATAAGTTGACGCGATTACATACATACCTCTAATCTAATCTAATCCCCAACGAAATTGAACGAACCAAAGTCATTTACACATAAAGAAGATTCATTTTTCGAATTTCTCAGAATAAACTGCAAAAACCTATTTAAACGCATTCTAGAACTATCAGTTAAAACGATTTTGTCTTCTAATATTCCTATACAGTTTTATTTACGTCATCAAACAAATAACGTATCAATTTGTCAGACAACTTAATATCGATCGAAATTATTTATAACATTTTAATAAATATGATAAACATAAGATCGCAGACTCTTCAGCTGACCAGGTGTGAAGTTGTTTCTTTCAATTAACTTCGATACAAATGAAATCGACCGGCGCGTAACATACACTCTTCCGATTCTATCAATCGCCTGGTACAAGCATACGCATGTACATACATACTAATTACAAATATCATATGTCATAGCTACCAATACCAAAAAATATTGTAATGACGAACCACATCAGTTGGATTTAACGAATCGACTATTACAAATTGTCCCAAACGATGAGAGGCTACGACCGACGTGTTAAAAGAGACCAAACCTCGTGATCTTGAAACAATCAAAGTAAAACTGTGACCCGTGACGGTTTAACAGCAGCAAAAGCATTAGTCTTTTGTTTTATTTTTAGCAAGGTTGCTTGGCTTGTAGGAAAATTTAAAAATATGGTTAAAATGCACGTCATTTCGTATCTTTTATTGGTGTCGGGATTATGTTATGGTGACAAAACTGAGCCTTTTTCAGTAACGTTTAAGAAAACTGTTCAAAGTGATTGTAATTGCACGGAATACAACCGGTCCTTTCAGAAAGTGTTAAGTCGAAACAAACGCTGGTTTGTTTTTCCGAAAGGAGGTAATGTTCTATTAACAATGGTGATGACAAAATCCATACCTGACGGAATGCCTCGAGGATTGCAGGAGAGCATGGAAGTGGAAATGGGATTTCCGGTACCAGCATGGGTTGAAGGATGGAGGCCAACACCGGTTTTAGAGATCAAGGAAGACTCGAAAATAATACAAAACAGTACAGTTGCACAACCAAAGATTGATACTGGTTTTTTGAAACATGTTTGGAATAATCGTCGGTGGCATAATTACGGTAATAATCGACGAATTCAAGGAAATCCACTTAAGAGCGGCAGGTAAATACTTTAAGATATGGAGTTTAGATTACTTTTTTTTAATTGCTCCTAGGCAACAATACGAGTATATAAATGCTCCGTTGACATCATTTCGTCAATATCCTTCAGCATATTCAATGCCTTCAGTTTTCCAAAAGACAAACAAAAAAACAAGTTTTCATCCTTCACATCACCATCGGGAATACCGAGAGCGACGGCAAATTTTCGAGAGATTCGAAGGGTTGGGACAAAAGTAAGACCACGAGAAATGCGTATTCGTTTAATTAGATTTATTGTTTATTAAATCGATTGTGTAATAGCCTAGGAATTAACATTAAATCGTGTATAATGAGAGCAATATGTGAAGTCAAAAATGGACTCTTACCAAAAGGAGAGTCATTTATTCAGGATGTAGCGCGAATGATTTTTACGTATGTTACCTAAATTTGATTGGCAATTTGGTTATTACTATTGTTTGTTGCGTTTTGTAGAGTTCCTATTGATGACGAATTTGAAGACGATTACACTGATAGTGCTAAAAATAATGAAATTAACTGCGTAAAAAAATTCTCGGTTACTTGTCCATTTAGTCCGATGAAATTCTTTGTGCAAAATAGTCCACGAGCTCCAGCCAACTGGATTAGAAAGGATCTAAGCTGATACTGATTTATATGCGTTTTCTGTATTTTGTGTATTATTAATGCAGGTATAGGAATACATTTTTTAAAATAAAAATAAATAAAAAAAAGGATTTAGTTTTTTTTTTAAGAAATATAATTTATTTAGTGGACGCCGTGGTTCAGTGGTTTTTTATATGGAAAGTAGATCTCAAGAAGAAAAAAGAAATCTATGTATATAGACGGAATATCAAGCATTGTACTTCGACACCTCCCCCCAGAAGCGGTAGACATTTACACCACCCTGTTTAGCAAGGCACGTTGCCTGGTTCAAACTTGTGTTCTAGCTGCGGGTTGATAGTATCTACATCGAACAGTCGGCTTCCTAATGAAGATTTGTAAGGGGATAGCTTCTAATACTGCCGTAGGCAGATACGCATGGCAGCTATGTATAATACCTGAGACCAAAGGATGGCCGCGTACGTTATAATGAATGCCACTATCATTATATACGACCAGTGCATCATTTTGGGTTTGAGACCTCAAACTTTGCCTTGGGGGCCAACTATTGGCCTATACGGCCCTAGTGAGACGCTCGAGGGCGTACTTAATGTGTGAATTAAGTTAAGTCGATTTTATAGCATGACGCCAAGATGGAGTAGTGTAATGGTGTGTGATCCTCGTGAAGGGCACCAGAACGGGCTTTTAAGGGAAAAAGAGGGAAGGAAGGAATACTTACCACTGATAAAGATCAATCGACTAGTGTCCACAAGAGAGGAGAGAGGACTCCTCCCTTGGGGCAGCCTTTTATTGCTGTTTCGGACACTGACACTCCTTCGGAGGATGAAGTAATAATTTGACTTTCCAGCATCACTCTATCGGTTGGTCAAATCATCAATATCTGTATTTTTTGTTCTTCTTGCTATCGAGCCGAAGCCAGTATTATCGAACGCGCCCTCGACGTCTAGGAAGGCAGGTGAAGCTATTTCCTTGGAGTGGAGTGCTCCTTCTATCTTTCTGATGAGATGATGGAGAGCACCTTCCGTGAACTTGCCGCCTGGAATTGTACAGTAAGCATACTGATACAATTGCAGAGGGGTAGTTTCTACAACTGCCTGATATATTCAGTTGAACACCTTCTCCAAAACTCTTGCACGAGTCGCTGTAAATGTGTATATATAGCCATCGCCTTCGGGGTGAAACTTGTGAGTCAAACAGATTTAGGTCTGAAAAATTTACATAGTCCAAAAATTCTAATCCAATCAGGTCCTAAATAAAAGGCGAACATAACAAGAATCGACAAATTTTTAGTCAAGATGATTCGTAGGCACATTGCAAGAGCAATGAACTCGATGAATAACCTGTCTTTGGAATCTCCTACCCCAATGTGGGATACATGTATCATGAGAGTGTGTGTATTAACAGGTTCGTCTCCCCTCTCCAGGACATGTTGCCTGCACAACTGTGGATAGGTGACTCAACTACGACCTACTTACATTTTGCACACAGCATTACGGAGCGCCGCCGATTCAGTAAGGCGATATCGAGCCGCGATATTAGGAGTGTTGAACGTCTGCATGAAAAATACTGGTAGTTGAGAGACAGATATGGAATTCCACTTTCATTTCCTGTTGATTTCCTTTGTACATCCAGGTTACATAGGCTACGTAGGTTATCTTTAGCTATACAGGCAAAAAAAAAATACTTATGTAATTGCGTCATTGGAATAACGAAGTGTAAGATTTATTTTAAGGTAAGTAAGTTTGTAAGTTTTACTTAAATAAACTTTATCTTCTACATATATAAAAAAGAGTTGGCGTACGTAAGACCGCTCATAACTCGGGAGCGGATGGTCGGATTTGAGCCGTCTTTTTTTTGTTATCTTCGTCTCCGCCCAAGGAAGATTTTTACTGCAAAAAATTGGAAAAGTTTGAGGAAAAATGGGGGGGGGGGGGGGGGGGGTAATTTCCTTTTTCTTTTTCATTTTGATCGTAATATTACAATTCAAATGGTTGCAAAGGTTTAAAATTGGGAAAAGTTTCCCGGACAATCATTTTTTTCATTTTGAAAAAATATCACAAGGAAATTAATTGCCAGAACTCCAAATTTGGAAAATTTATAATCGGATAAACCCTTTTCCCACACATTCACATGCAACAACATTGCCCACACATTCAAATGCAATTTGACAGGTGTCCTTTTTGCTTCTTCATATCACCATGGACTAACTACATATGTACATATACTAGACGGCAAACTTCGATGCATTTGGGAGGTTGGCTTCACCAAGCTAAACTGGTCCACCCAGAAGCTTGAATGTATTTCACCTAGAAGCTTACCCCGATGTTAAACCATTTCAACGTTGGATGAACATTTTACACTGTACACTTCTTCCTCCTCTTCTGTAAACTTAGTTTTACTGTGGGGGAAATGATCGCCTGATCAACGCGCTGAAGCGAATGAACTGATTCGAGTACATGTGTCGCGAATTCGTACAGGACGAACTCAGGTGGAACGAGAAGCACACGCAGCTGCTGAACGACTGAGACAGCAGCGCATTCGCGATCTGCTTCGTCAAGTTGAATCAAACGCCAATCGTCGGGTGAGAAAAGTTGCCGTGAATGTCCAATTACATCGCGCCGATTTCCAATATGACTGCACGATTTACTACAGCGAACCGCCATGTGTTACGATTGGGCCCATAAATGTGATTTGCCAATATTGCAATGCGCTAAAGTTAATTCGGAGATACCAGGATTGTGTTGTGCAGGTGGTAAAGTTTAAATTACCACCGTTGACGCAACCACCAGAACCATTGCACTCTTTGCTTTACGGCGCCTTACCAGAATCAAGACATTGCTTGACGAATGCCCACAAGTACAACGATTCCTTTCCAATGACGTCATTCGGTGCGAATATTGTTGAAGATCGTGGATTCAATCCCTGCAATCGCCATGACAATCAATCAACCACAAGATCAATCTTTGGAAGTGTGTGGGATTAAACTCGAATTCCCATGCTTCTCGCATGGTCAATTATATGTGGCATGTTCGCGTGTTGGAAAGCTTTTCGTCTTTGTTTATTAGCGCGCCGGACAACAAAACAAAGAACGTAGTCTACCACAAAGCATTGAATTGACTTGACATGTGATTCCCAAAACCTCTTTACATTCCGTGTAAATAAACGATATTGAATTCGAAAAGCGTCTCATTCAATCAATGATTGAAATTCGAGTGGCATCATTTGTTATCGATCGCAAATGTTCGATCAAAAATTAATTTCGGGTGGAATCCTGAATGCTCGAATTTATTTCTATGAAAAAATCAATTTTGGGCGGGGCGAAGTTCGCCGGGTCCGCTAGTTTTTTATAAAGAAAAGATTACTTATAATAAGTGGATGGGTGGGCGCCGTGGTGGACCCAGTGGTTGGTGCATTGGACTACTGAACGGGAGGTTCGAACTTCGTATTCCAAAAGAACTCTAAAAATATTTTCATGATCCCAGATCCCGCCAATGGCTGACAAACGTCCGAGAGCAATAACTGTCATGAGGAAGTTTTTCAATTCGCCTATTGGATATGGCCCTAAACTGTAGGTCCCTTCCATTTGTGTGAAATTATAGAACACGCACAACACGAATGGTCGGAAGAAGCTAAGCTCTGGGTTACAAACGGTCTGTTTCGCACAATTTTTGGATTTTGTACATACATACGTATGTACATATACTAGGTTTTTTTTCAAAACGCTCCTTGGTTTTCCCTTTTATAAGGAGAGCAAATAATTAAGTTTAGTTATGTTCTATCTACAGATATTGTTTATACATTAGATTGTAATGGTTAATTAAGCTAGTTTTAAGCGTTTATAGTCCAGCTTTTGAGAAAAATAATGAATTTCTTAATTAAAAATGCATTTAAAATGAATAAAAATGGGTGGGCAGTATTTGTACATAAGTATCTTGTCTTCCTGCGTATAAGCTGGACGGAGATGCTTCCAAAACTAATTTTCTAATAATCAAGCGAATTCTTTATCACTAAGTTATAAAGCTTCAACTGTTTACAACTTAAGACTTTTGTAAGGCGGCAGTGTGGTCATCACGTCTACTTCTTAAAAGATAAGCCGACTACAGCAATTCAATACATAAAACTCAATTTTTGCTTCTATTTACTTTATTGCAAATTCAAATATTTCTAAGATATGCAGATTAAATTGTTAAAAATGAAATAAACAAAATGTGAATTCCAGCGATAAGATACGTAAGTGAATAACATGCTTCAAGTAGAACACAATCTAGTCGTCACTATTCTATCTCCGAAACCGACTGTGATCTATTCCGCCGCGCTTCGCTTGTTTTGTTTGCTATGACCTAGTTACATAATTCCAAAGAAAATCATTTTAAAGTTTTGTTTAATTATTTGGTTAAATTACAATACAATAAGGAATCACCTTATTTTACAATTCTGGTGTTAATATGAAAATATGTGCGTGTTAAGAATTTATCAATAAACACAAAATAAGTTGATTAGCTCCGAATTTCAGCGAAATAAGTATGTTGGATCCTGAGGATTACGACGTGATTTTTGAGCCCGACACTGAGAAAGTTTTAAAAGCAAATCAAATGGGATATGATGAATATCGGCGGAGGTTTATTGGTATGTTTTACGTTTGTTAAACATTTTTCTACTCAGACTTTGTAAGCAGCGTTCTCATGGAGGTTCTTCTGTAAGATTGTTGTGATTATTTGCTATGTATGAGTACTTGGCATTCATATGTTCCACCACACATTTTTATGACGCTTTAGGGGACTTATTGATGTCAAATTGTTCGGAAATCAAATTCGACTACTTAAGCGAATTTTCATTCAAATGCGTTATATTGGGAGGCTCTTCGAACTTTGCCCTCCCTTTCTTTGCTTACTCGAATATTTGTGAAAGAATTTTGATAAAATTTTGTTTGTAAACTTAGACTATTACGTTCACATTCTAAGTGTAACATGATATAAATTAATGGTGGTACAAATTAAGATACGATATGGGGTTTCGTATATATGTACATATGTATTGGATTTATTGTTCTCACACACCTAGTTCAACTGATTTTGATAAAATAAGGCCGGAGATGTTTTTAGATTAGACTGATTAATTATTAGAACGTCTTCTCTATGCGGAATACAATTCAGATTTAGCAACTCTCACATCAATTTGACTACTATAGGTATTCCCTCCACCATATTTTTGGCAAGAACATATGTGAATACTTATTTACTTAGATGGCGCTACAGTTCGGGGTGAGCCTGGGCCTCAACCAAATAGCATTCCTAGTCAGCCCGGTACTTAGTCAGTTGCACACCGCAAGGTGATTGTCAAGTTGTGTGCACCACCTTACATGAGGTCGTCCTCTACCGCGATGTTCCTCCTTGATAGATTCGAAGACTCTGTGGGCCAGAGCATTGGTGTCCATTCGCTCTACATGTCCTAGTTATCTTATCCGACTGATGCGCAGTTTTTTAACTAGGTCACCGTACAGCTTATAAACTTCGTCTTTGGATCTTCTGCTCGAGAGCCCGTCAACGCAAATGGGTCTTACGAAGAATTTTACGTTCAAAAAGACCAAGTGCATTTTCATTTGCTTTCGACAGAGCCCATACTTCAGCACCATAGAGCAGGACTGGGATGACAAGGGTCTTGCATAGAGTATCCTTAGTTGTTCGGGATAGGGCCTGCTTACTTGATTGCCTTCAAGGAAAGAGCGATTTGCAAGAGTTATTCTTCGTCTGCTACGAAATTATTGTCAGAGCCTATGTAGACAATGTCCCTTACTACGTCCAGGCTTTACTTGTCGACTATGATGTTCTCATTTACTGTTAAACCTATTTCGGTAGCTTCTTTTAATACTACTTTTTTTTTTTTTTTTTTTTTTTTTTCTTCTTGTACAACCCTTGCCCGCATGGCATCGACACTGCGACCTAAAAGATCTATTGTATCGAGGGGTTGGAGTTAATCCAAGAGACGTACTACCTCCCTTATGAAGGCAAGTACATCCTTTTTAGCGAATCCCTTGAGTTCCACTGAAGTAAGTTTCTCCCTGTGGAGAGTACGTATCCTTAACCAATGTAGTGCCGGGCATTCGCAAAGAATGTGTTCGGATGTCTCATCTTCCTCGAGGCAGAATCGACAATCCTTGTCCTGGCAAATATCCATTTTGTTAAGGTGGTATCTCAGGCCGCAGTGGCCAGTTAGGAAGCCCGTCAGCTTCCTAATGCTTTCCTTATCTAGGTTAAGGATTTCCTTATAGGAGTAAGGTTTAATTAAACGTTTGGATTGTCTCAGACCAGGGACATTTTCCCAGTGGTTTAGACGAAGTTGATTTTCCCATTCGTTTAATTGTCCTAAGGCAGAAGCCCAGTTGACTCTGCAAAACGGTTCTGGTCCTAAGAACACGGATTTTGATCCAGCCCTTGCTAGTTCATCCGCCGATTCGTTGCCTGCAATACCCTGGTGACCAGGTACCCATCCAAGTTTGACCTTGTTGTATCTGGCGAGGGCCTGTAAGGCATCGTGGCAGCATTTAACTATCATAGAGTCCATCATGTTGGAAGACAGTGCTTGTAATGCTGCTTGGCTATCCGAAAGGATAATAATTCTGGCGCCTTTAATACCTTTTCTGGATATTAAGTCGGCGCAGATCTCAATGGCATGTACTTCTGCCTGGAATACCGAGGGACATCTTCCCATGGGTATCGACAGTTTGGTGTTGGGTCCAAAGACACCAGCTCCAACTCCACATTCCATTTTCGATCCATCAGTGTACCAGATCAGACTTCTAGGGTCCCGTGCCAGAGCCCCATTGGCCCATTTAGCACGGTCTGGAATTTCTACCTCATATAGTTTCCCAAAACTGTATTCCCTAACCATAATGTCTGGGATGGACATAAACATGTCTATATTTGGGATTGAGTTAAGTATTTTTAGGTGTCCCACATGGCCATCTGTTTTATACTTTCTTTTAATACTAACGTCCTACACAGACGGATGAGTTTGGCAGGGATGCCGAAACTAGACATGGCTCTGTATAACTCTTCTCAAGAAATGCTGTCATATGCGGCCTTAAAATCGATAAAAACATTATGGGTATTGATTTGAACTTTTTGGATTTTATTATGAAAATTTGATCGACTGTGTACTTTCCTGGCCTGAATCCACACTGATGGAGACCAATCAAATTGTTGACGAAAAGCTTACAGCATTCGCACAACGTGGCAGATAAGATGTTGTACGCGATGTTGAGGAGACTGATACCTCTGTAGTTGGCGCAGTTCAGAAGGTCTTCTTTTTTGAGAATCGACCAAACAATGCTGAGGTTCCATTCATATTCCATATTCCCAGCACCGGCTGTGATTTTTCTACAAGGTTTCCTTCTTCACCTCTACGGGCTCCTGTACGGGTCTTGTTGGCTTGACAGGTTCTTTTGACTTTTCAGTAACATTTTTGTGCATTGTTCCTTGAGTACAATCTTTCGAACGCGCGTTTCTCAAGCTCTTATTTGCTTCTTCTGGAGAAGCCAATGTTCTTCCGTCTCTTATGCTCGTATAGGTCACGCTCAGCCCTCGTCCTTCTTTGCAGCGCCGCTTTGTATGCCTCTTCTTCTCGGCATTCTTCGTCTAACCAGGGGTTTTTTGGTGGTGGTTGAGTGAAACTTAACATATCAGTCGCGGAGTTTCATGGCACCTTGAAAGCGTTGCCCCTGGTCTTCAGAACTTGATGCTGGCGGCATAGGCGTCGAGGAGAGATATCAGGACACATTCTGATTCTCTCCTTCCTGAAAGTTCTCTTTCCTTTCTTGTAGTGCTTGGGTTATCTCTGGAGATATCGCAACAAGGTAGTGATCCCCGTCGACCACGTAGCACGATCTTTTATTTATTTATTTATTTATTTCATCAATCAGAGAATATAAGGAACAATCATTCATATATTATCTTACAGACTACGAAAAGGAATATACATATAAAAAGTTACAATAATAAGTTTATAAAAGGATTATTACTTAAGGGAATGATGAAGTTAAAATATACAAAACATGTTTTTTAAAAGAAAGAAGAAGGCTAAAGCAGGCATAAAAGTCAATATGATTACAAATTGTATTGGCTTCTCTAATGCAACGCGTAAGAGGTTCATTGAGACCATAATTTACTCTATGTAATGGTTCGTGAAAAATATTTCGCACACGCAAACTCCGCGTAGGGACATAAATGTTAATTAGTGATAACAGAAATGGACAATTGATTTGAAACGTTAATATATCTCTAATCAAAATAATTGAGAAGTACTTACGGCGTAATTCAAGTGATTGAATACCAATAAGCTGGCATCTAGTATTATATGAAGGCATTCTGATATTCCAGTTTAACCTGAACATAATGAGCCTGGTAAAACGTTTTTGAACTCTCTCGATCCTAATTGAATGAAAATTATAGAACGGATTCCAGACAACACAACAGTACTCAAGAATTGATCTGACAAATGAGAAAAATAGAGATCTAAGGGTGTAAGGGTCCCTGAATTCCTTAGAATTTCGCACAATAAAACCCATCATGGAATTGGCTTTTGCCACAATTAGATCTACATGTGTGCTGAAACTAAGTTTTGTATCGAACATCACTCCAAGATCTTTTTTCTCAGAAACTCTTAACAAAGGAATGTTTTCAATATTGTATGTAAATTGGACTCGTGAAAAATTACGGCTAAATGACATAAACTGACACTTTGATATGTTTAGAAACAATTTATTTATTGAACACCATTCATGTAAGTTCATCAAATCCTTTTGCAGCAAAAGACAGTCTGCTGAGGTTTTTGTGCAGCGAAATATTTTTATGTCATCTGCAAACATAAGACAGATAGAATACTTCATGAAACTCGGAATATAATTTACCAGCAATGAAAAAAGAAGGGGCCCTAAGTGACTCCCTCGGGGGACTCCCGAGGTAACATATATGGGGCTAGATAAAATACCATTAATCCGTACGAACCAGGGACGTGCCGTGATGTTCTAAGCAGGGTGTTCTACACATTTTTTGTTAGATTATAACGTCTGTACGTAAGTCCAATACATTTAGTTCTTTTCACAAAAGTTTCCCAACCTCATCATAGAAACTGATCTTGTTTTTATTTTCTTAAGTAATGTTTTTATCTATGGAAATCAAAGCTGTATCCTATAATCTTTCTTCAAGCGTGCGTCGTGTTTCTAGAATAAGATTTTATTCGCTTAAGTGCAGAAAACAATCTTTCAACTGACTTGCTTGTTGTTGGTATTGATAGCATTAAAGAATTCAGTTTAAAAATGTTTGAGAATGTATCTTTTGAATTTACATTCTGAAGGAATCCAAGTATGCATGAAAACGTTTCGGAGTTGCGTACATTTAACTAATTCTTAAGCTTAACGAATTCAAAAAAAAAAAAAACTTTTTTCATAAATACTAAAATTTTTTGATTCAACAATTCCAATTTTAAATCCGTCAGGGACTTTAATCTTACATCCATTTGTGTTGACAAAGTATCAATAATTTCAAAATATCAAAATATACTCGCCCGTATCGCAACTCAGAACCTGTTAAATCCTCGCCTCGTTTTGGATTTGAATCAACAACATTTTTAGCAGAATTGCACTAATTTTGAAACTGCGATCTGTTGTAAAATTTGCATTTTTGTTACTTCAATTTTCTTACAGCAATATTGAATGTCGAATGATTTTGTTTGCAATAAGTTAAACAATACATCGGTAGGTAAAATGAAAATACTTACATACATGTGCAATTAAATGTGTTAAGCAAAAAAGTGTGTTGAACGTATGTATTATGAAATTGTAAATCCTCCTGCTTCGGCACCGCAAGTAATTGCATCATCAATCATTTCTTCAAATAATATGGTCAAATCATAAATAAAAGTATGAACCACATAACAAATCGAGATGAAACTGATCTCGTGGGGACGACTGTTGGGAGTCTACGCTTAACAATTTGTTCCAAAAAAAAGTTCTCTTAGTTGATTGGTAAAAAAAAGGACGATAGTCTGGACAAACTAATAAAAATATGAAGGAAATTCGCGAAAACAAGGTTTAAAATGCTAACATTACAGTGTGGGAAAATTGCATTTGCTCTCTAGCCCTGGCTTGTGTTCCATTTAAATCCTTAGACATAATTGCTGCACCATCGTAAGTTCAAGCTGCATACTAGCTTTCCACTCCAATTTTTAGTTTTGACTAAATCTATCAATTTAATGAAAAGTGTTGTATTGCTGATTGCTTTCGCTTCAGTCAATATGGGGTTCTAGGTTCTACAAATATAGAGCACATCGAACAATAACCAGTGTGACCATTAGCTTCTCTCAAAAATATTCCACTCATCCGGAGAGGTGGAATATTTATATTCCACTTCAATATTTTTTTTTAATTCCACTTTTAATTCATTGGTTAATACACCTTAATAAGAAACAAATAAAAATTTATTATACATAAAACGTAAAACATGATAAACCAAATATGGGTATTACTCTAATAAAAAAAAATATTCCACAAATGGAATATTATATTCCACTATGGTCACACTGACAATAAGTAATATGTAGGGAAGAGAATCGAACAAAATGCAACCGAACACACTTTTTTCATTCTCACAGGTAACTGATGTGCGCCATGGTCTGGAGAACCCAAATTCATGTATTTCTTCAGGCGGTTGTTGACACTTTGAATGAGATAGAATTTTTTTTATATGGAGATTTCCTTTGGGTTGGTGCTCTAGTAACTGGAGAACATCTTGGCGAGTCGACGTCAAACTGAATTGTTTGTAACAATTTGGTGTGGATAAGTTGCGCGCGCGGCGGTTTCGATTTGTGTGCTCCGAAAAGAGGAGAACATTATGTTCAACTTCAATTTGTGTTCGATTGTAGTTTTGGGGTTGCGATTGTGACTTGTTTGGTTGATTTGGCTATGCTATGACGGTGCGGCGCAACAGAGTGAACAGAAATGGATGTTGAAGCAGTATTTTAAATTGAGCATTTTTGATTTGCAACTCGATTGAATATTGTATACAAATCAATTTTGTATTGAGACGGATTTCGTTGGGGTGTGCGGAGAACACCTGCGCACCTTAGAATAAACGTCACTGGTACGAACTGTGTACGATCGCTTAGGTAGGACTCAAGCCATTTCAATATGTTAGAATGGAAACCAAACATTTCCAATTTGTTTAATAAAATTTTATGATTAACCCTATCAAAAGCTTTCGAAAAATCGGTATAAATAACATCACATTGATATCCATTTTCAAGGCAACTAGTTACATGGTTACAGAAAGATAATAAATTGGTTTTTGTAGATCTCCCTGTCACGAAACCATGTTGAGATAGTGAAATCGTCTCTTTGAGGATAAAAGTCAATTTGCTACATACTATTTTTTCAAATAGTTTCGGAATGGTTGACAACTTGCTTATAGGGCGGTAGTTCGAAACTAATTGTTTCGGTCCTGTTTTATGAATAGGAATAATGTACGACACTTTCCAATCAGCAAGAAAAACACCATTTTTAAGAGAAGCATTAAATAATAAAGTTAATGGTCCCGAAAGCGCGGTAGCACAAAGCTTCAAAACAATGGGAGGAATTTCATCTGGGCCCGAGTGACTGTCCAGATTTAAGCTTCCTAACGCTAACTCAACATCTAGATTGCTTAAATATAAGCTACCGATGTTGACAGAGTTTGCAGATGGGCAAGGAGTGGAGTTATACGAAACCGTTGAAGTAGTATAAACCGACTGAAAGAAACTTGCAAACAAGTTGCAAATAGTAGGAAGATCACTAGAAGTGACCTGCGAATATTGCATACAATTTGGGATTCCATTAGATCGTTTTTTACTATTGATGTAACTCCAAAATAATTTACTATTATTTTTTAAATTGGATTCTGTCCGCAATAAGTATTCTTTATATAAAAATTTATTTAGAACATCGAATTCCTTTTGAATACTTACATAATTATTTAGCAAAATCGTATTATTGTTTGATTTACGATGGAGTTTGTATGCTTTGTTTTTTTTATTTTTTAAATTGATTATTCTTCTGTTGAACCAAGGTGGCTTAGAAGTAAAAACACGGACTTTTGGAACGAATAAATCAATTGCCTCCTTAACTGTCTCTATCAAAATTTTATAGGCTTCAGATAATTCATAATTAGAGAAAATATGGTTCCAAGAAACGACATTAATAAATGATGCTATTTCATTAAATCTTAAAGTCATATTTGACATTGCTCATAAGTCTCGTCGTGGAGCTTGTACAAACACTCTTTGGTGGCGTCGTTATTATCCGCTGTAGGAGCGTAAGTGCATATTAGGCTAATTTTACCGAATTTATCCTAAAGGTGTTAGACGTTCACTCACCTGTCAAAAGCTTAAACCTTTTTACCGCCTGTAATCAATTCACACCCGAATAAACACTGCTTCTGCTCTCTGTTCTCTGTAGCAATTACCGTAGTAGATGTCATAGTTTTTCATCCTCCTTTTACTCTCGTTCTGGATGGCAGTTATATCTGCTTTATATCAGTCTAAGGTATCTGTTAAGTATTTGACTTCACGCGGTGAAGTCACCGGCACCGAACATTCCACGCGTAGAGTCTTCGAATCTAACCCGGAGAGATAACGCAGTAGAGGAAGACCTCGCCTAAGGTGGCGCGCACAAGTAGAAAGGGACCTCAACCAACTTGGAGTGCGCAACTGGAGGCAGTTAGCTAAGGACCGGGCTAACTGGAGAGGCTTGTTGGTTGAGGCCCTGTTTCACCCCGAACTGTAGCGCCACCTAAGTAAGTAAGTAACTTCCTTAGATGCAACACTAAAAATTAAAATATTTCATTCACAAAAAAAAATGTAGGCAGCATATGATATGAGTACAGCAAAAGTATTATTCACTTAAAGAAAAGCAGGACAAGTCTTAGGCTATACCTTAATTTTGCAGAAGTAAGACTTACCTAATATTTTATTGAGTGCCGTTTAAGTCATTTAACTGTTTTTAAGCGGTCTGGAATAGTGTGTCAACTTTTGCACATATGTACATAAGTATTCATTTGATATTTCTTGCCATTCCGCTAGAAGCAAAGCTCTTAACTTAGGCTTTGATGTTGTGACATGTTTTCACAACGTTTGTCCAAATGATTCCAAAGGTGTTCTATTTTTTTGTTCATTTTGAAGCAAATTTTTTTGGAGAAATTTTTAAGTACACAGAAACACCTAGCAGTTTTTCTCACGGTCTCACCCCTCGCGAATGTCTGACAAACGTCCAAGAGTAATAACTGTCATGAGAAAACTTCTCAATTTGCCTTTCGGACCTACCTAAACTGTATGTCCCTTCCATTTGTGTGAAGAAATATAACACGCACAACACGAATGGTCGTGAGAAGTTAGGCCCTGTACCGCATACGGTCCGCTGCGTCAAGAATTTGTTTTTTTTTTTAGCTAATTTTCTTTATTCAGTTCTTGTTTTTTTTTCTCCATACTTTTAGTCTTCCCTCCGACCGGAAAATATTAAATTTACTTTCGTTGCAAAACAAGACGTCCTAAAAGTCTTTACACTTATTCTCGTACAATTTAGCGAATACTAGTCTTTTCTTCTTATTCACCTCAGATATGACTGTTTTTTCTCAGGCCGCTCTGCAGTTATATCTATTCTTTTTGAGACACCTTCTTACAGTTTCGGCGTTAACAAGCATTCGATTTATTTACCTATGTTTCGACACTCTATGCGTCGAAATCACTTAAGAAGTTTCTACATATGGCGGATAATTCATGCAGTTTGGATTTTATTGACGATTGACGAGCAAATGGTACCATAATTTCATAATTATAAAATCATTTCATAATTTCATAACCATTCCTGCAAAATTAATTGCAGTATCCTGCAGGTACAAACTTGTACCTTTTAATGGTGTTAATGTCAAAAATAATTCAAATATAAGAAATCAACTGAGCCTTAGATGTAATATCGTTTTGTCACTACTTAAAAGTGTAAAGCTTTAGGAACATCAATAATTTATTTAACATTTGTTTACCTCATTTAACCTCATATGGGATCTTACATCGCCCAGTCATGTAGCAAAACGAACTATTCGGGTAAACCGTACCAGCAAAATTCCTACTTTTCAAATTGCCAAGGCAAAGACATTCAAAAAGCAAAAAGTACATATAAGCGCGGCAAATTGGACTTCTTCCACCATTGGAGTTCCCAGCTGAAGATATTGTGCTGGAATGATAACTCTGTAGTAACACTTACATCCAATAAATACGGAATGAAACCACGCTATTGTCATAAAGATAAACGAATTATCTTTGTTGGGTGCTCAAACGTCACGACGTTACTGTTTATAATCGGCACATGGGTGGAGTTTATTTAAACGACAACTGATCGTTTTTTTTAATTAAAATGTATCCATTCCTACATACATACATATGTACATATGTATTATAGAAGGTGGCGCAAAAGTCCGCTCGATGTCCTAAGGTAGTAACTTTGTTTTGAAATAAAAAGCATTGGTTTTATTTGTTGAATGCATATGTTTATTTATGCACTTGATTTTTGTTTCCATTAAATTGCGAAAAGGTCTCGTGGTCACCACCAGAGTTGTTGCACATTCGGGCTGGCTCCACAGCATTCTGTATTGCTCTCCTTTAGCACCGCTAAGATCTGTGGGTTATTCGTATAAAACTGTGACCCCAACAAACCTCAAAGAAAGAAGTTTGAAGTAAAATCGGGCGATCTTGCGGGCCAGTGTATATCGCGAAAACGAGAGAATAAGCGGCGAGGATACGCTGGCTGTAGAATGTCCACTGACTCTAATGCTCTGTGTGCGGTTGTACCATTCTGCCACATATTCTTGAAACCCAATTCTCCAATTTGCAGTATCAAGAAATCGTTGGTCATGGTTCTGTTACGCTCACTAGTTTCAGTAACAGTTTCGCCGATGTCGTCCTGGATTCCTAATTACCATTTCCCAGAAAAGTTCGTACCAATTAGTATCTTTGAGAGGATCTAATGACTCTTCGCGCATTACAAGTGAATTTTAGTACCCAAGAAGCGATCATTTTGCTTATTCAGGTCACTGCATCGCATGCATACATATGTACATACATAGGTGGAAATATGCCTCGTCGGTCGTGATGATTTTCAACGGAAAATTATCCTCATCCAGTTCGAGGTTTAGGAGAGCTTGGCTTTAATTTGAACGCAATTGGCGGTCTTTAAGCTATAGCTAATGTATTGTTCGCACTTTGCACATCTGTCTGTTAATGCGTAATTGCACTGGAGAGTCCCCTTGGACATCTGCAGCAACATCAGATACCATCTTCAACTTCACCGTTTTACAAACTGTTTTACCAAACCAACATTTCCATTTTCTTGTAATGAGTAAATAATAAAAATTTATTATTGATTTGCGCCAAAATATTGTCAACCAACCATAGAGAAATAAAATATGTATTATATTATAAAATAAATACATAGTAAAATATTCAATATTTACGAACAGGGAGTTTTTATTATTTCCTTATTCATCACTTGCAACTTAATATTCGTCCGCTCATACAAAACTTTTCGGTCATCTTAAATTTAAATCCGTTAGATCTCAGCACTCTGTATAAAGATGACTTGCTCAGACTTTTTCTTTCGGTGTAAGTACCACTTTCTTTATTATATGAAACTCGTAAATTATTCTTCTTATAGTTGAAATGTTGAAACTGTCCAAACCTGTTCAGCAATGCCCATGTCAGACCCTATTTGTTGGAGATTTCACAGTTTTGTTTTTATTGTCTTCTGCAACGATTTTTCTAACAAATGATTCTGATATTCCAATTAAATTCTCAGCTTCCTTAATTGCAGCAAAATGCGGGTCTTAATGACAGTGCAACAAGTTTGACTTCCTGTTGTTTTTCCTCTCCTTAAAAAGGAAAAAAAACAAAACTTTCACTATTGTTTAGAAACTTAGATAAACAATATCGCCCAGACCTGTTAGCTTTTATCACTTCACCTGTCCACCTACCTACTTTGTTTTGCACAACTACGGATTCCTACAACCCTAACCATAAAAAATAGAAAAGAAAGAAAAAATACAAGCCAATAAGCAGAAAAATATTTTGCACAAACCGTAAAAAACCGTTGCGTTAAATCGCTTTTTCTATAAACAAAAATTGTAAGCAATCTTTACTTATAAACCTTAATCTAAAAGCAGTTTTATTATGTTTCATAAAAAAAATATTCCGTTACAACGAAACCGTTACAAAAATTAAAGTAAACAAATATATGCATCATATAGAGTAAAATGGAGAAAACACAACCATTCCTTAAAAATTAAGAGGTATTTCATTCCCTTTGTTATTTCGGAAATTCTTTCTATGTGCATGCTGGGTAATTTCAAGTGATTTGAAACGGACTATACATTAACCTAAATCTCAATGAATCACTTGTTTTTTAATTTGCACACAAATTAACTGTCACTTTAAAATTTAAAATCGGAGTGTTTCTCAGGTGTTAACAGTTTGATAAACTTTGACAACTACCAGTACAACTCCATTGTTTGGTAGCCTTTATCTCATTGACATCACTTACTTCCATAAAATTCAAATCAGATTCGATGTACATATATATGTATCTGCCACGAAATTTCCGAATCTACCTAACGGATTTGAGTGCAGTTTTCTCCTGTAGATTCAGAATTCTTCTGCGGAGTTTTTTCTATACAACATATTAACAAAAACCTTTTAAATAAACAAAAGAAGTATTAAATTTGATTTTTTTCCAATTTTTCGGTGGTTTATCTCAATTTTTCTTAACTCTCACCAAACAGAACTAAATTTAATTTACATATCTATGTAGAACTTTCATTAACAAATCCATTGGTATATAGCGTAACGTATACAATTATTGACACAGCAAAATTTCGATACAATTATAGACACCCTCTTGGAACACAAGGTCTCACTGGTTTAAATGCGGAGCAATTCCGGTAACGGCTTTTTTAAATCGTTTATTCCTTTTCTCTCTACACTCGTGCGTTATTGCGCTGTGAGAGACTTTCAGTGTAGTGCAAAATTTCAGTGAGTTAACATCAGTGGTTCGTGGCCCTTAAATCGTGCGCAGAAACAAGAACGATTCGTTAAGGAACTAAAACAAGTAAGTGACTTTATATGATCTATTTTATACAATCATGATCAAATTTTTCATTTCTTGCAAAAGATCATGCTTTCACCTACGATCTTTTATATTTAATTTTTATTTTCTACTGATATTTAATTAAATAAATGGGGTGTCAACTATTGTACAAGTATTTGCTCAATTCCTTTTATTGACATCATGGTGTCAATAATTGCCTTCTATGGGAATACAAAAGTTGACACCGTGTCTATAATTATGCTGTTGGAGGGTGTCAATTATAGTTGTTTTCTCTAAATAAATGTTTAGCTGAAAAAATGCCCAAATGCAGCCACAAATACCGAGAAAATGACCTCCAAAAAGCTCTTGAAAGCGTCCGGGCGCAAGCTATGTCCAAAAAGGCAGCGGCCAAATTTTATGGCGTTCCTCGAACAACGCTTATATTTCGATTAAGCGAAAAATTTATTAAAGCAAGACCAGGTCCTAGGACAGTTTTAACTGCAATTGAAGAAGAAGCCTTGGAAGAATGGATAACCACATCCCAGCGAAAAGGTTTTCCTAAAAGAAAAGAGGATGTGCTCCATGCCGTTAAGGAGTTTCTCGATGGAGACAAACGGGACCATCCATTTGGGCCAGAAAACATGCCGGGGAATGGTTGATTTAAGGCGTTTTTCAGTCGACACCCTTCCATTTCACTAAGAACACCAGACCCGGTTACATCGGCAAGTGTAACAGTGGGATCTTCAGACATCAAATCGTGGTTTGTTAAGATTGAAGATTTCCTGAAGGAGAAGGATTGCTGGGACATTCTAGAAGACGGTAGCAAGATTTTTAACGGAGATGAAACCAACTTCTTACTGTGTCCTAAAACCAAAAACGTGTTGGCAGCAAAAGGTGCTCGTAATATATACGAGATTGATAGAGGACTGGCGAAATCTAACCTAACGGTTATGTTCTCATTCTCAGCCCTGAGCAGTTTGGTTCCACCCATGGTTATATATCCATACAAGAGAATACCAGAGGATATTCGAAAATCATTACCTAAGGGATGGGGCTTGGGTATAAGCGACAATGGTTGGATGACCAAAGAAGTGTTCTATGAATATATCTCCAAAGTCCTTCATCCACATCTGGTCAGTATTGGAACTAAATTCCCAGTTATATTTTTTGTTGATGGTCATAGCACACATCAAACCTTACCTGTCAGCAAACTATGTGTTCAGCTAGGAATCATATTAATTGCATTATACCCAAATGCCACGAGAATATTGCAGCCAGCGGATGTTGCGGCATTCAAGCCGCTAAAAAATGGTTGGAACAGAAAAGTTGCTGAGTCGTGAAAACAATGGTGAGTCTCTAACAAGACAAAAGTTCGCTCCATTGCTTGACGAAGTGGTTCTTTCATGCATTTCACCCGAAATAATCCAAAATGGTTTTAGAGCATGTGGGATATTTCCTTGGAATTTGAATGCGATCAACTATACCAGGTGTCTTGGAAAATCTTCTAATAAGCAATCGACTGAAGTGCCTGCTCCACAACAAAATGGAACGAATTCAAAAACAATTTGTTTTGCTACTTTTTTGGAACTCGTCGGTACACAAAAAATCAAAGAATTTGAAAACGCTTTTAAGGGAATGGAAATCGTCTCATATTGTTCGGATGAAAGGAAAGTGCTTTATCAAATGTTTCTCAAATTAAAGCCCGATTTTGATCTTATCCAAGACAGCAGTGTAACTGTTCAAGACATCGTCAGCAACGACACCAATTTCGGCGCTAATGAGTCATTAACCTCTATAGATTTCCTAGATGGAATCGACATCAACAATATAGAGGAATTTATATATGATGATACTATAGAGATTCCAAACCAAGTACCTGCTAATGGACCAACGGCCCTCGAAATTGATGACTACTTGGATTGGCCAATAACACCGGAACGACAGGGAATCAGGCCAATGAAAAAAAAAAATCGTTTGTTATAACCGACCCATTGTGGATCAAGGCAGAGCAGTCAAAAAAAGATACTAAAAAAAAGGAAAGCTTGGAAAAAGAAGAAAGGAAGATCAAAAGACTTGAAAATCAAAGAAAAAAGGAAGTTACCAAAATAGTTTCAACGAAGAGAACAACATACCAAAAGCCACCTAAAAATAGTCATCACTTGGCAATTTTACCCTATGCAAGCGGGTTACCTTCTACCTCTACCAGTACCACTACTTCCAGTAAGATTTTTTTTTGTTTAAGAAATCCTCATATAGCTACTTATATTAGCTATTTTATATAATTCTAGAAATATCACAGCTTAAACGAAACTATCAAGATAGAGCAAACTGCGACTCAGGAGTGGATACGCCAAATAAATCAAACAATTTTGGTGATATTGCAAATAAAAGGTGAGGAACAATTTGTCTTCAAATATATGAGCTAGGCAACTAGATTATTGTTAAATTAATTGGTCTTTCTAGTTCAAAACAAATTGCAAACACTAGTCCAACTAAATTTAATGATGATGTTACTGAAACGAAACTGAAACAACAACCTAAAACCTGCCATGTAAGAAACCTTTTTCCGGAAACTGAAAACATTGATTCAAACAAAATCGCAGTTGGATCGATATGCTATGAATGCACATTTTCAATGAAGAAAAACTTGGGAATTAAATGTTCAAAGTGCATTAGAGAAATGCACATTTCATGCATACAAAAATTAAAATTGCAATATATTCCCGTATTCAAATGCGCCAAGTGCCTAAATTAATATTTTTAAAAAGTAAAAAGAAATTATAAGACTTACCAACAATGTGATTATTTTTTTTTCTTTTTGTACTAACTTATTTAGTTAACTATATTAACTTATTTTAAGTTATTTTTTATGTTAAACATACACAAATGAATGTGATTTATTTTTTTTTTTTCATAAGACAACGATTAATTTATTTTATTATTTAACTTATTTACTTAATTTAAAACACCTACCGACTTATGAACTGGTATATGATTCCTTGAATTATCAAATAAATTGTTGTATGTTTTTTATGCTTAAAACTTAAAACTTTAATAAACTTGAAATATAACCAAATGCTTATAGCTATGCTTTTTAATTTTAAATCGCTGCATTCAAAATGTATATTTGCTCTTAGATAAACGAATCAAGGCAGGTAATTAATTTTTTTCTTTTTTTTCTGCCGTGTAAAATTTTTAAAGATATGTCAATAATTATATCATTACATTGTGTCAAAAGCTGTGCATAAATGTCAACCATTGTACTTTAACGTGGTGTCAACAATTGTACATGGGTGTCAATTAATATACAATTTTATAAGCCCCATAAAATATTGTGATTAAACTTTATTTTGTCAATTTTTCTTTATTTATATAAAAACTAAATGAATTCTAATAATATAACATAATTCGAAATTCCAAGAGTTTTCAAAGTACTCCCGTCAATAATTTTTTACGGCGATTTAAAGAAAAAAAATCCTTATGGGTGTCAATAATTGTATCGGTTACACTATATTATCTCTGTACGTTGTCTTAGGGAAAAGTTATAACATTATTATAACATAAAACATAATTATTTGCATTGTATTGCGAATACGATCAGTGGAGACAATTGCCACTATCGGTGCCCAAGCGGCGTTCGTCTTTATGCGTGTTCATTCTGTAGTTACATACATATATATGTATCAACTACTATTATAAAATGAAGTTGATATTTTTTTGTCCGGTGTTTGTAAGAAAACGGCTGAACCGATTTTAGTGATTTTTTTTTTATTGATTACGAAATGGCATGGACTAGGTTTAGATAAAGCTACTTATACAGTTTTGTGCTTGGGAGACCACAAAAAGAGACAAAATAATTTAGAAAAACAAATAACATCAACTTTTCCTTTGTCGATTTTAATCAAATTAGTTTTGTCGTTTAGAGTTTTTAAAGACGCAAATTTCATGTCCAAAATCATGATTCTACATCATCCAGAAGCTGAGCAATATCTAAAAACTCATTTGTAAAATTTAGAATTTGATTAATTTTTCGTTGATCATGTCTCCCAACCATGTCTCAATGGTGATAATCATTTTTTTTTTTCTTTATTCTCCTTTCGCTAAATTTATGAGCAGAGGCGAGTGGCTGCCGATAGAAGGATGTGTGTTTCCTTATCCTTATTTTTCTGTAATACATGCATACTGGATAGGTTGTGTGCATGTTGTGTCTGTGTGTGCTGTGGTAGCAATTCCCACTGGGGATGTTATAATTGAGTTTGCACATTTTCAGTATTGCATTCAGTTTAACCAAATCAGTTGGTATGTATTTCAACAAATGCGTCAACTAAAATTAGTAAGAAATATTCTAAGCCTGATATTGGGCGCAGGGGTAAAGAAACAAAAACTAGGCGAATATCTCGGCTGAGAAATGTGCAAAGTTCCACTGATATTAGACTTGGTTCTGTTAGTGAATGGTTTATTGTTATCGGTGAAAATGTTGTCCGACCGTGGAGCCTAAAGAAAAATTCATATTTTCAATATGAACGTTTCATTTCATACCAAAAGGAGTCGCATGTAGGTACAATGTCTGAGAATCTGCTGGATTGTGTTGTTCAAGCGGAAAAGTACATGTTCAGAAAAATCTGTAGGTGCACCGCGGGAACCACCAAAGAGCATTCTACTAGGTGATCATCTTTAGTCAAAAACCTTTTTAGAGAGTCCCAGAAAGTTTAACTCAGCCTTTCAAATGACCTCCTTTGGTGATAAACGCATAACAGAAGGGTACTTTATTCCCATTTTTAAGATTTAGGGTCAAGTTTATCGTGTGACAGTAACGCTAATCCCAATTTCCTACAAATCTATTTCATGGGGAATTCAGAAGCTGAATACGTTTCTGTCTTAAAACTGGCAGGGGGCGAAGCAAGGCGAGCACGGGTCAGCTAGTACTATATAATATGTCAATGATTTATCTCGTTTTCCTTCCAGAATCTTAGACACAAACCACACCATTTGAATTTATTAATTTTAGGCATAAGTTCAAGCTTATGCTAAAAAACGTTTTTTTCCGAAAAGTACGAATATTTTCGGACTCTAACGTTACATGTAAAACACGAAGTGGAAGACAAGGGAAAGAAGTTTAGGGGCGTTGAACCACATGATATAGACGGCCAATTTTAGTTAAGCGTCACCATCATTCGTCTAGTTCTTTACTTGCACGCAAAAAAGAAAAAAACTCGGTTACTATTGTTCGGTAGCGCAATTCATTGTATGTGACGGTAGAACCGAAAGTACGAAATGTCTCCATGAAATTTTGACCATTGTTTTAGTAAATTTTCCAAATTTCTTTGCGTTGCTTATATGTATGTATGTATATCGTTTAATTTTCTTAAATCGTTTAGTTTTTTACTTGACAGCTGTCAAGTAATGACAGCTTTATGTATGAAAGGCCAAAAACACTGCGAAATTTGAAATGATCACTTTTAATGAGTCTCTAGAATTTTGAATCTTTGAATCACATTTTTTATTAATTATTTAAATCTAAAATAATAATAAAATATATAATAACATTTTTGAATGCAATCTTTTGCAGATAAGCCCGTCACTTCGCGGATTTATAGATAATTTTGTAAAATGTTATATACAGATATTCGTAAAATAATAAATTCAAATTCCATTAATCAGTATTTGGTGTGTTTATAAATTTTATGATCCCTAAATCATTACGTGAAGCTGGTTCAAAAACTTCGTTATAAGTGTACAAGTTCGGCTTAATAGAAATGTCAAAATGGTTTCCTACCATCGATCGAACTTCACCATACCTTCCAGCATCAAATTAGGTAAGGGACAAGATTAGATAGTTAGTTGGCGTTAGCAATACGCGATTAGAAAAAAGTGATAATCTACAGTTTAAGTTGTTTAAGTTGTAAAAAAAAGGATAAATCTTAAGTCATTGGTACCCTTTCAATGAAAAAGTAGATGAAATGTTATTTGTAAAAGTAGTAAAAGTGTTATGAAAGCTACACAGACCTCACCTGTTGCTTGTGCATGATGACTGGTGTTACCGAGGGTGTAATTTATTTGACAGCATATCGTGGAAGTAATGTTTAATTTAATAATAATATTGCTGTACTAACATATTCAATGCGAATATAAAACGACAAAGTCATCCGAATTTTCGCCGAATTAAAACTAATTTTGTCCTTAATTAAAAAGTTAAATGAGTGTGCAACTGCAAGTGTGTGTGTTGGTGGTCAAATGTTGAATTTACTATTCTGTGGTGAATAACAAGATCGACTCCATTCATTCATAGCGCGTTTAGTGAAGAAGGGCAGAACAAAAAGTCAACAAACCTATATTTTTGTTTACTACACATTTGATTTCTATTTACTTTGATTGACAAGTGATTACCATTTTTTAATGTCAAGGGAAATTGAATAATATTTGGAAATGGACAACCCCATCATCATAGGTAAGATACAAACATTACACTTTCAAATGGGTGTTTTCTTTTGGTAGAACTAGTTCTGATTAGTGCAGTGCATTGCTTTAGAAAGTAGCAGAATTCGTACTAAGATACTTTTATTATCTGACAGAAGAGTTTACATTATGATAAAAATGTTTATGCCTTCTGAAAAATTCTAGTTTACTTTCTTGCTTATCTGTCGGAAAAAAATGCTTCAGTGATAAAAAATAAAATTTGAGCTTCAGATAAGTAAAGTTTTTCCTTTAACTTTTAATGATATCAGTTGTTTAAAAAAAAAAAAAAAAAAACAGATGTGTATATAGCAAAAAAAATAAAAAAATTTAAAACAAGTGGATACCTGTCTGTATTCAAAAACAAATTGCATTTGATTTCGTAGTTAGAATGCAATGAAAAATATTTTTCGAAAACATTCATTCCTCGATGTACACTTCTATGTACATAAATACACATGTATTGAACTAGAATGCAGACTCCGATCGAAAGATGCATGAGTCTAGTAACAAGAAGTATTTTCATACGGCACTTAATGACTCAAATATTGTAATGATATCATCTATGACTGAAGATGTGTACATACTGAGCCAATTATGGGCGGCATCTTTCAGATAATTTACGTTCACATACTGGTATAACTCATTTCTTTTCATTTTGCTTGTATCGATGATTTTTATACTATCTACTCGTATTAGGGATTCCGAGTCTGTAATTTACCGTTTCATACTCTAGAGATACGGTGATTCCGGATTTGCAAAAATAGAAAAATGTATTTCTTGAGGAAAATGCGTCCACATAACTTGCTTATGCAGACGGGACCGAAAATCACCCACTTTTGAGAAAATCCATCCATGTAATCCATGATGCGAATGATTGGACGGACTTTTGAAAGATTTTTCTGGCACGTGAGTTTTGTGCTATTCCTTTAAGAACGCGTCGCCTTGTTTGAATCCTTCATCAAAGGTCTCGGTAAGTTATTTACCGATCTGGTTGGAGCAGCGTGCATTTATCATCGTCATCCTTCAGATAAAATCTTACGTGCACTGTTAAGAACGCAGTTCAGATGGTCTTCTTTTTCGGCAAACAATGCTGAGGTTTTATACATATACTCTCAACCGACCATATTTTACAGATGAGTTGCTGCATGTTTCTTACCAAGTCAACGCCTGGCGCTTTGAATAGCTCGGTAGCTAGGCCGTCAGCTCCAGCAGATTTGTTGGACTTAAGTTTAGAAATAGCTATCTTCACTTTGTTCAGGTCGGATGACGGAATTTTTAGTCTACTTCGTCCAGATTGAATGCTTCATTCTGCCTGACAGGGGGACTCGATTCTTCGTTTCCGTTATACAGTCTGCAGAAATGATTCCTACATATTCTCAGCAACTGCGTTTCAATGCATACAGGGCCGTATATCTTACAACGAACTTTTTTCTCGAAACCACCGAGGATTCAGCGTCATAAAGCAGGACTGGGATGATTAGGGTATTGTATACAATTCCTCTAGCTGTTCGCGATAGTGCCTTAACGAGACTGTGTTTCTGAGGAGCATCTCTGTATTAGGGTAATTTTAATGTAGGATAATCGAGAGTGAGTAAACTTTACATGTACATATGTATGTACATATATACAAAGTGTCGCAAAAGTTCCCATTCGATTTCCTAAGGCAGTTACTTTGGTTCTGTTTGTGTCAACTGCGAGGAGAAGATGAAAGATGAGAAACAATTTCTCTGCCACTGCCACAGCAAGGTGAAGACAGAAGATTATGGAATTGGAATTTGCTAACTACACGACAAAGGACCCTTTTACACTCCCAATGATTCTAATATCTGCACCAACACTCAATTTCCACATTAAACAACTACTCCGAACAGTTTGATAGATGAGAGTTCATCCTCTAACCTAGATAACCAACTAACCATGACGCATGTGTTTGTGAATCAATTAATGGGACAAAAACCCTTACCTTAAGCACAGTATAACTTAAGAACTGAGCTTGATGTCAAAATTCTTGTCACGTTTTAATGTTTAACTTAACATTTCATAGCATATCATAAAAAAAATGTTTTTCTTGTGTCCGTAACCAAATGGTAAGACAACCACCACAACTTATGTATGTACATCTGTATGGTTTCATTACGATGTCTGCCTGGCTTTTTTATATCACACTTTTGTAAATTTTAAACAGTTATAGCTAGAGAGTTGAAATTTGGAACAAAGTCCAAAAACTTATTACCTTCAAATTCAAATGTTTTATTTCAGGATAGAATTTTACATTTACATTTTACACATTTTTGTCAACGGGAAACAAGTTTATTTATACCGGTATCATAAAACTTCGGATTCATGCAGCCGATAAACTTTTCGAACCCTTTATGAATAACTACTTGATCGTTGAAGGTTGCTTAAAGAAGTGGTTATCGGTTGACAAAAGGTCCGGTGCGCATGATGGGTGAGCAGCGTCTCGTAGCCCAGTTGACTTAGCTTTTGCAGCGTCAGTTGTGCAACGTGTGGTCGAGCATTGTCGTATAGAAGGATTGGATCTTTCCTGTTGACGAATCTAAAGGTAAACGTGAAAGTTCCTGGTGCATTATGTCAATTTCTTGGCAGTATTTCTCTGCCGTGATGGTTTCACCTGATTTCAGAATCTAAAGTGGATTATTCACCACCAAATAGTCACCATTGTACACTCTTCTAGGAGCTTCGGCCTAGGTTGATCTCCAATTTTTCTGGAAATCATTCAACTCATGTGGTACCCTTCGTCGGGCTTTTTTTTCAAATCATTCAGGTGATTAGAAACAGCTGATTTGATAACGACGTCATCAACATGTGCAGGTAAAGGTGAAGAGTTACAGAGGCCTGCATGTGCGAAATATTTTCTTATAGTCTCTGGGTGTACTCTTTCGCACATTGTTGTGCTCAGCGAAATTTTGAACTGTTATGATTTATCGTTTTTAATATCAATATCATTCAAGTCAATTTGAGACACTTTATAATTCCGTGGTCGATGGGTTGAATAAGGAACGTTAAGTCCGATGGTAATCAAAAAAACATTTTTTTTTATTTTCGTTCCTTGACTCAGAGCTCCATGTTTTTAAAATCTATTCAATAATTTCAGAAGTTATCCACCCCTTTTTGTTGTGAAAAGGGAGTGTTTAATGTCTTCATGTTCGGCTCTACTTTCTTTTTGTTTTTGAAAGAATTCGATTCGAAAACTTGTATTCTTTCTTGATTTTTCCAAATCGTAAAAATATATATTTATATCTGGAGGAAAAAATGCAAATTTTTGCAAAGAAAAAAGAACAGTTTGGTGCGCACTATCTACAGGCGGCGTGATCAGGCCGAAATATTTTGCAAGATTCACTATATTGTCTGCGCTATGGTCAAATGATTATCAACATTTTGTTTTTACCTAAGTTTGAATGGATAAATAGATGCGAGTAATATGTGGTTAAAACAGGATAGAACTATGTACGTGCCAAACAACAGTTTGAGTAGAGAGGGAGATCCACTTTGTAAATGAATAACACCTTTACATATGTTTTTCATATCCGTTACAATCTCCATTTTTTCTTTTAAACTACATAAGTTTTTTTTTCTGCAAGTGTGATGTATTGAGTGTTGACTTCAATGTGCCAAATCTGAATAAGGGAATACAGACAGAATGAACGAAAATCGCAAACACTTTATTCGGGAAAACCCCAACTTTAGGCTTTCTACGACGTACAATTTATGACATAATTTTCTGCCTCGCGTCCGTTATCAAGGGCTTCGCGTCCGGCTAAGAGAGGCGTTTTTCACAATTCATAAAAATATATTGTCCACGTCCGCTCAAAAGGGGGTCCGTCCAAAAGAGGTAAAATTGTTGGCAAGAAGGGTCTCCGCCCAATAGGGGTGTCTGTTAGGAGAGTTTTCACTGTATATGCGCTGGAATGTCGATTCAGTAACGTGTGTGAATGTATTCAATCATATCAATTGTTTTCTAAGAAAAGCTTCCTTTATATTTTTGTTTATGACCAGATTGGTGGAAATGAATTTGATGATACATTGTCGATAGACCGTTTTTTCTACATGTGAACTGCTAGAACTTTTATGGGAGTACGCAATCGTCCCAATGGAAGAACTCATTTTTTTTTAATTATTTCGAAATAAACAAACACAGCATTTAAGAATGAATACAAATTTTTCTTTCACAGATGAACGGCAGGATATACAAAAAAAGACTTTCACTAAGTGGATTAATTCACATTTAGGAAAGACACAATGTCCGTTGGTGAACGATCTTTTCCTGGACTTAAGGGATGGACATAGGCTATTAGAACTTTTAGGTGTTTTAACAAAGTCTCATATCGTAAGTACAATTGGTGCAATTATTTCATGTACATTCAATGAATATGTTTGCATTTTAGAAACCTGAGAAGGGACGAATGCGGGTCCATCACATAAACAACTTAAACAAAGTTATCCAAGTGATTCAAGAGCATGGAGTGAAACTAGTTAATATTTCCAGTGATGATATTGTAGCCGGCAATCCTAAACTTACTCTAGGTCTAATCTGGCTTATTGCGCTTGAATTTAACGGCCAAAACATCGTTAAATCTCATTCTAGTAATGGAGTAGAGAAGTCTTTATTAGCATGGGCACGTCAATTCACAGAGCCCCATGGACTGCCGATCAACGATTTCTCGTCAAGTTGGTCAGATGGTAAAGCTTTCCTGTATATTATTGATGCCCATCTACCTGACTTGGATTTGAATGCAGTTTACAAAAAACATCCTTTAGCTAGACTCAAAACTGCTTTCGACCTGGCGTATAAATATTTTAATATTGAGCAGCTTCTTGATCCCGAAGATGTACACACAAATAAACCCGATAATAAGTCAATACAAATGTATGTTATGTGTTTATATCATGTCATGGAGTCGAAAAGGACATTAGAAAGATGTGACAGCTCTGGTCAGGTAGTGATATTTGATGAAACTGCCAAAGAAGCGAATGGAAGTATGTCTCATAGAAATATTCATGTTGGCAATGTCACCGATCTAGATGAAATTCCATTAGAAGCATCGGAGGAAGCACGTGAAATAGTTGACTTAAATTTAGCTACAGCAGTAACGACTCCCAGACAGCAAATCGATAATTCGAGAGGACTGCCATTGGAGTTTTTCCGGTTTGATAGCACATCGCGCCCTTTGTCTACAGCGACAAATGCTTCAATTGAGATCAGTAGCTACCAAGCAGCTTTGGAAGCTGTTCTAGCTCTGCTCCTTGAGGACGAACAAATTCTTTCAAAAGATATTTCCGAGCCTGAGGATTTTCAGACCGCAAAAATTCAATTTCATGAAAATGAGCATTTTATGCTGAAACTGATTGAACATCAACAATATGTGGGTGAGGCCCTTGAAGAAGGTTCAAACCTTATAAATGAATCTCAAAAAACCTCGGGTTTAACAGTAGAAGACCAACATGAAATACGTCAACAAATGGTATTATTGAATGAGCGATGGGAAACGTTACGTCTTCGTGCCTTAGATGTACAATCAAAGATTCATTCACGATTGGCTGAATTTCAAAAAAAGCAGATCGACAAACTACGCAGCTTCTTGACTACTGCAGAGGACAGAATATCTCATATGTCGAGTATTGGTCCTGGTCTCAAAGAGGTCGATCGGCAGCTTGAAGAACTAGCTGTATTGAAAGAGGATTTAAGATGTCAGCAGTGTTTGGTGGATAGTGTAAGTAACATGGTCGTTATTGTAAATGATGAATCGGGTAACTTTAACGACCTGGAAGATAAACTATCCGCGTTAGGTGAACGTTGGTCGCATGTCATAAAATGGAGTGAGATGCAAAATGAGAAACTCCATCAATATAAGGTAATCTATAAATGGATGGATACCAGAGAAAAAGATTTGAAGGCTATGGAAGGAAAGGAGTTGACTGAACTAGGAAGCATCACAAAGCGAATGAATGATCTTAAGTATTGTGAACAGGATTTGATGGAACTTGAGAGATATTTGATTGATTTGCGGCAAATGATTCAATCTCCGATGCAGGCCGATGAAGATGGTTGCAGCGAAGTTTTAGAGCAGTTAGAAAACTTTGAAGATCGTTTAGATGCATTGCGTCAGATTCTCGAAGTGCAGTCAGATCGAATTGAATCGATGGGATTTCAGTTTTCATTGAATGCTGACGAAAGCCATGTGCAGAAGCCAGAAGGATGGACAGATTTTCAGACCATTATTAAATTTGGTGAAGACAATGTTGAAGAATCTGTTCTAAGTAGTAACGAGCCCAACATAGAAGAAGCTGCTGCCAATATTAGCGAGTTAACATCTTCAACAAACAGGAAACGGAAAGTTAACGACACGAAAAATTTTCACGTTCTTGAGGGAAAGATATTAGAATTTTTTAGCTTCTTGGACAATTGTGAGGAAAGAATATTGAGTCTGCAACGTCAAAGTATACGATATCAAATTGATGCATTGCACACTCTCGAGAAAGAGATAAAAAACCAGCAGATATCTCAGGCAGAATTAGAAGACCTATTGCAAGTGTGTCGAAATGAAAACAGTAACCAGAACCTTAAACAAGAAGCGAAAAATGTTGATCAAATAAACAACCGATTAAGTACACTTCTCTCTCGAATAACAACTTTGCTGAGTGCCAACGAACAGATGTTTGAAAAGGAAAAATTTTATATTAGCTTAACAGGCTTCAAATTGGTTTTAGCTGACTCAAGAGATTGGTACAAACAACATGCAAATTCTGCGAGCAAAAGTGATCTAGAAAACCGCTTGAGGGATATGGAATCGTTGTCTTCAGAGATAACCATGTCTCAAAAAACAACATTTGCATTGGATGAAACCTTTGCAGAATGGAAAAAAGATTTCGAACAATTCTATGACAGTTGGGAGGACATGAAAAATGCAATTTCTTCCCTAATAGAAGAGAAAGGCGGGCATGACGAAAGCACAAAAGAGAAGGTTCAAGAGTTGCAGAAATTTGTCGATGAAGTCGAACGTTCACAAGCCATTATGTCAGAATTAGAACGAATGAATCAAAATCTTAGCGAGCTAAATGAGTTGAAAGAGATTGCAAAAAATCTCCATCAAATCTTTGGTCATGTCCAAAGAAAATTTCCCAGTGCCTTAACAAGTGATTTCGAAGAAAGTTGGTATAAGATGCCTAATTTGCTCAATGAGCGAATTATCAAACAAAATACGTTCATTGAGAACTTTAATCATTTTCAAGTTGAATATGAAACAATCTCTTCAATTCTCAAAGAGCTCAAAGAAAGTTTAGAGAGGGACGATGTCTGTCAGCTTGGTGAGAGCGTAATGTCTAATGACGACCATGGTGACGCTTACGATCGTTATGCCATGGAATTACGAAAAACCGAAATCGATGTAATTAGTGCGAAAAATTTCAGTGAAATTCTCATTAAAGATGCTGAGAATGACTTTCGGGAAAACATTCTATTGGATATAGCTAAACTCAATGAATTGTACAATAAAGTTCTTGATTTATATCAAAAGAATTGTAAACGAAGGCATCAGATTATAACGAGAATAGAAGAAATTCTGCAAAGAGTTCATCATACAGAACTCTGGTTGAACGACTTAGAAATGAATACCCCAAAGAATAAGATTTCGGAAATTGCAAACTCCAACGAATTGTTTCAAATAAAATCGAAATATCAAATACTTAAAGAGACATGTGAGAGAGAGACAATTAATTTTCGCGATTTAAATGAGAATGGTGGTGAGATTTTGCTGCAAATCGATGAATTATTTCCAGCGCAAAAGGGATCAGATTCAAAGTACGCAAATTTAGCAATGAAATTCACGCGCTTGAATGCCAGATGGACAGAAGTTACTTCATTAGTCTACAAAAGCACAGCATTGCTGGAGCATATCTCTAGTCAATTGGGTGAATTCAAGAAATTAATTGTTTCGGAATCAGGCTATTTGGATAAATTGGAAAAGAAAATAAGACGAACGCCAGAGAATGCCGATGCTGAAGAAATAATTGAGGAGTTGGACGTAAGTTGAAGTGTAACAGAACTGACATTCATTATTTTGAAATGATTTGACCCGTTCTCAAAACTCACTATGTTTTAAAATATTCAATCAGAGCTTTTTGCATTTCATGCACATCGTATGGAATTTCGAAGAATACTTTTTAAAATATTCAAAATTCTGAAAACGGATCTTGTCGTATCAGAAGATACTTTTTTGGTGCATTTATTTATTTGTTTTTATTTTTAGGATTTAGAAAATAATTTACGCAGTCACTCGGATGATTGGCTTGAAAAAATTCAAGAGATTGGAGCTGATTTGGTGGAACATGAATTTATGGCCGACGCAATAAGAAGTGAAGTTGAATCAATTGTTACCCGATGGACGCATTTGCAGCAAAAGGTAAGAGATATAATTCTTACTTTTGAAGTCCATTTAACGAGCTTTAGATTCGTACCTATAAACATTTTAATGATATACATATGTATGCAGGACACTCATTATATTATACAATGGTTTAATTTTCATAGGCAAAGCTGCGTACCGAATTGCTGGAACGTGAAGTTTCTGAAGCTGAAAAATCTGAAAAGTGTGTCATTCAGTTTGAATGCTGGCTTACAAGAGTAGATGAAATTCTTACTGAGCATTTGGAAAATGATGTTACAATAGAAGATTTGCCCGATGATTTTCAGGTATGATTCTTCTCTATATTTTTTAACAAACTCTATTATAGTAATATTCAATCTGTAGCGCCTTATAAAAGAGTTCGAAAAAAATGAAGAAAATCTGACTGAAGTTCGCGAATTGATTACAACTCACACGAAAAACAAGAAAATGGAAGCAGCAAATCGTTTACAGGATCAATTAAATTTACTTGAGGTAGAAAAAAAAGTTTATAACAATTATAAATTATTTTCTAAATTGCCTTTTTCTCCATTTAGGCTCGCTTTAGAGCATGCCAAATTAAACTGAAGAAATGTACAGCACCACAACCAGCGTACGAATCTCGTTTAAATCGAGCAGTTGCTGAATTGCGAAATGTTGAACGCTCCACATTGGTATTAGACGTGGTGACAGCGGGACCATCTACAGTTCAAACACAATATCAAAACTGTCTGGTAAACTTATTACAATTAAAATGTAAATATTTAATTGAAAAATAATAATCTCGTTGTTTTAGAAAATCTATCGAACTCTCTCTGAAATCAAAGGCGAAATCGAAAACACTATAAAAACCGGAAGAAAAGTGTGCGAAGACAAGTTTACGAAATCTCCAAAGCAATTGACACAGCGAATTGATGCACTTAAGCATCTGTACAATGCCCTTGGAGAAAATGTCACTCAGTCGAAATTGTTTCTTGAGGGACTTTTAAAGCTGACACGTCAGCTTAACGAATGCTTTGAAGTCGCAGAAAATACTTTGCGTAATATCGAATCAGTGCAGGATATAAGTGAAAAGAATAAAAAATTTATATTTATGAAAGAAATTTTACAAAAATGCGAAGATATTTATAACGAATACAAAAAATCTTGTGACCAAATTTATCTCGAAGACGTAAGACAAAAAATTGACGACTTAACCGATGAGTACATGAAATTGTCGACTAGTGATGTTATCAGGAGGTTATCGGAAATGAAGTCAACCTTACAGAATCTGGATAACATATCTATTGATACTTTAAGGTAAGCAATATTTAATAATAATATTATATATTGAATGAATTTATTTCTTCATTGAATTAAGTTAGTGCATATTGGTTTACAATTCTTTTATAGTTATGACAAAAGCCGTCGGTCAGAATGATAGTCTTAATTCGTCTTTTAAATCGGTTAAAAATAATAAAAAAAAAAAAATTAAAGTTGTTGTATTGAACTATAGTTCCATATATTGCTTTCTGAACCGATACCTAGTAAAATAGTACTTTCCAGTTTTTAAGATTTAAATTACTTCATCCACGATAGCACCCACAAAGCGAAATAGGTTCTAATTTAGAATGAAATGTTCCTGTAGAATGGAGCATCTTCCCAGAAAGTGGTATACATCTTCCCGCTCCTTTAAATTTCACAGCAAACAAAAAAAAAAATTCAAATCTGCTCTCGCTTTAATTCAAAACTCAGAAATACATACATGTATACTGCGACTCCCGGATTGAGTAACCGCAAATATCTTTCCATCGAAGGTCCTTAATATAGCTTTCACTCCTGCTGCACTCCTGCTACTTTTGTCTTCCCATCTTAGTGACATGTCCACATTGCAGTATTTGTTGAGTTGAGAAGCATAATTTTAAGAAGTCGGTGGTCTGGCATATCTTCTACTTGTAGGATGTATTTAAGTGCAATCCTATCTTGTCCTGTCTGTACATACAACATATACTTGGCGTTGTTTGTTAGAAGTTGAAAGAGGTAATTTAAAATGTATCCACAGCTTTTAGCGATTGCTTGTTATCCATTGATTCCACGCTATTCAGTAGATTTCAAACCCATCTAACGCCATTCAGTGTCCTTAGTATTATTTGTTGTCGCGAGTTCATTAGTAAGATTGTGGATGTAACAAATACGCTTTTATTTGCATAGCTCCTTATAGGCCTTATTACTATCTTGGTATAGTTTTTTTTATATACTCAGAGTTTAAACTACTCACCAGGATGAGACTTTCCTCCAATCTGCTTTGAACCAGGCTTCGTGTTTACTTATTAAGTACTGTTTTTGTAGAAATTTTGAAGATTCCTTGATTCGGATCATATGTATGCTCCTTGTATTGCATTTAAATATTGAGTCAATTCCGTTGTTCAACACATTGTGCTAGCTTCCAATAGTAAAGTAGAGAAACAACAGTGAGAAATCCAAAGTCGCGGCGAATTTATTAGTGTGAGGAAATATTGCACATATGTACATCTGCAATATTTCCGAATATATGAGTAACTCAATCTTAAAGTCTTAAATTCTATTCTTGAACAGCTGGAACCTCTGCTGTGGTCAGGGCCACAGTAATTTCGTTCATTTAGCAGTACAAGTTCAAAATCGTCACATACTCGTATGTATTTCGTTGAAAGTTTGTTGATTACTTTTATAGTCGCCTATAATCATAAAATTACTGGAGTTAAAAGCTAGCATGGTGGGCGCCGTGGCTCAAGTGGTTAGTGCGTTGGATCGCTGAGCGGGAGGTTCGACGTTCGAATCCCAGAAACACCAAAAGTTTTTTCACGGTCGCAGCTCTCGCGAATGTCTGACAAACGTCCGAGAGTAATAACTGTCAAGAGAAAGCTTCTCAATTTGCCTTTCGGATATTGCTCTAAACTGTAGGTCCCTTCCATTTGTGTGAAAAAATAGAACAGTCACAACACGAATGGTCGCGACTCGTGAGAAGCTAGGCCCTAGACCAAATACGGTCCGTTGCGCCAAGTATGTATTTGTATTTGTGAAAGCTAGCATGACACTATGCAACGTATTGAAATCATTGGATCAATTCGAGGATGTAGTATAAACAAGTACACCATATGTACATAGGTATACAGCTTCTTGTTTAGAGATCATTCCCACATCTTTTTTTATGTACAAAAATTTGGAAATTTACATTTGTAAACTCCAAATCCTTTTCCTCACAAAATGTTCAAATAAGAAAAGCGCTTCGTAATTTGTTACAAATCAAAAGAATTTTAAAAATATTCTTAGTCTCTGCTACATTATACACTAAAGTTTTTAAACATTTATTTAAGTATAGTGTTTCTAAAATTAATAAGAATATTAGATTGTATTATTAATTAAATTTTTTTCGTAGAAAAATGGAAAATGACTTAAGGGAAATTAATGTATCCAGTCCCGATGTAGAAGAGCTTCATCGTCAAGTTACTGGAATTATTGGAGTAAGTTTGTTTATTTTTTCTACATTCATACATATGTAATATGTTTCTATATTCATTCGTAATTTATTTGTGTGTCCCCATTTAAATGTTTGTACATGTTTGTATATATAATTTGGGATAGTATAAGCATGTAAGGTTTGAGGAAAATTTAGATTACTCGTCAACGGAAAGTGTATACAAATAAATGTTTTTTATTGTGTAGTTTACGGAAGAAATGAATTCTATTCATTGGTGTTTGTGGGTGTAAAAATCACAATTTAAAGTTGTTGGTTTATTTTATTTTTGTTCAATGTAATATTGTCTCCTTCTCTTGATTTGTATGGTTTTTAACTTTCCCATGTGAAAAGAAGTTATTGTTTTCGTGTAGGAAAAGGCTTCTCTGATTTATTCTTTAGACCCGAACCCAATTGTAGAATCTCCTATTCTGCTTTCAAATATACCCTAAAGAAATAGGAATAATAACCAAGGACTCAGGTTAGTTAAAATAGCCGTCCGACTTTTCCATATAAAAGTAGGAGATATCTTTAAATAAAGCAGCGCAGACGTCATAAGAAGACTTACGAGCTCCTCTTCTGGTTACTTTCGGCTCTTTCTAGAAGAGTACGTGTGATTAATATGTGATTGTGTGGCTGTATGTAATATTAAGAAGAGCATTCTTCATAAAGAGAACACCTCAAACTCCTATGCAGCATTAATTTGTCCTTCATAAGGAAAGTAGAATTACTGTCTATGTAAAGTTGGCTTATGGTTCAATAGATCTTTTTGGTCTCGGTGTCCAAACAAATATGTGGTCTTTTACAACAAAATGCATACTCAGTTTTTTTTTTTTGCTAAAAATTCGGATAATTGATATTTCTTGGTTTCGGGGAATTTGATGACTATGTTTCTGATATGGCTTTGTTCGATCAGTCAAGAATTTTTTGCCTTTTAACGCTATTTTTTTTAATTCATTTTTACGGAAAATATACTTTTTCTTACATATAATGAGAAAGACCATGTTGTACGCTTTACTTAATGCTATTTTTGCAGTTTCTATTTATGGATAATAGTCACATCTAGTGTATAACATATTGCTCCACTGGGGCTCCAGATATCCATTGCAATTCTAGTCGTGGAATTCCGGAACGATAAAAAACACCAGGAAATGAGTTAATGTTATATACATTTTTAGATTACCTGCAAGGAGGTTTGTAGTCTATTGAAATGCATATTATTAGTGTGTGATGTGTTTTTCGATTATTGGAACCCGCATGACAGTTGTTACATAAGAGAGACTACGAAGACTTTGTTGGTATTTCATGAGCGAATCTGAAGTTCGTAGCGCCGTGGTTCAGTGGTTAGTGCGTTCGAATACCAGAAAATACCAAAGAGTTTTTTCACGATCCCACCTCTCGCGAAATTCTGACAAACGTCGGAGGGTAATTTATGACTGGACTTCCTCCTCATGCGCTAAATAAATTTCCAAGTTATTATGATACGATCACGATAACCAACACCGGAAAATACCGCTTTAATGCTCTTTCAAGAGATCTGACTACAAATAGTGAGGCACCTAGAATTTAAGGATTTCACTCGAAATTTTTAGTAAATAAACTGAAATTTGAAGCCCCACCGTAAAGCCTTTGAAAGTTACTTCACCAGATGTACACAAAAACAAAACTTCTCAAACGTACGGCATCCAGATTTAAGACATGATGAGCGGTACACCACCACTTTGTCTGACTCTACGGTGCTTTGATATTACTATAAGAAGATCAGAGAACCTTGAAGAAGATTCTAACTCTCTGTTAGGTCAACCTGCATCAGTTTTCCAAGCGAAAATCTACACAATCCTAATGGTCATGTTCTTTATTGTGAAGAAAATGTGGATAAAAACTCTTTTACCACTTCCAAAATAATATATGAACTCAAGGTTTTTCTGGATTTGGTGGGAAGATTAAATTCATTGGGTCTTGTCCTGGTGCCAAGTCACACTAGAATTCAGAGAAACAATATTTGGGAACTTGCAAGACAAGGCTCAGATAAATTTTTCTGAAAACCCAAACCATCGCTGAGCTTACATGCATCTGTGATTAGTAGTTCAATCGACGAATGGCTTTATTGTGAGCGCAATAGCCGGTGTCCTGCTCTGCTGGATGCAGACAAACCTTGTGAAAAACAACCATCTGTGCTGCTTGTAGGGAAGTTGATAAGTAAACTCAAAATTTTCTCTGTTATTGTACGGCCTTTTCTTACACCAGATGACAGATTCTTGGGCCGATGTGATGATTGCTGATCATCTTCATCGCTGAAGCTCCTTCTCGTCTTTCTCCAAAATTAGGAAAAAAAAAACAAGGTGTCTGCATGGTTAGTAATTGAGTCTGAATGCACCAAGAGACAGTAGCAACAAAATATATACTACTGAATTCGCTTTTCCGTTCCTTCAGACTTCTGTATAGTAAATCATACTTTTCGTAATTCTAAGCTACTACTTTTATCTTATTTAAAATCTTATTTACTTCCCTATGTTCACTTGTCTTTTTTCTGTTTACCTGTATAAGGGGATTTTCATTGTCATTTATTCTTTTAACATTGTAACTAAAATTAGCTGGTACCGAACATTTTTCTGGTGTTATGGAAAAATTTTGGTATAAGGACACAAACACTTACTCGATCCTTTTCCACATTACATTTATTTTAACATAATGTTAAATGAAACTGATTTTTTTTTCGGAAAACACAAGTATACTGGAAATAGCAATAAAATGTAAAATATTTATCCTGGATGTGGGGCTTTAAATGGGCTGCAACAAATTTTCAAATATATTTCACGCTTAAATTGTGCACATGTCATTGTAATTATAACAGTACTTTTATGGGCTGACAAAAAAAAAGAAACTCACTATCATAACGCTTATCCTTGTAAACGCACTTGTACTTTTTGGGATACCTTGTTAAAGTCTGATTTTGCTACAGGAATCCTTTGCAATGCATAATCAATTACCAACGGAATCATCTCCAACTGATGAAACTGAAACAGAAATTGTTATTGTTAGCAATACAGTGCGTCAGAGGCGTGCACGGACTCCGTCGTCAAATGAACGCGTCAATATTACAACAAATCAACAGGTCCAACAAGAAGACGCAACACTTGAAGACACAAACATAAAAGTTCTTCCAGATCTTCTTCCACCTCAAACATTCCGATTAGCTGAGTCTAGTTCCTTATTCTCTGAGATATCCATGAATCGCAAAAATAAAACTAATTGCGATGAAAAAGTATCAGACCTGCCTCAAAAATCTGAACCAGTTAATCAACAACAGCAGTCGGTTGCAGTTGTAGAAGTGATTGAAAAGAATCTACGAAATCACAAAATGTCTGTTCAAAATATTGATATAGCAACTGATTTGACGGAGCCGAATGTTGGCGAAATTGTCGACACTGTAAATATTCTAGAAAGTGTGGATCCATTTGTTCCTGAATATGTTGAGATGGTGCAAATAATTGATGCTTCTGAAGATTCTGATTCTTCTTCTATGCGCGTTGAAGATGAACGAAAATTAGAAAAGTCAAATTCTTTGGAAGATAATGTAGAAATGAGATCAAATCCAACGTCACCAATTCTAAAAGTTGAAAAGCAACGAATTTCGTTTGAAGAGAAACGCAAGCGAATCGAGAGCGAAAGAGATATTTTAAGGGATTCAGAGGAAGAAACCGAAGTAGATCCCCATGTAGGGAGAAAACAAAAGAAAATTCGTCAATTTCCTCATATAAAAAGAGAATTACTTGAATTGCCTGAGCGTGATAGTTTTTATAAATCTGACAATGAGGTTACTTTTGAACAGGAACCACTTGTGTTTTCCGAAGATGAGGATATACCAAGATTTTCTTTTGAAATGGCACCAGGAATTGATTCGGATAGTGATACGGTAATACATAGAGACATTTTACATTGAATAAATTGTTTCCTAATTTATTTGTCAGCTGAAAACTAAACAAATATTGTTTTATATTTATTTTATAGAGTCGTATTGAAACCCCTTTAACGAAAAAGCCAAACATCATGTTTAGTAAGATGCTCCCGTCCTCACCGGAAGAAGAAGACGTAAATGTAAGATTGGCCTCTCCTAAGAACGAAACCACTTTTCTGTCCAGTTACTCGAATTCTAATTCTTTGGAACAAAGAGTTCAAGAATTCGATAAAACAGCTAAATACATGATTAAGAAGCTGGAAATGGCAAAGGAAAGGATTGGATCATGCACTGATGGCGAAATGTAAGTCTATTAAAAATTAATATGAACCTTAAACAATAAAATTTACTTTAATTATTCAATTAAATAGTTTAACATACATATGTTTGAGGCAGTTTAAGAGAAGTAAGAAAATATTATGGTTTAACTATACATATAGTCCAGTCACTTTATGTTAAAAAATTATTTTTTTTTTCAAAAATATTACTCGCAAACACACGACTTTGCAGACATACATATGTACATACATACGTATATACCTTTGTACATATTAGTCGTAGCTCTTTAAATTAAATTTCATGTATAATTGAAGCTATAATTGACTCAACAGCTGGTCATAATACATAAGTAGCACACAATTTTCTCACATGCATACAATTGTCTCCAGCAAGTGGCACCACCAACCAAGTCGCCTACATACCAATTAACTGAGGCAGTTGAGAATAGTTTCGGCTACCAGCAATCCCCGTCATAGAAATGTTTGTTGACAAACGCGCGCAGCAGAAACAATTGACGTAAGTGGTATATACATATGAACGCGCTGCAATGCAAAATAAGAGCAACGAGAGAGGTTTATCACATTGTAAGAAGCGAGAAAAAAAATTAAATTCACGCGGTTTCCCAAGTTAAAAGATCCGGAGATTTTGCAAAAAGAACAGAAAGCAATTGGCTTCGAATTCAGATCGCAGACTCTTAGAGATAATAAAGAAAAAGAACACACTGGGAATAGTAGACAAATTGAGATATCCCTTCCAGGTGCTGTGTGTTACGGTACGAAGAAGACCCACATGAAAAGAAGTGGTTATCCCATCAAAAACAGACGAGAACAGCACAGGCTCAAAAAGTTAAAAAATGGTGATATTTTGGTAAGGCGCTTGCACCAAATCAGCAACTTAGCGTGAGAGGACAAATTCACGCTCGATGACTGAATATCAGCTCTAAAGGTCTGTTACATGTGACAAGTAAGATCCTATTCAGCTATTCTGCCCAACAGCTAGGAAAAACTGTCGATAAGTACAACGTTAAGGTAGTTAAGGAGCCCACCTACCTGGGAGGAAATATAAATTCCAAAAACAACACCTTCGTGGGATACATGAGGATAAGGTACAACTGCAAACTTTGTGAACTAAATTAAGACATGGATGTAGTCCATTGAAGGAACATCGACTAAATTGACTCGGCTATATCTAAGGATTGGACGTTAACACAGCACCCTCGTCAAGAGGATATTTGAATCTCAGTCCATGCTCTTTAGATGTCGTACGGCGGCCGCCAAGAGCCTTTGAAACTTTGCAATAATAGGGGTCCACCGAGTAAAATAAGCGTATTTTCTAAGACTTACTGACTGATCATCAAAACCTATAGGATACTTTTAAAGAACATATAACCTTGAAATTTGGAAAGACATAGTACTTTTGTCATAGGTGAAGGATAAAAGGAAAAATAGATTTTTATAAAGTATAAGAAGGGGGAGACAAACCGCATATTTGGGGCACTAATACATAAAGGATGTTTTCAGTGTTTTTTTTTTTTTTTTATCAAAGGATTTTGAGGTGATGTGCCATGAAGTTGACTCAGGAAGCAGTTCGACCTACAGAAAACTTTTGTGCTATCCCCTTTTATTTGTAGATTAGTATTGCCTATTGGTCGAAAACTATTTCATTAACTATTAAGGTCTACGCAATATGATCATGAATGAAATGAGTATTTAAATTGTGAGGGTATTCAAATGGCAGTGGAACTGTTTTTCGCCACTAGAAGCGAATGCTTCTTTCTAAACGGAATGCATATTATTTCCCAGAACGTTGGCAGATAGTCTCGAAAATCGAATGGAATTGCATGTTGTACTAATTTTTAAATAAAAAGTTGAAAAAGAAATCATTTTATTTTCTAAGACTACAGATATTAATATTTAATCTAATATGTATTAATAAGAAACATGGAAAAATGGGTTATAAACGTGTTAGTAATTGGATTAAGGCGTTAGAAGGTAATGGTTTAAGAACCAGCCGAATGAAACCAAAAAATTTACATTGCCGTTTTTCCGAACCCGCAAACCCGATTCCGGATATTCTGTTGGACGGAGTAATCGTTCCGAAATGCGACAAATTAACATTCTTGGGCTCAGTCAAATTATAAGGGAAATTGTGAAGAGGATGTTGTTCACCGAATGAGCGTGGGGTGGTTAAAATGGCGCGAAAACTCCGCAGTTTTTTGTGACCGCAAAATGCAACTAAAACTTAAAGGCTTGCTTTATACGAAAGTCATGCGTCCGGCGTTAACATACGCGCTGACGTGATATAACGCGCTACGAATTAAGGCCATTTTTACGTGGAAATAAGGCCACATGAGTCATGTGCTGCGAAATAAGGCCCAATGGGTCTTATTTTGTTTTTGGACATTCTTGAAGATTTACACTTTAATCAATTTCAAACCAATAAAAAAACATACCGAAAAGCTACAATCCGTTTGGAACGGATCGTTTTCCTTCTTTTTACGCAGCCCTAATAAAGTGGGCGTGGCATACTGCATTTTTTCTCTTATTACAACGATATATAAATAAGTCCAAATTACGACTTATTTCATCAGTCTGACTTTGGGAGTTATTTCATCTATGTTTGGAGTGATTTCATTTATCTTGGAACAGCATTTCTATAACAAACCGTAAGATACGTATGGGCGCACGCTGCCACCCTGCAACCGCCCTGCTTGGGGTAACTGTTGGATTTGGAGTAAATGCAAGGTTGGGTGTATGCAAAGTTTCTTTGTATCCATGTCTCGGATGTTTCACATGGATTGAAAGAAACTGCATATACCCAACCTGGAACCTACTCCAAATCCAACAGTGACCCCAAGTAGGGGGGTTGCATATTCCACTGTTAATGCATTGCGGACTTACATATGCATACATACATATGTATGGAGTAAATTCCCATGTAGAGTATAATTAAAAAATGTTTTTTTTTTTAACTGATTAATAAAGTCCAATGCCGTAATGTCGAAAATTTGTTTTTTAGATACATATCTATGTACATAGGTAAATAAGGTCGATTACCAAAATCAAAGTTTCAAAATTTCAAATCGAAAACAATAATGCCATATTTTTGTTGTTTTTTCCTTTTTACATAAGTGTGGCTTTATTTCCATGATTAAATTAAATTTGGTCTAATTTGGCCTTATTTAGTAGGGCGTTATTTCACGTCACCTGAATATTATAAAGAAAAAATAACAGCGACAGAGATGAAAATGTTACCGACTCAAGTTCCAATCCAGTTCCAGTTGAAGTTCGGAAAAGAGGCAGACAAAAAAAAAAAAAACAATTGGATTACTCAAATTCAAAAACAACAGCAAATTCTCGGGCTCAGCGAGGAGACGATCCAAAATTCAGCGGCTTGTAGAATGATATTGAGATCCGCAAACTTAGCCAACCCCACAAGCGGCGCAGTAGCAAGGCAGATACGTGGGAGAAATATGTAAGATAAGATGTATGTACATGTACGTACGCGTACGCGTTATTATATACATATAACTGTGGCAACAAGGAAAAACCGCACAAGTCGTTTTTTACAATTTTTCATGAGACTCCTTTAAAGGTTTGTTTACCAAAAAAAAATTGTCCATCATATGAGAAAGTTTTTGACACAGAAATGAAGATAATAAAATATTAGTTTCAGTGCATTTCTAGAATTGATTATCATCATTATGCATCATTTCATTAACGAAAATGGAAGATACATCATAATATTGATTGTTAAATGTAGATGTCCTTTAACGCTTCATGAGAATGTAGAAAGCGTTTCCATGGAAATGAATAGATGTGATTTCTTTAGTAACGGCCTTTAGCTATCATATTCGGAATATTAAGAATGCGAAGAAACTAATTAGTAGATGTAAAGTATTGTTTAAACATACGAGTAATTTCTCCTTCAAGACTAAAAAATGTGTTTGATTAAGCTAATCCACAATTACCTATACATATACTAACAGTATTTTACCAAACCTCGTACAATACTTAATAAATACATATATTATTATATTAATAAACAAAATCAAATATAATATTTGTTATTTCATAGTGCTATTGAACATATAAAAATGTCTATTGCTCCGGACGCTGCTACACTTATTTCACAAGGCGATTCACTTGTACTGGAGACACATGGCAAGCAAGGAAATCTTTCTAAAATTGTTATGAGAACACAAATAATTTTACGAGAGAACTTTAGAGAAGTTCAACAAGCTAAGTAAGTGCCTCTGTGATGAAATAAGCTACATTTCTTTTATTTGATACTTGTTTCTTATATTTCGAAGGCCATATAACACTAGGAAAGAAGATCAGAGTCAACGAAGCACAGAAAACATTGAGGTGGTGGACCAAAATAGCTCATCCGTTAGCTTGAAGGGTATTGACGTGAAAGAGTTAGTTCATAAAGGATTGAAAAGAATAACCGATTTGATAGATAAACCTTTAAATCGTTTATCACTTGAAGATTTAGAAAAACGATGCATGGAGATTAATGTAAGTATCGTCAGTTATGTTCATTGGAATTTTAGATAGCATTGCATTAACATATCTATTAGACGTAGGCTAGATGATGTAAGTGGGTAGGCAAGGTGGAAGTGATCAAAACTCAGGTCAATACAGATCCATTGTGATACCCATAAGGACGATATGTGTCCTTATGCATTGGTTAACCTTGTTCTGTAGCTATGATTAAACTTTTTACTTGTGATGAACTTGCAAACCATCTAGTTGATTTAATGTAGTTCAACATGTCGTACTCTAATGCATATCTCTTCTAATTTCTGGAAGAAGCGTCGCCTGAGAAATTTAGTTCTACGGTGGATGAGAGCTGGACAGTGACAAAGAAAGTGGGTTATATTCTTGCTGACTTCATCATATCCACATTCTCAACATAGATCGTCTTCCAATAGTCGTAGTTTTTTCATGTGGAACCGTAGAGTACTATGCCCCGGTATGACTCCTATCAGATTAGATATGGATTTCCTATCTTTTTGGCTAAGTTTTACGGCCTTTATTTTGTCAAAGTAAGGATTCTTCTTGGAATTGCACATGTATCTAGGGAGGACCATCTGCTGTTTACCTCTCTTAGGGCCTTGAATTCATATTAGTTGAAAGGAAAATTCTGTTATTTTTGAATTTGTATTGTCGGTCATAATTTTTGTGGGTTACTTATGTAAAATTTTGCGTTATTTGTTCTTCTTCTGAGTCGATTTCTTTCAAACTTTTGAACCGTCAATATGACTGATGAAAAGGTGTACTTCAGACATTATATACGCAATGCAAACAGAAAAAAACGTTTCTTGTTCGAAAACGATGAACCTCGTTTGCATAGTTTCATTACGCTTACTTTTTTTCAAAGATGAATTCCAAAAAGAAAGTCCTCAGCGAACAATGATGAAGTGCTACACAGTGTGATTATGACTTATAGTACCTTGTCTTATAGTACCTTGTCTTCCGTAGATTTGATCTGTAACAACTTATTACTTAGAATCACATTAAAAGAGTTGTTTTTTTCTTTTTTTTATCAAAACTGTTCGTTTGGCGAGAATTAAACGAACAAAATTTATGAATAGTACTTCCGTATGTGCTTTAAATCTTGCTCATTAGAAAAGGAATCGTATTTGTGTGGTGTGTAAGTGTACATGAGAAGGAGCTGTTATGCTGTTTTTTGTTGGTGGGACCACAAATGCTTGATCTGCCAAAATGAAATGAAATTATCATTACTGATTGAAATTGTAAACTTGATGTTTTGTATACATAAATTTAACATAAACATCCATATTTGGCTAATAGAAAAGGTGCAACGCTAACCCGCAACAAGCAAGGAAAACCGTCAATGTCCCTTAGGGTTAGATTCGAATACTCTGTGGGCCGGAGCATTGGTGTCCATTCGTTCCACATGTCCTAGCCATCTTAGCGACTGATGAGCTGTTTTTTGACTAAGTCGATGTAGCTGTACAGCTCGTATATTTCATCGTTAAATCTTCTCCTCCAAACCATGATAGCGCGTCACCTTGTCAAAGGCCTCGATAAGATTATTACCGATCTCGATGTAGTATAATCTATCAATAGTTTTGGAGAAGATGTTCTTTCCGTCTCTTTTACTCGTAGATCTCAAGAGCAAGCCTCGTTTTTCCTTGCATGTCGCTTGTTTAGCTGCATGTGCTCGCATTTGTTCTTTGTCAAACCAGGGGTTTCTTGGTGGGGATGTGTTGAAACCCGGCAGATCAGTTGCGGCTTCATTGATGGCTTATTGGCAGCGTTCCCACTGGTCTTCGGTACTTGGTCTTGACAGCATTGGACTTTTCGAGAGGTTAGGCGATACGCGATCGGCGAAGTATGTGTTGATCGATGTCAGATTTGCATTCATTTCTTGGCTACAGCAAGATAGTGGCCTAAGTCATTGTTTGCCGCTCGGAAAGTTCGGTAATCAGGAATACTAGAGCCATGCCGTGCGACGATCGCAATGTGATTAATTTGGTTTTAGGTTTGTTGATCAGGTTTAGGTTTGATCGGGCCATGGGCCCGAACATCTCACGTATAGATTCAAATGTTTTCCTTTTTTCATTTTGCGGGATCGTTAACAGTAAGTTCATCGTTTTCCGAGGCTTTTGATTGTTTCGTTTTCCATTGTTGAAACAGTTGAACTCGCACAAAACTTTCAACCTGAAAACCAGGCCCTTTCCTGGACTCCTCGGACAGAAGACGGTCCATATTGGTCCGTCTATGAAACTTCTATACTGCCGTCACTTTGAAGTATAGGTGACCCTTCTGCAAAAACAAGGAATTTATTTTTCCTTTACTTTTCATAGCATAGAAAGGATGCGAGCTAGTACAGTAAATAAGCTTGTTGAAATCTTTGCACCTCAGTGTCGGTATTTCTGACTTATCAGAACTGTTTCATTAGAGCCAATATCAGCGGTGGAGGTTAAAGTCGCCGAGAGCAGTAATATCTCCCATCGGGTAATCATAATCCGTATTTCGGATATAATGTGAAATAGTTTGTCCGGTTTGGAAATCATGCAGCTCAAAACCTTGATGACAGCACCGAATGAAGACGAACATTTTATACCAGGAAGTGACATTATGATTTTTTGCCCACCCTGGGTGCATCGGTCCACCTGCCAAGCTCCGAAATGTACTCACTACTGTACTACTGTACATATTTTTATTATTAAATACATGATGTTCTTAAGAGCTAGAAAGAAAAACAATCCTTAAAACTAGCTTAAGTAACTTATCTATGTTATATACATACATACTACATAATACTAACCTATGCTATAACGACGCAACGATTATTCATTTTCGAAAATTGGTCGTTGTATCCGTCTGTCGCTATATACGACGACGTTGTATCCGACGGTAGAATAGTGTATAATATATAGAAACCAACCAAATGAAATGAAAATGGTCATTGTAAGCGACGTCGTTATAAGCCACTTCCACTGTACATACCTGTGGAAATAGTCGTAGAAAAAAAAAACTTCAACCCGAAAAATGTTTTGGTTATGATCTTATAACCGGTGAAATATTGAAACTCTTAACAAAGACAACTGTAAATAAACTAACGAATCTAAACAATGCTGTTTCAGCACCAACTGAATAAAATATACGAGGCTATCACCGGGGCAATGAAAACGTGCCCAGCGGCAACTATAGGAGCAATGCATAGTGTCACTCCGCAACATATGGCGGTGCAAAGGAGTCTATGCTAGGAGCTCTCAGACTGCCTTATATAAAAGCAAAACAATTATTTTCCGCTAGAGAGCTCGCATTTGCATATATATGTATTTTCGGACAGGTTAGTGCCTGGTCTTGTCTGGGACTGCTCTCGAAAATCTTGCATCTGGAAACAACGTTACCTTAGCCTGGATTTCAGGTCATGATGGTTTGACTGTAACTAACGGGCCAACTGTCCGGCGAGAAGAGCCCCTGTTCCAGTATCCACTCCAAGATAATACAATGGAAAATCGACAGACACGCCGACTACTGAGTCAAACTCTAGGGTCTAAGGCATGCGAAAAGTTTATCAACCCCAACTGATATCAAAGACGATTTAAGAATCTTATGAACACATTGTCCCCTTAGATAGCATCTGCACAAAATAAAGTTGTCAGTATGGATAACAAAAAGAGACGGTAGACATATTATTTGCGTTTCTCCAGAAGCCGCGAGGAAAAAGATTATTCCACTTGGCGCGGGACGCTGTCAGTACGACAGAAATCAAGAATTTGCAACGTAAAGCTATACTGAAATTTACTAAGAGCTTCAATACAATTTCTGCTTAAATTTTATGGACGTGTACAAAATACTTTAAAGGTTGCAGTGCGTATTAAGGGTCCTCGTATGTTTGTGTAGAATATCATCTATAGTTGGCAAGATCGCACAATCTTTCTCTAAATTTTTAGTTCTGAGACTTATTTTTCACCAGGAACCCCACCTACATACTATATCTTGCGTTAGTGAATAAAATTGAATAAAATTCTTAAAACTGTTTTTCTGAAAAAAATATAATTTTTTGTTTATTTAACGTTGAGAACTTGAACTGGATTTAATCGCATATCATTTTAAACAAAAGAATACATACCAAAGAAATTCCATTAATTTGCAATAAGCTATGAATTGATGGTTTCTTATTCTAAACAGTGTTGTTATTTATAGTTCATTCATCTTAAACTGACCTATACTTTTTTGCTAAGAAATGTTCAATTACTTTTGAATTGAATTCTCAACGAATACACATGGAATTGTCGAAAAATAACAACAATTACATTGGTTTCCCAATTGAAAAACATATATCTTCACAGTTCTGACCGATATTCTATAAATAGATACGCATTTGTAGTTCAAAACAACTTAGGAGGTAAATGTCTCTTCAGTTTTCTGTAAACAAAGCAATAGAAAATTTCCAAAATCTTAGGTGCATTTCTAAATTTATTTTGTAAATCGTATCAGTTGAAAAATTCTTTAAATTGTTACTTGTTCTTTAGTGTTCAAGTGTAGTGAATTTTTGTTTAAATCCATTGTACACATCTAAAATACAAAATATTTCAATGAGCATTCAAACATTTTATAAGCGAAATGTAAAACTAAAGAAAAACATTATATTTTGAAGGATCGTCGTGATGATTTGAAACTAATAAGAAACACCATAGATAAAGTTCAACAACCATCCAAAATAACTCGTAGAATGATGGAGGACGTAGAAAAAGTAAGTAATTGTTGTTAAAAATGTTTGCAGCACGTACGTATGCTATATATCCTAATCCTAATATACTTTTAGACAAAAGCTAATTTGCTGGATTATGCAAACAGTGTTGAAAACTCAATTCTTTCATTGAAAAAAGGATCCATGGTACCCCAAAATGCACTGGGTGGCAGTGAAGATAGAGGTAAGTGAAAATTAGTGATAAAGTAAACATAAATTATTAGTTTTCTGAAGCATAACCTACAAAATTATTGTAAGAGGCTGATTGCGAAATGATTCATGTATTCTTCGCATTACGCGCTTTTTGATTTCTGATGCTACCAAGTGGGGGTGAATTTATTCGATTAGAAAATTCCATTGTAGCAAATCAGATATCAGTTCGAGAAAGACACTAATAAATTTCACCTCATTATTGTTCTGGACAACGCGTGCTGTTATAAATGCTTTCAATATATCGTTTAAATAATGTGTTACGCTGTTTTGTAGCACCTTCTTCGGTACCTTCCTCACTAACAAGACGGGGAATCCAGTATAAAGTGCTATTGTTGATTTTGCGTATATTGTTTAGATGATATAACCATTCCCTTACAATTTGAGCTCCGTGGCTCAGTGGTTATTATTATTATTATTGATTTAAACGGTATGGAGGCATATAGATTTTTACAATAGCACTAAAGGGGGGTGGATACGTGGTGCATGCATACAGCGTTTAAAGATGAACAGACGTTGTTTGGAGTGGTTGGTTAAACTGGTATAAATGCATTACTCATGTATAAAATAGAACTAACCTGGAGAGAAACCTCAAAGAAAACCTTTTTTGACAAACTTGGTTCAGCAGACATATTGAACGTCGGCTCACCACTAATTTACCCCTTCAACTTGAAGAAGACGTTGCAAGAAGAAGAAGGCAACATTTTCCTGCAAAACTACACTACAAAACTACAAAAACAATTTAGATTTCATCTTTGTGATCGCTTCAGTAAAATTAAATAGTTTGAGCTCTTTTTATCCCAGCCAAGGCCAGATCTGTCTGCATATTTCACACTTCGTGCCATCTTTCCACTTGCGATTTGTCTTGCTGATAGCGTTCAGTTTAAGTAAAAGTTTCTGCGTAGTGCCAAGTCTGGCGACCTCATCAGTTACCTTGAATGCACATAGACTGCACTGAACTGCCATCTCCATGAGAGACGAGCGAAAGTCTAGAGTGAAGTGTAAAGTAATGGAGAACGGCTCCATGGATTTTGTTCCACTTGCCTGTGCGTGAAAAGGCTTCCACCCCACAGTCGGACCAGTAGGGATGCAGTAAAGCGAGATCCATATAATCCTTATCATAACCTCGCCGAACAAAAGAAAAAAAAAAGAAGATTACACCTAAGCCAGGATAGGGTTCCCTTAATCTCCAGAATTTCCCCCTAAAACGCTACAGTGATCTGAAAGGCAGAAAAAGGTGCTCAGATTAGGCATTTCAGAGAAGACACCACCACTCGACCCACTTCTGGTTTTAAATCCGTCTGTATAGAAATAAATCAAGCTTCTTTCCATCATGACAGTATATGAGTATATGAAACCTTATAGGAGTGGCTGGGAGGAGAAATCAGACGAGCGGCAGCACTTGCAGCTATCTGTTTGCCGAAAATATCTAGGGGCAAATGGTGAAGCATCATGTCAATTGCAGTGGACGGTGTTGTTCTCAGAGCACCACTGCAGTACACTGCTACACATGCAGGCAAATCTTTGCACGGTACTTAGAAGATTAAGGTTTACAGCTTCAAGAAGAGCTGGGTACGAAACGATTACGTCGTACGAGTTTCATACCAAGCTTTTACCTATACCCTTTTAACAAGAGTCGACAGCTATACTTGCCTTTTTATGCGTTCAAGTAGATTGGCTTTCCAGTAAAGTTTCTTATACAAAATAGACCCATGTATTTTGTTTTAACTGTAAAAACAAAACTTGTGCCAGAAATAGTAGGAGTGTGAGAAAAAAAGCCAGCTCGATTTTATAGAGATTAACACCCAGTTCTCTATCAAAAACTCCCAAGATTATATCAACTGATTTGCTTTTACAGTAAGCATGTTGGGACGCCGAAAGCGTAGTCGGGCTAATGCTACAGCGTTGCATTATCAATCTTTCCAGGCTTTTTCGCATAAAGAAGGGTAAGCTAGTGGGTCCTTTATGAACTGTAGGTAGAAGACAACTTCCACCTCAGTCGATTTTTTTGCGAATATTGACGAGATCCAGAAAACCTGCTATTATGACTTTAAGTCAAGGGATGGCCACATCCGAGAATTGTTGGATTTCAGCAGGTATAATGCCAGAAATAACATCATAGTTACAAATAAAAAAGTAAATAAATTATTGCACCTAAAACAATATTGTATTTTCATTCAATCATCACCTGTGTCACAATTGTGTTACCAATGGAAGATTAAATTAATTTGTATTCTAGAAATGATGACGCAACAAAAAAAAAAAAAAACAATCTAATCCAGAATCTAAATCTAAAAATTGAAATTCACATTTCAAATCAAAGATTATTTACGTTGCTTGAAATATTTTAAATGCTTCATGTTGATAAACTCCTTTCAAAAGCTTTAAAAGCTTTCTCACTTATGTTGCAGGCATACTCGTATTCCATTCATAAGGTTACTTCTTTCAGGTGCTATTGTACATTCAATGACCTCGGTGGGGACGTCGCGACAAAGTCTGTAAGGAAATTTTCTAGTTTCACATTTCGTTGAATTGTAAACAATTGGGGAAATGATTATTACAAGAAAGTCGTGCCAATATAATATTAGTTTATAAAAGTGTCAGTATTCAAAGTTAAAAGCTATACGAGTATTTAATTAAAAATTATTTTCAGTTAACAAACGAGACATTATTTATAAACAAAATAACTTCTTTTAAAACGTATGTACTGGTGCTAACATCTTTCCTTATTAATATAGCTTTGACAGTCTGAACGTCGTTGTGTTAAAGCCTCTCATCCTCCAGAATCTTAGAAAATATCAAGGGGTGGTACTGACGCTATGGCTTGTTTTATTTATTTCCTTATCTCTTAAGCATCCACTTGAATGACATTTTATACCTGTAATATTTTATGATGGATTGTGAATCCTAGTGTTTTATTATATACACATATACACTATAGTGGCATAATTTCAACTCTTCTGCAGATGATACTTATCTCAAACTTTTATATACGAGCTCTTTAAAAAATAGAACAGTGCAATAGTGTTTGCATCCGAACATATTGAGGTCGGTTAATGAAACCAAGAGGAAGAATTAATGAGGATAACACCAATATGGATTATGAATTATTGCGCTGCAAAGGAAAATTGTGGGCCGTTGGCCTGTAATTATTTGACTCAATTCGACTGTTTCATTTCCTTGTATCTATGTACCTACCTGTATTTGTATATAAACTTAGTAAAGCGATTATAATTTGAAAATAGTGCATTAAACTTGAATCGAGTTGCAGAAATACATATATACTAGTTAAATTTTTTTTTATGCAGATAAGCTTAAAAACACACTTGGCTTAGCCGGAGGATTTGATAAGTCAATTTTGCAAATTTCTGATTGGCTTACACTAGAACAGAATATTATAAAGATGCAAAGTGTAAGCGTGGATGATATTGATGCCGTTAGGACAGCTATTGAAAAGCAAAATGTAAGCCTGTTTTTTTTATAATAAATAATATGAATCACATTTATTAAATTAACTAACTTTACAGAAAGTCTTACGAGAACTTGATCTTAAGAAGCCCCAACTAAATGAATTGGTGCATACAGCAGAAATTCTTAAGGGCGATTTAAAGCGTCAGCAGTTGCAAGAGAAAGGTAAGATACAATTCAATTGAATTAAAACTATATTAAAAACTATCTATACTGTATAGATATAGACTATACATACAAAAAAAAAGATAAGTAGGGTCGTTTCTGTGCGCGCATCACGCAAAAGCTACTTGATCATTATCTCCAATTGGAATTATAATGATACAATTACAATTACAGTGATATTTCACGTTAAAAACGCGTCTGAGAAATAGAATTACATTTTTTTTATGTCTGTTTATCAAAACAAAAATGAATTGTCAAACTGCGTGGTTTTTTCTGCAGATCCACAGAAAACAATCTAGGTTTCGGTGCGAAATAAATATAGAGGCAGCAGTTATTTTGGAGAAAATCATTGTATAGTAAGAAAATTTTTGTTTTATTTTTGTGAATTTAGAATAGTAAGGTAAATGTATAGTAGTAAGGTGAATAATTTTTGCAGTTTTAAGCAATTTGGACACATTGGGACGTGGAAAATGCCTTACTCAGGAGAAAACGACAAAAATATTTTTTTAAAAAAAGAATGGCTTATCTAATCGACCTAATTACTGGGAAATTTTCCAGATTTCCAAACGTTGTTGATCATTTCATAAATTTAGGATTACAGTATGGACAAAGTAAGGCGAAAGGTGCTCCAAAAAAGGTAACAAACTGGCAAAAAAATCAAATTGTTGAGGAACCACTAAAAAACAAGCTCTTTGCTTCGCAAATTAGAAAGAAGTTGGATCTCAACATTGGAGTACATCGTGTCCAACAAATATTAAATTCGACTCCAATGATGGTTTTTACCAAAATACTCGATGACTTCCGCCCATATGAGCATTCGAATTCTGTATGCCAAGAATCACATGTCCTGGACCACTCAATGGAGAAAAGTTATCTTCAGTGACGGAAAAAAGTTTAATTTGGATGGGCCGGATGATTGTCACTGTTTTTATTGATTTTCGAGACAAATCTGAAGTCCGAATGAGTCGCAATTTTGGAGGAGGCAGTGTTATGATTTGGGGTGCCCTTGGATATAGTGGGAATTTGCCTCTCCCATACGTTCCACCAAAAATGAATTAGCAAGTATACTTGGAAATGCTATAGTATTCTTTGGATGAATTTGCGGATGACGTCGGGGGCCTTGGATTCATTTCCCAGCAGGATAATGCAGCTGTTCACTCTGCCAAAGTGGTTAAAGAGTACTTCAGTTAGAAAAGTATGCCTATTTAAGAGCGGCCGTCGAGATCGCCAAACCCGGACCCAGTCGAAAATTTATGAGGACGAATGGCTCAAAAAGTTTATAAAAATGGGAGGCAGTACAATACGGTTAATGAGCTCAAACAATCCATCCAAGATATTTGGAGGAACTTGGAAATTGATTATCTTCAAAACCTCATGAATTCCATGCCAAACAGGTTATTTGAGGTCATACGTAATAAATGAGGAAGTACACATTATTAAGATATTGAAATAATTAAAATATTTTTTTAAAATAAAACTATTTTATAAGTTAAAATGCGCTGCCTCTAATATAATTTCGCAGTGTTTTAGCAATATTTTGTTTTAAAATATCCAGGCTGTATCCTATACATTCTATGTTCTATCTATGTTCTTTTTTAGTTGACTTGTTATCGATATATTGATACTGTGTATCAATATTGTTGATTCATTCGTACTAAGTTATTTTATTTCAAAAAAACCTTGTGCCTCTATATTAATTTCGTGGAGTGTATTCCTTATGGGGTTAAAATATTGAAGATTTATATTGTGCATTTTCTATTGTGCATCCCCGCATGCATAAGGAGGGAGTTCTTTCTGTTTCTGCCTCATTTTAATTAATTCAAAAATTCTTAAGTTTTTCCATATAATACCGGCTTATGTTCTACCATACTGGGCTCGCATAAGTCAGAATTGGACAAATACTTGGTGGCATATGACCTTCACATTGGATCTAAGATAGTTGAAAAGGCATTTGAGCGACACAAATACCGCTCTTACATTTTGCAACTGTACAGTTCCCCGCAAGTATCATCACTACAACTGTATCATCATTAGTGTGCATAGCGGTACTTTTAGTGCTGAAATGCTCCTGAAACACCTTAGTGGAGATTCTCGTGAGTGGCAAGAACAGAACAAATATCATACAATACAAAGAATGGACTATATTATATAAACTGGAAAACAAGTTCCATATTTTGGAAAAAAGTTAAAACCATGGAAGTCTTCATAATTTTTTGGCGGGGTACTGTATATTAACGTGTTCATTGTAGTTGACTTGATATGAAGAAGTAGTCACTATTGTGTCTCACATCTGAATTACCACGTCTTAGTGGGGAGTGGAACAGTATAGTTTCACATTTTACATCGTTTATTTTAAGCTTCCATTCTAAGTAGAAAGTTTGCAATTTATCAAAGCTGTTCTGGAGCTCTGTCTGGATATCTTGGATTCTCGAGCCGCTTGCATACAATATAACACGTCAGCGAGCGCTAACGAATTATACATGTCCCTCAGCATTTCAGAAACGTAGATGTTGGAGAGAAGCGGCGCTGTGACTGCCCTGTGAAAGACCATTGGTGACATTTAAAACTATAGTCGGCGTTTATTGTTTATCTCTTACAATAAATTTCTTGTTGTGCCCGTTGATCCGAACCTTGTCGAGGGCTTTTTTTTAGATCCACTAGGAAAGCAGTACCCTGATGAGACCAAGAACTCGCAGATGCTCGCAGAGTAAAAATGGCAGGTTGGAAAAAATATAAATACGAGTCAGGTTGTTTACCTCAAGAGGAGCGAAGAATGACATCTCCGAACCTAAAATCTACTTTAAATTTAACTTTTTTCTACGCTTTATATGGATTTGTGATCTATGGAGATGGTCTGTAGGACGAAGTTTCCTATTTTTTTTATAGTACTGTATTTTATCAGAAATATAATTGGAGAAGCCATTGAAGAAGCCTGCCAGTTGCAGGTAAATATGTGTCTTTTTTACGTCGTATGCAAGGTTGCCGTTCATAAACTTGGGTATAAACCAGATTTGTTAAGAAAATGAACCACTTTTTAAAAGATAGCTGAAAACTACGGGTAAGCTCAATTATTTTCATAGTTTTCGCAAATTTCTGGTGTTATTTCGGCAATTTCTTTTCGAATGTTGTTCTTAAGCATCATGATCAATATTTGCTGGCGTACCTTGACTACGTTGTCGCCCAGACTTTCCTTTTTCTCCCAGTGAATGCAAATTTTTCAAAATTTTTAACACACTGAATTATTGATTTGCTGGTCACGTGATTAACATCCATAGAAATTACCAAGAGGTTAAATTAAATAAAACGAAGCAGATATATAAACGAAACGTTTTATTAAAGATTCTTAGTATTTAGTTGGGCCGCCTTTATGACTGCAGCGACTCTCTTAGGCAAAGTGCTGACTAGCTTGCGACACTCTTCCGTAGAAATATCACTCCACTCTTGCTGTAACACATTTTTAAGTGTTTCTTTTGATGTAAACAAGTGCTCCTGGATCCTACGCTTTAGAATACTCCATTGATATTCTATAGGGTTAAGATCCGGGGATTGCACATCCCACTAAAGCAGGTCTATATAATTTTCTTCAAACCACCTCATAGTTAGGTCTGATTTGTGGTGGGGTGCATTGTCTTGTTGGAATTAGTCATTTTCCATGTTAGTGTCCCCGAAAAAGTTGGAAAGGAAAGTTTAGGTACATTTTCCAACACATTTATGTGCTAGTTCATCCGACTATAATACACATGCATTTCACCCATACCGCTGGCAGCCATGAATCCTCAGATCATTATACTGGCTCCACCGTGCTTAACAGTCGCCTCCACGCATTCTGGGTTGTACTTTTCTCAAAACCTTCATTGAGAAAAAGTGGTAATTGAAATACAATGCATTATCGCTTTAAATAAGCTAGCAAATAATCTTGGAGCAACTGAATATAGACATCACTATTCATTTTCCTAGAGTCAAAAGCAAGTGTACTATACTCTATACAGCATCATCCGCCGAAGTTCTTCTTCGAGAAGAACTGACGTAGGTCGTACCGATACCCATTACAGCCCTTTGGTCCACCATGATTATACTTCTTTTCATTCCTAAAAATTATCTAAAAGAAAAATATTTTATTGCTGTTTTATTATCCGCGAAACCGTCTGAACTCAAACATCTAACTTTAATTCACTCCGAATTTCTGCCAGTGAACTCACCGAATCAGACGAAGCGTTTATTATTCGCCTTCGATGGCGTCTTGAAAGTTTCTTGGAGCTTCCCGGTCATTTTGTTGTACCATAATACTCCGGATCTTTTAACCAATTGCTAACAGACGTAGAATTTTCCGCGAACAACAAGTGAAGCTAAATTAGTCTGTATTCAAAATTGATCATAGAGTTGAAAAATCTGTTTTTTAGGTGGCGCTGAATTGGGTTGCAGAAAACTATTTGATTCGGTTGGTAACCATTGATTGCCTCACTTGGTAGTGAGATGTGTTCATGTTTTCATGTATTCATGTACATATTAAAAAAAAAAATATTTTTTCCGTTCATAGACACTTCAAACAATGTTCGGAATATGTATGTATGTATGTAGATGGGTCGTCATCATGAGGTTCCTTTATTGTTTTGAAGTTTTAAAAGTTTTTATTTGAAATAATCAACGTTTATGCTGTTTTGTAAAGTTTATACGTCAATGAAAAGCCGGTAAAAATTTCTTGAGTCTAGTGTTGGCGTATATTGCGGCTACAGCGATCCTTAAAAGCTTGCAAAAATGATTCTATTTAATTCTACATATTAGAGAATTATAAAAACTTATAAAAACTGAGAATACTGATTAATTTTTATTTCGTTAAACATACATAGGTGCATCATAATATTATAAAGCATTATATTGTGGTCTATTATCATAAGGAACGATTATTTCAACAACGCCCTTTTTTATTTTAGAACCTCAAGTTACCGTCTTCTCTACCTTAAAATTTGTTATATGGAATTTGAAAAAAAACTTAAGACTTAAATCAAGTTTTAAAAATTCCAGAACTTTGCGAATGTAGTCGTGAACTTGTGGAATATTTATGGAATAGAAAAGAATATGGTTTTGACATCTCGTGTCTTTGAATGTAATCACTACTAATAACCTTGAAATTAGACATAAAAAGTGAAAATAGACGTTTTATTAAGATTCCATTACTGAGCTTAATTCTTAATAAAACACGTCTATAATAAAATCATACCTTGATGATTTCTTTGCGATAACAGTGGATTCCGCTTTATTGGGACACCGGATAATCGGGAGACCCGCTTAAATGATAAAGAACGGAAACGAAATACGAAATGTATAGATGAATTTGTTTGGATATTGTGGACAGCAGCCGCTTATTCGTGACATATTCATCACACATCTTACACACATTTTGACAAAAAAAAAAAAAAATTATTCCCACACTGCTTGTCTGATATTTCTCGAAAAATTTACAACAGCAAAAGTAACAGTAGCTTCTGTCTAGATGTCTGTGGTGACTTCGTAAAATTACAGAGTACGAAACACATTCGCCAGGGGACCATCGACTTTACATACGTATTCGGTTTCTTTTTTACTTCATCACCACTTCATATTATTGGGACAGCCGCTTAATTGGGACAAAACAATCTAGCCCTATCTATCACAAATAAGCGGAATCCACTGTACTCCAAAACCCACACTGGCCTCGCGGAAAATACAAATTGTTCGCTTTTCTGTCTCTGTTAAATGAGTAGCATTGTTGTTAGTTAAAATCACAATAAAAGAAACTGAAAAGGAATTGTAGTATATATATGAAGTGGTTATATTTCTGCAAACTAAAAGTCCGATTTTTACTGCTTAGAATCAAAAAAAAAAAGAAATAAAAAGTTGGTGCCATAAAGTAATGAAATAATTAGTGAACTGTAAAATACATTTTCTGGGGTGAGGTTTACTTTTGCAAGTCACTGTATTTTAATGAATGTTTCCTGTTCGCGGTGACCAGACTTTTAAAATTTTAAATTAGGGCATTAAACCCCCATGCTCAGATTAGACGGTTAATCTTCCCTCATAACCTGAATTCAAATTTATCTTATGCTTGCGCAGGACATTTATTTGTTTCATTTTTAATTCAATATTGTAAGCGGAAACTTAAAAAAACATTTCCAAAATAGTACGCTCACATAATATTTACCTAACTCGTGACCAAAAGCTAAATACCGGCAACATTGTCATTTGCAACCCTTACTTATCTTTCAATGGAACCATGTCCTCTCTGTCTAAAATACGATATAGTACATTAATCGCACCCTTTTTTCATTTTACCAATTCTAAGGAAAAAAAAACAAGTCTGGTATGAATGAAAAAATGGAAATAAGAGACAGATACATGACAATAATAGTATTCGTTTACGCATTCCCATCCTTTCTTACCTTCAGGTGTGTATTAAAAACTAGGGAATACACCAGTAGATGTATACCCCCTTTTGGGCTAAAAATTCTTATCAATCGCAAAATATTTACACCGTCAATGTGCATGCGCCAAAATACAGGGATGGCATAGATGTGATTATTTTCCTTCACTTGTTTCTAATCCAGGAGAAATAAAAAAAGCTCCCTATTTGATGTTCTCTGGGTAATGGAATGTCTCTCCAACCAACAAGCAAGCAATAAACGCTTCCTGGTGAAAGTTTTCCTCTGCAAGTGTGCTGCAGTTAAGGGTGATATATTTTTTTTTCCTCCATTTAGCATTCGTTTGTTTTACATTCGGATATTCGGTTGTGAAAGAAATATTTTTTTTTTGTTAAAAAGTGAAAATAAAAGGTGCTTGTTGTGCAAAATCTTATGTAACTCGACGATATCAAGACTTAAATTTAAGAAAAAGGGGGTTAAAAACTAGGAAATGTTCAAACCTAGACAGAGAGAAAATTCGCATAAAGTGTTGTAAATTTAACTAAAACCAAATAATAACTAAAACATCCGGCAAAACATTTCAACAAAAGTATTTTTTTTAAGCTATGCTGCTGGAAAACTCTAAAAACAACAAAACCAACGATATTCTTCTCTTGCCCAACCCATAATTGAAAAAAGGAAAAGGAAGAAAAAAAAAACGATTTTATTAGTAAAGGAATGAATGAAATTTTTGAAACCTCTAGGTGACCCTAGGAAAACAATGCAGTGTTTCCTTCAATTCTTTTCACAAGTCTTGAACTAATATTTTTATATTTTAGCAATCTAAATACAAATTTTTGTAAATCATCTTCTACCCCCTTTTTCTACCCCCAATCACGGGATGGCATGCCCAGGACTTGCACTACATTCCGGCAAATAGGGTGAATGTATCCAAAGAGGAGTGAAAAAAAAGTTGGGAGTTGAAATGCGGCCAACAACTTGAGAAGGAATATTGTTTCTTGCTCTATAAATTTTTGCTGTATGTTAAAAACAATTATCAATAATTGACGCACTATCTTCGCATCGTATCACATAAAACAAAAAAAAAAAGAATAAACATATCGTTAAAAAGCTAAAGTGTATTTGAAGGATACGCACAATTTTTTTTTAAAATCTAATTAAAATTTAAGAAAAAATGTTACAAAATAATTCAAACTGCCCTGAAGCTCACGAAATGGCTCCCGAGATTTCGAAGCTAACATCAGAACTTGCTACTCAAGCAGCATTCCGAGCTCAACAATTGTTACGAAATCAAGACTCTTCGGAGGAGAGTGCCAGAAAAGTTCCTGCAATACCGGCTCGGTCTAGTGATGTGAATCGACCACCACCGGAAATCCCTCCGAAGCGTAATAGTCTTAAACAAATACCGCCAGAAGTAGCTGCATCATTAACTAATCGTATACCACCACCACTGCCACAAAAGCCAATTACAAGTGCTAAAAATTCGCCGCTACCTAATTCAAAATTTAATGGAAAGACGGCTCCACCACCGATGCCTATGGAAAAGAGCACAAATCCATTTGACTATCCTTTGGAATCATCCGCATTTTCGAATTCTAAATACTGTATCCAACCGGATGCTGGAGTTCACGTCCCTGAAGCGAAAGTTAAAACTTCCTCGTCTATACCCCTAAACAAACGACAATCACCCACCGAAGAATATGGATCGGAGGATGCTCTACGAGGTATTGAGAGTGGCCTCCGCAATATGGAACGTGCCATGCAAGAGCAAATGAGCTTGAGGTCAATGGAAGCTACAGTCGGAATGCCTACTTCTAATTTCTCAATGGATTTTAAGGCACTTGCAGGTGGTGGAGCTCATCGCCCAATAGGTGCACTTAATCAAATCCGCGGTTGGGAGAGAAACTTAGAACAACTGAAATTGAATGAAAGCATAGGAGGAGGAGGAGGAGGAGGAGGAGGTGGTGGTGGTGGTGGTGGTGGGGGTGGTATGGTCGGTGCAGTACCATTAACAGGAGGAGGAGAAGAGATTAAACTCCGTCAAAATCCTCTTGTAAACACTGGACAAATTGAGCACAACCCTCGTGGAAATATAGAGCATCATATGAGATCTCTAGATCGTAATCTTCCGCTAGAGCTTCAATACAGCCGTTTTCGTAATCAACAACAGCAGTATCAAATGGGTCCAGCAAATAGTGGAAATGCTGTTCCGCAAGGCCCAATGCCATTGAGTAATGAATTTCGTGAACATATTCGTCAACAACTAATGGGTGGAGGGAGTGGAAATCCAATGGTGCCCCATACAGGAAGTACACCAGTATCACCGGCAGCAGCAGCTCTGTTACAACATCAGGCTCAATCACGGCAAGCAGCTGCAGCGGCAGCAGCAGCAGCTGGCAATGTGTCTGGTATACCAAATGGACTGTCTAGAGAAGAATTAAGAATGAGACGACGATCTTCACATGATGAAACACAAATGCCACAAGGAGTACCAGGAATACCGGGTAGATACATAAATTTTGTTATTATTCTGTTGTCGTTCTAGGTATTCTTTAATTCAACTTTATTTTCATCGAATTTATTAAAGAAATAATTTAAAAAGTTTTGATATCTCTCGATACATATCTTATAGTATAAGAAATTCACTTGTTAATCCGCCTCTAATGTAAGTGATTGAAAATCGGATTTTTGTTTAAAAAAAAATAAGGGTCAACTACCGATTAAAGTATAGCAATGTTTTTGAGATGAGTAGGGCAGCACATTTTCAGAGCCTCGAATTTATACTTCTAGATTTAAGATGACGTCCATGATCCAAATTTACTGTGACACGTAATATACTTGACAATATGTGTTCGTGTGTGTTCTTCAAAAAATTCAAACTGATACACGCGTCTGCAATGGCAATTTGCAGCTATGAGTTCCTTTGTTCAATCACCAGGCAACCCGAAAATCTGTAAACCTTAAGTTGTGCAAGAAGGAGTGGTAGAGCAAACATTTTTAGGCGAATAGGCGAATTTGACTATTGCTTAATTAAAGGAGTAGTTTCATTCTTTTCTAAGAAGTACTCAAATACGCCTGATGTGTTTGATGATTCAGGTTAAAACCGTTGGTTAGGCTAGGTTGGAGCACAGTCCACGTTCTGTGCTCTTCAAAAATATTGCGATTTAGTCACCTGGACTTTTTAGTTCTCTAAGTTCGTTTTTTCCATTCCAGAGCTCCGCCCGTCGTGGTCTTTCGACAGATGAAAGTATCTATGTGCTTTTAGGTAGCATTTTAATCACTCAAGAAGGTGGGGGATAGATTAGCTCCTAGCGCTGTGATGCTCATTCTTTCTGATACACAAATTTTCCGAAATTCAGATGTCCAGATACCACTACAGTTGGTTAAAATATTAAGAGTAAATCGTGATACTCTGTAACTCATTCTATTACTACAAATTAAGTGTAATCATTGCTAGTTTTTGCCGCGGACGGAATATGTAATAAATAAGAGTGCTGTGTAGATTTCCAGTATTTCGGGCATATTTCATTTCACTTTGTTCTTTAATTCTTTGGTCGAATTTATTGCATGAATTGTATCTAAGTGCGTTAAGTAGATTTTTTATAAATATTAATGGGACCCGGAAAGTATTGTTCCGATTAAAATGAATCTAATTTGGATATCAGCTCTCGAACTATTCAAAGATGTTTGCAGGAAAGTAATTTAGACGGAAAAAGCGTTGAAATTGGAGGAATGTTTTATACAGCGACGAAATTAACATGATCTTATTTGTATCTGATTGTACGTAAGAGCTGAATCCTAGAAACACTGCGAAGACAGTTAAGCACGGTGGTGATAATATCAAAATTTGGTATTTTTATACGCTGGTGTTGATCATATCTTTTGGATAAAGTCTGTCTTGAACATAGAACTGTACCTCAAAATTTTAGAGAGAGTGTAATGCTTTCCTTTGCATATAATGATTCCTTTAATGTTGACCTTTCAGCACGATATCGACCCCAAACACACTGCTTAGGTGGGGACTGGGATATTTCAGCAGCGTAGTGTATCGTTTTTGCCATGGCCCTAACAATCGCCAGTCCTCACTGCTATCGAAAATCTGTGGAAAGATTTGAAGACTAAGGTTTCAGGTATGAACACACCTAATGAGGAGGCATTGTGGAAAGAAATTCAAAAAGCATTGGTATGCCAAACCTGTGGAATATGCCGAAAACTTATCGACATTACATCAAGAAGATGTGAGGCGGTTCAAAAAAAAAAGGAAATATTGAAGCCGTTTACTGATGCTCAAACGGCGTTTAATCGCATGATCTTGGTGGCCAATTTAAAGATCCCGATCTTGAAATCACTCTCTCATCAATAAATCGATGGTATTGGTCGCAATATGACACGTAGCCCCATCCTGCTGAAACTGCATATCGATGTCACGTAAATTTGGAAACAATTGACTGTAACGTGATCTCCTGCCTCATTTTTAAATTAATAAAACCCAATGATGTCACCAGCGTACAAACCACATCATTTGCAGTACACTTTTGTTTATTTTATGGAGTCTGAAGAGTCACTCAAAATAGAAAATTTTCCTTTTTGACGTATGTGTTGAACCAAAAGCTAGCCTCATCGCTGAAAACAATTTTGCCCTCTAATGGTTTTGAACTCATTCAACGAAGGTCCGATGCATGCCATGATCCCACGTCTTATATGTGAACACACTGTTCAATTCAATTTGCAAATTTGCATACGAAAGAGCGAAGGGGTTCGCTCTTTTCGAAAGTAGTGATCGAAAACTTGATGAATCTAAGCAAGAAGCTACAATATTATGGTCGTACAATACAAATTCCTTGTGTTCCCACAGTTACGTACGTCAACGTACGTACCAACTGTACTATTATAGTTCGGCCTTTAGATATGATTCCAAAGCACTAACCACTGATCCACAGGGCTCACGAAATTGTAGGGCGAAATTACTTTGCGGGATTCCCAATATCTCATAGGGATATGTATTACGTTTGCGATACATATGTTTCAGTTCCCTACTCTATTTAGACCTGCATTCTTCTAGATCCACGAAAATTGTGTACCACGCCATTTGTTTTATTTTCAAGTAAAAGCCTTATTTTTAGACATTCGGAAAAATTTATGTCGAGAAAAAAATTCTGATGTTTTCTGCGGTTCGAGCCTGAACCTTAATTCAATTATTCTTTCATTTTAATGGTGTTAAAAACTTAATTCTGTTTAAATTCACAGTACACTTGTCGTTTACAATAAATAGGTAACAAAAAAGCCTCAAGATTGTAGTTTATATATTTTTGGAATAATTTTTCAAATTTCCTTCTACGTTTTCATGTTTTTAATTTTATAAAAAATCAAATAGTATTTCTTACAACGTTTTCGAATTCCCATTAACTAAAGTTGACATTTCTAAGAAAATTCAAATTTCGTTAAACAAGAAAATAATAATTTCTATTTTTCTCCAAAGAGAAAAAACAATTTTTGATTGCTCATAATTGTTCGGCGGACCTGGACTATCTTCGTTGTTGTTTGAAAGGTAAACAGAACAATATTAAAAAAGAAAATATTGTTGCCTGCATGGAATAATTTCTCGTGGAGTGTGGAGTGTACTAACAGCTACTAAATATAAGAAAGTCAAAACACAAATAGCTATTAAATTGTTGTGATCTGTGATAACATAAACATCTTTAAGACTTTTTGAGCCTTTTGTTAACATGTTTTATAATCGTAATGCTTTAGTTTTTAGTGTATGAACAATTAATAATTCATATGGATTAATCTATTTATAGTAACTCGACTGCGAGAGCATTGGGATGATACATCACAAGCCGTCTTACAACGTTCCGCACAACTTAAGAATATGCTTGGTGATTCACAAAGGTAATCTATTTGTTTTTATTCATGGCAAAATAAAATGTCTACAATTGTTCTCTTTAAAGGTACGAATCTAAAAGATTGGAAATAGAAAAATGGTTAGCTCGAATGGAGAATCGGGCTGAACGTATGGGAGCTGTAGCTACTACAGCTGATGTCTTGGAAGCACAGCAAAAGGAACAAAAAGTAAGTAAATTAACAAATATAACAAAATAGAGTAGTTGCATTCATATTTCATGTAATTTTAGTCGTTCCATGCTGAATTGCATCAGAATAAGCAGCAAATCGAATTGTTTAATACTCTAACTCAAAAGTTGATTGCTGTTTATCCATCTGATGATACATCGAGAATAAAGAAAATGACGGAATCAGTCAATATCAGGTAATACCATTCATTGGATTTTATTTATTGTATTTAAGAAATGAGATTTAATATTTTTAGCAGGGGTATTAGGCCAAGCACTTAGTACACTAAGATACTTACTTAGGTAGCGGTACATTTCGGGGTGAACTTGGGCTTCCACCAACAAGCCTCTCCTTAGCTAACTACATGTAGTTGCGCACTTCAAGTCCGTTAAAGTTCCCTCTTACTTGTGGGCGCCAGCTAAGACGATGTCGTCCTATAATGGGTTCTCCCTCCGGAATGGTTCCGATTAACGAATTTTAACTAAACCAGCAGAATATTGAACCCTAATCGTTGCTATTTTTTATAATCTTAAGAATTTTAAATCTTTTAGGTTTTCGCAAAACTCCCATATGTATTTTAATGAAATTGAAAATCACTTTTTTCGAAGTTTGTGCCTTCTAAGGTCTGCACGACTGGGAATTACTCTCGTAAATTTTTCCTTTCCGATGAGAAGAATTCTGAAGCTGTTAAGTCCGGATAACAAGTCGATCAACCAATCTCTCTATTTTTTTAGGTTATTATTAACATTTCTCGAAGAATAGTCGTCTTCGCTCGGGCTGTTTGTTAAAACCACATACAAGCACAGAATAGGTGACCTAGCTGCAAATGTAAAAAGTTTTAGATCTGTACTCTATACTTGTTCCTTGGGAACATGTGCAGGATGCACAAAGGCGTGTTCTGTCTGTGTTTGTTCGTATGTATCAAGGGCATTATGTGTCTTTGTATGTTTGCATTTAAAATCCCGTCCCTTCTCAGTGCTGATCCACTCATCTATGTTGGAGATTAGTGTAGGTGTCAATCTTCCTTTAGGTATAGTGTTTCATCTATGTTGGTATTCTCCTTGTAAAGCTTTGATGGTGGTTCTCCTCCCTTCCATCTGGTTCTTGTTTTGAGTCTCTAACTTTTTAATTTCCGAGTCGATGAGCATTCGGCTAGAGATTACATTGATTGCTTCCACTAACACACTTCTAAAGGTGCAACATACTCTTAACAATGCGATTCTGTGAACCAATTTCCGTTTGGGGGACACATTCGTAAGAATCGAGTCGCTCAAGTTGCCAGCAGATTCCTAATTGGCTGTCTGGGTCATCCGACGGTTAACATAAATCTGGGCAGTGCTGATTCTGCCCGAGAGGCTCTCTCGCATGCGTACTTCAGATGCTCTTTTAAGTTGAGCCTGCGTACACTCACAGGAACATGTACTTGATCTGCCAGTTCCAGACCCTATTCTCGTAGCCATTCCATCACGTTTCTAATGGCTTGACTACATTTTTCAGACACTTGTTTTAGCTTTTTTTGTAACAATGATGACGGCATCGGCATTTTTAGTATGCCATTTTATAGAACATTCCAATAAACTGGATTTGGTACTAAGCCTTGGGCTATCCCTTCGTGTCGTAGGGTTCTCTCACTGAAGTAGCTGTCTATTATTGTCAGTAGGTAGTGGGGTATATGCAGGTTGTTTAGCGCTCTATACAGCTGCTGTGGGCTGACTTGAATGCGTTTTTGACACGAGGAGTATTACGATGGCGTAATACTGCTTGCTCTCTTCTATTTAACTCTATCCTATTAAAATGACAGCGAAATTCTTGTTATGTAGGTACAATTAAAGAGTTGTGCTGAATATAAGATTCGACAGCGAAATCCCTTATGGAATCGTCGAATTATGTATTATGTAGGTCTTGGGTAATAAATAAAAGGACCTGCAGCTTAAAACCGAAAACCGAAAGACGAATTTGGAAACTTTCTCATGACAGTAATTACTCTCGGACGCCCACGCCATTTATATATACAAAAGAAAATGTAGAACTTATTTAATTTTTTATTTTTAACTTGAATTTGAGGAAAATTTAACTGCCCCTAGTAAGTGAGTCTCTTCACTCATTAAATCATTAATGATGCTAATAAAACATTTTTAGAGAAAGAACGGACTAAGCGGATTTGTTTTCTAGTTTCACCGGTAAAATGACATAATAATGAATTTGATTCTGTTTGTTGACCAGAATCGTCGCAACCATATCTATCTTAAGGAGAGGGAAATTAAATCGGTTCACATGAGCAGCACCATATGTTGGAGCTACTTTTTTCTCCATAAGTTGCGAAGTTCTACATTTTTACAACACTTCTGTGCTACCAGGAGACCTCCCAAGCTCTGAAAAAACTGGGTTGCCAAAACTTTCGTTTTTCATGTTATCAAAACTATTGTCCGGTATAATTTTTTTGAATAAATAGCTTTGAAAATACAAAGCCTTGTTCATCCAAAAATAAAAAGGGTCGGATCTTTTCAAAAAACACAAATCACTTGATTGTTGTCAGTACATACGTACGTATTTATTTATTTTATTTTATTACTTATTGATACAATTCTAAACTCTATTTTATATGTTCAGTTTTGAGTGATGTTAAGTATTTTGAACATCCCATGTAGACTTGCCTGAAAAAAATGAAATTTAATACTAGAAAAAATTATTCACAATCTGGCTCGAAATTCGATACAACATATAACTTGCTCAATAAAGCTGACCATTTCAATCCAACACAACGTAAAGCATACCACAATTGGCTACGAGAAAAAATGCAAAAAATTGTATTAAATTTATTTGAAATTTTATTTCTTCTTATCCTTTTTTGTCTGTTCATGAACTTGATATAAACATAAGCATATGAATTATTTGCAGATATGCTAATTTGAATAACGGCGTTATTAATCGGGGAAAGCAACTTCATGCAGCTCTTCACAGTTTACAATCATTTGATCGTACGATGGATCAGGTAAATGAATAACGTATAATAAATAAGACTTTTATAATGTAAAAAAAATTTTAGTTTTTAGCTTTTCTTTCGGAATCGGAATCATTGGTTGAGAGTGCCGAGTCAGATATTGACCGAAATCCTCTAATGTTTAGAGTAAGTACCTTTTTTATATTTGTTCTATTTTTTTTAATTCACGCATGTCATACATGTACATATGTATGTATTCACGCATTAAGTTATCCGATTTATTATTATTACGATGCTGGTATACTGTCCAGACTTCTCCACCCTTTGCTTTATCTGCAATCAATTTATAGCATAAATTACTTTTAGTATTGAATTATATATGCTCAGTGCCTTAACACTACGAGATTGTGAAAATAGTTGACTCAAGCCAAAGTTTTTCAACTACATATTTATTCTTTATTTCAATAAATTAAAATTAATTAAATAATTCAAATTCGTTAAACGTAAGAGCACCTAATCATTTACTTCGTTCAAATGTCTGCGTATGAACTTTAGATCACAACACTAACAAGAGCAGGCTTTTTTGAAATAATTTTACTATTTCATCGATTTAGGAAGAAGAAACCTTTCTCTTCAAATGATCCCAAAATATATGAAGTTGAAGACAGTTGACTGAACCAAAAGATGTTTATAAACACACCTTGGTTCTTTTTGCCAAAAATATATCGAATATACATATGTAGCTTAGAGGTATATTTTGGATCATTATTCTGTTGTTAGGAAAATATCTATCCAATTTTTAAAAGACTCCTTGAAAACCCAGTTTCTTCTAGAAAAACCAGCCCTTCTATTATTATAGTGGTTTCAATGCGAATGCGATCACCTGTGCCTTTGAAAGAAAAACGTTTCCATTCCGAAATTGAGTCACTTTCCAAAAAAATCAATCGGTTGTCAACTTTGTAGTAATTTTGGAGTTGGAATGAAAACGTAAACTTCACCTCGAATTGTGAACCTAAGGAGTTCAGAATAAAACTCTATCGACCGGGGAAGTTGAAATAGATGATATATACAGACAGGCGGACATACAGAATTAGGAGATCTATGTACTTTTTAAGTTTTTCAGACAACTATTAAATAAATGTTTTGTTTGTCAGTTTCAAAGAACTGGCCATTTAAAAAAAAATTTGAACGTAGCAGTTTCAGTTTCAAGCGTTAGTTGTTACAATTTCTATACAGGTTTCTTAAAATTTTGTACATACATATGCTTCTATCAAAAGTTTCATCAGTGATGAACTCACCTATTTTCTTCTTTATATCGTCAAACAGTTTAAGCGACGTTGCATGGTAGCCACGCTACTTTGTTCTGTTTGTTTATTTTTATTTTTTTCAAACAACGTTACAGTGAAGCTACTCAACATTAGCGAATTATAATAATAACTCATTTCCGACATTGTAGCGAAATAAGGTTCTGGGGAGCGATGTTAATCAGCGTATACCGGTATATGTACATACATACTCATATAAGCCCAGTGGTCCGTGCTTATTTTTGGCACAATAATGAATTGGAACTGCTACTACTTAAACGATGGAAGAAAATAGTTTAAGGAGTTATGATGAACGTATTTTTGCATTTCGTGAAGGTAAGCAGTTTGTGTATCTTTAAAGAGACACCTTAAACACAGATATTCGTTACATTTTGTGAGAACAGAGCTTTTCCATGCCAAGCTGGTCCTGTAATATTTTCTTGATTTGAGCTGTACCAATGTCCCTTAATTTCACTGTTGGTCGTAATCGTTGTGTACTTTCCACCGAGGTCAGATTGCTTTCACAAGATTTATCACTTAGCGGTATTCAACTGCGAATTTTCGTAGACCACTTGCATTTTTATTCCATTTTTGAGACGGGTAGGTTTGTGTCACGCACTTGAGAGTCCTATCCGAACTGAACGACGGATGTGTAAATTGATGGTATTGATACTAATTCTAGGCACATGCAAGTACGAGGACACATTGTTAAAACGTTTGTATTGGGGGGATAAGAACACATTTTTAATGTTTCCACTTAGCAGGTCAGTATTCATTGCTTTTGGGGCGCAAATATTGTTCTCTAATTTCCGAATGCCGACAAATGTTGGGGTCTGATTTAGGGGGGTTTCGGCAATCCGGCAAATAATTTCAGAGACCTGTAAAGCTATTTGGGATGGAGTAGCAGGATTTAGCTCCTCCAAATGAAGCAGTATGGCACAAAATTGCAGACTAGTTCATTGAGAAGTCTGGAATGCTACATGTAGTGGGTGCTTTTGATGGAAAATATGTGTAAATGAAGTGTCCTCCCAAATCTGGGTCTCCTTTTGCTTTAACTACCAGCAATATATTTTAGTATTGTGGTACTAGCTTCGTGTGACAGTAATTACAATTTTACCGCCGTTGACAATGGAGCCTATTGAAGTTAAAGTGGTTTAGAAAATTCTATTTCAGGAGAAGTGATCAATATTCCTAAATCTACACCGTTGCCGAATAAGAATATTGAATTTCATTTTTACTTTGTTGGAGATGCGTCTTTAAAAATTAAACATGATGAGACCATTTCCTGGAAAAACTCTTACAACTGATAAGAAAAAGTTGCCGAAGGCACGTGTTTGATTTCAAAAAACATTCAGTATTCTAGTGAGCAGGTGGCGAATGCTGATGAATTCATCAAATGTATTGTCAGAAAATGCTGAAAAAAAATTTACTAACTTTCAAATTACAAAGCTCAAATATCAGAAAAAGATGAATTAATCAAATGAAGTAAACCCCATGCAGCAGAGTAACTGTTCACCCGATTTAATGCTCTAAGAAAAAATTTAAAGCATATAATCTAAAAGAAAAAAAAACAATTTTTATTCAGGGTGTTGAAACTCTCGCATTCGTAACTGCATGTGTGAAAACTCGATCATCAGTTTGCTTGCACTTTCGAAAAATAGTTGAGACATGGTATTGTTGGGCCTCACTTCCAGAAGGATGATTATTTATTACCTTTTATCTGCCAGTAAAACTTATCCTTCAGTGTTCTCCATCTGTGCTGCAGTTTTTTTTGCTGAAACGAAGAAAAATATTTGTAAAATAAAGTATTCATTTATTACTCACTGCTGCAAGTTCCTAAATTGTTTTCCGTATATACATACATATGTACATACATATGAACATGTGTACAAATATATATATATATTTTTATATTGCCAGCTTTTCTTATCGTAAAGCAATTCGTTTTGTTTTATAAATTCAATCAATTACATACACTTCTTCTTAAAATTGCAAGAAATAAAAAAAAACTTCTCAACAGCATCTGTCAAAATCCGATGACGCCATACATACATCTGAAACCGAGATTTATTTTCTTTCGTGTTGCGGTACCATTGCCTTTTGCTACGAACTAGAAATAGAAATACGTTGCAGAACTGCACGGCATGCAGCATAAACGCGTCGCATTGTTAACTTAACTATGTGTTTTCTAACTTCGCTGCATGCAAGATGTGTTCTAGGACTTAGTTTTGGTGTTATCCGTGTTCTTATTGTTATTTGGCGTAATACAAAAAGAAACAGCCTCGAAAAGAAAAAGAAAAATTATACTCAATCGGTATAGAAGCGACACTTCAATTTAGGAGATCGTGTGTATTTCCAACAGGAACTATTTCGCGGTACATAGCATTTTTAAACACCACAAGGATTTAAGTAACCGAGAAGTTGGTTAAGGCCTTGTGACATTGGTGGTCACCTTCTCATCTCACATTGTCACCCATATAACGTCACTGACTTCATGTTTAAACAGAAAACTAAACTTGGTGTTCAAGCTTATGAAATAGCTTCCCCAGATCTTAGACCGAACTCAATCTTTTCCTTCCCTATTCGACTGCTTATGTACGTCCTGTTCGGTGCCATTTTCAATTGAGATGGTGCTTCTCCACCTGTTGCCCAGGCCCAGCAATACTTATTTGCGAGGCAGATGAATTGTCAATAAGGTTGACAACTTTACTTTTGGTAAGGATTATCATTTCGCGTCTTCGTAGCTTGTCGTTCGTTCCTGGCCTGTTCTCTTGTAAGGATTTTCGTTGGATTTAGTTCGGTTGGACTAGAAAATTTTTAAAATGTTTGGTAGACACCTGCTTCCTTGTGATGGTAATGGCCACTCTCCAGGTGCTGCATCCACATAACGTTAAAACAGTCGTTTAAGCTAAAATAGTGGAATTTATTTTCTCGTATTCCGAACGCAGACTTTGCCCTGTCAATTCGGCTGATTATATCCAATTCGATGTCAATTCCGATTGTACAGTAATGCTTACTGGAGCTGATAAGTTCATTTCGAGGCAGATAATTTAAGTCTTCGCCGTTGTAATTTTCAAACCAAATAAGTGTGCTTTTCTCTACACACCTGGTACCATTTTGTGGAAGTTCATTATTCTGTGAAAGAGTAAGTATGCATCCTCACAAACATTGCAGTTGTATCATTATCAAAAATGTACATATGTACAGGGTGTCCGCCGGGAGCGTATACTACTTTGTTTTGCCGCCATTTTGGTAAACATTACTCTTGACAGTTCATATTTGGCAGTCGTGAAGTAGACACTTTCCAAATTTATTATGGAAAAATATTCGATAAACCAACGTGTTTTAATCGTTAAAACATTTTATCAAAATCAATCATCGATTACTGTGACGATGAGAAAGTTACGTGAAATTTTTGGGAGAAACAACGTGCCAACAAAACGCACTATTTATCGTGTAGTGAATGATTTCGAAGAAAGAGGGTCTGTAGGTGATAGGCCCAAGCATGGGCCACAACGTACTGCAAGATCGGCTGAAAACATTACTGCTGTTCAAGGAAGTGTTCAAAACAATCCATCAACCTCAATTCGACGCCGTGCTCAGGAGCTTGGTCTTCAAAGAACCACAATTTTGCACAAGGATTTGCATTTGTTTCCATTTAAGATTCAGTTGACACAAGAGCTTCTTCAAGAAGACCATTTACGCCGCCGTACATATGCCAATACGATGTTACAGCCAGGATTACAATGGAATTACTGCGAAACCTCTTTCCACAACAAGTTATTTCAAAAAATGGTGATGTTGATTGGCCTCCACGGTCGCCTGATTTGACTGCTCCTGACTTCTTTTTGTGGGGATATCTGAAAAGCAAGGTTTATGCAAACAAACCAGAAATGCTTGAGCAACTCAAACAAAATATTCGTGATGAAATTAATGAAATACCGCGTGAAATGTGTGAGAATGTAATGAAAAATGTGCTCAAAAGGGCTCGCATTTGTGAGACTAGCAGAGGCGGACATTTACCTGATATTGTATTCCATACATAATTGCCGACATTAAATAAAACATTTATCAATATAAGATCCATTCTCTTTCATTTAATCAAAAATTATAAACAAACAATGTAGTATACCTTCCCGGCGGACACCCTGTATATAATACCACATGTTCATCTGCAATTCTAAAATTGTTTGTGAAGTGCTTATGCTCTAACGAATTTAAAAACTTCCAGCCCTTAAAATTTAATGTTTTTTTATATGATCTTTGCATAAGTACAGATAAGTGGCCTTTTCTCTATTACATTATTAATTTTTACTTATTCTTGTAAAGGCTAAGTATTGGTTTTGTAACAAAATTTCTATCTTGAGATTTTAATTTTTCTTGATTAAAAAGTGTGTTTGCCGAATGTGCACTTGATTGCTTAAGTTTACATGATCTGCTTCGAACTTAGAGTTTGATGTTGTAGGAGTTATAAATCAAGACCAGAATTTTTAGTCTAATCCAAAAATTTACTGTATTTTACTAAATTCTAATATTTTGTAGTATTGATTTTCTTGATTTGAAGCTATTGATTTTAACGATATCTCATTACTATGTGGCATATACATATGTATGTATGTATATATGTTTGCTTGTTTAACTTTCAAACAATTGTATGAATGTATAAAAATCATCTATGTAATTCTTAATGATTTCGCTTCGATGTAAAAAATGACTCTTGACTATTCAACATTATTAAAGAGCAAGTGCGTCGGACATAGTCGTGTACTTTATTTCAATTGATATCAATATCTATGACGTGAAACCGAACTAGAACCATCCGAAACATCTGTAGCACTCAACTGAACTGTTTCATGGTCGCTTGACCTCTTAAGTGGAAATAGGGCTGGAAAAAAAGATTTGATATCTATTAATAGCGCAATCATGCATATCTGAGTTTTTCATTTCTGAATGAAGTATATGCGTACTTATGCACAGGAAATATTTGATACTCAGTCGGAAATGTTTTAGTTTTTAATTTTTTGTTGGAAACTGCAATATATATGTATTTCTGCCTCATTATATATGATATCAGTTTCAGATGCAATATCAATAAAACGAAAATATTAGGTAACAATTCTTATAAAATTAAACAATAATGCAAATTAAAGTTATTGAGTAAGTAAAATGAGAAAGAAAAGTTGTGAAAAATTATTAATTTAAGTTATCATGATATTATATGATTCAATATATGTATGTACATAATTTGAATAACAATTATCATATAGGTTAGATTAGATTAGGATGGGATGAGTAGGGTTATTAGGTTATCATAAAACATGCATACATCGTCACTTCAATAAAAAAAAATAGTAGTGGTGAAAATACCAAAAGCTATGTTTCTTTTTTTATGTGGCCTAACATTTCCTTAAAACGAAAATACAAAAAAAAAAATAAATGCAAATCCACTTTTAAAACATCTTTTTTTGAAATTCACTGTGCTTCGCCAAATGAGTGATAAAAATAATAGCAGTGCGAGTATAATAAAACCCTACAATACATAAAAATAAAGACAGAAATATAACTGCAATTAAAAAGAATTAAGCTTAGTATTTAGTTGTAAATCCTTAATTTTGCCGTCTAAGGACTAGCAACTTCTCAGCGGTATTGCTTTCCATGAACTCTTGACTACGCTGCTACTTCCTTTTTTACATTTGTCCAGAGGTTTTCGATTGGGTTGAGCAGGCCAACCCATGACCTTAATTCTATTCGCCTGAAAGCATTTTTTTTTTTGTCTTTTTGCTGGTGTGTCTCCCATTGGATAGACACCTAAAATTCAGAATAGGGAAACATGGTTAAACGTATGAATGCTAATCCATTGTCCTCTTTATTCAAAACATTGGCCCTACGTCGTAGTACGGGAAATATGCCCAGAGCATAATACGGAACTCCGCCATGTTTTAAATTTTTTCTCGCATTCCATGGATAAGTAGATAAGAGTGACGGTTCTGTTAAAAGAGAACCCAATTATCACTATGTGCCACAACCCATGTAAATCTGGTTGTTGAGGTGTGCTGCTGAGAAGTCTCTAAATCCAACCTGATGTTAAGAAAGATGTTAGTTCTTAGTTCTGGGCGCCGTGGCTCAGCGGCTAGTGCGTTAGATTGCTGAGCGGGAAGTTTGACATTCGAATCCCAGAAAATGCCAAAAAATTTTTTCACGGTCCCACCACTCGCTAATGTCTGACAAACGTCCGAGAGTAATAACTGTCATGAGGAAGCTTCTCAATTTTCCTTTTAGATATGGCTCTTAATTGTAGATCCCTGCAACACGAAAGATTGCGAGAAGCTAGGCCCTGGATCTCATACGGTCTGCTGCGCCAAGTATGTATTTGTATTGTTTTTTTTTCGTTAGTTCGTAAATATTTTTTTCATAACATCTCCTTAAGTCAAATAAATAAGGGTTTGCCTACAGTTCGCTGTCTGCTCCTGGCTAGTGTCTGGCTGCATGGTCTTTTTAGATACGACAGTTTGTCAGCCTAGTCCACCTGAGGTTGACTTTTATGTTGACGTTTGAGGAGATTTCTGCCTTGAATGCTTCCAGAAGAATGTGAACTAATTTCACAAGTGAACAGTGGATAGCTGAGCCTTACCTAGCCAGTTCGTCAACTTTTTTGTTTAAATAAACCTTAGTGTGCCCCAAAAACTGAATCGGGTTGCCATGAATTGATCATCTAGGGAGGCTAAAATTTAGGATTGTGGGCATCTGGGCATCTCGTATTCACGGGACCCAGTGTAGACCTACAAAACTATTTTGCTCTTATCTGCGCACCACATATTTCTCCACATTTGGATAGACCAGTCAACATGAGTTTTGGCAAAATCAAGTTTTTTAGTAAAGTGTAGTGTTTTTCTTGCAGGCATGTAAATTATTTTTACGTTCAATACTCTTCGTATTGTTGCAATGGCAACTGCTAAGTTTATTTCAACATTCTTGCAGGGAGAACTTATTTTTGATCTGTAGTTTCAGTTTTGTATATTATGATCGGCTGCAGCAAAAGTCCAAGCAAATTCACAGATCCTGTGATTTTTTACAGACATCTTGTTCATTTTGTCACATTATAGATAGATACATATGTATATGTACATATGTATGTATCTCGATCATAATTTATTGCGATAATGTAGAGCATCCCCTGTTTAGTTTTCTCTATTTGATTCTTACAGCTATGTAAGTACATCTGCTTATGAAGTGGAAAGTATCTTCTCGTTTCTTGCATTTTTACAGTGAATATCGGGAAATCGTTCTAATGCGGCCTTAAGTTGAGCGTCAATATTTCTCTTCTTGATTTCAAAATCAACTCTTATTTGTTGGATACAAATTACTATACGAGTAGTTGAAATAGTTCTCTGTAGATGCTAAGAGTTTTCATTGGAGTAAATGTATCCACGAATCTAAACCATATGCTTTATGACATATACATACATAATTAGGTTAGGTTGCAGTGGTGACCAACTCTTGTCAGTACACTTAGATCAAAAACTGTGTCCATTGTGATACCACATGGATCATGGGAATGGTGATTCGAAAAAAAATGCAAACTTGTACTGGAAGTATGTCCAAACCGTCAACTCTCTGCTCAGTTTGTGCTCTTTGCTTAAAAAAAGAAGACAAATACAATTTAGAATTAGAATCATAATTTACTGGACATAAAAACACATTGTCCCAGTCATGAAACAGGCGTTTTGTACCAAATTTACAAATATTTTTGGAATTTTAAGCTGAAATGTTACCTTTACCTTTCGCCAATAAAACCAAAGAAAATCTCTTTGTAAAGCTAGGATTACACGTTTGACGAAAAGCGTAAATCTAACGTCAATAGTTTTACGCCCGATTGATATAGTTTTGACAGAAGCGTAAATAGATTTTTCCCCCGATTTACACGATTAACTTAAAAGCGTCAATTTTGTCAACGTCAACCATAATATCCATTGAAGCAATTTAAAAAAAGTTCAAACCGTCAACCGTACAATCGGACCGTTGACTCTTTTTTATGTCAATCGAATTGACCATTGGTTGACGCTTGCTTTCATTAGTGCCAAATGAGTTTCCCAACATAAATATTGAAAGAAGAAAATATTTTCAACTCTGGTGAATAAATTTATTTCTTTGATTAGAAATAATCAATAAAAACGATGTAAAGTGAAAAAAAAGAGATTATTTTATTTTCTGTTTTGTGGTTTTTTGAACTGTTGTTTCATTCCTTGCATCATCGCACTAGAATATTAAATAATATCGTCGAATAATTCCTCACTCATCATGTTCAAATCCACTGGAAAATAAATATTTTTAAATAAACTAAAATTTCACAAAAATTAAATGAAAAACGAGAATCAAAACTTACATGTTCTTTGAAACGAAAAAAGACGAGATATGTCAATTTCGCTTTGAAATTTATCCAATATTGACGTCTGTGGTTGGCGCTTGAGTCCTCTTTGATTGATTCGTTTAATTTTGGTTGACGAAAATTGTGAACAATCGGGGGGTCAGACAATTTGGCGTAGATTGACGTAAAAAAATTGTGTCTTTACACGATTGATGTCGATTGGACTTCAAAAAAGCGAAAATATTGACGCAAATCGTCAATTATGTAATCATGTAATCCTAATTTAACAAAAATTCAATATACTTGTAAATTTTGATAGAATTACTTTGAAAGTGTAAAACATCCATAACATATTTACTTAGATGGCACTACAATTCGCGGTGAACCAGAGCACAAACAAGTCTCTCCAGTTAGCCAGATCCTTAGTTAATTGCCTTTAGTTGCGCACTCCAAGCTGGCTGAGGTTTCTTTTAATTCTGCGCGAAGACAAGGCCGTCCTGTACTGCGTTCTCCCTTCGGGTCAGATTCGAAGACTGCGGGTCGGAGTTTTGGTGTCAACATGTGCTAACCTTCTTAAGTTACTAGTGCGCAGTTTTTTGACTAGGTCGCTGTACAACTCGTGAACTTCGACATTGAATATTCGCCGTTATTGTGTGTCCCTAGCAAACAGGTGAAAGTCGAAGAGCTCATAGAAACAGTCTTGAGCGCATAGTGGGCTTCTAAGTCTGCCACGTATAGTAAATCCACACCAGGCGCAAGAACTAGTTAAATACCGACAGACAGACATACTTGGCAGTTGGTAGTAAATAGAATCTTATTAAACCATCTGCAGTTGCATTTTTTACGTTCGAGAGTTGACACTAGTCTCTGCTAATGTTGACATTAGTTGTAAAAATTTGGTCTGGGAATATCTTGAAAACAGCGTTAAATTGGTAACAGCAATATTTCAATAGTTTTTGAAATTCTGAACAAGTGTAAGAAGTTTTTTTTAAAACCCTTTTTTTATAAAATGTACGGTGATGGATAAATTTTAATAGAATCGGATAATACGAGTATATACTTAGGATTACTTCACAAGGATGGAAGCTTTCATAGTAATAGTCATGAAAAGGTCTCCTATCAACTTCAAATGCACATAAAAAACGCAAATGATGGGATGAACTCTAAGTGGAACACAATTTTACGCCATAGAGGTACCTACATACTTATGTATGTACATATATCGTCTTTATACTCCCAAACACATAAATTATTTTAGGGTAATGGGTTCTTATTACTGTACTAGTTTAACGTGATTGATGCAGCTTTAAATGTTTGTTTTGCAAATAAATGAACAAAAAAAAAAATCGTAGAGCATCAACTTTTTCACATCAGTCGTTTACGAGCGGTGGACATGGGAAAAATAACTCGAGGGAATGCAATTATTTTTCTCGCTTCTAAGATTATGTTTTGAGAGTAAAATCATCTTTTAAAGAGTAAAAATATTCTGAAGAAAATTGAAACTCTTCAGAACTACCCCCTATACAAACACCATTTTAATGTTATATGGTTTTTGATTGCACTTATTATCACGAAGTGCCAGCGAGTATTAATGTTAAGTTCCAGACTTTTATGACCATGGTAAGTACGAGCGTTTGAAAACTTTCTTAAAGAATTGCCTCAACAATTTAAAGTGTTACGTAAACTTCTTTACGTATGTACGTTTTTTTTTTGTTACTAAAAATATTTTCGTTTTAATTACATCACAGAACTTAATAAGTACACTTGCATTATATTCCATTTTACAAAGCATGAGGTAGTAAAGTTTGCTCTCTGTTTTTATTTCCAACAAAAAAAAAATAATAATAAACAACTGGAGCATTTCCGCTAGGTTTATTCGAAATAGAATAACTCTATGAACAAAACCCAATCGACTACGAAAATATGCATATGCAGGTGTACCAACTTACATTAATACAAAAATCAAACACTCTGTCGGACTTGAATATTTATTGACAGTTGGATTCGGCTGGAGTTACATGCAGATGCTACACTGCGCCCAAATACCAACGAAATAGTTTTAGATATTCAAACGGAATGCTTAAAATTTCTTGCGGTAAATACGGTATCATGTTTGTGACTTGTGAGATCTGTTGTGCAAGTCAATGGTTAACCAGAAGCAAAACTGGGGATTTTTATAAACCTCCATAAAGCGTTGGGTTCCAGGTTCCAAGTTTCCACTGGACCACTCGTTAGATGGAGTAAATCGTTTCTTCGCGACGCGTGGGTTTTTTTTTTATTGGAGTCCCATACGAGCTTTGAGCCTAGCGTATAGGAGTTGAGGGCCGTTGGTGTTGCCTGACTATTCGAATTCCGGTTCCGGTACTATGATTTTCCAATTTGGAGCTAACTGTCTACCAGATTACCTGTTGAGACTTTTGTTTCTCCATTCTGGGTCCACTTCGAATTTCCTGGAGAACCGTTATGTCTTGAGCATTGTATGTAGAAGATTGGGTTTTTTTTTTTTTGATAAGTTTAAAAGGGCTTTGATGGTTTTTCGAGTCGGTGGGTTTAAGTTCTTGTATCTGAGGGTGTAAGTAATTATTAGTCTGATTGCTACGTCCAGTAGATAATTTTGGTGTCAGAACCAATTTTTTACCATAGAGGTCTTGGCACATGAACATTGCCCTTATCGCCTTGCTGATAAGATTGTTTAGGGGAGAGTTCCAGTTAAGCCTTTTGTTCATCATTTCAAATGATGTTTTCAGATTTGCCCACAACGGTGATGGCGAAATCATGTGCGTGTTCTTGTATTCTGTAACCGATTTGGTTAGTAGCTCTAAGAATTCATCTACAACTAAGGTCCAGAGCATAGAAGACAATACTCCCCTCTGCGGGCATCTCGTAGAGACTGTAATAATTTTAAGCGATCCTCCACATTCTAGTTTTATTTTTCTCCCTTGCATGGACAGAGACCAGTCGGAGTACGATACCTTTCCTGGTCATAGCCTTGTTGATTACTTAATAAGAAGTATTGTCAAAAGGTCGATGTATATCAATAAAGACATAAAGGGCGGTTTCTTTTTTTTTTTTTTTTTTTAAAACCAGGTTGTAAATGTCAGTCTGCGGAATGTACTTGTAAGGGATCAAGAATAAAGAACGAACTCCTTATATCGTGATGATGGAAAAAACTCCATAGTTGTCAGGATAAAGGAACTGAAGCGGATGGGACAATACGATTTGGGCGATCGCTTTAATTAAATAGGACCTTATTGAACGCGTCTTCAATGTCTTAGGAGGTAGTCAGGGTATAATGATTGTAGTGAAAGGTTATTTTTAATCGTTTGCCCCGCCTCATGGAGAACCATTTCTATGGATCTCCCCTTCGTATACGCGTCCTGGTATTTAAATAGTGAGGAAGACTCGACAGTCTTTCTTATGTGAGCGTTTAAGGTATGTAGGTTCCAGCGTCGCGAGCAAGAAAGAAGTTAATGTTTCGAAAATCCATTGTTGTACTATCGAAGCAAAATTTCTTCTCAGACGAGGTGGCTTTTGCTATCATTCGCACTGAGGTTCGATTATCTTGAGCGGCACTTATCCTACGACCCTGGTTCCATGGATTTGCCGTCTGATGCAATGACACCGGAACTCCGACTCCAATGCAAATTTAGAGTCGACTTTCCTTGTGTTCAGAATTGGCTTCGGCCAGAGTCTGAACCTAGACTGGGCTGTAGTCGAATTTTCAAGGATGGCTCCAAAACCTGTCAAGGGTCTGGAGTTGGTGTCTTAGTGCAAACCGATAACCTTAGACTTCACTCCTGGTTAGGTGTGCATGCCACTGTTTTTCAAGCAGAGGTGTATGCTATCGTAATGCCTTCCGACCATATTGCTAAGAATAGACGGAGGGGTCGGAGTATCTGTGTGTGTAGTGACAGTTCCAAAATAGTTCGAGAATGCAAGAACTATTTGAGGTCACAACACTAAACTCTTTGACTCTTGTCTGGGTCTCAGGTCACACTGGGATTGCGAGAAATGAGATTTCTAAGCAAGGTTCGGTGGATGTTTTCTCAGCACCTAAACCTGCGTCTTCTTCCGCGTCCTCGGTGAGGGCCTGCATTGACGATTGGGTCTCTCACGAACACAATTGTATATGGCACAGCTCTCCAGAATGCAAGTGGACTCAACGATTGCTTCCGATCTTTTGTAAGAAATCAGCGGCATTCTTGCTGATTCTCATCAGAAAAGACTGTAGACATCTTATAGGCGTTCTCACGGCAAATTTTCTTTTTGCTAAGCTTATTAGCGTCTTAGGCTTAAGAGGCACCGCTGCCTGCGACGCTTGTTGGGAGGGCGATGATACTTCGGATCACTTCATTTGCTCGGATCAGGTGGCAGATCTTTAGTACTAATGTGATGAGTACTGATACTGTAACCTCTGCATCACTGAAGTGCTTTCTCCGAAAATCGAAGAAATTTCAGTAAAATGGGTAATACTGGGTCTCGATTCCTGGCAGTGCAATGGACCACTGTCGTCTGAGTGCTCCAGTGGAGTGTTTCCTAACCTGACAAAAATAAAAAAAAAACTCTGAGCCACGGCGCCCACTGGAGTTAATGTCCAGTGGCTTTAAATTTGAGGTCCTCTAGAATTTACTAAGAATAGAAGAATGATCACCTTTGGAATCAAAGACTATTCCAAAAACTTACACAACCAAAAGATTCATAAAATAAGCCGTGTGCTAGAGATTTGGGAATATTCGAGTCCAACTCTCAGTTTAGTTTATGCATTTCCAATTCTTACAAATACAAATATTTGGCGCTAAAAACCGTTTGTGGTCCAGCGTTTTGCTTCTCGCGACCATTCGTGTTGTGCGTGTTATATTTTCTATTTTCCACACATATGGAAAGGACCCACAGTTTAGAGCCATATACGAAATGCAAATTGAGAAGCTTTCTCATGACAGTTATTACTGTCGGACGTTTGTCAAACATTCGCGAGAGGTGGGACCGTGAAAATACTTTTTGGTGTTTTCTGGGATTCAAACATCGAACTTCTCGCTCAGTAATCCAACCCACTAACAACTGAGCCACGGCGCCCACATTTTGCCAATTCTTACTTTTGTATAAAAACACTGTAGGTACTTTCCTACAAAACACCATTTACCCTAAAATGTTGTTCTATCGCATAAAATTTCCACTTTTAGCACATACTCATATTGTATCACTTTTTACATACCTACAATTGTATACATACAAACCCACGTGCCTTTTTGTTGGTGACAAAACTATAAAGGAAACCATCTAAAGCATCAGTAGGGTGCGTACCTGCAATCACTGTGAAAAGTTAAGTACTGTTTCCACTTAAATGCCCGGCTACACGCACACTAACGCCACAAAAAAGGAAATACGCTCATGCAAACTTCCAGAAATACGAGCATAAAAAAATGAAACTTTCTCCAAAGCTTCTCTTGTGTTAGCTTTGCGCATGATTTTCAACCCTCCCGATAAATTTTTCTCACTTCTCTGCAGGAGTAACACAACACAGCATCACCAACCAACCATCTAACCTATTCAGCAGCAGCGCAATTATGGTAACAACCATAACCACTCATAAAGCATACACAACACTGTATGATGTGGAAGATGCTTCTTTCTATCAAAAGAGCCAACTTCCACTTATGCTGCTCTTGCTTCTACGTTTTTACGGGGCACCATATATCGCACTATCAGTGAATTAATAGGGGAGACTATCCCCAAATCTTTAAGATGTCGGTTGGTCGGACGGATTGTTGGTTGTACGATTGAAAAAAAAAAAAAATAAATAAGAAAGAAAAAAAAAACACTCAGTTTGTCTGTGTTGTTCGCTTTTAACCTACTGTGATGATTATTATTTCAGTTTTCGTGTAACTATTTGAGATACAACATCGGTCCGCATTTCCGGAATTCAAAAAGAAATTATAATTTTTTTTTACCACTCGACCAGATACAGATTTTTCGGTATACAAAATGAAGCGGTTTTTAGGTTTTCATTTAATTTTTTTCATCTTCTAAGTGCTTTCAATGTGGTTAAATATTTATTCGATCAATAAAGCGGACTTTAATCTTTACAATGGCTTTCTTCTAAGGCAACTTGTTGTGATAAAACAAAAAAATAAAAATAAAAAATAATTTAATATAAAGTGTTTCCCTTTGAAGTGCAATTTTCTTTAATTAATATTATCTTTGCTTATCTGTGTATCTTAAACTGCTGGAAGAAGTACATACATACATATGTATATAACGTGTTTTACCCCTATAAATTTGAATACCGTACATTTTCGTATGTAAACATGATAGGAGACAGTGTTTACTACACTAAGACATGAAATAAAATAAGCAAATCAAAATATCTTGCAAATTCATGACGCAAATCATATTCTATCTGGGGATGAAATTTTCGTCTGTGTAATGTGTAGAGCCACCACTTTCTGGATTCTCTATCCACAGTTTCTTGTAGAATTGTTGTTACTTAGTATATTCGAGATATTTTGACAAGTATTCATGGCATATATTAATTTTTCATACTTTAAGTAGGTGAACATATGTTTAAAAATTGTTTTAAATTTGGTCCATCTATACGCAAAATGGATTGAAAGTTATCCTTATGTTGATGTTGTGCATTACTTTTTTTTTCTTTTATTAGTCGGGTCCATCAGCGCGTTTATCCTTCCTTCTTACACTCACACTATAGGTGTCGTGTGGTAGTAAACAGTTTTTTTTTCTATATGCATGTAGGTGTACCTTAGAAAGGATAATAGTTCAAAGACATTCCATATAAGCTTGTATGTCGTCAATAAACGTATCCACAACATCTGTGCGAGGTTGTTGGTAATATACTTTAATCAATACTCGCGTTTGTTATTTTGCAGCGTTACAGCCGCATATACACTATAAATGGGTTGATTATAATTTATGTACATATGCTAGCAAGATTTAACCACCCGCACAGATGATGTTGGCGATCAGAAACTCACCTGATTTCTTACAATCGAACACTAATGAAGGGACTCGTTTTCTTCTGCTCAGTGCTTTACGTACTAAAAAAGGAGATTTTATGCAAAGTTTTGTCAGCCGTTGTACCGAATGCTTTACCTTTATGTGTCGTTGTAAGTATTCAAAGTAATTCGCATTCATTACTGTGCAATCTGTAAATGGTGGAATGAATATTCATTTCTAAACTGAATTCTGAATTTCTAAAGAAAACATGAATATGTAGGGAAATCGAATTTGTATTCTTCGAATGTTACATTTTGTTTCAAATGACTTTTCTTGCGCTTCAGTTTGAGGTGGGCTTCAATCAACAAGCCTGTCAAGATAGTCCGGTCATTAGCTAACTGTTGGGAGTTGTGCACTCCAAGACGCTTGAGTCCCCGTTTTTCTTGTGCGCGCCACCTTAAATGATGTGAGCTAGAGCGTTGGTAACCTAGCCGACTTAAACGTCCGATGCGTAGTTTTTCGCCCAGGGTCGATATCGGAGTACAGCTCGTAAAGTTCACCGTTAAATATTCTCCTCCCAGGGTCGTCAAGGCAAATAGGTACTAAAATCTTACGAAGATTTTTTTTCTCAAAATTACCGCTTTCGACAGACTCCATGCTTCAAAGCTTAAAGCAGGACTGGGATCATTGGCGCTTGCATAGAATCTCCTTAGTTATTCTTGATATGGCCTTACAAATCAGTTGCCTTCTCAGCCCAAAAAAAGCGATTAGCATCCGTTTTATTTCTGCTGAAGTGCTATTGCCAAAATTTATAGTAGAGCCAAGGTAGACAAGGTCCCTTACTACCTCAAAGTTGTCGTTGCGACTGTAACGTTCTGTCTCATTCGTTGTGTGTCCCTTCTTTGCGCTAAGCCCATTTTGTCAGCTTCTAAACGCTGTGTTCTGTCAATTATGTCACTACCGTCGACGAGCGTTAGTAGTTTCACAGACTTTTGAATATTGTGCCTCCGGTGTTAGCTAGTTAGTTTCGTACAATTCCTTCAAGGATGTTGATATGACAGACGTTACAGACCTCGATGGAGCAGTGAGCGTTCTACATCGCCATCCTACACAAACGGACGAGTTTGGCAGGGATTCTAAAACTAGATTTTCTTAGGATCTGCCGTAGTGAAAAAATTTGGTCGGCTGGTGACAACGATGATGAGATTCCAGTCATTCTGGATACCCTCATCTGACCAGATAGCCCAAATGAGTCTAGTCTTGCTTAAGTCTGACATGAATGTCTCTGCTCTCTTTAGCAATTACAATTGCATACATCAAAGTTATTCCTCCTCCTTTCATCCGGTCCATCCCATCGCACTGAATGGCTGTAGCATCTGCTTTGTAGAAGGCTAGGACGTCCGTGACCTGTCAAGGGTCCGAACATTTCTAGTGCAGTCTTGAACTTCGTTGCCCTTATTTCGTTTGCCAGAGTGGTTCGCAATCTGGTCATTTGTATCCGAGGCTTATTGTTGCTTCGTAACTAATACTTACTAATACCCACTTCGGGGATGCGAGGGCTGACGTTGAAGACCTTTTCTGCCACCATCTATTTTTCAAGACCCGTTCTCAGTCTTAAAAGTTCCCCACTTACCTGAGCTCCAAATACATATGTCAGAGTATGTAGCTCAATTAAGGCCTCCGCTAGTCTGGCTGTGTACGTCACCGTTTATTCCATCGAGAGAATTCCTCCGCTGCGCGTCGTCCTTCTGAGAACTTCTTGTTAGACATCTGAAAAGCAATATTGTTTGAGTCTTCATTTAAATACAAACAAATCGAATCTAGGCTGTTTCTTGACAATGAAAGCTTGGTCCTTAATGTGAAAATCCGGTCTCCTTGATTATATCGAACCTAAGACCCTTGACTCGGAGATCCTCTTGTTGGAGCGTTTTCGTTAATACGCTACATGTGGCTGATCCAATGCAGTCACGTATCTGGGCTTTGGCAATGGGGATGCATAATTTGCAAACCTGATTAATCGCTGTCAGGAATACGCCAACGTACTAAAATACACAAACCAGAGGTTTTAAGTTCTATTTCGAGGATTCTTCGTGATCTGCTCTAATTTTTAAAATGATTCCCAAAGGTCCAAATGTTTTTAATTAATTTATTTTAATTAAATATAGATATGTAGTTGCACCCCCTTATTCCCATAGTCGAAGTGACAAAATGTCAAGTGATGCCATCACCTTTATTTCTTAAAAGTATTGCACAGGACCTCTGTCCAACTTTCAAAGGGAAATACTATGTTATTTATTTGTGGCGTATGCGGCGTAAAAGTGTCGGATCAGTTTTAAAATATGTATACCCTCTGGAGTAAATATTTAAAAAAATGGAATCAATATCGGAAAATGGTAACTCTCAAAACGTTGTAATCGAAACAACAGTGGCATCAAAACAATGCAGTCAACCAATAACAGGACTAACGAAATTAACTTCACCAGAAACAGTTTCAGTACCATTAAAACAAACTCACTCTAGGCCATTATCCAATGGCCATTGCAGTCCCTTTGCTCCTGCCATTTCTAATGGTGTGGAGAATCATATATCAAATGGTATTTGCGATACCACAGGCAATGAACATAAAACAAACCCTTTCGCACACAACATTGTAGAGAACGATAGAAACGTAAATTCATCGCCAGTACCAACTCCGGATACGACAAAATTTCCAGATTGGCGCCCAAAACGACCGCACAGCATTGCAGTCTCTTCACCACATAACGGATTTAATGTGGACTGTAAGCCCGTTGTTGCATCTTACAGAAATAAACAACAACCGCAGTTACAATCATCGGACCAATCCGACCAGCAACGGATTATTTTATCTAGATCACAATTTCGAAACCCCCCCACCGAACATCTTTCAGGTGCCGATAAGGAGAGCCTATATGCGGCTTTATTTCAGCAATATAGAAGCAGTCCAACAAGTTCGAATGAAAAAATTGCAACATCATTTGCTTTAAAACACCAAAAGTCACCTGTAATTCCACTGAAACAGCCTGTTGTTCCCAGGCGTTCTCAAAGTACGCCTCGTCCTATCAAGCAGTCAACGGATAATCAGATTGCGGTCACACAAAATAATGTTTCCAACAAACCATCAGCTTTGTTCTTGCATGGAAGTGCCGCCGGAAAGCGCCCCAGAAGCCTTGATCGATACAGCGATATGGACAATGTGTATCAACCACCACCGATTCCTTTAAGGCGTCTATCACAACCTAGTCAATGTGGAGCTGTTAGAGTTCCGCCTACTAGCATAAACACGGACTTACCTACGACCAAAATCCAAATTGGCGCGAAAAGTGCCAGTAATGACAACATACGAAGAGAATCACTCGAGAAAGCACTTGCCACTGAAGTTCCATCTACGACTGCCGGTGGAATGAGGCATTCCATTACGTTTCATGGCCACCAGTCGATCGTTGGTAAAGAGAATGACATTTCTTTGGATGCCTCATGGCAAAAAACATCCGAAAGGCCCTTGTCCTACGCTTATGGTTCCGTGCCAGATCAAGCTTATTTGGAAAATCAACTGCGATCTTATTCAGAACAGTTGCGAACAATTACCGAAAGCGTACGCAAGTACTCAGAACAGGCGAAATTACTATCTGAACTTAAGCGTCAGCAACTTCAGAAGCAGCAAGTTACACAACCAACTGCACAGATACCCACTTCAAGTTCCACGGGTAACTTTTCCTCAAGTATGATTTCACCAGAAATCGTAAGCAAATCTCTAGCTTCGTTGTCTACGAGCGATGCACAAACTCCATCAACTCAATTGAAAATGTTTCTCGAAAATATTCGAAGTTCAATGCGAAATGAACACCAGGTGAATGTTTTTCCTGAGAAACCCCTACCCGAACCAGAACCAATCCCGCAGGAGCCTGCTGTAGAGCTAACAACTCCATCCGACCAATTAAGAGTTTTTCTAGATGCAATTCGATCCAACCAGATCCCTGAGAAGGACACTAAGCTTGTTCTACCTGAAAATTTTTCGAACAAAACCGTTCCACAAGAAACAATCCCTCGACGAATACCGGCCAAAAATAAAACTACTGACAACTGCAATCATAGTACAATTACTTCGGAGAGTTTTCATCAAATATCTGATAATCTTCGATTGATGAGTGAGGACTTACATGCTCTTAGCCCGAGTAAGATTGTTAACAACAACAATAACAATAATAACAACAACAACACATCAGCGGTGTCTAATAAAAATAGTCAACAATTATTAACACCCGTCACTACAAGTGCAGTGAAAACAATGGATTTCAATGAAATCCTTGACAGTTTTCAGGCTATGGCCGATAAGTACAAATCAAAAGGTTCCTTGGATTATTTGAAAAAATGCTCTGATGCGTTACGTCAGTCATCAGATCAACAAAAATTACAACAGGAACAGCAGAGTAAAGTTTTTGGTGAAAGTTCTGATAGCAGTTCTTGTAGTACCACGCCTGGGAGTATACGTGATGCTGTTCAAAATCTGCTGATGCAACCGCGTAATGGATTTCAAATTTTGGACGATCGGATGCGGTTGTTCATTGATATCATTGACAGCCAGGACAGATTTAGCCAGGTAAGAATGTGCTCATTTATAAAACTGGAAACTTAGCTATCGGTAAACCCTATTTTAAAAACACGTACATATGTATGTACAAAGTGGCGCATTCTCACTCATTTCACTCGATTTTCTAAGGCAGTAAATAAAAAGATTTGGTTCGGTTTGTCTATGCAGACGTTAGCATTTTTTTGCATAAAGTTTTGTTCGATTGCAGTCTTCTTCCTTCCTCCTCCCGTTTTGTATGCCGTCCAGGCCGAAGAATAGTTCCGGACTGGTTAAAGCGATCCCTGAGCCTTTTTCGTCAACCGCTTCATTTCCTACTACTCAGACGTGGCCTGATACCCAGTAGGGGGTGCTTCTGTTACTCAGACGGTTTGTCTTGGCAAGACACTCCCACACCAGTGTAGACCTGATTTCATGAGAGCTTAACGCCCTAATGGCTGCCTGGCTATCCGACAGTATCGCGATGTACATACATATGATTCCATGCCTTCAAAGTACTTAGTTCTGGGTATACACCTGCTCTGTGACTGTGGATGTTTTGGATCCATCCGTGCACTACTTTATTGTATTTTGTTTAAAGTGTTTAAACCTTAGTGCTCCATTCTCTTTTGGTGCTCAGTTCACCGGTGAATTTTGTCTCGAAGCAGTATCTCTTGATTCCTGAGCTAGCCGAAAAGCGGGACTGATTTGGAAAGCGTTCCTCGCTGTCTATGAGCGACGCATTTTCCTTTTCCGACACCCTTTTGATTATTCTTAGTAAAGTTCCTTTGGTAATCCTTCCTAGCACTAAATGTAGAAAGGTGAGTCCTTGTATTACTTTCAGTGCTACGGTGAGACAAGTTCTCATAGCCTCTGTTATACAAGCACCAGTTAGCTTTTGACGCTTACTGTAGAATGTCCACTGTCGCTCATGTTGTGTGTCCAATGGCATCGTACTGCTGGAATCACATGTTCTCCAAACCTATTTAGCTGTTCGTTTCAATACTGCAAACGCACCAGTGATAGTCTACTCGTCGGCATATGCTAGTAGTTGCAAAGATTTTTTAAGATTGTGCCTCTGGTTATGGCTTGTGAATTTCGAACAATTTCGAACAGGGATGATGTTGAAGAAGTTACACACTTTTTTGACATTAGAGGCCTCGGTGAGTTTTGATGGAGCGGCGAACATTCAGACGAACGAGTTTGTCTCTTCTATTTAAATGCTGTATTAGGCTGTTTTTTGTGGACTTCTGAGCGGATCATTCCAAGTTCGAATCCCAGAAAACACCAAAAAGTTTTTTCACGGTCCCACCTCTCGCGAATGTCTGACAAACGTCCAAGAGTAATAACTGTCATGAGAAAGCTTTTCAATTCGCGTTTCAGATATGACTCTAAACTGTAGGTCCCTTCCATTTGTGTGAAAAATATAACACTCACAAAACGAATGGTCGCGAGGAGCTAGGCCCTGGATCACATACGGTCTATTGCGCCAAGGATTTGTACTTTTTTAGACTGTCTTGCAACATTTTCATTTTCTTTTCCAGGATTTTCTTTTGAGTTTGCAAACAGCTCTATATCATCTGCAAATGCACAGGTCTGTATAGAGATCAGTTTCAAGTGAAACGAAACTTTCCATTCTTTCTTGGCAGTATCATATACCATCGCCCATTTTACAGATAAATAGAAAAGGACTCAATCTACTTCCTTGTCTGACACCTTCTGACGTTTCGAATTTTTCCAACATTCTATTGTTGGTTCTTACAACCTTGAATTTGTTTTGTATGCACATATTTTCACAAAACGCTCATCAACAGCTTTATTACTTATACTTAGCGCTGTACATATTTAGGCGGTCTTCAAAGTACTCCTTCCATAGAAGACTTTCGTCATCTGAAAGTATCTTTCATTTTGTGCTTTTATTAATTGTAACTTGAAGTCTTTTTCATTTTAAGTAACTTGAGCATCCTGTACAAAATCTTTTACCAAAGTTTTCACTCACGTTTTTAAAACGTATAAAATTCAGCTCAATGACTTTCTTTGGTAGCAAAAATCAAAGAATTTTTTTTATGATTATTATTATTTTTTTTTTTTTTTGTTTGTTAGATAAACTGCTAAAAGCGATATCTTTGTAGATAACACATAATTCACATAAAAGTTCAAATTGCAGAATGGATCCTATATCCTAAAACTCTTCTTCTATTGTTATGAACTTCAATTATTTTGTTTCAATTAGACGTAGGCCTTTGAAATTGGACCTCGACTGCTACGGTTGACGTTAAATTCAGTTTGTTACTTTTAAGTACAGGTTGAACAAAAAATATTAAGTGGCATTTAAATTTGAACAACTTTTTGTTTTATTTTTCAACAGAACCAGAAGAATATTGAAGCTTAATCTTTAGTATTTTCTATTATGTTAAGAATGGAAAATAATATCCTTTACGTGGCTGCTATTTTGGATTTCGTAAAACGCCAATCGTTTGATGAAATTTTCCATCACTTTTTTTGTGTGGTGACAAAACCAATATATGTATGGGCCGTGGAGATGTTAAGTCCGGAGAACGAACCGGCCAACTAATGTCTTACTTTTTTGGGATTATTCGGCCTACGAACATTTCTCGAAGAATAGTCATGGTATCTCTAGCTGTGTAGGTAGTAGAGCAGTTTTGGTGAAACAACCGTTACTAGATTCCCATAAATGACTTCAAAAAAGTAGAACCTTATAACCTTTTCAGTCGAGATACTACACCAAACCGTGATTCGAAGTTAATGGATCTTCTGGTGCTGAACTGTTGGAGGGTGTTCCGCACCCCAGAAACGCAACATTTTGCACCCACCTGCTGGAACAACATGTTCACAAAACCCAATTAGTCAATTAGAGGTAGCAACAAGTCGTTGATCATGGTTCTGTAGCGCATACTATTCACTATACTATACTAGGGTCATTAATGTACACTGCGACCTTTAAGAAATTTTGTGCATCAAGCTACATATATTGAGGCTCTTAATAAACCTCAGTATAGTCTAAAGTTCCGCTGGACTAACAGAGTCCCGCCCCAGTGGAGTAGTCTCTTTGGGGCCCCCCCTAGTTGGTGTCATCTTTCTGAACACCAATCACCGTCACGTCTGACCGAATTGATGCGAGTAGAGTTTCCTCGTCGAATGAGTCGATGGTGCCTGGTGCTTCCTTGACTGACATTCTATCGAGTTGTTCAGCAACAGGACCAGCTGTCCTTTCTGCAGAGTTTGAGGAGGTCTGACTGACCTCAAATTGTACGATTACGGGGGTGCATTCCCCATTGTTTGTTAGATACATGTTGTGGTTCTCTAATCTGAGGAATGATGATCACCCGGAGCAAAGCCCCATATGTACAACAGGAATTGCAAACAGAGACGCCTGAAGGCTAGTGGTAACTTTTCCAGGTCGTCTAGGCTATCAAAGAATCATGTGCCTAAGCAGCTTAGGTGATGTACTTGGAGAGCTGGACATGGGAGACGACGTGGTCTACTGATTCCATTTCTTCTTTGACCCTCTACAGAAGGAGTAAGTTAATATACCTATTCTTCATACGGTACCATGTCCCTGAATTACACCGACAAGTATCCGGATTTGGAATCTGGCGAGAGACAATATAGACTTTCATCTGTACGTGTCGGGTGCGTGTCATAAGCTGCAGGTTATTACTCAGCCACTAGTGTACTGCCATTGTTCCACAGTCTCATTTATGGTGACGCTATCCATACTATTTTTAGCTGCATTGAAGGCCGTTAAAACCTGCCTGTCCTCAAGCTTTATATCCAAGTCCTCCCTGCCCAGTTGGTCTGCCATTACCTTCCCTTCTAAAATTTTGTGTCCAGGATGAAGTAGAGCGAGACCGTGTGGTGATTAATAGTCGAAAATATCGTAAGTCTATAGTATGTTTACGTGTAGTCTGCTTCTGATTTCTTCAAAAGTGTCAAAGTCATGATGACATAAGACGCCATTTCCAAAAGTGAGAGCATAATCCGATAGGGTGATGACTTTTGCCCCACTTTTTACCTATTAGTACAATATTTTAAAATCAGCAATAAATATTGAAAAATATTAACTGATACATAGTATTCCATTCACAAAAAAAGATTTTTTATTCATGCTCATTTGAAAAAATTATGATTCAATTCTATAAATATGCAGAGGTAATAGATATTTTTTTACATCGCTAGAGCAATCACAACCATTAAAGATATTTCCCAATGGCTGCACCTTTTATTAGTCAAAACATATCCATCGTAATTGTGCACACAAGAGTGGTTTTAAAACATCTTCGCGGATCATCTCACCACATCCGTGTGTTCATACACTTCTGAAAATAAAAACAGTCTCTGTTTGTGTGTATGTGGTACTCGTATACTCGTATGTCAACACACAGGTAAAAAAAAGCCACTTAACCAAGTTCTAGATTAGATAAAAGGAATCCAGGTGAAAAATTCTACTGGTGCGACGGAAAATATATCTCAGGTGAATGGGTTGCACTTTGGCATGGCTTGCACTTACATATGTATGCATCTAATTAAGTGAAACCTAGAAAAAAAAACAACACACATGCCGTAAATATTCTCCATCTTTGAAGTCCTTTTCAGTGGAGTTAAAGTTGCATTTGCTTGAGTTCACTCACTCATTTTGAATACAATGGGGGGATGTTTTTTTTTTTTTTTATAACAGGGTGCTTCAACAAAGGGACATATACGGGTCACTGCAAGTAATTTATTGGTGTGCTTTTGATATTAGATGTACATGCATACATACCTATATGTATATGTATGTATGTATGCATATTGCTATCAGAAATAATTAGTGAGGGTTTTAGCACGATTGATGCTTCAAATAAAGCTTTGTTATATTTTTCTTAGTACAATAGTTCGTATATCTGACCCACTTGTTAATGCTTTGTTTGATGTCTGTCTAAATAAGATGGCCTTAAGCGTGCGTTAATTTATGTCATCATAAAATCGTGAAATCTTATCATTTAACTTATGTACATATCTATAGTAAAAAACGGATTTAAATGTTTTACTTATTTACTCGGTGGCGCTACAATTCCAGTAAACCTGGGCCTCAACCAATAAGCGTCTCTAATTAGCCCGATATATAATAAACTTCCTCCAGTTACCCAATGTTGATGGAGCAATGAGCGTTCTCTATCATCATCCTGCACAGACGGATGGGTTTGGCAGGGATGTCAAATATGGACATGGATCTGAACATTTTATATGCGCCCTTAAAATCGATAAAATCGTAGCTTTCGATTTGAACTTTTTGGGTTTTCTGCAGGATCTGCCGAAGTGGCAAAATTTGATCGACAGTGGATCTCCTGATACAATGATAGATGCCAATCAGGTGGATGACATGTTTCAAGTGTTCAGATCTTATACGCGATGTTGAGGAAACATATGTATACCTTTGGAATCAGGTATTCCATTTGAAGTGATTGTACCTCCAAATCGGAGGTGTCCCACTTGTACGGGCTATAACTCGAACTGGGGTGAAAATAGACCCCCCCTGCCGTACGATTTTTTGGGCACACCAGACCAGATGTGGGCGTTGTATTCCATCTTTGGGCGGATGTCATAAGACGCTCGTTTACGTGTCGGGAGTTCAAGACTCCTTGCCTATGTCTGCAGCGTATGATAAATACGCATTCGAATAAGCGCTGCCTCTGCTCTCTGTAGCAATCACCGTAGTAGTTGTCACAGTTTTTCATGCTCCTTTTGCCTGGCCCATCCCATCGCTATTCCTTTATGGCTGTAACATCTGCTTTGCTTAAATCTATGGCCTCTGCTAATTGTTCGGCTACACACAGCCTCTTAAGAGTCCAAACATTTCACGTGCAGATCCTTCGTTTCATTTGCAATTGTCGTCAACAGAAGAACTTCGAGGTTGTGGTGGCTTCGTAAATACAATGTACTCCCTTATAAGGGGACACCGACGGTTCCGAAGAAACGCTTATAAGAGGTGTCCGGTTATGAGAAAACAAACAAAAAAACCTTTAAAAGAAATGTTCTTTGATTTCTGTCCGGTTATGAGGGGTGTCCGTAAGGAGAGAGTACGCTTTATATTTTCATTTTTATCTTGTAGGGAAATTACACTGAAGGCACAACACTCAACCTGGATGGTCGAAATATGCACTTACATACATCTAACCCCTAGAACGAAGGACCGGTACAAAGCTTTCAGTAACCCACTTGGGGAGTATGAGTCACTTCTCTTTTTCAGCACCCTCACTCAGTGTTGGAAATCTTTATAGACCTCAGCTCCAAATAAGTGTATGTTGAAATAACTCACATAAGGTATACACTAGTCTGTAGACGTTACCGTTGGCTCCATCGATGGAACTCCTCCGCTGCATGTCCTACTTCTACCCATCCAGGTCAACAAGAAGTGCGGTCCGGTTTTTAACACATGTGTGCTGACGTTTACTCAGATGTACTTGCGTAGGTTGGAGTGTTCAGCTACACACGTGTCGTCAGACCCAACATAGGCTCATCGTTAGTTCACTATCAAATAGCTATACACCGGAAGGTGATAATGCTATTTTGCTCCACCCTCCACATGTTTTACTGTTATACGAAAATAATGTCTAGAAATCAATTGCAATTATAAAAATGGTTACGATTGAAGTGAAAAAGAGATCATTACGTAATTTTTCGTTCTAAAGTTCTCTTCCTTCACAGATGATTTATATGTATTTGTTATAAAACAAAACACATTAACACAGCCCAGAAATAATTATAACAGCTGATTTGTGTCTACAAGTAAAATCTGAATTTTGAATATTGCAAACTTGTTTTTCTTAAATATTTACATATACTAGATATGTATTAAACTCTAAGAATTATTCTCTTTTTTTTAAGGACTTGCAGTCGGAGATAGAAACGCATCGTGGAGTTTACGACAGTCTCGATGTCACTGGGAGAAAATTACTCGGCTCCCTGACATCACAAGAAGATGCTGTTATGTTGCAGCGGCGTCTAGATGAGATGAATCAACGATGGAATAATTTGAAATCAAAAAGTGTGGCAATAAGGTAAGCTGATTCTTAGTAAATCCTGATTCTTACGTACTTACTTAAAGGGCTCCCCCGACCCATGAAGTATCTTGACCTAAGACGGGGCAGCCTTAAATACTTATCGTACTCAAACACGGAAATTCCAGTTATCAAGACCAAGCATAAGCCTTCGCAATAATTTGGTCTTTCAAGCTGAGTCTCGATTTTCCTGTTCGTTTCATACCTGGGGCCTGTGTTTCAAAGATGCTCTTCGCTGGAACGTCGATGTAGTCGATGTATCTTTGCATTTTGGATTACATCCACATCTTAGTATAGCACGTATAGTACGTGGTTATATCATCGTCACCATTCGCCCTCCTCACACACAAAATTAAAATTTCAACAAAGAATTTTTCACGCGAAAGCACGCAATATCTGCTCTGCTATTCTGCTTATCATTGAATACTCAGCGCTATACATCAGAACTGTTATGATGAGCGTTCCATAGAGCATACATTTTGCCTTCCGAAGAAAGTTTTTACCACATTCGTTTTGCCAGACCGAAATAGCACCGCTTTCCAAGGATTAGTTTTCGTCGAATTTTGCTTTTCCTTCGTTCACTCGATTCTCCTGCAAATCAATTGCCTTGAAATCCTCTAGTACGCCAAAATTGGAGCAACCAATGATATCGATATCATCTGGAGAAGATAGTCCCTTCTGTTTTCACTCCTGTCCTACTCACTATCTGCTCTAACGCAAGATTGAAGAAATTACATGAAAATGCATCTGGCAATCGTTTGAAATAATTCAGAATAACAGCTTCCAAACTGCACCTTGGCGATTACTTTTGGCGATTGACTCAATAGTTAGGCTCGATGTTCGAATCCCAGGAATCGCCTTAAAGTTTTTTTCACTGTCCCACCTCTCGCGAATGCCTGGCAAACATCCGAGAGTAATAACTGTCATAAGAAAACTTCTAAAAAAAAGCCTTTTGGATATGGCTCTAAACTGTATTTTAATTTGTGTGAAAAAATATAATACGCACAATACGGTCGTGAGAAGCGAGGCTCGGAACCCCATACAGATCTGCTGCACCGAGTACTTGTATTTTTGAATTTTGCCTTGATAGCTGGTGCAAAATATGCATAGGATCGTAGATGAGGCTTATAGAGCAGATATTCCAGTCATCGCGTAAATTTAGTTTACCCATACTTGATTGAAAACATCACTTCCGTATTTCAATAGCTCCGCTTCTCTTTTAATCTATCAGAGCCGGTGGCCTTCTTAATCTTCAGCTTTTGCATAGCTGCGCTAACTATGTACTTCTACACTGAAACAGAGGCTTACTTCTTCGTTGTTTGGTTCTCTTCCTGTCCTATCTTTCTCTCGATATTATGCCCATATATGTAGAAGCTGATTGAAGTGATTTTCAAACATATCCACAATTCCCTCTGCATCGGTGACTAAGTTCCCTTGACTATTTCGAATATCTGAATACCGGCCTCGTAACCATCTACCAGTTGCTTTGCTTTCGTGTAAACTGAAAAATTTTATTCCTGTCGTGCCACTCTTCGATTTTCTTGAGCTAGTGGTAGTCCTATGATGTCTCTCGATTGGCTTGTTTACGAAAAGTGTTAAAGAACTAACAAATTTCTTAAATTCAACAGGTTGGATTTAGAGACCTTTCATCAAAAGACATCAACGGCTACGTTATATAAGTTTTGATATCAAAACGGCACTTTTATCAGAACCGATATATCTGACCTACCTAGCCAACTATGCATTTTTATTTGCTCAAAAAAGTAAAGAATTTAAATTTCGTACAACACATTTCATAGGCAAGAGCCTGTGGGTAAAACTGTGTGGTTTTTTTCCCGTATTCGCTATCCACTTTTTTGGTTAATCAAATTGACATTACACCCATTTGTTCGGATAATCGCGTTTCTACTGTAATCATATTTCATGTTCATGAAAATTCGATTAGGTTAGGTTAGGTACGTGGATTGGCGGGAAGAGAGCCTCCCCGCCACACTCAGGTCAATGCTGACCCATTGTGATGCCCTTTGGGGGAAAGGATGTCCCTTGGCCATTGAAACCCGATACCGATAGTTATTAATGCGAGTCTTTGCATACAAACCATCCTGAGGACCTGATAAATTTCATTATCTTGTCTGATGGCCTGCTGGCGAGTTCATCTAGGTCTTGGAAAAAGTAGCTCCCTGGAAACCTGTTCCTGCTGTATTGGAGGCCAGGGCAGCGACATAGGAAGTGGGTTGTGTCCTCAAAAGCTCCCTCGTCACCGCAACCTCTGCAGAGTTCTTCTTCCGTCAGACGTAGTTTTTTCAAATGATACCGTAGAGAGTTATGCCCCGTGATAACCCCAAGGAGGGTGGAAAGGGATTTCCTGTCTTCCCGTATAAGTCTCTCGGTTCTGCCTTTATCGAAGGACGGCCATAGTTTTCTTGTGATTACACAGGAATCCAAAGAGGTCCATCTGGTGTTTGCCTCCTGTATGGCTATTTTCCCTGCCTGTTGCCAGTATCACAACGTCGTCTGCATAAGCAGTGATACTGACGCCCCTTTTTCTGAGCAGCTGTAGACCTTCGCTAAGAATTTTGTCCCACAGCAGTGGGGAAAGTACCCCGTCCTGAGGAGTACCCCGTCCTGAGGAGTACCCCGTCCTGAGGAGTACCCCGTCCTGAGGAGTACCCCGTCCTGAGGAGTACCCCGTCCTGAGGAGTACCCCGTCCTGAGGAGTACCCCGTCCTGAGGAGTACCCCGTCCTGAGGAGTACCCCGTCCTGAGGAGTACCCCGTCCTGAGGAGTACCCCGTCCTGAGGAGTACCCCGTCCTGAGGAGTACCCCGTCCTGAGGAGTACCCCGTCCTGAGGAGTACCCCGTCCTGAGGAGTTCCTCTGGAGGCGTATGCTACCAGCCTTGTTCCCCCAATTTCGGTTATTATGTGTCTATCTTCGAGTATGCTGACAATCCATCCGATTAGGCTGTTGTGAATATTCAATGTGCCCAGCGTTCTCTTTACCGCTTCGGTGTTGACATTGTTAAAAGCTCCTTCAATGTTAAGGAATGCAGCTAATGTGAACTCTTTTTCTTTCAGTGATTTGTCTATTGAGCTGACAACACATTGTAGCGCTGTCTCCACACTTTTCCCTTTCGTGTAGGCATGCTGGGCTGAGGAAAGGTTCCCTGGTCGAAGTCTGCTACGAATGTGTATGTCGATCAGTCTTTCGAAGGTTTTCAGAATGAAGGAGGTGAGGCTTATTGGCCTGGAGTCTTTCGCAGTGACTTGCTTTGCCAGCCTTGGGAATAAATATAACCTTAACCTCTCTCCACGTTCTTGGAATATACCTCAGTATGAGGCTATTTGTGAAAAGTTCCTTCAGTACCGGGGCAATTACAGTTACCGTTTTCTGCAGCATGATCGGGATGATACCGTCCAGTCCCGGGGATTTGTAGGGGGAGAATGATCTGATAGCCCACTCTATTCTATCCTCTGTGACCAAATCCGCAGGGGTTGCGTTTCCATGACGCTGTTGGTACTGTTGGTACCGTCATATCATATCTACGCTGTATCGTACAGCCTGGAAATTCGATTAACAATACTTCTTCTTTTGTTTATTACTGCACTTTGAAATTGACTGACATTTTTATTTTTACAGAAATCGCCTGGAGTCGAACTCGGAACATTGGAATGCATTGCTACTTTCGTTACGTGAATTAACTGAATGGGTTATCAGAAAGGACACAGAGTTGTCTACACTTGGAATAAGTCCTGTACGTGGTGATGCCGCTAGCTTACAAAAGCAACTGGTAATTCATTTCTGTTTCATTTTATTAAAATTATTTAATAAATCAAATCTTTTTCTATTTTAGGACGATCATAAAGCCTTTCGTCGGCAGTTAGAAGATAAACGGCCAATTGTAGAAAGTAATTTATTAAGTGGACGTCAATATATTTCAAGTGAGGCACCAGTTTCGGATAATAGTGATACGGAAGGTATAAATAATATTTATAAAAGGAAAATGTTACAGTAGTAGTATTTAAATGCTTTTAAATTACTTCTAGTTTTCACTTACATCATTCAAATGCAAGAAAAAATCAAATCTTCGTCGATTGTGTAGGATTTTGAGATTTTTTTTTAAACTTCTGTGGCAAAAATAAGTCTTAACGACAAAGCTTTTAACAAACTTGTGGATTCTATTTTGATTTTATTTTTTAAACCAAGCTCCAATGAGGAACCATGAATTTAGTCACGTAGCCTTTCACGTCGTACAACCGACCACACCAACACCGTCCAAGTGATGCTGTTAAAAAATATTTCATTGTATTATCCCATTATATTACCCCATATCGAAATCGTTACTAGCAAGTGAGCGCAAAATCAAACTAGTTTTACATTGCTAAATGCGCTCATCACTAGCAGCACGTAAGCTGCTTTTCATCTGTTTCTCTTAGACATTTTTTGGCAGCTGATACAGGCATTTGACTACCTACCAGTGATCAATACTGCATATTGCGCTTCCAGACAGAAATATGAAGCAAAATTAACATCAATTCGAATTTACTTAATCTTTGTGTGATTAATAATACGTAGTTGGGCAAATGACACTACGTGATAGATTACCAGTCAGATTTGCCCCAGCTGGATTATAAGCGCACTAGGAATTTATTATCACTGAAGACTTAGCATATCAGCACTATAGTATGCCAAGACCTGGCAGGCTGGCACTACTTTATTGGTAGACACCTCAAAAGTTTTACTCTTCTTTCGAATGACTTCTACAGGAGGTTTAAGGACAAAGAAGAAAAGGACAACTCTTCTTATCCTATGCACTTGCCTTGCTTTTTCCAGTCTTCGGAAGCTCCACGTAGGAGCCTACTATGCATACGCGTGCAAAACTGCCTGTGAGCTATCGCTGGCATGCATGCCCAGCCCTATATGGATTGTTTTGCGTCAAATATTTTATCTATTTCGGCTATTTTTTAGCGTCTTTTTAAAGTATTCTTTTTTTTTTTTTCAATTTAGGGAGATGCAGCATGTGGATATGTGTATCTTTTTTCGACTGAGCAATTCTTAATAGGCCATCAGCCAGTGTGATTATAGATTGAGAGTAAAAGTGGGAACGCTTCACCTTATCACTGCGGCCACATGTTACTCATAAGCTCATAAGCATAAGCTTATGATACCTGAATCCGTGATATCAGATATCAATAAGCTGTCAGAGTGGTGTGGTCATAACGCTTTGGAACTAAATATTTCAAAGTGTAAGATTTTCTCGGCATATCCTATTTCACTGCCACTTTTTAATGATTATTTTATAAACGATCTTAAACTTCACCGTCACAATGAAGTGAAAGATCTCGGAGTCATATTTGACAATAAATTGAATTTTTCATTGCATTATGACTACGTCATTTCCAAGTCTAACTATGTTAGGCTTTCTTAAACGTAACTGTAAAGACTTTCGAGATGTTCATAGCCTTAAGGCTATTTACTGCTCGTTAGTGAGACCTTATTTAGAGTATACATCCATAATTTGGGATTCACCATTTGATGTTCAAGACGTTAGATTGGAAAGAGTTTAAAAAAAACTTCACGTGATGTGCAATTCGTAAACAGAGTATGTTTGAAGAACTCCCTAATTATGACGGGAGGTGCAAAATTATAGGCTTACAAACTTTAAGTTTCAGGCGTAAGGCACCTTCTGTCATTTTCATTCGCGATATAATTAATTATCATATTGATTCACCGGAATTGGTTTCTCTTATTAATGTATATGCTCCCCAAAGGTCTCTTCGGGTGAGAAATTTTTTTTCCGCGTAAAGGCATAATACCAGTTATGGTAGCCATGAACCAATTTCAAGGTGCATATGCACGTTTAATCGGCTTTGCAACAAAATTGATTTTTGCTTATCTCGGGTAGAATTTAAAAACTGCGTTTACTCAATTGTTTTCGATTAAATTTATTGTTTGAGGTAGTCTATAAGATTGAAGATCGGTAGATGATTCCTAAGTCGCGCAACTAAAAACGGTTGTGTAAAGCGATACTGAGAGTAAACACTTTGAGAGCGTAGTGTTCTGTGTACTCTGTGATGATATCCAATAATGTCCTTGGGCGAACTGGCAGATATGTATATCGTCTACCTCATGGTAAAATTTATCTGAGTTATGATAACGTGCTCTGATTAAACTGTTACAGTGACACTAAATACTGATTCTTCGTTCACGTTTCACATTCTGAATGTGTTATCTTGGGTTATTCCCATAGTCAAGAGATGTCTTTTAACTCGACAATGTCCAGCAAGAAATCCTGTGACTATTCGAATCCGATTTCGGTTTTCGTTTCGTTCTTGTATATGAGATGTTTGACGTGAGCATTTTAGCTTCGGTTTTCGTCCAGTAAGCTTTGTTTTTAATCCCGTTTTTAATACAGCATCCTGCTGCGTTGATTAGTAAGCCACAGAATGGTCTTGACGCTTGAGTGGTTAAAACGAGAGACACTTTACCAGTGAAAAATTGGAAACTTCAGCTTAAATTGATCACATGTTGGACCATATAAAGATTCGATTCACTTTTATACAGACGGATCAGAATTCGGAAGTAGAGTGTGTGGTGGTGTCTTTTCCGAAAAGCTTTCCAGATCATTTTAGCGGTTTTCAGGCGAAAATTCTGGCTATGGAAGCCATGTCCTGACTGAAGTGAATGTTATATCTGTCAGTAATATTAGGACAAGGAAACGATAATTAAGTCCCTGGAGTTCTCTTTTACTTTAATGTTCGATTTAGATTTCCACTCGTCTATCATGTAGATGGCAAAGTCAGCATTCACCTATACTGGGTGCTAGGCCACAGAGATATTCCAGGTAACTGCATAGTTGACGAGCTCGCCAGACTTGGTACTACCCTAAATATCTTACCGAAATGCAGGTTGTAGGTATGCCTCTCGCTACGTCTAAACTTTTTAAGTTTAAGGAAAGCTGGACGCTTTCAGTATAACAAATCGCAGATGGGAGGATGCTACGACGTGTCAAATACCCAAACAGATCTGGCCTAGGTTGAATCAGAAGTGTTAAAGCGATCAGATATTAGCTCCATTATCGGTGTCCTAACTGGACACAATCCAATAAGCCTAAGTTAAGATCTATTGTCAAACGATTTCTGCAGTAGCTGCATGCATCTGTCCAGTCTTAAAAGAATACTTCTTCATCTTGGAGATCTTCTCTTCGATAACATTGGCGGCCTAAAGAACTAAAACGTCAGAAAGACTGTAGCTTATTTTGTGTTAAATCGACTGGTGTCTGGTCTAAGTGTGTCTTTATCTTAGTACAGACAGCTGAGGAAGCTAACATTGGCATTGGATGGATTAGATACATGTGCCATAGCCAAATGATTGGGCCAGACTTTGACAAAAATTACAGGGATATTCGAATAGCTATCTGCGTCGTGACGGGACACTGTGTGATAGGCAACCATGCATCACGGCTAGGACTATCCCACAGCGACTTCCGTAAGAACTCCAGGGATGAAGAGGAAATAGAATTCATTCGCCACTTGCTATGCGATTGTCCAGCAATAGCCACCATCTTCCCTGCGGAGATGGATGATCTAAAGAACATTGAGCTAAACAAACTTCTGAGATTAATGCAAATGTATATCTTAGTGGTTAAACTCAGCCACCGATAATGACATTTAGGTTCTCAAGGATCTACTCATGGACAGAATGGACTTATTGTTAGTCTAAGTGAGCCGTTGAGTGAGCCGGGTCAACTAGGTCACCCGTACACCTAACCTTACCTAGTAGAGACAGCCACTTAGCCCGCCACTAGTCCATATTTATTTTTTGAACTAAGTACCTAAATTAATTTGAGCTTTCACTATTGTTATCGACGTTATTTTAAAAGCCTCGTAATGGATGTATTCTGTTGCCCGTTACCGTAGTACGCGTCTTTTCCAGTAATTTCCGGCAGCTTTTTTGAGTTCAGTCTGTTAAGGTTTTGTTCTAATTGTACGTTTTATATGAGTTTCATTTGCTTTCTTTATTATCCAAGTTGTTTTGGTTATGTATATCCTCGGAGTTCTAAAAATCTAGAAAAAAAAAGATTTTGACAAATAATTTGGTATGGAATTTTTTATTTTCAGCTCATGATTCTGATTCCCGCTATATGTCAGCCGAAGAACAAACTCGCGAGTTAACACGAAGTATTCGCCGTGAGGTTGGCAAACTGTCAGAGCAATGGAATAACCTAATTGATAGATCTGATAACTGGAAACACCGCCTGGATGAATATATGACGGTAAGTGATAGTAAAGCTGTAAATGCAAGCGAATTTACACGCGATGCCCTCATTAAATTTCTCAGATATCTCGACAGTATTATTTATCTATTGTATATCTTTCTGACGCGACAGCAATTTAAGTTAATTATCCTATCTGTAGTGCTTTCGCATTGACTGGTTAGAGGGAAATATAAAAAATTCTACGATAACAAAAATTTATGTGAATATCTGTTTTACAAATGCTTTATGTATTCTTCTGTACATAAAAAAAAGAGAAATTAGAATGCAGAACTTTTGCAGAAAAGATTATTGCTATAAAATAATACACTCTGTGTTAAAAACACTTTTTTTTAAATTGTGCTATGCCCATGAGGAGTTAAGGCTGCGGAGGAGTTCCTCAGATCTTTTTGAGAGGTAATCCCTTTATGGAAAAAGCTTCTCCAAAAATTACACAGAGCCACACACTGCAGTTTCTAGACAGAATCGACAGATGGTATACGCATTGATACTTATTTTTTGGAGATGGTACTTGAGGTGACAGTGACCAGAAAGAAAGCTTGCAAGTCTGGCTGGCACTTTTAGCCCGTCTGAGTCCTTGAATGCTTGTTCAAATGAGATAAGAACATGGTGCTTTCCCAACTGTGTAGCGTACATCTGAAAGCATAATCACAGATTCCACAAAAGGATTCGGGTCCAATAAATAATTCGGAGGATTGCCTAGCGAGCAGATTTGCAAATTCTTTGCCTTCAATACCTAGGTATATGGCGCGGTATCCACCACAGTTTTACTTTTTTGCATAGGGCCAATGTTTGTAGATTATCAAACCAGTTTAACTTTGATTTCGAGTTAATTAAATGGGAGCTCAGAGGTTTGAGCGCCTCTTGACTTTCCGAGTGCTTACGGTGGTGATCAGCTCAAGCTCAGCTTGGACGAGGCTGTAGCTTTTTCCAAGTTGTTTCGAGATTTTGCGATTGGATCCGTATATCGCAGCACCAACATCAGAATCAATTTTTGATCCATCTGTATACAACACGTTTCCTTTTGGATCGAGCAGCGGTCCGCCAGTGGTCTATGAGTCCCGGCTAGGGATCTCAATCTTGAACCTTCTGTCAAAACAAAGTTATTTGTGTATAAAGTCGGAAAGTCGGGGAAGTGGGAAAGTAATTCCACGTGATCCACCTGATCGCAAAGAGGTTATTGGTTTTTCGAAAACTGACTGCGAATTGGCGTTTTTTTTTTTGACAAATATATGCAGGGAGTAGATCACAATAATAGCCTCGATGGTTGCCGTAGGCCAGGTTTGCATTGCGCATTTGATAATAAGGCTTGCTAGTATTTGAAGATAAACGCTTTCAATAGAGAGTTTATTGATGGTTGCAACATGCTTGGTTTTCGTTCACCAGACAATGTATTCTTAAACAAGATAAGGCTAATCACCGTAATATATAATCTGCAAGTGACCTTCGGTAATAGGTATTTTTCTTCGTAGGAAAATCCTGTTTACAAATACAAATATCAGGCGCAAAAGACCGTAGAGCATAGCTTCTCGCGACGTTTCGTATTGTGCGCATAATATTTTTTCACACAACTTCCATTTGACCTGCAGTTTAGAGCTATATCCGAGACCGAGAGGCTTTCTTATGACCTTTATTACTCTCGCAAAGGTGGGACCGTAAAAAACTTTTTGGGCTTTTCTGGGATTCGAACCTTGAACATCCCGCTCAGTAATCCAATGCACTAACCACTGAGCCACGGCCCCTAAATCCTGCTTAAATTATCCAAATACTTGGGCACTTAACAATCTTGCTACAAGAATCAAGAAAAGGACGATTTTTTTTTTTTTTTTAACTAATTTCAAATCTTCCCAGTAGCTTATACAAGATTTATACAAAATAATTCCATTTTAAACGATCCATTGAGAGGTATGTAGCTGACCGAAACAAAACAATAACTTCTTTTTATCTGAGGTTGAAGGGATATTTGTAAGCACAAAAAAAACATTGAAAATATTAGTTTCGAAAACATCTCATTGTTACTGAAAAGCTTCTAAAACTATTTTAAAATGTTTTCAAAACATAATAATAAATCCGCGAGATCAAAACCTACGTAATCAAATTCTAAGAAGTTATGCACTTGCTATAACCCCGACTTTATTTGGCGTTTATGACTCTTAAAAAACCGCGTGCCTTTCTTTTCGTCGTCTACAGACGAAAACGTCATCTAACCACGACAAAAAAGGTTTGTAGTAGTTTCTCCTCATAAATTATTCCGTAAAGAGAAACGACACGACAAATGTCGTAAAAAAACGAAAATTTCTGTCGAAGATTTTGATGATACATAGCTATTTTTCTATTCAATTGCTTAGTTTTTTTATTTTTATTACAATTCAAACGTGGAACGTAATACTCAACGCTGATATACATATTTACTGCACTAAATTTCTAGTTTTCGAGTTTGCTAAAAACCACCAATTCACTGTCGGATTAGACAGAATTATGGGTGTAAGCGCACTGCGATCTTATATATCTATTGTGCTCAGTCATCACTGTCGGATTAGTAAAGTAAACAATAATAAAAAAAAGTGGAACTTTATTTTTTTATTGGAACAAATATTAAAAATGCATCAAAAATTGCACATACGACAGACTTAAGAAAATTTTATTTATTTAGTTATTTTATTCCAAAATAAGATTTCATTATAAATTTATTTTATCTAATAAAAGTAATTATTCAAGTTAAAAAAAAGTACAAAACTATGTCAAAAAATTTTACATGTGTAGGTACATCACAAAAATTGCACTTAAACTTTACGTCAAGGCTTATCGCATATAAAGTGACTATCGATGATTACACCAAAGTACTTATTCCTTTCGATTCTCTCAAAAAAATCGTCCTGATGTCTTCCAGTGCAGAGGTTGATCTTAACAAGAGATATTTTCTCTACATAATGGTATTGCATGAATATTTCCTTCACCTTAACGTGAAAGATTTATTTCTTAGGTAGTCGCTCAGCCAGTCAATAAATATTTCTCGAATTCCTAGTCTGACCAGTGCCGCTATAATTTTTGCTGTGTTCTGCATTTCCAAGGGTTTACTGAAGTAAATGAAAAATACCAAGACACGATGATTTATATTTTATATGGCGACTATCGTTAACCACATTCATGTCCTTCCTTGGCAGCTTGATGATCAGAGAATGAGCAGTACAAGTTCTTTGTCTTTTTTCGATACCCATTTCCTTTCGAAACATACACCCATACATCAACTGCTCATTGCAAGGACGTTTGATCCTCACTTATGATGGTTCCATCGTCAGCAAAGAATAACTGATGCACTTCGGGGTCCGTCACTTTTCCTTCAAGCAGATTATCTAGGACTGTAATAGATACCAAAGAACTTAAAACGCTTCCCTGGTGCACACTGACTTTAATTGGGGACTCTTCAGTGACTCCGGCGGGGCATCTTACTCTTGTGTTTGCTCCGTCATACATGTCCATGATCATCTGTACGTAGGGTTCTGGATGTCTTATCGCCACCCATATCAGATCTCTTAGTTGTCTGTCGAGTGCTTTTTCAAAATCCAACACCAGATGCAAATCCCTTAAAGAATCACGATGTTTTTCTATTATGGTCCTTATACATTGGATTGCATCTGTGGTTGTTTTACCCGCGACAGCCCCCCCTCTGGTCATCAATTGCCGCAATCCGCCGTTCCGCTCCACGATCTTCATGGTGTGTGACATCAGCTTAATAAAACAGCAATTATCACCGTTTCACCCTTTCCTTTGTGCAAAGAAAAAAGATAGCTTTCCCTCCACTTATAAGGCATTGGATCTCCTCTCATGAGTTTGGAGATGACAATCATGAGCCATATGGAACCGATGCCTCCCATCTTTTTCCAAAACTCAGAGGGAACTCCTCCGGCCCAACTGTTTTTCGCTTTTTGGGGTACTCGTTTTTAACCGCTTTCCCAACTTTATCGACTGTTATAAAATTTTAAACTTTTCGATTAAAAGTCCCTCACAAGACTGTCGCCACAAGGAGTTGGCCTTGAGCAGTGTTAATGAACTTTGCCGAACGAATCTCCTGAACATTTGTTCTTCTCTTGGCGGCTATCTTGCAGATGGTTGTACAAGCAACCCTGCAGAGATCTTGAAAAATATGTTGGCAACGCATCCATTTTGATTAAAATCAATATTTCTTCCTAAAACCAGAACTACACCATTCCTCACATAAAATTTTACAAAAACGGCCAAGTCACCATCCCTGCCAAGCTTTTTGGAAGGAAAAGGTTTTCTTTTAGTAGAAAAGTTGATTTTTTTCACACCGACGCGACACGGCTGAAAACCAACGACGGGTTTGGTGAAGGTGTTCCCTCTGGCAGGCTTAATCTTAACCTGGCCTTCCAAATAATTTTGAAAACATTTGTAACCCTAGGGATGGGGTGCTGTTCAGGGGTAGATACTATAATTCGTTGTTTAAATACCACATATATTATATGACTGCGTTTTCTAAGAAAATTTAATTCGAATCATTAGAATTTTACTGATAACAAAACACTCATAAAAATCCGATACGTGGATGTCACTTGTACAGTACAAGTCCAATGTCATGGTTTTTCTCCAACAAATTTGATTTATATCAAAAGTGAACTATAAAAATCCCACACAATGAAACGTATCTATGAATATCGTTGGCTCGAATCATCTGGTAATGCTATCCGTACGCAACAATAACATACATGTTGTGGCCCTATGTATGTACTTGAAATTGTTCGAAACAGCTACTCTGCTCATACACCCTTGTGCAAAGGCAGAGATACGGATACCCGACTCGCTAAGTTGGTTTTGTTGACATAGTCGTTGTTTGGAGTTGACCGGTTGTAGGTAGTGTATCGGTGGCGGTTCGCATACGCAAAATCCCACCTATAGGGGAGCAGTGCCATCCGTTTAGTTCTTCTGTTTTGTTTTTGTATAAATTTCTTTTCACTTTGATATTTTGCAAGGCGCGAAAACCACAATATTTTTTATCGGACACCTTACATCCAAGACAGAGAAAAAAAAGGAGATAACACTCGAAAAATAAAAACAAGAAACTTTTTTGTCGGCGGAATTCATTCAACGACGACAGTGTCTGTCGTTGTTTTTTTTTTTTTTTTCATTTTTTTTTTATTTTGTTTCTTCCATGGGATATTTTTAGAATGCAAAACGCTGACTCTGAGTCTCCCTTTTGTTTATGTGAAACTCAGATTTTTTGAGTGCATTTCAAATTCAGTTCAGTTTTAGTTTTAGTTTTAATCGTGTTTTCAGTGCGTTCGCGTTGCGTTAAGAGATTTTATTTACGAAGGCGCGGTCCGCGGTCGTGTGGTATATGATAATTTTTGTTTTATTAATCCTTTTATCTATCTGTGTATCTAAGAACTATAAATGGTGCTGGTAAAAAAAATAAAAGAAACAATTTGCATAGTGACGCGCTGCGTACAAGCATTTTAGACTGCGTTTTGTGTGAATTCGGAATTTCGATTAAAAACAGGACATGAACATGAAATCTTATTCGAACATGCATTTGTTGGGATAGACTTAAACTATCCCGGTATCATAGTAGCCAATTTAATTTGAACTTTGTTTCATATTATTACTTAGTGTCGTTTAGGCCATTATGTATTTATTTTTTATTTTTTTTTTTTTTAATTTTACGAAATTGAATGAGAGTCTTTTGTCCAACATTACTTGGGTATTCTTCAAATGACACGAATTTCCGCTTAGTCAGTCGTTAATTCTGTTGTGCAGGATGGCGCCATGTGTACATAAATAATTACCGATGCGTGTATAAATTTGTCTTTTTTCTTTTCTTAATCCTTTGCCAAAGTACTGAGAATTGCGTTGATATACAATTATTTTTGCACTGTCCAGTATATGCATACATACATGCACATGTACATGGCTGCTTATTCTTGATTTTGAAGTGTGTGACCTACCCATAATACTGCTATTTTTCTGTAATGTGTATAATTTTTGTATCTGATCAAGACATCTGAGATGCACTTCCCTTTTTTGTGACAATATACAGTGGTGGCCACACAATTAAAAAATGTAGTTTTATAACAATCCTAAAATGTATAACTTTTATTTAGCAAATAGGCAGGAACAACTAAGCTTTTATTTAACTAAAGTTTTGACTGGTCATACAATTAGAATCGGAAACGAAAGATGATATTTGATATGATATGATAAAGTAAATATTAATATTTTGAAGAAACTCTCGACTAAGGTATAGTAATTTGATGGTGGTACACCCAGGGCTCTTTAATGTTTGGAAAAGCTCGTCAAAATTGCTTGGGTTCTTCCCAATCCTTTTCTAATGTCTGTCCACAAGGTTTCTATAGGACTCAAGTTCGAACCTTGGACCAGTCAATGCAAAACATTAACTTGTGTATCCGCAAACCACTGTTTTATAATACATACATTTTCGTAGGTATGTATATGCATATGCTTTGGATCTTTATCGTGCTGGAAACCATAATTTATCGACATGCGCGCAAAGGAATAAGGTTCTATGATATTTTCCATGATGCCTTAATAGACGTGTTTATCCATTCGACCATTTATCCGCATTAATGGATCAACACCATGTCGAAAAAATGCACTCCAAACCATTATGTTTTCACCTTCATGCTTACCGGTCTTTAAAGTGTATTTTGGCAAAATCTTAAGGAGTTATCTTTGCGCAGCTTAGCAAAACTCAATCGCCTCTTCAGATTCTTTTTTAACACAAGCTATTTTTTTTCGTACCTACAATACATCCACGTAGATCATGCTCAAAAAGTAGACGCATTATGCTTCTAGGTGATAAGTTATTGATCGATTTGAGGCGCAACAATTTCCTTTATTTGGAGTCCAGAAAAGATCGTTTTGGTTTACTTGGCGTATCAGTCTGTCGGTCGGTAGGTTTTCGACATATCGGCTTTCTTTTGGGATTATCAAAGCCGCCAGTACATATATGTACATATGTATTTGTATTGCTCTAAAAACCATCTTCACGCAGTTTAATCGTTTTTCTTTTGAAAACAACTCGAATTTATGCAAACACTTGTGGAATATACGCATTCCAGCTAAACATAGTGGCGTTTGAAAAAAAAAGTCTAATTTATGAAAACCGGGTAGAGTTGTTGTGTATAATGGTACTGCTTTACGCCGAATAAACGGGTGGTAAAGACACTAGATTCATCAAAAGCAGCTCTTTAAATTTTGTAATTAACCATTCAAAGAAAACTGTATGAACATTAAACACTCACATGTAGTCGATCTTACTTTTATAGCCTTTATAGCCTTGTATGCTCCGATCTCAACCAATCTTTGAATTATACCAAAGTATCGTACTAAATCAACATATCAAAACGAGTAATAAATTTAAGCAGAATACGACTAAGATTTATGGCGGAACTTACAGTAGGGCACATGAGTTTAAACAAATATGTATTTGTCCAGACTCGGAAACAACAATATGTGTCAACTGAGAGAAGGAAGACGAAGTTGTAGAATACTTTCTGCTAAAACAGAAGATACTGAGGGACTTAACAATATCTAGTCGAACACACCTCAGAAAGGGAGGAATCAGTGACATACTGGAATTTGCTAGGCGTTTTCTCGATCACTACATGATATAATGCTCTCTTATACTCACCATGATCCCAAAAACTGCTTCTGCGCTCGAAACAAAATTCCTTACTTATTATTAGGCGAGGGGAATACAACAGGCCAAATACAGGCGTAAAGGCTCAACTATAATAGTCGAAAGCTAATGTCAAAATTCCACGCTAAGTTTTTTTTCAGTACTGTCAATTGCTCAATTTGTGATGAAGTTTGTTGCTGTCAAATAACCTACAGTGATTTGCAAAACACCAAAGATGGCAAAAAATAAATCGACCATTTTCGTATGCTAAAAACACAAAAAAATTTAAATATTCATGCATATGTATACTTTTTAAAACAACAAAAGCGGTAGGAAGATTGAAACAAGAAAAAAAAATACTTCATTTTCTCATACTTTGCCAATGACAAAAACAATGAAGAAATATATTTCTTCTGAAGTTGTTTTAGGCCATAAACCTGTATATTTCCGTATTTATAAGAATATTTCTATTCACTCAATTAGGACACCTATCCTTTAATTCCCTTATTTTTTATGATTCGCTTTGGCACTGAATCCATTAAATTTTTTCTCTGATATTTTTTTTGTACCAAACTTCCTCAAGTACCTACTTCATTGAGTATTTTGCCCAAGGTAGGCATTTTGTTGTTCTTTTTCAATACCATAATGTGTCAGAGATTTTCGATTGGGCCTAATTACCTTACCAGACGACTGTAGAAATTCCTTTTTCGATCAGACGGCTGCAGTATAGATCAAGCGAAATGAAACTAAGCATGGTTTCCATTGCCGATGTTGGTTATGTTCTTATTAATGTCATAAATCCCTTTGGGTTTTAGTAAAGTTTAAAACCTGACATTATTCTCAAGTGTCTTCCACTAAACTAGCCAACTACATAAGTATATGTACGAATGAGTCTTGCAACCGCCGTATATAGCCAGTACACCACAGATGGTTTGAGGTCCTACGTATTACTGAACGCCTTTTTGCAAGAATAGAAAGCTAGGCTTGCTTTCTTGATGCGTCCATCAATGTTATTCTTCCAATTAGTAGTCCACACTACAAAGAAGTACGTTCGTCAGTGGAGTTGAAAAGCTCTTGCTACTAAGCACGTTACTCTTCATAAAGTAGGTGGTTGTAGGTGGCGCTAGCCGGTGTTATTTTATTTCGTCAATGGTCGAGAAGCATACACTTTCCTCTAGTATGTAGACTTTCAAAGTACAAACACACTCGTATGTACTAAACTCAGTCAAACAGGTACTATAGGTGGATTTTAATTTAATTCAAAAGCCATCATGGGCTTTCCAGCATGACACGCTCACCAAAAACCGAAAAAAAAAATTCTTAAATAATTTTGCCCTTACCTGCCCCTGCGGTTCAGTTGTACGCTTCAATAGTTTTTCATAAATGATTCTCCAACAATATTGTTAGAGAATCATACTGTTGAGTTATTTTACATAATAGGACACATTTCTACCATTTTCCCAGTATAGTCTAAAAACTCAATGAATGCTGCCGAAAATTTCATACAAAAGTGGTACTAGAAAAGGAAATAGGCTAGTGACGTAATGCCTATCGTATCCGTTGACTTTGGTTGCCGTTGTTGGATTACGAATTCCCCTGGATTGGAATGGGGTGTCTGAATCATTGAAGTATGACATACAAATGACGACTTTAATCTTTTTTTTTATTGAACTACAATTTTGCAAGTTATTCTGATACGTACCTACTCGTGTGCATGTTTGTATGTACATATGTAACTATAAAATTGAAAGTGAAGGTTGGTGTAGAATTAATTTTCTTTAACTTAAGTAGTGCGAGGCAACACTCCTTAAATATACTCATTAAGAACAATCTTACGAAATTTATTATTGATAACATTTTTTGATATAATTGTTCACTTATATACCATCATCGCAAAATAAAATTGTCAGATACTGATATTCTCACCAAAAAAAGGCAGCGGAACATACATATATGTACATACATATGTACATACTTTGCGTTTATCCAGTAGTCGAGAGGAAAAAAAAGTACTCTATTGGTAATTACAGGCTTAGAACTTACCCAGCAACTCGGAAATGCTGAAGAATCTGTCTGAATTTGCAAAATATACATATGCTCTGCTGATTCTTCGTCATTGCACATTCTGCAAATATTATCTTGAGCTATGTACATATGTATTTCCACAGTCGTATATTTTTTCTGTTAGGAAACCCGGTGCTTAGCGAATTTTCCTCCTAGGTAGGGGTTGTTTCCAACTCACAACGTTTTGAGTTGGTAGATTGAGGATGAGGGTCTAGGGCTGCAGTTCTCATTGTTCCTGTTGTACAGACATAGGCTAGTCGTTCTAGTTTATTGAACCTGACGAAGAGTTCCATCTCTGATATGTCTCTCAAGTATTTTTTCCACTGTTTTAAGGGAGCACGAGGTGATGCTTATCGTCCCATACGATTAAGGCATTTCTCTGGGTCTACGACCTACTTTAAGTATATACATAAGTACATACATACATATATTTTACGATAACCTCTCCAGCTTTTTGGTATAAAACCCCACGCATAACTTGTCCTTAATTCTTGACCCATTGTATCACGTTTATTTTTAAGTCAAGTTTTGGATCCGCCGTGACTGTGTTTTAACTGACCATTTATCTGGAGGAGACAGAAATCGTACTCTTTTGTTTTGGCGCTAAAAAGCATAATTTCTGGTTTGCCTTGATTTACCTCGAGGCTGGATGGTATCATGTGCAGATCAGAGCTAGGATTCATTCAACACTATCGCGATGCATAGTCAGCTGCTTCCAGGTATGCACTTTTTGTGAAGAGACCTTTAGAAACTATTCAAAAACTATTTTTACGTTGATGGTCATTATATCGTACGTTTACATGACGTGCGTCAAAAACTCACGCATGTAGATCAAACCAAGTTAAGACTATTATTTTTGCACTAATAGACAAATGAGGGTAATGTTGTATGATGCGACCAGAATAAATTAAGTCAGATATGTGTAAGTCTTCTTATTCTTCTGTTTCTTTTGTTTACCATTTCCTTACTATGCGAACTTACATATGTATGTATAACGCGTTTTCCATTTTTACTAAATTGGTGCTACACCGCTTATTGGAATGGATATTGTCGGGAACCTCAAAATTAATTTGAACGTTGCTCGTTCCTGAACATGAAGACTTCGTCGGATACGGGCAGATCTAATGCAGAGTTGTATTCTATATATCCACACTGGCTTAAGTACCTGCTTGTGTAAAAAGAATTTATTCTCTGTATTAAGTTTGGAGTCTGTTCCAAGTTACATACATACATACATACATACATTTCTCTAGCTCTGCGTTTTTTCTTCACGAGCTACTTTCATTTCAGCTTTACATCCAGTGTCATACCAAGATACTTAGCCTCGTTTGCAAATGGAATTCGAACTAGTTTAACAAATCGGTGAATTATTCATTTTTTAAATTATTTATTTATGTTTTATATAATCTACCGAAAGGATTTGGTTTTATTTAGAGCGGTTTGCATTGTTCATTTTTTGAATCTGTCCAATGCTTCTTGCCTTCTTGCAATTTTCCAGTCTCCAATCGTTTTACCTACTGCCAAGATGGCAGTGTCGTCAGTACATATACATAGCTAACACAGTGCTATCTAATTGCGGTATATCACGAGTATATAATATATACAAAGGTGGCCCAAGAACGATTTCTTGCGGTACTCCAGCCAATATTACCTTAACGTCTGAACTTTCTTTTTTTTGTGCGTACATATCTACTTAAGTTGATCACTAGCTAGTCCTTCGTGGTCCATAGACCATAAATCCTCCATTTTTCAACTACATACTTGCAGTCTGCCGTTTCATTTATCAAATGATATACATATTTATGAATGTACATATGGACATACATATGTATGTACCTCCATAGTCCATATAAAAGCACATCCTCTCAGATAAGTAAATTTAATGAAATAGATAATAATTTCGTGAGATATCAAATTCATTTGGATAAGATAAAAAAATATTACAAAGATAAACCGTGATATATGTACACTCGCGTTTTCAGCACAGATTCTTATGAATAATACTTTTATTATACTTTGCACACCTGGATAATGAATGCAAGTTCTACGAAACAGAGCGGTAAATGCTTTTAAGCACAATTTTGCAAACATTCAAACTACACTTGAACCTTGTAAGTAAAACCAAATAGGAAAACCTAGAGAGGTAAACCTTGAAACGCAGTGTTATTCAGGTGTCGTCTTTTTTTTTTTTTTTGTAACACCGCACCGTTGCTGATACTGAAAGAATTCTATGTAATTCTTTTAATCAAAAGTTTTTCAAAAAACTTAATGAAAATCTGTTTACGTACACAGAACACGCACAACGTTCTATCATAAAAAACAAAACAAAAAAACACAGTTAATCTTTCATCCGTGTTAGTGAATGTTGCTGTTTCTCTCGTGAATACTTAATGCAAAGAATTCTGTTGAGAATGCATTGCGCAAGCACGTATGATAGGTCGGTTTGGCATACATAGTACCTTCATACAGATAGATGTAAGTAAAAGAAGGGAGCATTCAAATAAATGTGGAGATTTCGTCAAGTCTTTTCTTGTAAATGTACATAAACGAAGTTCAGTCACTGAATAAAGTATTCGTACACCTTTTAGTTGTTTTAATTGTATAAAATACTCATATTACTTGCAACACATGCAAACGAAAGATGTTTTGACAAATTCAACATGAAATACTCGCTACATATTTGTGTTTATTGTAAACGTAGCTAAACGTTAACGTGGCTCAATAGCAGCAAATCGAGCTGTGTTTTTCCATTTGCGGATATGTACAAAATGAATTATGATCAATGGACTGTTTTTATATATTTTCGTTTTCAACTCCAATTGAAAAACAAAATAATACTATTATATATACATACATATGTGCTTACATATACATACATACATATGTATTCTTGCATCATATTCCTACAATTAAAAGAAGTGCTGTTTATCAATACTTAAAAATTTGTGCTAGCGACTTTGGATTTAAGTGCCTCCTTTCTTCGTTCTGTTCTCAATACATTTTTCAGATACCTTTGATGTTTAGCTCTTGAACTGTATTGTTTCTACGACCGTACACACGTGATTTAAGGTAGATCCAGCAGTTTTCGATTGGGTTTTGAATACTGAAAGAATTCAGAAAGAATTCAATCGAAAGAACGCTCCTAATAACTTTAATATATTGACAGTTATTGTACAGTTATTACGAGAACGATTTCATGTTTCATACGAAAGGAAGTTGAATGAATAAATTAACTTGCTTTGCTCCAATATCTACTGTCGTAGTTCCTGATTGTTTAGTCAATTTCAGCTCCGTTGCTGGTCTCACAATGAGTTTTCCTTAAACTGCCACCGTATTTTTGTCAGTGATACATATGTACATATGTATGTATGTATGTATGTATATCTATTCGAATAGTGGAAGTCGCTTTATGACAATAGTGAAGGGACCGATCAAATGCGGTCGTTTTATCCGGCGGTCGTTATATCCGACTGCAGAAAAAAACTAAATATAATAAACCAAAATGCAACTACAGGCACATAAAATACACACCTTTTTATCAATACAATTGATACAAATATCACTAAAATTAAGAGTAGCTATCCGGGAGACACATCAAATAAGCTCCAAATGAAAGGAAAGTTGTCGTTAAATATAAGCGACTTCCATTGTGTATTTAATATAGATCGAGGTGGAGTTTTGCGTTCGCGTAAGGCTTTTTGGACAATATGTCGATTAGTTCTTCGTGTTGTTTTTCTTTTGTCCGCAATAATTCTGAGGCATATACATATTCCTGTACTGCACTTGAACCTGTTGATACGTCCACTTTTTTTTAGAATACTGACTTGGTAGTCAGTTCCAAAATGAGCTATTTGAGCATAGCTAAACTTCTTCTCTGTCAGCAAACCAGCAACCCGTGACACACTCATAAAAATAGTAAAATACGTGGAAAATATAATCCGTCATAATTCAATGTCGTCGAGCAAAGGCCCATATTGTCAGTTTCGTTTGTTGATCGATAAAATCGACTGTCATCGAAAGTCAATTCTGATATTGCTAATTTCTATTTTGAACAAAATTTTTCATTTTGACAGTTGATCTTTTTCGTTTACATTTTCCTGATCGATAATTGCGTAGGAAGTGCAATGTTATGGAAAAATGTTCATGTTTTGTATTGACAATTTATAAAAAAAATAATAATAATTAATTTAATTACAGGACAACTTTTTTTGTATTAGGTATTGAAAATTATCTTGGAATTAGATAAGCAAAATACAAATTTATTAAACCAACATATACTTAGTGAAAGATAGTTTCTTCTTCGGAATCGTCAAAAAAAATTCGGTGCAAATCATTTTTTCTTTAATTTATTTCACTGAAATCTATTTATCGAACTATTTTGTTTGTAACACGAAAATTAAAATCGAAAACAATAACCCAAATGTCAAAAATATATGCAGAAATATATTCACAATAACCACGTTCGTTATTCACAGTAACAAATATCTTTGTTGATTGAGATACACAATACATACCAAAAAGGGAATATGTTTATGCCATCGACTTTTATCGAACTGAACGGTGATCGACACTCGCAATAAGGCCTAAAGTGTCCAGGGTTTTCCTTTGGCTGGTAGTGAAATTTCCATCTGATTTAAGAAGCAGCCCAGTCCATTTAAGTGCTCTTGATATAGAATCTTTTGGAGAGGGGCTGCAGTCGCTAAAGTTTCTATACTCTGACACTTTTTTTCCCCAAGTAGGTCTTTTGGATTTTTTTGAAGCGTTACATACGTGCAAAAGTTGTCTTGTCGGGCTCTTAATTTGAAATTATAGAATGTAAGTATACGATTATGCTAGACATCTGCTCACTAACCTGATCGCAATAATTTGTTTCGACTGCCTAATTATGTACATACATATATCAAGTCGTCTACAAACGAATTTATTAAGCTGTGTCAATGTTTTTTCTCCCAACTGTAGATTGGAGAACATATAGTTGGTATTTTTTTGCCGGTAATTAAAAACAAAACGGAAAATTATAACCAAAAAGTAAATAAAAAAATGCCGATAAAGGCATAGTGGCTTTATTCTTTTACTATTTCTGTGTATGCTTAAGATAAATCCCATTTCTTTTATACCATTGTCGTCACTTCCTGGCATTTAAAAAAGAAAATCTTTTAGGGGAAAATAATGTCAATGAAGTTTGACTTCGATTTACATGTTTTTGTATGCGTTCGCACGTTTGTACACTTTTCACATCTGATTAAGATGTGAAGCAGCGTATGGGCGTCACTGTGGTTTTCTTTTCCATCTGATTTTACTTTTCGAGCATTCACTTTTTCAATGTCATTGACATTGAGAGAAATTCCAGTCGATTCTATTAGCAAAATATCTCACGATCATTATCGAGTTGCATATCTTGAAAGAAAAGTTAATGGTTGTTTAAAACTCACATAAGGATTATTTTTATTACTGTAGACGTTTGTGTTGCACTTTTATGTAGATCGCTGGCATATGTTTGCCGGAATAACTCTATTAAGGAAAGATTTCACGAACACAATGTACATCCGGTTAAACAGGGTGTTTCAGAAAGTTTAGATTGACTAATATTCTCCTCATCATATTGAAAAAAAAATTTTGAAAATATTTGCGCAATCTTTTAAGGAATTATAATAATTTTTGTTATATTTTTTTCTACATCGAATCTGTACCATTTTAAGCGATTTTTTTTTCTTACGAACGGGAAATTTCCAACGTTTGATATCATAAAAGATACGAAAATATTCAGCACAGTTCCTTAACAAACTATAGATAAATCTGCATAATTTTATTAATTGTATTTCCAATTGAACATCATTTTTTACAAACTTAAAAAAAATTTATATAACCATATTCTGTTAGTTGCGTCGGTTAAAATATAAGTGAAACACTTAAATTTAACGCATTTAACCGAGGAACGCAGTTACGAGAACCTCACGAAAATACGTTAAAAAATACAAAATATTTGGCTTTTCTTTTGTTTTCATAATCGCATTGTTTTTACAGAAGCGAATAAACATTTCTTCTCAAAATATGTAGGCAAAATGAAACCAGATTTGGCTAATTTTTTTTTATTAAATACTTATTTGTTAACGCAAATCCACTATGTGTGTGTATGTGTTTTTAAATAATTAATTAAAGTTTCAGTTCATGTCTTGTTATAGAATATGTTTACCAAAGAATTCCAAAGAACAAAAAGTGATTTCTAGTTTATAAAAATATGTGAACTTACCAAGTGACTAAATTGTGTGTTTAACTGTAATTAAAAGACAGTACATAAAAATCAAAATCAAAAATCATTAGGATAATTCAAAATGAGACTCTTTTCACCTTTGGAAAAATCTGAAGGAAGTCCACAGTACCTCTTATCAACAAATAAATTCACCAGTTCTGTTGAAAACACCGCCGATGATTCCTTAAGTATGACGAATTCATCGTTGAGTTCAGAAACTTTATTCTCTGGAATAGAGTTATATGAAGCATCATCTGAAAAAGATATAAATGATGATAGAAACAACGGAAGTACTTCACTTGCCTCGACATCATTAAGTGATCAGGAGCATTCAGGAAGCGCAAACAGAAAGGACAATACGAGCTCGCGGTATTCCTGGTTAATACGAAATCAATCAAATCAACAAGAGACATCGGAAAACAGCAGCAGCAGCAACAATTTCAAAACTTTCACTAGTGACTGTGAATCTGCAGACAACGAATCGTTGTCAGATGAGCGATTCTATGCAGAATGTAGTGATATTACTTTAGTCGATGATACGTATTCAAATTGTGATCCAAAAAATGAGGCCGAGCGAATGTTCTATCAAGTGGTTGAGATGCTGCGGTGCGAAAAAGAGGTTTGTTACTTATGCTTTAAGGGTTTTGGTTTGTAAATATGAATTGACATTTTCACCTTTTTTTATGACAATTTAGAGAATATGGAGAAAAACAATATAATCTTGATTGCGACCATTGACCGGTTACGAGTTGCTTCTTAACATGAAGTACCCTTCAATTATTTGCTGTATGTACTTATGTGTGGATAATTGACAGAACCTACAGCTAACAATAGTATTTTTGAATCTAATCCGATCTATGAAATGTTTGTTTAAAAGTTCCTAGGGACACGTGTTAGGTATTGCTCATTGGATATTTAAATTATGTTTACTTTATATAAGGTGAAAGCACCAAATGCTGGCTGTTTTCAGAGGCAATAACAAAATAAATTAATCTTTCATTTAAAAGTATAAGTAAATTGAAACTTACGCTTTTCGCGGTATGCAACTTTAGCTAATGAGCTCTAGAATGCAGGGCTTCAATTCATTTTATAGGTAAACCTTTGCTGCTTATTTTCAGGTGCTATATATATCCATCGCTTTTATGTCTTTTTTTTAATAAGTATCTGGGCGGCAAAGACTTCCTTCCGCTTCCCTTTCAATTCAGTCGGCTCATTTGTCGTGATTTTTCCTGATTATTTCTGTTTCCTTTTACCTTTCAAGGTAAGATTTTATTGGAGAATTTTTACGGGAGCCCTTAATCAGTAGGTCTGTAGATTTTTACCGCTACCGCTGTTCTATTTATACGAATAAAGTTGATTTTCATATAAATTTTATTTTAACTGGTTTATGTACATAGTGCTTTCTACCATTGTTTAGCGAATGGATTTTCAAAACTCCGAATTCAGTCATTGGACAGAATTCTAGTTCTCGCCGATCTCAAACTTTTAGGCTTTAGATTATTTGATTGGATTAGTGCGAAGGTTGTCAATCTGTTGGGAACTCAACGTCCCCTTATCCTTGTTTTTAGTTGTTTAAAAGTTTATACCAACGAAGCCTTAACTGGCTCAGATCAGAGTTGTAGCTGCCGGTAGTGACGTTTTGTCATGTAGCTTGGGAAAAAAAATGAAAGCATCTTTAAGTAACGTTCTCCACTGATCGGTAGTGCAACCATTTTCTTGGAAAAAATAAGGCACAGCACACAATGCAGTTTCGTCTCATTGACTATCTCAGGCTTACTGTCACTCCATATTCGGCAATTTTGTTTATTGAGACTCCCGCTTAGGTCAAAATGTGGAAGAATTCATTTTTATGGCAGAACCTACAGCGCTAATTGTTTCTTGCATCCGAACTGTAGGATTTTGATGATACGGTCTTCGTTCAGTTGTCGCACGCGCAGCAAAAGCATTAACCACCCTAATTATGGTTCATCTGCTCGGAGCAGTGCCATCAAACTCTCGCCTAACTCTTTATGTCCTTATTTTCTAATGACTAATCTGTAAAACAAAAAACAAAATTAATCAAAACATAGCACAGAAAAAGTTACTTATTGCTTTTTCTCAATCACCCTATATTTATGTGCATCTTATTGAAATTGAAACCATTTTAAAGAACTACTGTCTTTGAAAAATAAGTCCACAAATAACTAAACTGAAATTCAATACGTATGTACCTATGAAACTTGTGCAACTTCAGTTCATTGTCTCAAAGTTTATAATCCTGTACGCTTTCTTGCAAGCTAAGGAACTAAACCTAGACATCCTGCAGAAAAAAAAGTTAGTAGGAAATTCATATACAGCTACGTACATTATGTGTAAATGGAAAAGGCAAAAAGGTATTGCTAATTTTCGCTTTGCTTAATGTGATACGCTCATGGAAGGATTATAGACAAGGAGTAAATCCAATATGCTATGGAAAATTCTTAAAATGTCATTTACTTTTTCGAGGAATTATATTCTTAACCTAAGCACTATGTAGAAGCAACAAATAAAACATAAAGACGTTGTCCTTGTTGGTGTAATATAATAATTCTTTCTGTTAATTTACCTACATGCGTGTTTGTATGTACAAGAGGGCACAAAAGTCATTACCTCATTGGCTCATGCTCATTTTTGCAAAAGCGTCTTATGTCTTTTGACGTTTAGGAAGTAATCAAAACAGAATACGCGTAGTCAAACTATGGATTGCGATACTCTTCAACAATAATTGTATCAATGGCTTTGATAAGTAATCGGTCGGTGGTTTTGCCTCGACGGGAATTTCGTCGTCAATTACCTGGTTGTGTGGCACCAGCTGGGCAAACACTGCGGTATTTAGCCCACTGGTTCAAGCGGACATGGCCGGCCCCGGGGAAGCCTTTCGGTCGATAATATCGCTGCTGTGGCTGCAGATGTTCAAGAGGATCCTCAAACATCAACAGGGTATCAATATATTCGATGAGGATGTTTTCCCATCGAAAATCATCATAAGCCCAAAGTTTCCGTGAGAACCTAAGCACTTCAACTCGTCACAGAGCTCAACAACTGAACTTCCACTGGCCACAGTAAAGTTAAGTGAAGATGTCTAAGGGCGTGAATATAATTATAGCGAGGTTTCTATGCTTGGCATGTTACTAGTGAACGAATTCCACTGCCCTGGAGTTCATAATGAACCTATCTCCCATCCAAGTCCAACATAACATCACACCCAAATGGTTCATATGTTCATAACTTACAGGTCATAACTTTACAACGGTTTAAAAGAAATGAGTCACGAGTCTTAAGGCCTTAAATTAAAAGAGAGTTATTACTCCACCTCTTCGTTGCGTCCTCTGCTTCAAATTAAAAACTTGTTTGTCATAAATATACAATATAAATTCACTGAGTGGGCCATTAGAGCACAAAAATTGCTTGTGCAGTTACTAGAAAAAGTATTATAAGGACCTTTTCTGGTCTAAGTGTGTCTGTATTATGGTACAGACACAGCCTCCCTAACCTAAACCTAACCTACTATAAAATTTTTGCTTTTACTTATATGTTTGCTGTATTTATTTTTCCATAGAAAATGCGGCAATTCCAAAAAACACTTGAGGATCTCTGCTCTCGTGTTGCATCTGCTGAAACAACAAAATCTACATGGGGTCCACCAACGAATACCCAAGATGCAATTGATCAAATGCAACATTTGCAAAGATTGCGGGATAAGATGACAACAGCAGGAGCTTTATTAGACGATTGTAATGAGCAGCAAGCATTCTTCACAGCAAATCAAGTGCTTGTTCCAAATCCTTGCCTATCGAAGTTGGAGGACTTAAACACAAGGTAGGAAATAAAAGCAATTAAAATTGTTTGATTTATTTATACATCTTTTTTTTTTTTAATAGAATGAAACTTCTACAAATCGCAATGGATGAAAGGCAAAAAATCTTAATAGCATCCGGTGCTAATCAATCAATGGAACACTGCGATGATGGACGAAATACATCGAACAGTGGCACAATAGGGCCTTTACCAAATCTAAGACAAAGTGTTAAACCACCTTGGGAACGAGCAACGACAGCAGCCAATGTGCCTTATTATATTGAGTGAGTTAATATTGTTTTTATTAAAAAAAACCCAGTGCGTTATACACAATGCTATTCGCAATAGCCACGAACGAGAAACGACCCATTGGGACCACCCAGAAATGATCGAACTCATGAAGTCTTTAGCTGATTTGAACGAAGTACGATTTTCCGCGTATAGAACAGCAATGAAACTGCGATCGGTGCAAAAACGATTGGGTAAGAAGATTTTTTATATTTATGTATATTCATAGTCAATAACTGTGTTACAATTTTATTTGTGAAAACAGCATTAGATCGCATACCGATGTCCATTGCAATAGAATCTTTCGATCGACATGGATTGCGAGCGCAGAATGATAAACTAATTGATATCCCAGATATGACGACTGTTTTGCATTCCTTATATGTAACCATTGATAAAATAGATTTAACTTTGCTGTTGGATTTAGCGATTAATTGGATTTTAAATGTTTACGACTCCCAAAGAACTGGACAGATTCGTGTTTTAAGCTTTAAGGTACGTTACTATTGTTGAAGGTGTAAGTTTTTACTTAAATTAATTTCGAAATATCTTGACATTTTAATTTAAAATTTAGATTAATATAATTTTAAATTAAATTTTCAATTTAAACAAACCTTTGTGGTCTAACGCCTTCTCGCAACCATTCGCGTTCTGCGTGTTATATTTTTTTTACACAAATCGAAGGAATCTACCGTTTAAAGCCATATCCAAAAGGCAATTTGATAATTTTTCTCATGGCAGTTTTTACTTTCGAGCTTTTGTCATACATAGGTTTTATATTCGCGAGAGATGGGACATGGGAAAAATACGAGTATTTTTGAGGTTTTCGGGGGTTCGAGCTTTGAACTTCTCGCTCAGTACCCCAATGCACTAACGAGCCAAGGCGTCCAAATTGTAATAGAGGCGAAATATAAAAGTAATATTTACCCTGTTTTTATGGCGAATTGAATCCGGATTCTATTATCTTCGAGTGTCATATTAAAACATATCGGATTAAAACAGAATTAACTCGATCCGATCACAAAATCTCCTGCGATCAGGTTGAAACTGTGCATAAAAACGCGGATCGTTTCGCTTAGAGAAAAAAGGGGAAAGTGGTGTCTTGTTGTGAAGTACAATACCAAAAAGGTTTGTTTTTGCAAGAAGAGTAGCTACAACATTCATAGAAGGGATTTTCCACACAAAAAAAAGACCACGCATATCAACATACTTCCTTACAAAATTATACTGTGTTGTCATTAAACGCAAATGGTGGAAGCGTAAATATTGTAGTCTAACATTATTAACCCAACTCGTTTCCACATATGCAACGTCGTGTGCATTGATTACATAATATGTAAATACTCAAACATAAAGCGCAAACACAAAACATTTCAAAAAAAGCTAACAAAAGAAAAATCAAAATGCCATCTCCAGCTAACTTTTATAGCATTTGTAGCGTTAATATTGTCGTAACATTTCTTTGTAATTGGAGTTTTAGAACAAACTTTACACTTTTCACTCACATTTAACTAACCGTGGTTAAATTTCTTCTCATAAAGTATTATTTCTCTGCACAACAGTTTGGTATTTGTGATTTGACACCTGGGAATCGATTCTGTTTTCACTTAGGGCCTTAAGGCTCCCTTCACTTATATTAGAACTTGTCTGCATACACAACGCCTTAACGAAATCGAGTACGGTTTCTGGCGATGTAACTTAGTTCAACTGCTGTCATGTAGTTTTTGGAGGGAAAGCTATTGTTCCATAGTAGATTGGCGCGCTTTCTGTGTTTCACCTATGTAACACACCGAACGAGTCAAATTCATAGAAATCTGGATGTAGATGGTAATGCTGAGTACTAATTTGAGCTTTTGCAGATTAAGAAATCAAAATTCTGCAGTTCCGCCAAAAACACGCCTTAAAATGTAGATACATGCGGAAGATGACGCGCTTGCATTCAAACAAAAAGGCGGGAAATAACCTTAGATTTCATTCGATCATTTCAACTGTAAATCTCGGTACAGTAGAGTAGAAATTTTGTTAAATACTTACCGCTGAGGATGATCTAGTAACCTTAAGCAAGTAATGGAAGTTCAAGTTTCGGACGAAAACTCTCGTTTACTTTGAGAAGACCTAGATATTTTTTAACTCCTTTGGCAGCTCTGTATTTATGATTGGTTCCATATTCTGGCAAAAGTTTAATATATGTTAAGGGGAACTATTCTACATTTACCGTATTAGCGATTGCATTAATTGTATTTTTCGAACAAAAAGAATGTTGAATAGCTCTTTTCCGTGCCGGCATAAGTGCCATCAGAATTGTTTTCCTTTAGGCTAGATAATAGAATTTGTGATTTTCTTTTAATGGGCGGTGTGCCATCACATGACCATGCTTTCTGAAGCTCCTGCTCAGTAGTCCTAACCACTAACGCTACAAATTAAATTATACAGTTCATAAAAATATAAACAAAATGATATTTCATTCGTTTGATAAAACTTTACTTCATATCAAATAGAGTTGGAATGTACAAATATATTTTCATACTTAGGTTGGACTAGTTTTACTCTGCAGAGGACATCTGGAAGAAAAATATCGTTACTTATTTAGATTGATCGCAGATCTTGACCGTAAAGTGGATCAAAGGAAATTGGGACTACTTCTTCATGATTGTATTCAAGTAATGTATAAATATTTTTAGCACTTCAGTTGTATTCAACTTACTTTTAAAGGTTCCAAGACAATTGGGCGAAGTTGCAGCATTTGGAGGTTCAAATATAGAACCATCTGTTCGATCGTGCTTAGAGCGAGCTGGGATATCTCCAGATTGTAAGTTTTATTCTTATTTACTTCAATATTCCGTGAAATAAAATTATTCTACTTTTATAGCTCAAGATAGCAATCAGGATATAACGATTGAAGCTCAACATTTCCTTGGTTGGCTGCAACACGAACCCCAGAGTTTAGTGTGGCTTCCAGTTTTACATAGATTAGCTGCAGCAGAATCTGCTAAGCATCAAGTTTGTGCCTTTTTAAGAACTTTATTCAAGTACAATGAAACAAAATTTCCTTGCAGGCAAAGTGCAATATTTGCAAGGAGTATCCTATTGTTGGCTTCCGTTACCGTTGCCTCAAATGTTTTAACTTCGACATGTGCCAAAAGTGTTTCTTCTTTGGTCGAAACGCCAAAAATCATAAGCTAAGTCATCCAATGCATGAGTATTGTACAACGGTAATAAATCTAAATTTCTTATTTTTAACTCATATATAAATAATTATCTTTATTTGTAGACTACGTCAACAGAAGATGTAAGAGATTTCACAAGAGCATTGAAAAATAAATTTAAAAGTAGAAAGTACTTTAAAAAACATCCTCGTGTTGGTTATCTTCCCGTTCAAAGTGTACTTGAAGGTATCCTATTTAATTAATTCAATTCTTCATTTGCTTGATTCTCAAACTTCTTCTTAAGGTGATGCGTTAGAAAGCCCAACACCTAGCCCACAACACACTACTCATACACTTCAAAATGATATGCATTCGAGACTGGAAATGTATGCATCTCGTTTGGCGCAGGTCGAATATGGGACTGGTCCCAATTCAACGCCCGATAGCGATGATGAACATCAACTTATTGCCCAGTATTGTCAAGCATTGCCACCAAATGGCAGTGGTCCAAAATCTCCTGTTCAAGTTATGGCAGCTATGGATGCTGAACAACGAGAAGAATTGGAAGCTATTATTCGTGATTTAGAAGAGGAAAATGCAAATCTTCAGGCAGAATATAAACAACTTTGTACAAAACAAACACAAAGTCTGACAACACCAGATGAAGGTATGAATCATTCTCCGTTGAGTGGTACAACACTTGGCGGTAGTGGTGCTGAACATGGACAGGTAAATAAGTATACGGTTCGATGTGCATGTAGGTATTTAATCGAACGTTCTTTTATACTTAGGATATGATGGCGGAAGCAAAACTCTTACGGCAGCACAAAGGCAGACTCGAAGCCCGTATGCAAATTCTGGAAGATCACAATAGACAGTTAGAAGCTCAACTGCAAAGGCTTAGGCAATTGTTGGATGAACCGAACAATAGCGGCAACGCTAAACCATCCACATTGCAAACAAGGTCGGTGACCGCTTCCCAACTTAACACAGACTCGCCAGCAAAAATGCAGCAAAACGGTCATTACGAACAGAACACAAGTAAGAGAACATTGCATTATTTATAATATTAGTATATAAATGGGAATATAAAGTTATTTTTAATTCTAAGTTATGTTAAAATAAGTACTATAAGTTGTATTCCTTTTTGCCTGCTTTCTGTAATTGCTGCCATACACAAGATGGAATCGGCGGATTATCCATGTCAGGCCTGAACATCGGTGAAAATAAACAAGGGCAAAACACTGGGGGACACATTCATCAGCGTATGAATGTTGAAGGGGGTGGTCACGTTTTAATTGGAGAAGATGGACGACCACCACCACCACCCCATTCTAGTTTATTGCATATGTCTGGTAATTTAAAATAGTAACCACCTTACCCTTGCCATATTCATGAAAACGTAGGAGTAGATAACAATTTGATTTAACAATATTGCAAACAAAATCATGTTAAAATTTAGAAACCCTTCAATAAATCTGTCTAAAATTATAAAGCGCAGTCAAGTTGTTTCATAACGACATATTGGCTATCAATTTTTTAAGTCTCTCCATATAATGACATTGAATGAAATGTCGTTTATAACTACTATATATCCCTTAAACCTAATAAAATATTTCTTTAAATTGTTCATTTCTTTTTGAAATGGAATGAAGGGGAAGGGTGTATAACTTTTTAGAAAATCAGCAGTAAAAAGTATGCAGGATGTTATGCCCAACTGCAAGTATGGAAATCAATCGATCTCCGATATTTATTTGAAGAAGATGAAAGCGTCACCTCCTTCACCTTCCTGTTGTTATAAATGAAGCTGTCTGGATTTTAACAATAAACAATACATTTTTCCCAGTTATATCGCGAATGACTATTAGGAAAATGATCTGTTGTTTCCGCTTTAAGTTGTATCCGACCACAGGAAGAATGCAGGTATACAGTACAAAAAATAATAATTAAACACGAAAAAGATGTAAATTATGTGGCTACTGGAGTATGGCCAATGTACCATTCTCTTTTTTTTCGTACCATTCTTTTGACTTGCAAGGAAAGAAATTCTTTCATCATATTTATATAATTACAAGAAGAGCTGTTCATCAAGACAATACTTTGTACTACCACCTTTAAGTATAACCTTTAATCGTTTGAGCATGCTTTCAATACATTTTACTCTTATTTTTTTCATTTCGGACTAATTGTTCCAGAAATCTTTGATGTTTTGCTTTAGCTCTTGAACGGTTTCTTCGACTGTAGTTATGTAGGTACGCGCAGCAGTATTTGATTGGATTTAAACCTAGAGGATTAGCAACCCAAAGTAAAACTTCAAAAATCATGGAGTTTAGAAATTTATACTTACTTTCGATGTGTTCGATGGGATGATCTAATGTTTCCAAATAAGGCCGAAGAATACTCCTTGAAGCTTCAATCTACTCACAAAAACGCATTAATAACTCAACGTAATAAATTGGTCTATGAGCGTCAGCTGTTATACAACTCCAAGTGCTTGACCGTCCGGACTACAGAAACCTCCGAATAACTCTTGTTGGGCCTTCTGCGGACAACCTTTGAAGTTTGCTGCCTAGAGCTTCATGCGACAATTCTGACGACTATTTTCCGGTACCTCACTTGAACCTGTTGATACGACCACTTTTTATTTTCGCAATATTGACTACCACTGACTGCTTAGTTCTAACAAATTTGGCTATTTGAGCATGCTGAACTTCTCTATCAGCAACTTGACCCAAAGTGTAAGGGAAATACTCAGCAGACCCATAATAAATTTTGTTCATAAAAAAAATGTCTGGGCCATACCTCTTAATACAATTGGGAAAATGTAATCGGTCATATTTCAATGGCCAGGTACTGCATGTGTCTACCAAGGCATTGTCATGGTACAGCTCTTTCAATAAAACTCGTCCAGTAAACATCATCTTAGCGTAAGACGTGTGACAAAAGGAAATCTTAATATGTACATACATCCCCCTGTGCAATTATACTAAAGAAACAAAGTTAATCAATTTTCTTTTAGTAGCTGCTGTGGTATTCCCTTTTCATGGATCATTTTCCATGCGGAGCTTTGGCAGTGAACCCTTTTTTTTGGCAATAATATTTACATATGATCGTGTACCCTAGACTGGGTTTGGAAATGAACTGCTTTTGGTTTTCTTAACTTTTAACAAGCGTGGATTGTTTGCGTATTTTCTATTGGCAATAAAAAAAGAGTCGCATATATTTATGAACATTTATTTTTAATTAAAATATATCAAATAATTTCTTTTGTACAGCATAGAATTAATGTTAAATCAAATTTGAATCTAACTGTTTTTTTTTTAATTATTTTGGTTGTTTTTTTTTATATCTGCATATAATTTGTTTAATATTTTAAAATTTGTCTCATATTTTTTTCATGCTGCTTTACCGTGGAATTTTTAGATCATTCTTAAATACAATATAGGTAAATTTAAATATAAAATACTTTAAGAATTTTTATTAAATGCATTAAACATTTATTAAAACTCCAACAATTTATAAGCAAAATAAAATACAATGATTCATTTGATAAGATTTACTATAGAGTTCTTATTATTATTTTTAAGTATCATGTCAATTTTGTATTGATAAAATCGGTGAGCAGGTGTTCGAGCGAGTATGTATGCGTAAGTGTAAATTCACAGAGTGCCTGCTCTCGACTTCTTATTGATAAAACTCTAAAAATTACTTACGTTTTGTCAGTATGTTATTCACCTTCGTAGCGAGGATTGAGTTTTGAGAAAAATACTTTCAGAAATGTAAGGAAATTATGATAAAACGTGCTAATTCACGTAATATAAGTTAAAACTATGTAGGCGCCATGGCACAGTTGTTAGTATATTATTGAACGGAAGGTTCGAAAGAAAAGAGGTTTCCAAGAGGTTTGTTTGGACATGGGTCCCCTCAAAACTCTATTGCAACTTCGCAGCTCCGCTTAAGGTATGTTAGCAACGGTCAAGCAGGAACCTGGAACGAGTTTATTTTCATTTAAGCACTAGCGTACAAAACCTTATAAATTACAATTTCAAGACAGGTTCCTAATTAGAAATTATTTTATTTTCATGATTTTCAAAATTATTTTATAATGTCTACTTGGGTGTCAGATCTCACTTGTGCAAAATGTAAAATGAACTGTTAACTTGTTTTATTATCGATTCACAAATTATAAAGCATGTGAATTTATTTCACTAGCACTTATTTTCCAATTCAGGACAGGTTAACCCCCATGTGAAGTGAATTCCCGTGAAACTATTTTCCTGCGAGTTGCCCCGACGCTTTACCTCCAAACGAGGGGCCGGTTAAACCGAAGTGGGTTCACTTCGGGAATGCGAATGCTGCCGTTGGCCCATTAAGGCCTCCTCCAATACCATCTATTTTTCAAGACCCGTCCTCAGTGCGAGTAGCTCAAGTAAGGCTTCCGCTGGTCTGTCTGTGGACCTCATCGTTGATTACATCGATGAAGTTTAAATTGGTGTAACGAGTAGGTAGAGAAATTTGTTAATGATCGATATGGAATTACAATAGACCTATGTATCGTTAGTCTAAGTGTTTTGGCGAGAGCTGGCAGCCACTTCAACCTAACCTATTTTTGTCACTTGCGTGTTCATGCGTCCGTTCATTCGTCATCTGTATATCAGCATTTTATAGCTCCTAAACCCTAAGAGCCAGGCATTTGGAAAATTGTTGAAAGAGCTCTTTAAGTAGAATGAAACAATTTTTTTTTTAATTTTATAGATAACACCATAATTAACCATAACTAACGGATGCTTTCAATTTTTTTTTTTTTTCAAAAAAGCACCAAAGTCGGTTCAATAATTCATAAGTTTTTTTTAAGTAACAGACATAACGTGACATACGATTCTATTTTAAGTATCTTGTAGCAGAAACGACAATTTATAATGCAATAAGCAGTTCATTGGGGTTTAGTTTAAAGTAGGGGAAATGTACCAATTGAATGCAAATTGATTTTAAATTTTCTGAATACTTTTTATTATTTGTTTTACGAACATAAGTACATACTTCTTATAGCTGGATTTCTTTATTTTATTTTTAACAAACATATCGTTTGCCTATATGAATATACAAAGTTACAAGAAAATTAAATTCATAAACTATTTCTATTTTCTAGAAGAAATTGGTCGAGCGGAAGAACTTGTTACTGTCATCACAGAACAGGAAGTGGAGCATTCCTTTGCAAGAGACGATGACGTGGGCAGCAATACAACTTAAAGAAGCTTTAAAAGCAAACAATCGATAAAGTGATTTTACTAAGAGGTTTTTATCAAACAAACAAAATAATATTAAAAACAACTGGATGGGTGAATGAAAAAAAAAGTTGTGAATATTATAATATAATTGTATTTTTAAGCAGCTATTGATCATTCTGTTTCTTTTAATTTGTGTTTGTTGCACATATCAGAACAATGTTATTATCAAGTTTTTAAGTCAATGCATTTCTTATTTTTAAATATATATTTGCCTGATGACAATTTCAATTTTGATTTGTTTTCTTCGTTAATTTTTGTGTGTTTCTTATTTTATTTTTATTTGGTTATAGTACATTTTAAGAAATAATGGACCACCTACCTATTTGGGTACTATGCTCAGATTGAGATACACCCAGTTGCTTTAAACACAATTTTCTACATTTTTCTAATAGTATTTCCAATGAATATAGCATATTCTCTATAAAAAGAAGGAAATAGATAATAGCACTCTTTGACCAATTGGACATGGTCCGTGGAAGTAAGCGTATTCAAATTAAAAAAAAAAAAAAAAAAATTAGCAAATTTCAATTAACTATTTGGAACATATGATTACATACGTTACTATAATAGTAATTGAGCTAGTTATTTGTATTTTGCAACGAATTGTGTACTCTCAAAAGAATATCATATATATATAGCCTTTGCATATGTTTACGGATGTAGAATATATTGAGAAAGATTCTTACATCCCTTTATAGAATATTGACAATATATACATATTATATAAAATATCGTAAAAAAGCGAATTAAAACATGTTTGTCTTATCTGCATTCCAAGAAGTGCAATGGACCTTATTTTTCTCAAAAAAGGACAACGTTTTTAAATTTATTTTATAAAAAAAGAACTAGAGCAACAACAAAAACAAACATTTCAGTAAAATAAAATTCGGTGCAATATAAATACATTTATACTACATTAAGTACATATCCCTCAAAGTCTCCTAATCGAACTAAAACGAATTTACAAAACTACAACTTCGAATAAATTAAAAACAAAAAAAAAACAAAGAGAAAATGAAAAATGTAATTCCAACAAGTTTTATTTGGAAAAATTATTAATATTCAAACAAATTACTCAATATAGTTTAGTAAGGAATACAATTAACAAAATTTATACATTTTTCAAACCAAACAAATAAATATTATATATCAATGTAGAATTTTACATATCGTTATATAAAAATTATATTAAATAGCATTGAATTTTTATTTTGTCAATATGCAGTCATTGTCATTATTATGACTTAAATATTGAAAGCTTGTTTGAATTTTTCAATGAACTACACATGTATTTCTGATGTGCTGTTTGTGTATAAAATTTAAATCAAGAGTCGAAATCTTAACTGTAATTTGCACTGCATATTAGTAGGAGCTACGATAGCGAGTTCGGAAAGTGCAACACACATTCGAAGATAAAAGTTTTAGCACCAAACAAATTTTTCACGGTCCCACCTCTCGCGAATTTCTGACAAACGTCCGAGGGGAAGAACTGTCATGAGAGAGCTTTTCAATAAAATGGGGTTAAACTGAAGGTCCCTTCCATTTTTGCGAAGAAAATATTACAAGCACAACACGAATTGTCACGAAAGGTGGCGAATAGAATAGTATATCTTGTTTCAGTTGAACACCGTTGTAATGTCTATGTCTATCTCGATGTTTTCACCGAAAGCGCTCAAACGAAATTACCTGTAGCATTCCACCACTTTTTCATTTAAACCGCACTTTACTCTAAAGCCAATCTTGGGAAGTTCCGAGAAATATAGAGATTTTTTCATGAGCTTATTGAAACTGTTTTTAGTCTCCATTATAACCTACAGACAGTTAAGGCCAATGTACATTGGTTGGTACCATCTTTCTTTCTATTAACGTTCATACAATGTATTGAAATAGTACAAGGTAGTACAAGGTAGTCATCATCAAAGAGTCATCTGTTGGATTAGGTTATAGAGGGTGAGTGATTCACATGCATCATTTCCAGTCAGAGGCCTTAAAGGGCCATTGTGAGCCCCTTCGTATTACTGTTGAAAGAACACCGCAACAAACAATCAATTAGACTTATTATCAATCTGATTGTTAAAATCAGTTGATAAATTTAAGAAGATCCGATATTTCGTCTAATTTCGACAAGTTTGGAGGTACTGGCACCTTCCAGAGATGGAAGTATCCGTTTGTATGCCTATAATGATGTTCGGTGTGATCGTTTGATGGATGTCTTTGGACAAAAACGTACGCCGCAACCAACTATCCAGAGAACAGAATAGCTATGCAAAGTGGGCTTCTCAGTAACATCTCTTAAGCTGCCTTTCATCTGCTACTCTTAGACAAATTTGGCAAACAAACGGCAGCTAGTATAGACTATCTTAATTTGTTTACTTAATCCCACCCTTCAGTGATCCAGACTGTACATGCTTCGTTTTCAGACAGAAAAGAGAAAGAAATTTATTTAAGCTGGATGTGACTAACAAAACACGTAGCTGGGGAAATTGCAATACGTAGTTACGCAGGTTACTCAACAGATTTGGTCTGTGCTGCGTTGTACATAAGTGCTGTAGCAACTTAGTATCACTAAAGAAATCATATTACCACAATAATAGGAACCATTACCGGATAGTACATTATTGGTTTCGCAAAATAAATATTTAGCGGTGAAATCGCTGAAATCGAAATCGGCCTGAATGCATTTTCTAGCTCCTGGGAAATGAGACATATGATTTTAATATTAGAACAATAATTCATAACACAAATTTGATGCAGAAGAGTTCATTCCGAAATGGCTAAAGAATAAATCGTCTTACTATTTCGCAACTTTTATCAAAATATGTAGTTTAAAACTTTTGAAATACTTCTTTTCCAAAACAATTTAATAATTTTCAGCACTGAACTTCTTCAAGCACTTCTTAAAGTATTTAGACCGAGGTAGGCATTTCGATGTTTAGTTTTCATTTTTCGATTGGATTAAGGTCCGGTGAATTACTTCACCGACTGTGGAAATTCCTTTCTCGACCATTAATTCTTTTATGTGTGAAAAAAGCTATTTTTTTTTTTTTTTTTTTTGAGTAAACATAGAAAGTTGCACGGAGCAGATTTGTCTTGAAAATCTTGTCGCCGAGCTCTAAGAAATGCGTTTTCATTATCATTATCATACGCCGATCCTCTTTTACCGTACGGTGTCGAGATTTCCACCTTCGTATCACTCACAAATTTTCTCTATTTCTTGCTATTGGCTTGTACGAGTTTATTTTCTTTTTTATTTCCACTTTTTCTAGAATAGTTTCAATCGTTCCACGTAGCTTTGGACCTTCCTCTTCTGCTAACGAATTTAAAGAGACCGATTCCAAGGGTTTATTTGCTGCTTGGCTATCCGAAAAGATGACGATATCATGTTTTCTCTTGCCAAAATAAGATTTCCTTAACCGCAATTATTTTCTCCTGAAACACGCTCCAATGCTACAATGACTTGAAAGACATAAGGATAGGTTAAGATTAATCCTGTCAGAGAAAACACCTCCATCAACCCCGTCGTTATAGGAATAAATTGACTCTTCTTCTAAAAATACGTCTCCCTTTCAGAATGATTGGAAGTTTCAGACATATTACACTTTTTGACCTCTTCTTAAGATAGAAGCGAAAGCTATCGATGTCGTTGACCCATATAAAGTGGCTTTCGATGATACATACATATCTCCCAGGTACTTGTTGCTTTCATCCGCAAATGTATTTTGGCAAATACTGTTTTCGGAAGTAGAGCATCAACCAAAAAGCATCTCCAGCCAACACAGTACCTAGCCAGCTGCCTTCAGTTGCGTACGCCGAGTTGATGAGGCCACTCTTCACTAGCGCACGCCATCAGAGATAAAGTAGTTCTGTTCTGCGTCCATCAGGGGTGGAATTAAAGATTCTTCCAGCTGGAACATTAGTGTTCACTCGCTCTACATGAGCTAGCCATCTGAATCGTACTGTACTTTATAATGTATTTATTTGCAATATTTGCAATGCAGTATCAAAGTATCTGTTTTTAACACTATAGCCGTATAGATGCAGGCAAATGCGGTTTTTTAAAGACGACTTAGCTTCTCCGTAGTCAAAATGAAAAATTATCCCTGTGGTACTCCAAGATCACCGTCGCTGTAGGTATCGTAAACAACTCGAAATGATCTTTTACTCAAGTAATTTTCTAGCTAGTCCGCCAGCCTTACTTGGGCTTCCAATAGGTTTAACGCTTCCAAATGTTTTTTCTTCCACAAAGTTTAATACCTGCCTTGTTACTACCTCTTCCAGGCACTTCTTAATAGCTGGCAAAATTGATACAGGTCTGTAGTAAACTTAGCTTTTGGCAACGGATTATAAACATAAGGTGTGAACAACAGCAGTCTTCAGCAAATGAGGAATCTTAGTGCAACTCAGATTGATACATCTCGATATTATCGGCGCAAAGATGTCAGAGTGTGTTCGTAGGTCCGGTGTTTTGATTGCCATCAATTTCTGTAAATATGGAGTTAGGAAAAACCGCGTTTGTTTGATAAGAGATAGAGATAATCGTGCCACCATTTTAAGAAATTTATAAGTAAAATTGTTGGCACGTTTTTAAGCTAACATAACTACTACATTAGAAAAGCGATGATCAAGATATCTGGGATGTGATTAAAACTGATGTTAATTGAACGTGGGAAACAAAGATTGCTGGAGTATTGTCGGGGTTTCATTAATATTTGGTTCTGTAATGATATGTCTATAAAAAGCCGATCTAAAGTTGTTGCTGATTCTGTTCTACTGAATTCAACCATTATGTAATGCAAATGAATCCTCATTGTCATCAAAATCGAAATATGCCACTTACATATGTATGTAAATTGATTAAGAGAATTAGAATTTGTTACGGTCAATAGAACTTTGCAGGTGCTACCACCATGAGAATAAGGGTATATGTAGCATAAATCATTTATGCCGAAATCGTCCTTATTTCCGGAGAGTGATTCATTTTAATTTTAGTCGTCTCTCTTACGTGAAAATTATATTTTCATAAATACCTTGATTTCATGTGGCTGACTCCTTATCCTCTTTCCAACAGAACCGGCATTCCGTCTCTGAGCAAGGATCTAAATTGTTAAGGTACATCAGGCCACAGTAGCCTGTGATAAAGCTCGTCAGCTTTCTTATGCTTTCCTTATCTAAGTTAAAGATTTCCTTATCGGAATATGGTTTGTATTTTCATTCAATAAACAGTGCTGTGGCGGTAATCTAATTGAAGCTGTTGTAAAGTTCGGTTCGGAGGCGTTGCCTGACAATCTAAAAAGATATGTTCACTGGCTCCCTTTCACTTTTCGGACGTTTAACCTAGCACTGATCTTAATGGTATGGACAACTGCCAGAAACATAATAGGACATATTCAATCCGTCGGTGAACCTGACCAGACTTCTAGGACCTACCACTTGAGCACCATTAGACCAGTTTGCATGCTCCAATAATTTTTCTTCAGAGAACATTCTTAAACATTATTCCCTGATCATTTTGTCGGGCATAGTGTAGAACATGTCTTTTCTAGAAATTGCTATTGACAAGTAACTGAAGGGCAAGTGCTCATAGCTACTGTAATATCGAGACAGGCAATTCTCTGTAGCTTAGTTGTCGTTGTCCGCTTAAGAATTTTTGGACATCAGATGAATATAAACAGCCGAGATATTTTATTTCACTGTGGGCACCGTGGCTCAAATGGTTAGTGCGTTGGATCGCTGAGCGCGAAGTTCGACGTTCGAATCCAAGAAAACACCAATAAGTTTTTTTACGGTTCCACCTCTCGCGAATGTCTGACAAACGTCCGAGAGTATAACTGTCATGAGAAAGATTCTCAATTTGCCTTTCGGATATGGCTCTTAACTGTAGGTTCCTTCCATTTATAGGTCCAAAAAAACGTGTACAACGCGAATGGTCGCGAGAAGCTAGGCCCACCTACATATGTACGTTCGTCGCGCCAAGTATTTGTATTTGCATTTTTTGGCAAAAATTAATGTGGTGCCTTTTAGGATGATGGGTTCTAGTTTGACCTGTCTCCTTCTCGTAAAAGGCAATAGAACGGTGTTGCAAGGATTTATGGACAGTTCTTCTTTGTTACAGCTTTTCTTATGTAATATTTGTGCTTAAATACATTTTTGAAAAGCAAAGGATTTCTAAAATGTTAATTTCCATAAAACGTTAAGAATTGATGTTAATAATCTTTTCAAAGAAATCGTTTGAATGTACGTTCACTAACTGGAAAAATACTGCCGCCTACTTTTAAATATCATTATTTAATTATATAAATGCTACTGACTGCTTTTGACTATATTAAATGCACATTACTATCCTTTTCTAGAAAACAACCATATCTCTTGTAATTCGAAACAATTAAAATTCTAACCAAAAAAAAAAAAACGATTCAATAAGAAAAATATTTAATAAACAAATTCGATAAGTATTATTTAGATAATTTCACTATTGTTCAAAAATGTCCAATGTAGTTATATGAAAAAAATATATATAAAAATATTCGTTCAAAAATAAATAAATAGAATATATAATTTTGTTACTCTTCCTAAGGAGAATATAAATTATCTATAAAATCAATATACAACCATGGTTTATTCTAAAAAAATAAAATATGAACTAAATAGTTGTTAAAATAAATTAACAAAAAAAAAAAAAAAACAAAAAACGAATGCAGAATACAATACAATCACAATAACGTAGACGTTTAAGAAAGTATTCAATTTATAAAGTAATTATCAAATTTTCTACCAATTTATACATAACATACATACATACTGTACGAACTCTGTAATTAATTACGCATTTTGTATATAAAAATTATACATACATTTTTTTATTTTTATATTCATACTTTTTTTAAACTTACATCTTAAATTCGTAATTTTTGTAAGATAAGTTTTTAAAAAACTAAATTATACGAGTACGTTATTGACGTAAATACAATTCTTATTACCAGTAATTTATTATAAATGACAGTAAAGTATTTTAAATAATGTTACAAAGTATACTTTTCTCAGAATTGCTAGATAATTTACACACAATTTGTGCAAAAAAGTATAAGCACGTACCCTACACATGTGGATGCACGCAGATCTCGTTGAATATGAGCAGATCCGGGATGCTTTTTAAATTCCAGCCCGATGTTTTTTTTTTTAGAAAACTTAAATAAAACACGAGCTGTTTCAAGCATATTTTTCATACCATTTTTACATTTCTAATGTTATTTTTGCAATGCTGTCCTTAAGCATCAGGATAGTGGTTTGTTTTTTTATGTACACCTTTTTCCTCAAGAACCTCCATAGGAAAAATTGAGTCAAATCAGGGGGATCAAGGGAGTCAGTCAATATCATCAATGGTTCGGCTGTTGGAACCACATGTACTATAGGGCCATAGAGATGCTCCATAATTAATTGTTATGGACCACATTCTGCGACTGTCAAATGTAAACTGACAAACGATAGTAAAACCAAATTGCCAGCCGAATAAAATCTGCCTGAAACATAAAACATGCTCTGTACTTACGTAGAAATATACATATGTATATACAAGGGCCTTTAAGGGGCACTGTGATCTATAAGACCTTTTTAACTGCCTATGAAATTTTAAGCAGAAGTTATGCATATAAAGCTCAGTGTAGCTTTAGGTTCGACGTTTTTGATTTCTTCTGAACTGACAGAGTCCCGCGCCAAACGTAAATAATTTATTTTGACGTCTCTTTTTGCTCTCTACAGAGCCGGCATGTATCAGCATATGACAATTTCATTTTGTTCAGATGGTATCTAAGTGGGATCGAGAAAAGTCTTGACCTCATATTGTTTTGGGTTGATGAATTTGTTCGTTGGGCTTAGGCCTTGAAGATTGGCCCAATAGGTTGTCTCCAATTGTGTTAGCTTGGAGTGGGCGCTTTTAGATGGTACCCCAATATCAGGTACCCCATTGAGTGAGTGACAAGCGTCACTCTCGTCAAGCAGTCAGGCCGTTCGAGACTATTGAATTGTTAATTTTTACGAATTGAGTATTTCACTGACTTACTCATGGGGCTCCTGCCACGTGAAGAGTCTTTGCTTGACCTTCCCGCCTTCTGGTCCCATGCTTAACCCTTTTAAAGGAGATTTGGGTTTCCTTTTCGTCTCGAAAGTGAGGGCTGGAACTCGAAAACACTCTTGGTTGGAGCATTGTCATTAATTAGCTCGATGAGACTGAGTCAATGTAGTCGACGTGGTTTAGCATTCCCTACTACATTATAGTTCATATAGTTTGCGGTCAAATCTTCTCCTCCATTCGTCCTCCTCGTATGTGGATATTTTTCTTTCCAAGGAGCCCAAGATCTGGTCTGCTTTTCATTTTATCGTCCAATATTGCTGTAATAATTCCCTGTTCTACGTGTCAAGAGTTTTGGAGACAGTTGTTTTTTCAAACCAAAGTCGCAGCAGTTTGCTTCGCAAGATCTTCGATAAGGTGTCTTTCATAGAGTTTACATTTAATCCGAGGTATGTAAAGACACTAATTGCTCCGAAGTTTTAGCTGCCGATTAGTGACATTTTGTCCTAAGCGATATATAGATCTTGCTTTATTTGTCGACAGCAAATATTTGGTTTTGTCCTCGTTGACCCTTAGACCAATATCCCTTGCCTTTGTTGCGATTGCCAGAAACGCCGGATTATCTCGACATAATCGTTGAATTGAATTATTGAACAAAGTACCTTCCATGTTGTCACCAGCCCTCTGTACTATCTGTTCCAGCACTAAATTGAATGAATCGAATGGTACTTCCACCATAAGTGTTCTGATGAAATTTATAGTTGTGTCTCGCAATTCCGTCAGTTCCATCGCAGTACGAGAGCGGCATCTTCCGCACATCCCTACGTTTCAAAGTTTGTTTTCGGGCACACAGTGAAGTACAGTAGTTCCTTTTTTAACGAATGTAAAATGATTTTTCTTGTTCAATATTTCCAGATAACTACGATGCACAAAAATTCAAACTTAGTACACCTCATCACTTCATCAGTGGGTAAAAATAAGGAAACAAATGCTATCCATGAATTTGAAAAAAGCCGAGCTCTTAGTTCAATAAAATCATTTAAATAATAATACGCCGCAGGGCAGCTTGAACAGTCCTTACCTAAAAATGTTGTATATTCTTGTATAAAATTCATTTTGTTAACCTAATATTCAACGAAGCTTAAAATCCGTGTTTTTTAAACATTATACTATATAACCTCAAATTTGTCTAATTTTAACATTTAAATATTTTGCTAGTAATAGGAATTGTTATTACGGTAATCTTTTGATTTTTGAGCTAATCTTGTAAGTTCTATTCTCCTTTGACTTACATATATTTTAGAGCAGTTCACTTTCAACTTCTATTGAAAGTGCATTGGATAACTATTAGTCCCAAGTGAAGATAATATACAAAAAAATATATACATACATAATTATATATACACATATACTAGCGTAAAATATCTATATTAAAGGGATTGAAATCCAGTTATTATATACATACATACATATATACAAATATATTATATTGATATTAATATATTACAATAAAGAATTATTAAATGATTAAAGCTTTATTTTTTTTTTTTGACGCGTGTATATAAAGGACGAAAGGACTTTTTGTTGAAACAAAATGTAAACAAGTTTCTTCTGTGTGATGGCAAGATGTAGTTATGACCATTTTGCTAAAAGTTATTTGAATTTGATTCTGCAAACCCAGGCGTACTTACTTATGCAGGTGGTGGTACAGTTCGGGGTGAACTAGGTATTTAATCAACAAGCCCCCGCATTTAGTCCGGTCTTTAGCTAACTGCCTTTGATTACACACACCAAGTTGGTTGAGATTCCCTTCTACTTTCTCCAGCTTACGCTAAGTGGCCCTCTTCTGCATTGTCCCTCTAGATGAGATTCAAAGGTTCTGCGGACCAAATTATTAGTGTTCATTCACTTTACATGTCTTAGCCATCTTCGGCGACAAATGCGAATTTTTCTAAGTCGTTGTAACTAGCTCGTATAATTCGTTGCCAAATTATCTCCTCCTAAGTCCGTCAACACAATAGAGACGAATCATTTTTCCCTCCGAACGACAGACGGAGCAATATTCATCAGCTTTCGCAAGAGTTTATGCTTCAGCGACTTAAAGCATAATGGGATGATTAGGGTATTTTATAAAAGGTTCTTAGTTTTTCGAAATAGGGCCTTGCAATTCAATTGCCTTGTAAGCCCAAATAAACAACGATTGGCAAGAGTTATTTGTCGTTCTGAAATGTTATTGTCTGAATTTATAGAAGAGCCAAGGTAGACAGAGGCCATTATTACCTTAAATGAATAAGGTTCGGAAGCTTTACCAATGGACAGTAAGATCTTTTCAAGCCTACAAAGCCCGAACCGAAGCATACAGGGATGATAAAGGGAACATCGTAGTAGAAACTTGATCGATGCTGAGGATATGGAAGAACAGTCTTTGCAGATTATTTAACGACGAAGCGAATCCAGCTGTCAGGCAGAACAAACAATTCAACCTGGACGATGTAGACCAACAATTCCGTCCAACTGACCTTGACGAAGTGAAGATATGTATGAATATATCTAAACTTGAGTCCAACAAAGCTGCTGGACCTGACGGTCAAGCTGCCGAGCTGTTTTAAGCGGCAGGCTATGACTTGGTAAAAAGCATGCGCCAACTCATTTGTAAAATATGGTTGGATGAAAGTATGACGAATGAATGGAATGGCATATGGCAGCATCTATAGAGACGAGCTATATAGAGCAATGTGTACATTTGGCAACTCTGCTAAACTTGTCCGTTTGTGGAAGTTGACAGAGCGACACGCTGTCATGCGACTTCTTTAACATCGCTCTTGCAGGAATACTCACAAGCCAACACCAAAGGCAAAAGTCCGTACAATTACTCTCATACGCCGACTGTATTGAAATAATCAGAGGAACGCAGCGTGATGTCAGTGGAACTTCCGTCAGTATTAAGACGGAAGCGGCGAATGGCGATGGGTTTAACGGTCAATTAGGGCAAGCAAGACCAAGTATGTACATATATGCTGTCAACAAGAAAGGACAACCAAACTTACGTCTCGGATAGAACTAACTCAACTTTGAGGTAGTTAGAGACTTTGTTTACCTAGGCTGTGGTATTAATGCAGATTACTTATTGAAAATAAAAGCGATGTATTAAATTTTTTTTTTTTTTTTTTTTTTTTTCTCTTCGTGGGTAGGTGAAAAATCTTCAAAAGACACTATGAGCCCGGTGCTCATAGTAGTGTGAGATTCTTACTCACTAAATAACACCTCCCTTCTATTGATTGACTACAACTAAGTTCCCTTATCAAGTAGTTTGCGTTTCAGAAATATTCGCGTTGGGCAGGCAGCTTTTCAATAAAAGCACCCGCTGTTTCCGTCATTACATACGGCTATCCCTATTACGCTAAATCGAACGGTTTCGTTCTTTGTAGTCGGCGCACAAGGTTTGTCTCGTCCAAAATTTGGAGTATGGCGTCATTACAATGTCCATGAAGACGAATACGGAGTTTGCGAGCAAAGTTCGTTATTTCGTCATCGACGGTAGCTACTCCTAAGTCTCGGTGGATATCATTGTTCCTGATATACCACGGAGCATTTACGATTATTCTTAGCACTTTGTTTTGAAAAGATTGTAAGATATCTCTATTGCTTCGTTTAGTACAACCCCAAAGTTGTACACCATACGTCCATACAGGTTTAAGCACTTGCTTGTATAAAAGCAGTTTGTTATATATGCTTAACTTGGAATGTCTTCCAAGTAGCCAATACATTTCTCTAAATCTATTTTCCAGCTCGTCGCGTTTCTTCTTAACGTGCGACTTCCATTTGAGTTTCGCGTCTAGTGTCATTCCTAGATACTTAGCCTCGGTATTTGTACCGAGTTAATGAAAATGGGTAGGTTATTAATTTTTTTGTTAGTAAAATTAACATGGATTGATTTGGTTTCGTTGAGAGCAATGCGCCAAATCTTTGTCCACTCGCAAATTTTGTCCAAAGCTCGTTGAAGCTTTTCAGTTGCTGACTCGATTGATTTATCTGTTGCAAGTATAGCCGTATCGTCCGCGAACGTGGCTACAACAGTTCCTTCTTCTTGGGGTATATCTCGAGTGTAGAGTAAGAACAATACCGGACCAAGAACACTTCCTTGCGGTACTCCGGCAGCGATGTCCTTAAATTCAGAGTATTCACCTCCGTGTTTTACACGGAAAAGTCTATTAGCAAGGTAGGATTCTAAAATCTTGTATAATTGTTTCGGAAGAACCTGCCTCAGCTTAAGCTTCAACCCTTCATGCCATACCTTGTCGAAGGCTTGGGATACGTCAAGAAAGGCGCTAGAACATATCTTTCTCTCCTCAAGGGTTTTCTCTATTTCATTAGTTAATCTGTAGACCTGGTCAATTGTCGAATGCTTAGTTCTGAAGCCAAATTGATGGTCAGGAATCAGTCGTCTTTCCTCAATGACCGATTGCAAGCGCTTTAACAAAAGCTTTTCAAATACCTTAGATATTATCGGAAGCAGTGATATCGGTCTGTACGATTTTTTGTCATTTGGAGACTTTCCCGGTTTTGGAACCATTATAACCTCAGCGACTTTCCATTGCCTTGGAACGTATAATAATCTTAGAGCGGCATTTATAATATGCAGGAGCTTGATCAGGGCTTTCTTTGGCAATTCCTTGAGGATCTGTCCGGTTATTAAGTCATATCCAGGGGCCTTGTTATTTTTAAGATTTTGTATTACCTGGCAAAGTTCGACCAGCGACACACTCTTTATTTTAAAGTTGTCAGGTGTCGTGATAGTACCACCAAGGTCTTCTATAAGCGCCTCTCCGTCAAATGGCTTAAACGTTTCTTCTAGGTGCTTCGCGAATAAATCCGCCTTTTCCTTGTCTCCTTTTGCCCATTCGCCATTGCTTTTTCTTATTGATAGCGATTGCATTTGGGGTTTTTTAATACCTTTCACGGCTTTCCACAGCGAATAGTTTGAATTTTTTTCGGCAGTCAAACCTTCAAGAAATGTAGAAATCTCTCGATTTTTGAAATCTCTTATTGCTTTCTTGAGTTCATTACATAAATGATTTAGGATAGTTTTATGCTGGGGAGCTCGGGATTGTTGCCATCTTTTGCGTGCTCTCCTCTTTGTTATTATCAATTCTTTTATTTCCGGTGGATATTTACCTTCGCTGTGTACGACTTCTTTCCTCCTAAAGGGAGTATTGTTCCACGCTGCGTTCTGTATGACTTCAATAAATCTGCCGACTTCGTCTTCTAATTCATACGGTGTTTTAAGTGACACGTTCAGATCAATGTTTTCTTTACAATATTTCTTAAAGCCGTCCCAGTCAGTTTTGTTGTTAATTAATCTTGGCGCCCGTTCTTTTTTTATTAGACGCTCGCTTATTGACAAAATGACTGGTGAGTGATCTGAGGAGAGATCAAAGCTTTCCTCGACCTTTGTAAAGTTTTTAGGTACTCCTTTTGCGACGAAGAAGTCTACGAGATCAGGCGTTTTTGCTCTGTCGGAAGGCCAATATGTTGGTTTCCCTGTCGAAAGGAAGTCAACGTTAAATTGCATGCCGGTTTCGTAAAGTAGTCTGCCTTTCGTTGAAGTACATCTTGAACCCCAAAAAGTGTGTTTTGAATTAAAATCACCACCAACAATAAATTTCGGTCCAAGTGAGTTGAAAAGATTTATAAAATCGTTCTTCTCTAGTTTGCATCGCGGAGGACAATAAATGGATGCGATATTGTAGTATGAGTGCTTGTTTTTAACACGAACTGTACTTACTTGCATCGCATCGTTTTCAATAATTGTACTAAAAGAATGCTCAATACAGTCCTTGATGAATAGGGAAGATCCGCCTCTAGCCCTTTCTGATGGATGGTAAGCATGATAAGCACAGTATCCTTTTATTTTTAAGCTAGATTTATTTTTTAAGTGCGTTTCTGAAATCAAACATATATCAATGTTGTCTTTTCGCAAGAACACTTCTAGTTCGTCGATCTTTTCCAAAAGGCCGTTAGCATTCCATGTTAATATTTTAAGCAACTGTTTCATATTTATAGATTTTTTCTTGTTTTGCGAGTTTTAAGCTCTAGATTGCTCAATTTTTCAAATATAAGCTTGTTTGTTTTAGTTTGCTCTTCAAGTTTCTCGAGAATGATAGAGAAAACTTGTGAGATTGGATCTGGAGTAATGCCGCCTTGTTTATTTTCTTGCGAGGCAACTTGCGCGTATGTTTGCCCGCCAACGGATGGTGGTTTTTTCTTTGGGGCTTTGTCTTGTCCAACTTTCGTCCTTTCCTTGACTGGTTGTCTTGCTTTCGTTAGTTTTTCCGTATTAGCTTTAGGTTTGTCATTTGGTTTCGTGTTCGGACGTGAGGTTTTTTTAACCGCATCACGCCTTTTTTGGAGCTCTTTGGCTACATCGCAGCCTCTATAATTCGCTGGATGCTTTCCTTTGCAGTTTATGCAAGTCGCTGGAGCATGCTTATCTAACTTGCATTCTTCTGACATATGTTTACCGGCGCATTTTACGCAACGCGGTTCTTTTTGACAGTAAGTCTGCGTATGATTGAAACCTTGACAACGTTTGCACTGTGGGATCGATCTTGTGCTCTTACGTAATGGTTCGATTTTGATAACGATATTTTGAATAGTTTTTATATTGTAAATATCTTCCATATTTTCATTTTTATCGAAGGTGAGCATAAACAATGGAAGCCCACGCTTAACCAAAATTTCCTGATTTCCTTCAGTTCGCTGTTTCTCCTTCTTGATAATATTTACGGCATCAAGAATTTTCAAACCTTTAGCTTGAAGATCATTTATAATATCTTCCTTAGTCAGAGAGGGGTGAAGTCCTCTTGCTACGACACGCAGTGGTCTTTCTAACTTATTCTCGTAAGTGTACCATTGGATCTTCTCGGTATTTAATTTCTGAGATAATGCTCGGTAACCGTCAGGGTCATCGACGTTAATTTTCCATACGTCGTTGCGCAGTGGCGTTAATCTAAATGACGATGCCAACGTCTCTTTTAGAAGGCAGTGTAGTTTGCTAAAATTTGTAAATCCAACGACGTTTATTGGTGGCGGAGGACGTTCTTTTGCTTTTATTTGTTTTGCTTGTGACTCCTTGTGCTTGTCTTCTTTTTCTGGCTCGACTTCGGGCGAAGAACCAGCTCTTCGTTTCTTGCTAGGTCTCTTCTTCGAGATCCAATTTGTTTCTCGCGCTAGCTCATCTTCGTCCGTGTGATATTCTCGACTTGCTGAGTGGGGTGGGCTACTTTCTCGTTCTTTTAGCCCATGAGAGTTTTTTAAAGCCTTATTTTCTTCTCGGAGTTGGTCTATCTCTTTCTTAAGTTCTTGATAGAGTCGCTCCATTTTGTTAAGCTTTATGCGGAGTTCGTTATTTTCCTCCTCAAAGCTTTTGTGCTTCACTAAGTCCCGTTTCTCGCGAATTGACGCTTCCGGCGGACTTCTTTTCCCGGATACATTCGATCTTGATGGTGGCGATCGAGATACCCTTGAACTTTTCGTAAAGGGGTCAAAGGATTGCAATAAATGGCTCTCCCCAGAATCCGTAGAGCCGACCTCCGAAGAGGGTGGATTTTCCAGTGAACCTGGACTGCCACCTGGGGTATTATATCTTTTCGTTTTCTTCATTGCATTTTTTGTATACGCTATACTCGGTATACTGAAGTTGGATTTTAGTCGCCTCTTACGACAGGCATGCCTACCTCGGGTATATTCTGACCCCTACCCGAAGGGTATTAAATTGCTTCAAACATTTTAAAACACTAGCGGAAAAGCAAACAGAAAACAAAATTAAAGTTTTGAAAAGTTACGTACGCTGGAAAGGAGTACGTAAACAGTACACTTAAAGCCTTTTTAAATGATTGTGGAATTAAACACCAGAGGACTTGTCCATATGCCCCGCAGCAAAAATGAAGCTCTATGCTTCTGGGCACAAAACTTCCGGAATCTTTGGAATAAAAAGGCGCTGTATGTTTTCAAGCAGTCTGGCAAATAGTGAAAACTATGTTTTTCTCGATACTAATATTACAGTTGTGTATGTATATACGCTGACCCGAAACGAAAACATTAATTTATTAGAAACTGACTCACTTGTTCAATTCCATAAATTTTATGGTATTATCAGAAAAACTGCTGACTAGCTACACTAACGCTTGTGTAGTGATTGTAATGACAGACGTTAGTCACTGGTTACGTCTTTCTTCTAGTTGAATGTGCAGTGTCTTGAGAGTCCCGAAAGTAGCCCTCAGTCGCTTTGAGCAAACCCGAAGTGAAATAGATGGCCCTATTGTCCCCATCGAAAGAACTACTGTGAAATTTGGTCATTGATGTCGGCCTCAAGGATTTTGTTTCGGTGCATATAATATTTTTTTGGCAATAACCTGAGTACCCACCAACCAGTAAAAACCCTGTTTTTCATGCGAGAAGCAAGCATATTGATATCCAAATTTAATTTACGCTGCCACTCCCTTGTTAGTTGTCACTTTACAACACCGGGGATTCAGCTACTCACCTGGGCTTCGTTTCACAGTACTTTTCAGCGGACCAATTAAGGTGTTGCTTAGCGGAATTTAACCTGTAAGTGGGTTATAAAGTGAGAGTAATACAATTAAGTTTAAATTAGCGTCGTAACCTTTTTCAAAGTTTTTTCTTCGATAGAACAATTTTCTTACATGGCCTGTCACTTTTTGAACCATTTTAAATGACTCGCCTGCTAACGGTGCTTGCGTCTATGGTCAAGTTCAGCGTTTTAACGATCTCCGACGAATTGATAATAGGCTATTTCTTAATGAGAGAACAGATTTTCATGTGGTTTTGCGGCGGTGTCCACTACATATGTCGGTAGCTTTATATTTTTTTTATTAAGCGTGAAATAATTGATTTATTCATATTTTATTTATTCGATGATTTTCAGTTTTAAAGCATTGCTATACTGAACACGAACCATTGCAGCAAAATGATGTTTCTACGGGGCTGTGTGAAAGAAACTAAAGAAAATCGCTTCGTGTTTCTCGTATGCTGTATTCGGCATGCGACCCTGCCAAAAAAATTCCCGTTAATTTTTTTTTGTGAAGTGAGGTAGGAAGTTGGTTATATTTTGCACAGACATGTTCAACGACTGTTTCAACGTTTTTGTGTTTGTAAACATTTGGACAAAATAAATAAATAATCTTCTTATTCTTCTTCTTCCTTTTGTTCGGCGAGGTTATGATAAGGATTATAGGGATCTTAACCCTCCCACTTTACTGCATCCCTACTGATCCACCTGTGGGGTTCGCCGATTCGACCTCAGAAAGTATCTGCAGGCCTGCCGGTTTCGGATCACTTCGTCACTGATTCAGGTGTTTTCTGGCCTGCCTCTCTTTCGCGCTTGTGTAGGAACGTTGATCGGCATTGGCTTTTTGACAGGGTTCGTAGGATCTCTCCTCTGAAAATCGCAGTACCTATTGAGCCGGTCGTGCTCTAATTTTTTCGAAATGGGTTATTTGACGTGAAGGCTTCCTCGGATCTTCGAACTTCTAATTCGATCAAGCTTTGTTACTCCTGCTGTCTGCGATGCATCTTCATCTCAGCTGCCGTTAATTCGCTCTCGTACTTTTTGTTCATTGTCCAGCATTGCAAACCATATATGAGCGCCGGGCAAACAACTGCGGTGTAAAGCCTTCGGTCACAGAAGATAGCAGAGCTTTCCTGCCACTTCATCTACCCTACGCTTACGCGATGATTGATGTCGTCATCAATAGTTGCTTCGCTATTGTTCATAGATACCAGGTACTTGAAGTTTTCACACTTGGAAATACAGGTACTATGTCTTTTTTGGACTGATTTGATACCCATTTCCCTCCAAAACATCCACCCATACATCAAGTTGCAGGAATGCTTCATCCTCGCTTATGACGTCTTCATCGTCAGCAAAGAATAACTGATGCACTTAAGCCACAACACGCTTTTAGGGGAATATATTTAAAAAAAAAAAAAAATTGAGAAAAAAATAAGAAAAACGTAGAAAAATGACCTCATGGTAGGAAATAAAAAAGAAACGTCTTGGAAGAGCGAAAACTTATTCTTAAGCTAGTTTGTATCGGGAGACCGTTGACCTTTTTGGTAGATCTTTCACTGTTGTAAGAGATGTTGTTTACAAGTTTAAAAAAGAAGGAACTTTGGAAAAAAAGATAGAGGCAGAAAAAAAAAGTATCAGTGGTCCATGAGGGGTAAATCTTAGTAAAATCAAGCAAAACCCTAAGACACCTGTTAAATTGTTGGCCGCAGATATGTCTGAAATCATAGATAAACTCCTCTCTGTTAAAACAGTAAGACGCACTTTAAGGTCACACAATTTCAATGGGGTAATTGGACGTCGCAAACCTTTCATATCCAAAGTCAACATTGCATTCGCCAAAGAATATGCAAAGGTCCAGACTTTCGGAAGTCTGTTATTTTTAGTGACAAAAGCAAGTTGAATTTGTTTGGCAATGATGGAAAACAAATTGTTTGACAGAAACCAAATGCAGCGCTGAGGGAAGCTAACTTTCAAGCAATAGTGAATCGCGGTGGTGGTAATGTTATGATGTGTGGTGTGGGTATATGTATGTCTGCAAGTGGAATTGGCCAAATGAAATTTAGTGAAACAATAATGAATTAATATCATTACATTAACATCCTGAAAATAAATCTGCAACAAAGCACCAGCAAAATGGGATTAGGGTCATGTTATATCTTTTAACAAGACAATGGCCCGAAACATATTGCCCACACTGTTCAAATGTGGCTGCTTTTCAATACACGTTCATAGCCAAAAACACCTCCACAGTCATCCGACATCAATCCCATTGAACACTCATGGGTGGAGCTGGAGCAAAAGATAAGGTCGTAAGTAGCAAAGCCGCACTTAAAGAAGCTCTCCAGCGAAAATGAGACTTTATGAGTCCAAATTTCACAAAAAAAAACTAGTTGATGGTATGCCTAAGCGTTTACAGGCCGCAATTAAAGCCAAAGGAGGTGCAACAAGTTATTTTTATTATTTGTGTATGTTTGTATACATACCTCGAAATAAAAATTACTTTTTTTAATAATAATTTTGTTTTAATAAAGTCAAACATATTTAAAAACCATTAAAACACTGAATCTTATAATAAAGAATTGATTTTATTTGAATGTTTTCTGCAAAATAAGCCATGTGCGAATAATTTTGTGAACATGTGTATTTCTAGCGATATTTCTTAGATGTGGAGCCGTGAACAAATGTACGCAGACTTTTTCTTTGCATTTATCCTTTGGACTTCTTATTTTAGTACCAGGTATTATTCGGAACTGCACCTCTTTTTCTACTAAGTGTAATTTTAACTGCATTCAAAGTATTTTTTGAACTTTTAGAATAGTTGACCAATTTTAAGGGAGAAATTAAATCAAATAATTCTTAACATACATAAATAAACATATCTATACGGCAAATAAGTCTAAAATTGCAAATTTCCCGAAGTATAACACCCCCACGTGTGACATTCAATCGAAATGACTTGTCGCACAAAACAATTGTTTCGAACTCAAATGAAGGATGCAATGATTTTTTGCGCGCCTCGTGATTACAATTAGTAAGACCTAGAGCGTAGCACATGCAACAAAAATTTAAATACACTCTCAGACGAATGTGTGATAATTCGCAATTGCAATTTGTCGTCATTGCACGTAAGAAATCATCCACTATAATTTCATTCATAAGTTTTAAATAATTGCCTTATTTAACCCCCTCTGGTTGTTTGCGGATCAGTTCAAAAATCAATCAGCTGTGTTCGCGCACAAGTCTTCTACTCATATACTTAATTTGCGTGAGGAAATATGCAGTCTTAAAATCAAACTAATGCTTATCACAATCGAAACGGTTGTCAAATGAAACGTACGGTAACCGCGAATTATGACCTAACCTATAATTTCTGTTATAACATTTATAGTCAAAACAGATGGCGGCAGATTCCGTGTCAGAGAATATATATATGCGGTGATTCGAATGGGGTAGTTATAAGAATATTCTTGGCTGGATTATGAATGTTTTCTCCATTCGTTAGTGTACCTAGTACTTGATAGTGTTGTTGATCAGTTTATACAAGTACCTAGATCAAAGCTTGGGGGTGAAATCTTAAATGTACAAACCGCTGCTGTTTTTCATTTGCTGTGAAAGCGTTTTTTGTAACAGTCTATGAACAATATGATCGACAAAATTCTTACGAACTGCGGTGATTTCAATCGGTACCAAATTATTTTGCTGCTTTTGTTTTGTGTCATAAATGTGTTATCAGCAGTGCATTACTATTCTCAAACTATTATTAGTTTCGTACCAGATCATTGGTGTTTAGATGAGTCGTTCGAAAATTCAAGTGAATTTCTTGCATCTATGCATGGTAAGGAGTCATCCTGTCAATCCATCTCAGATGCAAATGCTACTTGCACCGATTTTATTTATGACCTTTATATGGGATATGAAAGTCTTACAAGTGAGGTATGTAGCCTTTACATATATTGTATGTATATCACCTTTGTAACAGCAATTTTGGAATGATTTCAACAAATAGCTAAATTGGGTCTGTCAATCAGCTTGGAAAATGACTCTGGGACAATCAATGTTCTTTATTGGATCAGTGGTCGGGACATTTTGTTTTGGAATGCTAGCCGATGTTATTGGCCGAATACCAATTTTAATTATGGCAAATCTAACGGCAATGATCGGAAATTTTCTTTCTGTATTCACAAATTCACTGGTTTCATTTTGCATGTTTAGATTCATTGCTGGACTAGCAACGGATAGTAATTTTGTGATGATGTACATTTTGGGTAAGTTAATTATAGTAGTACATATGTACATATGTATAAGTAAAAAAAAATAAAAAAATAAAACCGCAAAGGAAATATGTACATATATATGTATATGCATGTACCTATGTACATATACATATGTACATATAGGTATAGTGCTATAAGATAGGTATAAAAATATCTGTACTATAATAAAAGTACATAAGGCATACTACGAATGAGGCAGTTAATTTTAGTCGAGTAGATATGGGACACGCTATTGCATCTTGGGATATAATTAGTTGGCGCCGGGGCTCAGTGAAACAGAAGCGAAGACAAAAAAATAAAAATGACAAACAAATCTCCCCACTTATCTGGACACCACCCCTGGAGCTAATATGAAACCTAATACACCTGAGTTTCAAACCACTACACCAATCTCTTTCTCTTACTCTCTATCTTCCTTTCAACGCCCGCACTGTGTGTAAACATTAAAAGGGTATTCATAACCCTTTGAGTGCGTGCAAATTATAAAAAAAAACATAGGAATGCATCGTCATCTGCAAATGTAGAAGTAAGGACATTGACTTCCGGTAATAGGTTAGGCCTGTGATTCAATTTATTGCTTGTAATTAAGTTGCAAACCATCCGGTTGACGTCGATCACTGGTCGACTGGATATACCTTCTAGGTCCTGAAAGAAGTGTCGCCCGAGAAATTTGTGTCTTAGGTGAATAAAAAAGTAGGTTCTGTCGTTGCTCACTTCTTTATCTCCATATCCTGGACAAAGACCTTCCTGAGTTAATTTTAGTTTTTTTCATTTGGTACCGCAGAGTATTAAGCTCATTAATGACTCCAATCAGGGTAGATAAGGATTTTCTATCTTTTTGCATAAGCCTATCGGTCTTTATTTTGCCAAAATAAAGCAAAATTCTTCTGATTGTTGCACAAGAGTTTAGGAACCCTGCTTCGAACTTTAGTGCGCAAGGTAAAATGTACATTTATCGAAGAGTTTATTTGATTTGGTCTGGATTCCGAGCCTCCTCTCGCCAGTTGATTGGTCTTCTCGTTTCATACCCAAGGACCCATCAGAGCCTAAACTTGTGCTATGTTTCAAGAACCTGTAACTGTTGTCGACAGCACATCACAAGCTTGGATTTAATAATTTCAAATATCACAGATCGCTTTTATCGTCACTTGGTTGACTATGAAAAAAGCGATACCTTCTTGCGGTATTGGTCTCAATGCAGTCTCATGGGCTATTCTCTCCGCTCGGAAAACACTGCTGTCATTCGGGATGAAGACTGATTTAGTTATACCCAGTGGTTCGGAAAGGATACAGTTTTCCCGTTTTGCCCTGGTCGGGTATGTGCTTGATTTCTCAAGCGAGATCTAGGTACGGTAGATTGCCAAGATATTTTGTCAGGATCGTCGAATAAATTGTATAGAGCCATCCAACAAGACTTTCATACTGACTTAGGTGGCGCTACAGATCGGGGTAAACCTGGGCCTCAACCAATAAGCCTCTCCAGTTAGCCCGGTCCTTAGCTAAGTGCCTCCAGTTTGGCACTCCAAGTTGGTTGAGGTCCCCTTATACTTGTGTGCGCCACCTAAGGCGAGGTCGTTCTCTACTGCGCTGCCTTGGGAAGACTTCTTCTCTCAAAACGACCGCGGATATTTTCATCCGTCGCTTTCAATAAAGGCAATGCTTGAGCGCCTAAAGCAGGACTGGGATGATAAAGGTCTTGTACAAAATCTTCTTAGTTATTCAGGATGGGACATTACTACTCAACTGCGTTCTCAGCCCAAAAATACAGCGATTGGCAAGAGGTGCTCTTCGTTAGTGTGTTGGATCGCTGAACGGGAGTCTCGACGTTCGAGTCCCAGAGAACACCAAAAAGTTTTTTCACGGTTCCACCTCTCGCGAATGTCTGACAAACGTTCGAGAGTAATAACTTGATGGAGCAGCGATCGTTCTCCATCGTCATCCTGCACAGACGGATGATTTGGCAGGGATACCAAAACTAGACTAAGCTCTTATAGCTCGTCTGCTTAAAAGCTGTCATAGGCGGCTTTGAAATTAATGCGTACATACCTACTTAGATGGTGGGTATCGTTTCTTTCGGAACCCATGCTGATAAGAGCCAAGGGCTGTTAACGAATGGTTTCAGACAATATGGCATATAAGATCATGCACGCAATATTAGGGAGATTGAAGACTCTGTAATTGGGGCTATAGAGGGGATTTTTTTCTACTGGATCGTCCTGTCGAGGAGCTCGTAGAAATGCTCTGTGAGGCCATTTCCTTTTTTCTCTGTTGGGGCATGACTGCATATTAGAATAATGTAGACGAATAGCGCCTTAATGCGGATTTTCCTAGGTCACTCACGTGTCAAAAGCTCAAGAAGTCTTGGAAAAATCCTCATCCAAATAAGCGTTGCATTTACATATTCCACGTGCAAATCAGAAGGTCGGTGTCTTTTTTTTGCTAACATCGTCAACAGAATTTCGTGCTCTTGGTTGCTTCATAACTGCGGATTGTTTTGTCGTGGAATAGTTGTAGCTCGTGCTACTCGTACATCCGTTAGGTAGTTATATGTTTTGCTGTCGTATTAATTTTATTGATACTCGCTAATTAACAGTCTTATTCAATGGCTACTTAAACGACTGTTTAAAACTCGAATTATTGAATTTTATTGCTAGCGCTGTTATTATTTAAATCAGTGGACCATTACTATATTTATTTAAAACATTTAAGGCTTACATTCATTTTTCCAATTCCATTTTATATAAATTTATAGTTTATTTATGTACATATAATGTATATACATTATGCGTTAAATATGCGTTAAAAACTTTTGAAGATCGAACTAGTATGTAAGTTTTTAAAGAAAACTGTTTCTCCACATCGAATACGTATACGGTACCATTTTAGATATATCAGATTTTTACTCCATTTTAACTCGAAGACTAATAAAATATGTTCAATCGCGACTTTTTTCGTTTCTGTAGAAAGGAACTACAAATTTAATTAGAATTCCATACGAACTCTAGTGCGGTAAAATAAAGACGAATGGAACAAGGCCGAGTTTCAAAAAGGCATGATTTATGTCATCTCTTCAACTAAGCACCCAATCTTCAAGCTAATCAGCACTTTATTTCTAATAGTAAAAATTTATGTCATTAACTTTTTATTTTAGAGTACCGGTGCAGGGAAATAACTTCACGGGAATTTACTTCACATGGGAAATAACTTCACCTCAAGTGGGAAATAAATGCGCTTTTATGATGAGAAGTTATTTCTCACTCATAGTGGGAAATAATCACTTTTTTGTGGAAACTTGTTTCACTTTTAATGTGAAGTCATTTCCCCAAGGATGTGTAATAATTTCATTTTCCCATCCCCCATCTGGACATAAGTCCACAATTGGTTTGGTCTAAAATGGGTAATAAAATAAAAAGAAACGTAACTATATGCCGCGTAGCGCCGCCCTGAGCACCTGCATGTGTCGAGGAAATGTCCATAGTTTTTTCTTTTTTTTTTTTAGCAAGCGTAGCGAGTTCACCCACCCCGACTTTCAGGCTTTCGCCCGCTAGTCACTTCAATACTAAGTTGAGTTGAAGTTATAGATATTTTGAGCTGAAGAAGATGTGACATCAGATGGTGATGTGAAGCCTTTTTTAAAGTACTTACGCCTAAACCGAGCTATGGCCGGGTATTCACACAGTATATCGCGCCCTAACCGCCAAATTATAGTAAGCGACATTTTATGCAAAAATGAGTTAATGATGCAGTTCGATAGTTATTCGATTACGCGTTTTTCTGCATCATTGGTTTTTTAATAAAGCATTCCAGTTATAAATTACAGAGAAAACAAAATTTATCTTAAGCGACATTTACATTTTTTCCTAACAGCAAAATATCGTAAGCGACATTACATACAATGTGACTGCTCCATTTTAACCAATTCACGTTATCAGTCAAATAATTTTGCTGTTTCTCTGTAAGAGAGTTACAGTTATTTCGTTTGAATTTTAGGAGAGAGTGCAATTGATAGCATTGCAATGTTCTTAATGAAATGTATGTATTTTGTCAGTTTCGTTTTAAGCTACGATCAGGTAATATCCCGACCCAAGTACCTCGATTTGAAAGGACTGCGAGAAAAATATAGTTCCTCGAAAATACCATAACGAGTACCTATCCATGAGTTTTGCTAATGCGATTAGAGATTCCTTAAATGAAACAGAGGAAGATATTTTATAATTCCACTTTTATCTGCATATGATTTTGTTAATTTGAAGTTCTTTTTATTTACTGTAACCATTAAATAGAATATTTTTGATGTTTAACTTACGTACTAAGCTTTATTTTCACAAACAATAAACAATAAACAAAATGAAATTTTCATTAAAGTATAGTTTCTTAATATTTTCATTTTATCGTAAACGCCAAAATTTGATATTGGACGGGAAAACAGTGACCGCCAAAATATCGTAAACGCCAAAACCAAGAAAAACAAACGCCAATTTGACACCTGCAGCGTCCGCTTTATTATCACATAATTGTATTTACGAAAACGTAATTAAATACTAAAATTAAGCCTCAATGTTTTTTAGCTCAGACAAAAAACAAAAAAAAAGCCTCTCCTGTAAAATTTTAATTTTGTCGCTCACGATAATTGTTAGGGCGTGATATGATGGGCTGTTTTGTTGTCTTCAAGACAGAGACGGCTCATGCCCGATAGGACACGGCCCATTTTCTTAAAATGACAGTTGAGAGAGCAATGTTCAGTAAGGAAGACAGTTATGATCTTAGCCTTGTGTTTGCTTATTGGAAGAATGTCTCTAGATCTTTTTTTGAGAAATTTATAAATTTCTTGGGATTCGAACGCCGAACCTCCCGCTCAGCACTAACCACTTGAGCCACGACGCCCACAAAAAAAGCTTGCTTTAATAAAATAGTTTAGTTCAAGGAAAAAAATTATAACAAGCAACATTACCTTCATTTAAAAATTAAAAGATAATACATGCGGAAGGCAAGAATTTAAAATATTAAACTAAACCAAATGAAAACTTATAGAAAATAAAAAAATGCAAGCTTAATAAAACAAATTAATACATATTTGTACATATGTAAATAAGACGGTATTTATGTATGTGTGAGTGTCCAATGGAATGAGACACCTAATGTGTAAGCAAAAACGCATTTTACAACAGGGTTTTCCAATTATCTTCATTTTTGTTTTTTGCGTTGAGCTCTTTTTTTCTATGAAGTCGGTCATCAAGGATTCCCAGTTAAGCTCACAAATCTAGGTTTTATTTAGTCCGATATTTTACTTATGACTAAGCATTGATATTAACACTCTTCTTTTCTGCTTTTTTTATTCTCTTTAGTTATGGAATACATTCAACCATCATTTCGAACCATGGGAGTAAGCATATGCATTGGAATTTTTTATTGTTTGGGATCAATAGCAGCTCCGTGGATAGCAGTAATTGCACAATCTTGGAAGACGTTTCTCATCGCAACAGCAATTCCTTTTGCTTTTGTACCATTATTTTATTTTATTATTCCGGAAAGCATACAGTGGCTCATCTCCAAACAGAAATATGAACAAGCAGCGGAATCTCTAAAAAGAATTGCAAAAATCAATGGAAAAACGATTGCTGATGCTGAAGTTAATGCATTTATTGAAGAATGCCGTAGAAAATCGGAGAAAGAACAAAGTCCTAAGCCAAGTATTTTGGGATTATTTAAAACTCCACGACTTCGTAAGAATACGTTGATACTGTTCTTTAAATCGTAAGTAATATAGTAAGTAAGATTCCAATATACAATTTTACACCCTCATATGCATGTACATACATATGTATGTTAAACTCACCAAATTCCGACCTTGACAGCATAATCAACTGGGGTTTAATTAACAGAGTAGAATTTAATGCAACCAAAAGTCAGCGTGGCCTTCTGTATTTCTATTTGTATTTCCTCATCAAAGCCAACGTGCGCCGGTATATCCTCTGTTCCTCTCCCCCCTTTTTTCAAAAGCTCGTGCCTTGAATAATCAGCATAAGGGTATACATACGCCCTTTAGTGGGCGCTAATTATAAAAAAAATGTAATACTGTTATACAGACATTAAAATAGACACCAACCAATACGTACTTACATAAGTAAATCTTAAAATTTTACAACTTAAGCAGAACCATTGTGCTTAATACAAAAAAGCTTTAGCTTTGTAAATAATTGGGAATATAAAAAATAATAAAGAATATTTGGACATAAAAACTGAGACACCTAGCAAAAATAATGGATATTTCACCGATCATCAATTTTTACTTCCAATAATGAAATGTATAATTGATATTTCGTTGCCTGACCTTTGTTCTTAATTACTGCAAGGCATTTGCTTGGCATCGATCAATGAGAATTCGAGACCATTTGCTTTGAATTATCTCTCAAAATTCGGCTTTATTTTTCATGTGGTGTCTACCAACAGCCAGCGGATAGTCAGACCGCCATCAAGGCGTTAAGCTCTCATGAAATCAGATCTACACTGGTGTGGGAGTGCCTAAACAAGCTAAACCGACTGAGTGAAATCAACAGAGTCACTCTCTACTGGGTACCAGGTCACGTGGGAGTAGAGGGAAATGAAGCAGCTGATGAACTAGCTAGAAAAGGCTCGGAGACTACCTTTACCGGTCTGGAGCCAGCGGCTGAAAACCCAGGGCACCTTCTTGCAGAATGTGGAGCATTGATCCACGAAAGAAGGAAACACTTGGATGCCTATCAACTATCCGAAGAAGATCTACCATTGCTAGATCCGCTATCTATCTATCTGGCGATGTGATGGCCATTCCATTAAATGTATGTTTTGGTCGTTGATAAACGTTTTTGCCAACCTGAATGTATGCTTAGGGTCATTATCTAGTTACAAGATTCATCTGAGCGGCATAACTTCTTCTGCGCAGGAAAGCATTGTACTCCTCAAGATATCAACATACTCGTTCTGTTCTATATTGCCATCAATCAAACGGATCAGGACAACGCCGTATAAAGAAAATGATCCCCGTAGTTCAATATTTCCCACGCCATGATTCACTGTCTTTTTTGTGTTTTGTGGCCTGAATTCTTGCGATGGTGGTTTTCGCACGGTTTGTCTACCATCATTTTCAAGCACATTAATTTTTGTTTCGTCAGTCCACAATATATTTCATCATTTGTTCGCTTCCTTCTGATCCACTATAACTTAGATGATCTTTTGCAAATTTAAGACGCAGTTTAACGTTTTTTTTCTCAGTAATAGCACCTCTTTTGCAACTGTGCCATGTTAGCTACTTTCTACAAGTCTTCTGCGAACTGTTTTTGGACGCCTGTATTCCTATGGTACTAATCGCTGTGATCCTTGCAATATCTGTGTGAATCCTGTTTGGTAGAAACCTCGACCTGTCGACCTTAGGTGTCCTTTCTCTCATGGAAGAGGTTTAAAAAAGTGTATTTAGGGCTTAGAATTAAAATAATTGTATGACTTATCTAAATCCTTTAAATAAAGCAACATTTTTCTTTCAGTATGGTAATAACGCTCTGTTATGATGCTGTTTCACGAAATGTTCAAGGAAAAGGTATATCCCCATTCATAATGTTTTCTCTGAGTGCGACAACTATTTTGCCTGCGTGTATGCTTCTAATATTGCTGCAGGATCGAATTGGAAGGAAAGCCATGTCCTCCTCATCGCTCCTCATAAGTGGAATGTTTATATCAGCAAGTGGACTAATACTTTCATATCAAAAAATTTCTGAAAAGAGTAAGTTTATTGAACAAATTTCTATTTCCATAAAATTAAGGTCTAGTAGCTTATTTCTACTTGAGCCTAGACTTTTCCAACTGTTCTATAATTAAGACATGCTTAACATTATTCACAGTACAACCAAGCCATTTTTCAAAATCAGTGTAATTAATTAATTAATTCTGGAATATTAACATTGTTCTCATGAATTTAGATTTATCTCTAGTCCTTTCACATTATTTATACAAATTTAGAAAGTTATTAGCATTACGTTCAAGTCTCTTTTATGTAGAATTAAGTGATTTGACGTCCAGAGATAAAAAAAAAGAAAACTGCACTTTGTATAAAGATTTTGGCCTACATACTTGTGTATAAGCTCCAGTTGACACAAGAATTGAAGCAGATAACGCACAACGCCGTACTTTCGGTGATTGGGTGCTGGAAATGTTGGGAGTTGTTAAAGTCCAGTTGACATTTTTTCCTTAGCCGAGCAACAGCTGATTGCGAAACTTTACACTCTTGTGCAATGAAGCGCGTTGATTTGCCGTATTAAAGTAAAGTAGACGCTCGATATAGTGAACTAATGAAAACCAGGCCTGTTCACTTTATCCTGTTCATTGTATCGAGCGTGGACTACTTGAAGCAAATTTCATAAATATTTATATACAATACATTGAAATTACAATATAATTAGAACTTTTCTGTCCAGTTACTAAAAACCAATCCAATATTGACTTAAAAGAATAATTTATTTTTAACAAAAACAATTCATCCGTAATGCATGCAATGTAATAAAAGAATAGAAAATAAATAAAATAAATTCAAAGTGGACTAAAATTAAAATTAATACAGACAAGCAAGGGGCTATTCAAACTTCAAACTTCTACTGAACCTCTGTAGTTCGCGTTAACTTCAAACAACCCTAAATTTCGTAGCATACATGTATGCATCTGTAGCAACAAGGAAAAACAGCCGGTTTTCACAATTTTTCAGGAGAGTCTGTTAAGGGTTTGACATGAGTTTACAACAAAAACTATGATAACTCATTTTTGACATAAGTAGACTTGTGCTGTTTTCCAATGTTCACTGTATCGAAATTCACTATATCGAGCGTTTACTGTAATTTCAAATTAATTTTCGCACATTCTCTGCGACAGTTGTCATTTCTAGAAACAAAATTCACTATGCTCCAAAAGTAGAACACAAAGTACCAATATTTTTTATTTTTGCCTTACAATAGGCTAAAAGAAAGTGAATAACTCCTGCTAAAATAAAATTGGAAATACTTCAGAACTCTACTTTTCCTTGCGGGCCAAACTGCGATTACAACGGCACAAGAAAATACTGGTGCAAAACTCAGTCAGCGTAAAAGTAATGGTAACTGAGGAAATAATCAAGTTAAGCGGCCCATACACGATCAATACTATTGTGCAATATTTGTTATATTTGGTATTGCACAATATTATTGATCGTCGGTAGATGATATTGCAGGGTTTTGCAATATATTGAAAGAATCAAAATAGTTTTGATATTTATTGTGCAACTAGCTGACCCGTGCTCGCCTTGCTTCGCCCCCTTCCAGTTTTAAGAATTTACCATGAAATAGATTTGTGGGAAATTGGGATTAGCGTTACTGTCAGGCATTAATGTTCCGATAAGGTGATAAATTTGACCCCGAATCTTTAAAGTGGGCAAAAAGTTGCCTTCTGTTATGCGTTTACCACCAAAGGAGGTCATTTGAAAGGCTGAGTTAAACTTTCTAGGATATGATCACCCAGCAGAATGCTCTTTGGTGGTTCCGGCGGTGCACTGATTTCTCTGAGCATAACTTTTCCGCTTGAACAACACAATCCAGCAGATTCTTTTGCCGGCTTTTGTACACCACAAAAGCTCAGACATTGTACCTATGTACATGCGACTCCTTTTCGTATGAAATGAAACATTCATATTGAAAACATGAATTTTTCTTTAGGCTTCACGGTCGGACAACATTTTCACCGACAAGAATAAACCGTTCACTAACAGAAGCAAGTATGTTAATCCAATTGCCAATACGTACGCGGCCAAAATCGTCGCAAGTGCCATTTTTTGTTCCATTTCAATTAAACTTTTTTCACTTTTTTAGACCTTTTAATTCAATATATGTACCATGAAAGACAAATGTTCTGTTAAATGCTATGAGTCTGACAACGTATGACAGTCGATCTGAAAATTTTTCGTAAACAATTATCTACCAACCGTGTGGGCTGACAATTTGTGATCTGACAACGTTGTAAGCAAAAACGTTGTCAGACCATTGTCAGACCAGCCATCTGACAACAAATTGTCAGAAATTGGGACAGAATCGAACAACCGTGTGAACTGACAATTTAACGTTGTAAGATAGTTTGCCGCTGTCAGCTCATTGGTTGGAATTGTCAGCACATTTGAATAACTGACAACAATGTCAGATCTGGCAATTGTTTGATCACATGATAGCTTAAGTAAACACACATCCTTCTACCGCCAGCCACTCGCCCCTGCTCATAAATTTAGCGAAGAGGCAGCGAAAGGAGAATAAAGAACAAAAAAAATTATTATTACCACTGAGACATGGTTGGCTTGGGAGACATGATCAACGAAAAATTTATCAAATTCAAAATTTTTTACAAATGATATTTTTGATATTGCTCAGCTTCTAGATGACGTAGAATCATGATTTTGGACTTCAAATTTGCGTCTTTGAAAACTCTAAACGACAAAACTAATTTGATTAAAATCGACAAAAGCAAAGTTGATGTTATATGTGTTTCTAAGTTATTTTGTATCTTTTCGTGGTCTCCCAAGCCCAAATTGTATAAGTAGCTTTATCTAAACCTGGTCCATGCAATTTCGAATTCAATAAAAAAAAAATCATTAAAATCGGTTCAGCCGTTTTCTTACAAACACCTGACAAAGAAATATCAACTTCATTTTATAATAGAAGTAGATATAGAAAAATTGTATCGTGTTCGTGTACATATGGGTGATATTGCGCAATATTTATTCAGTCGTGTGTCGTCGTTGAGAGAAGACGTGCGCAAAGCGGATGACAGAAAATTTATTTTAGAGGGTATAGAATTATACGAAAATTACTTGGCTCAGTTAATAAAAGTTCACTTAATAAATTTTCATGAATATACTCATTCCTTTTTTTTAGCCATTCCTTCATCCATTTTTTTTTCTTCTTATCCTACAATGAGGGTAATAGCTACAAAACTAGCGTCCGAATCGCTCAACATCTTCTTGTAGGGCACGAAGGTAATAATATTGTGCAATATATTGTACAATAATACCGACCGTGTATGGGCCGCTTTAGTATAATGCATCATAGGTCCCGTTAATCAGAACTTCTTCAGCTACTTTAAAAAAAAGTTTGCTTTGTTTAACATTCAAACAAACACAAATATGGAAACAGAATCAGAAGCTGACTCAGTTTTGCACCTAACTGTATGTATATACACATATACATATAGTATGCACAAAATGTCATGTCATTTTGGATGTTGGTGCGGTTTGTTGGAATAAGTTTGGTTTGTTTTGTTATTTGCTCAAACGGAGTGCATTAAATATGTTTGCACTTGGATATGTACATATGTACACACACATGGTTGATGGTTTGGTGGATTTCTTGCAAGCTGGAAATACCTTTCGCAGCATTGTGCTTTTTGTTGGAATTGACGAACTAACTTCCAACATAATGTGCACATGCAGCAAGATATTCGTCAGGAGTTTTGTCTCCATACTGCCTGAAAACATTCAATAGCTGTTCGCTAACCCGTTGGTATTCTATGAGAATAGGTACATAGGAATAATTTCCCCAGCGTTAAGCTTATGAAAAATGGCATTAACTCTAACCTGTTCGAATCGCAATGCCTCAATAAACCTGAAAATGTTTGGATGCTGGCAAGCTAGTGAAGTTTGAAAAGCCTTATGCCATGACTCGACGCTGTTATTTGTACGTGCACGATTGGGCAAAGTAATGTTCTTACGGTTAAACATAGTGACAATAAATCGACGATTGCGTCGTCGTTCGACCAACCCAATTGTTCTCAAAATATTGTAAAAAGTTTTGATGTTGCTCAGAATCTCCAAAAGAATTTAAAAATTTTCTCCGCCAATCCTTCGTACCGAATTAAAACATTCGCTGAATCGCAAAAACATAAAGCTACAAACTTGGGAATGCCGGTATTGTATTCAAGGTCCACCCCATAGCGAGCTTGCATTCCTAATTCCAGTACTTTACGCGAACCGCTTGAGCAAAATGGAAAAAGCAGCCGTGAATAGCGGTATTAGGTAGAAGGCGTCGAACAGCATTTTCTTCAGCTTTCTCAAAATCTATGATGAAAGTGCTGGGAGCCACTGATACCGTTAGAGTTTATAGTCAATACAAGTGCCCGAACATACGTCTCTTCACTTTTGTTCGGCCGCAAGCAATAAATAAGTGGCACAACTTTATTTTGAAAAAGCCCGTGCAGAACACATAATCGGTAAAACATTTCCGGACAAACTTTGAAAGTACCATCCGCTAACTAAGTTTGGCAATGCGATTAAATATAGATATCTGAAGAAGACGCTAAAATTATAATTCGGTTATTATCCTCGTTTCCAGTATCGGCCAAAATTTTCCGGTGTAGCGGTTTTTGTTACTAAAAGATCGTTGGGAATAGAAATGTCACATCTACTGTGAGGAAGCGGTAGAGGCTGTTGCCGACGTTTCCGGCTCCTTGATACAATCTTTTCCATCGACACCAATTTGGGGGCTTTAACGATCGTTGCTTGCGATGCGCCCGCTTAAGCGTTGGTAACAATTGATTTCGGACTTTCAATACGATTAACCGTAGATACACGTATTTTCGCCAATATGGTAGCAACCTCACACCCCTGTGGTGAAGGATCATGGTTGTGAAATTGGGTCACTATTACATACAGGCCTTTGGATTCTGCCTGACCATGACAATGACCTGCCTAAAACTTTTCGCAACGCCAATTTATTTTAATATCATTTTCCCTATGCTTAAGGTAAATAAACCCTTCAAAATGCAATTTTGGTTCACCCCGCTGTGATGTAACCAATTGAGTCATTTGAATCAAATTTCGGAATAAAGCACAACCACTCTGCTGCAGATAAAGATAGGTACATTATGAACTTAAATCAGTTAACCACCACATCTTCCGATTTTAATGAAATAATGTGCTGGACAAAATAATAGGTAAATTGTCAAAAAACGACGTTACTTGAGTTATGAATGAGAAAAGACATTCTTTTTTGTAGACTAATTTTAAGCTTTGTCAAAGCAATCTGTATGTCGCAAAAAAATCAATTCTTCAATTAATAAAATTTTTTTTATTTAATTTAAAAAAAAACCGCTTGATCAAAAAAATAGGTAAATTGAAATTAAAAAAACATAAATACAAAACTTAATTTTTTTTGTAAATTAATTTCTAATTATTATTATTAGTTTGTTCAGTAGCCAGAATGACCTTCTTTGTTTTTACGACAGTATGTATTCGGCTAGGCATCGAGTCAATTCACTTGCGGCAAGTTTCAACAGGAATCGTGTTTTAAGCTCTTTCAATGGCTAACCATAGTTGATTTTTATTCTGGAATTTTTCCTTAGCCAAAGATCTCTTTAGTTCCCCCGCAAATTCTCAATTGGATTGAGATCGGGGGACTGGGAAGGCCATTGGAGCACCGATACTTGCTGATGATTCAACCAAAATTTCACAAATTCATGTTGGAAGTGCACCGGCATGTTGTCCTACGCATGTGGCAAAATGATGTTCTCCAAGATATCGCAGTAAACCTCTTTCGTCATCACAATACTGATCTGAAAAATAGGACCAACTCCTAACCAGGAAAGCATCCCCATAACATCACTGAACCGCCTCCAAGTTTAACGTTTTTTTTTTCGTGCTGTGGTTATGAGATTCTATTCCCTTAGGCATTCGAACATTTCTTTTGCAATCGAAGCCGAATAAATAAATTTGGGTCTCATCACTCCACAATATGTTTCGAAACCGTTCTGATGTATGAGCTTGCAAACCTAGTGCGAATTGTCTCCTACGTCTATATAAACAATATTCTTAATCTGCTCACCGAATTTCATCAATATCGAGCCATCGAGTCGGAGCTAACTCAAGCGTGTGATACAAGCGTTTTAATCAACTTTTGAAACCTCAACATTAGTATCTTCGTTCATAAAAATGTTGATATGAAATCATGAAATCGACACTTACAATGTACATATGTACACACCTCATCTGTACCATTTGCAAGAGTCAGTTCGATAACTTCTATTTAAAATAAAGTTCTCCAAGGTGAAAGATGGCAGGCAAAGGAAAAGAAACTACATTGAGCGAAAGAAAGATTATTTTGGATTTGCATTCTAAAGAAATTGGAGAAATAGTAAATAAAAGCCATTATACAGTTCGCAGCGTAATAAACCGCTTTAAGTGCTCGCATTCCTTAGAAAACCTGCCGAGAAACGGTCGTCCTCGAAAGCTTACAGCCAAGGAAGAAAGATCCGTTATCAAAATTATCTAGAAAAATTCTAAAACGACTTCTTCCGAGATAGAAGAGTTAAAAGAGAATTTTGGTAAGACCGTTACGCCTAAAACTATAATACACAATGCCGGTTACAATGCGCGGATTCCGAGACAAAAACCATTCATTAACAAAGTGAACAGGGACAAACGTATTGATCTTGCAAAGGACTTCTGGATCCAAGTAATCTTCTTCGACGAAAGTAAGTTCAACATTTTTCGGAATGATGGTCTCGAGTTCGTTTGGCGAAAACCAAATACAGCATTGCATAAGCAAACCTATTGCCAACTGTTAAGCATGGCAGTGGTGGGGTAATGGTCTGGGGATGTATGGCGGCATCTGGACTTGGGGAGCTAGTATTTATTGAAGGGATTATGGATAAAATGGTATACCTCAATATCCTCAAGGAAAATCTCCACAAAAGCGTAGACAAGTTGGGCCTTGCTGGGATTTTTTTATCTCCAGCAAGATAATGATCCCAAACATACCGCCCACATAGTGAAAGAATAAATATTTTACAACACTCCCCACACGTTAAAGATGCCACCACAATCCCAGATATGAATCCCATTGAACATCTGTGGGATGTGTTGGAAAAACGAATCCGGAAACATCACGTTACCAATAAAACTCAATTAAAGGAAATACTTGCAGTTGAATGGAGCAAAATCGATCCACAAATTACAATAAAATAGTTTCGTCAATGCAGAACAGGTTAACGGAAGCATGCCAACCCATTATTAATATGCATTCCATTTTTTAAATTTGCCTATGTAGGTACTTAACTAAATTTTAACTGTGCCAATACTTTTTTCCCAGAAAAATTAAGTGTAATTAATTGATTCTTTTTCGTTATTCGTTATTATTTAAAAACTTAATAATCAAAAATTTTTTCAAACAGATATGAAATATGTGTACCTACTGAATAGTTTTTATACTGGAAGCACTTGTTTCTGAAAATGGCATCTGTGCCACTACTCTTTTACGTGTATGTACATATATAATACATATGTAGATATATCATATTCGTTTCATGCATACGTCGAACCGAACTTCTAATCGAATAGCCAACCAAAAAAAATGTAACCAATCTCTAAAGTCTAAAATGGCATATTATGCAGATTCCATCATTCACGCCACATGAGCACATATGTATGTACATCAGGTATCTTCCCATTCCCTTCACTCACATATTATCAATCGACCACATCATCACCATCCCTTCTTCCACAACCTCACTCATTTTCCAAAACTCCATGCTGCAAGTAACCAAAGCATATTTTCCACTCTTTTGGTATGAACTATCCGCGGATGAGTTGTCCTCTGATAGTCCGTCTCTTGGGATGAGCTGTCCTGTTATGAGTTATCCAGGGATGAGTTGTCCTGATATGAGTTACGATGAAACCATTAATTGGTTCATTGCAGTTTTGATCTAGAACTGGTTGTTCCACAAAAGGTGCTCTTCTGGATTTTTGTACTATTGGACAAAAAAGTTTAGGTAAAAGAAGCTGTTCTGCACTTTTCGTTCACATAACGAAAGCGCTTGATATGGTAAATCCCAGCAATCAAAAGATGTGTAATGTTTTTTCGTGGATTTTTTCACAACTGATTTGTGTTTTATTTGAGAAATAAAAACTTAGAAGTGAAAACAAATAATTACTTAAGCGGCTCTAAAGTTATCTGGGTGTACCTCAAAAGTCAGAACTTGGTCCCATTCTGTTTTAATTTCTGTTGCCACGAACAAAAACAGCTAAAGTCGAGTTTAGACGAAATTGAGTTTTTGATACCATTAGATTTAGCATGCCCAAATCTTCAAGATAAATTTTTTCTAGCTCTTTATCTTCAAAATTGGAGCTACAATGTCCCGAAAACAAAATAACTAAAGTCAAATTTTTACATCCTCATTTTGCCAAAACGACTTAACTCATAAGAATATTTAACTTGATTATCTAAAGTCGGCTTAAGAGAAACCGTATTTATTTTGTCACAAGACATAAAAGCTAAAGTTGACTTTGGTTGTTTTTCCGTCTGATATTCAATACCTTTTTTGACTTGATGGTTAAGGAAAAAGCGCTAAAGTCCAGTTTGGTTGTTGACATAACAGCTTAAGTCAAGATAAGTATTAAAAATGTTCTCTTAAGTTCAAGGAATATCCGACTAAGTCAACTTTGTTCCCATAAAATGTTGTTCTTCAACGAGGAATAACAGCTAACCTCGACATAGGATTTTTTTGCTTTCAGATAGTATTTATTTGGCTTGTCACACCCAAAATAAAAACAATAACTATATTTTGAATCGCTAAAACAAAAGAGATAAAAATTTCCTTTGTTTTCGTATTATTTTCAGAAAGATCCGACTTTTAATAGTTAGTCTAGAACCGTTTGTAATTTTAAACTATTTAGCAAAATTTTAATATGCTCTCCTGAAAAATTATCAAACTCGACTTTAGCGGTTTTTCCTTGTTGCAACAGAAATATGTACGTGCGTTGACAGATCGCAAAAGAAAACCCGTGCGAATTGGTCACGTAGTGCCATCTATTGGAATCTATTGGAATAGAAATGAAATAACGATATTTGTTGGACAGATCGCAGATTAAGACAAAATTAAAAACAAATGCAATTTTATTTTATTTTAAGCTGGAATGCGTTTGTAAAGATTTTTCATTTTACCGAAAACATAAAAAGAACTAAGCAAATTCATTGGTCGAATCGTGAGTTCCTACAAAAATTTCAGTTTTTCCCGAATTTTTAATTTTTCCGAGCAATTTTTCCAATTTGGCTTTCCCTAAAAACCTTATTCGGTATTGGAATATTTAAAAAAAAATGAGCCCAATCGGTCCAGCAGTTCTCAAGTGATGCGCTTACCAACGAACAGCATTTAATTTGTATGTATTTATGTATGTACATACATATGTATATAGAGGGTACGTTATCTATGTTTTTCTTAAAAATAACAATGCAATAAACTTTTTCATTATTTCAAACTATTAAACAGTTAAGTTATTAAAAAAATTGATAATAAGAACAGTGGAACCAATTAAATCGAATTTAGTCCCCAGTTTACATTATTGTCTAACCAGCCCTAGATATTTAGCCCAGTCAGATATTTTCATAGGAGTACCCGTTATGGATGTGATTCTGAATTCCGGTATTATTCTTTCATTTATGAACGTACAGAACATTAACATACGGGTACATTTGGTGTGGGCAATAATATAAAAAACAAAATAATTTTTTTTATTACAGATGTAAGCTTATTGGTTATTCTTTCAATCATTGGAAGATTTGGAGTTACAGTGGCCTATAATTCTGGAGCTCAATACGCTACTGAATTGATACCAACCTGTGTACGTGGTCAGGGTGTTGCAGCTGTTCACGTTATTGGCTACGGTTTCACATTTCTAAGTTCGTACATCTTACATTCCCGATTAATTTTTAGCGCAATGCCTGAACTAATACTTGGCTTAATGTCATTTCTTGGTTCAGCTCTATGTCTTTTTCTTCCGGAAACAACAGATCGGTAAGAATATTTTCATCCAATTTTATTTAACAAATCAGTATCTTTCATTACCTTTAAGAATATGTGATTTAATTAGAACAATTCATATTTTAGGACGCTCCCGAACACCTTGGAAGACGGTGAAAACTTTGGAAGAGGCGAAGGTTGTTTTACTTTTAACTGCATGAAAGTTGAGCGATAAATTAGACAAATGTCCTTCATAAATAACCATTTATTGTAGAAACAGTTTTCTAATAAAAAATTTAATAGAATTAGTGGAGAATTTTCTTTTCTTTTCATACACACATTTGGATCCTTTTGAACGAACAAGAAATACTTTAAAATAATGAATCAAGATCTAACGGTGATAATAATGTCCAGCTGGGAGAGCAGCTTTAAGTGCCGGATATGAAGCAGCATATGGTATAGGACCAGGATAATGTCCAGGCAGGTGAGCCAAAGGAGCTGGTGCAGGTGCAAGAGGTAATGGGACTGGAGCTGGTGCTGGAACTATGGCTTTGGCAAAGAGTGGTTCTTTTCGGACAACAGCATTGAATCCGTTAAGTGGATCAGCTGTATAGTCAACAGTACGTTTGGTTCCATCCGGATCGACTAAGGAGTAACTTCCTTTAACAACATCACCATGACGAGTCTCATGTTGACTTTTGGAGTCTCCAGTGTATCCGTCTTGAATATCGTACGCAAATGAATATTTTGGATTAACATCATATGGCTCGGGGGCTGCAATTTTTGGTGCTACTGCAAAATGAAGATACATGTATTCATATATTTATATCGATAATCGGGTCAATGTAAAAATATCGCAACGAACCTGGTGCAATATATGGTCCGGGCGCGGGTCCAGGTGCATAAGCATAGTGTGGCAGAGGTCCAGGACCGGGCAAACCAGCATGTCCATATGCATAAGGTAAGACACCACAGTTTGCCACAGTAATTAAACTTAAAACTATAACAAATAGCTGCAATGATATATTAATTATTAATTAGTTATACAGACTATTAGTTTTTTTTTATATCCCCAGAACAATTCAAATTGTTACGAAGAAGAGTCGAATGGACTACTGGACGAGGGGTTCATGTTTGAATGCTAGGTATGTAAGTAAATTTCTTAAGAGTTAGTAGGGAAATCCTACTGGCGTCAGATAATTGCAAAGAAATAGTTAAAGTAATCATTTGCTAAGGGGTTAAGCTAGAATTTTAAAGTTTCTGATGTAAAACTTCTTTAGGCACGCTTGACTTGGGGAGTAAGCTGGTGAATGCGTGGCGAGAGCGTTACGAAAAGTGTGATCGGGCGAGGCGAACTGAAGGTGAGAGAGAGATATAAGTTAGTGAAGATAGAAAGAGAGAGAGAGTTACGTTTCGTACGTTACTGTAGGGCCAAGAGAGATAGGTGCGCATGCATATTTTCTTTCTCTTTTCCTCTCATAGCCAGTTAAATATTCTACGTTTAAAGGGAATAAAATTGTAAATTCATTTTAAAGTTCATATTTTATGAACCTAGGGTAAACCTAGGTTTATAATATCAACAAGAAAGGACACTCAACATGAGCGAATATAGCACAGACCATCACAGTAGAAGGCTGTAACTTCGAAGTACTAACACACTTTGTCTACTTTAGCTCCGCTATAACATATGACAGTAACCTTAGCATAAAAATCATAGGACGAATAACTTTGGCCAATCGCGAGAAGATTTAAGGACAAATTGTACGAACTACACGGCAACATCGAACTAGTCAAAAAACTATGCACTGGACGTTTGACATGGTTGGGATATGCAGGGAGAATGGACACCAACACTTCGGCCTACAGAGTCTCCGAATCTGAGCCGGAGGGACAACGCAATAGACTAAGGGTTTACTTTAGGTGGCATGCGCAAGATACCTTTCTTCAGTCAACTTAGACTTATAACTGGCGTAATTGAAGGGTCTTTTTGGGTAAGGTCCAGGTTCACTAGAACTGTAGTGCCACTTAAATAAGTAGGTAATATATAACGATTATATCTCTTGTGGGCGCCGTGGCTCAGTGGTTAGTGCGTTGGATTACCCAGCGGTAGATTCAAGGTGCGAGTTACAGAAAACACCAACAAATTTTTCCACGGTCCCACTTCTTCGCGAATTTCCGACAAACGTTCGAGAGTAGTAGCCACCATGAGAAAGGGTATGACTCTAAACTGTAGGTCCCTTCTATTTGCTTGAAAAATAAAACACGCTAACCATGAATGGTGGTGAGAAGCTAGGCTCTGGACCACATACGATGTGTTGCGCCAAGTATTTGTATTTGTAATCTCCTTACTATTAAACCCTCAAATTTCGTTTCGGGATAGACGAAAATTTTATAGATGCGAATGTATATAAGCTATTTTTAATTTGTGTACATAGACTCTTCGCCCAAAACTCAGTATTTTTAATTTAATAGCAAATTATTAATGCAGATTTTCGGTTGAAACACTGATCTAAAACGGGGAAGTCATGGTAATTATGATACCAAAAACTATGTAAATCACCTACTGAAGTCACATCGTATTGGCCCGTATCCTTGCTAGAATTTGAAAAACGCCTGCTGTAAAGGCTTTTACTTATAACAGAAGAAAAATCCCTAATACCATCACATCATTTCGGATTCCGAAATAGACTTCCAACTATTTATCAAAATCACAGAATTATAGCAATAGACATTGCGGAAAAAGAGTCCTTTCGTCAGTATTCCTAGATGTAGGTCGTTTCCCTAGACGATTCAGCACCATCCTTGAATCCTAATGAACTAATCGTTTTTTCAGGTTTAAGCAAGAGAATGAGTTTTCGGAAGTAAAAGAAATCGAAGCTAGTGTATCACAATGTAGTGTGGGCCTGGTACCTATCCTCTATTCACAAATGACACACAACAGACAACGCGGAACAACCACCCAAGCAACATTTGCAGATAAAAGTGCTGTACTGACATTCTCCACTGTCAGAGTACAGGAATTGACAGAAAACCTTTAAAGTTTAATAAATAATTTAAACACTTGGATGAGAAAATGGCAAAAATGACTTAAGTCAGCACACATAAATTTCACAAATAAAATCAGGCTAATGTCTCAGTATTTATAAAAAACAACATTATCCCATATTCTTACACTGCTAAGTGATTGGTCATGACCAGACCATGCAAGTGCCCAGGGGTCCGCGATCGATAGGGCCCCCTAGTTCCTACCAGATTTACTTATAACAGATTTCAAACAGATAAATACTGACTATAATATGTAAGACCCACTTATTTACTAGCTTTTTTGGTATTCAAATGACCAAAGGGTCTAACACTGGCAACCCTGCTCTCTGACTGCGTAGGTAGGTAGGTAATTATTTCCCCTAAATTATTTTTAAGTTTTATGTGGCTAACAGCGACGTAAAACTGAACGCAACTGAACCCACCCAAGAACCCACATCGTAATTGAGTATCATCAATGCTTGCTATGCGTTAATACACGTTGAAAACTTGAAAACTTGAACTTTATTGATTTTGTAGATAACATCGAGCTTACATGATTTTACTTTGTTTTGCACAGCCTGTACAGAGATATGATAAAGTAATTATATCTTACAACTGAGAAATGTTCTTAAAACAGGAAATACGCAGTATAAAAATATGCTTTACGAAGGAAAAACTACAGAAAAAACCTTCATATGTGTAATGTTTATATTGCGTAATATACGAATACAAGAATAACCAAGTAAAAAGAAGAAAAAAAATATTTATAATATATATTTAAATAAGTAAGTAAATAAATAAAAAATAAAAGAAGATAATATCACAGAAAAGAAGCTAGCTATAAATATAATAGATAAAGAATATATATATAATAAATAAATAAATAATAAATAATAAATAATAAATAATAAATAATAAATGAATAAACAAATAAATAAATAAATAAATAAATAAATAAATAGATAAATAAATAAATCTTTAAATGAATAAATGAATAAATAAATAAATATATAAACAATTTGATTATTAAGCAAACGCAAATGAAAATAACAAACAAAAATAACTATGAAATTAAATGAATATTAGTACATGAAAAGTTAATAAACAATAAATAAGAGAATAGTGTTATAAACACAACATAAGTGTACAATTGTCAAGTAATTTATGTATGGGTTTGAATTAAGTGAATGACCAAAGGGTCTAACACTGGCAACCCTGCTCTCTGACTGCGTAGGTAGGTAGGTAATTATTTCCCCTAAATTATTTTTAAGTTTTATGTGGCTAACAGCGACGTAAAACTGAACGCAACTGAGCCCACCCAAGAACCCACATCGTAATTGAGTATCATCAATGCTTGCTATGCGTTAATACACGTTGATAATTTATTTTCGAAGACGAATACTAGGGAGGTTATACGCGTTCGGATTGGATTTTTTAACGTTCTAATTTTAACGAGTTAGTCGCTGACGTCCATAGAATGTGATGTAGTTAAAGACATAGACTTTGAAGAAGTGATTGGCGATTTTGCTCATCTCAAAGCTAGAAGGGTACCTCTTAAATCAACATAGATTTTTAAGCACTAACAGTAAGAGCTGAATAAATCTCGAATTTTTCTTATGCACCAACTCCTTTTGTTTGTCTTTTTTAATTAACAACAGTCATAGGGGCCCCATTATCATAAATTGTCCAGGGCCTCCAATAGGTTAAAGACGGCCGTGGGCATGACACTGGACGCTATACTTCGATGGAAGGTACATCCCTGAAGAAAACTTGAAGATGAAGTATCAGAAAATGCATTGGATTATCGGAAGAAGTGATACACCTTCTATATACTAGTACCTTAGCAAGAAGGTTTAAAAGAGGTAAACCTAGAAAATAAGGCCTTTAAAAGCAATTCGAAAGAAAAAGATTTCTTTTCCTCTAACTGCAGTAGGTATATCCGACTTCGAACGGAGGTGATTTAGGAGACGTTCAAGCCCCACAAAAATTCTCGGACCTAGTCCTAGATTCTTCCTAGACGGAAAGAATCTTCAATTTCAATAAGGGGTCCATTAAGAGGGCTTACGGCAATATCAGTGCCGAAATCGAAAAGCTTCGAAAAGAGTATTTTGAAATGTTTCGAAAGGAGTCTCTACCGGCTGGAAAAATGTGTTGAAAAAAACATTGGAAAAAATGTTAAGCACAAGTTATTAATCTAAAATCTTTTTTTTTCAACCTAAATTCTGTTAATCGCCCTGTATGCGCTTAATTTTGAATTCAAACTGATTTTAACAGCAATTTCGTTTGTTAAATTAAACAAAAAAAAAGAAATTAAAACACTTTCACTTCATTTGATTGAAAGGAATAAGAATTATTTTTTTCTTTCACTTGCAACTTTAGAAATTGTTAGCTAAGTCCTAGAGTTTGTTTTTTGAATTTATTGGTTTAGGTCACTACAGATATATTTCTATTTAATTAGGACACAAACCGCACCTGAATTTGCATTTTCACAGTAATCGATGTTCCAAATGTTAACTGCGACCGAATTACCTCTCACGAAAAGAAGAGCTTAAAGACTGTAAGTTAATTGAAGACCATTTGGGGTTTTTATACCCGCGTCTATAAAATGCGTTATTACAATAGCATTGCGCTATAGAATTGGAAGTCTTTCAATTGTTAGTCATGGTATTCTGTCTGAAGTTTGTGTCGCTTGCTTTGAGCGTCGTAGTACCCTAGCCAGTTCGTTGTCGTACATAGTTATGGTGATCAATTGCAAAAGACCCAGAGATCCACATGCAGAGAAGCATAGGTAAAATGAAAATACTCCCACGAGTGAGGATATGTTAAAGGTTAAGGAAATGCGGTTATTATTTGTAGGCTGGGAAAATCAAATCCCAATGTATTTCGACTCATTAGGCCGTGGCCCTTTAGGGCAGACTGTGGCAGTGTAAAGGGGCAATATACACCATGTACATATATGTATGTAGACGGAAAATAGAAAATTTAAACATACTCTTTAAAAGTATCTCGAAATGGCAACTTGGAAAGGTTACTGTTGCAAAGGTCAGTTACAGTGTTTTTTTCTCCTAAGTACAGGTTTTGTTGGACTTTACGTTTGAAGCGAACCATTTGCATTTAGACAATTGTCTCATGGATGCAAGTTGGTGAGCATTCTGTAAGTGTATCTACAATATTATGTTGCATCGTTTGTTTGCAAAGTTAGTTAACTGGTGGCCTTGAAGTGAATGTATGATCTATAAATTTTTTTGAATGTATTTAAATCGATTGACTTTAGTGTTTGATCTTCTAGTCAGACAAGTATTATATGACAGAACTTTTTTACCTTGTTCAGATCTTAATCGATTTATGTGCGACGGATGAGCATGAATTGAATTAATTGCAATTCATTTACTTATTTGTGTATGTATTACCAGATGTTAAATCCGCGTTTTATTTACATTTTAAAATGCTCGCACTGCCGCAGCCATAAGTAGCTTGGGTACAGCTTAGACGTTTGACTTGGCCAGGTTAATTACCATTGAAGAAAATATATGTAGCAGCAGTACAAGTCGTGATGTTACAGCACTTTCACATTTATTTTTCTATAAATTAATGTTCTCTTCGAAATAAGCTTTTGGTCAATTAATTGAAAACACCTTTGCAATTTATTTAATACTGTTTTTACGCTGCTCTGGGTGAGAGGGCACGCAGGGACTGAGGGTAATGAAAAGACGGACTCTCTACCAAAGCAAGGGTCAACCTTGGAGTTTTCTGGTCCAGACCCCTTTGCCCCAATTGGCAGAGGAATGATGGAGCACCTGATTAATAACTGGGCCGCGGCAGAACATCAGAGAAGGTGGTCAACCGTGGAAGGTTGGAGGCAGGCTAATTAAAATGCCGACTGGCACCACTCATAGGAAAGTTCTAAGCTTGGAGCGAAGAGCACTGAAACGGGTGGTAGCATTATCTATAGGTCATGAAAAATTCTGGATCGCCTAAAGAAGATGGGTCTTTTGGAGGATGATACCTGTGAACTATGCCTGGAGGAAATCGAGACGGCGGCACATATGTATATTACGTCAATGTCCGGCATTATCTAGCAGACGAAGAGAGGTCTTGGGACGCCACTGGGTAGAAACCCAGATTATTATTATTATTATTGTGTTTATTATTACGTAAGTTAATTACAAATAATAATATAAATTATAGCACTAGCTACCAGGGCTTTCAGCTACAGAAACCCAGATTGATTGTGGAAGAGAGACGAAAAGGGACCAATAACTGTGGTCTGAGTCTGAATACATATATATAATACCGTTTTACTTCATATTTTATCTCTTTTTTTCCTCGAACAACTCGACTGACTGGGTAGGTTTGTCGAACTGTGGGTACACCTAAAATTAATTAAAGTAAGGTTCCAATGTTACTAAAAAAATGAAGGCAGGAGTTCAATGTTTGTAGGGTAGGAACATCGAATGCGCTATTCTTTGGACTAGGTTGATGTCAATATACAGTTCGCATAGTTCTTCGTTAAATCTTCGCCTCCAAAGCCTGTCAATGCAAAAGAGACCGAAGATCGTAAGAAAAGTTTTTCCCTTGAAACGATCACAGTTATCTTCATTCACCTTTGATAAAGCTCATGTTTTCGCGCCGTAAAGTAGTAAAGTAACACTAGAATGATGAGATTCTTATAGAACGTTTTCTTCGTTGAAGTCCGAGAAAACATAGATTGGCTAGAGTTATTCTTCTTATGATATCTGTGCTGATGTTATTGTCAGATGTAAGTAGTACATGTATGCAGTCCCTTACTGTCTACTGCAACGTTCTGTCCAATTCGCGTTGCGTGTTCCTTCTTGCTGACATCATATATGTATTACTTTGTGTTGGCCTCATTTATCGCTAAAACCATTTCGACAGCTTCCGGTTCAATACTAACGAACCCACCAGTGACAACCCACTGTGTTCTGCTAATTATATCAATATCTTCGGCGTACGCTTATAGTTCGACATAATTTTGAAAGATTGTGCCACCGGTGTTGGCTTTTGAGTTTCGCACAATTCTTTCAAATATGATGTTAAAGAAGTCACATGACAGCGCATCAACTTGTCTAAATCAATTTTTTACATCAAAGGTCTCGGCGAGGTCGCTATCGACCTTGATAGAACAGCAAGCGTTCTCCATCGTCTGCACAGACGGACGAATTTGGAGGTGATGCCAAAACTGGACATGGCTCTGTTCAGCTCTCTATAAATGCTGGCATATGACACCTTAAAATTGAAAAATAGTATCGATTTGGACATCTTTTTTCCAGGGTCTGCCGAAGTATGACAGTTTGATTGACTGTGGAAAGTCCTTGCCTGAAACCACACTGATAACGATTTGCATATGGTATTGGTTGATTTCGAAAAATCCTTTGACAGACAACCAAGAGATCTGATATGGTTGGCGCTAAGACATCGAGGAGTTCCAGAACCCTATGAACAGATTCTTTTTTTATAATTAGCGCGCACCAAAGGGGGTATGAAAACCCTTATGCTGAGTATTCAGGGCACGGGCGTTAAATGACGATCATGGACATGTATGACGGAGCTAAGATAAGAGTAAGATACCCTGCCGGAGTCACCGAAGGGTTCCCAATTAAAGTCGGTGTGCACCAGGGAAGCGTCTTAAGTCCTTTGCTCTTTATTGCAGTCCTAGATTATCTGCTTGAAGGAAAACTGACAGACCCCAAAGTGCATCAGTTATTCTTTGCTGGCAATGGAGCCATTATAAGCGAGGATCAAACGTCGCTGCAACGAGCACTTGCCGTATGGTGGATGTTTTAGGGGGAAATGGGTATCGAATTAGTCTATTCCAGATACATATTTATTTTAAAGGAAAAGTGATTCCAAAGTGAGAAAAGTTCAAGTATCTGGGATCTATCATCAATAGCGAAGCAACTACTGATGACAAGATTAATCATCGCATAGGTGTAGGGTGGATGAAGTGGCAGGAAAACCGTGCTATCTTCTGTGACCGGAAAATGCTCCCTAAGAACCCATCTCGAAAAAATTGAAGCACGACCGGCTCAGTTGCTATTGTCATGTTCAAAGAAGGGATCCTACGAACTCCATCAAAAAGGTAATGTCAATCAACGTTAGCTTATACAAGCGCGAAAGAGAGGCAAGTAAAAAAACTTCTGTATCTCACAAATGCAAAAACAGCAGCATTTGATTGGCCTCAGTGAAAAAGTGCTCCGAAACCGAGAAGCCTGCAGATATTTTCTGACGTCGAATCGGCGAGCCAGTAGGGATGCACTAAAGTGCAGGCGGTCCGGTAGGGATGCACTAAAGTAGGAGGGTTGTGATCCCTATAATCCTGATCCTTACCTCGCCGAATAAAACGAAAGAAGAAGAAGAATTGGAGTTCGTCCGAGCTGCATACTTTCACCGCTGTTATTCCTAGAGGTAGTCAGCGATGTAATTCGGGCAGCCCTTAATGAAGAAAACTAAGGGCTGAAGAGGATGATGGCATCTTACGATAAACATCTGCATTACGCTTATGATTTTTGCCTCCTTGCACGTTGTGGCAAATAAAATAGGGCTTTAGATAAGTACAGGAAAAAAAAATTATCGGACTGTAGGTCGAGAAAGTTGAAAACTTTCTATATTTAGGAAGAATTTTATCGGTCAACGGCGGCACCGAACTCAATTTGGGCAGCAGAATCGGGAAAACTAAAACTGCATTCGAAATGCAATCGAAAATTTGGAAAAGCAATGTTTTCAGTACCAAAACCAAGCTGAGACTATTCAGATCCAATATAGTACTAAATACTATACAAGCGTAGTACTTGTACAATCAGTGAGGCAGAAGGGTGTTGAAGGGTCTAAGAAAACATGGCGAAAAACAGTCGATAAGGAAGAGCTCAAGGGATCTGAAACATATTGCATGAATCCGAACAAGATGAGAGGCCTGCCTGCCCCCTTGAGGAGTGACAGGATCTAAACAAACAAACAAGTTTGGCGAGTGTTTTGTAGCAGTTATTGGTCTGTTCTGTTATCAATTCGTTTGTTTTTACATCCTCAGAAAAATAGGAACACCGAGAAGGTGTGAGAGTTTTTGGTCCTAACTTTCAACTGGCAGTCGCTTTACAACCTCGATTTTCAAGGCCGAAATCCACGCCTTTGTATTATGCACCAGAAAATGCATAAGGCGCAACCTCCGTAGATCCAACATTAACATCCTGTCCGAAAGCCCTCTACCTTTTCTCCTTAAGGTCTAAGTTTGCCTAAAATTGTTTAAACACCCGACGACAACGTTGCAATCATTTGGGTTACTGGTCACGAGGATATTGATGGTAATGAATGTGGATAAAGTTGCAAGACGTAGTTCTACATTATCATTTACAGGTCCATTACCTTTCTGTGGACTACCTATTAGCCACCTCAAATTGAAACTGAACTCTTGCAAAAAACCAGAATCTCTATCTAAATGGAACTCAACTTAGGGCCTAGGTAAAGCTTATAAAATTTTGTTTCATCGAAAAGACGACGAAATTTTAACAGTCTTTCTAACAGTCCCTACTCGCTTGACTATCATCTACAAAAAATGGGTAAAGTTGTCTCAAATCTCTGCCGCTTGTGGCTAGAAGATCACGAGACATCAATACACATTCTATGCGTATGCCCAGTCTTGGCTGGCATCAGATACAGGCTACTCGAAAGAGGATTTTCCCCGTCTTAGAAATCCAAATCATATCTGCATAAAGTTTACTCAAGTTCCTTCAGGAACTGAACATTATGCAGGATTAAGACCATGGGTCCAATGGAATTAATTTCTCTCTCTCTATCTACATTTCCGACGCCCGCACCATGTGAATAACATGTAAAAGGGTATTCATAACCCCTTGAGTGCGAGTAAATTATAAAAAAAAAAAAAAAAAAACCTTTTTGGTGATATGCATAGGCTCTCTTAAGATTAATTGGACCAGTCCCTGCTTTATAGGAAATCCAAAATATGTGAGTCTGATTAGCAAGTGCCATTTAAGCATTGGTTTCCGCCTCTCTGTAGCGTTTTTCAGGAGGAAATCATGACGATCTAGAAAACCTTGGCCTGGCTGAAATGTAATGCAATTTCTGTCAAGGATATTAGCATTTCCACTGATAGCTAAGTGGCAATCAAACTCCTGGAACAGTGCTCTTTCAATTTAAAAGCCGCTTTAAACTACAGCTCGTCTCTCTCGGAGCAGGGTAGTTCAACATTCACCTTTGCTAAAGAATCGGCAAGGTTGACGACCTCACAAGAAAGGGTACGACTCTTAGGATCCTGCCTAAACGACAAAACCTGAGTTTACACCTTGCCACAACTAACGCCATATATAAACAAATTCTTAAACCAAGTACAGATGGGAAAATGTCATATATCTAAGCGACCTGGCCTAAGCTGGACCAAAAATGTAGTGCCAGTAGTTTATGAGAAAGCGATCACAAATCAGCTACATAAATGGCGTTCTCACGGGACACTCTGTGATACGACATGCTGGAAGGTCATCTTTTCAAATTATTTTTGCAGGACCTGTAGGGTCGATGATGAAACCATGCTTCACCTCCTATACATCCGGTCTTGTACCAAAGCAGGCTGCCCTATTTAAGAACTCCTTTCTTCAAGACGTCTTGAGACACCGTGATCATCTTTCGCTTCATTAAAAGTTGGTTTTATTACTCCCTGGGTAGCCAAAGTGGAAAGGTTCATTTGTGACCTCTCCTGGTCTAGATGTGTCTGTATCCTGGTACGGTTAATAAAGGAAAAATAAGTCATAATATTCGTACAATACGATTTTTTATATTTGATTTAATTGTTACGCTCATTTGTACATTTGACACTTTATTATTATTAATTAATTTATTTTAAAACCTTATATTAAAAAAAAAAAAAGAAAAAAAACCATTATGGACCTTTGAGAAAGTATTCTACACTTTTGCTAACAGTTTCGGCTTCAATTACTCTCTCAGGACCACATGGATTTTCTATCCCTTCCACACATGCTCTAATCGAAATCCGGTAAACTTTATCTGACTCAAGAGGTTCTAAGACATACGTATGCGTTTTACCAGAAATTTCTATCCCTTCGTAGCTTTCTAAAGACGTACAGTTGTGTTCCTCTTGTTGATCCACCGTTTGACCGGTTATAAGGCAAATAGGCCTTGGTGGTATAATAGGGTAGTCTGCTATGCCGGTATCTTGTTGCAGTAACGATTTCCTTTCTATTTCCTCCAGATGCTTTTTGAATAGAAGCTCAGTAGCCTTCTCTTTGTCAATAAGTTCTTGCTCCTTAGTCAATAATTCCTTCTTTGATGAAGTACCGTTAGTTTCAATGGTGTTGGAGTTTTCCGATGGTGATTTATCGGTTTCTCTTTTGCGTCTTGTGCTGTCTTCTAATCGACGTTCCTCGTTGAGCCTTCGAATTGTTTCACTAGGAAATAAGAAAGACTTAAAAATATGTTCTTAGCTTTACCTTGGTATGCTATGCTCACCTCGATACAAATATCAAATTTGGAATAGCCTCATCAACTACAACCTGTTCCCTGTTGTAGTAGTCTAAATCATTTGGGGGCGGTCCGCGATTTGGTTTTGGTATTCCGCATTCGCATTCTCTGTCTTTTTCTGTGTTTGAGGAATATCCTATGACTTCCGAGTGATCTTCAATTAAATAGATTTGGTAAACTATAATATTCCTTTATTGTAAAACTCAAAAAGCTTACTGATGTGATGATTTATCGGTTCATAGTGAAGCAAATATCTATCAATGACACCATTAGGATCTTGTGGAGGCCACCAGTGTACGATCTAAGAAAACAATTAAAACGAAATTTTATTAATTTATTGGAACCAAGGAATCGTTTACATATTAACTTACATGAGCCGTAGATATGTATGTACAAATATAAGCACATGCACAGGAATTATTTTCTACCCAGAATATTTCTAGACCACTGTGGACTGTGATGATGGACGAAAATGCATCATCACCTCCAGGTGGTGCCTACTACATAGCTGTCTCTTCATGAACTAACGATGAGCGTATGCTGACTCTGACTATACATATATGGGGGGCTTGGCACTCGGACCAGGGCAAACTTAGCACACATGGACCAGACGAGGCATCTCTTGTAGACCTGATCGGCAATCTTGCGTTTTAGGAGTCTAAGCGGATAAATTTCCTCGATTGCATCAACGGTGACGTTTACAGTCAGACTAGCAAAAAACCTTATTTGAGCTATTTCGACGTATTCGGAGCTCAGTTGGCCTACCAATAATGAACTTTCAAGGCAGTGTCTTGAGGAAGAAATGGTGGCGAAGGACTTCCGGCTAAGTTTCTTGTCTAAAAAAAGGCTGAAATATTTAGCATTGTCTGTAAGCTTCAGGTAGGAGAGCAAAAATGGGGAATTTTTTATTTCCTTGTGAAGAGGACTAATTCAATTGTTTGAGTGTTAACTGCAAGGTCAAAGTATTTAGTCCATGTCTTTAGTTAGCTGTGACAACATTATCCACATACGCAATTACCTTATAGCATTTTCCATTCACGATGAAAAGTAGTTCATTCACCAGTAGGTTCGAAGAAGCACCTGGTTGTTAGCTGTTGGGTAATCAATGTGGCAATGGGCACCATAATTCCAAGGCTCGTCAGTGCAAAATGTCTAGGACTTCTTAAGCGGTGCAAGAAATTCTTTACCCCTTCTGATCTGGCCACAATTTATAAGGCATTCATCCACCCAAAGCACCCAAGACCGTTTTGCACATCCTAGATAGGGTCCAGAACCGCGCGTTAAAACTTATAGGTGATAGAGACATTGTGAGCTCCATAGTCTCACTAGAACATCGCAGAAATGTCTCGTGTCTTTCCCTATTTTATCGCTTCTTTTATAAAAAATGATCCAGCGAAATAGCCACTTGCATTCCTCCCCTTAAAAATTTCACCCGCAATACGCGTCACGCTTCGAATGCACATCAGTTCACCCTTAAACCCAACTTCGGACGTACTGTCAAATATAGGGATTCGTTCATAAGCCGAACGTCACGTATGTGGGATAATCTTCCAGGCTCTGTGTTTCCTCATCACTACAACATTCAAGCATTTAAAGCCAACGTGCACCGGTCCTTCCTCTGTTCCTCTTTCCCCTTCTTCCAAACGCCCGTGCCCTGAGAAATCAGCATAAGGGTCCCAAAGGGGATATCTTTGGCGCGCGAGAATTATATATAAAAAAAAAAAAAAAAAAATTGCCTCTGGTTTGACGTTGTTAAAAGTCCCTTCGAAATCAAGGAATGCCGCCATAATGGAATCAAGTGATTATTCTATGATGTGTACTACTGTATGAAGGGCTGTTTCAACCGATTTGCCTTTACTGTATTCATGTTGAGAGGCTGATAGCAGATAAGACTCTAGGGTTTCTCTATTTTTTTTTGAAAAAATAATGATCAAGACCGCGCTCGGTATTCATATAGGGCCGAACACTGAGGTCCTCAACTCCGATCCGTCGTTGTAGAGACGAGGAAGAGGGGAAAACTATTACCCACCTCCGGTGTACTTGTCCTGTCCAATCGACTCTGAGAAGAAAACCCTTGGGCAATGTCTTATAGGCAGATATGCCACGAGGCTACATGCTTGCTTCAACGAATTCTGTAGAAGATGTAGAGAGACGAAGGAAGAAACTATGAAACTATACTATCCTGCCCTATCGACTATGAGAAGAAAAAGCTTGGCGCATACTTCTTTGAAAATTTTAATGACTTAGCCAGGCTCGACTTAAACAAGATCAAAAATTTGGCTCTGGGCGAATTGGTTTAATGCCTTAACGGCGAATCATTTACATACCGAAACTGTTTACTCTGCCATGTCTTGTATGGGAATTTACATGTACATAGGTACCCGGTGCTGATAATACGGTTCTCGCTTAGTGGTATCACAATGTACCTTTTTTCTGATCAAAGTGGAACTCAGCCTGAACGGGGATAACCACTCAACCCAACTTAAACCAACCCAAAGAACATTGTGGAGGCCCCGGTTCAATTGTTGTTAGTACGTACGACTTTCATTTGTGCCAACAAATACATATTTCACGCACAACATGGATGGTCGCGGGAAGCTAAGCCCTGGACTACATACGTTCTGAAGGGTAGGACTAAAGCTTGTTTTTGATTAATTTAAATTCTTTTATTTTCATCGTTTTAAAACTATTAATTGCCCGGTTCTCTTGGCTTTCATCGTATTTAAAGGGGCTGGTGAAAATCTAAGCAGGACTTGTCATAGTTTTGATGCAAGGCAAGGGTAAGCTTTTGACCAATTTTTAATCATTCTTGCTGAAGCACACATCCATGTGTACAAAACTGTCAAACTGTATATGACAACCTTAGTGGAAGTTGATGTCCTATGATTTCCAACCTTAAAAGGAAAAACCTTTCAACCACCACTGGTCCTTAATATCGTAAAGTACAGCTTATACACACTATGAACCTCGATTCGGTCCCCTAAAATATTCTAGTAGAGCTTTCCGAAAAATATCTGGTTAACTGCTTGTCAACTGTTTGCAGATACGCATTTTCAGTTTGGTGACCAATGACGGTTTATAAACCTGCCTGTACTGCACTACCCCAATAAGAAAGAGGTATTCACCTTGGAATCACCGGTTTCATGCAAACAACAACTGATGACGCCCTCATCACTTTGCTTTATTTGCCAAAACTGCGTGATGCTAATAAAAGAGATGTGTCGACTCAAAAGAGAATGTAGTCTCACATGAACGACATGACGTGTAGCACATATGACTAATGACTAAGTAAACTAAGACTTAAGTAGGTTAGAAATAACTTACCATTGCGGTTGTTGAGAGTGGTACTGAATACATTTTCTTCACAGGACCCGGTTTCATTGGTAACGTTTTGAAATAGTTAATAGGAGAATACCATTCCAGTTTCATATGATAGTCAACCATTGTTAATGACTTAACAAAATATGCATATTGCGTGAAAGGCCTTAAGTTTGAAATAACATGTCGAATATTGCGATTCAAAGTCATGTCCATCTGCCAGCTGTAATGAAATTAAAATTTGTGTGACTGCAAGGACTCGAACATCTAGATGTTATATGGAAATAAAATTCTTACTTATCGTGTCCGCATCCGTGGCGACCATCAAACATGGTTACATTTTTTATCGGTGCCTCCTTATAGTAGTGTAAATAACCCAAAACAATTTCCTTATCAGAAGACATCAGTGGATCTATCTTAATTCGGACAGCCGTTGCATTCATATCCTCAATTACAGGATAAAGTGGTCGGATTTTGTCTCCACCTGAAAATAATCAACTGTTAATCGACTATAGACCACAGCTGAAAAGACCAATGAGTTCCCAGTCGAAGCACATCATCAGTTTATCGACTTAAGGCTGCATATCATAGCAAGAAGTTCCACTTCGGAACTCTTCCAGATAGACTTGATTTGGACAAGCAGATGCTCTGTCATGGGATTACGTCAATTTAGTGCTGAAGCAGGTAGTACAGAGGTGTCGACACAGAAGATAGTATAGTTTTCATAACTGGGAAACGCAGACGATATCGATTTTATCGGGCGTTCACAGCGAGCCCTTGTAAAGACGTTCACGGCAATTAAAACAAAGCGTTGAGATATTGGTCTGAGGATCAAAGAAGACAAAACCAAATATTTGCTGTCGACAAACGAACCAACATCTATCCACCACTTAGGACAAGGCTGCCCTATCTACAACTTTGAGGCAGTGAAGTAGTTGACTCACCCCGGAGGAAATGTTTACTCTACGAAATCTTAGTGGAAATCCGGCTAAGAATCACCTAAGCAAACCGCTGCTACTTCAGTTTGCTAAAACAACTTGGCACAAGATTCCTAACATGAGGGACGAAAAGATACTCTACAAACATTAAATCTGCCAGTCCTACTAAATGGCGCCAGAGCTGGACGATAAGTAGGAAAGTGGGTTAGTTCTTGGACTTGTTCGAAAGAAATTTATGTACTTCATCAATTATTCGGTCCCATATGCACGAAGGCAAGAAGTCTTAAGTTTCAAATATGTGAACGAACGTTTTACCCCGGACGTTTTTATTTCCAGATCGATGGGCATTTGGCCAGAGATTGTGCTGATCATTTCCGTTGATACAGAATATTCTCAACGATGTGATTCTGTGGACCGAGTTCATTCGCCTCATGTATGTTTTCTGATCCGCCCCGCCGCTGGTACCCATATACGGGACGCGTACATAAGGATAGACCTACTCACCGTCGCCAACAGATTCCTAATTGGCTGTCTCGGTTCTCCGACGTTTGGCATTGGTTCGACAATGCCGAAACTGCTCTTTTGTAGAGCAGAGCGGGAGTAGGCTTATTTAGCCTTTTCCCACCATATTAGAGATGCTTAAGTTATTATAACGTTGCTTATCGGTAACTTATTCTTCCCACGTAACCTAATTCATAAAATCTATTTGCAGGAAAACTAAAAGCTTCATAAACTACATCTTGTGTTCACAAAGCATCTGAAGCTATGGACGTGAAGTCATAACAGAAGCTACAATGGGAGCAGACCGCTGGCTACTTACTAATCATCGACATCCGATTCACGCAGCCGTCAAAGGCTAAGTACAAGATATTCAAGACCATACAAATTAAGGCCTAAAGAAAGAAAATAAAAGAAGGGGGGAATACGCAAGTAGAGTATCATGCAGAATCCAGGAAGATAACAATATTTCCGACCTGGAAAGCAAATGTGGCAAAAGCGGCGTGACGTGGCTCAAGTGGCACGAGGTTCGACGTTCGAATCCCAAGGAATACCAAAAAAAAATTTCACGGTCCCGCCTCTCGCGAATGTCTGACAAACTGTCAGAGATTAATAACTGTTATGAGGAAGCCTCTTAATTTGCCTTATGGCTCTAAGCTGTAGGTCTCTTCCATTTGTGTGAAAATACGAATGGTCGCGAGAAGCTAGGCCCTTAACCACATACATGTACGTCCGTTGCGCCAAGTATTTGTATTTTTTTTAAGGAAATGTAAAAAACTCAAAGAAATACTTCTTACAACAGCGATGACTTTTGATAAGTAAAAACTATGAGGTTATTAAATATAGATCGATACACACTCGCACAGTCACCCGGCAAAGTCAGTTGAAAATATCGCCGCTGTTGCTGAGAGTGCGACTGAAAACGCCGGTGTGTCAATTTCGAGGTAATCACAGGAATTGAGCATATGTTTCTGCAACCACTTTAGACCGCATTTTGCATAAAGACCTTGGCCTACATGCTTATAAGGTCCATGTGACACAAGAATTGAAGCCAGCCAACTACGCACAACGCCGTGCTTTCGCTGAAAATGAATAAACAAGGTTGTGATTTTTTAACACAAAATTATTCTAAGTGATGATGCTCATTTCCATTTGTCTGAGTATGTGAACAAAGAAAACTGTCGGCTCCGAAAACCCAAGCGAAATAGTGGAACAACCTGTCCATCCACAACGAGTGACAGTTTGATACGGTTTTGGGCTGGCGCTGTCATTGGGCCATATTTTTTCGAAAACGATGCTGGTACGACCGTTTCAGTGAATGGATTGCGTTGCTGAATGATGTTGACTGACTTTTTTTTACCTGAAATTGATGCTATAGACGTGGACAACATTTATTTTCAACAGGACGGCGCTACATGCCACACAGCTGGTAAAACAATAGCTCTATTGCGTGACAAATTTTCTGGACGTGTAATTTCTCGAAATTGAGACTACAATTGGCGCCGAGATCATGCGATTTAACACTATTAGACTTTTCCCTTTGGGGCTATGTTAACGATAAAGTTTACCTCAATATTCCACAAATGATTCATGGACTGAAAGAAAATATCAGAGCTGTTATTCGCGAAATGCAGCCGCAATTATGCAAAACGTGATGAAAAATCTCATCAAGAAAATGACTATGCATATGTAGGCAGAGCCGAGGAAAACATTTGTCTTCCTCTTCTGAGCGTTTTATATATACATCTGTCTTCCTTACTCTCATGTTGTTAAAAGACACTGTATCATCAATAAAGAACTGACAGTAAAGTTAGTCTCTGAACTGAATTCCAGGGGAACACTGTCACTGGCTCTTTCATTTTGAACTCCGAATAGAAGATAGCCAAGAGGAACCTCATCCACTTTTGACAATGTTTTTTAAGTCCATGTTTCTGCGCCTTTGAGCAGGACTGGGATGATTAAGGTTTTAAAAAGGGTCACTTAAGTGGTTACAGACAGGGTTTGCTACTTAATTGCCTTCTTAGACCAAAGTTAGAGAAGAGTGACATTCTTCGCTTGATTTTAGCGCTGATATCGTTGTCTAAATTCATAACGGAGACGTAAGTTTCGCACTTTTTTTCAAGAACGATGTTAAAGAAATCTTATGACAACGGGTCTATTAATATCTCCATGCAATACGCAGATGATAAACATATGTAATTATTGTAACAAATATTACAAATTACAACAGGCATTAGAAGTGTGACATTACTTGAGACAAAGGAAATGATTTACACAAACGTGAAGATGAAATCAAAATAAGAAAAACTAGTCGGACAATCCCCTTAGAATAACATAACGATAAAAACTCGGAACTAGTTGAAACCTTCGAAACCTCAGGCACAATCATGAGTAACAATGCAGAACAAGAAGTTCTTAGCCGAAAAAAAAACAATGTCGGCTTGCTATCAGGTGAACAAAACGCTGGTTAGTAAACGAGATATTACAAATGTCGTGTATGTACAGTTCTGGCCAAAACCAAAGCAACTTTTAAACAAACGCAAAGCTCATGGATAAAACTGCTTAAATTAAAATATATTTCACACAATTTTTATTTATAACTGTAGTAGAATAAAAATTAAATACTCTAAATATTCCGATTTTTAGCTGGCCAAAAAAGCACCATTTGTTCCTTCCGTCTAAAAACAAACAGCTAAACAAACGCTGGCAATAAACAAATTCGCGTGTGTAATTTTGGTGCAGTAGGACATAAAAAGTTGCTCTAATGTTTTTTTATAAAATGGCAAGGAATGTAAGTATTCTGAAGAGATAAAAAAAAAATTATTTCCGAATATAAAAATGGAATTTCACAAGCACAACTATCCGAAAATATTCAATTCATAAATCAGTGATTTGTCGTTTAATTAAATATTATAAGGCCAACAATTCCGTTAAATTCACCGAGGTGGCAGGCCAAAAGTTAAGACGCACCAGGAAGATAAATATCTGATAAGGAAGATTAAGAGCAACCCATTTATGTCTTCTAGGGAACTGAAAAACGAATTGAACATGGATCCAAGCACCAGAACGATTCCTCGAAGACCAGTTGACAGTGGTCTATCATCTTTCAGGGTCGTAAAGAAACCTTTTATTTCGGTCAAAAACAGACAGGCTAGACTCAAATTTGCAAATGACCACATCAACTGGACAGCATCTAAATGGAAGACGGTCCTGTTTTCCGGTGAATCGAAATTTAATACTAAGGGATCGGATGGATTTCGACGTGTTCGCCGGCCCATCAATGAAGCACTTAGTCCTCGATATTTGAAGGGTACGGTTGGCCCGAACCATAAAATAGATGGAATTATGGACCGATTTGTATACAAAAATATCCTGGAAGACGTTATGCTGCCACATACCGACGAGGAGTTACCTTTGAAATGGGTCTTTCAACAGGATAATGATCCAAAACGTACCTCAAAAGTTGTTAAAAAGTGGTTTGAAGATAGAAATGTTGAGGTTATGGAATGGCCTGCGCAGTCTCCGGATGTCATGCCCATAGAAAACCTATGGGAGATCGTAGATTAGAGAATAGTTACCGATAAGTATCGAAACAGGAGGAACAGAGTATCGTTCAGGTCAAGGTGGCAAGGGATAATATCCCTGATTCCATAATACCAAATCTTTTCAGAGTATGCCTAGGAGGTGTGCAGCGGTGATCAGAAATAATGGTTTCGCAACAAAATATTAGTTTTAATACAACGATTCTAAAATAAATTCAATTTTGTTATGGAGTTGCTTTAGTTTTGGCCAGCTGATAATCGGAATATTTAGAGTATTATATTTTTTTTTCTTTGTTTTTGTTATTATTAAGTGGGTTTCTTGTTATAATTTAATTTTTGAATGTAATCACTACAGTTATAAATAAAAATTGTGTGAAATATATTTAAATTTAAGCAGTTTTATCCATGAGCTTTGCGTTTGTTTAAAAGTTGCTTTGGTTTTGGCCAACACTGTACATACATATAAGAGAGGTGTAAAACGCTTATACTTACAAATAACTCGTTCACCATTCGAATTACGTGACGCATCTTTAACTCGAATATCACCAGAACTCCTTATCGATTGAGCCAAGTTAAGAATTTTGTTAAAGCATAGTCTTGGATTCAAATGGAAGAAAATGCGACCCTTCAAAATAGCCACTTTATGATTATCTGACCAAATTTCTTCCAAATGAAAATTGTCAACCACATGGAATGAAATTCTGTAATGAAAAATTAAGAATACTTGTGCACTGTTAAAAGCAACACATGAAAAGCATACCCATCATCTAAAAGCTCGTCTCCCTTGATGGTGTCCAGTTTCTTAAAAAATCCCAAGGTCACAAGTTGTGGTGATTTTGTTATTTTTAAATAACCCGAAATCTCCTTGATCCCTCCAAGAGCATTTTCAAGATCTCCAATGATCTGGGCTGAAATTTTAAGAATAATCTTACGATGTTTCTTACGTAGCCTATGAGTTGTCTTACCTTTGGCATCCTTGAGCTCGATGTGAAGTGATCCATGGATAATCACACAATCTTTCACATCTTCCAAATCGTCCTTAGAGCGAATGGTAAAATTGCGATTACAAAGTAAATTGCATTGAGCTAAACCATTTACACTAGCCTGCTTGTAACCTCTTGGGCATTTGCTTAAACAGGAACCAGCATGGGGTATTCGACCTCTCCTACGGCACTGCTTATCAGTGATACACTCATCTGCGAGCTGTGTTGCAGATATTAAATAATTTTCAATCATTTCCTTCCCCAATATACTACATGTAAACACTTACCGTGTAATAGGGAATATTACAGGATTCAACACAATTTCCTTGAAGATTTTTAAAACTCTTGCAAATTCGGCAATTTTCCGCAAAGCATTCTGTAAGACATAAAGGCGAACAGCACCTACGGTCCAGTCCACATCCATTCATTCCACATTCTTCTGGGCATTCACTAAGATGAGGAATAGGTATTTTACGCTGGAAATTCTTAAGATTCCAGCAGCTAGTCTTTAGAAAGTCAGCTTCCGAGCCTATCTTTTCTTTTGGGCATAGTGCGCATTCATTTGGTGCTTTGTTATCCTAGAATGAAAGTATGACAGTTCTACCAACACATTCTTTGATATCGATATTTTACTATACCTTGATTGAATAGTGTTGCGAGGAATGGTCTTCCAAGAGATATACCCAATTAACTGTGTCAGCAAAACAAAGGACTGGATTTAATTCAATCTGAACTGAACCTCCTCGGATTTTCAATAACGATTTTAATCCTAAATTACGAATATTACGGTTTTCATATACCACAAGTGAGTACTTGTCAAATAGCAGCTCGTGACCACGAATTATTGTCAAATTAGGGAAAATGTACTCCAAACTTTCTAGTCCTTCCACTCGATAGATCATTAGGTAGTCAGTGATCTCTTCCAGTGAAGATGCAATGTCAAGAGTATCGAAAAGTCGAAAATTTGAAAGCCTTACATGACCAAGTACGACCTTACAATCTCGTAGATTATGCAGATCCTTTTCGTGTTTAATGTCGATTGAATTACAAACTAGAAAGGAAATATGCCATTAAAAGGATTACTACTAGTTAATGACTTAAAGAGAATCTTACCTTTGTCAGTATATGTGAAATGAAAAGCGATGATAAGAATAAATATCGAGATAAATATGTGTTCCATTCTGAGTGTGTTTCACGAGAACTTAGATAAATAACATTGCAAGCTTTTATTTAAGAATGAGGTGAACTGGAAAACAAGAAAAAATTAAGTTTATTGCATTGCATTGGTACTGTTTACAAAAAAAGTAAGATACCGGAATTCAAAACAGTTTCTGTTCGGGGCACCCCCTTTAGGATTTCTGATAGTGCAAGATACCTGGGACTTGTGCTTGATAAAAGTTGAACTGGTCTCGATAGTTTTCTACTAGTGACAATCCTGAGGATCAAATGCCAAAAACATTATATGGATGTACAGGACTATTGTGAGGTCACTAATGCCATCACAATAATACAATGATTGGTACCGTTGGTATACGTTGCAGCTACGGCACCATACCAACGGCATTCTAAGAGGTTATTCTGATCCGCTACTGTGGAACCTAATGTAGATTAACCATCCCGATGTCTTTGAAAATATTTGGCTTCGCCGACGATGTTGTAGTAGAGGAGTTTGAGTATGACTGTAGCAAAGCTAGCGGGATGTTGCAAGACTATCTAATAGTTGGAGTTCTTGGCAATACCATAGATGCAACACTCACTTCTAAGCAACAACTGTAGTATGCAGCTGAGAGGACAGCAAAGGCAACGGGGACCCTGTTAAGAATCAAGTCAAATATTGGCGAATCAAATCACTGAAGATACTGCTCTTAGCAAAAGTTTCGGCATCGATAATACTCTACAGCAAATCAGAGCCAGAATGAACGTGTTGAGAGTATGAACTATGAAGTGCTTTCCGAACAACTTCCTACGATGTGGCATTTGTATGTGGTGGCTGGCGTGGTACCAACACCAAGAGCGACAACAAAACGCAACATAGTAGGCTACCAACGTGAATGAGCCGAACGCCGAAGATTTAAGTCTTCCCTCACGATGAAAAGCTTGATGGCAGTGCCGCGAGAGCCAGATGTAGGAGGAGAGGTGGGCTTAGTGGGGAGAATCTTCATCTTTAAAAAATTCCTACTTCCGACGCAAAAAAGAGAGGTTATTCTCAACCTGCTTCCATAACACTCTTTAATACAGAAATCTGCTGCCAAAAGAGAAAGTAGAATCAGCCAAACAAATGATTTGAAGCTAAGTATAACGGGACATACCCAGATGCTTAATACAGATATACATTTGCGATGTAGAAACTACTGACTACACACTTCCCTGCCTAGAATTTGAAAGACAATTCTTCTGTAAGATGGGTAAATGATGCAATCCCAAGCACTCAAACGAAAGCCAGACTCCTGGACCATATCAACATTTTCTATGCGGAGCTGCATCTAGGCCAAGTGCACAGTTCTTCCAACTGTGTAAGAAAAAAAAGAGCCAATCGCTAAGCATGCATTAAGTGTAAGAAACCTGTATGTGCATTGCACAGCTTCACACAAGCAAATTATGACAGCTGTCATGTGGGTTCATCTTCACAGAATCCATTTCAATACTGCTCTTTCCATCATATTTGTTTCCTAGATATTTTTATCATCATGTCGGAAATTATGCAAAGTACTAAATCAACCCAAGACGTTATTAAAATTAATCAAAAGCCTTAATTCTGCTTTTGGTTAACCATTGGCCAGGATAATAGATCTTATAGGTTGCAGTGCACTTGGAACCCAAACATCGTATAGTGTCTACCTGGGTAGATACTAGTTCAAAACCTCGTATAAAATAGGAATTTTTTTAATTGTACCAAATAAATCGTAATAATAAGACCGTCCATACGTGGTGATGAGCCATATCCTGCACGATGTGTCCCTGCTTCAAACTAAATATGGTGGATCTAAAGAGGACAACTTGATAAAAACCGTAATTCCGGGAGTAACAACAGCGCCCATGAAATGAATGGCACTAAGTTAATGTGTCTTATAGCGGTGAACTTTGGATACCTTGGGCACCTCCAACTTAAGGATAAGTCCCCTAGGGTGGTATGTGGGGCTCTGCCAAAGGTGACTTCCAATTCCCTAGCTACTCGTGGTACCAAAACGATATGGACAGAGCACGAGTTGTTGGAATATTTTGCGACACTTTTTAGAGTGAAACAGTGGTGCTTAGTATAGTCTCTACTCTTCCTGGGAGAAGGTCTCAATATAGAGTGTTTCATCAAAAATTTGTTACTGTATGCTGACGATGTGGTTATTCTGGTGGATGACATAAATGTTATGCAGTAAATGATAACCAAACTTGAAGACTACTGTTAGAGGAGGGATCTTTAAGTGAACTTATCTAAGTCAGAAATTATGGTGCTTAGGAACTGGAGTAGGTTTTCACAGCAGGAACATTGAATGTTAAAAGAAGAAAGGCGAAGGAAACCCTCATCAGAAGGCAAACCTCCTCAAAGCATTTGCAAGGGGCCCAAGAGACCAATAGGTAGTAGTGCTGCTTACCAAGGATTGAGAAAGCACTAATAATCCAAGAGTAGGAAACAATAGGATTGGAATCTCTTTAAGTTCACTTTTACGCTAAACGAGCAACAGGCTTCACTGCAACAAAAAGTAAATACCTTTCTGAAGAAAACCGGTAATAGAATTTTTGATAAATTTGTAAATGAAGCTAATACAAAGCTTACTATAGAAATATAAATTATTATCTACAAGGACGTATTTTTTGAGTAGTTACAAGGTAGATAAAATAGCCTTTATATTCAAATTAAGAGGTGAACTTTTAAGACTAAACTTTATACCACACCTCCCAGTGCTTTCAATTTTACGCGACATTTGCAGTTTCAGGGAGTGAGAGAATGTGTTGCATTTTATCGAGAAATGTCGGAAACTTAAGGAATTTCGCAGCAATTTCTTCGGAGCACAACCACTTGGGTTAGAGGAAGCAGTCCATAGCTTGAATGGTAGCAGAGGTTGGGACTTCCCTTACAACTACACAATAAAAGCGCTTCTCTACAGGAATAAACATACAGGACCGAATAACTCGTTACCCGCAAACCCTGTCGCCAGATCAAACTATGCACAAAGAGCCAAGTTACTATGAAAGTCATTGCCTCTGTCACTAAATCTTCTAAGCTAGTTCAAGAATGCATGAGCTAATCTCGCTAGATGATCAATTGAAGGTAAATCTGATTTGGGTTTCAGTGTGCAGTAACGTTTATGGAAACGAACAAGTTGACAAACTGGCCAGGTAATGCTCAACCCTCCACTGTTCACTTGGAAAAATAATTCACGTTCTTCTGGGAAATATCTCCTCAAATGTCCTTATAAAAGCCAACCTCCGATAAATGGCTGACAGTTAGCTAACGACTGGCTTGTAAAGTCTTATTGGTTGATGCCAAATTTCAGCCCGACCTGTAGTGCCTAAGTAAGCAATAGCTGTAGTGAAAGTTGCCGTTTCACTAGTGCCATTATCCGACTAGGTGCCAATATCCGATTAACGAAATCTTACCAAAGTATTTCTGACAAAATCCAGAAGCCGAAACCCAGGACTGGACTGGACAGGACTAATTCTTACACTCAGATAAGAGCCTTTCACTAAATTGAAGATCTTCAGTCGAATGCTGCAATTGCTTTTCCTTCCAGTTTGTGGTTTTTGTGCACTCCTTTCTAAGAAGTGGGCCATCTATTACTTTCTTTTTGAACTATGGACTAATTCGACGCCGACAATACTAATGGCATTGAAATATTGCCAGATATGTAATGTCGCCCTCCCGAGGTAAAAAAAGGATCGCTTTAGGCTTGGCGGTGGGAAATATTGGAAAACCATTTCCGAAGAGAGTGCTGTGTTTGAGAAACTGTCTAGAAATTTGATAAGAATTTTCGGTTGACATGAAGTGGCTAGCCTAAGGAAAATCCATATTAAGAATTCGTGAAATTGGGCAACAAATGTATCCGCTTGCTGCTTTTACCCAAAGCGTGCGTAAAAACCCACGGACTCCAATTTATAGCAGAGCTCAAGGACTGAATATTAATTGCTTACAATATTAAACTCACTCAAGTGTTAAAGCAAAGTAAACATCCAATTCGTTATCGTTTGTCTGTGTGGGCTTTAAGTGAATTGGAAAATTTTGTTAATTTTGGTCACAACATAATCTTTTGGACGAAACTTACATATATCGACTTCGGAGGCAATTTCAACCAACAAAATTCGTAGTCCGGATAATTCGGGTTCCGACAATTCTTACAAAGTTGTGACTGTTTAGCGTAGAGTGGAGGTTTTATTGGCTAATGAAGCTGATAAAAACATTATGGTGAAAAGAGTGCGCTGCAGAGGCATTACAACTGATTTTTTTTATGGTAACGATTCGACGAATTGGAACAACCCTTGGTTCCAGCAGGATGGCACAATCTTCCACAGCAGCTGTCGAACAGTCGATGTTCTGCGCTTCGTCGGACTTTTTTATGAAGAATTGTTCATGGAAAACATCCATGAGACTCTGAGCTACAAACTGTCGACAAAGAAGTGAAAAATGTACATCAGAGTTTGGGCTTCTTCCAACCTAGCCGTGAAATCCATTTGTAGAAAATTATATAAAAATATTTGTAATCGGAATGTGCAATCTCTTTAATGAAATAACAATAATTCGCAAATATTGAACAGTATAGTTTTCATGGTAACTGAAAAAAGAAACCAACAGATGGCCAACCTTTAAAAGACGATGCTTTAATCTGGCGACCTGATGGAAAAGCCTTAGTTTTACTGTGCAACACTCAATAATTTATTGTGAGTTGTAGCGAATTTCGGTTGAAGACTATACAATGTTTCAGGAACGTGTCAATACGGAAAACACTGCGCTCCAGAAGTTTGTCAACCCAGTTCATGATGACAATATCAACATCTTTGCGCATTATCAGTGAGATGTAAGGGTGTGGTTTAGACTCTGGAAATTTAGCCATGTATTTTCGGATGTATTTTCTGTTGCAATCTAATATCAGATATTCAGTTGTCGGATTTTGGCTATATGAACTTGCTTACTTAACGGCGTGGTGGCGCTATAGTTCGGGGTGGCCTTGGTCCTCAACCAACAGGCGTCTCTAGCCAGCTCGATCTTTAGCTAGCTGCCTCCAGTTTCGCACGCCAAGTTGGTTAAGGTCAAGCCGTTACGAAAAGTGGGATTGTGAAAAAATTTAATGGCATTTTCTGCAATTCGATCCTCGAACTTCCCGTTTGTCCAACGAATTAAACACTAAACCACGGCACCCATTAACTAACAACTTTCTTAAATTCCACATTTCGTCTCAACACACCTCAACAGCCTGGCTTACATGAGTTGTGGTATCAAAACGCCACCTAGTGCTAATTGGGATCTCTTTTAACAGAATCGCCACGCCTACCTACCTATCTATTTCATCTTCGACTTTTTAGGCTACAGCTAGTAGAATTCAGAACTTAAAATGGAAACATCTTACGGCACCCAAGTCGATATAAAGCCGGTAGGGTTAGTAAATAACATTACATTTGGAAACTGTTGCTAAGAAAATATCATAAGCGGGTAAAATTTTACCGTTTTTTTACCGATACCCATTCGTAAGAAAATAATAAAGATTTGGATGGACATAAAACTTCAGAAAAGGATATTTACAAAGCAGATTTATACTTATAGGTACATAAAGGATACATCCAAAGGGTATGGCTAAAAAATGGAAACATAAATCGCAGCAGAGGTTTAAAGTCAGCTGAATGCTGAGGCAGAACGTTAGAAGCGGTCATAACGATACCCGTTCTATTTGGCTATCTTTTGATGGAACTTAAATCCGCCGTATTAGTAAATGGACTTGAAAAAGATTCACTTTGGTACGTTCCTCAAAATATTTGTTTATTACGTGCGACATGCCCAACTATAAATTTCCAATTGCCATCTCAAATATTTGTAAATATCTAGATATGTACGTTACTCAATGAATAAATATGTTATACACTTATTACGCTTTAAATCAACCCCTTTATTGATTGTCCACAGAGTCTAATTAAATTTACTTTGACCTTTCCACTAACAACCACGATATCACAATTAATTAACCAAAAGACTTCCCCATGAGCACCAACAAGCTCATGTCAGTTCTATTGTAATCTAATTTACTGCACGCCCGTAGTCCTTATCCTTCTCCAAGACATGTACTTAATTTCTTTGGATTTGTTAAAAAAAAAAACTAACCCACATGTGCTCCTGCCACTTTGTATGCACTAAACTGTATTTTCGAATATGTACATATGTATATTCACCTATTTTTTTGTAAAGAATTTTTCTTTTTTTTTAGACTTTTATACATATATCAAATTAGTTTTTAAACAATTGAACCGGTCGCGTTCTGTTCTCTTTTGCAACTGATCAGCAGCTCAATCGAGACGATCGACTAGCTACAATGGGTGCTTTTGCGGCTGCTAAGAGGTGATGAAGATGGGGCAGGGTTCAAGAGGGACAGAGAGAATAAACCTTACAATTACGACTTCTTCCTTGGATACAGTTCTTCTGTCTTTTTTTATTGCCGCTATGGTATTAAAATTGTACATACATAGAAGCAAAGTTGGAAGACGAAAAAAAAAGCTATAATCCTTATGAAACCTGTGCCAACCGGAATCACCGCGATCAGCTGTAGACTGCAAGGCATAAGCAGACTGAGTCAGTGCACGAATTAAGAGGAGATTCCTTCTCGGCACGCAATGAAATTTATTTGCCTCCCGTTTCATCTGATATTTTTTATAATTGCTTTCGGGGGATGATGTCGCTTTGGTGTTGCTGATGGTGATGTCTTTGATTTGTTTTAATTCCATACGAGCACATACACATAATGTGCATAAGATGGTACCAACTAGCTTGTTCGATTTTGATGGGCGTTAATTATATTAAGTACAAAATCAGTGGACAGCAATTTTTTCTGAAAAAAAAAAATATACAGAAAACGCACAAACTACATGAAGCAAATAATATGATACACTACATATACATAAATCAAACGTTGACTTTGTCTTAAAAAAATAAGTCCCGCGATGTAAGACTTTTGATTTGAGTACTAAAATACCGTGGCACTTAGAGGTTATTTCTCGTTTTGCTTAATTGTTTAGGTGGCGCTACAGGTCGGGATGAACCAACAAGCCTCTGCAGTTAGCCCGGTCTTTTCTTTTCTTCGCAATCAAATCGCTGGAATCGACCTCTATAAATAGATAATAGTAGCTCTAGACTGCCTCTCGTAGTCTCGTCTCTTGTGGAGATGGCTGATCAGTTCAATATTCACCTGTCTTGGGTGCCGGGGTATAGAGACTTTCCATGGAATTGTGAGGCCGATGAACTCGCCAGAATAGGAACAACTATACCCATCCTTCCGGACAAAGGCACCTTAGGTATACCAATAGCTACTCGCAAACTTAAACTTAAGCTGGATGCTGGTGATAGTACAAATCTTAGGTGGACAAGTGGATCAACATGTCTAGCGACAAAACATATTTGGCCGAAGCTGGATCTAAAACGCTCTAAGAATTTGATTTCTCTCAATAGATTGCATATCGGCACCACAATAGATGTCATAACTAGACACTGTCTCAAAGGCAAGAATGCTACAAGGCTAGGCCTCTTTGCGAACGACTTTTGTAGTTTCTGCATGGATGAAGAAGAGGAGGAAACTATTTCTCACCTTCTTTGTTTCTGCCTAGCTCTCCCGTAGAAAGAAGCTTCATTTAGGAGCCCGCTATTATAACGATACAGGCGACCTGATGAATATTGACATAAAGAGCCTCATAAGCTTCATGAGAAGCTCAAAATGGTTTAACGAGTAGGTAGAGAGAAACTTTTCCCATGATACACGTTGTATCACAATGGACCTACCATTGGTCTAAGTGTGTTGGCGACTCCTCGCTGGCAGCCATTTTAACCTTACCTAGGCCGGTCTTAAGCTAATTGCCTCCAGTTGCACTTTTCAAGTTGGTTGAAATCCCTTGCTACTTAGGATGCCACCTAAGGCGGGGCCTTTCAGTACTGCGTTGTCCCTCCGTATTGAATTTCAAGACTCTGGACTCTCTACATATCCTAGCCATCTCAAACTGTGCAATGCACAGGGTTTTTACTACATCTATGTTGCTCGTATAACTCGACGTTGAATCTTCTCCTTCATTGCCCGTCAACGCAAACGGGACGGAATATCTTACGAAGAAACGAAACAACCAAAGATATTTCATCCACTGGGATGGTTCCTGTCTTGTATAGAACCTCCTTAGCTGTTCGGGATAGGGTCATACTACTCAATTACCTTTTTAGCCCAAAGAAAAGAGATTGACAAGAGTTATTCGTCGCTCTATTACTGTTGAGGTGTTATTGTCAAAATGTATATCAAATCTCGGGAAGACAAGGTTTACCACCTTAAAGTTAGAGCGAACAATTAGGTTCCTAGGGTTACAAAAACTCAAATGGGCACAATGGACCCGACTGTTGATCTAACTAAACAGTGATAATCAAGGCACAGGACACCCATCGTCGACTGTGACGTTCTATCCAATTCGCCGATGTTGTGTGTCTCTTTTTGTTAATATCTAGTTTTACTCTCATATTTTGGTAGCTTTCGTTTCAGTAGTAGTTGCACAGACTTTTGCAAGAATGTGCCTTGTGAGTTTCGAACTTTTCAAGGGTGAGGTTGAAGAAGTCACATGAGAGAGCATCGTTTCGTATAAATCCTTTTTTGATAACAAAGATCTCGATGAGATCTTTACTGACCTTGATGAAACAGCGAACGTTTTCCATCGTTATTTTCCACAGACGGATGAGTTTGTGCAGGATTGCCAAAACTAGATATTGCCTTGTAGAGCTATTCTCTATAAATGCTGTCAAATGTAGCCCCGAAATCGAAACTTTTTGGGTTTTCGCCGAATTGTGAGCATTTGAGCGAATGTGGACTATCCTAACCTGAGACCAAACTAATAGGAGCCAATCAGGTTGTTGGCGAAGGGTTTCAGGCTCTTACACAATATGGTAGAAAAGATCTTGTACGCGATGTTGAGGCGACTTATACCCCTGTAATTGGAGCAGTTGAGGAAGTCTCCTCCTTTCTTGTGGATCGGGAAAACTCGTCTGACCATGAAATAAGTTGATTTATACTTTCTGCCAGAAATTGAATTTGAATTTTAGTTTGGATATTACTGTCCTAATTTCGTTCTGGTTAGGTGGACGCCTTTCAATTTCACGGAGATATATTATGAGAGACACCTTGTTAGTGAATCACCTTTAGTTTGCATAGTTTTTCAAGTTTGGATCTTACCAATTTTGATTGCAGAGATTTCCTCTTTGGCTGTTATTTTGTCGAGATCCTTTACTACTAGCACCACGTCACACGTAAGCGCCTACACTTCAGATTCCTGCTCTTTGGTTTTGGATCTGGGAGGTCTTCAAATCCGCAGATCTATTGAGCTCAGTAATAAGATCTGCTTTGGCCATTTGTCTCATATGATTAAATAATATTCGCATGCTTACATTGGCTCATCAACTTTAAGACCAATGCAATGTGTGTTAGCTTCTTCGGTTCATTTGTGTGTATTTTTAACTCCGCCCAATCAGTTTCGTTTTGGTTTACCTGCGCTGGCACGTCGCTAAACAAACAGTTTCTTCAGTCTTTATTTGGTTGGACCTTTAGCGCTCTTGTTTTATCCAGCGTTGGCTGTTACCTTTTGAGCTTTTTCTTCCTTTTGCTTTTGGGAATTGGAAGCTGATTATTTTGCAAAATTGCTTATGCAGTTATACCTTTTGGTCTAACGTGTTTTCTTCGCTTTGGTATGGAAGCGTATCCTTATCGCCTTATTTAGTCTCGGGCCATTTTTGGGCCATTTACAGCTTCTTCTCGTTCGAAAGCCGAGCTCTAAAATCTGGCTGCTGGGAGATTATGATCAGAATCGGCATTTTCGCGTCTGAATGTGTGCAGATTCAGAATATTTGATGCATGCCATTGATGTTATCTGCAGAAGTCAAGTTGCAGTGTGGATTTTTAGTCTTGGAAACTCAGCTTAATGCCACTTATCACTGCAATGCGTACTGTAAAGTCAGAATCCATTATGTGGTGCTGCAGTTATCCTTAATGTCAAAAATGCCTCCAATATATAAGAATATTTGCGTACGCCAAACTACCTCATGAGAATAATTACGAATTATTCTGAAGATGGAAAAATTTTCTACGATGCCGACGAAGGGCCGAAAAGGTATAAGATTACAGGAGGAGTCCCACAGGGATTATTCCTAAGCCTAATCTTGTGGAACATTATGTATAATAGAGTACTACGTATGCGAAGACGGAAGTAGTGGACATAATCGGATATGTCGATGACATAGTGGTGGTGGTAGTGGCTAAAACCCTAGAAGAGGCGACGCAACACTGTAATAATACCATTAAAGATGTGAAGATATGGCTTCGCTCATCAAGTTTGGAATTCGGGGATTACAAAACAGATACTATCCTCATTAGGAGCAGCAAGAAAGTAGCGGCACTTCTTGAAGTCCAAAGGGGATCTTGCCGCAATATCCAGGTAAATGCCAAATATCGGCACAGACAGCCAATAAAAAACCTGCTTGGAGCAGTGAGCAAGTCTATCCTCATATACGCAGCCCCTATATGGACACCGACACGTTTATAAGTGTGTACATAAAAAGGATAAAATGCACAGAAAAGCATCGCCCAGAGTATTGAGTGCGAAGAGAACGGTGTTGGGTATGCAATAAGTGAGTAGCGGCATGCCTTTCGAACTGGAGGTCAAAGTGGCAACATTAATATTCAATGGCGGAACGATGGAACACCTCATTAAACGGTCGGGGGCCATACAAACTGCTGCCAAACGTAGAAGAGTAGATCAGAATAAAACACGGAAAATAAAGTTTTTAATGAAGTTTCCGGGAATATCTTCATAAATATGACATTAATAACGGAAGTATGGGACATCGCCAACAGTACCATAAATGAAAGTAATTTTTATTAAAGAATCTCATATCAAAAATAATTGCAACCAGATTTTTAGCAAAACATTTAAGACTGCAAATGACAAACTCTTTTTAACAATGCGTTTTTATTTCCGATGTTTTTCCAAATAGCTTCTCAGCTTCTAAGCTCATTATACGAGTAAATGGAAATGTGACAACCCCCTTTAATAAAAATGCAAAACATCTGTGGAATTCCATATGTATCAACTATCATGACATATTTCTTTTTCATGCACATCCCTGTCGTCAAATACCAACGTGTCAGATGCAAAGTTGACGTTTCACAAGCGATAAATGTCAATGGTGCGCCTGTCATCGACCCAGTATAAAATTAAAAGTTGAAGTAAGTACATGTGCGCACAAAAAGTTAAGAATTCTATTTATTTTAAGTGGTTTTGTGCAAAAAGCCTTTCCATTATACAAAAGCTACAATCCAAGTGTCATCTCAATTATATAAAGTTATTATTTACGTCAGCAAACCGCGATTCGATAAATGTATCCAAAAATAGAAATGCAAAAAAAAAGTTTATTTATCTGAAAAACGTAATTTGTTATACTATTTGCAACAAAATTTATCTAATAGTGAAGTGGAATAGATTGAGAAGTACAAAAATTATCCCATATATAAATAAATCTGTGAAACCTTTCACTTATCTAGTGGATTGAGTGCGATACTAACGATGCCACGACGTTTTGGTTAATAATTTATTGCGTTACTGTTTTCTGCCGATAAATTTATATCCGGTATTTATCTGGATTTTCATCAATGTAGAGTTCATAGAGAATTTTATATCTGCAAATATCGTATATACCTACGTATCCTATGTTTTCTGGTTGTGCAATGAAGTCTGATACTGGGAAGCTAATAGAAATCGGCGCGAGAATATTGGATGCCTTAAATTTTTCTTTTACGCCATATGGATGATTAAGTGTGTAACAGTCGTGCAAATTGATATAAACAGATTGTGCAAATATGGTAAAAAAAAGTTCATATCATTCACTGTGACTGATATGAATGGGTAGTTGGATAAGTTCTGTTCGTTGTTTCTCCAATCAATTGCTTCTCCTACATTTTGTTTTATATGCGTTCCATGTCCAACGTTATAAATTTTTGTTGCTACTGTATTGGACTATTAAGCGGGAAGTTCAGGTTAGAATCTAAGAAAACATAAACACATTTTTCACAATTCCTTTTCGGATTGTTTGAATCCCTGAAAACACCAAAACGATTTTTCACCGTCCCATCTCTCGAATGTCTGACAAACATCCAGGATTAATACATAACTGTCATGAGAAGCGTCTCAATTATGCCTTTCGTATATGGCCCTAAACATAGGACCTTTCATTCGTGCAAAAAACATAGCACGCCCAATACGAATGGTTGCAAGAAGCTAGACCCTAGGCCCTATATGGGCTGTTTGCGAGCGAGGTGGGAGCGGGTCAACTTATCACTTGGGGCCACAGATGGGCCAATAGTATGCAGTAAAAAATTCTTTAACTTTGCGAATTTGACTTCGAGTTAGTCCTAGGAGTTGTTTCGCTGTTGTACAGGAGATTTTGGCTTATATGTGAGCTTTGTTTTTCAGCCAATTCTTAGAACAGTTTTTTGCACTGCTGATTGGTATCTTACAGAAGGGGCCTGGCATCGTGAAGGTCGACGTCTAGCTGGTATGCCTGCCATTTCAATGCCTATATGGCCGCTGTATACTCAAATGATGAACTCTGCTTGTGGTGGCTAATAGTGTGAGTTTCGTTGTTATTTTATAGGTCTTGTTGGCTAGAAGAGAATATTTTTTTTTTTTTCTAATGCGCCCAACGGGTGCAATACTGTAACCCGAGCTACAAGGTATGCTGTGGTGCTTCATCGTCTTTACCATTCTATTTTAGCAGTTGACAAAATAGTTTATTCTTCTCAGGTGCGAAATATATACATGTACATATCGCCGGTGCCCACATAAGGGCTGCGTACATGAGGATTGAATTGATCACTATTGCAAGCACATTTCTTATCAGCTGCCTTCACTCTTCTGGAGATTAAGTTAAGCCTATGGTCAAACAGTACGCTTAGGTACATTGACTCGATATTGTGTTGACTTAGCAGTATGCCCAGGCGCTAAACTTCTTTGCAGATGCTAATGAAAACAGCCTCCGTTTTGTAATCCGCAAATCCAAAACCTGATGAGCGAAGCCATATCTTTATGTCTTCATTGGTGTTGTTGCAGTGTTGCGTCACCTCTCCTTTATTTTAGCTACTACCAGCATCACTATGGCTTGTCGCTTTTTGGTATTAATACCAGCCTCTGCCGATTCTATTGCAGAAATAACTTTCCGAAAACACCCCCTTGAAATCAGTGATGATAATTCCAAGAAGTTCATCTTTACTTGATTCTAGGGAAATGTCTAAATGGACCATCTTCAGCTATGAGCATAACAATAGCTTTTTTCTATATCTGAAGATGGATGGGTGGAAGGTTGAAAATAACTTCCAGCACTTCATTGGGAGTTGTTCTCATTGCACTGTCAGTATTTACATCGATCCTTATTAATTGTTGAAGAGTACGATGTGTAAATCAGTGTATTAACTGACCTTCATAAAAGATAACTCTAGTTGGTTTGTCTTTATACGAGTACAGAATAAAATCAACACCTACACATTCATGCGTGTTATATATACATATGTATATATTAAGATGTCTCGACACCGTGTGGTCAAAATTATTAGGTATTATTAGGTATGCTGATGGTGATGTCTTTGATTTGTTTTAATTCCATACGAGCACATACACATAATGTGCATAAGATGGTACCAACTAGCTTGTTCGATTTTGATGGGCGTTAATTATATTAAGTACAAAATCAGTGGACAGCAATTTTTTCTGAAAAAAAAAAATATACAGAAAACGCACAAACTACATGAAGCAAATAATATGATACACTACATATACATAAATCAAACGTTGACTTTGTCTTAAAAAAATAAGTCCCGCGATGTAAGACTTTTGATTTGAGTACTAAAATACCGTGGCACTTAGAGGTTATTTCTCGTTTTGCTTAATTGTTTAGGTGGCGCTACAGGTCGGGATGAACCAACAAGCCTCTGCAGTTAGCCCGGTCTTTTCTTTTCTTCGCAATCAAATCGCTGGAATCGACCTCTATAAATAGATAATAGTAGCTCTAGACTGCCTCTCGTAGTCTCGTCTCTTGTGGAGATGGCTGATCAGTTCAATATTCACCTGTCTTGGGTGCCGGGGTATAGAGACTTTCCATGGAATTGTGAGGCCGATGAACTCGCCAGAATAGGAACAACTATACCCATCCTTCCGGACAAAGGCACCTTAGGTATACCAATAGCTACTCGCAAACTTAAACTTAAGCTGGATGCTGGTGATAGTACAAATCTTAGGTGGACAAGTGGATCAACATGTCTAGCGACAAAACATATTTGGCCGAAGCTGGATCTAAAACGCTCTAAGAATTTGATTTCTCTCAATAGATTGCATATCGGCACCACAATAGATGTCATAACTAGACACTGTCTCAAAGGCAAGAATGCTACAAGGCTAGGCCTCTTTGCGAACGACTTTTGTAGTTTCTGCATGGATGAAGAAGAGGAGGAAACTATTTCTCACCTTCTTTGTTTCTGCCTAGCTCTCCCGTAGAAAGAAGCTTCATTTAGGAGCCCGCTATTATAACGATACAGGCGACCTGATGAATATTGACATAAAGAGCCTCATAAGCTTCATGAGAAGCTCAAAATGGTTTAACGAGTAGGTAGAGAGAAACTTTTCCCATGATACACGTTGTATCACAATGGACCTACCATTGGTCTAAGTGTGTTGGCGACTCCTCGCTGGCAGCCATTTTAACCTTACCTAGGCCGGTCTTAAGCTAATTGCCTCCAGTTGCACTTTTCAAGTTGGTTGAAATCCCTTGCTACTTAGGATGCCACCTAAGGCGGGGCCTTTCAGTACTGCGTTGTCCCTCCGTATTGAATTTCAAGACTCTGGACTCTCTACATATCCTAGCCATCTCAAACTGTGCAATGCACAGGGTTTTTACTACATCTATGTTGCTCGTATAACTCGACGTTGAATCTTCTCCTTCATTGCCCGTCAACGCAAACGGGACGGAATATCTTACGAAGAAACGAAACAACCAAAGATATTTCATCCACTGGGATGGTTCCTGTCTTGTATAGAACCTCCTTAGCTGTTCGGGATAGGGTCATACTACTCAATTACCTTTTTAGCCCAAAGAAAAGAGATTGACAAGAGTTATTCGTCGCTCTATTACTGTTGAGGTGTTATTGTCAAAATGTATATCAAATCTCGGGAAGACAAGGTTTACCACCTTAAAGTTAGAGCGAACAATTAGGTTCCTAGGGTTACAAAAACTCAAATGGGCACAATGGACCCGACTGTTGATCTAACTAAACAGTGATAATCAAGGCACAGGACACCCATCGTCGACTGTGACGTTCTATCCAATTCGCCGATGTTGTGTGTCTCTTTTTGTTAATATCTAGTTTTACTCTCATATTTTGGTAGCTTTCGTTTCAGTAGTAGTTGCACAGACTTTTGCAAGAATGTGCCTTGTGAGTTTCGAACTTTTCAAGGGTGAGGTTGAAGAAGTCACATGAGAGAGCATCGTTTCGTATAAATCCTTTTTTGATAACAAAGATCTCGATGAGATCTTTACTGACCTTGATGAAACAGCGAACGTTTTCCATCGTTATTTTCCACAGACGGATGAGTTTGTGCAGGATTGCCAAAACTAGATATTGCCTTGTAGAGCTATTCTCTATAAATGCTGTCAAATGTAGCCCCGAAATCGAAACTTTTTGGGTTTTCGCCGAATTGTGAGCATTTGAGCGAATGTGGACTATCCTAACCTGAGACCAAACTAATAGGAGCCAATCAGGTTGTTGGCGAAGGGTTTCAGGCTCTTACACAATATGGTAGAAAAGATCTTGTACGCGATGTTGAGGCGACTTATACCCCTGTAATTGGAGCAGTTGAGGAAGTCTCCTCCTTTCTTGTGGATCGGGAAAACTCGTCTGACCATGAAATAAGTTGATTTATACTTTCTGCCAGAAATTGAATTTGAATTTTAGTTTGGATATTACTGTCCTAATTTCGTTCTGGTTAGGTGGACGCCTTTCAATTTCACGGAGATATATTATGAGAGACACCTTGTTAGTGAATCACCTTTAGTTTGCATAGTTTTTCAAGTTTGGATCTTACCAATTTTGATTGCAGAGATTTCCTCTTTGGCTGTTATTTTGTCGAGATCCTTTACTACTAGCACCACGTCACACGTAAGCGCCTACACTTCAGATTCCTGCTCTTTGGTTTTGGATCTGGGAGGTCTTCAAATCCGCAGATCTATTGAGCTCAGTAATAAGATCTGCTTTGGCCATTTGTCTCATATGATTAAATAATATTCGCATGCTTACATTGGCTCATCAACTTTAAGACCAATGCAATGTGTGTTAGCTTCTTCGGTTCATTTGTGTGTATTTTTAACTCCGCCCAATCAGTTTCGTTTTGGTTTACCTGCGCTGGCACGTCGCTAAACAAACAGTTTCTTCAGTCTTTATTTGGTTGGACCTTTAGCGCTCTTGTTTTATCCAGCGTTGGCTGTTACCTTTTGAGCTTTTTCTTCCTTTTGCTTTTGGGAATTGGAAGCTGATTATTTTGCAAAATTGCTTATGCAGTTATACCTTTTGGTCTAACGTGTTTTCTTCGCTTTGGTATGGAAGCGTATCCTTATCGCCTTATTTAGTCTCGGGCCATTTTTGGGCCATTTACAGCTTCTTCTCGTTCGAAAGCCGAGCTCTAAAATCTGGCTGCTGGGAGATTATGATCAGAATCGGCATTTTCGCGTCTGAATGTGTGCAGATTCAGAATATTTGATGCATGCCATTGATGTTATCTGCAGAAGTCAAGTTGCAGTGTGGATTTTTAGTCTTGGAAACTCAGCTTAATGCCACTTATCACTGCAATGCGTACTGTAAAGTCAGAATCCATTATGTGGTGCTGCAGTTATCCTTAATGTCAAAAATGCCTCCAATATATAAGAATATTTGCGTACGCCAAACTACCTCATGAGAATAATTACGAATTATTCTGAAGATGGAAAAATTTTCTACGATGCCGACGAAGGGCCGAAAAGGTATAAGATTACAGGAGGAGTCCCACAGGGATTATTCCTAAGCCTAATCTTGTGGAACATTATGTATAATAGAGTACTACGTATGCGAAGACGGAAGTAGTGGACATAATCGGATATGTCGATGACATAGTGGTGGTGGTAGTGGCTAAAACCCTAGAAGAGGCGACGCAACACTGTAATAATACCATTAAAGATGTGAAGATATGGCTTCGCTCATCAAGTTTGGAATTCGGGGATTACAAAACAGATACTATCCTCATTAGGAGCAGCAAGAAAGTAGCGGCACTTCTTGAAGTCCAAAGGGGATCTTGCCGCAATATCCAGGTAAATGCCAAATATCGGCACAGACAGCCAATAAAAAACCTGCTTGGAGCAGTGAGCAAGTCTATCCTCATATACGCAGCCCCTATATGGACACCGACACGTTTATAAGTGTGTACATAAAAAGGATAAAATGCACAGAAAAGCATCGCCCAGAGTATTGAGTGCGAAGAGAACGGTGTTGGGTATGCAATAAGTGAGTAGCGGCATGCCTTTCGAACTGGAGGTCAAAGTGGCAACATTAATATTCAATGGCGGAACGATGGAACACCTCATTAAACGGTCGGGGGCCATACAAACTGCTGCCAAACGTAGAAGAGTAGATCAGAATAAAACACGGAAAATAAAGTTTTTAATGAAGTTTCCGGGAATATCTTCATAAATATGACATTAATAACGGAAGTATGGGACATCGCCAACAGTACCATAAATGAAAGTAATTTTTATTAAAGAATCTCATATCAAAAATAATTGCAACCAGATTTTTAGCAAAACATTTAAGACTGCAAATGACAAACTCTTTTTAACAATGCGTTTTTATTTCCGATGTTTTTCCAAATAGCTTCTCAGCTTCTAAGCTCATTATACGAGTAAATGGAAATGTGACAACCCCCTTTAATAAAAATGCAAAACATCTGTGGAATTCCATATGTATCAACTATCATGACATATTTCTTTTTCATGCACATCCCTGTCGTCAAATACCAACGTGTCAGATGCAAAGTTGACGTTTCACAAGCGATAAATGTCAATGGTGCGCCTGTCATCGACCCAGTATAAAATTAAAAGTTGAAGTAAGTACATGTGCGCACAAAAAGTTAAGAATTCTATTTATTTTAAGTGGTTTTGTGCAAAAAGCCTTTCCATTATACAAAAGCTACAATCCAAGTGTCATCTCAATTATATAAAGTTATTATTTACGTCAGCAAACCGCGATTCGATAAATGTATCCAAAAATAGAAATGCAAAAAAAAAGTTTATTTATCTGAAAAACGTAATTTGTTATACTATTTGCAACAAAATTTATCTAATAGTGAAGTGGAATAGATTGAGAAGTACAAAAATTATCCCATATATAAATAAATCTGTGAAACCTTTCACTTATCTAGTGGATTGAGTGCGATACTAACGATGCCACGACGTTTTGGTTAATAATTTATTGCGTTACTGTTTTCTGCCGATAAATTTATATCCGGTATTTATCTGGATTTTCATCAATGTAGAGTTCATAGAGAATTTTATATCTGCAAATATCGTATATACCTACGTATCCTATGTTTTCTGGTTGTGCAATGAAGTCTGATACTGGGAAGCTAATAGAAATCGGCGCGAGAATATTGGATGCCTTAAATTTTTCTTTTACGCCATATGGATGATTAAGTGTGTAACAGTCGTGCAAATTGATATAAACAGATTGTGCAAATATGGTAAAAAAAAGTTCATATCATTCACTGTGACTGATATGAATGGGTAGTTGGATAAGTTCTGTTCGTTGTTTCTCCAATCAATTGCTTCTCCTACATTTTGTTTTATATGCGTTCCATGTCCAACGTTATAAATTTTTGTTGCTACTGTATTGGACTATTAAGCGGGAAGTTCAGGTTAGAATCTAAGAAAACATAAACACATTTTTCACAATTCCTTTTCGGATTGTTTGAATCCCTGAAAACACCAAAACGATTTTTCACCGTCCCATCTCTCGAATGTCTGACAAACATCCAGGATTAATACATAACTGTCATGAGAAGCGTCTCAATTATGCCTTTCGTATATGGCCCTAAACATAGGACCTTTCATTCGTGCAAAAAACATAGCACGCCCAATACGAATGGTTGCAAGAAGCTAGACCCTAGGCCCTATATGGGCTGTTTGCGAGCGAGGTGGGAGCGGGTCAACTTATCACTTGGGGCCACAGATGGGCCAATAGTATGCAGTAAAAAATTCTTTAACTTTGCGAATTTGACTTCGAGTTAGTCCTAGGAGTTGTTTCGCTGTTGTACAGGAGATTTTGGCTTATATGTGAGCTTTGTTTTTCAGCCAATTCTTAGAACAGTTTTTTGCACTGCTGATTGGTATCTTACAGAAGGGGCCTGGCATCGTGAAGGTCGACGTCTAGCTGGTATGCCTGCCATTTCAATGCCTATATGGCCGCTGTATACTCAAATGATGAACTCTGCTTGTGGTGGCTAATAGTGTGAGTTTCGTTGTTATTTTATAGGTCTTGTTGGCTAGAAGAGAATATTTTTTTTTTTTTCTAATGCGCCCAACGGGTGCAATACTGTAACCCGAGCTACAAGGTATGCTGTGGTGCTTCATCGTCTTTACCATTCTATTTTAGCAGTTGACAAAATAGTTTATTCTTCTCAGGTGCGAAATATATACATGTACATATCGCCGGTGCCCACATAAGGGCTGCGTACATGAGGATTGAATTGATCACTATTGCAAGCACATTTCTTATCAGCTGCCTTCACTCTTCTGGAGATTAAGTTAAGCCTATGGTCAAACAGTACGCTTAGGTACATTGACTCGATATTGTGTTGACTTAGCAGTATGCCCAGGCGCTAAACTTCTTTGCAGATGCTAATGAAAACAGCCTCCGTTTTGTAATCCGCAAATCCAAAACCTGATGAGCGAAGCCATATCTTTATGTCTTCATTGGTGTTGTTGCAGTGTTGCGTCACCTCTCCTTTATTTTAGCTACTACCAGCATCACTATGGCTTGTCGCTTTTTGGTATTAATACCAGCCTCTGCCGATTCTATTGCAGAAATAACTTTCCGAAAACACCCCCTTGAAATCAGTGATGATAATTCCAAGAAGTTCATCTTTACTTGATTCTAGGGAAATGTCTAAATGGACCATCTTCAGCTATGAGCATAACAATAGCTTTTTTCTATATCTGAAGATGGATGGGTGGAAGGTTGAAAATAACTTCCAGCACTTCATTGGGAGTTGTTCTCATTGCACTGTCAGTATTTACATCGATCCTTATTAATTGTTGAAGAGTACGATGTGTAAATCAGTGTATTAACTGACCTTCATAAAAGATAACTCTAGTTGGTTTGTCTTTATACGAGTACAGAATAAAATCAACACCTACACATTCATGCGTGTTATATATACATATGTATATATTAAGATGTCTCGACACCGTGTGGTCAAAATTATTAGGTATCTTTTATCTTTTTTTTTTTGGCAAGAAAACTAAAATAAACAAAACCGGCGCACACTGCGCTTATAAATAACCAGACAATGTACACACGATAAGAAACGTCTCTGCAACAGATTTCCGTTTTCCTTGGTAATTTTTTCAAAAATATCTCTTAGCGCAGCGAATTTAAGAAGTAAACTAATCTTACTTATTGCATTCGTTTTATGGCAGTGTTAAAAACATAAATTAAAAAAAATATGTTAAGCTTAAAAGATCCCAAAGTGTGGGGTAATTTACAAAGAATTTATCTTTGTTCATATCATCGGGGAACCCTGTCGACTCAACATCAATCAGTAAGAAAAATTCTTAAAAAAATACCGGCACGTGTATGATCATAGTCAAGCATGCGTAAGAGCTACGAATATGTTAGCAAATACATACATATATGTAGGAACATATGAATGTATGTATGTTATGACGAAAACTTTAAAGAAATAATTATTAACAAAAGTAATGAATGACAGTTTTAAAAGTATATTTATTGATATTTATTGATATCCAATTATTTTGTATGCACATATGCTGCCCTGGACAGTGCGTTTATTAACTTAATAACAGTTTTGCAGAAAGCATTATTATGTATTTGTACTACTAGAACGTTGGCGCACTGTAGATTGATTCGTACATTCAAATATTTACTGTTGACGAAACATATCCTGCTCTAGAGTGAATTTTTTTTTTTCACACAAATGAAAGGGACTTACAGTTTAGAGTCATATCCGAAAAACAAATTGAGAAGCTTTCTCATGACAGTTATTACTCTCAGACGTTTGTCACACATTCGCTAGAGGTGGGACCGTCAAAAAATTTGATTTGAACGTCGAACCTTCCGCTCAGCGATACAACACACTAACCCCTTGAGCCACGGAGCCACTTGTTCATTGACAAAAATTTTTTAGTAATTTTTCCTTCGGACCACACCAATAGGTGCTACTGATGCATGGGTGAATTCCTCATTTAATGAAACACATAGTTTCATTGGTGAATAGTCTGTGCTGCTGTGCCAGATCGTTTAGTTTCTCCCATATACACATACTTCTCACCGATCATGATTACATTGTCCGCAAATGCCACAATTTTTATTCTTTTGGATTTGAAAGTCACAGTAAAGGAGAAATATGTAGCTCCCTCCTGTGAAGGTTCCTTCGTTTTCGTTCCGAGCTCTGAGTGGAATACTCTACTGTTAAGTATTACCAGTTGGTTATCTCCATCTTGACCCCTAATTATTGTTGCTTTAGCTGACTCTGTTCTCACGTTGTTAAATGCTCCCTCTATGCCAGAGTGAATTCTTTGTAGTGAAGGCTTTTCTTGGTCTTGTCTGGATGTTTAAAGGAGCTCGTTAGTGACTAAATACATATGCCCCTAGCCTTTCATTATTGGGCACGGGTTGTTGTACTATGTGCGCTGACACCCCTATCCTATGATAAAGACGCATATAATAAGTGTTGAACTATTGAATAGTTCCGCTTACCATTGTTTTGCGCACAAGTCAAACAACTCTGGTGATTATTACTGACTGTGAGAGTTTGGAACAGGATTTTGCCAGATCAATAACACTATTACTGTCGCTTACAATTTAAAAGCGATCTGCGTGTGTTCAATATCTTTAACTTTCTTTTTCATTCGGTTAAGCTTTTTTCTTAATCTTCTCATATTTCATTTGAATATGCACTCGTAATGCAGTTTCATAAGGGGAAGTATACTTTATTCTTTTATTCACATTATGGTTAACCACATGTTGTGGTTGCTATCAAATTTACTGCACGTACATTCAATTAAACACATCATTGGAAAATAATCTAATAAATTTATATCTCTCTTAACTTAGATGTCATCAAGTAGTTCATTCACCTAACGAGTTTCTATTTATTACGGTTTTGAACGTTTCTGATGTTATTACCATGGTTACACTCTTTATAGATATGTACGCATTTTGCATGTGCTCAATGCATTACTAAACTGTAGGCTCTTAACGTGCACAGATCATAAACATTTTTGGTAAACGCTATACGCAAGCAATATCTCAACAGTAAAACACTCAGGGACAGGTTTTAAGTGGGCTTTAGGTGATTTTTAACCTAAATCACTCTTAGTATGTCTGAGTTTAGAACCTAACATAAGCTTACTTACGTTAGATTTAGATTGAATTGTTAAGGAGGGAAAGTGTTCCATATCAATGCGGCCTCTTCTGGGTCTATTGGTGTATTTTCGGGCTTAGATTCAGAGTTCGTGATGAATGGCTATTTCTTTGGGTGGGCTTGGGAATATATCTCCTGCCTCAAGGTAGTATTTACATAGATAACGTTGACATGTTCTGATTAAACAGTGACAAGGTATATGCTGTCCTGATTTTTGTTTTCGTTCCACGTCAATGGATTATTTCTGATTGCAGTGTCATGTTAAGAAACCTGTTACTAAGCGAATTTGAGTCCTAGCTAATTGTAAGAGCAGTTTCATTCTTTGTAGAGATATTGTTGACAGGAAGTATTTAACCTGTCTGTTTCCTTCTGTTTCTATCCAGTAAAGTTTCACTTCAACTTAAAGCGAATCTTTTATACAACTTTTTGCTTATTGGTAAGCCGCCGAATGGTAATGGCGTCATGAAGGTCAATGCAGATTCTTTTCTGGTTAGTACATCTGCTATTTTATTTCACTTATGACCGCTATGCCTAGATACCCAAATGAGTTGTACTCTGTTTGTGTTGATTAGCATTATGAGTAGTTTGAAGGCACTCCCAAGCTAGCTTAGATTTGATTTTGTATAAGCGCACGAAAAGCGACTTTGCTGTCCGAGGGAATATATTTCAATATTCTTGTTTATTGTAGATCTGTTTAAGTTCTCCCGGATGTATAGCCCAAATGCGTGCACTTCAGCTTGGAATACGGAGTTGCTTCTGCTCATTCTTGCAATTATGAATTTTTTTATGTTTTTGCGTATACTCCAGCTCTAACTCTCTTATCCGTTTTTGATCCATCGTTGTACCAAATACAAGAATGTATTGATGTTGGGGTGGTTGAGGATGACTTCTAGACTGCAGTTGGAATTATTCTGTTTTTTTCCGTTATACAGATACAGACAAGTCTCCGAAGAAGTCTTGGAGATTCCGATAAACTCTGCTGACGGGAAATGAGTGGTGTCTTCTGTTTGAATATGACCCAAAAAAGTGGGCTCAGGAAATGGTATTAGACCCACAAATCAGCCCCTCGATTCTACTTCTTCGCAAACTTTACTTCTTTCTATGAAATTTTCGATGAAATCGTTGCATAATTGTTGCTCGATAGTGGGAATAAAACGTCTATTTATCAGGTTTTATCTCAAGAATTGTTTGGTTTATGGACTTTAAAAAACCCAATAGAGAGAAGTGAAATCACAGGACGTGGATAATATCGGTCAAAGTTCTGTACTCGTTCCACTACATTTTCCATGACGTTTGTCAAAACTTTTGTCGATAAATTCCTCACTCCTGGTCGCATGTTATCCTTTAGGGTCGCCATGGCTGTGGCTTTTTAGTAAAGCCGATGCAGCCGACTTCAAAAAACTATAAAAAAAGTTTAAAGCGGTCAAATTGGGCAATCTTGGGGACCTGTTCAAATCGCCAAAACGACAGATCAAGTGGCCGGGAAACGCTTTCTGCAGAATATCCACTGTCGCACGTGTTGTGTATGCGGGTGCACCGTTCTGTCCGAACTACAATTCGTCAATTTGTGGCTCATAGCGCTCATCAGTCACAGTAATAGTGCTGCTGGCGCTGTTCTTGAGGAAATATGGATCAACACCTTTCTTCTGCAAACACCGCCCTTAACAGTGACTTTGAGAGGATGTAAAGGCTCTTCGTGAATTACACGTGGATTTTCAGTGTCCCAGAATCGATAATTTTGCGTATTGACGCATAGGTGGCCGTGCTTGCCCAGTTGCTGTCATACTACCAGAGAATCGGCGACGAAATTTACATTGATACGATGTATCTTGTGATACAAATAATTACAAACAGACACTCTGTTTAGCCGTAAATGTTCCGTTGTATCACCTCGGTACGGAGAACTATATGTGGCTTTTTAAATAAAACGTCTCCAAAAAATTTGGAATAGCTACGTACAAGGGGGCTTAAAAGCCAGATAGAGTGATTGTCAAGAGATGCTCCTATTTTTGCAAATAGTTTCTAATGTCATCACGACTTTGACATTTGTGTCATAAAGCCAGGAAGATCATGTGATCCGACCCAGTTGGATTTCTTTTTCTATGCTATTCTATCTATGCATACACTCAAAATCTTTGGATCACTTGAAATCCAACAATCTTGAATAATTTTATTTTATTTAAATTAAAATTCTAAAGCACAAAATGTTTTTTAAAGGTATATTTATATTTTCGCCCTTGCATTCTGTTTTGGATGTGTCTTGTGGTTCGTACGCAGAGCAGCGAAGATACAGAATGGCAATGCGGCTTACTTACTCGTATAACACCGAACTGAATCCGAACAAAAACCATGGGAAATGAAACCTAGCTGATTTTTCTCTGTCTGTTGCGTTTGTTGTTCAGGTTCATCGAACAACGAATTTAAATCCAAGGGTATAAAATTGTGTTGAGTTCATAGATAAAGCTCGTAATTTAAGAAAATTTCCTTAAATATCATGAAGGTTCTTGCTATCTAAGAGTAAATTCAAATGTACTTTACAGGGATCAGTGTTAAGTTCAGAATATTTATTCAATAAAAACCTATCTAGATTACCATTATAAAGATAATTATTTCATGTGTAATGCCAATTGAAAGATATTATAGGAAATAAACTTAATTGTTTCGTGATTTTATCTTTTCAGTAAGCATCATTTATTTACTGAACTTACACATGCACAGATACTGTTATTGTTATTTACTAAATGGAAAAATAATAATATGAGGTTTAGTCAGACTCCTGTAATCTACTTTCATTCCTAACTTGGTCTAACTATAAAAGGTGTTACTGTTGTATAGCACATTCATGTAGGCTGGTTGTTGCGTGAACTAGTAAGTCTGAATCATATACAACTGCAACGTAATATAATGTACTAACTCCTACCTATGAGTTCAACAATCAGAGTGAGATTTTAACCACCTAGTGTGAGTATTTTCTACTTACCTGACAAAAAAAAATGTTTTTTCTTGCAGTACACATTGACATCAATCTCATGCCTAGTTCTGCTCATTATGCAATTCATTTTCTACTTGATTTTGTCAAACCTGGAGATATGTAATTTCACTTACTTGTCTTGTACGTTCGTACGTTGTTTTAATCCCAGCTGCTCTGTTGAAAGGCAATATTTAACCAACCCGTTGCGCTGGTTCAATGTTTGATTTTTATTAACAGTTGATTAATGCAATAAATAATCCATAGATTCTTTTGATGAATTTTTATCTTTTTCACATTAATAAATGTATAAAAATACTGACTCGCTCGCCTTTGGTCGTGTGTTTTGAAATTTCATACAAATACTTGGCGCAACAGACGTATGTGGTCCAGAGCCTAGATTCTCTCGACCATTCGTTTTGTGCGTGCTTTATTTTTTTCGCGAGGGGTGGGCCCGTGAAAAACTTGTTGGTGTTCTCTGGGAACCTTAAACCTGCCGCTCAGCGATCCAACGCACTAACCACTTGACTCTCGGCGCCCAAAGTTGAAAGTTTATAATATGAAAAACTATGTAAATATGATCGTAAATAGCACCAATTCTGCATCGTAAAGTTGAATTCTTTTCAACTTCGACCATATCGCTGCAAGTTTGTACACTAAAACTTTTGTTGTTCGTCAGAATTAAAGAAAAACGTAAAAAAGTGGAAAAATAGAAGAATATTTTTTAACAATTTGGATTATCAAGTATTTGCTATGCTTAATATAAATTTTGTTTCCATTATCAACATTTATTTTCATTGTTTTACAGTTGATGAATGAGTGCAAAAACACATAACACATACAAAAAAAAAAACGTTTTCTTCATAAACAAATAACAAAGTCATAAACAACGAAGATTTTCTAAGAAGTAAAACACTGCTTAGACGTATATTTGACAGTCGATTTCATTCTGATTGTTTCAGTCCCAAGCCGCGCCGCAAAGTTTTGACAGCACTGCAAGACTCAGAATGAGACGTACACTCTGTTCCAACCTTTACACTTTGAAGGTGAAATTTTGTTGTTTACTACTTTTAAATTTATTTAAACAACAATACTGATTGGTTTTCCCTGTCCGTTGCTTCCGATTTATCACTAAATTACTACCTTATTGCTAATGCTTCAATACAAGAACAATACGAAAAAGCTAAAATCATGGATTCAGCTTGATTAACTCACTTTATTGGAACGCTCAATAAAATATAAGCTACCATAGTTGTAGAAGTTTGAATTTAAAAATTTCATGACCCAGTCGAACATAACAATTTATAATAACTTATTTAATTAGATTTGAGTTTGAAAGCTGCACAGCAACATTTCTTTGTAATTTTACTAGTCGCAGGCAAATTCTGAATAATACGCCAAAACACTTGTCATTCATGCAGTCTGCGTTTTGAATTAATTATCAAACGTACACATATGGACATTAAAATAGAGACACTTGACTGCATGATGCAAAAATCCAAATTTAAAACTTAACTCTTTACAAAAAATCATCCCTGTATTATTTTACTGCGTCATAATTCCCAACGAACAAAATAATAGTTCCGTTATATGGAAAATATTTGTCTAAAGTTCCAAACCCATGAGAATTTTACGAAGATCGATTTCTTTGTGGCCATTCAAATAGAGGCAGTTAAATAAGTAGGAGTGCAGGTTGCTTCATGACAAAAAAAAGATTAATTTCGAAATAAATTTAATTGTAAGTAATAATTGAGTGAATTTTGTTTAACTATAAATTGAGAAAAATTTTATGATTCAGAGAAACATGGGCCGCGGAAGACATTGTACCTCGGAAGAGAAAGCAGTTATTCGAACTCTAAACAATGAGGGTAAATCTCTTCGAGAAATTGCCAAAATTATTAACCGGTCAAAAAAATTGGTTGAGAATGCTCTTTTTCCACCAAAAGCTAAAAAACAGCTTGGGCAACCAAGAAAAACCACGGTTTACGAGGACCGCAGCATTGTGAGAGCTTCCAAAATTGATCCTTTCAAGTCTTCGAAGGACATTCGAGCAGAGCTTCAGATAAACATTTCTGAAAGAACTGTTCGACGAAGACTTGTTGAAGGTAATTTACATGGAAGAATACCCAGAAGGGTACCACTAATGAAAAAAAAGAATATGAAGAGCCGATTACAGTTTGCGAGAAACCATTTAGATTAGAGCGGACCGCAAGCAAGCAAAAAATGGAGAAATGTGCTGTGGACAGATGAAACAAAAATTAATCTGTTTAGGAGTGATGGCAGACGGCAGAAAACTGTAAAACACGGAGGCGGTAATTTTCAACTTTGGGGATGTTTTTTTTGGAACGGTGTAGGACCGTTGCATTTAATTGAAGGTAAAATGGATCAGCATATGTATACTGATATAATGAGGAATACGATGCTTCCATATGCTGAAGAAAATATGCCTCTTAAATGGGTCCTACAACAAGATAACGACCCGAAGCATACCTCGAAGGTAGCGAATTCATTTTTTCAAAACAAAAAAATTAACCTAATGGAGTGGCCATCCCAATCTCCGGATTTAAATCCCATAGAGCATCTATGGGGAGATTTAAAAAAGGCGGTTGCTATGCATTCCACAAAAAATAAACCGGAACTATGGCGTATAGTTCAGAAAGAGTGGAACGAAATTCCCGTCGAGATATGTCGCCGATTAGTGGAATCCATGCCAAACAGGTGCCAGGCGGTTATCAAGAGTAGAGGTGGGGCAACAATTTACTGAAGTCGTTTTTTGTTTTTTAATTGTTTAAAGCCTAATTTTGGTAATTTTTTTAAGTGTCTCTATTTTAATGTCCAATGAAATGTGATTTTTTTTTGTTTTTTGCTCTTAACCCTCTGAATTTAAAAAAAAAAAAAATTATTTTATTAATTTTAAGCATAAATAAGCATATTAAAGCCAATGAATTATTAATATCATTTTTAATTTTTTAGAAAAATTTCATGGTGTCTCTATTTTAATGTCCATATGTGTATGTACATTCACAATTCTTGTGGTTTAATACGTTTCCATCTTTCCTGTTCATTTTCTTTCTGCGATATGTCTCCTAACTTTCAATATTTTTACTTTTCCATATTTTTCTCTTAAAAGTAGGTGAACAGGCTTTAAGTATGAGTTTTAAGTATTGAGCTGCGAAAAATTCCCCACGTCGTTCCGTCAATAAAAAATAAATAAAAGTGGGCAAATCCAACGATCGCGGGTTCTTGCTTCGTCTCATTCAGAATTTTCTAAGTACATATTTGCACAAAATTGCAATTATTTGCTTCTCTTCTTCACTTTACATGTTTATAACCACACTGATTTTCATCACTGTAAACGAAATTGAATGCAGGGTGAAGCATGCAAAAAACCGTTAGTTTTTGTGCACAAAGAATAATCTACATTTCCCGATTCTAAGCATTGCACATTTTAATTAAAAAAATTTTAAACGTGCTGAATGTTTTCAAGGACAACATATTTTTCCGATTCCGCTTCGATTCGAATTTTGATCCTTTTGAGCTCAGAGATCAAAATATTTCCCGAAAGCTTTACACGAAAGGAAGTTTACAGTCGAATTATAAAAACATTTTCGTTCGACTTTTATTTATAGGGTTAATCTTAGTTTGTTTAGAACATCCTGTTTCTTATTTCAGAGAATCACACACAGAATCTCAATAAAATGAAGTCATGTATTAATGGATCTCGTATATTTGGTAAACTCCGAGAAAATCTCTTGCCATTAATTAATGTGCAAGAATTCATTGCCGTGCATACGAGAGGTGTATGATAAGTAGGCATACGAGTTTGATTATTGAGAGGCTGACTCAAATCTGTATACCAACCTTCAAACGACACCTGTCAACAGACTTATTTATCGAGTCACAGCTGTTGAAAGGCCCAGAATGTCATATTGAAGTGACTACGGAAAATAATGCAAGATGTTTAGGAGACCACTGGGTGTTGATTAGAGAGGTTACTGACATCTTAAGCATCTCTCTCTGTTGAACCTGTACAAAATACGCTTTATGGAAAATTATCGACGGAATGGGTGCCACGTTTGCTGATTGTTAACCAACGATCTTAGAATATTTTATTATAAGGGGTCTCTTTCATTAAGAGGTTTAATTTTTATAATCGCTGAATTGCTGACATTAAGTAAAAACTATTCCGTAAAAAAATAATAAAAACGGTATATTTAATACGTTAGCAACGCAATGGTGAAAATTTCACGGAGAGATTTCGTAAAGTTCATACTCTTTTAGTCGATATTAAACATCTTCTCTGTAAGCTATTGTGAACCTGATCACATAAATTTGATTCAACTGGCCAGGTTAGTAATGTGAAGACTGCAACTTATATTTGTAAAGCCAAGTCAGTTGCAAACATTGCTGCCGTGAATGAAAATGCCGCTGAAAACCCAGCTTTTTCCATTAGAAGCAATTAGGAATATCCTATACCAGCATATTCGATTAAGATCTGGGACTGCATGCTTACAAAGTTAAGCCGACTCAAGAATCATGAACAACGCCGTGCGTTCACCGATTTCGTGTTAGAAATGCAGGCTGATTTTTTCAAGAAAATCATCACGAGCGACGAGGCACATATCCATCTCCAACTGCAAGGCTTCGTTAATTAGCAGAACTGTCGAATTTGAGGCACCTAAAACCTGAGAGTGGTTATCGAGTAACGTTTCCATCGACAACGGAGCGCTGTTTGGTGTGGTTTTTGGGGCTCGCGGCATCATAGGGCCTAATTACTTCTGTACTGTGAAACCGGTACAACCGTCACAGTCAATGAATTGCGCCAGCGAACTCTACCGATTTTCTTGTGGCCTGAAATTGAAAAAACTAGATTTGAATTAATTTCGCGTTTCGGAGATTTCAATTGGTCGCCTTGATAATGCGATTTAACGCCGATAAGCTTCACAATTCAATAAGGCATTCTTTGGCACATATTTGAATGGCGAACATTTCTGAAAATCGAGTTTGAAGATCCCAAAGCTACTGCCAATTGTAAGTTAGGGTTCAAAACTCCCACACCTACTCCTACTCCGTCGGTGTACCATGATAAGGTCCGTTATTTCATTTGTCACGCTCTGGGATCAATATTTTAAAAGGGCGGAATGATAATAATTGTAATGACTGTGTCATTGCATATCCCTGGGTTGTGCATCCCTTGTTGTTTAAGTCATTCAGGAGTCGGTCAACAACTTTTGACCATAGTAGAGGTGAGAGGACGCCTCCCTGAGGACAGCCTTTAATGTTGTTGATTGTGGCAGATGGTTGGCAGATATGGTGCCGCTAGCTAGCGTAGCGTAAATCTATCTAATATTAGGAGGTGTTATCAAAAGCTGCAGCAGTATCCAGGAAGGCACTTAGTGCAATTTCTTTGGCATTGAGAGATACCTCTATTTTGCTGACATGACGATGCAGTGCAGTTACAGTCGATTTTCTGGCCTGATAGGCGAATTGAAGTTTGTTTAGTGGGTGTTTCTTGAGTATGTCTGCTCTGATATGATATTCTTTTATTTTTTTCCATCAGGCTTATGAGCCTGAAGGATTTTGGATCTGATAGGGATCTATGTATGTCTAGCTTTGAGAATGAAAACGACATTAACTTTACGCCAGAGAGAAAGGATATGTCCGAATTTGAAACTTGATCTAAACAGAACTGCAAGAAAGAGAATCAAGATTTCTATTCCTTGTTGCACCAAGGCAGGGAAATTCCATCCCTACCTGGCGCTTGGTATGATTATTGTGTAGATATTCCCCATTTGGTAGTGTCGGGATCGAACAAGTGTCCTTAGGTGCTTTTTGATATCCGATAAGGTGGATAAAACTTGTTTCTACAATATGTTAGTGTGTTGTTAAGGGGTTGAAAGGCTGAGATCCAGGACAGTGGATTTGCAGGAGGTGCCGTACAGTTTCACTTCTTTAGAAGCTTTCAAAGGTCTAGCAGTTGTGGGAAGGTCATAAGCTATCTGTTTTTTATTTTGCAGCTTGGTTCGTAAGTGATGAGGATTTGCGTCGCATCCGATGATAAGCTGGAGACTGCTTCGACGTAGGCGGAGGCAACAACTGCTTCTTGTGAACTCCTCATAGTGGGGATAGTTTTTAGTAATGCCACTAGATATGTCCCTGCTAATGAATCCTTTGATTGGAAGAAAGTTTAAGTGTTTATTGATTAACATCGGAGCTCTGGACTGGAGGAGAGGTTCGAGGGATTCCTTTTAATTTTTTTTTTTGGACCACAAGGGTTTTTTGCTTTTTGGCTTTTTGCCACGCTTCATGGGCTGTCCTTTGGCAGAAACCATTTAAAGCGCTTACGTTTGGCTCCACGTAGACGAGCTCGTAAGGCATTTGGCTCGGGTAGAGCATTTTTTGTTTCGATGAAGGAGGTAAGGGTATTTTCCTCAGTAAAGAGGGCCTCTTCATTGTAAGATCTTATTGAGTCGTCATTTTCACTAAGAGCAGCCACAAAATCGATATCTATGTACTTCAGTTCGCACAAGAGGGTTGCACTTGGAGCGCGATTATTCTCTTTTTGCTACGGAAAATACAATGAAGTTAGTTACTACGATTTTAAGAACATTTCTACAAACTTTCTAAAAAAAAAATAGCTCAAAGCTAAAGAAAGAAAATATATTTAAAAATAGTGAATTATTTTTTTCTTATCCAAGTTTAAGTTATTTCTTATCATTCCTTACGCAAACCTTACATACTTGCAAACGATGTTCGTCATCGCCAATAAAACCCTGAATGTCACTTTTTTTATCAGTCGTTAAGAACAATTAATGTCTGAATTGTTTGTAAATATGTGACAATGCTATATTGTCGCAGTGTTTCATTTAATTATGTTAAAACAATATTCCACTTATCTACCAAAACAAATTTGTTCTTCTTCAGCTTTTGTTCTCTTAAATTCTTAAATAAAATAAGCCACGTAATGCCCATTGAAGTGAAAACAAATCCAAGGTTAACACTTATGGTTCATTTGCTCGCAGAGCTACCTGGGAATCAATGAGAGAGAGATATTGACTTCAATGTAATCAACGATGACGAAAAATTGTTTACTTAAGCATGAAGCTTGCTTTAAAGAAACTTTAAGCTATGGAACTAACACACATGCAGCCGGCCAGGCGCATTATAACGCGATGTTAATTTATCATTTCGTGCCAGTATACATACAGATTGGTATTAATAAAAACGTGTGACTAACAGAGTGAACAGCGATAAAAACAACCAAAATTAAATTTTATAATTTGTTTATTATACTAGTATATGATTTGCGGAATATATGCATGAATTTAATAAAGTATTCTGCTGGAAAATAGTTAATTTCATACAGTTGTTGAGAAAACCACAACTGTTTGGCACAAACCACCTTAATTGGGGCTCCCACATTTACGAGTTAATTACGCAAGTCGCATGAGACAAAGCGGCCATAGTACTGCTATCCAGAACAATGTCAAGGACAGCATGTAATTATCCGTAGCGCAACAGTACAAGAAATCAGGACGTCTAAACGGCTGCGTAATTGGTCTTTGTTAAGGAAATCTCAAGTTGACACAGAAGAAGACTAATAGTATGATGCGTTATGAGCGATGGTTATGATCCTCTAAATCTTCTTGGAAGCTCAAAAACTTGCCGTATACGTTACCAAATACCTCATTAATGTAGCTATGTGGAATCCGACGTTTTAAAGAATTTGAAAAGGTATTTTGCCCCTTTCCAACATATTCACTAAGAAAGGAAGTAAGTGAGATTTTATTCTCTTTGTCTAGTGAAACTCATTTATGTAGAGTCACATACAATGTGCTCCAGAAAAACGCGCGTCTAAAATAAATGAAAAATGCCAGAATTTTATTAAATCATATTTTTGTTATTAAAGTATTAATCAAAACGAATTGCTCAATTATATTAGTAGGGAGTCCAGTCACCATTATTATTTATAATTGCTTGGCTTCGTCTAGTGCAACTTTCACTAAGTTTTTTCCCATATTCTAAACTTAGGTCTCCCCAAATTTGCTTCAAGGCCCGCGCAAGTTGTTTAACCATGGCTATTTTTTTTGCTTAAGCCTCTGCTTCATTAAAGACTACACATTTTCAATTGGATTCGCATCAGGACTTTGGGACGGCCAATCTAACGTCTCTACACCATTTTACACTTTCCAACGCGCGCAGAGGCGACTCCGATGTTTTGGATCGTTATCCTCTTGCAAAACCCAGTCGAAATTGTTTGGTCCATACAGAGATTCGGCAGACTTTAACAAACCCTTCTGGTATAATTTTACCATAAATTGTGCATCGAGGTTTTGTGTAAATACTATCAGCTTTCCGAATCCTTTAGCCGAGAAGCATCCATAAACATCCAAGACTTCTTCTAGTAATTGTAAACAAAAAAAGATGACTCATCTGTTAATATGATGTTGCTCCGATCTCGGTCTAAATTCTGTGTTGTCCAACTTAGCCTCTTTTCAGTATGTTTTCGGGTCAGTAGCGGTTTAGGTTTGGTACTACTGTTTTTGATCAGATTCTGCCAAACGGCGTCGCATTGTGTTGATGGACACTTTAATCCCTTTTCTGGACAATTTTTCTTTTGCGTTCCTCAGACTAATTGTGGGCTTTTTCCGAAGCAATTTACAAATTGCTTTATTGTCGGTACAGGATGTGCTGGCCTTGGTCCCTTTACCTGACCCATCATCGACATTACCTCTTTATCGACTTTCTCACAAATGTCTCTGATGTTTTTAAATATTTTGCTGCCGACCTAATACTCATTTGCAGCCGTTTTGCATGAGTTACCAAGAAAATACGTTCGAAACACTTTTTAAAAACTGCCCTCTTTTTGTAATGATGTTATACCGCCGAAGTATGGAAATATACTAAGGAAATGAAAACAATGAGCGATGAATATTCAAATGAAGAAAAGAATTTGGCTGCAAACATGTGTGGAACACACTGTATATTTAAATGTAAGGCAGATAGAATTTTGAATAATCGGCGTTCAAGTGGCTATCAGCACTAAACTTCCTCCCTTTTCATATATCAAAATATTGTCTTGAAAGATTCTAACAAATTTGGAAGACTATGTTTAGATTAAGTTAGATTGAAGGAACTGACAACAGAAAAGGGCAAAACACTTAGACCAATGACAAGCCCGTTCTCATATTACGGCTAATATCACCAGGATGTATGTAAATATTTGGTGCAAAAGAGCGTATAAGTTTAAGGGCCTATTTGAGGCAATCACAAGAATTGCGTATATTCGTAACCCCTTTGCACCGCATTTTGCATAAAGACCTTGGCCTACATGCTTATAAGGTCCATGTGACACCAGCCAACCACGCACAACGCCGTGTTTTCGCTGAAAATTAATAAACAAGATTATGATTTTTTAACACAAAATTATTCTGAGTGATGAGGGTCATTTCCATTTGTCTGGGTATGTAAACAAAGAAAACTGTCGGCTCCGAAAACCAAAGCGAATTAGTGGAACAACCTGTCCATCCACAACGAGTGACAGTTGGACACGGTTTTTGAACTGGCGGTGCCATTGGACCTTATTTTTACGAAAATGATGCTGGGGGTAACCGTTTTAGTGAATGTATTGTATTACTGAATGATGTTGGCTGGCTTTTTTTTTACCTTAAATTGATACTATGGACGTGGACGAAGTTTATTTTCAACAGGACGGCGCTACATGCCACACAGCTGGTAAAACAATAGCTCTATTGCGTGACAAGTTTTCTGGACGTGTGATTTCTCGAAATTGAGACTTCAATTGGCCGCCGAGATCGTGCGATTTAACAGCATTAGACTTTTTCCTTTGGGGCTATGTAAACGATCAAGTTTACGTCAATGTTCCATCAACGATTCATGCACTGAAAGAAAATGTCAAATGTAATACAGCGGCAATATATGGCAGGTGGAATTTCGCAGAAAGTTTACTAAATACCTGCGGATACGATCCTGCTCACATATGTACATACATACAGCTCTAAAAATCAAACGGTTTATTCAATGAAGATAATGTATAGATATGTATGTACATATTTTCCATTAAGAAATAAATTTTTTCAGTAAACACATTAAAAATTTGCCACGAATTTTAGCATTTTAAGCCATAATGCGCCGTGGCGGAATGGTTAGTGCTTTGGATGTGCAGAACGTTCAACGTTCGAATCCAAAAAAACACAAGAATATCTGACAAACATCCGAGAGTCATAACTGTCATTAATAGTTCCTCAATTATCTCTTTCGGATATAGCATCAAAATATTCACGCGAAAAATTTAAAACTCACAAAACAAATAGTTGAAAAATACTAGACCCTGGGCCTTATATGTACATACGAATGCTCTGTTTACGCCAGATTCAAAAATAATAATAATACTTACTTTGAGTATGGTATGACAGCAGGAGTGATGTTCATAGATCCGACTAAACCTTCACGTCAATGAACCCATCTCTAAAAAAATTGGACCACGACCGGCTCAGTTGGCTTTGTCATGTTCAAAGGAGGGATCCTACAAACCCTGTCAAAAAGGCAATTTCAATCAACGTTCCTATACAATGTACAAGCGCGAAAGAGTAAGGCCAAAAAGCTCTTGGATCACACAGATGCAAAAACAGTAGCATTTGATTGGAGAGTTATGGTCCTATAATTCTGATCATAACCTCGCCGAAAGGAACGAAGAAGAAAGAAGAATAATACTTATGAACGTATAGACGGAGTGCTTTTTTTCACTTTTGGAAATATATCTATTGTTGCTATCCGTTTTTATATCAAAAACTATTTTTACAATAGTCGCATTCATCTGATATACATTTTCCTTTTTTACATAAAACATGTACATTTGTCTCAGTAACACATTCTTGTTGCTTGTACTTACGGACTTAATCGCATATGACATCTCAGATAACTTACTACGTGATTTTTTTTTTGACGTGAATAAATTGATAACCGTTAATGATTGCTGATAAGATTAATTCACTTATTGATTCCGCATGCTCACCATTATCTTTTAAAAATAATACAAACTTTGTGTATTTCAAATATGTTTTTTTTAACTGTCCGCACAGCTGATTTCATACTTTATTGACGTATCCAATTTTTCTGAACTACACTTGTTTACCTGAAATCACCATAAATTAATCATTAATTTATTAATTAACTTATCGCGCCTCATTCTTTTATATTAACGAGCTTCATAATGCTAATTTACAGAAAAAATTAAATAAAAACGTGTTCAATATGCTAATGCATAAGCTGTTCCAATGATCAACAATCCACAATGCAACGTAGAAAAAATACCGCATAATACAGTGATGCATTCGAAATATTATACTCCTCTTAGCAAGAGTTATTCTTCGTATGTGTACTGTCTACTGTGTACAGAGCTGAAAGCGAAACCTAGAGATATGATGGGCAATCTATTTAGACGTTTTTCCCATGTTCCTATTACAAATTCTCCTTTCTTCGAAAGATTGCACATTTAGCGTCAGCATGATGCCCAACCCACAAACCTAAAATTGATGGTAAGAGCTGTTCTTCTAATATTTGTCTACTTCTCCTTGTTCATGATTCCACCGGTACAGATGAGGTCTCCAACACCGGCTAAAAGGAAACACCCCAGACCATTATAGATCGTTTCTGCAGCAAACCGCCAAGCGTAAACTCTTCTTTTTTGTCCAAAAACTTCAAATTGGTCTAAACCGTCGATCCCTTATTATGCTTATTAATTTTATAGCCTGGTGCTTCTGTTTTGATGTTAATTTGGACTTTCTGCTTCTCTTTCGGGTCTTAAGACTCTATGATTCCTTAAAGCGTCGTATGGTACCGTGCTTTGTCGATCCAGTCGGAAAATAATCTGTACGCGGCCCTGCATAGAAAGAGGGACTTTTAGAGGAAAACATTAATATAAAATATATTTAGATGCAACCTCGACACCCTAACGGTAAAAGAGGACCGGATTATTAAGTAAGTAAGTAAGCAAGTGCAATAGCACGCACTGTTATTATTCCAAAACTTTCTACTTCACTTGTTTCTTTCATTTGAGGTTTTTTTGAAGTATAAGGACCTTCATATACAGTCAGAAAACAAACCTAGTTTTTTTTTTAAAAAAACTTGAATTGCAATTTTTTTGGAAAATTGTTTACAAAGCAAATATGGTGGGATTTATTTATTTATTCCCTACATAAGAAATATGTACGCCAGCTGAAATGAAAAACTCTGCTACTAAGGATATACTATCCTTCATTAGGGAGGTAGTACGTCTCTTAGACTAAGCATACCCTTATGATACAATAGATCTTTTAGGTCGCAGTTTCTGCCACATGCGCAAGGGTTTTATTTAAGAAAAAAAAAATACTCCCTACATCGAGTTATACCTCAATCCCGCTCTTTTTCTTGAAACTCTTTTCCTGTTTTGAGATGTAATAACCCCATACTATCGCTCCTAAAAATTTGAGAGAATGTTGTTCATTTGAGTCCTGCACGGTTTGTGGTTTGTCTGGAAACTTATGGACTTATGGTATCTTTAGTATTTTAATTCAATCTAAAATTTTGTTATACTTTTTGCGAGTTTGCGAGTACTTATTTCCCTTTTACGCAATGTGCTTTCGTTGTTGTCCGGAAATCTTTTTATACCATTTGTAGTTCAGGAATAGAAAGTAACAAACAGACAGAAAATCTATATATTTCCGAAATATCAGTAATAAATAAAAGAAATACTTGGGAACGCTTTTTTATATATGAATGTTTTGGCAATGACCAGACAGAGGGTATCGATTATATTCTTATTTTTTAATTTCATGCCATTAAGAAGAATAATAACCATAATAAATAAAAAAACTTTTTCTTTCAGGCATCACTTCCACTTTCGTCCAAGAAATTAATTTAATATTTATTTAACTTTTGAAACCCTCATAAAACCTGCTGTGATATTACAAACCTAAAACGTTTTCTCCCAAAAGAAACGTGCTTGTTTTATGTAAATTGATACAAACACCAGAAATATGTCACAGAATCAATCGTATTTCTGGCAAACAACCAGACATAATGTCTATCTAAAGCGTTCTGCCAAATACCATTTAATGATGGTCTTAATGGCGATACTCACATTCTCTACCGTATGCCTAGCGGAGATAGAACCGAAATTTAACGATGACAATGGAGTGGTGCAAACAGAAGAAGTTACGGTTAGTATTAATAAGTTTTCTATCTTGAAGAATTAGTTTAATTCTTTACTTACAGAAAATGATGATCCAAGCAGATAACGAATTAAACAACAACGCTAATGAACCAAATGTAGTCGATTCCCCGAATGAACAAAATCCTGATGCCGGAATTACCAAGGGCACCACTAGCAGTGTTGCAAATCTTGGTTTCATTCATGCATTCATCGCATCCATTTCAGTCATTTTAGTTAGTGAATTAGGCGATAAGACTTTCTTTATTGCTGCCATTATGGCGATGCGTCACGCAAGGCTTACTGTCTTTACAGGAGCTATTGCCGCATTAGGTCTGATGACTGTCCTTTCGGCAGTCTTTGGAATGGCAGCAACTATTATTCCTAGAGTGTATACATACTATATTTCGACAGCATTATTTGCTATATTTGGTTTGAAAATGCTGAAGGAAGGCTATTATATGAAGGCTACCGATGCACAAGAAGAGTTAGAAGAGGTGCAATCGGATTTAAGAAAACGAGAAGATGAGGTGAGTTCATTGGTTATTGCTGCACATTGCTATAAGAATTCTACATAACCAATGCTTGAGTAGAACTAGAAGTAACAGAAAAACCGTAGAATCTGTGGCATTTTGGATGTCACATTTAAATATCTATAATCACATTTGCTGCATTTAAAAATTTGTAGGTTTAATATCATTTTCATCCTTGTAAATATGTTCACTTTATTTTCTTTTAAACTTCTTTGTCCTGATTTTATTTACTTGCTTTAGTTCTTGTAAACAATTCGAAAAATAATTATTTTCTTAAGTTATTTACAAAAAAAAGTACCCAAGCGATCACTTCATTAATAGTCGTGTTGTTATTAACAAGGCGTGACTAATATAAATCCATCTACTAAACGGGTTACACTAAAACATTTACAGTGCCTAATTAATAACATAACTTTTTAATAACACTCAAGGTGTGTATTTTAAAAGAAACGTTAACCTTTTATGAATTATTTTTTTTATAAAGTTTTTTTCAGAATATGCGAGTTAACATTTTCTGTTGCAGGCATTTGTTTCACACTAAAAAAATAAATTTTTTTGTCAAAGAGAATAAGATGACAATCAAAAAGTAAAGAATAAGTAAAAGAATAAAATTCAAAGTTTTGGTTAAGTTAGGTTAGGTATGTGGGTGGGCGTAATTCCCATAGGGGAGATGTATCTTATTTTTTCTAATTTCCCCAAAAGATCTGTTATCTTCTAAAGATACCAGTAGCCCGGGCTATTGGCATGAATGTTTGCAAACCTGCATACTCAATGTCAAGGATACGCTTACGTACTATCCCACAGGCTGCAGACTTCAAACAATCTGAAGCTATACCTTGTTACTCGTAGTTGTTTTTTCTGTGGATCTTTTTTTTCTTACTTAGTACCTTACTTACACCACGTCCCCTTATGATTATTGAGATGACCAAACCCTGTTCAAAGTTCCTTACCCTAAAGTCCAAGTTGGAGTAGCTCAAGTAAGGCTTCCGCTAGTTGATTTGATCGAAGGTATTCCTCCTCTGTACGTTCTCGTTCTGAAGGCCTCTTGTTAGACATCTGAGGGGCAAGATTGCAGCTGGTCCGAGTATCCAGCTCCACATATACATTCCAACTATTAATAATCTACCGAGATAATCATCTGACTAATCGTGTTTTCTTATGTAAAACTTTTCCTAGTCTCTGTGCAAGTAGATGCTGTTCTGTAATGGAACATGATATGTTCGTCGTCGTCGTGGCCAAACCTGTGAACACGGTAATAAGCCTTTCGGATATGGCTCTAAACTGTAGGTCCCTTCCATTTGTGTGAAAAAATATAACACGCACAACATGAATGGTTGCGAGAAGCCAGGTCCTGGACCACCTACGGTCTGTTGCGCCAAGTATTTGTATCTTTTGTATTTGAGACCCGTACAGCATTATTGACGATGCGACTTTTGCCAGTATCAATTTTTTCCATTTTTTTAATTTTTTTTACTAAGCCACCAATATTCGGCATCATCTTTGCCAGTGCAGCGGATATCTTGTCAGCTGCGTACTACGAATATGCGAATGTATTATAATTCTGATTTGAAAAAATGATCACCGATGGTTACGATCATAGTGTTCATGACTTCTCTGCTGTTTATTAGTACTACTTTCTTTTTTTTTCTGCAAGCTATAGTTCTTATAGCTTCATCCGTAGTAGTACATTCCCTAAATATTTCTTTAGGATCATGGAATGACCTGATGTACTTGGTCTCCACCTGTCCGATTGACTTATTCTTAGAACTGCTTAGGCTTATACAAGCATAATCAGGAAGGGGGTTGAGGATAGCCTTCAATTTCGCTATGGGTATAGTTCTTATTGCACTGATGGTGCCAATGCACGGAAGTCTCTGTAAATTCCTTATATCCGTGAAGTTGATGGTCTTGCTGCCGACCTGCCACCAAACAAGACAGCTTTTTGTCAGTATAGGTCTTGCAATAGCCGTGAACAGCCATAGCATAGTTTTGGATTTTGGTCTTTAGGTTTTCCCAAGTATGCATGCAGCTTTTTTGATTCTTTCAGCACGGGGCCTAGATACATATGTACATACATATCTGCCTATCTTGCGCTGTCCGACATTCTCTGTACAAAAGGTAACCCCTCACATTTAATCGCTCTGAGGAGGAAATGATACAATGGTATAAAGTTTGACCTTTATTCGTGTTGCTTATTAATACAGACATAGGCTTTTGCATAATATTTGAGTAAACCATTTAGATATTGTTCATTTCAACAAGTAGGCTGAATAATCTCTCGGCTTGGCAGTTATCTCTATCGTAAGTTCTATATAATTAAAAAAAATACCTGTACCGAGATATATGAGGAAATCGTTGATCGCATGCCTGCAGTTAAGAACTTCTTTTAAGCCAAACCATTAATACCTTACCAAAGCCTTTTCAATTGGTCCATTCATAGCTCAGCGACTTGCGAATACGAACGGTTTTCTAGTCGCAACAATCTGCAAATTTCTCTAGCCATTATAAGTGTACAATAGGAGTCAACACATTCTGCAACACATTCTGCTCGGAAAAAAACTATGTATTGTTTTTTGCATATTTACGGACGAAGAGATTAAAAAATCGTAAAGTCGTACATGTGCACACCGTTAATAAGACAAGAAAAGAAGTAGGGGAGGAGAATTTTAAATTAATTTCTTATCAAATACCTAAACGTAAAAAATTCATAAATACATATGCGACTTTAATGTTCGTTTTGTATTCTTACCTTCTTGTCAACAAATTCAGACATAATCCTTTAATGCATATTGTTGAATATCTGCATAGTGCTCTCGTAAGAGAATATTAACGGTTATCTATTTAATTTTTGTCTTGTTCCCTCCGTGACTGTTTTTTCGATCATATTCAATTCCTGAAAATGTTTTTTTTTTGTAAATCTTAACCAAAAAAATTAATCACAGAGTCACAAAACCGAGTGCAATAAAAGTGAACACATCTTGTTAGTTTTCTTTATTAAAAAGTTTTTCTTTTTTAATCAATTTGTCCAATAAAATGATAAAAAACGTTTAAGTTTAAATTCATATTTGTTTAGCTTTGCATATCTGTATCATAATGAAAATCAGATTTTCCGGAAAAACGAATGAGCAATTTTTTTTATATATTTTTTTCGAGTTTAGATTATTTTTTATGTAACATGTATTTTATTCGTTTAAAATTAAAAATCATGCATTAAAGGGATTATTACATGTAGTTATTAGGTCTGTTCCCGTACCTGTCCAAATATCTTCGAAATCTTACGAAAAACTACGAAATCCTGTTCCCGTACAGCAAAATTTCGTAGTTTTTCGTAGAAGAGAGACCTTAGGAGACAGTAAAAAATTTCTCCATGCTGTGAATTTTAGTCCAAGAAATGTCTTTAGGAAGATTTATTAGATCTGTCAAATCGCTGAGATCTGTCAATTTAATTGTTTTTTTTTTTTTTTTTCATTGGCAAAAATTTATTTTTTTAGCAAAACTTCTTCCTTTTGTGCGGCGAGGTTTTGATCTGGATTATAGGGATCATTCCCCTCCCACTTAATTGCATTCCTACTGGTCCGCCTGTGGGGTTCGCCATTCCGACGTCGGAAAGTATATGCAGGCCTCCCTGTTTCGGATCACCGTCACTGAGGCCGATCAAATGCTGCTGTTTTTGCATTTGTGTGATCCAAGAGTTTTTTGGCCTGCCTTTCTTCCGCGCTTGTGTATGAACGTTGATTGACATTGCCTTTTTGACAGGGTTCGTAGGATCCCTCCTTTGAATATGGCAATACCAACTGAGCCGGCCATGCTCCAATTTTTTCCTCCAGCTTGTAGCTGTGACCACTCATACTTCCAACGTTCCAACTCGTTACATTTAGGTTTCGCTCAAGCCGATGCATTATTTTGCTATCCCCTGGAATAGCTCTGACCCGAGCATTTCTGCTCGTCCCAGGATCACAACCATGCGTAGCATTAGCAGTGCCTGGCGGGGTAGTGCCTTTCTTTTTAGCGTTCTTTGCCATAATGCTATAAAATGAATGAATAAAATTTGACAGTTCGCAAGAAGTATTCGCCTATTCACGGAAAAATTATCGAATTGTTAATTTCTTCACAGAAACTAATTAAAATTAGTTTTTTTTTTTTTTTCTATTAATCGATAGATAAATTAAGCTCTGTTGTTTTGGAATAGTAAAGTTGTCAATTGTGTGCCTTTTAATGTACTAAAAATGGTTTGTTCGCAGTTCACCAATTTGCCGGTCGCTGAGCTGTGAATGGATCTTAACAACGCAAGGTTCAAAATTTATGTTCTCCATCTCTTTCACCTAAATGCTTGCAAAAGCACAGCACTATATGTAATACATACCTACATATGTAGACATACGTTTTAGGTAACACATGTCGCATTGGAAAGTTTCAAGAAAACCACAAATCGGATCAATTTTTGAAAACTGCACAATATAATTTAATTTATTTCCTTTTAAATTTAACACTCATTGCATTCAAAAGTATGCTCACATTCTTATTGGTGTTATTTTATTATATTTTTAACGTCTCTTTAAGTTAATGTACAAAACTGAAAACAAGAAAATGTGATCGTTATTATTATTTTTTCTTTCTCTATATCTTTTTTTACTTTATTTTTAACTTCACAATTACAATTGGCTCCCGCTTTCATCCGCAAATATACATTTATTGAATTCATGAAAATATGGTCTAAACAAATCCACAATCAAAACATAGCTAAAGCGAAAAATGCATGGGGGTTACGATGATACCGATGCTAAGGGTAAACGCAAAAATAGCAATCCAGAGAAAGCGACGGATGCTATTGGAACACGCCTGGCTTCCAATTCGGAAATGCAACATCGTCAGCGAAAGCAACCAACATCTTCCACTGCAGCCAATAATAATAACAATGACGACGAAAGCGATAGTGAGGATGAGAAGTCTGCTCAACGTCGTGCAATGCTTCCAATGTCAGCCACAACAACTATAAATGACCTCAACGAAAATAGTCCAGCTGTAAAAATGCCCTCGTTTAATAGTAGCCCATCTTTATCTACAGCGACGGCTGTTACAACCGTCATGTCGAATCAAAATTGTGATATAAAGTCATCGGGAGATGGCAACGGTAACGTAGTTTGCGGCGACGTAAAATCTAGTGCTCAATCTGTTGTTGATCCCGGTGTGCATACTACTACCTCACGGTACTCAATGGACCTGAATGCAACAAATAGTATTAGTAATAGTAGTCTAAGCAAAGTGAACGCTGCAGGTCAGTCAAACGGCAAACTTAGCAATGGCGAACTCAATACAAATGGAATGGAGTTGAAACAGCTTGGCAGCAAGAAACGGGTTAGAATTGGATATAATATAATTTTCTGTTGCAGTTAATTCATATCCCCTAACTGTGCCTCTATTTTAAAAGCAACACAAACAAGCTTTGTTTTATCCCGAATGACACAAAATTTAATCCCATTTCCTCCTACCAAGTTTTTAATCTCTTTTTATTTTTTTTTTTTTGTTAATTGTTTGCTTTTCTTTATAACATCACCAATGTTTTTTTAGGTCATTTGTATCATACCATCTCTTTTATTTCGTTTCCATTATTATTGCCTGTTAAAGGAATTTGTTTTTTTTTATCCATCTTAAAGTGTGTGACTACTGTTTCTGTTTTCTGTGTTTACTGAGTTGTTTGATGTTTTGGTTATATGTTTACTCTAGATAGGGGAATAAGGTAAAATATTTTGTAAATTTAATTTCAGGGTTTATTGTAATAACATGATAAACCATAAACGGAAAAACTATTTTTATTATTAGTGTTTTAGGAAGATACCTAAAATATTTTCTTTGATGCAGTCTTTGAAAAACAGTTTTTTTAATTCATCATGTGGTTTATCATCTTCTTCTTCTTCTTCGTTTTTGTCCGGCGAGGTTATGATCAGGATTTTAGGGATCATAACCCTCCAATTTTACTGCATCCCTACTGGTCCGCCTGTGGGGTTCGCGGATTCGACCTCAGAAAGTATCTGCAGGCCTCCCGATTTCGGATCACTTCGTCACTGAGGCCAATCAAATGCTGCTGTTTTTGGATTTGTGTGATCCAGGAGTTTTTTGACCTGCCTCTCTTCCGCGCTTGTGTAGGAACGTTGATTGACATTGGCTTTTTGATAGGTTTCGTAGGATCCCTCCTTAAACAAGGAAACAGCAACTGAGCCGGTTGTGCTCCAATTTTTTCGAAATGGATTCTTTGACGTGAAGGCTTCCTCGGATCTCCGAACTTCTAATTCGATTAAGCTTTGTTACTCCTGCTGTCATGCGAAACATCTTCATCTCAGCTGCCGTTATGTGAGCGCCGGACGAACAACTGCGGTGTAGAGCCTTCCTTTCAGCTTAGGGGACATTTTTTAGTCACAGAAGATAGCACGGTTTTCCTGCCACTTCGTCCACCCTACGCTTACGCGATGATTGATGTCGTTATCAATTGTTGCTTCGCTAATGATCATAGATCCCAGATACTTGAACTTTTCGCACTTGGGAATCACTTTTCCATGTCTGGACTTGGTCGGAGTGGACTAGGTCGGAGTGGTTCAGAGAATGAGCAGTACAGGTATTCTGTCTTTTTTGGACTAATTCGATACCCATTTCCCTCCAAAGCATAAAGTGCTCGTTGCAGGGGCGTTTGATCGTTACTTATGATGGCTCCATCGTCAGCAAAGAGTAACTGTTGCATTTCGGGGTCCATCACTTTTCATTCAAGCAGATAATTTAAGACTGCAATAAAGAAGAAAGGGCTTAACAAGCTTCCCTGGTGCACACCGACTTTAATTGGGAACACTTCGGTGACTCCGGTAGGCTATCTTATTCTTGTTTTGCTCCGTCATGCATATATGTCCATGATCATCTGTACGTAGGGTTCTAGAACCCCTCGATGTCTTAGCGCCACTCATATCAGATCTCTTGGTTGTCTATTGAATGCTTTTTCAAAATCAACCAACACCTGATGCAAATCCTTTAAAGCATCACGGTATTTTCCATTATGATCCGTATACTTTGAATTGCATCTGTGGTTGATTTACCCGCGACAAACCCGCACTGGTAGCCGTATTATTTGATACAATCGGCCGTCTAATACCTGCTTAACGATTTTCATGGTGTGTGACAACAGCATAATCGAACGATAGTTATCACAGTTTCTCGTATCACCCTTGCTTTTGTGCAAAGGAAGGAGATAACTTTCCCTTCACTAATTATGCATTGGATCGCATGAGTTTGGAGATGAGAATCATGAGCCATCGAGACCCGATGTCTCCCATCTTTTCCCAAAACTCAGCCCAACTGCTTTTTGGAGGATTTGACCGCTTTCCAAACTTCATTGACTGTTATGTCGGGTTCTTCTCCATAGTTAGGAACCGCTCTTGGAATGTATAGTCGGGGAAACCGTTCGTTTAAAAGTTCCTCACAATACTGTCGCCACTTTTGTAGAATTTTTTCATCGTCCACAAGAAGTTGGCCTTGAGCATTCTTAATTAACTTCGGCGAACGAATTTCCTGAGCATTTCTTCTTCTCTGGGCGGCTATCTTGAAGATGGTTGTACCCTTGTTCAAGTTGTTTTGTCGCAGCTCGTGAATAGCCTGGTTCGTATCAGCAGGAGAAGAAGATATTTCCTCCAACTCCCGATACAGGCCGTCCATACTCTTTGCTAGGATTTGGGCGTTTTTTGGATTTTTTTTTTTTCATTTATCTATACTCTATAAATATTTCTGTCAGGAGGAGACGGTGTTGCCAGGCGATCGCCTTTCCCAAGATCACTTTGCAATCTTTAACGCTGGGTTTCATGAAAATAGCTACCAAATGGTAGTCAATCTGGGTTTCATTTCCGCCACTGCAGTAATTAATCAGGTGTCGGCTTTTTTTGACGAACATGGTATTTAGCATGATTAGACCGTATGACTTGCATATGCTTAGGATGTCTTCACTAGAAGGGTTCCTGGTGCCGTATCCCAGTCCTCAACATAGTCTTCGTTTGACTTCTCGACGTCCGTTCAAATCTCTGCCAAAAAAACAAAAGCTCTTCCTTTGGGATATCCTTGTTGAGGTTGTGAAAATCTAGCCAGATTGCATCTTTTTCTCTGTGATCGCACCCGACTTGGGGAGCGTATGCACTGAAAATATTCACCTTCACCTTGTATCACCAGTTTTAGAGACATCAAACGGCCATAGGACTTCGAAATGGTCAATACGTTGCCAAGTACCTCTGCCGCAAGGATTATACCGATTCCGTTTTTACCCTGTTCGGTTCCGTAGTGAAACATCTTGCAAGCTTTTGTCCTAACGTCCAAGAAACGCGCCCGATTTCCCGTGATCCGCCATTTCGTTTCTTGAACGCGCAAGATGTCCAGTCGCTTTCTACCCATCATCTCCTCCAGCTCGAAGCTTCCAACGTTACAGCTCGCTAGAAGTAAGGATTGTACGTTGCGTACTTTTTTCATTTCAAATTTTCACCTGTTCTGTATACTTTTCTTCAATTCATTCCAAGGTGTGGATTGAGGTCATTTTTTTTGTCTTATTTTTGATGTGAGTATGTCCCGCCATGCCTAGCTTGAAGTCATGTCTGTGGTTGATTCTATTGGCACTTCTGGGCGCAGATTTTTGTATAAAAAGGTTTAATGGAAGTTGGTTGAGAATAATCTCTTTTTTTTCGGTCTGAAGGTGGTAATTTTTAAAAGACGAAACTAAGCCTGTACTCAGTATCAGTATGGGATTCTCACCCACTAAAGCCACCTCCTCTCCTACCCCTGGTTCATCAGGAGGGGGAATTAGATGTTGACTGCATGGTGCGCTGCGCTTTGTTGTCGCTCCTGTCTTCGATGCTCTTTCATAATGTAATCCAAAGTTGTTAAACAATTGCCAATCAGATTCGAACTTTGCTGTCTGACGATACATACTACTAAGCAAAAATAGTAACTAAAATTTTCAGATACATTCTTAACTTGGAATTATAACTCGCACTCAGAAAAGAAAAAGTGTAGAGTATGGAACCTATGAATTATGAACGATGAACTATTTTTATACATTTTCGGTTTGATCTCCAATAAAAAAATTGTGTAATCGAATTTTTTGCAATTCAATTGCGAATATTTAGATGTTCTTACATCAAATTTCTATAATAACAGAAAAGCTGTAAGTACCACCTTTAATCTCTTGGGCATGCATTTTACTCATTTCCTTCATTTCTACCCTATATTTCCAAATGTTTTCGGTGTTTTGCTGTAGCTCTTGAACTTTATTGTTTGTTCGACTGTGGACACGTGATTTTATGTAGGCCGAAAAATTTTCGATTTGATTTAAATTCGGAAATTTGTCAGGCCAAGCTAAGTCTCTCAAATTTATGGACTTCAAGAAGTTTATTTATGCTGACTTTTGATGTGTGGGTTCCTGCTTGTGATGATTTTAAATAAGAATGAAGAACACTCCTCATAACTCGAACCGCGTTTTTCGCTCATCGAGATAAATTGGTCCCGGCCCAACTCGATATCATAGTGGGTGCTTAACTAAAGAAAGTTGAATGAATAAATAAACTTGCCTTATTCCAATAAGTTATTCTACCGAACAATGAGTTTTTATGAAACCGTGTTCGTAATTTCTCCAACGTTGTATCGATTCCAGTTATATGTATTTGCTTTCATTAACCCTTTTCAGGGAGCCGGGACTCCCCATACATGCCCCAAAGTCCAGATACCAAGCAGATTTTTAAAAAGCTTTTTTCATAATAAAAAAAAAAACAAACAATTTCTTGGCTATACCCTCAAAAAATAGTTAAATGCGTGAAAATGACCAGATACCGAAGTTCTCAAAGAAAGTAAAAGAATCTTTTTTTTAAGTTTGTATCCTATCTTAAGTCTTGTTTATGTCATGTTTATCTAACTTTCGTTCGTTTTTGTTCTTTTTTTTCTGATCAGTACAATACTTGTAAACAAAATTTGTCTTAATCACTCATCACATTTTCTTGAGTTCATTAATATAATCTTTTTTTAAATATATATTTCAAAATACTTTCATTTACATAAAAAGAGAAAAAAATGTATGTAGTTCAATACTGTGGTATAAGGTACTTTTTGAAATATTAAAATTTCGTCTGATTCGCTGAAGTGATCGTTCTTTTATTTGGAATTTGATTTATGACTTATTATTTTTTCATTTTTATTATTTTGTGCCTAATAATCCCGCTTGAATTTCCCCACCTTTTTGATTATCAACAAGAAATTTGCAAGTTAATGTTTTTTTTTTCTTTTTTCATAAAAGCTGGATCGTGAAGTATCCTCTTCGTTAGTACAAGATCCAGAAAGTGGTGTTATTCGCAAAAATGCCAAACGATCGGGTGCCTACATGGCATCGAGAATTTTCATGCAAGCATTTACGATGACTTTTTTGGCCGAATGGGGAGATCGTTCACAATTGACGACAATTATTTTATCAGCACGTGAAGTAAGTGATCTATTTATATTTTTGTTTTATACGTAAGTATACCATAATGATCGTTATCACTTCAGTATTATCTACCTCAACTTTCATACAATTAGCTGTCTTTGTTGATATCACCTTTATATTCTCCAAAAATTTAGTTTGGAGATTTAATATTAATATTTTGAAAAAGAGATAACTCATTGCATTACATACGAGTATGTTGAAAAAACATTTTATTTTATAAGTAACGTAATAAGTGTACATATAAGCAAATAAGTAGAAGAAAATGTTCCTTATAAGTGGCTTATATGTACATGTGGCGTAAAAGTCCTAACTCGATTTCGTAAAGCACTAACTACATATGTTTATGAATAATAAGAATTTTTGTCTTTGTTGATTATGGTTATTTAGAGGTATAAATCTTTTTCCATTGAGACAATATTGACCTCCGCCGGATTTGATGTACATTCGGAATCGGTTTGTGGACTGACTTTTCTAAAAACTTCTAGCAATAAATTCCTACTGCGGTTTGTTCGTGTAGACTCGTGGAAACGGTTAAATCGGACCACTGAAAATCACAAAATGAGTTATTTAGCGGACGGGAAATACTTTGCTGCAGAATGTCCACTCTCAATGAGTTGCACCGTTCTGCTTGAACCACACGTTCTCCAAATCCAATTCGTCCTTGTAATGTTCGAATCTTTGACTGGTGCAAGGTATTGGCATACAATCAATCTAGAACACTATTCTTTCTCTCCTCTTCGTAGTTTTTGAATAATTATAAAGCTCGTAGCTCGCATGGAAACGAATTGTGAATAAATTTGCCAGCTTTAAAATTATGTGCATCAAAGTTCCGTCGTCGTCACCACAACTCACAATGAAACAGCCTGTTAAGGTAAGGTTAGGAGAGATTGGGTTTGTTGTTCGCTCTTGAATACAAATACACTAACATCAAAACCAAGAGTAAGAAAGTTTACTTAGATGCGAAGGATGCTCGTGACGTCAATATTCGCCAGGTCGTCAAAGAGAAGAAAGCGAGATGAAGAATTATACTTTTGGGCAGAACTGGAAACAGGTACGCTCGAGAAACATCCTAACATCAAACAGCAATCCCCATAGCTGGGTTAATCCACGTCTCTAGGTTCTGTTTAGGCTCGATCTGTTTGGAGATTTGACATGTTGTGTTATTCTTCCATTTGGAATTGGCTATGCTAAACTTGCATCCAGCTTAAGTAAATGCTTACAAGTAGCAAGACCTTGTCTACGTATATTTGGCGCAACAGACCATATGTGATCCTCGTCCTAGCTTCACGCGACCAATCGTGTTGTGCGTGTTATATTTGTTCTTACAAATGGAAGTCGTCTTCAGCTTACAGCCATATCCGAAATGCAAATTGAGAAACTTTCTCATGGTAGTTATTACGAACATTTGCCAGACATACACTAGAGATGGGTTGGGATTTAACTGAAACAAAAATATGAAATTTCATCACTTTACAGCTCGACTAGTAGCTCATTTATTATCAGATTCTAAAGAAAAGAGCATAAGGCATTGAGGCCTTAAGGTATACCGTAGATTTTTTTTTTTAAATTATATAAAGCGGTTTGATAAAGGGCTGTAGAAGTCATTATCAAAGTACTGCAACCTTCAGAGTGTTATTTTGTACTATAAGCTATGGAAGACGTCCAGCTCTCGAAGGAAGCTTGGGATTGCTTGGACTAAGGAGTATATCAGAATGGGTTTTGTAAAAATGCTTTTATCTGCACGAGACATCCGCGCATAATGTGATGGACAGTTTCAATTTCCTGAAGACATAGTTTACAATTGTCAGATTAGGTAATACCCATTTTCCGCCCATGCACATGAGTCGTCAAGCTGATGCTCCGCATAGTATTATACTCAAAAGCTTGGCCTCTTTTTGCATAGTGAGAAACAAACGTTTGTGTTTTATGAAAACTAGTTCTTTGCTAGTGATAGACAAATCCATTATCCTCATGGCTCCTGAATATATTTTTTACTTGTCCTTTAAAAAAAGGAATAAATGCTGCATCACCTGAGAGTATGCTTGTTCTAAGTAAATCAATATAAATATTGATCCTTTACTTTTTAAGTATAAGTTTATTTATTAAAAATAAAAAAAAATTATTAAAAAAATCTTTTCAGGATGTCTACGGTGTCATTGTCGGAGGTGTTCTTGGTCACTCAATATGCACTGGATTAGCCGTCATAGGAGGACGTATGATTGCCCAAAAGATTTCTGTTCGCACTGTTACAATAGTTGGTGGTATCGTCTTTCTATTGTTTGCCATTACATCGCTCTTTATGAGTCCCAACGAAGAAGCTTAAATTTGAAATTCAATATTCTTTTAATTTTGACATTTATACTTAGCACCAAATACATAAGAAAAAAGTTCAACTTTTATTTCTTTATAAAAGGCAAAATGGCTTTGCAAAATAAGTTTTGCTATCTTTGATAAATTTCATTACGTTTCCGTAAATAAAATACTTTTCTTAGTTTTCAAAAAAAAAATAAAGTGCCTTCTAATAAGCAAATAATATTTACCCTCATCTAATGGTCTACTCCATGACAATACTTTTATAGTGATCCTTTGAGCAAAAAGTGACTTAAATTATGTTTACCCTTTTCAATTCGGTTAGTGGGTAGCGCTCATGAAATTAAATTAATTTAAATTACCATTTTGCAAAGTCAAACGTTTTTATTTTATTCAAAATTATTTGTTTGTTTTTATTTGTAAACCCAAAAGTATTTTTTTTTATTAACTATCAAGAGCGAAACAAACTGCGCTTTATTGTAGATAGTGTTCTTTTTTTTAGTTATTCAAATTTTGCCAAAATACTTAATTGTGAGGTCTTCTTATGGAAAAACATTTTTTTATAAACATAAAATTAATTAATTAATTTTCATAAGTTAACATTACATACATGTAAAATAGCTATTAGATGTTGGGCTTTATATCTTCGTTGTAAATGTATAAAAAAAATTAATGTGTATTATGATAGGAGCAGGTGGTTAAACAAGAGAAATCGTTATTTTTACTATGTTGAAAAAATTAAATGGCCAACCCTAAAAGAAAGAAATACTACACAAAAGTAATTGTTAAATAAATATAAGCTTGCAAGTGAAAGTTTTTTTGTTTTATTTCTTGTCTACTCTTCTTTTAACTAACTAAAGGTTAATTTGCTGTCAGAATTAAAAAGAAAACAAATTGAATAAGAGGTGACTCACAGCCTCCCAGATGATTGCAGAATCTATTGATTCTGTTCTTGAATAGCCGCAGACTAAAATCTTTTGCCTCGTAGTTTTGAAACTCAGTTATGAGTTCAAAAGTCTTATAGTTCTGCAACAAAGAGCATTTTGAGAGAGATTTGTAATGACCCGTAACGGCTTGATTAGTGGGGCGCCTAAATTTCGCATTTCTAGGGAACATACCAATTATGTAAGATATTCGGTTCCGTTTGCATTTTGGTGGACTTTGGAGAAGAAGATTCAGCAATGATTTTTTTTTTTTAAATTTGGCTCTGTGACCGACGCATGAGGCACTGCGACCTATAAGATTTATTGCGTCGAGGACATGTTAGACTAGGAGATTCTTGACCTACCTTTAATTTCAATGTCTCTTTATCCGGGAACCCACCAGAGTTTGGCTTTGTTCCGCTTCGATAGGTCTTGGAGAACATTGAAGCAGCAACAACGACTTTTGAGTTACAATAATAAAAACTCAGTGCTTTGAGCACTGCTTGGCTATCGATGAATTTATTGATGGTTGTCTCCTTTATACCAGAGTCAGAATGTCATTAGGACACGTTCCAAGTGCTGTTGGGTCTTGTGATTAGGACCACAAATACGGTCTTCAAAACCGAATTTCATCTTTTACCCAGTAAAATACCAAACTAATCGTTTTATGTACACCAATGAATCGCCAGTTTCCTGAGAGGTGCGATTCGGGATCTTGATTTCGAATTTTCTGCCAAAGCAAAGCGTCTTAGGCATAAGGCCGGATACCATCCTGATCAGTTCTAGTTCTGCAAAATAGCCAGATGACCCATTGTCTACTCTACTACTGAGTAATAGTGTGATTCGTGATAATAAAAGGCAAATTGGTTGCTTGGTGTATAGTGGTCACCAAAAAAATACGAGGAACTAGCAGCACTTAACTTTTCCGAGTTGACAATGAAAATGCTGTCATTGTCCTGCCTAAACTAACAACAAAACACAACATAAATGTAATTAAATAATATTTTATTAAAAAATATATTAATATGTACACGCATGTTTAGGTCTCAAGCGAATTATGCACAAGTATTGTGTTATCCTCGCATATGCGGCACAACCCCGACCTGGCGAAGTCGTTCAATATATCATTAGTCATTTTGCGCATTCCATCTACAAATCAATCAATATAAATAAACTTTAGAATTGGACTTCTTTCGGTTAATTAAAAAAATTTAAAAAACTCCTACGAGGTATTTTGCGTTTTTCGCAATAAATTTGGTTGGTGGCTTGGGACGGTAGGAACTTTATATGCTGGGGACATATTTTTAGCTGTATTGTTTTTATGACTTTAGCCGCCGTGATTTGTCCCATTGGCGTCGTCCATTCAGCACCAACATGTCGTTGGTAGCCACCACCTCTAAAAAAGTTTAAAGTTGAGGCCAGCTGAAGAATGGGTGGAATGTGCAAGGACCTTATTCCAGCTGGCAAATCAAGCACACCCAAAACATACAAAAAGATTGCTTTGGTAGTAAACGTTTTTTAAGAAACTTGAAAACATGATTCTTATCATGCTTGTTATTTTATGCAAATTGGGAAGTATCCACACTTACATTGCATTTCGTAGCCCAAAGATATTTTTTTTTTTAATTGGGTCCTCAGAAGACACACACTCCTATAACCCTCTTCTTTGTCCTCGGTATCACTGCCTGAACTCAAAATTCCTTCGAGGCAAACATTTTCTTGGTCTCTGGAACTCGACAATCGCGAAAAAATAATTCAATTGTATGAAAGTGACACCTCTTCAGCTGCAAGAATAAAACAATCACTAAAATATGATCATTACAACAACTATCACCTTCCATGGAGCAAAAACAAACAATATGACTATCACTTATCACAATTCACCTTAGCCGATTCCACTCCAGTTTTTGTCGCTACATTCGGCAATATACGAGTATTCACATGACACTAGTCGCTTTAGTGATTTTGCTGTTGATGTGTTTAGTTTCTTATCTATGACTATTCATTAATATTTCATTTCATCTGAAAAACCGTGGTGGGGAAAACGCATTATCACCTCCAAGTGGTGCCTGCTGGATAGTAGCTATTTAAAAGTGAATTAACGAGCTGGACACGAGCTGGTAGAGCTGGACACTCGAGCCACCCCAAACTTAGCTGGGTTATCTTCAGAACGCATATGCCAGGCGAGGCATCTATTGCTGACCTGACTTGCAATCTTGCGGCTCAGATGTCCTCAACGGAAGAATTCCCTCGAGTGAATCAACGGTGACATGCGCAGCCAGACTAGACGAAGTCTTATTTGAGCTGCTTCGACATATTTAGAGGACAGGCCAGTGAGTAATTTTCAGGACTGAGGGGCCTTGAAAAGAAATTTGGAGCTGAACGCTTTATAGGCCGACCCGATGTACATATATAACGATCTGTTTGGGGGTTGTGCCAGGGTAGCTTGCCTAACACATAAATAAAATAGGTATGTAGCAACCAACAGCCTCGTTGTCTTTACTGTTGACAACTCTGGCAAAGGAAATAAAAACAACGATCTATACATGGAATGTTCAACTCTGAACAGACTGCAGATATGACAGCCATAAAAGAAGTGTGATAGGAGGGGCCAGACAAAACAAGGGTAAAACATTGTAACATATACCACGATGATTGTTACAGGGAGCAGAAGCAGCGCTTATTTGCGGATTTGTTATTAGCGGCAGACTTAGGCAAGAAGTCTTAAGCTTTTGCCATATAAGCGAACGTCTTATGACAATTCGTACCAAGGCTAAATTCACCAAAATTAGCCTAATATGCACCTATGCATTCACAGAGGACAAGGAAGACGACACCAAAAAGTGTTTCTACGAGCTCATCGATAAGTATTATGAGCAATGTCGTAAATATGACGTTAAAGACAATCTTAACGTCAAAATTGGAAAGGAGGACATTTTTGGGAAGACAACTGATAAGCATAGCTTATATGACAACACGTCTGGCAAAGGTTTTAGGCTTATTGACTTTGCTGCGAGAAACGTCACTATAGTAAGGCGATCTACTGATCATGAAACGATCAGCGAAATTGATCACATTGCAATCGACTCAGATCAGTAAAGATACGAATACGAATAACATCGACTTCTCCAAAAGAAGAAAAAAAAACATGAGAAGCGCGCGATCGAAGACATTGAGAGATGTACGGAATTTGAGGATAATATGTTTTACCAAAAGATAAAAAGGAACATGTCAGGCCAACCCAAAAATTCCAAATCGATACCTACCAGATTTTTATCGATTTTAAGGTTTGCTATGACAAGCTAAACTGAACCATGTCTAGTTTTGACATCCCTGCCAAACTCGTCCGTCTGTCTAGTATGACGATGGACGGTGCACCATCAATGGCAGCACCGACCTCACCGAGACCTTTGATGTTAAAAAAGGATTCAGAATTTCAGTGATTTTTCAGCCCCTGAATAGTGTATAAAAAGAGGGAGAAGTCGGATCTTGGACTTATTTTTATAACCGCTCAAAAAGCCATCACTTTTTCCATCCAGTCGCTAAGTAGATAATAGTTATCCAGTTAATAAAAACAAACTTTTGGGTGATTACTGACTTTCTGACATTTATTAACTGCGACTCCTTATCTAACTTAGGGAGTTAATAATTTCTACAAAAAATTTTACTTTCACTTTACTTTTTATCTTGAATTTAGCTCTTTTTGCAGACCGTTGAATCATAAAGATGATTATTCCTATGGATTACGGTAGATGCCGGTAAAAAGGATTGCCTGTTTTTGATGATCGTAGATCAGGAACAGAAATGGATGATTGCAGTGGAATAACGTTGCTTCTCTTGGACGAGATAATCGTGAAGTAAAGAGAACGGTGCTTGTAGCATCACTACTACTATCTTCATTGACAATTATTTTAGCCACATGCTTAGCGTCATTCAGTGAAAGTTGGTTGTTCACAGAGAAGCCTGTCAAATCGGCCCTGCTATTGAAGAGATCGTTGATACCTATTTTTTTGAGGATCTGCAAGGAAATTTATTTCATAAGAAATTCCTAATTATGCTTACAAATTGGCTCAACACTTACAGGCAACAAATCCAGACTCTCTTCCAGTTTGAATTTTGGCAACGTCACATCAACCTCATGCACCCAACCCCCTTTTAATGCCATACTTAGGGTCTCTGGAGTTAGATTCTGTAAAACTTTTTCGAAACCATTTTGGGTAAACGGTGGTAGTAGTATGACCATTGAAATGTCCGATTCTTTTTTAGTTACGAATGGCATCTCAAGAATCAATGCATTTAATCGCTCATCAACGGCAAAATTATAAGCTTCACGCGAGTACATCATATCCACAATGAATGATTTAGTTGGCGACGAATAGAATATATCCCTTTTAGTATTACTTGAATTAAAATTCGATTCCCATTGTCCCTTAAAATACGCAGCATTAATCAGGACCAAATTCGTTTCGGTATCAATGTCTGCGCGATGCAGCACATCTTGAATTTCATTCCTAGTTATGTTGGTTATCCCATTATTAATCTTTATTCTGCTTCCTTCTGGGTCAGAACGGAAATCTACTGATTCTAAATCATCGTACAATAGGTCGATCATACAATTCCTTAGATTAGTTTCCCTTGAGAAGAAGATCTTGTTGGTGGAGAAAAAATGAACACTGCTATCTTTAGTACGTAAAAAGCGGTGTTGTTTTTCGAGCTGATAAACCAGATGGACGTGATATTTGTTTTGCGCCCAATTAAGATGGAGCGCACTATAAAGTTCCCTTTCAGTCACATTTCGAGCACCAAAGTAGGTCAGCAACAGTGCATGATATGTACTATATGGTGAGAAAAATATGTTTTTGTTTTCGGGCTGATCTCTGTAAATTAATTTAAGCATTTCAATACTAAAAATCTGCTGTCCTCGGTATAAATCTCGTATAGCGGTCTTTGACATTTTCAAATCATCAACATCTGAAAGGCATCCGCTGGATGTAACATCTTGAACATAAATGATGGCGGCCCATAATGCAACAATAAATAGCGGAGTCATTGTGATTTCCTAGAAAAAAGAAGTACTTGAGAAATATTTTTGGGAAAACCTCAAAATAGCGGTATAAGATAAATCTTTAAAAAAAACTTTATAAGACTACATTACCTGTTTCTCGTGACATTTTCTGGGGAAATAACATGTTTAGTGTCAGAGATGTTATTATGATTAAACTGCATTGAATTAGCGATTATTAACAATTGTGAATTTGCCACATTAAATAATAATATCAAGAACTGTCATTTTACTTTACCTTGACTCTGCTATAAATTCTGACAACAACATCTCGGCGGAAATTAATCGCAGAATAACTCTTGCCAATCGATATTTCTTTGGGCTGAGAAGGCAATTGAGTAGTAAGGCCCTATCTCGAAAAATTAAGGAAACTCTTTATAAAACCTTAACCATCCCAGTCCTGCTTTATGGAGCTGAAGCATGGACTTTTTCGAAAACGGATGAAGATATCCTTGGTCGCTTCGAAAGAAAAATTCTTCGTTAGATATACAATCCCGTTTGCGTTGACGGGCTCTAGAGGAGAAGATTCAACGTTGAAATTTACGAGCTGTACAGTAACATCGACATCGACTCAGCGCATCAGTTGCTTGAGATGGCTAGGACATGTAGAGCGAATGGACACCAATGCTTCGGCCCGCAGTGTCTAACCCGGAGGGACAACGCAATAGAGGAAGACCTCGCTTAGGGTGGCGCGCACAAGTTGAAGGGGACCTCAACACGACTACGCAACTTTAGGCAGTTAGCTAAGGACCGGGCTAACTGGAGATGCTTGTTGGTTGAGGCCCAGGTTCACCCCGAACTGTAGCGCCAACTAAGTAAGTAAGTAAAGAATAAGACACGATTTGTTGCGTCCAGTATTTATATTTTTGTAAAAGCTACAGAGATGAAGAAAAAGGAGTGGAGCGAATTCAACATCTGCTATCCGACTGTCCCCCCCTCAAGGACGTCGCCTACGTACCTTAGGATCCATGTGCTTCACAAGCAGCACTTCATTATAAGCACAAAATGGCTTACAAATCGGCCATTAGCGAGATATAGGTTCGGTTTGCTGTGTTTTTATTTTTGTTTTACACGAATAGGGGGTTCACGGTGGACTATTAGGTCACCGAGTGCACGTGAAGTCCTTATCTATCATACACCTTTACATAACCTAACCTAAAAATATCAAGAAAATTATTTTTTACAGTGTTTTTTTGATTTTTTTTTTCAAATTCTTTATTTCTCATTGGTTTTTTTTAAACAATATTTTTATGCATATATGTATGTATAAAAAGGCAAATAAAATAAAATAATTAATAATAAAAATACACATAATTTAATTTAATTAAAACAAAATAAAATTAAAAAAAAAAAAAAAATTAATAAGCAGTTTGGATAAAATTATATTGACAACAGTATTACAGAGTTGCTTCTAGTGAATGATCTGTGATCGATTCCGGACTGAGCGATCAATCAAAATATCACAGACTCTGTAGGCCACAAGAGCTTTTAACAAATTCCTATGTACAGCGAAAGAACGAAGATGTAAATGTGTTTGACGTAGGTCTAAATTTAATAAACTTAAAGCAAAACAGAAAAAAAAACAATTTGAAATAGTGTTTCTTGTAGGTGCTTATTACTGTGTCATTGGATCACGGTAAATGCCGGTGAAGAGGATTGCCTGTATCTTATGATCGTAGATCAGGAACAAAAATGGATGATTGCATTCGAATTTCGTAGGATCTATTGGACGAGCTGATCGAAAACTGAAAAGAACGGTAGCTGCAGCTGCTGTACTACCCTCTTCATCGACTTTAATTTTAGCCACATGTCTAGCATCTCCAAGGGAAAGTTGTTTATTAACAGAGAAACCGGTCAGGTCAGCTCTGCTTGTAAAGAGTTCGTTAATTCCCATTTTGATGAGGATCTGCAAGTGCAATTTTTTTTTTATTAAAAAATTGTTGTTATGTTATAAATTTGGACCACTTACAGGCAACAATTCCAGATTTTGTTCGAATTCGAATTTCGGCAAAGATACGTCAATTTCACGAGCCATACCCTCTTTCAATGCCGCACTTAGTGTGTCTGGGGTGAGATTCTGCAAGACGTGATCCAAACTGTTTGGCTCGGTTGGTGGCAAAATTATAACCATTGAAATGTCCGATTCCTTTTCAGTCAAGTATGGTATTTCAAGAACATGCGCTTTTAGACGCTCATCAATGGCTAAATTATAGGTTCCACGTTTGTGCATCATGTCTACGAATGTCTGTTTTTCTGATGAGGTATAGAAAACATCCTTTTTCGTATCCTTAGCATCAAATTTTGATTCCCATTGTCCCTTGAAATATGCAGCATTAGCGAGAACCAGATTCGTTTCGCCATCAATGTCTCCACGATTTAACACCTCAGGAATTTCATTTCTAGTCACGTTTGCTATCCAACTGTTGATCTGTGTCCGGCATTGTTCTGGATTAGAGCGGAAATCCATTGTTTCCAGTTCGTCTTGGAAAAAAACTCGCATACAATCCTGTAGAGTAGCTTCCTGTGAGAAGAAGATCTTATCGGCAGATGCAAAATCAACTTCGCTTTTTTTAGAACGTATTCCACGTTGTACTTTTTCGTGGTGATAGGCCATCCTTACGTGATTTTTATTCTCCGCCCATTCAAGGTTGAGCGCTTTGATTAATTCAGCTTCAGTTTGATTTCGGGCACCAAAGTATGCAAGTAATAGCGCATGGTATGTGCTGTAAGGTGAGAAGAAAATGTTCTCGTTGGGTGTAGCTTTGTTTATTGCATCAAGCATTGACACGGTGAAAGCCTGTTGTCCTCGATATAAATTTGAGCGAATACTCTTTGGGTAGTCGACATCATCGGTATCTGAAAGACATCCATTGCTTGATGTGACATCTTGAACATAAATGATGGTAGCCATTACGGCAACAATGAGTAGTCGAGTCATTGTGAGTTTCTATAAATAAAAAGGAAAACAGGGCATTAAATAATATCTAAGAAGACTCAAATCGCACCACCACTATCAAAACTAAAAATCAATGAGCTAAATAAAGATGAAGGAAAGAGAGGCCAGGCACGCCACCGTCTACAGCGCGCCCCAAACTGTTGAGAGGCCATTGCATCCACCCGTGGTGGAAACGTGAAATCCGGGCGAGGACGTGAAATCCCAAGCTCGAAATGTGTAACCCTTTAGACAGTTGCTTTAGTAATACTGTTTTTACTATACGCGTCTGGACACCAAGGACGGTACTCTATGTTTTTGAAAATGCATTATTACTTCAAAACAGCTACCGAAGTCCCGAAAATTCAAAAATTTGCACTTCCAGGGAGCGATCAAGTGATGAAATGCTAGACTGGATCCACTGGCAGAATGAGAACTTGAGTAAAGAATTATAGTAATTTTGTGTTCTGCTTAACTATGAACAGAAGCATAGCGAGGGTCCTTACTTGGTCACTATCCACTTTTCTTGGATCCCAGCAATAAGTAATTTATAGCAGAGTTCGACAAAATATTTGGAGAAAACGTTTAGAGATTTGTTGTGCCTTTAATAACAAGATTACGTAGAGAAAGGCTAATTTCTCTAATAGCCACTGTGTATGGTCCAGGGCCTAGCTTCTCGCGACCATACTTGCTGTGCGTGCTGCGATTTTTCTCCCAAATGGAAGGGACTTACAGTTTAATGTCATATCTGAAAGAGCAAATTGAGGAGCTTTTTATGACAGTTATTACTCTCGGATGTTTGCCAGACATTCGCGAGAGGTGGGACTGTGGCCATTTATTTTTTTAAGCGTATTTTATGGAATTTAAACTTCGAACCTCACTCTCAGCAACCCGACGCACTAATCACTGAAATCCTTCGCCCACAAGCATTCTGTTACAAGTTCTAAATTAGGTAAGTAAACTAACTGAGGAGGTTTTTATTAGCCGCAGGAGCTAGAAGTGCAAAACAGAATAGGAAGAGCACAAGTTGCATTATGTATGCTGTCCGAAGATCAAGCTTCTTTACCCAAATGGCAAGCCAGTGCTATTGTACAGGTGTAGTACTTGAAAGCTGAACAGCACTGTCAATCGTAAGCTTCGACTTTTGTCAACAGTTGTCTCCATATCACCTTGATGTTTTTCTCGCCAAAATTAGTTTTTTTAAAACGGCTTTTTTCAAGTGGTGATGACATACATACATATTTTACTGCCAAGGTTACCGCAAACTAAACACAGTCATCGGCTCCTTTTTTGGAATAATTGAAACGAGTCTTTTCGCTAATGACCACCGCATATGTACATACAGTACTTAGAAATGCGTCCGGATTGAAAATTAATAATAGGTACTCATATGTATATTTGTTATCCTATATTTCGTATTTATAATTTGATTTGCACAACCAGAAACTTGGTTTTGGTTTTGTACCTTGTGAAAACCAATTGCAATAAGGAAGCTTGTTTCCGTCAGCTTGAGGTCTGAAAACTAAGAAATACCCAACAATTATCGTACACTCGCTACTCATCAAGCATTTAAAAAATTTCAGTGACTGCGAAAAATCCCCTGACGTATACATACATCCATGACATTAGACATCAAGTAAGTCCAACAAACGTGGGGCATTGTTCAAGTAAACATCAAAGTTCCGTTAATGTTATTCAATGTTATGGCTGGCCACCGCTGCGCAATAGAACGGTTAAGACACACCGAAAAGGTCAAACCTGTTTTTGATTAGCATTTGAATCACGAATACAACCGAATAATCCGGCGTATAGTGGAAGGAATACACTTTCCCAAAGCAGTAAAAAAAAGAATTTATAGGGGTATCACGCTTCTTGTATCGTTGTCAAAGTGACATTAGCTTTAATGTTGCTGCAAATACGAAAAAGTGCGTCTACTCTTTGGTGTAAAAATACACTTTCATGCGACCAAATGGTATGTATTGCAACAACGTTTTGAAATATACACAATTGTTTTTTTTTTTGCCCGCCTTAAGATTAGGAGCAGCTCAACAAGTTTCTGTGAAAGATTTTAAAGTTCATATATTCCAGAAGTGTACCTTCAGCATCGATAGGGCGAGTCCTGAAGAATATGAGTTAGATAAACATTCTGCATGCGGTACACGCACAGAGTATCTATTGATTGAGAAATACAAACAGAGCACGCATTACTTGTTGATGTATACAAGGTGGCGAAAAAGACTTCATTCTATTGGAATATGTTCCCATTTTTGCAAATGGTGTCTTATGTCAACTCGGCTTTGTCGTTTGTGAAGTGAGCATAATACACGTAGACAAACCATGGATTGTTGTACTCGTCAAGAAATCCGTATAATTGTTGCCAACAGGAATGGGCTTTCTCTAGTTTTGGCGATTAATTGTTTTCTTGATACAACTTCGAAATATTATCGGAGCAAGTCATTGCAAAATTGTACTCATGTGCGCACATGGAGCAGCCTTATACCTTTCCTTTTAACTGGTATAGGCAATCGTTCGGGTAAGATTATGCCAATTTAGTCCAATGCAACCTATGATGCTTCGGGTTTAACTGTCTCTAGAGATTCTTATCTTATACTCCAAGAACATGCATTCGAAAATTTGTTCAATTTTTTACCCGTTTTCAGTCCAAAGTTTTCTGCTGAGACTTAAAGTGGTCTTAAATTTTGCTTTCTGGCGGTCTATGTCTAGCTTCCGTTTCGTGAAACTAGTTAATAGTTCTTCTATCATTAATTGCGCATCGCTAAGGTTGTTGGTAATTATCACGATATCGTTCGCAACACGAAAGGTGGCTTAGGTATTTAACGTTTATGTTGATACCTTTGTTATTCCAGTGCAACTGTGTAAAAGCGTACTCCAGAACAGCTGTTCCTCGTCTTATTCTTCCCTCTACTCTATATTTGCTGGTTTTTTTGGTGTAGTATCAACCATCCGTATATGCTGAAGGATTTGGGTGTATCTTTCCTACATTCTGCATTGTTTTAACACTTTCATGATGTAATGTATCTCAACGGTATGAAAGGCTCTTTCGCAAAATGTCAGTATCAGAGCCCGATTAAATTCCATGAATTTTACTGCGAGTGCCTTAATTTTTTCTAGATGATCGTTCGTATTGAAACCGCTTTTGAACCCTGCTTACTGTCGCGGTTAGTAGAAATCTAATTTTTGTCTTATTCTTTACTTACTTACTTAGTTGGCGCTACAGTTCGGGGTGAACCTGGGCCTCAACCAACAGGCATTTCCAGTTAGCCCGGTCCTTAGCTAACTGCCTCCAGTTGCGTACTCGTTGGTTGAAGTCCCCTTCAACTTGTGCGCGCCACCCTAGGCGAGGTCTTTTTCTATTGCGCGGTCCCTCCGGGTTAGACACTGCGGGCCGGAGCATTGGTGTCCATTTGCTCTACATGTCCTAGCCATCTCAAGCAACTGATGCGCTGAGTCGATGTCGATGTTACTGTACAGCTCGTAAATTTCACCGTTGAATCTTCTCCTCTAGAGCCCGTCAACGCAAACGGGACTGTATATCTAACGAAGAATTTTTCTTTCGAAGCGACCAAGGATATCTTTATCCGCTTCCGAAAGAGTCCATGCTTCAGCACCTTAAAGCAGGACTGAGATGATTAAGTTCTTTTAAAGAGTCTCCTTAATCTTTCGAGATAGCGTCTTACTACTCAATTGCCTTCTCAGCCCAAAGAAACAGCGATTGGCAAGAGTTATTCTTCGTTTGATTTCTGCTGAGGTGTTATTTTTACAGTTAATAGCAGAGCCAAGGTAGACAAAGTCCTTTACTGCTTTCTTTTATCTTATTCGCTTTGTTAAAATTCTTGTCAGAAGTTTGTAGTCATATAATGAGATACTTACTTTTAAGTTTGTTATGTTCCCTTTTTTGGGGATTAAATGAAGGCAGGAATTTGGTTGGCATTGTTCTCTTGTTCTAGGAACAGACTTAAGAATTGTTTCTTGCAGGAGTCTATCTGCCGACGATATTAATGGCATCTACCACGATTTGGTCTTCACCCGAGCTCGTTTGTTTGTCATGTCTTTTAGATATACTCGTACATAACTAACTTAACGTATCCAAAACATATCCCTAACAACAATAGAATATCACTTCTATGTATATATGTATATGTATGAATAGGTGAGGTTTTTGGCCATTTCCATAGGTCAAAAATACATACATACATATGTATCTTTCCTTAAATCTTCCAGTGATAGTCATTATCAGGTAAGTGCCTTTGATTACATAAATATTTAACTTGACTTAAATTCACGATGCGTCCAATGGAAATAGTAACATAATCGCATAACAGCAAACCGAAACGAGAGACAGAAAATAAAGTAAACAAACAATGAAAGTGAAAGTGAACATTTCTTCATAGTGTGCTGGCAGCGACGACATATACTTAATTCGTACTACCTATTTCGCAGACCTTCCAAGCTATAGATACAATAATTGTTGGCTTGGCTTTTTCCAAATGACTAATCATACGAACGGTGGACTTGAAGAGCCATGAAATTTTGGTGGTGATGGGGATATCAACATAACTTGGCATTTTTTTTATTTTTTTTTTCTTTGTACGCATTAACAATGAGTCACTGGAGCGATGCTTGAAGAAGATCTGGATTTCAGCTTTCCATTGTAAGGTAATTGGATGGTTGAGCTCATTTTGTTTGCAGTTTTTGAAAGACATAAATTCTTTGAATCGGTGAAATTTTGTGCAGTGGCATGACGCAGTCATTGTGTCCGTTATGTGGTTAATGCATTAAACCCGAATAGCCTCTTTCGGGTGAAATTTCCTTTGTATTATATTAAATGAATACATTTTCTCTGTTGTAAGGAGAATTTCTGTCATTATTGGTTCCATTGTTTTCAGAAATCACTACAACAGGTGTGTACATATGTACATTCATATGGGAATCAATTAAATGTTGAGAAATGTGATACAAAATCATTACTTACGTGGCGCTACAATTTGGGATGACTCAGCTAACAAGCCTCTCCAGTAAGGTTAGGTTAGGTTATATTGAGAGGTTGAGGTTATCATAATGCACTAGGCACCAAAGTGGGCCCATCGCGATCCCTGGCGAACCTTTACGGCGAAGACCTAAATCAATTCTCCCCTACACTTAATTTCCCTACAGAATTTGAGGATATCACTATTGTGGTTCCGGGACCTTAGCTCTTCTAAGTTATCAAAGAAGTATCTTCCAAGATGCTTTAGCCTTGTCCTGGCAATGCCCTGGCATTTACAGAGTATGTGTGTTATATTCTCTGAGGCATGTACAAAGGTCATTGCAATACCTACATATATCTGTATTTGATAAACCTAATCTCATAGCATGCTTCCTTAGAAAACAGTGGCCAGAGAGTATTCCTATCGCTGTTCCTAGCCCTTACCTTTCTAGTTTTATGATCTCCCCAGATTTCCCGCGGTCTAACACAGGTCACAAGGCCTTGGACACCATATGGCCATCTAAGTTTGACCATCTTGAATTAGCCATGTTGATGATTCTATAACGAATAATTCCCCTAGCCACACCCCTTGGTGGTTTAATGTTACCGATTATGTTCCTACGCGGGAGCTCTGCTCCTCTTTTGGCCAGCACGTCGGCCTATTCGTTGCCGTTTATATCGCAGTGTCCAGGTAACAAACATAATCTGACACGGTTCTGCCTACATAATGCCTTTACCGTGGTGGGGCAATTCCTGACGATCTCAGATTTCGTGACACAAGATTACAGCGCCTTTAGCGCAGCCTGACTAACAATGAAGATGGCGAAATTCTTGCCGGATATTGATTCCATCTCGAGTCGTTCCGCAGCTTTAAGTACAGCAAGAACCTCTGCTTGGAACACACTGTCTGTGTCCAGAAGTTTCAGGGCCACATATAGCTTGATTTCTCTCGAGTATATAGCTGACCCGTGTATATTTCAATCTCGTTGTGGACAGAGACTGTATTTCTTTGCCAATCTTGTCTAACAGGATATCGTCCTCTTACAGATGAAGAGAGCATTATAGGCTTTGCGAACTCTTTCCTGTGTATTAAGTTTCCAATTTAGTTTCTTATCTGGCATTATACCAAGATATCTGGCGCGATCCAAAAGGGAAAGCTCCAGCCCTGCTAGATATGGCAGTTTGAAGGGTGGTATCTTGTATTTTCTGCTGCAGAGTACCAATTCGGTTTTGTCCGGATTGACGTGCAGTCCACATTCTTTAGCCCATTTACTGAGACTGTTAACAGCTGATTCCATCATTTCTCCAGTTTACCGAGCCCTTAGTTGCATCCAGTTGCGCATTTCAAGTCGGTTGAATACTGGAGACATGGCATGCGTCGATTGCAATATGGTCAGTTTGGTTGATCTTTTCGTGATCAGGAGACCGGTATGTTCTCTTCGTGACGTTTTGCTTAGCGGCAAAGTCAATGGAACTACTAATCTCAATTGTCGTCAAACCCAGCGCTGGTGTGTGTCCTGAGGAAACTTCCTGGAGACTTGTCTTACCAGTTGAATGAAGATCCATTTTGCATGACCTGGCACTAGATAAGATGCAAGGAATTTAATTTTCAACCAGATAATGTGCTATTTTGCAAGTGGCTATAGGGTTAAGCAGTATGTGCAGTTTGGCTGTCGCTGCAGGCGAACATACTCCTTCCTATAAAGCACACGGCCATTAGGATTATATAGACATCCGCTGGGAACACAAGTGCATATTGACCTAATGGAGAACGGAATCTAATATTCTCGCTCTTCACGAAGGTACCAACTCCTGTCTATTTTTGGAGCCGTCCGTGAAGATACGATAGAAATCTTTCCCCATCTCAGGGTCTGACAAAAGTCATTGCAGCGCCTGGTGAAAATCGACTGTGTAGTTGTGTCACATTGAGTTTTCCGCTGTCATTAGACCAGAGATCATGTTAGTTTGGGGAAGTATGATATTTCGCGCAGAAGGTCTAGTATAAGGTACCAGAAACCGCTGGTCTGTAGACGCGTCTTTCCTATTATCTTCGCAGCCACGAGCGCACAGTATGCTAATATTGACTAATATATAACTGTCATAAGACGTTCGCTCACGCATCGAGAGTGTAAGACTTCTTGCCTAGGTTTTCAGCCTGTTAAGGGTCCCAATATTCCAATTGCAGATCTGAAAATCTTTATCTTTGTTTTGTTTGCTGGGGTTTTCAACAGTTGAGTCATCCTTATCCGAGGCTGTTGGTTGTCTCGTAACCATATGATTTTTCCATGGCAAGGAAGTTACCTCGACGGATAATCCCAAACCTGGAGAACAAAGTCCTTGGTGAAAAGCCCTTGGACAAGAAGCCAGATATATCGATGCCAGTAACCCTCTTCGGGATGCGAGTGCTGCCATTGGCCTATTGAAGGCTCCATCTCTTCTTAAAAATTCTGCCTTAGTCTTAAAAGATCCTGAACTCCGAACACGAAGTTTGCCTAGCTTGCCTAGCTGCTTGCGCATCAAAATCGCCTAGTATAATTTAGATATCATGTGTAGGTAGTTTGAGCAGTTTTTTTAAGTAACTCGGAGAATACTTCTTTTGCTTTAGCACTTGAGTCTTAGGTAGGGAAATGGACTTTTCTACGGTCATGCTTTAATATTTGCATCGCAGTCGAAGGCAGCATAGTCTGTCTGACAAGTTTCCAATCCATAACATGCTTCATGACTTTCTTGTTGATTATGAAGCCAGGGTGTTGACCATTTTTTTCTGACAAGAACTCGGAGTTGGCACGCGGTAACAAGCGAAAAATAAGAATTTTGTAATTTTTTCCTATTTCCAATGAAATTCAATAAGGAATAGTTTAATTGAAAACTAAAATGCGGAGACTTTGTCTAAATTCGTTTGCAGAGTTGCCTAAGTGTGCCAACAAACCCCGACTACTTTCTTTGGGGGTACTTAGAATAAAAGGCCTTCTTTTAGTCATTTTTAAAAATGGTGGGCGATATCGGCGTCATTGCTGACCCCAATAGCCTGTCAAAATTGATGACTAGGAAAGCAGAAAGTAGACTCGAGCATTTTTTTCTGACGGGGGTCGGAGTTGGCACGCGGTAACAACAGAAAAACAAAAATTTTGTAATTTTTTCCTCTTTCCAATGAAATTCAATAAGGAATAGTTTAATTGAAAACTAAAATTCGTTTGCAGAGTTGCTTAAGTGTGGCAACACAACAAACCCCGACTACTTTCTTTGGAGATACTTAGAATAATGGCCTTCTTTTTAGTAATTTTTTAAAAATCTTGAAGTTTTTTGCGGGGATTTTCAGTGCCGCATTGTTTAAGACGGAAATTGACTGAGCTAAAATTAGAGTACAACTTTTCGTTATATCTACGAGAAGCTTCGGAATCTACACACGAGTACTTTAGCTAAATAGGTAATTTCTCTGTTCTGGTAACGATTTTCATATAATAACCGGAAAATCCGCGGCACAAACCATTAAACCGTCATTATCGTTATGAGCTCATGAATAACATTCATTGCGATTTAAGTTTCATTATCGAAACTTGTACAAGAATAGCAACAATTGTTTGGTAATTGGTTAAATTTGCATAATGAATTGCACATATGTAAATGTACGCATGGATATCTACTACTTCCTTCCATAGGAATACAATTAAAAGAAGATAAAATTTGGCATATTTTACTCAATTAAATTTATTCACTAACTAAGATAATTTATATTCAACCAGTTGTTCTGGTTTTTACTGAGTAAAAGCTTAGAAACACTTTGCCCAAATCATTCATAAATCAGAATAAAACTAGAATTGATACACGACTTCGCTTACAAATGTGTGAACTCGGTCACAGTAGCCAGTACACAAATGTATCTTTTCACAACAAGCCAGGAGAAGTCAAATACAAAATGACTAAGCGGTAATGACCGTAGAATTATGGTTTAACCCGGCCGCTGTTTGTGCGCACATAAAAAAACCCACATTATCTCGAATGAGTCGAATAAGAGCATTCTTTCTTCGGGAAACATTGTAAAAACTGTGGCAGTAACCTAACATGATTTAATATCTGCACATAGTGATTAGAAAAAGTTAGATTGATAGACAGACTTTGAATAAAATAACATTTATTTCTGGAATCTCCATATCTTTCTCTAGAAATGCTAAATTTTTCTTATTTATTTTATTTATTTAAACAAACTTCTAGAAGCTGAATGCTAGTGGACAATTAAAAATAACACAACGGAATTAAAATCTGGCCAAAACCGTTCACAAAAATAGGAAACGCACAATAAGTTATATTCTGATTCATTTGAACGAGCTAGGGGTAATGTAAGAGAAGAATGGAAGGTGATTGAGAGCAAAAGTAAACAGCTAGCAGACATTGATAGCTTAGAGATTGATGATGTGAGTTTCACAGATTCAATTAGCATTTCTAATAAGTTTAACAAATACTTCACCGAAATTTCGGAAAAACTGTCATCTGTTGACCCTTCTGTTCGTTCATAAATTCAGAATCAAATAGCTTTGTTTTTCAATCAAAGATGATGGTTTGGATGCACCTTAAATCCGCTGAAATTAGCCGAGCTTTATTATCACCCATGATCCATATATATTTTTTGTATTCATTACAAGAACAGTACGAGATGGTGCTTTTAATCAAAATCGATTGTCGTGATCCAAAAATTAGTTCGCGCTATATCTCACTAGTTTACAATTTCGGTTGTGAATGTTGGTATATACTGTCGAGGACTGTCAAGCGTTGTGAATGTTGGTATATACTGTCGAGGACTGTCAAGCGCCCATATTGCCAGATTAGAATATGAAATATTACTTGCAAACCAAATACAGTGCGGAAAATTAATTTATACGCATCCTAAATTGTATGAAATAATGCTGGAATTTTAATTATTTAAGTACTGCGAAATGCTGAATTTATCTTTCATTACGTTTTAAGAAGACGTTGTTGTAAGCAGGGATTTAATTTTTCAACAGTACAACGCAGTAATTCATGTTTCCCGGCAGTCGCAAGAATGGTTCAGACAACGGAACATCCCCAAAGAATATCTAGAAATTTGAAGGCGGAGTAAACTGCTATCGAAGCCATTCCTTCGAATGGGATATTCAGAGGTGTCATTCGACAAGCGAGCTACAGTCAGTGGTGATAATTTGCAAAACTATTTCTGCAGACTATTTAAGGGCGTCGAAGAACAATATTTCGTAATAAGACTGAATGTACCCTTCAGCGTAGATAATGATAACCAAAACTTTCGTCCAACCGACCTAACTTAAGTCCGATAAGACTATTAGCTCTGATTACCTGTCGGTCGAGTTTTTTAATGCAACTGAAAATAATAAGCTGGTTAGACGAATATATGCCTGACAAATGCAATCATTTCAGTACCTTACTCCACAAGAAAGGAGACACCTTTAAATGCCATATCTTGCACAATATTGTGTGAATGCCTACAAATGTGGTCAAAATCCTGATCAGCCCCTATCAGTATGGTTATAGGACAGAAAATCCACAAATGCACAAACCAAATTATTATACCTCGGCAGATAGTCCATCTGATTGCATCTGGCAATAGCGCATAAATCAAATGGAGAATTACTCTTGCCAATAGCTGTTTCATGGGACTAAGAACGCAATTGAGAAGCAAAGTCCTGTCCCGAACAACTGAGACAGTTTTATCACTGCATTACATTATGGTGCAAAATCATGGTCTTTAACGAAGGCAGATAGAGATATTTTTGTTCGTTTCGATATGGAAACATCCTCGTAAGATATTCGGTCTTCTTTGCGGTGGCAGGCTTTGAAGGAAAAGATTTAGAGCGACATCAATTTAACAGTAAACGTTTGAGATGGCTACGATTACCTTAGTGGTGCGCACAATTAGGCAACCGGGCTAAGTGGAGAGTCTTGTTGGTTGAAGGTCTTAAGTGAATTTTCCTTCTATGAGGGAGATCTGGGCAAGTATAAAGACGGTTATGAATGGGTTCTTCTTATTTTTCGTCCATACAGCCTTTACAAATATTGTTTGAAGCCTTGTTGCCTCTTATGATTATACCTACTGTAGCGCCAATGTGCAATCTGTTGAGAGAAATCAATTTCTTAGAGCATTTTAGATCCAGCTTTTGCCAAATCTGTTCTGTTGCTATACACATGTATTGCACCACTTGTTGCGATAACATCCAACTTAAGTTTGAGTTTTCAAGAACCGATTGCTATACCTGAAGTACTCCTTGGAAATTACACTCCGGAGAGTGTATTAGCCTTACAATTCCCTGGAATATCTCTATGCCGTGGCACCCAATATAGCAGAATATTTAACTGATCCGGCATCTCCATAAGAGACGATCGCCAATCTAGAGCGGCGAACGAATTTAGAGAGACTAATATCAAGGCTCTGATTTCTGCTCGGCTATCCGAAAAGGAGAGATTAAGATTATGCATATCAGAGGCCAACCCCATCGTCACGACAGACATACAAACACATGAATTTGGAAGCCCCTATACTAGTACCTAATACCAAAGCATTGAAATGAACATAGTTCACGAAACCAATCTGCAATCTTATGATCAAGTATAAATAATAATATACATACTTATAAGCAGTAGCATTATGAAATACAGTATATACGGACCTACGTGAAAGGGTTAAGGTTATTTGGAAAACAATCACAAAACATGATAATATTCTAACATTGAACTTAGACACTTCAAAAACACATCTGAAAGCAGACTATCGTTCACTCGTACAAATACTATTGAGACATATGTAGGTATAAGTGACTGATTAGAAATAATTTTATTTACAGTAATCATGGCTATTTGCAATAACAATTCAAAAATATTAAAATCTCATTGGTCTTAAACGGGATATGATTTCATATGATTGATCGGAACTTGCTGAATTGCACTTAAATATTTACATGATAATTGAATATTGAATATCCTTAAGCATTGCAAGATACTGAAGTGCATTAAAGCCTACAGTACAGGCCAGTAGACTGGGTGCTCTTTTTCAGCTTACGTTAGTTTTTCGCTGGAAAATCCCTGTACAAAGAGAAAATACCACGAAAGATATCTACTGAATAAGTTTGTTCTTAGTTGTAGTATTAAAAACCCTCCTCGTGATGAAACGATTGATGGCAGTCGTATGAGTAAAAAGGGTTGGGGTGGTGGGTGGTTTTAGTCGGTAAAAATCCGGGTTGCTGTTGGAACCGGTCCTTCAGTATCTTTAGAAGATTTCCACCTTCCGGCCGCAAAGCAAAAAAAAAAGCAAAAAAAAAAAGCAAAAAAAAAAGGTTACGCTAGTTAAAGAACAGTAAGTGGGTAATTTTTCCAATAATTAATAAACTTTCCTACAAGAGGTTTTTGGGTGTCGAACTCCTGTATCGAACAGGTCTAAAAACCGTAATAACATGTGCTCGTATGTTTCTAAAAAACTCCATAAATTTCAGCTAGAATAGTCTATAATCAATGAATTTTTCACGTACATACATAGAAACAATGGGATTTGTACTGCGAGTCAAATTTATTTTAAATCCTTTCACATACATACATACATATGCATATCGTAAATAAAAGATTTGAATGTGGAAAATTCCCTGCTCGCTTAAAAACAGCTTGTACCAATTTTTAAGAAAGGCGATTTAAGTAATGCTTATAATTATAAGGCCTTTATCTCTACTGTCCATCTTTTTAAAAGTGTGTGGGAAAAAAATAATAGTGAGTATTGATTAAAAATCTTTCCCAGAAAATTTATAATTCTTGGCTGTCTCAGTTCGAATTTATGAGAGGAAAGTGTATTGAAGATGCAATAGAAGCTTATTTAAGTGACATCCACCTTAGGTAAGGTTAGGTTGTCGTGGCAGGCTGGAGTATGAAACCTTACTTGGACCTTCCATTGTGTTACCACAGAACCAGCATCTGCAAAGAGCTACACGTTGAACCAGGTTGACATCTACTATGTTGGAAATGAGCTCCCATTTTTGTCTAATAAGTTGGAGCTTTTCTGATCTAGTTTGGGCCAGATCTGACTCGTGATGAAGCAGGTACCAATTTACCTGTAGCGATAGGCATATCGAGATTTGATAAGATTGTACCCTGCCTGGCGACCTCGTCAGCCATGCAATTCCCTGGAATGTCCCTGTGGGCCGGCACCCAAATGATGTGGATATTGAATTGTTTAGCGATCTCATTAAGAGACAGGCGACAGTTTAGGGCAGTTCATAATTTATAGGTGACGGTTTCCAGAGATTTGATCGCGGCTAGTCTTTTACGGCTAAGATATCGCAGTGTACTTAATCCAAGACAAAGCTTCCTTTATCGCCATGTTGTCCGCTTAGAAGACGCTACAGAGATTTGGGAGCCGGAAAGAGATTTTTAGGTTGTAATCATTGGAGAATACACCTCCTCCTACTCCCGATTCTGTTTTAGATCTATCCGTATAAAATCGCATAGATTCATTTTGCAACGCAAGATCCCCTTGCCAGTCTTTTCTGGTGAGTATTCGAGTTTCAACACATATATCGAAATCAAACTTAATTTGTGGAAGAGTGCAGTCGGTGTCTTCCGGAGGGAAGTTAAAATCATTATGAATAGAGGGTTGTCCAGTACGTAGCTAAACCACCAAAATTTGGCCTTCATTCAGGTGGCTATATACGCTGTAACCTGTTTGCAATAGAGATCTTAGAGTAGGAAGTAGAACAGAATTTCCAGAGCAACTGTTGGGGAAGTTCTTAAAGCATCGCTTTTAATAAGCGCTTGTTCATCCAACTTTTCCAAAGTTCCTTCCAGGTTGGTGGTGGTGGCCAAGTTGTCGTGATTTTTTTTGATTGGTACGGCTTGAATTATAGGATTACAAAGTTATTGTAGCCGACATCTATGTATTAAGAAAAAAATACCTTTTTTCTTATGTAGATTTTAACATATGTACATATGTATGTAGCTTATAACTCGTTACAGTTCTTCAATGAAGTACTGCGAGTTCACTTCATATTTCCGCAAAATAAGATTTTCAAGTATGAGTCTTGGAATTTCCCAACTACTATCAATAACGGGAGATCACCATTAATTTATTTCAAAAGTAAATTACTTATTACAAATTGATTACCCACAACAAATTGTTTTTTTTACTGTTTGTGCGCAATTAGTGCGGGGCACCCCTTGAAAGGGGGTGCCCAGTAAACTGGCTATATCCATATGATTGGATGGCCTTTTCAAATCCCCCCATCAAATATAATTGACATGGGTACTTTCATTGCGACTAACGTTGTCGCAACCAAATTCAGAGTTCGATTGTCTAAAGAAAAGAAGCTGCGAGCTGTCCAGAACAAAAATTCGTCGTTGGACACGTAGAGCAGCCAGAGTCTATAGAGCGAAGGACTCACCAGTGTCGCACCATGAAGAGTACACGCGGCTAAAAAATAGTGATGGAAGGGGCTTCGTCACTGGAGCGTTGCAAGCGGTGTGCCGTAAAACAAGTACCGTAAATAAAAGAAGACTACCGATCCAGATGAAGAATATGTTTTGTAAAAAAGAAGATAAGTCTTTAAATTTCAAAAAAATTGTCAATTGGGATAAAGAAACCAGAATTTCGAAAATGCGTTGCTATCATCGCTTGGATGCCAAACATTCCGTCCAAGGAGAGTTTAGGCGCGAGTTTTGCAGCACTGCTCCAAGCAGATGGACCGTAGTTAGGCTGAACGTAACTAAACCGATTCGCTTGAAAATCTGCTAAAGAATCCTTCGAATTGTGATAGAGGTCGACCAATTCATAAACAGCATTTTTATGTCTGACGAGGCACATTGTTAGCTTAACGGAAATGTCAATAAATATAAAGTGACTGTAATCCAGAGATTCTCCATGAGATGAAACTGCATCCGCATTGGGTCATTGTGTCGTGTGCAGTTTCATCAGAGTGCATATTCGACGAAAACAGTCGCACTGAAACGGTCAATGGAGACCGATATTTAAAGATTATGAAAAATAAGTCCTTTTCCTGAGTTACGCTGCAAGCGAATATTTTTTAACTCAGTGTGATTTCAGCAACACATCTCCGGGACAAAATTACAGAGAAAATTTCCCCAAACAAAATAATCTCGCTTTTTTGACCCCCAAGACTACCCCACCTTTCTGCAGCTAATTTTTTTTTTTTTGCTTTTTTATTCTAGTTCCTGAATGTAGTAGAATTCATTCATCACCCTCTGTACCTATCTTGCTTATTAAAGCTGATAGGTTACGCATGCGATATGCAACTAACCAAATAAATTATAATCCCAACCTGACACGCATAAGTTAATTAAAAAAATTCAATATTTTACCAAACATACGAATATGCATTTAATTTTTACACAGGGTGGCAATGCAAAAATGTCATTCATAATCAAAAAAATTTAATTATTACGTATTCGCCACAGTTAACGTCAATAATATATACGGTTAACGTCACTACGGTAATAAAGAAAGAAATATTCAAACGTCATACCACTCTGAGTTCTCATTTTTTATTTATAACCCTTTTTTCAACTATTTATTATGCATGCAAGCGGGGTTTTCCAAATCCAAGGTCCAATGTCATTGCGTGTGTGGTGTGTCTCATAGCAATCTGTTTCTTCGTTGCCTATCTCCACACATTTGCTAATTTACCTTTTTTGAATTATGTAAAAATTGTGTTTGATTAAGTGTTACTATCTGACAGTAATGAGTGTATGCGTATGGAAGGGGATCACCCAGGTGCTGATTGGGTAAACATTAATAATTAATTGCACCTGGCGTGGGGTGTCATTGATCTGCTTTTGTTCTTGTTTGCCCCCATTATTACTTTTTACGAGTATATTGCAAATGAGAATTTAATTTACTTTTCATAAAATGGAAAGATAAATACCGGATGGAAATATTGATAAAAGTTTTGCACTTCATAGCGAGTGTGACAAATTTTAGAATACTCGTATATTCATTGATAATGTGATAAATAATTTAATTGCATTTTATTTCATGCAATTTAACAGACATCGCGGCAATAAGTTTTCCTAACCACTTTTATCGTAACCATTAAAAGGTTGTTAAACTGTTATTATTTATGAAAATAAAAATGAAAGATCAACAGTACAAACACTGGTATTTGATTGTGATAATATGTATGTCATATTCTGCTCTCAACATAGCTTTTATCTTTTATCTTTTTATACAGCTTGCGCACTACAAGAGTGCTACTTAACATCATTAATAAAAAAAACTCGACTCCTCTATCCGTAAGCAGCAGGATGGATTTCATCACAACCTGCCCTGTGTAGACCAAACACTCTAAGGATAATATGTAGTCGAGCAATGGAACAGCTCTTTGTAGATCACAGCACGGCGGCGTATCCTCTTAAACAATACGCTGGATGCAGTAAATGCTTTTAAATGCGGCTTACAGCATAATGGGCTGTTGTCTTTACCGTTAGTCCCTACCATCGATTTTCAATAAGGCTGTCTATTCTCATCCATCTTCTTCTTAATTGTACTGGATAAAGATCACAGCGGAATCTGTTGAAACCTTGCCGTTCATCTTGAAGAGCTGGCTTTGACTATTCCAAAACAAGCTAAATAACCTTATACAGGAATCGGAAGAAGTTGGCTTACAAACTAATCGCTCGAAAACAAAGAGCATGAAAATAAGCCCAACCAATCCCAACTTCAGCACTACAACTACAGCATAGAAACTATGAAAAATTTTACGCATCTTGGGCGTTATTTCCATCGATAATGGAGCATAAGAGGACGCACTAACGAGGATTGCGCACAACTCAACGAAACATTGGGATCATCCTTCATCAGTACGAGGTCAAAGTTAAACACTTTTGATACCAAAGGTAAATCCGTAGGCTACTGGCCTACTGACGAATAACCTATATGTGTTGGTCCACAAGTTCTTAAGGCGAATTAAAAAAATTTGGTATCTTGATGTTTATAGCAAATGAGGTCAAGCTGTAAAAATGGAGCTAGAAACGCCACTCGCTATGGAAAAGCTCAGAAATTTGCAGACAAGCACTTGATTGGAATTCTCAAGACGACAGAATTTCAGAAAGACTGCAAGCGTCATACACTGGAGAAAGAAGTTCAGGAGTAAGGAAAATTTTGAAGTCAAATTAAACCCATCGCTAAAGACTGTAATAATTAAAGACATTTCATTGAGACCCTATGATCCCCTTAGAGCTAAAGAAAAATGTCAAATTCTGCATAGAGGGTACATTGTCGGAGGAATTCGATCCCAACTGAGGTACGGCAAGGTTGTGTGCTATCACCAATATTGTTTCTATTGTTGATTTGGAATGTGCTTCATGCTGCTTTATCCATGGGAAAAGAAGGAACTCTTATTTTGGCTCCTGAAGTAGCGTTCACACACATTTAAAGAAACCTTTACCAGGAATTTGTGAGTAAAAATATGCCCTACCATGTGATGTTGGGCAAAAATGCATCAACACCTCCACGTAGTGCCTGCTAGATAGCTATGTCATAGTAAACTAACAGTGAGTGTGTCGTATACTGAGTCTGATTGTCTGACTTGGACCAGCGCAAGTTTACCCGGGTTAACGTCAGCACGCATGTACAAGACTAGCAGAAACCTTATTTGACCTATTCCGACATATTTAGAGCTCATTTGAAGAACTTTCAAAACTAAAGCAGGGGCAACTTCTTACCATGCAAAAACGACTACACCGAGATCTTCGCTGTAGTTAAAGGCTGTAGAGAGGGTGATGCCCTGTCATGTGACTTCTTTAACATCATCCTTGAAAAATTGTTCGAAACTCTTAAGTCAACACCAAGGCATAATCTTTCAAAAGTCTTTAAAGTTAATTACCTATGCCGACGGTATTGACATTATTGGCCGATGTCGGCAGGCAGTAGTCACTGGCGCATTTGCGAATATAGAAAGAAAAGCGCCTTAAATTGGTCAGTGAGGTCTAGCCCAAGTTTATGCTAAAATCAATATTAATGAGCAGAAAGGTCCTACTTCGAACAACTAAGGTGGTTCTATATAAGATAATAATTATCGGTCATTTCGGAGTAAAAATTTTCGTAAGAAATTCGTTCCCTAGTGCATTGATAGGCTTTGGAGGAGCAGATTTAACGATGAACTTTGAAAGCTGTACAGCGACGTCCACGTAGTTGAAAACTACGCACCAGTCGCCTTAGATGGCTAGGACATATAGAGCAAATGATCACCAATGCTCTGGCCCGAAGAGTCTTCGAATATAACACCGAGGGAAAACGCATTGAAAAACGACCTCGCCTTAAGTGCAAGCACATGTAGAACCGACTTGGAGTGTGCAATTTAAGGCAGTTTGCTAAGGACCGGTCTAATTGAAGAGATATGTTAGTTGAGGCCCAGGTGTAGCCGAACTGTAGCGCCACCTAAGTAAAACACTTTGCTTATGAGTTGTCTAAGAAGTGGTGATAGACAGATGGAATCTGCAGCCTAAAGGCTATGGGTACATATAGATACGAGTATCATTAACGACTTTCAATATACATATGTATCAATTACACACCTCACAGAATTAAGGGCTAAAAAGCGTAACTGGTTAAGAGTTATATCAATTGGAAAAATACGTCCTCGAACTCGGCCTAAGAGAAGCAAAGCCTTAAAACTTCTTCAAAAACTTCAAGCGATGTCAAATAATTTCAAATAACTTCAACTTCTGCAACAAAATTATCCTTCCTGTCTAAAAGTAGACTTTGCCCGGTCAATGTACTCATACTAAATTTAGGATTTTTCTCTTTACTTGAAATGCAAAAGACGCTTTGGTTCGGGTGTTCCTAGTGTCATCTCTCGAACTATGATGTCAGTAAAATAACTACGTAAGGCAGTGGAAAAATTGTACTGCATTAAATTTCTAAGCATCGAGCTCCAAGCCGATTAAGTAAATAGCAAAATATTTAATAAACTTGAACTGGAAGTTATTTAAATATAATCTCAAAAAAGTTGTTAAATAACAAACATACGAGATAGGGATTCCCCAAATCGCACTACATGACTTTTTAAATCAATTTTGAAATAAACAACTTTTTATGAGCCAAACGCCACACCGGAAAGCAAAATCATCAGAATTGAATAACAAAAAGAAGCTAAAACCATTTTATACATGCGTCATATTTACATATGTATATGGAGGTGGTTGTGTGGTTAAGAGATATTATTATACTCGTACGAATGTATATGTAATTCAAAAAACGAGATTTTTTTTTTCAAATGTTGATCTCTTGATTAGTTTGACATTTAAAATAAGAAAATTAGTTTTAAATAGCTTCTAATTAGCCTCTGTGTTAGGGGTAATGGTGTTTGTCGTTGGTTACCGATAAAAATATTTTTTTTTTTAACGCCTAAACCAGATTACTTAGTTTAGTTGTCAGATTTTGTAGGCTGCCCACAAAATTTTAAAGTTAATTTTAGCAACTAAGTCCTTGAGAGAGCACAGGAAGAACTTACTCAATAAATGCAGATAATCCGATGATATGCTTCAGTCAAGGTCAACAAACTAAGTCTAAGCTTTGAAACAAACATAATTTTTCTGGCGCCAAAATATCTAAAAAAAAAATCGTGCATGGATCGGAGGTGTGAACTGTGACTATTTCCATATGGTGTTATATCACGAGTTACGTGTTTTCACTGGCGTTGGAAATGACTGCATTCACAGTTCATTAGCAAGAAATAACTTAGATAACAATCTGAGAGGCAGTCGAATTTGTTAATAAATAACATAGATATAACTTTTATCACAAAGTTCCATTTAAATCTTATACCGAAACAGACACAAGAAGTTACAGTTTAATTTTTAATCATATAGAGGTTGGAACTTCGCGTCCCTGCCATATGGCATCTGTCAAATCTATCTATCATCTAGAGTGACAGATAGATAATTCTTGCTTTGACATTTTAAAGTATGGACCGCTTAACTAGCCATTGCAGCACATTACTACAATTTTAGGACAGATAAATCGATAGTGATTGGGATGTCATAAGGACTGTGCATCATCACAGTCGCTGTAAGTTCGTCTGTAGCCGAAGACCCGAAATTGTCAATTCCACGCCACGCTCAGCAATGGGCTTCTCCTAATGCTCCGTTTAGAGTGATTGGCGAATGTGTTTGCATTTACACAGCAACTAAAGTCTGCTGACCATAGAATGCACAGATCATACGCCGAACCGTATGTGAACTGAGAGGATATGGTGTCTTCTTCGAAAAGCTCAACCTGACCGCCTTCAATGAAGCGTTTTTCAGGCAGAAAATCTGACAATTAACGAAGCACTGTTCCGGCTGAAATGTAATGTTATATCTGCCAGGCATATAAGCATTTTCAAGGACAGCAATTAAGTCCCTGGAGTCGTTCTTTTTTATTTCAAAGGTCGCTCTAGACTGACACTCGTCTCCAATGGAGATGGGCGATGATTTGGCACTACCCTAAATATCATACCAAAAAGGCAGGATTTGGACACATCTCTCGCTACGTGTAAATTTCTGCTGACGCTGTCAGTAAGACAAATCGCAGATGAGAGGATAGCACGATCAGGACGTGTCAACTGTCCAGTCAGGCAGGATATTTTAGCAACGCTCAAATGGTTTGATCTTCCTGATATGATAAGATATCACCTCCAATATTAGCAGTATCACAAGGGACGTCTGCTGGACTAAATGAGGCCGTACTTCGGTATACACAGCCACCATATCCTAACCTACGCCGACTGGGTGCTGGAAATTCAACATGTTGATACCGATTTTTCGAATGAAATGTTCCTTATCGGTAAAGCCCAATTCTCGCTTGGCGGATACGTAAGCAAACAAAATATGACGGATAAGAGGCCATTGCATCCACCACCGGTGACATGACTTTATATGTAAGAGATTAAATGTGTTGACTGCAAAGCCATCTAAATTCAATGCTAATCAATGCTAACAAACCCCAAAATGAAATAATTTGTTTTTTCAGACATTTGGCATCATCGGCTCTTGTAATTTGCTTATGATTCTTTTTATTTTCCTTTGTAAAATACAGCGAATTTCTTTATACTAAAATTCGATTCTATTTGGTATTTCGATTTCAATTTTAAAAGAATTCAACGGCAAACAAATTTTCAAAACACATCAGCTGTTAATCAGCGAATGACATGTCAAAAAACTATGCACACATGTTTTGAGCATCGAGGTATTAACACGTTCAGCACCGGGTGTCCACCGGTACACAAAAATGTACCCCCGGTGGACACACGGCGGTGAACTTGTTAAACTTAACTTTAAACTAAACATAAACCAACGGGTAAAGAAAGCGTGTGTATAGATTTTTATCCTTGTAACTGAGAAATGCAACAAAAAATGACCGTTTGGATGTACCGACTGTATTACTTTCGATATTCACTGGTCAATAATGTTATTCTTGCACCATAATATGACTATGCACACGACTCAACAATTGAATCCTTTGTTTAGCGGATATGTTTTTTTATTTATAATATACTTACTACTTAAGTCTACCACTATTCTTGAAATAAATGTACAATTTTTCCCAATCTAAATCTGTTGCTTCTTATAAAAATTACAAACGAAATAAAACCACTAAAATGCAAATTCATAGTAAGTAAATACATGAACGAATGGAATGAGTTCTTATCACTATCTACAATAAGTATATAGACGTCTTCCAAGAATAGAAGCTCCCAAGTACATCATAGTCCTTCATTATCACGTTCCTCGCGATAAGTAATTAAAAAAATAAAAAAAAAAGTATAATCAGAGGTCATGCGAGTATCAGACGTGATTGTTTTGAATTATGTACGAGTATAAGCCCAAAACATTTATTTTATTATAGGAAATAAATTTAAGTTAGCACCGAATTGTTAGTGCACGGAATTTAAATCTGAAATTTTTTTATGAATAATACTTCGGAGAATTTTTTTGTTTAATCGTACGTTACATCACGGTAATGGCACAACAAATATTATGTTGTTTTCTTCGTATTTGGGGCTTGACTCAACCGGAGTACACACCAGCATCATGAATCGCATTTTTAATTTGCATGGATTGTTTCTTTTTTTCTTTTTTTTGCAACCAAACAAACAACTTTGCAATCGGTAAAACGTGATTTAAATTTTAAATACCAAACTGGATCTGAAAGAAAAAAACAAACGCATTTTTTTCCTATCAAGGGAAAAACCTAAACTAAGGTTAGCAGGGAAATTTCATTGCTTAAGAAGTACTTGTTCGGGTTTATTTTTTGTTTCGTAAGGAAAATTACCAACTTGTGAAGCTCACTATCTACATACATATGTATATGGTGAGATAAAGAGTATGGAACATGCTCATAGGCAAATATCTAATAATTTGCCAGAAGAGTTGCATGCCATCATTCCTACGAGTGTGTAAGTTGTAGATGGCAGAGGGTGCGGAAATGTGTCTTATCCAGGGCCAAATACTGATTGAACAGAACACAAGAGCTATTAAAAAGAAAACGTGCAGGTATTGCAAGAGTTCTGACAATTAGTACTGGTCACTGGCCCATCGGGTTTCATGCGGGCATAATAGGCATTACATTTAATGCATATAGTCGAAAAAGAATCAATTTTACACTTCCTTTGCAGGCAACGCAAATTAGGTAAGCCCTTCTTTGTTAACCTAATAGAGTTAGTGGGGATAAGTATTGGGGACATTATCAGTTTCCTCAATGTAACGGGGTGGATTTAAATATTCTTTACTCTTTTTCTCTTATCCCTATTAGTTTACGCTCGTTTTTACATCCGACAGGTCACTTGAGCATAGTTGATTGATACAACCACTTCTACCTGCCTGCATAAATTATGGCAGATTCTTATTCCCGATTTATAATTAAAAGTCACTGCAAGGAGATATGTATACCTTTCATCAGGCGTCAACAAGTTCAATAAATAAATTCAGTGCTTTACATTCATAATCTCGAAAGATGTGGTTCTAAAGAGAATGTTTGTGTTAAGGGTCTCTTCCAAGGTAATGCAAAACAGTTGACCGCATTATTCCGTTTATTTTCGTACAATAAACTAAACTAGTATCAGAAGACTGTTCCCCACTTACCCGCAGGTACTACTCGACGCTGATGACATAATGATAGTCATCAACACTCAAGCCAGACTACAACATACGCTTGACATCTGGAAAGAAAACCTGAAAATGGAAGGATTACCACTGAATTCTGATAAAGGCAAAGTAACCTTGTTCAAAGGAATACCACCTAAGCACGAAACAAAATATCACCAGCAACGGAAATAACATCGAAACAGTACCAACTTTTGAATATGTAAGTATGTAGGCTATTATTTCACATGAAGGTAAATGCAACCAGGCGGTATTGAATCGCAGGAAAATGCAATGTCGGTATACTTGAAAGTCAGCGCAGCACTACTACATAAACAAAAGAGAAATTTTAACAGAAGTAAAGCCAAAGCTATACAACAAAAGAGAAATTTTAACAGAAGTAAAGCCAAAGCTATACAACAGACTAATCGTCCTTTACGGAGTCCAGTCCCTATTTTTACTCGATAAACACCTGAGCCACTTTCAAGCGACAGAGATGAAATCTGAAGATGAGTCACCAGGAAAACCAGAAGGGAAAGAATAAGAAACAAGAGACCGAGGGCAGAAATAGGAAAAAAATAATCATAAGGGCAGAAATAGGTGAAAGAAGAACGATTAAAATGATGAAATTAGAATAGGCGGTCCTAGATAAAGGCGTAGGCCACGAAACACGTTGAAACAATGCATCCAAACTATAGGACACAAAGGGGGAAGCCAATCACCGGGTCCAACCACAGATTAGAAAATGGCTTGACATATTATATACTTAAACGGATCTGGCGAAACACTGTCTAATAAAATGTTTCTTTCAAATGACTTCTGCGGGTGATGCAGGGACGAAGAGGAAGAGAAAACCACCCTTCCCCTCATATGTACCTCTCCGAACCCGCCTCAAGGAAGACTTCTCCATTCTTCTTCAGGGAATCTTTTCTTCAGTAACCTTAATGAACTGACATCCTTAAACGTCATGACCATCTTCAGCTCCATTAAAAGCTTCAGTCTCTGAGTAGCCAAAGTAGAAAGATCCATAGTATCACAAAGGTCCACTTCTAGTCTAAGTATGTGTGTATCTAGGTACAGACAGTCTTCCAGATCTAACCTTACCTCTAGTTTGGCAGTCATATATATACATATGTACATAGCTGAAGTGGATTTAAGCTGTATACTAAAGTAATTTGAAATAGGGAATAAAAATGGAATTCTTGCGCAAAGCTACTTTCAGTTGGTTTCCCCTAGCCCTGTATTTTTTTGCTTATGAAATACGAGTATTTACATACTCTGAGCAAAGTAATAGTCATCATTAATTACTTAGATAATGTTACACTTCAAAATAAACCATCTACTAACAAGATTTTCAAGCTATGTACGAGTATATCATTCCTCATTGAACTTTATTAAAAGACAAACAAGGTCAGCCTCAACTCGTTTGTAGTCGAAGAGAGAAAGAAGTGTGTTGAGTACAAAACCAGGACTTAAGAAAAATACTAATTATTAAATGAATATGTTAAACTGCAGATAAACCAATGACATGATCACGTTAATGAAATGCAGACAAGTTTAGACGTACATAAAAACCTTAAGAATAAATCCTCTACTATTGGTATAATCAGTAACTTTAATCAAGTACCACTTAAATATAAAGCAAATGCTTATATCTAAGCAGATACAAAAGTATAATCCATGATTTATGGATTCTATCATTCATAGATACATATTAGTTGGTTATATGAAGTCTACCTGTATAGGTAAGTCCACTGCTTAACCTGTTATGCACAGATATTTACTCACCTTTTTATATCACAAGTATTAATTCACCGCCTTAGTTGTTGTTTTTCTTATATGAAAATATTTTTGATAATAGAAAAAATCAAAAACCTTATATTAATCCAAAAAAGTGTTTTTTTGCACTTTTTTTGGAAAATATAAATAAAAAGAAAACGAGTTTTCCTTGTCAAATATAAAACTGTGTTCCACAATGGAAATGGAAACTTTTACTTTTCTTTCTATTTTTTTTTTTTTTTTTTTCGTTTATTATATTCGCACTTTCAAAACTTGTTATTGATGTTTCAGTGTAGTGGTGGTAGAGGTAATGTTCACTTTTGAGTCACTTGTCAATTATTAATATATTTTTTTTTTTTAACGAATCTTAATTATTTTAGTAGCACAAATGATTCAATACACGAGGTGATGAATAAACTGAGCTTGTCGGTTTGGCTCAATGGGAGGTAGTCATACTAATTAATTGGTAACGATGTGTAACGGCAGTCGCAGTTGCCTAGTGAAACTCTTTATAACGCCACTCGTAGGGTAATTTGAACCGATGTTGCTCGATTCTCAATAAAGACTAAAACTTGATGTGACCATTAGGCTGCGACTAAGGCTTTCGGATTGTATAGCTCTCGCGTTGATGTTTATTTGAGTTGAATGTTTCTGGTGGGGATTCTGATAGTCTGAATGAAGTTTATTCACTTGTGCGGGAGTTATTTGTAATTTTTGTGTATGTATTGTTCTAGAGAGGGGTAACCACACTGTTCGGATTCGGAGATAGATTAAATGCATATTTTTATTGTCTTTTGGACGACTGTAAATAGTAACGAAATCAATGTAAAATGGAAATATATATACCTCATGAATTGTGTAACCAAAATATTAGTAGGGGGTTAGGTTAAGGTAGGTATGTACATAAGTCAGCGGCTGACTTAGTCCACGTAGGGTCTATTGTGCCTGGTTTTAGATAACCCTGGGAACATAGGAATAAAACCTTAACATTAGTATTTGGTTGGTTTCAGAGGGTGAGCTTGGGCCCTCCAAGGAATAGTTGTGGGATGTGAAAATTATGTATTGAGAGGAGTTGCAGGGATTGGGATCATGGGAAGTATAAAGGGACACTGTATCGTATAGTGGTCATCTTGTTCGTCTAGCGAACTCCAATATGTCACTGAATACTAATTACTTTCTTCTGTGTGTTGATGGCAGTATCGCCGAGGATCGCAGTATCTTCAGTATTAACTGCAACGCTGTTGCAGGGAAGTGGCAGAGGAAGTGATATATTTACGTATATCTGCCCTCACAGATGGCAGAGTTCAATGCTAATTTTGCTGTATTGTTCCTTGTTTTTTTTTACTACAGACCTACCCACTTTGCATAAATCTTCGTCCAGTTGTTAATGAACTCCTGTCGTGTATGGACATTGATTATCGTTTTAATAGTTGTCAGAATGATCCCTATTGTCTTTTTGGGATTCTGTTCTCTATTCACTTCTTTCTTTGCCAGTTCATCTGCATTTTCGTTTCCCGGTACCCGTGTGAGCCGAACTAAATTCAATTTACTCACTCCCTTACTATTCGTGATTTCGACATGTCTTTTGCTATAAAGACGGTCTTTTGATCCCCAATAGCGTGGCCTCTCTTCTGGTTGATGTTTGACTGCTCTCTTACACATCAGCTGCTCCGTACATAGCCACGTTTCCTGATATCTAAGTACTCAATGTAAAAATATATCGGGAAGCTGAAGGAAAAGATTGCACTCTTTGCAACTTACGTGAGGAGGACGGTATTATTCATTTCATAAGAATATGCTAAATTTTTACAAATTTTAACTAAACTTTTTTGGAAGGCAGACATTGCGGAAGATGTAATCATCAGCCTAGTTAACGGAGCAATTGAGAACGGCTGGGTAACCACATATACATAACTTTATTAAGAAGGCTTTAGATGAGTAAAACTCTTACGTTTATGCAAATTAATTGGCCACTATATCCCTCCACCAGACGACATATGTCAAGTTTTAATATACATATGTGTGTTAAGGACAATCTACGTTGGAATGACCACATTTTCAACGTTTAAATGTTTAGGATTTCTTAAACGGCGCAAGAAAGAAGTGAACCCTTTGATCTGGCTGCGATATACATATACATACACTGGCGATCATTAGGATGAAGCCATACATTTTTCAATCGATTTTCACTCTTTATACCTCTTGGAAATTTTGTACCCGGAAACTTTTACTACCTGTGAACAGGCACATATTTTCCCAACAGGAAGTCATAAAATTAAAGTGTAAATAAGAAACGACCGTTGGAATTTCCCAAGATCAAACAATGAACTACTTAAGAAGCGTATAAAAAGATGCGCCACTAGGATGAGGCCATTCGTTGCAGGAGTTCACATCAGCGATTTTTTTCAAAGTTTTGTTAAGAATATTTAAAAAAGCGTTGAAAAGAACTGTTTTTATTTAATTTAAAAAAAAAAATGGGTACAAAATTTCCAAGAGGTATAAAGAGTGAAAATCGATTGAAAAATGTATGGCCTCATCCTAATGATCGCCAGTGTATGGACATATCACTTGACAGCGCCAAGCTGATGTGTTATTGCCAGAATTTATAGCAGAGCCGAGGTAGACAAAGTCCCTTACTGCCTAAAAGATATTGCTGGTGATTGTAACGTTCTGTCCAATTCGCCGCTGTGGTCTGGTGGACACAAAATCAATCGCAGATGCAATCCAAATATAAGGATCATAATGGAAAACGATAGCGATTCCTTGAAGTAATTCCATATTGTTTTGGTTGGCTTTGAAAATGCATTCGACAGAAAACCACGAGATCTGGGTGGATCTGAGACAATGAGAAGTTCCAGAAACCTAGAACAAAGACACAAGTAAGATGCCCTGAGAACTGCCTTAAGTCCTTCACTCTTTATTGCAGACCTTGATTATATAGTTGAAGCTAAAGTGACGGACTCCAAAGTACACGTGTTATTCTTTTCTGAAGATGGAGACATCATGAAAGAGGATCGTAGGTCCCTACAACGAACACTATGTATCCACTACAAAAAATGACTAGTACTTGTAATGCCTATTCTCTGATCCAGTCAGGCCTATTCCACACATTTATTTGAATGGAACAGTACTTTTCAACTGCTAAAAGCTTAAATATCTGGCATCTATGATAGCAAAGCAACTTGTGATGACGACATGAATCACCACATAAGCATAGAGTGACGGGAAAACTCTGCTGTCTTATGTATATGACTGACAAATGCCCCTTAAGCTATAAGAAAAGGTCTATGCCACAGTTGTGCATCACAAATGGTTGACAATGTTGGACAATATACAAAGAATATGAAAGTAAATTAGCGTGAAAAAAAGTAAGAAACAGTTATGTTCACAGAAGAGAATACCGTCAAGAAGGTCAATAAACGTTCCACTTATATCACAAAGGAGAGGTAGGCCTAAAAACTCCTGAATTACACAAATGCAATAATGCAACAGATTCAAGCAGGCAAACCCCACAGGTGGGTCAGTAAATTTGACGAAGTGATCCAAAATCGGGAAGCCTGACTATATTTATTGACTCTATAGGTGGCTCAGTAGAAATATCGTAAAGTATGAAGGTTATGATCTTTTTTATAAATTTAACCTTGCCGAAAAAAGAAGAAGCTGAGGCACAAAAAGTATATCAACGACATCCCGGCGTGTCTTTAATGCTTCATGATCCAACGATTTTAATCGATTCTCGTAGGAGGGTAAATTGATTTGATCCCGTGTAGGTATCTACGCTGAAGCGCTTCGATTTTCGGAATGCGGATTTGACGGTAGGATGACCTGGCTGACGTATTCAAGGAGTGGTCTAACGAAGCACATATAAAGGGATTTGGTGACATAGAGACTAGATCAGTGTACGCACGATACCCAGGTCGTTGAAGTTACTGTCGGCACAAGCTCATTGTAAGTAGAGTATGTTGTTTGTTAGAATTGGACCTTTACAGTGAATGAGAATCAGTAGTGCATGAAATACCTCTAAAGGTTTTCATGTCATCTGCTTACATCTTTAGGTCAAATCCAGGAAAAGCAAGCTCGGCAATAAGTCGTCAAAGATCAGGCGCTCTATATGGGTAGAGGCATTACTGAGGTCGCATTTGACACGAAAGATCCTAATAAACCCCTGCGCAGACAAGACTTAACCTTTCAAGTTGAGAAAGAAAAAGTATAATTCAAAATTAAAGAGGGTATAAAAAAAGGAGGTTAGGAGAGACGATGTGTGCTAATTCTGAATCTTTGGAAATCGTACTTTTCTGGCAATACTGAACAAATATTTAGTATCCACATTCGTGTTGCGCGGTTAAACAAATCTGTATTTCACTGTGCGCCCGAAAAACAGACCGTAATGCGTAGGGATTTGAGGAAAATGTCACATATTGCGATCGAACTGATGAACTGCCGGGCCATAGTCATAGATTTCATCCGAACAGTTATGGTGGAAATACCAATAAAAATGTGTTAAGTATCCAACATTACGCAGGCGATCGAGCGAATGAAGTTGTGGGGGTTCCCGACCTGTCGGATCAATATAAGCTTTATAGAGCGTGGCCAAGTCTACAGGAAGCGTTTCCATCTTTAAGAAAAGTTTTAGAACTTACAGTTTATTCGAAAAGAAAATTGAGACACCTTCTCGCTCAGTGTTCCCACACACTGACCACTGAGTCACGGCGTTGGTAGGTAGGTAGATGGGTGCGCCTTGTGACATAGAGTCACTGCTCATTTAGACCACGTCGGTCCATTGTGCCCAACCTCACGGCGGCACGGCGTTCACTGCTGGGTAAATTGTCAACACATTTTTTTAATTTATGGCGAGAAGTCCCTCTGTGTCCAAAGGTGTAGTCGTCTTTGGGCAGATTTGTCTTGCAACCAATCATGTACATAACTAAAGTCATTACAATCGGGTTCAGTGCTGTCATTCCAGAACCCATGTTTGAAGAAATCAGCAAAAATGTTGGATATTGTCTTTGAGTCGGGGGACAAAGAGTAAGAAAATGTTTATGTAAAAGGATAACCTTCAGATTTTCTTTTAAGATTGATTCACGTCGTCTGCAAACTTCCCGAAGAATCGAACATCTTTTTTTGGTCTGTTTTTTTTTTCACTTTTTGTTAAAATTTTCCTCTAACAATTCGAAGGAAATTTGCGGCAGTGCTCTGTTCCTCCCGATGCGATGTTTTTCTTAGGGCAGAGCTATTCTCCTTCTGTCACTGAAGACACTCATCGTAAACCAACTTTTGTTGCAGCCTGGTAAAACGTGCACATCAGTGCCACTTCTGATTGCTTCCTGGCAACGATTCTACTGATCTTCCGTACCTGATGAAAACATTCAATTCTTCGCGAGAGGAGTGTAAACGCTCACAAACTATTGTACAATGTTTCTCCCAATGCGATATGTTTCTTGGTTTAGACCCATTCCTTCCAGATCACGCTGTGAGGACGATGCATTTTTCGAAGATGATTCTATTCACTTCTACACTGACGGGTCAAAAACCAAAGACGGAGTCGGTGCATGTGTTTTCTCCGATAAGCTTAACCTTAAGCTCTCCTTCCGTCTGCCTAATCACTGTAGCGTGTTCTAGGCGGGAATAATGGCGATAAAAGAAGCCCTATCTTGGCTTAAGAAAAACGTGATATCTGCCAGAGTTATCCGCATCTTTTCTGATAGCCAGGCAGCAATCAAATCCCTGGAATCGACCTCTATAAACTCTTTAGTAGCCCTAGACTGCCATTCGTCTCTTGTGGAGATGGCGGAGCAGTTCAATATTCACCTGTGTATAGAGGCATAGAGACATTCCAGGGAATTGTAAGGTCGATGAACTCACCAAAAAAGGAACAATGGCACCCTAGGTATTCCAATCGCTACTCGCAAACTTAAACTTAAGCTGGATGCTACCGAGAGTACAAATCTTAGGTGGACAAGTGGATCAACATGTCTAGCGACAAAACAGATTTGGCCAAAGCTGGATCTGAAACGCTCTAAGAATTTGATTTCTCTCAACAGATTGCATATCGGCACCACAATAGGTGTCATCACCGGACACTGTCTAATAGGCAAGCACGCTACAAGGCTGGGCCTCTTCGCGAACGATTTCTGTAGAAGCTGCATGGATGAAGAAGAGGAGGAAACTATTCCTCACCTTCTTTGTTTCTGCCCAGCTCTCTCCCGTAGAAGGAAACTCCACTTAGGAGCTCCCTATTATAATGATACAGGCGACCTGATGAATATTGACATCAAGAGCCTCCTACGCTTCATAAGAAGCTCTAATTGGTTTTAAGACGAGTAGGAGGAGGGAGGCTTCTCCCATGATCCACGTGGTATCACAACGGACCTATCATTGGTCTAAGTGTGCTGGCGAATCCCAGCTGGCAGCCACTTCAACCTAACCTAACCTAACCTAACCAAGACCCATTCGCCTTGGGCTTCCTTATATTACTTTCCCCAAAATGTTTTGTTCGGGATATCCGAAAACATACTTTAGCTGCAATCAACTCCCAAACAATACTTCAGTATGACAACAATTTTGTCGATGTTAGTATCCATCCCTCCCCTCTGCAAAACCTTCATTCCTCCCTTAGTGGTTATGTCCCACCGACCGGCTGGGAACCACTGCTAAACAATGACAATCGATTTATTTTTATCTTCGGTTGGATAGTTTATCTAATATTAACGTACCTATCAGCAAGTGAGGATGGGGTTTTTTCCTTATTCAAAAAGGTGAACCCCTCGAAATGTGAACAGCCATGCTTTAATTAGTTCACATTGTCAAGATAGTAAAATAAATCAATTTTTCGATAAGGATTCAATTGAACGTTCAGAGCAAAAGAAATCGGTACATCATCCGGTTTAGTTTATTTGACAAAACACCTTCGAAGTGCATATATAATCGTAGCTAATAATTTAGCCAATATTTGGGGCCAAAGTTATTCCACTCCCTGTACAATCTTTCAACGGATTGCTAATATTTAATGTTTTAAGAAGTTTTATAAACGGTAATGTTTACTTGTTTGTTTTGCGTCAACAACGCCTGCCGGCCATCTTCTTCGAAGTACTGCAACTCATTACCATAGAGCTTGATTCCTCCTTAACTATTCGTTTGCCTAACGCGTCCCGCAGATCTGCCTCCCTGGGGAGCGGATTCCACTGCAACGTATTAAATCCTCAAGATAATACCTAGACACCCATTTACGAAGGTCTGCGGCTTATGTTTTTAAGTAACCACATTCCAGGCACTGCAAACCCTATTGCATTATCGATTCTTATTGGACGGAACGGAACAATCGCAGCTTGCTTTTTATGCTGAGAACATTGCTTCTCCAGACTTCAGATAGCAAACCAAACACAGCTTTTGACCTCCTGATTCTGCTTCATACATTCAGGTCAGTGCTACCGCGCTTAACCTAGACCGCACTTTCTAGATATAGAATGTCTACTTTCTTGAATTCATGTCGTTTTGACTGTATTTATTTAGACATCAAAAATATTAGAAAGCAGAGAAACATAGTCAGTGAAATCGCAGTATTAAGGGTAAGATGTAATGGTCCATCAAAAAACTTCTTTCGATGCTGCGTGGAGTACATCACTGATACCACAAGGAACAACAGCGGAGACAGTATGCATCCCTGACGTACTTCAAAATCCTGCGATGGGGGGTCCATGCCTAAATCGTGACAACCTTCCACCCTTTTCGATCCAGGACACGCTGCTTCCAGTTTTCCGGACCAGATACTCTGGCATAAGCAATAGCTTGGTTCTTTAAACGAAGGTTTGTCTTCCTTTTCGTCTCAAAACTGACCGCTGTCCATTCGCTCAATGTGGCCAAGCCAGTGTAGTCGGCCCATAGAGTTCACAGTTGTATCTTCTCCTCCATTCGCCATCCTCGCATATGGAACCGAATATTTGACGAAGAATTTTGTTCTCTGCTCTGCTTTCCTTCGCATTGGCCCCATAGAGCAGAACTTGCACGGTAAATGTTTTGTAAAGCAAACATTTCGTCCTCCGAATAATGAGTTTTAAACCCAGTTGTTTCGCCAAACTGAAGTAGCAGCGGTTTCCTTGGGTTAGTCTTCGTCAAATCTTCACTAAGATATCGTTTGTGGAGTTGATGTTTACTCCGAAGTAGATAAACTCCTCAAGGATGAATGCCATATGCATATGCGGCTTTGAAGTCGATGAAGTCCTTCACTACTTAGAAGAGCTTGCGTTCCGGGCTTGAAGTCAACTGCCAGGAGCTTGGTTTTACTACAGAATATCCAAATATCGTTTATATCCCGGAACTCTTCAATATCCGTGAGATAAGAGACTACGTATACCCTTTTTTCTGAGCAGGATCTTCTTCTCCCCCCTTCTTTTGGCTCGATATTATCGGCACTCTCGCATTCACTCTTGATAAGTGCTATGAGTTTTTCGAAGCATTGCCCCATTATAATCTGTAAGGTGTAAGTGTGATGCAGGAGAATCTACCGCCAAAGCTTGCCTGTTGAACGTCGAGAGTTGAATCTAAATGCTCCTTTATAATTCTAATATGATTCGAAACAATATCTTGGGTACGGCCCTAAGAACACATAACATACCTCTTCAGTTTCCACAATCCATCAGATTTCCTTTTTCCATTCCATCGGAAATTGCTCATTTTCCCAAAGTCTCCGTGTGAGTAGGTGTAACAATTTTCCTGATGTATTTGGTGCCGCTTGAAATAGTATGGCAGAGATGTCTTTATTTTTGGTGAAGGACTTGATTTTCGTTTTCGCTGCCGTTATTTCGGCACCTCTGTTGAGAACCATTATAAATGTGGCTAAGCACTAGAGAGATATCTCCATCTGATCCGCATCCGAGATCAGAAGGTTATGTTGTTTAATGTTGTTTGCAGTCCAATGAGCTCCTTGGTGATGTTATCATATCTGCTTATTGCTTCTTTAGCCGTTGAGGCAAGTGATAATTACCTTTCTATTAAGCTAATGTTACACACCGTGAAGATCGTTGAGCGGGTATTAGACGGCCGGTTGCGGCAAATAATACAGCTATCTAATGACCAGTGCGGGTTTGCCGCGGGTTAAATCACCCACAGATGCAATCCAAAGTATAAGGATCATAATGAAAAAACATCGAGATTTCTTAAAGGATCTGCATATGCATATGGTCTTGATTGTTTTGGAAAAAGCATTTGACGGGCAACTAAGAGATCTGGCATGGGTGGCGCTAAGATATGGAGGGGTTCCAGAACCCTACGTGCAGACGATTATGAAAATGTATGACGGAGCAAAGACAAGAGTAAGATGCCCCGCCGGAGGAATCGAAGAGTTGAAGTCGGTGTGCACCAGGGAAGCTTCTTAAGCCCTTTGCTCTTATTGCAGTCTTAAATTATTTGCTTGAAGGAAAAGTGATGGACCCAAAGTGTATCATTCAATCTTTGCTGACGATGACATCATAAGTGAGAATCAAGCGTCCATGCAACGAGCGCTTGATGTATACATGGATGTTTTGGGAGGAAATGTGTATCGTATTAGTCCAAAAAAGACAGAGTACTTGTACTTCTCTGATTAACTCCAACCTAGTCCAGACATTTATTTGAATGGAAAAGTGATTCCCAAGTGCGAAAAGTTCAAGTACCTGGAATCTATGATTAATAGCGAAGCAACTATTGATGACAACATCAATCATCGCGAAAGCGAAAAATGCACGCTAAGCTGAAAGGAAGGCTTTACACCGCAGTTGTTCGTCCGACCCTCATAAACGGTTCACAATGCTGGAGAATATACCAAAAGTATGAAAGTAAATTAACGACAGCTGAGATGAAGATGCTTCGCAAGAGTAACAAGGTTTGATTAAATTAGAAGTTCAAACATCCGGGGAAGCCTTCACGTCAAAGAAGCACGACTGGAATTGTTCATGTTCAAGGGCACTGTTAATCAATGTTCCTATACAAGCGCCGAAGAGATGCAAACCAAAAAACTCCTGCATCACACAAAGCAGCACTCGATTTGCCTCAGTGACGAAGTGATCCAAAACCGGGAAGCCTTTATATATAGATACTTTTTGAGGTCAAATCGGCAAACCCTACGGGCGAATCAGTAAGGATGCATTAAAGTGGGAGGATAGAGATCCCTATAATCCTGATTATATACTTGCCGGATAAAAGGAAAAGCATAAGAAGAAGAAGTCTTTATAAACTAACCTTAAAGGCGCAAAGTAATAGAAATTGTTAACCTATTGCAGAATATGTTTGCACCGACGAGTAGATATGTACATTCAGTAGGTAATCTATTCACATTGTTTATATTGTTATAAACGCAAACAAATCGGAAAAGGGGGTTTTCCTTGTATTTAAAGACAACCTATTACTCAAGTGATGCAGATCATGATTTGTAACCACTTACAGAGTTATTACTCCAGAAGAAATCCCAAGTTAGTCACGTTTAACACAATGCAATTTTTCCGGGTTTCTTAGAACATTTAATTTAGAATCTGTAAGAGTGAAATAATTTTATTAATTGCAATTAAAAACGTGATCATGCATTAAAATGGATCAGTTATATTCTGCACCTTTTGTTTCGTGTTGTGGAGAATATTTAGTTGATTTCGAAATTTTCATTTTCTTAAAAGGTATGTACCCATTAACTGTACAACAGGTAATTTATATGAGTAAGGGCAAAATAATAGTGGCATAGTGACTAATCATGGCCTTAGTTTGTGTTGATGGGGATTGATTACCAGTAAGAGATTCCCTTTCTGGAATCTGGACTAACCTCTTCCTGGCTTGCATGCTATCAATCCTTTCAATAGGTTAGGTTGGGTAGAGAAGAGTTATGGGATCATCAAAACTATCAGGCTCCATAGTCCCCCCATCGCGATCCTTTAAGTAAGGGAGTACCCATGTACTCAACATGCGTACCTGAAGAGAAGATCCACAGAGACGGCCCTGCACGAGGTTGTGCGCACTATCGAGAGGTCACTTCATTACAAAGAATATATGTACTCTTACCACCTTCTTAGACAAAGAGGGAGCGTTTAACAACACTGAAGCGATCCAAGAATCTCTTGCCGAGCTAGGCACAGAGGAGCATATCAGTAAATGGATTGTTTCCATGCTAAGAGTAGAGGAACTCCTCTCAGAAGGAGACGACTGGACAGAGAGGGTTTCAAGGTGGTTACGTATGCGGACGATTTGGTAATTTTAGTGTCAGGAAAGTTTCTCTCTGTGATAAGCCAGCTCATGGAGGGAGGTCTGGATTTAGTACGATCATGGGCAACGAACTGTGGCCTTGGTATAAATCCTGATAAAACTGATCTGACCAAACTGAACGGCCGGGCACTCTCCTTATCCTCTAGTGCAAAATATCTAGACACAACCCTCGACTCTAAACTTAGTTAGAAGCTAAATATTAAACAACGAGTGAACGCATGCAATAAAACTTTCGGCAAAAAATGGGGTCTTTAGCCAAAAATTACTCTTTGGATGTACACAGCCGTCGTACGTCCAATTCTCACTTACGTAGCTATCGTATAGTGGCCTGCCTCAAGCAAGAAGTACAATATCAACAGACTAAAAAAAGTTCAAAAAGCAGCGTGCATAGGAACCACGGGCGCTCTGAGATCCTGTCCAACGGATGCTCTTACTGTGATCCTTTACCTGCTCCCTCTTGAACTTCACATTAGAGATACAGCTTTATGTTGTGCAGTCCGGCTCAGAGAATCTGGGTGCTGGACTGCTACGCATTAAGGCCTGGAGACGGTACCAAATAACCTGGTTGCATCTTCGACCGATTATAAAACTCCAACTTTAGATTTCATAAAACATTTTTCTGTCATCTTTCCAATCAGAGCGGTAAAGTAGTCAGAGATTTTGATGCTACTATCTATACGGACGGATCGAAAATGGACTGTGGAGTCGGCGCAGGAGTTTTCTCAGACAAGCTGAACGTCTCGAAATCTTTCCGTCTACCTGATTTCGCCAGTGTTTTTCAAGCAGAGCTTCTCGCGATCCGTGAGGACTGCCGATCACTGAACACTCTCTCAACATCCAACCGTAATCTTGCTATCTTTACTGATAGCCAAGCTGCTATCAAAGCTATTGATTCAGCTACCACATCCTCAAAACTGGTGGAGCAATGCCGGGAAGAGCTAAACAAACTAGATGCTCAGTCAAATATCCCCCTTATCTGGGTCCCAGGACACAGCAACTATGAGGGAAACGAGCGGGCAGACGATCTGCCCAGACAAGGGTCAGCTCTTAGCGGTTCGCTAGCAGAAAGAGTCAATGTTCCACTAGGAGTCGTTAAGGGTAACATTCACAATCACTTCTTAAAGCTGGCCAACCTAGGTTGGAACATGCTTTCCAGCTGCGCTATATCAAGAAAGACATGGCCCAGCTATTGCATACCTAGCAAATGAGCTACTAGGTAGATCAAGACCAGATATTGCCAGAATTGTAGCCGTTAGCACGGGCCACTGATAGATAGGAGACCATGCAGCCAAGCTTGGTATCCCCCACAACACCTCCTGCCGCAGCTGCAGAGATGCTTACGAAAAAGAATCTCTTCTTCACTTTCTATCTTTCGCCTCAACCGTAAACAACTTTCTTTACAACCAGGTTACATGAGTTTTGTGGCGCATTCTAGCGCTAATTGTGTTTCTATCTAAAGAAACAGCCAGCTCTACCTACCTACTAACCTACCCATGTCCTTAATTTCCCTACAGAAATTAAATACAACCTTGTTTTGGATCAAAGGAGTATCTTCCAATGTGTTTTAGTCTTCTCTGGGCAATGCTTTAAGAATTCACAGATCAAAAGTTGTATATCCTCTGAGACGTCTAGGTCATTGCATCGTCGTCAAGGAGTCTTCGGGCTCCAATTCATTGCAATACCTCTATACATCTGTATTCGATAAACCTAATCTCATTAGAATCCAACGACAAGAAAGTATCCCTATCGCTGTTCCTTCAATTCAAATTTAATTCAAAAGATGCTTTTTTTTCACAAAATTTTCATACTGTGCTAGATTTCTCGCGAAACCACAATGGCTTTCCTGCAGGAGGTTACATTTCGAGAAAAGGTAATTTTAAAGAGAACTTAGTAATTCAATTTTAAATTTACAATACTCTTCAATTATTTTAAGTAACTAGCAAACGAATATTTAATATAAAACCTGTATTAAAAAAAAAAAACAAATTAAAAGTTATTTATAAAGCTTAAGGGGATATCTGTGATATGTAACTCTTAGATATTTGTAGTACACGACAACATCTATACGAAGTTGGACAAGCATTATTTTGATCAATATACCTACAGTTACCATCTGACCATCCTGTTTAAGGTACAATCGAGAAGAGTAACCCAGGAACGCCCCTCAAAGAAGGCTCAACAAATAGGGTGGAAAATAACCACATTGGACGAAGACATGTTCTCCCTGGTCTTTGGGGAGTCTAAGATAACTTCAGGGCCACCAAACAGTATGGCTGCAGTTATTATACAAGTAACTAAAATTTGCGACGTATCCATGGTAGTGAAGACATCAATAAATCGCAGGCCACTGGTAGAACAATGACATATCAGGGCTACATATGTATGTAGCAAGTGCCAAAGAGCGAGATGATTGTTCCAGCGATCCAGAGGTTCGCCCTCCCAATCTGATCTGCAGTTAGAATATAAAACCAGGCATAGAAATCTGAATATAGGCATCCGAAGAAGCAAGAACAGCACACACCAATAGAGCAAATAGAACTACCACAAGAAATACAGGAGATTCCAACCGTCCTCAAATGGAACTCCTAGATGTATGCAGACGATTCGAAGAAAGGAAATCGCTGAGATTAGGGAGCATACCATACATGGTCCTTAAACTAGCCATCAAAATAAATCCAAAACTTTTAGTCCAGTTGCATAACAGGCGTTAAGGAGAACAGGCCTTATCAGACCAGTGGAAACAGCAGCGTCTAAAGCCAGAACCACACTTGTCTCGTGTGATTTGTCGCTGGGTGGTGTGTCATGGCGCTGACTGTGCAGACTAATCTCGTGGGTTTCATTCATTTCAATCTGCTATGACGCGTCATAAACAGAATCACACTTGTCTCGGGTGTTGTGACGCGCTACAACGCCCTTAAGCCATGTGTCGCAAATCAAAAAACTAGGGATAGCGCCACGGCTCACCACCTAAGACAAGTATGGTTCTACCCATAAGAAATGCATGATAGCCATAACGTATCTAACCCTCCAAGTTCGAGACGACAAAGAAGACCGAACCTCTATTTTAAGGATCAAGCTATTGCGAATGCTGTAGCACTTGGTCATAAAAACTGGAAACAGAGAGCACAACGTCGAAGATGATGTAAGTAAGACGATGAGTTAAAATTTGAGTTAGCATTCCCATTACTTTCATTTGTTTGCTCCATAAAGCTCATTTGTTTGCTTGGCGTAAATATCATATTTTATTTCTTCTTAATTTTCTGAAATTGATTGCAAAATTCCACAGGTTAGAATACTTTTCTAATTTATTAAAATTATAGAAATAGATACTGAGTCAAAGACTGCATTAAAATCTGCGAAGGAAGCGTAAACGTTAAAGCGTCATTACTTCTTTACCTTTTGCTCATAAAAATCTGCATACATCCCATAAGTATTTAAACTGCTGTTACCATGAAGGATATGCCTTTGTAGTTTCTCCTGGGTTTGAATCTCCTTTTCTGAAAATTTGAAAAGTTAAAGACCATGAATATATCTCCACTTTAACTTCACTTTACATTTTCGTAAATACTCGTAATTGCGTTGGCTTCGTGAAAAAGTTCTCGGATTTTTTTTTTAAAGAATACGTTTTTGATGTGAAGACACTTGGCGATCTGTTTTTTTGTTGGTAAGGAAATACATGAACACAGTTTAATATAGTTTATAAACAGACTTTCAAAAAGCCTTTGAAATGAATCACGTCAGATAATTTCAAACAGTTTCTTTTCAAGGAAAGTACTACGCCAACACACCAACCACAGCACAGACACAACCCAACCGCAACACAGCCGCTGTATTAAATATTCACTGTCAATCCTGAAATTTCCCTACATAACCGCAAGCAACTTCACAAAGTGAAAATATCTATTGCAAGAGTTGTGTCGAAAGTGTGTCGCTGCCAGAATTTTCAGAAAAAAATGCAATAAAATCAACGAAATTCGTACTAAAAACAACTTCCAATGGCTACCCAAAAGCCCGGCGAGTGGGCGAACTCATTACTCGCTCGATTTGAGGACCAGGTAAGAAAAAATCATGAATTGAGAAAATCCACCCAAATGAAAAACGCAAAAGTGCTGTCAAAATTTGTTCCCTATCGATCGAAAAAAGGACCAAATCGTGTGAGCGAGTAAGCAAATTGCGAATGGGATAGCAGCAGTTTGTTTTGATTTTGTCATGAATGAAAACTTACGTTTTGTTTACGTTCGACCGGCACTGCTGTAGTAGGGTTTTTTACAATTTTTATTGAATGAATTTATCAGGGTTGACAAAATGATGAATGGCCGCAAAGTGTTGTGTGTGCTTACAAGAAGAGAAAGTTCATTCACATGGAATTTTGCATGAAAAGAGTGTTTTCTTCTATTTTCTGTTTTAGCTGCCCAACAAAATTGGTATTTATGGCACGCAAGCCAGACTGAGCCAGGATCAATTGATCAATTGTTTGATCCAGATTTCACGCTACAGATTCTCCCTGGTCATCTCGGGACTGACAAAAATGTTGCAACGGGTCAACGAGAATGCGGTAAGACTTCTAATAAATTTTTAAATTTTGTATACACATTTTCATTGCATTTCAGATTGCACAGTTTCGTGTACATGAAACGGAACGATTTTACTATGACTCCTTGATTATTATTCTTACTACTTTGGAGAGGTGTCTAACGAATCAGTCTAAGGATACAGCCCGTTTTGAAGAAGCGATGAATGTAAAACTTCTACTGCGAGAGATTTCGCAGTTCATCGATGTGCAGAGTGAAACGAATCCAAATGCCGCTCAGTTGAAGGCTTTGGCTTCTAAAGTACTTTTTGCTCTTTCACAAAATCATTTTTCAGCCGTATTCAATCGAATATCTGCGAGGATACAAGAGCTAACAGCATGTTCGGAAGAGAATCCCGATTACAGCGATATCGAATTGATTCAACATATTGATATGGATGTGACAAAGCTCACCAAGCTATTGCAAGGTATGTTCATAATGTTAATGAGTTGTTAAGTGCTCAAAATGAAGGCATTAATTCTAGCTTAGGTTGAAGGGTTGCCGACGTTGTTACGCATTGTTAAAAATACATACATACGTATGTACATACATACACACACATATACATACACACATATGTACATACATATGTATGTATGTACCTATGTATGTGTATAAGAAGAGTAAGACCTTGTAGTTACCAGGAGCCATGAAGTGGATGCAACAAACTTGGTTGTTACAATACTCGATCAATTCAATAATTTTCCTAAATAATTACCATCCAGATCCCTATAAGCTCGGGTGCCATTTGCATAGAATGTACCTGGGGCTTGGGGAGAAGTGATTCTGCTTGCCACTTCTGGTTATATGCTTCCCATCTTTCCAATATCCATCCTGTTACCTCGTCATTTCAAAAAATGCTACGGCTGATGTGACATGACCGTTTTAGGGACGCTTTTATATGTGCTAACAAAGTCTTCCTGGTCTTTCTTATCATGTCATGAACGAGTTTAACTGAAACTCAATCCCTCTTCTTTACGGTCTACATATTTCAACAGAGGTCTTTCCATCCTACCTTAAGTTAGCTTAAGCTAAAGAAGGGTGTGTAATGGATAAGGGCACAAAAGTTCACTTGGATACCGAGTGGTCCATTGTGAATCCCCTTTTTTATGTGGAAAAAAGAATAAAAAATATTGGAAACCAAACCTATCTTGTTAATGGCCGACTTGCAAACCATTTGGTACTTTAATTGAATTGAAGCAGGTCCGATATCTGAGCTCCTGTTACCTCTGATGTGCTTGCGAAGAATCTAGATCCTAAGGTGCGTAGGTGTCGTTCTTCCAGGGCGAGGCAGTGGCATAGCAGATGTTAGATAGACTCCACTTCTTTTTCATCTCCGAAGCTTCTCCATAAATCATTGCACTCTACTTTCCATTTGCGGAGCTTGATTGCCTGTGATTACCCCAGTTACTATTCGGTTAGACGATCGTTCCAATGCCAGAAGGCTTTTTGTTTTCATTTTGTAATTTCGGCCTTTTCGTTCCCTTCTATATTTATATTTCCGGGAACTGCCATAATGTATTCTCTTATATCCCTTAAATATTCGATTTCCCTGACCACACTCTGTGATGCGCTTTTGCATTTAAGGTAGGCGTGTTGCGCTTCACTTAGGTTATAAGAATCGAGTGTTCCTCTGATGTGTAGGTCAAAGAGTGTCTCTACGGTTTTTCGCGGGAAACGACGAGAATCTAAAAGATATAATCTTTTGCGGTAGAGTAATTCGCTTTTTCTATTCATTTTACTCGTTTTTTCCGCTATTGAAAATTTTTCTGGTTTTTGCTCTTAAGACTTCGCAGCTCTGCGGTCCACCAAACTGCACTGGCTTTCCTTCGAGGTCGATTGTTAGGGCATGAACTGCGAATCTTTCAGAGTATGTACCAAGTTGTCGACCGCTTTCTCAATGTTGGCCAAGTTTGAAGTAGCTGTGGCTGCGGCGGAGCTAGCTTCTCTAGGACTAGATTTGAAAATTCTACCCAGTTGACTTTTTAGGGATTTCTGAGGGGTTTGGTTTGGAAAATTCGATTGTAATCCGAAAAGGAGCAGACAAGATTATTGTTAGAATTGGTAGAGTCAAATCGAGAACCTCTTATCTAACCAGATTGTGAAACGTTGGTGTGTTGCCTTTGTTCCATATTTAAAGCTTCTGGCTTCTGGAGATGGTTCGTCTCCCTCTTATGGCATGTAGGCGGACGATAGGAGCAAGTTTTTCCGCTGCTCGCATGATACATAGTAAGAACATTGTTACCGTAGGGGGTCAAAAGAAAAATGTTAATTCTCTTTTTTGCTACTATAAAGGTTCTCATTTTATTTTCAATATAAGGTAGGTAGGTAGGGGGGGGTGACTGCATCAGCAAGGGTGGTTCGGAAGTTTCATCGACCGGGCAATTGAGGGTTCCACTGAGAAGATGCCGGATCCCGCACCTACGTCCATTTTTGATCCATCCGTAAAGATAGATATGGAGGTGGGGTCTATGATCTCACCGTTTGTCCAGCTTTCCCTGGAGGGGAATTTGGAATCGATGTTGAGATTGAAGTCCAAGTGGGGGCGTTTGAAGTCGTTGGCGTTTATCCACTTGGTAAAGGTGCTGTGACCGATTTGGCAGTTTTCCAAGTCCGGGTTTCTCTGAGTCGTAGGGCACTTTTGGCCGCTACCTCTTTCGTGAAGAGGTCAAGTGGGCATAGCCCGAGCATGGTTTCGAGGGCGGCGGTGGGTGTTGTCCTAATAGCACTAGTCGTGCCTATGCAGGCTAGACGTTGTATTCTAGTGAGGGTGTTCAGGTTTGTGGCTTTAGCGGCTGCAGGCCACCACACCAGACAGCCGTATGTGAGGATGGGTCTGACGATGGTTGTGTACATCCAATGGATGGTAGCTGGTTTAGGACCCCATTTTTTCCCGAAGATCTTCAATGTAAAGATGGTATAATTTGTATACCTTAGACCTTAATCCATGAATTTTATTTCTTTTGAAAAAGGTTCTATATTCTCGCTACGGTTCGATTGATGGTATTAATCTAGCCCATCGGGAAAGGGAAGAGGTTAGGGGAGGGGGTGGGTAACGGAAATAAGGGAAAGGGGTAGGTTGTGGTCCACAGGGTAGTTGCACACATTCTGAAGATGGTCAGAATTACAGTTGCACTAAAATAAGACTACACCCCTTCCTCTATATGTTGTTCATGACTACAATTTTGAAAATCGATGTTGTGATTTAGTTCCTAAACCCCATTCAGGTTAAGTCGCAGTAGTTTTATCTATCCGACGAAATTCCTGCAGTTAATAAGAACCACTAGATCACAAAACGTCTTTTTATTTTCAATAATATAAATATGTACTTTGATTTCCAGAAACTATAACAAAATTCCGCTCCAAAAAAGCCCCACCATTGATTCTTCTCAATTCACTGGAAAAAGCAATTTGGAATTGGATAGAATATCATCCACTGGAGTTTCAGGATTTACAGAGAGGCGTTAACAGGGACATTTCAATGTAAAGAGAATATAATTACTCTAAGAGTAATATTTTAATTGAACTTATTCTCTTTCTTTAGGTGTTGGGAACCGCTCCTTGATTTCGTGGAAGCCTACAAAGCGGAAAATAAAAAGAGCAAAACCACGGTGTGGTCTCTCCAGATGCTTTTGCTTATTCTCAATCCCGTATGAGATTATGTCTCTTATTGTTTCATTTCTCATTGTTTTATTTTTTGTAGGCGTCACTCGAAGCGACGGTCAATGAAATCCAACAAATGGATAAAGAAAGAGAAAAGGATAAGGACAAAGATAGGGTGCAAAGTAAAATTCCAACACCACGTGATAAGGATTTCTCTGCCAAACAATTTATAGAGAGTGTAAAACGTGGCCTAGGCCCACATTCGCCATCCAAACAAGTCACAGAATCCGCAGCTATTGCCTGTGTAAAACTTTGCAAAGCATCGACATACATCAATATCAACGACTCGAACAATGTCATCTTTAAATTGGTTCAATACATCATAAACGATTTAAAAGCGTTGCTATTCAACCCAGTGAAGCCATTCTCTCGAGGTCAGGGCTATAATTTTGCTGACATTGAACTAATGATTGATTGCTGGGTATCATGTTTCCGCATAAATCCGCACAATATCGAGGCACTGAAAGTGTGCTTAAACTTATCATCACCTCCGGCCTATCACTTCGTCATTGTTTGCGCATTATTAAGGTAATTGATTAATTAAAGCTTCTGATCTTAAGTTTCTTATGCAATTTTTTAGGCTCGCCCATATTTATGTAGATTTCCGAATGCCTAATAAGAACCCATTTAGGATAGTTAACCAACCTCGGCTTCCCTGGTGGCCACAAACTGACGTTGTTCACTACCGATCTGCGGAGTTGAGAGCTTTATTCACAGACACGCTTAATAAAGCAACTCAGGGTTACATAGCGCATACGCCATTACGCATGATTACATCATTGACCCTAAAGTCAAAGGACGCACAAAAAGGTTTAACGCGAGCTGAGGAGGGACCAGCGCACAAAATGCTGCTTTTACTTCTAGTCCGTTTGATTCATGCTGATCCCACTTTACTTTTAAATGTAAGTCAAAATCGTTTATATCGCTTCTGAATTTAATTATCAAATTTGTTTTTCTTTTAATTTGTATAGACCCAAGGAAAAGTCGCCCATGAAGTTCAAAGTTCTACGCTAGAACTGATTAATGGACTCGTGAGTCTCGTTCATCAACCGACAATGCCAGATGTCGCCCAAGAAGCTATGGAGGCGTTATTAGCACTGCATTCTCCAGAAAAAATTGAAGTTTGGAATCCAGAGGCACCAATTAATACATTTTGGGATGTAAGCTCACAGGTTTTATTCTCCATCTCGCAAAAACTAATTCAGCATCAAATTGCCAACTATACTGATGTTTTGAAATGGTTGCGTGAGATTCTAATCTGTCGGAATACTTTCCTTCAAAGACATAAGGACTATGCCCATGTTGGCAGTCAAATTGCTATTTGCAAACAAGCACACATTAAGCTGGAAGTGGTATTCTTCATGTATTTGTGGTCTGTGGACCTAGATGCGGTGATTACTTCATTATCATGCCTTGGTTTACTTGTTGAGGAAGCAGAAATACGATATGGTCAGGATGAGATGGCTGTTGGATTTGTTATGCCGAACTACCATATCTATCAAGAATTGGCCCAGTTGTCTACAGGTAGGTGAATTGTATTAAATATTGTTTTCCTTGCAAGCATATTTCTTTACTTTGCAGCCAACACTGATACACGATTTTGTTTTTATGAAAACGTTCACGGAAATTCTGTTTTGAGTAAGGACAAGCAAAATAGATTATGACGATGATGATGATGATAATTTTGTTTGTTATTTATTGTCATTAGGTCGGATGGTGCTTCAGAAGCGGATCATGTTACTTCTGCGTAAGATTGAAGTCTGTGCCAATGGAGTTCAACCAGCATGGGAGGAAACATTTAGGTAATTATAGTTTAGTACATAATTACAAATATTAGACCACATATTTATTTTTCATAAAAACAGTGGTTTATACTTAAATTTGGATTTACAAGTCTGTTTGAATTGGCTGAAGACCGTCATATATATACATATTACCAGCTGACCCGTGCTCGCCTTGCTTCGCCCCCTGCCAGTTTTAAGACAGAAATGTATTCAGCTTCTGAATTCCCCATGAAATAGATTTGTAGGAAATAGGGATTATCGTAAGTGTCAGGCATTAATGTTCCGATAAGGTGGTAAAATTGACCCTGAATCTTAAAAGTGGGCATAAAGTTGTTTTCTGATATCACCACTGAGACATGGTTGGGAGGCATGATCAAATTCTGAATTTTACAAATGATATTTTTGATATTGCTCAGCTCCTAGATGACGTAGAATCATGATTTTGGACTTGAAATTTGCGTCTTTAAAAACTCTAAACGACAAAACTAATTTGATTAAAATCGACAAAGGCGAAGTTGATGTTATTTGTGTTTCTTAGTTATTTTGTCTCTTTTTGTGGTCTCCCAAGCACAAAACTGTATACCTAGTCCATGTGATTTCGTAATCGATAAAAAAAAAATCACTAAAATCGGTTCAGCCGTTTTCTCACAAATACCGGACAAAGAAATATCAACTTCATTTTATAATAGTAGTTGATACAATTTTAACTTTTCTGTTAATTCAAATTTAGTTACAATGATAGCTCGCATTTAAAAAGTCTTATGCCCAGTTTCACAGTGAGAGTTTAAACTACAGTTCAACTAAACCTGAACGAGATTTTAAACTTTTGGTTAAAATTCGTTCGGTTTCACAGTGTAAGTTAAACTTCCGGTTTACTAAAAGCTGTTTTTTTATCAAAAGTTTTTTGCGCTATTGTTTTGAAATGTCAAATTATGATATTGATGAATGAATTAGATATTTTCTTTTGTAATTGTTTTTTGTTTATCAACTGATTACATGGAAAATTAAAGAAACGGAAATAAACGTGGATAAAAATATTGTGGTAAAAAAGAATTGCTGATTTTTCTACCGCGGACTTCCAATCAAGTGTCCCAAAGAGATGAAGACGAAATTCCTTTACAATGGGGCATACTCCAAAAAAGTAAAACACATATTCTCACTCTTTGCGATTACATACACAGTATGGAAGTGCCGGGCGATGGGATATGTAGTAAAAGGGTAGCAGTTCTTCTCTTATTTTAAAGATAATGCTCATCACTTCGGTCGCTTTGTCTCCTTAGAAAAATGTTCTAAGATTTAAGCTGCTATAATATACTCTCTCTTGTGATGATTGCGCTTCTCTGACATAATTCTCATACATTCATACATTCTTTGTCCCGTTTTCTTCAATTTGATGTTTTTTTGCTGCTCGTTGGAGGTGAAGAATTCTCTATCCGCTGCTGCTAGCCTCTCCTATTCATGAATAAAGTTTCCTCTAGTCAATAGCATCTGTGTTAGCACTATTTTCAGTACTCTTTCTTCCTGCATAGTCATAACTCTTACCACGTAATCAAAGTGAAGAGTGAGGGTATCGAAGAATATTGTTAGGTAAATTGTTAAATTGCTATCGACACAGTAGCGAAGGGACTTTTCAATAGCTTCAATTGAACATTACATATCCCCATAATTGTCCTCCATAAAGAAGAGTGGCAGTTGCAGTGGCTTGGCATACTTTTTGCTTCGCGTGCGGAAAATGCTTTTATTGATGCAACTTCCCCAAATTGAATCAATTGATCGTTTAGCTTCCGCTAGCTTGAATTTTAAATGCTAACTCATGCTTAGATTTAATGCAATCAACACTCCTAAGTACTTATATTCTCGGACAGCTTCCATTTGCTCACCCTGATATGAGCACTTTTTTCTTAACACGTTCCTCTCACCGGCGCTTCTAAATATCATCATCTTCGACTTTGTTTAGCTAACAGACAAGTTCCAGGTGTTATAATATTTTCTAGCTTATCTGTCATATGATTTGCAAATAACTGAGCAGGTATATCTCGGTATATCTCTATTCTATTCTATTAACAAATAAAACGAACAGCAATTCACTTGACTAACGTCCATTGAAGTTTGAAACTCCTTGGATTAGCGGATCCCTTAGCCCTCAAAACGATTTTTGTTGAGAATCCAATCTTATGGAGCTTATAGAAAATATCTTCGCGGGCTATCAAAGGCACGAAAGTGACCGAAAAATGTGCATAGTTTTTCGTGGTTCTTCCTCCGCGATATGTACATACGAGCGAAAATATTTGATCAATAGTCTAATAATTTCGCCTAAATTTGCTTACAATTCCTTAAAAATATCCTTATTTTCGACCCACAAAGTAAGCGTGTTGAAAAGCACAGCGACAAATAACTAAGTCGACGTATTTAGAAACGATATGCCCCGATAATTAGCTGGGGAGCATTCCTGGAGCATTTAAATAATTGATAAATTTCCACCTAAGTGGTGCTAAAAATTCTGATGTGCAATTATTGTAGAATTCGAAAGAAATACGATCATCTCTTGGAGTAAACGGGTAAAGCCTTCGAGAGGCTAGTGTACAGGGAAACTATAGCTCCATCCTTTTTCATTTTACAAACATTTTTTTTTTATTATAGGAACTGGGAAGCAATCAGTAAAATCCTTCAATCGTATCCCAAATGCAAAACTGAAGATGGTCAAGCAGAGGTGTTCCATCGTGGTATGGGAAAACGTCGAGCTTCGCACCAAAGCTCTGAACATGACTTAGAGGAACAAATCACCGAATGGGCAAATATGACATGGTTCCTGTTGGCACTTGGTGGTGTATGTTTACAGAGGCCACGTTCGCAACGACAACCAGTCAATCCGAATCAAAATATTCAAAATAGTCAGAGCAGTCAGAGCAATCAAACGAATTCGAATAATCCAATTATTCCGCATAATCAACAACATAATTCAAATAATCCACACATCGCCAATAATTCAAATATCCCACATAATCCACCTATGCCGCTTAATCCAAATATCAGTGTGTCATTGGGTTCATTGGCCCAGAACTCGGTGAACTCTGTATCGAGTTCGGTGAGTTCCGGACGAGGTTCCCTTCATCCGAGTACAATGTCGTTAGTGAGCGCCACTGTTGTAACTCCGCTACCACAAGAAATCCAGTACTGTCCAGTGACTCAGTAAGTTTGTCAGAAACCTCTTTCTTATCGATTTGCTAAAATTGTTTTCCTCTCTAGATTTATAGGTCAACTTCTACGATTGTTGGTTTGCAGCAATGAAAAGATCGGTCTGAATATTCAAAAGAATGTCAAGGAGCTCGTCGGAGAAGAAATGTCTCCCCAGCTCTACCCTATTCTCTTTGATCAGATTCGTGCTATTGTTGAAAAGTTTTTCGATCAGCAGGGTCAAGTGAATGTGACCGATATAAATACACAGTTTATAGAACACACGATTTATATTATGAAATCCATATTAGACCCAAAACCAAATAAAGATCAAAACGATCAACCTGCACCCTCTGAGCATTTAGGAGTGACAAGTATCGAGGGTATGATGTTGGGTATTGTACGCTATGTTCGCCATTTAGATATGACTGTCTACGCGATTCGCATAAAAACTAAACTCTGTCAGTTAGTAGAGGTCATGATGAAACGCAGGGATGACCTGGCTTTCCGGCAGGAAATGAAGTTTCGTAATAAACTTGTTGAATACCTCACCGATTGGGTAATGGGTACGTCACATCAAATTGCGCCACCTAGTTCAGCCGATGCTTCGATGATGACCAAGTGAGATACAAATACTTACCTGAAGGATAAACTTGCATAACATATATATTTTTTTCAGTACATCTCTCATTTTCCGTGATTTGGATCAAGCTTGCATGGAAGCCGTGGCTGCTTTACTGCGCGGACTTCCTCTACAACCAGAGGAATCAGATCGCGGTGATCTTATGGATGCAAAGAGCGCTCTTTTCCTAAAGTATGTTCATATGCTCAAGAATTTATTAGGCAAATTATTTAAATTTTTTTCATTCTAGATATTTCACACTCTTCATGAATCTACTAAACGACTGCATTGACAGTTCAGAAGCTGAAAAGGATCTTCAAAACTCCCAAATGTTGCCACCACGACCAAGAATGGCGGCAGGTAAGCTAACAGCTCTTCGCAATGCCACTATTCAGGCAATGTCCAATTTGTTGGGAGCCAATATTGATTCCGGTTTAATGCACTCCATCGATCTGGGATATAATCCCGATTTGCAAACCCGAGCAGCATTCATGGAAGTGCTTACACAAATTTTGCAGCAAGGAACAGAATTCGATACACTCGCAGAAACAGTTTTAGCTGATCGATTTGAGCAACTAGTCCAATTGGTGACAATGATAAGCGATAAAGGAGAGCTACCGATCGCAATGGCTCTGGCAAATGTGGTGACTACATCACAAATGGATGAACTCGCCAGAGTTTTAGTTACACTTTTTGATGCCAAACACCTCTTAGCACCATTGCTGTGGAATATGTTTTACAGAGAAGTAGAAGTATCCGATTGCATGCAAACTTTGTTCCGCGGCAATTCTCTGGGCAGCAAAATCATGGCGTTCTGTTTTAAGATCTATGGAGCGAGTTATTTGCAAAGTTTACTTGAGCCACTTATTCGTCCGCTTTTAGATGATCCTAATACCAGCTTTGAGGTGGATACAGCCAGGTAAAACTATTAATTGCTCTAAAACATACTTTAACCGTGTGTTTTGCAGGTTGGAGCAAGAAGATAATTTAGATAAAAATCGATTGAATCTAGTAGCTTTAACACAGAAGGTTTTTGATGCAATTATAAACTCAGCTGATCGTTTCCCACCGCAACTACGTTCCATGTGTCATTGTTTATACCAGGTTTTAAGTAAAAGGTTCCCAAATCTACTTCAAAATAACATTGGAGCTGTCGGCACAGTGATATTTTTGAGATTCATCAATCCCGCTATTGGTAAGTCTTTAATGTCTTTTACGCTTTTATTTATCTTTAATTTTGTTAATGGTGTTAAAAATGCTAAAGATTAAAATTAGACTACTCGTACGAACAGACTTCACTGACATGGAGGAAGAGATCTAAGTGCCCAGTTTGTAAGGACAAATCTCAATACAAAGTTATCCCCCTTTCTTGAGTTGGAGTATAGTTCAACCACATGCATTGCGTGTTTCAAGACTCATATACTTACATTTACCGCCAAGCCAGTTTTCACGTTTTTTTAATTTCGTTCTATACTGAGGCATTGGCCATCAGTAACGCCTGTCCATCGTCATGTACAGTTTTCTGGATCACATTTCTCCCTCCAACTCATTGTCAATGTTCTCGATTCCTCTTCAACTATGTATCCGACCGATTCACTGCTAGTAGTAGTCTAACTCAACATTGAATCAAAATAGGCGCACCTTAGTTCTTTGCTGTAAACATTGCATACCGCATACAGTTCAGCTTTTTTCGATGTTTCTGTTCGGTCTGCCGTCCGCCGACACTACATCTTTCAGAAATGTTTCGCATTTTCTCTTCGGTAATGCAAGCAAGACTAAATGTTTTGGTCGTATTAAACTTCAGGTTCCACTCTCGTTGCATCGGCTCTTAAATTGTGGAGCATATAATGCAAGTTCATTCTTCCGTATGAGAGCAAACAAATGTCCTCAATGTAATCTAGGTTTGTTAAAAAATATGTCGTAGTCATTGTTGATAACTGCTAACAGCGCACTCCACTTTGATTTTCACAGGTAGTCTCGGTAATAGCTATAAGTTTTCCAGATCTTTCTGGATGCTGGGATAATTTTCTCGAAATTGTTAAACCTTTTTGAGATGATCTGTCCTATTATGATTCGCTAATATGGTCTATAAAGAGAGAACGTGTACAAATATGTACCTCTTATTCCTCTTTATCTTAATTAATTACTTACGGTGACGCTACAGTCCGGGGTGGACTTGGGCCTTAACTAACTCGTTCTTTAGCTAAGTGCCTCTATCTTCGCATGCTAAGTAGGTTGACGACGCCTTCCACTTGCGTGCGCTACCTGAATCGCTGTTTTCCTCTACTGCCCCGTCCCTCGAGGGTGGATTCGAAGTTTTTTCGGACCAAAGCATTGATATCTATACTTTCTACATGACCCAACCACCGTTGGTCTTTCACTCTTCTGGATAAGCCGCCGTCGCTCCCATCTCAATACTCACGTCTTAATACGAAGGTATACTCTGTATAACTCGATAAAACGATGGGCCGTAGCTCAGTGGATAGTGCGTTGCATTGCTGAGTGGGAAGTTCCAGCTGCGAATCGCATAATTTTAATTAACTTTATGACACGTCTTTTGCTCAAACAAGGTGCCTCCAATAACTCGAGCGAGGTGCTATCGATAGGTGTTATATTACCCACTATAAAGTTGCCATTTTCGTCCTCAGTCACAGAGTTAGCCAGGAAAACAATGAATGAAGATTTTTCTTATCCTATTCTCGTCATTAATATGCGGTTTTGTATACATTTGGAGCTAACCAGTGTACTTCGCTTCACTTAATCCCATAATGTCTATCTTATTCCCCATGAATTTCCTCTGTAATATAAAAGACTCCAAACTTTCCAGAAAACAATCAGTTCTTTTTCGATATCCAATGTTTGTTTACTAGATATCGCTCCTTGTCCAAGGCATTGTTGCTTACATAGAAGCTTTATAGACTTTCTTACAAGTGTCTGTCTGCTGCTAGTCTTCAACCAACCAAACCTATTCTATTATTCGGCTTTCATCCTCTCTTGTTCGTAATTTGAAAGATATTTGCATGCAATGGACCTTCACGTTATTAAGCGAATCAGCGCCAATCAAAAAATGTCTCATCTACAATACCTTTGTAAGTAATGTGTAAATACTTGAGCAAATTTTGCTGGCTGTAAATGCAGTTTCTGTCACTGAGTTAAATGAAGGATATTTGTTATCATGGCTTTCTCTTATATTTTATCGTTTCAACCAAAATTGTATTTCTTTCAGTGTCACCCCAAGAACTTGGAATAGTTGGTAAACAAGTGCCAAGTTCAGCAAAGCGTGGTCTAATGCTAATGTCAAAAATTCTTCAAAATATTGCCAATCATGTTGAATTCTCGAAGGAGCAGCATATGCTTTGTTTCAACGATTTTCTTCGTGCTCATTTTGAATCTGGACGAAGGTTTTTCATTCAAATCGCTTCTGACTGTGAAACAGTTGATCAAACATCGCATAGCATGAGCTTCATATCAGATGCCAATGTGCTGGCTCTACATCGCTTACTCTGGACTCATCAGGAAAAAATCGGAGACTATTTGTCAAGCAGCCGTGATCATAAAGCTGTTGGACGACGTCCATTTGATAAAATGGCTACACTACTGGCCTATCTGGGTCCACCCGAACATAAACCCGTAGATTCGCAGTAAGTTGTTCATATCTAAATGATGAATGTTTACCTTAATTTATATTTTATTTCACAGCATGATGTTCTCATCTTACGCGCGATGGAGTTCCATTGATATGTCATCCACAAACTTCGAAGAGATTATGGTTAAACATCAAATGCACGAGAAAGAAGAATTCAAAACATTGAAATCAATGAATATTTTCTATCAAGCAGGCACCAGCAAAGCTGGATATCCAGTGTTTTATTACATTGCAAGAAGATACAAGTAAATCTTTTATTGTATAAATAACTTTTGTGTTTTATAATTTTCTTGAATCTTTTAGAATTGGGGAGACTAATGGAGATTTACTTATTTACCACGTTATTCTAAGCCTTAAACCATTTTGCCACTCTCCGTTTGAAGTTGTTATTGATTTTACCCACACTTGCTCAGACAATAGATTCCGTACAGAATTTCTTCAGAAGTGGTTTTACGTTTTACCCGCTGTAGCCTATGAAAATGTTCATGCGGTCTATATCTACAATTGTAACTCTTGGGTGCGAGAATACACGAAATTCCATGACAGAATTCTTGCTCCATTAAAAGTAAGTTAATATACAAAATGAGTTAAATGATAAATATAATAAATTAAATTATTTCTACTCTTAGGGTAATCGGAAACTTGTCTTCCTTGATTCGCCAAGCAAACTGAATGACTTTATTGATCCTGAGCATCAGAAACTTCCTGGAGCCACGTTATCTCTTGACGAGGATTTAAAGGTGTTTAGCAATGCTCTGAAACTAAGCCATAAAGACACTAAAGTTGCAATAAAAGTCGGTCCGACAGCATTGCAGATAGCATCCGCTGAGAAAACAAAAGTTCTAGCCCACTCGGTTCTTCTGAATGATGTGTATTATGCTTCTGAGATCGAGGAAGTCTGTTTAGTCGATGACAACCAATTTACACTTTCCATCGCCAACGAAAGCGGGCAACTTAGCTTTATTCATAATGATTGTGACAATATTGTTCAGGCAATCATTCACATTCGTAATCGTTGGGAGCTCAGTCAACCAGATTCAGTGACTGTTCATCAAAAAATTCGACCGAAAGACGTACCTGGAACTCTGCTTAATATGGCGTTATTAAATTTAGGTTCCTCTGATCCCAATTTAAGGACAGCTGCCTATAATTTACTTTGTGCGTTAACTGCTACATTTGATTTAAAAATTGAAGGACAACTATTAGAAACACAAGGACTCTGTATACCATCGAATAACACAATATTCATCAAGTCAGTCAGTGAAAAACTGGCTACGAATGAACCCCACCTGACACTGGAGTTTCTCGAAGAATGCATCCAGGGATTCCAACGGAGTACCATCGAGCTTAAACATTTATGTTTAGAGTATATGACCCCGTGGCTTAAAAACCTAGTCAAATTCTGCAAGTCCAACGATGACTCGAAAAAACTGAAGGTCTCTCAAATTTTGGATAAACTTATTTGTTTGACAATTGAACAAAAAGAGATGTACCCTTCGGTTCAGGCTAAAATTTGGGGCTCCATTGGTCAGATTCCAGAACTAATTGACATGGTTTTGGATAATTTCTTGCACAAATCTATTACATACGGATTAGGATCGCCACAAGTGGAAATTATGGCGGATACCGCTGTCGCATTGGCCTCTGCAAATGTTCAACTGGTGTCGAAAAAGGTCATAACGCGGATGTGTCGTGTAATGGATAAAACTTGCGCCAACCCTACACAGTACCTGGAGCAGCATATGATGTGGGATGATATAGCAATTTTAGGGCGCTACCTACTCATGTTATCGTTCAATAATTGTTTGGATGTTGCTACTCATTTGCCGTATCTGTTTCACAACATTACTTTTCTGGTATACTATAAGTTAGCAGTCTATGTAGTTGGTAATACATTCATCCTTTTTTTTTATAGGTATGTTCCGGATCTTTATCCATGCGTGCATCAACACATGGTCTTGTTATTAACATAATCCACTCACTTTGTACCTGCACTAAACCGTCATTTTCTGAGGAGGCACAACGTGTTCTTCGTCTCTCCTTAGATGAATTTTCTTTACCGAAATTCTATTTGCTCTTTGGCATAAGCAAAGTGAAATCGGCTGCAGTAACTGCATTCCGTTCGAGTTGCCGTCATCCACCAGATAAGTGGTTGGGCAACGAGAGAGTATCGCAACCTCTGCCAGCCGATCGAGAGCGATTGTCCTTACCATCACTTGAAGTAATAACTGACGCTCTACTAGAAATAATGGAAGCTTGTATGCGAGACTATCCAGATTGTGAATGGCTGCAGACTTGGACATCGTTGTCAAGAAGTTTTGCTTTTTGTTACAACCCTGCCCTGCAGCCACGAGCGTTAATTGTCTACGGATGCATCAGTAAAAGTGTAACCGATCAAGAAGTGAAGCAGCTGCTTAGAATCCTTGTGAAAGCGCTAGAGTCTTTTAATGATATCATACTTATAGAGGCATTGGTTATGTGCTTGACGCGAATACAACCGTTATTAAGACCTGTAAGCAGTGAGTTTTAGTACTCTAAATTTTATTTAATTTTTCCCTACTAGGAATCACCAATCCACCGAGCACTCTTTTGGGTAGCCATATCAGTGTTGCAACTAGACGAAATTACGTTATATGGAGCTGGCTTAGCTCTACTCGAGCAGAATCTCCATACGCTTAAGTCTCAGGGATCGTTTGATAAGATGAATATTTCTGACGTAATGCTAAGTACTCGGGAGCCACTCGAATGGCATTTTAAGCAGCTTGATCATGCAGTAGGACTTTCATTTAGAAGCAATTTTCACTTTGCTTTAGTTGGTCACCTGATTAAGGTTTGAAATTTGCTGAATTTTTCTACTAAATATATTTTGAAATATTGCACTTAGGGTTTCCGTCATCCAACACCAACGACTGTTTCCCGCACGGCCCGAGTTCTCACAATGCTGCTTGGTATCATAGCAAAACCTGTTCGACGAGATAAATTTGAAGTTACCCCAGACAGCGTAGCTTATCTTACAGCTCTGGTGGCCGTTTCAGAAGAAGTTCGCTCTAGGTGCCACGTAAAGCATGCTTTACCCCGTTGGCCCGCAGAAATCGGTTCAGATAATAATGAGATGGGAAATCCCATATTGCAAAATGTAAGTGTAAACAACTTTACTACATTAAATACTACAAAAAAATGTCAAAACAAATACGTTTTTAGCAATTTGGAATGCCACTTTCAAGGCGACAGAAATCATGGGATATACTAGACCAATCTGCTTTATCATTTGCGCGACACCATAAGGTACCAACGCATCAGGTATGTTCAATTTTGCTTTGGGTCTTGATTATAATGTGTTTTTATTCATGTAAGTAAGGAAAGGCCATTGATTTAGTAACTGCCAATGATTATAAAACAATTTAAAAAAAAATAGTTTCTTTAACTGGGTGTTTGCATAAATATGTACATGAGTAGATCGCCTTCACATTACTGCGAATGGTTTAGCTCTCAATAGCCGCTCATACTCCGTAATTCATTTTGCGAAGCCTTTGCGCAATCGCAATTTGGTAGAATGATTAGACATAGATTACAACGCAGAAGTGCTTCTTTATATTTTCCTATAAAAAAAATTATTGATTTATATAGAAATTTTAAAAAGTTATCCTCTTACTAATTCTGTCTATGTACGTACGGCCAACAGCATCCTAGCCGACTACAACGATTCAAGTTTAAATTTCGTGTTTTATGTATGCGCGTAAATGGGGACTACTGAGCGGCAGGTTCGAAGCTTAAGTCCCAGGAAACACCAACAAGTATTTCAACAGTTCCACCAGAGTAATAAGTATAACAAATAACGATTTCGGATATGACATTAAACGTAAGTCCACCCATTTGTGCGGAAAATAAAACACCCACAACGCGAATGATTATGAGAAGCTTGACTTTAGCTCCATAATATTTATTTTTTCTCAGCGTTCTTTATGCATGGAATTAAGAGTTGCAAAAGATGTTTCCTGTAGTGTGATTTGATACATTTAATTATGTCGTAAATGGGACGCCATGTTCGCAAGAATGAAATCGATATTTTTTAAACCACTGACGATATGAAAAGTAGCAAGTTCTTTTTCTCCCAGCACACTACAAAGAAAAGTCACTGTTAAGCGTTCTTTTAGCTGTAGTAGCTTGTAGGGGTTGAAGAACAATGCAGTTCCGTTCAAATGGAAAATATTTTTGCCTTCATAACCATAAGAGATTAGTCAGTTTTATACGACTTTTATTTTATTATAGAAAGATTCTTTACACGTATGTTTAGCAGTACAAATTCTAATTCGTATAGTCTATTGCAATCTACCAGGCTGACAGTAATATTTAAGATATAAGACATTGAATAAAAGAATTTACGATGAACGCTCCTCAGCGGTTTCAAACGATAGGTTTGAGACGCAGTTGGACGCTCTCTTCCATTTATTGTTAAGTATGATATTTCTCAATTTATATAGAGCTGTCGAGTTGGCTGAATTCCAGCCGCATTTTAAATCTATCGCGTTTATAAAAAAAAACGTTTCGGTGAAGATTTTCATCAGTTATACATATTGAATCAATGAAAAAATTGTAAACATAAACATCTTAACAGCATTGCTCCAAGATATTTACCAGCTTTTTTGAACCTGATAGTTACCAAGCTGGAAATTTACGAATTCAAGGGCAGTTTCTGTTTTAAGGTCGTCTAGTTCTAGTCCGGCGGATAATAGCCTATCTTTTATTAAGGTAATTGCTTTATACATACATAGCTGATTTTACTGCTTAAATCAGTTTAACTACTGCTTATACGGCAATGTCAACGACGAATCCAATTATTGTCAATCGTAGGACTCCGTCATATGTATTGTTCCAATTTGGGTTCTGAAGCCTAATTGGTGATCTGAGAGAGTTTCAAAAAAAATAATTATTTGTTCTAATTAATTTGTTCTAGTTAGTTAATCGGCATCCTCAATCGGATCTTTACAATTTTTATCAATGTTTATCAAGTTAAGGATGTTAAAGTGATTCCTAGGTCATTGGTCTTTCCTAGTAAAAACAAATATTAACGTGAAACTATGTAAAATTAAATTGTGTTTCCAATTGGTGTAATATTTATTCGTGATAAATAATCATCTATACCTTATAAGTACATATATTTTAAACTAAATTAATTTGTTTTTCTTTTTCTCTGTTTCGTTCTTAATCTAATTTCGTATGCCTGCTGATTGATGCTTGCATTAAACTATCCTGGGTTTCTAAAATCAAAAATAAAATTAATCCATCTAACTCCAAAACTATACTTAACACTATCATATATTTAAAATGTCTTAATATCTATTAAAACATAACAAATTTGTTTTTGTTTTTTTATTTTTTATATTATATGTTAACACCTACACTTTTCTCATGATTTATTTGCCTATAAATGTATATGATTTGTTTTTAATTGGGTGTATTAATATGCAAAATTGTTAAAACCTATATATGTGCATGTTTTTATACGTAATAACTATTTTTTTTAACAAATATAAAAAATTACTATAAATAAATAAATAATAAAACAAAGAATGCACGAGTTTTGTTTAAAACTCAACGATCGTTCTCTGTACCAACGACTAAAGATCCAAATAACTCAAGTGGAATCGATGAACGACAGGTATTTTTTATACGTACATAAAATAGAAAAAATTTTGAAAATAATTAGTTCAATATAAATAACACACACGATTTGTTTAATATAAATATCCCTTTTATCACTTTATTTTTCTATGATACTCGTTTAAGTTAGATTTTTATATTTCTTCAAAAATACACTTTTTGCTCAAAATCAAAGGATAAAGTCTATAAAGGCACTGCATTGCTTTTTCCGATAAGAATACAAAATTATAGTGCATACAGTTAGCCCCAAAAATAGGTATACACTTATTTATAGTGTAAATAAATAATTTTGTTGAAAACTTAAGAGTATTTATTAAAAACGAATAACAAGTTTATTAGTTTTCAAACAATAAATATTTTAATTAATTAAAAGAAACAAACATGGAAAAACATCTGAACAATTAACAAAAAGAACAATATTTGAATAGAAGGTTCTTACAGTTTGAAAACTACATCTCAAAAGTCAATATACACTGTATGAACTACTTATGTATAATTGTAGAGTGGTAACGGTTCAAACTTTTTATTAATGCTTTGTAGAGTATGCTTTATGTTGTGATGACATCTAGCTTACCAAATTCTGTGTGACGGTTAAATCGATTGTTGACGATTAGTCTTTAAAAACTGTCTTAAGATTGTCTTTAGTCTAAATTACCCTCTTTCTTACGAGGCGCTCTAGATGATCCCAAAGCTGTTCTATAACACTTTGGTCCTGGGATGGTGACATCGTTTTCAGTTGATTTCGGACGTTGAACACTAGTTATTCTTTGACTGCAAGCGATGTGTTTATAGGGTCATTGTTTTGTTGGACAAATGAACCCTCCAAGCCTAACTTGTTGGCACTGTCATGTATGTAAGTTGCTTCTTAAAATATTTAAGTAGTTATACCGGTTTATCGTACAGTCATTGAAGACCAAGTGACCAACAACCATACCATTGCGCTTCACTCCGCCATGTTTCACTGTTTGTATCTTATGGTTCAAGTTCGATAATTTGTTTTGTCCGTACTTTTTCGCGACCATCAGATCCAAAGATATGTATAAAACTTACTTCGTTAATTAGAAAAAAAAAGAAATTAAAAACAACACTTGGATATTTTATTGCACCAGGCACTTCGAAATATTGCATCTGTGTACTTATTTTTGGGACCAATTTATTTGTGTTTCATTGAATTTTTCTTCCCGTCAGACAACGTTCACACTATTTATTCTTATTTTTGCTCTTGGATGAACGTGAAATTTCATGAGAAAAACTTGCATTTTTTGACATTATGTGAGGAGTAAAAGAAGTGTATACATACTTTTGGGACTAACTGTGCCTTAAATTAGTGTCTCATAACACATTTACTAAATAATCACCATTGCCTTTACAACAGAAAATGTATGAATGTCATTTCACCGAAGATTTCGAGTATATTTTTAGCGATTAGACATTTATATTTGTTACGATTGTTAAATGTTATCTGAGAAGAAACTGAACATTTCATTATCGACCAGAATGAGGACGGTGAATAGTCGACAAATGTGTTTAACAAGTCGGCGGAAAATTAGTTGCCCATCATCGCTGTACCAGGTGTCCCAAAAATGTTCACTTGGTTCGTATTATGCAAATGAAAACAATTGTTTGCTACTTATTTAAGATGGCGCTACAGTGCCGGATGGACCTGGACCTCAACCAACGAGCTTCTCCAGCCAGCTCGATGCTTTGCTAGCTGTCTCCAGTTTAGCACGTTATGTTGGTTGAGAACCCCTTTTGAACAATAAATATCGTACAGTACTAGTGGCATTATAAAGTGGATGTATTCGATGTACATATTTCTGTAGATACTGTTTATTTTCATAATTTATATGAGTAATATCTTTCCCAACAGACTGAATCTAAAATTGGCAAACAAATTTTAAAAAAAAGATTAAAACACGTATGGCGTTAAATAAGGGTTATACGTAATAACATAAATAAAAAGAAGTAAGAAAAGGAAAAACTATTTTATTTCATAATTTAAATTATGTAAATTAAGCGTGCAAAAAAAATACGTTAAACACTGAGTGGTAATTTATTACAGCAGCCAATGGCACAAGCAAAATACCGTCGTTCGGTAGCTAAGTAAGTAGTGTTCCCTAAGTACATAATTTATACAAAAGGTCATACTGAGCTTGGAATTCAAGGCTTGTTCGTTAGATAAGTGAGTTGTTAGGTTGGAAAAGCATTAAGGATTCCACACACCGCCGCGATAGCGATAGCAATAGCGATAACTATCGCCATAGCGATAAACAACCGAGCACACCAGCGCGATAGCGATAGATAGCGATAGAGGTCTTTTCTCAGTTTTATTTGTGTTCTCAGAAACTAAAGTTCCTACCTTCGAGTAGGTATATTGTAAAAATATAATTTTTCCACATGCACCATTGCGCAATAGAGCGATAGAATGCAACATGCAGTGAGAGCCAAGATATATCGCAATCTATCGCAACAATCGCCGATATTATGGCACTCGGTGTGCATGAACAAACTTGAATATACGTGTTGCGATAGATCGCTATCGCTAACGCAATCGCAATCGCAATCGCTACTGCTATCGCGGCGGTGTGTGGAATCCTTAAGACTGTATTCTTTAGTTAAAAATGCGTTAATTTTTCTGCGTAGTCCCCTTGGCAATGAGTATTGTCCAACGTTTCTTAAACGATTTTCGAAGGTCTGCAAAATACTCATCTACGGCTGGTTTCACTTTTTCATTTTATTAAATTTGGAAAAAGGGGAAGTAAAATGTGCCAAATCTGGTGAATCGGGTGGATGTTGCAAAAATTCGTTTTTCAGATACCTCAATCTTCATCGCCAAGGCCTCTTCATGGACAGGAGCATTATCCTGGTAATTTTTTTGTCTTTTAATGCCAGTTCATAAAGTTTTCTCATATTTAATTTTTTTTTGTAAAATATACCTACGGGCTCAGATATGTCATGCATCTTCAATCGCCCATCGTCCAATACCATATTGTGCCGTTACCGTTTATCTATTTTCTTCTTAACCGTATTCGTGTACAATACACGCTTTGGAAGATGGCAATAAAATGAATGTCGTAGCTACAGATCTAAATAAGGCTTTTGACGAAATTCCTCACCATATTATTATTTTCAGGCTAAAATACCTTGGATTCTAACCCTCACCAAATGAACAGTATCGGACGGAATTACAGCAACATAGGGAACCCTCAAGGCAGCCATCTTGGACCATTGCTCTTTATCCTTACAATTTTTTTTTTTTTTTTTATATAATTTGCACGCACTCAAGGGGTTATTAATACCCTTTTACATGTTTTCACATGGTGCGGGCGTTAGAAAGATAGATAGAGAGAGAAAGAGAAAGAGATTGGTGTAGTCGTTTAAATCTCAGCTGTATTAGGTTTCACATTAGCTCCAGGGGTGGTGTCCAGAAGAACTGGGGAGATTTGATTGCTGTCATCTATTTTTTGCCTTCGCTTCTGATTCACAGTATTTTTTTCCCAGTGCACCTAATGTCATAAGCATATCAATCATCAACAGAGCGAGCAATTTTTCCAGCCATGACAAACCTACTGCCAGTGTTATGCCTTCGCAGTAGAGTTGTCATAAGCTTTCGGAATTGATCGGACTGTTTCTCATCATATAATGCTTGTTACACCAGGGTTTGAACTGTGAACCATCAGCTTGACAAACGATGACGCTACCACTACACCATTGCCACCCCACAATAAATGATCCGGGACTCTGATCTTGTGGTCTACGCTAATGATATGAAAATCTTTAGACGTACATATGTACATACATAAGTATATCATCTACCGCTGATTCTCGCCTTCTGCAGGATGATCTAAATAGCTGCTTCATTTGGTGTGGTAAAAATTTCTTTGAGCTTGATGTCAATAAATGTCATTCCATTACCAACTCCTATAATCGTCTTCCACCATCACCTACAGTTTATTTTATTTATGATGAGCCTGTAGCTTCAGTCACGCGATTCGGGAGTCCTTTGCGATAGTGAGCTCGAATTTAGACACTAAAGCAAACTTTGCACTTTCCTTTGTAAAATGCTGGACAAAAAAGTTCCCTAACTGATCAAATCCCTCTATTTCAGCAAGTATGACTTCCGCATTATGCTGTCCATACCATGAAATCGAGGCTCTGCAGGTTCATTCTATTCGCTTTACGTGGTCTGTCTTGGGCTGATAACGTCAACCTGTCAGCCTATAGGGATTAACTTAGACTGATTAACCTTCAGTCAATGGAAAAGCGTCGTAATGTTGCCGACATACTCTTTATTCATCAGTTGTTATCTGATAACACTGATATCTCTAAATACAAGATCTCGCAAACTTAGGTCTGTTCCTCTATTTCGTATGTATCCTTACCGCACTAACTGTAGTTATAACGAACCATGGTTAAGAATGCTGCACAAATGAAATAAGGCACACCTTTTTTAATTTAATATCAGAAATTTGCATTCTCAGTAACCATGCCTAACCTCCAATCACCACTCTTATTTACTAGGTTAAGTCCAGCTATATATACTATTAAAATAATTAGCTTAAACTTTACCTTCTATCGCTAGCTTTTAAGTTTTCTGTTTAGATTGTTTAAGTTATCCTTGTATTAAGCTAATAAAATGCTGGTAGAGTCGATGTCAATTTCAATTCGAATATCTGCCACCGTATAGAAAATGCGGAAAATTTTCCATGACTTCATGTACGAAGATAGAACTTAAAGGGAAGTACCAATCTCACCCACAAGTTTCACTGAGAAAAGTTACACCAGTTTCATTAAAAAATCTAAAATATTATATTTAATTTAATTTACCAAATAACTTACCTTAAAGTCGTTGTTAAAATGTTTTTTCCACAATACGTAAAATACAATAAATCACTCTTTTGCATCGAATGACCACTATTACAGTCATTTGCACAACACATGCATGGTAGTAAAGTTGATAACTTAATATACTATTTATTTTTTTGTTCGGCTTTTCATTTTAAATGAATATTTCAAATTGAACTAAATTAATGCATTCATTTTCTGTTTATAGGAACGCGGCTCACGATCGTCAGTATCCAATGAATCCAATGTCCTGCTTGACCCCGAAGTTCTTCCAGATCTCTCAATACAAGCCCTGGTTCTCACCGTACTGGCGACTTTAGTTAAGTATTCTACAGATGAAAGTGAAACAAGAGTTTTATATCAGTACTTGGCCGAAGGATCTGTTGTGTTCCCCAAAGTTTTTCCAGTGATGTAAATAAAATGCACAAAATATGTTCTATTTGCTTTTAAATTTTTATTGTTTCTTTTAGTCACTCCCTCCTCGATCAGAAAATAAACAATATCCTATCAGTGTCGCATGATCAAGTTGTTCTTAATTCTGTGCAAAATATTATTCAAAATATGCTCGCTAGTGAGGATCCTTCACAGCAACAATTGCATTTCCTTCAAAGTTGTGGCTTTGGTGGACTTTGGCGATTTGCCGGACCATTTACAAAGGTAAGTCTTTCGAATAATAATTTTCTCAATTGTTAATTCTGCTTTCAGTACAATATGATGGGTGAATCATCGGAACTTTTCGTTAACTGTCTCGAGGCAATGGTTGAAACCTGTCTTCCTGGAGATGAGACAACCCCAGTGCCACCATCACCACGACCATATAATCTAAGTTCAAGCTTGAGCAGCCTAACTTTGGGGTCACCTACAGATAAAGGTTTTTATGAAACTAATTTATGAAAAAAAAAAGTAGATTATAAGACCATCATAGCATTAAATCACCACCATTCCACTCATTAGAATGCAAATCTATATTTTTTTCATCGTTCTTACATTATTCTTTTCTTTTTTTTCTATTTTCCCTTGTTGCACATAAAACAACAAATCACCATGAAAATAAACAATGAATGAAAAATGAATTTGTTAAAAAAATATAATTAAATCGCCAAAAATGTCTACAAAACAAAATTTAGCTTTCTCATCGGAATCATTAGATCATGACAATTTTGGCGGCAGTGTTAGCTCTCTGCGCCGTGCATCATGCAGCAAAACACGAGTCAAACATCGAATAACTGATAGTCCATCACATTAGAACGATAATATATATACAGACCCTTAAGCCTAGTTATCATTTTATAAAATACTAACATAAACAAAAGGCAGCTATTTTTTTATTTAGAATGTTTTTATGCTTATTTTAAATTTTATGAATTTCGGTCAAAACGGTGTATGTCCAAAATCCTAGTTTTGAGTTACAGGCTTTTTAAAGTTCATTAATTTGTTCTAAATTCCGTTTTGGAATTTTTAGTAACTTTAGATAAATTGGAATTCTGTCTACCAAAACTTATGGTTCTTAAACTAAACGAAAATAGCTTTTTTCTGAATAGTTCTGAACCCAATTTCGCGAAAAATGGACTTACATATGTTGTTCGGACCAAACTTCATAGAATTTTTCTGAGGGTTGAAAAATTACAAAAAGCCGTTAATTACGATAGAAGTTAATGAACTTTAAGGGAATAACCGAAATCAGATAAAAAGCAATAAATAGATAGAAATTATTAATTTCGTAGAAATATAGAAACCTTCATCCGGGTGAGCTTCCGCTTGTGGGATGGTTGTATTCTCCTCGGTGTTCTAATGGAGTAGAATTAGGATTAGGGGTTGTTTGTAGTGCGAGGGTAAGGGTTGGGAAAATTGTATATGTTCTGCGTATGGTTTGGAGAACCTTTCTATGTTTATTGTAAATCCTTATACCTGAGATGCCTAATTTCCGGTATCCATATTAATCTCAGTGTTGTTGCATATGTCGCAGACTCGCAATTGCCAGACAATGACGGAGGTAGTGTTTTGGATTTCAGATTTTTTCAGTCCGATTCTGAATGTTTGTTTATATATAGATGTTTCCAGATGGATAGCGATTTCTATCTCTATGTTGGCACCACAAATATCTGCCCCCGGTTCGTTCACTATGTTGGAGCCGTCGGTGTATATAGTTGATCACCCATTTTGTCGTTTGTTTTGGTCATTTGCCCACAACTCCCTCTTACGTTTCTTTATGATTCTACCATATCCTATGCATGATCGCTCCTCCAATTTCCTAAGGACTCCTAGTCTTACTCCTGAAGTGATGTCAGTTTGCTTGCTTTGATATGCAGTAGTACAATATTATGCTATATTTCAACTTATGCTGTGGCATATGATATGTATGATCAGTTTATTGCAGTATGCCCCCATTATAATTCTTGATATTTGAATTGTGTTTAAGGCACCCTCAATACCTGTGGGCTCTGGATATTAATATGAAAGAGAAACTCGAAAAATGAATGCACAGGAAGATTACTGGTTATTTTCGCCTCATTTAGAAGTAGTGCGTTAAAGCGACGAATCTTCGGTGGTGCTATATGACTACAATAAGTTGGTGTAGGTCTCAAAGTCCCAGTTATAAGACGCATATCAATATTTAACTGTACATGAACTTTTGATACGGGTATACTATCCATACTGGCACGCAGTTCTCAGCCTCTGAATAAATAAGCCCGATGGCAGCAGAACGCAGTGAAGATGCGTTCCCACGACGTTCCCGCAAGTTTTTGGATGATGTTATTTCTTGTTTTGAATTTGAAGTGATTCCGGAGGTTCAACGATTTGTCTAGCGTTACATACTTCGGGTACGGGTTATGGTTTACCAGTGTACCATTGAAGATCACTCCAAATTTATATGACGTTAGTTTAGGTAGGTGGAAAAAGCACACTTCGGTTTTTAATATACATACATACATACTTTACTTGGACACTGTCGCCACTCTCCGAAGCACGCACTTAAAGCCTCAAAGTCATCATTTCTTTTGTGCCTAGGTCTGTGGTTGTATTTGTTTCTCATCCAGCCGTTAGATAAGTTAACATTTCTCTTCTAAAATATATTTTGGTCTGAACAAGCCAGCTATGAAGATCACTCCCAGGAGAGATATTTTCAGACGGTTTATCTCAAGCAATTCAAAATAAGAAACAGCAGACATCTACAATCATTTTGGGGCGGTAACCCAGCGTTACAGGTTCACGTCTCCGGAGAGAAGACTGTGTATGCACATACTCTACATTTAAGTAATAAAAGCATTATCGGGGTAGTAATCAGCATCTGTATTGTAAACATTTTTCAGTTTCCGATTTTTGATAGACCAATGTTTGCAGATCTGCGCCAATTATAAAAATATAAGATCTGGGATAGTTTCAGTGAAATTGCAATTTCTAACTTACTAAGGAGAAGCTGGAGTTCGGTGCCCCAAACAACAAGCCTCGCCAGTTGAACCGGTCCTTAGCTAACTGCATCCAGTTGCGCAATCCAAGTCGTTTGAAGTCTACTAGAGAAGTATTAGATCTAGGGTCAAGTAAAATCGTAGGTTTCTTGAAATTGAAATTTTTTAAATTGACGCCGAGTCTTACTTAGGAAGTGCAAAGTAAGTAAGTAAGGGGTCATCCTCTTTCATCATATTCTATGCTTCAGCGCCATAAAGCAGTATTATTGGGGATGATTGAGGTCTTGTATAGAATATTCTTAGTTGTTTGAGATAGGGCCTTACTAATGCTTTCTCAGCGTTGTCGTTTATTTCTACTGAAGTTCTATTTTCATAATTTATAACAGAATCAAGGCACACAACATTCAGAATACGGTAAATCTATATTTTCGGCTTAGTGTAATTTCTCGACCTTGTAACAGGAGCCCGCAATAAAGCAATGCATTTACCTAGCTTTTTTGCATTTAATAATCATAAATAATTGTTATTATATGCATGCATGTTAAGGAAATTTTCTAATGCACATATTTTAATAGTAGTATTATATAAATTATACTTCTATTTTATAACTTAGTGTAACCAATCAATAACCAACAACAACAATTTTTAAACCAAATTCGTGAAAAACTAATCAAAAAGAAAATATTCGTGAAATTATGTAATAACGAACCAATTAGAAACAAAAAGAAACCAGTTAAAAAATTATTTTAACTAAATGTTGCAGCTACACACCATTTTTTGCGTAAATTATTTACATACGTATGTATATAGATGTTATAGTTTGTTACAAACTAATTATTTAATGTGGTTTTGATTTTTTTACTTAAATTACTTACTGTTGTATTGAATGTACATACATTGTTCGTTTTTTTAATCTTGATCGATGTCTGCAATTTTTTTTTTAATCTGAATTTTATTAAATTTCTGTAATATAGTGTTTTGTTCAATCTAATCGTCCAATAGACTATTAAGCTTTCTAAACTGCGCAGAAAATAGGAGGTTAGAAAAATGCGTGTGCACAACTCAAGCATACATATGCAATGTTTTGCTGACGCCAATACTTACTTGCAGCCAATTAACGCTCGAAATTGGGTCGACATTTTGAAAGCGCTGTCATTGGAACATTAGAGTAAATAGATTGCGCGATTGTAACTTCATATATGTACATATGAACATTCGAAGACAAGAATGTAAGAGAGTAAATCTTGGCGTCGCAAAGTAATACTACCTATGTTTTTAAGTTAAAAAATGCATTTTTTTTACGTAGCCACTTTTTAACACTTTGTCCAATGTTTCTCAAATGAATGGATTCCATCCTGATCTATAACCCTCCAAAGCTGCTTACCTATTCATATGACTCAAAATATTTTCCAGCCACAAATTTCTTTAGATTTGAGAATAGGTGGAAATCAGAGAAAGACCAACCCTAGTATGATAAATATTCCAATAACTCGTCCTTTAAATCCTTTAGTTTTCCCATTGTCAAAGTAAACATTATCCGGATGAAGATGGGTTTTTTTTTTCTTTTGCCATCCAGACCTCTTCTCACAATTTTTTTGAATCTAGCTGCTCTAGAATACTTGCATAGTATTCACCAGTTATTGAAGTTATTGCATCCCAAAAACGAATGGCGATGACCTTTCCGGCAGTAGAACATATTGGCGCACAAAATTTATTGGATCCTTTTTAAAGCGGTCCAAATCTTTTTGGTCAGCATTAATTCAAATGCAGTACCCATCTTCACAAAGTTTTCTCATATTTAATTCTGATGTACACGATGTATTCATATGAAGTTACAGTTTTTGGTCATTCTTCAAAAGATGTACATACAAGCACGTTTAAATTCCTATTTCTTCAATTTTGAAAATGAAGGAATAGACTTCTTATAAACCTTTACCAACTTTGGATGGACGTCTGTTGGTGATAAATTGTCCAGAAAAACACATATGTACATGTATCGTTCCCAAAATCGAAATTTTTCACACTTCTGATGAATCCGCAATCCTCGCAGCTGTGCATCACAACAAAATTTCCTGCGAGTTTGCGAAACAAAGTCAGTCATATGGTGTTTATGAACGCAAGTCATACCGAAATAGCTACAAAGGTAATGCAGTTGTTTTATATTTATGAACCCAAACTCTGTATAGCTGCGGTATTTTCACCCGTTGAGCTCGTGTTAGGAGACAAAGACTTAATGGACTCCAAATCCTTAACGTCTGGATGAGGCGTTATTTTGTCTGTTCTCAATAAATTTGCCACCACAAGCACGGCATTTCGCTTTGATAGTTTGTCACCAACGCACTTACCTTAGTTAGTAGGTACCTATAGCTCTACAATTCCCGGTAAAAGTCTCGAAAAATTGTTATTGTTGTATTGTTCACTTGAAGTAGGTCCGCTACAAGTAAAAATATAATCCTCAGTTCTTATGGAACTTTGATTGGGACTGATTTAAATTGTTCGTTAAAACCAAAAGTTCGCTTTAACTGGAAACCCTTTAATTCATTACTGTATTGTTTAGATATGAACTCTGGTAGCCCTCGAATCTGATTTAAGATTGGTTGTAAGAAAGATGAAAATTCTTGAATCTCAGCTAGCAATTTCGAAAATTAAAGGAAAAGAATAGTTGGTCTTTTACCCAAACAGTTGCAGGATTCGCCGTTATTGGCGAATACTATATTTTTCTGTTCATACTTCGAATTTTTACTCGGGATTTTTATAAATCACAAAATGAAGGTTATTATAAATTATTACAAATGTTGCTTAAAAATTTTCTTTATTTAATCTTTATTTGAATTTTTTCCATTAATTGAATTCTTGCTTCAGCTTATATATTTATATTGTGTTGCTGGCTTCCTTTTTTGATACAAATAGTTTTTATATTGTAAAAAAAACAATTAACATTTGAAGTGTTATATGTTGTATAATAATTATCTATAATATACAATTTTCTTAAAGTAAGACATACATAGGTAGATGTAGATCCAATCTTGTCAGTGTACTTACAAAACTATACAATAGTATTTCAATTTTAAATAATAAAACGGAGGTTGCTATTGAAATATGAAATTGAACCATACGGCATTGTTGTATCTAAAAACTATTATTTCGTGTTTTGTTAAAATGCGTTTTGAAGAACTAATGCTACGAGACAAGCAGCTAAGGGATTTATTTTATAATAACCTCAAAATTCTCTCACTATCTTTCCCACGCCAATTTCGCCTAGGTAATTACCAATACAAAATTTTACGAATCAATCATTGTGAAGCAGAATTGCCTAAGACGTTAATACTGTACACTATACTCGTAGTATGTGACCACTTAATTTTAATTTTTTTTTAATTGAATTGCGAATATACATATACATATGTATGTATGTATATATTCTTACAAAATATTTATGCAATTACAAGAACTATTTATCAAGGCTTAATACTTTGTGCTACTGCCTTTGGATTTAAGTACCTCATTCATTCATGTGGGCATGGTCTCAATATTTGCTATAATTTCCTTCGGACGGTGCTTGACGGTCCGGACACACTCTCCGGAATATCCCTCGTTGGGTCACCTGTGGACGAACTTTACAGTATGCGTTTCTGCTTCTAGGCGGCACTCATCGCAAAAATAATTTAAGGATAAATCGTTACGAAAACTATTTCATATTTCATACGAAAGAAAGTTGAATGAATAAATTAACTTACCTTACCGTCAGTCCTGAAGAGTTATGCCCTTTGCTGGTCTCCTACAGACCAATGACTTTTAATTAAATCGCGGCCGTAATGTTCTCAGAAATATGTACATACATATATATACATATATATCCCAACTTCATTCAAATCCATTGATATGGATTGAGCTGGAGCGTTGCGTTCGAGTAAGGCATCGTGGACATACATATTTTCGATTAGTTCTAGGTGTTGTTTTTATTTTCCGGCTACAGTTTTGACTATTTATCCAGTACCTCACTTGAACCACTGTTTTGCAATATTGACTACCTCTGATTTTGAAATTCCAATAATTATGGCTGTTTTAGAATAATTATCTAATTAATTATCTATCGTCGTGAATATTTAAGGTAGTGCCGTTACCTGGAATCTCTCTGTAACATGGCATCCACCATAAATCAACTTTTGAAATATAATAGAACGACTTTAGTGACTTAATTGCCGAGTTGTCCATGAAAAAGCTAATATCCGTGGCAAAAACATATTGCATTAAATACTGACAGAATTTCCTACTGAAAACGGTACAGTGATCTGTGAGGCGGGAGGAGATGTTCAGGTTGATCTTTTCGGAGAAGATATCACCACTCACTCTGCTAACAGTTTTGGATCCGTCTGTATACTTGAGAATAGTTTACGTAGAAAAATATGGAATAATTTACCGAGATAGTCACCTATATATACTTGAGCACCTTTCCACTTTACATATTTACTTGGTCTTTTCCTTGTACATACTTTTTTCCTCGATAAGTAGTAGCGATTGTAGTGGCCTTTGTCTCATCATCATATTCAGACTGATCTTTTGTACTACCCCCTATAGAAGACATTTGTGTTAGTTGTGTCCTAGCTGAAATCGATTCTCGAAGGAAGCTTAGGATTGTTTGGGCTGAGGAGGAAATTATATCAGGAGGGGTGGTGAACCCTTTGTGAAAATATTTTATATTTTATTAGGAACCACGGCTGGGCATCAACCAGGCCAGTGAAACATATGAAATGTGTTATCATCGAATAATCCAAGACATATGTTACTTTTGTTACTTCAATCAAAAAATATGGTGATCAACACAGGAATATAAAGCCCTTCAATATCAGTTTAAAGGAGATAAAAGAAAAATATATTTAATGTTTAGAAGAGGTACAATTGAAAAGTAAAACTAAATATAAGAACTTTTTAATGAAAGTTAAAAGGCAATAGAGGTAGTTTCGATAGTTCAGAGCATGGTTACAGAATTTGTAGAGTTGATTCCGACTCTAAGTTGCATTGAGGATTAATTCAGTAGGCACCGAACCTTTATTGTGAATTGAATGATAACAATTTTTCCAGGATTGCTTACGACGCATTTTGGAAAACTTTCGAAAGGAATTCAGTCCTCACCCGGGGCTATGTTTGGCTTTCATTAGTACCTCACATAACTCACTTTCTTTGAGGGGTATGTCTATCCACTCATCGATGATTAAAGGGAAGGAGTAGTAAAATGACGGAAAAATTTCTTGTGGGTTGAGCATTTATTAAAAATGCTGTTGAGCATTTTTTAAAAATGCTGAGTCAGCGATTTTCTTTATAATGCCAACCTTGTGATTAGATTCATTAAGTCATTTCGCTACTGTCAAAAAATTTCTTAGTGTAAGAAGTATTTACCAAATCCTTAGTCATTCCTTGCTATTCGAAGATGGGCTTGTAAAGTTAAAATAAAGCTAATCTTTGCCGTAAACCAAAAGCGAAAGTAACTAACTTGTGGTGGTTTTTGATCCAACTTCTATGTAGTAGCAAGTTCAATTTCGGAAAGCACTTCACCCTTCATCACCACTTCCAATTTAAGCCTGTATATACTATGTATACTATGTGTGTATGTACGTATCTAGACACTTTCGCATCCAGTCCAATTATGTTAAAATAAAGAAAATAAATACTATACATACACCTTACAATCCTTAAAACACTTTCAATACTTTTTGTTGTAGCAGAAACGCAAACATTTTCTTTGTAATCGACCGAAGAATACGAAGAATAAAAATACCCTTTTTAATAATAACCTCCAATATAAATATGTAATATTTTTTTTTTATTAAACTTCTAAATGTGACTCCATTTTGTTTATTATTTGAATATTTTTTCTTTTTCCTTTTATTTCTGTATCTTTCAGCTGCATGAATAACAACAACACCACGCACTAGACGTACAATATTCGAAAGAATTTTTCGCTTTTTATCTTTTATAAAGAAATGTTTTTAAGAGGAAAAAAAAAACAAAACCAAAAGAGAAACAATTTTTTAAAACAAATTCATATTTATATATTACGAAAATTAATTTTTTAGAAACAAAAAAAAAGAACAAAAAGAACTACAAGTACTAAGAAAAGAAAACAGAGATATATTTTAAATGTGAATAATATTGTTATGTTTACGAAAGAATTTATATTTATATTTTAATGTTTATATACAAAACATCTGAATTAAAATCTTATAGAAGTCCTTCCTCACCTGTGTATGAATTTTACAATTATTATTATTTTTTGCATTTCTATTTTCACTTTTTATTAATTTTCACAAAAAACAATCGAGTGTGTAAAACGAAGCATCACATCTATCTTTCTATCTAATCATGTAAGTGTGTCCTTCTATATATGTATGTATACATGTGTTATGTGTAAATTTGTATCTGTGCCATAATCTATTTTATCTATATGTATAAATTATAGTCTATATGTATCCTGTCCATTTGTCCATATCACTTGTTGCACTTTTACTTTTCTTGTTGAGCAAAGAAAAATAACGTCTGCATCCCGCATAATCACAAGCAACATAAAAACGAATGTTGTGAGTGCAACAATTGCTTCTTGATAATGCAAATCTATGTGTCCTATTCAATGTACCGATAGTTAAATATTTTACAATAAGAGAAAGAGTAAATAATGATGAATATGTATATCTTTTTTATATATTTGCTGTTGAAATTTTATGAATGTAAATATTTATTAAATGAAATTGTATTTTTAAACTTAAAAAATATTTGAAAAAAGGATGGTCGAATGTTATTCAAAGAATGCATTTTTTCCAATGAAAATTTGGTTGAAGTAATATTGTTATGTATGCATATATCGGAAAAATTATATTGGTCTAACATCACAGCCAGGCATGCGCCTTCATTTGTATGTGATCACATTACAAAATGAATTTGCATGTTTTAATTAGGCCTTATATACTTCTTGACAGTTTTTTTAGAAGATGGCGCGGCTATGATATTGCCATCATTACCTGAATCTAACGTTCGTTCAATGAATATTTTAAAAGCATTTAATTCAAAGCAGAAGAGTTATTGAGGTATCATTAAAAGCTTTAAAAGTAAAGCAGAATCAACATGTTCTAAAATGTCTCATAGGGTCAGTGTTTAACTGTGTTCCGCGACGAAATTGTAATGAAAAGTAAATAATAAGAAATAACGTAACAGGATCTCAAATATTATCATTTTCGAGTCGAATTGAAAAATAGCAAATCTGAGTACATATTTAGTATTACAATTCATCAATTGCTGGTATGGTATTTATCTTAAACGCAAAGTCAGGCCAATATGATTTATTTATCATCACAGTCCAGGAAATTTCACGGCTGTGCTTTCCATTATGCGTTCTCGCAAAAAAAAAAAAATTAAAATTTTAGTGTAAAATCATATTCTGTGCACAATAATTAAAGTCATGCATGTTGCGCGGAAACTACTATTAACAAAGTTATACTTTAACAAATTAAGTTTTGAAAAATACCCCTAAAATCAACGGTCTTTCTATGTGCTCTGTACATATATACTCAGCTTAATTTTAATTAAAAAGGAAGCTTGACCCATTTGAAGAAATGGCAAAAAAATATGACGTTTTTCTGTTTCAGTTCTTTCTGCGAATTCGACTATTTCATAATGGTTTTCAATATCAATCGTTTAAGGTAAGGAGGTGATTCGATTCACGTTGGAGCGCCCTGAGCACCTGTGTGTGAGGTACCCAAAGTTTATAAACCTTTGACCTGCAAAACAGGCCACCAAGGGCCCTTTATAATCGCCGCTTCCCTTCCTTAAATAACTAATATTAAAAACATACTTTCCGGGTTTTTAGTTTTTTTTTTGGGAATTTGTTTTCTTGTTAGTTAGATTAATTTGTAATTGCGTTTATTTGTTTATTACAAATTGTTTATAGTATTTAGGTTTAAAACAATAAATATGATGGTATGTAAAGTAAAACTGCAATTTAGCTGAGTATGTACCTAAAAAAGCTTTGATTTTAGGGGTATTTTAAAAAATTTTGATTATCTAAAACTTTGTTAATAATAGTTTTCACACAAGATGGCTTTAATTTTTCAGTTTAGGCTACTTTACAATAGAAAAATATTTTTACTTTTTGCGAGAAGGCTTAGTGGAAATATGCCCCAATTTCATTCGCTTTAAGTGCTAAAATCTGTAGAGCAAAAAAAATCCTTAAAGAAAATATAAAAAAGAAGAGCACAGATTTGTGAAAATCTTTTAACAAAAAAAAGAAGCATAATTTTCATAAGTTTGTGGGATTCAGCATCACCTCGACATCGCCAAGGGGTAACCAAAATTAAGTTTATTCAAAGAATGTTGCAGAGCTGTGGAACTGTCCTGAACCCAACATCAACATTTGTATTGATGATATAAAAGACATTATTGTTTTCTTAACTTATAAAGCCTGTTGCTTATTCAGCACAATTTTTCTGTACGTGGGATTCCAGCTTAAAGTGCCAACCATAATAGACTTCAATGAGCTTTTGCCAGGATTTGACATAAGGTTCGGTTTTGACATAAGGTCAAATCCATTATGGTTTCCTTTTAAGACATAAATATTACAGCTGAGGTATCTGCAACTTAATTTTCAAATAAATTACGTTCTTCCATCGATTTTCAGGTGCCCCATGTATTAATTAATAATCACTCTATGATAATTTCATTTAATTTGCTAGTCATGCTCTATTTGCGAATTCATTTTGAAAGCTCTTCAGGCTGTGCCTACATACATACATATATTTACAGTGGCGAACGAAACTATTACAGAGTATTTCTTATTATTATTGAAAAGAATGCTAATTAATTTCAAATTTCAATTACCCTGTCATTATTTACGTTTTTTTTATAAAAAACAACAATATGAGAATTTGTTGAAGCACAGCAAAAAAAAGAAGTACAAAATCAAGTACAAAAATGGAGTGATGAAAATTGGTCTACGCGGCTCAGATTTGGGCATTGGGAAGGATCTTTTTGTTGGCGGTATATTTTGAGTATCGATCTTTCTGGAAAATAGACAACTCCTGAAGTCGCAATAAAGATGTACTTTCTCTTAAATTGCATTTCAAGATGTATATAAAGGTTTTTCCATTGAAAGCTTTCTTTTTTAAATAGTAAGAAGAGGTTTTTTTTCCAAAAAGTGCGGATAGTTTTATTTCATTTTAAAGTACAAACTTCCATTACAATTGAAATAGGATATGTGATTAATTTTCATCTCGGCTTCTCTTCAAATGGTCATTCTGTTGAGGAAATTTTGCATGCAGCTCTGATATTATTTTTGAACGTCCAGACAATGTCTACTGCACTAATGCAGTTGGTTTACGATTCGTGTAGCTCGGGAAAATAAGTATCATTCAAGTTTAGTTTTTCAATATCAGGCTATTGATTGTAACGGTAGCACCGGTTTCATTTTCGAAGAAATAAGGCTCAATGATGCCCCAAAACCACACAAAATTCCTATTCGTTGTGGATGGAAAGGTTGCTTCATAATCACTCAGCTTTTCAGTACCCCAGATGCTACAGTTCAGCTTATTAACGAAGCATTGCAAATGGAACTTGTCGCTAGTTTGGGATATGCTAGCGAAACTTTCAACTTTCAACAATATTTTCAACTGACTTTACTAGTACGAGTTGGAGTCTTCATATCACCAATCTTGTCGGTTGACTCAAATTTATTTAGCAGGTCTACAATAGCGGCGCGCGAATTTGCATCGTAGAAAAAAAAATACGAACTTTACGTATGCATTCCTCACGTGTACATCGTCCCATATCGTTTTTACTTGGTAGCTGTCACGTATGACAGTTTTTATTTGAAAGGTGAAAAATACCGTGAAATTTAAATAAAATGTATTAATGGAAGATCCTTTGTTATAATTTCATTAGTTTATTTTATAAAAGGAATGGTAAATAACGTTCATATGAATTTTAAATTTTAATGCTTTTCAAAATACGCTACGAGAAAGTTTTCAAAGAGCTACCAATATTTTCGTGAGCTAGTAAATGTACTTACATATATACATATATATGTATAATTTTTGTTTGCTTGCCTGTACATTTCTCTGTAAGGAGCATTCCCAATTTCCTTAAGTTTTACATAAAATGACTAATGTCTAGAAACTTATTTTCAGAATATTAGTGGGTAAAATTCATCACTGAAGACCAGTCAGCAGAAGTAAATTCTAAACGTAGTCTACAGAATCTAGAATATTGGAAATTTTACATATATCTTTTTACTATTTTCCTATTTGCTCTGTAAATAAATATCAAATTGTTAATTGTTAAAAGAAATATGCTTTCAATTCGACCATCCTTATTTCGAAAAAAGAAACTCTTTATTTAATTTAATGTCTTTTAAGCTTATTTTTGACCACCATGACTAAACATCGAATTTCTATGAACAGTTTTTTTTTTATTTTTTTTAAAGAGCTAGTCTATAAAATGGGCAAATTGTTCAAAACAATACAAATAAGAAAAATAGTAATCTAACAATAGCCCAATGTCTTCCAGAATCTTAAAAGGAAATTTATTTTACTTTAGCTTAAATCATTAAAAGTATAATTAAAAGTAATGTTTGATTATCAGTTTTTATTCATAAAATGCTTATAAGACAAACAATAATTTGTTCAATCAAGTGATAAAATGAAATACCATGTTTCCTTACATAAATCAACAAAAAATGAAAAATTAATATTTAAATAAAATAAAATTTATTTGTGAGAAAATAGAATAAATTTTTAAGAGCCTATACGGAGTGATAAAAGATGAATATTTAATGAACGAATCAAAGAAATAGTATATATTTATGTATCATTTGCGCGCACTACAGTTATTTAAAATCAATGAATGTAAAATGCTAATGCCAGCAAAGAAATAAAAAAAAACTACATAATGTTAAATACTTTCATTAAAGAGGTTATATCTATACATATTTAATTATTAAAATAAATGTACTTAAAATAAGATCCATAAAATATGGTTTTATTTAAAAATTGTTATTTGTTTATCTTTAGTAAATAAATTATTTGTGCCCTTAACATGTAAGTATATGAACACCCGGCATGATTGACAGACGCATTTTCACTGGACAATCTGGGAAAATAATATGTGCAGAGGTAGAATGATAAGTCCTTAGCTTTGGCAAGAGATGGTGTTACTTCTTAAATGGAATGCTATTTTTTTTATGTCATCTTCTTAAAGACTGCTGTCAAATTTCCAATCAGCCATATTACTTTCGGGTCTTACGAAAACAGAAAAAAGTATCGGACTTGTTTTTAAAAATCATAGTAGAAGTAAGCGAAGTTCATGGGCACCTTCGTCGGCAACAATAAAAAATTTGACAGTAGAATTTAAACGCGTTCTTTAATGAAGAACGACCAGGTCGTCCAAATGAGGTCACCACACCACAAATGATTGACAAAATACATAAAATCGTATTGCATGACCGCAAAGTGAAAGTGCACGAGATAGTTAAGATAGTAGACATCTCAGATGAATCTATGCGCAGTATCTTAAACGAACATTTGCACATGAAAAAGCTATACACGAGATTGCCGCATTTGTTCACAGTTGTCAACAGTTTGGTTATGTCTAAGTGTGATTCAAAAGGATTTCTGCGTCTATTCATAACTTTGGACGCAATGTGAATCCACCGCTACACACCAGAGACGAAGTAACAGTCGAAACAATGGCAAGTCGGCCGGTATAATCTGCATCGATTAACTTGAAAAGGCAAGAACATCTTTGTTTCAACAAAGATTTGAAGAAAAAAATACCACATTTAGCAAAGCATAAAGTTCTCTTCCATCAAGAAAACGCACACAAATTGGGCTACGAATTACTTCATCATCCCCCATATTCTCCAGATTTAGCCCCTAGGGTTATTTTTTGTTTTCGATTTGAAAAAAATAGTTCGGCGGAAAGAGATTTACCTGAAATAAGAAGGTTATCATTGTGACAACCGCATATTCTGAAGGGCTTAAGAAATCGTACTATCTAAAACAGATTCAAAAATTAGAAAAACGTTGGGCTAAGTCTATCGAACTAAAAGGAAACTACAGTGGACTCCCCCTAAGTCGAATTTTCACGGGATACCATGATTTGTTCGAGTTATAGAGTTAGAGTTTTGGAAAAATTCGAGTTAGAGAGAGAAACAATTTTTTTTGTTTTAAAGCGTTTATTTAATAAAAAAAAAGGTTAACATAATTTAAAAAAGTTAACAAAAAAAATAAATAAAAAATAGGAATGCTAAAATATGGCGAAAAAATTCGAGTTAGAGAGAAATTCGACTTAGGGAGAGTTCGACTTAGGGAGAGTCCACTGTACGTTGAAAAATAAAATAAATGTTTTTTTCTCGCCTACATTGAAGATAATAGATTGATTTAAAGGGCACTGCAAACTTCTAAATCTGTGCTTCCACAACTTGGAGCTCTAGTTAATGAAATACTCCTCTGAGGGCATCTCCTCCAATGAAATTTTCTTGATTAACTAAATAAGAGCTTAAAGTCTCATTCACAATTTTATTCCTTCAGATTTTTTTTCATTATTCTTTAATACTCTGACTATGGTTTGGCCGAAGGCCATATGCGAGATTGAAATTTGGTTTACTATTCTTTTATTTGTATTTGTTTAAAATTTATACAATAAAGTTGCCTAGCAATATTCAAAACGATTTATTTTAAATACTTGATCTACAATAGATCGTAACTTCTGATTCCATTTAGGATGTTCATGAATTCCTCTAAGTCTGGACGAATTTACCTATAGATACGAGCAAAGTAAAGTAAAGAGTTATAAACTCAAACAGACTACAGGTGAGATTGATGATGGGACTTATAACAGGGATTATCAATCTCAACAAACATTCGTTCAGATTCGGGCTAGCTGAAACAAAAATCTGTGTCAACGGCGAGGAAGATGTAGAAGATGCAGAAAACTTTCCACTGCCACTGCCCTGCAATGCCAAGATTATACTGGCATTATGGCAAAGAACGCTAAAAAAGAAAGACATGCACTACTATTGCTACGCATGGTTGTGATCCTGGGACGAGCAAAAATGCTTGAGTCAGAGCTATTCGGTTTCCGGGGGATAGCAAAATAATGCAACAGCTTAAGTGAAACCTAAGGGGAGCGAGTTGAAACGTTGGAAGTATGAGTGGTCGCAGCTATGAGCTGGAAGAGATGATGGTCAAAAGTCGTGGGGACATCTTGTTTGTTCAAGAAACAAAATGGCGAAATACAGGAAATCGGGCGTGTTTCCTTGACGTTAGGACAAAAGCTTAGAAGATGTTCTACTACGGAACCGAACAGCGTAAAGACGGAATCAGTATCATTCTTGCAGCAAAGCTACTTGGCAACGTATTAACCATTTCGAAGTCCAGATCTGAGATTTCTTGCCAGTACATATGTATGCTCCCCAAGTCGGGTGCGAGCAGAGGGAAAAATATGCATTCTGGCTAGCTTTTTACAACCTCATCAGGAACATCCCAAAGGAAGAGCTTTTGTTTGTTGGCGGAGATATGAACATGTCGGGAAGTTAAACGAAGACTATGAGAACTGTCATGGAGGACTGGGATACGGCACCAGGAATCCTTCTGGTGCAGACATCCTAAGCATGTGCAAGTCATCGTGCTAAATACCATGTTCATCAAACACCGACACCTGATCACTTACAGTAGTGGCGGAAATGAAACCTAGATTGACTACCATTTGGTAGCCAGTTTTAGGGTTAAGGATTTCAAAGTAATCTTGGGAGAGGCGATTGTAACACCGTCTCCTCCTAACAGAAATATTTATGGAGACTTTGAAAAAGAAAAATAAACAAACAAAGCTTTCGGCGAAAATCAAATAGTATTTTTTGTCAACATAAAAATTATCTCCGTAACGGAGTTGAGAATGAAGGGTGCAGAACACAAGATATGTGGGATTCCCTGCAGCGGCTTTGCTTGCTTAAGTAATGATAGATTCGTTCGACAAAGTTCATTAACAATGCTCAAGGCCAACTTCTTGTACAAATAATACAGGTTTTTGATGATCAGTGCGGGTTTGTCGCGGGTAAATCAACTGCAGATGCAATTCAAAGTATAAGAATCATAATTAAAATCGTCGTGATTTCTTAAAGGATCTGTATATGGTATTAGTTAGTTTTGAAAAAGCATTTGACAGACTACCAAGAGATCTGATATGGGTGGCATGGCGGTAAGAGATCGAGGAGTTCCAGAACTTAAGTACAGATGATCATGAACATGTATGACGCAGCAAAGACAAGTGTAAAATGCGCCGCTGGAGCCACTGAAGAGTTTCAAATTAAAGTCGGTGTGCACCAGGGAAGCGTCTTAAGTCCTTTGCTATTTATTGCAGTACTAGATTATGTGCTTGAAGGAAAAGTGACGCGCCATCATAAGTGAGGATCAAACGTCCCTGCAACGAGCACTTGATGTTTGGGTGAATGTTTTGGATAAAAATGGGTATCGAATTAGTACAAAAAAAGACAGAATACCTGTACTGGCCATTCTCGGATCCATTTCGACCTATTCCAGACATTTATTTTAATGGAAAAGAGATTCCCAAGTGCAAGCGAAAAGTGCAAGTATCTGGGATCTACATATGATCAATAGCGATTGATGACGACATTAATCATCGCGTAAGTGACCGGAAAATGCCCCCTAAATCTGAAATGAATTCTTTACACCGTAGTTGTTGTTCCGAGGCTCATATACGGATGCTGGGCAATGCACAAAAATTATGAGTGCAAATTAACGGAGACCAATAAAAGTTTTAAAAATTAAAAAGTGGGCTCAACCGGGATTTGAACCCGGGACCTCTCGCACCCAAAGCGAGAATCATACCCCTAGACCATTGAGCCGTTTAGAAAAATCCAGCAAATAGTAAACGGTTTCCTATATGTATATATGTATTGAATTTCATTTATTATTTAAATTAAAAATAACTGTTTCCCTTCTGAAGTAAATAAATATGAAAAAGGACAAAAACTAGTCTGCTATTTCTTATGCACTATGTATCTGTCCATGTGTCTTTACTTGGAAAAGACTGATGACAGGGGGATGTAGCTCAGATGGTAGAGCGCTCGCTTAGCATGTGAGAGGTACGGGGATCGATGCCCCGCATCTCCAACTATATCCTTTTGCTTTCATAGTACTTTTAATTTGCCATAACCTCAACAATTCTTTTGGCCATACATATTTTATTGAAAATAAATAAGTAAAATTGAATCGCAACTTGCAATTTGACTTTTAGAAACAACCAGGTACAACGAGGCTCAAGAGTTATCACCCTACCGGATGATGCTCCAACTTTTCCCAATGGCGTCCTATGTTATTGCCACTTTGACAGTTGTTGTGCTGTAAACAGACGCAGATTACACTTAGATGAACCAGAGATTGCGATACTGTGCAAGAACGTGAAATAATTACATACTATGCCAATGTTTTTGACAAATAATCGGTCGTTGTTTTTGGCTCAACCCGAATTTCGTCGTCGATTCTCCGATCGCGTGGGATCAACGCAACAGAGCAAACACTGCGCTCCGTTTACCCGCTTGTTTCAACACGATTGCCTCAACACGGGACAGCAAGTCGGCCCCGGAGAAGCCATTCTGCATGTGTCCAAAAGTCTTTATAGCAAAAGAAAGTCGGTGTTTAGCGACGCAAGCTCTCCTAAGCCTCGAACTGGATGAGGATGATTTTCCATTGAAAATCATCATAAAGGTCGAAATACATTTCCACCTATGTAGAAATGTAGGTTAGGTTAGGTTGAAGTGGCTGCCAGCTAGGATTCGCCAGCATACTTAGACCAATGATAGGTCCGTTGTGATACCACGTGGATCATGGGGAAAGTTTCTCTCTACCTACTCGTTTTGAAACCAATTAGAGCTTCTTATGAAGCGTAGGAGGCTCTTAATGTCAATATTCATCAGGTCGCCTATATCCTTATAATAGGGAGCTCCTAAGTGGAATTTCCTTCTACGGGAGAGAGCTGGACAGAAACAAAGAAGGTGAGGAATAGTTTCCTCCTCTTCTTCATCCATGCAGCTTCTACAAAAATCGCTCGCAAAGAGGCCCAGCCTTGTAGCGTGCTTGCCTATTAGACAGTGTCCAGTGATGACACCTATTGTGGTGCCGATATGCAATCTATTGAGAGAAATCAAATTCTTAGAGCGTTTTAGATCCAGCTTTGGCCAAATCTGTTTTGTCGCTAGACATGTTGATCCACTTGTCCACCTAATATTTGTACTCTCGACAGAATCCAGTTTAAGTTTAAGTTTGCGAGTAGCGATTGGAATACCTAAGGTGCCATTGTCCGGCAAGATGGGTACAGTTGTTCCTATTTTGGCGAGTTCATCGGCCTTACAATTCCCTGGGATGTCTCTGTGCCCCGGCACCCAACACATGTGAATATTGAACTGCTCAGCCATCTCCACAAGAGACGAACGGCAGTCTAGAGCTACTAATGAGTTTATAGAGGTCGATTCCAGGGTTTTGATTACTGCCTGGCTGTCTGAAAAGATGCGGATATCTCTAGCAGATATCACGTTTACTTAAGCCAAGATAGGGCTTCTCTGATCACCATTATTTCCGCCTGGAACACGCTACAATGATTTGGAAGACTGAAGGAGAGCTTGAGGTTAAGCTTATCAGAGAAAACACCTGCACCACTCCGTCTTTGGTTTTTGACCCGTCTGTGTAGAAGTGAATTGATTCATCTTCTAAAAAAGTATCGTCCTCCCAGAGTGATCTGGAAGGGATGGTGACAAGGAAGTCCTTCTCAAAATTTAGACGTGGGATGGTGTAGTCCGTGTTTTCGGGAGAGATTTGGAATTTATTCAGAATAGGGGCGTGGCCGAATTCTTTTCTTGACCACTGTTGGGTAGCTTCAAGGCGAACGGCTGCAATCGCTGCCATTTGCTTGCTATATATATCGAGGGGTATTAGATGGAATATAATGCCCAGTGCCGCGGAGGGTGTTGTACGTAATGCTCCGCTTATGCACAGACAAGCTGTACGTTGGACCTTACTTAGTTAATCGCGATTTATAGCTTTATCTAAGGCTGTCCACCAGACAATGACCCCGTATGTGAGTATCGGTCTAATGATCGAGGTGTAGAGCCAGTGAGTGATTCGAGGTTGTAATCCTCATTTATTCCCAATGGCTTTCTTACAAGAGAAAAGTGCTACTGTAGCTTTCTTTACTCTTTCTTGAATATTAAGTTTCCAACTTAGCTTCCTATCCAGGATAAGACCCAAATATTTTGCTTTATCAGAGAAAGTTAAGCTGGTTCCATTAAGAGAGGGAGGGTCGACTAGCGGAATTTTATATTTCCTTGAAAAGAGTTCCAGTTCAGTTTTATGGGGGTTTACACCCAGACCACACTGAACTGCCCATCTAGTGAGCTTATTTAGAGCGTTTTGTAAGAGTTCCTTCAGAGTATTTACGTGCTTTCCCGAGACGGCCAAAGCAACATCATGTGCATAAGCGATCGCCGTGCATTCCCCCTCTTCCATGATTATCAATAGTTCATTGACCACCAAATTCCACAGAAGCGGAGATAAAACACCTCCTTGCGGAGTCATGTACATATGTATGTATGCGGCTACGTGTATAATCAAAATTACCGCTGCTGGGGATTGGCCCGTATTTATTCGATGACGGCGTCGGTAACACTACTATTGTTACTGGTGAGTGCTACTGAACTATATCAACGACTTTTTGCTGCGCAAATTGACGAATTGGGCTTGCAGAACAAGTGGTTCCAGTACGAAGGTGGACATTCTACAGCAAACATTTTCCGATCACTTAATCTCCCGTTTTGGCGAGTTGCACTGGCTCACAAGATCGCCGGATTTGACTGTTTTAGACCTTTTTCTTTGGGGCTTTTTCAAACGGGTCTATACGAACATGCCACAAATCTTGGAGGCCCCAAAGGAGAACTAACGAAGAAGTGGAGAATTTATAGCCAGTAGTTTTAAAAAAACCCGAATGTTGAGCAATTCTTTCGGACATGAAATGAAATGAAATGGACGGATAATGAAAAAAAAATAGTCAACAGAGTCAGTAATTTTTATTTACAAACAAAGTTACTATCTTGGGGAAATTGAGTAAGGACTTTTACGCTACCGTGTACCGTGTCACTTAAGGAACACAAAGGATAATATTGCGCGCCGAAGTACTCAGAAGAAGTTCTGTTTATTGAACAAATGTGTGACTCATATATACACAAGAAACAAAAAACACACTAGACCCTGATTGATTCAAAGTTAAAGTCACTTAAAGTTAATTTCGATTTCATTGATGTGGTCACATACATGATAGAGGAAACTCACATCCAACTGGTTATTGAACCACAGACCAAGGCACAGATAAAAAAGAAAATTAAAAAAACTCTGAGATAAATTTCTCACGGACTTACCTGCCTCGAGCACTAACAGTAGCATTGAACAGCATGCAATCATACTGGTTCTTCTTCTTCTTAAAGTATGTATGTAATGAAGCAATAAAGTCTTCAGAAGCGACATGCAGTCAGAACTACGGATATCAGTAGTTTCCTCCAATTATATAAAAAATGCCGTGGAGATAAACTGTTCATATGTATAGGTACATTCTTTGTGAATCATGAATCATTGAAGAAACTTTATTAAGGAGCACTAAGCGAATAGATTATCAGAATACTGAGGGAAAAAAAATTAGTTACGCCTATCAGGCAAGCCCCATTCATTTGAATATATAAAAGACTTGAAGGGAACTTGGAGCAGAGATACTTTCGAAAGAAGTGTATACTTATTATCCCCTGGGAACAGGTAAGTATGTAGGCAAAAGTGTTAAATAAAAACCTTATTAGCGCAAAAATAGTTTGATTCCAATCAACTTGGAGCAGCCGAATTTCCTTGACACCTCTTTGAAGTTACCGAAAAAGGGTCTGCCTAGTTGCCTTCCCCGGATGTGGTAATTTTTTCAAGATACCATTTGTCCGGGCAGCATACACGGTTCGCGAACTCCAATAATCGATGCCATGAATACGCATACATACTAATCCACACCCTTCATCCATTCGGACCAGGGATCTCTCCTAATGCAGGACTAGTTCGCCGAGTTAAAGGCATTTTTAAAGTACAGCTTTACTATTTCGCAGTATTTCTTTGTTCCCGTCGACACCTTCTCCTCCAATTATAGCATTGACGGTAGAACGCGACAAAGCTTATCCGACGCATTCTATGATTTTTCTCTTTGATGGGTAAATAGATGCTCAACTATTGTCCTCAGCATTTCTTGGCAAAAATATTTGTAGGGAGCTATGCCTTAAGCATCTTCATGCCATCACCCAAGCGTATGGGTCTGTTTCTTCATAGAGTCGTCTGAAGCAGCTTGCGCGCCTAGCCAGTATAAAGATAGCGAAACTTCCTGGATCTTTGGTCTTCCCCAATTCCCTGAGATATACGTCGGCTCTGGAGGCAATTTGCCCTGAGAGTATTGACTTCGTCCACTCCAATGAGATCCTCTATAAAAAGGTGGACATAAGAAGGGTGGATAATTTCTTGATCAAGATGATTCGAAGGCACATTGCAAGGGCAATGAACTCGATGAATAACCTGATGTCTGAAGTCTGCTACCCCAATGACATGTATCGTATGTATGACATGTATGAGAGCGTGCGCCTTAGCGGCTTCATTCCTCCAGAGGCGTTCCTCTATTTAGATAAAGAAGGTCTGATAGAGGAAAAAGTAGCGGTGCCGCTAATTTTCCATGTTTCCCGGACAGCTGTGTATAGGCGACTCAACTACGACCGACACGTCGCGTTCAGCATGACGGAGCGTCTTCGGTTCAGTAGAGCGATAGTAGGTCGCGATTTGCGAGACTGTGTTAGGCAGAATCAGAGATTCTGGTGGTTAGGGGACGGAGAGGGAGCTCCCTCGTCGTTTCCTTTTGATTCCGGGTAGCTCCTCCTAAGGCGCAAATTTGGCCTGGCCGGCTTACATTTTAATTAATTTAATTTAAATTATTTATGTTGTGTAGATTGTAGATTGAAAAAGAGGTGGGAATAAGTCACCTTATCACTGCGGCCACGATTAGGCCTATTGCGATTTCCTCTAAACTTAAAGCTCACTCAATAAGCCCGATTTGATAGTGAATTTTACTATGGTTTTGAGTGAGCTTGCAGATAGGTCTTCAGCTTCCAGATAGAATTTACCTAAGTAACGATGACGTGTTCTGATTAGACAGTTGCAGTGACATAAGATGTGTTCCGCTGATTCTTCATCTTCGTTGCACAATCTGCAGATGCTGTCTTGTGCCGTTCCCATAGCCATTAGATGTTTTTTCACTTGACAGTGGCCTGTAAGGAAACCTGTGGCTATACGAATCTGACTCCTATTTAGTTGTAAGAGTTGTTTCGTTCTTTTGAGCGAAGTGTTTGGCAGAAAGATTTTGGCTTGTCTGTTACCTTCAGTTTCCATCCAGTAATGGTTCGCCCTTTCTTTTAGCCAGTCTTTGATACAGCTTTTAGCCGTACTCACTGGTAATCCACAGAATGATCTCGGCATTATAGAGTTTGATGCAGCTCCTGTTCTGGCTAGCAGGTCGGCTTTTTCATTTCCCTCATATCCACTGTGTCCTGGCACCCAAATGAGATAAACTCTGTTTGTGCTGGCTAGCGATATGAGTAATTGAAGGCAGTCCCATACTAGTTTGGATGTTATTTCATAAGCTTTAATTGCCAGTAGAGCAGCCTTGCTATCTGATAAAATATAAATGTTCTTATTGGTTATGGATCTGATTATATTTTCTCTGATGCATAGTTCTATAGCAAATACCTCAGCTTGGAATACGGAGTTACTCTTTTCCATGCATGAATGAATGAAGGTTTTTGTAGTAGCGCCGTATACTCCAGCCCCAACTCCTTCATCTGTCTTGGATCCGTCTGTGTACCATACATGAGAGTTATTGGCAAATTTAGGTTTGTTCTGTTCCCAGTTATTGCGATCTGGGAATGAAACCTTGAAGTTGTGGCTGAAGTTAAATCTTGGCAGACATTTGTTCGTGATTGTTATTCCTAGTAGTTCATTACTGTTGAGCTCAAGTGCAATATCCGAGTGAACTAGTTTGGCGTTTGAGTCATCTTCTGCGATGAGCATGAAGGCATCAACCATAGCTTCTTTCTTTATATGAAGATATAGAGGTGGTAAGTTAAGAATAACTTCCAGCGCTGCAGTAGGAGCAGTTTTCATTGCACCTGTTGAGCATACACAAGCTAGTCTTTGTAATTTATTGAGCCTGTCCTGTGTAGACCTATGCTTTGTTTTATGCCACCATACTGGTGCTGCATATGCTATAATCGGTCTTGCTATTGCTGTACATATATAGCCATAACATCATTTTGGAATTTAGGCCCCAATTTCTACCAATGAGACTTTTGCTGGTCCATAATGAGATCCTGGCTTTGTCTATTACTTTTGTAAGGTGAGAATTCCAGATGAGTTTTTCATCTAGTGTAGGGCCAAGGTATTTGACCTCCTTAGAGAATTCTATTGTTTCACCAAAGAGTGTAGGTGCTTTTAATCTATCTCGCTTTCTTCTTTTGGTGAATACAACTATGGTGCTCTTTTTTGGGTCAGCAACAAGATTCAAGGCCCTTGTTGAATATTTAAATTATATAAACAACTATTTGTCAAGTTTTGTATATTAAGTAATCAATGAATTAATCACTGAACTCTTTTGTTTTATTGTCAACTAAGCTGTGAAATCCTTCTTCCGGAAAATAAATTACTTCCTTCTGTCACATCGACGCATTAGTTCGTCCGTTTTTTCTTCTTTTACTTTTTTTTTCTTCTGCAAACATCGAACATCAATAGCATATTTTTTCAACAGCCCTCTGGAGGAGATCCGAGATTGTTTCTTCGAATTTTCCTCTGATTAATAACGCAATGTCATCTGCGTAACCTTGAACATAAAAGCCTTCATTGCTGAGTATTTTCAGTAGTTCGTTTACTACGATGGACCATAATAAGGGGGAGAGGACTCCTCCTTGGGGGCATCCTTTCACAGCAGTGACCCTGAGTTTGTTGCTGCCTAATGGGATGTTAATTTTTTTGTCTTCTAGCATGCCTTTTATCCATTTATGTACATGTTGTATTGTCTACCCCTGTGTCTTGGATACATCTGTAAATTTGGGCGTATTCGGTGTTGTCAAAAGCTCCTCCGATGTCAAGGAAGCAGCCCACCGCAATCTCTTTGTCTCTAAGGGATTTTTCAATCCTTGTTGTGAGTTCCTGAAGAGCATGTGTTGTTGATTTACCTGGTTGATAGGCATATTGGTTTTTGTGTAGAGGATTCATAACGAGAGCTCCGTCCCTGATATGTCTATCAAGTATTTTCTCCATGGTTTTTAAGAAGAAGGATGTAAGGCTTATGGGTCGGTACGATTTTGGTTGTTCTGTTGGTCTACGGCCCGCTTTTGGGATGAACTTAACCGTAACTTCCTTCCAACTTTTTGGTTCTAGGCTATCTATGTCTCTAACATTTTTGTTGCAACGGCTCAAGTTATCCATGAGTTCTAGACTATAAAGGTTCCAATCTGTGGATTTTGGTTGTCTAAAAGTTTGAGAATGCTTAGTGCCTAAATTAATATCGAAGCGAATTGTTGTGTATATATACATATGTATATAATTATATATTTAAAAATATATATAAAGTTTTAAGTTTTATTTTTAAGGTAGTTTTAAGATTTATTGTTAAGGTAGTTTTAAGGTATTTTTAAGGTTTATTTTTAAGTTCATATTTTATATTAGTTTTTTATAAAAAACAAGTTCATTTTTCTAAGTTTCTTACATTTTCCTTAGAACTTAAAATTAATTAATTATTTAAATGGCTTATCAAACTAGACTTCTAAGGAAAATGTAAAAAACTTAGAAAAATGAACTTGTTTTTTATAAAAAACTAATATAAAATATGAACTTAAAAATAAACCTTAAAAATACCTTAAAACTACCTTAACACTAAATCTTAAAAGTACCTTATTCTAAACTATATATGTACATATATGTATGTATATACAACATAAATAATTTTAATTAAATGAATTAAAATGTAAGCCGTCTAGGCCAACTTTGCGCCTTAGGAGGAGCTACCCGGAATCAAAAGGAAACGACGAGGGAGCTCCCTCTCCGTCCCCTAACCCCTGATGCTGCCTAACAACGTCTCGCAAATCGCGACCTACTATCGCTTTACTGAACCGAAGACGCTCCGTCATGCTGAGCGCGACGTGTCGGTCGTAGTTGAATCGCCTATCCACAGCTGTCCGGGAAACATGGAAGATTAGCGGCACCGCTACTTTGTCCTGTATCAGACCTTCTTTATCTAAATAGAGGATCGCCTCTGGAGGAATGAAGCCGTTAAGGCGCACGCTCTCATGATACATGTCATTGGGGTAGTAGGCCCCAGAGATCAGGTTATTCATCGAGTTCATTGCCCTTCCAATGTGCCTTCGAATTTTCTTGATCAAGAAATTATCCACCCTGCTTATGTCCGCCTTGTTATAGAGGATCTCATTGGAGCAGAATTTTATGTACTGAGACTCTGGTGTTCTGTATAAGCGAAGGCAGGCCCTAAGGCCAGCCCTCTCAAACACCCGAATCCTTTCCATCGAGCTTGCTCCCACGTTGAACCACACGGGACAACCATATACGAGCATGGGCCGAATGAGGGCCATATAGCAGATTACTTTCACCCTCGCATCGAGTTGGCTGCTATAAAACAGTCTCTTTGTGAGGGCGAAAGCCGCTTTGGCTCTGGCCAGAGCAGCATCTATATGTTTGTTAAAATACAGATACTGGTCTAGCCAGAACCCAAGGTATCTGACTACATTTCGAGACGCTAATGGTTGCCTGTGCTGTCCCACTATTGAGAACTTTCGCCAATTCTTTCTGGTATCCGCAGAGGCCCCAGATAATGACGTCCTAAACAGGATGGTTTCCGACTTCTGGAAGTTGATTTTCAACTTTCAACTTCCAGTCTTCGCAATATCGCTTGATCTTATCGAAGTCACGCTGCAAGAGTATTGCAATGACCTCGATCTTTGGTCCTGATCTGTACGCTATCAAGTCGTCTGCGTACGCTATAGCATGGTGAAGAGATCCTACAAGATCACTTGTGTAAATGTTAAAGAATTTACTCCCATAACCAGTAAAAAATTGCCCGGAATAGAAATTTGCTTTTATGAATGAAACCAACTTTTATTTTTTATTACTCACTTCTTTGGCTCTGTAATTAATATAATTATTCTTTGTTCATAACATTGCTCCCCTTCCACAAAAGATCGACTGTCAAAACGAAAAATTTCGTTCGTTCGATCGACAAACGACACTCGCAATAAGGGCCTTAATCTTCTAGTAATTCTTCCTTGTCCGCATTCATACCTTGGCTGAATCAAAATACGTAGAGGTCTCTAGTGGGGGCATGTCTTACATCGATCGCAATGTGATCAATTTGGTTGACCATTTCATGATCAGAAAAACGCCACGTTCCCTCGTAAATATTGATATGAGAAAATCGTAGGCTTGATATAGTGACGTTTCTCCCCGCAGCATAAGCCAGAGTCCGTTGCCAGACATGGTCTCGTGTAGCCTATGTTTATCAACTGTCCTACAAAAGTTGTCCTCGTTTTCTATCGTGGCGTCATATTTGTGATACTGCTCATATGTATGTCTTCTCGCGGAGCTCGTAGAAACATTCTTTGGTAGCGTCGTCCTTGTTCTCTGTGGGGGTATGGGCGCACATTAGGTTAATGTTGGCGAATTTAGCCTTGATGCGGATTGTCATAAGCCGCTCGCTCACGTGGGAAAAGCTTAAAACTTATGACAAATCCGCAAATAAGCGCTGCTTCTGCTCCCTGTAGCAATCACCGTAGTAGATGGCCATCCCATCATACTACTATAATGGCTGTTACATCTGTTTTTTTTTTTCCTCTTGCACAACCCTTCCCCGCATGGCACCGACACTGCGACCTGAAAGATCTATTGTATCGAGGGGTTGGAGTCAATCCAAGCGACGTAATACCTCCCTTATGAAGGTAAGTAAATCCTTGGTAGTGGATCTTTTCAGCTCCACTGAAGTAAGTATCTCCTAGTGGAGAGTACGTATACATCTGTTTTACAGCAGTCTAGAACCTCTGCTAATTGATCAGCTGCACGTGGTCTGTCCAGGGTCCGAATATCCCACGTGCAGATCCGAAAATTGTTGTCCTTAATTCGTCTTGCCAGGATGGTCAACATTAGGTTCATTCCTTTCTAAGGCTTGTGATCGCATCGTAACTAGTTTCTTTTTACTTGGTATGAAATATGCCCGACGCACAAGCCCCAACCTGAAATCACAATCTTGAAAGTTCCATACTGACGTCTTCCTTCATAACAAGTGTCCAACGGGGAGAGTGATAGATAGCTTTAGGGCGTAAATTGAATCGTGCATGTTGTAGTCGGGAGTCCGGACTACTAGTATCTTTAGTAGATTATCTCATCCAGTTGCGCAGCGATGTGGAGCATACAGACACTTTCCTTTCTTTAATTTTTCTTTCTACTCAGACTTTTGTTTCTCATAAAGATAGAAACCCTCCATTACAAGATGGTAAAATATATGTATCTACTAATATGAAATATTCCCTATGGGGGATGGTAATATACACGATTCCTTTATAACCACATGATACCAAGGAAACCTTTAACACCTGATACTACTCGACTCAAAGACAATTTCGATTTCTGACTTCCATAATACACCGAATCATAAACTTAGGTATCATCATGACGACTGATTTTCACTAAAAGATAAAAGCCGAACGAAACGAGGACGAAAAGCAATTCAAAGTAACAATGGAAACTTCCTGTGGGCTACACACTTGCCCGTATCGAATCGCCTCAAGATTTCAATAGTACCTTGTCGACCCAGTCTTATTGCGTACTCCTTTTTCCCACATTCCCTTTCCATCCATCCACCATCATAATGGACACAGTTCAGGTAGCCAGCCACTGTTGGCTCAAGTCGCGCACGCATCACATATTCAGTCCATTCCGTTGGATCACATAGGTAAGCAGCGATCGCATAATGTCAAGCGCCCAGCAGACCCCATTCCACATACTATCACTCAATTTCCATGCACACACTCATCTGCGTGTCCATCGTAATGTCCATCGACTGTCGTGCAGGAGCGGGCAACGAAAAAAAAAAACAAACTCAAATGCGACAACAGCTGCACACGCGGCCCTTACCGAAGCGCACAAACCCTTGGCTCCTGAGTATTGTTCGAGGGGAAGTAATCAGCATTACGCTTACGTGTTCCTTCTTTTTTGTCAAGTTTTTGGGTGCAGGTGACTCTAGGGATATCTTCTTCGTTCGGGTGTGGGAATTGCGACAGAGAAGTTTCTCACGATCCTCAATGGATTGCTGTGTTCTGTTTTTGCTGTTGTTGTTATTATTTCTTCTGGATGATGGTTGACTGGTTGACTGACTAGCTTGGCCTACGAAGAGGAAGGAAAGAAAAGGAATTGAGGGAAACAACCACCGCAGCGATGAATTGATTCCTGTGCATGGGGTATTGTTTGTGTGCGTGTATGCCATGCGATCGGGATGAGAATGGGGCATATTCGTCCTCCGATGGATGAAGGGAGAAAGAAAGAAAAGCAAAGTGTGTTACTCTTGTGCGGGAATTTCGTTTCGGCTCTATGCCCCTATGCATGCGCTGCCGGTACGTATTGGATGTGTAGGGTAAGCGGTGCATCATGAATTCATTCATTGCTTTGATGAGCCTCGACCCTGCTTACAAGGGGTGCTAAGATTGAGTTTCCTTGGTGGAGGTTGTCCATATTTAGGTTTTAGTAGTGCACACGTGTAAAGTGCATGCCGGGTAGAATGGGTTTGGAATGTGTTGAAGTACTCTTTCTATGGGGTGAGGTACAATAAGTGTTGCCACTGCAGCTCAAAGTTTTGAATTAATTATAACAAGTTATTATTAGATACGCCTTCAATGAGTTTCTTTTTGTGATTTACTGCTACTAGATATCAAGATACATAGGTGGGATGAAGAAAACGACGGATAAAGTTCCGAAAAGTATTCATCTTCGATTTTCTCAAATTTTTTTGTGCCCGTAGTCTAATATGTCAGAAGTAAAAATCCAAAGCCTTTTTTGACGCAAATTACTGGAAAGGACTAAAAGAACATGCAAAGTTTGAAAATCCTGGAGAAAAAAACTGAAATATCTTGGAAACTATAACACGTACAGTATATAATAAATAAATGGTCCCGCAAATTGAAGCTACAATTTAGGACCTCCAATTTAAATAAAAAACCTTGTAATCCATTTACAAGTTTTGTAGATAAAATCAATGGTATCATATAGGTACATTACGAAGACGCGTGAGCAGCTAAACCCTGCGGAGAGGGAGTTGAAATCCTTTTTTTTTCGCGAAGCGCGCCAACCACCCCCTCTATTTCCTTCAATAAAGAATAGCGGCAATTTGTTGACCTAGGCCGTGTGGCTGAATTATGTCTTCGTTGAGACCGAGTAAAGTCTCGAATTTATATTGGTTGCGGATGATTAACTTTTTTGCTTGCATTGGCCCCTGAAAGTTTTTCCAATAGTGGTGGTATCTAAAATTGGACTCAGGATTAAAGAGTGAACGACAAGTGCCTCTTTTCGCCAGGTATTCAGCCTTCCGAAACTCCCGAAGCCTTTATGACGTGGAGTCCAGACTACGGTAACCTTGTTCCTGGTTGCAAGATTTTCGAGGAGATTGAGATAATAATAATATTTAAGGACTTATAGTGCCAATTGACTATGCGAAGATTCTTAATTCTTAATTCCCTTAATTCTTCTCCTCAGTCATTAGAGTGCTCATATTTGTATGTATGTACATATGTATGTATAGTGCTTTACTAATTGTCGCGCGTTGGTCATATACTCTGGAACTAATACTATCATTTTCAATTCGGCACCGTCTGCTTACTAAATTTACGAATTCAGTAGTGTTATGAGACTTTCATTTTAGGTAAAGGCTTTTCTAATAAGGCGTCATCGTATTTGCCCCTAACATTGGTGACAACATCATCTGCATAACCTTGTACTTTTTATGTACCTAAATTATTAGCTAACAGTAATATTATTGCTAATTGGTAACACATACCCAATGGTACATTCCAACACAAAAGGAAACTGAGAACGCACTTCTTGCGCACTGCGAACCTGTTGTACATACTCTTTCTACTGTGTGCGAGCACAGTTTAACCTGGTGCCAGACAGAGGCAGAGTGAATTTCGAATTCCCCACACATTCGCATGCATGGACTTCCTCAATCGAGGGTGGATCGTGCTGCTGGTGGTGCTATTGCTGTCACCAAAATGTGCCTGTGCGTCGTACAAAAGGATCGTCTCACCTTAATTGATCGCCATTCAAAGTTCAACTCCTGTTCGATGAACATCGCTTGTCGGTCGTGGTCCCTGAGTCTGTAGTTGATCACGGGCATTCAACAAAGGATTAAAGTGCAGTTTGTGTTTTTAGTGATATAAGAATAAAAAAAAAAAAAAAACAAAAAAATGGCAATTGAAGGCCAGAGGATGATGTCCAAAACTCAACACTACCGCAAGGTCACGAAACCTCTTTTGGAGAGAAAACGTCGCGCTAGAATGAATCACTATTTAGACGAGTTAAAGGATTTAATTGTTGAAACAATGGAAGCACAAGGTGAACATGTCACAAAGTTGGAGAAAGCGGATATTCTTGAAATGACAGTTCAATATTTAAAAACAAAAAGACAAGTCGAATGTCTTCCGGAAGGACCAAAGATTAATGCTGAAAAATTCCGTGCGGGTTACACACAGGCAGCGTACGAAGTCTCCAAAGTGTTTGCTTCATTTCCAGGATTAGATGTGAAATTCGGCACAAAGCTAATGAAACATTTGGGCTATCAATTAAAGGATATGAAAGCGCAGCCAATGTCACCTACAGCAGCAGCACCACCATCTCCAGGTCCCTCCGCACGCAGCTTTTGTAGCCCAGCTCATTCACCAGAAATACAGTTTATCAAAGCAGAGGAACCACAAGGCGGAGATGTATGGCGTCCATGGTAAAAGATTTACGTATCAAATCGATCTCAAACGAAGAATAGTTAACTCAGGAAACTAAAAGGATATACTCGTAATGAAAGCTTTATTTTATTTTGTTAAGAATGCACTTCCATTAGTAATTTAAGTCACATCACTCATGTACACTCATTCACCACACAGCTTTATTAGCATATAAGACCTAGTGATAAGTTTTAATCTTCTTTTTTTTATTTGTATTTTTTAATAAGAAGCACATTTGTAACGTACAAAGGACACACAAGTCATTGAAATCTTCCATTTTTCGAAATATTCATTTGTAGATTTAAGGTTTAGTTTGTGATCGGACTGTGATAGAAGGAGTTTCATATTTGTAATAGATACTTCCAAATGAAGTAAGTTTTCCAGTTGCTGTACTTTAATTCAACAGTAATTACTTAATCAAGAAATAATAAAATGTTTGCAGTAAATACTTGTTTCACATATTTCCTGATTTACAAATATTTATAAAGGAATTTACATACATACATATGTACATTTGTATCTATTTTGGAATCGTAAACAGGTGATGTACTTCTTACATGGAAACAAGATCATTCTTCTGTTGGTTCAAAGGCTCACCACATCAGATATTAATTTTTCTTTTTGGGTGAGTTAATGGAGGCCAAATCTTCCAGCAGCCCGGACTGCTGGCCTGCACGATTCGCAAACCTGAGTAAAAGGCTGTCAGGAACATGCCTACGAACTAAAACACACACATACATCTATCACTCTCCCCGCGGGACTTACGTTTTGTATCACTTCGCGGAGCTGGTCAGTAAGTCATGCTTGCTTCTTGCATTGTTGCTTATGCTGTTTATAACAAGAGTGCAAATTTCAACCCAAATCTCTTCTGTCCGGGTTATAAAATCTATATGTATATACGATTGATTTGGCAGGTGTGAAGCCAGTGCAACGTCTTACTCTTCAACTGGACGAAGTGGACAATAAAGAGAGCTATCGTGTCCAAATCTGTACAAATATTTTCTAAAGCCTCCATAACCGAATAGGAACTGCGTGAGATGTTAGTTGCAGTAACCATGCCCACGCTTTATCCAGATCTTGATGGCAGAACCAACTTGTTGATCCATCTGCCATTCGTATTGTTGTCCCATCTGGCTTGCCGCATAGCAAGTTCTCTTGCCTTCTTCTTTTTCTTTACCTTCCTGATGACACTTGAATTTCGTTGGGTGGAGGCTTTTCTTTGTTGGATCCTTAGCATCTTACTAGCTGCTTCGTTCGATCTTGTTCGGAAACCTCGCCTTTGCGTGTGATGACAAAAGTTTTCTCTGTGTTTCTGTCATCGCTAACGCCTTTGCACAAACCGGGACAGTGTATAGAAGAATATCAAATCATATCATATCATATCATATCAAACGCCAGGGATGTTTAGTAGTATTCAAGAAAGTACTGACTGAAGAAATGATGCTTGAAAACTATACGTGGGTTTTAAACTTGAGAGCTTTGTTGAGCGTTACTCGCAGGTATTACAGGACTTCCTGGGACCTGATGGTCTGAATCGACCTAAATATATTAAGTTCCCTTTTTATGATTAGAACAGCTTCTGTTTTATGGTAAGCCAATTCTAAACCAACGGAGCTTAGCTTACTCTTCAGCGACTGCTAAATTTTTATCCGACCGTATTTCATAGATATGTTTTGCAACGTTCACAACGGCGATGTCGCCAGCGAATCCAATTATGTTAACTCTTTGTGGTAAAGTTAGTTTTAGAATTCCGTTCTTGCGAAGCTTCACACATTAATCACAGCTCATGATACAATGTAAATTTTGCGAGAAACTTTCCCGCCTGAATAATACCAACTAGTAGTGATATCGACATGAACCCCCGATTTTCGTGAGGGTGTTACCACCAGTTATTTCTCAAACCTCGACCCGATCCTTCTAAGTGTTTCTAGGTTATTTTAGTTGTCTTTCCTGTATTATCTCTATGATGGTTTTTTTTTTGACAAGCTTCTGCTCTTATTTGTTAATTTCTTATTCTGTCCCTTCTAGTTTTCCCTACGACCCTTCTTAAGTTGGGTTAGGGTAATTGGTTGACGAGAAAAGAAGAAAGTTGTACCCGTCACACTTAGATTTGTACATCCATTCTGATGCCATAGAGATTATAACTCAAATACTGTTTTTTAGGTCTTCTCGTGGCCTTTTTTGATTGTAGCAAGTCATTTACAGACTTGTCTGAAATTTATTTCAAGTCCTGAAGAAATATCTACCAAGGATTTTATTTCTAATGTGCCAGAGTTCTGGCCAGTGACAAAGAAAGTGTAGAGTGTCCAGATGCACATCTTCGTCAACATACCTATTCTCTACATAGGTAATCTGTGGTAAAATTTTTTTTTCTTTGACATGACATGTCAGCATGTTATGCCCAGTCATATAACCCACAAGAAAGGACAACTATTCATTGCTCATTTGTAATATTCTCTTGGTTTTTGGTTATTGTTGGGTGGTCACATTTTTCTGGTTATAATTCAGGAGTTGAGCGAACCCCACAGGTGGACCAGTAGAGATGTAATAAAGTGGGAGGGTTATGATCACTATAATCCTGATCATAACCACGCCAAACAAAAGGAAAAGAAGAAGAAGAACACAGAAGTCCAGAATACTCCATCTCCCATTTGCTGTTATCAGTATTTTGTTCACTTGTTTAAGATGACAGGGTAAGTTCTTTACTCCAGTATTTCCCTGGTTTGTCTGGGAACCCAGCAGATCTTTACATTGGACTTTAAAATTCTCTGGCATCTTACCATTGTGGAAGACATTACACTTACTACCCTCGTATGTAGTCTTGAAAATAGCTATCATTTTTACGGGATGCCTCTGATTCACAAGGATGACCAGATAGTTTTTCGATTCAAGCTGTCGAAAATCTTTTCAAAGTTGATGAATATTAGATGTAGCTGTTACCTCGACTCGACGCAATGATCTGTTATGATCCGCAAGATGTTCATGTGGTCGATGTAGGAGGATCCAGCGCAACACTCTGCCTGTTGAACGTCGAAAGTTGAATCTCAATGTTCCTTACTCCGCTCTTATAAGATTCCAGCTATTATGTTTGCTACGGTCTTCCTTCCGGGATATCCTTTTTCTAAAGCTTGAACATCATTCCCCTTTTCCATTCCTATGGAAATTGCTCATTTTTCAACGTCCTATATTTGGCGCTACTTAACAAAGATCGGCAGGGATTCTATCAATACTCACCGCTTTGTTTTCTTTGAGGGACTTGATTGTTGTTGTTATTTCGGTTCTAAAAGGAGGTCTCCTGCGAATTCGGAAGCCTAGAGTTCGAGATCATATCACCATCGTTTAGGACTCGAAGAAAGCGAAGTGTTTTCGGCATTTAGTGAGCTGATCCTTATCCGAAGAAATCAGGAAGTTACCATCCAAACTCATCACTGTATTTTTTTCTTTAATTTTGACAAGGTGAATATAATTATTTTGATATTTGTCTCAAAATTAGGCTACATAATTGCTTACATTGGCAAGATTTAAGATGTGAAGAAGAGAATACTGCACCAAGGAAAGGAGGAAAATAATTGTTTCTATGATACAGGACGAAGATATAAAAGAGTTCCAAAAAGTTGATATATAATACCATTAAGGTCACAAGGGACACTCAATCCGCAGCGAACCCCGTTATGAGGAATAGGGAGAAGAAAATCTCAGAAAACACTGACAGGATTATACACAGGATAAGCTGCAGTGACCCCTTTCGGGAAATTAACAAACAATTGCGTGACCAACATGATGTCCACATATCAGCTGTAACGGAAGAATTAACCAGAACCAGAATTGCCGGTGTCGTAGAAGAACCGAAGGAGAAGATTTGCTTATGCGTATGCTCACAAGGACAAGTTGTTGTTTTCTTGAAAAAACATTTTGCTGAGCGATGAAAACAAGTTCAATCGCCTGGGATTGGATGATCAAAAGTACATAAAGCAACCAGCAATCCAGGAATACAATCCCAGATGCACCATTAAGAACGTCAAATATGGTGGTGGGAGGGAGTATAATGATGTGGGCAGCGATGTCATGGCATGTTGGATCCATCGTAAAAATTGGTGGTATTCTGGATCAACATCAGTATAAAAGCATTCTAGAGAGCCATATGGAGCCAAACACTGATGAGCAAGTTTGAGCGATTGCTGTTGACGAATGCAGTATACAAGATCTGAGATCTATTAAGCTCATAACCAAAATTTGTTTTGTTGTTTGTGTGTCGAATATGAAATTCGTTTCAAGCTGCTTCTTAAATATTCGAAGACTTCGAATAAATATAACCAACCGTTACTAAAATAACAGTTGCATGATGGGTTTCCACTTTTGATTTTTCATTTCAAAAAGTCGGTAGGCGGTCGCACCCTCGCTTCCTGTTTCAAAATGCATCACAATCTCTGAACCTAACGTGTTCACTCGACCTTAGACCCCAAGCATAAAAAATACACCTTACAAGTGCCAGTTAAATTAAACCCTTATCATATTTTCAAAGAAAAAGTAAAAACCCTTCTTGCAAGACACGCAACCAATGCCCCGAAAGAAATTCAGAAAGGAAGAAAAAACCAACTCTATACACTCGTAATATGGGAAAATCCAATTTAACCAAACGCCAAGCGTCAGTCAGAACTCATTCGTATTCCCCCACGACTCACGTTCGTTCCGCGTGGCAACACCAACCCAAACTAACAACAATCTTACACGAGATTTTTGATTCCCCTGTACAGCCGTTGCGCCGGGCCGAGAGTGTGTCCATCTCATGGCAAGCCTAATTCTTCCTTCCCCCATGTGTCTACGTAACACACAGGAAAGGAGAAATGGCCACTAAGGAATCCCCTAAGAAAGGAACAAAAAAAGAAACTTAAGATCGGTGCCCACAATCCGAAAGTGAATCCTTGCGAACGATTTTCGATTTTCCCACGGAATTTCTGCAGCAAGGATGTTGTACTTACAGCACACACAAAAACCAGGGCCGTTCAAGAATCCTATCAGCTATTATGATCCTGTGTCTTCCTCCAAATGTCATTTTTTTGCCCATTCATTCCTTATAAGACTAACAAGGATATAAAGAGGGAAAGAAGGAAAACAAGACACACACACGCACAACACAACAAACCGTTCCTTTTGCCAAAGCGAAAAAGTAGCACAGCTGCGTCAAAATCCGAAACTCAATAATACAGTTGGATTCCTCTGCATCTCTTCGGGGTAGATTCCTTGGGTTTTTTTTTCTGGCAGGTGGGCACAAAAATCGTGTGAGAAACCAACTCGGAAAGTGTTTCCCACGGTTCGTGTGGTTCGATCATTTTTCCTTCTTCCCTTTTGTCGAATGCCAAGCGAAGACACACGAACATAGTCCAAGGATCCCTTTTTTGGGCGAAAGTACTCGTACTACAGGGGGAAACAACGGCAAGGAAGCAGGAGCAACACATATCACATGAGGGTTGATTTTTCTCATACCGATACACAGGGGTGAGTGCGTGTATGTCAGGATCTCCTTCTTCTTACGTGTGTTCATTTTTAGAGAAATCGTTACGCTTAGGTAGGCCACATAGTTTCAGTGTTAGAGGTATAAAAGGCAGAGAGTACAAACTCACACTAAGCATTACGTTTTAACATTCCGTAGAGTGAACAGCTCTCTGAGGATCTCTGTGATAAACCGTGTTTTGTCGGAAAAAAAGTACCTACCAAATAATATTTTCTAATAATGTCTGTCAAAATGGAAATGTCAAAAACCTACCAATATCGTAAAGTGATGAAACCAATGTTGGAACGCAAACGCCGCGCAAGGATTAACAAGTGTCTCGACGAACTAAAGGATTTAATGGTTGCCACACTTGAATCAGAGGGAGAACACGTAACACGATTGGAAAAAGCCGACATCTTGGAGTTAACTGTTGCCCATCTACAAAAGCTAAAACAACAGCGTAAACTTGCTGGCGGTATGATCACATCTCTCTCCCCAGCCGAGGGCTTTAGATCTGGATACATTCATGCAGTTAATGAAGTATCTCGCAGTCTTTCTGAGCTACCAGGAGTAAATGTAACTTTTGGAACACAACTGATGACGCATTTGGGTCAGAGATTGAATCAACTTCAACCAACTATTAAGCCACCAGTACCTGTGACGTCGCCGTTATCAGTGCAGATTACGAATACCGGCTACCGTGGACATTACTCAGTTCCACTATCTCCCGTTTCGAGCTACGCTGGAAGTCCAAATTCATCGGCTTGTGAAATAAAGCATGCTTCTACTTCCCTACTAACCTGTGTATCACAAGCAGTACCTGTCAAAGGCGAGGAGGACAATGTTTGGCGACCATGGTGATCAGTGATACAATTTTTCGCAGTGATACGTCTTCCAAAAAATGAAACCACGGGATTAGCTTTTTTATTTTTAAGTTTAGTTGGTACAAAAAAAGCTTTAATTAGTTAACTATGTGATAGATACGATTGTATTCTTGTTTATTTAATAAGACTTTGTTAATGTTTGTAGTAGAATTTGCTTAATTGCTCCAGTTATGTTGATTGTCATTTAGCTTTTTTAAACAGTACAATATGAAAATATATTTTTGAAACTTAATTCATGTATTGGTTGTTATTTGCTTTGGTGTATTCATTCAAAATTTCCACAGCTTGGCTCGCATTGTTCTGCCGATGATGTCTATATGGTCTCTCTAACCAAGTGGTTGTACTAATTTGTGACAAATAGTGCCTGGTCTTCATATCAGGTTAAAGAAACTCCATGACAGTGCGTTGTCCTGTCTGAAACCTTTAGTGGTATAGAAGGTCTCGGTGGTGCCTTTCCGAACTTTACGGAGCAGGTAGCATTATCCATCGCCCAGAAATACTGTCGATTTCATAGGCCTAAAACCGCACTGGTAGATCCCAATCAGTACATCGACATATGGTTTCAGGTGCCTCAGCATTACACGAGATACAATTTTATTTGCTACATACATATGTACATATGTTCAAGAGACTTATTGGTCTGTAGTTGGCGCAGGTTAGGCGGTGTCCTTTCTTATGGATCGGGCATATCACGCTAAGGTTCTAATCCTCGGGCATGTTTTCGTTGGGCCATATTTAACAATTGAGTAGGTGGATGTTCCCTACCCTAGCTATAGCTGCTTCAACTCCGTTTCGCTTTGGTGGTTGTAATGATTGGTTGTCTTCCAAATTGAGACTATCAGACTTGCTTGATAGCAAAGTTTTGGATTCGTCACTTTTTAGTAGTCCGAAAAAATAATCTTCTCATATGTTAAGAACCAACCGTTACTGTACCGGTTTTTGTAATTAAACGTCGGGTTACTCTCTTTATCCTTTTATAGAAATTCTAGATCTCTTTTCTGTAGTAACATCCCTGCATCTCCTCGATCTCACGTCTCTCGTGCTCACTTTTATGTCGTCTGAGTACATAAGTACTTTTCCTCTTGTTTTCTGCTTGTTGAACTGATGAGCAACTCTCTATTTTTTTTTGCAGCCCCGCCTTATAGACAGCCATATTATCGGCGCTTGCCTGTCCAAAAAAAGCATTAAACCAGCGGTTTCCCAAAGGAGGAGGGGTGAAACTAGCTCATCAGTCGCGGTATTTCTGATGGCTTGCTGACAGTGCTGTTACTGGTCTTCTGAGTTTGCTGTTGCTGCTGGGGAGCTATAGTGATGCCTGTTTAGGGACGAATATTGTACGAGCGGATCCTTAAGTCGTTGGCTTTTGTACATTTGCTGGGGCCATCAACAGTTAAATGGGTTCATTTATCCAAAGCTCATTTGTGTTCCATCACTAGCAATTTTCGTTTTGTTGTTGAACATTTTTGATTTACTTTTTAATTATTTCAAATTTTATGATATACTGATATCATTTCCATTTCCAAAATTTTAAAACTCTTATCTGCATGTCTAGGTTACATAAATTTTACTACAGGATGTGAGATGTGACCTTATCTTAACGCAGATTTACTAAGAACGTATGTCAACACACAGTCTCACTATTATAATTGGTTTGAGCCCAGCACGAGAAGACGACACACTCCACTTCATTGCATAAGTGGGTCAGATTGCGTCTGGACTTTATCGCCTCGGCATTTATCCATGCAACATTTGGTCTTTCATAATGAATAATGGTTGAGATAAATTGAAAGGGATTAAACGAGTGAGTTCTCGCATGCGGGTACCAGGATTGATGCATCCTTTTTATGTCTTAGCTGTCTTCAATTTCATTGACGATGGATTTGTAAATTAAGAGAATTCTTTTATCAATGAAAAAAAAAAGATTACTATGCATTAAAATTATGGCTCTTTTTTCTAACAACACATGCATTTAAGAATAAACAATTTATGATACAGTACGGTTAACTAGATTAGAGGCAGACTTTGATATCTGTTCAGATGCATAGATATGTATGTATTTACATAAGTATATGCTGGGAAAAAACAAGAAGTAGTTTGTGTTTAATACAAAAGAAACGAACCATTTCGGGGGAACATATAGCACACATTTAACTACGCAATTTAAACAAAGTAGTTTATGAGTTATTTTAAGGTAGGTTGTAAGTTTTAGATATAAGACTTAAGTGTACGTGATCGGGAGGTGCAAATACCCCCCAAACACGTATCTTCAGAATCCAGAATGAATACTAAAATCATTATTAAATAATATTTGGATTTATAAGAATTACAAAACAGAAAAAAGGATATTGGACATAAATAGTTTTGACGAAAAGAATAATCTTAAATTGACATTTAAGAAAGGTGATGCCAAATCACATCGCTACAGTTTAGGTTCATTTACTAAGTTTTTTCTAAAATTTTCCTTAGTTTTCTTAGTTGTTTGTTAAATAATTACTGTTTCCCCGTTACAGACAGGTACCTTAACCTAACCTAACCTTGTTTAGTAATTTAAATAATTATTTTAAGTGAAGTTTCGTCGAAAGACATAGTTTAAGCACTAGGTTTATATTAGAACACCCGAATGGGGCCAGTAAGTTAGATAGATAGATACATTTTTATTGTTCAACTATTTATTAGCAAGAACAAAGTTAGACATGACTAAAAAGCCGTCTGTCCGAGTTTGACGATGCTATTAATGTATGTGGGTGCCCGTGGCTCAGTGGTTATTGCGTTGGATTACTCAGCGGGACGCTCGAAGTTCGAATTCTAGAAAACATCAGAAAGTTTTTTCACGGTCCCACCTCTCGTGAACGTCTGATAAACGTCCGTGAGTAATAATAGTCATGAGAAAGCTTTTCAAAGAAGGCCTTTTGGATATGGCTCTAAACTGTAAACTGTCCCTTCCATTTGTGTGAAAAATTATAACTCGCCCAACGTGAATGGTCGCGAGAAGCTGGGCCCTGGACCGCATTTGTTGCGCCTATTATTTGTATTTGTATGTTCAAAAAGATTCTTCGACTACTGTTTTCCTGTATTTTAAAGCTTTTGAGAATAATTGTGCAGTTTGGTCCACTATATACCATTTGAAATCATCACAATTTCAGACTCTTCGAAAATTCGCTTATCAAATAGCTGACACATTAATTCGCTTAGAATTAGGCACCTGCGCAGGAAGAGAAAGATGTCTTCTATCTGCAGTAGATCGCACAAAGTACAAATGACTGGCAAATCTTATCGATGTGGTATTGTAGGGATTGTTTATACTAGGAGTGTAGGCGCACTGCGACTACTATTGTGCTACCCCGAGTTGGAGCTCTAGTCGATGAGATACTTGAGTTGGAGCACCTCATCCAGTCCAATATCTTTGATGGATCAGAAGAGAACTGATGGAAAGGAATGAGACTGACCATTTCGCTGGACCATTTTTTTTTTTTTTGTAGAAAAAGTGATAAAACAAATACAGTTAAGAAGTATTTCTATAGTGTTCAAACGAGTCTATTGACTCCTATACTTTTCTGTTTTATAGTTTTAACACATGGTTTTGATCCTATCTAGCAGGTGCAATGTGCTTTTTGGTGCACCAAACCAGATATACAATATAACAGTTCTGTCGCTTCTAGGTTCGTCAGAATGCTGTTTCGCATCGGCTAGTTTTTTGTACTTAAACATTCAGTTAAAGACCAAATTCTTCTTTTGGAGATTCATGCCGTATGGGCAGACCTCGAACTGGTAAATCGATCGAAAATATTGGTATTGTGAGACAGTGCATTACAGAAAATCTGGAGACATCAACGAGAAGACAATCTGCCTAGTTGCTGCTTTCTGACCGCACTTTTCCGCGGATTTAGAAAGAGAATTTGCACCTCTTCTCGTACAAAATCCAGCTAGTCCAAAAACTAAATCCCCGGGACCTTGCAATGCGCGTGGAATACGAAAGAGCAGTTTTAAGTCAATTTGGGCATGATGAAAACTTTTTGCCAAAATAAGTGATGGCCATCAAAGCGAATATCCACTTGAGCGGTTTTGTAAATAAACAAAACTGCAGATTAAGTAGGGATCCCAGAAGCACCAAAATCTTCATCAAAGATCACTACACCCAATTTGTGTGACTTTTTGGTGTGGCATTCCGCCGAAAAGATTTACTACGTGAATAAGCCCCGAACCTGGTGTGTACATACACACATACATGCGATCAGAGTATGTCCTTGCATTTAATCTTCTATGCATAGTCCTACTAAAGAGTTCTTTATACCTACCTCAACTGATTTCAATAACAAATGCCCTATAATTATGTGTTTACAAAACACACAGCCTCGCTTAAGTCGCAAAAGTCACGACTTTATGCATTAAACACCCTCCTTATGGCTTTATGAAAAAAGAAAAACATTTATTTGATTTTCCTCCTTAACATAACAAACCTTTCACTAGAAAAATCCCTAACTAACATCTAATAATACATACATATGTATGTACATTCAAAACACCCATTTCCTTCAAATGCAAAAGAAATCTTGACCCGAAAAGCAAAATACAACACATTAACAAAAGAAAACGAACCTCAGATAGAGAACAATTAATCTTTCACTGATCACCGAAAACGTGATCCTTACAAAAAAGGATTTCTAATCTTCTTCAGATTTTGAAAATGTAATAAAAATAAAAAAATTTCTGACAACCAATCAAACTGGGATAGGTGGAAAAAAAATATAATAATTACGGCAGGAAATGCCTTCAATTCTAAGGCGTAAAAGGAGCCTAGAAGAAAAAATTCTAAACGTTCCGTTGGGAAATTATCTACCAATTTCAACCAATTATAATTTTTTATTCCTAGTGCTATACAACAGCACTCTATTTAATATGACTGTGCAACCGAACGGGAGAATCAAAACTTAAAGATATTCATGAACAGGTAGCAGAATGTAGGAAAGCAGTATAGTTGGCAAGAAAGGACATTCTTCAGCTGAAATTTGTTCAACGTAAAGTTTTTGTAAAAATCTAAAAAACAAGGAAAAGAAAAATAAATTTAATGTTGTATGTCATAGCACTCAAGGAGTGGAGAAGTCAGAGCGAGTGACTCTTCCCTTCCTCTCACCATCCAGGCGCATCAACAACCTGTGAAACCAGTATTGCGCCAGTAACAAAGAAGTATCCGAGACCACGGTTGGTTACCGCCCAAAAAGAATTCATGGATATGTACGCTGGAATACGTGACAGAGACTGCACACCCACATTCAGCTTACGAAGGAACATTTCCCCTCCAAATATAGAAGAGGTCGGTGCAGCTGTCGAAAAGCGAAAAAATAGCAAGGCCACCGGCTCTTACGGACTAGCAGTAGAGCTTTTCAAATACGGTGGTGATGTTTCGGTAGGGTGCATGCGTCGAATCATTAACAAAGTATAGGAAGAAGAAACCATGCTCGATGACTGAACAATCAGCTACATACATATTCCTCATCTACAAAAAGGCGATCCTATGTACCCTAAAAACCACACGCGCATATCCCTGCAAATTTCGCGTCACACTCATCGACCGTACCACGTACGTCAGCAGATCGACGATAGATTAAATTTCCACATTTGAAAAAATCCTGGTGAGTTCTACATGCCGATGAAATTCCGCCCAAACTCATCCAGCTGTGTCGCATTACGCTGGAAAACACCCGATGCAATGTGCAGTCTAGAAAAAGTACTTGTGAAATATTCCAAGCGTGTCGTGGAGACGCGCTATCATGTGACTTCTTCAATCAGGTGCTGCACAGGGAAAACGTCAACACAGATATTTTCAGCAAATCTGTCCAGTTGCTGGGATACGCAGATGACTTACATAGATATCATTGGCCCCTTCCAGCGTGCCGTTATAGATGATTTCTGTTTCATTGAAGAGCAGATAAAATGAGTTGGACGTGAAGTTAGCGAGGATAAAACTAAGTACATACATATGTATACATGTTGTCAAAAAACAAAACCACAGTCTAGGACAAACGTCATTGTTGACAACAGTAACGATACCTGAGCGGAGCGGTTTGGCGAAACAACTTGGTTCAAAACTCTTTACTTCGAAGACGAAATGTTTGCTCTACAAAACATTGATTCTGCCAGTTCTGCTCTGTGGTGCCGAGTGCCGGAAGATAAGCAGGAAAGTCGAGCAGACTTTGAATACTTTCGAGAGAAAAATTCTTCGTCGAATATTCAGTTTTATATGTATGTTTTGGTAGGTGGATGAACATGTACATATGTATATGTGAGGAGGGCGGATGTCGGATGTTCTCCTTAAGGATTTTGCGGGCCAGTTGAAATCGTCAAATCGAGAGAGATCACCTTTCCTCCATGAACGCAAGACCAAACATTGACTTTGAGAGAATGTAACGACTCTTTGTGCATTACACGTGGATTTTTAGTGCCCCAAAAATACCTCGTCACTCATGATGATTTTCAATGGAAATAATTCTCATCGTCTAATTTACACTCGGTTTCGAGACATTAGCTGATGATGCGTTTGCCCATCGTACGGTATTATTCAAGTCTTTCATCAAAATTCGCTGTCAAGACTGTCTAATTGCATATGTAGCTCGATATTTGGTTGATTATTAGGGTCCTCTTGGACATCTGCGGCCACAGCAGTGATATTCTTGACCCGCGGCCGGGCACATCTGCTACTGTTTCGGGATCAGCCAGTTTCCTCGATGCGAGCTGCGAAGCCCCACAGTGTCTGCCCAGTTGGTGCCAAACGACCAGAGAATCGACGACGAAATTCACATTGACCCCATAGTACCGACTGATTATATTACAGAAACATTAACACAGTGGGAAGAGTGAGTATAGTAACCCATGATTTGGTTACCTGAAATTCTTAAATAATTTCATCCACCTACCAAAACTTGAATTTTCGAATTGCTAAGTCTTTAAGGTATTGAAGCAGCAGGAGAACTTAGTGTTTTGTGGGCAGACAGACTGTGTGTGAGAACATAGGACCGGACCAACTACAAGAATTTGAATGCCCCTCTAGAGTATTTGATTCCTTAAAAGCCAGCGTCAGAACTTTTCTGTATTCTGGCTCGATAATCATACCCAGTTGTTCTTCTTTTACTTTGCAACGCTTGTTAGAATGACTCATCTTCATCATATCATCATATCACGATTGCTTTTATGCTTCGACCATTATGTCACTGAATATTAAAAGAAACACAACTACAAATCCGTGTCCGGGTGCACATATTCGACTTTTGAAAAAGCGAGCACACGGTTTATGTGATGTGGCTTCGGATGATTCCTATCCTTTGTTTATTTTTAATTATGCATGCCTTACTTGTTTAACAGACTGTATCTTTGATTCCCATTCAGTTACACTTTTTGATTGATGGCGTACGCAAGAAGTAGCTCACGACTAATTCCAACGACCGACGACAACCTCGATGGTGATCAGTGAACACGTGTGCATCCAAAAGAACAAAAAAATTACCCATCCAAAAGAGAAAAAGTAAGAAAAACAAAAAATAAAAAAAAAAAAAACAAGAAACCGTAAACGCAAAAGAGAGATAAAATCACCGTACATAATCAGTTTATTATGGCAGTGACCCAAGGGTACCTTCCTTGCGTAAAATGTACCCGTATATCCTTTTGTTTGCCATCACGATCGCGTACAATAAACCCAAATGAAATGAAAATGACAAGAAAAAAATAAAAATTTCTGAAATTGAGGGCGACGAAAGAAGAGGTCATTCTGAGGATGATGTGTAGACAAAACCAAGAGTTTCTTGATTCAATTCGAAGATGCCAGCACACATACCTACCACAACAACAAAAAAATCCCCACCAGGATATTTTATTTATGGAAACCCAAATATCGTGGGAACGAGTGTTGCCCTCTTCACTTTGTATCGTGTGTCCTTTTGTTCCAGATTTCCTTTACTTTTTTTTCAAATTTCTAAGCCTCACCTAATCGTTAGACACAGGGGGTAATAAAGGAACCTTTAAAGCCGATAAACAAACTGCATAAAAAAAAACATTTTTTTTTATACTAGTAGCTGGTGTTGTTATATTTTTGGTGATGTCCTGGTGTTAGCACGTGCGCACACAATTCTTATGCTTGGTACCTACATATTGTGTTCGTCATACGGATGTTTTGTTATTCCTTTTTCTTGGCTCTCGACAATAATATTTGCCTTAGGTTTACCCGCAATCGAAGACAATGTAATAAATTATGTCATTAGACGAGAAGAAATTTGATATTAGGCGTATGAGATCCTTTTTCGTGAGTTTACCTACTACCTACCTACCGCTTAAAAACTTCATCGTTACGAATTATGTTTTGAATTTCAACTTTCGCGGTTGAATGAGCTCGCAGTGAAGATATGTATTAAATTTGATATTAATTGAAAAATTGGATCAGGGGCGTAAAGAGGATTAATTTTTTAAAAATAGAAAAAATCAATTTTACAGGAAAAACTGGATAAGTGCTTCTAGGAAAGCAGGTACTTATTTCTCAGATAAAGTCACCATTGTTACAGAAAACACAGGTTGCTGAGATAACAAATGTACATAATTATAAAAAACTGAAAGGGATCACAGCTCCCATCAATATCCTGCGATGAGTCTGAAAGTTTCGGCGCTTTGAATCATATTAGGGGAGGTTCAGTTCCTTAATTTCTAATTTACTCACAATTTTTAATTTTTTTTAAAGACGAGATGCGACCAAATGGCAAGGAGTCAAAAATATTTGTTCGTTTAATTTTAAAGTGATTTCCACATCTCGAAACATTGCGAAAAGATTTCTGATATGCCAGTAGTGACAATAATCAATAAGATGCTCAAAAAAGATCATGTAAATTGTGTTGGGTTACTAAAACAGGCTGACGGTACCTACCCTACGGATATACTTAATAGTTTACTTCAGGTTCATTTCTCAGATACGTCTCTTCGTGCACTTCACACGTAATTCACCAAAGGGGCTGTATGGCTAGTAGAATAAATATATACATATGTAAATTATCTGAAAAAATCTTTAGATAAAGTTAAATGGGCGATAGGCTCTTTTAAGCCATTCAAAGATCACAGCTACTCTACAGAAGGTAATCGCAGAATCTTCTTCTGCGGGGAATGATCGCTTTATTTTGATCCAGGCACAACTGGTGATTTCTCAAAACTATGGAAAACCTCATTGATCTTCATTAGGGTTGGATCTGTCCACCCCCTACGAGGTCAAGCTCGAGCCTATCAACGTGAGAGGCATTATAGTAGTCTATTCCAGTGAGGCATTATTTGTGTTTGAGAGGCTTTCTCATGACACTTACTTCTCTCGGACGTTTTTCAAACATTCGCGAGATGTGCGATCGCGAAAAACTTTTTTTTTGGGTGTTCTTGTATTCAAACCTCGAACCGCCCGCTCAGTAATCCAATGCACTAATCACTGAGCCGCGGCGCCCATTTCCGGCTCTGTTTGGAAGAGGATAAATTATCCGAACAGATTCTCTCTGCATGCCTTGAACTACAATCGTTAAGCTGACGTGTCTTCCACGTGAAGTTATGAAGACCTTCATAAGGGAAATGGTACGTCTGTTACATAAACTTCACGCTGATACAAAGCTATTTTAGGTTGCAGTGTCAGCCATATGGGCAACGATGTAACACATGAAAAAGATTATGATTTCTCTTATTTTTCACATTTTAAGTTCGTGAGTGTATATTCTCGCTAAGACACATCCTAGAAAGATCGAAACATGCCATCTGTTTATTGATTTTAAGGGAACGTATTACAGCATTCATCGCTTGCACCTTTATAAGACGAAGGACAAATTCGGGATCGCGAAGAAACTGAAGAAACAGCTATGCCACGTTACACTGGAAAACAAGGGGTGTTTTTGGAAGTTCCACTTCGAATCTTTTCCCGACATTTAATTGATTTTGGCAAGAAGATGCTCTGTCATGTTAGTTCAGGAGTAAATAGTGCAGAGGGCTGGTGCCAATATGGAAATTTTTAAAGGCTTGTACGGAAATTAAAACAAAGGCTGGAGATAGATATGGTCTGAAGGTCAACGAACACAAAACCAAATATTTACTATCAACAAACAAACCAGCATCTGTCCACCGCTTAGGACAAAATGTTACTATCAGCTGCCGATACAACTTCTACAAATTCTAGGCAAGGATTTCACCTACCTCGGACTAAATGTTAACTCTGTGAACAACACCTTAGTGAAATCCCGGCAAAGAATCACACTAGCAAATCGCTTCAACTTCGGTTTGGCAAAGCAGCAGGGCTTAAAACTCCGAACTTTAATCCTGCCATTCCTGCTACATCGCGCAGAGTGCTGGACAGTAAGCATAAAAGCAAAGAAAATGTTGGGTTCCTTCGAAAAAAAAAGAAACGAGACCAAAATACGTGGAAGTAGTTCGGAGGGCCAAAACACGTCAACTCAGGTTCGAGACGACAAGGAAATCAAACGTCCGTTATAAGAATCAAGCAATCGCGGGTGCCCGGCCCGGATGTTTGATCTGACGAACAGGCAGTATCGTGCACGGGACTGCGGAAGGGCCGCAGTGCCTTAGGACTCTCTACGGGTCGGGAGCTCGATAAGTAAGTAAGTGAGTGATTTCGTCTGATTCGTCATTGCTGCACTTGGTCTATCGTCAAGCGTTTATTTCTAAATTTTAATGGATGGCTGGACATAAGATTTCTTTGTTCGATGTCTGGTTTGTCTATTATTTTAACTAGCAGTTTCTTGAAAAAATTTTATAGCACTGGAAATATGTAGTAAGGTTGGTCGATAGGGAATAACTTCTGATAGGAGCTTACCTTCTTTAGTTTTAAAAATGCTATTCTGCTTTTAAAATAATGTGGAGCATATATATCTTAGACTAAAACAGACTTAATTATATATTCGAGTGTTATCAATGCGATGAATGACCGTTCTTTCATTATTTGGGTACAGTTATAAGATCATAGCTTGATGATTCTCTATCAGATAGTTTGTTTACGCAGATAATCATCTATTTTAGCGAAAGGTATGTAAGGTATATCTTCCTCCTCATTTTGTCAAAAGATTCCACGTTTTCAATCGCCATTATAGGTGGAAAAGGTTTAAAAATATAAGTAAGGATAACTGGCTGTTGAATGTTTCAATGTGTTTGGATGAGGTAATTGGAGATCTAAAGCCAATTCTTCGATTAATTCTCAATATCCACACCAGTTTGATTTTTTGATTATATAGATTGTAGGTAAATACTGGGTTTTCATTTGTTATATCTACTGATATGTTCGGGTCATCCGAATAAAGGTCATTGCATTTAACTTTTACTTCTATTTTTATGATGAAAAAGTGGTGGATATTCAGAAGCTCCTTTGTAGTGAGCACACTAATAAGGACCACACTGTTAAGGATTCATGAGCGGTCATTAATAGGATTTTGTACTCGATATTGAGGGGACTGATGTGCAAAAGCACAGTGATATCAAGATCTTGTGAGAGTAAAGCTCCAAAGCTCACCCAAGGCACTTGTTCACCAAGGAGTGTCAGCACTCTACGAGTAAGTAAGTAAGGAAAACAGTCACAAGAGGAACTCTACGGGGGGAGTCATTTCTCCTTTGCTGTGGCTCCTAGCCCATTGTCGTTAGCAAAATTCTAACGATTCTCAAATCCAAAAGCATTAAAGCAGTAGCATATGCAGACGACGACGTAGTAATTATGATCAGTGGGAAACATCTTCCTACAATCACCAACATAATGGAATCTGCATTGAAAGAACTATCCTCATGGGCAGAATTAAACGATTTAGAGCTAAGCCCAGGAAAAACCGAACTGGTTCTGTTCACTAAACGGAATCTACCTAAATCTCTCTTCAGAAGCTAAGTATATAGGAAGCTCACTTGGAAGAGAAACACAGTGGAAAGGATGAAAAAGGCATTAGGCTTTCTACGACCGCTTGTAATCCATTGGATGTATACAAGGATTGTAAGACCCATACTTACTTACGGAACAATTGTCTGGTGGAATGCAGCTGCAAAATTAGCTACCTCAACAATCTAACGAAAGTACAAAGATTGGCATGTGTTAGTATAGGGGGAGCACAGAGATCAACGTCTCAAGCAGAGCTGGAAGTTATGCTAAATCTTTCTCCGCTGGGTGAGTTCATACGTAGTACAGCTGCCAAAAGCGCGATTCGTCTTAGACAATCAAGCACTTTGAGGCATAACTTTATGGACACGGGTCTATACTCCAAATATATAGATCAATCGATCCCGAAAGAGGAACAGAATATGAAGTAACTTTTATAAGAAATACTCCATTCTTATTCCCGAAAGACATGAGTGGGAATCCAACAAATTAATCAACCTTCAACTCTATACTGACGGGTCTAAAGTGGATATAGGAACGGGCGCTGGAGTTTTCTGTCAATCAGAACGATTTATACAAACTCCAGGACGACTGTAGTATCTTCCAAGCCGAATGAATGATGAAGTCTTCGCCATTGAGAAGGAAACGCAAACGATACACCCTAAGGGATTACAATCTTCGTGGATAGTCAAGCAGCACTCAAGGCACTAGACAACAGTTAGATCAAAAACAGTCGCGACATGCCACAAAGTATAAACAGAATATGCAACACTCACGAAGTCACTCTCTGATGGGTTCTCGGGCATATGAATATAGAAGGAAACGAAGCAGTAGATGAACTTGCACGGAAAGAGTCAGCATTAAATGAGGATTTTACCCAGATATCAATAGCCAACCCTATTGGTGTAATGAAAAGAAGAATAGACCTTAGACCTCTCTCCTGAACAACCAGAGGAGACTGTGTCATATGTCGCAGTTTATGGCCAATACTGACCGATAAAGCCTTTTATCAACAAACAAAAAGGAAATCAGTTTACTGACAGGGGCAACTGGACACTGTCCGATAGGTGCCATGGCCATCAGACTGGGCATCAACTCACCTGATTACTCCAGAAGCTGTCATGAATCCAGAAGAAACAGAAACCTTCAAACACTTTCTTTGTGACTGCCTCAACCTCCAAATCAGTCGCTTCCGCTATATCGGAAACAGACTATTTGAGGAATAAGAGGACCTGGTGGAAGTCCCACTCTGGAGCATGATGAGTTTCATCAAGAGTACAGGTTGGTTCAACCAAACCAACCGACAGAATTTAGTTATGGTACCACAACATAATAGGGAAACACAATCGGCCCTCGTGAAAGCACATTTACAGGTACTCGTCCTTCTTACCATACCATACCATTATCTCTTTTCTTCAGAAGTTCAGAATTGATTTTTAAGTTTTTGATTTACGTTTGAAATTACCTGTTTGTCCTGGTTTTAAAGGGAAGTTTGATTTTTTTTAACTTTTTCGATATCAAGGAGATACAATCTCTCTACTGCTAATCATATCAGCTCTCTACTTGTCACTAATATCAACTAGATAATGGGTATGCTCAAAAACAGACTGATCAACTCGGAAATAGGAGGTGTACAAATCAAAGTATCAGCATCTAGAGGCACTCCTCAAGATGGGGTACTTTCACCCCTTATCTGGATTCTTGTGGTAAATGAAATTTTAATTAAGTTAAAATTTAGTGGTGTTAGAGCAGTAGCATATGCAGACGATCTAGCACTACTAGCGACAGGCAAATTCCTATCCACCATTAGCGACCAAATAGAAAGTGCCTTATTCATGGTAAATACATGGACCAAGAACTGCGGACTTGCGGTTAACCCGCAAAAGACTGAGCTGATCCTTTTTACAAATAAAAGGACAATACCAGAATTTGATATGCCATCAATTGAAGGGACACCACTTAAAATTTCTGAAAGCGCCAAGTACCTAGGAATTATCCTAGACAGGAAATTGAACTGGAATCTCAATATAAAAGAAAGGGCAAAGAAAGCAATGGTAGCTTTATATGCCTGTAATGGGATATTCGGTAAAACCTGGGGTCCTAGTCCTAAGATCATCATGTGGCTCTACACCGCTGTAATTAGACCGATACTGACACACATATTTAATTTAGTCTGGTGGCAAGCGGTATGTAAAGCTAGAAACCTCAAAACCGTGACAAAGATTCAAAGAATGGCCTGCATCGGCACCACCGGGCAATGAGAACCACCCCCACAGCGGGGCTGGAAGCTATACTCAACCTTAAACCCCTTGATATCTTCGTACAGGAGTCTGTGGCAAACAGTGCCCTGTGACTTAGCCAAACTGGATGCTGGAAATCCAGTATAATGGGGCATGCGCAGATCCTACGAAAATTTACGGAAAATTATGTAGACTACACAACCCCCTACCTTTACTTTGTAAGACCATTCCTTAATTCTTTCCCCAGTAGAGAAGAATGGCACGAAAATCAACTATCGGGTTACGAATCATGGATACCCATCTTCACAAATGGCTCCAAGATGGACATTGGTGTTGGCGCGGAATTCTACTCCGAAGTTCTGGGACTATCCAGTTCTATCAGACTTCCTGACTACTGTAGCGTTTTCCAAGCTGAGGTCCTGGCAGTAACAACAGCTGCTAATCCTGGCAGTAACAACAGCTGATTAATCATGAAGGCACTATCACACGCCGATATTACCTTTTTCATTGACAGCCAAGCGGCAATAAAAGCGATTTCTGCCATTGAAATAAAATCGAAGCTTGTAAGTCGTTGTCGCGAAGAGCTACGGGTTCTTGGTGCACAGCACAACGTAAGACTCGGCTGGGTTCCCGGACACAAAGGGGTACCGGGTAACGAGAAAGCTGATGAGCTGGCAAGAAAAGGATCATCACTTGGACTAAATCAGGCAGACACTACTGTAAAAATCCCGCCCTGTCACATTAAACAAATGGTAGGGAACAAAACATTAGTAGCTGCAAATGAAAGATGGAGAGTGCTTGATTCTTGTGTTATAACCAAGAAAATGTGGCCACTCTACGACAAGCAAAAAAACCGAGAGAATGAACAAATGAACAAAAAATCTTTGTCATCTCTTGTAGGTATTATTACTGGACACAATATGCTATACATCGAAAATGAAACTTAGTGCGAATGACCTGTGCAGAGGTTGTGGTGACGAAGATGTACATGAAGATTCCACACACTTTCTATGTCACTGCTCATCACTCAGTCATATTAGAACTAAAACACTTCTTGTGTGACCTTGAGAAATTTTCTGGCAAGTCTATAAACGACTTGCATAAATTTATAAACGCTTCGGGATGGCTTCAAAATCCATAGGTTCTAGAGTATGGGATGTTTAAACCCCTACGGCATCACAATGGATCTACATTGATCTAAGTGTGACGGATGCAGAATTCTTTTGCGCCCGTCAACCCACTAACCTAACCTTACCTGTCACTAATATATTTTTCCATAAGTTAAATCTTTAAAGGCATGTTGGTAAATAGGCATAGGTATTGATTTATTTTTATTTCAAACAAACTTAAATACGGATCTCAACACGATCTACACTAGTGATTGAAACTTGGACTACAAACAATGGAATGTTGAATCTCATAAAATTCAATCAATCTAACGATATCGCACTGCGCAAATATTTTTCTTCTGAACTGATATCGAATATACATATGTATGCAGGTAGGTACACTCAATCACCCTTTAAATGTCCATTAACGGCCTTATATAAATTTTATTGTTCCAGCAGACACCTAATTTGCATATCTAATGCAATTGCAATAAAAAAAGAAATACTCCATTTTCTCATACTCGTACGGGTGTAATGATTCGCCTTTGTGCCAAATAACTAATCAAGACCAAGATAATCTCTAATAGAACAGGATTTACATTTACTGATTGCCAGAGTTGGCATTGAGAGAAGTGTTAAAAGTGGATTTATGGTACCATCGCCCCCTTAAGAACAATCAATCACAAAGTATCATAATCTCCATGATCTTCAGATCGGTTATTTCATGAGGTTCGAACAATTAAGTTAAATTAAATATAAAACTTATATAGCAGGAGGAAAAAACAAAATCTCCAATTGACGTCAAAAGGTCATGATGGCAGCAGTAGGAACCAAAGCACCAATTAAACACAAACAGTCGCGTCAATATACAATAAATTTCTAACCGCATAACAAAACCGGATTAGAAAAACGTTTACCTTTGTTTTTGTTTTGGTGTTTTTCAAAATGGATACACTTAAGTTTTAATATGGCGCTTTGTCGTGATTATGTGTAATCTGTGCTGTGCTATTTGTATATACATAGATGTTCCTTGTTATTACAGAAATTACAGATTTTTATATAATTTGACGCAAAGGCGTTATATGCAGCCACAAAGTAGGTTTATGAGGATGCCGAACAACTTTACATATACACCCCCACACGGATCTCCTCTTTGTGGGTGGAAAACATAACATTTTATTCGAAAATGCCTGAAATAATGTGTTTTTTTAGCTTAAATTCAGATTCAGTGAAGTGCAATCTATTTACATACATACGTACGATGTCATGTAGATTTAGGTATACAGGCATACCTCATGTTGCGACTGTAATGCGTTCGTTAAAACTTGGTCGTATCCTGAACGGTCGTGTCTTGAGTACATTTTTCCATAAATTTCGTCTAATTAGTTCCTAAATCTCAAAACTGGGACATGGCGATGTCGTTCCTTTTTGCTTATTGTAACATTTTGTTTCTGTAGCATCGCATACCTTGCTACGTCTTTCCACGTTATTGTCTTGGATTTTGATGAGCCCTATAAGTTGTACGGTTTCTTCTAGAATCAGGTTTACTATTTGCAAGCTTAAGTCCGTAGAAGTTGCTGTGTCTTTATCGTCATCGTCGTTGTTTGTTTCTATAATTGCTTCAAGTAGCTCCTCATTGGTAAGCTCGTCTTCATGTTCTGCAATGCGTTGATTGACATCTGCGGCATCAATTTGAAGGTTCAGCTGTCTACCTTTACTGCAAAACATCGTTATTGATATCTTCTAGAGACTCATCATAAGTCGGTTCCTCTGTTTTATGCTCTGGAGAAAAGTTTCCCCATGATCTACTCATGGTTGATGCCTTGACCTCCGCCAAGATCATCCAAAAATATCTGTTCCGTTATCGCGTTTGTCATTAATCTGCAAGTGTAATAGCTCTTCAAAGTTGCAATGACAGTTTGATCCATCGGTTGTAGTAACCAGGTCGTATTTGCGGGAATAAAAATCGCTTTAAGCTCAGGAAAAATGTCGCCAACCGATCGTGGATGAACTGGAGAATTATCCAAAAATTGTTTGGCTTTAAGTCCTTCACCGCTGGGACAAAGTGGTTCGTAAACCAGCCTTAAAAAATAGCACCATTAACCCCGGCTTTCTTATTTGAATTAATGTTGGTTGTATCTCGTATCACCGAAAATAGGTGCATAAAAATGTTGGTAGCATGTGCGGATTGTTTTATCTTGGGGTGGTCGTAACTTGAGGTATACCTGTACTGTCCTTTCCTCTTCTTTAACAGCGACTCTGGTACTTGCTCTATTTTGTTATAATGAAATGGTTACGATTTTTGTCAAAACGCATCAAGCGCGAGAACACATCGTCACTTTCTCGCAGTGCCGCCTGAATTAACGATGACTATTGCGTTCACATGGTCTACTAATTGTTTCACCTGAGTTATCTTCTTAGGAGTAGGGCACCAAGCAAAGAGCGCCCATGAAGAATCAATTAGAAAACCGTGTCATCTCAGGGAGTGATCTGGAATTTCTTAAAAATAGATTTTTTTTTTTTTATAATAAGCCCGCACTCAAGGGGTTATGAATACCCTTTTAATGTCTACACACAGTGCGGGCATTGAAAGGAAGAGAGAGAAGATAGAATTCAAAAGGGCAGCGCCATCGGACACCGAATGCCCCATTCAAAAGAAAAACCGCCTCACTTGCGCCATTTACTAATGAATCCGTCTCCTAAATATCACATATAAAAAATTTTATCTGGTGGAATGTACGACAATTCACCAAAGTGACCAATAGCACGATAAACAAATATTCTCGATATTCCGAGTAGTTTTAGCTTAACTTAAAAACTTGTCCAGCACTCTTTCCGCACTTATGGAACGCTATTGCCGCGACTCAATCCTCTTCAACGCCCCACTTCTTGCTAATAGATCACAAGCTGAAACCAAACTGTCTAAGCGCTAGAAATTGTGTAACAGAACTTATGGCAGGACTAGGTACATCACCACATACTTATGTATGTATGTAGCTCCTTCTTCTCAACAACATGAATAAAAGTGGGAACTTTGCATTTTGTTAGCTAAATGAGTTTTTAATCAAATACCCAACCGATACCGGATACTTCTACGCACAAGCTTAGATGCGAATTACGTTTTCTAACGAATGGTTCCGGTTATGTTTCTCCCCACACTTGAAAAACGAAAAAAAAAAGTTAAAGCCGACAGACTGGCATTTTCCACTTTAACACCCAACTGAATCCATTTTTAATATCATACACAAATGTAACTATCGTCCCAAGTCAACACAGCCGCGCACATCTGGAAAGGGAAATCCAGTTTACAAGCAGCGCATGCTACGAGAGACCCGACCAATTGAATACAACAAGCATCCGTAAGCCCGTGAGGAAAAATGCAATAAATCCCAAGAAATCGCAACAAACCTCAGTTCTTGAGATGTTTTGTGCAGCAATCGATCGTATAACATTGCATATACGGTGGGCGACAAAGAACAGGCATAACGTTAGGTAGTGCTTATTAGGGGCTCCTTGGTTCCCTCAAATTTTCCTCCTCCCCGTTAAGAGGCAAGCCTTTCTCTATATACACAGCACCAGCACATCGTCATTATAATCGTTAAGACAGCGTGCCACACGGTGTGCGCACGGTCAGCTACCATTAATTTCCATTCCCCCTGTTTGCCAGCAATCGAAGCACTCAACTCTCAGCTCTCGGCCTTTTGAATCTTATTTCCTTTTTTTTATAGATTCAACCTCACTCCATGACTATGATGCCTGGCAGCAGCCCGCAGCGGTGGGTTGCTGCCTGGTATTGCTTCTGTGTAGCCGATCTACACGGTCGGCCGGCGCGGCGCAACAACAATAACAATGAAGACGACGACTACAAGGAGGTAAGGGAGCAAAGAAAAAAGGAAGAAAAAAGAAAACGTAACGATCGTGATCTTATGGAAAAAGGGCAGGTGTGTCGATCGTGTGAGAACCACGTTCCAAAGCATTTTCTCACGATCATCTTGGGTCTTTTGTTTGAATGCTGGGATTGAGTTTTTTTTTTTTTTTTTTGCCTTACTCTCTGTCTCTTGCACCTCATTCGTTACGTTAACGATCTTCGTTCTTGTCTTCTTGTCATCCCCTTGGTATTTCTGTGAGGGTTTCCAGATTGGGGTTTGGGACGGTTCTCGTTTTGTGTTACTTCATGAATATAAACGGTCTTTCTTCAGACGGGAGATCTCTTAACTGCTGGTACTGCTGCGGCTTAGTCTTCTCCTCTTTGGCTGCGGTTCAGGAGGTGCTTATCGCGTGCACGGGTTGTGAGCGAAGTGGCGTGCGGTTGTGTGGATATTAGAAAACCAGCAAAGTGAATTTGAACCGTCCATGGAAATTACTACCTAATATCTTTTGATCTACATTATCTTGATGGTGGCTTTTTCAAGAGTTGTTTTTCTCTTTAACACATAAGCCATATGGAAATGAGCCAAAAGCTAAGCCCATAAAATGACCCATTATACGGTGAACTGGATGATAGCTGGTGTCTGTCCTAACACAAAGGACAAATTAAGAATGATCCAATGGTCCATCGTCCATTTTCGTGTGCGCTGGATTTATATATGTATGTATCTTGCGGCTATTATCTGAGGTTTTGACCTTTTGAGGTTTTTGGTAGGGTGATTGTCAGTCGATAAGGATGGAAAAAATTGACTCTAATTAATTTCCGTTTTCTTGTTGTTCCTCTGTTCCTCTGTTCCTCTCCTTCGACCATTTTCGGTTGATGTAATTACGGAGTTGTGGAAAGGCTTAATTGAAATTGAGGCAAGCATGGCGGAGACTAACGACTTACTCTTCTTATTTGAGGAGGCTGTAGGGGAAAACAAGAGAGCTGCCGTTTCACTGGTCATTATTGCTGATCATTACAGAGACTAATGTCCGGTAGCGCGGAAAGTACGAGAATGAATGACCGAATGGTAATGAATGAATGAATGAGTGTTGTATCCACGTGTTGCAGAAGCTGAAGCGATGATATAATTGAATCTGGTTTTTGTGATTAATGATTTTAGGAAACGTTTAATACATTCAGTTTAATACACGAGTGAAATGAATTATTCGAAACAGATGTTATGTACGTACATTTGACTTAATTTCCGTTGGCGACGTAGCTTCTTATGTATAATGATTTGTAAATAAAAAGAACTGGCTTTGTTTATTGATTATGTTTTGGTTTAGACGTGTAAATTTGTTCCATTAAGTCGAGAAGATAATATCAGTAAATTACCCGTCAGGCTGTACAGCATTTTCCAAGATTTTTCTTAAAACTTCTGCCGATAAATTCTTCACTTCTTGTCGGATGTTCAAAATTAGGGCAGTCCAGTCCTGTGGCTTATTCGTATAGACCCGTGACTACAATAAACCCCCCAAAAAAAGTCCGAAATAGTCGGTCTTGCGGGCCAGTGGAAATCACTGAAGTGAGAGATGAAGCGGCCGGGAACCGCTTGCTGTAGAGTGTCCAATGTACTGTGTGTGAGGTTGCATGGCCTGCCGGAACCAAATATTCTCCAAGCCTAATTTATTCTATTTGCGGTTCTGTAAAGTTTTTCGTCCATTACCCTCGGATTTTTAGCGCGCAAGATGTAAAAACGCATCATCACACCCACGTAGTACCTGCTGGATTGCTAAACAATAGTGGCCTCCGTGGCCCAGTGGCTAGTGCGTTGGATTACTGAGCGGAAGGTTCGATGATCGAGTCCCATAAAACACCATCAAGTTTTTTCACTCTACCACCTCTCGCGAATGTTTGACAAACGTCCGATAGTAATAACTGTCATGAGATAGCTTCTAAAAAAAACCTTTCGAGAATGACTCTAAGCTGTAGGTCGCTTCCACTTGTGTGAAAAATATAACACGCACAATACGATTGGCCGCGAGAAGCTAGGCTCTGGACCATATACGATCTGTTGCGCCAAGTATTTATATTTGTAACGATGAGAGTATGCTGGTAAAAAAGTTTTTTTTTGTTACGAAGCAACAACAAACTTTGGATGGGAATGACCATTACTGTTGACAACCTTTGCAAAAACAGCGATTTTCGGATCTGCAGGTGCAATGTTTGGACCCTTAACAGACCTCGAACAGCCGATTAATTAGCAGAGGCCTTATGCAGGCAGTGCTATGGGTTCGGCAGGGCAAAAGGAAAATATAAAACTGTGACACCAACTACGGTGATTGCCATAGATATCAAAATCAGCGCTTATAACACCTTAAAGCAATGTTCTAAGTATGATGTTCAAATAGGCAATTTCAATTTCAATTTCAAGAAAGGAGTACATCTTTGGTAGGATAGCTTGTAACCATAGTCTAGCCTACACTATGGCTGACAAAGGACTTAAAGGTATTGACTTTGCTGGGGGGTGAAGCATCATTTCAATATTCATAAGGCGACATGGTGGTCTCCTGATCACATAACTGTGAGAAGATTTAACGTGCAATCGCAGCAGACCGCCAAAAAAAATGTTCGTAAGATATACGGATACGTTTGCGTTGACGGGCTTTGTGGGAGGAGATTCAACACAGATCAATCGGATTAGATAGTTATGATATGTTGACCCGCAGAGTATTTGAATTCAACCCGGAGGCACAACGCAGTAGAGGAAGATCTCGCCTTATTTGGCGCGCACAAGCAGAACCTCAACCGACTTAGTGTGCGTAACTGGAGGCAGTAAACTAAGGACCGGGCAAATGGGAGAGGCTTGTTGGTTCAGTCCAAGTTCACCCCGAACTATAGCGCCACCTATGTAAATAAGTAAGTACACCAAAATGATTTATGAAAGCGATATATGTATAGTTCAGCAAGTTCTTCAAAAAAATAAGAACTCAACCCTAAATATGTAGAATAGGATGCGGCAGTCTAACTAGGTTCTAACTGAATGTAGTGTAGAACAAATCCATGTATCTGCATACATATATCCAAAGTTGTTAACTCTTTTCATAGAACGGTTTAAAGCTGTAAACTTATTAAAAACAGAAAGACAATATCCATACTTTAAGGCAAACTCTTAAACCTAAAACTCATCATTTAACACAGCAAGGATCCACTGGAATGCATTAAATGTGATTATGCTCTTTATGGTCCGCTCACTCGACATCACACACACCGTCTAGGGGATGCTTCGGACGAAAAGAACTAAGAGAACCAACCATTAAGGACATAAAAAAAAATAAAAAAATACCTACCTGTTGGCTGCAATCACGATGACCACCGGAAGCCAACAATTAACAACGAATCTGGAAATGATATCGGAATCGGACAAAGAAGGATTTTTTCTTTCTACCATTCTTAAGCAGTTGGGCTGGTCCGCTGTTTTATGATACAATTTTCAGGTTTCGTAAAAAACACAGAACTGGTTTACTTAAGAAAAGGGGCGGAGGAATGGACGAAAATCAAAAGAGACATTAAAAGTACCGAAATTAAGTGAACGAAATGGGAATGGAAAATAAAATGTTAGATGGTTAGATGGTTGTTAATTGCGTTACGCTCTACGCTTTTCTACTTGCTACCGAATTTTTCATCTTTGTCTGATGTACATAAGTAAATTGGTAGCCGTTGAAGGTGGAGTGCTAATTGGATTAACTATCTGCTGTGCACTTCCTGTCCTTAAAATCGACAGAGAACCAAGAAAATGGTGGTGATGCAAGGATGTAATATCGCATAAGTTACCCTCTATCTGAGGACAATGGCCATCTATAGGTAGTCGAAAATCCATATTCATGGTATATTTGGTCTCGAGCGACTAACTTGGTCTCGAGCGTGGTATGAAAGAATATTCCACGAGCATATTTAATTTTTGAATCGATTTGTGGTTTTTGGTACGTGAAGAGACAAAGAAACTAAGGAGTACCATAAGGGGGCCCCATTATTTATTTTCCAATATTTTTTATTTTATTGAAGCGTTGCCCATATACATAGCTGATATTGCGACCTAAAAGACCGATTGTATCAAAGTGGTGAAATTTATCTAATAGACTTACTTACTATCTCCCTAATGGGGGCTTGGACGTCCTTAGTAGCAAGCGAACGTATGTATTTCCTTGTGGACAACACGTCTCCTCAACCAATGTAGTGCCGGGCATTCACAGAGAATGTGTTCGATTCATCCTCCTCCAAACAGAATTGACATTCCGCCTCTGGATACAGATTTATTTTGTTAATGTAGTACTTCCGATCACAGTGGTTTGTGGGAAAGCTCACCAGCTTTCTTATGTTTTCCTTATGTAAGGTAAGGATTTCCTTGTAGGAATATGGCTTGATTAATCGTTTGGACTGCTAAGTACCGGGATATTTTCCCAGTGGGCTAGGCGAAGTTTGTGTTGCCAGTTATTAATCAGGGCTTCGGTGGCAACCCAACGTAGATTCTGAGACAGCCCTAGCTAATTCATCTGCATCATAGGAATTGTATTTTGCATAAAGATCTTGGCCTACATGCTTATAGAGTCTAGTTGACACAAGAATTGAAGTCAGGATACCAAACACAACTCATTTCCAGGCTTATTTCCATTTGTCTGGGTACATAAACAAATCAAATTGTCACATCTGGAGCTCCGAAAATCCAAGAGAAAGTGGGATAACCTATCCATCCACAGCGAGTTTGGTACGGTTTTTATGCTGGCGGTGTCATTGGACCATATTTTTTCGAAAATGGTGCAACCGAACGATGTTGCCTGACTTTCTTTTTACCTAAAATTGATGCTATGGACGTGAACGACGTTTATTTTCAGTAGGACGGCGCGCCGCGGCGCCACATGCCACATAGCTCAAAATAAAAACTTCAATTGGCCGCCGAGATCGTGCGAAACCCAGGCGGACATTTGGCAGATATTGTATTCCATTACTAACCTCAGAGTTTGCATTTTATGGGCTCCCGGCCAGGGACTCCGGCCTTCGCAATTGCTCGGTTTTTAAAGGGTCAGTTCTATATTCTTGGGCTTCCCGAATCTGGGAGCTATGCTCGATAATGTTATCTATCTAGGCCTTTTGGAGTACAGCCATATCTTGGCACAGTTCCCAGAGTTCTCGGTTGTATCTTCTCTTCCATTCGTCATCCTCGCATTCAGGACCAATAATTGTCTAGTGTCTAGTACTTGGTGCCCTACCTCAAAATTGGCAGGATCAGCATTCTAAAGAGCATACAGATTGTCTTCTGAATAAGGAGTTTTGACTCAATTTAGCACCGGTATCCAAGGGCCAGTGTTGATCAAATCTACACTTAAATGTCATTTGTGAAGTTGATGTTGAGTCCGAGATAAATGAATTTCTTAACTCGAAGTAAAAGTTTTCAATAGTTTGACCTAAGAGGTGGACAGATGGTGTTTTGATTGTTGATGGCATATAGTATATGTATGTACTTGGTTTTACCCTCGTTAACTTGAAGGCCACCTCGTTTAGCCTTTTTATCAATTAAGAGTTTGATATGGTATGGTATTGTATGAGGGAAGTGCACCTTTCAGGGCTTTTGATCCGTTGTGAATCTCTATATATTGCGCTATTATCTCCAAATTGGTTACCTCGCGATCGGTCTTAAATCAAACCAACATGTACACTTGACGAAACATATTTTGTTCCAGAATGGAACTTGCCTCCTCCAGATTTTCAAAAAGCCTGTTTCCAGGGAAATTGAAAAGAAATATTTCAAAATACCACATAGTTCGCGACGGTTACCCTCGGTGCCTATGCCGATGTCTTTTTCCTTGTTAAACAGATCGTATTTCCTACAAGTCTACAGCTGATGTGTTATTACGAAATAATTCTACCAACTATAATGCCATTATATGTGGTAGATGCCCATCGCTTAAGTAGGCTTAGAGCGGTTACGTTATGATTTTGCGCAATCGTTGAATTCAAAGATATTTTGCGGAACTGACACTCGGCCGATCCAAAATAAGGTTACTCAACTACAACTACAGCCATATTGGCCTAGAAGTCACACAGATACTCTATGAATTCATGCTAAGCCAATTCATCGAATTAACAGTAATATGTAAGCTTATTAAATGCCGCGTGCCACTCACTCCCATTGAGGGTAGTTAGTGTTGTTAGTAAAACGGACGCGCATACTTATTATTCAATTTAATTCTGTTGGGGAATTTTTCCGTGGAATCAACACCACACCAAGCCTTCTGTCTTAGAACGCTGAAAAGAAGCACTTCTCACGATCACGATATTACCAATACAGGATGGATTCTGTGAAAGTGTGGGTTACTTTTTGGTCAGAAGGTTATTAGCATGAATTGCAATCGCGTGGGCGTGCTGGTTCTCATACTTTCATGCTTGGTGTTCCTTCGATTTATTTTATATTAATTCTTGATCAGATGAGAATGAGAATGGATTTTTGTTTTTAATTTGCTTGTCGAAATACTAAAGCTTCATTAGGCAAATATTTTGCAGTCACTCTACTCTGAAGGTCAACGGAGAAATATTTAATTTACTCTGGCTTGACGTTTGCGGGGATGGAGCATGTCACGTGCCAAACGCCCGGTCCATACCGTACCGTCACCGTGCAGCACTTCTTTAATGATTCAAAATGGAAAACAAAAATATTTATTTTATCAGTTAACTTATATTAAATGACAAAATTTATTTTCATTTGTTTAAATTAACTAATGGGTGTTAAATTCTTAAGGAAATTTTGATAATGAATCACTTATATGGGTATGTTAGCGGAATGCTTAGTGATAATTGGTAGCTCTCTGTAACACCTTCGGATCAGCAAACAAACACGATTCCGACTCCTTAACGGCCACCCAGAATACAACGCTTGCTCTGAATCCAATGATGAAGTCTTGAACCAGCCAGGTTTCTGGACTAGGGGGCTATTGTCTTCAGGCTTGGTGATGCGTACCAATACATTAGTGGATGTTAATTTGGAATGCTGGGAATTAATCTATTTCAGTTTTAGCATCATTGCTAATTGTTTCAGATATTTTCACATCATTCAAGATCAAAATGACGCACGAGGTGAGGCAGCATATTTCGGGCACTGTGAGGAATAGCTAAACTTTTTCTTAGAATGGTCCGTCTTAACATCAGCAATATAAAACTTTAGAAGCGGATTGTATTTCGTTTAAATTGTATAAGAAAACTGGCTGGTTTTACCCGCTTCACTGGTTCCTTTAATACGCAATTTAATGTACACTTCTTTAGAGTACTCTCAGTTTTCTGCAAGAGAAGCATTTGCTACTAATTTCACCCACCTACATTTGTCCGCAGTCAAAACTACAAGTCATTATATTCCCGTTGAGAAAGGATTATTTCCTGCAACTTCTTCAAATTTCTTACCTTTGCTTTTATCTTCAGATTTGTTCGAGTCAATTAAAAAAGTGTAGAGTATTTATTTACTGTCAATAAGGAAGGTAAGGTTAGGTTAGGGGAGATGTGCACATCGTGCTTTTACGCGGACTTATTGTTCCATTTTGAAGAAGAAGAACTGATCTTGGCAGCGTCGAGTGTAAAAAATAAGAAGGCTCCCGGCCCCGATGGCATACCAGGGGAAATGCTGAAAATCATCTCAAGAACGTGTCCGCAGCTACTGCTAAATATGTTCAACAGCTGCCTCATAGACGGGAGCGCAGTAAGGTACCCTGGACTGCAAACTAACCTACTGGGACCAAATAAGATCGGCATCAGAGCGAGCGGCGAAAGTCACGACGTCACTCAGCAGGATCATGGCAAACATCGGAGGCCCAGTAATGAGTAAACGGAGATTGCTTATGTCCATCACTCACTCCATTCTCTTGTATGGATGTGAGATATGGGCTGAGGGACTCAACGTGGAAAAATTCAGGAAACAAATGGCTGCAGTGCAGAGACGAGGTGCCCTTCGAGTTATTAGCTCCTACCGCACGGTGTCCGAACCAGCTGTCCTCGTGGTAGCGGGAGTGACCCCTATAGACCTGCTAGCAGCAGAAAAAAAGTACGTTTACGACAACAAGACGGAATTGGGGATTGAAGCAACAGTATCGGAAGCGAAAGAGCAGACCAGAGAGAGGTGGCAAAGGAGGTGGAACAGTGAAACCAGGGGAAGATGGACCGCGAGGCTGATAAGAGACGTTGCTGTATGGACGGAGCGGAAACACGGCGAAGTAAACTACTACATCACCCAATTCTTAATCGGACATGGATACTTCAACCGGTACCTCTGCAGAATGGGAAAGAAAAACAGCGCAGCCTGCCAATACGGAGACTCCGAGTAAGACGATGCCTACCATACCTTCTTCGTCTGCACTAGGTGGGCAATGCAGAGGACAAGGCTTGAGTCGGATATAGGCAGCCTCTCACCAGAAAACGTAGTCCAGAAGATGATCCCGAGTACCACCAGTTGGAACAGGATCTGTGCTTTCATCGAAACGGTGCTAAGAAAGAAGAAAAGCGAGGAGGAAGCAAACATGCCCTCAGAAAACAATTCTACAAGAAGTTAAAAGCCTTACCGGCAAGAAGACAAATAAACCCGAAACAGAAGACGAAATGAAAAAGCCGGTCCCCATAGGGGAATGAAAACGACACCTCTCTGAAGTAATGCAAAAGCGGTGCCGGAGTGGAAGGTGTCAAGAAGAAAAAAGGGGTCAAAGGTGGGTTTTTTGTGACGTGTGAGTCCCACACTACTTGAAACAGAACGGGCCTGTTTCTCGTGCGCATTAGCGTTTTCCCCCCGCCCCCTAGCCAAAAAAAAAAAAAAAAATTTCCATTCTGATTCCAATAGAAAAGTGGTACCGCGTCTAAAGCGAATGTGTGAATGTGTGAATTATGAATCACTTTAAGCCCATAACCCAAGATTCCCTATTTCCCATATGGAGAATGCGACGGTTTTAGAGATTTGGATAGTCGGAGAGAAAATGTTTGATGGTTTCATCCTCATCTTGCCAGCTGCAGCAGTAGTCCGGTGAGTTTATGCCTAGATTGTTGGCCATAGCGCCGGTCGTGCAATACCTTGGCAGTACCCTATCAAGATGTAGATTTCCTTACTTACCATTTTTTTGTCCGGAAACACGGGGATATTGCTAAGTTTGTTCAGCATTTGACAACATTTACTTACTGTCCTAGATTTTATGGTCTCACTCCATAGCCTTGATTACTGCCTGTTACTGTCCACAAAGTTTATAATCCGAGGTGGATTTATGTTCTTTGTTTGGATTGTCGTTGCTAATCTATTTATGCCAAAGTTTCAGCTTGAAAGACGCTGCATTCATTTGAGTGTTCAATGAGTCGTTAATTTGTAGAGACTTACAAAGTATTCCTGTTGGACTCCAATTCCTTTTGCGAATAAAGATGGAGAAATTTCGGTATGGAATAACGCAGTCTAAGGACTTGTTGGGGTAAACAATATCGTAAACATTGCCGCGTGACGGTAAGAACATTGTTTCGCAAGGCACTCTTTAAGCCGGCTCGCGCTTTTGGCAATATACTCGTATTATTATTGTATACTCGTATAAGGATAGAAGGTAAAGCAGTGTTTCAAATCCAGCTTGCAGTACTAATCGGCTGTGCCCCTTTTATTCCTGTAAATGTTAGTCTTTGTACCTTAGTGAGTTTACTTAGATGGCTTTAAACGCATTCTACCATGCTACATATGTTAGTATTGGTCAAGTGGTCGCTGTGTACACCCACTGGATTATGTGCGGTCGTATTTCTCACCGTTTACCGAAAGTTTGCTTGTATTTGTGGAAGTCGTTCTCCGTATGCCCTTCTGATTAGCTTGCAGGTAAGCTTTGAATCAAGAATGGTATACTAAGCTTCGTTTCTACTTTGTTTCTTCCAGTGAATATATGTACATAACTAGTCTTCTCTGCGATGACTTGTAGTCCACCCAAAAAAAGTGTCGATTACGTAATATCGCTGATGGTTGGTAAGTGCTTGCCATTAACCAGGATTGGTATGTGATATGCGTATGGTACACTCTTTAATCCTTTGTCCTCAGAATTTTGTTAATAAAAAGTAACCACAAGAGAGGTGATATGACTCTTGCCCCTTGTAACTATTTTCTTTAATGTACTCTCGCCTAAAATGAATGACTCTGTTGTTAAGCATTTCCTCAATCCATTCCGCTAGCATTCCGCTAGCTGTTTTAGATCCTCTTATTAGATCCGGCTTAATGTTATTTAAAGTTCCTTCTATGAATGCAACTAGAGTACACTCTTTTTAGTGAAGATTTTTCTAAATGCTGATACGACTTCTTGTAAAGCTGTCTTCACGGTGACCAGTATTTTCAAGAGATAAAAGAAAACACTAATCCATAAAAAAAATCTTCTACAGTTGAATGGGTAGGATCTCCTACATTGGAAATGAATACCGTCTTCATCGCTCCCCAAATGACTGGTATGTATCTAAGCTTTAAGCAGACTGTGAGTATAAACTTAAGCCAGGGCATGATTGTTTCTAGAGAATGTTGAAGCGCATCTGCAATGATATCGTCTGGTTCCGCAAATTACTGTCCAAGCTATTTCGTGCTCTGTAATAATATCATGCATATCTATGCAGTCATCGGATTCACCTGATCTAGGGTTCTTGATTTCTGCAGGCTGCAATTCTAGTCCACATTCCTTCCAGGAGCCATTCAGGCATTTAATGTATTCGGGGGAGACCGAATCTCTTGAAACAACTTCATGTTGTGTCGATAGTTTGACAGAGGATGACTCAGGATTCTCTTTTGGTTATTCTTAGGTGTCTAGTGTATAAGTTAAGTTTAGATCTATAAATAGTTCTCTTACATTTCTTCTTCATTTTGTAACCTCGTATGTCCACAATGTTGCTTTCATTGGTTTATGATGGCGAGAAGAGACAATTCTTTAATAAATGTTAAAATAATTTATTCCATTTGAAAAACTTCTGTGCGTACATTGTTCCAAACTATTCTCCAAACTAATTTGAATGCCCATCAATTTTAAGCGAATATCACTATGATTAGTGGACACAAATGTATCGGAGAAAAAATTTCCTGGCATAGTTATGTATATGGGAATAATAAAGTATCCATCCATTTCCTTGTACTGAAGTAATAATTTTGTCCCCAAAGTTATGTTACGTAATCGGTTGCAATCATTACTCAAATTTATCCATTTTGCCGACAACACCACAATCGAAGGTAATCCAGCAGAGATCTTATGGGAATGGGCTGGGCCATAAGCCCGAAAGCGGCTCTGTGGTATTACGCAGCTATAACCCGGCCAATTGGAACCAATGCTGAACCGGTATGGTGGCAAAATCAAAAGAAACGTCTGCACAAGATAGGCTACAGGTGCTATCAGAACGACTCCCACTGCAATGCTGAAAGGAATCCTTAACTTTCCACCTCTCCATCTTCAGATACAAAAAGAAGCCCTGGCTAACGCCTTTGTGCTGAAGAAGATACTTACTTCAACCTATTCAATGCAGATATTGCCATCGAATTTAGAAAAAGTAAGCTCCTCGACGGACAACTTCCTACATTCAGGTTACATTCAAATAGTTGGGAACAAAGCAAACCTACATTTGCTTGCGATTCTCAACACAGATGGAGGAGTCGAGGGCATTCCTCTGAAAATCTCTAAGAGGGCTAAATTTTCAGGGCTAATATTAGACAAGAAACTAAACTGGGGACTAAAAACAAGGGAAGCGCAGGGAAAGCTATGCAGTAGACTACTCGGGAAAACCTGGGGGCCAAAACATAAAGTCATTTTTTAGCTCTATGCAGGAGTTGATAACATTGACACACGGCAGCTGAGCTTGGCAGCAAGATCAAAATAACTTCATCATCTTCTAATACTGAAGAAAGTACAAAGAATGGCGTGCATTGGTGTATTTATTTATTATTTATTTAGGAATCTGCAGTAAGAAGTACGCTAAGATTAAGCCAATGTGCGAGGTGGAGATCATGCTTGATATTACCTTTTTTTATTGGCAACCAGGCAGCAATAAAAGCGATTTCTACATTGCCACATAAATGAAATCGAAGATTTGCGTTGTTGTTCTTGCGACGATATATGGGTTCTTCGTACGTAGCACACTGAAAAGTTATGTTGGGAGTATTAGTAGATCATACATCAGGTGCCCAGATATGGAGTTGGTTTAAAATCCTATAGGGTTCACAGGTATGAGATATACATACACTCCATGGGCATCGCAATGGATCTATGTATTGATCTATGATGATGTGACATAATGGGACTCTACCCTCTACGTCAATACACAAACATAACCTCACCTATGGGACTGCCTGCAACCACTCACATCTTAAGTCAGCACTAACAGTGTTCATCTTATTTGGGTGCCAGGACACAACGGTCATATACAATGAAATGGCACACATACTAGCCAGAAAAGAATCTGCATCAACTTTCATGATACCAAGACCATTCTAGGGATAAACAACAAGCATTGCAAAATGCTGCCCTAAAACCTGACTCAAAAATAAAAGCCCAGCATTACTACACGAAAATCGAAGGTAGCAGACATGCTAAAATTTTCATGCCAAAACTCTTCCACACACGAAGAGCAGTCTCCAGACTGCCGAGTCAAAGAACACCTCATAACTATAGGAATAGCCAAAGAAAACCCATGTGTCACTGAAACTATTTAATCAGAGCACGTCATCTTCACTTAAGTAAATTCTACCTTGAGTCAGAGGACAAACATGTACAAAGATAGTCTTGGCTTTATCAAGAATTAAGGTGCCATGAGCGAACTCTTAACGGAAATCACAATAGGCCCGTCTGAGCCGCAGTGATAAGATGATGCGTCCCCACCTTTATCCTTAATCTTATCAAATATGTCAACAATCAGTGGCTTTTAGCAGTCGACGATGCTTTGATCGCGAAATATTACTCGAACATTTATTGTTTGAGTTTCGATTGACAACACCCTCGTACCGATGACGAAACATTTTCCTATTCGTCATAATTTGTCAAATAATTAGCTATGTGTATGTGACAAATCTTCACATTTAAAAAACACACAAAATTACAGTAATATGCGGAATAAAAAATCGAAAACGAGCATAACTACTACTCGTACCAAAAAAAAAACGAATCACGGATAAAATTAAAATTAACATAGTTTGCTGTCGTCGCACCCAACGGCTGCGGTAGTGTTGTTGGCGGCGACCGACAGTTAAGTGGGCTTAGCCCCCCTTTCGTTCGTTTCAACTAACTCTGATGTCCATCGGTGGTAAAAGTGTGAGAAAATATTTCTGGAGAATTTCACGAAGCCACAACTCAACGCCATGCCAGCGAGAGCAACAGCGAGGCGAGCGCACTCATGTCAAACTTTGTAGATACTTTTTGTTGGATGGATGGATAGGTGGATGATTTAAGCCCGAAGTCTGACTAACCACCGCGGCGGTCGGACACCGTTGCCTTCACACAGTTCGGGCGGAACGGTAGGTAGTTTCTCGAATAGTAGTCATAGCGACGTTTAATGGGCTAAAGGTGGGCAAAATGGCTCTTGGCGTGGTTATGGTTAATAAGATATAGGTATTGGGTTTGGTTTAGTGGAATAGGTAGGTGTGGAGTGTCCGCGCGCAATGGGTTGCTTAATGTTTTTATTATTTTATTTTTATCTGTGATTTTTTTTTTTTATTCTCCTTTTCTTAGCTGACGACTTTGAGAAGGTCGAGTGAAATTAATGAAGGTCTTTGAATGTTTTATCGTTGGTCACTGTTTGTTGCGCGACGCACAGCTGGTTGCGGATAGTTTTTTCCACGGAAAGGTTTGCTTTTGAGTTGTGCGTGAGAATTTGCTGTTTGACTTTACTGGGTGTGAAGTTATGCGGGTAATTGCGGAAGTTACGCGTTTCGAGAATTTGGATTGAGTCACTTTGATGGGAACAGTTTTGCTATGGCAAGATTAATGGCAATGTGCTGAGGATTTATTTACCGTTGCATACTGTTGACAGGTTGATGATTCTCAAGAAACCAACTTGTGTAGATAGATAATAAGAAGATATGTAATATTTTAAATACTGAATACATTCAGTAGCAACTGGCAGGTCTACGACTTCGGGTTTTACTGCCTATTTAGCTGTAAGATGCTCCAAACACCATATATCGTTATTCCTTTTTTAATTTTCTGAGAAGTTCCAATTTTTCCTTAATTAGACACTACAACTCCCACTTATAGACTAAGCCTTGTTGGGGCGGATGCGCTTACGGTGAGACTACTACGATGGAACTAAGAGCTATGCGATCGAGTCAGGTGGATCTCTCATGATCGAAAGGTGGAAATGGAGTACGTTCTTGCTACTGATCTTCCTGCAACGAAAGAGCCCACTAAGGCGGGCTCTACAGGCAGTGGAAGATATATCTTGATTGAACGACGGTAGCGTCTCCCGTTCCAGGTGAACACCTTATTTGGGCTACTCGGGCCAATTCGGAGCCAATAAGGAATCGCCATACCCAACTCCTAAGTAGAAGTTGTATCGTCGGGATAACCTCCTACCACAAAAAAAAAAACACGTTTCGAAACAACCAAATCGTCGGATATGAATGATTTCAGCGTTGACAACCGAAGCAAACGAAATAATTACAATGAATTTCGGATAAGCACATGAAATTCCCAGACTCTATGCAGACCACGTACAGGAAATGCGCTAGGATGGAAAGGGCATATGGAAGATGAAAAACTGGGTCATCTATTACGATAAGTGTCGCAGGGAGAAAATTCAATGATAATGTGGATGCGAATTTCTGATCAGATAGAGACTTAGGCAATAAGTTATGATTATAGTCACAAAACACATCAGGGCCAAATTCAAAAATATTACACTGATATTTACTCACGCTCTCATAGTGGAGAAAAATGACATGAAAATGACCAAAGAAAGCTTATACTACCCCCTTGGCAGAGTTTACGAGAAGTTCTTAGCGATTTCAATACAAAAGGGTTAAGGTTAAATAGTAGTAGGTACAACGCCTGCACTACAATGCCTCCTCCCATAAGGGGATTGGCAGTCTCCAGATCAACACACAGTCAACCAAATCAACCATTGCGATTGACGCTAGGAATGCCTCCAGTACCCTGGATGTTCAAACATCCCGGGCAGCCATATGTATTGCGCCACAAAATCGAAAAGATACCTACTGTAAGAAAATTTGCTGCCGTAAAGTCGCTATCGCAAGAAACTGTCTGAACTTTTCCCGACCTTCCTTCAACCTCTCGACCAGCTCAATAGCACCATCTACTGGCAACAATGGAAACAAACTATCACAAATACCACCACTATTGTGAGGGCGTGTCAAAATCCCTAAATTGATGTATAGTGTTGTGGGAAGAACAGATAGCTAAGAACGAAACTTTTAAAGCTGGCGAGCTCTACGGGCAAAACAGAACATCCATTTTTTTTACTGCAGATGCGACGTTCGGAAATTTCAACAGAGGAACCACACAAGATAACAAGGCCTAAGTACAAGCCTGCAGAGATGAACATGGGGATATGGTAGTAGATTCAAAGACGTTTTTGGGGATTTGTAAAGACAATTTCTTCCGACAGAAAAAACAATTTTGAGTCATTCAACCTGGACGATGACGAACAAAACTTCCATCCACCTGATCAGGCGAGCCACGAATAATTGTTCTTTGCATAATATGATGATGACTACAGCAATACAAACACAGAAAATAAAGTAGCAAGTGTAAGCGATTCGGAATTAATGACTGAAACACAACGCATTAGGCTAAGGCCACGCACTGAGCGGCAAAAAAAAATTCAAGACATATCAAATTGTATGGTTGTGGCCACGTAGTCGCTGAGCGACAAGCGACGTTTCTGAGCGGCGGAGCAGCGTCGCTCAGCTTTCTGTTCTATTATTTTAGTGCTGAACGGCAAGAAATCATCACGGCAAAAATTAACATGGAAATTTTTATTTCAGAAGTACGAAGCCGTCCTTCATTTTGGCAATGACAATGCAGATATGAAATTTTTCCGAAGCTTATTACCATTTATGGAAAAATTAAGTAAATCGAAAAACTCGAGCTCAGAGAAGAGCTTCAAAAAATTATTCTAAGCAAATTAAAAGCAAAAGAACAATAAAAAAATCAAATATAAACGCATATTTTTTAAATTTACCTTAATATAAAATCAGGCCTCTGTTCTGCAGAAATTGTTTTTTTTCGTTTTGTAATTTTGGAACGAACTGTTTCCATCAGCAAATCAAAAGATTTCCAAATACATACCTACATATGTATGTGGTCGCCGTGGCTCAAGTGGTTAGTGCCTTGGATCGCAGAGCGGGGGTTTGACATTCGAATCCCAGAGAACACCAAAAAGTTTTTTCACGGTCCCACCTCTCGCGAATGTCTGACAATCGTCTGAGAGTAATAACTGTCAAGAGAAAGCTTCTCTATTTGCCTTTCGGATACGGCTCTAAACTGTAGGTCCCTTCCATTTGTATGAAACATATAACACGCACAACACGAATGGTCGCGAAAAGCTAGGCCCTGGGTAACATACGGTCTGTAGCGCTAAGAATTTGGATTTTTTTTTAATTGAAATGATTGCATTGACATACGTAGGTATTGTCTGAATCGGTCTTCATGTTGCCGAAGATCATTATGCAAATGGTGAAATTCGCCATAAGCTGATATTTTTCGGTTTATTGGATGAACACCAAATCTTTTTTTTTTAAACTTAAGATAATTCTATATGTTAGAACGACTTTCTTGTAAAGCACTGCGGCGAGCAGCACACGACAATAAAATTTTCGCAACTAATCGCTTAAGAATTGCCGTTCAATAAACGGCCGCTCAGCTTTTGCCGCTCTGTCGCTTGCCGCTATGTATAAATATGAGATAAAGTCACTTTTTCCATTTGAATAACGGTTTGATTGAAGTTCCAATGTTGGGGCCAAATCGCCTCATCCGTGAACGTATGATACGTCACGTAAAGGGTGTATTTAGTATTATGACTGCTGACCAGACGTCCTCTTTTTGTCTAAAAAAAAATATTCGGTATCTTTTTGGAAAAACATGCAATTTGACCTCTTTTTGGGTTTTCGCAGTTAACTAAATTTTTTAACATCACAAAACTACAACAAAACTTTTTTTCAACACTAACTCAGAAATTTTCTGCATCTTTCTGGTGCGAACACGACTTAAAATATATTTGTACCTACACTCATTCACTGCTGAACACAACGCCATCTTATTTTTAATTTTATTTATTTTACTAGAATTTGTTAAAATTTGTTTTTTTTTGTTTTGATGAATTAAAAAATATTATATTTTTTTTATTTTCGTTGTTTGTTTTTGTTCTTCAATTTTTCATTTGAGATTTTTCAAGGTGTCCTCTTTTTCGTGGGCATGGATCTGGTCACCCTAATTATGACATACGTGATCGTATAGACGTTAACGTAACTCAGTATTGTCTTCAGTGAACGAGTGTTTTTGTTTCCGTGAACGCATATGTACATTCTTTCGAAATGTCATTCGATTGGTAAATAACAAACGTAATTAGTCCAAGAACGAGAAAATCGAACAAAAAGTGAGTTATTTGATCAAAATATAACAATAATAAATTTAATAATACATAAAAATTCATTTTATAGGACAAGCTGCAATAAAATAAATTTAACACAAAAAATTGTGTTAGCAGAGTATATGAAGGAGCACCCCAATTTGTCAAAAAATATTATATTATATTAATAGGAAATCAACGGCAATTCGGTTATGGAATGAGCTCACCAGCAAATTGAATAGTGTGTGTCCACCAGTGAAATATGCTTAATTGTGGCGAAAGGTATTTATGCAATGTTTTTATGAAATGGTTTCAATTTAATAGGTTTATGCTGATCAAAAATACCAAGCAAAAAAAAAATTATCGTACAATAAGGCTTCGAAGCACAGAACAGGTGGGGGACCTTACGAGGAGAAATTTTTAACTCACTCTGAAGAACAAATAATAGAAGCGAGTGGGCTGGAAGTAACAGTGGAAGGGTCATTCTTCCGAAGACTAATTCTTCCGAGGAGTTCCCTCAACCAGCAAGAGGAACAAAACAAAAAAAAAAAAAAAAAGTAAGGAGAACGTGCCAAATAATTCATCAATCCTTGATCCAAAGACTGCATTGCTTCAAGAAAATTTGAAGGCAAATATTGAGTTTAACAAAGAAATAAGTGCTAAGATTGATAGATTATTAAATATAGAGGAGAGAGCTCTTCAAATGAAAGAACAAAAACATGAGGTAATTATGGCCGTGAAGAAAGTCGAACTGCAGATTAAGACGCTGAAATTGGATATTTTAAAATCGTCAAACAATTTTTGAATATCTTATTGATTCATCTTTAAAATATTCAACGCAACGCAAAGAAGTCAAGACACAAATAATTTTACTATTAAATATATTTGAGAAGAGGCTATGTTCAAAAATATGGGCTGAATTCCAAAACGTAGTACTGCAAAGTCATGCGTTCCCAAACGTCAATATATTACGGTGATACAATGTATACCGTTCCAAACCGCATTGTGAATGTACATATCTACTGCGCAAACAAAAGCAAACAGGGCATCATGAACTAATGTGATGCAAATGTTATTTGACATTTTATTGTTTCTGATTCCGCCAAAATGGAAGTTTTTGCACTTTGGTAGATTTCCCTTTTATTGCTGAAAGTAGGCAGTACGCTGTAATTATTATTTTTTTGCAATTATTGTTTTTTAAAAAAAAAAAAAAAAAAAGTGCAGGTGGTTCTAAAACCTCAAAGATTGCAACGCATCGTCAAAGCATCGCATAACGAAAGCATCATAACATCGCATCACGACGGCAGTCACGATGTGCAATATTTTGACGTTTTGGAACTCAGCCACGAATTTAATGTGATGAAATATGTACGTTTTTTAAGATTAAGTTTAATGTAATATATATATGTATGAATTTAATCTACGATCCTTTTATTTATTTATTGTACTTTATGTTCTGAATTTAACTGCATGTATGTAACTAATAACTTTTTTTGTAACTCTTAAGAAATATAGTTTCGCAACACAATGCATTGAAATAAATGGATTCGTTTTTTGAAGCTTTTTAATTCATATTGAAAAGTGAACATTTAATATGACTCCTAATTGTTTCACCTATTCTCGTCAAATGTGTTTCTTCACCGTTGTAATGCATTGAATTTTGAGTCGTGCAAACTTGAGGATGGTAAAGAATTTTAAACTCTGTGCATATATTATGCAAAGCAGAACACACGTTTCCAAATTGGGCCATCTTTTCTGGGCTATACCGTCCTTTTCGATTGTATTGCAAATTTTCCATCGTTCCTTTAAAATCCGTATGTTTCTTTTAATAATACACCTGGCCTTTGAATGTTTTTCGTTAAATAAACTCTCATTAGAGGCTTCTTGTGGGCTTTAGTAAGGTGTTATGCACTACGGCTCGAGTGGATACCCAGAATCTCCTGTTAAAGTTTAAGTATTAAATATATTGCAATAGTTTTTTATTCTATTATGTACTTACCTAGAAGCCAATCATTTCTATTTCCATTGATTTGGAATTGTTCTTCAAGGAACCTCCTTTCATTCTTGCATTTTGCCGAATTCTGCAAATCAAATTTGATATACATACATTGGGCATGATTTTGCTTCCATTTCTTGAAGTAGGTTGGTTGTAATTTTGGAAACAGTACTTTGGCACATTCCGATAAGGTAATCGTTCCCTATTGAATTTTGAAATCCCCCACTTCCTAAAAGTAAAAGCGTCGATGCTAGTTGTAGAACGGGTGGAACTGCAGTTGACAAATGGCAGTGGAAGTTTAAATTTGACGTGATGTGATTAAATGCGTCTTTATTTATTCGAAATCTTTTAATAAATCTGCAAATAAATAATAAATAATTCACAAAGGCTTCTCTGTTTCGTTCTTACGCCATTTTAGATAATGACAGTGGATTACTTCCATCCCTTAGGTATCGCCATGTAATTTTTTCGTCGTAATCACTTTCTTCGGAAATTTGTAAACAAATTTTCTCTTTCAAGGCGTTGGTTGGTGGCCGTCATGTCACGATTACGAACACCATTAATTGTTACTGCCTGACCAACCGCATTTTCGAAGAAGAATGGTCCGATAATGCCTCCAGCCCAAAATCCGCTCCAAACAGTCACGCGTTGTAGATGCGTGTTTCTCAACAATTACTCGTGGGTTTTCTGAACCCCAAATGCGACAATTTTGACGATTAACGAAGCCATCAAGATGAAAATGAGCTTCATCACTGAAGAAACGGTTATTGAAAATTTCTATAAAAGAGTACGTACTTGCCAGGGAAGCCGTGGCGGCCATTTATCCGATATGCTATTCCATGCATAACCCCAATCTGTATACTCTATGAATTAATAAAAAATTTAAGCTTTCTAATTGAAAATCTGTATTTTCTATCAAAATTACATTTTACATGAATTATGAGACACCCTTTACCTACATCTTAGAATTCTAAATTGTTTCCACTTTTAAAATAACACGTCTTTTTTCCCCAGAAAATTTACGGGGGAAATCACATTGAAATTCCGGTGGAATTTATGTTATAGCAAATTTTTGCGGGGGAAACTTTTTCCCTTATTCGAAATTCATGACGATAACTATTTTTCGAAAATGGGAAACATTTCGGAGGGAATATTATCCACGATAGCCCTGTTGGTCTCGTGTAGGCTATGCTTACCAACTGTCCTACTAAAGATGTCCTGCTTTCCCGCCTTGGAATTAAAATTGCCTAACACAATTTGGTGTTGTCAAGGTGTTGTCAAGGAGCTCATAGAAACACTCTTTGCCAGCGTCGTATATTTTCACTGTGGAAACGTGAAAGCATATTTTTCTAATGCTGCGAATTTAGCCTTGATACAAATTGTTATACAACGAAGTTCACTTACACGTAGAAAGCTCAAAACTTCTTGCCTGGGTCTGTCTCGTATAACAAATCCGCACCCGAATAAGTGCCAATCCCGTGGTAACGCAAATTCCTTTTGCTACAAGCGCATTTTTTTCGATCAGGCAGACCAATTTCTCCATTTGCCGTCTATTCGTAAATGTTTTCCTTATTTTTGTAAGAATTGAATCCATTTTCATAAAAAACTTTTTAACTTAAACATAATTCAAAAAATACTTACTTAATTTCGTCTTTATCAATTTTTGTCTTTGTTTAGAGTCCCTACAAAAGTCGACGAGAAATTTCCGATAGAATTGAAAATTCTATTAAATACAAAAATATCGATACCAATAGAAACTCGCAATACCGATAATCGACTTTAATTCTATTGCAAATAGACGCGAAACCTCACACCTAGAGAACCAGGCGCCTTACTGGACCCCTTTGTTCTTCCTTGTAGTCTCATGGACCGAATATATCGAAGTAGCCAATATGTGGTGTTCACCAAGTGGTTCGTTCTAACTGGAATTGTTGATGTCACAATTTCTAACTGTGCTCCGCAACTGTCCGAGGTATCTTGGTGGGAATGTCCTTCTCTGGCGTTGCGTTGCAACGTAATTAGCTACGACATACCACTCCACTTCGACCTGTTCACCATTAGGTAGTTCTTGTGCAAAAATAAGTTCTGCGATCCCACAGCTATAGTTTTCGCAACTTGCATACCAATGAGCAGTATTAACCCTAAAGTTCTGCAACGAAGAGTGCTAATTAGATTCAAAAAGTGAGTTTGCAATTTCTTCCGCCAACCTACAAACGCAGCTATAATTATGGTTCCTTTGTCTTCTTTTTTACGGTTGTCCACTAAGAGTAGGTACTAAAGACCTTTGGATGTGCCACCACTTCTGATTACGAACACATTGAGCCTTTGGATGCATACAAATATCTAGACATCACTATCGACAATTATTTCCTCTGAGATGCTTACATGCATACCTATGTAAGTAATCTGCATAACAAGCTAAGAAGGTCGGGTTGTCTACAGCACAAATCTAGGATTTGTGTCCAAAAACAAGCTTAACAGGCTCTTAGTATCCAGGTTGAGATATACTGTAATGGGAGGTGCAGCGCAAACACGCGTCGAGAAGTTGCAAAACATCCAAGATAGGCCGATTAAGTTACTATTTAGAAGACACCATAATCAATAACATAACAGTTCTAAAAACGGAGCAGATATTCGAAACGGCAGCGGCGCTGGACTATGACAGTACAAACCTCCGGATAGAAATCTGTCATCAGATTGATACCAAACAATGAGCAAATAAACGTACTGCAGTTGACATCATTTGTCATTTTGATTTCAATCCTTCTCATTGCATGACATGAGCTCATATCAAATTCAGCACACCACAACCTAAGATCCTGTACTTTTTAAATCAATGACAAGAGAATAATCCAAAGCGACCTCCTGAAATAGAAAAATGAAGAAAACCAGGAATTGTGTTTGAATTATTTTTTTATTCGTTCAACACATTTAACGTTCTTTTTTATTTGATTTTTTTTCTTTTTGATTAAAGCATTTTTAAATCACAGCGTATAATAAACCCTTCTACTCTTCTTTTGCCCTAGGATGGGCACTTTCATACAGGAAGCTCGTTTTTTTACCTCACTATTTCCACCCGGTTCACCGTGAGGCCATTTTGGATAGTCCCTAGCATTTTGCATCAATTGAATTCCACTCCAACTTGAGCAAACATTTTTGATTCACAATTCTCTCCATCGCTGGCATTGTTCTGGAGTTTTCTCTGCACAACATCTTAAGCCACACTGCCACCGATAACAGTCCACTTCACCATGGTCGCCAAACACTGGAAGATTCACTGGGAGTTGGGCTGCAACTGCCACTATCACTGCTGCACTCAGAAGGAGGTGGTGTTATTATCACAGGACTATGGCTATTTTCTGCTTCATAGAATCCACCAACAAGCGATGCCGGTGTCACCAACGGAAAAACAGCTGCTGGAGATGTGCTTGTTGCAGGTACCGTCGGCACAACAACTTGCAAATAGTTCAGTCGATGTCCAAGATGACTCATTAATTGTGTTCCCAAATCCACACTGACTCCTGGCACAGTGGCCAATGTTTTTGAAACTTCATTTGCCGCATGTACGTATCCAGCGCGGAAACTTTCAGCAATTGTGATTTTTGAATCCTGAATGCCGGCGGCAGTAGCGCCTCCTAAGCGTAATTGCTTTTGCGCGCGCAACTTTTTCATATGCTCGACGGTTAGTTCGAGAATATCTGCCTTTTCCAGTCGTGTTATATGCTCGCCCTCCTGAGTTAAACATTCCACCATGATATCCTTTAATTCATCCAAACACTTGTTAATCCTTGCGCGACGCTTCCGTTCCAACATTGGTTTCATCACTTTACGATATTGATATGTCTTTGACATCTCCATCTCGAGAACCATAATACGAATAGACTTCGATAAAAATATATCACAAAAAATAAATAAACTGAAAACTCCGTGGAGATACGAGTATCTACACTCCGCAACGACTATGCAATGAATGAGTCGACTTGCCGACTCAGCAATCCCTTATAAAGGCTTCTCTTATCCCGTACTCCCCGCCGCAGCCGGCTTACTTATGCGAGGCTTAATGTGCGATCGTGCTGTTTGCCTGCCTGCCGATCATCGCCGGTCGCGTCGGATACTCACATAAAATAATAAAACAGCTCACAGAGATTGTTATACCGTGGGAAACTATTCCGGAGTCGATTTCTCACAGTCCTCCAGAGTGCACACACACTCAAACTTGGGCATATTGTGTGCGCACATGCCTGTGCCACTCCACATAACAAGACGTGTTTTTTTATAAAGTGGTCCGCCTCCCCTGCGTTTCTTCTTCCTTCGTCTTGTAACCATAGTTGCGTTTGATTTGTTTTTTTTTTTTTTTCCTTTCGTCTTCATCTTCCTCTTCTTTTTCTTTCTTCTTTGAATAATGCTTTTGACTTGATTGTTTGTAGAAGAAGAGTCCGCTTTTGTTGTACCCGTGCTATGGTAAGCACCGCTCGTCATTACCCGCTGATCCCGCATGGTACTGCTGCCGCTGCGTGCCAACGATCATCGTTTGTCGTAGTCATCGTCTTCGTCGTCGTCGTTGTCGTCGTCGTCGTCGTTGTTCTCCGCGTTCGTTGATCATCTTGATCTTCGTCATAGTTTCGTGCGACCTTAAGAAGGGGTTAAGAGGGGCCTGAGGTCTCGGGTCCGATTGTTGCAGCTCATGGGTAAATACCATGGTCTCTACTCTAGTAGTACGACGTATGCGAGATTATCTTTTACTATAGTGGTTGGATTGAGTTAGCGGCGGGTGGTCAGAAGTGGTGCTGGTTGTTGGTCGTCGGAGTCCGCACGATCGCTTGATCGCGCTCTCAGACTAGTGGTGGCACATTTGAGCTGAGCTGATGAGCTTTGGAATGCGCCAAACTAAGCTACTGTACTTTGCGCGGGGGGTTGTGTGATCATTGATTATCTTATATTTCTAGTATATGTACGATGATGGCGATGGCTTGATGCCAATATTCACCTCCTGGGATGCCGTTTGTTTTGGCGTGTGGGATTCATATGGAACGAGTATATTGTTGCGTAGATACGACCAGTAAATAAGCCGTCGCGTCAGATGTAATAGCATGTAAAAAAAGTCCTTAGGGGTGATGCTTCCTTTTTGCGTGCTGTAAATTTATGCGTCTTTTTATTCTGCATTCAAGGGGAAGGAATAAATAAATGTACAAACATACATATGTGTGTATGGTATATGTACCTACATTTGTGAACCTTACGCTGGTACTCCTATGTATCTTCCACTAGATCTATAGATGACGTTTGAGGTGAACGGGTATTTTATTGAGAATGCATAATTTAGGGGAATTAACTGTGATTGGAATGCGAAACCAGTTCCATTTAAAGACATTTGACGCACATGAGTGAACTTTTATAGAGTAAGGGGTCGTTTTGCGTCTTACCGGAGTTGTAGCAGTTTTTATCTACTATGTATGTATATATGTATGTTAATGCCCACTTACTTACCTATGAACGTACATACATAGTAAGAACGTATATATCTTTGAACATTCGTTGGGTGCAACTTTGAAAGGCGAATTCTTATCACGTAAAAGAATTTTTTTAGAAGCAAATAAAAAGCATTTGTTACAAATAATGTCTCTGAACTACGAATTAAATTTTTTTTATGAGATATTTGTCCACCAACTTTGTAATAGGACATGAGGAGATACAACAAATGACGCAGGCTTTCCTCTTTTTCGAAAAGCTTATAGCACTTGCTTACACAAATGGGGAAAAAATCTTTCTGCTACGTATGTAGCAAATTTTGCATGTCAAGAATCGATAAAGGACAAGATGGTAGAAATGAGTCTCGACGCGGATCTCAGCCCTAAGGTTTGAAACGACAAGGAAGACCGAATCACCGTGTGTCAGGTGTCTGCTTGAGTTTGATGTTATTTTTGCTAGTTGTTACTTGGATCTTTTACTACAGATCTGGCTACTTTGCATGTATTCATAGGTAAATTTCTCCAGTAGTTATTAACCTCCTGTTTTACCTGCACATTGATTGAAGTTTGAATAGTTATCAGAGGAACACCTATTGGTGTATCGGGATTCAGTTCTCTGATATTAGTTACTTTTCTGCCAGTTTATCTACTTTTTCGCTACCCGGTACACCTCCACGGCACTCACGAGATTCAAACTTTTGTTGTTGATGACGGGCGATTAGTGATGTGTCTCATTATTCTATTGGCCATTTTTCGATTTCCTGTGTGTGCACCTTCGTTGAAATGGCCAAGAGCTTTGAGCATTGTGGCTGAAAACCAGGCAATTCCTTTCGCTTCTAGGTGTGCTGGTATGATACTTAGGATCTTTTCCATGACCGCGGTTGATATTGACGAGTGTACGTATCCAGTGGATCTGTTTCGGTTCGAAACCCCATGAATTCCTAACGACTCTCTGCATATCCAGTATGGTCTTTGGTTAGTCTTTCTTCGAGGTCAGTTTCATGTCCAATATTATGCGCAGGTACTTTGCGCTGTCACGAAGTTGCAGTGGCGCTTCTTCTAGTTGTGGAGTGTGAAAGTCACAAGTTTCAATTTTCTTCATGATAAGCACTATTTCCGTTTTATTTGAATTCACTTCTAGTCGACTATAGGAGCATTGTCTCACGCCGATACATTTGAAGGTTATGCCAAGTGCCTCAGGCTGCCTTAGATGCTGGACCTCAAAGCCGGAAACTTTAAAGCTCGTCTGAGAATACTAGAATACATTTATCATGACCAAAAAATTCCAGATACCATGCTCAAAAGACTTCAAAAGACGCCGAGATTGGTAAAATAAAAATCTCATAACACTACCAAATTACCAAATCCGCAGACTTGCGGTACAGTTGCAACTTCATAGAATCAGAGTTCACAGAACTCTGCAAAATAATAGATTATACCCTTTCCATTTAACTCCGGTACGAAATCTGCTACACGGAGATGCTCAAAGAAGAGTAGAATTTTCCCAATGGCTACTGCGTCATCAAGAAGATGACAAGCTTTTCATCTAAAAGAATTTGTAGACTGACTCAGACTCAAACTTAAATACAGACTGGTCAGACTCCCCACTTAATACGCACAACATCCTTTCAAATATAAGGATTTAATTATTGTGAAAAACATTTTCAAAATTTGTTGCCTATTTTAAAGAAGGTTTATCGTAAATGTCTGGGCTGAAGTAATAGGCAACATTGTAGTAGGCCCACACGTTCTTACACATACACTTAGTTCCAAATATTACCTAGAATTTCTGAAAGACCAGAGCACAGAGATCTTCCTCTTATTCAGAGAAGGGCAGTGTTCTTTAAACAAGATGGAGCACCTTAGTCTCAGTAGTACGAGGGTAACTTCGTTGCTCAACCAAACATTTAATGAACGGTGGATTGTTCGATTTGGTCCCAACCCTTGTCCACTTAGATCTCTTGACCTAGCACCCATGATTTTTTTCTTAATTTTGTTGACCATTTTTGTTTGACAAAATTGGCTTTTACTACAACATCTGTTAATCGTACGTAATAATGTTATTTAACAAAATTTTTAAAGAATTAGTCGAAGATAAAAGTTTCATAACAAAAAAGTTATTTATTTAATAAAAGTTTTGAGAAAAATGCATTTTCAGTAAAAAATTGGAACAACTTTCACAATTCTGAGTTTAAGGAGCCATAACTTTTTTGTGGCTGCATAAAACATCTTCTCAAAATGTATAAAACCATGTCCCCTGCCTCTCCACTTAAAGGATTATACCTGTAAACTGTATAGCTGAACATAAAGGATGTGTGCCAGTACCCAAATTGTTGCAATGTGGTCATAGGAACTAAATCACAGTCGGATCTCTAGAGACTTTTCCAAGTATTTTCCAAGCGAATCCGTGAAATTCAACCTATTTAATAAATATCGTAGTAAGGACGTTGTAATATTCTATTCAAGTCACCATTGAAGCACAGGAATCAGGCCCAAAGTAGTATGGACTCTTATTAAATTAAACTGCTTATGTGGGTCCTAGGGACTAGCATCTAGCAGCCATTCAAACAGGTTCTTCTAAGATAACTAGATTTTTAGGTTGCGGCAACGGCTGTAGTAGGATACAGGCTCATTTAGTCTTGAAGAGATCCTTTGTGATACCATAGATTTTTACATTTCGACATCTCAGCTAATAAAACCAACCGAGGCTTTTAATGCAGCGGAAGGTGCTCTTAAAATCTACGGACGCCAGTTCGCTGAGGTTTTGATAAAAAAGGATCCCAAATGGAAAAGTTTCCTTTTGGGACAGGACCGGATATGTGCATAGGAGGTGAAGGATGGTTTTCTCCTGCTCCTCGCCCCTGCAGGAGTCACATTTAAATATGTCCTCCTTTTTAGCAAATGGTATATCAGACAGTGTCCCGTAAGATAACCAACAAGGCATTACGTTTCTGAACCAATTCAGGCCATGTCTATACCCACCTATGGTTGGTTCTATTGAAAGCGTCAAGTAGATGATTACATGTCGCGAGAGGAGTACCATCGTAGACTCCGAAGAGATTGCCTGCAAATAGATAACTACTAATCGATGTAATCTAGTGGTTCCTATCATTAGAGTGATTGTTTTCCTCACCTTTCTGCTACCGATTATTGCTTCTTCTGTCTTATGTTCGGCTAAGTTTAAACCGACGATTCAAGCCAGCGTTGAACGATTCCCATTGCGTCGTTGCTTACTTAGACCACTTCTTCCAGAATGTTCGCGACCACAACTATCGCAATATCGAACGCAAAGCCTACGATCATAGCTTCTTATGGTTTATGCAGATTGAGTACCCCTCCATGCATAGTCTTTCACAGAAGTGAACCCAACACGGAACCCTGTCGCACCGGTCCTGTGACTTATACTCATGGGAGCCATCGTCCTTGTCATATATCAGGATCCTCGTTCTGAGCTAATCCGTCGCTATCCTGGTGTACGTACATATGTATGTACATGTAATTAAAAGGGATTCCAAGACATGCTTCAAGTTCGGAGAGTTGAACACGTTTCTTACGTCTAACGTGAATTCAGCACAATATCATACTAGTCCAGGTTTTTTTTGTCCCCAAATCTGTTTGTGACTTTTATTGACCTTATTGACGTGCGTCCATCACAGTACTGAAAGGATTAAAATTAAGTAAACTTAAATACATATGTACATAGGCCAGTGCTCTTATTTCTTGCACCACACTTACGTGGACTCGAGGAACATACTCGTGTACCATGTAGAGTTTGGTATTCTGTTTCTCTATTATCCTAAACCTTTCAGCATAAATGTAATCAAATAAACAAACAAGGATAAATTTAATAGGGTGGGCAATCATGAAGCATATAGATACCCACATTATGTACTTACACACTTGTACTTCAATTTTTTTTCCACGAGCAGTGAAATTGTAACTTCCGATTGCAATTTTCCTTTTCTTTAGGTTTATCCACATCTTTTTCTTTCTGTTTTAACTTCACAATGAATTGTCGATTGTGAGATACACCGTACGAATATTTTTAAGTGGAGGGACGTTGTCATCACGACCAGCCGACATGACGTTGGGTAGAAGTATGTACATCGGATGAATCTGTGGGAATTTTTAAAGAAGAAAATCAGCTTCTGCTGCTGCAGCATGATTGAGGAGGAAATTCTTTAGCAACTAGTCATGCAATGGGTGTTGCGAATTATTATTACTCTGTCTGCATGCTGTATGATTTCTGATCATGAGAGACTTGGAAATCGTGCAGTTTCTGGGAAATTGGTTTCCAAATTCTTGTCGCCGACAGCTATAAAGCAAAACTGATAATTTGTTGGGAGTGTCGCAAGGAGCCTTCGGCTGTTTTAGTTATTTGTTTGTCAATAAATTATTGTGGAATGATCTGAGGTAAACATAATTAGAGCTATCAGGACGTGGCAAAAAGATAATTTTAAATTGCTCATTCAGGGACTACACTTTGAGTTCAAAAAAAAATTTTAAAATTAACCCAGAACTTGTCAGCAACAATGTTGCAAAAGTGATTACATCTTGGACTGAAGGTAACAATTTTAAGATTTTTTTGTGATGCCAATCGACAGGTGTAATGTGTCAATATTCTCTAACAACTGTGAGTCTGTATCAATCAGATGTGCAAAATGTTCTTGCCGTTGTTCTGGTCCACTCAGACTCAACTATGTATGTCTTCTTGTACGAGTCATGCAGATACCTGACTTTAATGATTTTTTGTTGACTTTCGAGACAAAAGAGAAGATGCTTCAGCCATGAACAGTTTAGGTGATAAACTCTCACCATGTTACATAGACTTACTCAACACTCGTACTTGGCTTAACCCATTTCAAGCCTTATTGTTTTAGGCACATCTAGATACACTCGATATGAAGTGGCCTTATAGAAATTGATGTCTGCAAAATTTCCGGAACAAATATTTTACAAATCTCAGCAGTACCAAGGTTGCAGCCGAAATTCTCGCCATAAGCATACCATAGCAATCGATGATATTACAGAATTTATCAAATATAACAAAAATTTCCTTGGCTATATTTTAAGTAGGTTCTACTCTACATAGATCCATAGAGAAGTTCAATGCCCCTAGCACTAAGTGTCGAAGACCAGTGGCACTACTACCAAAAGGCCATCAAGGAAGGCGCAGCTGATGTCCTGGGGTTCACCCCTGGTTTGACGGGGAATGTCGGTAGGCACACGCATCAAAACAAAAGGAATACAAAGTGGTACTGCAAGGAAAGAAGAGGGCTGATAGCGAGCACCTGGCAGGAAAAACATGGGCTTTCGAAAAGAAAAATAAAGAACATGAGAAGCGTCCGATCGAGGAAATAGAGAGGTATCACTCAAGGAAAAGTTTGGAAGTTGTACCGAAAGGTAAAAAGCATATGTCACGACAAAAAAGCCCGAACAAAAGGAAGAAGAAAACTTTTTAGCAGAGTGACAGTTTGCGCTCAGAATATGAAGGGAGTACATTTGTGAAAATTCCTTACGAGAGTACATTTGCAAAAATTCGGCCCACCTGACGGAAAAGACGTGAGGTCACAACTAAAGTAGAACAAATCTTCTGACCCTGCCGGCCTGTGTATCGGTTTATTTTAAACAGCTGGAAAGGAACCGATACAGAGCATATGCCAACTCATTTCAAAAATTTCGTCAGATGATCCACAAAAGAAACGAGACTACAACAATTACAAAGATATCAGCCTCCTCGACATCGCATACATATACATATGTACATATGTAAGATCTTATCCGCCATATTGTTTTAATGTCTGAAAGCTTTCGTCAAAAACCTAATCGTTCCCTATCAGTACGGTTTTACAAATACAATTACTTGGCGCAACAGGTCCAGGGCCTAGCTTCTCTCAAACATTCGTGTTTTGCGTGTTATATTTTTCACACAAATGGAAGGGACCTACAGTTTAGAGCCATATCCGAATTCAAATTGAGAAGCTTTCTCTTGGCAGTTATTACTCTCAGACGTTTGTCAGACATTCGCGAGAGATGGGACCGAGAAAAAACTTTTTGGTGTTTCTGCAATTCGAACGTCGAACCTCTCGCTCAGTGATCCAACGCACTAACCACTTGAGCCACGGTGCCCACATCAGTACGGTTTTAGGGCAGTAAAATACAAAATCGGCCAATTTTTTACACTCCGGCTGTTCCTGGAGAAAACTTAAAATGTTCAAATCGATAGCCACCAACTCTTTACCGATTTCAATCGTAAGAAAAAGGGTATCTTAACCATTTTGGTCTGAAGGCAGCTGGTTTAGGGCTGGGCTGATTGGAGACATTTGTTGGTTGAAGCCCAAATTCACCCTTAACTGTAGGTAAGTAAATAAGTATACACTTTCACTCAATTTAGGTACGTAGCCAGAAAAAGTAGAAACCCTTGCTTTAACTGGTCTTAAATTCCTCTCCGGTTAAAGCAGACCAAAGATAAGTACTAGTATTTATTATCCCCATCATTTACGTGATGAAAACGATACAAAATAACTTTTAACGACACAACCAACACTTAAGATTGCAAAAGTCTTCAGCTATTCTACTAAACTGTTTTTTTAAATTATCACATTTTATACCCGTCTACAATATAGTGTGCATATCTAATGAAATACATACATACAAGCCTACTTAAGATCTCTGACGCAAATCAACCCGGATTTTCAAAACCGCAAAGCAATGTTTCACAGTCTAATAAAAAAAAATCTCGACAATATAATTATAACCGCTCAAGTGGTCATCATGTGTAAGTCATTAAGTAATAAAAATAAATATAAAACTAAATTCATTACATCCCCTCCCCGCTCTTGAGTCACTAGAATTCATCAAAATCATACACAAGACCTAAAGTACCCCCATTCAAAGAGCAAAAACTCCAAAGATTCCATTCACTGACTCATTGAGCATGAAAGCTAACGACAAATGTCAATTGGCGCTGCGCCCGTGCCCGTGCGACTTTTATGTTTTATATTAAAACCGACCTCCCCCCGCCAAACTCCGCCACATCCCGATAAACAGAAAGACCACACGAGCCATTTTCACAATCACCGTCAACATTTCTCAGCATCAACACACAACAGACAGCAACAGACAACGACGACAACGAGTGCCTTGCCCCAAACTTCACTTCAAAGATCAGCAGATCACTGATCCGTGCGGCGGAAATGGGGCAGCGAAGGGGGCTTCATAAAAAAAAAAAAAAAAAACAACAGAAAGATTGCAATGAGAAGAAAAAAAAATCCATCTAGACCCCACTTTAACTGCTCGGCACGAGTTTGTTTCCCACGGTCTGAACGCGCGCGCGAGATCGCGTTGTGCGATTATTGTTCGTGCGAGTGTTTACAAGGGGAGCGCCGAAGGCGGGCGATCGCGCCAAGCGAGCATGCGGCGCAGACTCGTTTTATTATTCGAATGCGGTGGTGATAAATTAATTCAGCAACGCGTTTTGGATCGGATTTAGATTGTGTGTGACCGACCACACTCTCTTTCTCTCCATAGCACTGCTGTATGCATGATAGTGTAGTAGGAAATTATTAATGAGCCACTCCAGAGCTGCCGCAAATAGTAGCACACAGCACACACAGATAGTGTTCGCTTGACGAGCAGCCGGCGCAACTTAAGTAGTTGTTGACCTGCATAAATGGATTTAAATTCATGGGTTCTCAAGCCTCTATCTAGCAGAGGGGTGGCGATGGCGACGCCACTCGTAAAAGCTTCAGCTTCTTCTGGCACGCCCCCCTATACCGCGAAGTTTTTGCCGCCACATAATTAGATTCTCAGGTATTTCCCAAAGATTGATTTCCTTTGAATTTAAATTGGTTGTTTGGTCTCATTGTCGAATTAAAAATAAAACAGCCAACAAGCCAAGCGTGTATTATTATGACTTTTTTGTATCTTTGTATCTTTTTTTTTTTTTTGATTTGGGGCTCCTCCCGGAGGTTTTTTTTTGTGGCAATTGACTAGAAAAAAGCTTTTGTGTGTTGTTTACTGAGCCGCCGCACATGTGTGCTCCGTTTTTATTGTTGGGGCTGATGATGTTTTTTGTTCGATACCAGGAACCACCATCGACGAACATCCGTTCCATGGATACGCTATGGCTGATTGGTGCCATAAAGTGAAATGACAAAGCGATGCCGCTTTGATGTTGTTGAATGTGAGAGATGTGAAATTGGTGAGTTTTTTTTGGGGGCGCAGATTTTTATTAGTTGGCAGACGAAATTAATAACAGCGACAACGATGGCGACGTACATATGTATCTTTGTATGCAAATTTTTGGGATGCCATGAATTGGTTAAGAATTTACTTCCAAGATCGTGATCTACATATATAGATAGTTAAGTTAGGCTCATTAAACAAAGGAGACCTTGTGGAGATGTATAACATTTTTGTATTTATCAAGAAACCGGTATACATAATTTAGATCGCAATCAATGCACACGCAAACAAAGGCGCCGGCGTTTATGTCAAAGAAGTGATGGCATGATGCGAACCTTGGTTTCCATAGAAAGACGTTTGCTTTAAAAAATACTGATCACCATTAAAATTAAACACAAGCTGGGACTTTATGTTTCGGTTGTATTCTAAGGAAATATTTCAAATGCATCAAGATAAGCAGCCACACCTGTTGGATGCCTATTCCAAGAACCCTGTAAATTTCAGATCTGTTTATAAGGTGGGTTGGGGAAGGAAATTAAATAGACAAATTACAACTTTCGATAGTGAATTTACAAATACAAATACAAATACTTGGCGCAACAGACGTATGTGGTCCAGGGCCTAGCTTCTCGCGACCATTCGTGTTGTGCGTGTTATATTTTTCACACAAATGGAAGGGACCTACAGTTTAGAGCCATATCCGAAAGGCAAATTGAGAAGCTTTCCCTTGACAGTTATTACTCTCGGACGTTTGTCAGACATTCGCGAGAGGTGGGACCGTGAAAAACTTTTTAGGTGTTCTCTGGGATTCGAACCTCGAACCTCCCGCTCAGTGATCCAACGCACTAACCACTAACCACGGCGCCCATAGTGAATTTGCTGTCCGGAATTCGTTCGGATCTGTACTTCTTCAATCCAAATATTAGACATAATTAGTGTTTAAATAAGCTTAGAATTCACTCTTTTTGTAAACCAGAAAGCTGTACTTTCTAAGGTGGGGCTTCAGTTCGGGATAACCTGGGTCTCAACCAAAAGGCCTCTCCAATTAGTTCGGTCTTTAGCTAACTGCCTTCAGTTGCGCACTCCAAGTTCATAGACCGCACTGATAGTGATCGATAAGGATGTTAAAAGGGGTGATGCCTCTGTAATTGGCGCAGTTTAGCGGGTATCCCTGTATGTTTGTGAATCGCACAAACGATGCTGAGATAAGTAAAGGGTTTTCCAATAGGGACTTGAAAACTTTGAGTTTAATTTGTGAACGCACGCTTTCACTAATCATCAAACTGTCACTGTCAATTTATTCAGTAAACTCAACATTTTCATCATGGTAAAGTACACGAACGAGCAACATCTGCAAATTATAAAAATTTTCTACCGAAATTCGGAGCCGGTGACTGCAACTTTAAGAGCATTAACTCCAATTTTCGGTCAGCTCATTTTTCGCTCAATGGGTTCGTCAATAAGCAAAATATGCGTTATTGGTCGGGTGAAAATCCACATGTGCTTCATGAATCACCACTTCATCCACAAAAAATAACTGTTTGGTGCGGTTTGCATGCCGGCGGCGTTATTGGGCCATATTTTTTCGTCGACGATAACGATCGTCACGTTACTGTGAATGGTCAGCGTTATCGCGCCATGATCACCGATTATTTTTGGCCCGAATTGGAAGATATGGACTTGGACGACATGTGGTTTCAACAGGATGGTGCTACAAGCCACGCAGCACACGCTACAATCCATTTATTGAAGAGTAAGTATGGTGAGCGTGTTATCTCAAGAAATGGGCCAGTCGATTGGCCGCCTCGTTCGTGCGATTTAACGCCGCTTGACTATTTTCTGTGGGGCTACGTTAAGTCATTGGTTTATGCCAACACGCCGACGACGTTGGAAGAGCTCAGAGCCAACATTGAACGCGAAATCGCGGCCGTTTCGGCCGAAATGTGTGGCCGAGTCGTTGAAAATTGGGTCAAACGAATCGACCGCTGCAAACGTGCCCGCGGTGGCCATATGAACGAAGTCGAGTTCCATTCATAAATGTTTTGATTGTACTTCAAGCCGATAATAAAGTTTTTGAAATATCTCAAATTGTTTGCGTTTTATTTAAAAAAAAAGTTGTCAAGTCCTTATTGGAAAACCCTTTATATGCCTTTTACCACGGCATTTTCAGCTGCTTTCATTAGCGTAACAGATATGCCATCTTCCTAGGTATTACTATCCTCACTTCAGTATGGTCAGGTGGACGCAAGGTAGGGCTATCATCGTATAAACGTGTAGTCTGAGCCCCTTATCGATGATTGCTGTTTTTGTGTAGTGAATATTTTTAAGTTCAGAAATACAAAAAATTATAGATGCATTGTACATTCAGATTTTCATTCATCAATTGCTTCAGTTCCCAAACAAAGAAGAATTAGATGGTTTTATGTAGGATTTAGGTCTTACAAAATCCAATGCAGAGTTATTGACATCAAGGGTAGAAGAATGGAAACTCCTAAATAAGAGATCACGAATGCTAAAAAACTACACGAACGATTCTCAACATATATTTCTGTAGAAGATGATTTGTGCTTTTAAAAGTCTATATCTAGGAACTGGGGGATGCACCCTCCAATCGCACGGTGGCTGTACATGTAACGAACACGTCAGGCATATACTATAATGTACATGTATACATATATAGCATGATCGTTTTCTGGCCAGTTCTGGTTAAAGGCGTACACCTCACTCTATTGGCAAAAGTTTAAGGATCTGCAAGTATATATATGCATTGCCGATGCAGAACTATCGTTTCCTGACCAGCTCTTGATAAAGCCCCATACATCACTTAATTAGCAAAAAGTCAAGGATCTGCAAGTACTGATATGCATTACAGGTGCAGACCTATTAGAACTATTCCTTTTGCAGCATGAAATAAATTTCATTTGCTGCAACAGATTGCTGCCAGTGTGGTCATCCATCTGAAGCCTTCTCAAGGTGGTTCAGCTATCACATTGGCTACTCCTCTATCCACTAAACTTTACCCATGAAAAGATCAAGCACACCCGCCAAAACTTAAATGTAACTGTAACTTCCGAAAGAGCACCCCTGGCGCAGGCCCTGACAACATACGGTCTGTTGCGTCAGATGTTTGTTTGCTTTGTTTGGATAGCCAGGGTGGAAATATCGATGGTATCACAAGGAACCTCTTCGAGTCTAAGTGTGCAAATTAATAGTACATACAGAAACCCTCCAAATACACAAACAAATAGGTAGATTCAGTTTGATTTGACTTATAATTTAATAGGCGCATACATTTCTGTACTGTACACCCAGCAAATGGTGAATTAGTCTTATCCGAAAATATTTAATATCCAAAAATGTAATTGATACGTGCACTCTTAGTGAGACAACGAATCCAAACCATTTTGGTACCCGAAATCTCACAAATATTCTCCAATTCCAGAGCTAAGAAAATAAGCTAAGTAGAAAATCTCTCAGATGTGTTCGAGGGATCCGTAAGTGGGACACGCGTCTCATCTTAAGATGGTTAAGGTAAGAGACGTGCTCCAGACCTGTAACTGTTTATTTCCACATAGTTTGTTATGCTGTTCGTTAACCCATTTTCGTAGCTCCTACTACAGTACCCACGAACTCGGCCAAATTAGCTTGAGAGATTTAGCCAGCTAGTTTGTATTCAGCTGCGGTGTAGTTGCAGACAAGATCTTGGTAGTAAAAACTAAACCAGATTTTCCCGCTTTTGTGTTACTTGCATTCTAATCAGCACATTCAGTGACGGCATAACCAATCTTGAAACACGGAGTGTGTACTTCTAATCCCACTCAAAGAGATTGCAGACAAGACCGCTGAATTCAAAAGCCTTATGTGTGCAGTCTTGGGAAAACAAGAATACGTAATGATCCTTACCCAACGTACTGCAATTAAGCCTAAGGATATCGCTGGTTTACAAATAATTCAAGGTTGAAAAAATATCGCCTTCACACGTTTTACCAGTGCGAAGCCCAAACTGCAAATCTTCTCGCAAATCACGCGAAGTAAGGTTAGAGAGATGGATTGGCTAAGAGGAGAGAGGCTCCTCTACGCCGCATCCAAGTCAAATATAGAACCACTGTGATTCTCATTGAGGGAAAATGTACACCCTTTAGCTTGTGGAGCATTAGATACCTACCCAATATTGTGTCCGGAATATAAACCAATCCTTCTATTTAAAGCATCTACAGATGTCGTTCACCGATTTGTCACACAGTTGTGGATGTCCCAGAAGAAATGTCTTCCAAGGAAATTTGTGTCATTTGGCAGAGGCTTGAGGAATGATATAGAAAGTGGGTAGTGTCTGCATAGACTTCATCATCGCAGTTTCTACAGAGCTAATCTTAATTTCTTCATGTGATTTCGTAGAGTGTTATTTACCTTTATTAGAGCTTTATTTCTCATTTCGTGCCTAAGTGTGCATGGCGAGATTGTTTACCGTGTTGTCGGTTTGCTTTGGGTGAAGTATTTATTGGCCCTCTCATTCTCTAAAAGAGTACAGCAGAGCCTTAGCTTTTCTGCGTTTCAAGAACCTTGAAATCTTCGCAAACCTTGAACACTTCGCAAGGCTCTTTTTTTATTTTTGTATAAGTTATCGCTTTATCCTTACGGGGTGTGACCTCGTCTCAAGTCTCAAGAGCGGTTATTGTCCCTGCTAGGTCCTCCGTTGTGGTTCGGGAGTTTGTCTGATTTTGACATGCCCATTGAGTCAGAGAATATGCCTGCACGTACGCCAATGTCCAGCTTCAGCCAATTAGTGTTTTTGCGCTCGTTATTTCTGTTTTTGTATTCTTTCTTACTGGGATAGAGGCTTGTAAAATGTGGACGCCGACTGCACGGTAAACATCCTGCTGTGGAAAGTCCAGATATGGCATGTAGTCGGTCATTTCCAACGCGTTTCTGTTGGACATCATAGTATGGTCTGATGTGTTTGACCTCCAGTTGTTTGAATAACTGACCCTTAGGGCGCTTATAGGTGCTGCTTCTTGTATAAAAGGGTCCAGCATAATTAGGTTGAAGATGGCCCCAAGGCCTTCCTTTTTATTACTCTCCAATACCAGTTCTCCTTCAATTCGCGCACTAAAAGTTGAAACGAATTTACCTCTTACTAGCAGTGCCACATTATTTGCATAAGCTCTGACTTTGTTTCCGCTATTTCTGAGTTTTAAGACTGTTTCCTTAGGAACAAAAATCCATAGTAGAGATCACTTTGAGATATGCCTCTGGAGGCGTATACTTCTAAGTAGTTCCATTTAAATTTGTCTTTCGTCAAATATGCTCATTATTTCCATTGATGAGGATGTGTTCGGCGTTGAAGTTTCTTAGGTTCTTGCACACAGCATGCGTTTTGACATTATTGAAAGCTTCTTCAATGTCTAGTCAAGCGGCTAATGTGTATTCTTTGTCTTTCAGCGTTTTTTCCGACGCAATGCAACACTGTCTTCATGCTTTTACTCTATATGTAGGCATGCAGTGCGGAAAATAACACGCGAAGTTGTTACTAGGAGCAGGGTAAGTTAAAAATGCCTTTAACCAGCTATACATAATTAAAAGCTCAGACTGGTTTTGCGGGTAGGATGTAGACTTTCCCTAAGTGCATAATCAACTATGGGCAGCCCCTCGAGCTTAACATGCTCGTACCATCCATTCTCGTCCATTTTTTCATCTGCGATTACTGTGAACACTGATACGACAATCAAACTTAAGCCCCTTCTACACGAGACATTGAGCCCTTTTGGTGGCGCTGAACTTGGAAGTGAGAGCAGCTAACAGAATTTACATTGAAAATAGTTGCCATTGACTATACCCATTTTTTTATATTTTTTAATCTTACAAATTTAGTATCTTATTCAATGACAGAGTATTACACATGTAGTTCATTGTTTTCGGCAGATTATTCGACGAGGGTGGAACAAAATAGCCAATGTCAAGCTGAGTAATATTATCCTTGAAACTCCTGAAACCTGAGCGAATTTTAACTTTTAAACGGGTTAAGCTGGTCACTGTGAGAAGCTGTTTTCCAACTAACTTTATTCTTATTGGCGATCTTGTCAGACCGTGGAAGGTCTATGATACAAACTAAATTCAATTTGTGGGTAGGAGACAACGATAAGCTCGAGAGGACACCGAATCGAGTACAGAAGATTGTATACTGCTTGTTTGGAAAAATATTCGAAAGATACTGAAAGGAATGATCCGAACACGATGCTGCCGGACTATGTCGACTATATTATTATGTTTCATAACGAGACAGCAAAGGACTTTAAACCAATAAGTCTCTTCTCCTTTGTGCTCAAAACCCTGGAAAGGCTTTTAGATGCCCATATAGGGAACAAATGCAACAGCGGTCAGTTGTACCAAGCACAACGCGCATACATGAAAAGGGCTCTACATGGAGCTAGTCTGCATCATGGGGAATTCGCTTTAGCAGCCTTCCTAGATGTAGAGGGGCCTTCCACAACGTAGAGAGTATTGCCATCAGGCAGGCCTTAGATAGTACGGAGGTCGAGTAGGGAATAACAAAATGGTTATGTAGAATGCTCGACACACGAAACATCAACTCCGTTCTCGGGAATAGCTCTATCAGGAGATCAGTAACCAGAGGAACTCCCCAGGGAGGAGTCCCCTTTATTATGGGTATTGGATATCGATAGGATCCTGAAGAAACTAAACTTAATGGGTATAGGGGTCACCGCATATGCAGATGATGTCGAATCCGGACCTGAATGTGTCTCTGAGACTGCCAAATACATGCAGTGTCTTCCAATCAGAAGCTCTAGCTCTACTCAGGGCTGTAGAACTAGTAGAGGTGAAATTAATATCCAATAAGGATATTGTCATTTATATCGATAGTCAGGCTGCATTCAAAACGCTTGAATCAAACATCATAAAATCTGAGATAGTCAGGAACTGCCGCACAATGCTAAAGGTATTATGCACGCAGAACCGCGTAAAACTATGCTGGCTGCCAGGACATTGCGGTATAAAAGGGAATAAACTTGCTGATGAACTGGCAAGGCATGGAGGAGAATTGCGAGTAGCAAAACCGTGTATATCAAACCACCTTCGTGCGAAGTTAAGGCTGCCATTAAAGGCAACACTTTTGAGGACCTAGAAGAAATATCCAGTAGACCAGTGAACAACATCCCGAATCAATTGAATGGTTTGCAAGTGCATCACAAGTAAGAATTTAAGCCATAGCTGAACAAGGTAGACCAATTGGCAAGGGAGAAATCTGTTCTATGGGTATTAAAAACCCAACTTATGAATCTCTTCCACTTATAAGGGCCATCATTCTGTTCAACCTTTTACACGATTCATTTTGAAACCTTGACACAGCCCATTCATTCAGAGTTGGAATTGAAAGAATACATTTTTGTGGTTGCCCCAAACGTCCTGCCTATTATTTCCTTATGACGTCCATGATGACCTCTTAGGTACGGAAGTTTTCTATCATAATAATTGGAATTTACCAAGTATAACTGAAAACATCAAATTGATTTCTATATGTTGCTATATACATATGTTTTGATAGGTATACCAGTTCTTAAATACAAATAATAAATGCTAATTGTTTTTTTTTTCTTGGATTTCCTTTCCAATCTATGTACTGTGGGAATCTACACAAGATGTTCCACAACAAGTTTAAATTGCTCCCAGTCAGAAGAGTGCTGGGAAAAAGATTATTTCTGCTTAAGGTAAGAGTATCTTCGTTTCATTACAAACGTCTTTGGATTGAAACATCTGCTTCTTTGATTCATTATGCAACAAGATGGTGAGGGCAATAAAGATAACCTGCAGAGGCAGGTATATCAAAATGGAATAGAAATTTCCAATAAGGATTTGCTGGATATCGTGCAGAGAGTATAAAAGAAGAAACACCCTCATTCGTGCCATCATTTCCATTCGATTCGTTCTAGAATTAACACACGATCGTGAAAAAGTGAATTAAGATGAAATATAATAATTCGCGAATCCAGAACTGTTTAAAGAAGAAAAAAACACCACCCAGGCCCAACGACGCTCGTTGTCGTATCAGTAATTACTTGGATACCATGAAACAGTTGATTGCCATACTTCGAAATGATGATGCGATCTTACGTGTCCATAAAATAAAAATCCTTGAGACAACAATTACTTACCTGCGGCATCGAAAATCCATTGAACCTCCAGAAGTGCAAGTGCCAATTGAGAGTTTCTGCAATGGATATAAGAATGCTGCCAATGAAATTTTCCGAGCTATGGTTTCCTACAAGGCAGTGAGCGTGGACTTTGGAAAAAAGGTGCTAACAAAACTTTGTAATGAATTCGTTCGGCTACACATATTGAAAGAGGAGAACAATCAGCAATTAATTACTTTATCTTCCTTGGGTTACAACAAAGTTACAGACAGTTCGTCTGTATTTTCCGAACCTTCTAGTAGGGATAGGAAATGTGTCGTTTGGCGGCCTTGGTAAGCCATTTACTTCGTCACGACAGTATGAAGTTAATAAATGAGTTATCTTTAAATGTACAACTGCTTAACTGTGATAGATTAATTCGTAAACTTTTTGTTTTTAAATATTTGTTTCTATGTGATTAAGATATAAGTAAAATAAAATTAAAACATTCGAATCTATATTGTTCTGGCTTAACGTTTGTTTTGTTTTCGCTCTGCCCAATTTCTTTTAAAAAGCTTCACGACATACGACGTAAAGAACCGTTTATTAAACAAATTGCATCCACTGAGCCCAGGAGGCCTTGTGAAAGCATCAACTAATATAATGAATGTCGTAATTTTGTTCTTTACGTATTTCATTCTTTATTGAAACGTTAAAAAGAATTAAAACCAAATACATAGCTATCGAGTAAAGGTCCTTAGTCTGGTGGATAGCAACAGAAGCAAAGAGCTATATGAAAAACTCTATAAAGTACAAAAGCTAGCAGGACTTCGCACCACGGGAGTTGTGATACCCTACCGCAAGCAGGGCTGGGTATGATTCTTCATCTCCTTTCCCTGGACTTGTTCCTAAAAGGTTCTACCACAAAAGAAGCTCTCAGACTGAGAGAATCCAATTTGTGGAAGGAGACCATAATGATTGGAGAATGTAACTCCGAAAGTTTCACAACCACACTGGACTACATATATATGTAGTCCCCAACAATGATTTCAACATTGTTATCCCTACCCTAATCCCCGGGCTGAATAGAGTGGGAGTCAAAAAGTGTTGATAAAAATTCAGGTATCACGATCTACAACGATGGCTCGAAAACGGATACAGGTACGGGAGCAGGTTTTTACTCGGAGGAACTGTAGAAACAGCAATCTTTAAGACCACCAGGAGCGTGTAGTAAAATGCAAAGAAGATAGTCACCTTCCTCCCTCGGACAAAACTATCTTCGTTGATAGGGAAGTATACAAAGTATACAAAGTATACAATACAAAAAAAACAAACGCTGTTAAGGCGTATCTCACCATCAGACACCATTCGGTTAAGCTTTACCGAGTTTCCGGACCTACAAAGTAATATATTTAGAATGGAACAAAAATGACGAATGCTGTCAATGAACATCAGTCAAGCAGACACATCCATGCTGCCACCGATTAGTTAATTGTATTGTATAATAGACGCCGTATTATAGAAAGAAGCCAACTCGTCTTGGCTATCCATGGAGAAATGTGCCACCTCTCGTACATTATGGCCAGAATTAAATAAAACGAAAACAAAGACCCTCCTGGCATTGGAACGATCATCTATCCGCATCGTAATTGTTATCACAGGACACTGCGCCATTGGAGTCATGCTCAATCATTTATGGAAAACCTGCGGAGGTGAAAACCTACGATCCAGGTTCTTCACAAGAACCGCAGAGGAAACGGATGCTCAGAAATCGGATCTACTTTATTTCATTGGTATGCTAGTCGGACATTACCAAGAAAAGTTTGGTTCTTTCTGATTTCCTTCATTTTTCCAACACAAAATGGGGACTAACATTGGACCAATTTTAAACTTTTTTCGTTTTTATTTTGTACAAAGTTCTTTTGTTTTAGAGTTTTATTAAAAATTGGTTGCATTGTAGTTTTATTTCTAGGAAATAAGTAAACTTATACTAATTTTCCAAAAATGCGATACACCGCTTTAAGTGGAGTGCAACGATAGATCGCCTCCACGTGGTGCACTCTGGATAAAGCTAAATGATCTATCACAACAAGGCTGCCAAACAATCAAATGACATCCACTGATCTCCTGGCAATCAAGATAACTACCTAAACTAAATGCAGTCAACAAATTCTAACACAAGAAACGGCTCTTCTAAGAGCTTCCTGACAAAGAGAATCGGACCTTCAGTCCTCATTCTCCAACTAAATATTGAAGGTATAAGCAAGTCCAAAGGGGAATACATCTCAAAGATTCTTAAGGACAATGCCATCGACGTAGCAGTCATCCAAGAAACCCACTCGGCCTCGGAAGTTGACTTTAGAAAAAGGGTTCATAGCCATCGGAGTGCTATACCACCAAGCATATGGTTCTGCCACCTTCATCCGCAACGGCGTCACAAAGGCCAGGCTAATCCAACAAAGCTCCACTGACAACGTGTTCTGCATCACCGTAGATGTAGCTGGCACACATATCACTAACGTTTACAAACCTCCAACCATGCCTTGGCCACGAAGTGTTATACCACTCTTTGACCACCCAGCTGTTTATGCGGGCGACTTTAATAGTCACCATACATCATGGAGATACCCAAAAAACGACACGAACGGACTTGTGCTATCAGAGTGGTCCGAAGTCAATAGTCTCCACCTTGTCTTCGACGCCAAGGATGCCGGCTCCTTTCATTCCAGACGGTGGCTCAGGGACTACAACCCCGATCTCACATTTGTGAGCTGCAACCACGACCTAAGACCTCTTCAAACCAGTCGTCAAGTCCTTGCGAACTTCCCCCATAGCCAGCATAGACCCATTGTCATTGACATCGGCATTCAAATACCCATTGTCGAATCTGTTGCTCAACCTAGATGGAATTTCACCAAAGCCTCATGGGAAAAGTACGCAAAAGACCTGGGCGCCAATATAAGATGGATTCACCCGCTAGCCAAAAACTATGATCGACTCGTCGGCACCATTCTTTCCACAGCCAAGAAACACGTTCCGAGAGGATATCGGAAACAATACATCCCTGGATGGACGGAAGAAAGCGACCGCCTATGCAAGGAGTTCGAAGCGAACGGCCTGCCCGAAACTGCGGATGAGCTATTACAGTCCCTTGACAAGGCACGCAGCGAAAAATGGCAACATACGGTCGAAATACCAGTTTTGCTCACTCCAGCCGTAAGGCCTGGAGCCTGCTCCGTAAACTCGGTAGCAGCACGCCAATAGCTGTTCAAAAACCATCAATCAGCCCGAACGCAATAGCTGCTAGAATTGTAAAGCTTTCCAAGGCTCCCCTTGACAAAATCGAAAGCAAACTCATTAAAAGAATCTTGAGTTGCTGAAATCAGAGTCACATACATTAGCAGAGCTCTCAAGTCCATTCACCCTGAAGGAAGTTGAAGCTCAAGTCAGGCAAGGCCGCTGGACTTGATGGTATATTCCCGGAATTCCTCACACACAGTGGCACTCTTTTTAAGAACTGGCTGGCGCACTTTTTTTCAAACATACTGGAAACAGGGCAATTTCCCGCTGAACTCAAGAAATCGAAAGTAATCGCTTTACTGAAACCTGGTAAGCCCAGCCAGAAAGCTACCGTCCAATCGCCCTACTCAGTGCCGTGTACAAAATTTTTGAAAGGTTGATATGACCCGGGCGTAGTTGTTCGGATCAAGTACTAGCGCTGATGACCCACATTGAAGCAGGGTACCAGGCCAACCTAAAAACATCAGTGGTATTTATCGACCTTACTGCAGCGTATGATACAGTCTGGAGGGACGGACTGATTCTGCAGCTTTTTCAAGTCATACCATGCATAAAGATAGCCACCATCCTGAACAATATGCTTAGCGACAGATCATTCCAAGTCTTCCTGAACGAGGTGCATAGTTCACGCAGAAAACTGAACAATGGACTCGCTCAAGGATCAGTGCTGGCACCTCCGCTTTTTAACTTGTACACGCATGACCTCCCAAGTACACTATCTAAAAAATTTGCATATGCGGATGACCTCGCCATAGCCACACAACACCGTTCCATGACTAAAACGGAAGCAATACTGACGGAAGACCTTGCCACACTAGGTTCGTACTTCAAAAGGTGGAGACTGTGCCCTATGAACAAAACGAAAGTTACTTGTTTTCATCTCAATAATAAACTTGCCAACACTAAACTTGTCGGTAAAATTTAACGACGTCCAGCTAACCCACAACCCTACACCAAAATATCTTGGAATCACTCTGGATCGTACTCTGTCGTTCAAACAACACCTTACTAGCACTGCAGCGAAACTCAAATCCTGAAACAACATCATACAAAAGTTGGCCTCAACAACATGGGGTGCTCCCGCTAAAACATTACGCTCCGCCTCCTTGGGGTTGGTCTTTTCCACTGCCGAATATTGCGCCCCCGTCTGGATAAATAGCGCCCACACAAAAAAAGTAGACGTGCAGCTAAATACTTCAATGCGCATAATCTCAGGAACTATTAGTACTACTCCAACGAGGTTTCTCCCGGTGTTGAGCAACATCCTCCCGCCTAACCTCCGACGACAAAACGCCCTACTGCGCGAATACAATAAACTCAATGCCAACTACCACTTACCAATCCACAACGACATCGAGTCTAGCGCAAGATCTCGACTAAAATCACGGCGCCCACCCCTAAAACTGGCACAAGAACTAAGTTCCAGCAACTTCAGCGCTACGGAAGTATGGAAGAACGAGTGGAGTTCCTCTTCTGCGAATGACCTATTTCACATACATGATCCTACATCCATGCCAGCAGGCTACGACCTACAAAGGAAATCATGGGTGAGTCTTAACCGTTTGCGAACGAACCACCGCAGATTTGCGGCAACACTCTACAGATGGGGAGCGTCCGATTCACCATATTGCGACTGTGACGCTGCAATACAGACCATCAAACACGTGACCACCGAATGCGACCACCGAAAGTACCACAGTTGTGCATCAACTGCAAAAAAAACCATCCGGCAAATTATAGAGGATGTGACGTAGCCAAGGAACTACAAAAGAGGCGCAACTTAATCTCTCTACCGCCAATAAAGCCAAAACCGAAAGAAAAGCCGGTAATAGAACAACAAAAAGCTAAAACAGATGTAATTAAGGTAAAGCCTTCGAATGAGAAAAAAGAAGCGCAGAAAGCAAAATCGACAAACGCTCGAATAAAGACATATGCCGAAGCTGCGTCTAGAGAAAGTAGCGGTAGAGTAGAAATATAGCTGTGACTTTCATTCGACAGGTAAGCCCACTTATTGGCCAACTGATACGAGAAAAACACCCGATCTCATAGACTTCTTCATTGTTAAAGGGATCTCTAATACGTTTATAAGAGTTGAAGAAAGTTTCGATCTTTCTTCTGATCATTCACCAGTTATTTTAGTTTTAAGCGAAACTTTGATAAAGGTACAAGAACCTCCCAGATTAGCTAACGATAAAACCAACTGGGACAATTTCAGAAACGAAGCAGAGAGTAGAACTAGATTGAATGTACCATTGAAAACGCACTATCAACTTGAAGATGAAGTCGATCATTTCATTGAAAGTATTCAGAGTGCCGCGTGGAACAATACTCCCTATAAAATAAGAAATAAAACAAATCGGGATATAAAATTTCCGACAGAAATAATAGAACTAGTCAAAGTAAAGAGGAGAGCACGCAAAAGGTGGCAACAATCTCGTGCTCCGCAAGATAAGACGCACTTAAATCGTTTGTGCAATAAACTCAAGGAAACGTTAAGGGAATTCAAAAATAAAAAGATTTCTTCCTACCTTGAAGGACTGACTGCGGAACGAGATACAAACTACTCGCTCTGGAAAGCTATGAAGGGTCTTAAAAAACCCCAAATGCAAGCACCACCAATAAAGAAAAATAATGAGGAATGGGCTAAAACCGATCAAGAAAAGGCTGAAGTTTTTGCCTTGCACTTAGAACAAACATTTAAACCGTTCAGCGGGCAAACATCTGTCGAAAATATAAATGTATTAACGATGTCATCCGACAATTTTAAAATCAAAAGTGTAACGCTGGTTGAACTCAAAGAAGAAATAAGAAATTTAAAAATTAACAAAGCTCCTGGCTATGATCTAATAACAGGACTAGTTCTCAAAGAATTGCCCAAAAAAGCATTAGTGAAGTTCCTTTACCTAATAAATGCAGCATTTAGATTGCAATATGTACCAAGACAGTGGAAGATTGCTGAAGTCATTATGATTCTTAAACCGGGGAAGATACCTACTGATAAAAAATCATATAGACCAATATCACTACTGCCGGTAATTTCAAAAGTATTCGAGAGAATTCTGCTTAAGCGACTACAGCCTATCATAGAAGAAAAACGCCTTATACCGGATCATCAATTCGGATTTAGACGTCAACATTCTACAATAGATCAAGTTCATAGAATAACAGACATAATCGAAAAGGCGATAGAAGAAAAAAAGATCTGTTCGAGTGTATTTCTTGATGTCTCCCAAGCCTTTGACAAGGTATGGCATAAAGGCCTAGAATACAAGTTACAGCAAGTTCTTCCCGAAAAATTATGCCAGGTTTTGAAATCTTACCTTTCAGATCGATTATTTCGGGTTAAAATGGGTAACGAATACTCAGAATTCAAAGAAATCATGGCAGGAGTGCCTCAAGGCAGTGTACTTGGTCCGACACTATACCTGCTGTACACGCGAGATATACCGCAAGTAGATGGTACGCAAATAGCTACATTTGCGGATGACACAGCAATATTGGCAACGGGCGCTACAGTTGAGGAATCAACCGAAAAGTTACAAAAAGCCATACATGAGATATTCGCATGGACAAAGACCTGGCGAATTGTACTAAACGAGACCAAATCCATCCACGTAAATTTTACGTACAAAAAAGAGAATAATATACCCATCCTAGCAAATTTTGTTATAATCCCGTATGCAAACGAAGCAAAATACTTGGGAATGACACTCGACGCTAAACTAAAGTGGAAGACACATATAAAAAAGAAAAAGCAAGAGCTCGAAAACAAATACAGACAAATGTATTGGCTACTTGGAAAGCAGTCCAAGCTAAATACTGAAAACAAGCTGCTTTTATATAAGCAAGTGCTAAAACCGGTTTGGACTTATGGCATACAACTTTGGGGTTGTACCAAGAGAAGCAATACAGGCATTATACAGGCATTCGAAGATAAGGTGCTAAGAGGAATTGTTAATGCACCGTGGTATATAAGAAATTCCGATATCCATAAAGACCTTGGAATACCAACAGTTAGAGACGAAATAAAAAATTTCGCCCGGAAGCACCAACAGAGGATACAGAATCACCGTAACAACGCCGTCCTACAGATTTTGGACGATAGAAATATAGTGCGTAGACTACAGAGGACGAAACCTTCCGATTTGGCACACTAAAGATTAACCCCATGCAACTTGAGGTATATACAGGATTTTCACTGGAAAATCCCTGTACAAAGAGAAAATACCACGAAAGATATCTACTGAATAAGTTTGTACTTAGTTGTAGTATTCAAAACCCTCCTCGTGATGAAACGATTGATGGCAGTCGCATGAGTAAAAAGGGTTGGGGTGGTGGGTGGTTTTAGTCGGTAAAAATCCGGCATGCTGTTGGAACCGGTCCTTCAGTATCTTTAGAAGATTTCCACCTTCCGGCCGCAAAGCAAAAAAAAAAAAAAAAAAAAAAATCACTGCCTCTCCCGCTGATCAATGTGCAATATTTATAACTTTATGTCTGTAATCGAGTATAATTACTTCATATTTATGTATTGTATAGTTTAAGTGTTTGTTTAATGTTCACTGTAATATGTACATATCTTGCCATACGCTAAATAAAAAACCGCTTTAAGTATGCTGCACTCTATCATTTTTGAAATGACATTCTTGCTGGAATGATGTAAAAATGACAGTGTGTTGTGTAGGATTGAAAAATGACGATTGGAATGATAGCGAGAATGATGAGAGATGAAATTTTTGGTAGATTTTGCTGGAATGACGTAGAATGATGCATAAAAATGATAACGTGTAGACAAATTTAATCATTCGCCATTTTTCAATAGACGAGTTTGTATCGGTGGGCAGAAACATTTTAAAATAATGGCTCCTATCGATCTATAGGAACTTTTTGAATAATAAATTATTAACTGATATAGATATTGAAGTAATAGCGTTCTTTGGGACACATCAAAAAAAGTCTATTTTCAAAATAAGTTGTTAAAAACTGTGGCGTATTAGGTGTTGCTAAAAGTTTTGCGGGAATATTGAGAAGATGCCTATTTAGCTGAAGTGAAAAGGAAAATGAGTACACTTCGGTGGACCTTTCGGAAGGAATTAAAAAAAATCAAGCAATCCGAATCCTCTAGTGCTGGATTAACTGACGTGTATGTTCCAAACGTCCGCACCCAAAGAAGATAAACTCAACAATGAACAAGAAAAATTCAGAAAAATTTCGAAAATATGTCATTCCTGGAATGATAGTGTATATCCTTTAATAAAATGATGAGAAATGACAGTCTAGGAATGTGTGTGTAGCCTACTTTAGAGTTTCTGTAGAAATAATTTTCTGATTGCTATTGCAGTTGTAGTTACCTCAGCAAAAGCTGGGGTTTGCTGAATTAAGCACGCAATCGTCTCTTGGGTAGATCAAGCTTTCATCAGGGTGGAGCGAACTTTGCGTTACTAGTGCTCTTCGTACAATCTTTTAGGTAGAACTGGAAACGATGCTGCATGTACTACCGCTGGATTTTTATGGGAAAGAATAAGCAATGAAAATATCTTCGTTGCGACTGAGAGAGTCGCAGTGGAAAAGCAATGACATAGGGCACACAAAAATCCTAAATTGAACAAGTACTCAAATAAAATTGCCGGACTACTTAACCCCGTTCCTAGACTTCAATATTAAGTATAGTATTTCCAATCAATAGAATTGGGCTGAGAATACAATTCTCATTTATTTGACACTGAATCAGTCTAAGACGGATGTTGGTGTGGGACCTGGAGTATTCTCGGCCTCACAATTCAGTCTTTTAGACTACTAAACTTGTGCAGTGGCTAATTGGCTATCGATGAGAACGATATCATATACATTTCAACAAGCCTTAAAAGCACTCGAATCTGCAAGATCCAATTTGGTAAAGCAATGTCACGCATCCCTGAGTATCGATCAGCTGCAATGTAGCACTGTGAGGCAGACGAATTGAGTAAAAATCTTGCAAAATAAGAGCATTAAAAGGTGGGAGCTTTAAAAGGAGCTCCATTTACCGATAGAAACCACAAAGTTCAATTTTCGTATATTACATAACACTGTTATGCGTTGGTGTAATCTTGATTCGGAGAATCATGCCAGTCAAACTTGGCATATACCATTGTGTATGAAACTTATAGTACTCTCATCAAAGAATATTTTTTATTTCTTGCTCCAACCGCCTAGGTGGCGTATTCTCGTTGCTTACGAGCAAAGCAAAATAAAATAATTATTACTCTCTGAGAATGGAGTCATAATGACAGCCTGAACTTTAAAAAAAAATGCTTTCTCCCATGAGCTGAGCGTATAACGACACCCTGGTCGGAATACTAAATGGGCACAGTAGGAAAACACGGCCCAGGACTTGGAGTTCCTGGGAATGACTACTATCGCAGATGTATGGACGAAGAAGAGAAATCGCGTTTTCACCTACTCTGCAGCTACCCAGCATTACCATCTGCAAGGAAGAAAATTTTTGGGGAAATAATTCTTCGGTTCAGTCTTCTTTGTCGTCCGGAACTTGGGTCTGGGATTCGATGATCATCTTAGCTGGAGCATTATTGTCCTTTCCCACCCACGATGTGACCGAGCCAGTTTAGTCGACTTGTTTTGGCTTTACGGAAAACATCCACATCTTGATACATCTCTCGGGCACCACAGAGCAGAACTATCAGGATCAATGTTTTGTAGAGCATGCATTTCGTCTTCGGATTTAAAAGTTTTGAAACCTGTTGTTTCGCCCAACCGAAGTAGCAGCAGTTTCCTTGGGTTAGTCTTCGTCGAATCTCCAGTAAGATGTAGTTCATGGATTTGATGCTTACTTTGAGGTAAGTGAACTCCTTCATCGCTTAGAAGTTACTACTCTCCACAGAAATGTTTTTTACTATGCGAAGGACAAATGCTTGTTGTTTGTTCTCATTTTCTTCAAGGCCAAGACGTTTTGCCTGCTCTCCAATTGCCGTAATATAATGATTAGTGTTGGCAAGATAATGTTTAATGAGATTTGTATGTAGTTCGGCAGGTATAATGCCATCCGGTTCTGCACATTTTAATTCCTACTCTTTCTCCTTTGTGTGAATTCATACCAATCACGGGTCCAAAAACCGCGATTTCGTATCAGAGATTCGAGCACATGGAAGCTACTATAGACACGGATCCACATATATCTCAAATACAGAGACCAATTGATCTTGATAAAACAACAGACTATGTCGCACCTTACACAGACTTCTACAAGCTACATCCTTTGTTTTTGAAAACAAGACTGTAAATCCAACGCATTAACATAGGGCAGGACTTTGAATTCTACACTGATGTATGTTAATTGGGACTGGAGTCTTCTGTGAACCATTCAAAAACAGCGAACAGTAGATGAACTAACACAGAAACGGTCAGCACTAAATGAGGAACTAATCCAAGCATCCAAAGGCGACTGTGTCATATCTCTTAGCTTATAGTCAAGTTTGATCGAAAAATATGACTAAAATCCTTTTGCCAATGAACAAAAACACAAACCAGTATTATTGTAGGTGTACCAACTAAACATTGCCTGATAGGTGCAATGTCCGCCAGACTAGATATCAGCCCTGCCATGACAGCTCCTGCCGAAATTAGGTGGGTTGATGCCTGTTTGATTGCTCCAATCTTCAAATTTATTGCGTCCGCTACACGGGAATAAGACTTTTTGAAGGGCTGGAGGATCTGGCGGAAGTTTCACTTTGGAACATGACATGTTTCGTTATCATACAATACCAAGGTCTATTCTGCTGTCAACTTGGGAGCCAACTGGAGAGTGTGTATCTAGTAGCAACTTTAACAAAACGTTGCTAGAAGGCTTTTTAGTGCCATACGTTTTCAACGTTCAAGGTCGATTTGCTGTCAACGTGGGAGCCACCTGGAGAGTGTCTGTCTAGTAGCAACTTTAACAAACCGTCGCTAGAAGGCTTTTTAGTGCCATTCGTTTTCAAGGTACAAGGTCGATTCTGCTGTCAACTTGGGAGCCATCTGAAGAGTGTGTGCCTAGTAGCAATTTTAGAGTACATTCGCTAAAAGGCGTTCACGTTCTATCCGCTAGGATAGATGCCTATTGCTAGGCATTATTGGATTTGCAAAGAGGTGTTTTCCTTTTCTCTCAGAAGATTCTTCTATTTTGTCACAAAAGGGTCTTCAAGATTTTTTATTTTGCTTCCCGTAGTTCATTTTTAAATATTTTTAGGAATGTTTTATACGAGTCCCAGTCAGTTTTTTCACTCGTGTTTTTAGCACTGTTAAAAGTGTTCCTACAATTATTTCTGAAGGGTCCCAATTATGCAATCTACCAATGTGGCTTTTTCTTACCTCTAGGAGACCTATCAAATATAAAAGACATATGAAAGCATGAACCCATTTAGACAGCAAGTCCCGTTGCTTTCAAGCCTATGAAAACTCTTGACTCTCACTGCAAAAAATAATAACTCTAGCAAACATAATTTGGTGTCTTGGCTAACGAGGACCTAAATGTCTTATTTTCCGTATGAGAGTATGATTAAAGTTTGATTTTACCAGAGTAAAAACTATGAATCAACGCTTGCATAAAAAATAAATAGATCTAAAATAAATGTAATTATCGTACTGGCATACATACATATGTATGTACATACATCCGGCAATAAACTTTCATTCGAAAACATAGTACGCCTTAAGGTTCTCACGCACCTTATGTCCTTCAAAGCAACGCATTAAAAAGCGGTTGAGAAGGATAATTACAATTTCATTAAAGAAACTCATTTATTAGTTCTTGAGACTTGAAGGCCATAGTAAATGGAAATTTACAAGCCATCAGACCGTACATCCGGTCGGATGGCCAACGTACTAAATACAAGACACAGACACGAGATACAACCATAAAGCAGAACCCGCACCATTAAAATAAATGAAAAACAGATTTGAACTTAAGTTACGAGTACCTACTTATTTTAATTTAATCACAATCAACACATAATAACCGTTATTACCGCAGTAAAGCTACAATAAACCCCAAACACAAGGCACACTCACAATCTCACAAGCACCGCAACAGCACAGCAATGAAGTAAGTAATTGCTGTGCAGTTCGGCCGATTTAGGGTTAATTAGAGAAGACAACTGGATATTATCCCCTGTTGTACCGTACAATTGTCCAGTGCACCCTTCAAGAGCAAGAAACGCAAAACACAACAAATATGTCAGAAGGAAACGAGAAAAGGAAGAAATAAAATGTGATGGACCGGTATGCCGTAGGGCACTGAAGTGTTCAGCTATTGATGCTAAATTAAGCGGACATATCCGATAATTGCAGTTTTTTTTATTTTTGTTCGCCTTCAACTGTCGGCCGGCGTAATTAATGGAGCAGTAGAAGTCAAAAGTTTGCTATCACCGACATGCAACGAACACTGGGGCTAATATAATATGCTATGGAATTGAAGCAGTAAAAGCACTGGGACTTAATAATTTGCATGAAAGACTATGCTTGGGCAAGGTCAAGAAATTAATTATATACCTTGTTGCATGTAAAGAGCTATAAGAGGGTGGCCAATGTCTGCGACGGGTGTGAATGCAGACGAAAATAACAATACACTCTGGACAGTATACAGTGTATAATCTACCTAAGATAAACAGACCTTTATACTCGTAATGAAACAATTTGTAGCAAATAGTGACTGCGGCCCCAATTCGTATCCGCACTGCGGGCTGCATTCGAATTTGAATGGTAATTCGATTATCAATTGTGATCTATCAATTTATGTGCCTTGAAATTTGCTTATTTGGCCGCCAGCTATTGCTACAAACTTAGACCAACGATAGGTCCACTGTGGTACCACATGGATCATCGTTAAAACCAATTTGAACTTCTGATGAAGCGTAAAATGCTCCTAATGTCTATGTACATTCAGATAGCTTACATCGTTGTAATAGAAAGCTCGTAAGAAAAGCTTACTTCTTTGGAATAGAACTGCATAGTACTTCCTCGTCCATTAAGTTTTTAAAAATGTTGTTCTAGGTTCGGACAAGCTTGTCTATAAGACGGTGCTCAGTGATGAAACCTATTATAGCGCCAATATTCAATCTGTTAAGAGAAATTAGTTCCTTAGATTCAGCCTCGGTTAAATCTGTTTTGTTGCTATACATGTTACATCACTTGTCCTCCTTAAACCCAACAAAAATCGTACTATGTAGATCTTTTCACAAAAATGCGAAATTTTTAAAAAAAAAAAATCGACTCACCAAAGTTGAATAGAATATCTCTGAATCTATCCTCAGAAGCCAAGGATCTAGGAACGATCCTTGATTCGAAGCTCACATGGAAGAGAAACATAGAAGAAAGAATGAGAAAGGTTTTATGTGCTTTCTACACGTGCAGAAATATCTTGGGTAAGCTATTGAGCTTCTGACCGAAAGTAATACATTGGATATATTCTGCGATCGTTACTTATCTACCTATGGAACAATTGTATGGTGGAATGCAACGGACAGGACTCCATAGCTTCAGTGATTCATACAAACTCCCTTGACACTATAGTATCTTTCAAGTTGGAGTCTTCGCCATATAAAAACAGCGGCATAAACTATACACACTATAAACAAGTAACTAAACCTGTCTAAAGTAAGAATTTTTGTTGGGTTGTCAAGCTGCACTCAAGGCAATAGACAGCCGATAAAATATAAACAGATTATGCAACATTCCATGAAGTCACTACTTGCTAGGTCCCTTGACATAGTAATATAAAAGGAAACAAAACAGCAGATGAACTAGGTCGGAAAGGGTCAACAATGAACGAGGAGTTCAACCAAGCATCAGTAGATATCCCTATTGGTGTATTGAAGAGGAAAATAGACCTTAGGCAAGAGGTACCCTCAACCCCTCCTGGGCAACTAGAGGCGATTGTGTCATATCTCGTAGTTTATGGCCAACTCTGAACGAAAGAAGGACTAAAAGACTTTTGGCAATGAATAAAATAGAATTCATTATCATGGTTGGTGTTCCTCCTGGGCATTGTCCGATAGGCACAACAAGTCCAACTAATAGGTAATAAAATTAGAAGTGGTACCACATTGTATAAGGGATCGCAATGGACCAAATGGCCCCAGTGTAAGCACCCTCAAAAGTGCACTTCCCTCATACAATATCATTGCAAGTAGCGATTTGTATACCTGATGCACGAGTATTTTTTCTGGAAAGATGGGTATAGTTGAGCCAATATCCTATCTTATTGAATTTAGGGAAACCGATTGCAATGGAACTTTGTCTTCTAGACTCTTTTCTACCGGGCATGTGTCCCTACAGGTGACTATATAAATGCTGTTGTATGCAGCTTTCGAACCGATTAAGGGCTCCTGAATATCGATTTCAGAGAAAGAGTACTATTACTTCGAAACCGTAAACAAAATGAGATATATGTACAATAAGGGAATACATAATAAACTGCTTGCATAAAGTGAGTGGAACTGTGACTCTCATTATTGCCCATGAAACAATGAACTTTTGACACAAGACATGTGATTAAGTGTGTGAACAATTTAAGCGTTCATTAGCCGTAGAGTGTTGTTTATCTTTTATTTTTTTCTTTATTTCATGTTAACCCACGTCTTTGTTAACAACCTAAAGTTGTTTTTTTTCGCAAGGCAACGTAGTGAACTTGTTAAATTTTTTGCATCATTCTTATAATCGTGTTTTAATGGCGTATCACTTTTCTCCTTGGTGTTTGCTTTTTGCACATTTATATCAATGTTCGTCTTATAGTTACTTCTCTGCAAAGTTCACGTGGCACGTGTTAACTTAGTTGTATAACCTCCACCAGTGCAGTACTAGCTTGCAATCATTGAGTAAACAATGAATGCGAATGCGATTTAAGCCTAAAACTTAAAACAATTGCGCACAACAAATGGGTTAATGGTTAACGAAGGTACACAATTAAAAGCATTAGCTTACTTTTAGAGAAAAAGTCATGGAAAAGTCGACTTTAGTGGAAACGACCTTATGGAAGATGTTGAAATATTTTATGATGCAATGCGAAAGGTTGAGTTTGTTTAAATGTAAGTATTTGAACAATTTTTGCAACAGTGTCTTTGGATGGTGTACCAAATTAAAGGCAATTTTGTACTATCAAGGTTAGTAAAAGGTATGTACCTACTCCAATGACTGCGATTTTTTGATGGGTCAACTGGTAGTAGCATGTCCAAAAAAACTTCGCCCATCCAATCAGCTAAATAAAATCGGAGCTCAGGGGTCAAATCGTCTCTTCTGTGAACGGATGAAGAAAATAAATTACGTTATACGTCATTCTCATAAGAAAATTGGGATCGCAGCACACGTTTGCTCACGGAACGGAATCTGAAACATTCGAAACGAAATTGTAGTAGATTTAGTTCTGAATATGTAATATGAAATGTCATACAAACTTCAAATTTGGTACAATTAATTTGTTCATAACAAAAATCATGGATACTGGATTATTGTTTTGTTTATCAAGTTCCAAGAAAGTGATTATGAAGAAAAAATCACACGGCGATACCTTAGGGATGAAAGCAATCCACAGTCATTGTCTAAAATGGCGTAATAATGAAACAGACTAACCTCTAATTTTGTATGTGCGGATTTATGTATAGAAAAATTTCGATTAAAATAGCTTCCACTGCCATTTCTCCACTGCAGTTCCACTCGTCCACCAGCATCGACGTGTATACTTTTAGAAAGTGGACGATTCGGAATCGGAATGTCCCAAAGTACTGTTTCCAAAATTAGAACCAACGTACATATGTACATTCGACAAAATGCAAGGAATGGTTCATGACCAAGTACAACATTCCAGGAAGTGAGCTATTTTAACTAAACATATGACAACAAGTATACCCAATTTTATCTACTAAATTTTCTCTGTAGTAATTGGATGTATCGATGGCTGCGGAAGCCGAGTCATAGTAAGCACATGTTTTTTGATCTTAAGGGATTTCACAGATGATTTGTCGTAGAAGAGAGTAAAAAAATTTACCCGTACGACGAATTTTAGCCCAAGAAATTTTTTTTGGGAGATTTGTGAAATCTGTCAAAACTGTCAAATCGCTGCACGTTGTGTTTTGATGGCTTTTTTTGGCTGAGGTTTTCAATACATATAGGAAATCGACATTGCACTTAAAATCCATTTTTTTTACTTAAAATGGTTTATTCAAAGATATCATGCGTAAAAATTTTGGAGAGGAAATTTGTTGTATTTTTTAAAATTTTTTAAAGTTTTCGGTTTTGACTAGTAAAATGCAACTAAAGGGTTTTTAGTCGACTTGAAGTGCTAAGTATATCCAATTTAACATTGAGAAACATATCTAATGGTTTTTATTTAGAAAATGGAAATTTTATTCTGATATTTTTGAAATTTTTGATAGCAGGTATTTTTCTATATGTACATATATACATACTTAAGGTTTGATTCCTTATCCACTGTTGGCCGGCACAAACTGTTCTCTAATAAACTTAGCCCCAGGCGCCTGCCTGACTGTTACCCTTAGCGGAGCGACGAAGTTGCGTGAGCGTCTAAACCACTCCGGAAAGTGGAATTTAATAAATTAATCGCTCGAAGCGCTCCACTTATCCACTGTTGACGATATACATATGTAGTTACGTTATCGAAATAATTACCAAAAATCAACCAAATTTAATTGAGCATTAATTCATTTTAAATTAAAATAATTAAAGTAATGTGACCTAATTACATGGAGTACACTGTACGCAGTTGCATATCAGCATTTCATTGCCTGTTATAATAACGGCTAATAACACAGGCGACTATGATCATTTTAACCATTGCAATGCATGTATTTCGTTTTCTGATGGCAAACTGTGGTGTATTGTTAATTTTGCTAGTCTCAGCCCACTACAAGTATGTACATATGTACTGCATTTCTAAATAATTTAATTCAGAATGAAGAGCAATCTACAAACCGACGACTATATTCGGAAGAAGTTAAAAAGCAGTGGAATATAGCTCGTCTGATCCGGGAATTCGGTAGTTTAACTTTATGTAACTTATCTTTCACGCGGGAAAGTTTTTGATTGTACATACATATGTAGGTGACGAAGGAAAAGCTGTTGAGTTTGCCGAAAATCATGGAATGCTGCCGAAGGCGAAGTGGTGCCATAAGCACAAGTGCTCTATGAGATTATATAAGAAAAACAACCCCATTGGTGATTTTCGATGCATAAAAGCATCATGCTCCACCAAAAAAGTAAGCCGCGCTTGTGGAACTTAGTTGGAGAATGCCAAAATTCCATTGGATCGAATGTTTTATTTAATGTATTGCTATGCTAGGAAATATTCCTACGAGACAGTGAAAGTTTAAGATTTTTCGTCAGACGAAAATTGTTTGTCTCAAAGGACTATTTCTAATTGGTATAGTCACTGTCGTGAGACGGTAGTAATATATTCAATTGAAACATTAGATCCAAAGGACAAGATTGGAGGGCCAGGGAAAATTGTACAGATCGATGAGAGCTAATTTGGACGGAGAAAATTCAACAAAGGCAGACGGATTGATTGACATTGGGTGTTAGGTATGATTGAGGATGGATCGGAAGATTTGCGATCGGAAGTGTGTCCAGAAAACATCCGAAGCGCGGAAGTACTAATTCCTTTAGTTAAAAAGCACGTGAATCCGGGAACCACAATTCACACTGATTACTGGAAGGCGTACGACTGCCTAGCTGAGCACGGATTTATACACACATAGTGATCCCGACAATCCATTCGTGGCACCCCAGCATAAAATGTGATCAGGTTTATAAGGCTAAGGGATAGAAAATAGAGAACGCTTATTGTAAAACGGTAAAAAAGTATTAATTAAGCATTATAATGAGGAGTTTTATAAGATATAAATAAAATCAAGAGTATGATATCTTATTTATGCCTTATTTGAAGATTTAAATAAGCTCTTTCTTACTTAAGTCAACTTACGTCGTATAATAACGCTTAAAATAAGGGATAAAATCGGATTGAGAATTACACGCAACAACAAATTTGTGCATTGCATAAAAAAATTTTTTCTTAGGAATTTCAATTTATTTTTAAGCCGTATATATCAGGCAGAAAAAAGGTCAAAAGTATTTTATCTTATGTATACCTTTATTGTAAGATATAAATAAGCGCTTCGTATAATATGCAAGTCGTATCTATGTTTTATTATAAGGGATAATTGGGTGCAGACACTCGGGCGACCTAACTGTTTTTTTGCAATTATATATTAGTTTGGGTTTTTTTTAAAGGAATGAGGGATGGTTTGAGATCGCAGTTAAGTGATGAGTTTTGCATTGATCGCAGTTGAGTGACGACTTTTGAAGTGGTTAGTTGGTGTAAAAAAGTATTTTTTTTTTGTTTAAATTGTGAAGGATTAATAATTTAAAGTGAAGTGACGTGCTTATAAAGTATTTTTGAATCGACGCTATATGGTAAGTTCAATACACTCAGTTAAAACCACAAAATTTGATTATAATAATAATTTATTATTACTCTATTCAGGTCCTGTTCAAAATTTGTATAATTCCCATGAAGATTATGAAGACGACATTAAAATCGGTATCAAAAAAGGAAAAAATAGAATCGACCAACGAAAACACCAAATGCGTCGATTTAAAAACAAAACTAATTTTATATCTGCCATGGATGTATGTACATATGTAAATGAAATACTATTTTTTTTATTATTCTAATGATGTCGATATTCTTTTAAGTAATATAATACCCTGTTAATAAATTATTTAATTTTTAAATTAAGTATAATGAATAAAAATGATTTTTTTTTTTGTTAATTAACTACATGTATATATACATGAAACTGAATTCTTTTAGAACTAAGAACGAAAAATAAATTTTTGATTTAATATAATATATGTAAGTGAAAAATATATACTTATGTACATATATATTTATTTATGAATTAAGCAATTAAAATGTGTTACAATCAAACAAACATGTAAGTTAAAAAATGAAATACATTCTGAGTTTGAAATAAATTGTTTTTTTTTTTTGAGTCTCACTGGTGTGTCTTTTTTACATGATTCATAAAAGAGGCCTATAATAAGGTCTATGTAAAGTAACTGAAGCTTATTTTATGCATTATAATAAGGTGTAAATAAGGTGACTAAAGCTTATTTTATGCCTTATAATAAGATATAAATAAGGTCGCTAAAGCTTACTTTATGCCTTATAGAAAGGTATACATAAGGTACATAAAACTTATTTATGCCTTATCATAAGGTATAAAATAAAGTATCGAGAGTAGCCCTGAGGGCCAATGACATGGCCTATGTTCGAATAAGACATAAAATAAGGTGTATTGCATGTTACCCAATATTCCTTATGAATACCACTCCTTATATGATAAGCATTATTTTGCTTTCTAAAAAGGCTTATATAAGACCAACATTTTTTGCTGGGACCCGATGGAACTCACACTCAAAGGATTAAATCCCAATGGCGAGTTGTAAAACGTGAGTTTTACAACGATAACTATTCAAACAATTTTGCTGATTGGGTTTATGAGTACCAGTAGAGGAGAATCATTAAAGAAAAATAGACTGGATCCTTTTGACGAGTTGTTAAAAAAAAATTTACATGTTTACGGTGATTTAAATAAATAATTGAAAACAAAACACTTCCTTTTTTATTTATTACATTACATTACATTGATTTAGTTTTCGATTTGTTTATAGCTATTAAGTAAAAGTTCAAGGTAAAATTTCGAAGAAAAAATTTTTTTTTTTTTATAAATAGTATTATTGTCTTCCTCTCAACAAATTTTTTCTTAATGCTTTTTAGACCCTATAGAGAAGAAGTTCTCTGATATAAATCTTTATGGTATACATCCCATCGATGGTTGCGAAACTGATAAGTATTCTTATAACAGCGATGACGATGATGTTAATGTTAATCATTTGGGACCTGCAATGCTCAGAACTTTTGGTGAAGTACAAAGTGTTCGGCGATATGATGGAACTGGAGATGAGTCTTAAAGTTCCGATGAAAGTGATGATGAACCTCTTTCAAAAAAAAACTTAAGACTGATTGTGAAAGTTATAAAGTTTAAAAAAAATCGGATACCAGCCACTGGGTGAAATCACAGCCGGAATATTATATTGAAACAAAATTTTAGCCAATTCCACCAAGTCACGAAGCTCAATAATGTCAGTCGCCCGTCGATTTCTTCAAGCTTTTCTTTCATGACAGTCTTTTGGAATCAATACTGGCACAGACTAACTTATATGCTGCATAAAAAAATAAGCCGTTAGATGTATCTATGGATGAATTGGTCCGACAAAAGAGACGTGCCAAATTGTTGTCTGATTTAATGCGTCTGAACAGATTTGAGTGCATTTTTAACAACATTCACTTGAATGACAACACAAAAGTGAACACTGATCGTTTACAGAAATTATGACCTTTTATCGGTTGTCTAAATGATTTATTTAAAAAACGTGGAGGATTCGATGAGTGTCTTTCTATCGATGAGAGTATGATACCCTATTACGGCAAGCACTACGCTAAGCAGTTCATTTGAGGTAAACCAATAAAATTCGGATTTAAGAGTCGGGCCCTTAATCTTAGCAATGGGTACATGCTCCAATATACATATGTATATGGTCAAGACTGTGGATGCTGAACAACCATATAAGGAACTGGGTCTTGGTGGTAGCAAGGTAATTGAACTTTTGCACTCAGCAGATTAACCTCTCAACAAAGGATTAAAGATAAGTTATCATTTTTTAATAGATAAACGGGACTATACGGGATGGAAGGACCGATAAATGCACGTTGTTACCAAAAGAGCAAATAAAAAAGAAGGACAGAGGTCGCACGATTTCCATATAACCAACAATGGTCAAATAAGATTGGTCCGATAGGAAGACAACAACGTTGTAACGATGGGAACTCATTTTGATGGGGCTGAAATCGGGCATAGTACGAGGTGGATACGAGAAAAGGGAAAGCTAACAATTTGTCAACCAAAGGTTGTTTAGTTGCTATTGATGTTTATTTTGCTAATATTTGTGGTTTTCCTAGTTTTTGGAAAAAAGTATGGGTGGCTTGTCTTCCTATGAGAAAAGTGAGACCAAACTATCGTCAATCAAGAACTCTTTTAGCTTTTCGCCGACACATCTCAACTACTCTTCTACAATCATATGGCACATGTTCATTGAGAGCTTCTATTTGTACCGACTAGCTTCGCTTTGAGTCGAAATCACTTTATTGAGTATTGCCCAACACGCATAGACAATGTTCTAAGTGCGGCAAAAAAGCAAATTTATTTGGAAAAAGTACGAAAAAGGTCTCTACACAAAAGACTGTTTTTTAAATCTCCACAGAAAAACAGATTTCTCTGCATACAGTCCGCGTAAACGTTTAAATAATATGTACATATGTATGTACATATTTATAAATATGTATGAATTTCATCTACATATTATATGATCCCTCTAATTCTTAAGAAATATGTATAGTTTAGTAATGTAATTAAATGGATTCGTTTTTTGTAGTTTTTTAATTTATATTGACAAGTGAACATTTAATATGACTCCTTATTGCTTTCGCCTATTCTCGTCAGCTGAGTTTCTTCACAGATTTAAGGCTCATGCAATGAATTTTGTGTCATGCAAACTTTGGGGATGGTAAGGAATTTTAAACTCTGCTAATGTTATGCAAAGCAGAACAGACGTTTCCAAATCGACCCACTTTTCTGGGTAATATCGTTCTTTTTTATTATATTGCAGAATTTTCCATCGTCCGAGTGGATAGCCAGAATCTCTTGTTAAAGTTTAAGTACTAAAAATATTGCAATAGCTTTTTATTCTATCATAAATGTACCTAGAAGCCAAGCATTTCGATTTCCATTGATTTGGAATTGTCCTTCAAGGTACCTTCTTCCATTCGAATGTTTTCAAACGAACGAAACGTGAGCCGCTCCACCGTACTTTGAATTTATTTCATATTCGTACAAGAGTATTCTTAAAATGTACATAAATTAAAATGTCCGCGTACTTTCTGCCCTAAAATTCGTAAATTGTCAGACTTGTGAGTGAGTGAAACCACGAAGAAGTAAACGAAGGCGTTGAACAAGAAAAGTTACTAATTGCTTAAACGTCAAACATGACAAATGCTGTGAGCCAGGATGAGGCCACGGGGGCAACTTCGGTGTAGGTGAGGAGGACTGCGGCACGCTCGCGGTTGCTCGGCTCAGCTCGTCGGACGGGGTGGTTCTTGTCACATCCCACAATACACCACCTGCTCAGCACACAAAATCTCGTGCCTTTAATCAAAAAAAAAAAAAAAATCAAAAAAGAATAGAAGAAAGCTACTCTACGTTGACTTCGGACGGACTTCAAAAGATAGAACGAAGAAAAGGAAATATCCAAGGGCTTATGCCTATGGCTAGGAGAAAGACCGGGAAGAACTTCGCGAGCTAACCTAACTAGGCTAAACTACACCTAAACTAAACTAAAACTTAAACTAAGCCCTAACCTAGATCTAAACTAACTTAAACTTAACCTAACTTACACCCTAAACGCGGTGACACCTTCCCAGTGTCTCTCCTCTCCATAGGTTCGTCAAGAACCCGAAGCATGCCAGATGTTGATGGCAAAGGTTGGCCAGCCAACCCCTCGTGTCTTGCGACACAAACCAAATGCTACCTTTCTGGCCGAAATCTACGGAAGGTAGCCCCTATAGTACCCCTCTCAGTCACAACCTAAGTCAGTAGTGGAACGTCAGTCGGTCTTACCGTCAAGTGTCATTGTTCGTATTGTCCTGTTTAGTCCACGTCCATCTACAGAAGACGGCCCGGCCGTCCTTCCACACACCGAACAAAACGAACCTAAACACACATGTTCTATCGCACTTCAAACCTTTTATTCAGAACCTTAAATCTACACATAAACTTAAAACCTATCCTTAATCTAAAATTCCGCTCTTAAATCTACTCTTATATATACATATATATACATATATTCAAAATTTTTTATAAAAAAAACCACTTACAATTACCACTCACGGTTTTTCTGCGATCCCTCGTCGTCCTGCCGGCAGCACTGATGAGAAACACCCTATCTTTTGTTGGGCTCCAAGCGAGCCTTTCACGCGCACAACCACAATAAAAATTTGAGAGCAGATTTTTCTTTACATTGGTTTTGTGAGTCGCGCTCACTATTGCTTAATAAAAAACTATGCACTATATACATATATTATATAAAAAAAATCCACTAAACTTAAAGACTAAATAGAAAAATAAAAAAACTAATAAAAAAACTAAAGAACTATTCACTATTAAAAAAAATTCACAAAATTCACTAAAAAAAAAAATGTATAGTGTTGTTGTGGTTCCCTCGATGCACCCGTTAGGGCGAACAGCGCCGTTGCAGTGTACCAGACGATCCCCGGGTAACTGTTATGGGGAGATGTCTGGAGGTTTTGGGCTCTTCGAACGATGTTGTTAGGGAGCTTCCTGCTTTGAAGGTGGAGCTGCTTTCTTATCTTTGGCGGTGGAGCTGGCGGCGTTCCTTTTTTTCTGCGGCGGACTCCACTTGCGTCAGCTTTTAAATATTTAAGAAAGTCTGTTGTAGCTATCAAATTCATAGTGTGACATGCACACCGCACTTGTTTTGGCAAAGCGTAGTAGGAGTCCTCGTCGCAAAACTCTGGGAACTCATCATCCTCGCAATTAAAATTGGTAATTCCAAATTCCTTAAATGCCTTTACGAAGTTCGAACCATTATCTGTTATCGTAGCGACAACATTTAAATGGTTAAGATCGAACTCAGCATTGATTTCAGAAATGAGGTCCGCAATTTTTTCTGCAGAATGAACTCCAGGAAATCTTCTACACGCTAGTGCGACCGAATGTCTCGTGAAATTTTGGTCCAGCCAGTGGCAAGAAACTACGTCGAGTAGCAGACCAAATGTCAGCAGTAGTGCAAAAATACTTGGCAGATTTCATTGTGAGTCTTATGGTGTCTATCATATTTTTATAATGTTCATTTAGCAAACATATTACTTTGGGTCTGCTACGCACTTTAAGACCGGTCCCTTCAAACAATTTAACGAATGATTCTTTTTCTACAATAGATAGTGGTAAAATGGAATCAACAATAAAGTGAAGTAAACGCTGGTCAAATTGTTCTTTTCGGTTTCCGGCTCTTCCAGAGCACTTAGTTTGTTTTAAGGACGTGTATTTCCTAAACCTATCGGGATGAACTCTTCTGAGGTGTTTGGTAAAGTTGGATGTGACAGCAATTGATCCCTTGATTTTCTTTTTGCATATCTGACAAACTGCTGCGATAATATCCGAGTTTGTTTGGAGCTGCATACACCAGCAAATAATAAGCGAAACCAGATAATAAATAACTTAACCAATCATACAAAAGGGCGCAAAAGACATATGTAGGTAAATGTGGTCTAATTAAATATACATACATATGTAGGTACTCGTATGTATGTATGTACATCTAAAACTCGTCAAGTGGCAGTTTGTTGGCACGTAGCAGGGTTCCGCGAGAAACTATTATTCTAAGGAAAACGACCAAGGCAATTCTGTCGATTTCTCTTATAACTTCGGAATTATTGGAATGATTTTAGTAAGAATGTGTTTGTTACTTAGGGGACCTTCTTAAAAAGTGTTGGGATGTACATTTCTGGGTTGCTTCCTCAAGACGCGTGGGAAAACCGAAGAACCGTTAGACACACCTGCATATGCAGCAACAACTCGTAAACTATTTGAGATATCAGAATTGGACTTATTTGTCATTATAGATTAACGAGTTCTCTATTTAAGCAATTTATTCTTAAGATTGTAGGTCGAATAGTTTTGAAGATAAGGTGGCCGTAAGAAAGAGGATGGTGGGCCACTGAAGGCACCTACGAAATAGCGGTTGTTTTCATAATAACCTCAGTTTTGTATGAAGGTCGAAATTCTACATAATATAAGAAAGAATCATATTTCTATCGTTTCTATCGCTAAAAGGTAGTGACAGACAGACAGACGACGGGGCGAGACCAGGAGCGTTTCCATCGTCTATTTACGGAACCACTAAAAACAACGCACCACCACACAAACACGGATAAGAACAAATAAGTAAAAACTGCACTTCATTTAACTAAAATATATAACACAAATCACGAAATACCTTTTGTACTTTACCGAAGAATTTTCCGCTCAATATGAAACTTTTGATTTCTGATGAATTCCGAATAATTTTACTTGGCGATAAAATCAAAGCAATATCATCATCTAAATCGTGTCAAATTTTTCGCTTTCTTGAATTCGTCAATAGTGTGGACAAAGAAAAGTTAGGGTCTTCAACAGAGTCATCAGAGTCATCAATTACCGCAATTAATGGCACAATCAAAAATTATGTACTCATGTACTGGTCTGAAATTCATACAGTTCTTACATATTTGAAATTATATAAAAAAACTGATTAAATATACCTGATTTCTTGATTTTTTTTTTCCACCCCAATAACCAACTTATTCGGATAAATGTTTTAACACACTTTTTTTATTTATATACTTATGCAAATAGTACAATGCATTTAATTGTAATATACAGTCACTGGCAAAATTATTTGCACAATGCAATGCTTACACCATATCATTTCAATAAAGTTGTATATCTTTTGAAAAATTCAATATTTCAGTTATGTTCTTGTTTATTATCAATCTTTTAAGTCCTCTTGAAACGGTAAATAAAAAAACAAAATCAAATTTCTAACAGTAAACGTTAAAACCATAGAAAAGAAAGTGGCAAAATTATTGTTACAACATTAAACACCGGCAAAATTATTTGCACAAATGCAATTAACTGTTCTGGATATGTACCCATAGTTAAATTCTTCGACTTTTCGATGCAAATCGATTAGTCATTGTTAGTAGTTTAGCGTCTTTCCTTCAGCCAATTTCTAAAACTTTTAAATGGCTAGAACTAGGAAACTATCAACGGAGAAACGTGCGGCTATTGTTGCAGAGTTTGAAACCGGTGCTTCGGCAGTAGAACTTTCGGCAAAATTTCACTGCAGTCAAAGAAGAATTTATTACAAAATTGGAAAACAAAAAACACATGGAACTGTAAAAAACCGAACCCGTAGAAGCAGAAAAAAGGTTACTTCGGAAAGGGAAGACCACTGAATTATCATTCTTTTAAAAGTAACCCACGTGAAAGGGCTCGAAATGTGTGAACGGATTTAAACAAGGATCGTGAGAACAATATTAGTGAAAGAACGTTACGAATATGGTTAAAGAAAACCCAAATTCAAGCCAACTTTATACAAAAAAAGCTCCAAATAACATCAAGAAATAAGCAGCTGAGGCTACAATTTACAAGGCAGCATATTGACAAACTAGCAGCTGTTTGGAAAAGTGTGCTCTGAACCGACGTGACTGCTTGTTCTTTGGATGGCAGCTATGGTCGAAAATTCTATTTCTGCAATTCAAAAACAATATCCAAACAACCCATAAAGCAACCAAACCAACCAACCAAAGCATTCCAAAGGAGGTCAAATTATGATATAGGGATGCATATCGTATTGTGGTGTGGGACCACTTATGAGGTGCTCTGACCATATGACACAGTTCCATTATTTAAAGATACTAAATGATGATACACTGGTGGAATCCTCAATATTCATCGGGAGCGATTTCATCCTTCAACATGATAATGTATCCATACACGCTGCCTGGAACATCAAAAAGTTTTTAACGGAAGTAGAACAAGTAGCTCTAAAATGGCCTCCACAAAGCACTGGCTTACATTAAGGTAATGGCATCTTGTGAAGTCCAAAATTCCACAAAACATTGCTAGATCTGCAGATGAAACATGGAACGATTTTATAACAGCTTGGAGTACTATTCCGGGAGACCAAATTCAAAATTTGATAGACTCAATGCCAAAGCGACTCGCAGAAATTATTGCGGCAAAAGGAGGAAACAAAACCATTGCGTCACTGTAAACAAAATTCTCTTTTTCGGCTTTCAGAAGCGTAAGCAGAAGTAAATTGCATTTGTGCAAATAATTTTGCCGGTGTTTAATGTTGTAACAATAATTTTGCCACTTTCTTTTCTATGGTTTTAACGTTTACTGTTAGAAATTTGATTTTGTTTTTTTATTTGCCGTTTTAAGAGGACTTAAAAGATTGATAATAAACAAGAACATAACTGAAATATTGAATTTTTCAAAAGATATACAACTTTATTGAAATGATATGGTGTAAGCATTGCATTGTGCAAATAATTTTGCCATCGACTGTATGTAAATATATTTATTTAATCCGAAACGAAATTGCCACTTGCCACTACTAGCTTATCTTGTTGACTGATGCTGCAGTCTGCCTATTAAGTACTTGCAGAGTGAAGGTAATGAGAGTGGACTGTTATAAAGATGATCTTGACATACCTAGAACAACAACAACAACGCTTTGATTCTCGGTGTCAAGTTAGCTGTACTAATATAAGCAGTCAAAGCTAGAGCTAGCTTTTTATTAATTTTATTATTTTTTTTTTCATTTTTGGTTTTATAAGTTGAGTGATAACAGGTCCAGAAACCACAAGTACATATAGGGTGTACCAGTTAAGAGGTATAATTCTTCAACTGGAGATTCCTGAAGATCCGGCTAACATTTTTGTCAGACAAAAAGGGGCAAAATAATTAACAAAAAGCACCATAAGCACTTTGTCACAGTAGCAGCAGGGTAATTTCATTGATTAATCAAATATTTGATCTAACACACATGGACATTTTCTTAATTTTTTGACCATTTTTGTCTGACAAAAATGGCTTTTACCACACTTCCGTTAATCGTAGGTGAAAAAGTTATTTAGCATAATTTTTAGAAAATTAGTCAGAGATGAAAGTTTTATAAAAAAAAAAATTGTTTGCTTAGTAAAAGTTTTGAGAAAAATGCATTTTAATTAAAAAATTGGAGCAACATATTTCCATAACTTTTTTGTGGCTAAATAAAATTACAAAAATTCTCAAAATTTTTTATGCGCTACTGAATTGTCTCTTCAAAATGTAGAAAACTGTGTTTTTAACTATAATAATTTAGACGTTACACTACTTAAAGTGATTGTACCTCTAAATCGGAGGTGTCCCGCTTTGACGGGTTATAACTCGAACTGGGGTGAAAACAGACCCCCCCCCCCCCCCCCCCCCCCTTTGCGGTGCGATTTTTGTTGGCCGGATCTTCAAGAATTTCCAGTAAAAGGATTATACCTCTTAACTGGGACACCCTGTATGTATGTATGTAAGTGATGTGATGTTGTTGTTGTCATATTACACCTAGGCCACTGAAGGAATTGTACTTGAAATGTACTTGAAAATGTACTGGGCAGTATTACAGTACACAGTAAATGTACTTAGAAGAAAGTACTTGAAAAAGTACTTGTACTTGGTGATTTTCAAATACCAAGTACATTGTACTTTTTTTTCCAAGTACAAGTACAAGTACAAGGTACTGGGTAATTGACTGGTACTGGTACTTGAAAGTTTACAGCTGTGTTAAAAAGGATTAAAAAAATTTGAGAGGGAGTTAAAAATAATACTATAAAAAAAAACCTTTTTTTTTTCGAAATTTTGCCTTGAATTATTACTTAATAGCTATAAACAATTCAAAAACAACATCAATTAACTGTAATGTGATAAACAAAAACAAGAAAAGTGTTTTTTTTTTATAATTTACCCGCACTCAAGGGGTTATGAATACCCTTTTACATGTTTTCACATGCTGCGGGCGTTGGAAAGATAGATATAGAGAGAGAGAAAGAGATTGGTGTAGTGGTTTGAAACTCAGCTGTATTAGGTTTCACATTAGCTCCAGGGGTGGTGTCCAGAATAACTGGGGAGATTTGATGCTGTCATGTATTTTTTGCCTTCGATTCCGGTTTCTTTAGCAAGCCGTCTCTGCCTCGAATATGTGGCTTAATTGTGGCGGTCCAACCTCTACGCCTGGCATCTGATGCTATTCTTCTTTATACCCAGTTATGTCTGGTTATGCGCTCCCAGTGTGTTCGTGGGCAGCCCTGAAGAACGTGGCTGAGGCTTTCTATTTTGCCGCAGTTAGCACGGCATCTCCTTGCAGCAGGTGGGTTTGATGGTATTCCCACCGTTGGTAGGAGGTTGAACCTTAGATGGATTGCCTTGATGTAGTCTTCTCCATTCCAGAAGCGGGGTGGTCGGCTGATGAAACTTCTGCACTCTGGATGTCCGGCGATCTGCTGTACTCCATTCCCCGAGTGTGACTTTTCCAACTCCTGGGCGTGGAATTCCGCATGTTGGGTTTTGGTCGCCTGGTTACTGGTTACTTATGACCATTCTCCGTATACGGTCGATCCAGGCACGACCTATCTCAATGATTCCTTGGAATAGGTCGTCGGTTGCTCCAAGCCGCTGGATACGTGATTCCATTATTACGGGAACCCTGCTCAGCAATTGGAATATTCCCAGGCCGCCGGATGCTTTTTATGAGGATTCTTACTTTCTTATCAGCTTCCTTTAACGCTTTTCTTGTTACCGTCGGCCGCTGGAAGTAGGGTATGTACCTGGGTATAAGGAATTACTTAACTATATGGAGCTTCTGTTGTGGCTTAAGCGGGCCTCTTTTAATGTGCTGAAGTTCGGCTAGCAGTGTGTCGGCGGTGCAAGGAGTCTCTCCCAGAGGGGAGAAGGCCTCCCCGAGGTATTTAAGCTGTTCCCCTATTCCCAGGGCTTGGATGGTCAGTTCCTGATAGCGTGCGGGGGTGTCATCCGCGAATAGCTTCTTCTTGCTGGGAACCGCCTTTAGGTTGATCATTCGGCTTTTCTCAGCGTTGAGTTGTATACCTCTTTTTTCCAGGAATTGATGTGCTGACCCAAGCATTCTCTCCCCGTCTTCTTTTGACCTGGCAAAAAGCAGAATGTCGTCGGCATATGCTAGGCAACGCAGCTTCTCGCTTGGTGTTGTTTGAATGCCCTCATATTCCTCAAGGCTGCAGATAAGTTCATCCAGTACGATGTTGAACAGTGCCGGAGATATTGGGTCGCCTTGCTTAACGCCCCTGTTAATGGGAATTAGGACCGTGTTCTCCCGCGACCTTATTTCTGTTGTGACCCCGTCCAAATTGTGCCGCACGTACTTTATGAATTTGTCGTCGACGTTAGCCCGCTGTAGCGCCCTTACCAGACTTCCATGGGAGACTGTGTCAAAGGCTTTTTTTATATCGAGGGACATCACGCACATCGGTTTTCCGGCCATTCGATGTTGCTTTATAATGCTGTGGAGGGTGATTGCGTTAGCAAACACTCCATCAACTCTGCTGAATCCTCGCTGGTTTCTGTGTAGTGCCAACCCGTCTAATCTGGCAGCCAAAATTTTGTGGAGCAGCCTTATGATAGTAGACGAGATGGTAATGGGTCTCCAGTTGCTGACATTGTCTGGGTTTCCATTCTTCGGTACGAGGGTGGTTCGGCATCTCTTAAGATCGGCGAGTGTGTGCTCTAGTAGTACCATCCCGTTGAATAAGAGGCAGAGTTTCTCGACAGGGATGGTACGCAGCTTCCGCAGTGTTATCCCGTCGGGCCCGGGGCAGTTGGATTTCATGCCTCCCAGGGTGCCTTTGATTTCTTCGCACGTGATAGCTCTCGCGACTCTTGTGGCGAGTACATTTCTTTATTTTTGAGAAAATTGTTGCCTTAAGCGGACATTATGAGCCAAAAAAACAAAAATTTGCAGTGGAAGTCGCGCTTCTGTCCAAACCATTGGCGATGTTTTTCTTCTTCTCTTCTCTCTCCTTTTATTGAACAGAGAAGCCAACAGTTTCTGCTACAGATCTCTGCGTGTGAAGTACACATAAAGTATACACACACACTTGTATCGAGGCCAGACAAAATGAACGGGACTTTTTCAACAATGAACAGCAAAATTGAGATGTTCGGCGTATGCCAGTTGTTGTCTTTGGCTATTGGCATGGATTACTTTCAGTAAGCGGTAGGAAAAACTTTTGTTTATTTTTAGTAAGGTGAAATTCGAGTTGTTTTGATATTACATACATATAAAAACAATATTCTACTTCAAATTTAATTATTTCAGCGATAACATTTTTTGACATTTCCCATAAGGCGGACACCTCTTAAGCGGACGAAAAACGTCGGTCCCGCAGCTGTCCGCTTATGAGAGATTTCACTGTAGTAGGTACTAATATAAAATGACCGGACAGCATGGAGTCCGTTTGGACGAACATTCCTAACAAACACAAACAACTTTCACAAAATGCCAATAAATCTTCTTATTTGTACAAATTACAATTATAAAAAGCAACGTTTTTAAACGAAATAATCACTTTCATACACTTTTCAAAATAATTATAACAACTTGTCTTTTACGATGTGCCATTTTCACGCACGCACTTATTTGAATTTGTGACAGCACTCTTATCAAATGGCATGAAATAAATAAGCCTGTCTTTTTTAAAAATGCAAAGCCTACCTTAATCTACTATTAATCTGAAAATTTCAAAATTCCAACCCATTTCTGTAAAAAGTTACATTTAGACCATATGCACTAATGGGCTTAAATACATTTAATAGTAAAAATAAAATTATTTGCAACTTAACTTTTTTGCGTTGAATATTTTAAAGACGAATTAATTAAGTATGCAAAAATTGTTTGAAAATTTTAATATGTCCAATTCCAGCATCCTAATCCGAAGTTCAACTCTCTTTACGGCCATAATCATCTCATATTTTTGTTCTCTCCTCTGTATTTAATAATTTATCAATCTTAGCACTAATTTCTTTCTTAAACTCAATACTTGCTTTTAAATTTTCTAGAAGCAATGCAATCTTTGGATCAAAATAATAATGAAATATTTGGCTTGTTTAACTTACGTTATTATTTTCTCTGTTTTTTTTTTCCTGGTAAGTGGAAGTCCTCGGAAGAATGACTCAAATCAATACCTGTGTTGTATTGCAGTGGTGTTGACACTCTTTCCCCCAATCCGGGACAACCAAATGTATTAACATTTCTAAGCCCTTCCACTGCTACTTCCAGCCCACTCGCTTCTATTATTTGCTCTTCGAAATGAGTCAACAACTGTTCATCGAAAGGTCCACCACCTGATTACTGTTTCGCAGCCTTATTGTAAGATAATTTCTTTTTTTGCTTGATATTTTTGATCGGTATAAACCTATTAAACTGAAGCCATGTCAACACAATTTCATAAAAACATTGCATGAATACCTTTCGCCACAATTTAGCATCGAAAATCTGTGGGTTTTTCTTGTCCACGGTTCGGAATAATATTTTGGTCAAATTGGGTGGTCCTTCATGTACTCTGACAACATAATTTTTTAGATTAAATTTATTTCCTTGTTTTCTCCTATTTCTCCTATAAAATTATTTTTCAATATTATTGAATTTATTATTGTTATACTTAATTTGATCAATCAAATCAAATAACTTACATTTGATCAAATAACAAATGACATTTCAAAAGAATGAATGCGTTCACAGAACCCAAACCACTCGTTCGCGGAAGGCATAGGTACATATAATACTGAATTAAGTCTATAATTATATCATCACGTATGTCATAACATAATACTAAATACACATTTTTACGTGACTTATCATACGTGCAGGGATGAGACGATTTGGCCCCACGTCAGTAATTCCCAAAACGCAGTGTGACATTCGCGAAGTTGCGCGTTGATGGGTTTTGGTCAGTGTTATAGGAACTTTACGATAAAATGTGTCAAACATGCGACCGAAGATTTTCCAAAACGAAATATTGCTTCAGCGTTGCGAGGTATGAATATGACAATGAATAAGTTCCGTTTTCTTGAATTTCACCTACACAAATTCAGGACAAAAAGAAGAGTATGAATATACTCCCTTTTTATTATTATTATTAAACAGTAGTGTTTAAAATAACTTTGTCTAGTGACAAGAATCATAGAAATTAAGAAAATGGTAATAACGAACAATAAACTGAATACAAAAAAGAACCCTAGGTAACAAATCGAACTTAGCTTTTGATGTAAACTCATAAACAGCTGTGAGTGAACTGTCAAACGCGCGACATAGTAGAGAGTAGCTCTACTCGAACGTTGTAGTGGCGTTTACAATATTTACGGTTAAAAATCGACCGAACGCCCGAGGTAACATTTTGTTTTAATCCATATGCACGTGTTGTTTCTATACAATATATGTATTAACGCGCAAATTCCACATTGCATTTTGGGCATAAGGATTTTTATGCCTGCGTCAGGGTCCTGGAAAAGAAATGGTAACTAAACTAACTAATGTCAAAATGCAATATCGCCTTTTTCATCGCCAGCTTAGCAGCAATAAAAGCGATTTCCGCTTTTAAAATTGAATCCAACTTTGTGAAGTGCTGTAGAACAGAGCTGGAACCCAGCGCAAGGTTACGCTCTGCTGGATCCCTGGACATGAAGGCATACCATTTAAAGAGAAAACTGGATAGATCAGATAGACTCCTTAATAACATCCCGCTTGCATTGCAAGAAGCTGGGTTCAAGCCCATAAGAAAATCAGATGATCTTCCCTGGACACTTGTACAAGCACAAGAACCATGATGTGGAGATGAGGAATTCAACGGGGATAAAATCCACTTCCTGTGTCACAGTCTAGGTCTCATCCAACTAAGATATAAAATTCTCATGCGACACTTTTTTTAGGACCTAGAAGAAATATCAGTAGAATAGTAAACGACGCTTTGAAATACATCAAATCAACTGAATGCTTTGCACGTTCAGCACAAGTAAGAAGTTGAAGCATGGGTATAGAACAAGGTTACCTAATTGGCCTTGTTATACACAACGAAGTTGTCTTCTTAGCAATACACTCAAGTTTAATGTTCAGTGTCATCAAAGTCAGAGCAAAATTACCCTTTACAACACCATTGCTCCTTCAAAGCAAGACAAAGATCGGTATTACTTGAGTAATACTTGCACACTCGGAGCTTCGCGGCAAAATATTTCTTAAATCTATTGACTGCTTCATGCAGATTTGATCAAGCTATGTATATAGAATGTCCTACACCTACCCGTTTAAAATAATTTGCGTTTCACTAGCTGTTAAATTACTCCTCGTATTGGACAGATTCTTCTTACGGTAAACATCTTCCCGTAACCTGCATACATAGAGCGCACTGCTCATCAAGATCGTCTAGCCCTCTGTAGGGCATAAAATATAGATGAAGAAGTTCTCCTCTCATCTTGAAAATAACCGAAATATTTTTTAGGCTATTCCAGTCGTGGAAGTATTTTTTTTGCCAAGGTTATGTTGCAATATTCATTCGAGAAGATGGATTCTTGGGTCTTAATCAATAACACTTCATGAGTGCATTTCCAGACCGAAGTGTCTTCCTCAGAATATGTCGGGCCTCCCAGCCTGGACCATTCGTTAATAATTTGTACTTTCCTGCGTTGTAAGTATGCCACCACGACTATCGGACGCCGATGAGTTGAAAGGGCCACAATGTACCATATGTAGGAATAGTGGTAGATCAGTTTCCAGATGTACCATGTAGTTTGGCGTATTAGATAATGCTATGCCCTCAAAACCATTGCGTCACTGTAAACAAAATTCTCATTTTCGGCTTTCAGAAGCGTAAGCAGAAGTAAATTGCATTTGTGCAAATAATTTTGCCGGTGTTTAATGTTGTAACAATAATTTTGCCACTTTCTTTTCTATGGTGTTAACGTTTACTGTTAGAAATTTGATTTTGTTTTTTTATTTGCCGTTTCAAGAGGACTTAAAAGATTGATAATAAACAAGAACATAACTGAAATATTGAATTTTTCAAAAGATATACAACTTTATTGAAATGATATGGTGTAAGCATTGCATTGTGCAAATAATTTTGCCATCGACTGTATGTAAATATATTTATTTAATCCGAAACGAAATTGCCACTTGCCACTACTAGCTTATCTTGTTGACTGATGCTGCAGTCTGCCTATTAAGTACTTGCAGAGTGAAGGTAATGAGAGTGGACTGTTATAAAGATGATCTTGACATACCTAGAACAACAACAACAACGCTTTGATTCTCGGTGTCAAGTTAGCTGTACTAATATAAGCAGTCAAAGCTAGAGCTAGCTTTTTATTAATTTTATTATTTTTTTTTTCATTTTTGGTTTTATAAGTTGAGTGATAACAGGTCCAGAAACCACAAGTACATATAGGGTGTACCAGTTAAGAGGTATAATTCTTCAACTGGAGATTCCTGAAGATCCGGCTAACATTTTTGTCAGACAAAAAGGGGCAAAAAAATTAACAAAAAGCACCATAAGCACTTTGTCACAGTAGCAGCAGGGTAATTTCATTGATTAATCAAATATTTGATCTAACACACATGGACATTTTCTTAATTTGTTGACCATTTTTGTCTGACAAAAACGGCTTTTACCACACTTCCGTTAATCGTAGGTGAAAAAGTTATTTAGCATAATTTTTAGAAAATTAGTCAGAGATGAAAGTTTTATAAAAAAAAAAATTGTTTGCTTAGTAAAAGTTTTGAGAAAAATGCATTTTAATTAAAAAATTGGAGCAACATATTTCCATAACTTTTTTGTGGCTAAATAAAATTACAAAAATTCTCAAAATTTTTTATGCGCTACTGAATTGTCTCTTCAAAATGTAGAAAACTGTGTTTTTAACTATAATAATTTAGACGTTGCACTACTTAAAGTGATTGTACCTCTAAATCGGAGGTGTCCCGCTTTGACGGGTTGTAACTCGAACTGGGGTGAAAACAGACTTTCAAATACCAAGTACATTGTACTTTTTTTTCCAAGTACAAGTACAAGTCCAAGGTACTGGGTAATTGACTGGTACTGGTACTTGAAAGTTTACAGCTGTGTTAAAAAGGATTAAAAAAATTTGAGAGGGAGTTAAAAATAATACTATAAAAAAAAACCTTTTTTTTTCGAAATTTTGCCTTGAATTATTACTTAATAGCTATAAACAATTCAAAAACAACATCAATTAACTGTAATGTGATAAACAAAAACAAGAAAAGTGTTTTTTTTTTATAATTTACCCGCACTCAAGGGGTTATGAATACCCTTTTACATGTTTTCACATGCTGCGGGCGTTGGAAAGATAGATATAGAGAGAGAGAAAGAGATTGGTGTAGTGGTTTGAAACTCAGCTGTATTAGGTTTCACATTAGCTCCAGGGGTGGTGTCCAGAATAACTGGGGAGATTTGATGCTGTCATGTATTTTTTGCCTTCGATTCCGGTTTCTTTAGCAAGCCGTCTCTGCCTCGAATATGTGGCTTAATTGTGGCGGTCCAACCTCTACGCCTGGCATCTGATGCTATTCTTCTTTATACCCAGTTATGTCTGGTTATGCGCTCCCAGTGTGTTCGTGGGCAGCCCTGAAGAACGTGGCTGAGGCTTTCTATTTTGCCGCAGTTAGCACGGCATCTCCTTGCAGCAGGTGGGTTTGATGGTATTCCCACCGTTGGTAGGAGGTTGAACCTTAGATGGATTGCCTTGATGTAGTCTTCTCCATTCCAGAAGCGGGGTGGTCGGCTGATGAAACTTCTGCACTCTGGATGTCCGGCGATCTGCTGTACTCCATTCCCCGAGTGTGACTTTTCCAACTCCTGGGCGTGGAATTCCGCATGTTGGGCTTTGGTCGCCTGGTTACTTATGACCATTCTCCGTATACGGTCGATCCAGGCACGACCTATCTCAATGATTCCTTGGAATAGGTCGTCGGTTGCTCCAAGCCGCTGGATACGTGATTCCATTATTACGGGAACTCTGCTCAGCAATTGGAATATTCCCAGCCCGCCGGATGCTTTTTATGAGGATTCTTACTTTCTTATCAGCTTCCTTTAACGCTTTTCTTGTTACCGTCGGCCGCTGGAAGTAGGGTATGTACCTGGGTATTAGGAATTACTTAACAATATGGAGCTTCTGTTGTGGCTTAAGCGGGGCTCTTTTAATGCGCTGAAGTTCGGCTAGCAGTGTGTCAGCGCTGCAAGGAGTCTCTCCCAGAGGGGAGAAGGCCTCCCCGAGGTATTTAAGCTGTTCCCCTATTCCCAGGGCTTGGATGGTCAGTTCCTGATAGCGTGCGGGGGTGTCATCCGCGAATAGCTTCTTCTTGCTGGGAACCGCCTTTAGGTTGATCATTCGGCTTTTCTCAGCGTTGAGTTGTATACCTCTTTTTTCCAGGAATTGATGTGCTGACCCAAGCACTCTCTCCCCGTCTTCTTTTGACCTGGCAAAAAGCAGAATGTCGTCGGCATATGCTAGGCAACGCAGCTTCTCGCTTGGTGTTGTTTGAATGCCCTCATATTCCTCAAGGCTGCAGATAAGTTCATCCAGTACGATGTTGAATAGTGCCGGAGATATTGGGTCGCCTTGCTTAACGCCCCTGTTAATGGGAATTAGGACCGTGTTCTCCCGCGACCTTATTTCTGTTGTGACCCCGTCCAAATTGTGCCGCACGTACTTTATGAATTTGTCGTCGACGTTAGCCCGCTGTAGCGCCCTTACCAGACTTCCATGGGAGACTGTGTCAAAGGCTTTTTTTATATCGAGGGACATCACGCACATCGGTTTTCCGGCCATTCGATGTTGCTTTATAATGCTGTGGAGGGTGATTGCGTTAGCAAACACTCCATCAACTCTGCTGAATCCTCGCTGGTTTCTGTGTAGTGCCAACCCGTCTAATCTGGCAGCCAAAATTTTGTGGAGCAGCCTTATGATAGTAGACGAGATGGTAATGGGTCTCCAGTTGCTGACATTGTCTGGGTTTCCATTCTTCGGTACGAGGGTGGTTCGGCATCTCTTAAGATCGGCGAGTGTGTGCTCTAGTAGTACCATCCCGTTGAATAAGAGGCAGAGTTTCTCGACAGGGATGGTACGCAGCTTCCGCAGTGTTATCCCGTCGGGCCCGGGGCAGTTGGATTTCATGCCTCCCAGGGTGCCTTTGATTTCTTCGCACGTGATAGCTCTCGCGACTCTTGTGGCGAGTACATTTCTTTATTTTTGAGAAAATTGTTGCCTTAAGCGGACATTATGAGCCAAAAAAACAAAAATTTGCAGTGGAAGTCGCGCTTCTGTCCAAACCATTGGCGATGTTTTTCTTCTTCTCTTCTCTCTCCTTTTATTGAACAGAGAAGCCAACAGTTTCTGCTACAGATCTCTGCGTGTGAAGTACACATAAAGTATACACACACACTTGTATCGAGGCCAGACAAAATGAACGGGACTTTTTCAACAATGAACAGCAAAATTGAGATGTTCGGCGTATGCCAGTTGTTGTCTTTGGCTATTGGCATGGATTACTTTCAGTAAGCGGTAGGAAAAACTTTTGTTTATTTTTAGTAAGGTGAAATTCGAGTTGTTTTGATATTACATACATATAAAAACAATATTCTACTTCAAATTTAATTATTTCAGCGATAACATTTTTTGACATTTCCCATAAGGCGGACACCTCTTAAGCGGACGAAAAACGTCGGTCCCGCAGCTGTCCGCTTATGAGAGATTTCACTGTAGTAGGTACTAATATAAAATGACCGGACAGCATGGAGTCCGTTTGGACGAACATTCCTAACAAACACAAACAACTTTCACAAAATGCCAATAAATCTTCTTATTTGTACAAATTACAATTATAAAAAGCAACGTTTTTAAACGAAATAATCACTTTCATACACTTTTCAAAATAATTATAACAACTTGTCTTTTACGATGTGCCATTTTCACGCACGCACTTATTTGAATTTGTGACAGCACTCTTATCAAATGGCATGAAATAAATAAGCCTGTCTTTTTTAAAAATGCAAAGCCTACCTTAATCTACTATTAATCTGAAAATTTCAAAATTCCAACCCATTTCTGTAAAAAGTTACATTTAGACCATATGCACTAATGGGCTTAAATACATTTAATAGTAAAAATAAAATTATTTGCAACTTAACTTTTTTGCGTTGAATATTTTAAAGACGAATTAATTAAGTATGCAAAAATTGTTTGAAAATTTTAATATGTCCAATTCCAGCATCCTAATCCGAAGTTCAACTCTCTTTACGGCCATAATCATCTCATATTTTTGTTCTCTCCTCTGTATTTAATAATTTATCAATCTTAGCACTAATTTCTTTCTTAAACTCAATACTTGCTTTTAAATTTTCTAGAAGCAATGCAATCTTTGGATCAAAATAATAATGAAATATTTGGCTTGTTTAACTTACGTTATTATTTTCTCTGTTTTTTTTTTCCTGGTAAGTGGAAGTCCTCGGAAGAATGACTCAAATCAATACCTGTGTTGTATTGCAGTGGTGTTGACACTCTTTCCCCCAATCCGGGACAACCAAATGTATTAACATTTCTAAGCCCTTCCACTGCTACTTCCAGCCCACTCGCTTCTATTATTTGCTCTTCGAAATGAGTCAACAACTGTTCATCGAAAGGTCCACCACCTGATTACTGTTTCGCAGCCTTATTGTAAGATAATTTCTTTTTTTGCTTGATATTTTTGATCGGTATAAACCTATTAAACTGAAGCCATGTCAACACAATTTCATAAAAACATTGCATGAATACCTTTCGCCACAATTTAGCATCGAAAATCTGTGGGTTTTTCTTGTCCACGGTTCGGAATAATATTTTGGTCAAATTGGGTGGTCCTTCATGTACTCTGACAACATAATTTTTTAGATTAAATTTATTTCCTTGTTTTCTCCTATTTCTCCTATAAAATTATTTTTCAATATTATTGAATTTATTATTGTTATACTTAATTTGATCAATCAAATCAAATAACTTACATTTGATCAAATAACAAATGACATTTCAAAAGAATGAATGCGTTCACAGAACCCAAACCACTCGTTCGCGGAAGGCATAGGTACATATAATACTGAATTAAGTCTATAATTATATCATCACGTATGTCATAACATAATACTAAATACACATTTTTACGTGACTTATCATACGTGCAGGGATGAGACGATTTGGCCCCACGTCAGTAATTCCCAAAACGCAGTGTGACATTCGCGAAGTTGCGCGTTGATGGGTTTTGGTCAGTGTTATAGGAACTTTACGATAAAATGTGTCAAACATGCGACCGAAGATTTTCCAAAACGAAATATTGCTTCAGCGTTGCGAGGTATGAATATGACAATGAATAAGTTCCGTTTTCTTGAATTTCACCTACACAAATTCAGGACAAAAAGAAGAGTATGAATATACTCCCTTTTTATTATTATTATTAAACAGTAGTGTTTAAAATAACTTTGTCTAGTGACAAGAATCATAGAAATTAAGAAAATGGTAATAACGAACAATAAACTGAATACAAAAAAGAACCCTAGGTAACAAATCGAACTTAGCTTTTGATGTAAACTCATAAACAGCTGTGAGTGAACTGTCAAACGCGCGACATAGTAGAGAGTAGCTCTACTCGAACGTTGTAGTGGCGTTTACAATATTTACGGTTAAAAATCGACCGAACGCCCGAGGTAACATTTTGTTTTAATCCATATGCACGTGTTGTTTCTATACAATATATGTATTAACGCGCAAATTCCACATTGCATTTTGGGCATAAGGATTTTTATGCCTGCGTCAGGGTCCTGGAAAAGAAATGGTAACTAAACTAACTAATGTCAAAATGCAATATCGCCTTTTTCATCGCCAGCTTAGCAGCAATAAAAGCGATTTCCGCTTTTAAAATTGAATCCAACTTTGTGAAGTGCTGTAGAACAGAGCTGGAACCCAGCGCAAGGTTACGCTCTGCTGGATCCCTGGACATGAAGGCATACCATTTAAAGAGAAAACTGGATAGATCAGATAGACTCCTTAATAACATCCCGCTTGCATTGCAAGAAGCTGGGTTCAAGCCCATAAGAAAATCAGATGATCTTCCCTGGACACTTGTACAAGCACAAGAACCATGATGTGGAGATGAGGAATTCAACGGGGATAAAATCCACTTCCTGTGTCACAGTCTAGGTCTCATCCAACTAAGATATAAAATTCTCATGCGACACTTTTTTTAGGACCTAGAAGAAATATCAGTAGAATAGTAAACGACGCTTTGAAATACATCAAATCAACTGAATGCTTTGCACGTTCAGCACAAGTAAGAAGTTGAAGCATGGGTATAGAACAAGGTTACCTAATTGGCCTTGTTATACACAACGAAGTTGTCTTCTTAGCAATACACTCAAGTTTAATGTTCAGTGTCATCAAAGTCAGAGCAAAATTACCCTTTACAACACCATTGCTCCTTCAAAGCAAGACAAAGATCGGTATTACTTGAGTAATACTTGCACACTCGGAGCTTCGCGGCAAAATATTTCTTAAATCTATTGACTGCTTCATGCAGATTTGATCAAGCTATGTATATAGAATGTCCTACACCTACCCGTTTAAAATAATTTGCGTTTCACTAGCTGTTAAATTACTCCTCGTATTGGACAGATTCTTCTTACGGTAAACATCTTCCCGTAACCTGCATACATAGAGCGCACTGCTCATCAAGATCGTCTAGCCCTCTGTAGGGCATAAAATATAGATGAAGAAGTTCTCCTCTCATCTTGAAAATAACCGAAATATTTTTTAGGCTATTCCAGTCGTGGAAGTATTTTTTTTGCCAAGGTTATGTTGCAATATTCATTCGAGAAGATGGATTCTTGGGTCTTAATCAATAACACTTCATGAGTGCATTTCCAGACCGAAGTGTCTTCCTCAGAATATGTCGGGCCTCCCAGCCTGGACCATTCGTTAATAATTTGTACTTTCCTGCGTTGTAAGTATGCCACCACGACTATCGGACGCCGATGAGTTGAAAGGGCCACAATGTACCATATGTAGGAATAGTGGTAGATCAGTTTCCAGATGTACCATGTAGTTTGGCGTATTAGATAATGCTATGCCCTCAAAACCATTGCGTCACTGTAAACAAAATTCTCATTTTCGGCTTTCAGAAGCGTAAGCAGAAGTAAATTGCATTTGTGCAAATAATTTTGCCGGTGTTTAATGTTGTAACAATAATTTTGCCACTTTCTTTTCTATGGTGTTAACGTTTACTGTTAGAAATTTGATTTTGTTTTTTTATTTGCCGTTTCAAGAGGACTTAAAAGATTGATAATAAACAAGAACATAACTGAAATATTGAATTTTTCAAAAGATATACAACTTTATTGAAATGATATGGTGTAAGCATTGCATTGTGCAAATAATTTTGCCATCGACTGTATGTAAATATATTTATTTAATCCGAAACGAAATTGCCACTTGCCACTACTAGCTTATCTTGTTGACTGATGCTGCAGTCTGCCTATTAAGTACTTGCAGAGTGAAGGTAATGAGAGTGGACTGTTATAAAGATGATCTTGACATACCTAGAACAACAACAACAACGCTTTGATTCTCGGTGTCAAGTTAGCTGTACTAATATAAGCAGTCAAAGCTAGAGCTAGCTTTTTATTAATTTTATTATTTTTTTTTTCATTTTTGGTTTTATAAGTTGAGTGATAACAGGTCCAGAAACCACAAGTACATATAGGGTGTACCAGTTAAGAGGTATAATTCTTCAACTGGAGATTCCTGAAGATCCGGCTAACATTTTTGTCAGACAAAAAGGGGCAAAATAATTAACAAAAAGCACCATAAGCACTTTGTCACAGTAGCAGCAGGGTAATTTCATTGATTAATCAAATATTTGATCTAACACACATGGACATTTTCTTAATTTTTTGACCATTTTTGTCTGACAAAAATGGCTTTTACCACACTTCCGTTAATCGTAGGTGAAAAAGTTATTTAGCATAATTTTTAGAAAATTAGTCAGAGATGAAAGTTTTATAAAAAAAAAAATTGTTTGCTTAGTAAAAGTTTTGAGAAAAATGCATTTTAATTAAAAAATTGGAGCAACATATTTCCATAACTTTTTTGTGGCTAAATAAAATTACAAAAATTCTCAAAATTTTTTATGCGCTACTGAATTGTCTCTTCAAAATGTAGAAAACTGTGTTTTTAACTATAATAATTTAGACGTTGCACTACTTAAAGTGATTGTACCTCTAAATCGGAGGTGTCCCGCTTTGACGGGTTGTAACTCGAACTGGGGTTGAAAACAGACTTTCAAATACCAAGTACATTGTACTTTTTTTTCCAAGTACAAGTACAAGTCCAAGGTACTGGGTAATTGACTGGTACTGGTACTTGAAAGTTTACAGCTGTGTTAAAAAGGATTAAAAAAATTTGAGAGGGAGTTAAAAATAATACTATAAAAAAAAACCTTTTTTTTTCGGAAATTTTGCCTTGAATTATTACTTAATAGCTATAAACAATTCAAAAACAACATCAATTAACTGTAATGTGATAAACAAAACAAGAAAAGTGTTTTTTTTTTATAATTTACCCGCACTCAAGGGGTTATGAATACCCTTTTACATGTTTTCACATGCTGCGGGCGTTGAAAGATAGATATAGAGAGAGAGAAAGAGATTGGTGTAGTGGTTTGAAACTCAGCTGTATTAGGTTTCACATTAGCTCCAGGGGTGGTGTCCAGAATAACTGGGGAGATTTGATGCTGTCATGTATTTTTTGCCTTCGATTCCGGTTTCTTTAGCAAGCCGTCTCTGCCTCGAATATGTGGCTTAATTGTGGCGGTCCAACCTCTACGCCTGGCATCTGATGCTATTCTTCTTTATACCCAGTTATGTCTGGTTATGCGCTCCCAGTGTGTTCGTGGGCAGCCCTGAAGAACGTGGCTGAGGCTTTCTATTTTGCCGCAGTTAGCACGGCATCTCCTTGCAGCAGGTGGGTTTGATGGTATTCCCACCGTTGGTAGGAGGTTGAACCTTAGATGGATTGCCTTGATGTAGTCTTCTCCATTCCAGAAGCGGGGTGGTCGGCTGATGAAACTTCTGCACTCTGGATGTCCGGCGATCTGCTGTACTCCATTCCCCGAGTGTGACTTTTCCAACTCCTGGGCGTGGAATTCCGCATGTTGGGCTTTGGTCGCCTGGTTACTTATGACCATTCTCCGTATACGGTCGATCCAGGCACGACCTATCTCAATGATTCCTTGGAATAGGTCGTCGGTTGCTCCAAGCCGCTGGATACGTGATTCCATTATTACGGGAACTCTGCTCAGCAATTGGAATATTCCCAGCCCGCCGGATGCTTTTTATGAGGATTCTTACTTTCTTATCAGCTTCCTTTAACGCTTTTCTTGTTACCGTCGGCCGCTGGAAGTAGGGTATGTACCTGGGTATTAGGAATTACTTAACAATATGGAGCTTCTGTTGTGGCTTAAGCGGGGCTCTTTTAATGCGCTGAAGTTCGGCTAGCAGTGTGTCAGCGCTGCAAGGAGTCTCTCCCAGAGGGGAGAAGGCCTCCCCGAGGTATTTAAGCTGTTCCCCTATTCCCAGGGCTTGGATGGTCAGTTCCTGATAGCGTGCGGGGGTGTCATCCGCGAATAGCTTCTTCTTGCTGGGAACCGCCTTTAGGTTGATCATTCGGCTTTTCTCAGCGTTGAGTTGTATACCTCTTTTTTCCAGGAATTGATGTGCTGACCCAAGCACTCTCTCCCCGTCTTCTTTTGACCTGGCAAAAAGCAGAATGTCGTCGGCATATGCTAGGCAACGCAGCTTCTCGCTTGGTGTTGTTTGAATGCCCTCATATTCCTCAAGGCTGCAGATAAGTTCATCCAGTACGATGTTGAATAGTGCCGGAGATATTGGGTCGCCTTGCTTAACGCCCCTGTTAATGGGAATTAGGACCGTGTTCTCCCGCGACCTTATTTCTGTTGTGACCCCGTCCAAATTGTGCCGCACGTACTTTATGAATTTGTCGTCGACGTTAGCCCGCTGTAGCGCCCTTACCAGACTTCCATGGGAGACTGTGTCAAAGGCTTTTTTTATATCGAGGGACATCACGCACATCGGTTTTCCGGCCATTCGATGTTGCTTTATAATGCTGTGGAGGGTGATTGCGTTAGCAAACACTCCATCAACTCTGCTGAATCCTCGCTGGTTTCTGTGTAGTGCCAACCCGTCTAATCTGGCAGCCAAAATTTTGTGGAGCAGCCTTATGATAGTAGACGAGATGGTAATGGGTCTCCAGTTGCTGACATTGTCTGGGTTTCCATTCTTCGGTACGAGGGTGGTTCGGCATCTCTTAAGATCGGCGAGTGTGTGCTCTAGTAGTACCATCCCGTTGAATAAGAGGCAGAGTTTCTCGACAGGGATGGTACGCAGCTTCCGCAGTGTTATCCCGTCGGGCCCGGGGCAGTTGGATTTCATGCCTCCCAGGGTGCCTTTGATTTCTTCGCACGTGATAGCTCTCGCGACTCTTGTGGCGAGTACATTTCTTTATTTTTGAGAAAATTGTTGCCTTAAGCGGACATTATGAGCCAAAAAAACAAAAATTTGCAGTGGAAGTCGCGCTTCTGTCCAAACCATTGGCGATGTTTTTCTTCTTCTCTTCTCTCTCCTTTTATTGAACAGAGAAGCCAACAGTTTCTGCTACAGATCTCTGCGTGTGAAGTACACATAAAGTATACACACACACTTGTATCGAGGCCAGACAAAATGAACGGGACTTTTTCAACAATGAACAGCAAAATTGAGATGTTCGGCGTATGCCAGTTGTTGTCTTTGGCTATTGGCATGGATTACTTTCAGTAAGCGGTAGGAAAAACTTTTGTTTATTTTTAGTAAGGTGAAATTCGAGTTGTTTTGATATTACATACATATAAAAACAATATTCTACTTCAAATTTAATTATTTCAGCGATAACATTTTTTGACATTTCCCATAAGGCGGACACCTCTTAAGCGGACGAAAAACGTCGGTCCCGCAGCTGTCCGCTTATGAGAGATTTCACTGTAGTAGGTACTAATATAAAATGACCGGACAGCATGGAGTCCGTTTGGACGAACATTCCTAACAAACACAAACAACTTTCACAAAATGCCAATAAATCTTCTTATTTGTACAAATTACAATTATAAAAAGCAACGTTTTTAAACGAAATAATCACTTTCATACACTTTTCAAAATAATTATAACAACTTGTCTTTTACGATGTGCCATTTTCACGCACGCACTTATTTGAATTTGTGACAGCACTCTTATCAAATGGCATGAAATAAATAAGCCTGTCTTTTTTAAAAATGCAAAGCCTACCTTAATCTACTATTAATCTGAAAATTTCAAAATTCCAACCCATTTCTGTAAAAAGTTACATTTAGACCATATGCACTAATGGGCTTAAATACATTTAATAGTAAAAATAAAATTATTTGCAACTTAACTTTTTTGCGTTGAATATTTTAAAGACGAATTAATTAAGTATGCAAAAATTGTTTGAAAATTTTAATATGTCCAATTCCAGCATCCTAATCCGAAGTTCAACTCTCTTTACGGCCATAATCATCTCATATTTTTGTTCTCTCCTCTGTATTTAATAATTTATCAATCTTAGCACTAATTTCTTTCTTAAACTCAATACTTGCTTTTAAATTTTCTAGAAGCAATGCAATCTTTGGATCAAAATAATAATGAAATATTTGGCTTGTTTAACTTACGTTATTATTTTCTCTGTTTTTTTTTTCCTGGTAAGTGGAAGTCCTCGGAAGAATGACTCAAATCAATACCTGTGTTGTATTGCAGTGGTGTTGACACTCTTTCCCCCAATCCGGGACAACCAAATGTATTAACATTTCTAAGCCCTTCCACTGCTACTTCCAGCCCACTCGCTTCTATTATTTGCTCTTCGAAATGAGTCAACAACTGTTCATCGAAAGGTCCACCACCTGATTACTGTTTCGCAGCCTTATTGTAAGATAATTTCTTTTTTTGCTTGATATTTTTGATCGGTATAAACCTATTAAACTGAAGCCATGTCAACACAATTTCATAAAAACATTGCATGAATACCTTTCGCCACAATTTAGCATCGAAAATCTGTGGGTTTTTCTTGTCCACGGTTCGGAATAATATTTTGGTCAAATTGGGTGGTCCTTCATGTACTCTGACAACATAATTTTTTAGATTAAATTTATTTCCTTGTTTTCTCCTATTTCTCCTATAAAATTATTTTTCAATATTATTGAATTTATTATTGTTATACTTAATTTGATCAATCAAATCAAATAACTTACATTTGATCAAATAACAAATGACATTTCAAAAGAATGAATGCGTTCACAGAACCCAAACCACTCGTTCGCGGAAGGCATAGGTACATATAATACTGAATTAAGTCTATAATTATATCATCACGTATGTCATAACATAATACTAAATACACATTTTTACGTGACTTATCATACGTGCAGGGATGAGACGATTTGGCCCCACGTCAGTAATTCCCAAAACGCAGTGTGACATTCGCGAAGTTGCGCGTTGATGGGTTTTGGTCAGTGTTATAGGAACTTTACGATAAAATGTGTCAAACATGCGACCGAAGATTTTCCAAAACGAAATATTGCTTCAGCGTTGCGAGGTATGAATATGACAATGAATAAGTTCCGTTTTCTTGAATTTCACCTACACAAATTCAGGACAAAAAGAAGAGTATGAATATACTCCCTTTTTATTATTATTATTAAACAGTAGTGTTTAAAATAACTTTGTCTAGTGACAAGAATCATAGAAATTAAGAAAATGGTAATAACGAACAATAAACTGAATACAAAAAAGAACCCTAGGTAACAAATCGAACTTAGCTTTTGATGTAAACTCATAAACAGCTGTGAGTGAACTGTCAAACGCGCGACATAGTAGAGAGTAGCTCTACTCGAACGTTGTAGTGGCGTTTACAATATTTACGGTTAAAAATCGACCGAACGCCCGAGGTAACATTTTGTTTTAATCCATATGCACGTGTTGTTTCTATACAATATATGTATTAACGCGCAAATTCCACATTGCATTTTGGGCATAAGGATTTTTATGCCTGCGTCAGGGTCCTGGAAAAGAAATGGTAACTAAACTAACTAATGTCAAAATGCAATATCGCCTTTTTCATCGCCAGCTTAGCAGCAATAAAAGCGATTTCCGCTTTTAAAATTGAATCCAACTTTGTGAAGTGCTGTAGAACAGAGCTGGAACCCAGCGCAAGGTTACGCTCTGCTGGATCCCTGGACATGAAGGCATACCATTTAAAGAGAAAACTGGATAGATCAGATAGACTCCTTAATAACATCCCGCTTGCATTGCAAGAAGCTGGGTTCAAGCCCATAAGAAAATCAGATGATCTTCCCTGGACACTTGTACAAGCACAAGAACCATGATGTGGAGATGAGGAATTCAACGGGGATAAAATCCACTTCCTGTGTCACAGTCTAGGTCTCATCCAACTAAGATATAAAATTCTCATGCGACACTTTTTTTAGGACCTAGAAGAAATATCAGTAGAATAGTAAACGACGCTTTGAAATACATCAAATCAACTGAATGCTTTGCACGTTCAGCACAAGTAAGAAGTTGAAGCATGGGTATAGAACAAGGTTACCTAATTGGCCTTGTTATACACAACGAAGTTGTCTTCTTAGCAATACACTCAAGTTTAATGTTCAGTGTCATCAAAGTCAGAGCAAAATTACCCTTTACAACACCATTGCTCCTTCAAAGCAAGACAAAGATCGGTATTACTTGAGTAATACTTGCACACTCGGAGCTTCGCGGCAAAATATTTCTTAAATCTATTGACTGCTTCATGCAGATTTGATCAAGCTATGTATATAGAATGTCCTACACCTACCCGTTTAAAATAATTTGCGTTTCACTAGCTGTTAAATTACTCCTCGTATTGGACAGATTCTTCTTACGGTAAACATCTTCCCGTAACCTGCATACATAGAGCGCACTGCTCATCAAGATCGTCTAGCCCTCTGTAGGGCATAAAATATAGATGAAGAAGTTCTCCTCTCATCTTGAAAATAACCGAAATATTTTTTAGGCTATTCCAGTCGTGGAAGTATTTTTTTTGCCAAGGTTATGTTGCAATATTCATTCGAGAAGATGGATTCTTGGGTCTTAATCAATAACACTTCATGAGTGCATTTCCAGACCGAAGTGTCTTCCTCAGAATATGTCGGGCCTCCCAGCCTGGACCATTCGTTAATAATTTGTACTTTCCTGCGTTGTAAGTATGCCACCACGACTATCGGACGCCGATGAGTTGAAAGGGCCACAATGTACCATATGTAGGAATAGTGGTAGATCAGTTTCCAGATGTACCATGTAGTTTGGCGTATTAGATAATGCTATGCCCTCAAAACCATTGCGTCACTGTAAACAAAATTCTCATTTTCGGCTTTCAGAAGCGTAAGCAGAAGTAAATTGCATTTGTGCAAATAATTTTGCCGGTGTTTAATGTTGTAACAATAATTTTGCCACTTTCTTTTCTATGGTGTTAACGTTTACTGTTAGAAATTTGATTTTGTTTTTTTATTTGCCGTTTCAAGAGGACTTAAAAGATTGATAATAAACAAGAACATAACTGAAATATTGAATTTTTCAAAAGATATACAACTTTATTGAAATGATATGGTGTAAGCATTGCATTGTGCAAATAATTTTGCCATCGACTGTATGTAAATATATTTATTTAATCCGAAACGAAATTGCCACTTGCCACTACTAGCTTATCTTGTTGACTGATGCTGCAGTCTGCCTATTAAGTACTTGCAGAGTGAAGGTAATGAGAGTGGACTGTTATAAAGATGATCTTGACATACCTAGAACAACAACAACAACGCTTTGATTCTCGGTGTCAAGTTAGCTGTACTAATATAAGCAGTCAAAGCTAGAGCTAGCTTTTTATTAATTTTATTATTTTTTTTTTCATTTTTGGTTTTATAAGTTGAGTGATAACAGGTCCAGAAACCACAAGTACATATAGGGTGTACCAGTTAAGAGGTATAATTCTTCAACTGGAGATTCCTGAAGATCCGGCTAACATTTTTGTCAGACAAAAAGGGGCAAAATAATTAACAAAAAGCACCATAAGCACTTTGTCACAGTAGCAGCAGGGTAATTTCATTGATTAATCAAATATTTGATCTAACACACATGGACATTTTCTTAATTTTTTGACCATTTTTGTCTGACAAAAATGGCTTTTACCACACTTCCGTTAATCGTAGGTGAAAAAGTTATTTAGCATAATTTTTAGAAAATTAGTCAGAGATGAAAGTTTTATAAAAAAAAAAATTGTTTGCTTAGTAAAAGTTTTGAGAAAAATGCATTTTAATTAAAAAATTGGAGCAACATATTTCCATAACTTTTTTGTGGCTAAATAAAATTACAAAAATTCTCAAAATTTTTTATGCGCTACTGAATTGTCTCTTCAAAATGTAGAAAACTGTGTTTTTAACTATAATAATTTAGACGTTGCACTACTTAAAGTGATTGTACCTCTAAATCGGAGGTGTCCCGCTTTGACGGGTTGTAACTCGAACTGGGGTGAAAACAGACTTTCAAATACCAAGTACATTGTACTTTTTTTTCCAAGTACAAGTACAAGTCCAAGGTACTGGGTAATTGACTGGTACTGGTACTTGAAAGTTTACAGCTGTGTTAAAAAGGATTAAAAAAATTTGAGAGGGAGTTAAAAATAATACTATAAAAAAAAACCTTTTTTTTTCGAAATTTTGCCTTGAATTATTACTTAATAGCTATAAACAATTCAAAAACAACATCAATTAACTGTAATGTGATAAACAAAAACAAGAAAAGTGTTTTTTTTTTATAATTTACCCGCACTCAAGGGGTTATGAATACCCTTTTACATGTTTTCACATGCTGCGGGCGTTGGAAAGATAGATATAGAGAGAGAGAAAGAGATTGGTGTAGTGGTTTGAAACTCAGCTGTATTAGGTTTCACATTAGCTCCAGGGGTGGTGTCCAGAATAACTGGGGAGATTTGATGCTGTCATGTATTTTTTGCCTTCGATTCCGGTTTCTTTAGCAAGCCGTCTCTGCCTCGAATATGTGGCTTAATTGTGGCGGTCCAACCTCTACGCCTGGCATCTGATGCTATTCTTCTTTATACCCAGTTATGTCTGGTTATGCGCTCCCAGTGTGTTCGTGGGCAGCCCTGAAGAACGTGGCTGAGGCTTTCTATTTTGCCGCAGTTAGCACGGCATCTCCTTGCAGCAGGTGGGTTTGATGGTATTCCCACCGTTGGTAGGAGGTTGAACCTTAGATGGATTGCCTTGATGTAGTCTTCTCCATTCCAGAAGCGGGGTGGTCGGCTGATGAAACTTCTGCACTCTGGATGTCCGGCGATCTGCTGTACTCCATTCCCCGAGTGTGACTTTTCCAACTCCTGGGCGTGGAATTCCGCATGTTGGGCTTTGGTCGCCTGGTTACTTATGACCATTCTCCGTATACGGTCGATCCAGGCACGACCTATCTCAATGATTCCTTGGAATAGGTCGTCGGTTGCTCCAAGCCGCTGGATACGTGATTCCATTATTACGGGAACTCTGCTCAGCAATTGGAATATTCCCAGCCCGCCGGATGCTTTTTATGAGGATTCTTACTTTCTTATCAGCTTCCTTTAACGCTTTTCTTGTTACCGTCGGCCGCTGGAAGTAGGGTATGTACCTGGGTATTAGGAATTACTTAACAATATGGAGCTTCTGTTGTGGCTTAAGCGGGGCTCTTTTAATGCGCTGAAGTTCGGCTAGCAGTGTGTCAGCGCTGCAAGGAGTCTCTCCCAGAGGGGAGAAGGCCTCCCCGAGGTATTTAAGCTGTTCCCCTATTCCCAGGGCTTGGATGGTCAGTTCCTGATAGCGTGCGGGGGTGTCATCCGCGAATAGCTTCTTCTTGCTGGGAACCGCCTTTAGGTTGATCATTCGGCTTTTCTCAGCGTTGAGTTGTATACCTCTTTTTTCCAGGAATTGATGTGCTGACCCAAGCACTCTCTCCCCGTCTTCTTTTGACCTGGCAAAAAGCAGAATGTCGTCGGCATATGCTAGGCAACGCAGCTTCTCGCTTGGTGTTGTTTGAATGCCCTCATATTCCTCAAGGCTGCAGATAAGTTCATCCAGTACGATGTTGAATAGTGCCGGAGATATTGGGTCGCCTTGCTTAACGCCCCTGTTAATGGGAATTAGGACCGTGTTCTCCCGCGACCTTATTTCTGTTGTGACCCCGTCCAAATTGTGCCGCACGTACTTTATGAATTTGTCGTCGACGTTAGCCCGCTGTAGCGCCCTTACCAGACTTCCATGGGAGACTGTGTCAAAGGCTTTTTTTATATCGAGGGACATCACGCACATCGGTTTTCCGGCCATTCGATGTTGCTTTATAATGCTGTGGAGGGTGATTGCGTTAGCAAACACTCCATCAACTCTGCTGAATCCTCGCTGGTTTCTGTGTAGTGCCAACCCGTCTAATCTGGCAGCCAAAATTTTGTGGAGCAGCCTTATGATAGTAGACGAGATGGTAATGGGTCTCCAGTTGCTGACATTGTCTGGGTTTCCATTCTTCGGTACGAGGGTGGTTCGGCATCTCTTAAGATCGGCGAGTGTGTGCTCTAGTAGTACCATCCCGTTGAATAAGAGGCAGAGTTTCTCGACAGGGATGGTACGCAGCTTCCGCAGTGTTATCCCGTCGGGCCCGGGGCAGTTGGATTTCATGCCTCCCAGGGTGCCTTTGATTTCTTCGCACGTGATAGCTCTCGCGACTCTTGTGGCGAGTACATTTCTTTATTTTTGAGAAAATTGTTGCCTTAAGCGGACATTATGAGCCAAAAAAACAAAAATTTGCAGTGGAAGTCGCGCTTCTGTCCAAACCATTGGCGATGTTTTTCTTCTTCTCTTCTCTCTCCTTTTATTGAACAGAGAAGCCAACAGTTTCTGCTACAGATCTCTGCGTGTGAAGTACACATAAAGTATACACACACACTTGTATCGAGGCCAGACAAAATGAACGGGACTTTTTCAACAATGAACAGCAAAATTGAGATGTTCGGCGTATGCCAGTTGTTGTCTTTGGCTATTGGCATGGATTACTTTCAGTAAGCGGTAGGAAAAACTTTTGTTTATTTTTAGTAAGGTGAAATTCGAGTTGTTTTGATATTACATACATATAAAAACAATATTCTACTTCAAATTTAATTATTTCAGCGATAACATTTTTTGACATTTCCCATAAGGCGGACACCTCTTAAGCGGACGAAAAACGTCGGTCCCGCAGCTGTCCGCTTATGAGAGATTTCACTGTAGTAGGTACTAATATAAAATGACCGGACAGCATGGAGTCCGTTTGGACGAACATTCCTAACAAACACAAACAACTTTCACAAAATGCCAATAAATCTTCTTATTTGTACAAATTACAATTATAAAAAGCAACGTTTTTAAACGAAATAATCACTTTCATACACTTTTCAAAATAATTATAACAACTTGTCTTTTACGATGTGCCATTTTCACGCACGCACTTATTTGAATTTGTGACAGCACTCTTATCAAATGGCATGAAATAAATAAGCCTGTCTTTTTTAAAAATGCAAAGCCTACCTTAATCTACTATTAATCTGAAAATTTCAAAATTCCAACCCATTTCTGTAAAAAGTTACATTTAGACCATATGCACTAATGGGCTTAAATACATTTAATAGTAAAAATAAAATTATTTGCAACTTAACTTTTTTGCGTTGAATATTTTAAAGACGAATTAATTAAGTATGCAAAAATTGTTTGAAAATTTTAATATGTCCAATTCCAGCATCCTAATCCGAAGTTCAACTCTCTTTACGGCCATAATCATCTCATATTTTTGTTCTCTCCTCTGTATTTAATAATTTATCAATCTTAGCACTAATTTCTTTCTTAAACTCAATACTTGCTTTTAAATTTTCTAGAAGCAATGCAATCTTTGGATCAAAATAATAATGAAATATTTGGCTTGTTTAACTTACGTTATTATTTTCTCTGTTTTTTTTTTCCTGGTAAGTGGAAGTCCTCGGAAGAATGACTCAAATCAATACCTGTGTTGTATTGCAGTGGTGTTGACACTCTTTCCCCCAATCCGGGACAACCAAATGTATTAACATTTCTAAGCCCTTCCACTGCTACTTCCAGCCCACTCGCTTCTATTATTTGCTCTTCGAAATGAGTCAACAACTGTTCATCGAAAGGTCCACCACCTGATTACTGTTTCGCAGCCTTATTGTAAGATAATTTCTTTTTTTGCTTGATATTTTTGATCGGTATAAACCTATTAAACTGAAGCCATGTCAACACAATTTCATAAAAACATTGCATGAATACCTTTCGCCACAATTTAGCATCGAAAATCTGTGGGTTTTTCTTGTCCACGGTTCGGAATAATATTTTGGTCAAATTGGGTGGTCCTTCATGTACTCTGACAACATAATTTTTTAGATTAAATTTATTTCCTTGTTTTCTCCTATTTCTCCTATAAAATTATTTTTCAATATTATTGAATTTATTATTGTTATACTTAATTTGATCAATCAAATCAAATAACTTACATTTGATCAAATAACAAATGACATTTCAAAAGAATGAATGCGTTCACAGAACCCAAACCACTCGTTCGCGGAAGGCATAGGTACATATAATACTGAATTAAGTCTATAATTATATCATCACGTATGTCATAACATAATACTAAATACACATTTTTACGTGACTTATCATACGTGCAGGGATGAGACGATTTGGCCCCACGTCAGTAATTCCCAAAACGCAGTGTGACATTCGCGAAGTTGCGCGTTGATGGGTTTTGGTCAGTGTTATAGGAACTTTACGATAAAATGTGTCAAACATGCGACCGAAGATTTTCCAAAACGAAATATTGCTTCAGCGTTGCGAGGTATGAATATGACAATGAATAAGTTCCGTTTTCTTGAATTTCACCTACACAAATTCAGGACAAAAAGAAGAGTATGAATATACTCCCTTTTTATTATTATTATTAAACAGTAGTGTTTAAAATAACTTTGTCTAGTGACAAGAATCATAGAAATTAAGAAAATGGTAATAACGAACAATAAACTGAATACAAAAAAGAACCCTAGGTAACAAATCGAACTTAGCTTTTGATGTAAACTCATAAACAGCTGTGAGTGAACTGTCAAACGCGCGACATAGTAGAGAGTAGCTCTACTCGAACGTTGTAGTGGCGTTTACAATATTTACGGTTAAAAATCGACCGAACGCCCGAGGTAACATTTTGTTTTAATCCATATGCACGTGTTGTTTCTATACAATATATGTATTAACGCGCAAATTCCACATTGCATTTTGGGCATAAGGATTTTTATGCCTGCGTCAGGGTCCTGGAAAAGAAATGGTAACTAAACTAACTAATGTCAAAATGCAATATCGCCTTTTTCATCGCCAGCTTAGCAGCAATAAAAGCGATTTCCGCTTTTAAAATTGAATCCAACTTTGTGAAGTGCTGTAGAACAGAGCTGGAACCCAGCGCAAGGTTACGCTCTGCTGGATCCCTGGACATGAAGGCATACCATTTAAAGAGAAAACTGGATAGATCAGATAGACTCCTTAATAACATCCCGCTTGCATTGCAAGAAGCTGGGTTCAAGCCCATAAGAAAATCAGATGATCTTCCCTGGACACTTGTACAAGCACAAGAACCATGATGTGGAGATGAGGAATTCAACGGGGATAAAATCCACTTCCTGTGTCACAGTCTAGGTCTCATCCAACTAAGATATAAAATTCTCATGCGACACTTTTTTTAGGACCTAGAAGAAATATCAGTAGAATAGTAAACGACGCTTTGAAATACATCAAATCAACTGAATGCTTTGCACGTTCAGCACAAGTAAGAAGTTGAAGCATGGGTATAGAACAAGGTTACCTAATTGGCCTTGTTATACACAACGAAGTTGTCTTCTTAGCAATACACTCAAGTTTAATGTTCAGTGTCATCAAAGTCAGAGCAAAATTACCCTTTACAACACCATTGCTCCTTCAAAGCAAGACAAAGATCGGTATTACTTGAGTAATACTTGCACACTCGGAGCTTCGCGGCAAAATATTTCTTAAATCTATTGACTGCTTCATGCAGATTTGATCAAGCTATGTATATAGAATGTCCTACACCTACCCGTTTAAAATAATTTGCGTTTCACTAGCTGTTAAATTACTCCTCGTATTGGACAGATTCTTCTTACGGTAAACATCTTCCCGTAACCTGCATACATAGAGCGCACTGCTCATCAAGATCGTCTAGCCCTCTGTAGGGCATAAAATATAGATGAAGAAGTTCTCCTCTCATCTTGAAAATAACCGAAATATTTTTTAGGCTATTCCAGTCGTGGAAGTATTTTTTTTGCCAAGGTTATGTTGCAATATTCATTCGAGAAGATGGATTCTTGGGTCTTAATCAATAACACTTCATGAGTGCATTTCCAGACCGAAGTGTCTTCCTCAGAATATGTCGGGCCTCCCAGCCTGGACCATTCGTTAATAATTTGTACTTTCCTGCGTTGTAAGTATGCCACCACGACTATCGGACGCCGATGAGTTGAAAGGGCCACAATGTACCATATGTAGGAATAGTGGTAGATCAGTTTCCAGATGTACCATGTAGTTTGGCGTATTAGATAATGCTATGCCCTCAAAACCATTGCGTCACTGTAAACAAAATTCTCATTTTCGGCTTTCAGAAGCGTAAGCAGAAGTAAATTGCATTTGTGCAAATAATTTTGCCGGTGTTTAATGTTGTAACAATAATTTTGCCACTTTCTTTTCTATGGTGTTAACGTTTACTGTTAGAAATTTGATTTTGTTTTTTTATTTGCCGTTTCAAGAGGACTTAAAAGATTGATAATAAACAAGAACATAACTGAAATATTGAATTTTTCAAAAGATATACAACTTTATTGAAATGATATGGTGTAAGCATTGCATTGTGCAAATAATTTTGCCATCGACTGTATGTAAATATATTTATTTAATCCGAAACGAAATTGCCACTTGCCACTACTAGCTTATCTTGTTGACTGATGCTGCAGTCTGCCTATTAAGTACTTGCAGAGTGAAGGTAATGAGAGTGGACTGTTATAAAGATGATCTTGACATACCTAGAACAACAACAACAACGCTTTGATTCTCGGTGTCAAGTTAGCTGTACTAATATAAGCAGTCAAAGCTAGAGCTAGCTTTTTATTAATTTTATTATTTTTTTTTTCATTTTTGGTTTTATAAGTTGAGTGATAACAGGTCCAGAAACCACAAGTACATATAGGGTGTACCAGTTAAGAGGTATAATTCTTCAACTGGAGATTCCTGAAGATCCGGCTAACATTTTTGTCAGACAAAAAGGGGCAAAATAATTAACAAAAAGCACCATAAGCACTTTGTCACAGTAGCAGCAGGGTAATTTCATTGATTAATCAAATATTTGATCTAACACACATGGACATTTTCTTAATTTTTTGACCATTTTTGTCTGACAAAAATGGCTTTTACCACACTTCCGTTAATCGTAGGTGAAAAAGTTATTTAGCATAATTTTTAGAAAATTAGTCAGAGATGAAAGTTTTATAAAAAAAAAAATTGTTTGCTTAGTAAAAGTTTTGAGAAAAATGCATTTTAATTAAAAAATTGGAGCAACATATTTCCATAACTTTTTTGTGGCTAAATAAAATTACAAAAATTCTCAAAATTTTTTATGCGCTACTGAATTGTCTCTTCAAAATGTAGAAAACTGTGTTTTTAACTATAATAATTTAGACGTTGCACTACTTAAAGTGATTGTACCTCTAAATCGGAGGTGTCCCGCTTTGACGGGTTGTAACTCGAACTGGGGTGAAAACAGACTTTCAAATACCAAGTACATTGTACTTTTTTTTCCAAGTACAAGTACAAGTCCAAGGTACTGGGTAATTGACTGGTACTGGTACTTGAAAGTTTACAGCTGTGTTAAAAAGGATTAAAAAAATTTGAGAGGGAGTTAAAAATAATACTATAAAAAAAAACCTTTTTTTTTCGAAATTTTGCCTTGAATTATTACTTAATAGCTATAAACAATTCAAAAACAACATCAATTAACTGTAATGTGATAAACAAAAACAAGAAAAGTGTTTTTTTTTTATAATTTACCCGCACTCAAGGGGTTATGAATACCCTTTTACATGTTTTCACATGCTGCGGGCGTTGGAAAGATAGATATAGAGAGAGAGAAAGAGATTGGTGTAGTGGTTTGAAACTCAGCTGTATTAGGTTTCACATTAGCTCCAGGGGTGGTGTCCAGAATAACTGGGGAGATTTGATGCTGTCATGTATTTTTTGCCTTCGATTCCGGTTTCTTTAGCAAGCCGTCTCTGCCTCGAATATGTGGCTTAATTGTGGCGGTCCAACCTCTACGCCTGGCATCTGATGCTATTCTTCTTTATACCCAGTTATGTCTGGTTATGCGCTCCCAGTGTGTTCGTGGGCAGCCCTGAAGAACGTGGCTGAGGCTTTCTATTTTGCCGCAGTTAGCACGGCATCTCCTTGCAGCAGGTGGGTTTGATGGTATTCCCACCGTTGGTAGGAGGTTGAACCTTAGATGGATTGCCTTGATGTAGTCTTCTCCATTCCAGAAGCGGGGTGGTCGGCTGATGAAACTTCTGCACTCTGGATGTCCGGCGATCTGCTGTACTCCATTCCCCGAGTGTGACTTTTCCAACTCCTGGGCGTGGAATTCCGCATGTTGGGCTTTGGTCGCCTGGTTACTTATGACCATTCTCCGTATACGGTCGATCCAGGCACGACCTATCTCAATGATTCCTTGGAATAGGTCGTCGGTTGCTCCAAGCCGCTGGATACGTGATTCCATTATTACGGGAACTCTGCTCAGCAATTGGAATATTCCCAGCCCGCCGGATGCTTTTTATGAGGATTCTTACTTTCTTATCAGCTTCCTTTAACGCTTTTCTTGTTACCGTCGGCCGCTGGAAGTAGGGTATGTACCTGGGTATTAGGAATTACTTAACAATATGGAGCTTCTGTTGTGGCTTAAGCGGGGCTCTTTTAATGCGCTGAAGTTCGGCTAGCAGTGTGTCAGCGCTGCAAGGAGTCTCTCCCAGAGGGGAGAAGGCCTCCCCGAGGTATTTAAGCTGTTCCCCTATTCCCAGGGCTTGGATGGTCAGTTCCTGATAGCGTGCGGGGGTGTCATCCGCGAATAGCTTCTTCTTGCTGGGAACCGCCTTTAGGTTGATCATTCGGCTTTTCTCAGCGTTGAGTTGTATACCTCTTTTTTCCAGGAATTGATGTGCTGACCCAAGCACTCTCTCCCCGTCTTCTTTTGACCTGGCAAAAAGCAGAATGTCGTCGGCATATGCTAGGCAACGCAGCTTCTCGCTTGGTGTTGTTTGAATGCCCTCATATTCCTCAAGGCTGCAGATAAGTTCATCCAGTACGATGTTGAATAGTGCCGGAGATATTGGGTCGCCTTGCTTAACGCCCCTGTTAATGGGAATTAGGACCGTGTTCTCCCGCGACCTTATTTCTGTTGTGACCCCGTCCAAATTGTGCCGCACGTACTTTATGAATTTGTCGTCGACGTTAGCCCGCTGTAGCGCCCTTACCAGACTTCCATGGGAGACTGTGTCAAAGGCTTTTTTTATATCGAGGGACATCACGCACATCGGTTTTCCGGCCATTCGATGTTGCTTTATAATGCTGTGGAGGGTGATTGCGTTAGCAAACACTCCATCAACTCTGCTGAATCCTCGCTGGTTTCTGTGTAGTGCCAACCCGTCTAATCTGGCAGCCAAAATTTTGTGGAGCAGCCTTATGATAGTAGACGAGATGGTAATGGGTCTCCAGTTGCTGACATTGTCTGGGTTTCCATTCTTCGGTACGAGGGTGGTTCGGCATCTCTTAAGATCGGCGAGTGTGTGCTCTAGTAGTACCATCCCGTTGAATAAGAGGCAGAGTTTCTCGACAGGGATGGTACGCAGCTTCCGCAGTGTTATCCCGTCGGGCCCGGGGCAGTTGGATTTCATGCCTCCCAGGGTGCCTTTGATTTCTTCGCACGTGATAGCTCTCGCGACTCTTGTGGCGAGTACATTTCTTTATTTTTGAGAAAATTGTTGCCTTAAGCGGACATTATGAGCCAAAAAAACAAAAATTTGCAGTGGAAGTCGCGCTTCTGTCCAAACCATTGGCGATGTTTTTCTTCTTCTCTTCTCTCTCCTTTTATTGAACAGAGAAGCCAACAGTTTCTGCTACAGATCTCTGCGTGTGAAGTACACATAAAGTATACACACACACTTGTATCGAGGCCAGACAAAATGAACGGGACTTTTTCAACAATGAACAGCAAAATTGAGATGTTCGGCGTATGCCAGTTGTTGTCTTTGGCTATTGGCATGGATTACTTTCAGTAAGCGGTAGGAAAAACTTTTGTTTATTTTTAGTAAGGTGAAATTCGAGTTGTTTTGATATTACATACATATAAAAACAATATTCTACTTCAAATTTAATTATTTCAGCGATAACATTTTTTGACATTTCCCATAAGGCGGACACCTCTTAAGCGGACGAAAAACGTCGGTCCCGCAGCTGTCCGCTTATGAGAGATTTCACTGTAGTAGGTACTAATATAAAATGACCGGACAGCATGGAGTCCGTTTGGACGAACATTCCTAACAAACACAAACAACTTTCACAAAATGCCAATAAATCTTCTTATTTGTACAAATTACAATTATAAAAAGCAACGTTTTTAAACGAAATAATCACTTTCATACACTTTTCAAAATAATTATAACAACTTGTCTTTTACGATGTGCCATTTTCACGCACGCACTTATTTGAATTTGTGACAGCACTCTTATCAAATGGCATGAAATAAATAAGCCTGTCTTTTTTAAAAATGCAAAGCCTACCTTAATCTACTATTAATCTGAAAATTTCAAAATTCCAACCCATTTCTGTAAAAAGTTACATTTAGACCATATGCACTAATGGGCTTAAATACATTTAATAGTAAAAATAAAATTATTTGCAACTTAACTTTTTTGCGTTGAATATTTTAAAGACGAATTAATTAAGTATGCAAAAATTGTTTGAAAATTTTAATATGTCCAATTCCAGCATCCTAATCCGAAGTTCAACTCTCTTTACGGCCATAATCATCTCATATTTTTGTTCTCTCCTCTGTATTTAATAATTTATCAATCTTAGCACTAATTTCTTTCTTAAACTCAATACTTGCTTTTAAATTTTCTAGAAGCAATGCAATCTTTGGATCAAAATAATAATGAAATATTTGGCTTGTTTAACTTACGTTATTATTTTCTCTGTTTTTTTTTTCCTGGTAAGTGGAAGTCCTCGGAAGAATGACTCAAATCAATACCTGTGTTGTATTGCAGTGGTGTTGACACTCTTTCCCCCAATCCGGGACAACCAAATGTATTAACATTTCTAAGCCCTTCCACTGCTACTTCCAGCCCACTCGCTTCTATTATTTGCTCTTCGAAATGAGTCAACAACTGTTCATCGAAAGGTCCACCACCTGATTACTGTTTCGCAGCCTTATTGTAAGATAATTTCTTTTTTTGCTTGATATTTTTGATCGGTATAAACCTATTAAACTGAAGCCATGTCAACACAATTTCATAAAAACATTGCATGAATACCTTTCGCCACAATTTAGCATCGAAAATCTGTGGGTTTTTCTTGTCCACGGTTCGGAATAATATTTTGGTCAAATTGGGTGGTCCTTCATGTACTCTGACAACATAATTTTTTAGATTAAATTTATTTCCTTGTTTTCTCCTATTTCTCCTATAAAATTATTTTTCAATATTATTGAATTTATTATTGTTATACTTAATTTGATCAATCAAATCAAATAACTTACATTTGATCAAATAACAAATGACATTTCAAAAGAATGAATGCGTTCACAGAACCCAAACCACTCGTTCGCGGAAGGCATAGGTACATATAATACTGAATTAAGTCTATAATTATATCATCACGTATGTCATAACATAATACTAAATACACATTTTTACGTGACTTATCATACGTGCAGGGATGAGACGATTTGGCCCCACGTCAGTAATTCCCAAAACGCAGTGTGACATTCGCGAAGTTGCGCGTTGATGGGTTTTGGTCAGTGTTATAGGAACTTTACGATAAAATGTGTCAAACATGCGACCGAAGATTTTCCAAAACGAAATATTGCTTCAGCGTTGCGAGGTATGAATATGACAATGAATAAGTTCCGTTTTCTTGAATTTCACCTACACAAATTCAGGACAAAAAGAAGAGTATGAATATACTCCCTTTTTATTATTATTATTAAACAGTAGTGTTTAAAATAACTTTGTCTAGTGACAAGAATCATAGAAATTAAGAAAATGGTAATAACGAACAATAAACTGAATACAAAAAAGAACCCTAGGTAACAAATCGAACTTAGCTTTTGATGTAAACTCATAAACAGCTGTGAGTGAACTGTCAAACGCGCGACATAGTAGAGAGTAGCTCTACTCGAACGTTGTAGTGGCGTTTACAATATTTACGGTTAAAAATCGACCGAACGCCCGAGGTAACATTTTGTTTTAATCCATATGCACGTGTTGTTTCTATACAATATATGTATTAACGCGCAAATTCCACATTGCATTTTGGGCATAAGGATTTTTATGCCTGCGTCAGGGTCCTGGAAAAGAAATGGTAACTAAACTAACTAATGTCAAAATGCAATATCGCCTTTTTCATCGCCAGCTTAGCAGCAATAAAAGCGATTTCCGCTTTTAAAATTGAATCCAACTTTGTGAAGTGCTGTAGAACAGAGCTGGAACCCAGCGCAAGGTTACGCTCTGCTGGATCCCTGGACATGAAGGCATACCATTTAAAGAGAAAACTGGATAGATCAGATAGACTCCTTAATAACATCCCGCTTGCATTGCAAGAAGCTGGGTTCAAGCCCATAAGAAAATCAGATGATCTTCCCTGGACACTTGTACAAGCACAAGAACCATGATGTGGAGATGAGGAATTCAACGGGGATAAAATCCACTTCCTGTGTCACAGTCTAGGTCTCATCCAACTAAGATATAAAATTCTCATGCGACACTTTTTTTAGGACCTAGAAGAAATATCAGTAGAATAGTAAACGACGCTTTGAAATACATCAAATCAACTGAATGCTTTGCACGTTCAGCACAAGTAAGAAGTTGAAGCATGGGTATAGAACAAGGTTACCTAATTGGCCTTGTTATACACAACGAAGTTGTCTTCTTAGCAATACACTCAAGTTTAATGTTCAGTGTCATCAAAGTCAGAGCAAAATTACCCTTTACAACACCATTGCTCCTTCAAAGCAAGACAAAGATCGGTATTACTTGAGTAATACTTGCACACTCGGAGCTTCGCGGCAAAATATTTCTTAAATCTATTGACTGCTTCATGCAGATTTGATCAAGCTATGTATATAGAATGTCCTACACCTACCCGTTTAAAATAATTTGCGTTTCACTAGCTGTTAAATTACTCCTCGTATTGGACAGATTCTTCTTACGGTAAACATCTTCCCGTAACCTGCATACATAGAGCGCACTGCTCATCAAGATCGTCTAGCCCTCTGTAGGGCATAAAATATAGATGAAGAAGTTCTCCTCTCATCTTGAAAATAACCGAAATATTTTTTAGGCTATTCCAGTCGTGGAAGTATTTTTTTTGCCAAGGTTATGTTGCAATATTCATTCGAGAAGATGGATTCTTGGGTCTTAATCAATAACACTTCATGAGTGCATTTCCAGACCGAAGTGTCTTCCTCAGAATATGTCGGGCCTCCCAGCCTGGACCATTCGTTAATAATTTGTACTTTCCTGCGTTGTAAGTATGCCACCACGACTATCGGACGCCGATGAGTTGAAAGGGCCACAATGTACCATATGTAGGAATAGTGGTAGATCAGTTTCCAGATGTACCATGTAGTTTGGCGTATTAGATAATGCTATGCCCTCAAAACCATTGCGTCACTGTAAACAAAATTCTCATTTTCGGCTTTCAGAAGCGTAAGCAGAAGTAAATTGCATTTGTGCAAATAATTTTGCCGGTGTTTAATGTTGTAACAATAATTTTGCCACTTTCTTTTCTATGGTGTTAACGTTTACTGTTAGAAATTTGATTTTGTTTTTTTATTTGCCGTTTCAAGAGGACTTAAAAGATTGATAATAAACAAGAACATAACTGAAATATTGAATTTTTCAAAAGATATACAACTTTATTGAAATGATATGGTGTAAGCATTGCATTGTGCAAATAATTTTGCCATCGACTGTATGTAAATATATTTATTTAATCCGAAACGAAATTGCCACTTGCCACTACTAGCTTATCTTGTTGACTGATGCTGCAGTCTGCCTATTAAGTACTTGCAGAGTGAAGGTAATGAGAGTGGACTGTTATAAAGATGATCTTGACATACCTAGAACAACAACAACAACGCTTTGATTCTCGGTGTCAAGTTAGCTGTACTAATATAAGCAGTCAAAGCTAGAGCTAGCTTTTTATTAATTTTATTATTTTTTTTTTCATTTTTGGTTTTATAAGTTGAGTGATAACAGGTCCAGAAACCACAAGTACATATAGGGTGTACCAGTTAAGAGGTATAATTCTTCAACTGGAGATTCCTGAAGATCCGGCTAACATTTTTGTCAGACAAAAAGGGGCAAAATAATTAACAAAAAGCACCATAAGCACTTTGTCACAGTAGCAGCAGGGTAATTTCATTGATTAATCAAATATTTGATCTAACACACATGGACATTTTCTTAATTTTTTGACCATTTTTGTCTGACAAAAATGGCTTTTACCACACTTCCGTTAATCGTAGGTGAAAAAGTTATTTAGTATAATTTTTAGAAAATTAGTCAGAGATGAAAGTTTTATAAAAAAAAAAATTGTTTGCTTAGTAAAAGTTTTGAGAAAAATGCATTTTAATTAAAAAATTGGAGCAACATATTTCCATAACTTTTTTGTGGCTAAATAAAATTACAAAAATTCTCAAAATTTTTTATGCGCTACTGAATTGTCTCTTCAAAATGTAGAAAACTGTGTTTTTAACTATAATAATTTAGACGTTACACTACTTAAAGTGATTGTACCTCTAAATCGGAGGTGTCCCGCTTTGACGGGTTATAACTCGAACTGGGGTGAAAACAGACCCCCCCCCCCCCCCCCCCCCCCCCCCCTTTGCGGTACGATTTTTGTTGGCCGGATCTTCAAGAATTTCCAGTAAAAGGATTATACCTCTTAACTGGGACACCCTGTATGTATGTATGTAAGTGATGTGATGTTGTTGTTGTCATATTACACCTAGGCCACTGAAGGAATTGTACTTGAAATGTACTTGAAAATGTACTGGGCAGTATTACAGTACACAGTAAATGTACTTAGAAGAAAGTACTTGAAAAAGTACTTGTACTTGGTGATTTTCAAATACCAAGTACATTGTACTTTTTTTTCCAAGTACAAGTACAAGTCCAAGGTACTGGGTAATTGACTGGTACTGGTACTTGAAAGTTTACAGCTGTGTTAAAAAGGATTAAAAAAATTTGAGAGGGAGTTAAAAATAATACTATAAAAAAAAACCTTTTTTTTTTCGAAATTTTGCCTTGAATTATTACTTAATAGCTATAAACAATTCAAAAACAACATCAATTAACTGTAATGTGATAAACAAAAACAAGAAAAGTGTTTTTTTTTTATAATTTACCCGCACTCAAGGGGTTATGAATACCCTTTTACATGTTTTCACATGCTGCGGGCGTTGGAAAGATAGATATAGAGAGAGAGAAAGAGATTGGTGTAGTGGTTTGAAACTCAGCTGTATTAGGTTTCACATTAGCTCCAGGGGTGGTGTCCAGAATAACTGGGGAGATTTGATGCTGTCATGTATTTTTTGCCTTCGATTCCGGTTTCTTTAGCAAGCCGTCTCTGCCTCGAATATGTGGCTTAATTGTGGCGGTCCAACCTCTACGCCTGGCATCTGATGCTATTCTTCTTTATACCCAGTTATGTCTGGTTATGCGCTCCCAGTGTGTTCGTGGGCAGCCCTGAAGAACGTGGCTGAGGCTTTCTATTTTGCCGCAGTTAGCACGGCATCTCCTTGCAGCAGGTGGGTTTGATGGTATTCCCACCGTTGGTAGGAGGTTGAACCTTAGATGGATTGCCTTGATGTAGTCTTCTCCATTCCAGAAGCGGGGTGGTCGGCTGATGAAACTTCTGCACTCTGGATGTCCGGCGATCTGCTGTACTCCATTCCCCGAGTGTGACTTTTCCAACTCCTGGGCGTGGAATTCCGCATGTTGGGTTTTGGTCGCCTGGTTACTGGTTACTTATGACCATTCTCCGTATACGGTCGATCCAGGCACGACCTATCTCAATGATTCCTTGGAATAGGTCGTCGGTTGCTCCAAGCCGCTGGATACGTGATTCCATTATTACGGGAACCCTGCTCAGCAATTGGAATATTCCCAGCCCGCCGGATGCTTTTTATGAGGATTCTTACTTTCTTATCAGCTTCCTTTAACGCTTTTCTTGTTACCGTCGGCCGCTGGAAGTAGGGTATGTACCTGGGTATAAGGAATTACTTAACTATATGGAGCTTCTGTTGTGGCTTAAGCGGGCCTCTTTTAATGTGCTGAAGTTCGGCTAGCAGTGTGTCGGCGGTGCAAGGAGTCTCTCCCAGAGGGGAGAAGGCCTCCCCGAGGTATTTAAGCTGTTCCCCTATTCCCAGGGCTTGGATGGTCAGTTCCTGATAGCGTGCGGGGGTGTCATCCGCGAATAGCTTCTTCTTGCTGGGAACCGCCTTTAGGTTGATCATTCGGCTTTTCTCAGCGTTGAGTTGTATACCTCTTTTTTCCAGGAATTGATGTGCTGACCCAAGCATTCTCTCCCCGTCTTCTTTTGACCTGGCAAAAAGCAGAATGTCGTCGGCATATGCTAGGCAACGCAGCTTCTCGCTTGGTGTTGTTTGAATGCCCTCATATTCCTCAAGGCTGCAGATAAGTTCATCCAGTACGATGTTGAACAGTGCCGGAGATATTGGGTCGCCTTGCTTAACGCCCCTGTTAATGGGAATTAGGACCGTGTTCTCCCGCGACCTTATTTCTGTTGTGACCCCGTCCAAATTGTGCCGCACGTACTTTATGAATTTGTCGTCGACGTTAGCCCGCTGTAGCGCCCTTACCAGACTTCCATGGGAGACTGTGTCAAAGGCTTTTTTTATATCGAGGGACATCACGCACATCGGTTTTCCGGCCATTCGATGTTGCTTTATAATGCTGTGGAGGGTGATTGCGTTAGCAAACACTCCATCAACTCTGCTGAATCCTCGCTGGTTTCTGTGTAGTGCCAACCCGTCTAATCTGGCAGCCAAAATTTTTTGGAGCAGGCTTATGATAGTAGACGAGATGGTAATGGGTCTCCAGTTGCTGACATTGTCTGGGTTTCCATTCTTCGGTACCAGGGTGGTTCGGCATCTCTTAAGATCGGCGGGTGTGTGCTCTAGTAGTAGCATCCCGTTGAATAAGAGGCAGAGTTTCTCGACAGGGATGGTACGCAGCTTCCGCAGTGTTATCCCGTCGGGCCCGGGGCAGTTGGATTTCATGCCTCCCAGGGTGCCTTTGATTTCTTCGCACGTGATAGCTCTCGCGACTCTTGTGGCGAGTACATTTCTTTATTTTTGAAAAAATTGTTGCCTTAAGCGGACATTATGAGCCAAAAAAACAAAAATTTGCAGTGGAAGTCGCGCTTCTGTCCAAACCATTGGCGATGTTTTTCTTCTTCTCTTCTCTCTCCTTTTATTGAAAAGAGAAGCCAACAGTTTCTGCTACAGATCCCTGCGTGTGAAGTCAGTACACATAAAGTATACACACACACTTGTATCGAGGCCAGACAAAAGAAACGGGACTTTTTCAACAATGAACAGCAAAATTGAGATGTTCGGCGTATGCCAGTTGTTGTCTTTGGCTATTGGCATGGATTACTTTCAGTAAGCGGTAGGAAAAACTTTTGTTTATTTTTAGTAAGGTGAAATTCGAGTTGTTTTGATATTACATACATATAAAAACAATATTCTACTTCAAATTTAATTATTTCAGCGATAACATTTTTTGACATTTCCCATAAGGCGGACACCTCTTAAGCGGACGAAAAACGTCGGTCCCGCAGCTGTCCGCTTATGAGAGATTTCACTGTAGTAGGTACTAATATAAAATGACCGGACGGCATGGAGTCCGTTTGGACGAACATTCCTAACAAACACAAACAACTTTCACAAAATGCCAATAAATCTTCTTATTTGTACAAATTACAATTATAAAAAGCAACGTTTTTAAACGAAATAATCACTTTCATACACTTTTCAAAATAATTATAACAACTTGTCTTTTACGATGTGCCATTTTCACGCACGCACTTATTTGAATTTGTGACAGCACTCTTATCAAATGGCATGAAATAAATAAGCCTGTCGTTTTTAAAAATGCAAAGCCTACCTTAATCTACTATTAATCTGAAAATTTCAAAATTCCAACCCATTTCTGTAAAAAGTTACATTTAGACCATATGCACTAATGGGTTTAAATACATTTAATAGTAAAAATAAAATTATTTGCAACTTGACTTTTTTGCGTTGAATATTTTAAAGACGAATTAATTAAGTATGCAAAAATTGTTTGAAAATTTTAATATGTCCAATTCAAGCATCCTAATCCGAAGTTCAACTCTCTTTACGGCCATAATCATCTCATATTTTTGTTCTCTCCTCTGTATTTAATAATTTATCAATCTTAGCACTAATTTCTTTCTTAAACTCAATACTTGCTTTTAAATTTACTAGAAGCAATGCAATCTTTGGATCAAAATAATAATGAAATATTTGGCTTGTTTAACTTACGTTATTATTTTCTCTGTTTTTTTTTCCTGGTAAGTGGAAGTCCTCGGAAGAATGACTCAAATCAACACCTGTGTTGTATTGCAGTGGTGTTGACACTCTTTCCCCCAATCCGGGACAACCAAATGTATTAACATTTCTAAGCCCTTCCACTGCTACTTCCAGCCTACTCGCTTCTATTATTTGCTCTTCGAAATGAGTCAACAACTGTTCATCGAAAGGTCCACCACCTGATTACTGTTTCGCAGCCTTATTGTAAGATAATTTCTTTTTTTTGCTTGATATTTTTGATCAGTATAAACCTATTAAATTGAAGCCATGTCAACACAATTTCATAAAAACATTGAAAAAATGCCACAATTTAGCACCGAAAATCTGTGGATTTTCCTTGCGCACAGTTCGGAATAATATTTTGGTCAAATTGGGTGGTCCTTTATGTATTCTGATAAAATAATTTTTTGGGTTAAATTTATTTCATTGTAGTTTGTCCTATAAAATTAATTGTTCATTATTATTAAATTTATTATTGTTATACTTTATTTGATCAAATAACCTACATTTTGTTTGATTTTCCCCTTCTTGAACTAACTACGTCTGCTATTTAAGAATCAAATGACATTTCAAAAGAATGAATGCGTTCACAGAACCAAAACCACTCGTTCGCGGAAGGCATAGGTACATACTGAATTAGGTCTATAATTATATCGTTGCGTATGTCATACTATAGTACTAAATACACATTTTTACGTGACTTATCATACGTTCAGGGATGAGACGATTTGGCCCCACGTCAGTAATTTCCAAAACGCAGTGTGACATTCGCGAGGTCGCCCATTAATGGGTTTTGGTCAGTGTTATAAGAACTTTACGATAAAATGTGTCAAAACACGCAGCCGAAGATTTTCCAAAACGAAATATTGCTTCAGCGTTGCGAGGTATGAATATGACAATAAATAAGTTCCGTTTTCTTGAATTTCACCTACACAAATTCAGGACAAAAAGAAGAGTATGAATATACTCCCTTTTTATTATTATTATTAAACAGTAGTGTTTAAAATAACTTTGTCTAGTGACAAGAATCATAGAAATTAAGAAAATGGTAATAACGAACAATAAACTGAATACAAAAAAGAACCCTAGGTAACAAATCGAACTTAGCTTTTGATGTAAACTCATAAACAGCTGTGAGTGAACTGTCAAACGCGCGACATAGTAGAGAGTAGCTCTACTCGAACGTTGTAGTGGCGTTTACAATATTTACGGTTAAAAATCGACCGAACGCCCGAGGTAACATTTTGTTTTAATCCATATGCACGTGTTGTTTCTATACAATATATGTATTAACGCGCAAATTCCACATTGCATTTTGGGCATAAGGATTTTTATGCCTGCGTCAGGGTCCTGGAAAAGAAATGGTAACTAAACTAACTAATGTCAAAATGCAATATCGCCTTTTTCATCGCCAGCTTAGCAGCAATAAAAGCGATTTCCGCTTTTAAAATTGAATCCAACTTTGTGAAGTGCTGTAGAACAGAGCTGGAACCCAGCGCAAGGTTACGCTCTGCTGGATCCCTGGACATGAAGGCATACCAGGTAAAGAGAAAACTGGATAGATCAGATAGACTCCTTAATAACATCCCGCTTGCATTGCAAGAAGCTGGGTTCAAGCCCATAAGAAAATCAGATGATCTTCCCTGGACACTTGTACAAGCACAAGAACCATGATGTGGAGATGAGGAATTCAACGGGGATAAAATCCACTTCCTGTGTCACAGTCTAGGTCTCATCCAACTAAGATATAAAATTCTCATGCGACACTTTTTTCAGGACCTAGAAGAAATATCAGTAGAATAGTAAACGACGCTTTGAAATACATCAAATCAACTGAATGCTTTGCACGTTCACCACAAGTAAGAAGTTGAAGCATGGGTATAGAACAAGGTTACCTAATTGGCCTTGTTATACACAACGAAGTTGTTGATCTTCTTAGCAATACACTCAAGTTTAATGTTCAGTGTCATCAAAGTCAGAGCAAAATTACCCTTTACAACACCATTGCTCCTTCAAAGCAAGACAAAGATCGGTATTACTTGAGTAATACTTGCACACTTGGAGCTTCGCGGCAAAATATTTCTTAAATCTATTGACTGCTTCATGCAGATTTGATCAAGCTATGTATATAGAATGTCCTACACCTACCCGTTTAAAATAATTTGCGTTTCACTAGCTGTTAAATTACTCCTCGTATTGGACAGATTCTTCTTACGGTAAACATCTTCCCGTAACCTGCATACATAGAGCGCACTGCTCATCAAGATCGTCTAGCCCTCTGTAGGGCATAAAATATAGATGAAGAAGTTCTCCTCTCATCTTGAAAATAACCGAAATATTTTTTAGGCTATTCCAGTCGTGGAAGTATTTTTTTTGCCAAGGTTATGTTGCAATATTCATTCGAGAAGATGGATTCTTGGGTCTTAATCAATAACACTTCATGAGTGCATTCCCAGACCGAAGTGTCTTCCTCAGAATATGTCGGGCCTCCCAGCCTGGACCATTCGTTAATAATTTGTACTTTCCTGCGTTGTAAGTATGCCACCACGACTATCGGACGCCGATGAGTTGAAAGGGCCACAATGTACCATATGTAGGAATAGTGGTAGATCAGTTTCCAGATGTACCATGTAGTTTGGCGTATTTTCTTGCAATCTAAATATTTTCTTGATGAAGTATAGCAGTAACTTCTCCACTTCTAAGTACAGCAAGATTCCCCCAACTTGCACAGCATAACACATAACAGCTTCAAAGATTTTATTGTTAGTACTTGAAAAAATACTTTTTTATACAGTATAGCCTCCCAATTGCCAGTGATTGCTGGGATTACCTTGAAGATGTTTCTTGAATCACAGTTGCGGAGGAAGGCTCAGGGACGTGTACTTCTTTACCTTCTCGAATTCTTCACTCTCCCAGGTCCATCTTTCTTCATTTTCATACATACATATCTTCCAGTGTTGCAGAATACCATTATTTGTTTGTATTCACTTTGAGATTCCACTGCTGAAATAGGTTTACCATAATTTTCAACATGTTTGCAGTTTCCGCTGGATGGCCCAAAAAACAAGTTTGATGGCGATTCCATTGTGGATGAGATCTGGACAGAGAAAGTGGGTTATGTCCTCGCTGAGTTTCTTCTCTCCACTACTTCGGTACGGATCTTCTTCCGTAAGGCGTAGTTTCATCATATCGTACCGCAGAGTATTATGCCCCATGATGATTCACAGCAGGATAGAAAGCGATTCTCTATCCTTTTAAATAAGCTCGTCGGTCCGTGTCTTGCCAAAGTTAAAATACCACAAATTATTCTAGTGTAGGAAGGGTCATCAGATGTTTGCCTCCCCTAGGACCCTGAACCCTGCTTCGAGCTTTAGTGTGCAAAGCGGGATGTTTTCTGAAGAGCCTATTTGATCTGGACTAGATTCTGAGCCTCTGCTAGCCAATTCGTAAGCCTTCCTGTAGATGAAAAAAGTGATACCTTCTTGTGGTATTGCCCTCAACCCAGCGGCTATTGTCACTGGTAGGACATTCACTTGGAAAACACTGTTGTGGCTTGGAAGGCGAACTGATTTCGTTCAAAGAAGATAGCTGAGCCTACGCTTTTGCCTATCTCTTTTCCATTCTCCTTTGCTCGGTCTAGAGAACTTTAGGTAAGATGTTGTGAAGTCTGTTGTAGGAACATTCCCTATGTATTTTTTTTAAGATCAAAGATCCGTTGTATTTGGTCTCCAGCTCTCTGATTGGCTTATTCTTAGAGCACTGATTGCTGCTGAGGCTTTTAAAAAGATATCCAGCTGAAGCAGGTTAACGTCCCGTTTTGGTGGTTCCAATGTACGACAGTCTTTGTAGCTTCGTTATAGGCGTGAAGTTAAATTAAAGCACTGAAAAACTTTAATATCTTCCTGAAATATGGTCAAACGGTCCAAATCTACATTTTCAACAAATGGCATGGCAAATTTAAGGTAATGAACGGACTTAACAGATTTGTTTCAATTTGAATGCCTCTTACGTATTTCTTATTAAACTCCAGAAGGACCCACTGTCCCTCACTAGTTTCTGAGTTACAACCTACGAGTGTGTTTTCTATTTTCCTCTGCATATAGATTTTTAAGCTCTGTTGACCTCTTGATACAGTGTTTTTCAGTCGTATGTATCTGTATTTCTGACCTCTTTGTATTTTAGTTATACCATGTCTCTTTGTTCTTTCGCCTTCTTGTTGGCTGGAAGGATTTAGTCGCTTCGGCTATACAGAGCATAAGAACGTATGCTTTTGCATACATGTGTAGGTACATAGTTATGAATTTAACCCAGTTGAAGTCCATTTAATTTCTGACAGATTTCCCATGATTAATTAGTTACTTTCAATCATGAATTCCTAGCTCTAATTCGGTCTGTTTTTTCCACTTGCTTTCATTTTTCCAATTAGAAACATTCGATATCTTGATTGACTTCATCATATCATGAAGAGCAATTAAGGTCAAGACTTAGACGTCAATTGATCCCAAGAATTGTAGACGGTCACATAAAACCGCAAACATACTTTGTTTTTCAATTCTATTATTTTAATCCTTGCGCTCTATATGACTACATACATATGTATGTATGTATTTATAATAAAAATTTATATTCTAAAACGAAAAAAAAGAGAATTCATCCTGTGTAACGTAATGCCCACACATTTGTTCCTTTTTAACATAATCATCTTTCCGTGCGGCCCACGATCAATTTATTGAATGTGTATTATCTGCTTGCAATATACTGTCTTACTGACAATGTGAACCGTGAGAAAACACACAAGGTGTTTTGAAGTGCGCTCAAAGTGCTCCCAGTCGCAAGTCCTTAAAAATCCGTTCCCACGATTCTGTTGATTCTCATTCAATAACCGTGCGTATAGCATGCGAGCCATCTGCTACCTTCATCCATGCATTGCGTGCAACCAAACAGGATAACCTGCACAAGCAGGTAAAACAGAAAGAGAAAGATTATTTGAACAGGATATCACTTGGGCGGAGTATAAAAGGACAGTAAGTGAGTCACAAGGACATCATTCTCATTTCTACCGTCGTCGTAGACTGAACATTTTTTTACACAAGTATATTTTAGAAAAAAAAAAAACACGAAATGGAACACGTATCAAAGACACAACATTATTTGAAAGTCAAGAAACCACTGTTGGAACGTCAACGTCGTGCACGCATCAACAAGTGCTTGGATTCAATGAAGCACATCATCGCTGATCTCCAGAAAGATAATGCGATTCTGCGAATGGACAAGGCTGAAATGTTAGAGGCCACCATTGCCCATCTACGTGAGATGAAATCCAGTGATAATCAGCAGGGGCAAGTTCCTGTCGACGGTTTCCGTAATGGATACGTAAATGCTGCTAATGAGGTATCAAGAGTTCTGGCTTCAACTCGGGGAATGAGTGCAGAGTTGGGAAAAGCTGTAATGACACATCTGGGCTGTCGTTTCAATCGGCTTCAGGAGTTGCATCAAGAACAATTGAGAGCTGCCAACAATAAGACAAGTTACATGCAACCGCTTAGTGTTAGCATCACCTCAGCACCAGTTAGTCCGGCTTCATCTGGTTATCACAGTGATATGGGTAGTCCTGCTTCATCGCCTGTTGCAGCAGAAAAGATATGTGAAAAACTGTGGCGTCCTTGGTAAATAGCTTTGGCTAAACGCACAAGGCAACATTGTGATTGGATAAAGCTTTAATAACTAAACAAAAAAACCTGTGATAACGAATTGTGATTTTATAAGTATTATTGAGAAAACCTTAAATCTTTATAAAAAATAAATGAAAAAAGTATAAACAAATATATTTAATTGTTTTTATAACTGATTGTTAAGCTTAGTGATTCGAAGCTAGAATGTTGACAGGGAGCAGCGCAACAACGCATTTATGACAATAGTCAAAACAGGGAGTCTGCACATGGCTGCGCCACCTAGTTTCATTTTATTCAGATGGCATTTGAGCGGACAATGGTCGGTTATATAGCCCGTCAGAGTTCCCAAATTTTCTTTGCTGAATTCAAGTACTTTGCTTGTTTTTTTTTTTTTGTTGTAGTTGATTAATTGTTTGGTTGTCTTAGGGCCCTTTGATTGGCAGAGTGTTCGGCTATTCCTTCAGCTTCCTATTGTGTTATTGTACGATGGATACCACTGGGTGGCACTCCAAATTAGGGTTCAAGGTGACGAGTTGACGCTCAGCTTCTTTCTCCAAAATCTGCGAGACCAGGGATCCATGTTATGGTAGCATGGTTTGTGGATACGGGGTTATTAAGGAAATTGAGACAGTTTCAAGTGTGCTTTGACCATATGGTATAAGAATTAAGGGCCTTCATTGCTGCCTGACTGTATAGATATGGATATGTAGATGCAAGATTTCCGAACGCATAGCTCAATCGCACGAACCTCCAAGTGCTGCCGCATACCGATAGTTGAGACTATCGACCACAGGTCCAGTACTGCCGTTTTCCAATTTGAAACCTTCTATGTACCAGGTGTGTGCGTTGGGTGGTGGGTTGACACCTTTGTTCTCTGTTATTGCCGGAGAACCTGTGTCAGATTTAACATTACTCCTAGCTTAAATCGCTTGCGTCTTAGGTCACCATACCAGGCATAGGTAATCATTGGTTTGACAATTGCGCTGTACATCCAGTAGATAATCCGACCCCATTTTTACCGTACAAGCGTTGGCACATGAATAATGCCCTAGTCGCTGTTGATAACATTGTTTAGGTAAAAGTTCTAGTTATGCTGATTAATGTGCCGTTCTGGCGTGGTGCGGGTTGATTTTAAGGCACTTTAACTGCCTTCTGATGTCAAGTGGAACACTCATTGTACTTTACCAGGAAAGTAACCAACAAAGATCTTATCCACAGTTCTCAGCCGTTCATCTTTCCTGAGTTGTAGCCTGAGCACCATTGCCATGAACCAGTCCGCCATAATTTTGCTTTTGCAAGTGAAGGATAACCAACCTAGTTTCTAGGTACAGCCAAGTAACTGTGGTTTGATAAATCCCTTGATTTGCTGCAGAATCTTATCCAAAATGGCGTTTTGGACTAATCTGAGCTTCTCTACCATTCAGATGAAGCCTGTTCTAGACTGAAGTCGTTCTTTAAATAATTTTAAAGGCGTCGTCGTGCAGATCCCTAAAGTTTGATCTTGTCATAAATTTAGTTTTTGTTGTTAACGGTTTGAGCTCCAATCACCGTTACAGCCGAGATGAGCGTTGCCGGTGACAAGAATGCATTTTAGTTGACAGTAGATAAGCACCGTGGCTCAGTAGTTAGTGCGTTGAATTACTGAGCAGGAGATTCAAGGTTCGTATTATAGAAAACACCAAAAATAATTTTTCACGCTCGCCATCTCGCGAATGTCCGGCGAAGAGTAATAGTTGTCAAGAGAAAGCTTCTCAAAAAGTAAAAACAAAAAAAATCCTTTGCATATGCCTCTAAACTGTAGGTCCTTTCCATTCGTTCGAAAAAATAGAACGCGCAAAACACGAATGGTTACGAAAAGCTAGGCTCTGGACCACATACGGTCTGTTGCACCAAGGTAACGGTTTGGACTTTAGGAGGCGGAAATTCCTATTGGTTTCCATTTTGTGTATTGTTTTTATGATCCGTGATCGGGCTCCACTTCATTGTCACTATCTAGTTCACTTCTATATCTATGTACATTGCCTTTGACATTCTCAACCCATCTTGTTGAAAGCCTTTGCTTGTTCATTGATTTTTTTCAGTTGTGTGAAAACAATCACGAATTGCAACAACACATTTGTCCTTCAAATCTGTACTGTAGCCGTGGATTATCCCTTTATATTGAACACATGTGTACATATGCATGTATGTATGTATGTATGTCATTAAATGTTTTCCCAGATATGAGGCTTCTTGTAATTTCACTGAGTGCTGACACTTAATACAAGTTTGCAAAAACAATAGTCCGCAGAACACCGGTTAAGAACCACTGCCCTATTAGCAGTCTAAACAGAAGTCTGTGCACAGCTCGACCCCACCCCAATTTTCCATCACAATACTGTATCGCCACGATCGTGTATGTCTTACCACCATCGCCCATGCCATCAACCACCTCAGGCCAGCAAATTCCAATTAATCGATTAACTGACTCGTGCTGCCCATGAGTCCAGCACTGGACAATCAAAGGTAAAAAGAAATGATTATTAAAATGTATCTATCCACGCCACGCACGTCGCCTGCAATCATGATATCGCTACCAAGCTTACACACCCAACTTGCCACTCCTCATTCTACGCCTTTTTATTCTTCTTTTTCTTCATATTTCTCTTAATACAATTATCAACCTTCATATTTAGTATGTCACCCATGCTTCGATGTAAGAATGGCCAGCAAAAAGGAGCCAGGGAAAATATTATTAAAAGATATCCACAGCAACACTTACGGTAGGCTCCTCATGCACTCGGTCATCATTATAATGAAATCGTGCCACATAATTGCTTCCGTCTGTCCATTTACCCATCAAAGCCCCAGACACAAACACATACACATCCACACAAACAATTAACTCATTCACAAAACAGTCTCGAATGAATGGACATCCATCTACTAACTATCCTCATCCTCAGAACGTGGGAAACTTCAAGATAACCAGTGTGTGGATATCCTTAATTTCCTACCAAAAAAACTCGAAAATTATTTTTTTTCTCTGTTTTTATACCCTCTCCTTAGACTTTGTTGTTGTAGTTATACGGAACAAAGTATTGGTATCCTGAGATCCTGTCGTCTCACGCATGTGATGGCATTTTTATGTTATTTTTTTGTCTGCATGAAAACACTTAACAATTGATGGTGGTGCGTGGGAATTCCAGAAAACTTCACTTTCCCACGGAAATTTCGTATGTGCCCTTATTTTTAAGATCCCCTAGTCCTATCCCGTTTGCAACCACTGCCATCCGCTATGCTACCCTCCCTCTCGGTCGTTTCGAAAGCCGAAGCAGAAAATGTTCGAGACACCTGCCGTTTTTTATGCATAGGATTTTTCTCTGCTCACTTGAAATGCCGATACACTGTGCACACCACTGTATACTCTACACACCCCCGAAGGGTGATCCTTTTACACAATTTCTTTCTTTCTCTCTCTGTCTCTGGGTCTCTGTTCGCATTCACTTTCGGGGTTTCTTATCGGAATCGTGTACTGCCAGTGTATTTGTATTCACGTATGCGTATCACTTGTGCGTTTCGGATTTCATTCGAACGTATAAAAGCCAATGCCAGTGCGGTTCTGGAGACATTCTGAATTCGTTCTCTAAACGAGTAACACACAAAGTTCTTCCATTTTTTTTCTTTACTTTTTTCTAATAATCACGTAAAAATGTGCATCGCAATGCAAGAACAACAAAAAATTGTATCTGTATCGAAGAAGTCAGCTTCATATAGTATCAAGAAGGTTTTGAAGGCGATTTTTAAAAAGCAACAAAAACGAAATTCATCGCTGGAATCTTTGGAATCTCTGGAGAATATACGCAATTCACAAACTGAAGTTTATTACACTGAAATTGAAGATAATTCGGCAAATGAGAAATTGGATCACTTTATCATGGAAGAAGCGGGACAACAACTTCAACATCAGTCACAGGAGCAAGATATTTATGTTCCAGTTCGTTTTGCTCGCACTGAAGTTGGAACATTCTTTTGGACAACAAATTTGCAACCTGTCACGAGTATTGTTCCCGCAGCCGACGAGGATTTACTGCAGCCAGCATATTGTTATAGCAACAGTCAGTATCCGCAATTGCAGTTTGGTGATCGTTGGGCACAGGCTTAAAATTGGTGCGTTGGGTCAATAACTCCAAGAACATTACTCAGGAAGACGGTGACAACTGTCTGAAAAGAAGAAAAAAAGCTTTAAGATGAATATTGTAAGATTGTGATAAGGATTAAGAGATATTTAAGTTGGTATTTTTAAACATTTATAGTTTAATTACAAAAAAATTATTATGTGATAAAAAGAGCTTTACATTTTATATGAAAAAAGTAAATACAAATATTTTATATACAAAAATTAATTTCTTTTGTTTTTCGTTTTGGTTTGTTGTTCTCTTCTGATTGGGTTTCAGCTGATTGGCTAAAAAGTGTCTTTTACTGGGCATACCGAATTGGAGACCGTCAGTTTAAGTTTTGAAGTTTATTTGCTAATTATTTTCATACGAAGTAATGAAATATTTAAGTACCAGAATGAATGATATGGGCTGAGTTCATAAAAGCAAAAAAGTTTGCAGTAAATATGCTACAAAGGTTTTGGTAAACCTTTATGAACACGAAACTCACTGCATTGTTGCAAAAATCATGCAGGTAGGAAATTGTGGTTTATAAATGCATGCAACACATTTGACAGAAAAGTGAGAAATGAGGTTCGATTGTTTTTTATTTTATACTGATTTCAAGGCAACTGGGCGACAATGACTAGGAAGTATTTTATTAATTTTTTTTAAATGGCACGGTCTTTGATAATATGTACATACATATGATCGTACTTTTGTATGTAAATTCATCTTCTTCAGCAAGAACTGGAAAAATGCGAAAAAGTAGAAGAATATTGCAACCAGCTAGTCACCCTTATTCCGTGTGGCGTTTAAGTGGCTTTTTTTAGCCATTTCGCCAGAAAAACGCCATATTCGAATTACGTGTGGCGTTTTTCTGTCGGTGAACGCCATTTAACGTTCATTTAACACCTTTTGGCATTGAACGCCTTGTGGAACCCATTGTTTGACGACAAATGTCGTTTTTTTTCTTTCACGCTTATTCCGCGAGGAGCTTAACGCCAAAAAACGCCATTAAAAACGACGATTTTTGTCGTTCAGAAAATACTGAACGCCTAAGAGCAAAAATCAGTTCAAAATATAAGTTTTATGAATTTTTAATTTATTTGACCATCGAAATTAATTTATTTTGAATTATGGGGTAAAAGTAAAAAGTAATAAGAAGCAGTTTACGAATTTAGTCGAGTTAATGGAAGCAAATATACATTTGGATAAAGGATTCAGAAGAATGGCAGCAAGCTTCAATACCATCGGTACCGATGCCGAACTTGTAGTTTGAGGGAGATGATTTTTCATTTCGTCCAGCAAATATACGAATGCTTCCTTGAACAATCGAAAAAAACATCTTGAATCTGAAAAGCCTCTATATATGTATGTATCAATTTTAAAGTGAGTTTTATCTTGCTACTTACTTCGCATCCGGCAAATCCAACGGATTAGATTTTGTTCTTATATTTCTTCGTATGTGAATGAGATTTTTTTTTGCGTATAATCTTCGTCGCTACTCCAAAACATTGCAATACTATTCATATTTATTTTCCAACTTATACTTTCACGACTTTGTTTTGAATATTTTGAAATTTTGTTGCAATGACAGTGGATCGCATGTGGAATGTAAATCTACTTACCGTCGGAGGCGTTTTTTGGCGATCAATTTTTGGAATAACATTTGAAAAATGAAACGCCTCAAAAAACAACAAATGGCGTTTTAGAAAAACGCCACACGGAATAAGGGTGAGTAATTGAATGAAAGAAATTAAAATTAGGAAATTAATCTCACAGTTGAAGCAGCCAACAAATTACTCGCTACAGAACGTACACATAAAGTTCAGGTGGGTTAAGTGCAGGGTAGTTCAACAGTATATCGCGCCTACAAAAAGCTTCAAGTGCCTTGAATACGACCATATCGCCGAGCACTGCAAAAATGAGGTGGACCGTGCAGAAACGTGTCGGCATGGAGCATACGGCCAGAAAGTGCACTATGTGCCATATATGCTCGGAATAGTAAAGATTGAAACAAGCACACGACTGGAAGCACTGCACACTAAAATGCTAAATGATAAACCTCAACAACTGCGAAGCCCCTGTTTTTACAGACAGTCAAAGAGGACTAAGCAAATCTAGCCCTTATATGCGATCAGTACAAAACCTTTTACGTCAATGCAAGATGGGTAAATGACTCCATTAAGAATGCATTGATATGCACGTTTGGAAACTAGACATTTGACCAAAAACACAAACTATAGGCCAAATTTGACCTACGCCAAAATTAAGGGCACATACTTCAGATTTACGCCTCACCTAGTGGAAACATGGCAGAGTACCAACAGGTGCTGAACGTATTTGTGGATATGTGAGAGAAAATTAAGTAATAAATAATTTTTAATTTTGCATCAGTATATTCGTAGTTTACTTCAAACCTTTTTTTTATTATTTTTTTATTACAACTAAAAATGTTACGAGTACTTGAGCAGAAACATCAGTCACACTAAATGCTTCTTCTTCAGGGTGCATTTTTTCTTTGCCTCTTCAACTAAATAATAAGCCGGGTATACATTTGCATTCATGGTTTTAAGCTGCTGGCGCATATTTTTGTACTGCAAAGTACTTAATTTTACCAGCTGATAGCGAAAGTCACTTCTGTCGCAACAGCGGTTTCGCTTGTCTTTCTAGTGCTTACCAGTTCATGTACATACATACATACATACATATTTATCGTCTTTGTACTTTGGATGCACATTCGTCGAACAGTTTTGAAGGTCGTCTAAAACTGCGTTTGGAATGCTATCGAAAATTTGGAAAAGCAATATTTTCAGCACCAAAACCAGGCTGAGACTGTTCAGATTCAATGGTACCATTATACGGGTGTAGTATAGGGAAGGTTACCAACACTTTCACTAGAAGGCTGCAAAACATAGTAAATGGATTTCTACACAACATCTTAAGGATTTTTTGGCCGAACCGTATCTCCAACGAGCAGCTTTATTTAAGAACGGGTCAAGAACATATAGACGTCACGATTCGGAGGAAAAAGTGGCAATGGATTAGTTATACCCTACGATGTGAAAACAGCTCCATTGCAAAACAGGCTATGCAATGATATCCACTCAGCTCGTCAGGCAAAAGAGTGGGGTGGTCTAAAGAAAAATTGCGAAGAACAGTCGAAAAGGAATCGAGATTACTTCGAAAACTGGAGATTGGCGTTGTAGATGCCCTATGCCCCTCGAGGGGTAATAAGTAAGTAAGTATTGTATGTCGGAAATTTTTTGGAAAACATGCAATGTAAATCTTGTGAATCTTCCCAAAGGATTTAACAACAGGCGACCTATGAAAATTTATAAGGCGTTTATTTCGCACCTAAAACATGAAATTTTTTTTAAAGATTTTAAGACTGTATAAGTTCATCAACTTTCGTTATTACACAAAAAATGGAAGAATCTTAAAAATCCAATGTTTAACTCATCACCTTATCAAACTAAAACACTTACTTCGCCAATAATGTTGGAAACGTCCGTTGTATAGTAACTTGATAAGTAATTTTAATAATCTTTCCAAAAAGTAAACAAGGATGATAAAAACGTTAGGGACTGTTATTGTCATTTCAAAATGCAGACGGCCGGTGCTTAAAAACGGTAATGTGAACATTACAAATCGTGAAGAAGTGGCCAACGAATTTTGTAAATATGTACATATGTACTTTGCTTTTATTGGACAATTTACTTTCAGGTAGTCTGCCTACTTCTAGTAGCTGTTGCGCAAAGTCTGAAAATCAAAGCAATGTTTATAGAACTGGCTTCGTTTAGGAATCTATAACGGGATTTGAATTGATTTCGAATTTTATTCTAAAGAGAACTGAGCCCTAGTAAGTAGATTTTTTTTTTTTTTTACTTAGCATTATGTTATTTTCAGTTTGTCGAAAATTAGTTAAGACACGTACCTCAGTCTATCTTAATCAAAAACATTTCTTTATTCCAATGCAGTTTAGTTTTAGGACTGATCTTTCCACTGAAGATGCTCTATTGGACTTTTGTTGCATCATTTTTAAGGGATGAGAAAAATTTGTGAGCTGGCCTTTTTGTTTATGTAACTGGGCCCTTTGACACGGTTGACCACAGGATTTTCTTAGATAAATTGTATAAGGCGGGCTTTAGGGGCATTAAGTATATACAAGTCGTTTCAGTCTTATCTAAAAGATAGAGTACAAAGTATAAAGACAAAGACAAAGTAAAGGCTCTGAAAGGATACGGGAAGAATTTTCAAGATAGTTAGGGACAAACTGAAAAGTTGCACGGCAGCTGCACCGACACTCTCGAGCATCAATGATAATAGAGAATACGGAAACAATACTACCCATCATCCCGGACGATGTAAATTTATTTATATTGTATCCTTTGAAAACAAAATAAAAGATAAATAAAATACCACCCATCATAACTGCAAAAGTTCTTGAAGTAGCGGCCACAATAAAAAGTAACAAGGAATGTTACAAATTTTGTCCTGAAGAAAACCATTAAAAGTCAACCACAAATGTTTGTGAACGTCTGCACAAGGCGCTTGGCAGAAGCAAAATTTCCTCTGTAATGCTAACAGAGGTTGGTATTAATATCAGAAGGTCACAAGCCCGTCGTCATAGAGACTGCTGTGCATTCTAGAAGAGAAAGCGCTTTTTTTTTATAATTTGCACGCACTCAAGGGGTTATGAATACCCTTTGCGGGCGTTGGAAATGTAGATAGAGAGAGAGAAAGAGATTGGTGCAGTGGTTTGAAACTCAGATGTGTTAGGTTTCACATTAGCTTCAGGGGTGGTATCCAGATAACTGGGGAGATTTGTTGTCATTATTTTTTTGTCTTCGCTTCTGATTCACAGTATTTTTTTCGCAGTCCACCTGATACCATAAGCATATCAATTATCAACAGAGCGAACAATTTCTCCAGCCATATGACAATTCTACTGCCAGTGTTATGCCTTTACAGTAGTGTTGTCATAAGCTTTCTCAATTGCTCGGACTGCCTCTTATCATATAATGCTTACTTAATGACATCAGGGATTGAACTGTGAAGCATCAGCTCGACAAACGATGACGCTACCACTACACCATTGCCACCCCCAAAATAGAATTGCTGGAAAATAAATAGAAACTGGAAGTGTCCCCCAAGTAAAAAAATGTCGATCCAAGCGCCAAATTCAAAGTCTTTGAAAGTGTTATACGGTACATCATGTGCTACGCAGAATAAGTTTGGGGTGCCGCGCAGTATGAAGAGGTAGAGAAACTGTAAACTGATGAAAAAATGTTTATGTTTGCCGGAAAATACGCGGAACTACATGTTACACTTAGAAACTGGGCTGCTGCTTTTATACATCTTCACGTTTAGACTGCACTTTCGTTGTATCTTGAAAGTAATGGCGATTCCCAGTTACCACCCCTCATATGAGTATTAGTTGCTCTAATCGAGAATAATAAATTCAACACTCGGAGGGGGAACTGTCCGGAAGAGGGTTTTCAGAGGATTGGGGGGTTCTCGCTCCCCTTATATGGTTCCTTTTAGTATTGAGATCTTAGTAATTCTGAAGGAAAACGGCTTCATCCTGACTTCGGGGAAATGTCTTCCGATACTGAGTGAAAAGCTCAACTTCGCACTACGTACCTATGTACATAATAAATGCGTCAGCAGCAAAGGGCTGGAAAGTAACTCCTCAAAGACGGAGGTACATATGTGGTTCCTTTAACTACGAAGATATCTTTCCCTACCTTCAGACCCCCAAATATCGGGGGCGTTAAACTCAGTATGTGGGCGTTGTCTTGTGTTGTTGTGAATCCAGGGCCTATTAATCGCAAATCCGACTGTAAGGCGTGTTCTGCTAATAATTTTTTATTCTTATTCTTGATTCTATAGATGCGGATGAGGTCTTTAACACCGACGGAAGAAAATATCCCCAGACCAATATTGAACCACCGCCATGCTTGATTATCGGAACTACAAATCTAGAGAGAATCTTTTCTGCACATTTTCATTTCCATTTCAATTTCATTTTTTTCAAAAAACATAAAATTTGGACTCGTCTGTCTAATATCCAGTCCTGGTGCTTTCTTCCTCAATCTATCCGCTTGATTTCGATTTGAAACCGTGGTAAAGATCTTCGTAAATTGCAATATGTATTTGGCTAAGTACCAACTATCAGATGAGGATACGTCAGCCATTCCTTAGAGATACCTGATTAGAAAGGGTGCTCTAGGGCGTACTATTCTCCAAGGCTTAACTCTCAAACTAAATTCCTATGAAATTACATTGCGAGGGGAGCTCTAACTGAGGGAACAATCTTCTTCTAGGAATCAGCAGGGACCACAATAGACCATTAGGTCGAAATGCAAGATAACCTTACAAAATAATACTTATAATACCAGCAACAAAGCACAACGTGCTCCATTTTTAGTTAAGAAGAACAAGATAAAAAAAAAATCCCTTATTACATGCCTACAATCAGTATCATTATCATCATAATCAAATCATCAACCAAAGGTTGCGTATGTCCATTATAAAGCCCACCTTTTCGTTGGCTGCTCATCAAGAATTCCATAAGGAACGCGCCTTATAATTCCTGAAAAACTTAATTGACTGACCATAAGATCTCCAAACACAGACTGGCGCATTCCTTAGAAGGCTACAACTGTCAGTAACTTCATCAACAATTCAATCCACAGAGAAGTAAACCAACAAACGATCATTCTCCTTCTCAATCACCATCACTGGCCAATGACAGTAACAATAATTCACTTTGCGCATGTAGCGCATATCACACACAGCACACAGAGATGCCTACCTACATTAAAGCAATTAAATTAACATGCAATGCAAACGAATGCATTAATTGTCACCGCTCGAGGCAATTTTAAACAGAAATGCACATTCCGAGGCATTTCGGTCCTCAACGTCCTCTAAAAAAGAGTCACAGACGAAACGCACACAGACAAAAATTAATTCTAATTAAAAATGATTTTAAAATGCACAAAAGCAGTTCCAACAAGACACAACATACAAACCCAGGAGTGCACAGGGTTTTGAAATCCCATCCGCATTCATCGTCAGGCCACAAGATATCAATCTTATACTGAAGGAGTCTAATTTCTTTGTTTTACAGTGAGGCAAATCAGGGGTAAGTCAAATTTACCACACCAAATTAAGGTGAGCTCGACTTCCAGTACTGCAGTTTGGCCAAACTACAATGTGGCATTCGCACGTTGACAAGCTTGTGAACAGCGAATTTGCTGAATTAAATGTCACTTTAAGTTTTCGGGCGTTGTTGGTTAGGTTAGAACTTTGACGCCCGAAAGTCACATTGTGGTTTGTTCATTATGGCATTTGCGCCGTCGCGCTTTTGATATATTATTTAGGAACAACGCGTACATAAGGCGTAACACGAAATGTTACTTCAGGCATTTGGTCGGTTTTTGAATGAAAATATATAAGAAACCAAGTAAGTTGCGGATTAAAAGATATTATTTATTTAAAGATAAGCATTCAAATATGCCCACAATGCAAGCAACTTACTAGCTATGGGGGAAAAAGAAATCTTAATCTTAATAGGCGTACTGACGATCGGCAGTATGGCCAAATACTAGGTATAAAGACCCCGGGCTGCTACAGGAACTGTCAAGATGAAGAGGAAGCAGAAACCATGAAACATTTACTCTGCGACTGTCCAAATCTCCACAACCGTCGCTTCCTCCAACAGACTCTTTGAAGAACTGAGCGAGCTGGCACAAGCATCGCTAATGGATTTAAAGGGATTCATAAAGTGCACACACTGGTTCGGTTAAAAATCAGAGAACTAGAAACAGTGTTAGAGCCCAAAGGGTACCACAGTGGCACAATGCCCCCGTGTAAGGAAGCACCTTTCGAGATGCACATCCCCCTCAACCCAACGTTACCTATTGCAATATGATTTTCCCCTAGACAAATTGGTAACCGTGAAACGTCACCCTTGTTGGCTGTGAGTAGTGGGACACAGGAAAATATGCTTTCTCAAACACAAGACAGCAACATGTTCCATGACAATCCAGTAACGCCTGACTCCACAAATAGATCCAAAAGACCTTGTTTAGGTTAATTCCCCGTGGATGATTTTTTTTGGAAACATCTCGCAGAAATTTCTGCAGTGCTTCAACAACCAGAAACTCGATCACAAAGACTTGTTGGCACAAAAGTTGAAGATTCTTCCAGAAGAAAGTATAATTCGAATGCATCCTCAATGATGGAAATGAGGAAATCTTTGCATATTTAGAAAAGTAAAACCCTTATATTTTATTGGTAAATTCCAATTCCAATGAAAGTCTGGACAAAAAGTTGTAAGCAATGGGTCTAACTCTTGGAAGCGATTTCGTTTCTTTTCGCCATAGACCTCGATGGATAATTTCGTCGTCGGTTATGTTAAGTAGATAGGTGCCTTGTGACTTGCTTGTCACTGCTCAGTAAACCAACAGACGGTTCCATTGTGCCCATTCGAATTGTTTTTGAACCTTGGGAAGTTACATTTTTGTCTCGTCCTAAGTATTGACGCATTCTGGCGAACAATATGCTGAATCATTCAGTTTAACACAATGTGTTAAACAACAGATGCCTTCATTTAAGCAGCATATTCAGTATTGTCTGCAGAATACGGCATCTCGCCACAAGAATGCTAAAGACATTCTCAATCACACGCCAAGCGCGTGAAAAACGTTTGTTAAAGTTGAATTTTTCATCGTCCAATAGGCTACCTGGATAGGGGGGTATTAATTGACGGTAAGTTTAATTCGCCCTTTAATAGTTTTTCCCCAAAAAGTGGTTCAGTAAATATTCCACCATCGCTTTGGCTTCCATATGCACCAATGTCAACGGCAATGAAGTGTAGTTGGCGCCATATGCAACAAGATGGACAATTAATTGAACAGCTTAGGGGATAGAATCCATCCAGGTCCCTAGTCAAGTTGAGTCCCATCGCTGTCTTTCTGAAGAATTTTTACTTGCATGCAAAACTTCGCACCTTGCATTCCCTAAGAGAGCATATAAAGAGAAGTCCATGTAACACTTTTTTTTTCCTATTGTCGATTGATTTCAATGGTTTTGTAAAGTTGAAAGCTTGAGAGCCAATGTTTGATATGACATTTCGGAAAGCCGTCCACAATCAGCGCTAACATAGTATCAATGTAGTTCTCATGTATGCATGTGCTTGTTGGAGACATTGTTCAAAAAGTAATATGTGAAGCAAACGACCTAAGCAACACCGGTTATCCAACTCAAGGTTATGTGAAATACCTAGTGATAATAATAAAACGCAAGCAAGAGTCCGATATTACCTACCGAAAGACTGGAAAATGTCCTATCATCAAAAACGGTCACCATTTCATATACCAGAAAATGAATTCAATAAGCCTCAACTAAGCCACATTAATATGGTGGGAAAAACAGGACTGGACTATGCTCAAACTGCAATTCAAAAGGTACAGATACTCATCTGTGTAGGTAATACGAGTGCGATGCGCACATTCCCGACAATGGCACTAGAAGACCTAATTGGCCTCTCACCCCTTTAAATAAGAGTTAAAAAGACTGCTGTAGTCACTGCTCTGATTTGACAGAGCATGAGGATCCTTAACAAAATTCCACCACTATATTCACCGACAGTATGTGTGACTGCCCACACAAATAAATTTGAATCATCCCTTCAAAATCGCACCCACTAGGAGAATCCACAGCTCCCTTAATTGGAACGATAGATCGACTGGTTCAAAATAAGAAAAGGTGTGGGTGCCAGAATATTTGTTCCCAATTATAAATCTGCTGTACCACTAAATCACAATACTCCATGCACAAATGCAATCTGTTGATGTAGAATTGTATTTTTCCCTACAAAAGACCTGTAAACTTAAGTCCACGAGTATTGTTAAAGCTCGCTTTAACTCTATGCGTTGATGCAATTAACCTTAAAATAGTTTTTTTTTGACTCTCCTTCTCGTTGGGCCCCACTGAACTCACGCAGTTACTCCTACCTACAAGTGCAAGACCGAATATGTATGCTAATAGCAACACGTGTTTATTTTAACTGTCAGGGAGGCATAAAGAACTCTGCGCTTAGAAGTAAACAACAACCAAAGACAAGAATGAAAAGTCCTCATTCCGCATTTCGAAAATGTATCTATGTGTACATCATAATAATAAGAGAAGGAGATTGCTTTTTTTTATTTAAAGGTCGCTTGTGGGGAATACCCCACATGAATACGAAATCCCTTCTTGAGTCGTTTGGGTTAGAAGTGAAGGCAGCTATCATCAATGTGTGACACGCATACGCAAGTGGTGGAGCGCACACAAGTGGCCGTTGAAGATGTAAAGATAAAGGGAATTCATCCGCCTCAGTGCGGGAGCACGTTCTAACTTTCCCACAGAATTCCCACATGCCGAGCAGGCGCGCAGACACTTGGTTGTGCGCTAGCTGGCAAGCGTTGATGTTGATGGATACTTTGATGTGATGACACGAACGCGGATAATGGCGCTGGCATGCATACAGTTAGGGATTTTTGGTATAATGAGGGTCAGACAGAAGAGGGAATTTCTTAGCTGTGGAACGTTGCTTGAATCTTTGAAAAGGGAACTGGGGAGGCACATGGCTTAAAGATGCCCCTGTAGTGGTTTATTATTGCATTATCGGCATCTGGAAGTAATCTGAAGGGTATTGCATCCTTGTTCTTAGGATTGCACAAGTTATTGTGAAAGTTTTTCTAGCACTTAAGTAAATGTAAATGTCGTGCTAAATGCATTCACTTGAATCAGTGAGACTCAGCGCTCAGGTTATTTATATGTAAGAAGATCATGTTAAATAGAATAGAAGTGGGGGCCATATCCCAGTGGTCAGGTCAGTCCATGGGACTAGGGAGCGAGAGGTTCGAGGTTCGAATCGCAGAAAATACCAACAAATTTATTCACGGTGCCACCTCTCCCGAATACCTGACAAACGTTCGAGAGTAATAATTGTCATAATAAAACTTCCCAATTACAAAAAAAGCTGCAAAATGTAGGTCCCTTCCATTGGTACCAAAGAATAAAACATGTACAACACGAATGGTCACGAGAAGCTAGACCTGGGCCTCAAACAACAGTCCTCTCCAGTTAGCCCGGTCCTTAGCTAACTGTCTCATTGCGCGTTCCAAGTTGGATGAAGTCCTTCTTCTTCTGCGCGCCACCTAAGGCGAAGTTTCCTCTAGTGCGTTGCCTCTCCGGTTTATATTCGTCGACAATGGTGTCGAGGATCTGCAGGATCTACTGAAGTGTGAAATTTGATCGACTGTGGATTGCCCTGATAAGGGTTGCTGACGAAGGGTTTCAAGCGTTCACACAATATGGCAGATAAGATCATACACGCTATGTTGAGGAGGCTGATACCTCTGTAATTGCCGCAGTTGAGGGTTCAGCCTTCGTCCTTCTTTCCAGTGTCGCTTTGTATGCCTCTTGTTTTGGCTGCATATGGTTGCCGACATTCTTAATCAAACCAGGGATTTCTTGGTGGTGGTGGTGTAAATCTTGCACAGCAGTTCCAGCGTCTGCGATGGCATGTTGGCGCCGTTACCACTGATTTTTGGCGCTTGGCGTTGGCAGCAAAGGACTCGCGGAGTGATTTCGGGTTACGCGTTCGGTGAACATTCTGGCGGTCTCTTACGCTTGCAGCTTTTTGACGTTATATCTTCTCAACGTAATTTTTCTTTGTTGTGGCAGTTGGAATATCCGCATTCGTATTTGACAGCAATAACGTAGTGATCTGAGTCGATGTTACATGCTCGTGGAGACATGCTTACCACGATTTTACCTTCATGTTTAGGACATTGCTCTAAGCATTGCTCTAGACAATGCTGGGCGAAACCCACAGGCAGTAGGGATCAGTAAAGTGGGAGGGTTATGATTATCCTGATCATAACCCTACCGAACAAAAAGGAAAAAGAAGAAGGTTTAGGGCATTGCTCATAAGTCTTGTCAATGAGCTTTTACAAGCATTCTTTGATGCCATCCTTGTCCTCTGTGGGGCATGAGCGCATACTGGGCTAATATTGCAAAATTTAGCCTTGATGCGGATTCACGTAAGATACTCGCTCACGTGTCAAAAGCTCAAGACTACTTGCCTAAGTCTGCTGCGTATAACAAATGCACACCCGAATAAGCGCTGCTTCTGCTCTCACGAAATGATTAGAATAGGACATGTCTGTGGAGGGGAGGCATAAGATATGTGCCATGCTACGGGGACTTACGGCACCTGCGCACTATATTAAGTAAGTAAGTAAGTAGGATATAAGGGATGCTGGGTGCTAGTGTGTGGAGTGGAGGACAGACCGCCCTCTTGTATCGTGGCTGGAGACAAGAGGCTCTAGGTGCTATTTCTCAAAAGAATTGACCAGGGGGATATCATTTGGATGTGTCTTCAAGACATAGGAGGGTTGGCCAAATCTATGCCGATATTATCCAGCACAAATCTGATTCTGTTTCAACCAGTACATTGAACGGACATTGCAAAGAGGAATTAGCCTATTTGGTTAGCTTAGATTTAGTTTAGGTTTTTTCCTTCGGTCTCACATCTAGCTAATTGAGTTAGGTCCTTATAGGTTTTGCTTCCTATATCCTCCAATTTTCTTTTTGTTTTTTGTCCGTCTTCAGTCAACTTATAGTAGCTTCCTTCTTTTTTTTTACTTTGCACGAGAATTTCGTGTGCTGAGCAGGTGGTGTATGTATGTATTTATGAGGAGTGACAATAACCACCCTGTCCGATAAGCTGAACCCTAACCTCACTTACAACACAGTGGGTATAGAACTTTATTTATTTATTCACTTCTTAAGGCTCTTTTTCATTTGAGCATTAAAAAAGCTCTAAATAGCGGAAGGAATGCAAAAAAAGTTCACTATACAAATTTAAAATATCTAACTTTAACGGTGGAGGGGATGTAACTGATCTTCAAAACCATTTAGGGACTATCACAGGGTGGAAAAATAAGTACTGCAACACAAACAGAATTGTTTCTACTGGTTCCATCCAAGCTTTTAACGAACAGTAGTTACCCGATCGTAAGCAATTCAGGTCCCAGCTGGCGTAGTAGTCTCAATGAACCAAAGATGGTATCAGGCCACGCGGGAGTAGAGGGGAATAAAGTAGCTGACAAAGATCGCTTGGTTTTAAGCTAAGGCAGTTCAAAGAGCTTCTCGGAAATTAAAGGTGCAAGGTCAATATAATCATCACTGTAAACTTAAGTCGCCTTGAATAGAAGACAACGCACAGATGGCAGATTTTAAAAAGATGTTGAGCAAACTTCTTACGGAATGTGCAGCAAAAGAAGGAAAAATCTAGATGCATACCAACTATCAGAGAAAGATCCACCATTGTTGAAGAAAATTGTATTGAAGGAGATGCTCTAAGTCGAGTATCTCATCGACTAGACCTCTAAGTTTGAGGGAGCACATCTACAATGGTAACAGTGCGCTAAGCCCCAAAATCAATCTAGGCGCTCTCAGTTTCCTGGCAATATAAGGGTACTTTTGTAGTAGAAGGGGCTTTCGCATAAATACATGCCTGTCTTCTAACTGAGCTTGAAAAAACGACGTGCCTGATTTGCACTAGGGGTTTGCCGATTATACCGAGCTCTTCTAAGATGCATACTCTAATAAACTTTATCTTGATACATATGTATGTATGTACAAACTTATGGTATATGCAGCATAATCAAATACATCCACCAAGGCGACTTTTTGTATATCTCTAACTGGTGCTTACATAACACTTATCTTGCGACTACGGTCTTGCTAAGGTTCTCTCTGATGTTTTTTTTTTTTTTTTTTGCATAGGTATTCTGTGGGTCGCTGTGGGAGCGGGTCCTTCCCAGGTAGTGTGGAACTTTCATCCACCAAACCCACAGGGAGCTTTTCTTCTTGACACCATCCACTCTTGAACCGCTTTCGCATTACTTCAGAGTGGTGTCGTTTTCAATACCCTACGGGGAACCGGACTTTTTTGCGGGTTTGTATTTTCTTCGAGCCGGTTTTGCCACTTCATCTTATTAAATTTTCTTCGCTTTTTTTCACGCGCAGTACAGTTTCAATATACAAAGCTATCTTATTCCAGCTCTCATCGTTTTCTAGCATTGTTCTGATGACATTTTGTGGGGTTATCTCACGAAACTAGCTTTCCAACAACCGCCTTTGCACACACCATCTCCTGCAGTGGAAGAACCTGTGTTCCGCATCGTCGTTACTCGCATCTTCGTAGGGCATGCTGGGCTCGAAAATATCCGTGACCGGTGAGAAACTGAGTCAGGTAGTAATTGACTTCTCCATGCTTCCGCTCAGTCCACATTCTTAGATCTCCGAGAAGTCGTCTGGTCCACTCTTCTCTGGTCTCTCTCTCCATATAATAAGATTGCTTCCGTCAATGACATCAGAAGACGACGTTTGCTTGGTCTGGGCGCGCTGGTATTCGCCATCAATCTGCTCAAGGCAGCAGTAACTGACGCAGCCTTGTCAGATGCCCGCCTTATATGTTCCCAGAAGGATAACTTCGTGCCGATGGTTACTTCCAGGTTTTGTCTGCACCATCTCTGTTCTCTCTGATGTAAGAATACCAGAACTTCAGCTATTGCGTAAATTTAAGGTAGACCAGGGTGTGCTTTACACGTCCTTCTTGAGTCAGTGCAACACACGTTTCAGGGTTTTTCAGAACTATAACCCAAGAAAGAAGTACAAGTCTCTTACGAAAAATGAGCTCGACTTATTTGCGGGGAAACTAAAAAAAATGTTCTTTGACATCATCCTGGAAAAAAGGCGATTTTCGCGTATGCAGCCATTTTCTATTCTCATAAATCTAGAGCAAAAAGTGCGATATCTGCTTTCCTAAGGAGAATACGATCGCAACAATGCCGCACTTTCATCTTAGAGATGTGCGATTTTTCCAATGTAGCACGTTTGGAAGAGCTTCATTTACTCACTGATATTTCACTGTGGTGCATACTTCTATCGACGTTATTATAAAACCCAGTTGCTAAAATAACGAAGCAAATACAGTTATTATGGTCTTCTGACAATCCAACCCGAAATCGAATCGTGACTAAAATGTGTTTGCTGAACCTAAGCCGCCCGATCATTTTATGTTAAATTTTCGTTTAGTGTCAAACCCTTGCAAGCACCCGAAAGGCACACTCTTCTTAACGAAAATTCGAAGATTACTCAAAATATTCAATGGGATTAAGCATGATCTTAAAACCAATCTGAAAGTGACTGTCATACTACATGAGAATATCAAAGTCTCCTCGTGCTAATCGCGTGCGAAGCCCTACCAAATTACATCAACAATTTTCTACAACTGCCTTGAATTTATTTCAATCTCACGCTAAAAAGGTTGCAGTAGTTAAATCAAACATTCTCTGCAGCGCCTTCCCCATCCATTGTTGCAAGAAACGATCTTTCGCTTCTTCCTCATTACACCTTCAAGTGGACGAACACAAAAACAAAAACCGACGCCAACCGACACAATTTATTGCTTTTGCGAAGAGGAAAGAGGTAAAACAACCCAACGCCAACGAAAAGAAGTGAATGACTCTGGGCTTCTTTATTTCTTGTGGCACGAAGACCGTCCGCTGGAACTACCATCCATAACAAACCAAACCAACCCATCGGTAGCATTAAAAGGTGGTGGCCCCAAATTACACGTTCGAACGGATTATGCATTCAGGAGGAGTGTACGGATTTCTTTTGTTTCGAAAACTTTCCCAGGCAATCAGTCGGCTGACTGAAGCCTGGGATTCGTTTTTTTTTATTTTTGTTCGTTATTTTCTCCCCTTTTTCTTATAACTAATTCGTTTCATCCGGGATTATGAGTTGCATACTTCTTATTGTACAACTTCCCATTAACGATTGAGAAAGGGTCAGTCAGTGTTTCATGATTAAATTAGGGCTCCTGAGGTGGAGAAATGCCTGGAAGATCGCCGATAGCAGGCAAAAGTTCCTTTTATCGTATAAAAACAAAAAATTGTATCTCTCGGATTCTTGGAAACAAGTATAATCTTATTATGGACCACCCAACTAATGAAACATTCCCTAAACCCTTCCTAGAAACTCGTTGTGCGTGATCTCATAAATATCACGTACAAAAAAAAAAAAAAAAACCCAACCAATCGTCACCTAAGATCACAGATTGTGAATGAGAATTATATCCGTAGCGCGACCCCACTTAAGATGAAGATGACCCACTTTAATGATCATTATGCCACGTATCCGACCACTTATCTCATGAAAATGATAGGCGGACGGATAGTAGAGAAAAAGAAAGAACCTGTGCCTTGACCTTCTTTATGTCGTTGTGGTATCGTATCTACCAAAGCTATTGAGACTGAAGACGGCAGTTTCGGGCATGAGTCAAACGCTTTTCTATATACCGTGGGAAAGTGTATCTAAGGTGCAAAAAAAAAGATAGCAAACACCGAAATACACAGAGTGGAGCTTTGTATTATAAGTCGGCTGCGCTGAGTTCCACGACTTGGATGAGTGTATCGTGTTGGAATCGAAGTGTTTATATTTATCTTTCGACAACTTTGGCATTTATCTGTTTCCGATAAATTTGAATGAGTATGGTCGATCGATTTATTTTCCCATGAGAATTCAAAGTGGGTTTCGGTAGACGATTTATATTTATTTTTGTGTAAGAACTTCTGCACGCTTTGTTAGTGTGCATAAATTAAAATGATTTCTAATCTTTCCCCGTAATTTCTATTTATATTTATTTTAATTTTCTCTGTATGTAGACAGTTTAATCAACAGTTTCAATAGATTAATATTATTTATCAACAAGACCCTGGGTGCAAAACAAAACTTCAACGATCAACAAGGTTATGACCAGGAAAGGCGTCGCATCCCTGATTGGATTGGATTGGATTCTATCCACGCAACAAAGCAGAAAAATAAAACTCGAGTGTGGAGGATCGCTGAAAACTATTATAAAACTGACCCGAAGGCAGCATTAGGGGTAATGCTTGATCTCACACCATAGACATGGGTTATGCTGAGTGCTGCCAGGATGCATCAGATACAAGAACTTAAACCCGGCGAAAATTCACAAACAAACGAATCTTCAGACACGATGCTCAAGAGATTTTGGATCTCCAGAAAATTCGAAGTGGTTATCAGTGACCGCCAAGAATGAAGCAACAAATGTCTCAACTCACCACCCAACGCACAAATCTTTTTCGTAGATGGCTCCAAATCAGAAAATGGTAGTACCAGAGCCGGGTTCAATGATGCCCGCATCTACGTCTATACAGCCAAGCAACTTTATTGCCCTTAATTAATATGTATACGGTAGGGTCAAAGCACGTATGGGGCTGTCTCAATCTCCTTAATAGCCTCGCGTCCACAAACCAGGTTATCATAACATGGATACCTGGGCAAGAAGACTTTGACGAAAATGAACGGTCTTCATTCATCATGACGAAAAGAGGAGCTGAGCGCCCACCCATCAGCCCACAATAATACAATGGGAAGCCGAAGGATTCACCGAATACTAGGGGCTACCTAACCGGACATTGGTCACTCATTTACCTTCTTCTTTCCTTTTGCTCGGCGAGGTTATGATCAGGATCGTAGAGATCATAACCCCCCCACATTACTGCATTCCTACTGTTCCGCGTGTGGGGTCCGCTGATTCGACCTCAGAAAGTATCTGCAGGCCTCCCGGTTTCGGATCACTTCGTCACTGAGGCCAATCAAATGCTGCTGTTTTTGGATTTGTGTGATCCAGGAGTTGTTTACCCTGCCTCTCTTCCGCGCTTGTGTAGGAACGTTGATCGACATTGCCTTTTTGACAGGGTACATAGGATCCCTACTTCGAACATGTCAATACCAACTGAGCCGATCGTGCTCCAATTTTTTCCAGATGGGTTCTTTGACGTGAAGGCTTCCTCGGATTTTCGAACTTCTAATTCGATCAAGTTGTGTTATTCCTGCTGTCATGCGAAGCATCTTCATCGCAGTTGCCATTAATTTGCTCTCATACTTTTTGCACATTGTCCAGCATTGCGAACCGTATGTGAGCGCCAGACGAACAACTGCGGTGTAAAGCCTTCCTTTCAGCTTAGGGTGCATTTTCCGGTCACAGAAGATTTCAGAGTTTTCCTGCCACTTCATCCACCCTACGCTTATGCGATGATTGATGTCGTCATTACAAGTTGCTTCGCCACTGATCATAGATCCCACATACTTTTCGCACTTAGGAATCACTTTTCCATTCAAATAAATGTCTGGACTAGATCGAAGTGGATCAGAGAATGGGCAGTACAGGTACTCTGTCTTTTTTGGACTAATTCGATACCCATTTCCCTCCACAACATCCACCTAGATATCAAGTGCTTGTTGTAGGAATGTATGAACCTCACTTATGATGGCTCCATCGTCAGCAAAGAATAACTGATGCACTTTGTCGTCCGTCATTTTTCCTTCAAGCAGATAATATATAGCAGATATAAATAGCAAAGGACCTAAGACGCTTCCCTGGTGCACACCGACTTTAATTCGGAACTCTACGGTGGCTCCGGCGGGACATCTACTCTTGTCTTCTCATGTGTCATCATCTGTAGGTAGGGTTCTGTAACTCAGTGATGTCTTAGCGCCCCCCATATCGGATCTTTTGGTTGTCAATTATGTACCATCTGAATAAAATAAAGTTAGCAGATACAGCCCTGTATAAACTCTGCGCTAAAGAGAGGGAAATAGCAGACCACATTCTCTGTGAATGCCTACGGCCAGCACAATAGATCTCAGGGATCGCAGTGCACTTGGACTGTAAACATCGTATCGTGTCACTATTATTATGTCATTATCCACTAAGGTAAACGGGTGCGTTAAGATTAAATATAAATAGTTTCAGATTTTCGACGTCGGTAAGCTTTCTTATGAGCTAAAGAGGTTTAGTCTCGAACACGAGGTCTAGGATTCGAAAACTCTTTTGACTGGAGCGTTGTCGTCCTTTAGTTCGATGTGGTTGAATCAGTACAGTCAAGTGTTTTCGCCTATCGGACTACATCCACATTCTTGGTACAGCTCATAAAGATCGTGGTTAGATCTTCTCCTCTATTCGTCCTCCTCGCATATGGGACCGAATAATGGACAAAGTATTTTTCTTTCGAAGGAGCCCGAGATTTCCTTCGTTTTTCTCTTTATCGTCCAGGACATATGTATAGTAGGACTGCCAGGATTAAAGTCCAATTGTTTTGCCAAATCGAAGCAGCAGCAATTTGCTAGAGTGATTCTTCGCTAGATCGACTAAGGTATCACTAGTAGAGTTAACATTTACTCCGAGGTAGATCTAGAGTTAGATGCCGAAAGTGACGTTTTACCCTAAGCGGTCTACAGATATTGGTTTGTTTGTAGACATCAAATATTTGATTTTGTCCTCGCTGACCTTTAGACCAATATCTTTGTTTATTTTAATTGTCGTAAGAGCCTCAATGATGTCGATGTCGTCAGAGTATCTCAGTAGCTGGTGGATTTTTTTTACAAACAAAGGAATCTTTTTACAAAGGGGCGGGCAAATCAAGCTAATATTTCAGAAATGGGGCATACAAACATATATACTTTTGTGCACCCTTACTTGGTTGATGATATAGTACATGCATCCTACCAAAACATAACCTAAGAAATTGAATAACTGTACTGGTAAGCCATCAGAGTCGTTGGTATTGTTATTCTTCAGTTTGTGAATAGCTGTGCTGGGTGAAAGGATTATTCCTTCGATCACTGGAAGTGGGTTTTCTTCTTTCATTATCATTCTCTGGACATAATGCCCATTAAGCAGCTGCTGGAAGTGCTGCGTAAAAGCATTTTCAATTGGTTGAGCATCGGTGGCTAAGTTTCGTTCCGGCCTCATAGCCAGGTAGTTAATTGCTTTTTTTATAGAACTTCTGAATGTTGTTTCTGTCGCGGGACTCGCCGAATTCCTTGAGTTCATCGTGTTTATCGGGTTCATCGTTCACCATCTCTTTCGACGGCGCTGACTCAGTCCTGAGCTCATACAAGATGATCGCTAGTCTGACTGATGACGTCACCTTGATAGCGTCGAGAAAAAACTTTCGCTGCTTTTGCTCTTGCTAAACTTCCCAGTCGTAGTTGAACCGATCAGATCAATAAGAAATGCCTCATCCGGTTTAACACAAGAGTATTGAAGTTCATCTACATAGATGTGCTTGTGGAGGTTTAAGTGTTCAGCTGCTCATGTTTAGTCCGACTCGGCATACGCTCATCGTTAGCTCACAGCTGGACCATGTGCCTAGAGCCACGAAGAAGCTTAATGTTCGATATTGAAGGCTATTCGGTAACATTTGAAAAACATTACTAACAAAGATCAGAGCTTGCTGAAGGTAGCTGGTCCCGAATAAGACGAGCACCAGTAATTAGTTTCCCAGCACATATTTTTTGAACTACGTTTTCCCACTCTAGCAATTATTTCCGGGTTTCACCACAATTTAGCCACGAAAGTATATTCAAGTTCTGCGTTTAAATAAAAAGGTACAATAAACCCAAGTGCTTTTAATTAATTATCAGCAAGACTCGATTTTAATCTCACAACCGATACCAGTATCAAAATCATCGTCTGTATATTTTCACAAAAAGAAAAGATTTATATATTTAATCCAAATATAAACACAATGAATAGAAAAACTTTATCATCAACGTATCCTTATCTACCATTCCCCTTCAGAATTTTGTGAGCAATGGCCTGTCTTCAACAATCTCCAACCTAATACGAAATATTTACAACGTTATACGGTTCTCTGATTAAATTATTTCAAAGTAATCTACTTACTGTTTCTAGCCTTTTTTTCGTAAAGGCAATTGAACATCGTCATTTCACACTCATTACTAAAGACTTTCCTATATGTCCCATTTGAGGCGCAGATCGGACTAAAGATCATCGGGCATGGTCTTAGACAAGTTGGATTTGCTTCATCTAGGTCTATTGGAAAATCTGTATCCAGTTCACCCAATTCGGTAGTAGTGCACCAATCGATGTCAACCTCAGAATAACCTAAAAAAATTAAGACACACTGTCAATAGTTACGAATATATTTGTATCCTGCCGATGTATCTGAACCTACTGGCCAAAGTTGAACGTTGACGTTTACAATTAAAAACGCTCAATGCACAAGGATTGTCAAATTGCGCATATTCAGTTCCATCGGTTGCACAAGTTGGCACATACGAGTCAGGGCATACCAAACTGCATTCTAATGCATCGCCCCGAACAGCTGCGACGGCACTTATAGCTGCCAATGCCAATACAATTGCTTTGAAACCGTTCATTACGTGTTTTTGTTTTGCGGAATAACTATCTTTAGTGACTGCCTTAGCAGGGTGACTCTGTTTCCCTATATAGTACCGAAAACAAACTGTGTTATCGATTTGTGCTTTTATTTTTGTAGATTAGAAACCCTGAGCAGCACGTATGGGGTTGTCTTATCTTTGGAAACGTTAGAATGAGGCGTTTGCGCTGTGAAAGCGAATGATGATTCACTTTAAATTGGCAAACTGTGTTCGATTGATTTGCTGATTAATATTTATTCATGTTGTTAAGAAAGAAGTCACTACTTTCTGCGAATGCGGAAAAAATATTAGTAATCAATAACATAAGTGTTCAACTGTGTAAATGCCTTAATGATGTAAACATAGGACTGCGTGCATTAGGGACACCGGGTAAGATTGTGTAACTTTTATTTTCCTATTTTATTCATCTTGTATTGTTTGTGTAAACAATTCCAGTACAGCATACTTAGGTGAGTCATAATATCTAACGTTGACGAAATTGTTCGGATTCAATTGAAATTGAAATGTATCAATTCCCTAGTAAACAAATCGATAACGGTTCAAAGATGTTGTTCAAATTTGATAAATATTTTGGAACATGTTTGTCATTCTTTTTTAAGAAAGTTAATTTTATTTTTCCAGGAGTTTTCTAAAAAGAAAGGAGACTTCTCAACTGCGCCAATTATAGAGCCTTCAGTTCCCTTGACATCGCGTACAGGATTTTATATGTCATATTATGTGAACGCCTGAAACCCTGTATCAACAACCACGTTCAGTGTGGTTTGAGGCTAGGAAAGACCTCAGTCGATCAAATTTTCACAACTTGGGAGATCTCAAGAAGTCCGAATCGATGCCCACCGATTTTAAAGCCGCATATGACAGTATTTCTAGCGACGAACTACATACATATATAGAGAGATGTCAAGTTTTGACATCCCTGTCAAACACGTCCATCGGTGAAGAATGATATGAAGAGTACTCGCTGCGCAAACTCTGCCGACGATATTGGCATAGTTGGCAGAGCATAGTGGCTTGTCGCCTATGTGTTCCTTAGTATTAAAACGGAAGCTGCCAAAATGGGTTTAGAGGTAAACGAGTAAAAACTCAGCCTAATGATGTCAACAAGAATGGGCACTATATCGATGAATTGGGCAGAACGTCACTGTCGACAGCCATAACTGTCTATCTCGCAACATAGAGGTTCACATTGGCCAGCGTAAAACTCCGTTTATAGAAAAGAGAAGGTAAGTGCACAGTATGAAACGGGGTAAAATTTTCATCCAGCGTTGAAGTGGTTTAGTCGGGATAAACCGATTGGACGCCGTGTTGTGGGTGCCGAGATTCAGTGGTTAATAAGTTGGACTATTGAGCGGGAGGTTCGAAGTTCGAATCCCAAAAAACACCAGAGTTTTTTTTAACGGTCCCACTACTACTCGGATGAAAAACGCCCGAGGGGAATATCTCTTTTTTTTTTTCCGAGGGTAGGTGAAAATCTTCCATAGACACTATGAGAATAGCAAGCGCGTGCTCATAGTAGTGTCAGATTCTTACTGACCAAAAACACCACCCTTCGATATAAATTTGTTAGATATTGCAACTAAGAAAATAACTTATCAAGCAATTTTTATATCACGAAATAGAAGCGTTTGGTAGGTTACTTTCCACTGAAAGATCCTACAGGTTCCGCAATATAAACGCGTTTAATCCACAATCTAAATGCGGTAAATCCTTATCTCGCCAAGTCGAAAGGATTCGTCCTTTATGGTCGGCGCAATGGATTTTCCTGCTAGTTCCTGCTAGCTCCGCAGTTTAAACGCGGTTGCTCACTAAGTCCAAAAGTTTGGTTCTTTGTAGACGGCGCATTAAATTTCTGTCATCCAAAATTTGAAGGACTGTATTATTTACGTGACTTTCTAGTCGACTTTTATGCTTTCTCGCATATTTTCCGATTTGGTCTTCGATTGTTTTAATGTCGAGATCTCTGTGTATATCTCTATTTCTGATATACCACGGTGCATTAACAATTCCTCTTAGCACTTTATTTTCATAAGTTTGTAAAATATTAATATTACTTGTTTTGGTACAACCCCAGAGTTGTATACCATATGCCCAGACTGGCTTTAGCACTTGCTTGTATAAAAGCAGTTTGTTTCCTATATTAAGCTTGGAATACTTTCCAAGTAACCAATACATTTCTCTGTATTTGTTTTCTAGCTCTTTGCGTTTTTTCTTTACATGCGACTTCCGAGGGGAATATCTGTCATGAAAATGCTTTTCAATTGTTTGCTTTAAACAGTAGATCCGTTCCATTTAATATTAAAAATTCAATTTTTATTTATTTTTTTTAAGGCTGGGCCTACACGCAGGAGCATAAAGGCGCTACGACTAAACAGATGTATTATACAATAAGTCATCTTTAAACCAGCAGCAGTTACACTTTCCTGACGAAAGCGGGAATTACTGCTACAGGGGAGCAGATACATATATTCTTCTTATGGTAGATGGTTTTCCCGATACATAGTCATACACTCACACAGAATGTGTTCTAGGGATTTATCCTCTTGTCGACTGAGGCCACAGATAATATCCCCAGCGATCCTAATTTTGCGGAGATGGTACTTAAACTGACAATGAAAGGAAGTTTACAAGCCTCTTACAAATACATATGTACATAATGTGTACGTCATCTCTGCCGTATTTCGGGATATATCTTGATTTTTTATGGTAGAATCAAACGGCTCCTTTAGGCTGTATGGGTGTTATTCAAGTAGGATAGGTGGATATTGCTTTCCGACCTATTTAGTGTATATTTGAAAGCAAAATCATAGATTCAAAATAAGGGTTCGTGTCCAAAGGACAAATCGGAGGTGCCTTCCCTTCCTTGCCCCCAACGCCTACTTGACCCACCACAGTTTTACTTTGTTTGCAGATTATCAAAGCAGCATAATTGATTGTGAGTTAATGAAGTGGGAGCATGGAGCATCGCCTTACTGTCTGTGAGTATATGGATGGTAGCACTTTAAATGCAAGAGTGCAGGTTAATATCTGCTCATTTTTCTATGACCTAAAGGCATACAAGAAAAAACACAACGATGGTAAGGTGTCGGATGATTTTGAAGTCCAAAGTGGAGTATGTCAGGGGTGCATACTATCACTGTTGTTGTTTTTGGTCGTCTTCAGTGATATACTCCGTGCAGCATTTAGGGAAAGTAACCATGGAATTCGATAGACTCTGACATCTTATCTTTAACACCTCGACCACGCTGACTATGTTTACCTAGTTTTAAATTGAATATTGGTTCTTCATCGGATGGCCCAAAATCTAGAAGCTGGGGCTTAAAATAAACCCACCCAAAACAAAAGCGCTGAGCACTTCTAACACTCTCGCTCAACTACATATTGCTGGACAGGAAGTTGAGAAAGTAGATGACTTTCCATATCTAGAAAGTGTGATTTCAGCTCACCGCAAGGACATTAATCTGAATGCGTCCAGCAGAATTTGGAACGCAAAAACTGCGTTCGGAATGCTACTACAGTCTGGAGTTGTCAGCACAAGAACTAAGCTCTATTCCGCCTCAACGTAGAATTAGTACTTTCATATGGCTACAGTACCTAGAAGATGGACACCAGGAACACATTCAAGCTGCACACATTCGTAAATAGAGTCATATCTAGTCATATCTTTGACGAACAATTTTATAAAAGAACGGACCGAGAACTTATAGGCCCTACTATACGTAGGAGAAAGTAGCAGTGAATTGGACATATCTTACGGTGGGAAGTCAACTCCATATTAAGGCAGCGAGAAAGAATTACTTGACGCTTTAGGCAAGCGTGGAACGTAGAACTTACTTACTTACTTACTTACTTAAGGTGGCGCTACAGTCCGGGGTGGACCTGGGCCTCAACCAACAAGCGTCTCCAGCCAGCTCGATCTTTAGCCAGCTGCCTCCAGTTTCGCACGCTCAGTTGGTTGAGGTCCCCTTCCACCTGCGTGCGCCACCTGAGTCGCGGTCTTCCTTTACTGCGCCGTCCCTCGGGAAAGGATTCAAAGATTTTCCGGGCCGGAGCATTTGTGTCCATGCGCTCTACATGACCCAGCCATCTCAGTCGTTGAACCTTCACTCTTCTGGCCAAGTCGATGTCGCTGAACAGCCCATAAAGTTCGCTGTTGTATCTCCTCCTCCATTCACCGTCTATGCAGATGGGACCAAAAATCACCCGAAGAATTTTCCTCTCGAAGCAGCCAAGAGCGACCTCATCCGCTTTTGACAGGGTCCATGCCTCTGCGCCATAGAGCAGGACTGGGATGATTAAGGTCTTGTATAGGGTCACTTTAGTTGCTCGAGAGAGGGCTTTGCTGTTCAATTGCCTTCTTAGCCCAAAGAAGCAGCGATTGGCAAGAGTTATTCTTCGTTTGATCTCAGCGCTGATATCATTTTCTGATCTCATAGCGGAGCCTAGGTAGATAAAGTCCCTAACTACCTCGAAGTTATATCTGTCTATAGTGTCGTTCTGTCCGAGACGTCGATGTTGGTTGTCCTTCCTTGTTGACAGCATATACTTAGTCTTGCCCTCATTTACCGCTAAACCCATCTTCGCGGCTTCCGCCTCAATACTCACGAACGCTCCACTGACATCACGCTGCGTTCTTCCGATTATGTCAATATCGTCGGCGTATGCGAGTAATTGGACGGACTTTTGAAAGATTGTGCTTCTGGTGTTGGCGCGTGAGTTTTGCACAATTCTTTCAAGAACGATGTTAAAGAAGTCCAATGACAGCGCGTCGCCTTGTCTAGATCCTTTTTTGACATCGAAGGTCTCGGTAAAGTCTTTACCGACCTTGATGGAGCAGCGTGCATTCTCCATCGTCATCCTGCACAAACGGATGAGTTTGGCAGGGATGCCAAAACTAGACATTGCTCTATATAGCTCATCTCTATAGATGCTGTCATACGCGGCCTTGAAATCGATGAAAAGGTGGTGTGTATCGATTTGAAGTTCCTGGGTTTTTTCCAAGATCTGCCGCAATGTGAATATTTGGTCGATGGTGGACTTTCCTGGCCTAAAACCACACTGATATGGACCGATCAGGTTGTTGACGAACGGTTTCAGGCGTTCACATAATACGGCTGATAAGATCTTATATGCGATGTTAAGAAGACTGATGCCTCTGTAGTTGGCGCAGTTCAGAGGGTCTCCTTTTTTGAGGATCGGGCAAACAATGCTGAGGTTCCATTCATCGGGCATACTTTCATCCGACCATATTTTACAGATGAGTTGGTGCATGCTCCTTACCAAGTCATCCCCGGCTGCTTTGAATAGCTCGGCATTCAGGCCATCAGCTCCAGCAGCTTTATTGGGTTTCAGTTTAGATATCGCTATCTTAACCTCACCCAGGTCGGGGGGACGGAAATGTTGGTTATCATCGTCCAGCTTGAATGGTTCGTTCTGCCTGACAGCGGAATTTTGGTCTTCGTCGCCGTTATACAGTCTGCAGAAATGGCTCTTCCATATCCTCAGCATCGACTGCGTTTCCACTACGATGTTCCCTTGATCGTCCTTGCAGGCTTCAGTTCGGGCCTTGTAGCCTTCGCAGGTCCTTTTTACCCTTTGGTAAAACTTCCGAACCTCATTCCTGCAGTAGCATCTCTCTAATTCCTCGATCGCGCGCTTCTCATGCTCTTTCTTTTTCCTCCTGAGAAGCCGGTGTTCGTCTCTCCTCTTCTGCTCGTAGAGCTCACGAGCAGCTCTAGTCCTTCTATGCAGCGCCGCTTTGTATGCTTCTTGCTTAGCTGCATGTGCTTGCCGGCACTCGTCGTCAAACCAGGGGTTTCGTTGTGGTGGCCGAATGAAACCCAGTACACCAGAGGCGGCATCTCTGATGGCTTTTTGGCAATGTTGCCACTGGTCCTCAATACTTGATGCTGGCTGCATAGGATCTCTTGAGAGATTGAGGGAGACTCGATCGGAAAAGGATTTGGCTATCTCTTGCGATTGTAGCAGTTCGACGTTAAACTTCCTCGCAGTATTTCCTTGTCTTGGCGGTGTTCGGGATATCCGCAACCGTACCTTGGCTACAACAAGGTAGTGGTCCGAGTCAATGTTTGCCCCTCGGAAAGTTCGGACATCCATAATACTGGAGGAGTGTCTTGCGTCGATCGCAATGTGGTCAATCTGGTTGACGGTAGACTGATCGGGAGATTTCCAAGTTCCCTTGTGAATATCGAGATGCGGGAACCGCGTACTAGCTACGACAACATTTCGCCCCGCAGCAAAGTCGATCAGCCTGAATCCGTTATCGGAGGTGGTGTCGTGTAGGCTATACTTTCCAACAGTACTACCAAAGATGCCCTCTCTTCCTAGCTTTGCGTTAAAATCGCCTAGGACAATTTTAATGTCATAGCTAGGGCATTGCTCGTACGTTTTGTCCAGGAGCTCGTAGAACCTATCTTTGGTGTCGTCGTCCTTCTCCTCTGTGGGGGCATGCGCGCAAATTAGGCTTGTGTTGGCGAATTTTGCCTTGATGCGGATTGTCGTGAGGCGTTCATCTACGCATTTGAAACTTAAGACTTCTTGCCTAAGTCTACCTCCAACGACAAATCCACATCCAAATAGGCGCTGCTTTTGTTGTCGGTAACAATCGCCGTAGTATACATCGCAGTTTTTCATCCTCTTATTGCCCGGCCCATCCCATCGCACTTCTTGGATGGCGGTTATATCTGCTTTGCAGCAGTCTAGGGCCTCCGCTAATTGTTCGGCTGCACGTGGTCTATTAAGGGACCTAACGTTCCACGTACAGATCCGAAATTCGTTGTCCTTGTTACATTTGCATGGTTCGTCAACAGTAAATCCGTCCGTTTCCGAGGCTTGTTGGAGCTTCAAAACATGTGTTTTTTTTCCGTGGTCGGGCAGTTACCCCGACGGCACAACCCCCAACCTGGAGGACCAGTTCCATTCTAGAAAATTTCATTCTAGAAACCCCTAGGATGAGGGGTCGGTTATACCGATGTCGGTGACCCACTTCGGGGGTGTGAGTGCTGCCGTTGGCCCTTTAGGGCTCCTCCGCCACCATCTCTTTTCCAAGACCCCAACTAATTCTTGGAAATCCTTATCGGCCTCAGCTTCAAATATGTTGAAGAAGCCCGAATAAGGTACTATCTCCGCTCCGGAGGTTTATCACGACACCGTTGGTTCCATCTGGAGAACTCGTCCGCTGTCGTGTTTATAGTGCTGCTATTTTTGTCTTCTGGTCAGCACTCGCGCTTATAAGTTTAGCAAGCCGCGTCCGGGTGAACAACAGCCAGTACCCGATGGCTACCACTTGGAGGTAAAATAAGCACGATTGATGTGTGGTAACAGTTACAACACTGGGCTTTGCCAAGTTAAAGCCAATCAGTGCCTACCCTATTCCCACAGCACCCAGCCACCGGCTGGAACGTAGAACAATCGACGTTAAATCAAGCTGGTAGGCGTTGTTAATGCCCTATTCCACTCTTGGGGTGAAAGGATTTAAGTAAATTAGTAATGCTTGGCCTGGAAAACACTGGAAATTTTTTTAAGTAGTTTCGAGGTTTTGCGATTTATTCCATAACCACAGCACCAACGTTAGAATCCGTTTTTGGGTCTTCTGTTTGGATCGAGCAGCCACCCACCAGTGGTCTATGAAGGTCTACGAAGGTCTATGAATCTCGGTTTGGAATCTCAATCTTGAGCTATAAACCAAATACCAATTAGAGCCACTGAACCAAGTATAAGCTTGGTTAGGCATAGGCACAGCTCCTATGTGTTGTTGGTAGAATTCATCTTTAATGGCGTCATCCATTCTCTAGTGAGGGACGTGAACGCATTTAGGCTTATGATTGCGATCTATACCTTGATACGGATTATTCTGAGGCGCACGTTTACTTGCCGGAAAATCTAAATTTCTTCTTTAGGTCTGCCTCTAATAATGAATCAGGAACCGAATAGACGCTGTCGTGGTTGTATTCAGCAATCGCCGTAGTTTGTAACGGGACCTAACATTCCACAGACACAAAGATCGTTGTTCTTTTCACATTTGCAAGGGTCGTAACAGTAAGATCATCCGTATCCGAAACATTTGGTTGCTTCATAGCAAAATGTTTTTTGAGTGGTAAGGAAGTGATACCGATGGTTCAACCTGGAGCACCAGATACTTTTATGAAACTCCTAAGACGAAAGGCCGGTACACCGATGGAGTAACCTACTTCGAGGGTATAACCACTGGAATAAGATATGCCCCAGTTTGTAGCTGTCACCGCTTTTTCCATCGACGAAATCCCTCAGCCGCAAGTCAGGCATCTGAATATCATGGAAGCCATCTAGGTCGACAAGACACACCTCGTCTGGTTTAACACGCTTGTACTGAAGTTCACCCAGATGTGCTTGCGCAGGTCCAAGTGTTTAGCTACGCATATTTATATCGTCAGACCCAGGATACGCTCATCGTAAGTTCACTATGAGTTAGCCACCCATTAGGCATCGCAAGGAGGTGATGATGTGATTTTGCCCACTAGATACTTGGCTTTTGAGGAGAGATTCGGAAACTTATTTTACTGTATGACATACTTTTGCCCTGAATGAGGTTCGTGTTATTGCCTTCATTATCTTAATTTTACTTGACTGATACTAAACGATGCGTTCCCATTTTTCCGTAGAATTTTTTACTAAGAACTCCCACGTGAAATTTCTGTTTTGGAGCCCCAAGTCGCATTCCTTAGAATTTAACGTCTTAATTTTACTTTTTTACACGTTTGTGTTAATTAAATGATTTAAAACCACCAACCGGTAACATGCTCTTGCTAACAAACCACCCAGGTGAAACTACCTAAATCTACATACATATGCACCTTCCAAGATATGAAGATACTTCAAGTATCTACTCGTACATACATACATACATATGTACACGAGTTCAAATACAACGCTTAACCTAACTTGTTTGCAATTTGGTTTGCGGCTAGCGCAAATAACGAGCAAAGTTTATAGAGACTAAGAAGATGTAGGTAAATATTTTCCCACGACAATGATTCAGGTGCGCCATAAAAATCGAATGCAATGTATTGCCATGTGATGTATGTATTGTGTATGTATTTTAATTAAAACAAATTGGGGAAGGTGTCTGCTATAAGAGTTATTTTTAGTATAATCTCCACGGAAGCTACAATGGTCTTTCAATAATATTTGGTATTCCAATAAGATAAACTTCACTGACTTTCAGTCTAAAAAAAATTTACCACATCTAATGCTGGTTCAGTCCTACTAATGTACAAGGCTTGGTGGTTAGGGCCCAACGTAAAATTCATCGTCGTTCTTCCTGGTCGTGTGACACCAACGTGGTTACCGGAGCAGCCGTTAGGTCGAGAATATCGCTGGTGTAGCTGTAGATGTTCAAGAGGAGCCTTAATGTTCAACCAGGCGAAGGGTCATTCAGTTGGAGATCTCAATAGCGAATGTTGGGGAAAGAGTTAAAGATGTACCCATCTTCTTCTTTTACGTTTATACCTTTTGAATTATATAGCGTGTACAAGTACATCTAATGCTACATATATAGTTCTACCATTTTTACGCCTTGCTATTACGCCGCTCATGGGACTAGCTAAGTTTGTGGACCTTAGTATCCGTCTTCAGGATTCTCGGTTTCGGATTACTTCATCGCTCAGGCCGTGGAGTGATAGCTTTTTCTGTAATTGAGTAATCCAATTCTTTTTCTTTCGGCCCCTTTTCCGTGCTTCTGCCGGAACATGAGTCGTCATTGCCATTTTTACCGGATTTTTCGGCGATCGATTTCTTTATGTGTAGGCTTCCCCTTATACGCGTGTTTCTTATTTTGTCAAGCTTTGTATCTCTAACCGACATCCGCAATATATTCATCTCTGACGTATTCATTTTGCTTTTGTGTATTTCGTACATCGTCCAACATTGAGACCCGTATATTATAGCCGGGTGCACAACTGTTGCGTATAATCTGGTCTTAAGCTTTAATGGCATTTTTCGATCACAAAATATCGCCGAGTTCTCTTTCCATTTTATCCACCCTGCACTGATACGATATGATACGTCATCGCAGTTTCCTTGGTCATTGACCATGTCGTCCAATGTGTTAACAGGAGAAGGACGTGTTGGATCAGAAAAACGACAGTCTAAATGTTCGGTTTTTGTGCGACTGATTCTTAATCTGTTATCTTCCAGTGACTTTATCCAGCTCTTTAGTGCCATTTGTAGGGCTACGGCGTCATAACTCACGATGGCACTGTCGTCTGAACGGAGGAGGCAGGTTGTTTCGGGTTCTTAGGCGTGTTGTTTCAAAAGAAAGTCTTGAACGGTGTTAAATAGTAAGGGACTTTCGCAACTTCCCTGGTGAACACCAACCTTCACTGAAAATGAAAAATTTTTTTGTATGTATCTTCTAAGTCTTACAAGGTTTAGGTCATAAACTTTTTTCAGCTTTGTGCGCATCCATGAATGTACTTGTACACGTAAAAGCACCCAACTACTGACTGACAACTTACTTCTACTGCCTTTCGAAGCCAATTTCTACTTTTGACATATTTATGCTCCATTACATTTTTCGAACTTTGGACACGTAGATCTGTTCCTGCTATTCTTTGTTCCTCATTTTGCATATCGATTCCACTGGCAGTCGGTTCAATTGTACATTCAGTAAAAAAATATCCCCGATGAATCTTGAAACTTCTGCGAATAAACAAATTGATAACATTTTTAATTTGACGTTACAAAAGTTGACATCCAACAAATGACATCTAAACAAATTGGATAGCGCCATGATAAAACCGTTGTCATCTTCCCACACAGAAGCACAACGGATGTTGAATAAAAATAAACAACAAACACAAACAACAAGTTGTTGCAATTTGTTGTCGTACATACAGCAGCCAACACAACCTGTTTTGATGTGAAAAAGAAAAAAAAATTGTTTTCTTCTTTATGAGCAAGGAGGTATCAAGTTCAATGTATCGGATATGACTTCCACTTTTCACATCCGGTTCCCACAACAAATCGGATACGATCAATTACAGGAGGGATTTCCCTGGCAAGTGCAACAGATCTTGTCAATGGTATGACAGTTCATTGACTGCGAAATAAATAAACACAAGCTGAACCAAATGAAAACAAACAAAGCATTCGATTTAAAAACAAATAATTGTATTTTTTATCATTATCATTGTCCTCCGCTTAAAAACTAACAACAAATTAAATTCTAGCTTAAAAGCTTCTTTTTATATCTATATAAAAAAATATCACAAGCATATTGCAAACAGACAAACTATTAAAAAAAACTAATGAGATCCCTGAGGTATAAGATAAAACAAAGTGACAGAACAACTGTCAAATTAATAAAGCAGCGCTCTATTGTCCCACTGTGCTTGCGCGGCTTGCAGATACGAATTGCAATAAACTGGTTCCATTAAATCCTCATCCAATTTAGTCTGCTCAGCTGTCCAAAAGAACGTTCCATTGTCTGTTCGCACATAATGCACTGGTACAAAGCTATTATCGCCAGATGATTCCATAATAATCGGAATTTGACAGTAGTCGTTGTACTTCTTGAACTCTCCATGATACTGTTGACAGTTGTATCCATGTGAGCATCCACAAGCTGTTGCTGGTTGTGATTTCGAAACACTGCAATCCAGGGCATAGGGGGTGGCATCACTAAACGGATCTTCGGCAAAGTAACTCTGAAGAAATTCTTCATCTTTGGCGACCTTGCGAATGACAGCTGCGTAATCCTCATATGATGCGGAGGCGGCAGCTTGTGCCAGAGCTTCCACCACTGTGGGCGCGATAAAACTCAAATCTGTGCAATTATTCAAATTAACGTTGTTCGGGTGGGCGATAGATCCGGCACCATTGTTGGGCGCCTTTTTGGCAGTTCTCAGCATGCGTAGCAATGGCTTGAAGAGCTTATGAAATTTCCCCTTTGCTTTGCGACTTGACGCCACCGTTGACATATCCAAAACTTGATTTGGCGCGAGGTTCTTAACGTCAGTGAACATTTTTGCTGTTTTATTATGTTAATCCAGGTTTCGTATGTCTATCTGTATCCGTTGCACGAATAGAAAAATTCAAAGAAAACTTGTTCGTTTGAAAAGTGTGTTGCCTCGACGAGAGATACCTTCAATCTGATGCTGTTACTGTTCCGGGCGCACAGTTTTATAACCGATTGGTGGTTTCTCCAGCAGGTAGGCGCTGTAGATACACAAAACCACTGAGAAAAAAATCTCAGACTTGAGTAAGAGCGAAAGAAAGAAAGAGGGAGCTAGGGCAGCGCACACACAGAAAAAAAAAGTGTGGGAACCGTTTTCCGTTTGGTTTCGGATTGCAACAAACATCCTTTTGGGCACCAGTCAGTCAGTCAACCAGTCTCTGTTCCCTGATTTCCAATAAGGAGACAAGGAAACCGGTCACTGGCACGAATGCCAGCGAACATTTCTATGCAGTAGGACAACGGCACAAAGAGGAATGGACAGAGACTCGGCTAAAGGAAAGCACTGCGCACATGGAACAGGTGGGTGCTGTTGCTACAGGCAAAAAGTGTGGGAATTCCTGTACGCACCGAAAGAGAATTCTTTTACCTTCTTCTTGGCCGCGCTGTTGTTGGTGATTCGATACTTAGATTTCCCGAAGGAAACGTATCTTGCTCGGTGCATGTGTATTTCCTTTGGGCACAGATTGTGCGTACATATTCCGTGGGAAGAAGGATTTTTGATGAGTTCCCACGCAAGGATCTTATTGTTTTCTCCTTTTATAAAACGATTTTTTTCGGGGATTTGTTATATTGTTGTTGTTGTTTCAGGAGGGATCTCCCTGCACTGAGTGATTATTTTATGTTTTGTTTTGAATCTTTTTTGGGATCGTCGGGCATATGATATTCCCACGGACACAGCAACACCTGAGTTTTTTAGACATTCTTACTCTCACTCTCTGGATGACAGAGAAGATGCATATTGACCCACTAATGTCTTGAGTGGGTGCAATTGTGTGTATACTCGTATGGGAAGTACACATGTTGTATGGTTTTGTTTCTATTGTTTCTACGTGACGCTATGTGTTAATTTGAATGTTTGATTGTGGTCTCGTGGGAAAGTTGGAGGATGGTTAATTTTTTTCAACACTTCCTTGGTTTGTGGTTGTTGTTAGACTGACCAAATTTTCGTGGATATGAATAGTGAAAGGATACTCAGGTAGTAATGAGTTTATGCAAAATAAGCACGAGTTTAAAGTGTGGGTAGAGGGACTTACATATGGCGGCTCAGCAGGTTGTTGCTATGCGCCTGCAATTTGGCATGGGTAATTTGATGTGAAGTGAGGTATGGACTTGTGGTGAAAGGTAATTAGAGATGATCATAAAGAAAGAAAGGATACGATGTTATAGTGGACATAACTTGAGGGATATGTATGTAAACAAAAACTTATTTTGAAGTTTTGTTTATTTTTAAGGATGGTGTTGCAAGTGCAAGTTTTGGTGTTAGGCTTTCTAGGTTGCATAAATACTTTCTTTGTTAGTTTTAGTAAGTTATGTATGTATGTTATTTGTGTAGAGTGCAAACGCATGGTGGTCAAGGGCGACATTCCTCAAACGCAAGCTCGGTCAACTGGAGCACCTTGCCTGTGTCTGAATTACTGGCGCGATGAGAGGAACTCCTACTGCCACCAGCTCTTCTGAGCCTTCCTCCCTTGGATCTCTTCATCGAGTACATGGCTAGGAAAACAGTATTCCGCATTGTAACGCTGCATGAGCGAGTGGTAATGTTTGGCGAAATGGGTAAGGAGGCGAGGCTGATGAGATTCGGCCATATTGCGGCTCGATCGGGTGTAACTTGGTGACGCAGTTCTGTGTTCCTGCACATTCCGGTATAAGGGGTAACAAAAGAGCAGAGACTTTTGCTAGCAGATAATCTTCTAAGGGGTGTCCTTAGAAATCAATAGGCTGCAGGTTTGCATTTTTTAACTAAGCAATGGCTGAGCTGCAACTAAAACAGCATCTCGACTACTGGTGATATCTTGGTATGTACATATGTATATGCCGGCAGACGAAGATGTGAATCGACGCACCCAATGCGTGCAGGGCCAGGTTTCTGCTCAATCTGCCCAAAAGCGATTTGAGAACCATCCCAAGGCTCGTCACGGGTTTTACTTCCCTTAACAAACATTTGAAAACCATAGGACTCAGGGGCTCGGGCCTTTGAGATATGCTCGAAGAGGGCGAAACCGCCGCACACTTCCTGCGTGGTTGTCCTGCTTTTGCATAAATCAGGCGACCTTGGGCAATTTCATTCTCAAGTATGAGAATTTGCTCAAACTTGCAAAGCGCATTGGCGAGTGCGGACAAGACAAACTACATAAAGGGCATTACTACTGTTACACATGGGGCGGCCCAAGTAAAGTGGACCCACAGGACAGCAAGCAGTTTTGTGAAATAATAAAGTGGGATATAAACATAGACCGCGAACTGTGATGGAGACTGTACTTTGCGGCGATCGAAAACTATCCCATAATTACTCTGCAGGAGCTACTAAAAGGATGCAGCAAGATAGGCGACAATAATGCAACCGAACCCTACTGCGCCCTAAATAAGGCAGTAAAGGTGGCCGTAAAAAAGAGACCAGACATAAAGAAGCCGATAAATACAAACTTCTGATGAGTAGAAAAGGAAAATGCAAATACCTCATTATCGTCTTACCAGAAAAACAGAGCCGATATTGCACTGATTTAATCGAAATGTTGTTAGACTCGTCAGTGTGCAATCAAGACAGGTATCCGGGAGCCACTTATATTTGCTATAAAATTGGAAAAGCTGTCTTCATCACGGCGAAATGGAGGCAATTGTTAAAAAAGTACACTAATCCATTGATAGATTAATAGATTGATAGGTTGATATGATCTGCAACAATTAGTCTTGTAAAAACCCAGCGCCACAATTTGGAAATGGAAAAAGAAATAGAAACGCTGAGGACACACGAAATTAAAGCTAAATTAGATTTCCAACAACGGCTTTTTGAAAGAGATGAATTGACTTTAGCTCGAAAAGTTTGATTACTTACTTACTTAGGTAGCGCTACAGTTCGGCGTGAACCTGGGCCTCAACCAACAAGCCTCTCCAGATAATCCGGTCCTTCGCTAACTGCCTCCAGTTGCGCACTCCAGGTTGGTTGAGGTCCCTTTCTACTTGTGCGCGCCACGTTAGGCGAGGTCTTCCTCTACTGCGTTGTCCCTCCGGGTTAGATTCGAAGACTCTGCGGGAGCATTGGTGTCCATTCGCACTACATGTCTTAGCGACTGATGCGCAGTTTTTTGACTAGGTCGATGTCGCTGTACAGCTCGTAAATTTCGTCCTTGAATCTTCTCCTCCAATGCCCGTCAACGCAAACGGGACCGTATATCTTACGAAGAATTTTTCTCTCGAAGCGACCAAGGATATCTTCATCCGCTTTCGAAAGAGTCCATGCTTCGGCACCATAAAGCAGGACTGGGATGATTAAGGTCTTATAAAGAGTCTCTTTAGTCTTTCGAGATGGGGCCTTACTACTCAATTGCCTTCTCAGCCCAAAGAAATAGCGATTGGCAAAAGTTATTCTGTGATGTTATTTTCAGAGTTAATAGCAGAGCCAAGGTAGACAAAGTCCCTTACTACCTCGAAGTTATAGTTGTCGATTGTGACGTTCTGTCCAATTCGCCGATGTTATGTGTCCCTTCTTGTCGACAGCATATACTTGGTTTTGCCCTCATTTACAGCTGAACCCATTTCGGGGGCTTCTATTTCGTCACTAGCAAACGCACCAGTGACAGCCCGCTGTGTTCTGCCTATTATGTCAATGTCATCGGCGTAAGCTAGTAGTTGGACAGACTTTTGAAAGATTGTGCCTCCGGTGTTGGCTTGTGAGTTTCGCACAATTCCTTCAAGGATGATATTAACCTTCCTATACCCGCGTGAAAAAAAATAACACGTATACCCGCGCACGGTCTCTGGGACCGAAATTCAAGAGCCCGTAGTTTCTCTTCTACTTCGAATATTTTTATGAAATTTGTTTTAATCAGTAGAGTGATATATTGATAACGAAATAAAACAAGTTTATATTAGTTATAGTATTTAACAAATAAGGTACACTGCGCTAAATTGCACCGTTACTAAAATTTTTCCAAAAAGCGTAATTTGTCGGTCTCACAGACCAATGCGCGGGTATAGGAAGGTTAAAGAAGTCACATGACAGCGCATCACATTGAAGGTCTCGCTGAGGTCTTTACGGACCTTGATGAAACAACGAGCGTTCTCCATCGTCATCCTGCGCAGGCGAACGAATTTGGCAGGGATGCCAAAACTAGACATGGCTGTGTATAGCTCGCCTCTATAAATGCTGTCATATGCGGCCTTAAGATCGATAAAAAGATGGTGAGTATCGATTTGGACTTCTTGTGTTTTTTCCAGGATCTGTCGGAGTGTGAAGATTTGATCGACTACGGACTTTCCTGGCCTGAAATTAAACTGATAGGGGCCAATCAGGTTGTTGACGAAGGGTTTCACGCGTTCACACAATATGGCAGATCGCAGTACGCGATGTTGAGGAGACTGATGCCTCTGTAATTGGCGCAGTTGAGGGGTCTTCTTTCTTGTGGATCGGGCAAACGATGCTGAGATTCCATTCATCGGGCATGCACTCGTCTGACCAAATCTTGGCAATGAGCTTGTGTATGCTCTCTACCAAGTCATTTCCGACTGCCTTGAACAACTCGGCCGGTAGGCCATTAGGACCTGCAGCTTTGTTGGATTTAAGCTTGGATATTGCTATCCTCACTTCGTTTTGGTCAGGTGGACGGAAGTTTTGGCTATCATACACCGAGCAAAAATCTTTATCTACTTTTTAGCACCCCATTTGTTCGTCCAATTACAGTTCGGCATCGTACATATGTATGTATATGAGCTTCGTTGAATTTTCTTTTAGGCACTCCTTCCTCATGTGTCCTGTGGAGAGTCAGAGACTCATCGGTCTAAGGGCTCAACTATATATAATAGTCGAAAGCAATCGGAGGCTAATGTCAAAATTCTACATACGTTAAATTTTCTTCAGTATCGTCAATTGCTTAAGTTGGTCATAATAGGCGTATGTGAACAGATAATGGACAGAAGTGATTGTCAGAATCAAGTCGTTTTGCCTGTCATTTGTGTGTTGATTTGCAAAATTAGTAATATTGAAAAAAAAAAAAAAAAAAAAATACACATTCAGTAGTAAATACATACTGGAGGACTTGAAATTGTTGCATCTTGCAATGGAGGCATTTAGTGCATTAAATGACATAATTGATTTGAGAAAACAAAAGAAAAAAAATCCTGTTGTGTGCGCCGCATAGACCGCGACCGAACCCGAAACCGTTTCTTTAAGGTCTCATTTACAAAAAGTTACATACATATGTAGATAATACTCAGTTTTTTATTTACACAAAGAACTTTATTCTGTGTTGTTAAATTTAATTAAACCGTTCCTGACAAAAATATTCATCAGAGGATCCAATGGTCCAGAATGTCGATTGGCTGTAATTTTACTGAGCATTTATTTTCTTTCATCAGTTATTTATCACAAGGTACTTCGACACAGTCACTGACTTGGTGCTTTAAGTTGGGGAAAGAAACTGCCCAGTGTCTTATACTGGAGACAGCAGAAATACTGTGGATAACTCTATTTACTATTTATGCATGTACAGTTAAGTAAAATAAGTATACATACCCCCGTGATTTTGCTAAGGAATCTGTTGACAAAGATGATTTTTTTCGCAGAATGTGATATTTAGCCATGGAAGTAAGTACAATATATTAGGAAGCGATGGTAAAGCCATGGTTTAGAGAAAGAACAATGAAGAGCTAAGGCTAGAAAATCTTGTTCTAACTGTTGAGCATGGCGGGGGCTGAGGTAGGAAAACTAAAGTTCATTGACGGAAATTTGGATCGTTTTATATATGTATCTCGAGATCTTAAAGGATTGTTTAGCTGATTCTGCAAGGAAATTGGGCTTGTCACCAGGGTAATATTTTCAACAGGACAACGACCCAAGGCATACGGAAGAAGTTCTAAAGCTTTGGCTTCTTTATAATACGCCTAAACAACTCCATTCTCCTCCTCAGTCCCCCGATCTGAACTCTATAGAATATCTTTGGGTAAAATTAGAGCGGAGGATATGGAAAAAAAAGATGCATAGGAAGAACGATCTCAAAAACATTCTTGTTAAACAGTGGTCCAATATATCGTCCGAAAAGACTAGAAAACTTGTGACATTTATGACAAGTCGTGTTCAAACACTGATTTAAAATAAGGGAGGACCCACAAAATACTAATTTACAAAAAAAAAAATTTAAAGAGTAAATTAAATTTATTTATTTTAAGAATGTTCGAATATGTACACTTTTTTGTGTTGAAAAATAATTTTCTTATTTTAATGCTTAAAGACTCATATCTTGGAGGGGAATGTATATTTATTTGTGTCACTGGATGTGTCTGAGCCAAACACTGAGGATTGCAAGCAGATTTGCTTCGACTTTTGGAATATGTGGGGTATGCCTACGGTGACCATTTTTGCAAATGCAAAAAAGAGGACAATCTTTAATTAATTTAAACAAGTTATTTATACTTCAGATTACATCAACCAGTTCAGTTCTTAAAACAAAAAATAAAAATAATTATAACAAAAAAAAAAAAACAAAATACATAATAGTATTTATTAAGTACCTTATTTAAAAGTTTAACTCAAAAGAACTGTTAGTTTTTGTATTTGTTTAGATCATAGAAAAAAGGTTTCAAAGAGAAAAAAAGGACATTAAGAGGACAAATTACTGTCCTCTTCAAGAAAAAAAAAAGGACACGATACCGAAAAAGAGGACTGTTCTCTAAAAAAGTAGACGAATGGTCACCGTAGGTATCCCCAACTGTATCGGCGCAATTGATGGCAATCACAATGCAATTAGGTGTCTTCCAAAAGTCAATTCTTTTGCTATAAAAACACTACAGTATCGTCTTAATGGCCGTATGTGACGCTAGATATCGGTTTACATACATACATACATACATACGTAGATGTTGGCGCACATGGGAGTCAAAGTGAAGGAGGTAAGACATATATTTCAATATGCTTTCAATATCGTCTAATCGTACTTTTAAATCGTATGCAGGTATTCTTCAAGCAAGTCGATTTGGAAAGAGACTTTTCAGCAATGACCTTCCAATTCCTGCCGCCAAAAACTTGCCAAACACACAAACAAGAACTCGTCATTACTTTGTTGCTGATGCTGCCTTCCCTCTGGGATTAAATTTAATGCCACCACATTCAGGTGTGCTGCTGCAACCAGATAAAAAAAAATGTAATAAACGGCTTTCGAAAGCTCGCCGTAGCATCGATAACAGTTTTGGAATCCTTGTCTCACGTTGGTGAATATTGAGAAGTGAACTCTGAAACAACATTCCGTCAATTATATATTGGTCGTCAAGGTCAAGGTATCAGGTTATATACATACATGTGTATGTATATGTACATCACTATTGATCATGAAAAAATATTCTCACCGAATTTTTAAACCAAAATTAAAAACAATACTCAATTTCATAACACATCATTTTTCATTGTATGAATTTCTTAAAATTAATTTTTGAAGGTCCTTCACTTTTTTTTTAATAATAATGAACAATAAAACAAGTCAATAATGACGAAAATAGTTCTCAAGAACAACTCGTTGCTGACGACAGTTGCAACTGTCATCGTGGTTGCGAAGGGTTCTTTCATCCTCCCAATTGCAAATCCAAATCGATCACATAGATCACCAATTGCCACCTTTCTCCGTTTTGCAGCGGTCGACGTTGCAAATGACTGGATTCCTCGGTGAAGCCCTGGTCCAGACCACTGCTTTCGCCACTAAATTCATCAGGCGATCTCATTACATCGCGTTCTGTGACAAAATCGAAACAATATCAGTTCCCTAATAAGATCAATAGGTACGCAAACTTACCTTCTAAATATTATGTTATCTTTTAAAAAGAACAACTCGGAGAAGAGTGCCCATTCAGTCTCCTCGCAGCCTCCACTGCCAGACGGCCTGTCCTCCTTATGCAGTTCTCGACCGAACCGAGATGTGTCCATTTCTTTTTGCATTCAGAAACTTTAAAAAGAATCCATGGGGCAAGCATTTAAATTTGGAATAAAGTTTATTTGGATGCATTTAGTTACTTGTTTTTTTGGTTTGCCTAGCTATACATACCTACCCACGCCTTTTCTTTTTTTAGCCGATTAAAATAAAGAGAATCCTTTTTTTCGTACAGCAATTTATTTTGCTGAACAAGATTTATCAATAGAGAAAGAAAATCGTAGTAGTCCTCTGTGTAACCCTTTTTTTTTAACTAATTGGTTCGCTTTTGCGTATGTGAGCAAAAGTGAACGAAAACTTGACGAATCTAAGAAAGAAGCTATTATGGTCACACTGTTGCCGTTTTGACTGCTTTCCAGTCAGATTTGTCTGGATTGACATGAATTTAGCTGGAACATTTTTTAAAATAGTGCCTGCTGGTTTTTTAACTGGATATAATTTTTTTTACTGACTTTGAAAGTACATATTTTGAAATGGCATTTATTTCCTATCAATACTTTTTAGAAGTCAATGTATCCATAGAAAACAAAAATAGAAAAAAAACTTTTGACGTGAATTTACTATTTTGCTCTAAACTTAAGGGCCCCTAAACGATCAATATTATTATGGAATATATTGCACAATATTCCTAGATGGATAAAAGAGTGGTACAAAAAAGAAATGTGTTTAATCATGAAAATTTATTAAATGATTTTTAGAGTCAGAAATTCTTTACAATTCGTTTCTGAAATTAGTGTGTAAAGAATTGAGTTTTGAATCAACTGCTGTTTGCCTTGGGATATATGTACATATTTCTGGGCATTAGGAGAGTATTTTTCCATAGTTTTAATTTTCGTTAATTCCTGTTACTGTAGTCTTCGCTCCTTACATTCCACAAAGCCGGCAGAGTTTTATGCACTTCGATGCACTCCAAAATAAATTTTCTGCTATCCTCTTTAACTGATTTCTTTTGACTGGATTTATGTTTTTTGACTGAATTTTATTTAATCAAATCTGACTGGAAGGAGAATTTTAAAACGGCAACTCTGATTGTACAATACAAGTTCTTTTTGTTTGCACAATTAAGTACGCCGACGTACGCACGCCCTTTTAGTCCTGTGGCATATTCAATAAAACTACAACATTAATAATTGTTTGTGGATTCACTTGTAACTTTTAAATTATGAGTAAATTTTTGTTGTAATGACAGTCCCGTGGGGACAGTGGTTGATGTGTACAGGATGTGTTTCAATATGTAGGTGTATTCCTTACAGCTATTCTCCAAGTTTCCATCCATTACCGCAACCAAAGAAGAGCTTAGCAGCACGTCAAGCCCCCTCCCAGTTTCTCTGGATCAGGTACCGGAGAAACCTAAAGCCAAGATAAACGAACCGGATATGGCCGTTGAAAAGAGGAGATCCTTGGCTTCCTCAAGTCCCTATGGACGATTCGGAAATTGTCACAGTAAAAGTCAGCGAAAATGGTACGACAGATATAGTCTTCATCATGGAGTAGGTTCCCGAGAAACTAAAGAAGGAAAGGCATATACAACTCTTCTTTGGAGCTGGTGAGTTCTCCCTGAGACTCACGAAGAAATCGCAGCCAAGTGAGGCTACCACTGTGAAGAATACTGTGGCAATTCACCAAAATTTATTACTACCTTCTAATAGAAAGGAGGTTCTTGATATTACGCACTTGTATCAGGTAACAATACCGGAATGATTTCGAACTAGGCAGTGTCTGACAAGGGATCGTTATCTGATCATTGTTGGATACTATTCGACTTGAATTCAGGTGCCCCCGACAGAAAAGGCTTTCGATACCCACGTGGGGCTAACTGGGAAAGGCTCAACGAAGAGATGGGGAGGACTCTTGGGCTCGCACCTGGAGAAATACCCAACTCTACGGAGGGCCTCGATAAGATGGAAGACGATCTTACCAGTAAGCTCCAATGCTTGTTTGGAAGGGCCTGTCCTGACAAGCGCACCAGCGGTAGGAATCATCCACCATGGTGCTACCCGAAAATAGCAAAACGTCTGCGCACCACAAGATACAGCCGGAACCTCGCCAAAGAGGAAGCTATCAAGTAGTCAATATAGAAAGAAAACGTCAAGCTTCTCAAAAAAAAATTATATACGCCAAGAAAAAAATCTTGGAGAAGCTTCTGCGATTCTATTGAAAACACCACATCCACTCCATCCTGAAGTGGTACTTCCCTGATTGTTTAGACACAGGGATCTCTCGTCCGGCAGTTCCACATACGCCAGAGACCACGGTGACAGAAATAATCAAAAGATACATAATTGACGATCTGAAAATTGTGTGGGCTATTAATTTGTTTGCACCCTGCAAAGCACTCGGTATGGACGAGCTACATCCTATAATGTTACAGAAATCGGGGGAATCTATCATTCCATCGTTATGGTTGGTGTCTCAGAATGAGTTATGTTTCAAAGTCTTGAAAAGTTAGAGAGGTCTTTATACCGAAATCGAGTAAAACAAAGCACTCAAGTGGAAAAGACTACAGCCCTTGACCTTGACAATACAATAAAGCAAAGGCTTCGACGTAGCAGCCTACGGCGATGATGTCGCCATGCTGGCACATCATCACATCCTTCTTGGGATCAGAGAAAGACTCAATTACGATCAACACCAACAGCAGCCTTGGAAACAATACTGAATATCCTTCCACTTGATATTTGCTACGGCAACTCGGCGGCTAAAACTGTCCTAAATCTTAGGGAAGCCGGACTATGGTTAGCTAAACCCTATAGTCATGCCTCAATTGTGAACCGGTGGAATATATTGAGACTCTGGACGGAAAAGGATTACATCGTCCCCCTAACAAACAGTAATCGGAGATTCTCTATCAGAATTATTATCAGGGAGGAGTGGCATGAATGGATAGTCTTTACCGGAAATGAACTAGCTATCTTTAACGACGGATCCAAAATGGACGTAGGTACTGATGCTGGTGTCTACTGTGAGTCTCGAAATTAAAAACGGCTCTTCAGACTTGAGAACGATTGCATTGTTTTTCAAGCCGAAGTTACTACCATAAAATAAGCTGCGGACATGAAGGAAGGAAATATCTCTGGTAAAACAATGAGCATCTATCTTGACAGTCAAGCAGCCATTAAAGCGTTACAGTCAACATCGGTAAGATCCAAGCTCGTAAAAATGTGTATCAAAAGACTGGACTATATCTCAGTAGCCAACAAGTTGAGCATATGTATGTATGTTGGGTACCGGACCATATGGACATAAAAAAGCGGATGAACTAGCCAGAGCAGGGTCAAATCTAAGCGTGTCGCAGGCCCTTCTCGGGGCTAGCACAAATAGAATCCATTCGCCACTTGCTATCCGATTGTCCAGCATTAGCCACACTTTTTCCACGAAAGTGTGGCGACTTCAAGTACATACGTCAAGGTGTATCAGTTCTTCGCAACCAATGGGGCAGAAGAAGATGCGAGAATTGGAGTCTAATTAGGCAATCACCATGAAGTGCGTCAAAAAGTTTTTAACTAAGAGGCCACATATGGCGGAATATGCTCCACCTGAAGACGAGGACGATCCTTTTTCTGATCGATTAAGTGTAAGCCTTGCTAAAAAGAGGGAGAAATAACAAATAATGACTTTTCTGAACTAAATTGACACTGAAGTTAAAATGGGAAAACCCAAATAGAGTAAAAATGTAATCGTTTACTCAAAATATTTGTTTTTATTTACAATATCCTTCATTCAAGAAATATTTCGTTAGTAATTTTTTCTAATCTGGAATGCTGCAGACATCTGTTATTTTCAAAACGTTGTACGGGATAGTACATGCACATATGACCTTGTCAGCCAACGGACTGCCAGCATCCCCACAGGATACCACAAGTGTTTTCTGTGACATAATTTGCTATGTGTTGAATACATCTTCTGGCAGGCTTAGCCCAATTCCAGGATATGGCCGCATAGTACTTTTCGGAAAGGGAAATATGTATGTACATTGTCTCCAACCAAATAGTAGGGAACACCATTGTCCTAACTTGGTAGCTTTTTGATATTGTTTTTAATCACTTTCTGACCAAAAGTAGAATTTTTAAATATCCAATCACCCCATCCAAACGTCCCAACATCCGCTTCGCAAACTCCAAGCAAAACTTCAAACACTGAAATGGCCGTCTATGCTTCCTGTACATTTTGGTATCTGCCGCTGCGTTATTTGTTTTCAGTGATCAAGATTTAAAGCGGTCATGTGCATTGGACTTAGTATATCCCAAAGGACTGCACAAACTTTGTGGATGATTGACCTTACAATTGACGTTCCGATTCAGAACGTCCAAGCCAAATATTTAGTTTGGCGAAATTTGGCACTATGTTCGATCTGCTTGGAAAAAAGGAAGCAGTAATGGCCGGCCCGATCTGCAGTTGGCTGCAATTGCTTTTCCCACTGAGCCCATCCACGTCTCGTCAAGTTCGGGTACAGGCTCGCCCAAAATTACTTCTGCAAGACTCAAACTCAGATACACATTCTGTTTGGGCTTTAAATAACAGTCTACTTGTAGCAGAAAACAGAAAGATTGCCATTTTCCGGTAGTTTTTCGGGCCTGACACCCAAATAAGGTAAATTTTTATTTATTCAGCCAAGGTCACCAAAAATGACTTCTAAACTGCCATAATTTCAGCCTGAAAAACACTAAAGTTGTTAAAGCGGGAATAATACATGTACATATGTATTTATATTTAAGTTTTTGGAGACCCTTTTGTAGCCCGACATCATGCGTCCAGTCTGGTTTGGATCGAATGGAAATTACAAGCAAATTCACCTTCTGCTTATTGATGCGATACACACATCAAATATCTTGAATGTTCACATAATCACAGATGCAAACATCAACTCTAACCATTCAGAGGTCAACTATCCAAAAAGAGGAAGCTGCTTATTGCTCAAAAAGGAGACTCATCGTTAGGCGTCTAACCATGCCTGGAATCACCAGACTACAAATAGCACCTAAAAGTGATAATAGAACCGCGAAGTCTTCGAGCTGTCCCACAGCCAAGATACGTTGACTATATTAGCTCGGCCAGATTGAGTACATAGATAAAAACGCTCCACCAAAAGAATCTTCCAATTGCAGCCCCCAAATCCGAGATGCCGAGAAAAATCGAACCTCTGATTTAAAGGCCAAGCTATTGCGGACGTTGGAGCGCCTTGTGTTTACAACTGAAAGCAGCGTGGTCATAATAGGTAGGGATGGAATGCTGCCCTGTCTCAAGTTAATGAACACATTAACTTCGAAATAGCACAAAAAGCTATTAAATGAGTGTACTCTCCCACACGCTCTGGACTTTGGTCATCGACGAGCCCCTAGAGTCCTGCACAGTCCGGCAGAAACTAAGAACCTGGAACCTAAACCTATACTGAGGTTTATTAATAGCCTTAATCCTTGTTATAGGTCGCAGTGCAAACCAACTGCTCTATTATAATGTAGTATGCTATTCCTGAAATTTTTTTTGAAGAATGGAAAACGTTCAAGTTTTTTGGTAAACTTTTTTTAGACCGAAAAGGGAAGGCAAACTGTGGGGGAGGGGGGAGACTTTTATCAATTAAAGAAAAGGCCATAAGACAAATTAACAATAAAACAATGAATCGCATCAAAATAATTCTTTGACCAGCAGCACATATCCAAAAGTTATGGATATACATATGTAAGGGCATTTATTACAGATTCATAATATTCTAAAAAAAAAAAAAACATATTTTCTCCCATACACAATTGCATGCATAAATAACAGAAATTGATATTCTAAAGAAAAATTATGTGTCAATATGTACTTAGTGTGGGAAGCAGCTAGTATGTAGTTTGACAAATTTCTATCCTATTAGCATTCTCATTTGTCGCGCATTTCATAGTGTGTGGGAAGTGGTCAACACTTGAAGAGGTTGCTTTTAAATCGAGTTGTTTGTCTCATAAACTCCAACGCTAATTTGTTAACTAAAGTAAGAGTTGTGTGCTATGAATCTATTACTAACTCACAAATTGACGTTAACACGGTGTTTACCACATATAAATTGAATAACTCGATTCTTATTGAAATATTCTCAACTGAAATGCGTTTGTGTGCATATCAATAAAAATGAATCCATGGGAAACAAAGTTGCTTTAGCAGCTCTTAACGATTTTAGACGCCACTTCTAATTTTATGTCTTCACTATCACTAGTCCCATGAAAGGGTCTTTAATTTTCCATGAAATATTTAAGGACACTTATGATTTATCTCTTACAGACTGGTCCCTTAAATTCCTTTAAATCAGACATGTCAATCATTTCCATCAATTGGTGCATGCATCACTGAGGATGAAGATAATATAAATCTGTACTCATGTCACTCAGTGTGGCATCATACCATCAGTACAATGTCAATTATAAAATTTTGATGATAAACCGAAAGAGTAACACGACTCCTGGGGGCATCATTATGTGCACTTGAGGCTCAAAGGTTGGAGAAAATACACATGTGAGAATTTTCGAAAGAAATACCCCACTTATGTTTGATGGGAATACAACCTCCTACTTGGAGTGAAATAAATATAAATGCGAGCAAGGGATGAACTGAGTGAAGTGATAAAAATTGTAGGGTTTACTATTTTTGGGGCTTAGGGTACAGTTTTGTTTATGTTACGTCTGTTTGCAACAGCTGAATGCACTTGGTAGGTTTCTTAGAATATGTAACAACTCTCCTGCATGAAATTATGTGGAAAGAAGATGTGATAAATATGTGTTATTTTATTTTATTTTTTACAGCCCGAAAAGTACACCGAAACACGTTTTGCACTACTATCAAAATGTCAAAGGACTACGCATCCAAACACCCGACTTATTCCTTAACTTCAAAAAAAACTCCCTTATGACATTTTTGCTTTGACGGAAACAAAATCCAATGTGTTGCTATATACAGATATGTATCTGTTGTTGTTTACATGTATGTACATCCATCCCAACCAATTGCGTCTTACCAGCTTGTCGTTGATGCGGTCGACGATTTAAGTGGTACCTTCGACCAATGACGTCATTATTTTGTAGGACTTTAATCTACCCTACCTTCAATGGTCCCGAACTGATAATGAGCCCCATTATAAGCCCAGTGCCATATCTGACAAGGAAATCTTACTAACTGATTGTCTCTCTGACACTGGGCTATTCCAAGTGAATGGCATCCGAAACAACTTGAATAGCTCACTTGACCTCATCTTCTCGTTCGATAGTCTTCGAGAGCAATCATCTTCCGTCGACTTCGGATAAATTTTGTACCCCCTATTCCCAACCTTTTCATACAAAGACAGTTCAAAACCAGTCTCAGAACATACTGATTGTTTAATTTTCGTGAACCTGATGTTGTCAAACTCAATAGCTTAATTCCTACTATAAGTCCCGTCACACTTTTACCCATCGACCATGCCCTTGCAATTTTTTTAAGCTGATATCTGTTTCTGTTCCGTTCAATCCGTGTCATACCTAGCTAAGAAAACGGCAATGAAGTTGATGTCGTAGCAACAGATTTTAGTTAGGCTTTTAACTAAATTCCCCAACACATTCTTTGCAACTTAAAGACCTTGAATTCCAATCGAGTTTCATCTCATGGACCAAATCATTCCTAATAATGGATCGTCAATAGAATAGCCGTCTTAGATCAGCAGTATCCGATTTTATTTCAGCAACATCGTAGTAAAAGTGCCATTCCATTACCTACTCCTGCAAGAGTCACCCACCACCACCTACATATGTAATGTATAATACATTTCATTCATGATGAGCGTGTTCCCAAAGTCATGTCGGCACTTGATTAAGGCGTTATTTGTAATAGTAAACTCAACTTTCGAGCACACATTGACAACGTCATAAATATAGTCAACTCAGCACTTGGCTTTGAAACGCTGTTGAAGGAGTTCTCAGACCCCTACGTCATAAAATCCCTCTATCTCACGTTCGTTAGACCCTCCTCGAGTATGCCATCCAAGTGTCCGCATTATGCTGCACATACCATGAGATCCGAGGCTATGCAGCGCAGGTTCATTTGATTCGCCCTCTTGGACTAATAACCTCAACCTGCCGCCCTATTATTCTTCAGTCATTGGTAAAACGTCTTGATATTACCGAAGTACAATATTTTTTATCCGCAAGTCGTTATCAGGTAACATTGAATGTCCCGCCCCTATTCCTCTAAATACCAATCTTTGCAGCCTACATAGGATCTGTTCCTCTTTTCCACGTTTCTCCTCATTAAACTCACTATGGTTGCAAGAATCATCCGCAGATCAAATAATGCGGCACACATTTTTGATTTTAATAGCAGTAAAATCATACTCCGTAATGCCCTAAGAATGCTTAACCTTCAATCATCCCCCTTAGGTTAGGTTGCCAACACATCATTGTGATACCACATAAATTATGGAAAAAATGTTCCTACCTACGCGTTAGAACCAATTTGAGCTTCTGATGAAGCGTAAGCGGCTCCTAATAACTAAATTGATCACATTGATTAGATCGTGAATTAGATCATGAAAATTACGAAAGCTAGCATGCAGGAGGCATAACTAATGCTGTCCCTAGATCTTTCAACGCACGAGTATGCTGACAAAAGCGCATTGCGAATTGAGACCTTTTGGCGGTCACCTATAACAACTTTGAAACTCGAAGTCACTTAAGTGTGGTATCTGGAGTCTTAAAGAATTGGGTCATGATGAATGTATTCTAGTATTTTCCTTGAAAGATTAACTGTAAATCACCGTCTGAAAAGGTTCAGTATCTGAGCGATCTTAAGAGGACTTAGCTTAGCCTCCTTTTGCGTGACCAAATGTGACTTTCGTAGCTATCTTTGGGCACGTTTTGATTGCCTCGGTAATACCCACGCAGGCTAGACGATATATTTTATTCAGTTACTCTGAATTTTAAGTTGTAGCATACAATAACGCTTAGGTGATCATTGGTTTGATTACGCGGCGCGCGTTGTGAACTTGGGGTTTCAATCCAGCAAAGGCACATGAACATTGCTCTATTCTCCCTGATGGCATTTCGTCAAGGATTACTCCAAAGTAATCTCAAATCATGTTTCCTTTTCCTGGAAAGAGTACAAGGACAGTTTTCATAGGATTTATTGCCCTGTACCACCTCCAAGTTCAGTTAAGGGCGCTTTCCATCATTTCTGATAGGGTGTCATTGAATTTATCCCTAAGGTTGATGACAAAATCATCCGCATAGCCTTGTATGAATGGCTTTAGTTAGTAATTCTAGAAGTTCGTTTGTGACCAAAACCCAGAGCAGAGGGGGAGAGCACACCTCCTTGCGGGCATCCTCTGGTGTTTTAAGTGATCCTCCGTGTTCTGTCTGTATTCTTCTACTTTCCAGTATGGTGAGTGCCCTTTTATGATGAGAAGTGGGCTTTCTTTCCTAATCATAACTCGCTTATAGCTTCGTAGCCAGTGTTTTTGAAGGCTTCTTATACATATATCGATGAAATTACAAAGGGCGGTTTCTTTTGCACCCTGTGATTTGCTAATTTGTGATATAGGCTGTGAATGACAGTCTCAGTAGACCTTTCAGGCTAATATGCAAATCGATTTGCATGCATATTAAGCATCAGGAGTAAGAAACAGATCCCTTATGTGGTGATCGGCTATTTCTCTTTATTGTTTTAAGGAGAAAGCAACTTAGGCTACAAAGGAGGTAGGATTTAGGCGACCGACAGTCCCGCTTGCTTTTTCGGTATCGGTACCAAAAATATGCATCTGAAGATTCATATCGGTTCCTGTTGGAGAAGGCATGGAATATGTTATCCGCTCTTAGTGATTTGAATGGACCGACTCCATTTTATAGGCTATGCCGCCCAGTGGGATTATTAACAACGTGGTTTCACAATGAATGCAAGCAGATAACATAATCGGAAATACAGCCTGGGAAGTATGTGTCCGATAGCAATTAATAGATTTCCTCAGGGCTACTAGTAAATTCACCGTTCGATTTCCGTAAGGAACTTAGGTAGTTGGAGCGACTTTTGGCTATTACCTTTTGTTGGGGTGGGGCCTCTAAGTTTTGCGCTAAGATTTTAGCTCCTTGTTGAATATTGTTAGAACGTCTCTATTATGGCACCATTTGCTATTATTTTTGGCTCAGGTGTTGGTGTTCAGGCTTATTGGAAGATAAAAACATTTGTTATTTACAGCCACCAAAATCCCATATGCCAACAGGTCGACCTCGAAAACATCTCCGAAAGATGACGCCCAAATAAAAAGTCAGTCCAAGAAAGACCCTTGCACTTGCTAGTTTGCCGACGTCTACAATTCGCAAAATCGTTTGAATTGGATAGGCCTAGAAGAAGAAAAAATGGCGAAATATTCTTTCGTCCGATGGAACAAAGATAAATTTAGTGGAATTTTTTTTTTTTGCCATCTGCAAAAGATGAGTCAGGCGTCCTGAGAATTCAGCACACCAGCCTCAATACACCAGCAAAAGTGTCAAGCATGGAGGCGGTAGTATAATGGTTTTGGGTTGTTTTTCATGGTGTGGACGGACTGGGAGATGCCATTAAAATGATGCCATTTAAATGCCATGAATGCATAAACTGCATCACAACGATCCGAAGCATACGGCTGTCAAAGTGAAAAGGTGGCTGGTAGAGCACAATATCGATCTCGTAAGCTGACCCGCCCAATCGCCAGATCCTAATCTCTTGGAAAATTTATGGGGAATTGTAAAAAAGTCCATTGGAGCCGAAAAATCAAAAAAATAAAAAATAAATTTTGGAGCCGAATCCAGGCAGCTTGGCTCGCCATACCAGCTACCATTTGTCGCACGATGATCGAATTCTTAAGGCCGAACTATAATAGTGAAATGGGTACGTCGACGTACGTAACTGTGCGAATACAAGGAATTTGTATTCTACGACCATAATAGCTTTTGGTTCGATTCGTCAAGTTTCGTTCACTTTTGCTCACTTACGAAACGAGCAAACCCATTCGCTCTTTTGAACGAAAATTTGACATTTGAACAGCTGTGTTAATTGAAAGTTGCCAAGAAATTTGGTTTTATTTATTTGTAAGGTAAGTACATTTAAAATTACCAGTTGAAATAACAATTATTATTTTTCGATTTCATTTACATGCTTAAATTAGATAGATTTCATGTTCATACTTGGAAAACAAAAATGGCTTGCGCAGAGGATTACGATTTCCTTTCACAATTTATTACTCTTGTGCGCCAAAATAAATTGCTGTATGAGAAAAAGGATGCTTTTTATTTCAATCGCGTGAAGAAGGAAAAGGATTGGGAAAATATAGCCAGACAGACGAACAAAACAGGTAACGTAATGCTTCTAAATATATGTATGTACATATGTACTTTATTTCAACTGTAAATGCTTGTCCAATTGGATTGTTTTTTCAGCTTCGGAATGCAAAACAGAATGGACACACCTTAGGGAGAAGTTTGATCGAGAACTGCGCAAAGAGGACAGACCGTCCGGAAGTGGACGCAGCGAGGGGACTGAATGGGCACTCTTTTCAGAGTTGCTCTTTTTAAAAGAGTCTATGAAACCCAGACGGTAAGTTCGTGTAACTATTGGTTATCTTGTTAATTGATATTGATTGGTTTTTGTCACAGAACGCGATGTAACGAGATAGTGAAGTCACGGATTCCAACTCTCCTTCGCCTGGTGAATTCAGTGGGGAAAACAGTGCTTTGGACCAGCCCTCACCGAAGAATCCAACCAGTTCTTCACAACGTCCACTCCCGCAAAACGAAAGAAAGTGGGCATAAGTGATCTCTGCGAACAATTCGGATCTGCAATTGGGAAAATGCAAGAACGCTTCGCAACCACCATTCCACTTGCAAGTGAAGACAGTGACGAATTGTTCATGAGAACTATTGTGTCCATGATCAAGGATCTTCCATCAGCTGCTAAGGACAACTTGAAAGAACACATCTTTTTAAAAGTCCTTGAAGTGCGAAGGGAAAACCAGGAATAGGAAAGTTCTCGTTTTTTTGGTTTTTTTCTTTTATTATCTTTATCATACCCTTAATACAATACAATTTAAACAAATATGAAATGTAAATGAATATTAATTTTAGTTAATTGTGCTCTTTTATATATGTAAATGTGTGTTCTTAGACCGCATTATCATTATTACACATACATATCTCAATATTACACAAATAGAAAATTGATAAACAATAATCAATATAAATTAATGTGTCATCGGCAAATAAACAAACCTTTGAGAATTTAAAACAGTCTTTTAAGTCATTTCCAGCATCAATCTCCCTTTTCCACTCATTTAGCACCCATGCTAACGCTGTCTCCGTCGAATGTCCTTTACGAAAACCGGACTGCTCTTCACAGAATGTTCCATTAAGAGACAAAAAACTCTCCAGTTGAATGTACGCTATTTTTCCAAAAAAAAAATCATATGTAGGCATCATATTTATTGGAAGGTATTGTTCAGGTTTCTTTGCATTTCGTTCTTTCTCTACAGGAACTACAATGAATTCTTTCCATGAGCACGGGAACAGCCCCTCCATCAAAGAAGTATTCACAATCTTAAGCAACACCGGTTTTACACTAATTGGTTCAAATTCAAAAATATGCACTGAGTATACTTACTTACTTTACTTATGTCCTGTATCCCCTTGTGGGTCCTAGGGCCTCTACTACGCCTACGCGCCATCGTGTATAGTTTCCGGCAATGTGTCTCAGCTCTCCCCAACTTTTCCCCAACTGCCGTGCTTCCTTCTCGACTGTTCTGCGCCATGTTCTCCTTGGACCACCTGGTCTTCTGCCGTCCTGAGTGAAGGGGTTCCATTGCATAGCATGGTTCGCTATGGAGCTGTCACCCTTTCGGAGCGTGTGACCAATCCACTGCCACTTCCGTCGTTGGATGGTTGTGCCTATTGGTAACTGACCCGTTCTCTCGTAAAGGTGTTCGCTAGAGATACGATTGGACCAGAAAATCCTTAAGATGTTGCGCAAGCACCTATTAACGAACGCTTGCAGCTTTCTGGTGATAGCAGTGGTCACTCTCCACGTGCTGCATCCATATAACAGCACATCCGAACGCGGACTTTGCTTTGGAGATTCTGTTGGCTATATCCAGTTCGGGTCCACCATCGGTCGAGACAGTACTCCCAAGATACTGGAAATCCTCTACTCTCTCTACCGGTTGTCCAGCAATGCATATTTGAGCCGATGAGTTCGTTCCAAGACTGATAATTTTAGTTTTAGCGGTATTAATTTTCAGCCCGACGACGCCAGCCTCCCTCTCCACATCTGCTGTCATTTGGTGGAGGTCCATAATTCTATGAGAGAGTAAGCATACGTCGTCAGCGTAATCAAGGTGTTTAAGTTGGGATGTAAGAGTCCATCGGATTCCTCCGTTTCCCGTCGACAAAACTACACGAAGCACATCGCTAATCACCAATAGGAATAGTATTGGTAAAAGAATGCAGCCTTGTCTTACCCCACTTCGGATCTCAAATTCCTCAGACAACCTTCCTCTGTGCAGAACGTGACATTTGGACCCTTCGTATGTAGATTTGACAATAGCAATTAGTTTATCAGGAATACCTCTCCTGCGTAAGGCACGCCAAATAAACTCCCTATTAACACTATCGAACGCCTTCTTAAAATCCGCAGGGTGTTGAATGTGGTCGACACAGGAGGATCCAGAGCGGAAACCTGCTTGTTCGGCATGGAGTGTGTCTTCGAGATGCTGTTTGATTCGCTCCAGGATGATTTTAGCTATTATCGTAGCTACAGCAGGCGGCACGCAGATACCACTCCATTAGACTACCTTTCTTAGGAAGCTTCACGATCATTCCCTTTTTCCACTCGTCAGAAAAGCTCTCGACTTCCCAAGTTCAACGTTCTCAATTGTACGGCGAGCTCTCGACAGGCGTTTATTAAAATTCTCCTTATCTGGTGGCAGCAGCACACCTGAATGTGGTTTCATTAAATTTAATCCCAGAGGGAAGGCAGCATCAGCAACAAATTAATGACGAGTTCTTGTTTGTGTGTTTGGCAAGTTTTTGGCGCAGGAATTGGAAGGCCATTGCTGAAAAGTCTCTTTCCAAATCGACTTGCTTGAAGAATACCTGCATACGATTTAAAAGTACGATTAAAAGAGATTGAAAGCATATGTAAATATATTTCTTACCTCCGTCAATTTGACTTCCATATGCCCCAACTTCTACGTACGTGAACCAGTATTTTGCGTCACAAACGGCCATTAAGACAACACTGAAGTGGTTTTTATAGCAAAAGAATTGACTTCCACTTTTTGGAGAACACCTAATTGCAATGTGCTTGCCATCAATTACGCCGATACTGTTGGGCATCCCCCTCAGACACATAAATGGGGAAGAGAGTTTTCCATAGAATTTCTGCTGTCTCCAGTATGATACACCGGACAGTTTCTTTCCCCAGCTTAAAGGACCAAGCCAGCGACTGTATCGAGGTATCTTGCGATATTTACTGGTGAAAGAAAACGAAATTACTTAGTATGTTTATTCAAGAAGCTAAATAAACATACTCACAGTAAAATTACAGCCAATCGACATTCTGGACTAATGGATTCTCTGATTGATGTTTTTGTCAGGAACGGTTTTATTAAATCCAACAACGCTGTATTAAGCTCTTTACTTATCCTTGTTTAGATAAAAAACTGTGCACTATCCAATTCTTTCATTTTTGTAAAGGAGACAAGAAACCATTTCGGTTTCGGTCTCGATTTATGCGGCGCACAAAACAGGATGTTTTTTCTTTTTCTCTTTAATTCCACAATATCATTCAATGCACTGAATCGCAAGATGCAGCAATTTTAGGTCCTCTACTAATACTAAATTTGTATTATTCATTTTTTTTTATATCAATTTCACTGCTGAAAAAAACACAAATGACAGGCAAAACGATTTGACTCTGACAGTCGCTTCCATTCACATACGCCTACTACGGCAACTTAAGCAATTGACAGTACTGAAGGAAACTTAACGTAGAATTTTGACATTAGCTTCCGATTGCTTTCGACTATTATAGTTGAGCCTTTACCTAGAAGAGTCCGTGCAGTTATATTCGGTGATCCTATTGTTTTGTCCATAACTGTACAGGCATACAATGTATGTATGTATATTCTCAAACCTTTTCATCATGGAAATTGTGTAAAAAAAAACTTCAATGTTTGTTGTCGAATTGCCAGAATTGCAGATCGTACAAATATAGGATAAACACGTGTGCTAAGTTTCAAAGTGTGCGATAACAATGTGATCAATCAATACATGGTTTTCTAAACGTGATTTTTGCAATAGTTTCTCAAACAATCAAAATTTGTAAGGAGACAACTTTTTGGCAAACATTCTATTTCTCAATTGTCACAGTCTCACCCGCACGTGTTCAAAGTAGCAATTAAAAAAATGCCAAAAGGTCATTGTGAAGGGACAAAGGCACTGTAGGTCGTAAGTTCTTTATCCTTGCGGTGCATTTCATGTAACACGTGCACAAAAAACTACGACGTCCAAATTCGTTACGGTAACACACGAGTATAGTGAAGTGAAAAATGGATTTTACACGTGTATTACGAAATGAATTTACAAAAACGAGTAGTAGGTAAAAAATTAAATAAAATCAATGAAGTACTCTGCGTTGCAACTGAACAACTTCTTCTTCTTCAATTCTTCGATTCGAATGATTTTGGTAATGTTAATGCAAACACTTTTTCCAGTTGAAAGGATAAAATCGCTGAAACTATCGATGAGCATTTGTCTATTGTCACCAACAGCCCTTGACTTTGGACAGGAAGCACATCAACGTAAAGAGGTTGAGTATAGACTAGTTTTCAGTTAGATTAGGCGTAGCTTAGAGCTTATTTGAAGGCTTTGGGTGACTTAGATGTTTGGGTGACTTGGGTGTTATGGTGACTTATGTAGGTGTTACTTAGGTTTAGCATTCGTTTTCCTTGTTGGCTTTTCACAGGCATAACCATGACCATGAGCCCTTGAAATTTCTTTTATCCGCGGTCTAAGTACAAGGTAGCTCAAAAGTCATCCCTTCATCGGAAAATTCTCTTATTTTTGCGATTGGCATCTTATACCATCGCGACTTTGACATTTATAAAGTAAATAGGAGCGAAATGCATGTAGACAAACCATGGATTGCTGTACTCTTCGAGAATGCGGAATAATTTTGTCAGTGTTGTTGACAAGTAATCGTTTGATAGTTTAGATTCAAGTTCGTCGTGTGCCAAAAAGTGGGCAAACAGTGCTTCGCTTACACGCTCAGCTGCTTCCTGTGCTTCGTTTAGACGCTCAGATCGAGGAGATTCAACACGGGACAGTTGCAAATGTGGCCGGCCGTACAAGAGGACTCTATCAACCAGATGCGGGGCCATGCAATTGGACATCAATAGACGTTCCTTACAGCGAATTTTGGTGAAAGACTTGAAGATCTCCCCATATAAAGTGCAAACAGTGCATCAGCTATTGTCTGTAGACCGTCAATTCCGTATAAATTATACTCAAGTTCTCTTACACCTCGACCAGGATGAGGATGATTTTCTTTTGCAATCATTATGAGCGATGAGGCGCATTTCCACTCATGTGAATATATGTAATGAACGAAGGGCATATACATACATATAAGTATATACGGTTATTTTTAACAATAAGTTCAAAACAGTGATCTGACTTTATCCAATACAAGCCAATGGTAAATCAAATTGTTAACGTTTGTCGAATCAATTTTGCGTCATTAACAATTACTACACACTTTAAGCGAGACCACTTTGTCATACAACGCTATCCGCTGTTAGCAACATAATTTCTTTTGCTTAAGTCAGGAAAGATCAATTAAAGAGGACAGCCGTGCATACCTAATTTTATCATCAATTGCAACATTCACCGAAGCAACCTTTAAAGAATCTAAGCAATTTTTGCATCGTCATCAAACGCAAATTCCATTTATCGGTTTACCGCCATCGACGACGGAAACATCACTGAACCTAACAGTCAGAAAAAACTCAATCGTTTACCGTACACCTAACCATTACGACCAACAAACTAATCACCTTGCCAGCTGCAGTTTATTCACTCAACTCCAAAGTGCAACCAATTTTGTAAAATTGTCTTTGCAACCGGTTTTTGAAACTCCAAGCGTCATGACGATCAGTGATCGCCATTAGATGGGTGGCATCTGCATCTAAACTTATTAAAGCATCACTCCTAGCCATAGCATAGCAGCATGTGATCAATTTGAATAACTCCCCACAAGAGTACAGTGAGATGCACGATCGAAGATGCTGGAATCGACCCATCCTATGAGCAAAGCAAATCAAGTCTGCCTCTTTCCACACCCCCTGTGGACTCACATGATCGACGTTAAAATATGCACATTTGTATCTATTCCATTATACCCACATGATCGTCATCGTATACACTCAACAACAACGGCCGCCGGCAGCTGATAGCGGCCTACGGAGGCAGAGTAATCTTCTTGGTGTAGCCAGAGAGAAGTTCGTAGCCCGTGCCAATCGCGTGTTTAGGGTACGTGACGAGTAGCTTGAGCTCTATAGCGCGACCAGCAGCGGTGGCAGCGGAGTGATCAATCTCCGCCAATTCACGATCGTTTGTGTATCTTTTATGCTCACACACTGTTCTCGAATGTGGCTCTATGTGTATCTTGTTTTATTAGTTTTTTTTTTATGCCTCAATTCTCCAGAGATACGACTGCGATGAAAGTGGAGTGTGTAATCCCATAAATGGTCCCGGTATTCATGCATTATTCAAGGAATACGAAAAATAAGAATTTTCGGTTTGCGTTCTCACGGTTCGGTTTTGCTTGGCTTTGTATTTTTAGATTGTTTTGCTGCCGCTTCGGTTATGACCCTACAAGAGGTCCACAAGAAAGCATAACAAATAAAGACTGAAAAACAAAAAGACGAGAAACCTGAGAAGATTATTAGATTGTATGACTTGTAGATACCTTTTTTTTGTATTTATGTTTGGAGTTGAGTTTTGGCCTAAAGCCTCCTTCGCCTCCGGATTTGATCACGCGCGAAAAATAAAAAACAAATGAGATTGATCTCTGAAGTGAGATATGAAAATATGTTACAGAGAAAATTATGTGTGAGGTTGAATGGCAATTGGAATGGATTAAAAGTGATTTGTATGTTTAGTTCTGGATAGAAAATTTGGAACAGATAATGTTTACTCTGGTTTTAAAAACTAGCTTATTAAGTGGAGATAATGTGTCAAAAAATTTCTTCTCTCACCGAAACGAAGCATTTTGATGGAGTCAATAAATTATAGATGTTTAAAAATTACAGTTTCTAGCAGTATTTTACGTTCTATCGGACGTACTCGTACAGTACTCGTTTCGCTCGTAGATTACAGTCTAGCTTGCCCTTGTCTAGTATCCACCAGCGGTGGTTCTTCAAATGAACTTCATTTTTAAGACATTGTAGCATATGCTGGAAGTTTGTAGATCATATTCGCGCTACAGAAAATATCATCAATAAGCTCGTCGTTCTCAACTTAACTTTCAAATTTCAGCAAATGTCAATAAAAAATTTCTGGCCCCGCAGGCAGAAACCGATTGACAGATAAGCGTCGTTTTCGGAGCCATTCCTCTCCGAGTCTACAAAAGGATAAGGAGAATCTGGCGAAAGAGCGATTAGACTCCATCTCATCCGTCTATACCGAACCGGCTAGCATACGGTGGCGGTTTCAAAAGAGGCAGGTTCGAAGGAATGCAGACTCTCCATCCTCTTAACGCTAGGCTAGATTTAGAAATGAGCATCTTAGCTCTGTGGGAACTGCGGGTCTAATAGCTCATTTGTGTACGATTCTTATTTCCAATCGGAGGTATCTGCACCTAATTGTACCAAAGTTACTGCGATTATTTTAGTGATGCGAAGGCGCTTCATACTATTTGAGGTAGTACAGAAATTAACCAAAGAGGTGAATAACTTTGGGATAATTTTTAAGTCCTTTGTGACACCAGCTGTGAACCCACTTTGGTACAATAAGTAGTAATAGAGGGGGAGTTTTGGATATCACTTTTGGATATGACAGTATATCTCACAAGATAAGGGATTGGAAGGTATCAATGTGGTCTGACCGGTGTCTCCCCGGACCAACCAGTCTTAAGAAACTGCGGGAGACCGACTAGTGCATCCCGAAACAATTACTCGTGCACTGACGAACCCTGCAATTGTTCGATAAGCAACCTGCTTACAAACAGGATTATCAACTCAAAGATGGCGACAGTGCTGTACGAAGTTTTATCAGTAGGAGGAGAATGCCTCCTCTAAGCTCTCCAAATGTACAAGGGACTGCGGTTCTTTCGAACCCACAGAAACTAAATTATTTCTCTTCACAGGGAAATACAAACTTCCCCTTTTGACCCCTCCGGAACGAGCCAAGCCAAATGATTTGATCTCATTTTAGACAAGAAACTTTGCTAGAACGTGTAAAGGAAGCCACTACATTTACTATAGAGAGTATAGCTATGAATTGGGTAGTGGGTCTATGTATCCATCATCAGAACAATTCTATCGTATTGGTGGTGAATAAAGACATCTACTGCATTCATCTTGGCCGTGGGGCTCACAGAAACATTCAAACAGGGGCTCTACAAGGTATCTCTGTATATCTACAGCAAATAAATAGCATTCTGTACATCCACTGGTATTAAAGGACTAGACTGGGCGGATGATTGGGGACTGCAAAAAGGCTCTTCAAAAATTTAAATATAAATATGTCATTTCACCTTCTAACCACTCTAATGTTTTTCAGGCGGACAATATGATTATTTAGGAGGAGGACTATTTTGCCGACAGGTAAGCCGCGATTAAATTCCTGGAATCTATTACTTTCAACTGAAAAATGACTGTCAATTGCCAACTGTCGTATAACGTGATAGCTGTACAATTTAAAATTCATCTTATTTTGGTACTGGGTTACAGACACATACTAGGGAATTGCATATCTCCTGCTACATGTAAACTGTCACTTAAGAAAAATTCGATCAGTACTACCAAACCATAGGTGGACCGATTGCTCAGCCATCGTAATTAAGTATTAGTCAAATATGGCCTAAGCGGGATCACAAACGTTCGAATAGTCTTATCAGATTGAAAAGGTAGCTTTTAAGCTCAATAGAGGCCATTACAAGATGATGCATCATTAGCAGGCACTTCTACCGATGCGGTAAATATCTTTCGATCAGACATTTGATGACGAACACATCTGAGAGGGTCCAAACGATCATTAAGAGTGTTATAATTTCTTAATACCTCATAATTTGAATATCAAAAAACTCAAGATAAAACGAGGATGATGTCACAGGACAATTTTTTTTCCAGCCTTGGAAACGAAGCCATTTCATTGCATGCATAGTACTAAAAAAAAAAAAAAACTTCTTTAGAACTGCGATATGGTCCATACACAGTTTGTTTCGTATTTGAATTATTTTCAGTAAAGTAAGTCTTAAACCAGTTTTGAAAGAGCTCCTTCAAGTGCATTGTCGTATTAATGTCTTTATCCAGCAAAATCTTCAATCTAATGGACTATTTAAACTCGATTTCAATTTCAAACTCTTACGAGAGTAAGGCAGTGGGAGACTATGTTTTTTAGTTCAAAAATGTATTTATTATTCTACGTCTTCACTGTTTTATTTATTGCCTTTGCAAATGAACGGATTCCATTCCTGATGTTCGATTTTAGAAGTTCTGAAAAATATCCATCTACGGCTGCTATCACTTCTTCATTTAGCTCAAAATAAATTTCATGGACGGAAGAAATTAACGGTTTTAAGGTAAGGATAGATAGGCAGTAGGTCGAGACACTTTATACAGTATCCTGGAAGTGTTGCCTTGATGGACTTTGGTAGCGAACTGGACGCCAGCAATCGAAATGAGGCTGCGATTATTGTTATTCAATCTTATCCATATTTGCGACTGTTGTGCTCAATTTTGTTAATGCTGTTATGTTTATGTATAGCCAATGGAAATAATCCATTAATGTCGAAGAAGTTGGAAACTAGATTCATCACTTACCATTGCCTTCAGTATTTGGAGTTTTCGATGAAAGACTCAAACAACTACTATTTTGTAGCCAAGCCTCGGATGTGGATATCACCAATAGCACGAAATCCTAGAAGCACAATAAGAAGGCTTAACACCGAAAGTATGCAATGTCAACTAAGTATCTCTTGATTTCTTCGTAAGTTTTATATCGCCTGCATCATGTAGAGAAGACCACTAGCTTCAGGGACAACAGGTTATTAAGAACGCCATCTGAGATGTATTGTATTTCTGCGGAACTCCTGATTACTTCATGCAATTGTTGAAGAAGTGTTCAAAGTGGCGATGAATAAAAGGATAAAAGTTGGTCAGGAGCTTTACAAGCAGAAGGAATAAGATCAACAAACCTGCTGCACCAGATGGCCGTAGGTAGACAGCTTATACCACCTATAGAAATTAAACAAAAAAGGACATCTAAATTGTATCATCTACAAAAGACCTCAATATCAAACGAATCGTTTTATTTGGTGCACTATTTAAAGGCGAAAAACCGTTAATCGACAATCAAATTGGTCCTTATGAGTGTGGTTTTTCGTCAGATAGGGTTTGCATTAACTAAACTTTCAAAAAACCCAACTGCAAATCGGTGCTCCTATGAATGCTTTAGAGAAGCTACACAGTCAGAGCAAATACAGTACACTAATGGTTCGGCTTCAAGAATCTTCAGATTCACCCCGAGAAATGGCGTTTGAAACTGGAGACAGCTGACCCTACCCCAGGTTATAAAGGTACCTAATTTTAAATGAATTAGTTGCGTGGAAACTAACGCACTGCGACCTAAAAGATCAATATATTGTATCTCCTTCTGGTTTTATATGATAAAGTTCCCCAATTAGAGCACCTCATCCAACTTATTTTCCCTTAATAAAGAACATGGATTGAATCTACAAACGGATAGTCCCTCTCTTCTACATAAGTCATCACTACAACCTAAGCACGGACTACACCATTCTCCATCTATACTTAGACACAAATTTTCAAGTCATCTCCCAGATCATTCTGGGATGGAGGTGTTTTTTCTGATAGGGTTAATATTTACCTCCCTTTCCGCCTTCCAGATCATTGTATCGTGTTCATTAATCACGGAAATAATGGCAATTAATGAATACCAAAGAAAAACATGATATCATCCAAGGAAATGCACATCTTTTCGGATAGCTAACAAACAACCAAGTCCTTGGAATCAATCTTTCTAAATTCATTAGCACCCCTAAATCACTACTTGCAAACTCAAATTTAAGCTGGATGCTAAAGAGAGAACAATTCTTAGGTGGACAGGTGAAGTGAACCTGTCCAGCGACAAAGCACTTTGGCCAATGATAGAAGAACAATCGTCTAGGTAATCCGAGGATTAGAACCTAAATTCCCACAACCATTCGTGTTGTGCGTGTTATTGACACACATGTACCTACATATGTTAAGATAGCATGCACTTCGATATTTCTCCTTCTGTTTCCTACTCAAATTTTACCTTTTGCTCTCTATAAGCTTGGAGAATACACATGTATGTACATATATGCATCTATGTACCTAACACCAACAATGACGATTCGTTTAAGAAAGACTTGCACTTGAAACTTTTCAAATACTCACAGTCCGTCCGATAAATCTGTTATAATTCATGGTACCTACGAGTACAGCCAACAAGATACCATGTGCAGTAGCCCGTTATCAGTATATCAATATATCGTTTCAGAGAACCCCATGAAACTCTTTTCCATCAATTTATCTCATCCTGCCTTCAATCACCAACCTCTGCCATTGTGACAAGCAAAAACTTTCTCACCTAATAATCATTAGCGCGCCCCCACATCTCGGTAATTCTCACATATCACACACATCCTCGATCCTGACAATGACAACTTCACATAATGTATTCCAATCAACACGTTGCCAGTGTGCTGCGCCCAGATAAAGACCAAAACGAAAAAGTAGGGTTGTTGTTCCCAACTAACCCAATCAACTGCCGCACCAGCAGTCCAGCGGCAGCGTAACATTCCACAAACAATTTTGCATACCGCAACAGCAGCCCACGCATAGCCCCAGCCGAGCTGATAACCAAGGCAGCGCAGCCTTGTTATTGGGATGCCTCCCTATGGTATCCCCCCACTTGTTGTCAAATTACATGCGATGTTATGCTACGTGCATGCGAACGAAATAACCACACCAAGTTGGTTGCTGATGATGATGATGATATGCCAATGAAACCATCACCGAAACGTCGCGTCGGTCGTTGTCGTTGTCGTCGTCGCCGTCGCGTTACTGCACCATCATGAAAACAAATCCCCAAACAAAAACAAACCAACACCGACCCACCCGGGGGCAGGTAGTCGGTAGGTCGTTTGTTGGTAGCGCGGCGGCGGTCCGACAATGAGACCAACACATTGTCACATCCAATCCAACGCGTCATTTTCCCCCTCCATACCGGCAGCCGACCACAGCGAACAGCGATAATCGCGTATAACTTGTAATATGCTGTCACACAAATGTGGTATTATTCCCCATGCCCCATGCTCAGGCCATCCATCCAGCCATTCCGGCAGTCATCCATCCATCCATCGTGTGGGAAACACACGACAAATCTGTTTCCCACGGTCTGAAAAATGTATCTGACATCGCAAACGACAACGACGACTACACTGTGTGTATTGCCGTATTGCCAACGATTGGCGCACACAGGCGCGAGCAAGCGGGCGGACGGGCAGCCTGGCAGGCAGTCATTCAGCCATTCAGTCCCTCTTCCTCCGTCTGTCACTAGTGCTCGCTCTTTCTTTCCACTCAGCTCGTTATCTGTTTTACTCCGGATTTATTTTATCGCCACCACTGCTGCGCTACTTTCTTTATAAAAGGAGGATGACAAACGTGTTTATGGCTCATTCCAAATTCAGAAGCGATCGTGGATACACATAAGGCGCACACAGTGGATTATATCGGCGACGATCTACATCGGAACCCAATTTGGATACAATCCTCGATCTCAAATTAATTGGATTACCGCACGGATATACATACACATCATGGTTATGGAGATGTCGAAAACATATCAGTACCGCAAGGTTATGAAGCCGTTGCTGGAGCGTAAACGTCGTGCGAGAATCAACAAGTGTTTGGATGACCTCAAGGATCTAATGGTAGAGTGCCTCACACAAGAGGGTGAGCACGTCACGCGACTTGAAAAGGCCGACATTTTGGAACTCACTGTTGAACACATGCGAAAGTTGAAGCAGCGTGGAGCACTTACGCTTGGCAAAACGCAAACCGCCCACCAATTGGAGTCATTTCGTTCGGGCTACGTTCATGCTGCCGATCAGATCTCACAAGTATTGGCCGCCACTCCGGGAATGAACGTGGACGTAGGCTCAAAAGTTATGCGGTTTTTGGCAGATCAATTGATCCAAATGCAGACCCTACAAATGGATACGTTTCATTTGCCCATGATTATGGCGCCAGCAATGAGAGGAAGTGAAATGGAAGTGATGCTTGACGTGATAAAAGTGGAGCCACCAACATCGGTAACCACAGATGTTTGGAGGCCATGGTAATCGTGCGCAGGCGATCCTGAGAGTAAAGAAAAAAGACTGCGTGTATATATGATTTCAAACAAAGCATCAACTGTCTTCCTGTAAGTTATTATCTATCATTAACTCGATTTGTTGTTCTCTAAAACACTGTGATATATTGTACAATAGATTGTAAGACAATAATGTACGAGTAAGCTAACCGGTTAAAAGCTTTAAATATCAAAATAAATAAAACTAAGATTTGTATTTATGAAAATATTGGATTTTTCTTTTAATCTGTACTCGAACCTTAGTGCCTTTGGAATTTAATAGTGACAGATTCTGGATTCTAGATGATAAACTCAAAACTGAAGCCTGTTGGATACTGTTTATTCTGTTTGATCTTCTTGAGACAAGACCTCCTACAATTGGCGTTAACCATGATGTGCGACAGTATTCGACCATAGGTGGTGCTATTCTCAAGTAGTAGCACGTCCTCGTAAAGATAAGCATAGGTACATATGTTGGAATGGCATTGATCAATTGGAATACATGGAAGAAAAATAGAACTGCAGTCTAATTATTGTAAGATATTGAGTATGCAAAACATCTTCTGTGTCCTATTGCGTTCTATTTGCGAGGTTGTCTTCTATTGCGTTGCCCATCCAAGCCTGAGCAATGGCGCTCACTAGCTCTGCATTTCCTAGCCATTTTAGACGATTGATGCGCAGTTTTTTTGACTAAGCCAAAGTCGCTGTACAGCTAGTAATCTTTGTCGTTGAATCTCCTCCTCCAGCACCTTAAAGCTACGGTCTTGTATAGAATCCCCTTAGTTGTTCAGAGATAGGACCTTACTACCCGATTGCTATCTCATCCCAAAGAAACAGCGATTGGTAAGAGTTATTTTTCGTTTTATTTCTGCTGAGATATTGTATTTCAAATTTATAGCAGAGCCAAGGTAGACAAAGTCTGTTACTACCTCAAAGTTAGAGCTTTCGACTGAGGTGTTCTGCACATATGAAGATGTGGCTGTTATCTCTGCAATCTCAAAACAGATGAAAAGACTTTGGATATTGATTAAGTTTTCTCTAGAATCTGCTGAAGGGTGACAACTTTGTCGACTGCGGACTTTTATGGTTCTGAAAAACAATGATAGCGGCCAATCGGGTTGCCTGCAAAAATTTTCAGCGTTCAGGCAGATAGGATCTATGAAGAGACCGAATGATTTATGCAGAGAAGGGAGCCCTATCCCTATCCCTAAAACTGTTGCATATGGGAGCTCTGTTCTTTGACGACATTGGCGTTTTGTCTGAAATTAACGTTAACTACATCTTTCGCTTCATAAGAAGTTTCGACTGGTCCAATCAACACGAAGCTCCGTGTGTGCAATTTAAGCAATTTAGATGGGCAAAACCAAGTTACCTGGGCTCCGCTTTAAATTTTAAAAACAATATCTCAGCAGAAATAAAACGAAAAATAACTCTTACCAGTCGCTGTTTCCTTGGGCTGACATGGCAATCGGTTAGTAAGGCCCTATCTCTGAACAACTAAGGACCTAGCTATCCCAGTTCTGCTTTAAGGTGCTGGAGGAGGAAATTCAACGACTTTGTCTTAGTCAAAAAAACTGCGCATCAGTCGCCTAAAATGGCTAGGAAATGCAGAGCTAGTGAACGCCATTGCTCCAGCTTGGATGGGCAACGCCTGTCTGTCTGGAAGTTTGACATGCGCCGTGTCCCATTTGCTGATTGCATCCTTGTATGAAAGTTTACAAGCAACAAGTGGTAGAGTTTGCCTATTCAGCAGAATTCTAGGGTTAGTACAGATTCTGCCGAGTTTGTGTTTGTTTACTTTATTTCTCAAACTTAATAAATTCAGTTTAGCTTAAGTATGCAAGCCAATTATGAACTTAATAAATGCAATTGCGTGGGTTCATAAACCTTGCAGTTACCCGAAATTTTTCTGAATTGACACTCTTATTGAGTCTCTGGTGCTTATCTTTAGATCTAGCTACGAACTTTGCTACATTGCGATAGCTTGGAGAAAAGTTAATGTAGTGTTCATTCATTAAAGCTGACAGCAGATCTCCCTCAGAGTCAAATGCTTTCAGGCCAATCAGTCTCATATCGGTGTTCCTAAAGGTAAAGGGAAAAATTATTGATTTTCACTGCCTTAATAGAAATCCCCGTTAGCGATCATCAATTCGCATATCAACAGTAACATAAATCGACAGTAACAGGCGCGTATCATCTTGTTAGCACGACTGAAAAGTCTCTATCAAAGAGGGAAAATCGCCTTCTGTGCTTTTCTGGACATATCCGAAGCTCTTGATAATACTACTTTTTATTCCATCAGAACTCCGGGTGATGCCAATGGCATTGACTCACAGACTACCAGATGAATATGCTCCATGTTTATCAGCAGAATCATTTCTGCAAAGCCTGAGCAATTCTCTGATTCCATTAAAACTACGAAGCCGGACTACCCAGCCGGACATGTGGGGACTATGCGTTGAGGACACTAAAATTGCCGAGCAAATATTGTGTGAAGGTCTCGCTATTACTCAGGCTAGGCTTAGGCTCAAATACAGTGTACTCTCTCATTATGGACACCTCTCATAAGCCGACACGGGACAGATTTCAAAAAACTTTTCTTTTAAAGGTCCTTTTGTTTGTTTTCTTATAACCGGACACCTCTCATAAGGAAGTACACTGTAGTTCCATAAAGGCTGTATATCGCCTTCTGATGGCACCTCCTTCTCAGCTCAAACAATCCTACGCTTCATCCATGTACTTTTTTTAGCTAGTAGGCAAAACCACACAAATATCATATTTGAGGCTAATTAAAATGCTTCCTTTACTTGTTGACGATTCTTCCAAGCATTCTTTGTGTAGCAAGACAGCAAAGTCCAATTTGGTCCATTTTGAAATATGTACATGTGTACATACATTGTGGGGGCCGCCGCCGTAGCTTAGTGTTAGATTACGTTCGAAGTTCAAATCCCAGAAAACACCAAAAAGTTTTTCCATGATCCCACCTCTGGCGAATGTCTAAAAACGTCCGAGAGCAATTGCCTTGTGAGAAAAAATATAACACGCACAACACTAATGGTCGCGAAAAGCCAGGCCTGGACCACATGCGGTCTGTTGCCCCAAGTTTTTTTTTGTGTACATTACAATTTCCCTTAAGGTGGTTTTATAATAATTTGCATCATGTTTGGAGACTCTTCTAGTATAACAATGTCGATAGCGTACATAATCAGCTTATTCCTGCCTCCATTGAACATAATACCTCCACACTTACATACATTACGTTATAAAGTACCGTAATCAAATCTTTCTATTGACATACCCATTATTCTGACTAGAAAAAAATCCCTTAAACGTTTTTTCCGATTGGATTGAAATGAAAACAGTCTAATAAGGACCCTACACACGTATAATTCAAGCGCCATCTATCGTGAACATATTCAAACACATGTTTATTGTATTTTCAACTCATGAAAACAGTTGTTGTTTACGATACTTGTCGAAGCCAATTGCTCAATTAATTCCTTCAACCCCTATTAATTCTATTCAGTCGGTTGCTTCAAAGGAGGCAGAACGTGCAAATGGTAAGAACGAGTAGCTAAACCATAGATACTGATAATAAAAGAAAAGATTTATGTGTTTGTTTATATAATTGTATAAATTTGTATTTTTTTTTTTTCATATTTGTAAATATCACAATTTTTATTAAAGCTTCTGGGTTGTGCATCATGGAAGACCTTTTGATTCGCAGCACCCCTACTAATCTCGCTCTCTCTCTCTCTTTCTCTCTCCAGTGGATCTCAGGATATTAGGCTTGAACCCAGCGGTCGTGAAATTGTGGAACAGCAATTTGATTGTCAGTGCAGCAGTACAGTGGTTCAATTAAATCAGCATCTGCGGGTGTGGAAGATGTAGCGGTCCAGAAAAATGTACCATGTTCAGTGCGGGCAAAATGTACTGGAACATAGATAGCAGCTTCTTCGTATTGATCCTCCGAACTGATGCTGGACGCACAGGATGAAGCAGCATAGATACGTTCGTTAGCATCGTTTTCACTCTGGATTTCAGCTTCAGCATTGCGAAGATTTTCCAAAGATTCCAGGGACTCCAATGATGATTGCTTGCAAACAAGTTGATTTTGGTTAACCTTCTGTTTTTTGAAAATTGTCTTTAGCACTTTTTTAAGGCTGTAGGACATTTTCTTGTTGCTATGTTTGTTGTTGTATTCCATGGCAGCGTTATTGGTGTTGTTCGAGATTTCTACGCACATTTTGTTGTCTATTTTTTATTTTTCTCTTAGAAGACGTGAGAGTTGCTATCTAAACGATTGCTTGTGTTTGAATGATGCCATTACTGCCAGATCCTTGCCCTTATATACTCTTGAGAAATCCCCACTCCTACAACGTATTGCAGGTTACAAAAGCGAATGAAATTCCCAAACACAGTCGAGAAGGACCTCTTTTAGTTGTTGCTTCACACTGTCTTTCCATAAGGATAAAAAGTCTATATAGAAAAAATGGCAGGTGTTCAGTAGTTTACTGGATTATTATGGTTGGTAAGATTTTTTTTTACTTGCTTCTCTGATTCGGTTATAAACCTGCGCCAGTTGGTTGTATGGAAGAGTACAACAAAAATAAGGATAAAGTGATAAATCCTTAAGGGAAAACGATCGTGGGAAATGAGAGTTTCTTGTCGTTCCCACACTTTTGAACAGGATCAGAACAAAATATATTTTTATTTTTTTTTTGTTTAAAAGAAGTCCATCAGATCCTTTTTTATGTGTTCTTTTCTATAGCAATATCTGAAGGAGCAGATAATATTCTTTCAGAAGGATACAACCGGCAAGACGATGGCAATTTGAACACGTGTGCATTTAAGGTTCATGTTAAAACTTGCTTGTGCTCAAATCGTGGGAGAAAATTTTTTCAAAAATTTAAAAGAGGTTCAAAACGGAACGACCTATTTGAAGGTGTGTAATTTAAGGAGAGTCCTTTTTTCTTTTCTTAAATAGGAAGAAGAAGAAAATGCATTAATAGAATGGTTTACCAAATATCTAGTGTTCCTGGACCGTGGGAAGGAAAGTAGATTTTTTGTGTGTTATATTTATGATCTGTCACGTAGCCAAAGGACAGTACGTGGATCATTAAAAGGATCAAATTATCGGTGTTGGTTTTTTTTTACTAGCATTCGGTTAAATGAATAACTAAAATTGTATTGCTTGGGTGAATTGTTCGTGTGTCATCACAACGTGAGTTGGTCACGAGGATGGCTTGTTCCAGACGAAGGATGCCTTTTAATGCTACTGGATTGTGAGGAGTGAATCGGGATGGGGTATTGTAATTGGGGCATTGAGTTATGTTCCATTTTTTGTGATACAGATAGATACAAAAATAGGATGAGTGGTCTCCTTCTTTAACACTTAGTGGATGATTTAGTGTGGGTTGGTGGTTAGGTATATGCGTATGTACTTATGTACGTATGTATGTCTGTTTTGTAAGGTGGTGTACAATCAATGGCATAGAAAATCGGAGGAGTAGACAATGCATTGAACAATCGTTAAGCGATTTGTCAGTCATTTGTGGATTATTAAAGGACCTTAAGGAAGTTAGAAAGAACGCCTAAATTGACGGCCCGACAATGACTTTACGGACGGGTGAGACAAAAATAGCCACTTATGTTGTACGTGTTATATTTTTCGCACGAATGACGGGACGAGAAGCTTTCAATGACTGTTTTTCCGATATTTGGAAGAAGTGGGATTGTATGATTTTTAATTTTTTTTTTTAAGTTAAAGACACTGCGACCAAAGAGATCAACAGTAGTTTCACTTTCCTGATGAGGGCGAAAAGTATAGCTGCGGAGGTGTTGCTCATGTTATTTGGAAAAATAATCTCTTTGCTGAATTTGCATTTGCTCTGTGAATGTGCTCTTTGCTTACACACGGTCACACACTCCAATAGAACGTGTTTTGCGGTTCCACCCCCTTCTAGACTGAGGCAGCAGATGATATTGTCAGTGACCAGTGTGGAGGTAGTACTTGAGCTAATTGTGACCACAAAGAAAGCTCAAAAGCCTTCTTATGTCGTCTCTACTGTATTTCAGGATATCTCGTTCATAAAAGGGTCGGACGACTCTTTTATCTTGTCTGAGTTCTTGGGTGTTATTCCAGTGGGATGGGCACATGTTGCTTTCCATCTAGCGTAGATTTTATAGCAGATTCAGAGATTCCAAAAAGTTTTAGACGAGCCTTTCCTGATTTTGGGGTTAATCAATAGTGCGCTCAGAGCTTTGAACGCCGCTTGAATGTCCGTGATTATATACAGGTTACGACATCTTGCGATTGAGTCCATAGCAAGTCCATCAGATCCAACTGATCACGAGGAGTATTTTCGTGAGTAATTATTTCGAATGCGCCATATTGTAGCCCCGATGGCTGCGGTAGGGTAGATGTGCACTGCACCTATGATACCAAGGCATGCTAATGCTTGAAACCGTTTAAGCTCATTGACTGTTGTATTTTCCTTGGCTTTTATCCAACAGACAATGGATGCGTAGGTCAGGATAGAATTAATCTTACTTACTAACTTCCTTAACGGGCTCTCGATCCGTGCAGTCTCTGCTTGAGGCAGAGTAGCTCCCAAGCACTCTGATGTCAACCGCGATAGCTTGATCTAAGCATAAGTTCTATCTTCCTGTTCATCTCAAACCTGGGGCTTGCGATTCGAAGATGGTATAAGAGTGCAAGGGTATGGTTTAGTACATAGGCGCAGGCTAAAAAAATCTCATTCTAAGCTACTAGAATCTATGAAGACTCCACATCCTTTAGCTCATCCAAAAAAATTAACTCCCCTCCTAGTTGCTTTAAAACTAGGTCCTAAGCAGTAGAAGAATCTGTTGTTTTGTAAAAGTTTGATTTTTCTGGCTTTGTCGTATCTTGACCAGAGCTTCCTTGATATATCACAGGTGGGAAGCGAGTTGCTTCTGCTGTTCGCAGAACTTAGGATCTTATGCTTCACTCGCTCTTTAAGGTTGCAGAGTGGAGCGTCAACCGATTGAAGTGGTCCTTATAACAGCAGAGAGTTATGTGCTGCGAGCCAAGAACCTTCATTTCTTGGCGATAGCGAGCAAATGGCTTTGATTTGATTTCGAACGCAGATATGTATGTATATTGCCTTAATGGCCATCTGACTTTCAATAAATATGATAATATCATTGCGTCGTATTGTCATCATTGATACCATAATGGCTTATGGTGGTCTGCTCTTGATAGGGCTATCAACCTTACTAAGGTTGAAAGATCTGCACGCATTTGTATCAGTGGTGCACTGAGAACTACTCCCTCAGCGGCACTGGATATTTTGTTCAACCTGCTACCCTTAGATATTTTCGACAAACAGATCGCTGCCTGTGCGGCCATCCATATGAAAGCCTCCTCTCAGTGGTCTAGTTATCACATTTACCACTCCTCGATCCTTGATCTAACAACTTCAAACACGAAAATACAGACTACACCCAGCCGAAAATGAGTTTTGAATGGGACAATATTCTTCCCCTATCGATGGCAGCTCGGGTCACATTTTTACAGACGGCTCTAAAACCGAAAGGGGGGTGGGACGTGGTGTTTCTCTGAGCAGTTCAATATTCACCTATGCTGGGTGCCAGGTCGCAGAGACATTGCAGGTAACTGCAGGGCAGATGATCTCGCCAGACAGGGTACTACTCTAAGGATTCTGCCTTAGTTTGCCCTCTCGTGCGGACAGCCAATCTAACCTAACATAACATACTGGCTGCCTTTATCACTGCTAGGACATCCGCTGGAAAGACACTGCTGTGTTTAGGAAGCGTGATTGAGGTGTGAATGTTTAGTTCCACGTAGAATATGCCGATACTTTTGTGCCTTATATCAATCTTTGTCCCATCTGTATATAGATGGATTAGACCTGTCTTTTATCGGTTCATTGGTTTGCCATTCTTCTCTGCTAATGAGAATGAATGGTATAGTACGTGCTCCATCTTCTGGGGGTTGACACCAGGTCCGCAATGCTTTGTCCACGTATAGAGTTTTTCTAATGAATTTTCTAATAAGTCGCTAACGATAAGTAAGAATTCTCCTTTTGCAAGCAACACTGTGCAGTGCTAAGTTAGATATCTGCATTTTTATGCTTAGTATGCACAGATAACTGTTATCCTTCAACAAAGTTTAAAGCTTCTCAATATCCATAGAGGCAGTAGGGGCTTCTTCTGGTGTAGAGATTTGTCAGCAGCACCAATATAAGATTTCCGGAAGGCAGAAGACATGTAAGTCAATCTGTCCCTTATGGTACCCACGGCAATCCTTTCAATTTCAATATACATACATAGAAAAGAAATAAAATGCAGATATTGATAAGCCTATTGTCCTTTTCCTCGTCCCTGTACAATTATTCTCAAATTAGGAACCGTCTTAACAATAACACAATTTATACACTTTACAATGTAACTCATGATCGCATTTATTGAAGCTACTGTACCTGTGATTTCTTCGTTACACCCTCTTGTCTAGACGTCAAATCCAAGGAACAGGTTAGGGTGCACTGTGTTCATAGCTTTTTTTTGTTTAGCACCAAAACAAAAGTAATGATCGCAGGCAAACCTTGAGCTAGGGTGCACTATTGAACCTGTAACGGAGTTGCTGTAACCGTCATTTACCACGTGAGCACACAAAAGAAAAATCTACCTGTAAATCCGGAACCGTGGGAAAGACAAACCAAATTTTAATCATTTCTGGGGTGAGCATTGAAAATCAAGAAAACATACCCTGGAGGGTGCGCAAATAAACGACTCTCTAGGGGGTAAACACAATACACTCACTGATCACGCATGCAGGCAACCAAAGCAAGCATTTAACTCAAAATGAACACCTGAGCTAAGTGGCGATCAAGTGTCAAGAGATTGTGTCCTTATTGGCCTTTTTTTGTTGTTGTTTTTTCTCCGTTTCTTCTTTCCTTATTCTGTGCAAGTGAATTAATGTTAAACCGTTGAATGCAGTAGGAGGGTTGCGATAGAATTTATTTACTTTATTTACCCCGCTGTCTATTGGTTTATGGATTTTGTTTACGGTGTTCCACAAGAGAACCGAGTTACGCCGATATTTCACGAAATAAAAACATTCCTTCAACCTATTGAATGTAGCCATTCTCATTCTGGTGGTGTCGTGTAATCGGATACCCCGCAGATCGCATTCTCGTAAATGGGTGTCGTAGGGGCTTAGTGGATTTCACGAACAAGTGTGCTGCACATGTGCATAACCGCACACATCACATATCACTTGAAACTTTTTTTTTTGATGGGTGATGGGTTATTCAATTCGGGGTCGTCACCAATGGACTTTGTATTGCTTCATAAAGAAAATTAAAACAAAACAAAACAAGCCAAAGAAATTCCATCGAACCGCATTGGAATATGATGCAGCGGTTAAGTGTCACCATGTGACACACAAACAGGCCGACTCTGTTTTGAATGTTCCTCCGCATGAAAACGGATTCATTTCAATTTTACTCAGAATCTGTTGACTCAAGTGGTGGCTGTTGTTGTTGTCGTCGGATTTATGTTGTAATTTGTACTACTGCCGTAATTGTAGAGCTCAAAGGGAAGAAATAAACACCACATGTGCAGATGGGAAGGATATTTTCAGGCTCATTTACTTCCTGGATGTGAAAATCGCTTATGGTCAATTTGACTGGACCACCATGGTACGCGGTTGTTTGCGTACTTAGATTTTTTTTTTTTTATATCCTTAAAGTTTCTGAGGAGGAGTGCGGAAGACAGATACTATTTCTACAGAATATACTTAAGATATTGGTCTTTAAAAAAAGACTAGATTTGGATATAATTGGAAAATACTGTGAGCGTCAAAAGGAAAAGTATCCCTTCGCGTTGTATTTTAACATTTTCTTTCAAAGAATGGTTTGGATTTTGTTGGCATTTTTGTCATTCTTCCAATAAAACAGACTTTAACGAGTCTTTCCTGGTTATGACTTTTTGAATCTCCCTACTCTTTATGAGGTACTCTCGTAAATGCTGTACCAGATTTAGGTCTAGGGATGAAAATTAAGCCTGTATTTGTACATTTCTTTACTAATTTCGCTTTGTGTTTTGTGGTCGTTGTCCTGATCAAACACCTGCCAGTAGGTTAGGTTAGTTAGATGGGTGGCCTGTGACTTGCTTGTCACTGCTCGGGGGTCAATTGTCCCCATTTGAATTGTTTCTAAACTCTGGGAACCTAAGAACAGAGAAAATAAAGCCGTCGAAAGAATCTCAATATTGTTCAAATCCTGCAATTCCATGAAAAATTGTTTGCCAAAAGTCTTCACTTTTCTATTGACAAGGGCGGGACATTCACGCAGCAGGTGACGAACAGACTTAATTTCTTTTCTGCCCCTGCAACTTTTGCAGTAATCGTTGTGTATAACCCCAAGGCGTTCGGCGTGAATACCAATGGCACAGTGCCCCGTTTGGATGGCAAAGACAACTCGTTTAACTAGAGAGAGGGATCTCTTATTGTCATAGACCGGCCATAGACTCTACCCATCAACCATGTATCCAAGTGGACGCGTTAATAAACTTATTAAAGGAGCTAATGGGAGTTCTTACAAAGGGGAGAGATTCTAAAATATGCAACACAGATCTCTTCCTTGCAAGTTTATCCACTCTTTCATTGCCTGGAATATCAATATGCGCTCGATATATCTCGATACATCATACAGATGTCCTTTGCACGTGTTTACTAGCCTTGATCTGATTACCGCGGAATTCAAGGCCTTATCGGCTGTCTAGCTATCACTGTGCACCATTATTATCTTACCAACGATATTTGTTTTAGGATATATTTTTCAGCCTGAGCAATGGCTGTGATCTCGGCTTGGAAAACACTGCAGTCGTTATTAATCCTGAAGAAGTGGTTGACTCCTACAGTTTCACGGTACACTCCCAGCTTCTGTACCAGTGACCATTGAAGGATCATCGGTGTAGGCTTATTGGTGTTTCAAGTCGTTTCCGTCAGGAATTCTGATATCGAATTTCCTGTCCAAGGCGGGTGTTGAAGTCACATAATCGGTCCTTATTTGCAATAGTAGTTTCCCATCGGGATAGGTTAGAGGCATGATTGGCTTATTATAGTCTTAATGTTATTTTGGCAACGACCTTTTGCGGTAGGTATCCAGCGGAATGAGATTTAGCATTGTTTGCATTGCCGCTGTGGGTGTAATTATAATAGATCATGCGATGCAGGCTGTTTTCTGGATCTTGGCAATCTTTGACAGATGATAATTTTTCTTAAGTGCATTTAACCAGACTGTCAAGACATACGTCAAAATAGGTCTAACTACAGCTAAATAAAGCCAGTATACCACAGCTACTTTGAGGTCCCAAGTATTGCTGAAAGTTCTTTTGCATGTATAGAAGGCTAGACACACTTGACGGTAAATTTTCACTTAAGATGTTAAGGTAATCAGTTTTACTCATTGTGCTGTCAATAAACACTAGATTTCCAACCCCCGATGCTGCCATACATATACAGACCATAACCTAACCGCCACTAACCCAATGAATAAAAATGGCAACAGAAATTAACAGAACGACAACAGAAATTTTCTTCAACTTAAAAACCAGCTCTATACAAGCTGGCCTTCAACTCGGCAAAACGGATCCTGTTCTCATTAACAGCTGCAAGAAAATTTCACGCACTATCGAGTCAAAGCCTTACATAAAATACTTAGGGGTACTGCTTGACCATGGGCTCAAGCGTAGAGGCCAATTGAACTGTTGACGCAGTATCAAGCCAGTGAGAAACCTACTTGGAACAGTGAACCGTGAAAAATCAATCTTCAAGTACGCTTTATAGACATCAGCAACATCTTTAAGTTCGTACATGAAAAGGCTAAACTCTTTGCACAAAAGATCATGGCTCAAACAAAAACTTTGATCGAAAACCTCAAAAAATGCAGAAAAACAAACTGCTGCCGAACATAGAACAGCGGACCAGAAGAAAACACGGTTAAGTAAACTTTTACCTTACGCAATTCCTAACGCGACGTGGAACCGTCCGAGAATACCTTCACAAATACGACATCGCAGATGATCCATTCTGTCGTCACTGTGACGGCAAAGCCTAGAACGCTAAGCACGTGCAAAAAGTACGAAGCCACGACAAATGCCTTAAAACGAGGGATAGGTAAGGAAGTGGCCCCAAGAAGACAGATATCGTTCATACTGTCTACGAGCGCAGCATGGGACACCGCCAAGGAATTACGGAGGGAAATCAAACCCAGAGACTAAAAGAGGGAGAGTAAAGGGAGGGGAGCTTGGCTCATAAAGAGCGGTACCGGCGGTACCATGCCACGCAAACATGCAGAAGTATAGAATCGAGCATAAATCATAGCACGGGCTACTGACTTTCCAAAGGTGATTTCACACCTTTAGGGGTGCATTTATTGAAATTGTTAAATGAAGTTGAATTTTTATTACGAAATAAAAAACCCTTTACTGCTACATACATAGTACAGAATCAGTTCTATTTACAAACATCTGAGTACAAAACACTTTGACATTTTCGTAAATAAAATATGCTGGTCAGAGAGTTTTGTTCCATTCTTCTAATGACCAACACGAACTGCAAATTAGCATATTTCGTGAAATTGGAGTTCAAGGTTATAGATAGCAAAAAAGCACGTATTGGCAATTTACTTAAATATAATACGCAGTACTTAAATCAGGCGCAATTCCCCAAAAGCACTCCTTATGTACCTAGAAAAAGTCAGCAGATATTTTCCAATGAATTGTCTTTTTGTACAATTTGTCCAAATCGTATGTGTATATGTATGTACATATGTAGGTAATTGACATTTAATATCAAAAAAAAAAATTGTGAAACCACGAAATATGATACGAAGAACTTTTGGCACGCTGTTGACGAGTGTTCCTCAAAATACATGACTGGACATTGGACACAGTCGTGTTTTAGTGCATACATATATGTATGTACATATATACATAAATATGTAAGTATGTGAATTGTGATGCACGATAATATTGCCATTCATTCAAGTTTATGACATGAAAGATCGTAGAGGCCGAATGATGGCACCGTTCTTTGTCCATTGATGAAATTCAATATGGCATGCGCTACGGGGTTTTTTAAAAAAATATCCGCTATTTTTTCGTGAATGCATTTTTTGTGATTATCACGTGATTTTCTTAACAAATAAACTGGCATACGGTCATGATTTATCCATTCATGAAAAAATTTCCCTCACTTGGTGATCGTGTCAGATTGCATTTATACTGTTCACGCGAATTTTCACAATTGTGTCGTGAGGTCAAACATTGGGAGGACTACTCATGCTTATTATACTAAATAATTGAAAATCATGAATTTGAAAAAATACATATGTACATACATATATGTACTGTGTACTTTCATGGATTCGAAGAATACTTTCAGTCATATGAAGTGCGGTAACCTTTAATGGCGTAATAATTACAGATTTCTTTTTAAATATGTGCGTTAATATTCCTTTATGGTTGGACACAGATTTCGTTTGTCATTGGTCTTCTCTCTCACTTTTCTTACAAGAATGTCACCAAAGGGAAGTTCTGCATTAAAAAATCGGAAGGAACAAAGGAAGTTATTCCTTTTAACAACAAGGAAAAACAGCACAAGTCGTTTTTTTATAATTTTTCAGGAGAGTCCTTTAAAAATTTGTCATAAGTTTACAAAAAAAAATTCCATATAGTGAGAAAGCTCTTGACACAGAAATGAAGATCAGAAAAAAAAAATTTCTGTACAATTCTAGAATCGATTATAGAATCGAGTACGGCGGCTCCGATTGTTTGAGAGCTCAATTTTGACAAAAGTAGACTTGTGCTGTTTTTCCTTGTTGGCACAGTATTCAATTCAATGCAATTCAATTCAATTCAATTTTATTATTTATTATTAAGGGCACATTAAGATAAATATCTTTTGTAGTACCTACTTAGAGTTAGAGCAAATATAAATTAATATCAATTAAACAATGTGCTGGTCTTAAAATTAGGTTTTATTTGAGGAAAAAAGAAAAGAAGGAAGGGTGAGGTGGGAAGAGAGGTAAAATATATAGCTAATGAAAACGATTAAAGATTAAGAAAGAAGAGATAAATGAAGAAAGATTGCACTTTTAAAGCGAATGGCATTAGGGTAAGTCCATAATGAACAAGCTTCTCGCTTTCTCCTTCACCAGCTTTCAGCGAAATTCCAGCAGGTGATGGTCATAGTGAACATCGCGCCGCGCCGGTGTCACCGGTTTTTTCTTAGTCGAGATCATAAAGTATTCACATGAGGAACTACTTGCAATGCCTTGTCTACAGCTATCTTTTAGCCGCTTGTCCCAAATTGATTGTTTGAAAAAATTTGAAAATTAAAATTTTTTTGCTCACTTCCATATTCATCTTTGCAAAAAAAAAAAACACGGAAGTATGTATTTACAAAAATACAAACACAAATACTTGGCGCAACAGACGTTTGCAGTCCAGGGCCTATCTTCTCGCAACCATTCGTGTTGTGCGTGTTATATTTTTCACACAAATGGAAGGGACCTACAGTTTAGAGCCATATCCGAAAGGCAAATTGAGAAGCTTTTTCTTGACAGTCATTACTCTCTGACGTTTGTCAGACATTCGCGAGAGGTGAGACCGTGAAAAAACTTTTAGGTGTTTCTGGGATTCGAACATCGAACCTCCCGCTCAGCGATTCAATGCACTAACCACTTGAGCCACGGCGCCCATGTATTTTCATAAGTCCATTTAATCAATTGAAGGACCACAATAAAATAAAAACTGAAGAAACACGCTTGAAAGCTGGTTACCGGCGCCAACAAGAATTAAAAATGCATTCAGGTAAAAGCTGGTTAAAGCTTGTTAAAGCAGGAAGCAAATTCACTATGGGTGCTCCGATACATTGCCGGCTTTATTTTAAACAAGCGTGAACCAGCGGCTGGAAAACGAGAAATCGAGAAACTGGTTTGTGACCACTGTGGACGTACCGTTAGAAATAGTTCTGATATTAATTGGGAGAGAGTTCCATAATTTGATAGCATAAATTAAAAATAAACAGGACGAATTTACGTGATAACGTGATGGAATCAGTCAGAGGGTTCTAAGGGAACGACCAAAATTAAGTCTATTATCTATGTATGTACATAAATACATAGGAGTCCTATTTCTTATATTGTTATGCAAAAAAATGCAGTTTCTGGAGTCAATGTAATGCTTAAGAGCTGTGCCCAAAATGCTTTTAGCCTGTTGTGAGATATGGTCATATCTGCGTAATCCGTGAATATATCTTACTCTACCTGTAAATGCTACTCCTGCGTAGTTTTGGCTTTGCGCGCTGGAGCAGAGCCCTGCTGGAAGTTCGATCTGTCTCCATTGAAAAAAGTACTGTCAAACCCTTCACGCAACCGTTTACCACATCTTGTTGGTAAACTTGTGCACCAGTTCTACGCCTTTTTCGCAGAAATGAAGGGAGGTGACACCTTGGTGAGAGACTCCCCAACCAAACCATTACGGAAGCGGGATGATGGTCACGTTGAACCCTTGGAACAACTTGTTTCGATTCCTTAGATAATCTAGCATAAATTTTATCATTTTGTTTGCTGAAAACTTCTTCCACCATAAAAATTTTCTCATCCGTAAAGAGAAGGTTTTTATGACCATTGTCCGCGTGCCACTGCAGAAGTCACTTGCAACTTTCCAGTCTTACCGACGACGCGCGGACGACCACTTTTTTGCCTGTCCTCTACTCCAAATAATTCCCCAACGCAACCAATACCCCGATAAACAAATATTCTCGATATTCCGAGTGGTTTTAGCAACTATGTAGAAAATTTGGCCGGCACTCTTTCCGCACTAATGCAACGATATTACCACAACTCGATGCTTGTAAGTGCCCACTCCATGTTAATAGATCACAAGCTGAAACCAAACTGGCTAGTATTCTTCACTAAACAATGCATGTGTTCTGAAAAACAAGTTAGCGATTCTATTCCTATATGGGTTTTAAACAATAAGCGCTGGAAATTGTGTAACAGAACTTATGGCAGGACTGGGTACAACCTCAGCTTATGTAATTAAGGGTAAGATGAGACTTGTAACAATCTTTCGTCTGGTGTCGGTGGGAGTAAAACTTACAGTTACCCACAATGTTCTAAGGTATCCATACATAGATTCTTCTTATAACATAGTTTGTATGGTCGTATCCTGATAAGTTCGAATTGATAACAAATCCCAGACTAGTTACAGTTTCAACAACTTTAAGTTTATTGTCCAAAAGGATGACATCAGGTAAGGTGTTGATGGTTAGTTTTTTACTTGATATTGGAATAACCTGAAACTTATTTGGATTTAAAAATATTCCATTAGCTACAGACCAGGAATGAATACTGGAGAGGTCCTCGTTTAATTTATATACAAGTTCAGCTGTAATTTTAAATGGCCTAGCCAAATGCGGCTGAACATCATCAGCATAAAGATGGACCGCTGTATGTTTGCAGGCAGATGGCAAGTCATTGATAAACATACAAAAAATTATGGGACCAAGAATGGTTCACCTTGCTTCCCAGAAGAGTCGAAAATAAATCGGAAGTTACAACTTTTTGAAATCTATCCGAAAGAAAGATTTCAAAAAGCCTAACTGCACTGTCACCAAAACCAAAGAGATGCTTCAATTTCAAGCAAAGAATTTTGTGGTTAACCTTAAAAAACACCTTTAATAAATCTAGCAGACAAAGAAGCGTAACGCACCCTTTATCAAACTCCTGGCTTATATCTTCCAAGATATTAACCATCGCAGTAGAACAGAAAGCTATTAAGATGTAAGTGGTCCAGAACCTGTATTGCTATGAGTTTCTCAAAGATTTTTGACAAGCACGGAAAATGCTAATCAGTAGCAGAGATCGGAGCTTTTTTCAAGGATTTAGGGAAAGTTGACGTAGTAATCCAGTGGTTAATAATGTGGGTCAGGTGGGATACGATATAGGGCAAAATTAGTTTTCTAAATCGCAGTTGCACCCCATCTTCCCCAATAGCATTTGATTTGATAACTGCAACACAGTTTATAACATCATTTTCATTAACCGATTAAATTTCAAAGCCTCTTAAAGGATGCAAGGACTGATTAGGATTCTTTGGAAAATTGAAAGTATTCTCCTCAGTACTTACTGTTTTCAAGAAAATAATGATTCAAAACATCAGGATTAATTTCACAATTTGAATTACTTTTAGCACTGGAAATACCAATTTGCCGCAGATTACTCCAAAGCTTTTTAGAGGAAAGAGACGTACATACATATTCAGTTAAGAGGAGTAATAATTTATTTTTAAGTTTTGTATTTTGATGGTTACGTACCGATTTATAAGCAAGCCAATTGGAATTAGATGGACAATGTTTCCATTTGCTGTAAAGCTTATTACGAGCTTTGATAGTCTAGACAACTTCAGTCGTAAACCAAGGACAGCTTCTATTACGAACATCAACTGTTTTACCTGGTGCATATATGTACTACATATATTATACAACTCAATTATCACTTTTTGGAAAAAATTCAGCTTGACATCAGGGTTAGAAATTGAGTGACAACCATCCCAAAGGGCTGAAAAGACGGCGTTTCGAAGATGATCAAAATTAATTGACCTAAAATCTTTAAATGTTAATGTTAATGGAACAACAGAGTGATTGAAGTTAATACTGTACATAGGTACAAATTTAAAGGTCATGGTCAGAGATTAAATCAAACGAAAGCTGGTCGAAGACAATAACTGACGATGGATCCGATACTATTACCAGATCGAGAAGGCTAAGAATACAGTCTTTACATCAGTACATAGATACAGGGTGGGCCAAATAAGGCCTACCAATGTTAAACACGTATAACTCTTGTAATAAACATTTGCTTTAATTAATTTTTTTTATAAATGAAATACATTTTATGGAAATTAAGTATGAAATATGACATCAGACAAATGTCTACCATTTTGCTCGATACAGACATTGGCTCTTTTTAGCGCGTTTTCCATTACGCCACGTAATGTTTCTGGTTGCAGGCTCCGTATTTCGTCTCGAATATTCTGCTTTAGCTGTCTAATAGTCTCTGGTTTATCAACATACACTTTGTCTTTTAAATATCCCCATAAAAAAAGTTAGGCGCAGTTAAATCTGGTGGACGAGGTGGCCAAAGGAAATCTAAATTTTTGAAATCAAACGTTCTCTAAAATTTCACGCAACAGGTCCATAGTTTGCCTAGCAGTGTACGCAGTCGCTCCATCTTTTTGGAACCACAAATTAGGATGCTGCTTCGCCATTGCCCGCAAAAACTGATGCTGGTGTGTTGCCCTTGGGTTTCGGAGCCCCACAATCCACAGTTTTACTTGTTGACATAACCACTTAAATGCGCTTCATCCGACATCAAAACATTATCTAAAAGATCAATTTGTGTGGCTAATTGTGTAAAACGAATAGCGTATTGTAGTCGTTGTCGGTGGTCTTGCGGTAGCAGTGTTTGCACAATTTGAATTTTATGGGTATCTTAAGATATCCAACTTTAAAATTCTCCGCAATGTTGTTCTGGTCATGCCCAATTGGCCCAAACGACGACGAGTAGAGACATATGGATCATTTGCAATACCCTGCCGCACAGCTTCCACGTTGTCTTCAGTGCGAATATTTCAATGAGCACCTCTTTCAGGACGGTCGGCCACTGAACCCCGTTCATCAAAACGGTCGACCAAACTCCTAATCATGAAGGCTGGGAGAGCTGATCTTGAATTAAAATATTGGCGATATTTTCGGTGCGTCATAACAATTGATCATTGACAAGAATAGAAAAAATCAATAATTTTAAAGCGTTGTATGTATCCATCATAAATTTCCAAGAACTCAATTATAACCTGCAAAAAGAAAAAAACAATTATATTGGAAAACAAAAAAGTTATTCGCGTTATTTGGCCCACCCTGTACAATCAATTGACAGTTGGCGTTAGTATTGACAAACGATTATTTAATAACAAATCATTAAAAACCTTATAATACAAAAGCCGTTTTTAGTATTACCAAAACCTCATCCAGTATAAAGAGCTACATATGTATATTAGACAAGAAAATACTCTACCTTGGTGGATTCCTTTACAGACGCTCTTTCGAATTATTGCGTCTCATACCGTTGAATTCTCGATTTGAGCATCAGTGTAATCCAGTCAAATACAGTTAATCCCCTCACATAATTAACAATTTGCAACAAAATCCACCAAAAATTTTGGCAAATTAAAAAGGCACCCAGCACCAGTCACCATCATCATTTTCACCATCCTTTGGACTTCGATTTTACGACCCTAAGATAATTTTTAATGTCTCCCTAAAAAAAATTGCACACACACAATCTTCTACAAGGCATAACATGGGGAACATACAGGAAGACTGTTAATGCCTTCCGGCTAATTGAAGAGCAACCAAAATGAAAGCCCAGCAAAAGAATATTGTCATCTCTCATGTCTGCGCTAACGTAACACACAACAAAATTACCCATGTCACATGTCGCCATTCCGCAAATGATGATGATGAGCCCCGGCGTGCCTAAACGCACACACAACACATACCGGATGCTGGACATTTAATGATTGAGATTCAAATTGTCTGCGCTGCCTGCCCAATTTTCAACTTCCCCAATGGTATCATTACAATTTAATTATGCGAATGACCGAAGAAAAAAAGTCCAATGGATTGGCATAGTCGTTGTAGTAGTTGTCGTATTGATGCACCCCGAAAAGCCAATTACCATTCCGCAGTAAAAGAAGATATTTAAGGATTGATAGCTTTCCGCCTAAAGAGTGGCGTTCATGACGCAAACATGATTATTTTACTTGTTACTGCTTTGACTCTGGAGGTAATTATGATGAAGAGGAAGTCGATATGAAGTGTCCAACTGACTAAGGGCGAGTAGTTGACTTGAGTACAGTCTAATAAAAATAAACGTATCAAATCTTTGGACACTTTCCTGCAACCAGCAATAAATTTGCCAGTGAATGATAGTCCAGTATGGCATGGCCCGAGGTGAAGGTGGTTTTCATACCCAAAGCAGACCAATTAGCCTGACATCTTTATGCTCAAAATTCTCGAGAGAATCATCGAACTTTACATTAACGACGCAATAGATAGTACCTTGCTATTTAAGTAGTAACATGTCTATTAGAAAGGTGAACCTGTTGTTGACAGGTCTTCATTCAATTGCACACCCCATCGAAAAATCCTTTTTTGTTAAGGAATTCACCCTGGTAACATTTCGTAATAGAGTGGAAGCTGTCAACAACGTTGAAACCAATTCGATTATCAATGCCCTAAGCAGGGTTACTGTATGTAAATCTGCCTTCTTTATTGTAGAGCCTGAGCTGGCCCCTTTCACTATAAAAGCTTCCCGCCTCCCACACTGGGAGGTTCTTCTCTTAGTCTTCTCAAACAGAGCTAGCTATTTGGGATTAAAATTAGACCGGTGAGAGTAGTGGTAGTGTGTTAGTGTGTTAGACTACTGAGCAGGAGGTTCCATGTTCGAATCCCAGAAAACACCAAAAAGTTTTTCTTCAAACATCCACCTCTCGCGAATGTCTGACAAACGTCCAAAAGTAATCACTTTCATGAAAAAGCTTCTAAAAAAACCTTTTGGATATGGCTCTAAACTATAGGTCTCTTCCATTTGTGTGAAAAAATATAACATGTACAACATGGTCGCGAGAAGCTAGGCCTTGAACCACATACATATGGTCTGTCGCACCAAGTATTTGTATTTTTTTCCATACGCGGTTCTTCGGACCATGCTTCACCTTCTCCCTATAGTAATCGTCGGTAAACAAATGCCTACCAGCACAGCTCTTCCACTGAGAAATTCTTGACTATGAAAAGAGCAAGACAGGGTAGGGTTGAGTTAGGTTGGGTGGCCGTCCTCGTCAGCAGAGACACACTTAGACCAAAGAAGGTCCATTGTGATACCACTATAAAAATCCGGACTATCAGCACCGAGGACCATAGATGGAGCCACCTTAGCCAATGCCATATCGCTAGGCAAATATGGCCAAAATAGAGCACAGTAGGTAGACGTGCTCAAGGTTGGACATCCCCCGCATTGACTTTGCAGGAGTTCCAGAGACGAGGAGAAAGAATAAACTTGTTATCATTAGGAAGGCTACACTAGGTCATTATGAAACAACTTCATCAGAAAAAACAATTGGTTCCACACTGGAGCAGACATTATGACCCCTACCTAGTGGCAGCAGCATAAAGTTTAGATGGTTACAAGCAATTAAAATCAATCGACAATGGTGTGCATCATAAGGTTGTTATTAAGTTCAATGAAAACTTTAAACCCAAAGAGACACCAACCTGTGAAGAAATAACTACTGAGAGTCAGAATTCTTCTTGACATTTGCATAGCAGGTAATGGACAGACTCGACTTCTTCCTCGTCTCTCCAGCTGCATAATCAATCATTGTTATATAACATTAGCCGCTCCGCATGCACACTTATGGTACAGTACCCAGTAATAAGACGACTCGTGCATCATGGCGACTAAGTTTGATCAGAAAACTAAATTACTTCTTGTGACACGCTGGTCATAAAGTCCTAGCCGTTGCGCACATCTTAAGTTGCATCTATTGCGAGACTATTGGAACCCTCACAGATCGTAGGACCTACGATATGTGCAGCACCGACGCCTTTTTGCTATGAAAAGGTGATGTTAATCCATACAGGGTTATGTATGCACTGACAAGCATGAATATCTCCACAAAAGTGCAATCTTATACGATACTAACATAGGGATAAAGGAGTACTCCGTCACCACTGGAATTTTACAGGGAACCGTCCTCGGACCGCTCTTATGAAATAGAATGTACGATGGTATACTAAAGCTGCGAGTCCATGGAGTACAAATCCTAGGTTTTGACGACGAAATAGCCATAGTAGTTACGGCGAAACATTTAGACAAGTAAGAGCTGAACGCAAGCGAAACCATCGCATCTGTAAAACAATTGCTATAATTAAAGTGTTTAGTTTCGGCAGAACACAAGATGGAGGCAGTTCCTATGAGGAGGCGTAAAACATAGAGACTAATCCAGAGGATAGAACCATAGTAAAATTAGAAGTCATAGGGATGTTAACATTCAATTGACTCAGTCTTTGTCAGCCCATGGTAGTTATCGCTGATACCTCCATCGCTTAAGATAGGGGAAGAAGACCCGGAATATGTTGTTTTATACTGCCCATGGTTCCTTGGGGGAAAGACCGAAACTGGAAGATGAATTAAATATCTCCAAATATAAAATCGGTGGCTAAATGGGAGGTGGTTTACAGACTACTAACCCGAATACAAATCAAGCTCAGACAAGCGAAAAGCGACGGAAGGTTAGTGCGAATACTTCGAAAGAGTGAAAAACCCGATAGCGAAATAATACGATGGTTTCGCGGCGTGAGGGGGCTAACATAAGTAAGTCTTATTCAGTGAAAATCTGACACTATCGTGTAATATGCAGTGCGTTGCCTATACAAGGTTCCCCCACCGCTTACCAAAAAAAAATAGACATCACACTGTCAGACCTTGTTCCAAATGAACTCCATTTTGGTGATTACATTCTGGTAAAAGTGACTAATGAGTATAGGGTGCCACTCTCGTCTTTGGTCTGTTTAATGCCACTAGTCAAAGCCGGCATTCGCAATAATTATTTACATATGTATATCGAAGGCTAGCGAATTAAAACTTTAGTTCATGCCATACATACATACATAGATGTGTTTTAAATGCATCCAAAAGCTTTAACCCTTCCAGCAGCTATCTAGGAGGTTAACTTTTTGTCACACTGTGAACACATGCAGGTGTAATGCGCTGACTTTTTGCGCTAAATTCAAGTAGCCATCCACGTGCATTCACCACAACAAGATCATTTCCCACAGCAGCATCAATGAGCGTTAAGATGACGCCAGCCATTCATCCATCCACGTTGCAATCCATCAATCCGTCTAACCAACCAATCTAAAGTCATTTCGTCATGCGCAAAAGAAACCTCCAATGAATAGCAATAAAAAGTAACAACATAAAAAGCAAAATCAAAAAGAAGGTGAAAAAAAACCACTCCTCGACTCGAAAAGACAACAGAAGCGTCATGCGGGGCCCACAACACACAAGCGCACAGAGAGAGCAAACAGCTTAAGTCAAAATCCTATTGCAAATGCAGAGTCACCTTAAAAGCCGGGTACACACAACAGCAACTCTGTAGGTACACCTCGCTCATACAAAGGTAGAGGGGCCTATAGAGTTATCTTTGACTTCGGGCTCATAATGACCAACTTCAGGCCGAAGCACGTTCACAGTGTGTGCCGGATTTTTCGAAACCGTGAGAACCGATTTTGTCGTGTGTTTCCCACGCGATCCGAACACCTGCCTTTTTTTTCTGTTTGGTCTTGGTTCATATATTTCTTATCCGCTGTTCGCCGTACACTTCGTCTTCGTCATCGTCATCGCAGTCGTAGCCAGGGGTATTGGGTTCGCTTGAAGAGCCATGGTGGCAGAGATATAGCTTTTCTTGTATACCATGTGTACCAATATATTTACCCAGGGTATAAGATGACGGACGATATGTCGAAGTGATCGCGTCGTCGAGTGGCTAAAATGAGTGTATTTGACTTCTTTTTTTTGAAGTCCGTCGCTTAGTACAATCAAGACATAGTACCGTGTTGGAGTTACTACCACTGTATGGCTATCATTGTCTTAAGGGGACCTAAATGCCACGGTATCTACATACATACATACTCGTACGAAAAGGGGGGCCAGTCGAGTGGAACCAGCAGCAGGAGATTACAAGGGTTCCCGCTCCCTGGTGCCCGCTGGCTGTACAATTGAACAGCGGATGGATTCGATAGATGGATTGAGCTCTGTCTGCGCGATTTTGTGGTTCGTGGGGCCGATCGTATCACTCAACCAACCGCGGAATGGGGCGGCAAATGGCTCCTAACCATGAGGCATGTGGTTAGTGATTGCACCCTTGTGTGTGGAGAGGGAAAAGATTGGCACGTTTTAGCATGTCGACTCATGTTTGGACTGTTTGTTTGTTTTCATTCTCTTTTTGTTCCTGTTTTACTACTTGGTTTAGTGGCAGAAAGCGTACATATGTACATACTTACATATGTATGTACATACATAGTGTTGAGTTGCTTTTTTGTTTCTTTTTAGGTAAATTGGGTTACAATAGCTTCGTTGCCATAGAAGTATGTAGGTAACATTTATTTTTAAGCTTAAGAGGTTTTGAAGTTGATAATACCGCTGATAAGATCACATTTGCTTACTGGCTTGGTTTGTTAATGGAATTCCAAGTTTTATTTTCGATCTTATCAGCAGTTAAAGTGTGAGAATATTTCAGATAAAGCTTGACCGCAAGAAATGGTTTTATAATTTCCTCTGATTATACTTAGGAAGTGGATATTAAGACTGTACAATGAGAAAGCAATGTGACGTATCCAAATTGCACATGTGGTAGTGAATGACATTTAGACTAGGAGTAATTGTTTGAAGGAGGAAGATGTCGGTGAGGGACAAGGAATACTTTCCTTAATTACTATAGACTTCAAGAACGCTTTTAATTCAGCAGATTGATAATGTATAAAGGACTCACTTAAAAGAATGAATATGTCAAGCTATATTCTTACGGTAGTACCGGGTTACTTTAGGAATAGGAAAGAGGAAAGCGATGAAGTTACCAAATCTTACAATATGTCGGCCGGCGTCCCATAAGGATAAGTGCTAGGTCCAGTTCTGTAGAACACCATGTATGACGGTGTGCTAAGATTGGCAATGTCATCAATATCAAAAGTCATAGACTTCGTGGACGACATTGTTGTTGAGACTTTTCCAATGTAGAATCAGCAACAAATTAATCGATCTCAAACATTAAAACCTGTCTGGAGCATGCTTAGATTTAGCGGAGGAAAAGATGGAAGCAGTTATAATTACCAGCCGCAAAGTTGTAGAATATACATATGTATGTACATATATATAAACGTATACGTGGGACACCAAGTGATTAAATCTAAACAGGCAATCAAATACCTATGTATGTACATTTTGAACATATGTATGTATGTACATATGTACACATGTAGGTGCAGTGATAGACAATGAACATTAGGGCAGAACATTAAGCCGCACTTAGAATATGTAGAAAAAAAACGTCGATATTACAATCATCGCTATGGAGGATATTGCCCAACCTCGGTGGGCCCAGATATCTTCGTAGAGTTCTATTGTGCAGAGTAGTAAGCTCAGCATTGCTATACACAACCCAAGTGTAAGTTGATGCTATAGCAAAAGGAGAATGTAGACGGAAATCATCAACTATCTATTCGCGTTTAGATCGAGCTCAGGAGAATCAAGGGACTAAAAGTATAAAACAGAGTTGAGTAGGGCCTAACACTCTAACCAGTCCCGCAAAGTAATAAATAACGGTAGTACCGCGGGGAGAGTGGTAGAAATGTGAAAGGTGTTCACGAATGGCAGAATACAAGATTAGGGATTGCGGCTCTCCGCCGTGTTATATTTCTTTTCCTGACAGCTATTTACGTCACAGGGGTCCCGGATTTTCCTGTGACTGTTTGAAAATTTTTGCTATTAGTAAATCAAAAATATTAATTGAAAATGAGATGTGCAGCATTTAATTGTAATAATAACAATAAGGGCATTTCCTAATGACAATGTCTTGAGGAAGCAATGGGTTCATTTTTGCCGACGAAAAGACCAATTCAGTGCGAAAACATCCTGAACTTGTTGCGCTTATTTTGCTTCGAATGATATCAAAAGGAACATCCAATTTGAAATGGGTATATTATTATAATTTAGTTTAAATTTTTACGAACCTAATTTTAGAAAATTTATAAGACTTAGAAAAATGGGTATAAATGAATTGAAGCCGGGAATTATTCTAACTACAGACACAAAATCTGAAACAGTTTCTGCTTCAACTCACTGCAATCAGACGCAAGCTACACAAGAGATGATTGCATGCTTGATACAACAAACCTCAGCTCCTGATGAGACCACTGTTACTTAATAGTCTGAAATACATAGTACCGACAGTTGCTGAAGAAGAGGGCTGCAATTCCATTGAAATCACTCAAGTCAAATCCGCAAACCCAACAGGCGGACTAGGGATGCTGAACTGGGAGGATTATGATCCCTATAATCCTGATCTTAACGTTGCCGAACAAAAGGAAAAGAAGAAGAAGTAAGATTTTGTCGGCAGTTACTCAACTCGATGGAGTCGATGGAAATTGGTCTGATAAGACAGATCATCGAACTCAACCTTAGCTCCTGCTTATTATGTCCCCGTGTCGGCTTTGTTTGACGAAGATGGTATTTATGGCTGGATGGCACGATTAGACCGTATGACTTCCACATGTTTAAGACGTCTTCACTAGATAAATTCCTGGTGCTGTATACCAGTCCTCTATGGCAGTGTTAATAGTCTTCGTTTGGCTTCCCGATATGTCCGTTCGAATCTCCGCCAACAAACAAAAACTCTTCCTTTGGGATGTTCTTAAAGATTGATGTTTGAGAGACTTCAAATGGTCGCTGGATTTTGAAATGATCAATTGCCAGTTGCCAAGTAGCTCTGCCGCAAGGATTATACCGATTCTGTTTTTAACCTGTTCGGTTCCGTAGTAAAAAATCTTGTAAGCTTAGTTTAGTTTAGTTTCGCTTTCCCCATTTAGTTTCTTAGACACTCAATAAGTCCACTCGCCCTCTAGCCATTATCTTTCCCACTCATACTTCCAACGTTCCTACGTTCCAACGTTCGCTACTCTTAGGTTTGGTCTATCCTACTATTTTGCTATCCCCCGGAAACCAAATAGCTTTGCTCTGAGCATTTCTGCTCGTCCAAGCGTAACATTAGTGATGCCTAGCGGGGTAGAGCCTTTCCTTTTAGCATTCTTTGCCATAATGATAAAGTTTAAGGAAATTTATGTTTGACACGTGCAAGCTCAGCTTATTTTCCTTCTATGACACTGGTAGTCTCCAGTCAGGTCAAGCCATGGATTCGTACGTAAACTTGCGGGACAGTTTTAAGATGCTTAATGTGTCGCTAAGCTCTCCGGGATGTTTAAATGGAATAGAAGTGATTTCTCCCCTTAGCAGCCTTTTACGATAAGTGCTACTCATCGGGGGCGTTGCAGAGATATTCTTAGCCCGTCGCTGTACGGGTTTTGTATTTTAATTCTGTTAAGAACAGTTGTAATTAAGCAGCCGAAAACGGCTAATATTAATTAATTTACAGCAAAAGCAAACAGCCGTCAAATCCTATGCGGAAAACATTCGATTTTTTTATACCCTACAGTGCACTCTTATATTCTGTCATTGCTTTCATTCTTTATCTCCTTATGCATGCATGCTAAAATTGCAAGTGCGTACTATTTAGAGCCTTAATTCTAAGCTACGTAAGGTGGGTTAGCATTCTGCGTTAGTGAAACCTAATTGCTATGGAAACCGACACAACGATTCGGATAAGAAATGATCTCACGTTGATGACTTCTGACGATCATAGTCGAATCAAGATTGTTTTCTGAAATGTAATCACGCTCCTTGACTCCCAGAGAAAAGAACCTCAGAACACCAGCTAGAGCTTGTTCTGAGCTCCAGCAAGAGATATAGATTGGACATTTTGAGAGTAAATATATTAGAAGGTCATATCCATCTGAAGTTATCTCTGGGATACCAAGCATTCTATCATTTACTACATATTAAAGCCAATGTACCGTGTAGTGCACTACGATTAAAAGAATCTAGCTGTTGGTCAGCAAGACCCTACAATCAGAACGCATCAGATTCCCATCTTAAATGGGAAGCAGACATTGTTGCGAAGGAATTCGAATCATGTGTGTGTGTGTGTGTATATATGTATGTATAACGTGGAGTAGGAGGGTTTGTTTTCTCAGTAGAACTAAATACATCCAAATTCTTCTGCCACGCCAATTCATCCAGCGTCTTCCAAGCAGAAGTCCCGGCAATTAGGAAACCGTGTAAGTTACTCATAAACAAATCAACACCCACACAGTAAGTGTGGCCAGTAAGGGCGCCAGCAAGTTTGTTGAAGACTACAAAGAGGCATTGACCCGGGGTACCCCTCGTTTCAAGATCATTCTCCTTTGGGTCTCCAACCATTGGAACATAGAGTCGAATGAAAGAGCCGACGAATTGGCCAGACGTGACTCCACCACTCGGAAATCTTCTGCAAAAGGGAGTTAATCATCCACTAGCATTAGTAGAGGCAAAAATCCGATGCCTTTATTTTACTAACCGAATTCCTTGACAGTTTTTCTGTGTCTCTGAAGAAATAGTTGCTTGATGTAAAGACGCTTAATGCATGTGGTCCATTGCCTATCTTCTCGCGAGCATTCGTGTTGTGCGTGTTATATTTTTTCATATAAATGGAAGGAACCTACAGTAATGCAACCACTGATCCACTGCCCTATCTGGATTTTCGATGTATGAAATCGCAGTAGGAAATACCTGTAGAAATGTAGAATTTATCCTGCACGGCCAAAGTTTTCTTGTAATCACACACGATTCTAGTAAACTCCATCTATTGTTTGCTATGTTAGTGATCATTTTGTTTCTAAGTTTTAGGTTCAAGCAACAAAGTGGCATCCTAATTGGCAAGTCAGCTCTTTAGAGATTTAGTGTTGAAGTTTTTCTCGCCAGCTCCTCAGCCCTCTCAATTCCTGAAATCAATCATACCAAGAACCTATAGCTCTTCGCGGCGAAATTTACTAGTTGTCAGAAGCACCACATCGTCCGCATACGCTATGACCTAAACCCTACTAAATCTACGTTTTAGTAATGCTTAGTGTAGTAAAAGCTATGTACATATGTGCCACCCTTCATAATTCACTTTTCCAGGCAGCAACTCCTTTTTGGTGTAGTAGTTGGACAAATTTAGATTTTATTCGTTTTTCTGATATGCTCGGTGAATGTGATTGCTGTTCCCCTAGCGGGGCTTTTACACTGGCCAGGTCACAGGTAAACATGTTACCTACTACTCTATGGCCACCTCTGTCCACGTACCCTACAACGGCAACATCTTCGACTTATGGTTCTGTGAACCTATTCGTACTTCCAAGCCTTCGCAGATAATAAATTTCAAAGTCATTTCTTTTCTCCTTGTCTTTCATTCTTTGTCTAACGAAGAAGATGGTTTTGTTCTTGAGCATACTGAGTAGAACGAGAACGTGAGAGCCAACGTTAATGGGTGGTGTGAATAAAAATTGAGTGTGAGTGTTCCCTCAGCATTTTGGAGGGAACACTCCATTTGGTGTGAATAAGAGTAGGGTTCGTTAAGTTTAACGAAAACCCTCCACTCACATATTTTGACAGTTGAGTGTTCCCTCCATTTTGGTGTGAATAAAGATGGAATCAATCGAGTGAACACTTTAAGAAGTTGAGTGTGCATTGGAGGTAACTTCAGGAGATAAAAAAATGGATAATACTATTTCGGAAAATGAATACCTTGACGGAATAAGTGAAAAACCTTAAAAAAAAGATATCTGGAATGGACGAAGAATAGTTCATAAAAATTCTACAATTTTATTCTTGCTTGATGGAAAGAAGCCCAACTCCAGACATGAAATTTAAAAAGCAAATTTCGTTGGAAGCTATGGAAGAAAAAATTCCATGGCATTGATTTGAACAAAAAGGGGATAGAAACAAAGACGGGCAATTTTGCCATGATTTTAAAAGCCCATGACAAGCAGCTGCTGGATTTGACAGCTCTCAACTCTAGTTTTCAAACTTCAACTTGAGGGGATGAACCTAGTTAGAGGAAATTTTTTATTCACACCAAATTGAGTGTTCCCTTCAACGAAAACACTTCACTCTTGAGTGTTCACTCAGAGTGTTCCCTTAGTTTTTATTCACACCACCCAATGTCTTGTAAAACACTATCATCAGTTGAAAAGTCACCGATAAAGAAACCATCTTTTGAAGAATTTTGAGGAATCATCATCAACAAATTGTTTTGCTGTCTGTTTTTTATTTTTTTTTTGTCGAGCTCTTTTTTACAACTCTCCTTTTTTGAGAGTTTCTGTTAATTTTCGACTTTTCCTTTTTTTTCGACTGTTCAATCTCAGTGCCTGTACCTGTACTGTACCTATTCCGGGCTGACAACATCGTAAACAACGACTGAAGAGGAGAGAATTGAATTACAATTTGGTCAGAAACTAAGTATCCATACCATATTTGCAATTTATGACGAAAAAGCTTAATATTCTAATCATTTAGGTTGATTTGCTCCATTAGTGTTTGATCAGTAATACTAATCCACTCCAAAGCCCCGAATTGGTAAACAATTTGGCCTGAAACTGTAAAAACACAGAGATTATTTTCTGAATGAAGGAAATAAATTACCGAAATTCTTTTGGAAAAAATTACCCATAAAATTTTTCAAAACGAAACTTTTATTACGTTTTCGATTTTTTTTTTTTTTGTTTCAACACAAATGTCAAGATAAGCAGGGCATCGGCAATGGCACTGTAAAAGCAGCGCATAGCTTGCAATGTTGCGCAATTCATGCCCATTTTTTTTGGCGTTTGTGAATACACCTTAATTCACAATGGCTTAAACCTATTTTTTAGTAGTTTTAGCGCACTAATTTACTTTGTTACCATCAGTCGCCAAGAAGTAAGGAAAAAATAAATTAAAACTTTATTCAGTTAGTTTATTAAGCCGCCTTGTCTCCTTAAACAATAAAACGTACACATACTACATAATGTACATCAAAAATATAAATAAACAATCCTTATTCCATGTGTAATAGAATATCACCCATTGTTTTATTGTCATCGATTCCTGAATCGGGATGGTCTGCGGATGAAATAGTATTTAAAGAAGTGTTTGTGGTGTTCCTAAACGTATCGTCCTGTGATGTGTGAATACCAGATATTGATGGCAGTACATGCATAGAGACTGGATATGGAAGTTCTGTAGAGTTATTATACTTTCCCATCTCAGCTTCAAACAGAGTAGAGTTTATTATATGTTGAACCATGATTTTGGCAAACGGTGATGGGAGCCTTCTTAGTTTTATTGCAATTTGTTCCCCAAATATCGAGTATTCATCTCGTTCTATTCTTTTTTCTCTTATTTCTTTCATAATAGTAATGGCTTCATGTGCTACAGCCATTGCAACAGTTTGAATGTTGTCTCTTCTTTTAGCTTTGATTTTTATCGGTGTACTCGATTTTCGTTTTTTTTCATTACTTTTTGATTGCGGTGGCGGTTTCGGTAATAACTCCTCAACGTCTGTTTCTTCATCAGAACTTTCCTCCGAGACGGAGCGCTTTAGAATCTGTAGAAAACATAATGTTTTAATAAAATAAAAATTGTTAACTGAAGATAAATACCTATTATCAGAATTTTTGACCTTAAAAAACTTATTCAGAAACTATTCGAGGCACAAGTTCTCTCCAAGAAATTTTGGTACATATTTCAAGTCTCTATGCCCGAAATTTGAGTAAATTTTACTGAACAATGTGCGTGAGGTCAGACAATGTAAATGGAAATCGATAAGTACATCCATATGTATTGACTGCGATTTTGTTTCCTGTGCCAAAATCTTAGCTTTATCCGCATATTATATGGTTTTTAATTATAACTGAAATAGCAAGACGTATTGGATGCGTAAAGTACTCTATTTTGATCAATTTTGTTATGTTATGGTTTCCATTTTGTCTCTGTAGCTCAAGCCAACATTGTAAATTTTATTCTAAACACAATTGAAATTGATTGATATCCCTTTGCGCGACAGAATTAATACACAGCTTCTGTGTGTAAAAGTAAATCAGTGAAAACAGCATCATAAAAGTTGTTTTGTAACAGACGCCGGGTTTCCGATAGGGATACCTGTCAAACTAGCTCTCATTTTTTAAATGTCATTGATTTTTGTATTAAGTAAAGTTGAACAATTCACTAGGGATAAATTTACACCGCAACAACTTTATCAACTCGTGGAATATTATTTTCGAAATCAATTTTCAGTAACACAAACTTATTGAGCGCTTCAGCAATTTTATGGACTGAATAATCGCCCATCTGAACGTGCTATTCGTCGATTTCACACCAATTTAACGCTACATGACAAAGAGCCAACAACAAGAATGAGAACAGTTCAGAAGAAAATATCACCGCAGTTGAGGCCAGTGTTATTAAAGACTGTCTGCAGGCGTCTCAGGAGCTTGGGCTTTGTCCGTCCACAGCTTGTAATATTTTGCATAAGGATCTTGGCTTAATCCCTTTCAATATTCAATTGGTGCAAGAATAGAAGCCTTTGGATCATGACGTGCGCCGGACCTTTGCTTAAAACAAATTGCAATTGGTTCCGAATTTTATGAAAAAATTGTGTTCAGCGATGAGGTTTATTTTTAGCTCAACGGACATTTGATTTGATTTTCATATTTGAATTGAGAACAATCCTCAAGTGACTCTTCAGACAAAATTACATCCACAAAAAAGTATTGTGTGGTATGATTAGTTATTTTTCTAAAAACAAGGCTGGAGCATGCATTGCAGTCAATGGTGACTGATACAGAAAGATGATCAACGAATGTTTGTTTCCAAATTTACGTGACTTCGGTTGACGGTATGTGGGTCTAGCAGGATGGGGGCTACATGTCATACTGCGACCAGTATCATCGATTCACTGAAATCAAAATTTTGTAAGAGCGTTATTTCTAGTTTGGGACCCATACCCAGCAACAATTGCACCTTTGGAAGACAATATATGGCAAGTAATTACAAATATACAGCACCAAATGCCTACCAAGACCTATCCTGCCCTGTAATTGTAATTGAAATAATTTGTAAATATTAATTGATGAAGAAATATCTTTCAAATAAAATATTTTTTTTTTGATCAAAAGCCAATGTCGTGTCTGTTGGATTATTAAGACCAAACACCTTGTACCTACAGATATTTTACGGACAGACAAAACTCAGAGGTCAGATCACTTTAGTCTTTGACTAAAAACCTCCAACACATTTAAAGGCTCAACTATAATAGTCGAAAGCAATTGGAGGCTAATGTCAAAACTCTACGTTAAGTTTCCTTCAGTACTCTTAATTGCTTAAGTTGCCCATAATAGGCGTATGTGAACGGAAGCGACTGTCAGAGTCAAATCGTTTTGCCATTTTTTTTCTAAGTATGAATATGAAATCTATGTAATTTAAGTATGTAAATGAAATCTAAAAATAATAATTTTTTTTTCAACTGATAATTTTAAATGTACTTACCTTACAAATAAATAAAACCAAATTTTTCGGCAACTTTAAATTTTTAATTAAACACAGCTCTTCAAATGTCACATTTTCGTACGAAAGAGCGAATGGGTTCGCTCTTTTCGTAAGTGAGCAAAAGTGAACGAAACTTAACGAATCGAATCAAAAAGCTTGGTCGTAGAATACAAATTCCTTGTATTCGCACAGTTACGTACGTCGACTTAAGCACCCATTCTACTATTATAGTTCGGCCTTAACTCTTAAGTACACTCAATTTTCTAAGTAACTGTATTAAGTGACATTTCATAAACATACCTCCTTTTCCACAATCTCTTTGGATTTAATTCTGTTTTTGAGAAAATTGAAACTATCGTAGCAGAACCATTTACTCCTGTAACATGTTTCACTGCCGGAGCCAGATTTGTTGGATTCCTTCATCTTTTTCATTTCCCTGGAAAAATGGCTTCGCAAATTTTTAATTTTCCGGTCAATTTCTTCTACGCTGTAACCAAACGGGGACGCAATTTCCTCCAGTGCATTCTGTCTTAAGCTTCGATTTTTATATTCATGTAGCCTGCTATTCCAGCGGAAAAAATGATTATTAAAAAAAAAAATTGGTTATATGAAAAAGTACAGTGTGTACAAAAAACAAGAATTCTGCTTGGTATTTTAGATACGTGTGAAACTACGCATTGCAGTGCTTGTTTTATATTTCTACAAATGTTATCTTAACCCTCAACGAACCAACGTATCAATTTTAATACATTCCAATAAATAAATTTTATATTCGAAAAACTTCGCATTTTTCCCCAATTGTTCGTTGTAAAGGGTCATCCAAAACAACAGGTGTCATTTTACATATTGCGTCATTGTTGAACTGTCAACATTCAACTATCATTGCGATGACTTGAATGTTGCGATCGCAACGTTTCGTAAAGTTTATATTGCTTTTGGTCATCATTAGGTGCCTTCTCGCACATTTAATTGTTAAATTTGAACGTCTCGGACAGGTTAGTGATGCAAAGACTCCAACTGAAAACTGAAACCAGCTGAAAATATCGCCGCCATAGCTGAAAGTGTGACTTAAAAGCCAAATGTGTCCATTTCGAGACGATCGCAGGAAATGGACCTATCGGCAACCACTTCTTTGCATGCTTATCAGTCCAGTTGACATAAGAATTGAAGCCAGTAGACTACGCACAACGTCGTACTTTCGCACAATGGGTGCTGGAAATGAATGAACAAGATTATGATTTTTGCACGAAATTATTATGACTGATGAGGCTCATTTCTATTTGTCTGGGTACGTAAACAAACAAAACTGTCGTTCCGAAAACCCAAAAAAAAAAATTGTGGAACAACCTCTCCATTCACAACGAGTGACAGTTTGCTGCGGTTTTTTGAGGCGGCGGTGTCTTTGGGCCATTTTTTTTTTTTTTTTCGAAAATGACGCTGGTGCGATCGTTTCAGTGAATGGATTGCGTTGCAACATCATCGCAATTGTTTGAAACCAGTTTTGTTGTCTTTCAAACTACTGTTGCCAAAGCAACATGATGATGAACATACGTATACGTACCTGCAACATTGTCGGCCGGTCGAAAGATTTGGACATTCAGAATACTGAATTGTTAGTTGATCAAAAGATCGCCATGTATCATTATGAATATTGAGGTGGGGAAACTGTATGCTGGTGTAGCAGGCTATGCCCACTTGTAATACTACTTTCCTATTTTGGCGTTCAAATCTTACACGATTTTGAGGTCATACTCAGGACATTACTAGCAAATTTTGTTTAGGAGCTCATAGAAACATTTACTCTATGGGGCGTGAGCGTATATAAGGCTTATTTTACCAAATGTAGTCTTTATACGAATTGTTGTAAGACATTCACTTACATGTCGAAAACCAAAGACTTATAAGTCTGGCGCGGATGACAATCGGTGCTTTAGCTCTCTGTAGCATACCATCCATCCTATTTCTTGAGTGGCGGTTATATCTGCCTTATAGACTAGAGCCTCTTCTAATTTTGAAGTTGTGCGGTGCCTGTTCACAATTCGAACATCCAATGTGCGTCGTTGTTCTTTTTTCGTTTCACTTGGTCGTCAAAGGTAAAAAAATTATTCCGAGGCTAGTTATAAGAGTTTATTTTTCTATGGTGGGGCAGCTACTCCCAAAACTCAAAACCTGCAACCTGGATGGGCCCTTTGCTGGACCCCTTATTGGCCTTATGATCTCAATACGGCAAAATAGTCCATCCATATTAGGTGTTCACCAAGTTCGGCCTTACTGGAGCTGTGGACTAAAAGTTGAAAAATTATTACAAGCCTTACCGAAAAGTTGGTAAAGCTGGTCGTGTGTTTTCTCTTTCACTGTCATCAAGCAGAACCCAACTGTGATGTGTATTGTACATCCAGTCGCTTCTTCAGGTTGATTCTGAGCAAAGTCATTGGGTACTATGAAGATTACTTAGATAATTAATAGCTACTCAGCATGCTCCATAAGATTCATAAGGTGACTATGTGTTTTCGCTAGGACTAACTGGAAACATTGTGTTAATTGTGCTTCAAACGTATAACATTTTAGAAGTTTACTTTTATTTAAATCTTGCTTTAAATTCAATACCAACCGCTGACGATTTGGTCATTAAATTGTTACGTAATTAAATTAGAAGTATAAAACCCTCTCGACAACTAAATCTTCTCTTGATATCCAGGCAATAAACAGAAAATATCGATTCCACATCTCATCTTATTTTAAAGATTACGGCCGTTCAATAAACTCCTATCTTAGGTGTTTTATGAACATTCCATTTAACCAATGTAGTTTCTTGATTTGTATGCCCACATTAACACAGCTGGCGCCAGAAATTTTACGATTTTCTTTGTCTACACCTAAATGTTACTGACAAATTGCTACAATAAATTGAGCTTGCAATAAAAAGGCTCTAAACGTGACTGTCTTTCGAAATTAGATAAAGTTCCTAGATAGATTACGATAATAGTATCTGTTACACTCACAGTTCAGATGACAAGTAACTGATTTCCAAATCTAGGCCCTTAAAGAGGTGATTGGTCCTTTTGCATGAGCGTAAGTACATATGTTTCTGACGATTAATGATAACGCATGTCGTGATTAGTCCGAATTGTACTAAGGAATATATACATAAATATAAGGTTGTTTTTAAGAGTTCTTTAGTGTACCCTGAGATCAAATTACAGTTAAATGTCTCTGCCTTAACATGCAGAGCAGGTATGACCATATGCGTTTCTTACAATGGGCTGTAGATTAAAGGCCACAAATCAGCACCTTGGTTTGTATTTTTCCGGTGAAAGGTGGAAATCTTCAGATATTTTTTTCGCTTAGTGGGATTTTGCATTTTCTGTTTTTTATTAAACTATTTCCTTTTTAAATTGCGATGAAGGTTTTCCTGCTCCTTTCTAAACGCCTATTCATTTCGGAGTTGAAATTTTGCATCCCTGCATTATGGCACCTGTCAAATCTATCTGTCATTCATAGTGACAGATAGTTAGTTCTTGTCTTGCCATTTTGCAATATGAATTGTTTAACTACCACTAAATGCATCAGAGCAGAGCACTGAACCGGATGAATTGAGAGTCCTCGGATTTTTTTTATGAAACAAACTTGAGCAATTAGCTATCAAAATATGAAGTCGGACTATCAACTCGGCCCCGGGGGCTTTTCATAAATCTAAATGTACATACATATACCTCAGTAACCCCTTGCTTATTCTCGATCAATTGCAGACAGTAGATATACATAAATGCGACACTTTAATTCAATTCAAAGGGACTTCCTTGACAATTACCTAATACGGTGTCTTTTGCACTCCACTTTCTAACTATTCGTAGTCCTTGATTTGGTTAATTAACTCAACAACCATGCTTTGAAGATCTGAAACGAAAGAAAACGTTTTTTGATGACCTAGTACTTCCTGTCAACTATCACAGACCATTTGTAGGCTGTCAAAAATCATGACATTTAAGCTACATATGCACATATGCATTAAGGTTGCTACTATTCATTATCTACTAGTGCACTCAAACTCAACTATAAGTCCATTGTGTTAACCATGTAGACACCTTACTTTAATGATATGATTTCTCTTTCCTGACTTTCGGAGAAAGACGAGAAGAAGCTTCGGTGCTGAAGAGTCTGGAGGATCAGGACTCACTACGTCGGCCCCAAAGAACTGCCACTTAGTGCCTGAAAAGTCCGCACAGAGAAAATTACTAATGATCTACAGTCAATCCTCTTGAGATTCGGAAGAAAGCCTAAAATTTTTTGCAGATATCCGGCCGTTTATACAAGGTGGTGGTGGTGGTCTGTTGTTTTACTCAGCGTGAATTTCATCGTCGTTTTCGTCGTTGTCCTCCACCATGTGCGCGAATTTGGCTGAGCGCCTCATGCAAACTGGGTCCACTGGAGATGTCCCAAGAAGTAACCCCCCCTATTGCTCGTTCGGCTGAGAATATCACTGCTGTAGCCGAGGACGTCCGAAAGAATCCACAAACATCGACGAGACAACGATGCACACAATTCGGCATCAGCAGACGTTCGTTGCGTCGAATTTTGGTGACAAACCCGAAGATGTTCCCTTATAACGTGCAAACCGTTCACCAATTGCTGCTTGCTGGCCGTCAAGTGAGGTTAACTTATTCCCATGCCCTGTTAAACCTTGTGCAAGAAGAGGATGATTTCGTATCCAAAATCATAATGAGCGACGAAGCCAATTTCCACTTAAGTGGTTGTGTGAATAAATAAAATTTGCGTTTCTGAAGCTCGGAGAAACCACAAGAAATACACGAAGAGTCATTGCATCCTCTCAAAGTGACTGTTTGGTGTGGCATTTGCAGTGAAAAGTGATTGGCCTTATTTTTTTTGAGGAGGCCGACGGCACCAGCATAACCGTGACTGATGAGCGCTACAGACAGGTGTCAAACGATTTCTTTTTGCCGCAAGTTCCTGAACAACCGTTCACACAGCTTGAGGAACGATGGAGATTTTAAATCACGAATTTCTGGGCCGTGTGATCTCCGTTTTGGCGATTTGAACTGGCCGGCCAGATCGCCACATCTGACGGCGCCATACTGTTTCCTTTGGGGCTTTTGAAATCTCACGTTTACCACAACAAACCACAAACTTGCAAGCCTTGAAAGCCAAATTGCCGTAAAACAAACACAAATGTGCATCTCCTCAAGGGGTGGTCATTTGACCGATATCATTTTTTCAACTTAATGTCAACAATTTTACAGCTCCAGATAAACTTCGTGAAAACAGAGCACAATTTTGTTCATTTCTAATTAAATGACAGCTAATTCACATTATGACCTTTGTTTGTCTACATCCATCAGAGCAATTCCTCCTATACCCAGGAAAAACTTAAACGCCTGCTTTAAACACGATACTACGGCTGAATAAAAACATATCCTCAACCCTGTATTTATCAGTCAATTTATTCATCTTTTGTGCAGTATCTAGGAAGACCTACATATGCATTTACATATGTATATGCCTGCTGTTTGATATTCATTCTATAATGTAAGCATACCTTGAATAAAAGGTGTCAAAAAAGATTTTTGCTAAAATATTCTTTTATTTCAGCTCTGAGATATGAATATTCTAATTAAGAACATCACTAAAGGCATATGCACATTCTCTGAATCATAAATTATTTATTAAATCACTTATGGATCTACCAATTACCCCACACTACAAGAGCAATTTTCCCCCCTACCAAACACTCAATATAAAAAGTCGCACACACTCAATAACCGCAGTCAGACAAAAAGCCCCCGGTGATGTTATTTTCCTTTTCAAGAGCTCGTGTTACAAATTACCAATCCGATGTAAGGCCGCATTCACAGGCATCGGTAGCACTGCTCGGGAACTAGCCTTCATACATTTTCCTAAATTGTAAATCCATGATTCATAATAGATCCCCCACCAACGCCAGAGCGGGGACAGGCACAAACAGCGCACGAGTACATTCACCATTCACTTCAATTCAAGTCAAGAAGTAGTTGAAGTACGGCCGACCGACGTTGCCTGCATTTATATCGTAGTATCTGCATAATGCACGTGCCACTCGTTAAACTTACTTCTTGCAAATTCATTAGATCCGACATTTGGCTTCTACGTGTATGTAGGATCTAATTTGTGCACGTTTTGGCAAATCATAGATAGATACTGAGATGCATATTCCATGGGAATGGAAAAGTGGGACTGCAACAAGTTGATTCGAAATAGTTGTGGTTAGTGGCATGTGGCTGCAATGGCCCACTGATACTTAGAGTCACACATGCTTTGCTTTGCAAGGCAACCTAAGCACCCTTCTCTGCTTTTAACGAAAAACGCAAGTGTGCTATTATGGACACTTTAAATGTTTGTTCCTACTGCACGCGTGCACATGTGTCAGTTACACTGACGTAAAAAAGTTTTCAAACATTTGGTTGAAAGCACAAAGCTAACTTAAAGAAAAATTATCACATTTTTAAGAAAAAGGGTGTTTGCTGAAATGGGCGTTTATTCGGTCCATAAAATTGATGAAGTGCTCGATAAGTTTGTGTATATGAACACTCATTTCGAAAATAATATTCCATGACTTGATACCTTTGTTGAATCAATTCAGGGCTGTAGACGAGAAGGAAATGTTATGATTTAATAACGCATTACGAGAATAATCGATAATTATCTGCACTAGATATAGCCGCAATTTAAAACTAACGAACGGACCAAATAGTACACTTTACCGCTGGCGTTCCACGGGGCTCCGTCCTCGGACTTGTCGTTCATCATACGTGAGTATGAGAATTTGAGAATAACATCTTCTGAGCCTTGCTTAGCAATTGAATCGGAGATCTCATTTTCCGCAATCGCAGTGTGACCTGGGTCAAAGATGAAATTCAGAGAATTCAGTGTTGCGACCAAATTCAAAGAGTTCTTGCATTTTGGAACTATTTTGGAACGGATTAAAGGGTTAAGCAAGGCCTTAAGCGCAGCTTAACTGTCGGTATAGACGCAAGTACTCCAACCCCTCTACCTATTCCTTACAATATAGCCTAGTATTGTCGGTCTCCGCGGAGACATTCGCACCAAACCATTAACCAGTTTTTGAGCCATTTATGAAGATTCGACTACACCCGATTTCAGGCTTAGACTCCGAAGCCGAAGCCAGTCCTGAACGTAAGGAAAGTCGACTTTAAATTTGCACAGCAGCCGAAGTTTCGGTGTCAGACGGCACATCCATGGAACTAGAGTCAAAGGATAAGTATCGCGCAAGGTCATCGAATTTTCGGTGCGTGTACCAAAAGCCACCGGGTGTCCACCGTTATTAGTTCAAATCGGAGAGCAAGTGAAATGCGGTAAGCATATTATCCGCATACAAATCACGTTTAGACTGGAGGAAACCCCAACGCAGACATCAGTGCAGCAGACCCTTTATTGTCTGATGTCAAAGTATTAAACAAAAAAAATTTTACTATCCGACGAAGTGTTTGTTTTACTGCTTCTGTCATCGCCATGAGTAACAATGACATAAACATGTCGGCTATCACATATGTATTATACATAATGTATATCATTGGTCCAATAACTTTTGTTGCTCACTGTATGTAATAAGTGTTGAAAAGAACGTTTTTCAAGGGTAGTAAATTTAAATATAAGGATATTGCACAGATTTTCACATTCGGTTAGGGTGAAATTAGTCCTTGAATGTGAACCCAATACACGAAAACTAAAAGTAACCAAGGCATAGAAAGTAGAAAATAATTAAGGACTCTTAGTGGATTGCATCCGGTAAGGATTTTGAGTGGTAGTCATTGAACTCCATTATTAAAAATGAATTGGATTTAATTTGTGAACGACGTTCACGCACATGACTAGCACACTTCGTGGGAAAGTGGTGTTTAACTATTGTTCAGATAAAGAGGGATGAATCCATGTGAACAAGTGTGCTTTTTAGTTAATTGAAAATCTGAAGAGTCGTGTGAATATTTATAGGAATGTGCACTTGTCTCTTGACATGAAGATTCACTTTATATTGAGAGAAAGCAAGAGAGATGATTTTTAATTTCACATTCATCTGGATTTCAGGTTACCATTATTGTTTGCAAATAGGGTCACAAAAGTCCTACACATTTAATCACAACGAATATGTAGTCGGCTATAAAGAACGGACATCATTTGTTTTCCTTTTCCAACATTCCTGCTTGTGGTTAACATCAGAATGTAATAGGAAGATCGGAGTGGATCAGCCACCAGACTCGTAAATAATTCTTTAAAGAATTATTGTAGTCTTTTCCAACAAGCTCTTCCTGCATATTCATATGCGCCCTAACCAACTTCATCTACCTCGAAGTCAATTTCACAGATGACACCGTAATTTAGGTTTGACGAAGACATTTAAGAACCGGTGCTTCGGTTTGGCGAAATAATTGGAAAAACTCTTTACTCAGAGCAAAAATGTATGCTCTACAGAACACTTACTTTGCCCCAAATTTTGCTTTACGGCGCCGAGTGCTGGACAATAAGCCAGTTTGCAGAGCAGATGGAAGCAGTCATGAACAACAATGCTCCAGCTAAGAGGGTCTTCGAAACCCAGATCCCAGAAACGAGACGACCATTAAAACTGAACCTCCGCTATAAAGACCACGCTATAGTAGATGCTACAGCCCTTTGTGTTCGCAACTGGTACCGGGGACGGCGAGGATAGAAAGGTACCCTGCGCCCGACAGAGACTTTTCACTTAACTGGAAATTCAATCTACTAGAATGCGTAAGGGAAGTAAACTTTTCCTACGAAAACATTAAACCTGAGATTTGACTATGACTTGCGTACGAACATCCCTGCCCAGAGAATGCGACAACGATGCCAGGTTGAATACCTAGTAGTTCAGATTGGGTTGTGGTTTCTTCTTACTTACACATATATATTCCTTTATTAGACTAGTGACGTCTGCAGGAACCGTTAATAATCGACTTAATTTTATGCTGCAAACACACTTACCCCGATATTAACAATCTAATCAACGCAAAGAAACGGAAGTTTATCTCCATCCACACGAATATTGCTGCCCCATCAGTTATTCCCACTTTCCTTCAATATTCATCAAAAAAAACTTTACACGATCACTCTTAATTGCATTTCTCATCCATTAACAAGAAATCAAGTGTCTGCCTGCCTACTGTGCAACAAACTCAAGAAGGCAATTAATATCCACTGCTACTCCACTCTGGTTTCATTCATTTCATCAGGACATCGTCATTAAGGCTATCACATCAGCTCCTTCATTCCTCTTATCCCACAATCTTGCAACCACGGATGGTCGTAACGAAACTGCATCTCATATTTTTGAGGTCATTAAATTGCGTCCACGAAGTAATTCAATTTTACAATCTAAAAACCTCAAGTGGCTGTTATACGCTCCGATTATGAATGAAATGATGCCAGAAGCGTTCCGAAAACGAGGGCACATTACACGGGCGCAATGGGACAACGAACTGCCAATAATCAACCACCGAATCACCACCACAACACCGAAGCAGTGAAATTGTTTCCCACGATTTGGCTTTCCTGCATTCTGCCCTTCTCCCCATTGTATGTGATTATTCCTTCCACAAACAGGACATTGCATCAATTGAGTGTGTCGCAGCAAGTGTATCCCTACACGCTCGGGCTTAGTGGCAGAAAACATCCCTAAAAAAACACAGTTTTCGCAAACATCTGCCACGAGTAAAGAACCTGAAACCGTGGGATAGTTTCTCAGATTCAAATTAAGGACAACACAAAAACGACAACAGCAACACACATGCCAACATTCCGCACTTGCAAACCGTATGCAGGGATGATGTCGCAGCTCACATCCTTTCTCACTAAGTAACGTTCGTCAGGGACAAGGGGTGGTTAGGGGTTGTTTACGTTACTCTCTTTATGCTCTGCTTCTTCCCGGTGTTTGCTTTTTTCCCCTTTTTTTGCAACACGTGTGCCTGTACGCAGTAGCAATCTCTCAGATACTTGTTCCTCGAAGTATAAAAGCCAAAGTCGATTTGCAACAGTTGCACATTACTCGCTTACTCGTGGACAGAAGCAGACATAAAAATTTTATAAACTTTTTCTGCATCTGAGGAATGTTCGTGACTAAACGTAAAAATTGTGGAAGATTCACTATGACGTGCAAATTTGTAAAGAAATTCCTCTTGGCCATGTTGGTCATTCACAAACGTCAACACGGTGCCACCGATGAACAGGTGCCGAGTGGAGCTGAGGCTAATTACGCACAACACAGTGAGGAAATTGCAGAAAACGAAGCCAATGAAGCCTTGCTTACTTCGTTATCATCATATAGTGAGGGAGGAGCAAAGGGCAGCGGCAGTGCAGAGGGATACCAGTATCCAGTGCAGTGTATTAAAACCCTTGACGGCAGTTTTTACTGGGACGATAGCATGCAGCGGTTACCTGTTGATGGGGATTTCATTGAGGTCCACAACAGTTCATTCAGAAATTTATTGGCCGACAATCAGTGGATGTGAGAAATGGCGGTACAACTCATATGAATGAGGAAGATGATCTTCATGAATGGAGTAAAAAAAAAGCTTTATGTGAAGAATTTTATGGGCGCCCAGCCCCTGCAAATCAACGAATGGGTAACTGTGATATCGTGGACAAGGATGAAGTATATATCTTGAGCTTTATTAGAATTTTGTTTGCTAAATAGTCTTTATTTTAAAATTAAGCGAAATGAATTGTATTTAGTTGATAAGTGAATAGCATTAATAAAATAAAGTGAAACATTTTACATAATAACTAAATATGTTTGTTCTAGTTTTGGAAAATATTTCAACTTTTTAAGTCAGAGGTGTTTCGAAGAAGTGTTGATATTTTTGCCTACTCATAAATGGTACAAAATGCTCAGCTCGTGTATTTGTGGCAATTTGCATGACTCATAATCTTAATTCATGTTTACAGGATAGAAACTTTAAGTTGTTGGTCATACATACATACATACATATGTATATACATACGTCAGGTCGTACTTTTTGATTTGTCAGCTTGTGAACAACGTCCAAAAACCAATGAACATACCATACCACAGTATATTGGGTCAATAAAAGAGACCACAACCCTTTCATTTTACATTCCTAAAACAGGGCCACAAACCGCAATGGTATTGAAAATCAATAGAAAAATCATTTGGAATGGAGTGTAGGTTATGGAAGGTTGTGTGATGGATAAGGACTCAGCACGTTCACTCGGAGACCTAATGGTTCATTGTGACCCCTTTTTGTGTGAAAAAAATAAGAAAACAAACCTGATTTAAAAACCATTTCGTTCTCTTAATGATGTGAAGTAGACACGATGCTTGAGCTTCTATTACGTCTGTGGTGCTTGCGAACAATTCGATTCTAAGATCCGTAGGCGTCGGTCTTGCAGTGGCATTGCAAATGTTGGATGGACTCCACTTCTTCATCCATGCGTCTTCTGCAGAAATCGTTGGATACTACTTTCCATATGCGGAGCATGCCTTAAATGGAGCAGTTTTCTATCATTATACCAGTTGAGATGCGGATAGTGGAACGATTTAATACCAGAGGGCTCTCGGCTTTCGTTCAATTCCAACCAAAACATCCATCCTGCCTGGAGAGTCAGGATGAGTTGAGCTCTTTCTCTATTACACCGTCTATTATACCTTGGATGTGCCTGCTTCACTGATGTTCATTGCCGACCCATCCTTGCCTTGCTAAAGCATCAGCATTTTGTGCCTTTCTATATTACTATGTCCGGAAACTGAGTAAAGCTTTACCGAATGGTGTTTAATGGTGTTTTGTTTAGTACGCCACACCTTAACCGCTTGCCTGTCAACGAAACTAGTCTTCTTTACTGTACGCTCCTGGTAGAGTCGTAGCTTGCTGTTTACAGTTCCTCCGAGTAAAAACCTGCTCCTGTGCCTGTATCCGTTTTGGAGCCATCGCGATGGCATCGGTGTAGATCGTGATCCCTTGATGTTTATCTACACTTTTTGACTTCACTCTCTACGGCTTAGGAATAGGGTAGGCATATCAATGTTGAAATCATTGTAGGGTTCTACATATATAGTCCAAAGTGGTCGTGAAACTTTCGAATTTATATTTTAATCCCATTGCCTTTATTGTGCTTAATATGGCCACGTACCCACGGATGGTCTCTTTGCAAAAATTGGATTCCTTAGTCTGGGAGCTTCTTTTGTGGCAGAACCTTTTAAGAACAAGTCCAGGGAAATGAAATAAAGAATCATAACCCTTCCTAGGGTACGTTTCTCTAACGCATAACTCAAGGACTCTTAGGAAATGATAGGTCTAATAACTACATCAAGTGAATGATACGCGGTTCCGTTCGCCATCTTCTCTTACGGGTTATAACTGTGACGTCCAGTTGCAGTTGAGGGGATCTCTTTTTTTGTGGATCGGGCAAACGATAGCGTGATTCCATTCATCAGGCATGCATTCTTCTGACCAGATCTTCGGAATGCGTTGGTGTATGCTCTCTACAGATCAGCTGCAGGCTTGGGCAGCCTTGTTGGACTGTTTGTTATTGTTTGTAATCCTTATTTAATTTTAATTAGGTAGACGGAAGGTTTCGCTCTCTAACAACAATCACCATGCTAATCACACACCATATCACCACTAGTTCCTCGTAAGTGGTCATAAAGAGCGTCAAAATAAACACTTCTCCACCTTAAACTTAGCAATTGTTTGTTTTTATTGGTATGTGAAATACACCAATTTTGCTAGCCAATACTTGCCCACATTTTTTGTGATTACGCAATCCGGACATTTTGCTTGCATCAATCCAATTGTTTCGCAGGAGTAGTGTGGCAGATTGTACTATTCTGCTGATCTTCAAAATCAATCAATTCTGGTCAAAAGAAATCAGTTATCATCGTTCTGTATTATGACAGCATTTTTAACCACAGAAGCGCGATTCAATTAGTTTATCAGCTAAAGCCTGCAATAAGCAGTGATGCCTGGTGGATACATTAGCTTTCTTAATTTACTCTGGTTTTCTGCAACCGAAATTCGACAATATCGTTTATTTACGCAACCATTGAGTTGTAAATGGGCCACATCGCTAAAGGTGATTTTTCTAGCAAATTGTTGTTGAATAGCTGGTGATCCGTCAAAAAAATTAATACATTTTCTTCATTTAAGGCGGTTTTCTGGTTTTAGTTCTTGGAATTTGGCACGCATGCAGATGCACATCTTTTGTAAGCATTTGTCGTGAGTTGTGTTTTAAACAGTTTAATTGCTCTGAACGATGACGAATTGATGTCCTAGGGTTTCAGTAACACTTTTCCTCACTGCGGCTCTACAAATGCATCTTCGAGTGAACATCTACTATGAGGACGATTAAGTGGCCAACTGTTCGCAATCGAAAAAGTTTCCTCAAATTTGTTTAATTAATTTTTGGATAGTTCACTTATTTGGAGCATTATTTCGACCGAAAATACCACGACGTTTGCGAAATGTTTTAGCAAAACTTTCCCTATTTTTATTATTAGCGCGCAAATACCCTTATGCTGATTATTCGGGTCACGGGTGTTTGGAAAAAGGGGGGCTTTGAATGTGTGAATGTTGTAACGATGAGGAAATACAGAGCCTGGAAGATCATTCCACATACGTGTCCTTCGGCTTACGAACGAATTTCTGTATTTGACAGTACGTCCGAAGCTGGGCTTCAGGGTGAACTGATGTGCATTCGAAGCGTGACGCGTATTGCGGATGAGATTTTGAATGGGAGGAATGCAAGTGGTTATTTCGTTGGAACATTTTTTGTGGAAAAAGCGACAAAGTAGGGAAAGAAAAGAAACATTTCTGCGATGTTCAAGTGAGTCTATAGAGCTCACAATGTCTCTATCACCTAATAGTTTTATCGCGCGGTTCTGGACCCTATCTAGAATGTGTAAAACGGTCTTGTGTGCACCAGACCAGATATGGGCGTTGTATTCCAGATTTGGGCGGAAGAATGCCTTACAAATTGTGACCAGATTAGAAAGGGTAAAGTATTTCTTGCAACACATAAGGAATCCTACACATTTTGCAGCATTGTTGGCGACCTTGAATATGTGATCGTTCCAACGAAGATGGTTGTTGATACACATACCGAGTATGGCAAGTCTTTCGGTTTCAGCGATGCAAGTACCATGCATGGATGATAGTTGAGTGTCATGGTTTCGCTTGAGTGACAGGAGACAGCACTGCGTTTTGGATGTATTAAATTCCACTCTGTTAGTTGAGCCCCATTTGATTATGCTGTCAAGGTCGGAACTTAATGAGTTTATTTTTTCATGTACTTCCTTAGTAGGTTTCTCCTGTTCACTAAATCAGAAGAAAGTCTCTCGGAACAACAATATGGATTCTATAAAACGCGATCAACAGTAGATGCTATTGGTAAGGTGGGGTTAATGGCTAAGCAATCGATACAGCTGGAGGTGGGGACGTAACAAATATTGCGCATGGAATACGGGAACAAGGGAAGTAAGATATACAGACTAACCCATGGATGGAACCATGGATAAATAGAAGTCATGGGGATGTGAATTACCAATTGACGTAATTTTCGTCAGGCCATGGTGGTTATAGCCGATACCTCCATCGCTTCCGAAGAAGACCCGGAACATGTCGTTTTAAAGGAGCTAACGGAAGTAAGGTTTAAACAGAAAATATTTAACACTTCCGTGTAACTTGGAACGCGGTGCCTATACAGAGTACCCCCTCCGCTTAGAAAAAACATAGCTTAAGAGTATAGGAGTGGGAGCCGTGGCTCAAGTGGTTAGTGGTTAGAGGTTCGAGGTTCGAATCCCAGAGAACACCAAAAAGTTTTTCACGGTCCCACCTCTCGCGAATGTCTGACAAACGTCCGAGAGTAATAACTGTCAAGAGAAAGCTTCTCAATTTGCCTTTCGGATATGGCTCTAAACTGTAGGTCCCTTCCATTTGTGTGAAAAATATAACACGCACAACACGAATGGTCGCGAGAAGCTAGGCCCTGGACCACATACGGTCCGTTGCGCCAAGAATTTGCATTTGCATTTGCAAGAGTATAGGAGTTGGCAAAGAGGCTACAATTATCTAAAAATAAATGGATATAGGCAGCATTTATTTCTCCACTTTGTCTCATTTTGGCCTTCTTTACTTCCCATTTTCGTCAACTTCTATTTCAATTCGTCCCTTATTTGGTATTTTCCAGCACTGCTTGTACATTTTAAATAAAACAGCTTAATTAGCAAGTTTTTTCAGATGAAAGCTAAAGTTTGTCATAGACAAATTCGTTTAGGAGTATACAATACATACCTACATACATACATATGTGCAAATGTACATATGAAGGCATATGTTTATCCACCTACTGTAATATACACTTAAGCCTTGAAACTGCTCACTCTCCCAAAACACATCCTATTATTTTTCCACTTGCATACATTACATATCAATCAATCAATTTCTGTTATCTTCCTTTAGCATCTCAACAATTTGCAACCATCTACCGATACTCTTTTCATTTTCTTAGCAATGAAAAAATACTGCACTCCCATCCGCCCAAGAAAGCTCGCGTGCCCAACGCGTGCATCTCGCAATGCTCCCAACGACCGCCAATGCAATGATAAACCGACTCCCAATGATGCGATATACAAAGAGAAACTCGAAAAGTGTGTCCAGCATCAACCCAACCGCCCGCCGTCAACTACCACCTACAGCACAGACTACGGACTTAATCACATCTACTCCAATACGGCCTACCAACCAGCCTACCTGGGCACCTACCAGTTCTCTAAGCCTGCATACGAATAACAGCATGAAAAGGAAAATAAAATACCAAACGACACACGGTGTATGGTGAACAACACCCAATGACTGGGTGGACAATCAACAACGTCCGATGTTGAAAATCCTTGCATCCTTCCGTGTATACTAATACTCGTATACATAAGCCAAGAAAATGAAACAAAAGTGTTGCACGTGAGCGGAAAACCGTATGAAGCGGAATACACATAACTCCCCCCGCAATCATCACATCCATCAAGAAGCACTAAAGATCGCTATGCCCGTCTGTAAAAGGGTCTTCTCTCGCTCTCGCGATGATAAAAGGATTGTATCTTAAATTTCAGTTGAATAATAACAACAACAGCTGCAACCACGAGTTTCTCACACTTTTCGATGGGTTTGCTCTCCTGGATAACGATGACGAAACCTACAGAACGCACAGGCAAACACACACAGCACACACACGTGTAAACCGTAAGTAAGTGCATTTAACATAATTTGACGAAGGGCAGGTGGTTATTGCTGCCACTGCTGCCGAATAATAATGGAAACATCGTGTGGGAAACTCACTTCGAAAATGTTTCCCACGGATCGTGAATCGAGAGTGTAGCATGGAAGCAGCTTGTGGCAAGCAGGCTGCCTGGCCCGAGGATTGAATTCGTCATCCCACTACCACCATTATCACCATGTGTGCGCAACGCATAGTGTATGCTCTCGAACCACTACCACCACTAGCACCGACCAGAGTCGATTACACCATCAAATGAGGCCTGTACAGCAGTGCTTATCTCTTCTGTTCTTCTTCGTCATGGATGAAAGGGACTGAAGAGAGTTGCTTGCTATTCCTCTCCTCCCTTCTCAAACAAGTCATATGGCAAGCAGAGGGTAATTCTTTTATTCCCGTTTTCATGCGGCTGGCCACGTGCAGGTATATAAGGGTGACACGATCCCTTCTGTAATCATTCTTAGTTCAGTCATCGAACGGTCAACACAGTACAAGTTGCTAAGTACAGTTGTAGCAGAAAATTTTCAAAACTGTTTTTTTTATTGTTTATTCTTACGTAAAAAAAATCGATAACACAAAATGAATACCGCCAAATACGAAATGTCAAAAACATACCAATACCGTAAAGTGATGAAACCTATGCTGGAGCGGAAAAGACGTGCCAGGATCAATAAGTGCTTGGACGAATTGAAGGATCTGATTGCCGAATGCATGCAACAGCAAAACGGTGACGCAAATGTTAAACTGGAAAAGGCTGATATTTTGGAACTGACAGTTCAACATTTACGCAAAATTAAAAAAGTCAAATCCACACCGACCACTGATGGAAAGGAAAGCTTCCGAACGGGATATATTCAAGCAGCCAACGAAGTGTCCCGCTGCTTGGCTAGCCTTCCGAAAGTCGACATCGGCTTGGGAACGAAACTGATGACACATTTGGGAGTTCGCTTGAATGAATTAGTATCACAGCCACAAATGACAGTGACTCTTTCTCCAAAGATGAATACACCATTAAATGTGTACTGTGGCAATGTTAACTCGTATTCTCATCAGTCATCGACATTGCTGAGTCCAGTGTCTTCCGGGTATGGCAGTGATAGTGAATATTCGACTTCGTCCTCATCATCAACCGTATCATCGTCGTCATCAGGATTATTGCTGAAGGTAGCTGTGAGTCAAGCGGTCCAAAGTGAAAGCGCTGTTTGGAGGCCATGGTGAACAATGTGACGAAAGAATTGGTTGCCCCTGCCGGGAGGCATCTTAAGAGTGTTAGGCTGTGCATTAGTAGATTTTAATAGTTAAAAGTCGAATAGTTATGTTAAAGTCTGTGATAGGGAAAAGCTTTAAAATATAAATTTTTTCTACATTGTTAAATTAGTATACTAGTATAATTGATAAAAAAAATGATATGAAAAACATAAAACAAATAAATACATACATACATAAATACTACCTACATTACGTTCTTGTTTTATTCCATGATTTCTTTTAGCTTGATGGTGTTGTGTTATTGACCCTGATGGTATGGTTCTATTGTATTATTTCACTTCACAGTAGCTGGACATTAACTACTTATGCACATACATATGGATACAGTTTCCCCAAAGTTGAAAAACGATCAGATTAACCAATCACTACCTGTGAGTGGCTACTTACATATATACATATGTGGGTAGTTGCAATCATTCTATCGATTAAAATTCAATAAATGCTAATGCCCTCATCGTCCTTAGACGTTGGGAACGCAAGTGTGAACTCCAATAAAAGACCTTCAATGATTATAAATAACAAATCAATCGTATGGTTTTTTCCTGATAAGCGGAGGGAGAACCTTCGACTAAACTTAACCTCCGCTCGTCTGACCCTCAATCCGCGGGACTACCGTCAGGTATTACTGCGATGTGTTTTCTTTCTTGTATCCTTTTTTGGTTTTCCTCATGTCTGAGCTCAATTTGCACACATATTCACCCTTATTCCGTGTGGCGTTTAAATGGCGTTTCGTCAGAAAAACGCCATATTCGAATTACGTGTGGCGTTTTTGTGTCGGTAAACGCCATTTGACGTTCATTAAACGCCTTTTGGCGTTAAATGCCTTGTGGAACTCATTGTTTAACGACAAATGTCGTTTTTTCTCTTTCACTCTTATTCCGCGAGGCGTTAAACGCCAAAAAACGCCATTAAAAACGACGATTTTTGTCGTTCAGAAAATACTGAACGCCTAAGAGCAAAAATCAGTTCAAAATATAAGTTTTATGAATTTTTAATTTATTTGACCATCGAAATTAATTTATTTTGAATTATGGGGTAAAAGTAAAAAGTAATAAGAAGCAGTTTACGAATTTAGTCGAGTTAATGGAAGCAAATATACATTTGGATAAAGGATTCAGAAGAATGGCAGCAAGCTTCAATACCATCGGTACCGATGCCGAACTTGTAGTTTGAGGGAGATGATTTTTCGTTTCGTCCAGCAAATATACGAATGCTTCCTTGAACAATCGAAAAAAACATCTTGAATCTGAAAAGCCTCTATATATGTATGTATCAATTTTAAAGTGAGTTTTATCTTGCTACTTACTTCGCATCCGGCAAATCCAACGGATTAGATTTTGTTTTTATGTTTCTTCGTATGTGAATGAGATCTTTTTTTTGCATATATTCTTCTTCGTCGCTACTCTAAAACCTTGCAATACTATTCATTTTGTTTTCCAACTTATATTTTCACGACTTTGTTTTGAATAATTTTAAATTTATCTAGTACAGACATAAATCAGCTGCTGCAATGACATTGGTTCGCATGTGGAATGTAAATCTACTTACCGACGGAGGCGTTTTTTGGCGATCAGTTTTTGGAATAACACTTGAAAAATTAAACGCCTCAAAAAACGACAAATGGCGTTTTAGAAAAACGCCACACGGAATAAGGGTGATTACCAGTGTGTTAACCGTATTCCAATTGTTTGAAATCAGTTCTCTCTCCACTCCTGCTTTTTCATCGAGGAACTTTGGGCAGTTAAAAACCGCAGTTTCTTGTTCTTCGGCCTGCCCAGGGCCTATTGGATATAGCGAGTTCGTAAACGTCTGACTAACAAAGATCTGCATTGCCCGCGTTCATAAACTGAAATACAAATCGAGCTTACGCAGAAATCTAGTGTGTTCGAAAACGTCAAAAATGTGCAATAAGCAAGGCGGCATTGGGCAGATTGTCCAGATAAAATGAAGTACATACATACATATGTATGTATGCTGGGGAGCAGGCCAATGGTTTGTACGAGAAAAAATGTGGGTAAAAGGGTTTAAAAATGTAGAGAAATGTTTTAATGGAAATTAAAACAATAAATCCAATTTTCTTTTTCATTTGGAAGGGATGAAATAAAGAATTTCATATTTTTAATAATTAAGCTCATAACATTTTTAATTTTGGCACTAGACAGACGGCTATGTTTACTAAACCTAGAAATATGTATTAATTATTAAGATATTTCTTTTTCTTTTCGATTATGGACACAAATGTACCAGAATGACTGCCGCTTGCTTGTCAACTGCAGGTCACAACGCAGGCATGCGGTTGAACTTTTGTAGATTGATGTTTACCTCTCCTTCCTTTCTGCTGAGCCAATGCTCTATATTCAGAACCAGTTTATACATACCTAGGTCCAGCTACTCTTGTAGGAGGTGTTCCATCGTCGTTGCCATATTTTCAGCGATGCGACTCTTTCAATTTTCCCTATCGCCAAATAACTGTTTTTGGAGTTCATATCAAAATTGCAAGAAAACATTGCCTTACATCTATTTCTTTGATGAGCTGTGTGTGGAAGGGAACACACAATTTTGCAGTCGAATCCGAACTATGCTACTGAGAAAGTTTATCTCGAAAGATTCGAAAGTTTATCAGATATTCGCGCTAGAACTGTGACAAAAACTTGATGATTTTTATGGGACTTGAACCTTAACCTCCAAAGATTTTAACAACTGTCACAGATATGACATTTTATGAAAACCCTTTAATCAATCAAAATGATACTTTTTCTCTTCTTTTCATTTTCTCTTCTATTACTGAAAATGGTTCAGTCCCACTTAAACTGCTGAACACAGGTATAGCCTGAGTAATGCACATACATACATATATACATATACATACTTGGCGCCAACCTGAGATTATCATTTTTAGACAGTTATTCGCGCAGACGTAACACAACACATTGTATATCGTTACGAACATTACGTTCACCTTAGCAGACTCAAATCCGATGTCGTAAAAATATGTATACCTCTTCCTTTCGTTAAAATCTACTCTCACCGTTTATTTACCCATAAACAAATCTATAAACATTCTCCAAAGTACCTATATATTAATAAATTCATAGTGCTGCCGGACAAGTTATCACTAGAAGGCGTATCTTGTCGCAATAAAAGAGTTGAAGTCAAAACAAAGATGTGTTGTTAAAATTTCTTTTCAAACACGTTGTTTATACTTCGAATAAAAATGTAATTACGTTGGCGTCCATAGAATGCAAGATGATATATACCTGACTGTTGTTGGCACTTGAAATTAATTAATGCCTCAAAATGTGTCTAGAAAATTGGTCGGCGCGTACCAAAGGGTTTGGCATTAAAAGGATCTATATGAGTATAGTGTTTTATGGCATTTTTTCGTAGAAAATATTTTTTATTAAACAGATACAGAATGGAATTTTATCAAACAGAGGTTAATTAATGTTCAGACACAAAGATTTTTGAAATTCCATTAACAACAATTTATAGAAACTTAAAGTTTGCGCATCTATTGAGTTTTTTATACCTATAGCTTAAAAAATTACTTATATGGTTCAAAGGTTAAGAACCTTACACCTTGTTGCAGCTGGATTAAGACTATTGTAGTTTGAAAATCATGCGGTGATAGAAGCAACTGGTTTTTGATTACTTTAAAGAAGCTGCCCTGATTTTGACGAACCAAACCAGCACTTGGTTTAGGTATGAGTGCAAATAACGTTAGTTTTAAAGGAAAAACGCGCTATCTACTATGTAATAAGTATGATCTCTACTTTAATATAAAGTTGTTACTCCATTCCAACACCTACAAATATATGTACATATATATACATATGTACTTCAAGTATGGGATCGCATATGAAACTTACACTTACTCACTTACATACATAGGTGGGCTTTCGGGGAGAACTTGTGCCATAACCAACAAGTCTCTCCAGTTAGCTTGGCCCGCAGCTAACTGCCCCCATTTGCGTACTATAAGTTAGTTGAGGTCCCCTCCTACATACTTTTGCTCGCCATCTTAGGCTCTACCGCGGTGTCCCATGGGGTAAAATTTGAAGACTCTGTAGGCCGGAGCCTTGGTGTCCATTTGCTCTACTTTTCTAGCCATCTTAAACGACTGTTGCGCAGTTTTTTGACTAGGTCGATGTCACTGTACTGATGGTAAACGTCAAATTTTCTCCTTCAAAGCCTGTCAAGGCAAACGGGACCGAATATTTATATTTTGTCTCCATATATGTACGTCATTTGTATGTATGTATGCGGCCTTAAAATCGAGAAAAAAAAATATGGGTATGAATTCGGACTTTTCTTCAGGATCTGCGGGAGTGTAAAAATTTGATCGACTGTAAACTTTCCTGGCATGAAACCAAACTAATAGGTTGGGCTTCAGATAATATCTTAAACGTCATGTTGGGGAGACTGATATCTCTGTATTTTACGCAGTTGAGGGGGTCTCCTTTCATGTGGATCAGGCAAACGATGCTGAGATTCTATTCAAGAGACATACCTACACTCGTCTGACCAAATCTTTGAAATGAATTGGTATATGCTTCTACCAAGTCATCTCTAGCTGCTTTCAACAGCTCGGCTCGGCTGGTATGCAGTGAGGGATATACCGAATGTCACTAGGCAGACAAACGGCAGTTTAAATAGGCATTTGAAGTGAAAAAACACGATTCCAAAGATGTGATTGTCGCTTGATTGTCAGTGAAAATGGTATGTCCTTGGTAGATATTGCATTACATTTCATTCAGGACAGGGCTTTCTTCATCGACATGATTTTCACCCGAAAAATGCTACATTCGTCTTGGAAGCGGTAAGAGCTGCTCAGATTAACACCACAATCCACCTCGATCTCGGTCTTGACGCCGTCAGTTCTACCTGACATCATTGTCCAATTCACTCCGGCTAGGGATGCTTGTACAGAAGCTACAGTCAAATCTCACTTTCAGAGGTATGTATGTATGTATGTATGTATGTATTTATGTATGTATGTATGTATGTATGTATGTATGTATGTATGTATGTATGTATGTATGTATGCGTGTATGTATGTATGTATGTCCACATTATAGACGCAAACATTTTTTTCGCAGGGTGCTCTGTCCCCAGAACTCTAAATCATAATACTCTCGCGCAAGCCACTCATTCTCCTTCAAATTTTCAAAGAGACGACATGATATCGATTAGTTTTATGGTAATGTAACCGCTCAGTTGCCCTGTGACCCCTTACTTTTGCTCACACTTTCGCAATTAACCTGTCATTAGCAACAAGACAGACAGTCATAAAAGATTTTCAAACAACACAATCATGCACTAACTACATACATACACTTCATCACTTCACTTCATCTTCATCGTACCATATCGAATCTTAAATCCTTGTCGCTCGTGTTAATCGCATGCTAGAAACACATTCCCGTCCCTTTGGTGGCACTCTCCTAACCACTAATCCTTATCCATCGCTTAAAGCAAACGACATTTCCTGTTCCTACATATTGTTTCCCTTTCATAAACAAATGATTTGAATCATTAAGTGCGCCCCGCACAAGAGTGAATTACCAAAACAAAAGACACAAAAAGATCACATTATCCGATCTGATGTCTCGCATGGACATTCCCATGCTATTCGTTTCATAACGCACTTTTCCTGTATTCCCATTAGTGCTGTAGCCGCACACGCCAACACGAAGACATAGGAAACCATTCAATGTTCTGACTTTTGTTTCCCTAATCCACCTTTTTGCCTGAGAACCGTGGGAGTAAAATGCAAGTGTCCTCAAAGAAATCCATTTACCAACAAAAAGAAACGAGCAAACAACGACAGCTGCACCCCAAAAAATTTGTTCCAGAAAAAAAATTAACTGCACATCCATCCATTGCAACAACCCCGCTTAATGAAAGAATCTCTTTGCACACTCTCTTGCGGACGAAAGGAAAGACGACAAAAAAAAAAACAAGCATGTGTCTCAAAATTCCTGTGAGAAACTCACTTTCGGTTTGGTTCCCACGGCCACGAGCCATACGGCTTTTTTTCTCGTTTGATCCTTTCCAAATACAATGTCGAGTATATAAGTCCTTGCGACAGAGCGAAAAAACATGTGTATGTGCATATGTACTGAGAAAGAGTAAAAGCGATACAACATGGGGGTTGATATTTCAGTTCAAGGTTCGAGCAGTATAAAAAGTACTGAGGTAAATCGCTAGGACAACACTCTCGGGTCTACCATCCTGGAGGGTGCGTCGTCGTGTCGCCTGTAGAAGTACTGTGATTTTAATTATGGAAGTGTCCGGTAATTTCGCAGTCGAAAGACGAATTTACTGCAATTTGCTTGAAATCCTACAATAATCCGCCTTACTGGTACAGAAAAAGGTCAGGAGGTCACGAACCATACCATGGGAGGGGTTAAAATTGAAGCAAAGGGTAGTTACAAGGATAAAAAAGTTCTACTACGGTAAAAAAAAATGGATTTCTGGTTGAGTATGAAAATAATTTCTGAAATTAGTGCACTTCAGTGTTTCGAAGTGTTTTGCCGATTGTAAGCCATTTCTTATGTATGCATGTATTTTGAAATGATCTATAGTGCTCATATACCAGATTGGTGAGTTTTCAACTTTCTTGAAATATGATATCCAATTTCAGTTGCGTACAGTGCTAGTCACTTAAGCCTTTATTGCATCCATATTCGATCGTCCTTCCCGGATAGATGGTGATATAGACTGGTCGGTTAATGATCACTTAAAAAGCTTAAATCACTTAAAAGGCAGCACGCAAACAGTCTGAAACCATGAATAACAAGTATTAGCCATGTACGAGTACGATTAACATCGCGGTCCGATTGATTCCTCCCCCTATCAAGTGAAAGATGAGCTAGCAATTAAACAGAAAACACCCTTAAATCGAATCGGATTATGCAGTTATTACCCACGGATAAGGAGGTAAAAATAGAGAGTCTTAGTTTATTTTAGTCTCAGTTAAGACTAGCGTTCCTTTCTGACGCAAATGAGCTTCGTTCGTAAAGATGATTTGGTGACCAAAATCCACATTATTTTCCAACTCATTTAAAGCCCACACAGAGAACCGATAACGAAGCGGATGGTCATTCAAATTATAAGTGAGCTGGGCCTTCGGAGCAAATAGTCCAGCGCCTTTTGCAAAATTCTTCTCAGAGACTGATGGGACTGACATATTCAGTTGTTAAGCCTGTGACGGATTGCTGCACGTATTGGGCAAGAGCAACAGTTCGGTTATCTGTGCACATCGGGCGAGCACTTGGATAGTTTTTAAAAGGACTTCATTCAGACCGAAAATTCTTTTTGAATTTCGCAAAATATCTATAGAACCGTAAGTCAATCGTTAATGCTTTGGACAAGTGGGTGGGAGGTTATGATTTCGAATAGCAGAAAACACCAAAACGTTTTTTCACAGTTTGACCTCATGACAAACCTCGGAGAGTAATAACTGTCCTTGAAGAGCTTCTCAATTCGGCTTTCAGATACGGATTTAAACTGTAGATCCCATCTCTTCCATTTGTACGAAGAAATATAAAAAGCCCAATATCTATGATTGCGAGAAGCTGGGTCCTGGACCCCTTACGGGTCTGTTGCGCCAAATGTGTACTGTATATGTATTTATTTATTTTTAGTTCAGTTGGGTGTATATGTTGGTATGTAAGTCATTCTTTTCTCGATTCGTTATTTTTTGTTGAAATCCTTTCACTTCTAACCCCTTGTCTTCTGAGTCACGTTAACTGTCCCTTTATTCGTAAATCACTTCCCGGTAAATGCTTCTCCGTTTGCTTGCTATGTTCTCTTAGAACCCGGAGTTATGGAACATCCAAAAATCAGTATCGTAACCCTATCTTTATTTTTTGGTCTCAATTTATAGTAGATCCTGCTCCTTTTGCCGGAACCGCATCTGCAGCAGCAATGTCCCAATATGTCCTGTTGAATCATTTGCTGCCCTGGAACGCGTTATCAACTCCTCCTCGACTTTGAAATAGTTGAGGTATTCGTTCTACTGGTTTTCCGTCATTTATGGCCAAAAATATTTTCCAGCAGCTACAGACTTGGGTGACCCATCGAACCTAATGCACGTCAACCATTTTTTTCCACTTAAGTAGTAGACGGGGCCTTGAAATATCTCCCAACCTAGGTCTTGGGTTGCTAATGATTGACTTTGCCTTTTGTAATAGTTGACGGCACCTGTCTTGTTGGTACGGTAGTTTAAATTGCTTTCTGGTCGCTGCCGAGGACACTTCTCAATTATATACATATGTATCTTTTCATACCTGAGTGTCTTCAGGTTGTGCCGTATGGTCCCAATAATTTATTTCTTCGATTCTCCTACGTCGGATTCTCGTAATGTCGTGTTCATCTTCGTAAAGCCGGGTCTTTAGTTGCTGCTCCCTTGTTTTCCGTAATATCACCGTTTTAGTGTCCGCCAAAGAAATATAAACTAGATACACATATCATTGAGACGTAAGAGAAGACATTCATGTCTGGACAAGTAACATCTGGCACACCTACCAAGTTTTGCTATATATTAAGTATTGAGTCCCCAATGACGAACCTGAAGACTTTGTCAAGGAGGATTTTTTACTTCGTTGCACTTGTCCAGAGTTCGATGTCAAAATCATTCATTGGGACTTCAATGCTATAATCGGTAAGGAAAACAATTTTGACGGATCAGTTGAAAAAGAAAGCTTCATGGACACGATAACCGATAAGGGCATCGATTCTGCAGCAGCACGTAATACGGTGATAAGAAGCACTAGGTCCCCAAGAATACGAATCCACACATTAACCTCGCTCTCTCCAGGCGGTTCGACTGCTAACAAAATTGATCATGTGAGATATGCATCAAATATTTTGATTGTTCGGCAGTCTAATTAGAAGAAACTGCAAATGGCCTAAAAAAAGAGACTTTACGTAGAACCCCTAAGTATACATGAAATCGCCAGAGAATACAAAGAGCAGCTGATAGAAAGACTTTCCACTATGCATTCAGCATCTGCTATCGTTAACACTTAGTGCATATAGTATCGCAACATCATCAAAGAAGTAGTTGCAACCACTCCGACATACCAACCACCTCCAAAAAAGAGTTTATGGTATGTTGATGTTTGCATATACCGAAAAAGGTCATGGGGGATACTTATCTTAAAGCATTTCAACATATGTGGAACAATGGCAGCGTGGGAAGAATACCGAGCTAAGAGAAAGAAGGACAGAAAAATCCTGCGTAGGGCATACGCAGTCTCCCAATTCAAGGATATCGAAAAGCCATGCGACAGGAAAAATATCCGGCGGTTCTGCAGGAAAACCAGACAATTAGCAGCTGGACACAAGACCGGGACGTAGGTTCTTTGAAATAATGTAGGGAACTTAGTCACCGATCCACAGGGAATTATAGATGTGTTCGAGCAGCACTTCCAGCACCTTCTAAATGGGCACAATGATAAAACATTGATAAGGCAAGAAGAGAACCCAGTAAATAGAAGATATTCGGGTATTCATAACCTGGAGAATAACAAGGCTTTGATGGTTTACCAGTGGAACTACTCAAAAGCAGAGGTCATGTTTTTGTATGGTGCATATGTATATGTACACCAAATTATAAATCAAGATGGGTGAAAGGAGGTATGCCCGATGACTGGTATATCAGCTCCATGTGCCTCATATACAAGAAGAACAATCCTTCACACTAAAGCAAATTGTGAAAAAAAAAACAAAGAATTTTAAATCGAGACACGCCAAAATATGTACATACATATTTATCTACGTCTACTAAATTGGCTTGGCCACATCGAGCGCATGGAAAGCAATGCTCCAAGCTAGAATATCAGCGCTAAGTCTTGAGACGACCAAAAAGATCGAAGCTCCTCTTAAAATTTCGACAATTCCTGGCTTTAATGTTAGGAAATTTTCATGCGAGCTACAATAACATATGAGTATGAGTGTATGTAAAGTTTATTAATTTCATTATTCACATGCGAATGTGTTCAAGTCTGCAAAAATTAATATCAATTTCACTATGGAAATGAGAAAAAATATAATCTACCAATTTTTTCCTCAAACAAGCTCTGCCATCTATCGTGCAGTAGAACAAGCGTAAATTAGCACTACCTTATCGACTTACTCATAAAACAGAATTCCATCATTTTCGAAATCCTCATTCGAAGAACACTACAAATTGATATTTCGAAGAAAAAAAATCAATTATCGGCCATATTCTTTTTTCATTGCACTGAAAAAGGTTGTAGCCGATAGTTTCATGTAATCGAGTAAATTTATTCCAACTTCAAATGAAAAATATCTCAGTCTGTGCTTAAAAATCAATAAATAAATGTCCAGTGAATTTTTGTGAAGTTTGTAAATAGTTAATTCTTATTCCGTGATAGTAGTCGGGTGCCCACAAACTTAATTTTGTCAACCGGCTGTCAAGAAAAAAAAAAGTGACGCTTGTGAAATTGTCAATTCAGTAATTTAAAAAGCGAGTTCATTGCAATAACTATATAAATATATAGTGCGAATGATTATGGATGCGCCACCGCCAGCTGGAGCAATGGGACCACCACCACCAGGTCGTGGTGGATTTAGAGGACGTGGAGGACCTCCTATTCGTGGGGGTTTCGAGCGTGGTCGTGGACGTGGTATGGGTCGAGGACATTATATGGGTATGCGTGGCGGTGTAATGGGTGGACCGCCACCAATGATGCCTGGGAGTAGAGGTGGAATGCGTCCACCACGAGGAATGGGTTATCAAAGAGGAGGATACATCCCTAGAGGAGGACCACCCATGCGCGGAGGGCGCCCACCTATGTATGGACAGCGTAAGTTTCACTAATTGCTATTTACTATCTTTTAATACCCAATCTTCACAAGTTTTTCAAATTTTCTTATAATTCTTGACTGCAACGTGTTGTAAAAGTCATACAGGATGGATAGTTTATAGAAACGCAATTAGGCTACCGTGAGCGAGGTAACAGAAAAACAATCTCGTTCTCTTAATCACGAATATACCATCGATTTCGTTAAAATTTGTGGAATTTTCTGAGCTAAATTGTATATTGTTCAAATCGAAAATCGTAAATCAAAAAGTGCGTTGGCTAGGCCCATCGGCTCCAGCGGAAATTATCTACAGCTTCGGCTTAATGTATTTTTTGTGGTTTTGGCTGGGTTGCACACTAAAATGTGTTAATTATTTTAAAAATGCTGAACTATTTTTTTTTATTTTGCAGATGTATTTTTGCAAGTGCGTGAGAATAGACTTGTTAGCCTTAAGAAGGAAACGGAAGCCGATTTAATTGAAAACATTTATCAAAATAACTTCACAAAGCCGTACATTCATTCATGTACGCATACATTTTCCAGCTGGCTATCAAATTTTTTATTCCATTTATACGAGAATAGATTGAAAAAAAAAAAAAAAAAAAAAAAAAAAAATCGAGAAGCTTACAACAGTTCACTTTCCACAGCTCTTTAAACGTTCCTAATTCGGTCATTTTTATGTTCAGAGGCATGAAGTAATTTATGGCTCTTGTTCTGCGCTTGGAACGTGTTCCTGACTGAATGCAGGTCATAAATTTATTCCATTCCTTAGACCTTAGGGCTGTTCCTCATTCAATTCATTGCAGATACTCGGGCAGCATTTTGTTTTTCATTTTAAAAATGAATATTTACTTCATCACCAATAACTAATTTAAGATTGTTTAACATGTCTTTTATAAAGGTTAACCTGCAGTATTTGAAAATAATTCGCATAACCTTGCTCTGCAATCTGGGAATCCTATCCTACTCAATACTAACAATGACGAACGATAATTGAACTGAGGCTTTACGATTGTGTTGTACATATATGTTTACTGCGCATGATTATGATATTTTATTTCTCATTCTATATAGAAAGTAGACTTATTTTTTTAGATGATGAGTAGAGTAGATTTGCCCACTTATACCAACTTGAGCTAATGTACCTACGTTTAGTTTAATTTTTAAAAGTCTAGAAAAAGACAAACTTTTCTTCTTGGCATCAACTCCTTTCCAGTTTTCGATTACCCCATTTTTTAATCTTGACCAGTGTTTTGTTATTATCCTTTTCTCCTCTAAACGTAGTTGTTTCTCATCCATTTTCTTGAATATCTCTTCAAAAAGAGAATGTTAATCAATCTGAACACCTCACGTCTTTTTGGCGTTTGCAATCTGTTATTATCCTTTTCTCTTCTAAACGTAGTTGTTTCTCATCCATTTTCTTGAATATCTTTTCAAAGAGAGAATGTTAATCAATCTGAACACCTCACGTCTTTTTGGCGTTTGCAATCTTCGGTATATGTAGGTCTTATTGTAGACTTTCCAGTTTTTAGAGAATACTCCGGTGTCTTGTGTTGTGATGTGTTATAAACCGGTTGAGACAGGAGTCCGATAGCATTAACCCCGTCTATGATCATTTTTATGTTCATGCAATTGAAGTCTTGATTTTTTTATTTCCTTCCGTTAGACCGGAATTGGTATGTACACTGAATACAAAGTTTTTTTTTGCACATTTACGTTAATTCTATTTACATACATATGTACTCTATAGATATCTGCTAATATTTCCCTAATATTTTCCACAAAAAAAAATCGTTGAATACGATACCATTCTGGAAATTATTTATTATTTTTATTTATAGGCTTCATAAAACTGTAGGTACATGATGCTTTATTTCTTTTTTTTTATATACAACAGTTACTTCAACAATCTTTCAAAAATTTTCATCTATGGTGCCTTTCCTGTAGCGTAATCCGTATAAAACCTACTTATGCAACAAATCACAACCACGTTCTCCGTTTAAAATGCACAAGTTTTTATCCATCTAAAGTACTTGCGATCCAAATGCCATTATCCAAAATTCCCTAACAACAGAACAATTTTTGATGAGTCTGTATTAGGTTTGGATCTACCAATTCTTCCTCTTTTTTTAAATAAAATGTTCATTTTCTCCGTTGTGTTACTATTTAAGAATAAGTTTTGTTATTTTGGCTTAGTGATTAGGGCGTTGGACTGCTGAGTGGGAGGTTCGGCGTTCAAATTCTAGAAAACACCAAAAACATTTCCACGGTCCTTCTCGAGAGTATTTAACAAACTTTCGAGAGTAATGGCTGTCATAAGAAAGCTATTCAATTTGATTGCGGATGAGGTTTTATACTGTAGGTGCGTACCATTTCAAGTATGATGTTAAAGAATTCACATGAAAGAGCATCAACTTGTCTAAATCCATTTCAGACATCAACAATCTCAAGGAGGTCGTTACCGAACTTGATAGAACACCGAGCGTTCTCCATCGTCATCCTGCAGAGACGGATGAGTTTCGCAGGGAAATCAAAGCTAAACATGGCTCTGTAAAGTTCGTCTCTATAAATACTGTTGAATGTAGCCTTAAAATTGATAAAAAGATGGTGGGTATTGATTTGGACTTTCCGGGTTTTCTCCAGGATCAGCCAAAATGTGAAAATTTGATCGACTGTAAGCTTTTTTGGCCTGAAACCACATTGACGGGGGCTAATCAGGTTTTTGACAAAGGATTTCAGGATTATACACAATCAATTTGGCAGATAAGATCTTGTACGTGATGTTGAGGAGACTGACGCTTTTGTAATTGGTGCAGATGAAAGAGTCTCGTTACTAACGGATTGGGAAGTTTTTAGATAAAAGTTTTTGCTATCCACGTCTATGTATGTTTAATGGTTCATTCTACCTGACAGCGGTATGTTGGTATTTGTCGCCGTTATAAAGTCTACAGGAAAAGTTTTTCCTAATTCTCAGCACCAACTGTGACTCCTCTACAAGGTGTCTTTTTTTATCTCTTCAGCTTTCTGTAGGAGTCTTTGTTGGGTTGACATTTTCTTTTTACCTTTTTGTGAATTTTCTTTTCTTCCTGTAGTATAACATCTCAACATCTTTCATATTTCGTTTCTCATACTATTTTTTTTTTCTTAATTAACAGAAAGATTCTATGCATTGCAGTAGTTTCCTAGTCTTTTTATCGTAAAAGCAACGAAAGCTAGAGCTTTGCGAACTATGGAATCAAAAGCTATGAGAAAATCTACGAGTACAAGTGTGTAGTAGGAACTTTTCTTTCTTCTCTTATACGTCTCTGCTTTACCAAAAGCGTCAACCTAAAGATGAGTAGTTTGTCCTAAGCCCGGCTTGAAATTTATGCAGGACTTTATTATTCTGCATCCACCGCCGTAGCCTGTTGCACAAAAGTACACCAAACAATTAAGCTGATGTATTTTAGAAAGATATGCTTTCGTAGTTTGCTCGGTTGGCATGTTCGCTTATAATGTGAAAATATAACTGATTGTTTCTGAAGCTTTGTGAAATAATTGCTGTTTCGATTGAACGGCTGTTCCGTGGCCGGCCACTTCTACTACTGTCCCGTGTTGAACTAGTGTTTGCAAAGTTGGTGCAACACGATCAGGGAACGGCAAAATTCACGTCGAACCAAAACTATCGACCGATTACTTTTCAAAAACATTGACACAATAAGTCCACACTCTTGACGAGTATAGGAGTCCAAGATTTTTATGCGTGTATTTTGTTTCTGTGTACTTCATAAATGTCAAAATCGCTATGACAAGATGTCATTTAAAAAAATTAAAGCATCTGTATACATACATACATATGTGCTATGAAATAGGCCAATTTTCTTTTAAAGTAAAACAGTAAGAAGAGTAATGACTTACATATAAGGACGTAGCGTATTCCATTTTTATTTTGGAATTTTTTTTATAATTGTAGAAACGGTTACTCCAATTGTAATTACTGCAGATTAACCATGGATAACTAATGTTTTAGCGAATTAAATTACATTTACGCTAATATGTTAAATCGAAAGCCACAGGTTATTCGCTGTTTGAGATATTTATTTTCGTGTTTTTTTGACTTTCGAACTTTCGTTTTTTATGTAAATTTTATCTTAAAAATACAATATTAGCATATCATTTTGTGTGTCCTACAGCAAATAAACCAAAGATAGATGGGCATATCTAGATATGTATGTACATATGTATGTATGTACATATGTATGTATGTACATATGTATGTATGTACATATTTACAATATATAATATGTATGTACATAGCATTTGGTATTTAGAAAATGTTTCTGTCAAGAATTCGCCTGCATTTTGTTGTGAACTTTTCTTTTTGTCATTTCGATTGGAAACTTCGTAATGAAGGGTAAAAAACTCTAGATAAATAGCAGAACAAGCAACATCTAGAGTCCCATCACCTGAGTTGTGGGATGATTTAAATTTGTCTAAAAGTCGTTCCTCCATGAACTTAGCGAATATAATTTTTTGCGTATCGAATTTATTTCGCTTCTTCTACAAAGCAATAACTGAATATTTACAATACTTATTTCTTTCGATCCCAAACATGACTGGATGTGCGTTGTAGAAATAGGTTAGTCTCTCATTGGTGTAAACTAGGCGATACCCATTGTTGTAGCTGTTATTACACATCAATTGTGCTTATTTTATCTCCACGTGGTTGCTATCGGATACTGGTTATTGTTAACTCGGGCTCAACTTGCTAAACTCATAAGCGCGCGTTTTGACCAGAAACAAAAATAGCAGCACTATAAACAGGAGAGCGGACCAAGGCGGATATTGAACCTTATCTGGGCTTCTTCCAGTTCCGATACATATGAATGTATATCGTTAACATACATACACACATGCATGTACATATGTATAACATAAGGCATAATCCCAATGAGCTCGGACGTGTGACATGTCATGGAATTTTTTTCGTACAAATGCTCATTCGTTGACAAAGACACGATTTAGTCCCAGATAAGAGGAGGTGTAGTTTACTTACTTTACGACACGACAAGTACCGTCGACTAAACCTTTTCACAGATTTTTAGATTTACGTCCCAAACTTACATGTCGATTCCTATTACAACTTTCGTATATGTATGTATGTAAATATGTGCATATGTATTTACGTATTTACATACTTACATATCAAAATTTATGTACCCAAAACAAAATTTTAAAAAAACTGGTACCCAGTTTCACAGTGAGAGTTTAACTACAGTTTAACGAAACCTGAACAAGAGTTTAAACTTTTCGTTTAATTCATTCGGTTTTACAGTGTAACGTAAACTTTCAGTTTACCAAATAAATGCAGTTGTGGAAGCTATGTTTAAACAAAAGTTGGCGGCACTATTGTTTTGAAATGTCAAATTATGGTATTGATGAATCAATTCGAAATTTTCTTTGTTAATGTTTTTGTTTATTTGTTAAGTGATTAAATAGAAAATTAAAGAAATGGAAATAAAAGTGGATAAAAATATAGTGGTAAAAAAAATAAGTTCGAATTTATTGACTGCAGACGTTGATTTGTTATTGGAGTCTGTTAAAAAATATGTACAAAACAATAATTGAAAACAAAAATACAATTATTATATACGATTTTCCCCGTCACTTACATATGTATGTATATCTTCAAAATCAATAATCGAAATCATTATCAAATGCCAAATTAAAATAAAATACTTTGTTTCACCCGCACTCGTTTGATACATATTGAACGCAAATTTAAACGGCAGAATGCAGTCGTTTAACTTACACGAAGTTGAATACATACTGTGAAACTGGCCATGAGTAAGTAATACCTAGATGTGCACTGAACTTGATTTTATTATTTATTTTATTCTGTCACCAAGTCTCTATTAAATGTTCTATTTGTCTACATTAAAATGTCTGCATCAATTTGCACTTTCTACAGTTTAAGTTTGTACCATTGACTCCACTGATAATGAGTGTGTTCAGAAATAAAAAAATTAATCCGTACTCTAGATTTAGGTTTAGATTGAGGATACGTACATAGGTGGAACCGCGTCATTTTATCACTGCGGCCACAAATGGGTCTATAGGCATTTTCTACAATTAGAGCTTGCTCATGATACCTGAATTCGTAATAAATCCAAGAATGTGTTTAGATGAACTGGCAAACCTCTGCCTTAAGGTAGAATTTACCTAAGTGACAATGACTTGCTTAGATTAAACAGTTGCAGTGACAAAATGTGTTCTGCTTATTGATCGTCCTCGTTGCACATTCTGCATGTTTTCTTCGGCTATTTCCATACTTCTGGGTTAGGTTAGGTAGGTGGGTGCCCTAGTTGACATGAAATTGTCAAACAGCTCACGTAGACTAACAATGAGTCCATTGTGCCCAATAGCAGACCCTGAGAACCGAAATTTAATTATCGACAGCTGAACTAAACAACCCAGATATACATATGTATAAATCTCAGGAGTTTGTTCAGCTCAATTTTGCAGCTTTAATGGCCGCTTGACTGTCAACATAGATGCTGATTTTTTTTTCCAGAGATGTCACTCTCGTTAATCATGCCCGCAAATTGCTTTATGGTAGCAACTTCGACTTGAAAAATACTGCAATCGTCATCAAGTATGAAGGACCCGTTTTTATTTCGGGACTCAGTGGACACCAGTACCAGAACCTACATCCATTTTGGATCCTGACTTCTAAGTAGTGTTGGGAAATATTTGTATGGGAAATATTTGTCCCTAATTTATAATACATCATTTTGCAGTGCTGCAGTAATCCACAGAATGGTCTTAGCATCATGAGTGTCAATGCAAATCCTTTTCCAGACGTATTAGGCCTTCCATTTCATTGCATATATGGCCGCTGAGTCCAAGCAATCAAATAAGATCTACTTTTTTTGTGCTGGTGTGAGTAGTGGCAGGCGGTCCTTTACTACAATAGTTTCGATGTTATTTTTTAGCCTTGATGGCTAGAAATACAGTTTTGCTGTGGGAGAGAATGTAAATGTTCTTATTTGTTACACGTAGATCTGTTTAAATTTTCTCTCAGCCTCATACTTAATTCTATAAAAAAGACTTCCGCTTAAAATTCGGGGTTACTTTTGTCTATGTTTTTTTAGACGTTCGCTGGAAGACGTGAGTTTGCTATGTTCCTAGACACAGCGGTCTGGGAATATAACCTTGAAGTTTTGACTGAAGTTAAATTTTGGCAGACAAATGTCCGTGATGGTAATTCCAAGTAGTTCATCTTTGTTAAATTCCAGCGCAATGTTTAGATGAACTAGCATGGAGTTTATTTCATTTTTTCTACCTCTGCTTGCTGACATCAAGGTTTGAACTGTGAACCATCAGCTTGACAAACAATGACGCTACCACTGCGCCATTGCCACCCCGTCATTTTGGGGTTATGCACCAGCTCTTACCCATAAGATTTCTTTCTGTTTGTCCATACGGAAATGCAAGTGAGTTCTTCGTCCTGAATTAGGCTCAGGAATTTGAACAGAGTGTGGTTTCGCAGCTTGTACATGTGTAATAGTGCAATACTTTCTCTCCTTATCCTATGCTATTCTCAAATAATGCACTTTCACAACACCCTTACGTGCAAAATGTTAATTTTTATGTGTGCTATGTTGATTTTGACCACTCAGGTGCCTGTATGTTGGTATCATGGATCTGATGAAATCAAAGCGTTGCTTGGAATAGACGTATTCAATGGCTATCTAGGCTTCCTTTAAAGAAATTGTACTTCACTTCAGAGGACGATTGTATTTCCAGAATCGGTCGTTTGCACGAATGATTACTTCAAAATTATTAAACCTGGTAGTCACTTGTCAGTTGATCAAAGTTGTATAGGATATGGAGCTAAAGAAACGTTTTCTTCGTAAGGACATTTGTTGGCAGCTATGCTATGAAAATTTGGTAGTCACAGTGCCGACAAATTGCTTCCATGGAGTCATTCATTCTAGTTCATTCAGTCTAATGTACGCTACGCAGTAAGGTCTCGCTAATCTGAATCATTTATTGCAAGGTGGTGGATTATCGAATTATTCGGACGTCTGAGCACGTCCTTAACCGGCAAGAACAAAAGCCAAATACATGCCTAAGCCAGAAAGAAAGAGTGGATACTGAGAATTTGTATACGTATATGTACATTCATAAATATGGTCGCCAGAAGACGAGTAACGACTAACATACATATCCATAAACAAAATAACTGTGAAAACCAATGTGTACGGATTAGAGCGTACAAAAATCGGGGTGGGTTCGGATTATAGAGAAAAAATAGAGTTTTGGATTAGCGCGATATTCGAATTAAAGGTGATTTCGATTAGCGAGGCATTACTGTACATACATTTGTATGGAATATGTTAATACGATTTTTCTTAGTTTTCTCGATACAGCTGTACAGCATCTGTCTATAAGTGTACGAATTATTTACAACGTAAATCATTGCATCGAAGAGAATGTAAGACTCGCTGGTCATTTACTATAACAACAGCCTATATTTTTATTTTTCCGATTTGTAATTGAATACTAGTTTGATAGCGATAATAGAAAACATAAAACTATAGTTTTCAAAGCCCAAACAAGTGGAAAGCTGTCCGAAATTATATTTGACCCCTAGCAATGGATTGGCGGTGACATTTATTACATCTACAGTACCTTGCCATATTATTAGGCCCCTTGCTGAAAATCGTGGTTTTGATTCTTTGTTTTTGCATTTATTTTTTAAAATTACGTTTTTTAAAGCGAATAACGTGGTGTTGATCCCAGTTCGAGGCTTGAAATGACAAACTCATTTCCATATGCTATGATGACATCGAAAGATAATATAGATAATTCTGCTAGCTCTATATTAAAAATTATAATTTACTATAAGATTTAAACGTTTTCTCAATTTAATTCCAAAGAATTAAATAATATGATCTAACATTAATCAATTATTTTCAGCTCCCAAACAACACACTGGAGCTGAAAACAATAAAACAGTGACACCAATCTCAACAACACCTACACCTACAAGCCCTCCATCAGATGCCACAACATCTCAGGCAACTACAACACAAACAACAACGGCACCGGTCTCTGCCAATGGTATGCCACCATCACGAGGAATGCCACGCGGGCGTGGTGGTCCTCCAGGAATGCGAGGGGGACGTGGAAGTTATATTCCACACTCAAATGGTTCCACATTTGGTGATCCAAACGGTATGATAAGACGAGGTGGCCCACCACGTGGTCGCGGCGGCTATGGTCAGGGTATGCCACGTCCACCGATGTCACATAACGCTAACACTCAAGTTGCTCCAGTTCCAACATTGAAACGTGGTGCCCCTGGTGGGCCCCCTGGTCCAAAACGTGGACGATACGATTCGGGACCATACTCACAACGGCCCATGGCTCCAAAATATCATCAGACTGCACAAGCAACTTCACATACAAATACAGGCTATGCAGCACCCCATGCATCTTCTCAAGGGTAATTTTGTTTGGTATTCATTTGAAGATAATCTCTATTTAATTATTTTCTTCAGCCACCATTCTTATCAAGATCCATCACAGGCGGTTGATCCATACGCACAACAATACTCAGCACCTGCGGCTCAAACGTCTTACAATGGATATGCGCAGTCGGGTTATGGAGCCGCCGCGCAACCCAGTGGAGGATATTCACAGCATGGCGAATACGATCAGAGTCAATACTCTGGATATAGGTATGTAAATAGTAAATATTTTAATTTTGCCATTTAGATAACATGAAACATATATTACAGCAACACTGGATATGGAAGCCAACAAGATACAAGGTATCAGACCTATGGTCAGGATTACACACAGACATATGGGGCTCCCGCTGTCGATTATAGTGCACCGTCGTCCGATTATTCGCAGCAAGGTCAATCATATGACGAAAGGGCATATGCCGGTTATGGTAAGTGCATTTATATACCGAACTAAATCTTTCCATATACATATGTATTTACGTGTGTAGATACAAAAATTTAAGATTGATTGGATTCTGCGACCAATGCTTAAAAAATAAATTTACTGGAAACTCTTCTTCACAATTCCATTTCATATCATTGCTATTGTGATCTTAAATGTATTGATGTATTTGATTTTAAGTGTGGGTGCCTACGCAATATCTAGCTCAGCAATTATATTTTGCTGTATGTATACGACTTTGTCCGGGCTAAGTTTATACGCTCTTGGTTATTACCTCTGTAGTTCGTGGTTTAATAATTCTGGTAGACAAAGTCTATAAGCGTTGAGCACGGTAAAAATTTGCCGGATTCTATATGACGGACAAGTTGTGCTTAGTTGATTTTCACCATTACTTCTCAATTTTTTCAAAAATTGAACGAAAGACCTTGGTAGTGGTGCCTAAACTCGGCATAGCTCTGTATAGCTTGTGTTTTAAAATCCATATCTTTCGTTGATAAAGAGTACTGTTAACATCTGGTCATATGGCTTTCCTAGCTAAAACCACACCGATAACGAAAAACTGAGTTGTTGAGATTGATGCCTCTTCAATTGGACATATGCACATACATACATATGATACTGGGGTTTCATTCATCAAACGTTACAAATAAGTTGATGTATTCCCCTTATTAAATCATGCCGAGATTAAAAAATGCATGACAGCCTTGGCTTCTGGCAGTTTCCTGTGATTATAACCGTTTAACTTTGAATATTTTTGCAGTATTCTGTTGATGTTTTGGGTTGCTAAATATGCGCACCTGTGCCGAGTCTGTCTTGTCAGTTGCTCGGAAAATTTGTGCGTCCTGGGCATTCTCTGCGTGTTTCAGAACGATCAGAATTGTGATCTTACTTAAAGTGGCGCTACAGTCCGAGGTGGACCTGAGTCTCAACTTTAGCTAGCTGTCTTTAGTTTTTCACGCCAAGTTTGTTGAGGTCTCCTTTCACTTGCGTGCATTACTTGAGTCCCGCTCTTCCTCTACTGCACTGCGCGGTCCCTCAAGAGTGGATTCGAAGATTTTACGGATCATACTGTCATATGCTCTACATGACCCAACCCCTCAGTCGCTAGATCTTCACTCTTACACAATCCGTACAATTCGTCGTTGTATTCCTCCTCCACTCACCGTCTATGCAGACGGAACCGAAAATCACTCTAAACATTTTCCTCTCGAAACAACCAAGAACAATCTCATCCACTTTTGACAAAGAACATCCCTCACCATAAAGCAGAACTGGGATAACTAAGGTGTTATAATTATGTTCTTAGCCCAAAGAAACTGTGGTTGGCAGGAGCTTTTCTTCGTTTGATCTCAGCGCTGATGTCGTTGTCTGAACTATTAGTCTATGGTCGCATTCTGTCCGAGACGTCGGTGTTGGTTGTCCTTGTTGACAGCATATTCTTGATCTTACCCTTGTTGACCGTTAAACTCATCTTCGCCGCTTTCGTCTCCATACGTACGAAAGCGCCACTGGCATCATAGTGCCTCTGTTGTTAAAAAAGTCTCATGATGCGACATCAAAGTATGTTGGGTGTGCTTATTTCGATATTAAGATTTTTTTATATTTAGTCGCGAAAATAATAACGACCAAGCGACCGCTACCAAAGTTGATGCACATCGCGCTCCTTCCACAGCATTTTCATGACAGATTTCTTGTGAGAGATTAAGTTACAGAATGTCCCGTGCTGTGTCTGCGGTTGTACTGTCTTTCATCAATTTAAGGCAGGAAAAAGTCATTGATCATGGTTCTGTAGTTTCATCCGTAAACGCCGCAACAAACAGTTACTTTGAGAGGATGTAATTACTCCGTGCATTACACGCAAATTTTTAATGCCCAAAAGTCTTCAATTTTGCTTATTCGGGTATCTGCAGGTGGAAATGGAAGTGGAAAGCCATCCTCATCGCGGTGAAAGGGTGCTTGACTGTAATTTATAGATTGGCAGTCTGCAGGCAAAAGTTGATGCACTGTTTCCACTTTGTACGGGTACATCTTCAAGTATTTCACCAAAATTCGGTGTAAGTACCGTCTTTTGATGCCGAATTGAATGGCCCATCGTCTTGTTGGTGTTTGACTCGACCGATTATTTGTCAAAATATTGTCGCAAATATCCATGGTTTGTCTACATTAATTCAGCTCCTCGGAATTTATTTCATAAATGTCAAAGTTGCGATTTCACAAGGCGCTATTTACAAAAATGAGAACATCTACCGATAACTTTGCGCCACCTTGATACAGCTCGTAGAGTTAGCGTTATAAAAAAAAAAATATTTGAACACTTGTGTTCAATTCTACAACATTATATAAATATTTTAATTTTTAATTTACAGATACACAAGCATACCAACAAGGGTACTCTAACGCAGCTGGTTACTATTAAAGGAATGCAGAAAATTGGGTATATACCCAGAGAACATATTTATAAGTCTAAAGTTTTAAAAGTAAATGTTTAATAATAAACATTGAAAGCAGTTAAGAAAAAAACAAACAAAATACAAAAATAATTTCAACCCCAACAAAACAACAACAAAAATAATACTATACAAATTAGAAAAGAAGAAAATACTAATTTATCCATATTTTAAAGTCGAACTAAATTTAAATAAAAATATAAACAAAAATAAAGTCTATACTATAGTATATATATTACCTAAATATATTTTTGAGCAACAAGAGAAACACAATTCATTTTTAAAAAGAAAAACTGTTAAAAACAGAACAAACAATTTTATTTTGACTTTTCCAATTATACAAAATTTTACAAAAACAACTGGACAATTATACAATTTTTGTTTTTATTATCATTTTGACATTATATTTTATGTTTTGTTATTTTCTTATACACGCTATGACGGCAACATCTAACATGAGCAACGACAATGTCTCTTTAAAAAAAATGTATTCTTTGTTTATGTATACTTATCTTTCTCTATTTAAAATTATTTTAAAGTATCAAAGTTCTTGCGTGCACGTCTATATAAACATTAAAAAAGAAAGTTTATTGCAACAAATTTAAGCTTAAAAACTGACGTACTAATTAAAAAAAAACCAAAACAAAGAAGAATAGAAATTCACAACAAAAATTTAAAAAAAAAAATGAAAACAAACTTCACAAATAACAAAAAGAAGAAAAACGTATGTGAAGCAAAAAACAAAAACATAGTTTAAGAATACTTTGTTTAGGTGTGTGTCTGAAAGTTTTTGTATTATTATTTTTTTTTATGCAGGTCATGTCTTAGTTAGTTGAGAAAACTCTTATTATGATTGATAAAATACCGAAAAGAAAGAAAATTACTTTGTAAGTTTACTTATAAAATTTATCTAATTTAAAAATATTCTCTATATAAATATAAAAAAAGGATAAATTTCAATAAATACAAAATTGAAAACAAAAAACTCAAAAAACAAAAATTTAGTCAATTTATTGAAACTATATTGAATTTATTTTTATTTATTTTGCTGTGAAAAAAAAAATTCTTTACCATTTTCTTTTAATGTTTTATTTAATACATACAATAATGACCTTCTATGGTAAAAATGTGATAAAAACATATTATTGTTCTGTGATTTAAAGGAGACTGAATGATAAGTGATCTATGATTCACTACAATATTCTCGACTGATGCAATTATTATTATTATTATTTTTTCGAGGCCTATATTAATTGGGCATAAACTATATGATTACTTTTTAGTCATCAAATATAAAATTTACTTACACAGTAATAATATTTTCAAATACGTTGCAGTTCAGCACTCAATTGATTGTATAAAGTTGAAAAAATAATTAGTTTTTTCCCCAGAAACTATTCAAAATCAATGCATATAAATATATACATAATTCTACCAAGGAAAAGTCAAAAGGCAAACAATTCAAAACAACCCATTTGCAATAATACGCAAGACATATCTTATAAGATAGAAAGTACCAACTCAATGAATCAAATGCTCTTAAGTGCAAGCAAATAGTTTTAAAAAAAATAAATTTAGATTAAGCTGGGTCGCATCAAATAATTGGTTAAATCAATTGTTACTCAAAATAGTTGAAACATTGTAATTTTAAATTCTAGTCCGAGTACAAAAATCCATAAATAGTAAACCTCAGCAGTTGCTTTTGCTTTGACTTAGGCTAATATCATAGTCTTAATATTTTTTTATAGTCATTAAGAATATTCCGAAATTGAACTAAGTTCCTTGTAACAGTCATCAAAAGCAAACTTATCACCAGAATTCTAACTCGTAGTTTAGCCACAAATATTGTAAGGCATTAAGTAATCCCCCTTCTCTGAAAAGTGTCCGTTTAATAGGAAAGTTATACTATTAAAGATAGTGTTTGTTCGTAAATAGAAAAATATAGTTCTTTTATCCTTATGCAGTAACCCTCAATTGACCTCTTTATAAATAAATGATAAATTACGTGGATGTTATTTATCTGTAAAATAATTATTTTAATAATAACTAACTGACCAGTTTTAAGTTGAGAATAAATTTATTCTCAAAATTCCAACAAGCACGCTAGACGCACGTATATATGTATGTACATGCCACATACATAAGTCTACTAGACTTTCGATGCAGTGAACTTATCAAAACCGGGCCTGTTCACTGAAGCAAGATTGTACATTGTAATGAGGGTAGAGTTCTTGAAGCAGATTTTATCAAAATGTGAACGTTTTTACGCACAATACATCGAAAATACACATACTTCAATTTCAATTTTTCTGTCCTAAATCATCAAATATAAAATGGTAATGAAATGTGAATTTAACAGATTTTCTCGAACGCAAAAATCTGCTCTTTTTATGAAATTTTCCATAATTTTGTGGAGTGTTTCTTGCCGTATGGAAGCCATTTCTTCGTGCACTGTTTTCTTTATGCTGCAAGATTTGGGGTCTATTTACATACACTTTTTCCTTGCAATAGTCCCACAAGAATAAATTGGGGCCCTAGCTATCTGAAAATTAAGAGCTCTCTCGAAGTTCGTCAGCCATTGAGGAAAGATTGTTCAAAGCCGCCCGCCCTTAACTTTTGGCCTCTGCCTTAACTTTTGGCCGTGGCGGTTCCTCAACTGTATTTTTGCTATCTTTTTTGATTTCTTCGGCGTAAGAATTGATGCAAGTCGGTTACATTTGTAAAAGTCGGTCAAATCATTTTCATTTAAAATATTTTACCTCCGGCACAGACGTCGAGTCGAACCAATCTTCAAAAAATGCGAATATCATCCATGCATTTTGCTTTGAAAGCTTTATTTTCGAAATTTGCAAACGCTTTTAGAATCATACCTTTTTCGATGACAAATAATTTTACTTTATGCATACCAGATGCATTAGTGTAAGCAAGAGGCGTTTTTCTCTCTTTGCTTATATCCCGTCTGTTACTTTAAATTAAAAATTTGCGTTGTAAATTTGATTTGGTGGTAAAACGAATTCATAAATTGTATTTTCGAACTTTATCAAAAATGGTTCAAAAATAATTTCGTCTTATTTGACAGATTTTCTCCGAAAATTTTATGCATGCGAAAAAATTTGTTTTTAAAAATTTGAAAACCAACCATTGCTGGTATTGAAGGCTCCCAGTTTTTCTTTAATCGTGTTGTGCAGCTTACATTCCTATGTTTTAGAAACTTCGATGGAAATTGGCACATTGAAAACCAATTACACAAACTTTCAACTGCTGCTTCTATTCAACATTAGAACAAAATGAGCTGCGACACTGCAATTTTAGAAATTTCAATTATATATATCATTTACGAGCTGTGTTCTACATCACCTATGTAAACTTGAATCCACCTAAATATTTTACCACAAAATTGCTTCAGTGCCTTATTAGTATTTATGGCTAAATTATTCACACAGGTTAAACAACTTATTAATCAAATTAATACGTCCGAGAGAATTACGTAGGTACTAAATAGGAATTTTAAATTCAAAGTTGTTTGTTTAATTGCAAAAACAGTTAAAACATTATTTTTAATTTTATTATTTAATTTTCATATTTTTTTTTTTAAATGTATACATGTGCATATGTATATACATATATGCAGTGGCAACAAAATAAATAGCTCATTTTCGTTAATTTTTTTTTTTAACTACAAATTGTTTGTATTTTAGTACTGTAAAATAAGCTTATAAAATAAATGTAGAAATTAAAGAAATTTCATTTGAGTCAAAAAAGTAAATTAAGGAAACACTGACGACTCAATAATGATATCAGTACTTGACAACGCTTTACAGGTATTGCACTCCAGGCTCGCTGGAGTTCCACTTAAAGTTGTTCTACATTTGCAGCTAGAGATCTATTAATTGTCTTGTCTATTTCATTCCAAAAGTTTTCAATAGAATTGAGATCAGAGAACTAAGCTGGACAATTTAAAACATACATTTTTTGAGCCAGTAACCACTGCCTCATAAATTTGCATGCTTAAGATCATTATCGTGCTGAAATGTCTATTTCAATGGCATTTCCATCAGATCCAAAGCGATTAAACTTACGCTTTGACACCAGTTTGTTTCTGTCTGGCAATTCGTTGTAATAGTATTCTTTCCTGCAAGCAAGTCTTTTATTGTCCTTACAGAAACATTTACTCTAAGTTGCTGTTAAAGTGTTTGCTTTAACTTTGCAGAACAGAAATGGACAGAAATGTGTACAATTACCTCACACTGAAGTCAGGAAATGACATGCTACAAAAAAGAAGTGCTAAATCGAAACAACATATAATTTCGAGCGTGATTAATGGACATAATTCTTTAAGCGGTGCTATTTATTTTGTCGCTACTGTATACATATATATAATAAGTATATTAGATTAAAAAGTATTCGAATTCAAAGGGCAGACAAAACATTCCTAATAAGAATTAACACCGATTTTAAAGCCGATCCAACTAAAACACTAGATTTTTAAGCGATTAGTAACACAAAATGTTTTTTAATGACCATGTAATGGAACAATTTTCTTTGATGCAGCGATGGGATTGGCTCTAATTGTGGCCAGTATACGCTATTGTTTTTATTAAGTTATATTGTTTAGAAAAATAATCCTCGCAACAACCAATTTTGTTGATCCAGTTGTGGTCGATCGAGAACGACTATTGACTTATGTCTATTTCCCTGGATAATTCTTGCGGTAGGATATTGATCCATGTCCTCAATTCTGCTATCGCATAGTGGATAAAAAGTACTGAGCTTATCACTCCTCAACAGTGATGATATGCATGCAATATGGAATGAACGTTACACAGACCTTACTCATTTTGTATTTTGTGATCTGAAGATTTATCTATTTTAGTAAAATAACCAACTTCCCATGTGTAGACAAAGTGAGTCGGATCTTTTAAGCTACGATTAGATTATTTGGCACACATGTGTGACACAAATTGAATGCAAACGCTCGTATGTCAAGGCGTATTATAATAATTTATTGTTTATGGAAAAATTGCAAAATCAAACTGGTAACAAATTATGCGAGTTGCTTTTGGATGAAACAGTTTGTCAAACGACTGGCACTGTATTTCATTGTGTGGCCGTTGTACCCAAATGAAAACTTGAAATTGTGCTGAAAGTTAATGCCAACAGCTTGACAATTTGTTTCGTCTCTATTAATATAATTTTTCGGGTCTTTCGAGTCCATAAAGGCCAATAAATAGAAAAATAAAAACAATACCTTAATAGGTTGTTTGCTAAAGGAAGCAGAAGAAATATCTCGTGCTCAACCTGAAAAGTTCAACGCTCCGCTCCGGTCTCAGTTCTACACAAGAAATAAGTTTCCTTATTTACTCGTCCTATAACTCTCCTTTCACATGCTCTAAAATTATAAAATAACAGTAAGATCAAAAAGTAATTTACCTGAAAACAAAACGCAGTCAACGACAACGATGAACTGAACTGGCGAAATGCCAGTGTTCCAAATTGCTAAATGACAGTTTCTGACTAGAACTAAATAATTTTCATCCAATTACACTGTCTTGCAAAATGCTATATACTCGTATTTCGATACCAGTCACTAACGTAGACGTTTGTAACAAAAAAATTGACAATTACACAAAATGTCAAAAAAAAACGCCATTCGTATGTCTTTGTTCTATATAATCTAATCGTAACTTAGTGTTTGAAACACATGCAGGGCTCTGCATGTAGCGAAATTAGAATACACATTAGCTCTGCATCACATCTCTATTTCTAAATTTTCTGCAGAAGGTAATACACCGCAAATAAATCGCTGTTTCTGTGATTTATCATCATAGGCTTTTGGCATTTGCTGTTTGCGTTTGTTTTTGTTTTCCAGTTTTAAGATATAATAGCACTAACTAACGCAGCGCTGCATGCAAACTTTCTCCACATGTGTTTTGCGCATAATATTCTCCACCAATATACTGTTAGTCTGCGTTCATTTCAATTAAATATTTAACCGCAGTTCTTGATCCTCTAGAAGCCTCGGGCATTTAATAAATTTTCTCACTAAGCCTGTACGCAGTCTAATATATGCTGATGGAGCCAACTCAATTCGGTCGTTAGCGATTTTAGCTGGTACATACATATATGAAAAATATGCTTTTTCAATAAAATAGAAATGTATTTTGGCAGTCATATTTAACTAGTACTTAGTAAACTAGTCATATTTCTGTTCATGTAAATTATCGTAACTCAAAATACAATTTTAAGCAGAGTTTGTATACAACTTAAGGTATTACAAATCGTGCTTTGGCTTAGGATACCCTAAATAACTATAATAATAAAAAAAAATCAGTACCCATACCTAAATTATATTTCATACAAAATATACTAAAACTTGAACGCCAAATTTATTGCATTCTTAGAAAAGAATAAACAATTATTGTGGGAGGGTTCTTTTTGCTTCTATATTCTATAAAATGGAAATGTACATAAACTCGCAAGTTCAATATTTTCATCGCCGTTCAGTAAAGGTCCCAAAGTTTTGTGATACATGTGTATACATATTTGAGGATTCTCAGACAAATAGGGCATATTTTTAGAAAACTAATAAAATTTATTTTTGGTAATACGGAGGGAAGACTTTCATATTAATTATATATCAATAAGTATTTATAACTCATTCCGATAAAGGAAAAATCATTTTGTACCAAAAACTAATAGGAAATAATCCTTTTGTGTGTACACATGTACATAAATCTATAAACATGAAAACGATAAGAGAAAAATATCCTTTTTAGGACAAAATAAAAATTCAACAGATAAAGCGTCAGTCATTTGAGTTCAAAAATCGGGAATTCTAAAATTATTGAGTTATTCAATCAGTTTTTAAGGTTTGATAATATACATACATTTATGTTCGTTTGTATGCGTTTTTTTAAATATACTTTTATTGAACGTGGACGATATTGTATTGGATAATTTGAATGACCATAATTTAAGGAAAAAACATCACCTGTAGATTTAACCTTGCAACACTTTACTATGAAGTCGTAATCAATTTGATCCACTTTTATTCTGTTTCAGATAAAGCGTTTTAACACTTTTACGATTTATCCAACAAGTGGAACACTATAAAACCCCTGTGTTAAGATCTTCGTTGCATTTATTTTTCATATATAAATATATAATTAAAAGTAAAAACATAATGTACATAAGTGATAAGACTGCATAACTAATGAAAATTAAAAAAAAAAACTATACGTACTCAAAATATAAAGTATTAAAATGAATACCAAAAACCAAGAAAAATAGCCAAAAAGCAAGAAGGAATAAAATATGATAAAGATAAAAAGAAAAAAAATAGTAGAATGACCCTCTAATAACTTTTACTAACGAAAACCATTTCGCAACTTTATTTATAAAAGCAAAACAACTACAAATTTTGTACAGAATTTGTCTCAGAATCAATATAAAGTTGTACGTATAATATTACTAGTTTCCTTATAATACTAGTTTTCTTAAAATGATTAATGAATAACACTCATTACAAATCGTTCACCATTCTCATAGGTGTCCAAAGATAGTTTCGTAAGGAATCCTTTTTGCAAATTATAGTTCATGCTATAATAATAATAATAATTTATGAATTTATATGCATTTTAAAATTTAAGTCTTGGCAGTCATGAATTTACAGCTCACCGATCAAAAAACATCATACCTAGTAGGGATTAAAATACTGTTACATTCATAACTTTAAAACGACCATATATTTTTCTTCGATTTTTATCTATTTTTTAATTGAATGTTAAATACAAAAAAAAAACTGAATTTAATTCAAAATGGCCACCTTTTTATTCGATACAGGTCTTAAATTGCTTGAGCCACACGCCGATGACATGTGCGTGCCTTATCGGAAAATTTGTTACAGCTAGGACCAACGCGGTCATTAAGGACTCAATGTTATGATATATTTTATGGTACACTGTATCCTTCACTACCGTTAACAGCTTTTAGTCCAGTAGATTCAAATCGAGACTTGCAGAGTGCCGGTCTTGAACCCATATAAAGTCTGGGTTTTGCGCAGTCTTGCTGAAAGGTCCACTGCCGGTTCTGAAATAAATTGTCATTAAGTGCAGCGACGGTTTGTTGGTATAATACCCGATGTTTTCACCTTTTTCAGAAAAATGATACGTCCCACCAATCTATGATTGGATAACCTTTCTCGACCCGTGGAATCAGTTATGAAGTCTCTCCAGGTGAGGGGCATATTTCTGTCATTTTACTTAATGAACTTTTCCTGTGAATGCTACTAACGCAGTTCAACTTTCTTTATCGCCACTCTATGGTGAAACAAACCACTACAAAAACTTGTCGAATAAAAATTGAATCTGATTCGAAATTTCTTGCCATGATTTTCTTTTTACAAAAGAAATGGCTTAATGGCTTTTATAATTCTACAAACACTCATGTTGCTTCACTTAACTATAGAGAGTATTTTTGTGAAACTCGCCAACTCACAATGTTTTCTTTGTAGAAGACCACAACTTGACAAGTTCTGTCAAATCCATTTCAGGGTCCACAGAGATATGGATTATCTTAAAACTTTACGGTATCAAAGATAGCAGATGAGTAATATTAAGTGTTTATATTTGAGATCGTTCAGTTCTTGTTGTGCGTTTTGTATTGTAACAATATTTATGTCCCTAATAGGTATAATAGTGCGTAATATATTTCAACTCTAATCCTTTATTAAATAACGAACAAAAATTCCCGGTGGGCCTCCAACAAAATGAATTAGGTAATACGATTTACAATTAGTATTTTAATAGGTTCTGTCCTTGTTCTTACTGTATTAAAACGAGAACAGAAAAATTCGTTGTGAAAACAGCGATGACTTTTAATCAATATCTTTTTATAGATTTAAAAAAATACAATTATTATAAGAATATTATTGCACTTATTGAGTTAAAAAAAAACATTAATATTGCCAAATTAAAAAACAAATAATGGTAAGTTCAAACAAAGATAAGTGTGAACAAACTGTGATAAAATATATGTGATATATTAAATTAGTACGAAGTCAAAATTTCAATGGTAAATCAAAACGGAAAATGCAAAAACAATACAAAATGAAAACAATTATATTTATCACCATAACAAAATGCATATCGAATCATTTTATAATTCCAGGGAATGGATATTCCAAATGTTAAAGGGGAAACGTTCTCAAGCAAAAGGATTTACATCTGTGGTAACAAAATGAAAACCTTTTTTTTTTTGTTAATTTATCTTTTTGTACATTTTTGATTTTGCCATTTTCATTACATACATATGTTTGTTTAAAATATATACTTTTAATTTAGCTTATTAATAATAATAAACCTAAAAATACAAAAAAAAATTAAAAAAACAAAAACAAAATGACGAATAATAAACTGAAACTATCAGTTGGATGGATATAATTTAAAATGAAAAGATAATTTATAAATGAAAAAACCGAAATCGTTAAAAAAATACTTGGTTAACCTGATTGATTATTACATAGTATGTACTTTTTAAATGTTCCTTCAAATGCCATTTTAAAGAACCCTATTATAAGTTTAAAGGCGGGAAAATATTTATATGAACACATATATGAAAGAAGGTTACATTGAAACTAAGTGCAAAAATAAATCTCATTAAGATTCAAAAGAAAAATCATTCTCCGAAAACATAAAAACCTAAAAAAGCAAAAATCCGTGCAAGAGACTTAAGAAAATAGAATGAAGAAATATATTTAAAAGGCATTTGATAATAAAGTATTGTAGTTATAGCAAATTAATTACTTTAATAAAACAAATAATTGCCGCATCTATATTTTCAGGAAACGGAATTTTCATACAAAACAAAAAGTAAAACAATAATTGATAAATAAATTAGATAATACGAATTACAAAAAAAAAAAAAAAAAATAGAAGGAAAGTTACCAAAGCTCATTGAACTGCATTTTAATTATTATTTAAATTATTTACTTATGATTTTATTTATTTATTTTTTATACACTATGCTACCCATTTTTTTAAAACCCTTTATTTTATTATTTTAAAATATCTGGTGTATTTATTTTTTTAATATTTAACTTAGAAATAAAATAAATGAAATGATGCAATTCGTGTTTTATTTTAGTTTTGAGTGAAGTATTGATAATAAATACATTTTAATTAATCGTTCAAAAATTAGTTTCAACTTTCAGCATACCAAATCAATAATAAATGTGGGAAAGGATTTTAATAAATACTCTTCGCAATAGCTTGATGGTCTATGGAGTCCTTCAAATACAAAGTTGACCAGTTCAGGATCTGCAATCCATAAACTACAAATCTTATTACACTTCTGAGAAGCAATAACAGGGATGCGTTTCTCTGTTGCCGCACTTCTATTGCTTACTTTGTTCTAATTTTGCAAAGCTCCGGAATTGCACTTAAACCTCTTAAAATGAAAAGCATATAAGTTTGTATTCCATTATTTTCAATGCATTGACAGGAGCTTTCCAAATAACTGTCAGTCATATAGAATTTTTGTCGACGGGCGAGTGTGTATGTATCAATAAAAAATAATAGTGAAAATAAATTTTATGGTATTGAAATGAACACAAATAAACCTTGTTTTTGAATTATACGTGCACTATTTTACAATAGAATAATTTTTTGTGTTACGATTTTGTTAAGTTTTAAGTTTTTCAAATCCACCAGACAAACAACTATTGCAATTGACATTCGATATTTCGGTGTAATGGAGTGTTCTGTCGTTTTTTCTTTTCGTAAATAAAACATAATTATTTTTGTAAATTACATTTTTATTGAAAAATTAGTTGAAAATATAATTTAATTCGTTATTTAGGACTGTCTGACAGCATTGTGATAACTCATTTCCATCAAGAATGCTTTGTAGTGATCGGAATAGGTGGTAGTCCAATGATACAATATCAGAGCAATATGGTGGCTGGAGTAAAATTTTTCAACCCAATTCACTAATTTTTTTTTTTACGATTTTTCTCGCCACATGTGGTCTTGCATTGTCGCGATGAAAGATTACACCCTTTTTGTTGGCCAAATATGAGCGCTTGAGTTGAATTTCTGTATTCAAAGCATCAAATTGAGCACAATACGTTCAGAATTTACCGTTTTATTTTGTTCAAGAAGTTAACAGTAAATATACCGTACCTTTGCGATTCCAACACCCCACAGTATAACATTCTTTTCATATCCAGTAACCAGGCGGTCCAAGAACGAGCTCCTTTTTTAATGAGCTAGGTTAGAGGAAAAAGCCGAAATTCTGTCCATTAAATTTTGTTCGCTTAATTCATGTGGCACCCAAACAGCAAGTTTTAACACGACACCAAACTTTTTGATGTGGAATAACGCTGTTATCTTACCAATTCCAAGCTTAAAGACCACGTATACGAAATACAATGTTGGGATCATACTGCGCAGACTTTCTGATTGTCTGTTCATCATTCGAAGGAAAAGTCACCCAAACAAAATTTGAAAAACTACATTTAGCATATTCGAGTTGTTACTGCGGCCTCTTTAAGCATTAGGCGTTTTTTTTATATTTTCACCTTGTTCCTATCTTTCTGGAAAGATAAAAACAAAAGTGACCGACATAAATAGAGTGCACATTAAAAGTGATGGTAGCTTTATTTGAATTAAATAAAACACCAACAAAATTTATGAAATTTATTATTATGCGTAAAAGTCGCGCTAAGCCTAGCTCCCTATTGCTATCAATTTTATTTGCTAACCTTTCGCCCAAAAATTTCTTTCTTTCATGTGTTCTCTTTAAATTAAGGATTTCCTTTTTACTTATAATTACCGCGAGTTGTGTTTACTTCAACAACAAAATTAATAATAACATAAGAATGATTTATTGAATGGTTTTCTATAACCCGCATTAACTAGCCGTATATGTAGATGTATGTTTTTGTTTCGGCCGTTAATATGTACTTATTTTTCAACTCAACTTTTCAGGGAACGACTCAATCTCCTGTTCAACTGCAGATCAACATTTTTGAAGAAACATTGGTGACTTCACTTTCCCACAGGTGTGAGTACAATATTCAGTGCAAGTTCTGCCGTCCTGGCAAAGCGAATTCTATTATATTTTGTATTGTTTTTACCCATTGCAGTGTAAATAGTGAAATTATTATTTACTATCCAATACTCTTCGATTTATCATCTGGCGGAGGTAATTATGGGTGATTCTGAATGCTACATATGCAAAAAAGCATCAAATGATGTAAAATTATCTGTGCAATATGCTTTGGAAATGTACATGCTAAATGCATTAATATTAAGAGCAAGGACATAGATAAAATTGTATCAACCCCTGGCCTCTGCTTCTACGGCGAAGAACACCGCAGCATATCAACAGACGTCTTGCATTGGAAGATTATAAAGTTGCAAAAAACTTTCTACAATTTGTCTGCTATATTCGAGGAAATTTGGGAGGTGATTGATTTTGAGACCACTAATAAACAAAAATTGGTGAAGGGTTTCAATAATATTGATCATCTGCTGCAAGAACATGAGTCCACCAGCGATCATCAACTTACTATACTGGCACAGCAAAAACAACTAAATGAGCAACAAAAACAACTGCACCTCATCCAACAGCAACTATTTGAACAACAACACAACCATCCACAAGAAATCCTACAACACCATCTGCAGCAACAGGAACCTCAACAACAGAAACAAAAACAGCACAGTATTTTTGTGCATACTACCAATTGTTCGAGAGCTGGGAACTAAGATATGTACTATATATCTTAATTCCCAAAAAACTCACCTATGACATTTTCGCCCTAAACGGAACTAATCTTACTCGTCGAGGGATTCTTTTGGCACGTATCGACTTGATTCAGCATTGATTTAAGCTTCACATATCTAATTTCGAGTATATTTGTGGTAAAATAACTTTTTGAAAGGGAAACACATTTATCATTTGCTGATTTGACCATTCCAAGCACACCCAGAGATACTGTTGATCGTCGTGATACCGTCCTATTTTTGGGAGATTTCAATTTTCGCGACCTTTAATGGGCTGCGTCAGACGTTCAATCCCATTATTTAGGAATTAATCCCACTTCTGAGAAGGAGGTCCTTTTAATTGACTATCGCTCAGACTCCAGCCTTTATCAGTTACGTGGAGTTACTAATAACTTAGGCAGAAAACTCGACTTCATTTTCTCGCCAGATTCTGATAACTGCTTTAGTTCCTACAGTGTATTACAATAACGATAATAAGACTGTACAATCAGAGTGCTCATATACTGTTAGTTTTTGCGGGGCAAACTACACAAAACTTAGTAACCTTTTAAGTGCCGTTAATTTAAACTACATATTTAACACACACTTGTCGATAATGCACTTGGATCGTTCTTCTCTGAAATTTTCAGATGTCTTATGCAATCCATCCCAATCAAGCCCCAGAGGAATTCCTCATCCTCGGTATACTAGAGAGTAACGCCCAAAGCTTTCGGTTTTGAAACTGGGTTTATCTCGTGGATCAAATCCTACCTTAAAGAACGTCAATTTGAAATCCATTATACATAGATCATTTAAGGCCCCCTCTCGTATCTTTCAAATGAATAATGGCATAGCTGAATTCCTAAATGTAAAAAAAAAATCGCATTGGATTTGTTTTGCAAATAAACGTTGCTCTCTCACTTTGTTGCGTTTGCAATTGGTTTCTGTCTGCTGACATTTTGGAACGGCATGTGATACATTTAATAAAATTCGTCGGCGAATCACTCATCGTTTGTCAATATATTAGTACACCAAAACCACGATCAAACAAAATAAAACTGCAAATAATCACATTTGCATCTGCATGTTTGCGCAGGAAAATCTGTTCACAATGCATTTAGGAACGTGATGCAATGTAACGATGCTTGTGTTTGCATTAAGGAATGTTTGCAGATGTACAATGCAGGCAGTACTATGTTTAGGAAATCAGCCATTATTATATATTCTCGTTACAAATCCTTACGTCACAAAATTCCTGTACTTCAAATTTTAAGACCAATTCTGCAATGTGGAATTGAGCGTGTCACACGAAAGTTTATCCATTTTGCTCTACGTGGATTCCCTTGGTCCGACAGAAATGTAATCCTACCTCTGCACAGAGTTTGAACTTGCTGAACTTTTAATCTCTTAAAAACGCAGAACAGTTGTCGATATACTTACTATTCGTGCATTACGTATTCGATTAGCTGCGTTACTCCGAACTATCTCACTTTGCACCAATCTGCATACTCAGGTCAGTACCCCCTTCCGTTTCAAATTTAATCGTACGACCTATGGGCGTAATGAGACTATTTCTCAAATGCTACGCATGGCAACAACACACCTAGAAACTCCCTTTATTCCTATTCCTCTCTTAGTTCTTGATAAAGATTTTAAGTAGCTTTAAATGAAAATTGTAATTAAAATTATAAGTTCTTAACTTGTACTAAGCTAATAAATAAATACTTGATATAAAAATAATAACAAATATACGTTAAGACAGATAATATTAGTCCACTTCCATCTCAATTTTTGCACAGCAAAAGTCGTTATACTCCTCATGCCATTCAACAAACTATGCATGTGCCTATGTATAAGCCTATGTCTCGAGCTATTTCTCATTTTAGATCAGTTTGGATGGATGTACTCGTATATTTAAGTATACATCATGTCCATATTATATTTTTCTTATTGTTTCCTTTTTATGTACTCATACTCACTTAATATACCTATGTACATATGTATATCTGCACATGAACGTGTTCCTTTTTTCTCTTAAGAGATGAGTAATAAACACAAACAAAAGCCGCACGCATCCATTTACGAATAAGAAATGATTTTTCTCCATTAACAAATTACACATATGTATTTGATATTTCATCTAGTACTGGTCCCATCTAAGATAACCTCTTAGTCGTCCTCGACGAGCTGAACTTGACTCTACCACACTTGTATCGCTTTAAAACACGACGGAGCAAACATTATAGTACTTGGTGTTATATCGTAGCTTGTTGTTGGCCCAAATATAAAAAAATAAGGACAAGTGAGTCATTATTCGAGGATATTAAAAAACAATTCGGTACCGTATGCGAACGATAATTCCATCCACATATATGTATATTTATTTATTCATGTACAAGTACCGAAGCTTTAGAGATTACATTAAATTATAAGTTTATATATATCATATTTACATATGTACAAAAAAAAATACAAATGCTTAGCACAGCGGACGTATGTGGTCCAGGGCCATTCAAGTTGTGTGTGTTATATTTTTCACACAAATGGAAGGGACCTACAGTTTAGAGCCATATCCGAAAGGCATATTCAGAAGCTTTCTCATGAAAGTCCGTTATTACTCTCGGACATTTGTCAGACTTTCGCGAGAGGTGGGACCGTGAAAAAACTTTTTAGTGTTCTCTGGGATTCGAACCTCAAACCTTTATTTTGTAACACATGTTATTATACTAGAACCTAATCAAATTATGAAGACATGTTCAAGAACTATGAATCCAAGCTTAACTGGAAAGAATATATTGGGAAAAGAATGAAAAGTTTGTGAGTTTTTATGCATGTAGAAGAGCCTTATAGAAAACATGTGGGCTCAGACCAAGGGTGATATTATGGTTATACTCTACGGTAACAAGATCCATTTTTACACATAGCTCGATAGTCTGGTGGGAATCGCTTGTGAAGGAGTGCAATCGTGACAGAGTTATAAAAATCCAAAAGACAGCTAAACTCAGCAACTAAAACTGCACTAGGATAAAGAGCCGCTGGTCTCTGGATGAACTAAACTGGAAAGGGTTGGACATACAACCTTAACATGCTCTAGATGAAGCTATTATTAGTATATTACACAGGGAAATAGACATCACACTTATTCCGTGTGGCGTTTAAGTGGCGTTTTATAGGCATTTCGTCAGAAAAACTCCATATTCGAATTACGTGTGGCGTTTTTGTGTCGGTGAACACCATTCGAAGTTCATTTAACGCCTTGTGAAACCCATTGTTTGACGACAAATGTCGTTTTTTCTCTTTCACTCTTATTCCGCGAGGCGTTAAACGCCAAAAAACGCCATTAAAAACGACGGTTTTTGTCGTTCAGAAAATAGTGATCGCCTAAGAGCAAACATCAGTTAAAAATGTAAGTTTTATGAATTTTTAAATTATTTGTCTATTGAAATTAATTTATTTTGATTTATAGGGTAAAAGTTACGAATAAGAAGCAATTTACGACTTTAGTCGAGTTAATGGAAGCTAATATACATTTGGGTAAAGGATCCAGAAGAATAGCAGCAAGCTTCAATACCATCGGTACCGATGCCAAACTCGTAGTTTCAGGGAGATGATTTTTTGTTTCGTCCAGCAAATATACGAATTCTTCCTTGGACATTCGAAAAAAACATCTTAAATCTGAAAAACCTCGATATACATATGTATCAATTTTTAAGTGAGATTTATCTTGCTACTTTCTTCGAATACGGCAAATCCAACGGATTAAATTTTGTTCTTATATTTCTTCGTATGTGAATGGGACCTTTTTTTGCATGTTCTCTTCTACGTCGCTACTCTTAAACATTGCAATACTATTCATTTTGTTTTCCAACTTATATTTTCACGACTTTGGCCCTTATTGCGAGTGTCGATCAGCGTTCGATTCAATAAAAGTCGAACCAATGCCCTTTTTGGTATTGTGTATCTCAATCGACAAGGATATCTGTTACTGTAAATAACGAATTCAAACACATAGTGAAATAAATGAAAGAAAAAATGATTTCCACTGAATTCTTTTTTACGATTCGGAAGAAGAATTTATCTTCTACGACCAGTTAAAAATTGCCCGGAATGGGAATTCGCTTTTATTAATGAAACCAGCTTTTCCATTTATTTTTTAATAATCACTACTCTTGCTCTGTAATTAAATTAATTATTATTTTTAAAATAAAAGGTCAATACGATTGGATATTTATTCATAATATTACACTTCTTGCACACAGTCGATCAGGAAAATGTAAACGAAAAATAATGACTTTCAAAACGAAAAATTTCGTTGAAAATAGAGATTCGCCCAAAATTCACTTTCGACAAAAGTCGTTCATCGATCGAAAAACGACACTCGCAATAAGGTCCTTTGATATGTTTTTTTTTATCACAAATTAGGCCACTAAGGTTGTTTTGTTGTAAAGGAAATCAATACCTTCAGTCGCCTAAGATGGCTAGGACATGTAGAGCGAATGGACACCAATGATCCGGCCTGCAGAGTCTTCGAATCTAACCCGGAGGGACAACGCAGTAGAGGACGACCTCGCCTAAGGTGGCGCGCACAAGTAGAAGGGGACCTCAACCAACTTGAAGTGTGCAACTGGAGGCAGTTAGCTAAGGAGCGGGCTTGTTGGTTGAGGCCAAGGTTCACCCCGAACTGTAGCGCCACCTAAGTAAGCAAGTAATGCGTCTATCTGTCACCACATTCTAGCTGTTAGACTATAAGCGTTACATGCACGGTTTTTACATATTATGTTAAGTGGGGACCGAAATATAAATTTTCAAAGAACTGTTACTTTCAAGGCAGCTTCAGTACAAATACAGGCTAGACTGAATTTTGTATTTCTTTTGCTTATATACGACGTCATAATTCACAAATATTTCGAAAAAATGGGTCCTCCCTTGTTTTCCAATCTATCCGGCTTAAAAAATTCAAAAAAACACTGATAAAACATATTTGGATCCATAATATGTACATATACATACAAAGTATGGTCCGCACGTACATGCAATCATTTACATGTCTTGTACTACGGCCCTAAAAAAATCTTTCTATCCAACCACTCTTCAATGTTTTGTTCCGCTTCCCACCACATTAAAAAATTATGCTAATAGAACATTTTTGGCTCTACTCGCTATTAACATACATACATATATACATACGTCCTTTTTCGAGATATCTGAATTTATGTATGTACTAGCTGACCCATGCTCGCCTTGCTTCGCCCCCTTCCAGTTTTAAGAGAAGAAATGTATTCAGCTTCTGAATTTCCCATGAAATAGATTTGTAGGAAATTGGGATTAGCGTTACTGTCAGGCATTAATGTTCCGATTTCTTAGTTACCACCTTACTTTGACCCTGAATCTTAAAAGTGGGCAAAAAGTTGCCTTCTGTTATGCGTTTACCATCAAAGGAGGTCATTTGAAAGGCTGAGTTAAACTTTCTAGGACCCTATAAAAAAAAAAATTTTGACGAAGGATATGATCACCCAGCAGAATGCTCTTTGGTGATTCCGGCGGTGCATCGATTTCTCTGAGCATAACTTTTCCTCTTGAGCAACACAATCCAGCAGATTCTTTTGCCCGCTTTTGTACACCACAAAAGCTCAGACATTGTACCTATATGCGACTCCTTTTCGGATGAAATGAAACGTTCATATGGAAAACATGAATTTTTCTTTAGGCTCCACGGTCGGACAACATTTTCACTGATAAGAATAAACCGTTCACTAACAGAACCAAGTCTATTAACAATGGAACTTTACACATTTCTCAGCCGAGACATTCGCCTAATTTTTGAATCTTTACTCCTTCGCCCAATATCAGGCTTAGAATATCTCTTACTCATTTAAGTTGACGCCACACATTCGTTGGAATACATAGCAACTGATTCGGTTAAACTACAATACTGAAAATGTGCAAACTCAATTATAACAACCCCAGTGGGAAGGGAATCGCTACCACAGCACACACAGACACAACATGCACGCAACTTATCCAGTATGCATGTATAACAGAGAAATAAGGAAAAAAGGAAACACACACCCTTCTATCGCCAGCCACTCGCCTCTGCTCATAAATTTAGCGAAGAGGCAACGAAAGGAGAATAAAGAAAAAAAAAAATGATTATCACCACTTTAAAAACTCTAAACGACAAAACTAATTTGATTAAAATCGACAATGGCAAAGTTGATGTTATTTGTGTTTCTAAGTTATTTTGTCTCTTTTCGTGGTCTCCCAAGCACAAAATTGTATAAGAAGCTTTATCTAAACCTGATCCATGCGATTTCGAAATCAATAAAGAAAAAAATCATTAAAATCGGTTCAGCCGTTTTCTTACAAACACCGGACAAAGAAATATCAACTTCATTTTATAATAGTAGTAGATATATGTATTCACAACAGATAGTTTATCTAAAATCTTCTTCGCGCGTGCTCTGTAAAAAAATACTGAAAAAACTGACGACTTTTCAATCTCTTCCTCTATTCAATAAAATCACCAAAATCGATTCAATAATTTAAAAGTTAAATGAAAAAGGATCAAATAGAACAGACAACTTCTCATACACATATGTAACAAAAACACTGGTTTTACAGTAATAATTATAAGGTAGACCTACTGGGCTGCATGGATGTCTATTACGCACTGCCCGGTCAGAATGGTAGTGCGGATATCCTTGCGGCCTAGCTTCGGTAGATTGAGAGACCTCTTCTTATCGTAGCCTAGTCATTACGATCTTCTTATAGCGCATGAATGTAATTGACACTAACGTTTGTTAACTCTCTCGAGAGATCCTGTCTCTTTCTCTGTGTAATGTACTAAGCGGTATAGTAGTCTCATCTAAAGGTGTATCTTCGACCCTTTCCTTGCTAGCTCATCCGCTTTTTCATTACCGGAGAATTGCACATGCCCCTGCACTCAGCAGAGGGTATCTTGGCTGTCACATTTCCCTCTTTTATCATTTTCACAACTTGTTTTATTCGTATTGCAGTTACTTCGGTTTGAAAGACGCTCCGACCATCCTTTAATCGCTAAAAGACCGCTTTGTATCCCGAACCTCACAGTATACGCCAGCTCTTATACCTTTCAACATCGATGAGATTTGAAAAGTGCATGTCGGCAATTCTGAAATCACGTGTTCCTCACTTCATGTGAACCCAAAAATGCCATTAGACTTTGAAATTTCATTAAAACAAAATAAATGATACACTTGGCATTAGAAAACTTGACTAAATAAGGTACATATAATAAAGCGAAAAACGAATATGAAACTGAGAAAAAAGAGCCCGCACAAATGTTTTCGCTATCCATTTTAGATCCGTCAATGTATCTGTGCTTGGCGTTGAGGTGTGTGCAAATCCTAATTGGTTGTGGAAATTGTGTTTTTCATTCTCAGGCGAGCACGGTCGGCGCACAAGTCTGAATAATTTTCATCTCTTACTTCCCCTAATCCGTAACCTGGGCGTCTATATCTTATCAACATCAGGTCCAGCTTCTGTGAATTTAATGAGCTATGTAAGTAGCAAAGCTTTTCCGGATTCAGAAATGCTACAGAAATTTGGCATTATGTGGACCTGCTTTTCCAGAGCCAAGGAAATTTTTCTCAATGCAGAAGCCAATAGGGTGACGATTGGTGTCGAAGGTACTGAGGATAATATGGTCTTGAAAATACTGAAAACAACAAAAACACCAACTTATAATTTTAGCCATATTTACCGCTGACCACCAGGAAAAACCAGGTCGTGGCCTCAACACTGGGCTTATCCCAGTTTTGGATAGTTCGCTTAATAACAATGAAAAACTGTTGCATAGTCATGATAAGCTTTAACCAGGCTTGAAAGCACTGTTTAAATATTGAATACACATTAGTTTATAACAAATATTTTAACTAGTTTCCATAAAATAGTTAACATAAGTCCTATAAAATAAAATTACTACTGAAATAACAATACCACAATAATCACAAGCATAATCTAAATTCCCTGTTAGATTGTGCATTCACGTACAACCCTACAATTTAATTTATATCTTTCGAACTATTACTAAAATGTACCGATGATAGTCGACTTTCACCCGAAAACAATTGCACTGACGATGCTCCGCCCTCCGATCTACTAGCCACTCTTCCCGAAGACGTTGAATGCGATGTCATTGGTGTAGATGTTTTATGACGATCTATACCCGGGCCAGCTCCATTTACTTGCTGCTGGGGAGAAGGTGTCATCGAGCCGATGATGGAACGTAGTATGGAACTTGCTACTGAATCATCACTGAATGAAAACGATGAAGAGGTAGTCGTTCGCTTAAGGAGTTCCTTTGTAAGAAATTCACGAAGATTCAACTGCCGCCCGCCGTCTTCAGTTGGGGTCGTTGTCTCAAAAGTTGCGTAAGTTTCCTGCAAATAAAGATAAGTGAATTTGATCTGATATTCAAAAGGACAACTCACCCTCTGGAAACAAGTTTCCACAGTTTGATTCAACTTCGATGGCTTCCGTCTTGATTCTAATAGTGGTTGGCCAAGATCTGATGAATTACTGCTACTTAGGGCTTGAGTTTCCATTGTTTTCTTTTTCATTACACTGGGCCACTTGATGCCCAGACGTTTCAGTTCATTTTCCAAATTATCGGATTGCTCGTCAGATGATGTGGTACCTAAAGTCAGCTGCTTGATACCGGACATATCACCTTGATGATTGTCTTTTCCTGGAAATTCACGAGGAATTAAATTTACAGAATCACGTGTTGAACTCAAAGATATATCGTCCGGTGGCGCATTTTGTCGAAATGATTTGGTCAAGATTTTACGCAGCTTAAGTTCCTTTTCAACGTTCATGAGGGATTCGGTAGAAGAATCGTTGGAGCTGCCATTTTTGTTTTCGTCTATGTTATCCAAACTCTGTGAGTCAAGAAGTTCTGATGTCACACCAATTTTGTCTAAATATTCTTTTCTGGTAGGGAACTTTTTAAATGAGAGATTTACTAATTTCATAGATGCCAAAAGCTCCTCTGCAGCTTCTTTATCATCGCTAAATGATGATTTTGTAAAATATTTACTAAACGGAGAAAATTCCTCATAATCCATAACCTTACCCGCTTTGGCAAGGTTAATGAATTCATTGAACTCTTTTTCAAATTCCATACTAAACTCTGGATCAAATTGGCTCATGTCCAATTTATTGAGTCGCGTGTATTCCTCAAATGTGGGAAACTTCCTGTAGGTTATCTTTTGTGCTCGCTCATCTTGCAACTGAGGTGCGGTGTGTTCTTGACCATTATTCGCATGGATCGATGTATTAATTTTAGATGTTGCTGGTGTGTCCACCTCAAATATTGTCGAGAGCTCGTGGGGTACATCTTCAACAAGTTGTGGGCTATAGCGCGCTATGGATACGGGGGGTTTTGGTTTATTAAATTGTGCTGACAAGGATTCCGTTGACGATTGGCCTTGAGGTAACTCTTCAGTAGGACTATCGGGAGAGTCTTGCACAGTAATTGGCCTAGATAGTGAAATGCCACTATCTCTGCTCATCCCGGTTAGTTTATTTTTTTCGAGTTGTGATGCGGTATCAGGTGATTGAGTTGCCAGCTGTTCGGCAGATTTAACCAATTGAGAGTCTAGTATTCTACTCGTTGATTCTCCACTATTATTACGGCGGTCTGGGAGTTCCATATATTCAGTGGAGTTGCGTCCATTTTCACTAGCTGAAGAAAGAGTTGTTTCAAGGATTTTCTGTTTTTCTTGGCGAACTTTATTGATCATCTCTGTAAGTTCGGCAATGCGTTGAGTGCAATTCTTTGTCGATTGAGTAGATTTATCAGCTATTTTATTACGCTCTTTCCCTTGACTAATACGAACCATCTGCTTTTTAGCAACTTTCTTAAGAGTTGATTTAAAAGGCTTATCAGTTTCTGTTTGTGAGCCTTTCTCACCGTATTTGTTTTTACTTATTTGTTCCTTTAAGGATTTTTTCCAAATAACTTCGAATGTCTTCAAACTGGAATCTGCTGAATTCGATTGACGAAGAGAGTCTTCAAGTTCACCAACAAAACTGTAATTATCCTCAAGGAATTTTTGTATATGGTTAAGGCGATTTGAAGCTAATCTCTCAGTTTCTGCAGCTGATAGATTTGCAGTTGTATTTAAAATTGAACTTGATGGCGTTTCAATTTCAGAGCTATTTACTCCGAGCGCGTTGATTGAAGACCGCGACATGCCCAGCAGTCGTTGCACATAGTGAGCCATAAGAGGGTTAAGAGTGGAACTCTTTTTCGTTTTATTCTTATCTTCTTGTCCTTGTAACGGTGGTTGGGCATCGGTGGAAATCGGTTCATTTACAGATTTGGGTACATTTTTTAATATTTCGTCCACATTATTACTTATTGTTGGTGGAAGACTTCTATAAGAGGTGGAACTTGACTCGCTTGATCGAGCTGCTGACAATTTCCTTCGATTTTTTTTTACTGTCGCACTTTGAATTAATGTAGACAATCTTCTCGGACTCTTAGCAGATATTTTTTTAACTTTGTTGTCATTTTTTACACTTTTTAGTTTAATTATAATCTCCACCGGCTTATCGCCTACTTCAAGTTTTCGTCGTTCTACAAACTCATCTTCCGATTCTTCTGAATCCTCCGAATTAGCCAATATATCTTCACTTTCCTGTTGTTTATTTGCCGCCCCATCGTATTTCTTTTTTTGTTGTTCAAAGTCTTTTTCTTCCATTATATTGCTGCCATTTTTTCTTACTTCCCTTTTTTTTGCGCCATCTTTCTGTTCTCCTCTCCCTCTGCCTACCTTTTGCGACATTTTTGGACTATTACTCAAACTTTCGGATTCATCCTCCACGCTTTCAATTTTGTGGCTTTTATTTGATTCTTCAGATTCTTTCTTATCATTTCCCACCTTATGAGTTCGTTTCGAAGTACTGGGTACATCAAAAAATTCTTCTTCCACACGCGTTCCTTTCTTCTTCTGTGCAGCCTTTTGCACTTCATAAAATTCTTTTACTCTTTTCTCCAAAATAGCTTCTTTCTTCTTCAAATCACTCTCTCGTTTTGAAATAGAATCCTTTGAATCGACATCAATCAAAATGTTCTCTCTTTCCTTTCTGAACTCACTGATCGAGTCCACCATCGTTTGAACACGCTCTTTATCAGCTATAGAAGTTGAACATTTTTCAAGCTCATGTATAAGGTTTTCACGTAGTCGATTTATACGGGATAGTAAATTCTGCAGCTTCTCAGCTTTCGCTTTGTTAGTTTCTAGATTTTCACTGTTACATTTCTTTATATCGTCAGCTACTTGTTTACTTTGACCGTTAACATATCCCAAAAGTATAGAACAGCAACTATCAGAGGAATTTAAACTGTGCATTTCATTAGGCGGCAATGCCGCTCCTAGATTCAAATCATATGCGTGAGGTTTTCGGACATCGCTAGATGAAGCTATAGAATTAGGTTGTTGAGGATTCACAACAGGACAAGTGATTATTGCTGGACGTCTTAGGATATCTTCGACAGCGTTGTTAAGTTTTGTTTCTTTCGCTGCGGCAACTTGACCAAGACGGAGAGATGAAAACTGGTGATTCTACGAGATGTTTTTAAAATTAACAAGTAGAGATAATAAAAATATATAACTATCAGAATGTTGAATAGCTTACATCAGTTGGAAGGACTTGGCGTTGCTTTGTTAGCGCATCCAATTTGGCAGTCAAATCTTCGCACGCACGTCGAACTTGTTCCCTTTCAATAGCTTTCTGACATCGTTCATCGGACCTTTGTCTATAAGTGAATAAAATACTTAGAATTATTCCAATATATGTATATTCCAACAAGATGTAAGTTATCAGGAAATTATTGCCGCTTGTACGTATGTGCCCAAGTTTATGCCTGATGAATGATCTCAGCATCGTTTGCAAAGACGAACCCGCCAATTGAGTCTATTACAGAGGCATCAGTTAAATTGTGTGGACGCTTATCAGCGCAGTTTTTGGATAAAAGTGATTACAATCGACGCAATTATTAAAGGCCGTCTATAGCAGAATTTATTGAGACGATCTATACAAATTCATGTTTAGTTTTGACATCCATGCCAAACTCGTCCGCTTATGCAGATGATGATGGAAAATCTTCTCTGATCCATCAAAATCGGTAAAGAACTCACCGAGACCTTTGATGTCAAAAACGGATTTAGACAAGGTGATGCGCTGCCATGACTTCTTTAACATCATATGTATTTGAAAAAATTGTGCGAAACTCACAAGACAGTGAAAATACTTGCGAATGCTTACGGTATTAAGTGGTAGGTTGGGTTAGCAATCAATTGCACAAAGCAGTAAAGCCTTTGGAATGCGCAAACGTTACCTGCATATACTTACACACATAATCTTGTAAGAGAGCGAGCCGCTAAGGGAACAGTTAGCAAAATATCAAAAGAAATATTTTGCTGAGAGAATACAGTTTCATTGAGAACTTCAGTACGCAACTGAGCATTTAGAAGGATCGGATCAACGAGCATACCATTAAATGTTACATGGAGAGATCAAGTTAACTCGAGAAAACTAGAGCAAGGGTATTAGTTAGCAAGACCTGCAGTATGTATACGCCAAGTAGAAAGTGACACAATTAAGCCGAAAATTAAAACATAGTAAAAGCATTTCTATTTTGTCCTTTTAGCAGAGGTCAATAATCTTCAATTAATTCTACATTACCTTAAATTTTAAATGAATATTTATGTTTTTTTTTTAATACATACTATTATCTAAAAAATTTACTTTGAACTACTATGTATAGTATATATGGTTTTTTTTTTTTAAATTTGAATAACTTATTAAAAAATATTAACTAAAGAATTTTGTATTATAGAGTATACGGAAAATTTTTTGAAACAATGTATGAATTGAAAGTATATTTCATTAAAGCTGAGAAAAATATTGGGTTATTAAATCTTCGTTTGAAAGTTTTTTGGATGATTTTCTTGTGAAGGCGGTTTTTCTGGATTCCCTTATGGCTTTGCTCTTAAGCTTCTTCTGAAATAAAGTCAATAGGTACGTCGAACGATGAGATTATGTTTGTGTCATGCGTTAGCAACTTGTGGATACCACTTTGCATGTAGTACCAATTGTTAAGTTGAAAATATAGATCTTTTGTTTTGGTTAAAAATTCAGAAAATTTTCTGAACAAGCCAAGACACTTCATCAAAATGTTATGTTATTAATCTTTCATCGATCGCTGTTAGTTGGGATGCCAGTTCTGGATTTGAAAGAAAAACCCCACAGTATTCCCACATTTGAAGAACCAAATCCAGGTTTTGGGTTGACATTGTTGAAGATACATAAATGGGTCAGAAAATGTTTTTTTTGTATTGACTATGCCCAGAACTTCCATCCAAGCCCCACTTACAAACTAAAGAAGCTGTTGTTTTACAGTTTATATTAAGTAATTTGCAAAATATGTATGTTCAGCAATATTATTTAACAACTCCTGGACATCCACTGATGCGGAAGTTTCTGAAGATTCTCTTTTAACGGGCAGTAGTTCCTTTTTTAATATTTGCAGAGTATATGCTTAAGCGGAATCTCAGTCAATCGAACCAGGATTAATAACCTAAGATACGCAGATGACTCTATAATAATTGCGAAGACTGAAAGAGAGTTAAATACGCTAGTAAACAACATAGACCGAGTTAGTAAAGAATACGACCTCAAAACAACACCGCCAAAAGGAAATTCATGGTAATATCTAGAAAACATATAGCTGATGCAGAGCTAAAAGTAGGCAGAGTCAAAATAGATCGCTTATACAAAATGAAGTATTTGGGTACACAGTTTGACTGGAAAGCAAACTCGCACACCGAAATAAAAAGCAGAATCGAACAGGCTCGAGCAGTGTTCGCCAAGATGAGAAAGGTACTATGCAATAGTGACATACAGCTAGCATTGAAAATACGGCTGGTAAAGTGCTACGTCTGGTCCACTTTACTATATGGTGCAGGATCCTGGACATTACATAAAACTTCGATGAAGAGAATAGAAGCCTTTGAAATGTGGGTATTCCGGGGGATACTGACAATCTCTAACGCAGAAGTTCTTACAAGAATTGATACACGAAGAGAGCTTTTAAAAACAATTATAATACGTATACTCGAATATTTGGGGCATGTCATCAGAAATGAAAGGTACATACTCCTTCAAATAATACTACAAGGATGAATCGAGGGAAGGAGAGCGGCCGAAAGATAAAGACAAACATGGATGCTCAACTTGAGTGACTGCTACCGAATGTCCACCACGGAACTGTTCAGGAACGTCAGCTCTCGCGAAACTACTAAAAGGATGATAACCAACCTCCTAAGAGGAGAGGCACTATAAGAAGAAAAAGAGTATAAACTAGAAAAGCAACCTTTGTGCAAAGCATTTACTACTGTTCTAAGCAACTTATATTTTCTTTCGAAAGATCTAGATTCGGATCGGATCACCAAAAATATTGATTTTTTTTGGTGAGCGACTGGATAATTTCACTGCATAACGCAGCTCTTCACTACTTTTGAATGTTACGACGACGCCTTTTGGTTTTATTCAAAGATTCTTAAAAGGCTTTGTGGTCTTCCGCGAATAGTGCTTGGAATTTTTGCATCAATAGAAAACGTTTCTTGAAGTAGAATTGAACACAATTGTCAGGCAATTTAAAATCGCTTTCCCACCATATTTGGTGACGCTTTTTAAGTAGATTGCGATTTCGCGAACATTGGTTCCATACAATTTGAGGTGAATATGGAAACTTTTGTGTTAAACCTTACATTGAATTTTTTGGCAAGTCACTAATTCAAGTCACTAATTTCCAGTATTTCCAATACGTAATGACTAAGTCGCACAACTTTAGAATTTTGACTACGTTCAAGCCATTTTTTGAAAATTTTCTTAATTTTAATGATTGTGACTTTTACTAAAAAAAGTTGAAAATTTCAAACGTTAGCAAAAAGTAGAAAGCAAACAAGTTTTACATATTATCAAAATAGAGAAACTAGCGATTCAACTGAACTAGAATTTAAAGGTATTTACGGTTAATTACTACCGGGCCGGAGCATTTGTGTCCATGCGCTCTACATGACCCAGCCACCTCAGTCGTTAGACCTTCTGGTCCAACTGGCCAAGTTGATGTCGCTGAACAGCCCAAACAGTTCGCTGTTGTATCTCCTCCTCCATTCACCGTCTACGCAGACGGGACCAAAAATCACCCGAAGACTTTTCCTCTCGAAGCAGCCAAGAGCGACCTCATCCGCTTTCGACAGGGTCCATGCCTCTGCGCCATAGAGCAGAACTGGCATGGTTAAAGTCTGTATAGGGTCACTTTAGTTGCTCGAGAGAGGGCTTTGCTGTTCAATAGCCTCTTAGCCCAAAGAAGCAGCGATTGGCAAGAGTTATTCTTCGTTTGATCTCAGCACTGATGTCGTTTTCTGAGCTCATAGCGGAGCCTAGGTAGATAAAGTCCCTAACTGCCTCGAAGTTATATCTGTCTATAGTGACGTTCTGTCCGAGACGTCGATGTTGGTTGTCCTTCCTTGTTGATAGCATATACTTAGTCTTGCCCTCATTAACCGCTAAACCCATCTTCGCCGCTTCCGCCTCAATACTCACGAACGCTCCACTGACATCACGCTGCGTTCTTCCGATTATGTCAAGATCGTCGGCGTATGCGAGTAATTGGACGGACTTTTGAAAGATTGTGCTTCTGGTGTTGGCGCGAGAGTTTTGCACAATTCTTTCAAGAACGATGTTAAAGAAGTCGCATGACAGCGCGTCGCCTTGTCTTAAGCCTTTGTTGACATCGAAGGTCTCGGTAAAGTCTTTACCGACCTTGATGGAGCAGCGTGCATTCTCCATCGTCATCCTGCACAAACGGACGAATTTGGCAGGGATGCCAAAACTGGACATTGCTCTATATAGCTCGTCTCTATAAATGCTGTCACACGCGGCCTTAAAATCGATGAAAAGGTGGTGTGTATCGATTTGAAGTTCCTGGGTTTTTTCCAAGATCTGCCGCAATGTGAATATTTGGTCGATGGTGGTATTACCTGGCCTAAAACCACACTGATATGGACCGATCAGGTTGTTGACGAACGGTTTCAGGCGTTCATATAATACGACAGATAAGATCTTATATGCGATGTTAAGCAGACTGATGCCTCTGTAGTTGGCGCAGTTCAGAGAGTCTCCTTTTTTGAGGATCTTGCAAACAATGCTAAGGTTTCATTAACCGGGCATACTTTCACCCAACCATATTTTACAGATGAGTTGGTGCATGCTCCTTATCAAGTCATCCCCGGCTGCTTTGAATAGCTCGGCAGTCAGACTATCAGCTCCAGCAGCTTTAGCAGCTTTATCAGCTTGCTGCTTTATGACTAATAACTAATTATAGTCATTTTAAGTCAGATTTATGTATAAAAAAATTGACTAATTTAAATACGTAATTTAAAAAGAAATTGAATTTCAACAAAAGCCCACTGTAAAATGCATATACCCGTACTTATAGACGCCATTGCACAGTGGTTCCATAGTAGGCCAAAATTCGAAAAATTCATTGTGCAATTTTTTGCCAAAAACGATTTGAATTAGCTGAAAACAACCCAAGGTTAATGGAAACGAAAAAAACAAATTACACGTTATGTTAAAATCGTTTGATTTTCATCTCCAAAGTGAGCCCATTGCAAGAACATCTCATTTGAGTTTTAGTGCACTGAAAATAAGCGCCACTGCATTTATTATTTTGAATTTTTCTTTCGTGTGTGCAAACATTTTTTTCTTATAATGGAATTATTATCGGAAGGTAGGAGTTCCGTCATCTATTTTTTTTTGCCATAATATGCGTGAATGTAAAAGTGGACTGTGCAAGTGGACTGGAAAAAAAATTCAAATAAAATTGCGTTCTGTGCTTTGTGATAAACTTTTAACTATGTTCCCCCCGCGTCCCCCTAACAAATTATATATTTCCAGAAAGATTAATTTGTGTACTTTTTGATGCAGGTGAAATCAGCTGCGGAAATTTGCGGATTCACTTTTAATTGAGCTCTAAGCAACTATACCTCTTATTGTTTTTATTTCAGGAGCTTTTATAAATTGCCATTTTAATAAAATATTGTGCTTCAACATTGATTATCTGCTTCTGGAAGTAAAGGGAACATACCCGGTTCCATATTAGACGTACCGTTTGAATCTTTTAATGAAGTTCCAAATGTAAATTCTAAAGAATTGGAGAATGGAATCGATTATATTTGTTAAAAACTCACCGATTTTTGGAAGAAATTTTGTCGAAAGAGATACATTCTTTTTCAAAGTATGTATTCGGAATGGCTAAATACTATAGAAGTATGTATTATCTCCGGAAATAAAAATTTGGCCTCATCATCTTCTGTTTCGCAGAGTGCAGTGAAAGGTCAAAACGGAGAAGATTGGAAAGTGAATTTTTCTACTCTCAATTATTTACTAAATTATTCAAATCATTCAAATACATCTCAAAGGCAAGGAAGTCCACAAGAAGTAACCCAAAAATTAGTATTTGTTGTTAAGGAATTTTATCAACTTTTACACATCATCTGAAATAATGCCATCTTATCAGAAAATTTAAAACAAAACAATCATGCTATCATTTGAGCGAAAAAACCACAGAATCGTCCAAAGAGGTAGAACTGCAAAATTTACTTGACCATGCAGTCAGACGTCTGCATGAGTCTAAAAAATTGATTCTGCAAACTTTTTCGCCCTGATTTTTTTTAATATGATTTAAGTTAGGAAATGGGGTTTCGATGGTAGTGTAGGGCAAAGTATGTAAAGCAAAGCTTTCTGATTCAAATGTCGACGATGACAGTAGCTTGTTCTTGACATCCTTTGTTCCTTTACGGTTAATATGTAAGTCGTCAAACCATTTTTTTTTTTTTAAATCCACCCTCCTTATCTACTCGGTATTGTAGACCGATACGGTTCTAATTTGCAAAAGAAACTAAAGAACTTAGTTTGCAAAAACGCTTATTTCAAAAACAAAATTATTCATTTTATTTTTAACGTGATAGAGCTAAACGGATCGCAGATTCAAAATCAGCGCTCCCAAATTACTCTAGAATCAATTCATTTTAGCAGTTTTTCAGTCCGCAAGTAATTATGACCGCCTTTGTTCAAGATTGAAACCACTGTGCATTGTGTATTAACATTGCATTGTTAATATCCAAAAACAATAAGTCAGAAAACTTTATTCGTTGCCTTTTAATAAACAACTTGCCCAAGCGCACTGCAAATTTGCAAGCACAAACTGGTGCAAAAATGCGTAATCTCCCATCCGATTTATCGCCTTTTCTGTTATGCAAGAAATGTACAAATTGCAAAAATAGTAAATTATAGTTAGAGATGCACTTGATCAAGTCTAGTGTGATTTACGTCTGCAGCGCTTAATCATTCTTTTTTATTTTCGTCCACTGGTGGAAGCACTGTGCGAGTGTGCAAATTTTCACCTAAAACACCTCGAACGCGTCATGTGTTCTTTTAGGATGGATTCGGATTCGGCATTATTTTTACGTGTGTGGCTCTTCATCTAGACAAAGTGGACAAATAAGTGAGCTATCATTCTAAACCTGTAGATATTTGTTATAGCCTTTATTCCCAGATAACACCATTGTCCGAACCCGGGCAGCATATAGATAGTAGAATCCTTCTAGCACTACCCAATGTTTAGTAATATTTGACAAAAGGCTGGCTGAGTTAAAGGTATTCGATTGATATTTGAAGGAAAATTTGCAGTAATTGGTGAATATTGAAAGATTTTTACATTATGCAATTTTTATTTGGAAGAAGGCCGCATCCCGGGAAAAAGTCTGTCCCCGTGGGACGATCGACCTTAAGCTGAAATACAGGACGTCCCGAAAACTAATTATGATACTTGTCACGTGAGCAGAAGGCAGTGCCATGCTTTTCATTTCATTTAAAAAAAAAAAAAAATTTAAACAAACATGAAAAAACTAATCTAATTTAAAAATCAATGCATTTTTAAGAGAATTGAGTAAAGAGTACAACATAAAGTTTTAAAAAATGGTCGCCTATAAATAATAACAATAAATTCAGAAAAGCGATTAATATTCTCTGCTTGTTGGGCGTCAATCTTACCTTGACTTTTCCATTTCTAGTTCTCTAACTTCCCGCAATTTATCTGCCAATTTTGCTTGTTCCATTGCATTCATTTGTGTACCATCAGTTGATGGTTCATGTATTTCAACAGCACATGGAGGTTGCTCATACTCCTTCTCAAACTTGTTACTATAATCGTAGAACTGCACTCGTACAGCACTACTTTGCTGTGACTGAGTAGAATTTGGGGCTAGTAATCCGTTTGTTTGTGTACTGACTGGACGAGATGAAGTTGGAGATTTTGACGGCGTCTTTCTTGATGATTTTTGCAAGCGGCACTTCGACTTAGTTGGCGATTGCTGTACGCCAATTGTTTGGGATTCTTTTTGTGGTGGTGGAGTTGTTTGCGTCTCTACCTCATCGCTTGATTTTTGCTGACGAATGATATCACTAATCTGTGTAAAACGTTTTTTCGCAGGCCCGGACGTAGATGGACCTGAAAGGACTGCCTCTGTAGCTGATTTAAATCTCTCTTTGTCCGTCGGTTGGCACTTTTGCTTTTTTTCTGTCTGCTTAGGCACCGTTTTGTTACTTTCTGTACGCGATTCCCTTAAAGTGTTTTTTTTGCTCACTTGGTCATTTTCTGTCTGTACTTCCTTTAAACTCGGGACTTTCCCTTTTTGTTTCGTAATTGATTTAATCTTTTCAGGCAATACTACAGAATAATCTACTTGTCGAATTTCACTAGATTCGGACATTGTTGTGCTGCTTTGCAAAAATTCAGAGGATAGCTCACTAGTCGAACAGGTGGAAGTTTCCTCATCACTATTAGAAGAACACACTTCATTAGAATCGACTAGGTGTTTGGTGGAATCTTCAATAAACTCTCTATGACCAGGTGTTTCCGAAGGTTTCGGATAGCATTTGCCAGTGATATCAGTTTGAACATTGGCATTCTTAAAAACATTTTCCTTGCCAACTTTCGATGTTGACATCACATTCTTGGGGTGTTTCAAAGGCTTTCTTGTGTTTTTTTGGACATTTTTCTGTGTTTGTTTTGCATTTTCAACTTGAGCCGCACGGTGAGCACTTCCTATTTGAAAAATTGCAGACCTGAAATTTCTTTGCTGCTGTCCAAGGACGTTTTGGCGCCACATTTCCATCTCTTGTGCTTTGATTTCCTCTATCTTTCTCAGCTGCCTTTCCTTCTCCAGTTCCACATCATTGCGCACTTTTTTAGCCATATCTTTAGATACAGCACGAACCTACAAGAATTTTAAAACGAATAAGCTCTAATTAGGGTTCGAATTTATAAAACTTTACCTGTTGTATACGCATTTTCCTACGTTCATTTTCGGCTTCTTTTCTAACTCGTTCAGGATCATTAAGCAAATTATGTCTTGGACAACTTTTTGTATACTTTCCATTAACAGTAATATTTACAGACATCGCACAAACGTCAAATACATTAAATTAAAGCGATTGGATGTATAAATGATAGGAAATAATTAATGAATTCGATTGTTACAAAATTTTCTTTCACAACCGACGGTTTTTTGTTGTGGCATTTTGACACATTTTAAAAAGAGAATTAAATTCTTGTACAGCGGCTTGAAAAAGTTTGAAGAGTTCTGTATATAAGAAAAGGGGATCACAAAGCAACGTTCCAGGGTTTGCTTTAAGAGCTATTTGGAATGCGCCCGATAACCTGAGCCACTTGGAACGCGAGATTTAAGTCATTTAGACGAAATTCTAGCAACTTGACTCTACGGGGAGTCAAAAGAAAAGAAAAGAGCACGTTTTTTCCACGATATGTCTATTTATATCAACGCTCTGTCGCTTCAATTCCAAGCTACATAGGCTCGGATAATCGATGCTTTTGTAAGTCAACTCGGCTATCTTAGAGGAACTCAAGAAAATGCAAAGCATAACTTGTCCGCACAAAGTTTAAAGTTTGTAAGACAAGCCCGATGTAAACTGCTTTGTGGTTAATTCTTTATTTTGACTTCATTTTTTATTTTACAGATCTATGTGCGTTCATATAAGATAATAGTAGGAGGTTATCACATGTCGACGAGTGTGTATCAATCTTAAAAATCGCGATTTGTTTCTAAAACAGTCTATGTATCTAGGGCACCTAGACAGTAAACTCATATGGAAGAAACACACAAAAAAAATTATTTACAAAGAGAAAAGCAACGCGTGCTCTCATGTTATACAGGGGCATAGCGGGCATACCTTGAGAATATAACCTGAGCATCCAAAGATATAGGTGTACACTGTATTTACAAGGCCTATGATAATCTAAGCAGTAATAGCATGGATAAGACGGGCCAGTCTAGTCATAGTGAGAGAGACGCTCAATAAAGCTCAAAGACTGGCATGCCTCTGTATTACTAGGGCTATGAGAACTTCCCAACCTTAGCCATGGAGGTGTTCTAGTGCAATGTACAGAGTGGTTAAAGATTGTGCAAATAAGACGATCCCAAATATGGAAAAGAAGGAATAGGAAGCGAGAGGTGCATTAGATCTAAGAAATTTGATGTGATTCTCAGAATACTTTCCCTATTGTAACATAGCAATAATGTCTAACAGTCAGACAACTATTAAAGCGCTTAATGTCCACATTGTTAAATACAAATTGACTTATGCCTACATGAACTAAACAAACTGGGCAGAAGAAATATAGTAACCCTTTATTGGGTAAGATGATTTTAACGTCGTTGAATTTAGGAGATTGTTCATACATGTGTCGTTGGCCTCGATGTGGATTGTTTTAAGACGTCGTTGTCCTTATTTATTTTGTCACGGTTGTCAACAGTGATGATCATTCATCCGTATCTGAGGCTTCCAGTTACTTCGTAACTAATATTTTTTACGTGGTGAGGAAGATGTCCCGACGCTCTAGCTCCAAGATGGAATTTTGGCTCAGGAATACTTTTCGTTTCAGCTAATAACATTTGACAGATCACTTAATAATTACAGTTTTCTCATTAAACCAATAAAACTTTGGAGACAAGATCAATACGAAAAATCAGTGTTTAAAATCATCCATCGAATGATACGGCTAGTGCTGAATATTATCTGCTGTGATAAAAAAATTATAGAAAATAGAATCTTGATGGCCCAACAAACAAAAAAATGACAAGATGTCATTAAAGTAGGCAAACAAGCTTACGTCATTAGTTCTATTCTTGAATTGGACCGGATCCTCAATTTAAACAAAACAACATTCGCGAAATAAAGCAATTAGGAATGCAATATTCCAGCTTGAACGCTCCCATGAGAATGATCAAATAACGTATGAACTGACACTCGGTATTTTCGTTTCGGCACCTTTTGAACGCACCAACACTCGCTGACATTTCAGCTGATTGTCACTTTTCACTTGCATAACCTCTTGACCAAAACATGCTAGGGGTAAAATGAAAATTATTAATCTCAGATAAATATCTGGTTTATTTTATTAATTAAAACTCGTTACCCAGGTAATAAGAAATTTATTAACATCTCGTGTTGCCACTGGCACTGGCAGTTTCTCAAGATTTGCCGCACTCTCAACTGAAGCTGGAACTGATGCTATTCAAAACAAGGGTACGTCCCTTGAATCGTGCCCGCAGCGAACAAGCGAAGCAGTGGAAAAGGACAAATTGTTTAGCCGCCTGGAAATTGAACTGCGAGGTATTGATCCTGCGGTACTAAAAAGTTATTCTTGGTTCGCTACTACTGCTGCCAATCACTTAGGAATTGAAATTGGAAATTGGTATGTTACTTTAGTGAAGTGAAGTGAAGTTGTATTAAATCACTCCTTGCAGCTGGGCACCACGAAAAGCCCATCATGACAGGATGACACTGTTAAAGTCAGTGCATATCTATAAGAAGCATCGTGTACAGTATGAGATCCGAACGCATTTTCGGTTTATGAACTTTCATAAACTGACCGGTTCAACATTGGACACGTTTTTGGAATATATTGAAAGAAATCTACCTGAAGGGGTTGCGCTAAATGCAACTAAAGTAGAAATTCAAGAATTACCTGAACACCTAAGGGAACGTCCACCATCAGAGTAAAAGTATAAAAATAATAATAAAAAAAGAAAAAAAAGAAAAAAAGAAGCGTATTGAACAAGAATTCGTTTTAATCAAAGTGCACAGTAATCCACCGTCAACGTTCTACAGTAACTTGCTCGTTACTATCTTATTTATACTAAATAAGTTCACTTTTTTTTACTCTAACATAATCGCATGAAACACAACTGGGCCTGTTCGGAAACGCATTTCTTGCAAAGCAATGGTTGCGGGAAGCAGTGAAATGGTGTCATGATTTTCAGAACTGGCCATATGCGTATTAATTTAAGCTTTAGCGTCAACAGAATATTTATTCAATGTCAGAATATTGTATTTTAATTTGATATATTCCCGTTTTTCCTAAGGCCAGAGCCTTGGAATTTGGTACAGGTGTTTTCTTGTGAAGATAAAAAGAAAATTAAAGTTTTCAAAATGGTTTGCAATATGTATGAGCTCAAGAGGTCGACGAAATATGAACGGTGCTTTTAGAAAAGATGGAATCTTGAAAACTGATTTACATATTTACAGTACTTAGCTCCAGGGCCTAACTTCTCGTGACCATTCGGCATGTATTCGTGTTGTGTGTCATATATTTTCACGCACAAATGGAAGGAATCGACAGTTTACAACCATATCTGAAAGGTTTTTTTTTTTTTTTTTTTCATTTGCAGCTTTCGAATGACATTATTGCTCTCGAATATCTGTGAGACATTCGCGAGAGGTGGGAACAGTGAAAAAAACTTTTTGATTGGGAAGTCTTCACTCTGTGAACACTCTCGATAACCCGAATCCTTTCCATCAAGGTTACTCGCTCCCACGTTGAACCACGCTGGACAAACATATGCGTCCAAGGCCCGAATAAGGGCCATGTAGGAGATTACCTTCACATTTGCATAGGGTTGGCTACTATAAAACAGTCTGCATGGGCAGAAGCAGAGCCTATGGTATCTGACTACACTTCGACACGCCAGTGGCTGGTCTTCAACTTCCAGTCGTCGCAATATCACTTAATCTTATCTAAGTCACGTTGCAAGAGTATTTCAATGCCCCCGATTTTTGGTACGGGATCAAGTCGTCTTGATCCGCATCCTATTGCAGACTGTTTTTAATTTCGTCCCACCAGAAGTCATATTGCCATTTTTCAGAATGAACTGTCTATTGATGAGCATACATATGTACATATAAGAATATAAGAATTCCTTTTTAGAGTTAACACGTGCTCTGTTTCTTACTTTTGTTCCATAGCACATGCGACACCAGTTTAAATGCGGCCTGTATCGTATCATAACCCGCCTTGGTTATCCGGAACAATATGCATGTACTCAATCCACTCAATCCAGCTCTAATGATCACTTTTTCGAATGCCTTGCTGAATTGGAATTGGAAGTTTCTTTTTATCCCTTTTGGGAATGCATTGTTGAACAGGGTGGTGTAGGAGATGTCGAAGCGCAATATTAGATATTCCATCGATACTTACGGATTTCTTCCTTCACAATGAGTTGAAGATTGCTTAGAGTTCTACCCTCAATATGAACGGTGAATGTATTACTTGGGCTTTGGCTTTTACAGCCCGAATTTAGTTGTTCCAGTGGAAGTTTACAGAGAGTCTGTTTTGTTTTTTTTTTCATTAACTGTTGGAGGTTTTTAATCAACACTTAAGTAAGTGTCCTAACCTCCGAGTTTTGTCTGTCGGTAAACAGTCTGTACATACTTTTTAGTGTCGACAGATGTCTACTATTTGTTGGTGAAATGCGTCAATTGTTGCATTGCGGAATATGTTTACGTTGTCAGTGTGTTGATACCGAGGTATGGTACTGTCCATCGTTCGTTTGTTGTCGGTACCTGTCGATCTCCTCGTCTGAGAAGTTCCTATTGGGCGGTGGGTAGAGCGAGTTCGAGGAGAATGCTCTTCCCATAACTTTTGAGATGGTACGTTGTAGGGGTACGTTTGGACAAACTCCTCCGACTCCCCAATCTCGTTGAGAATTGTAATTTCGGCACTATGTCCGCAATAGTCACTGTCATACATAAATGTGCGTAGGCAGTTTCTTGTTTGTCGTTGCACTTATTATCACCTTCACAGTGCTGAAGCGCCACTTAAACGCATGGGTTTGACACACTATTTAAAATTTTTAAACTTTAAAAGGAAAGTCGAAAGGCGTCTGTACTGTGCTGAAGTCTGTGAACGACCATATTCCAACTCACTAAGTTACTTTTTATTTTTTTAGTAGAATCCGTTAAGTTCGTTAAGTTCAACTTGAAGCCGAAATTTGAATAGCTGCCCACGCTTTTTGAAGACTACATACAAAACATGTTAAAGGTTGCATTACAAATAGTACAGGTGATAGGAGATGTTTGGAAATTCCTGTACCTCGAGTCTGTTTTCGGAGACAGTATCCTAATGGATCATCAAAGGTATTTCTTTTTTTACGTTTAGCACGGTTAACCATAGAGTATGCAAATTAAAAATATGTTGACTAATGATGATGTTATTGCAGAGTATCGACTTTATGGGAATTTTGCTTTAAGAAGTGGGATAACGTATCATAAATCCTATTTTTACTGCTATCGTATTTTTATATAAAAATAAAAAAATAACATCGCTGATAAAATTTTATTTGTAACAATGCGTAGGTTTTCAAGATGGTTGTTTGTTACCCAATTAAGTTTTTCAACGCTCACTTCGATTAGCATTGCACTCCGTTAAGTTACCGCCATAATCGTACACTCCTACTTACCCCCAATGGCATTCCCTATCGAAATTTAAATCACAATAATAATAATAATAAAAATGTTCATCTTGATAACTGCACAACTTAGTCGACAAGCACCGATAAGCTGTTAAGATTAGCGCCCCGAAATATTTAATTATTTTCGATAATAAAAGTATTTTTATATCAGCCCACTGAGTAGAATAATAACATTTCTTTAATTTGGTTTACTAAGTACGGACGTTATCTGAAGACTAAAAAACATACATAGAATGCAGCTAAGGTTAATTTATGTGCTTGGACTAATTATTACTACCTGCTCAAGTACTGTGAAAGCTGGACTTGATGATGATGTTGTCAATTTATTGGAAGAGTTTCGAGTAAGGATGTGCCATCCATTTCCCAAATGGGGCATACCAGCTTTAGATCCTTTTCAAATTACACATGAGGAAATGTATCTAGATGACAGTATATTCAAAGAGTAAGTTTGGCCAATATTGAGAATTTTAAAATCCCTCATCTATTCAAACCTTTTCCAGCTTTTCCGCTTCTGTAACAAATCTTAAAGCCATTGGACTTTCTGACTTTATCATTAATCAGGTTAAAATTTCAACTCTTACTCAAAAATTCACCTTCGATTTGACTTTTCCACTTACAAGTATGGAATCGCTATATACGGCGAAAGGATCCCTAGCCTATATTGTTAATTTAGTGGGCGACGACCAAATGATGTAAGTGAACATTTGTTTAATGGATTAGATATTATTTAATCTATTTTTTTTAAGAGGGCATATACAGGATGTTCGCATTGTAATTACAGGAGCCATGAAAATTGGCTTCTATTTCGGAATTAAAAATCTTAAGATTCAGGTGAAACATCACTTAACTATGAAAACCTGTTAATGTTTTTTTTTTTTTTTTAATATATTAGTTGTATGCTAAGGAACTATCTATGGACCTTGGTCAATTAATGGAACATGACAGGATTAATAATTTCGTTCACAATCTTATAAATGATCTTTTCCTTGAACTGCTTGGTGATTATTGGGAAGATTATGGAGAGTCTTACACCACAAAGATAGAAAATGTATGTCAAGAATTTAGTGAAGGTATTATTATCAATAACTGTTTTTTGTTTTTCAGTTAATTAATGATAAAATGAACGGCTATACGTTGAGAGATATAATTTCTTTAATTTCTGGCTCAGGATCGGGCGAACCCATTTTTGGTGACGATCCACCTGGTGATTGTAAGGTTATAATCGAATCCAATGCGATTGAGCCAAATGTGATATTGCATCAAAGGAATTAGATGGCATTTTAATAAAAACTGTACCTGATTTTATATTATTTGTTTCAATAAAGTTTAAATGACATCTGCTTCTTTTTTCGATTTATTTAAAGCTCTTTATCTAATTTGAGATACTATAGTCTATCTTCGTCAACAAATTTTTGTTTGCGCGTACTTTGTATCAAAATTTTCGTAGTAAAACGAAAACTTATGGCTTCTATCAGCCTGTAACTGATTGTGAAATACCTCGTCATTCAAGTCATGAAAAGGTGTTGAAGTTTAAAGTAAGACCAAATTTGTCTTGGGGTTGCACAACTGCTTAGGGAAGACCAACTTTGTTTTATTAATGTCTGGCTGTCGATGAAAATATTGATACCTTCTTGTTGTATTTCCCTTAATTAGTAGTCTCATGGGCACTTATTGCTAGTGAAAGGACCTACACTTGTTTAGGAAAAGATACCTGAGCCCACGCCTACATATGTATGTTCACCTTTGATCCAAATTTGTAGACAGAGATTTTTGCATGCTTCCTGCTTGGGTATGCGCTTGAGAAAAATTTAGAGTAATCTAGGTACGGTGTCATGTAGTACATAGTGGGCACATTTCTTTAGGATCATGTAATGACCCGTCGTTGCATTTGGTCTATAGTTGTCTGATTAACTTATTCTTAGGGAACTTATTGAAGCTGATGCTTGCACACAGTATCCAATCCCGCTGTTAGTGTAGGTTTCATTGCACTAGTGCCAATGCACGCCAGTCTCTGTATCTTCCTGATAGCCTGCCACCAAACAAGCAGGACATACATAAGTCAATATACATATGTACATATGTCCTAGGCCTAGATATATATCTGGCGCTGTCCGAGATTCTAAAGAGACTGCCCCTATATCAGGTAGTACCAACTCTGAAATTTTCCTTTTGTTGGTTAACAATCTTGGTTCGGTTTTCTGGGGTTGGACCCAGATTTAGTGAAAATCCTTTCAATGGTATACAAATGTATAAATAAATTCGCCATTTTGCTCTTAATCACGACCTGATTACTGCTGAAAGTTTTTAGTGTGTTTTGTGCGATTTATCTTTTCATTGAATTTGCAATAATATAAAAAAAATCGGAATTTATCGCTATCAAATCTAATGTTTTTTAGCGTCAAAGTGATAGGTAAAAATAAAGTTTTTCCTCCCGATTGCGTTAACAAAATGTATGATCTTATCAAACATGTTAGTTATAATAAAAAAAAACATTTCATTATAAGCCGGACCATTAGCGATTTTTAATTTTTTTTTTTAATCAAGGTAAAAACAGGGCAGAAAGTTAAGGGATAATTTTTAAAAACTCAGGCAGCAGGAATGACCTTTTGCGCAATATCTGTCTGTCTGGCGATTCTCATCAGGATACACTCAAACCTCGGGCTGAGGCCAAATCGGGCCAAAAATTCTCTTAAAGTCGTCTATTAAATCTATTAAGTAAAATGTATGAAGTATTAAATTATTGATCGTTTTATTTACATACAACTATAAGCTATTACACAACGGTAATGAAAGTTAGAACTTGTATCGTTGCTGGAAAGAATCTACGCGTACCAATGCTACCCAATCTCTCAGGTGATTAGATGTTGGTGGAGGTTAAGGGAAAAGACAGAAAGGCGTCGATACACTTCACTTCCGACGAAGGCATTGATGTCTCCTCAGTGAAAGTAAAGGCATTAAAAACAATGTTTCCACAAGGTAAGAAGAACCTAGTCATAGGTTAGATCTGGAAGAAAACACCCTGGAAATTTGGAACGTTGGATACTCCTCGATTTGACCCCCAGTAATTTCGATAGCAAAGCCCTGCAGAAGCGGCTCGTCTGAGAAAGATACTTGCCCAGGTGTTTCTATTAAGAACTGTGGCGGCAGCTGAACAGACTCTCATGAAAATACTATTGAAACGTCACTTTCTTGGCTGTGAGGAAGCAGGGACATCAAATCCTTCGATCAAAACGTTACCAGAAAGTATTGACACTGAAATAATCGACAAAATTGTTGATGATCAGAAAATTTTATGGGCAATCAACTCGTTCGCACCTTAAAAAGTATGTACAAGGCGTTGACCAGATACATCCTATAATGTTACAAGAATCAGGGGAACCTATTAGAATCGTTTTTGTATACAAATTGGTTAAAATTAATGTACTCACACCAAGGACTACAGACCAATTCGCCATTTCTATTAAAGACGAATGGAAAGCAGCTTATAGAGGGCCGAATTCAACCCGGAAGTAGGTAAGTGGATAGTGCAGATGCTTAGTAGTCGCGTAATCAACTCCACTCTAGGAGATGTGAATGGCAGAAAGAAAGTCAACCGGGGTTCCCCTGAAGGTGGAGTCATATCGTTACTCATATCGTTTTTGGTATTCGATGAGATGGTAAAACTTCTAGAATCGAATGGCTTCAACGTTGCGGCCTATGTAAATGATGTTGCTATTTTCGAATTCGGCAAATTCCTCCCAGAAGTTATTGTACGGCGTGGTCTGGGAATAAATTCGACGGAAACCAAACGAGTTCGGTCGATACAGACGTAAAGCTACCCACTTGTAAATGGGGTCGATCTTATTCCTAAGAAAACAACTAAATATCTCTGGGTAATAGCGTAGAAGGGGGAGGTTTCGTCACACGAGTGTTTCGGTGCCACCTTAACATTTATCTCAGGTTCTACGCAAATGAATGGATATGCCGAACTGTTTGCAAATGGAATTTTTCCATTTAACAATTTGATTCTTTCTGAATCAAAGTTTTCTCAAACTGAATCCGTAGATATAGTCACGTTGTCATTGCATCTGGAACAAACTTGTCTCAGCCTGATATTTACCCAGCAACTTCTTCAAATGAAAGTCAAGCTTTAAATCTTGCGGGCTCTGATAGGTCTTTTCATTTTTCGGGGGAATCAACGGACCTTCCAGAAATTTCGGAGATGGGAACCAAACTGAACCTCAAAGAAAACAAGTTCGTGTTGGTAAGATTCACCGATAAAAGTGATTTCAACTATATTGGGTATGTCACTGAACTTAAGGCTTCTGCATGTATCGTTAAGTATCTCCGACGATAGAGGAACACGCAATGCTTTGTTGAACCTCTAATTAAGGACAAAACATTGATTTTGAAGCAGGACATATGTATGTAATTTTAGTTTTGCCAGCACCTCAATATCCAGCAGTCACTTCTCGGGCGCATTTCAAAACATTTCAATCTCTCAAGCGCTACCGAAAAACTGTTTGGCAGCATTACGTCATAACGCCGCAACAGGCTACTGACGAATCTGTCACCCTTCCTACGTTCGAGGCTTAGCCCTATTAGTGCGCCACATTTCACTTTAATAAACGATGCCAAACGGGAGATAATGTCGTCGTACTGCTGCCGCCTGCGTCGACAAAGATAAACTCTTCACAGTACGTACATCCTGAAATCGATATTTCACGCAGCCGTGCTTATCACTGAACTTGCTGCTTTCGCTATTTTAAACAGCAATTCACCGAAGACAGCTAAATTTGCCTCAATCGGGCCAGGATGGAATGCACATTTCAATTTTATATTCACTGGCAATTTTTCCATGAACCCTTACAGTAGATTGGGCTTGTTAAGATGGTTTGTCTCAAACGCCTCCGTCAAATACAAATACTTGGCGCAACAGACCGTATGTGGTCCACGGCCTATCTTCTCTCGACAATTCGTGTTGTGGGTGTTATACACAAATGGAAGGGACCTAAAGTTTAAAGCCCCATCCGAAAGGCAAATTGAGGAGCTTTCTCATGATAGTTATTACTTTTGAATGTTGTCCGATTTTCGCGAGAGGTGGGACCGTGAAAAAACGTTGGTGTTTTCTGGGAATAGAACACCGAACCTCCGAATTCAACGCAATAACCACTTGAGCCACGGTGCTTACCGACGCCTCCATCGTTGTATACGGATCTCGGACTAGGAATACATATATACTTGACCAAACTGTCCAGTTGTTCAGCTTTCAGTGGCGGCTCTAATCGGATTTGGAAAGCAGTCTGCACGATGTAATCTGGTCGACCATACAACATACATAGTGAAATCACCTGGGATACCATAGATGTAATTAACAGACGTGCTTTTACTGTCCAGAGCTTTGCCTTTCAACGCCCTTTGATGTCGCAATAGATTCTCGTCGTTGCTGATGATCTAAGAAAGTCGGTAGTTTCTTGACCAGTCCTTGTCATTCCGAGATCTGATTTCTGTTCACATGATGCTCAGCTGTTTCCGAGACTGCTGACGACTTCTTTCACCTTCATGCGCTAACAATTTTGCAGCAAAGTGTATTCTTCTCTTTCTGACTTTAGAATGAAGATGAAAATAACATCGTACAAAAGAGCTTACCCATGAGCTAAAGATTCTTTTCAGAGCCTTGGTTAGTACCCCCAATTTCTATCATGAAAGTGTGTCGTATGGACTGGGTGATTTATTGTGTTCAAAGGAAGAAAAGAAAAACGTTATCATCTCTTTGGTCACTATTCTGGAGGCAACATCCCAATTGAGTCTAATGAGCCCATAACAGGAACTAAGGGTTTCAGCCAATACATTCCGCTCAAGCGTAACAACTCTACAACCAGGAAAGTGCGCCGCGAAGGTAGGCATTAGGCTCCTGATTGGAGATAGTGTAAAAAACAGAGACTTTAAAGGACTTTGCTTACGTAGCGGTTTCCGTCATTTACATCGATTCACCACAATATTTTTTATATGAGTCAGTCCACTTTGGTTATCCAAATCGTGGGGACCTTGCGGCTTACCCATTCGAGAAAACCAAATTGCGAAAATTGACTCTTAATGATCTCTTACTCGATTAATCCCCTCAAATAAGGGGAAATCTTTCTATTTACGTACTATCTTTCATATGTACTTCTTTGCGTAAGTTAATTGCGGTTGGACATTCAACCTTGTTTTATTCATCATAATAGCTATCATTAGTGACAACGTTGGTGGACAAAAACGCATTATCAGTTCCACGTGGTGCCTGTTGGGTAGCTACTTGATAGTGAGCTAACCATGAACGTATGCTGAGTCTGACTGTACATGTAGAGCTGGATATTGGGACCAGCGCGCACAGTGATGTGTGCGAGAATTGTTTGCTTGCAATAGAACTGTTTACATGATATCTTATGAACGTGCGCACAGCCTTGAATATCGCTTCACTGTGCGCACATTTTTAAAAATACATGTGAACGGTTTTATCGCAAATAGAACGGTCGACCTGCACCTCTGGTGGGGTGCTCTGTTTCTTTTCCTGTTCCATCGTTTGGTGGTTTGAGTCACTTAAATGAGTATCCATTGCAGTTAACAGTTAACTGACGCTTTTTAAGCCTATATGTGGAATCTGCTAACGCCGATTAGTCTGTATTTTGGTGGGCACGCGGACGTTGTCATGCTTTCGACTTCGGCAACAATTGTAAAAAAAACTAGCCTCAAAATCTCAAACAATAGTGTGATTTGGTTTTTTTAATTTCCCTGCATTTCTGCTGCCACAACCCATCTTCCAGAGAAGTTACTTAACACCCAGTGTTCATCAGGTGGTTTTCAGAAATCTATAGACACAGAACAATGCTGTTCCAACCAGTGTCTGACAGAAAGCATGTACTACGTCTACCTCTGGGAACATCCATCTACAGCACTGACACTTAAACAATTTTAAAAGCTCACCTACAGCTGTTTTTATTGTTGGCATTTCTCCAGTAATTTCTTTAAAAGTCACACAAATGCTCGGTTTGTTTTTGAACTGGATTTATGATTATTATTTAATTTTTGATATAACTACATGCAGAAGTAATGAAGGCAGTTGTACAGAAAGTTACTGCAGCTAAAATAACAGGTTGTACTGATACTTTATTACATTATACAATACCAAATTATTAAAAATAAGTTCTCCTATGCAGTTGGGGAGGAGGAAGTGAGCAACATTGCGAACGGCCTATGTGTATTTGTTGGCTTCTCTAAGAAGGATACTGAAAAGGATGTTGATTACATGTAGGTATAAACCGATTTATCAGCATTTCCAGATATATTTCCACGTACATAAAAGTGATTCATTCATTTATTTGAACAAGGGTAAGAAAATTACTCGCTCTTCGACTTTTCGATGATGAAAATGGTAAGAGGTGGCAAAAGAGTGTGAAGGATACAAACAATGAAATACTTTGCGTTAGCCAATTTTCGCTCTACAATAAGCTGAAAGGAAATATTCCAGTTTTTCATCAAGCAATGCAAGGTGAGGAGGCACATAGTTTCTATAAAAGTTTTCTCGAGAAATTGGCGAAAAACTACTCGGACGAAAAGATTAAAGGTAATGGTAGTAGAGATTTCTAAGGTAATCTTTTTATGAAAACTCATACATACATTCCAGATGGTCGTTTCGGAGTTAAGAGGATAGTACACATTCAAAACGATGGACCAGTTACTATTACATTAGAGTCTCCTGTTACGGATCAGAATAATGAAGAAAAATAAATTGTAAACCATAAAATTGCGATTCTAGAAATATTATGTAAAGAAATCAAGACGGTATTTCGATCATCCTTGCCTTTTAGAATCTGACGGATTCGAAAAATTATTATTTTTAAAGCGTTAATATATATGTAAATAGATCGTGTTAAGATGGTTACTCATAACGCTGCTATGTCGATGGTTAGCGCGTAAGTAGAGTGAAAAGTCAAGAGAAGAAAAAAAATTAAAAAGCGGGAGTAAACATGTTCCGTTTTCTCACTGACCCACCGTGGGTCTGAATTAAAATGTTGTCTTGTGTTGGGGTGCTGGGTTATATCTCCCCCCAATTTGCTCACATCCTACTACATTGTGATGCACACAGGCTAAATAACTTTTAAATAATAACATTCATACATATTTGGGACATTGATGTCGATATATAATTGGGAAATTTAAACCTTCACTGGTTTGGCGGTCAACTTTTTTTATATCTAAGGGCTTAGGTTCACCCCGAACTGTAGCGCCGCATAATTAATTAGAGCTTCTATTTTGTATACAAATTTGAAAGCTTTTGAAAGTTACATCTCAACAGCTGACAATGACATTTCACAGACAACATCAAATCCGGTGTTTGGAGTATTTTTTATTTTAATTCATTTTTATTAATTGTAACCATTTTTGTTCGAAATGAAGGCAGTTGTGCAAAAAGTTACATCTGCTAAAGTTACGGGTACCAAATAATTTCCTTTTTTAATTCATTACATTTTGCCACTGTGTTATTTTTTACAGTTGGTGAAGAACTCGTCAGTAGTATTGGACGAGGTTTTTGTGTTCTTGTTGGCATTTGTAATAATGATACCGAAAAGGATGTGGATTATTTGTAAGTATGATACATATGTAGGTAGTAGACTGATTATTTATTTTTCGTTAACATATGTACTTCATTTATGTATATATGTATTTAGAGCTCGTAAAGTTCTATCGCTTAGACTTTTCGAAGACAAATCGGGAAAACGGTGGCAGAAAAGTGTGAAAGATGAAAATTTGGAAATACTTTGCGTTAGTCAATTCACATTGTACCATCGACTGAAAGGAAATAAACCAGACTTTCATTTGGCTATGCAAGGAGAACTTGCCCAAAAGTTGTATAAGAGTTTTTTGACAAAACTAGGAACGCAATATGATTCTACTAAAATTCAAGGTAAGAAATTCCTCTTCAAATACGTACATAATTTGAAATTGCCAACAGTTTAGCATAGTAAGGAAGTTGGGAAAGTTGGAAAAGGGCCGGAAATATATGTATATCCTATGTTGTTCAGTGTTGTGTTGCACTGCTGAGCGCGAGTTTCGAAGTTCGAATCCCAGACAACACTAGAGAGTTTTTTCACGGACCCACCTCTCACAAAAGTCTGACAAACGTCCGAGAGTAATAATTGTAATAAGATGGCTTTGTTATTCAGCACTTGTGTCTTAAAATATACACGGAGTTTATAGACATTCTTCAATTGCTTATAATTTTAGCTTCCCATTTTCACTCTCTGTCCAAGTATCAAATGGCATGCGTAGCCTTTTGTGCGTGGCTCTCGGCTAACGCAAAGACAATTAGACCAAATATAGGTCAATTGTGATACCATATAAATCATGGGAGAATTTTCTTTGCATAGTTGTTAAACCCATTTCGAGCTTCTTACAAAGCGTAAATGGTTGGACAGATACAAAGAATGTTGGTTTTTTCGTCCATACAACTTCTACAAAAATGGTTCGAATATACGCCAAGCCTTGTTACATGCTTACCTATTAGAAGGTGCTCAAAGACCCCTTTTGTAGCGCCAATATGCAGCTATTAGCCGATCTAGCCTATTAGAGAAAACCCCTCGACCTTTCCGAATGATCTCGCAGTGATGGTGATTGGAAATTCTTGTTAAAGTTTAGATGGGGAACGGTGTGAATGGTGAATGGAAGTGTAGGCAAAATCTTTTGTAGACCACTGTTGCTTTAAGTTGAACGGCTGCACTAGCTGTCATTTGCCTGCTAAAAATGTCGAAGGTATCAGCTGAACCACCGAATATACAGTGTTGCAGAGCGTGTTGTACAAAGTGCTGCGCTTATGCACAAATAAGCTGATCGTTGGACTACTTAAATAATCGCAGTTACCGCCTACGTGAGTATCGGTCTTATTACCGAGACCTAGAGTCAGTGACATTATAAACCTCAACTATTTCCGAAAGCTTTTTTGCAAGGGAAATGTGGTACTATCACTTTCTTAAACGTTGGGTTACCAGCTTCATTTCCTATCCAAAGCAGGACCCAAATATTTTGCTTTGTCAGAGAAAGTTGTAAACGGTGAACGGATTTTTAAATTTCCTACAATCGTTTTATATGATTAACATACATACATACATGCATACATATATTCTTCACGAATTAGTGACAATTTTAATGGTTTTTCTAATTTTAATTCTTTTCTTAATACAACGGCATTGTTCCTCTTTCTATAATTAACGACTAATGGCAAATGTAAGGCAAGTAAAAATTGGAAGATAGAGTGCGGTTTAATTGGGAGGTTGTCCCATATAAAAACTTTTCCATTGCTTCGTTAAGCTTGCAAAATTCTAAACACAAAATGGTCAAATAAAAAAGTTTGCACACATACATACATATACAAAACCAATTAAAATTTAGGGGAGTCCAAATTTACAAGCAAACGAATTCAAGCTTAAGTTTAGAGTAAAAAAAGGATAAAAAGTGTAGAGTTTTAATTCTACTATACTATAAGTATAAACAAGAAGACCCATAGAATATTTTTCCAATTATGATTTGTTAGAATTAACTAACAAATTGCGTTTTTGTGTTTAAATTTAACGAAATTCGTATCTTATTTCAACAATATTAAAATATTAATTTTTTTCCTTTTTGTATGGCAACACAATCCATATAAATCCGTTACTTAAGGGCGATTCTCTCGACAAATCACGAAATTTTCTTTCGTGTTGAGAATTAATCTAGAATTAATCCTTCTTTTTCTGAAGTTTGTTACATTAAGAATAAGAATAACTTTTTTGTTATTTGGTTTGATTATTCATTCTTATTTCATGTAATAGTTAGTTTAATTTTTTTTAAATTATTTTGTTTTATTTTTGTATGGATAATTGATTTTAAATAGCCTTCACGTTCGTTAACCCCTTTATGACATCTTAATGTTGTTCATAACTGCCTGGACGGATGCGGCGGAGTTGTCTCAATTATTCCGCGAATTGATTGCTTCAGATCGTTTAAATTGATCGGTTTCGTCTCTTCCATCTCTTGTATGCAATAACACCACAAAAGAAAAATCAAATCAGATGCAGTAAGTTTAAGTGATCTTGGGGGTCAACGAAATGTAAAATTATTTTGTTGAGAAATTTTCGTTGCAATTCTGCCATTACGTCCCTAGAGATGTGAGACCGTTTTCTTCGAAAAAGTGAAGTCTCATAATGGACCTTGATGAAACTGCACTCATGCTGTTTCGTCTCATGGAGTATCTCTGGGTTATCGTTACTCCATATTTGACAATTTTTTTTATTTACATTCCTGTTTAAGCCAAATATGACTTGTCAGACATAAAAATGCTGTGTATGAAGTTGTCCATTGGGTTCAGTTTGCTTGTAATTTGAATTTTGTAACAAGTTTAAATCTTTATGTTTGCTAATACCAGTTTGAGCAGATTACCTCGTTGTCGAAACGGAAAGATTCAATCGTATGGCGGAAACTGGAGCGCTAATGTTTTTTGGGTCCAAACTGTACGATTTCGATGATAAGGCCTCCTTTCAATTGTTCTACGCTCGAGAAAAGCGTTAAGCAGCCTATTTTTTTTACTGCATGCTTGCACATATGGCTGACACAGACCTAAAATATATAGTACCTGAACGTACTATGAAGGTAAGTACGTTCTTAGTAGCAGAGTTTTTAAACTCTGTTCCACTGACGAACGTATTTCTTTATGGAAAATTCGATTACTTAAACAATGTTGTGCCGGGCATTTCCAAGGAATGTGTAGGTGTCCCGTCTCTGGACACAGATTTATTTTGTTAAAGTGCTAATTTCAAGCCAAAGTGGCTTAGTTCATCTGCAGGTTCGTTGCCTGTAATTCCTTGGTAACCAGGAACCCAACTTAGTTCTACCCTGTTATGTCTGGCCAAAAGTTAATCAGTCTAGTAATGGTTCATCTGCAGGGAATTGTAACTACAAACTCGCCTTAAACTCTCTAAGGACGGAAACTACGGACTCCAAGGAATGATAGCGGCATACTATCCAATTTTTATAAAATCTAAATGCCAATCTGAATGGAATCAAATCATGAGAGAGAAAAAAACTTTTCAATTCCTTTTGGTAGCGTTTTATCAGCTATCCTGTATGTCTATTTCTAGTTTAAGTCTATCTTTGTACTCGATATGCGCATACAAACTGCTACATTTAATAAAAATGTTATTACAATTTCAGATGGCCGATTTGGTGCATATATGCAGGTGCATATACAAAACGATGGTCCGGTTACAATTGAATTAGAATCACCTAATTCAAATGATAAACAAGTCAATGGTGAATGTGCGAGTGAAACTTAGAACTAATAAAACTGATTTAACCCTCTTAAACCAGTATTATTTTTGGTGTAAAATATATTGGGAAAAATTGATTTTTGATAGTTTAACCTCAAATAACCTGAAAAACAAAATGGCCTTGCAGAAGTATCTGCATCATAGCTGAAAAGCACATGTGTATTGTGCTTAACGCCATAACTACCGGACGTGGCTCTAATAAAACTTAAGCTTTTAATTATTGCCTGTTTTGTAGTAAGACATGTACCTTACCACTGGAAGATCGCTCAAGTGTTCTTGAAGTGGACAAATGCATAGTAAAAGCTACATATGTGTATAAGCTGCAGAATGCAATCAATAAATTTAAGGATTGAACGCAAAAATGGCCCATTAAGCTCAATGAGACCAAATCAATGTACGTTAGCCTCCAGAAGGTAACACAGCTAATTATCTAGGAATGGCCTACGATGCGAAATTAAAGTAGAAGGCTTTCAGTCACCGACTTACCTGTGAGCAGTTAGCACCGTTCGTTGTCTATTGTGTGATTGATTTTCTTTGGCTGCCTAGCGCACACACTGGTGTTTTCTGTTATTCCTAACATTTTATTTTATTTATTTTTGTTTGTGACTTTTTTGCCATAACACGTGTGTACACGTGTGTTTCTCCCACGTTGAAAAAAATGTTCACGGGCTGAGTGGATACCGTTTCAGCCATCTACCACTTGATATTTTAAAAATCAATTCACGATACCTTACTTACTTACTTATGTGACGCTGCAGTTCGGGTTGAACTTGGGCCTCAACCAACAAGCCTTTCTAGTTAAGCCGGTCCTTAGATAACTATGTACATCCACCTGTGTACTCCAAGTCGGTTGAGATTCTTTCTTCATGTGCGCTTTAGCCGCACGTTCTTTCGAGGTTCTTTCTCGTCACCTAACGTCCTACATACATATACACATAAGTACAATCACATCAGTTGTCAGCAGAAAATATCTACAGCCCCGCTACAACGTTAACGTTAATGTTAACACACGCAATTTGTGATCTGCACCGCTCATCCGTCTTAACTGGTACCGCACCAATTATGGCTGTAACGAACCATTGTCTAGAATGTTGCGCACATTCTAGCTAACGGCACCCAAAGCTCTTTTGAATTTCATCGCAGCAAATTTTCTCTTCGAAACTCCATTTTCGATCCCACCATTTCTCCATCTATATATAGGTTAGGCTAGGTTAGGTTATATGGCTGGCGGTAGCCAGGACACACTTAGACCAAAAAGTAGGTCCATTCTGATACAACATATTTGGTAGACCGCAGGAAGTCACCGGTTTACTCGGGGGAAAACCTATGTTTATCTCAGGGGGTGTTGTGACTGGGATTTGATTGTGCCTGAAGCGGCTAGGTGTACCGTGAGGGTAGCGGGTGCAAACAAGTATTGGGGGTGACTGATTCAATCGAACCCTTTGTACTGTTATGCAGTTGGTAATTGGCTAGATAGGGTAACTGATTCAGTTTAACCCTAGTGCCGAGGGTACCGTGTAGGTAGTGCGGTGCATAGGAGTGTTAGAGTGACTGATTCAATCGAACTCTTGGTACTCTTAATACCTAGGTGACCCGTGGAGTTAGCGAGGGTGCGTAAGAGTAAAAGAGGTGACTGATTCAATCGAACCCCTTGTACTGTTATGCACTTGAACTAAGTACATAGTATTAATACTAATGGGGAGTTTGGCTTTGCTAGGTAGGGTGACTGATTCAATCGAACCCTTGAACCTAGGTGAACCGTGTAGGTAGCATGGTAGATTTCATAAAGGTATTGCAGGTGAAATACCTACTCAATCAACCTCTGTTACTGATATGCAGTCTATAGTGATGTGTATTTACTAGTGTTAATCTAGTGAGTAGTGAGAGGGTCACCTGTCGCTCTTGGGAGGTGACTGTTGCAGTGCAAACCTCCTATGGGTAGATGGTGACCAATACGATGACGGATGGGGATGGTGATTGAATCACTCTAACCTAATGCTTTGTTGCAGATAACTATGAGTTACTTTACGATGCTAGAAGGTGTAAAATATATATGTGTATTTATATGTGTAGTGTCCGCTGAACCAGTATCTATGTTGGACAGATCACTTAGATCTTCAAAGAAGTAATTCCCTAGTATTTTCTTTCTCATATTAGCTAACGCTGGGCATGTTTCTAGGAGGTGGAGGTTATTTTCCTCTCCTTCCTCATCTCTGCAACTTCTGCAGAAATCGTTTGACAGGACTCCTAATCTGATGGCGTGCCTACCTATCACGCAGTGTCCTGTAATTATTCCTACCGTGAGGCTTATACTTCTTTTATTTAAGGATAGGAGCTTTTTAGTTTTCTTTACGTCTAGTATGGGCCAGATCTTCCTGGTCGATATGCACGTGCTTAAGTTATTCCACCTGTTATTTACGATTTCTTGTGCCTCAGTAGGCATACGAAGTTTTATCGTTTGTATTGGGGGTGCCGGTATGTCTCTGTTATCAGCAAGAAGTGATCCGCTGCCTAGTTTTGCTAGCTCATCTGCTTTGCAGTTGTCTGGAATATCTCTGTGTCCCGGGACCCAGCACAGAGTAATGTAACATCTGTCCGCAATCTCGTTAAGAGATTTATATATAAAATACTTAATTTTTAAGTTAACTTTGTAAGTACTATTTATGTTGATCTTTAAGCATAGCTAGTATTGAGCTTAAAGTGAATAAGTAAATCTTGATATTAACTGGCTAACTGGACAAGTAAATTAAAAATATTTTTTTTATGAATATTGTTTTTATTTCTAAATATATAACTGGTATTGGTATTTTCAACTATTTTTCAGTATAATGTGAACTTAAGTCTAATCTACATCTTATCTCTTAGTTTTATCTTTATTGTTCACAATGTAAAGTATAAGTATTATTTTACAAAGATACTTTTATATAGTATGTATGTTGTTTTAAATATAGTTTTTTTATATTAAATTTTTTTTACCACTTTGTGGTTAATAAAGTGGTGCCATTTACTCGAAACATTTGCTATTTATTAAAAACCGAAAGCTACAAAATATTGAATACATACACATAAGTGGTATTATTTGTTATTCTGAGAAAAGAAAATAACAGCGAGTATTTATTGTAATGGCAGTTAAATGTTGAATTATGTATGAATTTGCATTAATTGTTGTTTATGGAGGTTAAATAATTTTTGTTAAATCATTATGAATTGTTTTTTTTTATTATAACTTTAAATTGTTTTTTTAATCTTTTATTTAATTTATTTAATATTATAACATCGACTAGTAACTTGCTAGATGGAAAATATTTTTTTCTTGCCGATGAAATTTCGCTACAATTTGTTATACATATTTTTTAAGTTTTCATTAATTGGCTTATGAGTTAACAAATAGTGTTTCTGCCTAAAAATGTCACTAGCTAGTAATGATGAACTCGGCGTTGCTGAAATCCTATAATAAACACGTCCTATTGGAGTAACAAGTTGTCAAACTAAATGTACACACATCAATTTGTTGATATAGAAGCTGACTAGCAGTAAACCAAAATTGGGGAAATGAGTTGATGTTGAAGTTTATGGTCACAAATTCAAACTAGCAGTTTCTCTCGATTGATTAACTTCTATCTTTAGGCTCTGCGACGGAGAGTGGCCTATACAATACCTCAATAGATTGTACACAAATGTATTTTCAAGCAAGCAAGCACGTCTTAGGGCTTGCTGAATTACTCGGATTCCCGGAAGTTAAGGTGCTCTTGGTGCTATTAGGTATACAAGGTTCAAAATCTTCGTTCATTGGACCTGATCCCTTATGTGACATACCTTCTTAGAATTTGCTATACAATTTTCTAGATATGCTATACAAGGAAAGAAAATAAGCCAAGAGCTCTCTTACTATCATCTCAAAATTTAGATAAAATTTTTTTAAATTCTTGTGTATATTTCTTAAGAAACTGACAGGTTGCAGTCCTGTAGCAGGCTTAAGCATTTTGATAAGAGTTTCAACTCGGTAATTATAATCCGCTAATAACCTGCGAAAATGAACCCAATGTTCCTGACTTAAGATATATTATCTTAGACAGGATAAAGGTTTGTTTATCTCAAGAAAAGCAGGACATTGTCAGTGTTGAAACATATCTTCGCATTCACGACAGCACTCAAACATTGGAACTTCAATGAAAAATTAATTTTTAGAGAAGAACAACATTTACACGAAGTTAATGGAGGTAGTCACTTAATCTTAAAACGGTCTTCGATCTTTTTCGTGATGAGAACTAAAATTAAATAAGATCTTGTAATTGAACCTGGTAAGCTCATGAGAAAACTATCATAGTAACCTTATTTCCTTTTTTTCAGCAGCATTAAGTGTAGTCTCACCTGAAATAATACCTTTAGGAAATGAGCAAATTGAATTGATCTATAATCACCTCACATCTATCATAACCGGCTTGAAACTGGTATAAAGCAGACAAACTTTCCCCAAACACCTTATCTTTTAAATGAAGCAGTTCCACTTGATGTTCTATCACTTTTATATGCCTTACTTTCTAAAATACCTATTATGCCTACAAACAGTTTCTTTTATAAAGTATCAATAACTCTATGAGCATAAAGTTGTTAAATTACTTTTTCTAATAAATTCTCCAAATTGTTTTTTTTTTCCCCCTTCAATAAAATTCTGAAATAAATTTGAGTACATAAATACATAACATCTCTCTTTATTTTTAATTTTATAGATCAACAGAAGGCAATCGTACATAAGCTCTTTAAATCCTTATCCAATAATGTATACGAGAAAAGAAAGAAAAAGAAATATTATATAAATGAAAGCAATTTTAAATTAGCAAACAAAGGAACGAATCTAAGATAACCATGAAAAAAAAAGAAATGCTGTATTGTCAGAATGGAGACCTGCATATGTTAAGGCTAAAAGGTCTAAAACAACCCTAGACTTCCAGATCGAATTATTACAAATATTTGGCGCAACAGACCGTATGTGGTCCAGCGCCTAGCTTCTGGCGACCATTTGTGTTGTGCGTATTTTTTTTTTGCACAAATGGAAGGAATTTACAGTGTAAAGCTTTCACTTGACAGTTATTACTCTCAAACGTTTGTCAGACATTAACGAGAGGTGGCACCGTTAAAACAAACGTTTGTTGATGTTTTCTAGCATTCGAACCCCGAACCTCTTGCTCAGTAATACAGCACACTAAATACTGAGTACCAAGATAGCGTCCTTACGCCTCTATTATGATCTCTAGTCGTGGATGACTTTATGGTAAGGCTTAATATCTTAAGCTTTAGTGCTTTAGTCTAAGTAGATGTTCTAGTGATAATAATTAAGACAATTAGTGTCAAATTATGCAAGCTGCGCTTCTTGAAGTTTCTAACTGGTGCGCTGGAGAAGTTCTATCGATCAACCCTAACTCTATCCACAAGGAAAAGCAAATTGAATCTTGGGAATCTGACGAAATCCCATTTTAAAAATAAAATCGTAAAGGCAACCAAGGCCATGTGGGCTTGTCGTCGAACGTATGACAAAACTTGAGGTCTATCCCCAAAAGTCACTTGCTGGTTATACATATACGACGGTGGTTAGACCAATTATGAGTTACGCATCTATTTTCTGTTGGACTAAAGTCAAGGAGGTTACAACCATCAATAACCCTAAGCAATACCTGCCTTACGGCAGCCATCGAGGCTATTATCGGGCTGACTCCCTTCCATATTTTGTCAAAAAATGTCATTTTGGTATAAATACTCCTTGTGATCAGGTGGATTACATGGAACTGCTATCCGACTTCCCTGATCTATGTACATACAAATGCCTATCACACTTATCGACTTTATACACAAATTACTTTGGTTTGCTAGGAGGTTTGCGATTGAGATTCTTAGCCAATACTAATATACATAGACCACTGCCTGAGTTTGTCTGATCTGAACGAAAATGTGTGGTATACAAATGGATCAAAAATATATTCCGGCTTTGGTGCTGGGGTATATGGATCCAATCGATCACCCAAAACTGCGTACTGTCACAATAGTTACACCTAGTCATAATAAGTGATTTCCTGCGTGAAGGTAAAACCGGGAAATACAATAGGCTTCCGTAAAATCGTGATGAAATAATGAATATGGGACTTCGCCAATTATGTCCCTGCTAAATATTGCATATAAGATCCTGCCCAGCGGAGTGGCTAAGCGCCGCTATACGCCGGAAAACACGCTGTGATTAGTGCAGTTTTTTTAGTAACACTTCGGAACTTTTTCGAAACATGTAACATGTAAGTATTTTGGCAAAATTTTGGTCTGACACGAAGGATGAAGGTGACGCCCTAAAGAACTTAATCCAACCAGTCCTAGATATAAATATATGAAGAGTGCTGGGTTATAAAACGGAGCAGATCTTCAGTTCCTTCGAAAGAAAAGTGTTTCGTCGAGTATTCGGTCCCATATGCAGAGGTCGAGGTTCGAATCTCAGAAAACAGTAAAAATTTATTAACTGTCCCACAAAGAACTGTAAACTCTATGAGTTGTACTAAGATGTGAGTGTGGTCCAAAAGGCAAAAACACGTCAACTACATTCGTACGTTCGGCTGCATCAAGCCAATGGACGACAATGCTCCTGCCAAGAGTCTTCAAAGCCCAGCAACCAGGTTCGAGACGACAAGGAAGACCGAACCTCCTTTATAAGGATCAAGCAATCGCAGATGCCAGGATGCTTGGTCTGGCAAACTGGCTGCAACGTGCCTGAGACTTAAGGGGATGGAAGGCCGATAAGAAAGTAATGATTTTCTGACTGAGTATTATCTCGAATAAACAGAGAACAGGTCACGTACCAATAGACTACAAAATGTAGAATATGACTACATCTTATAAGAAAATGCAAATGTCAAGCATAAAATATAAAGGGAAATCGAGAATACATATTGGCAACAAATTTTTAAAAAAATCCCAACTACCGCAACTACAAAAATTTAAATAAATTAATTAAAAAATATGCTAAGGTCACTAATATGAAATTAAATACATAGTAACGGGTCTTCCATTAAGGGCTTACATTTAAGATTTAGCGGTATTTTCGATCTTTCAAATATAGAGTCGCCATACCTTGACAGCTGTTAAGTAAAAACTAAAAACAATGTTAGTCGAAAACATTGCTGCTATCTATAACTGAGTGTCGCTGAAAACTCAAGTTTGTTCATTAAAAGGCGTTCGCGGCAATTAAGCACATCCCAAATCAGCCTAAAATTGCATTTTATACATATGTATAAGGATCTTGGAATGCGTGCTTACAATACAGGACGTACTGTCAAATATAGGGATTCGTTTATAAGCCGAACGACACGTATGTGGAACGATCTTCCAGGAGCTGTATTTCCTCATCGGTACAACATCCAAACATTTAAAGCCAACGTGCACCGGTATCTCCTCTGTTCCTCTTTCCCCTCTTTCCAAACGCCCGTGCCCTGAATATTCAGAATAAGGGTATTCATACCCCCTTTGGTGCGCGCCAATTATATAAAAAAAAAAAAAATTAATTTCAAAAAATCGTGAGCAACGAGTCTCATTTCCATCTACATGATTTCGCTTAAAAGCAGAACTATCGCATTTGGGACACCAAAAACTCAAGAGTTATTGTCAAACGAGTGAGTTTATGGGTTCGCTGCATCATCAGCTCATTTCTTTGAAAAAAAAATCAAATCAGATACCACTGCCAGTCACACCAGATACCACGCACTACAAAAAAAAAACTAACCGATTTTTTTCACCTGATGGCAAGGAACTAGTCTTGATTGATATTTATTTCAAGAAGGATGGGGCTACGAACCAAGCAAGCAGTGAAACAACCGCATTATTGCACCAGAAATTACGCGATTCCAGGACAGCAATCGGCCGCCTGGATCGTGTGAGTTAACTCTGCTAGATTTCTTCTTTTACGTTAAGGATAAAGTTAAGTAATCCATAAAGGATTTAAACACTCAAAGAAAATATAAGAGCTGTTATTTGCCAAATCGAGCCGCAATTGTTCAAAAATATCATGCAAAATATTTTCAAAAGGATGATCACTTAGAAGAGAAGCAGAGCTGAACGTTTATCAGATATCGTATCCCACATGAAATGATGGTTTATACATTAAAATCAAACAAAAATATCCCCACTCTTAGAGAAAAACTTTTTTTTTAACTAATTTAAAATGTAAGCTCTTAATGGTAGAACCCTTACATATTTACTAAAAAATCAAATAAAAAAACATGCTTGTATTTTATTTAAATAATGTTTTTTATTAAACAAATCGATTTTGTTTTATTGAGAATATTTTACAATATAATATGTAAATGTAATTTATGTGTATAGTTAAAAAAATATTATATTAAAAGAAATAAAATGAAAATGAGGCGAATGGTATAAAATGATGTAATAGTCTGACAAAAAAAGTATATTTTTTTAAGATAAAGAAGTACAAAATATATTGAAAATGTATATGATGAAAAGTTCTACACAATAAAATTTGAGAAAATCAAAGAAAAAAATTTCACAAAAATTATTATTTGTTAAATCCTTGCGAGTGTCTTTTAAACAAATAAAATAAATGATATTAATTATGAACTAATGAAAAGTATAATGAAAGTATTGTGATTGAAAACATATTTGAAATTAGTATTAACTTTTTTAACTATTTTTTGGGGGAAATACGATTTAATTTTCGTTTCAAAAATGTTGAGCAACTTTTTTTTTTTAATTTTATCATATTTCCCTTAAAACAATATTTTTACTTAAGGCCCAAACAATGTTTTGTTTTTTTTTTATATAAACGTACGTCAGTCGAGTGTAAAAAAGAAAATATTAATTATAAGATACACTTCTTATATATTTTTTTTTTTCGTTAAATTACTAAATATATAGATGTCGTAACTATGCATAAAAAAGAAGATTGAATATATTAAGAAAATTATGCAGATTATAGAACAACTAAATTGCTTCTTTGAAAAAAAAAGATAAAAAATTGTTTCTTTTCGTCGCTTTAAATTTTTATAAATTTTTGTTTCATTACTTTTACTATTCTCCTCTGTTTGTTTTTAGCGTTTCAGCATTTTATTCGTTTTAATTTTATATTTTATCAAATAAAATTAATTGATACATTTTTCAGAAGATTAGAGCACAAGAGTTTTCGTATGATGTTGTGTCGTTAAACAAAAATTCGTTACTCGTAGAAATTAGAAAGTGAACCAAAAATTGATTACCGCACGAGTTAAATTCTCTTCTAGATTTTGGAAAATATTTGATTTCTTTTTTTTCAATTGGAATACGGATTTTTTTAATTCTCTTTTTGCTTGAGATTAAGAATACATATTTTTAAGTCCTAAATGTCTGTTTTAATGATTCTAAATGTTTTTCTTTTCTAAATGCATTTCGCGATATTTGATTTTTAAAAATATTTTATTGGTTTTAGCAAATGTTATTTATTATCGTTTTTTATTTATTATTTATTTATTTTTTGTTTATTTTGTGACAAAATTGATGATGATTGCGCATGCAATCTATCTACCAGAGTCCGGAAGAGAAGCCACCAGGTGGAATGCGATTTTTGTTAATCACTTGGTTGGCACCATTTAGACTTGGGATGGTTGTGTTAATTTCAGCTCCAGCTGGTTTGTATCCTTCTCCAGTGACGGGATTCCCATCTAGAAAAAAAAAAAAAATAATGAATGGTAATATATAATCATTTAAAAATTTAATTATAAACAAATCATTAAAAATGGTTAAGGAAATTTTATTGAGATGCTGTGAAGAATTTACATATACGTACATACATATACAACTTTTTAATTTTAAAACTAAGGAAATGTACATATATATGTGTATCTTACTTTTATTTCTCATCGCAAACTGAAAATGATAAATAAAACTAATGACTATTGTCTGAGCTAATGATATGAGTAAATTGGATTCTAAAGGAAGTACCTAAGTACGTTATTTCGGTGTTGGTAACACTTACATGTTCGAGGTACTACCGGATATGTAGTGCCCAAACTCTAAGTAGTAAAAAATGTATTACTCTGGGATACATTGAACGAAATTTTGTATAGTGAGTTCTATGTCGCGGAATTTAAAAATAATTTTCTAATGTAAGGAAATTCATAACGTTCGTGAAACTGGCATGTTTATGGATAACAAAAGCTATACGCGTCCTATGCTATGCTCGTCCGGTACGCGCTGGTGGCAGTTAAATGGACACAGCCTATGGCGCGAAGACCAGTCTATTACGAAATAAGCCATGCAGTAGATTCCGTTCACCCAGACAGGCAGAACTGCGAGACGAGACAATTTCATGATTAAGGTTTCTGTTGAGAGAAAGGGCCGGACATGTACACAGTTAGTGAACACACTCCTTTTCGCTTCTCTCGCTCTTCGCCACTTACAGAAATCGTTTCAAAGAGACCAAGTCTTGTGCCTAATAATGATACTTATCATAGTGCTAATGTTCAATATTTTATGCGGAAGTAAACTTTTAGAGCGTTTCAGACTTAATTTGAAAAAAATCTGCTTTGTAGTCTGGCGATTCTGTCGTGGTCACTAACTCATCAATAATTGTGGTCACTGCTCGTATTCAGCTCAAGAGATAGCTTACAAGAAATTAAATTCCCCATATCGGGCTTTGCAGCAACGTACGTGCGTTCTTATTCAGCCTTACAGTTGATGCGAGTTATCATGTCGTCAATGAATGAAATTATGATGGTGAGTCTGATTTCAATGTTCTTATAACTCTTTGGCTGCCCTTGGGAATTCTAATATCTCTGACATACATAACATTTCTATTTGACCAAGACTCCTTCTTTAAACACCATTTTCGCCAGGAATATACAGCATTATCCAAGAAGCCGTAGTATCAGAGAAAACATTTAGTTATTAGTTTTACAATTGGTGGTACAAGTGTATTAAATGATTTGTCTGATAGTTACATGAAATTAGTTCGATAAAATTGAGGAAGTGTAGGGTGGGTGTAGTCTTTTTTTTGACTTTGTATTGACTGTATCCTAACATATTATACTCCATACCGAACAATGAGTTTTCAATGGCAGTTTTAAAAATATGGAGCTTTGGAACACGCTTGTCGAGATGGAAACAACTGTGTCGTGTCTATGCTGCTACAAAGCTACCAATACCAATCAAGCTTTTAAGTTTTTTTTAAATGCGTCCCATGGTAATTATTTGTTATGAAAATGGTAATAGTACTCGCAAAAGTGTATGGAGAAGCATTTGATTACAACGATAAAAAGTACAAAGTAGGTTGAAACATTGTCCTGCTCCAATATACTAGAAATCTGTAAGTACATTTATATCCGGCTTTGGAGCCACTGATGGTCAGAGAAATTATTACTGAAGGGTAGTGTCGTCGTGGGCGCCGTGGCTCAAATGATTAGTGCGTTGGATCGCTGAGCGAGAGGTTCGACGTTCGAATCCCAGAAACACCGTAAAGTTTTTTCACGGTCCCAACTCTCGCGAATGTCTGACAAACGTTCGAGAGTTATAACTGTCAAGAGAAAGCTTCTCAATTTGCCTTTCGGATATGGCTCTAAACTGTAGGTCCCTTCCATTTGTGTGAAAAAATATAACACGCACAACACGAATGGTCGCGAGAAGCTAGGCCCTGGACGTATGTATATACATACGTCTGTTGCGCCAAGTATTCGTATTTGTGTCTTAAAATTCGCTACTGATATCACTACATATGATTATGGTAAAGGGGATCAATTTGTGGAAAATTGACCGAGGCATCTATTTTGATCGCAACATCTTTCGCAAGATTATGTTGGCTTTAACCGATAGCCGGTAAATATTCAACTGAATTGACCATTTGGTGATCAATCGAAGCTTTGGAAGATCAAAACACGTTAGTGACTCGAGCTCAACGTGTTTACGAAATTAGTCAAAATGCAAGAGCTCAAGATTATCTCCGGGTACATAGAATCGCGTCGAAGAAAATATTTCACTCAACTTAGTACTCAAGACTACATCAACCTCCTTGAGTCGCAAGTCAGCGAAACATCAAATAGATGCGGCAAAATGAACTGATGAAATCGGTCCAACCGCCTAAGGAAATCAAATCGTTTGAAGGGTGTTTATAATTCTTTTGTTTTTTAAGTATTAAACAAAATTCAGCGCACAACTACAAACAACAGTTAAAATACCTCTGCCCTTAGTATTTCGACGAGCCCATTGTCCATCGTCTCCTAGACCCAATCCTGTAATAGGATTTCGTGGAGTAGATTTTTCTAATGCACTTGGGGCGCTTGTAGTCGTCTGTATAGCTGAAATCGAAGACGCTATTGATTTTGTGTCTTCAGAGTCATTCACTGCTGAATTTGAGGGACCACCATCAACTTGTGTCTTCTCTTTCGACGATGAACTGATTGCTGATAGATTATTAATAGATTCTTCATTTGACTCCACTTGAGCATCTTTTTGAACATCTTTTTGAATGTCATTTTCGTCAACGGCAGGACGTGGGGATAAAACAACATTAATTTCTTCTTGTCCTGCAACATGAATCGTTTGTAGTTTTTCGATTGTGTGTTGAATGTTTTAGAAAGAAAATAGTCGAATTTCTGTTCGAAATATGCGAATGAATTCGTTTTTACTTTGAGGTGGCGCAAATTAACGGAGCCGACCACTACCTCAATTTTGGTAAAAATATACAATCGCACATATTTCTAAGTTGCCATATTTTCCTTTAAGCCTATTATGATACTGCCTTATGATCTTTTTTTACCTGTGAAGTGAAGTAAAAAGACCTTAAGTTCATAGTGACATAGACCTACATAATAATCGAAGATTCGATGACAGAAATTCGTCTTCGTTGTTCAAATATTCGCACTCAAAAGCCGTTTTCAATAATATTGTAAGTCGAACACTTAACAATACTCAGAAATAATCGAAAATGTTTAGTAAATTGGTAGCTGCTTGAATTTCGAAATCGCAAATTTTTACCATTACATTTTTCTCGTTAAAGCGCTGTTTATTTCCGGGTTAGAATTGATCGGATATTTTGAAGGAATCCCTAATACATATATTCGAAATTTTTTTTGATACATATATTAGAAGTTTTCGTGCAAATTGTGAAAAATCCCTTTCCATTCATTTTGCGGTGTATTCGGGAATAATTAAATATTCGAAGATTTTAATAACAACTTTCACAATTGAGATATTCACTGTTATTTTAAGATATATTATCGTTGATTATATTACGGAGACGGTTTAAGAAAAACGTATTGGTTTGTAGCAGACCAGCTAAGAAGTAGAAATTGACTAATGCGATAGGCCAACCGAAATAAAATTGGGTGCATTGGGTACAGTATCAGGAACCATTACCGCAGCTATTGAAACAAGATCAGTTTTTTTTATTAATTCCACTACCTTTTGTATGAAATATGAAACAGATTTCGTAAAAACTATTTTCCTTAGGCACGGCCAAGCATCAGTCCCCCGAGGGTTCGAGCCAATTTAAATCGTTGAGGAAAAAAGAAAAAGCTCATTTCAATATATGTACATATATACATAAGTGTTCTTCGGGATTATTTGGAAACATTCGATCATCAAGGGGAAGTACAACTTCATACTAGATGAAGCCCGTGCCACACAAAAAAAACAGCATAAACTTGGAACTCCATGGATTTGTAAGTCGTAGGCGCGGTGGCTTAGTGGGTTGGATTACTGAGCAGGAGGTTTGAGGTTCGAATCCCAGGATCTGGACTATATACGGTCTGTTGCGCCAAGTATTTTTATTTTAATTTGGAAGTCTTACATTAGCCTGGTAATTTCCCGGATTTAAAACCAATCGATAACTACTGGCCGTACCTAAATCACGGAGTCGAAAGCAATCGGAAGCTAATGTCGAAATTCTACGTTAAGTTTTCTTCAGTACACCCATTATACATATATTATTAGCTCTTGTAATTATAGTAATATGATGAAAGAATTATGTACATACTTATGTACATATTAATATTCGAATATGAATTGCAAAAAATTCGATTATACTGTTTTTTGTTGGAGGTCAAAACCAAAACGTATAAAGGAAAGTCCATCGGTCATAATTCAGTTGTCACATACTGCATTTAGCAATGTATGATAACATGTTAGAGGAGATTATTTTAATTTCTGCAGGCACTTTCATAGACCTTTAATAATTTAAGTTTCTTTTTACATCGAAACGAAACGAAAAATGAATAAATATGCCTTCTTTAGGTGAATATGTTGTATAAATAAATGTTTAAGCATAAAACTCGGGTGCATGCAAACAAATATTTTTCTGAACTAAATGCAATAATTATGACAAAAAGAAATAATTTAAAAACAAATAGAACAACGCGTGGATAACACTTGAAATACCTCTGCGAACATATCGACGTGCTCCCTGACCATCATCTTCTAGACCCGATCCTGTGATGGGATTACGTGAAGCAGATTTTTCTGATCCACTAGTTGTACTATTAGTCTTCTGTAAAGACGAAGTCGAAGTGGTTACTTTTGAGCTTGAATCTTCAGAGCTTAACCCAGCTGTGCGTATTGGAATATGACCATCACCATGTGCTTTCTCAGATACTTTTGACGATGAACTTCTTGCTGAGAGATTATCTTTGGATTTTTCATTTGATACTACCTGTACATCTTTTTCAATGCCATTTTCAGTGGCAAGACGTGGTGATGAAATAACAGAGGTTTCTTCCGGTTCTGCAACATTAATCGTTGGTGCGATCAGATTGCGTACAAAAAATGTGTTAATTTTTTTTTATATAGATTGAATATTCTACTGAATGGGCTTGTGTGTACATGATTGAAAATAAAACAATGTATTTACGGTTTTGATTATATAAACATTTACAGAAGCGAAAATAAAAATATATGCACAGTTCTAAAATAAAATATTGAATCTTCTATTACTTACTACCACTCATCTTTCGGTAGAATGCTTGCGGCGTGCAAAAAAAAGTTTGATTAATTTAATTTTGATTGCGCTTCGTTGTGGTGATGCAGTGAATAAGCACAGCAAATAAAAGCCAAAGACTGGACGATATAGAAAAAGATATTTAATTCTATAAAATTAAAAAAAATATATTCCCTCTTTTATTCTACAATAAAAAAAAAAATTGATGACAACAATCACGAGGATTGTTTATTTAGTTTTTGTTTTTTTTGATATTTTATTTTTGTTCATAAGATATACTACATTCAAAAAGAAGAACCGATTGGAAAACCGTACAACCTAAGTAGGGATACTTTGGTAGTAAGACACTGAGCAAAGAACGCCCACGAAGAACCGGTTCAATATCCAAATCACGTCAAGCGAAGGGTTTACTTGTCGACCAAGAAAGGGAAAAGCCCTAGTGGGAAAATGGACCGATTCAACTATTGACGACCCCAGCAAACGTACAACGGCAACGATTAAAAATTACTGCACGTGTAATGTTCATACACTACAGAGACCACCGATATCCTCTAAAGCTACATATTAAGCGAATATAACCGCTTTTCAGGAAGTGCGTTTGGATGGACCGGATATTCGAAAAACGAGTACCTGCGACATCTACTATGGTAACTTCTACTACGAGCAGAGACAGTGGTTGTTTGGATGCGGCTTTGCTGTCAGACGTAGGACAAAAAGCTTTGAGCTTCCGCCACGTAAGTGAACGAGTGATGACGATTCAAATCAACGTTCAATTTCATAAATCAACCTCATTTCTGTTCACGCCCCTCACATAGGAAAAAGACGATAACCAAGGATTGTTTTTACGAACTCCTCGAGAAAATCTACGAGCAATGCTCAAGATATGAAGTTAAGACAGTCTTAGGAAATTTCAATGCCAAGATCGGAAAGGAGGACATCTTTGGTAAGACCATTAAAAGACATACATATATACATATGTATGTAGTTTGCACGACATTACCTCCGTAAACGGATTCAGGCTTATTGTCTTTGCCGCGAGCTAAAACTTGGTAGCACGAAATTCCCACTTCACAACATATACAAGGTAACTTGGAAGCTTTTGCCGATCCAGTCTTCCTAGAGCTCTCAAGAAGTCACCCAACAGCAGTAGTAATATTAGAACCCTCAGAAGGTAGCACTGCCAGCAAGATATCAGGAATGCGCCGACTAATTTGCTAGGTTTCAACCCACAATCTACGCACAGGCGAAAAACATTATATCATAAGCGGCAAAAATAGATGTGGTTGTAAACGACGATAAAAGGAAATATAAGCTGTCTAAGGACACTGAGACATAAAACCTCGGCCAGAACATTACGATGGACAACTATAACTTCGTGGTAGGCTCTAATATAAATTTTTCCAAATAAAAAAAAGTTCCAACGTAGAATAAGACTCGGCAATCGCTTTTAATATGGCTTTAGAATACAGCGTTTTAGCAACGCCTTATGGAGAAGGATCAAGGTGGCGTTATACATGACCCTCATTATCCAAAGTCGGATAAAGGCGCACTTAGATTCATTGAGAGAAGTTTTGGGTTCGATTTAAGGGTTAACCTGGCTTGACGGTTCATGGAGGAAAAGATTTAACCACGAACTATACAAGCTGTACAGCAAGATACGTGTACAACGATTAAGACGGCTAGGTCAAAGCGAACGAACATCATTTCCATCAATGAGGGACCAAAAAAAATGGATGCCCAGTTAAACTTCACCATATTTTCATCGACTTTCAAGTCACGTACCGTACAGTGGCAGTTTTCATCATTTAGGGCTCTACAATATATGTTTATGGCATGTGCCCGGGATATTAGTGAATGCAAGGCTACATGGACTCTTCGATGGTGGTCTTTGGGCAGTTATTTTCATTAAAGGATATTAAAAATCTAAAAAAAAAAAAAACCAAAAATAATGTAAATGTCTATCGGTTTGAGAGATACTTATGTTGTCAACTATTTTGTGGAGCATATTAGTCGATTCATTTCTTTGTACCATCCAAAGAACGGATGAGGTTTTGAACAACCATTGTGACTGTTTCCAGAAACATGGAGAGGACAAAGCCATGGTTAACATCACTTAAGAAGTCTAAATACAAAGAGCTTTGCTAATATAGTCTGCTTGAGAACAACAAGATTTGAACAATAAAGAGATTGCCGTGCTAGGTTGCATGCCTGCAAGTTATTTCCATGTCAGCCGTTCCTCGCCAGTCTGTCTGTCATTTCGTTCCCTTCTACTGCAGTGAGTCTATGGACGCAGCAGAGTAAGTCTATGTGCTGATTAATAGCTCTAAGTGCGGTAAGGCAATTCTTAACAAATTTTTAGATCTGTTTATGTTTATGAGATTAGATTGCAGCGCTTTTAGTTCTGATTTTCTAGTCACATAGAGGGTTATATTCATGTCTCGTAAAATCTTGCTATCCCCAGGCTGAGAAGGCCGATAGGGTAGAGAAATAGAAGGTGACCCTTTTGTGAGAGGCAGATACACCAGCTAAGAAAAACTACAAAAAAAAAATAAAAATCAACACTCCATGTTTTTTAAGAAATAATGAAAGTCAAAGAAAACCTTTCTACCAGAAATTTTAACAGGAAGGGTCTAAAACCCGCATTGCCTTAAATAGGAATACTTTGAGAATACTTATGGAGGTCTTACCGGAACACTATAAGTAACTACGAAACGGAAAAAAGTTATATGCAAAGGAACTATGGGTCTTTGATCATCAACTGAATAAGCTACCTAAGAGCCTATGAGAAGGACAAGAGAAATTTTCCAATTAAAATAAAGGTTAACGAGGGACTTTAGTTCGAAAACAGCCTGCGCTTACAGCAGAACAGATCTTTTACATCATATTCCGTCCAAGACTATAGAAACACATACACAAGTTAAGTGAGAATGTATCTCGTTATAAGGATGATTAAATAGGTCCAAGCCACAAGATTTCGTTGGGCCATCTTGAACTAATTAACGTAATCTTTCGAACATAAACTACTTTCTGTACGTTAAGTACAAAATTCCTATTTAACCACACGCAACATTTAGAAAACACACAAAAATCCAAAGCCTCACCTGTCTTTGAGAGACCATTCATCTTTAAATTCTCAGTGGAAGAAGAAACAGATGATGCCGATGATGATGAACCACCATTCTCCGATTTGCCATTCCTACCATTGCTAGCATGAAGTCCATTACCGTTGGCTGCGCCATTGCCATTCTCAGCAGCAGCAGCAGCAGCGGCAGCAGCAGTTCCACCAAATGGAATGCTACTCTTCATGTGGTTCTTAGCTGGTGTGAATGGACGCTCTGGATCACCAAAAAGACGGGTGTATGAGTCCACATTCTTTTGACCGCGACGTGGCTGGTCACCTGGAAAAATAAATTAAATTGGTTAGCCGCATATCCATTCGATAATGGTTTAAACTACAAGTAACTATTAATATTTGTTGCATGCAAATAGAGCTATTTTTGTTTTATTATTATATTCGGTGATTTTAATTGAGGTGGATTGTAGATGTTATTCGTGCTGGTATTAATAATAAGTATACAGCAACGCCCCCTTTCGGGGTAACTTAACTGAACGGAAGATACACTTTTTTACCAGATGAATACCCTGCAATTTTGCGGGCTACTTATCGTTTGCAATGGCGGAAAATTCAAAGCCACTATTCATTTTCATCGTAATTGGATTCCAGCTGTTGCATTGCCTACAGGTGCTGGTCTAGGCGATGGTGTTAGCCATATTGGTTGATAGAAAAAAAAACAAAAACACAATCGAAATGAAAATGAGTTAAAAGCCCGCAGCTTCGATCCTATATCAATACACCAGCAGAGTATTTCTTGACCAACTGTGTAAACTGTATGTTGTGGGAATTTGCCTTCAAAGAATAGCGGTAGGTCATACTTTCCCCGGGATATTCATAGCTATCTGGGATCCCTCCAACCGTTCATTTAACACTTTCATTCAATACAATTGTTGTTCAGTGGTTGGTTGAATGTCAAAAAGAAAAAGGGTGTGGTGGTGAGATGGTGTTTCGCACATATTTTTACGGGCCATTTAAAATTACTAAAAGTGTGCAGCTAAGCCTGAGCGTTGTTATTTCTTTTGGCACGCTTTTCATGGACGTTGCCAGTGAAACTAATTTGAGAAAAAAAAAATATTAATTTAACGATCTATTAAAGTGATATGAAGATAGAAAGAAATCTCTTACAAGAACTGACTGTAATTTGTGAGTGAGCTATAAAAGCGCGAATCGCTTTAAATGTTATATTTACAACTTTGTTAAGCATTTCAGACGTTTCAATGCAAATGAGTGGCGTTTAAATAGGAATTTTAGCGTTTTGCTTACACTGTTGGTGAGCCTATTAATGGAATTGGATATAGCTTCAACAACTGCGGAGTTTACAACTTACGGTTACGGTTTGAATATAAGTCAAATCCACATAAGGCAGGCAAATTTGTTGAAGCTTTAGGATTTTTTCTTTTAAAAAGTTGTGATGGTTCATAGGACAAAGAGAGACATAGAAATAAGGACGCCGTCCTACACCTTAAAGCCTTAACATATAGCTGCTCATAACAACATCATAACCATTTGGATCACAAGAGAATATGTATCTACAGGTGGTAATAAACGCGCGGATGAGCTTGCAAGACGCGGCTCTACATTACCATTCTGTGAATTACCTGTTACTACTTTCTATTTTCTGAGTGCGATCTAAAAATTCACCACTACTTGTGGTTTACTGTTAGGAAAATCTTGTGCGTGAGGTGATTCGTGAATGCTAGACCCAGTCTTTAAGCAGAGGTAAACTACATGAGGTGGATATACGTATGTACCTTTACTTATTTCATGTCTTTTACTCTATTCTTGCCGGTGAACCATATGGCCTAGTTCAACAATTTCTCCCTCGCTCTCCGATCTATTTCTTTGTGTCTGACAGCACCCTGGATTTCGCCTATTCTTTGACGTACGGATTCAACTATGTGGAGTCTCATGGGAAAGTATAATTCTCCAATTGGAATGCGAAAAAACGAGTTCTCCTTTCTGCTAGTAATATTTATGTATATCTGGCAGGCCGCAGTCAACTCATATTATGTCATAGTCTTTCGTCAGTCACTGCAGGCAACCGATGAGGGGGAGAAAGATGTTTAATTTTATGAACTTATCGGAAAGACTACAACCAACGGTCGGAGAACTGCCTTTAGAAAACTACCTTTGCTGTGGAAGAAACACCTTGCAGCAGATGGAAATTAACTGGCGGAGAGCATACACCACATCATTTCAACAATGTGTTCAGATGAGTGAGTGCCTTGTGAATGGAATATCAGCATCGTTTGCCCGATCCTCAAATCTGCCATTCGTAAGCAAACTGATTGGTCTATATCAGTGTGGCTTTAGGCAAGAAAAGTCCGCCATCGATCAAATATTCACACTACGGCAGATTTTGGTAAAAACCCAGGAGCTTATCCACCACCTTTTCATCGATTTCAAGACCGTGTATGAAAGAAGAGCTATACAGAGCAATGTCTAGTTATCGAGAACTTTGATGTCAAAATAGTATTCAGGCAAGGTGATGCGCTGTCATGCTACTTCTTTAACATCGTTCTTGAAATAATAGTGCAAAACTCACGCCCCAACACCAGAGGAACAATCTTTCAAAAGAACGTCAGTGGTGTTTTTGTGAGTATTGAGACGTATCCGCTTTTAATTCAGAGAACGACACAAGCGCTGAGATCCAACGGAGAATAATTCTTGGAAACCTTTGTTTCTTTGGGGTAAGAAGGCAATTGAGTAGCAGAGCCCACTCTTGAACTCAATTCTCAATTGCGGAAAGGCATGAAATTTGTCAAAAGTGGATGAAGTTGCTCTTGGCTGTTTCGAAAGGAAAAGTCTTTGGTTGATTTTCGGAGGAGGAGGAGATGTTCTTTACCCAAAAACCAAAATACCGACCTTCACGTTTCCACGGCTATACAACCAATTTCTCTCTTGATCCTCCAGTGCTAAATATATAGGAATGGTACTTGACCTAAAACTAAGCTGGAAAGCTAACATACACCAGCGGGTTATGAAAGCTTGCATGGCTTCCTGTGCTTGCAGCAAAACCTTCGGCAAGTAGTGGGGACTTCGTCCGAAGATGGTTTTATTGATGTACACCACGGTGGCACGCCATATACTTTCCTATGGGTGACTAGTTCGGTGGCCCGCGTTAAGTAACTATAACTGTTGAATTAATCAACAAAATGCAGAGAACTATGGGTTAAGGTACAACTAGGACCGTGAGAATATGCCTCATGCCTTAAATGTATAATTACATATTTTACCACTTGACCTTCATATTCTGTGTATATCAGGACATAGTGAAACGGGGTACCAAAACATCCGGTAATAGATACCAGCTACCACCAGATCTGACAGCAGCTCTAACCGACTACTCAATACCCAAACTGAACTTTAGGAACGACACATCAGTGTCAGTTTCCCATCCAGAGCAGAGTGGGGAAAAATGCGAAGTAACAAATGAGAATGAAAGCCCAATCTTCACCGATGTTTGAAAATTGAACTGTGTAAGGGCGCCTGATATCAAAATCACACCGGCTTCCTGATTCATACAGCGTCTTCTAGAGAGAAGTACTTTCTGTCAGAGAGAGTTCCACATAGGGACTCGCCTCGCTGCGTCATCAGTTCAGGACTAGTTTCCTCTGGTTGTCGGGACACAGTCACATACATAGATGGGAACGAGCGAGCTGAAGAACTAACAAAGTGAGATCTACTTTGACAGATTCCTTGCAGAAGCGGTACATGTACCCTTGGAGACTCTCAAGGGTAGTATACTCGCGCATTTTCTATCAAAAACCAACAACAGACGGTATGGGTTGTGGAAATGCGAGGCATCTCGTGCTGCCCTGACTTGCAATCTTGCCTAATAAGAGATCGTTAGAGGGAAGAGGTACAGCAAAGTAGTTCCCTTGATGGAATCAACGGTGATATCCACAGTCAGACTAGCGCAAGCCTTACTGCAGCTACTCCGATATATTTGGAGCTCAGGTCAGTAAGGAACTTTCAAGACTAAAGTAGGGTCTTGAAAAAGAAATGACGGCGGCGATAATACACCCGAAGTGGGTTATTGGCATTGGCTCACCGGCCCCTCGTCCTAGGGATTGTACAATTGTACATATGAGGATCTGACAGTCAAGGTAGGGTTTTGTGCCGTCGGTGTATGTACTTCCATACTACATAAAAAATCTAGTTGTGAAACAACGAATAGCCTCAGATGATAGATGACCATAATGTTGACGACCCTGACAAACGAAATAAGGACAACGATTTTCGGATATTCACGTAGAATGTTCGGACCCTTAACAGGCCGCTTGCAACTGAACAGTAAACAAATGCCTTAGACTGCCACAAAGCAGATATTACAGCCATCCAGGAAGAGCTCTCTGCTTCCACCGTCTTTTTATCCATTTTAAGGACGCATATGACAGTATTTACAAAGACGAGCTATACAGACCCATGTCCCTGTTTGGTATCCCTGCCAACCTCGTCCGTTTGGGCAGGGTGACAACGGTGAACGCTCGCTGCTCCATCACGCCGACGATAAAGACATACATATGTAAATAGCAGTAAATGTGGGCAAAATTAAGTATGTATATGCTGTCAACAAGACATACAAAAGCTATAACTCTGAGGTAGTAAGGAACTTTGATTACCTTGGGTCTGCTATATCAGCAGAAATAAGCGCAAATAATTCTTGTTAATTGCTGTTCGTTTGAGCTAAAAAAGCAATTGAGTAGTAAGGACCTGTCCCTAGCAACTAGGGACAAAATCTTAATCATCCCAGTCCTGCTTTCTGGCGCTGAAGCATAAACACTGTCGAAAGCGAATGAAGATATCTTCGGTCGTTTCGAGAGAAAAATTCTTCGTAAGATATTCGGTCCCGTTTGCGTTGATTCAACGATGAAATATACGAGAAATGAAATATAGATGAAGAGCGCCATCGACCGAGTCAAAAAACTGCACATCGCTTAAGTTTTTGAATCTAACCCGGAGGGATAACGCAATAGAGGACGACATCCCCTAAGGTAGCGCGCACAAGTGAAAGAGGACCTCAACCTCAACCAACTTGGAGTGCGCAACTGGAAGCAGTTAGCTAAGGACCGGGCTAACTAGGGAGGCCTGTTGGGTGAGGTCCAGGTTCATCAATGCCACATGGTGGATCTAAACATCTGCTTTCTTATCCCTCTATCTCTAAAGTAAAACCTTTGATTAACAGCCGATAGGTCACGTGAGCTGTGGCATTAAAACCGTCCTAAAACGCTACATAAGTAGGTTTCAGCATGGAATGTTGTTACCTACATACCTACCTCAGGTTTTTTTCCTTGAATTATTAAGTACTTTTTGTACATGTAAAACGATATTCAACGGTTTTGTTTTAATTATTTCCTTTCAATTAAATTATATTTAGTTTACGTGGTGGACAAATACTTATGGGCGGTAGTGTACGACTACTAATAACATTTGCCAATTTATCGAAATTAGTTGTTAAGACTTGATTGTTGTGCAACAAAATAATCCTAAATTCAGTGTCTTTAAAACAAAATGTTTTTTAGAGTGAAATGTGTGAACTTTTATCAACTCGTTGATACTAAGACAAAAAGATTTAAGTTAAATATGGGGATTAACTAAAAATTAATTTATGTTATCGTTAACGCAGCATTTCAGTGAAATTCCAAGGAACGAACGTGTATAATAATTTGTTATCTGAACATGTGATTTTAGAAGTTATTTTAACAATATCGTTTTTGAAAGACAACACAATAAACAAAATGATTTTGAAATATACCAATGAAATAGAATCTGTGAATTCCTTGCCGGACTGCAAAGAGACAGAAGAAAAACAAAAAACAAAAAACAAAACAAACGAAATCGAAAATTTTGCATTATTATTCATATCTATTAACAATAAAATACTTAGCATTTATTTGCTCAATAAATAATTTTCTTACAATACACGGGATAAACAATAAGTTTTTGAAAAAAAAAACCGTTTAACTAACCCCTTAAGCATGGAATAAAGTTTAGATAATCAGAACAGCTCAGGTTCAAAATAGCAACAAAAGATGTTTATAAAAGGTTATTAGAACACGATTCAGGATCGCTGGATGTTAATTTTTTTATTCATTTAGTTTAGTTCAAACCAACAGCTGTCAGTTTAAAGAAGGCCACGTAGGGTAATACGAAAGAGTCTACGTTGTGCAGATCCAATTCTAAGAGAAATGGTATCATTATAGGGTGCCCAAACCTGGTAAGCGTTTTCCGGGAGAGGGTTGACAAAGGTGACGTAAAGGGATTTAGTGAAGTAAAGATTAGAGAATTCTTCGGACTAGCCTTTGATAAAGCCTACGGTAGAGTTGGATCTGTTAATTATATGATCAAGTTGAAAACGAAAATTTTGTCGCTACTATACCGACGTATGTAGTTCGCAGATAGTTTTGACCAAGGGGACGGAAATTTTATGAAAGTAATAAGTTCTAAGGGGTAGACGAAAAATGTTTGCGCGAAAAGATAGCAGCGTTAAATACGCTCATATTCAGCTCTAAGCAATGGTGTTGGCACCAAGTGAAAAAAGAATTTAGGTCGGTAAGAGAGAATCTGATGGAAAAGAAGTTTTCTTAAAGATTAAACCAACATCGTTTATAGTTAAAACAAATATCAGTGGTCCACGATGACCCCGCAGGTAGCGTTGATGGTGGTGGACACTGAATCTCTAAAGAGGACTCTGCAATTGCGTTTCTCTAAATAATACCTAATCCAGAAACTAAAAGAGGGTAAAAAGCCAAATGTGATAATACTTGAGAAACAAAATCAAATTTTTCGTAGTGGATTTGCCTCATAAGAAACCGCGTTGTGCAGGGGAGAAATAAAGAAACAGTTTAGCAACAGGTCCGTAATTTGATTGGAAAAATGAAAAACTGCTTGAGAGCAGTCATAGGACTTACATTGCCAACAACCTATGGGGACCGGGGAAACAGTTATTCTTTGGCCTACTTGTACATCAAATAGCTCGTTTCTGTTATTACGGAGTGATCGAAGCTCTTTATTATACCAGGGCGGGGAAGACGAGCAATGTTTCATTGGGGCACATGGAACCGATTTAACAACGCAAGGAAAGATGAGTGAATAAAATGTTCCGCCTTGACTCTGCCTCCAAATCACGTTTTTGTATTATTGGGTCTGTATTTCGCGAATAACAGCTGTAATATTTTCTTTCTTTTAGATGGTGGAGTATTGACGTAGACTTTATATTTATAGCCCCAGAGGATAAAAGTCTATCGCACGATCTCGGCGGCTTATTGAAGTCTTCATTTCGAGAAATCATACGTCCAAGAAATTTGTCACGCAATAGAGACATTGTTTCACCAGCTTTGTGGCATGTGGTGGCGTTCTGCTGAAAATAAACGTTGTCCACATCCATACCATCAATTTCAGCAACAATAAACAGTCAAATCGTTCGAAAAAATGTGGCCCAATGAGACCGCCGCGCCAGTCCAAAAACCGTTGCTAACTGTCACTCGTTGTGGATGGAAAGGTTGCTCCACTATTTCTCTTGGGTTTTCAGAGCTTCAGATGCGATAGTTTTCTTTGTTTACGTACCCAGACAAATGGATATAAGCCTCATCACTCAGAATAATTTTGTATAAGAAATCATCCTCTTGCTCATTTATTTTCAGCACCCAATCAACGAAAGTACGGGGTTGTGTGTTGGTTTCAATACCTGTGTCAACTGGACCTTATAAGCATTTAGGCCAAAACCATTATTCCAACTGCGGTAAAAAGTCTGTGTGGAGTGGATAGACCTAATTCCTGTGATCGTCTCGAAATAGGCACACCTGGGATTTCAGTCACACTCTCAGCTATGGCGCTGATATTTTTACATGACCTTGTCAGATGAATACGAGTTGGAGTCTTAAAATTACTAACCTGTCCAAGACGTTCAAATTTATCGATTAAATTTACTATAACTGTGCGAGAAGGCGATTGATGATGACCAAAGCAGTACGAACTCTACGAAACGTTTCCGCAATATTTTCACCATGTTTGTAGTGAATTTTTGAATGCTGACAGTTCACCAATGGTGCGAAACTGAAAATGACACCTCTTGTTGGATGACCCTTTATAAGTGTCCATTTTTATAAGAGAAGTAAAGGGTTAAAGATGGGTGAAAGCAATCAAATATATACATTATACATATGTCAACCGGTGTTTGCGATATATCGTAAATATTCATAAGCCCTATTCAACCAAGACCCATAGTGCAAAACGGGTCAAAAGCTATTAAATGTCGAGGTGAGGTAAAGAAAATGGCGTTGGATAGACCATACACTAAGGAGATCAAATAAAAAAATCACGAAGAAGTTTCTCGAATTGAACCTTCAAAGTACACGCCCAGCTTGTAGACTAAAAACAGCGTGGGGATCAACAACCTTACCTGAACCTGCGGCATCCCAGCGTAAAACCTGGCCACAGCTTAAATATCCTAGCTAAATATCTAATCGGGAAAGATGGTAGAAAATTTTCGCCGACTGGGGTTAAGGAATTTAAAAACAACAATTCAATTCTGACAAGTTTATGACCCTCATAGCCTCATAGGTGCCAATAACGCCCAAGGCATTTCATGAAGTGTGGCACAATTGCCGAATATACATACATATGTACATGCTAAAACTACTTCTCCCTTTGAACTTTAAATTTTTATTAAACAATCTATGTGTATTTGTGATCGTTACTTATCACACTCATTACTCTATAAAGCTGAAGCCGGAGTTCCGCAAGGAAGCGTGCAAGGACATTTATTACCTACATATACATAATACAGATATCCAAATCTTGAAACAGCAATTGACCTACTGTAAAATACCTCGACGAAATAGTAGACTGGTTTAAACAACAAGGATCCTATCTACAAAATTGCGCCAAATACAAAACAATCAAACGCTATCTAAGTAATCATAAAAAACTCGAAGTTGGAACAATTTGAACACGTCTACATTAAATTCCTTGCTTAAAAGGTTAAAAATTAGCCTCCACTTATGTTTTATATTGACTTACCATTATTTTTCACTGAACCCTTCTCGCATGAGAAAATATTCGATTGCATGTGATTTTTTACACTCCTCGGCGTGGATGGAACATCTGAGCCAAAAATGTCACTGGAACCGCCACCTGGTGGTCTCAGAACCCTGAAAATAGTAAAAAGATAAATTGTTAAATACATCAGTACAAAAACAAATTTTAGTGGTACTGAGCAGTACAACGAAAAACTAAAATTCAATTTAATTTTGAACTCAGAACAATTTCGCGTGCTATCAAACGACATTTGTTTGTTACCACCTTATTCTTTGAACCTATACCAACTACAAGGTGGCGTAAAAATCATCACTCTATCGGAAGATGCAAATGGCGGATTATATAACCGACTTTGACATTTGTGAAGTAAATAGCAGCAAATACATGTTTATAAACCATGGATTCCTATATATATTGTACATATGTACATACATATGTACTCTTCAAGAACGCGAAATAATTGTGTCAATGTTTTTGACAAATAATCGGTCAGTGGTTTTAGTTTAACGTGAATTTAGTCATCGATTGGTGTCGTGGACGTGTGTCTTATCTCCTCGAGGAGACTGATGAGACCATATGGACTTCAGTGCGATTAAGATTAAGTTTATGTCAAAACCGAACGAAACGCCCACTTAATTTCTGTCAGATGCTTTAGTTACCCATAATGAACTTGAGTAAACCTCATTATCTGTCAAATTGTTTAAATGTTTAAAATTACTGTATCTTGTCATAGAGGCATTTATTTTTTGAACACCATTGCTATTAGAATATTAACGAATTCGTATTCAGAACTAGATTCCATTGAAATCGTTATTTTTGTGTCAGCTGTCAAATTTCCGTAATGAATGTCTCATTTCATAAATATTTCCCGCAAACCCACAGAAGTCAACGAAAACTTGACGAAACCGAGAATGTTTATGACAAACTATTTGCATGCAATGGAACATTCTAAGCTCATCGAAGTCTATTATGGTTAGGCTTTAAGAGTAGTAGACGTGCCTGGACCTGAAGCAGCCGTTCGGTCGAAAATGTCGCTATAATTTGGTATAGATGTCCAACAAGAGTCTTAATCATCAACCAGACGACGGGCCGCACAATTGGGCATCCAAAACTCTTTACAACGAATTTTGGTGAAAGGCTTGATGTACCCGTACAAAGTAAAAAGAATGCCTCAGCCGTTGCTTTCAGATCGTCAGTTGTGTGTAAATTGCAGCCAAACCCCTTCTAAGATGCAGAAGAGCCATTACATCCTCTAAAAGACTTGTTTGGTGCGACGTTTACGGAGGATAGGAGATTGGCCCATATCTTTTTGAGGACTGGTCGGCAGCTCTACTACTGCGACCAGTGGTTGCTATAGAACCATGATCAATGACTTCTTGTTGCCGCAAATTGACGAATTGGGTTTGGAGATTATTTGGTTCTAGCAGGACGGTGCAACCGCATACACAACATGAGCGACAGTGGACATTTTGCAGCAAGCGTGTGCCCTAGCGCGCAAGATCGCCCGATTAATTGTTCCAGACTTCTTTCTTCGAGGTTTTTTTAAGGTTGCGGGTCTATATGAAAAAGCCACAGACCTTGGTAACCCTAAAGAAGAACATCCAACAAGATGTGCAGAATTCATCGTTAGAAGTTTTGAGAAAAGTCATGGAAAATGCTGTGAAACGAGGCAGAATGCGCATTTACTCTGGCGGCGGCCACTTGGCCAATATAATCTTCCGACTTTATGGGAAAAAAATGTAAACGGTTAAATAAACATCATAAAGTTATTGCCTTAAAAAAATCGAATGAGGACTTTTGCGCCACCTCTTACAATGAATTATGTTTACGTATGGCGGTTTTAGTAACACTTTCTCTGTAGTAAATAATTCGTTACAACACTTTCAACATAATTTTGTTGTCAAAAAATAAGACTCTTTATCTGTAAGGCTTCATGTTAACCTGCAACATATTTCATTATCAACTAGTTTCAGTTAGATCTCTTTTAAAAGAAAATATAGGTTACGCTTGCTTGCTCGCGTGCAATCTTTTTTAGTCATTTAATTGTTAATTACAAACCTCAAGAGAACGCACAACAAATCAAGAAGCGTGAAATGCACTTCCATAAGATACATTTTTCGTTTTTTTTTTCTGGACGACTTGTCTTTCCACAACGTAGTAATTGCGGTTGTGGTAAATAGAGGGAAGTATTATGACCAGGTTAAGACTGAGTTTTAATTGCAGTTTGCAGCTAAAACTGCAGAAAAGAAATTTTAATGCGTTTTTGTTTGTGCTTTTGTTGGATGCAGAGCTAGCACAATCTTTGGGCATTGAAGCTAACACATTTGGCTGATGGTAGAGAAAAGATATGTACATATGCTTTTATGTATCGGCTGATCAAGCAATGCCCATTGCCTATTAAATTTACTCGTACTACAGGCATTTAATACGAATAAAACGGATTAAAAATTAAACTGATTTTACTCTGACTAACAAATAAAAGTAAGATAAGTTTTGTAGTGCTCCTTAGGTTAGGCATGTGAGTAGTCGATGACACACTCAATGGGTCAATTTAAACCCATTGTGATACCTACAGAGATGTTGCGGAACGTCTTATCAATACAATCCTAAAGGATTCACAGGACTCAATGTAAACAGCGTTTCCAGAGATGCACAAACTCTAGATCGAACAAGATGGTGGGAGATTTTGGTTGTCGTCAGGGTCAGCAACGGATTGCAGTGCGAAAGAAGAATAAGTTCTATAGCTATAGTTCAACTTCTTGCTTGTGACCAAAAGGTTGATTTGTTGTAGTTCAACATGTCGTTCAATTGCAAGAGCTGTCGCCTGAGAAATTCGTATCTAAGGTGGATGAGACCTACATAGATCTTCTTCCATTAGTCGTAGTTTTTTTATGTGGTACCGCAAAGTATAAAGACCCGTGGTGACTTCTACGAGGATAGAAAGGGATTACCTTCCATTTTGCATAAGTCCATCAGTTCTCGTTCTGCCAAAGTAAGGCCAAATTCTTGTGTGCAAGCAATTGTCTAGGGAGGACCATCAGCGCATAACCTTGGGAAGAATCTTTTACTCTTTTCGTCAACACTACACAGGGTTGGATTTAGTTCCAAAAGAACAAATTAGTTTTTTTTCCGCTTGGGCTGGTAGTCGGTGAAAAATGTGATCTCTTCATGATGTATTGTTATCGAGGCAATCACACGAATGGCTTTTGTCACTGCAAGACCTCCGCTTAAAAAAACCTGCTAATTTGATTCTCGCAATTGCTTTGACTGCATTCGTTGCTTTACCCAGGTAATCAAGGTGCTGCTTAGGTGATAGGCCGCGTATCGATAATTAATTTAAAGTATTTGAGTACGTTTTCGATTCGCTTTAACACTCATCTACAGGAACAGTTATGGTTTTCATTATACTTTTACTACTGACGAGTATAATTTTTACCTTTTCTTCCGCCCGCTAATTTGAAGTTCATAAATATTATCCACCATTGTACTATTCGTATAGTGTTGTTACTTATTCTCTCTATCTAATCTAAGAGCTTTGCAACCACCACTATAGTAATATCATCAGCGAAGCCTATCATCTTCCTATCCTCTGGTGCATGTAGCATAAACACACTGTCGTACATTAGGTTCAACATCGTATGGCCTGCCAGTGAGCCTTATGGAATTTGGCCTCTGACCTTGTTCTCCTTTTCTCCGTTTACGGTATCTTAGTTAAAATAGTTCAGTATGATTTTTATGGGTATTTTGTTTGTGACTAACAAGTAAAAGAAAGGTCTGAGCACTGTACCCTGTGGCACACGCGGTTTGATTTCTTCTACTTCCAGGAACTCTTTCTCTTACTTAATCCTAAAAAGCTGGGTTATGATTCTAGAATCTGTTAAGTTTAGATATAAATCATTTGGGCCACACTTTATCAAAGGCATGAGCTACTTCGAGGAATACTGCAGAACAAGATTTTTTTTATCCTTCAAAGCTTTTTCTATTTTGCCTGTGATTTTGATTCATCGTTGAATGCCTATTTCGGAATCTGAACTGATGAGATGGTATTCGAGATTTTCCTCCATTACAGTTAAAAGCTTTTTACAAATATCAGTGGATATGATGCGACTTTAGTAGTAGAGGCCTTCGGTATCATAATTACCTCGGATATTTATCACGTTTGTGGAACGTGTTTCAACCAGAAAGTCGCATTGATAATCTGTGTAAGCTTGGTTATGGCTTTTTTTCGGCAGCTCCTTCAGAATCCCCCAGGAAATCCTGGAGCATTTTTAGGTTTGTTTTTATTACTTTCCTTCACATCATAATTTGAGGCACGTTTCTTAGCAACAAATGTCATTAGAAGACATATTAGAATAATCTAGAATTATGCTAATTCATGTCAAATTAAATTAGGAACATTAATGAAAGTGTAGAATGTTACACATCTCATCCACCGACCACAAGAACAACTCAACCCAACCCGTGTGCGGTTGTTCAACTTCTTGAAACGCATCATTTCTAATAAACAAGTTCACCAGAATTCAAACTCACTCTAAATTTCAAATCCCAATCCGGTTTGGATACATTTTAATCTCGGTCAGTGAATTAGCACCAATTAATCATCAACCCAAACAATTGGCATGTTAATAATCCATTAGCAATCTCCGCATTCACTTTTGAATGCATTCCCTGTTCAGGCATCAGATACATATCAACTCTCTGAAGCATACATATGTCCGTGTTATCGAACATCATGTCTGTCATTATGGCGCTGAGTTGTGTTATATATCGCACATGAAAAAAAAAGACTCTGAATACATCACCTTACATGAGCATTGACATTGAGAAATTACACGAAAGTATTTCACTTGATGCCAATAAAAAAAAAAAACTCAAAGTCAAGGTAATTCCAACAAATTGCTAATAAACCAGCGCATGGTACAAATCACAACCACGGACACTTCCAACAGAGTGGACTTTTCACACCATTAGTACGCATTCAACGCGCGCGCCTCTCGTTGTTGACGTCGATAGTATCTCAAACTGGGCTGTGTATCTGCTGCAGCTCTCTTGTCGCTGTACAACCATCCACTGATGTGGCAAATTAAAATAATTGCCTATGGAATTTTCCACTTTATTTTTTTGCACGCTTTCTGAGAAAAACTAATTTGCTTGTGAAAAGCTAATACATTCCTTTCATCACTTTATAAAATCGGTAAAAAAAGACTAAATTACCGATAATTAGTGCAAGACAAATCTGAAATTGAAATTCACGAGATGTGATTTTAATCCTCTTCCTCATTACCCAAGTGCCGGAGTTGATTTCATGTTTCACTGCTGAAGATGAATTCTGACGCTTTCTTCATCCCATTATAGAAACACTGTTAGTTTTGCTTCAGCATTGGGATTAATTTTTTTTCTTTCGCGCTTGAATGCGTAGTCAGAGCATAGAACTATTCCGTGCTAAGGCGCAACAACTTCATTAAGCAAAATCCTATGACGATATCGGCACATTGCCACTTGAAATCTCTTCTCGTCCTCAGCCTATCTGTTGAGTAGTCTGATCTACTACTACTGTAGCGGATCGCATTATAATTTGCCTACCATACCAAAGCTGGAAGTGAATCTAAATTAAAATCAAATAGACGTTGCCATTCCAAGCATGCAGATGTATCTTTCAGATACTGCAGCGTATTTTCTCCTTGTATTTTTATTTTTATTTTTTTCTTGTATAAGTTGCTTCGTGCTGTTACATGAATTAGCTATCTGAACGGTTTCATCTCGTCACAGAATCTTGAACATAACAATTAAGAAAAATGCGAATGCAACAAAAGAGGGAGAACGGACCAGACGACCACAGATGGTCTGGTCTGGTCGGGATCGGGATTGAGCGCAAAATATAATCAACACGCTCGTTATTAACACTTATTATGTTCTTCAAGGAAATCGTGGAAAATCTTTCGATTTCGGTTTGTGGTTGTAATGGTTGTTTGGTTTCCATGCAATGCACTGATTGCGGTGGAGGTGTACTGTTTATCACAAGACGGAATAAATATATTTCTTGTTGGTTGCAACAACTTTGATGGCTAGAATGAGGAGGTATTTAATTTTAACACCTGCAATATCGTTCTTAAGAATAATCCAACGCCCATCCATTTCATCCCTATGGATATGCAGTGGGGCTAGAAGAGAAAGGAAATAATTTATCTAGGTCCCCGGACATCGGGTAAAGAAGTTCAATACAGCACTAGTCCATTTTTAAAGTGCAATAGGAAGTAAGCGGGTTCTACAGCCACAAATTACACGCTGGCTTTATGTATCCGTCATTAGCCATCGTGTCGATGGCTTCGGATATTTATTTTGCCATCTGTCACAATTATTTCGATCGTATACAGAGGTTGGCTTATATATAATTATGGGCATAGGTGAGCTCTTAGAATCATTCCAACTGCGGCTCTAGATATACAAACGGAAGCTGGTAGCATTAAAGGCATAATCCAGTGGTCCTGTCTTCGTTTATCTTAATGATTTAGAGTTTCTCCTGCATGACACCAATTACAGCCACACCCAGTACTCCTATCCGACAAAAACTTTGTAATCTCTATTCTCTGGACGGATCACTCGAGCTACAAAGGGGTCTTTTTTGTTTCCATACAGATGAATCTAAAACAGAAACAAGAGCGGGTGTCCCTTCGCCTTCCCAACCACTGCAGTGTTTTTCAGGCGGAAATTATGGCGATTAAGGAGGCTTTTCCAGACATTTCCGCGGGATATTATCATTTTTACCGACAGTGAAGCTGCGATTAAATCCCTGGAACTTGACACCTTTAACTCAAAAATGGTTCTAAATTGCCGTTGGTCCCGTAAACAGATACAAAATCCACCTTATTCGGGTGGCGAGCCATAGAGACATTTTAGGGAAAAGTGGAGTCCCTACATGCCTCTTGCTACATGTAAACTTAAGCAAAATGTGTTCAACACTACCAATAGTTGGTTCCACATGTCTTAACACGCCTCATCACTAGAAATAAACATAAACATCAATTGCGTTCAGCGAATTATAACAAACCCCGGATGGTTTGCGGGTAACTTTTTGGAGAATACCCAGATTCTTGTGGAACCACATAGACTTACATATGTACATACGTACGTAGCCTGCCCCTAGAACCCGGATATGCCAACATATGCATATCAGATGCACCCTCTCTGAGTAGACAATGACCAGTTAGGTTGTCGTTAGAGTTCGTAAATCTTCTTTGTTTGGCCCAGATTTGGGCGAGTCCTTCAGCTTCCCCTTGTGTTATTGTGAAGTGGATACTATTGAATGGTTCTCCAAAGTGGTATTCAGAGCCGATGAGTGGGCGACCAGCACCATTTCTCGCCATATAGTCTTCTTATTTGTTTCCTTCCAAGTCTTTGTGTCCAGGGATCCATGTTATGGTAACACCAAGGAGGTCGAGACACTCCCATACCAGCATTCATCCTATCTTATAGGTCCTTAGTGCTGCTGACTGTCCGAAAAAATATACATAGATGCGAGTTCCGTTAGTGTTTCTTTGCTGGCTTTCCCGAACGCCTGATTACAGATATCGCATGGACTTCTATTTGGAGGATAGTAGGTGATTTTCCAAGTTCTGCCGCAAGTTGAAAGTTGGGATCATAGACCACAGCTACCGTACTGCCAGTTTCCAACTTGGAACGATCTGTGTACCAGATTTGTGTGTTGACACCTCTGTTTCGCCATTCTTGATGCTTATACTGCCACACATCTAAGGGGCACTGCCACATCAAACATAATTAACAGTTGTCTCAACAATCACCACATCCTTTAGCACATCACAATGCATCTACTTGCTCTTGGTCGTCTCCTTACCTATCTGACCTTATCCCTCCAAACCACTAAATAGATTTCGATTCACCCATGCATAGACCAATTATAGCTACAAGTCGCCATACAGGTTCAATTTAATCATAAATTAGAATCAAAATTGCCAACGAGAACTTCAAAATTTCTTCTTTGAAGCGATAGTTTTCCCAGCAGTTAATAAGGTAGCTCACTTTCCACCTTTCCTCCCCACATCCTTCCAAAGTTAAACTATCAATAAAAAAAATCTCCACACGATCATGTAATTTCTCTCTATACAACCAGCTGTTAAATTACCCGGGAAATTTTCAATAAATCTTCCAACAACACCCATAAAATATCCAAAAACTAATTTGCATTCCAATCCAATTTCACATTGAAATACCACCATCGTATCCCCATCCATTTATCAGATAATGATCCTGATAATGATATTTTAATCAGAGAAACAACATTACGCTGCATACAAAACTCTAGGCACTGACACAGCCTTCACTAGGCGCACACACGGTATCAGCAACCGTATAACCTGAAATTTCAATTTAATTTCGCACACGGTTCGTGTGAAACTAAGATGCAAACGAACGCAGGAAAAGAAAAAAGATTCAAAACTGACAATTATTGAGATACGAGTGTGGCCAGGTTACCATTTCTAAGAAAGGAACAAAATTCCACCACACACGTCACATACAACAAGACGACAAGGTGACTACTGTACTTGACTGCAGCTCGTATTACTGTCGCCGGGCCGGCCGAGGTAATTTCAACATGCAACCGGCATTTTCTGGTGCTGCACGGTTTCATACGTAATCCAATTGGGAAAAATCAAAAGTATTTTCCAAAGAATTGTATGCAGACGATGTATAATCTCAGCGAAATTCAATTTGTCTTCGGCGCACGAGCGCGTAGGAAAACGCCATGCCGAATCCAGTCAAAAGACATGTCGATTGTGCTGCTAAGCTGTTAGCGCGCGGCGGTAAGAGAATTAAGAAACAACCAATGCAAGCCATCTATTGGAGGAAAGCTATAATTTTCTTCACTATGATTGTCGTTATTATGTTATTTTTTTTTAATCCACACACATTTCCACTTCTTTCTTTTTTTTTAGTTAAGAACAACTTTTTGGATTATTTTTAGGCGTAACAAATTTCGAACACTCAGCGAAATTCGAATATGTTCAGTACGAAGAAGGATGTTCACTGAAAGTATGGTTATGGTATCGTGAAATGTACAGAATTGTCGATTGAGAGTTTTCAGTTGATATTTTTGAACTTTCAAACATAAATCTGTCATTCCTGTTAGCTGTCAAGTAATAACTTCACGTGAGTAACTCAAACAGTAAAAATTTACTCAAAAAATTGTGAAAGACGTTTCGTCCGTACTTTTTTCAGTCCCTATGAAGTACTTCCTGGCTCAGCTATTTTGAACCCCATCAGTAAATTTCAGAGACCGGCCATTTCGTGTGAAAACACCAACTCTTGATCATAAAGCCAGCAATTGCTCAATTGTGACTCAAAATGTCGTCGAAAACCCAAGTTTGTCAATTAAAAGACGTTCGCTGCAATTAAGCATATCCCAAACAAGCCTTCATCGCATTTTACAGAAAGACACCCCGCGCAAAGAAAATCGCACTCGGTATTTTCAAGTTTTTCGACTAATCAAGTACTTTCTGGAGATTTCCCTAATTATGTAAATTTCGCTGCTTCCGCGTTAAGTTAAATACATCCTGGAATGCATAGGAATTCATACTGGCGAAAGTTCACAGTGTGGGCTATTGTTTATCTTACATAAATAAAAGTTGATATCGCGATGTTTAAAATGCTAAAATTAAGCGAAGATATTTTGTGAAATAGCGCAACAAATTGAATATAATGAAAGGTCTGTAAGCAGATTCTTTAAAAAATATCTTCAGGATCTCTCTTTGACACAAAAAACTGGCACATGACTGAAGATGTGTATCACTATTTAGGAAGATCGGAAATTGAAAAGGCTAAGATTGAAAAACAGGTTTTAAATCGCATAGGAGTTGAGGCCTGACCTACGAAAAGCTAATGGTGCTGAAGTTAGCGTCAGAATCATCCAAAATTATCTTAACCTGATTAGTTCACTAGTAAGGAGATCAAAGAAAAAGCCACTCCCGAGCAGCAAAATGAAGGAAACGCGCGATAGCTGTTCTTAGAAAAGGCTAGTCAACCTTGGTTAAACGTTGTGTTCACATAATCGGACCGGATAGAGAGCAGACAGTCCGGTTGGTAGACTTAAACTAAAGGTTGCAGTTTCAGTTTAGTGGGCGCGGTGTTCAGTGCGCTGGAGATCGACGTTCGAATCATAGAGAATCAAAAAGTCTCACGGTCCTACCGCTTGTGAATGTCTGAAAACTATCCAAGAGTAATAACTGTCATGAGAAGGTTTCTAAAAAAAAGTCTTTTGGATATGGCTCTCAACTGTAGGTCCCTTCCATTTGTGTGAACATATAAAGCACGCACAGTGCGAGAAGATAGGTCCTGGACCACGCACGATCTGTTGCGCCAGTCATTTGTATTTTTTGTTGTAAAAGACCTCAATGTGCTGCTTATGCATATAAAACTATGGAGCAAAATTTACAGATATAATAAAAAAAAACACTGACATTCGCCGATATTTAATTTTTCTCTAAGTAAAAGAAGACTTTTAGAAAATTTACCAAAATTAGCAATGACTTTCGAAGAAAATTATTTAAATCGTCTAAACAAAGGATTATTCATTTCCAGGTTGGGATTTCACATCCCTGCCAAACCCATCTGTCATCCATAGTGACAGATAGTTAGTTCTTGCCTCGCCATTTTACAACATGGATCGTTTGACTTCCACTCAGCGCATTAAAATTGTTGCTGATTGGGCTGTTAATTGGGTGCTGAAAAAGCAATAATTTGATGTTAATTTTTAAAACTAAATTTTTTTTAGAGGTGAGGCGCTTATGTAAAAAACAAAATTGCAGAATGTGATCGTTGAGAGGTCATTCAATACGGTGTTTGTGACAGTTTGATGCCGGTTGATGACCGACCGGCGTGATTGGACCGTATTTTATCTTAAAACGATGGAAAATTATAGAAGACTGAGTCTTCCCATGGCATGTTTAATGGATATTGTATTCCTTACATAATAGCATAATCCTAAATTTAAAACAGTAAACAAAAAATGTCATCAAAAACTTAAATTTTTATTTCAATTTAAATCAAAATCACAAAATGAATCTTCCTGTACACCTTAGAGTTTTTATTCGAACCGAACATACAGTAATTCCGCTCACTATACTCAAACAAATTGGATCCTATCTAGCAAGTTAATCTATATGTCTCGCACATAAACAATTTTCAGCCCAATTGTAGAAATTCAGGATTCATAATTGTATTTGGAAAGGAAATGTCTTCTTGAATGAAGCACTACGAGATAGAAGGAAGGAGGAGAAATGTAAATTATATCCAGCTGGGCGCGTCGTATTGAATATCTTTTTTTTATATCACGTGTATATGTATATATTTGTTCATTTGAGGATACATGTCGGTAAAAATTTTGTACCGGTATCCAAGTCTTGTCTAACGACCCGATCGACCGCAGTAGCTAGATTTTTTTTGGTTACGATTACTATTACTCTTCAGGCAGTCGATGGTTGGTTTGTGGGAAGGCAGTGCGCACCGCCAAAAGCCACAGACGCAGACACGGCAACCGCTTAAAGTGAAAGGTCGGTCTTGGGGGATTGCCATTGAAAAAAAAAAGAAAAGAAAATTAAATTGAATTCATGAACTCATCTCGTTGCAAGTCTCTAGTATAATAGCAAATCGGTCCATTTAGTGAGGTTGCAATTATTATTGCTTTTATGATTTACATTTGTTTGTTGGTGCTTGTGCTTGATGATGACAATGCGCGCCTTCATAGTGTAGATCTCCGGTGCATCAGCAATATCGGATTCGTTTGATGTGTATAGTGGCGAATCCAGATAAATAATAACAAAAAAAAAAAAAAAACATCCAGAGGATTGAATTTCAGTAATGGAAAATATATGTATGTTTGATGATCATAATTTGTATGGTTGTGGTTTAAATGTTGCGGTCTTGCATGGTGATGATAATGGAGCTCGGGGTGAATTGAAAGAAACTATTAATTGAAATTTTATTACTGGGACACACCTCAGGAAAATAAATTAATAAGGAAAGGTACTTGTATACAGATAACTTTCTTTTTTTTTTTTCTTGCCTTCGTACTGTGAGGTGGTAGACAGACTGAAAATTATGAAGACACGGATGACATGATGGTTGATTGAAGAGGAATTGCATAGTTACATTTTCATATAGAGAGATGGATATTACCCAAAAAATGGCCTCTAATGTCATTGCTACTTTCGACATTCGTGAATTAGGCAAACCATGGATTGCAATACGGTAAAGTAGCAGACGTGGCCGGGCCCGGAACAACCGTTTGGTTGAAAATATTGCTGCTGTGCCTGCAGATGTCCAGGAGGACCTACAAACATCAATCAGAGGAGGGACCACGCAATTGGGCATCAAGAAACGGTCTTTACAGCGAATTTTGGTTAAAGACTTAAAGACGTACCTTTACAAAGTGTATCAGCTATGGTCTACAGACCGCCAATCGCGTGTAAATTACAGGCAATCACAAAGAAAATGATTTTCCATTGAATATCATCATGAGCGATAGAGTGAATTTCAACCTATGCGGATACGTGAATAAACCAAATTATCGCGTCTGAGGCACTGCTAATCCACGTGCATCCACTCAAAGACGATTACGATTACGGAGGAAAGGAGATTGGCCCATATTCTTTCAGAGACGGCGCGTCGGAAGTACTGTTTCTGTGACTGGTGAGCGCTATAGAACAACAACTGCTTGCTGTCGCAAATTGACGAATTGGGTCAGGACGGTGCTACTGCACACACAACGCGAACGACAGGGGAAATTCTGCAGCAAGCGTTTCCCGCCGCTTAATATTTCGTTTTGGCGATCGCACTGACCCACATCGCCCAATTTGACAGTTTCAGACTTTTTTCTTTGGTTTTTTTTTTAAGTCACGGGTCTATATGAATAAGACGCAGACCTTGGCGGCACCAATGTGTTGAGGTCAACTAGTCCATAAGGAAGTTGCTCTTTATCAAGATGTCGAGAATCTAAAGCAGATTCAAACGAGAACGGGATCTTAATTCTATTATTCTATTGTCCCGTTTAACAAAAACTTATAATTTCGCGCTCTGGGCTCCAGAGTCTTCAACGGCGTATTATAGCCAGAAAACTGTTAGATACATGATCTAAAGAAGTTCATAAGAAGGATAGAAAAGTTCCAAAACTATGAAGAGGTTCAGAATGAACCTCAGGGTCTTTAAGTGCAAAGTGACGTGTTTAATAATCACATCAAACCGCATGTTTTTTGGCGTGTTTTATGTGGCACCAGTCTGATACTCACTCAAATAAACCCAAATATTTGAGCCTCATTTTATCATACAGTGAATAAAGGAAGCATTTTTTAGCTCGCATACTGCTGTAAGAGATGAATACTGCATCATCGGCAGGCACACTATTAGGCTAGGCCTCCTCAGGATCTTCTTAGATTTTTCGCCGATAAAGACAGATGCTTCTATGAACAAAGAATTATGCAACTTACTGAGAGATGGCAAAAGACCCTTCCTTAGTGTAGGTACATCTAATGCATCCTACAACTGGAATCTGTCCTAGAATCTAACTCTAATTGTTAAATTCTTGTTATACGAACTGTTTAAATTAACGAGGGGTTTTTGTTTTAAATCGATACAGCAGGACATGGGTACGTAAGATGGTATTGTCTCCCTCACCCAGACAGTGAAGATAGAATATAATTTCTATTGCCGTGGCAAACTATCAGAAATGCCTCGTAAGGATTCTGCGTAGACAGAGATGGATTATTTTTCCATTCTTCTCTCCCGGTTATGTGCTTGAAAAAGGTATTATGAAATCTATGTCCGGTGTCATATTGGTCTTAGTAGGTAGATTGCCTAGATATTTTTTCGGAATCATAGAATGACCCGTTGTATTTTGCCTCCAGCCAAATACATAGTTATGCTAAGCTTTAACAAAAAAGTGACCCACAATTTAGTTTACAGTTTCGCGCCATATTTCCTTAAACCATCTAAGTATCAGGTACTACCCCAACGTCAAGTCTCCAATCGTGTTAAAGGCCTTTTTTATGCTCCATTCGATGTTGATGGTGTAGCAAGCATTTGCTAAAGAGTTTTCAACAGCTTTTGATAATGGCCTAGCTATACAGGTGGTTATTTTTAGGTATTGGTATTCTTCTCATCTAAAAATAGGTTTATGTGCTAACATACACAACACCAGCAATTGAAGCATGAAAGCATCATAGTATCTTAAGAATTGAACAAATGGTTTTTAAGGTCCAGTCATTGCCCAAAGGGAAATTGAATCATTTAGGGTACGCAAAACTGAATTCCCAATCGCTTTACGCACTCTATACACGTGAAGAAAACTTTTTCCAATCTCTCAATCTTTTTATTTGCATTGGTCGATTTCTTTTAGTTTTCCTTTTCTAATTAAGAAAAGTACAGGAAAATGCAATCAAAGAGGCAAACACTTTTTTAGTGAAAGTGTTTTCTGTGATTTTATAAAGTGTATCTTTGTTTTTTTGTCTTTTTTTTTTAAGATCCATTTAACATAGCACTCTACCTTATTGAAGAAGTAGTGGAAATAAAGTGAATAAGATTCGTGAAATTTACGCAAAAGGAAATCTATCTAACACAACCATAAAATGTTATTTTAGAATAATTACATGAAAGCCAGGGAATGACGGGAGACATAAACATCTTGTTGGGACGATACAAAATGCTTAATCGTCTGGTATTCGGTGTGAAATTCTTCTAAAGTATTTTCGCTACGTCTCTCATTTGTTTCCATCAATTTACCGTCGAGAAAGTCTCTAGGTAAACTTTAAGAGTTAGATAGTTGCAACATTCCACAAATTTTACGATTAAATAAGGTCTTAAATAACCTACGGAACTAAGGGAAAATTGTTTTGTTTCCTTTCCTCAATCTGAAATGTTTGACATGCATTTGACTTCAACATTTTAAGATGACATGCAATGAAATAAAATATCTTAGATCTGAGGACAATAATTAATTAGAATCTCAGATGATTTAAATCGACTTCTGTAGAGTCAAACATATTTAACATCAGTGGCCGATCTTGTGTCGGAAATGAGATTCAAATTGCAACAACGCAGCAACACTTATTACGACATTTATTTCGGTGACTGCACCGCTAATTCCCAAAAGATCGAGGTACTTCAATTATGTAAATATTTTATGAAAAAAGATACTTAACAGTACTCCTATCCGAAGGTCGTTTAAAAATGTATGAGCCTCAATCTGTAGATGGCGTTTACTTGTCAAAATTTTCTATTTCTACAATGACACATGTCTTGAAGGTACCTGTCATAATGTCAGTTAGTTTTGACAATTAGTTGTTGCTCGACAATTGTTTGTGTCAGTCATTTTTAAAAATTTTTGCAAAAAATCGACTTTCCTACGGTTTTTGCATTTAAAACACGTTTGCCCCATCATTTGTCATCGTGAAAACCTGTGTCCCTCCTTTGGTCCTTGGACTAAAAACAAGTTCGAGTAAGTGGATAGATATAGGCGAAATTAGTTGGATTTTTTGTGTCAATAAAAGAGAATTTTAAACCCACTTGCGAAAGGTGGACTTACTTCAAGGAATGGAAAGACGGTTTCATCGTCCCGAAAAGATAATGACGATTGTCAATCTCAGAATTTTGTCGATTAGATTGATAAAACAAATGCATATACATATAATCGTACTTATTTCTGAGGTAAGCTCAAGCTGCCCTCGTTAACTTAACTGAACCTCTGACATATGATAGTTTTCGGAAGCTTTTATGATGATGTTATAGCCTTATTTTGAAGGACAATAGAATACAATATTGTAATTGATCTTGTAAGGACTACTTTTATTCTGACTAACGAATGATGGATGAAATACTTTGAGCTCTGACCGATCACCAAAAATAAAACAAAAGAATTATGAGGTTAAACTCTCGAGAATGTGGCGTTCCACATAAGTGGAATGTGAATAAAATTTGACAGTTCACAAGAAGTATTCGCTTATTCGAGAAAAAAACAGCGAATTGTTAATTTTTTCGCAGAAACTATTGAAATTAAACATTTTTTCTATTAATCTATAGATAAGTTAAGCGCTGTTCTTTTGGGATAGTAAAGTTGTCAATTGTGTGTCTTTAAGTGTACTAAAAATGGTTTGTTCGCAGTTTGCCCATTCGCTGGTCGCTGAGCTGTGAATGGAGGCCCATTAAATGGACCTTAAGAGAAAACGTAACGTAGAATTTGGGAGTTAAGGTATACAAAGGAGGTCTTACCCTCTCCCATTTTGGTGGTAAAAGGAAATGCACTTGTATACAGGCTTTTGGAATCCATTTCACTCTAGTGCTGCTGCCTGGCCTAAGGCTAGAGTATACAGAGACATTTGTTTACAATTTAGTGCATGGCATGAGTAGGATTTTCTTGACAAATGTCAAATTTATTCGGTATTCGATAGACTTATGAAGTGAAATGATATTCTCCTTTTTCGCACTGTATCTCAGCTGATGGATTTCTATCTAAATGTCAGGATTTCCAATTAGCAAATCATTGCAAATTCTAGGTGTGAAGTGGGGATAAAAGCAGAAACCAATTAAACAACGGATGTAGTCATATAGGTACGCCTAATTAACAAATTCAAAACCAGCCTATCAAAAAAAAAAAAATATATATATATGTCACCTGTTTTAGATCCGCGTTTTCTTTACATAACCGAAAACCATTCATATATGTATAATCCACGCAAGGATTGTTACAGTTTTTCGAGAATCTATGGGTTATCCACGAATTATCTGTGTATCTCTGACCCAAATTTCATAACCTTTTTATGTACGTGTGGTAGCAATTAGATGATCCGTTAATTAAATCATTCCAATTCGACTTGGTGAAGCCAAGTGAATAATGGAAAACTATTGAGACTTTTCAAATCATCACTCTACAGAAGAAAAATTTTTCCCAGCATTTTTCTATCTAATTGAAAACAATTAGGAAGCTCGATAAATTGATTAGAAGTGGAAAGCAAAACTGTAAAAAATAAAATTGACTGTATTTGAAGTACGAAACTCAAATTGATATGCTTGCCGGGTTAAGTTAAAAAAAAATCCGTGCTCATAAAAATAAGTGATTCATAAATCAATCAAAAACGCTTAATGGTACTATTAACCCGATTCTTTATTCCTCATTAAATTAATCAAAATGCAAAGGGAACATTGTGTTGTGTAGTTATTTTGATGGAAAATAATTCTTTTCATAGATTATGCATGCGGTAGCGCTGCGCGTATTAAGTTGCATTTTGAACGATACTGCAGTTGCATGGGTGATTATCACATTGTACGACTACCTTTCTACAGGTACTGACTCAATAAAGCCGAAAGCATGAAGGAACAATAATTTTTGGGGTGCTATTAAAACTATAAAAGGTAATGACGAACCGGCGGATTCTTTTTTAAATTTTATTCGAGAAAAGTTTTTTTTAGATACGTACGTTCATAAAACGAATGTGAAAACAGTGATGGCAGCTATGAAAACGTAAAGCTACATCGGATACGATCAGATACAGAAGATAAAGGTTAATTGAAATTTTTGTATGGAATGCCGACCAATTTGGTGTTTATTTCACATAGGACAGGTTGCAGTTGATACCAGTAAAATTTTTACGGAGAAAGTGGACACACTACATACAGATGTGTGTAGTTTGAAACATTCTAGAAAAGCAAATTAATTCCAAGGTACGAGCATATCTTATCCCCAACTCTATACGTTGTTATGAGCAATAATGTCTACTAATTAATAAAATTAAAATTGGAGAACAGATTAACTTTCAATTTAAAATTAGTATCAGCAGTGTGGTCTAGATAATTTTAAATTGGTGCCTCGTCTGCCCGAAATGAGTGGGAAAACGTTGCCAGTATAGAAAGAAGTTCAATTCACTTCTGTGTATATAGACAGTAAGTTGGGTGGGAGGTGCTATCTTTACTGAAATGCTCAATCTGAGAATCTTCTTCCGCTTCCCACATCACTGTAGCGTTTTTCAGGGCCAGAATATGAAACGGCAATTAAGTCCTTGGAATCGTTTTCTTCACTCTGGACTGCCGTGCGCCTCCAATGGAGATGGCAGAGCAGTTCAATATTCACATATGTATGCCGGTAACTGCAAGGTTGACGAGCTACCCAAACTTGAGATTCCCCTCAATATCCTACCGAAAAGGCAGATTGTGGATATGCCTCTCGCTACTTGTAAACTTCAAGTCAAGCTGGACGCTACCAGGAAGACAAATCGAAGATGGAAGGATGACACGACATGTCAAAATTTCTGCAGGCCCTTAGCGTTTAAACGGTGACGGTGTCACGGAACTTGATGTTGACAGCAGAATCAGGAAAGAAAGGCTTTGTTCGATATGCCATCTCCAGCCTTTGGATAGCATACCTCGCAATGCAAACAGCACTTAGGCTAAGCTTCTATATACATGGATGTACGTACATAGTACTTGGAAGGTGACTGCCATAGCCACTTGTAAGGTGTAGACGTTCGTTTTTCCATCCTATTCCGGCGAAATATTATCTCAAACGAGCAGCTCCATATGAGAAGAGGTCAGGAGCTAATAGATATCACCATACGGCGAAGGACGTGGTAGTAGATAGGTCATACGTTACGGCGTGAGAGCAATTCCATTGCGAAGTATATCATGCAATAAAATCCACTCACACAGCAGGAGAGCAGGCAGCCTTAAATATACCCGTCGCAGGACAGTTGAGAAGGAATCGAGGTCACTTGGAATAAGTTGAAGATAGCTGAAATGCATTGCAGAACTAAGAACATCGGTGCATCAAGTGCTCTGGTTTCTGCCCCGCCAATTAATCTCATCTGCATCACTTCATTCGGTCTTCTATTACCCTTAGAGGTAGATGCTTGTGAACTCAATACATGTACTAATAAGTCCAAGTCTGTGGTTTAACCATTAAATGTAACCACGACACTTTCATCAGCGAGAGTTCCTCATGAGCTTGATTTGTATCTTATCTTACCTTTCCCTTGATTCTTCAACATTGGATTGATGGTTTGCTGCTTTTCAAGCATGAAACGTGAAATTATTAAAAAATCATTACCACCACCCAAGCGACAATCATAGAAGACTTTCCATTGAATTTCTCATCACACAAAGCAGACGGCAGACGGCACCGTACCCGTTCAAGCCCGACAATCTGTTGGACAAACAATTCATTTCAACCACCACTAGCAGTTATTCAAATGAAAACAAAGGCAAACCGTACATGGAATGACCAAATTACTGTGAACAATCATACAGTTAATTTAGTTTTTAAGCGATTACACCACAACTTGCACTTCCGTCTTCCAGAGCTCTAAATGGAGATTCAAGCGCGAAGGCGCCAACAATTGTGATGACTCACAAAAAACACAACAATAGGCAAAAAAAACAGTGCAAAGGGTCAAAGAACCACAAAAAAACACTGCAATCTCTGTGTCCACCACACAAAGTGGTTACACGACGATAATGGTGGCAACAAAGTAATAACAATCATCACAGTTAACTTCAGATACACTAAAGATACAGAAACACAAAAGAAGTTTCAGAGATACATAATTTCTCGGACCCAGTGCCAGTAATGATTAGTGGCAGAGTGGCGCTTAAATTGTTCAGTAAATAGGAAATAAATTGCTGGCCATAAACATTTCGGTTACCGTCGCGCGACTACTTTGGAAACCACCACCAAAACACCACACACGGCAATTAACCAAATTCAAAGCCAACGTCCCTTGTGAGGAAGTTGGCAGTTTATCTGAATCTCACACAGATTCGCTGCGCGCTGCGCTGAGATATTTCGTGAGCTGTAAGCAACCGCACACGGTTTAATTATTTCGCTGTCAGCCTGTGGTTTTACGTGCGGTCTTTCTTTTCAGACCGCGCGACTAACATTGGTGGTTCTTGCTAGCTAATTGATGATTCCGTTCGCTAGTGGAGGCAGAGTGCATGCATAACGAGAAGTTGCGTTTTTTTTTTTTTTTAAATCAATTCTCAGTGGATTATTCAAATAGTTTAATCGGGAAGGAGGGAGGGTGGTGGTGGTGGTGGTGCATTTTGCGGTACACTTCTCTGGAGATTTCTGTGTGGAAAGCCGGGGAATTAATTAGTTTGCAAACACAGTTGATGGTGTAAGGTTCAATGGGCATGAAGATCTACAATCTTTGTTGGAACCACTGTAGCTCAAGTGATTTTTCACACGTTGTTGATTTTTTGTTTTTTTGCGAAGTAAAGTGATGTGAGTATCTTATGGGCACTTGCTTGAGGCCCTACTTCCTAAGATGACTTCCTTGCATCTGAAATTGTATGAAAATCAGAGCAAGGGAAGTTACCCATGCACGACTATGTTGTGGGATACATCAATTGGATAATGATGATCCAATCGAGGACCCTTGGCCCTCCTCCGGGCGTGTTGGAGATTCATAGACACATGAGATTCATGTCGTAATAAGCCTAAAGCTATGGCAAAGATGCAAATTTTTCATCGATTTCAGAGCGGCTGACACGATATTGCAGTCTCATCAAAGATGATGAACATTTTACAAGACAAAATTATGAACATAGGTTGAAGTGGTTACAAGTTAACGTTGGCTCACTAAGGCCTGAAACAGACGTGCAGCAAAGTTGCTTGCAGTGCTATATGCAGCAACGCACGCCAGACAGACGTGCAGTAAATTGCACGTATTTGTTTTTCGTCATTTCTTCCATCGTCTTTTTGGAAGTGGACCTCAAATGGTAAAATGCCACTTACATGAAACGTCATATCACAAAAATTGTACTAAAATGTACTTATTTGCTGTTCTGCTACTGGAGGTTTGCATCAAAATTAGAAATAGAGACGTCTTGCAGCAACGCATCACGTTTTTCTTTATCCAAGATTAGGCTTCCTAAACCGTCATTTTTTTCCGCATGGAACCCGCTCCAATGATTTGAAAAACGGAAGGAGAGGTTAAGATTAAGTAAGCCTGTCATTGGCTTTGAGTCATCGACTCATTCGAATACATCGAATCTTCCCCTAAAAATTAGTTTTCTTCCCAGAATGATCTGGCAGGGTTGGTGACTTGGAAATTTTGAAGAGATGTTCAATTTAGAATGAAGGGATGTCCAAAATCTGTTCTAGACCCACTGAAAGGTGATTTAAGGCTGCGCTGGTTGCGATTTGCTTGCTAAGAATGTCAAGGGCATCAAATGAAATAGAATGTCCAGTGTTGCAGATGGGGCTGTACGAATTAAGCGATTGTTAGACTTTACTTATTTTATCGCGGTTTAAGGCGGTCTTATTTTCGAGATGTAGAGCCAATGAGTTATGTTAGGAACCACTCTGACAAATAATGAAAAATGTCAAAAGTAGGACATTCTGGCAGCAGTAGCGTATTCTAGGCCTAAATAGTGTCTTTTCTTACCTGAAAAGAAATTGTAGCGGACGTGTGTATATGAACACTTCCCCTACAATAGCGCTACACTCAGTGAACGCTGACATTCACCATCATCGTGGAATGCGACCCAGCTGTCATCCGCCCGACGACATTTCAGGCGAACTTCCTTCGTTCTCTTTTTCTTTGGATCGGCCACCACGAGAAGACGTAGCAGCAGCAATTTCATTTGTTGTGTAAATTAAAGTAAAGTAATAAAGGTGGTAAACACTTAACCTTTTCAAAATGTTATGTCTGTTGAGGTATAAACATTTTTGGGGATAGTCAAGCCAAGCCGGTTTAAAACCTTTGAAATCAGGTTACCAAAAGTAGCTCTAGATTGCCGCTTATCTTTTAGCGAAATGTCAAAGCGATGCTACGTATCGGGGCACAGAAATATTCTGGGAAATTGTAAGTTTGATGACCTCATTAAACAAGTTACTAAAATTCACATCGCTTCTTATTAAGGTAGATGCAATTAGCAGAGCAAAACTTTAGACAGAACTGCATGTTAGGCTACCCAGCTAATTTGGCTCATGAGTCAGACAATCAGACAAAAGCTTTACTTCCATCGGAACGGAACAAACTTTGCTCGCGGTACATTTTCTAAGTTCGGATGAACAGTCAAACATTCCTGATGTCACTATTGAGGCTAGTTATTGAGGCTACTTATAAAAAAAACTTTTAAGACAACGTCAAACAGGCAGCTCGATTTTTTGAAACCCTTCAAATCACCAGGGATGTGACTTTCCCGCTTTCATCCAAAATGATGTGGACTATATGTATCATCTCCTCCTTGGTACCCTTACTTAGGACTAGCTTTAGTCTTGGAAACATCCTACAAGTTTGCGGGAAGTTATTGTGGTTTTCATCCCTTAAATAGATCATAAGCTTAGCGAGATTCCTTAAGAGAGAAGTTGTTTAATATCGCCGATCTAGAATGGAATAAATGCTAGACGTATATCACTCTTTGTGCAATTGCTCTTTGGACATTGCCTCAGCTTTCACTTATGTATGTATATAAATAAACTATAGTTCAGGAAACTGAATTTGAATTTGGTCAGAAGAAGACGAATAAGCAGAGTGCGCGGCTCTTTTTCCTCAATGATATCATGGCCCGAGGATATAAGAAAAACTTCGACTAGGGACATCCTCAACTTTATTAGTAAGGTCGACACTTCCCTAGTCTAACAAGTTCCCAACACAATATACCTTATTGGTCGCAGTGGCTCATGCGTCAGTCGCAGAATCAATACACAAAACAAAAAAACGTTTGCCATTAATCAAATATTGAAAGAAATCGCTGCAGGTAATCGTAAATTTGACTCTCTATCCACCCTCAGGATACACGTAATTACTGGGTAACCACAACCAAACCAAGGATTGCAGAACGAGCATAAACCAAACAAGCAAATAAGTTCCATTCCATCCGTAGTTGATAATCAAATGTCCCCAACCGGCATAGACTACATTTATCGTGATCACTTACTGCAAATGTATCAGTCCTAGTCCTAGCTCTGTTCATTAGTAATAATCAGTCTCTTTAACGACCACACAACTGTCGGGAAACAAAAAAAAAAAACCATGTATCTCATCCTAAAAGTGTTCCCACCAGTTACTAACAACGACCAGTACTATAGACCGACTTCCCTGCGCTTGATGTTAGTTAGAAAGTCACAGTGAAGTATGAGGTAGTTAACAGTAGCACTAAAAGATTTACGCAAGTTCATTAACTCAATTTAATTGCACAAAATTAGCTGTATCTATTTGTAACACGAACTTGGTGCTGCTACAGCTCCTGAGGTTACCGAGTACTCGTAATAAATATTCTCATGCATTGCGCTCTAAGTAGGTTGGAAATTTATTTTGTAATTTTCTATATTTTGTGTCTTTTTAATTGACTGCCCTTTAGAAAGTTATTTAAAAATGCAACCGTAACGTTGTCTAAAATCACCATTAATTCCAACCTCAAACGAATGTGGGACTCATCGGTATTAGGATATAAAGCACTATATACAACATTTACTCATGTGAGCCTAAATTGAGAAATGTTGCCATTTGCATTCAAACTAATTGGATCGTAAATGATTAATGCCCTCTTAAGTTGAAATGTGCTGAGAAGTTTAGCTGCTGAATTTTTTGCAAAAGCTTTTACGGTGTGAACAAAACCATCAGTTGAGTAGTAAGGAAGTTATTAAATCGATATTAGGTCATAGAATATATTTCATTCGAATGAATGGTATCCGTTTGCTTTATAAATGAGGGACATTCTCCAAATAAATCGTTTGACATGCGCCTAGGTATGTATAATGGTGCAATGTTGTCGTAGAGTTACGTAATCCGTAGAGATTAGATAAAGTAATTGCCAAAATAATGGGTAAATACATATTTTATTTTTACTTATCTGTAATAATGCATTAGATAAAGGAACTCGGTCGCTTACCTGAAAAGAGAACGGAAGAGAGATTGTGTTATACAATTTATTTTATTTTTTGCATTAATAATTTCATATTTATACTACATATACATACATATATACTAGGGCGCTCTGCGAAGTATGAAATATTTTGTACTGGCCCATATAATTTAACCAGAAGTTAGCTCTTAATAAACCTGAGTGTAGTGAACACCAATAAATCCAAATTGATGATTTTCCGGAATGGCTTTGGGTGATACGCAAGAGATGAAAGACTAGCTTGGTAAAGAGAAGAATTAGAGAAGGTAAAGGAGTACAAGTATCTTGAGATCATTATAACACCACGACTGACTATTAAAAAGCACTTGGAGGAACAATTAAAAGATGCAAAAAGAACTATAAATTGGAGTTGGAGAGGCATACATAAATACTAAAAATAAAAAATATAGCTCTAAGTGAAGCGGTAGTGAGATCAATAATTTGCTATGCAGATCAAGTGTGGGGCATCTATCAGTATGAAGATATTCAATATTTCTTGAGATGCTTCATTAAAAAAAAACTTTAGACTGCCGGAAAATACACCAAACTATATGCTTCACTTAGAAACCGGACTGCCGCACCTCCTGTACATTCTAAAAGTAATGTTTCTCCCGAGCCAATACCTCCCACATCTCGTCGAAATACATCACATACGCCGTAAACTCTAATTTTTCAATGAATGGTCTACTTCCACGACCAAAACAACGTAAATATAATTTCGATGATATTCAAGACCAGAGGGGATGTCTTAAACTACAGGCCACATATTATAACCCAATCAGAGCGAGGAGGCAGAATCTTCTTTGAAAGATTTGAACTTTTTCTTGAAAATTTACTAGAGAATTCTTCGTTTTGTGAAAGAGGAAGACAACTTTAGAAAAAGCATTTTTATGTCTGACAAACCACATTGTGACCTAAAGTTAGGTTGACGTGGTTGGTTGGTGGCTAGTTCCCCAAGGTTGTTGAGGAAGTAGGCCCCTAAATGCAGTTTCCTACGAGCGGAAAGAGCTTCACATGTACAAAGAAGATTTAGAATGGTTTTTTCCTCCTCTTTATCCATGCAGTTTCTACAGTTGTTAGCGAAGAGGCCTCGCTTAGTGGCAGTGCCCTGTAACGATACCTTCTATGCTCGAAATGAGCTCCCTTTTCTGTCTAAGTTGATGCTTTTAAGATTCAGTGAAGAGCTTTCTCCAACGACGTCCAGATCACACCATGTTAGGCCTGATGACTGGTACATATAGCCAGTATGTAATTCATCACTCTAGTCCCCATCTATTTCCTAATGCTTTCTTACAGCGATACAAAGCTGTAGTGGGTTTCTTGACGCGTTCCAGGATGTTGGATTTTCAGCTTAAGCAAGTGTCATACTGACACCACCAAGGGGGATCGAAATGCGAAATTTTATGTTTCCTTGTGAAGAGGACTAATTCTGCTTTTTTAGGGTTGCCTAAGCCGCAACCCCTTGACCATTTAGAGAGCTTAGAAAAAGCATTCTGCAGAATGTCGAGACAGTTATAGCGACGTCATCTACATACCCTTCCCCCTCCAGGATTAAGAGCAATTTATTCACCACTAGGTTCCAAAGAAAAGGAGACAGCACCCCACCCTGCGAAGTATCCCTGCTTAAGAACTTCCGATCTAAACATGAATATCAATTATCAATAAACTAAATTGACAATTATGGAGTGACAATGACCAAGAGATGCTCCTTGAGATGATATTATATCCTGATAGAGTGCACAGTTTTCATCAACGTGCATTGTCGGTCCTTACTTTTTCGAAGAAAACGGTTGACTTTTTTCCACAGCAACGTCGAAAACGAATACCTTTTAACTCTATGTGGTTTCAGCAAGATGTTGCAACTTCACACATCTCCAGGGACGTAATGGAAGAATGATAGTGAAAATTCCTCACCAAAATATTCTCTCAGAAGCACAGATATCCTTCACCAACAAAATCACCCGACCCTACTGCACCTGACGTTTTTGTGGGGTTACTACAAGCAGGAAGGAATCAAATTTACATACTAATTGAGCCAATTCCTGCCGCAACCCTGCGTAGCAAATAGAGATACGTAGATTTTGTATCTTAATCATTCCAAAAAGTTGTTAATTAATTTTTTTTTTTTTGACAATCGGCCCGGCGCGGCGCGGCGGTGCCCATTCGACCTAATTGCAGAATAATTTTTGTTTAGTAAATGTGCTGTCCCAATAGATTGAGAAAGACTCCTACAAAGTTATGTGGGAAAAGAAGATTGCTTACAGTTCCACGGTGATGAGTGACAGTCTGTTACATCTGGGAAAAGTGCAGCATTAACAAAAGATTGTTATGGTGCATTATGAGCTTGAATGGGGCAACGTTCGATTAGTGGGGACTGAATTCTATTGTGATTGCGCGGAATAGTTTCTTTTCGACGTGAGAAGTGCGAAGAGTACGAGTTATGAATCTGTTTGGGTTGTATGCATGAGAAATTAAGAGTATTTCATGTTTTTATGTTGGACACATTGAAGTTGTCTGTGATCCAGTTGGCAAGAGTTGATTGTTAGTTTTCCAATAGAATACTATGAAATTGTGGACATTGAGGGACAAAAAAAATTTGAAGGATATTTCTTTTCTTTCCTAAGTAGAAAAAGTTGTCTACTTTCTCGACTACCTGTCCGGCAATGATGACTTGAGCGCGGGTGTTAGAAGTGTTCAGGGCTTTGGGAGTGTTTATCTTAAACCTCTAGATTTTGGGCCATTAGATGAAAGGTCATTATCCGATGTGAAACTAGACAGACATCGTCAGCATAGCTGAGGTGTTTAAGATAAGTTGTCATAGTCCATCGAATTCCATTGTTGCCGTCCGTCAATGCAGCACAGCAGCATGCATGCACCCCTGACGTACTCCACTTTGGAATTTAAAATCCTGAGACACCTAACCATTGCGTAAAACATGACATTTACTTCTCTCGTATGTAGCCGCGATAATACCCATAGCCAAGATAAAAGCCTAGAATTGTATCAGAACACATTAGGGAACATTTGGATTCAATTCTCGACGTCGAAAAGACAGGCCTTCGTGCTGGATCCCCCTGTATCGACCACATAAACACCTTACGGAGCAGTTCGACGAGTATAGGATTCCGCTACATCTACTGTTTATCGACTTCGAGAAAGTTTTCGACAACTTGAATCCAGATGCTATCTCGTTGGCCTTGCTTAGGAGACACATCCCATCCATCAATACCCACCGCTTTGTTTTTCTCGAGACACTTGATTATTGCTGTTATTTCGGTTTTACTGGGATGTCCGGTGGGAATTCGGGAATTTGTTACTTCGAAAGACTCGAAAGAATAACTCTTGTAAATCGCTGTCTCTTTAGGCTAAGGAGGTAATTAAGAAGTAAAGCCCTGTGCAGAACAACTCAAAAGGCTTTATATAAGACTCTCATCATCCCTACCTTACGACGCGGAAACATGGACTTAAGGCTATAAGCTACCTCTATATTTTTAGTAAAGACCCGACGGGTATACTCTTTAGCTAACTCATTCGTCTTACAGTTATCTAAGATGACTATAATGTCTAGGACCTATCAGAGGGATAGTTAATATTGAGCATAGTGCTGGGTAATTTCAGGGCTTATATTGCTGCCTGTACAGCGGACAAGCTCCTATATCTTTTGTATAAATTTAAAGCTCGGTATTTTGTTTGTTAGTGAGCTTGATCGCCTGAAAAAAACGAGAAATTTCGGCAGCCTTGTGGATATTTTTTAGTGTATTCACGAGAAACCAACTTGCAGATGCAGGTAAACCCAACGCTGCAGAATTAGTCTTCCAGTCTCGTAACCCTGGATAGCAGTGTGACCTGGCACATAGACAAGATGTAATGAATTTAGTCTTCATACCATATTCAGAGAGATTTGAAGTATATACTGTTTTGGAAGTGATAAAAGGTTAAGCAGCCCATTGAGCATCACTGCAGACCCATCTGTTCTTTCCTATACACCTTTTTTGACAATGAGGCACATGGCCAATTGGATTTCCAATATCATTGTAGATTTCTGCTTGGAATACATTTGCATATTGCCTAATCGGCCAATGGTATTTAATATTTAATGTTCTCGCTCTCCACGAAGATACAGGACACCCGTCTAATTTTGGAACTATCCATGAAAAATGATTCCAGAGCTAAAGAAAGAAAAGTCGACTGTGTAATTGTGTTGCAATCGGATTTCCAGTGTCATTCCAGTGTTCAGAATGCGAATAGTATCAGAAAACGACTTTCTTAAAACGGTAGATTGCCTTCAGTATGCAGGGCATGATATGTAGAAATATCGAAGGGAAGGAGGCTCAGCAGGGCATTAAGAGCAAAGGCAGCCGTGTTAGGGAAGTGTCCTATCTAACCGTGACATGCCTTTCCCCCCCAATCAATCGAAGGGAACGAGGCTCAGCAGGGCATTTAAAGCAGAGCCAGGCCTGTTAGGGAAGTGTTCTATGCAGCGACTTAACATATTTTTCAAAGAGAATTTTGTTATCCAAGATTTAATAGGCACGTACATTTTGTTTTCATTAGCATGCAGCCGAGCATTGTACCTCAATGTGGGCCTTTAAAGAAAATTTTATAATGACAGACATACTTGTGTTGTGGGAATTCCTCAAAAAAACAAGAAGAAAAATAGAGTAGGTATCAAAAATGGGTTTTAAACGAATTTCAACTTTCTATGTTGCCTGTAACAAAATATTATTTGGGCCTAGCTTCTCGCTTCTTCGTGTTGTGAGTGTTATATTTTTCCACACAAAATGGAAGGGACCTACACTTTAGAGCCACATCCGAAGGGCAAATTGAGAAGCTTTCGCATGACAGTTATTAATCTCGGACGTTTGTCAGACATTCGCTAGAGGTGGGATTGTGAAAAAACTTTTTGGTGTTTCTGGGATTCGAACCTCGAACTTCCCGCTCAGTAATCCAACGGCGGCCACAAATTCCTTTGCTTAATGTTCTGTGTGGTTGAGTCAAAATAAGAAACAACAACACTCAAAGCACTTAATGTTGTAGAGTATTTCAATTAAGCGCCACCTACACTTTCCCGCACAAAATTCCTAATTAGCTGTACCTATTAGCTCTGAATGCTTCCAAATCTAAACAAAGTAAATTCCGTTGTCCACTACCATTTGCATTCAAATAACATTGAGAACCATGATCATTTCTTTGATGTTGATTTCTTGTACCAGATACAATCTGAGTTGATTATATTCTTTTTTATTTCTTCATTACAAAAAAAAATAAAAGAACTTCTCTAACGGTTAAATAGAAGATGTTATAGTCATTCGATCCGAATCAATATGATCTTCTGGAAGATCGTAAGCCCACTTTCATTCCTAAAACACCTACGACCCTCAATTACCACTCAATCTTAATTGCACTATTTGTCATGTACCCTATACCATTTGATCCAATAAAAACCCGACCGTCCGCTTGCCAGACAATCTACAGAATACTTTATTGATGCAATCAAACATAATTGATTGAGTGGTGGCCATGTGCAGGAGTAGACGTTAGCTTCTGTTTTCGATTTCAACCTGGCTTATGGAAGTCAAACAAAAATACGCGGCGAACTATCATTATGCTTTTAATTGCACACAAACTATTCAGATTTACTCAACCGGTTAAAGATATGTATGTACATATCCACCGCAGCATGAACGCTGAAGTTTACTGCCACACACATTCAGATACAGGTATACTCGTACGAGGAGAAAAGGTGTAACCTCAAACTTCCATCGCTCGATCATGTAGTTGTCAAAATTCGACACATGTTCAACATATCAAAATGACAATTCAAGTGAAAGTGCACTGCACAGGCGCAACAGAGTGTATCTTTCGGAACATCTTCGGAAATGTATCTGCTAAATGAAATTGCGGTATCTATTCATTCGTAACCATGACCCTCGTTGTTAGTGCTATGGCCAACTGTAAAGTTCATTGCACAGGTGCAAAGATAAAATGTCTAAAAATTCGGGATAGGAAGGAAGGGAAAGGGGGAAATGAAAAGAGCAACAAGTCAAGCGAAAAGAATCGGACTCCAAATGAAACCTTCCAATCAAATGAACTGCGGCGGTGGCGGTGGCGGTGGCGGTGGAAGTTGAAGTTGTTCACTGTCATGCAATCAGGTGTGCCATCGAAAATTCTTTTTACCGTACAATTTTCGTTTATTTCTTTTTTTTTGGTTACTGATCATTATGATCGCACCGTTACGCGAAGAGGGCCACCACCACCACACACCACACCAGAACTTATGGGCCTTCCGGTAAAAGTGCATAAACATCACCTGAATCTGAAGTGTTTTATTTTTTTCAATGGTTAGTAAGTATTATGGGCTTGGGCTTGAATTTGGGATGGGCTCAGAGGTAATTCCCGTCCGTTTATCCTGTCAGTGATATATGAACTGCTGGTGGGTGTTGAACAAGGGTCCGCCTCCAAAATTTTTGTTTAACTTTATGGTTTATGGCAGCATCTTCCTTGATAATCGCATGGAAGGCGGTACCGCGATGCACATCTGCATTGGCCCATTACTTAAAAACCCATTTAACCCTTTTATTGCTAATGGAATATCGTAGTTGTCTAGTCTGAAAATCTACCGGCAGCAAGAGATGAAAAAGAATACAAAAAGAATCTCCACATCCGTCACGAATAAAAGGAAATGAAATGAAAAAGAAAAAAAAAGGTGGTAGAAGTTCTAATGATTGTAATTCTATTATAGGAGGAACGGTATTCATTAGTTTTGACATGGTACATCAGTGGCGGTTATAACGTCGAACCATAAAGCGGAAAATTAAGGAAACGGCTTCTTTCGTATTTTCTTTAGATTGCTTTCTTTACGAAGTTAACGATTTTTTCCCTCAGGTAAGTTGGAAATATTTATCTATAACTAGTTGTTGGAATTAAGCTGTACTGACCATTTGGTTTAGAAATCCATTGTAATTAAACGGTGAGATTAAGTGTGTCAATTAGTCATGGAACTACTGAGCGCATAAAACTTACATCAGACAGGTTGTAACCTTAACCCGCCGAGATGATCTTTTTAGTGCGTGAATAAATTAACGAATTTGTATTTACGAGAAAAAAGATCTAGGAATTCTTCTATAACGTTAGTAATTGTAAAGAGATTAGTGAATGAATGGGATTAACATTCCAGTAATAGAATGGGATTGTTAATATTTAACGCTCAACAACTTTTGGGTTTCAATGAATGTAGATTTAAATAACGACTGGTACTATTTAGTACCAAGTACTATTTAGAATAAAGTTTTACAAGGTTTTAAAAGATCTTGCAGTGACCAACTGCTTGATTGTAAAAAAGAACTTATAATTTGGGATCGCCAAACTTATAATTTGGGATCGTCTTGCCGATGTACAAGTTTTGCCGCTTGTGTGTCTGTTCTTTTGTGGCATTTTTTTTAGCACGACCGAAGTTCCGGTAAGTTTAAATTGGAAATAATGTTGCACGTGATTCAAATTAAATATTTCTTGCATTCCGCCTATTGCTCCTATATTTGTTGAAGATTTACGAATAAGTATGGTAAAAAAGAGTTCCACGAAGGAGGAAAGGAGCCTGATTTAGAATTTGTACCAAAAAGAAAAAAAAGTATTTCAAAAATCGAGCGGAATATCGCCTGTTCAGCGAAAAAAGCGCAGAATGCCATAAAGCATTTTCAGGAGCTTGGCACATTTGCAAATCGGGAACGATCCAGGCCAAGAAAAACATAAAAACGAGAGCACAGTCTGATAACGAGGCATTCTCTAAGGAACCCTTTTTCTTTTTCAGTGGAAATAAGAGTTCGAATTGAAGCAAATTATGCTGTACCAGTATCATCTAGGACAATAGGAAATAATTCTCGGGGATGCCAGAGTTTGAAGAAACCAATGTTTTCACAAGTAAATAGAAGAAAACGCATAAACTTCGTCAAAAGTCATGTATGCTATTTCTCCAGCCAATCAGACATTTTGTCATCTGCAGCGACGAATCCAAACATAATTTGGTAGGACCCGATTGAAGAACCTACGTATGATGTCCACCTAACAAGTAATTAGACCCGAAGTACACCAGTAAAACAGTCAAAAAATAGAAAAATATCGTGCATCCACAATGCAGTTTTTTAACCAACCATTCCTTCAGTACGAAGAGCGCTAATGAAATGTGGGATAATTTCGATGATTACTGCACAAAGAGGTGACCGGGCTTCTTGGGCCATCAAAAGGACCACGAAGTGCAGACTTCAGTGGCAAATAAAAAGACCTCTTTTAAAAATTGCCAACTGTCGGAAACTCCCGAATACTTCTAGCTTAGGCGCTGAGCAATTTTGTGAAAACTTGAATGACGCGGAAGGATATAATACAGTTGGCCAAATCTAGTCATTAGAAGGTACAAGACATCGCAACCGTGAAAGACAAAAGCGGCATTATGCTAACCAAAGATGAGGAGATAAAAAATCGGTGATTGGAGTACTACAACGAGGTGTCAAATGATGAGATCCCAAGAACTGCTATTTTCCACATACGCGCAACGAATGGGCCACAAATTTACACCAACATTGACGAAGTGCGCTTCGTAATCCATGAAATGAAAGCCAGGAGGCTCTGATCCCGGATAACATTCCGTGTTAAGTGTTCAAAGAATTAGGAGACGTTGGAGTTGAGTTGGATTTAAGAGCTCTTTAACAGAATCCTAGTCGATAACATCCCTAAAGCGTGATGAAATAAGTTTTTATTGTCGTTTTGAAAAAATGTACAAGTCGTGATGTGCTGCAAGAACCACAGACGAATTAAAATAATTTCGCATTGTCCTAAAACCTAAGAAAGAATCTTCAACAAGACACTGAGACAAAGTACCGATGTTACTGAGCAGCCCTCTTGTGGTTTAGAACCTAGCTTCCCGCGACCATTCGTGTTGTGTGTGTTATATTTTTTCGCACAAATGAAAGGGACCAACATTTTAGACCCATATCCGAAAGGTTTTTTTTTTTAAATTGACAAACTTTCTCATGACAGTTATTACTTTCGGACGTTTGTCCGACATTAGCGAGAGTTGGGGCCGTGAAAAACTTTTTTGGTGCTTTCTGGGATTCGAACCTCACTGAGCAATGGCGGCCGTACGGATGAATGCTCATCTTATATTCATAACCAGTTAGCTACAATTTCATTTTGATGTCACTGAATAAGTAACCAATAAGACTTCTAAAGTGCAACGCATAATTAACAATTCCAAACACAGCACATTTCTCTACGCCTTTCGATTTTCCACTCAATAATTTTATCACTTTCCTCACACACTCACCGGGAAAATTTATTACAATTTCTAAAATAAAAAACAGAAACAATAAGAGTACAACAGAAAATTTCCCGATCACTTTAGCCCCAGATAGTTTTCTCGAAGCGCTACCACTATGATTTACCAAATCAAATCTCTTCGATTCTGTCCATTCCGGCCATGAAGCCGTACACAGCATTTTAGCCTTTCACATGCTAACAACATGCAAGGCTTTGCACTATGTATATATGTATGTATGTGTGTGTGTGACCAGGTTAGTAGATCCCCAGGTTCTTCTAGTCAAAATTGATTGCATGTTTAGGGCAAAGCAATATAGAAGCCTCATTCACTACCGCTACTGCCGCACCGCCACCTTTCCAGGTGCTACTCTATGTGAACGTATTTTCCTGTCTCTCTTGGGGTAACGTACAGATTTTTGCATTAGTTAATTTAAAATTTAAGTGAAAGGAGAAGAGACAAAGAGATAGGTACTCGTATAGAACTAAAGTAACGACAAAAAAAAGACAAATAAAATCATGGGAAATATATGCCCACGATGAATGACGAGACTCACAAGAGATTCTGACGTTCTATGTTAATATTCCTTGTGACGAATTGTCTTGTTTTGAAAAGGATGTTAGTTTGATGGTAGTTGGCCTTACGTACACGAATTCGATTTTAAACGTACAACATACTAAAGCAAATGGCCATCCTTACCTGGATGTCACATATTTGGTTGATTTTTGAAGGTGAACCTAAGCTCTTTATTAGACCACCATTAGACCCGTTGTGTCCCTCTCGTCTCTAAAACTGTTGGGAGTAGTTCTGTGATGTGAAAATTATGTGTTAAGGATGTAAGTATTGGGATTGTGGGGAGTGTAAAAGCGCAATATACCGTGTAGTGTTCGGAAAGTTACCCTCTTCACCTAGCAAATTCCAATATGTTACCGATTAACCTTCTACTCATAACATTGAATGGGATCAGAAAAGAACCACAACATCAGGTCAAGTATCTAGATAGAACACTAGACAGCAAACTTCTCTGGAAGAAACACGAAGAAGCTGTGATAGTCAACGCGAGCAACGAGGGTGTGCAGAAGCATCTCAGGCAAGACCTGGGGATGTAACCCAGCTACACTGAAATAGATGTTCAGGCCGATTATAACGTACGGAGCGGTAGCTTGGACTGGAAGAACCAAGCTGATCACAATAAGGAAAACCTTTGAAAAAGTACAGGGGCTATGAGAACCTGTCCCACAGCAGCACTGGAGGTGATATTGGGACTCACTCCCTTACATTTAGCGCTAGAAAGAAATGCTAAAGGAACCATACTAGGAATAAATCAAAGAGGACGTCGGGAAGGAAAATGAATCGCATACAGACAGCGAGAAACACTTTCCAAATCAGTCCCCCTTATAGACTGGCCGCCTAGAGGTGATACGGTTAAGAGATACTGTTTCGAGAGGAAATTCATCTGGAGCTGAGTAGCAAAAGAGAATGGAGTTGTGAAGCCGGGAGTACCAACTTGGGCCAAACGCCATAAAATGGTACACAAACGGATCGAAAACATCCATAGTAACCGGACCAGGTGTATATAGGCCCAGAAACAATTATTAGGAACCATGGGAATATAACCCAGTATCTTTCAAGCGGAAATCTACGCAATTGAAAGATGCGCCCAATTTAGCCTCGATAAGAAGTACCACAGGTAAGACATCGCGATACTGTCGGATAGCCAAGCCGCAACAAAGGCTTTTAAACTCCCATGAAATCATGTCTACACTGGTGTTGGAGTGCCTTGACAAAATAAACCGACTAAGTGAAAACAACAGAGTTACCCTCTACTGGGTATAAGGTCACGTGGAAGTAGAGAGGAATGCAACAGCTGACAAACTAGCTAGAGAAGGATCAAAAACCGAAACCATTTTGTGGGCTGGGGCCGCATACGATACGGGAAAAACTAAGAAAGGAATAAGACTGCAAAAGAGCGGAACTTTGGGAGAAACCGCCTAGACTAAGAACTTCTCTCGGGTCGCTCTAAACTTGAGGAACACCTCAGCAAACAGGATAGTGAGCAAAGTGGAGAATGTAGATATTAAGGAAAGCCTACCAACTGTTAGAAGAAGATCTATCAATGTTAGAACAAGGAGGTGCTCTAAGTCGACTATCTCATCAACTAGAGCCCCAAGTCGGGGAGCACAGTATGTAGATCTATAAAGATCGCAGTGCGCCTATAACCAATCTACAATCATACAATCTTCTTCTTGTGTTAGGTGTGTTAGACCCCGGTATCATTGAGAAACCCAGTAACCTCGCTATTGCAGGGTAGTAGCAGAGGAAGTGTTCTTCCTCCTTCTCCACACAGATTATTATTATTTTCTCAGCTAGTCCAAGCCTAAACGAAAATTTGTTGAGATCGCTGTGTTCTGTTATAAATCCCACCATCAGTCTCCCCTGTGTTCTGCTTGAGTTTAATGGTTGTTTTTCTATAATCGCCCTGATTCCGTGTGGCGTTTTACTGAAACGCCGATTGTCGTTTTTTGAGGCTTTTCGTTTCTCAAGAGTTATTCCAGAAATTCACCGACACAAAACGCCTTCGTCGGTAAGTCGATTTACATTCCACATGCGATCCACTGCCATTGCAACAGCTGATCTACGTCTGTGATAGATAAATTTCGAATTATTCAAAACAAAGTCGTGAAATATACATAAGTTGAAAAAAAAATGAATTGGATTTGCCGCATGCAAAGTAAGTGGCAAAATAAATCTCACTTAAAAACTAATATATCGAGGCTGATTTTCAGACTAAAGATGTTTTTTCGAATGTCCAAGGAAGCATTCGTATATTTACTGAACGAAACAAAAAATCATCTCCCTGAAACTACGCGTTCGGCATCGGTACCGATGGTATCGAAATTTTATGCTCCTCTTCTAAATCCTTTAGCTAAATGCTTATTACCTTCCATTAACACGACTAAAGTCTTAAACTGTTTCTTATTCGTTATTTTACCCTATAAATTAAAATAAATTAATTTCGATAGACAAATAAATTAAAAATTCATAAAATTAACATTTTGAACTGGAGTTTGCTCTTAGGCGATCACTATTTTCCAAACGACAAAAACCGTCGTTTTTAATGGCGTTTTATGGCGTTCAACGCCTCGGGGAATAAGGGTGAAAGTGTTCAGATGACATTTGTCGTCAAACAATGGGTTCCACAAGCCGTTCAACGCCAAATGGCGTTTAACGAACGTCGAATGGCGTTCACTGACACAAAAACGTCACACGTAATTCGAATATGGGGTTTTACTGACGAAACGTCTATAAAACGCCACTTAAACGCTACACGGTATAAGAGGGATTGTTACTCAGCTCAGCCCTCGATGCCCACGAATTTACGAACTCTATTGTGGCTGGCAAGAAAATTCAACTTGATTTTGCTTTCCCTTACTAGTCACGGGTTTGTGATCTCGTTTATTGTAGTTTTGCTATCCGAGCAAATGTCGATCTGCATTTCTTCGCTAGTGTCCTCTGCAAGTATTTCTGTCGCTTTTATTGCAAGATTTCTACTTCGAACACCGTTACGAAAGATTCTAGATAAATAGCAAGTTTATTTGCCAGATTACCGCAAAATATGCCAGCCCTTGATTCCTGTACTGTGTACACTGTTAAGCCATTAGAGTTGCTTTCGTTCGTCCAAGATCCTCTTGTCGGGAAAATTGTTTCGAAGTTGTCGATGAACAGCAAAAATTCCGGCGCGTAAGCTTAAACACGAAGCAGGGAATAGGTCCATCGTGGAAGAAATCAAAATGTGGTGCTCCCTGAGCACCTGCAAAATAACGAGGGAACTTTGGACAATATGTATATTACAAGGTCAGATCTAATGAATTATTGCAAAAAGACAATAATCCTTTCCACTCTGGTTACAGAGCATACTACACTGCAACACCACAAAAAAAAAGTTAAGGTTAAGTGAGAATGATCTCTCTAGGGGCTGCGGAAACAAGAAAGTAAATGAGGACACAACTTATTTTCTGTGTCATTGTCTAGGTCTTTTCCATCTTAGATACCTCTTACGACAGTACTTCAGAAATTGTTCCCATTTAATAGGCATCGCAATAGGGGTGTACTGACTTGAGTGTGGCGCAAAGGAATCTGTTTCGCTGGCAAACCCGTCTACCTAACCTAACTTAATTGCAGAATAAAATTAGTTTTGCTAATGAGGATAAGAACTTTCTAATTCCGAAGTCGAGATTCTTTTGAGTAACTGAAACTATTTCCATTTGTTCTACATAAAAAGTAAATTAAACAATTTAAAGTCTCTAATGACAGTCCTCTATAAACGTAAATAGCGACCTCAGGAAGTGGTCAGTGTTCTTCATGGTCCAACTTTTCTTCAATATTTTTCGCTTCAGCAAATAATGGTCATAAAACACAGATAAAAAGATTGCTTCAATCAAGATGGACAAGAAAACATAAAAAAAAAAACAGCAAAATGAATCACCACAAGAAATGAGTTCAGCTAATGATTTCCTCTTCTACCTACTTTAGTCCATCTTTCCCTCTATTTGGTCGGGGTTGTCTTTAGGAAGTCAGACATAGGGCAATGGACAATGATGTAGTTCTTTACTTATAGATATTCATATCTATTATTGCACTCTACTTAGTACTAAATACCTCACCGACGATTGCCCACCTTGTCGTGGTGGTGGGGCTTAAGTACTTCTCTAACTGTTGTTAATCGACAGGAAGAGATGGAAAACCAAGAGGCATCAACATCCAAGGTAAGGTACGACGCGCCGAGACCTGCATGGCTGAGGGAGTGCTCAGTCGCTAGCGCAAACTCTGGATACCTGGGGACCTCCAGTTTTAACTTTAATTCCCCTTATCTGCATACAGGGGGTGAGTGCAGATGGACCTTCCTTCCCCCTTACTCGTGGGACCAAATCATGAAATCAAATAACAACAACAAAACAAACAAAACAAACGATACCAAGGAGGCCAAAGTGCAAGGATCGGGCACTTCAGACTCCATAAATACCGATCCCCAGACGGAACGCATGACAGAGGAAGAAGAAAATCTTCTCCTCAACCCCTTCGCCAATCTTGGAGTATGGGACAGGGAAAGCGTCAGAACGGCTGATGCCGACATGGAGAAGATGATTCTTGATGTCGACGACAGCTGCTCTGTCGCTAGCTCCAACCTCTCCAGATTGTCTACGTCATCCAGACGGAGTAAAATCTCCAACTGCAGGACGACTATTAAAAGACTAGGTACGAAGGGATGGGACGAACTGACGGAGACAGAACGTAAGCGGCTACATAACGCACGTGCCTATCTGCAGGAACAGCGACTAATGGAGAACAAGCCTACTGCTCGTACACCAAAGGAAGATGCTCCTGCAGGTGACACCAGCGCTATAAAGTCGATGGGGCCACCTGCCCCCCGGATCGGCAAAGTCCATCTGGGAGTCAGGCCGACCGCACCGACTGAAGCACTCAAGGATACCTCCGAGGAATCATCAAACTCTTCAAACAGACGTTGCAGCGAGCCCCTTGCTCGTACGGGTCTGGAGAAGAGGGAGATGGTCCCTGGGGAAGTGAAAGCGTTGTCGACTGATAGCCCGATTGATACAACTCAACCAAGGCGATCACAGGCAACGCTTTCAGATCCAAACAAAACCTGCAGACAGAAAGAGAGTGAACGGCCAACTAAACCAACCATCGGGTTACCGAACTCACCAACCAGACGTTGCATCGAGCCTCTTGCTCGTACGGGTCTGGAGGGAGAGAAGATAACTCCTGGTAAGGTGAAAGAGGGGGAGGCGTACCCAGAAAACATCCAGAGCCTTAGCTCCACATGCAATCTGGTTGCGACTTCCCCCCCTAAATCAGGTGACGGAGGTCAGGATCCCTCGAAAAACGACACGACTAATGACAGCTGTACGACAGTCGTAGAGGTCTTGCCGAACGATTCCCGGCGGCTAGTGCAAATAGCCTCTGACTCAAAAGCTACCGGCAAACGTAAGGCACTCAACGAACGTGAGATCCTACGTAGACAACGACGTAATGCAGTCAGAATCGTCAGGCGACTGAGTAAACGCACTCCGGATACCTTAACGGAGAAGGAGAGACAAGCTCTTGACAAGGCCAAGACAAGACTCAGAACGATTCCGGAGACTAGCACGGACGAACGTAAAGAAAAGACCCGACGTACGCCCAGCCGAACCTTGATTTCGGACAAACTCAAGACGCCCGGGAATGTGCACCCCCATACCAACCCCGAGCCGACTGCTAGTACGTCCAAAAGAGCTAGGCTTAACGACACCCTTTCCCCACTGGCAAACAAAACGAAAAGAGCCAGATTTTCGCTGCTAGCCGTTACTGGACAGCAGGTCGCCGTTGCTGACTTCGGTAATCCCACACGGAAGCTAACTGAGGACCAATGGCGACTAATTGAGATCAGGATCCTTGATGAGGTAAACGACCTCATTGTCAAAGAGAAAGAACCCCTCCCACTCTTTGGCACCCTTAACACCATCCAAGGATTCAAATTAGTGACCTGTGAAGACTCTCACACTCTCGCATGGCTCCGAGATTTCATCTCTAGGACCAAAGCTCCTTGGCCGAATGCTGACCTTCGTCTGATCGACAAAAAAGAAATCGTGCAGTTGACTAGACCGAGGGCCAAGCTCTTTGTACGGGGACCTTACATTCCTAGAGATCGGATCGAAAGGTACCTCAGATCTTTAAATAAAGACCAACTGAGCCATGCCTGGGAAGTGCTAGAAGTAGGGGAATACAACGAATCCGGTACGGAAGTGACAGTGTTGCTCAGTCACAAATCAATTCCGTTACTGAACAAGATAGGCTTCAAAGTCCGCGTCGGTATAAACCGATGTAAGCTCAGGCTTATTGCCAACTCGGCAAATAAAAGTAAAAAGGAGGAGGCGACAAAGCACTGTGATGAAGATAGTCCAAATAAACCTACATCACAGTAAGGCGGCCAGCGCCAACCTGATCTACCTCATGGAGGCTAGACAGATAGACTTGGCCCTAATTCAAGAACCCTGGATTACAGGTGGCAAAATAAGGGGGCTAAACTCAAAGGAACTTGTACTGTATAAAACGGCTCAAGTAAATACAAATAGTAAGACCAGAACCTGTATAGTGGCTAGGAAACAGATTAATCTCTTTCTTCTATCTACCTACAGTGATATAGACCACACAACAGTCAAGTATGAACGTGACGGGCTCCCGCCGCTGATCATAACATCGTGCTACATGCCATATGATGCAGTAGAAGGACCTCCAGCTGAATTAACTCGCCTACTTGTTCAGCGTGCCGCGCGAGAAAAATGGGACCTAGTCATAGGTTGCGACGCGAACTCCCATCACATTCAATGGGGTAGCACCAACATCAACATAAGAGGTGAGTCACTTTTTGAATTCCTTATCCTAAATAACATATTAGTTGCAAATAGAGGCACAGAACCAACTTTTGTTATTAGAAATAGGCAAGAGGTAATTGATATCACTCTAGTAAGTAACACAAATACAGTAGTGATAGAACAATGGAAGGTATTAAAAGATGAGGCATTCTCTGATCACAAAATCATTGAATTTTTGATACCGGACAAAAATCATGTCTTAAAACCATATAGAAATCACAGGAAAACCAACTGGGATATCTTTATTATGGAAGTAGGGATAAAGACAGGAACTCTTCAGACACATTCTATGCTTGAGCCTGAGAGCATAGACAAGACAACCGATGACCTAACTAAAGTTCTCGGTACAGCCCTTGAGAAGGCATGTCCCCTTAAGGAGACGAGGAAAAGCAGAACAAAATCTCCTCCATGGTGGACAAAAGAACTGTACAACATCAGGAAAGAAACACGGAAACTTTTCAATGTTGCAAAACACACAAGAACAGACAGTGACTGGGAAACCTACAAATCCAGCCAAAGAAGATTCAAGATAGAAACCCAGCGAGCTAAACGCTGTTCGTGGAGGGCCTTTTGCAGTGAGATAGAAAACACCAACGATTCGTCTAGGCTTAGAAAAGTTCTTGCCAAAGAATCAACTGCACTGGGCTCTCTTAAAGACTCCGACGGCCACTGGACAGAATCCTGTTACGATACGCTTGAACTCCTACTCAACACTCACTTCCCAGGCTGCACCTCCCACAAGAGTAATGACCTGGATGAGCACGACAACACGGAGCATACAACACCAGCGGAATTGATAACAGAAGAAAGGATAAAATGGGCTATCAACTCCTTCTCGCCGTACAAATCTCCGGGAATGGATGGCATCTTTCCTATGATGCTACAAAAATGTGCAAATCACATCACACCCCACCTGAAAAACATATTCCTAAGTAGTCTAACCAGGGGATATGTACCAAAATCTTGGCGTGAAGTCAAAGTGGTTTTTATACCTAAGGCTGGTAAACCCAGTCACACTACCGCTAAAGACTTTAGACCTATTAGCCTAACCTCTTTCGTTTTAAAAACCCTTGAGAGGCTAATTGACATCTACATTCGGAGTAAATTGAACCCGACCACCATATCTCCAGCCCAACATGCATATACAAAGGGCAAAAGTGTTGAAACAGCGCTCCACAGCGTTGTGAGTACCGTGGAAAAGACACTAATTGATAAGGAATACACTCTTGCGGCCTTTCTAGACATCGAAGGGGCTTTCAACAATGTCCAAACCGATGCGGTTAAAAGAGCTCTAGTAAACCTTAAAGTGGACAACACTATTATCAACTGGATAATGGGTATGCTCAAAAACAGGCTGATCTACTCGGAAATAGGAGGTGTTCATATCAAAGTATCAGCATCTAGAGGCACCCCTCAAGGTGGGGTACTTTCACCCCTTATCTGGATTCTTGTGGTAAATGAAATTTTAATTAAGTTAAAATTTAGTGGTGTTAAAGCAGTAGCATATGCTGACGATCTAGCACTACTAGCGACAGGCAAATTCCTATCTACCATAAGCAACCAAATAGAAAGCGCCTTATCCATGGTTAATACATGGACCAAGAACTGCGGACTTGCGGTCAACCCGCAAAAGACTGAGCTAATCCTTTTTACAAATAAAAGGACTATACCAGTATTTGATCTGCCATCAATTGAAGGGACTCCACTTAAAATTTCTGAAAGCGCCAAGTACCTAGGAGTCATCCTAGACAGGAAATTGAACTGGAATCTCAATATAAAAGAAAGAGCAAAGAAAGCAATGGTAGCTTTTTATGCCTGTAATAGGATATTCGGTAAAACCTGGGGTCCTAGTCCTAAGATCATCATGTGGCTATACACCGCGGTAATTAGACCGATACTGACATATGGTAATTTAGTCTGGTGGCAAGCGCTATGTAAAGCTACCAACCTCAAAACCATGACAAAGATTCAAAGAATGGCCTGCATCGGCACCACCGGGGCAATGAGAACCACCCCCACAGCGGGGTTGGAAGCTATACTCAACCTTAAACCCCTTGATATCTTCGTACAGGAGTCTGCCGCAAACAGTGCCCTGCGACTTAGCCAAACTGGATGCTGGAAATCCAGTATAACGGGGCATGCGCAGATCCTACGTAAATTTACAGAAAATTCTGTATGTACAGACTACATAACACCCTACCTTGACTTTGTAAGACCATTCGTTACTTCCTTTCCCAGTAGAGAAGAATGGCACGAAAATCAACTATCGGGTTACGAATCAACGATACCCATCTTCACAGATGGCTCCAAGATGGACATTGGAGTTGGCGCGGGATTCTACTCCGAAGTTTTGGACCTATCCAGTTCTATCAGACTTCCTGACCACAGTAGCGTTTTCCAAGCTGAGGTCCTGGCAGTGACAACAGCTGCTAATCAGGTCGCAATGAAGGCACTATCACACACTGATATTACCTTTTTCATTGACAGCCAAGCGGCAATAAAAGCGATTTCTGCCATTGAAATTAAATCGAAGCTTGTAAGTCGTTGTCGCGAAGAGCTACGGGTTCTTGGTGCACAGCACAACGTAAGACTCTGCTGGGTTCCCGGACACAAGGGGGTACCGGGTAACGAGAAAGCTGATGAGCTGGCAAGAAAAGGAGCATCGCTTGGACTAAATCAGGCAGACACTACTGTAAAAATCCCGCCTTGTCACATTAAACAGATGATAGGGGACAAAACATTAGTAGCTGCAAATGAAAGATGGAGAGTGCTTGATTCTTGTGCTATAACCAAGAAAATGTGGCCACTCTACGACAAGCAAAAAACCGAGAGAATTTTACAAATGAACAAAAAATCTTTGTCATCTCTTGTAGGTATTATCACTGGACACAATATGCTGAGATATCATACAACGAAAATTAAACTTAGTACAAATGACCTGTGCAGAGGATGTGGTGACGAAGATGTACATGAAGATTCCACACACTTTCTATGTCACTGCCCATCACTCTGTCATATTAGATCTAAAACACTTGGAAGACACTTCTTCTGTGACCTTGAGGAACTTTCTGGCAAGTCTATAAACGACTTGCACAAATTTATAAACGCCTCGGGATGGCTTCAATATCCATAGTTTGCTTATAGGTTCTAGAGTATGGGTGGTTTCTAAACCCCTAGGGCATCACAATGGATCTACATTGATCTAAGTGTGACGGATGCAGAATTCTTTTGCGCCCGTCAACCCACTAACCTAACCTAACCTAACCTAGTACTAAATAAATATTGTGCATAAAAAAAAAAAAAACACGTAATAGTCACAGCGGTTTGACTGAGGGACATGGTAAAATGTCAGACAATGCTGATGGTAGACGACTGAGATTGCGATACCAAGTAATGGTTATGTGGACACTTTAAAAAAAAATTATGTAAAAGAGGGATTATAGGGTCAGGTGGACAGGTTATGGTATTATGTTGCAGTAGAAAATTAATATTAGCTGCAAAAGAATGAATGAAAAACAGGGTAAGCCCGTTGTCTGAAGTTATGATTAATGTTGTAAGACTTGGGATAGACGAAAAAGTGCTAAACGGCGAATAATTTTGTTTTTTTTTTTTTTTTTGTAATATTATGGCAGAGACAAGTATTCAATCAGGCAGAAAGTAGAATACTATTTTTTAGGTAGAACACCTGTCTGTAACATAATCTCTAAATGTGCAATAAACCATAACGATTTGACAGTCACAGTGAGCAACAAACGTTTTTTTATATTAGCGCACCACACAAATCCAAAACTATGACATTGTTTTGAAAAAAATGCACGACTTGGTCGGGTCGCATAAATGCATGTATCCACTTAAATCCGAAAAACAGAATCCACTAACGGCTAAAACCTTATTTTGACAGTTTTTCAGAACTTGAAAATAAATGCCCTAAAATTTAGATTTGAGTGTGTTTTACCAGAATACAGACACTTAGGCCAGAATGCTCTTTTGTGATAGCATGGATCTTTCCACTTTGGCTACCCAGGGACCAACAAAACCAACCGACTGAAGTGTTTAATGAAGCAGAGGACTCTCATGACGTCTTAGGGCTCAAGTTCGCTGAGATCATTTAAGAAAAGAGCCCCTAAATGGAGCAGTCTTCTTTGGGACAGGGTCGGGCAGATGCATAGAATTTGAAGGATGATTTCTTCCTCATCTTCGTCCCTACAGAAGTCATTTGAAAAGACGCCCAACCTTTTAACATGTTGCGCTATCACACAGTGTCCCGTCAGGACACCAATTATGTACATTGCTGATCTATGATCGATTTAACATAACCAATCTGATGCAGCTTATGCCAGATCCGTTCAGATATATGTACATACATACATATGTACATAAATATTTGTATATCACATGTAGACTCATTTTCCCATTTGTGGTTGATCCTGCTGCATTGCATTTTATAAGCAAAGACTTTCTTAATCGCCATGATTTCTGTTACTGCGATCTGGGAGGCAAAAAGAGATGCTCAGATTAAGCTTTTTAAAAAAGACACCATAACCAATCCCGTTTTTGGTTTTGGACCTGTGTGTGTAGAAGTGAACTGAATTACTACTCGTTCGGAAGTATCAGTCAAATCTCATTTTCGCTGGTGTGTAATCGATTTTTTATGGGTAAAGTTTAATAGATCGCGGATAAAGAAGAGGTGAGCGTAGTACCTGGACTATTGCGAGGATGTTTTTAGACGGATGACCGCACTGGCAGAAGTATGTCTAATGCTGCAGAAGTAGTTCTTAGTGCACCGCTCATGCTGAAGAGATCAAGTTTGGTTTTTGTAAGGATTTTAAGATGGAGGAATTGCTCCATTTGGGGCACCTCAATCAAGGTTCGATTTCCTTCCGATCTCTAGCACACAAGTCAGAAGCTTCAAGGAGCGCAGCTTGCGTAAATCAAGTTCATCTGAATAGCCTTTATCAATAGAGTCTAGGATATTTAGTCTTACCAATAGGTTATCCACGATTAGGGACCATAGTAGGGGCGAGGGGACACCGCCATTTGCTGCAGAGTCCGTCACAGAAACCCCCCTTGATGTTGAAGTAATAATGCGGCTACGGACCATCGTTCTAAGCCATCTGGTTGTTGAATAATCGATTCCATTGTGTCTCATAGCACAGTAGATAGAATCATAACCGGTGGTGTCACACTCGATGTCGAGAAAGGAACGGAGGGCTATTTCTATGGCACTTTAGGCGGTTAATTTGCCTTTCGGATATGGCTTCAAACTGTACGTATCTTCCATTTCTGTGAAAAAGTACGCACAAGATGAATGGTCACGAGAAGCTAGGCCCTGGACCACATTCATAGTCGCAAAAAATGAAACACACACTTATCAGAACATCTAAAAACTGACGCGATTAGTATATTGTGATTTGTTCCATTTTTTTGAGCGACGCTATAGTCGCCAGAATAAACGAATCATATGAATTTAAAAGAGTAAACACACACCGGCGAATATAATCGCCGCGAATAAAAAATCGTAGTCACAATAATATACAATAGTACGTGCACTGGCGATTTTTTTTATAGCGTTTCTATTTAGCCCCGATAAATGGAACACATGGCTTGTAATAGGAATCCGTGCATTTGCGACTAAATATCGCTGAAATTACAAATATTTCTTAGCGATTTTTCTGTCGCAAATTTTAAAGAAACATACATATGGTTAGCATGGATGCTCACGCACTTGCGCTTACTTAATGGCGAATTGAACAGTTTGAAAATTAATTTCAATAAAAACTGTTGGGTTGTGGCTCCGTGCCTCCGTATCTAGAAGGCAGTTATTGGACACATAGTAATTTAAAAAAATTGATTCGTTGTCAAACATATGTAACTAGGGTCACTTTTTTTTTGCTAAAATAAACACACAAATAACTTTGTAAACAATAGTTTTACGTCCAAACATCTTAAAGAGCCGCGACTGAATAATAGCCAGAGCGCGGAGTTTTATGCTCCTCTCTGTGTTCCACTTTAAAATTGAAATTTGCGACTTAAAAATCTCCTGAAAATAAGAACACAATCGCGGCGATTCTTAAGTTACAAATGCGCGCACTCGTATTAGAAGCCATATGCTCTATTTTTTTCGATTAAAAAAGCGCGGCGTTAATTGTCGCTTGTGCGCTTATGGCCCTTTCCTACAGCGACTACGATTTTTTAATCGCCGCGACAGTAAATGGCGTGAGCGCGCCTAACGTAAAACGCCTTAGCATATTCATATTTGTTCGTATTATCGGGAGGCGTGTCAGGATGCTCAACAGTATACAAATATGTAATCATTCTCCTTTGGAGCTCTTGAAAATTCGTGAATACAAAATAGAATAATCGGGCCATTAACCTTCGTGTCAATATCAAAAATAATTGGTAAAGGATTATGGCGCCAATAGATTTAATGAAGCACACATTTTTTTCTGGACGATTTATTATCTCTAATCAAAGTCATTGTCCTTGTAGAAAGTTCTATCCCCAATCTAAAAAGATTAATAACTAACAAGTCTTTTTGAAAAATTACCGCAATACTACTAGTGAATGAAACACAATATCAGTTGAATTGAAAAATTTCATTTCATTCAACACAACAAACGCATACAAATCAATAAAACACAATCGGAGCTGAGAAGAAGACAAATTACTTTCATCGACACGCGGCATACTCGTATGTACACACACAAGGAATGTATCTGTCCATCCAACTGTCGGGCTGTGTTCATAAATAATAATTTAATAACAAACTTTTCAGTTAAGGTTTTCTAATATTTTTTTTTCCTCTCCTTTTTTTTAACATTTTCCGCGCCTCTATGTATCTGTATTGGGAAAAGCTAGTGATTCCCATTAATCAATGTTACATGCATTGTTGGGAAAAATATAAAAGCGAAGCGACGCGATGAAGAAAAGAGGAAAACACTTTTTTTTCGGAACATACTCGTACAAGGTGATTACAAAAAAAAAAGATAGTTTTGCAAGATTGGCAAACAAATCCTTGCGGCTGACAGAAGTGAATGCAAAAATATGGCAAATCGAGGACATACTCGTACTTTCGCATCGAGAGATGGCACTCGGACAACTTAATCAATGGATATTGATGACTACACATACTGCCGAGTAGGAGAACTATCAATTTATGATGCGTGGATATAATATGAAATTCTCGTAAAACCGGATGGCCGAAGCGCAGTTAACCGATTGAAAATTCCCTAGAGTGTTGATGCAGTGCGCGCGCGCGGCATTTTAACTTTGGAGACGCACCCAATTGTCAACTGGAACGATTAAGTAGCAAGAGGATTTAAGAGCCCCTCACTTAACGACCACACTTTCTGATGGGAAATTCTCGATAATGGTATAGATGGCTATTGATATTCCTAATCTGGTTATATTATTATGTTAATTTTTTTTTTTTATTACACGTGAGAGTATGAGAAAAGTTACACTTTAAAATACAAACTTATAACTAGGTTACCCGACGAATTTAAATGTATTTATTTATTCGCAAAAGTAGTGCGGAGTTCCTTACCTGGAAAAAAGAGAAAAATGCATGAATTAGTTTATATTTCGAAATGGAATTTTGTTTTGTTAAAAAAAGTGTGAACGGCCATGTTTCAACCGACCCGAAACTCCCCTTTAATTTACTTTCAATTCAATTCAATTTTTATTCACCATTCTTATCAACAAGTATTTTTTAATAACTTAACTATTTAACAACTTAATTATTCAGGTCTGCAATCATAAGCTTCCGACGCATAATTGGAAATTAGAGGAACCGAGGTCGGTAGTCGTGGTGAACAAAGAGCCTCTGGGTCCTCCGGGGGAAACCAAGGAGCCATAACTCTACTACTAGTGTATAAAAAGGATGAGGAGTATCTCTTAGCGAAATGAACCGAACTCCACTAACTCTTTTACATCCGCCCCGATTGTAAATGCACCGGCCACTTCAATTCAAAAGCTACGACTAAGGCGGAGGTGATGGTGTGCTCCTGATCAGGCCGCACATTCTCCCCGAAGAGATGTGATTTCGGACAACCTCAGACTTTGATCTCCCCTGCGGACCCAACAGCCCAATTGTGTCTATTTCGTGGATGGAATCGAACACGGATGAAGCGAACGTCACTGTCGTGGTGGCATCTGAACCCGATTGCGATGATTTCGTAATTCGTTCATTATCCCTCATCACTCCATTAACGCTTCGGCCGGACTTCTTCTCAGACAAAATAGAACCGGGGAAGACATTGCCTTGTACCAGAGACCTTGGGTCGTTAATGACCTGATATGTGGGCTCCAGACTCCTTACTACAAAATAATTTACGTGAGAAATGAAGGTATGCTTAGGGCTTGTATTCTTGCGAAGAGTGCAATAAATACTTTTCTACTCTCTAAATTCAACGATCGTGATACATTTACTGTAAGCCTCGAAGTTGGATCCTGTTGAGCCTGACCCATGACCATCAAGTGCGTCTTCTTGTAGGAGAACGATTACGGACGCAGAAAAAGACACGTTGCACTCTGGGGCAGTTCAGACATCAAGGCGAGGTGAGCAACATTTTGATTAGATTTTAAGTATTAACCCTGCTCTATGCAACATTGGTTCCGAACCCACCTTTGTTACGAGCAACAGACAAGAAGTCCTTAACATAACCTTAGTCTCTGGTCGGGACAGTGTAGGAACATCTGTGCTATGAAGGTCCCTCAAGAACACATATGAGCTCGATAGCCCTGTTAGTAGGCCAAGAGGCAAACCCAGATCTCAGATCTCTCTGGTGGAATCAGGAGATTATGGCACTTCGGAGCGAATGCAGACGGCTCTTTAACCAAGTCAGACAGTCTCGTGATCCTCATCCCTATACAAGGAAGCCCTCAAAAACTATGATTTTAACGTTAGAAAATCCCAACGCAATTCTTTGAGACTTTTCTGTGAAAACATAGAAGAAATTTCTGAGACATGTCCTAGCCGCCTTCCCCCAGACCCATAACTATCTAAAAAGGAATGATGGCTCCTGGACGAAACAAATTTGAAGATTGGGACAATCACACAGCAAGTCTTTGATAATTTTAATTTCTTCTGTGTCATGACAAGCTCCTGCAATAATCAGGTGAGTTCATGCCTCGGGCAGTGCCCAGTTACGGCCATAACACCTACGATACTTAACGTTATAAATCATTTAATTTATGGTTCTAAAATGTATGTAGTTTATCGATTTGAAACAAAGTAAAGCAAATTGATGTCGTAATACCCGTCTAATAACTTCCTAACTTGATTAGTGCATATTCCTCCGTAAGCCTTATGAACAAACAATTCTCCCTCAACGACCATGTTACAAAGTGCAATAAACCCATCTAAACATTTCGTGCCTGGGCAGAGTTTAAAACAAGGCCGATAACTTCACTCACCCTCTTGGAGGCACACCCAACAATATACACTCGACTGGGCTGTTCAATCGAAGTGTTGAAATCACCGCATCCATAAAACCAATCGGGGTTTTACTTTGATTTTTCAATACGATATAATTCACCTGTTAATTGCGTGCGCTATAAAATTTCACACCTTGTCATTTAACATTATTGCTAATAATTCCACCCCCTTCTGTCTACTAGCAAAGCCATAGACAACATCCATTCAGTATATTTGTGCATCGGCACTTTGAGAGGGCATTATCCTTTCCATTTACTGCAACGGATTGAAACAAAAAAGAAAAGAAAAAAACCGACACCAGCGAACAAGCTAAGAAGTAATAATGTAAAATTATCCTATTATCGTCCTGGCTAGTATTACAAAGTGGTATTCAAAGAAAAACCCATATGAAGGGAAGGGTACATGTACTCATGTACATATTTACAAAAAAGGATTTGCACTTGAGTGAACTCGAACAAGGGATAGGGTACTAGGAAAAAATAAAGCAAAACTGCAGTGAAAACTTAAAACAGGACTCGATTTATGTACATAAGTAGTAGAGGTGAAAGAAGAAACGAAAAAGAAACAAAACAGCTACAGAAACTCAGCGTACTCGTACATCCTTGTAATTGTTGGTGGCATAAATATGTGCTTTGCTACCTTTCCAAGGAAATGTATATTTTGCTTAGGTTTCTTCATATGGAGTACCTCAGACAGGAATAGATTTTGGCTTCTATATGGATTACAATGGGGTGTGTATTGATTTTAATCCACGACTTCTAAACTCCAGAATACAACCTAGAGATTATAGAATGAATACGATAGCTGCGAAAGAAGTTAGTACAATACTCCAAAAAGTCGTTGAACTTCAAGAAATCTATGAAGAAATGAAGTGTTACCACTGTGAACGCAAAATCAAAAATGTTAACCTTTAGAGGCTCCAAACTTCTTCTCTCTTCTTCCTTTTTGTTCGGCGAGGTTATGATCAGGATTATAGGGATCATAACCCTCCCACTGGTCCGCCTGTGGGGTTCGCATCCTACTGGTAGCCTGTTAGAGGCTCCAAACCTATTATTTACTTAATAAGAAATCAGGGCCTGTGACCCATCCATGCTCTGGAATACATCAAGAAACCGCCGGCCAACAGCATAGTGGTAGAACTATGAGATAGTAGAGATACCCAGCAATATTATATCAGCGATCCAGAGGTTTGCTCTCCCTTCAATTTACAGTTGCAATACAAAAATAGGCATAAGGCCCTGAAAATAGCCAGCGGGCAGACGTTAATCCTTGGCGTACCGCCTACAGGACAGTCATGGCTTAAAGGGACTAGAGCACACTGACCCTCATGCCTAATAAGTCCTGACCCTCATGACAGTAAGTCATCTGGATTGGGTCGCACACTAAACAAGGCGCTTAAGCTAGCCAGTAAAATAAACACGAAACCATTGTATAGCAAGTGACTTACAAAACGGGGAAGAAAGGATCGTTTGGTGTTGCTAAAGCGAACAAACCACTAGATGAGCTCTCGTCATACCGTTCCATATTGTTAGATACAATAGGTAAAATACTACGGAGCGACTAGAGAAGATACGCAAGACGAATTTGGCCAACAATAACACCAACTCCTCAGAATTTTGTAGGCTATATGATGGTAGCGAGCGAAATATGGGATATGGTAAAAAACGTGTCAGGAATAATCCTCAAAGAACTCCGACAGTTAGAGAGGGCTAGAAAGAGCAACAACGAAAACCAAACCCAGATGATACCTTGCATATACCAAGAAACGTCAAACACAACAATGAACCCGAGGCAGGAAGTAAAGAAAGAAGGTCACAAATTGCTATACAACCCCGCGAAGTAATACATAACGACAGTCCCGTAGTCTGAGCTACTAGTATCTTTAAAATAGTACACATCCAAAGGCTCATAAGCTTTCAACCAGGTTAGGCTAAAACTCACTAAGAATGTAAAAAAAATTATTTCGTCATTGTATCACAGAAAATTTCCAAAGTTTCCTCGCGAACCTGTCAGTTGCTAATATGAGTGCAAAAAATATCCTGCACGAATAAGTTTCTATTCTCACCGCAGAAATCGTAAAATTTGCTCGTATACTACTACTACTCGTATCCTATGTACGTTCCAAATATTGACGGCCTTTACTTGAAGGTTCACTTATACGATCGATATCGTAGAATTGTCTATAAAGCAAAATAATTATATCTAGGTCATAAAATAGAATCTACTCAGTTTTCAATGTTCATTGCAGGCAAACTCGTCCTCATTGCCCAATAAAAAAAAAAATCCGACATCAAGGTCAAAAGTCTCATTTTGAATTACTTGCGTGCAATAAGCATTTGCGAACCACAACTTAACTGCCACACAATCTAATTGAATTCCACGTTAACCAACTTAAATAATAAAACAGTCATCAACTATATGCTGGAAGTCAATTTTACTTCCTCCTTACTAGTGAAAGGACCCAAAGACACACACCAAATTTTTAACCAGCAATGGAACTCAACTCGTCTGTCGTTTCTGAAGGTTTTTTTTCTCTCTCCTGGAATTGATTTAACAATTACCATTTTTATAAAGCAACCCCAAAAGCATAATTAGAAGGATTTCTTTTTTTTGTAGGTTTTCCACACACACGACAGTAAAGTTTTGCCAAACGAATGAAGGTATTTTTGGGAAATTGTTATTGTCCGTGACTGGCACGAGCGAGGAGAGTTGTCCTATATTATTTCTTGCGAGTCGAATATCTACATCATTTAAATATCACGTGTTATAAACAAATTGTTATTCGACTTCGAGTTCGATAAATAGAAGGACAAGAAATCACAGACAGATTTAGGATTTACCGAAGAACCCAAGGATAGAGGACTAGTATACGAGTACATGAAACTTTGCAATCGATAAATTACTGCTTGCTTCCTTATCCTTTTTGCGCTATTGTGGACAGTCATCGTGTGTTAGCACTTTTAAGTCCTCCTTTTGATTGTCATTCTTATCCTTTTTCCTTATTCGTAGTCAGTCAGAGGTAAATGCGACAAAATACAAAGAAAGTAGAGAGAAACAAGAGAAATGGTTTCGAAATATGGTTTCAAGGGGAATGACTTCATTTGGGAGTCGTTACGCAGGGTGTCTAAGAAATTTTTTTTTGTATAAATAAATAATTAATTTTTTGCTTTGCTAAATTAAATCTTTAGATTATTTTAAATCTCGTCGCTCGGCGAAAATGGCCTCTATGACTCAGGGTACGGCGATGGCATTGTCATCTTAATCATAAAGAAATTCAAAGGATCTGAAGAATTTATACATGTATGCAGCAGCCGTGTGGTAACACAAAACAAAAGAAAAATCAGTCAGTTCGCGCTACAGTTCGGGGTGAATCTGGGCCTCAACCGACAAGCCTCTTCAGTTAGGCCGGTCTTTAGCTAACTGCCTCCTGTTGTGTTATCCAAGTCAGTTGAGGATCTTCTTCTGCGCGCCACAAGACTTCATCAATTGCGCTAATTATAGAGGTATCAGTCTCCTTAACACTACGTATAAGATCAAATCCACCATATTATTTATTATTACGCCAACAACTTGATTGACAATGCTTTTAGGCCGGGTTTAGGCCTTAGTCGATCAAATTTTCACACTTCGGCAGATGCTGGAGAAAATTAAAGTAGTCCAAATCGACACCCACCATCTTTTTATCAATTTTGAGGCCGCATATCACAGCATTTAAGGAGACAAGCTATAAGTGCTGTGTCTAGTTTTGGCATCCTTCCTAAACTCGTTCGTCTGCGCATGATGACGAGAAAGAAAGCAATCAGTTCCACCGAGGTCTGCAATCACTTTATAGAGACCTTTATTGTCAAAAACGACTAAGACAGGATGAATTTGTTTACCTTGGCTCCGTCAATTGAATAGTAGGGGACTGCCGCGAACAATTAAGGAGATGCTAAGTAAGATCCTCATCATCTCACGCGTACTTTATGACGCGGAAAAATTAACTTTATCAAAAGGTGGATGAAGACATCGTTCATTGTTTTGAACGAACGTTGTCGAGCTTTCGAGGAGAAGATTTGAAAAATGGGCATTGGACGTCTAAGATGGCAAGGACATGTATAGCGAGTGGACTCCGACGTTCCGGCCCGCAGAGACTTCGAATCTACCCCGGAAGACCAAAATAGCAGAGAAAAGCATTGATTTAGTTTAGTTTTAGTTAGCGCATATGTGGAAAAGGATCTCAACCAACTTGGAGCGTACAACTGGAGGCAGTTAGCTAAAGACCCTCTCTGAAACGCTATCTAAATACCTATTTCAAATATCAAAGCTCATTGTGAAATTTCATATTCCTAGCTTCAAATTGGTATCGTATTTTATTGAGTTGAATTATTGAGGGGAAGATTCGAAGTTCGAATCCCAGAAAATACAAACGTTTCACGGTCTCACCTCGGGCGAATGTCTGCCAAATATCCGAGAGTAATAACTGTTATGCGGAAGCTTCTCCATTTGCCTTTCGGATATGACTTTAAATTGTAAGCTTCTTCCCATTTATGTGAAAAAATGTAACACGTACAACAGGAATGATGGCGTAAAGCTAGACCCTAAAGTGAGAAACATAATCAACATTCAGCTGCATATTCGATTCGTTAAATGTTCGTTCACTTTTGCAAACATGAGCGGCTATAAGAAAGAGCGGTCGCAGTCGCTCATCGCATATCTGACAGTTGTCGTGTTTGTTGTTGTTGTTTTTCAATTTTTTTTTAACACACAATTCTTCCATTTAACATTTTTAAGTCTCTAAAAATGTTTAACTTTCTGCTGTTATCCATTTTTAACGCGGAAAAGAAAAACAAAACACCAACAATGAGAAAAAGAAAATTTAGATTTATTTGACAGATACGTATGCAGGCAAAAGTATTATGGTCAACCATTGGAATTGACAGAACATAAGGAAGCATTTCGTTCGATTATGACATTAGCTTATGCTTCCCAATGTTGATTATGGTTGAGCCTTAAGCCACATACGGTCTGTTGCCCCAAATATTTTTAGTTTTATTTGCTCAAATAGTATCGATATACAAACGGAAGCGCGGACATGGATCATTCGACTCGACTGCTAGTGCTGATCACGCCTACTTTTTCTTAAATATACGACTCTGTGTACAATTTGTATTAACTGCATATGTCTACCTAGATCTCAAGGTTTTCTCACGCGGTAGCCAATTAAATGGGATTTTATTTCTTTTACATGTACCATAAAGAAATGTACAATCGTGATGGAAAAATAGAAAATCAATGATAATTCGTCCAACGCGTCGTCCATAAATTATGTATGTTTACCGATTTAAAATACCTAATCTCTTGCATTCTCCGTGATTTGTTCTTCTCGTAAAGGTGTCATTCTAGATCCCTTTAAACCAATGATGAACGTTATATTTTTTTTAATTTTGAGTTCCCAATGTAAATATTTTTGTGTCGGTCGTTAAAATACAATTCAAACTGATTGATAGCGCAATGAATTAAATGACTAATAACAAAACCTTTTGAAGGCTTTATTGTCTATTTAAAATGGTTTTCCGAGGTAAGAAAGTGTGCAACTGCTATTTAAAAACCTAAATGCTAGTACAAGGGAATATATACACTTTTTTATAATATGGGTATGACGTGAGGAGCAATTCCATCACATCGTAGTCTATAGAGCTGATTGTTGATATCCACAAAAAAGAGAATAAGAGGCTCTACGAAAACAACAGGGGCATAGCTCTACTGCATGTTTGTTATAAGCTCTTGTAAGGTATATCAGCAAATCGGTTTAGATGGGTGCGGCGGCCTTAGGCCTGACAATTGTAGTTAAACAAATAGACAAACCTCCTAAAATATTTCCATTGGGGACTATACATTCGAGGGTGTTCTCGAGTTTGAGATAGTATGCAGATGGTTCCAAATTGGAAAGTGGAACCACTAGTGCTGGGGTATTAGGCTGGGAAAGTTCCCAACAATATATCAAGCAGAATTTATGCTATGTGCACGAGAATGAACAAGTGAGGGAACTTCATTTATGTATATCTTTTCGGACAAGTCAAGCAACGCTATTAGCCCTTAAATCCTACACGAGATAGATCAGATCTAAGCTTGTCTGTGACTTTCTCAATATTCTCGAAAATCTTGCAACGGGCTTATTGCTTGGCGAGAAGAAGCGCTTGTCACTAACTTGTTGATCCTGAGCCCTATTTTGAAATATCACCTAACAGTAAGCACTCCAAGATAACAGCATGGTAAATTGACAGATACTCTGACGACTGGACCAACCAAGCCTAAGGCAAGTGAAAAATTCATCAATCCAAATCGATATAAGGCAAGACTTGGTTCGATTTAAAAAAGACTACTTAAAAGTCTTACCGGACTACCCAACGGGACATTATCACCATCGGTAAAAAATTAAATTGTCAACTACTGATATTTGCCGGCTCTGTGGAGAACAAAAAGATACTGTAGAGCATATTCTTTACCTTGTTCCTAGAGCCACAAAGAAGAGATTAAAGAAATCAGAAACATGGAACTTAAAGCTATACCGAAGTTTATTAAGGCCTCAATATAACTTCCTAATGAATTATATGAGCCAGTACAAAAGATCTTACAGGTCGTAGTGCACCCTGAACAGTAGCAAAATTCATTTGTCTCACACTATGTTAACAGCCATCTTTAAAATTAGAAAGCTCCGCTATCTAGCGAAATATGTAAACAAAAAGACTCCCCCTCCATGGTCTGACTATAACATGCAAGTATAGCAAATAAAAAAACAACTAAACTTAAAATTTGTTCTAAAATTGGAGATCTAATCTTCTAAAGCTACTGCAGTTCTAAATTAGCCCATAGATTCATAAATTTCAATTTTTAGACGTCCCCAGTCGATTTATTTCTCTCTTGTGTAACCTGTACATAAATTCGTCCCATTAAATTCCATAAAATTGTTGACAGATTTTGAAATAGGCACGCGAACAGCATACTTCAAAAATTTTCAATATGATTATTATTAAAAAAAATATTATTTTCTATAAATAACCAATTCTGGAATACACACTTCGCAGAGTGTGGTTAGCAAGGAAAATTCTCTGTCCCAGGTGTTCGAAAAAGTGTAATATGCCGGTGATCACCTTCACCATCCGGCATTCCCACTTCTGCTGAGTTTCTAATTTTACTGACACGTTTGGGAATTGTAGAAAAAAAAAAAAAATTTATTGGTCACACGTCGTCTAAAGCATTGATGGTGGAAATTTGGAATTTTCTTCTTAGCTATTTATGGGTGCTTATAATTAAGAAAGTTTGGTTCTCTTCAGACGTATGATAAGAAGAATTACGAATATGTCATAGAAGATAACGGATGAGCTACACAACGTGTTCATGGAATGAATGTTGTTTAATGATTACTACGCACCTTCTTTTTTATTTGATATTTTTCGAAAGATACTCTGTCAAATCCAATTTAGATTGATGTTAAATTGTTTATTTTGTATTTCGTTTGCGAGCGGCGCGCTATTGGGTTATATTATAAACAAATAACACAAATATCACAGACTCAGGAAATGCGATTAGTTAGTTGAGATATGTACTTTGTTAATGTTGTGTCACTGTGAACTAAGTGTTCCATCGCAAGGCAAAGGCTCTTTTATAAGTGGTTTGAAGGCAGTATCGTTCCCACCAGAAGATCTTACTCACAGGTGATAAAAAACTACGACATGTCAGTATTAACTGATGGCTGAAAGATGGACTGCAGGGTAGAATCTTCTTTTAGAAAGTTTTGGAAATATTAAAATATTTTTTCGACAGTGTGTTCCAGGCGGACTTGCTAGCTATCCTTAAGCCTTGGTGGATACCATGCAACGATCGAAAGTTAAATCGTAATATACTTTGACAGTCATGCAAGCATTTGAGCTCTTGCTTCTTGGGCTCTAGATCATTCTAGTTTGAGCCCTAAGTTAAATGTCCATAAAAGCAAACGAACAGTGAGTGCCGTGAAGCAGTGCGTTGTACTACTACGAGGAAGTTTCGATGTTCAAATGCAAGAAAACACAGAAAGATTTCTCATCTCTCCTAGCACTCGCGAATGTCTGCGAAAAATCTGAAAGTAATAATAGTCATGAAAAACTTTTCAATCACGGCTTTTGAATATGGGATTAAACGTAGATCACCTCATTCGTGCCAAAAATACATATAACACGCACAACATGAATGGTTGGCAGAAGCTAGACCCTAAATCCCTATATGGACTGTTTGCGTCAAATTTACATTTGCTAATTTTTTACGAACCAACCAACCGATTAGTGAGGTTCGGACCTTGAAAACTCCATCATGGCATGATTTTATATTCATTACGTCAAGGGAAGAATGTTTCTACACGATTCAGTGCTTAAAAAAAGGAGTGCACTGGATAGCTGGTTTGTATCAAAAATAGTCTCAATTAAAAGGGAACTACTCAAGCCTTGTTTGGATATTACACAAACTGTGGTAACATAGACTTAACTTATATTTAAATCTTACAAATGCTTTGGTAAACGTTTTCCAAATAACTTCAGTACCTTTATGATGAATTTCTGTGCAGTCAACAGACATAGAACAGAAGTGTTGTGTACATAGTTTTTAATTTTTTTTCTTTATTGTGGCTTTAAAAAAAAACGGGACGAGACTGCCTTCTTTTTGCTATCTGTTAGTTTGGTGTTACAAACCTATTAACAGCATTGGGTATATAAGCCGGTGCTAAGCGGCCAACACGTCATTAACGATCTCCTAAAAATCAAACCCATCAACTTTTCAAAAGTTTCAGATTCAGAGCTTCTTAGTGTAATTCTCCTAGTTTGGAAAACGTTTTCAATGAATTAATTTATTATGTTCCACATACGCAACAGTATCCAAATATTAAAGCTACTCACACACCTACGGATTTCCCTACTTCCACAGATGAATAATTCAATGGATAAAAATCCACTATCCCTACGGACAATGCGCCTAAAGCAATAATTGGTTGACAAAATTGTTACAAAAGCAAATACTTGGCGCAACAGACAAAGTTGTTGATGTACCTGTACATTTGCAAATTACCGAAATTTCAAATTCATCCAAAATACGTACAGGCAGACAGACAGATAGATAGACAGCCAGATAGATCTTTGATCTCTAACCGTAGGAGTATACCTAGTCTAATCATATACATATCTACATATGTATATTGGTACAAGTAAAAATTGGTGTCGGATAAGAACGAATTATTTCTATTTTACTTATAAGGTCATCCGATAGCTATAAATCGTAGAACACATTATTCGAAATGACCGCCATTTGTCTACCAGCAAGACCAGAAACTCTCTGGCCAATCATCCATCGCAGTGCTCAACACATGCATGGGAAAATTGTCCACCGCTTGGGCAAGGAATAGTTTTAAGGATTTACTATTTTCGTGGCGAGTAGAGGACGACAAGACCTCTAAGAAGCCTGCAAGCTGGCCATCAGTCCGAAACGTTATTTTACGGAGCCACTGTTGAGTGATTTTCAATGGGGCTCTGGCTGGAGCAGAATCTTTTTGGATTGTCAACGGCGTACTGGTGAGAATTGTTTGTTTTATGGATACACAAAACAATTGTTTGATGAACTTTCGACAAAGTTTTGACTCCTTTCTCGCAAAAATGAAGGCTGGAAACAACATCATACCATTACTGACCACATTCCACCCTCGGAATAAGTTCTGACGGTTGTCGTGATGACCGAGCATACACTCGATCATTCTGTTTATTGAAAGATTGTTTAACGGTGAAGAATTTATCGATTTGCTGCGCAAAGCTTTCGATTTTTGTTTCAATGCTACTGTGAGTACCGATATACTCTTGCACTTACAGAAATAAGTAAATAAAAGGCCTACGACCTGCTTGGTTCTCACAAACATACATGCCATACATGTTACAATTTCCGCACAGAAAGGCAAACTGAAATTTTGTTCATGACCATTACACTTCCGGGGATTTTATCAGACATTCTCAAAAGGAGGTGACTTGAAAAAATAACTTTCTGGTGCTCTACTGGCATTCAAACCAGTTCATCTACGGCATGCTCAAATATACAAAGCAAACTAAGCACTTGAGCTTAGTAGGTTAGGATGCAGTCCGAAGCCTGAAAGCCCCAAAGGCGTGGTTCTTTTACAGCTCAGACATATCTATTTACAGATGCACGTTTCAATACATTTTTGGTACCATTGTACATGTAGAATGTATTACAACTAAGTGCAACTTTTCCAAAAGTGAGAACATATCCATATACATATGTACAATTGGGAATTTCCCGGAAAACTTTTATCGAAAATAGAGAATTTCCAGAGAAAAACAAAGGCCAGCAGATAACCCTGCAATTTCCGAGAAAATCTCAATCTCATAAAAATAAATAATCGAGGGGGAACTTAACGAGTCAACAAGAAAGACGTATCAAGGGGAACGGCGATTAACTTACCCTCCGTCAATGAACAATATTTACCATTACTTCTCGTATCTAAACCGATAAAACATAAACATCTCATCACTATTTTAGAAAATCTAATTGCAGAATCCAAATACGAAAATCAATGAACCAAGCAAACCACAAACATTACGTGGAAATTTTGACTTTGAAAAATCCAAATTACGACTCCGATTTTTAATTAAATTAACTTTTAAGGAGAATTCAACTTCCACCCTAATTATATGTATCTAATGCTTTCTGTATACAAAGGAATTTAAGTTCCGTCGATAACATTTCCCTGACGCACGATCTCCCTCTTCTCTTGTAAACATGAGACTTTATGTTTAACTTTACCACTCAGCACCCCCTATCTTGCTTGAAAACTTACAACTAGCATAAGAAAAATTTACGAGAGGAAAAAAAAAAACAACAACATCCAGTACACCCGGAAGGAAACCAAACCCAAATGCACCCCATTCGCTAGTATCTGATTGCCGCACACAAATTCGAAACGAAAATATAAAAATTCCCGGGATTCACTAAGTGAAAAAAAAAAAAAAACAAAGAACAACATTATGACAAAGAATTTAGTTGGGGGGTTACCCACAATGGTCTGGAGTGATGTCGCGATAATCGCCGCATTGCGGGTCATTAACATTGGTTTAATTATTACTTTTAAGTATAAATAAAAATTGTGTACAATTATGCAATAGCTATGGAATCTATTTAGCGTTTCTTACCTCTTTTTGGTTTTGCCAACATTGTATAATTCAACGTGTTTGAATGCAGCGTATGTTGCCATTTTAATTTATATCTTTTATCTTAACAACAAAATTCAACAGCACAGGATAAATTTCCCTATATGGGTGTAGAAGAAAAAGAAAAAGGAAATTTGATTTCTTTTTCAAGGATTTCGTCTAGAGTCCTTGAGAATAACTACTACTACCCTCTGCACTATATATCACAAAGACACAAAAACAAAGGACGATGTCAGGTGAAATTCTATACAATTATATCGAAAGGATCAACTAGGTGTACTAAACACAAACGACGATATTTTTGTTTTTATTTTCTATATGTCAATGAGTATCCCTTTTGCTGCAGCAAGTGCATCTCATCACAGCGCGTGGGAGTTGGAAAAGCTGCACTGGATAATCGATATTGTGAGCAAACACGTACGTAGTCCTTTAAATCACAAATGGGACTTGAAAATGCATTGAAAGTTGGTAAAGAGATGAAGCTTGAAAGAAGCTTCTTTTCTTTCTCACGGCACCTACGAGATACACACCTTAGCAAACGGTACACTCATTTATTTAAAAAGAAAAAAAAAATTGTTCACATCCTTTTGTTATTTGTATCTTTTGATTGTAAATGTATCTAAAGTCTATATTTTCACTAATATCGCACCCTTTCGATTGGATTCACGTTAACCTTCACAAAATCTTGCAACACGAAAAGAAATATTTAATATATCCGTCGGATACTTTGACGAAAATGCAACTGAATTGGAAAACTTTTAGTCCTTTTCGAGAGAAGGTCGGTTATAAAAAAAAAACAGAAATCGAACAACTTTAGTATGTACTGTGTGGTGGTGTGCTATCGGTTTGGAATTAAGCTTTCGACTGAACGGAACGCGGCGCAATGGAAAACATTTTATATCGATCCAACTCAGCTGAGTGTGCTGTCGAGTCGCGTGGTGGTGTACGGGTATCTTCTGGATATGATGGGGCACACAGCACACCACACTCTCTGCACAGTGAAAAGAACAAAAACAAAGCGCCAAAGAAGTCATCATAGAAATGAAGGCGAGGGAGCGCCGAATGTAGCGAACCAAGAAGAAGGGGGGATCTCACCATCGGTGGCAACACACCGAGCGCAATAGTAAGTTATTTATGTATCCAGATATGTATCTAGTTGTTTCGTATGCCTATAATTTGTCTAAGGCATGATGACGTTCGGTGGGCCGTTATGTTGCGTGAATTTTTTTTTGGTAGCAACATGAGATATTTTTCTTTTTTTCCTTTGCATTGCAACATCATGTGGCAGCGGTATATGTGGTGAAAGTGCATTGGAGCTTGGAGCACACTGTGGTGAGTTGGAAAACAGCTGATAGGTATGGATTTTTAGAGAAAAGAGAATGAGAGAGATGCTCTCTTTGTTGACGGGAATTCATTTAAAAAAGTGTACATACTTAAATTGATAGAAAATGCTCAAATATGCATCTAGGAGTCATTCGAGGAGATGTTATTCATGATATTGAGAATTCCTCTGACTCAAGAGGAAACCTATTGTCCTATGTTTTCATAGATAATTCTAAATTTTTTATAAACAACGTTAGTCACAACTGAAGTGACAAATCGTAAGCGAAAAATTGTAATCTTGAGGACTCTATTAATAAAATAAAAATAAAAGTCGATGATGTAGCAAATTTCAAATATTCACCCAAAGTAGGAACTCGATTTTCATATTCCATTTCGATTATACTAGACAAAAAAGTAACAATCAGTTTCACGCGGACCGTATTTTTTTTTAACTCAATCCTAATAAAGTATCCTTCCTCAGATGATAATTTTTTGAGATTTTTAAGAGTTTAATTGCAGTTTATGAGCAGCTGTTTCAAGAATTTTAAGTTCTTAAAACATATTCTTAAAAGAAAGTAGGTTGGCTGTCTCTGTTTCTAAATCCAATGCATGCATTCAGCACCCTATCGAGATACTTAAAAAAGTGAAACGTCCCCAAAAAGTGGGCGTAGCGTGGTAAAAAAAAAGCGCCGATTTGAAAATACTATTTAAGCTTGGACTGCTTTTGTTCTGAAAAATTTTTGTGAGCTTTCCAGTCGACCAAAAACGTGTAAAACTGACAGAAGTGAACATGTAATTTTCGATGCTGATCATGAGTATATTTACATATATGTACATATAAATATATACATAAATACATATATAGGTATGTATTTGTACTACATGTGTATGTATGTTTTACCTCATCCCGTCGCACCGACAAGGCACGCGGAGGAATGTCGCTGATCACTATCAGAAAAAAAGCGGCGAACATAGACAGCCTTGTTGGACACCGTTTTAGATTTCAAATTCGTCCGGAAATCTACTCCAGAATATAAAACGAATCAGTGGTAAAGCATTTAATCATATTTTTAAAAAGGAAGCCATTCTTCTCGATAAGAATACCGGACAGTGTCTGTCAGTGTGAACGAATTAAACTAAATACATTACACGTTCTAAAAAGCCTTATGTTAAAAAAATATGTCAATCTATGTAAGCCCCGAAATACATGTCTTTTTATATGGCAGACAAAACATGGCTAGCGAACAAGAGGTGCCATTCTAAGAATGATGTTTTAGAAAGAAAAGGTAAAAAGAAATATGTCACGGCAACAAAGGCCGAACAGAAACCAACAGAGATAAAGAAGGAAACTTTGAAGTAGCCACAGACGGTGCTCCAAACATGGAATAAATATTTCTATCGAAGAACAACAAATCACTATCAGCTAGAATGTATCATTAAACTTAGACGATGACAGCCAAAACTTCCATCCACCCGACCAATTTGAAGTGAGGATATTAATATCTAAATTAAAAATGATCTAAATCGATGCCCACCATCTCTTTATCGATTTTAAAGCCGCATAGAGCAGCATTTATAGAGACGAGCTTTACAGAGCCCCGTAAAGTTTTGACATCCCTGCCAAACTCATCCGCCTTTACACGATAATGATGGCTCCGGTTCGCAGTCTTCGAATCCTACCCGGAGACACAACTGAGTAGAGGAAGATCTTGCCTAAGGTGGTTCGCATAAGCACAAAGAAATCTCAATCAACTTGAAGTGAACAACTGGAAGCAGTTAGCAAGAGCACGGGTTAATTGCATAGGCTTGATGGTTGAGGCTCACCTCGAACTGTAGCGCCACGTCAGGAAGTAAATGGATTGACAGAATTGAAATTGTCGACATGGAAATTGTTCTTAATACAAAAAGATTCTTATATTGATTTCAGTAACCGAATCAGAGGATTCATCCCTGACTATACGGTTGTGAAACATGTTATGTTAGCGTGTCGAAGTAGGCGAAACAAGGTATGTAGTAGCTAGTAAAGACCTTATACATATATGTACTTATCAGTAGTAACTGCAAAAAGACAGCAGCGTCAAATTTAAGATACACTGGCTCTCGTTTCGTATACATAAGCAATCCCGAGTGCCCCTACCAATCATCCCGAGTTTACGGTGTAAAATTGACAAGGCAAGCCCATAATACAGAAAGCTGATAATGAACAGGAGTAGATACAAGAAAGTGTTGTAACTCATCGATGGTAAAATCCAATTAAAAGCTAAGTCTGTATTCATCTTAAACACGGAAGCCTTTTCCATTTCCTAATTGTCATAATTTGTTAAATGACCGCTGCATTCGTCAAAGTTTATGCAATCAAATTAGTTTTAATGAATAGTTTCAGTTTTTTAAATTTTCTTTCGCCAGCAATCAATCAAAACCATGTCAAGCCCTTCAATCAAAACATTTAAACAAATGTCAATTTTGTGGGAATAAACCATTCGAAACGCAATTTAGATTCACCTTCCCGCTTCAGATATCACTTTTGTTTTTCTAAGTTCCGCTCTGATGAGCGTGTTGCAAGTAACACGTCCACTATGTCCCTCAACTGAACGTCGTCTCCTCTACGTTGCAATCGAAAAGTAGTGCTACTGCAGTACTATTGTAAAACAAGTCTTCCCTATACGCGTAGTCTATCTTTACCTACTGCACTCTACTGTGTGGTGTATTTGAGTAAATCACTTTCATCTTTAGATAGATTCATAATCTGAATCTCTGACATTCCTCCGCACATTATGTGCTGATAGACTAAATTTTTTTTTCTTGTTATGCTTCGGTGGGTGCATCAAGTTCTCGAACTCCAGCGCCCCATGTCCAAATTGCATTATGATGTGTTGTGTCATTAATCTTATGCAAAAGAAAAAAAATGCATAAACAATGTGGCGGTGAGGTGAAAACTTTGGATTCAGTTTGTTGGACTTTTATTTAATTTTTTTAACCATCGCTGTTGGTTCTTTTATATGAATGCGCTCTGCGATAGATAGGAATCGTAATTAGTGCCGCTGGGTTTGTGATAAATGCCAAGGTTCGAATTTCTTTCAAACAGTTTGGTGGATATTATAGATTCTCAATAATTCAGTAGTTTCAGATAAAAAAAAGCACATAAAGATAATCTCCATTCTATCCGTGAAATGCGATTCAACACTCAGTGTACCGAGTATCGGAACATTGTCAAAGAAACAGCCGAAACCACATAGCGATATTAACCACCTCCAAAAATGAGTACACGGCAGAAGATGCACATCTTAAAGAGCTGCAACGTAGAACAAGGGCACCGAGGAAAGCACATCAATCCAGAAAAAGAGAGGAGAACAAAACCCTGCGTAGGACGATGAAGTTATACGACGCCTCCCAGCTCAAGGAAATAAAAGAGTCACGCGATAAAACCAACATCCGGATGTTCTAAAGAAAAACGAAGCAACTGGCAGCTGGCTTCCGCCCGGAGCAGGCTTTTCGAAATAGTGAAGGGAACATAATCACCGATGCACTGGAAATTGTAAATGTGTTTAAGCAGCAGTACCAGCAGCTGCTAAATGGGCACAATGTCGAGGCAGTGACAGGGCAAGAGGACCCACGGTCAACGAAGAAGTAATTCTCTGCCCCAGTATGGATGAGTTTGGCGCAGCTGCTCATAAGCTGAAGAATAACAAGGTCGACGGCTCTGATGGCTTACTAGCGAAGCTGGAGGTGATGTTTAGTAGGGTGCATGCACCCTACATTCCTAGATAAACGGAAGTATGCCCGATGAAAAGAATATGAGCTTCATATGACCCATCTAAGAGAAGTATGATCCGATATGTTGCATCAACTATCGAGGCATATACCTGCTAAATGTCGCATTTAGAATCGTATCCCCTATAATGTGTGAACGTCTAAACCTTTGTAACACCTCTTGTTAGGAGCTCGACGATAGACCAAACCTTCTCCTAAAGTAAATCTCTGAAAAAACCAACAAATTTCAAGTCGAAACATCAACAAACAAAAAACATCTGTTCACCATCTGTTCAAGGCATTACAAAACTGTTGATAGCTTTTACTTTAAGAAGTAAGAAACTCATCAACCTTAGAGTTAACATCAACTCCTTAAATGACATCTTAGTGAAGCTTCTACGAAAATTGACCCTTGGAAACCGATTTTACAACAATTTGGGGAAATAAGGGAGGTCAATCCCGCCCATTCTGCTGCACAAAAGACCAATATACATAAGTCGACTACATTAGATCGGTCACATCGAAAGGAAAGCCACCCCCAGTTTCGAGACGAGGATAAAATAAATAAAAAAAGTAGTTTTTTGTTTAAGTTATCCTGGTGTAGTCTTAGACTAGAAAAGGTCCTTTATTATACCAAGGACTAACAAAACCAATCAGAGCTTTTAATAAAGTGGAGGATGGTCATGTCGTCTAAGGACGCCAGTTTGCTGAGGTTATTGAAGAAAAGAGCCCCTAAATGGAGCAGTTCTCCAGTTGAGCTAAACAGGTACACAGAAGGTTAAGGAAAATGTCCCGTGATCAGACACTGATTACGTAGCTGATCTGTGATCGCTTTAACATAACCAACCCGGCACTACGTTTCTGATCGAGCTTAGTGCCAGATTTGTCTAGATAGTACATATACGACAAGTTGAGCCATTTTCCCATCTATAGTTGATCTTGCTGGGCAGATGCTTACATGTAGCAAAAGTATTGCCAATTAGGCAGAATCCCATAAAGGCGAGCTCATGAGCCTTGCAGTTTTCTGGAATGACTCTATGGCCAGACATCCAGCAGAGGGGAATGTTGAACTGCTTCGTCATCTCCGAGAGAGACGAACGGCAGTTTACAGAGGTCTTTGGAGTGAAAGAGCACAATTTCAAGGACTAGATTGCCGGCTAGGCAATGGGCTAAGCCGTTGCTCAATTGGTTAGTGCGTTGAATCGCTGAGCGGGAGGCTCGAGTTCGAGTCTCAGAAAATACCTAAAAGTTTTTTTACGGTCCCACCTCTCGCGAATGTCTGACAAACGTCCGAGAGTAAGAACTGTCATGAGAAAGCTTTTCAATTTGCCTTTCGAATGTGACTATAAACTGCAGGTCCCTTCCATTTGTGTGAAAAAAATATAACACGCACAACACGAATGGTCGCGAAAAGCTAGGCCCTGGACCACATACGATACGTTGCGCCAAGTATTTTTTTGATTGCCGCTTGGCTGTCAATAAATATGATAATGTCCTTGACAGATACTGCATTACATTTCAACCAGGCTTCCTCAATTGTAATGATTTGCGCCTGAAAAACGCTTTAGTGATCTGAGAGGCGGAAAGAAATGCTCACGTTAAGTATTTTAGAGAAGGCAACACAAATCACTCCGCTTTCGGCCTTTGGGCTGTCTGTTTAGAAGTGAAGTGAACTACTATACAACCTGGCACCGGCGCGTCGTCCCATTCACTGCTGGAAGGGATAGTCGGTTGGAAGTAATAGTCAAATCTCAGTTTCGGCGGAGTGTAGTCGATGTTTCCATGGGTAAAGTTTAATACATCGAGAACTGATCAGAGTCATAACTGGACCACTGGAAGGAGGTTTTTAGACGGATGGCTGCTACATCGATGTCACTCGTGAGAGTTAATAATGTTTCCTGTTTATATGAATCTACACCTGTGGATGTTATCAGAAATATCTTTGCAGTGGTATCTAGGCCACTAATAGTTTACAGAAAGCTTACTTATGCTAAAAGCTATTTTTATTCTTGGCTTGTCGTTGCTGCTATCCTAAGAATATGTAAAGCAAAATCTAATATTCGGGAAAAAACAATTCCAAAATCGGTGCGGCTCTAAACAATGTCTGAAGGACTAGATACGGCTGTATACTACAATGTTTGACCAAATAGGTATGAAGTCAATGTCAAAATATTTTGTTACCTTTTTTCAGCTAACACGCTTGTCGTCAAACATTAGTTACATCGGACGAATATAAGGTAAAATAATAGATCATGTCCAAGTATGTAAAGGACCGGCCATCTATTGCATTTTTTTTTCGAATTGCACCATTCAGGAGTTCACCTTTCACTTTTTCATGGAAAGCAATTTCATTCGAATGGCTTCCATAGCAGCCATGGCTGACTTGGCAGAAGCGGATCCTATCAACCCAATTTTTCAGTATATCGTCGATTGTGAGTAGTTCTAACTCGTTATATGGTTTCATTACGTTTGTGTGCGGCAGTAACAACGTTCCTTAACAGTGCTCCATAAAAAAAGTTCAAAGGCGTCAAATCGCAGCTGTGTACTGGTGGTCAGGCCACGTTTCCTACGCTTGAGGGTTAGGTTTTAGTTAGATTTAATTATGTGCGAGATTAAGGTCACAAAGGGACTTGGGAATGCCTCCCCTTCCGAGAAGTTTGTACTGTAATCCCTCAATTTACGTTACCTCTGTTTACGTCGTCTCGATTTACGTTGTGTAAAATTATGAACGTTGCCTCGCTTAACGTCGTCCTATCTCTCGATTTACGTTGTCATATTCGGGGATTTTCTTAGACGTTTAGATTTGATATTGCTTCATTTAGGCAGTTTAAATGAAACTTAATCGGGGATTCCCATGGTTTGTTTTTTCTTGACAGTTGAAGAGTGATATTTTTCAAGAATTTGGGGATTCACACAAATTAAAATTTGACATTGTATGTGGTTGAAAGTGCATTCCCTTTGTTGTCTTACTTACAAAAAGGTTTCGTGGTCGCGCGATGTGATTTTCAAACATTTTTATTTGTTTTTTTGGTTGAGACATTTATCTTTAACTTTGTTAGGTACATTAACCCTATAGACATTATTTCTGATATCTAATCAACATTTTATTTAGTAAAAATGAGAGGAAAACGGAAGAATAACTAGTATAGTACTAGTGTACTAATATGCATGTACATGTTTGCTTTATTTAGACTTTTCGACTTTATTAACAGCCAATTTTTGTACTTCTCGGTTTACGTCGTCTCGATTTGCGTCCCCATTTCTTGGAACACCTCTCGACGTAAATCGAGGGATTACTGTATCTAAAGTCGGGAAATTGTCATTCGCACGAAATTTATTCCACAGTCTTTTCATCTTTTAGTTTGTAGAACTCTGAAGGAATTTCGCCCATTTTTTTAAATGATAGTTTGTCTATTTGATCTCCATAAAGAGTGCGGAAATTATTCAATGAAGCCTTAGGCCAGTTAACAAAAACATTGTACGATAGTTCACGAATATTCGTAACTCACCAGGGTCGGAGAGGGTCGAATAATGGAAAAAATTATGTGTTCTTTAATTTCAACCCAGGCCCCTCGCTCAGTAGTCCAACGCACATTTAAAAATGTATCATAAATACCTAGCCTAGCATCAGTATATACATATGTAAAATCATGAATATTTGAAAAACTTGTCTCCCAAAAACCATTACTTCAACCACAGCTTGAGATCGTCCAACATCTCAAAGAATAAAGCATGATCAGTTTTTGTACAAATTCGAAATAGAATAAATCACACTACTGTTTGTTTTTTTGGCTTTGAAATACGAATATTGTATTCGTTTAGTCACTGCAAGGGAGCAGCCATTTACAATATCGTTTCTTACGCAAAATAGGTTGGCCGTCTTTACTTGGTGCAACAGGAAAGGTGACAAAAGCTATTTGTTCTCTTGTACAACAAAGAATAATATGGCAGAGGATTACAATTGCTTTATGACACCTTGCACCACGTTCATGCAATACAATGGAAAAAAGACCCTTTACTACTCTACTACACAGTATCTATGTATAGGTATTTCCCACCCACATTAATTGTGGTTTGCCCCGAAAGTTCTTGGGTTACGTCACAAATGTCACGTCTGCCCTGTGTACACAATGCACGTGAAATGGAACTTCTTATCGGACATTGACTCTGCAGCTATACACACCCCCTTGCTGCACTTGTTACACTTTTGCACTTTAAATCCACTTAAAGGTGTTTTAACGTGATTTTCCCAACGTTTCCCAGAACTTCCATGCGCCCAGTTTCCAAATAAGGGTTAAGTCGTGCTTTGTTGAATCTTTCCACACGCGTTTCCCTATGAACATATTCAATTTGGAGTTGCTGACGTACGCTCTATTAGGGAACGAATGTGTGTGTGTGTGTGTTGGGCTTGGTGATGCGCACACAATATGCTTCTTATGCTGTACTTGACGACGGATGAGGGTGTAACAAAATAGACCAGAAGGCAGGTTTTTCTCATTATCATGGAATGAGAACTGCAGTCAGGGAGCATTTCAGGGGGTTAAAAATATCTCATAGTCTTACATAAATGCCAGAAGATGGAAGTTAATGTTGATCTGCTAGAACAGCTGGCGTAGGCTAATTTGGTGTAAGGTGTGGGCGCTGTGCCGTTGCAGAAGGATTCACACATGCGATGCGTGAAAGAACATAAAGCATTAATGGGTCGTGTTAAGATGATTATTAACGTAATGCGATTGAACACTGTATGGGGGTGAATTATGGCTATTAAACCAGGAATAGTTAGGACGTAATTGTACCATTTTATCAGATTGGCTATCGTTTTAGTCGGTTACTTTTCCGTGTGAACCACGTTACTGTAGAATTACTGTCGGAAATACAGTGTTATCTAATTGCAGCATGCTAGGTTCGAAAATGTTGACCATGTTACCATAAGCTATACCAACATGGTTATCGGTTTGGTGGTTCCAAATCATTCATCTGTAAATTTATTAAAGTATCTGGCATTATATGTATGTATCTCCATTATACCTTGTTTGTCTGTTAAAGTGAATTATTTGTTAAGTGGGTGGGCGCCGCGGCTTAGGGGTTAGTGCGTTGGATCACTAAGAGGGGCGCGTTTGAGGTTCGAATTGGAGATTATTTGCATAGACACAATCTTTGGCATTATCCCATAAAGACAAATCCAACGGAGTCACATTACACGATCTTGGTAGCCAATTGATTTCGACATCTCGAAATTAAACGGCCGTGGAACTTTTTGTGCGACTGGGCCAATTCTGTGTTTTGCTGAACGCAGCCCCGTCTTATTGGAACCACATGTCGCTTACATAAATGTTTTTAATTTCAGATCAAAAAAAGTTTATTATCATTTGACCATATCGCAGAGAACCACAAAACAGTGACACCTTCGTCGTTTTCAAACAAAAAATCCGGCCCGATTACGCCGCCGGTCTACAGCGCCCACTAAACTGTCATCCGAATCGGATTAGATGCAATGGCCTCTTTTAAAACCTGCATTTTTATTTTTTACGTATCCGCTGAGCTAGAAAAGGTTAAAGGCTTTATTCAACGTTAATTTTGTTGACTTTCCAGCACTGAATTGGAGTATGTTATGCGCATTCTGTGGTCAACAGGGTTCAGTTATTGTGTAAGCTGGACCTTATAAGGGTAAAGATACAAATCCAAGCGCAAAATCCGGCAAACTCGTCACGTGGAATTGAAAATACCGGATCTTTGCCTGCGTTTTGATTGATCGAGCATTACGATGATGCACAGGCTTTACGACACCTTTCCTTAACCATCTACTGCAATATGTATATATTCTACCAGTAAGACAAGCCTGTTATCATTTAAAAAGCTACCAGCTTATTTTACTTTTATTTTAAAAAAATGTTTTAGTTCCTTGCGCGAGTTTCGAGCGGTTGCAGCCTGAATGCTCCTGACACCAACATGTACCAAGTGGCTATTATCCCTTCTATTTATATAACGCACAACACGAATATTGGCGGGAAGTTAGGCCATGTACCCCATGGCGTCTGTTGAGCCAAATATTTGTACCAGAGTATCTGACTCCAATTCTTATTTGACCGTCCTGGCCTGGGCACACTTTATACCCTTTTTGAACCAACAAGCCTCTTCATTCAGCCAAATCTTTAGCTAGTTTAATATGTGAAATTTTGTTCTGTTTTCATTATACCTGAGCCCTACTTCAAGTGATGGTCGCGAGAAGCTAGGCCTTGGACCAAATGTTGTTTATTTTAGTTGCTAGGAATGCATCACATTAAATGAGGCATTCTTGATGGATTGCTAACAATTATGCCTGACCAATGCCAATATTGGATTGCTTGAGAGGTTAAGAGACATTTGATATGCAAAACTGAGGCAGTAAGGCTTTAATCTTTAGGTGCTGGCACACGATATTGACGCTTAGTAGAAATTTTACAAAATATTATTCCATATCCAGTCGTAACCCTCAAGCCAAATTTCTTTCTTTCTAAGGCAAATATTACTTTTACTATCTCCATCTAAACAGTTAAGTTTATTGTTAAAGTAAGTTGGACATATAGAGTGTCGTCAGCAGTGGTTCGAGGAGTGATTTCTGTATTCAGTCTAATGAGCTAGTTACAAGCAAGTAAGCAAGAAAAATTTTACTGTGAAGCAGTAACTGCCGAAAGTCGGCATATTTCTTTGCGAGAGGGCAATACATTCGCATAGCAGGTCACGGACATAGACACTCCGCTTGCACACCTATGGAATAGTACCTAGTAGTGCTTAATGTGGTTTAAGTTTTTCCAGAGAAAGAAATGCTGACCATAAGCTACTAGCCGTTACACATATCTTTACTTGCATCCATTGCATATTCAAACTTGAATCTAGGTTATTGGAAGCCTTAAATAGAATAATTGCAGCGAGATGAGTGGCCGCAACCCCTTCCCTACGAGTTAATCAGCTCTTTCATTGCTTGGGATGTTCAAGTTCATATGCCCTGGAACGCAATATTGTGACCCATATTGGCTCTGGATTCTTATTTAAATGTTTTTAACAAGTTCTTAAAAGCCTCGATCCAATTCGATCCTCCAGAGCCTTCGTGGTTGCCTTACTCTATGTGTACCTAGTCCTACCAGAAGGTCTGTTACATGATTTCTAACAGGAATAGAATCGTTTACTTGTTTTTCAGAACACATGCATTGTTCAGGAAAGAATACTAGGTTTCAGCTTGTGATCTATAAACAGGAAGTGGGGCGTCGAAGAGAATCGAGTCGCGGTAATATCGTTGCATAAATGCGGAAAGAGTGATTTCCGGGCTGTTGGTCGCTTTGGTGAATTGTCTGGAGTAGGAGACATGCCAAGAAGTTGTCGTCCGTACGAGTGCGGTAGTAAAAGCGTGCGACAACTAATTTGAAGAAATTCCCTTAGGATACAGATAATTATATCCAAGGAATTAGATATATCAACCAGATCCATGTCTAGGCTGATTCGGGATTATTTGCATATGAAAGCCTATCATCAGTCCACGGGTCATCTTTTAACTGCTCAATTGGAAAAAATTAGACTGGAAAGATGCAAGCGACTTTTGCAGTGGCACGCGCACAATGGCCATGAACCTTCTGTTTACGGATGAAAAAACTTTTACCGCGAAGGAAGTTTTCAGTAAACGAAATGTAAAATTTATGCTGCATCATCTAAGGAAGTGAAAAAAGTTGTTCCAAGGGTTCAACGTGGCCATAATTTCGCTTCTGTAATGGGTTGGTGGGGAGTCCCTTACCAAGGTGCCACATCCGTCCATTTCAACAAGATGTGTTAGAGGGTGTTGTGAAGGGTTGGACCAATACCTTTTTCAATGAACACAGATGGATCTTCCAGCAGGACTCTGCTTCACCGTGCAAAGCCAAAACCGCATAGGAGTGGCTCAGGGTCAACATGAATAGCTTTATAGCAGCAATCCAGATGTGAATCCGCTGGATTACGGTTTGTGATCAGAATTAAACAACATGGCCTGCAAGACTCCTCACAGAAATTTGGTAACCCTCAGAGCAGCATTGACCGCAGCAGCGTCAACGATGTCCATGCAAATCGTGCGTGCCACTGCAGCGCAATGACTACAACGTTTGCAAGCTCGTGTTAAAACAAAAGGCAGGCATTTCGAGTGAATCTATTTTTTTTTAATAATCAATATTGTGGTCTAGTAAATGAAACAATATTGAATAAAAAATGTTCACTTGATTTTTTTTTTTACGACGTTTTATATTTGTAACCGAATTATCAGCGATGATCCGTATCTGTCAGAAACGAACCAATTTAATATTTCAGTAACAAATGTGATTTCATATAACTTTTCTCAACCCTTGCGATGATGTCATTATTCATCATCACCAGCATCATCTCTAAACCTAATTACTTCAACTACTTCACAAGTAACACGATCTATTCTAAGACTTTCCTTCAAATGTGCACATCTGTTTCTAAGATTTAAGATAAAGAAGTTTAAATTTAAAATCTCACCATCTCGACCGAACTCATAATTCAATTCATTTCTACATCCAACTCAACAGAATTTCTTTCCGCGTTGAATTAAAGAACTGAACTGCATGAGAACGATAAAATGCATTCTTAACTGTAACGCCACTTTAAATACCCAACATCTATGTTCTTAAAGAGTAGGGCAATGACCACTGCGATGGCAACAGGCGATGGCAACAGGCGATGGCGACGCACCGACATACATAAGGGCATCCTTTCTGCGTAAACTACGTCAAAAAGTTTAATTAAAACAACGGTCAAGTGTCATAAATTGCATCACTGTGTGTAAAGGCGCAAGTTGTTGTTGGCACTTTTGATTAAAATTTTAAATCACTGAAGTGCACTGATGATGTAACCGCAACTTTTATTGTAAGAACGCACGAACAAAATGACGATGAGAGTTCAAAATGGAATATTTCCACCCAAGTAAATAGTTTTTGTGGGCAATTGCGACGTACGAGAATATCATCTACGCAAGGTGATCCTATTGATCTATGATACATTAGATACTATTGGTTGTGAGATACTTCACGTTTCACTTTACTTTCCTTCCAGCAATTCAACCAAAATGTAATTTTTAAAAATCTTGCTCGTGTTGTGAGAGTTTTTGAAGAAGTTTATGTTTCAAGATTCATAACAATTCGTGAGTTACGTGTATTATCCCTTGGAAATGATAGCTCTTCATACCCATGATGTTCCTATAAAGAAGGAAATCTTCTGAATTTCCTTGTTCCACTAACCGTTTTACCAAACTAAGGTTAAATTTCGTACCATGAACTTGAAATTTGTTCCACATTCTGACATTACAAGAAATAGTAGGTTTGTCGAACATAATTGGACATAGTTTCTTTGGTTCGATTTTCCTTGCTCTTCTTCCATTATTTTTCAGTTCGTTATAGAAAATTCATTTGGAATTGCTTATGCACTTTTTCTGTCTGTTCTACTGGTGGTGTTTGATTAGAAATAATGGCACACTGAACTCTTGCAATGAGAAGAAAAGGCGTCGTCGTCGTCTTGTTAAAGTAATTTCGCTTTGCATGCAGATGGAATACTCGTTGAAAAAAAAAAAAAAAAACCAAAAGACAAAAATTCAATTTGCAAATAAATGTTGGCGCAGAAGAGAAATGTTATAATAATGGTTTACTGTTGTTTTAACAGCTCAGTCGTGTGCATTAGTCTCTGTGCTTTTAAATTTCTATAAATAATCTTAATGGGCTGGGCATGACGTTTGGTATGAACCCAAGTTACTCTTCGCTCCATTCCTGGAGTTAAGATGGTTATGACGAACCAATTAGTCGGCTATACAGACTTTTATCTGTTTCTAAACAAACTGACATCATTAGGACTTAATTGAGGTTTTCCCGACTCTTTTTTGGTCAAGACTTTATTCATGATTTCACTTTTGTCATAATTACATGGAAATTTAACTGACCGCAGTAAAAAAAAATTGTCTTTTTGTTCGATATTTTACGAGGCAGCCAGTTAGCCACCTTCGGCTTTAGGGTTTGGACCAAAAAAGAGCATATTTTACCGCATAAAATTGTACAAAATCTTTTTATACATACATACTTAGTATGTTTACAAAGTTTCATTACAAAGGGCTATTCCGTCAAATACATCTGTCATCCATGGTGACAGCTAGTTAGTTTTTAGCTTATCAATTTTTAATAATCCCTGATGAATACATTAAAATTAGCAAATTGCACTATAAAAATAACAATTCTGTAATATAAATCAACAAATTCAAACATATCAGATGTTGTTCATGTCGTAAAGCCTCTGCACTAACATCATACTGGGCGATCAAATGAAATCATAGCCGCTGTCAGCGCCGAAGGAACTGTCAATTTCACACGGCGCTCAGCAACCGGCCATTTGCTGCAGCTTCCTCTGGCATATTTATTGCTTGGACTTAGCCTACAAGGTCATGCTTACGGTGCTAGAAAATCAACAAGTTGAATCAGATTTTTTGAACAAAATCTTCAGCGAAGAGGCCTATTTCACACTCAGAAGCTACGTAAGCAAATAAAATCTCAGAATTTGTGTTTCTGAATAAGTCCAAATCTGATCGTTGCTATTCTATCCATTACGGGTAACAGGTTGGTACGTACTTCGGACCCGCGCGATGATAGGATGTATTTTTTTTTTCAACGACGAAGGTGAATTCTGCACGGTATGGTCCAATGATGACCAACTTTTTTTGGACTAAGATTGAAGACATTAATGGTTCCAACATATTGCAAGTAGAGGTCGGTATAAATAAATTAAATTTTCCTCGAAGAATGGGTACAGTCGTTCCATCTCTGGAATATACCCATACCCTGACATATAATAGAAGTGAATATTAAACTGCTTCACCATCTTTATGAAAGACGATTGACAATCTAGAGCTGCTTATGAACCGATTCCAGTGATTTGGTAACTGATAGGCTCTCTGAAAGGATGCGGATATCAGATTTTTCTTATATATTCTTCCTTCCTTTTACACTTGATTTTAGGAGTGTATTTATCAATCCTCTGCGTCCTTATTCTCGCGCTTTTTAGGATATTTATTTCGAACTGCATGAGAGCTTCACTTTATATACGGCCCTCTTGGTGTACCGATTATATTTTTATGTACGTTATCTTCCTTACAGAATACGCTGTAAGATGCCCACTATCCGTTTAGTCGTTCTCGATATTAGCGCTTTCATACAGTCAGGAAGATTGAGAGATATGTACTTCTTTCAATAATGTGAAGTGATTCGATTTTTTCATACGACAGCATTAATTGTTTAAATATGGGATGTACATGTGCATATACAAACATGCTTGGCCCTTAGATGTGTAAAGTTTGTCAATTGTTATAGATTGCTTACCTGAAAAAAAAGAAGAAAACAAATTGTTTAGATTTAATGGAATTAAATACACAATAAAAGAGAAAAAATTACAAAAAAATTTAAGTAAAAACAAAGCCGTGGTGTTTAAAAATGACCCCTACTTGACAACTGATGATGCTATTGACACTAAACGACATCTGTCAAAGATAGTTTAATCAGTTATTAAAAGGGGACAAGTTGTGTTTTTTTTTGGCGAAACAAAAATTCGCCAGTGATTCATTTCTTTTTTTGATTTGGAAAACGTGTCAGGAAATCATAGAGAAGTTGCATGCGGCTTATAAGGACCATGTGCTTTTGATTACCACCATCAGATATTTGAATTTGCTTACGGAATATCTGTCTTTGATAAAGTGCCCAAAGGTCGTCCAATTGAAATAACAACAGAGGATTATGATCAACAATAACCATGATAATGTGTTGACTATCATTGCAAACACATTGAATGTGTAAACAATATCTTTCACGAAAAGTTGGCCATAAGAAAGCTTTCGGCTAAAACTGAATCGGGTGACAACTTCGAAGCAATGTTTGGGCATATTTGAACGAAATTCTAAAGAATTTCTGCTACGGTATTCCCCAAGCGGGTTTCTTCCACTGAACCTTCACCAGACAAGGTGATTACAATCCAATTGGCCGGAAATATCATGGTGACTGTTGTTTTAATATTAAAGATTCGGAAACTATAATCTAAATTGACTATTAATCCTGAATTAATCGTCCGATTCAATGTCCATTAAGGGAAGAAAAAGATGCTGTTCCACCAGTGACTTGACCGCAATCACCATAGCAAAACCGGTTAATTTACGTTATTGCTGCCTCATCCACGGAAAGTTGTTTACTTCAAATGAAGAGGTTGTTAGAAAACTTATTTTTTAATATAAAATTGCATCGTTATGCCTTTCTAATAACTAAATTTTTTTTTTACTTGATAAGGACTGGAATGGTGTTTACTGGATAGACACCCCGACTCGACGGCATAACCCCCCAACATGGAGGGGCGTTCATCAACATCGAAGTGAACAGCAACTCTACAAATGACACCTTAGCAAAGATTTAACGAAGACTAACCATTGGAAAGCGCCCGGCAAAGCAAATGGAGTTTAAACTCCTAATTCGAAAGACAAAATATGTGCTCTATAGAACGCTAACCGTACAAGTTCTGATGGAAGACAATTAGGATAGCTAAGCATATATTTGGTGCTTTCGAGCAAAAAATTCTTCGTTGAGGTCCTGTTTGCTCGAAAAGAATGGGAAAAGATACAACCGCGAACTCTACGAGGGGTACAAAGATGTGGATGTAGTTCAAAAAGCCAAGATACGTCGAATACACACACTTGCCCACATCGAGCACATGGACAGTAATGTTCTAGCCAAGAGGATCTTAAAATTTCACAGGTTCGAGGAATAAACCTCCGCTTTAAGGACATAGCTATCGCGGGTGGTAACTGGAAACAACGTACTACGGATTGAAGGACACTCTGCTTCAGGCAAATGCTCCTTATGGATCTGGAGCTCCTTAAGTAAAAAAATCACTAGGTGCCAGGTCAGGGCTGTGAGATGATCTTATTCTTGGAAACCACACAACTTTATGACAGCCATGACAATTTGGGGTCGGTGTATTGCCACGAAGGACACGATTTTATTTCCTCCTTCTTCCTCTTAAGCATTTTAGAAACCGAGCGTAATTCTTCTGCGATGCTGGTGCCTGTTGTCTTATAACAAATTAACAGGATTTCTTGAGTCCCAAAAGCCTGTTGCAAGCTTCACCCCTATTCTGCTAACCAAAAAAAAAACCGCCTCTGTATTTGGCAATATCGATCATGATCTATGGATCAATGAACAATTGTCTTTCGACCAACTGACTTTCAAAAAGTTCTATTTCCGTAGATTATTTTCATCAATTAGCTCGGATAGCTAGCAGAAAATTCTAAATCGCAAATACCTACATAAATTGAGATAGAACAGGCGCATTGACCTCTTTTAGACTTTCAAAGCGTGTATTCACACACACAGATATAAAGCTACCATTTTCAGACAATACTCATATTACACCTCAATTAACTTATTTATTTATCCATAAAAATAAGCGCACAGTAATTTCAATCGTACACAACTAAAACAGTGGGAGTCAAATAGAAAATAGTAATTAAGACAATGTTGTGGTCCTCTCGGTTTTTTTTATTTTTCTTTTCATGTGGTCCCGTTAGAAAATCTACAGTGCATGAAATGTTAAATAAATTAAAAAAGCGACAAAACACTGTCACTGACCTCAGTTGAATTTCGTTAAACTGGTGCACTTGAAATGGGGTCAGATTGAGAGCAATTTGAGATAAACATAGTAATTAAAAAAGAAAAGAAAAAAGGGACGCGTTACGCATGCATTCAGTTTTTAGATTGAATTTTTGGATATTTTCCGACTTTTTCGGATGTATCACATTAAAATCTCATAGAATTTTGCCAGTTGAATTTAAGAGACCGGAGATAAGTTGCGTCCTGACAGCGGAAACTTTTAGCAGAGTGGTTTTACCTATAAACTACTGGAGAAGTTAATCTACAACAGAATAAAGGTCGAAGTAAACTTAAAGTACCAATTAAACAAGTTGGGTTTCGCCTGGGACTTAGCTGTCCCGACCAGGTGTTTGCTCTAACTAAAGGGTTTTCCAATAGGGACTTGACAACTTTGAGTTTAATTTGTGAACGCACTCTTTCACTAATCATCAAACTGTCACTGTCAATTTATTCAGTAAACTCAACATTTTCATCATAGTAAAGTACACGAACGAGCAACGTCTGCAAATTATAAAAATTTTCTACCGAAATTCGGAGTCGGTGACTGCAACTTTAAGAGCGTTAACTCCAATTTTCGGTCGTAATTCTCGCCCTAGTAGACAGGCAATAACAAGTTTAGTGCAAAAATTTGAGTCTACATATTCGTTGTGTGATGTTGCCGTGTCAGTGAGACAACGGGTTGGTCGAAGTGTCAGGCGTCCGTAGCAAACGATCCAAATCAGTCAATTTCACGGCGTTCTCAAGAATTGGGCATCGCTCAGTCCACATTATGGCGTATTTTGCGTAAGGATCTTGGTTTACACCCATACAAGATCAAGCTGACTCAATAATTGAAGCCGATGGACCATTTGAAGCGACGTACGTTCTCCGATTGGGTTCTGGAGAAGATGCGCCAAGATGAAAAATTTCATCGCAAAATCATCTTCAGTGGGTTCGTCAATAAGCAAAATATGCGTTATTGGTCGGGTGAAAATCCACTTGTGCTTCATGAATCACCACTTCATCCACAAAAAATAACTGTTTGGTGCGGTTTGCATGCCGGCGGCGTTATTGGGCCATACTTTTTCGTCGACGATAACGATCGTCACGTTACTGTGAATGGTCAGCGTTATCGCGCCATGATCACCGATTATTTTTGGCCCGAATTGGAAGATATGGACTTGTACGACATGTGGTTTCAACAGCATGGTGCCACAAGCCACGCAGCACACGCTACAATCGATTTATTGAAGAGTAAGTATGGTGAGCGTGTTATCTCAAGAAATGGGCCAGTCGATTGGCCGCCTCGTTCGTGCGATTTAACGCCGCTTGACAATTTTCTGTGGGGCTACGTTAAGTCATTGGTTTATGCCAACACGCCGACGACGTTGGAAGAGCTTAGAGCCAACATTGAACGCGAAATAGCGGCTGTTTCGGCCGAAATGTGTGGCCGAGTCGTTGAAAATTGGGTCCAACGAATCGACCGCTGCAAACGTGCCCGCGGTGGCCATATGAACGAAGTCAAGTTCCATTCATAAATGTTTTGATTGTACTTCAAGCCGATAATAAAGTTTTTGAATTATCTCAAATGGTTTGCGTTTTATTTAAAAAAAAAAGTTGTCAAGTCCTTATTGGAAAATCCTTTACTAACATCGAGTATGGATTCCAGAATAAACTTAATCAACGCAGCAGTTTTCGGGGCCTTAAGCCCGAAACAGACGTCCAGCAAAGCTGCTTGCAGTGCTGCATGCAGCAACGAACGCCAGACAGACGTGCAGTAAATTGCACGTATTAGTTTTCTGTCATTTTTTCCACCGTCATTTTGGCAGTGGACCTCAAATGGTAAAATGTCACTTACGTGAAACGTCATATCCCAAAAATTGTACCATGTAAATTGTACTAATTTGCTGTTCTGCTACTGGAGGTTTGCATCAAAATTAGAAATAGTGACGTCTTGCAGCAACGCATGGTAGTGCAGCAAACACATGAGTCCTCTTACATATAAAGCTATGTTCTATAATTTTACTGCACTCATTTTGCTGCACGTCTGTTTCAGGCTTTATATGTACATATGTATGTATGTGGTTTGTGCCGTACATTTCAGATAGAACGCAAAAAGGTAAAATTGGCGACTGTAAGAATATAAATCTCGAGGTACCCCTAGGATCTGTCATTTGACCTACTTTCTTCCTAGTCTACATAAACTCTTTGGTTAACCAGCCTTATGCCAAAAAATCACGGCTTCTGCAGATTGTCATTAACGTATAAAAATCATGTGCAAAATTCATGCGTCAAAATAAAAACGGAAAGCAATTTCCTTCAAAAGCTTGCTCCACTTTTGGAGGGGGTGTCTCACTAAAAACCAGCAGAATAACGGCATTAGGCTTAGTCTTTTCTACAAAATATTACTATTGGAGGAGTAGCGTACATGCTAAGAAAGTTGATATCCAACTCATCTTTAGCAATGCGCTTAATATGCGCCACAATCGAATCCACACCTATTCCCTGGCTTTCTGTTTTAAATAACATCGCGTCACCTCATATTAGCCAATACAACACACTAGTTGGCAGTCTGAAAAAATATGAGAAAATCAAGAACTCTCTATACACCAGGATCTAAACGCTAGCTTAAATAGACGACAAAGACTTAAATAAAGAAAGCCTCCAATGAACACTGTTGCTAGACTAAGAGACTCGAATTTTAAACTGAAAAAGGAAAGAGAATGAAAGACACAGCGAAGAACCGATCTGTTCCTGTACTTGGAGAATTGATTAGATATATTCATCAATGTTACTTGTACCATACGCTAAATAAAAATCTCATGAGGCCTTATAGTCCTTAGACACAGAGTAATATCGGATACCAAGCCCGCAGGTCAAGGCTTTTAAATAACATCAAAATTTTCATGAAAAACACAATTTTATGACAGTCACGAGTGCCTAGTGTTCTTACAAGTTTCCTAGGAAAGTACTATGCTGGAAGATAAAATTCATCACCAACTCATTCATAATGGAAGGCCTTAAAAAATCAGGTAATCACAAAGGTCCCCAAGCAGCCGCAATGATATGGGCCACATTCCTATTCTAATTCAATCTAGTAGACGAAAGGCTTACTTAGAAAAACAAATAAGCTAGTCATCATTCTTATAGAGTTGCAAAATAAAGCAAGGATATAGGACTTTGAAAAGCAACAGGCATCTTTTTATCATAATACGACTGAAGCCAGTGCGCCATCATATTTCAGAGAAGTAAGTCTAAAAAGAAATTGAAATCCCTTTCGGAATTAGATTTTATGTGGCGTCCAATCAATAATGGCTTTCATATTTCCAGGCCTGATATTTTCTGGTGCTCAATTTTTTCAGCCCTTGCTTATTTATATTTGTAGTATGCTAGGGCCCTTAATGTGCACTGCGACACATAAGATCTTTGGCGCTAACCCATATAACCTAACTAGAAGTTAAACCTCAGTATAGCTTTGGGTTCAAGGTGTTAATTTCTGCTGGACTGGTTCCAATTGGAACAATCTTGGACAAACGCAAACAATGTGCTCTTCCATATGTTTTTGCTCTTCACAGAGCTGGCATATACCAGTATCTGACAATTTTGTTGATGATATCTAAGTGGAGAACGTCTCTTTGGGTAGCCCGTTAGGATTCTGAAGTCGTCTTCGTTGAGATAGATAAAAGTTTTGGCCTTGTATCGGTTGGGGTTGATAAACGTATTCGTTAGTATTTGGTCCTGAAGGTTGTCAGTGGGCCCTGTAGTCAGCCTGTCTATCAATATCCCAATTTTCTTTATCTTGAAGAGGACACTGTTAGATGATACCCCAAAATATGGCTCATAGCCTTATTTCTAGGTGCAAGACTTTCAAGGAGATTGAGACATTCCCTGACATGCTTGGACCCTACCATTTGGGATTAAGAGCTATTATTGCTGCTTGACTGTCCGGACTGTCAGCAGATGGGTCAAAAGCATGATCTTCTGGTTAAAATATTTTGGGTGACTTTCAAAGCGTTGTCTCGCGCGGATGACCAAGGACTGTTTTCGTCTCCAAAACCGTTTCGTTTTGTTTTTTTTTTTTTGATCACAAAGACTTCAAGAGTCTGTCTAACCGCAAGACTTAAGTAGCTACCCACGTATGAGAAATTGATCACCAGAAAATCCATCTGTAGTCTTTTCTCATATCGGCAGTTTACCAAAGATTAATTTTGCCGACAGATGAGAGATGGAATGAGAACAAATTTACTTCAAAAATGTCCCATCACAGTAACATTTCCAAACAAACATTCCGCCCATAAATTTGTGACCCATTTGTCTGCTACTGTCGGAATGTAACAATTATCTCTCCCTTTCAATCAGATATTTTTTTATTTATTTTCTTTCGTCTTTCGTATTTTCTCTCTGATATGCTTCAAAGAAAGATTTCTAATAATTCACATTTCCACTCTCTCACATGGCCGACGATGCGTAACGTACCAACAAAAAAAAGCATAAAAAACTCTTAAAAAGGCTTAAAAACAAAAAAAACCCATCTCAATGTCAGCAGCCCATAATGTACAGATAACGTTAAGAAAAGTGTCCATGCTCTTGTGCACCTGTGACAAATTGCACTTCAGGTTTTATTCAATGATTTTCCGTGTTACCAAGAATCATAAACCTACCGCCAACACTGGCCATAAAGACAAAGTCTCACGTGCATTCTATCATCACAGTTGCCACAATTAAAAAGAAATTCAGCACCGTGGCTTGCAGTACCGTTTTTTCGGAGCTTCTTCAAGCCAACCAACCTTCCCCTCCTGATGTTAGAACCTCAGCGCCTCAATCACCATCATTTGACTTCTGACACTGCAGTTCTTGGCTTTGAATTAACGCTTCGTCTTGCTCATTGAAAGATTTTGATCTGGCCGCGTGGTTCTTTGTCATAAAGAACCTAAAATCCGAGACGTGACGATTGCGGCTGAAGATTAAAAAGAAAATTGCTTTGGAAACTTTTTGTTTTGTAACAAAGTAGCAGTAGCAGCAGTGTACTGCATGCACCAGTGACGTTCTCAATAAACAAAGTGCATTCAGTGTAATTTAATCCCAATTAAATGGAAGCCCTAATGGTAATTCTTTTCTCTTCTATTAGATCGTATGTGTAATCTTATTCATCATCATCATCATCATCATCATCATGTGATGAGACGCCGGCCAGCCGGCTCGTCATTTTTCATCGTTTCCTTGCTCTATCATCTTCCTTTTTCGATGACAAAATCATTTTGAAGAACGCTCACTCCCGTAGATGCTTCTTTGTGGATGCATGAAAGCGCGACTAGGCGTCGTTATCTTGCCACAACCAATCAATTGCTGCATCTCTATTGCCACTGCTGCTGCTGTTGCTGTTGCTGGTGCTGTTGCGCTGCAAAGAACTAATTACGTCAGTCGATTTCATTTCACAGATAAATCCCAGTTTTAAGCGAAAAGATTTCCGTGATATGAACAAAGGGTCTTTTCTGTAAAGACTATCTTCGGTGGTAGAGAATGTCTTCGGATTAAGATGACTTTTCACATTCACATCTTCATAAGAAGTGAGCCAAGACAAAAAGGCTTTGTCTGGTTGAGTCGGTTCCTCCTTTTCTCCATGCTTTTTAATGCGTTTTGCATTATTCTCTTTAATTTTTAATAATTGGATTCCCTCTACAATTCAGTTCAACAATTTAAAAATTAACTAAATACAAATGACTACGAAAATGTGGGTCAGATTTCCATCACAAATTTCCTTTTTTTTTTTTTGAAAGAAATTTCAATTTGTAAGGTCGTGACAGACGAACAGATTCCTGGTTAATAAGGGTCAATTAAAGTGAAATTTTTTTTTAAACGTTTTGTGTGGAGCCCAATTCAATTTGAAGGCGAGGGACCTCAATTTATGTTTAATTTATGCCCTTCTTCAGCACCAGGAATTCACGCAAATTGAATATATAGAAAAAAAGGGCAAAAGGAAGATAAGAATTATATACGTTTATATTCATCGGACATAAGTTGGATAGGAATGTGAGTGACTAGATGAGTTCCCACCTGCTCGGCGGGGCTTTTCTTAACTGTTTGGTGTAGGTATGTGTCTAATAGGAATGAGGAGGTTTAAACTGTATCTAATTAACATTTGTTGGATATGATTTTTTGCTATATTTGACCATACTGCCAAATATAAACCAGTCGTCTCGAGATCCTCGATATCATTAAATTGAAAGATTTTTCTCTGTCTGCCTGTCTGGCTGCGTGATCACTGATAATGCAGAGTTTTCATCGCACTGAGTGTCTACAAGGACGTAAATATGTACATATATTACAGGACGTAATATATGTATGTACATATGTACTTTTACTAAATCGGTTCTGTTTGTTGATCGTGCTTCTTTAGCAGCCATCGCTAGAGTTGATGCACATTCGGTCTTGCATCCACCGCATTTTCCATGACTTTTATTAAAACTTCTGGCGAAAAACATTTATTGTCGGATGTTCTTCTTTGGGGCCGCCAAGGACTACGGGTCATTCTATAAACAATGGACTTATGTACAAAAAAAAAACAAAAATAAAAGTATGGAACGATGAAATCGGGTGGTCTTTCGGCCCGGTGCAAATAGCCAAAATGAAAGATTAAGCGACCAGGAAACACTTGCTGTAGAATTTCCACTATCGCTCGGGCAGCAAGAAGTTGTTGCCGACGCCGGCCTCGAAAAAATACTACCCACCTTTCCTTCGTAAACGCCGCACCAAACAGTGGCTTTACAAGGGTTAATTGCCTCTTCGTACATTTCCCCCGGGTTTTTTATTTATTATTTACGTACATGGAAAATCATCCTCGTTGCAATCAAGGTTTATGAGGGCTTGGCTTTAATTTACATGCGATTGCCGTTCTGCAGGCAATAGCAGTTGCACTGTTTGCACTTTGTACAGGTACATCTTCAAGTCTTTTAAAAAAGTTCAAAGTAAAAACCCGCATGAATAACCCAATCACGTGGCCCGTCGTCTGGTTGATGTTTGACATAAAAAGTCATTTGCAAAAAAGAAAGCATCTTCCATAAGCTTGATGAGGCGTTGCCTTTTATTTAGTCAGCAATGAGTGCCGTGGCTCAAGTGGTTAGTTCGTTGTATCGCGCTGAGCGGCAGGTTCGACGTTCAAATCCCAAACACCGGTAGAGCTTCCGCGCCTGGTGCGGTCTTGGTCGCTGTAGATGTTCAGTTCGCGAAATTTTTCTCCCAGGCTTTTTTTTCCGTCTGTGAACTCTCTTCTGCACTCTTCTCTTTATATTCAAATTTGCGTGCCCGACTTCTATGAGACTATTGCATTGCTAGCTATACAGCAGTCTTACGTTCAGGTGCCAGCTTACATTCATCATTAAACCAGTCGCTCCGATCTACAGGACTTCTGCCTTCGATGGTATCGGCACTACTGATTGTTAAACATGCAATGTCCTTATAATAATGAAGCTCATTATCTACTGACGCCAGTTTAACACCATTAAAATTTAAATAAAAATCAAACCATAAATTCGTTCATTTATACGAGTATCTACATTTATTACAATGGCAGCATAAAAAGAGGATCGTTAAAGTGTCAGTCATAATCATAAATAAATCTACTTTTGTTGTGGTTGAAACCATTAACCAACAGCCCTGGTCCAATGCCTCCAGACCTCATATTTCGACTCAAATGAGCCAGCATTTTGTGAAAATCTCATTTGTTTGGATTCATGTAAAAGAAAAGCCCATTGAAGCTCATTTAATGATTACCAGCAATATGGGTTCGCTACAGACAAGCTCGTGTAATAATCATTTGAAATATAGTTTAGATCTTAAGATACATCTTAGATAAGCATAAACAGACAAAACATAATTGGGCTTCTTGAAAAAAAAAAATAATAAAAAATAAAAGCTTTCTTCAGTGAAAGTCTGTTATGACAAGCGCATTCATCCGATAAAAAACAATTATCCCAGCGGTTTAATTTCAAAGGAAATCACTTTTTTCCAGAAGTTAGGTAGATGCATAGAAAAAAAAACGAAAGATAAATCACGAACGCCCTTAACACACCGCAGCATGATTAATTGAAGGTCCAACAAAAATCAAAACAACCGAAATTAATGGAAAATGTTTTCAGCGTTTGTGTACTTTTTCGGTTACTTTTTTTTTTTTTGAAGGGGGAGTTCCGCCTCATTCAAGACAAGACTACTGCAACAGCATAATCATCATTAAGTACGTTGTGTTGCAATGTTAAGTTTTTCAGAACCCAAGTTCATAGAAATTAGATTTCCTACACTGGCACGGTAAAATGTGTTTATCTTTAGCTTTTAATCTGATGCAACACGAAGAGTGGTGTTTTATTGCATTTTTTGACAGTCACGTTGGGGGCTTGGAGAAATGAAAGAAAATAATTACATTGCTTCCGATTACATAAGATACTGACACGCTCATTGATGCTCATTTCAATGAGTGACTTTGGATCAAATGTTTTTTTTTGTTGTTGTATTGCTTTCTTTTGGGCACACGATTTGCTTTTGCTTTTAATGAGCCAATTGAATATTCGTCTTCCAGATTTTTATATTACTGTAATTTGCTTGAATCCATAAGATATATGAAAGAATTGTAGTCCCTCATTCGGCCCTATATGTCTGGCGAAACCATTTAATTCTCGCGTTGAGCAAAGGTACCTTCAAACGAACAACTGTCCTGGAACTCACACATTGACCGAACCATCGATGAAGCCTACTTACCTACTTTACTTAAATCCTTTTAGCCCTCATGGAGCATATGGCGTCAATAACGCCTGAGCGCAAACTTGTTCGGAGTAATGCAACGCGTTCGAGTTGCCTCCAACTCATTCCTAAAGAGCTGAATTTATCTTCAACTGTTTTGCCTGCCTGGGAAAAAGGCATTCACTGCATGGTATATGTATTTCGCAATGGAGTTGTCATTGCGCCGTAGGGTGTGTCCAATCCACTGCCACTTTCTCTTTTGTATAGTAATGTTGAGTATAGGTAGGTTCTGGGCACGTCTTAGACATTCTCAGACATCTATTTTCGAAAGCCTGCAGTTTGCGTTTGTTAGTAGTGTCCACCTTTCAATTACTGCACACATACAGCAATACTGATTCTACCGTCTCGAAATCGTCGCAGCTTGGTTGGCGTGCTAAGAACATTGCTTTTCCAGACTTCGAATAGCATTTCAAACGCAGGATTTGCCTTCCCGATTATGCTGCACACATCCAATTCGGTGCCACCGCAGTAACCCGAGGTCATACTATCTGGATATAGAAAGAAAGAAAGTAGAAAGTTGTCTACTTTTTTTCTTTTCCGGTCCGGCAATGTTGTGTTGAGCGCGGATGTTAGAACTACCCAGGGCTTTTATATTGCCTTTGATTTTACCTGCCTCAGTTTCTAGGTTCTAAGCCATTCTCGGATGTGGAAATAGGCAAATATCGTCAGCGTAGTTGAGGATGTCATAGTTTCTGGGCTCTATGGCCGTGAGCTCCCATCACGTGATTAAGCATAATGTTGCCGCTTCCTACATTGGCGTTGAAATCCCGCATTTCCATTAATATTGTACGATAATGGGACATTAGACGTTTGTTCATCCGTTAATCATCCTCAGTCTCGTCTTTGATCGCAGCATAACACTGTATGACCATTTTTCTCTATTCGTTATTGCGTTCGGTCTTAGAGATCACTTAGCCTTACTTTCAGCTTTTAATTGTTTCTTTGGCGAGGCGATCTCCGAAGTTAGGGAGAGGTTATCGCATATTCCTGGCATGGATATTTGTTGGATTTAAATCCCACTCTTCGACTCTGCGAAAAATCTCCTCACTCCTCTTCGGACCAATACAAGTTCGCGACTTCATGCATTGTCCAGGCGATGAGTTCGGTTTGGTTCAGATATCCTTCAATCCCGTAAGTCATCGACCTTTGATGGTTCGGGCATTTCTAACTACCTTTATCTTGCCCGTAAGCGGTTCCTGTACTCATTTTGCACATCATGACAAGCTAAGGCTCAGGGTGTTTTATGCCTTCAAATTCCCCTACCCAGCTTCCCGAGAAGCTTAAACTTTCCGTACAAATTAACGATTTGTTGCAGTGTCTGGACGAGCTTGATAGCTCCTCAGTCCAATCCGACTATCGTTCAGACCCTTGTTGTGTCCGTCCCGTATTTGCGACTTCTGGTGTACCTATACTTAGTTGAGCGCAAAGTTTCCGTCACCCTCTCACATGATGAACTACGGCTTAAGAAGCTGAAACATTGAGGAATTCTGTCGAACTTTCCGAGATAATACCTTTTTTCTTACTCTGCTCTGGAAGATAGCCGTCTTATACCGTATACGGTCACGGTGAAGTTTGCAGGTTATGATGCTGCTCCGTGCTACTGGAATTAGCATCAGTCCTACACTCCGGATCTCCTCATGTTCGCAGCTATCTAACAGAGTAGAGCATAGCAGTGTTTTTTATTGAGAAGTGGTATTCCCCAGCATCGAACCATCTTATCCAATCCTAGATGTCTACCTCATATCGCGCGATCTCACGCTCTAGTTAATGGTATCTGGGGGTTTTGAGAGCTTTTTGGAGTAAGTCGAGAAAGGCCTTAACTTTGCAGAAATCGCTCGTTGTCCGTGTGTGATATTCAAAGGTCGTCGACAAAGTATCCGTCCGCATGCGTTGTGTTCCGTTTTGGAATAATTAGGGTTTTTATAACCTTCTTAATACAAATGTCGCAACCTACGCTTAAAGAACCTTTTTATTAAATATTCCGTAGAATAATCCCCTCACACCCTTCTGCTTCGTACTGAAGCTATAATTTATAGTCAGGTGCCCAGATTGGGTTGTTACTATTCATTTTTATGTTTGTACTGCACTCCAAATTTCCCGTTTTAAAGTAGGGAATTCAGAACTTATAACTTTAATTGCCTCATTAAAGAAAAAAACATGGTAAAAAAAAAACGCTCGCTTAAATCAGCAACTAAGACAAATTATCTTTCACTTGAAAAAGAAAAAAAAACATTAAACATTAATTTGACGCCCCAAAGTCTACCGCAGATGATAATTGCGGAACTACATTCGTTTAAGAAAATCTGTTCTATAAAATTCCCAAGCAAGCAAGACGTGCGTTGTGTTCCCATCCCAGACATCTTCTTAGCCATGGCAACTCAGGCACACAAAGCTTCATCACAGGAGGTCCCACAAGAGCAAAACCAAAAAGAGATACAATTTTTCGCATTTATATGTCAGAGCACAGCGAGGCCACAGATCACACCGTTTCTGTGACAGGAAAATTAAAAAAAGAAAACATTCTCACTCTCTTATCAGAGGTTAAGACTTATTAAAAATAGTCTTTTTTTTTGTATTCCACGATCGTCCATTAAACATCGTCTTCTCTCTCATTTCTTATCTATGGTAATCTCTGGCATTGGCGAAAGGTGCGAAAAGATACAGATTCAAAGATATCCCGGCGCGGCGTCGGTGTTTCGTTAGCACAACTAAAGCAAATTCTATAACATGTTGGATGACCTAGTTTCATATGTGGCGTGGAAAAGATTATCTTTGGTTCCACACCCCCATTCGTTTTGCGGTAGTACTATCTATCTACCAGATCACAAGTGCACAAGACAACATTTTATATACGCGCGCACAGTATCAAATATCTTTTCCATTGCTTCTGGCCCTAAAGTGCAATTTTAACAAATTTCTTAAAAATTTGTCTAAAAATACTAACAAGACACTGTGTGTACTGTGTAGCTTCCTTTTACACTTGCGACAGCGACGACGAAGGTGGCGCGGCTGGTTTGGTTGCCTTATCCAGACGAGGAAGGAGCGTATATGCGTGTGCAAGCATACCACCGCAACTGCTGGCAGCTTCTCCACAAGAGTTGATTTTTTGTTTAGTTAGAACTTAGAATTAGAATTTCTTATTTTTTTTTCTGTATCCATGACTGGGTGTAATGTCTTCCGTGTTAAGAAGAAGACGACGACGACCAAGATGTTATTTTTATGAAATTATTTGGGATGGCTTACTACTGCGCTGCCGTTTGGGTATAACTTGAAAAGTACTTAAGCAGTATCTCACCGCGTGTTTATTTGGTTTTACATAATGCGAATGACTATTTTGAGAGGCGTTTAATGGTTGGAAGCAGCAGCGGCAGCCGACGGTGGCCTGTATATGTTTTAACAAAGTTTGATGGTTGAATTGCTCAACGGAAAAATTATGGTCGCTCCGTGTACGACATGATGTTTTATTTTTATCATTCAATAAATAAACTTTGCTCATACAACCTACTAGATGAAAGGAGTTGCGATGCTTTTTTTTATGATCCTAATAAATTCGATACGGGATTTCAAAGCATTTCGCAACTTGTATTATCTTTTAAGGCTTAAGACACTCAATTAACCAATTAACTGTTTGTATCAATTAAATTCAAGAATTTGTATACTTAGTATATCTTAAACCTGAAAGTGAAATTGTACAGTATAATACTTGACTATTCGTTCGTACATGTGAACCCAAGTGATGTTTTAATGATGAAATCAAAAGTTCCACAGGAAAGGAGACCGGCATATTGCTCGAACGCCTGAAACCCTTCGTCAACAATCTTATTGGCTCCTATCAGCGTGGTTTCAAGCCAGGAAAGTCCACTTTGGACAATATTTCACACCTCTGTAGATCCTGGAAAAACCCCAAGAAGTCTTAATCGATGCCCACCATCTTTTTATCGATTTAAAAGTCGCATATGACAGTGTTTGCAGCGACCACCTATACAAAGCCATGTCAAACCAAACCAAACTCGTCTGTCTGTGCAGAATAACGATGGAGCATTCTCAGAATGCTCGCTGCTCCATAAAGGTTGGTAACGACCTTACAGAAACTATAGATGTCAAAAAAGTATTGAGACAAGGTGATGCGCTGTCATGTGAAAAGTCTGTGCAACTGCTATCGTACGCCGAGCTGACGATATTCAGCTGACGATATTCAGCTGACGATGTCAGAACACAGCGGATTGCCACTGGTGCGTTCGCTAGTACTGTAAGGAAAGCTGCCAAAGTGGGCTTAGCGGTAAATGTAAAGTAAATGCTGTCAACAAGAAGGGACACACAACATTGACGAATCGGACAGAACGTCAGAGTCGACAGCTATAACTCTGATTTAGTAAGGGACTGTGTATATCTCGGCTCTGCTATTAACTCTGACAACATGTCAGCAGAAATAAAACGAAGAATAACTCTTCGCAATCGCTGGTTTTTTTTAGCTCAGAAAGCATCTGAGTAGTAAGGCCCTATCCATCCCAAACTCAGGAGATTCTACACAAGGCATCATCGCAGTCCTGCTTTATGGCCTTGAAACATAGAGTCTTGCAAAGACAGATAAAGATATCCTCGGTGGTTTCAAGACAAAAGATTCAACGGGGAACTTTACAGCGACATGTCGCGACTAGGCCGATGTCTAGTCAAGAAATGGCACATGAGTCGCCCAAGATGATTAGGACATGTAGAGCTAATGAACACCAATGCTGTGGCACGTAGTATTTGAATATAGCCCGGAGGAGCGCCTTAGGTGGCGTGAAAGCAAAAGAGGACCTCAACCGACTTGAAGGGCGCAACTTGAGATAGCTACTAACAAACTGTGTAAGTAAAGTGCTTCTTAAATAAGTGACTATAAACAAACAAACAAATATTTGGCGGAAAAGACCGCATGTGGTCCAGGGCCTAGCTGCTCGGGGCCATTAGTGATGTGCGTATATTTTTTTCGTACCTACAGTTCAGAACTGTTTTCGAAAGGTTTGTTTTTGCCTTAAATTGAAAAGCTTTTTGATGACAATTATTATTCTAGGACGTTTGTCAGAGAGATGAACCATGACAAAACTTGTTGGTGTTTTCTGAGATTCGAAAACCGAACCTTCCGCTTAGTAGTCCAAAGCACTAACCACTGGGGGAATAGTTATTTAAAATTGAATTTTTCGATTATGGGATGACAAATTTAAATTGCCATATTTCTAATTTTTTTAACGAATTTTTAAGATAAACTTTTAATGAATTTTTAACAATTTTTGTAGAATCCAATCTGAATGATATGCGAATCAGGATACAGAAATGCAAATACGTGCGACAGAGTCGTGTAATTTATATTAAATTGGGATGGCATACTATTACTTGATGGATCCAAGTTGAAATACGACTGTACTCATTTCTGAAAATGGACAAAAAAGATTTCGAGAATTCACAAAAAAAGAGACAGAGCTCAAGAAACAGACATGTTTTGAAACAATTAAAAAACGAAAGTCTGATTGAAATACGAATATTATTTCTGTTGGCACGATTGCTATGAAGCGCCTTCTCGCCAAGCTATTGTAAGCTTCATAAATTAATTTTAGTCGACCGGCCAGGTTCGTGATGGGAATACTCCAACTCCTAGTAAGCAAATGCAAAAATTATTTCGAACCCTCGAAGAAGCAACTTTCTAAGATGAATTTGCATGCACCAATTTTAAAACTCGATTTTTATTTCTACTGTGTATTCAAATACGCTATGGAATATAAGCTTGACGCAGGACTTTGGGATATAATTCTCGAAAGAAGTTGGAGAAAGCTTGAAACCTATAGGAAATTTAAACAACTTAATTCATGTAAAGGGTTAATAGATACTGAACTATCGCTTGAACTAGAAATCTACTTTAACTGATTAACATTCCTATAAAATTTAAAAGGAAAACATTGTTGCAGCCCATTGAAATCTTCCTTTTTTTCTTTATTTTGCTTTCTTTTTTAAGAACAAATAAAAAATTCTCACACACACCCTCGGTACACTTTGTACCCATTTAGCCAAACAAACAACGTCACCTTAGGCAACCACATGTCCTCGTTCCTTTATATGTACGAGTATCTCATCGAATGGCTTCACATTTACGTATCAACAGAGAAAGAGCGAAGGAAAAGGAAATACACAACAATAAAAATGAAAACAAAATGAATCTAAACATTTCGCAACCATTTGGAGCGAAAAATCCTTTCTGTTTTCGTGGCATACATACGAATGTGTTAAAAAGATGCAGTTGAAATGATAGCAAACAAAGAAGTCTTTTCTCCTGGACTTTTGCGAAAAAAGACAATAAATAAAAAGTATACAAATGTGTTCAGTAAACACGACCTTCAACTTGTATAGATGAGAGTCTATAAAATTTTCAGTAGTTTTTGTTACAGTTGCTTATTTGAAGCTTCTATAGAATTAATTCTAAAATAAAATTTAATGTGATTGGACTGACGAATTTAAATTCACATCTGAAGAATAAAAGACACAATAAAAACCCACCAAACTATTATTTTCCGTCAAATTAAGAAAAAGTCCTGCTTCCAAAAAGCATAACTCTTTTCTAACTACTTACTTTAAGGCAATGTTCGAAGAAATCTTGTCCTAACAACATGCACAAAAACGATGAACGCCCGTCATTGAGAAGAGTACGGTGTTTCAGAATAAAATACCTACTGGTAAGCCTACCAAACGTCTTCAAAAAATATTACCAATGAACTCAACACAAGCTAAGAAGATCGATCAAAACTATACCATTGACGGCTGTCTCTCTCCTGGAATTAAAACAAGAATCTTTGAACATACTTATGCACTACATTGATGGTGTCACTGCAGTTCTTGTATACCTAATCTCATTGTGTTCTTCTTCAGAAGATAACGAACAGAGTATCCCTATTTTACGAGGCAAGGCATAGACATTTCACGTCCTTCTAAGTTAAACCATTTTTAGTCACGTAAGTTGAATATTCTCTCGAGAATAACTCTTTAAGCCACATATTGGTGGTTTTATACGCCCAATGAAGCGACTGCTCTGGCCAGTACGTCGTGTCGGCACTTTCGATACCCTCGCAGTGTCTAATACGCAACATAATATGATACGGTTCTCGGTGCATAATGTCCCATTTAGAACACACTTCATGCGTCTAGAAGTCTCAGGGCCATCTACAGGTTTATATCCCTCGAGTATAAACCCGACCATATAATATCATCGGTTTAAGAATCATCTGTGTAAATTCCAACATAACATAATTTTGAAAACAAATTACTTTCTTTTGCCAGTCCTCCCTCCAAGGGTTTCATCCGATCTGTCAGGGATATTGGAAAATGATTCCTTTAAGGCCGAACTATAATAGTAGAATGGTGCGTACTTCGACGTACGTAGCTAAGCGGACACAAGGAATTTGTATTGTACGACCATAATAGCTGTTTGCTTTGTTTCGTCAAGTTTCGTTCACTTTTGCTCATTTACAAAAAGACCGAATCCAATCGCTCTTTCGTACGAAAATTTGACATTTGACTTCAAAGATGTGTAATCGCTTCCGTTCACATACGCCTATTTTGGGCAACTTAAGCAATTGACAGTACTGAAAGACACTTAACGTAGAATTTTGACATTAGCTTCCGATTGCCTTCGACTATTATAGTTAAGCCTTGAAAATTGAGCTAAGCCCCTAGTCAGTCACAAAGATATTATCTGTCAAGTGGCCGCCGCCAGAGTTGATGCACATTAGGCCTCGAGTCACAGCATTTTCCATAACTTTTTTCAAAGCTGGCGATAAATTCTCAACTTCTTGTCGTGACTTCAAAAAACCCTGAAATAACTACAAAACTCTCCAATTGGACGGTTATGCGGGCCAAAACAAGAGATTAGGTGGTCAGGAAACATTTTGGTGCAGCATGTTCTCAGTCGCTCGTCCTTCTGGAACCGCATCTTCTCCAAACTCAATTCGCCAATTTGCGGCATCAAGAAGTCGTTATGGTTTTCTGCCGCTCACCAGTCACAGTAACAGTGTTGCCAAAGCCGTAATCGAAAAACTATGGGCCAACCACCTTTACTCCATAAATGCCGCACCAAATAGTGACTTTGAGAGGATGTAATGGCTCTTTGTGCATTACACGCGGATTTTTAGAGTTCCTTAAGCAATAATTTTAGTTATTCCGCATAGGTGGAAATGCGCCTCGTCGCTTAGCATGATTTTCAATGCAAAATCATCTTTATTGTGGTCGAGATTTAGAAGGGCTTGGCTGTAATTTGCAAGCGATTGGCGGTCTGCAGCAATAGCTGTGCCCATGCGCTTTGCATGTCTTAACGTCTTTTACAAAAATTCGCTGTAAAGACCGCATAGTAATGCCGGGTCAACTAATCTATGAGGAGTATTTCCGACCAGGGCCTGTACCACGAAACAACAAGCATTGTACAAGAAGTAATTTTTAACTTACAACTAGAGTTTCTGTACCTCAAAACAACAAAGTGAACATGCAATATAACAATTGTTAAAACTGTCTTTAACAAATGGGAAATTGGTGAATTTCCCACTTTCTGTAACTCAAAACAACAATAGTGGACGACATGTTTTAAAAAATAATTGTTAAATTATTGGCAAAATATAACGAATGAATTCGAAATTGTTAAATGACATAATATTGCTTTTTAATGAAGTTTGAATAAAAATTTCGAATTTCCTATTATGCTGTGTTATCTCGGAGCGAAACTTCATAGATGATTAGATAAATTTCTGGGACCAGTCCTCCAATATTTGTACAAGTACTCTTTCAAAATGAAACTAGGCTTTCACATACAAACATATATGTAAATACTTCCATCCCGTAATTTTGCCAAAGAACGTCTCTCATTTTCCAGATTTTATCGGTACTATAGAAAGAGAATCAGGACTAGGGGGAAGTGTATTCTCCAATGATTACAACCTAAAAATCTCCTTCCGCCTCCCAAATCAGCCTTGGGGATTAAGTACAATGTCATGTCAATTATTTTTGCTGACAGCGATCAAATCTCTGGAATCAGTCGCCTTCAACTCTCAAATTAGCCTAAATTGTCGCCTGTCTTTTAAAGAGATTGCAATTCAATATCCACCTTATTTACGTGCCGGGCCACAGTAACGTTCCAGGGAACTGCATGGCTGATGAGTTCGCCAAGCATGATACAACCCTATCGATTTCACTGAATAAGGTAAATCTCGGCATGCCTATCGCTATAGTTAAAATGCGACTTAAGCTTTATGCTACAAACAGTACCAATCACAGGTGGGAAAATGGTACTACCTGCTTTATCACTAGAGAGATATAGCCTAAACTGGATCTCAATCGCTCCAACTGTCTTTTAAGACAGAAAAGGGAGCTTATCTCCAGCATAGTAGGTGTCGTTACAGGGCACTGCATTATCGGAAGTCGCGCCACTAGGCTGGACCTCTTTCCTAACGACTTCTGTAAAAACTGCATGTATGAAGATGAGGAAGAAACTGTTCTACGCCTTCTTTGTACATTTGAAGCTCTCTCCGGTTGTAGGAAACTGCATTTAGGGGACTATTTCTTCAACACCCTTGGGAAACTGGATAATGCAAACAGGGGTAGATCTTTTTGGAGATGCTGATCCTGTGGTAACACAATTTACCTTATTGGTCTAAGTGAGGTTGCACACTTGCAGCCTGCCGCGACAACCTAACCTAACCTACTACATTTAAACTTTTCGCAATTTTTAAAATACTCGTCAAAGTTTTAATTTTGTTTGCTTTTGTTAGAGTACTGGCCAAAACACCGAAAAGAATATTTTCACTGTCACGAATTTTAACCAAGACGGTTAAGTTGCTGTGGCACTTCCTCCGCATTATACAGGTGCAGCTGTGACAGAATCATCTGTTTTCAATAGGGTGATGACTTTGCGCCACCATGCTCACAAATGTACTTAGTTATTCCAACTTTCGATTTCGCCGTGGCTGGTAAAAAGCAAAATTAATACGGATGCATTCAAAAAACTGAAAAGCGATAACTTCCGACAACGCCTTTAGTTTTCTACTTTGGTGATTACCTTAATGTAATTACAAGCCAAATGATTTTGTTGGCCGCACACTGGTTTAATTTGTTAAGTCAAACCGCAAGCTACAACACATGCGCTCTTAGATGATAGAGCTAACGAATACGCTTGTAACACCTGATTAACTATGAATACTTTTAACGATAGTACCTACTGTGGCGTGGCAATATAAAACAATAGTTTCCTTTTTTATTGTATACTTACATTAACGATGCTAATTTAACTTAACCGATAAGTTACCTACATATATATGTATGTATGTACTCGTATACATATGTATTTCGCAAGATTAAGTTTTGCAGTAATAATTCAAAGAAATTAAATCAAAACAAAAACCACGACCACTAAACTCGTTAAATATGAACTAATTCCATTGGACTATCCAACATATGTGTGTCTCTATACATATGTATATATGCATAACAATTGAATCTGAACCGCTATCTTTCATTTTTAATAGGTTAATGAGGTTTCTGATGTGTATACACGTTCAGTTTTATATTTTATTGATTTCTAATTGAATTGCGGCAGTTGGAAGATAGATAGTGACTTTAGAATTTGCTACAGGAAATTATTTTTTTTTTTATTTCAACAAACGTTTGTGTTGAATGATGGACATTCTTAGAAAAATGGTTTGATTACTTCTTACAGGTGTTAACTTTTATTAGAACAACTTTGCGGATTTGCTGCAGTTTGACCAGAAAAAAAAATTTAACTAAATAAAAGAAAACTCCATATAGAAAGCGCTTGTAGCCGCGGGTGAGCTTACGACGAATACTTCCATGAAGCTTAGAGTTATGCGGTCGCGGAACACGGGCCTCCCATAGTGTAAAGGTCGAATTAGAGTAGACTGTCGCTGTTCATTATCCTGCAACGAAAGAGTGTTTCAAAGCACTTTCTACAGATGAGGCAGCAGCGAAGGAATTCTCTTGATGAAACCAATGGTGGCGTCTAAATTTCCAGTTAGGACTAACTACTTGATGAACACCTTATTTGAGATACTCGGAGCTACTCGATCCCTCACGTCCGAGGGGTAAAGCAAAGAATCTGTTCTTCCATATTGGGGATTGTGTCGTCGGGACAGCATTCCTATCACGAGTCCGAAAAAACCAAAGCCCTATATAGTGTTGTTCGGCTAAGGAAAAAAATGTCAACTGGACTTAAACAGCTCTCTAGGAGATAGGCCCAAGAAACTCTCCGAGCAGGTGCTTCCTGGGAGGGTCGCGTCAGTTTCTGTAGCATCGAAAGGACTTCAGACAGCTACTGGCAAGCAAGTGATTCGATGGATGGCTAATCGTAGCGATTGATATGAAGAAAAAGCCAGCTCTCTCAAAGAAACACGTCAAAGCTAGATTGAACTTTACTAAAAAGTACGTTAAGTGGAAGTAATATGGTCAGACGAGAGTAAAATTAATCGTTACTGCACCACGTGACGATCCTGGGCTTGGAAAAGGCAAGGCGAGTCTTTAAAGCCACATCATGTTAAACAAACCCTATAGCACAGAGGGGGCTCAATTATGCTGTAGGGTTGATTGATTGCTTCGGGGGTTGAAAAATTACACCTATGGGCCAACACATGATTTAAAAGATTTTAAGAACGCATCTCATGACATCAATCAGAAATATGCTCTATTTTCCGCGAGAGCTAGCTTTTCAACATGATAAAGACCCGAAACACATGGCCAAGAAAGTGCAGGGTTGGCTTCAACTGCAGCTATTTGAAATCCTAGGCTGGTCAGCTCAAAGCCCTGATCTGAACCCGATAGAAAATCTTTGGGCCTACCTCAAAACTTTACTTGTTAAAGATTACGAGTCACCGTCATCGTCTTAAGCCATTCTCTGAGAGCAAGAACAACGGGCAAAAATTTACACAGATTATTGCTAGCGACTGTCTACAAGCCTACCAAGGCGAATAAAACAAATTAACAAGGCAGGACTTTGGGCGAAATATTAGCTATTTTGTCTTTTCAGGTTTATGAAATGGTGCAAAACTGAGTCAATGCATATGTGATTGCATTTTTATAAAATTAAATATTTTTTATATTTTATTAAAATAAAATAACTATTTAACTATTAATTTTAAACCATTTATCAAGCATTTACTGTTTTTGAGTTTTTTTGAATAAACAAATTCTTTAGGTTCAAGCGACTCACTTTTGCACCTAACTGTACATGGGAATATGGTAGTAGATTCACAGTCGATGCTAAGGATTTTGAGAGAACATTTTTGCAGACCGTTGAACGGCGACAACATCCAAAACTCAGCTGTAAAATGGGCCATTCAACCATTCATTCACTTCCGTCCACCTTATCAACACGATATGAAAATAATGATATCGAAATTTAAGCCTTGCAAGTCTGCTAGGGCGTGCCTGCCGCACGCGCCATTCAAAACAACGGGAGATGACTTGGTAAGGCTTATAAACCATCTTATCTATAAAATTTGCTCAGTTGAAAGTATCCCCGACGAATAAAATCTCAGCAGAAACGAAAAAGTCTGAAATGCTTTAACTACAGTGAAACCAGTCTCCCAAACGTCGCATATACTCTTAAAATCCTTGAACAACCTGATGGGCCGTTAACTGTGTGGTTTTAGGCCAGGAAAATCAACCATCGATCAGATATTCACACTCTGGTAGATCTTAGAGAAAACCCAGGGATTTCAAATCCACACCCACCATCTCTTCATAGATCTTAAAGTCGCCTATTATAGCTATATAATGCCATGTAAAATCTTGGCATCCCTTGGCCAAGGTCGTTCGTCTGCGCAGACAATGACAATGGTGAAATCTCGCTGCTCCAACAAGATCGAAAACGACCTCACCGAGGCCTGTGATGTCAAAAAAGAATTTAGACAAGGTGGTGTACTATCATGGGACTTATTTTCCATCATAATTGAAGGAATCGTACAAAATTCACAACCCAAATCTGTGAAAATACTAGCGTACGCCTAAGGTAATGACATACATATGTAGTTGACAGAGAACAGCGGGTTGTCACTTGTGCGTCCGCTAGTATTGAAACGTATGCTACTAAAATAGGTTTAGCGGTGAATGAGGGCGAAACCAAGTATGTATATGCTTACAGCAAGAAGGCACAACATCGACGAATCGGACAGAACGTCACAGTCAATAGCTAAAACTTCAAGGTAGTAAGCTACCATAGCTTTGCTATAAATTCTGTCAATAACACCTTACCAGAAATGAAAATGAATCTTGCCAATCGCTATGTCTTTTGGCGCTAAAGAAATTAAGTAGTAAGGCCCAATCCAGAACAAGTAAGGAGATTCTACATAAGACCCCTAATCATACCAGTTCTGCTTTATGGGGCTGAAGCAAGGACTCTGTCGAAAGTATATAAAGATATCCTCGAAAAGAGATATTCAGTTTCACTTGAGTTAACGGACTTTGAACAGGAACATTCATCGACCTCGATGTATCGTCAAAATACTGCGTATCAATCGCAATCGATAGCTAGCACATGTAGAGCGAATGGATCCCAATGCTTCGGCCCGTAGTGTCCTCTAATCTAACCTGGAAGGACAACGCAGGAGAAGATAACCTTGCCTTAGGTGGCGCGCACAAGTCGAAGGTGACCTAAACCGACTTAGATTGCGCAACTGAACGCAATTAGCTATGGGCCGGCCTAACCGAAGAGCCATGTTGGTTGAGACCCAGTTTCACCCCAAACTGTAGCGCCAACCCATGCAAAGCATACAGGTTACTCACACTAAGCTTGGCAGTTTGTTCCATTCATAAATTTATAAAATTTCCCCTGCATTTCAGTCACGGTGAGTAAGTCTGATTAACTCTCTAAACAAAAACGTCCCTCCTTTCGCTTTTCATTTCCTTTTTTCCTCGGATACCTAATTGTAAACGTTTCCCATTCAAATACTACATCCACTTAAATTATCATCAATCATTCAACCGTTTGATTTCTTTGCATATTTCTTGCTGTATGTACATACATATGCATAAGTACAAGAAATGATGTTCTTTTAGTTTTTACATCTTCGATAAACAAGCAAACTTGTTGTAGTCGAAAAAAAAAATTTGAAAAAAAAACGAAAACAATTACTTTCGTCTCATCAATGATGCGAAAGTGCGTTGATCAAACGACTAATCAAATCTGCTACTAGGTAACCTGCCAGCCAACTTCAACCATCATCATACCTCATATGGATATGGCTTGACGACAACACGCACTCTACCTAATCAGATGCGTGTAATAGGTGAGTTGCAATTCAGTAAAATCAGTGAAATGCGTAATGATGATGTTTGACTTTGGCAGACGCAGTAAGCGAGGTCTTCTACTGGTGTGACATAAATAATTTGCCAAAGTGATCAGGCACAAAAGAAGCCACAGCCAATACGGTAGTCAAACGATGCATAACCTCTTCCATGGAACTGCAGCAGCAGTAGCACGCTGGCAATGTATGATTTGAATGCATGATTACTGCTATTGGATGCATAGTTCCCAGGCACCACCTTTTGTCGCCATGTGCAAAGACTGGACGGCTATACGTCTATCCACGCACGTCTAGCTTGGACATTTTTTCGTCGTTCGTGCAAATTTATTACGTGTTGACTACGGTTTTAAACTTGGGCTTGGCATTTTTCATTAGTATTAGACATGAGAGCCGTCAAAAGTGAGCAAGAGGAAGACAGGCTTTCCAATTTATCCAAACTTACGTACAAGTTAACCAGAAATTGGTTTTAAATAAAAAAACAGTCCTTACCTGAAATTAAAAAAAGAAAAAAATAATTTAATAAATAAAAACAGGATGCAGGGTTATTAGTTTTGTGATTTAAGATTTAAATTTAAATAAAATGAAAAGTGTAAGAATGCAATGAAATATTTCTTATAAATACAACATCTGTTAAATGATCGCCACGGGAGTTTTTGAAAATTTCGATTCTTGTGAATTTGTGGTTTTTAATTTTCGATTACTTTTCGACAAATTTCTGGCTCTATTGCGACTATAATTTAACGGATGTTGCTTATAAAGTGCTCCCAAGTTTGGAGATAGACACGATCCAAAGCATAGACCCACAAAAGGAAATCCAATGAGGTGAAGTTCGGTTCGCTAGACCGGTGCCCTAGTTGACCTGAGGCTGTCAACGGCTCACTTAGACTAACCATTGTGCCAATAAGTGCGCCTTTGAGAACCTAAATTTCATTATCGACCGCTGAATTAAACCACCCAGATACATATGTACATATATGTTACATATGTATGTATGAATCGCAGGAGTTTGTTCAGCTCAATGTTTCTTAGATCATCCAGCTCCATAGAGCAATAGCTCCCAAGAGTGTTTTTTTTTTGGTGGCGAATGGATTCTATTTCCTCTTCTTCCCTGCAATTCCTACAGAAGTCGTTGTAAGGTAGTCCTCCTAACCGTGCTGCATGATTGCTTTTCACACAGTGTCCCGTCACGACGCCGACTGCTATTCGAATGTCCCTGCGACTGAGTTTCATGAGATCTGCGGATCTCTTTTTGTAATAGACTGCCACTGGCTACGGCACATGTATCTGATCGATACCAACCCCTCTTAGTTTCCTCGTTGAACTTCATGTCTATCCTGTTCAAAGTGCTAAGCGATGTGCTAGCATCGGGGAGGGCCTGCGAGGCGCTTAGGTGTGACTGGTTCATCCGCCTTTACGTTACCTGGCATATCCATGTGTCCCGGTACCCAACAGAGGTTCACCCACGTTTTTGGCCACTGAGATATCGTCCAGTCATTTTATGGGATTAGATCACCTCACACGATATTAGTGGCCAATTGATGACACCAAATCTCGATATTAAACGGTCAACGAAACTTTTTCTGCAATAAAGCCAAATTTGTGTGTTGTGTGGCACGTAGATAGCTATGTCCTGTTAGAACCACATGTGGTCCACATCAATGTCGCAGGCAAAAAAAAAATTTGTTATCATTTGGCCATAACGGAGAAAACTCATCGCCTTCGTTTCCAAAAAAAAAATTCGGCTCGGTCAAACCACCGCTCCAGTCCACAACCCGTACCAAATTTTTACCCGTGGTGGATGCAATTAGCCTCTCAACGATCACATTTCTCAGAACCCCAAATTCTGTTTATGTACATACGTAGCCGCCGAGCACGAAATGCACCTCTTTTTTGATCTAATGGACAGATATCACGGAGCTGTTACTCTTGTAGTAAGATTCAACAATTTTAATGCATTAATCGGTGATTATTCCAAAACGAGAAGATAAAAACAAACTATCTCTTGATGACAGATGGATTTGACAGATGCCATATGACAGGGATGTAAAATCCCAACCTCGAAATAAATACCCTTACGTAAATGTTAACACCAGATGTACACACACAACAATTTCAATTAATAAGTGTCGCAACACTGTTACTGTTAGAATGTGCACTTTTTACATCACTTGTATCTTTAAAAATAAACAAATTGAAGATACTCGTACGAGTGTAAAGTGCGTTTGAACATATTTTGCACTAATGCATGTTGATTGATTGATTTGAATAGAATTTTCCTCGATATGTTTCCTGGAATCTTTTCAAGTGGAAGTTAAGACTTGTGCCGACAAGTCAAGTGGAAATGTAAGAAATGTAAAGTAGGTAATTTGAATTAGAGATTTGAAACCACGTATTTGAGTGGAATCTTTCGAAAAATTTATTCAAAAGAACGGAGATGTACAGAAGTAGGTCTGCAAAGTTTAGAAATCACTTAAACGAATGCAAAGGAAAAATATACAAAATTATGTAAAAATGTAAAAAAATTTTGTGACAAGACAGTTCTTATTGCGCAATTATTGAAAGTGTGGCGAAAAGGCACTATTGCCTCCCTATCTAGTGGACAATAGCAGGAACAGAGTTATATGAAGAAACTCCAAAAAGTACAAAGGGTAGCCGGACTTTGCCCACACTGTAATCAGGGCTGGATATGAATCATCATTTTTACCAAAGAACTACCAGACTGAAAGACTCCAACCTGTGGATGCAGACCACCTATGAGCACGCGGCGATATTAAACGCAATAAAGGCATAACTCCGAAAGTTCCACAGCGATGGATAATAAAGCGACATCTGCTACAGAAATCATTTCGAAGCTTTTGAAGTGCTGTAGAGAAGAGCTCAATGTTTTAGAAACGCAGCAGCAGGGATGTACTGAATCCCTGGTCATGAAGGTATATCAGGAAATGAAGGTTGATGAATTGGCTAGGAGAAGCTCGGCACCCGTTCACACACATAGCATACCATTGGCCAATAAATCCCCCAAAACATCTACTGCCGTAGCTGGAGAGATACTAATAAGAAAAAATTGCTTTTTCACTTTTTTTGCACATGTCCGGCCCTAACGAGAACCAGACAACGTAGTCTAAGTAAACTCCTCTTCGACGACCTGAGAGAGATAGTACATACATACATACATAGATATCTGACAAAGGATTGAAGCCGTCTACATACCTCTACCTAAACTGGCTTTAATCTTAATCTTTCATCTCAACCAAAAACTTTACCATAGAACAGGTAATATTGCGGTATCAAAATGGCACATAATACCCTAGTTTATTAAAAATGCATACATCCACAGAAAAAAACACCTGAAATGGTAGTATGGAGAGTGGGTTCACACAGACAAATATTGCGCAGGACAGGAACTGAATAGTCCATCCATGCATGCATATTAAGATGTAATTTTTCTCTCCATATGTATTTACCCTCTGTTCCTATTTGTAGAAACTTTCCAAATGAGTTGGTGAAAGTATTCACTACACATAGAGGAGACTCACAACAAAAGCTCAGACGAAAAGCTATTTCAAGAACCGGTGTGAATATGTGGTAGAACTGAGTAAAAGCACATAAAAATATTACGGTAGATGTATGGGCTAGAGTGACGGTTGGTGTGGTGAAAATCCATTTAAATATCAACAAGAATTAAAAAGCTTTTCAATTAACTGAAACTTTGTTGAATTAAATAAATTAAAATATTTTTGGATTAAATCAAAACCCATTATCTGATCGATTTTTAAGGTTCCTTTTTATTCATAATTCGCGTACGCCAAAGGGGGTATGATACCCTTATGCTGATTTCTCAGGGCACGGGCATTTGAAAGAAGGAGAAAGAAAAACAGAGGCAGTACCGGTGCACATTGGCTTTAAATGCTTGAAGCCTAAAAGTTCATTCCGAAGTTGGGCTTGAGGGTGAACTGATGTGCATTCGAAGCGAAACTCGTATTGAGGGTGAAATTTTGAAGCTCACAATGTCTCTTCACCTATAAGTTTTAAAGCGCGATTCTGGACCCTATCTAGGAATGTCCAAAACGATCTTGGGTGCACCAGACCAGATTTGCGGTTATATTTCAGCTTTGGGCGGATGAATGCCTTCTAAATTGTGGCCAGATCAGACGGGGTAAAGTATTTCTTGCACCGCTTAAGGAATCCTAGACATTTTGCAGCATTTTTGGCGACTTCAAATATGTGATCGTTCCAACGAAGATGGTTGTTAATACACATACCGAGAATGGCAAGTCTTTCGGTTTTAGCGATGCAAGTACTTTTCATGGATAATGGTTGAGGGTCAAGGTTTCGCTTGAGAAACAGAAGACAGCACTGCATTTTGGATGCATTAAATTCCACTCTGTTAATTGAGCCCCATTTGATTATGATGTCAAGGTCGGAATTTAATGAATTTAACATACGTTGCTGTTCCTCTTCTACAGCCGAAGAGCAGGGACGTGAGTTAAGGGACGAAAATGAAAAACTGCGGGTACTGTCATCAGCGAAGGAATGGATTGGACATCTGCAGCCACAATACCGAAATTCGCAAGCGAACGGCTTCTCCGGGGCCGGCCAAGTCCCGTGTTGAGCCAGTCTCCTCGAAGCTCGTTTCTCTTCTGCTACGTTTTGAAGCCCAGGCAAACTATTATATAGCCAAGGCGATTCGGCTTTACCACTCAAAGCTATGCAGATGATTTAGTCATAATTATCAGACGCAACTATGAAGCGACTTTAACCGATCTAATGCAATATTCCTTAAACAAAATCTGGGACTTACATATGTATGTACATATATACAAATTCTTACGGCTAAGCGCTTAACACCAACAAAGCAAACATCATTCCCTGCACTAAAACGATGTTTTCCAAGGTTTCAACTTTATTGAAATGTTAGGTAAAACATCTAGGAATAGTCTTCATAAAAGTTAAGATGAAATCATGACTTGAAAAAAAGAATTAGCGAATCAGTGGGTATGCTTAAGGACTGATGAACTTAAAAGGACTGGTCGGCGCAGCACATTACGCAGCTCCCTTCCCATTGTAAGGGTTCCAATAAGGTGGATAAAAGGGCACATCTATGAAGCCAATACGTGATGAGTGCAACTAGACACATGCGTAACGAAGAGGACATTTTGGCCAGTCTATAACCTGAGCAGATCTTTTTGTCTGGTCAAACTTAGTCGACAGGAAGCACAAGTCATCTCCGACGTCACTGGGCACTGCATGTGTGCATGCGGAGCTTCTAGGGGTACTTCATAACGACTACTGCAGAAGCTGCAGGGACGAACTTTGTCTGTCACCAGGTTTGCAAATGTTCAATCTCAGAGAAATGGTGGAGAGGAATGAGAGATGCTTAATCCCTTTACTAATTCCAAAATAGTATATGAACTCAAAATATCTCTGAATGGAGTTCGTATACCGAATTCATTGCCTGGATACTAGGTTACACTGAAATGCAGGAAAACAAGATTTCCGATGAACTTTCAAAACATGGCTCAGAACAAATTTTCTCAGGACCAGAACCAGCATTGGATTTACCTGCATCAGTGATTAGCAATTCCATCTACAACTAGGTTTCTCGTTATGACATGGCTTTGCTGAATGCAAACTAACCAAGTGTATACGCCCGGATACCTGCACAAAAAATCCGCTGCTTTTCTTTTGCCCCTCGACGAATTGATTGCCGACGACTTGTACGCAAGTCCATAAATCTTCTTGGGTTTAAGCCACGCTATTATCTGCACTTTTTGTGAGGAAGAACAGGAAAAGACAGACCTCTGTTATCATCCGACCTTTGCTCGCACCAGGTGGTAGTTTTTTGGGCTCGACGTGGTGAGTGCTGATCACCTAAACTCTTCATCGCTGATGCCCCCGTTTCTTCTTTTCCCGAAAGTCGAAAAATACTGGTTAGGACAATAGACCAGTAGTTGTCTTCGTGCACCAGCACACAGCAGCAACCACAGCAAAAAATAAAAGTTCCTACTTTCAGAGTTAGACGGATGGCTAACAAATTACAAATTACAACAACCAGTAAATTCCAAAGCTACAAACAAGGGCTAGAAGTGAGCTCTTACGTTGAGTATAATAAGCAGATTAGCAAAATCCCTTGAAGAGGAGAAGGAATAGCGACGCCTTCAAAAAAAAACTTTTATCGTGCTCTATATTCGGAAGAACCGGATGCTATATGAATCATGTTTAACAAACAATCCTTTGACCGGTAATCGATTACTGACCATTTAAAGACTCGACTAAAACTGCTTGCTACTGTGACTATTCACAGATCTTATCGATTGAGATTCCTCCTACTATAGCACATAATGTGGGTCCATAAATCTCAGCCGCCCTTATCGAAAAGTAAATACAGCAACATCTGAATCAAACAGGCTCTTCTGGTATTTGTACAGCCGATTATTTCTAAGATCATTATTTATACTGGGAATATACTATCCATTAAGCTATTTTAAATTCTTTCCCATTTTTCAATGACAAATCTCGTTCGGTGCACAGTTGTAGTAGGTAACCATCGCATGATGCGTCTGTAGATACCACACCCATAGTTGCCTCTGACAATAACAATTTGTGTACGCTCATATATTAAAATGCAACCGGCCCGTATTCATTCAATCCCTGTAATCGAAGAATAAGCAAACACCAAACATCCCTTTTGTGAAGTGAATTGTTTTTTTGTATGTGTGAAGGGATGGGATATGCTGGGATGCCATGATGCACGCGATTGCATTGTATTCGGCTGTGCTCTCCCCCTTGCGCCGGTCGTGCTTATGTTACGGATCAGTGAGTCAGATATACATAGAAATACCCTTGGGTGTGTTATCCTTTTAGGTGACGCCAATACCGAGACTTTTTTCGAATACATTCACGAGTTTTTTGTTTTTTTTTTTTTTGTTTGGGAACCACTTCCTTCTGTCTGGATTGATGAGCATGATAAAATGCCATTCACAAATTTATGAAGAATAAAGGATTCGGTTGATTGATGAGAAAGGTTTTCTTTTTCGCTTTCTATCAATAAAACAGATTTTCCAGTTGCAGTACAGGACCATGTCGTGTCAGTGCGCAATTTAGATTCGAAAATGTCATCGTATCTATCCAATGATTGCGTCTAATTAAAGTCAATGTCTCGAAATGACTGCACTATTAAGAGGCATTTTGTATCTTGTCTACACTCGCCTCATCTGTCTCTTGTTGATGATCGTCTCAAGATAGGATGTGAACTTTCTTCGGTTTAATTAACGTTTTCCTCGATGGCACAAGACTTGGTTGATGGGTGATGGTTGATCTGTAGTTTATAGTGCCTGCTTGCACTTGGCATTAATAAAGTGCGTAAGAGTTGCATTTCCTTTCCCTTAAAGAGGTGTACTCTCGTAGATCAGTTGCGCGCACACATATGGACTGCGGTGAGTAAAGTATCATTGCACAGAATCAATGTCATAGTTTGTCGATTGTAAATTAATGTTACTTTTAATGCCTTTGGAAGTCTCTAATGTTGACGTTAAGTGTATTTGTCTTATGGACAGCTGTGATTACTATGATAGACGAAATGGAGTTTCATGAATGAATGAATAAAGAACGACATTGGAAAGAAAGCGTGGTCACATACTTATGAAGATAGATTTGTTTTCTGTTTTCATTTGTAGATACTTATACATCGCCTTACCGCACTTCAGTTAAAATGATACATGAGAGCTATCTGAGGGCTTAACCGTTTTATATCTTAAACTGGCTTTGGCATGTATGTATGTACATACATATATGTATATACACATCATCTTTCTAACTCTTGTCAAACTGAGAAGATTCCTCGTCTTCAGCTCTGTCCACATTCCTTTAAGTGTTTTCTCATGCAACCCGTTTCGCTAGGGTTTTGGAACTTCTTTAGAAGTACTATCCTAGAATCTGTATAAAGCTTCATCAGATTAAAGAGCTACTTCTCCCGCTTTGACGTTTTTTTAGCTGACACAAGCTGGCACAACTCATCACCCAATCCAAATGTGCTCCCATTTTATCAAATGGCGTCTAATTTCATCGCGACTCTGACAGTTGTGCAGTAAGCAGAATACACATACGCATTGCTATAGTCTTCAAGAACTCCGAATTATTGTGTTAGATATTTGACAAATAATCGGCGTTTAGCCACTTGCCTCGAAGAGACTGGCTCAACACGGGACAGTAGCAGACGTGACCGCCTGCAGAGCAAACTTTCGGTCGAGAATATCGTTGCCATGTCTTCAGATGTCCAAAAGGACCCTCAAACATCAACGATGAAGATTAATAGACGATCTTGCAATTGAAAATCATCATGAGCTATGAAGTGCATTTCCAACTTTACAGATACGCAGATAATAAGCAAAATTATAGCGTCTGGGTGCTGAAAATCCGCGTGTTATGCACGAAGAACCATTACATCTTCTCACGGAGGAAAGGTGATTTTTGGCAACACTGTCACTACAGAACTATGATCAACAACTTTTTGCTGTCACAAATTGACAAATTGGGTTTGGAGAACATACATACATACATACACACAAGAACAATGGTCTCTCTCAGCTTTTCAGAATTCTTTCTTGGATTTATTTTTGAAGTCACTGGTCTATAAGAACAAGCCTTAGAACTTGGCGACCCTAAAGAAAAACATCCGACAAGAAGTGGACAATTCATCGCTAGAAGTTTTTAGGAGTCATGGAAAATGCTGTGGAACGAGCCCGAATGTGCATCAACTATGGAGGTGACCGCTTGACTTATGTTGACTTAATGGACACAAAATTTCAACAGCTACAGGTATATGTACAAACAAAATAAATAAATAGAACAATGCTTTATTTACAATCAAAGTTACAATCTTAAGAAAGAGAGTGAGGTCTTTTGCTCCACCTTGTGTTGTCAAAGTCAAGAGAGGTTCAGAAAGCTATTTTTTCTATGCTTTACAAAGTATTTAATTCAAGCCCATCCAGGTTATTTATCCAAGTCTATTGCCACACTTTTTAAGAAATTTGAATCTGTATCTTATCTCATACTCATACATAGCATAGCACCACTCCAATTCGAATATTACGTATTCGCCTAGAAATATATATTCAAATTAATTTAAAAAACTTGACCTCAGTCAAATATCGTCTTTGTACCCGAAAAATGTTGTTAAGTCCTCCGTCCCTAAAATCATAGTTTACTATAATCTAACGACTTTATGGCACGTAAATAATGTTCTCACACAAAGTAGGATATCAGGAGCACCATTAACATGGACAAGATAATCCCATCACCATCTTCGTCTTTGGTGGCTTTAACAGAATCGTGATTCACAAACTCTGGAAGAAAACAAGTGCAACAAAGTAGTAGAGAAAAGGCAACGACGACGTCGGGACCCTTTGAAGTCGGATGCTACTTTGAAAAGACTCTCGAGGGAGAACCTGATCAGCAGCGTGACTGTCACGAGGAAAATTAAGTTGTTTTGCGGTGTAAAGATTGAGATTTGTTTGACGTGTAAAAGTGTTCCGTAAAGTGTTTGTGATTAGAAATCAATTAAATTGTTAAGAGGGTCAGTTCTTCTATGACTCACTGGCGAGAATATACATTCACTCTGTTCTAGAGTGATTTCCAATAAAAGCATATCAATCAGTCAATAAAATACAATCGGGTTTAATAATAGCAATCAGTTCTGTCTGACAGCAATGTGTTTTGCGAAAAGTGCAGGAAATTAATAAAAAAAAACGAACGATGCGTGCCCGTGTTCTTTAGAATTATATTTATACTCACGCCAATCAATTCTGTGCCAATGTGATAACAAGCAATAATTTGTTCTGAAACAGCTGGGTCGTCATAGATTACTTGGAATAAGTGAATTTGATTCATTAAATTTCTTTGTTATTGATTTTACAATTGGGTATTAAATGGACTAAAACAGAAGTCTAGATACGAAGAATTAAAAAGAATATTTCGAACAAAGTAATATTACGAAAGTTTCTATTCTATTCTATTTCGATTATTTCAACTTCTTTTACCGCGGCATTACTTTTTCTGGAGCGTTTGTTGACACCAAATTAAGATTTCATTGTGCTCTTGAAATACTTATTTGCTTTAAGTGCGCTACTAGTTTAGAAGCATAAAACCTATTCGAGCACCACAATCTCTAATAAATTATCACTTGTAATAAAATAAGAAACAGTTTATAAAATTGTAATTGTGTGGTGATTTGGTATCACCAAAAGGCTATGCCAGCGCCAGGTATGGTCAATTCGATTGGGGTGATGCCTGATCTGTCAAATACATAGAAACATGTTCTCCTCCTTCTTCTCCTGATTCAATAATAAAGTGATCTTGATTATTTTAACGAATCCTGAATTTTCCTACAAATTGAAGTCGTTCAGGGTTGAGCAAAATATTGCACCATCACCTCCTCGTGGTGCCCGCTGGATAGCCCTCTAATAGCGAACTGTGAGCGTATGCTGAGTCCGACTGAATATTTGTAGCTGAACACTTGAACCTTCGCAAACACACTTAAAATTTATTTTAAATCGGACGAGGAATCTCTTGTTGACGTGATTGGCTGAACTGCATCTAACAAGAGCCCTCAGAAGGAGGACGTACGGCAAAAGAATTATCTTGACAGTATCAACGGTGGCGTCTACAGTTAAACTATCAGGTTAGTAAGGATTTATATAAATGAGTCAAGGCCGTGGAAACGATTTGATAGCGGATGAACCATTAAAAGGTCAACGGCATTGTCCCAAAGTGGAATACTGACATCAGTTAAGTCGCCCCCTCGTTTTAGGGGTTTTCTTTATTGGAACTGATATTCCAGGTTGACAGTTGTGCCGTCGGGGCTCCTCATCAAGTTAAGAGAAACTTAGTTATGAAAAAGATATGAGCCCTGGATAACGATGATCCCACTCAAATGACAACGCGACCTCGAACTTCAAAGGACTGCGACCTACGGGTACCCAAGTGAAAACTGTGCACAATATGCACTCTGGGTGTTACTCAAAACCTTGAAATTGTCCTCTCACAGTGCAGCGCGATTCGCAAGATACGATGAAAAGAATCAGGTTCACAAAAACGGAAAGATTGCAAGAGCTATTACAGATACAATAAAAGGTTGCACATGTTAGGATGCGGATTCGTCGTGGAAAACCGGCTCAGGCCAAAAGTTATGGACATCAAAATCAGTGCACATGACCTTACCGAAAGAAGCTGAAGAGGAGGAGTAAAGGAGGAATATTATGACCCTCTGGATGGTACCTACAGAGTCTTTCCTTTCCGGAGTTCGATGCCAAAATCGGTAAGGAGAACATCTTTGACCTACATTCATACATAGCACAGCCCACAAAGGATGCTGACATTAAATGATTTTTAACTCCTACCTCCATTACCCAAAGACAATGGAGAAACATTGTTCCGACCTAAAATAGAAAAACACTTTGAAATCGATATAAAGCTTCGAAAACTCCAATTGCAATAATCAAGTAGCGGAACTGGGAAAACTTGTACTCGACATGCCAACATTTTATTAAACTCAAGCACAACACTATCGAAATCGATTATATCCATCATCGGAGCATTTCATACGAAAGAGCGTGACCTTTGCCCGAATCAATGAAGTTAACTAGATAATTTCAGCCTACAAGGTGAGTAATTAATTGGATTTAACTTTTCCGACATTCAACGCCTTGCAATACATACACACAGGCAAAGACTTGTCGTAAAAAAAGCTAGTTCAGGGTAAACTGTTAGATTCCGCTAGTTTGAGGACTCATCCAATATAATGAATCGATGAATATACTTATGTACTTCTAGTTCATTTTTTTCGGTAATCGATTTATTAAATCGACATGAAGTGAAGTACGCCAGATTAAATGTTGAAAAAAACGGCATCCCAGCTTTTTTTTGAGAAGCATTCTCCTGACAGTTATTACTCTCAGACGTTCGTTAGACATTCGCTAAAGCTTTGAACTTTGAAATCAGTATACAATATCGGTTAGATTTTGGTTGTGAGGTAATTTTCAATGACATTTCCAGCTGTATTGCGGACGTAACTTCACCTTCAAGAGCTTCAAAATTTGGGGATTGTCTAGATAAATACGATCTTTAGCATAGCCAAACAAAAAAATCCACCCGATCTTGGACGACAAGTCGAAAATTTCGAAATTAAATGGCGGAAGAACATTCGAGCCTCTCAGCGATCACATTTGGATTTTCAGGATACCAAATCCTGCAATTTTCTTTATTAACATACGTAGTCGCCGACCGAGAAATGGGCCTCATTGCTGAAGAAAATTGTGTTCGAATAATCGAAGTCAGTTCGATGATTTTCCAGCACACAACAAATGTATGTTTTGCGCATTCTATGATCAGCAGGCTTAAGTTGTTGTATAAGCTGGACCTTATAGGGATGAAGACGCAAATACTAGCTCACAATACACCAAAAAGAGCTGTAAGAAATGTCTAATTGCTGAACGCTGATTGCTGCTGATTGTATTTTGAAGCGATTGCTCAGTTGGGTGATAATGATGACGACAAACTATCCTTTAATCGGGATATGCAGATATTACAGAACTGATTTTCTTAACAACAACGTTTGCCCGATCCCCAAGAAAGGAAACCGTCTCAACTGTGCTACATACTTACAGAGGCATCAGTCTGCTTAAAATAGAGTACAAGATATTATCTGTATGAACGCCTGAAATCCTTCGTCAACAACCTTATTGGCCACAGTCGAACAAGTTTTCACACTTCAGTAGATCCTGGAGAAAAGCCAAGAAGTCCACATCGATACTCACCATATTAAGGCCGGGTATCGATTTTAAGGTCTTTTTATGGATTTTAGGCCGCTTATGACAGCATTTATAGAGACGGTCTATATAGAGCCACGTTTAATTATGGACGGCCAACCTCGTCCATAGAGAACGCTGGCTGCTCCATAAAAGTCGTTAAAAACCTCACCGAGACCTATGACGTCAAAAAAGATATAGATAAGGTGATGCGCTGTCATGCGATTTCTTTAACATCATTTTGAACGAGTTAAGCGAGAATCAAAGTAAACACCGGAACCACAATCTTTCAAAAGTTTGTGCAACTACCAGCGTAAGCCGATGCTATTGACATTGGTAAGTGACAGCACACAGCGGGCTGTCACTGCTGTGTTTACTAGTATTAAAACGGAAGCTGTCATAATGGATGAAGGAGAGCAAAACCAAGAGTATGCTGTCAACAAGAAGGATCATAAAACGGCTAAAAATTGAGGTGTTAAGGGACTTTGTTTACATTGGCTATGTTGTAAATTCTTACCTCGGAAATAATAAAACGTAGAATAATTCTTTCCAATCGTTGCTTCTTTGGATTGAAAAGCAATTGAGTAGTAAGACCCTAACTCGAACAACTATAATATAAAACCCTAATCGCCCCAGTTCTGCTTTATGGCGCTTAGTCATTTCAAAAGAAAAATCCTCGTAAGGCAATGAAACTTACAAGCTGTATAAGGACATCGAACTAGTCAAAAAAAAACTGCGCATCAATCGCCTAAGATGGCTAGGACATCCAAAATACCCCAGGAGAGATTGCCAGAAATGTGTCATATGTACTTGTGATCATGCAGCAAAAGTGACAACTTCTCCTTCCTTGTACGTGCCATATTTCTAAAACAAAGATATTTCACAGCATTGAGTATTAAGGTGTCTACATCCATACATATGTGGATGGTTATTTAAAATGGACAACGTTACCCAAAGAATATCACATGTCGTACAAGGATGAACGCGACGGGACACGTCTTTTTTTCTATTTGCTTCAATACACAATCCATGTCCAACCCATCAACGATGCCAATAGAAACTAAATCACTAGCTACGGCAAAATCAACATGCTATACTACCACACGAACATCAATTACTAGTAGTGTACGTTGCATTAAATGTTTTTTTTTTATCGATTTTCGAATCCATAGTTATGCCCCGCTCCAGGATCTAACACAAAAAAACAAAAGTGGGAACGATGACTGGATGGCAGCATTCGTTGTTACGATGTGATTATGGTTTTGTAATTGGAGAAGAGGCTGAACTTCATGACCGCGATGTTGATAAGTCCACCGATAAAGTCCAGCCCAACATCCGCGCCATGGTGAACAAAGGGGTTTCAATTTCTACTCATTGGTATTCAGTAGCCCTTAAGCTTGTGACTCATTACAGAATGTACGACGTGTGCGAGACGTGCCCCTGTGTGTACAAATTGTTGCACTTGCCGACGTATCAACTTCCTTCTAAGTTGACTAATTAATTTTTTGTTTTTGTTAATGCTAATCTAATTCTAATTGGATATCGCCATACATGTTGGTACGTACATTGTACTAAGAGTACATTTTGAAAAGGACTCTGATCCAGCAATTCCATGTGTGTTTGTTATCAATGAAGATAATCGGACATCACAGTACTATTCGGTGAAGTTTAACTTAAGTGGATTAACTTGAACCAAATTGGCAGGCAAACGACTGTTGAACAGCAAGGCTGTCAATGACAATACGAGCATGTCGTGGATTGGTATTACATTCTCAATGTTATCTGCATTATTGCAATGTCCCAGACAGGACAGTGTTTGTTGTGTTTCACTTTGGCATTCACTTTTATGAAGCAACTGTTTTCAAAAGCAAACGGTTGAAGCACCCAGGGGTGTTCATTCTTAAAAATCGAGATCACATTAATGGCTTAAAAATAGCAGAACGTCTGCGCACCACAAAATGGACATATGTAGGTACTGATGCCGATGTCTAGTGCGAGTCTCGAAATACAAACCGGTCCTTCAGACGTGAGGACGGTTGCAGTGTGTTCCAAGCCGAAGTTACTTTCATAAATAAACAAGCTGCGGACATTATTAGTGAGAGTAAAATCTCTGGAAATACAATCAGCATCTATGTATGTATGGATGTAGACAATCTAAGCGTAGCAGCCATTAAAACGTTGCAGTCAACATAGGACTACCCCACAACGAGTTCTATAGGAACTGCAGGGACGAAGAGGAAATAGAATTCACTCGCCACTTGCTATGCGATTGTCTAGCGTTAAGCCACCAAAAAAAAAAAACACTCTTGAGAGCTACTTCCCTGCTGATGATTGAAGAAACATTGAACTGAATAAACTCCTGAGATTCATACCTGGGTGGTTCAATTCAACTGTCGATAATGAAATTTACGTTCTCAAAGGTCTACTAATGGGCACATGGACTCATCGTTAGTCTAAGTAAGCCATTGGCAGCCTCAACTAGGGCATGCGTCTACCTAACCTAACCTAATGGCTTAGTAATCTACAAGCGACGAAATTTCATTTAAATTCAATTCAAGATTTTCCCAATAAATTGCATATAAGGTTAGAAATTTAAAATTATTACATTTCCTAGAAAAAGAGATGTGGGTTACTATTTTGAAAAACATAGTTTTTGACCATTAAGGAAGTGATTCACAACGTCACGCTCAAGTCAATGTAGACCCACTGTGATGCACACGAGAGTTGTTCTCCTTGCCCATTTATTAACCTTGTTCTGCTCGACAAAGATCTTCTTCTGTTAGCCGTACGTAGTTGTTTCATCAAATTTAATAGACCTGTCTTCTTGTGGTTGCACAAGTGTCTAGGGAGGACTTTCTGTTGTTTACCTCACTTGAAGATTGGTTTTAGCCAATTCGTCAGCATTCTCATTACCTGGTACGCCTTCATGGCCAGGGACCCAACAGAACATAACCCTGTGTTGTGTTTCAAGATTTACCTCTTCTCAACAGCGCTTTACATGCTTGGATTTAATTTTAATAACAGAAGTCGTAGACAGAGATGAATTGTATATTATTTAGCTGACTTCTGGATCATGGAATGACCCATTATATTTGGCCTCCAGCTGGCTGATTTACTTGTTCTTAATACACTAATTGCTGGTAAGGCTTGTGTAAACACCAACGAAAGCATGTTGAGGGTAGCCTCCAGTCTCAATGCAGTGATAGCTTTAAATTGGTGGGCTTTCTTGTGGCCTCCCACCAATCAAGACAATCATGTCAGTATATGTAGGTCTTATTATAGCGGTGTACGATTTTGGGTTTTTGATCCCCAGAATATCCCACATAATCTACTGCATGCATAGACCTTCAATTTAGCTTCCCTGGCACGAGGCCTAGGTATCTCGCACAATCCGAGATTCTAAATCTAAATTTTAACTAAGCTTCGTATTTTTTTTTGGCAGAAACTCGAAAAAGTGGGTATCCCAGCTTGAGCTGCAGCCACTTTTAAAAAATTAAATGATCTAAAAAACACTTCAAACGGTTTTGCTTAAATTTTTGAGTTACATGAATCGTTTAGTTTACGAAATGAGACCGAAAAAGACGGATATATATCAATTGAATAATGCTCCAAGAAATGCTTTCCACGTAAGTCTTTCTTCAAATTTGGGAAGAGACTGTACTCACTAACAACCTGAATCACAAATAAAAAAGGATTCAAACTCTTTATACGAGTATAGATTGCCATCTAATGTTGTCTTTAATTATAAAACTTCAGATGATTTAGCCATATATAGTGTTTATAGTTTATACGCCCATTTTTTCGATCCATTTACCAGAAATCTGATCAATTTGAAGAAGTGATAATATTAAATGGAGATTGAAATATTCAAAAGCATTAAATGTTACTTTAAATCCAGGACCAAATATTATTCCGGCAATAGTTTTGTAACCTGTTAAAATTATTTTAATTTGTCATGATCTACACTGAGACAAAAGACCAATTAGTCTTTGAAACAAAAAACTTTAAAAGTCTATCTCAACATGATTTGTAAGTGGAAAATCGACAACATTTTGCTAGAAACTTTAAAATCAAGTTTCCAGTTTGATCAAATTTACCCGGAAATTTCTATAGCTCCTGACACATTTGATCATAATTTATTAGTATTCAAACAAAATAGTTTTTAACACCGTTTTTTTAAACAAAAAATAGGTTCCAAATTATTTGAAAAGTAGACGTCATACAGTTAAAATTAAAAACTTTACTTCCTGTCCCATTCAAGTACATTCAGGCAGTCACTGCCGGCAATTACCCCACCGAGACTTTTATTGCCAAAGAAGAATCAGGACAAGATGACGCGCTTTCATGTGAATTGCTTAACATAGCCTTTGAAAAAGTTGTTCAAAACTCAGAAGCCAACACCAGAGACACAATCTCTCAAAAGTCTGTGCAAATCCTTTCACAACGCCGACGATATTGACATTACTGCCTAGCGGTAAACGGGGGGAAAAAGTACATGCTGTCAACAAGAAGGAAAACCCAACATCGATGAATATGACAGAATACGACTGTTTATTCGGGGTAAGAAGGAACTTTGTCTACCTTAGCACTGTTTGTTTATCTAACAGCGCAGAAATCAAACGAAAAATAACTCTTGCCAATCTTTGGGCTAAGGCAATGTCTTGTCCTGAAGAACTAATGAGGCTCTACAAAAGAGCCTTATCATCCCAGTCCTGCTTTACGACTTGGACTTTATTAAAGCTACTTAGATGATGATGTCCTCGAAGATTCAAGAAAGAATCATACGAGCAACGACATCGACCTAGGCTAAAATAGATGCGGATTGAACGTTTGAGATGGCTAGAATATGTAGAGCGTTTAGATAGCAACGCTCCGACCCGTAATCTTCGAGTCCTACATAACGCAGTAGAGGAACAACGCACTAAAGAAAGGCCTCGACTTAGGTGGCACGCACAAATGAAAACTGATCCCAACCCAACCAACTTCGAGGGCGCAACTGGAGGCAGTCAGCTAAGGATCAGACTAATTGGAGAATCTTGTTGGTTCAATCCCAGGTTCTCCCCGAAATAAAGCGCCATCTTAGTAAGTGTATATATGCATATGTACGCAGAAGAAAACATTTTTTTTTTGCAGATCCGCAATGGTCGTAAAGAATGAGTAATTACATGGAATGGATGGATGAATTTCTGGTTGTACCTCTGCTAGATTTAATGCTATCTACAAACAGATATCAGATTTCCTATTTTAGAAATGTACACAACTAATTAGTACAATCCGACTTCGTAAATTAATTTTCCGCGAGTCTATCCTTAGTACAGTATAAGACGTACACCTATCAAAATGTTATTCCTTCTCAAAGCCAGTGGAAAATTGTCTTCCTCATTCTAATCACTTATTTCATCAAAAACAAGAGGACACCTCCAAACGTGTCTTCCCTGTGCCAGCAAGAACCTGAACAGCTGCTGTGATATATTATTTTACAGCTCGTGCATTCTGATTTGCATGTCCCTGGGGTGTCGTCTTTTATGTCGTCGCATACGCGGCCAACAACACCACCAGCAGCAAAGGAACAGCGAAATGCAATAAAACTATTTTTATGTGTGTATGGTTAAAGTTCGCTTTTGCAATTTTGCAACCGAAGACCAAAACAAAAATAAACCCTCGCTAAGCCGGCAAAATCCAAGAGTTCATTCACATTCGACACTGACAAAGTGACTGGCGGCAATGGTTGTTGCTGTAGAGATGTAGCTGTTGGATGTTGCAAGTGCCACATGCAGAAACTGAGATGGCTACTGTAGATGATGTTACTTTTAGCCCGCGAACCAACAGCGACAGAAGGAAGGAACTATATACAACAACTACGATGACACAGCATGTCAGAAAGACAGCAACAACAACCACAACAAAAAATAAAACAAGTAAAAGAAACAACATAGATACATACGTAGATACGTACATATGTATGTATATGTATGTATGCATCTTTGTGGCTACGGACTTTCGAAACGAATGTGGACCAAACAACGAGGATGATTTCTGGTTGAGTTTTCAGAAACAGGTTCAACCAAAAAGGGAATGAACCACGAAAAATTAAAATGAGGGCACTTATTTTTCTTTAATGCGGCTGGGCATGTGTTTTTTTCATCTTGGACTTGTTCGAAATAAAATGATGAAAATTTATTTTTTCACTTTTCTGTAGGAAGTATTTGGACTTATTGCAAAACTTTTTGTTTGCCACGTTTGGCCGCATTTCAGTACCGCCTCTCAAATTGAGAAACAATTCTCCAACGTTAATAATAACCTGGGCGATATTTGAACTTCTTTGTTCATAGAAGAATTATGACACAATCGTAGCCAGATGTGAGATTTGCACAAATTTTAAAGCTCCATAAGGGTAAAGTTGTCTAACGAAGAGTCATCTTGCAATCTCCAAGAAATACATTCTTTTTACAAAGATAACGAAGAAAAAGCTGCACAATCCGCTACTATATCCAATTAAAATACATTTCCAGCTTCACCGCAGATTCCTTTGCATATCTTCCTGAAGTGCGGATCCAAATTGCTAAACCGGGGGTATACCATATGGGTAAACTAGAGGTAAAATAATACAAAATCACAACTGGAGTTCCACAAGGTTTAGTGTTGTGTTCCCTATTTTTGGATGACAGACGGCAAAGATTATCAACTTTTTATAGTTGTGGTAGGTAAACCAATCACGAAGGTAAATAAATTCAGCTACAAGATCATTAAAAATATGAGCCCCCACCAAAAGCGAGAGTGGGCTGTATAGCTTTCAGGGTGACCGCTCTTGAAGTTTCTAAGCATGATACCGGAAGAGGGTAGACGCATGACAAAACTCCATTTCCATTTAACCGCATGTGTAGTATTTTTGCATTGCTCAAAAGATCAGAGAGATCGCGCAGAATCGTGGGCCTTTCGGTGGAAAGACAAACTTAGTAGAACTCAGGATCAACTCCTTGAAAACTAAGATCCTAAGTCTTCTCTCAACAACTCATATCAGCGCACATGGGTAACAGTTCGAGACAGTAGATAACTTCCCTTACATTGGACGTATCATCTCCATTGTATGTTGAACGAATTTTTGATGGAAATAAACATTTATTTTTTATTGTTTCATAGAAAATTCGTTGTGTCTTCTTAACTTTTAGGAAGTACACTTCCTCCATTCACAGCTCAGTGACCTGCGGATGAACGAACTGCGAACAAACCATTTTTAGTACATTTAAAGTCACAATTGACAACTTTACTATTCCAAAAGAACAGAGCTTAATTTACCTACCGATTAATAGAAAAAAAAGTTTAATTTCAATTAGTTTCTGTAAAGAAATTAACAATTCGCTGATTTTTCCGCGATTAGGCGAATACTTATTGTGAACTGTCAAATTAACATTCCACAGATGTGGAGCACAATCTACATTCACGCGACCAAAACATTCGCGAGAGCTTAACATCATAATTCTTACAATTCATACAGTCTCTCAGCTCGAGAAAATCGAAAAGTCGCGCCAGGACAGGAACAACATTCAGCAATTCTACAGGAAAGTCAAGCAACTGACAGCTGACTACAAGAGCGGAACGCAGGCTCTTCGAAATAGTGAAAGGAACTTAGTCACCGATGCACATGGTTTTGTAGATGTGTTTCAGTCGCTCTTTCGGCACGAAGACCAGTTTACCCGAAAACTGGAATATAAGCTCCTATGCTCCCTTTACAAAAAGTGTGATGTCTTTCACTAACTATTAAGACATATTCCTGCCTAATGACGCATATGAGATCCTATCTAACGTATGCCTTCCTATAACAAACTGGTCGGGAAATACCAGTGCATACCGGCCCGATAAATCGTCTTCTACTTCGGTTTGGTGAAACAAATGGGGTCAAAACTTCTTACAAAACATATGTTTTATAAAACTACATATGTATATATCTCTGGTTGAAATTCCGGGCTTTTAAGAATTCAAGAAAAAATAATTCAGTGTTTTCCTCAGGGGAGTACAAATCCGTGTCTCAACATCTTCCCACCAAGAAGCCATCAATCAAACGAAACCATATGACTTCCGTGGGAATCATGGAAGATACAATGCATACCTGTCTAGTAAGCTGTAAGTATAATTTGTGTAACACTTTCTCTGAGTAAGCTTATGCAGCATCGATGCTGTAGAAATAGGGTCACTTCAGTCCATTGCTCCAGGCTAAATTCTTTGTTTCATCAAGAATCCAGATATTTATATTTCAGGGGTCAAAGAACAATGAATCATTTATACATGTCTGAGTGAAATTAATAAAATATTCAATCAATAATCAAAAGGCATTGAAAATGAACACGCATTAACACCTCACACTTTTTTCGTCTTGTCAACTAACACTTCTCCACAGCAACTGACTATTTTTATGACATATTGCCGGCATATTCGCTAAAAAAAAAATCACAAGTTCCCGAAATTGTTAGAATTTAAAATTCAGCGGTAGTCAACATTGCAAATAAAAAGTGGACATATGTATTAACAAGTTCAACTTTAGTTGAACAATTCTGTAGAATTTTTCTTGGTAGTCGTCAGAATTGCGGGAAAAGAAGAACAACACCAAGAACTTATCGAAAAATTGTCCGAAAACCCTTACGCGAATGCAACGTTCCAGCTCGATCCATAGAAATGGATTTAAATTAAACTGGAATCGATATATCGCTGAAAAGATCACGGCGACGATTTAAGGAAAACTAATTGTTCTGTAAGACCCCAGCAAAGAAGCCAAAATTAACAAAAGCGATTTATCAACGGAGATCAAATTGGGCACAGCGTTTAGGGAATCACGACAGTAGCTATTGGAACATTTGTTCAATAAACTTTCTTGGGTATGAAACATGAAACAGTTTTCGTAATCTTTCCTTAGGTTATCTTCCAAATCAAAAGAAGCAACGACGCAGACTGCAAAGTTCATCCGCAGAAGGCCCCAACGAAAGATATTCGAAAGATTGTGTACTCGGAATGGTCAAACACCCCGCCCTTCGTTATGATTTGAAGTTGTATAGCAGCGGTGTCCGGGACCTATTAATTTCGTTGAGGGAACGATGCGGGTGTCATTTGGATTTTTTTGAGAACATAAGATTATCCTGAGGAGGGGGATACATCCTTATGCAAGATGTATTACACACATCAAAAGCCTTCTTAAACTTTTCTGAATTTGGTAGTCTTACCTTCGCCTGGCAGTTCCTTGGATTTAAACTCAATCGAAAACTAAATAAAACAATCAGTATCTATATTGACAGTCAAGCAGTAAGCGTTGCAGTCAACATCGATAAGGTCCAAGCTCGTAAAAATGTGCATAAAAAGACCGGAGGATATTTCAGTGGCCAACAAGGTAAACCTCTGTTGGGTAGCGGGCCACATGGATATATCAGGTAACGTAAAGGCGGATGAACTAGCTAGGGCAGGGTCACATCTAAGCGTCTGGCAGGCCGTTCCCGAGGATAGCACATCACTTAGCACTTTGAACAGGAAGAAAGATATTGAGTCCAACGAGGAAGCCAACAGGCGTTGGTATCGATTAGATACATGCGCCATAGCAAAATCATTATGGCCAGTTTATAATAAAAAGAGATCTCCAGATCACATAAAACTCAGTCGCAGGGATATTCGGATAGCTGTCGGCGTCATGACAGGACCTTGTGTGATAGACAATCATGCACCACGCCTAGGACTACCCCATAACGACTTCTGTAGGAATTGCGGAGACGAAGAGGAAATAGAATCCATTCGCCACTTGCTATGCAATTGTCCAGCATTAGCCGCCGCTATTTCCCTGTGGAGCTGGATGATCTAAGAAACATTGAGCTTAACAAACTCCTGGTTCAATTCAACCGTCGATAATGAAATTCAGGTTCTCAAGGGCCTACTAATGGGCATCGTTAGTCAAAGTGAGCCGTTGATAGCCTGTCAAGTAGGGCATTCGTCTGCCTCACCTAAACTACAACACCGGCAGGTGTTTTCTCACATAGGCTAATCTTAAGCTCTCTTTCCGTCTTCCAAATCATTGTAGAGTGTTCCAGGCGGAAATTATGGCGATCAGAGAAGCCTTATCTTGGCTTAAGAAAAACTTGATATCCGCATCTTTTCAGACAGCCAAGCAGCAATCAAATCCTTGGAATCGACCTCTATAAATTTCTTAGTAACTCTAGACTGCCGTTCGTCTCTTGTGGAGATGGCATTAAGAGCCTCCTACGCTTCATAAGGACTCAAAATGGTTTTAACGAGAAGGTAGTGAGAAACTTTCTCACATTATCCAAGTGGTATCACAATAGACCCACCATTGGTCTAAGTGTGTTGGCGACTCCTAGCTGGCAGCCATTTCAACCTAACCTAACCTATGCTCCGAACTAAAGGAGGACTTAAATCCAAAGGCTGAATCGAATTGCAAAAAATTAGACTTGTTTTTGTTTTTTATTGCAGGTCAAAACAAAAATGTATAACAATTCATCGATCATAATTCATTCACCAAATACTTTAGACGCTTTCCATTCATTCCATCACTTTAAAGGACAGCGTACGAACCGCTGAAGGACGTGATTCCTTTATTATACCATATTAAGAAATAATAATTATACTCATATGAGTGTATCATCAAATTTTTGCATTCACTCGTCATCATTATCCAACATACCTGAAAGAGAAAGAAAATAAATTATATACTCGTATATACATACATACATATGTAAGTATCACAAGAATCAACAATAAACCTCTAATTAATTCACTAATGCAAATTAAATTATCGAACACAATAAAGAAAAAAAATTAATAAAAACAACACCGCAGAACTTATGCAAATTATCCATAAAAAAATATATTTTTGCTCTCACCAAACTAGGATGAACCACAAAATTTAAAAGTTACAACTTGCCGAGGGCATTAAAAGAACCTAGTTTCTCCATTTGAAATCCAATACCGTAACAGCCCGCAAAGATTAGAAGAATACAAGTGGAACTACCTATAGATAACCATAAATTATTCAAATCCAATGAAATGTGCCAATCATTTGGATTGGGCTGGGGCGTTGGGCAACTTTTTTTTTTCTAATCGGTCTACTTAACACGTTTAGTCTCGACGGTTGGTAACCGATATGGGGGTGCAAGTTTTGAAAGGACAACTGCTGTCTGATGGTAGATTATCAGCCATGTTAAGGTTTAGCAAACTATGTACACTTTCTGTTAGTATCTACATATGTATATGTATACAATGGTGTGTCTGTCTCGCTGCCAAGAGGAGGACTCTTGCCAATTGAAGGTAATCAAACTCATTATACTGCGCAGTCAGTCGTAACCAAAAAATAATAACACAGTCCATTATGGTTAGATTGGAATTTAAATTGCTACAGCATTGCTATCGCTATATCAGCTGCAAAAAAAATACAAGAATTTTCCTCTCTTTTGTTGAAAATTACTGGAAAAAAAATTGATATTCAAGTCGCTTCTGACGTCTAATATGGAAAAATGAATTGTTTAACGGATGCGAAGTATGCATCACTGTTTGTTGATGGTCAATGCTCTGTGCTGTTGCATTGTGCGCATTGCATTTAAAAGAGAACACGCCGATGTGATAAACCGAACCCTTTGTATGTTAATTAATCTTTGTGACCAAAGTTGAGCGCTCTTGATAAGCGAAGGTTATCTCATCGTCAACAATACAAGAAAAAAAGCCGCTTCCCATTCATGTAGACACCCTATTTCTGATCGATTTATCAAGTCTTTTACTCTTAGATATGTACATGCATAGATACTCGTACATACTCAAGAAAATTATATTCCAAAAGACTAACCGCTTTCTCCATAGTAATTTGTCATAAAAAAAACTCAAGATAACAGTGAATATAGTTTGGGAGTCATCTTCATTGTTCTAGATAGAAAAATGTGTCAGCGCACAAATAAAAGACAAAAAGTCAAAAAATACAAAAAAAAATTGCCAATCTCGCCTTTTAAAGTAAATATTTAATCAGATGATGCATACAAATCGTGCAAATTGTATTTATTTTTGAATAAATAAAAAAAATGCAAATTTCAACAAATTTGTTTCGCTAAAAATCTATCAATCTGCAGACAATATTTTTTTTTTAACTGGTTTTTGTTTATTTTAATTCTGGTTTCTCCAGACATTAGTAAGCAATCAGTATAATTTGCAGTTGTTTAATAAATCTTTAAAAAAATAAAAAGTTTGTATAAAGCACTTGAAAGTCGAAATAGATATTTGGCAATAATTGCCACTTGAAAGCAACGTTCTGTACGGTTTTTTAATAAACAAATACAGACAGTCTCTGATGTTTACAGCACTCATGTTTCGCATTGATAGTGCATTATTTTGAACCCATTAGCCGCCGCTAGCGGTGATGATACTCGCACTTTTTCTTTTGGATAAATTAAGGTGATGGGCAAAAAAAATGACCCAGCCTAAAGTAACTGCCTCCAGTTGCGCACTCCATATTGGTTGAGGTCCCCTTCTACTTGTTCGCGCCACCTTAGCGAGGTCGTCCTCGATAGATTCGAAGACTCTGCTGTCCATTCGCTTTATATGCCTTACCTTAAGCGACTGATACGCAGTTTATTGATTATGTTGCTGTACAGCTCGTAAGCTTCGTCGTTGAATCTTCTTCAAAGCCTGTCAACGCAAACAGGACCAAATATTTTACGAAGAATTTTCTCTTGCAACGGGGATATCTTCATACGTCCTAGTAGAGTATCCAAATGGCGAGAAAAATTTGTAGTTGGACCGAAAACTTTAACTTCTACTCCATTTGACATTTTTGAACCGTCAGTATATGTACCATTCGTATTGAGGTACCAATTGAGGGATTTCAGGATAATCCAAAAAATTACAACTTTGAAGGGCGGTAGAGAGTGATTCTTTTCGGCATTAAGTCCGGGGTACATACTGCCGGTGAAGATAGCAGCGGGATTTGTTCAAGGATTTTCATATGTATGCCCAAATAGGTTGGTGGTTTTGTTTTTGCATAGGTGTTTTCTATGGAATTGAAAACTCAAATCAGCGCAAGCATAGCTGAATTAACTTGAGAACGTTATGCCAAGCGAGGAATCTCTTGCTGACCTGATTTGCAATCTTACGTCTCAGAAGCCTAGCAAGAGGTCCTCGGGAGAAGGACGTGCAGCGGAGCGGACAGCCCGACTACCGGAAGCCTTACCATTGGCTACTGCCAATGGTAGAAGCCTTTAGATTCTCCGATATATTTGGAGACTGATGCAGTCTTCAAAAATACATATATTGCAACGGAGGAGCCTTTAATAGGCCAATGGCATCGATCGTATACAGTAAATGGGTTACTGGTATCGGTTCATCCAGTCATTTGTTCTAGGGCCAAAAACCAAGAACCTTACCCTAAGTTAAGGGGTTTTCGTCGAAGTACTTTTCCTACCACGTAAAAAAGACAACAGTTACGAAGCAAGAATATCCTAAATATGATATTAAAATTGTGTTAGGCGGTTTAAAAGGACATCATTGGGAGGACAGCTGGGAAGCATAGCCTAAACGGCACCACGTCTGGCAACAAACTTAGGCTTTTTGAATTTGCAGCAGAGCAAATAGCAAGCACACGGTCTCCTGATTATGAAACTATCAACCAAATTAATAACATTGCAATCGGCGCAAGAATTTCCGAAACCTCGGAACAGCCAACATAGACTCGAATCACTCATTTCTAAGCTCTGGTCAGAGGAGTGTATGCCTGATGAATGGAGTTAGAATCGTTTGTTCGATCTACAAAAAGATCTCTCAACTACGCCAAGTACAAAGGCATCAATCTCCTTAACATCACGCATAAGACTTTATTTGTTTATATTGTTTGATTGCTTCAAACCCTCTGCATAAACTACATAAACTACAGACGATCAATTTTTTACACTTCAATAGATCCTGGAGAAATCCAAAGAAGTCTAAAATGATAGCGACCATCAGTGTATTGATTTTAAGGCCGCATATGACAGCATTTATAGAGAAGCGCTATAGAGAGCTAAGTCTAGTTTTGACATCCCTATCTCTCTATGCAGGATGACGATGGGGAACACTCGCTAATGATCTCACCAACATCTTTCATGTCGACAAAGGTTTAAGACAAGGTGACGCGTTGTCATGCGACTTCTTCAACATCATTCTTAAAGATTGTTGGAAGCTCACAAGCTAACATCAAAAGCATAATCTTTTAAAAGCTTCTGCAATTATTTGTATACGTTCACGATATTGACATAATTGGCAGAACTCAGCAGACTGTCACCACCGCATTTGCGAATATAGAGACAGAAGTGGCTGAAATGGGTCTAGCAATAAAGGAGGGGAAAACAAAATATCTACTGTGAACAAGAAGGGACGCGTAACATCGACAAATCAGACAGAACGTCAACTATAACTTCGAGGTAGTAAGGGAGTAGCCAATGGAAGAGGTTTCCTAAGGACCGGGTAAACTGGAAGACTTGTTGGTTGAACGCTACATGAGTAAGTTGGCTCGAAGATTTCTGAACGCCTCGAAAACGGGAGCAGAAGGAATCGGAACATCTAATTGCCTCGGATGCTCCAATTTGTGGCGGGCGTCATGGCTCAAGTGGTTAGTGCGTTGTATCGCGCTGAGCGGCAGGTTCGACGTTCAAATCCCAGAAAACACCAAATACATAGTTTTTTCACGGTCCCACCTCTCGCGAATGTCTGAGAAACGTCCCAGAGTAATAACTGTCAAGAGAAAGCTTTTCAATTTGCCTTTCGGATACGGCTCTAAACTGTAGGTCCCTTCCATTTCTGTGAAAAAATATAACACGCACAACATGAATGGTTGCGAGAAGCTAGGGCCTGGACCACATACGGTCCAAAAAATTTGTATTTTTTTTTGGTGAATAAAATTCATGAACATGAAGTATCTAGCATTCCTTTAAATTTAAATAAAGCAATCCTAAATAAAAAGGGAACGCATTACTTGTCACGTTGAAAACACGCCCACTTCTGCTAAAAATGAAATACTTAGCCGCACAGAATAGTGATCGTACTGGTAATTCCATCAGAATTACTTCAATAGTCTCGGCACTGATCCAAAACAACATATTCGAGATTGACTTAGCAATTTACAATTACAAAGTGAAGACTTAATTTATAAGGACGCATCTCCACCCCCTGTCCCGCCTTCACTGGGTCTTACAACCAACACAAGTCATCCAAGAGCTTGACACAAGAGCAATTTGATACATCTGTTTTCTTTGTTCAGATTGAGATACATTTTCTGTCTTTCGATTTGCATGGATAATTTTCTTTCTTCTCCTCTACTCGATACTTTGCTCAGAGTATGTTGTTCACTTAGTGTTTTGTGGTTTTCTAGAGAGCACAAAAATAAATCAAAACATTGTGGGATGTTGTAAAACTAGTTTTTCTTGTAAATCATCTCATGTCTACGCGTTCTACTCATTGTCGAACAAATTTCCGACATAAATACATATGTTGCTTTTCTTTCCAGAATTTCTTTGTTCTGACTGCAGCGGCGTGGTAGAATTCCATTAAAAAAATATTTCATTTCTTCTGCAAGGAGTATGTCAACCCTCACCATCACACGACCAAGCAGCAGCACTACTCACTCGTTATTAAATTTGTTAACCTTTTTCACTTTTTTTCTCACTTTCACTGTTCGTGTTCAAGTGATGAAATTGTTAGGTAAGCATTGCCGGCCTGTTATGTGTTCAAGTGCCGGCTTTTTAACGTTTTCGCGAAGGAGGCGACACATAAGCCCACCATTTTTAGCGGGTACATTATATTACCGCCGGCCAGCGACGTCGAAGGCGACGATGACGACAAGAGGTATGAATACTCGTGCATATTGGAGGCATGTGCGGTTAAAAATTAATTTTAATTCACTTTGAAAACAGAGGGATCTGAAATGAAATTCGCAAATGAGTCACTACACACACTTCCTCAAGGAGTTGAGATTTTTTTTTCTATTTTTTTCACTTGACAGTTTTGCATTTTTTCGTTGACTGATTAAGCATATTAAAGGTGCCTCATCGTAAGTGTTGTTTGAGTGGAAAAATAAAATTTGAATTTGCAATTACTTATCATATCAAGAAACGTATCTCATTAAGTGGCCTTCCTCATGCACCATACGTACACATGTACATACATACATATGTACATGTTTGTCATTTATATCACGGCGAGTCGGAAGGGTGTGGGTGCAGTTGCATTTGTGTTTTTTTTTTTTGGCAATGGTGAATCAGAGCTTTATCCTGAAGGCATACGCATCATGACAGGATATGGAAGTCATCCAGAGGCGAATAATCCGAGAGTGATTGATCAAAGACGGTATACATAGATACGAGTACATGCACTGCATATGCAACATCCAGTCAGCACTTTTTCACTTGAATATTATGTTGTTTGATCGATTTTTTATGCAAATTGTTACAGCTGCAGTATTTCATGTGTTTCTGATTGTCTCTTTTGACAAATTAAAAATAAATTAAACATGAGTCCCTGACAGTAGGGACGTGACGATTATTTTTGTGGCCATAAACATGGTGAACATCCTCTGTTCTGCAAAACATTGGATTATCGCATTGCTGAAGTGAGCTGGGGAGCATCTGAAATCCGCTTACTCATACTAAATAAATCAACGAATATCCGTTCAGTATGCATGCACAGACGGCGCCACAATTCGTACCGAGTCTGGTTCTTTCAGCAAGAATATTCATTAAGTCTTCTTTTTTTTTTTGTGCGAATGAGTTGCAGTTGAACTACGGCATGAGTTTTGGCATCGACAATTCGCCTAGCCACCAGACAATCCCCTTTTCGCTTTAACTTCTAGAGACAAATGAATGAATATATGAATGAGTGGTAGCATTAGATGCATCGTGACTCACTTGGTGCTAGCTGAGGTTGCTCTTAAGTTAGAGCACATCGTTCAATTGATCAAAGATGGGAGGTCTTTTCCAGCTTTCCAGCTTCTTGCAAATTATGGCCCCAAAGATCTTGAGAATGTGATCCGGGTTTAATAGGTTATCCTTTTTAGGCCGGACTACTTGCAGTTCTTACGAAATTTACAATGTCCTGAAGAACTGAGCAAAGGCCGGACTATTACATAGAAAATGTTCCACTGTATCATCGTCTTCCTCAAAAGCAACGCAGAAAGCGAAGTGACCTGCAGGGGCACTTACAATTCATTTGGACTCGATTCTCCTAAAAGATGGATGAAAAGTCGCGGATTTTTTTCGCAGATATTCAGTACAACCATGTCACGGACTATTGTGTTCATGAGAAAACCAGTTTTCGGTGAAACTACTAACCGCAGATGCAGGCAAACACAGTGCTGGTTCCGGTCCTGTGAAAACTTCCTGTGAGCATTGTCTTTTAAGTTCATCGGAAACCTCGTTTCTCAGTGTAACCACCTGGCATCCAGACAAGACGTAATCAAATTCAGAGAGATCTTGAGTTCATATACTATTTTGCAAGTAGCAAAAGAGGTAAGCAACGCCTTGATTGCAATTTCGGGACGAGTCTCAGCAGAGTATCTAGAGCAGAGTCAGGAGTACTAGGGAAGTGCAGCCGGAAAAAGCCGTTCTTTGAAGTTTAGCAAATGAAGCAGTGAGGTATTTAATTTCCACCAAACAACCGATACGTATGCGAGGATTGCAATGTCAATGGCAACTCTTAGTGTTTTCAACTTAGCACGTTCTGACTGAAAAGCTTGCTATCCAAGATAACTGCCAAATATATAACTTCAACGAAGATTTGAATGGTGACATGAGTTATGATAATTCAGATCGATGAACCTCCTCCTTCAAAGAGAACAACCTTAGTTTGGATAACATTAACAGAAAGTCTATTCCTGTTCACTCATCGGTAACATTTACTTCTCGCTAGGCATAAGCCGGGAAAGAGTACATCGACTTTATCCGCATAAGCCTTAAAAGTAAATGCCAGAAGCAATAGCCTCACAGTAGGTACCAGAAAGTTTACTACCACGCGCCATAAAAGGGGAGATAAAACTCCATCTTGTGGGCACCCCCAGTGCACGCATGTTATTAAGCATTTTCCATAAACCGCCTTAGCAATCAACGTTCTGTTCATTAGAATTGCTTTAATCGACAAAACAAATGTTTCATCCACGCCTGTTGAGTAGTCCTTTCTATGAAGCACGCCTTCATTCCTTTCAACAAGATTTTGAAGCGCGATCTCGTAGGAATTTCCGCGGTTATAAGCATGTTGTATCTTCTAAAGACAATGCCCTCCTCCAAATAGCAGCATTTAGTTCAACCAGTCTCCCCATGCTTTTAAGCAGGAAGGAGGTCAGAACAACGAGAAGGTACATATACATATGAGCGAGTGCTAAGCAGGCAGTGAAGATTGTTTTTAAAATTAAAATTATTTTTAATACTTCATTAGTGCCAGGCGACCAAGTTCTGTAAGGGAGGAGTCCTGTCTCCACTGCTTTGGCTTCTTACCGTCAATAAAATCCTAAAAATCCTCGGGGAAAAGAAAATAAAAGTTATAGCTTATGCAGACGATTTAGTAATACTGATTAAAGGCAAATTCTTGCAAACTATCAGTGAACTAATGGAATCTGCTCTTAAAGAACTATCTAAATGGTCAAAACAGAACGGTCTAGAAGTTAACCGTCTGAAGACCGAGCTTGTTTTGTTCACTAGAAAGAGAAAGATACCTGACTTCACACTACCAAAACTAGACGACAGCACAATAAATCTCTCATCTGAGGCGAAATATCTCGGTGTCATTCTAGACCCCAAGTTATCTTGGAAAAGGAATGTTGAAGAAAGAACAAAGAAAGGATTGAACGCTCTTTATGCCTGTAAGAGAACCTTTGGAAGAAGATGGGGATTGCAACCGCGCATCATACACTGGATGTACAAAGCTATCATTAGACCTATCATTATCTACGGGTCCCTAGTCTGGTGGACAGCAACAGGAACAAAGAGCTACATGAAGGAACTCTACAAAGTACAAAGGCTTGCATCACTTTGTACCACGGGAGTTGTGAGAAGCGCAGCGCGAGCAGGGCTGGATATGATTTTACATCTCCTGCCCCTGGACCTGTTCATCAAAGGCTCTGCGACAAAATGAGCTCTTAGACTAAGAGAATCCAACTTGTGGAACCTGGCCACCCATGGACATGCGGCAATACTGCTTACAATAAAGAGAATGGGTGGGAAATTTAACTCTGAAAGCGTCACAGCCACGTCAGACTATACAACCCCCTATAATGACTTCAACATCGACATCCCTATCATATTTCCAAGGCGAGAAGATTGAGAGTCAAAAAGGGTAGACCAAAATCAAGAGATCGTGATCTACACTGATGGCTCAAAGATACATATTGGTATGGTTGCAGGCTTTTACTCGGAGGCTCTGCAAAAACAGGAGTCTTTCAGACTACCAGAAGCATGCAGTGTTTTCCAAGCTGAAATCCTGGCAATAGAAAAGGCCGCTATATGTAAAGGAAATAGTCACCTCCCTCCGTCGGATATAACTATTTTCGTTGACAGTCAAGCAGCTCTTAAATCGATGAAATCGAATACAATCAAATCAAGGGCGGTTAATAAATGTCGCGATGCACTGATCAACATAAGGCACCATTCGATCAAGCTCTGCTGGATTCCTGGACATAGTAGTATAGAAGGGAACAAAAAAGCCGATGCCTTGGCAATAAGGGGGTCAGAAATGAATATCAGTGTAGCTGACACATCCATACTGCCACCGATTGGTAGATTGTATAATATCATTGACGCCATAATAGAGGAAGAGGCCAACTCCTCCTTGTTATCTAGAGAGGACTGTGCCACCTCTCGTACATTATGGCCGAAATTAAATAAAAAAAACAAAGAGCCTTTGGCACTAGATCGATCCTTCATCCGCATGTTAACGGGAGTAATCACAGGACACTGCGCCATCGGAGCTATGCTTAGCTAATGCAACGCAGAGTCCAACGATTTATGCAGAAGCTGCGGTGACGAGTGGCACTGTAATGCCACTGCCCCGCCCTGCAAAAACCACGCCTACGCAGTCTACGATCCAGGTTCTTTGCAAACATTGCAGAGGTAGCAGTAGTTCAGATACAGGATCTCCTACACTTCATAAAAAGCAGCAACTGGTTCCAAGCGCCACAATCTAGATAGGTTTTTCCACGGGTTATCTTCCACAAACATTTAGAAAGGGTATTCACAATGAACCTTTAGGTCTCCGAGTGGACGTGATGAGTCATAACCATCACACACCTTATCAACCTAACCTAACCTAGTGCCAGGCGCCTTGATATCAGAGAAGGATTCTATAGCCTCATTTGTCACCACGCAAGATGCAGTGTACCAGCTCCGCCGCGTTGTGTGTGGTGGTTCACTGTCAATTTCCCTAGCTGGAAGAACCACAGAGCCGATGATGATTTGATTTATCTCTAAGACGTGAGTCTCCGGCAAAAAACTAAGCTTTTTTCACAGTGTAGGATTCCCCCTTTTTTTCTGAGAGCATTTAATTTGGTAATTTGGTTGGTTTGCTCCTTTTTAGAACCTTCACCAAGCTATTGGTTGCACTCAGTGATTCGATTTTCGAATCAGCTTGCTTTGATCGGTAAAGTTTCGAATCTATCTTTAGATTGCTCCTGAGGGAGCTGTCCAGAAGTTTTTCCCTAAAATATTTGTTGCCGATGGTAAAGAAAAGACCAGTCACCATAATAGTCTTGAGAGATCATTTCCTTCAGCCATCTCCAGCTGAGAGTTCTCCATATTTTGTAGACCGTATTGGCGGACTGAGAAATGAACAAAACAACCCATCTATAAAAACCCCACAAAAATATTGTTCTCAATTTTTGTCACTCGACCTTAATAACCGTTGTTACGTTGTTTTTCCTTCATAATCTTTGGAAAACGATGAACCTCCAATATCTTTCTTTAGCTACACAAATTCTTTTGATCATTTCTAAAAACAAATGACTTCGCGTCGAATTCTTTAAGCCCAGGAGTAAACAATGACTATTCATACAATAACTTCTTCAAGTCTGGAGGGAATTCAAAAAGTATTCTCAAGTGATTCCTCTTAATTTCAAAAACCCTATTGAAAGATAAAGCCCTGAAATATCTATTACACATAGGACCACATATGTACTTTTAAAAGGAAAGAGCCCAGTGCACGTGAGTGTTAGCCAAATGGGTGTGAGTTAAAACAACAATACAACAAAATGTCCTTGAACCAAAAAGTAAATAGTCTGAAAGCCAAAAAATCTTGCACAGGAAATACACTGAAACCGGATAATTACAGAAGAAATTTTATGAAAAAAGAATATGTGAGCGTTTTTGTCGCCAATCCTTTGTAATGTACATATGTATGTATGTAAATGAAAGCATTGAACGAGGAGGTGGTGAAAATGCTACACACAACCAGCGATAAGAGGTCCTTTCCGTAGTGCATGGAATAAAAAATGATTTGTTTTGCACTTCAGTGGCGACCCAGGACAAAATTTATATGACTGTATGTGTGCACAAATATGTATGTATGTATGTATGTATGTTTTCTCCTTGTTACAGTTTTATTTGGCGTCCACTTAACTCACTTTATTTGCTCCATGAATTTATTATTACCCTTGCCATGTACAAATGAGATACACTACGCTAATGTCCTAGTGCAATCGTTCGAAACATATTTGTTTTAAGAGTCCAGCTCCAGCATTTAAAGTGTTTATTTGGATGTCTTTCTTGTACAACCGATTTATATTGGTTGATATGTTGTTGCCTGTCTGGCTGCACTAATAGTTGCCAGTTTATTGATTCATGTTCGTGCTCATAGGGTTGCAATTGTGGTAATTATTGGGGGAAGTCGATCGATAGTTACGTATACGTCTGGATTGCAAATTTCGTTTTAAAATTGTAGGCTGGACATATATAGATGTTTGTACATGAGACTCAGTTTTTAGATGGCAGTGAATTCAATGTGGTTGAATGGTGACAGAATGTTGCTTTTTTGGGTGTAACCATAACCATAAAAGAATCTCTAGTAATGGAATGACTAACGCTATTACAGCTATGCACCTAAAGTAAATTAGAGAATTAAAAGAATACTTAAAAGCATATCCAAAGGCAAAACGATTCAAGAATTGTGCCATCGAATTTTCTCAAAACAGTACACAGAGTAGGGTCCCTAACTTATTTGACGCGTTTTATGCCCGAAGAGAAGGGTGTACCGCACATACTGCTAATTCTATTTAATGTATCTAGGACGAGTCACTTAGGATCGTGTACCGAAAAGCTGGAAAAAAGTTATCGTAAAAATATATACCCAAAGAAAAACGAAATCATATTAGCCGAGAAGTCTCACCTCGTTCTCCTCCGTTAAAACTATAGATAAAATACTTGATATGCTGTATATCAAGTAAGAACCCCCTTGCCTATCATATCAACCACTCATGCTCTACAATCAATCAATCCAACAAATATGAGAATCGGTTAATCTCTCAGACACAAAGAGATAGCATCGGACTGTTTTTATAGTAGAGAGCACTCGACAACACTGAATTTATCCAGATATCTAGATGTATCCGAAAAAAAGAGTAGACACTACTGCATGTAACTGGATAAAATACATGCCAGAAATACAAAATTGCTGCAAAAGATCTCCGCCTGCAAGGAGGAGTGCTCTCTCCCTACAGCTATCAATACACAGCGGTTTCTATGCCCAAGATACGACGAGGACATGGTCATCGTAATCAGAGGTAAATATGAAAAAAAAAAAAAAGGGATCTCCTCCAGACGTTCCTAAACATAGTACATAACGGATTGCTGTAAAAGACTCCGCTTGAACGTCAGCGGAAGAAAAGGACTATAGTTGCTTTCATCAAGAGAAGAAAAGGGGATAAACTCGGGAAACCCACACTTTTTGAAGAAGTAATAGTTTTCAAAGGAAGCCAAGTACGGAATTTTGCATAAAACCTACATGAAACTCTCACCTCACAAAAATAGTAAACTACGGTTGGGGTTACAGTCCCAAAATAACATTGTGAATGTACACAGCAATTGAACGGCCGATTGTAAAATACGTGGCATAGGTGTGGTGACACAAAAGTCAACACGAGCCGGGCTCAATGAAATAAATATATACAACGACTAACCTGTGTCTGTACGACGGGAGCAATGAGAACAACTCTTAGTGCAGAAGTCATCCTTAATCTACCGCCCCTATAATTGTACATCAAGAGAGAAGTGATCGTATGAAGACGATTTAACAAATTCCATTCAACCAACATGAACTACATACTAGGAATAACAACTACAGCCAAATGTCTAACTTCAAACACAACTTCATTTCCAGATCGACCTATCTGGGAACAGAGCATATCCCGACTCTAGAGGAATTCTTGTTTGGTATACAGTAGATCAAGTTAGAGCTGGAGTATACAAACAAAGTACAAAAACATTCATATGTATAGGCAAGTATGGATAGAATCAGCTCCGTATTCACGTACACCTTTTCCTTCTGTCCTTAAAAAATGTAGTGCCGGCCAGTCACAGAGAATGTGTTCGACGATTCATCTTCCTTCGAACAGAATCGACATTCCATCTCTAAGCACAGATTTTATTTGTTAAGGAGGTACCTCAGCCTACAGTGGCCTGAGGGAAAGCTCGCCGGCTTTCTAATGCTTTTCTTATCTAAGGTAAGGATTTCCTTGTAGGAGCAAGGCTGGATGATTCATTTGAACTGTCTAAGCCTGGCAACATATTCCCATTATGCTAGATGACATTTGTTCCCAGGGATTAATCAGCGCAGTAAGATTCTGCAGTTTATCTGCAGATTCGTTGCCTGTGATTCTAACTAAATAACTGGCCATATATGTATTCTGTTGCCCTTAATACCTTTTTTCGAAGATTTAACCTAGCACAGATCTCAATCGCATGGACTTCAGCCTTGCACATTGTGGGACCCATTCCCATGGCACTTTCGGCCATCAGATGATGGTTGCGTTCGAGGGAATGGGTCTCACCATCATCATATACAGCCAATGTATAATTCTGCGCCTATACTGAGACCCCAAGCGGTATAGGTGCATACTGGTCCACATGGATGACGTCGATACACGTATTTTATCGCACTGGAATAGACCAATTTTATTATGATAGGTTTGATGGATGGTCCTTTAGTTAAAATGCATTAGAACGATCTTGCGGGGCTAGACCGTAATATTTCCTATCGAGTTAGAACTTGATGTCTCTTTTGACTGAATGAGTCTTCGCTTGAAAGATAAGGACAACTCTCAGCGATTCATAGAACAAATCACTCTCCTGAAGAGTTCCCCACGTTTAAAATTTGATTGTTTCTATTGAATTGCCTTACAAATTCGTTTTACCGTTTAGCTTCCAAATGACTCATGTTCTTAAAGAATTGACAATTCAGTTTGCCAAGAAGTTAGTGATGTTATAAAAATTAGAAAACTTACAAAACTATATGTACCAATCACTTCTTTTAACTTATCTGCAAAAGTATTTTTAGATTAAGGAATTTGTTGTCTTACCTGGAAAGAAAAAAAAAGATTCAATTGTTAGCATTTACCAAGTAAATCGTTCGGAAGAGATTTTAAATAAAGTAGGTTTGAGATACTTCTATTAATATGGAATGCAAGCGTTAAAACCACCAAATCATTGAAATTATTTCGGTGTGAATCTATGAGAATATATTAAATACCATCCTTAAAATTAAAGCATAGACAAAAATAGCGCCAAGGCCATCAAGGATTGTTCGAAAAAATTTGGGCAATCTTGAGGGCCAAATGACAGATTAGGGGGCCAGGAAACGCTTGCTGCTACACCGTCCTGCGGAAACCAGATGTTCTCAAAACCAATTTCATCAATTTGCGGCAGAAAGAAGTCATCGATCATGAAAAAAGCAGCACGCCCACGCCGTCCTCGAAAGAATATGGGCCAATCGCCTTTCCTCCGTAAATACCGCACCATCAAGTAACTTTGAGAGGATATAATGGCTCTTCGTACATTACAAGCGAATTTTCAGTGCCGCAGAAGCGATAGTTTTGCTTATTCAAGTATCTAGATGAAAATGGAAAATCATCCTCATCGCGGTCGAGATTTACGAGGGCTTGGCTGTAATTTACACGCTTTTGGCCGTCTGCAGGCTGATGCACTGTTTGCACTTTTTACGGGTTCATCTTTAAGTCTCTCGCCAAAATTCACTGTAAAGACCGTCTATTGATGCCCAATTCCCGTATCAAGTCCGCCATGTAGTTGATATTTCAGGGTGCTCTTAGACATCTGCAGCCAAAACAGAAGACCCAGTCTTCTCGAGATGAGCGTCTAAAGGCCGCAGTGTTTGCACAGTTAATACCAAACATCTAAGGCATCGCCCACGCCATGGTTTGTCCATTTGCAGAAATGAGAAAATCTACCGATAGCGTGATGATTTTTACTGCAACTTTTACATTACATCGAAAAGCATAGCTCGCAGATTAGATGAATCCCTGAGGCAAATACAGTTTTGTAATAAGTATAAGCTTACATTATTCATATTTTCTAGTTGCCCGTAAGATTTGTAGACAACTTTGTTTGCCAATCATCAAGATAACTTCTCAAAGTAAACAGACGCCAATCGCACTCTTGATTCATCTTCTCACACGAGATAAGAAACCCGGAGGCAAGTTAAGCAAATAAATCTGAAGGATCTCTCGGAAGATGCTTACCGCGTAAAGTCATTCGCAGATCTACGATAATTTCAAACGTCTTCAGACTTGTAATTATTTTCTCTCGAATGCTAGACCGACTGTAGTCTTCATGTGTATATGCAAGAAACGCCAATCACTACTTCTGCTATCCGTCATACGTCATTGCACTTATACCATAGTTTGCAGCTTGTCTTGCAATCAACTACGCTGTAGGCGTATCAGACACACTCTCTCCTAGTTTGATTGATAGCCTTCAGGCTTAGCCACCTAATATGGTTGGTCCTAAAGTCACCGCATACAATGATTGCCAATCATACTTATACTTACCATGAAGATTAATTTCATCTGACAAATTGCTACCGAGGAAGTAAACACTTCTTTCTGTATCTGCATAAGTTTAATAAAAAAAAAAAGAGCAAAAAAAAAAAGAAATAGAGACCAAATGTTCGTCACCATATTTGGACAGATTTTCAAAAATTAACTTTTGTGCGCTCATGCTTATATGGAATTGATTCCACTTTATGGTTTGCCAATATTGCTGTCGTTAACCCTGACGCATATACTCGTAATCGTACGCTTATACAATTCGAACCAGACACCAGAATATCGTCTTGGTTTCATTTTCAATTGAAGAATTGTCGGTGAGCCTGCTTCTAAATATGGCAATGGAAAAGAAAAGTATTTACGCAATGAACTGCGACTCGATGTGAATACGAAATCATTATTAAGTGTACAACACCATCGAGTACTTATCCGTATAACAGATGTTTATTTTCTGACGAATACCCAGCGAATGAATGAGAATAACAAAAATCCCACAAAGAAGAACAAACATTTAAAATGCCAACCGATGAAAGAAGAGACGGGGGGAAATTGAGAAAAATAGGGGAAAAAATTCGCACTTTATTTATAAATAATTAAAGTGAAGTTATAATCACACGAAGCACTCTCAGAGCGATTGTGGGGTCAATGTCGAGAATACATTCTAGCAATCTTTTTTTCAGCAATTTTAAAGCTGTGTACTTACTTGAAGATATGCACTTCCATGAGACATTTAAAAAGAAAAGGATTTAAGATATTTTTAGAACTTTATTCAATGTCGTATTTATAGGAATAAAACTGGAATGTTAATACAGAATTTGTATGTTAGATACGAGTACATCGTGTAGATACGTAGCAACATTTTATTATTATTATCAGACCCAAGCCAAGGTTTGATAAAAGATTGAAATGATGAGCCCCTTAAGTTTCACAAGAACTTGAAAGGTTCGACTTAATAATTTAACAATGAATCTTTGTAAATTGCCGGCATTCCCTTTATAGGCCAGGTTAGCTTAGAATAAATTTGTCTATTTTTTGGGAAAAATAACATCTGTGGTCCAATAGACCCTTCAGAATCAAGATTTCTCCCACTTTATTCTTATATCATTTCTTGTGTTGCTCAGTGTTTGTTTTTTTTTGCAAATATTTATAAAAAAAAAAAAAGGTAGTGCTTGCAGTTTGCCTGACAGGGCTTTTTATTTCTAGGCATCATTCCATTCAGTTCTTCAGAATATCTGTAATGTTAGTAGCTGTAGTAGAGGAATAAATCAGCTATCCGCCTTCGATGAACCAATGTTTTCCGATTGGATGTTAGTGTTGGATCTTTTACTAATGTAACCGTTCGCTTCTGGGTCTTACTAAGTAAATTCAAATGTTTTCAGGACGAGCTCCAAACGTGAGAGTAAAAATTAAACCCTGGTCTAACTTGGGCTTCTAATAAATAAATTAACTATGTCAACGGAAAGTATCCATTTGTTTTGAACAACAAATAACTCAACTTCTGGACGCTAACTTTGTAACGTTGGATATCACATACTACTCTTAAGTTGACTCTCATATTAAGAAGATGTTTAGTTGGGTTTCCTCAATTTGTCCATGTGAAGTCAGGGCGTTCACAGGCATTTCGGTCAAGCAAAATACTAAAAGCGTGCTGGCGTTATTTGTTAACCCTAGTAAATTGTTAATATGGAGAAGAAGTAAACCCAGTGAAAGAATAGATTCCACAGGCTCACAGTAGACTCCAACTTGAATATCTGTTGAAGAAACCCTTTTGTTGAATGCACAAAATTGCTGTTGTAGTCCGTATGACTGTATTGCAAATTTGATTGAACGTTTTTGAAATGTCTAGGGGAACATCTTTTGATTTCCTGTCATTGCAGAAGTTTTTTGATAACTTCGTCAATATGTTTTTTTTTTTCTTAATGGTTTCAATAGTTAGGCGGAATCTATTTCGAAGCCAGTTACTCTATAATGCGTTTTGGTTTGGTGCAACACTGTATAGATACTCTGTTCTTGGCGTTCGCGACTTCTACACTGTCTTTGTAGACATGCAGTACACTTTTGCTTGATCTTTTAATAGAGGGATATTTAGCTTAATTCTGAGAAGTATTACTTCATTCAGTAACGACTTCTGTCCATTCGTAGTCGCCGGCACTCCTAAAGCAAATGTCCAGCTGATCCCAGTTGGACATACTGAAATTCCACAATAGGCGATGGTGGTAATCTTGCTCTGCCATTGGAGTTACTAGCGGATGTTAGAGATTTTGGAGACGTACTTGACTGGCTCTGTGGGAAGAGGATTACCTGGACTGAGTAAGGTTCACCATTGGAGTAAGATTGTAACTGATGGCAAAATCGTCAGCCTTTCTTTGGGCTTTGTTAATCTGCTGACCGGTTGGCTATCATTTGGAGACGAATAAGTTAGGTTAGGTTAGATGAATGCTCCAGCCAAGAGCTAGAATTATCGTAAACAGAGATTAGATTTATTTTTGGTTGGTTGCTTCGGCTGATCTGATAGAATTGGTTAATGTAACTAGATTGGCCTGCAGATAAAAATTCAGATCTTGCAGATAGGTCAATAAAAAAGCACCGCCCTAAAGTTTTCCTTCTAAGAGCGGATACCGCAGGACATGTGCATAGAAGTGGGTTGTCATATCTGCCTGTCCTCTTCTCTAGCTTCTATAAGAGCCGTTTTAAGCTATCCCACATTGTCCTACAGATCTGATAGTCTATTGATGGAAACCAATGACGTTATTCTTTAATGTTAACTTCTGGTTAAATTTAGACAGAGAGAAAGATATTAATATTATTTCAGTAGGTGGGACCGTTTTTTTTCTGATTTCTGGGATTCAAACCTCTCACGCAGGAGTCCAACGTACTAACTAGTGAGGCCCGACACCCCCAGTTCTGGGAGGATTAATTTACAAATTCTGAACCCGATTCTGTTTTGCATGTTCAACTACCCAATGCAGTAACAACCAGAATAAGCAGCTTATCAAACAAGTTGCACGGTTGCAGTCAATGTCCTTTGATTCCATTCAAAAGTTCCAGAAAATGGGTGAATTTCCACAACCAGGCATCAAAGAAAAACTTTTATTTATTAAAATTTAATATACCAAGCATATACTCTATAATGAGCCTAAATTGGAAAGGACATAATTTATTTCTCTGCTAATTTATGATTCTAATAAGGTTTTCTCATACAGAAACAATTAGCAATTTAATTAACTAAGCAATCGCATTACCGGACATGTGCGGTTATTATTCACGCAAATTACTAACCACAGTAGTTGACATTGGACTAATGAAATCGCACATGTCTTCCTTTAACATCAAGGCACGCTTTAAAGTACCAATGAGACATGCTATTTAACACTGACATAAATTAAATTTATATCTTCAAGATAAAATCTTGAAATCTGTTCAGGCACTCCTTGTATGCTTTTGTTAAGCATTCTAACTATGAATTTCATTAAATAAAAAAAATGTGATTTAACTTCTCGTAGGTTGTTTATAAAAAATTTCATTTTTTTCAGCACACAGTCTAGATTTAAAGAAACAACGATTTGCATATCGTAATCTTTCGAGAAAAATGTATATAAATGGTTACGAAAAAGTTGAATCGAAATGACTTACGAATATATTCGGCGATGACCGCTTTGTGCAAGTGAATTTCTTTGACTTATGACCTAAGACGAACCAAAGAGCTTGATGTTAACTTTAATTGTGTCGTTTAATTTATGTGTCAAGTTGAATATAAAAAATAGTTCAAGTGTCGATCAAATAAATTATGAAACAAATCCTACATATTTTCATATGAAAACTATGTATGTACTCGTAGGGTCACTTCTTTTAGTTTATGAGAGCCAAGAAAAGTAGTATAAACAAAAGATGGTATAAACAGTCAGTCACGAAAGTCTACATACATACATACATATGTATGTATACCCCTGAAAAGTGAATGAATTTCGAATTGAATTCTTAGTTTTTTTTGTTGTCTTCGAATTATTCTCAGGAAAAGGCTTATTTTTGCTTTGAATCATGTTTTCAAACCATAATCTGTTATCTAGTAATACAATTAAATTAAAAGTTTATCTATAAGAATAATTGAGCTAGCACTTTTCAGGTCTATATGTAGACTTTCGTGACTTACTGTACATACTTGTTTTGAAAACAATTACCTTTCTTAACAGTTAGTGCAAAAAATCTTCGAAGAACTCATAAATCGCTGATAAGAAATGGGGATATTTTGTATGTAGGAATGTAAGCAGGATTTACTTATTCGTTACATATATATATGTATATGTAGATAAGTATAACTCTTATCTGATTTTGCACATTCATGAAAAACATGGCGGCATTGATCTGAGCACACCACTGAAATTCAATCTTACCTCAAAGTTCAGATCTGGCAGGGCAAAACTGGTACAGTTAAAATTTTTTCTGAAAAGAAGGATAGCATGGACGCTCCGGAAGAAACACTTATTTCAAAAGCCAATAAATAAATCATACATATTTTATTTGCCAGCGACCATATTGACAAGCCCCAGAGTTTTTGGACAACGTCCAAAAATATGCTTAAAGAAAAGTTGCTTGAGTAATGGTGAAAGATACCTCCAGAAAATACGATGCTGTTTATTAATTCAATGAAAAAACCATTGAGGGAAGTCATATTTGAGGCGAACGTACCCAACAAAATATTATGTACGCGGACTTTTTACACTAACTGTACATGTAAAGCACTTCTACGATTGTAAAAGTCTACGTCTTCTACGATTGTAAAAGTCTACGTTTTAAACTGCGTTAAACATTGCCCTTTGACCTAAAATTATTGGTCAAATGTGCATCAACTTTGGTAACGGACACTTAGCTGATATTATCCTCGCGGAAAAAAGTTTTAACGTCTAAATAAACAATCATTATGGATCGTCCATACAATCATAAGTACAATCATGACGATAGTTGTTATTGTTATAGTTCTACTGATTATGAATCCTACATACATGTAGATAAATTTAGGCTTAGTAATGTCTTTCCGATTATTACGTTAGTTGGTCTACACTCAACGAAATTAATATAGAGGCATAGAGGTATCACTGACAATGACAGTGATATTTCACGTTAAAAACACGTCTAAGAAATAGAATTACATTTTTCTTATGTCTGTTTATCAAAACAAAAATGAGCATGTTCTTCACTTTTAGATTAGTTACTGTGTTGTCAAACTGTGTAGTTTTTTCTGCAGATCCACAGAAAAAATTCTAGGTTTCGGTGCGAAATAAATATAGAGGCAGCAGTTATTTTGGGGAAAATCATAGTATAGTGAGAAATTTTTTGTTTTATTTTTGTGAATTTAGAATAGTAAGGTAAATGTAGAATAGTAAGGTGAATAATTTTAGCAGTTTTAAGCAATTTGGACACATTGGGACGTCGAAAATGCCTTACCGAGGAGGAAACGACAAAAATATTTTTTAAAAAAAGAATGGCTTATCTAATCGACCTAATTACTGGGAAATTGTCCAGACCTCCAAACGTTGTTCATCATTTCATAAATTTAGGATAACAGTATGAACAAAATAAGGCGAAAGGTGCTCCAAAAAGGTAACAAACTGGCAAAAAAATCAAACTGTTCAGGAAGCACTAACAAACAAGCTCTTTGCTTCGCAAATTAGAAAGAAGTTGGACTCAACATTGGAGTACATCGTGTCCAACAAATATTAAATTCGACTCCAACGATGGTTTTTACCAAAATACTCAAAAAGCCTGCGCTGACTTCCGCCCACATGAGCATTCGAATTCAGTATGCCAAGAATCACATCTCCTGGACCACTCAATGGAGAAAAGTTATCTTCAGTGACGGAAAAAAGTTTAATTTGGATGGGCCGGATGATTGTCACTGTTATTATTGATTTTCGAGACTAATCTGAAGTCCGAATGAGTCGCAATTTTGGAGGAGGCAGTGTTATGATTTGGGGTGCCCTTGGATATAGTGGGAAGTTGGCTATCCCCTACGTTCCACCAAAAATGAATTAGCAAACATACTTGGAAATGCTACAGTATTCTTTGGATGAATTTTGCGGATGACGTCGGGGGCCTTGGATTCATTTCCCAGCAGATAATGCCGCTGTTCACTCTGCCAAAGTGGTTAAAGAGTACTTCAGTTTGAAAAGTATGCCTATTTAAGAGCGGCCGTCGAGATCGCCAGACCCGAACCCAGTCGAAAATTTATGACGACGAATGGCTCGAAAAGTTTATAAAAATGGGAGGCAGTACAATACGGTTAATGACCTCAAACAATAAATCCAAGATATTTCGAGGAACTTGGAAATTGATTATCTTCAAAACCTCATTAATTCCATGCCAAACAGGATATTTGAGGTCATACGTAATAAATGAGGAAGTACAAATTATTAAAATATTGAAATAATTAAAATATTTATTTTAAATAAAACTATTTTATAAGTTAAAATGCGCTGCCTCTAATATAATTTCGCAGTATTTTAGCAATATTTTGTTTCAAAAATATCCAGGCTGTATCCTATACATTCTATGTTCTATCTATGTTCTTTTTTAGTTGACTTGTTATCGATATATTGATACTGTGTACCAATATTGTTCATTCATTCTTATTAAGTTATTTTATTTCAAAAAAAACCTGGTGCCTCTATATTAATTTCGTGGAGTGTAGAAATTAATCATCTCTTGTCTTTCAGAAATTCTTTGGACCATTTAAATAGTACTGCCTAAAGTAGCGTTGCGATATTGCAATAGTTCAAATGTTTCTTTACACTGTCCAACGCATTAGTATAGATGGGGTACTCGAATTCACAGGACTCCGAAGAAGAATTTGACACCTACACTGTCCTTTGTTTTTGACCCAACTGTAAAAATTAACAGTGGATTTAATCTGCTTTGCCCTTATCTGAGTTTTTGTAGCCGAGATTAAAGTTAATTTCTTTGGAACTTTCAGTTTCAAAGACAGCTAATTGCCGGCAATACAGATAGTTTTCAGTGTCGCTATTGCAAAGGTTCTTAGTAGGCGTTGTTGAATCAAGCAGTACGTCTCCAAGCAATCATCGAAAAAGTATCTAAGCAACGAAGCATCGTTATTTTGTCTCAAAATGTATGTATTAATGCCAAGTCCTTTTTATATTTGTTGTGCTAATAGAAAAGTGATAGGGTATCATGCGATCTTTTCCAGTCTGGGTATACGAGTATCTTCCCTTTTTCTTTGTCATACAAAAATAGCAACACTCCCAATTTATTAAGAATATTGTCCTTTTTTTATGTCCATTGTGCACATGAATAATGACTCATTACACTCCATTTCTACTTGGGTGTGCTGTGACATTGCAATTAGAGGACATCATCCTTCATTGCTGCTGCAGCAATCAACGGTTTTTAATAGCCCCTGCTACACAACTCAGCACAAAAAAAAACACATAAAAAAAATTATGATAAAACCAACTAAACAAACGAAAAGGAATTCACCTCTGTCGCCCATAGTTGCAACCGCATCAACATCAAACTGCATGTGGGTTGTTGTAAATGAAAATGAAACTCGCGCGAGAAAAAGTTGAGGAGGATGATAATGATGATGATGACTAGGACGACTCCCAACAATTCTAGAAGGGAGTGTGTACTATTCGTACACAAAGGAGCGATGATTTCGTCGTTGACATAATGGAATAAATGCGCACGCCAACCAACATGTTTCAAAAATCAACAAACGAAACAATCATTCAAGCGTGCGACCGAGTGGCGGGCATTACCAGACAGCGTCAGGTATCCCTAGATAGATAGGAGAGGCACGGCTCGAATGCATTGTTGGATGGCACTTTAAATAAAACATAAAATATACTTTTGCTGAGGCTTGGGTAGACCGAAGAATGGACGTCGAAATGTCATTTGGTGCGCACCCCATTCTCTATCTTTCTGGTGGAATCGTTGGTTTCTCCTTTACCACGACATTCAGCCATATTGTCAGTTATTTGAATACGAACGAAATAAAGAGGACAAAGGACGTTCTCTCATTGCCTTAGGAAAGCAATGCTAAAACTTAAAATATACAGTACTAGGAAAAAAAATGCAAGATTCACTTGCTCACTTACAATGCGGCACACAAATCAGCCCTCGTGTAATAAATCAAAGGGAATGCAAACGAAACGACAGCTTGTATGGCTTACAACTTTATATGGCGTAAGCAGCGTCATAACAAGACATTATTATGTCCAGGAATTCCTTTTTAAGGAAGTTCTATAATGCACAGGATGTGAAGGGTTGCACACCGGCCGTGTGTTTATCTAGATAAAAGAAAACGGAAATTGAACTGCTCTTTTGCATTGGATCATGATCACATACTTTTCAGTTCAACTGTTATACCCATGCAGGGGTGATTGACAATTTATAAGGAATCGTGTAATTCGATTACAATACCAACTACCAAATTACACCATATGGTCAAGGGAGATTGGTAATTAGAAGCCAACGGTTCGTCCAGTGATCGTTGCTGTCGGAAACACTTAATGGATTGGAAATGAAAGCAGAAAAAGTCCTTAAAAATTCGGTTTTCTGTTAGTTCTGCTTGAAATAGATTAAATTATTTCTTACATTTGAGTGATTTACTACATATGGTACAGGGAGTGTTTTTAGATTGAGGGGTAATTAATGAGTGTTATTTGAAATTGTTTAATGTAGCTGTGTAAACTGTGGCAGTCAGTATTAGCAATCGTCTGGTTATACAAAAGGAATCAATTTATTTATTTGGATGACCTTCTGGATAAGTTATTGTAAATAATAAAAGCACATGTTCTGTACAAAGAATCAAGCAAATCGGGATATTTTACAGAACGAAGGAATGGTTGTTTCACGTACAGTCAGATACACACATTTTTAATGCAGATACTCGTGTATGTATTGCTACTTATTTTAGAAACAATTTTTCAACACCTTACTTATATTTCCAAAATAAAAACAAATAACAAGAAATGCTTTCTGGTACCAAACTTCTTAACGCGAAGTATCTAGTAAATTCAAGAGACTGTTTTGGGAAAAAATCTGTGAGTATAGAAACTCATTCGGTAGCAGCCTATCTCCAAAAGGCTTTATCTAAGTAAGGTAAGTCGGTGGGCAAGGTAAAAGTAATCCACAAAGCTACTCTTAGGCCCTTGCCTAAAACCACACTGCATGTAAGATCTTACATGCGGTGTTAAGAAGACTGATGCCTCTGTCTGTCTTTCTAAACAGCACCGCTTTGTATGCCTCTTGTTTAACCGCATGTGCTTGATGGCATTCGTCGCCAGGGGTTTCGTTACGATTGTCGAGTGAAACCCAGTACCGTCAGAGGAGGTGTCTCTGGTGACTTTTTAGCAATGTTGCCACTGGTCTTCAATACTTGGTGCTGGCAACATAGGCTATCTTCAGAGATTAAGAGTGGACGCGATCGGAAAAAAATTTGGAGATCTCATATGATTGTAGCCGTCCGACGTCACACTTCCTCACAGTGTTTCCTTGTCTTGGCGGTGTTTGGGATATCTGCAACCGTACTTTAGCTACAATAAGCTATTGATCTAAGTCAATATTGGCCAATCTGGTTGACGTGATCAATCTGGTTGACGGTTGATTAATTAGGAGATTTTCAAGTTCCCTTGTGAACATTGAGATGCGGAAACCGCTTACTAGCTACGACAACATTTCACCCCGTATCAAAATAGAACCTCCGTTATCAGAGGTTATGTCATGTAGGCTTTGTTTTCCGACTGTACTGCCAAAGATACCCTCTTTCATGGCTTTGCGTTTTGGACTTTAGACTACAATTTTTACCAAAGAGTCCGGAGCAGACCCAGAAGGCTTTAGTTGCCTTTGCTGTGATTCTATCTAGATGAGGTTTCAATGTAAGCTTTTGATCTAGTGTTACCCCTATTTCCTATAATAAAAAGACTAAGTTCGCCATCATTTAGTTTTAGTGTCTGGAGATTTGAATTTCGTCTGAATGGATTGATAACAGTTTTTGGTGAATGAACTTTCAGCCCTTCTCTCTGATACCAAACACTAATTTTTGATTGGGCATTTCACATTCTTTCAGGAATATCGGATTCTTCCTTACCTCTTATAATCAGATACCTTAGCACGAACGAGAGAAAGAAGAAAATCCAGTCTAGGTGAACGTCTTTATCTTCAACTCAATTCACTTTACAATCTGTAGCGATCGCCACTGGACTTCTACAACCGCTCTACAATCGCTCTTCTACAACCGCAGCGGTAAAGTGCATTGCACTTTAAATTAAAACCTCAATTGAACCAATTAAATTGGTATGCATTCTGGCAAATCTTAGTGTTAAGCAAGAGAGCCAATTCTTTTTCTTTCATCCATTCCTTTTGCTTCGTTGTACTTACATATATTGAACTCAGTAAATTAAAGGCTTGCATGCATTGTTATCCGGTCTAGCATGGCAGTCCAGTAATTAGTCCTATTAAATGGAGCGTATTAAGCTAATCGATGCAAATGCAATGCCGTTAAATAGTAGAAAATCTCTCTCTTCGTGGCAGTAGGCATTCGTTTATTGGTTCTTGCATGCCAATTGGCGTAAACCAATTAAAGCTGGAAACGGCCAAGGAGATTGGGAACGTTTTTTTTTTTTTTGTGAGTAATAATGACATTCTGCATGATATGCCGAATCAGCGTGTCATAAATTTCATTCCATGAGGGGCTTCTATTGATTTTCGAATGTATTCTCGCCGGAGGCAGCACTTCAGTTAGAAATGCAAATGGAAAATTATAGAAGTAAAATGCAATGGAAAAAAAACAGCAGCTGGGATTAGGCCACGTGCAATACACCTACAACTCTCCCTTGCTCAACGCTCTACATGTACATGGCTTAAAACAGCGGGTGGTCTATTGTTCACCCTTTGCAAGGGTTGCTTTTTTCAATTCCTTTATACTTATTTGTGTTGCGTCCACTCTACTGTCATAGCGACTGTAGACTGCATGCAAAAATGGACGACCAAGGAAGGAGACAATAGCACTTTGCTTTTAAAAAAATAGTAATAAAACAAGTAGTTTTTCAGCCATGCCATGTCCTGATTACACTACGAGTATTTGGGTTATGCATTTATGAGATATTTGTCCCGGATAACATTAATGATAGTTGAAGTCGACACTTAAACTATGGAACTATTCATTGGAAATTAGTGCAATGAATGGCAGGTAATTTGGTTGTAAATATAGGACACGGAAAGACAAAGTGTTGTTGATTTTTTGAGTGAAAAACAGATTTATCTGCTGTCAAAATGATTGTAATTGGACATACATATGTACATATGTATGTGTATGAGATATTGTAGCTTTTTTTAAGAATAAAAATAATTTGTTTAACAGAAAGTTATACTCTTATTCAATGAAAAGAAATTACGGGTATGACAAAATCTGGTAGAATGAGGAAAGTCGTCTTAAGATAGTCAACAACTACAAGATCCCGGAAACTGGAACGGAAACGGAAACTGGACTGAGACCTGCTCAGACTCTTTAAAGCTGTTATTAGAAATACATTTTTTAAGTTGTACTACCCAGCAAACCAATAGCATAAGAAATAGTAGTACTACGGTGGGATAGATTAAGATATGTCCAATAAGGCAACCTATTTTACCGCGAAAGACTTTAGATTGAATGGTTAATAGACACATGTGCACATTCGTAGCATGCTTCGCATTGGAGACCTGTCTCCAGTGCAGCATGTCTACGTGAAAGGTAAGCGTGGGGATATCATTGCATTGCGTTCTTGGTTCAATTAAAAAAAACGACGAAATACAAAGAAAAACCAGGTTTGATTTTGGACGCCTGAACCAGGAAATGCTGACTGTCGGTTAGTCAGAATAAAAAAAAAAGAACAGAATTGGTTGGTACTGCTCAAAACTCCATCTTCTGCAGGTATGTATATCCCTAAGAACCTCCCACAGCGACAAATGCTTGTGACTATTGCTCGACAAAAAAATAAATAAATAGTAGAATGAATATCAATGGAAGAATAAAGAAAGCCACTTAGTCTTCTACTCGTGCAGTAGAATATTCAAACTTAGGGACCTATTCCCAGAATCGTCCAGTACATGAACATACATAGATGTGCAATGATGAGTCCATGATGGACATTGGAACAGGGACATATCTCTTCTGATTCGTTAAGCAGGTCAAAGTCAGTCAGACTCCCAAACAACAACAGCGTTTTCCTTGCGGAGCAGTGACAATAGCCGTCCGTGAGACTGCGATGAAGGTGATGCCACAAGAATGTATCACCATCTTTGTCAACACCAGGCAGCACTGGGCGCCGTTGCTCAGGGATTAGTGCGTTGAATTCTTGAGCGGAAGATCGAGTCCCAGAAAACACCAACAAATTAAATTTATGAATGAAATTAAATCCAACCTTGTGAAGTGCGATCGAAAAAAGCTAAAGGTTGCGCTCTATTCGGTCCCTGGAGATGAAGGGATACCAGGTAATGAGAAAGCTGAGGAGCTGGCCAGAAGAGGTTCGAAATCTGGGCCAGATCAAATGGACTCCTCCGTAAACATCTCGCCTTACACACTCAAGTTCGAAACAGGGTTCGAAGTCCTAAGGGAAGCAACCAACAAATTTGACCTTACTTTGTCGAAACAAGGGCCGACAATCTTATACAAACCCTACTAGGAGTCATCCGACAACATAACATTCTATGGTACCACGAGAAGATCAATGTCGAGCTCGTGGAAATAAGGAAATCAGTATGAACACAACCCACTTTCTCTGGCACTATTCAGGTCTCATCCACCTTAGACACAAAACTTCTCGGGTGATATTTCTACTAGGATCTAGAAGAAATATCCACTAGACAACTCAACGACATCTTAAACTATATACATATGTACATATGTATGTACATACATACATCAAATCAACTGGATGATGTGTTCATTGTCAAGAAAAACGTTGAACCATAGATGCAGAACAGGGTTAACCAAGGACCAATGGTTAATAGACCAAGTGATAGACATATGTACATATGTATTGCCACCGACTTACGACCAACTATATAAACCAAGATTAACTGAAAAAAGAATCTCGGCGAAACTTTGAGGACCTGACTTCCTTCTCGTTAACTTAAAATTTCACTTAAGGATGAGGCAAAAATAAATTATTTGACATCAGAAAATTAAAAAAACAAAGTTCTTTGTACATATGTATTTCTCCAAACTATCCGCAAAATAAGGAATTATTTATTTGCATTCTCAGACTATGATGACAAATAATTTGTTTTCCAACAATGTCGCCATCACTAATTTCTCAGAAATCTTGGCAGCAGCTATTTTATCACAAACAATTTTTGATTACATCTAAATCCATTCAGTGCGATAAGCGCCGCCCATTTAGCCCTTCACTTACCTAATTGAAATAACTTTAACGCACAAGCATTGCATCTCAGTACCCTTAAACATAAATCTCTTTTTTTATTTACTTTTCTACGAGGTCATTACCCAAACGTTTCAAGGATAAAGATACGAATATATTCCCTCGGTGCCAGAAAGTCATCCGAACGCAATCATTTAAAAAAGAAAAAAAAAACTTTTTCGAAATCTGTCTCGCCGCCCGAGAGGAGAAAAAAAAAATCAAAGCAATTAGATTTGCGAGAACATCCAACTTCCTACCAAGTCGTGTTCCTCTATTCCCGCACTACTGAAGCAAAATACAGACAGGCTCAGTACCAGCCAGAAAGGAAAAAAGACAGGGAATACCAACCGAATTCCCATCTCCCAGTACAATCTCCCCTCTCTTACATCAGCTTTGCGAAACCGATTGAATGCAGGATGAGTGGATAGAGTCGAGGCCAAATCACAATGGCATCTAAATGGATTATGCACTAACTCTGACTAGTCAGAGATTAAACAAGAACTTAAAAAATGACAGCGGCGAATGGTTCATATTTTAGTGAGAGCTCTCTTGAGTGGTCATGGATTGAGCTTGAACTCGGCAAGTGCTCTTTGTGAATTCTTGGGGTTTAACCATTCGAATATGGCCAAGTGATGCGACACGAAACACCAGGGTTATTGGCAGAACAAAATAAATAACTCATTAGCGAATGTTGTGGTTGTCTTCATCGTTTTATATCGTGTTCCAGGGGTCTTTGCACTGACAGACGTTAATAGACCGGCAATGAGTCACCGACACTCTGCCAAATAACAAAAAGACAGCTGTTAGCGGGGAATTCAGAGAATTTTTTTTTTATAGTTGTACCGGCAGAACAAACTGTGTGTAGATTACATTACTTTGACTTTGTTTTGGATTCCGTCATCGATTGGCGAATTTTCTTTCATATACATCGAGCCCATGGTAACCAAAAAAGGATGGAGACTCATTCTCTGGAATTTTCTTATGGGTGACAAATTTATTATTTTCTTTCTTGGAAATTTAGTTCAAGGATCGTTGAATGTTATAAGTCGCTTTTGTTTGCTCTTATAAAGAAGCAGATGAGAGCTTGGTAAAGTTGGAGAATGTGGGTGTGGTTTTAAAATGTAAATCAATGAGCCATATGGATGATTGTCGTGTTTTGTTTGTTCTTAAATTGCGTTTTTTTCTTGCGATTTTGTAATAAATCCACAATTAAGGCGAACATTTTCCGAATCAGTAAGTTTTATGAATCGTTTAACCTTGAAATAACAGTTTTCAATGTAACATATAACGATTACAGATTAAAGGTATCGCATGAAATATAAAAATATGTACATATTAGCTAGAAATTACTGATCGTTCGGCTCGTAATTGTAGAAATACAATAATAATAGTTTTAAATTATTCATAAATTGATGATTTACTGGCGGAGAAAACTTATAGATTGGCAGAGATATGCACAGTGACTTAGATAGAATGCAAACAACAATTCTTTCGTAATTTTTAAAAAAATTTACCGAAAAAAAAATATAAATTCTTTTCAGGAGCAATGTGGATGTTCTTATTAATTGATTTCTACATTGCTGGTTACTGCAGATAGCGATGAAATAGCAGTTAAAAAAAAAATGCTGAAGTACTTTCCTACGAATTTTATTAAGAGTATTGAAAGAAATACATTTGTAGTAAAGGAGAAGTTTTCAGGCGAATTAAAAGCATTTGATAAATATTTTAATCCTACTGATTAGGATTTGGGCAAATTCCTAACGGAAGACCCAATGGAAAAGACACTTTTGATCTCACACTTTTGCACGAACAAAAGCACGAAAAAAACTGCTTGATGACTGCCATGGAGGGCTGTGATACGGCACTAGGAACCCTTCTGATGAAGACATCGTAAGTGCAAGTCATACGATCTAACCGTGCTTAATTCCATGTTCGTGAAACTAAGCCGACAACTGATCACTTACAGCAGTGGCGGAAATTAAACCCAAATTGACTACCATTTGGTAGCTAGTTTCATGAAGCCTAGGGTTAAAGATTGCAAAGTCTCCTCCTGACAGAAATATTTAGGGAGATGTTTAAAAAGAAAAATAAACAGATAAACAAACGGAGTTTCAAAAGGACACTACTAACATGAAAACAAAGAAACATGGTGGTGCAAAGGAAGCTAAGGTAGTTGTGATAAAGCTCGTCTCGAATTGGAATATAAACGTTGCAAAAGCATCGCGAAGAAGTGCGCCCAAATTCGAGCAAAGAGTATGGAGGGCTATCGGGAGTTGGATAAAATATCTTCTTCGCCTGCTGATACAACCAGACTATCTACGAGTTGCGACAAAACAACTTGAACAAGGGTATAACCATCTTCAAGATAGCCGCCAGAAAAGAAAAAAATGCTCAGGAGATCCGTTCGAAGAAGTTTATTAACAATGCTCAAGGCTAACTCCTTGTAGACAACGAAAAAATTCTACACAGGTGGCGATAGTATTGTGAGGAAATGGAGATGGAGCCATCATAAGTGACGATCAAACGCTGTGCAATGAGCCCTTGATGTATGGGTGGATGTTTTGAAAGAAAATGGGTATCGAATTAGTCCAGAGTACCTGTCCTGCCTATTCTCTGATCCACTCCGACCTAGTCCAGACATTTATTTGAATGGAAAAGCGATTCCCAAGTACGAAAAGTTCAAGTCCATATCTGGGATCTATGATCAATGGCTGTGCAACAATTGATGACGACATCAATCATCGCGAAAGCGTAAGGTGGCTGAAGTGGCAGCAAAACTCTGCTATAGAGTTCCGTGACCGGAAGCATTTTCCTTAGCTGAAAGGAAGGTTTTACACTGCAGTTGTTCGTCCGACGTTCACACACGGTTCTGGACAATGTACAAAAGGTATAAGGCAAATTAACGGCAGCTGAGATGAATGTGCTTCGCATGAAAGGAGGAGTAGCAAATCTTGATCGAATTAGTTCGAAGATCAGAGGAAGCAATTACGTCAAAGAACCCATCTCAAAAAAAATTGGAGCACGACCTGCTCAGTTAGTATTGCCATGTTCAAAGGAGGGATCCTGGGAACCCTATCCAAAGGGCAATGTCAATCAACGTTCCTATGCAAGCGCAGAAGAGAGGCAGTCCCAAAACCTCCGGGATCACACGAATGCAAAAACAGCAGCATGGGAGGCCTGCAGATACTTTTTGAGATCGAGACGGCGAACACCACATGCGGACCAGTAGAGATGCAGTAAAGTGGGAGGGTTATGATCCTATAATCCTATTCATAACCTCGTCGAACAAAAAGAAATAAGTTATGTACAAACGTTCTTTGTTCCAAAAGTAATACTAATACCGTTCGTGTAATTTCTGCCCCTGGCTTAGATTGGAATCCTATCAATCTTCTTTAAGAAGAACTCAACCTTAAGCAAATTTAGAACACTGTGGAAACTAAAATTAATAGGATTCAAAATGCGGCATGGAAATCTAGTAGTGCATTAAATTCGTTGTAACCCACTTCTTTTTTTTTCCTTTATTGTAGTGCAGTACAAGGTAATAAATTCCAGCACATTGTTGTCAACTTTTTGCAGAAGTGGCAAGCAAGTGTAACAAAGTGAAAATATGTATACACTTCTGTGCATCAACAGCTGTATGCAAAAACTGTTCCATTTGTGGAACACCTCCGATTTAGAGGTACAATCACTTTAAATGGTATAACTTCTGAATTGTTTGTGGCTACATAAAATTAGAAAAAGTTTTCACAGTTTTATGCGCCACTGAATTGTCTCTTCAAAATGTATAAAACTGTTTTTGTAGCTACAATAATTCAGAAGTTATACCATTTATCACTATAAACGGATAAAAAAAACAACCAGAGATTTTGGTCCCGTTGCAGTATGTGTTCTTTGTAGATAAAGCAAGGCATTGTATTCTGACGACGCATAGAGTGGAAGCTACTATGCTACCGCAACTGAGCAATGCAGACCCTATGACAAATATGATAAGGCTAGGTACTTGCACCTTTGTAAGAGTCTCTTCTTATTTTTCTTATGAATTTCCGAAAATTCATACAAGGATGATTCGTAAATAGAAGGTCCTATAATTGCATTCGATGAAAAATATCCGAATACAGTATGGGTTTTACAAACGGTAGCTACGATACCAAAGAAGCTTTACTTGAGTTTACATAACATAGTACGTAAGAAAGAACAGAACATACAACAGATGACAGAGCAATCTCGTTTGATATTCAACATAAATTTAGCATAAATAAGGATCCGAAAACTATGGAAACTACAAGGAGTAAGGGAAGAATAAAAGATCAGAAAATATTAGGCGGAAGTTCTTATCCTGCCAGTTCTGCAGTACGGCGCCGATTAGTGAACGGTAAGCAGAACAGCAGAGCAGATATTGAGCGCTATTTAACCAAAACTTCTTTGTCCAATTCTTGGTTCTCTTCACGAGGGCAAGAGAAAATTAATGATATTGGTACATATCATGTGGATGTAGTCCATATCGCCAATATTAGCTCGACCTCATCGCGCGCAAGGAGTTGACAAACGTTGAAGAGTCGTCGATAATGAAAAAAGCGTCACTGGGGGGTCTGAAAACTCAACAATCGTATACATATAAGGCAAATGAAGGCACATGTAGAGAACAAGGTGCACCTTCGAATTTTAGAGCCAGTTATACATGATTTAAAAATGAGCTACAAATCGTCTCCGAAAAAGGTATGTAGAGAAATACTTATACGTAAATAAAAAAAAGCCAAGAAATAACAAAATCGGTAGGCCCGCGCATATAAATTTGAATATCCGTAAATTTGAGCCGTGTTAACAGCCTGCTACTTATTGAAAACCGAAGAGAATAGATACATATGTAAAAGAGAAACTCAATAGAAATCCAAGGCGTTACTCTAACTAGGATGGTCATGTTCATCAGATCACTGAGTGCACACAAAATAGACAAGGGTCTAGGGTCCCATACTGGATAAATATGTTTTTAAGAAATGAGTTTGAAAGAGCAGCAGCAAATACTGAGAAATCCTCCTCTAAATCTTGTGTAGCAAATTCATTGGGGATTTCATCTTTAAAAATTCTAATCAATTATGTATATCCAAGGATAAGCTTGTTTTGCGAACCATTTCCTACGACATAAATATGCATGACGTATTCTACTGCCAGACTATTGAAAGCCTTTCTTGTGCTACTATAGCATATTTGGAGATCTGACTGAGGCAGGGTCAGGAAAAAAGAGACGTTAGTGGAGGAGCCCTTAATAAGCCAATAACAGAGCTCGCTTCCCCGAAATGAGTTACTGGAATCGGTTCAATAGGCCCAACAATAAACAGAAATAAACAAAGAATAACTCTTCCCAATCGCTGTTTCTTTGAGTTGAGAAGCCAGTTGTGTAGTAAGGCCCTATCCCGAAAAACTAATGAGATTCTATACAAGATCCTAACAATTCCTAACATGTCGAACATGTCGACTATGTCGAAAGCGGATGAAAATATGCTCGGTCGGGTCGTTAAGTAGATAAATTAATGCTCATAACATATTCGGTAAAACTGTGCACAAGTCGCTTAAAATGACTAGAACACGTAGAGCCAATGTGCCGGAGGCAAAATGCAGTATAGGGCGACCTTGGCTCAGCCGGGTTGAAGTCGGTACAAATGGAAGCAGTTAGCTAAGCACCGGGCTAGCTGGAGAGGCTTTTTGTTTGTGGCCGAGTTTTACACCGAACTGTAGCGCCACCTAAATAAACACATAGTACATACATACATATGTAAGTCTCATGTTAGACACATGTATTATAAAGGGCGTATCAACATTAATTTCACTAAAAAAGCTTGATAGACACGCCTCTTTTTCTCATTAGAAAAACATTTTTTCTGCTACAGGCAGGCATAGGTACTGAGCAACTGTGTGAATGAGGAACTGTTTAGATGTAGGCATAGGACAACCGTTGACCGTAGTTACGTATGACAGGCGTTGTCCTCTACAGACTTACCACACATTCACACGATTACTATGAATATAACTAGATTCAAATAAAAAAAAAATGTTCTAAGAAAATGCCCCAAAATAAAAAATGTCACACTGCAGCGCGTTAATAAGGTTTGGCTATAACTTAATGGATAGAGAGGTTATCATACGATTTGTCCCATACTGATTATATTCTTCTCTTCAATTTTGTTGTTGTTTGTTCTCTCCGTACCGACACACAACTTTCATATTTTTTTTTAGAAATTATCGCCCATCCCTACTGTGCAGGCTTAACCGAAAATACATATGTATGTATGTAAACGTCAAGGTCTGATAATTTCAAAGAAAAAATATAATAACTCTTGGACCAGAATGAATTTTACGAAGTTAAGATTCTGCTAATCGATTGATTTCAAAAGGCAGATTCGAAAGAACAAACACTAAACCTATTCAACTGGGGCACCTAAAAAAATGCCACTAGATACATACATTACAAAGTGAATCACGTAAAGCACGTGTTCTTGTGCCAATCAATATGTACTTCTTGAAAATTGGACGACCAATCATAATTTTCTTCCGATTATTAAACTGGATGCACATAGAATATTGATATTGGAAATTCATTCCTGGATGAATTCCCTTGTTCACATCTGGCAATAAATTCAACAGCAGTGACCAACCCACTGTATGACTCAATATTATCGCATTGCAGATGTCTTCCTCTTCCTATCACCATCAAGGAAAAAAAAAAGAGAAAAACATAAAAGAAAACATGAAGGACTATCTTGAATACATTTTTAATCGCCCAACGAAGAAAACTTGCATCAATATTGTGGTCAGACTGGCAGCCTTTCCTGCTTCGGGCGCATAACGCATGTACACCTAGAGTGTACAGTGCAACACCCATGGTCGATATCCACTTCTTGGCATTGAAAATCTCCAGGCAGGTTGAAGCAGCGGAAAATTGATTACTAACGGTGCTAAAGTGTAATTACTCATCTCTCTCCCCAGTGTGTGAGAATATTGCCGGAAGACACCTTTTCCACCAGTTCCCAACTGTATTTGGTAGCAATTTCCCTATATTTATTCTATTTCTTGCTTTAATCGCACCCATGTGGTAGATTGCAAAAAAAAAAAAGGAAAACGTGCTGTAAATGCAATAAATACTTACTTGCTAGATGGTTTGTTGTTCTCGTTGATACCGGCAAAATTGGTGTTGGAGAGCATTTTTACAAAATTTGAGTTTTTCTTTGATGCACAAAATTTAGAAGCACAAAATAAATTGAATTTTCTCTGGATTGTTCGATTTAAGCAGATAGTTTTTATATCTAGGCACGATCGGGCGCGAGATCTCGAAGCAAATTGGATATTCCGGCACAAGAGTCAGTGTTTCTTAGAGAGAGTAGTTACGATAGTTTTGTAATTAAAATACAAAAATGTTTCGATTCGACGAAAATTAATTTGACTTAGACACAAAGTAGATAAAAAGAATCGAAGGACGAAATTCACAAAAATGAAACCCTGCACGATCAAATAAAAGGACGACGTAACACAAAGCTCGACTTCACGGAATCGAATGCGGTTCTAAATTGAATGGAATATCCCGTTGACTAAAATTCAAATAGTTGCGAGCGGGTAAAAAATATCCCAATTGTGGAACTTGTGCGGTTGTTGATGTGCTGACAAATGTCACGTCTAGGTGGCAGTTGACAGGTGTGGAATATGAAAATTGTACATGATTTTCACTATTACAAGAATGAAATTTGATAAGAGATGGAATGTGTATTATTTATAGGGAATGAATTTTCAAACCGCGTTTTCCCACTTAAAGTGAAATTATTTCTATATTAAAATTTCTACAAAAATATTCCAAAACGAAATTTTAAAAATTGACTCAATTTACTGCAAATTCATTGCAGTTAACCTATGGTGATGAGCGTGCGCCTACAAATGCTTTTTGCAAGAAGTCGGCAGCAAATCATTTGGAAGACAGACTAGTGTCCGACTTGTATACAATCTATTTGTCACTGCAATACAACGTCGAAAAATGGTAAACCATGAAAATACCATGTATTGAAAGCCAAAATTTGTTACGCCATTTTCTCTCTTTTGATAGTGTTTTTTTTACTTCTTCGGCAATTCAAACGTTGAAACAAACACAAGATGGTCTGAGAGGCTAAAAAATGTACACAAAGACACAAAATATAATCTGATAAGCAGATTAAAATGAAAAACAGCAAATGATTTTTTGGTTTAAATTGGATACTTGTCTTCTTACTGAAGTTTGAAGAAATTACATTGACGAGTTAAAAGAATACCGGTTTTTGGAACACAACGTCAGAGTGTATTGCAAATGTTTTTCGAACTTGGACTGTCCCAGTAATCCAACGCACTAACCACTGAACTACAATGCTCACACTACATATACTTCGTAACGCAAATGTCTAAGTATCTTATACTATACTAGAGCCCATAACGCGCAATACGACATATGTACATATAAAATCTTGTTACTGGCTTTTATAATTAAACCCGAAATTATATTGAGGCTTTAAATTAACCACAGTATAGCCTTAGGTTTCAGGTTCTTAATTTCTGCCAGATTGACAGAGTCACGCGCCGTATTGGGTATTATTTTTCTTGCGACTCCTGAACAAACGGATTATGTTTCGCCGTCTCCACGGAGCTGGCATATATCAGTATCTGATAAAATCATTTATAGTTAGATGTTATGTAACTATACGATGTTCCGTTAGTCGTGTTAAGAACGAGTAAAGTTCCAAGCTTATATGATAAACTTTCTGGCTCAATGCTTTTGATCCTTTAATCACCCTGTTGGTAACTTTATTCAGGTGCAAGTTTCAGGTAAGCGTTTCGGATTGGACCTTTTCAAATGGCTTTTTCAAATATTCCCAATGCTATTTCTTGCACTAAATGATCAGGGATCTGAGACGGAGGTAGTTTTAGTGGATTGCCGCTTTCCACATTTCTAACAAAAATAAAAACTATTTCTGTATAGCTCATGACTACAATCAAACTGATATTAATAAGTTTCCTCTAAAATACATATGTCGTTGTATAAGTACGTGTCTTGTAGGTGAGAATCCTGACTTAAGATCGTACTGATCAATTAATTTGTTGACGACAGTTTTTGGCCATAAACAAGGAACAACTGACAGTACTTTGTGACAGAATGTTACTGTAATTTGAGCAATTTCAAGACTCTTTTTTTTCCTATGGTAAGACTCGATTCGATAAATTTTGTAAACATCTTTGTATATACTCGATATTAATTTATCCGCCGATGCTTTTAATAGATTGGTTTCTCGGCTCTCAACTAGAGCAACGCCATTACACTCAAGTTTATATATTTCTATCCTACCTTTAGGTTCGTTGGATACACTAAGGTTTTGCTTATATTTCCTTCCTTTCCTTCTTTTATAAGCTTTTTTCCGAGCCATGTTTCTGGCGCATTTTGCAAGACTTCATGTTGGGACTGTAGAGGCGGCATTTACTCCTGTCCACAGACTTGATTCAGTGCGAAATACTCACGGAGAGTCTGTACTCTCCCTTTATTTTTGAACACACATTTGTAGAAATCTTATTTTACTACATGTACTTGACAGAAGCCATCATTAGACTGGCAGTTTCGTTCTGATTCCCGTCCCTAGTAAAACACGAGTGGAACAGGAAAAAACTTTGTTGGCGTTTTCTTTTTATGTTTTAAGTACAGAAAACCCCTTTTACTTTTCAATTGCATTCCCTTTCTGTTTGTCAAAGGAGTGAACACCAGTTGCAAAATTAAAATTATTTATAAAACTATTCCTAAAAATATTATAATTTCAGACAGTATTAAAAAACTTCTATTACAATTTATTTGTCATTGGAAAAATACCCACCAAAGTGAAAGATCTTCTCCATTTTCTACTTCACAAAACCAGTGTACACGCAATCCATCAATTTCAGTATCCACATAAATAAAATCAAAGCATCAGTACAAAAATAAAAGGAAAATATTTTTATAAAACAAACTGTCAAAGCTGTAAATTGTTTCTCAAATGCGTAAAATAATACATGTAATATCACCTCGTTGTTTCCGAAATTGAGTGCATTTCTGTATTATGATCAACCCAGTGGCATCGGAGGCAATATTCTCTGCAACGTATGTCGACAATTACATAGATTCTGTAGAGAATCTTCCCGACGACGTGCAGAGGCATTTGTCCCGAATCCGCGACATCGACGTGCAATATCGAAGTAAGTTTCATCTTAAAAGTTATGCTCCCCTACGTGGAGGAAAGCGAAAGGCGCCATTACTAACCTAATTTGCTTTGCGTAGGCCATCTCCGAGACGTTGACTACTACTACGAACAATGGAAAAGTCTCTCGGCCACATCAGAAAATTCAGCGAATCGCCGCGCTCGAGCAATGGCTCGAATGCAACAGAGTCTTATTTCTGCCCAGGAGCTCGGCGATGAGAAGATGCAGATTGTGAATCAGCTGCAAGAGTTAATAGACCAGAAAACTCGACAGCTAGATTCAGATCAAAAGAACTTGGACTACGGTAAGGAGGAGCAGCTGGTGCACGATGCACCGCAAAAGATGACGCGCACTGCGAGCCCCTTGCCATTGCAAGCGGCAGTTGTCGCAGCGAATAAGGGTGACAGCCAGTTTATCGCAGCTATTGTGAGTGGTGCTGTAGGAGGCGGAGGACAGGGATCGGGCAATAACACTCCCACATCTCTTCAGTCGACGGAACGACCAAACAATCACAGTGTGAATGTTAACAATTCCAATAATTCCAGCGAATCACGATCTAATAAGCGTTCTCGAAGGCCGCGTAACGACAACAGCAACGCAATGGAAATTGGCGGTAATGAATCGAACTCTGCCAATGAGGGCGGTGCTCCCAGTGGGCACAAACCAAGCGGTACTGGCCAGTCATCTTCATCGTCAGCTTCAGCTTCGCAAAAGAAGTCTTCCGGTCAGGGCGTCAGTGGCGGCGGCGCAGGTGGTGGTAACAATTCGAGTAGCAATAAGAAAAAGAAACGAAAGGCTCGGGGACAGAGTGGTTCGCAATCAAATGCTAGAGATACCCGTGAAGAAACTCCGCCTCCTGATCCAATTGATCCTGATGAGCCAACTTACTGTCTTTGTGATCAGGTAAGGCCGTTAGTTTTTTATCAACTTGTCATCCAAATAATTCTCCCTTTTAGATATCTTTCGGTGAAATGATTCTCTGCGACAACGACTTGTGCCCAATTGAATGGTTCCACTTTTCTTGCGTCTCATTGGTATCTAAACCTAAAGGAAAGTGGTACTGTCCGAATTGTCGAGGAGATCGACCCAATGTAATGAAGCCCAAGGCTCAATTTCTCAAAGAACTTGAGCGCTACAATAAGGAAAAGGAAGAGAAGACCTAATCTGTGCTTCCTTCTTCTTTTTTTTTACCAACTTATGAAGTTATTGCAGGTCTTTGATTTCAATTTTTTTTTGTACTTTATTAGGACGGCCGGAGGAGTAAAATTCGACTATGAGTGTTATTTTAGTTTATTCTTTATGTATTTCCCTCGATTTAAGTGGTGGGGTTGTGTGTTGTTTCTTTTATTTCCTTTTCTGTTAGCTCACAATCCACAGATGTAAAATAAAAGAAAAAAGAGAATAATGCAATTAAAAGTTGTATTATATGTACATTTTTAATAAAATAAAATTCATATAAATGTTTTAAGCAAATAATGTGAGTTGTATACTTTAGTGGGTCTTGGTAAAGGGTTTTGTAGCAAGTCTAAGTAAATCAGTTAATGGACCTGAGACGTATTGTGCTACCGCATTCATCTTATCATTAATTCATCACCATTTGGACTGGGGAAACGTGTTATATGAAGCTTACTGTATAATTTTACAACGTTAATGGGGATAGTGATTCCTTTTGTAATCAACCTGACAACGAAGACCTGCACTGGCATCCCAAACGTCAAGGAGAATTCTATGGATCGATGGACTGAGTACGTTAGCCTAGACGGGTAAAATGTTATATGACACTTACCGACAAGATATACCAATACTATGGTTACGTTAGCGAACATTTCTGACTCCCAATATCAAAGGCGTTCGAAACCTTGCTGAAATGACTCCAAGCGAGAGGTATGGTTTACGCTTCATTTAATTTAAAGATTGACAGATATGTTGACATTTACTTTTCCACAAAAAAAAAAAAAAAAAAATTGCACAAAATTATTAATGATCAGGTTTTTTGGGAAACGAGTTTTGAATGGATTGGAGATGAGAATCATTTTGAATGGCACAGACTCGATTAAACTGCACAACTATTGTCAAAAAGCATCAAAATATAGATGGTCGATAATTGAAGAATCTTTTTAAATACATACTTTTATAAACTTCATCCAACTCGGCCACCTGTCTTAAAAACTTTAAAACTTTTTGTAAAGAATTAAAATTTGAAAATTATAATATATATATCTATCTATGTATGTATGTTAGCTATTATACGCCTTCGTACTGCATATGTCGACAGCAATCGCTCAAACTTTCTCAGCAAGGCTCGGATTACAGCGATCTTAGCAGGAGTGTGTACCGAGCTAGAAGCCCAATATCGCGTTAAAAATAAGGTAGTGTAAGACTAATAAGTCCAGCGTAGTGTAAGACGGGACAAACATCAGTACATCGACTCACTTGCCTCAAGGGCTAAAGAAGCAGCAGGCAGGTGTGACAGTAGGACTGTCTATAACATCACCAAGGAGCTCATTGGTGGTCGGAACTCCAAACAACATTCATTGAAGAGTTTAGATGCTAACCTTCTGCTTTCGGCTCACTAGATGGAGAGATCATTTCGCTACAGTTCTTAACCACTTAGACAATGGTGGTAATGAAACTCTCCCTAATGAGTTTCCAAAGCAACACATTCCCGAACTCGCACCGGACGTCCCAGTAAAACCGAAATAACTGTAGAAATTCCACAAGAAAAGCTAAGCGGTGGGTATTGATGGCATACCTGCCGAACTATTTCCAGTGGCGCCAAACACATCGTCTGAACTGTTACACCTGCCAATACGGAGAGCGTGAGGAAATTAACAATTTCCTCAGGAGTGAAAAGAGGTATGATCGTCAAGCTTCCAAAAAATGGAAGTCTGATGTATTGTGGAAACTAAAGAGGTATATGCGTTCTACCGGCCGTAGCCAAGATATTAGCTAGAATCATAGCAGAACGCATAAAGGAACATTTAGGTTCAACTCTCGACGTCGATCGGGCAAACTTTCATGCTGGATCCTTCTGCATCGACCGCATAAACACCTTACGTATCATAATAGATCAATGGTCGAGTATAAGTCTCCACTACATCTAGTGTTTATCGATTTTGAGAAGGACTTCGACAGCTTGAATCGAGATGCTATCTAGTTGGGTTTGCGCAGGAGAGGCATCTCAGAGAAACTCAGCTATTATCAAGGCTACATACGTAGGAAGTAAGTACCACGGCACGTCTACAATGGTAACGTGTCAAGTCCAGAGTGGAGTACGTCAGGGGTGCATACTGTCACCATTGTTGTTCTTGTCCATGGAATTCGATGGACTATGACAACTTATCTTAAACATCTCGACTTTCGTGATCAGGTTGAGGATCAATCGTATCTCTAACGAACAACTTTCTCTGAGAATGGACCAAAAAGCTATAGACACACTCTCGTGATGGCAACTCCATTGCGAAATACGGCACACAAGAACAGCGGGACGCCCTAGGTAAACGTGGCGCAGGACCGTCGAAGCGGAATCAAGCTCTTTGGAAATGAGTTAAAAGCAGCTCACACGTGTTGCAGAAGTCTGAACAAGATGTCGCGCCCTATGCCCCTCATCGGGTGCAAAAATGTAAGTATGGCAGTCTACCTTATCTTTTGTTTTATAAGTTCTCGCTTGTAATTTGTTGTTGGTAAGCTAACGCAATCTTGCAATACTGGTATAGTACATTCACATCAGCCTCGTTGAGTATAGTTATCACTTAATCCTCGGCCAGGACATTAATTCCAATTATTTACCACCTTACTTTACACAGAATCTGACATTTCCCCCTTAAATGGAATATACATACATATCTTCGCCCGCCGTAAGATTACACATATTGCATAAGATGGGTAAGTCTTCTCGGTGGGGTACGTAATTCAACCTCAAAAGTTCTCCTCCCAGTCTTATTATCATCGCTATCTATTTAATTTTCGGATTGTCTCGAAGTAATAGTTTTGCTCAAGATTGTGATTGAGCCTGGCTGTATATTGTCCTATATGGAGAACCAACTTCATAATTAGTTCGTACAACTTAAGCTTTCAGTTTCAAATATCTTCTTCGCTAAATTCGATCCCAGATCCGAGATTTTCAACCAATTTTTTAAGCCAAGTTTTTCTGGGTTGCATAGTATTCAGAACTGCTTTGCGCGGCAGACGGTGAGTTGGGATATTTATGACTTTGGGTACGTAATCTGCTTTTAAGCTATAATTTCTTGATAAATAAAGGGGATAACGGAGTTTGGAGCATGTATGTAATTATGTATATGTATTCGACGGAAGGAGAAATATTCCATTCACATAGAATCGTAGCAGCTTTTCCTTGTTGTGAAATTCTTTACTTTCTCCAAGGATCTTCTTTAATATTTCCAAGCTACATTTGTAGCATTTTTAGATTTAAGAAGTTTTTATTTAAGTGTCTTTCCATGAGACTTCACTATACTGCTTAGGACAAGTCATATATGTATGTATGTGATCCTTTGTTGAGTAACCTGGAGTGAAGCAAATTAGTATCGTACTTATAAAACTCCGAGGGTATTCCATTTGATCCTGATGCTTTGTCACTCCTTAGATTACACAGCGCATATCCAATCTCTACTTGTGTTATCGATCTGTCTAGGCCATAGTTTTCAAGGCCAGAGGCCGGGTACTTAAAGCTTATACCATGCGCAACTGAGTTCAATAGGCCATCGAAGTGCTCTCAGAGAATGCTAGGACTTAACTCCCTGCTAATCGTGGATCTCCTATTAATAGTGTCTAACTCGAATTGCCTTCATCTCCTTAATATACAGAAGGTCTTGAACTTGCTATTGGCCTCAATTAACGAGTCACGAATCGATCTTTCATTACTGGTTCTAAGTATTTTAAGCTATTTGAATGAAATCTGTCTACCTAGATTTATATTTATTTATTTATTTAAAAAATAAATACAGGGTGTCCGCCGGGAACGTATACTACTTTGTTTTGCTGCCATTTTGGTAAACATTAGTCTTGACAGTTCATACTTGGCAGTCGTGAAGTAGACACGTGGCAAATTTATTATGGAAAAATATTCGATAAACCAACGTGTTTTAATCGTTAAAACATTTTATCAAAATCAATCATCGATTACTGTGACGATGAGAAAGTTACGTGAAATTTTTGGGAGAAACAACGTGCCAACAAAACGCACTATTTATCGTGTAGTGAATGATTTCGAAGAAAGAGGGTCTGTAGGTGATAGGCCCAAGCATGGGCCACAACGTACTGCAAGATCGGCTGAAAACATTACTGCTGTTCAAGGAAGTGTTTAAAACAATCCATCAACCTCAATTCGACGCCGTGCTCAGGAGCTTGGTCTTCAAAGAACAACTTTGGCCACAATTTTGCACAAGGATTTGCATTTGTTTCCATTTAAGATTCAGTTGACATCAGAGCTTCTTCAAGAAGACCATTTACGCCGCCGTACAGCCAGGATTACAATGGAATTACTGCGAGACCTCTTTCCACAATAAGTTATTTAAAAAAATGGTGATGTTGATTGGCCTCCACGGTCGCCTGATTTGACTGCTCCTGACTTCTTTTTGTGGGGATATCTGAAAAGCAAGGTTTATGCAAACAAACCAGAAACGCTTGAGCAACTCAAACAAAATATTCGTGATGAAATTAATGAAATACCGCGTGAAATGTGTAAGAATGTAATGAAAAATGTGCTCAAAAGGGCTCGCATTTGTGAGACTAGCAGAGGCGGACATTTACCTGATATTGTATTCCATACATAATTGCCGACATTAAATAAAACATTTATCAATATAAGATCCATTCTCTCTCATTTAATCAAAAATTATAAACAAACAAAGTAGTATACCTACCCGGCGGACACCCTGTATTTAGCACTAAAATCAATATTTTCTTTCATATGGATGTACATATGTATGTACATACACAATTGAAAATATAGTTAATCTTCAAAAGTGTATATGTATTCATTTAGGCCTTGTAACCTAGGTTACTAAATGTGAATGTTGAATTAATTTATAAGATTAACAACTTATATGTCAGTGACCGATGCTTCTTTTCGTCTGTCAATTTCTTTAACAATCAGTATACATTTATCTACTTTTTAATTTTGATTTACGCATGACTGTTTGTTTGTTTATCCATTTGTACTCCCACCCTCGTATACATCACAACAGTTACGCCATCAAAGTTTATTCTGACTATAGTCTAATATCAGAACACACTAGTTACTGAAATCTTTTAGGGCCGTTTTATTCACTCGAAGTTGAACATAACTTGGCCCTTAGAATCACTTCTAGTATTTGTCGTACATAAATTCTAAATGTTTTGAAAGTTTGAGAATAATTTTAAACATAAAGTATGTTGGAGTCCAATAGATGTACTTCGCGGCTTTAAAAGTGAGTGCAGGAGTCTCTGGGCACATGTCGAATTAAAATAATTGTGATTTCATGCATTGGAGGAAATTATTTAACATTTTCATTGAGCTGAAACCGTCACAAAAATTGTCAAGTAGAAAAAAAAAAACAAGATTAATTTATTGTAGTCACATAAAGAAAATTTTTTAATCTCAGTCATTTATTAGATAAACTGCCCATCACTACCTCCTACCCTTCGATCTTGACCTTGATCGGCCGCGTTTGCTCTTCTTTGTCTTTTTCTTGTGCCTCCGTTCATCTTCTGATGACGGCTGTGATGAGTGCCGTCTCTCGTGACTTTTATCTTTACTTTTTTTGCTTTTTTTCGACTTTGAAGATTTTTTCTTGTGCTTGCTGCGATATGTACTTGAATCTGAACTTCTGGAATCATCAGATTTACTTCTATTTCTGCTGGGAGTTCGCCTGTTTGAATATTTTTTGTGACTTGTGCTGCTCCTTGAATATTCATCATCGCGTTTATTACGAGATCTAGACCGGCGCTCAGTTCTACGTGGATAGTTTTCAGATTCCGATGAATTTCGATGAGATGAGACCTTATTTTTATCGTATTTTTTATCCTTTTCATCATGCCTATTTCTTGAATGATGACTAACTTCTGCTCCGTGGCTATCGGAGTCTTCCTTTTTGATGTTCTCCTCTTTTTTCATCACTATCTGGCCGTTTTCGTTCTCCATTCGTTTATATTCATCATATTTCGCTGAGTCTAGGAGGAAAACCTTTGGTAAAAAAGTTAAGCTAGCTTAAAATTGGAACTTACTTATGCATTTAGAATATTGAGCGTATTCCTTCTTAGAAACCGGCTGCACCATGAATTCATTGAACGATTCCTTTGTGCTACCTAAAGCCATTTTAACAATCACTCTCCCAGCGTGGTCATCTAGCCCCTCTACTTGACCGTATAAATCTTTGTGTTTGCCGCCCAAAACACGTACACAAGCGCCTTTCTTTATTTCGAGAATTTCATTCGCCTCTGGAGGAATCAGCAATGCTTTCGGTTTGAGAGCTTTGTCAGCACCAAGTCCCATACCTTTTGGACGCAGCATGGGACCTTCATCAATTGGTGCACCTTTCTTTTTTGGCTGATCTTTCCAACCCATACCGCGTAGCATAGCAAGACCAAACTGTGTAATCGGAATCGACTCATAGTCATCAATGGTCGGTTCCTTAGCACCATCCAATGGTAAGTCATCGACTTTAACTGGAAGTACTAAAGTTGATCCAGCTCCATCTTCATCGTCTGTTTTACCTATTTCTGCAAGTAATTCTTTAGCAGCACGTTTTTCTATGTCATCGATATTATTTCCATTTGATTCTTCTACTTTGACTTCTGGTGGTGGTTCGTTTTTATTTTCTTCGGCTGGCACCTCCTCTCCATTCAAGACAGCTTGTCTGGTTTTAAGACTTAGTAGAGCCGCTGAAGTTTTCCGACTGTCCTTTAAAGGAATTATCAAAGGTGTTTCCTCTACTTTCTCCCTGAAAATATAGACAAGCCGTATGAAACATGTTTATTAAACAAAAGATATGAGTTGATTCTCTTACTCGACTAATTGGATTGATTGCCCTTCGAGGCACTTTATTAACTCGATTTTATTTTTGTCTTCTTTTGGTGCCAATTTATTTACAAAAATATTTGATTTTTTGGAAACTTTACTAAAACCGAAGGATATTTTTTTCTCCATGTTTGACAACAATACGTTTGAGATTTCTTGGGAGATGTCAGTTTGACATTTTGAAAAAAAAAAAGGAACCTGTGGAGTACCTACGCAGTGTTCAAAAAGTTTTTCTTCTTAGCGTTCGAAAATACTTCCTTGCAGTTATATTACGTTTTGTTTTCCTAGGAGTGGATTTGATATCTACAAATTCAAAATTGTGTAAAAGAAAATGTTTGCATATCTCATGTTATCGGTACAACTACAAGACTCTGTAAATCAAAATCAAAAAATTTTATGCGAGAACATTGAAAAATTGCATGAAAAACTCCATTTTACCATTGTAACTTTCATATACAATATACATATACAATATGAAAAGTTTCATATACAATAATTTTACTAAGCAGCGTAATTATTTGGGTATAATTTCAATTATCGATTATCATTTAAAAATCATCTTGGCGAACAACTCAAAGAAGCCAAAAGGGCTATAAATTGTAAAGTGTCTTCTAAGTAAAGAGAACGTCGATTCAAGCTCCAAGTTCAAAATCTTTGAAGCCGCCATGTGGTCCATCGTATACGACGCAACACAAGTCTGAGATGTAGTGCGGCATCAAGAGGTGGAGAAAGTGCTCAAATACTTTTTAAGAAAAATATTTCACATGCCTGAAAAGACGTCGAACTACATGGTTCACTTAGAAACTAGACTGACTCCTTTGTGCATCTCCACGCTTAGGCGACACTTCCTTTATTTCTTGGTGCTTTCTAGTTATCACCTCGAATATATTACTGCAAAGCACTAGTGGATCGCTCGCAGTATGGATGTGCTGTGGTTCAGTGGTTAGTGCGTTGGATCACTGAGCGGGAGGTTCGAGGTATGAATTCCAGAAAACACCAAAAAGTTTTTTCACGGTTCCACCACTCGCGAATGTCTGACAAACGTCCGAGAGTAACAACTGTCATGTGAAAGCTTCTCAATATTTGCCTTTCGGATAAGCTGTAGGTTTCTTCCATTTGTGTGAAAAAATATAACACGCACAACACGAATGGTTGCGAGAAGCAAGGCCCTGGAACATATAAGGTCTGTTGCGCCAAATATTTTTAATCTTTTTTGTAGAGATGTGCCCATTTCAATGATGTTCATTGCTGACCCCATCCGGATGCTTTCCTGCCTTTTTGTTCCCTTCTATATAGCAATATCCGTGAACCTAGCCAAGTTTAACCGAATGGTATTTGATCAATACGTCACGACACTTGGAATATGGTTCTGTCCGATGGAAGAGGGTTACTGTCTTCTATCTATTTTTAGCAGTTTCTATGTCAAGGATTTCTGCATGGTAGTCTAAAGAATATGTCTTGCAGTGCATCCGAGCAAAACCTTTCTCCCGTAAAGTTTTTGAGCCATGCGTGATTTCTAAGTCTAGCGTTAGAACTTATTTAAACTGACTGCAAATGGCTCTTATCAAAGAAACCTTTTAGTTAAAAGGTAAAATCATATAACCATTATGAAGGTTTCATTTTAATAAATCGTTTAATTTTGACTTCCATATTATTGCGAATACTATGCCACACCCCACCAACACATTAAATTATTCTAGAAACAACCAATAAAATTCAGTGTTATTGGACACATTCCCTTCTTTCTCTTTCTTTTTCATATGACAAAAGCATCAGCTATTTCGCATCACATTTTGACATTATCGTTTTACAGTTCAGTGTATTTTTAAAACATAACCTTTCGTCATCGCCAATCGCCGCAGACAGCACGAGTTCTTCAAATTACCCCAAGTAATTTTATTTAAATTAAATTAAACATGTTTGGTGGACAACAGCCGATTTTAGTTTTGAGTAAGTTGCAAAGTTTTCACTACCACCTAATCAAAGAACTAAATGAATTTTCATTTAGGTCAAAATACAAAACGGGAGTCCGGACGGAAAGTTCAGCTGGAAAACATCAATGCGGGGAAGGTGAGTAATGAGCGTGAGAAGTTTTTTTTTTATGATCGATTTCTAGAACATTTAAGAACGTGGTAAGGATTGGGGTACATTAAAAACTTATATTTTTTAGGCAATTGCTGATGTTATTCGAACATGCTTGGGACCGCAGGCAATGTTAAAAATGCTAATGGACCCAATGGGGGGTATTGTGATGACAAACGATGGAAATGCAATTCTACGTGAAATTACTGTGCAGCATCCAGCTGCAAAGAGTATGATTGAAATTGCACGCACTCAGGATGAGGAAGTGGGCGATGGTACCACATCTGTTATTGTGTTGGCTGGAGAGATGCTTGCTGTAGCAGAACCATTTTTGCAGCAGCAGTTTCATCCTACTGTAATCATTCGTGCATATCGTGAAGCTTTAGAGGACATCATCAAACACTTGCAGAACGATTTGAGCATTCCACTGGATGTGAACAACAAGGAACGCATGGCAGAGGTTGTTAAGGCATGTATTGGCACTAAATTCATTGGCAAGTGGTCTGATTTGGCGGTCAAAATTGCGCTAGATGCTGTGGACACCGTAACTCTTACTGAAAACGGTCGAATGGAGGTCGATATCAAGCGGTATGTTACTTAAGATAGTTATCTATTGAATTGTTTATAATTTTTTTGTCATGGTATTTTAGCTACGCTAAAGTGGAGAAAATCCCCGGAGGTTCCATTGAGGATTCGTGTGTTCTACGTGGTGTTATGCTCAACAAGGATGTAACTCACGCAAAAATGAGGCGATATATTGAAAATCCACGTATTGTTCTATTGGACTGTCCATTGGAGTACAAAAAGGGTGAAAGCCAGACAAATGTGGAAATTGTCGGCGAGCAAGATTTCTCAAGGATGCTTCAGATCGAAGAAGAGCATATTCAGAAGATTTGCGCAGATGTTATCGCCGTAAAGCCAGATCTTGTTTTTACTGAAAAGGGTGTGTCTGATCTGGCTCAGCACTATTTGGTTAAGGCTGGTATCACAGCCATCCGTCGGCTTCGTAAGACTGATAACTTGCGTGTGGCACGTGCCTGTGGGGCAACAATCGTCAATCGTACAGAGGAGTTGACGGAAAAAGACGTGGGCACTGGTGCTGGGCTTTTTGAAATCAAAAAGATTGGCGACGAATACTTCACGTTTATAACCAATTGCAAGGAGCCGAAAGCTTGTACTATTCTTCTTCGTGGTGCTTCGAAAGATATTCTCAATGAGACAGAGCGTAACTTGCAGGATGCTCTTCATGTTGCAAGAAATCTAGTGCTGGAGCCTAGACTTGTCGCCGGTGGCGGTGCTGTAGAAATGGCGGTATCTCAATTGCTATCCCGCAAGCAGCTTAAAGGCCCATATACAGCAGTGGCTCAGGCTTTGGAGATTATTCCACGTACATTGGCTCAGAATTGTGGAGCCAATACCATTCGAACTCTCACAGCGCTGCGCGCTAAGCATGCTTCTCACTCTGGTGATGGTGTTTGTGCTTGGGGCATTGATGGCGAATCGGGTGATATCGTCGACATGAACGTAAAGGGCATCTGGGAGCCTTTAGCGGTAAAAATGCAAACCTATAAAACTGCTGTGGAGACCGCTATCCTGTTGCTGCGTATCGATGACATCGTCTCGGGATCAAAGAAACGAAAGGACAATGAACCCATGAATCCTGCTGCTGCAGCCGCCCAGGAATAAGCATTTTCGTTTTCTTTATTTCATCACTTACACTTACGAAAACACATCGTATTGTGCTCCATTTGCTTGTGAACAAAGAAAATCTTATCAAGAAACTTTAGTTCCGCTTTCTGTATTAATCTTTAATTTTATTATCATCCAAATTAATAAAAATGTTTTTTAACACTAACTGCAGTCTACTTGATTGTATAATCGTTCATCCATAAGTTTCAGAACCTCCAGACCGATAGAAGTAAATCCAGGTAGTAGGTACCTAGCAAAAAGTTCAAGGCATTTCGGATTCGGTGGGAGTACGTCGCAGAAGAGTTCTGAAAGAGGCGGCTTATGCGAGTGTATAATACTAGGAATACTCAAAAGGAATTTCAGCTTTTTCAGTTCGTTAAAATCTTTTCGACAATCTCTATGATGAGCTACGAACAGCACTTCGTAGGGTTGCTTTTTTTCACCTTCATTGATTTCCCCAATCAAATTACCTTGCGTGTTTAATTTAAACCAAACTATTTTATGAAGAAGACACAAATCCCACCGTGGAAAGCATTCTTCAAGTAATGCTCGTTGATGTTGTTGGGAATTTGTGCACCAAACGGCTACAATCGAATTGTAATGAATAAACTTATCTAGGGGAATGTCACCAAGCACGTCGTTATGCATCATCTGATAACCAAATTCTTGTTTGACTTTTTTAATTCGCCGAATGTACTTATTTCTCCATGGAGGGTCCATCACTACGAAATCATATTTTCCTAAGCAATCAGAAATTTCCTCAAGTTTCGATAGATCGTGATTGAAAAATTGACAACCTGGTGGAATAACATATTCCTTATTATTTAGTGCAAACTTTTGAAATTGCTTTGCGACATTAGCTCCTTTTAATTGTGGAAATATTGTGGGTTCTTCCCAAATTCGTTCAATGGTATCATCAAAGGGGGTACTTGTGAAATCGTTCCCACTTTGTTTTAATTTTGCGAGTATAGCACTGCAGACATTTCTTAACTCAGTAGTTTCTATAGAAATATTGCTATTTCCATGCTTCCTTTTCCTAGTTTTGTTACTAGCCAAATGAGTTATTTTTTCGTGCCTCGGTTTGAAGTTGAATAGATGTGATTTTAAGTGATAAGTACTGGCAGTGTTAACATTAGCACTATATGCTTCGTTTATTGATTTTCTATGATCAAAATACACTGCACCGTGGGCGGATGATTCTAGCTTTATCATAATAGGAAGATTGTAAAAGTAGTAATAAAGAATAACAATTCAGAAGGACAATATAATTTATCTCTGTGCACACCGAAATTTGCATAAGCGCCATGTACATGTGCAAACGCAAAGCATAATAAATAAATGAGTGCGTTCGTTAGGTCTGTATTTTGATTTTTGAGTAGGTAATTTGAAAAATTTTTTCACTGCAAGGGTAACCAGCTTTTTAAGCCTCAACTATTTTTTTTTGCGCATGTACAAGAGAACAGTAGGACAGACCGTAAAAATTAATATTATTTTTATAAGTTTATTAATGAGCAAATTAATATCACAAACAAAATGCAAATAATAACTACTACCAGCTACCAGGGTTTTCAGCTACATATTAGCAAAACAAGGTGACTTAAGGAACTAGCTTTATTTCTAATTATGTTCTAAGATTGTATATGTCATTGATGTTTTTCTCTGTTTTATTGACATAAAAGATGAAAAATATTTTTGTTAGAAATGCGCTTACATATATTTGTTAACTTTTTTGTATACATATTAGGGAATGACTTATGGTTATTATTGATCGGAATAAGCTGGTAGGTTGGTGGTAGTTCTTTGGATATCAGATGTTATGAGTTTTAGAAGTTTAGAAGTTTTGGAAGTAAAGTTGGTGTGGTTCGTCCTTACTCTTTTGTACGCTTTTATCTTCTGAGGTGGAATATTTTTTTGGATACAAAGCTTTTTCAGGTGCCGTGAACAAATGCCATAGAACTAACGCCATAATGGCATTAATTCACTTTCAAATGCGAATTAACGCCATAATCGACTTATGGCTTTAATTCACTTTCAAATGACAACTAAAGCCATCACTTAAATGTGAACTAATGCCATCAAATGTTTTTGAGCTCTGAAGCACATTTAAAATTTGAAGTTATTTCTCACCATATTTCAACATTTGAATATAATTTCCTAGATTATTTCGTAGATTGTTTCCTAGCTGGGTTAAAAGATTGGCTAGTTTCTTTGTGACTTCGGTTTTGGACATTCTGCTATACCACTGTACTGCAGTCTTCACATTCGTCCTGTGTACTTCCGTTGAACAGCTGCTTAGTGTTAAATAGTGCCTTTCCCAGTCTCATCTGGAAAAGCTTGATGTACTCTTGCTTGGTGAATACGCTGTTGTACTTTATACGATAATTTTAGGGTGATGGATTCTGAGGAAACTTTTGCTGTTTTCCCATTCTTCGTTCAACTCTACTTTTAGAGCAGAAGGACAAGAACGTCGCGTGAAGGTTTGGTGCTTCAATTATCAAGGGAAATTTGCTGTTTCTCTGCTACTATGTTTGCATGTGTGTCCAGGTAACTTATGTAGTCTTATTTTGTCGCTAAGATCTCTCTGTTGACCTCCAAGGAAGGACAGTTATTGAACGCAATACTGAGCCCATACGGTATACCAAGGTTGTCGGTAAAAAGAAGCGTTTTCACTGGTGAGTTATGAGCAATTTTAATCGCCATTTCAACTCTATAATATAGTTTCCTGCCATATTAGGGAGTAGCTCTTGGTTTAGCTTTACCGTTTCTCCCGTATTTAGCAATTAACTGCAAGAAATTGTGACTGTGGCAGATATTGAAGATAGCTCTGGTCATCTTCCTGAGCTTGAACAGATCCTCGTTCCACCATGTTGGGTATTTTTTTTACTAAAACTGACTGGACATGATGCCTTAAACACATCATTCATTGCTTTCTCGAAGGTTTCTATCTTCAGCTTAAGTTCTGTAGTCGAGCTGATTTCGTTAGTGATGCAAGCGATGTCTAGTTTGTGATTTCTATAGGACTTGGGAGTCTCAGGTTCGAGACAGATATCGAAGAGAATCCACTTATGATTTTCGCTATACAGAGTACTGTTTCTAGATGCGCATCATTTTTCGGGAGTAGATGATTTTTAACAAGTTGTTGCATCCTTCAAATCTTCCAAATTTTTTTTTTGGGTATTCCATTTTCGGTTGCCTGTAAAGTAAGTAACTCCCAGGATCCTAAGTTCTCTTCTAAGTGGGATTGTTACTTGTCCGATAAGAATCAATCCTTCCGTGCAGTTTTTCTTTTTTCCATAAGGACAATGCCTCCATTCTTAAACTAGTATAATTGCTACTTGCTCCTGTGTCCAATCTGATATTGCAGTTTAGGCCCTAATTAGACATTACTTTACCACACACTGATCACCGGAGGATAATAAATATGTTATCTGCGTAAACGCCAACCAAGTTTAGATTAAAGGATGGATTGGGAAGTTTTTGTATCAATGAGTTGATGTATGCGTTGTATGCAGTAGCTCAAAGCGGTGATCCTTGTGGTATACCGTTGTGCAATTAGAGTGTTGTTGAAAAGTGTCCGCCTACTTTTACATGGAAACTCCTTCCGTATAACAAAGACCATATTATTTGTAGGATTTTCTTCGAGGCTGTGGCTTTCCAGGGGTGGAGTTGACGAACGATTGATGTTGTTGTCACTCGTTCAAATGCCTTTTCTAGGTCCACAGATAGTAAGATGCCGTGCTTAGATATATGTAGATGTGCGATTTTATTTTTAAGTAGGTGGATGAGCGAGTGAACACCTGTATTGGACCTAAATGCATGCTGTCCTGGGCATAATTAATACCTATTCCTTAATATTTAAAAAACCATCTTTGAGAGAACTAGTTCTGGCAGTCTCCAACATTTTTAGGGATAGGTTTCAGCTGCCCTCTTTTCCAATCATGCAGAAAGCTTCCCGTGCCATGAATTTTATTATATATTCAACAAATCCTTCGTTAAAGACTTCATAGGCTTTTATTATCTTGTAAGATATTTTGTCTTCACATGGTGTCGTTATGTTGGCTTTATGAAGAGTACTTAGACTAGCGATGGGTCCATTCTGCCCAATAGTAGGCCCTGAGAACCTCAATTTCAGTTATCGACGACTGAACTAAACTATCCAGATATACTCGTATTTATGCATCTCGGACGCGAATGGATTCTATTTTCTCTTCATCTCTGCAGTTCCGACCAAAGTCATTTTGGGGTTGTCCTAGCCGTGCTGCATGATTGCCTGTCATGACGCCGAAAGCTGTCCAAATATCGCTGTGACAGAATGTCATGAGATCTGCGGATCCCTTTTTGTCACAGACTGGTCATAAAGAAAAACACTGTAATCATCTTTGAGTTTCAAGGACCGGTTTGTATTTCCAGTCTCGCAGTAGACACTATCACTAGTACCTACGCCCATTTTGGATCCGTCGGTATAGATAGCGTTTTAATTCCCTGTACTGACTATCACTTTATTCGAACCCTCCGTGATAAGAATTCTGATAGAGAATCTCCGATTACTCGATTACTGTTTGTTAGTTGAACGATGTAGTCCCTTTCTGTCCGGAGGCTCGATTTATTCCGCCAGTTCAGAATTGAGCCACGACCATAGAGTTGATCTAACCATTGTCCGTCATCCCTAAGTCTGAGCGCAAATTTATCTGCAGATTTGCTGCTGTAAATATCAAGTGGAAGAAAATTCAATATTGTTTCCAAGGCTGCTGTTGGTATTGATCTCATAGATCCCGTTACCCCCAGGCAGTTTGTTGAATCTTTATCACGCTTTCAAGATGATATTTTTTCTCCAGCACCTTCTACTAAATAATGGAACTGTGGGATAAAATAGGTCTTACCACCGCAGTGTATAGCCAGTAAAAAAATTTATGTTTAAGTCCCCGTGTTTTCCCGAACGCTCGTGCGAATGCATACGATCAGTTCCGTCCATACTTCGGTATTTGTAGTCCGGTATTGACCCTGTCCTTGCAAAGAGCCTTCGCTGGGTTTACTTGCAGACCCTGTCCCTTGACCCAACCGACCACTAGTAGAAGTGCGTATTTGAGTCTTTCGCTGATCACGGAAAGGAATTTTCCTGTTACAAGAATTTGTGAGATTTTTGGAGTAGGCCGCTACGTTGAAGCCGCTGTTTTCTAGTACATATTTTGACCAAGTCGTCAATTACTAAAAGCCATATAAGCAGCGATAGGCCTCCGTCTGTGATCTGTAGTTTTGGCACTAGAGTGGTTTATTTTACTCCATTTTGGTATAAATACAACTCCAACTTCAAGACTTTGAAACACATGTAGCTCATTCTGAGACACCATCCATAAATGCGTCATCGCATGAACTCAGCCAGGGCAGAAAGATTGAGTATTATATCCAACCCTGCCTGATGTGTGGATCTCTGTAATGCTAACATATGCTTATCTACATATTTACCTTCATAAGTCCATATGGAAAAATGGCTGTCACGATTGCAGTACTTTGGCCACAAGCACTATCGTTTACCTAAAGAATTTTTCTTTTTTGTTTCTCTTCCATGATAGCTTCCAATAAAGGATCGTTCCTAGATACTTGGCTTCTGAGGAAAGATTCAGATTCCGTTTAACTTTGTTAGGTAATGTTTTTTTATGTTCCTCCTTTTTGTCAACAGAACCTGAGAATCGTTTTGTTTTGGGTTTGAACCTAAACCCAACTAAGGTAATTCTTTCAGTGAAAATGCCATGGTATTGCTGATTATAGAAAGATGTTTCCCATTGATTATGAAAACTATTTTGCATGCTTATGCCATTGTTTTGTATTCCCTTGGATTTGAGAGTCCTCGGATTTTTTTTAACGACCTGAAGCCAATCTAAGAAAAAATAACGTCTCTCTTTGGAGTTCCTCTCGAAACAGATTTCTTTTCGATGCTTTTTCCGAGGTTTCAGTTGATTATTTTACATCGATGATAACTGTTTTTATCTTCATGTGTATTCCGAATTCAATTAGATCTGCTTTGAGTGACTCCTTTCTAACGTTGTTGAGAGCTCCTTCTATGTAAATACATATATATAAAAAAGCACACGAAGTAAACGCTTTGCTAGATTTCTGAGACAAATTCGTGTAGAGCTACCTCCATCGACTTTCCATTAAGGTTTTTTGGAAATGAAAGCCACTTTAGCCTCTCCCGTTTTTTTTGTATGTAATAGCATTAAACAACTTTTGAAGAAAATGAGGTTAAAGTACGTTAAAGTAGGTTAAGGATTATATCTCATTTCCAAGATTTGGCGGACGAGTGTACACCTGATGAATGGAATCTCAGCATCGTTTTCCCGATACACAAGAAAGGAGATCGACCCCAAGAAGAAATCGATAGCCACCATCGTTTTTTTCAATTTTAAGGCCACATATAACAGCATTTATAGAGACGAGCTATACAGAGCCATGTCTAGTTTAGGAATCCCTCGAAGAATAATTCTTGCCAATCAATGTTTCTTTGGGCTGAGAAGGCAATTGAGTAATAAGGCCCTATCTCGAACAACTAAGCAGACTACGTGCAAGACCTTAATCATCCCAGTCCTGCTTTATGGCGCTGAAACATTGACTCTTCGAAAGCGTATGAAGATTCGAAAGAAAAATTCTTCGTAAGCTATTCGGTCCCGTTTGCGTTGACGGTCTTTGAAGGAGAAGATTCAACGATGAAATATACAAGCGACACCGACCTGGTCAGGAAAAATGCGCATCAGTCGCTTCAGGTGGCTATGACATGTAGAGCGAATGGGCACCAATGCTCCGGCCTGCAGAGTCTTTGAATCTAGCCCGGAGAGACAACGCAGTAGAGAATGAAATCGGAGCTCAACCACCTTGGTTTGCGCAACTGGACGCAGCTAGCAAAGGACCGGGCTTACTGGAGAGGCTTGTAAGTTGAGGCTCAGGTTCACCCCGAACTGTAGCGCCACCTTAGTATGTAAGTATACTTAGAGCACTCACATAGGAACAGTAAATTAGCGTTACTTAGTCAAGTTATTTAATATAATTTTAAGCGTTCTTGTCTAGCATATAAGAAATTATTAATTCAAAAATAAAAATGTATCTAAAATAAAAAAAAACATTCTTTTCTGTTTACAATAAGGCCAAAAAAAATTAGTCAGTTATGAATAATGAAAATATCCAAATAATTTAATTTATCTTGTGCAATTTGGGAAAATGATTTATTTCAAGTGCCACCACTTGCTATAAATGTATATAAATATTTAATTTCCCATACATCACTGCATTCATAGCAAAATTTTTCAAAAATAGAACTAGTCAATAGCATTGCAATAAACTATAATTTCATATGCCGCGTAATTGAATAAACACAAGCGCCCCGAAATATTGCAATGGGCATTCCACTGACGTATGCACAAACGTGCATTTCCTCTGATGATCTGCCAAATTCCTGATGGGATTTTCTCGAAAATTTTCCAACAATATTTTTCCTTTTTGGTCATCGCAGTATTGTTTGCATGTCCGTCCTCTTCATTAATGGTTTCTCATGAATAAGATTTGTTCAACCATTCATAAAATTGTCTCTTGATCGAGAGTAAGCAAAGAACTGGTATACTTTTCAAGTTGAGGCACGCTTTGAGAATATGATGCCGAGGGAAATGCAATTAGAAATTAATAAATGCATTCATCTTACAAGAGATTGCTGAAGTTGACCGTAAGTAAGAGATGTAAAGAAATTCCACAGGTTTCGAAAATAAATTGGAAGAACTAAGCGAGTCGACAGAGGTGCTTTTGGAGGTATTGAAATAGAGATGGCAAAGAAATATTTGCTGTCAACGAGTAAGAACTTTTAGCATCGCCGACTCCGCCAAAACGTTACCATCGAGGGCTATAATTTCGAAGTAAAAGATTTTGTCTACCTGTGTTCCGTGGTAATAGGGCTATAGAGCGGCATTGACCTGATCAAAAAGTTGTGAGTGCAACGGCTGATATAGCTGGGAAACGTAGAGTCCCGACCATCAAGTCTTTTAATCCACTCCAGAGGAACAGCACAGCAGAGTGACACCCTATCTTAGTCGATGGGCACAATTGGAGAGTGACCTCAAGCAAACCGGTGTGCGAGACTGGATGAATGAATCTAGCTTGGGACCAAGCTGGCTGAAGGGACATGTTGGTTGAGGCCATAGTCGATCCCGGAATATAAGCGTCACCTAAAGAATACAAGATATATGTATGATCTTCTTAGATCCTTGCAGAAATAACTAAAGTTTTCTCTTTACAATCTTCTAAAGATCCTTTCTTTCCACTGCTCAATTAAGAAGTGCATTGTGTACGGTAGTGTTCAGAAAAGGGTACTTAATTTCGACGGATTTTTAAAATATGTGATATTTTCCTTGTGTATTCTGCTTTCTTCCTTTTTTATTAGAAAAAAGTGCGTTTTTTCAGGCAAAAGGATTCAGAAATATTTGGGAAGCTAATATTTCAAGGCAATAACTTCTGTTTTTAGGTAAGGTTAGGTACGTGGGTGGATAAGTGGAAAAGATCCACAATGCCACACTCTCGTGACTACAGACCCATCGTTATACCCATAGGAGACAGATGTCCCTTGCCCATTGGTTAACCCTAGTTCTACAGATATGAGTTCCTATGAACTAGCAAACTATCGTCCAGTTGATTTGATATAGTTCAAGATGTCATTGACTGGTGTGCTGGATAATTCTTCTAGGTCACAGAAGAAGTGTAGCCCGAGAAATTTAAATCTAAGGTGGATAAGACCTGAACAGTGGCAGAGAAAGTGGTATCCTCATTGATTTCCTCGCCTCCACATCCACGATATAGTATGTAAGCCGTTAGTGATAGTTTTTCATTTGATATCGCAGAGTGTTATTCCCCGTGATGACTCCTATCAGAGTAGAAGGGGATTTGTTGTCCTTTTGCATAATCCTGCCGGTTGTGCTCTTATCGAAATAAGTCCATATGTGATCACACAAGTATCTAGGGCTTCAATCCCAGTTTCAAGCCCCAATGTGCAAGGCGGGATTAACACCGATGTTTCGGCTTGTTCTGATGGGAACGACAAGGACCCAGTAGATCGCAACCTTGTGCTGCGTTCCAAGAATTTGAAGCTCTACACGGCAGCACTTCACAAGCTTGGATTTTATTTCGATAGCAGAATCTGCCGAGACTTAAACGGAGATATTCAGCGGAAGCAGATTGAGGTTATTCTCCAGTCCTGCAGTAGATGTGGTTCTCATGACTCTTATGGTGCCAGTATATGACGTCATCCACATAAGCGATGATCTTGACACCACTATACCTCATTTCAGTGGGGAGATTACTCCGCCTTGAGTGGTACCTCTAGAGGCGTATGTTTCTAACTTCGTGCCCTCGTGCTAGGTTATAATGTGCCTTTCCTTAAGAAATTCCACCATCCAATTAGTCAGGGTATTGTGGATATTCAGGTTTGTGAGTGTTCTATGCACCGCATCCGTTCTGACATTGTTAAATGCTCTTTCAATGTCTAAGAATTCAGCTAAAAAGTATTCTTTATATTTTAAGGATTTCTCGATTGAGCTAACGACACAGTGCAGAGCCTTCTCTACATTTTTTCCTTTGGTGTAGGCGTGTTGAGCCGTGGATATATCCTCGGAGCGAAGTCTACTGCGAATGTGGATGTCAGCTGGTCTCTCAAAGATTTGTAGTATAAAGGAGGTAAGGCTTATTGGCCTGAAGTCTTTTGCAGTGGTATGACTTGCTTTTCCGGCCTTGGGTATAAATACCACCTTAACCTCTCCCTATTTATGTGGAATATGTCTACCTATGAGACTACTGGTAAATAGTTCTGTAATTACCGGAATAATCATATACACAGTCCTGTGCAGGATGATCGGGATAATACCGTCAAGTCCTGGCGATTTGCAAGGGAGAACGATCTAATTACCCAATTTATTTTCTTAATAAAACCAACAAGTGTAATAAATTGTAATGTTGCCAAAATTTACATTGAATTTCTCGCATTGGATTCGGAAATGCCCTCGTCGTGATGCTTTCTTTTATTTATATTTGTGGGTAAAAGCTCGGCAAGGAATTTCGAAATGATTTAACACCTCTACATATAAAGTATATGTATAGCCTACAGTATTCTATATAAGCAAATGTTTTTGACCGAATTAGATGCGCATGATACACATTCATGTGGAATGGATGTCACTTAGTGAGGTGGTTATACGGTGGTCGTGTATTACAATGAACTTGGACTTGAATTTATCTCGGGACAGTTGCAGTCACTGAAGCAATTGGGGAAAATCCCTCGGTGGTTTTTATAAATGAAAATAAGTTACGTGTTAGTTTTAACTTAGTACTGCACGGTAAATATCGGAATTCGGCGAAGGATTTGTGCTCGGAGATATCTCAAGTTTTTTATCGCATCGGTAGTGAATAAAAAAAATAAGAGTTTAATAAGAGTAATAGTTTAAATTAATTAGTACCCACTAGTAACAAGCAAAATCAAATGAGGAAATAAAAAGTAAAACAAATGGCTTTTAGAAAAAAAATACTTCTGTGGTTAAATAACGTGCACATTACTTGAGATTATATTATATGTATATGTATGCATCCATATCTACAAAATTCGGAGTATTACAAATACAAAGCTAGTGTTAAAAATAAATAAAACATTTGTACATTAAGAGGCAATTGTATGTGAACTGGAAAGATGTAAAATATGTTTATGTAACACCAATGTGTTCGCCGTGGCTCAAGTGGTTAGTGCGTTAAATCGCTGAGCAGGAGGCTCGAAGTTCGAATCCCAGAAAACACCAAATACATAGTTTTTCACGGCCCCACCTCTCGCGAATGTCTGAGAAACGTCCGAGAGTAATAACTGTCAAGAGAAATCTTCTCAATTTGCCTTTCGGATATGGCTCTAAACTGTAGGTCCCTTCCATTTGTGTGAAAAAATATAACACGCACAACACGAATGGTCGTGAGAAGCTACGGCCTGGACCACATACGTTCTGTTGTGCCAAGTATTTGTATTTGTAACACAAAAGTATTCAACAAATTTCTGGCATTTTAATAACGCATTTTAAATTAAATCCTGCCGACAGAAATTCTTCACCTCTTCTTTCCGTCTTTTCATGAAAGATCCTTACTGACTTACTTAGACACTACAATTCGGGGTGAACCTGGTTTCCAACCAACGCAATCTTTAGCTAATTGCACCGAGTTCTACATCTCGGTAGAGATTCACTTCTACTTACTTGCGCGCTGCTTAAGGCGAGGTCTTCCTCTACCGTGTTTTCCTTCCTAGCTCGATTCGAAGACTCTGCGGGCCTGAGTATTTCTGTCCATTCGCTCTACATACCCTAACCATCTTTAGTGACTGATGCGCATTTTTTTTTTTGTTTTTAGTTGTTGAATCTTCTTCTCCGAAGCCCGTCAAAGCAAATTGGACGGAATATCTTACAAAAAATTTGTCTCTTAAAACGACCGAGGATATCTTCATCCGCTTTCGACAGAGCTCATGCTTCAGCGCCATAAAATAGGACTGAGAAAGTCCTAACTTAGTTGTTCGGGATAGGCCCTTACTACTCAGTTGCCTTTTCAGCCCAAAGAAACAGCGATTGGCAAGAGTTATTCTTAGTTTGATTTCCGCTGATATGTTATTTTCAGAAATTTTTCAATATCCACGCCGGATTTATTCGTCAAACCAGGCATTTCTTGGTAGTGGTCAGGTGGAGCCCATCACATCAGTTGCGGCGTTTCTGATTGCATGTTGGCAGCGTTACCACTGGTGTTCGGCACTTTATGCTAGCGGCACACGAGTCGTGCTGAGATTGGCGTTCGACAAAGATTCTGATGGTCTTGCGATTGCAATTTTTCGGCGTTAAATTTTCTCACAATAATTCTGCTTTGTTGTGGCGATTGGGATATTCGCATTCGTACCTTGGCTGCTCGGAAGATTCAAACATACGGAATACTAAGAAAAAATACTTAGAAGTATGCCTTGCGTCGATCGTAATGTGATTAATTTGGTTTATCCTTTCTTGATCAGGAGGTCACCATGTTCCTTTGTAAATATTGGAATGAGAAAACTGTGTGCTTGTAGAAAAACACTTTCGTGGCGTCACCCTTGTCCTTTTTTTGGGGCTTGAGCGCATATTAGGGTAATGTTAAGCCTTGATGCGTAGTTTCATTAGACTTTCGCTCACGTGACGGAAGCTCAATACTTCTTGCCTAAGTCTGCCACGCATGATTAATCCACATCCGAATAAGCGCTGTTTTTGTTCTCTATAGCAGGCAACAATTTTTTTGTCTACATTGGATTTCAAATTTCCTTTATACTATGTATGTCTAAACAAATGAGCGGGAAATAGTTTATTAATCTCCAGCAACATTAATTCAATCCCAGCTTTAGTTCAAGGTTATGTATGTGTTTCTTAAACATTGTGAGGCTCAATATTGGAGTGAAAAGAAGTCGTACAGTGAAATAGAGGTACAGCTCTAAATTTGGCTTGCAAATGAACTTTGAACTTTGAACTATTATTGACTTTTAGATTATTTAAGGTAATGCAAATGTCATCAGCTGATTTCTTAATGCAGGAGCTTTGTTTGTAAATAAAAAGAGTGTTGATTCTGTTCATCGATTATGTTTACTTATGTAGACCTTTAAGTTTTTTTCCGCATATTCATGATGTATTTCAAAACTTTTCGCGAGCGTTTTTTATCCAATCACAGTAACAGTGTTGCTGACTGAAATTTACAAGCATTCACAATTTCAAATCGAATGGTTGCTCTGGACCGGCCGCATCTGCCAATCCCTTCGAGGTAGGTGGCTAAACTCTATAGTATTCGCCCAGTTGGTGCCATATGACCAGGGAAACGACGACGAAATTCACGTTGAGTCAAAAACACAATTATTTGTCAAAAACTATTCTGCTCCTATTTAATTTACAAATGTCAAAGTCGTGATGACATAAGATGTCATTTCAAAAATGAGAGCATCTTCTAATAATGTGATGACTTTTGTGCCACCTTATAGTTGCTTCATTACTAACCTTGCGATATTCCTTCATAATGCCATTATCGATATCTAAGTGTGAATTTTTAGGTCTTCAGCCTTCATCATGGCCTTGAAGTTATTTTAGACCCAATCTAGTTTTATTGATCGTCAATCTTAAAACATTAAATAAATAATTAATTAAAGATGTACTTGATTAGCGTAAAAATTTTGTTGGCACAGTTTTAGTGGAAGCTACTCATTCCTCGTTCACTTCTCACTGATGCTATGATTTTTCTACAAATTCTTTGCATTTGGTACTTACTTTGCAAACACCGCTTATTCATAGAATTAAAGATGTTTACGGCTCTAACAGCATTGTGTAGAACAATAGATCCGAGCCTCCAATCTATGCTCAACTTCATGACAATAGGTCTCAAATTAAATAGCTTTACTATTTACGCAGAGAACGCTTTCTTATATCCACTAACCTAATATCTGCTTGATACGAGTGCCAGAGCTACTAGACTCTAAACGAGGGATTTATTCGTCAGACGGATAATAGCCATCAATTGGAATTTTCTTGACGAACAGCAAACTACTTGTGCGACATGGGTGCACAACCATGCGGAAAATTCTCAGATGTTCATATTAGAAAATTACCACTTTATTCGTAGCCTCTGATTCGTCACCCATTGCAGTGATGTGGTGATCTCAATTCGTGAAATATTAAGCAGAGGGTGACTTTTGAGCGGATTTTTACTTTTAAATTATGCACTGGTGCAATCATTGTATCATGTACTTATGATTCAGATTTATGACTCAAGACCAATTGCAATCGAAAGTCTGCCATCAACTAGTGCATCGACGCCAAAAGTGCTGATTAAATTAAGAAGAAACTTAAATTTTAGACATGTGCACAGTGTACTTGAATTGAATTTAAGTTCTCGGTCAGTTGCCCTATAATTTGCTCCATCAGCATCAGTAAAGGAGAAAATAATCCGGATTTAGTTCAAGTTCTTTAATGATAGTCGGGGAAATGTATACATAATCGTGCATGCATATATACAACATATTTCCATTATGGGTACTCGCAGCTAAGCAATAGCTTTCGCAACCCCCTGATTAACTAAAATTCAAGCTAAGTCCAATCAGTCGTTCATCCACCATTGCCTCTCTCTAAATCTGTATCCCACACACACGCCCATTTGTGGTAATTGTTTCACAAAATCAAATAATGTGCACGTTAGCTCAACCGACGCTATGGCGGGCTTGTTAAGAATCTGTGTGCTTGTTCCGGGCTTTTTTTTTATATACTAGTAGAATAGTCACTTGTAGTAATATATCTGAATGGTACACGTTTTAGCTTCAGATTTAGTTTGAATGGAAATTGCGACTAGAACGGTCAGAATAAATTCGAACTTGAGCTCAAGGATACTATTCGAATCTATAAGTTGTAAAAAGCGTTTGGAAGGACGGGTCCTTAAAATTAGCTTTTGAAAAAATAGCGCGTGACAAATTATTTTTTTTGACGAAAGTGATATCCTGCCGAAATGTCTGACATCGATAATATCCTCAAGGATCTACAACGATTTGCATGGCCAGATTATGTCGTGTTTATTGCGATGTTCGTCCTTTGCATATTTATTGGAATCTACTTTGGATTCCTTAAGAAGTCACTTTCCGAAGCCGATTATTTAATGGGTGGCAGAAATATGTTAGTTGTACCAATCGCGTTGTCACTCGTGGCAAGGTAAATGCATAAGTGAAAGTGCAAATCAAGTGGAAACAGAATTGTTGATTATTTATTTAATGTAATTCCATGTATAATTAAAAGCTTCATATCTGGCATTACATTGCTGGGACTACCAACGGAGGTGTACTCATATGGAATACAGTACCTTTATGTAGCAGGTGGAGTTATACTGATGGGAGTTGTAATGGGTGTTTTTTACCTGCCAGTTTTTCACGATTTAAATATAACGTCGACATATGAGGTGAGTGTGAATGTTGTTCGTGTGAATTATGCGAGCTTACGGAGCTTCAATTCAAAACAAAAATTTAAGCATTTTATAGATACTTATTTTTGTACACTCGTAATGAATAAGTGTTACTTGTTGTGAAAGTGCATTTTACTTATGCAGATAAACAAAGAATCGTATCATAATGCATTACGAGACATCGTAAAAAAAATGTGTTTTAGAAATGTTTACTACGAGTGTTTCCGCTGATACACATATTTTATCAAATACAGCGATTACACAACAATGCACATAGTTCGACCAGAAGGAAAATAATACCGATAGATCACATAAATTGTATATAAAGACTTAAATTTTGAGTTAGGATAGGCCAGTGGATACTTAGGTGAGGTGGTAGTGATTCACAACGCTGCACTCAGGTCGATACAAGCCCATTGTGATACCCGTAGGAAGCCCCTGGTTCACTCATTGCTTGTAATGAACTTGAAAACCATTCAGCTGATTTGATGTAGTCCAAGATGTGGTGCACTGGTGTACTGGAGAAGCGTCGCCGGAAAAATGTATATCTAAGGTGGATGAGACCTAGACAGTGCCGGAGTTATGTCAACGCTGATTTCGTCATCTCCACATCCTCGAAATATGTCTTCTTTTTTTTTCGTGTGGTACTGCTGAATATTATGCCTCTAATAACACCAATCAGGGTTTCCTATCCGTTAGCATAAGTGAAAGTTAGGCCAAATTTTTTTGCCTTTCTTAGTGTTTTAAACCCTACTTCGAGCTTTAGTGTGCATGGAGGGGTGTTTATCAAGGAGTCTAATTGATCTAGATCAGTTTCCGTACCTCTTCTAGTTAATTTGTTTGCCTTTTCATTACCTGACATGGTTTCATATCCAGATAACCAACAATGTGCTGTCTTCGAAGAACCTTTGGCTCTTCTCAACAGCACTTCACAAGTTTGAATTTAGTTTCAATAGTAGAAAATAGCTTTATTGCTGACTGGCTGCCGATTGAAAAGGTGATACCTTCTTGTGGTAACACAGTCTAGCGGGTAGCTATTGTCATTGCTAAAACCTCCGCTTGAAAAACACTGGGACGTTCGGGAGGCGAACTGATTTGGTTATGCAAATCAGTTTGGAGAAGATATCTGAGCTCCGTCCCCTAACTACCAGAATTTCTTATGCTGCTTAACAATGTCCTTAATACCGCGGTCCGATGCCTCTCTACTGAACCGGAGACGCTCCGTAATGTTGTGTGCAACGTGTCGGTCGCAGTTGAGTTGCCTATCCACAGCTGTCTGGCGACAGCTGACTTTATCTGATTACATTTCGACATGCCAGTTGCCTCTGCTATTCCATGATTGAGAAATTACAGACCGGATAATGTGCTGGGTGGTGTAAATGTTGACCGCTTCTGCAAGGAGTTGTCGAAGCATAAGGTTAGATATTCCGTCGATACTAACGGATTTCTTTTTTATGCATGAAGACTGCTTGAAATTCTACCTCCGATAAGAATGGGAGTGGTATCTCCTCGTCGGCGATGGCATTATTTGCCATATTATCGTGCTTGAACTCGGTGAAACCGATTTTCTCTGATCACCAGTACTGCATCTTATTTCGAAGATAAGAGTTATGCACAAGGACTCGATTTTCCAGCTCGTGGTTCGAGCAAATGTTATCATTCACCTTGTACACTTCCTGGAAAGTCGCTCCTATAGACTTTATCCACTCCTGCGGATCTTCGCCCACAAAGAAGTTGTTATTACAGACTGCGTCCCCTGGATCTATGCCTGCTGTTACAAGTATTTGCTCGTTGTTCGTTGTTCGGGGGATTCGGGTCGTTTTGATTATTCCTTCGAAATATTTTATTTATTTGCTTTCCGAATAAATGTCATCCATATTTTCAAGAAAAATTCATTGATTCAGGTCCGGTAACGATCTCAATTGACCGTGGTGAGAATTCTCGACTCATTTGTGAAGAAATAAAGTCCAAGGATGCCACCGTCAGCAGCGTGGCTGAGTGGTTGGTGCTTTAGATTACTAAGCGGGAGGTTCGCTGCCTAACTAAAGCTATTTTACCTTCAGCGTATTCTTTATATGCCTACTAAACTCAGGCTAATGGCTAAGAGCACCTTCTTTTTTTTATATAATTCGCGCGCATCAGAGGGGGTAGGAATACCCTTATGCTGATTTTTCAGGCCACGAGCGTTTGGAAGTAGGGGAAAGAGGAACAGAGGGGATACCGGTGCACGTTGGCTTTAAATGCTTGAAGGTTGTAATGATGAGGAAACACGTTACGTTAATAGGACGCAAAAATCCAGATTCCGGAATTCTCTAGATCCCAAGTATTTCAGTATGTTGGTAGCCTGTTGAGTTGTAGTTGGTGAGAGAATGGATTGTTAGAAAGAATCACCATAAAGCGGAAGTCTGATCCCGGCAAATATGACTCTAAATATTCAGCTCTATGCTGAGAGTAACTACAATTTTTTTTTTTTTTTAAATAAACCCGCACTCAAGGGGTTATGAATACCCTTTTAATGTTTACACACAGTGCGGGCGTTGAAAGGAAGATAGAGAGAGAGATAGAAAGAGATTGGTGTAGTGGTTTGAAACTCAGGTGTATTAGGTTTCACACATTAGCTCCAGGGGTGGTTGTCCAGATAACTGGGGAGATTGTTAGTTGTCATTTATTTGTTTTGCCTTCGCTTCTGATTCACAGTATTTTTTTCCCGATCCACCTGATGTCATGAGCATATCAATTATCAACAGAGCGATCAATTTCTCCAGCCGTATGACAAACCTACTGCCAGTGTTATGCCTTCGCAGTAGTGTTGTCACAGTGATGAATGCTTAAAAATTAGTACAAGTGGGCAAAAACTTATTGGAAATTTCGAGTGATGTAAATTAGTGAAGGCTTGTTGATTTGAGTGTATCTACAAAATAATCTTTCTTCTTCTTTCATTTCTCTTTGGTGCATAAATACATAATTTAGTTGAAGCAGTTTCCTTAAAATTTCACAAATCTCAGTATATACTCCACAGTTTGCTTATACATATATTTCTTATCCGGGAGATCGTGGTTTAGTCGACTATAGATGATTGCGGGGAAAGATTTAGCAGCTTCTTCTAGTAATCCACAATATCTAAATTAAACTGAATTCGAGTCATGAACTAGTTCTAGCTACTCTTCAAAGTTAGTTAGTTAGTTAGATTTGTCCAAGGTCACCCTCAAACATTAACCAGACCATGAGCCACGCAATTGGGGATTAATAGGCAGTCTTTACAGCGGGTTTTTGTAAAAGACTTGAAGATTTATCCGTAAAAATTGCAAACAGTGCAACTGCCAATCGCTCGTAAATTTTAGTGAGCTCTTCTAAACCTCGATCGCGATGAGGATGAATTTCTATTTTATTCATGTGCGACGATGCGCATTTCTACCTATGCAGATAGGTGAAGAACCAAAATTATCTCTTCTATGGCACTGACAATGTGTGTGTAATGCACGGAACTCGATGTTTTGTTCGGCGCTTACGGAGGAAAGGTGATTGGCCCACAATGTGAAAGGTGAGCGCTACAGAACCATAATGACTTCTTGGTACTGAAAATTGACGTGTGTATTGTGTTTGGAGAACATGTGGTCTCAGCAGGACGGTGCAACCACATATGTACATAGCACGAGCAGCAATGGACATTCTGAACCAATCTTTTCCCTGCAGCTTAATCTTTGCATTGGCCTGCAAGATCGCCCAATTTGGCCGTTCCATACTTCCATCTTTTTTTTTTGAAGCTTCGGGTCTAGAACAAGTCGTAGGTACCCCTAAAGGAGAACACCCAACAAGAAATGGATAAGAATTTTAAGAGAAGTCATGGAAAATGTTGTAGAATGTGGACACTCCAGTGGTAATCACTTATCCAATATTATCTTTACGACTTAATGGAAAAAATGTAAATATCTAAACAAACACAATCAACAAACAGGACCAATGCTTTTTATATGCCAACAATGTTATCATCTTAGGAATTCGAGTGAAGAGTTTTGCGCTACCATTTACTGCGTATCTCTCTTACCACACGAGACCTTATTAATATAAAAATGTTATTACTAACTTAGATAAGTATATGTTTCAAATCGAAATTACTTGAAAATGATATCGTTGATTATATTGTATGTACTAAAAGAAAGAATTATAAGGTGTTTTTAGTTTTTATTATTACAAAAGTCAATTTTCACAATAATTTTGCAATTATAACACACTGTTATCCATTAGTTTATGATACATAAGTGAACTACTTATCAACTTGTTAACTTAATGCGGCTTATGATTATTATCCACTTTGATTAAGCAATTTTGTTAATTTTCCACTTATACCACATTAACATTTTTCTAATAAATAGTAAGCGAACAATTACAGTGTTCAAAAGTGTGTCGCTTTTTTGGTTCAAACAGTCTTTAAAAGAGAAAATTTAAATTGCCTGGTGAAATTAGAACAAAAATTAAGTGATCATATTTCCTTAATTATGTAAATAATAACATAATTACAAAAGTTAAGCACAGTTCGATTAAGTATGTCAAATGCGTAATTTTGGAACGCTTAGAGGTGAAAAATTTGAAATTTGGTCCACAATAACCATTTTCACATGAAAACAAATTTGACAACTCAATCATTACTGCTATCAGTATGTTGTTTTCCTTTACCTGAAAATTCGTGAAAACTAGAATTTTTATAAATTTTAGGCAAACTTTTTTCCTGCACATAAAAAATATCTTAAAAATAAAAAGCCAAGAAGTACCGAAATTGAGTTCGGTTTGGGTGCATCGGAATTTACTACACTTTACTATTATTTCTATCATTTTGGCCCTCTTATACTACTACTTGGCTTCGTATGTTTTACGAGATTTTTGATTTCATAACTTTAAAACTCATGCATCAAAAGGTACGTTTCTTTTTATTCACTGTGACTCAATTTCGCTCTACAAAATCAATACTTATGCATATGTAATTTGGGGAAGTCTCCCAGTGCTAAAAACAACAAAGCATTTCACTTCTTTCAACACGTCAAAAATCAGTTTGCTGGCTTAAAAGCCTCGTCAATTGTTTATTATCCTCACTGAGCAGCCTTTATTTACTTGAGAAATATTACACAATGGGTGGTGTGAATAAAAATTGAGTGTGAGTGTTCCCTCAGCATTTTGGAGGGAACACTCCATTTGGTGTGAATAAGAGTAGGGTTCGTTAAGTTTAACGAAAACCCTCCACTCACATATTTTGACAGTTGAGTGTTCCCTCCATTTTGGTGTGAATAAAGATGGAATCAATCGAGTGAACACTTTAAGAAGTTGAGTGTGCATTGGAGGTAACTTCAGGAGATAAAAAAATGGATAATACTATTTCGGAAAATGAATACCTTGACGGAATAAGTGAAAAACCTTAAAAAAAAGATATCTGGAATGGACGAAGAATAGTTCATAAAAATTCTACAATTTTATTCTTGCTTGATGGAAAGAAGCCCAACTCCAGACATGAAATTTAAAGAGCAAATTTCGTTGGAAGCTATGGAAGAAAAAATTCCATGGCATTGATTTGAACAAAAAGTGGATAGAAACAAAGACGGGCAATTTTGCCATGATTTTAAAAGCCCATGACAAGCAGCTGCTGGATTTGACAGCTCTCAACTCTAGTTTTCAAACTTCAACTTGAGGGGATGAACCTAGTTAGAGGAAATTTTTTATTCACACCAAATTGAGTGTTCCCTTCAACGAAAACACTTCACTCTTGAGTGTTCACTCAGAGTGTTCCCTTAGTTTTTATTCACACCACCCAATATTCAATATAGCTGGATTTAAAATTAGAATAATTTAATAAAAATAACAAGAAAGTTGTAACCGGCACAGTTGTGAGGAACACATGGTTGTTTATCAATGATGACGGCTCAATTGGAAGTGGTAAAAAACTGTAGAGCGAGATAAATCAAGTCTTAACCAATAATATAGAATCAGTTGATAACGTTTAATTATTAATGTATCTAATGCCTACGATACAACATCTTTTCCCCCACTAACTGAAAGTTTTCTAATCCTTTGGAATCGTCTGGGCAAGTTTCTATCTTTCGATTGGAATACTGAGTGGGGGGTTTAAAGAAAATACCACCATTTATTCAGAGTTCCACGTTTCGCAAATGTCTGACAAACGCCCCGAGCGTAATATGTAATTGTAATGAGGAAGCTTCTCAATTTACCTTTTGGATATGGCTTTAAAAAGGACGTCCGTATCATTTGGCGAGAAGCCTATTTCTCCAGTCTTCTCGTTTGCCACGGTTTTCCAGTTCCCTATGCCAAGTTTTATGGTGTCTTCATAGATGCAGTCAATCCAGCATATTTTTAGGACATCTGTTGTGCAGAGTTGTATACTCAAGCCTTACTCTTTGAGGGCAGTTTGTATCTATTCTGGCAGCATATGCAGCCCATCAGAGCCGTTACGATTTCGTGAACTTCAGAATGTCTTCACCTCCACACATACATATGTTAATCCTGTCTGTTGGGCCGACGATCTTTTGGAAAATTTTTCTGTCGAAAACTCTCAGATTTCACTCAACATTGCATATCATAGTCCATATCTCGCAGCCATAAGTGAATATTGGCTTTCCTGCAGACATTTATGTTACATTTCCTCGATAATATCCTCGTTTTAAAATGTTCAAGGTACGCTTAGCAGTTACCATATGCTCCTGTATGCAATCATGCACAATTTTGTCATTTTTCAGGAGCATCCAAAGCATCCCCAATTCAGACATTATGAGGGGTTCGTCTAGTTCTGTTTTCAAACACTTTTGGTGATAATTTAATTTTATGCGCGGGATTTTTGTACGCACCACGGAAATTCTACATCTGAAAAGAGCGGTAGCAGCCTTTGAATGATGCAAATTAATTTAAGTAAATGACAATGTCATAGACTCGAGTTTACGTCCATTTTCAGCGCTCATAAAGGAGAAATGAATCGTTCCAAGATGCAGAAAGGGACGCATATGGCAAACAGATTTCAAGACCTCGACAGAGCTGCCAGCGACGTCATCTCCTTTAGACAGATTCTGTTCGCTAGTGCGGGAACCTATAGAGGCCAAGAGAGCCCCCAGCAGAAGGCTGCACATCTGTTGCGTGTGCACCTTACACTGTAGGTGCCAGGGCCTGTCGCTTCCGTTTTGCTCTGTTCGAGTTGTTCAGCATGACACAGTAATAAATTTAAACTTTAAGAAGTGCTTTATATAATACAATGACATAGCGAGATGAATTATTTTGTGTAAATCTCAAATATTCATCATCCTTTACCTTACATATGTCTTATATCCCCTTGCGGGTCCTAGGGCCTCCACAACGCGTACGCGCCATTGTGTGTGGTTTTTTTTACAATGTGCCTCAGCTCTCCCCAACTCTTTCCCAGTTGCCGTGCTTCCTGTTCTGCGCCATGTACTCCTAGGACCCTCGCGTATTTTGCCATCCTGAGTAAGCGGATTCGATTGCATCGGGTGGTTAGCTATGGACCTGTCCCCCTTTCGGAATGTGTGACCAATCCACTGCCACTTTCGTCGTTGTATAACTGTGCCTATAGGTTCATGACACGTTCTCTGGTAAAGCTGTTCGTTCGAGATACGGTTCAGCCAGAAAATCCTTAAGATGTTGCGTAGGCACCTATTAACGAACGTTTGCAGCTTTCTCGTGGCAGTAGAAGTCACTCTCCAAGTACCACATCCATACAGCAGCACGGATTCAACGTTGGAACGGAACAGCCGTAGCTTGGTGTTTAAGTGTGTCTATAGGTTCATGACCCGTTCTCTCGTTCGAGATACGGTTCAGCCAGAAAATCCTTAAGATGTTGCGTAGGCACCTATTAACGAACGTTGGCAGCTTTCTCGTGATAGTAGAAGTCACTCTCCAAGTACCACATCCATACAGCAGCACGGATTCAACGTTGGAACGGAACAGCCGTAGCTTGGTGTTTAAGCTAACTGCATTACTATACCAAATCGTGGATAGCACCGCAAACGCAGATTTTACCTTGCATATTCAGCTGGCTATATCAAGTTCGGTTCCGTCATCGGTTGAGACAATACTTCCAAGATATTGGAAACTCTCTACTCTCTCAACCGTTTGTCCAGTAATGCATATATGTATGAGTTGTAGAGTTCGGTCTTAGGCTGATCTTTTTTGTTTTAGCCAAGTTAATTTTCAGCTAAACGACGTCTACTTCCCTCTCCACATTTGTTGTCCATTATTCTATTATATAATAAGCATACATCGTCAGCGTACTCCAGATGCTTGAGTTCGGATGTAAGAGTCCATCGAATTCCTCCGCATTTAGTACATCGCTAATCACCAATAAAAATAATATTGGTGGCAGAATGCAGCCTTGCCGAGCCCCATCATCATCATCATCGTGGTGTCCACTAAACCTGGCTTTATTTTCATTTGGTACAAGATTCTAATCGCTTTACCTTTTTAATATTTGAGTTATTTACTTCTTGAATTAGACCTATGCCAAGGCTGTAAATTTAGGAAGTTTTAAACACCACTCTGCGTCACGTTTGTCGTCATCTTGGTCTTAACGTCTATGAGTAAGTTGAACAATACATAAATAAAAAAAATAAAATTTATCTCACTGAGCTTTTATTGTAGATGTTTGTACATACATATAATACAGTGAAAACAAATTTGGCAAGAATCTATAAGAATTTCATTAACTTTAGCGCAACCATAGGTGCGCGTCCAAGAATTTTGATATACACGTACAGATGTAGATGGTAAATCGTTTTTTTTTTTTTTTTGATAAGCAAGTACTAAATGCATACAAGTAAACAATAAGTCAAGTGATTCGTCTGGTAAATAAAATAAAGATAGATGTCGTCTGCCAATCGGAAACTAATTTTAGAACGCTTGGATTCGCACGAATATTTGTTTAGCCGTGCTTAGTAAGGGTAATTTTACCGATTTCTTTATTATCAAACAGAATCCTGTGAGCTTTCTCTTCTAAAGGTCAATTAATTAGCTTGTTTGCTGCCATGCTATCACTATGAGAGCACTTAACAACGTCTGATTAATACTAAGTTTTTCAGCGGGCGCTTTTATGATGTATTATCGAATAATAATCAGTAATTTTCAGGGAAGAGGGCCGTCTTTCCTGAGTAGGTTTAAAGCACACATGTTTCCCATAAGCAACTGGCTAATTGTTCTATATTCACTTTCCCATTTACTATTTCTGAAATTTTATGAAGATATCATAAAAGGATAGGAATGAAAATCACTGCTACGAAAGAGTTCGAATTATGTACCTACATTAGTACATGATCCTAAAATGGACAGTGCAGTAATAGCAGTTGTCTTTTCAATGAAACTAAACGTATCCAAATCCTCGCGCCTTTCCAATTTATGCAGCTTTTACCTGGTAATTAGGGAAGTGTGTAAGTAAGTTACTCATGGACAAATCGCTACCCAAACAAAACATAGGTACATATCTTCGTTGACAATCAGGCTATAATTAAGCCAAACTTGTTAAGGACTGCAAAGAGACACTATCCCGAGCTAGCCGTCGTTTTAAGATTAATTTCCTCTGGCTTACCGGCGATTGGAATATACTTGTAGGGGGAATTAAAAAGCCGACGAACTGGTCAGACGTGGGTCCTTCGCAAATCATCTGCAGAGAACATTTATCCCCCACTAGGATAAATGTGAAGGGAAAAATCTTCTTGTACTTTACCTCATAGACAGAATATTGGTGAACGAATTTGACGTAGTGGGTCATTTTCAGAAATGATTTGACCTACATATAATAAATCCAGAATACAGAAACTTAGATATAGCACACGTACAGACATCGCTAGACTAGTGGCCATAAGTAAGGTTCACTGACCATTAGCGCACATCCAAAATCATTTTGAAATTCCATCTTGTTAATGGGTGGTGTGAATAAAAATTGAGTGTGAGTGTTCCCTTAGCATTTTGGAGGGAACACTCCATTTGGTGTAAATAAAAGTAGGTTTCGTTAAGCTTAACGAAAACCCTTCACTCACATATTTTGACAGTTGAGTGTGTTTTGGTGTGAATAAAGATGGAATCTATCGAGTGAACACTTGAAGAAGTTGAGTGTGTATTGGAGGTAACTTCAAGAGATAAAAAAATGTAGAATACTGTTTCGGAAGAAGAAGAAGAATACCTTGGCGGAATAAGTTAAAAACACTAAAAAAAGCAAAACTCCGGATGTGAAAATTAAAAAGCAAGTTGCTATGGAAGAAAAAATTAAAAAAAAAAATTCCATGTCGTTGATTTGAACACCTCGCAAATCAGGGAAAAAAATTGAAAATATGAAGGCACGCGTCGAAGCAAAAGGGGAAACAAAAAGGACGGGCAATCTTCCTATGATTTTAAAAGCCCATAATGAGGAGCTGCTGGATTTGACAGCTCTCCACCCTAGTTTTCAAACTTGAGGGGAAGAACCTACTTAGAGGAAATTTTTCATTCACACCAAATTGAGTGTTCCCTTCGGCGATAACACTTCACTCATGAGTCATGAGTGTTCACTCGGAGTGTTCCTTTAGTTTTTATTCACATCACACATTGTATATACATATATATGTAAATAGATCGATCAATATCTGCCTATAAATTCTTGTTTGGGTTCTGATTGGACCACTGGAACGGTATTTCGAAAATATATTGTGTATTAAAGAGAATGCAAAGACTTACTTATATAAGGGCGACCCGTGAAGAGTCTCGGTAGCATTCTCAAAAGCGCTAAATAGATTTTGGATGCCATTCTCCATGTGAATAAAACTGAATCTGTCATCTATCACTATGCCCAGGGACTTGATGCACTTCTTTGTGTGCAAAAAGTTGTTTCCGACTCTTTCTTTAAGTGATTCTCTTGTCTTGGGGCTACTAATAAGCTTTGCTTCCATCGTGTGTTCCACTTTTGCCAGTTAATTCATTCTCTCCCTATTTCGTCATATTATTTCTGGTCCGTCGGGTATTCGCAATCTCAGAACATATATTGGGTGCATTCATATTTCGCAGCGCCCATAATTCAACTAAAGTGAAGCTATTTAAAATATTGTGTCTGGGAAATTTCTGATCAAGTGTCAAATTTTGACTTCAACCTCAACGAATACGGTTACGTGTTTTGTAAATTAAAAGATTTGGAAGATGGCAAAGAAGTTGATGTTCATCTCATGCAATAAATTATACCTAGTCAGTTTTAGATCAACAGAATCGGACCCTATTACAGCAATATCGGGCTTGGACCATTGATCTATATCCTTACAATAAATGATGTTGAACATATCATTCGGAATTCTTATCTATTGGTCTACGCTGATTAAATGAAAATCTTTGGGCGTACATCATCTGTCGCTTATTCTCGCCTCCTGCAGGATAGTCTTGATAGTTTCTCCATCTGGTATAAAATAAATTTCGTAGAACTTAATGTCAATAAATGTCATTCCATTACCCTTAAGTGTCTCTCACTGAGTTCAAAGAGTTCTCTGACCGCTTCGTAAAAAAAACCCTCTATCTCACCTTCGTTAGATCCCTCCACGCCAAGTACGGTCTCTGTATTATACTGCCCATACCATGGGTTTCGCCTTACGTGGTCTGTTTTAGGCTGATAACCTTAATCTGCCACCCTATGTGTACTGCAATTTATTGGTGTCCTTTTTCTTTAACTAATCGGTGTGATTTCTTATGATTAAAAACTAATTTTAGATTTTAGAAGATATTGGGTGGTGTGAATAAAAACTAAGGGAACACTCTGAGTGAACACTCAAGAGTGAAGTGTTTTCGTTGAAGGGAACACTCAATTTGGTGTGAATAAAAAATTTCCTCTAACTAGGTTCATCCCCTCAAGTTGAAGTTTGAAAACTAGAGTTGAGAGCTGTCAAATCCAGCAGCTGCTTGTCATGGGCTTTTAAAATCATGGCAAAATTGCCCGTCTTTGTTTCTATCCACTTTTTGTTCAAATCAATGCCATGGAATTTTTTCTTCCATAGCTTCCAACGAAATTTGCTCTTTAAATTTCATGTCTGGAGTTGGGCTTCTTTCCATCAAGCAAGAATAAAATTGTAGAATTTTTATGAACTATTCTTCGTCCATTCCAGATATCTTTTTTTTAAGGTTTTTCACTTATTCCGTCAAGGTATTCATTTTCCGAAATAGTATTATCCATTTTTTTATCTCCTGAAGTTACCTCCAATGCACACTCAACTTCTTAAAGTGTTCACTCGATTGATTCCATCTTTATTCACACCAAAATGGAGGGAACACTCAACTGTCAAAATATGTGAGTGGAGGGTTTTCGTTAAACTTAACGAACCCTACTCTTATTCACACCAAATGGAGTGTTCCCTCCAAAATGCTGAGGGAACACTCACACTCAATTTTTATTCACACCACCCATTGCCACATTTTCATAACCTCTCTTATAAATATTTTATTTGCATTTATTTTCAGTACTTAGAGAGCCGCTTTGACCGGCGCCTGCGAATGTTTGGCTCCGTAATGTTCACCATAATGAACGTATGTATTTACATAGTCGAGTGTATCCATTCGTCATTGAGATTGATTCGAACCAAGATAAATAATTTATAATTGCGTTCTGAATTGAGTTCAGTGATTTATTTTTGTACTTCTGATTTTGATTTTTTTTTAGATTGGCTATTTACCAATAGTGATTTATGTTCCAGCTTTGGCCTTTAACCAAGGTATCCCGTACATTTTTATTTATTTATCTGTACTAAGCCACAAAAATGTTATTCTTATATCTACTTACTTACTCTTATTGATTTCAGTTACTGGTGTATCGATACACACAATTACACCGATTGTTTGTATAATTTGCGTCTTCTACACAAGTCTGGTGAGTTATTTCGTTTCAATTTTCGTTAAGTGAAATCTAAATTTTTATGATATAATTTTTGAAGGGTGGAATTAAAGCTGTGGTGTGGACAGATGTTGTGCAGACAGTTTCAATGGTGGGTGCACTGGTATTGGTTGCTATTAAAGGCAGCTTGGACATAGGTGGAGCTTCAGAAGTTTTTAAGCAAGCATGGGACACAGACCGTTTTGAAGCACCAGAGTAAGTTAGTATTATTTTTTTTTCTAGCTAGCATCTATGTGAAACTAGCGTTTATATTGATTATTTTTTATTGCGCATCCATTCGATGTTCGAAATTATTCGGACCAATAAGTCAAGAAGATACTTCCATATCGTTGTATCAATAGGCACCGTTGAAAATTGTTGAGGTCTTTCTTTTGATCGATAAATGCAAAAGTCCTCAGTCGATTTCATAAGGTAGTTACTTTGTTGGTTCTGTCGCGCAAATAATATCGGCCAAGTGGCCATCGCCAGAGCTGATGCACATTCGGGCCCATTCTACAATATTTTCCATGACTTTTCTCAAAACTTATGGCAATGAATTCTCCACTTCTTGTCGGATGTTCTCCTTTAGGGCCGCTAAGGTCCGGGCTTGTTCGAGACTTGTAACTTCAAGAAACCTCAAGCAAAGATGTTTGGAAAATTCAAATCGGGCGATCTTGCGAACTAGTAAAAATCGCCTAAACGGAAGACTAAGCGGGCGGGCAATGCTTGTTATAAAATGTCCAATGCCGCTCGTGGTGTGTGTGTGGTTGCACCGTCCTTTTGTTGGTGTCAAATGACCAGAGAAAAGATTAAGAAATTTGGGTTGAGCCAAAACTGACAGATTATTTGTCGAAAACATTGTCTCAATTATTTCGTGTTCTTGAAGAGTATAAGAGTATAGCAATCCAAAAAGGACACTGGAATTATTTCGTCCATAAGACCTAGAGTGGAGTTTTATATAAAATCCACCGGTATCCCATCAAGCTTAGGGGCTTAGGATTCTAACCGCGAACCTCCCGCTAAGTAATCTAACGCACTAACCACTGAGCTATGGCGCCCGCTAATATAATAAGAAGTAATAGAAAAGTCGAACAAGAAGTGCTTAACTGAACGAAGAACAAGATATTGGCTGTAGCTCTATATACAATACCGTAAATGTACCGATTGCACTGTACGGAGTTGAGATCCTGCCATTGAGCTGTTTCCAGGCCACTGAATTGAAAATCATCAGAAGATTAGCATAAAAAACAATAAGAGTCGGAATCAGGAACGAAAGAGTGAGAGAAGATGTCGGTCAGACTTTCTCTGACCACATTAGAAGAAATTTAAGACAAGCAATTTAAGTGGTATGGTCATACACAAGGGATGGATGATGAAAGCAAGGCCAAACCTGTTCTGAAGTAAGAAGGCACATCACATAGAGAGAAACCACAGAATACCTGGGAATAGCAGATACAGGCACTCAGGTTGAAAACGGGCAATACCTTCTCCTAAATGAAACACAACAGCCGGGTCGGGTGATAAAGATAATGAAGAAGAAGAAGTTTGCTTAGATATCCGTAATCAAATCTGACCTGCATATTAAGTCTCCTTCAGTAATTTAGACACATTGCAGAGTACTTTCTTAGTTCTGTCTTTGATGACCAGATTTTACGTTCATAAATTTTACTTATGCTGTTCAAACTAAATGTTTTTTTTTTCCTTATTTAGCTTCAATCCAAATCCAACAGTACGCCACACATTTTGGTCCCAAATTATCGGTGGTGTATTCTATTGGACTCAAACGAATGCTGTCAGTCAAAACATGATTCAACGGTATCTGGCATTGCCAACACTGAAAGCAGGTCGTCATGCACTTTGGATTTTCGTTGGAGGTGTCATTGTACTCATGCTTCTGTGCAGTTATAATGGATTGCTCATATATGCCACTTATAAGGATTGTGATCCCTTAATTACAAAGGTAATGACAATAGATATATATATTTTTTTTTAAATAAAAAATGTTAACAAAATTTAAAATTTCAGCTGGCCAAAGCACGAGATCAATTGCTGCCTCTTTTTGTAATGGACACACTTGGAGAATTACCTGGACTCACAGGACTCTTCATTGCCGGAGTATTTAGTGCAGCTTTGAGCTCTCTATCAACATGCCTTAATTCAATGTCTGCCGTTGTGCTCGAGGATTTCGTAAAACCATTTGTAAAGCGACCACTTTCTGAATCTGCAATAAATTGGATTATGAGATCTGTTGTCGTAGGGGTTGGAGCATTGTGCGTTTGTCTCGTTTACGTTGTCGAGAAAATGGGTACTGTACTCCAGTTGACCATGAGCTTAGAAGCGATTACAAATGGACCACTGTTTGGTATATTTACGATTGGAATCTTTATGCCTTGGATAAATGGCAACGTAGGTGGACTTGTATTTATTTCAAAGTAAATGCTTTCTACTATTTCTGATTAACAGAGTGCGTTATTGGGTGGTGTTATTGGTGTGATTTCTATGTCATGGATCAGTTTGAATGCTCAATGGGCCATAGCCTCTGGTGCTATGCAATTCGAAACGAAGCTGTTAACAGTTGATAATTGTCGTTACGACTTTAACCACACTGTGTCAGTTAGCCCTGTAAATTTTTCAACATCAAGTGCAAAAGAGTAAGCATATTAATAGGATATATCTGTGCAGTTTTACATTTTTTTTATCGATTTTTGTAGTGATATCTTTCCTCTCTATCGCATCTCGTATATGTGGTATACATGCCTTGGTGCCTTAATTACAATGGCAGTTGCATTTCTGTTTACCTTCATATGGGGCGGAAATGACCCACGAGACGTTGATCCTTCTCTATTGACACCATGCATAAGAAAGAAGTTTAAATGCACAAAGAAGTGCACTTCAATTGTAAGTAGTGTAAAAAAAATTACATTCTTACATATATTAATGCATTTGACTTTCTTACAGAATGGATACGATAAAAACATTCCAAAATCACACTACAGTACTGAATCAGCACTTTGATTATAATTTTATATTTATGTTTTTAAAGTTATAATTTGATTGTATAGAATATAGATTAAGTCAGTTATTTAAGTATGTGTCTAATAAAACCTTAAAATGTGAACAAATTCAGTACAATTTACATTTCCTTTTGTAATTAAAAAATTATCAATAACTTGGTTCTCAATACACCAAAAACAATGCATGGATTGAATTCTCCCAATCACATGGAGACTCTTAAGTAACCCGCCAAGCTTAGAAAATTCGTATCTAAATGTCATACAAACCCATCAGCATATGCTGCGGCATCCCTGGAGCTTTAGTAAACACCAACTTTTCAGACCACAGTGACAGCCATGTGGAACAACTTAGCTCCAATTGCGACCAAGTTTCAGAAATTGCGTGAGAGACGTTCGAAATAAACTCAAGAAGACATGGATGACCATTGCAACGCTATGAAAAATGTTTTTGTTGCTGGGGCAGTTGCCTACACTGGTATAAGGCAGAAAAGTCACAGCACCTGGCTATCAGAAAATACCTGGAGACGGATACAAATCCAATGTAGAATCAGAACAATTAACGGGTGTAGTGCTTGGAAGGTTGCCCATACTGTTACTCGAAAGCTGCAAGCCTTCGTAAATAGATGTCTATATACAGGGTGTCCGCCGGGAACGTATACTACTTTGTTTTGCCGCCATTTTGGTAAACATTAGTCTTGACAGTTCATACTTGGCAGTCGTGAAGTAGACACGTAGCAAATTTATTATGGAAAAATATTCGATAAACCAACGTGTTTTAATCGTTAAAACATTTTATCAAAATCAATCATCGATTACTGTGACGATGAGAAAGTTACGTGAAATTTTTGGGAGAAACAACGTGCCAACAAAACGCACTATTTATCGTGTAGTGAATGATTTCGAAGAAAGAGGGTCTGTAGGTGATAGGCCCAAGCATGGGCCACAACGTACTGCAAGATCGGCTGAAAACATTACTGCTGTTCAAGGAAGTGTTTAAAACAATCCATCAACCTCAATTCGACGCCGTGCTCAGGAGCTTGGTCTTCAAAGAACAACTTTGGCCACAATTTTGCACAAGGATTTGCATTTGTTTCCATTTAAGATTCAGTTGACACCAGAGCTTCTTCAAGAAGACCATTTACGCCGCCGTACAGCCAGGATTACAATGGAATTACTGCGAGACCTCTTTCCACAATAAGTTATTTAAAAAAATGGTGATGTTGATTGGCCTCCACGGTCGCCTGATTTGACTGCTCCTGACTTCTTTTTGTGGGGATATCTGAAAAGCAAGGTTTATGCAAACAAACCAGAAACGCGTGACCGCGTGAAATGTGTAAGAATGTAATGAAAAATGTGCTCAAAAGGGCTCGCATTTGTGAGACTAGCAGAGGCGGACATTTACCTGATATTGTATTCCATACATAATTGCCGACATTAAATAAAACATTTATCAATATAAGATCCATTCTCTTTCATTTAATCAAAAATTATAAACAAACAAAGTAGTATACCTTCCCGGCGGACACCCTGTAGTATCTAGTATCATTTAAGAACGGGTCAAGAACCTATAGATGTCATAATACGGAAGAGGAAGTGCTAATGTGATTGGCAATACTTAACGGAGTGAAAACAGCTCCGAAATATACTATGCAGTGGAGTCCATTCACATTCGAGATTACTTGGAAATAGCTGGAGAGCTGCGACACATTACAGAAATCCGAAAAAGATGGTTGTGATGCCCTACTATTATTCTGCCTATTATGCTGTAGAATTTGCAAGACAAGGCAATTGCGTGATCCACAAGTGTAGGAGTTGCTTGCATTTAAACTATGTTGCCCAATCCTAAATACATGTTCGAAAGTGTGTCGGCGAGGACATGAATCCACGATAGATTTTAGACTTATTAAATTCACATCAGCAATATCTTAGATATATCATTTCTATCGAGATTGTAGCACGCATATTCCGAAAGTAGATCCACAGAGACGGCCATGAGGTTGCACGCAAGATGGGAAAAATGCTGTATTGTGAAGAACACGCTTTTGCCAGGGCCCAGAAAACTGAAATAATCCGATTTACCAAGACCCAAAGGATGTACACAGGTGTTGTACGTGACCCTCTTTAAGTAAGAAATATAAATATCGATCATATCATAAGAGTCCAAAGATGTAGAACAAATTCTATAACTACAATCCTAAACATTTTACACGTCGATCTACACATTAAGATACAGCTGCATACATACATACATATATGTATGTACGACTTACTGCGAAACCGCCTCTCTGAACTTCAGTAAACGTTTCTCAGTAATACTCCGAACCAGACTAGAATAGAAGAATGGGAGAGTAACCAAGGACTACGACACTACTATTTATATAGACCCGACGGGTCAATAATGGACTGCGGAGACGGCGCAGGCACTTTTCACGTAAATTGAATGTGTCGATGTCCTTTCGCTTTTCGACTATTCCAGTGTCTTCCAGGCTGAGCTTCTTGCCCTTTTCTAGCTCTGCATATTGCGAAATCTTTTTACCATTTTCCAAAACATCGCTATCTTTACTAATAGCCAAGCTGCAATCAAAGCTATTAATTCGGCTACTACACCATCCAAACTGGTAGAGCATGGCCAAAAGAACTCAACTTTTTATGTTCCCAATCAATTACGACCACCATCGGGGTCTCAGGTCATAGTAATTTTGGGGGAAATGAATGAGCAGACTAGTTGGCCAGGATAAGATAGAACACCATGCATCCAAGCTAGGTCTCCTCTACAACACGTTTTGTCGTGTCTATAGAGAGGTACAGACTAATGCACTTTTTCTGCAGATGCATGCATTGGGTAAGCCCATTTCTCACACTCTTAAAGAGTTACCTGGAAAATGGATTGAAGAATTCGCCCTTTTTCTTAACTCCGCTTGTTAATTCTTTTACCCCTATACAATACATTCAATTTATCATATAATATTCTAAAAAAATAACTAGTTTCCATGATTTTGGAGTATCAAAATGGTGCATTCCATGTATGCATGGAAACCACCATTCCTACCTACGATTAGGTAGATATTTATATGGGTACCTTGTAACTAATGTAGTCACTGCTCTCTCAGATCAACAGCTTGGGTCCATTATACCCATTTATTTAGCCCGGGAATACTGAAAAGGATATACATAAATCTCAGGAGGTCCATCTCAACATTACTTCGCTCCTCTAGTTCCGAGAAGAAGTAACCACCAAGAGTCTTCATTTTTCTGACGGATAGGATAGCAAAGTTACACAGCATGTGACGAATAGATTCAATTTCTTCCTCGTCCCTGTAGCTTCTGCATTACTTTTTGTGCTAGACACTTAGTTGTTCCGTTTGAATACCAATGGCACAGTGCCCAGTAATTTTTCCGGAGTTTCACCAAAGAAAATAGAACAATTCTTGCTAAAGGTTAGCCACAGTGTACTGGCCGCTGCCCAAGTTTAGATAAACCCAGCGTCGGTTTATCTGGCCCGCAATATCCAAATGACCTCACACACATCAAAGGGTCAACACATGGGTTCTAGAGATCTCATTTAGAAGCAATTTGCAGATCTTCACAAGTACTTGGCGCAACAGTTATATTTTTTCGCACAAATTGAAGAGCATAATGTTTAAAGCCATATTCCAAAGGCTTTTTTAGAAGCTTTCTAATGACTGTCACTACTCTCGGGCGTTTGTCAGACATTCTTGTGTCTAACGCACTAACCACTGAGCCACGCGGCCCACTTCTCGCTTCTAGCTATAAATACGTTATAGTTTTCTTTACCCTTATCCCGTTATGTGATTGTTAGGAATTCCCGGTTCTTGGATTGAAGGCTGCTCCTCCATAAGTGACTGTGCTCCGATGAATGTTTATTTGTTCCACCTGCATCGATTTTCGCAATCTCAACTTCCATAGCGTTAGTTGCCTCATTTTTCTCCGCATGATGAGTCCGCTTTATGAGCTTTAGAGTTACCCCTCCCGCTTTATAAGACAGTCTTAAATTCTTCCAAGAGTGAGCCGGGCATTTCTTTCTCCCCAACTACCTCCCAACTCTTCATATGGACGTTCTGAGATGATAATGTCCGCCAACTTGAACTTTTACTAAAGGAGTTGTTTAGTGATTATAGATTTGGACTTCTTGGGTTTTCGCGAGAATCCGCCGAAGCGTGAAAATTTGATCGACAGTGGGCCCTCCTGGCTTGAAACCACACTGAATCAGGTTATTGACGACGGTTTCGGGCCTTCACATAATATGACACATAAAATCTTGTACGAAAGGAGAAACTTTGTTGTTGGCAAGTTTGGCCTTGATGAGAATTCTTTTAAGACATTCACATTGATGCCGAAAGCTCAAACAAGGATCAAGGGCGGTTTGTTTGTTTAATAGAAAAAATATTTAAAGGGAATAACTCACTATTACAACAAAACCTCTAAAAGCAACGAAGAAGCGTCTTACAACAGTAGGTTTTAGTCCGATAAATAAGTTTTTAAGTAGCACAGTAAAAAAGAGATTTACTGGTATGGTTTTATCATATTGCTCACAATCAGTAAGGATGCTAACATAATACCTAAAATCCGAATTCATGGACAGGAATCATAGAAGATAAATCATCCGCCAATTGTATTACTTTATTCAACACTTATTGCAATATTTTCAAAGTAACTATTTATTGTTATTGGATCTTAAAATAAAAGATGTTCCTCTTATCGCTATCGCTTCAACTATTGAATTCGGATTTCCTGAAAGTGGTGTTGGAATAACACTTGCATCAATAATTCGCAGTCTTTTTATCCCATGAACTCTGCAAAAGAAAGAATAATTTTTTTAAGAAAAAACTATGTTTTGACATACGTTTGTATGTATGTACCTTAGTTTCTGATCCACAACACTATCGACTGGTGTTAGTCCCATTGAACAGCTTCCCCCCGGGTGATGTGAACTCAATCCAACGTGTCTTAAAATGCACTCCAGATAATTATCCGATGGTTGATTCCACTTAAAGTCCCTTTCGAAAGGACCAAAATTGGAGCATTCCTTAATTTTAGGCCAATGGATCTTTGGTTTGAGTATTGCGAAAGCATCTGAGGTTACAATTTTAACCCCCATACGAATGGCACGAATCATACAATTGACATCCTCTTCTTCAGCTAAGTAGTTAGGATCGATAAGTGGGTTTCTCCGAACGTTATTATTTCGCACTGTAACAAAGCCTCTCGCCTTTGGTTGATAGCATGTAGAAATTAAAACAAATCCTTCTTGTGTTGCATTGTAGTACAGCGGGAATAACGCTCGAAAGTGTTCTTTTTTAAAGTTCGAAATAGACATAAGAGCACTCTCATCGATGGCCCCCACCCCAAACAACATTAAACCGTTTTTATCGTTCAGGATATCAATGTGACCGATCACTCCAAAATTCCCAAAGTGTCCTTTGCCAGCAGTTAGATAATCGAAGATTTCTCTAAAGCTTAGTAATGCATATGCATTAATACTTGCCTGTTCAGAAATCGATACAAAAAGTGGTAGATTCATGTGATCGTATAGGTTCTGACCAACTTTTGGTAAATCGAATTGCATTGGTATTCGGAGTCTTTGGAGCTCGTCTTTTGGACCTACACCAGATGAGAGCAGAATTTGAGGGGTCTGATAGGCTCCAGATGAAAGTATAATTTCTTTGCTAGCGCTTAACTCGAACTTTGTCTCCTTTCCATCATCGTCCTTTACTCCTATAGTCACAGATTCGGCTATACCATTTTGTATGTTTACTCGATGTACCATTGCATTGGTAATAATCTTCAAATTCCATTTGCCATACACAGTTTGTAAATATTTTTGATACACTCCCCAACGGTATCCATGCTTGACGGTGTATTGAGCTCTTCGAAAGTTCCATGGTTTGTGCTCGAAATCAGTTTGGGCTCTATCAAAAGCTTCAGCTAGTTTTGAGTACCGTCGATTAATTTCAAAGAATTCGGCTCGTTTTGGTTTGGCTGCATCGATAAAAGGTTTTATGCTGTTAAAGGACCATTCTGTTAGGCCCATTTGAGCCCAGTAGTCGAAATCCTTTTCATTTCCATCGAAATGAAGCATGTAGTTAATTTGCGATGATCCACCAAGGCCTTTTCCTCGTGGAAATGCTTGTCGCTGTAAAATCGTAAACGTGAATAATTGAATAAATGAGGATACAATTACTAGTACTTTAGAAGAAAAGAACTGAGAAATGATAATTTTTATGAACATTTATTAATATCAGCATAATCTGCAGGCACTCCCATACATGCATAGAGAAGGAAAACAACTCTACTAAAGAAAGGTTATAGTAGCTCAGGTTAAAAGACTTTAAGGCGCAGAGTTTGTGATCTAACGAACGTAGTAGATTGGGCTGGAAGAGCCAATCTGAGCACAACTGTCAACAAGGAAAACCCCTGAAAAGTACAGAGGTTAGCTTTCATGTGCATAACAAGGGCTATGAGAACCTGTTCTACAGAAAGTGAAATTGGAACTCACCCCCTTACACTAAGTGCTAGAAAGAATCGCTTAAGAAACCATGTTAAGAATAATCAAAATAATCCCAATCAGTCCCTCTTTAGGACTGACCCAGAGATGATATGGTTGAGAGATACTGCTTCGAGAGCAAATTCAGTTGGAAGGATAGAAAACATGTATAGGAACCGGAGCAGATGTATTCAGGCCCACAATCAATTATTCGAAATCCATGGGAATATACCTCAGTATCTTCCAAGCGGAAATATACGCAATTGAAAGATGCGCTCAATTTGACCTCGATAAAAGTATCGCGGGCAAGACATCGCGATACTGTTAAATAGCCAAGTCGCAATCAAGGCTGTAAGCCCTTAAAATCAGTTCTACACAAGTGTGGGAGTATCTTAACAAAATAAAAGGGCTAAGTGAGAACAACAGAGTCATCCTCTACTGAGTACTAGGTCACGCGGGAAAAGAGGAGAATGAAGCAGCTGACAAGCTAGCTAGAGAAGGATCAGAAACCCTATTCACTGACCCGGAACCATTTTGTGGGCTAAGAAAGGAGGAAGACTGCAAAGGAGTGGAACTTTGGGAAAAACTCCGCAGACTAAGACAGGCCAAAGAACTTGTCGGGAACTATAATCGGAAAAGAAGTAAGGTTGGTATAAACATCAGCTATGCATCCTCACAGGCTTCCCAACGGCTCACTGTAGACTTAAAGAGCACCTCAGAAAACTGGGTGTAGAGCAAAGTGGAGACTGTAGATTCTCCGAAAATGTTGAGGAAACTACAGGGCACCTTCTAAATGAATGTGGAGCACTAATCCATAAAAGAAGAAAGCACCTGACTGCCAAACAACTGTTAGAAGAAGATCTATCATTACTAGATTCACTCCAGATACTACGTCTACAATCTACTTGTATATCTCCACTTGTATAGCCGTCGCCGTGGAAAATGTACTCTGGCGCTATTCTCACGTGTGTTGAAATTTATTTCTTTTCAGCATCAATTTAATACAGCTCATCAGAAGTAGTATGCAAAACTATTAAATACGATCAGACAAACTGATTAAGATAACAACGAGCATCCTAACTTCACTGAATCAAAAATAATAATACTGCGTAAAAGTTTGCAGATGCGGTGAAAGGATCACAAAATGGCAGCATGCTCCACTCCGTCCCGCAAGTAGCGTCACTATCCCCAATAAATTCTTTGTTTCTTTAACTATCACGTGGTATATTTTCATTTCTGATATAAATAATAATTTTTGAGTTGCATAACGAAACGGTATCCCCATTGCATTTTCTGTTAAACTACCAGTACAAAATCAAATTTATAGAGACATTCAATTCAAAAACTATTTAAAATCATATCTGAGATATGTATCCCGAAGGAACGCTTGTGTGTTCAATTTTGAATAATATTCGAATTGTTTACTTATGCAACAAAAGGATATAACTAAAGAAACGCTTACCTGGTCATGTAAACCTTTTGATGAATGCTTCTGAGGCACTGAGAGAAATGACCAATCATTAACGCTCTTCTGTAAAAATGTCGCTAACAATGGAATTTTGCTGATGAATCCAAATTTATCTCCAGCTTCGATAAGCAAAACGGTAGAATTTGAATGTTTCGTAAGCAAGGTAGCCAAAACAGAACCTGCTGTTCCCCCACCCACTACAAAATGAATAAAATCGATAAAACGTCAAATATAACACGTATTCGCCACCGATTACCAACTATATAATCGAATGTGTATCCTTGCGATGGCTTCATTAGATTTGGCACATTCTCCTTAAACAGCTGATACAGAAGAATCCATAAAAAGCTAATGAAAGCTATTATCACAGAAAACAGGATTATCATTTCTGCAAAGAAATAAATTATTGTCAGTTCCTTTTTTTTTCATTTATAAAAAGTACAAAATACAAACTTCCAGTGAAGGACATGATGGTTTTTATTTCATGACTAGAACATTTCACAATGATAGCCAAAGTTTTCTTATCGAATGGGAAAAGAAAAAATAAATGACAGGTAGAAACCAAATAATCTAATTAAAAGGAACGACAGTCAACATGGGTGGGTATCAATAGAAAAATGTACATATATCTATAGTTGTGTAAGCCATCACTTGTTGCGTTTGATAAATAAACGGAGAAAAGCAAACCTAATAATATCATACCACTCACCTGTTGGACTCAGTGATAAATATCAATTCAATTCAAATTAATTGTTTGTTTATTCTAATACATATATAAAAAAATTACTTTACAATTTTAAATAAAATTAGTGAATGAGGTTCGCACATAAATATGTACATTTGATGCGATTTTAAATTAAATTAACTTTGTGTGGCGGATCATAAATTTTATAATTTTTTTTAACTTGTATTTTACTAAAAAGTTTGTAACAATTTGTATAAATTTCTGCGAAGCCTTAATGGCTTTTTTACAGCAGAAGGTTGAAACCGGAAGTTTAAATTAGACTGTGCAAACAACCTTGTTGCGTGTACATAGTGCCCACGTTTTTTTTCCAAATGAACTTTGCAAAATTTGAATATTTTTCTTTCTTAGACTTTGCAATGTTTTCAAGATCTGGATGTAATGCATTCAGCACTTTGGAAACAATGTTTGAGCTGCTTTTTTACCATATTTGTTGTAGTTACAGGGACTTCCAACATAGCGAGAGCACATTTTCTGGTATTTATATCATGTTTGACTGGCTTTTTATTCTAACGCAGAGTTTTGTAGTTTTTGAAGCTTCTGGACGTAGGTTTGTTTCGTTTTCCATATAATACCTTAATTTAGATTCAATCAGGACGAGGTATACCAATTATCAAATTCGTGGTGTGACGCGATGTCTTAGATGCCAAAATGCAGATGAAACTTCCCTTAGGTCTGAGTGTGCGTTATCAATTTGCTTGGCTCAGATGAATTGGTTATCAATGATGAATCCTAAATATTTATACCTTTCTACAACATCAGTTAGCTGTAATTTAATAAATTAAAACAGGCGTAATTTTGAAAATACACTCGCTCCTGCATAGCTTTATGGACTTCGGATGTATGTACATCATCTTTGTCTTTGCTGTGTTAATCAGCAAGCCGCTGTCGTGACCAGCGTTGTCACTTTAGGACTATTTTTTTTCAGTAGATTCTCTAAAAAATGCAGTAGGCTTTTATTTTTAAACAAAAACAAGGTAATAAGAAAAAATTACATAGAAAAAATTACTGTGGATGGGCTCGTTTAAGGATAGTGAATAGTAACTGGGTTCAGTTAAGAAATTCAACTTTTCCAAAAATTTTGCTGTTATGTTTTGTGCTCAAAAGATACATTTTCTAGATCTTGAAGTCCATACAATAATTTTATGGCAGTAGATTCAAATTTCGAAATAAGACAGTAGATTTACTGCAATGGCAGCAAAGTGGTAACGCTGACTCGTGACAACAATTACCCAAATTGTTAAACTCCCCCTGCATTATGCTTCTTATAGTCCACAGAGATCTGTGACACGGTATACTCGGCGTAAGCAAATGAAATGCTATTATAAAAATATGAAGAGTTCATAGTCTGCGTAAAAAACGAAAAGAGGAAATCCTTATTGTATTTATTTCTCTTCACTGTATATGTCCTTTTCTTACACAAGAATACCTGTTGAGTACATAATCCCTTATCCAATCCGACATAACTCCTTGTTTATTAATATGTTCAAGCGCTTCCAGTAACCTTGCATGATTTAGTTGATATTAGTTGTTGTAAAACCCATTTTTGTCAGACAAATCCATGGGTGTAAGATCAAATGTTTGATTAGGCAACGAAGTTACTCTGCTGCTACTGTGATAAGGTGCTTTAAGGTGCTTTTTCTTAATTTTTTGACAATTTTTGTCTGACAAAAATGGCCCTTACTACAACTTCCGTTAATCGTAGGTGAAAAAGTTATTTAACATAATGTTTAGAAAATTTGTCAAAGATAAAAGTTACGTAAAAAAAAATCTTTTACAAAGTAAAAATTTTGAGAAAAATTAAGTTAAAAATTGGAACAACAAATTTTCATAATTTTGAGTTTAAGGTGGCTGCATAAAATTACACAAAGTTTGAACATTTTTTGTGCGCTACTGAATTGTCTCTTCAAAATGTACAAAACTGTTTTTGTAGCTATAATAATTCAGAAGTTATACCATTTAGAGTGATTCTACCTCCAAATCGGAGGTGTCCCACTTTGACGGGCTATAACTCGAACTGGGGTGAAAATAGACCTCCCCCCCCTGCCATTTGCTTTTTGTTCTCCGGAACTCCAGGAATCTCCAGTTAAAGGATTATACCTCTTAACTGGGACACCCTATATTACTTCCAATTTTTAATATTGTCTTTTATAATATAAGACCCAAGCAATTTGTATATGAATCCCCTGAATTCCGCCTTATATAATTTACCTAAGAGAATTCTGTGGTCAACTACATATTTCGAAAGCCTTAATTATATCGATAAAAAGGCCAAAAAAAAATTCCAATAGAGCATTTTCTATGGAAAACCCAATCCTACAATGTTTTTGATCAAGATAGGCTACAATTCTTCGTTTAACTACTTTGGATCTTTGAAGACATTAAAGAATTTGGTCTAAAATTTGATTTGCATATCCTGTTCTCCTTCTTAAATAGAGAAATTATTATGTACCTAGGAAAGGTTCCAAGCATAATGCTAAGTTTAAAAAAGTAAGGCTATATAGGGCCCATGCTCTTTAGAGCTAAATTCGAAATTTCACCATTTATTTTTTAAGCATTCAAATTGCTTGGTAAAGTCGAAAACGAAACTGGTTCTAAATATATACATTGCTTAGAATATTAGTCTTAGCGTAACTACCACAAGAAGTAGGTTGACTACCTGAATAAGAATATTGTCTTCTTTTTTTTAAATTTGAAATTAAAACCGTAGAACATTACGGTTTCAAGAACGATGAAATCTGCATTGGCACACGGGTTATAACTAACAAGAGTATTGACAACTTGCCATTCTTTCAAAAGGTTTTCACTTGCCGTATGTATTTTGGAATGATAATAGCTGTCCCTAACGCTTTGAAAATCCTTATTTACTTTTTTGCAAAACTTATTAAAACGACTTCTCAAGTTATTTCTCAGCGGATGTTTCCAACATTGTTTTTTTTGAAAAAGTTATGAGTTATCCAAGACTTAAGAGGATTCTCCAATTTTTGGTGTAATAACGAAAGTAGATGAACTTATGTGATGGTTTAAAATTATTTCACAAGACCTACATGCGTTTTGTCCACCATAAATACCTACCTTCCAAATTTTAAATTATAGCCCACTGCCGATTTCTTAAAAGTTTTATTTAGAAAATATGGCTTGGGAAAATTCAAAGGCTTCTCCATACGTCCCTGTCATACAATGATCGGTTATATTAAGGTCCAAGTTGATACCAGCAGTGGTATATTCTCAAAAACCGATAAAATCGATAAGAATCTAAAATATCAAGATTAAAGTCACCTAAGATTTCAACATTACAAGACATAGTTACAAAGCAACTAACAAACTCGGATATGTATGACCTTACTGCTGAACCAGGACCCTTAACAGGTCGCGTGGAGCCGAACAATTACATAGGAGAGGCCCTAAAATCCTACAAAGCTGATGTTGCAGCTATCCAAAAAGTGCGATGGGATGGTTCGGGCAAAAGAGGTATGATATACTTTAAAATCTACTACCTCGATGACTATATAGGCCAGAAGCAGCGGATTCGATATAAACGGTAGACTTAGGCAAGAAATCTTGAGCTTCCGATACATGACGAAACATCTTATTACTGTCCACATCAAGGCTAAATTCGCCAACCTAGGCCTAATATGCGTTCATGCCATCACAGAGGATAAGGACGATGACACCAACGAGTGTTTCTGAGAGCTCCTCGACGAGACATAACATAAGGACGACGACACCAAAGAGTGTTTCTGGGAGTTCCTCGACAAGACATAACATAACATATGAGCAATGTCCTAAAATCGTATTCTGTGATTTCAACGCCAAGTTAAAAAACGAGGACATGTTTGATAGCTTAGCGCAGATTGCACGACACGACTTAGGACTTATGGACTTAGGCTACGCGCACAGTGACGCGAGATAAATCTGTTTACATGTAGTCTTATGAACGGACGCACAGCATTGAATATCGCGCACGTACTTAAAAATACATATGAACGGTTTTATCGCAAAGAAAGCTTCTCGCATCGCATTACTGTGCACAGCTGGGATGTATTTAATTTAAATTGAATTTCGAAGCTCCAAAAATAACAACTTCGACAAGTTATACTCGTATTTTTTAAATTTACTACGGTTACGTTCATAGCTAACACCCACAAAAGCCACGATTCTTTGGATTTCACAATGACTCAATGCGTCAAGGGGCCCCCACTTTAAGTTATTTTGTGATAGATAACTATATTTTTTAGATCCTTTTAATATGGTGAAGCTGGTGAATGCCGTGTCGTCGTCATTTTTTTATCGTTGCTCAGAATACGAGGCACCAGCCACATGGCTGGAAAGCGTTTGGTCCCAGAAATGCCAAAGATCAAAACAGCATCTGGCTTGTATCGCCTTAAAATTTAACTCGAAGATTTTGAGTTATTAAACACTTTCTTCATTCTACATACCAGGGAATTATGAAACGTACGATTTAACTAACAGAAAATCTGAGTCCTGGTAAATGCTTTTAGGCTGTACACCAAAACAATGCCGCTCTTATATGAAATGCGTCTTGTTACAGAGGTACAAATATGTTGGAAGTGATCGCCACCATCACAAGAAAGCTGCAATCGATGTACCATATATATGTAGGTGGATTGTCCACATGCTTCGAAAGGGTGACTCCGCACCATGCAATGTCTTAGGGACTGTCTTAAGAAGGTAGAAGACCTATATATTTATATAATCCGAAGAATGTCCTATGCAGTTTTAAACTAAGGAGCTTTATTAATATGGCCCCCGCACCACCACTCCGATATTAGGTAGATTATTATTACAGTTTCTGTTGCTTTAGAATAAGAGTACATACTGTGAAGCTAAACTGTTGCGTAAACCACAAAAAACAGTTTGATAGTTATCTTGAACGAACCGCAGTCTTCTATTTTGTTTCGGGTTCCATTGCATTGTTTATTTAGCTATGAAAATGTAGCCTTTCGGAAACTTGTCTAGGGTGCTGCCACTTTCATCGTCGATAATGATGTTTATCTGACCTGTTCTCAAATGAAGCGGGCCATTAGAAATCCGATCAGTCTGGAAAATCCTCAAACGCCAAGGATAAGGAATCCTTCGTAGTCACTGATTAACCAACATTTGCAGCTTTTTGTGATATTGGCGGTAACTTTTACAACAGATGCTACATTTCTAAATTTTAAATAAAAATTACAGTTCTCGGATCACATTCATGTATTTTTCACTAAACCAAAATACAATTTGTCGATAAGTAGATACAATGCACTTATAAAATTATCCACTAAAACCTAACCATGTTACAAACCAAGATGGACTTCAGGTCGCCGCAATCATTTCCATGTCCTCATCCATTGCGCCTTCTTCTAGTCTCTTCTCCAGTTCTCGAGCATCAACATAGGTGATATTCTCCTCATCCTCTTCGTCCATCAACGCTGCATTTTGAGCTTCCTCCTTAGCGCGACGTTCCTTCAGACCAGCAGCAGGTGACCGAATAAGTGATATATTTCTTTGAACGTCCTTAACATCCATTTGAATTTCAACCTCACGACCCTTACGGAGACGTTGCATAACAAATTGTCCTTGGCGTTTCTCCTTGATTTCGGTGACCTTCTTAATAGCATCCAGGGTTTTATTCCACATTTCGCGGTTATATTTCACAGGAACATTACGTCGCTTCTCGAACTCAAAACTAGGATCGATGGCGAGTTCCTTGCCTGCCGCCTTACGGAAGGCTTTTGTCCAGCGTACCTTGCGTGGATTCTTCTTTCGTTTGAAGGCTTTGTGGCATTTTCCACGGCAAAATTTAAAAATCTGTAAGTTATAAAAATGTTTCAACATCGTATGCAAAGGCGAGGCTTAATAAAATTGTGTTTTACAAACTTACCTTGCAGTCATTTCTTACAAATTGTATTCCGTGTCCGGGATAGATTTTGCTGGAACAAAAATAACACGTCTCAATACGCATTTTTCAGCGAATTTTATTAATAATTTAATAAAACCCAGCAAAGAAATAAAAACACAACACACGTGTGTTTTCTAAAGTGACAGAAGGAAAAATGCCAGACCAGCAATGCTCAAACTGTTGGCGAGCTTTGAGATTTGAGTTCGCTGCATGCACTCTTTACAAATAAACAGATCAGATACGTTTGTTTTGACATACATTTAAACACCTTATCCCCGTAATTTATAATCTCATCTTATGAGCTCCGCAATTACCTATTCTTTGAAAGCAAGTCTGGTTTTTGAGAAATTTGCAAACTTAAGTAACGTTGCAATTGTTATATTTTTCACTACTTGAGATGATTACTCGAAAAATTCTGAAACGAGATAGTAAATTATCTTATTTCTAATGATGTACTTAATTAAATGAAAGTGAGATGGAGAATTGAAAATCATTGGGATATTTTTTTCCTTAGGTAAACTAAATGCAATTCATGAATTCAGAGCCAAAAGTTAGAAAAATTGACAAACGAATTATATTAAGTATGCACTTTACCTAACGTGGGCTTGTCACACCTGATACTGTATGCTACGGCAGTATGTAAGGTTCAACACTGGAAGTCTTACTGAAAGTTCAATGTAGTGAAAACGCATCTAAATGAGTGATTTGAAATGATTATTCCAATCATTATAGACCAAAACTACCATCGGCATTTAGAGGTTGTGTAAAATATTTATTATCCCTGCAATGTCCAAATTTGTAATCCAGTTGACAAATGCTGGAATTTACTACAAGTTTAAAATACAGCTTATAAAAATAATCCAAGAAAATATGTGAGATAATCAAAACAAATATGAATGGGCATTATATGTTTATCTTCTTTTAGACAGTTCAAATGACTAATACATATTAACGGTTTCGTATGAATTGGCACATTTAGTAACTTAGACGTTAGTTAAAAATGCGATAAGCCTTAAAAAAAATTTTCAGAATGTTTCATAGGCAGAAATTGATGATCGTTTGGAGAGTAAAAATGGCAGTGAATTTCCAAATGCGGTACTCACATAACAGTACGCATTCAACACTAGTAAAAAACAGCAGTAGCTTGGTGTTAAGGCCGCGCATTCATATTGCTATTCCATATGTATCTTGGACAACATATCAACCGATTCTGCTTAATGTTCGGATTCGCCTTCCATGGAGACAATTTTACCAAAAATATTTGAAACTCTCTATACTCTGTACCGGATTTCTAGCAATGGAATAATAACATGATAATAAGGCTGATGATTTTTGTTTTGGCAGTTTTTCTTAAACTGATAATCATGTGTGACAGAAGGCATACGTGTAAGAGCGTACGATGCAAAAGTCTACCGAATTCCTCCGTATGCCGTCAACAAAGCAGGGCAAAGAACATCTCTAATCACCAATAAAATGATACCGATGAAAGAATTCAGCCTTGCCAGACCCTATTTGAGATCCCGAATTCTCTGACAGCCTTCCACAATGCAGAACGTGACAATTGACGCATCATAAATTACTCCTGTACATCCTGTACAAGGCATTTCAAATAAAATCTCTCTTAACACAACCGAACGTCTAATGCACTGCACAATGTTTATCCGCTGTAGGTTATTGATATCGTCACCACGGGTGGGTGTTTAACTGGAACCTGTTTGTTTGTCATTGAATTTGTCCACATTATGTTGAACACGAAGGTTACAAACAATTTTACGTTACCAAGTCTTCGGCTGTAAATAAAATATACATATGTAATAGTAATAATGTATGATTAAAACACGGCCTTTGACTTCGATGTACATATTATTTTGCAATAAATTCGTTTGATATTTCAAAAATCGGAACGAATATTTCAACAAATGCATCTAGATATCCATATCCGGCGAATTAACAGCAATTCTTCGGCTAAGAAGTCTTCGAAGCCCAGATAAAGAGAAAGACTATTAATATGAAGATTAAAAGCCACAAATGCCATTTCGCTACACATCTAGCTCTTCTAGTGACCGAGTTCGGGGTCTTGCGTTCCATTCAATCAAAGCTGTTCAAGGCATTTAATTTCTTAAAAACATGCTGCCCTTATATTCGGAGAATAGAACAGTAGAAATGCAACCTTTTTTAATGTGCCTGTTTATCTTTTTTTCTGCTCAAATATTTTATTTGACAGCTGACGCCAGAATTGAGTGATATGACTCATTTTCATGTGAATGTCATATACCACAAGGTCAGCTTTTTCATACTAAACAAACAAACCTAGTGTGGACAATGCACTCGACAGATAAACAAAATCAAATATCTTCCACACATGTTGAACATAGTTCAACTATAAAAATTTTAACATTTGGGTTTACTAGCGCGAATAGTATTTCGTCATATGCTTTGCTCCTACATAACATAAATAATAACAATTTAACAACTTTTAAATGCCGGGAAACAGAAAGAATATCCTTTCTACAGCTGCCCTGACTGCAGTCGGTGTAGGTCTTTTTTGCGTCATAGTCAGAAATCGTCTCAAAATCCTTCAACGCCTCAAATATGCTTGCGATTTTCGAAACCCTTTGCGGCACAAGCACATCGAAATAATTGAAACCGCTGACGATTGCCAAAGGGTAGTGGCAACTCTCAAAAAGTGCGTAGAAATAATTTGATGTGAAAATACTGATTTATTACTTTCGTTAGACACTGCAATGAGTACAGAGTTCTCGGATTCGACTGCGAATGGGTTACTGTGGGAGGACGACGAAGGCCCACTGCCATGCTGCAGCTTGCCTCTCACAGAGGTCTATGTGCTTTGATACGTCTTTGCAGTCTTAAATCGATCCCCATGAGCTTAAGAGAATTATTGGAAGATGACAATGTCCTCAAGGTTGGTATCGGTCCTTATGATGATGCTGGAAAACTGGCTCACGATTATGGCGTTGGCGTTGCCAGTACCTTCGATTTGAGGTATTTGGCTATACTCTCTAATCATAAACCTGAAGGTTTGGCGAAATTATCGAAATCAATATTAAATGTCCATTTGGATAAAAATTGGCGGTTGGTGTGCTCCGATTGGGAAGCAAAAACTCTAACTGAGGCGCAGCTGGAGTATGCTGCTAAGGATGCATTGGTTGCCGTAGAGATATTTAAAACCATGTCTAATGTGTTACAAAGAAGGTAACTTGTACTCCACAACATTATGTTTCAAAACGGTTTGGTTTTTTTCAGAAAATTTTGGCAAAGTCTTGGGTCCAATTTAGAGGATGTCCTTCAGCAATGTGATGCATTTCTTGAAATCCGTTTCAAAGATAATTTCCTCAAAAATGGAATACTTAAAAGCAGCACTGCCGAATTGATAAAATCCGCAAAAACTCCTGTAAAGAAGCCATTGACTAGAGGAATCAGCACAAGATCGAAAGCTTTATACGACAACTGTTTGCTGGAAGCACCCGATGGTGAGCTTCTTTGCACATGTGATCGAAAGAAGGCTCAGTGGTTAGTATCAAGAAAAGTGCATGCTATTTTATTTATAAAAAATTTTAATTTCAGGTATGTTGATCAAAATCTCGGCCTCGAAGTGAAATCAGATCCGTTCACGGTTCGCCTAAACTTTGAGCCGGCTGGACGCGCAGTCGGCGAGGTTGGACGTTATTATCAAACACCCAAGGAGAATCAATGTGTTGTATGTGGCAAGAAAGATGCGTACATTAGAAAAAATGTAGTACCAAGAGAATACAGGAAACACTTTCCAGTTGTGATGAAATCACATACTTCTCACGACGTTTTATTGCTCTGTCCGCAATGCCATCAAATGAGTAATATATCCGATTTAAAGATTCGCACAAAATTAGGAAACTTATGTAACGCACCGTATCTGAATGAAGATGGTGGACCAAAACTAATAGAAATACCAGAATTAAGGTGAGTTCATTCCATGCTTTTCATTTGAGAAATTTTAATTTAGTGCTTTGCAGACAACTTCGGTCTGCAGCGAGAGCTCTAATGTTCAACAGCTATCGTATCCCAGAGACTCGGAAAAAAGAACTGAAGGAAATTGTTCTGACCCACTATCCTGGTCATGAGGAATTAAAGCCGGAAATGTTAGAAGAATCCGCGCACATCGATGTTACGTTCGTTTGGTATTATATTATATAGCAATACAAATTGTAATCCTTTTTTTATAGGGAAAGTACAACTGGGTACACACCTCATGGCCAAAAAGTTGTACAAGAATATCAAGAGAAACTAGGCGGCCTTATTGAATTAGAAAAACTTTGGCGAGAGCATTTTTTAAATACAATGAGACCAAAATTCCTGCCCGAGCTGTGGAATGTCAACCACAATGCAAATAGGTAAGTAATTCAACCCCGTACTATACTCTGGTTATTAGGCCTATAGTTTAAGTATATATGTGTACATACCATGATTCCCATAACTCAGAAAGTCTGCTTGAGCTCTGTATGTTTAATTCTTCAGAGAATATGCTAGTAATTCTGTCTTTGACCCATACGTCTTGTCTTTTATTGGTTTATTAGTTTCCAAATCTTCACTACTAAAGAAAATGCAGGTATGGTGAGGTGTAGTCATTGCTTACAATCTCGCCTCCGAGTTTCTTTAGAATTTGTGGATGTTATTTGAGATTTGAGTTTATGGCAATTGTGTTGGCTAATCCCCAAGACTCCAATGGCAGCGTATTTCTACATTTAGAGGGGTCTAATGGTTGAGATTCCTTCCAGTATTATCTTGAAGTTTAGTTCCCACCTTTCGCCGAACAAGTTGACCCCGAATTCGCAATGCTTTATTCACGTATTGAGTGTTTCTTATAAATTTTCTAAAAATTCGCTGATAAAAGTTTGCCAGCAAAACTGCATTGTGCGCATAAGTAATAACTTAGCCTCTCTGTTTTGGAGTTTCAAAACTTGATTGATGACTAGAGTCCACAGCAAGGGGGATGCTGTCCTCATCATAACTGACATTCTAGGTATATTCGTCTACACTCAGATACAGAAAACCATCATTATCTGGCTCAACCTAATTGACTTACATTTAACAACTTAGAGAAAGGATACAATTTCACAATTCGGTTATAAAGGACGAAGAAACTTTATTTGTTATATTATAAAGCTCTTGACCCGCGAAGAATCCACAGATCTTTCTATCCCTATCAGTCATCATGATCAAGTCTAGTTACTAAGTAAAAAGTCTTCGCTCAATATGACAGAGCCATTTAATCGTCATCCTTTCTTTTATTAACTGTTGGAGATTTAAATGTCCTGACCTCTAAGTTTGGTCGGTCCGTAATTCGTCTGTACAAGGTTTTATAGTCTTGACAGAAGTCTAATTTTTTGTTTGTGAAGTGCGTTGTGGAATATATCTACGTTGTTGGTTTGTTGATACCGAGGTATCGTATTGTCCATCGTTCGTTTAATGGTCTCGTCCATTCGTAGGTACCAGTCGCTCTCCTCGTTTGACAGGTTCCTATTGGTCGGTGGGTAAAGCGAGTTCGAATAGCTCCTGTCATAACTCTGGAGAAGAGTGTTCAACGTGTCCAACTGTAATTCTAGGGGTATATTTGGGCAAACTCCTTCAACTCTGCAATTTTTCTGTGAATTGTAATTTTGGTACTGACTTCGCAATTGTAACTGTCATAAGTAGTTTCTTGTTTGTCGATCCGTGTCGGTCAGCTGTAACCGTAAGTCGAACAACAGAAGATCCAGATAGGAGCCGCTTCTAGGATACGACGGACTATCTGTTGCTTTCAAATCGAGTCTATACTCCACATTGTGCAGGCCCCGACAATTGAATAACAGGTTCCTTCTAGAATTATGTATGTTATTTCCCCAATTACTATGTTTGGTGTTTAAATCTCCGGCCATGAGGAAATAATTCTCCTCTGACTCCGACTGCGATCATATCTCCCTTATAATATTGTACTTATTGTGCCTCGGTTTGTGCATCTAGGATAACTTTGTTTTGCTAACCAAAGCCCATCAGGTCTTTGGATTTCTAAAAACTGAAAAGTACGGTACTTCGGTTAATCCTTATCAGTAAATTCACATTCACCGCAAGGACCTTGAAGGGTTTCTCCGCCATCGTACCCATTACAACGGGAATGCTGCTATGAAGATTTTTCTGAACTCTTCAACATTTCATGAAACCAGAAAATTTGTGTACACAGAAAAGGATATGACGAAGAGGAGATATGTAAACGAAAACATGTCTCGATCGTCGACGTCAACGATAAGAGTGGTTTTTTATCTTGATGCATATTGCTTCGAACAGTACCGTTCGCACAACCATCAGAATTTTACATTGCGGCTGCGCGCGATTTTTCAAGTAATTCCCATATTTACTTAATTTTACGTTTATTTAATACATAGGTTGGAAATTCGGGCAAACGAAGGGCGAGTAGAAAAAGATGATATGCTTATCGCTGGACTGGATCCATCAACTGTAACAGAAGCAAACAAATGACAACCGAAGTGCAACAAATAAATACATATATTAATTTTTACATATTATTGTGTGCTTATCTGCCTGTTTTTTAAATATTTTTTTTTTATACATACATAGTATATTTACACAGTGACATACATACATTCATACTTATGTACGTGTTTGCTTTATTTTAAATTTCGTTTACTTGAGGAATTGTTGGGCTGGTATTTTTTATTTTGGCAGTAGGACTCCGTTATTTTAATATTTATTTCTCACAGCCGGGAACGGATTTAAAGCTAGTAGTAACCCATTTTATTAATATAAAAAACTACATCAAACGGAATACACGTGCATTTACTTGTAGTAAAGATACAAAAGAATTCTAGTGCGCAAAATAAATTTATTCAAATGCTTATTCTTATTTTTAACTTAGCAAATTGCGTCTTTTAATCCATCACACATTTTTATGCTATTTTTCAGATCTAAATTTTCTCAAACCCTCTATAGATGATGGGTTATTTTTCATGATTTCAATCAGTTTGTTGAATTGATTACTATTTATCCATATTATTATTTAATTTATTTTGTTCATTCAATTTACAAGACGTATTTAATACATCGTCATTCGTCAGCCTTGTCATTGAATATTTTTATTTGAACATTTAAGAGGTCGAATTATTCATTCAACAGGCAATCTGCTTAAAGTATTCGACTCGCGAACCACAATAGGCCCCTATATTTCTTGCGGAATAATTTATTCGGGGTTATCGTAAATAATATTTCCCTCCATTTTTTGTTAGGAAACTTTAACACGAGAACAAGAATGTAAAAACATTTTGATAAATTTTAAAGTTTTTAACGAATTAGGTCTAACTTAACGAATAGATAAGTAAAGGTGCTAGTTAATTTAATGATTTGATAATTTAATTTTTTTTACCGAAAGATTTTCCAAATATTTAAACATTACTTTATTGCCATGTAGTGCTCGTGAAATCTGATAAATAGGGAATATAATACAGTAATAACTATTTTGTTCCTACTTACAACGCTTGTGGTAATTTCAAGTGTTTGGACTTATCTCTTAAATTTTATCGGCCTCCCGTATTTCAGGATATCCTTAGTTTTCTAGTGAAGGTTGTGATGACAGTTTTAGACTCACGATTCTCCAACTCCACGAAACGTTGGCTTGACAATTACCTTAATGGCAAGAAGTCCTACGTCGAGTTCCGGAACAAAAAATCGCAATACACGAAAATTAAGCAAGGTGTACTTCAAGGAGGAGTCCTATCACCGACCCTTTTCAATTACTATATGGCACCACCCCACACCCCACACCACATTCTGGAGTCAAAATAATATCGTACGCTGATGACTGCGCCATCCTTACCTCAGGGAACGATATTTCCACCATTTGCAGAAACATGAACGCCTACCTCGATGTACTAGAGCATTCCTTTTTCTTTAACAGTTGAAATCTAATCCCGTCTCCAGAAAAATCGTGCGCTACTCTCTTCACCACCTGGACCAAAGAAGTCAACCTACAAGTCGACATCATGATACATGACAGGATAATTCCTACAGTCAACCATCCAAAGATCTTGGGATTCACATTCGACAATCTGTTGACATTTTCCACTCATTCCAGAAACATCAACAAGCCTGAAATGTCCAGAAATAAAATCCTGAAATCCTAAAATCCATGGGGTAAGGACAAAGAAACTCTTCGCATCACATATCAGGCGATTGGCAGATCGATCCTCAAACGTGCTGCACTCATCCGGACTCCCCGTCTTTGCCGTGCACAATGGCAGAAACTCCAAACCTGTCAGAACGCTGCCCTGCGCATCATCACTGGCTGTCATCGCCTGTCACATAAGAACCATCTTCATCAAGAATCCCTCCTGCTAAAAGTGAAAGAGCTCAATGAGCTTCTTACTAAGCAATTCCTACTGGCCTGCCACCCACCGATCACCCAAACCGTGACATGCCCACCCTCAACACAGCCCCTGGGCAAATACGATCAGATATAAGAATGTACCGCTATGAGGTAAATCGGTTTATCACTCACACACCTCTAGACTCTGCGGACTATAAAGTGGCCCTTAACTTGATCCACGAAGATTCAGTCAGAATCGCTCTAGATTGCCGCCAAAACAACATCGTTCTGAGTGGTCGCCCGCCTCCTATTCATCAATGTGAAGAAAACCTTCCCAAGTGGGGGGTGGATCAAGATAGGTGAGCTCGCTACGCTCGCTAAAAAAAAATATAGACGTTTCCCCGACTCATACGCCGGACGGCCTTCGGCCTCACATGCAGGTGCTCAGGGCGCCGCTACGCGGCATATATGTAGTTATGTCCCATTTTAGACCAAACAAATTGTGGACTTATGTCCCGTTGGGATGGGATGGGACCGACCAAAATCATAAATCGATCGGTAAAAACCGATTTTGTTATTGAAAAAAAAAAAACACATTTGGTGTTGTCTTAAGAAATGTTGGCCTTATGCCGCGGTACCCCTTCCCAGGCGTACTAGATCAACATTATCTTAACTGAGATCAGGTTGGAAGTTATATACAACGTCTTTGCGACAGCATCACCGATTAAAGCCCTGACTGTGTCGCGTGACCACATGACACAGCCCATCTATTTAGCTGCCCGTCTCATCCGACGTCACTTACAACGCTATCCTTATGGACACACCCCGTCGAAGCAGCCGCATTTCTGGACCTGGACATTTCCGAGAGCAACCTACATACCACATTCCAACGTTTGGACCAATACTAATTAACATAGTTGCTACTATAACAGCAACATGACAATTTTAATTCTTTTACGTTTTCTCAGTAGACTATGCAAGTAGGACCTTCTTGTCTGTTGCTTATTTCTATTGACTGAATTTCACAGAAGCGCGATTGTGATTTATTGATATCAGTATTCAGGTTGAGTCGATCTTGTACTAAGCGAACTGCTCGTATGTGCATGCCAAATAAATAGCAGAAAAAGAGAATGTTTTGCGGTTATGGTTAAAGCGTTAGAGCAATATTACAAAAGCGCCGATAGAAAGTATGTATCTCTGTTCTAAAATGACAACTCAATTGAATGATGTGTAGGTCCTGTTTGTGAAAGAAATCTTTGCTTAGCCATGATTTGTTGAAAGCTGATTTTTGATGAGACAAGGAAAATATTGTCCCATTCCTTAATATGTGTGTCGGCTCACGAAAAGATTTTAAAATATCCGAAGTTATCCGTTAGTCAGCAGCCTCTAAGTGCTATATCACGTTTTGTTTTTGTATCCTATGTGTAGTCCGCTCGGATTGTGAATAAGGTTCAATAAAGACGTTAATAGGATAAATCGTATTCGAAGACGATTGTAGAAGCTAATAATTAAAATGTGTTGTAAAGTGCAACTAAACAAATGTATCTTTTATCTACGTTTTTTTGAATATTTTTTTAAATAATAAATTTTCACAGTGATATTGCATAGTCGTTTTTTTCTGATATTTCTTTCTTTTGGAATCGTTTCGTTTCAAATTAAATATACATTTCTATTTCACAGTTAAAAACTAAAAAAAAAAAAACAATTTACTAAACTTATGACTGCATCGTAATTTACATACTTGAAAAAAAAGCTAGCAAAATATACATCATATACATTTACAAATAAACAATACTCTTAAGTGTGATTAAAGGGTTCTTAAGAAGGCAAGAGGGTGAGAGATTTGCCAGAGGAGGAAGGAAACCATTAATAAGCCAAGATTGTGAAGACGTGCATTAGTATTACAAACTAAATACTAAATAAATTCAATTCCTTCGTATTTGAGATCTGTTGGTATTTTCTGCTCTGGCAGTAGGATATCTCCATCGATATCGAATACTGTGATGAATGTGGAAGTCTTCCCATTCAGCTCTTCCGATTTTATGGCCACGATAAACTTGTCATCACAGCCGGGAATGAATTTAAAGCTAGAAAAGCCATGTGTAGGCTCTGTATTGTCCAGTGTGACGGCGTGTATTTTTGAAAACCTTTCATCAGCTGTAATAAGTACATTACAGCCCATATGCTCATCACGGGTTTCATTGTACCTACATACAAATTAAATTAAATAACATGCAAGTACAGGCTTAGCGCGCAACTCACTTGTCTTTGGAACACCTTCTAGGTAGAAAGAACCACTTTTTATGTACTTCCGACCACACGCCACTCTCATGAATCATATATCCAGGCCAGACTATATCCATAGACTCTTCACGTAGCACCTTATAGTTAAATGACCAATCTATACTGCGCACCTCTCCTCCAGGAGAAACAACCTTTACAAACATTGGGTTTTCATTCTCAAAGTCTCCCTGAGATGTTGTCCACTCTTTGCCCATGGAACCAACATATAACATTTGGTCCTTCACGGTGGCCCACTCTGATTTGAAGCCTTTTGTCGTTTGACCATCTCCGTCGAGTAATATCACCCAAGGAATTGACTTATCGTTTTGTATCTCATATATGAGTCCAGTACGATCATCAAACGTGAGTAGTTTACCATTGAATGTAACCAATTCAGATAGTTCCATTCCGCGATCCTTTAACGCGAAGCTACTCTCCAGTGTGTTTGGGTCCTTTTCATCCCAAATGATTTTAACTTCTCCTTTTGACTGAATGAAAGATAAGAATCCCTTCTTTAAGTAACTCCTCCAAGCCTGACCAGACTTGGAAGCCGTGTCCAGATCAGCGACAATTGCTATTCGATAAGTTTGAGAGCCCCGCACTAGTATCGGTGGCGTTAGAGGATAAGTGTTGTTATAGGTACTATGACTGAAAACTGATACCGCGCCCGTTGGGTCAAATGCTGATGTAGTTCCTGATTTAAGATAGAAAAATACTAGCCCAAGCGATAGCACTGCTGCTATTAGCAGAGCAAAGTGATAGTTGAAACGAAATGTGCGGTTACCAAGACGATAGGTGGGTGGTGAGCGGAGCGCTGTTCTCCAATCTCTTGTGTACATAACTGTAGTGCTGCTAGGATTTGTAGACGATGGTTCTTTTGTAGACAATTTACTGTAACGATGGTTGCTATTTGCCTTCATTGGTCAGCTTTGCTTGAGGGCATTGTTAGTGTAGGAGCTTCTTAATTCGTTGAGTCGTCGATTTGATTGTGATAAGGAGGATGTACGTGAAAATTGCATTTAGACGAGGGCAGAAGGAGATTACAGGAAATTCTTTCCTAACTAAAATGGGCAACATCCACTCGTTTTATACGATTCGCACCTGCACCAATTTTTAACTTCTTTCTGTTGACATTTGAAACGTCAGTAAACACGTCATTTCATTTTACAAAACACCCAGTTACTCTAAAACTTTTTGGCTACAGGGTGTATTCAACACAAATTATGCGTATAAAATTCCCACGCACTATTTGTGCCAACAAAAAATTATATCAGTATAAGATTCATTCATCAATAGTCAGTTTTGTCACAACTTTTTATTCTCGTGCACAATTATTCTCTCCTCTAGCACTAGCAGTGCAAAAAATTTGTCAGATATTCGCGACATGTGGTTTGATCGGGTACTAAATTGCTATTATCTAGACAGAATTATGTAGTAAGAGTTTGACAAGCACAACTATGACAGTAACGGTTGTCTACTGTGCACTTTAGATTTTGCTCTCATGTCTTGGATTTTTCGTTCATGCGACTTTGTTTTTGTAATTTTTGTATTTAGCATCTTAATAAGGGACTCTTGTTAGTAATTTTCAATTGCCTTGCTTCTAAATGATATAAGCTGCGGCCTTACTCGGACCAATTCATAGGTCTTCGCCTTTTCTTTTTTCGATTTCAAGAAGGCGTGAAACGAGATTTTATTTGATGTGCCTTATTTATGTACAAATCCTTTCTAGACAGTACTTACTTAGAGTCATATGTGTATACATATATTGTACAACGGTAAGGTGACGGAAGACTTTTATATCAAAGAGTAATATACAATCGAATACATAAAATATATTAATGATATTTGTTTACTTTCGTAAAGAACAATGAAAAAATGCGCACACCATTTTTCCCGGTATGGCATGTTGACAATAATCAAGAAATTAAATGATTTCTGCACAAAATATATATTGAAACCATTTCACTTTAACGAACAGTGGTATAAATGTGTACATATATATAAATATGTAAGCATTACTACGCACTCAAACTGCTAGTCAGACAAATATGTTTTCAACTGTCCGTTTATTATTCTCTTCGGCCCCTTTATATCATTACACGTGTCACATGGATTGGTTGGGTTGAGTGGTTGTCGCCGCTCAGACAGATATGCACTTAGCTCATAAGGTAGGTCTATTGTGATACTACAATATATAGAACTGGATTACCAGCACCGGGATCAAGCAAATTTTCCAATACGGTGTACAAGATAACCAGTTTTTATTTAAGCCCATGTTGTAAGGTGAGTCGCTATTCAGGCCAATTTGGCTCAGAGGCAAAATTGGGAATCTTTCTTAAGTCGAGTCTGCCAGATGACTAAAATCTTAGAAGAAGTATTCGCCAATGCAGGACAAGTGACCAGAAGTTGGGTCAAAGTTCTTCCTGGTTTCTACAGCTTCTACAGAAACCCTTGATTTCGATGCACCGAGAAGGATTTCTTAAATTTTTCTTATTAACGGAGATAAGTCTCATAGTTATCTTACAATCCATGTTTACCCGGGTTTGCTTAGATGAGAGACACGTATTGATGTTATTTCGCTTACTCTTCGCCATGAGTATCTAAGTGGAACTTCATTTATATAATAGGAGCTAGCGTTTCCTCCCCATTTTTAGGAAAGTCATACTTTGCACCCTCTCGTCCACTTTGCGATTGCCCGGAACGTTCCTGTGGCGTGGAAAACAGCTGTGATTTTTGCTTGGAAAATACTACAGTGGACCGGCAATCGCTTGCTGATATATATGTCCGGCACGCTGGAGAGACCTCCCTCACATATAGTAAACGCAGTCTTTGATTCATTTGTGGATACCTGTATCGCAGACTCATTCAAAATTTCTTCAGATTCCCAAGCACTCCTGCTAAGAATTGGTCCTAAACTTAACGTCAAAGTCCAAATAATGGGCAATATAGTCCAAATTAATAAGAATAGTGTTATAAACGTTTCAGATGCTTACGTGGCTCATATTTTTAGCCGCGAGGATTGCCTAAGCCGTAATACAGCTTCAAATAAAATTATTATCATACCTCCGTCTAAGCTTAGAAACACAGTACTTAGCTTCACCGACAAAGCAAAATTCTTAGGTCTTACCCTTGATAGTAAACTCAACTGGAAACAGAACATCTAAGGCCGAACAACGAAAGCAGAAATCGCCGTCTAAGTACACCTGTAAAAAGGCTCTAGGCACTAAATGGGGTCATCAGTCGAAAATAGTACACTGGTTGTACCTGGCGGTGGTACGACCAATTTTGCTTTATTCCGTTCTCGTCTGGTGGCCTGCATTTGAAACCAAGCAATCTATTGAACGAGTACAACGATCAGCATGTATATGCATCACAGGGGCTCTTAGGTCCGCTCACATGGCCGCCTTAGAGACTCTACTACACAACGTCGATCAGTCTTTTCAAAATCTTTAATAGAAAGGAGGAACGGCTGAACGGTACGTACCGGCTTTCAGTATGAAGACTACTTTGACCTTCTTCCAGGATCAAGGGGTGGAGCCAAAGTTTAAACAACTCCTAAAGATAATGTGGAGCAAGGAACTTAATGTATTAAAAACCCGTTGAAGTTCCACTGATAATATACTATCGAGATCAGGATTCTATAGAATCTGTTTCATTACCCGGATAATAAATGCCAATAAGAAATCTTAATTTCTTCCTACAAAATATGACACATTTCACATTTCATGCAATAATCTGCCACATAAAGTCTTGTACGAATCCAATAGTAGCATGCCATAAGTTTATCGTAGGTCTTGTTAATGCCAAAATGTAAACAAAAACGCAGTTATGGAACATCCTTTGCACATTTTCTTTATCGCAACAGTAATAATGGCCAATCATTGCTTGTTCTGATGAGAAGTAAGTGGAACCCATCGTTTACAGAGAATATCGTTTGCTAAGCTGAAAGTGGTAAATTGTGCCCAATATGCTTTGAGTTCACCCGATTCACTTGAAATCCCTTACCAGTCTCGGCGCTCTGTACAAGTACTCAAGACCTGACTACGCTCGTTACTTCATTTGCTTTTTGGTGCTCCATCGAATCTGTAAGATTGAACTGATAATTACAAATACAAATATGTATTGTACATATACTTGGCGAAGCAGACTTCCTGTGTTCCAGGGCCTAATTTCTCGCGACCACTCGTGTTGTGCGTGTTTTATTTTTTCACGCAAATGAAAGGGACCTACGGTTTGGAGTCGTATCCGAAAGGAAAATTGAAAAGCTTTTTTTGCGACAGTTATAACTCTCAGACGTTTGTCTGACATTCGCGAGAGGTGAGACTGTAAAAAAATTGTTGGAGTTTTCTGAAATTCGAACATCGAACATCCCGCTCAGTAATCCAACGCACTAACCACTCCGCCTCCGCTAACTCATAATCCACTGGTGCCAGATACTAAAATCGCATGGATTCCTTTTGAAACCAAAGATCCCTTTATCAGTGTTCTCTGGTGGGTATTCGAGTTTTCAAACATTTGTTGAACAGAAGTTGTGGAAGAGTGTAATCGGCGTCTTCCAGAAATAAGTTAAGATCGATAAGAATAGAGAACTGTCGAATATGAAGCCTAGACCACTGAGATATGACCTTCATGCGGGTGGCTGCATACGCTGCCAGCTGTTTGCTACAGAGATCTAAGCGTGGCAGGTGGAACAGTATTTCTAGAACAGTATTATTTCTGCTTCGAAGACGAATTATTCATTACGATGCAAGCCCGAAGCTCATGACTTTGAAATTCCATAGACCATATTTCGTAACAAATGCCGTCTTGTCTCTATCCACTGCCTCCATTTCTACATCCCGTGTAGAGTAGCGCGAACGATTCTTTGATGGACACACTATTAAATTGTCGTGAGTTTGCCATTTTTTTGTTACAATGAAAGCTCATGAACTTTCCGATGGCTCTATAATGTCACTTCGTAACATCTCATTTACAATACGTCTGAACTCATCTTGCTTGGCCAGTGGCAATCGACAAGGGATCTGTTTTTGGTGTAGAATTCCCACTACCGACGTGAGTTTCAATGCTTAGTTAATGTTTTTCATCCTATATCACTAGAAAATTTCGAGAACATGTGGATATCAATCAAATCTCAAGTCTTTACATTCATTATCATTTAAATTCTCTGAAGGTTATTAAAAAGATCTGAAAGTTCAATAGTACTAACTTAATCTTCATTTAACGTACGACTCCACTTAGAAATCTCTTAGATGGAAGCTAACTTTGTAGCTCTGAGGACCTTTACTGGAAAGCCCTTAATATTGGCAACGCAAACAAGTGTTGCACTATTAACAAAAGTACTTATGATTACATGACCATTACCTGGAAGTTGGAAATCCATCACCATTATTGTTGAACGCCTATATATTTTCTCCAATAGAACATACGTGTTTCATTCACAAATAATACCTGTTTTCCACCAAGTGTGTTTCGTTGGCTGCAGGCGGATATTAGCTACAGTAAGAGTTCGGTGTCCTAGTCTTGTATTACCACATCCATAGCAAAATCGAGTAAGCGGGTGCTTACTTTCTCACGAATTGGTGTATGGGAAACCTGACCCAAAAAGCTTTGATTAATGATGAATATTTTTCCCTACCAGTTGCATTAACGCGCTGTTACAGCATCTCCTCTCAACATGGTATGTTATCAGTCCACCATTAAGTGTAAGTCATACTCCTGTCCCTGTGTACGCCGAGGTGTACAACTTTCGATGGGGTTACCCCATTGCCTAATTCACGTCCCAAGGCCTTTCTGGTTGCTTTGTATTTTTAACATTCAAACGAATTTATAAATGATCACGTTGTCCATATAGGGGTTGAGTGCATAAGGACTCACTGTCGCAAACATGTTTCTTATTGTCTTTTATGACACGTACTTCGTTTTCCCCCTTTGTCTTCAAATTATCACCTAAACGATCACCAAATAAAATAATTACCAGATATTTGTACGTGGTTATATTTTTACATTTATATGTAGTATCATTTGTTTCCTGTATAGTATTCATTATTATTGTCAGAAAAGTACAAACCCATGGCAACTCAAAGTTATCCCTTTATCAAAAACATTCACAATAAGGAAACGCACCCTGTATAGTCCTATAAATTCGAACTCTCGTTTCACAATTTCGAATCATGGCATGACAGTTGTCCTTTTATTTCTTATTCAAAAAAAAAACTATGGAACCAGACGGCAGACAGACAACATGTCACAGTAGTAAGTGGGAGTGACTATCCTCCGAATTTATTTTTTAACTTTAAGAAAAGTCGAGTATAATCGAACGGATTACTTAATTTAAGTAAATATAGTGTGAAAATGATAAATTTCATTGATTCAGCAGAGACTAGTTTAAGTGCATCTAAAAGAAAATCTAACAAATAGAGTAGGAAAAGCCACATTCATTTGAAAAAAAAAAACAAACAAGTTCTTCGCATCGATTTTTCCTTCCACACCGAGAAAATGGTAAACTTAAATAGTCTTCCTACGATTTGTTGCCTAATGAACATATTTTATTTTTAGATATGAAAAAAACTGGATCTTAAGGACCTTACTAAAATTATTGAAAATACGTAGACAAAATGCCAGAAAATCTAGAGTTACATCAATTTGTCGGTGGGCTGCGTCAAAGCAGTACATCTAGCCGTTGGCTTACGACTTTAAAGGCGAAATTGACTTGTCCATATCTAGGAATTATCCTAGCAACGCTCTCATCGTTATTTTTCTCTTTATGTTCCGTTATTGTAAAAGGACTTGTCGATGTTAATCCTATGGAATTGGCGTCATTTAGGTAAGTTGTTAGAATGTGGTACTGTGTAAACACTTTTAGACCCATTGTACCTTATGTCGGTTGTTATTATGTTTCTTAAATCAAGTGTTGCCCACATTCTTATTTGTTTGCATATGAGTTGCATTAGGGCATTATCTCGAAAACGATTAAATATGCTTTACCATCAAAATAGTTACATTAAAAAAAGCTACGGTGGATTGTAGCCCTTTTCCAAAAACAGTTGCTTGAGGCATTGCTCTATTACGGGTAGAAGATGCCTTACATACCACAAAATTGTCGATAGAATCTTAAAAAGGTCGTTGAGAAAAATACATAAACGTGCGAATTATTTGTTAGTTAAAAAAATACAAATATGTCACGCCATAGACCGTATGTGGTCCAGGGCCTAGCTTTTCTGTACCATTCGTGTTGTGAGTGTTAATGTTTTTTCGTACAAATGGAAAGAACCTACAGTTTAAAGCCATGTTCGAGAGAAAAATTGAGAAGCTTGTTCATGACAGTTATTGGTCTCAAACATGTCAGAATCTCGGGAAAATGGGATCGTGAAAAATCTTTTTAGAGTTTTTCTAGGACGAACCTTGAACCTTCTGTTCAATATTCCAACGCACTTAACATTGAGCTATAGTGTCCATATACATATGTTAGATAAAAACAAACTATTTTTTGTGACCGTTTGATAAAAGAAAACTGCAGTTTTCTGTTATTTCGACAAAGTTTGTGCTAAATTAGTAGAAATATTAATAAATTCGATAAATTCGGAACTATGTTAACGTAAAGCATGTTTAGAAGTTTTCCTCAGCTTTCACTCATAATGGGTCATAGATAAATATGATACAAGGAAGACTATGGTCTTGTTTTGGTTGCCAAAAAGTTCAAATTGACTTATATGTAGGTATTATAAAACTTAACCAATAGGCACAATAGTCTTCCATGTTCTTCGGTCCCGTGCACATTTTTTCTTCTTAAATCGTCTTAATATCCAACGAATGATTTTTTTTTTGCTTATTCTTCCTGCTTATAGTTCAGGACTTGACTCAAGAAGGATCAATGTTCTATAAAACATGAATTTAGTTTCTCGGGTTAGAAGTTTGGAACCCAGTTGTTTTTCCAACTCGAAGTAATAATAGTTTCCGTCGGATCTCCATGAAGGTGCCATTTTTTTAGTAAATGTTTCCTCGGGGATAGGAAAACTCTTTAACTTCTTTGAAGTTATAGCTGTCTACGATATACAGCGGGAGCGAACGATGATGTCGCTATCATCTAGACTTGTTAAAGTGTCCACAGTATTGACCTCGACCCTACATACTATTTGTATAACGCATAATATATGGTTATGATGTATTATTTCCGATTGCGAGCGGCTAATTTATATGCTTCACATTATAATCACACTATCTCAGGTTATTTGCGAAACGTGGTGCCGTAAAAGAATCTTTTCATCAGCCACTGCAGTTCAAAAATGAATCCAAGTGATAATGATCTTATTATGAGCAGCTGGTTGTTTAGGAGTATTTTTGCAATTTCAAATGAGATGATTGATAAAAGCTAAAAAATGCTTTGTTATCTAAAGTATATTTTTAAAATTTTTTTTATTGCTATCATTTAGTACACAGCCCGATTTCTTATACTAACCAATGGCTATACTCAAGTGTTGTGATTGGTTAGTACGTTGGACTAATGAACATTTCAGAATCCAGTTGTAAAAAAGGTTTTTCAGTGTCCCACCTATTGCCGATATTTAACAAAGGCCTGAGAGTAACAACTGTCGTGAGACATGGAAAAATTAACATGCGCGGTATGAATGGCAGCCTTACTTACTTTACTTAAGGTGACGCTACAGTGCGGGTTGGACCTGAGCCTTAACCAACAAGCGTTTCCAGCCAGCTCTATCGAACGTTAATTTGGTTGCAGTCTCCTTCCACTTACGTGCACCACCTGAATCGCGGTCTTCATCTACTGCGGCGTCCCTTTGAGGCTTCTGTTTCAATACTCACGAAAGCGCCACTGACATCACGCTGCGTTCTTCCGATTATGTCAATATCTTCGGCGTATGCAAGTAATTGGACAGACTTTTAAAAAATTATTCCCCTGTTGTTGGTGGGTGAGTTTTGCATTATTTTTTCAAGAACGATGGTTAAGAAGTCGCAGCGCGTCGCCTTGTCCTTTGAAATCAAAGGACTGGATGGTTCTTTACCGACCTTGAAGAAGCAGCATACATCTTCATCGTCATCCAAACGAAAGAGTTTGGCAGGTATTCGAAAACTAAACATGGCTCTGTATAGCTGGTCTCTATAAATAATGGCATATGCGGCATGAAAAGATGGTAGGCTCGATATAAAGTTCCTGGGTTATTTACAAGATCTGCCGTAGTGTAAATATAGTGCTGCTATTTTTATCTTTTGATGAGCACTCGTGCTTATAGGTGTTGAATCCCGATGGACAACAATCAGTATCCTATGGCTACCACGTGGAGGTAAAATAAGCATAAATTATGTGTAGTAATATTGCCTGCTTGACAGAAATCAGAATTTATCCTATTTCTGCGATAACCCGCCATTTGAGTGGCAGCCAGGCGTTGTAATAAACCTGTCACTTCCAAATATCATTTTAACGCTTTCGTATCTTAGGGATTGAACTGGGATATACATATATTTTATGTATGTACTCTCTTTTGCTCTTGTTGACCGCTAGATCAATTTTAGCCGCTTCTGGGTCTACAATCGTAAACGCACGAGGGACAGCCCTCTGAGGTCTGCCAATAATGTCAATATCGGTCCGGGTTTTGGCTTGTGAGTTTCGAATAAGCAATCGTCTAAAATCAGAAGTTTTATAGATCCTTTGATAACAACGTTTGAAAAGCGTGCATTTGTTGCCTTTACACCAAGTTTAAGCGCCTGGATAAAAGGCGTTCGCACAATACGATGGAATCAGCCGATATTAACATGGAGGTTGTATCATTGGTGTAGCGCATATTTTTTAAAGGTTTGGCCGTTTGGAACGCAGTGTCTATTTATATTAGAAACTAATCTTAAGATAAAGAAAAAAATCGCTTAATTGGGTTCTTGTGTAGTTTAGTGAATCTATTAGTGGATTAATCGAGATCTTTAAAAAATACCACTGTAAACAACATGTAGAGTTCTAATTTTTCTTGTTTTCTTTTTTCTTTGCAGATTCATTGGAGTTCTTCTACCAGCCATACCAATTGTGATATATACCAAACAACCAGTATTCCCCGAGGGTAAACGTATTATTCTACTTTTGCGCTGTTTCATGGGTACCACAGGACTAATGTTAAGTTTCTATGCTTTCCGTCATATGCCGCTTGCAGATGCTTCCGTTATTATCTTCTCAACTCCGGTATTCGTTGCGATATTTGCTCGTCTATTTCTAAAAGAACAGTGTGGGTTTTTTAACATTATCACCATTGTACTGACATTGGTTGGTGTAGTCCTTATAACAAAACCGCCCTTTGTTTTTGGAGACTCAGCACCAAGTTTGGAAGTAGAGCGTTTCTCTGGTAAACGCTATGATATTTGGGGTCCAGTTGCAGCGATATCGTCAACATTATTTGGGGCAAATGTATACATTCTCCTGCGAGCACTAAAGGGCTTGCACTTTTCCGTGATTATGACGAATTTTGGAGCTTTTGCTCTGGTGTACACGTTGATCGTGTGCTGGTCCATTGGGGCGATTTGTTGGCCTGCTTGTGGCTATGATCGGTTTCTTGTTATTGTCTTAGCCTTATTTAGTTTTCTAGGTCAGATACTACTGACCCTATCACTACAGCTTGAACAAGCTGGCCCTGTAGCCATTGCTCGATGTGCCGATATTGTTTTTGCTTTCATTTGGCAGATGATTTTCTTCGGTGAGCCACCAACTGGATACTCGTTGTTTGGAGCACTACTGGTTGTCAGTTCAGTGATATTAACAGGCTTGAAAAAGTGGGCGATGTCACTGCCAAGAGATTCAACGACGCGAAAGCGTCTTCGATTTTTGATTATCGAATAAATCACTCTAGAAAATGCTCACCTTGGTGATTTCTACATTGAATAGGGTCATAATTCTGTATGTTATAAAACTCTGTTTTTTTTTTTTTCTTAAATTCTATATTAAAAAAAAGTAGATCTCAAAAATTTAACTAGACGTGGCAAGGTCGAAACACAGTTTTAATACTACCTTTATTTTATATTGATTAAAAGTTCAACTGAGATACATACATATTTGTTGATTTATTTTTCAAATGCATTTTATTCGCACGTTGCTGTGTCTTTATTTAGCAGCACGGATGTCCATGGAACATGGAACACGTAATTCGCATTAATGAGATTAATTTAAGTTAAACACAGGTGCAATCTCCATGAATAATATTAAGGTGCGAGATTATATAAAAATCTAGATCCAGTTTGATATATTATTGAAGCCTTGCAATCTACTGACACATTCAAGCATCCAAAAAATATAACTCTAGCACCGGTTCTGTCATCTGACAGTATACACATACATATGTATGTACACATATCTGTTTCTGTATTCATTAAACAAGCAGACTCTCTTGTTTTACATTTGAATAAATAATTTTGTATTATTCAGTTTCAAAAATTCAAATAAAAGCGTTGTAGAATTAAAGACCTTTCAGAACTTAAAAAACAGTATTTTGCAATACCAATTTTTATAATATAGAATTGAGAAAATGCATATTCTTTAAGATATTTATAGAATTTTGGTGTACAGAATTTCGATCCTTTTCCAAATGGTATTTAAATGTAAAATAAAATATGCAAATAAATTTAATTATAACATATTTGAGGCTAATTGTGGCTGAGAAAAGAATGTGTATGTGAAGATACTCAATGAAATCGCATGTCTTATTTTAAGTTTAGAAATAATTTCATTAGTTTAAGGCCTAAGCAATTTTTTTCTTAATTCAGTGCAATGGAATAACAGAATATTACACATGACCCCTGCCATAAAAACATATTCATTCATAGATTTTAATTAAAAAAAATGGTATCTCTAAAATAACAATCTAGTCGTAAGCTCTCAAAGAGTATAAATTAAAAGACAAACCAAAGAATCCTCTATTTCGTCTAGTTATCAATAACGAAAACAAATGAATCTCATCATCTACTAAATCGGTATTATTTTAGGTAAAACCAAAGCTAATGAATACAAAAGATTTAAATTTTAACCATGAAACCATTTTCTTTAAACGCTAAACGAATAAATAAAAATTATATTTTATCTATTTGAAAGCAAAGAAAAACCAAAGAATGTCTTTTTGTATTTTTAAATTATTTTAAAATGCCCAGAAATGAAATATTAAAACAAGAAAAGTTTTAAAAATAAAATCATTGATATTGATAAACAAAATAACAGAACTTACTGAAATAAAATCATTTTTGATTAAATAAAGAACTGTTTATTATTTAATTCATTGTTTTAATCTTTGGCCTTTCTAGATGTCTTCCAATTAATGCATTACTTGCCAAGAGAGTTATAATGAAGCATTTGTTCTTTCAGCCTACAAATTATAACTCTCAATTTAAGTGAACATTAACAGATAGTTGGTACATAGCTAGTATTTATATGATTGGATTATGTTCCCGTGACTATCGGTTCTACGCACCGAAGCAACCCAAGGACAACATCTCGAGTAAGGATTTTCTACCTGAACTGCATTACAAGCACAGCCGTATCGGTTTTCCGACAGTGAGGCAGTTCACTCCGGCCGGACTGTTCCGCATAACATTATTGCATGCCGTAACTGAACCCAACCCACGACCCACAAACCGATGTTCTTGTCCATCAGAATTCCATCTCCGTGAAATACAATGCCATCTCTGCAGGTGCTCAATATCAATGCCCCAACACAGCCAAAATATTGCAATGGGACTGCACTGGCATTTCGGGCAAAATCCACAAATTGGCAAACTTCCTGGACCACAACATCCTAACAGCCGTTATCCAGAAAATCAAACTTACATTAAAATCCAATAGGTCATCCAAAGCAATGTCCAACAGAGTAGGCGACTACCATATTCTACCAGAACATAGAGAAAGGGACGCTGACGGTGGTCTGGCAATTCTCATGCACCACCTTACTTACTTAGGTGGCGCTACACTTCGGAGTGAACCTTGACTTCAACCAACAAGCCTCCCCAGTTAGCCCGGTCGTTAGCTTACTGCCTCCAATAGCATAATCCAAGTTGGTTGAGGTCCCCTTCTACTTGTGCACTCCATCTTAGGCGAGGTCATCCTCTACTGCGTCGTCCCTCCGGTTTAGATTCGAAGACTTTGTGGGCTGGAGCATTGGTGTCTATTCGCTTTACATGCCGTAACCATTTTAAGTAACTGATGTGCAGTTTTTTGACTAGGTCGATGTCGCTGTATAGCTCGCAAACTTCGTCGTTGAATTTTATCCTCTAAAGCCCGTCAACGTAATTGTCTCTTTTTGCTGATAGCATAGCATAGCACCTAGCTAAAGCTAGTAGTTGCACAAAATCTTAAAAGATTATTCTTGCGAGTATGGTTTTCAAACGGTTTCTTGGTTGTGGTCGGGTGAAACCCAACACGTCAGTTGTGGCGACCCTCATAGCATGTTTATGCTGTCAACAAGAAGGGACACACAACATCGATGAATTGGACAGAACGTCACAGTCGACAGCTATAACTTTGAGGTATTATTTGAGGGACTTTGTCTACCTTGACTCTGCTATTAACTCTGACAATAACACTCCAGCAGAAATCAAACGAAGAATAACTCTTGCCAATCGCTGTTTCTTTGGGCTGAGAAGGCAATTGAGTAATAAGGCCATATCTCGAACAATTAAGGAGACTCTATACAAGACCTTGATTATCCCATTATCTCTTTATGGCGCTGAAGCATGAACTCTGTCAAAAGATGAAGATATCCTCGGTCGTTTCGAAAGGAAAATTATTCGTTAAATATTCGGTTCCGTTTACGTCGAGGGGCTTTTGAATTATACGAAACCCGTCAAATACGAAACTGCGTATTTTCAAAACTGCGTTGGACATTTGAGATGGCTGGGACATGTAGAGCGAATGGACATTGAACTATTGCGCCACCTAAGTAAGTATTATAGATGGAACACATTAACACAGCACAGATTAACTTCGATAGCCAACATCAATCGACATCTGCTGTGATGTGAAACTTTTGATGCTGCTTGCTATCAAAGATGTTTTTGATGTGCTAAAGTGCTTTAGCTTTTATGTTGATATTTAGATAAGATAAGGTAATAAGATGTAAACAACTTTTACATTGGTTTGTACTGATGAAAAAATTATACTTCTCAAGAAAGGTTCAATACTAAAATCAATCAATAAGGCACATATGCTTTATTTCCCAAAGCCGATTCCTTTAGTTTCCAAACGTTTTGGCAGTATTAATAAGTAAAATTTGGGTAAAACATAGGATAAATAAAGAATACAAAGATGTAACTATTTTGAAAAAGGACGAGCTCCATCCACATCTTTGAGTGAAGTGGAAAGAATGAATACCGAACTTTCTACAACAACTTAGCATTTACGGACACCAATAGTGACTGCGAGCGTTTAGTTAAGAAAATAAATGTATTACATTAAATTCAAGTAGTTTCTTTTTTAATTAATCAAAAAACATTTTCTTAAAGACATTTCATTGTTCTTTGTCCTCTATCGAAGTATTTATCTACCTAAACCACTTATCAAAAATATCTAAAAGGTCAAATGTTTATTACCTTATTTCGCATTGCATTAAAGCATTGTATATGAAGTTTCATATACAATGATTAAAGGGCATTATTTTTTCAAGTAAAAAACATTTCTTCAAATAAATGCTGGCAATACCTATTGCAACAAAGCTTTTAACCAATCAATCGTAATCTGAATGGCTGAACGAGAAGATATTTGACATTTGAGGAAAATTAAAACTCACCGGCAACGAAAATTTCAAAACAAAAGGAGGCAGTGCATTTGTACCTAAATGTAAATAATCGGTTATCAGTGAGATTCAATTAAAATAGAAAGGCTTACCCATCTAAAATGACAAAATACTAGTGCAAAAATATTCATTTACCGATCATAAAAAGTATGTAATATATTTTCATACAGATTTTTAGGTAAGTTCTTTAATGTAACAGTTATTTATTAATGTTTTCCTTGACTTGTTTACGGCACGGTTCCCTCAAAAAACTTTATTTTTCGTAAACAAACATGTTATTTAAATGTATTCTATAAAAAACAATTTCCGAATGAATTACAAAACGAATCTAATAAGAATTTTAATATCCTAATGTTTTTTTGGGTAATAAGCTCGAAAGATGTACTACATCTTGTTATGCATATTTACAATCCTAAATCGGCAAGAACTGCATCCAACTCAGCTTGTAAACTGCTAGCCTTCTCGCGAACTTTAGAAATCTCATCCTGGAGATTATCAACGTTTGCCTGCAATAAAACATTGCCCTTCTTAAGAGCTGATAATCGATTTTCGTGTTTCTTAACGCGTGGTTCAAGATTCGTCTTCTTATCTTCATCAGAGGCATCCTGAAAGTAATAAGAGAGTGGAAAAGAAAGGTATTTAATTCCTTTAAAATAATTAACTTACTTCAGCTTCAGATTCGCTTTCGGTTTCAGATCCACTTTCATCTTCGGATTCCTCAGATTCCGACTCCTCTTCGGACTCAACCTCGGACTCATGCTCTTCTTCTTGTTCCTCTTCCTCTTCTTCCTCGTCATCGTCCTTTTCTTCATCTTCATCATTTCCTTCATCTTCCTTCATGGATGCAGCCATTTTTTGAACTTCTTTTTCGAGTTTCTTGAACTTCTTATTTTCTTCCCTGAAAAATTTGGATTTTTATTAGCACCATTAGGTCTTGCGCTTTATAAACATATTAAACGCTCCACTAAACAAAATTTATGCTTTTAAATGGAACTCACTACAGAGAAGGTTTTGATTTTGTCCAACAGAGCGTTTGTCAGCGCTTTAAATGCTTGGTCTTTAACTTACTTCAAAAGAACATGATTCTTCTTCATGACCTGCTTGAGATTCGCCCTCTCTCTTTTGGCAGCTTCCTGTTTATCTTTGAGTTTCGTCAATTTAGTTTGTAGGATCTTCACTTCTTTTGCCAATCGTCGTTTCTTGCGTTCGGCCTTCTTTTCCTCATCCTCTTCTTCGTCGCTTTCGGAAAGCTCCAATTCTAGTTCGGGTGAACTCTCCTTATTTGGGTTCGCTTCGCTGGCGCGACGAGAACCATTCATAGAGCCACCACCACCCTTTAATGAATTTATGTAGTTTGTAATATGATTTGAAATGTGGTTAATATTATTTGGTTGCGGTGGTGGCGTTGCCTTGTTTATGTCAGTTTTTAGAAAAAAAACTATCGGTTAGTGCTGAAGCAGAAGCAAGCATATTAGTCTTACCTGTATTTCACTATCCGAAACTGAATTAAAATTGTAATAAATGTCCGTATCACTGGGATCTTCAAGAGAATAGCAAAAGCTGAATTGCGGTCTTATATGGTTTGAAACAGGCGATTGCTTTTATGTTTGTTTGGTTTGTTATTAAGGCAAAGCAAAATAAATACATCGTTAAGCAAAGAATTAAAGTCGTTAAATGAAATAGAATAATTCATTAATATTAAATAAGCAGTATGGTCTTGCTATTGCCAGATGTTTGTCTTATTCCTATACCTAGGTATTCTCCTAATCCTAAATGAGAGAAGACTAAATACTTTGATAAATAAAATAAATCAGACAGCCAAAGAGAATAGCTTTAATCTGTAGAGTAAAAATCGACACATCCTACATGCATATATGCAATGAAATACTTGGCTACACAATGTGACCGCAATACAGAACAAAAACTGTTTTTAGAAATGAAAAGAGGTTAAGATGCGGCGGTTCCGCTAAAATAGGTTGTAATTTTTTTTTCTGTATCAGGAAACAAACACTTAGATCTTGATGATGTTCGCGACGTCTAAGGATGCCAGTCCGCTGAGATCATTGAAGAAAAGAGCCCTTAAATTGCTCCATGCAATTTAATTCTTGGATGATGCTTTAATTCTGTTTGTCCCTGCAGCTCCTGCAGAAGTCATTTGAAAAGAGGCCACACCTTTTAGCATGTTGATTTATCAGCCAGTGTCCCACCGATAACGGAGCTGATCTGTGATTGCTTAAGAGTAACTGGTAGCTAGGTATGTCCTTAGCTACATGTAAGCATTTACTAAGGCTTAATGCTATTAGCAAGACCAACCTCAGATGAGAAAGTGGCTCAACGTGTCTCATCTCGAGTCAGATCTGGCCCAGGCTGGACCATAAACGTAGTGCCGAGTTGGTCAAACTAAAGCGATCACAGATCAGCTGTGTTGTCAGTGTTCTCACTGGGTACTGTCTTATAGGCCAACACGCCAAAAGACTTGGCCTCTTTCCTAACGATTTCTGCAGAAGCTGTAGGGACGAGGAGGAAGGGGAAAATATCCTTCACCTCCTATGTAACTGCCCAGCTCTGTCGCATAAAAGAAAGCTCCATTTAGGGTCCCCCTTCCTTGAAGACCTTTGCGATCTGGCGTCCTTAGGCGTCATCGCTTTATCAAAAGCTCCGGTTGGTTCTTTTTGTTCCTGAGTGGTCAAAAGGTTTTGATCCATGGTATCACAAGGACCTTTACTGGTCTGAGATTGTCTGCACTTCCGTGCGGACAGCCAAACTAACCTAACTGGTAACTATTTTCTGTAAATGCAAAATGCTAGGATTGGTGCCATTAAACGTAGGAGGGTTTAAGAGGAGAACTTTGTATTTTCTCGTGAAAAGAAAGATCGCTTTTGTATGGATTTACCGCCAGACCGCTGTTCTAGGCCCCCTGGTGAGCATCACAGAAACGACTAAAAGACAAAATCATCATGGACAGGTAGAATCTTCTAAGAACATAAACCAAAAGGGAACTTTTGAACGCAATTGAACGACGCAAAGTACCAGCTTCTGCAAGTCACCCTACTTGGAAGAGTTAAATAACATTTGGCAGATAAACAATAGTATAGAGGCATTCTCTGGGTGACTGAGGTACAGAAGGCCCGCAAAACATGCGAAAGTATAATACACCAACCAAAATGTCAGCGTCAATTTAAACAGTAAGTAAAGAAAGTGCAATGTAAAAAAATAAAAATGTTGATCGCTTAAGAGTTTCTTGTTTATTATTATTTCCATTTACAAGTTTCATTTTATACCAAATAGAGAAATACGATAAAGAGAAGAGCTACAAAATGATTATTATGCACGTATGTATTGTTGTACACAATACATGTGCAACACATGACTGTTATTGGAACAAAATTGTCTCATAACTCCTTCATTCGCTTACCCTTTCAATGATTGAAATATAACGTATTTGATATACATCTGATGAGTCAGATATTCTCACCATGAATTTATAATTCATTTATTTGCATATACATACTCGTATACACATTCAGTCTCAATCTTTCCAAATTCTAAACATTTTAGATGTGGGCCTTTGTAGTAAGTAAAATTCAGTCCAAAGTTTCGATTTACTGGCTCTTCGGGTAAGAATGTAACGTTGGCTACGAGGAAACTAAGAAATAGTGTTGACCGTGTTAAACGGGAATAAATGGATGAATAGTGGAGCTAAAAGATAACCCATTGCTCGAACAAACTCAAATTAGTTAGATTAAATGACGAATTTTATCGGGACCATTGAATATTTTAATAAAGCTGACACAGATCTACACAAACTGGCCAAAACTTTAGCAATCCCAAATAAACCTGAAGATTTAACTTTCGAAAATCTTATCAATTGGTTTTGACCAAAAAAAGAGCATCGCGGTAAAAGCTTTAGTGAATGAACACTCTAACGAAGCTTCGAACGATTACATTCAGGCACTTAAATCCTTGGCGGTTACATGTGATTATGGAAACTTTTTTGATGAATCGCTAAATGATCGATCGGAATACTTTATGCATACTTATGAAATGGTATTTAATATGGAACGAAGTGCCACGGCGGAACAGCAGACACCAATGTCGTTTTGACTAAGAGAAAAAGGAAATCGTACAGATTGCTAATAAGTTTTTGTTTAAATATTTGATTTATTAAATTAAAAATAATTCAAGTTTATTGGATTTTAAAATCTTCGGCTTGAGGTGACCTAAGTAACGCATAAAATCCTTAATATTTATTTTATATTAAATTTTTTATATTTTTATTCCTGTGTTTGAACTTTAGCTCTTACCATCAATGACTCTCAAAAAGCGGGGTATCAATGTATACTTAAATGAGATTAGGCAGCGATTAGGAGGAAGTAGTCTATTTTTTAACAGTACTGTAAAAAAAAGTCACCCGATGCGAATCGAATAGAATATATGTATGTTTTATAATGAAGCTAAAGATAGTCCGGGAAAAAATTAACAACATTTTCTAACTACGCCAACAAATTATGCGAAAGTTGCCAAGGTCCATGTCAGGACAGGTACATATGTACATATACTGTGGATATTTGTAGAATAAAATCATTTTTGAATAAAATCTTTTGTTTCGACTTACAACCGCTTATAGTTTTTTTATTGAACAGACTGTAATTAGTATATGTATATACAACTGTACAACAATATTGGTTTGTAATAGTTTTGGTACGTACCATCATAGGCAACATCCCTTCGTGAAAAATATCAGGGAAGAATAGGTGCTTGTTTGCACGACGAGAAAAGGCCACTAAAGACGAACATTTTGTTTCTGTGGTACAAAGTTTTATTCCTTGCTCCACGTGGAATAAAATCATCTATCGTGTAATTTTATCTACGACTCGACAGAAATCGAAATTGAAAAAGCAAAGTGTAAAAAGCAGCTCTTATATACAACTGAGTGTGGTATATAGTTCAACATCAAACTACGATATTTTTTTCGTAATGGAGTACTTAATTGCTAAGACGAACAACTGAATGGTTTGTAGACGTTTGTCATATCAAGCGCCTTGTACATAATTGACACGACTATCTTTAAATTAAACTTTGAGGTCTCGCACATGATACATAAGTTTGTCCCATTTATAAAAAATCTAACATCCAATCAGACACACCATTTGAGAGTCAGCAAATGGTTTTTAAATTATTTCTTAGACGATTGAAACAAGAGTTGCATAAACCATTGAAACGGCATAGCTGTCATACGCCTTTATATTACACCCACTTGAAGCAATTGACCCAACAGGTTTCACCACAATTGTTAGACTTCAGCTAGTGTGTGAAAAATTAAGGATCCATTACTTGAAAACGGCTTAGATTCAACTTTCTGAACAGTATAGAGTTGAACATGAAGAGGAAACAACTACATCATCGTATACATTTACACCACAATTCCATTAAGAAGAGGGCGGTCGATATGTCTTCCTTATGCCATGCATTGGAATTCACTTTCTACACAACCTGATGAAAATTAGATCATTGAATGCAAAAAGGATACAAAAAATTTGAGAAGATCCTTAAAAATTAATGAGAATGGAATTCGAACGCTATACAAAAATGAAGTAAGCGGCATCTGGCAATGGCAATTAAAAAAAAATAAATAAAAAAACAATTGCGAAACTTAAAAAAACATCACCAAATATCATTCAAAAATACCTGTAGTGCCTGTGCTAGCTTTCTCTCCAGCTGTGCAATCATTCGCTTTTGTTCTTCAACTTCATTTTTGGCAGAATCTAGTTGTTCGGCACTCTTTTCATATTTCTTCTCAAGTTCCTTAGATGTTTTCCTTGCATCCTCGGCGTCTTTTTTCAATGACTTCACAAGAACATCATCGGCTCCCGCTGCTGGAATCGAAGAAGATTCATCTTTATCAGTTCGTGTCTTGTCCCGTTGCAGTTCTGCCTCCAAATTGGCAATTTTCGCTAGGAGTCTCTTATTTTCACGCTCTTGAGCCTCACGATTTCTCAATTCTAGCGCTAGCATTTGCTTTGTACTCTGAAGATCATCGCGCAATTTATCGATGTCGTCCAGTTCATCTCCACTTGGTTCGTCGGGTTCTTGTGGCTAAAAAAAAGTGAATTACAACAAAGTATACAATCAAACACAGGAGCCATGATCTTGGACGAAAGTTGGAATTATTACTTACTACCTCGTTGAGTGCCGCCTTAGATTCGGATTTCTGTATTTGCTCTTCGATTGTCATTTGTCGCCGGAATTTCCGTAGACCGTCGAGGAATGGTTTGCTTCTGTCATTGGTTTTCACCGGTTTCAGCCTTATGCCGCCTTGGATTTGCTTCAGAAGCTTATTGTGTGCATTGTCCTTTTCTGTTTCGTAGACAAATTTATCGTCGACTTTCGTCATCGATTTACATGTAATAATTGGTTGAGATCTAAAAAAATAAAAAAAAATTTAGACCGTAATCTCTGATTTTTCGCTGAGATATTAATACGACTGGGTTGAGGTGACATCTGATTCGATCGGTTGAAGCAATAAAAGTTGAACGTAAAATTTATTAAAAGTATTTTGTCGGTCAAGTCGAATAAAGGAAGTGCAGGTAGAATATGTTTTTTTCTTTTATACTATTCTGTATAATATCAGATGTTCCCAAGGGTTTACTATAGATTCTAGTGCAGTTTCTGAGAACTGTATTATTTCTTAATGGCCTAGGGAATGCCAATGATAAAGATGGGAAAACCAAAGTATACCTAAGACAAGTTACATGCGGTTTGTAAGGACCATGGCCATTAAATGAATTGAATTGTGTTCGAAAATCCGTCTTTGATGAAGAGAACCATCCGGGCTTTATATAAAGCATTGGACGCAATCTTTATGTTTGCCAGTTTGCCAATGTTATCGAATAGGTTGGCTCCTAAGTGTCTTTTCCTTCGAAATAGGAGAGCTTGGCACTTACATACATACATAGAAGGTGAAGTATGGTTTCGTCATCTTTTTCGTCGATACAGCTCCTGCAAAATTTATTGACATGCGGCCCAGCGGTGTGCCTGCCAATGATGCAGTGTCCTGTAGCGACACCTATTATTTTTTAATAATAAGCGTCCTTTTCAAATTGATTGGACAATTCGAGCGTTTGTGATCCAGCTCGATGAAGCACTCGATGCCATCTTTAGAGAAGAAATCTATGATATCGTGTTAGTAGACCGCCGGAAGAAGATAAAAGAAATTGCTGACATTGCAAGCATCTTAACGGTATGGGTACAAAATATCCTTTGCGAAAAACAGAACATGAGAAAACTAATGACGAGATGGGTACAGCGTTTGCTGACTATTGACCAAAACCGGAATTGCGTTACAAGTTTAAGTGCAATCGGAATGAGATATGGCGTTATGTGACATGAATCCATCACTACTCGCCAGAAGTGAAAAGCCAGTCAGTTCCTTCGACGAACTTTTATCAAAAAACCCAAGAACTTTCGCATAAGCCAGATATCTTATGGCCACCGCAAGGCATAATCTTTGCAGAAGAGAGTGACAATCCAGGGGCAGTATAATGCGATTCGATTAAAGAGAAAACAGTCCCTTTTTCGCGAAAAAAAAGTGTTCTTCGACTATGACAACGAACCATCTTATTCGGGCGCATTCGCTGTAGCATGGTTAGGTTACACCACGAATTGCGCTCTCATCCACATTCTCCAGATTTGACATCCCTCCGGTTTCTTTTCCTTTCTTAGAATAAAAAATGGCTTAAAAGAAAACAGTTCTATATTCTACTAATCTTTTTTGGCTCCTGTATGTTAACTCATGCAAACTATCGACATCATCTAGTAGAAGAATACCTCGTGGTACAGAAACTTGAATCTCAACTTACCTATCATTACACTGCACATGTCGTAGTTTTTTACCACCTTCAACTTCTTTCATCATCTCTGACCAGTCCGGTCGTCTCCTGGGTCGTGTCCTAAAGAAATGTTTGAAAGTTTATCAGATTAATGGAAAGTGGATATCGCTGTATGCAAATTTACTTACTTAAGTTTTTCGAGTGTGGCCTTCTGTCTATCGCTAAGGTTCTTCTTCTCAAAGTCCGTTGGCGCAGCCAATGGTGGTGGAGGCGGTGGTGGTGGCTTTGGAACAAGCGATGGTAGAGGTGGTGGTGCAGGAACTGTAAATGAAACCGATTCTCATGTAAAATAAATGCAATTAGACAACGGGTGACATAATGAGATGGTTAAGTGAATTTGACTGCTAGCGTGAGGTTCATAAATTATGCGAGGTGGTAGTGTAGCTGTAAAGAGTCTTCAAAAAGTTGGTGTCTCTTTCCAATAAAAATTGAAAGAAAATAAATGATGGATGGCGTTAGGGGGTGGCTTTGTTTAGTCAGTTTGAATATATTTTTTCACGTTATTGTATTTTCCGCGCACAGTTCAGAATAAGTGAAAGAGGATTGCATCTCTCGAAGAAGAATATTCAGTAACAAGAGTAAAGGGTGCTATAGCGAAGATGGTAATCAAAAGAAACGTAAGACGATTAAGATAGAGGTTTTTCAAGTGGCAGCCATGAATATATACTTTGTTAAGAATATTGAATTAATTAAGGAGGGGATGAACTTAAAACTTGGGAAATATTTTGCGAAGATTCCAAGCAGGTGGTTTTGTCTTTCCGATTCCAGAGAATAATTAAGGTTTATATTTTGTTTACACAGAAGAAAAGGACTATTGTTTTTACTTATATTTGACCGAAAAGCTATAGGTTGCAATACGAGCTTCGAAAGTGGAATGATCTCGGCTGTGGCAAACGAGACCTTTAGGGGCAATAATTCAAATATCTCGGGCGACTTGAAAAGGTGGGTATGGCAGTCACGAAAGTCTGCGTCTTTAGCATTTGCTTTCTATCGTTTATCAAAGTGATGGTGATATGTAAACAGATGTGTATATACATATGTATGCTGCCACAATCTGCGGGAAGGAAAGGAAAAGGAAAATTAATTTTTCCTTTAGACCGACCTTTAGTGTTTAAGATCTTTAGTACCAGCTTCTATAGTTTTAATAATTTAATTTAAGCCATAGTGAAGCTTTTAATAGGTTCTTGATTTTTGCTGGACTAACAGAGTTCCGCGCCGAGGGGAGTAATCTTTTCCTTTCGGCTCCTGGGCAAAAATAAAGAATATGTTCTGCCGTCACCATTTGCTCTCCATAGAGCCGGGATATATCAGTACATATTGGACAATTAGGGTTCTTAAATCGTTCTTGTTTAGATCAAGAGTAGGCACTCTTAGGTGGTACGCCAAAATAGGGTTCGGCACCAACGATTGGGTTTTAGGCGCCTCTTCTCGTTAAGCAGTCAACCTGTATAAGTTTCATGAAAGGGCAGTACAGGTACTCTGTCTTTTTTGGACTAATTGGATACCCATTTCCCTCCAAAACATCCACCCATAGATAAAGTGCTCGTTGCAGGGACGTTTAGTCCTCACTTATGATGGCTCCATCGTAAGCAAAGAATAACTGATGCATTTTTTGATCCGTTACTTTTCCTTCAAGCAAATAATCTAGGACTGTAATGAATAGCAAAGGACTAAAAACGCTTCTCTGGTGCACACCTACTTTAATTGGGAACTCTTCGGTGATTCCGGTGGGGCATCTTACTTTTGTCTTTGCTCCGTCATACATGTCCATGATCATCCGCACGTAGGGTTCTGGAGCTCCTTGATGTCTTAGCGCCACCCATATCAGATCTCTTGGTTGTCTATCGGATGCATTTTCAAAATTAAAAAGCACCAGATGCAAATCCTTAAGGCATCACGATGTTTTTCCATATGATCGTTATACTTTGGACTGCATTTGTGGTTGATTTACTCGCGACAAACCCACACTGGTCATGTGACAGCTATATTATTTGCCGCAATCGACCATCTAATACATAATAATGGTAATTATCACAGTTTCTCGTATCACCCTTTCCTTTGTGCAAAGGAAGAAGATAACTTTCCCTCCAATGATTAGGCATCTCATGAGTTTGGAGATGAGAATCATAAGCCATTCAGACCCGATGTCTCCCATCTTTCTCCAAAACTCAGAGGGTAACTCATTCGGCCCAACTGCTTTTCGCTTTTTGGAGAATTTGACCGCTTTCCCAATTTCATCGACGGTTATGTCGGTACTTCTCCATAGTTAGAAACGGCTCGGAAAGTATAGCCGGGAAAACTGTTCGTTTAAAAGTTCCTCACAATACTGTCGCCACCTTTGTAGAATATTTTCGTCGTCCACAAGGAGTTGGCCTTGAGCATTGTTAATGAACTTCGGCGAATGAATCTCCTGAGCATTTACTCTCCTCTGGGCGGATATCTTGAAGATGGTTGTACTCTTGTTCAAGTTGTTTTGTCGCAACTCATGGATAGCCTGGTTCGCATCATCAGGCGAAGAAGATATTTCCTTCAATTGCCGATACAGGCTCCTCATACTCTTTGCTTGAATTTGGGCGTACATCTTCTTCGCGATTTTGTACCAATGAAAAATCCCTTCGGAGCGTTCAACTGAGTTTGCTTGTGTTCCTCAAAGCCCCGTGGCTTAATAGTAAGTGCATTGGACTATCGAGTAGGAGGTTTAATGTTCGAATCCTAGAAAACACCAACAATTTTTAACTTGCAAGTGTCTGACAAACGCCCGAGAGTAGATAATAACTGTCATAAAAAAAATCTCAATTGAAAACAAAAAACAAAGTCCTTTCAGATGTTGCTCTAAACTGTACGTCCCTTCCATTTGTGTGAAAAAAATATAACACCCACAACACGAATGGTCGCGATCTGTTGCACCAAGTATTTAAATTTTTTTGTTTCCTAAGGCTCTGTTCTCCTTTCTACCTTTATTAATGATCTCTTGCCTGCTACTTCTAAACCAATATACTCCTAGGTAGATTCACGTCCCTGCTCTTCGGTCGTGGAACTCGAGGGGAAGCGTATGTTAAGCCATTAAATTTCGATCTTGATAGCATAATCAAATGGGATACAAACAATAGAGTAGAATTTAATGTTTCGAAAACTCAATGCTGTATTTTGTCACTTAAGCAAAATTTAAACTCTCAGCCATTATCAATGAATGGCATTTGTATCAGTGAAATCGAAAGGTTTACTATTCTCGGTATTCCTGTTAATGACAAGCTACGTTTGATTGAAATGACCACAACCACATATTCAACGACGCCAAAAACTCTGCTAAATGTCTAGGATTCCTTAAACGGTACAAGAAATATTTCACCCTCTCTGATCTGTCTGCGATGTACTCAAGGCGTACATCCGCTTGAGTAAATAACTCCTGTCTGGTCTGGTGCAACCAAAACTTTTAGGTAGGATTCCAAAATGTGCATTAAAACTAATAGGGGACAGAATCAGTCCGTAGATTTGATTGAACACTGAAGAAATGTGTGCATCAGTATTTCCTTTCATCTTCTTCTAATTTCCTCGCCGCCTGCGCTGTGTTTTAACATTACAAACATAGACAGTCACCCTTGATGCGCGTGAGAATTATACAAAAAAAATTTTGCAAACTCTTTTCTTTTCAAGTTCTAATATATTTTGCGTCATGCTATGTAGATCAACACCGTGCTTAATTACTATTGACTTTAAGGAACTGAAATTACTTTCAATCCATATTATTTTCCTCACAATTTTGGTTCATCTAATAGAAAGTGAAAACCGCACCCAAAGATAGCGCTCATCAAAGAAAAAAAAACAACAACAACGAGAAGTTGAATTTCTTTTTGCTAAAACTTCACAGATTTATTGAGGACGACACTTTATCTCATTCTCATCTCCCAGATATAGACGAAATGTGTTTATTTGATTTTTCTCTGTAAAAGCAAATAAACAATCAGACGACAGGATAGAGAAAACACTTTCTCTTCATTGCGGTGGAAAAACTTTCTATTCATTCTTTGCTACGCAACCCTTTCCAGTATAAAGATAGGCGGAAAATTGTGACCTTTGATGATACGGAACCTTTACCAATGATGTTGCCACCTCAGTGAATGGTAAACAACGAAAGACATTCGTTGAAATGTTATTTCAAATTATTAAATTAGTTTTTGGAAATGAAAATTGTTTTCCTCAACAACGACGACGTTAGGGCTTTGGCTGGCTCAAAGTTATTTGTTTTGAGTGTTTTTTTTATTTTTTTCCTATTTAACGGGAAAAAGCTTAAATAAAATTTAACTTTTCGCGATACTTTTTTTCCAAACGGCTTACTTATGAACTGATGTGGAAAACCTTTCTCTTGCACTCGGGCATTCGCTTTTTTTAATAGAAAAATTCCGAATGTAGGGATAAATGTTCAAAAAATCGTTTCGAGACGATTACTACGTGATGTTTTTTTTTTCATATTGGATGCATACTACGATATAAGTCTTCTTTTGCATGCTGACAGAGTTTTTGCTTGGAAATTCTTTATTGCATGTCGTTAGTGAGAACAGAGTTTTCAGAATCAGTCAGTGTTTTTAACGAAAAAATGTTAAATGTGCAACAGAGTGGTTGCTGTTTATAAGTTATACAGGGCATACAGACTGAATTGTAGTCATTAGTTTTTGTAGCAAGTTCAGTTCGGGATATGCATGTACTTATTGTATGAAAATTAGATTTGATGTACATAGTTAAACATGCCAAAATGACGGAGAAATGTACAAACTGGGATCCACCAATTGTTCTGGTATAATGGCTAACTCTAAAGAACATTCAGGACATTAGTGAATAAAAAAAAATTGAATGACTTTTTTGAGTTTGTCGTAATAAATGATTTGATATTGTTTTAGTCTCATACAATAGGTCTGTTCCCGTACCTGTCCAAAGCAGCGGATATCTACGAAATCCTGTTCCCGTACAGCAAAATTTCGAAGTGAATTTAATTTTTTTTCCAAGAAGAGAAAGCTGACGAGAAAGTAAGAAATTTTCCCATGCTGCGAATTTTAGTCCAAGAAATTTCTTTGAGCAGATTTATGAGATCTGTCAAATTAGCCGAGGTCTATGAATTTAATTGTTTTTGTTTTTTTTTCATTGGCAAAAATTAATTTATTCTAGCTAAACATGGAAGGTAATCTTCGTTATTTAATTAATTTATTTTTAAAATGCTTTGTTTTGGAAGAAAAAAATATGCATAGAACTGCGAACAGAGAAGAAAATACAAATACCCAACTGATTATTGGTCGGCTCAGCCATTAACTTATGCAATATACCAGAACCATTAAAGACTCTGACTTCATTGCAAATCTGGCCTACCAAAATATGGTTTAAATTGCTCTATTTGCCGTCATGCTTTATGACGATACTCGTAAATATCCCTTTTGTAACAATTTATATTTTATTAATTTGCGATTTCTGCACATCAATTTATATGAAGACATCGCCAGTTCGTTGGATCAATAAATTTAATTGTGGCTAGCCGATGTCAATAATTAACCTTATCGATTCCGATTTTGAAACATTTATTCTTTGTTCTGTCTTTATTTATGAGTTTCAATGGACAACTTCTGTTGATATAATTGATAGGTTTTCAGATGGAATTTCTCTTCCGTTGCACGCATTCAATATAACGTATCAAGTTTTATTCTACCAATCACACATGTTCAGACATTGTCTTTGTATGTACATATGTATATCATTTCAAATAAAACATGGAAAACGTTCAAATCATACAGAGTAAGAGAAATTTCTTTGTGTTTGTGAACAAAGCTTACAAGAGTATAGTTGTATGGGGATAAAATTCAAACTCATGTGCCTTGTGATAGCACTAGATCCTAAGGGTACTGAGAACAAAAAGTCCTACTGAACTTCAATAAAAGCCATCCAATGTCAAATATTGTATTCCTGTAGAAGTTAAGATAGTATTTTGTAATTTAGAAGAGAAGTCTTAATCATGACGACATTTAAGTAAAAATATTTATTTAAAAACATTCCTAAATAAAAACAATGTGTGAGCATATGTTTAAGCACGGCACATTCAAATGACGACCTTTGAGTCTTCGTCTTGGTTTTTGACATCAATTTATTGTTCTCTACCTATATACATACATATGCCTAAAGTATGGTAAACGTGTAGCTACAGTTAAGGTAACTAGCAGCAACGCCACGAAAATCACCAAAAATCGAACTTTTCTGTATGGTTACAAAAATATACGAGTAGGTCCATTGTGATACCGCAGGTGGTTGACAAAATGTCGCATCACCACCTCCATGGTGCGAGCTTAATAGTTGTCTCCTAGATTCCCAAGAGAACCACACAGCAACCTGGCTGCCTCTAGATGGTCGAACCTTGTACTAAATTTACCAAATGCTAATCGGTGCGTGACATGCATCAAATATCTTGCTTGTGTATTCAGAGTAGGACCCGTCGACTTGTACTATTATCTCCTAGTACCCAGATTCAGAGCTCAACCAAAAAAGAGACGTAATGTTCGAAGCCTAAGAACGCCTAAAAGAGCACCTATAAAGGACTTCTCTGTGCTGTTCCTTCGGCTTCTGCTAACGTCGAAGAATTAGTCTTAATGGAAAGTCCTAAAACTAGTAATCCTTCCCAAAGGAAACAAACCACCAGACGAGATGTCATTGCCCGTTCTGTATGCTGAATACAGCCGGCAAAATCATAGAACATTATGTGCAAAACGCTGGAGGCAGCTTTAGTAGACACCGGAGAGAGTACGCAATAAACGTGGTAGCTGAGAAGTTCAAAGGCGCTATACAAGGGAGAAAATGGAAAGTGGATGCCAAGAAATACTTCTTTGTTACTACCCTAGATATAAAAAATGCGTTAACTCGGTCAACTCGAACCCATATCCAGAAAGCACTGAGGAACATGCGTGTATCAGTGTCTTTTATAATGGTTGTGGTGGACTACTTCAGGGGCAGGATACTTCTATACAACACAGATGTCGGCTTGAGGAAATATAGATCAACATCGACGTACCAGAAGGCTCTGTACTGGGACCATTGCTGTGGAATATATCGTATGATGGCAGAGTAATAACATTTATAATATTTATTGTACGCGTGACGCTCCAATCTGGGCCAGAGTTACGAAAACTAAGTTAAAACTAAGTCAAAAAATAACGAGAGTGAGGTTATGTGGTTTGAAATTAAGCTGTGCATCCCGCACTGTCTCTAGTGATGCAGCCTGCGTCTGGCAAAAGTAGACCTCCTGCCCGACGAACAACAACGGAAATACCATGCGAGCTAAAATACTGAAGTGGCAGTGGTGCTGAAAACCATTTGAAAGAATGCGCAGTGTACGTGATTGACAAGAATGCCTAGGAGGAAGGTAGATTTTCATTGACCGTATAATCGTCGCTTAACACCCGAAAACAATGTCGGTAAAATGCTTAAAAGTCAAGAGGCATGAAATGCAGCCGCTGATACTACAATGCGCGTGATAATGAAACTAACAGCCCTAGAAAAGCTAACGAAGGAAACCAACCGGGATATTATGAGCCGAATACGTAAGGCAAAATCCCCCTCGCTATGAACTGCATGATCGCAGAACCGCAAGGATTGGTGTGGCTGTGGCAGGTGGTTTTAGTCGTTAAAAATGCGGCATAGTGATGAAACCGGATCTTCAGTATCTTTCAAAGATTTCCACCTTCTAACGATGATGCAAAAGTCTCTCTTAAGCACGAGCATTTTTTTTTTTTGTGCTGTGGCGATATTTCACGCTCTTTGACACTCTTCAAAAAAATCTTTTAGGGTTTCCTCTTTCAACAACTCTTGGCGCCCACCTCCTTTACACTCTGAACAACAACTACGTATGTATACTTGTGCAAAAAAAGAACACACCCTTTGTACATACATATGTACATATGTATGAAATCCAAACAAGAGACGAGCAAAAAAAGCAAACAAAGTTGTCATCACCTCCTTTCTCCTTTAATTAAGTAATCACGGAGTGTAAATTAAGCACAATTGAAAAAAAAAATGTAGTCTGTGAGTATTTTACATTCCTTTGTGCATTCTATTAAAAAAGAGGGAGATCTACTTGCTGTTCTTTTACTCTTTACTCACTACCTTATTCGCCATGCATTATTAATTTACCTCCCTTTTTCATCAGAGTTAAATGAAATGCATAAAAGTTTTTTTTTTTTTTAAATCGCATATCGATCTTTCCTGTGTTAACGGATTCTGTTCGTTTCGGGAAATATGTTATAGGTTATTGTTTTGCATCCTTCATAGGGCTTACGGAAACCGAATACATGGAATTGGTATTTTTTAAATTTCTCGTTTCTGAATTGAATTATTTTCCATGGAAAGAGCGCCATAGTTTTTTATAGTTTGCTAGGTATATGTACCTATTATTACGTGTTCATCCAATTTTGTATATGTGCTTTAATATCTAGCTTGTGGGGGATAATGGTACCGTTATCAAAACTGATACATTACGAGTCTAATTGATTGTAATTTTCGTAACGAGAATAAAAAAATTCCCCACGAAATACAATATTTCATCAGGAATCCCTTGGTTGTGTCTTATTTTTGTACCCGAAATTCTGATCAGAACTTCGAAATAAACTTAAGCCAACGCTGTAAAAACTTTGAAAAATAAAAATCTTTTGGGCGTGCCTCTATGACTGAATAGTAGAGAGAGTCAGTACCGGAATATTTTACCTCATTGGAAAAGGATTTATTATGATTTATCTGACAACGATGTTGTCCTTCTGACCACCAAGGCCTATTAAATAACATCAAAGTTACAATAGCAGCAATCACATCATTAGCCAGCAAAAACAAATCTCATTTGGTTGCCTGGACACAGCGGCCATAAAGGCAGAAACAACAGACAAAGTAGCTAAAAAAGGATCTGCATCGACCTTTATTATGTCAAGAATATTATGTGGATTACCAATCAGCACTGCAAAATGCTGGATTCAAAACTGACTGTAAAGCAAAGCTCATCATTACTGGAAAATTGAAGGTAACAGACAAGCCAAAATATACAATCGAAACATTTTCCAAATAAGAAAAAAAACTATTCCTAGAAGTAAGATTCAATTAGTCACACGAATTCATACTGGACACAGTCGAGTTAAAAGATATCTCATGATCATGGAAATAGCCTAAATTAATACACATTTCGGACGCGTTCCCATCTCCGTCTCCAATCTAATCTAATCAAGGCTTGTCATATACTGAACAATTTTGCAACCATCACCCAAAATACTCCTCTCTTTATGCATAGTTATAGGTTAGGTTCTGTTGAAGTGGCTGCCAGCTAGGATTCGCCAGCACACTTAGACCAATGGTAGGTTCATTGTGATACCACGTGGATCATGGGGGAAAGTTTCTCTCTACCTACTCGTTAAAACCAATTTGAGCTTCTTATGAAGCGTTGAAGGCTCTTAATGTCAGTATTCATCAGGTCGCCTATATCGTTGTAATAGGGAGCTCCTAAGTGAAGAGCTTCCTTCTACGGGAGAGAGCTGGGCAGAAACAAAGAAGGTGAGGGATAGTTTTCTCCTCTTCTTCATCCATGCAGCTTCTACAAAAGTCGTTCGCAAATAGGCCTAGCCTTCTAGCATGCTTACCTATTAGACAGTGTCCAGTGATGAGACCTATTGTGGTGCCGATAAGCAGTTTATTAAGAGAAATCAAATTCTTAGAGCGTGTTAGATCTAGCTTTGGCCAAATCTGTTTTGCCGCTAGATATGTTGTCCACCTAAGAATAATACTCTCGACAGCATCCAGCTTAAGTTTGCGAGTAGCGATTGGAATACCTAAGGTGCCATTTTCCGGCAAGATGGGTATAGTTGTTCCTATTCTGGCGAGTTCATCGGTCTTACAATTCCCTGGAATGTCTCTATGCCCCGGCACCCAACACCGGTGAATATTGAACAGCTCAGGCATCTCCACAAGAGACGAACGGCAGTCTAGAGCTACTAATGAATTTATAGAGGTCGATTCCAGAGATTTGGTTGCTGCTTGGCTGTCTGAAAAGACGCGGATATCTCTTACAGATATCACGTTTTTCTTAAGCCAAGATAGGTCTTCTTTGATCACCATTAATTCCGCCTGCAACACGCTACAATGATTTGGAAGACGGAAAGAGAGCTTAAGATTAAGCCTATCAGAGAAAACACCTGCAACAACTTAATCTTTGGTTTTTGATCCGTCAGTGTAGAAGTGAATTGATTCATCTTCTAAAAATGCATCGTCCTCCCGGAGTGATCTGGAAGGGATGGTGACTAGGAAGTTCTTCTCAAAATTTAGACGTGGGATGGTGTAGTCCGTGTTTTCGGGAGAGATTTTGAATTTATTCAGAATAGAAGTGTGACCAAATTCTTTTCTTGACCACTGTTTGGTAGCTTCAAGGCGAACGGCTGCAATCATGCATAGTTATAAAACAGGCAAATTTGGCACTATTGCAGTCTATTGGATCATTCAAAAAAGTAGCATCCTTAAGTTATGTCCGTAATACAGCCAGAAATGTACGAAAAGTCATGGAAATCAATCTTCAAGCACACTGTATATCGCAGTTGAATTTCAACACTTCGGGCATATCTTAGTCCCTGAAAATGCTTGGCGAAATGAGTTAGCGTTCAAAGGTCAACATTCTATTGCGACCAATAAATTAACTTTGAAGGTCTTTCTATCAGGAAAATACAAATATAAAAACAAAAAAAAAAAAAAAAAAACAAATACACCCACTCAGGTGAACTTGGTCCATTTTCATTGATAAAGATTCAATATTTATGAAAAAAAAGAAAAAAAAATTGTTAACGAAAATTATTGAAAGTAATGTCAAAGACCGCAAGACATAGACATACATATGTATGTACAACGAAAAGTTCAAAAATAATTCCGCTGAAGAACGTTTGCTTAAGAATTTATTTGAATGCGATGAGACGACGCATTTTATCGGTCGATTGGACGACTGAAAACTTCTCTCCTTAATATCCACTTTCTCTTGATTTATTTTGAATTCAATGTACATTTGATTGGTAGCTAGCAGCAGCAACAGCAGCAGCATCATGATTCAAAATTATAATATCCCACGCATTTGGCAAGTGTTTCGTTCTGAGCATTCGCCTTTGGCCAACATGACAAATTGTTTAGTAGTATACTTGCATGAGGGATGGAGTATAAGTGTGTGTGTTAGCTGCATATTTGCTACATGATAATTTGGTAAAATTGTTCACATCACCCGATAAATAAAATAAATAAAAAAAAAAAAAGGAAATTTATCGTTATTTTTCGTTTTAAAGGCATAGCCTTAAACGAGGTATAAATGTGCACTGAAATGTCTGCAAGCATACGGCTAAAAGCGAGAATGTCTATTTTTAGCTAAACGTGTATATTTAACGTAAATATAAGAAAAGATTCACAGACTGTGAATAAAAAGAAGCAATGCTGTATATGCATTGTTTAGTTGTCGAGTGCCAAGATATAGAAATGTTTTCTATTTTGACGCAGTCGAAAGTCCTTCTTTCGCAGAAATTCTTTTCAATTGCAAATTACATGAAAGTAGAGAAAGCGTAGCAAAGTTTTGTTTACATCTTTTACCATGATAAGACTGAGTAAGTTTTCGTACTTGAAGATACGTTGCCCACGTTTTCCCCTGTGGAAGAAATTTTTTTTTTTAGAAAATAAGAAAATGAAAGAACAAACATGTTTTCTGCTCTGAACGGTACTCGTTATAATCTTTCAATCAGATTTTGTTAGAAGTTTATTTTTCCAGCACTAAAGCAGATTCAAGATATTTTTATACTGCTTTATATACTTTTTATATGAAATGTCAAAAACTGTCAACAGATTAAATTTTATTGGTCGGAGAAACATGCGCTACGGAAGTGGTGATATCATCTTTTAAACAAGCAATTCCTGACAGCTCGTTCCAATGTCTAAACTAACTCATTACACAGACATTGCTTTTTTGTCATATTAAATGCATTCCTCTGGTTGGCAAAAACGCATCATCATCTCCATGTGGTGCCTGCTGGATAGCTATTTAATAGTGAACTAACGATGAGCGCGTGCTGAATCTGACTGTACATGTGAAGCTGGATACTCGGACCAGCGCAAGCTGAGTCGGGTTAACTCAGAACGTATGTGTCTGGCGAGTCATTTCTTGCTGACCTGATTTGCAATCTTTCTGCTCAGAGGTCTAAATAGATGTCCTTAGAAAAAGGACTTGCAGCTAAGGAATTCCCTCTAAAGAATCAACGTGCACAGTCAGACTACTTGAGCTACTCCGAAATATTTGGAGCTCAGGTCAGTAAGGAACTTTCAAGACAGAGGTAGGTTCTTGGAAAAGAGACGGTGGCAGAAGAACACTTAATCGGCCAACGATAGTGCTTGCATCCCCGAAGTATCTGGCATCGGTTTACCGGCCTTAGTCTAGTTCTTGTATATAAGGATCTGGTCCTCCAGGTTAGGGGTCTTGCGTCGGAGAAACTTCCCTACCGTGATCGATTTTCGAACGATTTTCGGATCTGCATGTGGAATTTGCGGACCCTTAATAGACAGTCGATCCAGGAAGTACGATGGAATGGGCTGGGGAAAAGGAGGATGAAAAACTGTGACATCTACTATGGTGATTGCTACAGAGAGCAGATTATTTTACTCGTTATAGGCTACAGACTAAGATTTGAGCATTAAACACGTGAGCGAGCATCTTACAACAATACGCGTCAAGGCTAAATTCAGTAATAAGGACCGTGCCACCAAAGAATGTTATTATGAGCTCTACGGCAAGACCTATGAGCAATTTCCTAAATATAAATCGTGTTAGGCGATCTTAATGCCAAGATAGGAAAAGAGGACATCTTTGTTAGGGCAGTTGGTAAACCTACTTGACACCACGTCTGTCGACTGACTAAGGCTTAATATTGCATATTGCATATTGAGATGATGAACATCTCAATATTCACAATGATACATGGTGGTCTCCTGATCATGAAACGGTTGATCAAACGGATCACATTCCGAACGACACCTCAGCAGAAATAAAATGAAGAAGAATCTTGGCAATTGGTGTTTCTTTGGGTTAAGAAGGCAATTGAGTAGTAAGACCCTATCCCGAACAACTAAGAAAATTCTATACAAGACCCTAATCATCGTAGTCCTGCTTTTTGGCGCTGAAATTTTCGTAAAATAAGTTAAAGAAGTTAACGAGCTGTGACTTCGAGCATCGACTTAGCTAAAAAACTGCACATCAGTCGCTTAAAATAGCTAGGGAATGTAGAGCAAATGGACACCAATGCAATGCTGCGGCGCATAGAGTCTTCGAATCTAACTAAGAGGGACAACGCAATAGAGGACGACCTAAGATGGCGCGCACAAGTGTAAGGGAACCTCATACAACTTGGAGTGCCCAACTGGAAGCAGTTCGCTGACTACCGAGCTAACTAGAAAGTCTTGTTGGTTGTAAGTAAATTATTTTCTTATCTGTGCAATTCTGTGTGTGCTTGGTCATACACAAGTTTAAATTTGTCAAAAAAGTACGAAGACAAACTTTTAGGAGAAGAATTGATTCATTTCAATATTGACGTCTCAAAAACTTACGACGGGGTTCGTGAAGGTGTTTTCTGTGATAGGCTTAATCTTAACCTCTCGTTCTGTCTTCCAAGTCATTGGAATACGCTACCATGTGAAAATGATGGTGATTAATGAAGTCTTATCTTGACCAAAAGAAAAAGCGATACCCTCTTAAGAAGATATCCGCTTCTTTTTGGTTAGCCAAAAGCAATGAAATCCTTGAAATCGGTCTCAAACACAAAACATTAGCAGCTCTAGACTGCCGATGGTCTCTCATAGATATGGCGGAGCAGTTGAATATTCTTCTCTATTGGTTGCCAGAGCATAGTGATATTCTAAGGAATTGAAAAACTGACGCGAACAATTATATACAATTATTCCCATCTTTTCAGAAAAAAGGTATTTTAGATATCCCGATGGCTACTTGCAACCTGAAAATAAAGCTGCATGCTATTGAGATAACATCTCTTAGGTGTACAAGTCTATAAATAACACATATTTAGCCAAAGCTGGATCTAAGCGCTACATAAGGTGTTACTACTCGCACTGTTTAATAGACAAGCGTACAGCAAGGCTCGGCGTATATTTGAAGGATCGTACAAATGCTTAGTACCCGTATAATCAACTCCACACTTGGAGACACAAAAGGCAGAATGAGAACCAAGCGGGGCACTTCTCAGGGTGGATTCCTATCGCTACTTTTGTGGCTTCTAGTTGTGGATGAGATGTAAAACATACTAGAAAGGAATGGTTTCAACGTAGTGGCCTACGCCGATGATGTTGCCATCTTGGTATCCAGTAAATTCCTTTCCGCACTCAGCGAACGACTCAATTATGCACTACTTCTAGTAAATAACTGGGTCAAAAGCACGGGTCTGGAAGTGAACCCGACGAAAACTGAGTTAGTACTTTTCTCGAGAGGAAGATCGATACCAGAATATAAATACCCTCATATGAACGGTATCGATTTGATACCTCAGGAAACTGGTAAATATCTCGACGTAATATTGGATTCCAAACTAAATTGGAAAGCCAACATTGACAATCGAATCAAGAAGGCCTTTGTGGCATTGTATACATCTAGAAGAGCCTTCGGGAAATTATGGGGATTCAAGCCTAAAGTGGTGACTGACGGTAGTGAGACCCATCTTATCCTACGGTTCGGTTGTCTGCTGGAAAACGCTCGAGAAGAAATACCAACTTGAAAGCGTTTCAAACATTCAGCGGGTAGGCTGTCTGGCGGTGATGGGATCGATGAGATCAACACCAACAGCAGCTTTGGAAACAATACTGAATCTACTTTCACTTGACATATACTGTGCAAATTCGGTAGCTTAAGCTACACTAAGACTAAGGGAAGCCGGTCTATGAATAGCTAAACCTTTTGGTCATGCCTCAGTTCTAAATCGATGGTATGCATCCAGAATCTGGACGAAAACGGAGTACATCATCCCACTACCAAATTGCAATCGGAGATTCTCTATTAGAATTCCTAGCAGAGTGGAATGGGATGAAGGCATCTTCACCGGCGGATCTTAAATGATTGCTGGTACCGGTGCCGGTGTATACTGCGAGTCTCGAAACACGTGTCGCTCGTTTGGACTTGAGTGACTTCAGTGTTTTCCAAGCTGAAGTTGCTGCAATAAAACAAGCTGCGGATATGATTATTGAGGAAAATATTTTAGAAAAAACCCTTACCCTGTGCTGGGTATCTGGCCACATGGATATCTCGGGTAACGAAAAAGCGGACGAACTAGCTAGAGAACGGTCACTTATGCACTCTTCACGAGCCCTCTCTGAGGTCAGTATACCGCTCAGCACACTGCAAAGGGAGAAAGACAGATTACCGCACAACAACTACTGTAGCAGCTGCAGGGACGAAGAGGAAATAGAATCCGTTCGTCACCTCCTTTGTGACTGTCCAGCCATGAAAAGAAGACGTGCTCTTGACAGTTACTTCTTTTCAAAACTAGACGAGTTAGGTAACATTGAGCTAAGCAAACTCCTGGATTCATACACTTATCTGGGTTGTTTAACTTAGCGGTCGAAGGCTGATATTTAGGTTCCCAGGGTTTTTAAATATTGGGCACAATGGACTCTTAGTGGTCTAAATGAGCCGTTGACAATCTTGTCAACAAGGGCACCCATTTACCTAACCTAACCTATATAAATAGGTAAATAATAATCAAGTAAATAACTAAATAAAAACACCCAAAATGTGTACATATGTGTAAATATGTACGTATCTATGTACGTTTCTACTACAATCAAATTTAACTACCTTTCAAAACTTAATTTGTAAGTACGAGTAGTTACTAATGGAAAGGTAGATACGCAAGTATTTTGTTGTTGCATTGATGAGTTAAACGTTTTTAATTTTTTTCTATTATGTATTCCAGGAAATATCTTCTGTAGTTTGAACTAATAATTTTGTACAATGTAAGTCAATGGTACTTAAGTTGTTTATACTGTGCTTCAGTGGGGGGAATCCCAAAAAGTCACTCGAATACGGTGAGTTTTGCACTTTATAGGGAATGTTTTGCAGAAAATGCGTGGCTAAATGACCGCGTTGGGGAAGAACGTTTTCATTTCGACCTTAAGACATTTTTATTGCATAAATCTGAGGAGTTCCCCCAATGTGTGAACCACAAAAATTTAAGACTATTTGCCAACATGTTTGGTGTTGTGGTTTACGATGTGGGCATTAAAAATAAACATGCCATAACAAATATATAGAATATATCATTTTTATGTGGTTAATAAACCAATTAATTTGGCTATTTGATTATAATCAACCTCCAGTTGGCTCTTTTTTTTAGATATAATATGGTTTTATTCGAAAGAAGTGTATTTTGCTACACGAATTTGTGCATTTTGATGTCGATGTATACACATTCAAACAACATTATTCCTTTTCCCTAGATTTCGTATCATAAGGATAAACTTTTTTATTTGTGCAGGTCGTTCTGTTGACTTTTGAAGCAATACTATTGGACAAATCACTCTAAGAAAGACAAGTATTTAACGCGAAAGACAGCAAAGACCTACAGTTTAATATCGTATCTCGTTCGAATCGCGATTGAGAAGCTTTTCCATGAGTTATTACTCTCGGGCGATTGTTTGACATTCGGGATAAGTGAAAAAATGATAACAAAATCGTTATACCCTAGTCATAATAACAAGTAATAAGAAGAAGACAGAAGGGTTAAAAGTTCATCCATCAAAAACGTCATCATTCACCAGGAGACGAAACTTAAATCTCCAGACACTAACTAACACTAAATAATGTTCAACTTAGTCTTTCTTGTTAAATATCTAGGGATAATTCTAAAAGCTAACATTGAAACTCCATATCGATAGAGTCACATCAAAGGCAACTATAACCTTCTGGGCCCTTAGACATTTTGCGAAAAAATGGGATCTAAAATCCAAAATTATTCACTGGACGTAAATATCCATCGTCATTCCTATAATCACTTATGACTCACTCATATGGTGGGAAAAACCGTACGGGTCTATCCTCGAATTACTATTCAGAAGGTTCAAAGACTCACCTGCTTAGGTACTAGAGGTGCGATAAGCCCATGCGCGTCAGGGGTACAAGAAGCCTGGGGTACTTTATGCCCCAAAAAAAATAAAATGGAGAAAGTGCTCAGCACCCTCCGTTGGAGCGACAAATCAATTGGTAAACTGATCGTTCAAACATTTTAAAATTCTTCCACTAGGTCACAATACTTATATTTTCAAAACAGAGGTCTATGCTATAGGCTATCTGCCAGATAGTGCATAAAGAGAAACATTTGGAGATCACATATAATCATTTTATTAGTTAGCCAAGCAGCTCTAAAAGGCCTAAAATCATACAGTTTTGAGTCAAAACTAGTTTGGAATTGACTTTTCAACTTCAAGCAGGTTGCCACACAGAACACTCTTATCACTCGCCTGTGTCCTTGGTCACAAAATCATCGCTGGCAATGAGATTGTTCATGAAGTAGGAAGATATGGTTCCCAATACAAATTTGTAGGCCCTGAATCCTTTTGTGACTTACGTTTTAACCAAAAAAAGATAGAGTATCATCGTTAGAGACAACATGAAAAGCACTCCTCAGCCCAAACAATCTTAAGCTTCCTTTGAAAACTTGATTACAGCTAGGACACAACTAACATAAAATGTCTCCCATAGGAATAATACAAAAGATCACTCAACGCAGTAACCACTTGAGCCACGGCGCCCACCATATAGTAGTTAGCAAAGTTTTTATTATCTCAACCTGAAGACCAAAATGGCGTCCAACTTTTATAGCATACATAAAGCTTTATACGCTTCACTTCTGTTATGTTGGCGTAAGATTATACTCGTTTTAAAGTTAAAGTTTTTCATTTCACTGCTTTAAAAACACTCACTTATTTTTTAAGTATCACTTTACTGTTTTTGGTATTTAGTGTTAATGACATCAATGCGAATACATACATACGTATGCTGATCCAATGATATTAAATCTACTTGTTATCACTTACAAAAATATTTTTGATACTAAAAAGTTCTTTAATTTTGGTATTTGATTTCACTTTTGCGACTTTGAAACTTGTGTAGATAATTAATGAAGTTTTTCAAGAACTAGCAAATTCTTTTTGGAGTATGTACACAACTCAAACAAAACATAAAAACTGGAGAAATGCAGGTATCACCCTTTAGATGGGAGGTAAATTTAGAAACAGATTTTAAATGGCCAGGAACAAGTTATATGCTTATGAAATAATATTATTCTTGAGTCAAACATAAAAAAAAAAAATCATCCGCTTTTCTAAGGCATAATATTTAAAAAGATTAAGATGATTATTTATATTTACATATATCACGTATAGCATCATTTTAAAGAAAAAAAGACTCGTACTTCCAATATACACCATTTTGAATGGAATTTTCTAAAACATACGAAATACGGCGCCGGTAAATGGGGCTAAACTTTAACTAAGGCCAAACAAATTCACTATTCCGAAGTGAAATAATCCCAAATGCAAAAATGTGTCCTTTTAAATTTGACCTTATGTCTACTACTTATCATCTCAAAAATCAAATATTACGAATTTCAGAGCTATTTGTATAAATCCTACGTCAGATTCACTGTACTCGTGGAGGAGATATATATACATACATATATGTATGTACATATGCAGGCCTTTATTTTAATGACAAATCAAAACTTATTCCACGCAGCTATTCTGCAACTCTGTACTCCGCACTTTGCACTCTGCAAAACGTGTTCTATAGCACCAATTATTTCCAAAATCTGCAGAGGCAGACTGAAATAAAATGTGCAGAGTTGAAGACTTGCAAAGTGAATTTCACAAATCTGCTTCATCAATGCCAAACAATTAGTGGAAAGTTCCAGATAAAAATTCTCTCCAATTTGTTCTTTTTTTAATTGCGAAATAAGTCAACCAGTCTTCCTTTGTGTTTTTACGTGACATTTTGATAAACTGATGGTCGCAACTCTGATTGCAAAAATTTTTCACTCTTTAATTGTACTCAGGGCATATTTAAAATTTTTTTTGAATAGTTTTTACCGAAAAATATATTGTTTTAAACATTAAAACATTTTAAGATTCCTTACCATAGTTTTCATTATTTTACTGTCTCAAAATAAATACTTATATCTTTAGGATAGGATATTAGCAAAATAATTCTAAAAATCTTAAAAACAAGGGCAGAAATGCAAAATCGTTCAAAATACTGGCAGTGAGGAATAGAGGGATACTTCAACCTCAAGTCGAATAGGCCTCAGTACTTTTGAATAGAAAATTAAGCCGTAGTCAAAAAAATCAAGCGAAAGGTAAGCTGTGCTTAAAAGTATTGATATTGAGAAATAGAAGTATGAAATGAAGTTCATAAGTTTGAACGATTTTCGAATAGCAAACCCAAATCGTTAAAAAAGATTAGATTTAAGATGAAACTAGCTGAAGGGAATTTGAAAGCAATTTATAGGAACATGCTGTGATGTTACCATAATTTTGGCAAGAGGAGAAATACTCAAGATAATTGATTTTTTTTTATGATGACTTGTCGTGTTTATGGTAATGATAGGTACACAATTAAATGTTGGATTCTTCTGTACGATTGACTGAGAGTGTTAATATATGTATATACAGTATGTGTGGTTTGTATACCACCTTTTACAGCTGGAGCCTTTGCCGTAGGCTTAGGGGGAACAGGTACGATTTTCTTTTTTACATCTGGACCGGAGGAATCCGACTCAGATTCTGATGTATCATCAGTTTCCGATTCAGATTCGGAAGACTCATAAATAACTGAAAAATTGTTATTATGCAATTAATAATTGTAACCAAGCAAATATAATGATTTCTAAGCTCTTTTCTTCATATGCCAGCATTATTACAAAGCATTTAAGATCAAAGGATTAAAAAAGGAGTAAATGCCAAACGGTTACGTAGTACTCACCATTCGGTTTACTAGGATCCTTCTTGATTGGTGCCACTTTCTTCAATACCTTATCCTTAAACTCTGGCTTTGAATCCGTTTCCGTTTCCTTAATTGCGTCGTCGACTTTTTGAACTTTTTTCAATACCGGTCGAATTTTATCAAAATCATCTGTACTCTTATTAAAAGATTTTTGCTTATTCACTACAACATGACGTAGCTTAGGGCGTTCCAATTTAAAGCGTCGCCGGCGTTCACGATCCTCTTCTGTTTCGCCCTCTTCTGCTTCATCATCATCGTCCTCTTCGCGTTTTTTCTGTGTACTACTTACAGATTTGTCACGTTTCACAACAACGGGACGCAATTTTGGTTTTTCCGCCTGAAATTTACGTTCCAGTTCGGTTTCAGCTTTTTTCGGCGGCGGAGTATCCTCCTCTTCCGATTCAGTTTCAGATTCAGTTTCTTCTTCTTCCTCGCTCTCGGACGGAGTTGGTGGTTTCTTTGGTTTTGGTTTCACCAGTGGCTCCTGAACAGGCTTACGTTTTTCCGTCATGATGGGCACTTTAATCTCACGCGATTGTAATTTGGCTTCCTTGCGGGGTGCAACATCGGTTGATAGTTTTGCTGCTGCCCCTGCTATTGTTTTACTTGTAGTTGCTGGTTTGTTAGATGACGGGGCTGCTTTTGGTGTTTCACCATTTTTCTTGGCAACATCATTGGAAGTATCCGCTGTTGTTGCGGTTTTCTTAGCCCACGGGGCTGTTGTTTTTATTGTTGTTTTTGGTTTCGGTTCAGGAACATCTGCTTTTACCCATGGTGGACGAAAGGTGGTTCTTCCGCCACCTCCTGGACCACTAGAAGCCGATGCTGCAGACTTATCACTGTTCGCTGTTGTAGTTTTCGTACTACCAATGGGCATTTCGAATACAAATTTGTAAACTTTCTTTTTTTTTACTTTTCAATTGACACGTAAACTGTTTTGTTATGAAAAAACAAAATAAAACTTTTTTGCGTTTTAACTTGATTGTTTTTTTTTTTACACGAGATACATGTTCGTTTCGTAAAGATTGTGTACTCGCGTTCTTTCTTCCGTTTCGTTTTTCACACACTTTTCTTATGTTATTTTTAGCACAGTGAACTAAAAGAAAAAGAATCAGAAGAAAAATAAAATAAAAAAAAGCTAGAAAGCATTCACGATTTTCCTCATCACAGACAACAGCTGTGTTTTGAATATTTTTTTTTCTCGATTTTTGATGCTCTTTAATTTTAATTGACGCAGAAATATTTAGGATTTTCTTAAATTTTCCCCAAGAAAAAAAAAAACAAATATTTATCGCGAAAGGTGTGACTAAGCCTTATGATTAAATTGAATTCTTTTGCGCAAATATGATGAATCGCATTTCATTGCAAACCTTTTTTGACCATTGAAAGGCGAGAAAAATTAAATTTTTACACAAAAAAAAAAAAAATCACAAATTTTTCCAATGAAAGTTGGAAAAACAAATTTTAATTATAGAAAATTTCATTTCTCCTTCAGTGCGGCGTTAAAATAAATAAATAAAATTCTATGCGTGTAGGTGTGGATAGACAAGATGGACTTCGTTTGGGATAATTATACATATGTATTTTTTTAGTAGTATAAAATGATTATATTTAAATTGTTATAAGAGGAAATAATAAATCAAGAGCCTTGAACAATTCTGCAAATTAATAATATAACATATTTCTCCAATTTAATTTGTTGGACAATGAAATGTCTCTTTGAAGTGAAATTAATTGTTTACACAAGATTTTTTTCTTTTTTTAAAAAAAAAGTTTAGGATTTTTAGCCAATGGTAATTGCATGCAGAATTGCTTACTAGTTGTACTTATTTTCATATGAATAGGTATTAAGGTGAAGAAATTAATGAAATTACAAACAAGGTGATGAAAAAGTCATTGCCCTATCGGAAGATGCTACTATTTTTGTAAATGGCTTCTTATGTCATCGTGCTTTTGACATTTACTAAGTAAACAGAAGCAAAAATCACGAAGACAAACCATGGATTGCTATAATTCTGTCAATGTTTTTGATAAATATTTAGTCAGTAGTTTTGGTTCAATGTGAATTTCGTCATCGATTGCCTAGACGTGTGGCACCAATTTGGCATACACTTCATTTAGTCGGCCGCCTCGTGAAGACGCCTCCAGTTGGCCCTGGAGCAGCCGTTCAGTCGAAAATATCGCACTGCTGCTGCTGTCAAATATTAAGCGGACAATGCGGCAAGCAATAAACTATCTTTACACCGAGTTTCGGTGAAAGACTTTGAATATGTGCCCGTACAAAGTACAAACAGTGCAACAGCTATTGCCCGCAAATCACCCTTCTAAGCCTCGATTGCAGAGGATGATTTTCCAATGAAAATCACCATGAGCGGCGAAGCGCTTGCATCTCGGCTACGTGAATAAGCATAGTTATTGCTTCTGGGCCACTTAAAATACATAAAGAATCTTTATATCCTCTCAAAGTCACTATATGGCGCGGCGTTTATGGAAATTGGAAATTCAGCAGCAAGCGTTTCCCGGGCTTAATTTCTCGTTTCTGTGATTTACTCTAGTCCACAAGATCGTCTACTTGACCGTTCCAGACTTCGTCCCTTGGCTTATTTTTTTTCAAACCACGAGTCTGTTCAAACAACAGACCTTGCCAGCCCTAAATAAGAACATTCGACAAGAAGTGGAGAATTTATCACAGGAGGTTTTGAGAAAAGTCGTACAAAAGGAATCTTAATGTGCATTAACGCTGAAGGTGGCCACTTGATTAATATTTACTTCGCGACTTCATGCACACAGTAACGATTGTTACTAAAATCAATTAGTCATTGTTCGCAAAAAAAATTTAAAGTTTGTTTTTAAAGGCGTCGTACAGCAAATTCTAATGAAAGAGCTGCATCTGCATGCGCACAAGATCTAGCCACTAGAACTCAAACCAGAAGACCATTTTAAGCCAAGAAATTTTGATCTTGAAGACATGTGGTCCCAACATGTCAGCGCAACCACTTACTCTACGCACAATTGCGATGCTGTAAGAAAAATATTTGTTTGTGATTTTATTAAGTTCCACATGTGTTCCATAGAACCACAAACAATTCCTGGGCTTAAGGCAATGATCCAAAGTTTTATTGCCACTATTGACTCATGACTATGTAACGATTTCATCGAAAATTTCGTCAAAAGAGCAAGAGTTTTCCTACATGGCCCTGGAGTGCATTTGTGTAACATAGAATAGCAAAAGGGTTGCTGGACCTGACGATATACCGATTGAGCTGTTCAAAGTAGATGGAGATGACTTGGTAGAGAACATACACCAATTTATTTCTAAGACGAGTGTGTGCCTGATTTTATTCATCTTAAATCGTTTGCCCGATCTACAAGAAAGGAGACTCCCTCTACTGCTCCAATTCTAGAGCCATCAGTCATCAACATCGTGTATAAAACCTTATCTGCTGTATTCTGTAAGCAACTGAAATTTTTCGCTAACTATCTGAACGGCTGTTATCCATGTAGTTTCGGGCCAGGAAAGTCCACATCAATCTATGCAAAGTGACCAATACATAGTCATGTCTAATTTTGGTATTTCTGCTAAACTCGTCCGTCTGTGCAAAATGACGAGAACGCCCGCTGTTTCACTAAGTTCGATAATGACCTTACCGAGACCTTTGATGTCAAAAAAAAACATTTCCCCACGCTGCAGCTGATGCTCTGTCATGTGGCTTCTTTAACATCATACTTGAACGAATTGTGCGAAACTCACAAGACGACTTCAAAGGCACTATCTTTAAAAATTCTGTGCAGCTATAATATTGACACTGTCACTGGTGCGTTCGCTAGTATTGAAACAGAAGCTGCCAAAATGGGTTAAGGGGCAAATGAGGGTAAAGCCAAGAATGTTTGTGCTGTCAACAAGAAGGGACACACAGCATCAGCGAATTGAACATATCGTCACAGTCGACAGCTATAACTTTTAGGTAGTAAGGTAATTTGTCTACTTTGGCTCTGCTATAAATACTGACAATAACAGAAAAAAGGCTAAAAAAAAAAAAACCTGTCCATCGCTGCATCTTTTTTGCTAAAAAGACAATTGAGTAGCAAGGCTCTATCTCGAACAACTAAGGAGATTATGTACAAGACTCTGACCATCTAACTCCTGCTTATTGGTGCTAAAGCATGGACTCTGTCGAAAACGGATGAATATATTTTCAGTCATTTCGAGAGAAAAATTCTTTGTACGATATTCTGTCCCATTTACGTTGACGGACTTTGGAGCAAAAAATTCAACGATGAGTTGTACAGCGACACCGACCTGGTCAAAAAGCTGCTCATCAATCGTCTAAGATGGTTAGGATATGTATAGCGAACGGACACCAATGATCCTGCTTTCGAATCCAACACGAGAGACAACGCAACAGATGACGACTTCGCCTTAGGTGGTGCTTACAAGTAGAAGGGGACTTCAACCGCAACTGAAGGCAGTTAGCTAAGGGCCAGGCAATCAGAGGGGGCCCAAGTTCACCCCGAACTGTAAACGGTACGACTAATTTTTTTCTAATACCAAGTGACTATGTATTTGCAGGTACATAGAATTTACTCGTATTTACATTTATCTATGACTATTCTGCGAACTATATTTTCTGAAGCTACAACAAATTCTGAAATGTTCACATGAACAGAATTATATGAAACATTTCTCTCCAACCAGACTTTAAGTCTGGTATTTTAATCTGACAGACTAAGTATCTATGCAAAACTGTGCCTAAAGCTAGTACTAAGAAAAGCATCCTCAAGGTCAATAAGCAAGTATCTACGAATAGTTTGTTTACATAAAAGGGCTCAAAATCTTAAAGAAATATTACAATCATTGTTCCGTATATGTATTAATAAAATAAATTCATTATAATACATATGAAATTATTTGAGTTCAATTATTAATACTTAAATTATCTATCAAGGCTCTTTAAATAAATTAATATCTATTATACTTATTTTCTTCGAAATGTCTGTTTACAAAATTTAGAAATGATGTATATACACTCTATGAACACACACATCTACATGATTTCTTTTTTAACTGAGTACGTATTATATTCTTAACAAATTCCATCTCGCACTAGTGTGTAATTTTTTATGCAAAATTTTATTTTTCTCATCTTTTTTTTAGAATTTTAATTATCATGGTCTTTTTTTAATTGTTTTGTTTTTAATTTAAGTTCTCTATATTTTATTCGCTTTGAGATTTTTTTCAAAAATTATTTTATTAAATTTTTTCAAATATTTATACACCGCGTTTCACTTTTGTTATTATTATTTTTTTTTGGTGAGCAAAAAAGAACAAAATCTAGACCGACTTCCGATGGTCGCAATTTTCCTTTTTATGAAAGACGTACCATATACCCAACCGCCACTATTAAACTGAGGAGAAAAATTTATATTGATGATCACAGAAAATTTTCTTTCAGGAAAAGTACGATTTTTTTCTTTTTTTTTTTATAGTTTAAATCGTATTTTTGGCAAAATGTGTATTTTTAGTAAAATGGGCGATTTTCTCTCACGTCACGAGCGTGAGACTGCTTTTTTTTCATTTGGTTTTCTTTTTTATCCAAGTAGTATGAGTATGTGTTCTAGTTTTCTTTGGAGACTTTTGAGTTTTCTTTTCGTTTTTCCTTGTTTCAATTTCCATGAGAGAGAGTATTATTTAAGTTATTTAAGTTTTTATTTATTGTATTTAAGTGAGAGGAATTTGAGTATTTGTTTTACTTTTTAATGCCTCTCTTATTTTTATTTTCATTTATTTTGCGGAGATATTTCCTCCATTTGCATCCATGCATCTTACAATATGCGCGCGCATTTATGGATGTATGTATGTATCTACGTATGTGTGTTTAGCTTAGTTTTGGAGAATATGTACTATATATATGTAAATGCGATACAGATTAATTTCGTGTTGTTTTTGTGAAAATTGTCGAATGATTTAGTTTTTATAAGAATGTACTGAAGTAAATACTTATTATGTACTATCTGCGCCTGCATAGTTTATTTATTATCCTCAGTACGATAACTGAGTAAATACATCTAGAGAATTGCAGATAAGTCTAGCGTATTTTATACTAGAAATCTTTCTACGTAGCTTCTCTGTACACGATATTTGAAGTAATTTAGCTTGAAGCATAGCCGAACACTTTGTTTGCATTGCTGACACGGGAAAGAGACACGTACATACATATGTATAATTGCTGGTGTGAGAAGCACGATGGTGAGGTTCACGCCCGCGGTTTATAGCCTTTGTTTCTGTACCTTATTTATATGCATCGCAGACGCATCAATCAGACAATGCCTGATGCTTACACGCTTAAAGTGGAATAAGAAATTGTTGGGTATGAATGGAATTCGAGGAATAAGAACTTGCTCGCCGGCAACACCTCACCCTCTATCAGATTTCTCTACAGAGCCCACGCTTAAAGCCGGCTGCCGTTGTACAACTTAGGTGGGCTTAGGTTTCTTTGCAGAACTTAAAATTTCTACCAAGTAGTTGATGTTTTTTTGGGTTTATAACCCGGTTGATTAAAGTAATTCCGTAGGAATTCTTTAAAGACCATCACAGCAAAAGTTAAATGGACTTAAATTAAATTAAAAACGATCTTTTCACCAAGCTAAAGCGTACGCAGAAAACTTGATCACGTAGAGGACATGACCAAAGATCGAGGTCAGTGCAACGTGATTTCGATAAGACCAGGAGATACTGCAACATCTGAAAGCTGAAATTCAATTTTCAAAACACTTTAAGTACGCCATTAGCCTCAACGGATACCGAAAGAATTTTCGAAAGTTTTCAATCGTGGAATGGCCAGAGCCAGAGTTGCTTTGACCCTTACAAAGCGACTATTTAATAACAGCCAACTCCATGCAAGGGTGAAGGTAATCTGCTATACCGTCTTCATCCGGGTCTATGCTCATATGTGAGTGTCCCGTGTAGTTTAACGCAACTTGCCTTAGGGCTTGCCTCATTTATAAAAAATTCTATTGCCATGAGCTCCTTTGTAACAGGGCGAACATAAACAGAATGGATAATTTCCTGATCAAGATAATTTGAGAGGACATTGACAGAACAATGAACTTGATGAAGAACCTGACCTTCGGGGATAGTAGGCATGTTATATGTATTACAAGAGAGAGCGCCTTAAGGGCTTCATCACCCGAGAGGCTTTTCTCTATCACGATCAGGATAGAGGACAGAGCCTCTAATTTTTCATGTTATCCGGACAGTTGTAGATAGGCGATTCAACTGCGACCGATGTCTTTCACAAAGCATCACATAGCGTCTCCAAAGTGCAACATCAGAAATTCTGACGAAAATCTAGAAGGAACTTCCTTGTCGATTCCGATTAATACGAGATAGCTCCCCAAAAGGCACAGTTGGCCTTCTTATAGTCTGGACGGCTTACATTGGCTTAAGTGAAGTGGTTTAGATATAAAAAGTTGGAGTAGGAAAAAGAATGTTAAAAAGAAATACGTATTTAATTACGTATTTTAGTTTTTAGGTTTATTTTCAGAAAAATTTGTAAGTTTTACTTCGATAGATTTTTTTTTATTTTTATTACAAAAATAAGTCTGTTTATAAAATTTTTCCATTAAATTTCCTTAGTTTTTCAGTTTGTAAGTTTTGAATAAATAAATATAAGTTATACTAAGTGTTAGGTTTAGCTAAGGGCATCCGCACAGGGTCAATAAGTTTGAGATAAATAGTTCAGCTAGTCTTAAGTGTTTTTGTAGAGGATATAATAAATATATTATGAATTCAAAAATAAAAATGATTTGAAATTTGAAATGGACTCGCTTCGCTTGATGCCTGGATTTTGACCAACAAGATCTGCGAAGCTTTTTTCCTATTAGCAGTATTCTCATCCAGCAGCCGCAAGTTATGTTCGCCATCATCACTCACTAATGAACTGTAGTTCTGGTCTTAATCTTAATTCCCTTTTGACGAAGTATCTCAGCAATTGCTCCACAAAAAATGTTCCAACGATATAGCCACTTGCATTCCTCCCCTTCAAAACTTCACCCGCAATACGCGTTACGCTTCGAACGCACATCAGTTCACCCTCAAGCCCAACTTCGGACGTACTGTCAAATACAGGGATTCGTTCATAAGCCGTACGACACGCATGTGGAATGATCTTCCAGGCTCTGTGTTTCCTCTTCGTTACAACCTTCAAGCATTTAAAGCCAACGTGCACCGGTACCTCCTCTGTTCCTCTTTCCCCCTCCTTCAAACGCCCGTGCCCTGAGAAATCAGCATAAGGGTATTCATACCCCCTTTGGCGCGCGCGAATCATAAAAAAAAAGAAACTTCTTCGTACTGAAGTGCTCCCCATTCTTGGGCCACGTAACAAATAATTGATTTCATACTGCTTCGAAGAGTTTATATTTTGCACTTGTGGCGCAATATTGTTTTTTAGCAAGAAAGCTTCTCCAATTGGTGTTTTTTTAAAATGGTTTTGTGGAGTTAGGAAAACCCCAAGATACTAAAATTTTACACTTTCTCCAAATCTTAAGCTTTCTTCCCGTGAGTACCTCCTTGTTTCGTTGAGAAAAATTATTATTTTTGACTTATTTACTGATAAATTTTAAATTCCATGTGATACAGTTGAGACTTCGAATGTCATTTAGCATTTTTGAAAACAGACCTAGATTGCTAAGTTTGTAGATAAGCGCATATTTTTCAATCGCATCGAATTCATACAATTTTCTTTCATTTTCCAAGTACGAGCAAGCAATGCTTACACTAGTGTAAAACCAGACGAAAAGTGTAATAAGTTTGCGACCCTGGGTTTAAAAAAATGGCGCCCAATACAGGTCTTCGATTAATACACATTTCGTCTCTCGTAATTGTGCTAAGATTAAAGTTGTGGTAACCATGTAGAGGTGATGTTTCCGCACAACTATTGCCCAACGTCTTGTTTCCTCAAGGTAAAATATACCCGTTCTGTCTAGATTTTTAGTTTAATATTATAGATATTAAACGAATTAATTTTGCAGTCTAGAAATATTGTGTTAGTGGACACTTTACAAGAGCTATTCTGAAACATTCGGAGATCAGGCCGGTAACGATTTGCATGGCTAAGTGAAGTTCGGTGAAAGAGATGGTAGCGAATGAACCTTAAATATTTCGTCACGTTATGGTTAATTTTAGCTGGTTGAACCATCCACCAAATCGACCACGTGCTAATCAGCATCAACACAACACAACATACCTACCTTCACGACTCCCCGGCTAAACACCCAATTACCTTTCTTATTCTCTCGTGTCAAGTACCTACATACATAGATGTGGTACTTGATCCAAAACTAAGCCTTCGCGAAGAAGTAGGGACTTCGACGCTGTGGTGCGTCCTATACTTTCCTATGGATTGCTAGTCTGCTGGCCTGCGTTAAGAAAAGAATACAACATCAAACTTATCAAAAAGTGCAAAGAACTGCGGCTCTAGGCTCAATGGCCCATGAGAACATGTCCAACCAAAGCCTTGAACGTAATACTAAATCTTTTTATCAATCGATCTCCATACTATGTATCTATCATTATGTAGTGCGGTTAGACCAAGAGAAACAGGATGCTGTTTAGCTGATCCTTGGAAACCGGTTCAGGTTTGGCTTGAATAGAGTGAAAACTTCGTAGTGTCTGTAGACAAAATATGTGCATTGTGACGTTCGGGAAATGGGATGGCTCATATGTTGCGATGCTAATACTAAAAACACAATCTGGGGCAGCAGCAAATGTAATGTACGAGGAAGCAGACATGGTCATTTACAATTTTGGCTATCAGCCAACTTTTGTTACGGAAAAAAGGAAGGAGGTAATTGACTTGACGTCATTTAACCGGTACCTTAAGTCGATTAGTAACTGGAAGGAAATGTCCTTGTCAGTTCAGAGGTACATCGCTTTCTACATCAAATGCAGAGCTGTTATAAGAGCTAAAAAATCTGTCTTGAGGATTCTGCTCAAGATCTGTCCATTGTCCTCACTAAAGGTGAGGTGAACTGACTTGTCCGATTAAGAAAACCTCCTGCAGATAACCAGTTCTTTGGTGGAATCCTTAAAGTTCTTAAAGTTCTCAAAATGGTAAACCAACTAATCTGTATTCACTTAGACAATCAGATGGCATCTATACTAGGATGAAAGCGGGGAGTCAGTCATCTGCATTTCCCAGAAAACCAGATAACGATTGGATCACAGTTTGGCCCGATTACATAGGCTGAGCTTTATTTAAGTCGTAAAGTCTGGTCTAACTGGTATGGTCATGGTAACAGACTATCAGATATGCTGTAGCATATCTGTCTTTGAGAGTTTTAAATCACCTGTTACCGTTGGAATGTATCCATCCTTGCTGCAACAGGTTAGAAACCAGTTGCTACCACCTCTAAAGAGAATTTTCACTCAGTGTCTCACACTGCTGTATATTCCAATGCCGTGCCATGGCGAACGGTTCGAGGGGCGTTTATTCCAAAAATTGGAAGCGAAGACTACTCCCTCGCCAAGAGTTTCAGACCTATGTATAAGTCGGTCTTCCTTCTTGCTGAACAGTTTGGGGAGTCTAATTCACATGCGCAGATTTGCACTAAAGATGCCCCTTCTATCTGAGATGCAGCATGCATGTCAGCATGAAAAATCCTGCGGGACTGCACTTGGAAATCTAGTTGCTAGAATTGAATTCGCATTTAACATGAAAGAATACTCTATGGGCATCTTAAGCGACATGGAAGGCCCCTTCGGCAATGAGACCTTGTGCATGTGTAACTCTGCTAGACAACACGGGGTAGATGAGACATTGGTATTCTGGATTATGCCGTTATGCTATGGGGGTGTAAATATGTGCAATGTGGTATTCTATCTCCACTGCTATGGTGCCTGGTGATTAACTCTCTGTTGCATATTTTGAACAGTTCAAACGTCTACGCTCAAGCATACACGGATGAAGTTGCCATACTTTCTGCCATGCCATGCCTAGAGACTGTCTGTCTGTATAGACAGCACTAAATATGATCGATGAATGGTCACAAGAGTGGGCTTTCGGTCAACCCTTTAAAATCGATGGTTCTTCTTTTTTCTCAAGACCTGAACCGACGTTGGGTCTTCCCGCGTACTCAGTCAGGACCTCCATTGACAATTCCATTTCTTGCGAACACAATTGTGTGTGGCATAGCTCCCCAGGATGCAGGTGAACTAAACAAATACTCCCGAACATGTTCAAGAAATCATTCTTGCAATCTTGCTATCTCTCAGCAAAAAACACTGTAGCCAACTTTTTTGCGTTCTCAAGGACATTTCCTTTTAGCTAAGCATTAAGTGTGTTAGACTTAAGAGACACCACTCTCTGCGACACTTGTGGAGACGGCGACGTTACTTCGAATTACTTCTTTTTTTATTGTCCTGCCTTTGCACGGATTTGGTAGTACATCTTCGGTGCTGATGTGGTGAGTGCTGATATTGTTAACTCTGCATCACTAAAGTGCCTTCTCAGATTCCTTCGAAAGTCGAAAAAAAATCTAGTGAAATGGGTAATACTGGATACTGGGTCCTTGATAGTACTATGGACGATTTGCGTCTGAGTGCTCCAGTAGAGTTTTTCCTAACCGGACATAAAAAAGTGATGGTCTGGATTGTTCACTCTATATTTGGTCCCGTGTGCGAGGAAAGTTAAAGGTGAAAAAGATTACATTGGCTCGACCACATTAAGGGCACTGACAATAACTCTCTATTGAAAAGTGTCTTCGAATCTCGAGACGTCTGAAATGATAGAACCTATTATTGTGGTCTCAAGTCAAGGAAATTCATAGTCGATTGAATTTTCACACTGGGAGGTCCTGATTGATACCCACTATCGACGAATTTTACGAGCTGTACTGCTATATCTACCTGATCAAAAGCTGCGCCTACCAGACGCCTAAGAAACCTAGCACATGTATAACGAATGGACGCAAATGCTCCGGTTCACAGAGTAGAGACACAACACAACAGAGGACGACTTCGCCTTAGGTGGAGGCAGTTAACTGGAGAGATTTGCTACTCGACCATCTCATCCCAGATTCTTGGAACCCAACACGGGGAGACAACACAAAAGAGGACGTCCTCGCTTAGGTGACGCTTACAAGTGGAGGGGGACATCAACCGACTTGGAGTGCCTAATTGAAGGCAGGACAATTATTTCAAATTTCTGAAGGACATTCCTCTTTAATCAAATCAAAAAAAATATCCTTATGTGGACAGACTGAAATGCTATAGCGCCGAAGGAAATAAGAACGCTGAATGCAATCCAAATGATCACCTAAGCTATGACGTACTTTTAAAAAACAGCGCGCATAAGTATGTTTGTGTGAATGTGCTTCTTGTAAGTTAAAGCAATAATGCGATTCTGAATATCCTTTCAAACTCAACTTACTTTCGATCACCTTAAGAAACGAGCATTCCATCATGGAAACCCAATATTTAGTAATCTCTACGTAAACTATTTCCATTTGAAAAATAGGTTTTACTTCGACTCAATAACAAAAGTATGTACATAAAACTAAAACTATGTCAACTTGTCACATTGAATGCCAACAAATAAAACGTTCAAAAAGAAATGTCAATTACCTTTTTGCTCTGTCTGTATCGAAAATCCAAAAAAAAAAAAAAAGAAGTGAATTACGCAAGTGACATAACCAGAGCGGTATATTAGCCAGACGTTGGGGTAAAACGTTGCCCAAAAGTAGAAGTGGCAATCCTAATTGAGTAGTTTTAGAGTGTTTTACCCTGGATAACGGAATCGGAATGTAACGTAGTCTTATAGCTTCAATAAATTTTTTGTTTTTGTTTTCTATTTCATTAACCCAATTGGCAAGTCATGAATGAAATTCTCCCTTTTCTGGTATTTTTTTTTTTTTTTATTCACTATATCACAACACCAATACCCAATACACGTCCACTCACCTTGCGATAAAAACCACTCGTCAAGAAAATCCATTTTGGCTAGTCTTTCGGATACGGTTGCCTGCACTTCTCTCTGTTACATTTATCAGCGTCAAATGTTCGTTTGTACACCCCCTATCGTTGGCCTCTTCTCTGAATTTTTCGCAACGTAATCAACACCAAAAAACTATGGAATGCCGGAAACTCAAAAACAAAAAAAAAAATAACAGTAAAACTAAAACTTAAACCAGGAAAAAATACGTTCTGTTAAAATAATTGTGTGAGATACGCGACCCGCCAGCATCCGTAGTTTAATGCCCATCTCCTTCAGCCAATTGAATGCGCTGTAGATTGGTTTGGTAGACTGAAATCGAAGGGTGGTGGTAGATGGATGGTGGTGAGAACCTGAATTGTTATTTGGTATTCTACCCAGCATCGGTACACACACATCTGTGATTAAAGTGCATCTAAGTGGTGAAGTTGACAATTACAATTTTGTATTCTGTTACAAAAATAGATGACAAACTAATCGAATATCGAAAATAGATCGAAATGAATAGACAGACAACCGATAGAGAGGAAGAATGGGTATGCTATCGAGCTGAAATCGAATCGATTGGATACGATTTGTTTGTTTTCATGTTGGTGATGGTCACAGTGGCTTGATTTTTCGATGACAAAGTGAATAAAGTTACCCAAGGTGCATTTGTAGCCAGTACACTCCAAGTAAGGGTATCAATTGTATTGATATTGACTTTTGGCTGTGGCAAGTTGATCGGCTTTGTGTGTTTCGTTTTTTTTTTTTGCTTTAAAATCAAATTGAAATTGGTACGGGTATTGAAGTGGTACTTGCCGCTTATGAGGCTGAAGTTTCAGAACTAAATCATGTGATATTAAATAACTGAAGTAAATTTTCAAAGTTGAATCTATCCAGAAATGAATTAATTCAACAGTTAAGTTAACATTGTGTACCTAACAAACATTTGCTAAGTTTTCAATTACTTATCCTGGATATTTGCGCTGTATTCTGTTTCTAAGAATTGACTAGTTCTTATGGTATTAAAACTCAAAGGCACAATAAAGCCATAAATAGAGAAGTTTACCCTTATGCCAGAATATTTTCCTCAAAATCGTAAAATAGAAAATATTACCTCACTTAAAATGCAGTGTCATACCGTCCCAGTCCTCTGCCAATATAATTGAAAAAAAGACAATTCAAAATCAAAACGGAACGTTTCTCTATTGAAAGTCCTTAAATCTTAGAAATACAGATGATGCTGCAACCCATGGATGTCTTTTGGGTCATTTTCCGGTCCACCCAGTTTCGTAGGCTAAATTGCTTATGTATTCTTTCCTAATGTGCACGACACCTTAGGTGCGATTTAATTTTTGCTTAGAGAGTTCAGTTGATCGACGTCTCTCGCCCCAAACTAACAGGGCTAGAGTGGAAAGTCATATCCTTTGACAAAAACGCGTTTGAAGAAATGGTGAATGCCGACTTTTCATTCAGCAACAGATCAGCGGAGGCCCTATCGCACCAACTAACCCGGACAATCACCACAGTGTTCGATGCAGACCACAAGGTCAGCTAGCAGAAGGGGTGAACCTTATTGAAATGTTGAAACGATAAAATCAAAAGGATGAGATGTTTTAAACAACTCTGGGGGTGGCATATATACAGGGTGGTGTTAAAAAGCTAAGGGGCAGTAGGTCTCATTCGTGATGATGTTCTATTGTCTAGTAGTTGATGTACCAAACGGACGATGGCGTTAAATGTTATAATGTGTCCGCGGGAGTCCCCCAGGTGTCAGTCCTTGGACCTTAACGAAGTTAAAAAAAACTATCGCTACCAGAAGGTATTAGGGTTATCGGCTTTGTTGACGATATCGCTATGCCAATAGTGAACAAACACATCCACGAGGTAAAATCCACCACAGATGAAGCGGTCACCAGGATCAAAAATTGCCTAGAGTCTGCTGTCGTAGAACTAGATAACCACAAGATCGAGGCAGTGTTAAGAACCAGCCGAAAGACTGTAGAATTCGCAAGCTTCCGGGTTGACAGCCAAACAATCAGATCTAAAGAGTCGTTAAAATACTTGGGTGTAATTCTCGACAACAGACTGAGCTTTAAAGCCTACGTCGAGTATTTCAGTAATGAGGCGTCACAGATGCAGGCAGCGATTTCCCGGTTTCTGTTTTTTTGGGTTAACATCAGGACGACGTTTTTCCTCTTGTAGCTGTTCTGGCAAAATTTCTAACAGGCGTCTCTTGTGCATTAGTTTGGTGGATTATGTTATGTCTTAAAAGCTTATTAGGAGTCTTAGAAGCTAGAACTCACGCAGATTACACATTTTGGCGTTGTTTATCTGAAGCACTTTTAGCTGGACTTATGTATGAACACACATAGTCCTGTCATAAGTTCTGTTACAAATATAAAACGCCATTAAGGAAAAACAAGTAAACATATTGTATTCAATATTGTTTCTTTTATTAGTCCAAAATATTGACTATTAAAAAATAGATTTACTCGAAATGACTGCCTTTTGCTTTAACACAAGCTTCCAAATGGTGTGGCCATTGGGCTATAGCAGCACGCACGGTTTATATGGGCATCGTTGACGCTGCTGCAGTTAATGGTGCTTTGAGGTTTTGCAGATTTCGGTGAGGAGTCTTGCAGGCCATGTGGATTCAAATCTGGACTGCCCTACGGCCAATCTTCTGCTGCTATAAAACCAGTAATATTGACTCCATTCCTGCGTGGTTTGGCTTTGTGAGCTGGAGCAGAGTCCTTCTGGAAGATCCACCGCCGTCAAACCCTTCACGACACCCTGTACTACATCTTGTTGGTAAACGCTTTTTTCGCAGAAATGAGGAGATGTGACACCTTGGTGAGAGACTCCCACCAAACCATAACGGAAGCGGCATGATGGTCACGTTAAACCCTTGGAACAACTTTTTTCGCTTCCTTAGATGATGTAGCATAAATTTTATCATTTTGTTTGCTGAAAACTTCTTCCACGGTTAAAATTTCTCATCCGTAAAGAGAAAGTTTTCATGGCCACTGCAGAAGTCACTTGCATCTTTCCAGTCTAATTTTTTCAATTGAGGAGTTAAAAGATGACCCGTGGACCGACGATGGGCTTTCTTATGAATACCATCCCTAATCAGGGTAGACGTGGATCTGGCTGATATATCCAATTCGTTATCTGTTTCCTAAGGAGATTTCTTCGAATTCGTTGACGCACTGCTTTTACTACTGCACGCATACCGACGACGCGCGGACGACCACTTCTTTGTCTGTCTTCTGTTCCAGAAAATTCCCCAAAGCGATTAATAGCCCGATAAACAAATATTCTCGATATTCCGAGTGGTTTTAGCAACTCTTTCACTCTTTCCGCACTAATGCAACGATATTACCACGACTCGATTCTCGTTAAGGCCTCACTCCATGTTAATAGATCACAAGCTGATACCAAACTGGCTAGTATTCTTTATTGAACAATGCATGTGTTCTGAAAAACAAGTTAACGATTCTGTAAGGAGTTCTAAGCAATAAGCGCTGAAAATTGTAACTGTGAAAACAGAACTTATGGCAGGACTAGTTATGTTTATTAATATTTGTACATTTGCTGTGTTTACTTACAGTTTCTTTGGGGTCCCTTGTTTTCCACATCTACTTTGACATAAGACCAACTGTTAAGATCGTTGGTCTGCTTTGTTTTTGAATTATATTCTCATTCAACGTATGTAAGTAGTATGGAAATAAAATAGTAAAATTTGTGATGAAAGTGAAAACAACCAGAAAAGCCAAAATTCAATTTCTTGCCGAAAAATCAATTGAATTTCCGATTTTTTCAATCTATTAGATTAAATTTATTAAAACCTCAAACTTAATCAAGCTTCTGATTAATAGAATAAAAGTGCCCTTCAAAACCGCCAACATTTTTATAATTCTTCAGGAAAAAAACTTTAATTGTATGATGACCTTCTGCAAGATTTGACGGCGAATCCAGTACGGAAAGACTGTCAGCTTTATAAATGTTATACGTTCTCTATTGTTAGTAAAAAATAAATTAAAAAAAAAACTGTCGTCAATCAAAACGCATTTGACTACCTACCGCTTCGATTGGGCACACAGAGCCGCCGTTTGTTTGAAAATCGTTATGATTGTGCGTCATTGGTAACATATTTTTCTTAAAGAACCCGTCGAAAAATTCGCAAACACCATATTCGGCCACATCCATCGTTTGCAGGATCATTATTGGGTTAATTCTTTGATTTTCTATATAATATTCTATCTGTTGGAAAAGAAAAATTCAGTATTTTTTTTTATTTGATTTTTTAAATACCCACATCGTAATCATAGTAGGATGGATTCGATTTATTGAAACTATCCTTAAATATAAACTCTCCACATACGTAACGTATATCGTCGCCATTTTCGCTTAATAGCTCAAGTCTCAATCCGCTATAGTCGGCTATGGTTTCTTCTTCTCCCATAATTGAACTGAAATCGGTCCAGTTGAAGTATGTCTTGATATGAATTTGTTTATCAGGATATGCTTGTAAAAGTAGATTTTTTTTTTTTTTAAATGTACTCACTGAAGTCCCCACACTGCAGAGCCCATACAAAAGGATTAATTTGAAAAAAATTGACATGGTTGTGGTTACAAGTAATCGTGGCGTGCTCTGAGTAGTGCAAGCAATTTATATACCTCAACAGTTGCACATATGTATGTTCATAAGTTGAATTGTAAGTATGTACGTGTATTAATCATTATAATTAGTGATTCGATTTTAATCTTAAATTATGCCCTACTCTTACATTTTCATCCAAAGTACACGGATAAAATGATAAACGTTTTGGAAATGAGTCAACTTTAATTATAATTAACTTAATCACATACTATATTCAGAACACGGAAAATCTTACGAGAATGCGCTTCAATATCTGGTTAGACAAATTGAATGTGCTCTTGAAAGGAAAGAGTATGCGTTAGGTATTTTCATTGACATTGAGGGTGCTTTTAACAATGTGACTTTTGATAACATGTGCAGTTCCGCTAGAAAACACGAGATACACGAATACAATCATTGGTGGTGTGGTTGCAGATGTGGATTGCGACCGACGTGTTATGGCGGATGAAAATAGGGGATATCCGCAATGTGGTGTCCTGCCTCCACTGCTATGATGCTGTTGGTTGATTCTCAGCTGAACACACTCAATAGTTCTAACGTCTACGCTTAGGCTTATGCAGATGGAGTTGCCGTTCTGTCTTTTGGATCGTTCCTAGCAATTGTCTGTTCAAAGGCATAGATGGCCCTGGTGCACCAGGAATGGGCTATCAGTTAATCCTCTCAAAGGCGAGGTGGTTCTCTTTAAGGGAATGAGGAAATTTCCTGGTCTGACTCAGCCTGTGCTAAAAGACATCACCATTTAATCCCCTAAGAAACTTAAGTGTTTAGGAGTAATCCTGGATAGTAAACTTCTTTGTCGAACTGAAGACCTCTAAAGCGTTGTTAGTCTTGTCAATCAGCAGGTGTGTTTTCGGTAAGACATGGGGCTTATCGCAAAGGAAAATGCTTTGGATTTACAAGGCAATAATAAGACCCTTCTTGCGTCGCTTGTGTTGTTAAATAAGCTTTCACGTAAATACGTTACAACTGCTTTCGCCAAACTCGGCTGATTGTGGAGTTTTCTCAGTACGCCTGGCTCCACTTTAGATGCTTTAATTAACATGCCATCGCCCCTTGATATTTATATCATAGATTGTACACTCAGATCCATCTTCCACTTTAAAGAAGGGGTTACTGGCCTAACTCGAACTGGAGTTTTGATGACTTTTGGGCGACGGCTGTCCTTGTGGATATGCCATCTGATGCAATGGCACCAGAATCAGCGCTGCGGTGCAAATTTAAAGTAAACTTTTCTCGTGTTAAGGACTGGCTTTGGCCAGAGTCAGACAGTCAGGAATGTAGTCGCATTTTCACGGACGGTTCCAAAACTGGACAGGGGCTCGGTGCATTAAGCATTAGGCTACATTACTCATTGTGAAAGCATGCATCTGGACATAAAGCAGAGAGGTGCATATGTCATCCAAAGGACTACAGACCATATTTTTTTTTATTTTTTTACTCGACGCACTACTGAAACCTTTAACCCAGGTCGCGAATGCAAACCTCATTTGGGTCCCAGGACACAAGTAGTAGGCGACGACACGGTGGAACATTCCCAATGTGATTGTCCTGCCTTTGCGCGCATCAGGTGGCGGATCTTCGGAGCTGTTACAATTTCAACCAATACAAATACAGGGAGGCTGATGAATTGTGGTACATTGAGAAACTGAAATTATTTTTTTTGTTAGTTTTGTACGTTCTGCGGGACAATTAAGGCTAATGTCTCTTCAATTTTCTTTAGAAAAGCCTGTCTCAGATGGGTACTAGGTTGACAAACTGCGTCACATCCAGAAATATGTCATCAATCTATAACAAGGCTAAAACAAATGATTTACTAAGTAACGCGTAAAAACATTGCGATCACTACGGGATACTGACCTTATGCAGTACACACCGCCAGACTAGGTGTTCTATATAACACACACTGTCGCAGGTGCAATATCGCAACTGAAGAAGAAACCGCACCTACTATATACATATATGTATGTATGTATATGTATGCAATTGCTCGGCACTAGCGAACGAACTCTAGGTAACCTTTTTTCAACTCACTTGAGGAGATCTCAGTGAAAAGTATTAATCAATTTATTATTCTTAAATTCCACGGGTTGGATTTAGAGACTGCTTTTCAATATCAGGTCACATGAGTTGAGGCACATTGGTGCTAATTGGGTTTTCTGTTAAGGAAATCATTTCTTTTACCTACCTACCTACTACGAGCGAGAAGTTACGTGAGCAATTCAACTGGTTGACCACGATGGTGCACGAGAGGATTCAGGCGTTGGAGAAAACCATCTTCGGGAAATCTTCAAATGATATGTCGTCGCGGTTTGAACGGAAAAGTCATCGGAGAAGCTATCAGAGCCAGCGAACCGTAGAAGGAATTGAGAACAACAGCCTAAGGGTTCATCGACCCCCACCATAACATTGGTTAAGCACAGTGTTGCTTTACTAACTTAATTCTGATATATTCAGAGACACCTTCACACAGACAAATTCGAACTACGTACCACCGGCGACATACAAGTTTGTAGGCGCACTCAGTGGGTCCAATTTATCGGTTGACGCGTACATTGGAGACGGATTGTGCAAGGTAGTTATCGACATGGGAGCCAACGTGCCAGTTTTGGCAGAATACCTCATATCCAAGTAGAAGGTCTTTTAGGACTCAGGGCTATGCGAAAGTCTGCCTTTTGATCAAGTGTAACGCATACTGGCTCTACTTTACGGTTGTGAACCCCAAGGTATCGAACATCGCAGGTACCTAACATCGCTTATTTGCATACAGATGCTGCATCGACTTCGACGAGACTTTAATTAAGATTAATGGTAAGAAACTGCCCCTATAGGTACCGACCTACATAGGCTCGAACTCCCAGAAAAGTCCAATATCATTCTGTTGCAAGTCCAATACCTCGGACATATTGTGTCGGAGACCGGATTGAGGGCGGATCGCGCGCAAGCTTTACCTGCTCGGGAGTGACTTTTATTATCTCATGTACCTACTATATTCAGTTTTATTTCATTTAATAAATAATTTAGTTTTATTTTGTTATTCAATAGTTTTTTAAATAAAAACAAATGATTGTAAATAGTCCTTACGCTCGTTAATGCATGTGCTTGCAATAAAGCCAAACAAAAAATCTGGTGAATGAAGGTCGGGTAATATTGGAGGATATTTGGACGTGTTGGTAGAAAAATACGTTGCTTCTGGACCAAAATAAGAGGATATGACTACAGTGGCCTAGAGCTCAACAATACTGGAAAAGGGTTCTTCAAAGTGGTGCCGTGAAATAACGCCGAGTGAAATAAGGCCGAATTTTAAAATTCGGTCTTATTTCACATTATGAAAGTGAAATAAAGCCGAATTTGGAAATTCGGCGTTATTTCACTTTGTCAAAGCGAAATAAAGCCGAGTCGGTCTTATTTCACTCGGCGTTATTTCACGGCACCCTTCAAAGTTCGAGCTGTTTGACACAAATTAAACACGACGTTACTCAAGCCAACCGCCTTGCCGCAATATATTGTGTCGTAAAGCATGGAGGTGGATCGATTCTAGTGTGGGGAAGCTTTTCCTTTAACTTTCGTATCAAAGGCATCTTAAACACAGAGACCTACTAGATGTGATTTTTCAAGTGGGCTTCGGTTAATATGAAGTGACAGTAATCATAACACCAAACTAGCATTCAGATCGAGTGTTGTGCGCAGTTTTATTAAGGTGCATTATCGGGCCTTAATTTTTCAAGAAAATCACAATTAAGTTATTATCCTGTATAGTACTTTTTCTTGAACATCCACTCTTCGTTCTGGGATCACTGCTTCAAGTTCCACCAAATCTCTTGACGGTGTAATGGACTCCTGGGAGATTTCTGGGAGATACATACATACATATGTACATATTTCTTTCTTCCTAATACTCCACTATAAAATTGACCCTTTTAAATAAATCCTTTGTAGACGAGATCACACCTAATATTGTCAAAAGTATTTTCACTATCAGAAAAATCAGAAATAGCTTTTGCCTGGGCCCAGATCACGTAACTTTTGACGATATCGTTTCGACGATAGTTTTCGCGCCTGAAAGAAGACTCTGAAATTAAGGAAATTTTCCGTACGGAAAATGCTCGCACATGTAGCATTTTCTACAAATAAGTTTCCTTCATTTCAGAGTCTTCTTTCAGGCGCGAAAACTATCGTCGAAACGATATCGTCAAAAGTGACGTGATCTGGGCCCTGAACTTAATTTTTTTTTTTTTTTTTAAATCCTTCTACTGGGAAAATTCATTACTCCAAAGGTTTCATGCGTCTACATACAAGTAAACGATCCAGGTACATATGTTATTATATTGCTAAGGTTCCTACATATTGTCAAAATGAACTGAGTTAAAAAAATGATTTCCTAACTGCAATGCATTGGAAAAAAAATTAACAAAAAATGGTGGTCTTCAACTTATGAACGGTAGTGTATGTACATATGTATGTACGTACGTGTTGCATTTTTTGTGGTACGTTTGGCATTTTTCTACACTTATGCATAAGTCTGCTCCTAGGCGCATAATAATATCCAGAAAATCAGTTTTTTAGTAAGCACTCATGAATTTGGAATAACTTATCTTAATCAGCATTTCCAGATGTCAATGTGATGTTGATGTTCGCTAATTTATTAGTCTATCACACAACAGGAAAATACTACAACATTAGTATTTTGCAATGCAGCCTTCACGTTTCGATTGTACAAATCATGGTATCTTATCTATCTATTTGCCTCTTGCGGTTTTATTTTAGGATGTAGTTTTCAAGATAGATGTAAGAGTAAAAGAGTTGCGTAGTCGAAGGCGCTCTGAAAACGTGAATTGATGATCGCTTAAAACCACACAACTAAAATGGTCGGAAACACTCGAAACTCGAAATATATTTATGTTGATTTATTGGGATTGATATAGACCCTTTAATGTTCAAGAGTTCCAGAATTTCTACTAGAATCATTAACAAATGTGAGAGTGTGAGGTTCATATCCCACATCCATTCTCAGGGGTGACAAACAAAACGAATCAGGTAATTTTTTATTTACAAACTTAGAAGAAGTAAAATATGAACTTGAGTAGAAATATAGATATTCACTCTTTGAACAGTCTACATCCTGTAGGTAAGTTAAGTCTTTGAAGGTATCCACTTTGCTGGATACCCGGTCATGTCGGTATAAAAGGCAATGAAGTATGACTATGGCAAAACAAGGAGCTGCAGTACCCTTTATTGGCCCTGAACCATTCTGCGGAATAGGGGAACAAACCATCCATGAAGAATTCAGGAAAATGGAGAAAGAAGACAGGGCAAGAACCTGGAGCAACACTATAGGCCTAAGGCAAGCTGAGAAACTACTGGACTTCCTAACGGGGCACTGCAAACTAAGGAAGCATTTGAGGAAAATAGCAATAACAAATGAAGATCTTTGTAGATTCCGTATCGAGTCAATTGCGTCTCCGGAGCACCTTCTGAAATCTTGTGGGGCATTGACCCACAAAAGACTGAAATACCTCGGCAAGTACCAATTGTCTGATGAGGATATGCCAACCATGGACCTGCTTCTCATACTCAGATTCTTAAAGAAACTGGTTTGGAGAGAGCTCTAAGGTGAATTATTCTCACCAAGGCAAAGCTAGAGGATATGACCCTCAAACACAATTCTGATGGAATTTCAATGCAAGGGGAACTCTATCGAGAGAACAAATCGTTCCAAGGCGATAGCAGGGGCATAATAGACCATTAGGTCGCAGTGCAAGTTGACCCTACACAAATAATACTAACTGAAGATATATATTTCGTTAATAGACAATTTTGAGCGATTGCAGATTGGTTATAGGGTATGGGCGCTCTGTGACCTTTATAGATCTATTGTTACCCCGACTTGGAGCTTTAGTCGATGAGACACTCGACGTAGAGCACCTGCTGCAGTTCGATTTCCTTCATGAATCGGAGTATCTGGAGTGGATCTAACAATGATAGATCTTCTTCTAACAGTTGGTAGATATCCAAGTGTTTTTTTCTTTTGTGGGTCAGTGCTCCACATTCTTCTAGAAGGTGCCATAGGGTTTCCTCAACATCTGAGCAGAATCTATACGTTTATATACGTCTATAAGTTTAAAGTGATCCGTTGGGAAACCTGTAAGGATGTGCAGGTACTTCTGACTGATGTTTATACAGACCTTACTTCTGTCTTATTCTAGGCAGTTTCTCCCAAATTTCCGCTCTTCTGTAGTCTTCTTCCTTTCTTAGTATTTCCCGTATCGTACGCGGCTCCAGACGGTAGAATGGTTCTGAGTCAGTGAATACGGTTTCTGATCCTTCTTTAGCAAGGAATTCATGCTTCATTCCCCTCTACTCTCACTAGACGTGGTATTGAGTAGAGGGTGACTGTTGTTCTAGAATAGACAATAACCACTGATAAGATATCCTGTTAGAAAAAGTACTTGGTCCTAGAGTTATTTCCTTGAGTAACTGGATTTAATAATTGTCTATTCCCTGGTTGGTTTTAAGAAATTACCCTTGCTTACTCCACAGAATTACCCATGTAGATGCAAATCTTTCATAAGAATTTTCTGTAAGGTTCTTCTGGAGACTCTTGGATTCAGCGGTGCCCTGATAAACTTCCGGAAAGGATATAAAACCTTATCTTCTTCGACATATTTTCAGCCCATGCAGATGAGGATTTCTAACAATTAGTTGGGTTCTTGGAAAAGAGATGATGACGGATGAGGGACCCACACCCATCCTTGAAGTGGGTTACCGACATCGGTTTAAACCGAGCCCCGGTCCTAGGGGTTTCAACAATGGAACTGATTCTTCCGGTTGAGGTTGTACCGCGGGGTAACCGGCTCGACCACGAACAAAATACAATAGTTGCGAAGCAACAGCGAATCGATTTCCTCATGGCAAACCTTCAAACGAAATAAGGACAAGGAACTTGGGATCTGCACGTATTACAGCGATTACTACCGGCAACAAAAGTAGCGCCTATCTGTTTGGGAATTCGGCGTTGGAAGCAGACTTAGGCAAGAAGTTTTAAAAAAATACAAATACTTGGCGGAACGGACCGTATGTGGTCCAGAACCTAGCTTCTTGCGACCATTCGTGTTGTGCGCGATATATTTTTCACACAAATGGAAGGGACCTACAGCTTAGAGCCACATCCGAAAGGCAAATTGAGAAGCTTTCCCTTGACAATTACTACTCTCGGACGTTAGTCAGACATTCGCGAGAGGTGGGACCGTGAACATCTTTTTTTGATGTTTCTGGGATTCGAACGTCAAACTTCCCGCTCAGCGATCCAACGCACTAACTATTTGAGCCACGGCGCCCACAAGAAGTTTTAAGCGCTTCACGTAACTTCGCATCAATGCTAAACTTGCCAACGCTAGCCCCATATGCGCGCAAGTTCCACAGAGGAGGAAGACGACGACAACAAAGATAGGTTCTACAAGCTGTTGTACGGAACCTACGAGCAGTTCCCTAGCTATGACATTAAGATTGTCCTAGATGATTTTAACGCAAAGCTAAGAAAAGAAGGCTTCTTTGGTAGTACAGCTTTCACGACACTAGACTTCGCTATTAATTGAGAGCACGACATCAGTGCTGAAATCAAACGATGAAAAACTCTTGCCAACCGCTGTTTCTTTGGGCAATTGAGTGGCAAAGTCCTCTCTCGAACAACTTTATAAGACTCTTATCATCGCAGTCCTGGTATATGGTGCTAAAGAACCAAGTGGAAATACTTCGAGTGAATGTCGGTCTCGTCTGCATAGACGGTGAGTGAAGGTGGAGATAAAACGATGAACTGTAAAAAAAGACCACTTCGTTTCGCTCAAATTTATGTCGACGAACATATTTTATTTTCAAAGTTCACTAAACAAACTTTTCACAGTACCTATACTCTATGAACCTTCTCTTTGAAAGCTAGGCAAACAAAGTCAAGTATTGCATGGACGTTAAAATGTGAAGCAAATAATTTTACGTTACAGATAGTACTTACAATATTCCAAGCGATGTTGTGGTTAAAACTATTTCTTTCTTATATTTCCTTTAAAGTAAAAAATAAAAGTAGAAGGATGTTCATACATACATACATATACCTCCACATACACTCGTATAAGTTCAACCCAAGCTATGGCGGTGGTTTCGATAGCTATAGAGTATCCGCTCCAACGTTCATTTATCTGACGGTTTCACCGATCTCCACACCAAAGGCAGAATCACTTAGTCCTTTCAATAGTAGTTTAACGATGAAATCTGACACAACGCGTGTATCACAGAGATATTAAATATCAGGTATGAAGGAGTAGGAAGGAGAGAACTTTTCCAAATAAATCATAGTTGCGAAATAATTTTAAGCGAACTTCACAGCCCAGCTATGGATTCGGAGGCCGTTCCCTTCGTTTTATTATTATGATTATTTTTTGTTCGTTCCCTCCTGCAGTATCCTTCACTTTTCGAGGACTCGCGGTGCCGGAGAGACCCACATAATGATTCTATTTGCCACCGGGTGAAGAAGTATTATGTGGCATGATTTATGGCGTCGTATGCGGCATGTAATGCAAATATAGTTTCGTAGTTAGTAGTAATAGTGAAAAGTTTTTAATTTAGCGCACCGACAAGCGTGGGGTGGGGAGGGAGTGTGCTACTTGCAAATTTCACATGTTGACAATGATGTACAAAATTTGAGCAAACATATTTTGTTATGCGCCTAGGATGAGGAGGCGCTCCTTGCAGTCAGAAGCACCTACACATAGTATTTATGCTAATGTAAGGAGAATGCATATTTATTTCCTCCGTGGAAATGAAGGAGTTTTTGAAAATTTGGTTTCATTGTAAAGTTGTTGCACTTGATTTTGCAATGTTGGTGCAAGGAACGGGGAGGTTGAAATGAGATTTTCGGATAGCGGGATGATTTTAATTCCTGCTATGAAGTAAAAGTTTATCCGTGTTTTCGTACTTGGCATGTGCGCCGTATGGAAAAAAAGTTATGCTGATCTGGTTGCAAAGTTATGTAATTAGAGGGATTTTTATTGCTTTAATCTTTTGAGCTTTTAACAATATGCTTACAAGCGGACTTATAAGCGACAATTTTCAAGGAACGGAACTGGAAAACGGATATTTTTTTTAAATTAACGAGTATCCTTAAGGTATACGGTTGGGAGAACTACATTTGGATAGTTCCAGTTTGTTGATTCACATGCAGCGGTGCATAGTTAATTCTTGCCTAAATGATATGGGTTCATCAAGCACCGTTCAGTGCATTCATGTTACTACAAAATAACAGTTCTGTAATATCTGTGTATTGCAATATACATAAGAGCAGATAATGGTCGTCATAATGGCCCAACTGAGCAAACAATTCAAAATTTACTTAAGATGGCGATATAGCCCGGGGTCGACTTGGGCTTCAGCCAACAAGCGTGTCCAGCTAGCTCAATCTTTAATTAGCTGTCTCCAGTCCAATTAGCTGTTGAGGTTCCCTTCCACTTGCGTCCGGCCGCAATCGCGGTCTTCCTCCATAACGCCGTACCTCGGTGCTGGATTTTGATGGAACAGTGGTACGCATAGGGACGAAAACGCAGTGTTTGGCAAAAGAAATGGTTAAACCCTTGTGCACAATTGCTTACTTGAATTGCGTGAAGAAGTGCGTCGATCGCTCAGTACGATCATTTGTTAGCTTTGGTCAAGCAGCACATTGGAAAAGCGAGCACGATTGTGCGAGCGAGGATTCCAGCGGAAGCACGGTCGACACTCACGGTCCGGTAAATATTTTAATTGGCTGCGGTACCTTTTCCGCATTTCGCAGTCATCGATTTCGTGCATTATTCCAGAAGTTCTCGATGCTACTTACAAGGTACTTGTCAGCTACTTTATTAATGTGAGTGATATTTAACAGTGAATTATTGATTACAACCAATTTATTAAATTCTTTTTTCTTTTCCGTGCAAAGATTCCTAAGAACGAAGCCGAATGGGAGGCAGTCACGAATTCGTACCATGCCACTTTTTTAACATCATTTAAATGTTACAGCAGCCGAAAAGTGCTGCGGCTTGTCCTTGCTGCCATTGCGGAGCTATTACGAGACATTTTTTTCTGCCACTTAAATGGCTCGAAACTTGGCTGCCATTTGCGGTGCAATTGGCAGAGCAAAGCTTATTTATTGTTGCAAGCTTGTTTATTAGACAGTGTTCAGTGATGAGCCCTACTACGGCATCAATATGCAATCTGTTGATAGAATATTTTGCGTTCGCCTAATTTTTGTTCTGTCGATAGCATCCAGATTGAATTTGACCGATTGAAATATACAAATTTCCTTTTTCTGGAAGGATGGATATAGCTGTTCCATACCTCGCGAGTTCGTGAGCTTTACAATTCCTCGGAGTATCCCTATGATCTGGCACTCAACCCAACTGAATTACGCCGCCATCTTTATGCAAGACGAGCAGCAGTCTAGAGTTGTTAACGAATTTTGAGTGCAGGTAAAAATAAAAAGGCCCTCGAATAGCTGCCGCGACTGGCTTTAAAAGTGACTGTTTATACCCCTATTTCACAAATAACTCGACGAATGTTTCCGTTAAGTACGACAATTGTTTGTGGGTTGTTTGAGTAAGAACGGTCCTTAACAGTTTCGCACAACAAAAAAATGAAATAGCGTCAAATCACATTTGCACACTGGGCAAGGCAAGACTCTAAAACGACTGATAACATGGCTGTTTATTACGGAAAAACCAAAACCTGTCCAAGGGAGAAGAAATTATTTTCAAATTGTGCACACTTTTTACAACACAGTGCTCATTTTGGAAATAATTTTTCAATATTATATGGGTTAAGCATGAAATGATCAATTTCGAAGGTTTGACACTACAAACCTGACAGTATTTTAAGTGCATTAGTATTGCCAGCGCCGAAATAGGGTGGACTTTAAAAAAGAGACCAACAGATTTTTTGTTTCGTTACTTTAATCTACCAAACATTTAAAGTGAAAAGTGCACTGTACTTACGAGTGCTAAGCTCACTCTTTTGAAAAGTAGTCAACATTTGTGTGTCCTCTTTCAATGCAACATCGGCCAGTAATTCGTTTCCTCTTGTAAGATATGAAAACTTGTGAGGATATCAAAGAGAATGCAGCTTATAAGGACCATGTACCTTTGATGACTGCCATTGGTTATTAATGAGTTCAAGCGTGGGTGAATATCGGTGTTTAATAAAGAGTGACCAGGGCTTCAGATTGTAGTAAATATGGAGAATATGGGCAGCAAAATCCATCTCAACTGAATGTGTACAAAATACTCGTATCCTTTACGAAAAATAGGGCAGGAGAAAGGTATCGACGAGGGAGTAACTGCTTTTGCTTTTGCTTTTCCATCACATCACCAGAAATTTATATTCAGTCAGCTCAGTGGGCTCCTCTTAGCGAACGTGCACCAATGAAGGTGAGGATGGTTGCATGAGCCTGAAAGGCTATGGTCACTGTTTTTTGGGATTCGTAAGGCAATATCTTTATTGACTAAAGAAGGCAAGAAAAATCATTTGGCAGTGCTATGTTGATTTATTAGGTTGATCTGATGCTCAGTTGAAGAGACAGCCTCATTTGATGAACGGTGCTCTTCCACCATGAATGCACCAACTTAGGCGATGAATTCTTGTCTTAGGTACTCTCCAGATTTAGTCCCGGTGATTTCGATTCATTTCCAAACTTGATAAAAGAAACTATCGGAAAGCTGTATACGTAGAGGGAGGAGGTTGTCGCCGAAAAAGGGGCCTGCTTCCATTCCCGCTAAAATATTACATATTTTCTTCCCTAATTTTTTCAAGTTTTTCGTTTCCTCATGACGTTGAATTCCTTTTTAACATTCTTGTAATTTCTCTCCAATTATTGCTAATATTTTCGAATTATGCTTCACACTTCTCGAATTGTGTTTCAATCTTGCAGATTTTTTTTGATTGCACAGATCGTTTTGAAAGTTTTATTTCTTTGTGTGGCTACAAAGCCAATTTTATCGTAGGAGACATTTTCTGGAAGAACTTTATTCCAATTGCTGGATGTCTAAGAAAACCAAATCAAGTGCGGAATATGCCAAAAAGATATAAGGAAGAGTTCACAGGGATCAGTCCCGAACACGGCGGTGTGGAACATTATTTAAGATATTACGTATATATATGGAAACCAAGAGGAGTGAACATAATCGGATAGTAGCTTAAACTTTAGTGGATTTGACGCAACACTGCAACAACACCAATAAATACGTAAGAATATGGCTTCGCTCAACAGGTCTGGGATTAGTGCATCACCAAACGGAGGTTGCCCTAATTACCAACCACCAGAAAGTTAAGCGCCTGGCTTTACATGCAGGTGAGCAAACTATCTAGTCAAAGCCTTACATTAATTATCTGGGGGTATTGCTCAACTTAGAGAGCACCGAACTTATAGGATAAGCCTTACTTACTGCTTTATTGCCTTTTCAGCTCAATGAAAAGCGATTGTAAATAGCTATTCTTCGTTTGATTTTTACTGAGATATTGTTTTCAGAATTTGTAGTATTCATGGTCAAGGATATTATTTTAAAAAATTAAATTATAGAATTCGCTTTATTAAGCTGGAGTGCTGTCGGTCGGATAGTTTATTATTTTATAGTTTTATTTTTACTGTCTTAAGCTTTAGTTTTGAAATATGTAACCGATTCTATTCGTAACTAATTCGTAGCTTGTAGAAACGCATGCCCTCCTTTCTAAGCCTGAACTGTTAATAGCAGAGTTTCGAGTGTCCTCCGGTGTAATGCTTTAATGTTGCGCGTATAAGTTTTTAAGCACTTTTCCCAATATGTCAAGCACGCAGAATGGCCTTTACGGTGACGTTTGCGTTGCTCAGCAGATATTTGAATTTCCATTAGACATACCATGTAAAGACAAATGAAGATTTCAGGTCTTACTTTAATTGCATTTTTCATAACGAAGTTCGGGATCCTATCCATTCCTATCGCCGTGCTTTGCTTTATTGCTGCCATTGCTTCTAAGACTTATTTAGTTGTGACTGGTGGTATCATCTCTTTTTTACGCAGTTGCTCGTGGTTTATAGGTATAGGTCTATAAAAGCTACGTGAAGGTACAGACTCCTAGCTTGAACTTGAAGGATATCAGCTCTTCAGAAAGTTTTTTTTCCCATGTAGCGGATCGACGCATTTGAAAGTTGAGATAATCACACAGAAAGTATTTGATAGTTTCGATATCTTCTATGTCATGACAGCTCCTGACGTAATAAGATAAGTTAATGTCGCGTCTATCGAGCAATGCCCAGTTGGTACACCTACCATAATACTGGTTTCTTTTTTGTTCATTGATGCTTTTGGTCCTTTTTTCGTTCAGAGTTGGCCATAAGCTGCGAGTTAGGACACGGTCGCCTCTGGTTGCCCAGGAGTTGTTTATCTTTGCTCCTACTTTAAGGTCTACTTTATTTTTTAGTACAGCAATAGGGATATCGATCGCTGCATTTGTGAATTCCTCGTTTAATACCTACCCTTTCCGTGCTAGTTCATCTGTTGTTTCGTTTCCTTTTGTATTAATATGTCTGTGAACTGAGCAGAGAGTGATTTCATGAGTGTTACATAATCTGTTTGTAGTTGGTCGGCATGCGGGGACTGTTTTCGATCTAATTATGTATATCGTTGTCTAGTTCCTTGAGTGCAGCTTCACTATCCACGAAGATTGTGCTCTTAGAAGGGCTTAGTTTCTTTGTGTATAGTCTGTGGTTCTCATTCAATGGCAAAAATTTCAGTTTGCAAGATTCTCAGAAATATCCAGCGCCGATTCTAATGTCTATTTTAGATCCGTCAGGGTAGAGTTGAAAGTCTTGTGTACTGGTTAATGCTTTGGAGAAAGAATGGAGTTTTTCTTTTAAAAGAACGACATAGTCCATTGTTTTCTGAAATGTATACTCGAGCTTGATTGTCTAAGACGAATCGCATTTTCGGCAGCCGTGCTTCACAAGAACTTCGTATTAGGTTGCTATTTCTCTATTTTTGGAGCACAACACCAAAATTTAATTTACAATCTTTCTTTGCAGATAGGTTAGCCACTTAATTTAAATTTCACTAGATTTGTCTTTAAGAATAAATTAAAAAACGCAAACTGTCATGATAGGCTACAATTTTATTAATGGTCTCTCGATGGTTGTATTATCTATAGTTTCTATGTTTCTGTTAAATATTAATTTAAATCTAATAGTTAATAATTTCTTAAAATAATTTGTTTTATGTTAAGCTATTTCGTGTGATATAGCGTCATACTGGTATATCATTCTCTGACGTATTTAGTTTCGGTGAAAAATTTGGCCAATCAGAAATTTCAGCAAAAAGCCGATCACCAGGACATTCCGTATTACGAACCTGCCGGTGACCCATCAATTTGAAGTTACTGTCGATATGTCCTTTTTCTATACCAAATCCTATTAGCTCCCTAGCCGCTTGAAGCATTTCCGGTGGTGGTAATTCAGCTGGGAAAAAGAAACGATTTAAGTTTTAGATATAAATGCAAGCAGTAACATTACTCACTTCTCCAATCGCCAATCAAGCATATCCCCACACTTTTGTCATTGTACTTTGGTGCATGAGCTCCGACCACATTAAATCCTCGGCCACAATAAATCTGTCCATCGCCACCAATTGCAAAACTATAACCAATATCATTCCAGCCACGTCCGATTTGATGGAAGTCCTGCATGGAACGCATCGCCTGCATGCATTCCGGTGTCGTAAAGCATGCAGGCGGCAGATACGAATGATGGATGATGACAAACGGTGCTGGACCATTAAATTTCTCAATCCGTTTTGGCGGTCTGGCACCCCACTCATCTCGACTGACCATATGAGTGATTGCTGGCATTCTTGGTACACACCCTACGGCGAAATAGAAAATATGTACAATTATAGCTAATAGATAATCGCTTATATGCTTGAATGCCCTTAAAGAGCTGTACATATATACATTTTCCGTTTTTCATATTGTTTTTTTTTTTTTTTTTTTTGAGGGGGGTTTTATTGGTAGTAAAATTACGACATCTGAGTGTCATTTGCTCGCATGGGACCATCCAATTAGAGAAATTTATGTCAAATTCTAAACTAATTCTGTGCATGGGATATTTTATCATTTTCCTAATTAATTGAAAGTTGACATATGTCATTAATTGAAATGATATCAGTTCGTGTGTTGGTGTATATGTCGTGTAATTTGCATATTTATGCAATTGAAACCACCAATCAGTTGATGTGTGTGATTTGATTCGTGTTGGCAGCAGAAGTACAGGCTATCGCCGATACTAATTGGTTATTGACCAAATTTAATTGTTGATGTTGTAAATGCTATGCAGATATGCCCATCGGGGAATCGACCCACAATAGTGTCGGTTGATATTTCCAGGGAAAGATTAAAATTCGTTACACATTGATATCCGATTATTAGTGTTGATGATGATGATGATGATTATGAAAGCTTAGAATTGGGTATGAAGTTTATTGATGTTGTATTGATATATTCGACGTGCTTGTAAGTGGCAAGGTGAATGGTTATGTTCAGAGGGAGTATCAAAACACTGATGATTGAAACTGACCTAAAGACATGTTACTTTTGCGTATGAGAGGTGTATTCATGTGGGAATCCTTTGTGTTATGCTTCACTTGAGTTAATCTTAACGGAGGAATTACTTAAAGAGCAGACCCAACGAAGAATATACATATGTACATGCATATGTATGGTGTTTTGCTTAAGTGATGACAAATAGTGGATTTTTATTAATATAAAGCAATAAAATGAGGTTTATCTAGAGCTAATATACAAGGGTCTCGATACAATGAAAAAAATAGGGAAAGCTATGATAAATCTTTACACTTGCAGTAGACTATTCGGAAAAACTTGGAGGTTTAAACCTAAAGTCCATTTCTGGCTCTATACAGAAGTTGTGTGGCCTATACGGCAGTTTAGTTTGCTGGCCAGCTGCAAGTAAGGCCGCAAGTAGAGACTCGACATCAGACTTGACAAGGCATGTGTACATGCTTCATGAGCGTAAATGTTTACATAAGCAGGCTTAAAAGGCTGGATAGGTCTGAAAATCGACCTTAAATATTGCTATGGGCCAAAGATCATAAAAATTGGACGATGGATGACTGGAGCAAAGTGCTATGGACTGACGAGCCCAAATAAAAAAAAATACGAAAAATTAGATTGTGATTCCAAACTTATGGCCGGCAGTGTAGGAGTCAGTGCAGGAATATTTTCTGAAAAGTTCAATTTAAACAAGTCAATTCGTCTTCCAGGTTAAAGCAGTGTTTTCCAAGCGGAGGTCTCGGCGGTGTCAATACCTGCCCGCGAGCCTGCGTAGAAGGCAATTCCACACGATGACGCATATTACCTTTCCGTCTATGCGTTGCTGTCGCGATTAGCTACGGCTTCTTAGTACGCACGACAAAATAAAGTTCTGCTGTGTGCTCGAAGTGAACGCCGCGCCGTGGCTTAGTGGTAAGTGCGTTGGATTACTGAGCAGGAGGTTCGAGGTTCGATTACCATGAAACTGCAAAAAAAAGTCTTTTCACAATTCCACCTCTCGCGAATGTTTGAGAAATATCTGAGAGCAATAACTGTTATGAAAATGATGATGATGTTTATGATTCTAAACTGTGGGACCCTTCCATTTCTGTGAACAAACTATAACATGCACAACATGAATGGTCGCGAGAAGCTAGGCCCTGGACCAGAAGCGCTCTGTTGTGCCAAGTATTTGTATTTTTCTGTGCTCGGACTGAATAGCGTTTCATGAAATGAGAGGAATAACGGGCTGGGAGGGAAGGCTTATCACTAGATCCTAAACGAGCTACACAAAGATACGGCTAACTTAAAACCAGAGTTTTCAAATACTAAACAATCATTTCTTCGAAGACAAAGAAGAATAAACAATCAGGTAAGTTCTGCAACATTCAACTTCCTTTTGTATGAAACATAAATTTAAAAGTCTTACTATCCCTTGGCAATCCCCTGGACTTAGACCCAATGATAGTAAAATGTATTGAGGCATGTCCAAAAAATAAAGGAGTTAGGTACATCCTTTGTTCCAGATGTACTAGCACAAAGTATTAAGTTTTGCTAAGTTTTGTCAACTGAATTGCAAAAAACTCGATTACTCTGTTTTTTTTTTTACGAAAATGTATAAACATACATAATTCATCGGTCATAATTGAGTGGCCACATACTGCATGAACATATGTACATATGTTTGTGAATCATTCCATCCTATATTTTGTTTTTTTAAAATTAACAAACGATCTTACCACCACTCTTACTTCTGCGCGTTTACAAAAATAGTGTACCTTATCGCCATGACTAAAGAATCACTGACCGCACGATTGACCGTGAATGATCATACTGACTATCTAGAATTACGCCAGTGAGAATGCTTATCAATTTCAATACAAAATATATATGTACATTTTTAATCGCATCATCACGTAATTACTTTCCAAAAGTTATAGCCTCCCATTTTACTTGAATGTGTGTAATTTACTTCCAAAAAAAAGTATCTACAATAATCCACGTCACTGAAATAAAACAAACAAATTCGTACGAGAATCTTCATTCATGCCTGCTGCTAGTTCAGTCATATTTTCTCGTAGTAATTATAACATCCCATATTATCACAAACATTTAAAACAACACAGTATTTCAAAGCGAGAGATAATGTACACATTTAGATTTAACGATGTGTAGTAGATACAGACAAATAAATTTATTTTTAAAAAAATATCAACCTTGACTAGAGTGTAGCGATAATTTTGGACTGTCACTGTCACGCAACATCCCAAGCGACTAAAATAAGAGTAAAAAGTTAAAAGTCAAAGTACCAAATAAAGAATTTATATATGTATACTAGTACAAGTAAATAAAATAAAAATCCCCTAAAGAAGAAAAAACAAAAAGAAGATTTAAATGCCATAACAGTGTGCATGATCGATAAAATCACATTTTCCTAGAGTTATTTTTATATACAAACAAAAATCCGGATGGCATTTGTGACGTGAATCTCTCGATAGTGTGTAATGGCACGCTTCATAACGTGTCGCTAGTAGATACTGTGGGTCTCGGTTGATTTGAAAATCGCGTTTTTGTTTTTTTTTTTTTTTCTTTTCTGTGCTCTTAATTAATATGTATGCCCAGCGTATGAGCTCTAGTATCTCTCTAGTTGGCGTTATCGTTGTTAGTCCCATGAAAAATAACTTTTTGCTGCAACAACCGACGATTGTCGTATCTAGTGTGTTGCGTGTTTCGATTTACCCCTCCCAATTTAATACTGGTCCATAAGTAGGCTTAGAGGGTTGTGCGGAGTCGTCCGTTTTTTGTTTGTTTGCTAAAATTCATGAATGAAATCGAGTTGTTGGATCATAACAGACGTTTATCATTCTTTTATTTTTATTATTATTATTTTTTTTTTCTTTCATATTTGGACCAGACGACTTCCGTCGAGAGCTCTCGAAAAGTATACTAGAAAAGTGGTTAACTGACGAGGGAATACCCCCAGTAGCTATATTGTTGATGATGGTGAATGAAATTTCTAAGAATTGGAAGGCTTGTCAGATTATTTGTTTACGCTATGTTGTTCTGCGGATGTTGAGTTAAAGAGGTCAAAGACGCGAAAGTTTTATGAATTGAGAATTGATGTGTATCTTTTTTTCAATATCTTAACGAATCTGTTTGTTTGGTTTTAGTTTTACGAGCTTTCACAGCATTAACAGATTATTCAAATATTAAAGATTAAAGAAAGTCACGGATGTCACGATTTTCACCCCGCGATTTTACAAAAAGAAAAAAAACATTAAACCTGTTAAAAATAATTTGCTAAATACTCAGGCTGGCAACAAGCAAACGGGTATTCACCTGTTAATTTTTGACACATTTGATTGGGGTGATAATTGTAATTGATATAGTAATTGATGGGACTTTTTTGTATATTAATGCTTACGATGACTTATCAGTTTTGTTATGGAACTAAATTTTAGTGAATATTAATACAAACAATATTGTTTACTAGAACTTAGTTATATCCTACTGAATACAAAATAATGATCTCAAAGATTAGTGAGGTTTTAATCTTTCAGAAAAAAAACCTTGTTGGTCTGAAGATATACAAAACTTTAGCTTCCCCGAGCTTTTATAACAGTCTTAACAAGTCTGGGCATCCTCTCTGTCAATTTTGATATTGTTTCGTTTGAATTGATATTCAAGGCGTTATTCAGTTTCTGCTCAAATAAAAAAAAAACACATTTCGCCAATCTTTTTGTCCAAGTAATCCCATAAAAGTTCCATTGGGTTCAAATTCGGCGACTGGGATGGTTTAGCTACATATATTGATTACACTCCTTCTTCGTTCTACTGCAGAAAGCTTACACACAATTTTAAAGTGTGTTTAGAGTCGTTATCTTTTTGATAGACGAACCTTTCTCCAATAAGAAAGCATTGTCATCTAGAATGGTTCTGTAGCCCTCTTTCTCGTTAAAACTGCTTTCGATACGAACGAAATCATTTGCGTTGGTTGCGCTGAAGGAAAATGCTTCCCAAACCTCCATGCCTTACGGCGGGCAAAATACATTGCGGAAAGGCGGTTTGCTCTGCGGAACATCGAACGAAAACTCTTCTTTTTGCGCCAAACAGCTCGAACTTGGATTCATCAGTCCAATCCTGAATGCCTGAAACACACCTTTTGATTGTTGTAATTGAGATTTCTCTATTCCTGTTGCTCGTTCTCGGGTTTCTGGTGGCGTAACCCTTCGATTACGATTGCCAGTTATCATCCTGATTTTTCTTGGGTGTCCACTTTTCGTTCTGTGATCACTGCTTCAGGTTTCACCAAGTCGCTTGACGGTATAATGGAAACCCCTTTATATAATAATATCAAGTTTCAAGTTCTTTCGGATTTACCTATTTTATGGAGGCAAATAATTTGACATCGCATTTCAATTGACGGTAGTGTTTGTGTATTGCTGGTTTGTATAATTTTTTATTGCTTTAAAAATGGGAGTTAGTCACTTTCTGAAAATTATCTAGTCATGATAAGGAATTTCTGAATCGTGCTGTTTTGTCATCAAATTTATATTTATAATTATATTTTTGTTTAAAAAAAAAAAATTGTGTTAGGCTACAATAATCAGGTTGCAAAGTTGTTTTATGAACCCTCACCCTATGATGGATTAGTACGGCAATTTAAAAGAGCAATATTGCAATTATACAAAGTCGCATATACAGACGCTGTTATACCGGCTATTTCATCTAGTTAGTGCTGTGTAATTCCAAGTAAAAGTCATCTTCTAAAACAGAGAACGCTACATACATACATATGTATGTATGTACATCTATATTTGTTTATATAGAATATTTGCCTGTTATACATATTAATTGTACCAATGCAAGTGACCAACAAGTTGATGCCACATTTCACGATGTTATTTATTCTATGGTAGTTATTTATCTCTAACTAAAGCTAAGAGTGGGCTCCGTGACTCAGTGGTTAGCGGGTTGAACTACTGAGCGGGAAGTTTGAATCCCAGAAAACAAAAAAAAAGTTTTGGCACGGTGCCACATCTCGTGAATGTCTGACAAACGTACAAGAGTAGATAATAACTGTCATGAGAAATTTAAATAAACTGCCTTTCGAATATGGCTCTAAACTGAAGGTCCCTTCCATTTGTTCGTAACAGTCTGTGTACATATGTACAGTTAAATTCGTTTATAGTGACCTCGGTTGTAACGACATTTCGGTTATAACGACGAAGTTAAAAGCTAAAGTGATCTCCTAGCCGGAGAACCACTTATCCGATTTACGTGTTTTTTTTTTATTTCATAGATATATTCACTCTGCAGGTTATAGGATATGTTTTGCTGGGTAAGGTAAAATAAGGAATAAGGAGTAACGATAATAGTGAATTAAGTGGGGAAAAAGTTCAATTTTACAGCTCTAACTCAATAATCGTTTGGTTTGTGGTTGTGTGAACAGAATTATTAAAGCTCCATTAGACTAGCGGTAGCTTAATACTTTTGCGTGAACGGGTCAATAAGATCGAGTTATTCGCGATACTCCAGATAGCAAAAGTAAAACAATTTTTAGTGCTAAATTGTGCTTTTCAACGTGAACATTTAATAATTATTTGTTTGAATAAAATATCTTTTATTTCATTATAATGAATACAATGTGAGTCTTAGCTTTAGTTAAAAAGATAAAAAATTTAACATTAATTTTGTAGTCCACGCGAGCGGAGCCGCGAGCAAACAGCTAGTTACATATAAAATATAAACAAAACGGAAGATTTTTTTTTCATTCCGATATAGCGACATCCGCTTGTAACGACGGAAAATTCGTCTCCCATGAGTGGTCGTTATAACCGAATTCCACTGTATATGTAAAAACTTTTGATTTTGATTTGTATAATTGCAATGGAAGTGTATACACTCGTATATGTAGAAATTATATTTAAGTCACCTTTCAATCTTTATCAAAGTTGAATGGATATACTCGTGCCATGCATACATAAATCCAAACAGTTCAATTCCCCGTAGTTGTTCTACTTTCCACATTCTTGAAACGTCAGCGTTAATTATGATTGCAATAACAGCTTTTTCATAACCTACACCAATTTTTTTCAAAGCAACTAATGCATGGGATATAAAACATTTGCTCGTTTGCAAAATGCAAATATATTCTATTAGCATTTATGAAAGTCAGGCGTTTTAAGTTTGCATTTATGAAAGTTATTCTATCCGTCAGCTTAACGAAACCATGTATTTATGAATGCGCACTTTAAGTTCATTATCTGCAAGAGTAACCCAACTGTGTGTTTGTATTTCATTCACCTTATGTAGAGTTTAAAACTTTGAATGCGTATCCTGAAAAATTCTAAAAATTGAATTTAATGGATACAAACTGGGAAATGTTTCATATTGAAGTGGGAAAATTACAGCAGCAATCATTGGGTTTCCCTGATAAAATTGACGGGAGTTACCCTAAGGATATCTGATAGTGCGAAATACTTAGGAAAAAAGTAAAAAAGGTAACGATTTCTAGACATGTAACCGATGGCGACCAAATCCTAAGATAACGCGAGACCTACACTCACATACCGCAAAGTAGTCTGATAGCAAGCCACAGACAAAGCAATAGTCCCTTGAGGATAAGCCAATCAAATGTCTGGAACTCAAATATAAAAGAACAGAGGAGAAAAGAATGAGAATTTAATAAACCAATACAAGGCAAATCCATATCCATCTACATATACATATGTGTCAAAGATGGATAAACATTCGCATCTCGATCAAACTTCCTGGCCACAGCAATTTCTTGCAGACAGAGGTCCTGGTAGTGATTGAGGCAGCCAATATGGTATCAATAATGGTGATACAACGCGATGATATTACCGTATTTATTGGTAGTCAGTCGGCCATTAAAGTAATACCTGATTTTGAAATGAAGTCAAAACTAATTCGACGCTGTCGCGAATGGGTGTCTGGTCAGAAGAACATATGTATCTGGGAATGAGATATCTGATGAACTCACAAGAAAGAAGTCGGCAATCGACCACAATCGAGGACTTTGATCAAGCTCCCACTCTGCAACCCTGAGGTGCGTATGGACCAATCCTAATCCTATCCTAATGACATCCAACAGGTTGAACTCACCTACCACTCGCAATATCAAGGAAGCTCTGGCCAAGGTGCGACAAAGCGAGAACTAACAAACTATACAGAGTCGCTGTCAATCTTGGTAGGTACGCTCACTGGCCATAACCCTATCAGAAACTATACAAATAAACTTTAACTCAACGTCGACAATATATACAGAGGTGATGATGAAGAGGCGGCTCGAGGACATACCTCACTTCAAGGACATCCAAAGTCTACCTATCTGACGTTGCAGTAGCAAATTTTCAGGGTTTCTGAGGACGTCATGATGGCTGGAGTGAGGACTCTAATCATAAATGAGAAGCAAGGAAAGAAACTAGACCCTCGTTTAAAAGGGCGTCACAATGGACCACGAGAACCTAAGAGTGAGTCTTGTCGCCTCCTCATCAACCCAGTAATCTAACCTTACCTGGTGGATGCGGTTCGCGACCACAGAAGTAGTAAAACATGTAGTACCCGAAACTAATACTAAAATTCTAAATATGCCAAAAAGGCAATCTTACGGACTGCTTTCAAATTCTTAGAGCTGTATGTGCCATTTGCTTTAATCCAATATTTGAAAAGCTGTGTTTCTGCATGCTACTGGGGTGGGTATTATTTTTTAAGCATACCAAGTGCTTTATGTTCCGCAAGGGAGCATAACCTCAAAAATAAAAAAGAAAAGAATAAGTCTCCCTTTTAACGCAAAAGTTTCCAATTTAAAATTGTCCCAATTTAAATGCGATTTCACGTTTACTTAAAACAAGCAAAAAAATTAAATAAATTTCCATTCAAGAACGCAATAAATGTGGAATTCCCCCACGAGAAAGAAAAGACCAAAAGTAAAATATTTTTTTAAAATACTATCAGACTAACAGAGAGACTGTTTGTAATAAAAATAAAATTTCACTTAACATTTTTGCACTGTAACATTTTATGCGCACCTTTAAGTGTCGTTTAGCATTTCATTTGAGTACACTTAAATGAAATTCGTCCCTGTGGCTGTGTTTTATTACAAACCCTTACTCTACTATTTCTGTCGTACTTTTCAGTGAACTTTTCTTAAAGTCCTTAATAGGTCCATGGAGGGTGATTCTTTCACTTAGATCGGATTTAATTCTTTTTCTTGAAAGTAACATGGATAGGTTTGTACCTCCCTCCTACATTACTAGTTTTGTTCCTTCTCTCTTCCTCTCTTCCATTAACTTCATTATACTTTCTAATGGAATGCTATTAAACATATGTATCTATCAATTAAATTAATTACTTTCGACCACTCTGACCCGTATGTCGTCATCAGGGTAACACTTTTCGCAGAACTGTGTTCGTATGCATGTATGCATGTGTGATTATAAATAATTTACTTTGTTACATCGGTATTGTGGGAAAATCTCAATTCAATCAATTTGCGGAGTCCATTTGATTGAGCTTTGATTTATAAGAAAGATTACAGATTTCTCATGACACATCGCACGTGTTTACCTATCTACGAGCACATTCCTCTGTACGTAATTAATATTTTCGTAGAGATATGATGTATAGATTTTATTTATTTTATTTATTAATTTACTCATTACACTAAATTCCGTTGGCATGTATACATACGTAATGGGAGTGAAATTTATTAACCAAATGCTAGTAATAATCTCCCATCGTATACGGCACCTTCCTAAACGATGCCTTCTATGTTTGCTTAGTAAGAGCGTTTACAGATCTCAAAGATTCGATATGAAATTGAGGTAAATTTATAGTTTTGTGTAATTTGTGAAAAGTGCTTACGTTTAATTTTGCAATTAGTAAATAATAATATAATTAAAATTTAGAAATTCGCGAATTGCTTGTGTTTATGATACTTGTATAAATGGGTGTGGGCCGGAGGAGTGTACATATGAAATAAAATTTTTATGATTGAAATTTCATGTTGAATAGACTGTGTTTGCTTTCAGTTAATTTTTGTTTACTTTTTTGTGGGGTTGGGAGGAGCTCTTATATGGAGGGAGAAATGGATAATATACCAAGCGGCAGATGAATGGGACCGATTCAGAGAGTAATTAATTGTATGGTAATTATATTTACGTTATAAAAACCATGGTAATTAATGTGGAAAGGGAAACGAATAGGAAAAATGGAAAAATTCAGTGTTTTTAATGTTGTTGCAAGAATATTTTGGGTCAGACAAAAATTTAAATGCGTAACGCTTGATTATAAATCTTGTCATGTTTGTTTGCATTTGCTTGTTGTTGCGAAGAGTTTGATGTTTTGCGATGTAGACAGCGTGTGTGTACATAGTGATTTACGAACTTACAATGTCTATAGGAATTTATGTGCCATGTGATAAAAATCCTTAGGGTGATAATGAAACATTTTTGCTTACTTAGGTTGCACTACAATTCTGGGTGCACCTGGGCCTCAACCCACAAGCCTCTGTAGTTAGCCCGGTCCTTAGCTGATTGCCTCCGGTTGCACACTGTAAATCGGTTGATGTATGTACTTTACTGCTTACGCTTGCCCCTTTAGACGAAGTCAGCCCCAAGTGCGCCGTGTTAAATTCGACCACTCTGCGGGCCGGAGCATCCTTTTGTTGTGCATATTCTAGGCTTAACTTATTCAAATCTTCTCCCCTAAAGCTTACGAAAAATGTTTCTCTTGAAAAACCCGAGGATATTTTTATCCGCTTTCGACAGAGTCCATGCTTCCGCGTTTTGAAGCAGGACTGGTATGGTTAGGCTCTTGTATAGAATTTCCTTAGTTGTTCGGAATGGGACCCTACTACTCGATTGCCTTCAAAGCTCGAAGAAACAGCGAATAGAAGACTTAATTTTCGCCCTATTTCTGCCTCATGTTATTGTGTGAAAGTAAACAAAATCCCTTACTATCTCAAAATTATACATATGTACATAGTTTTGTCGACTATGACGTTCTGTTCGATTCATTGGTGTTGTGCGTTTCCTTTGTCAACAGCATATACATATGTATGAATGCAATTGGTTTTGCCTTCTTTTGCCTTACACCAGTCACAACCCGCTTTCGACGTACGCTAATAGTTGCACATATGTACTTTTGAAAACCTTCGGCTATGGACTGTGAGTTTCGCACAATTTGTTCAAGTTAATAAGTCACATGACAGCGCATCACGTTGTCTAAATTCCTTACACATCAAACGTCTTGGCGAGGTCGCTACCGACATTGCTGGAACACCGAGTGTTCTTCGTCGTCATCCTGCACAGACCGGTTACTATCCATTTGCCGAAGTATGAACATTTTATCGACTGTAGACTTCATTGGCTTAAAACTACACTGATAAGGGCCGATCAAGTTGCTAACGAAAGATTTCAGTAGTTCACACAATATGACAGATAAATCTATAACTGGCGCAGTTGAGGGGGTCTGCTTTCTTGCGTACTGTGACTCTACTACAAGGTTTCCTTCACATTTCTGTACGGGACTTGTTGGAGTATGGTTGGTTGGTTGGTTGATGTGGCCCTCGATAAGGTACACTTAGACCAAAGTACTTTCATTGTGCTACCACAAGGTAGGGGCAGGTGGGACACTCTGCCAGCTCCTGGAATCGATTAATTTTCTTTATGGAATTGTTAATGTTAATTGTAAAGGCGTTATTAAGATTATTGAGACCTGGAGTATCATTCCTTAAAATCATCGATCGCTATTTTCATGCTCTTTTTTCTTCTTTTAGAGAACCCGATGTTCCTTCCGCCTCTTTTGTTAAAAGAGCTCTCTTACTTCTTTGCAGCACATGTGCTTGCTGGCGTTAGCAGTCGATGTTTATTGCTCAGAAGGTTCAGAAATCTAGAATACTTAAGTCATGCTTAGCGTCGATCACGGTGTGTAAATTGAACCTTGCATAATCAGGAAACCTTTTGACATTTTTTTGAAATCTGAATGCTGCTTTCATGATGAGCCAATATGAAAAAAGGTTTGCTAAAGTCTGCGAAAACGTGAAAGAGAACTAGCACAGATGGTGGAAAAGAGGATAATGAACCCTAAAAACTGAAGTCGCAGTCTACTTATTTAAAAGTAAAAAATAACACGTCAATACTAGACTTGCTAGCTTAAATTCCAGTTCTAAATTTAGTTGAAAACATTGTTGTTCCTAATTAATTTTAAAAGAAAAACCCGGCTTATCTTATTGTTTTAAAGCATTTAACACTGTTAATAGGCGATCTTAGCTGCGACGTAATTTTTGTATTTAAATTGCACAAACATTGAAACAACATTTTTTTGGTTTTCAAGGATTTCTTAAAACACGCTTTTAAAAAAATGCTATAACTACTACAAATTAAGTGTTAACTTAAAGAACATATTTATTGTCTTACACCAGGAAAAAACAAGGATATTGAAGTCCAACAATTGAATATCAGAACAGTTTAAGTAAAACATTCAGTAAATCGAGTTTAAAAGGAAACCACTGAGTGCTAAGATAGAGAACGCAATTAAATCGATCCTTTGGTTGCATTGATGTAAAACCCGATATATTTCACTCGAAGTATTAAATAAAGAAAGCAAATTAATACCAGACTTTATTATTACGTACATATTTCATATAGAAACCAAAACACGACAGACTGATTTGCCATATTATTAGTTCTAGTTCTTCTTAATAATTTTTTTTGAAAGAATTTCGACACAATTTTTTTTCTTGCTCCTCCAAAAGGACATGAACATACGCGACGAAATGATGTCTGATAAGTATTTCATGTCACAAATATTTGTAGTTCACAAATTTTCTTAAAAAAACATCACGTCACTTCGTCAAAGTCAAAGGACTTTTGCATAATCACGCACATGATTTAGGATTACATATGTATCATATATTAATCCACAATCAATTTTTTTAAACAGTACAACAACAGTCTATTTATAGAGCAAATTTTAGGCCAAGTCGTTTTCAAAGGTAAGAAACTACTATGACTGGCATTCAGGTTAGCATTCGAATTTATCTGGAAAAGTATTTGCAGTGAAACTGCTTAAAGTACAAAAATTTCTAATTATTTTCCCGACGAAATAAATTAGATAGGGAATGACAGGTTATGTGCTTTCATTTCATTTAAGTATTGTCACAGAAATAATTTTCAGAACAAGAAATACGGACCCAAGCCACCTTTGGTTTTTTACAAATGCAAAATATTTATCCGGCAAAGTTCACTAGAAAAGCTTGTGGGAATCCATTTTTAATCCATCTGCATACCACACGTTTCCTTTTGGACCGAGCAGAGGTCCGCCAGTGGCCGCGAGTCTCGGCTAGGGATCTGAATATCGAACCTCCTACTAAAGCAAAATGAATTGGTCATAAGGTCGGAAACCGTGCTGAGGATTTCTAGATGGGCGAAGTCAAATACATAGTAGTTTCATATGGTTCATCTGATCACAAGGAGTATTTGCGCCCGTCTTTCGGAGACTGACCAGACGGCGATTTCCCACTTTTTTGACAAATATATACATTCAACGACAGGCCCACATGGCCTGGTTGTTTTAATATTCCAGTTCCAGTTAAATATCTTATCGATTACGATTCCTAGATATTTCACTTCACCGGAAAAAAATAATTGCCGCATTTAGGTCAATTGAACCAGGGTCATGCGTGCTCTTGAGTATGATCATTACTAGATCCAAGTTTGTCCCGCATGGTTGCACATACCAATGATACTCCATCTCTCTTTTTAAGTGCTAGTGTGGAGATTTTGTATCCTGTCGTTTCTATTGGCATGTGAGTTTCCCCTTCTGCAGTTGAAAGCCCATTGACAGGGCTTAGCTAATTGAAATTTTATAATTGGTGATTCGAGTGCTTTTATGGCTGTCTGGCTATCAGTAAAAATGACGATCGCAGGAACCAATACCAAACTCATCGATCGCCATTCAGCGGCCTTACGAATAGTCAAGTACCCCTATCGGAACACACTTGGTGCTTGGTATATGGTGCAATCTAATAGACTGGTTTATGTTCATGGCACTCATTACTCATTACCATTACCTGCCTTAGACCCATCAGAGTAGATTATCAGCGCATTGTTGTCATTTGGAGAAACATTCCCTTCCCATTGTTGTCGGCTGGGAATGATAGTTCTGAATTTAATATTGAAGTATCTGTAGTTATGCGGACAACTCCCACCGCATTGTAAACCATACTACACATTCTCCTTTTGGATATGTAAATCTTATAACTTAGGGCACATGAAAATTCTAAGCCTAAATGTCAGTAAAATAGGAGTCACGAACTATGTTGCACTGGTCCTAGACCATAAACCAATAGTTATGCATAATTCCAAGAGTACATCTTCGATATTTTAGGGATTCACCCCCTATAGAGTTTGCTATTGTCTTTAAAACATTTTACCGAAATTTCTTTAAGTTTGTAATAGTGGAGTACGCCTGCAAATATTGTAAAATAAAATCATTTTAAATATATGTACTAGTGTCCGGAACTTCGTCTTATACTCTACAGCCTTAAATATAAATGACGCTAGGTTGTACCCTACCCGAATCAACATTAAGGGTAGGTAGAAACTGTTTCCAAATAAAAAGTTCTACACCTTAAAAAACGTCGATGAAGGTTTATCATGCAGTTACTTATTATATTCATCATTTCCAGACATGTTCTCTTTAACAATGAATTGTTTATCTCCATTGACTTTAGTACCTGTTTTGTGTTTATTTCAGATTCTTTCTGTCTGCACATCATCGATACTGTTTTGGTAAGTTTTTTTTTTTTTTTTTCATTTATGTAGTATGTTGTATTTTTGGATTGATCCTTTTCAAAGGAACAGCGTTATCGCTTATCAGGTGTGGGATTAAAATTTATGACTTTAATTGGTTCGTACCGTAAGGATGGAGTTATTTTAAGTTAGCTGTTTACTTTCTACAAGTTTTCTGTGTACTCTCAACTAGAAACTTTGAGAATTCTTACGAAAGTGTTAAAAAGAACTTGTTAGGATAATATACATACAACAAGTTGAAGCTCAAGTTTCCGACGGCACTTTTAGAAGAATTTTGTAAGTTAAAAACAGTTTCTTGAAGAAATGTTTAAAGAGTTGGATTAAACATAACATAAGATTTATATAGTATACATATTTGGCGCTAACAGATCATATAGAGCCAATGACCTGGTTTCTCGCAGCTATTCTCTTAATAGTTTTCGCACGGATTCAATGGACCCATGGTAAATCTCTTACGCGATTGGCATGGTTGAAAAGCTTTCTAGGGTTAGTTATTGCTTTCGGATGTTTGTCAGTATTCACTAGAGGTGGGACTGTGGAAAACATTCATTTTTGAGTTATTTGGAATTCGAACTTAGTCCAACGCATTACGACTAATTAACGGCCCTCATATAATTTCAAATAGAATTTCACTTTACTGTTTGTGATGTTGGCGACTCTGAATATGTGTTTTTGTAGTATAAGCTGCAATCGTTTATTAGTTCATATTTTCGTTTTAAGAAGTATAGTAGAGCAACTTCTCTGTTGATTTCAAGGTGGACTTCAAGGTGGTGGTAACGCATTATTTATGTATTTCTATAAATTGTACAATATGGGAGTACCACTTAGATGTTGAAGAGCTCAGGTCTTATATAAGGACACAAGTGCTGGTGTGGACAATGAAGATGGATCTAATTGGTTTTAAGCTAAGTCAGGGAATAGGCAAGGTTGTTCATTAAGCTCCTGGCTTTTTGCGCTATTTATCGATTACATTATCGATTAATTGCTCGGAGGCATTGAGTTTGCCGGAACGCACATAAGTCGCCTTCTATTTGTAGACGACATAGTGCTGCTTGCCCGATCCCCGGAAACGTTACAGTTCGTGGCAATTCGTCTTTCTGAATACTGTCATGGTTTTTAAAAATGGGGAAGGTAAAATAATGCCAATGAAAAATGGCGGTTTAATGGTAAAGATATAATTTGTCAAGGAATCGAAATATCTTGGGGCTTACTTCACTAAAAACCTAAGCATAGAAAGGCATCGGAAGGAGAAGATTTTGAAAACAAAAATTGCTATAAATTCAACCTAAAGAAGATGTTTCATAAAAAAACCTTATCCCATAGCAGCAAATACAATTTTTTTTGGAGAGGTATCGGAAGACATCTTCTTTAATGTATGAGTAGAGAAGCTCTTATAATATTTTATTATGAGAATATTCCTATTTCATCTACCAGCTAGTATGCCAGACTACCTCATTATGCTGAAAATTTATATGTACATAGCAGACCTATGTACATACTCCTCTATGTATAAAGCGCCTTAAACTCCAAGTGGACCACGTCCTAAAAGTTTTGAGAGTACCGGAGGAAAGTGTGTCTGGGTATAATATGTGACAGATGTAGCAGATATGCTAGTAACGTCCTATTCTAGAAAACTTCAATACAAGACAGAAGTCGCCAGGTGTCAATGAAATAAAAAAGTAAAAAAAAATTCAAAATGACTAAGCATGAGTTTGCAAAAACATAACCCGATAGTAGACGTAGTGTCTACTAAAACGTCTGATCAAGACATTCACACCACTATCTTACTACAATAGTCATATCAGTAAAAAACCGGTTGTCATAATTCGCAAGAAAACCCCATTGGAAGCAGCAATTTATCAACGCTTATCCACCTTAGTTATCGATTTCCTGCTTTTGCTTCAATAAATCGAATATTTTAAATTTTTACAAGTATACCTAGTGTGAACAGACTTTATATGGACATAAGTATGTACATAGGTAAATGTTTGTTCAATGCGAATAAACGAAACAAACTATTACAGTATACTCGTGATAAAGGGAACACGAAAAATATCTAACAAATGTTTACTCTGTAGAGAGTGCTCTTGGTTTCGGGTTTGGATGTGTAAATGAAAGCAAAATTGTTTGCCTTTGGTTGCCCTTTAGGCTTGTTTGGAAAGTGTACCTCAGTTGGGAAAACGAGTCACTTGAATTTGAAAATACTGAAGGACCTTGGTGTTTTTTTTAGTGTGTCTCTATATCCAATTTTCACAATATTCGAGTTGATGAACTCTATACAGTTTTAGTTCAATAATGATTACTTAGTGGATGCCAAAGGTTAAAGGTTAAAGTTAAAGTTCACTGAGAAGAATTTTAAAACTCTTAATTGCAATTTTTATTGACAACAATACAAAAATCGATCGCTTAGAATATTCTGGTTTCATTTAGCTTTATCTAACTCACTACGAATTCTGGGTTTGAATGTACATATTTATGCATATACACTGGTGGAAAAAATTATGCCCAGCTTACTGGGATGGAATCGGCTAAGTTGATAGTCGTTTTGTTGATTGTCGCTTTTAATTATCAACTACACCTTGCTCTGTGTAAAACGATCAAAAAAATTCTCTTTAGAATTGGCAACGAAGCTTAATTTGAATGTCATTTTGTTGTCAAAGCTGAGACACTGTCATAAAAAAATCATTAGTAACTTTTTAAAAATAAACAATAAACAGTAATTATATAAAATTGATACTATTCGATTTTTTATGAATTGTAATTTAGTATATTTGTTCTTTTTGAAGGACTCAAGCCAGTAAATTTGAAATGGGAAGCTCGCTAGGCACATGGAATTGGTAGTTACTTCCGATACAGTGCTTTGGCCCATTGGTGCAACCCAATCTGCATCAAATTGACTCCACCACCACCGTTAGGGAGGTTTAAAGTAGAAACACAATGTGGCGTTCGCGAGGTCGCGGCAGAGTGAATAGAACCAATGGGATCTTATGGGGTAACACTAAGTCTGACCTCACCCGTTTGGTCGGTTTTTGATCGTAAATATTGTAAGCGCGACCTCAACGTCGAAGTAGAGCTACTCTCTACTATTTTCTACTATGGTTGCGCGTTTTGACAGCTCACAGCTGTTTTGTATTGACATTATTCTTTGGCTTGTTCGATTTTAGCAAAAACCATTGTGTCGTATATATGTATGCACTCCGAATTGTTAGCATTTAATATGTAAACATTCTTAATTGCTAATTGATGTTTTTTGAACACAAATTAATTATGTAAGAGTATACAGAGGTTTTAATTTTTTTATTTTCGTATTCATACACATTCGTTTTCGAAGTTATATTATATAAGTTTCTTATATTTGTGTTTCCTAATCAAACCATGAAAATAAAAAGAGTACATTTCTACTCCTTTTTCTGCCGCTTAACAGTGTGCGGGAAATTTGAGGGAACAGAACATAACTCTGCCATATTCCTAACCTCTCAACGCACGACCGTCGTGAAGCCACATTTTGTGTTGCAAATTTTGAGGTCGAGCGTTTTGACAAATATTGTCGTAAGTCGGTAAAACCCCTGTCAAACGCACGAACGCGCGAGCGCCACATTGTGTTTTGCAAATTAATGTGGTTACGACTTGCAAAATTGGTGGGATATGAGTAGACCTCACGCCACCTGTTAATCCAATAATTTCAGAGCATACATATAAAAAGGCTTCCTTTTGTAGCGAAATATTTTTAAAATTGATAAATTTGCAAATATAGATGTATTCAAGCTTGCATTGGATAAGGAAGTTCCAGAATATTCGATGAATTCCTTAAATTGGTTCTAAGTAACCGCACGTATTTATAATCAAATTCGGTGCTACATGAGTTGAATAATTTTAACGATGTAATTTTTTTTTTGATTTTTTTACGCCAAATTCACTCAACTTTGTAGTAAGAACCTAAAAAACACCAAATAGCAAATGAAAACGACTGAGATATTTGAAAACGACACTTAAATAGCTATCACACGAAAACGACATTTCGAAAACGACTGTCAACTTGATAATCAGCAGAGCAAAACATTTGATTTTGATTATCAGCAGTCAACTATCAACTTAGCCGATTCCACCCCTGCTTTTAAATACGTTTTTCTCTGTTTAGGATGTGTTTATTAAAATTCTTTATCTTCAGTGTATCCAGAATTTTGTTTGTCTTTTCCTCTTGTTATGTGAACGAATCAGTAGATGTCCCTATTTTTCAAATGCAGGATTATTCAGTTTCTGCTTTAAGATTTTAGTTTAAATACAATAAAAACTCTTAAGGATTTCAATGAAATCTTTTTATTGTTTTAAACTCTGGACTATGCCATAACACATGTAATGCAATAGTTTGAAGTAATTTTCGATGACTTTTTGGTACATAACTTTTGTGGCCATAACTTCAAGGACATTATTTTTTTAAGTGGATTAACTTTTAGGAATCGTCTTCATCGACACAATATTCACAATAGTCCTTGAAAAACGTAGTCAGACTTCACGACCTCCAAATTAAACGACTGGAAAACTTTCCGTTCAATAGAGCCAAATTCGCCGATGTTATGTGCTACGTAGACCCGTCTTGTTGAAACTACATGTCGCTCACATCAATATCTTCGGTCTCAGGTAGCATACAGAACTTACCATAACGGTGATACGTTGGTCGTTTTTTTTTTTTCTTAAGTTCCGATCACGCCATCGCATCGCTCCAAAGCCTGCGCCCAATAGTCATTCGCGGTGAATGCAGTAGAATCTCAACGATCATATTTGGATTTTCAGAACTTTGATTGTTTGCGTAGTATGTAGCTATTAAGCGGGAAATGGGCTTCATTGCTAAAGAAGATGTTGTTTGGAAAAAAATTCTAGCACCAAATTGGAGTATGTATGTTCTGCGCATTCTATAATCAACGGCACAGTGTAAACCGGACTTACACTGACTAAGGATGAAAATGCAAATCCAAGGGCAAAATACGCCAAATGGAACTGTATGAAGGACTTAATTGCTAAACGCGGTGTGGAATTCACAATTCTGATTCCGCGGCCACTGAGGCACTCCAGTGGCTATTAATTACAAATTGCGAAACAACGTAAAGCCAGTTACTCTAATGGACATACACGTGTTTATTCTTAATGCAACAGTGGTTGCTTGAACTTAGTCATATAAACGATATCGTTTAATGTCGGGTAATTCCCCCTCACAGTGTGGATCTGAATTGGGGATCCCCTTAAAGATCCAATCATCAATCAATTTTGCTTAACTTTTTTTCATGAGGCAAACATAGTCGTGCTGGTTTTACTTGTTCCGTTCAGATATCTTGAATATTTTTACCTATTGTTCCGATGCGTTTTATCAAAATTTTAAAGTTGCGATGGAAAACGGAACTGGGCACATTCCTCGAAAGAAAAATTAAATTGAGACAGGGTTCGACCTTTACACTTATAAAATGTGCAGTAGAATCCAAAACAGGATGGCTATTTCAGAAATACGAAAATTCGATTGTACCACATAAACGGCACAGTACTTCAAGTCTTTTAAGTTGGTAGGTCGTTGGTTGTGCGATTTTGTTTAGAGCACATGAAATGTGGATGTGGCAAACTCTAGTGAATTCGACCACGTTGGAAAAACGAAGCAACAGCTTCTGCTTCTTTACGAAAAAAAAGATTCAAAAACCTGTAATACCGTAGGAGAAGGGGTCTTATTCTAAAATAAGAACTAAAAAAAATACTTTCACATGGAGAACCTCCAAGCTTAGCTCTGATGCAAGCTAAATATGTTTTAGGGATCAATAATCAAAACAAACTGAGAAGTAAGATGCGTCGAAAGCATGGGCCTTAATAAGAATAATTTAAGTATTTTAATGGTCTTTTAAACAGGGCACTGCAAACTCTAGGAAAACAAAGGAAAATAGAAATATATCGACTGTGGTCCACTTTTTATCCTCAGATTTCTCAGAGAAATTAGTCCCTAGGGTGGGTTATTCTTGCTAAATTTAACATACTAATTAAGAGAAGGGCTGTAATGCAAAGGAAATCTCATCTACCGAATAAACTTCTACAAGGAATTAGTAAAGTAGACAACAAAGTCTCAGTGCTCACAAATATCAAGAATGATTGAAATATATAATTGGTTGAATGAAATTATGTACCATGATTGGGGCCGTAGTATGCGACGAGACGCAGTGGCGCTTTCGTGAGTATTGAGGCTTAGATATGTAGGTTTAACGATAAAGAAGGGAAACTTAATAGTACATGCTTTCTAAAGAAAATGACGACCCTACATTGGCGCCTCGGATAGAATGTTATCCTCGCCAGATATAACTTTAAAGTTATTAACTCTTTGTCTTCCTAGGCTCAGCTATCAACTCAGACCACGAAACCAGCATTAAACGATAAATTACTCTTGCCAATCGTTGTTCTCTTCTTTTTGTGCTAAGACAGCAATTGCAAAAAGTGGCTCTTTACAAGACCGTAATCATTACACTCCTTCTACATATATGGCGCAAGGCCATGGACTACATCAAGAATAGTTCGGTTGTTTTCTTAGAAAAATCATTCAAGTGATTTTCGGTCCTTCTCCATAGATGGCACAAAAATAGCCACGATCTTTTCGGCCTGCGTAGCGATAGTGACAAATTCTATGACTAAAACAACGAGCGAATGGACAACAGAGTTGCGGCTTGGAGAGTCTTCGAATGCACCCTGAAAGCACGGCGTAGTAAAGCAAGACTTCGCCTTAGTACGAAATTATAAGTACAATATTTTTCAAATTCGGTCTATTGGTCTATCCTTAAAGAAATTGCTTATACACAAAATGCCGGACTAATATGTGACAGCTTCAAAGATTGACAATTAAGAACCGGTTCCTAACAAGGAATTTTTCGGGTCATTTAATTGATTGCCATGGCGTATTTGATATGTTCTTCGACGCAAGCTTACATACTCGAACAGAGCTGACACCTAAGTACATACATACAGATATTCATATAACAATGCTGATATGCAATGGCGTTGGTAAAATTTATCTATTAGAGAATTTTCGATATATTCTGGGCCACCTCTGTGTGGAGTTTTGAGTCGTCGCTTGCATTTAGGCATACCTGAATTTACTTCAGCAATCTCCACAAAGCCCTGTATACGCTGAATTGACTGCATCTATGAAGAAAATTGGGATAAAAAACTGGAAAACTGCGGTAGGTAACTGGAAAGACTGAAGAAGTTTGAAGAAGCTAAAGCTTACCGGAACTGTAACACTATATGATTATGATGGTTCTGTTTGAGTCAATACAGTTTAAACTCTTTTATCCGGAACTCCAATAACCGGCAACCCCTAATATCCGGCATTCTGTTTAGCAAGTATTTTGTTACTATTCGCTCTATTATCCGGAGAAACCTCTAATATCCGGAACATATACACACTCATTCAGATCTCAAAATATGAATTAAAGTAATAACCCGTTAAAAAAAATGATTTTTTGTTCAATTTTGTTTAAACCTCTAATAACCGGAAATTCGATTATACGGAAGGCCGTTGGTCCCGAGCATTCCGGATAAAAGAGTTTTAACTGTATTTTAAAATCAAACATTAGCTTTTGCGAATATTTATTGAAAACTTCCCTTTATTGTGACCTAGACTCGGTAATATAGATAAACTTTCTTTCCGCTTCAATATTATAGACAGCATTTATCTTTATGGCAGTAAAAACGCTTAAAAAAATTATTTTTATACAATTTTAATCATCAATAGTTATGAATTGTGTCTTGAACTTTATGGAAATATCTTTTCAATACAACAACTGCATTTCAAGTAAATCAACTAGTCGCTACCACTTAATCGAATACTAATTCAAGCGCATGCCTACTGTTTTTGTTTACATCTTAAGTTTCGTATCAATGCTTTTTAATTATGTAAATCCCTGTGTGTTTTATTTATATCGTGTGATTTTTAGTTTGAATTAAAATCAATGGCGCTTTTATAATTGTTTACAAAAATGTGTATAACGCTAAATTTGTTTAGTCATCATCGGCAGTATCTCAACAGGTATGTACGTATCTAGGAAAAAAAATACAACTTACCAATTATAGTGAGGAGAAACAGTATAACGCCGTGCAGCATCTTTGTAATATTTTATATAATACACCAATTAATTAAAAAAAAATACACTGGTTAAATAAACAATTTAATGCTAACTTTATAGGAACTATTTATGGTGCATATATAGGAACTCTTGGCAAAATTTCGACGCGCGTCTAATTCATAAATAAAGCATACAATATTAAAATACTGACAAGGAAATTACATTTAAAATTCAATGTCACCGTTTGTACAAATTCGAACGACCATCAGAAACCGTGTGACCCTACTAATAGATAACTCTCAGATAGTATACATTACGGAGTACTTGAACCGTCTACCGACAATTTCATGTGCGACAGTACTATCGACCATCAACACAGTAATAACTAAGTTAATCACTTCACTTATTGTTTCACTTCCAATTTTTGTTTTTTATACAAAACTAAAAAAATGTGTACAATGGATATTATAACTTAAATTAACGGCAAGATAACATGTGAAATTTGCGAATTAAAATACAAGGTCCTTTGATCGGGCTTTGCGTTTATTTTCTTTTGTTAATTGCAAAATTTTTGACCCATCAACCATCAGGTTTGGAAGTCGAGTGGCAAGTATTTGTCGGATACTTTAACGTTTATACTTAGTTGATGATGTTTCACATATGTATATATACTATCTGGTGTGTGGTTTTTTTTTAGCTTGCCTCTTTTCGATATTCGTTAATCAATTAACAGTATAAAAGTGAAAAAATACAGAAAAAAATGGAAAAAAAATCCCAAAGGCATTGAAAGAGAACTACCCTACCTAACATGTGTGTTGAAGTTGTGAGTCGAAGAGAATTATCGCAATTGTTTTGTGTTTAGAACGGATTAGGTGGCGACACCATTGGCATTTTCTAAAAAAAAAAGAAAAAAAAAATTATATATATTTCTTATTTTGGGTTATCTCTCTAACTCTCGGTTCTTTGTCGATTTAAATAAACAAAATCTACCATGAAGCTACTTTGTATGGTTTGAGCGTGAACATGGAAGTTGTCTTCACATGTAAAAATAAATAATTTTTTCTTCGCATTGAGCGACACAACTTAGAAGTGAAGCCACAAACTTTGCTTCAAAAGAGTATCACGGTTTTACTGACGATTGGTTAGTTGCAAATGTGTACTTCTTAAGGTTAGGTTAGGTTATGTGGGGGAGGATGTGCACATCGACAAGTGCTCTTACGGGGCCTATTGATTCCCCTTAGGTATCGTATCTAATACTACTGCTAGTTAGCTGGATTCTTTTGGAACGACCCTTTTAAATCACTTTAAGTCCATCAGCGAAGCTTGCATAGTTCTCCAAAGAATCTGTTTCCCCTATGGAGGAGAAGAGTGTTTTGGTGATTTGCACAGCAAGTGTTTGATGGTTTCTAATTCTTCCTGATATTTATGCTTAACCTATTGGCCATACCTAATGGCGCAATGTCATGTCAGTGCCCTTATCTAGATGCGAATTTCCTTTTACCCCATAGAAAAATAGGTTTTAGTTCTTTCTTCATTCAATTTCGGTAATAGCCTATAGGATATAACACAATCACCTCTCCATAACCAAAGGGTGAAAGGGAAAAAGCTGATCTTTTTGCCGAATACCTAGAAGAAACGTTTAAGCCATTTGTTGGACAAACATTGATAGACGACCCTAGAGGTATGACATTGATATCTGACAACTTTAGAATAAAAAGTGTGTTGCTTACATACAATAAACAACTTCAAAAATAACAAAGCCCCTGGCTCTGACTTAATAACCGGACAAATCCTTAAGAAATTGCACTAGTTAAACTTTTGCATCTAAACGCTTCACTTAGACTGTTCTACGTTCCAGAAACGTGGAAAGTGGCAGAAGTGTTAATGGTTCCGAAACCGGGAAAACCTCCAAACGACAAAAAATCGTACAGACCGATATCGCTCCTACCAATAATATAAAAGGTATTGGAAAGGCTCCTATTGAAACGCATCCAACCGGTAATAGAAGAAACACGTCTTATATCTGACCACCAATTCGGGTTCAGAGTCAAGCATTCCACAATTGACCAGGTTTATAGAATAACCCATGAAATGGAAAAAGTCATAGAGGGAAAAAAATTTGCTTTCGCGCTTTTTTTGACGTTTCTCAGGCCTTCTACAAGGTTTGGCACGATGGCTTGAAGTACAAGCTAAGGCGGGTTCTTCCGGACCACTTATATAAGACCTAAGAATCCTACCTTGAAAACACGGAACTGAATATTCCGAGTTCAAGGAATTCGCCGCCGGAGTTCCACAAGGAAGTGTCATTGGTCCTATTTTATTTTTGCTGTATACTCGGGACATACCCCAAACTGAAGGCACGCACCGTACGTTCGCGGACGATACGGCTCTTTTGGCAACAGCAAGTTCTATCACTCAGCAACTGAAAAACTCCAACGAGTTTTGGATAAAATCTGTGATTGGACAACATTTTGGCGAAATTGTTCTTAATGAGACCAAATCGACACATGTTAACTTCACATACAAGAAAATAGACACTACACCCGTTTTCAAAAACCGTATGCAAATGAAACTAAATATCTGGGGATGACATTAGATGCGAAACTCAAGTGGAAACCGCACGTTAAAAAAAACGTGATGGGCTTGAAAATCGCTTTAGACAAATGCATTGTCTACTTGGGAGACATTTCATGCTAAGTACGTATAAAAAACTGCTTTTATATATGTAAGCAAGTGCTTAAGCCCATATGGATGTATGGTATACAACTCTGGGATTGTACCAAAGCAAGCAATAGAGACTTAATACAATCATTCCAAAACAAAGTGATAAGAGCAATCCTGAATGCTCCCTGGTATATTAGAAATAATGATATACAAAGAAACTTAGGGATCGCAACCGTGGACGAAACAAACTTTGCTCGTAAGCTCCGTATTCGCCTTTATGGTCATTGCAACCACGCCAAACTCCAAACATTGGACGTGAGAAATCTTGTGAGGCGACTTCAAGGAACGAAACCGGTCGATTTATCGCAATAAGAAGTAACCGCATTTAATGACGGAATACTCAAAAATAAATCGAAGCTTAAACTACTTAGTTGTAGTAAATAAAAAAAAATGGAAGGGTGAATTCAGTCAGTAAAAATCTGACACTACTATGAGTCTCCTACCCAGAGCGGTGAGATCTATCTTTACTTTCACTACGCCAAAAGGGATATTTACGTATGTGCGTGTGAGTATATATATTCTGTGTCTAGTTCTAATCCTTTCTTGGTTAGTTCATCCGCTACCGAAGGGTGAATGTACCAGCATGCGTAGAAGGCACATAATGCGTTTTTCATATATTCCTCTGTGTTCCGCTTCTAAATAAACTTTGATTCGAGAATGGTTCCAAGACACTTAGTTTCGTTGGAGAATTTTAGAAGTGCTCGATTGAGTTTTGGTAGATTAAAACATTTTATTATTGATTTTTTGGTGAGCAGGACTAGTTCAGTCTTCTCTTGATTGACCTGTAGTTCATTTCATTGCACTCAAGCGGTGTCAGTTTCATAATATCGCTGATGGTTGGTAAGTGCACCAATCCTGGCGGAGATTATTCTGCTGGTTAGCATGATTAGCTATGCACTGCAATATTGTGCTCGAATACGTCATTTACTGTCGCAGAATAAAGGACTTACTTAATTTTTTTTCCTTAATACATAGACACGTTTAAAATGATGACAACTACATTTAAATTCGCTTATAGTGACCTCGGTTGTAACGACATTTCGGTTATAACGACCATTTCGGTTATAACGACCTTTTCGTCGTGGTTTTTTTGTCACGAAATTCGGATATAACGACCAAAAATAGAACAAAACGGGAGAATCGACGCCTACTTTTGCCTTATTCCTGTGTTTACTGTCTAGACACAGGAAGGACACAGGACACAGTTACGTATGTTTGAATGCATCTGGGGTTTATTTTCTTTGATTTTTGTGTCAGTTGTGCTAATTTGTTATTCAGAAGCGATCAGAAAGAAAATAAAAATGTATCTATGTATGTACATATATATATGTATACTTGTAAGAATTTGATTTAAAGGAAATAAAAACATAACATATAAAATATAAAAAATAGAAGATTTTTTTTTTTCATTCCGATATACATATGTAGCGACATCCGCTTGTAACGACGGAAAATTCGTCTCCCATGAGTGGTCGTTATAATCGAATTCCACTGTACACACTGGTAGTGAAAGATTTAAACTCATCTAAATGACCCAAGATATCTGATTCTTGTTTAAAAAACACAAGCTGAGCAGAATGTTTATTTATTTGTTTGTTTGTCAATATGTAGATAATCCATTCTGCAGTTCGGAATGATGGACTCTTTTACGAAGAAGAATGAAATTACTTCAGTCGATATGAAAATTCTTGAATTCCTTGATTACTTGGAAAGTAATGCATCCCTTGGCCTTTCTAATTGTTCGTAGCTATAACTCAAACCCTAATAACTTGATTTTATGTCTACAACTTCGGCATTCTATTTTATTTTAATATATGAGATTTATTGCTCTTTACGACCCACCTGCGTGGAAAGCGTAAACTGCTTTAAGGACGATTATAGGGATTTGTGTTACCTACATAAGATATTTATTATGTATGTAACACAGGCGTTTTCAACAACGAACACTATACGTGCACTGGACATCCAAAATTCTCTAGCTTCAATTAGTATACTCAGCATCTGGTCAGCTTATGTTAAGTCATTTTTTTTATTTAGCACAGAAGTCTAGTTACGACTTTCAAAGAGTAGATTAACTGAATTTGGAAACAGAATACTAACGACACAGAAAAAATAGCACCAAAGTCAGTTGAGAATTTAGTTCTCTTAATTAACTTAAAAAGAGATTCCGTTCATTTATTGTCGAATGGTAATTGATTAAAAGTTTGCGTGCAGAGAAATTTAACAAATTCGTATGTTAGGTTTTATTTCAGCTGACGTTTTAACCAGAGTTTTAGTATTTACTCCTAAACTATATCGAGCTTAAGTGACGTAAGAGAATACTCGTAACTGTTGCACACGAAGAACACTTTTAAAAATGTATGAACATATAGCTGAATATATGTTTTAAAGGCAAAACATGAAGTTAATCAAGCAGAAGCCAAGCGGTTAGCCTATACTCGTACTTCTAACAAATAACACTAACGATATGCTTTGCAGTAAGAAAAGAAGAAATAATACGCTTTTCTCCAACATGATGTACATATGTATCTTATTGTAGATTTGAGTTGACGACTCAATAAAACAAGATAGCGCAAAGTCCTTACGGGATTTTCTAAGGCAGTAACTTTGTTTGTAAATAAAAATAATTTGTTCTGTTTGTTGGTTACCTTAACTAATGTGGGAGACAGACTGCTGGTATTGATACCATGGTATGAATACCATGGTCTAGTAACTAGCATAACCCCTGACATTTCGTAGTAAACGTTGATTTCTGCGTTACGTGGTATACTTTGATATTGGTGTTGCGCCTCCTCCAGCTCCTTGTAGCTCGCAGATATAATTCCTCTAAACTTCTATTACTTCATTGTTTCCAATGCAGTTAAAATTGTTCTCTTTGAATCCATTTTCAAAACATGTAGTTACACTTTTTTGCTGCGATTGCTCGCTTTTGAATCATACTAGCTTTTTACGTGGTATTGCAGTGACAGACATGTGGTATAGAACATAGTATTGCTATACCATGGTATCAATACCAGCAGCCTGTCTCCGACATAAGACGTTTTTTTCCATTGATCTACATTTGGGCAGCATTTTCCATGACTTTTCTCAAAATTTTTGGAGATATATACTCCATTTCGTATCGGATGTTCACCTTTAGGGCCGCTAAGGTTTGTGGCTTATTTGTACAGACCCGCAACTTTAAAAAACCCAAAAAAGAAGCCTGAAACGAGATCAAATCAAGCGATCTTGCAGGCAAGTAAAAGCTTCTGTAGCTAAAAAATATGGGTAAGTTACATTTCGAGCAGAGTGACTAAACAAAGCAGTGTTTGCCCAATTATTGCCATACGGATGAATTGACGACGAAATTCATGTTAAACCAAAATCACCGACCGATTTATTTGTCAAAAACATTGACACATATGTATGTATGCATGTATGCATATTCCGCGTTTTTGAAGAGTATAGCAATTTATGGTTTGCTTACGTGTGTTCTGTTTTTGATTACCTCATAAATGTCAAAACCGCGATAACATACGATGCCATTATTATTTTTTTTTATTATTATTTTTGTTTTAGTATGACAGTCGCAATACATTCAAACCTACAAAAGTCATGGATGCTATTATCAGGCTGACTCCTTCATATATTTGTCAAAAACTCATGCAAGTACTCCTTGCGATAAGGTGGATCTTATGGAGCTGCTATCCGGCTTAACCGATCTAGAAGTGCTCACCAGGGTTTCATGGATCACTGGCGGACCGCTGCTCGATCCAAAAGAAAACGTGTAGTATACAGATGAATTCACTTGGGGGAAGCGCTCAAGCATTGAGCTCCTATTTGATGACTCTGGTGACTCTAAAGCAGTCTCACGCTGTTTTGATAATCTGCAAAGGTTAGCCCTACAAAATTTGGTGGAAACCGGGTTATATACGCGTTGAGGCAACGAATCTTTTGCCAAATAAGGAACCTCTGATTTGTTCATTGGACCCCAACTCTTTTGTGGAATCTCTGATTTTGCTTTCAAATATACATATGTATGCTATATGGTTGGGAACGCAGCATGTGCATATCCCATTGTAACAATATTCAAGAACTCTGACAGGCTAAAAGAGCCGTTCTACACTTCCATAAAAAGCAAACAACATCCTCAAATTAGGAAAACTGCCATAAGAAGTGAGCTTCTTTCTTGGTCCTTGTCACTCCAAGTATCACCTCGATAAAATGAGCATCATTAAGGATCTGACATCTGACGCCTCTGGATAGAAGAGGAGAGATAATCTCTCAAAAAAAATCTGAGGAACTCTTCTGCAGAAGTAATTCTTGCTCACATTAGTTAGTTCTTAGTTCTACAAAGTAGAACGTTTGCTAGTATATAGTTAGCACATGGTACAATAGATCTTTCTTGTCGCATTGCTTTTACACCCATGGACGTAGCTAAAAATATACGTCAAAAATATCCGGGGTCCATGTAAAGTCAAAGCAAGGATCAATGAACTGGCGTTAAAGGGGTGATCTATCCCAAAGACGTTTTTGGTTGCACCATTGGCTAGAAGAAACATGGCCACAGTATTTTGGGACTCACAAGAACTCCTGTAAATAGTCTATGAACCAAAAATCACCATCAGCAGAGCTAAGTTTCCAAGACCAAAAACCTACATTCCGACTTAATTTTCTCTGACAAGGCAAAATATTTGTGTCTTATTTTGATTAGGAAATGAAGCAGAAAAGCCCAACAGGAAATTGTGAAAAAGCTATCGGTAATAGAAGGGATGCACTTCGTACAACTTCCTCTGCACTGAACATTCTGTTTAATTTAACATTTTCATTATGAAATTGACAGTCCTTGTAGCCGGTTAGCTGGAAGTAATCTCACTGTGGTCTAGAAAATATTTTGGTCATACGGCGCAACATTCCCTGTCTAAACTTTGAAAAAACTTTCAAGTCACCGTACCTGCCAGATCCTTCTGGGAGAAAGGTGTATTGTTTGAAGAAAAGTCGACTCTATACCGGTGGCTCAAAAACGATGGCTTTTTAGGTTCTATGAAAGTTTTAAAATAATCTCTCTTTCCGTCTTACAAATCATTAAAGCGCATTTCACGTGGAAATAATGGCGAATAAGGAAGTTTAATCTTGATATCAGCTAGGAATATCTGCATCTCTTCGGATAGTCAAACAGCAATCAAATCATTTGAATCAGTGTCTCTAAATTCATTAGCAGTTCTAGATTGTCCATCGTTTTCCATAGATAACTTTACCCCTCCTTCCAGAAAAGGTACTTTATAATACCTATCGTTAGCTGAAAACTTAAATTTTATCTGGAGAGAACAAATCTTAGTTTGACAAGTGGTATAACATATAGGCAAGAGTGCAAGAAGGCTTGGCGTTTATTTGGATGACTTTTGTAAAAGTTGTGTAAATGAAGAAGCGTGTGTGATCTGATCAATGCAGATATTAGGAGCTTCTCACGCTCCATTAGAAGCTCAAATTGGTTCAGTGAGTAGCCAGAAAAATGTCTCCATGAAGCATGTGCTATCACAATGGACCTATGTATCTTTGGTCTCAGTGTGCTGGCGTTAACTGGCAGCCAATTCAACCCAACCTAGTCAACTTACGTTGAAAGTGTTTTAGTAACGTTTTGAATCAAAAATTTATTTAATTTAGCACGGATTATAGCTCTATCGTTCGCCTTATCACGGTTGTCATATTGTGTTTCCATAACGTGCCATCTTTATTATTTTTAAAATATATCTTTTCTACTGTCTTCATAAATCTTTTAGATTATCACTACATGTCAGTTTTGTGTGCGATAAATAAAGATTTTACTTCTCAATCATTTAAGTCATTTGTTATCACCGTTTATTTTTGCGACGGTAAGATGCAACCGGTTTTGGTTCATTGGGAAACCGTTCAACGTTTTTATCTAGAACCATAACGATGTCTTCACTTATTTTTTTTACTTAACTTAACTTAACAACTTGTAAGTACTGGACTTTTCGTTAGTACAGTAAGAAATTTTTCATAACTATTCGAATCTACAGAACTTAATTAATTCCTTATTTAATTTTTTCTTTTTGTACATTGGGCTTAAAATTGTGAGAGGGGCGAAAAATTAATAATTTTTTTCTTAAAAAAATGTTTATGTAGACTACCTACATAAGAATTGCTACCGACTTTTACAAGAGCTATAATTTGTATTTAAAAAGTTGTGAATAAAACGTTCTTAATTATGTTTTTCTGAGTGCCTTTTATTCAAATGGTGACACTATTCATGACATGACTAACGCTGGACGCTTTGTAAGTAAAAGCTTTTTCAATCACATTTGCTAATTGGGGGGGTGATTAGTTCAATTTCTTCACGAAAGGTTTGTAAATCTTTTGACTCGTTGCCGTATTGAAACTTTCGAGTTAGGGGAATGTCGGCACTAATCAGAATCAGGTTGTAGCTATATTTAGTTACATAGTTGCAGTGGGCGCCGTGGCTCAAGTGGTTAATGCGTTGGATCGCTGAGCGTGAGGTTCGAGGTTCGAATCCCAGAGAACACCAACAAATTTTTCACGGTCCCACCTCTCGCGAATGTCTGACAAACGTCCGAGAGTAATAACTGTCAAGAGAAAGCTTCTCAATTTGCCTTTCGGATATGGCTCTAAACTGTAGGTCCCTTCCATTTGTGTGAAAAAAATATAACACGCACAACACGAATGGTCGCGAGAAGCTAGGCCCTGGACCACATACGGTCCGTTGCGCCAAGAATTTGTATTTGTATTTGTATTTAGTTGCACGATTTACGACCTCTCAGTCTTTGTTTTATTCAAATGAAAAAAGTTTAGTGCCAGGGGAGGTGGTGCTGTAATTCTGAAACGTACCTTGTAGCCTTATGAATTGCCGACAATAGCAAAACAAACAATGCAAGTAGCGACAATAAACATAGAAACTAAAAGTGAGGAATTTAAAGTAGCTGCGATATACTGCCCACTGAGGAAGATCTAATTGACCTTTTTCAAATGTTAGGCAACAACTTTATCATCGGTGGGGATTTCAATGCAAAACATACATACTGGGGGTCAAGACTAATAACAACAAAAGGCAGGAAGCTATAAAAATCAGGGCGAAATTTTAACTGAGAGTTTATTTCTACTGGATCACTAACTAATTGGCCATCTGGCCCAACGAATATACCAGATGTTATTGAGTTCTTCATAACAAAAGGAATTAATAGAAAAAAAGTTGAAGTTGAAAGCAGTGATGATCTGTCATCGGATCATACACCTGTAATCTTGATAGTCAGTTAACTAACTGGTGCAAATTTTGAGGTTTCATTAACCCCAGATCTTCACTTGTCACAACAACAGATTTAAAAAAAGTATCACTGAATTCAGAAATGATTCTCTACTCCCTGTGGAAGGCTGCTAAACGCTTAAAGAGACCTCAAGCGCAAGATCCCCTGAAAACATCTGATGGGAAATGGATCGGTGATCCTAAAGAAAAGGCAAAACTCTTTTGTCAGCACCTTCCAAATGTTTTCAAACCTTTTCCATCTAGAGTAGCAAACGAAAACCTTGATTTCTATAACAGAGTAAATGAAAGAGAAATTCCCTATGTTTCGTTAAATGAGATCAAGACATGTATTCATAAACTAAATAATAGAAAGTCACCAGGTTATGATTTCATAACTGCTCAAATCTTGAAAGAACTGCCCTTCACTGCATTGTTGAAACTCAAGCTTATAATTAATGCTTGCTTTAAGCAGAGGCATGTTGCACACCATTGGAAGATAGCAGAAATTATAGTTATACCTAAACAAGGTAAGCCTTTATCAGAAGTTACCTCATATAGGCCAATTTCACTTTTACCGGTATTGTCAAAAATTTCCGAGAAAACAAAATAAAATTAACGAGATATGTGATGACAATGGCGAATTAAACTTAATGAGACAAAGTCCACTCATATCAATTTTACAAATAAAAAAAAATATTCCCGTGGTTATTAATAATTAATCAAATAGTTCCTTAAACTGAAATGGAGGGAACATGTGAAAAAAAAGGTGAAGAGCTAAATAGATGTACATAGAAAACTTTATTGGTTGTTAGGATATAATTCAGAGCTGTCCATTGAGAATAAAATTCTACTATGTAATCAGATACTAAAACCCGTTTAGACATATGGTATCCAACTATGGGGTTGTACAAAGAAAACGAAACAAATAATACAAACATTTCAAAACAAGGTCCTTCGGGGGAATAGTTAATGCCTCATGGTATATTAGAAATAGTGACTTGCTTCGAGATTTGCAGATTGACCTCGTAACAGAAGTGATTAAAAATTACGCAATTCGTCACAAAGAGCGTCTGCAAATGCATATTAATCCTGAGATATACGTCGTCTTAAATGTACGAAATAATATTCGTAGGTTAAGAAGAAAAAGAACCAAACCCGTATTTTTGAACTTATTGGACAATTATGAGAACCCGTTTTTAATTTACAATACTTTCTCAAAGCCGACTTAACGTTGAAAATAAAATCATTTGTCGATCACTAGCTGTTGGATCATGATCAAGGAGGTGTTTTTAGTGCGGTTAGAGTCCCACACTGCTTTGGGTTTCCAACCCGACTGCGTCTTTCAAAATTTTCACCTTCATTAACAAAAAAAAAAATTCAGAAGTGATGGATAATTCAGAAGTTATATAAATTGGAAAAAGCCGACAGTAAAACCAAAGGTGGTAGTGAACGTTTCTTTTAAGCTTCTGCATAGACATGTGACACAACGACTTTCCAACTATCTTAGATCCGATGTGAAGGTTACCAAGCTTTCGTTCGCCAAATTCTGACTTATGCGAGTCCAGTATGGTGGAACAAGACCGTCTTATATGGAAAAATTTAGACTATTTGAATAAAAATTTAGCCTTGGGCATTTTAGAAGTCCTGGATGCATATGCTTACATGCCAGACTCGCAGAACGTTTCTACTATTTACCATCTTGCTAGAAGGGCGACGGATAAACGTATCCCCTACGAATTTATGGTAGGAAAAGGAAATGCTGACATGAATTACTGCCTAAGTATACCTGAGTGGGATTAAATAAACGACGACAGGCTGAATAGGGAAAAATATTGGTGGCTCGACTGGGTTGAGGCTAGCACTTCGGTTAAGCAGGGCCGAACCCTGATATGTGATTTCTGGCGTACAGCTGAGTGGACGATTAATTGATTTGACTATGATTTAATCAGTCTTTTCAGTGACGAATTGGAGGTCACATAACAGGATCCGGTCCGTGATTTAGGTTATGGTAGCTTTAATTTTTATCAGCTAGATAAGCTTTTATAAAAAAATTTAATGTGTTCTAAAATGTTTGCCCATATTTTTCCTTAAAATGAAATAATACGAAAAAAGAAAAATGGCCCCTAAGCTGAAAGGAAGGCTCTACACCGCAGTTGTTCGTCCGACGCTCACATACGGTTCGCAATGCTGGACAATGTACAAAAAGTAGGAGAGCAAATTAACGGCAGCTGAGATGAAGATTCTTCGCATGACAGCAGGAGTAACAAAATTTGATCGAATTAGAAGTTCGAAGATCCGAGGAAGCTTTCACGTCAAAGAACGCATCTCGAAAAAATTGGACCACGAGCGGCTCAGTTGGTATTGCCATGTTAAGAGGGATCCTACGAACCCTGTCAAAAAGGCAATGTCAATCAACATTCCTACACAAGCGCGGAAGAGAGGCAGGCCAAATAACTCCAGGCCAGTAAAGTGGGAGGATTATGATCCCTATAATTGTGATCATAACCTCGTCGAACAAAAAAGGAAGAAGACGAATTTAAAAAGAGAAACAAAAAATTATTTAAAATTAACAAATAATAAATTAATTAAACTAATAGATTAAAAAATAGTGCAGATTAAGTAAATTAAAATAAATGATTACGAAAAAGAACATAATGTTGAATTTTTTTTAGAATCCACTTATAAATAAATGCAATAGTGAGTGCACCACGTAAAATACTAGAAGCACAAAAGTTGATTTCTCACTTAACCCCATCAAATAATTTGATAATTAATTAATTCGTTCTCTTAGCGACATACATACCTTCGTTTCTGCTTACTGCATTCTCGGTAAAAATTGTCATAATGTCGTATTCTGCTTTCGTTTTGCTAAATGATACCAACAGTTCTAATCAATTTTTTACGTATTCTTGAAGTTCTACGTTTGAACACTTGCCAATCGGGGTACACTCTGTGAACTGATTGTCACTTTATTCAAAACCTACCAGCAACACCTTTATAAATCGAATCATTATCAAAATTTGATTCATGCGGTTTATCACCGTTTTCTAGCCCTAGGTATCATATTTATTTATTATCTTCATGTGTAGTTCAAGAAAAGGTATCACTCATACTCGAATTGGTGCCGATATGGTCACCTGTTTATACATACATATGTTTGGCTACTTGCTTTGGAAAGATTGAATTGACATTAGAGAAAAATGATGACGAGGCAAAGTTTTTCGAATTCGCTAAGAATAAAACAATCGATTTTATCAATATATCGTTAACATGCACAGCATTTGTTTGGATTTGTCAAATCTTACAAAAGAATCCCATCTCCATCACCACCATCGTCATGTAGCGATATGGCTCGGGTTGAGCTTCTTCAACGCGTCTTCAACTTTGTTGTTCCAGTCTGCCCCGATACGGGCCATGGTTTTCTAATTCCTTTTGTCAAGATTTTCGGTGTCCTCATATATTTATCCGCAAATCCTCGTTTTCGTCCCGCGTTAGACAATTGTCGCAATTATTAACTGATCAGTGCCTGTCACAGTCCATATCTCACAGTCATAACTGAGTACTGGCCTAAATAATGTGATGGAGACATTTAGGTTGCATTCCCTGGATAACATGCTTGTTTAGATAAGTTTGAGGTATGCGAAGTGTGGCTCCCATATCCTTCCGTATGCAATCATGCATTCTGTTAGGCTCTACGAATTAAGTCCCAAATGGAACTAACTCCCACTAGCTAAAATGAACTAAGTCCCACAAAATTTGGGTTTAAGTTCATATGAACTAACTCCCAAAATTTTCTGGATCTAAGACCCAACTCAGAATGAACTAAGTCATAATATGTCCCCTCAATGAATAAACTAATTCCTAAGAGTCGGACTTTGTTCTTTAATAACTAAGTCCCAAATGAACCCAAATGCTCCCAAGTTATTTGTATAACAAACAGTGGAATATGTATGCAACCCCCCTGCTTGTGGTCACTGTTGCATTGGGTGTAGGTGCGAGGTTGGGTACATGCAAAGTTTCTTTAACTGTAGGAGAACGTCTCCTACGACAGCCTGCTCCGCTTAGAGATGCCGAGAGGCACATTCTTAGTGGGATATGCAAACGATGTAGCAGCTGTCATAGTGTCGCGGAATTTGGAGCTGGCCCAACTCAGTTTAAATGAGGTAATGCTTACCCGACGCGACGAGTGGATGGAGTAGGACGGGCTGAGCCCGTGTCGTACTCACAAAATTAGTAATTATTATTAATTAAGTAACATCATTTACAAAAGACTTTACATCAACTTTAAGCTTTAAATGAGAAGTTGTATACAATACAAATATTCAAAAATTCATACAGTTGAGTTCAAAGTAAAAGTAAATTATCAATGAAATTACACAATGTACTTTTATCCTGCCAAATGCCAAAAGAGAGTTTCACCAAAACATTATAGAGTCTCCTAACGCTGAGAAGAAGTGAGTTCCAAGGATGATTAGCAAGAACGAAAAATTGTCGCGCTGAGCTTTGGTAATAGAAACGAGGTTGGATTAGACTTAAGGACCGGGTTGAATGTGAAATTATTAATTTTTCGAATAAGTATGGACTCAGATAACGTTCTTTTTGTTAAGGCTGGTTCGAGGTTTTCTGCACATTTTCATTTAATTATTGAAGGCTTTTAAATTAGATTCGTGAGCAAATATCATATTTCATAAATCAGAACTTCGAGTTGTGATTTTTGGTAAATTCTAACAGCTTTGTTGCTATGCAATTCTGCCATTTTACTATGCCCTTCGTATAGTTTCTGCGCTCACTTATTTTGGGACTTTTTTTAATTCCTCAAAGCATTCGTCGTTTTTTGATTTTTCGGGTTTTTGAGCGTTTACGAGTGTAAGATGCGATATGATGTGTTTATTGCTAATTGTCGTTATGTCTACATTATTGGTCAAAAATAATATCCTGAAAGAAAAGGTCATGCCTTCCTTCTTTTCAGCTAAGTGAATACTGCCGCAGTGTATGTGATGGAGAGTATACGTGTTCCAACAAAATTTTTCGCCAGTCCACACAATGGCAACGACTCAGGAATCAATGTCGATGACCACATATCACCGAATTTGTGACCACCTACTTAAGTCACCAGACCCACTTTTTTTTTGGAGTGTAGTTGAGAATAAGACCATCAGATATGCCCTCAATGACATCCAAGGTATAAAAGTTGTCATCGTCCAAATGATGGCTAACATCAACAAGGACTATTCAATTTAGCATACACACTTTCCGGTCACACACACTTATCAAAGATGAACTTGATTTTAAACGATAAATAAATTTAGGCTGTGTATACGTAAGTTATAAGTATTTCGTTATACAACGAATGCTCCCTATATATATTTACGTATATTAACTGTACATACGCACAATTTGTTAAGCCGCAATTTGGCATTTAGAATTGGCAGTAATTGAATCGAACACTAACTTAAAAGCCCAGAGTTCCTGTATATTGGCTATTGGCATGATTTTTCATATTCATTTTATGCAAAGGATGTAAAGCGTCTCTTAATATGCCAATTTTTTATGACTCTTCCACAAAAAACGGGCTGAATTTTTACAAAGGTTCCTCTAGTCATCAATTGATACTGGTTTATTGTCGTAGCAGGGCGTCCTGGTCGAGTTTTAAGTGCGTTGGATTATTGGACGGGAGATTCTACGTTCGGGAGTAATAGCAGTCTTAATAAGCTTCTTAATTATGCCTTCCGGATACTGTGTTAAACTAATGGTTTTTTCCATTCGCCCAAAAAAGATGTCTAAAACCTGTAGAGCTCTTCAAATCTAAGAACACAGTAGAGGACGATCTCGTCTAAGGTGCGCAAGTAGAACGGAACGTCACCTAATTTGGAGAGCCCATTTTGAGGCAGTTATCTAAGGCCCAGGATCACAACTAACTGTAGCGACACCTATGTACATACATCACCCCTTCTCGAAATAACGCAATCTGAAAACGTTTCCCTCAATAACGCTATAACTTCATCCATCATATAGCACGTACATAACACTGTCTTGCAGGAACTGTATTTTGTCTATGTCCATTTAACCGTGGTACGTGATACGCCTGAATTGAGCTGTCGGCAAAGCGTTTGCCATAAATTCCACATATCTCGGGCATCATTGTGAGAAATATCCCTAGTTTTGAGGTGTTGTTGAAAGTTTTTGATAAAAAAATGTCTGCGAATATGGCCAATTACATGACTTTAATTTCATGCTTATTTATATATTTATTTCATCATAATTATCTTCGGAACACGTCATTGCTATATTACTTGAGTTATTTATCTGCTGGTAATTCCAATGAAGCCAGAGCAGTTACACCATGCTGACGACGAGAAGAACTTTCTTATGTATACGAGTATCCCCATTATACAATACAAACTTTCTACATAAATACGAAATAAAAGTGTGAATAATCGGTGATGCAATCTTCATTGTATTTTTGTTTATCACCAACACGTCAGTTTATTAAGTTCTATAAGTACCAAAATATTGATAAATTGCCTTATCTTTGAGTAAATATATTGGGATGATATTACTGAGCCAAGTCATACTTCATTTTAGCTAAATGAATAAATGCGTATAAAAGTATGTTCTGTTCTACTTGATTCTTTAAGTTATAGGTCTATGGGGAGAGAATATGCTAAATGTTACTTTCGAATGGAATAATGCTGAACTCTCATGATGTACTACGACAACCGTCGAATAGTGTAGTTTTGGTGATATGAAGACCAATTTTCTTATAATTTGGTCAACCTTTTGCACTGGCGAGTTCTCGATAAGTCTTTTTTTAAGTCGGTTAAGTATTCAGAGCATTTCGAAATAAAGTTCACAATTATTGCTGTTCGGGTTGTGGAAATTAGAAGAATAAGTCAACAATGAGGTCTTTTACAAATCACTCCTTCGATAAGTAAAATGACACGTGGGATTCATACAATATTTACCTGTGTGGCTATTTCAGGCTCCATGTGTATATCAGGTAAAATGCTCCAAGCTTTAGGTCTACGAAGGCAGTTGCAATTACCACAAGGCACCCATCTACTCAAACCAATCTAACCTTATCCACAAGAAAGGAGACTCCCTCAACTGCACCGTAGATATCAATTTCTCCAGTATCACGTACAGGATCTTATCTGCCATATTGTGTGAATGCCTGAAAACTTTAGGTTAGGTTAGGTAGAATTGGCTGCCATCTATGGCCAATACATTAAGACCAAAGATAGCGCATGGATCATGGGAGAAAAATATCCCTACCTATTCCTTAAAACCAAATAGAGCTTCTGATGAAGCGTAAAAGGCTCCGAATATCTGTATTTATCAGATCGCCTGGATCATTGAAATAAAAGCTCCTAAGTGAAGCTTCCTTCTGTGAGAGACGGCTGGGTAGGTACAAGGGAGGTGATAAATGATTTCTTCCTGCTCTTTGTCCATGCAGCTGCGTTCGAAAATACGCTAAGCCTTTTGCATACTTGCCTGTTAGACAGTGCCCAGTGATGACACTTATTCTAGCGCCAATATGTAATTTGTTGAAAGAAATCAATTTCTTAGAGAGTTCACAGTGGATAAAATTTTCATATTTTAGTAGATCCTGGAGAGAATCCAAGAAGTCCAAATCGATACCCGCCATCTCTTTATCGAGTTTTTATGGAGACGAGCTATTAAGAGCCATGTCTAGTGTTGGCTAACTGCCAAACTTGTCCGTCCGTACAGGATGACGATGAAGAACGCTCACTGCTCCATCAATGTCTGTATCGCCCGCACCGGGATCTTTGATGTCAAAAAAGGATTTAAAGAAGGTGATGAATTGTCATATGATTTCTTTGAATAAAGTTTGCAATGCCAATGACACAAAATCGGGGAACTGAACAGAACATCACAGGCGACACCTATAACTTTGAAGTAGTAAGGAACCTTACCTAGTATGGTTCTGCTATAAATCCTCACAGTAAAACCTAAATACTTTGTCATTACTAAGTCCCTATTCCGAGCAACTAACGCTATTCTATACAAGACCCGCATCCTGCTTTATGGCACTGAAGCATAAATTCTGTCGACAATGGATGAAGATATCCTTTTTCGCTTTGAGAGAACAAATTTTTCCCAATTTTGTGCTGTACGGTGCCGACTGCTAACGATAAGTATGATAGCAGAGCATATAATGGTCGCTTTCAAACGAACAAACGAAGCGTTGGTTGCATCCTGTTTCCTATTTGCAATATTGAAGCCAGTCATTCATGTGGGTAATTAAATTTAATTGGCCATCCAAAAATCACATTCATGTTTGGGTATTTATTTAATACGTTTTCAATACGTATGGCGTATACGTAACGTTTTTTTAAATAATTCTTCAAATTACTGGTAGTCGTTACTTTTATTCCGTTTTAAATCCTTAAGAGTTCCTCGAAATGAAACAGTAACCTGATTCTTATTTCAACCAGGAAACAATGTTAGTCAATTCCTCTCGTTTATTACAGGAGCGGGTTAGATAGTATGTCTTATGATATTTTTCACTAATTGAATTTTCAGTTAACGAATATTTACGATTTCTTTAACTTTCTACTTGATGTTCCCGCTTATCAATAAATCTACTTAAGTACACGGCCTATAAACAAGTAATCAGTAAAGCCTCTTAAGCACCCACTTGTTGCACGACAGACCATGAACTTGCGTGTAGGAATGACTTGTTGACGCATTTATCAATGTTTTCCACTCACGTGTAGGTTGTTCCCCTAGTATGAGTCCTTACATTTGCAATTTAGATGATGTTTACTGTTATACTGTAAATGTGTGTAATTTGTTTCCCGAAAAAAAAACCACCCGATTGATGATCAATAACAAAATTAAATAAACTCACAGATAACCCCAATGTTTATAAATTGAGTGACTTTGCAAGACTCGATGTACGTGTCCTAGCCTCGGTAAAGAGTAAGGGTGTACTATTCTATTCCCTTGGCATTAGAACATTGCAGGGGCATTGACAGCGAATGAATTACGTGACAAAAGAAAGTAAAACATCGCGCCACTTAAGTTCACAACCTAATTTTGCGCATTTTTTAGAATCTTGTTTATTTTCTGACAAACGTAATTCTTTGGAATTCGATTGACGTATTCGTGTTTTTGTTTGCTTTTGAGAAAAGATACATTGAGAGGGATTTTAATATTTTGGAACAAGGGCTTCTCATTTCTCTGTTAACCGCAACAATTGTTATAATGGTATCGTGGAGAACGAAAATTAATAAATGGCACCCCAAGATGCACCACTGAATACTCCTTCACTGAATTGAACTACCTATTTATTTTCGATATAATTGCACTCCACCTACAGGGGCTGCCTCAATGTATTTTACTTTACAGACACAAGCGCTCAAGGGTTTTGGATACCTTTATAGTGTAAGCGATACACATCGGTACGTTAAAAAAAGAAGGATAACGATGCACATTGATTTTAATAGGTTATGGGATATAGTGAATGAAACAATTGGGGTTGGCAGAGCATTCTATATTCGTGTTGTACGACTGAGAAACATTTGTTTTTAATTCCCCATAAGTCCGACGATATCAAGGCGTCGTGGCTCAGTGGTTAGTGTGTTGCATTATTAAGTGGCAGGTTCTAGATTCAAATTCCAGAGAACAACAAAAATTAGGATATGGCACTAAACAGTAGGTCCCTTCCATTTGTGTGACAATATATTTCACGCAAAACACGAATGTTCGCGAGAAGTTAGACCCACTACCACACACGGTCCGTTGCGCCAAGTATTTGTATTTGTAACGCACATCTTGAAATATGGTCCATCTTAGAATTCGCAAAGCAAAGCGCATGAATCGTTTTTGATTTTTTACCTAATGTACATATTTTAAACTCACAAACACAAGTTTTTGGGGAGCACTAAAGATTTTGCATTTTAAAATATTGAATTTAGATGGTTGTGTTTGCACAACTTTAAAAATGATTCAATATCGTTTTGAAATCTGATAGCCGGTACTTGAAGATGTTGAGGTAAGTAATTTTACATCATCTTTTTTAATCTGATGTTTGAGGTCGCTTTTGTATATTGGATTAACGTACGATATTTCCCAAACGTTGAAGTCGATAAGGACCAATTAAAAATAATTTGTGATGCGTTGTAGAGCGAAGCTACACATTTTAACAATGAAACTGGGGAAATGGAATCTACTACAGTTATTTTACTTGCGTAGTTAAGGGTTAAGGGAGAGGGTAGTTAAGCCTTCAAAAACGTCCTGATTTTAAAAATACAGTAATTAAAGTCTATACAAGTTAAATTTTATGTAAGTACCTCAAAATTGGCCAAATAAGTATTTTTATTTAATTTTTTTTACTCCTTATTTGGGAGCTGTTACCTTTTGAATTCTGGAAATTTTTGTCTTTCTAGGTCAAACGATTCAAAACCTACGAGTGTGTTACACACAAACGACGGATACCATTTCGTTACGAAATACTAATAGATACATAACATCAATGGGAAACAAGAACCCAAAACACTTGGATAAATATTTGTTTAAGAATCAAAAAAGCGATACCACAAAAATTGAAATGTACAACTTGCTTGTCCCTGGCACAGGTCAACAAAACTATCTGCTATCGATGGGGATTCACCACAAGCTACCCATCCGACAACAACTAATCTTTTTTTGTTTCATGTTACCATTGTACAGTTGTGCGCTATTGTCATCGAATAAATGATTTGACAGTTTTTGTGGTATTTGTCCAAAGCATTGTCTTATCACCCGAAAAGCGCAAAACACTTGTGTTATAGTACGCACTCCCATACTAATAAAAAAAATCCTCATATTTGGCAAGAATTGTTGAGCGTTCATGATAACAACGTGATTTATTCGAGGGAGTAAACCACTTGGACACTGTCGCACTCAATATCGACAAAGAGTTTAACTTTTTGAGTGGGAATCCCCTTGACATTGAATTGTTTGGTTTTTGACCTCTTTGTGATACTTTGATTTAAAAACTAACCGATTGGTAGGCCTAATGTGGCATTTGTTTGTTGAAGCGGCCCATTTTGACAGGTTATTGTTCAATACGCAATGTGTTCAACGTACCCTTATTGACTTAGTTAAGTAAATGAGGAAGTGCTTAGATGTGGTGAAATAGACCGCGACAAGGGTACAATTTGCATGCAATTAGATGACATGTTGCGGTGGATTGTGGTAGGGTATTGCGGAAGGATTGGTACAATTAGTGGGATAAACGGTTTTGGATAGATAAACAGCTAGAGGAAATATTTTCTGTACCTTTTTTCACAAGCTTATGTACTGTTATATCTGGTGGTCAATTAGCTATTAGTATACCTAGAAAGGACAGCATGCAGACACCTATGACATTGCTATTGCAGTATCAGGCAAATACCCGGATACTCTTAGTGAAATGCGGCAATGTGCTTTTTTTTTACTCACCAGGTTAGTCTCATCTGGACTGGGGGCAAAACCTCACAAAACCGAACTTGTAATCGTCCTATTATTTATGGCTCAAATCTCTTTTTTACAGCAACTGCAAAATATTACTAGAACGCGTAAGGAAGGTAAATATAGCTGTCTATTCCCGTCAAAAGGCTATAGGTAGGAGCTGCGGTTTACAACCTCCAATCACACCCTGGCCGTACATGTCCGTTATCAGATCGTTTGGAGGCCAGCTCTGGATAGATCCGTACACCTTATTAGAAAAATTCTAAGATGTGCATCAGCGGCGAAGAACTACTCCTTCTTTAGCATTGGAAACACACAATTATTATTATTTTAGACCATCCGTCTAAAATCCTGCTCGCAGTGGGCTAGCTACTACGCTGGCCACTCCCGGACCCTCCATCTATTAAACTTTACCCATGCAAAACATCTACCACAACCGTCCGAAACAGAGGTTTAATTTTCGAAGAACAAGCAAGGGCCCACAGTGCATGGGACAAAGGTGGTACCTTGGAGATGGTAGTTCAGTTCATTTCCACACAGATGGATCTAAGACCGAAAGCGTCTTCTCTGAAAACTTCCCAGATCACTGCAGCGTTTTTTAGGTGGAAATTAAGGCGATCAAAGAAGCGTTGTGTTGGTTGAAATGTAATATCTGTCAGGTATGTTAGCATTTCCATAGAGAGTCAAGCGCTAATCTATCGCGGCTTTAAATTTCAAATCTAAGAAAACACCAAAAAGACTGTTCACGATCTCATCTCTCGCGAATGTTTAAGAAACGTCTGAGAGTAATAACTGTCCTGAGAAAGCTTCTGAATTCTTTTCAGATATGGCTTTAACCTATAAGTCAGTTCCATTTTGAGTGAACAAATTCAATTCAAATTCAAAGAAACTAGCTTCTGAACCCCATACGGTCTGTTTTCGTATATTTTGATCCGGGAGATATGAAGAGATTTTAATGTTTATGTATTCGAAAGAGACTGCTCTCCGCCTTCAATTTTGTAACTTTTCGTGTAGAATGGTGTAAATGTTTCTTGACTATGTGCAGTCGGTATTCCGTACACCAAAGGATTATGCCTCATATCACTATAGGCTTGGTAAAGCATGTATGTATGTATGAGCACAATGTGTTATTCGGGATTGCATGCCCCATTTAAGGCACCACCTTGCGATGTGCCTCTGCCGACGTTTGTACATTTGTTTTATTTTGCTGAAGTGGAGCTCTTTTTGTAGAGGGGTAATGGTCTCGGCTATAATATCTTATTATGAAATCATCGACTTGGTGGTCCAAAGCTCAAAAATAACTGTAAATAATGCAACAAGTTATTGCAATCGGCTGTTTTAAAAATTTACGATCTCCTCGGACCATTTTTAGTGATATTAATACATGACAACGCTCCTATACACACTGCTCGTATTGTTAAAATGTTTGTTGCCGGTCAAAATGTTGCAACATTATCATGGCCACAATATTCGCCAAAGCTAACCATTATAGAACATGTCTAGGGCTGGAAAATATTCGAAAGCTATGATAAGTAAGCGCGATCAATGCTGTAAAAATTTCACTATCATTGCATCCATCACAGGGCCACCAATAGTAAGGCGTGCACTGATCTTTTACTGGATACTCACATTCCTGGTAGCTTGTGTGTTGCTGTGCTCTGTGATACAAACTGAAAATATAGTAACTAAAGATAAGATCCTCTGCGCTAACCCTTCAAATTATCAGAACCTGACGGTATCGTTCCTGCTGAGATTCAAAGTGTGGATCGAGGTTGAAGTCTTCTTTATACCTAAGGGTGGCAAAAGCTTGCATATGGAACCAAATGATCTCCGACATATCAGTATATCTACCTTCCTGCTGAAAATACTGGGAAATCTCATTTATATCCATTTGTTCCAGAGCATCAATCCAATTATGATCTTTGGGTCCCAACATTCATATTGCAACATAGTAAGTCAATTTAGAAACCTTAGATTCGCTCGTGTAAATCATTGAAATACATATGTATGTATCTCTGACCATTAGGCTGACAGTGATGGACTACGAAAAGCGATACGAGGAGCGGAATATTGCACACAGTAGAAGCTATTCTGATACTTGTCGCGATGTATTCATCATTAGAGGTAGAGTTTAAAATGGTAGTTTATAGTATTTTGGATTATTTCCAAGTAGAACAAGAATGAAAGTTAACGAAATTTATTTATAAATGAAAAAAAAGGGAACTTCTATCATTTATATCCACAGTTAATGGAAGAATATTTTTGGAATACATAAGAATGTAACGTAGACTTTCAAAACGAGGGCTGGCATCTTAGGACTTACCGCAAGCAAGTTTCGGGAAAGTGAACGTAGAACCTGCACTCTAGGTAACCTGCACGAGAAGGAAAATGTAATACATTTTATAGGAAAATATCCAATATTGAAACCGATTCGGCAAAAGTTTTTTTGGAAAGCAAGTATTGGAGGAGGTTCAATCTACTTAATGGAGAAATTGAAAGCGGTTGGGGAACTCTCAAGTGCACTCGCACATATGGAAGTTGATCACTGCCTCCGGATCTGGATAGAACAAATGCTGAACAGCAGACAAATTCTGTCCGAGCTCGGGTACTACTCAACTAAAAGGCTAGCACACAGAGGCACACCACAGGGAGGTGTTCTCTCTCCGCTACTTTGGATACTAGTAGTGAACAAGCTACTTATTTCACTAGAAAACAAAGGCTTTAAGGTCGTAGCATATGCAGACGACATCGCCATAGCCATTTCAGGGAAATTCCCACAGACCCTAAGAGATCTAATGGACTCAGCGCTAGATATAACAGCAAAATGGACTGATAACGTTGGACTCAACGTAAATCCGTCCAAAACAGAACTTGTATTATTCACTAGGAAATATAAAATTCCAATCATAACTCCGCCTAAGCTTAGAAACACGGAACTCAGCTTTACGGATAAAGCAAAATACTTAGGTCTAACCCTTGACAGTAAACTCAACTGGAAACAGAATATTCAGGACCGAACCAAGAAAGCAGAAATCGCCATCTACACCTGTAAAAAGGCTCTTGGTCCTAAATGGGGTCTTCAACCGAGAATAGTACACTTGCTGTACCTGGCGGTAGTTCGACCAATTCTACTTTATGGCGTTCTCGTCTGGTGGCCTGCACTTGAAATCAAGAGAAATACCAACTCTATGAAACGAGTAAAACGATCAGCATGCATATGCATCACAGGGGCTCTCAGGTCCACTCCTACGGCCGCCTTAGAGACTCTACTACACATGTTTCCCATTGATATCTTCGGGAAAATGGTAGCCTCTAAAGCAGCCTTAAGACTTAAAGAATCTTTAAAATGGTCAGACTCACCAATTGGCCATATGAAAATTTTACTTAACTCCAATATTATTGATACAGATTACTTATCCCCGTCTATTGATTTTAATATAAAATATAATACCATTATCCCAGACAGATCAGCATGGGAAAACGGTAACATTCTAAACAACGCCGCAATTGAAATCTACACAGATGGATCCAAAACATCGAAAGGTACAGGTCTGGGAATATTCTCTGATGTACCTCTGCTAAACGCAGCTCTCCGACTCCCAGACTACTGTATTTATCGTATTTTTCAAGCGGATTTATCGTATTTTTCAAGCGGAAGTATCGGCTATTCGTGAAGCAGCGCGCAGACTCTCTTTGTACCCGATAGATGGTAAGTCTATCGTCCTGTACATAGACAGTCAGTCGGCGATTAAAGCTCTGAAAACGCCAACAATAAGATCTAAGTTGGTCAAACAATGCCGCGAATCTCTTAACGAGATTGCGGACAGATGTTACATTACTCTGTGCTGGGTCCCGGGACACAGAGATATTCCAGGCAACTGCAAAGCAGATGAGCTAGCAAAACTAGGGACCGGATTACTTCTAGCTGATAACAGAGACGTGCCGGTACCCCCAATACAAACGATAAAACTTCGAATGTCTAATGAGGCACAAGAAATCGTAAATAACAGGTGGAATAATTTAAGCACGTGCATATCGACCAGAAAGATCTGGCCCATACCAGACGTAAAGAAAACTAAAAAGCTCCTGTCCTTAAATAGAAGGAATATAAGTAGGAATAATTACAGGACACTGCCTGATAGGTAGGCACACCATCAGATTAGGAGTCCTGTCAAACGATTTCTGCAGAAGTTGCAGAGATGAGGAAGAAGAGGAAAATAACCTCCACCTCCTAGCAACATGCCCAGCGTTAGCTAATTTGAGAAAGAAAATACTAGGCAATTACTTCTTTGAAGATCTAAGCGATCTGTCCAACATAGACATTATAAATCTACAGAGATTTATATCAAAATCTAACTGGTTCAGCTGACACTATACACATATATACACATATATATTTTACACCTTCTAACATCGTAAAGCAACTCATAGTTATCTGCAACAAAGCATTAGGTTAGAGTGATTCAATCACCATCCCCATCCGTCATCGTATTGGTCACCATCTACCCATAGGAGGTTTGCACTGCAACAGTCACTTCGCAAGGGCGACAGGTGACCCTCTCACTACTCACTAGATTAACACTAGTTATCACACATCATTCACGACTGCATATCAGTAACAAAGGTTGACTGAGTCAGTCACCTAAATTACCTATATGCAATCTACTTGCTACCTGTACGGTTCACCTAGGTTCAAGTGTTCGATTGAGTCAGTCACCCTACCTAGAAAAACCAAACTCCCCATTAGTATTAATACTACTTAGTTCAAGTGCATAACAGTATAAGGGGTTCGACTGAATCAGTCACTTCTTACTACTCTTACGCACCCTCGTTACCTCCACGGTTTATCTAGGTCATAAGGGTTCGATTGTATCAGTCACCCACCTAGATAACACTAACCGCATAATAGTACCAAGAGTTCGATTGAATCAGTCACTCTAATACTCCTATGCACCCCACTACCTGCACGGTACCCTCAGCATAAGTCACCCACCTAGACAACACCAACCGCATAATAGTACCAAGAGTTCGATTGAATCAGTCACTTTAATACTCCTATGCACCCCACTACCTACACGGTACCTTCAGCACTAGGGTTAAACTGAATCAGTTACCCTACCTAGCTAATTGCAGAACAGTACAAAGGGTTCGATTGAGTCAGTCACCCCCAATACTCGCTTGCACCCGCTACCTTCACTTAGCCGCTTAGGCACAATCAAATCCCAGTCACAACACCCTGGGATAGCATAGGTTTTTCCCCGAGTACCCGGTGACTTCCTCCGGTCTACCAAATATGGGGTATCACAATGGACCTACTCTTTGGTCTAAGTGTGTCCTGGCTATCGCCAGGTCAGCCACCTCACCTAACCTAACCTAACCTACAGAAAATACTAAATACTTATCTCATTTTAGGTAGAAAACTTAACTGGAAAACCAATCTACTAGAACGCGTAAGGTAGCTCTCTATTCCTGTAAAAAGGCTTTAACTAGGACCCAACTCTTGAATAGCCGTACACGTCACTCATATTTCGCCATAGTTCTTCTCTGGCTTTGATTCCTCGTGTCAACGCTAGCATCCGTTTAACAAAGATCAGGTTCATCTTCAGAGTTTATACCCAGTGGCGTCCCAAGACCTCTCTTCTTCTCCTAGCTAATGCCGGACATTGACACAATATATGTATGTGCCGTCTCGATTTCCTCCAGGCATAGTTCACAGGTATCATCCTCCAGAAGTCCCATCTTCCTTAGGTGATACTCGAAATTTCTATGACCTGTGGATGACTCTACCACTCATTTCAGTGCCCTTCAGTGAACTTCCCTATGAGTGTTGCTAGTCGGCATTTTAATAGCCATTTTAGCCTGCCTACAACCTTCTACGGTTGACCACCTTCTCTGAAGTTCCGCCGTGGCCCAGATATTAGTTAATCAGGTGCTCGACCATTGCAATTGCAGCAAATGGTTCCGGACCAGAGAATTTCGAGGTTGACGCTTGCTTTGCTATAGAGTCCGCCTTCACATAGATGAGCACTCATTGAGTTTATGAACACATTCCATTGCCAGGGATGTATTTATATCTGTTTGCTCCAACACGTCTAATCACTGATTGATCGTCCGGTGCTATAGTAATATTTTTACCAACAACTTGACCTTCTATCAGGTGATCCAACGCATGTAACAGAGTAATTATCTCGGCTTTATTAACTCTTATTTCACTTATAGAAAATAACCTCTTTAAACCGATGAAAAATTTCATGCCTGCATGGTTTTGAAAACTTTCCAATTGCTTGCCGACGATTTTATAACCCGACTACTTTTTGGTTGACAGCTAAATTGCCTCAAACCATTGAAACATTTATGTAAACTGAAAGTAATTAACAATCAATGCTTTTCAATCATACGAGTATTACTTCATTTTCAGTAGTACCACAAACCTCATTTGGTAGGACAAAATATCGCCCAATCAGTTGATCAGTTTAATTTACCTTTTTTTCCACTACATATGTATATGCCATTTTCATTTTCACAAATTTTCATCCGTAAAATTCCCGCGTTAAGTGAGTGAATCGCTCTACGATATAAAGCAATTCCACCGCCACTAAAACAATAAGCATTGCCGTCGCATCATATAGTTTATGTCCATGAATTCTGTCCTATCACAATGCGGTGCTGGCGCATATCGCAATTAATCAGCCGAATGTTCACTTTCATTAAAAATACAAAAAAAGGACAGCAAATTCGTTTACCTGAACTGGCACACCAAAATCCCACAAAAAAACATAATAATACGAAAAATAATTAACGAAACCAAGTGAATCCCCGCGCGGCACACATGAGAACGAGTAAAATTTATCACCTTAATTGTATCACAAATTTGATTATGTTAATTATATTTAATTGTCGGTGTAATTAACAATAAATTTCTCTCATTCCCATCTCTCCCGATGTTATTGTTTACTTTCACCTTATTTTTGTTTACGAGTACATATTTGCACTTTTATGCGTTATTCTCATCCCGTTTGGGGACACAAAATTTTTCCGTGCAAAGGGATATACAAAAGGGATGTATTGGGTTGCGTTTTGTAAATGGATTAACGAATGTACATAGTTAAAAAAAAAAAGCCAAACCTTTTTAACAGCTTAGACTCCACCTGATTAAAGCACAATAAATGTACAGGCACATTCCTGCGATCGCGGTACTATCAAATCTAAATCAACATAATTTGATAAAAAGCTACGCAGCACTTTCTTTCGACGAATTTGGTACCTTTTTCCAAGAAAAGATTCGAATTCTGAATCAGTTATTTAGTATTTTTGCGTTGGCTTATGTTTGTTGCTAACTAAAGAGCGTGTTCGCTAAAGTACCTCCAATTATCAAAATTGTTATCTTAACACAAAGAAAATTGAATGACAAAATCAATTACTGACGAAAAAAAAAGCGAGAATTTAATTACTGGGGCGGCGCATGGGGAAGTACCACGATGAATTTTGATTTTCTTTTTCATTATCGCTTAATTCTAGGTGCTTAACATTATTATTTGTGATTGTTTAAAATATCGTGCGTATAATTTTGATCTCGGCGTTTCTAAGGCAATTATTCCAATAAATGAAAATGTAGATCGATTGATTCGACTACACAAAGGCACTAAATGCAGGGCGTAGTTAGTAAACTACACAGTTTGACACATAATAGTTATGATTGTTGGTTGAGACCCAGGTTCACCCCGAACTGTAGCGCCACCTAATGTGGGAGACAGACTGCTGGTATTGATACCATGGTATGGATACCATGCTATAGTGAATACTATAACCCCTGACAGAGTGCACTTCGTAGTATACTTTGACATTTGTGTTGCACCTCCTCCAGCTCCTTACAAATTTTTTGCAACACCAATATTGCGTCATGCTCTTCGTAGCTCGCCGATATAATACCTCTAAACTTCTCTTACTTCATTGTTTCCAATGCAGATAAAATTGTCCTCCTTAATCAATTTTCAAAACATTTTTCGCTGTGATTGCTTGCTTTTGAATTGTCAAAGAAGCTATGAAGAACCACCAACAGAAAGAAAGTGGCGCTGCAAGCAATAAGATGGTGGTGTTCCACCAAAAATTTGCGAATCCCAATACTAGGTTCTATTCATGGTATACTAGGTTTTAACATGGTATTGCAGTGACAGACATGCGGTATAGAACGTAGTATTGCTATACCATGGTATCAATACCAGCAGTCTGTCTCCCACATAACTAAGTAAGTAATATAGGGTGACCAGGTAGCAATGATACTTTTTCCATTTGTTATGTTTCAGCAGCTGTCGAAGTTACCAATGACATCCAGCTGTCAAAATATTCAGTAAGGTTTGCCATTTCATCATGTATCGTTTAACGCTTGCCGAACGTGCGGAAATTATTTAAAAAATGGTTTCGAAATTCCGGGTCAGTTGTAAATACGTAACGTGAATTTCGTCCTGAGGACGGTTGTCATCATGACTTCATGTGGAGGAGACACCGTTACCGTCAATGGTCTCAGGTAAAGAGCAATGTTAACCGACGTTCTGTGGCCAGAGCTCGACAACATCGATATATCCGAGATGTGGTTCCAACAAGACGGCGCTACATGCCATACAAGCGACGCAACGCTCGAAGTTATGTGAAGGAGAAGTTTGGCGATTGGGTCATCTCTCGGCGAGCGTTCATCAATTGGCGGCGCGATCATGCGACCTGACAGCACTCGATTATTTTCTCTGGGGCTACATCAAATCCTTAGTCAACGCTAACAAGCCAAAACCTTTGGACGAGCTCGAGGTCAACATTCGAGACGGTATTGCGACAAAAATGCCGTACATATCATAAAGCAAAGCCGAGACGGCTATTTAAATGATGTGGGCTATTTAAATGATGTGCTACTCCACACATAATGGCATGAATGTAGCTTCAAAATAAAGCCGGAATCAATTCTATATCTCACACCGTTGTGGTTTTATTTAAATTTTTTTTCCTATCGTTCTTATCTGGTCACCCTTTAGTTATGCTAAAGAACAATTGGAACTCTAATCTCACGAAAACCATAGTCAAGGTAAGAACTGGGTCATTAACCCCAAAATGTTGCAGTGGCTTTACATAGGTCTAAGCAAGCCCAATTGGCAGTAGCTCCGGTATGGAGGCAAGTCTAAGTTTTGTAGCGAGTCTATCACAAGAAAGTTATTTCTTGTAGCCGAAACGTCTTGCATGTCTTCAGAGTAGGGTCGTTTACCGCACTCTGCAACAATGTGGTGTATAGTCTGTCGTGGAGCACCGCAGTCGCAAACAGAGGAATTAATCTTTCCTCAGCGGAACAGCGATTCTGCGCATCTTCCGTGGTTGGTTAAGATCCTGTTGAGCGTCGACCAGAGGTTGCGCGGTAGTTTAAACCCAAGGGGCGGCATGATGAGTTCCGGATAGTGATGTAATCAGTTTGCATTGATGCTGACCAAGTAGAACTCAAAATAAGAGCATCATGCGCAAGCTCTTCAGCGAGCTTATAGTGCCTGCTGCCGTGACTGGAGTATAGCAATGTCGTCGTGGATGGGAAAATCAGGGTTTTCCAGCGCTTTATTACATTCCCTCAATCTGTGCTTTAACGGCGCAGATGAGATGGGGCGTTGCTGCACAGTACAGGAAAACATTCTGGTGGCGTTGATCTTATGGTGTCGAAAGTGAGTCTCATGATGTTGTTGAGTTGGGTGTCCACCCATGCACATGTGCACTATTCAGCTACACTGGAGCGCAGTATTCCACTGTAGAGTATACGAGTACAAGCGCGGCAGCGCGAAGCATTGATGCACCTTAATCCAAAGTTGATACTGTGAGTTTTTTGGATGATGTTGATGTGGGTTTTGAGTCCTCCAGCATCATTTGTTAGGTGTTGTTTGTATGCAAGGAATCTATCTAAGATTACATCTAAGTACCTCCGGTTTCGGTTGTGGTTAAGTGAGGTGTTGTTAAACTGAACCTCAATCTATTTGCTAGTTGGCTGGTAAGGTGAAAGCGGGAAACTTATGTTTTAGACATGCTTGGGCACATATTCCATTATCTAACATGTACATTAAGGTCCATGAATGAGTTTGTGGTGTTAAAGCAACTGTTTCCTCCGAGTTTGCGTAGGAGGGTGTATACTTTCCTGTTAGAGTCGGTGAAGTTAAGGCTGTTGACCGTTGATATTAATTTCTTTTTGTGAGTCTCTTAGAGCGATCTCAGTAGTTCTTTGCCAGTTTCGGGGTCTCCATATGCCACGAAATTGTCGTTCGCTTTCTTGGTCTATCCAAAAATGTACCCTTTGCAAAAGTCTCAGGAAAATCTATCGTAGTTCTGGGTCAGCGGCGGAATAAACCTTAAGCATGAGTCGAGCTCTTGTGAGAAGCTATTCTAATCGGCCTTGGTGAAGTTTCAGCGCGGCTTTTGTATGGAAGCACTTTGATGAATCTGGATTTCGATATCGACTAGGACTGGGCAGTGCTGGCTTTGCGGGAAATCCGGCAGGTCTGTTCAAGAATCAGGCAGGAGGTGGTCTTCCGCGTCATAGGTTATGAAGCACAGGTCTGGGTTGAAACCTCTTCGCCATATCTAAGAGTAAGAGGTCGCTCTGTCCTTTGCGTCAAAGGTACATGTTGTTTGAGTCTGCCCATTCCATTAGCATGTCATCATTGTCGTCGTTGTTTCCATATCTCCACATGTTATGATGACTATTGAAATCACCCATGAAGGCTATGGGTTGATCCCATTGATATTTGGGTTATTGTTGTTTTTTTTTCAATTGGTTAATTCTTAGTTTGACCAAAAAAGTTATCGTGCTCGTCCTTCAGCGATCGTTAATCTATCATTACACGACTGCCACAGGGCATACGTAGATTTGCCAGCGATTTTCATTTAAATAAATTTTAAGAGGAAAAATGTGCCGAGGTGCACAGGTGATTTGGCGGGCGTCTATTGGTCAGGATACAGCATCTAACATCGTTGTTAATTAGCTGGTTCTTGCTCGAACCAGCGTGTGCTCCTTATAAATCGGTTTAAGCCCATCATCAGCTCACCTAGTTCTCCAAAGAGTGTATTTCCAAAGTTATAACCCTTGTCAGGTGCGCTAGCAAAAACATCACTCTTCCAATCGCTTCTGATTGGAGTTTTTATTCGATAATGTATTGGACGTGTAGTTCGTCTTAATATAAATGGTATTATTAACGTTTGCAATCTTAAAATGGCTCCTGTCTTAGGTGGTTAGCTATGACCACGAGGTAGTGGGTAGATGCTTGTGCCCTGGCCGGTGTGCGTTCAAGCCCCGCCAGGGGAACAGCAATCATAGCCACCAAGCTCAACAGAGAAACGAATAAGGTCTGAGTTTCTCCAAATACTACACCAAAAGAGGAGTGGCTGGCTGGTAGTATAATGGATCGTATAGAGCTTGAATGCTTTTGGGATTTAGTTGCCCTTCTAAAAAACAACAACAACAAAACAACAACTTCCTAAGCAGGAAGGAAATGTTCGTCATCTACAGCGCAGCCGTTGAAGTTATTTTTAAAGCTGTTCACCGTCAGGATTGATCCCACGATTGCTTTATACCTATGTACATATGTATATCTAGTGGGCTGCCTTAAGCTTCGTGCCCCATTTCGGGTTTTGTGGCTTTCGATACGATTATGTGACAACTGAGGCTTTCCAGCATCTGTCATGGTATTTTCGTGCTGAAAATTTTATTTCAAAATGTTTACACCTGCTATTGTATTCTGGGATTTTAAATTTAATTAATTTTAAATATTCTCTCAAAAAACTAAAATAACATTGAAAGAGAATAATAATTAAAAAAAAAAAATATAGTGAACGCGTGCTCGTATGTTAATTAAAATAAACAATAACTTTTTTTTTTAAAGTAATTCATAAAATCGTGCACCTGACATATTGCGTTAAAATTCATGAGAATAGTTTGTAGTGCTCAGTCTCATTATCCATCATCCGGCAAAAGTATCACAGGCCTTAATAACTCTAGATAAAGGTAGCTGAATAATGGAAACCATCCTCGTAATAATGTTTAGGGTACGGTAGGGGAGATAAACAGTTTGATGGGGTGGCAGCACAGTATATGTAGCTTAAATGATCTGTTGCGGTATCCATTGTGGAGGGATATGCAAACTCAGAATCTGCTCAGAAAGAAAACGAAAAAAAGTGTGAGCTCCAAATATAAACTTGGTAGATCCCTTCACAATGGTATTCGCTGACTTTGGTGACTTGCTCAAATCATAAAGTCGACCACACTTTTTGGGGAAATCATTTATACATAGTTCGTTGCTAATTTCCGCTGGAGAATTCTATCCCTACCGCGTGTATTAGTATAAATTTATCTCGTTCGAAGAGATCATGCAGAAGTCTTAGATACCATGTTTCCATGGAACCATCAATAAGCTTAAACGTCTAGCTTGCCTGCCTTATCGAGGCTAATTTCGCTCTCACCCCCTGCTTATATTTATCAAAAAAGTAGCAGCTTCCAGTGCGGTCAGTCTCTGAAAGACGGATGAAAATACTCCTTGTAATCAGATTGATCTCTTGAAACTGCTATCGGACCTCCACGACCTAAAAATACTCAGCACGGTGTCCTAATTTATGGTCAAAAGACTTCGCTTTGGCAGGAGGTTCGAAGCTTGAGATCCGTAGCCGTGAGTTATGGACTACTGGCGGTTCGATCCTAAAGAAACGTGTGGTATACCCATGGATCAAAAAATACATACTGGCGCCGAACCAATCGCAAAATGAATGAGATCATACACAGTGAGTCAAGCGGCACTCAAAGGTCTGAGCTACCACTTGATTAACTCCAAATCAGTCTAATGCTACTTTAAAAATCTACAAAAATTGGCCCTCCGCAACAAAAAATGGCTTTTGGGTGAGTGCCGGGCCATATAGGCGTTGAAAACAACGAATTAATTTTACCCGAAACCTTTTTGCAGGTCGCACTGCTTCCAGGCCCAAGCGAGCCACACAAACGCAAAAGACCTGAGACCTATTGCTCTGTCGTCTTTTCTGCTGAAACAACGTAAGCACTGACGCGATCCTGAACAGCCTACACAGAGCTCACCTTAACACCGGCTTCTGCAATTAGATTGCACAGATGTTTCAATATTCAACGCAAGGAGATAAAACCATTCGGAGAAGGGTTTGCAGAGGAACCCCTCAAGGCGGAGTTCTGTCTCCTCTTAGTGGATGAGATCTTGATAATACTTAAGGAAAACGGCTTTAACGCGACGGCCTATGCCGACGATGTGGTCATCCTGGTTTCAGGAAAATTTCCTCCAGTCCTAAGTGAAAGACTCAATCAAGCGCTACAATTAGTGGATAAGTGGGTCGGTAGCAAAGAGCTGGGACTCAACCCCCCAAAGACGGAGGTAGTCCTTTTCACTAAGAAGAGATCAACCCCTACCTTCAGACCCCCAAATATCGGTGGTACTGAATTAAGTCTCTCAAGTTCAGCTAGATACCTGTGCGTAATCCTAGATTCCAAACTAAATTGGAAGTATAACACTACCGAACGCATCATTGCTTAAAACCATGCTTAGTTTCATTCCGCTTGATCTATACTGTAGCAGTCTGGCGGCCAAAATCGCGGTAAGACTGAAAGAAGGTCGATTATAGTCATCGAGCCTTTATTGCCATGCCTCCAATTTGTCTCGATGGGAGACTACCAGTAGATCGACGGAAACTGATCACATGAGCCCGATGCTAGCTAGCAGATTCACTACAAAAATTCCTGGCAGAGTATACTGAAAGAACCGTAGGACCATGGAAAAGGAATTAGCGTCCTATACCGATGGTTCTAAGATGGACATTGGCACGGGAGCCGGCGTTTATTGCGAAGTCCTAGGAATAAACCACTCCTTTAAAATAAATGACGACTGCAGCGTCTTTCAGGCCGAAGTCACAGCTATCATAGAGGCTGCTGAAATTATTCGCGAGAGTGATATCGTTGGCAATCACTGTCTATATAGACAGCCAGGCAGCCGTTAAGGCTCTGTACTCCTCTGTAATAAGTTCGAGGCTTGCGAGGACCTCCACTCACTCACTCTTAAACGAGATATCTAGAGCCAATTCGGTGACCCTCTGCCGGGTACCAGAGCATATTGATATCGAAGGAATTGGAAAGGCTGACGAGCTTGCTAGAAAAGGGTCGGCGCTGCACTAATTGCGGGCCCTCCCTTTTGTAGTAAATCAGTTCCTTACATTTCACAACACTTCCAGGGTTAAATGATTGGGCGCAATGGACCTAAGTGAGCAGCTACTCTTTCTGTCACAAGGCACGCCCATGGACGTAGCCACAAATATTTAAAAAAAATCAATGGATTGCATCTAAATGGCAATGCGCGGCCTAGATAAGGAATAATCGGGTGATGCTTGCATTTTCCTCAATTATTGTGATTTGCTTGTTTTCAGTTTGAATGTCTTTGATATGACCTTTCCCCAATCTAAGAATTTCTGGATTCAAAGAACTTCGAAGGTTCTAATGAAAAGCCAAGATAAACAAAATATGTAAAATATTTCTTTTGTTAAAGTTAAATCCTCTAAAGCTACTCGTAATCACTTAAATTGCAAATTTAAAAAAAAAAATCATAATGGAAACAACTCAGCGCCGTTTGCTGATACGCGAACCAATGAAAGGGATGTTTACAGAGTGGGCGTAGTGAATCCCCTAATTTTTTTTGAAACCATATCAATCATTATGGGGATTTTTTACTTTTAATTTATATATGTATGTATTTGTGTGCGTAGCAATTGGTGTAACAAAGGGTGTAATTTGTTGATACATGCCACTCAAATGTCTGCTGGTGAATCCAAATATGCACACAATTACTCGTACGTTCTTATTTTCAAAATTGAATTAAAATTTCAGGGCGACCATTATGAGAACTTTAATGAACCGGAAATGAAATACTATTTGTGGTAATGTTGTGGTGTAATATTTCAGGAAATGGTACTGTTCTTCCCCGGAAGAATAGAGCTGGGTGTACATTTTGTTCGACACGTGTGACATTTGATTTGCATATAAACATTTTGTTTATAGTGTAATTTGAATACAGTGCCTTAACTGACGTATTTGTTTTTGTTCAAAGAAAAATTTCTCGGAATTCAAAATCAAGATTTATGACCAAAGTAATAAAATCAATATCTGTACTGGATAGTTTTTTGATGTGGTTAAATTTATAAAAGAGCTTTGTTCAAGTAGGCATAAACTCATTTGATACCTGTCATTTGCAGGTAGAGACAAGCAGAAATAGATGTATTATTGAAGCAGTTAAAATATCCTTTAGTCTCAGGTTTGCTAATTATTAAAACCATAGGGAGTATACCATTGAAACTGGTGCTGTCTTGCAATTTTCTATAAAAAAATAATTTTACAACGAAAAGGGTTAATGAGAAGGATCAGCTTTTCGAATTTACATACTTATTTAATTACTTAGGTGGCCCTGCAGTTTACGGTAAAGCAGGGCGTTAACCAACAAGCTCCTTAGTTAGTTCGGTTCTTAACTAACTGTCTCCAGTTGCGCACTCCTCCTAAGGCGAAGTTGTCCTCTCCTGCGTTGCGCCACCAGGTTGGATTCAAAGACTGTGGCCGGAGAGAGCATTGGTGTCCATTCACTCTAAATGTTGTAACCATCCCAAACGTCCAATTGGTAGTTTTTTGACTATTTCGATGTCTATTGACTATTTTGGGAGGGATGCCAAAACTAGGCATGGCTCTGTATAGCTCGTCTCTATAAATGCTATCATATGCCACCTTAAAATAAAGGCACAAAATGGTGATTATCGGCTTGGACTTTTTAAATTTTCTCGGAGTCAGCCGGAATTAGAAAAGACGTCTCTATTTTTGGATTCCATTCTGTTTCAACAGATTCCTCATAGGTGTCAACTGGTTTTGAGCACAGAGTAGAGCCACAATTTTGTTCGAAATTCGACGTTACCTATGCTCTTACGCTCTTACAACTAACTTGAAACCAGCATACAAGCGTGTCGTAGCGAAAAACGCGCTTTTGTTCTCTAAAATTGTGTATGAATCTTAAAGTTGGTTCTAGTTTAGGGAAGTATAAATTACTTTAAGTGAGAAGCGCATAATTGTGTGTTGTGCTTTGGACAACTTTATAGTATCTCCCGTGTCGAGTTTGAATTACAGAAAATATGCATTTTCAAGATTCAATCTCGCGCGAACGTCTTGCAAACATTCAACTGAAATGCAGTCGTTAGTATCTCTATCAGCAATAAAAGTTCGAAAACTGAAGTAATCGGCGTTGTTGAAGTGGGCAATTATCTACCCTGTTCACCTGTTTTTCTCGTGTGAGCTTGAACATTGAATAGTTTTGCCTAGCTAGTAGCCTGGATTCCTGCTACATCTACCTTTCGATAGCAGAAGTTTTATCTAAAGTTATCAGAGGATGGAATTGCATAGACTTCGGTATTTTTGGGCCAAATAATGGTCAATCGTGTTAACAGATATGATCTCCTCAAGCTGCAGTATGATGAGAGGCTTGTACGTCTATTGTAATGCTGCATTCAGTGAATATGTGTACATATGAACAACCTTCCTTTGCCAATTAGGAGAATCAGAGGCACGTAATCGTAATGGGATGTCCTAGAGCAGAAATTTCTTCAGAGGCTGTCTGCCCGATAAATACCTTTGTTTCAAGATTGAGTTCAGCGTTTAGCTTTCCTGGTACAATAAGTGGACGAATGTGATGAATTGCGTCATTTTCAGAAAGATTTGACCTACATATAAAAATTTCTGAACACAAAACTTCATATATAAAACGTGTATGGACGTCGCTAGATAATGGCCATAATTACGGGTCACTGGCCAATAAGCACGCACGCAGCAAAAGTTGGCGTTCCACATAATATTCACTGCCGAAATTGCGGAAGATGCAAATAAAAATTAAACTTAGTTCTATTAGTTGAAATTAGTTTCTCAGACATAAGATTCAATGTGAACATTGATTTCTTCAACTCCTCAGGTTGGTTTTGAGCCTTATTCGCACTTTTTCTCTTTATAAGTTTTTATTTTGTAAGAAGTGGTCTTAAAAAGGCGCTCAGCGCTAATTGTGTGTCCTCTAGACAGAAAACCGGGAAATCAGCCACTTTACCTACCTAATTACTTGGTGTTTCTCCAACTTTTTTCTCTAATCTTCCGCGCTCTATACGGAAATGTTGACCCTGAAAAAATGTGCTGTGTTAAATGCTCTGGGCTCTGCACAATTTAAAAGGATATGAGATTCATCGAGCCCACACCTTTTCAGATACACTTGAAAGCGTCCATGTCTGGTTAGGAGCTGACTGAGGTAGATGTGTATCCTTTTTTCAATGATTAATTTCAGTGGATGGGTCCATCTTCCATACGACTACTGGTTCTAGGTCGCCTGTCATGCTTTCATGCTTCGCTTTATTTTTTGATATTTCTGGTATCCTATGTCCTTTGGTGTTCGCTAGCCATATTATCTGCTTCTAGCAGATCCCGCTCCGAGTGAAATCATTGCTAACAATCTCAGTCATTGGGCCTGCATGAAAGTTACGTGGGCCGCTTGAAAGTTATCGAGATGATTTCTACTAGACTGGTTTCCCTAAATGAATTTGAAATGGTTTGGCTTTTCTTTCATAATGTTTGCAGTGGGTTGGTTTGCGGTATTATTGGCTGCGGAAGATAATCATCTAAGAAAGCGCCGGACTAGCAGCCCATGGTTTTAGAATGAAATATGTTTCTATGGAAAGTGGCTGAAGTAATAATGATCTCCAACTATTTGGCCAATTTCAATACTGCCAGCTATATTTAAACTTGTCGAAAAACTAATTATTAAATGACTTAATTGCATCGTTGAACGAAAAAATCGAATTTTAAATTATCAGTTCGGACTTTAAAGACATCATTCAACAATTGATCAAGTCCACGTAATAATAAATATCATGGAAATAGTGTAGTATACCATGAGTCAGTGACGCAACATCGTAAACAAACAGTCAAGCGATTGCTCACCTGGTGTTGAATGACGACAAAGCGAATGAACAAATATAGGTCACTCGCTGGTCATTACCCCAATCCCACTTGTGTGAATCGAATTGATTTATTTTGCTTACCTTGCGTAACACTGCCGTGCAATATCGAATAATAAATTCGGACTTGATTAGACTTCCAAGAAGTGCACTTCAATTCTAAGTTCGGCTCTTTAGTCATCTAAATAATATCGGTTCTGGACAGCCTTAACTAGTCTAACAGTAACTACATAGACCTGCAACACTACAATAGTATTGAGAGAAAAAATCTCGTTCTGCAATGTAGCACAGTCCTTTGACCGAGTTTGGCATGTAGGACTAAACTTTCTCCAAAACAATATGCTGCTATAAGTATTAGAATCATATCCAAACGGGAATTTTTTCAGAATAAAACAGGAAGATTCGTACTCAGAACTAAAGGAAATTAAAATATAACCTGGACTTCTTTGTGTATCTATACTATATGTACATACGTTTATGTATATTGGCGATCTCTAGAGCTAGAAAATAGAACATTGGCCACATTTGCTGATGACGCTGCAATTCTAGCAGAAGCTGCAATAAACTGCAAACAAAGATTGTAATTATATGATAAAATGGCGGATTAATAGATTAATCATTTTCCAGTAACTACCAACAAAAAAGTAGAGCCGTGCGCGAATGCAGCGAAATATTTTGGATTAACCCTGGCTGCTAAGTTAAGATGGAAAGCGCACTCCAAAAAATAGAATTGGAAACAAAAAGCAGGAAAATGTATTGACTAATAGGAAAGGATTCGCCACTATCAAAAACGGGTATTACATAGGCAATAATTGAAGTCAATATGGTAGTCAACTATGGGGCTGTATCAAAGAGAGCAACGCAGACGTCTTTCAAAGATTTTAAAACAAAGTGCTAAAAAATATCGTCAATGCAACATGATGCATAAGGAATAATGAGATTCACAAGGATTTGGGAGGTTTTAAATTAGAAAAAAATACACGAAGGCACGAATCAAAACTTCAACAACAAAGAAACCCTGAGGTAGTTAAAATTTTAGAGAACACAAACATAGTGCAAGGGCTCAAAAGGACAAAACCATTTGAATCGATCTACGTATACATACAGACCACCCACATTTAGGAATATGTACATATCTATATATATATATGTATGTATGTATGTATGTATGTCGATATATACCTAACATTGGAAAACATGTGCGCATCTACATATGTACATATATACGAGCGTCATGGAGCTCAAACTGAAATTCTCCCCCAGCGTCTTGAGTGGATTAAATCTCACTTATGTTTTCTCTACTTACTTATACACATAGATACTATATCTGCCACCGATGGGCAGAGCTCTCGAGGTGAAAAAACCAACTTAGAGATCAGAGAAAAATTGCTAATTAATCTAGGTTACTAGATCGCAATACAATAGAAGAGCACAGAAAGCAAACTTAACCGAGGTAGGTAAACGCCGATCATTAAAAAAAGATTTCATTTGAGATTGCATTAAAAAAAGAAAAGAAGATCTCGTTAAGTGATTTTAGCTCAACCACTTCAACAAAACAAATTCAATTAAGTATACTAGATTATAAATTTGTGGTAGATCAGATACAGATAGAAGTTTGCTACTTCTTTTCCAAATTTAAAAACAATTTACTGCTGCTTTAGTAGGGGATTTTTGATAGAATTACTGGTTTTTCGGCTTACAATCACTCGCTAGTACTGCTTGGAACCCAGTCACTTACTTTTTTTTATATTTTAATCAGCACCTGATTTTCTTTTACTGTCTTTATCAAAGTCACTCCCTTGTTCGTCTTTTTTTTTTATACCTTATTATCCGTTGTGAGTATTCTTTTTCATACTATGTATTCTATCAGTTAAAATCCTCTACCACTTCCATCTCCATTACGGTGCGTCCACCTCGCATCGAATGGTATACGGTACGATGTTTGGGGCTGTAAAATCTTTTCTGCTAGCCCAATGGTTAACCAGGTTTTTGATAAACCTCAATAATGTCTTTTTGATCCATGTTCCAAGTTTCCGTTGAGCCCAACGAGACTCGAGTTACGAGTAGATGCAGTAACAATTTTTTTTTTTTTGCGAACGAATCTGTTCTGTGGTTTTTCTCGGTTTACCCCAGAGCCTGCACATTGCTATATCTGCCAATTTTATTCTATTCAGATGGTACCTGAGTAGACAACGTTAGGTAGACAGTTAGGTAGCCTGTTAGAGTTCGCATATCTTCATTGCTCAGTTGAAGTAGTTTGCTTGCTCTGTTTTCGTTGGGTTCATGAACTTTTTCGCTTGTCTTAGACCTCTTTGATTGGCCCAGTGTTTGGTGAGTCCTTCACCTTCCCATTGTGACATTCTGGAGTGAATACCACTGGGTTGTACTCTTAAGTAAGGTTCGGAGTGACGGGTTGGCGCTCTCCTCGTTAAGCAGTTTGCTCGATTGTTTCTCTTAAAACCTTCTTGTCTGGGGATCCATGTTATCACAACTTGGTTTGTAGACGTGATACTATAAAGGAGGCCGAGACAATCCCATTCGAGCTTTCACCCTACCGTATAGGAATTATATTGCTAGCTGAATGTCCGAATAAATACAGATGCGGGCTGTTCGGGCATTGCCGAATGTGCATACAAAGATATATTTCTACCGCATGGACATCTATTTGGAAGATGGTAGGTGATTTTCTAACAGCTGATGCATGCTGAATGATGCCATGATGCCCATACATGTTAATCGGTGCAATTTATGTAGCTTTTTCTTGGCTAAGATCTGTTGTACTTTAGGCCACCATACTAGAGAGGTGTAGGTGATCATTGGTCTAACCCTAACGGTTGTGCTGTCTAGTAGATCATTTTGTGTTTCAGACCCAACTTTTTACCGTAGAGGCTTAGGCACATAATTAGGTAAGAATATGCTTTTTATTCAGAATTATTGAAGACATTTAGCTTCGCCTGAAGTGTTTGATTCAGATAAAATTTTAGCTTCTTGGAAAATGGTAAAATGATAGTTTTTTAAGGGTTTATGACTAATATGTGGGCGCCGTGGCTCCGTGGTTAATGCGTTCGATTACTGAGCGGGAGGTTCAGGGTTCGAATCTCAGAAAACAACAACAAAGGTTTTTCAGTGTACCCTTTCTCGCAAATGTCCCATAAACGTCCGAGAGTAATAAATGTCTTGAGGAAGATTCCCAAAAAAATATAAGACGAATGGTCGCGAGAAGCCAGTCTGGACCAGATACGGTCTGTAGCGAAAAATATTTGTATTTGTATTGGCTAAGCTCTTTGTTCTACACCATTTTGAGAACATGTTGAGGGTACCTTTTATTATTGCCGACATGATGTTTTTAAATATGCCCACAATACTGATAACAATATTATTTGCGTATCCTCTTACTATGTACCTAGATTTTTTTAGTAGCACTAGGAATTCGTCTATAACTAGGGTCCAGAGCAGGCGAGACAGTATTATTCCTCCAGGAAGTCTCTAGTAGCTATAATAGATTTTAACGATTTTCCTCACTCTTGTTTTATTTTTCTGCTGTGTAGCTTAGATAGATGCGATACCTTTCCTGGTCATAGCCTTTTTTTGCTGTATAAAAATTATTTTTAAAAGCTCATTGTATGTCAATAAAGGCACACGGTTTCTTTTGCAGCCATGGTTTTCTTAGTTTGCAAATCCCAAGCTGTGACTGGCAGTCCCTATGGACTTAGACCCTGTTTAGATTGTTACTCATGAGTGCGCTATGTCGGAGGTTTTTGGGCGAGAAGAGTGAGAGGTACGGGGAAGGCGGCAGTCAGGAAGAAAATAAAAAAATCGGGGGTAGCAGTCACGTTCCACACCCAAAATGTTCCGTTTCTACATATTCCATCTTGTCATAATCTATTCGATCGTGGAGTAGTAAGGATCGCGGATTAAAATGAATACACATTTGGAAAAGAGAGCAAATGGAAGCGTTCGTTGGAATTTACGATGATTATTCTATTTTGTATATTCTCAAACATGATTGTGTACATAAATTAAAGCCAAATGCGATGATGAAGACATACGGCTGAAATTACGAAGAAAATGTAATCAGTACACCAATGAAAAAAAAACAAAAAAGGGTGGTGCAGCGGCATTCATTGTTGATGTATGCATTCATTGCTTTTTTCTTTTTTTTATTTGCCGCGAGCACAGCTGCTGAAAAATATAAATTGCTGGGCAAGCTAGAAAAAATGTCGTACATCTCGCATCATTTTCGGAAAGAATCGCAACGCAAAACTACCTACATGCTCGCCGACACACAACTGCTCCAATTCACTCATTCCACCCTTAATCTTCAGTAAAGTAATGCAGCACTGGGCACTACACTGTGTGAACACGACCTGACTGCCCACTCTGTAGTGGAGAGTAATCATCTAAACAGGCTCTTACCGGTTTGGTTTGCGAACTGGTGTGCATGTAAGTGATTAGGCCTGAGGAACGTATTCCATAAGGAGTGATCAACATATTTCTCCAAAGCGTTTAGGAAAGCCACGTTTAGGTTTGCGAAATTCTTTATAAAAGTTTGTTAGAGCTCCTTCGTAGCTACGCCAGTCGCCATTGTACTTGGCGTGAAAAACTCACGCCTATGGTTTTCGAGATGCTTATTCCACCAGGGAAAATCTCGAAAGATCTTCTTCTTCATTTGGGCAGACATGTCTTCGAAAGCGGAGGAAATGGATTTTATGAGGTATTCTACCTCAGATTCCAATTTTCGAATGGTATATATGTACATACATATTTATTTGTCTTATTCAAATTGCTTCGTAAATTGCAATATTCACACTTTGTATATCTAATCAAGAACACCTCCAAACTTTAACATTTTCATGACTACACTGGGAATTTTCTACTTCTATAGCAATGACAACCCTATTAAAAGTGGATGATTACTTATTTGCCACGCACCAACCAAGTAACTTCCGACTGTCATGCTTGTGTTACCCTCTATCCAAAGTGCTCTGCATACGTAATCTCCCCACGTCGTAATGATGTGCATCCCCTCAGTAATTTGCAAAAAAAAAAAAAAAAATACCAACAACAGCAGTAGTAAACACTAATTGCTTCTCGTTTTTGTCCCCATCAAAGGTACCACCCAACCTAATTACCAGGTGACCAGACGAAAGCACAATGACTCCATTTTCAAGTTATATAAGAGCACAAAACTTTTCAATTCACAAATGAAAAATACTATTTCGATGTGTGAGTGTATGAGAATTTTCTTTTTTTTATCAGCTTCAACTGCGATTAGATATCGAAGCCAAAACATTCAAGCCGAATCCAACAAGTCTTATCAGAGGCAGTTAAGCACGGTCAGTAGTAATAGTTTCTCGTAGCCATGAACAAGTGTGTCTGTATACTGTTCTTCATCATCATTGCAGCAGCAGTGGGAACATGTAACGAGTTTAAAACAGATATTCTCTGATAAGTCGTACCAATGGTTATAACTGATGATAGTTTGTTTTGTTGTTTATGTGGTCTTCACAGGGAGTTCCTGGAAAATTATCACCCGCGATGAATGGGGGGCACGACCGCCAAAGAGTAGGATACTAATTGAGGAACCCGTGGGGTATGTTGTCGTTCATCATTCCTACAATCCGGGCGTATGCCTCACAATGGATGCATGCAAGGCTTCCATGAGGTCTATGCAGGACTATCATATGGATGGGCATGGTTGGGAAGATATTGGTTACAATTTCGCTGTTGGAGCCGAAGGGAATGTGTACATTGGTCGCGGTTTTGGTGTTGTTGGAGCACATGCCCCCAACTATAACAACAGGAGTCTAGGATTGCTGTTAATAGGGAATTTTATGGGTAAGAACGGTATCACAATATTATTCGAGATGTGCATTGAATAAAGGGTTGATTGTGTGCGATTCGTGCTTTGCAGAGAAACTACCACCGAAACCAATGATGGAAGTTGCACAGGAATTCATCGCCTATGCGGTGGAAAAAGGCCATGTGGTGGCAAATTACACGTTATATGGCCACAGGCAAGTACGAGATACAGAATGCCCGGGAGATGCTTTCTATGTTGAAGTAAAAAAGTGGCCACATTGGAAGCCCAACTAAATGTCCTAAATTAGGTCATGAAGTCGCGACAAGGTGCTTTAGTTATATGTACATACATATTACCTACAATTTTTATCTGCCTGTGATAAAATGATATTTCTCAATGAATTGTTAAATCTAGTAAAAGTGTTAATTAAAAAAAATCGATTTTTAGTGTTATCAGCCATGTACGAGTTGATAATCGATCGTGCAAAATAATTCGCTTGGACTCGAAGGCGATTAGATATCAGCAAAATGACATGACAGGTGGTATTTACGAAATGCAATTTTTTTAGGGGATTTCTTGAAACTGATAGGCCTGACGTATTAAGGAGCATTAAGGTCATTGAAGGACGTACGTAAGTCTACAAATTCGCAAACACTGTGCATTTCTTATAGATAAAAAGAGACAAATATTTGGTGTAACAGACCGTAAGGGCCTAGTCTCTTGGGTGTGTAGCGCGCAATGGAAAGGAACTCGACCTAGTTTAAAGCTATGTATATTCGAGAGTCGACTTCGGAAATTATCTTATGACAGGTTTAACTATCCGATGTTTGTTAGATGTTCGCGGAAGGTGGAAAACGTTTTGGTGATTTTATGGGAACCTACCACTCACTAGTCCAACATATTAATCACTGAGTTATGGCATCATAATACAAAAATACATATGTACATAGATGGTACCCGGTGAAAAATAAATTTTTGATCATTGTTTGGTTTGTATTAGCATTGACTTTCTTTAAGACCTTTATAAATTGTCACTTATAGAGATTTGTGGTCTTTCTTTCCTGGCTTGAATTCACGCTGATAGGGGCCAATCAGATTGTTGAAGAAGGACTTCAGACATTCACACAATATTGCGGATAAGATCCTACGTGATGTTGAGTAAACTGATACCTCTATAATTGGCGCAGTTGAGCGGAGCTGTTCTCTTTTATTGTGAATCGGGGAAATGAAGCAGAGATTCCATTCATCAGTCATCCGTTCATCTGACCAGATTGTTGAAATAACTGGTGTGTACTTTTCGGCAGATAAACTATCAGCGCCAGCAGCCTTGTTAGACTTGAGTTTGGATATAACAGGCGGATGGTAGTTTTTGCAATTGTGATGAAGGGAATGGTCCATTCAGCCTGACAGCGGCAAGTTGGTCTTAGTCACAGTTATACAATAATACCTATATAACGACTCCGACTGGGCTTCTACAACAACAACATTCCTCTTTCAGTACGCGTCTTTTTGCTTTGACATATTCTTTTCCTGTTTTGTAAAACTTGTTTCTGGAGTATATGGAGTGCCGCTTCGTATGTCTCTTGTTTACTCCGCACTCCGAGCGCATTTTAAGTTAATGTTGGTGAATCTGTCCTAGATGTGGATTGTCTTGCTCTCTTGTCGAAAGCTCAAGAATAGAAGAAGTCTGCCGTGTGTACCAAATCCGCATCCAAATAAGCATTCTGCTCCCTGTAGCAATGTAGCTGTAGCGTCACAGTTTTTCATATTCCTTTTACCCAGGCTATCCCACCACATTTCCTAGACGGCTGTAATATTTGCTTTGTAGCAGTCTAAAGCCTCTGTTAATTGTTTGGCTACACGCAGCTTGTTGAGTGTCCAAACATTCCAAGTGTAGGTCATCATACGGTCTTTTGAGCCAAATATTTGTTTCGTTATATTCAACGCTAGAGAGGTATTGAACACATTGCTTTTCCAAACCTTTATTAGAATTCCATGTTTTGCTCATAAAATTGGACGAGGCTATACTTTCTAGGTTATCTTAGACCACATAGACCATTATGCCCTACTAGTTGATGGAACATCAATTTTAATATAATTTTTAGTAATGAGATGCATGACTCAGTAGCAATAGGCAAATGAGAAGTTCGGTGTGCGGAAAACCTAAGAGTGATTATTTGTTTCGGTTTTTGAACTGGTGATGATTAGACTGCAATTTGTTAAAAATGTAGTTAAAGTGAAAACTAGATCCGGTGCTTTGGGACACACTTTCTCAGACAATATCGGAATTATTGTACATTAATCTACGGATACGGATGGATTTACTGATGGTGAATAATGCAAACGAAGTAAGGACAACGATCTTCGGATCTATACGTGGAATGTTAGGTTCCTTTACAGACAACGTGCAGCCGAAACTACCTAAATATCGACCTGGCTGATAACGTTTGTTGGTTGAGGTTTAGGTTTATCTTGGACTGTTTTGCCTAATGTAAATAAGTAATCTTGTGATGAAGAACGAAATTTAGAAAATGTTAAAAAAAAGTTTAACTCATTTCCTTGTTTGTCATCAGAAAATAGTCTTAATGCTCACTTAAGGCCCTTTCACAGCTCAGCGACCGGCGAATGAACGAATTGCGAATAAACCATTTTTAGTACATTTAAAGGCTCACAATTGTTAATTTTACTATTCCAAAAGAACAGAGCTTAATTTATCTGTTGATTAATAGAAAAAAGGCGAAATTTTAATTAGTTTCTGCGAAGAAATTAACAATTTGATGATTTTCCGCGAATAGGCGAATACTTCTTGCGAACTGTCAAATTTTATTTGCAGCCCACATATGTATGTACATATATGGAACGCAGTCCACATTTGCGTGAGCAAAATATTCGCGAGAGTTTAACCTTACATTTCTTTTGAAATGCAACGAATTGCAAGAGAAATTCGCAGATTGCTGCAACTAAAAAAAAAGTTGCTGTGAATGAAATGTCAAAATTTGCGAATATTCGCTCGTTCGTATTCGCAAGTCGCTGAGCTGTGAATATATGTATGTACCTTTATGGCTGTCTCATAATCTCCTATTAACATTTACGTGTGGCCATAAGTTTGGCTAGTAAAACTACCTTGCCGTCACGTCATGTGAAGTAAATAAAAATCGCCTAAAAATATATATGGTTTTTTTCTTAAAATCAAGAGAACAAGAAATAAAGTATAAATGACAAAATTCCAAAATTGAAAGGATCATACTTAAAGTTCTATTTTATTTAAAGAATAGATATTGTACCGGTCTTCCACAGATTTGAGTTGTATACTTATGTAGTATATCTATTAATACTGTTACGAAATCGTAAAAGGGGCTTAGTAGTAACTCCGTGGCTTATATAAAAATAATGACTGACATATTCTTTTTACACCAACGCATTGCGGATATTATTATCTCTTGAAGTGCGTATTCTGAATATTCTTTTATTGTGCTTTTTCTTATGATCAAGAATTTTAGTGTAACATGCTAATTTTATTAAAAAGTTGAAATTGAAATTTGCTATTGTAAACAGCTTTCTCTATCGAACGTTTAGTGATCCAACTTACTACCCTCTGGACCACGGCGACCATGGAAAAGAATTATTAGTCAAAAGTACACGTGTGCACATACAGTAAGTCATAATTAAAATCATATACCCACTACATGAAGAAATTGTGATCATTCCTTAGAAATAAGAAAAAATTAAAATCCATACGATATTAAAGGGCTCAGTGTCGTAGGGCTTGGGTTAAATGATTACATTTCGGTGGATTGCGTAGTGAAAAATAGCGCCCACATTTAGCTAAATATTAAATAGAAATCATGTTACTGTCCAATATACATACATATGTATAATTCGAAAGCACAAGAGTGAAGGCAGAGTTGAGAATAAACGCAAAATAAGAAAAGAAAAAGGGAATGATATGAATGAATGAATGTTGTCTGATAAATCTAATCTAGCACAAAATTAAGTGCTCCTAAATTAGCTACTGAAGTATCACTTAAGAAAGAAAGCAAATGCAGAAACAATTCGCCGTGTCCTCAGGAAAAAATAGATTTAATGGAAGATTTACGAGCCATATGTGTTTAAAAAGAACATTGCTTTTCGAAAGTAGTCCTCTAAAGACTTCGAAAATAAAGGCTTTAGTACTGGAGACATGTTTTTCTATCCAGATAAGAATAGGTTCAATGTATTTAGATTTGGGCGAGTTAACGTCTTTTCAAGCACGTGAATCAGTGGAGACCAAAAAAAGAAACCAACAATGTTATGGTCTGGGGTACATGTTAGCCTCAGAAGTTGCTTTTTATAGAGAAAATTATGGTTAAGTGTAAGTATCACGACCTTCGAAAAAGTAACGTAAAGCAAAGCGCTCGGAAATTGGGAATCTTGGACAGATTCCATTTTTACCAGGATAATGATACTAAATACACGTCGCTCGTTGTAAGGGAATGGCTGCTGTATAACTGTCCAAGAGTGATAAAAGCGGAACCTTAGACACCAGACTTAAACGTCATAGAGAATTTGTCATATATTTTGGATATTAACGTCCGGAAGCACAACATCTCTAAAGATAGCTGCTGAGGTGGTCTTCACCAGACGAGAAAATAATATCTGATGATACGGTGCTTAATGTTCTCCACCAGGCCGGTTATCATGGTCGCCTGGATCGTAAACAGCCTTTGATTATAAGGTAAATAAGAGGAAGCTTCTGGCATGAAGCATAGAAACCATGATGAAGCAGTTCTGGAAAAGAGTTGTTTTCACAGACGAAAGAAAATTTAATATTTTCCAATCAGATTGCCAAATCCTGAAATGGATAAAAAGAAAACTAAAGCGACAGTTAAATACGTTGGTGGTTCCGTTTCGGTATGAGGCTGCATGAGTGCCAATGGAGTGGGTGAATTGTGTGTTTTTGACAAATTTCATGTAAACATCCTAAAAAAGTGTGGATAAAATTGGCATAGATAGTTCTTATATGTATATTTACGCAGGACCATGGCCCAAAGCACACTGCTTGGAATGCAAGCTCCTGTACAATCCGTCTTTTTACGTGAAATCTATACCGCAGTCACCAGACATTAACCCAATCGAACATCTCTGGGATATCTTGGAAAAAATTCAGAACCAAACAACCAACAAATATTTCGGAAAATGTTTTATTTTTGATTTACCTATGAAGTGAGTTCAATAAAGTGTAAAATAGTAAACTATAATTGGGAAAACTTTTTTTTTTTTTGTAATGGGTGCAAGCAGACGAATACCTTTTCGACTCACTGTATACTTTGGTTTATTAAATATCAAAATTGCTATTAAAACTTTATACCTTATTTTTTTATTCACTTTCGAAGTTGAAAAGTTCAGAAGAAAATTTCACTGTGACTTACTGTACATATGTACATACATACATACTAACTCTTGCTTCAATTCGACTACATTTTGGAACGAACGTTTGGACACATTTTCCTCAATATAACGAATTTGTTTTTTCAAAACACTAACTCTTGCCGAAATACTAAGAAAATGGTTAAGGAGTTTAGTTATCGTGAAAATTATGGTACGGAATTCTAACGGCGCGAGGTTTTACTCTCACGCAACAGTTTCTTATTTTTATTTATTTATTCATTTTTCAGTTTGTATGCAGTAATTTCCTCTAGCTAGAGTTGGTAAAATTCTATTGGAATGGTTTCCATATCCTTAACGCCTTAAACCCGATCAATTCTCAGAAATTGAGACTTCCGCTGAGGATGAAATATATTTTTTCCCCATTTTGTGCTTTTGAAAGGAAGGCCTTAAAGGAAATCAGAGTGTTATCTAAATTCTTGGAATTAAAATTTGGTTCTGCTATTTTTCTCCAGTGAACTTAAGTCAAATCTCATTACATTCTCGTACATATGTATATATGTACATAGTACATACTCGTGTTGCGATCAAATACGTACCACCGTGAGTAGCTTAATTAGGGAAAATTTCGTGTTCTTTGAATTTCATTGTTCTCAAGGACTATGCAGACAATGAATAACAATGAAAAACAACAAACTTCTCCACCGGTCTGTCGGTAAAGTAATTAGTGGTTGGTGAATAATTTTCGACAACGAATATCAAATGTCACAATTATATACATACATATATAGGTATGTAGGTATAATGTGTTGGATCCATCAAAATAATTATAGATAATTATAATAATTAGATACTGGCAAATTTAAGTACCCTCCCCCTTGCTCTGGACTTTAGGCACTGACGAACTCCTAGGATTACTAACAACAGCCGGTCACAGAGTACCTAAAAGGTTATGCAGATGGTGTTGTCATCAACGGTAGGAGGAAATTCGATGATACGACATCAGAAATGGTGCAAAGAGGCCTTAATCTAACTTCGATGTAGTGTAGGACTAAGGGGTTGACCATAAATCTTGGAAAAACTGTCCGTTTTCCAGGAAAAGTAGTTTTAGACAAGTGGCACTGGAAAACATCTCCATTGATCTGTCGAAGTCTCACATCACGTGCGAGCGCCTTTACGGCAAAACCTGGAGACTGAATCTATTGGTTGTACAGTGCCATTATCAAACCAATGATTACATATGCGTCAGTTATATGGTGGCCAAAAACACTCCAGACTCTAAGTTAGGAGCAACTGAATAAAATATATCGCCTAGTCTGCGTGGGTATCACCGGGGCCTATGGAATTCCAGATATATTATTTAAAATTTTCGGATTCTCTAGGAGATAACACTGCTAAATTTCTAAATTTGGAATACAAATAGCCCAAATTGGAAAGTAGGAGCAATGGTGCCGGGGTATATGGTCCCAATTTTCAAAGTGGAAAGCCACTAACTAGATTTCAAGCAGAAGGTTATGCTTTTGAACTATGTTCACGAGAATACCTACGGAGAAGAATTAAGGGAACCCGCATTTACATTTTTTCAAACAATTAAGCAATACAATTAACTCTTAATTCCTACACGGTAGGGTCTAAGCTTACCTTGGACTTATGAATAAGTTTATTCCACTTAAAATGGGACTCTGACAGTTCAGAGACCTAGGGTTTATTAGAGACTAGCTGACCCGTGCTCGGCTTGCTTCGCCCCCTGCCAGTTTTAAGACAGGAATGTATTCAGCTTCTGAATTCCCCATGAAATAAATTTTTAGGAAATTGGGATTAGCGTTACTGTCAGGCATTAAAGTTCCGATAAGGTGGTAAACTTGACCCTAAATCTTAAAAATGGGAGTAAAGTTGCCTTCTGTTATGCGTTTATCACCAAAGGAGGTCATTTGAAAGGCTGAGTTAAACTTTCTGGGACTCTCTAAAAAAGTTTTTGACTAAAGATGATCACCCAGTAGAATGCTCTTTGGTGGTTCCCGCGGTGGACCTACAGATTTTTCTGAACATGTACTTTTCCACTTGGACAACACAATCCAGCAGATTCTTTTGCCCACTTTTGTGCACCACAAAAGCTACAAACCTCAGACATTGTACCTACATGCGGCTCCTTTTCGTATGAAATGAAACGTTCATATTGAAAACATGAATTTTTCTTTAGGCTCCACGGTCGGACAACATTTTCACCGATAACAATAAACCGTTCACTGACAAAACCAAGTCTATTAACAGTGGAACTTTACACATTTCTCAGCCGAGACATCCGCCCAATATCGGGCTTAGAATATCTCTTACTCATTTTAGTTGACGCCACACATTCGTTGAAATGCATACCAACTGATTTGGTTAAACTGAATACAATACTGAAAATGTGCAAACTCAATTATAACATCCCCAGTGGGAATCGCTACCACAGCACACACAGACACAACATGCACACAACCTATCCAGTATGCATGTATAACAGAAAAATAAGGATATAAGGAAACACATATCCTTCTATCGGCAGCCACTCGCCTCTGCTCATAAATTTAGCGAAAGGAGAATAAAGAACAAAAAAATGATTATCACCACTGAGACATAGTTGGGAGACATGATCAACGAAAAATTAATCAAATTCTGCATTATGATATTTTTGATATTGCTCAGCTTCTAAATGATGTAGAATCATGATTTTGGACTTGAAATTTGCGTCTATAAAACTCTAAACGACAAAACTAATTTGATTAAAATCGACAAAGGCAAAGTTGATGTTATTTGTGTTTCTAAGTTATTTTGTCTCTTTTTGTGGTCTCCCAAGCACAAAACTGAATAAGTAACTTTATCTAAACCTGGTCCATGCGATTTCGTAATCAATGAAAAAAAATCATTAAAATCGGTTCAGCCGTTTTCTCACAAATAAATGTATCTATGTACCTACAATAACCACATTTACATTTACATATGTACATACATACCTTGTGTTAAATACCACTTTTTATTATTTATTAATTTTTGTTATTGTTATTAAGCATCAAAAATAACAATAACATAGCTCAAGTTATGAATGCACTCGTACATATACGTATGTATTCATACATACATAACTACAGAATGAACACGCATAAACACGAACGTCGCTTGGGCACCGATAGTGGCAATGGTCTCCACTGATCGTATTCGCAATACAATGCAAATAATATATTTTTTATGTTAAAATAATGTTATAACTTTTTTTTAAGATAACGTACAGAGATAATATATATACCAATGGATTTGTTAATGAAAGTTCTACATAGATATGTAAATTAAATTTAGTTCTGTTTGGTGAGAGTTAAGAAAAATTGAGATAAACCACCGAAAAATGTGAAATGTGAAAAATTTAATACTTCTTTTGTTTATTTAAAAGGTTTTTGTTAAAAGAAACTTTATATGTGGTATAGAAAAAACTCCGCAGAAGAATTCTGAATCTACAGGAGAAAACTGCACTCAAATCCGTTAGGTAGATTCGGAAATTTCGTGGCAGATACATATATACATCGAATCTGATTTGCCTTTTATAGAAGTAAGTGATTAAGTAGGCCAGAACAAACGATTAGTCGATTATAGATCGTAATGCACATTAAGGGCCCTATAGTGTAACTATAAGCATTGCCTCGTTGGTAAATTTAAATTTCACAGAGTAAACTTCCCAAAAAAACCGCGAAAGAATGGTTTGTGGTACCCAAAATATTCACGATAATATAAGTTGCCTTTTATGAAAATCTTTATTCTTATGAACAGGCTCACTTTTATCGGATTTTTTACTCCCTCAATAACTATTCAAGCGTAGTTTGAATACCCTGATAAATCTTTTTACTGTAAGTTTTGCTTTAGGGCGAATGGCAGATGGCAGATGGCAGACTGTATCCATCTCGTAGCAAATCTTTATTTAAAAATATTATTATTATTTTAAACGGAACGTTGCACTGCAGCCTAATGATCTATTGTACCCTCTACAAATGGGAAGAAATCTGTTCCCTCATAAGTGTTCCCCTCGCATTATAATTCAACTAGCAATTTTTTTTTGGCTTTGCCTAGGCGAGATTTGTCAGCCCTAAAGCTCTCTCTCTAGTTCACCTTTTTTTAAAGAAATTTGAAAAAGAGAAGCGGATCCATGGACAGCATATTCTTTTTACTACTGCCATACCCTTTTAGGGGATAGCTTATTTCATACGCATTCGTGATATCCTCCACTACGCTTCCTAGTTCTAGAAGATGAGATAGAGCTTTCTTAATATTAAAATGCTCTATATTGTTTCCTATAGCTTCTTCAAAGGTTACTCAATTCGTTGTCCTTGGGTTTCTTATTAGATTGCCCATTATACTTGAAGCAGCTCGATGGCTGCTGTATGACAGATATATGTACATTGCGCCTGTGTTACTAACGCATGCTAATCCTTGCAGCCGTTTAAAATTATTGTTGGTTGTAACTTCCTTGGCTTTCATCCACCAGACACTAGGTCTTACCAGTATGGTAAATAGCCAGTAAGTCATTTTCGGGGACAGACCCCAAAATTAGCCATACATTCAACGACAGGCCCTCATGACTTTCGTCGACTTTGAAATTTTGCTTTTAATGTGGGAGTCTCAGGTAAGTTTCTTATCGAGGACAATCCCTAGATATATCACTTCGTCGGAAAGGCTAATAATTCCCCATTTAAGGCAACTTCGCAACTTTCATAAGTAGACATGGATTGTTTTCATAGTTGCCCTTGATTATGGTCACTAAATCATAAGTATGCATATCCTATGGCACTGACGCCTTTTTAACCATATCAGTAGGTGAATATACTAGGTTCGAATTCCAAAAAACACCAACAAGTTTTTTCACGATTCCACTTCTCGCGAATGTCTGACAACGGTCTGTTGCACCAAATACTTGTTTGCTGCTTCTTTGCTTGTTTGTGAGGAGGTCATTTACGAAAGAACACCGCATTTGGGGTAGCCTTTTGCTGCAGAGACCGTTTCAATAACCCCTTCTGATTTTGATGTTATAATGCGGCTGTCGATCATCACCCTAACCTATTTAGGTATGCATTTCTTTGGAACGGTAGGTGGATTTTATCCGCGTGACCAAATGTTGTAGAACACATTCTGTAGACCTATTCTATTTGCATATTGACTATCATGCAGGCTTTTTTTCCTCAAAAATGAATCTAATATGAACGTCTAACAGTCTTTCCATGGTTTTCAAGACAGAAGAAGTTGGCTTATTGGACAGGCAGTTCACTGGGTTTCTTACTTTACTTGGGGAGGAACACCACGTTTGCCTACCTCCAAGTAACTTCATAACTACAATAACATAACTACATAGTTAGTCTGCTTATTCACTCTATTATCCCTAATAACCCTGATGCGATATAGAATTGAAGACCTAGAGATATGTATACCTTCACAGGAAACTTAATCTAATTTCACTTCACACAAATTAACACTGTTTTCTAGTCAATGAGAATCTTAAACACCTTTCTTATTCGCATGCATTCGTCAAATTTGTATTTTCTATGAAGTAAAATCAATAAAAAAAACTTAAGCCTTCCAGTTGGACCACTTCTTGATTTCAGCGTACAAGTTATTTCCGGGGCATTCAGTTGAACCGACTTGTCTGTGTCCATACAGAATGTAGTTGGAGGCCAAATAACCTTGGGAAACAGCATAGGCGAGTAATTCCTTAGCCTTGGAGACTTGAGTGGCAGTGGGTGTGTAGTCTAGAATAAAAATCAATCATTGAATGCTGTAACGTTCCCTACCACATATCAATATTTCTTACTGTTGTAATCTCCGATAAACATGATACCAATGGACTTGCTGTTCCAGTTGGTGGCATGAGCCCCTTGAAGTCCAAATCCACGACCTTCGTAGATGTTACCATCAGCACCAATACCGAAGTTGTAACCAATGTCATCCCAGCCCAAAGAATCCATATGATAGGCTTGCATATTCCTCATTTGTGCCTTGCAGGTATCCAGTGTGTTGCAGTAAGCTCCGGCAGAGTGATGAATCACAGAGTATCCCAAGTTCTTTGAGACAGCGGTTTTAGAAGTAGCAGCACGTCCACCCCATTGGGACTTGGTGATGATGGTAATGCCGAAGATTCCCTGGGCGCCTATTTAAAAATAAAATTTTTTCAAGTATCCCCGAGCGAGTCGTGAGTTGTACACTTACAACAGAGAACGGCGAAGAAAGTTAGGAGTGCCTTGCTAACCATGTTGATTGGTGACTAAAAGAGTATCTAAATGTCTTACCGGTTTGCATGCTCTTTAAATACCATTTTACTGGTTAGATTATAATCCCGATTAAGTGTCTATCTAATCAGTGCGCATCTTCTTATTTTTTGCACACCAAACCAAGTGGTATTCATTAGATTTAAATTAAGATTTCTACAGGTTTTAGGTTAATCTAAGGTTAATTAAACGGGATTTTTTTTTTAAGATTCAGTGATACGATTAAATGATTGAATAATTTAAATACTCAATTGACTGATAAGATATGGTTACTATCATTTTACAACAATTCTATTTATTTCTACTTCTACTACTCTTCAATGAAGATTACAAACTTATAGACAAGTAAGTATGTACATACACTATCAATTATAAAACGTGTTTTAAGTGATTTCATTATAGGAATTCCCCCTTAGAACAGCGTCATGGGTCCTATCAGTGGACACAAAACAAAATATTGCTATCTCTTAATTTGGAGTTGTTTGCGTTTTTTTCTTAAATGGCTTTTAACCAACTTCAAGTACTGTAAATTTAGTAAATGCGTCACATTCAGAAAAATTCGTTTCAACCAGCACTATTCTGCAGCGACCTGAATACGTTTTTTCTAACGTACTCTTTATTGAAAACTTTAAACAGTAGGTATAGATTTAGGTTAGGTTGTCTGTCTGTACTAGGCACTGACAAACTTTGACCGAAGAAGGCGGAGATACTAAAACCCCAACCTGAGCTTTTGATAAAGCGGAAAATGTTCGTGACCTCTATGGATGACAGTTCGCTAAGATCGCCTCTAAGTCGAGCAGTCTTCCGTAAGGGTTCCGTAAGGACACGGATTGCGTAGCTGATCTGCGATCTATTCAGCATAACCAAACCAGAACTACGTTTCTGATCTAATTTAAACCAGATTTCTCTAAATATATGACACCCGAACCATTCTCCCATCTGCGGTTGGTCCTACTGAAAGCAACAAGTTTAAGTATATGTTTGATTGTGTGAGGAGCATACCCAGGTTTTGATATTTAAGCAGAATCCTAAAAGTCGTACCCTTTGTGACGAGCGCTCGCCAGCCTTACCCTTTCCCGAGGTGTGCCTTTGGCCAGGCAGTTAGCAGAGGTGAATTTTGAACTGCACTGTCATCTTTGAGAGACATGAGTGAGTGAAAGCACGATTCCAGGGACTTGATTGCCCCTTGACTGTGAGTGAAAATGCTAAAATCCTTGATATTTTCAAAGAAAAATACGGTCACAGCTTCATTTTCTTGAAACCGTCTTTGTAAATGTGAAATGATTCAACTTGGCATCGTTTTTCCAACCACTCCAGGCAGGGATGGTCTTTGGGAAGTTAGTTACGGCGGGGTGTAATCTATGTTTCATGGGTACAGTTTAATACATTTATCAACGATCGAGCAAATGCCAATGTTGTAGCTGGATTTTGGACGGATGCCCACACCGGCAGATGGCAACCTATAATATCTGAGGACAGCAGATGAAACATAATGTCCAATGCTGCAGTAAAGGTAGTAGTGCACAGCTGATGCGCATACAAGCGGATCTTTGCAATTCGTCAAACGGAAGTATAACTTAATTTTATACTTCGTTGTTTGTCAGTCATACATACTAGACGTGCGAATAGTGCAACCGATCTTTATTGATTATCTCGAACTGTCAAAGTCTTTTCCGCCACGTGGCGCGCATACTTTTTAAATTAATTTTCCTTTTCCTCCGATTGCCCAAAGAAATAAAAACTTTTTTCTGTTAATAAAAAAAAAAAACAAAAATGCCGGGGGCTGCCGACCCCCCAAAAAAAGGCTGGTTTCGAGACCTCGATCCCGATGCTCCCCTAAACCAGCGTACCAAAGCCAAACGTAAATCCGCGGACCCTCACTACCCACCACTTCCAACCGTTCCCACCAATGATGATAATATACCGCGATTCTTAGTGATTTCTAGCCTGGAAAAAGTTGATGGACATGATAAATCACGCCCACTATCATCCTATAACCTTTTCCAAATTAACCGCGGTTTAGAATTTATCTCTAAGGAAATATTAGAGGTTAAAGCCATGCGCTCCGGTGATCTGCTAGTGAAAGTAGCCAATCGCGAATAAATTTCTAAAAGAAAAATATATTGACTCTATCCCAGTGAAAATTTCGTCCCACACTACCCTTAACTCAATCCAAGGAAGAATCTACTCACCCCATATCCGAGACATTCCAGAAAATGAACTTTTAAGTGAACTCAAATCACAAAAAATAATCCAAGTAAAAAAAATGTTTAAAAAAATTAATAACGAGCTAGTACCAACGGGCGCTGCCATTCTAACCTTTGATTTGATACGACGACCCAACGAAATAAAATTGGGATGGCTAAACTGCAAAGTGGAAGAATATATTCCAAACCCAATGAGATGCATTAACTGCCAAAAATTAGGACACACGAAGAACCACTGTACCAACGCAGCAACCTGCAAGGAATGCTCCTAACCCCAGCCACATGAACAATGCTCCCGCATATATTGCATCAACTGTCAAGAAGATAATCATACATCTTATGATACGTCCTGTCCAACTTTCCTACGACACAAGTCAGTCAACAAAATAAAATCTGACCGCCGATGCACAGTTCGTGAAGCATGGCAGATCTACAGAGACGACCCCGTATTGCACCAACTACCCGCTCCAAAGAAACATCCCGCTGCTAAACCATCTATGGCAGAAATCATTAAAAAAAAAATTCTAGCTACTAACCCCAACTCACCGCAACTCTCCCAATCCCAACATGAAGTAATCAATACCGAAAACCAAACCACTTCTTCTACTTCAAAATCACCCCGACCTTCGTTCCCTCACCACTCTAACCAAATACCAACAGAAAAAAACATCCCACAAGTCAATAACCCCATAGCCCTTAACCCCAATAAACCAATAACAACTACTCAAACAACAATAGTTCCCTCACTAAACACGAAAACAAAAAACAACCTCCAAAACACCTCTTCACCTACAAGCAATAACACCTTACCATCTCATTCTCCATTATCAGACGTTACAATCGCACTTCTCAAAGAAAATAACTACTACGTAAAAGTAATGGATACTGATGATGATCAATAACATTAACATTGATTCAAAAACCAATGGCTCTGCTGCCTGGGTTTTGAATCCTCCAAGCTCACCTGGGAAATGGAACATGGATGGTTACTTAAATAACCACCATGAACTCCAAATTTTAATAAAAGAACTCCAACCTTCCGTCATCGCATTGCAAGAAACACACATCCCTATCAATTCCAATCCTCATCATCCAAAACAATATGCATGTCATTTCCACAACAACAACACTGCCGCCAAGCAAGGAATTGGACTCCTTGTCCACAAGTCGATTCCACACAAATTTATTAATATACCATCAAATATTCCTGCGATTGGGGTAGAAATAGAGCTTAATATCAGATTAACAATAATCTCTCTATATATCCATCCAAAACAAAACTTTACCAGTGCTGACTTGGAAAATATTGTTAACAGGTTTAACACATCAATATTGTTGACAGGTGACTTCAATGCTTGGAACCCTATTTGGGGCTCTCATACTCTAAATAGCCGTGGCAGAACCGTTGAACAATTCTGTACTAACTCCGACCTTGCCATTTTAAATAATGGTTCTCCTACACACTTCTCAACCCATAACACCTTCAGTCATTTAGATTTAACGTTTTCTTCCCCTTCACTTATCCCAAACACAACATGGAAAGCTCTAACAAATCTTCATGGAAGCGACCATTTCCCAATCATCACTGAAATAACATTAGATAAACACACAAATCACGACAGTGTCATACATAAGTTTAAGTTAGACAAGGCAAATTGGCCATTGTTCCAATCCAAGATCTTAAATTTTTTTACCGACAAAAACGTATCTTCCAATATCAATAAAGAGGCTGCGCTCATACAAAAATCCATTCGCTTCGCAGCCAATCTAGCCATTCCCCAAACCAACAATATACCATACAAACACATGGTACCCTGGTGGAGTAAGGAGTTGGGCAACCTTCGCCAAAGCAAACAAGCAGCCTGGAAAATATTTAAAAAATTCCCGACTACGACCAACCTGGTTGTATTTAAAAAAGCCAACGCTGTATTCAGAAAGGCAGCAGAGCCACAAAATAACAGAACAACACTACCCAGCAAACCATTTTTCAAAAAGATCCTTTTTAAAAATTCTTCAATGGAACATGGATGGTTACTAAAATAACCACCATGAACTCCAAATTTTAATAAAAGAACTCCAACCTTCCGTCATCGCATTGCAAGAAACACACATCCCTATCAATTCCAATCCTCATCATCCAAAACAATATGCATGTCATTTCCACAACAACAACACTGCCGCCAAGCAAGGAATTGGACTCCTTGTCCACAAGTCGATTCCACACAAATTTATTAATATACCATCAAATATTCCTGCGATTGGGGTAGAAATAGAGCTTAATATCAGATTAACAATAATCTCTCTATATATCCATCCAAAACAAAACTTTACCAGTGCTGACTTGGAAAATATTGTTAACAGGTTTAACACATCAATATTGTTGACAGGTGACTTCAATGCTTGGAACCCTATTTGGGGCTCTCATACTCTAAATAGCCGTGGCAGAACCGTTGAACAATTCTGTACTAACTCCGACCTTGCCATTTTAAATAATGGTTCTCCTACACTCTTCTCAACCCATAACACCTTCAGTCATTTAGATTTAACGTTTTCTTCCCCTTCACTTATCCCAAACACAACATGGAAAGCTCTAACAAATCTTCATGGAAGCGACCATTTCCCAATCATCACTGAAATAACATTAGATAAACACACAAATCACGACAGTGTCATACATAAGTTTAAGTTAGACAAGGCAAATTGGCCATTGTTCCAATCCAAGATCTTAAATTTTTTTACCGACAAAAACGTATCTTCCAATATCAATAAAGAGGCTGCGCTCATACAAAAATCCATTCGCTTCGCAGCCAATCTAGCCATTCCCCAAACCAACAATATACCATACAAACACATGGTACCCTGGTGGAGTAAGGAGTTGGGCAACCTTCGCCAAAGCAAACAAGCAGCCTGGAAAATATTTAAAAAATTCCCGACTACGACCAACCTGGTTGTATTTAAAAAAGCCAACGCTGTATTCAGAAAGGCAGCAAAAGAAGCAAAGATACGCAGCTTTGAAAAATTCACCTCCAACATCAACCCCAACTCACCTCCCAAGAAGCTATGGGCTGATATAAATTCTCTAACTGGCAACTACAAACCCTTTTCCATAAAAACCATAAAAGATCAGTCCCAACAAATGCTATCAGCTCCCATAGAAATCGCCGAGTGTTTTGCTTCCACATGGTCAACCGCTTCTAGAGACACAAACTTCCATTCTGATTTTCTGAATCACAAAAATACGATATTCAATCACGAAATTCGATTAAACTCTGTTAATGAAACAGCAAAACAAATGGAGGAAAACATTAACCTTATCGAGTTTGAAAGCTGCATCAATTCATGCAAAGGTAACACACCTGGTTTTGATCGAATATCATATGCCATGATTAAAAATAGTCCAAATTTTCTTAAACAGCGTATATTAAATCTGTATAATGAAATCCTAACCAAAGGGGTTATACCGCAAACATGGAAAATTGCCACAGTGGTACCTATTCCCAAACCAAACAAAGAAACTACAAATGTTTCCAGCTACCGATCAATATCCCTTCTGCCTTGCGTAAGTAAGGTCATTGAAAAAATTATATCTCGTAGGCGATCTTGGTTCCTTGACAGAAATAACCTCCTGGACACAAACCAAGTAGCATTCAAAAAAGATAGAGGTACAATGGATGCGTTATTGCATATCGATGAATTTGTTGCTTCAGGGCTTTCAACAAAAAATCATTTATCAATCCTTTCCATTGATTTCGAAAGAGCTTTTGATCGAATTGGAATCCACGTTGTAATAAATCAATTGATTGAATGGAAAATTGGTCCTAAAATAATCGCTTTCGTAAAAGCATTTTTATCCAACAGAAAATTCCGTTTAAAAATTAAGAACACCTTCTCCTCAGTCCACAACCTCGAAAACGGTATCCCCCAAGGATCGCCACTATCAGTTATCCTTTTTATTATAGCTTTCAATAAAATAAGCGTTATAATCACAAAATATAGCAAAATTAATTACTCTTTATACGCTGATGATCTTATTATCTTATCTAATTGCAAAATCTTGAATAATGTAGAAGCTGACTTTTCAAATATTCTTACTGACATAGTAAAATGGGGAGAGTACTCTGGAACAAAAATATCTCTAGAAAAAAGTAAAATACTTCACATTTGTAAAAAAAACAGTTGTCCTAAAAATATCTCAGTTAATCTAAATGATACATGTATTATAAATGTAAATAACTTAAAAATTTTAGGAATTATATTTGATACCAAGTTTAATTTTAAGGCACATTGTTTACATATTAAAAAGAGTTTAGCTACCAGGGTAAACATGATAAGATACTTAGCTTCTAAACATAGCTTCTGTAATCCGAACTCTCTTATTAATGTCATCAAATCAGTGTTGCTTTCCAAAATAGACTACGGACTCCCCATCTACAGCAAATGCTCCAAATCATCACTAAAGCTAATATCACCATCCTACCATAGCGCAGTAAGAGAGCGTTCCCAACCACACCAATCAAAAACATTTTAACCGACTCCGGTCTTCCATCAATAACTGAACGGATAGAATACCTTACCGCCTCTATCCTCCTAAAAGTCAACTCCTGTAGGAATTCACCTATTCAAACAGTCACAAAAAAACTTCTGCGAAGAACTAAACACCAAAAACATTCATCCTCACTACTTAATGCGATAAACCTATCCAAAAAATGGGACACCCCAGTCCGCATGAACGCAATAAAATATACATTATTGCATTATACACCATGGAAAATACCAAAAAACTCTCTTAATATCGACCTTCAAAGACTCCCAAAAGCTACAACAAGCAACGTGATGTACAGGAAAATATTTATGGAAATGGAAGCAAACCTTAAAAGCACAGACTGGAATTTTCTTTACACCGACGCCTCTAAAAACGAACACGGAACTTCCTTTGTAGTGGTTAACGAAAACGGAAACGTAGCTTCAAAAGGTCTTTTACACCATTCCACCTCCATCTTTACTGCTGAAGCCTTCGCCATCTTTAAGGCCACAACGTCCACAAACAACAAAAGAACTGCCAATTTTTCAGATAGCCTATCAACTATCAAAGCCCTAGAAAATCTGAACAACAAGACCGAGATAATCGAACGCCTACGCGACAAAATTATCGGGAACAAAAATTTAAAAATTATTTGGGTACCAGGTCATGCGGGAATAACTGGCAATGAGATGGCAGACAAGGCAGCCAAAGCAGCCCTTAGTGAACCACTGTTGCAATTCCACGTATTCAATAAAAAGGATGCTAAAAAAGCTCTTCTGCATATATCTGGCAAATTCAAGAGAAATAATTGGGACGAATATCTCCATCATTACTCCAAAATCAACCCGCAAGCGGAGAAAACTACTTACCCGATAAATATACCTCCAAATATGCTAAGATGTTACATAAGACTACGACTAGGCCACACCAATATCACCCACAGCCACATTATAACAAAAGAACAACAACCACTTTGCCACCTCTGCAACAATAATCTTCCGCTCAACATAAACCATCTAACCAACGATTGCGAGCACACCAAGATTACTTCCAAAAAAGTAAATCCAACAAGCAACCTGATAAACCTTTTAACCGTCCCCTCAGAACAAAACATCAGAGATGTCTTTAAGATTTTAACCTTAATAAAACTTGAAAATAGGATTTAATTTTTATAATTATATTAAGTATAACTATATTTAAATACCCGAAACCATCTTCTTATCCTATGATAAATTATTCTAATCGGCAGAAAGCCCTGGTAGCTAGTGCCGTAGATTTAAGATTAGTTGTGTAATTCATTACCAATTAATAAAGTTATAAATAAATAAATAAATAATTTTATACTTAATACCATTTGGCTTGCATAAACGTTGTACAAGTTCGTAGCATTTGATTCGCTTACAGCTACTGTTCAGTCCAGTAGTGCTGATAAGTCTGGAAACCTCTTCATTAATGTGTTGTCTCATTTTAAGTGGTCCGGTTTTGCAAATTGCTAATTTCGTTAGCCACAGTTTCTACCCTAAGGTCTTGATGGATATCTACCAATAGGCCAATATATTCTTTAACCTAATCCAGCTTATCTAGTTCCTTTTTTTTTCTTAGCGTCCGACTCCTAATATATGCTACATAGTTGGGAAAGTAGTCCGTACCTATCCCACTGGAGTTAAACCCAAGGCCTCAGACACAGAACCCTTTGCACCGTCCTTAGAAAAGCAAAGATATGCTAAAATATAGCGAGACGACATAGGTTAGGTTGATAGGATTGTCAACGGCTCACTTAGACCACTAAGAGTCCTTTGTGCCCAAGACGACATAGAAAAGTTTGTAAGTTTCTTTTCTGGTCACTATCAGCTAAAGAAATCAGTGCGGATACTATCTGCCGCCTCTGTATAAAGTATAGGCGCCCATCAGTTACTGTCCAGTGACACAGAGACAAGAGTTTTCCCAAGTCATCTATCCTAAATCTTAACGGAAGAATTTTCTAACGAAAAAGTCATCATGAACGACGAAGCCCATTTTGACATCAGCTTATTTGAAGGACGTGTCTAATACCAATAGCAGGCAGATTCTGGAGCAACTGAACTTTTTCACGGTATTTTTGTGATGATGTGTCTTTTGACATTCCCAAACGTACTTTGATTGGAACCAGATAGTAGTCAAAAAACACAATACTGAAGGTCGCCTCCACAACACGAGAACCACCTCGACTGCTATACATGTTAAGTCTATTTTGGTAAGAAGGTAGAGAAAATATGCTGAGAAACTTATATCAAAGACTTCTGGAAAATAGGTGAAAACTTAAGAGGGAAATTCAGAACAATCTAGAAGGGAGACAAACTTAAAAACAAAGATTGAAGCGCTAAATGCACACGTGGCCGAAACACTATGCAGACAAATTAAAAAAAGATGAGATGAACCTGGATGAGGAATGAATATCAGTTGATTTGCGAATATAACACGCCTCTGTGAGGCATTCCGCAACCGGAACCAATAAGATAGTGATCTGAGCCAATATTGGCACCTCCGTACGTTTGTACTGTCTTTGGGTCCCAAAGGTGGCAGTCAATCAAAATGTGGTCTATCTGGTTAAAAGTGATTTCATCAGGAGATACCCAGGAGGCTTTTTTGATATTCAGTCAGTCACGAAAGTCTACATATAGCCCTGAAAATGCTAGATCAATGCTTATATGAATTATTTAGATAAGATTTGAATTTAAGTTTCTTACCTGTATGGTATTATATATACATTATGGTTCAAAACCATGAGAAAAACAAGCCTTTTCCCCAGAATAATTCAAAGAAAACAAGAAAAACCAAGAATTGAAGTCAAACGCCAAGCACTCATCGGGGCTATGTGTAGACTTTCGTGGCTGACTGTAAATATTGTTGAATTCGCCTCACACACGAAGTGTGCATCGCCTCTCGTCTCTTGCATGTAATTCAGTCATATATATATATATATACATATATGTATGTTTTCCTGTCATTCTTATTTCTTATATGTAGAAGTGCTATATCACCTATAAATTTGGGCAGGACATCGGCTAGCTTCATAACTCGAGCTCTGTGTAGAAAGCGGAGGTTCCATGAGTGAATTCTTAATTCGTTTTGCCGTTTCGTTTTCGTAGATCCGAACTCTTTCCGAGGCTTACTTCAGGGTTTATTATAGATTTCGGGTGAAGTTATTTATTAGCCTCACGCCAATCTTGCTTAGAAGGGTCTAGCCCTATGTCAAAGAGTCGCGGGAAAACCCAGCAGGGCAGAATAAGTAACCGATGACTAGGTTTGGAAACAAGTCAGTAGAAGTCCATCCAAAGATGGTATCGACGGCAAATAGCTGAAAAGATGCGGTCGCATACAATGAATGGACGAATCAAGAACAGTAAGCATCCCGAAATACATGAAAGGAATATATCCAAAAAATGGGGATAAAAAGGAGCAAAATCCTGGTAGAAATGAGACGAGAATGCCGAGTCCAATGGAAGATATGTATGTATATCCTGACCACGATACCCAACAGCAAATGAGAAACGAAAAAGATGAAGAAGGAACAAATTTGTAGAGTCTGTTATTTAAAGGAATAACAGCTGATAAATTACGGCATAATAATATAACCTTATAAAATTAGAATACAACTTTTAATAGCATTGCTTTCGTTATTTATGTATTTGCGGATAAACTGTATAACAAATTTAAGCCTTCCAGTTGGACCACTTCTTGATTTCAGTGAACAATTTAGTACCGGGACACTCAGTTGAACCGACTTGTCTATGTCCGTAAAGAATGTAGTTGGAAGTCAAGTAACCTTGGGAAACAGCATATGCGAGCAATTCCTTAGCCTTGGAGATCTGGGTGGCAGTTGGGGTATTGTCTACAATAGAAGTTTAGGTATTAAGCGCTGCGCAATCATTTTCCAAAGCCAACAATATTCTTACTATTGTAATCTCCAATGAACATGATACCAATGGACTTGCTATTCCAGTTAGTGGCATGGGCTCCCAAAACTCCGAATCCACGACCTTCATAGATACTACCATCTCCACCAATACCAAAGTTGTAACCAATATCAGCCCAGCCCAAGGAGTCCATGTGGTAAGATTGCATATTCCTCATTTGCGCCTTGCAAGTATCTGAAGTGCTGCAGTATGTTCCAGCAGAGTGGTGAATCACAGCATATCCTAGATTTTTAGAGAGAGCGCTCTTCGAAGTTGCTGTTCGTCCACCCCATTGGGACTTACTGACAATGGTGATGCCCAAAATTGCCTGTGCGCCTGTTGAAAAGAATTAGTAAAACGAGTGACCTAAGTTTTCCGAAAAATGTATACTTACAGCAGAGAACAGCGAAGAAAGTAAGAAGTGCCTTGCTAACCATTTTGATGATTCTCAATTGATTTGACTGTGCCGCTGTTGGCCGTATGCTTAAATACCTTATTTCAATCTTGATATCAGCTATCTAATCATAGCGCTTTTTGAATCCGAGCCATCTTATTTATTGCAGGTAACTGAATTATTGGAGTGTCAAGATATTGCAAGATTGTTGGGCTTAGTCACGCCAAATGTGTGCAGTAAAACATATTTTGAAGTCAGCTAATTTCTTTGTAGAAATGTAATTAAAATTAAAGACTTTTAAAATTTCAAGCTACCTATGTATGTATATTGAACTAAAAAACATGAAAATTCAGTCTTTTTGGCGTTCACTTGAATTTTTCAGATAAAAAAGATCCAGGTTTAATAAAATCCATGTTTTAGTGCCGTAAAGTAAGGCTGGGATGGTCAGCATCTTAAATGTGTAGACTCCTCTTAGTTGTTTGGAATAGGAGCTTACAACTCAATTGGCTTCTGATGAGTGAGCGGACTCTGGATATTGTTGGAATACAGAACGGACAAGTTTGCTATGTGCAATTTTCCAAAACTAGTCTTTCCATATATAGTTATACCTAACTTTCCATTCTGACGTTTTGTCCGATTCAATGCTGCGTTTCCCTTCTAGTTGACAGCATATACGTTGCTAGATCCATTTTGACCGCTTCTGTCTCTATACTTGCAAACAAGTCAGTGGCAGCCTGTCGAGTACTGTCAATAATGTCAATATAGTCAATATATACAAGTAATTCCACAGAATTTTGAAATATTGTGCCTATGGCTTGTAAGTTTCAATCAATACGTTCAAGTATTATGTTGATGAAATCAACCCTTTGTCTAAATCTTTTTTTTACGAAGGTGTCGCTGAGATCACTACTACTAGATGGGGTAGCAAATGTTTTCAATCCACACAGAGGGACGAATTTAGTAGAGAAGCTAAGAGATGCAAAAACTTATCGTAGTATAAAAAATGCTTAAACCTGTAACGAAACAAATATTCAGACGTGAAAATTTTATACAGATATATTTACATACGTGACTTAAAATCAATTTTCCGAATTTTTAAGTTATTTTGGGGCAAAACGATTTTCATGGCACGAATTGCGTTGTTTTCAAAAATAGGAATAAAATCTAGCATGATGCACCCATCACCTGCAAACGTACATATTTCATCACTCATTCTTTTAACCTTGTCATGGTGTTGATTGTATTGTAAATTGTGTAGCAAAATGTTGCTAGTTTCAGTTCAACGATGGAATATTTATGAATGTATTCTGGAACAAAAACAGAACACCAATCTACCAGTTTATCCACACCAATCTCATTATGAATTTACGTTGGGTAAAAAAGTATGAATAAAAATATGAATAAAATAGATTTCTTCATGGTGAAATAAGGTTTAGTAATGAAGCTCAATTAATGTTTCGGCGAAATTTACCTATATTTAATTCAATTCAAACGCAATCTTTAACGTCTATATTTCTAGAAGAATTTCAACAAGTTTATGACCTATTAAGTTCATAGTTTCATACAATCTTTTGAGGAGGTAGAAACATTGGCTACAGCCCCAGATCCTGAAGTTTTTCTTCTAAGGCTAGGGTCACGCACAGAGCGACGAGCGACTGAGCGATTGAGCGACGAGCGATAGAGGTCCAAATAAAGATTTCCTTCACTCAAAATCATTTTTTTTATTTAGTAAAAAAGTAATTCAAAAACAAAATTGGATGATTAATTTCCGGTCGTATAGACTTAGTTTGTCAGCCACCAACCATTAGTCTTTCGGTCAGTGTCAGAGAATCTTGAGCTTATACACTCTTTTGAAAATGATTGAGGGATCAAGCACCGCCTTGAATACATACGGGCTATAGCTGCAGACGCATATGCTCCTTCTTAGTAGTCTCCGCTCGGAAGACAAACGATATTGAAGAATGGAGTCTAATGTTCTCGCTCTTCACGAAGATACCAGCTCCAGACCCTAGTTAGCTTTAAAGTCATCCAAAAAGATACGATGGTATTACTTTTCCGGCTCAGAGTCTTGTCAAAGCTATTTGGCAACTTAACGTATGTGACCACAGAATACTCGTACATTCATATGTACATATGTACATATTTAATTCCATCGGATATTTCAATGATGAGACCATTAAGCACTGGCTGAGTTAGATGAACTGCATGAGGTTATTCCATTCTGCGAATAAATTTTTCGTTAAAACATTTAACCGTACACAAGCAGATTCCTAGCCTATCTCCACGTTATGTATGCCTTACGTAAAATTGTTTGAAGACCCTAATGGTTGGAATTATTTTTTGTTTATGGGATACTAACTGCTACCTGACGTGCGTTGCTGCGCAGTTGTCAAAATGCAGTTGTTGGCAAAACTGCTGGACCGATTTTGACCAAATTTCTCTAGGGCCAATACCAAAGGTTGCCCGAAAATTTGAGCTCAATCAGTTTGGAGTGCATAGCGTACAAAAATAGGTACATTGAGTTTTATGCAAACATACATATATGTATATAGATACATAATTTGTTCCATTATTGTTTATAGCCAGAACAAGCTATCTTTCTTGTCTCTTATGCGTTACTATCGAAAGCACTTGTATATTTCTGTAAATCATAAATCCATATTTTCAAAACTGTTTACCGGTAACCATTCAAATATTGCCGGCATACGCCTGACACGTGACAAAAAATACCTTGTTATCATTTTATTTAAAATTTGTTTTCTAAATATCTTATCTGAATAAACCTCATCGAAATCGTACGTTCTTTGTTAAAATCAAGCGCTGATGATTTAATTACCGTATTTGATTGCTGATTTTTGCTAATACATATCGGCGTGGTAAATAAACCCCGAGCATGTTTTCAATGTTCATCTCTGTTATCAGATAATTTTAAATTTTTCATTAATAATTAATCTTTTCTTTTAATTTTTAATTGCTCCTTAATAAGTGATTTATATTGATTCATAAGTTCATAAACCTAACTTATTTACGATCTTGGAAAATTGATTAAAAAGAATTGGTAAACATTTTGGTGTAGCGATGAAATGTTTTGAACTTTATCGTGAAAGATAAAGATCTTATGACTTTGTTTAACTTATTTGCCTTACATACTGTAGTACTTTTTAAAAACAGCCAAACTATCCCTTGCACATACATATGTTTTTTTTAATGGTTGTTTCAAAGGATGTCTAATCTTCATAGATACCAATAACCTGAGCTACCGACATGCACGATTTGTAAACCTGACTAATTGCTGTCAGGAATACGTTTACGTGTTAAACCGCATCCTGAACACGTTGAACCACTCTCACCGCGTGAATGCCGGGACTGGTTAGCCTTTTAGACTATATTCTCCTCTACGCGTTATTATTCACGCTGCGTTTGCGCTCTAGGCACCTAAGATCGCTGAGTATGCGTACCGCCATATTACTTACGATGGTCCAGTTTTCGTCTTCCTGAAGCATAAATGTACATACTAAGTTACAATATGCTCGCGGGTGGGCCATTACCCAAATTGGTCCTGCAGGGCGATCGTCTCCGTTTCATTTCATGGGCAATGAAGAACACATGATCTGCGTTTTCCGAAACATTCCCACAGCGTGGACAATTTGGGATAGTTTCGTGTCCGCATTTCAAGAGATATTCCCTGAAACAGCCATGTTCAGAAACTGAGTGAGATAGAAACTTCATCCAAACATCAATCGCTGGTATAAGACGATGCTTCCACCTTCCTTTTGAGGATTCACTCCACTGTCATTGCCAAGTTGCGATACAATTCCTTTTATATCTTCTTATTTCGTCGTCCAATGTACTGAACCATTTCGTTCGTTTCTAAGTCTTTCCCTTTCTTCAGCGAGCAAGTCGATGGGTAACATCGAAGTCACGACGAGTATAGCATCGTTTGAGACAGTTCGAAATGCGCTAGCGACCCTAAGCGCACTGAGACGGTGGACCGATTTAACTCCACGCATATAGAACTTAACTTTCGCAACACTTAACCATATTTTTGCCGCGTACATATGTATTTATAGAACTGACAGCTTTTGCGATAAGACGTCTTTTATTCTGTTTTGGGCCTCCGATATCACTCATTACCCTTGAAAGTGCACTGATCACTTTTGCCGATTTTCTGCTTGCATACTCTAGATGTTCTTTAAAACTTAATCGAACGTCCATTATCACTCCGAGGTACTTAATAAACCGTTGAGAAACCACTTCGTGCCTTCCGACTCCAAGCGATATCATTTCGTGAATTTTCCTACTTGTAATAAGCACCGCTAACCGGCGTTAGCTAGCCAACGACGTACCATTCCAATTGTATGGTTACAGTAGAGTTCAACTTCTTTAAATGTTTTTGCTACAACCACTACGGTAATGTCGTCCGCAAAGCCGATGATTGACACTTCTCTTGGAATTGGTAGGCGTAGACTTTCGTCATACATAACGTTCGACAGCAGTAGTCCTAGGACTGAGCCTTGTGGTATGCCGCCAGTTATTTTTTATGTCTTATTTCCCTCGTCAGAATCATAGAAGAGGATTCTGTTCGCAAAATACCTCGTTGTAATGGCGCAGTATTTTTTTTTACCCTCTTTCCAGCGTCTTCCTTCTATAGCCGTTAGGGCTTTCGGACACGTAGGCGATTACATGCGGGGGCCTTTTAGTCTCATAGATAAGATTTTTCGATGTTTTCCTGTTTCCAAGCTGGACATTGATGCGTTACATGATTGACTAGTAACCGTGATACCTGGGTTACATATGTATGTACATATATAAATTAGACTGCATTTACTACTGTCTATCTCCAATGGTCATCTGTGTAAATATTTTATAGCTCTTATTTATTTTGCATGCGTTTCAAGATCAATAAATAAGAACGAATATTTCCTTTTTCCAATGGCAAAGTGCACTTTATTATACCCAACTGAATTGATGATGATGTTGAGGATCTACATACCTTCATTACTATTCACTAGTACTGATTCTACAAAAATTTTGATTTCGTCCTTTGGGATAATATCTTTTTTTTTTTCTTGTTTAATCTCCTTGAGAAGCACAGCATGATTATAAAAGTGACATTACATGCTTCTGTTATATGGGTGATTACCCCATGGAGTACCGTTGAATTGTGTAGGGTCCAAAGCTTTGAGTGATTCAAAATCATGTGCACAGGTGGGAAAAAAGGAAATCAATTTTTTTCTTAATCTACTAGCGCTTAAGGGATTTGTATTTTTCTTATAACATAAAAAGAAAAAAATGTCTTGGAAAGGAGAAGTATTGCACACAAGCTTATGTAAATAAATATTCATATCTCATGCATTTATTGCAAATATATTAGAGGGGTGAATTATTTCTTGGATTTGTTACTCCGAATATGTGCACAAGTCGAGAAAATTAGTATCTATGCATTTTATCTATAAGTAATCAGTCATGGAGTGAACGCAATAGTAAGTAAACTACTGTTGCGGCAAGAAGCAAGCAAGAATAAACTTGTGCATACTAACCTGCATTAATTTATGCCGTATACACTGATATACTGCTTCATGTTTGATCGAATGGAGTCTGATGGTAATCAGTGCATTATGACACTTCTCAACCGATAGTTTTCGATTGCAGGGCTGCTTGACTGTCATAGTTCGACGCTTTTTCGACTGTACGCTTTTGGTAGTCCAAGATTGCATCAAAATAAAATATAAAAAAATTACAAATACTTGGCGCAACAGACCGTATGTGGTTCAGGGCCTAGCTTCTCGCGACCATTGGTGTTGTGCGTGTTATATTTTTCACACAGTTTAGAGCCAAATCCTAAAGGCAAATTGAGAAGCTTTCTCATGACAGTAATTACTCTCGGACGTTTGTCAGTCATTCGCGAGAGGTAGGACCCTGAAAAAAACTTTTTGGGGCTTTCTGCAACTCGAACGTCGAATCTCCCGCTCAGTGATGCAACTCACTAACCACTTGAGCCACGGCGCCCAATTTTCAAAATTGCATCCGCAGGCCGGAGTAAAAACTTGCTTAGTCCGATGTGGCTGTGAAACTTTGGGAGTTATATTTTCCAGCCATTGTCTTTATTATGTTGGTTGGATTCTTTAAGTTTGAGGGCTTCTTTTGTGGCAGAGCGAGATGGAGATTCATATCCAGCCCTGCCTACCGTGCGGTACTTTGTAGAGTTGCTGTGCAATGGAAAAGTAGCCCAGTGTTAATGAAACAATATGCCTAGAACAGAAATTCTTTCAGATCATGCGTTCGAAGAGGAGATATCAAACATAGGCGAAGAAGACAAAGTGACATGGGTTATGTTAACTACCAACCTTCCAAACCTACAAGAAGCAGAACCGGGCTGCGTTATACCAGCCATGATATAAAAATCTCTAGTTCGCACACTCACAAATTTATATATGGAATCTAGAAACTAACGATTTATGCAGACGACATCTATGCGTAGACGAAGAAGAAACAGAAACGATCCAACATCTCCCATGCCACTGTCCTGCTTTTCAAGAACGACTACTCGGGGGTCCAGGTTCTTTGAAAACATGTCAGAACTAACAGAAATGTTGGATCTCTTAATCACCAAGGCGATTGTCTTTTTTTTTTGTGGTTTCGACGCTTGAGCTCAGTGGTTAACAGGTTAGTGTGTCAGACTACTGACTTAGATAATAGTTGGTTTTCTTACGCAGCTACTTATGTGTCGAATGAAAAGTCTTTAACCATGTAAGAAAGGCTTGCAGGCTTTTCACAGTACATATAACTTAACAGGATGCGTGACTGCAGCTACACCATATTAAGATACACGGGTTATTCCAAGACCAGCGTCTTATTGTTAAGGAAACTCAGGACTAAATCAGCAATAAAGTCAATAGAGTATTTTTTTTTTTTTACTTTGCTTCGAGTCTCCCAGCCACAATGTCGAAGAATCAAGTCCATACATTTTACAGTATTCGAACAGGGACTATTTGATACTGTCCTTTTACCTTTGATACATTTTGTCCCTTCGAAGTTTTAAGTACGTTAGCGTAGATTAGGGCTGGCGTGGCGCTGTGTACTAATATACAAACACACTTAGACTAGAAGTGGTCCATTATGATACCATGGGTATTTCCACTTTGGCGGCCCAAGGGCGAATAAAACCATCCTGAGCTTCTAATGAAGCGGACGATGCTCGAGACGTCCAAAGACGCCAGTTCGATAAGATTTGCCAGGTTTGTCTAAATCCAGTTGAAAGCGATCAGTTTAAGTAGATGTTTGTTTATATGTCGCGATAGGTATTTAAGCAGAATTTCTAGCGAATCTAGTTTTCCAGAATGTCTCTTTATCCAGGCAGCCAGCAGAGCTGAATGTTGAACTGCTTTGTCACTCCGAGAGGGAATAACGGCAGTTTAAAGCAGCCTTTGAAGCGAAAGAGCACTATTCCAGGAATTTGATTACACCTTGAATGTCAATGGAAATGCTAATATCCTTGACAGATACTGCATTACATTTCAATTAGGATGGCCATAATTTCAACCTGAAAACTCAATAGTAATCTGGGAGGCGAGAAGAGGTTCTCAAATTGTTCCTTAGAGTCGACACTACAGCCCACACCAGTTTCGGCTGCGGTCTGCGGTCTATATTTCCGTGGGTAGAGTTGAATAGATCGAGTATCAAGGAGTTGCCAGCATAGTATCATTGTTGGCCATCCGTTTGTTGAATATATAAGAATACAAGATGAAGCATAATTTCCAATGCGGCAGAAGGAGTAGTTCCTTAAACAGCAAAACCATGCACATATACACACAAATTGTTTTATTTTTTTTCGTTTCTACATATCCATCCAAAAAAACTTAAGCCTTCCAGTTTGACCACTTCTTAATCTCAGCGTACAAGTTGTTGCCTGGACAATCAGTGTTTCCAACCTGTCTGTGACCATACAAAATATAGTTAGAGGTCAAATATCCTTGAGAAACAGAGTATGCCAGTAATTCCTTTGCTTTAGCGATTTGAGTTGCAGTTGGAGTGTAGGCTACAGAAATGCAATCAGACATTATATTATGTAAAGTAGAAAATTTTACTTAATTTATTCAACTTACTGTGGTAATTTCCAATAAACATAATACCAATGGACTTGCTATTCCAGTTGCTAGCATGAGCACCGAGAACTCCGAATCCACGGCCCTCATAAATATTGCCATCAGCACCAATGCCAAAATTGTAGCCAATGTCAGCCCATCCCAATGAATCCATATGATAAGATTGGATGTTCCTCATTTGTTGCTTGCATGCATCTAAAGTGCTACAGTAAGTACCTTCAGAGTGGTGAATGACAGCATATCCCAAATTATTCGAAAGAGCGCTCTTAGAAGTAGCAGCACGTCCACCCCATTGTGACTTGGAGATTATAGTAATGCCGAAAATTCCCTGCGCGCCTGTTTTAAGTATTAATCGGTAAAATTACTTCAAGGATTACATTTGTCGTATATATCTTACAGCAGACAACAGCTAAGACAGTAAGAATTAATTTGTTGACCATTTTGATGATCGCCGGTAAACAATTATGAATCTTTTCATAATGAAAAGTCTTTTAAATACAAAACGAAAAAAGATTGAAATAGGTGATAGGAGCGTATCTTATCGGACTTAAATTGGAAACTGCGTATTTACCGAAACAGATCGCATAGAGAAAGATTTATTGCAATTTAAAATTTTATCTAAAGAAGACCTTTGTAGCGTGCATATCTATTTTATAAAAATCTAGATACCAACTATTCTCCCGCGGATAAATTGGTTGTTTCCAAAGATATCAGGAAGGAAAGGAAAGGAACGCAAATGAGGTCTTGCAAATATATCTTTACTTCACTAGTATGTAAACGGTATATTTTAGAGAAATGATCTTTAAAAATTACAGATCGGAAAACACATATGTAGCTAAGTAGTAAGAGCGTTGAATTACTGAGTACGAGGTTCGGGGTTCGAATCGAAGAAAGGTTGGAAACCCTCAAAACACCAAAATGTTTTTTCATGATCCTACCTCTCGCGAATATCTGACAACCGTTCGAGATCAATAACTGTCATGAGGAAGCTTGTTAAATTAAAAGAAACATTTATTCGAACAAACATAAAGTTAACAACACGAATGTTTGCGAGAAGCAAAATTGAGCCCCTTTTTTATAGTTTGAAGTTGAGTATTTCACTTAGGACCAGAAGAAATTTCCGCAAGGTTAGCATGACTGCGTCGACAACGCATGCTCTCGTGTTGAATTCGTTTTAGTCCAATATCACCAAGAATGCATCTTCTAAAAGGAGCCATCCCATATTAGGCGAGTGAGAACTCACAGTTCCAATATTATTCATTCCTAGTGTGTTGTATGAAGCAAATGATTTCATTGCTTCCTTATCTCCGTCTATTATTGTTCCCACCTCTTCCGCGTTCATTTCCGACATCGTCCCTGCAATATTGAGATCATCTTCGGAGATGAGTGTACATTCGGGAAAGTGAGTGCCCAAAATCACGTCCAGGACTTCCTTATGTGACTATGCCCAAGTACTATAACTTTTCGAAGTCTTTAGTGCGGTGAGATTTCACTGATTTCTTAGTTATCTGCTGAGTTTTTATCAATTTGTCCTATACGAATTTCTAAAAGTCCTCTTCCCACGCATAATTATTTGTTGTTTGAAGAGTATCAGCAATGGTCTGTTACTATTGTCTTATTGGAGGCTTTTCAGTCGACAACTTTATCTGACTCTGTTCAGATATGAGCGTAATGTAAACCTCCCTTCCTATGTACATAGTTACGTATAACAAGATACATATAATTAAAAAAAAACTCCAGCGTCTGATATTGATATCGGAGCTACCCAATAGGGTATGGTGGGCGTTAGCATATGCTGATATGAGCGACCTCAAAGCTTTTATGAGGACGTTATACAGGATCATTTATCTCTAGTTATGTATTCCTCTCTCTCACATCTACTACTGTTAAGCCGCCGGAGCTGAAATTAGGCTGCATTAGTATGTAAAGACTCTTTGTAGCCACTACGGCCAGATCGAATTGCTCATGGAGTCCTCCAGATTGAGTCCGCTTTATGAGCCTTAGATATACCTCTCTCGCGCGTTAACAACAGCAAGCTGTAGTGGACTACTGCTCACCCCGCTGAAGAGCAACGTTGTATCAGCCTTCGACTTTTTGGGGGGATTTTCTGTGTCCTCGGAGGATCTATGTAAGTCTCTCTGAACTGAAATCCTTCTAGTCTCGCCCATCCTACGACGATGTTCAATGGCCATCGACGTTTCTGGCTGCTCAGTCGCATAGTACCATCTGTTGGCAGTTTTTTTTTTAATTTCCGTTCTCTTTATGCTGTAGTTTACCATAGCTGCAGCGATCTTGCAAGTGGCTTGGATGGTAGCAACTTTCGGTTACTTTCACGGGTAGTGTGCCCGCCTCGAAACTGGTCTTGTTGTTATTATTTGTTGTTGTGTTGCTTTTGTTATTTGTTGTTTATACGTGTTTCCACGAGTAGGGCCAGAATTACGCTGCACCCTGACAGAGCCATCCAATACAAATTGTGTTGACCGATCACTTAAAAAACTCGCAAGCCATAATGAAAGAATGTTTCACCAGCTACATTATTCTTGAATAAGTGGACAGGACAGTAAGAAATTGCTCTTTGGCCCACGGATGTTCGCTAACGCAAACTCAAACATTTCCATCTAAATACAGCCATGTACAGACCATTGAGCCAAATATTTGTATTTTTTATTTCAAACTTGTCTAACATAATTCATCTAATCATATGTAGCTGTGTGATCGTAACATCTACTTCGTTTAGCTGTACACAGTCTGCTTTGCGTCAGAACATTTTAAGTACAGATCCATATTGCTTCACAAAGCTAAAGTCATATGTATCTGAGACTTGTTTTTGATTTTTAACTCATCGCAGATGCTCTTCATCTGAAGTGTCAGATTCTTTGTAAATACCAAAAACCTAACAAAAATAAAACTTTCTGATATAGCACCGTATGTAGGTGGTTCTTCTATTATATTTTTACGCGTAACTTTTTAAATAATAGATACATACAAGCGGAAAAGAAGTTAACTCCCTTTCAGATACTTTTATTTATGTACGCGGTTAACTTCCTCTTAGTAATAAAACAATAACCTAGTCTACAGCCAATCTAAATCACTCCTTGAATTGAACTTGCGGATCCAATTCTCCAATTAAATTAAAAATAAGAAATTTTCTCTGGAAATATATAATCGTCGTCACTGCGTGGTGCCGTTTACCTTCCTCCTCCACAACAGCACATATTTCATTTCTTCGAAATCCACTTTCCACTTCTTTATTGCATAAATTTCCACCTTGAAAAATCAGCAACTGATTGTTTGTATTAAGTATTTTGGAAGACAAATTTTAGGAAATCAGACCACCCAAAGTGTTTTGCGTCCTTAATTACACCTGTCATTGGCAGTGTTTGGCGAAAACAGATTTACTACCTCTTAATATCTGCACCGCACCTGCTACTTGCCAAAAATAAATTACAAAATATTTTCTCCCGCTGGTTACATCAGCAAATACCAAAATTGTTTCTAATTTGCCTAATATGCATTAAAGCTTCTTTGAAATTGTTTGCCACTCCTCTGTGTATCCTGTTTCTGTATAATTTTGAAGGAGTGGGTGGGATGTTGGTGATGCTTTAAAGTAATATTTGACAATATCCTGAGTGTAAATCAATCAATTGTCAGCTATCGCACTTGTCGTACATAACACATGACGGAGGAAGTGTCATATATGTAGGTATGTACGGTGGAATGATAAGAAATTGTACGTGATTGATTTTTATTTTATTTTTTCACTTCTACGTAAGGATAAAAAGTTTTTGTAACAATAATTCAAGATGAGACTCAGAGGGATACAAACACTTTCTATTTGAATCCATAATGCTTGATTGATATTTATAACGAAGACGTCTGTCGTATTGGAGACTTACAATTCTACTATAGTTGTACGTGTCTTCTTAATGCCTCCTTACCATTCTTCCATAGACAATAGTACAATCAGGTTTTTTTCCAAAAGTTGTCTCTAATGTACTTACATATAGTATATATGTTGTATTTATGTATGTACACCTGTGGCTGTGTATGTTGTTTTGGGCCGCAAGTAATCAATCAATCCATGGAACTCCTACATTTCTACAAAAATAGGAAAAAAAGAAACATCCGGCAGCAAGTTGAGGAACATTGAACGTCGTTCAAAAAAAAGTTTACCGAGGTGTAAACCTTACTTCTTCTTTATTTGTACATTCTGGAACTTTCGAATTACAGCAATATGCAAACTCAGATATTTACTAGCAACAAAGGTAGCTTCTGGGTCGTCTTATAACTTGATTGATGGATTGATTTACGTAAGACAAAAAGGATAAAACTAGCCCTCAAACAAAGAATACGAGTATGACTCATTTGATTCCTGAATACTTAATCTTTACCTACTTTTTTAATAGACTAGCAGTATATACAGAGTTCTAAGATATCAGGGAAATCAGGGGCTGGCATCTTTTGCGCCAACCGTCGATTGATCTTGATATTTATCTAGAATCATTCGTAGAATCAATAATGAAAGCAGTAAAAACTGTTTTATCCTTAACTCCAATAACCGGCAACCTCTAATATCCGGGATTTTGTTTAGCAAGTATTTTGTTAGTATTCACTCTATTATCCGGAGAAACCTCTAATATCCGGAACATACAGGGTGTCCCAGTTAAGAGGTATAATCCTTTAAGGGGAGATTCCTGGAGTTCCGGCGAACAAAAAATCGTATGGCAGGGTGGGGTCTATTTTCACCCCAGTCCGATTTATAGCCCGTCAAAGTGGGGCACCTCCGATTTGGAGGTATATTTACTTTAAATGGTATAACTTTTGAAATATTATAGCTACAAAAACGATTTTACACATTTTGAAGAGAGAGACAATTAAGTAGCGCATAAAAAGTATTCAAACTTTGTGTAATTTCATGCAGCCACAATAAAATGATGGCTACTTAAACTCAAAATTTAAAATTTCTTTTTCCAATTTTTTACTTAAAATGCATTTTTCTCCAAATTTTTAGAAAGTAAAAGACTTTTTTTTTACGAAACTTTTATCTTTGATAAATTTTCTAAAAATCATGTTAAATAACCTTTTCACGTACGATTAACGGAAGTTGTAGTAAAAGCCATTTTTGTCAGCCAAAAATGGTCAAAAACTAAGAAAAAATCCATGGGTGTTGGATCAAATGTCTGATTAAGCAACAAAGTTACCCTGCTGCTGCTGTCATAAGGTACTTGTGTACCGTGCAAGCTCCTTTTCATACCCGAGGCAAAAAAACATTGCACTGAAGTAGGACTTCCACACAATTACAAAATTATCCTTTTATTGGATAATTGTCCTGCACATCCCGATGAAGAGGTCTGCGATAAAGGAGATGTGTCAATCAAATATTTGCCACCCAACTGTTCTTCTCTGATTCAGCCTATGGACCAGGGAGTAATAAGAAGCCTTAAAGCTTATTACCGGAAGGATATTGTGCGCCACATTCTCAATAACGATGAGAGATCGGAGTATGAACACTTTTGCAAAACATTCAATATCAAAAATGTGATCTGGAGCCTTGCTCGCGCTTGGGACAATGTAACATCTTCCGTGCTGAAAAATACGTGAAACAATCTTATATGCGCCGATTATAACAATGCTGAGGAATCAATAACGACTGAAAGAGAACGTATTATTGAAGACATTTTATTCCATGCTAATGCACTGGATGCAGACCAACAAACTCTCGAGGGACTTGACACAAACAACGTAAATGACTGGATAAATGCATCTTGACACCGAAATTGTGGAAATGGTTCTAAATCCTCATGAAAATATTCCTGAGGAAAATAGCGAAGAAGAAGTTGAAGTTGTGTGTGAAAAAAGCGCAGTTAAAATATCTGAGGCTATTGTTCAATTGGAAAACTTATAAGTTTTGTTGAGGATAAGAACTTCATCCCTCAACAGGAACAAATGCAGCTTTACAGATTGCAAGATAAACTTTTAAAAGAAAAACCGAAACTGCAACTACAAAAAACCTTGGATAAATATTTTCAAAAGTGAAATATGCTTACTACTGTATGTATGTATGTATGTATACATGTATGTCTTTATATAAAAGAAAATAATATACTTGTTAAAAATGTAATTTAATATGAATCAAAGTAATAATCTGTTAAAAAAAATGATTTTTTGTTCAATTATGTTTAAACCTCTAATAACCGGAAAAATCGAATATCCGGAAGGCCGTTGGTCCCGAGTATTCCGGATAAAAGAGTTTTCACTACATACTTGCAGAATCAAACCAGCCAGAGCTTTTGTTGAAGCGGAGGAAGTTCATCATTGAAGAAAAGAGCCCCTAGATGGAGCAGTCTTCTCTGCGAGAAGGCTAGACAGGTGCAAATAATATGAAAAATATGAAATATGGGGTGAATACTATTCAATTCATTTACAAACAGAAAAAAAAAAATTAAAAATCAATTTTAAGAAAAAGAAACGGTAACCAGATGAGAATGTAGAACAAGTTCAACAATTCTTGAGGTTAAATAACATAGTACAGCAAAACTTAAATCTAAGCGTAAAGGTTCAGCTCTTCGCAAAATTTTTTCAATCTTCATTTAACTCCGACACCATTCCAAATGTTAAGAGTGTGTATGAAGATATTAATTCAAGTGTGGATGTTAGTCCCATACTATTTTCCGATACTAATGTGCTGGATTGCTTAAAAGCTATTGATCCTTCAAAAAAGCAGGTTATGATCTCATCTCCCCTTTCTTACTGTTGAATTGCGCAGTCCCACTTTCCCCCGCCTTAGCGTTATTGTTTAACAAATCCCTTTCAACAGGCGAATTCATCAGTGAATGGAAAGTATCTTTCATTAATCCGATTTATAAAAGTGGTGCTAAGCACATGATCACAAACTACAGGCCAATTTCTAAATTATCAATCGTACCTAAAGTTCTCGAGAAATTAGTAACACAAAGACTATATTTTTATCTTCAAGATATATTGTCTTCCGATCAGCATGGATTCATCAAAGGTCGCTCCACTTGCACGAATTTGGTTCTTTTTTTAAAGTTTTGTATAGACTATATGGAAAAAGGTTATCAGATTGATGTGTTTTACACCGATTTTGTTAAAGCGTTTGATCGAGTGCATCACGGATTACTCCTCCAAAAACTGTCTAAATTGGGATTTAACAGATCGTTTTTAAATTGGTTACAATCGTACCTTTCTAATAGAAAACAAGTGGTGTAAATTGGTTGCCATTATTCCGATTTTATTGATGTCATATCTGGCTTACTTCAGGGAAGTCATTTAGGTCCACTTCTTTTTAATGTCTTTATTAATGATTTACCAAAGGTATTTAAACATTCCCGTTGCCTTTTGTATGCCGATGATGTAAAGATTTTCCATTCCATTGGCTCAACTGCATTGCTTAGATCTGCAGTTGGATATTAATCGTTTCCTTACTTGGTGTACGTACAATCACCTAAAGTAAAATTTTTCTAAATGCAAAGTTTTTAGCGCAACTAAATTACGTAATGCCATAGTGTATGATTATAAATTCGATAGGGTTCATGAAGTTAAAGATCTTGGTGTACTTTTTGACTCTGAGTTAGACTTTAGAAACCATATTGACTATATTATCTCTAAAGGTAACTCCATGTTAGGTTTTCTCAAAAGGAACTCAGGGGTTTTCTCAGATGCGTATACTTTGAAAGCTTTATTTTATTCCTTAGTACTTCCGGTACTAGAGTACCTTAGCGCTTTGCCCTAAGGAGATTCAACTGGTCCGGTGATTTGCCGTCATATCTATCAAGGTGCTCTTTGATGGGAATGAAAACTTTAAGATGTCGCCGAGAAGCTCAGTGCGTGTTATTTGTTAGAGATATTATATCGCACCATATTAATTCCATAGATTTGCTTTCTTCCATATCTTTCTATGTTCCGAAAAGAATATTGAGGCATAGAAATGAGTTATTTTACATTCCCCCTCATAGGACTAATTATGGTCTCAATGGTCTCTTTTTAATTTTACATATATGCGGTGAAGTTGACATTTGCATGAATAGGGTAATTTTTAAGAGAATGGCACTCACTGTTATCGATCAGATGTAAAGTTATTTGTATATATATATTTTTTTTGTTTTTAGAATTAGATTAGCTTTTAAGTTAGGTTAAGTTTTTTTCTTGTAACCAGCAGATTTTTTTGTATCCATTGGTGAAATAAATAAATAAATAAACTTTGATTTCTTTGTGGTCACAACCGAGAAGCCATATTTTTACTTTTTCTAAGAAGACGGATAAAGACCTAAGAACTCGAATACAAATAGGAAGCCTATTAAGTAATTTACACAAGTGAGTAAAACTTTTTGAATAAAGTTGTACGAAAAGTGGACATGACGACAACATAAATTGAATTGCTACGCAGATTGCCGGAAATGGGGTTCTGCAAATAGCCACCTCTTATAAAACAAATTTTTAGAAACTTTAAAATAGTAAAAGTGTTTTAATAGTAGAATTTTCAATATTCAAACAAAACTATAGAACGAACTAAATGACTTGCAAATGCAAATACTTGGCGCAACAGTCCGTATGTGGTCCAGGGTCTAGCTTCTCGCTAGCATTCTTGTTGTACGTGAAACATTTTTTCACACAAATGGAAGGGACCTAGAATTTATAGCCATATCCGAAGGGCGAATTGAGAAGCTTTTTCGGACGTTTGTCAGACATTCGGGAGATGTGGACCGTGGAAATATTTTTTTTTTGTGTTTTCTGGGATTCTAACCTTGAACCTCCCGCTCAGCAATCCAACGCACTATCGAGCCACCGCGCACATAATTTCCTGATAGCGTATATTTGCAGGAAAACTGATGGCTGAAGTTTAGTTTATCAGAACTGAAGTGCACCAATTTAGTTTTGGCACTGACAACTAGCTTTGTTTCCCAAACGAAAAATCTCAGAAGGTGAACGTTTTGACTTATATCAGCACTTAAGTGCGAAGGATTATCTGATCGAAAAGAAATGCTAAGATCATCAGAAAAGCTGTAATTCTTTCTATAAAGGGTTGACTAAATAATATATGGATTAGGTACAATATGGTACCAAGAACAGATCCTTGTGGTACACCTAAGTTTAAAGTTTTTGAGCTATTAACAGAATTTCTATTTTTTTTTTATGTGTTCTATTCGTCAAGTAGGACTCATATGTATATAAAGCCACGAAAACCTGTACAATATAATTTATGTATTAAAAAGAACGCTGTGATTAACCATGTCAAATGCCTTATTGATATTTACGAAGAGTCCGGGGTAACATTTTCTATTATCCAGTGCTTTTTGTACATTTAAAAGAGCAAATACTCCAAGAGGGCATCTTTTTTGGGAATATCTTCTATAAAGCCAAATTGAGCAGAACTAATGAAATATATTTTTGCAAGACAAGCCAACACTTAACTCTTAACAGCTCTTTTAAAGATTTGTAATATTTTTTATCAACTTTTCTTCCTTTTTTGTGTATATTACATTGGCACACATAAATTATTATGGAAAATTCCAGAAAAAATGTAAAATGTAATGTAAGTTAAAAATGTAGGCAAGAATATCCATTATATTCAAAGCTATTTTCTTGATAGTGAGATTGGAAATACCATCATTACCAAAAGAATTTGAGAAAGTGGGTTGTGTCCTCACTAACTTGTTTATCTCCAAATCCTCGACATAGTTTTTCTTCCGTTCGTCCCAGTTTCCCCGTGATGACTCCCACCAGGGCAGATAGGCTTCTCCTATCCTTTTGCATAAGCCTGTTGGTTGTTCTTTTGTCAAAGTAGGGCCAAATACTTCTTGTGGTTGCAGAAGGGTTGCCTCCCTTAAGGCCTTGATCCCTGCTTCAAGCTTTAGTGTGCAAGGTGAGATGTTCACTCATAAGTCTATTTGATCTTGCCAATTCGTCTGCCTGGATTTGATTTCAGTAGCAGCAATCGCTTTTATTGCTGCCTGGCTGTCGATGAAACAGGTGATATCTTCTTGAGGTATTGCCCTCAATGCAGTCACGGGTGGCAATTGTCACTGCTAGGACCTTAGCTTGGAAAACACTGCTGTAGTTTGAGAAGCGCACTGATTTGGTTACCTGGGCCTCAACGAACAAGCGTCTCCAATTAGTCCGGCATTTAGTTAACTGCCTCCAGTTGCACACTCCTAGTTGGTTGAGATCCCTTTCTATTCGTGCGTGTTACCCAAGGCGAAGCCTTCTTCTAATTCGCTGTTCCTCAGGGTTTAATTTGAGGACTCTGCGTTCTGTCCCATTCACCGAAGTTGCGTATCCTTTTTTGTTGGCAGAATGTAGCATAGCTTACTCATAGACCCATTTTATCCAATTCTGTCTCTATATTTACGAACACGGTGAGTTCTGATAATAGTGTCAATATATCAGGTGACCAAGGAGTAGTAGGAAGTGTGTTTGCTTGTGATCTGGCCGGTGTAACTTCAAGATTTTTGAAAGATTACACCTCTGGTGTTGGGACATGAGTTTCGAACAATATTTTCAAGGATCATACTGAAGCGTTTACGTCTAAAAATATTTTTCGACATCAGAGTTCTCGCTTAGTTTATTACCGAGCTTGATGTAGCAACGAGCGTTTTCCATCGCCATCTTGCTCATATGGAAGAGATCGACATGAGTGGCATGGTTCTATACAGCTCGTCTATATACACGAATTCTGTCATAGGCTGTTTTTTACAAAATCTGCTGGCATAATATATTGGATATTGCTCTCCTCACTTTAGTTCGGTCAGGTGGACCAAGGCTTGGGCTATAATCGTCTATATTAAATGGCCTATTCTGCCTAACAGCGGTATACTGGTCTTCGGGCCAAGTAAGTATTTGTACTTGTATTTTTATTGCGGACATTTTTCATACATCTTGTCTAAGCTCGTTCAACTATTCTCTGGTTATGTCATCAAAACTCATTACTTCTTTCCTTCTGCCCGGGCCATCCCATTAGACTTCCTCAATGACACTGAAATTACGAGTAATGGGATTGACGATTATATTATATGCCACCACCGTGCATTCTGTATTGAATATCACGCATTCCTACGAATACATGTAATTCAACTCTCTGCTGCTCAATCATTCATTCCTGGTGACTGCAGAAGAAAAGAATTACGCAAGAAATGCACAAGAAGGAAAAAATTCCCAAGAGTGTAACAGAGTACACCGCTATAGAACACGAAAAGTAATATCTCCCAATTAGCACAGCAAATGTAATATTTATAAAGAAATCTCGACCCATAGTAAAACGTGGTCACGGCGAAGTTGGAGCAAAAAAAGAAGAAGTTGGAGTACGAGTAGCTAATCGTAAGCCACGGGGAATTTGTTGCAATGTCTACCGTCGTTTCCGGAAGAGGAAAGAATATGAAACTAGTTCGAACCCGCAGCATAGTTGGTCTGTACTATCACCAGCAGATGGTGAATTTGGGGAACTTTGGGGAACTATCGAAATGTATAAATTGTTCAGAGAGTGACAGATAAAAGTGGGTCACATGGCAAGACATTTTAACTTTTTTTTTTTTTTTTAAATCACTCCAGACCATCTAACCACACAGTCCTGGTCATTGTCCTGGCTTGAAAAATGTTAAATGTTACCGTGAAGAGTAACAAGGCAAAATATTGCAAATCTTAAACTAGCCAGCTTACCTATGTTGTCACAAAGAGAAGTCATTTGAAAAGATTACCTTTGAAGCACTTTTTATACCGCCTAGGCCAGATCTAGCTGAGGTTATAGACCAGGTATACTAATGAATCCACACTCTTCAGAGATCACACTCGGATTCTGGGAAGATTGCTACAAAAGATTATCCATCGGGATCTAATGCAAATTCAATCAGTACACCAGTGATTTCCCCGAGCCCAAACTTACCCAAAGAGTAATGGGGAGGTAAGGCTCTCACACAAAAACAGAAGGTTCGTCAAGAACCAAAGCAATTACGCGACTCAAAAGGAAAGATGGCGGCAACGAAGAAAATAGTGCTGAACCCGGATGTACATATATATTTGCAGACACTTACTATGCGTGTTTAAAGGAAGGAGTATTTTCAAACCAGTGGAAGAAGTGTAACTTGGTCTAAAAAGCAAGGGAAAGAATCTCCCACGGGACCCTTCATAGGTCATTGTGTATTTTGGACACCATGGGTAAAGTGCGGTTGTTGAAGCAGAAGACTCGCAGCTCATCAATATGGCTTTCGAAACGGATGCTATACAATCGACCCTTTTAATAAAATCAAATGCACAGCAAAAAAAGCCATCCAAGACGCACGATGGAAGTGTAGCAGTAAAAAAATACCACGCGAATCCCACGATGATCAAAACTAATTGGTTTTGCTAGCCGTCGTTATAGTACCAAAACTCATAGAAGAAGTGGAGCACGATTATAATGGGGGCCTAAGAGAGCTTGCGAATGAAAAGACGGAAGTAGTATTAATAAACAGAAAGACTATAACGTTACCCGTCGGTGACTATGAGTGTTTTCCAACTCAGAATTAGTGTACTTTCTCGTAGTCATCGATGCAAGCCTTACCTTTAAAATACACATACAGTACACAGCTAACACGGCAGCAAAGCCAACCGCTACTTTGGCATTGAAGATACTGAATATTGAGGGACTGCGATATAGGGAAAGACTGTTCATAAGAAAAGTCGTGTCGTCAATAATACTGTATAGGTTCCTAATTTGGGCCAGCGCTAAGGAAACAAAAGCATATAAAAGAAAAATATACGCAGCTTATCGAATCAAGATTAAATAGCGCTTTCCAAACCACGTCCTATGAGGCAACGTTAGTTGCAGTGCTATCGATCTACTAGCACAAGAAGTGCAAGAGAAGAGAAGCAAAAAAATGCCGCCATTAACGACAACGCCAATCGACAGCCAGACTCTCCCAAGAACGACAAGTTTATGGAATTGGCAGTATAGATTGCTCTGCAAAAGGATACATAAAATTACATCCAACATCAAAGCTTGGATCAACAAAAAGCATGGCGACTTAAGCTTCTATCTGCCGTAGTTCCTTATAGGACATGAATACTTTAAGACATATCTTCACACGTTTGAATATGACGCTAACCCAGATTGTCCAACCTGCCCTGAAACAATTGAAGACGCTGATCATATCATGTACCTTTGTCCACGTTACGAGGCGAGAAGATACAAAACGAGAGATTAAGCGGCCAGGAAACGCTCATTGCCCACTATCGCTCGTGCTGTATGTGTGGTTGCACCGACCATGTGGTGTTCGTCTTTCGTAAAGTGGCAGAGCGCTTCGTGAGAAATGGAAAATGGAAGCGTCATGGACAACATTTAGAAGTTAGCCTTACAATGATAGTATCCGAGCTCCCAGCATGTTCAACCACCCGCACATACATACATATATAGACCAGGTGATGCAAAGAGACAACACCATAACGGTGAAGAACTCAAACCACACGTCAAATCTACAATCGTCGTGCACGAAGACATCAACTTCTTGAACTCCAACCTCAGTACCTTCCAAACTCATTTTGCGACCAAAAGGCGAACTTTTAAAGCTCAACGGCACATCTTCCTGACCTACTTTTAAGATGTAGATTATCCAATTCAGGAAAAAAACGGAATAGTAACATACTGCTATGTAGCTTACAATAACGCAATTAGAATTGTGACAGAAAACTTCTGATGAATTTATACGCAATTGGCGGTCTGCAGACAACCGCTGATGTTTGTACTTTCTACTTGTAGATCTTGAAGTCTTCCAAGAAAATTCACTGCAAGATGTCCAATTGTGTGGCCCTTCATCTAGTTGCTACTGGTGGTTCTCTGCGATATCCACAGCCACAGCAGTATTCCGTTCTTTATCGAACCAAGCCGTTTTTTTTTTACTCACCTTTCCAATGATTGACAGAATTACCATATGTACATACATAAATACAGTCACTGGCAAAATTATTTGCACAATGCAATGCTTACACCATATCATTTCAATAAAGTTGTATATCTTTTGAAAAATTCAATATTTCAGTTATGTTCTTGTTTATTGTCAATCTTTTAAGTCATCTTGAAACGGTAAATAAAAAAACAAAATCAAATTTCTAACAGTAAACGTTAAAACCATAGAAAAGAAAGTGGCAAAAGTATTGTTACAACACTAAACACCGGCAAAATTATTTGCACAAGTACAATTTACTTCTGCTTACGCTTCTGAAAGCCGAAAATGAAATTTTTTTTTACATTGACGCAATGGTTTTGAGGGCATAGCATTATCTAATAAGTTGTGTTTCCTCCTTTTGCCGCAATAAGTTCTGCGAGGCGCCTTGGCATTGAGCCTATCAAATTTTGAATTTGCTCTCCCGGAATAGTACTCTAAGCTGTTATAAAATCCTTCCATGTTTCATCTGCAGATCTTCCAATGTTTTGTGGAATTTTGGACTTCACAAGATGCCATTTCCTATTACCTAAATGTAAGCCAGGGCTTTGTGGAGGCCATTTTAAAGCAACTTGTCCTACTTCTGTTAAAAACTTTTTAATGTTCCAGGCAGCGTGTATGGATACATTATCATGTTGAAGGATGAAATCGCTCCCAATGAATACTGAGGATACCACTAGTGCAACATCATTTAGTATCTTTAAATAATGTGACTGTGTCATATGGTCAGAGCACCGCATAAGTGGTCCCACACCACAATACGATATGCATCCCCATATCATAATTTGACCTCCTTTGGAATGCTTTGGTTGGTTGGTTTGGTTGCTTTATGGGTTGTTTGGATATTTTAGAAATAAAATTTTCGACCATAGCTGCCATCCAAAGAACAAGCAGTCACGTCGGTTCAGAGCACACTTCTCCAAACAGCTGCTAGTGTGTTAATATGCTCCCTAGTAAATTATAGCCTCAGCTGCTTATTTCTTGATGTTATTTGGAGTTTTTTTTTGTATGAAGTTGGCTTGAATTTGGGTTTTCTTTAACCATATTCGTAACGTTCTTTCACTAATATTGTTCTCACGATCCTTGTTTAGATCCGTTAATACTAAATAATTTCGAGCCTTTTCACGTGGGTTACTTTTAAAGGAATAATAATTCAGCGGTCTTCCCTTTCCGAAGTAACCTTTTTTCTGCTTCTACGGGTTCGGTTTTTTACAGTTCCATGTGTTTTTTGTTTCCCAATTTTGTAATAAATTGTTCTTTGACTGCAGTGATATTTTGCCGAAAATTCTACTTCCGAAACACCGGTTCCAAACTCTGCAACAATAGCCGCACGTTTCTCCGTTGATAATTCCCTAGTTCTAGCCATTTAAAAGTTTTAGAAATTGGCTGAAGGAAAGACGCTAAACTACTAACAATGACTAAGCGATTTGATTTGAAAAGTCGAAGAATTTAACTATGGATACATATCCAGAACAGTTAATTGCATTTGTGCAAATAATTTTGCCGGTGTTTAATGTTGTAACAATAATTTTGCCACTTTCTTTTCTATGGTTTTAACGTTTACTGTTAGAAATTTGATTTTGTTTTTTTATTTACCGTTTCAAGATGACTTAAAAGATTGATAATAAACAAGAACATAACTGAAATATTGAATTTTTCAAAAGATATACAACTTTATTGAAATGATATGTCGTAAGCATTGTATTGTGCAAATAATTTTGCCAGTGACTGTATGTACGTACGTACAACCCTTTGTCGCGGAGTTATCTAAAAAAAAATACAATTTTGTCATAAGACTTATTCCAATACTTTTATATGATTTGCACCCATGCAATATTTTTTGATAAATTACAAACCACCGACTGTTCTACCCTATTAACGTTGGGCATACAAAAATTCCAAATAAAGAATGTGAACATGAGACACAAAGAAGTATGCCATCACTCTTCCAGCACCAACGAGTTCCATCTCTTAATTCATGAAATTCCAGAATACTCCTGCTGCGTTATTACATTGTGGGTGAAGGGATATGATAATAGGAAGAATTAAGATGAAAATGCCTTTTGGTTAGGGGTGTGAAAATTACGAAAAAAAGAAGGATTACGAGTGACAAAAAAGAATACTTACATAAATAAATGTGTAAAGTATGTAACCGCAATTCCTATAAACGGTTGCAGGTAAAAATGTTTGCAAAAAAGGTTGTGGACAATGTTTAATAACCTTAAACATCCTTAAATGCCTTGAGGAAACAGACCAAATTTTCTTTTTTCAAATAGTTGGAAAGATCCCTTTTGGCAAAATGAGTTTTTAATAAATTCAATTTCTATATATCTATACACATTATGTAGATATGTACATATATATGAGTATCTAAGCACATCTGCTTGCTGCTTCTTTAGCTCTTGAGGCAATGGAGTCGAGTTTAAGTTTGTCACTTCCCCACTACGGTGCATTTCCTTCTTTTTCACGCGATATTGAACTTCTAGCTCGGTTCTCTTATCTTCTGAGGCCGCTGCAATCTAAAACTTGTTTTCTGTACGCTCAGGGATCAGTCTACAGGTGTCTGCATAAAACCATGTGCGGTGATTTGCCTTTTGCCGATGTAGGTGGTCTCGGAATTGTTGGCACACTTGAGGATCTCTGAATCTGTGTTTTAGCGGTTGCTATTGACAGATGCAGTACGAAGGTGTGCATCATAGGTACATATCTATGTAAATTAAATCAATATATAATAAAAAGGTCTACACAATTCATTCTTTTATAAAAGAGAGCTTGTGAAAATATATGTAAGCACATTGATTGAAGCATTTTCTAAATCCTTCCGTAAAGTCTCCCTTTCCTTTATGTATTTCTTAATCTCTTTGAGGAGCATAGAGCGCTTACAACTTTTGGTGTTCTTTATGTCTGACTTATGTATGTATGTAGTCCTGTTTAGCCCAGGGATTTATCTAGTCGATAATTTATTAATGGATGATTCGAAGTCCAATGGACTGGTATGGATAAAGAAGTATATATTGACTAAAGGTAAAGAGGGGAGGGAAACATTAAATAAGTGGCACTCTCATCAATTGAATCACTAAAGTCTACAAAAAAAACTCTTATAAAAGTCATATTTTCTATGTGGGCTGACATTCGAAAGTTTTATGTTTTTTTAATTTAATGTTTCCGACTCAGCTGCATATGTATCTAGCCAGAGTTTAATGTAAATGCTTAGAATTCTCTTCCATCTAATCATATTTCTTGAGCTAGTTGAATTGTTCAAACATGAGCGGCAAAGTGATGCCTTATTAAACTCTGCACATTGCTGACTAGAATCACGTCGGTTTTTCCAAGTCAGAGTAGCATTCATACTTTCTATTATTTTTATTATTATTGTTTGAAAGGATATGAGGCATACAACTTGCCAATACTTCGACTTTGTGTGTTATTACTTTAGGTCTATGGTTCTGTTACATAGAATTTTGATCCTTCATTAGGTTTAGTACCTAAAGGAACCTGAGTAGATTATAGATTGTTTAAGAGGTAGTATTAGGTCACCTTATCACTGTGGCCACAATGGGCCTATTGTGATTTCCTCTGACCTTAAAGCTCACTAAATATGCCCGATTTGATGATAAATTCTACTACGCTTTAGAGTGAGCTTGTAGATAGGTCTTCCGCTTTAAGGTAGAATTTACCCTAATAACAATGACGTGTTCTGATTTGACAGTTACAGTGACATGAGATGTGTTCGGCTGATTCTTTGTCTTCGTTGCACATTTTGCAGGTGCTGTCTTGAGCTATTCCCATAGCCATTCGATGTTTTTTTCATTTGGCAGTGGCCTGTAAGGAAGCCTGTAGCTATGCGAATCTGACTCCTATTTAATTATAAGAGTTGTTTCGTTCTTTTGGGGGAAATATTTGGCAGAAGGATTTTGGCTTGTCTGTTACCTTCAGTTTCCGTCCAGGAATGGTTCGCTTTTTCTTTTAGCCAATTTTTGATACAGCTTTTTGCCGTACTCACTGGTAATCCACAGAATGGTCTTGGCATTATAAAATTTGCCGCATCTTGCAAGCTCATCTACGTGTTCATTACACATCTATGCCCTTGTAATGAAGGACCCACATGATTGTGATGTTATTGTGATCAGTTAGCTGCTTTAGGATGTTTAAGTAATTCCAGGTAAGTTTAGGGCCGAAAACTCCCATCTGTGTATTATATTGAATGAGAGTAGCTCGGTTGTTCGGTTGCTCCACTTGTCACGCTCTAGGATCTTTATTATGAAAACGGGGGTTTAGATTTATTGCAAAGTATGGGAGCTTGCTTAGGATTTTTAGATGCCCTTTGAGATTTAAAATTTAATTAGAGGTGAAGTTGTGTAGCGGTTATTATCCCTTCAGATTTCTGGAATCTGATATGGAAGCTATAGGAGAGCTCCTAATGTAGTTGTCGGGCAAGATCGCTCAGCACCTCTACTGCCAATCAGTGATGGGTAATTTAAATTTTAATTAAATTACTTGCACACGTAATTAGCAAGTAATTTAATTACATTCCAATTACACAGTAATTGTAATTCAAATTCTAATTACAATTACAGGTAATTGCAATTAATAATTACAATTACAGCATGTAATTAGAGAAGTAATTAAAAGCATTAATTAAATATGTAATTAAGTTATTTTTTCCATATATTTAGTTTATAAACAAAAAAAACATTTCAAACAAGAAATTCTGAGTTAGCTTTGAGAAGAACTAGCTTCTCAAAGTTGTCATCAGAAAGTTTGTTTCGATGAGGGGCATTAATTATGCCCGGAAATGAAAACAGTCTTTCTACTGGAGCGGAGGAAGGTAGGATAGAATTATACTTCATAAAAAGCTTTAATATTTTTGGATATTTTTCCAACGATTTCAAAGATACGTCCCGATCTGTGAGGTATGTAAGGACTTCAAGCTCCTCTGCTGTAGATGAGGCACTCGGTGTCAGTTGAAATAGTTGATCTTCCTTAGTACCTGTTAAATTTGTGTGTTCTGTATAATTTTCTGGATTTTAGAGCTAAATCAATTTACCATCATTTCCGTAATCAAAAAATTTTATGTTTTCTGGTAGGTTTTCTTCGTCAGGGACTGAGTCAGTTGGGATGTTGTGCGCAATATATGTTATAAAATTTTTTTTAACATCCTCTAGACTTTTACCCGACGTTAGTTTTAAAATATTTAGACACTTCATCTTTATTGTCGGGCAAGTAATTGCTGCTATTATTGCAAATCTACGCATCAACGCTCCCTCCATCGCCCCAATTTCCCTAGTCAAGTGTTTTAAACAACTTGTAGTGGCAATTTTTCGGAATTTGACCTTGAGGGAGACTATCAATGGTATCAAATAGCCATAAAATGTATTGTTTCCACCCTGCAATAACTTAATGCACTCAGCTAGAGGCTCCATTATTGTACAGTATTCGTCTAAATACTCCAAATCCACAGCCGTGAAGTTTGCTATTAAGAGCTTGTCGCATAGCTCACCGAGCTTCTCTTTTGCCCTTAATATTCTACTTATAGCGTTAAATGTAGAGTTCCACCTTGTAATGACAGGATAGCTGAAGGAATATCCCGTTTGGTGTAAGCCAAATGATCATGTCACAGCTCCTAATTTGCGATAACGCGATCGAAAAATGCGAAAAAATTATTTTCATATTTGAAGAATATGGAACTGAATATGATACAGACAATGAAGATGATATCATTGATATGGAGGGGTATGTTAAATATTTATAATGCAGATTGTGTGAATTCATAAAAGTGTATTATATTTTAACATTTCAGAGATCTTTATTACACATAATGAATTGATCGAAAATAGTGACAATTTTTAGTACCAAAATAATACTTTGTACTTATGTACGTACGTACATACATATACTAAATATGAAATTGGAATACATGAAGACGCAGGAACTATGAATTTTATTTTGTGTGTTGTTCTTTATCAATTAAAAAAAATAAAAAACATGTTTAATTTTACGATATTTATCATGCTTTTATTGTGTCTTAATTGCACAAATTTAATTACATTTTCAATTACATGTGTAATTGCAATTAATAATTTCAATTACTTGTAATTGTAATTGAAAACTTTAATTACAATTACTGTGTAATTGCAAAGTAATTAAATTACTCTACAATTACTCATCGAAGTAATTAATTAATAATTTAATTACACAAGTAATGATTACTACCCATCACTGCTGCCAATGCAGACTAGGAAGGTAGGAGTGGTGGATCCCGTACGTGGAAACCTAATTATAGCTGGGATGCACCACAAAATCGTCAAAACTAGTTATATTTTAAGTATGAATATAACTGAATGTATTATTATATGTATAGCGGTATTAGAACCAACCAATTGGATGAATTCTCCAATTCTTTTTCCAGGTTACTCTTAAAAATCGTCAAAAATGGGGATTAAGGCACGTTGTCTGATCCTCGCTATGGTCGGAAATCTACAGAGAAAGTGCAATAAAGATTCCTTTATTGTCACTGTACCTACAGATGGCTTGGCTGCATAATCTCCTATCGTCCAATAGCCTATCCCAATAGCTGCAACTCTTGCAATATCTGGTGTTGATCTGCTTAATAGCTCGTTTGTTTTTTGTTTGTTATAGATGGTCTATGATGTGCAGTTAGTAAGCCTATTCCATCTGAGGATAGCTACCTGTAAACAGTGGTGGTGTATATTGCCCTTAAGGACTCCTAACGGGTCATTGACTCTTTCCGTAAAGAGCACCCTATCCTGGCCAACTCGTCTGCTCGTTCGTTTTGCTCAAAATGACACCTGAATAATGGTCGTAATTGATTTGCAACATAAGCAATTGCCTCATTTTTGGCATTCCTCTACGAGTTTGGATAATCTAGTAGCCGCAATCGAGGCTAATCTTTGGACTTTTTGTAGTGCATTCTGGGCGGTTGTTTATTTGACATTTTCCCATGGAATTAGTGATGTTCGTCAGAAATACTTTACTAATACTTGGGAGATTAATTGATGTCTTTCTTGTGAAGAGGATAATATTAGGATTGTCATGGATTCCCTCAAGTTGACACTATTCCCACACTTCATCTAGGCCATTCTACATGAGTGCCACTAATTATTATTATTACTAATTCATTTGCATAGCCTTGGCTTATATACGGAGTTGTTTAGGTTATTTAGTAGTCGGTCAGTAACTATTGATCATAATAGAGATAAAAGTACACACCAGAAATAGTCAGGCTCAAAAGCATGGCACAGATACATTTATCTACGCCTTTTGCAGCTGGTCTTTGCATGCAGGCATGGAAATAATGAGTATGTGAACTCCGATATGGGGGTCTATTATTTTCTGCATTACCTTTAGATTAAATGATGTCAGGCTTATAAGTCTAAAGGATTTTGGATCCCATTTGATCATCGCTTACTTAAGTACTTACATATGTATATGTATACTTATCGGGCTTCCGTGATGGCTCTCTGTCTAAGACACTGCCGACTTCTATCACTTAGATCCCGGGCTGCCAGTCATGTAGACAAAGCGTCTTGATCCGCAGTTGCTTTAGTTTTCCTTGTCGTCTCGGACCTGAGGGCTGGGATTCGAAGACACTTCTCGCTGGAACGTTTCCGCCCATTCGATCGATGTAGCTGAGTCAGTGTAACCTGTCGTGAAATCAGATCTACACTGGTGTGTAAGTGTCCTGCCAAGATAAACCAACGGGGTTAGAACAACAGAGTCAAAGCAGACCTGACCAGATCACGTGGGAATAAAGGGAAACAACGCAGCCAATGAACTAAAAAGGAAAGGCGCAAACCACGATTTTTACAATTCGGGAAGAGCTATTGAAAGAAGAAGACTGCAAAAGAACGAAACTTTGGGAGAAACTCTCAAAGCTAAAGCAGGCCAAAGAGCTTTTCGGGAAACCGGAAAAGAAGTAAAGTCTGTCTAAACATTAAGAAAAACTGGTTTCGCATTTCTACAGACTTTCTAACGAGTCACTGTAAACTTAACTAACACCTCAGGAAACCGGGTATACATAGAACAACGCAGACTGCAGGTATTGCGAAGATGTTGAGGATTGTGGAGCACTAATCCACAAAAGAAGGAAAAATCAGCATGTCTATCAACTATCAAAAGAAGATCTACCATCGTTGGATTCACTCCAGGTACTCTGGTTCATCAAAGAAATTGGTTTGGATGAGATAAAGTATTATCTCCCAACTAGAGCTCCAAGTTGGGGAGCGCAATAGATCTACAAGGTCGCAGCTCGCTTACACCCACCCCTTAATAGAATCTACAATGTACTTTTTTCATCTCCTCATATAGCTCCTGCAATTTACAAACTTCTTTATAGTTTTCAATTTGATCAAAAACAAACTGTCACAACTTTCAATCAAATCCTTCTGAGTTCACCAGACAAGGGCGGTAGAAATCCAAAATTCAATGAATAAGGTAGACTAGCTGAGAATTCTTCTTAGCTGAATAGGTAGTTTTTCTCTGTTTGTTTGTTTATTTATTTATTTTTTTTTACGTTTACTTGCAGGGCAAAATTGTGTCATAGAAACACATATCAGCGAAAAGAATCCCTTTGCCTACAGGACTGCAATGACGATAGCTGACGAGAGTCTGTTGGGAAATCCTTCTTAGGTTTCAGGTGTCTTGATGTCTACAACTACTGTCAAGTAAAAGGAAATGATGTAAAAAAAAAAATAAAAAATCTCGCACGCGTCTCAGCTTTTTTCATTTTCTTTAAGTAAAAAGGACATGATAGGCATGAGTGCTCCTGTTACTCCTTGTTTCTTTAATTTTTTTTCCTTTTTTGATTGACATCACAGTTATTGCGAATAAATTTATGCCGAAGCATTTAATTTTCATTGTCATTTCGATGTAGTAGTTGTTGCTTGTCCTTGTTTTTTTTTTATTTTTTTTGTATTGTTACAATGGAAATCAACATAAAGTAAGGATGCGATAGAGGGTAGGGGATGAAAGGAAACGTTCTTAAATTATGTAATTTAAATTTGAATCCATGGATTGCCATAATACTCGTGCATTTGAATTGGTTAATGTGTGAAAGTGTTGGTACTTTTATATAAGGTATTTATGTTATAACATGGTGATGACTTTGAGAATTCAAAGGGTCTAAGTAGGAGGTGTCCGTTTCAAGGAGAAGTTTCGTTCTATTGAAATTTTTGTGCGAACTCATTGAAATTCGTCCGTGATGACGATGAAATTAATTTTTGCGATAGTGAAAAGTTTTTTAATTTAAATTCCTTTTCGAAGTGATTAAGGTGTTATCGATTGTTGTGCTATTGCAGGACTCATTCAGTTTTTGATAATTGAATGAAATTTTAAAGTGCTGGAGTTTGAAAAATAATTGTAGAAATTAAAAGGTGAATGGAAATCCTGATTTGAACCATTTAAAGTGAAATTATTCGTCGTGTGCATGTATATGTACATATGTAGATATATCACTGCCAATGGTATTTATCTTCCCTTAGTATACATACATATGTTGGGCATTTACGCGTTAAGTGGTGTTTATGGTGTCGATTTAAACGTGTGCTTCAAATGAGTCGGCCTTTTTTTCATTTCATCAACGATTATTTCGGCTGTCTTTAGTTGCGAATGCCTGTTGCAATCAATAACAAAGACCGAAAAATTTATTCGCAGGAGATCGATAAATCAGATGACTGTACGGTTTGGACGACCAAGCAATTATACTCTGTTACTCTAGTAGAATATATTTATCTAACCAAACAATGCGTTCCCACACTAGAGTTCTTTAGCCCAATTTAGACATCCAAAAGCATAAAAAAAAAGAATAAATACTTATAGAAATGTTTAAGCTTCATGAATTAAGAAGTCTTACTTTGGCTTGGTAATTCATCATTTAAACTATATACATATGTTGTACATACAGTTTGGAAAAAAATCTCCCACTCAACCAAGAAGAATCTCCATTTTGCCCGGTTCTAAGCTAACTTCTTTCAAGTGCATACTTCAATTGAGATCCTTTTTCTACCTGTGCGTTCTATATACTATAAGAGATCTACCATCTCTTCTTCTGCCTTTTGTCATCGGATTTCAGCCGAAAAATTACGGGCTGTGGTGTAGGTGTCTTATTTAATTTTTATTAATTTACTCAAGCTTAATACAAGCTATGCTTAAGCATATGTAGGTGTACTTACTAAAAACTAAATTGAAAAATGTGGGAGGAGAGGCAGATGAGGTGTAACAGAGAAGTGAGTTTCGAAATATCAATTCGCTCTACTTATCCCTACCATTCCAATGGGTTATTTATTTTTAGAATTTGCGTACCACTGCATAGCTTGAATAATTTTTTATTGAATCTTGTCGTCTATCTATGCCTTTTGAAGAACTTTATGCTAAGGTCCATATTTCAGCGCCGTAAAAAATGACTAGGGGGTATAGCGCCTTAGCAGGATTATTTTTCGTTCAAATTTTGTACTGATATTGTTGCCAAAGGTATACAAAACTGTTTCTATAGGGGCCTTCATTAGCACGCCTGGTTTTATTCTAAATGTCCTTCTGAACCTTTCTTTTTGATGTAATGAACTGTACACTTAAAGACATCTTTCGTCTAAAGAGACAGTTCCTGGTACCATCCGCATTAGAGTTTCAGTGATCTTGCGCGAGATTTGCCCTGTGATGCAATGACATCGAAATCTTATTTCCATAAATCTACACTGTCGCCTTTCATCTGACGCTAGAACGCTAAACCGGAGAAAAAGCGCCGTCGTAACTTCAGGGACAGTACTGACAAGGGTCAGGTGCAAATATCTTCATGGGGACGGGAACCATCACACTCCATTCGATGTAATTCCAATCGCTATGCACTTTATTGTGAAGAAAATGTGAATAGGAAGGAGCAGATGCTTTACGCTTTTACCGCTTACAATAGTATATGAACTCAAAATCGGTCTGAATTTCTTCGAAAAACTAAATTCATTGCAAATATTCTGCACGGTTTACCCGCGACGGTCTGAATTTCAGAGCTAAGCTCGATCATTTCCCGGCTAAACGGGACAGTATTTTTCCCGGGATGTGGACTTTTTTCCAATAATAATTGCCTACTGTAAAAATCGTTTAATATTTACCAATTACTGGAAATTGCGGATCAAATTTCAATCGAATATGCGTAGCTCAGTCAACCTTTTCTCGAATACTATAAAGATTCTACTCTTCAGACAGAAATGGAGACTATTGCAAAAACATATCTACAAAGATTTTGACGCGATAGCTTACCTAATTGTCCAGTTCGTTGAGATCAAGAGGAAGACATGGAGCATTCAAAGTTCCATTTCAGTCGCTTCACTTCTTCTTCTTCTTATTCTCATTTATCTGCCGTCGATCCTCCTTCTGAGGGTTCTTGTTAGACATTTGAGACGCATTAAGACGTTCAGGTCAACAAGAGATACCTCATCCGGTCCCACATGAATGCTGAAGTTCACCCAGCTGTGCTCGCGCACTTCCGAGTGGATACGCATGGATAGACGGATTTGGCATACGCTCATCGTTAGTTGACTACTACGTAGCTATCCAGGGGGCACCACGTGGAGGTGATGATGCGACATTTTGCCCAATCCATTTTAAAGAAGTCACATGACAGATCTTCAAAAGACTATGGGACAGTAAGCATTATCCATCATTATCATAAGCAGACGGATGAATTAAGTATCAACTAAATTGATTTTAATAGCCGTTTAACCCTTAGATTTGCACCGTAGAAAATGCCACTTAAATAAACGTCAAAATAAAGCTGATTAACATTAAAACAATTTAAATTAATTATTATTTACCAACGCTGATGTTCTGAAATATTATGATTATTGTATACATATCTACGTCTGTAAATTACTTTTAAATTTATCAGCGGTGATAACAACCAGAATTTAATCTTTTCCTTTGCTTCTAAAATCTCTCACCTCATTGTATGCCTCCAGCAGATAGATTATTCCACTGACGTAAATTAATCAATTATTCGCAATCACCTTTCACTGCAAAGGACTTCTCATTAAATCCATCAAGTATTCTACTACAGGGCATACAAAACTCCTATACGAAACTGATAGCTTTGTCGCATAATTGCTTCATTCTCACTCTTGTCAAGCATGACATAATTTCCCACACTACACCACAGTAGTTAAACAGTATTACAGAGATAAGAAAATGCCAATCACCGCTTCTAAATGTTATCTACCGCGCACCGCACCGACTGCCTCTGTCATCGCCCTGAAACTCTATCGGGTAAAGCCAGCTACATATCTGACGAAAATGAAATTTCCCCAAAATAAATAAACTCCTTATATCTAGATACCATTTAATTAGGAGATACTCCCATGAGCTTTTCCATTCGGTTCGAGCCAACGCAACGTTCCATGTACCGTCATAGAAAGCAGGCATGATTTCCAGCAGTCCCCAACAGTTTAGCTAAATGATGACATAGTCGTTGAAATGAAACAAAGAATCTTATCAAAGAATTAATTCTTTTTTGTTTTTTTTTCGCCATTAGTTATCTAATTGGCAGATCAGGAGTAAATTCTGCTCGTGCAAAAAGAAAAAAAAAACATTTTTGGGATTTAATATAATAAATCCTTCGCTGTCAATGTGCAGTAAATAACGTGTTCAAATACTGAATAGATAGGGTGGGTGTTTATCCGATGACAGTTGAAACAATTACCCTTGGAGAGGGGACCTTAAAATGACAATGAAAGGAAACATCAATAAATCTGTGGGCTGTAGGGTGTGGCTTAAGTTCGCAACGTTGTCGGTATTTAAATCAATTAGGATGTAATTGAACCTCGCCTTTTTTGAGGATTTCATCACTTTTCCAAATTTTGGCAAATGATTTTAAAATAAGTAATAAGAAAAACTTAAATGAATTCTTTGTTTGTAAAGATTAGAACACCTAGAACAAACATGTACACACATACATACATATTAGTACATATGCATGTAAAAATATTGGTAGTTGAGGAAATCCAAGAGACTAGCATGGAGGAAAAACTGCGAAATATTGAGTCTTTTCCAGTCGCAGCTCATCTTCAAAAGGCTCTTTCGAAGGAACGTTCCAATGGAGTGGGGTTTCTCAGCAAAGCTGATGGTACATACACCTATAGCCGAAGAGAAACTCTGGGGATATTTTTCGAGGTTAATTTCCCGGTCTCGATTATCTTATATGTATGATAACACATGTCTTACTAGCACCACGTACGATAACAATAGCAGAGTCAATAGGTTGTCTGGAAAATTGGTAAAAAAAAAAACTGCTCAATCAAGAAAATATTAAGTTGCCAATTGGCTCATTTAAGCACTTCAAGGCACCACACAGAGATGACGTTTTACCAGCCTTTATTCAAAAAGGTGTTGATTACATTCTACCCGCCTTGGTAGCTCTATTTAGGACAAGCTTCAATCTGGGATACATTCTACTTGCTGGGAGTTAAACGTGATCTCTATCCCCAAGTTACGTAATAAGCCCAGTGAGCTACCTTAGTCACACCGACCAATAAGCTTAACATCGTTTTTCATAACAACCATTGAAAAACTGCTATACGTAAGATGCATTCTTGAGAAAAAAATATACCTCTTGTTCTCGATTTGCAGAATGCGCTCTGCAATATTTGATCAGTCAAATAAAAACCGCCTACCATTCCAAACAAATACATGTCCATTCTTTGACATCGAAGGTGCTTTTGACAATACCGGTTATGATTCTATTACTAGTGTCATGAGACGCAGAGGAATCGATTATCCAACAACCAGATGCGTTAGGACCGTGCTGAATAGTTGCATTATAGCATCCACTTTAGGAGCGGTTTCCGCAGACGGTTTATCTAGCAAAAGGCAGCGTCTTCTCACCTCTACTATGGTTTCTAGTTTTGAATGACCTACTAGTAAGACTAAATAGCTAAAGTTTTAGTGCTATATACTACGACCATGAAAATGAACCTTGGTACAATTTTTCCGACGAAGTGTAATATCAAGGAATTGTGCTCGATAAGAAACTTAACTGGAACTCCTATATTCAAATCAATATTGCAAAGGCAATCAAATCCATGTGGAGCTGTCGTCGGGCTGAGGTCTATCTTTAAACTGACTTTACACGATGGTGGTTAGACCCATCCCGGCTAACTCATAGTCGACGAAAGTCAAGGAAGTTACAGCCATTAATAAGCTTAACAGGCTTTAGAGACTAGCAGGCATTTCTGCCTGACGGCAGTTATCGCATTGTCAGCCTCACCCCCCACATATACTGGTTTTGTCAAAAACTGGCGATGCGTAGTGCGGTCAATCTCTGAAAGATAGATGAAAATACACCTTGTGATCATGGAACTGCTGCACATGTTCTTCAATCTAAAAATTCTCAGATTTTCAACTTTATGCGAAAATCTATTTGCTTGGGCAGAAGGCTTGAGATTGAAATCACTAGCCGAGACTCATAGACCACTGGCGAACCCCTACCCAAGCTGTACGCTATAGAAATATGCCCCAGTATCAACCTGAACTCAGGCATTGAAGGTGCCACCACCAATATACTCAGGGACAATCAAGCTTCGCTGAGGAGCTCTGAACTACCACTTGACTGGTAACGGCACACAAAGGAATCATATGTTATCTTTTTTTTTTTTTTTTTTATAATTTACCCGCACTCAAGGGGATATGAACACCCTTTTAATGTGTATACACAGTGCGGGCGTTGAAGGAAGATAGAGAGAGAGAGAAAGAGATTGGTGTAGTGGTTTGAAACTCAGGTGTATTAGGTTTCACGCATTAGCTCCAGGGGTGGGTGTCCAGATAACTGGGGAGGTTGTTTGATGTCATTTATTTGTTTTGTCTTCGCTTCTGATTCACAGTATTTTTTTCCCGATCAACCTGATGTCATAAGCATATCAATCATCAACAGAGCGAACAATTTCTCCAGCCATATGACAAACCTACTGCCAGTGTTATGCCTTCGCAGTAGTGTTGTCATAAGCTTTCGCAATTGTTCGGACTGCCTCTTATCATATAATGCTTGCTGACATCAGGGATTGAACTGTGAACCATCAGCTCGACAAACGATGACGATGACCACTACACCATTGCCACCCCCAAAGATGCTCAGCAGGGGATTTCTCTGGTGAGGAACGATAAGTTGGCGGAAAAGTTTAAAACGCGTTGTCGCTATTATCACTGCCTTCCGAAATCTTCTTGATTGTTGTCTTAAACGTCCTGACCATTCTGTCTGCAGTACATTGGACTCACTTTCGAATATGCTTCTATGACGATAAGCCACATATTTCCAAGAGAAGACCAGCATAATCCAAGTGTACTCAATCCTAAGGCAAGCTGAGGACTGGTCAATCGCTGGCTAATCGTTGACAACTGGCTGAGGTTCTTTCAATGTCTTGGTCAATTCCACGCCACCAGCAATACCGCCGCGACGTCTACGATTTGCACCCCAATGGCCGTGGTGCAACATTACAAGAACCTTTTTTGCAAGGCGGGTGGAACCACAACTCTCGAATGCGCAGACTGTAAAATAAAAACGTTAGCACAAACATTAAGACATGATTTTCTGAAAATAAGCCAAAATGACATTATGATCTTCATTGCTTCTGGTAATTTTGGCGGGCCAACTAGACATATTGTACATATGTACATATTTATTTAAAAAAGTCTTGAATTGTTTTGTGTTTCACAGACGTTTCAGCGACAATGATTGGTGGAAACTCTTCCAGTACCGCAGTGTCCAATATTTCAACCAACTCGTCTTTTTTTTCCTCGTCAAATATTCCATCAGGTCCCATAGGCGATCTAGATAAGCAGTCAGCATTGCTGTGTTGACCCTTTGGTCGGTATCTTATTTTGTAGGTGTGGCCCATAAAAATGATGGCATACCGTTGCAATCTGTGGATAATCATGACAGGATGGAAAATTATGATCAGAGGCTAATGATCTGTTATGAGCTCAAATTCCCGTCTATAGAGATACTGCTCAGAACCGTCTGGAAAGATGTGCAATAACACTTCTCCAATACCATGTGAGGAAGTATCTGTCGCTAGGGTTAACGGATATTGTTCTGAAAAATTCACCAACCGAAATATATTTGCAATACGAAATATATTTTACGCGTTCGAAAGCGGTCTCCTGCGCTGTACCCCATACAAACCTTGGTCTTTTGCTCTAAAAAGGTTTAGTGGTGCAGCACGTTGAACAAAGTTTTTTATGTATTGGTTGTAATGGTTTATTTTGGCAATAAATGCTTCGAGTCATTTCACGTCCGAGTGGAGAGGTAAGTTAAACAGGGCTCTGACACGTTCATTTGAGAGTTTCTTACTTCTTGCATCGGTGATGTGGCCCAAACGCTCTATTTGATCTTGCGCGAATTTACACTTTTCTAAAGTACAACTGAGGCCATGCTGCTTCAAGAAAAGTTTTGAGGTTCTGGGGGTGTTCAGCGTTGTTTTTCTCCGAAATGATGGCTTCATCCACATATGCCTCGCAATATTCTAATCCGGCCAGCATCTGATCTATGTACTGCTGAAATATAGGAGTTGAGCATGCAACACCAAACGGTAATCTTAATACCTGATAAAAACGCCGCATATACAAACCGACGCATCAGGCTTAGGTACCTCCACGTTAGGGGCTTAGGCCCAGCCCACTGACATGTATGAATTGGCTTCAGAATTTCATCGATTTTATCTTTCCCCACAGCCTTTTGCAGGAATGGAGCGGGCAATATTTTAAGAATTTTGGCTGCCAATTGCCTTTTTAATTTTGTATGGGCTTTGTACAGATTGCTACATCCTAACGTGTTGTTAAATACAGTTTTATGCTCCAGCTTGCAATTTCTCATACACACATATGTATGTTAACTGTCTTGCTAGTAGAGTCTATGCAAAACTTTAAAAGCGGTAATTGTACGACTTCACTCTTTATCCCAACTTGCACCTGAATAGTACCCCGAATAGGCACTGTCGTCCCACCATAGGCTTTAAGAACTTCATCCGTTTTTCTGTAAGTAGGCCTACCTAGCTGCTCGAACCCGTCGAGGTTAACTAAGAAACAAGTTGCTCCAGTATCAACCTGAAACTACATCGGTCCCCGATTGACTAAAAGGTATACAAACATATTGTTCTCTCTTCTATCCGTCACTGTTCGTTTTAGACCTCTGTCATTGCACCTCTCATGCTTAGCTTTAACGTGTTCCACTGTCGCTAACACTTTCTCCATTTTCTTCCCATGCTCTATTTCGTTCTCATGCAAAATAGTCACCACTTCCTTTTCTTTCTCCCAACGCTCATTATTTTCGACCCAGCAAACTGAATGGACGGACTGCTTCCGGTTATTATCAAAGTTGCCTGTGGGTGTAGGCTTTGAACGACTACGGTTCCTAAAGTGATGGTGGGACTTCGAACTAAACTTCCCTACCTACTCTTGTGATCAGTACTCATGCACACTTTGCCTTCGATTGCATAAATTACACATGGATTATCAACGCCTGCACTGACTACGGCCATGATTGACTCCACGATTGATACATGATTTGCGAAAGAAGTGATTATTCGAATTTGACTTACTTTGACTGCCGAATCGTGAACCCCTCGTTGCTATATGATTGACTTCCAGCGCCGTTGCCTGGTTGGTGTTTTTCATTACATTTGCCGCTATTTGTGTCTCCTGAAAAGCAGCTGCCATCGCTTCCACTTCTTCTAGGGCAGAGTTTTTCTTTTGAGTTGCTACTGTACGCACTGGGTCTTGCGGGGTGTAAAAGGCAACCATGTCCCTTATCATAAACTCTGCATATGACTGCTTGCAGGTTTCGTTGGTGCTTATAAGCTATTCAGCTATGGTTCTGCATTTTCTTGGTGTTTTATGTTTGTGAAAGACTTTTGACTGAAAATATAAATGTTTCATCACACTGAACGTTTTTTTTTTACTAAGAAGGAGAATGAAAATGAAGAAAATTGGAACCGTTACGCAGGCGAAGGACACTTAGTGATGCGTCGAATCCTTTATCTATTCTAATAAAGATGTAGGCGCATTGTGAATAAAATACATAATTTATTTGTTATTATAAACATAATACATAATAATCTTTTGCCATGCCCGGGTGCGAAAATACGAATAACACCACAGACAAAGTAAACATAAAAACAAACAATCACAGCTAGAGCCATTTTCAAGTGGCGACTATGGCTCTCAGTGGCTTTCAAACTGTGAAAAATGTAAACGATAGACGACACGATAGTGATGGAGTAGTAGACATGAAGTATAGACTACAGACGATAGCGTTCATTGCGTTTAGACGACGATTGTCTTAAAAGTTACGTGATTAGAGCCCTGGTAATTCCTCACTAGTCCGTTCAGATTTGCGGTCCAATCACCATACGACTGCCCCGATTTAGTGCCGTAAGAAATTACAACGAGATCCCAAAACGTGCAAATTTTGTTGAAAATGTTTGGTTATGTCTTTAAATGAATGTGAACTTATGTTGTCTGATTCAATGAGTTTTGTTGGAAGCTCATTAAGGAAAATACCACAGGAAGAAAGTGCTTTCCTTAAATTGTTATCCTCGGGGGCGTGTGCTGCTGAAGTTTGATTGTCCTTATACTCATCAAATATCCGAAAGTGCGGGATTCGGCTTCCATAACCTTTTCGACTGCCTTCCTAATAAATGCCACAGTTTTTCATCCTCCTTTAGCCCGGCCCATCCTATTGCACTTCTTGGATGGCTGTAATATCTGCTTTGTAGCAGACTAGGGTAGCTGTTTCACGTGCAGATTCGAAGGTCGTTGTCCTTGTTTCGCTTGCCAAGGTCGTCAACAGTATGGTCATCCATATGTGAGTCTTTTGGTTGCTTCGATTTTTTTTTATGTGGTAGGAAAGTTACCCCGACGACACAACACCCAATTCGAAAGGCCAGATCGCGTAAAAGGTGGGTGCGGTAAACCGATGTCAGTAACCCACTCCGAAGGTGTGAGCGCTGCCACTGCCATTAAAGGCTCGTCCACCACAATCTCTTTTTCAAAACCGTGCCTTAGGCTAAAATGTTCATTACTGAACCGAGCTCCAAATATGTCGGAGTAGCTTAAGTAACTCTTCCGCTAGTCTGCCTGGGGATATCATCCTTGATTTCGTCGAGGAAATTCATCCGTTGCATGTCCTTCTTTGTTAGAGCCGCAAGATTGCAAGTTAGATCAGCAAAAGATACCTCGCCTTGCACATACGTCTGGAGACCCTTTTTAGTTGAGGCCCAGGTGCACCATGGTCTGTAGTCCCACCTTAAGTTAACAATAAAAAATGCTACGAGCCACCCCTGCAATAACGTTAATCCTATGAAGATGCGGCACTCATAGAATTACATTAGTTTTTGATAACAATACATATGTAATACCAAACTTTTTGGATGCATCTATTTTGAGGTGTCGATATACAAGATACTTATTAATTCTTGTTATAATACGTTGTGCCAACTTAAAATATTGACAACGTGCTTCTTGCTGTCAATACTGTTTCCCTTGAACTTCAAAATTGCTACCTCATTGTATCGATTTTGATAAGAACAATGAAAACAACTGCGCTATAAAAGTGCACTGAATGGAGAATGTCAATTCAGTGAGTTTTCAATTCAAGCACAATGCAATCTTTTATAAATTCTTGTGTTTTTTCAGTACTTTTGCGTAAGGTTCGCTCTGGTTTTTTTTTATCTGAAAATGAAAACTTGATTGCTTTCAAATTGGAAAAACTAACATCAAACTTTCAGTACATCTCACGGTTTGTTCTAGCCTTCGTATAATAACACGTCAGCACTGGGGCGCATTACTTCCACGGTCTCAGATTCATCTGCCGCACCGATTGAACTACGTAATAATCCACCATACGTATATACCAGGACCATGCATAGTCCCCTCGGAATGTGCAGATCGTATGAGGTACATGCAACACATGCACATGGATACGAATGGCTGGGATGACATCGGATACAATTTTGCAATAGGTGGCGATGGTAACGTGTACGAAGGTCGAGGCTTTGCAGTACAAGGAGCTCATGCACCAGGCTTTAATAACAACAGTATTGGAATTGTTCTAATTGGCGATTGGAGAGGTAGTACTGTAACTTTCTGGTGAGATCCTTGAATCGCAGTCATGTAATTGAAACCTTTTTTTTCATTGAAAGTTCAGATGACATTCCCAGCAGTCTAATGATAGAACGAGCACATGATTTGATAGCCCATAGCATTGAAAGAGGATTCATTCGATCGGATTATGAATTGTATGCACACCGGCAGGTCCGTAATACTGAATGTCCAGGCAATGCTTTGTATGCAAAAGTTCAACAGTGGCCCCATTGGCAAAACAGGGGTTAAGTTCAATGAAAACTTGTGAACACTTGCGTGGAACAACTATTCTAATCTAATCTGAATGCTTCAAAAATAAAATTGCTACTTGAAATAAAATCAAGTACTTTTCCGAGTATTGTTTGATTAGGAACACTGAGATTGATGTGATTTTTCCCCTTTGTAATTGTTGACATTCTTTTGAAGTGGTCGTATTGTACTTTTTATGGAGACATTAGTAAGAGGGTTCCACAATTAAAAAAGATTTTAATCAAGGCAGCAGTATGAACTTGTCTTATATTAACCTTGGTAGAAGGGTAACGCTAAGGACAACATTAAAGAAAGAAATGCCTATCTTGTCGAGTCTTGTTCGGGTCAAGAGATGTAGAGCCTTCTTAACAATTGGTTTCATTTGATTTATACAGTTACTTACTTTAGTTCAGATGACGGTTACAGTCCGGAATCGACCATGACTTCAAGCAATATACCCGTCCGTCTAACTAGGCCACTAGATAGTTCTCTACAGTTTCGCACATATCGGTTTGATTGAGATCACTCTCCAACTCAAGGCACTACCTAAGATAGGGTCTTCTGCAATATCCCTCTTACTCCAACACAAAAGAAAATAACTATGATCTAAGTCGTCTGCAGATGAGTTTTAGAGTCTTTGACGAAATTCAGTCAGAATCGGACGTCTTTCTAAGAAGTGCCTAATTGTTCCTTTTGTTTGGTTCGCTGTAGTTTAGACGTTGAGTCCAATGAGTCCGTCTCTTATTTTAAATATCCACATTATTTTTTTTATATTAATTGCATCTTTAAAACTGTTTTTATATGTATAGCTTAAAAAAGCTGTATATTCTCATTGAGCTTTATGCTGTTTTATTAGATTTTCTTACTATGCCGTCACACTCTCCAATGTCTCTAGTATCCTGTCGCTCCACACGTCCGGATTAAGGAATACGTTCGTCCAGTTTGCTGTATCTACATATATGTACATGTACATTAATTCATGTCTCCAATATCGAAACCAGTATATGATCATTTTTTTTTTAATAAATATGGGTCCGCTGTTTCCATATTTGAAAAGATTTTTTGAAATGTATTTCATATGTCACTTGAATGTATAGTAGTATCACAATTTTTCCAGTTTTGAGTGGTATTGCACATTTAGATTTGAATTGTGGAAGGTTAAAGATCTTTTTACCCAGAATCGCTGCAGTTTATCAATTTCATCGGCATTTGAAAATCTCCATACCTATGATCCATTGCAAAAAATTGAGTTTATAGCCGAATTTAATACAGCAAATTTTAGTTGCAAGCGCATTCATCATCGATTTTAGGCTTTCTTTTATTGCTTTGGAGTCTCTTTTCTTCAATTGTTCTGCAACCGTCAGTCCAGGTGTTAATATCACCTCTAGATATTTGAATGACTTCACTATCACGATTTCGGATCGCTTGCTAATCTACCAGTTTTTCTATAAACCATGATTTTGGACTTATCAAGATTATGACATCTAATCAAGATTGTGACATCTAATTCAATAATGAAAAAAATATCTATGTATCTATCTATCAATGTCATTCGCATACATTAATAGTCGTACTTGCATATCCTCCACATATACCATGTCACAAAAGCTTTATTTGACCCACTTTTAAGCACGGAGGGGGATCTGTTATGGTATGGGGATACATGGCGGCGAATGGAGTTGGAGCACTTCATTGACGGAATAATGGTTCTCCATAAATAATTAAATATTTTAAAAACGAAACTTCTCAGGAGCACTCAAAAATTAATCCTTGAACCAAATTTCTTGTTTATGCAAGACAACGATCTAAAGAATACCTCTCGTCAAAGAGTGCTTGCTTTACAACGTTCGGTCCAAGCTTGAACATCCTCCACACTCCCCCGACCTGAATACTATTGAGCATTTAAAGGCTCATCGAAAGCAAAAACTTGGAGAAAGGACGAATACATCAGTCAGAATGCCTAAAAATGTCTTGGCTGAAGAATGGGGCAAAATTTCACCCGAAGTGACCCGAAAACTAGCCCTTTCTATGCCCTCACGATTATTAGAGGTAATCAAGGCAAATGGTGGCCCAATCCGTTACTGATAGTTACAATTTTAGTTTTTATGCAAACTCTTATGCCCTTTTCTATTACAGGGTTCCAGTTTTGCATAACTTTATAACATAAGTGAACTAGTTTTAAAACAATTTTTATTTTTTTCTTGCGTTTTAATAAAAAAAATATCATTATTTGGAGTCGTATGTAGACTTTTGTGACATGGTGTACTTCGTCCTTTGCTGTCATGCAGATTATTAAGGAATACTGCAAATAAAAGCGGGCTTAGCAGGCACCCTTGCTTAATACCCCTTTTCCTTTCGAAGTAGCTCGATAAGCACTCTCTATCCCAAGTGCCTGCTTTTATATCGGTGCAAAAAGTCTTTTAACAAATTTTAGAATTATGAAGCCACTCCCTGACATGATAGCTTACCTACGTTTTATAGAGTCAAAAGCAGCCCCTAAAAAGAAAGCGTAAACCTTTTTTCTTTCGTGAAACTATCTTTATCTTTATAAGGCTAATAAGGCCGAAGATATTGTCGATCGTAGAATATCCTTTTCTAAACCCAGCTTGGTACTCAGTCAATGTTTAATTTTTTTTCCCCCAGCTACTTAGCCCATTTTTTAGTACTCCCATCAAGGTTTTGGCCACTGTATCCATGAGCGATATACAAGTACCTCTATAATTTACAGTCTCATTTAAATTGTCAGGGCTCACCAAAAGCCCTTTTCAGTCTTTCGATAAGCACTGCTTTTACACATGTTGTTCCTCGTCAAAATCACACGCGCAACAGTTTTTTAGGAAACTAAATATCAAACGGGCACAGAGCAGTTTATTTAACCATAGAATTCATTTATAAGGAAAAGAGATGAGTAGATATTATTAAAAGAAAAGCTAAGCAAAACAACTTTAATTTTTAAATTGCCTTTGATAACTGTCGCACAATCATCACATTGGAGATGAAAACGCTGTTGATGATTTTGATTGACTGATGCTGATGGTTTGACCATGGTGTAATGTGGCGTGGTCTTAAAATAGATGCTTGCTTGCTACGCCTTAGATCAAAAAGCACTACACCAATTTGCATTTAACCAAAACAGGTATATAGGGGACAAGAGAATTTATACACTTAGCGGAATTGTTATAAGAGGCATCAGTCGAAAAGCTGCGAAAACCAAATATCTCCCTTTTCATAGACAGAAAGAAGATTAGCGCTGCAATAGGCGTTATTACAGTGCACTGTGTAGATTTCTGCAGAAGCTACAGGGATGAAATCAAAAAAGAAAAAAAAAGAAATTCTGAAAAGACTTTTTTAACGTTCTATCCAACAGAGCTATATGCACCATAAGCAAGTTTATCACAAAATCAAAATGGCTACAATGATACCTCTGCTTAGCACTAACCAAATAGCGATGAACTGTAACTGGAGGGGTATACTGAATAAGAAGAACACAGTCACAAATGCGAAGCATAAGCTACCATAAGATACATTATGTGGTAATTATTTAATTATCAGAAGACTTATCACTTAAGCGAAAATGTAAACATGTACAAAAGCTAATTCCCTTCGCTCCTTCTCGCTACTCATCTACAATGCAACGCAACATCGTGTATAACCCACTTGTAGCTATCCGCATGAAGGTATCAAAAGGAACTTGGAGTAATCCTAGATACTGTATACTCAACTAACTATACTAGTTTTGCAGGTATCTACAGCCATAATATAAATTAAATGAAAGCCATTCATTGCTGTTGGCTTACATATGGAACGTGCGTTGATGTCGCATCATTTCAGAGGAATCATAACCTTTGGTAGTTTTTAAAGATACCGAGTATATTCATATATATTACAAAGATATCAAATAACTCTGTGAAAGAAAGATAAGAAAGTGAATCTTTTAATGGTCAGTAAAAGTGCAGAATATGCACTATTTCACATGGAATTATGTATGTGGTGCATATTAAAACGAGGAAATATACGAATATGTCAGAAGTTGCCCTCCTATTCAAATAGGACTCCTACATTTTTTATTGCGGATTAATGCTGAAAGGATCCTCATTGCATCTGTAAAAAAAAACCAACATAACTTTGATGGTGAAACTAAGCTTAATTGTTAAATGTCATGCTCTCTTTTTAAATACTCCGGCTCCTTATACTCCCCTAGTATGTTCATGTGTCTTGCTATGGACAGCTTGGTGTTGAGCCTCTTTAAAAATAATTAACGTTTTTTTTTTTCATTTCTAGTTTCCTTGATATATTCTTTCCGTAAGCTCTGCATTAACATTTCTTGTTACTTTCAGGCACCTAAAAGACTTTCTTGCTATTCGAAAGCGCTGCTAAGCCTCTACGGGAATAAAAAGCACAGACACATGCAACTTTCATTGGTGCATTTTTTTAAAACATAAGTCCTTGGGTAAAGGTCTGTTCGCAATTTCTTATTCCATATCCACATCTCCTGAGAGGACATTTTGAAATTGGACTGCATCTTGGCCGCAGTACTAGTACTAGTTTACTATTTTACCGGGTTATCGCGAATTGTGTTGTACAATTACTCCACTGTTCATAAGCTTTAGACCACCAAGAAGTTCTATGAAAGAAGTTGTTATTCTAAAGGATTGGATTATTCTACGAAGATTTACTTTCAAAATAGTATTTCAATAAAACTAGGAAACACAAATGAACAACAAATTATTTCTAAGAAAAACCATTAAATATGAACTGAACTTGATCGAAGTATCCTCCTCGAGCAATTAAAACAGCTTTAACAAGTATGGACATCCTCTCTATCAATTTTAATATTGTTTCGGTGCCGTTGAGTTACAGCAAAAAGGTTCCTGGTAAAGAAGAAGACAATCGAACGAACCTTTATGTCTAATTAATCTTATAAAAGTTCAATTGAGTTGAAATACGGCGATTGTGGCTGCAAAACCGTATTGATTAACAACCATTCTTTCTCTTTCTGTTGCAGAAAGTTTAAACACAACCTTGAAATACGGCGATTGTGAGCCAGAGTTGTTAAGGCTCTTACCTTGCTGATAGACGAATCCTTCTCCAATCAGCCGAAGACTATTTGGAATAGCATTTTCATCTAGAATGGTTTTGCAGCACTCTTATTCAAAATGTAGACCTCAAGTCTACTCTTTTTGTTTCTTCTCAATTTGAGACCCGGTTTTGAAAAAAAAATTGCTCCCCAACACGCGTTTTGATTGATGTAATGGAGATTGAGATTCTTGTTGAATCTATCCGCAGATTTAGAATACCGTAAGCCTTAGACTACATTTGCTCTTAAGGACAATCAAGTTAACCTTCTTCTTAGTGGTTTACCTTGGACATCCACTCCTTGTTATGGATTCACTGCTTCCAGTTTCACTAAATCGCGTGAAGGAATAATGAGCTTCAGATAAAGAAATATCAAGTTCCTGCGAGATTTACTCTTTTTATGTAGACAAATAATTTAACTTGTACGACTCATTGTATTTTAATTTTTCTTGTTTTAAACCTTTCGCTTTAAAAACTGCATTTTTTGAATAAATTCTTTGTTGGTGAGATTAGCCATTTTTGCTTTATTCAGGTGTTTACATGGCCTGTCTCTTGGCTAGTTCTTCTTTCTTCATCTGTCTTTCTTCCCCACTTTAGTCATCTAAGTTCATTTGTCTACTGCATCCCATTTTGCTTGCGAGTTGTGCATGTGACCTACTATATTTTCGGGGCTTGTTATTTCTTCCAGTTTCGTTTGCAATATTTCTCTATGAACCTGGAATCGTTGGCATTAAAAATACACATGTTCTTCCTGTCTTTCCTTGCAAGGTAAACAATTGGGTGTGTGAGTTTAAACTTATGCAAGTAAACACGGAAATATCCCTATCCACTTAGGATTTGAATCATGTGGAAGTTAAGTTCTCCATGTTAAGGGTGTATCCTGTCGTTGATTTTCGGGATGAGTCTATGCGCCCATCGTCCTTTGTTTAACACATTCTAGTGCTACTGCCATTTTCGTAAATTGGCAGTTCGTTCTGCCATTTATTCTCTCGTTGGTGTTCATTTTATTATTTTCGTTGTTTTTTTTTATATGTACATATGTACATATATCCTTTGCTGTTCATTCGATAATAGGTCAATGGAGTTCATTCCTGCAATGATATACACTGCATCGCTATCAAGGCGTCAAAACTACGTCTTCGATTATACTTTGGTCCTCTTGCGTTTGACATTATGCGTTTATTCACTCGAGATGCTTTCTCACTTACATGTTTCATGTATGCTTAGTATCGATCATCAAACCGATTTTATCATGGGTCCACACACATACATATGTTCAGTGATAGTAATTGTCTCGCACTGTTTCCTGTTGTTGATCAGCACCACTTCCTTTTTTTGTCTGCCAGCTTTAGACCGACCTATCGAAGTAATCCAGCCCAGCATGCCTACACAAAAGGAAAAAGTGTGGAAACAGTGCTACACTGTGTTGTCGGCTCAATAGAAAAATCACTGAAGGACAAAGAGTTCGCATTAGCTGCATTCCTAGACATTGAACGAGCCTTCAACAATGTCAACACCGAAGCGGTAAAGAGAACGCTAGGCTCATTAAACATTGATAATAGCCTAATCAGATGGATTGTAAGCATACTTGAAGAAAAGGCATAAAATAACCGAACTTGGGGGAACAAGACTGGAAGCATACACCTCCAAGGAAAGTCCTCAGGGCGGGGTACTTTCCCCACTGCTGTGGGTCATTGCTTCTCAGAAACAGGGGCGTCAGAATCACTGCTTATGCAAATGACGTTGCGATACTGGCAACAGGCAAATTCCTTCCAACACTCGGCGAATAAGTCGAAAGGGCCATCAAAACCGTTGCAACATGGACCAGGATTTGCGGGCTCACGGTAAACCTCCAGAAAACCGAGCTCGTATTATTCACAAATAAAAGAGAGTTAGCACAGTTTAGTACACCATCTGTCGGAGGTACCCCGTTTAAAATCTCTGACAGCAAAATACCTAGGTCTTGTACTTGACAAGAAAATAAACTGGAGAATGAACATTAATGAAAGGATCAAAAAAGCAACTACAGCCTTCTATTCATGCAGCAGAATCTTTGGAAAACCTGGGGTTCCTCTCCTAAAATAATTCTTTGGATGTATAAGGCTATAATAAGACCCATACTGACATACGGCAGTCTTGTATGGTGGAACCTAATGATCGTCACAAAGGTTCGAGGACTAGCGTGTATCGGGATCACCAGTGCGATGAGGACAAATCCACCGCTGGACTTGAGGCTATTCTCAACCTGCTTTCGCTAGATATCTTCATTAAAACATCTGCAGCCATAAGCACCATAAGAATCAGCCATTAGGGCATACGACTGTTCTTCAGAAGTATATTTTGGCCACGTACGTATTACGGATTACAGGAGTGGCTAAGAGGTCAGATACCAAATGCGCAATCCTTTGCCATATATGTATACAGACGGCTCTAAAATGGACACCGTCGTAGGGTCAGGCATCTTCTCTGAATCGCTAGGAATATCGAAATCAATACGCCTCCCAGACCACAGCAGCGTCTTTCAAGCGGAGGTCTTGGTAGTGACAACAGCCGCTCGTGAGTCTGCAGTAAGGGCAATACCACAAGAGGGTATCACCTTCTTTATTGACAGCCAGGCAGCTATAAAAGCAATAACTGCTACAGAAATTAAATCGAAACTTGTAAAGTGCTGTCGAGAAGAGCTTAAGGTTCTTGGAACACAGCACAAGGTATCGCTCTGCTGGGTCCCCTGACATGAGGGTATACCAGGTAACGAGAAAGGGTTCTGCAGCCATTTCAAGACAAGCAGAACCACTCGTGAACATCCCGCCTTGCGCACTCAAGCTTGAAGCCGGGAAAATAGCCATAAAAGAAGCGAACACCAGATTGACCTCCTTGGATATCTACATATGTAATCATGAGGAAACTATGGCCGTCCTTCGATAAAGGCAGAACTGAGAGTCTTATACGGGAAGACAGGAAATCCTTTTCCATCCTCGTTGGGTATCATGCCTCTACGGCGTCTATGCCACTGTCCACGTTTCCAACACAGCAGGAGCAAATTCCTTTGGAGTTACTTTTTCCAAGACCTAGAAGAACTCGGCAGCACGTCATCAGACAGGATAATGAAATTTAACAAGTCCTCAGGATGGTTTGTATGCGAAGACTCGCAACAATACATAATTATCGGAGCAAATTAGTATCAGAAATCGGTTTCAATGGGCAACGAACATCCTTTCCCCCAAAGGGGCATCACAATGGGTCAGTATTGACGTGAGTGTGGCGGAGAGCAATTCTCTCCTCGCCAGCCCACTTACCTAACCTTACCTAATCCAGTGTTGAACCATTTTTATACGTAGTATCGTTGCTCATTTGTGTGACGTCTCCGAAAAGTTTGGCCATCACGACAATGGCGATGCCATTTTACGTAATATACAATAAGATCCGTTGCCTAAAATAATATTTTATTTATGAAATATTTACTGTGGGACCCTTGTCCCAGAGCACAAAAAAATACAAATACTTGGCGCAACAGACGTATGTGGTCCAGGGCCTAGCTTCTCGCGACCATTCGTGTTGTGCGTGTTATATTTTTCACACAAATGGAAGGGACCTACAGTTTAGAGCCATATCCGAAAGGCCCAGAGCGCAGCCAAAATATATTTCCAGTTTGCAGAATTGAACTCATTTGTGATGCCTAACGTTATGACGGGGCAGTACTTCTTTAAGCCTCCTCTCCATCTGTGGTTTCTATGCACTACCACCTCAATGGCATCTATGATGGACCATCGCTAGTGATGTCTTAAGTGAGTGATTAACCAATAAAGAGTTTCCGAAAATAATTTTCATTAGTTTTTTTTGTAAATGTTACAAGAGTAACATCACTCATATTGATTTTAACTGAGTGAAATAACCTAATGAGAACATTTTACGCAACTCCTTTTTTAATTTTTTTCAACAATACTTTAATTTAAATTTTCATAGCTATAATAAATATAAATAAATAAATAAATAAGCTACTGACGGCGTTAAAGCTCTCCTATCTTACTATGCCCCGACTAAAATGCTCCCATGTTTCAATTTCCGCTTGCAGTGCCCTACCCGGGCATTCAGTTGCCTTCACTTGGCGATGTCCGTACAATCTGTAATTCCTTTGTATATGACCCTTTTCGACGCCATAATTTATAAGCTGCTTTACTTTATCCAACATCTTTTGGGGTGGCACAGCGTCTGGTGTGGATAAAATAAAATTAATTTACAATGAAAACAACCAAAATGGAAAAAAGTAAATAAGAAATGTTTTTGAACTTAGTAAACAGCGAGAGCAGGCAAGAACAAAAAAAAGCAAAAAAAAGAGACCAGAATCGTGTTAAAAAAATCAAATAACAAAGAACTTTCAAAATGAATTTCCGCTCCGTCGAGTCTCTGAAATACACCAAAAGCATTCCTTTTTTTTATTTTAGGCTCTTGTTTTACAATTTTTCTCCCCTATTTAATTTGTTTATTTTTTGTTTGTGCACTGTAACTCTACTCTGTTCGAAAACATTCCGGAAGAAGAGAGTGTAATGAAATAACAACACAACACTGTATACTTCCTTACCTGACCAATTGCCAATTAGGCAGATTCCCACACTTCGATAATTGTAGCCAGGCGCATGAGCTCCTTGCACTCCAAAGCCACGGCCCTCGTAAATTTCACCGTCAGCTCCGATTAGGAAATTGTAACCAATGTCATCCCAACCGTTTACCAGTTGATGAGTCCTCTGCATTGACCTTAATGCATTTTGGCAGGCTAAACGTGTGTAGCATGCAGGCGGACTACCCGTGTGATGTATGATCACATATGGTACCGCACTATTGATGGGTGATTTGTCTTTCGGTTTTGCTGCATTCCATTCGGTACGTTTGATGACTTTTAAATTGGCTGTGGGTTGTTGTGGGACTGACTCTGAAAGGCAAGTAAAATATAGGAAATGATTAGAAACGTATTTTATGCGGATTTAGAATCCGGGAACCGGATTTTGAAAACTAAATCTTTTATGACTAGTTGCTAAAGTATCTGCAAGGCATTTGCTGTTCAGTGGCAGGTTTTTCAATTCATTTGCTATTGAAATGACGATATTATACAATGGATGTATTAATCGACCAATTGTTTCAAAATTCTTATTGAAAAGTGATTTTATTCTATTCCAACACCATCTGTGCTGTGTTTTTTTTAGTTGAACCTTTGTCCATATGGGTGACATTGCGACCTAGAAAATATACATATTGTATCATATGGACGAATTCACCAAAACTAACCGTAATACTTTTAGAGCTTTTCTACTTTTATTACACGCAAAAATAATGTTATCATATTTACTCCAATTAACCCACATAAGAAATTTTGTTTTGGAAACTCTGCATCTCTACAAATTGACTGCATTCTGTAGCCTGTCCATTATCTTCAAATTGCGTTTATACTAATATACTTTATACTTTACTAATATCATCTGCAAAGGTTGTCATCATGGCAATGTTTATCCACTGTTATATCCCTGGTATAGAACAAATACAGGGTTGGTCCTAGCACACTTCCATTTGGAATATCTGCTTCAATTTTCTTCAGTTACGAATATTCTTGTTCGTATCGAACTCAGAACAGTCGATCTGAAATATAGGATTTCAGTATTTCGTAATGCTTGTCGAACAGACTTGATTTTTTTTCAGAATTACATCCGTAATTCGTCTATTGTCTACAAGCTTTCTGCAAGGATTAATCAGTGGAGGCATTCGTCGTAAAACTTCTTAGAAATCTTCTAATTGCATACTTTTTGAAGTCTTAGATTCGTTTTTTAAGTTTATAATTAAAAGGTTGAACCTAGCCTTATCGTCTGGAAACCTTGTAGTTCGTAAAGCAAATGTGAAAAATATATCTGCATATTTCGAATGTTTCTCTTTAGCCACAGTTGACGTCTTCAGTTATTACCCGTAGAATGGTTTCACATATTTTATGTTTCAGAATTGTTTTAACTTATGTCCGATAGCGTTTCCTCATTTCATAAGGTATTGAATTCAAAAAGTCTAAACTTTTAACCTAAAACTCGTTATTCGTATACTACCTCGGATGAGATTTCAAACAAAAATTACTTTCACCCACTGGATTTGTTGATGATATCAAAATATTTTATTTTTTGACTCATATATGCAGAATAAAAATGGATAAGAGAACACCTGCTGGGTTGAGCTCGTCCCTGAAACTTTAACTTCATTGCAAAATTGAAAAAAAAGAGAGATAACCTAAACCGCAGAAGCAAACTATCAAGTCAGTCATGTGACCCGTAAAACCCATTAAAGTATCGATATTCCCATAGTTTTTGCAATTCATCGAAAATCGAAAATATTCAAAAGGGGAAAATACTTGTTTTCTCACCACCTTTTTCTATCTTCTTCGGTGGTTTATATGCGTAGATGCCTTTTTTGACTGTTGTAAGGAAATAGACATGATAAGCTAAAGTAGTTTTAGAACTTGTGCAAAGATACATTTAATGTGGCTTTGGTACAGCAAAACTTGAGAATAAGTGAAATTTTAATAGTGCTGCATATTAAATACTTACACACTTTCTTCTTTTCTAATGGTTTTCATATTTAGCATATAAAACTTATTTTTCATAACACTAAAGTAAATGAGAAATGGATGTAAATATCATACTATAGAATTATGATAGATACATACATATGCGCGCATTGGCTTAAGTGGTTAGTGCGTTGGATTACTGAGCGGCAGGTCCGATGTTTAAATTCCGGAAAACATCAAAAAAGTTTTTTCACGCTCCCACCTCTCGTGAATGTCTGACAAACGTGCGTGAGTATTAACTGTCATGAGAAAGCTTCTCAATTTACCTTTCGGATATGGCTTGCATTTGTGTGAAAAAATATAACCCGCACAACACGAATAGCCGCGAGAAGCTAGGCCTCGGACGGTCCGCTGCGTTAAGTATTTTTTTTTAAAGATAAATACATAATTTTTATATTGCAAAATCATTTTGAAAATATATTGATTGATTGATTTACGATTATACTACAATGTGGCTATCAAAGTATAGAACAATAATTTCATGGCGCATTATGTCACCGAGACTTTGACATTTGTTAAGTAAACAAAAGCATACTACACGTTGACATGAATTGCACCTCAAAAGGACGCAGAATAATTATCTCAATGTTTTTGATACGTGGTTTTATCTCCACGTGAATTACGTCATCGATTTTCTGGTCGTGTGGCACCAACAAAAACTGCTGTGTTTAGCCGCTCACCTCATATGGTCGGTCCCGGAGCAGCCGTTTTGCCGAGAATATCCGTGGTATAGTTGCAGATATCCAAGAAGACCCTCTTACATCCACCAGACGACTGGTCAAGTAATTAGGCATTAATATACTGTGCCTCACAGTGAATTTTGGTGAACGACTTGCAAACCGCCCATCGCGTGTTCGCGATGAACTGCATTTTTATATATGCGGGCACGTGAATAAGCAAAAAAATCTTTAAATAAACACATGTTGATCTACAGAAAATCTTACGATGGGCAGCAAACCTTGCCTAACTCAAGAGAACCCAATCCGTTTCCTTTTTCAAGAAAAAAGTTTCTAATGTACTGGGTGTTCAAGTTTTAAAAGATCATATGTACATCTTCTTGACGAAACATCTCTGATGAAACATTGTATACCATGTACATATCTAGCATTTCAACATTACCGCTCATGCATTTGGGCTTCCTGGGCAGAGTAAGAAAATGCTTCACTTCGACGAGCCTCTTTGTTTTATACTAGGGTTTGAGAACTGCTGTCACGTTTAGAGCTCCGTTTGAAAACATTATTTAAATTTGCCGAACAGTATCCAGAAAAGAACATCTTATTGCTCTAATTGCGAAAAATATTATAGACACTACGGCAGATGTTACGAAGAACTTCTAATTAGAGTATTCCCTCCCCCTCCCCCTTTTTATAAACATACTGCATGTTCATGCTACATAGTACATATGTACATGTTTACATGTTTACATGCAACCACGAGAAAATGTCTATCAAAAGTCATATTAGAACAGAACAAGCAAATTCTAGATTTCAATTCTATATCTCTTGGAAACTATTTCCAGAAGGCTTCGACCTCCAGAAATTCAACAGGCATTTACTGGCATATTGGAGCGCTATAGTGCTATAGTTTCTCCAATACCGAAAGAGACTACAATAAAAAGCCATTGAAATAATATCTCACTAAATATTTCCTGACACTCATGTAGTATGTATGCACATATATCTTATACGATAGACTAGAGTCACAGATTACTGTCTTAAAAAACAGAGACCAATAAGCAATCCGATCTCAGTTGTCAATTTTGGTTTACTTAGTTTTACTCCTGGGGACGAGTTCTTCAGAACTTTTTGAGAAATAATCTCTTTATGGAAAATGCTATTCATAATACATAGTATACACAGTCACGGACTCACATACTAGGGCCAATTTTTGCAAATTATTAAAGCAGTATAAGACTGATTTTGAGTACATCAAGTGGAAGATCAGAGCTTTTCCCCATACGAGTCATTTCCACTAAGTGGTTCACTTCCTTAGATATGATTCTTACTATTCCTACCTATGTTACATATTTATACACACCATTTTTTGACTTCAGAACCAAACTTATAGCGTTCAATAAAGGCTTTTCTTACTCTTTCCCGAAAACTGACTTAGTTCTAAGAAAATTTTTGGTACTACTGGCTTAGTACCACGAATACTTGTATGTACATATGTATATAGCCAAAATTAAGTTTTTTTTTCTGCATAATGCCAAAATACAGTCGAACCTGGTTAAGTGGAATCTCTTGGCCCATTTATTTTAGTCCCACTTATAGAGGTACGCAGATTAAAAAATGGTAATTGCACGTTAGAATAAGAGTTTTATTTGAATAATTATATGAACATATGTACATATGTGAACACAACAATAAACGAATTGAACTGACCGAGAAAATATGCACATATCCTTAGATATATGGAGCCAAGACAGGAGTCGAAAATTTGCAAACATAACCGTGTTTGCTGACGTGGAGGAAAACAACTTCATGCATCTCGGTCTCCGGCTTGAGCAAAGGAGAGAAAATGCAAAAATTTTTGGAGACAAAATAATAAAATTTTTCATCAATCGGACTCACTTACAGAGGTTCTAATACTCAACATCCCACTTATAGAGGTTCATTTTGTAAATATGAGTTCAGCTTACAGAGGTCAAGCAATTTCACTTAAAGAGTTTTTTTAAGTAAAACTGGTGGTACAGCACCATTTGGCAAACTAAAAGAGGTATTCCACTTATCCAGGTTCTACTTAACCAGGTTCGACTGTATTTCGCAAAAGCGCCATTGCCATTCTGCCTAGCTTAAGCAGAAGAGAAAACTAGTTAATTTTTTTTTCTGAATCAATAAAAAGTATACCTTTCATCAGTGAAATTTCCATTAGCTCACTTAATGCATCTAAAAATATTCCTCATTAATGAATTAAGATCAGAACGTTGTGTGCGTTAGCGGTAACTTTTATAGCACCCAAAACAGTATTTTATTAGGTAGTTCTAAGTTAATTCACTCCTCTTCTGTTTTTTACGTCATGTCATCGCGAAAATCCAATACTCAAAATAACCTTCATAGCAATATCCAATAAAATAAGTAAGATATCTCAAATTTGTTTGTAAAATTTTGAATCCAAAATCGTAACATAGTTATAGACTGAGTTGTAAAAGTAATATACGAGTAAATGAGGCGATTTATGCACTTAGTGCCCATGAAAGAGTGTTAGCAGGTGAAGAAAATTTTGGAAAGGAAAAGGAAAAAGAAAAAAATAAAAGGCGAAGATCTGAGACAGCATGGGACATTATCATCAAAAAAATTCTTAAATACTCTGGGAAAACATAACAGTAGGCCATCACGACTATAACCTGGACACCTTAACAGTAAAAGAGAACCGGGTTATGCATGCTCATCCCTAATCCCTAATACTTATAAAAACGAAGACTATTTTCTGTTAGTTGCCTCCTAGCCGGAGAACCACTTATCCGATTTACGTGATTTTTTTTTATTTCATAGATATGTTCACTCTCCAGGTGATAGAATATGTTTTGTTGCGTTAGGTAAAATAAGAAATAAGGAGTAACGATAATAGTGAATTAAGTGGGGAAAAAGTTCAATTTTACAGCTCTAACTCAATAATCGTTTGGTTTGTGGTTGTGTGAACAGAATTATTAAAGCTCCATTAGACTAGCGGTAGCTTAATACTTTTGCGAGAACGGGTCAATAAGGTCGAGGTTTTCGCGATACTCCAGATAGCAAAAGTAAAACAATTTTTAGTGCGATCTCCTAAACTGTGCTTTTCAACGTGAACATTTAATAATTATTTTGTTTGAATATATCTTTTATTTCATTATAATGAATACAATGTGAGTCTTAGCTTTAGTTAAAAAAGATAAAAAATTTAACATTCATTTTGTAGTCCACGCGAGCGGAGCCGCGGGCAAAAAGCTAGTATGTACAATATGTACGGAAAATGGTGAACAACAAGGTGTCCGTTTCGACATATTACGTCCTTTGGAACAAAAATTCTGCGTAGGAACATAATGTAATAATGACCGTTTGAGGTTGATATGGACTAAATTAAAACTTTAGTTGAAAGCAACGTGAACCACACCTTCATTTTCGCAAACTGATACGATGTTTGACTCTCGCACAATTTAAGTGAACAATCATTTAAGTATCATGCCTTCATGAGCGATTAAATTGAACCGATTCTAAACGATGATACGAAAAATTAAAATTGAATTATTTTCAATTACGTAGAGTAAAAAAGGTATTGTAGCAAGCGAGGCAAGTCACTACTAACCTATTCAGAAAACTGCCTTCATTTAAAGACGATTATGCTCTATATTTTACAGGAATAGAAAGGAATTCTGTACCATGAGCTTGTATAGGATCGATTGGATTGATCGACCAAAACCTCTGCAGCTAATTGAACGGAACAAATTGTGTCCCATTGCTATCTCCCTCTACAAAACTCGCTTATTGGAAGCTGGAAAAAATATTTTGAAACTGTTCTTAGCCCAGAAAGTTCAAATGTTCTACGAGCGGCGTTATGAAGCTTCTATGAGAGTAGGACAATCAAAAAAACACAAGAGACACAAGAGACTATAAGCGTTGTAGATTCGAATTGAATCCCGCCGTTTCGACAAGCTTATCTGCTGATATGCTGTAATAAGTATTAGCAACCCGAGAAGAACGGATTGGGATATTTATAATAAAAAGTTGAAGAGTATTCTCAAAAGATTTGCTTTAGTCCAGCTACATTCACCCTCTGGTATAGATTAGATGGTGGACGCACTCACAAGAGCAATGAATTCGCCCCTACGCAAAGCTTGCCCAATTAGTAGACACAAGAATGGGGGTAAGCCTCTTTTAAATCAAGCAAAACGCTTTAGGGACCCACTTGATTGGGATCTCTATAAAAGTAGTCTTAGGAAATTTAAGTTAGAGGTTAGGAAATCCCAAAGGGCCTCGTAGCATCTTTTCTGTGAAAACATAGAAAAGACTAGTGATTCTTTTCGTATTTGGAAAATCCTATCCAAATCTCCAATTATTCCTAGCTACATTAAAATATCATATGGTAACTGGACCATGACCAGCAAGGAAACTTTAGAGCTTCTCATGGACACCCACTTTCCTGTTAGTAAAACAGAGACATTTCATTCTGTAGAAAACCATAAGAGAGTCCAATTTTCAGTGTCGGGGAACGTTGGCAGGCCCAAGAAAATACAGTGAGCAGTGCAGAGTTTCCTCCGGTACAAATCTCCTGGTCTCGATGGTATCCTACCAGTGGAATTACAGCAAGGCTCTGATACCTTAAGTCCTTGGCTCGACATTATCTTTAGGAGTTCTGTAACCTTCGGTTACACCCCTTTCTGGAGATGGGAAAAAGTAGAATTTATACGAAAGCCGGTAAGTCCTCTCATGCATCCCCTAAAGATTTCCGTCAACGTCCATATTAGAACAAATTTTGATAGTAATCCCCTCTCGGTATCCCAACACGTGCACCGCAAGGGAAAATCGGTAGAGACTGCCCTGCACTCGTTGGTAGGAATCATTGAGAACTTCTTTGAGAACAAGGATTTCAATATGGTGTCCTTTACACAGACGGATCCAACACAGCGTCTGGATCAGGTGCGGGAGTTTACTACAGTGCACTAGATGTTTGTATCACTACACAACTACCGTCCCCACTATAGTGTATTTCAAGCAGAAGTCACAGCAGTCCGCGAAGCCGTGACCTTCTTTTCAATTAAATCGATAGAATGCAGCGCTAAAAGCATTGGAATCGCCAATAAATTCGATCCATGTTGGTAAAGCAATGCCGCGGATCTCTTAATGAGATCGCTGTCAGATGTTGGGTTCCAGCCCAGAGGGATCAGGCAATTGCAAAGCGGAGAAGCTATGTAGCTAAGAAGGGCGCAGACCGGAACTACCCCGACAGAGGGGAACCGCCAGCACCTATTAAATCGATAAAACTCCAATTAGATACCGTAGCCATTAGTATGGTAAATAGTATGTCGAACAATATCAGTACATGGCTCTCTTCCAATTAAATCTGGCCAGAGCTGGATTGTAGGAAAACTAGTAGACTTATTTCCGGTAAGATAGTTGGAGCCCTCACGACACATTTTCTGGTAGGCAGACATGCCAGAGGACTTGGTGCCCCTTCAACAATTTCTTTAAAAGCTGTAGAGACGAGGAAGAGGAGGAAACCATGACACATCTTCTGTGTACCTGTCCTGCTCTATCGGCTTTGAGAAGGAAAACCCTAGGGGAATACTTCTTCGAAGATCTTAACGATTTAGCTAGACTCGACTTGAGCAAAATAAAAAGCTTTGTCTCCGGGTCAAACCAGCTTAATGGCGAATCATGCCTCTTCGGCACGAGTTCACACCAAAATCGGTTGCCCTGCCTCCTGTCCCATTTTCCTGGGAAGTCACCATGTCACCATGTAGGTCTCCGATGCTGGTAGTCCGGTTTTTCTCAATAGCGGTATCACAATGGACCCTCTTTTGGTCTAGCCGATCTTACTGTACCTGATTTTTTTTTTTTTTGTGAGGTTATTGTAAACAAGAGATGTGTGAGCCGAAACTGACCAATTTAAATGATCTGAAGCAATCAATTTACACAACAACAGACGCAATTCCCACGGCAGCTCTTCAAGCAGCTATGAACAACTTTTTTTATGTCACACATGCGTTAACGAGCGTGGAGGTCATTTAAACTCAATTATTTTTAAAAGCATTGAAGAACTAAATGAAATTAAATTATCTATTAAATAAAATAAGAATGAATGAGGTACATTGACTAACAATAAAGTTATTCGTGCTTCTTAATGTTGCAACATTCATCAGCCAACCACTAGGATGGACAAAAGTTTTTTCAAACAATACTTAAACATTTAGTCTTTTATTGCAAGAAAAAATACAGGAGAGACAACCCAGTGCTTTAAACTATCTACATATAGGAAACTATGATTAATTTTCAAACACTTCACTATGATTTTGGCATGATTTATGTTTGTGATACGAGAATTAGTGCGTTAGACATAAAAAAGTCTTTTCACGATGACTCCTCTCGCGAATGTCTGACATGAGAAAGTTTCTCATTTCGGATATGGTTTTAAACTCTAGGTCCCTTTCATTTGTGTGAAAAAATTTAACACCCTCATCGCTAATGGTCGCGAGGGACTGGGCCCTAGATCTCACATGGTCTTTTGTACCAAATATTTGTATTTTTCCACTCTGTAAAGTAAATTACTAACTACGAGTTACCATAATATACACAGATACTACTTAGTATTTGTCTTTAACAAACCTAAATAACATTTTCAATTTATAATTCGAAACCATTTCTCTAATTTACCATGTGAAAGAAGTCCTTTTTCTAATTCAATTTGGTCTACGTCTCCGTAAACCGCATCTTTTGCTAAATCTCAAAAATGTTTTCGGTCAAGTTATTCTGAAATGGGACATTTATTTCACATAGGGTTAACAGTTTTCTTTTTTGAAGTGCAAAGATTTTCTTAAACTTTATATAACCGCCCATTGCCACCCAAAAATTATTGATAGTTATGTTTGCAAAAGGGTTGACTTCCCCTTTTTATTTCGAAGAGATTTAAAGAAAAAAAGGAAAAAATTCTAGAAAAAACTTACCCGCCATAATGACCACAGCTAAGGCGACAAATACTGCTACCAACAAACGTACAGAATCCATTTTCGGAATATTTTTCTTTGGTTTCTTTTGTACTGCTTAAAAAATCCTCTCAAAAATAACACTGTGTCCTTATTTCGTTTCGAGTTTTTTTTAACAATTTCCCTTTTTTTTCACTGCTATCCTTAAAATGAATCGAGAACAACAGAGGCACAAGAGACAAACAAACGAAGGAATCAGAAAATATTTTCTGTTGATATTGCAAGATGTTCTTGTACTGAAAGAGAGCGATGTCGTCGATAACTGACCTCCTTTACAAGGAATTGCTCTGGTTTTATACAGCACCGAGATGTGTTCGTAAGTAATGTCTACAATTCTACGGGTTTTTTTTTCGCCTCCCCCCCATTGCTAAAGTTACAGAGATATGGTGAATCTTTTGTATTGCACTAGGGTGAGTCTGAATTTGATTAGAGTAGAGACGACTACGGCGATGACGATGATTCAAGACGACGACAATGACAATTCGAAAACAGCTAACGCAGAGATACTATTTCCGATCCGATTATAGATTTGTCGGTCGATGTGCGGGAGATTCCCATCTACCCTTAAAATACGGAATTTGTTTTCAGCACATTTTCTGGTGGGTGTTCCTTCATCTTTTTCGCGGCACATCACCAGCGGATATGATCACCATTTGGGGTTTTGGGTTTTGTTAGATTTTAAATTTGAGGGAGAAATTCGGGTTTCGGTTTCGGGTCTGCTTTTATTTCATTTTCGTTCTCAATTGTGTATTTCTTCTGGTAGTCAAAGATAATGAGAAGAGCTTTCAGTTTTCCTTTCATTCATTTCATGAAAATGAAAACAATATTGTTTCTGGAATGGGGATTTTCAGAACTGTGTCTTATCTTACGATGGCTATCAATTAGGCTGATCGTTTTTTGGTTGTTTTTTTTTCAGTTATAGTGGACTGTGAAACCCATTTTTTAAATAAATTATTTTGCTTTTTTTGGAGTGAAACCCCTGGATTGCAGCGAGCTTAGGGGAGTTTTGTTTATGTTTTTTTTGCTTACTTTTTTTACGGTGCACTTAGGTCAGCATTTTTTCTTAAATTATGCATTGATCATTTTTATGTAGCACATACACTTGCAATAACTTAATAATTAAGAAACATTTGAATAAACTTAATTTTATTGTTCTATAAAATGTAAATATTAGTCAATAAAATATTTGCCACAAAAACAGCTGTATAAATGACTGTTGTCATTGCAATAATCGAAGAGGTATTAGATGCATTGTAAATTACAGAGTACTCTAGAGATACATACATATGTACATATGTATGTTTACAAAGTTATTATTTCGATACACAATTGGAAAAATATTTTCTTGAGAAGAAAATTGGTCCTTCCTTATATTCTACTACCTAGTCAGCAGTATGGACAAGAAAAGAGCTAACAAAATATTTCGAAACACTTTTTGAGGTAAAGTAAGAATGCTTATTACTATCAATGATTTGCCTGCGTACATAGAAGATCACAATATGAAGGTTTAAATCATAAGATGAGTCTTGTATGCTGACGATATCGGTGATTAGAAGCTGCCATTGAAGTCAAACAATAGATGATAGTTCATCTTAAAGAGTTCTGTGAGAAATTTAGTTTACAAGTAAATTCTTAAAAATAGAAAATCAAGGTTTTCCGAAACCTTGACTCCGAGGAATCAAGAAAAGTGAATTTAAATAGCGTTGTATTATGATTATCTTGATGTACTTCTTACTCCAAAAATGGGCTTTATAAAGCATGTGGAGAAAAGAAATATTGCACCGAAGAGTAACATCAACGCAACATGGCATTGCTTTTTGAGTAAAAGAAAATGTAAGCCTGAGTACAAAATGGAAGTTATTTCTACTAGTCTGAAGAGCTATCCAAACTTATAGTACTGAAGTTAATGGAAGCAAATTTGGAGGCAGCGATTCAATTCTATGCAACACGTGTATTTCTTTATTTATTTATTTTATTAAATTTTTTATATAATGGCTGATTTTAAATCCGAGCTTTGTTAGTTTACATGTTTTTAGTTTACAATGAATAGGCACTACATAATTACTTAAAAGAATCCGCTGCCCTTTCCATCTGATGAGGGGTGTCCGTCAGGGAGATCCACTTTCTCCGGCTCTATTTGCAGCAGTATTAGAGGGATGCTTCAAATGCTTAAACTGGAACAACAGGGGATTTAACATTGATGGAGAAAAACTACATACTCTAAGATTTGCCGACGACATTACACTAATAGGACAATCCAACGCTGAATTAAAAACAATGCTCGAAGACATCAGTCAAGAATGCTCAAAAGTTGGAGTACAAATCAACAAAGGAAAGACAAAACTAATGACTAACGCACAACCATTACAAATTCAACTTGGAACCGTGAACCTCAAATATGTGGACGAATTTAGATACTTGGGACAATTAATATCTTTCACCCAAAGAACCGATAAGCAAATTGAAAGAAGAATCACGAATAGTTGGAAACAATATTGGAATCTAAAACCGATTTTTAATTCCAATATAACATCGGAATCAAAAAAAAACTTGTTCGATGCTGCAATACTTCCAGCTATGACATACGGTGCACAAACATGGACCCTAAATACAAAAGCGGCCAAAAAACTGCAAGTTTGTCAAAGAGCGATGGAACGGGCAACCCTAAAAATCTCCAGACTCCAAAGGAGCACGAATGTAAATATTAGGGAACAAACAAAGTGGACAGACGTAATAAAAAGAGCAAAAGAATTGAAATGGAATTGGGCAGGACATGTCATGAGAATGAACGACAATAGATGGACAATTAGAGCAACCAATTGGACACCATATGAAGAACACAGAAAAGTTGTGCAGACCATAGATAAGATGGCGAGACGACATCCAAAATCATTTAAACAGCTGGAGACATGTGGCGCATAATAAACAACAATGGCGACTTCTGGGGGAAGCTTATGCCCGTTTATAATTAAAATTTCTAAATTTAAAAATCAATTAATTTTAACTATGTAAATGAATTAAATATTTTGTTTGTATATAAATATGTTAATTTATAAAACTTACACAACTAAATTATTGTGAATTGAAATCTACCATGAATTGATATATGAATGTATGTACATAATTATAATTTTGAAGGGTAAATAAAGCTTATAATAATAATAATAATAATAATAATAATTACTTGCATTAATGCCCCTCCCTACACCAGATCTGGATAGTAACCAGTTCCTCAAAGAACTAAGAAATTTGGATTTGCATTCTATATGATTGCGTGTATTAGCAGCCAGCCTGTTGAAAATAAAGGGAGCTATGTTGGCGGAAAACCGTGCTAACTCTAGAAACTACGGCATCAGTTGAAGAACGTAGTGAATGCACAATACAATCTTATTAGTATAACCACCTAGAACATAGAATAATCGCAATACTTTGAATACATAAAGATATTGAAGCGGCAATATATTAGTAGATTGAAATAGGGGAAGCGAAGGCTCCCATCTTGATTTAAATAGCATTATTCTTATTGCCTTCTTTTGAGCTGTTATGAGCGGTTGTACGTTACTAACAAAAGCACTACCCCAACAGGAAATACCATACACTAATGGAGAATTGACTAGCGCATAATATATCGCGACTAACAGAGTTGACGGTACAAGTTTACGTAGTCTTTGGACGTAGTCTTTTATCACTTCATAGGCATCTGCCCCGCACTAAGGAAATTCAGAGCAAGATGCAAAGCAATTTCGAATAAAGGCAAACTAATTACTGTACTCAATAGAGGAAGCATGAACGATTGGAGCAGACTTATTAATTACCTAAGGTGGTGCTACATTCCGGGTGGACCTGAGCCTCAACCAACAAATATCTCCAACCAGCTCGATCTTAAGCCAGTTGCCTCCTCTTGTACCCATAGATCACAACAACGTCCGGTGGTTACAACAAATCGCTTGAAAAGTAATTAAAAATATGGAGTGATTCAGAGTATTGTTCCCCAACTTAACCGTTACACTTATTACCTTTCTAAATGACTTGCTTTAAAGGGTTCAGACTTTTTCATCTCAACGAGCTACAAGGGTATGGGTAACTGCTTGGCAAATGACTATTTTATTTTTGCAGCGGTACTCCTGGGATTGATGGTGAGTGCAACAACGTTTACTATGTTTGAATTCATGCATCGAATGCGATTGTTTTTTTATTGTTTATAACATTCAGAGAGCAACCATTTTTTGTTGTAGTAATTGGAGAAGCTAAGATTGTATTCGCTTCTGTTTTATGCTCGGTAACTGTGCGTGCTATTCTTCGGCAGGGCAAGTTTCAAACCTGCAGCGGTCGGGTCGCGCACTACATTGTCATTTAATTTTTAATGCAGTTTTTTTTCGTAAATTTAGGATTTCTTACATACCAAGCAATTAACTCTGAATGTTATGCTATGTTATACCAACTTGCGATCATATGCGTGCACTAGACCTAGCAAGATCTAGACCGTATGCTTAAACTATAGTTTTTAACGCAGTTCCTAACTTTCTTATTTACTTACTCTAGACTTACAAACTGGAAAAGCATAGTTTTGAAACTTTCCCATATTAAAACTATCTACTAGTAAACATGTGAATGAGTGGTTTTTGTATGCCCAACCTGCTCAAATTATAAAAAAAAGTCCTTTTACCCAGACGGTGTCTTCTCCTGTTCTTCTCCTAGTTTCTGTTTTGTACCATTTGATATCCGATACTGTTAAGACTAAAAGTTCTGCTTGGTAAACCTTTAACGCCAACGGATTTGTTGTTCTTCAGCTTTCTGATAGATATGAAGGAAGGACTTCTTCGCTAACTGAATGGATCGTGAGGCTTCTCAATTCGCCTTAGGATATGCCTTTAAACTGAAGGTCTCCTTCATTTGCGCGAAAAAAAAAAAAATACCAGGCACAACGGGTAAGTCGCTTTAGATCTAATACCTAAATTCTTGTGTCGAGAAGCATCCATAAATGTGTATCTCTTTTCTGTCAAACAAGTTTAGTTGGTCTCAACAGCCAAGAAGAAAACGAGATGTACATTCTCCTGACCCAACTGAAATGTTTTTTTTTTCTTAAGGGCTTCTTTACAGTAGTTTTAAAAGAGACTCTTCTTTCTCCTAGCTGTTGCCTATTGGTATTTAGGGATACATTGATACTTCACGTCAACTCACGTCCGCTTACCTCAGAGAGAAAGAAAGCCTGGAATCATTTTCTGTATTTCGCACTCATCGCTATAAAGGCCTGCTTACCAGGTGGCGTAAACAAAACTGAATTGAGTTAAATATAAATTTAGATATTTTCACTAACTATTGTCGCTGTACTAGTGCATGCGGCATTGCAGATTGGTGACATGATTAGTAATTTACGTACATATATTCACTCGTCTAACGAAGTTCAGTAAAAGTAAGGGCAAGGTATAGCTTACGTTCTAAAACCCTTGAGAGTTCAGTTTAAGTCAAACTCAATTGTTCCAATATTACTAGAATTCTTAATATATTTCATCCTGTGACATCGCATGTAAAAAACGCTTTCAAATACCATTGTATTTCAAACATATACAATGTTTAAGTTAGATGTACGCACATATACATATATGTCAACAAAAAACAACAATTAAATTCTATATATTGAAGAATTTGGATTTTTTTGTCGATGAAAGGGGTTTTAAATTGATAATTTCAATTTAAATTAATTTTTTGGTATTTTACCTAACATGCATTTACGAACTTGACCTATCCCTCAAGATTCGAAATGAACCTATTTATGCATATATGCATATACCTGCGTTTTTTCCCGTGCGGTTGCAAAAGTAATCGTTTACCGTTCTTTGTTGACCAGGCTTTTGTTTCTGTTTACTGTTTTGTTGATCCTATTTAAAGAAAAAGGAGACGGCAACGCTCGTCAGGAATATTGGCAAACGGCTGCAAATACCCTAACACCACTCCACTTTACTCACACACAATGCATGTGTATTTACTCCATGAATGTAGATGTTTTGAGTGTAATTTTTTGTTATCAGTTCTCTTGAGTGGAAAATAAATGGTTGATCGCAGTCTCTTTTTAATGTGGAAGCAATAGAACGCACGAATCGATATATCCCAAACTTGTTTATTTTATTTTTGTAATTACCTGTGTTTTGCATTTAAAATATCTCGCAATTTCTCGCAACTAGTTTCCCTGAGTAAAATAGTTTTCGTTTTTAATAAAATTGCTTTGTGTACGTGCGTTGTGTGCTGACTATTTTAAGCGGGGAAGTGTACTCCCGTAAGTGTTTCGTTCATGAAAATAATACTGTCAAAGGAAGAGAGAAAACCAAATAAATTTGAGTCGTGTACCTTTCCTTGTGCTTGCATTTGTGGTGACAACGAAGATTTGCATCTATGCCATTTATTTTATTTTGTCATGTAGCGTGTAATGCTAATATTTACATTACCTGATAAATTAAGTAACACAAAAATAGTCATTTGATATTCATGTCCAAAGCCGGGACTCAAAACAAAAGGGGTAAAACGAGTTCTTTAGTGCTACCATAGTATGAATGCGAATTTACTCTTATTCTGTCAGTGTTGCCACTTATGAAAAAATGTGTGTACAGACATACATATGTGCATATAACAATAAGTGTAGCAAAACTAATAATCATCCGCAAGTGTACTTTAATTTGCTTTTATGGGTTTCAAATATGGGAAATTCGCTAGAATCTCGATTTATTTGTTTTCACCCTTCAAATGTCCTAAAAAAGACGAAAATGCCAGTCATTTTGAGAGGAAATTATTATAAACAACAAAGGTTTTCCACGGTAGCATTGAAATAGGGTTATTTTTGTGTTACAGACTCAAGAAAGTTGCTGTTCTACTTTATATTCTATTTAAATACAATGTTAATAAAATCTATCAAAATTTCAAAATTGCATGCAAAAGTAATAGAAAAATAAATTTTGTTAAAATCCGGGTTTGGCCAGATTTATTCGGATAGGAGACGCGTACTAATGTTATTCCACTAATTGTTTGTATCTTAGTTGAACTTTATCGATTTTATAGGGGCAAGAGGTCCATCCCCATAATAAGGGAGGTTAAGCTCTGCACCCTACTTAGCTAGCACATCTGCTTTGCGATTGCCCGGAACGTGCCTATGGAATCCAGCACGGGGATACGACGTTTGATTTACCAACTTGGATCAAATTATTGACAATCCGCTTCTTCACTGTCTATATATTGAGCAATAGCGCTGTGATTTCTACCTGAAATACTAATGCAGTGGTGCGGCAATCGTCTGGCGATGCAAATTACCGCGCGCTGGAGAGGGCTCCCCCACATATACCAAACGCAGCCTTTAATCCATCTGTGTTCACCTGTTTCGCAGAGTCATCTAAAATTTCTCCCGATTCCAAAGCATTTCTAATAGGAATCATGGTTTTATACTTGACGTCAAAGTCAAATGAGAAAAATAATGCTACTTTTGCCGCCATCAACTTTCCAAAGGTGGAGCATAGTTTGCAGTGCACCTATAGGAGTGATTCTAAGGGCGCCCGTTATGAAAATGCAAGATAATCGTTATATCTTTTCGAGTATCGCAATGTTACTTTCCTTATTCAATGCCATCCACCACTCTATTACGACTTATATCAGGATAGGTCTAACAACTGACTGCCGTGTATGTCCAATGGACGAATCCGGCTCCAGATCTTTCCTACATGAAAACAGGACAATCGAAGTGTGCCCAGCACGGTCTTGAATATTGAGTTTCCAGTTGAATTTTTTTTTGTATCGAGAATATCCTTAGGGTCACTAAGAGCAAGGGGTATCCAAACTTTGGCTCTAGGCTGGGAATATCGCCTTCGCGAACAACCCTAAGATTAGCAGTAGACCATAAAACGATCTTCGATATTGCTGACTGAATGTAGTCAGTTGAATTCTCGGAGCTGCAGATTAGTATATTCCATGACGAAATTTATTGTAATCGCATCGTAATGTGTCAGTATCAGAGGCCGATTGTATTCAATGGAGTTTTCGTTGAGAGTCTTAATTTTTTATAGATGATAATTCGATTTGAGACCGCTTCTGAAACCTGGTTGGTAGAAATCTAGTTTATCTATGTGATAAAAGGCTTATCAGGCTGTAGTTTTCTATTCTCATTATATCTTCTTTTTTGTGGACTAAATGGATGCAGAAATTTATTCATCTGTTTTTTACAGATCGTCTAGGATCAGGTTTTAAAGTTTTATTATTTCTTACAGAAGCCTATCAACACCGACTTTATTGTCATACGATTTAGTCTTCACCCGGGGCTTTTTTGATTGTCAAGTCTTTTAGGGACATTTGTCCTTCTTCTCTATTCTATGATTGCTTGACGTTGGTTGTGTTATATGGCTTGTATATGTATGTATAAACTTCTATAAAAGTTTTCTATGTATATTGCGCAGTATCTCGGGCATTTTATATCATCTTCGATGCAGTAGTTTTCGAAATCGTATCCACAAATAGTAGAAACAAAGAGATAAGGAGGGCTGGGTCATATTTTTTAGAAGCCATTATCTTAAAATTTTGAAAAGATTCATACTACAGTCTTCGTTAGATGAGCCGATATGAAAATCTCAACTCACACGAGCTTATCTCACGACAATCAAGAGTATAATCTTTAAAACAACGTTTTGTTTTCGTAATCCTTCACCTTAAAGGCATATAAGCATTTAATAATATAAGTTATAAGTATGAGCACATTTTAAAAACTCAAGCAATTTTCTTTTGTTCTAGATGGCTTATGTGTTCTTGTTAAAAATTAATTTTTATTTTGTTTTTTTCCTTTTTTTCAGAATCCGTTGAGTCATTAAATCTGGAAAAACTGAATCAATTTATACAAATTGAAAGAAAAAAAATAACAGAGCGAAAATGAAAACCCATCGTCTTCAGGCAGCTTTTGCGCGTAAACGTGAAGCTGAACACATTCGTACAGAACGAACCGCAGCCGTCGAACGTTACTATGACCATTGGGGTAAAGTAACGTCAAAATATGAAAACTGGACAGCGCCTGAATATTACGAAAAGGCACAAGAAACCATAAGGAAAACAAAGGAAAAAAAAGAAAAGGAAAAACATCTTGAAGAACGCCGAGAAAAACTAAAAGGTATGCTGTTGCGGGAAAACATCACATTCGCGGAACAAGTAGAAAGCTTAAAAAGACCGAAATCACGAAATATGAGCGTACAGGATATGGACAAAATTAATCAAAATTTCAAAGACAAAAAAGAAGAGCGACGTAGATTGGAGCTAGAGGCGAAGCTATATGGTCGTTGGAGACATGGCAAAGATGACGAGAATATACTGTACGAATCTAAATCCAGCAATCAAGCATTGGCTAAGCTTAACTGGTTGGATAAGCAGGTAATTTAAAGGCATTTCGTTTACGAATTTTCAATAAGTTGAATATTTTTTAGATAGAAGATCAAATTAAACGCGAGGAGGACGAGAAAAACGCTCAAGAACGAGCCCTTCGACTGCAAGAAGAAGTTCGTAAAACAGAGCAACATCATAAAGAGCGACAGGAGATCCGCGAAAATGAAATAAAAGAAATTCGTGCTCTGCAAGAAAAACACATGGAGGAGCTTAAGGAGCGTGAATACGAAAATGATTCGTTAAAAACTGAAGCTAATTATCTCCAAAAATCTCTTGAACAGCTCGATGCAGAGTTATCCTCACTTAATAACATGAAAAACAATGATTTCCAAGAGACATCTGTATCCCATAATTTGAAAAATATAAAGGCGATTATTCGCAAGCGATCCGAGGTATTTCGCGAACGACTTCAGTCTGATATTGAACTTCTCAAACGGATCAATGCAATTTGCTGCGACGACAAAACCACAAGCTACCTTATGGAAAAGTGGCAAAAGCAAAGCGACGTAGAAAAGCATAATCTGGCACTAATTGAAAGCATGTATGAATCAGAAGCAAAGATTAACCTTTATCAGTGTGAGGAGGCATGGCGTAAACTTAACTCTCAACGCCATTCAGAACTAAAAAATATGCTTGAGGATATGCAAAGCAATCTCTCCAGTAAGTTTTATGAAAATCAACTGAAGCAGAAGGATCTTCTTAATATTCGAAGCACTCACTTATCATCAATTGAGAACTCAAATGAACGATTGAAGGATCTTATTAAGGAGAGTGAAGACTCACCTAGGCCATTAGTGATCGACGCACCAACACCAAGGTCTAGTTTGCTTCAACCCAGTAAATCGCTTCAAAACGTTAGTAATTCGTTTACCAACCTCAACCTCGATTGTTTGGGCGGTGGCGATGCAGAAAGCCAACCACACTCTTCAAGGTCACAGTTGGTTACTACCCCGGATTCAGCACAAAGACCAAGATTTGGCCGTAAAAAGGTGGCTTGGCTCTAAGGAAAGAACCGTAATTGCATTTGTAAACTTTTTTCTCATTTTCTTTTCAAATAAAGGAGCAGCCATCGCAGATTCGTTTTTTCTATTATTTTATACTTCCGTTTCTTCTACAGATTGTTTTCAATAGGTACAAATTTGCACCCAGAAAAGCACCTAAAAGTAAAAACAGTTTTTTTTTTTAAATCAGATTTGTTGCTGACTGTTTGTGGCAATGGTCTTCCATTTAATGGAATTTATTTTTAATGAGTGCAGGTTCTCTTAACCCGCCCATTTCTCATCGGTACCATCAACAGCATGCAATACTCGTATATGCTTTAAAATGAAATTATGGAGGTACGAGTTGTCGTTATTCTCTAGCCACCACCCGAAATGGAAAGATAATTAAAACCCAACAGTAAAATTGCATCTAACAGATTTGTTGTACTATGCTGACAAAGCAATTTTTGTTCTCGAACGTTCAGCTCTCAAGTTGTGCAAATTCAACTACTAAATGACCTTGAGTGTTGGTCTGTGCGTGACTGATGTGACAGTGCTGGTCTCAGCAAAGATGAATGCAAATGCTGAAAAATATCTAGAAATTTGCAGCAAAACGTCGGGGTGGAGTAAGGATGAGATGGTGATATTGACCTAGGTTGCGTTGGATGAGTGGAGTTAGTTGATTTTATAAGAAGTGAGTGACTGACAATAATATTTGCAAAACGAGGTTTTCCATATGCCACGTATGTATTGCTAATTTGTTCTAATTTGTTCACTTTCGTTTAACTTGAACGCAAAAGGCTTAAAATCTTAAATCATGTTTCTAAGAGACCAACAGATCTTTGGAAAATGGAGAAATAATAGGGCAAGTAATCAATATACACACTTCTATACCGATAGAAAATGGGACGAGGAAAATTCGTTCCTATTATTCATGTGTCAACTTTTTTCCTAGTCGGTGCATAATATTAACACATGTATACCTGTAAATAAAAATAATAAATTCCTATGGAAAATGCATGATTTAAAGTACAAAAAAAAAATATATATATATATATAAATAATAAAACTGCACTCGCAGTTGTCCGGTGAGTCAAATGATCAAATGGATAAGAATAACTTCGTTTGGAACGATGCTATTCTTACATTGGAACACTCCTTCCAGTTTAGTTTTTTTTTAAAAGAAAAGTAGGGATTTGTGCGGAATATAGAGACGTCACATTTCGCTATTTTATTGCTTCTTGAGGGGTTCCTTTGGTTCGCAGTGGCCTGTTAGTATTCGTTCCCTCTTAATATATTGTAAGATTTACAAATTATCCGATTGGCAGTTTCGAGTAGTGATTTTATTTTTGCGTTCCCCATTTTTCATAGCTCTCAGTTTATATATTTGTCTAACACGCAGAAAGGTTCAGAGCCTGCGTTATCATTTGCCAGATTGCCGGGGTCTTTGTTTCCTTCGACACCGACGTGTTCCGGTATCCAACACAGGGTGACATTGTTGATTCGTCCTTTGAGTTTGATTATTTTATTTGAAGTTCAGTTCCAACGATGGCATGTTAAATGTATGGCATATTCACAACATCTTGCCGATGATATTTTCTGTCAAGCTTGAGTTGAGGACACTTTCCGACCGCGGATTTTCACTTTAAAGGTGCTAGATTCGAGACCTCCAACGTGTTTTGATTCTTCCACCACTTTATGTTACTCAGCGCCGCGCCGTGGTGAATTTATTTCTTACAATTTTAACATATCATCTCTAGGGACATGCAACAAAGGTGATTCTACAGTTATTGCTTCCTCATGCTCTGTCTAGAGAAGCTTACTGCCTAGTTATTACTTACTTACTTAAGGTGGCGCGGGGTGGCTCTGGTCCTCAATCAACAAGCGTCTCCAGGCAGCTCGATCTCTAACTATCAGCCTACAGTTTCGCACGCTAAGTTGGTTGACGTCCCCTTCCAATTACGTGCGCCACCTGAGTCGCGGTCTTTCTCTACTGCGCCGTCCGGTCCCTCGAGGATTTATTCGAAGATTTTCCGGGTTAAAGCATTGGTGTCGACACATCACTGGCATAAATGACCTAGCCACCTCAGTCGTTCGACATTCACTCTTCTGGTTAAGTCGATGTCGCTGCACAGTCCATACAGATCGTCGTTGTATCTCCTCCTCCACTCACCGTCTATGCAGACAGTATCAAAAATCACACAAAGGATTTCCATATCGAAACAACCAAGAGAAACTTCATCCACTTTTGACAAAGTACATGCCTCTGCGCAATAGAGCAGGGCTGAGATGGTTAAGGTCTTATAAAGGGTTACTTAAGTTGTTCGAGAGAGGGCTTTGTTACACAATTGCCTTCGCAGTCCAAAGAAACAGAGTTATTTATCGCTTGAGCGCTTGTGTAGTTGTCTGAATTAATAGCGGAACCAATTATCTCAAAGTAAAGCCACTGGTCTAAATCCTTTTTTTGACGTCAAAGTTTTTTACCAACCTTGATTGAGCAGAGTGCATTCTCTATCGTTTTCATTCATCTGGCATACTTTTATCCAACCGTATTTTACTGATATGTTACCAAGTCGCCTGCCGGTTGGAACAGCTCGTCAGCTCCAGCAGCTTTGTTGGACTTAAGCTTAGCTATAGCTATCTGCACTTTATCCAGGTCGGGTGGACGAAATTGTTGGTCTACATCGTCCAGGTTGAATGGTTCGTTCTGTCTGACAGCGGGATTCGATTCGTAATCGCCGTTATATAGTCTGCAGAAATGGTTCTTCAATATCCTAAGCATCGACTGCGTTTCTAGTCAATGTTTCCTTCATCATCTTTGCAGGTTCCGGTTCGGATGAACCGCTTTCGTAAAACTTACGAACCTCTGAGAAGCCTCTAACCAGAAGTTTCCTTACGGTGACCGAGTGAAACCCAGCACGTCATAACTGGCATCTCTGATGGCTTTTTGCCAATTTTTCGACTGGTTTTCAATACTCGATGCTGGCGGCATAGGACCTCTTAAGAGATTAAGGGAGAGTCGATTGCAAAAGGATTTGGCAATCTTTTGTGATTGTATCCCTCTAGCTTAGAAATTCCCCACAGTATGCCTTGGCGGTGTTCAGGATATCCGCAACCGTGACTTGGGTATATGGTGTCGTTGACCTTCTAGCTCTGTGAGGGCATGCGCGCATAGGTATTAGGCTAATGTAAGCAAATTTAGCCTTGATGCGAATTTTGGTGAAGCGCTAGTTTACCTATTTAAAACTTAAGACCTCTTGCCTAGGTCTGCTTCCAACGACGAATCCACATCCAAATAGGCGCTGCTTTTGTTGCTGTTTGCAATCAATGTAATAGACGGAAACGAAACAAGGGCAACAAACTTCGGATCTGTACGTGGAATCGGAATGCTGAGAATATGGAAAAAACTTTTTCTGCGGACTGTATAACGGCGGTGAAGACCAACGTACCGCTGTCAGGCAGAATGCACCATTCAACATAGACGTCGATAGCCAAAGCTTCCGTCCACCAGACCAAAACGAAATGAGGATAGCAATACCCAAGCTTAAATCCAACAAATCTGCTGGTCCTGATGGCCTGCCGGCCATGTTTTTTAAGGCAGCTGGAAATAATTTGGTAGAGAGCATACACAAACTCATTTCCAAGATTTGGTCTGATGAGTGTATGCCTGATGAATGTCACTGGTGCATTTGCTAGTATGGTGCATGAAGCTAGTCGCTTCAGATTGCTGGGACACGTATAGCGAATGGACACCAATGCTCCGGCCCGCAGAGTCTTCGAATCTAACGCAGTACAGGGCAACCTTCCCTAAGGTGCCGCGCACAAGTAGAAGTGGACCTCAACCAACTAAGAGTGTGGAACTGGAGGCAATTACCTAAGAACCGGGCCAACTGGAAAAGCTTGTTGGTTCAAGCCCGGGCTCACCGCAAACTGTAGCGCCACCTAAGCAAGTAAGTAAGTAATTCCTTGAAGTCCTTATCGGCCTAAACCCCAAATATGTCGATGAAGCCCAGATAAGATGTTATATCTGGTTCGATTTGGGAAATTCGCCCGCAGTAAGTGTTGTTGTACCTAAGTGCTGCTTTTTTTGTCTTATTGTCAACACTCGCGCTTATAAGTTTCGCAAGTTGAGTCTGGGTAGACAACAACCAGCACAATTGATGTGAAGTAATAGTTACAATATTATGATCGCCTGGTTAATACCAATCTGAGTCTACCGTATTTCTAAAACATCCAGACATCCTTAGAATCGGACTCTCATAGACACAGCAGTGTGCTTCAAAATTCACCTCTATGGGATGCCAGAGTACTCAGTCCTTAAAGCCCTTATCTCTGCACCAAGTATTTTTCTCGTCAGGCAAGTATTTTTACATTTGTCTTCGTTTAAATGTACTTAAATTAAATTGTCCCTATTTCTAAGACCACCTATTAGTCACTTCACTCCGTGCTAACAAAAAATACAGTAGACACGAATTTAATTTTCAAACATAATTTATGACCACCACCTCAAACAATAGGTAAATTCTAAATTTCTCTAACATTAAACTAACAACCGAAACAATGCACAAAACCAAGGATACATTTGAACAATTGCTCGAAATCTATGTCACATTTTGTTGCGGATACGCTCTGTGCTGTGGCGCTTCTCTTCTTTGTGCACAAAAAATGCAAAATGTATGAATGAAAAATGAACAAATCTTGTAGAAAATCTAGGAGCCTTTTCTTTATAAGTGATTCAGTTGTAAGACAAAAGTAATAATCCAACAATTATTCTTTTTGTTATACGATTATTCGGAGATAGGATGCTACTTTCTCTACTCAGTGGAACCCTAGAACAACACCAGTAGCATCATCGACATTGTAATGATCATCATCCTCACCGACATCATCATCCTTGTTATCATCATAATCACTGCCGCACAAAATACACAGTCACAGTAGTTGTGCGAGCCTTTTGCTGGATGCACTTCCATTTCGGCTCGTTAGTCCTTTAAGGAGATTTTATGCTATTGCAAGTACTGGTTGGATTGTTATATGGATATGTACATACATATACAACACCAACGCTCAGCAGTGCATTCGCGTCGTAAAACGAGCAAAGAGTTGTAGTTATACTAGTCTTGCAATGAAGGAGCATGAAGAAGGCTTCGGCGGTGAAGTGTAGTCATGTTTACCCTGTTGTTATCTAAGCTTCTACGATTTACTTTTTCCCGTAAGCACCCAATTCCAGGAAATGGCGGTAATTGCTTCTAGGGTCTTATCGTGAAGTGTTTTCCTTTTTAGTATCTTTTGGGGTGGACCTAAGAGTTTCAGTACATTTCTTTTCGAGTTTTTGGGGCGAAAAGGTGCACACTGTTTTTGCACAATTCCGCGAATCGTTGTGGCTGGAATTGCTATATTTTGTTTCTACTTCATGTAAATTCGATTTAATGTTTTGTAAGAGCGTAAAGGAAACACCAAGACTCCAAGAAGACATTCTACATTGAGGATTTCCATTTACTTGGGAATCCTTGAGTCCACTTGGGTGTGACCCGTTTCAGAAATTATGAGTTTGCTACCCGCAGGTATTTTGTGCTATGTGTATTTAAGGGCAAAAAATGCAAATGCATTCTGTACGCGTGGAAGGAGTTTGCACGGTTTCGTGTTTAGTCAAAAGAAAACACGTTAAATTAACGGTTATGCAGGACTAGACTTACGGAGTGGAGAAAATAACAAATTGCATTAAGCAACTATCAGCCTTTAAATGGATTTTTTCCTTGCACTTCTGCCGGAAAAGCAATTTGGAAAAGTGAAGTAGGTACATGTACAGGATGTTTTCAGTGCTCAGGAGGTGAACATTTTTTTTAACCAAAAAGAACTTCTTTCCCAGAACAACTGTTTGGGTTTAGTTTTACTGATGCCACGATAAAATAATAAAACTTAGTTCAAGATGGTGTCTAGAGTACTCGTATAATGGCTATCGGTTTGGATAGATTTATCGAAGATAATGATGGGTTATGGGTCCATTGTATGTTGCTTGGTTTAGCATTCTTAAAAGAAGAGCAAACGGTGTTTTTCGGAATTGATCAATAGTGCCCTCCCTGAAAAATCATGAGATGAGTATAAATTTTGGTGGCTTTTCTAACGATTTTATCAAATCTTTGAAGAAATATTTTCCTAGTGCTGCCTTCAGGTTCAGTTGGTTTTTGGCCTTTTGGGCATCTGTAGATGATGTGGATCATGTCCTCTGCAGTTGAACTAGCCTATTGTTGTGACTTCTTAAGATAACTACAAGAAACATTAAGTGCGGTTTGCTAAACATAAGGATTTCGTTTGTTTTTTACTGAAAATGATTAGTACAAGTATGACCCTTTTCTTTTTTGGTTTTGCATTATGAAGTTTGATGTCGATGATGGCGAGCTCTTCTGCCTTTTCATTGCATTCCTAGCCGCTGTGGCCTAACACCTAAATAAAACTAACTCTGTTTATAATGGGTTGGGTAGTGTTAAAGTAGGCCACCAATTAACTTTGAGTTGACTTTTATGCCGTAAAAGCAGGTAACGCAGTTTTTGCTATCCGAGAGAGTACAAATGTATATTACATGTACGATAGATTTGTTTAATATAGAGGTGAAGGTGAGGACAACTTTTAGCAAAGCGTTGCTTATAGATCTCATGGCACTGGTTATAATTACACAACCAAGTCCTTGTATAATAGCTTCGTCAAGTACTCTTCAATATAGATACCATGATAGGTCTCGCTTTAGCTATCATCTTCGACATTGTTACTTAGGAATTGAGCCTCCGGTTTATGCCTGTGAAGCTTTTTTATGATTTTAGTGTCTTTTAGTTACATCAGTGTAGGCGCCGTGGCTCAGTGGTTAGTTCGTTGGATCACTGATTGGGAGGTTCGAGGTTCGAATCCCAGAAATAACCAAAATAACGAATGTCTGACAAACGTCCGAGAGTAATAACTGTCATGACAAAGATTCTCAATTCGCCTTTTGGATATGACTCTAATCTGTAGGTCCCTTCCATTTGTATGAAAAAATATAACACGCACAACACGAATGATTTGCGAGAAGCTAGTCCCTGTACCACATACGGTCTGTTGCGCCAAGTATTGGTAATTTTTTTTTTAACCAGTCGAATGGGGCCCTCATTATCACTTATCTCGACCATTATTTTAGTTTCCTGTTCTTCATATGGCTTAAGCATATCGATCCGGGTTCAATCTAGGTTCAACTCTGCATATATACGTAGTAACTGTCGCAAGTAGATGTCTCATTGGCTGTCTGTGTCCCACAATATTTGGCATCAGTCTGGATATCAAACCAATTGGTTTGCTCTAAAGTTGAGCTTATAGGAAAGCAGTACTCCTGGATACTTTATGTAAGGATTTGACTTAAAAGTGTGCTCACCTCCCCACAATGGCCATTTGCATATAAGAACAGACCTTATGACTGAAGACCTTCACGTCTTTGATGGTGTTGTTACAATGTTGCGTTTTCTCCTCTGATTTTAGTCAGTACCACCACCGCTTAGTAACCACCGCTTCCTGCAACTTCTCTGCACATCCTTTGGATAGAATGTTTTCTGTACCATTATCTTCACTATTCGATACTGTTCATAATATTAATTTTCATCAAACGATCTTCTACGGTGTTCTTCGTTATCGTCATACTTAAAATTATCAAAATCTGATTTGTTTAACAATGATTCAGCACCGAAATTGTGATGGCCTCCATTTTTTGATTTCTTAAATTAAGAAATTAAATTAAATTTGTTTTAATTTTGTATAAATCTATAGGCTGAAGAGTTCCGTTCTGTTTGATTAAGAAATTTAAAATTGTTTGGTGACTTTTTGTTAATTTAAAGCTCACTTGAAATAATTTGTTAACGCTTTTAAATACGTGAGGATAGATACATACATTAGTATATAAAAAGAAAATTTTCTGGATATAGCTAGTTTGTTTTGTCTTTTTAGCTTGCTCTCAATTTATTTAACCCTCTATGTGTAAATATCGTTAACTTCCAAGTTTCAGTGGCGTATCTACACAGTGCAATAACTTTTGATGTTACATATCGTGAAGTTCAAGTTTGATATTCATTTCATCGGCAGCTAAAACACACCTTTTTTGAGGTTTGACACTTTATGGAAAATCTGCATGCTAACTTTTTCACGTTGATATTTATTTATATTTCTTTAAATTATAATCCTTATCAACTTTAAGTAGTGTATCAAATATATATAGGTACCTAGGTATAGAGTTTATTCTTTTCATTTTTGATTCATGTTTAAGTAGAGGTTCGGGAGATGGAAACTGTGTAGGCGAAATTTCCAAAACATTATTAAAGGGAGGTAAGGGAACATTTCTCATATACCTTACAGGGTTAGTAACCCTGTTAACAGGAAGTGATGGAGAACAAATTGCAAAAGTTTCACATTTGCTTTGGTTATGAGTTAGATTATTGCTTACATTAGATATGTATGCCTGAACTTTCCGCTTTAGATAGATATTTTCAAATGGCCTTTACCTTTACATCTTTTCGATAAAAATGATTTTCCCAAACTAATTTTATAAGTTGTATTACATTAACCGTGTTTAAGCCAAACATTTCTCCTACGGCGGCCATTGGGAACCTTGAAAAAGGACAACGACAAGGACAAGGACAATTGTTTAACATTGTCACAATCGATGTACATTTATGTATTTACATTTAGTCTTTCTGAAAATCTATAGATATATGTATGTATATATTATATTTATTGAGAAATTGATGCAAAGAATAAATAAAAATGTTTTTTCAATTTAAGGGTGCAATTCAAAAATTTCTTAGCAATGAATGACTGGAGATAGGCATAGCGGCGTGGGATAGACTAATAGCGGGGTGAAAATGTGTTATCTCTATGAGTTCTTTTGAATATCGAAGATCAAAGAGAATTTAATATTATCTGCCACTAACCGATGTAACTTACTTTCTTCGATAGAGGCGCTGCCTATCGATTTCCTAAAGTGAGAGCACCTACTATTAATTTAATATACAATGCTATTGGTGAATATTTTGATCGTTGCCTCCTTTATGCCAGAGTCAAGATTGTTGGCATGAAGTTCGGCTTAAGAGAGGCTAGGATACATACCAAGTGCCTTTGAAACTTTGGAGTCCATCTTTGATCCACAAGTATACCAAATACAAAAACACAAATACCAATATTTGGTGCAATATTATAATAAAAAAATCTAAAATCATACTCATGACAGTTATTGCCTAAGTTTGCCGCGTATAACAAATCCAACCTGGAGGTGCAGAACCTTGTATACAACCTCTAGGTCAAGAGGCCGTTAAAACGATGCCAGCAATCCACTTCGGCGATGCCAGCGCTCTCGTTGGCTTAATTAAGGGCTCCTTCGCCACCATCTCTTTTCAAAATCCTGCCTCAGTTTTGAAAGCTGACTTGGGCTCCAAATGCATCATAGTACCACAGATAATAAACTACCTACTATAATATATTTATTATCTGTGATAGTACCTTAAGTAAGACTTTCGCTAGTCTGGTTGTGAACGTCAAGTAGGCTGATAATGTGTTTTAGCCCACCTTCCATTCCATTAATTTTATAAAAAAAATAAGAGAATATGGTTATCTCAGCATTTCTCGTCGATATGTAGGTACGTACATATCTATGTACTTATACATAATAAGTAACCTTTCGTTCTAGCTTTAAGAAAAAAATATACATACAAATGTATCTTTATCTGAGTACCAATAAGATAAACAAGTAAAAAAATAAACACTGGGTCGATTTCAATCACACTGGAGAAACATCATAGCGTTCAGTCAACATTTTATGCGTAGTAGTGTCGACAATGTCTGAATGTGAACGAGTACCAGAGAGCATCTCTTTAATGATGAGTTATTTTAATCTGATGCCTGCATCTGATGATCTTAGGCAATTGATGTGTGTACATACCATATGCTCGTATAAATCTTAAATACGAACACTTTGGTTTTGAGTTTACCATCGTATTTTTCCAATAAATATCCGTTCAGAAGAGCTATTTAGAAATTGAATTTCATATCTGTCAATTGCATACATGTTTCCTTACGATTGGGGTTCATGTACATGTTTTCGGTTATACTCTGTTCTGCTCTGATAGTTCCGAAATGGAACGGACCACATTAACACAACAGCAGCAGGAAGCAATTATGGCTGGAGATTTAAATGCCAAGCATAGTGATTGGGGAAATAATATACCAAATTCTAGGGGGAACCTACTACTCAATTGGTGGGGTCTACACAATGTCGAGTATAGACTCGATTTGAAAGCTACCGATAGTCCGTCGTATCCTAGCGGCGGCTCCTATCTGGATCTTCTGCTGTTCGACGTACGGTTACAACTGACCAACACGAATCGACAAACGAGAAACTGCCTACATACATTCGTGTATGACAGTGACCATTGCGGACTCAGTGCCGAAATAACAATTCCCAACGAGATTGCGGAGTTGGAGGAGTTTGTCCAAACGTACCCCTACAATTACAGTAGGACACGTTGGACACGCTTCTCCAGAGTATTGACAAGAGCACTCTCCTCGAACTCGCTCTACCCACCGTCCAATAGGAACCTGTCAAATGAGGAGATCGACAGATACCTACAACGAATGGACGAGACAATTAAACAAACGATGGACAGTACTATACCTCGGTATCAACTAACTGACAACGTAGACATATACCGCAATGCAACAATTGACGCACTTCACGAACAAAAAAGTAGACTTCTGTCAAGATTAAAAACCTTGTACAGACGGTTTACTGACAGACAAAACTCGGAGGTCAGGACACTCAAGTCGTTGATTAAAAACCTCCAACAGTTAATAAAAGAAAATTACAGACTCTCTGTAAGTTTGCACTGGAACAAAAAAATTCGGGCTGTAAAATCCAGCAACCCGAGTATGTTCCCGCAAATAAATAAAATATTTCGGAGGAATAATCAGAACGACCTGCCATGTCTTAAGATCCCCCGAACGACGAACAACGAACAGATACTAACAACAGCAGGCATAGATCCAGGGAACGCAGTCAGTGATGACAACTTCTTTGTGATCGAGGATCCACAGGAGAAGGTAGAGGCTATAGGAGCGACTTTCCAGGAAGTGTATAAGGTGAATGATAGTATTTGCCCGAACCACGACCTGGAAAGACGAGTCCTTGTGCATAACTTTAACCTTCAAAATGATATACAGCACTGGCGATCAGAGAACAACGGTTTCACCGAGTTCAATGACGATAATATGGCAAACAATGTCATCGCCAATGTGGAGGTACATCCCCCGTTCATATCGAAGGTAGAACTCCAAGCGATCCTCGAATCATTGAGAAAGAAGAAATCCGTGGGTATCGACGGAGTGTCTAACATTGTGCTAAGACACCTCCCTCCAGAAGCGGTGAACATTTACACCATCCTGTTTAACAATGGGCTGAATAATGCACATTATCCGGCGCACTGGAAAACAGCGGTGGTTCATCCTATTCCCAAAAGGGGTAAAGATACGTCCAATCCGGCAAATCTCCGGTCGATAAGTCTCCTTCCGAACATCAGCAAGGTATTCGAGAAGGTTGTCAATAGAGCCCTGTCTAAGTGGGTTGAGGACATGAATATTGTTCCGGATAACCAATTCGGTTTTAAGGCGGGGCATGATACAATACATGCCGCGTCTAAACTGGTGTCGGATATCCAATGGAACAAAAGCAAGAAACAATGCACGGGTGCCTGCCTGGTTGACTTGGAGAAGGCCTTCGATACCGTATGGCTAGAAGGACTCTTCTACAAGTTGAGTAGGCTGGGCATAAGTAAACCACTACTATACATGTTTTGTAACATGCTCACCGGTAGACAGTTCATTGTGAAAAATGGCAATGTGACTTCTGCTGGTACGTTTGATATTAAAAATGGTCTGCAACAGGGTGCGGTAAATTCGCCGATCCTCTTTAACATTTACACAAGTGATCTTGTAGGATCTCTTCACCATGCTATAGCGTACGCCGACGACTTGATAGCGTACAGATCAGGACCAAAGATCGAGGTCATTGCAATACTCTTGCAGCGTGACTTCGATAAGATCAAGCGATATTGCGACGACTGGAAGTTGAAAATCAACTTCCAGAAGTCGGAAACCATCCTGTTTAGGACGTCGTTATCTGGGGCCTCTGCGGACACCAGAAAGAATTGGCGAAAGTTCTCAATAGTGGGACAGCACGGGCAACCATTAGCGTCTCGAAATGTAGTCAGATACCTTGGGTTCTGGCTAGACCAGTATCTATATTTTAACAAACATATAGATGCTGCTCTGGCCAGAGCCAAAGCGGCTTTCGCCCTCACAAAGAGACTGTTTTATAGCAGCCAACTCGATGCGAGGGTGAAGGTAATCTGCTACATGGCCCTCATTCGGCCCATGCTCGTGTATGGTTGTCCCGTGTGGTTCAACGTGGGAGCTAGCTCGTTGGAAAGGATTCGGGTGTTTGAGAGGGCTTGCCTTAGGGCCTGCCTTCGCTTATACAGAACACCAGAGTCTCAGTACATAAAATTCTACTCCAATGAGATCCTCTATAACAAGGCGGACATAAGCAGGGTGGATAATTTCTTGATCAAGATGATTCGAAGGCACATTGCAAGAGCAATGAACTCGATGAATAACCTGATCTCTGGGGCCTACTACCCCAATGATATGTATCATGAGAGCGTGCGCCTTAACGGCTTCATTCCCCCAGAGGCGTTCCTCTATTTAGATAGAGAAGGTCTGATACAGGACAAAGTAGCGGTGCCGCTTATCTTCCATGTTGCCCGGACAGCTGTGGATAGGCGACTCAACTACGACCGAGACGTCGCGCTCAGCATGACGGAGCGCCTTCGGTTCAGTAGAGCGATAGCAGGTCGCGATTTGCGAGACGTTGTAAGGCAGCATCAGACATTCTGGTGGTTAGGGGACGGAGAGGGAACTCCCTCGTCGTTTCCTTTTGATACAGGGTAGCTTCGCTTAAGACGCAAAGTTGGCCTGGCCGGCTTACATAGGTTTAAGATTTAGGTGTAGGTTATAGTTAGGTACATAAAAAAAAAAAAAAAAAAAAAAAAAATTATATACATATGTACATATGTATGTTGTGTATATATATGTATGTATGTTAGGTATATATGTGTATATATATTATGTATATATTCATGTATATATATAGTTTAGAATAAGATAGTTTTAAGGTTTATTTTTAAGGTAGTTTTTAAGGTTTATTGTTAAGGTAGTTTTAAGGTTTATTTTTAATGTAGTTTTTAAGTTTAGATGTAAGACTTTTATTTTAAAAAACACGTTCGTTTACTAAGTTTTTCCAAATTTTTCTTAGTTATCCTAGTTTGTTAAGTCATTTAGATAAATAATTAATTTTAAGTTAGGTTTCGTCGAAAGACATAGTTTTAAGCATTAGGTTTAGCTTAGAGCACCCGCATAGGGTCAGTAAGTTAGGATTCGATTAAGTTAAGTTAGTTAAGTTAGTTTAAGCGTTTTTGTCTAGCTTTAAGAAATTATGAATTATAAATAAAAAAATGCGTTGAAAATGAAAAAAAAAAAAAAATGCAGCAGGAAGCAACTTCGATAGCCAACGGCAAACAACGGCTGTGATATGAAACACATTGACACATCAACAACACATAACGATGTTTGATATTGTGCGAAGATTATTTTCTAGGAAAATAAACAGAACTGCAAAGAAAATGATTGTGCCGCATGATTTCATGCAGAAATTCCAGTTGCTAAGGTGTAGCACAGTACAGCAAATTTAGAACTTAGGTCTAACGTTGAAGTTGCTGTGTGCTGTTGCTGTGCTAATATTGTCCATACCATTGAAAAGCATTGGTTCCAAAGCTTTTGTTGCTGTTCTTGCATTAATGTATTTCAGCTATTACGGATGAGGAAAATGAATATAGTATGCCTGATCGAGAAAACTGCAGTTTTATAAAATTGGTCAGTTTACTATTGCATCGTTAATTTCAAAAAGTGCAGAAAGGTGAAGGGGTTAAAATTATTTTGCTTTTGTCAGGACAGTCTTCATAAATGTGAAGTTTCATTTTAATGTATCAAATAATTCGGCTGCAGTAGTCAAGTGAATAAGCTAATGTCTGTGGCAACTTTAAAAATACAGTCAAACCTCCATGAGTCGAAATGTCACGGGATCAAATAATGTGTTTGATTTATGGAATGTGCGAGTTATGGAGCACCTAAAAAACAGAGTACACATGCTCAGTTGAGTTAAAACATGTGTTTATTACATATTTTGTTTACTGTGGCAACTTCAGACTTCTTTGACAATCAAAAAAATTATATTCAAATTTAGAGTTTTTAATTTGCGCGGGTCATTTTTCTGGACGAAGTGGTAAAAATTCTTTCGAGTTATATAAAATTCGACTTCAGGATGTTTGACTTACGGGGGATTGTCTGTATTAAGTTCCAAAACAAAACAGGAAAAAATTGTGGAGAATATACTAATGCAAACAGGTTACGCAACTCTTGCTTGATAAAACCATGGTTTATAAGTGATCGAATTTATTTAAAAAAGGTAAAAAGTCAGAGATAATGAACGCCTAAAAAGAACAATTTACGTCACAATACATGAAATGGTTCTAAAAGTTAAGTATATCCATCCCTCCCGAATGTCTGACAAACGTCCGAGAGTTTCAACATCGTTTCAAAATGTAGGTACTTTCTATCTGTGCGAAAAAATACAAGAAAAACCGATTTTGTTATTGAAAAAATTAAAAAAACACATTAGGTGTTACATCTCAAAAAATGTTGGCATTATGTCGCTTTCCGAAAGTGTCAATTTCAATATTTGGCCTTATGTCAGGGCACCCACCATTTCTATGACCCAAAGACCTGGAACTTACACGACTAACATTAAAAAATTAATATACTTACGTAATTCTGACTTATACCTTATGGTATTTTTATGATCTTCTCTCAAAAGAGGCGAATTTATAATGGTGGGATAACACTGAGATTCTACACTTCAATTTAAAAGGTGAAACCTTCTAAAAATATGTATGTACATATGTATGTATCTGCCGTGGGAGAGTTTACTGTTTTGTAACATAATTAATTTTTGTAGTAGGATATTAAAAACTAATTTGAATTGACTTTTATGCTTTTAGGCAGACTTACTTATGTATGTATACATTTTTTTTATCAAATGTGGATAAGTCTGCGCTGAATGAAATACACAAATTAATATCATAAATTAAGAAGAGCCATATGTTCCTTTTGTAATTTGTAATTGCTTTATAATTCCAATGATTGCTGATTTATGAAGAGAGTACAATTTCTGATTATTTATGAAAAATAATTTCATTTAAAAGTCGGTTCGCGGTTGGTTTCACAGAAGCCCATCCTGTAAAATTAATTTTGCATAAGATTGTCTTGTTTATGGCTCTATTTCGAAAAAATTTCGATGAACGTTTTCCTGAAGTGCGTAAATTTTTTATGAATCTTTAGAGTACGAACGGTCCATAATATCTTACAGTTTGGCTTGTTGGTACAGCCTCCGATATGAAAATGACCTTCGAAGTGGCTGATTTTACTTCCAATAATTAATGAGTTGTATCTGGTTAATAAATAATCCGAAAACTTTATGCAATATCATCCCCAGAGAAGTCCGACTGATGTTCATTGTTGAGCTCTCCGACGGGTTAAGATCTCACCTTGGCTTTTTTTTTTTAATATTTCTCAGGGGTGTTCAAGCATTATCCAACCATTTTCTTATTGAACAGACTTGACACTACTTACGTCTGTATGTACTACCTTTCAGCATTTCAAATACATTAATGTTGCTTAAATCCAAATGACGTACTTTTCAAAGAGATAGTAACCATTTTTTACTTAAGGTGCAATTTAAGGGCATATAGTCTTAGTTTTGGTTCTTTTGTCTGTATTAACAGCGGAGCCTAGGTAGACATAGTAGTCCCTAACTACATCAAATTAATATCTGTCTACGGTGATGTTCTGTTCGAGATGCCGGTGTTGTATTTTCTTGCTGACAGCTTGCCTTGGACTGACCCAATCGACATTCTCGATAATGAAATGAAAATTATCTACCTTAGGCGAATTGAATTGACCAAAGAACAATGTTACCAGGAGGGTTAAATCAAAAGAAAGGGCAACATCTGTAGCACTGTGCAAGTAAGCGAAATGGGAAAACACGGCAAAAAAGCAGATGGACCCGCAAGCTGATTCCCACGATCGAAGTCTGGACAAAGAGAGCACAAGGCGACTGCAGCAACCACTTTACGTAGTTCCTGACGTGTCACGGCAGCTATTGGAAATACTGATCCTAAGGGATTTCATTGCGATGTTCGACGGACGGTGCCCCCACGTCAGAAGCGGCTTGCCTGATGGCTATTTTGCATTGTTGCCACTTTTCTTCAGTACTTGGTGCTGGCGGCTTAGGCCATCTTATGAGATTAAGGGAGATTTGATTACGTTCTCTTGGGATTGTAGCCGTCGTCAAACTTCCTCACATCATTTCCCTGTATTGGCGGTGTTCGGGATATCCGCAACCGTACCTTGGCTACAACAAAGTAGTGGTACGAACCAATGTTGGCCCCCATATGCATACATTCTCCAAAACTCGTGACCTTCAGAAATGTAGCATTTCGCAAACTCGAGGCGATTTCGTAGGCTGACTCTGCTGGCTTTTTCCTGGCAACTCTTCCATTAAATTCAGACCTTAAAACTCTTCGAGCTATTTCTGCAGGAACTTCTTTGCCGGTGGTATTTATGTTTAATGTCTACAGCTAATTTTGCAGCGCTGCTCCTAGGATTGCATATCACTTTACGAAGGATGGTCCGAACATTTCGGGCATTTAATATCTTCGGACGCCCGGTACGACATTTATATGAGACACCACCTCTATCAACGTACCTTTTTATTATTGACTGGACTGTTGCGCGGATTTTATCAAGAATTCTTTCAATTTCACCGTTACTTTCAAGAGAAGAGCTCTTAACTAAACAATTAAATTTCAAATTTCCGATCGAACTTCTTTCCTACTCCCCATTTTAAAAATCCATTTTTATTTAAAACAAAGGATTCAAATTACACACGATACTAGAAGAATAATGAAAAGTTCCAGTTCTCTAAAAAAACGAACGGTACCTTATTTGGTTTCGTTGGGGTTGCTTTGAAAATGCAGTTGTATGCTGACTTTTATGAGGTGGATTTTTTTGTTTATTTACCTTTCTTTGAATTTTCTTTGTTAAAAGTACATCTCCAAGTGTCTGGAATTTGGTTGCTTCTTCACTTTTGGGTTAGGGTTGGTTCGCTAAGAGGGGAGAAAAATCCTTTATTTCGCACTCAATATAGATCCATTGTAATATCCATTGGTGGAAAAGATGAATCCTTTAGATCATATTTTCCTATGATTTCCACAGAGGTCCACAGGTTAAATGTAATTTCTGCATAAAATTTCTCTCTGGTTTGCCCTTTATTAAAAAAAATTAGCCCTCTCATTCCCTGACCATAACCAAGGATGTCACTTAATGCCAAAAACCTTGAGCTCTTCTCAACTTGTTCGATTGTTTTTCTCTAGCAGAAATAGCTTTTGTTGCTGCCTGGCTGTCAATGAAAAAGATGATATGCCTCCATCACAATCTCACTGGGCGACTATTGTCATTGCTAGGACCTCCGCTTAAAAAACGCTACTGTGGTTTGGGAGTCTGATTAATTTTAACATGCCCAGCGAACTTTTAACAGCTCCATCCGCCATAGCCCTTTGCTATTCCATACTACAGAGAATATTTCTCTATTGTCAGATTTTTTTTTTTTTAAAAACATGACATGAAAGCCCCCTTTAAAAACAATAAACCATTAATTTTTTTAAAATACCCGTAATATAATAATGAATATAAGTGATTAAATTTATGAAATCAATAAAACGAAAGAAAACCATGATACTCACCAAATTGTTAAGTGCCCAATTTAAAAGTCAATACCCCGAAATAAAAAGTTGCCAACGTCTGACTTCATGAAATATTGAATTTTATCCTTGGCCTTTCGTGGTCTCTAGCGATTTTACGTGCCATAATTTAAGCAACTGCCATCACCGAAGCTCCTTCCTTCCTCAAAATTGATTCTTTTATCCTCGCTTCAGGTTTTCCTTCTCCTGCTATGCAGCGAGAATTCGTGCGCACAATTGCACACCCTCCGGCCTGACGCACCCCCATCCGTTCCATGTGCTTATCTAAAATATAGCCTTTCAAGAAAACAAATGAAAAAGTATTCACCCACAGTTTGCTCCAACGAGACTGAGCATGCATCGAAAAGGTTCATCACGAGGGCGCTTGTATCCACTTTCAATGCAGGTCACTGCACTTCATCTGCCGCATACTTACTTCGGGCAGAGCGATGCAATATGAAGCGTCGTTTTGTTGCTGCAATTTCAGATCATAAATTTTACACAAAAAGCAATTAATTCGGTTTGGTTGTAAAACGTTTTACACTGACGCGCGTCTGGTTATATCCTTAATTCCTTTCAGAAGCAACGGATTTGCTAAGAAATAAGGAAACATATTTTTACAGTCAGTTAGGCGCGATAGACGTGCGAATGAGAGTGATAAACTCAAGAGGAAGATATAGGGCTCATGAATTACCACCACCCCCATGGAGCGCCTGGTATACGTTTGGCGCCACTTTATTTATGGCAAGTGGCGTTTAAGGAAAGGATTTGCGCTCCCAAACAAAAGCTTATCTTGTTTTGTTTTATAGGTTTTTCTTTGTTTGTATCTTTTTGTTGCTGCCTGTCTTTCAATTTGCGATTCTTTGTACCAATTTTATCCTCAAACTCGTTCATTGAGTTCCATTCTATACGTATACCCTGGCAGTGAGTGATGGGTTTGAAGGATTTAGTTATTTACAATTGAATAAAATCGATCATGTCAAAATGTCAAACGATGTGCTTGGATAGACAAGTTCTATTTGTTCGATATGTAAAGAAGTTTGGCAGGTGGGAGTAGTAAAAGGTGAAATCGATGGCAATCAGGTCATAAGGTTTTTTTTTTATATATACATACATATGTATGTACTTATTTCGACAGCATGGGAGTTGTTTACGATAGCTTTCTAACACACATAGACAAATCTATTTTTATTATTATTATTTTCACTAGGTACCAGTGCTATCGGCTAGGAAAACACAAATTTATTTTGTCATGAAATTTGAAATAAAAAATGGAGACACTTTTCGTCATCATCACTAAAATAAATTGATCGAATGAGAGTTGCAGGACCACATATTATGTACATACATATGTGCCTATGTATATCACTGGCTGAAGCTTCTAATATTGGTCCAAGATACCAAATTGTGGACCCATAGCTAAGCTCCATTAGTATTTTTTTTGCTGTGGTGGAATTTTTGTTCCAATAACCAAAGCTTTTGACATGGTTGATCATAACATTCTGCATAATGTAGGCTCCCGTGGATTTATATACAGCTGGTTTATGTCCTTTATGACAGAAAACAAAATGTAAGGTTTGAAACTTGTTTAAATAACTCAAAGGTTATTTATCTTGATGTTCCCCAATTGTCTGTCTTTGGACCTATTTTGTTTCTCATTTATGTCAACTTCTTGTTTGCCCTACCATTTGTAGGAAAGTTAAGGCTTTTTCAGATGATATTCGGTATCGCGTATGGGCACCATCTAATCTTGTAAAGCTACTTGAACTACTAAGAATCTGATTCGCAAAACAAAGTAGGTAGTAAGCAATAAAATAAATCAGATATCGAGGTCATATTCCATGCGTCTAATTGCTCTAGGTACAAACTGTTTCACAGTTCGTCCGCTGTCCAATGTCCTAGTGTCTATTTCGATGTGAATGTTCACTGCGATAGTAATTGCTTTAAAATTGAAAACGTAAAACATTTTAAATATCTGCATAGGTGTTATTTTTGACCGGAATTTGTGTTGTTCTAATCATATTTAAGTTTTAAAGCACTATTCGCTGTCTTTACCGCCTTAGAAAATTGTGTTCAAGAAAAGATATGCTATGGGATATTCAAAATTGCAATACAGAGTAAGCTGCTGGGGAAGTGTTTCCCTAAATAAAGTCTAGGCTACTCTATGGAAGTTTTTAATCTTATAGAAATCCTGCCAGTTAGACATCTGTTTTATTTTAAGGTCCTATAAATATAATAAAAAATATTAGAGGTGGTTACATTTAGAGTTCAATGTCTAACGCTTATAGTTTATGCATATCTGGTTGTTGTAATATATTTTACGGTTCTTTTTTTTTCCTATACAAATCTGCCAGTAAAATGGTTTTCTAATAAGCGAGCTTGGATGACAACTGTTTTAATGACGGAATGGTTAAACAGCTTCAACGTCAAAATGAGAAAAGTACGTAGGAAGGTTTTACTTCTTATGAACAACGCAACTTCACATCCTCATCCTACTTTGAGTAACGTCACTTTGATATTTTTCCCAGCAAACACCACATCTGTTTGTCAACCCTTGGATCAGGGCATCATCAAAATTTTTTTATCGAGAACAAGTTTTAAATCACCTTATTGCTAAAATGGATAACGTTGGTGATGTAGGACAGCTTTCGTCTGCAATTAATGTGGTAAATGCCATTAATTGGGCTGCTGCAGCCTGGAACAAAGTTTCTCAAGAAACAATAAAAAACTGCTTCAAGAAATCTGTGTCTCTACTCACTCAAACCATCCAAACGGATGACTTTACCCCAGAGGACGACATACGTTTTCCAAATTTGTCCTCGCTCATCAGAAAAACCGGTTGCGATCAAGTTGATTACTTAGAGTATGCCGCATGTGACAACAATGTTCATACATTGGATGCTTCAGAAGCAGATACTGAACTGGATTCATACTTCTACAAGTTGAACGCCAGTGAATTTTTGTGGAAATTTGCTTTGAAAGCTGGAGACGAAAAGGCGATGCAGCTGACATCTGTTCTCCAATCTCACTGTGAGTTAGTGTTAGTAAGGGGTTGTAATCTCCGCCAAAGCCGGATTGAAGATTTTTTAAAAATTAATTTGTACATACATATGTACATGTGCACATATGTAAATTTATTCCTATGTACATATATTATATATGAATACATATACATATGCATGTACATATATACTATTTTATACGTACATACATATTTGTGAATTAAAAATGATAATTTTGTGTTCTTTTTTAAATTAGCGTTTTTATTCTTCCTCATAAACGGACACTCTCTTATGTGGACAAAAAACTCCGGTCCCGTGGCTGTCCACTTAAGAGAGATTTCACAGTATTTTGTTTTCTTTTCTTAAAGTCACGGGTCGGTACGTAAGCCAAAAACCTTGGCGGCCCTAAAGGTGAATATCCGATTGGAAATGGAGAATATATCGGCAGAAATTTTGAGAAAAGTCATGGAAAATGCTGCCCAAATGTAGATCAATGGGGAAAAACTTAAACGTCTAAATAACGATAACCAACAAACGGAACAAATTATTTTTATTTACAAACAAAGTTACTGTGGTAGAAAATCCCGTGAGGAGTTTTGCGCCACTTTGTTTTATTGACTTGTCAATAAGATATGTATTTCAATTTGGAGAAGAGCCTATTATTTCCTCTCTTAGGGTTATTTGTTAGAAGCAAAGGCTAACCGCTGGCTTCTGCTTGATAACCTCTATATTTTACCTTTAAAATATGTTTATGTTCATAATTTTTTATTCTTAAATTATTCGAGTGGGCATCGCGGCTCAAGTGGTTAGTGCGTTGGATCGCTGAGGGGGAGGTTCAACTTTTGAATCCCAGAAAACACTAAAAACACGGTATATAAGGTGAGTTATTTTAAATATAGAATGACTTTTAGCAGCTTGTTTATAAGTCCTTCTCTTCGAATTGTATGATACCCGGGAGTTAGGCCAGCGAATTTTACGGAAGTTTCGAGACCCATCCGAAACCATCCCCAATGTGGGCTGTTAAAGCTAGTACTTGGTCTACTCAGCTTCGTCCACCAGGTTATTCAGGTGAAGAACATTCATGAATAGTAGAACCAATTCGGTTTACTTAGGAGCATTATAGGTCGATATCTTTCAGCTAAGTATGTAGATCATTCGGCTTACCATGTTTTAGAGTCGTTATTATTTAAGTTCTTTTATAAATAGATGGAACATTCTGAAACGTAGATTGCACTATAAAATTCGCCCAGCGATGTCGTTTTTTTCTAAGTAGGTGATAAATTTTGAATAAACCATTAAAACTAGCCACTTTCCCATTTTTTACGGAACGGATAGCATCGTCAATCTTATTGAAAGTGAAACAACTGACGAAAATGGATGATGGGATATATTTTTTTGTTATTATAAATTTGAGATGCATCAATTATTCTATTTACAATTCGATGCATCGCGATGGTCCGGAAGAAAACTTCATAAGTCGAAAAATCCGTTTTTTGAGTTATTGATACCATTCTTTATGAAAAAGAAAACTTTCCTCGGTAGAAAACAACACAAGTCTAGTTTATATTGAGACACTGAAAAGCAGATGCGTCGTTTTCATTTTCCTGCAAGTGCTCATCTCTACGCCGACACAACTTAATTGTGCTTCATTTTTCTTAAAGAAAACGCGTATGAAATGTCGAGAAAAACGTAAAAAGTGGGTAAGTGTCATTGCTTGAATACGAATTTAAATTTGGTTTACCAAGAAAAGTGAAATATGACGTTTTTCATGTTTACAAATTCCCAGAATGGTACCCTTCATGTTCGATGTTTTGACACAATTTGAATTACTCAAAGAGAAACATTGAAAAAAACATCACAAGTCGAAATCTGCCAACTAATTATTTTTTTATGAAAAAGGTTTTGAAGATACGTTAATAAATATAATTTCGTTAAATAGCTGAATTAAAAGTACTTATTTAATAAATCACAGATAATTCAGAAACATTAAAGTGGAGAGTTATATGACTGTGAACGATTTAGAAATCTTCTTTTGCGTCTCCTGAAAAATGTAATTTTTTGATTTGTGACGTTTTTCTTCCGGACCATCGAATTGTGTCTGGATTGGCAGGTGGTGTTTTGGTTGGTGATGAAGTGCCTCCTCCAATTTTACGAATAAGATTCCAATCATTACGACTAAAGTGAATACAATTTATAATCTCAATAACAGATATCCATTTTTGCTTACAATGTTCGTAATGTTAGAGATTGAAGTAATTGTCACCGCCGCCACTTTTCTTAAGTTATCTGTGAAGGAGTTTACTTTTCATGGAACGGCCGTGGATACATTCTTTTTGGAATCCTCGCGGTATGTGTTTTTTGGCAGCTGTTAGAACTATGCAAATGAATTTATTATAATCCTTGACTACTGAAGGAACAAAGTGAATACTTGAACACGTAGATTTTTTTCTGTACAGACTCTTTATTTACTTTTAATCTAACAGTGTAAATTTCTATTCTTGAAATAAATATGACATTTTTGAACGCTTATTCTTCGCTCCCACAGTGGGTGCCGTGGCTCAGGTGTTAGTGCGTTGGACTATTGAGTGGAACCTGCAAGTCCCACAAATCACAAAGAATTTTTTATATAATGTCTAACATTCATAATAGCTTCTCAGTAATATCTTTCAAATATGCCACTTTACTGCAGGTCCTTCCATTGTTTTAAAAATTTAACACGCACAACGCGAATGGCTGCCAGAAGTTAGGCCCTAGGGGTTATGAACTGTGGCCATATGAGTTAGGCCAAAGGTACCTACATATATACATATATATACTTAAACATGTGTGCATGAACGAGAATAATAAGTTAGAAGAGCTTGTACATCATGTCGTTTTTGCAGCATTTGTCTATGATAATGCTGCACTGGGGAACAGCTACCAGGGAAAGGTGTCAATTCAGGCTTGTGCTCAACTTGGCTATTTTGAAAGGTGTCAGGTTTCGAGACACGTGTTTTTGGTAAACAAAACCTGCTGAATATTTCGAACAAAAACAAAAATTAAAATGAAAATCGAATTAAACAAGAACTTTAACCAATTTTGTCTCAATATTAATTGTCACTGGTATACAGTTGGACGATTTCCGCTCACAATTTGCATTCCAAATAAGATTCGCACTATCTTTCGAGCATAATGGAATTTATTATTTTTATATTTCATGTGTGAAATTTCCTAATTTTAGTTGCTAAGCCCTTTCTTATCAGATGATGTCTTACATTCTGTGGGGCTTGAAACAGGAAGTAGTCAATCCCAGCGGATTTTTGCTTTTTTTTTCACAAATATTTGTTCGTATTTGTTTAAGCACTCCAATGAGACCATTTTTTGATTTCAGTGTACAAGTTATTGCCTGGACAATCAGTGCTGCCGACTTGCCTGTGACCTTTCAAAATGTAATTAGATGTCAGATATCCATTTGAAACGGAGTATGCCAACAATTCCTTAGCTTTAGCGATTTGTGTGGCAGTTGGAATTTTATCTAAACAAATTTAATCGGGTATTACATATATAAAAGAGCTCTTTTGAACAGTATAAAACAACTTACTGTGATAATTTCCTATGAACATGATGCCTATAGACCTGCTATTCCAGTTGACGGCATGCGAACCTCGAGTTCTAAAACCACGACCCTCATAAATATTACCATCAGCACCAATAACAAAGTTGTAACCAATATCAGCCCAACCTCTAGTGTCCATATGATAATTTTGGATGTTCTTCATTTGTTGCTTACATGTGTTCAAAGTGCTGCAGTAAGCACCTTCAGAGTGATGAATGACAGCATATTTTAAATTTTTCGACAGAGCTTTCGTAGATTTTGCAGCACGTCCACCCCATTGTGATTTTGAGATTATGTTGATGCCAATAATTCCCTGTGCACCTATTTTAATTATTTAAGACTTAAATTTGTTTAAACGTCCTCGGATTTCTTACCGCAGAGAATGGCAAACACAAAGATGATTAATTTGCTGATCATTCTGATGATCGCCGATCGCCGTTGAAATGCGCGAACAGAATAACGAATTCTAAGAATCGAAAGTCTTTTAAGTACAAAACAAAACGAGATTGGAAAAATAGATAAGAACCCATTAAGAAGGCTAAAGTTCATTGAAAATAATTATGCACAGTAGACTTGCGGTAGAAAAATTGTAGATTATAGATTTAGTAAACAAATTAGTATGTGTACAGAAATTTTTAACTATCAATTTTATCAGAAACATATTAGGTACTAAAACAAATATAAGTACATATGTAGGTGCAGTTGAAAAATGGGGCCTCGTGCCTTTGTTATTTTTGCATTGGTCTAAGAGTGATTGCGAGAACATAAGCACATAAAATATGTATGTACGAAAGTACATATGTATGTATAACAAGTTTGTCTTTTGCAAACCAATGTCAAAAAAGTTGCAAGCCTATCTATAAATTCATAACAAGTTATTACTGGTGTATGTGAAAACCATGTCCGCAAATGCTGTGACATTGCTTGTAAACCTTTGTTTGAAAATGGAATTAATATAAACGAAAAAGACAATAGGACCCAAAACTTGAGATACACCACTAAAACTTCTTGAAGTCTTTCTTTTTGAGAACTTACTGTTAAACAAGATGCAAACTAACAGAAAGATTGGTCACTGAACCTGGCTTTGTAGAGCTTTTCAAGACGAATTTGTAATTGACCACACCGAATACATTTGTCAGGTCAATAAATAAATCTGTACTACTCTAGGTATTGATATGATAAATCGAGAGAAGTAGTGAAACTGTGAGCTCGGTTTTAATTGATAAATTGTTAGATAAAACCCGAATAATTTTAAACTAAAGCACTGTTAACCACTTTTTTACTATTAAAACATCATCATTATGTTCACATAGACTCCAATCGTGCTTAAAACAAATATTAAAAACCATAGATATACGCACTAGCACGGAAATATATTTCTGGCGATGTTGTTATACATAGGATAGCAATTGTTGTAGCAATTTATCTGACATTTTCAGCAAGCTATGCCCAGAATTTTCGGCACTAACACCAGTTTGTATTCCATTCACACCACTAGCGAAAAGGTCTTCATGCTGCGCGATCATATTAACCTTCCGACCACAAGTGTGGTTACCCATAACCCCATTGAAAATTGTCTTTAACATAATTGATAATGAATCTTTTGAAAGCTGTTAGATTTGTTTCATTTCTTATAGTAATTGGCAATTCATTTAACACTTTGAAGCCTTTATATTGCAAGGAATTCTGCGATCTTCCTTTCAGAAAGTTTGGTAGCCTAAAATTATAGGCTCTTCTTAACGAATGGGGTTGTACTTCATGAATATATTGCACGTAATTTAATAAATAAATAGATATTAGGTTATTTTTATTTCTATTAATTAACAATAAAACATTCATTAGATACGATTCTTTGTTTGACTGACAACCATTTTAACGAATTTAACATGAAACGAATTGACACATATCTATTGCACTTTAAAATACATCGCATGTCTTTATTTTGTAACAATTGCAATCTTTGTATTTTACTATGTGTGGTTTAATTATTACGTTATAAATATTTATTGCACTTAATGCAGATATGTCATTTCTTATTCTTTTCAAAAAGCCTGTCTTTTTTGCAATTTTTCTACATAAGAGATCAACGTGGTTGCTAAAAGCCAATTTATCATCGATTGTTATACCTAATTACTTGATTTCATCAATTTGATCAATATATTCACCGTCCATTTTCAGTCTTACATCCTTTCCTTATCTTTTATTTATGATCAGTTGTTTGGTTTTCGTCACATTCAATTTCAATTTATTCATCTATAAAAACACTTTTCAGGTCCTGTTGCATTTGTTGTTGATATTCGAAGTAGTTTTTATATATGTACATGCAACGTATCGTATGTACATAACTGCATCATGGGCAAACAATGCAAGTTTTCCATTTCTCATCGCACTTTTCATGTGATTTATGTATATTGTAAACAATAATGTTCCCAAAACTTATCCTTGGGGTACACCAAACATTACATCCTTTGAACATGACAGTTCACCATTAACTTTATCCCATTGGGTTCTATTACTAAGGTATGATTTGAACCAATCACATTCACCTCCTTTAATTTCATATCGTTTAAGTTTATCTAATAAAATTTGTGTGCCTATTGTTCCAAATGCTTGTTTTAAATCGAGAAAAACACAGAACACTTTTTCCCTAGGTCAGTTTCTTCCTTAAAATTATTACTAATCAAATTTATTGCACTTTCACACGAATGGTAATTTCTAAATCCTGACTGAATGTCAATTATTTGTCAATTTGATTCAAAATAATTATTTAACTGTTTTTTTTTACATATTGGTAACGAATTAACAGGACGGAACTCTCCACAAAGGTTGGTATTGCAGATTTTTTTTAATAGGTGTTACTAAAGATTTCTTTCATGATTTTGGGAATACCTTTGTTTCTAATGATTTATTAATAATCATTAATAAATTTGGTCCGAGTATATCGCAATTGTCAAGAAATCTCCTGGGGCTCATATATTTGTGTAAAATCAACTTTGTTTTTCATTTGCTTTAAAACGCTTATCGACACTATATTTTAAATAAAGGAGTCATTAAATTTGTTATCTATAATTTTATTACCGTTGAGAATTTCGTTATTAAACTGAATACTTTTTATTTCACTACGCTTTTCGTCTTTTAGAACATATCTTTTAATTTTCTCCACATGGATTTTTGGTCAGTCGAACACTTCACTTTGTGTTTAATAAGTACCTAATTATTTGCACTTTTTTATTTCACTCTTGTATTATATTTATTTCTTATTAATTTGTAGTCTAGCCAATTGATTACCGAATTTCACAATACCGCTTTTGCGTGTATTTAGTATTCTTTAGTATTCTTAGCGATTGAAGCCGTTTTTTGAACCATTTATAGATAAATGCCTTTTTTAACAATTAATATGGTCTCGTCAATAGGTTTAAGAAATAGCTCTTCTAATAAATCAATATCCATTTCACCGTTTATTGCACTAATTTGACTTATACTTAATCGCATGTATAAACCTTTTTTAATCTGCTTCCGTAATTAATTTTGTTTTATTTCCATTATTAATTTCAACAGCAATTGTTTGCTGGTCACTTATTTGCAATTGAAACACTAATACGTTTATTATTTCTTATTACGTTATCTATTAGCGTGCTAGACGATTTAGTTATCCTTGTCGCAATCTTTCCTTAAGTCACTTATTTCTTCACATAATATTAATAAATTCTTAAAAAAAAATTTTTCCCAAAGAACTTGGCGACCCATAAACGCCGGTTTTAACATATGTGTAATTGTTATTAATTACATAATTTGACAACCACCACACATTCATATTATCGTCTTTCTTCAACAAAGTCACTAATTTTAGATCCTCTTTAACGTATATAACAATTCCTCCTGTATGAGAAAACTGGACAATCTTTATTATTTGATTCATGATGACTGTTGTTTCATTCGCTTTTGTACAGTGGATACACTTTACAAGATCAGTCTTTAAACATATGGCTATTTCAGCATTTCGCACACACTATTTTATTTTTACATTTTTCTGCCTTATGGTTATACCCTTGGCAATTAAAACATCTCGCAGTGTCGTAGAATTCTCTGATTGGGCACTTCACCCAACCAACTCTAATTTTTTCTAGACTCATGATTTTTGTAAAGCTCTCACTATCCACTTCCAACACAGCATTTAAACTTCTCCAATTGTCTTTATTTTTAAAGATTTTAATCAACGACATTTCGCAGTTGGCTATCTCCGCGTTATGTGATTTAATTGGTGCCGTGAAATAAGGCCAAACGAAATAAGGCCAAACGAAATAAGGCCATATTTGAAAATTTGGCCTTGTTTCGCTTTGAAATAGTGAAATAAGGCCATATTTCAACATTTGGCCTTATTTCACTTCGGTAAAGTAAAGTAAAGTGAAATAAGGCCAATTTGGTCTTATTGCGCTGCAATTAGTTATAAGAGTGCCGTGACATATGCCGCGTAGCGCCGCCCTTTTTTTTTTTTTTTTTTTTTTTTTTTTTTTTTTTTTTTTTTGATGCGCTGGAGGGGTGAAATCCTTTATGGATACTCGGTAGCCCGTGCTACGAGTTATGCCAGACTCCATGCTCCTGCATGTATACGTGGCTAAAACACCCCCCCATCCCTGTCCTGTGATTCCCCCTACGGTACTACCGGTCAAGGCATTCCTTCGTAGGGGCAGGTTTTTTTGACATCATGTCTTCTCCTTCTTATGGTCCAGGGTTTCCTTCCTCTTGAGCTCTTGGTGTTTGGTTTTCCGACCGTAATTCCTGCATGATGCTTGCAATGATACGGTTGGCGATGTCCCAAGCTTCCCTCGTTGATAGCATAAACGAAATCAGTCTCCTTGGAGTTATTTCATTGCCTATCTCTCGTTCTAAGGCATTTCTGGCTGCTACGTATTTCTTGCATTCCAGTAGCACGTGCTCGGCGTTCTGGATTTTTCCTTCACAATGACGACATAATGGATCGTCTACGATGTTGTACTTGTAGAGGAATTCCCGGAAGCTTCCATGTCCCGTTAGAAATTGGGTAAGGTAGAAGTTTACTTCACCGTGTTTTCTTGTGGTCCATTCTTCTATGTTCGGCAGCAGTTTGTATGTCCATCGGCCGTTTTCTGATGTGCTCCATCGCCGTTGCCATTCTATTTCGGCAGCTGCTCTGATGGCTCTTCTCTCCCGGTTTTCGTCATTGTATATTGATGCTGCTACTTTGACCTCTAGCTCGATAGGCATTCGCGCCGCTATCACACTTATTGCATCCCCCGATACTGTTCTATATGCACAGGATACTCTGATCGATGCTCTTCTATGTACAGAGTTTATGCTTCTCATGTACGAGTTTATGGCTGTTGCCGGTGCCCATATAGGGGCTGCGTACATGAGGATTGACTTGCTCACTGTCGCAAGCAGATTTCTAATTGGCTGCCTGGGTCCTCCAATATTTGGCATCAGCCTGGATATTGCGGCAACAGCCCGATTAGCCTTCACGCTTGTGTAGGTTAGATGGTCTCTAAAGTTGAGCCTATGGTCAAGCAGTACCCCTAGGTACTTTATGTAGGGCTTTGACTCAATAGTGTGCTCTCCTACCTGTATGGTCAGGCGCTCAACCTTCTTGCGGCTACTAATGAGGACAGCCTCCGTTTTGTGGTCCGCTAGTTCCAGACCTGTTGAGCGAAGCCATATCTTCACGTCTTTGATGGTACTGTTGCAGTTTCGTGTCACCTCCTCTAGGGTTTTAGCCACTACCACCACCGCAATGTCATCGGCGTATCCAATTATGTCCACTCCTCTTAGTCTTCGCATACGCAGTACACCATCATACATAATATTCCACAGGGCTGGGCCTAGGACTGATCCCTGTGGGACTCCTCCTGTTATTTTGTATCTTTTCGGCCCTTCGTCCGTATCATAGAAGAGGGTTCTGTCTTTGAAGTAGTCGGTAATAATTCGTAGTAGGTAGTTTGGCACTCGAATATTCCTCAGCGCTCTCATGATGAAGTTCCAGCTGGCCGAGTTAAATGCATTTTTGACGTCCAGCGTAACTACAGCACAGTACTGTTTTCTTCCTCCTTTCCATCTGGTCCCAGATATGGCTTCGCGTGCAATTTCACAAACTGCTTGTATCGCATGAGTGGTGCTTCGCTTTTTCCTGAAACCGTATTGTCGGTTGGAAAGCCCGTTGTCTCCTTCTGTGTACTGTTCAAGTCTGTCACGGATAATTCTTTCCAGCACTTTCCCTACTGTGTCTAGCATGCACAGCGGTCTGTATGACGACGGTTGCTCTGGGGGCTTGTCGCCTTTCGGGATTAACACCAGTCTCTGTCGCTTCCATTGCAAAGGGAACTTTCCTTCTGCCAGACATCTTGTATAGAGGTTTGCAAACACCTCCGGTTGGATTTTGATGGCTTCCTTTAGGACGAAGTTTGGGATCCCGTCCATTCCGGGGGCCTTATTGCTTTTTATTGAGCCCGCTGCTTCCAGCACTTCTGCAGTTGTGACGGGTTGTATTGGTTCCGCATTCTCTGTTATTACGTGGGTGAGATGCACACTGGTCTTCCTTGGGAAAAGGCCGCTGACTATAATATTCATCATAGTCGGGCATGTCGGTGCACCTGCCGTGCCAGTTTTTAGTTTATCCATAACTAACTTGTAAGCACTTCCCCACGGGTTATGTTGGAGGTCTTCTCTTAGTGATTGGAAAGATTCAGCTTTACTCTTTTTAATGAGTTTCCGAAGCTCCTTTCTTTTCTTTAAGAATTCATCTCGAATCTCTTCGGAGTCTTCTCTTTGTCTACGTCTTGCTCGCTGCTGGCGCCTTCGCATTTTGAGGCAGTCTGCTCTCAGCTTAGCGATGTTGTCGTTCCACCAGTACACCGGGGCTCTTCCATTTCCATTGCCTTTGCGTGGCATGGATGCGTCGCATCCTCGAGTGAGGGAAGTCGTCACCTGTTTTGCCTGTTCTTCAGCTGTGCCCCTGGGAATTTCCATGGTACTCAGCCAATAATCGAGCATCTCTCTATCTATATTTTTTCCTTGCCAGCCCAACTTTTGTACCTTTTTAGTAGCTTTTTGGTACTGAAACCTTCTTGGCTCTATTGTTTCAAAAATGATGGCCCGATGGTCACTGTTTGTATAGACATCGGAGACATGCCATTTTGTTTTTCTCGCTATAACTCTGCTGGCAAACGTTAGATCTATGATGGAGCCAGATCTGCCGTTATTGAACGTTTCTTTGTTTCCTTGGTTTAATAGTACAAGGTCAAGGCTAGCAAACGCATCCAGCAGTGCTTCGCCTCTGTGGTTGGTCCTCGTACTACCCCATTCGACTGCCCATGAGTTAAAGTCTCCGGCTACAATTGCTGGTGTTTTTCCTCGTACCTCAGCTACAAGTACATCCAACATCTGTTGGTACTCTGCCATGGTTGCGCTCGGTGGGGCATAACAACTGAAGAAGTGGATGCCCTTAATTTTGGCGTAGGCGAAATTCGGTCTCCTGTTTGCGTTTTTCCGCTCGAATGCGTATTTTCCGCAAGTCCATATCGCCGCTGTCTTAGTGGAGTCATCTACCCATCTTGAGTTGGCGTGGATAGTTTTGTACTGTTCGCATATGAGGGCTAGGTCTGCTTTTTCCTCTTTGACTGTCTGTGTAAGCAGATCCTGTGCGGCTTCGCAATGATTGAGATTTATCTGGATGCACTTCATTGCTTCTTTACTAGTTCTCGCATCGCGTTTTTGTATGCGGCGCATCTATAGCTTCCGGTCGCATGGTTGTTTCCACCTTTGCAGTTCGCGTCACATATGGCACACTTTGGTTCAGCAGTGCACTTTTTGGCTACATGCCCCTTGCTTCCACAGCGTAGGCACGTTCCTGCGCGGTCCGCTTCATTTTTGCAGTGCCTGGCAATATGGCCGTATTCAAGACATTTAAAACATCTTGTAGGTGTGATGTGCTCGCGTACTCTGCATCTAACCCACCCGATCTTTATACGACCTACAGCGAGTAGTTTGTTGGCTGCATCTGCTGTGAGGGTAATAAGGGCGGTTTGTGTCCCGTCCCTTGTCACTCTCATGGATTTGATGGCATCTTCCGTTATGCTTCCTGCTGTTGGGAGTTGTTGTTCAATGGCCACGCATATCTCCTTTTGTGTCGTCGCTTCGTCTAGGTCGCGTAGCTCAACCGTAGCGTGTTGGCACAGTGTTTTTATCCTCGCTTCCGTTTGGAGGATTTTGGACATGTCTTCTTTGTATTTGGCAGTTTGTCCATCTCTACCTCTCTTGAGCTCTATCAGCAATTCGCCCTTGGCTGTCTTCCTGATCTTATTCACATTTTCCCCGAGCTCCTTAAGATCAGGGTTTGCTCTCATCTTTTTGAGCATATTTGCGTAGGAAGTCTCTCCCGTTTTCGCAATCACAATGGCATCTGGCCTTCTGGGTTTACTTCGGGTCTTCCTTCCAGCGTTTTCTGCCTTCTTCTTCTCCTCAGTTTTCGGCAGTTTTTCTTTCCCTTTATTTTTTTGTTTCTGGGACTTGCTGACAATTTTTGACCAGGTTTCGCCGTCTTTATTCTCGGGTTGCTGGTCTTTCGAAACAATTTCCACTTTATCAGGCTTTTCGTTGCTCACGCGCAATGCCCTATTTTCTTCGCTGGGGGTGGACTTTTGCTGGCGCTTTGAGCATGGTATTTCGGCTGTTGACTCCGGTTTCCTCTTTGCATCCTGACCTACTTTCAGCCACGGCGATGTTTGGGAGGCATTATTCTTTCTTATGACCTCCTTTGCTCTGTCGTCGCGCATTTCAATCGCTGACAGCTCGTATAATGCCTTGATCTTGTCAATGATGTCTCGCATTGACTGGTTGATAGAGCGCCTTTTTCCGTCCTCCATCTTATCCACTAGGATCTTTATTTGCTTCCCTAAATTTTGGAAAACAGATAGGGGGGTTGTCGTAGTCGTCCCTTGGCCCTTTGGCGTTTCATCTGATCTCCGGGCTAAGCCAAAGGCCATTTGGGTTGCTGGCGTTCCACCGACTCTCGGGCCCATTTGGAGGGGATTCTCTTCGCCACGTTTAGTTTCATTGGTGGTTGACGTCTGTTTTATTGGCGACCTAGCCACCCTTGAACTCTTAAGGAAGGGGTTCTCTTCGATCCTCTTTTGTGTTTCTTCGTTTGGTTTTTCTTCGTTTGGTTTTGTTTTGTTTGTTGTATTCATTTCTATTTGGTCCCCACTCAAAGCCGCTATCAATGTTCGGATGTGTAGTCACCTAAGGATCCCATGGTTGTCTTTGCAAGCAGTGAGGCCATGCGAGGGTTGACACAGACCCTTATGAGGTGTTGTGCCAGAGCCGGATCGGTGCTAACCAGGAATGTTACATCTGAACCTACACCACCAACTTAATGGCGACGAAACATTGAACGTACTTTGAGGCCTGCCAAGGTTTTAACGGGACGGGGGCGCCTGCAGCATTAGCCTGAAAGCCATTTCAGCCGGATTTCACTCCTGCTTACTCAGGTGACAGAATACTACAGACGTCAGCTCTTCTAGCAGTATATTCCGATTCGATTTCCAGTATTCCATAATTAAGACCTTACTGGGCTCGGTCTTAATGTCTGTGGTAGTGGCGATGCCGAAGTCATCGCATATTGATACATAGGAAAACACTTTTTGTGATTTCCTGTTTAATTTGTATGTACATATGTACGTATATACTCCCCATTGGAGGCTTCACGTTATACGTTGTGGCGGGTGCCTTTGGATCTCGCCATTTCTTCTTTCTTTATCCCTCGTAGCCACTTTGTAAGGTGGGGAGCACTTATTTGAAGACGGCGCTTACTCGTCTTGTCACAGAAAGTTCGTCGGGGTTCCTTTGACCTTTTCAGCCACGCCCTCCTTCTCTGCCGCTCTTGGTCGGGGGCTGCTTATTGGGTATTCGCAGCTAACCTACTTTTCTGTAGGCCTTTCACTATCCGCCACCTGTGACCCCCACAGTGGCCTGAGCTTAGCCCCACCAGCCCGTCCGGCTTGGTGCCTGTGGTAGCGCCGCCCTGAGCACCTGCATGTGAGGCCGAAGGCCGTCCGGTGTATGAGTCGAGGAAATGTCCATAGATTTTTTTTTTTTTAGCGAGCGTAGCGAGCCCACCCACCCCAACTTAGTATTGAAGTGACTAGCGGGCAAAAGCCTGAAAGTCGGGGAGAGTGAGCTCGCTACGCTCGCTAAAAAAAAAAAAAATCTATGGACATTTCCTCGACTCATACACCGGACGGCCTTCGGCCTCACATGCAGGTGCTCAGGGCGCCGCTACGCGGCATATAGTTAGGTTTCTTTTCGTTTGACATTTTACATTCTCAAAAATTGTGGACTTATTACCCATTTTAGACTGAACAAATTGTGGACTTATGATCCGACGGGACAAAATGGAAAAGGCCATATTTGGTCTTATTTCACAAACTGGATTGGCCTTATTTCACTTTACCGAAGTGAAATAAGGCCAAATGTTGAAATATGGCTTTATTTCACTTTCACGCAGCGAAATAAGGCCAAATTTTCAAATATGGCCTTATTTCGTTTGGCCTTATTTCACGGCACCGATTTAATTTTATTTAAAATCTCATTTTCGACTTCATCGTTCTCAATCTTCATAATGCACTCTTTTGGCTTAACTTATGATGGTATGTTTACTTCATAATTCTTATTTAATTTATTTTCCACTTGGGTTTTTAATTTCTCTAACGAATTTTTGTCCGCACATCGATTACACTCCTTCATTCAAATTATTGTCTTTTTCACTTTCATTCTTTTTTAACAGTTAATTTTGCATTATTTGAATTAATTCCGTAATTTGATTCGACAACTTAAATACGTTTAAACTAAGCAACTCGATCACTTTTTCATATTTGGTCTGTTGCGACCCTAATATGTACATATGTATATACTCGTATTGCTTCAATATTTTTCCCGAAATTATTTTACACTCCACGCAATAGCATCCGTGACTTCGCTTGCTTTTTAAGATTCTTCCGTCGTATTTCGACAGTTGATCTTCTCAGCAAGTACGGTGAAACAATTTTTTACAAAACCCGCTAAACGGTACGATTTGCGAATCACCGAATCCATAATATCGACTCGTGTATCCAAAGTTTAATAAACGAAAATTATTTAATAATTTTACACTCCTTTTACTAATCAAATAATTACTTAAAAACAAAAAAAATAATCCAGGCTAAATGCAAAGCGTCCTCCTTCACCGAAGACTACTACTAAAGGAGCTTATCTTTGTAAGCAATAAATTCGTACGGGTGTATGAATGGCGATATTTAACAGTGAACTAACTATGAGCGTATGTTGAGTCTGACTGTACATGTGAAGCTAGACACTCGGACCAGCGCAAGCTTAACCAGTTTAACTTCAGTATTTATGTGCCAGACAAGGAATCTTTTGCTAACCTGATTGGCAATCTTGCAGTACTCAAAAGGAGGACGTGCAGAGAAGGAATTCCCTCTATTGCATCAAGGACGACGTCCACAATCAGACTAGCGGAAACCTTACTCGAGCTATTCCAACATATCTGGAGATCAGGCCAGTAAGGAACCTTTAAGACTGGGGCAGGGTCTTGAAAAAGAGATGGTGGTGAAGGAGCCCCTAATGCGCCAGCGGCAGCGCTCATACTCCTAAAGTAGATTGCTGACATAAGTTTACCAGCTGTTCGCCCTAGACGTTTCAAATAAAGATTTGGTTCTCGAAGTTGGGGGTTGTACCGTCGGCGTAACTTCCGTACCACTTAAAAAAAAAAGTTAGTTACGAAGCAACCAACAGCCTCGGATATGGATGAACCTACTGTTGACAACAAGGACAAAGATCTTCGGATCTGCACGTGGAATGCTTAAACCCTTAACAAACCGCGTGCAGTGGAACAATTAGTAGAGGCCTAAGACTGCTATAAAGCAGGTATTACAGACATCCAGAAACTGCGATGTGATGGGTAGGGCAAAAGGAGGATGGACATCTACTACGGTGATTGCTACAGAGAACAGAAGCAGCGCCTATTCGGGTGCGGATTTGTTTTAAGCGGCAGACTTAGTCAAAAAGTCCTGAGCTTTCGACTCGTGAGCGAGGGTTTTATTACAATCCGCATCAAGGCAAAATTCGCCAATATTATCCTAATATTAGCTCATGCCCCACTGAAGACAAGGGTGACGCCGCCAAGAATGTCTCTACGAACTCCTTGACACGACCTATGAGCAATGATCTTAATATGACTAACATGATTTTAATGCCACGACAGAAAAAGACGACATTTTTGGAGGGACAGTTGGTAAGAATAGCCTACACGAGACCACGTCTGCAACAGACTTGGGCTTATTGATTGATCACATTTTGCGATACACACAACATGTTGTGATGTACGGGATTCGCCTGGAATAACTTTACAGTCCTTGAAATTTTTGAGGGCTCCTCAAAATCGATCTGTGTCCTTGCACTTGCAGATTTGAAAGTATGTAATTAAATGTTCGTCGGTTTTTCAAAGAAGCTGTTCACAATTGCTAATCCATATGCTTGAGCCACGTACAGAAAATCTGTAGCCTGTGTATTCCTCAGACCGTAAGCAAACTCGCCATGTATTGTTTCATATTGTGTGTTATTTCCTCCGATATGTCCGTTTAAATCGCCACGTATAAGCTTTGAATCCTCTAAGGGTAAACTGTGCAGTAGATCTTCAAATTCTATCACAGACAATTTGAGGGGCGTAGGCGGATATTATGTTCAAGCAGGGTTTATTGTCTAAAGCCAGTTTGACTGACATGAGCCGATAGCTACCTTGTATTAATAATGAACACATTTTGAGAATCACCAGATATTTTGAATGAATTCATTAAAATTCATGTCATTGCAGAAATGTACAAATAACCTCAATCGACTTACTATAAGTTTGAGAAGAACATCCGAAATTAGAATTTCTGCTAATAATTTGTTACCAAACCAAACGTATCATTGTAGACTCCAATATGCGGTTGTTAACTCCAACTTCTCGTTGACAAAAAGTTCAACAAAAGAATTACATTGAATATAATTTCTGTCCTTCAGCCAAAATTGAGGTTTGAATTGAGTCTTCTAAATACCATAGACATAAACAATTCCAAAGTATGGATATCTACCCCATACTTTTCCTTCACAGGAAAATTCGTAGTAAGTCAGTTCCCGGTATAATCTAAACCAATTCCATCGCAGTGTGCCTTATCCAACAATCTATGTATGTATAATGAGACCATATTGGCAGTTGGCACCCTGTTCATGAGAAAACACCATAGCTTACAAACCCACAGAATTTATTAGTAACCATACAATGCATGCCAAATGGTTAATGTAGGTCAAAGAAAGCATTTAACCCCTGAATACACATATGACTTCTCTTGGTTATTTGCACAATAGACTTTCGTGTTCCATTGAAAACACAATGGGCGTGTGTACATTAGAAATGCATATTAGCGGTGTAATTGCTATTAATTGTGTAATAATTATCGTAGTAAGTCTACTGCCAGCTGTTCAGGTTCACACAATAAAGGATTTTAATCCAACGTTAAGAGTAAGGTATTGCTAGTTGCGTGGTTATAACAGTTTTTCCTCTTGCTTGGCCCTTCTGATCATTTGTGAAGTTAAATAGGAGTAGAGATTGATTTCAAAATAGAACAAAGCTGCACTCACTGCATTTATTATTCCTATACATATGGTGGGGATTTTTATAATTTTTTTTTCTTTAAATTGTGCATTCATCAAGGCGGATTATAGTGGACCCCCTAAGTTCTCCAGTACATAGCATTTTTTGGTTACATGAAACAACATACCGCACCATTTACATCCATTTCCTGCTTAGCGAGTAAAAAGTCAGTGTAGCGTTCTATCCGGTTCTTAAGATCAAGCGTCATTCGGCCATATTTTAAAATATGGTCTTATGTCACAGCACCAAAGCTCTAATTAACGGTTTGCCAGATAAGCCGTGGGGAAAAACGAAAGCTGCTTAAGAGAAGCGCTAAACATAGAAGTGCAAAAAAAGAAATGCGAGTTAACCCTACAGCGAGATGAATGCAAGATTAAATGACAGTTTGCCACATGACTTTTGCGAAATAGAGGAAATTTATTTAGATAGTCACGAGATAATAGCTTGCGAAATGAAAACAGCGAATAGACAGTCATCCCTTAATGCTACTTCATACATAAATAATAATCAGAAAATATGTAGGGTGAACATTATTCAGTTGGCTTTCATTAAGTTTGTGCACCTAACTATTATGTATGCATATGTACTTATAAGAAGAAAATATTCTGGAAAATAAGCAATAGGCGAGCAATTCAGCAAATTAATATAATGATGGTTGAACTTTAACTTGATTTTTAACAAAAATCCAGATAAAGTCCTAGCGGATCTGATAGCTACGGGGAGCTTATTAAAGAGCTTGTAGGACACAACGGAGTTGAAATTTCTAAAATGGGTGGTACGGTATGTGGGAATGGATACATAATAGTTCAGATAGCTTCGAAGAGTACGTATGTCAGCAATCGGACTCTGTATATGTATAGCCACCTCTCATAAAGAACAACTTAGAAACTTTAAAATAGTACAGATGTCTAACCGGTAGAATCTTTAAAGATCTAAAGAACGCCATAGAGTGGGTCAAGCGATTAGCACCGCATATCTTCCTAATTGCACAGTTTTGCAAAACGACCAGAGGGTAAATATTTTTTTGGTAGGCGCCTCTCCAGCACTTTTACCTCATTGAATTTGGGAATGGAAGATACCAAAATAGGCTGCATGGAAATAGATATACATCCACACATCCTGTAGAGCATAAGTCATGGTACCCTGTATTAAGTTTCACAAATTACTAAATAGAATATAGTAATAAATTTTAAAAATTTTGAAGTTCCTAATTGTATTCAAGTGCATTCTTTAATTTAACAAACAAAAAGTAATGATTATTAACAATCATGAAAAGATACACAACACTTAGCAATTTAAAACAACAAAATGGCAGTGCAGAAGTCTTGGTACTCTTGCAATTGATAAGGTTCCACTGTACGAAAAGATAGCGGTAAATTCTGGTTCAACTTAATTTTGTGATAGTGGAAGAGGCAATGAGTAGAACTGTCAGTTTGGTGTACAACATTCATCTGTTCTTACGAAAAAGTGGAATAAATTACACAAAAAATTTAAATTACAAAATGAACAGGAAAGAATTAACGATAGAAGAAAGGGAGATAATTATAAATTGTCACAAACAAGGAAAATCATATCTGAAAATTGCTGAAATAGTGGGTAGAACTAAATCAACGATTCAGAAGGTAATAAACCGCTATGAGAAAGAAAATAGGATAGAGAATAAGACGAGGTCTGGACGCCCACGTAAGCTTACAGAAAGAGATGACCGGAAAATCGCAGATCCATTTAAAAGTGCCCCAAAAGTAGCTGCAGATATTGAAACACATTCAAACAAAACCTGCTTGGACTGTGCGAATATCGATTCAGAAATCCGGTTACAATTCCTGTACACCTCGCAGAAAACCACTTGTCAGTGAAATAAACAAGAAGAAGAGAACTGACTTCGCCAATGAGTTTAAGAATAAGGCAAATGACTTTTGGGGCAATGTGATTTTTTCGGATGAGTCGAAATTTAATGTATTTGGCTCCGATGGACGTTTCAAAGTATGGAGAAAACAAGGCGAAGCACTAAACCCAAAAAGCACTATAAAAACAGTGAAATACGGTGGTGGTGGTGTTATGGTGTGGAGGTGTATGGCGTCTGCTGGTGTGGGGAATTTGGTGATAATTGACGAGATTATGAACAAAGAAGTGTATTTGAATATTTTAAAAGCAAACCTTCAACCGAGCGCGGACAAATTGGGTATCTCGAGCACTTTTTATTTCCAACAGGACAACGATCCTAAACATACCGCTTTAGATGTGAAGATGTGGATCGATTATAACACACCCCACATGCTTGTAACACCACCACAAAGTCCAGATCTCAACCCGATAGAGCACTTATGGGACCATTTAGAAAAACGTTTGCGAAAACATGAAATAAAAAGTAAATCTCAGCTCAAAGATTTACTTAAACAAGAATGGCAGCAAATAACTCCTAATATAACAAAAAAGCTTGTGCAATCCATGCCAAACCGTTTAAAAGAGGTTTTGAAACTAAAGGCATTTCCTACTAAATATTAGGTATTGTTTTTGAACATTAAATTAAAACAAAAGTCAAAAATGTCTTTAATTTTCCAGGGGTACCAAGACTTTTTCAACGCTAGTTTTATGGGTCTATATGTAATATTATGAAGTATTTTATATTGTTTACTTGGATTTTTTTATTTTTTGTTTGTTAAATTAAAGAACACATTCTATTAGAGATAGAAATGGTAAAGTATTTTAAATTTTTTATGCCAGTAATTGGATTTTTAATTACTTGTAAAAATTATAGCAGGGTACCATGACTTATGCTCCACACTGTATGAATCAGGATGCACTTCCATTCTTAAGTATTGCATTCTTATCGTACTTGAAAGGATTGTGCGAAACTCTCAAGCCAACACCGGAGGCACAATCTTTCAAAAGTCTGTGCAGCTCCTAGTTTAAGTCGACGATATTGACATAATTGACTAAATACAGCGGGCTGTCACTGATCCGTTCGTTAGTATCGGTGCAGAACCTGCAAAAATGGGCTGAAATGAGGGTAAAACCGAGTATATGATGTCAACAGGAAGGAACACACAACACAGAACGTCACAGTCGACAGGTATAGCTCCGAGGTAGTGAGGGACTTGTGTACCATGGCTCTGCTATTAATTCTGAAAACAAAACATTATAGCAGAAATCAAATAAAGAAATCTTGCCAATTGCTGTTTCTTTGGGCTCAGAAGTCAAAAAATTGCGCATTATTCGCTTCATGGTTAAGACATGTAGAGCGAATGAACATCAATGCTCCGGCCAGCCAGAAAGGAGAAAATTGTATAAGTATTTGTTGATTTCCAGATTCCTTGCATAATAGTTGGATTTCAAATCTCATCAATATGTTATAACTTGCCAGCAGCTTGTGGAGGTAGTTATGCAAATACAGCAGAATCCGCTTCAGACGCTTTTCAAGGGACCGTCAGAAAAAAGTGTCTTAGACGGAAAAGCGTAATATGCGGGAAAAGCTGAAAAGTAGGAATAAGTTCATTTATTCTTTGAATTACATTTTATTTAAAGAAACTTGCATACCTACGTACATATGTAAATATACTTTTGATAATTTTAATGAATAACAAAGTTATCTGATTTGATTGCTTAAGTCTCTTCGATGATTCAATAGACGAAATGTTCGATTTTTTCCCGTTTTTTAAAATTGCAATGTCCTGTTGTTTTTTTTCGCCTCGTTTTTCGTTTCCATCATACATTTACATATGTATGTACATACATAGTTCACGCAACTGATTCCTACCAAACTACCAATGTAAAGCACAACAAGTTAAAAGAAAGAAAATACAGAAAAGTAACAACCAGAAACAGTTAATTTACATAAATGGGAACAAAGACAGAGTAACGAGTAAAAATATACTTAGAATCACAAAAATATAAGCGCTTTGTTTTGTTTATCGTTTCCCTGTGAGAGTGTATTTTTCATAAGAATTCTAGTCAAAATCAAGGGACTACAAAAGCGCTACGTTCCGTGTATCGTGTCGCTATGCGAGCGTATTAAGCGGGAAATAAAACGTTTTATCCGGATTTTTTTCCATAAGAATTCTAGTCAGAATGAAGGGACTGGAGAAACACGGTTTTGGTTAAACTTTCGTACATTATTCCTGTGGAAGTCGTGGAAAGATTTCGGGATACGCGTTCGGTAAAGATTCTGTCGGTGTCTTGCGATTGCATCTTTTGGACGTTAAATCTTCTCACAGTAATTCTTCTTTGTTGGAATATCCATATTCGTACCTTGGCTGCAACAAGATAGTGGTCCGGTTTAATTTTGGTTGCTCATCCAGAATACTGGAGCACGGCTTGCGTCGATCGCAATGTGATCAATTTAATTAACCTTTTCATGATCGGGAGAACGCCATGTCCTTGTGAATATTGAGATGAGAAAACCGCGTGCTTGCTATAGTTTCGCCCCGCAACAAAGTCAATAAGTCTGAGTCCGTTTCTAGACGTGGTGTTGTATAGGCTATGTTTACCAACTGTCCTACCAAAGATGTTCTTCTTTCCTGTCTTGGCTCATTGCTCATACGCTTTGCTGAGGAGCTCGTAGAAACATTCTTTGGTAGCGTCGTCCTTGTTCTCTGTGGGAGCATGAGCGCATATTAGGTAATGCTTAGACTATTTGCTTTATAGCAGCCTAGGGCCTCTGCCAATTGATTGACTGCACGTGGCCTGCTAAGGGTCCGAACATTTCACGTGCAGCTCAATAGCTTGCTTAACTGAGTTGACACCACTCAGCATATCGTCCAGTGTAGTATCGTTTAATAATTTAAATTATAGCTTCTGAAAACTCATCTTTATTCCCGTCCTCATTAATATTCCTTACATACTGCGCTAATGACTCCAAAACCTATATCACTTAAAGAATAAAAATATATATGAACTATCTGGCTGGCTGGTGACTAAAATTTCCTTTTCCTCACATAAAACGCTGTTATTGCGGAACTTCTCCATCAATGGCTGCCCTGTGAACTATTTTCCATATGTACATACATATGTATGTATATCTGCACATCTTCCTATCTTTCCTACTGAAGTTAAATAGTTAGGACGTTAACAGATCTGGAACCTCCTCAAGGCAAGAAATTGGAAATGTTTCATTGCATTCTGCAGCTTTCTTCCATTCCACTCTTGTTTTCGAATATGTACATATATAAATTTCTTAACTTCCATACCTTTTATGTAATTATATCGTGGTTTTTCTCCAGTTTTATTTAAAAACAAATATGTAAGTCGACTTTTAGGATTGTCCTTTGCCATCTCGCTTGGCAGCATACTCTTGAAGTGTTTTGTTTTTAATTGAATGCAACTTTTTCTGATGTATGAATTTATTTTTAGTTTTCACGTACTCGACCACCACGTTTGATAAAGCCATGAATAACATTAGTATTGGGAAAGATCCTCTTTTTAGGAATAACATTAAATTTTTTTTATTATACTCGTGCAATACGTTAGTTTTTTAAATTTGTCGCATTTTTCTATGAAATTTGTGCATTTTCTTCTTTGGAGCTTTAAAATCTGATTTGTTGTTTGTGTCAAACAACACGCTAAATATTAAACAACCGGAAAACCAAATAACTTATGGGTGAGGGCAGTCAAATCTACATCTATAACATTGCGTGAAAAAATTGCGCAATTAAAACGTGGTTGCACTGCAAGTTTTTCTATGAACTCTTGGGTGTGTAAGCGACTAGTGAAATGTGAACTATGACTAGCCGTCTATTTTTGACTATTAATGCTTAATTGACTAGCGAATCTAGCTTATTAGCACTTACTGAAAACAAAGCGCTTTGCTTTGCTTTGCCAATAAGTTAAGAAATGAATAATGCAAATAAACTTGAATAATTTAAAAATATAGGTAAATACATATTAAAAACGTGTACATTTCATATCGTGCAAAACACATTCTCATCTAACCAATATCACCCGTGCAGCTTCTTATTAATATCACTTAACAGGAACTTCTCAATAAATTTCATTTTTACAGATGAAGGACGTAGAGAGAAAATTAATTTTCCTAATAGCTTTGGCCAAGTGTTCCACAAACCCCAACAACAACACCATTTTCCCAGCAAACAACAGCAATAACCCCCATGCACTCTGTACTCCATAAGATTCCGGAATGCATACGCTACTATCTACCAAACAATCCCTGTCCTTTTAATTAAAATGTACCAAGGCATTATAAAAAACGAAAAAAAAAACTTAGCATGAAGAGAGTTAGCGGAGGAAAATTTTACTCCAGCACCCTTTTTCCTTTCGCACTTTGGCTTTCGTCGCCCACTTACCACTAAGACGATAGTTTAATTTATTTTCATGCAGAATAAAGCATGTTGCATGTCTTCGGGGAGACTTAAACATAAAATTTACAACGTTTCAGCAAGCAGTATACAACACAGCATCACCCCAGAGGAAAACCTGTTTTATGGCTTCGGAACAATTCTGGACGGAAAATTTTAGCCAATCGTAGTTCCATAACAAAGGACATGCTCAAACTTCAATCATGGTAAGGTCTGCCTTCAGGGTGCTCTTTGGGGAACACCTTGAACCTCAACTTTTTCTTGACTCACTTGATGGTCTTAAAGTGTAACTAAGAAATATTATAAGTATGTATAAAGAATTCGTCCGCAATGGTTTGTAATTTTGCCATCGCCTAAAACAATTACACTTTGTTTAACAAGAAAAGATAAAAGAATACTTTTTAAATATTCGCAATGGAAACGAATACACATTAATTTACAAAGAAGTCTCTAAATGACCACGACCCTTAAGTAACAAAGAAAACACTTCACTTCACGAACTCAGCACTCGGCATTATCGGATGGTGAAAAATTATCTTTATGGCTTGAATTCATTTTAATTTATGGAGTGCTGAGCGGGAGGTTCGAGGTTCAAATTCCAGAAAACGTGGCGGCCAATTAAAGCCGCTACTGAGCGAAATAATGCTCTCGTCGAAGGCATCTTGTAACTGAGATATTTTCGCCCATGCATTAGCCATCCTATTGTGGATGGTTTTGCACTGTTGGTCTGCTTTTATTTTAAAAGAACTATGAGTCAGTAATGCTTTCAGACGATTCATTCGAAACATAGAGCAATCTTAAATGGATGTAATTGACGCTGATAAGCTTTCCTGGAATTTTTCGTAGTCTATATATATTCTGCAGGTTTCCTTGTTCACGAAACCTTTTAATTGGAAATGGGCTTACACAAGCTGGACATTATGTGGAAACATAGCTATGCAATGTGGCCAAAATCCTCTGAACGAACCTCTTCGATAGCCGGAGTTAAGCCGCATTCTCTTTTCCAAGAACCAGAACGATGTGCTGTTGTAATATCGACCATATACACCATATAAACGCTGTGTCAAAACAATTGATTGAATCAAATTCGATGATCTTTGTTCGTTGTTTACGTTCCATATTTAATCCCTCACGTCCTGTTTGTAAAATTATGAAAAAATTAAATTAAAAGCATATTGAAATAAAAAAGTTTTAACAAATTTAAACAATAAACTACAGTTTGCTCAGCCCTGTATAACATGACAAGAAGAACAACAGATTATAAATTAAATTGCGATGAGGAATCTTAAGATCATTTTTCGATGGTCAATCGTATATAACCAGCAGCTAGATGGACTTGTTGAAGATAGCGCTGACAGCATTTATGACGGCCCTACGCCCTATTTGATACAGCACGAGATCAAAGCGATCACAAAACAGTGCATTTCCTTGAAAAATTCTTTACAGAAGTATGTTTGAAATAAACGTGCATTTTGAAGTATTACTCTATTCAACTTGATTTTTTTGATCTGAATTCCGATGTCGCATAAGTATATGAAGAGTAACATTTCGGACATAAGGAACCCCTAAGAAATTCGTTGTAAGTCACTATTTCGCAGGTTGAGCAATGATAACCATTTCTCGTCCGCTGTTTGCAAATTTGCACGGGTACAACTTTACTAAAACCCGCTGTAAAGGCCACCTTTCAATGCTCAGTTCCGTGACCTATCGTCTGGTTCATGTTTGAGGGTCCTCTCGGAGATCCGCACTCGTTTTTCCGGCTGGTGCCACACCACTAAGGAATTGGCGACACAATTCATTTTGAGCCAAAACCACCTACTGATTATTTGTCAAAAATATAGATTCTGCTTCTGTTTTCCTCTCCAATGTAGCGATGGCATAAGACGCCATTTGCAAATTGCATCTTCCGGTATGGTGATGTCTTTTATGCCAGCTTGCACATTCTGTTTGCTGTCAGCTATCCTGGAATGAGACTTTCTGCTAATTATGTTTATTCTCTCAAGTGGCGATTTTTGCTTATTTCTACAAGAGAAAAAGAATTATTTTAACGTAGAAAAATTATTTGTGTTGTCTTCAATGTTTTCTTTTTCATATAATTACATTGTCGTAATAGCCTTCGGTGCAAAGAACTAAAAACAAAATTTACTTTTACCTCGAAACAATTTCGAGCACCTGAATAAAATTGTAATTAAAGAACTTTACGAATTTATACATATAGGTATGTTTTACATACATACTTGCACTGCTTTATTACGCTGGATGGACTACCGTGTCCTTTCATTCAAAAAGAGAAAAGTTGCAATGAAAACCTCCCCGAGGCTAACACTGCTATAGTACTACGAACATTTTAACCACTCCTCAATGCTTACAGGACCACGTAAATGAGAACAATCCGCAGAATAAAGCATAAATTCGCTTCGTTTACAGTTAAAATTTTGTTTGTAATAAAAATTGCTGCAAACACTGGAGGCTAACTCACAGCCGTAGGATAAACGCAATTTGCCGCATATCGCCCACGATAACTGCCTAGAAGTGTGCCCCTTTGGCGAGTGACATTTTCAAGAACGGTGAAATGAATGGAAGGACATTAGTAGTGACTTCGCAAACAAAGAAAAACAAAATACCAAGTCCTTTGCAATTTTTCATCAATAGAAGGTAACGTGGCAAAATTTCCCGAAATGAGTACTGAGGATGCTCGGTTAAATGGTGAAAAAATAAATAGCTTGGACAGTATTAATTCTAAATTATAATTTGTGTATGGTATTTCAACGAAGTCTTCAGGATATTAAATTTATGGATCACGTATTGTTACAGTTTGTTGCTTATCTTCCAGCGTTTTAATGCACGCATCCTTATGAAAATGATGCTACCATTCTCATCGCAAAAGGCAAGAAAATTGTCTGTTCCTAATGACCTACTTTTTAAACTAACAGTATTACTTGCAAGAGAAAACATAATATGCATTTCCACGTGAGCCACGTAAATTTGAGAACAGAAAATAAACACTAGGTGCTAGGTTAGCTAATTCCGAGAAGACATATGACTTCATGCGTTGTCATAAAATAAGAGCGCGCCTTTGTTAATATTCCCCTGCTATTTCCTTAAAAAAACACTCTTAAGCATCTTATGACGGTCAACGACTAACAAAGGCCTCGTAGAAGCAGCATCTCCCGAAAGATGTTCGTTCGCTAAATGGCGAGAGAGAGACACAGCAGTCAAATGCCTAGCAGCTCTGTTAGTAAGCCTCGTGGTGCTATTTGGGAATTTCTTCGGAACACAACGCCTCGAATACGGACGGGTAATTTGTTTATGACACTTGGCTGTTGTTCACGGACAGCGATCGGTTTCTAGAACACCAAAACTCTCCTCAAAGCACTCGAGAGAGGACCTCAAAATCAGAGATTCCACCAAGTAGAGAGTGAACTCATTTGATCTTGCGGCTCGAGACGAAGGCCGGAATTCAACCAGAAGCTAGCAATATTTAAAAATGCCAGGGAGGCTTTAAAAATTGCCATCAGGTGACAGCAAAGTAAGATGTTTCAAACAACTGCTGGAGGAAGCCGACAATAACCCGTGGGGAACTGCCTATAGGATCGCTTTGATGAAGCTCAATTGGGGATAGAAAAGCACCAGGCCCGGACCGAATCCCGAATAATGCCCTGAAAACAACTGTAAGAGCAAGGCCAGAGGCCTTAATAAAAGTCATTGAGCCGAAGAGAAGGGATATTCCCATACCACTGGAAGCTACCGCACCTGGTGCTGCTGTCCAAATTAATAAACCCCCCGGAGCCCCTTCATCATATCGCCAAATTTGTCTACTCAGTACCACGGGAAAAATAATAGAGAAAATTATATATAACAGGCTTCTACCAATAGGGTTCCAAAAAGCCCAGTCTACAGTACATGCTATTATAATGATGGTATCGCTGCGGCAGCCATTGGAGGAAGAAGATGGCGGTGGGAGACAAAGGAGTACTGCGCCGTAGTTACATTAGAGATCAAAAACGCGCTCAATCCAGCAAATTGGTCATGCATATTGGATTCTCTTGAAAAAATGAAAACGCCAAGCTATATTTTATTAGGGTATTATCGAGCTACTTTAGGAATAGAAAGTGAATGTACGTGTACGATAAAGGCACCAAACACTATAACATATCGGCAGGCGTTCCACAAGGATCAGTGCTAGGTCCCCTTCTGTGGAACATCATCTATAACGACGTGCTCAGATTGACAATGTCGTCAAGAACAAGAGTCATAGTCATTACAACAAACGAAACAATCGCAAAAATTAAAACCTGGTTAAAGTCAGTAGACTTGAATTTAGCGAAGCAGAAGACGGAAGCAGTTCTAATCACCAGCCGCAAAGCAGTAGAATATATGAACGTCCTCCTAGGTGACCAAGTTATTGAATCGAAACAGGATATCAAATATCTAGGGGTAATGGTAGACAACAGTCTGAGCTTTAAGCCGCATATAGAGTATGTCGATACTACAATCATCGTTAGCGAGGATACTGCCCAACGTCGATGGACCCAGATATAGTCGCAGAGTACTAGAGTACTAGAGTAACAGAGTACTTCATATAGGCATCTCCAGTGTGGGGAGACGCTATGGCAAGAACAGTTTGCACCTATAGAACAGTGTCAGAGGAAGAGGCATAGCTGTCGTAGGTGTGCCCATCGATATCTTTATGGATGGAATGAAACGAGTATATCAACAGCCTGGGAGAGCAAAATTAGGGGCGATATCAATGGCAAAATCGATGGGATAGCGCTACAACAGGTAGATGGTCACATAAACTCATCCTCAACATAGAAATTTGGATGAAAAGGGGAGTACATCACACAGTTCCTAGTGGTCATGAGGGATACAGAAGGTATCTTCACAGATTCGGGCACGACAGCTCACCACTTTGTCCGTGCTGCGATAACTTGGAAGAAGACGCAGAACACGTGATGTTTCACTGTCCGCGATTTATACCAAGAGATTCAAACTTTGCAAAACACAGGCAGATCATTGTGGCATGAAGTGAATTGCTATGTGACCAGCGTTCAGGTCGAACTCAAAGAATCCAGCGGCTTAGAATAGAAAACGGCGAAGAACAGAGTAGAGCCTTAAAGGCTAACAGCCCCGCGAAGTAGTACCTATCGGGAGACCCGCGGGGAGAGTGGTTAAAGTACGCAGGGTGCGTGTTAGTATGTACGTAGGCGTATTCCTGAAACTATTCAGTATTCAGGTTTCCAAATCGTGCATGCTAGTGGCCCAGGCTACTAGTACCTTTCGAAGATTACGCATCCCTTGGCGCAAACATAAAATAAGAAGATATCTTGCGTCTAAGTGAGATGAGATGGTTCCATCATCCACATCCAAATCCCGGCAAAAATTAAACTGTCATGCTCATGTGAAGGTTCGGACTAGGACTGGTGCTAGCTCCGACAGCACGAAGCAGCCTCATATCCTAGAAATCGGCTATTGTTAGTTCCAGAGCAGAGTAAGGAAAATTAAATTAAAGCAAATTAATTAAAATGGGTGTGGGCTTAAAACAGAGAAGTGACCGGAACCGAAAGCCCAAGCTCAAGACGACGCTAGAAACTGGCAGCAGTTCATGGTAAGAAGGCACCTCGAAGCAAAGTTGGTCCTCAAAACTTTGGTGAAATTGAGAGCAAGAGAAAAAAGCTGGCAGGCAGGCTGTAAACACCGGCAACAATGCTTGGTCAAAAGTGGCAAGAAATACCCGGAAATACTTCGCAGGGTCAAAGCGTGGAGTACAGGTCTCCACTCCATCTACGTTTGATCGACTTTGAGGAGGTTTCCGACATCCAGACGCTAACTTTCGCAGGAGAGGCATCGCATAAAAACTCGTAGCTAGTAGCTATTTTTAAGGCTACATACCGCCCTCAACAACATTGCACAGCAGAAAGTCGAGGAAGTAGACAACTTTCTATATCGAGAAAGAGTAGTTTTGGGTAACCGGAAAGATACCGAACTGGATCTGCGCAGCAGAATCGAGAGGGCAAAAGTTGAGATCGGAATGCTATCCAAAGTCTAGAAAAGCAGTGGTCTCTGTACAAAAACCAAGCTGCGACTGTTCCGCTCCAACGTGGAATCAGCACTGCTACAATAAGTATGTATGTACGTTCAGTACTTGCACGGTGAATATCACTAAAAGACGCATGCTGCAGACCTTCTTAAATAGATGTTTAAAAAGCATGTTGACGATTTCTTAGCCTTATCGTATTTCAAACAAGGAACTTTATTAGAGAACTGGCCAAGAACATATACACATTACTCCATGAAGGAAAAGTTGGCAGTGGATTGGATACACCCTAAGTCGCAAATTCAACTCAATTGCGAAATAAGTCATGTATGGAATCTGTTCACTGAGGCGCAGAGCAGTTGAGGAGGAATCAAGCCCTTTGAGAATGAGTTGGAGGTAGATTAATCTCGTTACAGTACTCCGAACAATATGTCCTGCAGGCGCTGTTGACGCCCTATGCTCCTCGAGGGATGAAAGCATTTAAGTAAGTCAATAAATAATGAACTCCGCGCAGTAGTTAGAATTCCAGGAAATGCTAAGTGAAATGCAAATAGTTTAGGCAACAAGTTGCCTTATAAGTGACCGAGCTTATTTAAACAATGTCGAGTGTAATAATGATGACCGCATTGGAAACCAAATGACTTCACAAAACATGGAATGGTTTCAAAAGTCGAAAATGGCTTCATGTAATATAGTCGGCTAAAAAATCTGGAAAATCGAGTTTCAAAATTCTACATGGTCGTCTTTGGATGCCTAAAAAAAGTAGAAGGTCTATAATATGTTTTAGGTAGACATAAAAAAGCCTAGATTGTTATAAGCAATGTTAGCTTATTATTTTCATTCTGTTCCTAAATATGTATCTATATAATATATGTAAATTGTATGTACATATATAGATAATTTTTAAATTTTCTGTGGCGACCGCAGTCTGTACATGTCTACATGTAGGGCTACAGTTAATTTCATCATGGGCTGCTTCCTCTTCGAATTCAAACATTGGACAACACTCTTAAAAAATATTTTACACAGCCATTTTATTCTTCTTAGAAAGATGATTTTGTTCTTTTTTTGATTCTGTTTTTATTGTACCGAATATAACTATGCACCGGTTATAAGGATAAAATTCTGAGGTCCCTTCGTTATTGTTATGACCGATTTTTACTGTATATTACGCACTGTTCAGTGCCTGAAAAGAGAAAGCTATGGGCATAATTTCCTTAATTGAAAAAACATCCCCCGACATAAGTCCGGCATATTTAGAAAATGTAAAAAATAAAGCATTGAAAAGGTCAAAGAAATCAGGTAAACCAGAAGACCGTGCTCACTTTTTTCAACTTCGAAGAGAGTTCGACTTCCTAAATAAATTTTTATATCAACAGCACATTAGTTCTGCAGAAACGAAAATCAAAAGAAATAGCAAATCTTTCTGGATTTTCTTAAATTCTAAACGACAAACCTCTTTTCTTCCTTATTCAATGGAGCTTGATGGCCAAAAGTCGAGCGGAATACAATCGTCTTGTAACCTTTTTGCAAAATTCTTTCAATCCAATTATAACACGGATGTCATAGCCAACATCAATGATCTCTTTCCAAATTTAAGCTCTGTTGTAGACTTTAATTTGGACTCTTTTTCAGAACAGGACGTTTTTGAGGGCTTGACAGCTCTTAATTCAAACAAAAAAGCTGGAGTTGATTCCATTCCTCCCATCTTATTGTCTAAATGTGCCTCTTCGCTCTGCAGCGCTCTGCAACGTTTGGAAAATATCCTACGTAAGTCCAATTTACAAAAGTGGCCTCAAACACCAGATTAAAAACTACAGGCCTATCTGAAAGCTTTCTGCAGTACCGAAGCTTTTCGAAAAATTAGTTACCCAAAGACTCTACTTCTCGGTTAAAGAATTGATAACGACAAAACAACATGGGTTTGTGAGTGGCCGATCAACTGCAACAAACTTGAGCATTTTTTCTCATTTCTGTTTAAATGCCATGGAAAACCGGAAACAGGTCGACGTCCTTTATACAGATTTTGTTAAGGCGTTTGACAGAGTTCACCATGGTCTTTTACTCCAAAAACTTAAAAAGCTAGGATTTAGTCCAAATTTCTTAAATTGGTTGAGGTCTTATTTATTCAACCGTAAACAAGTCGCGGAAATTGATGGTTTCAAATCTACTTTCATTAGTGTGGAGTCAGGCCTCCCACAAGGTAGTCATTTGGGACCACTTTTGTTTGACTTGTTCGTAAACGATATTCCGGATGTTTTAAAATTTTCGGATTGTCTGATGTTTGCGGACGAGGTTAAATTATTTACATCAATATCCTCAATCCACGACTGTATCAGATTTCAAAAAGATATTGAACTATTTTTAGACACACCTGTGATTTTCCCAAGCCCAAACTTGCCCAAAGAGCAAAAGGAGAATGATGCGATGAAAATCCTTGGCAGTAAGATCAATGAGTTGATGGATTTTATTCAAGGGAAAAACAACGTGCGTCACGAGATAAGAAAACTAGTAATTTCCATCCGAACTTACTACAAAAATGTGGAACAATGCGAATCTTCGCGAAGAGCGATAAGAAAAGAACACGCGACCCAAGAAACACAGACGGAGCAACTGAGCTACTGCGCGGTCCTCGGAAACAGAAAGGATAGCACGAAGGCTCACACGGAAAAAAGAAGAAGAGATACGACGCCTAAGACAACCACGCAGGCATGTCAAGACCCAAAGCATCTACCCGACCCGAAAAGAAAGAGATCGGAAACGACGAAAATTATGGCACAACATAGCAAACTACTGGAAACCCCAAGCTCAGCAGTACCAGTAAAGAAGTTACCGCCAAAAAAGCAGGAATGGACCCTAGTATTGGGTCGTGAAAGGAAGAAACGGAAACCAATGCGACCGGATGCACTTGTTATAAGAGCCACAGGAGACCTTTCCTATTCGGACATGCTGAGGAAGGTGAAAACTGATCCCACGCTAAAGGATCTTGGAGATAGCGTCAATCAAGTTAGAAAAACGGCGAAAGGAGATCTTTTACTACAGCTGAAGAGAACAGCAGACTCGCAAACCTCGGACTTCCAGCAAAAAGTGAAAAAGATACTGGAAGAGAAAGCGGATGTCAAAGCCGTGACACACGAGGTGCTGATCGAGGTGAGGGACTTGGACGAAATTACTACCAAAGAGGAAATCAACCTAGCCCTCTCGGAGCAGCTCGGAAAGTTGATCCCAGCGACAGCAATTAAGAGTATGAGGAAATCCTACGCTGCAACCCAGACAGCAGTGGTAAGCCTTCCAGCAAACACCGCCACCAAAGCGCTGGCGATCGGAAGAATTAGAATAGGATGGGTAAACTGCCGAGTGAGAGAAAAGACTGAAGTGAACAGATGTTACCGATGTCTTGAATACGGTCACCTCTCCAGGGACTGCAAAAGCGATGATCGGTCTGAACGCTGTTTCAGGTGTGGTGAAAAGGGGCACATGGCCAAAAATTGCTCCTCAGAGCCCAAATGCATGCTCTGCAAAGGAAGTGGAAATAGCACCAAACATAGTACTGGAAGTTTCAGATGTCCTGCCTTCCAACTCGCGCTGCAAAACACGAAAAAACGAATATGAGGATCATCCAAATAAACCTCAACCATTGTGAAGCAGCCCAAGATCTTCTTACTCAGACGGTCCGTGAGTATAATGCAGACGTCGCGATTCTCAGCGAGCCTTACAAACAGCTGGACGAAAGTGTATGGACTGCAGACACTACAGGCAAAGCTGCGATATGGATATGCGGTAGGCGACCTTTTGAAGAGAAAACGGAGACACGCCAAGCAGGCTTTGTGTGGGCCAAGATAAACGGTGCATACTTCTTCAGCTGCTACGCGCCTCCTTACCCAAGAAGAATATGAAAGCCTAGTTGACAATGTCGCAAGCTGTGCGATAGGCAAAGCCCCACTCGTTATTGCGGGTGACTTCAACGCGTGGGCGGTAGAATGGGGCTCGCGCAGTACAAACACTAGGGGAAATGCCCTACTACAGGCGTTCGCATCGCTGAATATTGTTCTCGCGAATTCTGGAAACAAGCTAACCTTTTGCAAGAACGGGAGAGGATCCATTATAGACATCACCTTCATAAGCCCATCCCTGGCACCGAATCTATCGTGGAAAGTATGCCCTGAGTACACGCATAGTGATCATCAGGCAATCAAATATGAGGTACAGACTGGTGGAAACAGTCGAGCACCAAGAAGACAATCACAGCAAAGAGGATGGAAACCACAATCGCTAGATGTTGACCTACTACAGTTGATGATGGATGAGGTATCAACAAGAGGATCAGCCGCTGACAAGGCAAAACAACTCATAGATGGACTGAAAAGAGCCTGCGACGCATCAATGCAACGGAAACAAACTGGCAATTTACACAGGCCACCAGTATATTGGTGGAATGAGGAGATAGCCACACTGCGTGCAGAGTGCCATCGAGCAAGGTGACTGTACCAGCGTTCCAGGGGGAATAGTAACCACCAGGTACTTCAAGAGAGGTTTACATCTATGAGAAGATGTCTTAAGAATGCCATCCGAGCGAGCAAAAAGAGAAGCTTTATCGAGTTATGCAACGAGGCCGATCAAAACCCATGGGGCAAAGCCTACCAAGTCGTAATGCAGAGACTGAATGGTGGTCGAAAACCCCCACCCACGTCTGCAGCTTTCTTACAAACTGTGGTTTCAGTTCTGTTCCCGCAACACCAAGGGGAAGCAGAAACTATGGAGGGAGGTAACGCAGCAACGAGCCACCCGATCCCTCCTGTGACACCGGAAGAAGTCCTACGCATTTGCGGTAAAATTGGGGACAAAAAAGCGCTGGGCGTCGACGGCTTTCCCAACATTGCACTTAAGGCAGCAATAAGAAGATGCCCAGATATATTTGCAGACACTTACTATGCGTGTTTAAAGGAAGGAGTATTCCCAAACCAGCGGAAGAAGCAAAAACTGGTCTTAATACCAAAGGGAAAGAAACCCCCACAGGACCCCTCATCGTATAGACCATTGTGCATGTTGGATACCAGGGGGAAAATACTAGAGCGCATCATTAGCGATAGACTGGAACGTGCGATTGTTGATGCTGGAGGACTCGCAGATCATCAATATGGTTTTCGAAAGGGACGTTCCACAATCGACGCTATTGATGAAACCGTCAGCACAGCGAGGAAAGCCATCCAAGGAGCACGATGGAAGCACGGCAGTAAGAAGTACTGCGCCATCATCACGTTAGACGTTAAAAATGCATTTAACACCGCGAACTGGAGAAATATCGTGCAGGCACTCACCGCCAAAAGAGTGCCGGAATATCTTCAAAAAATATTGATTGATTATTTTCGCAATAGAGTACTGTTTTACGACACCGACAATGGTACAAAACGCTACATACTGACAGGTGGCGTTCCTCAAGGCTCTGTACTGGGTCCACCGCTGTGGAACCTTATGTACGATGATGTTCTTAGACTGCGAATCCCAAGGTCATCAAAAATAATTGGTTTTGCTGACGACATAGCCATAGTTGTAGCAGCAAAACTCATAGAAGAAGTGGAGCACGACTGCAATGAAGCTATAAGGACCGTCCGAGACTGGCTTACAAGTATGAGTCTAAAGCTTGCGGAGGAAAAGACGGAAGTAATACTAATAAGTAGCAGAAAAGTTATGGAGACTATAACGGTAACTGTCGGTGACCACGTCATAGTTTCCAAGCCAGAACTAAAATACCTTGGCATAGTCATAGATGCACGGCTGACCTTTAAACAACACCTACAGTACGCAGCTGAAAAGGCAGCAAAGGCAACCGCTGCCCTGGCAAGGATGATGCCGAATATTGGTGGGCCGCGATATAGGAAAAACTGCTGCTAGCAAAAGTGGCGTCGTCAATGATGCTGTATGGGTCCCAAATATGGGCCAGTGCTATGCAAACAAAAACATACAGAAGAACAATGGAGGCAGCGTACCGAACCAGTGCTCTGCGGGTAAGCTGCTCTTTCCGAACGACGTCCTATGAAGCAGCGTTAGTGGTGGCTGGTATGGTGCCAATAGACCTACTAGCACAAGAAGCACAGGAGAAATACCTCGCCAACAAACAAACGGCGAGACTAGCGACAATGCCAACAGATAGCCAGACTCCACCAAGGACAAAAAGTCTACGAATTTGGCAACAGAGATGGGATAGCTCTGAAAAAGGACGCTGGACTCATAAGATTATACCCAACATCGAAGTGTGGATCGCCAGAAAACATGGAGATTTAAACTTCTATCTGACGCAGGTTCTTACAGGACACGGATGCTTTAGAGCATATCTTCACAGGTTTGGATACGACGACAACCCAGTTTGTCCAACCTGCCCGGGAGCAGTTGAAGACGTTGAACATATCATGTTCCATTGTCTGCGGTATGAAGCAGAACGGCAGCTAGTGGCGCAGAGACTGGGGGAAGTATTAACACCTGAAAACATGATTAAGCACATGATAAGCTCGGAAGAGAGTTGAAATGCGATTAGTGACGTAGCGGCGATCATTATGTTGAAGCAGCGACAAGAGGAGCGTCAGCGGAATTCAGTGCAAGGGCATGAAACTGCAAATATAAAGGACTAGCGAAGTACAGCTTTCGAGCTAACCAGCCCCGCGAAGTAATACCTAACGGCGGTTCCGCGGGGAGAGTGGTTGAAGTGTGCAGGGTGTGGTTTAGCACGTAGGCGTACTCCTGACATCGATTATTCAGGTTTGCGAATCGTGCATACTAGTAGCACGGGTTACTAGTATCTTTAGAAGATTACACATCCTTTGGCGCTTTACATAAGAAAAAAAAAAAAAAAAAAATTTAGTGCCTGTGAGTTTTATCTATAAGTTTGGAAATGAATCCCTCTCAAAAGTCCATGAGGTAAAAGATCTAGGTGTTATCTTCGACTCTAACCTATCTTTCTCTGCGCATATTGACTTTATTGTATCAAAAGCGAGTTCTATGTTAGGTTTTCTGAAAAGAACCTCAGCAGTCTTCAAGGACGTGTATACACTAAAGACAATTTTTATGTCCTTAGTGTTACCCATTTTAGAATACTGTTGTATCATTTGGTATCCATTTTATGAGAACGCTGTTATAAGAATAGAGAAGATTCAAAAAAGATTTACGCGTTTTGCCTTAAGATTTCTGAGATGGTCCGACGGGATGCCTGATTATTATTCAAGATGTGCGCTAATAGACTTAAAAACACTAGAAAGCCGCAGACAAACTGAATGCGTTGTTTTCATAAAAGATATTTTGAGTGGTACTATAAAATCACCCGAGTTACTCGCGCTGATTTCTTGGTATGTTCCGGAAAGAAACATTAGAAACAGAAACAATATATTTTGTGTTCCTAATCATCGAACAAATTATGGTCTGAACGAACCAGTAACTCGTTCTTTAATGCTTTATAATTCTGTTTGCAATGAGGTCGACCTAACAATGAAAAGGGATATTTTTAAAAAGATTGTTAAAATCTTATTTAATGCTTAAGTTGAGCGGTTTAATTTTATTCATTAAACATTGTATTAAAATAAGTGTAACTTAAGAAATATTTGAAATCAACAGATTGTTAATCCATTGATGAATAATAAATAAATAAATAAATAAATAAAATAAATAAATAAATATTTTTATAAACCCCTCCAAGTCTGCCTCCATCCAAGTTCATGAGAGAGAAGTACTTTAGTTCCTTTCTTTAATAACTCTTATTAAAGAATGTGACGTTAAGAAAATATTCCTTGGTCCCATTTCTGTATGTGTTGTCTCTGGTGCGCTGCCTTACCACCTTTTGTCAAGTTGTTGACAAGTTTAGATTTTTTTTATTTTTGTTTTCAATGCATCCTTTCTGGATAATCTTGAAATTTGTGGATGTGGAAACAAAAAGTTCAAATTCTGGAAATTCTTGAAATCGCCAATAGAATTTTCACGTACTCACCTTTCGTGAATGCCATACAAAAGTCCAAAAGTATCTAATAATTGTCTCGAGACACCTTAATTATGTAATATAATTCTAACTTACTGACACTATGCAGGTGCTCTAAGCTAAACCTAAGCTTATGTCGTATGCCTTTCGACGTTACAGAACTACACTTATTTATTCATTACTTGCTAATTGAGGACTAAGAATTCTTTTTTTTTTAAACTTAGTATGTAAACCTTTTTTTCTTTTGCTTTAAAGTAAAATAAAATATAGTCTCAAGTCTAAAACTTACAAACTACCTTAAATAAATCTTAAAACTGCCTCTAAAATACGTAATTTTAAATTTTTTGTTGTTTTTTTTTTTGTAAAAGTGCTGCGTTTTATGTGCCGCGTTGTAATACACAGTAGTACATAACCCCCGTCACACAGAACCGCGTTAGAAGTGATTTTGCATTGCATTGTATCCTAGTTTGAGAAACCCTTTATTATGTCCCAGTTGGAATTTAAGTTCAAGTTAAGTTAAGTTCATACAGTAGACGCTCGATATAATGAACTAATAAAAACCGGGCCTGTTCACTGGAACGAGATTGTTCACTGTAACGAGCGTGGACTCCTTAAAGCAAATTTCATCAAAATGTGTATGTTTTTACATGTAATACATCGAAAATAGAATATAATTGCAATTTTTCTCTGCAATTACCAAAAAACAAGCCAATATTCATTAAACAGAATAATTTATTTTTAAGAAAAGCAACTCATCTTTAATAATATCGTAAAACGTAATAAAAATAATACATTCCATGTACTTGAAAAAGAAAAAAAAAACACCAAACTTAAGCTGTGCTAAAATAGTTAGTTTGCTTTTTCTTTGAATTTATGTCAATTAGTATCGCCTTTTCTTGCAACCTTTTAAGGACCAAAACATCCGTGTAATCTACTTTATTGCTAGTTGCCCTAGTGTTTTCTCAAATAAGTAATTTAACAGCATTTCTAGAAGACACTGAACAAACCAAACCGGATGATCTATATACGTATGATCTATATGTATGTCTGGTTGTTGCAACAGGCAGTTTGCATTTGTACTACAAACAACCCCAAACTGCGTGATATGTAATCGTGCAAGATACTCTCTCAAAACAGTAAATTTGGACGATTGTATATGGGTATGCATACATACATATCTGTGAACGTATGTGCTTCCCAGCGGTCCTAACTGACGACTGCATGGCACTAATAAGTTTTAACTGTTTTTTGCATGCTGTGAGGTTCGAAGAAAATAAAAAAACATAAGTTCACTGTAGCGAGATTTTTTTTGTTCACTATTTAGAATAGCCTGTATAAAATATTGTGTGTTCACTATATTGGCTTGTTCACTATATCGATCTTCATTATATCGAGCGTCCACTGTATTAAATTTATACACGGCGGTTAGAACGCCGCGTCAAAATAATCTTACCGCCGTCGATATCCAGTTGTTACGCTCCTGTTTTCCTGAGAAATTAAGCTTAGGGCCTTTGTTTTTGCCGTGTTTATTTTAAGTTCTACTTTATTCGCCTATGACTCCAGATTATGGGCCATCTGATGCAGGTTCATTATTCTGTGCGAGAGCAGGAAAACGTCGTCAGCATAGTCAAGATATTTGAGAAAGGATTTTATCGTCCATCTCAGTCCCATGTTTCCTCCAGACATAGTTCCGCGGATCCCACCCCTGATTACCACAAGGAATAGCAGTGGCGAAAAAATGCATCCTTGTCGTGCTCTGTGATTTTTCCTCATATCTTACAGTTGTGTAAGGTATGTCATTTAGGTGATATGTCATTTAGGTATCCTTTATAATAGCGACGAGTTTTTCTGGTATACCTCTCCTGCGCAAGGCTCGCCATATAGCATCCCGATTGCAATCGTTGAAGGCCTTCTCGAAATCAATTTACAGCAAATGTATCGTAGATCTGTACTCGACACATTGTTTTATGATGATATGCACGGTTTCCCTTCCTGGGCGGCTTAACAATCATTCCCCTCCTCCAATCTTCGGGTAAGGCCTCTGTTTCCCACGCTATTCTTATCAAAGGCTGTAAGATTTCTGCGAAATGTTGGATGCGGCTTCGCCCGGATGCCGTCTATGCAAACTGCCTTGCTTTTCTTCAGGGCCCTTATCGCAGACGTTATTTCAGCTTTGCTGGGGGAGAGGTGCGAATATGGAAATTTGTTGCTCACGTGAGATTGGGTCCAAATCATTGTAGCCCAAGTGGTTAAAAACTGTTGTAAAATGTTCCCGCCATCTGGCAAGAAAGGACCAACAGTTTCATGCTATATCCGAAGGTCATTATATATGTATTTGGGAAGCTTCTTCGTGAAAGTTAAAGCCTCGGAGTTTGTCAGACGATCGTTGGAGATGGGGCCGGGCAAAACTGTTTGGTATTCGATCGAGATAAAATCGCGAACCTCTCGCGCAGTAGTCCAGCGCACTAACCTCTGCGCCATGGCAGTGCTTCTTTATTTATAAAAATCACAGTTCACCAAAATGACCCGACAAGGTCTCGAGAAAATTTGGCAAACCTATGCTAGACATACTCACCTGAAAAATATATTTTATTTTGATATCATTGAAAAGTTAAAAAACTTATTAAAGCTCACAAAAACAAAACCAAAAAATGCTTAATCTATATTTCATGCACATGAAAGGCAAATTAATAAAAATTTCAACACATTAGTTTAACAAAAAAGCACCCCGAGAGTAAACAATCTGAGGTGACGATAATCTAGGTTAATAATAACTTAGATAAAATGCTATTTTGTTGAATGCGACGCACAAAATGGGGAATGCAATATTAATTTTATTAATTGATCGGGGTTTATTTATCACTGTTTTTGCTTTTTCTATGCTTTGTTTTCGAAAACTATTTAAAATGCGCTTATATCTAGTGCACATTATAGGCACATGAGAATTATTATCCTTTCCATCAAAATTCCGGAAGGCACAGAGAAACATATTTTCGACCTTGAGGCTGCCAGAAAAAAAAGGCATTCACATTTAAATTATTTATGAAAAATAATTTTATTAAAACGTTATTGCACAGTACATACATTTCGCGAATACTGAATAGATCCGTTAATTCGTCAAGCGGAAGTTCGACCTACCGCTTAATTGCTTGATAGGATGTGTAACATGTTGCGCTATTTTGCTGTATACAGAGCTTATTTCTGTAGCCCAGTTGTTAACCCTAAGAATCAATTATTCTCCACTCCAAAACCCACACCAAATAATCACTTTTTGAGGATATATTGACTTCTCTAAGGAAACACAGGGAGACACTAATTCCTACAGTTTTGTTTGTTGACATAACCTCCGAGATGAAAATGAACTTCACCTAAAAATATGATTTCGCAACCAAATTCCGTGTTATTTTTCAACTCATTTAGAGAAGCGATAACGAAGCGTATGGTCATTTTACTTCAATTTATGAGTAAATAAGACCTTGTAAGGGAATAATCAGAAGTCCTTATACGATCTTCTTCTAAAAGAAGTGCTGCAGTAATTCTTTTGTCTGTGCACACCGAACGGACGCGCAGATTGTTATCCATAATCATGTCAGTTTCATAAATGTTTTTTATGAATTTTTTACAAAGCAACCGCTGAAGTCTGCAGCACAACACTCATTTTTGAAATAATTTTTCAATATTATCCAACTTTGCTCAAACATAAAACGGTCTATTTTATATCGTGTGAATTGAATATGTAAATGTGATTTTATTTGTGGACAAATCATGTTTATAAATTTTTAGAAATAGAGAAAAATCATAAAATTGATATATCCAAAATGTCTGATGAAGATATTCAATATTTCATGGATTCGGTCCAAATAGATTCAGGCGAAGATGATGTTAGTGAGGATAAACTCGAGGATCCAGATTACATTTCAAAGGAAATATCACCTGAACATGACTTATTTATAATAAAATATATAGGTAAAATGAACTCTGCAGAAAGAAGTGATGTTACCTGATGTCCTGCGAGCTGATCTATCTAATCGGCCGTCGACTTCAGCAATCGCAACTGTAAAAGCTCCAATTAGATTCACGAAAACAACAACAAAAAATGTAACAGAAGGAGCGACAGGAACAATAACAAAACAAGAGGCACAGGGAATAATACAACCACCAAATGCATTCATTATCCTGGCAAAAAAGAAAACGATCGCTATTACACGTTGTCGAAAATATTGGCCAAAATATCGTATCATTAGCTGGTGGTTTTATTGGGTCCGGTATGTTACTAATTTAACAATTAAGTTTATTATATAAAAATGTCAGATGTCAGCATCAACATATGTACATATGTTGTAATTGAGCCATTTTCAGGAGCTTACCCATCCAATCAGCAAAGTAAAGCATCGCGTTACGAACAAAAGAAAAAGAAAAACGGCGAATGTGACTGCCCATAATATGGTAGTCACATGGATGTAATCGATTTAATGTAATCGATATCACATTCGACTCAAGACTAGAAACCTAACGATACGACTTTTTTTATCATTTGATGGACATGGCTGCTACGGAAAATCTCCTGATAATTCAAATTATACAGAGGAAAAATTGCTGAAGTTACCTGAATTTCGTGAAAAATAGCTGCAGGTCTGTTGTTTTTGCCGGTCTTCAACATAGAAAAGAGCTCAGCACTAATTCTGGCATCGATCAGACGGCAAAACCTCCTGTTACTAACATAAGGATAGCATTGTCCAACGTATTAGAAATTGGAAGGTGTCAAGCGAGCCCTCATTTTCGGATCACAGGTACCTCCAATTCTCGTTATATGTAGACTCTTTTAGCCCGCCAGTTTTTGGGAATTATCGCAGAACTGAAATAGACTCAAATATAGGTCAACTTTAAGTTGTTTAGTTACCTCAAATCACCTTAACTACCCATGCAATCTCCAAGAACTTGATCGCATGGTTGAAGATTTAACATCAGCCTTAAATACAGCGATGTCTTCTTCTTGCCCTTTGATCAAACCCAGGGGCAAAAAGAAGCCGCATTGGTGGACTGCAGGGTTAGGCCCTTTAAGAAGTAATTGCAGGAAACTCTTCAATAATGCCAAAACTACGAGAGACGCGCTAGACGGGGACTTGTACAAGGCATCCCTAAACATGTACAAAAAAAGAATTAAGAAAAGCCAAACGAACTTCTTGTAGGCTCTTCTGTGGTAAAATAGAAGAAGTTTCTGAGGCATCTAGGCTAAGGAAAATTTTCTCTTCAAATCCAATTACACCCAGTTACCTTCAAAAAACGGATGGAACTTGGACTACTTCCAGCGAAGATTCGCTAAAATACCCCATTTCCCAGGCAGTTCTCAAGTTGTTAACAATATGGTTTCCAGCAGACCATTTCCACAAATTACCAACTCCTCAAACTTGATCACACTGAGCAAACTCCACTGGGCACTACACAGCTTCAAACCATACAAATCCGCGGGACCAGACGGCATAATACCTGCCGAGTTGCAGAAGTCATCGGACATAATTATGCCGGTGCTGAAGATAATTCTGCAAAGTTGTCTAAACCTGGTTTACATTCCAAAGATATGGAGAGAAATTAAAGTTGTATTCATACCCAAAGCGGGTAAATGCTCTCATACAAATCCAAAAGATTTCAGACCTATCAGTCTACCATCATTCGTCTTAAAAACATTGGAACGACTGATTGATATCCATTTACGCAACAGTATTGATAAGAAGCTACTGCCAGCGGCCCAACATGCGTATTGCAAAGGCAAATCAGTGGAGACAGCATTGCACTCATTGGTACGCAAAATTGAATATTCCCTGTTCCACAAGGATATACAATGGTTGCCTTTCTGGATATAGAAGGCGCTTTCAACAATGTCAATACATCAGCGATAGCAGATGCACTATCAGATCTGAAAGTTGACAGCTCACTCCGCGAATTGATCAATCTACTGCTCAATGGTCGGATTATCAACTCCAAGCTGGGTGGGACGTCTATCAGAAGATCTGTTAGTAGAGGCACTCCACAAGGAGGTGTTCTATCCCCGCTTTCGTGGAATTTGGTGGTCAATGAACTATTGATAATCATGGAAGGCGAGCGATGCACGGCGATCGCTTATGCAGATGATGTTGCTTTGGCCGTCTCGGGAAAGCACCTGAATACTCTGAAAGAACGCTTACAAAACGCTCTAAATAAGCTCACTAGATAGGCAGTTCGGTGTGGTCTGGGTGTAAACCCCCACAAAACTGAACTAGTACTGTTTTCAAGGAAATATAAAATTCCGCTAGTCGACCCTCCCTCTCTTAATGGAACCAGCTTAACCTTCTCTGATAAAGCAAGCAAAGTTGGAAACCTAATATTCAAGAAAGAGTAAAGAAAGCTACAGTAACACTTTTCTCTTGCAAGAAAGCCATTGGGAATAAATGGGGATTACAACCTCGAATTACTCACTGGCTCTACACCTCGATCATAAGACCGATACTCATATACGGGGTGATTGTCTGGTGGACAGCCTTAGATAAAGCAATAAATCGCTATTATCTAAGTGAGGTCCAACGTATAGCTTGTCTGTGCATAAGCGGAGCATTACGTACAACTCCCTCCGCGGCACTGGACATTATATTCCATCTAACCTCGATATATATAGCAAGCAAATGGCAGCGATTGCAGCCGTTCACCTTGAAGCTATTCAACAGTGGTCAAGAAAAGAATTCGGCCACGCCTCTATTCTGAATAAATTCAAAATCTCTCTCGAAAACAGGGACTACACCATCTCACAAAATTTTGAGAAGAACTTCCTTGTCACCATCCCGTCCAGATCACGTTGGGAGGACGATGCATTTTCAGAAGATGATTCTATTCACTTCTACACTAACGGGTCAAAAACCAAAAACGGAGTCGATGCAGATGTTTTCTCTGATAAACTTAACCTTAAGCTCTCCTTCCGTCTTCCTAATCATTGTAGCGTGTTCCAGCCGGAAATAATTGCGATCAAAGAAGCCCTATCTTGGCTCAAGAAAAACGTGATATCTGCTAGAGATATCCGCATCTTTTCTGATAGCCAGGCAGCAATCAAATCCCTGAAAACGACCTCTATAAACTCTTTAGTAGCTCTAGACTGCCGTTCGTCTCTTGTGGAGATGGCTCAGCAGTTCAATATTCACCTGTGTTGGGTGCCGGGGCCTAGAGACGTTCCAGGGAATTGTAAGGCCGATGAACTCGCCAAAGAAGGAACAACTTTACCCATCTTGACGGACAATGGCACCTTAGGTATTCCAATCGCTACTCGCAAACTTAAACTTAAGCTGGATGCTGTCGGGAGTACAAATCTTTAGTGGACAAGTGGATCAACATGTCTAGCGACAAAAAAGATTTGGTCAAAGCTGGATCTAAAACGCTCTAAGAATTTGATTTCTCTCAATAGACTGCATATCGGCACCACAATAGGTGTCATCACTGGACACTGTCTAATAGGCAAACTTGCTACAATGATAGGCCTCTTTGCGAACGACTTTTGTACAAGCTGCATGGATGAAGAAGAGGAGGAAACTATCCCTCACCTTCTTTGTTTCTGCCCAGCTCTCTCCCGTAGAAGAAAGCTTTACTTAGGAGCTCCCTATTACAACGAGTTAGGCGATCTGATGAATATTGACATCAAGAGCCTCCTACGCTTCATAAGAAGCTCTAATTGGTTTTAAAACGAGTAGGTGGAGGGAGGCTTCTTCCATGATCCACGCGGTATCACAACGGACCTCATTGGACTAAGTGTGCTGGCGACTCCTAGCTGGCAGCCAATTCAACCTAACCTAACATAAGGTATGAGAATACCGACCACTTTCCATTATGGCTTGGCAAAGATGGTGGTAAAAAAAATGCAAACTTTGCAAAACTAAACTCATGCTTCTTAGACCAATATCTAACCTAAACACAAATTCTGTTTTACTTTCCGTCATTATTTTAACTTTGCCTGTTAGAGGGTTAATGTTACCAGCGTTGACAAAAACAAACATATGGCCCATCCTATATATACAGTCCCTAAGATTCACCAACTCTTACTCCAAGCAAGTCAATAGGAATGTTAATGCTTTTAAAAAAAATCGTTTAAAATTTAATATTACTGTTTTGTATAAAATAGCATCTAAGCAACACTTTACATATAAAGGAGGGTGACAAACAGAGTCATAAGTCCTTTTTACCTATATCGTTTCGTTTTTCGTACACCAATATCCGCAAGTTGTGTACATTTTAATGAAAGGCAAAATTAAAGCTACACGTGCGTGGCTTCGTATAAATGTAATAATTTCGAACTTTAACCGATCCCTAGGACACGAACGAACTGGTTAGTATTACAGCTTCAAATTTTCTCTCCGTGTCACACCCCGAAACGTGACCAATAACCTTTTCCGGATACTCCTATGATGATGATGATGAGAGCTAAGAAATCAAATGAAACATCGAACCTGTTAGAGAACACGAGTATACTTGTATAGATACTCGTACATACGACAACGGCTGGCGCAGAGAACAGCGTTAATTGGATGAATACTCGCACGACAGACTGTGCCAATGTGATTACTACGAGGACATATGGATGCCTGCTGAATTCGATAGAAAAACTAAATAGCATGAATATTTATTGCACTGCTGCCTGACATGAGGATATTAGATATCAAAGCTATAAGCGATTGTTCCTCAAATTATGGAAGCACTTCCATTTTGCAGGATAGATCGAAAAAGGCCGAATCGTATTCAATATCTGCCAGAAATAGATGGCAGCTTAATTATGGTGGACACGTCCACGGCTTTCTTTTGTCTAGAACACCCGAAGTGCGATCTCTATGAAGACAACAACAACAATATGACTAAGTCAGAACAATAGGAACTAATGTTCATGACTTTTGGGGTCAATCAAGTGCGATAGCTTTCAGTGCGTGTAGTATATGTATCTGCGAATATGAACGCAATTAAACCCTGGGACGGCTGGCGATGAACATCATTTTGTTCATGCGTGAGTTTGGTTAAAAGAAAGGGATAAGGCCGAGAGTATATGAAGCGTATGATGATGATTATTGCGCTTCATCTAAATAATGGGCTGAATATAGGGGAAGATAATTTGTACATCGGTTGGAGGTATTGTTGGCAAAGCACAATGGGATTTCCTGTCCATTATTTGCACACTTTTAGTGTACGTTATAGGCAGCTGGGTTATTGCTTGTAGATACATATTCATACATAATGTACATATGTATGTGCATACTTTTTGTAAGAAAAGGATTAGAGGAATCAGAAAATTCATATTGTTCGTGGTCAGTTAAGGTAAATGAGTTGCAAATAGTCTTATAAAACTGTAAACTGTCAGTATATATGTACACATAATTGAATATCTGTGTGATTGTGGACGGAAATCCCTTCAGGAGATGCAATTAATAGATGTACCTAATAGGGCTTAAATGTGTTGAATTGAATTGTAAATTTAGCGTTAATAACGCGATTTAATCAATTCAAACCGCATACATAAATACTTATCCATCCAGGAATATTCAGCGGCTTAAACTTCTATACTAACTTAGCACCAACAATTTTGGGTTCATTTTTAATTTTAAGATACAATAAAAGCTTACAAAAACAAAATACGGACCGTATGTGGTCCAGGGCTTAGCTTCTCGCGACCATTCGTGTTGTGTGTCTTATATTTTCCCACACAAATGGTAGGGACCAACAGTTTAGAGCCATATTCGAAAGGCAAATTGAGAAGCTTTCTCATGACAGTTAATACTCGGACGTTTGTCAGACATTTGCGAGAGGCGGGGCCGTGAAAAACTTCTTGGTGTTTTCTGAGATTTGAACGTCGACCCTCCTGCTAAGCGATCCAAAGTAAAAGCTTAACTCTTACATGTTTTAGTTATCCGTACATATCGAGAAAGCTATCTCGTCGTTTTCACATTTAGTCCTTGATGTGACTATATCTACCTTATCGTCGCCAGGGCTGCTAGCAATCACATCGAATGTGTCTCCCACTTCGAATTGGTTCCAGTGAATGCCGAAAACTAAGAGATAGTCATCTCTATTCCAGTGGTGGTGTGAGCACATGATTGAAACCATGCCCAACGATGAAGCTTAGAGGCTATCATACTAACAGCTAACGAGCTCTTATTTGTGTCCTGGTGAGGGCTATGTATATATATACAGCCTTACGCCTACATCGGCGGATCTGTCGGGGCGAATATGCCGCTAAGACGGAAAAGGTTTTCTAACACAAGCAGTGCCAAAAAAATATAAAAAGGAATGAGTTTGCTGCCATGCGGGAGGCGAGTAACGCAGCGAAAACGGTAAAAGCCAGTACAACGGTTCAGCTCAGCGAGCCTGATCCCGTGTTTTCGCATGAACAACTTTATTTAGCTTTCTTTAAAGTAAAAGGCGGGAGTAAGCAACTTCTTGCTTGATACGAAAGTATCTTTTCGAGAGAAAAGACTCCAGCATTGTCATATATTCGTCGGGAATACCAATGCTTGCATTAGCCAATTCGCCGAGGTTATTGAAAAAGTAGAAGATGTACTATGGCTTCTTCCTCTTCTTCAATTATGCAGCTTCTGCAGACGTCGTTTTCGAGGAGGCCCAGTCTGATGGCGTGGCTGGCGACAATGCAGAGCACTCTAACGACACATACTATTTTTGAAATGAGCACACTTTTTTGTTTAATAAATAGTTGGAGCGTTTCTGATTCAGCTTAGGCCAGATCTCTTTTAAAGTTGAAATCATTGGAGAAAATCCCCCACCCACTCCTGATTCTGTTTTTGGATGGATAATCTGTTTAAAAGGGCATGGATTTTATTTACAACCCAAGATCCCGTTGCTAGGCTAGTCTGAAGGGTATTAAGGCTTCAAAGCATTTGTCAAACAGAGGTTGTGGGTGCAGTCGGCGTCCTTCGGAAGGAAATTAAATTCGATAAAAATAGAAGAACGATCGAACTTTATACTTGCTGCAGATGGTTGCGGTAAACGGCCTTCTTCAAGTACGTTCACCAGACGATCGCGCGATATATTAGTAAGGGCTGATTACAGACACATATAGCCAGTATGTAATTTCGTAGCTGTTGTCCCTATTTATTTCCTAATGCTTTATTACAGCAGTACAGAGCTGTAATGGCTTTCTTGACGCGTTCCAGGATGGTGAGTTTCCAGCTGAGTTTCCTATCTTGGATGATGCCCAAATATTTGGCTTTATCTGCAGACTGACAAAATGAAGATTTTTGTATTTTTTTGTATATACAGGACTAGTTCTGCTTATTGAGCATTAATGATTTAACCCTAGCTTTTAGTATACTTAGAGAGAGCATTCTGCAGAAGATCTCGGCCTTTATCCGAGACAGCTATAGCAACGTCATCTTCATAGGCAATAACCTGACACCCTTCTCTTTCCAGGATTAAAAGGACTTCATTCACATGTAGGTTCCAATTGCCAATTCGCGTTGCAGTTGCAAGGTTCCTGAGTGCACGTATAATTGCCCTACCTATGTTTTTTTCACTCTTTTGATGGTGGTTCTGCACCTGCTCCTCGTTTTCAAAATTAATAAATTAGCTTGCATAAAATTTCCCAGAGCCTTTCAATATATCAAAAAAACCGTTTCACATTTTATCGTCTGAACAATCGTTCACATTCCCAAGTACTCTCGTCATCATTCAACCACCTGCTGTAAACACCGAAATATGTAGCTTGTTGCTTCTCTACGGTTCAAATTCAATAGCAGGAAATTTGAATAGCTCTTGACATGCACCAGTCACAAAGAAACTACGCGCTACAAGAAAAATTCATAAAATCACACACATAGCCCTATGACATATTCTACCGAATGGCACTACTGCATCACCGGAAACTTGGGTAAGAAAACACAATATTCCATGAATAATTCATGCATAAATTCAAGGATATTCTTGGCAAAAGAAATTAGAGCGCACATGATTGAGAATCTGAATTTGTTTTTTTTTTTAAGGTAAGAGCATCCTCTAATATCAACTGTTCTTGAAAACCTGTGACCTATTTTTTTAGGTTTGCTGGAAAAATAATAAGTTCTTAGAAAAATTACGACATGGCAATAAATGGAAATGCCTGTACCAAATAATATTGTGTACTTGATACCAAGTGTCGTCAACATGGTTTAATGTACATATGTAGATTATTTTTAGTTTTTAAACACATGAAGTTGAAAGTCTGTAGAAATTAATTGAAATTTTGAATCAACATCAACGCGAGTTATCTGTCCGCTACTTCAATGTTTTAATTGCAAACTGGAAGTCTGTAGAAATCCTGCATGTTGAGACGATTGGGAAAGCCTTATACCAACGTAAGCATGAATGAGAATCACTACTAAGGTTCGAGATATTCTACTTTTCGTAGAACGGCTTGCAGTGTGCACGGTTAATTTTGGGGTTAGTAGGAGGATAATAAAAATGTACACTTAATGGACTTGAGATGAGAAGAGTTAAGTTGATCCGGCTCAATTGCAGTTATTAATTGGTTAGTGTATGTACATACGTGGAATTTATGCTATGCAGAGGCATTGAGTTTCATGATACGACGAGGAGTTTTTGCATTCCTGGTTCTATAGTGGGCAAAATATTGCATTATCACCTCCTCGTTTTACTCGTTGAATAGCTATTTGATAGTGAGCTAACGATGAGCTTATGCTGAGCCCAACTGAACATGTGTAGCTCTTGAGCACTTGAACCTTTGCAAGTAAATCTAGTTGAATTTCAGCACACTTGTATTAAATAGGACCAGTCATCTCTTGTTGATGTGATTGTCTGAACTACGTCTCAAACGTTTAGCAAGAGAACACAGAAGAAGGATGTGTGGCGGATGAATTCTCTTGGCGGGACCAATGGTGGCACCTATAGTCGGACTAGCGATCGCCTTGCACGATCTACTCTGACATATTCGGAACGTAGGACCGTCAGGGTAAAACATCGCAGTTACAGCTGCTGAACAAGATTTCGTTACATTTGTAGAGCGCGTCAACGCACCGACTATGGTTGATGAGAAAGCGGTTTAGTTTGGACCATAAGTTACGAGGTAGATTTTTAAGTTTTTCTATTTCCATGGAATCTAAATAGATATTGCGTGTTCTGGATGTCCAAACCTTCCGAGCAGCCAGCATCGATTCGTATCGATACGAATGAGAGCATCCCAACCCCCAGAACAAAGAAGAATTACTGTGTGAAAATATAAAAGCTCTAATCGCGGGGAATACCTGTATCTTTACCAAACGTGTGGCCCGATACATCTTAATAACTCCTACGCCACCAGCATCAAGCATTGAAGACCAGTGTCGAACTTATATGCTGGGTTTGATCCGACCACCAACAAGAAACCCCTGGCTTGACGAAGAATTCCCGCAAGTACATGCAGCTAAATGTTGGAGGTCTTAAATCAATGACTTAAGTGCCCTGACCTGCGAGTTTTCTCTGTCAGTTAACCACCTGTACAAGGGTTTTAGTTTTCACAGAATTCTACTTGTCTGTAGACGGCAAAAAATATATACCGCTTCTAGGATACGGCGGCTTTCGAATCGAGTCTATACTCGACATTGTGCAGACCCAGCAATTGAATAGTAGGTTCCCTCTAGAATTTGGTCTGTTATTTCCCCAATCACTAATGCTTGGCGTTTAAATCTCCAGCCATAATGAAATAATTCTGTTCAGACTCCATTCTTAGACATCGTAAAAGTGTCTCGAGCGCGGTTATGATTGAAGTTATTTGAGTATTTCCAGATGCGAAGACTGCGACCAATTTCTTTTCACTGTGGAGAGAAATGCACATGATACACGCTTCCAGCTTCTGGAACGTCCACACATCACCGACCCATGGAGTTGGGACGATCTCTTCTTATTATGTTATATGTATTATTCCTCCATTTGTGCTTTGTGATAACTTTGTTGCGCTAGACAGAATCACATAAGGGCTTTGATCTTCTTTAAACTTTAAAAAGTTCGATTTATTAGTGAATTCACATTCACCGCAAGGATCTTTAACATTTTCTCCGCCATCACCCATTACGACTAGAGTTGCGCTAGTCCAACAGACACGCTTAGATGTAGTAGTCCAACGCACTAACCACTGAGCCTCGGCGTCCACCATGTACAACTTGGGCAATCCTTAGGTATATGCGATTTTTTTCTACATAAGCCATTTTATCCTCCAAACTTTCTAACATTTAAATGCATCCTTTTCCACTTCTGTTTAAGTTTTACTTTTAATTTAGTTTATGCCTAAGCTAATTAGTTATACAAATAAACTATTTATATAAAAATTATTTCCAGCTCCCCATGGTAGAAGTCTCATCCAAGCCCTGCACTCGAAACTACCAGACTCCTGCTATATTGCACGTAGTAATCTGTGGGAATGAAAATAATCACCATACAAAAAGTGCTTGCATTTAGTTTTCATAGGTATCAAGTTATTTTCATGTATCCTGTTTCGATTGAAACTCGATAAATATAATGTAGGTAATAAAAATGTTAATCTAAAATCCTTTACCACTCCAAGACTTTTCTTCGCCCGCACAATCTCAAATAATATCCGATACAATTTATTTTTAATGAGCATCTACTGGTATCAAATTGTTGCACTTTCAAAGACAAAAGCGTATAAGGCTTCCAAGAAAAGGACTCCAAAACGTTCAGTTATCGTTTCATTTACGATTCGACCTCAACAACAAAGAAACGACTACAAAGCGTTCTTGTTCTTCCTCTTCCTTCTTTGTCGGTTTATGCGATTTATTGATTGTTCTCCTCTAAAGAGGAGATTATTTTTCGTGTTGGATGGGGGAATATGTCCTGCAGATACAGATCGAAATGAAAATGGAAACTCGTTTTCCACACAAGAACTGCCCTTAGCCTTTTTTGGGTCAAGTTCGAACATATGGAACGAGAGACCGGTCAGTATAATTTGCCTATTAGTGAAACCGAACGTAAAATGTTTATTTTATTCATTGTGAAATTATTTATGATTGTTATTGGTGCGTTGTCTTCTTTTGTGTATTCAAATGTGAATTGTTATCGATGAATAGAGAATATTTTCTTTTTTTTTTGCCTCCTTTGAATATTGAAGATGGGGGACATTAGGATATGTTTTTTGCTTTTGCTTTTTTATTCTTGAACTATTTTCAGGGTATATTCATTGTCTTGAAAATTTATGGGTCAATTAAGAGGCTTCTAATGGCATAAGTTTGGAAAAGAAATGTTCCTTAGTTGTTCGGATTTTATGAAATAGGGAAAGCTTATAAAATGAACATTTGCTTGACTGGTGGTTGAAGAGGGTGCTGGATATGTACAGACATTGTGTATTTGTTTATTAAAAATTGTAAAGGCATGTTTAAATTGAATTTGGGATGCAACGCTATATGTACATACATACATACTATATGGTGTTGTTTTTAACTTCTATATAATAAAAATTATATGAAGTGTTCTCGAGCACAAACGCTTAGTTCCTTATTGCTAGTGTCGATCAGCGTTCGATTCGATAAAAGTTGATCGTATTGACAAATTCAATTTTTGGTAATGTGTATCACAGTCGACAAAGATAAGTATGTATCTGTGTTAAAAATGTGTTACAGCATTGGTACCTACATATGTATGTATATTTTTTACATTTGGGTTATTTTACTGTTTTAATTTTAGTGTTATAAACAAAATAGCTCAATAAATTAATGTAAGTAATGTAATTGGCTAAGAATATACATATGTATGTATGTACTAGCCTAAGCCCCGCCCGCTTCGCCAGGCATTAAAAAAAACTTCTTTTAACAATTTGGGTAAAATTAAAGAATTTATTGCAATGCTTTTTGGTAAACAACATTCTTGGTTTTTTTTTTCATTATAGTTCGTGTAAACAAATAGTGAAGTTTTCCGACTCATGAGTATACATATATATATACCGCACATTTCCAAAGATTGTCCTTGCGACTTATTGATGGTAACGGCGAATGCAAGGCGAACAGGGAATTGAAGAATTCAAATGGCATATCAGATGGAGTCATTGGGATGCGAGGTATCAAAACGTCTTCGTTTTTGAATTGTTCATTCAAAATTGCTGCTTCTATTACATTACCCAATATTATTTTGACGTCAAGCCTGGTGCCATTACAAAGTTTTAGTTGGTTGATGTTGCGAAGCATAATAATCGGCGCTCCAATATTTAGCTGCAATATGGCAAATCAAGTGAATTTAAAAACTCTGTAGGATAATTCACCACCTCATCCTGATTCATGTGAAATGTGAACCATCAGCTTGACAAACGACGACGCTACCACTACACCATTGCCTCGTTAAGATCACCGACATTTTTGTTCTTTCTGGCCAGTATTGCTCGCTCGTTTAACCAAGCATGGTTTTTGTACAGTTGTGCTATGTTTGCGTTGAATGCATTTTTTTGTTGTACTCAGCTGTATGTACCACACCGGTATCGCAAACAAAAATGTGTAAGTTTTTTTTCAATGTTTTTGCAATTTTTTTTTTCCTATCACCTTTGTACAGTAATTATCTACTAAATTAGTTGAAAATTACGGGCGGCAGAGGGAAACATACGCATTTTGCCAGTTTCACATGAAACATATTTAAATAGATTTCAGTAAAATAAACGAAAGAAAAAATTATTTCAACTGATATTTTTTTACGATTTGGAAGAAGACAATACCTCCCACGACCAGCTGAAAAGTTCTCGTAATAGAAGGCAATTAAGAGATGCTTTCAATCCTCTCGAGCACCCCTCTTAACCAGACAGATTTCAAAGAACGTTTCTTTTAGATGTCCTTTTTTTCATAACCGGACACCTCTCATAAGCGGACACATTTTTCGGAACCGTCGATGTCCGCTTATGAGGGAGTACACTGTATATACATATGTATGTAAGCTTGGCTTGGATTTTGGTCTAGTTGCTTAGTTGCTGACTGTACTGCTAGTGTTAGCAGCAGTATGTACTTATCCTGTTGTTTATTACTTTCTCTATGATCGCAACGGAGCTTAGCAGAAAAAAACTATTTAGTAGGTCAGTCGCTTGTGGTCGGTGTTAGAGAGTTGACCAGATTCCTCATAGAGGAATGTAAAAACAGTAAGTATTATATAATTAATAAATAGGTGATCCAAATTTAATAAATATTATATAATTAATAAGTAAGTTTAAATTTAATTAACAAATAGATATTATATAATTAATAAATAAGTGACTTAAACTGAAACTGTGTTTTATTGACATACATATGTTATATACATATGAATATTAGATTAACAAATTTGTATTTTGCTAATCTAGTCTTTATTGCAGATTTTTGAAAAACTTTCGACTATCAAAGCTAGTCTTTGTTCAGTTATTGGCGGAAATAGAAGACCATCTAAAGTCAATTAGCATAATAAAACTTGCCAGGACGTTAAGGTTCTATGCTCATGGATCATACCAATTTAGCGTTGGGAATGAGTACTGTCTCGGCCTTACGCAGTCCACAGTGTCTCTTGTACTCAAAGAGGTCCTTCAGGTGTCGGAGAATTTATTCTGTCCAAAATGGATACGATTTAATTACTCCGAAGTCGAAAAAAGCCGGGCCAAATTATTTTTTTTTTGAGTGAAGCCATATACTAGGGGTCATAGGTTGCGTTGATGGTACGCATATTAAAATTGCGTCTCCTAAAAATGAGTTACTACAACCAAAAAAGGCTTTTATAGTATTAATGCCATGATCGTAAGAACACCGTAAATTCGCATCACCAATTAATTCAAGCTTTTTTCAGATTTGTGGCGATACTATGAATATACGATTTATAAACCCGAAATACCCTGTGGCAACATATGATTCGAATGTTTTTCACATGTCTACATTGAGGACAATCTTAGAAAGAGCGCAAATAAAAACAAACAAATGCTTGGCTCCTTAGTAGGCTTTGTAACGATAAATATTTCAAAGAAAATTCTACATAATATATAACATTTTATAATCCTTTAAGGAGATGCAGAATATCCTTCAAAGCCGTATTTAATGACACCGTTCCGAAATGCTCAAGCGGCATCTCTAGAAAGTGCATATAACAAAAAGCATGCACAGGAAGGAATATTATTGAACGTACAATTGGCTTGCTAGAAAATAGATTCCAAGGTTTGCTAAGGGCAAGAGAGTTGAACTATACTCCGACGAAAGCAACACGGATAACCAATGGTTGCGCAGCTTTCCATAACATTTGTCTGTTTTATAATACACTTTTTTGAAACAAGGATGCTGTTGAACTAAGAAACCAAATTCTAATGTCACTGACTGAAGCGATTCTTATTTAACAACATGGAAGTATATGAAGTAAGTTAATTTTTGTTAAAACAAAATTGCATACATGTACTTATTTACATTTAATTTTAAACAAGGATTCGACATACGACTCAGATATTTCGATGGCAAGTGATATCACGTTGTTAAATAGTTCAGCCGTTAAAGCAAAAATTATAAGTGGCGACATTAAAATTACAAACAAAAGAGGCAGGAGTAAAGTATGGGATTTGTTTGGATCAATGGAAATTGGAAATGGCAATGAAATTCCAAATTTAGTGGTCTGCAGGAAGTGCCTATAGTGTATTTAAATTTAATCTTAAAACCACTTCATATTTAGTGAAGCACAAATGTTATGTGTTAAAAAAAGGAGAAACTAATATAACAGAAAAAATAGAAGTTGAAATCGAAGATAAAAAAAATAGTGTACGCGTTATAACACAGTGGGCAATAGAAAATTGTCGGCCATTTAAAATCGTGGAGGATTAAGGGATTTCGCACAGTTTTTAATAAAAATAGGGGCAAAATACGAACAAAATGTGGATGTTGACAAGTTGTTACCACACCCCACAACAATTTCAAGAAATGTTCTAAACCTACACAGTAAATATTTTAATATTGTAAAAGATGAAATAAAATCAATAAAAAACATCGGCTATGGACTAACATCGGATATTTGGACCGACAATTATTTGAGAACGTCATACATTTCACTGACCATTCACTACATTAAAGAAGGAAAATTAACTACCAGACTCCTAGGCCTGAAATCTTTGAAGGGCGAATCGTGTACGCATACGTAACATAAGTAACATACATAAATGTTCTGTAATTAAAGTAGATAAATTTGCTAAGCTTACGTATGATACATCCGAAGAAATACCATACTCTCATTTGTTATTTTTCGTTGTATCTGGTCTTGTTTCAGTGTAAAAGTGTATGGCTTTTGAACATCTGGCGGTCATTTTTTTACTGCCTCTAACCTATTGTTACGGAAAGTTTATTACACAAAATAAATTAGTTCTTTTATAAGAAGAATCGGCATTGCCAAAATTCTTCTGTGTTTTTTTCATTACAGCACCTTCCACTAAGAATTCACCAATTTTCCTTTTTTCGCTTTTTTTTGTACTTAAATGAGTTCACTCCTAAGTGTAAAAAAATCCACTTTTGCAATTATACGTTACCAGATACAATGAACCGTTAATACCCCTGTTATTTTTGAAGTAGGTTTTAATGTACATACATATACATATGTATCAGTGCTAACAAACATTTTCGATAAATTTCCAGGTCAAAATATTAAGTCGAGGGTTTGTAATGTTTTAAACGACTTTGAGTTTGAACTTAATGACATTATGGTAACGGACAGGGGGGCAAACATGATTGCTGCTTTCCGTTCATTCAATCAAAATTTCTGTATAAACCACCTAATACATAACGCAATAGAAAAAAGTATAAAATGAATCCATGAAATAGATGAATTAATACATAATTGCACCAAGCTCGTCAAATTTTTTAAAAAATCCGGCATCAATTCTAATTAAAAAACATCTTTAAAAAGCTATTCTTGCACACGATGGAACACAATTTTTTATTTATTTAATTCCATTGAAAAAAACTCGGCTGAAATTACAAATATATTACGGGAAAAAAATGAAATACAAAAAATAAACAATAATAATTTAAATTATGTAAGTGCATTAATTCAAATCTTAAGACCTTTTGAAGAAACATCAAAAAAATTAGAAGGCGAAAACTATGCAACCCTCCATTTAACAATAGTTCATATTCATCGCCTAAAAAAAATATGTGCCCTTAATTTGGAATACCTAGATGTTATTAAAAATTTTAAAGCAAAATTAAATACTTTTTTGGATTCCCTTGTGTTACAAAATTTAACAATAGTTCATAAAGTAGCCCTTTTTTGTTTCCCCCCGCAAATAAATTAATTCAGTTTAACGAAGACGAAAAAGAAATTATTAAAGACAAATGTAAAACCATTATGCAAAGTTATGTAAATGAATGGAACGCGATGATCAAGAACCACTGTTAAATGAAGAGTTGCATAGTTTTGTTATCAGATGATAAAGACCTATTTGAAGATTTTATTCCACCTGCGGAAGTTATAAATTCTACTGATAGAGTACGAAATGAACTATGCACATATGAAAATACAAATGTAATTTGTCATGCTGATTTTAATGTTTTGCAATGGTGGCACTTGCATCAAGTAGAATTTCCACTTTTATTTAAGGTTAGCTGCAAAATTTGATCTACCCCAGTAAGTAGTGCTGCTTCGGAAAGAATATTTTCTTCAGCTAGACAATTGATATCTGCAAAAAGAAGTTTAATTGGTTCCGACCCAGTTTTGGTAGATCAGATTATGTATTTACATTCAAATATTAACAAATGTGGCATTTATAAAGATTTGGAAGACAACTTAAATATATTTTGAAAAAAAAATAAAATAAAAAAGTATTATATGGTACACATATTAAAAAATATAAAACTTTTCGTTTAATTTCATTTATAAGAATAACACCGCAATTACTTTATATCAGTTCTGTAACAATCATAAATGAAGTACTGAGTGCACTCAGTGTAGTGAGTGGTGCACTCAGTGTACCACTCAGTGTAGTGAGTGCACTCAGTGTACTCAGTGCAGTGTACCCATTCTATGTGAGTACACTGAACTAAATGTTTTGTTATAAATGGGTGAAATACTCACTTAGTAATCGAATATCAAGTGATCCATTCATTTTATTTTTCAAGATATGAGTGCAGTGAGTAAGGTGCACGAAAAATACCGAATGTCTTGGAACTGGTTTCAAGACATTCATTGCAGATGTCTATTTAGCCAGGCAACCACCTCAAGCACACATCCTAAGTAGCGAAGGATTTTCTCAGCTCACAGCCTTTCGAAACATTAGAATGGCCACCGAAATCTCCGGATTTGAATCCGATAGAGCACTTGTCTATCTTGGATTCAAAAATACCTCTGCAATGTAGGCAAAATATGCAAATGTTTTGGGCAGAACTTCAAAAGCCACACAGCATCCAACGCCGATTACGAGCTGCCATTCAGAGTAACGGACTTAGTACAAAGTACTAAATTTTCGTAAAAAATTTAAATAAATACCTTAATTTCGAATAATATTGTACCGGTACCTAATTCAAGTTTCATTTGACTGCAGTGATTTTTTTTTTCGTTAATTCCATGTTATTTATTTTACAGAATTAAATTTTTTTGGTGAAGAAATATACTTAAGTTTTTATTTCGATAAACATTTTTTTAAAATTATTTTCCGTCTTCAGCACTTTCGTTTTTTTTAATTTCAAGTTTCAATTGACGGGCACTGTAACTGAATTGCAGTACAAAAATTTGGCGGTTCATGGAATAATTCATATGAGGGTTCATATAAATGAGACTTCACTGTATTTCGTTCCAACATTTGTAGATCTGACAGTTGTCGAATTTGTTTTAAATTTTTTTTAAAAAAAATGTCGGATAACGAATTTGTACATCAACTAATTCGAAATGTACGCAAAAATAGATGTTTTTTTTTTAAAAAAACCGATGCGTTTTATTTTAATAAAATAAAAAAGGAAAAGGCATGAGATGATATTTCAAAAGAAACGGGCAAATCATGTACATAAGTATTTTCACATAAACATATACTGTGCTCTCATCCCTCTATGTTTAGCTTTGTTTAGTTTAGAATGTAAAAATAAATGGAAGTCTCTTCGGGAAAGGTTTTCACGGGAGTTGAGGAAGTGGGATATACCTTCTGGCAGTGGAGCACCAGCTGAAGTGGACTGGGAGTTGTTCGAGGAGTTGACATTTTTACGAGATTCGATAAAGGCACGTCGCTTTTTTTTTAAGTTCCAAAATTTTGATTTTTATGTTCTAAAAGGTAATATGGACATTATTATATGTTTTATTTCGGAACTCGATGCAACGAATCGACAGAAGCTGAAGACATTTCCATTTCAGCGAATGAAAACAGTGTTCCACTTGACGTACAAAGATAGATTTTTTGATTACACTGTTGAACACCGTCCTGCATCGTCAACTCCCCTATAGAGAAGGAAAGTTGATGGGTAGCTGGACCAGTTTGGCACTGTCATCCAACAGTTGGGGGAGCAAATTATACAGCCGATGGCAAAAATTCAAGCGATTGATGACGATGCGCTGTATTTACAGACAGTGCATTCACTAATGAAAGATTTGCCAGTTGCAGCGAAAGACCAACGCAAAGCTGAAATGTTTGCGAGGGTTGTAGAATTGAAAAATCAACATACTGCTAGGTTCCAGAAATCGAGTGAAATGAAATCGAAATTGAAAATCGAGTGAATTCATTTTCAGTGTTCCACATATCGATCGATTTGGCAACTCCGAATTTCTTTCGAAATCACTTTTGTGAAATTGAAAACAGCTGATATCTGACATTTCGGGCATTGTTAAATTATTTTGAATTTAAAAAATCTTTAATTGCTAAAAACTTAATAATTGCTGCGGTATTGCAGACCGAAAGGCGGAAATATGTAGAAGAAAAAATAAAGAGACGAAGGCTGAGAGATGTATCGAATCCTTTGGAAATTGCAGATGCTGCATATGTTCTTACATCTAAAAATTTAAAGTAAAGTTTTAATTATTTGCCATTAAATATAGGTTCATATCATACTACCGTCTTAATAAATGTGCCTTCCGAATGGTGCTGCAATTTATTGAGCAACAAGTTAAACAATCTTCAATCCCTGAAATTTTGCAGTTAGCCATAGTCTTGCGTTTTCTTGCCGAAGGCAACTTTCAAAGATCAACTGGGAAAGATGCTGATATTGCTTTGGAAACAATTTTGGAAAATCGAATTTGTCCAGCTTGGATAAAATTTACTATGTCAGACGACGAACGAACTAAATCCAAACGACATTTTTTGGACAAATTTAATATTCCTGGCGCCATAGGATGCATTGATGGCACACATGTTAGAATTTCGCAGCCGATTCAAGATCCAGCGCTTTTATACAATAGGAAAGGATACTTTTCAATGAATCCGATGATTGTTAGTTGTTTTCTTTTTCATAGATAGTACATCACATATATTTTCTTTAAATAGATTTGCGATTACAACATGGTTATAAAAGCTATCGATGCGCGTCGTCCAGGCTCAAGTCATGATGCTCTTATCTGGAGCATGAGCAAAGCTCGGAACTATTTTCGTGAAGATATGTCAGTGGTGAGCGTTCTTCTTGGCTTTTAGGAGATGCTGGCTATGCACTAGAGCCTTTCCTTCTGACGCCCTATAGAGATCCAGAATCGGGAAATTTACAGCACGCATTCAACCAAAACCATTCCTCTGGTCGAAATGCAGTTGAGAGGACAATCGGCGTTTTGGAAAGCCGTTTTAGGTGCTTGGCCCGTTGTCTTAAATATGTACCAGCCGAAGAAAGTGATACAAATAAATAATGTTTGTTGCGCGTTGCACAACATTTGTAGACATTATAAGATACGGGATGAAGACGATGAAAACATAGAAAGGGCTGCACATTTTTATGAAGCCAGTGAAATAAGAGACCAAATTGCCAGTCGAATACGGTTGAGATAAAGTTCATTTCATTTATTTTAATTATTTAAATAAAAAATACAAAGGAACGCAAACGTTTTTTAATCCTGAGTTTTAGAAACGAAAGTTCAATTCAGTACACTTAAAGGCTAAATAAGTTTAAAATAAATAAATAAAAAGGAACACGTTTTCTCACAGTTCTGAGTACTAAAAATAAAAGGAGTGCAAATTCAGTCCAATGCAATTAATGGCACTAGCTAGGTTAGTCTCGAAATTCACTTTTCTTATAAATATCGAGCTTCATTTCTTTAAGTTCTATCTTCTTCTTTCTTAAGAGAACTTCCTCTTTGTGTATTTTTTCCATTTCTATGTTATGCCTCTTCGTTTCCTCGTTGTTTGCTTCCAAAGCATGTTGAATAGAGTCCACTGACCTCTGTAGTTTTCTTAATGTGTAGTCAATATCCTTTGCAACACGAGCGTATTTACTGAAAGCTGCCAATATACCCTCCATGATTTTACCAATTTTAGCCATTGTTTTGGTTTGCTTTGTAATATGATAATCTAGATTATTGCTTCCGGCTTGTCTTTTTCTTTTTTTGCCTGCTGTTATTGTAGGTTTAGGTTCGGCTTTTTGTTCTTCTTGGGAATATTCATATTCGGTATCCGATTGCATTTCATCCGCCAAGCCGAAATCCATCGTATTAGGAATTCCCTCAACCACTGTAAATTCCGAAAATTTTTGTAATTGCATCTTCCGTGGATGATATCATTCATGGCCTCCCTTTAGTTGATACATCTACGGCCTTGTTATGCGCTAGTTTCTTTCTTATAGAAGACTTCCAGTCCGTCCAAACCTTTGCACAAAATAACACACAAGTGATATATTTCTTCTTTTGCTACTTATGTATTTACCTTTTTCCATCCACTCGCGTCCTTCTGCGGTGGACCATGACTGTTGAGATCAGTTTTTAAGTCTTCCCACAAAGCTTCGGTGAGATCTCGGTGCCTTTTGACAAATCCTCTTGCCAAATCATTGTTGCTCCATAAATTTTATAAATATTGCCTCCAGCGCATTATTTTTATGTTTACCCCTGTTTTAAATATATTTTTAGCTAAATAATCTAATCAGGCTTGTTTAAAATGCAATTTTTTACTTACATGCTCAAATACGTTTGTTAGCTTCCACTATTTCACAACGAATGACAAGATCGATTTGAAATCACTTGCAAATCGACAAAATCGAATTCTGGAACATAAAAATTTCACTTTGGTTCAATTTCAAAAAATTTGAATTCGAAATCGATAAAAGTGAAATATAAAACACCAAATTTCATTTTCGATCGATTTAAATTTCATATCGAGTGAATTTTAATAAATGTATGATTACTTATTAACTGTTTTATAAATAATCACGAATATTGTTTCGTATCGTCGTGGATGTTTTGCCACCATATTGGTGTGCATTCGAAAATGGTGTGGTTGATGATAAATTTATACCAACTTCGCCTCGCCATAATCCGTCACGCACTTGGCCATCAGAATCCTCCTAACCTGTGTATTTGCTGGGACAATATGATTGTGCGTCTAGCTCTAGAAAGCGTTTTGTTAAAACTTTCTTCTTTTGGTGGCAGCAGTGTTCCGGTATACGGTCGCATAAGGTTTCTTGATAGACGGAAGGCAGCATCAGCTACAAAGTAACACGGAGCCTGTTGTGTTGAGTTTGGCATGTTTTTTGGTTCAAGAATAGGAAGTTTATTTTCCAACAGTCTCTTCCCGAAACGACTGATATGAAAGATTTCTACGTAAAATGAAAACATAACAATAATATTCGTATTGCAAGGAGCAAACACTTTGATATGCATTTCTTACCTCCGGCACTTTGGCTACCATAAGCTCCAATGTCAACATTTGTGAAACGATATTTCGCATCACATACTGCCATTAACACTATGCTGAAGTGTTACTTATATGAGGGGGGCATCTGATGGCAATATGTTTTCCACCAATTGAGCCAACGCAGTTGGGCATATTCCACAATTTCCAACAATCATTACAAATTTCCTTGTAGTCTTCGGAATTGCGTTCACTCACGTAGATGAGATACAAGGCTGTCCACAGTACGTGCGAAGTCTCCAAAATTATTTGCCGTACAGTTTCTTTTCCTTATTTGAAGGACCAAGCCAAAGCCATTTTTCGTATTGTGTTAATGAGTAAATTTTCAAAAAAAGTTCATAAAATTTATAATATGAGATTGTTTATTAATTGCAAATTGGTTTATTCGTTCTTTCCACTAAGAAAGTCCGTTGAAGAGTGGAGAAGGGAAGGTACCAGAGGAGACCAGAAAATTGGAACTGGAACTGGAAGCGGATGGAGCTCTATAAAAAACTCAGACAATGGTGATATATGTATATTAGAGTACATACATATGTACATATGTACGACTATATGTACGTACGTAATTAATAGTAAAGATATTTAATTAAAAAAAAAACAGTGAATGATAGACTGCAATTAAATTACATAATATTTATTTACTATAGTTTGATGGTCTCTAGATTCAAAAACAAAGTTTCGACTTGGAGAGCTATTTACTTCTCGTTCGGCAAGAGGGGCAAAGTATACGCCACATACATATATCGTGAACACTAGAGTATTTTTTTTACACTAAGTTCATTCAACTTTGCTGTAAGAACCTAAAAAACCCACCAAAAAGCAAATGAAAACGACTGAAATATTTGAAAACGACACCTAAATAGGTATCACACGAAATGACAGTTCGAAAACGACTATCAATTTGGTAATCAACTTACGCAGAGCCAAACATTTGATTTGGATTATCAACAGTCATATCACCTTAGCCGATTCCACCCCTGGTGGCGATGAAAGCAAGTGAGTACATACTATAGAAGTTTGGTAGCTTGGGTGAACTTAAATGAGGAAGAACTGAATCGAATGCAAGGTAAATAAAATATTTTATAGATAAAAAAGGGATTAAATGTTTAAAGGCATATTTTATTGCGAAATTAGTGTTTTTGTTTTTAAATAAATGATGTGTTATTTGCAAAAACAAAAGAGGAAAACGCAAGAAAGTCATTTTAAAATTGTGTTCATTTTCTTACAGGTCAAAACAATCACGATCTCTCTCTATGAGATAGTTAAATATTTCAGTGGAATAAAAAATAAAAAAATCTATTGGCGAGGAAGAGGAAATCGTTAATAATGGTTGGATCTATGCCATTGAACTTCCGCCACCTCCGGCAGTAAATGAAGTTGTGGCATTGGTAGTAATGGCATCTTCCATTACTTCAAATTCGCACGAAGTCAAGTTGAAGAACCAGACCAAGGACCATCAATCATGGGTCTGCACTTGCTCATGCAAAGCTGGTAGTGGAAGAAAATGTAAGCACATAGCTGCATGCCTAATCCACATTAACAAGTAAGCTCAATTTTATGCTATGTTTTCGTAACATATACGTATATTTCATTATTATGTACATTTCAAGAATTAGAGAACCAAATTTCCAACAAATAAGTTCAACCGAGCTGGAACAGAAGTGGGGAAAAACTGGAAAGAGTTTTGTGAAGAAGTATAACTCCTTAGGTGCTAGTGAGTTGCGTCATGCCCGGCAAAAGGTCACTATTAAAGATGATGTGGTGACGACCGAAGAAAATATTGATATATTTCACGATCTCTTAAAGGGTAATATGTATTTACCTATGAATATACTTACCTTGTATTCATTTCATTACAGTTAATCCTGAATGTGAAATGAGCAAATTCTTTTTCCACCTTCGATCTTCTGGAAAAACGTCTCGATAAAAGGATAATAATGAATCTGACGATTTTTTTCAAATTCATTATTAATTCAAATGATTTGAAAGAATTCGTTTCATTTATGAGTTCTTTTCTGACACCGACAAACTCTGAACATTTTCAAAAGTATGGAAGACCCTTGAAGAAGCTGCTCACAGGACCACTGTAAGCCAAAGTAGTGGTCAATGTTTGACATATTCCCATAATAAGTTACCAAATTGGCAAAAGAAGTTGTCGACGATATATAATGGCAACTTCAAAGGCAATGAGACAATAAGATATGGAAAATATGCTGAGAAGTTGGCTAAAACTGTTTATGAGAAGAAATATCTCCAGGTCGAGACTGGGTTGATAGTCTCCACTAGCCTTCCATTTCTTGCGTACAGTCTGGACGGAGTTATTTATGACGGTGATGCTTGGAGGCTGATTGAAATCAAGTCACCTATTAAAGGTAAAGAGATTCCAGTAAGACAACTTTTGGAGTCTTTAGATTACCTAAAAAGACTGATGGTAAGTATTACCTGAAAAAACAATATTCGTACTATGGTCAAATCCAATTGGGATTAGCAGTTTTAAACGTAAGAGAATGTGATCTCATTATATATGTGTAGTTCCTTTGATAGGTCCTTAGAGGTGATAAAAGTTTAAGTCGATGAACCTTTTGTAAAATTCTTTGTTACAGAACTATACTACACATATTTTAACCATGTCATGCCTTATGTTTTTAAAACTTAGTATAGTATTTATAATGTATGTCGGTTTAATTAACCTCCTTGTTTTTTTTTTAATTTTTAGGACTCTATTTTAAGACAAATGTAATTTGTTAATGTTTCTTTTGCTTAGCTGGATTAATAATTTATTTTGTTTTATTTTTGTTTAAATAAAAATAATAAAAAACACTTATTAACTGCTGTTCTTTTACTTTAAAAATCTATTATCACCTAATATGGTGAGCTAAGGTTGGACAATCCACATATAACTGTCATTATATCGTTTGTGTAAGGTATGATGGAAGCACCAACTATCTCGGACAACACTTTGAACATTTTAAGCCTTGCAATCCTTCTCTCGACATGAACTCTTTCTGAAGCAATTTAAGTAGTTCTCTCCACATCGTCTCTTGGATATGCTTGAAAATGGAACTCTGATCTTATCATTTCAATCCCAACTTTCGAGAGCTCGTCACTGATAAGAAAACCCTTATCAACGATAACAGCATCACCCGGTTGAAGTTTATCGAGTAAATCGGTCAAATTAAATAACGCCTTATCGAAAGATTTACCCGTAGCAACTTTTCTGACATAATTTATTGATCCAGAAGGGGATACTGCTATAAGGACTTTAAGAGTATGTGAGCCCTTGTAATGAGAGTAAGTGCACGTTCTACACGATAGGCACCGAAACGTGACTGTTCTTATTTCCGTGCAGTCAAGGATAGTTCTTACGTTGGAAAAACCCTCGAAGCAGGTTGGAAGGCTCCTTATATTTTGCTCTTTCGTTTGCCAATAAATCAAATTCCTAGTGATTTTGGCTAAAAGTTGAATCGTATCAGCAAAATACAACTTAGCACTTTTATCACTAACTTGAAATGATATTTCTAACTCTGCAAACGATGCATTCGAATTTAATTTGTACATTGTCAAGAGAATTCTGTCTCTTATTGAGATATACACCTTATCGTCTCTCCTAATCTTTTCACAGCTTCACACTAGTACCTGCATCCAAAATTGAAATATTGGACAATATGGACATTGGACTATTGGACATAGTGACGTCACGTATAGTGACGTAAAAGTAATAAAGGGGTTCAAAAACCGGTACTTCTTTGTAGCGAATTTCTGCACCAACTTGTACCCCTTTATCCCAAGTTTGTGAATCCCCCGCAACTGTGGTTTCTGAAGTGCTTGATGGATGCAAAATTCCACAACTGGCTCATGCGTATTTCTGAAAAGGATATGGAATTGATAATGAACATTTAAACGCATGTATGTATGTATATAAAAGTGGTTTTACCTTCTTCTTGCTATAGCAATAGAACGCACTAGCAACCTCTTCGATCGGTCGGTAAAGCCTTCTTTGTTTCTATGGACGATTTGGGAAGGTTCTGAGTGGGAAATGCACCCTTTACCAATATTTTCCTGCTTCTTATGCCCTCACGTCGACCGGGCCTTAAAATATCGTTTCCCATAAAATGACGACTGCAAATGGAAAACGATTTTGGAAATGTTTTTCCGATCCAAAGGGCAATTGACCACTTCTTCGCTACACTATTTCCTCGTTAGGAATTGCATTAAGGAACGCCACAATGGGATGATTTGTCTTGTTTTCCTTGTCCACTTTTCATAATCAGTAAAAAAAGACATCACGTACAAGAGAACAAATTGCTTTTACAATTGACGCTCACTTTATCCGTCCAAACAGTACCGAACTTATTTCCGAAATATAATGATGATTTCTTAGCTTTATTTTTATACTTTTTAGTTTGTCAAATGCTATAGTAATTACTTAGTTCTAATAATCGACACCTGGGGTTTGCCTCTAATCGTCAATAGTCGAAAGCAATGCCAAAATTCTTTCTTAAGTTTCCTTCAGGCGTATGTAAACGGAAAAGATTACGCAGCTGTTGAAGTCAAATGTCAAATTTTCGAACGAAAGAGTAGGTAAATGGATTCAACAACTCCTGCACGTCATCTAGTTCGAAGTACAGTTTACGCGTTTGAGCTGCCTCCAAGTCATTTTCAAAGACTCAAAAATTCTGTGCCAAGTATATCCCGCAGTTTTGTCTGCCTGGGTAAGCGGATTCCTCTCACTGCTTAAAATATAAGCGGATAATATGGTTATTCTAAGGGAACTAATTGGTAAATCAGCATAAAGGGATTACATGACAACAACAAAATAATTGTAACCCCACCCCTTTCTACCTACAATCCTATTTCGAGAACTTTAGAAATCCACTGCGTACGGTACCCATTTGGTGTGAACATAATAATAATACTCAAGTTCCGAGTGGAAACTTGTCTAAACTCGAGGCAAATTTCGCATTTTAAAAATTAAAAATTTTACATATCCCTCTTTGTTGACTCAACCTACAGAAAGTGTCCTTAAATTATTGTGAACAAACTTTTCTGTTTATGTTCTACCTCCTGTATAAATATTCCAAGTAGATCTGGTATGGGGATTATTGACAGTGCTTTATTATTTAGAATTTCTTTGAACTCATAAGTAATTTCGAAAATGTAGATAGCCTTCAAGTACTTTTATTTAATTCCTATTACCATAATCCTATGTTAAAACCGTGACACTAAGCCCAAAAAATGTATTCCCCACCATGGATTTTCACCCCAATTATTCCGAAAATAAACCAATAAATAATCATGAAACGGACACTCTGGGTTTCAAAGAACTTTTTTTGCGCACCCAAAAAGAATTATATCGGTAATATTCTAAACTCCATGGCCAGGCAAATTGCATTATTATCACCCTTAATTTGCTTTAATTAATGAAGATATGTCTTCCCTACCCTTGGTCCTATCAAAACAACCACACAACAAATTGTTAACTTTTTCCGTCCTCCCTATCGGATTGAACCTTATGAAAACGAATAAATAAAATACTCGTAGCTTTCTAGCCCCAAAGTACTCCTCCAGAATTGTAGTATTTAAAATCCTAAGACAACACTTTGTGGCCAAGTGGTGGAAATTAAATTTTTGAGTATTCCTCGTTCCCCTCTACATTTTCGACCCTTTTCCAGTTCTGCTCCAACTGAAATTAGACAAAATTATGCGGCATTTATGTGCTGCAAAATTGAATTCATTTCTATTACTGCCCATTAGTAAATTAATTTATAAAATCCACATAGCAGTGCGGGGTAAAATAACTTTATTCAATTAAAGAAATTAGAATAACAAAACGGGATTGCTAAATGTGACATTTTAATCAGTTGACCGTATGCCATGCGATAGGCATTAATTTAGACTGATTTCTCGAAATATTTCCCTTAATTGAATACAAAAGTATCTGCATGTGCGTAGTATTTATTTCGTTTATGGCGAATCAATGTTAGATTGATTCAATTAACTAATGATGCGAGTCCAAGTGCTTAATTCGATTTCGCAGTAATTTGAGAGAAACATATTTTGTGTTACTACGAAAATAAAACGGTTTATTAAATGTACGCATTACGTACGATATTTTAATTAATGTTCTTCAAATAGAAGTGCAATAGGAATTATATTTGCAGAGGACAAAATTTCTACGTGCATATTTGAAGTGACAAGAATACTTCTTTTGTTTTTATTGCAACTTAATTAAGGTATTCTATGTACTGCGTATATTTTTAAGTATGCACTGTATGCATACCATTAATATCTCTTATACTCATATTTTAGAGCGAGCGGCGTGGCTCAAGTAGTGAGGGATCGGTATATCAATTATTTTTTTTTTTTTATTTTTATTGAGACATTCTAAACAAAATTTTTTTTTTACAATTGGCTGACTTAAAATAATATCTGGCTATACAGCTTTTAATTTATTTAATTAGGAATTTCTAACCTATGACTATACATAGTAGGATCAATACATAATCCTTTATATAAAATGAACTTCTATTTGTGTATGCTTGCTCCCGGCATACACTCTGAACGTGGCTCGTATAGGCAAACTTTAGACTAATTAAAACTAATAAGTAGGGTTAAAGAAAAGAGTAATTCATTTTATGACTAGTACTATCAATATAAAACTTTCGTTGAACTGTTCAACATTTACATATATTCAACAAGTTTCCTAAATTCCAAAAATTTATCACACAACTTATTTTATTATATAATAATAAATATATAATAGGAAGTTAAGTGAAAAAATCACTGAAGCCTAAATTTAAATAAATCATGGGGAGAAAACCAAGATCTATATGGCAATGCTTATCCTCGCAAACTTGTGGAAGAAGCTTTTTCATAAAAGAGGATCTTTAAGTTTCTACTTAGATCCACTTCTAGCAATAAGCACGATCTGTTGTTAGCTAAGTTTAAGGGTGAAAGTTAGTCATTATCGTACACACTCTCTCTCACATTTGCATCCCACAGCATACTAATTAGCTGTATTTTGTGACGTGCAATGTTTCGTAATATCTCTTGCAAGATATCGGTCATATACATAGACCATAATAGGTGTCATTTTAGATATATTATAAAGTGTTCGACTAGAAAACCATTTCTTATTTGGTCTGCGGTATTTTTTTAAACAAAACCTTAAGATCTGTCTCTCGAATGTTTCTAGCTCTTTGGCGAGCGTGACCGATATGGTAAACCAACAACTAAAGCCGTATGTCAATATTGGGTTTAATAAGGGTTTTATACATTAAAAGTTTAGTTTTCTGTGGGCCATCTTTTATGTCGGTATGTGAATGTTGAATAACTTTAAAAAAAAACGGTTTCCATATATGAGATATTTTTATTTAATTTGGTCCTTTACAATTTATTTGGACTAAATTTTGAATACAACATCAATCAAGTGGCCGCCAAATATTGACCAAAGCAAAATATGCCCTTGTTGCTGCGTTTTCCATCACTTTTTCGACCATCTTGGGCCGTATAGCTATGATTTCACGAGCACAAATGTCTGCCTTGAGCTCGTCAATGGTCTGAGGCTTGCTGGCGTACACTTTGCTTCTCAAATAATCCCACAAAAAGAAGTCCGTAGGGGTCAAATCTGGCGATCTGGGTGGCCAGTCAATGTCGCCATTTTTTGATAGCACACGTCCAGGGAATTTTAGTTGCAAAAACTGCATTGTTTGATTTGCAGTGTGGCTTGGCGCACTATATCGCACGATATCGATTCCCATCGACTGTTTCGCCTTCTCTGAAGAAAATGGCCCAATGATGGTTTTGGTGCAAACGCCGGCCCACTTTTTGGTCAAGCAATGGTGTTTCATGGATTATCCGTTCCCCAAATGCGGCAATTTTGCTTGTTAACGGCGCCAGAGAGTGTGGAATGGGCCTAGTCGGTCATCCAAATTTGCTTCCAAAAATCAGGTTCAGTGTCAACCATTCGAGCGACTGTTATTCCAAGCGACTTGGACGGTCTGTCGGCAATATTCTTTGAGTCAATTGCACTTTATACGGAAACAAATGCAAATCATCCTTCAAAATGCACCGCAAGGTGGTCCCATTGACGCCAAAATGGTGAGCGCGGTGACGATACGACACATGTGGGTTCTCGGCAACTCTCTCTTACTGCTTCAATCAGTTCATTGGAACGTCTTGGGCGTTGATGAACAAAACAAAAATTCGACATCATACGACGAATAGTGTTTTCACACGGTGCTTGTTGGCCATGATATTTTCGACCATATGCACGTTGAGTTAACACAACTGAACGACTGTTTTCCATGTACAGTGTCACTATTCCGGTGCGTTGTTTCGGTGTGAAGCGATTCATAGTTAAAATTGTACTGAATTGACGTTTCAAAAATATGTCTACTGAAGTCAATCGGTTGATAAATGTCAAAGTTATTCAATGTTTACATACTGACATAAAAAATGGTGCACCCTGTATAATTTGAGGGCAAAAGTTTCTTCAGAATACCAGTGGCTATTTTTGCTTTGCGTAAGGCTTCTCTTGCATGTTTATTAAAAAAAATCTTTCATGGAAGTCTATGCCTGGAAGTTTTGTTTTAATTTTAAGAAGTATTGATGTATCCTGAATGTGCAATGAAAGAGTTTTACTTTCTTTCACAGCTAATCGATGCCTTTTACCATAGGCGTTCCTAAAATATACATATATGTAAAGCTAAATTCATCTGCGTTTATTTTAAGAGCCCAGGACTCAAGATAAGAAACCAGGGTAAGTATTGAGTTTGTTATCTTTGTAAGTGCGGATCGGAATGTCTTACATTGTGCTTCGACACCTCCCTCCAGAAACGGTGAACGTTTCCACCACCCTGCACATTACCCGACACATTGGAAGACAGTGGCGGTACATCCTATGAGGTTAAGATACTTCCAGTCTGACGAATTCCCCGTTGATAAGTCTCCTTCCGAACATCAGCAAGGTACGAGTATTCGAAAAGTGACAATAGAGCCCTGACTAGATGCGTTGAGGACATGCATTACAAACAACTCGATGCTACATGGCCCTCATCCGGCCCAACCTTGATGGAAAGAATACGGGGTTTTGAGAGCTTGCCTTCGTTTATACAGAAGTCAGTTGCTATAATGTCTCTCTTTCGTCGTCTACTTATTGCACATCTTTCCCTTAGCCTTCTAATCTTCTTATAGTTCCTAGTCTTTTCCATCGGCATTGTCACTTCTTCTCCAAATATCCTCTTTCTAGCTGCGGCGTACTCCTGAAGCCTCTGGTGGAGACTTTTCTTAGGAAGGTCCTCCTGCTTCGTGGAGGTACTGTCACCTGCTGGACTCCTCTTCAAGTTCTGGACAGGTCAGTCTGATTTTCCGGGAGGCTTTTCTTCATCGGCGGTTTCGTCCCGGTCGCACCGCCGAGCCTCAAGTTTCCCTAACTTGAGGCGCACTGTGCACAGTTGAAGCTTAAATTTCCCTGGCTGCAGCTAAAGCAGGTCAACGTGTGGAACGTTGACTGACATGCCGATGGAGTCGTATCAGGTCTGTTCGCTAAATTGTTGTTTGTCCTTGTTCTGTCAGTGTTTGCGTAAGTCGTTGGTCTGTCTGTTCTCAGTCGTTGAAGTGCGGCTATCTCCACTTCTTCGTCCCCTATGTCCTCTAATGTGTCCTTCGTCCTATAGCCTGTTTGGTCGTCAACCTCATTTACGTGTCGCCTGAACTTTGATTCCCTCTCTGTCAAGTGTTTCTCGGCCCGTCTACATTCCTCTCTTAATCCTTGCATGCTCTTTATAGAGCACCCAAAGATTAGCGTCGCTACCCTATCCTTTAGGTTGCGTCGTAATATGTCCACTAAGTCCAGTTCGTTGGCCTCAGGAGGAACACTGGACAGAATGCCAAATGAAGAAGAAGAGGCAGAAGACATGGCATTGGCAGCCGGTGGTAATGGCCAACGACGAAGCGTAGACTTACACAATCTACAGGACTTACAGCAGGAGACACTAGAACATAACAGACAAATTACACATAACATACAAAAGGTGGTTTCTCATGCGGTAAGAGAGAATCAGGTTGAGATTATGTCGGTGTTCACCCAGAGCATGAAAGATATGATGGCGACGTTCCAAGAGAATATCAGTGTGATCAACGACAAAATCTGCAACCTGGAGCTCTCTTCAGCTGCACAGAGAGAACCAAAGATACCTACAGACCGACGACCTACAAGACAGGAACAGTCGACGCCAACACAGACGCAGAATTTTAGTGACCTGCTGCGACAACCGACCCCAACGTTACACAGACCCAGTCTGTTCCGCGGGTAGGAGAACGACGTGAGACCGGGATACCTTATTATGGGGAGCGGAAAATAGATGTTCACAAGTGGGGTGTCAAGTTTGATAGGACACCTAGGACCTATCCTGTTTAGGATAGAAACCCTACAGCGCAAAAACAGTCTGCCCGACGAGCAACTATTTAATAATTTCCACCACCTGGTTAGTGGTCCCGCGGAGAGGTAGTTTTGGCAGCTCCTCCAGGAAAATGAGGTAGATCCCTACCTCAACTACCAAGATCTCCGGAGAGAACTGCTAAGACAGTTCAAGAATAATGTACGGGACCACGAAATTTTAAGAGAAATCATGGATAGGAGACGGCAACCCCAGGAGCCTTCGACGACTTTTACGGCGACATACGGACTATGGTTCTATAGATGACGAACAGACCCAACGAACTGGATTTAGTGGACATATTACGACACAACCTAAAGGATAGGGTAGCGACGCTCATCTTTGGGTGCTCTATAAAGAGCATCCAAGGATTAAGAGAGGAATGTAGACGGGCCGAGAAACACTCTCCACACATATGCAAATGCTACTAACACAAGAAAAACCTAAAAAAAAAAACGTACAAAGAAGTAAAAAGTATTGATTTTAACCCTTAATGTGCGATCTCTTATAATAAAAAGAGCACACAACACAATTTGCCAGCACGATCACATACGGCTCTATGCGTAAGATACATAAATGAGGTTTTCCCCATAACGCTTTCTTCTAAAGGCGGGCTGGAGTGACTGTCAGTGTAGTAGTATTTTTCCTCTCCATGCTGGTATGAATTGAAGTATACGGGGTGACCAGCTTTGCTTTCGTAAAGTAGGTTTTGATTGTGTTTCTTGTCATGGTTATTGATTATATATGAACAGTCAAACTGAAAGACTCAAAGAACTTTAAACATTAAATATTATTATAAACAAGTGTAAGTGCAACGTTAAATATAATAATGGGAAAACATTATTTAAAGTGTTTGGCATGCGGGCGAGAGGAAAAAGAAAACTTTGGTGTCAAATATTTTAGAATACAGGAAAATAGTGAGAGGTAAGCATATTGAAACATTTATTTCAGCAAAGCAAAATAGAAAATGCTCATGATGTCAACATGAACTGTGAGCCAACTGCAAACTTGGTACTTCCAGACATTCAAGTGCAGATGGAACCACAAAAAAAAAGTAAGGACAATGTGGTTTACGCTTTCAAAACTGAACCTGATTATAAAACTATCGACTTCGCAATTGAAAATGCATTTTATTATTTCGCAGGTTATATTTTGAAAAAAATATCGCCTAAACCACAAGTGTGAGTTGGAATTGAGTCCGCAACTTAACGTTTCCTCCCTTTTTACAGATTTCAAAGAATATGAAGGTGCGAAATTAACACGACCTCCTAAAGAATTTTTAAACTCGGTAGAGAGTCTTCAACAAAAATTTATTTCTTGTTTTCCTAATATGTATTTCCTCAATAATTTTGAGATGAATATTTTTAACATTTTGAAAAATGAATTTCAATACAATTGTTGCAAAAATCAAAATAAAGAATTTCTTATCAAATTTTATGTCCGAGTACGAGTTCACCATATTCTTAAGCAGTTTAATAAAGATAACAAAAAAACAAACAACAAACATAAATATTGAAGCGTAACACACATGTGTAGCATATAATTATAAAATACTAGCTGTACCCTGCGTGCGTTGCAACGCCACCAACTAAAATAAATTTGAAGGAAAGACATTACACAAATATTCAATTCATTTTGAGTCATTTTATTGATTTTGTTCATTTCGAAAAAATTGTGACATTTTCATTCGATATTTATTGAAGTGCTGTGGGATACACAATATTTCTTGTTTTTCCATCTGGTGCGTAAACGAATAAATCAGAAGGTTTTCCGACGCGTGAGCAGGCCACATAGAGCTGCCCATGTGAGAAGCATGGATTCTCCAAATTTAATCCACATACTTGCAACGATTGTCCTTGTGCTTTGTTGATAGTCATTGCGAAAGCGAATCGCACCGGGAACTGTAAACGTTTGAATTCGAATGGCATATCTGTCGGGATCATTGGGATACGCGGCAACAGTACGTCTTCACCTTTGAATTTTCCAGTCAAAATTGTTGCCTCGATAACATTGTTCATAATTTTCTTGACTGAGAGTCTGGTTCCGTTGCAAAGTCGTGGTGGATTTATGTTTCGAAGAAGAATGATGGGTACGCCAATTTTCAATGTAAGAACGTGCGGTGGCATGCCTGGCAAATCAAGCGAATTCAAGAATTCAGTTGGATAGTTGACAACTTCGTCTTGATTCACCACAGTATCGATGGACTTATATGTTGTCGTTTCGCCGGGTATTCCATTCTGAATGGTGAAGTTGATGGTATTGACATCGATGTTTTTGGCCGCTAATATAGCACGCGTACTGAGCCACTGATGATTTTGGTAGTTCTGTGCAATGTTTGGGAAAACTTTTTGCACCAATTCGTCTATGCTTTCTGTGATCTTACAGAAGTTTGCTGGCAAGGTGATACATTGCGTAGATTCATCAATTTGCATTCGCCAATTCCAATATCCATTAATTGTTTTGCAAAATTTCCAGCCGATGCATCCCGTTGTAGTTGTACACGCATGTTGGTTTTCAAAGTCAATTTCTGTAAATGACGCCATAAAACTGATGATTTGAGACATGCATTAAGTTCATCAGCGGGTGTTGAACGTGGTATAACCGGCAGTGTTTGTCGAAAATCACCAGATAATAAAATGAGTGCGCCACCGAAGATCCGTGCGTTTCCTCTCAAATCTCGCAGTGTACGATCAAGCGCTTCCAATGCTTTCTTGTGCGACATTGTACATTCATCCCATATGATAATTTGACACGTTTGGAGTACTTTGCCCATTCCAGAGTTTTTGCTGATGTTGCATGTTGGTGCCTCAGTGTTTTGCAAATTCAAAGGCAGTTTCAATGCTGAATGCGCTGTTCGGCCACCATTCAAAAGAGTTGCCGCAATTCCAGATGATGCAATGGCCAGTGCAATATGATTTTGTGATCGTAGGGTTGCCAAAATGAGTGAAAGAAGAAAAGTCTTGCCTGTACCACCGGGCGCATCTATGAAAAATAGTCCACCGCTTTGTTCTGTGATTGCACGCATAATTCTGTCATACGCAAAGCGTTGTTCTGGAACCAACTGAAAAGGTCGTTCGCTGGTCGGTTCGCAGCAGGCATTCCCAGTTGCACCAGTGCCTTGTTAGCGATTGCCAAACATATGTCTTCAATCAAAATCAATGCCTCATTATACACGTTTGGTGTGAATTGAATGTCCGGATTTTGATTCGCAGCGCGCAAACGATGTAGAATATCTTCACTCATGTAGTCCTTGTATTTTTCCCAAAGATCTTTTGGATTAGATGGGAAGCAGGTTGTCAATATTATGGCAAATAACGTGCGTATTTGCTGTGGTCGAGCAGTATTCGATGCATCAGCGAGTGCAGTGTCCCAATGTGCATCATTCTCAAGAAGATTTAGTTCCTGGCAAGCTTGGCGATAAGTGGCGCACAGCTGACCGTTGACTGTTCTTAAATCTTGGAAGGATGTCGGTCCACGTACATTGATTAACAGCAATCGCAGAAGCATTCTGTATTGTTCGGGTGAACAGTGTACAGACGACCCAATGCGTCACTGGAATACAAATTGGGATTTCCTTCAACTGCTTTACCTTGTTTCCGACGTTGAAACTTTTTAGCCGATGCATTCCATGTGTAGAATTTCGGTACCTCAGAATAAAGTAGAGTCTTTGCAAAAAGATCATCTTGGCACAATGAGTAAAATGCAGTTAAAGTTGTTGCCGGTGTAACCAACACGTACATTATCTGCTGTGAAGTACACGCGCTGTCCATTCTCGAGATGCACCGCCAAGTGTACTACTGTTGGATGTCGTTCATGGATTGGAAATGATAAGATGCGCCATGCTGCTTCATTGCTGCTAATGTAGCGTCCAAGTTGGTATTGGTTAATTTCATCGAGCGGTGCGGCCACATTCCCTACTCCGAAGACTGCCATGTCGCTTCCTTTGTTGACATATTTGCAAATGTATTTGATCGACTTCACTGAATTGCAATACTCAACATTAATGTGTGCTTTGAAGGTCTTTGAGAGCAACGGTGAATATGGCACAACCCAACGATTATCGACTTCGACATCAACGTTTCGTACTTTCAGAACGATGGATTTGCCGCCATCCTCAACTGATCGTCGACGATACAGTGGGTATCCGTCATTGCCAGTGATGGTATCAGAAACCAAGTTTCTTGGGTATCGTTTCGTGCATTTCCCATCAGACATGCATGGTGAATTGTTGTTGAATGCGCCACATGGACCATGAATCATATTTTTGGTAACGACGTCGAATAAGTCTGGATCAATGTCCTTATCTGGTATTTCTGCTGAGATGATTTGGTCGATTTGATCTGGCGTAATTTTGTTGATTAACCAAACCAAAATATGTGCATGTGGCAATCCTCTTTTCTGCCATTCAATGGAATACATCCAGCAGCGTGTCTCTCCAAAAACGTGATGCCTGATAATAAAATCCATCAAAGATTTCAATTTTTGTTTAAATACGCGTGCGGTAATGTCATGGCGGTCCGAAGATGATTGTCCAGCTAACAGAAGTTCTTTAATTTCATCCCATGTTGGATTGCATGTAAATGTGATGAACAAATCTGGACGACCGTATGCGCGAACGTATGTCATCGCATCTTGTGCGTATTCATGCATGTGCCGTGGACTCCCCGTGAATGTAGACGGTAATATGACCATTCTTCCCAATTCGTTTGGATTCACGTTACCATCATTAACGATTGCGTCTCGTAAATAGATGTACTCTTCAGAACGCAACTCGGTTTGATTCAATTGAATATATAGGAGTCGTTCGGTTTCAATCTTCGCGTACATGTTGACGATGTATTGATGGAACAATTGTCGACATTTCAGAATGTGGTTCTCAGCGTCTTGACGAATCATCAATCGATAGGAATAATAATTCATGGCACTGACTTTCTTATTCGTTTCCTCGTCTGTTTGTGGATTTCTCATTTTGATGTTGAAATGATATCCATCTTCTCCTCGCCACAACAGAATCGGATACTGCAATCCGTCGTATGAGCGATGAGTTTCGGAGACTCGCTGAACGTCACCACTTCTGCGATGAAGAATTATGTCGCGCGATTCGAATTCTTCGCCAACTATCACGATCGCCACTTTATCGATTGTGAAGGACATACAGACAAACATTCATTTTTGTATATATAGAAAGAAGAAAGATAGCTGGTTGTACCCGCTTTGCTGGATTTTTTTCTTTTTACAGAACGTGGGAATCTGAAAAAGATACTATTAAAATAATAGGTTCCGGATTTCTACCGATTAAAACCATCTCCCTTCTTCTCCCCTGTTCCATGCAATACCGCCATTAAGCATTTCTTCACAGGGGAAGATTCAGCTTTCCTTGCCTATCATTTTGTATTGGCTGAGTGCCCACATTCTTGTAGCATTTTCTTCACTCTGGCCGCTTGGCTGAGTCTCGTAATAGATGCGTACACATGCGTGTATGTAGTACGCATGTTATGTACTAAAATATTGGTCAGAAAAGGACATAATGTTAGAACAACAACCTATTATTTCTCTTACCGGTTCTCTTAGTACAACCCAAATTCACAGAACGAAAAACACTTAAAACAAAATACTTCTTATAATTGGACAAATTCCTATTACGCCAAAATTCATTTCAGAAGTGCAATCATACTCTAGAGTTTGGAAATTCATAGGAAAACAAAACAGCAAACAGAGAAAAACAAAAAAGGATCCGTTAAGTACATATGTACATGCAAACAGAAGCAACCCCTCATCACCAGCTGTACTATTGACAGCGAAACAGAACTAAGTTAGCTCCAAACCGTTTTTTTTTTTGTAAAGAAATTGCTTACTTGTGTTCCTTCGAAACAATTGCATATACATATACATATATATATATACATACATACATACATATACTTAAGACAATGCATAATTACATAAGAAACCTACAGTAGTGCATAGAAAGAAAAAGGTTTGTTTGATGAACATGAATATGCACGCACTCCACTGGTGAGCCATTGATTGCAATGACCTACGCATCTGTGATATCTTTGTATCTTGAATAATTATATTTTTGCTTATTACTTCCGTTATAAGAATCGCAGAATAATGATTTATACCTCAATCTCTTCAGCAGGAAATGTACTAATCGAGGAATCAAGTCATATTCAAATCGGTTCAGCCATTTTGTAGTCATTAGTGTGTAAAGCATAGGAAAATGGTTTTTGTCAGTAAAAAAACATATAAAAGGGGTTTAAAAGCCCAATAAGGGATTCAGTATACTAAAATTAGTCCTAAAGCATAACCCATCTCACGACAAATCGATTGATATATATATTGTTGGGGTATTGTTACGCACTTACTCCCTATTCGCGGAAATACAGAAAAAATGTGTTCTCTTTTATAGATGTAGAGAATAATTGGAATGGCAGTGGCGCCATCTGTCGAAAATTGGTCGTACCAACTTAAAACCTTCGCGGGTTCATGCACAACAACTTTGCTGAAGATCATCACATGATCAAATGCATAGTTTACGAGTCTATAAAGGACATACAGACAAACATTCATTTTTATATATATAAATATAGATAGATAGATATAGAAGAGAAGATGTAATAAAGAATGATGACAAATTGATTTTTGATTTTTTTTTGTGTGTCGCCCTGTGCAACGTTTCAAATTAGTTCTTCTCTTCTATCCCTCTTTCACTACAGCACTTCATACTGCCGTCTATTTCTCGTGTCTGTGAGATATAGCGGTACTCAAAATTGTAAACTGATAAGAAACACGTGGAGAGTGTCCCTACTCAATGTAAGTAGATATACTCTGCTCTTGGCAGTTATTTCTTTTCAGAACTGAACGAGTTAGGTAACATTGAGCTAACCTAGCCTAACCTAATTTAACCCACCTTGACTTTTAGGCTTCCGTCCGCTAGTCACTTCAATACTAAGAAGAGGTGGGTGGGCTCGCTACGCTCCCTAAAAAAAATGTACGATTTACGAAATAATCGCAGAATCTTAGCGAAATAACAAAACGCGTGAAAAAAACAGCGGTTTGTACCATACCCCTCCATGGTACAGTAGGCAGCAAAAATATAAAATATTGAAAACAAAAACTAACTGTCCTTACAAATTCTAAGTGTTTTTTCTTGCTGCAACATTTTTATAGATTGTTAAGATAACTGTTAACTTGTCTGTACTCTTCACAAAGGTCATATACTTTGAAATTTCTCTGTACTAGTGTCATTTCGAGTTAAACTATCAGTTGAAGCAGTGCAAAAATAAGTTTCAACAGATTCTCTTCAAATAATCAATTACTTTCTGTAAAAAAAGTTACAAGCCAAAATAAGCAACGAGGCTACCAAAGTACCATCGGTTGACACAATTCGCAGGCGTCTGCATGAAGATGCGAAGCACGGTCGCGTTGCCCGCAAGTTACCTGATGTAAGCAAAGTCAACACGGGAATAAGGTTGCAATTCTATCACCATCATGTCCTAAACGATGATGATTTTTGGGATAATTTCCTTTGGACGGATGAATCCATGATAGGAATGAACTATTCGCATTGCAGAGTTTGCGTCTGGAGGAAAAAAGGTGGGGGTGTCCTATAAGTGTGCCAAACCTACACTAAAATCAGTCCAAGGTGGGGTTATGGAATGGAGTTACCTTTCCTCATATGGCGTGGGTAAAATCATTATTCTGCAGAGAAAAGTTAACGCTTCTGTTTACCTCAATTTGCTGCGAGAAGTGGTAATTCCCGAAGGCAAACGCATTATAAGAGAAGACTTCGTGCTGCAGCAGGATAATGCTCCCATCCATAACGCCAAATAGTTGGACTTTACTGAAAGAGAGGCAACCAAGAAACATAAACGAACTGAAAAACTGCATCAGGGAGTTATGGCCTCAGTTTACTATAAAAGAATGACAAAAGCCTACGCATTTCATGCCGCATCGATATTAGCGTCTATATCGCGCAACAATGGCGGACATTGTGGCTATTAAAAAGTGTGGAAACATATTTTTGCTGCAATTTTTTCTTAAGGTTTTTATAAAATATTCCTTTTTTTTTGTTTATGTTTATTTTTTTTTCATGTCTGTTATTATTATTTTTTATTATTTTTGCTGCTCACTGTATATGTATAAGAAATGACGACCTTTACAGAGATTTAAATGTAATTGCCCAGAAATATATACATAATTAAGCAAACAAATCCACGTTCATGTAAACTACGAAGTACAATACATGGTGGAAGATAACAGCAATACCCTAAGACGGCTTATATGATTAAAACCGCAGGATTTAATCTCTAAACAATAACATAAATTAACGCCCGTGCCCTGAAAAATCAGAATAAGGGTATTCATATCCCCTTTGGCGCATCTACATACATTTATTTATTTACTATGAAAAATAAAAAAACTCGAGCCACTATTTTAAATACAATAATTTTATTGAAAGAAAACCACTTTGTCTTAGGGTTTAGAAATGAATTGAAGTATCTCCACTCCTCGCTGTACACAACAGCTTCTGTTGCTGCATCTGTTGCTCTCCTGTTCTCCGTTTTGTCTCTCCCAACTTGTTGCACCAATCCGCTGCTGTTTGGTTATTTTCCATTTATGTTAGCTTGAGTTCTGCACGTGATGCTTGCATGCTGCATCTGGGCTTGTTGTGTATGTACAGTTTGGTATTGGGTTGTGTTGGGTTTCTAAGTACGGATCGTAACTCGCACAAATTATAAAAACAAAAAAAAATATACATATGCTGTTGTGAGCCAGGATGAGGCCACGAGGGCAACTTCGGTGGTTGCTCGGCTCAGCTCGTCGGACGGGGTGGTTCTTGTCACACCCCACCATACACCACCTGCTCAGCAGCAGCAAAATCAAAAAAAGGAAGAAGAAAGCTAATTTACGTTGACTTTGGACGGACGAAAAAGAAGATAGGAAGAAGAAAAGGAAAATGTCCCAGGGCTTATGCCTATGGCCAGGAGAAAGGAGGGGAGGGACTTTGCGGTACTAACTAGCCTAAAATATACCTAGCTAAAATAAAACTTAAACTAAGCCCTAGCCTAAACCTAAACTAACTTAAAATTAATTAATCTAATTAATCGCGTGACACCTTCCCAGTGTCTCTCCTTTCGATAGGTTCGTCAAGAACTCGAGGCATGCCAGGTGTTATTGGCAAAGGTTGGTAAGCCTACCCTTCATGTCTTGCGACACAAACCAAATACTACCTTTCTAGTCGGAATTTATGAAAAGTAGCCCCTAGAGTACTCCTTTCAGCCACAGCCTAAGTCCGTAGTGGAACTTCAGTCGGTCATAAGGTCAGGTAGTTATTGTTCGTATGGTCCTGTTTTGTACCCGTCCATCTACAGGAGACGGCCAAGCCGTCCTTCCACACACCAAACAAAAGGTAATCTAACCACACATGTTGTAACTTTTACACTTTAACGATTTTTTATTTTACTTAAACTAAACATAAAAGTTAATATCGTAACCTTAAACTTAACCTAATGAATCTGCCCTTAAATCTATAGTTTTTTTTGCCGTGACTCTAAGTGAGCCTATGTCGCGCACAACACCAAGAAAACCAAAATCTAAGAGCAGATTTATGCTAATTCCAAGATTTTTTAAAATTGAAACTAAAACTATTCAATACAACTAAATTCATTAAACAAAAAAACTAAGTAGCAGTAAAACTATGTACCTACTATCGGGAAAATTCACTAAATTAAAACTAATTCACTATTCACTGGAGAGTTTTTCTGGAACTACTCCGGCTGATGTCGGTGGGGAGCTTCCTACTTTCCTGCTTCCTTGGCGGCGTTCCTTCTGCTGCGGCGAAGTACGCAGGGCGCTTATTGCTGCTGTCGGCTCTTGGTGGCCGCTAGGACACCCTTAAGGCGGTCTGATGGCGAAGTATTGTGAAGGAGGTACTGCCTTAGCGCACTCCGCGCACAGCATCTATAGCCAAATGCTTATCAGTTTTATTGTTTTAAAATTAATTTCCCCACCTACCTTCTGTAAAGGGTCTGCCCGATAGAGCTGCTTCCGTTATTTGTTCCTCCTTTTATTTTTTTTTCCTTTTGTTATAATTTCTTTTTATTAATACAATCTTTTTTTGTTAGTATTATAGTGCCAAACTTAACCAATGTTCTTTTTTTTTCTTTTCTCTGTGCCCCTTTTGTTAATTGCACACTGGATCGACATGGGCGTACATGGGTAAGTAAATTATTTTTCCTTTTCCAATTGCGGAAATTTATTAATGTTTTTCTTTTTTTTTCCAGGCTGTGAACACAGGTATGTTTGCTATTAGAGTTTGTTCCTAGGATTCACCTAATGATCGGTTTATTTGGGGAACAAACTCCAGTAGCACTTTTTTTTGTTTACTTTCTTTTTTTTTTTTAAGACAATTTTTTTTTTTTGCATAGGGAAGGAGGTGACCGGGGATGATGGGTTTTTGGACACGGTTATTTACATAGGTGAGTGTGAATAGAGTATCGCTTGCATATTTGGGAGTGTTCCCCCAAGTGTTCTTTCAGGAACACTCAAAGCTCCCGTAACAGGATCGACGACGGTTGACGAGTGGTCGTGAGACAACCGGCCTCGTAAAAAAGGGAGTTTGAAGCGTGTCGTGGTTTTGAGTGCCGAAAATCGTACGTGTGGCAGGGGCCCACGCCCTGATTTAGGTCTTATGTTTTACCGTCATCGATAGCCGGGCATGTGCACTTGTTTTTGTTTAAACTAGGCTAATATCATAGTATCTATCACTGACGTCCATGCTGCGAGTGTGAATGGGTCCATACACGGTACGGCTATACCATAACCGGGCAGTTATATCACAGCTAAAAATGTGCCTTTAGATATATAATCCTAACCCTAAAATAAATAAGGTGTAAATAAAACTATGTAATAAATAAATGAATAAATAAAACTCTATTTAATTTATATATAATAAATACTCTACAAATAAACCTCTATATCTGTGGACATGCATACATAAATGAATAAATAAATAAATAATCTCTATGCATTGATAATAATATGTACTTAGAAGGCGTAACTAACAGTCTACTTTCCTGTATGGAGGTCTATCGCATGAAAAGTGCAAATTTTTTGGTTACCATCGATGTAGGACCGTATTCCTACCGACGCATTCGCTTGTGGTGAGTAGAACGCGGTGCGAACATGTTTGACCCCGTACTTGCCAACAAAGCCGGCAAACAATTCAGAAACGAACTGCTTTCCATTGTCAGAATGGATCTATTCGGGTACACCAAAGATATGGAACACATTCTCTTCTAGATATTTTACTACCTCAGCTGCCCTTGCCTTACGAATAGGCCTTAGAAATACGAACTGGCTAAAGTGGTCTAGTGTATTTTCCCGTCTTTGTCCGTATCTTTACAAATCTCACAAGACCTAACCAAGCCTTACACATCGGCTGCCATACCAGGCCAGAAATACTACTGCCTTAACTTAGCTAGAGTCTTGTCTCCTGAAGTACGTCGCCAGTACATATGTATGTCGGTCCGTTTGTAGACAAATCCGTCAGAAACACATGTGTCGGGCAGTCTGTATCTGTGTTGTTCGATTGTCTTCTTTAACTCCTCCTCCGAAGAGAAATATGGGGAATTAAAGATAACCTCCTGCATTACACTATCGGTCTTGAGCTACTCCATATGGACTCGTCAGAGAGTATCAGGGACCACATTTTGGACACCTTTCTTATGTTCGATCAAGAAGTCAAACCCTTGAAGCTTCAGGCTCCACCAGGCCAAAGACCAGATAGATCCTCCTGAGTCATGAGCCACTTCAGACTTGCATGGTCTGATGTAATAGTAAAAGGGACATGAATGCTATCGGTCGTTCGTTGTTCTCCGCGTCCATTTGGAAGAGCACGCTCCCTACGCCAGAAGTCGAGGCATCGCATTGTATGTAAAAATATTTCTTGAAATCCGGATTAGTTAGTATTGGTGCGGTCACCAAAGTTAACTTAAGCTTTTGAAAAGCGTTAAGCGCTTCGTCTGTCTTGTTAAATGTCTGTCCTTTCTTCAGGCAATCGGTCACGGGAGCCGCTAATGTAGCAAAATTCGGGATGAAACGTCGGTACCATCCCGTCATTCCTTCGAAGTCGAAATCGGTGTCTTTGGGACCGGGAAATTCTCGACCGCCAATACCTTGTCCTTGTCATTCCGTAAACAGCCATCACCTACTATATATCCCAGGTATTTGATCTCCCTGTAACAGAATTTACTCTTCTCCACGTTGATCGTTAAGCCTGCTTCCCTAAGACACCTTGCGACCTCTTGGAGCAACCTGACATGTGACTCGAAGTTTGGAGAGCAAACCAAGAGGTCATCGAGGTAGACAAAGACATGGTCTTTCAAACGAGACGGTATGACTTTGTCCATAGGAGATCGTTCGTCCGTCGGTGATGGGATTTCCAGTTCGTTAATTATGTCTGGAGCGACCTTAAATATTCTCCAGAAGTTCACCTCTAAATAAAGAACTTGTTGTAGGTTTGGCACTATAAATAGCTCGACCTCGTGAGACCTACCACCCCAGGAAATTGTTGTTTTAAAACGTCCTAGAATGCGTTGGTGGTTTCCATCTGCTGTTCGTATGTCGCTAGTCATGTTCGTCACTTTTATGATATGTCTAGCTATGAAGTCTGTCGCTCCTTTCCCTAAATAGCCGATTGATGCTCCATTATCTAACATCTCAATCGAAGATGAAGAAGCATCGTGGTATTACCGAAGAAGTCTTCGGTAATGATTACTACTGCTTTCAACAAGATGGAGCGCCCACTCACACCTCAAACTTGGTACAGGCTTGGTGTCAGTCAGCATAATTTGACGGATTTCATACCAAAAGATGAATGGCCGCCATCATCGCCTAATCTATTATTTTGTATGGTCGTACATACTAATGAAGCTTAGGGATTACAAGCAATTATAGCAATATAGCTGCTGAATTCATGCAAACCATTCAAAGAATATGGGATGATATGCCTCTAGAGGTTGTGCGTGAGTTAAATACATACATGCTCTACATGGTAGAAATGCGGATCGTCACCACCGACTGTACGACAACAGCATCAAACCAAGCAGCGGCAAACACCAGCCCGAGTTACATAATTATCCTGCATGGTAACAACCAGCAATGCTGTTTACCACCGCTGTGGATCGTGATCATCACCGGCTGCATGATAACAGCATCGAACCCAACATAGCAACAGAAGACACCAGCTTGGCGTGGGTAGCAACGCATACCAGCTTATGTAAATAGATGCGACTAAGCTGTTGCCAACATTTTTTCGTTTGGTTCGTTTTGGAGAGAGACGCAGAGTTTTTCGGAGGCTTACCGAGGACAGATGTATAAGTAGAAAAGTTGATTTTGTGAAATAAAATTTGAAAAAAGAACAACTTAATTTTGTTAAATATAATTGAAAAAAATAAAAATAAAATAAAATTAAATAAATAAAAATTATTATTGGCATAAGACTTTTGAGTAAGTGGTGGACATAACTCGTGCCGCTTGCAATGATTTTGAAAAGCGGTTGAAACTGGTTGTTTAGGCTAAGGGCGGACATTTGAAAAAAAAAAACTTACCTTAATCAATATACATATAAGTCACTATGAATACAATAAAAATTGTTTTTTTATTCTATGCTAATTTTAATTTTGGACAGAATAGATTTGTCACGGTGTACATAAATAAAAATAATAAATTATTTTGTTTTTCAACAACTACGGAAAAAAATATTCAAATAACTTCGGGGCTAACCAATGGGCACATCCCACAATGTAAGAAAATTACTGGATTAGAGTTTTCTTTTTTCGTCTTGTACAACCCTTACCCGAATGGCATCGAGAATGTGACCTGAAAGGTCTACTGTATCAAGGGCGAATAAAATGAGTTAGTATACTAGATGAGTTAGTCTCAGTTGTAATTTTATTTGGAGTCAAGTCCCATACTAATATACAGCTAAAAACTCTCCCCGAGGGTTACAATTCCACACCCAGGCTTTGATACTTTCCACTTTTCATAAAACAATATTTATTTAAAAAAAATCTCCGGTGTATTATCTCTTCAGTGAGTTATTAAATTCAAAATACTATAAGGAACAGTAGAATTAAAAACTAAAACCGTTCACTTCATTAGTATTAACAACAAAAACTAAAAGTTACCAAAAATTTTGCTGAACTACGTACATATGTATGTATGTACTTATAAATTTGGTAGGTACTACGAGTTTCATGGAAAACAGTTCACCTACATAAGTAGATATACATACATATGTATTACCACTGGATAGTAAAAGGTCTACTTCATATACTCTTTGTTTATACTCTAGCTTCATTATAGGATTAATTAGTGATTCCAAGAAACTATATTTTGTTAAAGAAGAAATTCCATTTACGGTAATAAAACTCAAAGAGAAATCGAGAGACAAATCCTAAAGTTATAAAGAATATAAATATTCCCAGCAGACAGCTAAGAACATGATGAAACGACAAACGTTGAACTAATTCTATGAAAAAGTATCAAAGCAGAAAAGAAAAAAAAAAGAAGTATTAAGAATGGAAATGAGGAAAAGTGAGAAAACTGGCCAAAGGCTGAATGAATTATTCACATAGAAGAAGCAATCAAATGAAATTGATCGTTGTTGCTGGCAAGGACTCATACAGTCATACACTATACACCTACTCTAACGTGTATGTATTTTTTTAGATTTGTTTGATAGTAACATTATTTCATATTTACGTTTAAGACATGGAATCAGCGCTCACCAAAATTATTTTATGAATATATTTACTACTGACATATGTACATACTCGTATCTACATTGAAAACTACATATGTGTATCCGTATGCAAGTGCGTGTATTTTTATTCGTTTATTATAGTTGAAAAAATTTATGTCTGCTGATGCGAGATTGCGGATTGGGAAATCGATATGTCCTGACAGTGGAGTTGGAATATGAGATGACGGGATGTACTCAAAGTGACACTGAATAAAACATTCATAGTCAAACAACTAAATATATGCCGTTGGCTACGAATTTTATATCATTCCATCGTAGGAAGCGATGTACGAAAATATTTCATGTAACGACATTACACGTATTGACATTTTTTTAACAACAAACAGTGAAGTGAGTGAACTGTTGTTTAAAACGATATAAAGTACCTACGAATCCGTGTTTATCGCTCGCGCTTATCTTTTTGTGAAATCTAGGTAGATCTATACTTTAGACCAGAAGTGATCCTTTGTGACACCATGGACCTTTTTACTGTGACTACTGAGAGACTAATAAGGCCAACCGGAGCTTTAATAAAGCGGATAATGACCTCTAAGGACGCCAGTTCGCTGAGTTCATAAAAGAAATGCCCTGTAGATTTTGCCATTTTGGCAGAATCCAAAAAGTCGTACCCTTCCCGACGAGCTCGTTACCCTTGAACTTTTCCAGAGTGTCTCTATGGCTAGGCACCCAACAAAGGTGAATGTTGAACTGCTCTATCATCTCAAAAAAAGTACGATCCCAGCGAATCAGTAAATCAGGCTATCAGTAAAAATATTGATATCTTGACAATTACTGCATTCCATTTCTACCAAGTCAAAACGTTTTTTTAACGCCCTGATTTCCACTTGAAAAATACTGAAGTAATCTGGGAGGTGAAAATTGATGCTCATTTCACTCCGTTTTTGATCTTGAAGCCGTCCGGATAGAAGTGAACTGAATTACTACCAAACTTGGCATCATTCTCCCATTCACTGTGGGCGGGATGCTCGATAAGAAATTAATGTTTCTATAGGTAATGTTTAAGAGATTGAGGATCGAGGAGTAGCCAGGGTAGAAGCTGGACGACTGAGGTCCCTTTTTTAGATGGATGGCGCCACTGGCAGCCATCTGTTTGCGGGATATATTAAGGGCACCAGATGAAATGTAATGTCTACTGGGCATTCTAAAATTTATCTGAAATATAACCCAAGTATTTTGCATTTGGAAATACATATATTCGGCAAAAACTCATCGATAGTTTAGGTGAGCCGTTAACAGCTTCCTCTCAACTAGGGCACCCATTTACCCAACATAATCTATGCCACTACTGTAAAGTACTGTGTGATCGATATAGACTTACTTATATTTGACTATCAGTTTTATTAACTAAAAAACAAATTATTGCTCTATAAACGTCATAAATCATGTCATAAAATCACACAACTTTTAGAAAAATTTACCAACTTCTGACACCACAATTGATAATAATCCAGATTTGGTAGACGAAGAAATAGATGAAGTACCTAATTTAAATGTTTAACTATTGTTCTTTGTTATTTAGTTTTTGTTTTTTATTTTCAAGCTTTTGCTAAAATTAACTATGTAAACCTATTTCTATTTTTTTACTGCATGACAAAGTCTTATTTCTTGACTTAAGTCCTACTTTTACAAGCAATAAGAAATGAAAAGTTTAGAAATCGGAAAAGCGGTAAATAATAATGAATATTGAAGAATATTTTAATATAAATATAAGTCTTCATTTACATGTTTGTTTTTCATCATCACTTATTCAAATAAAATTTATCCGGATTTGCGTATAAGTATACTACAATTTTAGACTTAAGACCTTTTTGCCTAACGTCAAAGAATATGCAGAATCGATCAAATGTCGTAATTTATAGAAACGATCTATATCCCTTATATATGCAGGCTTGAAAGGTCGAGTTGTCGAAACTGAGTCGAAATTTCGACCTGGGTAGTTGCACCCACCGAATCGAAAATGGATTGAAAATGAGTTGAACTGACAGATGAGCATTACCGTTTTGAGCATTCGTTTCTTAGCTCTGTTAGAGTGTGTTTCTTGTACCTAGGTATGTCCCTATGTATGAACCTATGTTTGTATATATTTTGTGGGCTCCGAAACCACCGAACCGATTAAGCGCACTCTTCGGTATTATTCTGAGAGTGTTTCTGTGAAGTTTGGTTAAAATCGGTTCTGCAATTTGCCCACAACTGCATTTTGAGAGAGACAAGTTTTTCGCTCTATGTAAATTTCAGTTAATTTTGCAAAACTACAAACTAAACTGAAAAATGATAAGCCATTGGAAGTTGTCGCCAATGAAAAAATGCAATTTGGAGTCTTCTAATTTTCACCACAAAAAAAAGTCGTACGCAGTAGTGCACTAACTAGTATTGCAAAACAAACACAGTCGTGCGGTTTTCTTCATTTTCTTACGATTTTTTCTCGATACTCACGGTAACACTGGCAAACATTCGTGATCAATTTGATCCTTGCCGAAATTCGCATGCAGCACGGCATTGCAGTTGCGTCATCTGGGATTGCATCGACGTTACTTGATGGTGGACGCACCGTATATTCAGCTCTTCTTCTGTGACCTTGAGGAACTTTCTGGGAAGTCTATAAACGACTTGCACAAATTTATAAACGCTTCGGGATGGCTTCAGAATCCATAGTTTGTTTATAGGTTCTAGAGTATGGGAGGTTTTAAACCCCTAGGGCATCACAATGGATCTACATTGATCTAAGTGTGACGGATGCAGAATTCTTTTGCGCCCGTCAACCCACTAACCTAACCTAACCTAAGCTACATCAGCAAAAATTTGGAAATGGGAACTGAATTCACGATTCACCACTCAAAAAATCTCTGGAACTTTGCTTGACTGCAGAGGAAACACCAGGTTAATGAAAAGAGCTTTAATACTTTTTGCTGGTGATTTTCGTTATGCTTTACCAGTCATTCCACGATCGACACCCACTGATGAATCCATGGAGAATGCGCTTGCCATTGCAGCAAGACGCTTCAGTCGAAATATTTGCCAAGGAACTTCTGGATATTGTTACCGAAAAACTTCCTATCGATCCCATAACACAAGAGATATCGCTTCCGCAAACTTTTGCGAATTGAAAAAATCAATTAACGATGTTGTGCAAAAGGTTTTCCCTAATATCACGATCAACTACAAGAATAACGATTGGCTTTGTGAACGTGCAATCATTGCACCGAAAAACGATGACGTCAAAAATAAATCATCAAATTCAATTAAAAATTTCCGGCGGACCAATAAAATACGAAGCAATTGATACAGTTGTGGTAGACGAACAAGCCGTCAATTACCCAGTCGAATTTCTGAACTCATTGGAGCCACCCAGATAGCCGCCATGCGAATTAACCCTGAAAGTTGGCTCACCGTTGATGCTAATCCGCAATTTGCAACCGCCGAAAATGTGCAACAGAACCAGACTTGCCGTAAAAAAGTCTCACCAAATTTGATCGAGGCCACAATCATCACTGACAAGAGCAAAGTCGAAGATGTGCTAATTCCCTGCATACCAATGCTTTCGACTGATTTGCAACTGCAAAGTTTTAAGTAACTGCAATATCCCGTGAGCCTCGCCTTTGCAATCACCATCAGTAAAGCTAGATTAAATTTACAAAATGCATGCTTTTCTCACGGGTAATTGCGTGTCGCTTGCGCCAGAGTTGGAACACCAAAAAATTTGTACATTTACACACCAAATTAAAAAACCAAAAATATTGTGTATCCGCTCGCATGACAATAGTTAAATAAAATTCTTTTAATAAAAACTATATTTATTTAGTAATAAAAAAGCATGTATTTATTTTTCTTAAGCACAGCAACGCACGCCGGGTACCCGGTAGTGTCTAATAACCACGAAAAAAATATTTTATCGGCTTGTTAAATTTTTTTTTAATTTATTGCAAATGCAAATCACATATTTATATCGGAGATGCAGTTGTACCACGAACGAAGTAGAAGTATGAGAGAACTTCTAAAAAAAAAATAATACGTCGGATAAAAGAAAATTGGGCAACAAATTTGAATAATAACCCATTATTAATTAACAATCTTGTTGCCCATATTCCAAACAAGAGAAGGCGCAGAATGTGGATAAAAAAAGAGGAGCAGGCATTGGTGGAACACCGTGGTAAACAGTGAAAATTTTGATGACCAAATGATGGAAAATTTTAGGATGGACAAAAACACATTTATTTACATTTGCGAAAAATTTTCACTAGCCTTGTCGCGCATGATTCCCCTTGTACGAACAGCTATTCGTGTCAATATGCAAGTGCGCGGAATATATGTACATATGTATGTAGGGTAGTTGAAAACCAATTTGGTGTAGCTAAAACCACGGCACAAAACTGTTTGTACAACTTTTGCCGGGCGATGGTAGATTTGTTGATAAATGAAGAAATAAAACTTCCTCACGAACAGTCAGCTGACTGCATGATACGTGGATTCAAAGAAAAAAGTGAAGTTCCGCAGATACTAGGTGCGATTGATGGCACACATATTCCTGTCAGACTACCGGTGGATGGTTGTGCTGACTACCTAAATAGGAAAGGATGGCCATGTGTTGTTTTGCAAGCAGTTATAGGCTTTAATTACTTGTAAGTTTAATCTTGTTTATTTAACTAGAACTTTTACTAACAAATTTTTTTTCACAGATTGCGCTCATGACGCGATCATCTTAAAAGGCTCTTTTCTGTGCAGGACTATAGATGACGCTGTGCAATTTAGTGTTAAAAAAGTTAAATTAATTTTTTTTTCTTGCAGCCAAAGGCAACAGTTAATTAAAAGAAATTAACGCTTTTTATTGGGGATCCAGCATACCCGTTGCTGCCATGGTTGATGAACGGATATACTGGCGCTTTGACTGCCAAACAAAATTCATTCAGCGCGTATCTGAATAAAGCCCGAATAGTAGTGGAAAATGCATTCGGTTATCTTAAGGGAAGATGGAGGATTCTTCAGAAACGGATTGATGTCGATGTCCGCTTTGTACCGAATATAGTTGTCACTTGCTATATTCTGCATAATATTCTGGAACGAAGGAAATCAGAATTTAGGGAGGCATGGTATGAAAGTGTGTGACTGTCAGCCGCTGTACTGGAACAGCCTTTATCAGTTCACAACTCATCCACCTAAATAGAAAAGGATGACCATCTGTTGTTTTGCAAGCAGTTATAGGCTTTAATTACTTGTAAGTTTAATCGTGTTTATTTAACTAGAACTTTTACTAACAAATATTTTTTCACAGATTTATAGATATCACATGGAAGCATTCTGGTTGCGCTCATGACGCGATCATCTTAAAAGGCTCTTTTCTGTGCAGGACTATAGATGACGCTGTGCAATTTAGTGTTAAAAAAGTTAAATTAATTTTTTTTTCTTGCAGTCGAAGGCAACAGTTAATTAAAAGAAATTAACGCTTTTTATTGGAGATCCAGCATACCCGTTGCTGCCATGGTTGATGAACGGATATACTGGCGCTTTGACTGCCAAACAAAATTCATTCAGCGCGTATCTGAATAAAGCCCGAATAGTAGTGGAAAATGCATTCGGTTATCTTAAGGGAAGATGGAGGATTCTTCAGAAACGGATTGATGTCGAGGTCCGCTTTGTACCGAATATAGTTGCCACTTGCTGCATTCTGCATAATATTCTGGAAGGAAGGAAATCAGAATTTAGGGAGGCATGGTATGAAAGTGTGTGACTGTCAGCCGGTGTACTGGAACAGCCTTTATCAGTTCACAACTCATCCACCTAAATAGAAAAGGATGACCATCTGTTGTTTTGCAAGCAGTTATAGGCTTTAATTACTTGTAAGTTTAATCGTGTTTATTTAACTAGAACTTTTACTAACAAATTTTTTTTCACAGATTTATAGATATCACATGGAAGCATTCTGGTTGCGCTCATGATGCGATAATTTTAAAAGGCTCTTTTCTGTGCAGGACTATAGATGACGCTGTGCAATTTAGTGTTAAAAAAGTTAAATTAATTTTTTTTTCTTGCAGCCGAAGGCAACAGTTAATTAAAAGAAATTAACGCTTTTTATTGGAGATCCAGCATACCCGTTGCTGCCATGGTTGATGAACGGATATACTGGCGCTTTGACTGCCAAACAAAATTCATTCAGCGCGTATCTGAATAAAGCCCGAATAGTAGTGGAAAATGCATTCGGTTATCTTAAGGGAAGATGGAGGATTCTTCAGAAACGGATTGATGTCGATGTCCGCTTTGTACCGAATATAGTTGCCACTTGCTGTATTCTGCATAATATTCTGGAACGAAGGAAATCACAATTTAGGGAGGCTTGGTATGAAAGTGTGTGAGTGTCAGCCGGTGTACTGGAACAGCCTCTATCAGTTCACAACTCTTCGACTCTACAAGGGGATGAAATACGTAATCAAAAGATGCGTTATATCGCCGAAGAATTTCCTTTGCATCAAACGAAATAATTCCAATTGATTTGTTTAATGTAAAATTTTATTTAAATTTTAAATATGTACTTAAAAAAAAATAAAAAAAACTCGTTGTTTTACAATTAGTGTTTTTGGACAGATAGTTTTAGCAAATCATAAGGCCAATGACCTTAAGTATTGAGGATATCAACATACATCTGCAGACTTTCCGGGACACTTTTTAGAACTATTTATCCTTTCCTATAACCATTTCTCCGGAGACGATTTTGAAAATAAAAATGTATGACATTCTCTGCAACTTAATAGCTGAGTTTACTCAATATACTTACACAAGGATTCGTTCGCATTATAATGCTGGTAGTCGTCTTGAGATATGGAAATTTGAAGAAAAATAGGGACCTGCTATGACAAACTAATACAAGTCGCGTTTTTGATCATCGTATAATAGCGTATGGATGACAGTAGCTTGTAGGTCGACGGGTGCATATACCAAATTTGCCTTCTCTCTACAGTCTGGTTTTTTTGCATCTTAAATCCGGGTTTTAGTTTCAGCAGTACGATTTGAGTTGCATAAAACGAATTCTCTACAAATTCACTTCCAAACTGGAAACATAACAAACTCAAAATGATAACGCAATAAATATATAAATTAATTTATTATTATTACATTTCATTTAACTTTAAAGTCATAAAATAATAAAATTAAATTAAAAGTAACAGAACTATAACATGTAAAAAAAAAACAAAAACTAAAATAATAAAAATTGGAATGTTAGGAAAAAATTCTACACTTCGTCGTCTTCTCGACGGAAAAGCTAGACATACATTCTTGGCTATTGCTTCCGCTTGGAATTGCCGAGAAGTGCTTGAGCGATCATCGTTAAGAATTGAATTCAGTCCGACCAAACATTTTTCAGTGCTCTTGCCCAAAATCCTTCCCAGATTATCTTGGTGATTTTCCCGGAATTCTTGGACATTTTTTTATGAACAATTTGAATTCATAGTCTACTATTTTTTTTTGTTTTTCCATCATGTCGTTGTTATTTGGTTCCTGAAATTTTACCAAGACAATGCGCCCAATATATCTACATGTATGTGTTTAGCACAGCTGCCTTCAGTCAATTCTTCTTCCACCTCGGTACCTCTATTTATAAAATAATTTTATTATTATTAATCAGTACAGAATATACAAAAACACTTACCTCTACTTAAATCTATTCCTCCAAATATTGAATTTATTGAGGGTAGACAGCCAAGCATCCTATCCAAGTCTAAAAATTCTACACTACGTCGTCTTCCTCGAGGGAAAAGCTAGACAGAAATTCTTGGATATTGCTTCTACTTCGAATTGCCGAGGGATGACTTGAACGATCATCGTTAAGCATTGAATTCAGTCCGGCCAAACATTTTTGGTGTTCTCTCTCCGAAATCCTTCTCAGGTTCTCTTGATGAATTTTCCGGAACTCTTGGTCATTTTTTATGAACAGTTTGAATTCATAATCTATTATTTGTTTTTGTTTTTCCATCATGTCGTTGTTATTTGATTCCTGAAGTTTTGCCAAGACAAAGCGCCCAATTTATCTGTTTTAGCATAGCTGTCCTTCCCTATTTTTTTTTTCAATTGGAGTGGCGGTGATGTGGCACTCGGTGATGGAGACGGCTCTTCAATCAATTCTTCTTCCACCTCAGTACCTTGATTTATAGAATAATTTTATTATTATTAATCAATACAGAATATACAAATACACTAACCTGTACTTGAATCTATTCTTCCAAATACTGAATTTATTGAGTGTCGACAGCCAAGCATCCTGTCCAACTCCTCGAAAAAAATGCAAACTATCCTCTTTTTCCCGCTTTTATTATTTTGTTTTTTCACTTTCAAATAATTTTTCTTTAGATTTTTAAAGCGGATTTCAATTACCTTATAATCTTTCGGTGAAAATCCACACTTATTCATTTCTAACTGTATTTTCTTATAAATTTTTCCATCCCTAAAGATTTTTTCATCAAAATGCTTCATTGTATTTACTTCTTCCATTATATTTAATAGCAGTCGCGTCTCTTAAAAATTTTTAAAAAAAAAACGTGCGCAATTATTTGCACACTTACTGTTCGCAAACAAAGGAATATCCTCGCATATTTTAAATGACACACTATTTTGGGTTTTCGTGAAAAAGTTGAGGAGAAGCTGCTTTCCTTCAAACGAAAGAATTACTTTACCGCGTATGCAATTGAACTAATAATCTGAGGATTTGGTTCCTCAGACCTTCCTTGAAAGATTGTACGGCGGTTTTGGTAATTTCTTTTAAAAGGAAACCGCTAATGGTTTGTTCGGGGGTATTGTCATAAGTAGCTCGGAGTAATTGGTATATTAAGTGAGTTAGTCAGTCCCAAAAGTCCTTAACACCTTCTTTGAAACCTTGTTTGGCGGAGATGAATTCGCTGTGTCTGGCGGATCGCGAAAATTGATTTTTGAACTGACCCTCTAGTAGTTACAAGATCCGTCCATTTTTACTTTGCACTTCTTATCAAAAATATCACTTCTCGTTTCAATTTCCTTACTTTTTATTTTTAAATATTCACATACTTCTCACTGAATTATGCACATAATTTTGGGGGAAAACACACATTACAGTCTTCAGTCAAATGTTTTTTTTTTTTATAAATGTTTTTAGAAATTATCTAACGCGTACGGCATTACTTTTTTTTTTTAATTAGCGCGCACCAAAGGGGGTATGAATACCTTTATGCTGATTATTTAGGTCACGGGCGTTTGAAAAACGGAAAAAGAGGAACAGAGGAGATGCCGGTGCACGTTGGCTTTGAATGATTGAATGTTGTAACGACGAGGAAATACAGAGCCTGAAAGATCATTCCACATACCAACATTTTTTTGGAAATACAATAAAATAGGGAATGACAAGAGACATTTCTGCGATGCTGTACTGAGTTTATGGAGTTCACAATGTCTCTATCACCTATTAGTTTTATCGCGCGGTTCTGGACCCTATCTAGAATGTGCAAAAACGGTCTTGGGTGCACCAGACCAGATGTGGGCGTTATATTCCATCTTTGGGCGGATGAATGCCTTATATATTGGGGCCAGATCAGACGGAATAAAGTATTTCTTCCACCGCTTAAGGAATCCTAAACATTTTACGACATTTTTGGCGACCTCAAATATGTGATCGTTCCAACGAAGATGGTTGTTAATACGCATACCGGGAATGGAAAGTCTTTCGGTTTCTGCAATGCAAGTACCATTCATGGATAATGGTTGAGGGTCTTGGTTTCGCTTGAGAGACAGAAGACAGCACTGAGTTTTGGGTGCATTAAATTCCACTCTGTAAGTTGAACCCCATTTGATTATGTTGTCAACGTCGGAATTCAATGAGTATACATACGTTGCCGTTCCTCTTTTACAAGGGTACTGTCATCAGCGAAGGAATGGATTGGATTAAACGTTGCAGACAAGAGATCATTTATAAAAATGAGAAAGAGAGTCGGAGACAAAACTGAGCCCTGGGGGACACCAACTCGTTGAAGGTTGAGTTGCTGTTCGCACTAGGGCTTCTGTGTAGAAAACAGTCATGAATAATTTGCCTACGGGCGGTGAATTTTAGCTATTTGCAGTTGAATTTCGGATTGGAATGGTGGCCATACTGAGATGGAATTTAATAAGTAAAAAGTGGTAAGGTGGGGAAAGAATAATGACACTATTACTAAGCTATATCCAAACAGTTGCAAATCAGAAGATTCTTCTACTACCTGTGCTTCGCTAAGTGCCAGAACAGCTGGTTTATGGGAATGGATGTTGGCATACACATCGAAGAAATGCGTTCGAAGTCCACGTATGTTGAAATAATCAACCTTGAATTCCTTCATCATTACAAAATAAAAACACAAAAAGGCACAACTCTGACGAAATTAAGCGTAGCAGTGCAGTGTAGATCCTAAGAGTATAGTTTTCGACAACAAGCTGTCGCCTGTGTTGCCCAAACGACATTCAGCTGTGGTCCGCTATTCAGATAAACACTCAGGGTCCGCTATGCATCAGATGTTTCGCTCTTTCGATCATCGCAACTAGAAGAATGTACATAATGTATAGTACATGCAACAGTTTGGGTGGTAGAGAAGTTAAATAAAAAGCTAATAAGTGGGGAGGGAGAGATGGAGAGCCCGGTACTGATCTTTTTTTTTTTTTTTACACCTCTGCACTGCACTGATGATTTATTAGGCACGCGCGATGAGTTGGTCTATTGTCTAGTCTATATTTATTATATTGTTATTATTATTAACTTCCCAATGGGAAGTTGTCGTAATGGGGCCGATTTTGTGAATCGCGGATTTTGACATATCTCCACGTTTTAAGGTCACCTGAATCCAAATCCAACGTTTTTACAGAGATGTCTGCGTGTGTGTATGTATGTACGTATGTGCGTATGTGCGTTCGGAATTATCTTTCGCGTCGATTATCTCGAGAACCAAAGATGATATGGACATGGGACCGGGTTCATTTGACGCGTAATTACGTAACTACGAACTGATTAAGTTTCCAGAAAAATCGGTCCAGTAGTTTTTTGTTAGTAATTAAATAACTAAAAATTAAAGGCAAACTAGCGGAATTTTGAAATTGATGATTTGTACTATTCATTCGTGCAGATTCTCAATACCTTCGTAGTGATTTTTTTTAATATTATAATTGTATGTTTTAGCAAAATTTTTATGAGTGTCGTAGCAATTATTTTAAAAAAAATATTATTAAAAAAATACTTATGAACAAAAAGATGAACGTGTAGAATTTTAAATTTATATATATTATCAGGCCAGGAGAATAATGAGATTTCAAACTAGCCAACTCGTAACAATCAGTTATAATAAAAAAATGACGTTGATAACAATAATACTAATAAAAAATGGGATGTGGATATATTCTTCGATATAAAAAAATCAACAATCTTTTTGCAATTCAAGGTTGCTTTATAAATATGCAATTAATACAATAATATTATGTTTGAGAAAACATTTGGAGGTTATAGTATGATGTACATTTAACATTTAAAAAATAAATTATGACGTGGAACATGGTTGTAAGTAGAAGTTATTAACCGTAAAAGTTATTTGAAACAATGCTTTTTTTTCATTTCTATAAGTACATATAAATAGTATTTATGAAAAAATATTGTTATTTCATATTTTGATAAGTCTTATCTAAAGTCGATTTCTTCCATTTTAAATCCGATTTAATTGCATATGTTGTGTATGGGCTGATTGATGTTATGAGAGCTTCATCAATTTCTGCTAGTTATTATTTTTTGTGACAAGCCAATACGGAAATGTTTGTTGAAGATGATAAAATTCTTGAGGATATGGTTAATAATCTCCTACTGATGATTTTTGAACGGTTCATGGTGAAAAGCAGTAGTTTTGTGATGTCAGTCTTGAACAGTTCATGAAGAAAGTAAATTGTATTGTGCTGTCAGCTGCGTAGTCTGTTGTTTAGTTACTTGTAAGTAAAGAAATGTTAATTCAGCATTCTTAGTTGATGAGTGGTATTGATGAGATATCTCCAAGTTGATGGTTTCTTGATAACGTGAAGAAGAAAATTTTATTGTTCATCAAACATCGTAGTAATTGTAGAAGCAATTGTTTATGTGTAGGCCATTAGTGTTTGTGATTGAGCTTCATTAAACCTTTTCGTATGCGCAAAGATCTTGATCATGTGAAAATAATATTTCAAAGTTCATTGACATAAACAGAAATAACAACATTGGTACATAAATAATTGCTTAGCGACGAAAATAAAAAAAAAAAAAATGTGGTCTGGGTGCGACCCGCAAGGTCCACACGACTAACTTCCCAGTGGGAAGAAATAAAAAAAACAATATTCATTATTTAATTAATAAGTATTATTTTTTTCACATGATCATACGAAAAGGTTTAATGAAGCTCAATCCCAAACACTAATGGCCTACACATAAACACTTGCTTCTACAATTACTTCAATGTTTGATGAACAATGAAATTTTCTTCTTCACGTTATCAAGAAACCATCAACTTGGAGATATCTCGTCAATACCACTCATCAACTAAGAATGCTGAATTAACATTTCTTTACTTACAAGTAACTAAACAACAATATTGATAACAGACTACGCAGCTGACAGCACAATACAATTTACTTTCTTCATGAATTGTTCAAGACTGACATCACAAAACCACTGCTTTTCACCATGAACCGTTCAAAAATCATCAGTAGGAGATTATTAACCATATCCTCAAGAATTTTATCATCTTCAACAAACATTTCCATGGCTTGTCACAAAAAAATAATAACTAGCAGAAATTGATGAAGCTCTTATAACATCAATCAGCTCATACACAACATATGCAATTAAATCGGATTTAAAATGGAAGAAATCGACTTTACATAAGACTTATCAAAATATGAAATAACAATATTTTTTCATAAATACTATTTATATGTACTTATAGAAATGAAAAAAAAGCATTGTTTCATCGAAAATAACTTTTACGGTTAATAACTTCTACTTACAACCATGTTCCACGTCATAATTTATTTTTTAAATGTTAAATGTACATCATACTATTACCTCCAAATGTTTTCTCAAACATAATATTCTTGTATTAATTGCATATTAATAAAGCAACCTTGAATTGCAAAAAGATTGTTGATTTTTTTGTATCGAAGAATATATCCACATCCCATTTTTTATTATTAATTGTTACGAGTTGGCTAGTTCGAAATCTCATTATTCTCCTGGCCTGATAATATAAATTTAAAATTCTACACATTCATCTAGTTTTTCTTCATAAGTATTTTTTTTAATAATATTTTTTTTTAAATAATTGCAACGACATTCATAAAAATTTTGCTAAAACATACAATTATAATATTAAAAAAAAGCACTACGAAGGTATTTAGAATCTGCACGAATGAATAGTACAAATCATCAATTTCAAAATTCAGCTAGTTTGCCTTTATTTTAGTTATTTAATTACTAACAAAAAACTACTGGACCGATTTTTCTGGAAACTTAATCAGTTCGTAGTTACGTAATTACGCGTCAAATGAACCCGGTCCCATGTCCATATCATCTTTGGTTCTCGAGATAATCGACGCGAAAGATAATTCCGAACGCACATACGCACATACGAACATACGCACATACGAACATACGCACATACGAACATACGCACATACGAACATACGTACATACACACACACAGACATCTCTGTAAAAACGTTGGATTTGGATTCAGGTGACCTTAAAACGTGGAGATATGTCAAAATTCGCGATTCACAAAATCGGCCCCATTACAACAACTTCCCATTGGGAAGTTAAAAAAATAATACTTATTAATTAAAAAATTAATATTGTTTTTTTATTTCTTCCCACTGGGAAGTTAGTCGTGTGGACCTTGCGGGTCGCACCCAGACCAAATTTTTTTTTTATTGGAGTTTTGTTGTTGTTGCTGCGTGTATTGGTTATTGTTATATTTTTTTGTTTTGTTTTATTGTATTTTTGTTGCGTTTAAAAAAATAAAACTGCGGTATTGCAGAATGCGTGCACCCACTTCGACAGGCAACTCGGTTACTTCAGCAACACTTCCGACACCATTTGTAGGAAAGGGGAGGAGGAAATTAAAAAATGCAGAGATTTAAATTCAAATCAAATTCAAGGTTTTTAGTTAATGATTTTTTTCAAAATATTAACAAAAGATATGTAACTTGACCGACTTTGCGCTTGACCTAAGTTCTCGCGACTGTACAACTGTTAGTTGAAGCGGCTTTTAAAAAGGACTTCTTTTGAGTGTAAGGTAAATCATCAATGGTAGGCAAAGTTAAGAGTTAATTAAAATGTAAATTAAGTCAAGTGTCAGTCCTACATACATATGTGGGATAATTAACACAATAATATTATTTATTTTAATTTTAGAAAGAAATTCACATATTAATTTTACAAGAGAAATTCACATCGGTCTGCACGCTTCGGTTGTTCTCAATTGACTCCTTGTGTGTTTCATATGCAGGAGGGTCGCTACTGCGCAGAGTGAGAGAGAGAGAAACTAAAGGAAGGAGAGTACTTCGGTTGGGTTAATAATAATAAACACGCCCGGAGCGTGTTCGGGAATTGGATCCCACATTCGGCCATCCTGATGGGTCATCCGCCCCGGATGTACGTCTCCACGGCTTAATCCCGTCTGCAGCGGCTGTTGTAGCATTCGGACCTTCATGGTCGCCTACCTTTTCGACCTCGTAGCGGTCGTGCTTACACACCCTGGTCACCCTGTAGAGACCTAAAAATTTCGGCTTCAATTTAAGACCCGGACCGAATTGAGTTCTCCTCACGGCTACTAGCTCACCAAGCTTATACGTTTTGGGGACCTTCCTTTTCCGGTTGAAACTATCGACGTTTTCCTGCTGGATCTTCCGGATATTGTCCCTGGCTTCATCTCTGACCTCGTCGCGTTGGTCTTCTAATTCTTCGATCAGCTATTGATGGAACATCTCTTGAATTTTCGGGGTCACGTTGGTCTTCATCTCTAATCCAGTCAATATCTTGAACGGGGAATGCTTCGTACTTCTAGGTGGAGTACTGTTGATGACTTGTTGAGCACGTCCTACGTGCTTATACCAGCTCTTCGGGTCTTCTAACGACATCTTCGTCAACAATGGTATCAGGAGTCGGTTAATCCTCTCGACCTGGCCGTTGCCCCTCGGCACGCCCGTGGTGATTAGCAGGTGAGTGATGTCTTCTTCCTTGCAATACCCTTCGAACGCATTGGACGTAAACGCAGTCCCTCTGTCCGAAATGATTCGCTTTGGGTTCCCAAACACCTCGGACTGTTTACTAAGACGATCTATAACCTCCGCGCTTGTCGTACTCTTGGTGGGATACAGCCAAACAAATTTGGAGAAAGCGTCTACCACAACAAGGATGTGGTTGTACTTCTTCTTGGTCTCTTCCATGGGTCCAAGATGGTCAACGTGATACGTCTGTAAGGGTCGGTCTTCCTTGTCCATTGGCGATAAGAATCCTTCTTGTCGTCCCGCTTTCTTTTCCGCCAGGATGCATTGAACACAACTTTGCACTACTTTCGTCGCCTTAGCCTTCAATCCCGGAATGAAGTAGGTTCGACTAACAAGCTCCTCCGTCTTCCTCTCCGAGAAGTGACCCTGTCGATGAGCAATCTCGATGATCTCTTCCTCTAGGGCAGTCGGTATGACGACCAACTCCTTAGTGGGATCTCTATGCAGTACTTCATTCTTCAAATAGTAATCGTCATACGTCGTATATTCGAGCACCTTACGAAAAGCTCTTACACAAGGGTCTTTAATAATCCTCGCATTTATTCGGCGGTAGTCGCAGCATAATCTTTTGGTACCGTCCTTCTTTGAAACCAGAACTACGGGCGAAGCGAATTCTGAATGACTCGGTTGCACAATCCCATCTTTAAGCCATGTTGAGACTTGCTTCTCAACTTCCTCCTTATCTTTCGGTGACATGCGTCTTGGGTGCTCATACAATGGCTTCTCGTCTTTCAGTATCAACTTCATCTTAACCGGCGTCTCCACGTTAGCTCGCGGTATATGCGCAGTGATGAATTGTTTGACATCCCTTCTAACTTCTTCCGACAGATGAGACAGGTCAACGTCAGCAGTCAAATTAATGTTCGCGCTGCCAATGTTGCACAATAACTCGCCAAATTCCTTCCTTAGCTCACACACCTCGTCCTTCGGTGTATTCTTCTCTCCCATGTGATCGTCTTCATCTTTAACGTCATCAGCATCATCTTCAACGTCATCAGCATCATCTTCATTCTCTCCATTGCCTACGTCTTCATCGGTTGGCCGTCCTCTGACCTTTGTCTCACGATCCTTTTTAGTGAGAGAGTCGTTTGACGTAGTTGCCTTTCTAGACTTGCCTTCGTCTCGCCGTTCCTCGGAGTCACATGTCTCGCGCTCAGCTATCTCCTTTTCAGCCAATCGTCGCCGGAACCGAACCTCACCTGATGTAATGACCACTACCGCTTCCTTCATTAAGTCATTTCCCAGAACCACCAGAAAATTGGAATCCTTTTCACCTACGACATGCAGCCGAACTTGGAAATAAATATTGTCGACCAAAATCTCAGCTTTGATCAGGCCTTGGGTGACGACTTGATGATTGCCTAACCCCGATAACACTATTGGTGGTGGTTGAATGTCATACCTACTCAATTGCAACAAGAAGTCTTGCCTGACTATACAAACATCACACCCGGTGTCGATCAGAGCCGTGGTCTCAACACCGTCAACACGTATCGTCTTGAGTAGATGCATCGTTTTTACACCAAACTTTGCATTAACAACCCTCTCATTTTTTTTCTCTTGAGTACCTAGTCCGCATTCGAAAGATCGGTGACCTAATCCTTGGCATTTGAAACATCTGAATCCTTTTGGGCAAACCTTTGCTATATGAGAAACATCGCCGCATTTATAACCACCCCACCAACGAACTCACATCTTCGAATTCTTGAACCCAGCGGACAATGTTTTGGCGACTTTCGCCGCTAAATGTTTGCAAACTCTCCTCTACGTCTTTGAAAGAGAATACCGCTGGTGCACTCGGTGCCGACCCTCTGGTTCCGCTATTGTCAACCGTTGGATTGTCGACCGCCTCACTCTTCTCTCCAGCATTAGTGTGTTGGGAGTCGTTGTAGGCCGAAAGCCGTCTTTGCAATTTCTTTTTGTCACCCGAAGTCGAAAGCCCTAACTCTCTCAATCTCTCCCTCAACTCATCCCTACCCATATACGCAACGTCTCCCTCCATGACTTCACACAAAAGCAAAAATACCAAATGCAAAATCTAAATACTTACGTGCAGACCAATGCTCACAAAACAATTTCTTTTCTTCAGCTGCTGTGGTTATCGTCGTCGTCTTCTTCTTCCGTCTTCTCTCCGATATTCTTTCGTCTCTCCGATATTCTTTCGTCTCTCCGATATTCTTTCGTCTCCACCGGTGTATGCGTAGTTGCAGTAATTTTCCTTCGTCTCGTCACTGCTATTCAGTCGTTGTTGTTTTTTTTTCTTTGCTGTGCGGCCGGTACCGTTTTTCTTCGTCGTATCGAAATTGGTGGTAGATTTAATGATCTATTCGTCGTATCGAACTGTTGGTGGTAGATTTAATGATCTATCCCGGTTGAGCCCCCAAATTATTGTGGGATAATTAACACAATAATATTATTTATTTTAATTTTAGAAAGAAATTCACATATTAATTTTACAAGAGAAATTCACATCGGTCTGCACGCTTCGGTTGTTCTCAATTGACTCCTTGTGTGTTTCATATGCAGGAGGGTCGCTACTGCGCAGAGTGAGAGAGAGAGAAACTAAAGGAAGGAGAGTACTTCGGTTGGGTTAATAATAATAAACACGCCCGGAGCGTGTTCGGGAATTGGATCCCACACATATGTACATATGTATGTGTATGTACATACATATATCTATGTATACCTACAGATTCCTTCCTCTATGCTTAGTTCTTGTATACACATACATACGAATCAAAACAGGAGATGTACACTATCCCGAAGGCTACAGAGGCATATTAATAAATACGAGTGTGTATTTCCCGAACTTAATAAAAACAATTTTTACGGGATTAATCCTAGACGGGTAAGGTGGGGAATTTAACCCACTATCAATTTCAAGAGATAAAAAAACTACGTCCGTATTCTTCGAACGCCTCTTTATATTTGAATAAAAATTTCAAAGGAAACATATTGAAGACTACCTGGCTGGCACTTCCTAGCTTTTTTCCTTCTTGCGTTTACCACCACGTCTGGTGGTGAGTATGCGTAGCGGTGTTATGCCATAGTGGATAAGTTTGAATAACTTGTCAAGAAACTCCAAGGCGGCTTCAAGAAGGAGTATTCAACTGCCGATAACATATTTACGCTAACATGTACGGCACTTATTTGGATAACGGAAAAAATTTGAACGATTTCTTCGTCGATTTTATGGCAGCTTTTGATACTGTCGACCAGAATGCTCTTCTTTTGGAGTTGAGTTAAGTTAAGCCTGGGTTTATCAACCAAAATGCTAAAAGTGATTCGTAATCTTTATGAGGGAAACAAAACGGCTTTGTGGGATGGTACCAAAATGTCAGATCGCTTCGAGACGAAAACAGGAATAGAGCAAGATTGTCTTCTTAGTCCTGTACTGTTTTCAATCTTCGGCCATAGCTCTGTGGTTTTTGCGTTGGACTGCTGAGAAGAGGGTTTGAGGTTAGAATCCTAGCAAATACCAGAATTTTTTCCTAGAGCAATAACTATCATGAAAAAGATTCTCAGTTTGCCTTTCGGATGTAGCTTTAAACTGTAGATCCCTTCCAGTAGATTGTGTGAAGAAATATAGAACGCAGAAGATGTATGGTTGCGAGAATCGAGGCTGTGAACAACATTATGGTCTGTTACGTCAAATATTTGTTAATTTTTTATTTATATTTGTACGCCGATGACATCGTAATTTTTCCGGGAATTCCAAATATGATACAAATTGCTATAAATAAGTTGCAGCAATCTTGTATGTAGTATTTTGAAAGTAAACTCCAGTACTAATATTAGTAGTGGGTCTGGGCGATACGGAAGAGACGAAAAATTGATTTGGGAGAACTAGGAGCTTGAAAAGGTGAAAGAATATTTATTTATTTATTTATTCATTTATCTACCGAGCTTACTCTAACAGATTACAGAAATTCAATATACTATATAGAAGAGTTACATTTTCTAATAATAATTTTTTAGAATCACATCTATCTAAATACAAATCAACAATATCATCATAGTTATTAAAAAGTTTAATGCATCTAGTGATTGGTTCATTTGCTGCATAATTATAGGTATGTTTCGGAATATATGTATAGCAAATGCCGAAATCGAATTGTTCTTTCTGGTGCATAAATGGTAAATAATTCAAGAATTTCAGGACATTTAATACGGTACATTGGATCATCTTTGTCATTTAACCCTAATCAGCCCAGGTCAATTTTCTTCCTAATCCACCCAGGTGGTGACCCAAAGTCACAATTCTAGAAAACTGGTTGTTATTTTTTGAAATAATATTAAAAAAAATTATTTAAAGTTTGTTATTGATTTTTTATTCAGAGTCAAATAACTAATTCTATTTGTAATTTGTTATTTAATTATTTGGTCAATTTATTTTTAAGGTACAAATTTGACATAAAATAGATTTTTTTGAGTGTTTGTTGCAGACGCTCTTCTTGCATTTACAGAATTTTTTTTTTTTTGAAGCGCGGCCGCGGTGTCAGCTTTGTTATCTTTATAATTGCTAAAGCGTCCAAAGTTAAATTTCTTTTTCTTGGCGGTTCGCAGCTATTCTCGTTCTTGCTGCTACAAGAAAATGATCTCAGTCGACGTTGACCGCTCTAAATATGTATACATCCAGGAGGTCAGTTTGATCACCTTAGGAGCGCCAAGTTGCTGTGTGGATTCGTAGTCATGGAAACCTAGTGCTACTGGGGAAACACAGTAAACACGCACAAAACACATTTTCCTATGGTTAAAAGTCAAGATATTAAAACACCAAAATATACATGTGACCACGCTCCACATCCAGCTGATAAGGTAAGAGGAGGATGGGCTATCCTTATAAGGAAGAACTTGAAACATTATGAAGAAGGCAAGTTCTTTAATGAGAATATACAAATTGCAAAAATAAGTATTTATTTAAAAAAAGGAAAAGTTAAAGGTAGCAGCAATTTACAGCCCACCATAGCGTTCCCCAATTGAAGAAGACCATAAATTTCTTCTTCTAAATTTGCTGGAATATAACTTTCTTGTTGGTAGTGACTTAAATGTCAAACATACCCACTGGGGATCTAGGTTAACAACAACAAAAGGAAGGAAGCTTTATCAACCAGGTCACAAATACAACGGCGAATTCTTTTCCTCTAGATCGTCTACATACATACTGGCCATCAGATCGTGGCCATCATTCGTAGCAAAAAGTATTAAACGAAATCATATGAGTGTGAAGGTAATTATTACTTATGGCATACTCCGACTATCTTGCCACTAAGTGAAATGGAAGTGCAGGAAAAAAGTTATCCCAAGCTAGAAAGAGAAAGAACTGGATTGAAAAGCTAGAAAGTTTTATAAACCTAGGATCTCCATTGGAAACCAATGATAAAATTGACCAGGAAGTGGAACAATTCATTGCTGATGTACAGCAGTAGGCAAGAGGAAAGCACACGGGTAGGGCATGATATCCCGGAAAACAAAATCCCGGAATGAGTTTATTTTGACCTTGGAGGTATCCTGAGAATGATTCCCTCTTCTTAAATCTCACTGGCAATACTTGTATTTGTTGCTTTTTATAATTTTTTGCAGTGCTCTAGTACCTATGTATATTTTTTAAAACAGTTTACGATTGTGTTTGTTTATTTAATTCAAGTGTTGAAATGGAACTCGAATTTATAAAATCAAATAAAGGAAAAGTAAAACTTGTGGTAGATTTATACCATTAACACTTAGAGAAGAAGACGTTAACAACCCAGATTTGGTGCTGTGCCAACAAGGAGAGTCATAGTTGTCACTCAAGGTTGATAACGATATATTCAGATATGTCTCAAATACTTAAAAAGGGGCCTACTGTCCATAATCATGATCGGTTGGCTTATGAAAAGCACTTGTGTATTGCTAATAATAAGGTCAAGGAGAGAGCCCTTACACCAGTTATTCCGTCACAGATCATACTTAACTCTATAGTTGAGACTGACACCTATTACCTACACCTGCCGTACAAACTCGCACGAAAGGTGAAGATAGCCCGAGTGCGAAAAAAATACTGTGAATCAGAAGCGAAGGCAAAAAATAAATGACAACAAACAAATCTCCCCAATTATTCTGGACACCACCCCTGGAGTTCATGTGAAACCTAATAACACCTGAGTTTCAAACCACTACACCAATCTCTTTCTCTCTCTTTATCTATCTTTCCAACGCCCGCACCGTGTGAAAACATGTAAAAGGGTATTCATAACCCATTGAGTGCGTGCAAATTAAAAAAAAAAAAAAAGTGCGCGCTGACCGTACAAAAGAGCCGACAACCTTGGAGGAAATCGACATAATAATCAACCTACGATACCTCATGGGTGCGCTGTACGAGTCAGAATACAACAGCGAGAAGAACATTGTTTTGGAAACGCGTAGCAGTTTACAGTTCTTAGCCGAAGCAAAGTGTTGAATAATGGATGGGACTTTTTATGTCGTTCCATTAGTAATAACCCAACTCTTTCCTGTACACGGCTACACGTGGAGGGAGTTGTGGTACCGCTGGTAATTGGCCTCATGTCGAGAAAGACAAAGGAAGCCTACAGGCAGTTCTTTTTTGATCTACTTAAAATATGCTGCGATTTTGGCATCCATATAAATCTAGCGGTTATTGTGTCAGATTTCGAAAAAGCCATTCCACAAGTAGCCAAAGAATCTCTGCCATCTCCTATCTGTAAGGGATATTAATTTTACTTTGGCCAAATTATATGACGCAAAATTCAAAGAAAGCGCCTCGCAGTGAAATATGGAACGAATGAAGCCTTCGCATTACACATAAGAATGCTGAGAAGTTTTGTTTTTGTTCGAAGTAGTGAGGTGGCAAATTATTTTGGCGATGCCAAAAAAGTAGCAAAATCGGTGCGCGGTAATTATATTGATGGAAGGTCTCCAAGCTATGCTCCAAAATATGGCCCAGAACTTTGGTCAGTTGCAGCCACAGCTAGCGAGGAGTCTTTCCCGCACACCCAAAATAGTGTGGAAGCATGGCACAGGCGCCTCAAAGCAGTTGTATTGAAGAAGCAACACGTTGAGCTGTATAGGTTCATTGAGGAACTTGCGAAAGAATTCGTTGTCGCAAGAACCACAGTAGAAAAGGCGAAAAGTGGAAGTGGGATTCGTCGGACGAAAAAACCACAGAAGGAAATTAACATTCAGTCTGTCGTCGATCGATTCGTAATGATGGAAACAACTGAATTTTTGCGAAACATTGTCGTGAATACCTCCTTGGCATAATATACGAATTCGTAGGAATACTTGTTTTGAACAAACCTACATTTGCCAATAACTCTCATGTATGTATGTTATACAGACGGTTCCAAGACAGATGAAGGAGTTGGGGCTGGAGTATACGGCGCTACTACAAAACCTTCATTCACTCATGCATGGAAAAAAGTAACTCCGTATTCCAAGCTGAGGTATTTGCTATAGAACTATGCATCAGAGAAAATATAAACAGATCCATAACCAATAAGAACGTTTATATTTTATCAGATAGCAAGGCTGCTCTACTGGCAATTAAAGCTTATGAAATAACATCCAAACTGGTATGGGACTGCCTTCAATTACTCATATCACTAGCCAGCACAAACAGACTTCATCTCATTTGGGTACCAGGATACAGTGGATATGAAGGAAATTGCTAGCCAGAACAGGAGCTGTGAGTGAGTAAGTGCGCTGTATCAAAAATTGGCTAAAAGAAAAGGCGAACCATTGCTTAACGGAACTGAAGGTAACGGACAAGCCAAAATCTTTCTGCCAAATACTTCACTCAAAAGAACGAAACAACTCTAACAATTAAACAGGAGTCAGATTCGTATAGCCACAGGTTTCCTTACAGGCCACTGTCAAGTGAAAAAACATCGAATGGCTGTGTGAAGAAGAATCAGCCGAACTGTCACTGTAACTGTCTAATCAGAGCACGTCATCGTTATTTAGCTAAATTCTATCTTGAAGCGGAAGACCTATCTGCAAGCTCACTCAAAAACATGGTAGAATTCATCACCAAATCGAGCATATTGAGTGAGCTTCGAGATAAGACGAAATCACAATAGGCCCAATGTGGCCGCAGTGATAAGGTGACATAATCCCATGTCTTAAACAATCTACAATCAACTTTCGTAAGGACACAGAACATGGATTGTGCTCCAGCCAAACCCTACTCACGGGTTATACCGGGGTAGGTAACGCCGAATATCTGGCCAGTGTAATTCGATAAAGATAGCTTTGCATTTTTTGTATACCTGATCCTATCTATCGAATCTCCTGGATCGTCCTAATATCTGCTTATATCGCTCGAGAACAGATGCAAGTTACATTTAATAAATACCTCAAAGAAAGACTGAATGATACGAAAAAGCCATAAACACTTCTTATAGATGCGTTCAGCGCAAGGTGTAAAATTTTGAAGCTATCATGAGTATTCGTTAAACTGGACGCCCACTGTATTATCTCGGAACAAAACTACTTTGCGAATGTTCCTCTACTATTTTCATAACCAGTGGAAAAATCTAATATCTCAAATATTTATGAACTTCACAGAAAAACAAAGTACGCAAGTACTCGATATAACTTGCGAGCAAGAGATAATATTATCCACTTCATAGGAGTTTGCTCCATATTAAATAAAATAAGAAGAGACCACTGCGGAAAACATTCTCTACCCTTCAATAAAATGTTTGCCATTCTTGGTGGTCAACGTGATTGGATAAGGATAAGCCAAACCAAGACTGCACTAAAATATCGTCTACAAATTATAAACGAGACTTTCTGATACGAAATTTCTTTGCGAATTTTTTAAACCACTGAATTGTTTAGTAATTAAATAAAGGAATTGTGTATTCATGTTAATTATTAATTATTATTTCCTTAATAATTAATATTTTCTGTTTTCGGATGCATAGTGGAAATCACAAGGTCTGTTATTAACGTGTACCGTCAACTCATACTCGTTCTTGTCCAAGTCCTTATTCCTCCCTTTGCCCGTATTGGTGTTGATTCTGAATGTTTCTACAAATTTTTATTTTCAATTCAAATTAAATCAAAACTATGGTTCGCTATGGTTCGACCGGTTGGTATGGTGGTTGCTACAAAAGTGATTTTAATTTATTTCAATAGGCAAGAAGTCACACACTACTCGCTAAAACCAGTATTTGCCTACGTCACCAATGCAATGGCCCAATCATTATGCGTTGACAATTGCAGCAAACGGTCCTACCAAGCGTGTGTGGAACTGCACTGATTAAGATAAAAAAAAAATCAGAAGACAATTCAAAAACAAATCGTGAATATAATCTTACAAAATATATGGCAAAAAATGGCCAGTTGAAATGTTAAAAAAAATAAATAAATTAATTAAAGCGAAAACTTATTGAAGAAGCTAATGAGCAATGAAATCTATATATATAAAAAAGAGTTGGCGTACGTAATACCGCTCATAACTCGGGAACGGATGGTCCGATTTGAGCTGTCTTTTTTTTGTTGTCTTCGTCTCCGCCCAAGGAACATTTTTACGGCGAAAAAATTAAAAGATTTTGAAGAAAAATTGGAAAATTCGGAAAAAACGATTTTCCATACATTTTGTATGGGGAATTTTCTTTTTTTTTTCATTTTGATCGTAATATTACAATTGAAATGGTTGCAAAGGTTTAAAATTGGGAAAAGTTTCCCGGACAATAATTTTTTTCATTTTGAAGAAATAATACAATGAAATTAATTGCCAGAACTCCAAATTTGGAAAATTTTTAATCGGAAAACCCTTTTCCCACACATTCACATGCAACAACATTGCCCAAGCATTCAAATGCAATTTGGCAGGTGTCCTTTTTGCTTCGTCATTTCACCATGGACCAACTACATATGTACATGTACTAGACGGCTAAATTGGTCCACCTAGAAGCTTCAATGTATTTCATCTAGAAGCTTACCCCGATGTTAAACCATTTCAACGTTGGATGAACATTTTACCCCAGCAAAAGGACGTTTGCAACACTTTGATGAAAGCGATTGACGACCAAAACGGAGGCATTTTCTTCATCGATGCGCCCAGCGGAACTGGTAAAACGTTCCTTATTTCATTCAGTATTGTTGGCTTCGGTTCTTCGAGATCAAAAATTGCGCTGGCGGTTGCCTCTTCTGGCATTGCAGCCACATTGTTGGAAGGTGGTCGAAGGGCTCATTCTGCGTTAAAGCTGCCGTTGAATCTACAACTAACTGACGAACCGACATGCAACATTTCAAAGAATTCTGCAATGGCGAAAGTATTGCAGAGTTGTAAGATTATCATCTGGGACGAATGCACAATGGCACACAAACGAGCATTGGAGGCACTCGATCGGACTTTAAAAGATTTGCGCAGTAACACAAAACGTTTTGGAGGCGCAATGATTCTGCTGGCAGGCGATTTTCGACAAACGCTTCCTGTTATTCCACGATCAACGCTTGCTTAAAGCTTTCGTATTTGTGGCGTTATGTGAAGAAGCTGCGGTTGACGACGAATATGCGAATTGCGTTACAAAACGATCCATCTGCCGAGATTTCCTCGAATCAATTGTTGGCGATTGGCAATGGAGAAGTACCTATCGACATTTCCACTGGATTGATTTCGTTCCCGCCGAATTGCCGAAAGAGGAACTCATTACGAATGTATTCCCAAACATCGTCCAGAATTATGTGAACCACGATTGGTTGAGTGCACGTTCAATTTTGGCAGCGACAAATAAGAATGTCGATGATTTGAATTGCGTAATCCAAAATGCAATTGCTGGACAATTACATTCGTTCAAATCAATTGATTGTGTGACTTATCCTGACGAAGCAACAAATTATCTAACGGAGTTCCTGAATTCATTGGATTTGCCAGGATTACCACCACATAATTTACCACTGAAGGTTGGATCTGTTGTCATCATGCTCCGGAAAGAATAATGTCAAGCAACGATACTCAAAGGCAAATTCAAGGGCGAGAAAGCGCTCATTCCCAGAATTCCAATGATTCCAACCGATTTACCTTTTGAATTCAAACGCATTCAATTTCCGGTTCGCCTTGCATTCGCCATGACAATAAATAAATCACAAGGCCAATCTTTGGAAGTGTGTGGAATTGATCTCGAATTCCCATGCTTCTCCATGTTTATTTACGCGCCGGACAACAAAACAAAGAACGTAGTCTACCACAAAGCATTGAATTGACCTGACATATGATTTCCTCAGCCTTTTTACATTCCGCGTCAATAAAGGATATTGAATTCAATCGAATTCGAAAAGTGTTTTATTCATTCAATAATTGAAATTCGAGTAGCCGATCGAGTGCCTGTCACCGATAGCGAATGTTCGATCAGGGTCCGCTAGTTTATAATTGAAATTAACAATGGAAATTAATAAATGAATCCATAATAAATAGAAACTGCGTTCCTCAACAGGTGTCTCTTTTATTGTATTTTTAGGACAAGTTAAAGCACATGGAAAGATAGTTTCACAACTGAACTCAAATCAGACGATTTTCATCTGTTTCAATTATTGTAGAATTGATTTTTTTATTTCCCTGTGAAATATTCACCTGTGCCTATTGTAAACCAAAAACAGTACTCATTTAATTCAACAAAATAGTTTTAAATTCGTCCCATACTGCATATCTTTTCAAAAGCATAAGTAATTCGAAAGTGCCCCTTCACATTGTCATTATTATGCTCTCTATTGACTGTCAAGCTAATAAAATTCGATCGATCCCAGGAGACCTCGTATACTATCCCCTATTTTGACTAGTTAGCAGGTCCGTTTCAATGCTAACCACAGCACCCAACCCACAGAATGATTTTCTGTAAAATTCCCAATTTAATATAAATTCATCCTCTTTCATATGCGTATGTCGCTTTTACTCTGTGTACGAGTATGTTGCGAGTACATCTCTGTTACATTCTCCCAACTAATGGAAATCAAAGAGAATCAGTCGCCTCACACCATCCGGCAAACTCTGGCATCCCCACAATCGGATGTTGGGAATACATTAAAGTGGCACATATACATATGCACATGTGTGGTGCAAACATAGCCCTAGTACCCCCCAAAGGCAATAAAATATCACTCTGACGATACAGAGATGAAACTGGCTGTATTTGAAAAGTACTCTTGGGAGCCGTACATATTTCAAATGTGGTGAATAATAAAGGGCGTGTAGTAACCAATGTGATGCCAATACCAGATAAAAAAAAAGGAAAAGCTTTAACAAACATTCATGCTTCTGCCATAGTGCACATAAACATTATGACCGTAAGCAGGAAAAAAAACAAACTTCTCTTACTATTTTTTGATGCATTTATAGTTAAAAATAAGGCTTGTACTAATTTAAAGTCTTAAGAAAATGTATATGTACATACATATGTATGTATAAAGCTTTTATAAAATGTTCATGAGTGCATATACATACGAATGTCCATGTGTATACATATATATGCATAATGGGCTTTTTCGTACAGATTATTCACCTACATTCTTCGATGCAGGAAGACGCTTACATACATACATACAGTGGCCAGCAAAATTGAATACAAAAAATGTAAAACCAAAGTTATTACCTAAATTAGAAGTTAATACTGCAGTTTTTAAATTCAATTAACTTTATTTGTTTAGCACGATTTAGTAACTGTGTTTTTAAGTTAAAAAATAATTTGAATTGTATAAACATAAAAAATAAAAAATAAAACTTGTTCATAGTCCAAAGTATTCATTTTTGTACTTTTTAATACTTGTAGGTTAACAGTAACTCCTAGTACTTTGTCCATAGCCCTTTGTTTTTTATATAACTTTTTTCCATTCACAGCATAGCTTCTACCAATTTTTGAATAGTTTTGGCAGGAATCTTCCCCCATTCGGTCTGAACCCTAGCCCAAGTATCGTTTAGGTTTGTGGGTAGACTTTCGTATCCCAGAAGTTGCCGTTGAACAATGGCACACAAATTCTCTATCGGATTCAAATCTGGACTTTGTGTGGGCTATTACAACTTTGAAAAAAGTTTGTTACCAAACCAACTTTTGACAATTTTGGCGTTTATTTGGGGTCACCGCCATGTTGGAAGATAATTTCTTAAAAGGGTTACGCACATTCCTCAACAAAATCCGTAGATTTGTCTGGAGTACTTGAAGGCAATCTTCATTTCTCAATATACCATCGATTTTAACCAGGGGTCCAACGTGCCACCAAGTAAAACATCCTCCAAACCATTAGGCTACCTCCTCCGTGTTTCACTGTCTCTCTAACTTGGTGCTTAAGGACTCTTTCGATAGGTCTATGTCAGAAGTAATCTTTGCCATCTGACTGGTAGCGATTGATTTTTGTCTCTTCAGACGATATGACTGTCTTCCAGTTTTCTACCGTCCAATTTTTGTGGTCTTTGCAGAACCTTAACCATGATTTTACATTTTGTCAGATAATGCCGGCTTTTTCTGCTTGATAGCAGATACAAGACCAATTTTTTTAAGGGCTCGTCTGACAGTCCATTTACTAACGTCTTTATTTAAAGCCTTTGGTGTCTTCATCTTATTCGCACTAAGCATCCTTTGCATGAGACGAGCATCCCCATCCGTTAACAGCCGATGCCTTCCATCTTTATTTTAAGGGGGACGGCAATTTTATCATTTCTGGACCATAAGGTCTGTACTCTGATTTTTGTTGCAGCGCTTGACAATTTTTCGTGAACTGCAGCCATTTTTAGACAGCGAAATAATGTTATTTTCAACGTCTATTGAAATTTTTCCCATTGTTCTATGAAAGCTAGTATTAAAACAAATATTCATCCTATATTTTTTCAAATAGTACCTTAAAATAGTAATCTGAACTCTGAATAATTAAAAACTAATACTGTAGTACCAACAGCTATGAAAAATTTGTCAGAATAAAGCTGAAAACCGGACAAGATAAGAACGTTCAAAATTGAGTATATCAGAGTTCTCAACATATTCGCGTCATAATTCCTATAAAAATCCATTAACTAAGTAATTTTTTTTTTTTTGAGTCTAATACATCCTTCTTAAAACAATATTAAGAAAAAAAACACGATACCTCACAATTTTCTGTCTTAATGTAAAATACCTGAATTTGTATTCAATTTTGCTCTCCACAGTATGTATGTGTGAAATTAAATCTTAAAGAAAGCAAATTCGTATAGAGCGGAGTTGAATGCTAATATTTCATAATAATAAGCAAAATCAGGGTTACGCGAGTGTAAAAGTTGAGATAAAAAAGCAGTATTTGCAAGGCAAAACTGCTTTCAGCTACTAGTAAGGAACGACCAATAATTTCGATATCTTCTGACTGTCCCAACAGCTAGATGGACTACCTTCTCCAGCACAAGATTGAAGGAACCACATGATAGAGCATCTCGTTGCCGATTGTACTCATAAACTGCAAATTGCATCGTGCACTCTTCAGCTAGACTAATTTTGGCGGGATCACAAACTCAGCCATCGCCCTCTGCTACTCCAGACTATGAATCTTATCGTATCGGCATTTAAAGTTGGTGAAAATATGGTGTGATTCGACTTCGTTGGTATTTTCTTTATGAAAACTTTATCTATTGTCAATCTGCCGGGACAGAAACCACAATGGGATTGCCCAATCAACGTGTCACAGAAAGACTTAAGCCATTCACACATTATGCGACATTAAGTAGGGATTTGCTACGATATTTCTCTTAATTTTTATCTATTTTCTCGTCAGATGCACTACTGACTTTTATGGCCAGCAAAGAAGAAGAGCAGCGGGTCTTAATAGTGAACGAATATCTGCAAACTCCAAATCCAAATTCGATTACACATAAGTAACTACAAGAAAACTCTCTTAGTCCAAAGAAAAACAGGTTCGGGTCAAAAACTTGGACCTTTGGACCCTAGGCTTCAAGCTAAACTTGAGGGTTCAAGAGAAACCCCTGTGGAAAAAAGTGGGGAATTCATTACTAATGGCACAATTAATGCAGAAATTTACATTTAGGAATGTTTACGAAAGCGTTTATTAGAGAACATCAAAAATCAGTTCTATTTTGACAAAGAAAAAACGGACCTTTTTGCCGAACACCTAAGAGAAACTTTTAAGCCACTTGATGGATAAACATTGATAGACAACTCTAGGGGTATAACAATGACATCTGACAACTTTAGAATAAAAGTATGTCGCTAACCAAACTTTGCCAGACAATAAACATCTCGAAAAATAACAAAGCCCCTGGCTATGATTTAATAACCGGACAAATCCTTAAGACGTCAATTTCTTGACGTCTTTCAGGCCTTCGACAGGGTTTGGCACGATGGGTGTTATTACTCTCGGACGTTTGTCAGACATTCGCGAGAGGTGGGCCGTGAAAAACTTGTTGGTGTTTCTGGGATTCGAACGTCGAACTCCCAGCTCAGCGATCCAATGCACTAAGCCCACTATCGAGTCAGCAACCGAAAAACTCCAACGAGCTTTGGATAAAATCTGCGATTGGACAAAACTTTGGCGCATTGTTCTTAATGAGACCAAATCGACACATGCTTACTTCACGTATAAAAAAAATAAACGCTATACCCGTTTTCATTAACTTGGTACAAATAACGTATGCAAATGAAGCTAAATATCTGACGATGACATTAGATGCGAAACTCAAGTGGAAACCGACGTGTTTGTGGAAACAAACGTGATGAGCTTGAAAATCGCTTAAGAGAAATGTATTGGCTACTTGGAAGACATAACAAACTGCTTTTATATAAGCAAGTGCTTAAGCCCATATGGACGTATGGTATACAACTCTGTGGTAGTACCAAATCAAGCTCTGATTTGTTTTTGAAACACAGTTGAACTGTTTTTTTTTTATCCCACTTTCCAAGCGTACATAATTCTCTTTTATTTCGCCGATTAATTTAAGGATCATACCTTTGCTCCATTTAAACCCTAAAATAAAGTTTACACATAAGCAGAATATCTATTGTTAGTTATTTTTATATTATATTACCTTCTACTCCAGAACAACAAACATCGTCCGGCATTTTAATTGTTTTGGATTTTTTTTTTGTTTGTTTTCCCTCCTGTCACATAAAAAAATGGCCGTGCTCAGCTTTTTGCTCTGACCGCTCGGTCAATTTATTCTGAGCTCATAGAGTGCGCTCTGAGCATGCTCTGAACGAAAAAAGAAAAACGCCTTTAGTTGTAGTAAATAAGAAAAAGGGGAGGGTGAGTTTAGTTAGTAAAAATCTGACACTACTATGAGTACACGGTGTCTCATAGTGTCCTACCCACGAAAAAAAAACATTATGTGAAAAGGACGCTTGAATTTTTCATTCAAAATAATATGCCTAAACGTTGTGCCAAAAGATGCTAATCCTTCTATTTGCCCAGAGCTTCGCCCCATAGAAAGATTTTGGGCCCTAATGAAAGTTAAGTTGAAGACAAAGGGTGGGATATGTAAAAAAGAACCAATTTTTCGAAAAAAATGGAGACAAGTGGCCAAAATATTTACCGAGGATGATGTTCAGACCTTAATGAGAGGTGTTAACAGCAAAGTCCGTGCCATCTAAAATAATGCTTTTTTTTTTGTCTATATAATAAAATCAAACATTTATCTAATAAATGAGTACAAAAAAATATATTTTTATGCGTTGTTACTAAAAAAAAACATATTTTCTTTTCAGATTACAAGCGTCACACATTTTAAATTGCCTACATATTCCTGTAGGATCATGATATAGCCTGACGTGTTCGGCATTCACCTGTCTGATTGGCCGATCCTTAGGCCGCTTCAAGTCCGCTTTCTTCTTGTATAAAAAGGTCTAGCGAAAGAAGTTTTAGAATGTCCACGAGTCCTGCCGTTGGTGCTGTTTTCATTGCACTGGTAGAGCCAATGCACGGCAGCCTTTTACTTTTTTTATAGCTTTGAGATTGGTGGTCTTGCAACCAAACAAGGTTGCCATAAACTAGTTATAGAAATTAGTTATAGTAGCCATATGCATCCACAGAATGGTTTTTGGATGGGATGAACGTAAGGTTAATAACTTAATTTTTTAGAGCATTCAAGTATTTCGGGGAATAGGCTAGGTTAGGTTAGGTTGAAGTGGCTGCTAGCTAGGAGTCGCCATGGCAGGTCCATTGTGATACTACGCGGATCATGGGAGCAAGTTTCTCTCTACCTACTCGTTTAAAACCAATTAGAGCTTCTTGTGAAGCGTAGGCGGCTCTTAATGTCAATATTCATCAGATCTCCTAACTCGTTGTAATAGGGAGCTCCTAAGTAAAGCTTTCTTCTACGGGAAAGAGCTGGGCAGAAACAAAGAAGGTGAGGGATAGTTTCCTCCTCTTCTTCATCCATGCAGCTTGTACAAAAGTCGTTCGCAAAGAGGCCTATCCTTGTAGCAAGTTTGCCTATTAGACAGTGTCCAGTGATGACACCTATTGTGGTTCCGATATGCAGTCTATTGAGAGAAATCAAATTCTTAGAGCGTTTTAGATCCAGCTTTGGCCAAATCTGTTTTGTCGCTAGACATGTTGATCCACTTTTCCACTTAAGATTTGTACTCTCGACAGCATCCAGCTTAATTTTAAGTTTGCGAGTAGCGATTGGATAGCGATGGGTATAGTTGCTCCTATTCTGGTGAGTTCACCGGCCAGAATAGGAATGTCTCTATGCCCCAGCACCCAACACAGGTGAATATTGAACTGCTCAGCCATCTCCATAAGAGACGAACGGCAGTCTAGAGCTACTAAAGAATTTATAGAGGTTGATTCCAGGGATTTAATTGCTGCTTGGCTGTCTGAAAAGACGCGGATATCTTTAACAGATATCACGTTTTTCTTAAGCCAAGATAGGGCTTCTTTGTTCGCCATTATTTCCGCCTGGAACACGCTACAATGATTTGGAAGACGGAAATCGGGCTTAAGATTAAGCCTATCAGAGAAATCACCTGCATCAACTCCGTCCTTGGGTTTTGACCCTTCAGCGTATCAGTGAATTAATTCATCTTCTAAAAATGCATCGTCCTCCCAGCGTGATCTGGAGGGGATGGTGATGGTACTTCGGGGAATAATATTTGCCATCTTGTAACATATTTTAACTCTATTGCGAAGATTTCAGCTTTCTTTGCTGATTAAAGACAATTCAAAATTTTATCAAAGCACTCATGGAAAACTACAGACATTTTGAATTTAATGCAAGCAATTATACTGGCTTTCATTTAGGACAGCTTTGCTATCCTGGTTTTTCTCTTTCTCAGACTTTTTCACTTTACAAATTGAACACATGGTGATGGTGTTGCACACATTTGAAATGTAATGTACATTATGTCATCATACATATGTACATATACATACGTACGTACATACACATACTAGTTTGTCCCATAAACAAAATCCTAATTTTGTAATGGATTTTGCATAACATCCCACCAACATCCGTAGAGTACATTTTTAGCATATTTTTTGCTCAAAGAAAAACCTCTGCGGGACATAAAGTTGTTATTATTTTATGCAATGTTTTTTTCTTTTTTTTGCGGGCAACCTGACTTCATTTAAATTGTTCGCCATAGTGCTGTACATTTGGGAGACGAGTATGCCAAAAAAATATTAGCTTGCCACATGTGTTTATGAGATATTGTGAACAGATTATTTTGATTTTTCTCTCAATTTTTAGTATTTTATTTATTTATTTCCTTTTCATAAAAAAACAAAAATAGATGCATGTATATGGAGAGAATAGAGTTTTAAAATAATTGCTTCAACAAGAGTGTGTAATTGGCGTTAGTTTTATTATATGTTGGTAAAATAATATTTTCGACCGGGATTTGTCGATATCTGGTGCATTATCAGATTTACGCACAAAATTGGATTATTTTAATGAATCTAAAAATACTCGTATGTATATACATATGTATGTATGTATATAATTTTTTTGCTTTTGTTTATATAAAGAAGGTGTACTTTTTAAAAACTTAAAACTCTAAAAACTTATTTCTTTCTAGCATACATATCTCCAAAACGGCCCAAACGTGTACAACTTACTCAGTCGTACTTGCTCATAATGTGCTCCTAGGTTAGGATAATGCCTAGATTTTTAATACATTTAGAAAAAAATATGGGAGGGTAAAGGCCCATCATTACCTCCATATGTTTCTTGCATGTTGAGTCTTACTGCACCCGTGGAGCTGAATGATCGGAGCAGCGAAGCCCATGTCGGGTTACCACGTTTGTGGTAGCACTGTCGGAAAGTACAGCCTACACGACACCACCTCCGATAACGGATTCAGGCTGATCGACTTTGCTGCGGGGCGAAATGTTGTCGTAGCTAGTACGCGGTTCCCGCATCTCGATATTCACAAGGGAACTTGGAACTCTCCTGATCAATCTACCGTCAACCAGACTGACCACATCGCGATCGACGCAAGACACTCCTCCAGTATTATGGATGTCCGAACTTTCCGAGGGGCCAACATTGACTCGGACCCCTACCTTGTTGTAGGCAAGGTACGGTTGCGGATATCTCGAACACCGCCAAGACAAGGAAATACTGCGAGGAAGTTTGACGTCGGACTGCTACAATCGCAAGAGATCGCCAAATCCTTTTCCGATCGAGTCTCCCTCAATCTCTCAAGAGATCCTATGCCGCCAGCATCAAGTATTGAGGACCAGTGGCAACATTGCCAAAAAGCCATCAGAGATGCCGCCTCTGGTGTACTGGATTTCATTCGGCCACCACAACGAAACCCCTGGTTTGACGACGAGTGCCGGCAAGGGCATGCAGCTAAACAAGAAGCATACAAAGCGGCGCTGCATAGAAGGCTTAGAGCTGCTCGTGAGCTCTACGAGCAGAAGAGGAGAGACGAACACCGGCTTCTCAGGAGGAAAAAGAAAGAGCATGAGAAGCGCGCGATCGAGGAAATAAAGAGATGCTACTGCAGGAATGAGGTTCGGAAGTTTTACCAAAGGGTAAAAAGGACCTGCGAAGGCTACAAGGCCCGAACCGAAGCCTGCAAGGACGATCAAGGGAACATCGTAGTGGAAACGCAGTCGATGCTGAGGATATGGAAGAAACATTTCTTCATTCAACCATTCAATCTGGACGAAGATAACCAACATTTCCGTCCCCCCGACCTGGATGAGGTTTAGATAGCGATATCTAAGTTGAAACCCAATAAAGCTGCTGGAGCTGATGGTCTGAATGCCGAGCTATTCAAAGCGGCCGTGGATGACTTGGTAAGGAGCATGCACCGACTCATCTGTAAAATATGGTCGGATGAAAGTATGCCCGATGAATTGAACCTTAGCATTGTTTGCACGATCCTCAAAAAAGGAGACCGTCTGAACTGCGCCAACTACAGAGGCATCAGTCTTCTTAACATCGCATATAAGATCTTATCTGCCGTATTATGTGAACGAATGAAACCGTTCGTCAACAACCTGATCGATCCATATCAGTGTGGTTTTAGGCCAGGAAAGTCCACCATCGACCAAATATTCACATTGCGGCAGATCTTAGAAAAAACCCAGGAACTTCAAATCGATACACACCACCTTTTCATCGATTTTAAGGCCGCGTATGACAGCATTTATAGAGACGAGCTATATAGAGCAATGTATGGTTTTGGCATCCCTGCCAATCTCGTCAGTTGGTGCAGGAGCAGAGGAGAATGCACGCTGCTCCATGAAGGTCGGTAAAGACTTTACCGATACCTTTGATGTCAAAAAGGATTTAGACAAGGCGACGCGCTGTCATGCGACTTCTTTAACATCGTTCTTGAAAGAATTGTGCAAAACTTACGCACCAACACCAGAGGCACAATCTTTCAAAAGTCCATCCAATAACTCGAACACGCCGACGATATTGACATAATCGGAAGAACGCAGCGTGATGTCAGTGGCGCGTTCGTGAATATTGAAGCGGAAGCGGCGAAGATGGGTTTAGCGGTTAATGAGGGCAAGACTAAGTTTATGCTGTCAACAAGGAAGGACAACCAACATCGACGTTTCGGACAGAACGCACTATAGACAGATATAACTTCGAGGTAGTTAGGGACTTTATCTACCTAGGCTCCGCTATGAGCTCAGAAAACGACGTCAGCGCTGAGATCAAACGAAGAATAACTCTTGCCAATAGCTGCTTCTTTTGGCTAAGAAGGCAATTGAACAGCAAAGCCCTCTCTCGAGCAACTGAAGTGACCCTATACAAGACCTTAATCATCCCAATCCTGCTCTATGGCGCAGAGGTATGGACCCTGTCAAAAGCGGATGAGGTCGCTCTTGGCTGTTTCGATAGAAAAATTCTTCGCGTAATTTTTGGTCCCGTCTGCATAGACGGTGAATGGAGGAGGAGATACAACAGCGAACTTTATGGGCTGTTCAGCGACATCGACTTGGCCAGAAAAGTGAAGGTCCAAAGACTAAGATGGCTGGGTCATGTAGAGCGCATCGACACAAATGCTCCGGCCCGGAAAATCTTCGAATCCATTCCCGAGGGACGGCGCAGTAAAGGAAGACCGCGACTCAGGTGGCGCATGCAGTTGGAAGGGGACCTCAACCAACTTAGCGTGCGAAACTGGAGGCAGCTGGTTAAAGATCGAACTGGCTGGAAACGTTTGTTGGTTGAGGCTCAGGTCCACCCCGGACTATAGCGCCACCTTAAGCTGTGCCAGGCGAGACATATCTTGCTGAACAAATTCTGAAATTGGCGAAATAGTGAAAAGAAGTCGATCTACAGTTGGCAATGATATTAACCGCTATAAATGTTCGAAAAACTTAGAAAATCGTCCCAGGAGTCGTCGTCCCAAAAAGCTGTCTGAGAAAGTAGAAAGAGCCGTTGTAAAAATTATAAAGAAAAACCCAAAAACAACTTCAGAGATAAGTAGCAGCACAGTTAGTTAAAGATTTCGATAAGACTGTTACACATAGAACGCTTCGAAACATCATCCACGAAGCTGGCTACAATGCCAGAGTACACGTAAAGGACCCGACCCATTGAATCCGTCGACGTCGTTCCGTTGAAGGTGGACGTTGACGTTCACGTATTGCCGGAAGGAACCGTCGCATACCTACGTTGACAGATGACAGCCGATTACATTATTAAAACTATTAAAAAAAAAAGCATGGACGAAGAATTCTTCTCGAAAATTATTTTAATATTGCTTCTATCCGAAGCCTCTAAATATCTTAAAATAATTCTAGGTAGCAGCCGTTGGTTTTGGGTTCGCCGATTGCACGAGGCCGAGACCTCCATGGATTTTTTGCTCTGAACTTTGACCAAATGTACAATGATGATCCGGAACAATTTAAAGAGGCACTGCGGATGAACAAAGAAGTGTTTGATATGATATTCAGTTTGGTCAAAGAAGATTTAACCAAGCACTCCAACAGACCTGTTATATCAGCAAAGTGCAGGCTGTTTTTGACTCTTGTGTGAGTACATATAATACTTCAAGCATGCTGCTCATGTTTATCATTTTCATTTTTATAACTATTTAGCACATGGAGGAAGGAAGCAGATGTTTTCGATGGCATTTAAAATGGGACTCACAAGCATTAAAAGAATTGTAAACGAAACCTACGATGTTCTTTGATATATCCTCGGCCATTACTTGGCAGTCCCAAACAAAACGGAGTGGAAACAAATTTCGAGAGACTCTAACACTGTGTGGAATTTGCCAAACTGTGTGGGTGCCATTGATGGGAAACACATAAGCATTAATTGCCCCTCAAATTCCGGATATCTCTTTTATAATTATAAGGAAACATATTCCACCGTACTTATGGAAATCTGTGATGCCAAATACACTTTCACTGGCATCGACATTGGTGCATATGGCTCTCAAAGCGACGGTGGTGTTTTATGGCATTCCGACTTTGGTCGAAAGCTATTTGAAAACCAGTTCGACCTACCAGAAAAACAGTGTCTGCCGAATAGCAACGTTAGCTTTTCGCGATGCGGCATTTCCTTTAAAAACATTTTTGATGCGTCGGTATCCAGACAAAGTACATGAGTCTATATTGCCAGTTCTTTATTATTAATACCTATCATTTTATTAAGGGGAGTTGTTACCTTTGGACCGAGAGAATTCCACCAATCATCTCTCACGCGCCAGGCCTATTATTGAAAATGCATTTGGAATCTTAGTGTCCCGATGGGGAATCATACTTGGCCCGCTAAATATGGCTTCGAAGTCAGCGGAGAAAATTGTGAAGGCTGCTGTTTTACTTCACAATTTCGTGAAGATGCATGATGCCACCTATATTCCCCCAGACTACGTGGACCAATACCATGGCGAGGAAATAGGTCATGGCCTGTGGCGGAAAGAAACGAGTCTTCCATTAAAGAAGCCGAAGAGAATTTTCTCAAACAATGCCGCAAAGGACGCATTCAAGTTGCGAGACCAATTGAAAGATTACAAATAAGTTTAAGTTCATCTATTGTTCTTCTTCGTGGAGCGACGTGCACTTTTAAAAATTGCAACGCCGGGAAAAATTTCCATTCCTTTTCCTCTAGCGCAGCGCTTCCAGATTTTGGCTTCTTATGAAGCTCTTTGAGGAAGCGATTCCTGAGTGACCTCCATCGGCTCTGACACGTTCCACTAGAATACAAATAAAAATTAACTAAATATTTTAAAGTTATTTTTGCATTACATTACCATCCACGCCAATAGCAGCCGACACATCCAACCAAGCCTTTTCCTTTTTTAATTTATTCCTATATGACTTTAAGGATTAGCTGCTCCTCAAACATGATGTTGTCAACCGATTGTCGACGGCGTTGACAGTTTCTCAATGCTCTCTCCATATCTCAATTCTTCCACCAATGAATGTGTTTACTCTCAATTTGTGAATGCGTGAACTTCATTATGTGAATGTGTGAACTTTAATGCATGAATGTTTCAGCTGTCAACGCATCAACGGATAAAAAAAGTAGAAACTAAACCTAATTTTCTATTTAGGATCGACGGATCGACGGATTCTATAAATTCGGGGTCTCAAGCGTTTTGACTTTGCAAAGTCATATGTTAACCATAGTGCGGACTTCTGGAGTAAAGTCATCTTCTCTGATGAAAGTAAATTTAATATTTTTCGCAACGACGCACAGTGTGACATTTCGCTCATCTAGCTCATCTGTCTAACAGTTGCAGAACTTCATGTTCAATTAAACTTTTTTTTTGTTAGGAATGCATCTCATACTGAGATCTGAGGATATTAACAATCTATTCAGAGGGTCTGTGTTCGCGTCGACTCGCGAAATTTTTCTGGTTAAGAGTTCCCTAAATTTTCTACTTTCCTTATTCCTCGTTTCTTGAGCTTCCTCCGCAAGTTTCCCGATTGGAAGAATATAAGTGGCAATTATTTGTTTTCCATGAAATAAGACCTTGTGTACACTAACTGCCATATAATACCATACCAGCCATAATTTTTTAGATACAGTTCCCTTTTTTCTGTTGCAAAACTCTCGAATTGGAAACTCTAACCCAAGAGCTCATTGATAAGAGGGCAGTAAATTAGAAACAGGGAGTAGATAGCTGTGAGTCTGTTATCATTGCTAACGCATCATCTGCAGACATTGACAAAAAGCCAGAAGTAGTAGTTTCCAGTGTTTTCCTTACAATTGAACCTCATTAACGAACAAAAAATGTCAAAAAAATAATTTGACCAAAAAAAAAAACAAACCTCTTCTTGGAGAGCATATGATAATTGCTTAATTGCGATAACAATCTTTTTTTTTTGTTTTCCATCACAGAGTACACAGAACACTCTCTATGTGTTTACTCTCAGTACCGCTTTACACAACCGTTTTTAGTTGCGTGACTTAGGAATCATCTACCGATCTTCAATCCTATAGACTACCTCAAACAATACATTTAATCGAAAACAATTGAGTAAACGCGGTTTTTAAATACTACCCGAGATAAGCAAAAATCAATTTTGTTGCAAAGCCGAATAAACGCATATGCACCTTGAAATTGGCTCATTGCTTCCATAATTGGTATTATGCCTTAAAGCGGAAAATAAGACCTTTGGGGAGCATATACACACATTAATAAGAGAAACCAATTCCGGTGAATCAATATGATTATTATTTATATCGCGAGTAAAAATGACAGAAGTTGCCTTACGCCTGAAACTTAAGGTTTGCAAGCCTATAATTTTGCACCTCCCGTCATAATTAGGGGGTTCTTCAAACATATTCAGTTTACGAATAGCATATCTCGTGAAGTTTTTTTGAACTCTTTCAATCTAAGGTCTTGAACATCAAATGGTGAATCCCAAACTATAAGGCTATAAACATCTCGAAAGTCTTTGCAATTTCGTTTAAGAAAGCCTAACATAGAGTTGGGCTTGGAAATGACGTAGTCATAATGCAATGAAAAATTCAATTTATTGACTCCGAGATCTTTAACTTCATTGTGACGGTGAAGTTTAAGGTCGTTTATAAAGTAATCATTAAAAAGTGACAGTGAAATAAATATATCCCTAGACAATTTTTCACTTTGAAATATTTAGTTCCAAAGCGTTATGACCACACCACTCCGACAGCTTATTGATATCTGACTGAAAACGAATGCAGTCAAATGTATTATTTATTCTAGAATATAATTTCAAATCATCCGCGAAATTCAAAACATTACAGAATTGGAAAATCCCATGGACATCATTCACCAATAAAGTAAATAGCAACGGGCCCAAATGGCTACCTTGTGGAACGCCCGAAGTTCCTATTACGCGCGATGTAAAACTATCGGCCTTTACTAATTGCTTTCTATTAGTTAAATAATTATAAAATCACAGTAGCATTGGAGAGTGAAAACCCAACGATTTTAGCTTTGATGATGTCACTTGTGACATCACCAATATTGAAGTCACCCAATACACAAGGTAGTTGAGTGGCTTGAAACCGAGTAACAACACTACTAATGTTTTGAATGTGTTTTTCATACACATTGGCAACACTATCTGGCGAAACGTACGAGACAAAAATAAACAGCTGATAACGAACGTTATCAAATAAATCAATGCACACACGCATTTGTTCAACGTCAACCGTCTGATGCTCCAACACGATCTGTCTACTTTGAAAGAGAGATGAGACAGCTATTAAAACTCCCCCACCTCTCTCAATACTTGTGTGACAGCGATCTTTTCGATAAACCACGTATGAAGAGTCTAAGATCTCCTGATCAATGTTTATGTTTTGATCTCTACGACGAGCAAAGCAACTCCGTTTTTTGAAACAAATTTCTTCACACGAATACCCGACGGCCAATTTAATGGATCTAGAGCGCGCGCGAGTATTTCATCGGGTAAACTAATTTTAAAATTAATAAATCGTAATTTAGTTAAGTCAGCGGCTACTTAACCAATTTAATGGTCACTCGGGATGGCCAATTGAGAAGAAATGTAATTCTTTACCGCACTTTACGTCGTGCCAACACGAAAACCAGCAGCATGCATGTCTCTAAGAGGAGCCGCTACGAAATTAGGCGCGGATTGGTCATTGCCTATAATACTTTAGCTTATTTGTCTTCGCGCGTTTGTTGTTCTTTCGACGTTTTTTACGCGAAACCTTATTCCAATTTTCCGTGCCCTCGATGGCATTTTCTTTTACAACCGGCACGCTAGCACACTCACTCGTTATGGGTGCAGCAGTAGTTGGAACAACCGCTTCTTCAACCACCAATTTTATTTTTTCGACCGGCATGTCACTTGCACTAGCTTTATTCGTAGAATTACACTTCTTTAATTCGCGGATTTTCGATTTAATTAAGCTCAGTTCATTCGTTAAAGAACTGAGCTTGGATATTAGTCCAGATTTTGCATTTATAGCACAGTCCCTCAATTGACTTCATGAGCTGGAGGGCAGCCTCGGACAGCCCCACACACTTGGTGTGAAATTTTCTGCAGCATAATCCTCCGCAGCTCACAAAATCACTAGACATAATGCCAGAATTGCATTCACCACACTGTCCCATCATTAGAAATATTTAATCGAGATAAAATAAATTATTAAAAATAAAAATTTAAAGATTAAAGTAAATGCTTAAAAGCTTAATGCACAAGCCGTTGTTAGCGGTTCAGAAATCGAAACGAAAATGATCTCAAAGTTGAAGTTGTGTACAATTATTCATAAGAAGGTCAGGTTTGAGAGCAGGAGTTTCAGTTTTTTTTTTTTCAAGTGGTTCGCGTCGTTTTAATTGAATTTTTATTTTATTTTAAAAAATATAATCTTATTGAATAGTAAGATAAGTTGATTTGGGATATTGAGTGCTTTTAATTAAATTAAGGATTTGGGATATTGGGTGCTTTTAATTAAATTAAGGAGGAGAGGAAACAAAAATTAAAGATAAATTTATGCGTTATATAATGTGATTCATTAGAGCAAAAGTATAGTTATTAACTGTTGTTCAAATTGAAGACCGTATATGTTGTAGAGCCTTGTATGTAAGTAACAAAAAAGTGTTTTGTCTTTCTGCGCACAGGAACGACACCCATACTAAATTTTTCATTTTTTAGGATTGCTATCGAAATTACAAAAAAACAAATTTATGATGTTTGGATTTCTAAGATCAAAATTAAGCGCTTTGATGCTGTTTTTTCTTTTGTTATGGGCTGCCTTAATAATATGACGTTTTCTTAGAACGCAATTAAGTCAATAAAAACTACCTTAAGAAACTTATGCTTGACGTTTGGCGAAAAGATGGCCAAAAATTATCCCCATCGAGATCGCTTCGAAAGCATTAATTGTTCGTGGTTGAATGAAACCCAACACTACCATAAACAATTTTAGATTAAATTCCTTTTTCATTTCATTTATGCGAGGTAGGAAGTCCGACAAAAAGCTTTGAATGAATGAATGAATGCTGTGAAAAAACAATAAGAGAGAAAGTAGAAACCCTTTCAGATTCGTTTAGCGCTAAAAATTGCAACTGCGAATGAAGATTCGGCATCATGGACAAAATGGTTTATATGAATAACCTGAAACTCAATCTTAAGAAAAGTGCAGAAAAGCTTGGTCTTGCTGGTGATTTCTATTTCTAGCAACATAACGATCCCAAGCATACCGCCCACATAGTTCGTGAATGGATACGATACATACTCCACACACTTTAAAAACGCCGTCACAATCTCCCGAATTGAATCCAATAGAACATTTATGGGATGTGCTAGAAAAACGGATTCGGAACACCATATTACCAGCACATCCCAATTAAAAGAGATACTCGCTGATGAATGGAGTAAAATAGAACCGGAAGTGTCTAAGATGTAGATTAAAAACAGTTATTAAGAGCAAAGGTATGACAACTCATTATTAATTTAGGGCCTAGCTTCACGCGATCATTCGTGTTGTGCGTATTATATTTTTTCGGAACTACAGTTTAAAGCCATATCCGAAAGGCAAATTTGGAAGTTCTTCTTGACAGCTATTACTCTCGAGTGTCTGTTAGATATTAACGAGAATTGGTATCGTGAAAAAACTTTTTGGTGTCATATGGGACTCGAACTACGAAGGCCAACGTTCTATCTAACCAGCCATCGCACCCAGAATCTGTGATGAACCGGTGCTTATTTTGTAGCAAAACAATGCACCAATTGTATCTCATCAAGGTACATTCCAATTTGTCTAACCATGCAAACCGTATTCCACCAATTTATTCATACAAAAATTCGCCAAATAATAATGACCTTTAAACGGTTCAGCTTAGAACCCACTGGCATTAACCAATGTACCTACTTAAATCCGCCTTTGTTTTAGTGGAGCACCTATCACCTATCTGCAATCAATGGTTTTCCAAAGAGTTGGAAAACAAACAGATAAAAGGGTTTGACTATAAGTGGGAAGTATTAAGGTCCTACGTTCTCTGTTCAGTTAATGTCAATGCCATTATGCTAAATTATATATTCGCACCGTTTTCAATAAATGTTAGTATAGTTTAGTGCTAATTAAAAATTTATTCGTTTAATTAATGATTTTTCACCATTAGCCATCGGGCGTAATTGTTCATAAGTATAATAAATATAGTCGATGACGTGCAAGGTCACTGAAAACTGGCTAATTGTAATTATTTGTTATTGTTAAAATAAAATACATTCAATAAAATTCATAAAACCGATTTCAGACATATGTGAAAAAAAGGTCAACAGTTAATAAATTACACTTGTTACATATAAACATTTCAGAGATTTAAAGGTCAACTTCTCTCTCTGATACAGCATAATTACCTCGATGAAAATTGTATAGCCTGATTTTACTGGTATGGGGTAATGTCGTTCCCATTAATTAAATGTTGGCCGAAGAATGATGTGGTAAAAGGCATCAAGTGATTTGGCCAATCAACCCCCATTCTCTTAAGTGTTATTTCAGAATTCAATTGGCATCGCCCACTTCTCGGGCTTTGGTATCTTTTTTTATGAGGGCAACCGCCAAGAGGATGAAACACACCGCATAGACAAGTTATCCTAGAAATCCATCCTAGGGTATAAAAGTATATATATTTTTACCATTTAATCGTTTTAAGATGGCTTGCCAAAAGGATTTTCTCCCCATGATTATCCTTCGGCTTCCTCGGTGTCTCTTTATTCAGTGGCTTTTCGGAAAATATTGGTTTTATAGCCGAAATAAATAGAAAGGAAAGGTCCTCCTACACACACTCTCTATACCACTACCTCTATATTAATCTATGTATCTGTATACCAGCATTTTGCTTGTGGTAATCATTTCCAATTAGGAGAAATTCGTCAGTCCAAGCGATAAATAAGTTTGTCTTGTTGGTACTTAATGAGCTCTATATAAGTTTTTGAGCAAAAAGGTGAATGGGTGTTTTTATCTTCTGGTGAAAGGGAGTAAATTGGATTGAAAATCCCTTTCATTATTTTATGGAAGAGATTTGTGAATAGATAACATTTTAAGGATTTTTTTTTCACTTTCAAAGTAATGCTATTGAAATCCGTAAGTAGTCAAAAAGCTTTTCAATGAGTTTCTATTTAATTTTAGCCACATGGAACGTGTGTTATACAGGTTGCTTTCATTTTAAAATTTCGTGAGTTTGGTAACTTTTGAGCATTTTATATACATATGTATACTTTGCATTTGCATAGACTTGGTAGACTTAAATTCCGAAGGGGTTCGACTAGTAAGCACTACGGTACTTCTTACTAGATAGAATAGCCAAATAGAAAAGCAGAATGTGGCAAACCCTCGGATATATACGTCATGTGTGCAAGTAAAGGGAATTTTTATATAAACGATGGAAAAAATAATAGGATGTGCATTCTATATGAACGTTAATGTTGATGAAAAAAAAGCCAAATTCAATTTTTACCGTGACAAATTTTCCAAATATCGAATGGATCCAAAAAAAACCTAGAATTTATTCAATATACAAATTTGTATAATACTAGGAAGAATGACTGAAAATTTGAATGAAATTATTCAAACCAATTCACACATAATTTGTTGTTTTGGAATGTGGGAAAAATTCCTGACAAGCTTTCTAACAAATTCGCTTTTAGTTTCATAAACGAAATAGAAAATGTTGTACATACTTGACTCAAATTGTCCGTAAACCACCCAACTAAAAACTGATTTCTGTATAACTTTCAAAGTATTTGTCTGATTAAAATGAAAAATTTAAAGGAAATGGAACATATTCTTGTCTTTAAACATTTTTTTAAAAAATTTACTTGAAAACTGCATTAAATTAGCTAAATAAACTTAATTTTTTTATGTCAAAATGAATTGCGGACGTTGTAGAGTAATAATTCCCTTACAACCATGAATGAATGCTTGGGATCGTTATCATGGGCGAAGAAATAGTTCGCTTGTAGTCCCAATTTACGAACAGAACTTGCCCTGTTATTTTTTAAAATATTTAAATACAGTGTGACCTCAATAAAAACAACCCTCGATACGTGCAACTCCTTGAATTTTTTTTTCCTCTTTTGCCCGGATGGCATCGACACTGCTACCTGAAAGGTCTATTGTACCCAGGGGTTGGAGTTAATCCAAAAGATGTACTACCTCCATTATAAAAGTAAGTTAGTCTTTGGTAATGGATCTTTTTAGTTCCACTGAAGAAAGTATCTCCTTGTGCAGAATACGTTTCCTTAGCCAGTTTTATCTTCCTCGAGGCAGAATCGACAATCCGTAACCTGGCACAGATTCATCTTGTAAAGGTGGTATCTCAGGCCGAAATGGCAAGTAAGGAAGCTTGATAGCTTCCTAATGCCTTCCATATCTAAGTTAAGGAGTAAGGCTTTATTAATCGCTTGGATTGTCTTAGACCAAGAACATTTTCCCAGTGGTCAAGAAGAAGTTGGTGTTCCCAGTCCTAAGGCAGTAGCCCAATTAACTGCAATATGGTTCTGATCCTATGAACGCGGATTCCGATCCAGCCCTAACTGGATTTTGGGTATTAGGTCGGCGCATATCTCAATGGCATGGACTTCTGCCTGATTACTATTGTAGAGACCCGGCTTGCCTGTTCATCCAAATACATAACAATTTCGTACAATCTCGGCTTCCAGTTACCGATGTCATCTTCACTAAGTTCTCTAAACCACCCTGTACTTATTTGTACAGTTTTCAGAACTGTTTTACGGGGCAAATGGTTAATTCGCACATCTACAGCTGCGAGTATGTACTAATCTACTCGAATTGGAAAAAACGGCGATAACCCAGTTTTAAGCATCAGAAACGTAATTAGGTGTAGTCGACGAAAGACGGAATACTCTTCTCCCAAACAAAATGGACTAGGATGGGCTACGTGTGAGCTATACAGGGTGTCCCGGTTAAGAGGTATAATCCTTTAACTGGAGATTCCTGAAGTTCCGAAGTCCTCTCGGGGAGTGCTAGGATTTAACTCGCTGCTAATGATGGGTCTCCTGCCATTAAAATTTCGTATACGTTTGAAGAACTGCGCCGACTTCCTACAGTGCACCAGTTTCAGTGTCACTAAATCAAAATGCCTTCAGTATGCACAAGTTCTTGAACTTGTTCTTGCGATTGCTATAGGTATTGTTAGAAAAATTAGGATTAGAATAAGATTGACGATTATGTTGTTCGGTATGCTCAATGCATTATGGCCTTCCATCACACGAATTAGTGTTAAAGACAAACACAGCTGTTATGCTCATTAGAAGTTTAAATGGTAAAGAAGCTCTTATAAATGGGGCGAGAATGATCTCAACTCAATTGATTCAATTTAATATTACTTCAAAACCTATCGAATCCGGAAAAAACAACAGTTCTTATTCGGAGGATATCTTTAACACCATCAGATCCGACGATCCCGTTCAATATTACCCGAAAACAGCTCCCCACTAAAATTGCCTTGCTATGACCATTAGTAAATCTCGTACTTGCCCAAATTCGTGTTTTCGCATGGAGAAATGTATTCAACTTTCTCAAGAATAAAATGTTTTTCTAATATTGATTGTCAAGAAACGCTGTATGATACTTGATGTGGTATGGTATGTTTGTGATATTTTTCATACAAATAAACACGGTTCACTAACAGCTTTAACCCTTCACATGGATCTAGGAGAAAACGCGAAAGCTCTCGCACAGGTATGATAGTATGTATTTATAAAATTCAACATAGGACCCATTATTTCAATTAAAACGTTTTCGAAATGTATATTCCTAATTTACGTAATAATAATTTGTTAAAGTGATGGCAATATAATATTCTCCTAGGTATATACATACATACTTATTACAAACAAAACTTTCTTATCAGGGTTAGGTTTCTTGTAATTTCCTCTGGTTACTCAGGAAAACTATTACCATCGTCTCTCTAAATTAAATTGAAATTTGCCTTCCAGGATTCAGTATTCACTGCCTTCTCCTTTATATGTCCCTCTAAAATCAAATAATCTCTGGGACTAAGGAAGTTGAATCTCCAAAAGGCATGTTTGTGTACGCACAAAACATTACCGTATGTTGGGCGTACATATAAACATGTATAAACATTTCCAAGTTCTCAATCACTTCATACAGTATTGAGCATATACTGTTCAAAATATTAGGAGTAATACTATTGTTATGAATTCATTGATATACACATGCTTACGTAGTTATGGTCACGTACGAATATTAGTACGGTTAATTAAGCTGTCAGCTTTCACATCGATAATTTTAATAAGGGAAGATTGGAAAAATTCAAATACGAGTATATGTAATTTTATATATGTACATATAGGTATATTGTGCCTAATTTATGGCAAATAAAACATATCGGTGAACTTTTACGCTTCCTTGGAGGTTTTTTTATATTTACTAAGCTTAAACCTCTCAAGAATGCAGGTAGGTACATATCGATGGTCCGGAAAAAAAACGTCATAAGTCGAAAAATTGCTTTCCTCGCTAGAAAAACAACACAAGTTAAGTTTATGTTGAGACCACTAGAAAGCAGATGTCCTTGATTTGCTTGCAATTGTTGTGCTTCATCCTTCTTAAAAAAAAAACTCGTACGAAATGTCGCGAAAAACGATTTCGTTTTAAGTTTTCTTTACAAAGAAAAGTGACACATTTAAAAATATGACGTTTTTCGTGTTAACAAATTCCCCAGATGGTACCCGCCATGTTCGATGTTTTGACACAATTTGAGTTATGTCATTCAAAACGTCACAAGTCAAAGTTTCCTGACTAACTATTTTTGGTTTGGACAGCATGTGGTTCATGTGGATGGTGATCGCACACAGCACGTGCGACCGTAGATATTCTGCAGCAAGCGCTTCGTAGCCGCTTGATCATAGCTAATTACATTGTCGTGTAAGATCGCCCATTTGACCCATTCTTTTTGTTTTTTTCTGTGGGTACTAACCACGTGCATACAGAATTAATACTCGAAAAAAATTCACCATGATTCCCTGTGACAAAACGCCTGTAAAACACCACAATGGAATTATGTGTGGCGTTTTTATATTATTGAACTGTATTTGGCGTTGAACGCTTTGTGGAACCTATTGTTTGGCGACAAATGTTAAATCTGAAAATTAGCCTCTGTATATCAGATTTTAAATGACATTTATATTTCCAATTACTTCGCATTACTTTTTTAATCCGTCCAACGGATTAAATTTTCTTCTTATACTTCTTATGCGATTGAGGTTTTTTGTGCATATCTTCGTCTTCGTTGCTACTCAAAAATATTGCAATACTATTAATTTTTATTTGTTCAACTTATATTTTCAAATCTTTGTTTTGAATAGTTCTGAAATAACTCTTGAAAAACTAAACGCCTTAAACAACGACAATCGGCGTTTTAGTAAAATGTTAGATGGAATAAGGGTGATTCCTTTTCCTTGCATTTAAAATGACTGCCTTCGGCCGCCTTGATCGCATTCTCATCTGCAAATCTCTAAAGAGTGTCGCAGTTAGTGCTATCACTAACGCTATCACTTGTTTTTGAGTGACTCTCCAAGTTATTCTACGAGCGAGAACGTTTGCCAACCCTCCCCATTCCTGTTGAACGTATATTCATTACCGCTATTTAAAACCACTACGTCCAAGATAGTTAAGGTCTTCAGTAGTACATACATATGTATATACATATATATTGGTAAGTTTCTTCTACAAAATATAAAGAAGGAAAACTATTTTAAGGTACATGATGCCATTTTTAAGTACTTCCATGTTTCCTTTCTCCTCGGTCATTGATTTTCTATCTTTTACTTACAGCATAAGCTAACTAATCGTCTATGACACGTGTTCCAGAAAAGTTACCACATGCCTTTGCCTTGGAACTTTTATTATAAAAGACCAAATGGTGTAAGCACATAGGAAAAGTTTATTTTTTTTGCTTACCCCAGTAAATCCACTTAATTGACTTTTAATAAAGACACGCTGGGAGTGATATACTTTAGAAAACTTCTTCAACCCCAGTAAATTGATAACCTCACTTCAAGTTTTCTATATAAATTCTTTGACTCTAATTTTGAAAAAAAAAAAAAAAAAAATTACAGACATTCCACATGAAACTGTAATGAAGGCTTTCCCGGTGCCTTATCGTTACCAGATAGTCTCATAAATCATCGTTTATCTAAGTTATGTCTGAAGCTTCCATCTTACAAGTATTTCCACAAATAAACTTATTACATTTTAAGAACGTTTTTTTCCTGCCGATTTTTTTTTTTTTTGCCGAATTTATTTGTTCTACTTTTTTCCGGAAGAAATAAATAGAAATTGTTTTTTTCTTTGTTGTTGTTTTGTTTTGTCTTTGAATAGAACATATGATGGTTACCATTGTCTTAAAGTCGTGTGGAGGCAAGGCACATTAAAGACAGCTCCTGCGAGTACACCACAAGGCCAACAACCTTCCAGCATGGTTTTCTTATTTTGTATTTAACTTTTCGCTTTTTTGGCATATACAAGCGAAATCCTATGTTGTAAATTTTCGGCGATAACAAGCCTAGAACGAGAAAACAGGCTGGCATGGTGGAAGGAAAAGAAAGTCAAGCAAAGCGAAAGCAATTTTCTTTAAGCGATGGAAATTCTTGTTGAAATATTTACACTTTATTATGATTCGCGCGAGTAAGAAAAGTTTTTATTTCGCTGCTTTGCACGCTTCAGTCTGACAAATTTTCAAAGTTTTTGACAGTTTTATGGTTTGGGTGTGTGTGTGTGTTTGTTTCTAGGCAAACATTGCTTTAAGTTATCAGTGTGCAGTGGGGAGGGGGACGTAAGAAGAGTAAGACAACATTTTTATGTTGATAGTGTTGACAGGGGTTTAACTCATGCAGAGAAGTTTCGAGGACATGTGTAAGAAAAAAGGATATAATGTTCATTACTTTACTTCTTACGTAGAGAACTTTTTACTGATAAATCAGATTGAATTTCACAGCCGGGGTTTTTTAACTTAAGATGGAGAGAATTAGCCCTTTACAAGAATCACTAAATAAGTGAAGGATTCGATCTGCTTACTCAGCCTTTGAACGCATGTAGTGGTAGTAGAAATAGGAATAGCAATAGTATATTTCTCTGTTTACTTTCTTAAAAAAAAAAAAATTACAATACATTAAACTTGACAGATAACGTCTACTGGTGGAAAGAGTGACCAATTAAATTAGTTAAATATACTTATGCAGTGCCTTCCAGCTACCTCCAGTTTCTCTATTGAGTATGTACTAATTTGTGCATGCTGCATATTTTTTTTTGGATTTGGTTCTTTCCTAATGTGTCTAACGTATTGCTGATAATAACTTTCCAAGTGTCTTCGTGAAAGTGCAAATTTGTCCAACTTATTCCATCATGTTTCCCCATTTCATTCCATTCTACACTAATTCTAAATACTACTAAACCTAGAAACAGAGATCCGTTTTAAAACCGCTGCAGAGATTAGAACAGACATCGAAGAAAACGCCAACTTGCGAATCAGTGTAGAAACTGTACCAAGCACACTAAGGTGTTTGGCAAAGGTGTAGTGGCCCGTAAGAACGCCAGTTATTTGTCTACAGTTGGGACTCAACATTGTTGATGAAAAGATCAGACGATAGTATGAAATCCAAAAGTCGATCTCTTCGAACATTGCATTTGTTGCTGCCCCAAATAGAGTTTTGTAAATTCGCATCGCAGCATAAGACTAGACCAGTCTTTCTGATCTCACAATATTCAATGAGCTCAGTCACCATCCTTGGTGGGGAAGTTTGAACCGAGTCATAGGGGAAATAAGCAAACGTAACGACGAAGGTTTCCCATTTACCACCTGTTTCGTAGCTTATGGTTGCAGCGACCAAGCCTTGCAAACCAAGAGAAATAAGTTCACGGGCAATAACTTCGTCGTTGATCATGGTTCTGTATTGCTCAGCAGTCACAGTAACAATGTTCGTGCGTTACACGCGAAGTTTCAGTACACAAGAAGCGATAATTTTGCGTATTCACGTATCCGCATAGGTGGATGGATCCTTTGCTCATGATAATTTCCAATGAAAAACGTAGATAGGTCTAGGCCTTCATGCATATTTCTCAATTTTATATGCGAAGCATTTTACTGCTTCATCCCTGTGAAGGTAATTATTCTTTATGTACCACGGTGCATATATAATACATATATGTATCTTCTGAATTTTATTTCCAATTCATTTTTTTCTCCTTAACTTATATCATTCCAACGTATTCTGCTGTGTTCGTGAATTGCATTATATTTTAGGTGTCAGTCTTCTGTTAGTGAAGTGAATACTGTATGTGCACTCATTTGCTTTCATTAAACTTTATTCGCCATTTTATTGTCTAATTATAAATTTTGTTTACAGTATATGAATTGATTCTAAATTTTTCTTTCCTACCGGTAGGATTGCAGTGTGATATTTCAAATGTGCAATGGGAAACCATCAGTATATAGGAGATACAAAATGGAGCCCAGCACACAAACTTATGAAATTTCCATTCAAAAGATTGATAAGTCTGTAAGCATAAATATGCACGTGAAAGCGCATTTCGCTTAAATGGAGCCTTATCCAACCGACATGCATGTATACTATTAATTCATTCATATGGAGTATCCTAGCGGCAGCTCGAAAATATATAGGTAGCTTAGGTAAATAAGTAGATATGCATGTGTAAAGAAAAAACATTGCACAAGGACGCTGTAGTTGTGGTGATGGACACGAAACAAAAATGAGGCTATCAGTTAAAAAACTTTGGAAAGGGAGATGGATTGCCAATCCATCAGTGAAAGAACTTGAAATTATTAGAACGGTCATATGAGACGGCGACAAAGGAAAACGTAATGCCATACTATGATGGATGAAGAAGCAGAGAAATCCAGAGTACCATTGAATGACATGCAGCTTTTGACTACAAACTGATCAGATGTCGTGGCTTCTACAATGCCTTTACTCTCAGGGGCGAGTAATGCTATCGAAAGAGGAATGGTAAAACAAACAAATGAGAAGAAGTGTGCAAACTCGTTAACTGATTGAAGTACTTTGAAAGATAAAAAAAATGTACCATTGCAATTAAACTTCGGTGATGGAAAACGTATCTGAATTCAACTTTTTCGTACGGTGGGCTTCACGAGGATAGTGAACGATACATACGGCTATTGCTTACTGGCCTCCAATGATCCAATAAAGAAACGTTTGTGTTTTCATTCCTATGAAACTGTGCTCCCATAGCAAATGGGGGTTGGTTTTTCTGCCACCGAAACCCGTAGTAGACACGATTTTTTTTAAGTTGTTTCTATCTTCTCGTATATGGATGGTCCATCTTGGGCATGGTCCATATAAGGCATCACAAATGGACAAAATTCGCCTTCTGATGCTTAACAAGGGGAGTTGCTTCAAAGTGAAGGCCATAGCTAGAGTTTTGGTATCAGGCAGTACCTTTCAGTTGAAAAGCGAAAGTTGAATCAGAAGCCTAACTTTCGGGGTCGATTTTTCAAGAAGAAAGATTGTTATTTCGGCAAACACGTAAAACTCAAACATCGGTCTAGCGGTTTCGGAAATATTTGTTTCTTCACTGGACTGCTTCATGTCGCCAGCAAAATTTTAAGATAATTGAGTAGTTAGTTAATAACCCTCGTGGAGCTAGGGCGTTTTCAACACTTTGCCTAGGGCGGCCCGCTCTTTTTCCAGACCAATCCACTTCCATTTCGGTCGCCGTATGGTGATGTCTATTGGCTCTTGACTTGATCTCGTGTAGCGGTCCGTTTCAAATGCGATGTGGGTGTAAAGCCCTCATTTTGATGTGAATTCATCTATTTATGAAGGTCTGCAGCTTACGAGTGACTAAGGCGGTTACTTTCTCGTATAGAAATACTAATTCTATATTGGGGTGAAACAGTCCCTTTCAGCTACTAGATGATTCCATTACTCTGGAAAATTCTCAGTTTCACATGTGCTATGAGTGGAATCAATAGCTCTGTCGATTTACTTGGCGCTGCTTCGAAAAATTTCATCAGTACCCCCTGACTTGTTCCTCTTTAGGGCACTTAATCGTGTCTAAAATCCCTATATTCCTATGAGGTCTTGTGGATATGAGAGAATTTTGTGCTTCGGAAAACTTATTCAAATTCGGTACCATTGAACTGTCGTCCATTTCATTTAGCACTGTTCCGAAGTGCTACTTCCATCTCCTAAGCGGGTCCTTATTTACTTGTCAATACATACAACACATTCTACAGCACTGGACATTCTGTTTCATTGTCGACATTTTCAGTAAGCAGCTGGAAGTTAGATGTCGAATCATTTATATACCGCCGCGACGGTTTAAAAACCAACGATGGTTAAACTCTCCTTCTGTTCTTCAAATCACTGCAGCGTATTTCAGGCGGAAATAATGATATTACCTTGGTTAAGGAAATACGGAAAAAGAAAGGTATCCGCATATTTTCAAATAGTCATGCAGCAAATTAGTAGAACCGATCTCTCTAAGTTCATTAGCAGTTCTCATAGAGATAGCGGATCAGTTTAATATTTTACTTCTATTGGATGCCACGGTATAGGGATATTCTGGAGAAATAAAAAGCTGTATATCCAAGACGTGACAAAATATATTTGGCCGAAGTTGTATCTAAAAGCTGTAAGAAAGCCGATTGCATATTGTGATATGTGACATCACTAGACACTGCCTAATAGGCAAGCATGCAACATGGCTTGCCGTATATACGAAAGATTTTTATAGAAGTTGTATGGAGAAAAAGAAAAGGAAACTAATCATGTTCTTTGTACCTGCCCAGTTCTCTCCACAAAAGGCAGCTTCACTTAGCTTTCTATTGTAAATATCTTTACGAGCTGATAAATACATATATTACGAGCCTTTTACGCTTCATCAGAAGCTCACATTGGTCTAAAGAATAAGCAGGGGAAATTTCTACCATTTTCTTAGACTAAACTAAATCTTCTCAGATGTTACTATTGATCGATCATAAATTGTACTTCAGATTATGTTTTTATGTATGTTTGGGAAAAGTAAAAGATTTTTATCCGGTAAAGTCTACCATCCCACACGTGTGGTTGGTTGTGGCGGAAAATATAAAATCATCTACGAGGCAAAAGCCCCACGTGTCGCACGTTTGGGCCACTTTCTTTTACCAATTCATACACCACTGAAATTTTTAGTGCATGCATACATAGATGAAAGTAAAAACGTAAATAAGGAGCCATAATATTTTGTTATGGCATTGTGATGTCCTTTGATGTTTATTATACTATTTGCCTTTTTCCGGTCGGTTGTTTTCTCGTTTCCATGGAAGTATATACATACATACATACATACATCTATGCTTCCCTTTTTCTTCTTGTTGCTAAAGTTTGACTCTATACCTTTACTACATTTAAAATACATATGAGTTGTGTAGAATAAATGAAATTTGATATCACAGTCAATAACGTGTTGAAATAATGGAATTTTTTTTATACCTTACTAACTCCGTTCCGCCTAAAATTGATTAAATTATTAATGTTCCTTTCGTCGAGCCTCTCTATTGAAAGAATGAAACTGGAGATGTGGCAGCACACCATCAACGGTCCGCAGGTTCCCGAACGAAGTTGGACCTGTGCATTGACCAAAAGCAATCGCAGATAGAAGCAGCCGTCATTTTTCGGATGAACATACATAAATGCAAACAAGCGCATCAGTTGAATACAGATCTGCGTATCCGGCAACAGCTTGCCCTTGTTTTCGGCGTTGGAGTTTTTTGGACGACGCTTTCCAAGTGTAATAGCGAGGCATTTGCGAGTAGAGCAGCGTTCTGGTCTGGTGATCGCCGCCGATACAATGGGTATGGGTCGTTGCCAGTGATTATATCTTCCAGGAGTGAATGTGGATATCGCTTAGAACATTTAGTTCCGACCATGTATGGCGAATCCTACGACTTCATACAATTCCGGATCGGCTTCTAATTTCGGCGCTAATGATTGAATCGACTTTTTTTTTTTTTTTTTTTTTTCCTCTTGTACAACCCTTGCCCGCATGGCATCGACACTGCGACCTAAAAGATCTATTGTATCGAGGGGTTGGAGTTAATCCAAGAGACGTACTACCTCCCTTATGAAGGCAAGTACATCCTTGGTAGCGGATCCCTTGAGTTCCACTGAAGTAAGTATCTCCCTGTGGAGAGTACGTAACCTTAACCAATGTAGTGCCGGGCATTCGCAAAGAATGTGTTCGGATGTCTCATCTTCCTCGAGGCAGAATCGACAATCCTTGTCCTGGCAAATATCCATTTTGTTAAGGTGGTATCTCAGGCCGTAGTGGCCAGTTAGGAAGCCCGTCAGCTTCCTAATGCTTTCCTTATCTAGGTTAAGGATTTCCTTATAGGAGTAAGGTTTAATTAAACGTTTGGATTGTCTCAGACCAGGGACATTTTCCCAGTGGTTTAGACGAAGTTGATTTTCCCATTCGTTTAATTGTCCTAAGGCAGAAGCCCAGTTGACTCTGCAAAACGGTTCTGGTCCTAAGAACACGGATTCTGATCCAGCCCTTGCTAGTTCATCCGCCGATTCGTTGCCTGCAATACCCTGGTGACCAGGTACCCATCCAAGTTTGACCTTGTTGTATCTGGCGAGGGCCTGTAGGGCATCGTGGCAGCATTTAACTGTCATAGAGTCCATCATGTTGGAAGACAGTGCTTGTAATGCTGCTTGGCTATCCGAAAGGATAATAATTCTGGCGCCTTTAATACCTTTTCTGGATATTAAGTCGGCGCAGATCTCAATGGCATGTACTTCTGCCTGGAATACCGAGGGACATCTTCCCATGGGTATCGACAGTTTGGTGTTGGGTCCAAAGACACCAGCCCCAACTCCACATTCCATTTTCGATCCATCAGTGTACCAGATCAGACTTCTAGGGTCCCGTGCCAGAGCCCCATTGGCCCATTTAGCACGGTCTGGAATTTCTACCTCATATAGTTTCCCAAAACTGTATTCCCTAACCATAATGTCTGGGATGGACAGAAACATTTCTATATTTGGGATTGAGTTAAGTATTTTCAGGTGTCCCACGTGGCCATCTGTTTTATACTTAAGTTCGAGCTGCAGTTTGATAGCGCATCTAGCAGCCGTCTTCCTAATGAAGATGTGTAGGGGTGTAAGTCCAATTAAAGCCTCAAGTGCTAAAGTTGGGCAGGTGCGCATTGCACCTGTAATACCTAGGCAGGCAATACGCTGTAGTTTCTGGAGCTTATTAGCCGTTGATTGTTCGAGGGTTTTAGGCCACCAGACAACAGCAGCGTACGTAATGATAGGTCTAACCATCATGATATAAAGCCAGTATATCATTTTGGGGTTAAGCCCCCAAGTTCTGCCATAGAGGCGCCTACTGGCCCATATGGCTCTAGTGGCACGCTCTATGGCTGACTTGATGTGAGAGTTCCAATTGAGTTTCCTATCTAGGATAATACCGAGGTATTTGACTTCATTGGAATAAGGCAAAGTGGTGTCTTTTAAGGTGACAGGTTCAAAATTAACCAGTCTCCTTCTAGTAAAAGGCACTAGAATAGTTTTGCTGGGATTAATAGATAATCCTTCAGAAGTGCACCATTCTAAGACGTGAAGCAATGCGTTCTGCATGCCTCTAGTAATGGTTGCGTTAAGCTTGCCACTACAAATTATCGCCAGGTCATCTGCATAACCAATGGCGCTAAAGCCAAGTCTGTGGAGACTGACTAAAAGATCGTCAATGACCAGTGTCCATAATAAGGGAGAAAGTACCCCACCTTGGGGGCAGCCTTTGACCGCCGTTACGGACACCGACACGCCACCAGAGGAGGCGGTTATGATTCGACTTTCTAGCATTGCTCTGACCCATTGGTTGGTCGAATCTTCGATACCTTTACGACTGATTGCCCTAGCTATCGAGTCGTATCCGGTATTATCGAAAGCACCCTCAATGTCTAAAAAGGCACATAGGGCAATTTCCTTGGTTTGAAATGCTTCTTCTACCTTTTTGACGAGATAGTGAAGAGCACTCTCAGTGGATTTGCCTTTTCTGTACGCGTATTGACTAGAGTGTAGAGGATTAGATATTTCTATCTGGCCTCTAATATGAACATCGATAAGTCTTTCCATAGTTTTAAGAACAAATGATGTTAGACTGATAGGTCTATATGATTTAGGCAGTTCACTAGGCCTATTGCCACTCTTGGGGATGAAGATCACATTCACCTGTCTCCAGGTGAATGGGATGTAACCCCAGTTGTAACTAGCTCTAAATAAAGCGATAACTGCCGGCAGTATGACGTCGATAACCCTTTGAATAAGGGCTGGGAATATGCCGTCACCACCGGGGGCTTTGAAAGGTTTGAAAGAGCCGATTGCCCATCTTACCTTATCTGGACTGAAGATTTTGCCAGATAGACTGTTAACTCTGCTGGCTATGGAGACCCTAAGGTCAGTGTCGTTAGAGTTATCATGATTTTCATGGATAGTCGAACCGGGGAAGTGCACCTGAAGTAGGGTGTTAATCGTATCCGTTCGGTCCAACGTGTAGGTACCATCAGTTTTCTTTAGTAAACCCACACAGTTTGTATGATCTTTATCAAGAGCTTTGTGGATACGTGCCGCTACAGGCATGTCAGTAATGTCTTCGCAGCATCTTCTCCATGCAGCTCGTTTTGATCTTCTCAATTCTAAATTGAATTCTGTGAGAGCGAACCTGTATTCGTCCCACATTTTTGTGCGTTTGGCTCGATTAAAGAGTTTCCTAGCCTTCTTCCGGAGTTTAGCAAGCTGGTCATTCCACCAGGGAACCTTTCGTTTACTCGGGCTGGTTTTACTGATACAACTACTGTGGTATGAAGTTAGCAACACTTTATTCAGCTGGTATGCTGCTTCATCAATGTCCCACGTGGACTCAATTGGTGAGACAAGCATATCCATTTTAGAGAGGACTAGCTCCCGATACATAATCCAGTCCGTCGACTTGGGATCGTATCTAATTGGGGCCTGTGTCAGTTGGCCGGGTATGTCAAACCTAATATGCTGATGGTCAGACATCGAGGCTTCATCTGACACATGCCAATTTATGACAAAATTAGAGATAAATGGACTGGCGAGAGTGAGATCAAGTACCACCTCTCGAATGGCATTTATAAAGGTTGGTTTAGACCCTTTGTTGAGGACATCTACATGGTTACTAACAAGATAATTTAACAAACACTCACCTCTTTTGTTGTCGTCGCTACTACCCCATACCATGTTGTGAGCATTGGCATCGCAGCCAATGATGTAGTGTAGGTTACTACGTTTGCAGTAGCTGATGAGCGCTTGGACCTCCAATGGCGGTATATTGTCGTCATCACCAGGGAAATACGCCGAGGCACACACGATGTTCTGAGTGCCTCTCTCGGTCGGGACTTCTGTTAGTAGGGCTACTAGGTCTTTTGTTATAAATTCTGGAATGGGAAGAAAGTTTATATTATGGTCGATTAAGCAGGCCGCCCTTGGCACTTGCTCATCGTGTTTATAAATTAGCTTACCTACCCCATTCCCGAGACCCTTGATGTGTCCGCGAATAACCCAAGGTTCTTGTAACAGTCCTAGGGCTATCTTTTCATCGGCGAACCGCTTGCTAAGGGTAGCGGACGCGCCCTTAGCATGATGCAGGTTCGCCTGTAACACCTTGAAGGTGCTAATCATGGCTGATTAGATTTTGCTTGCCGGAGTAGTTGGGCTTTTTTAGGGCCTTTCTTACTGCGGCAGGCGGCTTGTCCAGGACGACCTGCTGTTCTGTGCCTGACTTCAGCCGTATTTAGAGGATTTCCGGCCACGTTGCCAGTTGTCCGGGTTTGTGTACCCTTCTTTTGCAGCTTAGGGCGGACCGACGAAGCGGTGGCCGTAGCCTTAGTGCCGCTCCCAGAACCCCCCGCAGTAGCATGCCCAACGGCATTACTACTGCCTATAGAGGCTGAGTGGGTGCGATCCACAGGAACAGACACCGCTGTCGTCTTACCGCCACCAGAGCTAGATGGCCCAGAGGCACAGCTAGTTGAGGTAGGCTGACTTGAATCCTTACAATCGGACACATTTCCGGTGCAAGGTTGAGTGCTGGCTGCCTCTTCCTCTAAAGGGGTACCGCTGTCAGATGTGGGAACCTTATCGGTGCTCTTAAGGATAATTTTTATCTGACCCCAGCGGTAGTTGACCTTCCCCTTGAGTTCGAGGAGCTTAGCCATGGAATTGTCGTCTATGCCTAGCACAAGGTGAAGGAGTGCACCTTCCTTCCCTCTCTGGATGACTTTCCACGTATTGGCCTTAAGGTTGGCATTTTGAGATACGAGGGTGGCAAGCACTTTCTCGTTTGAGAGATTCAGACTTTGTGGAAAGAATCCACGGACGATGTGTGTTTTTGGGAATGAACCCTCTTCCACCAACATCAGGTCCAGACCACATTTAGTGCTGATCCTCTCAAAGTTGGAGCGCATCCACCCTGCTGTATCATTGTCTCCACAGACAAAAATTAGCCACCCCGATCTTAGGTGTGACCCTGAGAACTTAGGCCACACGCCACAGTTACTCAATTCGATCGAGGTGTCTATAACTGCCTCTTGTACGAGAGCCATTTGCTCTGTTGAGAGGGGATGGTTGGTCAAGTCGGTCGGAACGATCCCTAACCTGACAAGGCTAGCCACCTGGCTAAAGGTGGGAACATCAGGTAGGGGACCACTCTTGATCTTCTTGGCGGCCGATGAAGGGGGAGTTTGATCTTCGGATCTGACTCGCTTCATGTCTGGCCTGTCTTTGTCAGCGGATTTGGCCAGGATGAGAGCACTTTCTCTGTCCATTCCTCTCCGCAGGGCGCTTTTAAAGCGTCTGTTTTGGAAGCTATTCAGCTTCACAAAACCACTCTGTTGTATTTGCAGCCCGCTAAAACTCTTCCCGATGGAGGAGCAACCCGATTTCTCGGTAATCACGCTGCAGGTGTCAACAAGTGTGGACGCGTCGGAATCAGAGGTGTACGATTCCGCTGCTGCTTTATCGTCACAGCAATCCGTACGATCGGAAGGGGCCCACTTGGCCAGACCTTCTGAATCGGATGTAGGGTTCGGTTGCCCGATGGCGGACCGAGAAGTAGAGGCCGTTATGTGCTCTGAGGCACTATTAATGTCGACCGTCGAGAGCCCAGTGGCTACCCGATTGGGGAGTGCCTCTGGTTGCCCAACGGCAACGCCAGAGGTTGATGCGCTTATAGAGCCATCAGTCTGTAAATTTAAATTTTTTTGAGATATAATGATTCCCACGAGTATCCGGGAAAGAAGAGTCACCCATGTCGGAGCCCGGTACGGCACGGGAAGGCATTGGTTAAAACCGAAGGCAGCCTGGTATTCGGAGTCCGCATACTAGCGACTAAGCACTCTCTTAGCCACGCATCCCTGGCGTATGCTGTTTCACCTTGGATTAGAGATTTATTCTAGAGGTTTACTCCTGAATCGACTTGGTCCGGTCGGATTTTCTCAATCAACCAAAGCAGAATGTGGGCATGCGGCAATCTTCTGCCGAGTACATCCAGCAGCAATGAAGTCCATGATCGTTTTGAGTTTTTGTTTCAAAACTCGTGCTGTGATGTCGTGACGGTCTCTCAAAGTTTGCTCGGGAAGTAAGAGCTTCTGGCCATTTCAGATTGCAGGTGAACGTGATGAATAAGTCGGGGCGTCTGTAATGCCGCACATACATATGTCATTGCGTCCTACGCATATTAGTGCATATGCCTCGGGCTTCCAACATACTTATGTATGTACATATGTCGCTTGGAGAATTGTCAACCGGCCGATGTTTACTGCTGCTGCATCTCCATCCAAATTGATGGCATCTCTCAAGTGGATGTACTCTCCGAACGCCTTCCCAAAACATTAGCGGATATTGTAATGCGCCGTATGACCGGTGGGTCTCATTCATCTTCATTCAATTGCGGCAACAGAGCTCCTGCACGATTGTGGATTTGGATATATGGAAAATTTCGTCTGATGACATTACCTTAAAAGTGGGACTGTAACCACATTCTTGGATAACAGTGGCTCCCAATTACGTCATTTGGAAGCAGCCGTTGTATTGTTGGGTGTTTGCGAGGAAATGGCGTGATTCCGACTTTACCCAACGTATGAAAACAGATTAGAAATGACACTTCAGTTGTAGCCAGAGGACTTCACCCCTCGTGTACTAAGGAAGAAGTTATGAAGTACCTTTAGGCCGAAGGCTTTCAAATTCTTGACGCCGCCGCTGATATTATCGACAAGGAGAAGAACCCGAAATCACAACGAATGAAAAAGAATCCGTTAATCGTGCTTACAAATCGGCTGATAAACAAAATAAACGTGCTAAAAAAAAGGGGGAAGAGCAGATCCTTTGAACACTGGCCTACAATCATATGCTCCAGCGGCGATGACGGATAATTGAACATGCATACACATACGTATGTATAACTCACGAGTGGTTAAAGCAAAACAATCAACACAAAAGAGTTTAAACCTTAAAGTAAGGATTCACGCTTAAGCTGCGACATTGGAAGGCGGTGACAACATTATTTAAAAAAATAATGTATCTCACTTTTCCATAGTTCTTGAAAAATTTGAAGAGCCAAGCAAAACAAACAAACTCATTTTCGAGAAACTAATTACAGTTGAAAACAATATTCGTGGCATACGCATTTTAACAATAATGCAAACAATAATATATAAGCTTTAGATTCTTACTTGGAACATCACCGAGGTCATACAAAGTCTCCGAAGACTTGGAAATATCTACATATGTACATATGTATATACATATGTATATCGAAAAAATATGTGCATATGTATAAATAATATCAGTGGCAATGCAAGTAAACACGGTACGCGTAAAAAATAAAATTGTTTCTTTCAGCAATTCATCTACTTATATATGTACATAAATACACATATAAGTACCTATATTGCCCACTGTGATGCAGACTTGAAGAAGGTGATTTTACAAATATTTTTAACTTCCGTAGATCAAATGTAATTAAAATGTGACTTCGCGACTTCAACGGGGTTCAAGATGCGTCTGTCAAAAAGGTAGAATAATTTATCATGTTTTGTATTTGCGACTTTTACTCGGCGGGTAAGCCAACACACTGGCCAACTAAGAGAAACAACGTAGCAGATCTGATCGATTTGGGAGTTATTTCAGGAATATCTGGTAACCGTAGAAAGTTTGAAGGAAGCTTTGGTCTCTTCTGATCATTCTCCAATCGAAATGACGATAAGCGAAGCTCTTATTAAAACGGTAGCATCAGCTAAATTGACTAGCGTGAAAACTAATTGAGATGATTTCAAAAATATATTTAAGTAAATATTGAGCTGAGAGCATCACGTCCTTTAAACTCGTTGAAATCTTACAGAAAACGTGGCCGAGTTTCGTTCAAATATACATATGTATGTATCTACCGGAAATAAAAGATATGACAAAGAGAAAAAGATGAGCGCGTGATAAATGCCAATAAGCTCGGGCTCTGCAACACAATTATAAAGCGTTTACTAAAAAAAAAAAAAACGATTAACAATTCTTAAAATCGTGGAACACGAACATACCTTGAACATTTATAGGAAAAACATTTTTTCAAGTGTAATTCTCTTGACATTTCTCAAACTTTTTAAAAGGTCTGGCATGAAGGCTTTAAGTTCAAATTAGATCAAGTTTTCCCCGAGCAATTTAAATATCTTGAAGACCTATACCCTGTTCAGATGGTTACTCATGAGTGCGCTATGTCGGTGGTTTTTGGGTGAGAAGAGTGAGAAGTACAGGTAAGGCGGCAGTCACGAAAAAAAAAAAAAAAAATAATCGGGGGTAACAGTCTCGTTCCACACCCAAAATGTTCCGTTTCTATTCCACTTTGTCATAATTGGTTTGATCGTGGAGTAGAAAGGATCGCGGATGAAAATGAATACATATTTGGATAAGAGAGCAAATGGAAGCGCTCATTTGCATACACGAGGATTATGATATTTTGTATACTTTCAAACATGAAGATTGTGTTAATAGAATAGAACAAAGAGAGGAGGGAAATTAAATTAAATTAAAAGAACGAGGCGAATTAAAGACCAATGCTGAAATTACGAACAATAGGTAATCAGTACTTCAATGAAAAAAATTCTGAAAAAAACAAAAAAGAGTGGTTCAGGGGCAGCTGATGTATGCATTCATTTTTTTTATGCAGCTGCTCGAAAAGATATAATTGCTAGGCAAGCTAGTTCTTCTATGTCGTACATCTCGCATCATTTTCTTTCGGAAAGAATCGCAACGCGAAACTACCTACATTCTCGCCGACACGCAACTGCTCCAATTCACTCATTCCACCCCTAAGCTTCAGTAAAGTAATGCAGCACTGGGCACTACACTGTGTGAACGCGACACGACTGCCCACTACGTAGTGGAGAGTAATCACCTACCTCATAAATATGCTATTCAGCCTCAGAAGCAACATAAAGTTCATATCTGTACCTTTGACGAACGTGAAAACCCTCAACGCTATTAGCTATGAGAAGCTAGACCAGACATATAAAGCCTTTTTATTTATATTATTCCCAAGTATTCGCATTTGTAAAGCATCTCTTTCTGCTGAAATTGAAGTAAATCTAAGCCCATCGTAAGAAATGCTAAATCGAATAAATTATGTTAAAATGTAGCCCCAATGCATATTAAAGGCAATCATCACTTAGTTCTCACAAACTCGACAACCCTAAAACTAATCCGCATTCTAGCATATTCAGTGTCCTGGCACAGCTGCAATAAGTTTTTGAATTTTTCCACTTCTCTACATCTTCAAATCTACTCACTTTGCTTTCTTTTGAATATTTGAAATGCTCTCCAAACAGTATGCATAGTCCCTTTCAGTTTATTCTCCTCTTATGCGTACTGAATGCTATAATTATACCGTTCTCTAATGCTAAAATGTAATCCCCTACTTATTAACCTACTACTGCATTACGTGCTACTGTAGAGGGTCCTTTTTAGTTGGATAAAGAATAAATTTTTAAAATCGGATTTAAAGCCTTAAATTCGAATCTCATACGTAATTCAGTACACATTTTGAAATTCCCGTCGAATTTGATTTATTCTGCTACCGAAATACACCCTCATTCATTCTAATCTATTCAAGAAAGCAGACAATTCTACCAAGTAGTGTTTGGGGAACATCAAATCTTAGTCAGAGTCCACCCTTGCGTTTTACCAACTTCCGGGGAAACTTATTCCCTTAGCACCCATTGGAACTACAACTTTTTTGTTTTTTTCTAAATAAAATTGCCTAAAGAATAATAGAATAGAACATTAGTCATTTTATTCATTCCTTTCATAGCTCACTCTAAATTCATGAATCACAAATTAAATGAGGTCTATCAAGTTTATGGAAGATTGCGAGCATTAAATAAATTGCTGCAGCATGGGCAAACACAGCGTACATAGAACTGTGTACATTTGAATTTTCGGTTTTAAAGTTTTCACCACTACGATAAAAGGTCAGATTAGAAGTAAATCCTTCAGTCCGTAGTCGACCTTGGGAAATTTGCCTCTAGGATAATTTTCAGTATTTGAAAATTATTGTAGAAAGGGAACAAATTGGGAATATCACGAGGACAATTTGGTTGTCACGACAGATACTTTGGATATGTTAACACATACAACAGCTAACATTTTGCATATCTACGAAATGAAGCAGTAGGTTCAACACACTGTAACATGTATCCTTCAGAGCTCATTGCATGCCCATCCACAGTAAATGCCTTTGACCCACTGACTCAGTAACTGATATACCGACTTTTAGCGACGCAAAGGCACAATTTTCTCCGCATAATGTTCCTACTCCCACTACCTACTCCGATTTTCCCCATCTTCCGAAAGCTTTTCATATTACATATTTATGTTGCGGGACATTCTGTGTAGGCATTCGGAATCAATTCGAAGTTGCTGGCTTCAAGTTGGGCTAGGTAATGGTTTTCAGGGATAAATGTTTATTATGACTCCGACGGTATTTTAAAGGCAGTTTAAAGCAAGAAATTGGTTATAAAATATTTATAGATTGTAAAAAAAACACGGCAATAAATGAAGTTATGATTTCGTGTGCTGGCTGTTTTGATTGGCGGTTGTTAATAAATTTGCGATGAAAAATGTTGTCATCAAAAAATTAAAAACGAATTCATTTTAGATTCTTTTAAGAGTTTCCTTGTTGTTTCTTTCACTGTTGGAAGACGTGATTATTGCGGGCATTTACAAGCGAATAAAAAACCTAATTTTGAGTTAAATTTAACGAAGTTGTGCAGATAAAGATGGGACTCATTCCTTATTAGGCGCATTTAGCTTGTCAAGTAAATCAAAGAAAACCAAAGTAATAAGAAATGTATTGCTCGGAACTTACTAATAAATTATGATGAATAAATGATGAATTAAAACAGAATGTTGCGGAACTCGGGTATAGAAACGTTAATAAGTAGGATTATGAAATGTTCTTGGATGTTCGACAATCTTCTTCACAAAGGAATCAGGGAAAAAGTACTTTTCATTTAATACATTTCGTATGGAATGTGTATGCCCTATCCGACTAGCTAAGATTAATTATAAGAACATAACTTGGCGCTACAGAGAGAACATGGGTCTCACCCACCAAACCTCTCCAGTTAGCCCGGTCCTTAGCTCCCTGCCTCCTGTTGCACACTCTAAGTGGGTTGAAGTCGCCTTCTGCTTGTGGGTGACACCTAACACGTGGTCGTCCTCTTCTGCATTGTTCTTTCGGGTTAGATTCGAAGACTCTGCGGCCCAGAGCATTGATGTCCATTCGCTCTTGATGACCTAGATTCGTCATCAACACGCATTATTTAATTTTTTTAAATAATTATTTTACTTTATTTAAATTAAAATACTGAAGCACAAAATGAATAACCCACATTGCGGCAAGGTTGTAAGAAACATAGGAGCTTCGACTAGACACGGGTATGATAGTGTTTGTTTATAGATGCAAGCAATACAGGGCTATGTCTAGTTTTGGCATGCCTGACAAACTAGTCCGTCTGTTTAGAATGACGATGGAGAATTCAAACTGCTCTATTAAGGTCGGCAACAACCGGCAAAACTGACCTAATATTACAGCAAGTCGATGAGTTACCATAGCCTTTCTTGCATATCGTGCTGGGCAGTGTTGTACACCTTTCGGAAGTAAACATCAAACGTACGATTACCCAGAAGTCCGTTTAACTACTTGGGAATGGCAATACCATTGACATTATTGCAAGAACTGGTGCAGAAAAGAAGCGGAGGGTAACCCACATACCCGTTCATTGAGTCGTATGTATTTATGTAAATCTCTCCGGAATAATTAAACTTTGTTGAAGACCCTGATGACCTCTTTCTAGCTGCATACGCACATGCCTTAGAAGCAAAAAAATTAACCAAAACGGATAACTGTATTCTTGTAACATTCTACTGGTTATTTTTATGTATTAACAGAAAACCGAGGAGACGATTCAACGAGAAACTATTCCGCGACATCGACCTAGTCAGAAAAAGAGAAAAGGAAATGTAGCAGGGCTTCTGTGTATGGCTTGGAGGAAGGAAGAAAGGCGCGAACTAAACCTTAATCACATCTATGTAAGCTGACCTATGACTAAAACTAAACCCTGAACTATGCTTGCACTCACTTAAAACAAGCCTAAACTTAATCCATATCCCCTACTAATTTTTGGCAGATTTTACCTTCTTTAAAGTTTCGTCGAAAACCCGATGTATGCCAGATTCAAATGTTGGCCGACCTAACCTTGACTCAAACTGACCGCTGTTTTCCTCACCAGAAATTGTAAAAGATAGCCAATAAAAGAACTTATCAGCCACAACCGAATTTGGACGTCGAGGAATGGTAGTCAGTATTTGTGTTAAGTCATCAACGTTCGTGTTCGTTTTGTTTTGTCCTCGTTTAGCTTCGAAATAGTGAAGGGAACTTGGGTTTTAGCTATAGAAATAGATGGGTTTTAGCAGCATTTCCAGCAGCTGTGAAATGGACATAATATCAAGAAAATGTAAAAACTGGACCAAATTCCAGTCAACTACAAAGTAATTCTCCCAGTATAAAAAGGGATTGAGGCTGTTATTCACAAGCTGAAGAATAACACGTCCGCCAACTAGGATGGACTAGTTGTGTGCATATGTTCACCAAACCATTAGTCAAGCATAGGGTGATGAAAGTATATATGAACTTGCCTCCGTGACCTTTCTTTTGCTGACAACAGATCCTGTAGGGAACAGTTACCTTAGGGAAATAATATTCTCTTCTGGTGCCATTAGTATGTTCCTCAATCAGTTGTATATAGCCAGAAACATGTCCCATCGACTCTTAATTGCAGCGTTAAGCGCTAGGTAAAGTATGGGATCCTGTTCAGATACTTCTTTGTCTCTTAGTCTGTTACTGATGACGAATGGTGAGATACACCATTTTCACTGATAGTCAATGTATGTATGTAATATCTTGTTCCGACAAAGGTCAAAAAATCCTTGAAATTTGTTTTTCAAATTTCTTTGTACTCCGTTTTTTTGAAGTAGGCGTCCATCATACGCTAAACAAACCACCTATTATTTCTTACTTTGTACTTCTTAGAATATTACGATATTTAATGTTAAGAATTGCCTCCTTTACTTTGCTCCTCGGAATTTACATGCGTAGTCTGTATATGAATGTCAAGAATTTCAGTAAATATGTAAGAACTCTTCAATGCGAATTGAATTATGTGGCGTGACTGAATAAAGGTTGTAGGTGGTATTTGCAAAGAAGTATCTGTTTTTTGTTTGCTTTTTCTTTTTCCTTTTTAACGATGGATTTTATGTTGCGCCTTTGTACAAATAAATGATTATATGTACACATAGATATGTATATCAACAAGAGTCTGAGTGCATTAGAACTAAACTTCGAAAAACCTCCACTTTCCTTTTTTCTGGCAACCTTAGTACAACTGAATGTTGAGATACTTTTTATACTGGTATCACATTGATACCAACAAGTAAATTTAAATCACCAAATCAACAAGAGTCTTTGAAAGCCATGGCCAACAATCTTCGAAAACTTCCCCTTTCTTCAATATACATTTTTCTAAATCATTTGTCTCGCAACATGAGTACACACAATTATTTAGATACATGCATGTACGTATGCATCTCGTCATTAAGCATCAAGAGGAGCAAAACAACATGCTCCAAATGTTTCTGTCAAAAAGCAGACCATGGAGCTCGACATATAGAATGGTGATGGCGAAACTAAATAACATGTCCAATAATACTTCGAATCATAGTAGAGTGCCTTTTCCCTCAAAGTCCAGCTAATATGTGCAACATCATAAGAGAGGTCAATGAAGAAGATATTTCGTTAATTACTCCGAAGGAGCAGCAGGATATGCGAAGACAAGACACCCGAACCCAACAGCATCACGAATAAGGCAGTAAAGGTGGCTACCCTGCAGAAATGTCTCGAATATGAAACTCCTTCGGAAAAATGGAAAACGCAGCATTCGATCCTGCCTACAAAAGTAAAGAAGCTTTCAGGAGAATCATCTTCTTATCGGCCGATAACCAAACTATCAAATCTAAAGAAATTTTTTGAATACTTTGAAGTAATGCTAGACAACAAACGTTCAGCTCAAAATGTTAAATATTTAACCAAAAAAGCATCGCAAATACAAGAAACTCTTACACGCATACTGCCTTATTTTGGCGGACCTGGATATACTATAAGAATTCTACTCTCCAGTGTTATCGTTCTCTTATAAGTATTCCAGTCCAGTTTCTGCGCACGTTCTAAGAACGAAGGAGGCCAAAAGAAAACTATTTCAGACGAGGCCGCCTTTGTTATACTGGTTCCCATCGACATTCTCACAAACTAGATATTCAGGATATACTTGTAGCAGAAGACCTTTGAACCAAAGTGACGCTAATGGCATTTAGATAATCAAATTGAAGAAAAGGTAGCGTCAGCAGCTACTGAATAAGACGAAAGCATGGGTACTAATGGCGATTACCGTAAGTATCTTCACCGATTTGGATACGATAGCTCGTTATTCTGTCCGGAATGCTCAGATGAAGATACCGAGCAGGTAGTATTTTATTGCACACGCTTCACGGCATGGAGAAGTACTCTAGCCAGTCCATCTCTACTCCTCGACCACATGCTGCGGTTAGAAGAGAATTGGATGGCAATATGTAGCTTCATAACAATTCTTCAAGATAAGCTGCCGAGGATAGAAAAGCTAAGAAGAGCAACAGAGGCTGCAGAGGCTGCACATATACAAAACGAATAGTATGATTTGCTAACCAACCTCGCCAAGTAATACCTTACGACGACCCCTCTGGGAGAATGCTTGAAGTCTTTGTGTAAGAGAGAAGAAGAAGATATTGGCTTACAAATCTGTGTCAGGACCAGATATACCCACATAGTACATACGTATCGTACATGCCAATAGTATGTTAAAGTACATTTGATTAGATTTTAATAAAAATTATTTTCACAGTCTCCAGCACCTGGAAATCAACATGAGTCTTCGATAGATGTATATACACAAGAATCTTCGAAAACACGCTTAACTTGTGAATACAGTCCTTTTTTTTTTAAAAAAAAAACTACCCCCTAAAATTTTAGTACTGAATTTGTCGAGATACATTTTAGTTGCACGACACGTTGCAACCAAGAAGTAAGAATGTTTTGCATGACTTTCCGCATGTCACTTAAATATGCTGACCCTGGTCCGAAATTTCTTGGCAGGTCCGTTGCTCCATTTCAGTCACAGAACCAACAACAATGAAGAATAGAAAGCGGAAAGTTATAACTCATTCTGCAGCACCCAGAGAAGAATTGTACGCTTGCTCTTGCCTCAAGATATCTAAAAATGACATTGTCATGTCATACCAAACACGAGAAGATGACTGAAAGAGAAAGCCAGGGAATGTCCGTTTCTTTTTTCGGCAAAATATTTCAGCATTTTATAGGGCCAACTTTATACATATGTACATATATTCTGTGACTCATGCTTCGTTTTTGATACAAAACCCTTTTCTACGCCATTTCACGTGTCCACAAAATGCATATTTTGAAAATTGTGCGAGCTGTAACAGTTGGTCTTACATTTTCAATTTGTCACGCAAAAATGAGGACATATGTACATACGAGTCTAGGCTGCATCCCTAAGCCCTATGGGTGCTAACTCGTGTCAGATTTTTTTGATGAAATGCCCACACTGCTTGTGAGACGCATTTGTTTTTCCATTGGATGGAAAGGCATAGAAAATCACACCCGAGGTCAAGGATTCCGTCAATATCTCTCGGTATCCTGGCAAACACCCATCACATGCTATTTCTCTCTTCCGTAGCTCATGGCAATGGGGAAAATCCGATTATTTATTGGATGACATGACGAAAAGAGGAAGGTTCACCTCCACATGACCATTATTCACAGCATGTAGGAAGCATTGGGACTCGTTCTCAACTCAACTCAAGGCATAGCGATAAGAAATAGAAGAAGGTGTGTTTCCAGCAATCAATATAGCAGAAAAGGAAAATTTTCGCATGTCAGATCGTATCGCATCTCACTTCTGGATTTGATGTATTTGGGTACTGGATGATTTTATGATTTTTTCTTGACATAAGCTGTTTATTATGAGTGAAGCTGACTGCCTGACTGGTTTGTTGGCAGGATGGATAGAGATTACCTACTCTATGGTTGTTGCGTTTAATGGCTTATGAATGAATCTTTTCGGACAAAGCCCTCGTGTTTTGGCTTTTATTAATAGGTGCGATGATTTATTGGGGAAGGTGTGTGTATGTGTGTATATCGTTGATACTAAAGAGTGTAATCAGCGAGGAGATTTTTCACGCCCGATGATTTATTGAATTGGAGAAGATAATTTTTCATTCAACTTTCGAGGACAATTTACGGAAAAGATTTGGAAGCGGATGAAGATCGAGTCATTTAAAAGGATTTAAACTTTTTAATCAGTCCCTCTTACGATGAAAATGAGAAAAGGAAAAAGAGAGAAATATAAGTCATTGCAAATCCTTCCGAGAAATAGGTGTGAGCTAGGATTAATTTCGAATTTTTTTAAAGATTAGTGTATTACAGAGAAGAACAGTATATGAAAGGTATGTACTAGGGATGAGACAAAAATATCCCCACTAGGCATTCTCTCACACACAACCCAATGGTTTGATAAAATGTTTTTTTTTTTTTAAATAATGTTATTTCGAACAGAGCACAACTTTTCAGGTGTGTAGTAACTAAGATTTCATTCCTGCAGAGACATATATATATTTTTTTGATTTAATAATATATATGTAGGTAATTTGTATCAGACTTGAGACACATATGTATATATATTCTTACAGGTTGTTTTGATAATCTGCATTCCGCATCCTAGCTCCTCTACCTTAGGGAAAGAAGCCAAGTATGCCAAAAAAATACATTCTTTTTTGTGTAAGACATTCAGCTTTTTAGTTCATAGGGATGAAGATGCAAAACATACATAGCACAAACTACGCCACAAGGAGCTGTAGGAAATGCCTTATTGCTGAATGCTTGCAGCTATAAGTACTGAAACTAGTGGTGTAAAAAAAGTATTCATTCGGTACAATGTATTCGTTACTACCATGTACTCATTCGTACTCGTTACTACCATGTACTCATTCGTACTCGTTACCTGCAAAGTACTCAGATTTCATTTCAGGGGATTCTTATTCGCCACAGATATGTATTCGAATACCCGTTCTCTCTTGCACTACCAACAAGAATTATTTTAAGAGATTTTCTTACTCGCCCTACACCAATACATTATCGTATAAAATTGTCCTTTGTCAAATATGTCAACCAAACAATATCACCTCATAAAGAGGCAGACAAATTATATAAACGGACACGCAATATGTTTTGTTTACTTTCAAGCAAACACACGGCTTGGCAAAAGTGAAAAGAGAAATCTCTTTCTAATGAATTATATTTGTTAGAGCAGGATACAATATTGAGGGAAACAAGGCAAGAGATTACTTTTGTATTCGGTTCGTAGAAAAGAGACAAAATTGTATTTGCATAGTTTCCAATGTATTTTATTGGTGGTACTCGCGAGTATTAAGTACTCGTTACTTTTATTCGAGTACTTATAAAAAAATAACGAATGAGTACGAGTAGTCAAATGTATTCACATTTTACATCACTAACTGAAACCAATAGAAACTGAAAGACTTTCGTCCTTGCATCTGTTTGCTTCCCCTAGGATTCTGCAATGAATTTGCCATCAAAAGACGTTGGTCAAATCATAAGCTGTCAGTTTGCTCAATTAGAGTTGACTACTGTTAATGTTTTTCTTCGCTGTCGGTACCACTCTGGCGGCGCAAAGACAACGACAGCGCCCTTAGTGTTCGCTGGGTTCGAATTTCTTTCTTCTTCTTTAAATTTATATTCTTTTGTTTTACAAGATCCTTTTGTATGTTTTTATTCATCACTGTTCCTGGTTGTTCACCGTCCTACACATGTGGCGAATTACACTATTCGCAGATAGATGGCGCTGCAGTCACTTGGATGACCCAATTCGTTTTCAATTTAACAACCACCGGCGCCGGCTGGACCGTACGAGTCTGAGCAACATATTCGTCGTTACACTCTACAACCAGCAGCAGCGATTGGTTTCAACCAGCTTGGTTATTTTATTTAATTTTAATTGTTGTTTTCACAAGAATACAGTTCTTTATTTTTGTAGTCTTTAATTTCAATAAAGTAAATTTCATTTTGTGAACTTAAACTCCACACACACCTCGAAAGAGCGGCACCTAGGTCTTACTGCAATAAATTACCGTGGTTGGTGAGCCTGCTACACTTCTCGAAGGGGCGACACCTAGCTCTCACAGATATAAAATATCCTAGGTGTTGACCATGCTACGCACCGCACAAGAGTGGCACCTAGCTCTCACTGCAAAAAAATACCCGGGTTGGTAATCGTGCTACGCATATTCAAAGAGCGACACCTAGCTCTCACAGGAATAACATATCCCGGCTGTTGACCGTGCTGTACACCTCGCAAGAGTGACACCTAGGTCTTACTGCAATAAAATACCCTGGTTGGTGATCGTGCTACACATCTCGAAGGAGCGACACCTAGCCCTCATAGGAATAAAATATCCTGGCTGTTGACCGTGCTACACATGTGGCGAATTACACTATTCGCAGATAGATGGCGCTGCAGTCACTTGGATGACCGAATTCGTTTTCAATTTAACAACCACCGGCGCCGGCTAGACCGTACGAGTCTGAACAACATATTCGTCGTTACACTCTACAACCAGCAGCAGCGATTGGTTTCAACCAGCTTGGTTATTTTATTTAATTTTAATTGTTGTTTTCACAAGAATACAGTTCTTTATTGTTGCAGTCTTAATTTCAATAAAGTGAATTTCATTTTGTGAATTTAAACTCCACATTGGTGACCCCGACATCCACACGACTGCGCAATTAAAATATCATCCCATACATATTTGTGCATACATTGGCAGAACTACTGCGCCATAACAACGAACTAATTTTCCATGGCATCCGACGCATCCCAAGCACCTCCTGGTGACAATCCAGAATTCCCGGACGTCGATGCCGAACCTTTTACTCCAGGTCCTAGCCGACCCCGAAATTTGTTCCCATCTCCATCTAATGCGGACGTGGATGCTCATGAAGTCAGTGCTCTCAGGAATATGCGTATTCCAGCATTCTGGAAAATTAATCCTGCGCTGTGGTTTGTTCAAGTGGAGGCACAGTTCCACAACAACAGAATTAAGTCAGACGCCAACCGTTTTAACTCCGTCATAGCCGCACTTGAACCAGAGATTCTGAACGAAGTCGCTGATTTAGTACAGAAGCCACCAGAAAAGGACAAGTATGTAACATTCAAAACTCAACTCATAACCCGATTTTCAGAATCCAAGGAACGTCAACTTAATCGTTTGATGACTGGCTTAGAGCTAGGAGACAGACGTCCGTCAAGCCTCCTTCGAGAAATGCGCCGACTTTCTGGGGAAAACGTTCCAGACGAAATGCTCTGCACACTTTGGATGTCTCGTATGCCCAGCCATGTACGAGGGATTTTATCCGCCAATCTCGAAATAAAATTAGACGCACTGGCAGAGATAGCGGATAGAATTATCGAGAATACGTCCTCACCAAACATTTGCTCTCTGGGTACGAAAGAGGCAAGCATTTCTGGCGATGTTAACTCCAGACTAAATACAATCGAAGCATCGTTATCAACGTTAACAGCACTTGTCCAGGCATTGACAGCAGGGCGGAATACTGCCAACAGGCAACGGTCTCGCTCCAGGCCATCAAACCATCCAAGGCCAAATACCCCCACATCCGAACATCAAGCGAAGTCTTGTTACTACCATCGGAAATTCGGCGACAAGGCCAAGAAGTGTAACCAGCCGTGCAACTATTCAGTTCAGTTAAACTGAATCCGCTATTGTCATCTCAGGCGGTTGGCAGTAGCGTAGATCACAGAAAGGAATACCGCCTATATGTATTCGATAGGAACACGAATCAAAAGTTCCTCATCGACTCAGGTTCAACCATATCGGTACTTCCTCGACCATCCACATGTAAAAAGACTCCACAGGAACCCATCCTTTATGCAGCAAACAACTCACCAATACACACATACGGCGAAAAACTTCTCAGCCTTAACCTAGGTTTTCGACGTGCCATTAAATGGTCCTTTACCATCGCCGATGTTAAAGTAGCAATAATCGGCGCAGATCTCATGGCACACTATGGATTAGTCATCGATTTAAAGACAAGGCGGATCGTTGATGCCACTACATCGTTGACAGCTCCAGGTCAGGTTGAACCAACCAGTGTATTCGGACTTTCTACTGTACACGGTCAACATCCATTTGGTGACGCTCTTAAAGAATTTTTAAATACTTCAATAGTTTCTTCTGTTAATTCTAGCAGCAGTTCGGTGCACCATCACATAATCACCACGGGTCAGCCGGTATCCGAACGACCACGACGACTTGCAGCTGACAAGTTCAAAGATGCTAAGTTAAATTTTGAACACCTGATGGAGAAAGGGATATGTCGGCCTTCCAGCAGTCCATGGGCGAGCCCACTTCATGTTGTCAAAAAGAAAGATGGCAGCTGGCGTTGTTGTGGAGACTACCGCCGACTAAACGCCCAAACACAAGCTGACCGGTACCCCATTCCTCACATCATGCATTTCACTGAGCTGTTGCACCAGAAGAACTGTTTCACCATACTTGACCTAGACAAAGCGTACTACCAGATCCCAATGGCACCTGAAGACATTGAAAAGACAGCCGTAACAACGCCGTTTGGATTGTTCGAATTCACCGCCATGCCATTTGGTCTCAAAAACGCTACTCAAACCTTTCAGAGACATATGGATATGGTACTTCGCGGTCTAGATTTCGTTTTTTGCTACGTGGACGACATACTAATTTTTTCCGAATCCGAAACCCTTCACCGTGAGCACATTCGCAAAGTTCTACAGCGCCTAAAAGAACATGGACTTGCCATCAATATCAACAAGTGCACATTCGGAAAAGCAGAAATTAATTATCTAGGTCATGTCATCAACAAATGCGGAAGCAAACCACCAGAAGATAGAGTAAAAGCCATTGTTAACTATCCTAAACCTTCTACCATAATGGAACTAAGACGTTTTCTTGGAGTAATGAATTATTACCGCCGCTACATAAATAGTTGCGCTCACATCCAAGCACCCCTTAATGCATTTATGAAGAATTCTAAGAAGAACGACAAGCGACAAGTTCCCTGGACCCCACAAGCAGAAGAGGCTTTTGTTTTGTGCAAAGAGAGTATCGGCAAAGCAACAATGTTAAACCATATCGATCACAGCTCACCTTTGGTTCTGTCAACCGACGCATCCGACACCGCGGTTGGAGCAAAACTGGAACAATTGCAAGGTAAAAATTTCCAACCAATCGGTTTTTTTTCTTGTAAGCTTTCACCATCCCAAACTCGATATTGCACCTACGACCGAGAACTTCTTGCGATATATCTTGCCGTGAAATTTTTTCGACACCTTGTTGAGGGCCGCCATTTCACAATCCAAACAGACCACAAACCTCTAACGTATGCCTTTCTTCAAAAATCTGACAAGGCATCTCCAAGACGATTAAGGCATTTGGATTATATATCTCAATTCACAACAAACATTGTTTATCTCCCTGGTCAAGACAACGTAGTCGCAGATGCATTATCACGGATCAACATGATTACCATGCCACAAACCATTGACTTTCGCGAACTCCAGAAATTGCAAGAAGAAGATGCCGAACTCAAAGCACTTTTGGAGAATGAATCGTCCCTCAAATTACAGCAACTAGCCATAGAACCGGATATCAAAATATATTGTGACATCTCAACAAGCGTGATAAGACCCTACATCCCAAACCCAATCAGAAAAAAAGTTTTTGATTTAGTCCATGGATTGTCTCATCCCGGTGGAAAAGCAACAAGCCAACTTTTGAGACAAAAATATGTTTGGCCTAGTATCCGAAAGGATGCTTTGACTTGGTGCCGAAACTGCATTGCATGCCAACGATCGAAAATCCACAGACACACACAGTTGCAGCCAGATTGTATAGCGATGCCAGACAACCGTTTCCAACACGTCCACATAGATCTCATAGTTCTTCCCTATTGCCAAGGAAAAAGATATTGCTTAACTATGATTGATCGTTACACCAGGTGGCCGGAAGCAATACCGCTTGAAGACATGAACGCTGACACTGTAGCAACAGCTTTTTTTACACACTGGATAGCACGTTTCGGATCCCCTATGACACTAACAACAGACCAAGGTTCACAATTCGAGTCAGCACTTTTCACAGCACTCTCCAAAATGTGCGGCATCCATAGAATACGGACATCGCCTTATCATCCGGCATCAAATGGACTTGTGGAACGCTGGCATCGGACACTTAAATCCGCACTCATGTGTCATCATTCAGAGAAGTGGATCGATGCATTGCCAACTGTACTGCTCGGATTGAGGACTTCTTACAAAGACGACATGAAATCATCAACAGCCGAAATGTTATATGGTACCAGCCTCAGAATTCCTGGTGAGTTTTTCCTCGACATAGATAATAATATTACTCCCGCAGCATTTGTTGAGAAGCATCGTGAAGTCATCCGACAGATGCGGCCAGTTGCAACAGCACATCACTGCAAAACAAAACTATTTGTATCACAGGATTTGCAAACTTGTTCACACGTTTTCATCAGATGCGACGCTGTAAAGAAACCTCTTGAACCACCATACTCCGGACCGCATCGAGTTATCCATCGCGTCAACGAAAAATTATTCAGTGTATTGATGGACGGACGCACACTAAATGTCTCAACAGAGAGGCTTAAACCAGCGCATTTGGACCAAGAATTGGACACTGATTTCACTAATCAAAACCAGCAAACAAAAACATATGTCAAGAAAAAAAATGTTTCTTTCAGCAATTGACAGTAACGACACTTCATTCCTTCGTCATTGGGAGGGGAGTAATGTGGCGAATTACACTATTCGCAGATAGATGGCGCTGCAGTCACTTGGATGACCGAATTCGTTTTCAATTTAACAACCACCGGCGCCGGCTAGACCGTACGAGTCTGAACAACATATTCGTCGTTACACTCTACAACCAGCAGCAGCGATTGGTTTCAACCAGCTTGGTTATTTTATTTAATTTTAATTGTTGTTTTCACAAGAATACAGTTCTTTATTGTTGCAGTCTTAATTTCAATAAAGTGAATTTCATTTTGTGAATTTAAACTCCACACACACCTCGCAAGAGTGACACCTAGCTCTTACTGCAATAAAATACCCTGGTTGGTGATCGTGCTACACATCTCGAAATAGCGACACCTAGCTCTCACAGGAAAAAAATATCCCGGCTGTTGACCGTGCTACACATGTAGCGACCTCATTCGCTAGTTTTACTTCACCACGGTGAGATGGCGCAAAGATCACTAGGAAGGAGAATGGAATACCAACGGCCTGGAGGAAGGAAAAAGACCGGCGCCGAGACGACGGGTTTTTGAGAAGACGCGAGCGAACTAAGTCGCACTTAATTTTCTCCCTTTTTTATGTATATTTCACAAATGAGAATTGAATAAATAAATAAATAAATTATATTGTGCAAACCACCACAATTGGTGACTACAATTGGTGACCCCGACGTGATTCTCCAACTTTGAAAATATGCAAAGGGCTAAATCACCCGACAACGATAACCACACCCTTACCGGTGGACAAAAGCCGACTATTGTACATGGCACTGCCAGTGAGCAAGATCTCGCCAGCGGTGTTCCACAACACGAAGCATCGCTAGCATCGATGGATAATTGCAAACTCCCACCGTTCTGGAAGTCGGATCCCGAGCTGTGGTTCATCCAAGCAGAAGCCATTTTCCACACAAAACGCATTAGGAGCGATGACAGCAAATATTATACAATTATAACAGCGCTGGACACCGAAACGCTCAAGCAAGTCTCCGATATAATTCGAAAACCACCAGAAGCGGACAAGTATGCAACACTTAAAAAAACATTGATCGAAAGGCTATGTGATTCACAGGAGCGACAACTTCACCGACTGCTCAACGATATGGAATTAGGAGACAAAAAGCCTTCTCACCTTCTTCGAGAGATGAAAGACCTTGCCGGCGAAAAGGTATCGGAGGATCTTCTGCGTTCCCTTTGGATGCGCCAGATGCCAGTTTCAGTGCGCTGCGTACTATCGGCAAGCAGCGAAGTATCGCTCGTACAACTCGCCACAATAGCAGACCGTATCCTAGAAAACAGCGGAACTCTCCAAGTTATGGCCACAGAGCAGGTAAGTCACTCTACAAGTCAACAGGAACGCATCAGCAGGTTAGAGAGAGCTATAGAGGACCTTACAACCGCAGTCGCCGATCTCACGAAGAAGCCAACAGACAAGACAACTAGGCCACGTCCCCGCAGCCGTTCCACTTCAGAATTATGCTACTACCACAAGAAGTTCGGAGACAAAGCCAAGCGATGCAATTTTCCATGCTCCTTCAAGCCGAAGGAAAACTAAGCAAGCTGTCGCTAGCTCAGGCGGACAGTGACAGCGACAATATTCTCCGCCTACAACGCGAATTTCGGCTACACATCTTCGACAAAATCAATGGCACCCGATTTCTTGTAGACTCAGGCTCGATTGTATCTGTCGTACCTCTTGCCATGGGAAAAGCAAAAGCAACACCTGATGACCTCAAATTATACGCTGCGAACGCCAGTGAAATCAACACCTACGGAAAGATAGTACTACAACTGGATCTGGGCTTACGCAGAGCATTCAAATGGTCTTTTCTGGTCGCAGACATAAAAACCGCCATCATTGGAGCCGATCTCCTTGCCCACTATGGGCTGGTTATCGACCTCAAACAGCGCTGTCTTATCGACCCAGTGACATCCCTCACATCTAAAGGCAACCTTACTGCAACAGTCTGGCATAGTATCTCCACCATCAACAAGAGCAGCGGTTTCGCACACATCCTACAGGAATACATCGACATCACCAAGTCGCCGACTACGCCCCGCACCGAAAAAAACTCATTAGTGGTTCACTATATCGAAACCAAGGGTTCACCAGTAAGCGAACGTCCACGAAAGCTGGCAGGGGAAAAGTTATCCGCACTGCGTAACGAAGTGGAGTTTATGCTGGAATGGGGTATCATCAAGCCATCAAAGAGCCCATGGGCCAGCCCGATTCATATGGCACCCAAAAAAACTGGAGGATGGCGAACATGTGGTGACTTCAGGAAGCTTAATGCAAAAACTGTTCCTGATAGTTATCCAACACCTCTACTGCAAGATCTTTTCCAACGTCTGCACGGAAAAAAAGTCTACTCAACGCTAGACCTAGTGAGAGCTTATTATCAAATCCCTATGGCTCAACAGGACATGCAGAAGACAGCTGTAACGACTCCGTTTGGCCTGTACGAATTTACCGTCATGCCATTCGGACTCCGGAACGCATCGCAAACGTTTCAACGATATGTAGACACCGTCTTTAGAGGACTCGACTTTGTGTTTGTTTACATAGACGATGTCATTGTCATGTCAGAGTCTTTAGAACAGCACCAGGAGCACTTAAAGGTTACATTCGAGCGACTGCGAAAATTCCAGTTAACAATCAATGTCAACAAGTGTTCGCTAGGTCAAACGGAGGTCCAATACCTAGGTTACACTATTAACCATCATGGCTACCAACCACCACAAGATCGCGTAGAAGCCATAGTAAAATATCCGAAGCCAGTTACCGTCGTGGAACTCCGCAGATTCTTGGGAATCGTCAACTACTTCCGACGCTGTATCCCACATGCTGCCCAACTTCAGGCCCCGTTGAACGAGTTCCTAAAAGACTCAAGGAAAAACGACAAGCGAAAGATTCCATGGACCGCGGAAGCAGAACAGGCACTGGAAGCATGCAAGCAGAGTGTAGTTGCGGCAGTAGTGATGTCATTCCCAAATCCCAAAGCACCCTTGGTACTCAAGACTGACGCTTCGGACACCGCCATAGGAGCATCTCTTGAACAGCAAGAAGACAATGGTTGGTCACCGATCGGCCTCTTCTCTCGAAAACTCTCGTCAACAGAAGCCAACTACAGCACGTATGACAGAGAACTTCTGGCCATCTTCGCTGCCATTAAATTCTTCCAGCACCTTGTAGAAGACCGGCAATTTCTCACACTTACGGACCACAAGCCACTAACCTATGCCCTTCAACGGAAGTCCAGTCAAGCCAGTCCAAGACAGCTTCGTCAGCTCGCATACATCTCACAATTCAACACCGAAATTCAATACCTCAAAGGTGAAGACAACATCGTTGCCGACGCACTATCAAGGATCAACGCGATCAACATGCCCTCAAGACTGAATTCACAGGAAATACAAGCTGCACAAAATGAAGATGACGAACTACGGAATCTACTCAAGGACAACAACACATCGCTTCGATTACAACGCTTGACAATAGACCAAAATGTCACCATCTACTGTGACATCTCAGCCAACAATGTGCGACCGTTTATTCCCAGGACATTACGACGACGAGTATTCGATATCGTGCATGGACTGTCACACCCCAGTGGACGAGGTACTTGTAAGTTGCTGAAAGAGAGGTATGTATGGCTCGGTATGCGAAGGGACGCGCTCGCTTGGGCCAGGAACTGCCTGTCATGCCAACGAGCCAAAATAAGCAGACATAACAAACTGGAGCCTATCAAAATTGCCATACCATCAGAACGTTTCAACCACATACACATCGATCTTATTGAACTACCGGCGGTAGACAGCTTGCGCTACTGCCTGACGATCGTTGACAGATTTTCTCGCTGGCCGGAGGCTATCCCGCTTCGAGATATGTCAGCAGACACCGTCGCCTCAGCACTATACACCAATTGGATCTGTCGTTTTGGAACACCACTCACTATCACGTCCGACCAAGGAACGCAGTTTGAGTCCAGTCTCTTCTCAGCACTTGCACAACTTATCGGTGCGAAAAAAATTCGGACTACCCCCTATCACCCAGCATCAAATGGATTGGTCGAACGAATGCACCGTACACTCAAATCATCTTTAATGTGTAGTCCAAAAGTCAAATGGCCTGATCTATTGCCAACAGTTTTACTCGGCCTACGCACCAGCTGGAAGGAAGACTTGAAAGCCACTCCCGCCGACTTAGTGTATGGAACAACCCTCCGAATCCCAGGCGAATTTTTCATCGACCAAGATACGCCGGTCAATCCGCAGGCATTCGTCGAAAAGTTCCGCACACACATGAAAGGCATCCGTCCTACACCAACTGCACACCATTCAAAATCACGGATATTCATCTTGAAGGATTTGTATTCCTGCACGCATGTTTTCCTTCGTTGTGATGCAGTCAGGCGTCCACTGGAACCACCGTACTCTGGGCCACATGAAATCGTCAAACGAATAGATGACCGAACATTTACCATCAGTGTCAACGGAGAACCTAAAACAGTATCGGTACAACGATTAAAACCAGTCTACCAAGCGAAAGAAGACGTCGATACCACCATCCAGGAAGAGAGTCTAGGAACAGCTATAATGAAGCCTCATCATTGGGAATCTACGATGGATAAACCACAGAAAACATATCTCAATAAAAACAAAACAATATCGTTCCTGTCAGCTGTCAGTCGTACGTCACTGGGGAGGGAGTGATTGTAGCGACCTCATTCGCTAGTTTTACTTCACCACGGTGAGATGGCGCAAAGATCACTAGGAAGGAGAATGGAATACCAACGGCCTGGAGGAAGGAAAAAGACCGGCGCCGAGACGACGGGTTTTTGAGAAGACGCGAGCGAACTAAGTCGCACTTAATTTTCTCCCTTTTTTATGTATATTTCACAAATGAGAATTGAATAAATAAATAAATAAATTATATTGTGCAAACCACCACAATTGGTGACTACACACACCTCCCAAGAGTGACACCTAGCTCTTACTGCAATAAAATACCCTGGTTGGTGATCGAGCTAAACATCTTGAAGTAGCGACACGTAGCTCTCACAGGAATGAAATATCCTGGGCCCAGATCACGTAACTTTTGACGATATCGTTTCGACGTTAGTTTTCGCGCCTGAAAGAAGACTCTGAAATGAAGGAAACTTATTTGTAGAAAATGCTACATGTGCGAGCATTTTCCGTACGGAAAATTTCCTCAATTTCAGAGTCTTCTTTCAGGCGCGAAAACTATCGTCGAAACGATATCGTCAGAAGTTACGTGATCTGGGCCCTGGCTGTTGACCGTGCTAGCTAGCTCTTACTGCAATAAAATACCCTGGTTGGTGATCGTGCTACACACCTCGAAGTAGCGACACCTAGCTCTCACAGGAATGAAATATCCTACACACTTAGCTCTTACTGCAATAAAATACGCTGGAGGTAGTATCAGTTAGCAGTTTGGACGACGGTTGTGGATTGTGCTGGTTCTCGGTGTCTGGAGGTGTGATGCTAGGTGGTGTTGCTGTTTTCATGACGAGTCTTCTGGCTGGATGTGCTTTAGGAGTTGGCGCGCAAAGAAGAAGAAGAAGTAAAAGACGTGGATGCAGGATCCAAGGTTTTTGTGCACGAAGCTGTCTCGCATGCTGTGATCAGCGGTGTGCACTGGTCGTAACTCACGCATATGCTGTCGCAGTTTGATGAGGAATAGTTCGGAGTTGTCGGTCACTGGCCCATCGATGAAAAGCTCGCCAGGAATACGAAGAGTTGTTCCATATGTTCGCACATGACGCCTGAAGGTCCGCTTTGTAGCAGATTCTCAATCCCACGTAATCGTTGGCAAACGTTCTACCCAGTGCGTCTTGTTTTCGTGACACATTATTGCAGATTTTAATGTGTGGTGCAATCGCTCGACGAGACCATTCGCTGCAGGATGATATGCTGACGTTGGAAAGCGTTCGTATACCACCAGTTTTAGTAATTTGTTGAAGAATGCAGATTCAAACTGAGTGCCCTGGTCAGTTGTTATTACTTTTGGGGCACCGAATCTAGCAATCCAGTTCGAGTTAAATGCATCGGCAACTTCTTATGCGGTTAGGTACGGCTTCCGGCCATCTGGAGAAACGATTTACCATCGTAAGGCAATACTTACATAAATCCTCTTGAGTTGCGTAGAGGGCCTACCAAGTCTACGTTCCCAGTGGTGAATGCCGTTCTGCATATAGGGGTCTGATGGTATCAGTAGACGTGTCACAGTAGAGGTGTTTGCCATTGACCAATGGCAGCTTCTGCCACTTGAAGTTGTTGTCCTTTCACTGGAATAAGGATTTGAGTTGTTGGTCTTCTTCTTGTTTCATTGCGAGATCCTCCTGTGAGATTTCGCTTGGCATATTGATTATCGCTATGAGTGATAATGCCTCTGCGACTGTGTTGCATTTATCGGGAACGTGGACAATGTCCGTCCAAAATTTAGCGATAAAGTCGAGTTAGTTGGCTCGGGGAGGTGGCATCTTTCGGCCCGTTGGGAAAAGGCATAGGTCAGTGGTTTATAATCCGTTTTGATAGTGAAGTTATTGCCTTCGATCATGTGCCGGAAGTGTTTGACTGCACAGAAGATCGCAAGGAGTTCACGATTATATGAAGAAAATGCTTGTTCGGTTGCACTCAATCGCCGACGGAAGAAAGCTAGTGGTACAAGGGTGTTTTCTTAAAGCTGCTCAAGGACTGCACCTATGGCGATGTCCGAAACACCGGTGTTTTAGGAAGAGTGGTGCATTTGGTTTGTAGAACGCTAGTACACTTGCGTTTGCTGGATGTTCTTTGCACTTTTCGAATGCATCGCTGCGTTTACCCTGTCCATTGGATTTCCTTTTTGTCGCCTTTTGACCCGCCAATTAGACATTGATTAAGTGGTGTCTGGACAATTGCTACGTTTGGAAGAAAATGACGGTAGAAGTTAAGCATTCCGAGAAAGCGGCGTAGTTCTTTCACAGATCTAAGTTTGTCTATGCTGCGAATGGCCTGGACTTTAGCTTGAGGTGGCCTGATTAAGATTTTGTCGAAATTGTCGTCGATATAACACGAGCAGAAGTCTTCTAGTCCAGCTTGTACTTGGTCCATATACCGTTGGAAAGTCTGCGAAGCATTTCTCATACAGAATGTTATCACCAGAAATTAGAACAAACCGAACGGTGTTATGACTGCTGTCTTAGGGACATCTTCCCCTGCTATTGGAATTTGATTGTAAGCGCGCACGAGATTCATTTTGGAAAATATATTTCTTGCTTTCATGACTGGTAGCGCGTCGTGAATGTGCCTCACTGGGTATCTGTCCGCTAGGTAATTGCTTTTAATCTGTGGTAGTCACCGCAAGGTCTCCATGATCCATCTTTCTTTGGTGTCAAATAAAGTGGACTTGCCCAAGGGCTGTTTGATTGACGGAAATAGCCCTGTTCAGCCATGAACTCCAATTATTTTCGAATTATTTTCGGGCTATCAAAAGTTTCTCTGGTGTTAGCCTATGTGCCCGTTCTGCAACCGCAATGTAGTGGCGCACTTTGTGGCTCGTATTTTCTTGGCGAGTGAAAGGTTGGTCCAAGGTGGGTGTTATTGAATAATAAAAGGGGTGGTAATGGTGAAGTGGTAGCGTTATCGTTTGTCGAGCTGCTGGTTCACCATTCAATCCCTGATGTCAGTAAGCATTATATGATAAGAGGCAGTCCGATCAATCGCGAAAGTTTATGACAACACTACTGTGAAGGCATAACAATGGCAGTAGGTTTCTCATATGGCTGGAGAAATTGTTCGCTCTGTTGATGATTGATATGCTTATGACATCAGGTGGACTGCGAAATAAATACTGTGAATCAGAAGCGAAGGCAAAAAATAAATGACAACAAACAAATCTTCGCAGTTATTCGGACACCACCCCTGGAGTTAATGTGAAACCTAATACACCTGAGTTTCAAACCACTACACCAATCTCTTTCTCTCGTTCTATCTATCTTTCCAACGCCCGCACCGTAAAAACATGTAAAAGGGTATTCACAACCCCGTGAGTGCGTGCAAATTATATATATATATAAAAAAAAAGCTGGTGAAACTGCGATTCGTCCGTGATTGTATGGATGCTGCCTTCAGAGAATAATTTGGTTTTTGCTTGTGTTTAGATTCGTGACGTGTTGTCGATAAGTCGTTAATTTTTTAGATCAACAAGCAAATTAATATGTGCAAGGAAATCGGCGCCGATGATGAGTTGAGAAATACAGGAAGACATTAATCTAGCCGAAAGAGTGAAGAAAGAAGTCATTAATCTAGCCGAATGTGTGGACGCAGAAGTGAGAAGAACGGGACCAAACCAGGAAGGAGGCCCGAAAGAGCATTAGTCTAATCCAAGAAGAAAACTGCAAGAACTACAACAAGAATTTACTACTTATGCTAAATTTTTTTTCAAATACTTAGGTCCCTATAAAATTACAAAGGTCTTCTCGAATGAGAGGTATGAGATACGCAAGATCGAAGTATATGGGGGTCCACGTAAGACAACAAGCAGCGCAGATTTTATGAAAACTTGGTCGACGATAGAAGATACTACATTTGACAGCGAAGACGAATTAATCAGCTAAGACGAATCCACCAGCCCAGACGAACAAATCAGCCACGACACATAACCAGGTAAGATAAAGAATAAGCCAAGACGAAGTAACCAGGAGCCGAATTATATCTTCCGTGAACGGATGATCGAATTCGAATAAGAAAATTGGGATCGCGGCAATTTGAAACATTCGAAACGTAATTTTAATAGATTTAGTCCTGAAAATGTAATATGAAATGTCGTTAAAACTTCAAATAGACGTCATTTGGTAAATAGAAGACTACAATTAATTTGTTTAAACAAAAATCATGGAACGGTATTGTTGTTTTGTTTATCAAGTTCCGACGAAAGTGATTATGAGGAGAAAATCACACGGCAATACCTAAGGGATGGAAGCAATCCTCTGTCATTGTCTAAAAAGGCGTAAAAATGAAACAGAAAAACCCCTTAAATCGGAAGTATTAATTGTTTATTTGCAGTTTGATAAAAATATTTCGATTAAATAAGAACGAATTAATCACATTTTGTCGATTTTAAGCTTCTACTACCATTTGTTTACTGCAGTTCCACCCCTCTTACAAGTACGTACACAAGGCTTTTACTTCTACTAATATTTTTTTGTATCAAATTTATTTCATTGCAATTTGGCCTAGAACATGAATTATTCAATATTTTCATATTTATTATAGTTATTGAAATACTTAATTTGATCAAATATCTCACAATTTGTTTTTTTTTCCCTTCTTGAACTAATTACGTCTGCTATTTACCAATCGAATGACCTTTCGAAAGAATGCATGCGTTCACGGAAACAAAAACACTCGATCACGGAAGACATAATACTGAATTACGTATGTTACATACATTTATTAGGATCACGTATGTCATAATACTAAATACACACTTTTACGTGATACGTTCACGGATGAGACGATTTAAGCCATGAAGATGAAGCAGCAAGATGAAAATTTAAAAGAGTTAACAGCTAAGACGATGCGTTTCCCTTTTCCAAAGTCGAAAAAGGATTCAGGAGGGACGAATTTGTGGGATCACCCTGTGACTCTCTCAAAACTCGTCACAGTAACTCTTTTTCGAATGAGGATTTATTCACCTTCGAGGGATGGCAGTCTTTTTTCACCCGCCGCCGGCCGAGAGCAGTTCCCTTTTATAACAATCACTCACTTACAAATTTTGAGTTCTAAATTTTTTCTTAAATAAGCTTTTTTCTTAATATAAATTAATTATAAGTTTAAATACCTTGCGCGTTATTAATTTTCCCATGTTTTTTCTTCTATTTGTTTGGCGATCTTAAAAATTTTATGTATGAATGACATCTGCCCATGTTGCGATTAGTAAATATGGCACGTTACTTGAAAGACCACCGCGTTATTATTGTTGGGTGTCGTTTTAAAAATGGGAAAGATTTGCTGAAACAGCGCGAAACCTTTATAGAATTTTTGGTCGAAATAATGCTTTAAATGGAGCCAGCAATTCGAAAACTGTTAAAAAATGAGGAAACTAGTCTCATTGTGGACAACAGTTTACACCAATGCGACGGAGTAAGAAAAAGTGACATGGCAGCATTGGCTTCTGGGCAGATAGCAATGAGGCTGGGTGCTCCCTTTAACGATTTCTGTAAAAGCTGTGGAGACATGGAAGAGGAAGGAGATCGTGGGTCATAATCAAAAATTTTATCTCGGGGTCGAATTGGTTTAATGCCTAAAAGGCGAATCATCTTAAGGCACTGTTTTATAAAAAAAACTGGTTACCTTGCCTTTTGTCTCGTATGGAAATTTACATGAAGGTTTCATGTGCTGTAATCCGGTTCACTCTTTGTGGTATCACAATGGACCTTCTATCTGGTCTAAGTCCGTCTATGTCTGGGTGGGGATAACCACTCAATCCAACTCAACTCAACCCAAACAGGCTAGACGATATATTTTATTTAGTTGCTCCTGCATCTTAAGTTGGACTATTTTTGAACACCGTATTAATGACACATATGTAGGTGATCATTGGTTTGATTATTGCGTTGTACGATCAATAAATCAACTTGACTGAAGTAAATCTGCAAGTTTTGCCGTAGCGACGTTGCCACATGAATACTTCCTTCGTCGCCTTGTTGGTAACCTTATTCAGATGCGAGTTAGAGCTAAGCGCTTTATCAAGGATTACTCCAAGCTACATACGTCGCTTCTATAGACAGATCACTGAGAATTTTTTCGAGTGGCATGTCAGATGTTTCCATTTCCTGGTAAAAGGTACAAGGACAGTTATCCAAGATTTACGATCTGACCTTTAGTCCTGCATTACCTTCTGGTTAGGTTAAGGGCACTTTGTATCCTTTCTTATAAGATATTATTAAATTTGTCCCTAACGCTGATGATAACTTGTCTGTATTATCTTCTATCCTGTGATCAGCTTTTGTTAGTAAATCCAGGAGTGCGTCTATTACGCTGGTGGGCGCACCCCTTTTAGACAAACCAGTCAAAATTTTGCTTAGACACAGAACGAGTCAAAAGGTTTGGACCTGCGGCTTGATGACAATAAACGATAGGGGTAAGCACTAAGTAGATCACCAGTTCCCTGGTGTAGCTCAGAACTTCAATGACTAAAAAAATAAACCAAAAAACGTTTAAATCGATCACTAAAAATCAGCTTAGAAGCAGGCTGGGATCTTTCAGATCGAATCAAAAAAAAATTAAGAATATAATTCGAGTGTCGAATTTTCACTTCAAATGAGCAAGTCGCTTCCGAAATTTGATAATATTTTTCGTCTGAGACTGAGCTAAATCGGAGTGATTAATTTTGATTAATTTAAAAAACATTTTCGAATAAATGGACTTCACCACCCCCAAGTTTAAATTTGACTAAAATCTCCCAGTTGCCTGAAAAGAGAATGGCTTTCTAGAAGACAATTCGATGCATGTCAATACCGACGAATAAAATATGTACTAACCATGAAGTCGGTGGTGGGGTCTTCTCTGGCAGTCTAAATCTTAACCTCTACACCTGTCTCCCAAATTATTTTAACGTGTTCCAGGTGAAAATAATAACAATCAAAGAAGTCTAATTATGGCTAAAGGAAAACGTAATATCAGCCGTAGATATCCTTATAATTTCGGATTGTCAAGCAGCAATCAAATCCCTGGAATCTGTTTTACTAAACTAAGTAGTAGCTTTTATGGGGAAGTGTATAAATTCCAAGCTTTTTGACATGAACTTCTTGATGTAAACGACACATTTAAATTTGAACTTCTTCACCAATTCTTCTCTAATCCTCTCGGAAAGAGGGAAAACATCATTTCACAAGCACCGAAATAAAACTGACACGTGTCTTAAACGTGAAACACTGCACACAACAACTAAAATAAAATTGGTAACCTATTATCGGGTGACGGACGTTCAAAATTCGTTGGCGGCCATCGGTAAAGTTAAACAAACGATTTTGTGGGTTTGTCTGGTCGCAATTTCGACAGAATTTATTTGCGTTTGATTTCTGCGTTAATTACGGTTGGATAGGTTTCGATTTTCGAGTTATTGTATCCTATGGAGCAAAACAAGAGTACATATTTTCCACGCACTCGTAACATATATATACATATACATATGCACCAACTCTGTAGCGTCACGTATGCACATGTACATATGTATATAGAGTGCATCTTTTTGTTCGAACATTGAAGTTAAATTCAAATATATTTCAGGATGCATTCAACCGAATTATTGAGTAATGGACGCCTCTGATGCTTTATATTGGGTGTTTTTATGTACTTTGTTATACAATCCACACACCTTGTCATACAGAAGTGTTTTTAACACAGCTGCGGTCAAACTCTGAGTAAAAACTCGTTTTATGCGTTATTTGAAAATAGATTCTCCTTCTTTCTCAATTACTGACAATTTTTTTTTGGGATTTATATCAATGAATGTGTGATCTTGATAGATACTGTTGGCCGAGGCTACTGGCATACACTTTTCGCAAGCCCAGGGATTATTTCGCGGGACTGGATAGCAATTTATGCTATGCTTTGTCCTTATATTTTCTTTTCTTCTGCATTTTTGTAACGTACAAGATACATACATCCAATCTGGCGAATTTTCAGTTTATAATGAACTACCGATTAGTATATTCTGAGTTTGACTGCTCATGTGGACCAGCGCAAGTTAAGTCGGGTTAACTTCAGCACGCATGTTCCAGGCGCGGCACCTCCTGCTTACCTTGCCTAAAATATTGCGGCTCAGATGTCTAACTATAGGTCCTCAGAAGCAGGAATTTTCTCGATGGGATTAACGGTGATGTCCACAGCCCGGCTAGCCGAAGCTTTAAAGTTCAGGTCAGTAAGGAACTTTCAAGACCGAGGCGGGTTCTGGTGGATTACTGGCATTAGTTTACCGGCCCCTCGTCCTAGGAGTGCGTCGTCTTAGTTACGTAGCAACCAATAGTCTCGGAGAGGAATGACCGTATTGTTCACGATCCTGGAAAACTAAATAAGGACAACAATTTTGAACAATTGTTAGGACCCTTAACAGACCGCGTGCAGTCGATCAATTAGCAGAGGTCCTAGATTGATATTTAGTATACATAACAGCCATCCAGGAAGTGCAATGGAATGAACCGGACAAAAGAAGGATGAAAAATTGTGACATATACTACGGGGATTGCTACAGAGAGCAGCAGCACCGCTTGACTGGGTGTGGATTTGTTTTACGCAGCAGACTTAGACAAGAAGTCCTGAGACTTCGACATGTAAACGAGTGTCTCATGACAATCCGCATCTAGGCTTAATTAGCTTATATTAGACTAGTATTCTCTCATCGCCCCATAGAGAACGAGGAGAATGTTTCTACGAGCTCCTTTACAAGACCAATGTCCTAGACAAAGCAGCGCTGCAAAGAAGGACGAGTGTTGCTCATAATTTCTACGATGTTAAATTCTAGCATCTAAAATTATGGGGCTAAGAGATTGAGGATGATCTATGTATATACTATAACGGGCTTACATATCAAGGATACGTAGCTTAGGTCTAAAAAAAAATGCAGCACTTGGCAAAAAACCAAATTTGTGTATTTTATCGTTTAGTTTCATTGCTTTTAAGTGTCAAATGAAGTGATTATGTGAAATTATTGACAATTGGAAAGTAAACTTCAACTGCTTCTGTTGGCGCAGTTATTTATAAGCTGAAGAAAGCATGGCCGACGGCTGTAAAGTTTTTCCATCTACCTTATTCAAATACAGAGGGCAATTTTTTTTTTTTTTTAGGGGAAGGGGAAATCTTCAAAAGATACTGATGATCCGAGTAATCAGTATGCCGGATTTTTACCGACTAAAACCGCCTCCCACATAATTGCGATCTAGTCACTTGGCTAATAAGCAATTTTTTTCTAATCTAATCTGTAGGGTTTTTGTCGTTTCGAGAGTTCCGCCCATCGACGTCTCTCGACAGATGATATCATAATGAAGTAAGTACTTATTTTTCTGCTTACATACTTTCCAATGTTAGGTAGATGTCCAGATACATACATTCCTACATATATATTTATTTCTGAATGGGCGGTCTGATTGACCTAAACCAGTTCAAATGGCTTTGTCATTTTGAGCCTTCGTGCTATGTTTCCGTTGTCCAAAAGCTGTACTACTTCAGTGTTTGTGTGTAGTAGAAGCCTTGATTCATGCCTTCTTGCATTTTTTTTAATTTCATCTGTGACGAATTCCACTCCTAGGTCCCTGTGGAGGTCATTGTTCCTTATGTACCATGGTGCATTGACTATATTTCTTAGCACTTTGTTTTGAAATTTTTGAACGATGTCTGCGTTGCTCTTTTTGGTACAGCCCCATAATTGACTACCATATGTCCATATTGGCCTCAATGCTTGCTTGTATAATAAAAGCTTGTTATAGATCGATAGTGGTGAATCTTTTCCTATCAGCCAATACATTTTTCTGTACTTTATTTCCAACTCCGTTTTTTTCTTTCTTACGTGCTCTTTCCATCTTAACTTAGCATCTAGGGTCATTCCAAGATATTTTGCTGTGTTCGCGTACGGTACTACTTTCTGGTTGATAGTTACCGGGATGTGATTTAATAATCTATTAGTGAAGTTTATATGCACTGATTTGCTTTCATTAAGCTTGATTCGCCATTTTAATGTCCAATTAAAAATTTTGTTCACAGCTGATTGCAGCTTCTTTGTGGATTCTGCATTGGTCTCTCCTACCGCTAGGATTGCAGTGTCATCAGCAAATATGGCCAATGTGCTATTTTCTAGTTCTGGAAGATCACCAGTATATAGGAGATACAGAATGGGGCCCAGCACACTGCCTTGTGGAACTCCAGCTTTAATTTCCGTTAATTCGGAATACGATTCTTCCTGTTTTATTCTAAAAAATCGTCCACTTAAGTAGGATTCTAGTATTGCAGCATATTGTTTTGGTAGGACACATCTTAGTTTATGATTTAGTCCTACATGCCAAACTTTGTCAAAGGCTTGAGCTACGTCGAGAAATACTGCAGAACAAAGCTTTTTCTCTTCTAATGCTTTTTCTATGATGTTAGTTATTCTGTGGACTTGATCAATTGTTGAATGATGTCTTCTAAATCCGAACTGATAATTTGGAATTAATTTTTTTCGTTCAATGATGCTATTGAGTCGCTTAACAAGTAGTTTTTCGAAAAGTTTGGATATTACTGGGAGTATTGAAATTGGCCTGTATGATGACACTTCGTTTGGTGGCTTTCCCGGCTTAGAGATCATTATTACTTCTGCCACTTTCCATAGGCTGGGAACATATTTCATTCTAAAAGCAGCATTGATTAAATTTGTAAGTTTAATTATAGCTTTCATTGGTAATTGCCTCAATATTTCACCGGTTATAAGATCATAACCAGGGCATTTTTTCGGGTTAATGTTATTTTTAATCTCATTTCTCACTTCCCTTGCAGTCGTAAGTCTTATTTCTTCATTTTCATTGCCGACTGTTCCCATAGGTATGAATATTTACTCGAAGAGCTACCTTATGTCTTATACTGACTACAGATCGACAATAGAATAAATCTTCATACTGAAAGAAATCCAGGAAAATACCAAGGGATTTCAAGTCGAGATACACTATCTCTTCATAAGCTTCAAAGCTTTCCTGGAGCTATGACTGTATTCGGAGTTCTGCCAAAAGTTATCCAGATGCGCTATCATGTGATTTCTTTAATATTTTGTTTTGTTAATATTTTGATTTGTTAGTCAATATCAAAATTTATTAATGTATTTTTAAAAATTTTGGTTAAGAGTATAAAAATTAAAAGGAAGAAATACTAACACTATCCTGTAAAGAAAAAAAAAAGAGAGAAAGGTATTTTTAACTTGGACATATAATTAGCACATTACCTATCCACATTGTAAAAGTGGATAGGCTCTTTGAATGCTGTCCCACAATTCGTTCAATTTTATGGGTTTTTACCTTTTATCCTTCGTTCGATGTCATTCCACAAGTTCTCAATCGGATTGAGATCAGAATTTTGTGCTGGCCATCGCAAAACATCAATATTATGATCCTCTAGGCATTCTTTCACCAGCCAAGAAGTGGGCTTCGGATCGTTGTCGTGCATAAAGCGCCAGGCGAATGATAAATTGTCTTCGGTATATGGTATCATATGATTTTTTAAGGGTTTTTTGTAAACCTGTTGATTCATTTTTGATGTTATTCGCACAAAAAGCTCCCCAAACCTTGATGTTTCGCAGACGTAACTATTAGTAAGACATTAAAACGTCTTATATACTTACATATGTAAGTCTTAAAATTTATTATGCACTTGCCACCTGAGAATAATTTACCTCAACTTACTTACTTAGTAGGCCTGCGGCCTTTGGAGGGTCAGAGCCTGAACTGCTGTCTTCCATCCTTCACGGACTCGGGCTCGCTGCTTCCAGTTGGCAGACCAAGATTTCTTGCGTCCGCGATTAGTTGGTCCGTGTCTTAGCTGGAGCGTTGACGTCCATGCGCTCGATGTGACCGAGCTAGTATAGTCGACGGATTTTTGCCTTCCGGACTACGTCCACATCTTTGTACAGCTCATAGAGTTCGCGATTACGTCTTCTCTTCCATTCCCCCTCCTCGCAGATAGGACCGAATATTCGGCGAAATATTTTTCCTCCCAAAATCCCAAGATCTGCTCTGCCGTCCTGCTTATCGTCCAGCTTTCGGCTCCGTAAAGCATGCCTGGTAAGATCAATGTTTTGTAGAGCATAATCTTAATCCTTTGCGTTAGGAGTTGTTGAGACAGGCCTAAGTAGCAACGGTTGCCTAGAGTAATTCTTTGCCAAATCTCCACCAGGGTGTCATTTGTGGAGTTTACGTTTGCCCCGAGGTAGGTAAACTCCTTCACTACCTCAAAATGATGGCAGTCGATGGTGACATTTTGTCCAATGCGGTGTGCGACGGAATTGTTTCTGGTCGACAGCATGTACTTTGTTTTGCTCTTATTAATCTCAAGACGAACTGGTCTAGCCTCTTCTTCAATCGCCGTAAACGCTTCAATAACGGAACGCTGGGAGCCCGCGATAATATCTATATTGTTAGCATACCCCAACAGCTGCACAGATTTCAAAATATACTGCCTTCCATGTTAACACCCGTCCGCCGCACTATACCTACATATGTTCTAACAAGGGATTGAAGAAGTCACTTGGCAGCGCGTTTTTACGTTTAGCGTAATTTAAATTGTTGTGATAACATATTTCCTTTTTTTCAAAAAAAAGCGAATAAATTCGTATAAACAAACCAATGAAATTGCTATCTCGAGCAAGCACATTTTTTTCTTATTGATTGTTTATAAATGTTGCATAATCATTAATACCATTTGCAGCTTGTTTTGCAACATTTTTCACTACCATCAAAATCTCAAAACATACAAGAAAAATGCTAATAAGCCCGTCTCAACTACTCATCCGTGGCTATCCCTTAGAAGTGTTGTGTCGACAACAAAAAAGGTACATCAATTTCAAGCGCCAAAGTAGGTAGCTTCAACTACAACTTCGAATACCTAGAATTCTCACACGTACATATAAGTAATTTATTCTTGTCTTCAGGCACTCAAAGCTAACACTTGCAAGTGTATGGATACAGACATTCGCTCCGTACTCTACCGTCTAGGACTGGTTGCGCTTGCAGAATAATTTTTCATTGGGAATTTTCTAACAAATGAAGTAAACATCTTCAGTTTACACCCTCTGACTATCGGAACTTCAATTTCAATCAATCGCCAATCAATTTCTACTAGAGTCGCATTCATAATGCACGAAGGGCAAAGGATCGAATGTAGAGACCCTTAGCTCTTAGTATGCTTTGAAGGACGACTTTACTTCTAATGCAAATCGATTTTTGCCATGTGTAGGTGTTTGCTTCACTTTGAATTGAAATTGAATTTTACCCCTCTATAGAAGTGTAACTTCAACCACTCCAGGAGTTGGCAAATTGCATTAGAGGGCTACTTACAAAGAATGATCAGTATTGCATCCTCTTAAAAACAGATTATCCCCTCTTAAAGTAAACGTTTTTTTTTCATTGAAATAAAAATAACTTGCCCATCCATAAACGCATGGAGTACTATTGGGAGTCCTTTTTGGAGAATAATAATATACAAATTAGCGCGACATTATTTTAATTTCAACCACATTTCAGTCGTGGAAGTGATTTCCTTTCTAGCAAGATGGTGGTTATATTCAAAATGGTACAGAAATTACACGACAGTTTTCAGATGGTTTCCTTTTGAGGTCACGGTTCACTGTTGTCGTGGTTTGTGGGCAAGTTCATTAAATCTATGCGAATAGATTTTGATGTTTTGGTTAGATTAAATAAGGAGACGAGTCGGAAACTTATGAATAATTTTCAAATACGACGAACTATGGTGGTACTGAATGTATACTTTAAGTCTATTCCTTTGTCCCTCCGTTCGCACTCACAGGGGGATTTATTGAATGTTTGCTTCATAAATGCTTGTTGGTTGGCACAACTATGTATGTATGTATGTCGCACGACCGAACGAATGAGGATGCCAGGATACCGCCTTACTCAATCGGTAATGTTCTTAATCTGGTTGACAAAGATAACAGCGGCAACAGCAGCAAAATCAATAAGAACCACTTCATAAGTAATACTTAGCCGATTATAAGCAGTTACTAAATCTGATATTGAATTGATGATAGTATTTACAAGCTATGATCTGTGATAACTAAAATACCTAAATAAGAAGCAATGAGTTGTCAAAAATGAGAGCAAGTTGGGTGCCAAGAATGCTTATGCCGGAATCCTGCTAATAGGTTTTAAGCCAAAGGGCACCAGCATAAGAGAATACTACTCTATGTTTCAGTGTCATCGCACTCTCGACAAGCATTGTTTATTGCAGTGTCATTTAATCCGGACACATTAAGGTGCATAGCAAAAGCATAATGCCCTGCCAAAGCGTCAGTAAGTTGCATGCAGTCCTTTGATTGAGAGACATAAAGAATGCCACGAACTTAGTACAAACTTCTGACACCGCTTGTTTAATCTGCCTGTATCATGAAGAGTTATGCAACATGCAGCCATTGTCGTTAGAAATCCAACTTTAGGACCTACAGTTTTCAAGCCATATCCGAAAGGTGAATTAAAACCTTAACAGTTTTTACTCTCGAACGTTTGCCAGACTTTCGCAAGAGATAGTACCATAAAAAACTTGATGGTGTTTGCTGAGATTTGAGCTTCAACCCTCTCGCTCAGCAGTTCAACTGACCAAGCACTGAGCCAGGTTGTCACTAAATTTTACAATAATTTCATGGCCATTCAGATTTCATAATTCTCCTCTATGAAGCCAGACGCGCAATTGTCAGAAAAGTTTAGTAACATTAAGTTTTTGTCTACCAAGAAGGCACCATACCCTTTACTCAGATTCTCAACGGAGCCAACACAGCCAACAATTCGTTTCAATGACTGGAAAAAGCGCGTTTGCCAATTTGATAATTGTGTTTTTTAAATTGACGTACATGTTTCGAAAATGAAAACAGGCTCATCAATTTGACAATAACCATAAGGAATTTCACAATCGCATTTATCCTTTCGATAGTGGCATTTGTCAACTCTATGACTAATCCTTATGCTTATCAATTTGAAAACTTATCATCATCATGTTCCTTTTAACCCTGGGCGGGGCATAGGTTGACAACGAATCACTTCCATATCTTTCGGTCTGCAACTTGGTATTTCAGCTATGACTTTCCTCTGAATCCTTGTTTTAGCTAAGACTGTCGATCTCCACGTTGATTGTGGCCTTCATACCCGCCGTGTACCCCGAGAACTCCATTTTAATCAGGCGATTCTTTAGAATGTATCCCAGACAGCCTGTAACTTTCCCTTCATATTTGCCAAGACTTTCCAGGTTTCACAGGCAATCAAAACCACGGATCAACCGACTTTCCATTCACCTGCGGTGATTGAGACATCTCTTCTAGCCTGACAGATATCATCGACAAAGTTCAGTCTTTCATTGAATGCTATATCTCTCAGATCTACCTAATTGTTAATGAGTATATCGTCTATAGCCTATAGAAAGAGGATTGGCGACAAAATATACCCTTTTTTACTCTCTGTTGCAGTTCGAAAGAGTCGTAAAGCGGTCGCAGAACGACGTTATTGTATTTATAATAGCAATTATTTTTGAAGGAACATCCCCTCATGAGAAGAGATATCCATATGCATTCAGGATTTACCTGTTCAAATGCGTTTTAAAAATCGAACATGAGGTAAAGTGGCGATTTGAAATGGGCTGATTGCTCGAAAATGACGTAAAAATTATTGATGTGGTCACTGCACAGTCGACCACTGCAATATTCCACGTGATGCCTTTTAACTGTAGTTTGTCAAATTGACGCGTGGGTCTTAGCATTGTATGAAATATGCTCGCGTACTGTTGTATTACTGGTACTGTACTACCGCCAAGCTAGATAAAGAATTATTCATCGTGAAGGCAAACATAAAACTTAGGAGTTTACAAATATTACTTATCCTCTAATCTATTGAAAATTATTAAGCTTCGAGGCATATGCAACGAATGTCAACATCGTCATTATATTACCATGGTAAAAAAGAAAGTCTCATGAGTTTTATGTGAGACACATCCCTACTGAATTTTAAGGTAAAACCTCATTGAAATCATTCACTTGTGATTTTCTAATACAAACCAGGCATCCAAAGAAAATATCAGGCATCATAAACCTTAAGCATGTTACTCTCAATTACTTCTTCCCACAGAATAAATACCGCCTCCACTAAATTACAGCATATATCCCACTATTGTATGTAGACTACCGGCGACGTTGTAGCATCGCTTTGTCTCGTGGTATCGCATCATACATGCATACCTACAATCGATTATAGCTGTAATGATAGTGATAATGACGATGCTTCACTAACGTTGATGAGGAGAAGCGCTTGCATACAACGTTATAATTTAATGAGACCACCCTACATAACCGCACTTAGTGGCAAACTTCATCTTTGCTCACACACCTACCATCTCCACACAAGTAAGTTTTCAACAGCAAAGCTATTTGCGATTACTATTCCATAACCAAAAATGCAAGGATAATGAAGTGGAAACTTACACCGCGTCACTTCAGCGTAACGAATAACGTTCACCACATTCCCCAAAGTCTTCACGTTCATACATCCATAGAAGGATCTTCCCGATCTATGACAGCGGCAAAGGATTCTTGTAGTATACCAATGCCGTCACTTTTCGGTAGAGGTAGAGGAGTATTTATGAAACCTCGGTACGGTATGGTTTTTATTGCATTAATGAGTTTGCTAGCGGTAGGAGGAGAAGACTATACTAAGACGGAATGGCAGTCCTTGTAGTGTCGTCTACTAGTATTTTATTAAATAGATTTAATAAAATTTTGTAATAATGCGAGCATTTAATTAGTGGACTACTTTGACACGATTTCCATATTTTCAAATAATGCATTTGATGACGGTGCGCTTCGGTGCACTTGATGCAATGTTCAACACTGCAATTTGAAAGCACGTGCAGCAAATTTTATCATTAGGGTGAAAGTTTCCAGTCTTTGGCAACAGAAGGGAATAAGCAACAGGATCAGAGTCGAGTCGGCTTCTTAGAAATTAAGTTCAAGTTATTTGTTTCAAAGTAAAGGGGATAAAATATGAATTGAAAATTAAAACCTTTAACATTGTAATGCTTTTAAGCGGCAATATAGAAATTGTTTGTGGGCGCCGTGGCTCAAGTGGTTAGTGCATTGGATCGCTGAGCGGGAGGTTTGACGTTCAAATCCCAGAAACACCAAAAAGTTTTTTTACGGTCCCGCCTCTCGCGAATGTCTGACAAACGTCCGAAGGTAATAAAATAACTGTCAAGAGAAAGCTTCTCAATTTGCCTTTCGGATGTGGCTCTAAACTGTAGGTCCCTTCCATTTTGTGTGAAAAATATAACACGCACAACAATAAGGCCTTGGACCATATACTTCTGTTGCGCCAAGTATTTGTATATTTTTTAGCATAAAAATTGTTTTGCATTTCATTTCTGTTTTGACGCATCAGTAAAATTGTTCGTGTTATTACAGCACGAAAATATTATGAGTTTTAACATGAGCCGGTCATTTTGCATACCCTATTCCTTCTCTTTGAAATATATAACTTGCGATACATAGCGATAATATACAGAACCAACAGCGAAAGATCCTTCAGGGGCAGACTTAAAAGATAGGATAGGAGAAAAGGAAAATATGTCCAAGGGCCTATGGTTAGGAGAAAGGCCAAGAAGGAAGTCGCGAACTAAGACTAACTAAACCAATACTACGCCTAGGCTGTCCTTAGGCTTAAACTAAACCTGCTTTAAGTACAGCATCGTCGTTATTAGTTGAATTTTCATTGCGCAGCGCCGCCTTTTTTCTACTTCTATGTGCTTGGCTTGTAGACGGTTGTTCGGATAAAATCTATAGTTGTGTCCCGCCTGGCCGTCTGTGTCAAGCCCTCTTCCACACACCTTTATCTTTTAAAACCTATTTTCGGTCGCACAGCGAAATTCAGAAGCTCGTTCTTTAGCCACTCAACATGTATGTATGTGTAATGACTTGCCCTCCTCAGTGTTCCCAAAAAATTATAATTTGTAAGGATATAAGGTCAAAAATATTTTTTGTTTATCAGTGACGAATGAACTTTGCATATCGTTAGTTGTTTTAATTTTGCATCTTGACCCAAAAGTGTATGCTAATCTAACATAACCGCTAAATTCCTTACACTTTCGTTTATCCAGTGAGTTGCATACACAAAAGCCATACACAACAAGATGGACAAATGGTTGACTCTTAAAAGTCAGACTGGCTGGAAGGACAAGGTTGCGCGGTAAGTGCAATTGTAAATGTAAACAAATATCGCCAACTCCACATGATGGCATCGATTTACTGTCTTTTTCAGTCTTATTCAGTATGCATCACGACACGAACAACTTGGGATATCCTCAAAAGTGCCGATGCCAGTTCAGCTGTTGCCGATCAGTTTAAAACTTTGGAATATATTCTCAGCTCATTCAGAAAATGTAAGAACAATCCACTTTGCTAGTCCGATTGCAAAGGCGCGCATCGTCGCCTAACTCTCTTTCTTTGTCCTACCAACTTCTAACTTTCCTATACCATGTCCCTTCACTCCATCACTGGGCTTATAACTTTAAAGGACTTCGGTCCTAAGAGTAAGTGTTCAAGTTCAATTACAAAAAAAATAAAAATTAAATAATTCTGCTCTGGCCGATGAGTTAGAGAACAAACGATTACAAATACCAGGAGACTTTCCACTATCTGGCCAGGAAAAACTGTACCATGTGCATGTAATAGTAGCAGATGATGTTTTTGCACATACCTCTCGGGAACCGGTTTTTGATAAAATTTCACTAGCATATACATATGTACGTATTCAACCAGCTTTCTTTTTCTTTCTCTTCTTCTCTTCGGCTGGTCGTGCAGTAGCTGGAATTTTGTAACAATACCTTGAATTGATTGATTAAAACCTAGGGTTGACATCAAGGGGAGCAGAAATAAAAAAGTCTACATGTCTACAAGATGCTGTATTTTTCGGATGAATAAAGAGGATCTTCAATTAATTGCCGTTTTCGAAAGCAGACATTGAAAACCTTTATCATGACAGTTATACGTCTAACTCCTATGTATAAGCCACAGTTTTTTTTATACAAAAGTACAAATAATACTTTCGTAAAGAAATAAAAAAGTTTTGCTTGTAGATTGAGAGGAAGTAACCATAATTATAGATTTACACGAAAATAAAATCCTTTTTTTACCTTTCGCAACAAAATGAAAAACTCTAAAGTTTCAACGAGTGGAAGAAACAAGCTTAGAAAAAAAAAATAGGGGCATGTATTCATTGTGGTTTTGGCAGTGAAATCCTAAATCCAAATGTAAATAGAATATCCCTTTCCAGGCGTGGCGCAATGATAGCTGCGTTGGACTACTGCGCGAAAGGTTTGACGTTTGATTAGCTCTAAGGGGCCAACGACTGGGCCCTCATTCTAAAAATGGGTTGCTGACAAGGGTTTATCCGACTCCTCGTCTTAAGGGCTTCTGCAATAGAGGTCCTTCAGCTTCGGGATTGTGCCGCCGGAGTAACTGTCCGACCACGGAAAAAATATTTCGAAGGAACAAATAGCCTCAGATATGGACGAATTTACTGATAACGAACCATGCAAACAAAACAAGGAAAACGGACTTCGGATCTGTACGTTGAATCTTAGGTCCCGTAATGAAACAGGTGCAGCCGAATAATACGCGGAAGTCCTAGACTTCTGCAAAGCCCATATCACCATCATCCAAGAAGAGCGATGGGATTTGCGGAGTAAAAAGAGAATGAAAAGCTGCGATATCTATTACGGCTGCTGTCGGCAACAAAAGCAGCGTCTTCTTGGATGTCGATTCGTTGTTGGAAGCAAACTAAGACAAGAAGTTACAAGTTACAAATATTTGTACGAGGGCTTTCCGACAATAATTTTTAAGGCTAAATTTGGCAACATTAGCCTAATATGCGCGCATGGCCCACAGAGGAGGAAGACGACAACACCAAATATTCGAGCAGTGCTCTAGCTATGACATTAAAACCATTATGGCCAATTTTGACACATAGGTAGGAAGGGCGGGCATCTTTGGTAGCATTGTCGGAAAATACAGCCTACATGTCACCACTTATTAGAACGGATTAAGAACGAAAATTTTGTCAAAGCTAGTATGCGCTTCCCTCATCCCCAATTCAATAAGGAACATGGGAATCTGTTGACAAATCAACCGTCAACCAGATTTACCACATTGCGATCGACGCAAGATACTTTTCCAGGATTATGGATGTCCGAACGTTCCGAGGGGCCAACATTGACTCGAACCAGAGATACCGCCTCTGACGTGCTGGGTTTCAATCGGCTACCGCAACGAAACCTCTGATTGGACGGTGAGTGCCGGCAAGTACATAAACCAGAACAAGAGGCATGCAAAGCGACGCTGCATAGGAGACATGCTTGAGAGCTCTGCCAGGAGAAGTGGAGCGTCGAACGCCAGCTTCTCATGAGAAAATAGAAAATTCCAGTACAGGAATGAAGATTGGAAGTTTTGATGAAGGGTAAAAAGATCATATCAAAGGTACAATGCCCGAAACGAAACCTGCCAAGATGATAAAGGAAACATCGTAGGAGAAACGCAATCGATGCTAAGGCAGTCGATGAATTGGTAAGAAGCATGCATGCAACTTATCTGTAAAACATGGTCGGATGAAAGTATGCCCGATGAATGAAATAGAGCATTGTTTGGCCGATCCTCACTCACTCAAGTGGAAGGGGACCTCAGCCAAATTAAAGTGCAAAACTTGAGACAGCTAGCTGAAGATGGAGCTGAAAGAGAGACGCTTGTTCGTTGAGGCTTCTGTCAGAATCTGCCCACTCACCAAAGCTTTTCGGTAATACACAGGGTTAGCTTAAAATCTCGACACAAGTTCTTTCTCCGTTACTTCAGCTGACCGCGCGATATGACTCCTTAAAGGCTGCAGAATGACATTGGCGATTCTGGACACACCGGAAGTTCCAATTGTCTCTTGTTGGAGAATTAATGCCGAAAGTCGGCACATGCAATGGGCTTATGTTCCACGATGCTGAACTTGCATAAGTCAGAATTGGACCATTAAGACCATTAGAACTTATTTTTTTTGGCAGGTTTTTCTAATTTCCAAATCTGAATTACCACACCTTATTGAGTTGTGGAACAGTTTAGCCTCACATTTTTCATAGTTAATTTCGAATTTCCATTCTGAGCAAAGCGTCTAAAGATTATCAAAGTTGTGTTGGAATTCATTTTGGATCGACTATATAATGGTGGTATCAGACTGTGTCTTTCCTGAAAGCTAGCTACCGAAACCGAATATATTTGAAAGTAATACTATTTAAAAAGGTACCTTAGTCAAGAAGTGTTTTTAGTGAGCACGAATCTCATACGATTGACTATAAGCACGTCGGTCCTTATGTAAGCAGAAAAAAAAAAACTGCAGACAACCAAAATTTCTTGGTAGTAGGAATCCTAACTTGAATGACGAATTTAAAAAACAATTTTGATTTTGCAAAGGAAGATATCACCTCAAGGGATCTATCTCTAACTTGACAAAATGCTCCACGAACTTTACTCCACTGAAAAACCTACGTGAATTATCGAATTTGCTTTTAGATTCCCATTCCCAGGCGAAAAGTTTCGAAAAAAATTCTTCTCTAGAAGTTCATTGATTTATATTTGTCTTTGTTTTCAAACTTAATAAAAATCTTTGACTCCATTCTCCCTAAGAAAAATTATTTTTAGTAGGTATGCATTTCCATGCCTCAAAAATCAAAGAACCTCATTTACGACAGAAGACTACACTCTAGACTTCAACACTCAGTTGGCCGTAGCCCATTGACCCCCTATTTAGTGGATCCCATAAATAAATTTTCTCATTCGCACTTCGTGATCTGACATAATCGGCAGAGTTGACAACTGATATTAAGTCATCATAAATTACTCATAAATAAAAATGCAAATCACTTCCCAACGTCCATGAAGCAACACTGAAAATCTCTCATTAATTAGTATTCCGTTAATAAACGAACCACCAAATGGCAAGAAGTCGATTGCTCTAACGGTGCTTTTATCAATGTCAATGGGGACGAGTCTCGAGTATGATTTCGGCGGAATATCATGTGGAATATCCTTCCATCGAAGCGTGACAAATTGAGGAGCGGAATAACAAAACTGAGCGTTGAGTTGTTTGTTGAACGTTAATAGTATTTCACGCCCCCATTTCCGAGCAGACAAGGAATGGGTCAAATTTAAATGATTTACATATATCCATGCGGTCGGATAATAGAGCGTAGCTAACCCTACACGAACGATATAAAGGATGTGAAGGTATGATCCCTAAAAACACCCTGACCCACCACCAAACGTTACTGCCAATCGCGTTTAGAAAAAACATGAACAACTGACCTAAATTCCCAAAAGCCCAGCCTAAGGAATGATGACAATGATGATTATGGGAATAAAGGCTTTTCCTTCTATTAGAGTATTACTTTCCTGCGAGTTAATAAAATTAAAACAAGAACCGCCAATTTCGTTTCCTCTTTGTCTTCAATTTTATTGCTTAATCGATGCGGACTGGCACGTTGGCCATGGTCCGATTAATCGTGACCAACAGTTTTTATATCCATCAAATTGTACACAGGATGTTCGACAAGAAAAAGTACAATATTTGGCAAAAATTACGCTATACCGTGTGTTACTCGTATCATATAGTATTTTACTGAAGAATGGAGAATCAATACATGTAATGAGGGCGCGAAATGGTCCACTCATGATTGCGCCATTGAATGGTGTACATACTATACATATACATATCTCTTTGAAATGTCCTTGAAAAGTCTGTGGCTATTGATCGAAATGCCTTCCAGAGCTATGATTGAGCCTACATTGGAGGATAATAATGGGGTTTCAAAGGCAAAAGCAAGGATATAATCTTAAGTGCGCTGCTGTTCAATCTAATGTTTAATAACATAAGTGACCATGTAGGAGGTAGAATCGAACTTGGAAAAAAAATACCTGCACGTAAATAGACTGACAACATAGTGTTCCTGGCGGTTAGAGTGGATGGAATGCCCTTGATGATCGACAGGCTAGAGGTGTGTTGCAATTCCTTGAATCTGTTTGTCAACAGTGAGAAAATCCGTTTTATCTTGTAGATTGTATATTACTGTAGTGCTTCATTTGCATTTACTTATGTAGGTGTATCCTAACTTCACCTACTATTAGCATGCTCATAGTAGTATGAAACTTTTAGTCACTAAATACACCTCCTCTCTGTTCATACTTTTGGTTTTTTACTACAACCAGGCTCTAACTTATTAAATAGTTTTTCTTCCATGAAGTTAAAATATTCGTCAGGTAGCTTTCTATCGAAAGTCCCTGCTTACATATTTTACAATTTTTGCGTGGTTACTCTTTATTGTGCTAAGTCGACAGGCTCTGTCCTTTGTACACGGCGCACTTAATTTCTTTCATCTAGAATCTAGAATTCATAGTTGAGGTGTCCTTGTAAACAATTTTTATGCTCTCTCGGAAAAATTTGTGATTTCATCTTCCACTAATGGAATTCCGAAATCTCAGTGGATATCGTTGTTTTTAATGTACCACCGTACATTAACGAGCTTTTGGAATTGTTGATTTGTCGTTTGTGTACAACACCAGGCACTTATCAGAAGCACTTTTTTTGTCAAAATGTTTCTTTATCGGTCCAGAGGACTTATACATAGATGCTCAGGTAAAGATGGTCACGGAAATGCAGTGGGATAAGTCTTACGATGAGGACGAAGCTGATGGCGGTTACCATGAAAACGAAATAAACCAAATCTTTGAGCAAGGCTGGGAAAAGCAATTTCAGTTGCGAGATATGATTTTAACTAATAGATCAAGTATTGGTAAGGCAGGAGCAAGTCGTTACTTGTGCGGATCAAAATCTCAATCAGGATGAAGGCATAGTCAATTGGCCTGAAGAGACGGTTCGAATTGAAATCAATACAACAACTTTAAAATTACTTTTTGAAGTTCCTGATTGTGAGTGGTTAGACCGACTTCCAGATCCAACTGATAAACGTTCAACTCCTTTGAATAATTTTCGCCAACTCATAAGCGTTTAAAGATGCAATTTTATCTACTACCGATGACCATTGTTGTGTAGGAACAACATCCTGTACCTAGTTATCCTTTCGTCCTTTCGATCTATTTCTTTCAATTTTAGTTTAGTTAGGCCCAAATAAGCCGGGTTTTAGGTAGGTTGTTCCTCGAACTATGCAGGATTTGGTGCTGTCATGAAAGGGTTAATAATTCTCCTCTTGCTTTGATTATATGTAATAGAAATGGATTCAACATTTATATCATTTCGAAAGTAATTTTTTGGCTTCGAAGTTATGGTCAAGATGGCTGTAGTAGTTCCGGAATAGTGATGATCTAGCTAAATCAAGAAACTTCTGGCGGTTGTTTTCATCCAATTTTTGTACAAGCGAATAGATTTGCTCTTTCCGTGCTGAGAGGTTCCCCAATGACAGTTGTACCAAGTTTGCTAGGTCTAGACACTTTTTAAAGCAGTAGGATTTAAGGGTGATCGTATATTCGGCTACTTTTCTTGGGATTCTATTGCTATCCGATGACAATATAGTGTGGTCATATAAAGCGGAGATAGTCCTGTTTCTACATTCAACTTGTAGTTTTGCGCGGTCCTTGGGAGTCTGAAGAGTCGTTTCAGGAATAGCCTTAGCAGCTTATCCATCGATTCCGAATCCACAAATCCCCACGACTGTGCTCCATAGCATAATATTGAAGTCGCCGTAGCTTTGAATACTTTGAAACAAGACTACTACTCATACAGTTGCGTTTATGGCATTTATAGAACCTGCTAGTTTTGAAGGCAAATGTTTTTCAAAGCTGCCATTGCTTGAGATAAGTACACCTAAATACTTGTACTGCTTCACAATTTCTATTTCCTGTCTACCATTGTACATTTTTTCGATTCACGCATATTACCTTACCCGTATCCTCTTTGAAAAATCATCGCCTTCGATTTGTTAAGATTAACTGTTAAAGTTCATATATGACAGTATTCCAGAAGACGTTTTATCATTAATTGCATAGCGTCTGCTAATTTTGCGATGTCATCGGCATACATCAGTACTTATATTATACTTTTATTATAAGTATACCGCAAAGGTCATCCCCTTGGTAAGTAAGTAAAATGAAAATCAGATGACAAATCATCTTCCACATCCTTGCTTAAGTCCGCCATAGTCCATAAGTCTTGAATTTCTCCAAATGGTTTTCACTATTATAAACACTCGACATCGTGTTTACATACATACATGTGTTCATATTATGGATAACCTTTATAAATTTGTAGGACGGTTCTATCCTGTATAATTTCTGTGGCAACCATGTTGTTTTCTACAATTTTTTTTTCCTTTAAAGGTTTGTCATGAGTTTACAAAAAAAAATATCCATAGTATGAAAAAGTTTTTGACACAGAAATGAAGATGATAAAAAATTATTTTCTGTACAATTCTAGAATTAATTATAGAATCGAGCATGGTGCCTCCGATTGTATGATAACTCAATTTTGGCATAAGTAGACTCGTGCTTGTTGCCACAGATTTGTAAAATAAGGTTCCGCGATCGATTGCGTCAAAAATCAAAATCGATGAAGACTGCAAACAGTTTTTTTCCTCTTTCGATGTAAGAATGTGTAATAGTTGACAACATCATCAGTAAAGCAGCTTGCTCGAAACACAGCTTGAAATTCTCCAAGAAGCCCCTTTTTCTTGTATCCATTCCCTTAATTCCAGGACGGCAATTGCACGGTAATTCATTACATCGTTCACGTTCCCTTTTTGTGTAAGGGATAAATGATGGTTTCTTTGAAACTACTAGGAACCTTGCCGGTGTAATAGCCTCCAGGAAGCTATTACAGGAAGCTGCTTGTGCAATATTTGTAGTGTTCACGTCGATTGGCATCCTGTCCGTGTCAGTTGCCTTGTTGTCTCGAGTTTTTAATAACGCTGACCAAATTTCAAAGAAAGTAATTCTCGCATTCAGAATCTTGTCCTCAAAACGTGGCTGCGCATATAAAAAGGGATGGGAGAGTATCGGCTGATTCAATAAACCTTGGAAGTGTATTTTTACAGATTCAATGGAAATAGCCTAACCAATTTGAGGTCAATTGCCATTGAATTTTCTAACTGAGTTTCAGAACTCCATGGAGTTTCGACAGGTTTGTAGGTTAATGGCTTTGTGTTTGAAAACCTTTTTCTTTTTAAGATGACATAAGAATTTTTACTCTTTATTCGGTTCTACGTACCACTTGCGCGGATAATCTCCTCCCAGCTTTCTAAATAATTTTAAGCAGCTAAACGTTTTATTCCTGCTTTTGCTGCATTTCTTATCGAACCAGTTTGCCTATAGGGACTGTGATCTGAATTTTCTACTATTACACATACTTCCATTGGATTTCTTAACGACTGTCGCTAGATTGTCCAAATTGATCTCTCCGTCTCCAAGCATACTTCTAGCTTCTTGCAGATGATGATCCAGTGAATCCCTGTATGTTGCTAATTCGGAGTTTCTCCATTTAAGTTTTGGCTGCAGTTTCAGGTCGCTGGAATGAGCTCCTTGTGGTCGGATAGGTTTCGATGTTACGACCATTGGCATGTGATCCGAATAGGGCACAGCTTACACCGCAAAATCTACAATAGCAATTTAAAAATCTTTCATCCCTTTTGGGAAATTGCATACAGCGAACTATAGTGCATCAGCTAAAAACTTTTGAAAAAATTAAGGTAGACAAGAGCGCGCAAAGCATTTGCTATACAGTTCAATAAATTATTCGTTTTTCCCAAATTAATTGTACATATGTATACATATATATGTATGTTTACTTGATTACCACAAACGAATTTACATACTCGTATGCATGTACACACGTACATATGTATAATCGATGTTAGAAATGAGCACAAGTTACTTTCTGAATTGTGAGCACAAACCGTAATACATGTAACCTTTTTATAATATTACGAGAACAACTGCTGTAGTGAAAATCCAAGTGACCCATCTCCAGCGCTCCACTTTTTCAAAGTACGGGTATATTGAGCCCAACTTTTAGCTGAAAAGAACTCAAAATTTATTTTATACTTTCATCAGATAGAATGAGGTCCGCTGACTTGGCCAGATAAAACTGGTGTTAATGTCGTCCAGGATTACAACTAGAAAACTCTTTGTCTGGGTCACAGCATAATGTATACGACATGAACTTAATGTTGCAAATTTTGTCCTTTGCACGACGAAATGGGGACATTACTGGTGCGAAAAAGTTTTTACTTGGCTGAGTAAGGTCATCAAATGAAGTTTTCTAGTAGTTTTATTTAAAATTTCACACGTTTTTTGGTTTGTGTAAAGTTGACTGTTGGCACTGTTATGGGTAAATTTGAGTCTGTCAACAGTTGCTCCACGATGTGTTTATTTATGTTGTCTACTTGTTTCGTTGGACACCAACTGTAAAAGACACTAACTGTATATCACAAAATTTAAAATGGGAATATGATGGCAGCAGCAGGTGGAGAAGGAAATAAGTATCTTGGATCTGGATCATAATTTAATTCTAAAGAATATTATGTGGTCATTTAACGTATTTAGATTTTGTCCTTTTCGTTACTTATTTTGAGGCTTGACACCAATTGTAGGTCACTATATTGCATCAACCTGGAATCCAACCTCGAAGATCGTAACCAACGTTTTTAGCGGTTCGAAAGTCAAACAAATTTTGGGATTTACACATGTATGATGAAAAATGCTAAGTTTGCTTTACTCGAAATTATAATTGATGTTTAAAAAAAGAGTAGCTCCATACAAAGTTTTAAGTAAACAAATTTATATTTGAGTCATGTCCTTAACCTGCCCATCCAACCTAACCATCTATACGCAACCATGCCATGAACGTCGAGATTACCTTTATCAATGGCATGCTCAATAGGTGTTTAAATAATTTGGCCAAGGTGGCGTAAAAGCCCTCACTCGATTTCCTTAGGCTATGTTTGCAAAAGTGAGAGAATCTTCCCATAGGGCGATGTCTTTCGCGCAACCTTGGAAAAATGAAAAATCGCCGAGTTGTGTGGACTTTTTCTAAAAGAATGGCGCAACAGTCTGCAGTCAACGCGGTCTTTAGCTAGCTGCCTGAAGTTTTACAAACTTATTTGGTTGAGGACCCTCCGACTTGCGTGGGCCACCTTAGTCGCGGTCTAAGACGCGGATTCGAAGACTTTTCGGGTCGAAACACTGGCATCCATACGCTCTAATTTCCCTCATCTGACTAAGTCAATGTCCGTACAGTGTACATGCCGTATAGTTCATCATTGCATTTCCTTCTTGAAAATCAGTCGAAGATTTTTGCTCTTCAAACAGCAATCATACCTCTGCACTAAAGGGCAGGACTGGGATGATTAATGTCTTACAATTGATCACTGTAGTTGTTCGAGAAAAGGCTTTGCTATTAAACTGCTTTCTGAGCCCAAAGAGACAGTGCTTGGCAAGAGTTATTCTCTCTTTAATCTCAGCCTTGTCTGATTAACGGGCGGGGCTTAGATAGATAAAGTCCTTAATTACCTCAAAGTTATATCTGCCTACGGTGACGATCTGTTCGAGACGTCGGTGTTCATTGTTCTTTCTTATATACTTGGTCTTGCCCTGATTGACTGCTAAACGATGTAAAGAAGTTAGATGACAGCTAGTCGCTTTGTCTAAATCCTTCTTTAACATCAAAGATCGCGGAGAGATCTTCGTATATTCTCCATCGTCATCCTGCAAAAACAGAGCACATTGCTCTGCATAGCTCGTCTCTATAAACGCTGTCATACCCAGCCTTGAAATCGATGGAAGGGTGATGGATATCGATTTGAAGCTCCAGGGTTTTTTCCAAGAACTGCCATAGTGTGAATATTTGCCGGTGGACTTTTCAGGTCGTTGAAAAGACTTTAGACATTCACACAACACGACAAATTAGTTGGCGCAGTTCGGAGGACTTCGTTTTTCAAGGATCAGAAAATCGGACATACTTTCATCCGGTAATATTTTACATATAAGTTGGTGCATGCTCCTTACCAAGTCATCGCGCGTACAATTTGAACATTAGGCACCTAGCCTATCAGCTCCAGCAGCTTTGTTGGACTTAAGTTTAGAAATGGGTATTTTCATTTCATCCAGGTAGGGTGGACGGAATTGTTAGTCCACATCGTCCAGGTTGAACGCTTTGTTCTACCTGACAGAGGGATTCGGTTCATAATTGCCGTTAAACAGTCTGCAGGAATAGTTCTTCGATATCCTCAGCATCGACTGCGTTTCTCCTTCGATGTTCCTTTAATCATCTTGGCTTCGTTTTGGGCAATGTACCTTTGACAGGATCTTCCCATCAATCTCTTTTTCTTTTTGAGAACACGATGTTCGTCTCTCCTCTCTGCTCGTAGAGCTCCACAGGCAGCACTACTCCGCTTTTTGAGCCTGCTATTTAGCTGCATATGCTTGCCGGCTTTCGTTGTCGAACCAGGAGTTCTGTTGCGGTGGCCAAGTGAAAGGCAGCACATCAGCGGGGGCATCTCTGATTTTTGCGAATGTAGCTACTTGTCTGCAATAGTTGATGCTGCCGGCATAGCACCTCTTAAGAGATTATGGGACATTCGATCGGAAAAGAATTTGTCCATCACTTGCGATTGTAGTGACCGACGTCAAACAGCCTCACAGCATTTCCTTGTCTTGGCGTTGTTCGCCGTACCTTGGCTACAACAAGGTAGTGATTTGATTCAATGCTGGCCCCTCGGAATGTTTGGGCATCCATATTACTGGAGGAATGCTTGCGTTGATCACGATATGATCAATCTGGTTCACAGTTTATTTATTTATTTATTGCTTAGTACAAGCACAATACGTAACCTTATAACGTTAAGCTAATCTGCATGCTCTTTTATGAATATTGAGATGCCGGAATTGCTTACTATCTACATTTCGCCCCGCAGCAGAGTCGATCAACCTGAATCCGTTATCGGCGGTGGTCTCGTGTAGGCTGTACTTTCCGACAGTAGTACCAAAGATGACCTTTTTTCCTAGCTTTGCGTTAAAATTGCCCAAGATGATTTAAATGTCATAGCTAAAGCACTGCTCGTACATATGTTTCGTCTATGAGCTTATAGAACCCATCTTTGTTGTCGTCGTCTTTCTACTGTGTGGCGACATACGTGCATATTAGGCTAATGTTCGCGAATTTAGCCTTGATGGGAATTGTTATGAGGTGCTCGTCTACATATTTGAAACTCAAGACTTTTTGTTTAAGTCTGCCTCCAACGACGAGTCCACATCCAAATACAAAGTCTTAATGGCAATCACTGCCGATATTATGCCCTAAAAGTGATGCTTGAATACATTGTTCAGATGGAAGGGAACACCGTACACTGTACAGTCGCTGGTCAATTTTATCTTTTCATACATATTTTCGAAATTGTAATTTTTGTACTGCGGAGTTATTAACTATCGATCTAAGCTGTCATTTTATACGCTGTTTTTGACATTTATATTTACCGTAGTCTAGTAAATCATAATTAATAGAATCAAGCTTGAACAATACAGTGTACTCTCTCATTACCGACAACCCTCATAAGCGGACACCCCTCATAACCGGTCAAATTTCAAAGAACCTTTCTTTTAAATGTCCTTTTGTTTGTTTACTCATAACCGGACACCTCTCATAAGCGGACACTTTTTTCGGAACCGTCGGTGGTCGCTTATGAGGGAGTACACTGTACTACCTTTTTATCCGTCCAATCTTATAGGCGACATTGTGAATTTTATGGAGTACAGAACAGTCCGTCGAATTGCACACAGATTTCATATCACGTACTCTCAAAGTCAAAGGCGTGTACATTATGCACCAAAGAGAGTATCGGCTCAATAAACGAAAGTGTGCATAAATACTCACATTTTATCAATTCTTCCTCAGATCGGGACTCTGTCCGTTCAAAAATTTGTGCACAAAAATCATGACCTACATATACCAGTATAGAGAAGACACCAGACACCCTAGAATTCTAATCGGACATGTGAATTGTGAAGAAACTTGGAGCCAAGTGAATGAACTTTTAATGGGCCAGACATAGCGTTATGGTCAGTGGAGATTGATACCGGACAATGATCAATGAATATTGTTCGAAAATAAGAATGATTTACATACATACATATATACGTCCAAAACTACTGATTTATTAAAATTACCATTTAGCGAATACACTGGCCGTCCAATATAATGAATAATATAATGTTTCAGGTCATTCGGTAAAACCAAAGTGTTCGTTATATCAAATGATTTTTTGAACTTTTTTTTTTAATTGAAAATGAGTGTGTAATTGAATTGAATTGAATTTGAATTGAATTTGAATTTGAATTGAATTGAAGGTTAATGCTTTTCTTGAAGCCGTCTTAACGTGAAAATGTCAGACACATCAACATCAACCTGTTTTGCACATTGGCTAAAGAAATTACTACTTCAGCATGCTTAACTAGAGCTTCAAAAAGATAACTTTCATCACCCAGCTAATCTTCACTTGCTGAGCCTAGTTCAACAGTGTCATCGCTAGCTGGTTCTTGTAAATTGAGCTCAACATCATTCCAATTTTCTAGGTAAGCAATGGTAGAACGGCGCTGAAGAGGAGCGATAGTAATTCCGAGACTGAATTATAAAAAATAAAATTGATTACCTCTGGAAAAACATGGTTTACGAGACTCAATGTACGCTGCATTGCCACAATTTTCTCATTTCGTCGCAATAATGAAAGTGGAATTTCATTCTCTTCATCGAAATCTCTAATCTCTTAGCATTGCCATCAAAATACAACCACAACAGGACAAAACATATGTACTATACCATTCTGTATTCTTTGGGTCAACTACATACATAAAAATACTGTGAATAAAAATATTGCATGAAACAAGACTAGACGTGAAAGAAACCAGTTATGTATGTTCGTTATATTGGATAGCAAATTTGTGCGAACGTTTGCTATTTAGAAATGCCAATGCAATTTTTATAAGCGTTCGTTATGTCGCTATATCGGCATTCGTTGTACTCGACGTCCACTGTAGTTGATTTCTAGAAATGGATCTGTCAATTAGCCTTCCTAACATACTTTATTAATCAATAATTGCCGAGGCTTTTTGACTTTCTCGGAAATTATAGCTCTTTACCGAAGATCCCATTCTGCAACATACCCCTGCTAGCAAGCGGCAAATTGTACATTAAGTTGATATCCAAAGAACGTTCAATATACATATGTATGTAGATGTTGGCAAAACGGCGCTACACAAAATAATATAAGGAACTGTATTTTACTGTCTTAAACTTCGTAAAAGAACTTGTTCAGTTCAAAAATTATTTATGCATTTTAAATAATAGACCTCCCATTTAATGTCGGAGCAGAGCATATGATGAGGTTCCGTTGGCCCTCTCTATACTTCTCTTGTCCAGCTATGTGTATAACTGTAAATGTATATTTTCCATTCTCTTAGACCGATGAAAACTTTCTGCGAGTATTTGCATTTTTCAACTGTGCAGTCGTTGTCCGTGTCCATCTTCTTGGCAAACTGCCACCATCTTCTTTTTGTATATAAATTTTCATTCTATGCTGAGTGTGATGTATGTATGTGTGTAAGGCCAAAGAGAATTTAATTTAATAGACTATGCAAATTTCCTGACATAATTTACACACGTTTGCCTTAACGAAAACCTAAGGAAGCCAATGGAGGAGTAGTTTAATATTGATTTCCATTACACATGTTTCTTCAACAATTGTACCAGTACTTCATGAATGGGCCATGGAAACTAGCACAAAAAGCCAAAAAGCAGATTTTGTTTGGATTGCATGAAACGAAACAATACCTAATGTTCAATTTCTCCTCTTTAATTAAAGTGCACCTGGCCACGTGACTAACATTGGAACCATTAAAACATAAACATACTTAGATTTCTATGTAGGTATCGCTTTCATCAACACCGAAATTGGGATTGATAAAAAAATGTATGGGTGTCGATAAAATTGTTAACATTTGACGTACATAATGCCAATTTAGCAATTTTCAATTAATAATTGGGTCAATATTTCATTGACAGTTGATTCTCACAATACCGCTTTAACAATTTAATTGACAAGTATCAACTATCAATTGGTAATTGATCTTCGCAATAAGGGTGAAGGAAACTTAAAAAGGCAATAGTAACATTTGTAAAAACTAATTATTAAAATCTCTAAATGGAACCGTGGGCGCCGTAGCTCAGTGGTTAATTCGTTGAATTGCTGAACGGGAGTCAGTCGTTCAAGGTTTGTATCCCAAAAAATACCATTCATTCACCGTCTCACCTCTTGCGAATGTCATGAGAAAGCTTCTAAGAAAAAGCCTTTCGGATATGGGTCTAAACAATAGGTCCTTTCCATTCTTGTGAAAAAATATAAAACGCACAATACGAACGGTCGCGAGAAGATAGGCACTGGACCACATACGGTCTGTTGCGCCAAGTATCTGTATTTGTAAATGCAACCGTTACTTGGAAGAATAATTGTAAGTTGTTAAAGTGGGGAATTTGCTAAATAAAATGTTAATAATAGCAGTAACATTTCATTTAAGCAACTGAATGTACACATTCATTCCTTTCATCAGCTACTAAAAAATTGCGCTTAGAGTTCCTCTGCGTTTTCCATCCGTCAGCTCGTTTTAAATAAAAAGCACAATATGTATCCGCAAGGGCATACACACATACATATATACAAAAGTATATGGCGAATACAAAGTTGCCTTCTTCGGAATCATGTCGATGATATCTATCAAATCAGAAGAGATAAAAATCTGAAAAGAAATATCAAGGATTCTTACGGATGCAATAGATGCAACGCATTCGGTGTAGCAGTGTCCCGATTCTTATCCCCCACCTCTACTCATTCAATTGTTTGTTGCTTGAGCTTATTTATGTCTATTTTACTGTCGTTGGACCCCGCTGTTGTTGTTTCTTTTAAAAAATGTTGACTTCAGTCACAACGAATATTGCATCGTCCTTTGTAGGAAAATTTGTTGAAAAGTTACCCATCGAAACGTTGTATGTAGCGCAAAACACGAATTTCATTGGATAAATACTTTTTTTATAAAATTCTTTTCAGAATGTGACAATACGTTCTGAAGCAGAAGATTCCGCAAGTAAAGTATCGAGCACACGTCTGTTTGTGCATTGAGGGAATTCTAAAAAAAAAAAATGTCTTACCTGTCCTGCACGAGGAACTAAATTCAATTTATCTAGCAGCCTTTGTTGCGGCAATGGCTCAGAGTTGTACTTAAATTGTATTAGCTATCGAATTCGGTTACAAAAATTAAAATATTTCCTGTTATTGTATGAGAATAATATTCTGGACTTTGATTCAATAAAAACGGAGATATTTCAACTATGATAGAGTAAGATCGGGTACTGTGGTATATGCGGGTAATGTGGTACAGGTGGTTTTATCGGAAACTGAGCACGCTTTTGCCAGCATTTTCATGTCAACAAATGTCGATGGCAGTGAGAGAAGTAGTGCATGTCCTTAGAAGTTCAAAATCGGTTGTGAGTTCACTCAGTTGAGTGGTATGTGTTATCGCGTACAATCGAGTTTTTTTTTTTTAGTGAAATGAAAAGTGTTTCTGCGCAGTCATATTATAAATTCACAACCAAACGGTCGGATAACCACAAAAACCAACTATTGAACAGTGCGTTAAAAATGTAAGGTTTACTCACAGTTATTTGTTTTCATTTATATTTTAATTTTTTTAGAAATTGTCACTATCGGCAAATGTGGTATATGTATCTACCATCCGCTAAGGTAGTATAGTATACCACATTACCCGACTTCATTTAGGTTTATATTTAGAGTCAGATACCTCTAACTAGACATTCCTCTAACACAAACAAAGGATTCAGGTGACCGAAAACAAACAAACTGGTAAGCTATACCACATTAAAATACATAGCATACCACATTACCCGCCATTTTTCCAGAATGCCACTTTTGGGGACGTGGCATGTTTTTGACAAAATCTTTGATAATGATTATTGCTCCTTAGTATACCAAAATTGGGCTAATAATCCAAGGTTGCACTTTGCTTAATTTTGATCGATTCGGATTTATACATTTTTTGTTTCTGCCAAAATAGAAACATGTATACCACAATACCCGAACTTACTCTACATGAATTCTTGGAATAAGCGTAAATAGACGTTTGATGTTCGCTTACATAAATTTGAAGTACATACATGTGTACATCTGTATAAGCTCCCACAATTTACTTCACTACACAGGCTGTTGGTTCTCGTTGTACCTAAGGTCAAAGGGGAGTATTGGAATGAATGGGTACCTTACATTGGACATGAGTAAGTTTTTCCTTTAGTTTTGCAAACAGATGTTCGAAAGATACACAATCAGAAAAATAGGGAGAACAAATTATATTCCGCAGGTGCTTTCAGAGAAAAATTAATTTCTAGTTGATCATTTTACTTACGCTGTAACTTAATCATGGGTAATTGAATTCAAGTGAGAGGGAACTGAGAAGGAACAAGTAAACCAGCAATTGAAAAAATTATGTCCTTCTCCCTGACGAAATGATATGCGCAAGTGCTATCCTGTGTAATCTTTCTTTTTTCACCAGCATCACTTTTACTACGTAGTCTAAATGCATTTTCAAAGTGTCTAAACACATTGTTATTTGTCCCAGTTTCAAGATACACATATAACTAGGCGTCTTTATCGGCATTCAAAAACTGCGCTTTAGGAAGTAGCTTAGAAACTTTTCCACTTCTTCGAAGAAGCGGTATCCCTCCCCACACTTGAGCATCGTACAAAAGTTTCGAAGCAGATATGAGCTGTGAGCTATATACATACATATGTATGTATTAATTATTCATTTTGAGCGTTGCGCTTGATTGAAGACGGTTGTGTTACTTTTTGCTCTCTGATTTGAATCATGATCGACAAGTGTTTTAAATGTAAAGTCGCAGTACCCGACAATTTACTTGTATTATGTGGAATTTGTCAATCGGCTTTTCATTTTCATTGTGCGAACATTCTTGATTCTGAGTTTACCCTTATACAATCCAAGACAAATATTTTTTGGAAGTGCGATACATGCCAAATTGATTCCTTATTGTGTTGCGTATCAAAAATTAAAGACTTGTTTCGTTTTCTCAAAGAGAACAATAGTGCATTTGAAAAGCTTAATTTCTCTCACGATGTTACCGAAGTCAATGACATGGTAAGAATTACCCGCTCTCAAAGTAAGGGGAAGGTCAATGATCATTTGAAGAAACAGCTGTTGTCCAACGGAAAGAATGTTTCCACTTCTCCTGCTTTGAACCGTATAACGTCGTCATCGTCAACATTGAAGAGTAATAAAAGCTCTCCTGCTATGCATCGCGCTCGCTCAATAAAAAATAGTAATGCTGTTGGTGATATTGGAAATAGATTCTCCTCACCAAAAGTTACCGCTTTTACTAATGCTAGCAATTCTAGCTCTATTAAAGAGAGTGAGAAATTTGCTAATACAAAGTGCGTTGAAAATATTCGCGCTGATGTTGATGCTACTGCTGCTGCTGCTGCTGTTCTTACTGGCTCTCTCTCTTCATCTGCCGGATCAGATATTAATGTACAGAGTCAAATCATTATTTCCACTCTACAGCCAAGCGATGTTTTTGTTGCTGGCAGTGATGACGTCACTGATCGTGTTGATGATGCTGTTGCTGTTGCTACTGAAACAAATGTTCCTGTAATAAATGCCGCGATAAAGAATGCTGCTGTTGTTAATGAAGTGGACGTTGCTGCTGACCCTTCTGGAACTGCATCTAATAAGAATTGCAATTCTGTTGCTTTTGAAGAAGCAGGTGTGAGTGGCAATACACATATACATCCTGAAAGCAACGAAAAAGGTGGCGAACAGCTTCTTCCTGTGAGACGATCGAAGAGACGATCTGATGTAATTGTGGGAACTAGTCAACAATGTACCGAACTCCAGGTTGTTAATAAACTGAAATGGTTTCATATCTCCAGTTTTCACCCAAACACTGCTACTGATGGTATAATTTCCTACATTACATCAAAATTGAATATTAACGCCTATCGTTTCTCTTGCTTCAAACTGGTAAAATCGAATAATGGTGAAAATAACTTAAAGTATGTTAATTTCAAAATTGGGGTCCCTACTGAGTATGCTCATACAATCTACAATGCTGATTTCTGGCCAAGTGGAGTAAAAATTCGGAGTTTTGTTTACGTTCCAAAAAACTTGTAAATGATGATGCTAATGTTCGTATGCTGTCTGATAACGTTGTCCGAAATAGAATTGCGAATTCAGATACTTCTTTTAAAGTCTACTATCATAATGCTAGTGGCATGAGGACTAAGGTAGCGGCTTTTTATAATGCTTCGAGTCATAATGATTACGATGCAATCATCGTCACGGAAACCTGGCTATATAGTGGGATTATGTCTTCAGAACTTTTAGATAGCAGAAATTATAATGTCTTTCGTCTCGACCGTTGTAAATCAGCTGATGAACGTGGAGGGGGACTTTTTATCGCCGTTCGCTCATCTTTTTCCTGCAAGCTGATCGATTTACCGACTGAAGGTGTGGAACAACTCTGCGTAGCAATTAATATTAACTGTGCAGTAAATACCCTATATTTCATAGTAAGTTATGTACCGCCACATAGTAATTTAGAAATGTATGAAAAGCACATTGAAAATATCGATTATATTAATAATATTTGTAATGATTTAAATAACATTTGTGTTATTGGAGATTTTAACCTCAGCGATATAATATGGTCTTGGTCAGATAATGACAAAATGCTTATTCCTTGCAATGTCAATAAGAATTATGAATTTGCTTTAATTGATTACTTGTATTCGTTAAACTTATGTCAGATTAATTCAATCTGTAACTCATTGAGTAAAATATTAGACCTAGTTTTTATTTGTTCAGATGATATTAAGGCTTGTGTTTTTGAAGCTTCATTTTCATTACTAAAAAATTCAACTCATCATAAAGAAACTTTAATTGAATTTGAGTTTTATCATTATTTAAAGGTTGAACATAATACGGAAAAGTCCTTCAATTTCTCAATGACCAATTTCCCTGCATTAAATAACTACCTAAATCATTTTGATTGGGTAAATGAATTACATACCCTAAGTCTTAGGGATATGTACAGTCGTTTTGTTGAAATCATGCAGAGTGGATTTTCTATGTTTGTTCCTTGTAGGTCGATAAAGAGATTGTCCAAACCTCCATGGTATAATAAGCAATTAATGCATTTAAAAAACCTCAAAAATAAAGCATACAAAAGATTTAGATGTTCTAGAAATTTGATGGATCACACAAATTTTTATAAGCTGCGGAAAGATTTCGTAGTGCTAAGCAAATTTTTACACAGGAATTACATATTGAAAATTGAGAGAAAACTAAAAACTGATTCTAAGGGTTTTTGGTCTTTTGTGAACTACAAGAAGAATTCTACTGGCATGCCAAAAACAATGGTATTAAATAATGTTGAATCTAATGATGTTCAAACAACCCTTGAACTATTTGCGAAATATTTCGAATCAGTATATTCTAACTCTTGCTCTAATAAGAACTACATTTCTAACCTTATATCTAAAATCGATATTGGTTCAATGGAACTTGAACTCCATGAAGTCCTTACTGCAGTCAGCAGACTTAAGCCCAATTCAAAGCCCGGCGCAGATGGTATACCAGCAATTATCTTAAAAAAATGTTGTCAGTCAATCTGTCTGCCTTTGCTCCTGATATTTAATTTGTCGTTGTCCTCTGGTACTTTTCTTGATGAATGGAAGACTTCCTTTCTCATCCCTATATTTAAATCCGGTTCCAAGAATAGTATTGAAAATTATCGAGGAATTTGCAAATCATCTGCAATACCTAAGTTGCTTGAAAGCGTAGTGAAAAGCAAATTAGAATTTTTTGTAAAAGAGAATATTTCTAATGTTCAACATGGATTTGTCTCCGGTCGATCCACAACATCTAACTTGGCATACTTTTCGTCATACGTTATAAACGCTGTTGAAAAAGGTTACCAAGTCGACGCTATTTATACCGATTTTAGCAAGGCTTTTGATTGTGTTAATCATAAAGTCTTGCTAAAAAAATTAAGGAATTTTGGATTTCATTCCTCAATGCTTAATTGGATTTCATCTTTTTTAACAGGAAGGGTTCAAAAAGTAAAGATTGGGAATCACTGTTCAAGAAAAATAAGTTGCTCTTCCGGTGTTCCACAGGGAAGTCACTTAGGCCCTTTATTATTTATAATATTCATTGATGACATTTCCATGAATATAAAAAACAGTCAGTGCTTAATTTACGCGGATGACCTGAAGATATTTCGCAAGATAGAAACTATAGATGATTGTGTGAAAATGCAGCAGGACATTGACTGTCTATCGAATTGGTGTACTGATAACTGCTTAAAATTAAATATAAATAAATGCAAAACTATGTCTTTTTTTAGAAGTTCTTCGCACATTCTTTTTGATTACAATCTTGCGAATTGTATATTAAGTAGGATCGACACAATTAAAGACCTTGGAGTTAATTTTGATACCAAGTTAACCTTTAACGCTCATGTGAATTTTGTAGTCTCTAAAGCTAATTCAATTGTTGGATTCATAAAGAGAAATGGGAAAGATTTTACGGATCCCCATACACTTTTGTCACTTTTTATTTCATTAGTAAGATCTGTACTTGAGTATGCCGATGTTATCTGGAACCCTACCTATGTAGTACACTCCGATCGTCTCGAAAGTGTCCAGAGGCGCTTTACCAAATACATTTTTAGAAAAATGCGCTGGGATTTTATGCCCTCCTACAAAACTCGATGCCAGTTATTAGGTATTTTGACACTCAAGGCAAGGAGATACGCTCACGATATTATGTTTGTTAGAGATTTGTTTTGTTATCGCATTAATTGTCCTTCACTTTTGTGTCTTCTGCCAATATATGCTCCTGAAAGACCTTTAAGAGAACGGCAATTTCTTTTTCGACCAGCACATAGAACAAACTATGGACTAAATGAACCAATATCTAGAACTCTTTCAATGAAGTCAGTAGAGATATAGATTTGTACCTTTCTAGAGATTGCTTCAAAAACACTTTACTTAATTTATTATCATAAGGTATATTCATATAATTATTATTATTATTATTTCTATTACTTATGTTTTGAAAATTTGAACTAGTCTGTTAAGCAAAGCTTGTAGATGAAATATATAAATAATTATTGAAACAGCGGCCCTACACAGATAAAATTGCTCGTTTAGCTTTAGCTAATTTACCTTCCAGAAGTTTTTTCATGTTTAGGTTTGCCGATATCAGGACAGATGGTTCGGCATATACATGAAACGAAAATGATATGTGTGTGTATATATGTACATATTAGCAACCAATATCTTAAGTCTAAAATAGAAAAACATAGCAACTCAATTATGCCACTCAGCAAGAAATTTTCACACGCAACTCCTCTAAAAATTAACATCCAAGTCAAACCTTTACCCGATCACACACATTCTCTCATCCTCCAATCTCCTTTTAATTCCACACACAAAAGAGTCGACCTTCAAATTAACAATCGCATGCCCACGAGTACATATGTATGTATGTACATATTTAGATATCTGTATCACTCCTATCTTTGTCCTATTCCTATTTTCAGTCGACCACATGATCACTATCCCTTCTTCCATAACTTCACTCATTCTCCAAAACTCCATGCTACAAAGTAACTCAAAGCTTCACACTTTTGGGAGTGTCCGGGGATCAGTTGTCCTGAGTTGATCTCTCCGTTGGGATGAACTGTCCTGGTAGAGGTGTGAGTTATCCTGGTGTGAGTTGCGATGACACCAGCTGCATGGCAAGAAAGCCAATTCTATTAAGACCACATGTGTTGTAAGCCGTGCTAATCGAATTCCAAATGGAGTTTTCTAAATTCACACAATATTGTTCACAATTGACTATCACAGCATTTTTGTTAGCATCCTCTTATGAAAAATGTTTAGAATGTTCCGCAATGCAGTATGTGTCCCCAAAGAGTTACTCTATGAGGGTAAACGGTCCGTTTATAAATTAGTCTTGGCTTTTTATTTCTCCAATAGGGGGCATATATACATTTTTACACATGCTTTCACTTTGAAATAAGATCTACCCCTCATGGCTAAAGTATTAAAAATTTCAGGATTGGCATTATTGACTGCAGAACTTTTGTTCTCTTTTCACGACGATATTCATGGTCATTGTTGCGCAGATGTGTAAAATTAGATTTTGCACGGATGACAACCCGAAATCTTAAAATTTGTTATGCGTTTATGGCCTGCATTTTTACTAATACAAACTTATTCGGAATCAATGTCTTTTGGCAACGTGGTGTGAGTGGTCTTCCAAGCTTTTCACATCCTGCGCAGTGTTTGCATTTTGGAATCATTGGCTTTTTGCTGAAGGCACATGATGCATACAGCATACCAAAAGAGTTCCGTAATTTGTTTTGGGTTTCCACAACAGACAATCGATTTTCATAAATTGTTAGAACAAGTTGTTAGAGTTTCAAACTATGTCGAAATTTATAGCACTGCCAAAGTAAACAATGTCCCAACTACCTCAAAACTATAGCCATGGACTGTGAAGTTCTGACCAAATCATCGATGTTGTGTGTCTCTTCTTGTTGACAGCTTTGTTTTTCCTTCATTTACCGCTAGCTTCCCCTTCAATACTAGATATGGTCTGTTTAGCTCGTCTGTATAAATGCTGTCTGTACAAATACAAATACTTGGCGCTACAGACTGTATGCGGTCCAGGGCCTAGCTTCTCGCGACCATTCGTGCTGTGCGTGTTACATTTTTTCCCAAAAATGGGATAGACCTACAGTTTAAAGCTATATTCGAAAGGCAAATTGAAAAGGTTTATCATGACAGTTATAACTCTCCGACGTTTGTCGGACATTCGCGAGAAGTGGGACCGTCAAAAATTTGTTTGTTGTTTTAAGGGATTCGAACCTGGAACCTCCCGCTCCGTAATGCAATACATTAACTACTGAGCCACGGCGCCCAGAAGATATATATATATCTACATATGTATGTATGTGTCATATTCTTTTAATATACTCTGAACCGATTTCACATGGAACAACCAATATCTAAAGTCTAAAAGAGCAAAACATACAAACTTCATCGCTTACGCCACCCAATAAAATATTTTCACACTCGAAATTCATTTTAAAATCAACATCCAAGTCAAACCTTCATCCGATCATACATATCTACACATTCTTTACTTCACATTCTCTCATCTACCAATTTCCTTTAATTCCACGCGCAAAAATGTTGTCCTCCAAGTTAACAATAATATGCATATCCATCGGCCAAACCTTTAAGCAAACCTGTCATCCCATTTTTTATTTTCACTCACACTATATCAATCGGCCACATGATCGCTTCGCTTCTGCAATGATCTCACTCATTCTTCAAAATTCTATCCAATAAAGTTACTCAAAGCATATTTTGGGATGAAATGTCCGCAGATGAGTTGTCCCTTGATATGAGCTGATTGGAGATGAGTTGTCTGTCCGTTGGGATGAACTATCCTGATATGAGGTGTCCGGGGATGAGTTGTCCTGGTATGAGTTGCAATGACACCCTATCAACGAGTGAGTTCATTTTCTTTCGTTCGTGTCTCCTTAAAACAAATGTTACATATACATATGTACATATGTATGTGTTTTATTAAATACTGAATTGTATAATTTATGGGGAGTGCCTTAGTATACACTTGTACATCCTGGTACGTGCGTGCCTTTGTGCTGACATTTTACTCTATCGGGAAGATTCAATTTTTTGAATCCTTAATTTATCAAATACTTCTCTGAAAGTAAGTAAATTGTGGTGTATGGACTTGCTCGTATAGCATATTTAATACAAATGTAAATTAAAGCTACATATACACACAGATAAGTTCATGCCTTCTGGGATTATGAGAAAAATTTACATAAGTACGTACAAATCTATCCCCTGAAATACACGGAAAATTTATCATGTCGAGTACCTATTCCCATTTGTATTAAAAGAGAAATTCAATGAAAGCTCTCTCACACAATGTTCACTAAGAGATAAACGCAAAGTTAATGAATTTAACAGGGAACTCTCTACGTAACAGTCACTAATTTTAATTACCACAGTAATTGCATTCGAAGTCGATTAAAGTCGCGTTTGGTGTCCTTGCTGCAATGCGAAATTCATTTGAAAGAATTTCTCTACATACTCGTGTCTGTATGAGCATGTAATTAAATGCGTTTACGTCTAACAGTTAGATATTTACAATTTTACTTGTTTGCTTGTTTTCTTCGCCTTCACAAAGGAACCATTCCAGACACGGAGGACATAACAACTTCCTTAAACTTTCTGGACAGAGAAAAAAAAAACCGTTTAGATATTAACTTACAACCAAACAGGAAGGTAAAAGTTCTTGAAATCTAATTCAATCTCTGTTGTACGGGCACTCACGTTTGAGGTCCAGTTCGCAGATAAAGTTCACTCTAAACTTTCGTTCTTTATTTAGTTGTTTGTCGTCTGAGTTGTTTTTCTTTTCTTCGAATGTGTTCTATGTTGTATATTCATTGGAAGAATTTAACAGTTCTTTGGTTCCTAAGTTGGAAGGGAAGACAGTAAGTAGTCTCAGAATTTAGTGAAACTTTTAAATTGTTTCGATTGCAATGTTAATGGAGGTTTACAATTACTTAGACTGAGATATGGAAAAAGTTGCGGTATGTGACTTTCATTAATTCAGGAGTGGAGATTTATCTCAATAAATGCAAATATTGAACTTTAGATATTATACACAGTGCTGGACTTGGAATTAATATGACTGAAAGTTAAAGTGAAGCGGATATGCATATGTGTATCTATAAAGGAACTAGGATCTGTCATTAATTTTACTTTAAAAGAATAATAAAAAGAATATTCCGAAATGGGAAACTAATTAGTTTTAACATCGTAGGCATTATATACAAATTGCTGAAGTTTGACTACGTTCATGCATTGATGGTTACTGTTTAAATAAATACTGGTATAAACATTATGTATAATAACCCTCTAACAGGCAGAGTTAAAATAATGACGGAAGTCAAAGCAGATTTTTTTTTAGTTTAGATACTGGTCTAAGAAGCATGAATTTAGTGACTAACTAAAAAATAATAATTAATTTGGTCAACAGGTAAACAAATTGGAAGGCGGCCAAAGAACAGCCTTATCCGATTGGGCAAAAAAAAAAAAAAACTATGCAGGACAGTCGGTATTGTAATACCTTATGTCAGTAATAGGATGTTTTGCCGTCTGGCCAATTTCAGAATTAGTGCAATGAATGCATTTGATAGTGTATTATAGTGCTGATATAATATAATTGACAGCTTAACAATGTCTATAGGCCAAATTTTAAAGAACGTATAAGGAGACCAGACGGAAAACTTTTCTAGAAAGGTATTACGGATCTCTACCAACCAGGATGTGCTTCACAATTTACTGATTTTATATGACACTAAGGAAGTGAATAGAAAAATGTCCAAGAAAAAACAGCAAATCTCAATCTCTTGATGTGTATAATAGAAAAATAAACGAACTTTCTTTTAAGAAAGTGCGGGGTTTTATTTAGGTCATACCTTTACAAGACTTTTATACCTTAGCACCTAGATCCTGATAAAAAGATAGATACCTGAAAAGACATGGTCTCTGTTTTGAAGGTCAAGCGATCGCGGATTCTAATCAGATTGGCATGACGAATTCAAACCAATCTAGGGTCAAGAGTATGGACGGCTGCTATGTCTCAAGCGGAGATTCGAAGACTCTAGACAGGTCAGGACCTTGTTTAGTAAGTATGTTCTAAGTATAAGTGCTAAAACAAAACCGTAAATGAGCACATTCCAGGTTCTACAGGCGAACCTGCATCATGCAAAGGGCGCGTCCGCTACTCCTAGTTCGACGATGAGAAGATAACCTTAGGACTCCTCCAATAATCTTGGGTTATTAGCGGACAAATCACGGATGTTGGAAATAGGGTAGGTTACCTAATATATAGAACAAGATGAATCTGTGCCAGGTTAAGGATTCTCGATTCTGCCTTGAGGAAGATGAAACATCCGAAAACATTCTTTGCGAGTGCCCGGCACTACATTGGCTAAGGAAACGTACTCTCCACAAGGAGATACTAACTTCAGTGGAACTGAAAAGATCCACTGCCAAAGACTTACTTACCTTGATAAGGGAGGTATTGCGTCTTTTGAATTAACTCTAACCCCTCGATACAATAGAGCTTTCAGGTGGCCATGCGGGCAAGGGTTGTACAAGAGGGGAAAAAAGGTATATTATAGTAAAGTAATGTTTCTGTAGTTCTTCTTCTTCTCAAGGTTTACTAAGAAAGTTTCTAGATCTTAATAACACCAAAAGTCAATCAAAGTGAATGGTTCGCAGACCTGACATATTTTCAAATTACTGCAGGGTAGTTAAAATTCGTTATATTTTTTTTTTATTTCAGAGAAAAATATTTTTTTTTGTATTGGTACAGTTTAGAAATAGTGAATTTTATTGACCTAAACAAGAAAGAACAGAGCTCTCATCAAGTAATTTTTAAGACGATCGTCGTCTAAACGACAGCAATGAACGCTATCTGTAGTTTGCTTCATGTAACTCCCTCACTATCGTGTCGTGTATCGTTCACATTTTTCAAAGTTTCAAAGCTGCTGAAAGCCATATTCGCCACTTGAAAATGGCTTTAGCTGTCATTCTTTGTTTTGGTGTTTACTTTGTCTGTGGTGTTTTTCATATTTTCGCACCATGGCAAAACATTAGTTTAATGCATACTATAATAATAATAAGTAAATTATGTCATTGACATATTATGTACGGACTGCTAGTAACCAAATTCGCATTGGTTCCAACATTAGCGCTAGGGCTGGTGGTGTCGAGCGGAAAATTTATTAATTAGAGCTGTGATTGAAATATACATACATATGTACGCAAAAGTGATAAATAATAATATTTGCAAAAGGACTAATGTTCAACAACATAAAAAATTGATTTGTAATAAATATACTAATATTGCGGAATTTATGGGGCAATAAAATGCATATGTATATGCATATGTGTATGTATAACGATTTTTATTAAAAAAAATATTAATAATTATTAAAAACAATGCGTCAACAAATTGAATTTAAACATTTTACTTAGCAAATCTTCACAGACCCAAGATGTCCCTGTTAGTCTATGGAGAAAGTCAAGAAGATTGAGCGCTACTTATGTTGTCGTCATTTTTTAGGCAGAGATTGAGTGGAACTGACATTATACTAGCAGTCCATATATAGTATGTCAATGAATTATGTATTTTATTTACAATGCTCCTTTGTAGGGAGAGATAAAGGATCCGACGCATTTCTACGTGTCCTTCGCCAGCGTAACACTTGCAACATTTCTTCATTTTCATTCTCGTTCTCAATAAAAAGCATTACAATGTGATGAAACATTTCTTTGCTGAATATAAGTCTTTTACAAACGCAAAACATAAAAATAAATTGCAGAACTATAGCCAAATACCTATCGTGCAAAATGTAAAACGATCGACGGGACGATAAGAATTGACAGTTTTCGGGTTACGTAAAGCAACCCAAGAAACGTCAAAAAGCTATCGATCAATGGATAGTGCTTTTTCAAGTTTACATGAAACAAAACTATCGTCAAAAAGATATCGTCAGACGATTGTCATCATACGTGATGAGACATTTTCTGCTTCGCTCATTCGTGGTCTTTCCAACACATTTTCCATCACCTTATGCAAATTTACAGGTTTTATTAAACCGATTTTACTAAAAATATTGCTTTTTAATTGCGGAATTGTTGCTGGGTTATTGATGTGCCCACGATTTACAAATAAACCCAAAGAAAACAGTCGGGAGCGGTTAAATCCGGTGAACATGGTGGCCAATTGAAGTTTTTATTGTGTGAAAAGCGGTCGTCGAAGATTTTGAAAGAAGTATTGGCCAATGATCCTTTCGGACCTGCATCGCACCAAACGGTGCACTTAATTGTCGCTGATGAACTGCTCTTGGATTCTGCGGTGGACTTTTCATAGGAACATTTGCAATGTGACCAAAATCCTCTGAACGGAGCTCCACGATAGCCCTAGTTAAGTTGAGTTAATATATCCATGTGCACACTGCAACAAAACAATTGACCGTTGGTTTACAAAATAAAATCCGATGATTTTAGTTTGTTATTCAAAATTCTACAAAAAAGAACATTGAAATAAAAATGTTAAAAGACTTAAAGCTACACGCATCCAACCTTTAAGCCGCGACAAAATTATATCGCAAAATAAATCACGAAAAGTTGTAGTCTCGCGTATTAAAATATTGCAAAAATCTTGTGAATATAATATGCACAGTGTAATGAAATCTTTAAAAGTATCTGGCTATGCAATTAAAACGATATCCATTGGCATTCAAATAATGTGTAACTCCATAGAGGCTTATAATATGTATAGTTCCTGCGAAACTGAAAGATGACAACTGTCAATACCTTACATATCTTAAAAGTAAATAAGCTTAGCCGTTCTGTATGGCCTCAGAGTTTGGACTCCATATCAGTTAAAAGCTGCTACGATGCGCTGCAATCCCTGGACTAAACAAGGTAAAACTTGGATGGGTCTCCGGCCATCAAGGGATTGCAGGCAAAGAGCTAGCAGATGAACAAGCTAGGGCTGGCTCAGAATCTGCGTTCATAGGACTTGAACCTTACTGTGGCATCAACTGGTCTTTCGCCACAGCGCTGATTAGTAACTGGGAACACAAGCTTCGTCTGGACCACTGGGAAAGTGTTAGTGACAATCCAAATCACTAATCAAACCCTACTCCTATAAGGACATACTTAACCTTAATAAGGAAAGTATCAGGAAGCTAGTGGGCTTTCTCACGGGCCATTGTGGCTTGAGATACCACCTTAACAAACTTAACCTGAGCTCAGAGACGGAATGTAGGTTCTGCTCGGAGGAGGATGAAGCATCCGAACACATTCTCTGCAATTGTCCAGCTTTACATTGGTTAAGGAGACGTATTTTCTATAAAGAAATATGTACGCCAGCGGAAATGAAAAACTCTGCTACTAAGGATTTACTATCCTTCATTAGGGAGGTAGTACGTCTCTTAGACTAAGAATACCCTTACGATACAATAGATCTTTTAGGTCCCAGTGTCTGCCACATGGGCAAAAAAAAAAAAAATACAAATTCTTGGCGCAACGGACCGTATGTGGTCCAGGGCCCAGCTTCTCGCGACCAATTGTGTTGTGCGTGTTATAATTTTCACACAAATGGAAGGGACCTACAGTTTAGAGCCATATCCGAAAGGCAAATTGAGAAGCTTTCTCTTGACAGTTATTACTCTCGGACGTTTGTCAGACATTCGCGAGAGGTGGGACCGTGAAAAAACTTTTTTTAGGTGTTTCTGGGATTCGAACCTCGAACCTCACGCTCAGCGATCCAACGCACTAACCACTTGAGCCACGGCGCCCACATGGGCAAGGGTTATAAAAAAAAAAAAAAATTGCCTCATTGATATTGACAATGACTTTTAAACATTAACTAGTTAAACTTGGTCTAAAGTGCAAAGAAACTAAAATAATAAATAAAAAATACGAACACTACACATACATTTTTGAAAGTGGCAGTGTTAAAACTCATTGAGCTAAAAAAAAAAACTTTCGCTCCATTTTCCACACAGAGGTTAAGTGGAGCTTTTATAAAAAAAAATAAATTAACCCTGTGGCAAAACTACCAAATGTTTGGCCATGGTGAGAGGAACTGTCACATAAAAACTTATTGTGCTATCTGTGCTGACTCCCACAAAATTGAACAACGCTATATCGACAATGCAAGTACCTTCAAATGTGCAAACTGCAGAGGAATTCATAAATCTACGGATAGCATATGTGCGAATAGGAACAATTACTTGTCATTGAGGGAGAAAATTGCAGCGAAGACTAACCGATCTGTCCTAGACAGCCACAGCAGATTTTAGATAGTTATTTTTATTTCGTACACAAATTTTTACACAATATATGTACATATGTTATTGCACATTTTACAGAGATTTGATAATTTGGAATTTTATCTTTCTACTGAAACATTATTTATATTTCTATATAGGTCTTGTGAAAAAAAACAAGACAAATTTGAAGGAAAACGAAAATAAAAACCTTCAATATAAAGAAAAGAATATGTATACATAAGCATATGCGTATGTATGCACATACATATGAATGTACATGAATAGTTAAATGAAAATATAAATAAATTAATATTAAAAATAAATAATAAATAAATAAAATATACAAATAAATAGGTAGTAATTTAATAAATAAGTAAATAAATAGATAAATTATAAATAAATAAATAATAAATAAATCGAAACATCACAACAAATTCAATCATCCCAGGATAACTCATCCCCGGACAGCTCAGACAGTTCATCAAACGGCCAAATCATCCCAGGAAAACTCATCCCCGGACAGCTCATATCAAGGGACAACTCATGATCCTAAAAGATTGAAAAAATATGCTATGAGTTCCATTACAGCATGTCTTGAAGAATGAATAAGATTGTTGAAGAAGCGATAAGCTGTTCTGTCAGGTGTTGCGATGACAACTTACAACACATTTTCGAAAGTCAAATGAAGATTTTGAACAAATTAATTTCCAAGTACATTAATAATAAACGTAATGAAAAGTGGAGTAGACTTAGCATTTTAGAAAAAACCTCTAGAATTTTTTTGGAATATTTTGAACGTTGTTAAAAGGAAAATTAAGCAAATCCCATTTCTAAAAAATAATGGTACAATTTATTACAATGGTATTGATAAGGCAAATCCTCTTAGTCAGAATTTTGTACAAAACCATTCTGTGTCCAAGCATTTACTTAGGAGATTTAACACCAACATATGTACGTGTATGCAACTCATATGCCAAATGCAGATGTCTCTGAAACAGATATAAAATTTTTCACAGGCATCTTACAGATTGGAAAAACTAGTGAATTGGACAACATTAAGAATATGTACATATGTACTACGTAAAATTGGCACTAAGTTCTTAGCGTTTTAAACGTATGTTTGAAAATGCAATATTTTCCAAATGCCTGGAAAGTTGCCAAAATAGTGCCTACTCCCAAGGGTAGAAAGCGTGCTGGTAGACTCGAAAGTTATAAGCATATTAGTTTGGTAAGTATAATAGCTTAAGCAAAATATTTGAAAGGATTTTAAAGGAAAAGGTATTGAAGAGAAAAATATATTCCCTAACGAGCAATAAAAACAATCTATTTCAATTTTAAAGTTTATTTCATTTTCAAACTTAATAGTGCAACTCATTTACATGTGTCAATAAAGCTATGAGAATGGACGTTGGCTGCCTCCAATTCCTTATTTTCTTCCATCGGGATATCCGACATCCTGTCCCTCATACTCCTGATTTTATTTATGTCTTATAATACTCTTTATTATAATGCTTAACTTTTACAGTTTTACAATAAGCGTTCTCTATTTTCTATCCCTTAGTCCTGTAAACCTGATGATATTTTTTGCTGGGTACGTAGGAGATATTGCTGTCGTAAGTGGACACATATGTACATATGTACAATTCAATTAAAACCAAACCACCCCATTGTACGCATTAGTTGAAATCGAAAATACCAGTTAATTGAGAACTATAACACACCCACTAAAACGTGTAAAATGCAACATTAAAGCATTAAACAGAAACAGACAAACGATAATTAATTTACTAATCTTGTCAATAGGGTTTTTATCAAAGCACCTACTAAGCTTGTTAATTAGTTTTATCGTGCAGTTAAAACATACCATTGGTAGTAAGGGGCGTGATTATATAAACTCCGTTGGGTTACATACGAAACCAAACATATTTTCAAATTTATTTATGTACATATGTATGTATTTACTGAGTCATTGGACATTTTTTTACATCAACACTTTATATTTAAATATAGGCCAATTTCTTCGATTCACCATTAAAGCAAGTTTGACTAAATTCACGTCTCACAATCTCAGATAGTGCGAAATACCTAGGACAAACAAACTAAACTGGAAACTGAATATAAATGAAGGAATTAAAAAGGCAACAATAGCCTTCTACTCCTGCAGCCAAATTTTCGGAAAAACCTGGGGCCCCTCTCCCAAAATTATACTGTGGATGCAAACAGCCATAGTTAGACTTATACTGGCTTATGGCAGTCTAATGTGGTGGCAGGCAAACGAAAAACCCACTAACCTAAAAACCCTCACGAAGGTACAAATACTAGCGTGTATCGGCACCACCAGTACCATGAAAACAGCACCAACGGCAGGTCTTGAGGCGATCTTCTCAACCTGCTACCGCTAGATACCTTCATGCAGTCACAGTCAGCCACAAGCGCCGTATGAATAAGCCAGTCTGAAAACTGGAAAAGAAATTCTGTTGGTCACTCAATGATCCTACAAAAATACACTGGCCATGTACCTATCACGGACTACATTACGCCATATTTAGACTTCACGACACCGTTCTCTTGCGCTTACCCTAGCAGAGAAGAATAGAAAAATTAAATGAAAAATCCGCTGGGAATAGCACGATCAATCCGACTTGTGATGTGCTGTCGCGAAGAACTTAAGGCTCTTGGCACGAAGCATAAGGTCGTACTCTGCTGGGTTACTGGACATGAAGGAATACCAGGAAACGAGCTGGCAAGGGGTGGCTCTGCATCGACCATCGAACTGACAGACCCATTTGTGAGAATCCAGTCTGGTACACTTAAGCTTGAAGCAGGGAAAAAAGCCACTAGAGAGGCAAACTATAGTTATTTATAGTTATTTCTCGTTACAAAAAGCTAACTCCGCTTTCTGTTGAACTTTTTCTTTTAGTATATAAATTTTGTTGTAGTAGAATTGTTGAACAGATTTTAGTGAAATGAGCAAAGGATTGAAAAGAGCTCGGGAAGCTACTTAAGATAAAATACACATGTACATATCTATCCTGAACATACATAAATACAGATATTTTGGAAACGGTTTGATATTTCAAAACCAAACATATTAAACGGTATAGAGCATAAAATGTTCAATGGGGATACATATTCTTTTAAGAATCTCTATGATTACAATGTCGTCTTAAAATCTATAATTTCCAAAAAAAAGTACACACAAAAAAAGTACGCACATAACGCCGTTTACAAATACAAATACAAATACTTGGCGCAGCAGACGTACATGGTCCAGGGCCTAGCTTCTCGCGACCAATTGTGTTGTGCGTGTTATATTTTTCACACAAATGGAAGGGACCTTCAGTTTAGAGCCATATCCGGAAGGCAAATTGAGAAGCTTTCTCTTGACAGTTATTACTCTCGGACGTTTGTCAGATATTCGCGAGAGGTGGGTGAAAAAACTTTTTGGTGTTTCTGGGATTCGTATGTCGTATCTCCCGCTCAGTGACCCAACGCACTAACCACTTAAGTCACGGCGCTCACCGATTGGGTGCTTGAAATTAACACGTTGACGCAGATTTTTCGAACAAAGTTCTCCTCAGCGATGTGCCCCATTTCTCGTTTGTCGTCTACGAAAACAAACAGAATTTGAGGTTCTTAATATTGAAATCTGATCGTTCAATCACACCACAGGTGACAGATTGATATGCTCTGTGAACTGGCGGCGTGATCGGACGTATTTTTTGAAAACCACGAATACTCAACTGTTACGTGAATTCTCTGCACTATGGTCAAATGATTGAGCACATTGATGTGAGCGGCATGTGGTCCCATCAGAACAAAACTTCTTGTTACGAAACACAGACAAATTCGGCTCTATTACACGAAAACTTTCTTTGCCAATAAATTTCAAAATTTGGGGGCATCAATCGATCACCAAAATCGTGTGATCTGATCCCGTTTAATTTCTTTTGTGGATTGTGTAATCTGACCTCATGGACATTTTTCGTAGGTATACGCATCCTTAACCTTAAAAATCAAAACGCGTGGAGTTATTGCTGCAGTACAGCCGAAAAGTCATCGAAAATTATCGCACAACAATCGAATCTTGCAAAAACTTCTTTGGCGACCATTAAACAGATATATTGCATTCCGTATGTATGTACATAGGTGATAAAAGCCGGAGTTATATAGGCAAGGAGTGAAAATGGCATTCTTGTCTGCGGTGGGATTCATAGCGACATTATTGCTCTCGTCATCGGATAGCCCCTGTTCCATTCACTACCTTTCAGAGAGTCTAAAGCGCGCATGTAAGCACATGTGTAATTTCCACAATTCCTCTGGCTTCTGGTAAAACTTAAAGAATTCATACCAACAGGAAACACAAATATACTTACGAACAGTAAATTGCTGCATTTTCAAATGGAGTCTAAAATTAATTAAACTTTGGTTATAAAAACCAGCATCGGCTATGGACTTGCATTCATTGCGATAACTTTTACCATTATACAGAAACTTCATGCAGCCGAGACCGCAGACTATATAAAAACAATTTGTGCCTGCATTTTGCTACGAAATTGATTTTCTACTTCGCGATAATGTATGAAGTTGCAGCTTTATCCACAAAAACCTCTGCGGAAGCAAAGCAGAAGAATAACAAAGTTAGGCACTTTGTTGTTAGCATCATCTTCAATATCTAGGGAAATATTTTATAAGTTCAGCTAACAAACATAACAGGTGTAAGCGTTATGTTGCACGCTATGGTAATAGTTTGTTTTAGACGTGTTTGTGAAAGGCTACCTTCAGGGATGCTATGGGAATAATTTCCCCAACAGCAAGAGAAACGAGAAAAATTGGAAGAAGATTACAATGCTCTTAGAATAAACTAAGATTTACTGATTCTACTCACGTGTAGAAAAGCTTCCCTGTGGTATTGGAAAAGGAGATTATGTTTGTGTTGTAAGTATTCGGTGAATTCAGTGAACTCTATGATTTTCATCTATATCTGAATACAATATTATAGTCCATTTATATTTTTTTTATTGCATAAATCCTTTCAGTCCGCGATTTTCCATCCCACAAAAAAATAATTGCTGAGCTGACAGCAAACTATAAAGACTTTTCCGGGCCCCTTTGGCACCAAATCCTTTCCTAGTTGTATGTTCTAATCTAACTTGTAAAAAAAACGATGATAATAACAAGACTACAGTATCGGGTTCGGGGTAGTAGTATTTGGAATGTATGTATGTATGCTTGACACCGATCATAGAAAATTGTCTTATGATAGTATGGGTACGGCAGCAAGTTTATCACACAAAAATACCAGGGAATGTGAACATGATAACGTACCATCAATTTAAAAATGCTTTCGTAAGTATTACAAAATACTATACGCTTATATCCCCATAAGGCTAACTAAAACCTTACCGCACTGGTCAAACAACAAGTTTTACTTCTTCTACATTGATTTAAGCTGTGGGCAAGGGTATATTTATGTATCTACATGCCATAATGCCAGTTAGATGGATGTGGCTGGCCAAAACATCAACATGAGAGAATTGGCTTATGCTTGGCGAAATTCAATGGCCAACAATCACTGCCAAACTGATGGGCAAGTTTTTACTGCCGGAAATCCAAATGTTGTGCGGTGAGTTTAGGACAAGGACATAACCTAAAATTTAAACTTGGACTCGATAGTGAAATAAAACTCATGTACTTAGTATATACCTACTTAAAATTTTTTATAACGTTAGGTTAAATTAATTAATGTGGTGATAGCACAGTAAGGAGGGCTATGTACATCTCGGATACATTGTGGTATCCATTCAGTTGAGTTAAATCTGTAGGTAAAGATTAGATTACATATATTTTATAGTTGAAGAAGGATATTGTCTCATATCAAGATGGCCTCTTCTGGGCACATTGTAATTTCCTCGGGCTTAGTACTCACTCATGGTGCCAGAGTTGGTAATGAATCTGGCTGTTTCTTTGGGTGGACTTGCAAATACATATGTATGTCCTTGGCCTCGATGTAATATTGAGCTAAGTAACGCTAACGTTTTTTGATGACACAGTTACAGTGGCAAACTAAATATATGCTCTGCTGAGTCTTCGTCTTCGTTGCACATTCTGCAAATATTATCTAGAGCTATTTCCACAGTCATTAGATGTGTTCTGTTCAGTTTCGTTAGTCCATTCGTTACCTTCTGTTTCCATCTAGTACTGCTACAGCTTGTTGAAATCATGGAATTTGATGCAGTTCCTTTTCTGGCGAATTCACCTGCTATTACCTTTCCCTCATGACCGCTATGACTAGGTACCTGCTGAAATGAGTTGAATCTCGTTCCAAACAAGCTTAGATGCGATTTCGTATACCTTAAGCGCTAGGAAAGGGGCTTCCTTGTTCAAGAGAACATAAATGTTCTTGTTGATTGTAGATCTGTCTAAGTTCTTCTAGATGCAAAGCTCTAATCGAATACAGATTTTCTTTGATCCATACTTGTATATATGAACGTTTTTGTAATCTGTCAATATACTCCAGCTCCAGCTTTTTATCTGTTTTTGACTCATCTGTGTACGAAACACATCATCTACGATGAGCACATACGGCTTCTTTCTTGATGCATAGATGTAGGAGTGGTAGATTGAGGATGACCTCTAGGAATGCGGTTGGAGTTGTTCTCATAGCTGTCGTTGTACTTTACTGAACCTGGCTTGTGCTTGCGTTTGTTTTGCTTTAAAACCAGACGGGTACTACATACATATGTGCATTAGATATGTTCCAATCGGATTGGAACATGCCAATTCATAGTGAAATTTTTTTATAAGTGAACTTCGTTAGTTACGGATGGGGGCACAAGCCTCTCAAAAAAAAAAAATTGTTATCACAATTACAGACGTGTTAAGCAAATCGATTTCAAACCTACTATTAGTGCGTCTGCAGGCAGAAGGACCCATGGAAAACGCCTTGGATCACCATATTTGTTATCAGGACGCTTAACTCTACATTTTGTAATGACAGTAAAGTTGTTGTTATACCAAATAAAAATGCATTTCTGATATACATACATATGTAGTATTACTCACCATTGCCCCCACTAGAGCATGCATGATTTACTTACTTACTCAGCTGGCGCTACAGTTCAGAGTGAACCTGAGCCTCAACCAACTTGCGTCTCCAGTTAGCCCGATCCTTAGCTAACTAAGGAGTTGCGCACTCCAAGTTGGTTGAGGTAGTCTTCTACTTGTGCCCGCCACCTTAGACGAGGTTTTCCTCTACTGCGTTGTCATTCCGGGTTAGATTCGAAGACTCTGCGGGCCGGAGCATTGGTGTCCATTCGCTTTACATGTCCTAGCTATCTTAGGCGACTGATGCGCAGTCTTTTGACTAGGTTAAATATTCCCCTCCAAAGCCAGTTAACGCAAACGGGACCGTATATCTTCCGAAGAATTTTTCTCTCGAAGCGAGTAAGGATATCTTCATCCGCTTTCGACAGAGTCCATGCTTCAGCGCCATAAAGCAGGACTGGGATGATTAAGGTCTTATAAAGAGTCTCCTTAGTCTTTCGAGATAGGGCCTTACTACTCAATTGCCTTCTCAGCCCAAAGAAACAGCGATTGGCAAGAGTTATTCTTCGATTAATTTCCGCCGAGATGTGGTTGTCAGAATTAATAGCAGAGCCAAGGTATACAAAGTCCCTTACTACCTCGAAGTTATAGCTGTCGACTGTGGCGTTCTGTCCAATTCGTCGATGTTGTGTGTCCCTTCTTGTTGACAGCATATACTTGGTTTTGCCCTCATTTACAGTTAAACCCATTTTGGTGGCTTCTGTTTCAATACTAGCGAACCGGCGACAGCCCGCTGTGTTCTGCCAATTATGTCAATGTCATCGGCGTAAGCTTGTAGTTGCACAGACTTTTGAAAAATTGTGCGTCCGGTGTTGGCTTGTGGGTTTGGCACAATTCATTTAAGGATCACTCTGTCTAAATACTTTTTTGACATCGAAGGTCTCGGTGAGGCATTACCGACCTTGATGGAACAGTGAGTGTTCTTCATCGTCATCCTTCACAGACGGACGAGTTTGGCAGGGATGCCAAAACTAGACATATGTAGCTCTATATAGCTCGTCTCAATAAATGCTGTCATATGCGGCCTTAAAATCGATAAAAAGATATTGAGTATCGATTTGGACTTCATGGGTTTTTTCGAGGATCTGCCGGAGTGTGAAAACTTGATCGACTGTGGACTTTCCTGGCCTGAAAGATCTTATACGCGATGTTGAGGAGACTGATGCCTCTGTAATTGGCGCTGTTGAAAGGGTCTCCTTTCTTGAGATTCGGGCAAACGATGCTGAGATTCGATCCATCAGGCATACAATCGTCTGACCAAATCTTGGAAATGAGTTCGTGTATGCTCTCTACCAAGTCATTTCCGGCTGCCTTGAACAACTCGGGCAGTAGGCCGTCAGGACCAGCAGCTTTGTTAGTTTTAAGCTTGGATATTGCTATCCTCACTTCGTTTTGGTCAGGTGGACGCAAGTTTTGGCTATCATCGTCTATGTTGAATGGTGCATTCTGCCTGACAGCGGTATGTTCGTCTTCATCGCCGTTATACAGGCTGCAGAAAAGGTTTTTCCATATTCTCAGCACCGACTGCGATTCTACTACTAGGTTTCCTTCCTCATCTCTTCCGTACGGGTCTTGTTGGCCTGACACTTTTACCTTTTGGTAAAACTGTACGTTTATTCTGGAGCTTAACCTCTCAATATCTTCGATCGCACGCTTCTCATGCTCTTTTTTCTTCTTCCGGAGTAGCCGATGTTCTTCCCGTTTCTTATGCTGGTAGAGCTCACGAGCAGTCCTCGTACTTCTTTGCAGCGCCGCTTTGTACGCCTCTTGCTTAGCTGCATGTGCTTGCCGGCATTCTTCGTCAAACAAGGGTTTTCTTGGTGGTGGTCGACTGAAACCCAACTCATCAGTTGCGACGTCTCTGATGGCATGTTGGCAGCGTTGCCACTGGTCTTAGGCACTTGATGCTGGCGGCATAGGAGTCTTGGAGAGATTTCGGGATACGCGTTCTGTGAGCATGCAAGACGCCAACATTTAAAAATAACTACCTAAGAACTATCTATTACTGTGGGCTCTCGGTCTATAAGAAGCAAGTAAGAAAAGAAAGCCCTGGAAAGAAGAGGTCTTACGCAGTCACCCAGCTCATGGATACCAGGGAGTCTCATGACAGAAATCTGACCCGAAAGATTTACTAAAAAGTGAATCAAGAAAATCTAATCACCTATGTGCACGGAATTGAAAGTAACGCCACAAGAAGAAATCGGACTTTCATTAAAGTCAAAATTAACGCAGATTATTTAAAAAAAAAAAAAAATTGTGTACTATAATTGTGTACTATAAAAGCCCCTACAACTAAAAAATCTTAGGGAAAGTAGATAAATAAATTTGAATTTATTCACCCCATTCATATCTGATAACATACCCACACATACTGTAAGTACTCTAGTATGAGTAGGTACTAAAGCTCTTATTTTATATAGATAAAAACGTATCTACATACGAGTGTATGTGTATATGTGTATACAGACTTAATAAAAGGCGTATGCTCCGACATGAACGTGAATGAACACTTTTAGCACAATAACAGGGAAAGAGAAATACTTTTCCGGAATTTAATATCACCTGAGCGAGAAAAAACGAAAAACTTTTTTAAAACCATCCACAAAAATACATACATACAATAGGTTTAGATATTCGAAATTGCAACTTTGCAAAAATATAAAATGTATTTTTGTGCAAAATCGTAAAATGCATATTTGACATTTTGCGCTATGCATATGCCAGCCGGGTGCTTATCGTGCTTATCTGTGCATCTACATATAAAAAAAATAACAAACAAAATCTACCTATTGACTGTTTGCGCGTCTTTCCTTTTTTATGTTAGTAGAACAATGTTCAGTTGTTGTACGAAATTTTGGTGTTCACTTTGTTTGATTTGTGAAACAAGCATGTACTACTCGAAAAATAAACATGCTAGCAATGTGCCAGTACCTACTGCTTACAGATTAGCATCAAGTTAATAACTTAACACTGTTTTGACTTAAATATATCCATAAGTTTGTAATTTATTTCATTGGATCATAGTATGTATTGCACTTTGTTTTTACTGCTGATTTCCGGGGATATTGCGATGTCGTAGTATGTTTGCCTTCTGAGGCTGTAAGATAAAAATGGCGTATATTGCTTTTTTAATTTTGATTTCTTCAGTATCCACTGAGATTTTTGATTTAAAATTCGATTTAAGAATATTCTTAAAGAACCAAAATAATTTTCTGTTAGTTGCCTCCTAGCCGGAGAACCACTTATCCGATTTACGTAATTTTTTTTTTATTTCATAGATATGTTCACTCTTCAGGTTATAGGATATGTTTTATTGCGTTAGGTAAAATAACGAATAAGGAGAAACGATAATAGTGAATTAAGTGGGGAAAAAGTTCAATTTTACAGCTCTAACTCAATAATGGCTTATCGGATTTTAAAACAAAAAAATAGGTCAAATTAGTAATTTCGCCCCTGATTCATTTGAGATATAAAACATCCTTTTACGTTGTCCTGAAGCTGAGCAATCTTCAAAATAATTATTTAAATCACGCCCACAATTTTCCTTCAGTGGAGACCACTGCCAGCAGTCAAGCAGCAGTGGGTATCGTTGCAATAGTTTGCGTGAGTATTTATTAGACTGTTTGGGTTTGGATTTGGATTGTTATTGGTTATGTTACTCTCGATCGTTTATTCACACTTCTGCACGTAGATACTGTGTGAGAGTGAAAAAAAAATATTATTGAATAGAGTGAGAAGGCTGTGTGCTAAATCTCTCTGTGCAAAATGAAGCAGGTAGGTATATTAGTTTGTCGTTGTGTGAATGGAATTATAAAAGCTCCGATAGACTAACGGTAGCTTAATACTTTTGGGTGAACGGCTCAATGGGCCAGCGCACACCACATCCCCCGGAGTAAAACTCAATTTATAGAAAAGGAAGGGCAGGTATACAGTATGAAACGGGGTAAAATTTTCATCCAGCGTTGAAGTGGTTTAACATCGGGGTAAACCAACACACACAAGTTGTCAATTTAGAGATACTATCAGAAATACCAATATGTACAATGAAAATTGGTTCATGTATAATCAATTTTACTCCGAATTATTCATTCAGTGTGTGATTGAAGTAGAAGTTACCCCAAGTTTGCGCGGGAGAAAATTTAACCAGTGTGCGCTGGCGCAATAAGATCAAGTTATTCGTAATACATAGTAAAACAATTTTTAGTGCGATCTATAAACCGTGTTCTTTAATGTGAATAATTATTTTGTTTCAATAAAAAAGTTATCAAAGGTAGGAGGTACACTTCAGTGTAAAAATTTTATAGGTAGCGTGAGTGTATTGTTTATTTTGGCACTTCTACAATTTTCGGTTTGAAAACGCCATTTTGCAGACCTTGAGGAAATAAGAGTAATGTACAAAAGAACCAATATTTTTCTTATATTGCGGCTTAAAAAATATTTGTTTCTATGAAAAATTACTGAATTTCTGCTTTCCTTAATACACTGGGTACCTATAGCTATTTACAAAAAAAGCAAGGAGATAGCACCATATATTCAAGTGGTTATATCAACGATCCGCATTTTGGAAAAAAATCCATTTTGAACATAACATTACTAACATAAGCAACAACAAAATGCTGCCAGACAGTCGTATTTGATTTTACATATCTCAGGGGTTTATATTTATTTGCAAATTTTTTAGTTATATCTCACTCCAAAAAATTGCACCGGGCTCTTAGACTGATAGTCGAACTAAATTAAACAGTCAGCTTCGTTTGACAGATTTGCTCCCCCAAGCTAAAAACCACCCAAAATCGTATTTGTATTTTCATGTTTCAGCACTCATTAGATAATTCAATGACAGAGAAAAACGTTTTGGATTGGTTTAATACAATATTTATCAGTCCCAATCAGACTGTTTGTATTGGATTGGTTTGTTACTGTCGGTCGTTCATTCACACTTCTGCACGCAGATATTGTGTGAGAGTGAGAAAAAATATGAACGAATAGAGTGAGAAGGCTATGCGCGAAATCACTTTGTGAACAATGAAGCAGGTATATTTGTTTGTGATTGTGTGAATGGAATTATTAAAACTCCATTAGACTAACGGTAGCTTAATACTTTTGCGTGAACGGGTCAATAAGATCGAGTTATTCGCGATACTCCACAGATAGCAAAAGTAAAACAATTTTTAGTGCGATCTCCTAAACTGTGCTTTTCAACGTGAACATTTAATAATTATTTTGTTTGAATAAAATATCTTTTATTTCATTATAAGTAATACAATGTAAATTTTAGATTTAGTTAAAAAAATTAACATTAATTTTGTAGCCCACGCGAGCGGAGCCGCGGGCAAACAGCTAGTTCTTAATAAAACATGTTGTGTGTGAGATACATAGCAACGAATTTTTTATTTTATTTGAAAGGCCTATCAATGACATTATGTGTGGCATATGACATCGTTCAAATGGCTGCCACTTAAGGAATCTCCATAAGAAAAATCTCATTGGCCAGCTCACGTCGACTCTGCTTGAGATAACCATGCCCTCGAAGCGCTTGTGCAGAATGTCCATCGCTTGTGCAGAATATCATCAGCTGTGTGGCAAGCGCCGTCGCGCCGTCCTGTTGGAATCATATGTCGTTCACATCGTTCATCATCCAATTTTTTCAAAAGAAATTGGTTATCACCGATTGGCAATGCCATCGTCGTTTTCGAAGAAGTACGGACCGATGATGCCGCCGCGCCGGCCCGCAATCCACACCAAACAGTGACTTTCTGCGGATGCATTGCCGCTTGATCGATCTCGTGTGGATTGGCATTTTTTGGATTTTTTTTGCTGAAATCGGAGTCCGCTTTCAACCGTTCCAGAATTCAGTCAGCGAACACACGGCGTTGTCTATGGTCTTTTTTTTTCAGCTCCTACGCAAAATTAGCCAAGTTGATGTCTGCGAAGGGACGAGTTCTTGTGCGCCGCGCGAAATCGACTGCCTCGGGTTCTACTGCACACTCTCACTGGCAGCGGCGATGTTTTCTTCAGGTCTTGGGTTTCGTCGACGCACGGGTGTTGGCTGATTGTTCACTAAACCGGTCGACTCGAATTTCGTCACCAAATGCTAAATAGTAGACTGGGAAGGATGACCATGTAAACCGTGAATTGTGCGTAACGCGCCTATCTTTGCCACAATAGAACACCCATTTTAAAAATTAAGTTTTATCATTTGCACGTTTTGCTCGACGCTGCCATAGTAATTTATCTTTTGTGTCTGAAAAATAAAAAACAGGATAATTAGCAACAGATAAAACAACATGGCTACTATGAACTGTCAAAATCTACCCGTCCCTTTTGGAAAACCCTTTACTATGGCCATGCTAAATTTCTCATAGGTGGTTATAGAGAGAGATTTGAGCTGATTTAGTGCCGTCTCTCGAAATATGTATTTGGATCGAAAATAAGAAGCTGAGATGAGAGATGAAATAATTGTTCAAATTATATTTTATATCTGAAGGAGTTTTGGATGGGACGCATGTTAATCTATGCGAGGGTGTAGCTCTCCAATAATTGTCAAAGAAATAGAAGTCAGCCCCTATTTTCTGGCAATTTTGATATAAAATCAAATATCGGTTTGCTTGGCAATGTAGAATTTGTTTTTATATCGTACTTTCTTACATAAAAGTAGGTCTGATGACTGGCTCATCACGTCCACACTGTGAGAATTCGATCATCTAACGGGATTTAATACCAAAATTAACTTGTACAAATTGATGCGAAAAGTGTTTTTGACTCCCAGTTAACGTTTTTGAATAAACTGTTATGTGGAACACAAATGAAACGAAATCATTTGGTCTTGTAATTGGATGTTTGATAATTCAATATTTTTTGATTCGTTCGCAGAAGAAACAAAGCTTAGATGAAAACGTTATAAATTTATTTTGCACTTATCACAATTTGATCGATGCTTGCTGTTTGACTTCCAGAAAGCGAATGAATAAAAAAAAAAGAATTGAACTAAGACAAAGTGCAGCTAGCAGCTAGCACAGCTGTGTTAGTATGCAAAAAAAAACAAAAGAAAAAATCGAATGATTTCAATCCGCTAGCAAGATCGTATGACTAATTGTATGTACTAAATTATGTAGTATGTAATTAACATTTATATAATACTATGTTAGATAATATGCTCTTGCAACAGTGGTGGGCAAAATTATACATACAATGTTATTCAACATTTTCACGGGGTAGAACTTAATATAATTTGAATAACGAGTGCATTAATATAATATTACAAATTCAGAATCGATATAAATTTAATAATTCTAAACATTGGAGTTGGCGATAATTGTTTTAAACATAGTTTTAAAAAGGTTAACTTTCCGGGTGTTTCATGGGATTTAAGTTCAAAACAGTATTTTAATTTTATAAATACGATCTCAAAGAATCATAAGGTAAGTAAAATTGTTATATAGCGAGTACACATTTTGACTTGGGTAAAAAGGATAAAAAAGGCTGACGTGCCCATTCATGAGTAAAAATGTTAATTTATACAGCGCTATATAAATAACAAACTATGTACATTTTAAAGTTTGATATCTATGCTATCAGATAGCATTTTAACTTTTTGTGCACAGGTCCAACACCCATACTAAATTTTTCATTTTTCAGAATGTCTGTCGAAATTACAAAAAAGCAAATGTATGATGTTTGGATTTCGAAGATAAAAATCAAGTGTTTTGATGCTGTTTTTCTTTGTACTGAGTTGCTTCGACAATATTACATTTTCTGAAGACTCAATTAAAATAATAAAGGCAACCATAAGAACATTATGCTTCAGATTTGAGAAATGTGGGTCAAAAGTGGTCGGCACCATGTTTGCTCTAATTCGTGAATAAATTGGAGCTAATCGAAAGATTAGAAAACACATTGAATGAGGAGAATAAACAAGAGGATAACATTTCCATCAGAAGAGGCGAAAGCCGATTGCACTGGAAAGTAATGCATGACAGGCAATCTGGTGGCCATAGAACGCGCAAAATTCTCAAAGCCGAAGCTGGAACGGAGGTTTTAGGACCATATCAAGTTGTTAGAGTTGGAATAGCTAATGGGTATACGGTTCAAAAAATTGGTAATGGTGATGGTCCACGACATACAGCTATTTCCAGCGATTTAATGAAGATGTGGAGAGAATAGAACGCACTTGACTATTCATCCGCGCTAGACGAATTCCACGATGGCCAAATGGCGTGCTGCTAACAGGTGTACACACGGTATTATTGGCAGTCTCACTATTATTTTGTGAAACACAATGAAACTCTCATTTTTTTTTTTGGGACAGGGTGGCTATTTCTTTATATTGTCACATAATGAAATGCTTATAGGAATTCCCCTAAGTGACCTCCACCCAGCAAGCAAGGGCAGTTTTCGCCACACTTGTTGTTTGGGCATCACACATCAAGCGTGAGAGGAACTTGTCCCAAACTAATTTCTCTTTCCAACATTATCTTCTCAGGAAGAGTTCGTAAGAGCGTAAGCTTAGATCGTAAGCGTTAATCGTAGGTCTAGCTAGTTAGTTAGTTTGTAAGTCGTGTAAGTCAGTCGCGTTTTGGAGTTAGCATTGTAAACATTTCAATTACAATAAAGTTTAAACAAAAGTTAAACAATTATTAAATTAATAAACTATAAAATTATAGTTTAATAATAAACTATAAAACTGGCGCAGTCGGTAAACGAATTGGGTATTTTCAAAAAGAACCGAAACACAAAATAAAATAAAAGTGAAGGTGAAAATGAAAATCAAAAACTCAACCTCCGCGTTAAAACAAAAAATAAAAAAACTAAAGACAAAATTATAATAAACTATACAGAAACAAATAAGTAAAAAAGTAAAAGTGATTTCAAGAACGCTTAGTGCAAAAAAAGGACGAAAAAAAAAGTACACACATACATTACATATATCAATTATAGAACACCAAACATAACAAAAAAATTGTGTAAGTTATTAAAAGAAAAAACGCGGCGTCTTAAATTGAGTTCGAAAACAACCCATCAAACAAAAAGCTCCTACAGCACGACACACAAAAAAAAGTTCGAACGAACATGCTCGACCAACCACATAGTCGAAACATTTTATACCAGTCACTAACAAGGAAAATATTCACGAAGAACAACAGAAAAGGAAGACACTAGCGAAGCTTAGCAGAAGCAACTAAGGAGGGAACAATTTGTCATTGGAAGTCGACTTGAAGATCAACCGTAAGTACTACTTAATCGAAGATGGAAGCCCTTAATGCAGTTGATAGATTTAAGATAATTTTAGATCTAGTAAATAAATTACCTGAGTTTAATGGGGATTCAGATTATTTTATTGATTTTTTGGACAGGGTTGATTCATTGGTACCCGTTTTAGATTCATTTGATGCTAATACAGAAGGTAGTCTTACAGGTTATGTATGTAAAAGACAAAATTGTCGGAAAGACTAGGTGTGAACTTGAACATGAAATGCATGGGCGTTTAGGAACCTCGTCCCAGATTAAGGATGTGTTAAAAAGTAATTTCGGTGAAAAACTTTCTCCTAGTACCTTATTAGATAAAATCCGAATAGAAAGAGTTAGGATAACTATCGAAGATTATTACAGTAGTGTTAATAATTTATTAAGTAGGATAAACAATGCTTCTTTACTTCAAAACGATCAAAATGATCAGCAAGTGATTGCATCTAATAACAGAATTGCCTTAGATGCATTTAAAAATAATTTGCCAGAGCCAACAAAAACCATAGTGCTCAGCCGAAACCCTCAATCACTTAACGAAGCCTATAAAATAATTCGCGAAATTAATCAACAGTCATTTCGAACCAACGTGTCTAACCGACATTTCAGAAACAGACGCAGGGATCAAAGTAGTCACTATCAGGAATACCAAAGTCCACCGACAAGAAATAGTAATTTTAACAGCTCTTTTAATAGAAATTCTTTTCGCGTAAAGACCAAATAAGGCAAGATCGTAACTATATACCGCAACAAAATTACACCCAAAGTGGCCAATCTAGGCAAATTAAACAAACGCAGAGTGGCCAATCACGTCAATCAAATAGGAATAGACAGCGTAGTAATCTTGAGCCAATGGACATAACACTCAATGAACGCAAGACACACAACCAACGCCTTTTCCAAAATCGCCAAAATTTTCCCTATATAGTCATACAAACTCATATAAGACCCCTAAAAGTTATTATTGACAGCGGTGCCGAGTACAGCATAGTAAACAAAAACGTATGCAATCCAAAGTGGAGAGTACCATCTAAATATCACACTTTGAAAGTAATCGATCGCAGTGTTCAAACGAATACAGAATTTAGGAATCCTTTATTTAGCGAGTTTAATCAACCCAATTATTTTGTTAACTTTTTAGAATACCAGTTCCATGACCAATTTGATGGTTTAATTGGAAACAATATCCTTGTCGATCTTAACGGTATTCTTAACTATGGAGCTAGGTCACTCATTACCGATAGAGCTACTATTCAAATATACTTCAACGAGGATGAAGAAGTGTATGCGAAAAATTGTCAAAACAAAGAGTTTTTAGACGTAACTTGTAGCGATACTTTCGAAAATGAAATTGCCGAAAACCTGTTTGCAGAACACTTAAGTAATGCCGATGTATCTAGATTGAAATTTTTGCTCTATTCTTACAAATCTATTTTCTATAAAGAAGGGGACATTTTAACATTTACAAATGAAATACGGCACCAAATCATCACGACAAATGACATTCCTGTCTTTAGTAAACTCTATCGTTATCCAGAAATCCATTCACATGAGGTCGATAGACAAATAGCCGAAATGTTGCAGCAGAAGATAATTGTACCAAGCAATAGTCGATACAATTCGTCCATTTGGGTAGTCCCTAAAAAGAACGACAAAAACGGACAAAAACAATGGCGAATTGTAATAGACTACAGGAAGTTGAACACTCTGACAATAGAAGATAGATTTCCGATGCCCAACATCGACGACTTGTTCGACAAGCTTGGCAAGTGCAATTATTTTTCGACGATCGATCTTGTGTAAGGTTTTCATCAAATTGAGGTCGATCCACGCGATAGAGCTAAAACTGCATTTTCTACTAAAAGCGGCCACTTTAAGTTTCTGAGAATGCCGTTTGGGCTAAAGAATGCTCCTGCGACATTCCAGAGATTGATGAACCATGTTTTAAGAGAGTACATAAATAAGATTTGCGTCGTTTACTTGGATGACATTCTTATATTCTCTACAAGTTTTGAGGAACATTTACAATCCTTGAAGAACATCCTTCAAAAATTAATCTCAAGATCCAAGTAAACAAATGTCATTTTGCCGATTTATCCACCAATTACTTAGTTATTGTTAATAATGGGACCAAAACAAAGCAAAGTCAATAACCAAGCACTATAAGTGGTATAAAACAATTTTTAGGAATAACCGGATACTACCGGAAATTCATTAGGGACTATGCCAAAGTAGCATACCCTATGATAAAGTATCTAAAAAAGTCGGCAAAGTTAAAAGTTTCTGATTCCCCATATGTGAAAGCTTTTAACAAATTAAAAACAGTACTAACTACTGACCCCATCCTTAAGAGCCCTGATCTTAACAAACCATTTGTTCTTACCACAGACGCATCAAGTTATGCTTTAGGAGCAGTGCTTAGCCAAAATAATCACCCTATTTGCTATGCTTCTCGCACATTAAACAATCACGAATTGAAATATTTTACAATCGAGAAGGAGCTCCTCGCAGTCGTGTGGTCTGTTAAATACTTTAGGACGTACCTATACGGTAGAAAATTTACTGTCCGGACGGATCACAAACCCCTTGTATGATTAAATGGAATTAAAGAACCTAATATGAAACTCCCAACGTTGGAAAATTATGTTCAACGAGTATGACTTCGACATCGAGTACCTTAAAGGGAAAGAAAACTGTGTAGCAGATGGAGTTAGTAGGTTTACTGATCAGCAGAAAATTGAAAATATGTCGATCAACAACGATGAAGTAAGTCTAGTAGACATTTTTAATAATGCGGTATCTGTTAGTGATGGACTCGGTAATAGCGATGAAGTTATCTCCGAATTTTTAAAGCCCAGGGGTATTAACGACGAAGTTATGTCCACAGGTCCTTCCATCCACAGTGCGATTGAAGATGGATCTCGTCACATTTATATAACAGAAAAGCCCATTAATCTTTTTAAAAATCAAGTATATCTGTCAAGTATATCTATCTGTTCTAAGGACAAAATTTCAATGAAAATAGTGCATAAAAAAATACAAAATGTCTTTCAAATAAAGGAAGACAGCTGTGAATTATTAAATTTAATGAAGCGATTTCTACTAAGGGACTCATCTGCATATATTGCGATGATTTGTCATTATTCCTTAAATTTCAAGATTTCTACGTAAGATATTTTTCTAAGAATAAAAATCGGAAAATATTAAAGTCTAGCACTAAGCTAAAAGATATTGTAGATAGAAATGAATTAGTTACAATAATCAAAAATGAACACGAGAGCAAAACCACAGCGGTATCAACGAAATATTTTTTTCTATTCCTATCCAAATTTACAAGTGGAGATACAAAAATTCATAAACAACTGTGATATTTGTATAAAAGACTCAGCCTTAAACTTTGAATTCGGTAACGTTCTAGTTATCCGTAAAGGGCTGAACAGAATGCGTGTCTGTGTCTGTGTCGCAGGCTGTCAAACTATTAAATGTATGGAAAGCCGTAAGCCGCAACACAATGTGTGTCTGCGTCTGTATCGTGTATCGCGAAGTTGGATTTTGTTCAACTACAAGCGTAGCTACAAGATTGACGTTTAAGAATTTGTACACTAAAGCTGTTGTTGTTGTGGAAATGCAAGTCGAAAAATTTATTGAAGCTGTACGATTAAATGAAATTCTTTGGAATTGATCCCTATTACAAAAATTAAAAAAAAAAATGCAAAATGGAAGGTGATATCCGACGAATTTGGGATAACAAGTAAAAAAAAAAGTATTTGTAAATTTTGTTTCCGTTTGTTTTGTTTTCATTTTTTACAGTTAATGAGTGCATTCTTGTTGCTTTAAAAAAAGGTCCTCGTCGCGCTCTTTCAGGTGTTTGAAAGTGGTCTCAAAGAATCCTCTATCTTTCCTTTGCTCTCATAAAGGGAGCGAGCCCACCATATGCGTTTCCTCATTTTCCTTAATTTAATTGCTGAATAACACATGTGCAGAACACACATAATGAAAGCTATTTCTTCCTGCTCGTCCATCTTCACAAATAAAAAACACTTTTGAGCATTAATAAAATATATTTCCAAGAAGTAAACACACAAGATACAAATGTGACAGTCGCTTTCATTGTGTTTGCTTTAACCACAAGACGCGCGGCAGAGGTTTGACAGCGCTACAAGACACAGACACAGATACGCATTCTGTTCGGCTCTTAATGTATTTTAATGGTTGCAGTCAGGGTAATCGTTGGTTGTGTCTTGGATAAAGGGTGCTTTCAAGGTTCAGAGTGAGGAAAACTTCCGTTTAGACGTGTTGATATTGACACCATTGTTCATTATCGTTATGAGTTCATAAAGTTTAAATAAATAAATTGAATTTGAATTGTTTTACACGGTTGATAATAAAGGTATTTTCAAAAAGTGCTTGCTTGGGCTTACCAATGAGTTGCACTCGTCCAGAAATAGTACAAAAAAAAAATCAATCATGTATTAAATAATAAGAACTTTGTAAATAATATTTTTAAAATGAGAAATTCGTAATTTTGAAATATGTATACATCTAGGTTTATACTTAAAGTATTAAAATTTTTTTTTTGTAGTAATTAAAACTTAATATGTAATACTATGTATGTATATTGCACAAATCAATGTGGTAAAGCAAAATTTTGTTACAAAAGTTAATACACTAAAATTATGTACTATACAATAAAATAATAATAAAAATAAATCAAATCCTTATATTAAAGCTAGATATTTAATAGGTAATAAAACTGATATTACCTTAATTTTTTAAGTTTTTGTATGATATTATCCGGTTATTTACTTACTTGTATTCAAATGAAATGTTAAACTTTTTGGAGACCAAAAATACTTGGAGGGGGAGGTGTCACATAATGAAATGCTTACAGGAATTCCCCTAAGTGACCTCCACCCAGCAAGCAAGGGCAGTTTTCGCCACACTTGTTGTTAGGGCATCAAACATCAAGCGTGGGAGGAACTTGTCCCAAACTAATTTCTCTTCCTGAGAAGATAAAGTTGGAGAGTTCGTTAGATCGTAAGCTTAGATCGTAAGCGTTAATCGTAGGTCTAGCTAGTTAGTTAGTTTGTAAGTCGAGTTTTGGAGTTAGCATTGTAAACATTCCAATTACAAAAATTGGTCTGGGTGCGACCCGCAAAGTCCACACGACTAACTTCCCAGTGACTCAATGACTAATGCCAATAACTGCTTCCAATACAAAGTTGGAAGATAAAGATATCATCTTGACGTTTCACGATTCAATCGAGTTCTTCATTTTTCCATAGAATGAATAATGACCCAGCGATAAATAAATATGATTCCTAAACAATACGGCATTTCAAGATGATAGAAACTACCACAAAATCTTCCACTTGTTGAAACTTTCAAATTTTAACCAACCTTGACATTTCCGTTTGTACGGATATATCAAGGGTATATTTTTCCTTTATTTTTATAGGTTTACTTTATCATCGAGGAAGCACCAGCACTGCTACGAAGAAGGATAGAAAATTGGTTGTACGTAAAAGTTGAGAACAGATTTGAAATAATATTTATATTTTTTTTTTTTTTATCTTCGTCGCTAAACAATTATTCATGTACCAATGTTGTTTTTTCATTTTTATAAGTCTTCTGTTTATGTCAATGACTTTAAAATATTATTTTCAACAGATTTGAAATAATATTTATATATTTTTTTTTTTTATCTTCGTCGCTAAACAATTATTCATGTACCAATGTTGTTATTTCATTTTCTAAGTCTTCTGTTTATGTCAATGAACTTTGAAATATTATTTTCACATGATCAAGAAATCAAGAAATTTTCTTCTTCACGTTATCAAGAAACCATCAACTTGGAGATATCTCATCAATACCACTCATCAACTAAGAATGCTGAATTAACATTTCTTTACTTACAAGTAACTAAACAACAATATTGATAACAGACTACGCAGCTGACAGCACAATACAATTTACTTTCTTCATGAATTGTTCAAGACTGACATTACTAAACTACTGCTTTTCACCATGAACCGTTCAAAAATCATCAGTAGGAGATTAATTACCATATCCTCAAGAATTTTATCATCTTCAACAAACATTTCCATATTGGCTTGTCACAAAAAAATAATAACTAGCAGAAATTGGTGAAGCTCTCATGACATCAATCAGCCCATACATAACATATGCAATTAAATTGGATTTAAAATGGAAGAAATCGACTTTACATAAGACTTATCAAAATATGAAATAACAATATTTTTTCATAAATACTATTTATATGTACTTACAGAAATGAAAAAAAGCATCGAAAATAACTTTTACGGTTAATAACTTCTACTTAGAACCATGTTCCACGTCATAATTTATTTTTTAAATGTTAAATGTAAATTATACTATTACCTCCAAATGTTTTCTCAAAAATAATATTCTTGTATTAATTGCATATTAATAAAGCAACCTTGAATTGCAAAAAGATTGTTGATTTTTTTATATATTCACATACCATTTTTTATTATTATTATTGTTATCAACGTAATTTTTTTTTATTATAACTAATTGTTACGAGTTGGCTAGATCGAAATCTCATTATTCTCCTGGCCTGATAATATAAATTTAAAATTCTACACATTCATCTAGTTTTTGTTCATAAGTATTTTTTTTAATAATATTTTTCTTAAAATAATTGCTACGACTTTCATAAAAATTTTGCTAAAGCATACAATTATAATATTAAAAAAAATCACTACGAAGGTATTTAGAATCTGCACGAATGAATAGTACAAATCATCAATTTCAAAATTCAGCTAGTTTGCCTTTATTTTAGTTATTTAATTACTAACAAAAAACTACTGGACCGATTTTTCTGGAAACTTAATCAGTTCGTAGTTACGTAATTACGCGTCAAATGAACCCGGTCCCATGTCCATATCATATTTGGTTCTCGAGATAATTGAGGCGAAAGATAATTCCGAACGCACATACGCACATAAGCACATACGAACATACGCACATACGAACATACGCACATATGTACATACACACACACAGACATCTCTGTAAAAACGTTGCATTTGGATTCAGGTGACCTTAAAACGTGGAGATATGTCAAAATTCGCGATTCACAAAATCGGCCCCATTACAACAACTTCCCATTGGGAAGTTAATAAAGTTTAAACAAAAGTTTTTATTATTAAAATAATAAACTATAAAACTATATCTTAAATTATTGTATGTATACCACTCGTACACAAAACCAAGTTTTCGCAATATTTCTCCAAATCCCCTTGGAGACGAACTAAAAGTCTCATATGAATCTAATTCTTTAATTAACCTATAGCTAATATATCTCATTACATAAGCAAGCCAATTGTCTTTCCCTTCGTCTACCGTGCTCACACTCTCGTAATTTACCTAATGATCCAAATCGAATTTACCTCATTATCATGATTTCCACCAACGTCATACATCATTTAACTCTTTAGAAAGTATTTCTCCGAAAAGAAAATACATTTTCTCGTATCGAATAGCGGATCACGAGACGGAATAAATTCAATTTGCCTTCCCCATAATGAGCCAAGTAAACCCATTTTACCTAAAAGAAAAAAAAACACCTAAGACCCTTGAGAAATATATCATTTCGCAGTCGTATGTAAAGCGATCGAAAAAAGAAAAATCCGCCAAAAATACATTATCCTTGAAAGTTTTCCTCCAATTCAGGGAAAGAAATATAGCACATCCACCTTTAATCATCTGGTAATAGCAGCTTCGCGTCGACGAAGCAAATGGGGTCTTGCCAGGAATTGTCTCAGTAAAAGTTTAACTTCAAACTTCCTCTTCGTCTTCAGAGCATCAGCATTTATCCGACTGTGCCGAGGGTGAAAATTTATGAACGGAAAATTCATACTAAAATCTGAGAATTATCTACTTTAAAAAAAAAAAAATATGAAATTTTATCATTCAAATACTTTGAAGTTCAGAACTCCAAAAGCCTCCTGATATATGCATAGCAGCTCCCCTGTATGAGTACGGGGATTGTAATAAATTTAGCAAATATGATCCGTGAGGAGCTTTATACCTTGAATCATCCGAAATCATCACGAACAATTAATGAATTACGACGAATAAATATAATAATATTTATAACTGCCATTTGACGATGTTTCGCACGAACTAATTAGTCAAGGCACAGGTAAAAGATTTAATTTGCTGTACCTCGATTTTACTGCGGGAAACCACACCAAAACTTGAAAGTTTTCGCATTATGAATCCAGGGAAAAGAGGAAAGTTTAATTACTGTATCAAATGGTGATCCGGCTCAGAGGATCTAGTTAGAAGTGAGTTCTAATTAATTCCAATTTTCACTTCTTAAATTTGTTTCACTGCTTGTCCAAAGTCAAAGGTACGTAATTACGATGAAGCTGAAGGTGAACCACGACTCTGCGGTTTGGTTTGGGAAGGCTAGGGAAGCGAGAAAAAAGTTTGTATAACATTTCTATTGCATCTGTTGCAGTTGAATATCGTTCCAAAAAGTTACTATATTGCAAGAAAGAAAAAGAATAACAACTTAAAAGCCATGTTTGAAAGTTGATGCAAGTTATTAATGGAAAAAATTACCAATCTAAATTCAGCTGTTGAACTAGGTACATATATATCACAAGCTAAAAATAATGAACGATGGTTTCCCCAAGCGTTTTTTTTTGGAAATCTCGAAAGACAATGTCGGCTTGGCACACCTAGAGTAATGTGGGACTCTACCCGCAATAAAGGACATCTTCTATATCACAACGAATCTAAGAAAATCGACAAATAAATCTTGTTTCACAACTTCGGTGCAGGTTAGGAGGAGGGGGGTATGCTAGTAGTTGCTCAGCTCAACTCGTTGAACATGCCTAACCCTTACTTACGCCGAACTAACTAACTTAAATTTATTACCATATGATACTGGTTGATGTCCATCCATTCTCAACTTGCTAAACTTACTTATGCACATATGTACATATAACCGCGAGTGTTAAACAAAATACAAAAATAGCAGCACTATAAACATGACACCCGATGAATCGTCCAGATGAAAGCAACGGTGGCGTAAAAAACTTAAGGAGCGGATATAATATTATCTGGGCTTCTTCGACATATGTATATAAAGTTTAGACCGAATTTGAGGTCAATCAATAGACACGTGTACCCGAACAATTAGCGGAGACCCTAGACTGCTGCAAAGCTGTTATCAGCGCTACCCAAGAAGTGCGATGGGAGGACCGGTCAAAAAGAGGATAAAAACTGCGATATTTACTACGGCAACTGCTACCGGCAACAGAAGCAGAAGCAATTTGTTTGAATTGGTGCCGGTAAAATGTACAAAGTCAAAACTAAAATGTATTTAACAAACATAAACTAAAATTTTAAATGCGAAATATTATTTTCAGTTGATATTTGTTCATACAAATAAACAATTTCTTCCTTAAAAAGCACATCAAATTTTCATTTAAAAAAATATTTATTCGCATAGCAACCTCGCGCTGTACCTATATCAAAAAGGAACTCAGCTGTGCAATCACAATTGATGATGGTTTGGGAGAAAATTCTCGGTATCAAACGAGGAATCCATGCTTTCAGCATTGTACAACAAAAACCTGATTAGATACTTTGGCCGCTATCATCGTCCCTTTCAAAGTGGCAGGCGATGACTGGGTAATTTCAACCCAACAAGTCAGCACGACCGGACGACGTTATAACAGCCGTAATAGAAAAATTTCTTGACCATATTATGCCTTACTCTCTATGTCAACTTTTCTCCACTTTCGTCATGCATAGACAGCATGACAAATCTTCTTCGAAAGTAAAATTGACGCTTGAGAACGTTGAATTCTCTAAAGGACAAGTTCACTTTGCACTCGCAGAGTTGCAGAAGTTCTCAAATGTCTCAACATACATAAATCTTCTGATCCAGATGGTATCACCCCTATAGTTCTGAAGAGGTGTTCTTCATCGAAAGGCAAAACCTCTGCGTAAGCTTTTCTGTCTGTCCTACTCTGCTGTGCTCTTTCTGAGAATATGGAAAACAGCATTTGTCCAGCCTGTCCCCCAAAAATGCGAATCATCCTCTCCGACCAATTACCGACCCATTGCACTTACGTTCCTTCTTTCCAAGGTCATGAAAACGCTGATAAACCGTCACTCATGAAATATCTTAAATTACGAAAACTCTTCATCAACCTCTTTCTGTAGCACAAGCTCCACTGGTGATTTGATGGCATATCTCTCCACCACTTCGGTGAATCAAAGATAGTTGCGCTTGATATTTCAAAAGCATTTGACAGAGTTTGGCACTACCCTCAGTCTTTCACATTAATTCCCTAAATCACGTCCCTGCTCTTCGGCCGTAGAAGAGGAACGGCAACGTACATATGTTAAATTCATTAAATTCCGACCTTGACAGCATAATCAAGTTGGGCTCAATTAACAGAGTGGAATTTAATGCATCCAAAACGCTGTGCTGTATTCTGTCTCTCAAGCTGGACCCTCAACCATTATCCATTAATGGTACTTGCATCGCAGAAACCGAAAGACTTGCCATTCTCGGTATGTATATTAACAAGTATATTATATTAACAACCATCATCGATCACATTCGAGGTCGCCAAAAATGCTGCCAAATGTCTAGGATTCCTTAAGCGGTGCAAGAAATATTTCACCCCGTCTGATCTGGCCTCAATATATATGTATAAGGCATTCATCCGCTCAAAGATGGAATACAGGCCTACATCTGGTCTGGTGCACCCAAGACCGTTTTGCACATTCTGGATAGGTTCCAGAACCGCGCGATAAAACTAATAGGTGATAAAGACATTGTGAGCTCCATTGACTCACTTGAACATCGCAGAAATGTCTCTTGTCTTTCTCTATTTCATCGCTTTTTCCAAAAAAATTGTCGATGGAAAAAGCCGCAATACGTGTTACGAATGCACATCAGTTCACCCTCAAGCCCATCTTCGGACGAACTGTCAAATACAGGGACGTTTATACATACGTTTGTACATAAATACATAAGCCGAAAGTCATGTATGTGAAATAATCTTCCAGGGTCTTTATTTCCTCATCGTTACAACCTTCAAAAATAACGTGCGCCGGTACCTCCTCTGTTCCTCTGCCACCTCTTCTGAAATCCTAAAAAATCAGCATAAGGGTATTCATATCCCCTTTGATGCGCGCAAATTATATAAAGAAAATCTTATACAAATTTGATACTATTTGTTTTTCAAGAGGAGATACTTGTTATAGACAAACCAGCAAAATGTGCATATGTATACACGATATCAATATTCCAACTGAAATTAAAATTAAAACAAAAACCCATTAAAGAGCATCAATAATCACTAAATTGAGCTCAACTGAGTTCCTTGACATAACAATATCGAGGAGAATGAAAAGGCCGATGAGATAGCAAGATTGGGGTCAACGGTGAACGCAAATTAAGCAGGTGCATGCTTAACGAAAACTTCTTCGAAGGCTTATCGAAACTAGACAACACAGAAATGTCGCATCTTCTCAAATTCATCGCTCGTTTGTTTCTTGGGTTTGGTGTTTCAATAAAATACGAAGGACTCACAATTGATTATCGGGTGAGTGTCCAAGCTATACAGGAATAGCCCTGCTAGTTTGCGTAGCACAAATCTAAATGATAATAAATATTTATTTATTTATTTATTTATTTATTTATTTATTTAAGAGTTAAATCTACAAGCAACATGCTAACAGATAATAATATAATATGAATAAAATACGTGGGATTCTAAATTATATCTGCATATTCAAGAATCGATCGTAGCAATGAAGTGAAAAGGGTTAAAAGCACTGTGGATCGTTGAAATCCTCCCGTTTCGCTTAATAAAACCTACTAACGAATTGGCTTTAGCGATGGTCTGGTCAAAATTACTGTTCAATAAGAACGTGAAGTCAAACCAGACACCGAGGTCTTTAACTTCATTTATTCTATTTAAGGGCTTGGAATTCATTAGATACCTAATTAAATTTTATATAGGAGAACATTTTAGAAAATAGTATTACACTACACTTTAAGTTTAAGCAGTTTAATGAACACCACTTTAAAATTCCGAGTCAAATCGGATTGGACAAGGAGACAGTCCTCCCTGCAGAGAACTTCACAAAATAATTTTAAATCATCAGCATATATAATAAACACTGACAATTTTTAACTACGCTAATAATATCATTAATAATATCATTGATTAGGATGATAAAAAACAAAGGACCCAAATGGCTACTTTGGGGAACTCCAGATGTGCACTTAATTGACCTAGATAAAGAACAGTCTACCTGTACCTTTTGTGTTCTGCCAGTAAGAAATGAAGAGATCCAGCTCAGCATTTCAGAATGAAATCCGAATAATGCGAGTTTCCTTAGTAAGATTTCATGAATCAAACGCTTTACTAAAATCGGTATACACAGTAGCAACCTGGTATTTACTTTCCATCGCATTACTAACATACGGTAAAAAATATGCCAAGTTAGTGATTGTGGATCTTCCGGAGACAAAGCCGTGTTGAGCTTCAGATAAAAATTCCTTTGTAAGATATTCGAGTTAATTTCTTTCAATGCTTTCGAACAATTTAGGAATAACCGACAGCTTAGAAATGATACCATCTGATGTTTAACCACATTAACTTTTCTAAGAAATATGCAAAGAACTGTTTCCTTTTCATTTACGGACATAATGCCATGCCATTATAGTAGACTCACCTGCTTGAAACTGGAGTGTGGTTAAAGGATGGTTCTTCTTTAATTGTATTTATTAAAACTTTTCTCAGCTTTTGATAAAAGCGTATTGATAAACATAATATATCGGCTTACAAGGAAAACTGACCTGATAACAGATACAGCCACGTGGAAGCTCATAGAGAAACAACAAAATCCATTCTTTGTGAATGCCCACGGGCTGCAACGAAACGGCTACTCCATCTAACGCGGGGTTCGCTGGTCCCAACGGGTAATTGGAACCCAACACATTATTGAGGTTTATCAGAAGCCTCAAGTTTGCTTCTGGTCAACCATTGGAAGAGTACAATAGATCTTTCAGTGCACTTCTGCCCTCGTGTCGCAAACATTGTATCGAGTCGTAAATCTGCTGTACATCGGTCACCTTTCTTTTTATGCAGAGTTCCAAAAAGTCTCTACCATTACTTTAATTTTTAAAAATTCAATTGAGTTAAATCCTGCACGCATTATATGTAAGATATATTCACGTAAAACATGATTCGTTAGGATTGTGTTATGCCAGTTTATAACTCTTTTGAAAAGACTCTTCAGACAATATTCAAATTCAAAATATGTATGTTTAATATTGTTTTCTCGTCAATTGAATCTATGGAAGCAAATTGAACCTTATGCATTCATTCAAGAGGAGTTTCAATAACCAGCACTATGAAGGGTAAAGACAACGAAAAAGGATGGCATAAGACAGACCTAATTCAATTGAAATTCAAAACAAGAAAACAAAACAACAGCCGATAAAAAAATCTTTTTATTTCCCCCCATAAAGTATCTGGCAATATGTTTCACAGTGTTTACCGCAAAGATGGCTTCTGGAAGTCTGCCAGGTTTTATCAGCTCTTGAGTTCTCCTTACCTCTCTTCAGTCTGATGCTCCTTTATCCTCCTTTCCTACCGTTGCGTCGGTTGTATACGTCTTCAATATGTTCTGAATGTGCATCCTCAACAAGGGTGTTCATCTCACTTTTTTTTTTAATATCTGTTGCCCTATCTCACAGGTTTTGAATTTGTTGTAGGTATGCCATTGGACCTTTGGGTAACGTATGACAATTTTCCACTCGAAAAGAAAAGACTTTTTTCCACTTCGCATTTTGTGAAGAATGAAAATTGCAGACGGTAAAGATTGTGAGGAAACAACGTTTAAGAATCAAACTTCAAAGGACAAAAATATCAAGAACATGTGCTTTCTGAAAATGGGCGGACCGGTAATGCTTGTCCTTTTATTGCAATCATTTTGCCTCCATAACGGTTAGTTACCTATCTATTTTTAGCCAAATGTCCCCTCAATTTTTCGCCGCTCGCGTTGAAGGACAATATCCGGGCAGGAAAATCGTTGTCAGAACGGGAGTTTGTAACATTCCGCCACCCTATAGTTTTCATGTTAAAATGAAAGCAAAAGAAAGCATTAGACACGTAGTTTCCTCATAAACCCTGTGTATACATGTGCAATTGCTAGTCATTGAATATTATTACAGAATCTGACCACTATGCCATAGAGACATGACATTCAAGCAAAGCAACTTAATTTTAAACTACGCCCAAATCTTTTGCTGGGGAACATCAAGTTTCAGCAAGGAGCATAAGTCTGCGTAATACATGTGCCTACAATAAATGAGGCTCGGGTAATTAGTATGGGAAATAAGATTTTTAATTAAAACTTTTCATATAGGATATTTATGTGAATCAAGTTCGTAGGAAATATTGCAATTAAAACAGAAAATTACGTCTTAAATCATTGATGACAATCCAGTCGGAAAATATGAAAACTTTATGGAATATTCGCGTATTTTCAGCTGGATAAATGCCAATTTGAGAAGGCTTGTTTGGCACGAGTACATTGTAGAGTAAGTAATGAACCGTTGATATAGTTGCGTTTAAACAGTTAACATAAATATTTTCCAAGGAGTATGTTTGACTTCATTTTGCCTAAGTAGGCTGAGGAGGATAAATTACCTATACACACGTAATTGCTGTAGTCCTTTCAAAGTATAGCGAACTCTAATAAATGCCAAACTCGTCTTGAAATAAATGAAAGGAAATCTATTTTTGAATTGCCCTGCGGTAGAGGACAGGCAATACCTCGGACAATAGCTATGCTCAATACCTACGATCTGCTGCTGGTATAAGCTAGTTAGGTTAACGTTTGTGGGTTCCCTTGCTGACTATGCGTTAACAGCTCACATAGACCGCATAAAGTGCATTGTGAATTTTGATTGAATTTTAGGATTTTGTTTGGATCAGTATTTCGTATCTCATCTAGAAAGAAGTGTGACTGCCATGAGCAACATATCTTTTCTGGGCCAGTGCATGACAGGCACATAGCAAGTGGTGATCTTGCAATAATCATTATATGTTAGACCGAGCTGGGCTGCATGGTTGCCTATGCTGGCTACAACGATCTAGTGAAGCGCATGCATGTAATCGACACCGGCGTGTGTTAGTTTTTTTCGAGAGACCCTACTGTTACGCGGGTCAACATTATCACAAGATCATCGCTGTTCGACACTTTTCTGCCACCACCACGCCGGTCAACATTACCACGAGTTTACCGCCGCTCGACACTCCACTGCCACCGCCGCTTCACCAGACATCGGCACCTCCAAAGTTGATGAGAAAAGACGCGCACCAAAGCCTACTTCATCACCATTCATACGAGCATCGATGGTAAAAAACAGCTATGTATGTATGTATGCCCCCGGGAGCCCTGCACAGCACTCGGGGAATCCGAGCAAAACTTCTCGTTGACTTTGGAGACAACAACTTTTTGACAACTCAAAAGTTCTGTTCGGTTACCAATGAAAGCTGTTAGGTTTGTCAATGTTTGCCAAGGTTGGGAAATAAAAGACAGGGTGATTGGTGTGCATTGAATGGCGGATAAAAGTTATTTTGGCGGCCGTTGGACATGCGACCCCTCATTCGACGGGGAATTTTGAGCCCGCAACGAAAATTTTCTCGCTAAACCACCAGGGCTCCATCAAACAGCGAAATAAACTTTTTCCAAAATGGCGCCGAAAATGTAATGGAAATAGCTGGCAGGAGAAGCATGTAAGGTTCCAGTGCAGAGTTCGGGATGTGGAAGCACGACTGAAAAACAGCAGGGATGCTATAAATGAACGGCGCATAGTAGCAGAGGGGAAGTTTTTTCGGAGTTCGTTCACTTGTACGAAAAAAAAAAAAAAAAAAAATAAGGCAAATAATAATAACCCTCTCGGGAACCCAATTTTATAGTTTCTTTCGTTCTTTCTCTACTTTTTTTGGTCGTGGAATTTTGCTCGGCTTAGCTCCATTTGTAACAGTACTAAACGGTATATTAGTCTCATCTAGTAGGAAGGATACATAACTGACATATCTGAATTTAAATCTTACTCTTGTTGATTGCTACGCCTTTATGGCTTTTTGGCCGTCAACATGAATTCTGATGTCAAAAACTTTGTTGATTTAGTACAGAGAACAGCTGACATAGACATATCAAAACAAGCTCATGGAGTAAGCAATATTTATTCGCTTCCTGACCGCATTTTAGATTTAATTGGCATTCGAAATAATGCTAGAAGAAGCTGGTTATTATATAGGTAACAATATTATAAGAGTCTGTTTAATAGTAAGTAATAAAAGATGGAGATTGTTGTCGTCATTTGCAAAAGGTCAACCGAGAAAACGAATTATTTTCCTCACATATACATACATATGTTCAATGAAGCTGAAATACTTTCCAAAACTATGGAAAGAAAAGGTTGAAGGTTATTCCAATAGTTAAACATGGTAAACCTGAATGTGATCAGCTCATCTATCGTCCTATAAGTCTCATCAATACCATTGAGAAATAGTTTGAAGGAAATATTAAAATTCATGTTACAAGATGAATTAAACATAACCCCAATTTGGTTTTAGGTCTGGCCACATGACAAATCATTACAAAGTGTGCCAATCTACATATATACATATGTTCCCGTACTTTTTGATTCAAATATTCCAACTCAGATTTACTGAATATACCATCCGGATTTCAGCAAGAATCCTTTTTGCGATCAATTCTATTCAGTATCTTTGTGACTGACTTTCATATACATATGTAGTGAACTTAAGTACACACCTGGATATGTTCGCAGCACTATTCTCATTCAATATCGAACCGATAGATATTGTTTGTTGTTTTCTTTACGCATAGTGTGGTGGAAAATTTGTTTTTAACCCTCTTCTAGACTTAAATCTATCAAAACGGATGTTGAATGGAGTGTTGAATGTAAGTACCTGGGTATTATTCTTGATGAAAGACTCACCTCACAAAAACACATTGCAGTGACAGCTAATTATATTAACATAACTATAAAAACATTATATCCTTTCACTCTTCTGAAATTGTTTACGAGTGTTCTGCTGCAATGTTTGTACACATGGGTAGAATCAAAAGGCTTTAGAGCGAACTACTCAACGTTTGACAACATATGTATTTGTACTGACTAACATAGCAAAATTCTATCTCAGGAAGGTAAATAAAACTGTATGCCTTTTTTATTGATTTTCTTGCGGCTTTTGATACATTACAGAGACATGCGCTTTTTTATAAGCTAATTCTACTGGTCACATCGTCGAAAATGCTAAGGATAATACAAAGCCTGTACAGCGACAATCAGACGGCAGTATGGGATGATGACACACTATCAGAATGGTTTGCCACAATTACAGGAGTTAAACAAGGCTGCATGTTAAGTCCACTATTATTTAGTTTATACTTAGATAATAAAGCATTCTACTTACCAGGTGGAATCGTCTTCTATGCTGATGATATTGTCATTCTCGCAGAATAGCCACACATGTTGCAGCTTATGAGTAACAACCTAGAGGTATATTGTAAGCTATGGAACCTTAGGGTAAACACCGCTAAATCGAAAGTCCTGATATTTCGAAACAATTCAGGAAGATACGCCAGAGAAATAGTCGTTTTCTCATGAGCAGCTGGAAGTGGTTAAAAAATATCGATACCTAGGGGTAACATTTACACCGAGACTTTCATACGCAGCTGGAAAAGGGTTTTCGGGAGAAACGATCTATCAACGAGAGTGAAATATAAACTCTTTGAAGCCACAGCAAAATCAATTATGTTCTACGCAAGCCAATTACGGGGTTATGAGGACTATGATGAAGTCGAGGCGTTGCAAAGATATTTTTTAAAACACCTCTTCAAACTTCCGGTAAACACTCCAAGTTATATGCTATATGTAGAGACAGGACTGCCTATGCGCCTTGGGATTGCACTTTAAGTACATTCTAAAAGAAGTCGAAATGCCAGACCACAGGCTTCCAAAAATAATGCTTTGTCATCTTCGCAGCAGAAAAGCTTTACTGTTCAATAAATGGGAAGATGGGAAAACGAAAATAGCTGGAGTACAGCGATAAAGGATATATAAAGGACCCTTGATGAAAGGAAACAGGAGGCTTTCATGGAAAGGGCTACTCAGTCCGAGAGACGCAGTATATACATACATACATGGTTTCTGAATCATAGCTTTTAAGAGAGAAACTATTTCAACGAAATAAATACGGTACAGCAGATGAGTGTAGCTTTTAAAGCGAGAGGAGAGTTGTTACCATTGAATTTCAGACCGCACCAGAACGATTTGCCAACTTTTTACTCACTGTGTAATCTAAAGGAGCGGGAAGATGTTTACCACTTCCTGTGAAGACGCCCTATTCTGCAGAAACTGAGGAAACTCTGCTGGAATCAGTCTGTTTCCTGCTGTCATGGAATGAAGTAATTCAAATCTTGAATGGGGAAAACTGGAAAATACTATTTTATTACGTTTCGGCTACATTGGAGTACAGAAAACAATATATTGAAATATAGTTCAACATAATCAATATTTAGTTTATATTTATCTTTTGTTATTTTTTAACCGATTAAACCCGAATTAAAACTGCCATTCTGGCTTACGACTTTTGCCATTGGTATAAAAGAATTTGTAAACTTATGTACATTAACTAAATTCGATGAAATAAATTCATAAATAATAATAAAATATATCCTTTCATTTTAAAGTTACAGTTAACTGAATAAAGTCTTTAAAATTATTATCAATTTCCCCAGGTTTCTGTTCTGTTTCATAGACAACTATGGGCGACCTAGTTAGTATTATTTATATAAGTGTTTTAATTTGTAGAAATTTCGCTAAATGAAATGTATTTCTTAAAAAAGTTATTCCATTGTATATTTTCAAAATCAACCAACACCATATGCAAATACTGTAAGGAATCACAATGTTCTTCCATTATGATCCTTATACTTTGGATTGCATCTGTGGTTAATTTACCCGCGACAAACCCGCACTGGTCATCAGATAACCGTATTATTTGCCGCAATCGGCTATCTAATATCCCCTCAACGATCCTCAGGGTGTGTAACATCAGCTTAATAGAACGGTAATTATCACAGTATCTCGTATCAACTTTTCTTTTGTGCAAAGGAAGAAGATAACTTTCCCTTGACTCATTAGACATTGGATCGTCTCTCATGAGCTTAGAGATGAGAATCATGAGTTATTTGGACCCAATGTCTCCCATCAGAGGGTAGCTCATCCGGCTCAACTGCTTTTGCTTTTTGGAGGATTTGGCCGCTTTCCCAATTTCATCGACTGTTATTTCGGGTACTTCTACATAGTTCGGAAAGGCTTTTGCAAAGTCCCTCATAATACTGTCGCTACCGGTGTAGAATTTTTCCTTTTTTCCACAAGGAGTTGGCCTTGAGCATTGTTCATGAACTCTGGCCAACGAATCTCCTGAGCATTTCTTTTTCTCTGGGCGGATATCTTGAAGATGATTGTACCCTTGTTCAAGTTGTTCTGTCGCAGCTAGTGGATAGAATGGTTCGTATCAGCAGAAGAAGAAGATATTTCCTCCAACTCCCGATACAGGCCCTCCATACTCTTTGCTTGAATTTGGGCGCACTTCTTCTTGGCGATACTTTTGCAACGTTTATATTCCTGTTCAAGGCGAGCTTTATCATCTCTGTTATTAGAGGGGCACTTTAACCAAGCTTTGACTATCTGGTTCTCTCTATTAGTCTTATACACTTTTTTATATATATTTTTCTGATTTTTTAGGTTAGAAATCCTCTTATTAAAAAGGATACTAAGTGCTTTCTGACTTATTTTCGGGAACAAATTCAAATTCTCTTCTACATTTTACAATTGAGACGAATAAGTCACACGCGTTTTTTGAAATAGAGGAGTTACAAATTAATTCCCACGACTGAGAAGACAAAAATCCATGACTTCATTTCCATGTCAACAAAAATTAGAAAGAAACTGCAGCGGTGCATGAGCCGAATATTCTAACATTAAAACACTGATTTGTGTTAGCCTTGTACATACGATATTAACTTTTTTACAACCATGCTCTTAAAATTTTTTAAAAGCCTTTTTCAAGATATAAATTTCAAGCAGTTGTACGAATGTTTCGGATTTACTTGAAAAGTATACGAAATCTGATCCTGAAACAATTGTTTCGTTTCAGGTCAATATCCCTTTTACATACAAACACAAAAGTATTGTTTTCTTTCAAAGCTTAAGACCATACGAGACATTTACAATCCCATTTCCTCAATCTCCATACATGATACCGAGTTGACAAAAAATAAAACGAAAACACCCTCATTTCAGTACACCGACATAAGTGGACATAAGTCGACAGCAAACAGAGACAAATGCAGTATGCAAACCGACATTTTCACAGTGTATGACACACAACATCATCCCGATAGGAAAATGTAAACGTAGAGGAAGTGCACTTGTTTCAAGAATCCTTTTAGTGTCTCTATGTCTGGGAATTCCTCAACATGATAGTTCGCTTCACATATAAAAAAAAAAAAAAAACAAGAAAACAGAACATAGAAGACGATCACTCAATACCAGAGCAACATAGCAACAGCAAAACATCACTTCGAAAAGGATGTATGTAAACCACACCACAACACCAAAGTGGTTAGATCCCAACATCCTTCTCCCATTTCTTGTTACCTTCTCAAGTCACATTTATGAATCATGACAAATGCAGAAAACATGATTTATACATTTACATTATCTACGGTTTGCTAAGATGAAGAATAAAGGTCTTGGGTATTCGCTTTCACTGGCAATTTACAGTCTGTAAGGAAAGAAATGTTTATGTAAAACTAATATTTCTTACCGTAAAGCATTTTTTTTTTATCAACCGCCAAAGTTTTGATGATGAGGATGAAAAACAAAAAATTTAAGAAAACTCATTATTCTCACAATTCAAATTATAAATAATGGCCTAGCAGGTAATTTTTGTTTTTGAAGCGCGTGGAGTGTCTTTACTGGCAACACTAACGTGCTTCAAATACCCAAGCTTCCGCGGTATGATACATATCGCTTTAGCCTTGAAAAATGCAAGAGATTATTGAAATAATATTCTCAGAGTACGTTATTGTTGCAAACAGCCTTTTACTCGTGTAGTAGAACATTCGGTAAAACATCCCAGAATCATTCTGTGGATGATAGCTTCGTGTGTCGTCAATCCACCATCAAAACCACCAAACTCAAAGCTATCACTAAAATACTGGAACTAGTACAATAAGAACAACACCAACGCCAACAGCAGGACCGAGGCCATCCACCAGAGTATATCTACTTACAGTGAGTAGGGACACTCTCCACGTGTTTCTTATCAGTTCACAATTTTGAGTACCGCTATATCTCACAGACACGAGAAATAGACGGCAGTATAAATGCTGTAGTGAAAGAGGGATGGAAGAGAAGAAAAACTAATTTGAAATGTGGCACAGGGTGACACCAAAAAAAAATCAAAAATAAATTTCTCATCATTCTTTATTACACATTTTATAATTATATAGTTCACATGTGTGTTACACTTAAATATTTATGTTTGTTGTTAGTTTTTTTGTTATCTTTATTAAATTGCTTCAGAATATGGTAAACTCGTACTCGGACATAAAATTTGATAAGAAATTTTGGTTTTCGCAACAATTGTATTGAAATTCATTTTTCAAAATATTAAAAATATTCATCTCAAAATTATTGCGGAAATACATGTTTGGATGGTAGATTTAAATTGCGTTCTAAAAAGTAATATGAATTTGGCGCTATAAAATATATGCTTAAACAATTTTTTTTAAATTCATTAGAGCACCTCCATCCTCTTCGCTTTTTTTCAAAATTTTGGATTTAATGTTCAACAATGGTTGCTAATTCTTTAGGTAACATCATTTTTGTTTTTTCTAAATATACTATATATATAATATATATTTAGAGTTTCAATTTCTTTTTTTAATTTTTCACACTCCTTTCTCAAATAAAATGCCTCTTCCCCTTCCGTGAAAGACGTCGGCGTCGATTTATGACCTTTTGGTAATCTTTCCACGGGATCGTCAAAAACCTCAATGACTGCAATACCTTCACAGTCATTCGAGAAATGTCTTTCGCAGATTCTAAAGTCCTTCGAAATTTTTTCATTTAATAAATGTTGTTTGTTAACGGAAGCAAACCACTTTGCTTTTCTAAAAAAAAGAAGAAATACAACATAGTTTTTTATTTTTTGTTGCCTGAATTATAACTCGACTGAAAAGGTAAAACATCTTAAGTCCATTTTCAACAAGGTACACAAAAAAAAACGACTTAAGATGTTTTACCTTTCACTTTGCTGAAATAAATGTTTCAATATGCTTACCTCTCACTATTTTCCGGTATTCTAAAATACTTGACACCAACGTTTTCTTTCTCCTCTCGCCCGCACGCCAAACACTTAAAATAATGTTTTCCCATTATTATATTTAACGTTGCACTTCACTTGTTTATAATAATATTTAATGTTCTTTAAGTCTTTCAGTTGGACTGTTACACACGCGACACCCGTTTTTCTTCCAATGCAAGTTATCGAACAACTGATAACAATCCAACTCCAGCCCGCCTTTAAAAAGACGTGCGAAAAAAATGTAAACAAACCGCGCTCCAGTCTGACTACCTAATTAGTGTTACCATCTGCCATAAAATTTAGCATATAAAAAGGGTTGACAATAAAACTTAAAATCGTCAAATATGATATTTAACGACGTCATAGCAAAGCAAAAATGTTCAATTGCATTTCCTAGAATGAAATATTTATTTTGAAAATCCATAACTAAGCCCATAAAATCAATAACCACTGACAAAAAACACAAACAAAACCTACTATACGAAAGTAAAGCTGGTCACCCCGTATACTTCAATTCATACCAGCATGGAGAGGAAAAATACTACTACACTGACAGTCACTCCAGCCCGCCTTTAAAAAAACATTATGGGAAAACCACATTTATATATCTTACGCATAGAGCCGTATGTGATCGTGCTGGCAAATTGTGTTGTGTGCTCTTTTTATTATAAGAGATCGCACATAAGGGTTAAAATCAATACTTTTTACCTCTTTTCGCTTATTGTACGTTTTTTTTTTAGGTTTTTCTTGTGTTAGTAGCATTTGCATATGTGTAGAGAGTGTCCCTACTCACTGTAAGTAGATATACTCTGCCATCCACAACCTACATCCGTATGACCTTTTTATACCAGAATCCTAAGGATCAGCCAATCAGGTAGCTGAAAGCCGTAAGCATCAGGCAATGCTATCGAAGCTTGTGAAGTATTCCGGAAAAGAGTTCAATGTTCTTGGAATGCAGCATAAGATACAGTGGACTCCGCTTATTTGGGACACATCGGGCTAAATGGTTTTGTCCCAATTAAGCGGCTGTCCCAATAATACGAAGGGATGATGAAGTGAAAAAGAAACCAAATACGTATGTAACAAACAACGAAGTCAAAGACGAAGTAAATGAAAACGAATGTACAACTAAAAAAATTATTTCACATCTAATGTCGCTAAATCGATGGTCCCCTAGCGAATGTTTTGGAAAGTTATTCTCCACGAGCTGAAGGATACACCTTTTCCCCAGTAGACATCACAATCGGTCTGTATTAACCTAAGTGCAGCATAAAAGAGTTACTCCCCTCATAACCAACCCACCTACCTTACCGAGCGATGCAGAAACTTTGGAAAATTTAAACTTATATAATAATACATGCCTTGAAAGAAACTTCTGAATATTTTAGGCATTTTAGAATTGTTGTTTTAAAATCTGTCTGGATCATTGTTTTAGTAAAACTGGCAAATATTGAAAAATTAGACTTTTGCATTTAGAAGACAATATTACTGTGGAATTTTCATAAGCCTGAACCATCATTTGTCACAATGAAAATATAGGGTACCGAATTTAAACTTGATGATTCTAGCTTGTAGTTGACCAACAACCACTACCAGCATGTAGTTAGGCGTAAAACGAATCAGTTCTGACCACGAAAGCGTCACACTACATCACATTCAATATCAATACATTAAGTGCGCCAATACCACCATATAAATACACATACATAGTGGCGGTAGCCCCGTTTCTAGATGGAGCATATAGTTGGGAATGTTTTCTGGTAGTCCATGTTCATGCTGAAAAACCTGTGCCGTAGGTATGTATAATACAAGGTGGATCTTACAACTGTGTCAAAAATTTCAAGCTTGGGGGCCTAGTGCGATGTTTTTCTTGCCCAGAATGTCTCTCCAGTTACAATAAGTAGCCTTTTTAACATCTTTTAATTATACACGAAGGTGAGTTTTATTGATAAAACTTGGTGTGATTATAACACTAAAATGTATGTAGCTACTTCTATTCCTTCGCGAAGAGATTTCGGAACACGTGTTTGGCGAAGATTCTGGTTCGGAATTCTCAAACTTCAATGACTAAGAGTCATGAAAGAAAGATTTGATGATTACGTATGTACACTGGCGATCATTAGGATGAGACCATGCATTTTTCAATCGATTTTCACTCTTTATACCTCTTGGAAATTTTGTACCCGGAAACTTTTAATACCTCAAAATGTATGGCCTCATCCTAATGATCGATAGTAACAGGCAGCCAATCATTTTGAGGACAAACCGGAAAATTATTTTTATAAATGCTTGAAACCATGAATCTGTTTATTTAAAAAATTTATACATGCATGTTCAAGGAGATTATATTAAAAATTTAATTATAAAATTGAAATACAGTAAACGCTCGATATAGTGAACTTCGATATGGTGAACACACAATATTTTTATACAGGCTATTCTAAACATTGAACAAAAAAAATTTCGATATACCTATGTAGTGAACTCATGTTTTTATTTTCTCAGAATTTTTTAGCAAGCAAAAAAAGTTAAAACTAATAAGCGCCGTGCAGTCGCCAATATGTACATATGTAGATGCAGTTACATGTAGTCTAGACCCGCCGTTTGTTCTACTCAAAGTGTTGTATTGCGCGATTATATGCATATGTACATGTATGCTACGAAATTTAGGGTTGTTTGTAGTTAAACGCGAACTGCAGAGGTTCAGTAGAAGTTTGAATACCCTGTTGCTTGTCTGTATTAATATTGTTTTCTTTTTTCTTTTTGTGAAAATGTCTCGTAAAGATTTAACTTTAACGGAAAAATCCGAGATTTTAAAACAATTGTCTGACATATGTAGATAAGTTGTTATTATACCCTAATGACCGAATACTACAAGCAAAACTATTATTTAAGGCGTTGAGGTTACATTTCTGTCTAAAAAATATGGAGTAACTAAATCTACTGTTGCAATATCAATAAAAGAAGTGAGGCCATTACAGCAAAGCTGAGCGACATTTGTTATAGAACTAGCAAAAGAAAACCATTAAGGGCATCTAAACTTCCTAATATAAAAACAAAGCTATACAAGTGGTTTTAGGAGCAGTTTAAAAAAAACATGTACATACATACATACCTGGTTGTGGACTATCATTAAGGCAAAAAGCCATTGCTATTATCGCTGATTTTAATAAAAATGAATCTGGTTTAGTCACAAGTGATGGTTGGTTGAACAAATTTAAAAAAAAGGTATGGTATTCGTTACCTAAAGATACTTGGCGAAAAATTGTCATCACAACCAGAATTGGTTTGTCCTCTTAAAAAGAAACTCAGCGATAAACTTTTAGAGGTCCAACTAACAACGCAACAACTTTATAACGCTGATGAAACAGGGCTGTATTGGAAGCTTCTCCCGGGAAGAACTTATATAGTATCCAGGGAAAAACTGCTCCTGGGCAAAAAACTGAGAAACAAAGGATTACGTTTTTAGCATGTGCTAATGCTACAGGTCACTACAAAGTCAAACCACTTGTCATTGGAAAATTTCAGAAACCTCGTTCCTTTAAAAATGTGTCCTTGCCTGCCACTAATTCAGCCAATGGATCAAAATGCTATCCGCCTGACTAAACACTTTTAGAAAAAATATGTTGCTATCAGTTATTGCTTCTGAAAACGGTAGGTGCCCTCACAGACGTCTAAAAATTGTTTGATTTCAAAGCAAATTAATTCTTTTTTTCAGACAACAGTTGTGGATCTATTAAGGGAGTATCAATAACTGTTTTTAACTTGGCAGCAGTATAGGACAAATTACATGGATGCTTCAGTCATTGTGAAATGTTGGAAAAACGTCCTTTAGTTTGAAAATGGCTCGATTGACAATATTGAGATGAAGATGAAATACCTCTCAGTATTCTTCGCAACGATTAGGCGTATAATGCCAACATGGTGGCTGCGGAAGAAGTAATTGATCTTTTGAACCATATGAATGAAGGAGTGAATGAAGTCGAAAACGAAGACGAAGAAGAACAACAACCAGATACAGATAATCCGTTTTGTTCAGTGTCGGCTAGAGATGCTGTTTAATTATTTGGGAAAACAATTGAATTGGCAACAAGCAGTAAAGTGGATTACACTGACGTTTTAGTCCTTTAAAAGTTACAGGAGAAACTAATTGCCGTACTTGATTCAAAAAAAAGCAAGCGAAAATTATGAACTATTTTAGTACACTTTGAATTAATTTTAATTATTTTTATTTTTTATTTTTTTATTGCATTGTATGCATTACGGATGAATTGTTTTTGTTTAAAATAAATTATATTTTTAGTAAATATTGTATTTTTTTTAAGTAAGTGGACAGAAAAGTTTTAATTTTATTGTAATTTCGATGTATTGTATGTAAAAACATTCACATTTTGGTTCAATTTGCTTCAAGGAGTCCACGCTAGATACATTTAACAGACCCGGTTTTCATTAGTTCACTATACCGAATTCTATATTCTATTCATAAAACTTAAAAAGATTCCTTCCTTACGGGTGTTCGCTTATGCAGATTACTTTGCTACAGCGGTCTCGGGAAAGCATCTTTGTGCTTTAAAAGAATTCCTACAAAACGCAAAACGCTTTAAATAAGCTAATTTCCTTAAAATATTAGATTTCGTTCGTCGACCCCCTTTCTCTTATTAGTATAAGCTTCATTTTCTCTGACAAAGCAAATTACATATTAAGGTCTTATTTTGGATAGGAAATCAAGCTGGAAACCCAAAATTCAAGAAAAAATGAAGAAAGGTACAGCAGCACGTTTCTCTTGCAAAAAAGGTATTTGAAATGGATAAAGTTTGTAGCCTTGCATTTCTCACTGGCTCAACATCTCGGTACAGGGTTATTGTCTCGTGGACTGGAAAGAACTTTTTGTCCTGTGTGCCTTCCTCGATATTGAGAGCGCTTTTGATAACACTGGCTACAGCTCAATAGAGAGAGCAATTAGTAGCAGAGGCATCGAAGATTCGACCAATAAATGGATAAGAGCCATGAAAGTCGAATTATGACTTCCTCCTCGGAAGGAGTGTCAGTGTATGTGACCGAAGCTAAGGGCTGTCCCCAAGGCGGAGTTCTCTCTCCCCAATGATACAATGATGGTGAGGCATATTATCACGTACGCGGCTATCATCTGGTGGCCGAAAGTTCTTGAACGGATAGCTGCAAATAAACTTCAGAAACTACAAAGAATTGCCTGTCTCGGTATCACAGATGCTATGCGTACCTGCCCTACGGCAGCTTTAGAAGCAATCGTTAGTCTTTCACCCCTCCAAATCTTTATTAGGAAGACAGCCGCTAGGTTTACTATCAAGTTGCGGATAGAATACAAGTATAAATCAGGTGACCATGTGGGACATCTGAAAATTTTTAACTCAATCCCCAAAATAGACATGTTTTGTACCATCCCTAACATCATGGTCAAGGAGTACTGTTTTTGTACGTTATTTGAGGTAGAAATATTAGACCGTGCAAATTGGTCTAATGCCTAGAGGTCTGGTTTGGTTCACAGACGGATCGAAATTGGAATCTGGAGTTGGAGCTTTTGTCTTTGGACCCAACACCAAAGTCTCGATACCTATGGGAATGTGTCCCACGGTATTTCAGGTTGAACTTCATGCCATTGAAATCTGCGCTAGGCTAAACCTTAGTAACGGTATTAAGGGCGCTAAAGTATATATTTTCTCAGATAGTCAGGCAGCACTCAAAGCGTTGTCGTCCAATTTAGTGGACTCCATAGCAGTTATATGCTGCTACGATGCACTGCAATCCCTGGCGAGACTGAAGAAGGTCAAACTTGGGTGAGTCTCCGGCCACCAAGGGATTGCAGGCAACTAGCTAGGGCTGGCTCAGAATCTGCGTTCATAGGACCTAAGCCTTACTGTGGCATCAACTGGTCTTTCGCCACAGCGCAGATTAGTAACTGGGAACATAAACTTCGCCTGGGCCACTGGGAAAATGTCCCAGGGTTGAGACAATCCAAAATACTAACCAAGTCTTACTCCTATAAGGATATACTGAGCCTTAATAAGGAAAGTATCAGAAAGCTGGTGGGCTTTCTCACGGGCCATTGTGGATTGAGATACCACCTTAACACACTTCATCTGAGCTCATACACGGAATGTAGGTTCTGCTTGGAGGAGGACGAATCATCCGAACACATTCTTTGCAATTGCCTACCATTACATTGGTTAACGAGACGTATTTTCTATAAAGAAATATATACGCCAGGGGAACTGCTACTAAGGACATACTATCCTTCATTAGGGAGGTAGTACGTCTCTTAGACTAACCATACCCTTATGATACAATAGATCTTTTAGGTCGCAGTGTCCGCCACTGGGCAAGGGTTTTGCCATTAAGCCATTAGCCGCGATAATCTAAATACAAATAAAGTCAAATGATAACTAAGTGTGTGTGCCTAAGTGTGTTTGCGTTAGCTCTCAGCCACTTTGTGAAAATTGAAAAAAAAACTAGAAAATTTACGCTTACTTACGAATACATAAACCGATCTATCAAGGAATTTCAAAGCCTTTCTGCATTTTTATGAAATATTATCTTTTAAGACTGTCTTTGTTTTTAAGATTATTCGATTAGAACTTTCTCGACATACTGTACTTTTATAGTTTCACCATTTCAATTCATTATCTAGTATTAGCATTGACAGGAGTAGGTCTAAAGGAAACGGAAAACTCTACAGCAACGATGAAAAGCACAAATGAAGGAAATAATTTATTTATGCAGCAAACAATGTCTAACAACGATAATACCAGATAGACTCTCTTAAAACCCTTACTCCGTCTACACCACTCTCTTCAAAAGTCCTTGAGTTAGTTACCGAGTAAGGTAGTGCAATTTTGTTGTTTCAGCATTTGCTGCTACCGCTGTCATTGATGACCATGGTAATGATGATGAAAATGATGTAAAGACCAATTTGCATCGTCCTCTTGTACTAGTATACCAGGAACTCAATATTTTCAAATGCACACCTTAATTGAAGGGACATCTACTTCATCATTTCATCTTTCTTCGTTTTAGTGTTGTATTAAATTGGTATAGAATGTATGTACATAAGTATGTATGTATTATGTTCACTATAGCTGCTTGAGTTATGGGCATATAAATGGGGAAAAAACATGCAAAAACGGCATGTTTTCTGCTTATAATTATTTTTGTATTTCGTATAATGTTACCTTAAGGGATTGGATTTTGGAATCTTTCTAATGAAAATGGAATAATTGAGTAGATGTCCCTTTCAGTTTAACTTGATGGAGTGGAATTCTTACGTGTGTTCCGAAGCGGAAGAAAATCAGATCAACTGTTAATGGTAACAGTAAATAAACAACAACATCAATCATGCCAAGGATATATGGAACGAAGAAAGTATTATCCAAAAACAGTAACTAGTGTGCCCTATACTTTAAGGTTCACATTCAATGAAATTTGTTTTGTATGTTGCGTATTCTGTGCTTTATAACTCATTTGTTACTTAGTTGCTATTCCAGCTGTCATAAGGATAAGTCATTAATTAATTGCCATAGATGTAGCGTCATGATTTGTCATGCAGACGGAGCAATGTGGGTGTATGCCGCATGGATGAAACTCTTCAAAGTACTACCTACATACTCTATGACTTACTGTGATGACAGCAGCACTGAAAAGAAGAAGGTACTTGGGCTATGGAAGTGCGGAATGAACAAGAAAAAGGATATGGAGTTGTTATCATGAAAAGTGTCATACTTTAAGGATAATAAATCGCTAATTCTGTCAGAAACAAATTGTCTTTAGACTGGTTGTAGAGAAAAGAATTGAAAATTCCAGAGAGTTTCTTACAGGTTGATTTAAGGAGAAGATTTAGTGTAGAAATTGAGATAGCATCGTAGATTAAATAAACGATGACTGGCGAAAAGGACTTAGTTTTGTGCAGGAAAAATTGAAACTGTTAGTACTATCAATTACAAGTGAAAACTGAATCACAATATAAAGAGTTGCCAAGGACGCGTCAATTTAGAACTTATTTTCTCGTGAACGGTTTCGTTCAACTCTTACCCTTGAAGTTGCTAATATATGTATGTACATATATCAGCACCCAATTCTTATTCGGTGCACATACTTACAAACCAGGTTAGTTTAAAAGAAGAACAATTTTCAATTGGGCTCAATCAATACAGTAAAATTAATTTCGGAGCTTTGCAATAAATTAAGGACATTAGTTCATGTTGGTTTTGGAGAGTACATATGTAAAAGATGCCATCCAAAGCTTAAATAGAGCGTGTCTGTGGAAATCGCTTAAAAGAAGTGAAGTGTACATCTTATGCTACATATTTCTCCCACGTATCTGCCTTGCTACTGCGCCGCTTGTGGGGTTGGCTCAGTTTGCGGACCTCAATATCCTTCTACAAGTTACTGTATTTTGGACTACTTCCTCGCTGAGGCCGAGAATTTGCTCTTGTTTTGCATTTGAGCAATCCAATTGTTTTTCCTCTGCCTCTTTTCCAAACTTCACCTGGAACTTGAGTCGCTATTGCTCTTCGGACGGGGTTTTCCGACGATCTTCTTTGTACTTGACAGTACCAGCTGTTGCGCTCCGCCTAGAGTTTTTCAACAATAGGTTTCTTTACAAGAAGGCTGCCGCGGACACGCGTACTTCTAATTATGTCGCGTTTTGATACTCCCGCTGACATCCGTAGTATTTTAATCTCCGTCGCTGTCATTTTTCCTTTATAATGTTCGTACATCATCCAACACTGCGATGCGCGTATGTTAAAGCCGGACGCACGATTGTCGTATAAAGCCAACCTTTAAGTTTAACTGGCATTTTGCGGTCATAAAAGACTACGGAGTTTTCGCGCCATTTTAACTACCCCACGCTCATTCGGTGTACAACATCGTCATTGCAATTTAATTGATAATTAACGATCGAGCCTAATTATGTAAATTTTTCGCATTTCGGAACGATAACTCTGTCCAACAGAATATCCGGAGTCGGGTTTGCGCGTTCGGAAAAACGGCAATGCAAATGGTCTGTTATCGATCGGCTGATTCTTAAACCATTGTCTTCTAACGCCTTAATCCAATTATTATATATGTTCTGAAGGGCTGTCACGTCGCTAATTATGATAGCGCTATCGTCGGCAAAAATAAGAGAAGCCATTCCCGTTTCATCTATGCACCCCTTCAGAAAAAAATCTTGCACGATAATGAAAAGCAACGGACTTTGGCAACTGCTTTGGTGCACTCCCACACTCCCATGTGCAGATCTTTCGACGCGTCGCGATGTTTTTCTATTCCTAAACTTTGAATCGCGTCGTAAGTAGATTTGTCTTTGACAAAGTCGCATTGACTCTCATGAAGTTTAAAATTTTTCGCTGCCGAATGTCTAAGACTCGCTCATAAATTTTCATCCTATGCGATACAAGCTTCACCGATCGATAGTTGTTGCAAGTTCTCTTGTCTCCTTTGCCTTTATACCGTGGAGCAAGAAAACTCTCCCTCCATTGATTAGGCATCCGATTTCCGCTCATCATTTTGTTAAACAGAATCGAGAGCCTTTTTTTTTTTTATATAATTCGCGCGCGCCGTCATTGCCGATTTTCAACCATACCTCGGAGGGTATAGAATCCGGTCCGACTATTCTTCCCCGATTCATTCTTTTGACCGCTTCCCTCACCTTGTCGATTGTAAATCCCGGTATTTCTTCTTCATGAGCAATGACAGAAGGAACGTTTCTCCGCAGAAAATCTTCATTTAATAATGCATTGAAATCCTCTTTCCATCTATTGCAAATTTCTTTGTCGTCTGTTAGTAAACGGTAAACGGCGTTATCGTTTTCTTGGAGAAAACCCAGGAGCTTCAAGTCGATACACATCACCATTTCATCGATTTTAAGGGAGCGTATGACAGCATTTACAGAGACGAGCTTTATAGAGTAATGTCTTGTTTTAGCATCCCTGCCAAACTCGTCCGTTTGTGCAAGATGACGATGGAGAATGCACGCTGTTCCATCAAGGTCGGTAAACCCCTTACCGAGAGTTGGTTTTCATGTTGTCGAAGATTATTATACAATTGGTGAAATTCGTCATAACCTGATTTCTTCCAGATTATTGGATGAACATCACATCTTCTTTTTTTAAACTTAAGATAATTCTGTAAGTGTTAAAACAATTTTCTTGTAAAACACTGCGAGAGCAGCACTCGACAATAACATTTTCACAACTAATCACGCAAGAATTGCCGCTCAATAAATGGCCTCTTGCCGGTTAAGCTTACCGCTCTGTCGCTTTCTGCTCAGTGCGTGGGTCCTAGACGAAAAGTTCAAGCCTTTCTGCCACCCCAGCAAACTTGTGTTTCTTTCCTTTGTTTCCACTCAATGTAAATTAGCAACTCTTCCTGTTTGCTCCAGTGGTGGGTAACATTGTAGACGCCGGCAGCACAATCCGAGGTTGTGCAGAAACCACAACTCACTCTTAGTGCACATAGTCGATTTAATGATATGATTTTTATTTTGTATGAAGTTGCAGTTAACTGGACCTACAGTTAAGAGCCATATCCGAAAGGCAAATTGAAAAGCTTTCTCTTGACAGTTATTACTCTCGGACGTTTGTCAGACATACGCGAGAGGTGGGACCGTGGAAAAGTGTTTTGGTGTGCCTGGAATTCGAACGTCAAACCTCTCGCTCAGCGATCCAACACACTAACCACTTGAGCCACGGCGCCCATCAGCCCTAACTGGTGAAGTTCTACGGATGAAACTAGCTACAGTATGATTAGTCTACGTCTGTATCTTGGCCGTCCTCTATTCATTCCACTCTGGAGGATTTTTTGCTTACGTACTCCAGATGTCCTTTAAGTGTCAGCTTCAAGTCAATCCTAAGGCCACGATATTTAGTAGCTGGCTTGGATACTATCTCATGCCCGCCTACTGTGAGCGTAATGGTTTCTCGTTGCTGTCTACTGGTAATTATAATTAGTACAGCTTCCGTTATGTATTCAGCTAACGTCAAGCCGAATGTTGCTATTACAACTATGCTGCTGTCGTACGCAAGCCCAATGATTTTGGAATCGTCTGGTTCTTTAAGGCGAAATATGACATCGAACATGATGTTCGGTACTATCGGTCGGAGGACCGAGCTCTGAGATATTGCTCAACACCAACGTCTGTGTCATATGTTTTCTACCGGAAATAGGTTCTCACAACTTCCCTGTTGCAAAGTCATGTTTCGTAGTGCTTCCAGGATATATTTTCAAATCGCGGTGTTGAAAACGTTCTTAGCTTCCAGTTTTATGACTCAACAGTACAAGGTACAAAGCCTTTTCTATTTTCTTCTATGTTCCTGTGGGCTCTGCAACCACTACCTTAATGGCATCACCAGTCAGGAGTGCTTTTTGAAAACCGTACTAATGTTCTGATATCAATGAATGCCTTCAATCTGTTACATATGATGCGATCCAACCAGGTCCGGGGGCTTCTTATTCTCACAAAAGAATCTTTTGCTGCTATCGTAGAGATTTATTGCAATGCTGTGGATGGAACAGGGATACCTTCTATTGTAAATTTCCACACAGTTCATCCCTTAACTCAATTCCTTTCGTTTAAGCTAAAAACTGTCTGAAAGGAATGCCCAGTGATTTACCCTAAAATAACTGATCTTAAGGACGATATGTGCATATAAGCAGACTATGCCTAGAAGACGTGTAGACAGCTGGACATACATATGTATGCTCTAAAAATGTTCGGCATTAGCTAGAGGTAAACGATTTATTTTGAGGTCGATTTTCCTTTTAAGCAGGTGCCAGCTTTAACGTGATGAATGGAAATAAGAGGTGAACTGTAGAGAAATTCAGAAGGTGTTCCTGATTAAGAACATCCACGAAAAAGAGACAAGAAAAGGACTAAGGCGGTGTAATTGAATATGTTTCTCAAATATACAACGCCGGTAACGACTGGGCCTCGATGCAGACTGCTTCAGAATATTGAAAATTTCAATTTGCGACTGGTGCAACCGGTCTGATTTGAGGAATAGGAGATAAGAGTCATTACGTCTTTCCTGGGAAGTTCTTCCCTTATTTCAGATATTCATTGTAAGCTTAATAATATTTTGGCTCTCCTTCAGCCAAACATAAAAATCAATGATTTTTAAATCCGGTTAGTAATTTTCAAATATTAAAACTCTTTCCCTTACACAATCAGGACTGCATTTCACTCTTTTCAATTTAACATAACTCAGTTTTTTTTTCAACCAAAATCGACCAAATGAACAATAAAATTAAAGCTAAAGAATAAACAAAGTTTCTCTCTGTCGGTATTCGGTCATGAAAGGCGATGGAATCATGCTGCACGAGCTGAAATATTCGCCCGCATTTCAATTTTACCATCATTGCCTCTGTGGGCTTAGCTTGGTTTCGGTTGAAATCTGCCCCGCATTTCCGATTCTACCACCCGTTATTTTACTCAACGCGTGTCCGCCACAAAAAGTAAAAAAAAGGAGATACATAGAGAAACCGGGTAGAAATTCTATCAAAGTTTGTTAAAGTTTGCTATGTTAAGCAATCTTTTTAAAAAGTTTGATCAATATTGAATCAAAAAAGTTTTTTTTTTTCCCCATCTCGGTGCCGTTCCATATTCCCGGTTTATTTCACTGGGTTTTACATTTTTCACTGTATGCAAAACTTAAGTCATTTAAATTCGTAAAAAGAATGGTGGCATCCCGTTGCTGTCATTGTTATGTTCTGTGACGGGAACAGGAAGGGCGAGGTCAACACTAAGGCAAGTGGGATCCGAGTGGAAAGCATTAAATGAAGGAAATAAACGTTACTTCCTCCTTCCTTCATCTTCTTAATAAATTGCGCGCAACGATGAGAAGACATCCTTTTAGGAAACGAAAGCAAATAAGGAAGAAGGATTCAATTTCGCTCGCATAACGATATAATGGGGCAGTACGCGTTTTCAATTTTCCTGAATTATTTTATAATTGGTAGGATGGAGATGAAATACCAGATAAATTGGGTTGGGAAAAAAGCCAAATCACATCTACAAAGATAACACTACTTGTTCATCCCTGAGTAAATAAGAACTTCTATTCCATCGTCAAAGACAATTTATAGTTCACCCCGTAATGAGCTATTGGCGTTATGGTGCAAATTACGACAGAACTTAATGAGCAGGTTAGATTAAATTAATATTTATTTATCCACGGTAGTGGTTTTTCAGTGGGTAGCATTAACGTTAATTAAATTTACCATTCGTTTGAATTGGATGGGTGAAAGAAGGATCTTTCTAGTTTCTGTGTCAATTAATCACTATTGGGAATTGAATTCCATAGTATTGGTGCTCTCTATTCACCCAGGTGAAGTTAATGATAGGATTGTAGTGTGAAAGTTTCGCCGCAATCGCAGTGCATTCATTAGCCATTATTTTTGTGTTTGACAACGGGCGAAATGTGTCGCGGGGTACCTACAGCCAATGATGAACGAGGACACAGAGTTTTGGGGTAAAAGGATTGAATTTGCGACTCGAATAAAGGTAAATTGTAATTGAGAAAATTATTGTAGCGGAAATCTAAATAAATTTAAGTTATTATGACTGAATTCAGTTGAAGCCTTAGCTTTGGAATTCGAATTAGTATCTCTTCATACACAATTTTTATATCCTATCTTTGTCTCATTACGGATTGAATTTTGATCGTATGTAATTTTTTTTGTAACTGCAATATATTGTCAATATCGAGAGCCATTTATAGAACCATCGTTTTTACCTCTGGGTTTTATTTACTCATTTAGCTTTGTGCTAAGTTACATATGTAGTTCAAAGCTAATTAAAAAAGTAAACTAAATAGAATTATATTGAAATAAAAAGCAAAATCAATTAGGAAAAGGGGGGGAGAAAAATTGTAGCACGGTTATTAGGAGTGAGTGGTGCATCTGGATATCACCAACATTAGAAATTGATTCCAAAATGTGTATTGTTCAACATGAGTAAAAGGCTCTTCTTCTTCCTTTTGTTGGGCGAGGTTATGATCCGGATTATAGGAATCATAAACCTCACACTTTACTGAATCCCTGCTGGTCCGCCTGTGGGGTTCGCCGATTCGACCTCAGAAAATATCTGCAGGCCTCCCGGTTTCGGATCACTTCGTCACTGAGGCCAATCAAATGCTGCTGTTTTTGCATTTGGGTGATCCAAGAGTTTTTTTGGAATGCATCTCTTCCGCGCTTGTATATGAATGTTGATTGACATTGCCTCTTTGACAGACTTCGTAGGATCACTCCTTTGAAAATGGCAATACCACAGAGCCGGTCGTGCTCCAATTTTTCGAGATGGCTTCTTTGACGTGAATGCTTCCTCGGATCTTCGAACTTCTAATTCGATCAAGCTTTGTAACTCCTGCTGTCATGCGAAGCATCTTCACCTTAGCTGCCGTTAATTTGATCTCATACTTTTTGTACATTGTCCAGCATTGCGAACCGTATGTGAGCGCTGAATGAACAACTGCGGTGTTGAGCTTTCCTTTTAGCTTAGGGGGCATTTTTCGGTCACAGAAGATAACAGAGTTTTCCTGCCACTTCATCCACCCTATGCTTACGCGATGATTGATGTCGTCATTAATAGTTGCTTCGCTATTGATCATACATAGATCCCAGATACTTGAACTTTTCGCACTTGGGAATCACTTTTCCATTCAAATAAATGTCTGGACTAGGTCGGAGTGGTCTTTTTTGAACTAATTCGATACCCATTTCCATCCAAAACATCCACCAGGGACGTTTGATCCTCACTTATGTTAGCTCCATCGTCAGCAAAGCATAACTGATGCACTTTGGGGTCCGTCACATTTCCTTCAAGCAGATAATCTAGGACTACAATAAATAGCAAAGGACTTAAGACGCTTCGCTGGTGCACACCGACTTTAATTGGGAACTCTTCGGTGACTCCGGCGGGGCCTTTTGCTCTTGTCTTTGCTCCGTCATACATGTTCATGATCATCTGTATGAAGGGTTCTGGAACTCTTTCTTCTTTTGGTTTTCTGTCCAATGCTTTTTAAAAATCAACCAATACCAGATGCAAATTCTTTAAGGCATCACGATGTTTTTCCATCATGATCTTTATACTTTGGATTGCATCTGTGGTTGATTTACCCGCGACAAACCCGCACTGGTCATCAGATCGCGGTATAATTTACAATACGACAATCTTTATGGTGTGTGACATCAACTAAATAGAACGGTAATTATCACTGTTTCTCGTATCACCCTTTCTTTTGTTCAAAGGAAGAAGATAACTTTCCCTCCTCTTATTAGGCATTTGATCTCCTCTCAAGAGTTTGGAGATGAGAATCATGAGCCATCTAGACCCGATGTCTCCCATCTTTTTCGAAAACTCAGAGGGTAACTCGTCCGGCCCAACTGCTTTCCTCTTTTTGGAGGATTTGCCCGCTTTCCCAACTTAATTGACTGTTATGTCGGATACTTCTCCAGAGCTAGGAATGGCTATTTGGAAGTATAGCTGGGGAAACTGTTCGTTTAAAAGTCCTTCACAATACTGTCGCCACCTCTGTAGAATTTTTTCGTCGTCCACAAGGAGTTGGCCTTGAACATTGTTAATGAACTTCGGCGAACGAATTTCCTGAGCATTTCTTCTTCCCTGGGCGGCTATCTTGAAGATGGTTGTACCCTTGTTCAAGTTGTTTTGTTGCAGCAAAATAAAAATATCGCATACGCAGGTGACGTAGTAATTATGAATGGTGGGAAACATCTTCCTAAAATAAGTAAATACAGAATCTGCACTGAAAAAAATATCCTTACGAACAGAACTAAACGGTGTAGGATTAAATCCAACAATAGTGGCCTGTTCTTGATGGAGCTGATCTGCATCCATTTGCATCAGTGGTGCTCGGAATACTGCTGCCTCAGCGGCACTGGACATTTTATTCAATCTGCTACATGCTACTAAGATATCTTCGGTAAACAGATTGCTGCCTGTGCGGCCATCCATCTGAAAGCCTCCTCTCAGTGGTCCAGTGGCCACTCCTCGATACTTGATCTCCTTAACTTCAAACATGAAAATACGGACTATACCTCGCCAAAAATGAGGTTTGACCGAAAGTTCCGTACGGGCATTCCTGAACGGGATGAATGGGACAATTCTCCCCCTATCGATGGCAGCTCGGTTCACATTTTTACAGACGGCTCTTAAACCGAAAACGGGATGGGATGTGGTGTTTCCTCCGAAAAACTCAACCTGACAATATCGTACCGCCTCCCTGATCATTGTAGCGTTTTTCAGGCGGAAATCATGGCGATTAAGGAAGCCCTGTCCTGGCTGAAGTGTGATGTACTCTGTCAGGGATATTACCATTTGCCCTGACAGAAGTCCCTGGAATTGAGCTCCTTTACATTAAAGGCTGCTTTCAATTGCCGTCTATCTCTAATGGAGATGATAGAGCAGTTAAACATTCACCTATGCTGGGTTCCAGGCCACAGAGATGTTTCAGGCAACTGCAGGGCAGACGAGCTCGGCAGACACGGTACTACTCTAAGGACTTTGCCTAAGAGGCATTTGCTAGGTATGTCCCTAGCTATATGTAAGCATCTAATAAAGCTGAAAGCTATTAGCAAGACCAATCTCAGATGGGAAAACGGCTCAAGGTGTCACATTTCGAGACAGAAATGGCCTGGGGTAGGTCATAAACGTAGTGCCGAGTTGGTCAAACTAAAGCGACCCCAGATCAGCTGCGTTGTCGGTGTTCTCACTGTTCCCCCTCCCTCAAAGACCTTGGCGATCTGGCGTCCTTGGGCGTCATGCGCATTCATCGCTTTATCAAAAGCACCGGTTGGTTTTGTAAGTCCCTGATTGGTTTTGATCCTAGCATCACAAATGATCTTTACAGGTCTAAGTGTGTCTGTACGCTCGTGCGGACAGAAAACCTAACCTAACCTAAATCCAACAAAACTAAACTAGTTCTGTTCATAGAAAGGAAGAAAATAGAAAGACCCGCATTTCTGAAATTTAAACGGAATACCTCTGAATCTCTCCTTAAACGGCAAGTATCTAGGAATGATCATTGACCCGAAGCTCACGTGAAAGAAAGAGGGAAGTAGATCCAACTTAGCACTTGGCTTTTTGATACACTCTTTATCGCACTAACTATGGTAACAACGAACCATTGTCAAAAATACTGCGGAAATCGAAAACGGACGAAAAAGCCCCAATGGATACGGATTTATATTTCAATGATTTATGTATATACATACATATGTACATTAATTGATCTCTATAGATCAACAGACTATATCGTGCCTTAAATAGGTTTTCGCAAGAAGTATTCCATTCTTTTCCGGGAAGACAGGAGTGGGAATCCAATGCATTTACCAGTGCACAGGGCTTTCAACTCTTTACTGACGGGCTTAAACTGAATATAGAAACCGACGCAGGAGGTTACTATGACTCACTCAACATCACCGATTTATGCAAACTAACAGGTGACTGTAGCATCTTCCAAACTGAAGTCTTCGCTAATGAAAGACCAGGACAGACGGAAAGAAACTAAACCCATCTGAGGTAACAATTTTCAAGGATAGTCAAATTGCACTCAATATTGGTGTACTAGAAAGGAAAATAGACCTTAAAGCAAGAGTATAGATCAACACCTCCTTTGCAACCAGAGGCGACCAACTGGCCAACTCAGAACGAATAAAGGACTAAAATCCTTTTATAAATGAACAAATAAGAAACCAGTTTCATGATAGGTGTACTAACTGGGCATTGCACGATGATTACTGCAGGGGGTATCATGAAATTGAATCTATCAAACACTTGTTGTATGATTATCCTAAACTTCACATTCGTCGTTTCTTCTACATGGTAAATAGAATTTTTGAAAAGCGGTATACACGTATGTACGTGTGTATATATACTAGGATTGATGAATGGTATGAACATTGAATGACAGCCAACTTGAATTGAACGAATGAATTTAATCTTTACCTTCAGCTCGTTGTGTCTCCTATCTTTCTTTATTTGCAGCTTCGTTCATCACGTAACATTTGTTCATATCATCAAACAACAGGTTAATCCAAATTTATTGCTGCCTATTTATTTTCATGGAAACTTAGACCAACTCTTTCACACACACGTAAGGCATAGCAAAATTACAAACTAACGAAAGGATTACAAATTCCCTAACACCACTTTAAGCAGATACAAGCGACACAGCAAAATACAAATTTACGAATGGGCTTAAGAATTACACAGACAGAGCATGAGCGCTGATAGGAAAGAAGGCACGATTTTGCAGTAAAGTCGATTTATTTCCATAAATTCAGAGCTTTACCTATGTCAGCACAATAGTCTGACACATGTACACATAGGTATGTGCGTGCAGCTTCAATTCGCTACGTCAATTTACACGTTTACCTGGCCCACTGGCTCACTGACTGAGTTGACTGTTATGCCTTGATCCCCGCACTATCTGCGAACAACCTATGCATCGCTTCAAAATAGTCACACAATCAACTTTGATGTGCTATTGTATGCGTGTAGACTTTGTATCCTGATGCGGATGTTGAATATTGCCAAACTGATGACTATGGTTATACGAGTATTGACGGACTATGATGTCGTAGTAAGCCATTGCAAATGCCTGTAGTGGAAATTGGGAATTGACTTAGTAGTGTGACGCCCCCAGCTACTTGGCACCTGACATTGAATGGAACCGACATGTTGTATGTACCCGTTCATAGACATTCCGCTTTCGCACTCGCTTTTAAATGGGGAGGAGGTGACAACGCTTTGATTAGCTGTCGTCACGTAACCCAACCGGGAATAAGGAACAGCAGGTATTTCTGAGGAAAGTATACGAAGGACGTACATTATGTACATACAGACTCGTAAGTTGCAAGTAGGTACGTACAAGCACAAAAAAAAAATTTTAGTCAGCGTTTTCTGGAGTACACTGTAGTTGGACTCTAGTGGATTGAATGAAAATTTGGTAGTAGTAGCGACAGTAAGTAAGTCACGTCCTAAAATACCGTTACATAGACAAGAAAAAAGAGGGAGCACTCCAATCCTGTTACCTTCACCCACACCCATTTGGGGAATAGATTTACAGAATTGAGCAACAAAATTCCTCGTTCACTTTCGGATTATTTTTCTCTTTAGATAATGACGGGTCCGTCGTAGACTTGAGTAGGGAAATCAACGACAGCCGCGCTTACTCGCTGGTACACAATCCGAGATTCAAAGCCGAAGCTGAAAAAGAAAGAAAAAAACAATAAAAATAAAAGTAAAATAAAATTACAGAGAGTAAACTTTGAATTTGTTGGTTGGTCGGTTTACGGATTGGATTTCTTCTTTTTTTTTTGGTTTTTCGGTTCTCCCCTTTTTGGTTTCATCGATTCGTCGTCGCCGAGCAATTTATTTAAACGGGCAGCGATTTAGATAAGTAAGCATTATCGGATTGTCATCCGGGATGGATACCAATGAAATTGGCGAAGTTTTGTGTGTTTGATATTTATTTATGGGAGCGACAATCCTCCCGGTATTTTCCATTTTCCGTAGTTACTATTTCCAGCCTGACCGCAGAGGGAGGCTATTTGAGATTGGACGTTTCTCGTTAAATTTGGGGTGCGATTTGCGGCGAATTTTAGAGGCTATTGAATGTAATCATGGCGTTTGTGAATTTGTTCTGCAGCTTTTTGTTTTATATGCGTGGAATAATGCGTTAAGCAGGCAGATGAAGTGAAGGACGTAAAGTCATATACATATTTATGTATGTATGCATGTTTTTCAATATAAATTGTTTTCCAGTATTCCGAAAAATAAGGATTATTAATCATGACAGAGCTTTTCTGAGTGTTGCTGGCCTTAACGAAGTGCAATATGTGCTGGTTCTTATCAAGTAAGACCAGAAACAGAAGGGGAAATATAACAAGTTTAGCAAGTTTCTTATTATTTTCTTAGTCTTATTAACTGACCGTTTCCTCGACTCTGGTTTATTTCAAATATCAAATAATTTTGGTAGGCAACTTCGATTCACAGTGCAATCATGTTCTTTCTAGATTAGATTCTTATCGTCCGCCTATTTCTGACCTTTTCATATGAAAGCATTAATTGTAACCCAGCATTCAGAGCATGTTTATAACTTTATTTTTCGGAAAGTTAATTTTGTTTAACTGAATAGTCTGCTTAACAACATAAAACCCATCCGTCCACATCTTCCCATTGATAATACTCTGCTTATACCCCGATATCTTCTCCTGCTTCATCCAATCTGTTCCTTATTTGCCCCGCGTTTTTCTATCCGATATCTTTTTCGGCTTCGTCCATTGTGCTTCTTTTGTAATACGTTTGTAAGCTACTGTATTAAAACATACACACATTTGCTTATATACTTTATATTTGAAGTAGTATCATAGGATTCTAGGACAGTCTTGAAATATACATACATTTGTCAATCAATAATATTCAGAACACCAACTGAGTTTCAATCACTATTCTAAAACATGGTGGCAGATGTAGGGTATCAGTTGACATTAAGAATAAATAACGTAAAAAGTCGGACAGAAGATATGGAAGCTTATCAAGGGGATACCTTCGCCATCGAAATTGACAAAATAACTTTCTGCGTGCATCAAACTCTTCGATAACTATTTTCTTCCCAAAGTCAATATCATCAGTGAGCGGCACAATTTTTTTTAAAAGGCAACAGAAGCCGGGAGAGTCTATTGATAAGTTTGTCACCACATGTAAGAAATCTAGGCTTGACGTACTTGACGTAAGAGATTTGTTTATTTGCGGTCCTCTCAATAGTCATAACTTAATCTGAAAAAAGTTACTCAACGAGGAAGACAAGAAGCTAGACAAAATTATTGAAACAACAAAAATCTTAGAGGTGTTCAGAGCACAGTCACGTGAGTTGCAGCAAAAAAGTGAAGAAACAAGCAACTGTATCATCGGAAATATTAAAAAAGGACAAGCAGATCGACATAAAAACTGTCGGTTGTCACATCATCAACTGCCTCATCATGCGGCGCTAACTGCACGTTCATGTATGTATGCCCATCGTCAAAATCTTCCATCGCCATCGTCGTCAACTTGACACTACTCAGTGAAATAGGTTCAGTCATCTTCGTCGAACGTGTCCTTAACATGTGGCAAATGTGGGCAAATACACGTATCCAGCGATAGGTGCCACATACTATCTTTGTTATCGTCCCAACCATTTTGTAAGTACATACAGTAACTCACAAAATTGATCACGCTATGTTCTAAAAAATTAAAATATTTGGTTTAAAAAACAAATAGGGACTTAAAGACTTAAGTTTTTTTTTAAATATTTTATTTGAACAATTTCAATTAATAAAAAGAAATTAAATAACATTTTTCTTCGCTATAGAAAAAAATAAACAAATAAAAATAAAGTTCACCAAGCATGATCAATTTTGTGAGTTTAAAAACACAAAGGTATCCAAAATTCAATATTTGGTGTATCCACCGCGAGCGTCAATAACCGCTTGAATTCGATTAGGCAAGCTATCGACCAAGTTCTTACAAGTCTCTGGCGTTATGTTTTCCCATGCGGTCTTGACTTTGACCCCGAGGTCGTCTAAATTTGTGGCAATATACATACACACAGTGAGCCGAATAAGAATTCGTCTGCTTGCTCCTATTACAAAAAAAGAATAATTTTCCAAATTGAAACAAGAAACAGTTATACTTCTGTATCTTATGTTATACTTTAATGAACTCACTTCCTAGGTAAACCAATAAATATAAAACTTTTCATTTATTTAATAACAAAAAACTAAAAAACAAAATTCATTCGTGTCTTATGTTTAATAAAAGAAAATAAAGTAAATAAATATTAATAAAGTAATATTAATACTTTGTGGATAAGTTTTTCTGCAACATTTGTTGGTATCGAAGCCCATTCCTTCTCGAGTGCTTTCCTTAAATCTGTTTTGTTAGACATTCGCCTGGTTCTGATTTTTTTTTTTTTGTTATAAGACATCCCAGAGATGTTCTATTTGGTTGATGTCTGGTGACTGCGGTGGAGTTTCCATATAAGTAGGCATATTGTACAGGAGCCACATTCTTGTATTCCATGCAGTGTGCTTTGCCCATTTGCATGCACCCCTATACCATAAGGCAACCTCCACCGTGTTTAACTGTCGCTTTTTGGTTTTTTCACCCATTTCAGCATTTGGCTTTCTCAACGAAGAACTTTGCTATCTGATTGGAAAATATTAAATTCGCTTTCGTCAGTGAAAACAACTCTTTTCATGGATTTTATGCTTTATGGCGTATTCCTGGCGCTTCCTCTTATTTACCTTACTAATCAAAGGCTTTTTACGAGCGACGCGACCCTGATAACCGGCCTGATGGAGAGCATTACGTACCGTATCATCAGATATTACTTTTCCAACCTCGGCCTTCACCTCAGTAGCAATCTTTGGAGCACTTAGAAGAAACAAGCAACTGAATCATCGGGAATATTAAGAACGGAGAAGTAGATCGACATAAAAACTATCGGTTGTCACATGTAGTGACATGTAGTTTATGCGTTCAGCCTTCAGATTTTTTTTATGTGGTAAAAACACTTTTCGCAGGCGTTTGAACTTTTTCAAATAGGTTTTGAAATCCAACTTAACCATTTTTTGAAACAAAAAATACCTAACAAAATTACACTGTCTACAATCGTATAGATATAAAAAAATGGAAACATTTCCAACGATAAAAAAAATACAACATCGGCATTATATTTTCCCAGAGTTGTTGTAAACGCATTCATTCAGCTTCCAGATGACAAAAGTATTCAACACCTGTGATCGCGAAGCCACTAACCCGGCGGTAAATGGTCGAAAAAATTTCAACATTGTACAGTTAAATATTAAAATTTCTACTGTGTTTCATGTTTAAAAATAATATACTGCCTCAATACTTACAAGTTTTTCAATGGTATTGATTCAAGCTTCATTACATATCGTGGGATTAGAAAGCCCAAAATCTCATTCAACCCAGCTTACAGTCTTAGGGTAAGACTGTTACCCGAAATCGGTAACTAGAAACAACTTAGGGCATTGTTGGCACTATCATATTTTTATTTTCTTCGCAACTCGCAAAGATTTACGTATGTATTCCTCTATTCTTAAAACTTAAAGCCGAACGTTATGTCGATCCAGTTGACAACGCACTGGCCTTCTCTCTATTAGCCCCAATCATCTCCACCCATTTATCGGACTTCTAGCTTTATCCGTTAATTAGCACTGTTAATACCTTGCAACCGTATGAAATCCTTATTCACAAATTTCATTGAGAAAACAAAAAATAATATACATGCATATACGCAACAGAAAATCCTTATTTACATACATACATACGTACAAAGATTGTGGAAACGGAAGCTGAAAAGAGTTGCAAATTTCATAGCCCCATAAGAAAAAAGTCGCATTTTCTTCAATAATGTTTTTTTTGTTTGCATCACCAATGCAAAATGAGGATAAAGCTGCCATTAATTTTGCGAAATGCATCCTTTATCCCAGTAGAAAATTATTTAATTAACAGTGACACCAAATTTGTAAAACAAACAATATCTACGGAAGGAATAAATAGTCCTTTGTGTTGTGTGCATCCTATGGGTGTGTATAGCTGTAAAATATCCATGGTAGTTTCCCGGTAGTGGTTCACTGGATTCATTCACTCATTCAAGTATTCCTTAGCCAAAGTTTCTGGTTTCCTTTTGCCGTTCTGGTGATGTAAAATAAACTGGTAAATATCCTTATTTTGCTATTGTTTCATCCAGTCACACCACACATTTTTAACCTATTTTCTACAGCCAGCTTTTATTCTCGCCGGGGGCTGTGGTAATGTCCTCAGTTGGATGGATTAAGTTAGCCTTCATTCATCCGCCCTTAGGTCCTTCGACACGTTGTCTTAACCCCAAAAACAAACCCGGTTGTTGGGTTTGATTTATACATAAAGTTTGTTAGACGAAGAAATTCTGTGTGCTGCAATTTTTGTCGTAGAGAAATGAACAGAGATCCTTCATTCTTCTGGATGTGTGTTAGGAGGTTTCTGTTGGGAACAGTTTATCCTTAACTTCAAAACGGAACCCAGATGTAAGAGGAAATTCTTTGGACTTATTTTTCACAAGGTTTTGAGTAAAGTTTTATTTCTTTTTATTTGTATCTTCTGGCTAAGTTTTCAGTGGAATAGGGATCTGAGTCCTCTATAGCTGCTACTGCTACTGCTACTACTACCGTTATTATTGTTGAATTTCGGTTAAGAGGAAGTGAGTTTGTTTTCTGCAGCAGCAGTCATGCTGGAGGCAACTTTATTGATTGTGCACTGCAGTGTTATTTTTGGCCGGAAGTACTTAAGGAGTCATTTTGGCAAATTGGTTGCACTTGGACGGTGTGGGTGATGTTGGTAAACTTTAAATTGTTTGCGTGCAAATCGCTTCGAAAGAAGAATCTATAGCAAAATCGGTGTCGAACTGGTTTTTTAAGTAATGAGATGCTGTTTTGGATTAACTTTAATGCCACTTACAAAAATAAATCAAACACGTCATTCATTGGTTCAATCAAACCTTAAGAGAAAAAAAAAAATCTAATTGAAGCAATAAGAGTAAGAAAAAGATTTTTAGAGTAAAGTTTCTGGTGCGAAAGGATTTCCTTTTTGATTTTGAGTGATAATTTCTTTATGAAAATACTCCTCCTAATAAAAGACATAGCCAAACACTCACATATGTTATGTGCTCAGCGGTCTCGTCCTTTTTTTAGACAGAGACGGCAGGTGGTATCTTTAGTGATACTAATTTTACAGTAATTGACAGTAACCAGAAAGGAAGCTCACAAGCCTCCTTACATATGTATATCGTCTCTGCTGTATTTGGGTATATCTTCTGCATCGGAAGGGTTTTAGTCCATCTGAACCCTTGAGTGTTGTTCCAATGTTGGAATACGCACATGTTGTTTTCCCATCTGTTAGAAGTAGAATCATAGATTCATGGATTTGGATATCCGAACATTCTATGGGGCCAACATTGACTCGTACCACTACTGCCACCATCAAGTATTGAAGACCAGAGGCAAAAGTACCAAAAAATCAACAGAGTTACCGCCTCTGACAGCAACCAAACCACGACAAATGCTAGCAAGTAAAAGCAGCTAAACAAGAGGCATACAAAGTGGTGGCGCATGGACGAACTAGTGCTGCACACGGGTTCTACGAGCAGAAGAGGGAATTAGAATACTGGCTTCTTAGAAGGAGCATTAGAAGGGCGCGGTCAAGAAAATTCAGAAATGTTACTGCAGGAATGAGGTTGGAAAGTTTTACCAAAGCGTAAAAAGATGTTGTCAAGAGTCCAAAGCCCGAACCGCGAAGCCTGTACGATTGAGAGAACATTTTAGTAGAAACGCAGTCGATATTGAGGATATGCGATAACCATTTCAGCAGAGTATATAACGACGATCACGAATCCAATCCCGCTGTCAGACATAATACACAGTTGCCGATCCTCTGAACTGCGCTATCAGTCTTCTTAACATCGCATAAAGCCATTCATCAACAACCTGTTCGGTCCATATCAATGGTTTTAGATTAGACTTGTAGCGTCGGGGTGGCTTATGCGACTGCTACGATGAAACCTAGAGCTATTCTATTGTTTCGCAAAAGGGCCACCCAAGGTAGACAGGTCGTACACAGGATACCGGCCCTAACGCAAAGTGTCATGCGACCCGTTTATAGACCTGAATGGTGCTGGGGACATAAAATCAATACAGCATCGCTAACGGAGCCCTCCAGATACATGGATCATCTGGTTATAAGTAGCCTTACCACATTACAGGGGTCTCTGATGTGGCAGACTTGCTTTTCCCCTATACTCGGTGGATCCAAACATAAACCCTAAAAATATAATTATCATAAAAAAACAGAAAAAAGAACAAACAATACAACAAAGTTTAGGACTTGAAAGTACAGCGAGTAAAGGTCAAAGGAGTACATGTCTACAGTTGTTATGCATCTCCGTTCAGGTATTTCAGGGCATCCTGAATGGGCTTGTGAATGATGCTAGAGGTCGTAGCACAACATGGGCAACGGGTTGGGGCAGCATACGAAGTAATAGATAGAAGAGGCGAGATTCTGCAGAAGCCGTATCGTCATTAGATGTAATATTGCTTAATACGGGAACCGGGAACCGGGCACACTTTCAGCAGAAATGGCCTAGGGCTCTATAGTTGACATAACTTTTGTAACGAGCTCCCTAGCGTTGAGAGTCAGTAATCGCTACATATACAGTGACCACCTAGCCATCCAAATCGAAAAAGGCCCAACGAATGGGGTGGAAAATAAACACATTGGGCGATGACATATTTACCCTGATTTGTGGGGCATCTACAACAATCTACATTAGAGAAATTAGACATACGGAGGAGCACCTATGCACGTAAATCATTGGGGTACCGTCTACAAGACAATTATGGCAAAACTCAAAAGCTCTAGGGCACCCTCACCCTCCCATCATTTACTTATGCATAAAATAGTGTTGAGACTATTTCCACCTCAAACACCAGCTAAACGTATAGTACCAGATTATGCAGATTATTCCGCGATAGTAAGTCACCTGGATTGGATGACATACCAAACAAGGCCCTTAAGGTGGCCATCAAAATAAACACGGAACCATTTTTAAAACTATAGGTATAGGTATAGGTATACAGGGCGTCCCAGTTAAGAGCTATAGTCCTTTAAGTGGAGATTTCTAAAGTTCCAGCGAACAAAACATCGTATGGCAGTGGGGGGTCTATTTTCACACTATTTCAGGTTATAGCCCGTCGAAATGGGAAAATAACGTCGTTCACACCCATAGCATCAATTTCAGGCAAAAAAAAAGTCAGTCAATATCGTTCGGTAACGCAATTCCATTGACTGAAACGGTCGCACCACAATCATTTTCGAAAAAATCTGGCCCAACGACACCGCCAACCCAAAACCGCTTCAAACACTCGCTTGTTGTAGAGAGATTATTCCAATATTTTAATTGGGTTTTCGGAGCCCCAGCTGATACAGTTTGTTTGTTTATGTGCCCAGACAATACTTGTTGCAACTGGACCTTATAAGAAGATCTTTATGCAAACTGAGTGCAAAGTCTTTGCGGATAGGCCCAATTCCTGTGATCATCTCAAAATGGACACAACTGGGTTTTCAGTAACACTCTCAGTTTCGGCGGCGATATTTTCAGCTGACCTTGCCAAAAGAACACGAGTTGCAGTCTTCACATCACCAACCTGTCCGAGAAATTGAAATTCATTATAGTTGTGCGAGAAGGCACTTCATAATGACCAAAAGCAGTACAAACCTATGAAACGCTTCCGCGATATTTTCACAGTTTTTGTAGTGCATTTTCACTATTCCACCACGTTGTGCGAGTGAGAATCGAATCATATTTAATAACCTCGCAGTTTTTTCTTGTCAAAAGTCACCACAATGTTAGATAAATGTTGGCAGTTCAACAATAGCGCGATTTTTAAAATAACGCCTCTTATTAGATGACCCTTTACTAACACTGTGTTTAGCGCGAATGGCTACCCACATCCGTGTAATAATTAATGAAAATCCTCAAAATTTAGGTTAAATTTATATACATTAGTATATATATGTAATTTCGTTGTATTACTTTCTTTTTTTGTGCTTTCGTAAATGGTTTTAGTATGTTATTCAAAATGTCCTTGGGCATGATGTATGTGTTGGCATTTATTTTGCCCCGTACTGTGCAAATGAAAAATACATTCCGTTTGATAAAGAATGGGGTATAAATCGCTGTCGCCTATGCAGGAAATTACAGAACATTGCCTCCACCTATACACACAAACATGATGCCATACACTTTTCCCATTTCTCGTGCCGTGCCAACTCCCTAGCATCCGATTTCTCATTACTAATACTTTGTAGTCCTTGACCATTGAAATGTTCAGTGATCTGTGAAAATCGACAATTTCCGGTGGACAGCAAAAACGGACACAAGTCAGGGTATTCGTTCATTGATTTGAGGCTATCTTTTGGGGGAGGGATTTAATTCATTATCCACTCTCATTCTTTAGTCCGGCAAGTGACCTTGAAATATCCATTGAAAATGTGAAACAATTGCAAATTCCTTGATTTTGGATTGTTTTTGTTTACATATTTACCCACTAGGGTACGTCAGTTTTGATATATATGTATGTATGTACCTTATTATATTCTTCCCGTGCAGGTACGAGCTAAGAATATCTCTCTCGATGAGTAGCGCTTCTCGTACAAGGCTACTAAAGAGGTGTAAGACATTTTCTGATATAAAATGTGTTTATTATTATGTACCCAATTTCAATTCGTTAAAATGTCTCTTGGCCACCCTGTACTCTTATTTGCAAAGGCTAATATATATAATCTATTGTATACATTTACATTTTTATTTAGAATAGACAATACTGTCTTTCAATGCATAGTCGTAAAGTCGAACGATTTGAACCACAGTTTTTGATATAAACTCTCGATTATGTTGTTTGTAACCGTAAGCAGCTAATTATGTATGATCTGCGCTTGTCAAATATTTTGCGGAAGCAAGTGGACAGTCCGAATAAAGATATCGTAAGAGCAACACGTGTCTGAGTTTTTTTGGTCAATTTGGAAGACAAACGTATATGATTCGGAAATCTGTATTACAATTATTCAGAAGTGGGATTAGTGTACCTGTGTCGCCATTAAATTTTTTTTTTACATGGTAAAAATTGATTTGGCATACAAAATAAATTTTGTTGCAATGGATGCAAGAACTCGCGCTGCTAATTTTTTGCAAAATGCAACTGTACCCAAATTAAAAAATAAACTGGCCGAGATCGGTTTGTCCACGAATGGAATAAAAGCTACGTTGAAGGTACGTCTTGTTGAGGGGATAGCTCTACTTGATGATGATCAATTGGAATAGTTCTTCCCGCATGATGTTCTTGGTGGTATTGATGACGATGAAAATGCCGCAGATTTGGAAGAGGAGGAAAGCGTTCTTTCTCAGAGGTTAGAAAAGTTGCCTGAAATAGTTAAAAGAAAAGCAGAAATCGTTTCACTGCAAAAAAGGTTAGCCGAGTTAAATAATCCAGTAAATGAGATCCAATCATCGTGTGAATGAAATTCCGACGTTTTCTGGAGATGATAATTATCTTGTTACAAAGTGGATCAGAAGCTTTGAGGATGCAAAACTCAGTGAGTCAGAAAGCTTCGTTTATGCCAAGAGATTGCTGAAGGGAACAGCAAAGTTGTTTCTGAGATCTACGTCATGTCGTTCTTTGGATGAGTTGAAAGCAGCCTTGCTCACAGAGTTTCATGAGCACGCTACAGCTACGGACGTTCACAATATGTTGCGATGTCGTAAGAAGCGGAAGGATGAAACGTTTCAACAAAATGTGCTCATGATGCAGGAGATAGCATCCCTAGCAGATATCGAAGAACAGGACGTCATAACCTACATCATCAAGGGAATTCCAGACTCAATTTTCAGCAAACAAATTTTATTGACTGCGAATAGCATCGCCGAGCTAAAGGTCATTTTACGAAAATATGAGAACATGAAATGTGATCTGCAACCATCTACATCGGTGTTTAACAAGATATCCCCTCAACCAAGAAGACAAAGTCATCAAACACGAGTACTAAGGCCACTATCAGGTGCTTCAATTGTAATGAAACTGGGCATATATCAACCAATTGCCCAAAGCCCCGAAGAGAAAAAGGTTCCTGTTTTCGCTGTGGACAAAAGGTACATGTTGTAAAGGATTGTCCACAATCAACATCAGTTCTTGTGGTCCAGCATACTGAACTACAAATATAAAACCAAATGTCTTCCAGAGGGAAATCACTTCTAGGCAATTTAAACATCCAGGTGAGCCTAGCGACACATTTAACATCTTAAAACGATCCTGCAAGTGTGCATGCGAATTAGAGAGGCACTACCCCGCCAGGCACTAATAATGCTTCGCATGGTTGTGATCCCGGGACCAGTAGAAATGCTCGGGTCAGAGCTATTCGGCTTCCGGAGATAAAAAAAATAATGCAACGAATTGAGCGAAACCTAAGGGAAGCGAGTCGAAGCGTTGGAAGTATGAGTGGTCGCAGCTACGAGCCGGAAGAGATAATAGGTACAAGTTGAGTGGACATCTTTGTATCAAAGAAACGAAATAGCCAAGCATGGGAAATCTGGCGCGTTTCTTGGACGTTAGGACAAAAGATGTTCTACTACGGAACCGAACGGTAAATAATGAATCGGTATCATCCTTGCGGCAGAGCTACTTGGCAAGGTATTGAACATTTCGAAGTCCAGCGACCGTTTCATGTCTCTCAAACTGTTGATACAAGGTGAACTGTGGAATATTGCCAGTGCATATGCTCCCCAAGTGGAGTGCGAGCAGAGGTAAAAAGATGCATTCTGGCTAGATTTCCACAAGCTCATCAAGGATATCCCAAAACAGCGGACATGTCAGGAAGTCAATTAAAGACTATGATGACTGCCTTGGAGGACTCGGATTCGGCAACCGGTATCCTTCTGGTGAAGACATCCTAAGCATGTGCAAGTCATATAGTCTAATCGTGTTAAATACCATGTTCGCAAAATAAAGTCAACACCTGATCACTTATAGCAATGGCGGAAATAAAACCCAGATTGACTACCATTTGAGCCAGTTTCATGAACCCTAGAGTAAATATTGCAAAGTGATCTTGGGAGAGGCGATCGCCTTGCAACATCGTCTCCTCCTGACAGAAATATTTATGGAAACGCAAAAGAAAGAAAAATAAACAAACTAGGGATTCAGCGAGCCATTTATTGTCAACACGCAACATCGACGTAACAACATCGACGAAGTTGAGGATGAAAAGTGCAGAGCACAAAATATATGAAATTACCTACAATGGCCTTGCTTAGAGAGAGCTAAATCACTGCTGGGAGTTTTAGAAGGTCACTATCACCACGCTGAGTGAAGAAGAAATGCTCAGGAGATTCGTTCGTCAAAGTTCATTAAGAATGCTCAGGGCCAACTCCTTGTGGACGACGAAAAAATTCTACACCAGTGGCGGCAGTATTGTGAGGGCGTTTTAAGCGAACAGTTTCGCCAGCTTGAGAAGGCGGTCAAATACTTCAAAAAGCGAAAAATAGTTGGGCCGGACGAGTTACCCTCTGAGTTTTGGAAAAAGATGGAAGAAATCGGGTCTAGACTCTAGATGGTTCATGATTCTCATCTCCAAACTCATGAGAGTAGATCGAATCCCTAATCAGTGGTGGAAAAGTTATCTTCTTTCTTTGCACTAAGGAAAGTGGGGTACGAGAAACTGTAATAATTACCGTTCCATTAAGCTGATGTCACATACCATGAAGATTGTTGAGCGGCTATTAGTTAAACAAACAAAAAAATACAAATACTTGGCACAACAGACCCGTATGTGGTCCAGGACCTAGCTTCTCACAACCGTTCATGTTTTGCGTGTTATATTTCATCACGCAAATGGAAGGACCTACAGTTTAGAGCCATATCCGAAAGGCACATTGAGAAGCTTTCTCAGTGCTCAATCAATCATGATATTTGAAGTTGAATTGGATTGGATCCACCACTACCGTTTACTTTTTGACTACTTAAGAGATCAACACTAAAATAATATTTTAATGCACACCTCTGCACTAATAGATATTAAATAAAATTGCATTCTGTTTCCTGCTGTCTTAAGTTTTTTTTGCAGTTCATAATCTAAATGATTATGGATATTACAATTATTTGTGGGCTACTAACTATTTGCAAATCAATTTCAATTTAAATAACTTTTGAAACACGACGAATTGAATTATTACCCCAGTTTCCCAATGCAAATCAAAAGTTGTAATCGAACAATCGAAGGGAAACTTTTCCAAAGTGCTCACCTCCTGCAGCAGGAAAACGGTAATAAAGAACAAAATTCTAGCAGAATTCACCACCGAGTCCAATGAAATACATCATTTGAATTCCATTTATTTTCCGAAATGACTGAGTTTTCAACAAACCTCATCGGTATCCTTGAATTCATCTCCGGGGAGTTGAAACATTCGTATACCTACTCGTACTCTTATTTGTGAGCGAACGAACGAACTGCAAATGCATTATACCAAACTTTAGCCATTAATCATACATTATATCTTTCAGATCGTTAGCGCTTATCGCGTCAATAGATTCCTCTATGTGCAGCTACTTACTCTTGGTGGATTCTGCCAATACCGCGCTTGCCTGCCTTCTGACCATTAGTCCGCACAAAAAGGGTAAAATTTAAATTACCACCGTCATCACTGGTATCATCACAGTCACAATCGGCGTCATCATCGTTGGAGCTTTCCATTCATGGATCCTGCGGAACATGAAACCTATTGCTTTATGGCAAAGGATGCAAGTTGCAATTGATATGCCAGTTTGTCTGTGTCTCTGGTTGGTTAGTAGCGCCCAGAAGCTGGTGTATGCCCTCAAGCAAACTTGCGCTGACAATGGAATTTCATGGAGCATGAGCCGAAGCCACCCACTATCCACTGAAACCCATCCATTCATTGCATCAGCCTCATTGCTTGTCTGCGCGTCTAAGCCCAAGGGTGTAATTTTCTTATGGACCATTGAGCGCGAATGCAATAATTCAAAGGTGTTAACCGGTCCATTGTTATCAGTCCCGAGGTATTATAAAGTTCATAACTTCTGATGTGTACTCGGGTTCTTTGGTACTCGATGACGATGGGTCGGCGATGCCATAACCTGAATACTCACACACTCGGAATATTAGAAGGCGTACAGAGGTTGTGTCAGATTTGGCAATGGGGAGTTTTCAGCCAATTTTCGGTACGGAGGAAGTTGGCATCGTTTTGCCGTAGTAGATATTATGTTGATAGCAAGGAATGTGCGGGTGAATTTATGAGTGCTTTTTCGAACGCGTGAGATTCTAATTGTTTAACTTTCTTTAGGAAAGTTTGTCCTTTATAAGTTTCTTTATTTCCATTTCCATGAACGGTAAGCTGTACAATGAATCAGATTGAATAATAATGCTACGGTAACTATTTATAACACTCAATACACATTAATGGATCCTTACGTGTTTAACTCCAGATTTTGAAGCTAAGCAAAAGCAGCTAAGCTATCACTAAACGCATTTGGGAAAAAGACTTTGATCAAAATTAGAATCATATTCCAGATACCCTTTACCTATGCAGATAGAAAAGAAAAATACTCACATTTTCCTCTTGAAATTGCGACTTTTGACAAAGTTCATGACTCTACACCATAGAGCAGGACTTGGATATTGAAGGTCTTATAAATGGTCGAGTTGTTCGAAAGATGGTTTAGCTACTCAACTCCCTTCTCAGACCAAAGAAACGGCGGTTGACAAAAGTTATTCTTCGTTTGATCTCAGCGCTGATGTTGTTGTCTAAGTAAATAGCGAAGCCTAGAGAGACGAAGCCATAAACTACATCAAGGTTATATCTGTTTACGTTGACGTTATGACTATCTTTTCTTGCTGACAGCATTTACTTGCCATCATCGATCAATTTGTGAATACGTATTTGATCGACGGTGGCGTTATTCGCATAAGGCCATGCTGATATGAAGCGATCATGCTGTTGACGAACAATGTTAGGGGTTCACACAATGAGGCAGATAAGTATGTTAAGAAGACGTCAGTCTTCTCTGTAGTTGGCACATAGGGTCCCTTTTTGGAATTCCACTCATCGGGACCACTTTCGGCTCCATCAGCTTCAGCAGATTTGTCGACTTAAGTTTCGATATGGTTATCTTAACTTCGTCCACTTCGTGTCGACGGAATTGTTGGTCTACTTCGTCTAGGTTGAATGGTTAAATGCTTTTGACTGCCTGACGGCGGTATTCGATTCGTCGTCGCCATTATATGTACAATCTGCAGAAATGGTTCTTCCATATCCTTAAAATCGCCAGGGGCTTAGGTGCGGTGGTCGATTGAAACCCAGCATCCCTAATGGCTTTAAGTCAATGTTTCCACTTGTCTCAAATAGTTGATGCTGGCAGCATAGGATCTCTTAACAGACTCAATCGGGAAAGGATTTGACGATCTCTTGCGATTGTAGCCGTTAGACGTCAAACTTCCTCACAGTAATTCCTTGTCTTGGCGGTGTTCGGGATATCCGTACCTTGGCTACTACAAGGTAGTTATCAGGAGATTTTCATGTTCCCTTTTGAATATCGCGATGCTGGACCGGGTACTTGCTACGACAATATTTCGCCTCGCAGTTAAGTCGATCAGCCTGAATCCGATATCAAAGGTGGTGTCGTGTAGACTACATTCATATATTTTCCGCCTGTATTACCAAAGATCTATCTTCGTAGTTATACGTCAAAATCACCTAATACAGCTTTAATATTATAGCTAGGGCACTGCTCGTAAGTTTATCTAGGAGCTCCTGGAGCTTGTTTTTGGTGCCGCCGTCTTTCTCCTCTATGAGGGCATGAATGCATATTAAGCTAGTTCTGGAGAAGTTAGTATTATTGCTAATTGTAGTGAGGCTCTATCGTGAGAGACGAATCCAAATCCAAATAGGCGTTGCTTTTGTCGCCAATAATAGTCATCGCGGTAATAAATGTTGCAGTTTATCATCCTCATTTTGCTCGACCCATTCTATCGCTCTTCTTGGATAGTGGTGATATCGTTGTCCTTGTTTCGTTCGCATGGTTTGCCATCAGGTAATCCATTCGTATCCGAGGCGTTTTGTTGCTTCGTAACTATTTGATTTTTCCGTGGTCGGCACAACCCCCAACCTGGAAGACCAGTTAAATTATAGAAACCCTTAGGACGGGAGATCGCCTAAGCCAAATTCATTAACCCACTTCGGGGGTGTAAGCGCTGCCACCATTTCTTTTCAAGAACACAATAATTGTATATGAAACTAATAGAACTATTACTTGAGGAAATCGATGGTGGTGCCTCTAGCGGCAAGTTTTATATACAACAACACAACTAATTCTTGGAAATCCTTATCAGCTTAATCCGCCCGCTGTCGTGTTTCTCATTATTATACAAATACAAAATACTTGGCGCAAAAGACCGTATGTGTTCCAGGGCCTAGCCAAAGACATTAAATTTGGATTCTTCGCTGCAGATGACCAATTTTCAAAATTTAAGTCTTAAGGGATATGTCTCGCTATTCTTTCTTCCAAATTATTCTCCTTCAAGCGTCTTCGGACAGTTTGTGCGGGGATTTCAATGCCGTAGTCCGTGCCCAATTGGGCTTTTAAGTATAATGAAGTCAAAAATGATCAGATGTACTTAGTCTTGTCAGCTGTCTATCTTCAGCAAGCGTGCTTTTGCGTTGCTTTGGGTTAAACATTTTATTATTTGGCAATAGTAAATTGCTACGCTCGTAAACACTCATCCAAAGAGATACTCGAATATTCTCTTTATCGCGCCCAGTTTGCCTTCCAATTACATCACATATCATCAGGAACGTCCATAGTCGATACAAACATCGAAACAACCAAAGGAAAGATTATTGAAAGCTCTTACCCCAAGCACAACAAAATGGAAATTTATACCACCTGGCTCGTCATATACAGTGAGCTAATTAAGTATACATACCCCCGTGATTTTTTTTTTTGGCCAAATGTGATATTTAGCGATGAAAGTAAGTACAATGTATTCTGTGGCAACAAGGAAAAACACCACAAGTCCACTTATGTCAAAATTGTGTTATCATACAATCGGAGGCTCCAAACACGATTCTAGAATCGAAACTAATTTTTTATCATCTTCATTTATGTGTCAAAAACTTTTTCAAACTCATACTGAGGCTGAGATAGGAAAACTAAAGTTCATTGAAGGAAATTTGTACCTCGAGATCCTAAAGGATAATTTAGCTGATTCTGCAAGGAAATTGGGCTTGTCACCAGGGTGATATCTCCAACAGGACAACAGCCCAAGGCATGGCAAAAGTTCTAAACCTTTGGCTTCTTTATAATGTGCCTAAACAACTCGATTCTCCTCCGCAGTCCCTCGATTTGAACTCCATAAAATATCTTTGAGAAACTTTTTACTGTGTGAGGTCAAAGGCCTAGCTTCTCACGACCATTCAAGTTGTGCGTGTTATATTTTTTCACACAAATAGAAGGAACCTATAGTTTAGAGCCATATCCGAAAGGCAAAAGCCTTTCTCTTTTTTGGTCTTCTTGGATTTGCCTTTCATGATACGCCACATGTGCACCGTAGTGTAGAAAATTTATTTTAATATTATAACTATTTTTATTTTAAATAAAGGATTTAGAACTCAGCACAAAGGAAATCATTAGTTTTTCCTGCGAGTTGACAAAAGAGTCTCGGTTGCAATTAAATTCGCTGTAACAGCTTATGTTGACGGAATCGTTCTGATTACCAGATTTAGATTTGAGGAAATCATTTGCGGCATTATACAAAATAGTCTTAAAACAATTCACATATTCTGCCATAATGCGAGATTAAAATATAAACCCTGCTTACACAACAAGGGCACGTGAAGAACTGAATACTCGGACCGGCGCAAGCACAGCTGGGTGAACTTCAGTGCGTACCGAAAGAAGCACCTTTTCTTGATCTGATCGACTTGCAAATCATCTCCAGCACGGAGAACTTTTAAAGGAGGACGAGGGCGAAAGATTTCCCCCGGTGGGTTAATCGCGGATGAACTGTTCGCGAACAGACAGACACACAAACAGACGGACGCACAGACATGATGCAAAAAAAAAAAATCTTCGGAGCGTCTTGGGTACGGTCATCTTACCTAAAATTCATCTTATCCTAGCCTAGCTTCTCGCGACCATTCGCGTTGTGCGTGTTATATTTTTCACACAAATGGAAGGAACCTACAGTTTAGAGCCATATCCGAAAGGCAAATTGAGACGCTTTCTCTTGACAGTTATTAATCTCTGACGTTTGTCAGTCATTCGCGAGAGGTGGGACCGTGAAAAACTTTTTGGCGTTCTCTGGGATTCGAACCTCGAACCTCACGCTCAGCGATCCAACGCACTAAACACTTGAGCCACGGCGGCCACTATATTTCAATTAACTACCGATAATTTAGATGAAGTCACGCTCCCACGCTGCACCAAAAATAATTTCCTAAATTTATACATATTTATGAACATATCTCGTGTTCGAATCCTACGTGCTCTCCATTCATTCTTATGGAATGTCCTAGAAGGACATTATAGTTCCTCCATCAACTGGATGCCAGCTGTACCAAACTGCCCGACTAATATGTACGTGTATGCCAGCTCAGTTGCAATTATTGTAATCGGAATTGCCAATCGAAGTGCGGTTATTAATTGTCCCAGCACTAAAAACAAATGATATTCCATTAGATCGCTTCTTACCATTGGACTATTATTAGAATAGCGCCCACATTGGCACAATATGACATAATATTTCCTCTCAGTGAATTTCCAGTTCTATCCTTTGCGTCGTTAAGACAGTGGAGCCAACAAAAGGAGTAAAACTTTGCAGGAAAAGAAAGAATTTAACGAGCGTAACCTGACGACGACGGCAAGGCTAACAGTATGTCGAGAACCACAAAGACACAGAGCTCAGACTAAATTCTCAAGCCAAAGGATAAAACAAACACCGGTTGTTCATATGCAGACGATAAAGAAAAAAGTTTAAGTGTCACAAGACAAAAAAAGATCTAAAATATGAAATATTTTATTTCGAAAAGGATTACGTCTTTTCCTCATAAAATTTTATCAACTACTTTTGGAGTGGATTTAGGGAATACCATACCATGAACTTCTACTGGTGCACAAAACATTGTCAAGCTAGAAAAAGTTTCTACCGAAGACGCTCAAGCATGCACTTTGATTCGGTTAACCATAGTTGTATGTACGGATTCCAACTATTCTTGTTGATACATATAAATGTACATATCTACCTTGGAACGTAAGATACATGGATAGAGCCACCAAGTAATCTACTTTTCAAAGGCCAAATTACATGCATCCCTTCACTATGAGATTTCATGATGCTTCCTTTCTCTTTGAATGTCTGCTAGAGGGGATTGTTTTGTGTGCACGCGTAGTCGCAAAGGTAAGGGAGGAAATGTGTCATCAACTATTAAAAATGATTCGATGGCAGAAAACAATGGAGTTTAGTTCTGTTTGTGAGCTTCCGGTTTTCTTTTTACCTTCACCTATGTATGTATATATAAAGGCAAGTATTGATATGTTTTGACCAATCATGGTAATGCAATAGTAGAGAAGTTCCAAAATGAGATTCACGCATTTGCTCCTGTTTGCAGAGTCCTGGATCAAAATCAGAGATTTCATTGATTTTCTTTGAACTTCACCACAGATTGTACGATCAGAATTAGTGTCTGGTCCATTGTACTACCAGGAAGTGAATCCCAGTATTACCCATTTTACAGAAATTTCTTCGACTTTCGGAGAAAGCCGAGAATGCACTTTAGGGATGCAAGGACAATAACAAAGGAAGTAATCCGAAGTATCGTCGCCCTCTCCACAAGCGTCGCAGACAGCGGTGTCTCTTAAGCCTAACACGCTAGGTTAGGTTAGGTTAAGAAGGGCGTGTGATGGATAGAACTCATCCCGTTCACTCGGTGACCTAATGGTCCGTTGTGAATCCCCATTTATAAATTGGTGGGAGGTACTTCGTAGTAACCTATCTAATTTGTGGGGCATTGAAAACCAGTTACTGCTTTTTAGGAAGTGTAGGAAATCCGGTATCTGGACTACTTCTACCTCTACGATGTTTGCGAAGAACATGGATCCTAGAGTGCGTAGGCGTCATTTTTGCAGGGTGGGGCAGTGGCATAGCAGATGTTGGATCGATTTCACTTCCTCCTCGTCACCGCAGCTGCTGCATACATCGTTGGACTCTGCGTTCCATTTACTGAGCATAGCTCCGATGCCGCAATGTCCTTTGATTACTCCCGTCAGCATGAGGATGGAGGATCGGTCTAGTGCCAAAAGGCTCTTTGTTTTAGTTTTAATTAATTTTGGCCAAGGACGAGAGGTGGCACAGTCCTCCATGGATGACCAGGAAGAGTTAGCAATCGGTGGCAGTATGGATGTGTCAGCTACATATATTCTTGTGACCCCCTTCTTGTTTAGGAACCCAGGAAAACTTGATCGAATGGTGTATGATGTTGATCATTGCATTGTGACATTTCTTAATCGCCTTTGACTTGATTGTATTTGATTTAATCGATTTTAGGGCTGCTTGACTGTCAAGGAAAATAGTTATATCCGACGGAGGGAGGTGACTGTTTTCTATGCATACAATGGCCTTTTCTATTGCCAGGATTTCAGCTTGGAAAACACTGCATGGTTCGGGTAACCTGTTTTTGCAGAGCCTCCAAGTAGAAACTTGCACCTGTACCAATTTCCACCTTCGAACCGTCAGTGTAGATCGTGATCTCTTGTTTTTTTCTACACTTTTTGACTCCCAATCTGATGCTGGACTAACATGGAACCTTCATGTAGAAGAGAAGATCCGGAAGGTGAAAAGGGCGCTTCGTCAGTACAAACGGGTACATGGACAAGGGAGGGGAATTTGGCCGAGGTCAGCATATTGGATGTGGACGATGATAGTTAGACCGATTATCACATATGCGTCAGTTGTATGGTGGCAAAAAGCCTCCCAGAAAACTGAAAAGAAGCATTTGGATAGGGCCCAACGCCTGGGATGTCTAGGGATCGTCGGTAGATTACGAACAAGACCAACATGCGCAATGGACGTGACCCCAAGCATTCTGCAGCTGGACTTTTTAACTAAGAAAACAGTGGCATTGATGGTACTTCGCCTGCACCGGGATGGCAACTGACACTGGCGCGGTACCATCTATGGGCGTAAGAAAATTCTGGATCTCGTGAAAAATGAGATTAGGGAGTTGAATGTGCTCACGGACGGATTAAAGAGAGTGTGTGTTACTGGAAGGTATCACAAAACTCTTTTTTTTTTTTGTTTTTTTTTTTGCATAGGTATTCTGTGGGACGCTAATGCTCACCTGGGAAGGACCCGCTCTTTCCAGGTAGTGTGGAACTTTCATCCACCAAACCCACCTTTTCTTCTTGGCACCAGCCACTCTGGAACCGCTTTCGCATTACTTCAGAGTTGTGTCGTTTTCAATCCCCTACGGGGAACCGGACTTATATTCGTTTAGCGACTTGTTTTTTTGCTGGTTTGTATTTTCTTCGTGCCGGTTTTGCCACTTCATCTTATTAAATTTTCGACGCTTTTCTTTACGCGTAGTACAGTTGCAATATACAAAGCTATCTTATTCCAGCTCTCTTCGTTTTCTATCATTGTTCGGACTACATTTTGTGGGGTTATCTCACGGAACTTGCTTTCCAACAACCGCCTTTGCGCACCCAATCTCCTGCAGTGAAAGAACGTGTGTTCCGCATCATCGTTACTCGCATCTCCGTAGGGGCATGTTGGGCTGTCGACTTATCGCATCTTGTAGAGATAGGCTCGAAAATATCCGTGACCGGTGAGAAACTGAGTCAGGTAGTAATTGACTTTTCCATGCTTCCGCTCAGTCCACATTCTTAGATCTCGTCGAAGTCGAAGTCGTCTGGTCCACTCTCCTCTGGTCTCTCTCTCCCACAATCGTTACCATGTCGCAAGCGTGCGTGCTCTCTCTTCTAAGCTGGCTTGCATATTTCCCAATACGCTCTTCCGTTCATATATCCTCTTCTTCTCTTGGGCCCTATAGGAATAATTCCCGTAATAGCTAGAATGGCTTGTTCCGACACAGTGCGGTAAGCACAGGCGACTCTCAGGGCTTCCCTCCGTTGGACTGCTGCCATGCGCTTCCGGTACTTCTCCTTTTTAAGAGCTTCTGCCCATATCTCGGCTCCATATAATAAGATTGACTCCGTCACTGACATCAGTAGACGGCGTTTGCTCAGTCTGGGCGCGCTGGTATTCGCCTTCAATCCGCTCAAAGCAGCAGTAACTGACGCAGCCTTGTCAGATGCCTGCCTTATATGTTCCCAGAAGGATAGCTTCGTGTCGATGGTTACTCTCAAGTACTTCGCGCTAGGTTTTATCTGCACCATCTCAGTGCCTACTGACATTGGCACTATGGTGGGTATCCTACGTTTTGTGAGTACGACGATTTCCGTTTTGGCCATTGCCAGGCTTAGGCCATGCTGCTCCATCCACTCGTTTACCCGACGCATCACCTGGTTTAAACTGAGTTGGGCCAGCTCCAAATTCCGCGACACTATAACAGCTGCTACATCGTCTGCATATCCCACCAGGAATGTGTCTCTCGGCATCTCTAAGCGGACCAGGCTGTCGTAGGAGACGTTCCAGAGATCTGGACCAAGAATAAAGCCTTGAGCTGCTCCGGCAGTAATTTCCCTTCTTCTTTCTCCCTCTTCCGTATCGTAGACTAGAACTCGACTGCTAAGATAGCTCCTTATCATGGGAAGAAGATATTTTGGCACGTTGAACTTATGTTTTAGGGCCTCCAGCATGTACTTCCACCGAGCCGAATTGAAGGCGTTTTTAACATCAAGTGCAACCAGGGTACAGATTTTTTTCCAATGTCGATTACCTTGTTGAGCCGACCACACTGTGCTTATCACCTATCGCACCGCATATATCGTCGAACGCCCGCGTCTGAACCCGTACTGGTTGTCTGACAGCCCTCCAGATTCTTCTATTGATAGCAGTAAACGTGGTTTCAAAAGCTTTTCGAATAGCTTGCCTGCTGTATCCAACATGCAAAGCTGTCTGTACGCTATCGAGGATGGAACACTTCCAGAAAAGAAAGTTGGTGGTATAATCATCTTTACGGATGGTTTCATGGCATGGCAGAGCGGAAGCAGGTATCTTTTCAGAAGAACTAGAACTAACCTGACATATTAGTCTGGGAAAATATATGTACCTCAGTCTATCAAGCCCGAAAGTCCACAATCGATCAAATCTTCCCAATCCGGCAGATACTGTAAAAAACCAAGGAGTCCAAATCGGTACTCACCATCTTTTATTGATTTTAAGGACGCATATGACAGCGTTTATAGAGGCGAGCTACATATATGAGAGTAGAGCCATGTCTAGTTTTAGCATCCCTACCAAACTCGTCCGTCTGTGCAGTAACGACCTCACCGAAACCTTCGATGTCAAAAAAGGATTTAGACTAGGTGATGCGCTGTCATGTGACTTCTTCAATATTATTCTTGAAAGAATTGTGCGAAACTAACAAGCCAACACCGGAGCCAGAATCTTTCAAAAGTCTGTGCAACTACTAGCTTACGCCGACGACATTGACATAATTGGCAGAACACAGTGGGTGGTCACTGGTGCGTTCGCTAGTATCGAAGCAGAAGCCTCCAAAATGGGTTCAACTGTAAATGAGGGCAAAACGAGGTATATGCTGTCGACAAGAAGGGACACACAACATCGACGAATTGGACAGAACGTCACAGTCGACAGCTATAACTTCGAGGTAGTAAGGACCTTTGTCTACCTTGGCTCTGCTATTAACTCAGAAAATAACACATCATCAGAAATCTAACGAAGAATAACTCTTGCCAATTGCTGTTTCTTTGGGCTGAGAAGGCAATTGAGTATAGCAAGATCCTCGAAAGACTAAGAAGACTATTTATAAGACCTTAATTATCGCAGTCCTGCCTTATGGCGCTGAAGCAGCGACTCTTTCGAAAGCGGATGAAGATATCCTTGGTCGCTTCGAGAGAAAAATTCTTCGCAATTCTTCGATATACGGTCCCGATGAAATTTACGAGCTGTACAGCTCAGTCAAAAAACTGCGCATCAGTCGCCTAAGATGGCTAGGACATCTTCGAATCTAACCCGGAGGGACAACGCAGTAGAGGAGGACTCGCCTAAGGTGACACGCACAAGTAGAAGGGGACCTCAACCAACTTGGAGTGCGCAACTAGAGGCAGTTAGCTAAGGACCGGGCTAACTGGAGAGGCTTGTTGGTTGAGGCCCAGGTTCTCCCCGAACTGTGGCGCCACCTAAAAAGCCGAGATGCTTGCTCTGTTACATGAGTAAAAATATTACTATAGCACTGGACAATCAATCAGTCATTAGATGCATGGCGCAAACAGATATAAATACATCCCTGGCAATGGAATGTGTGCGTAGACTCATTAAGGATGAAGGTACCTACCAAACAACTTCAAATAAATCTTTCTGTCGACAACCAAATTTCAAATCCTGTCTGTTTGTTTCTTGGAGATAATCACATCTTTTCAACTCCGTTGCCCAAAATGATCCTAGTCCTTAGTTTGGTGAATGCAGGAATGAGTAAATCTCTGTCCAAATACTCGTGCACATGGATTGCCTAAACGCACCTTAGAGCCATGTAGCCAGCACCTATTTAATTAAAAATTAACGCTAAACAGCCGTTTAAGACTTATATAAGATAAACGTCCATTTCCTTCCTCTAAATAACTATGTAAACATCCTTAAATCAGTGTAATTTAGTCAGATGGGCAGGTTAAAACAAGTGTTTTCGTTTCACCTATTTCTTACCTTCAAAGACCTTTTTCATGTTTGTTGACATTGACACGGATAAAGTTGAAGGCAAAAAAATCAAAGTCAAAAGGCCAAGTAAATCTTTGAGGTTTCCTTGATTTTAAAATACATGTTGAAATTGGGGTGACATAAGAGCTTTGGTTATTTGTGTTCTATTTTTTAGGTTCGTTAGCAAATTTTCTTTAAAAAGTCAATGACATGAGCAACCTTCATGTGGCTTTTATGTTTGATGTATAATAAACTGTGAAATGACATTGAAGCATTTGATGTTTGTAAGACGCAAAGTTAACTTAAGTGTTTAAAAATTAAAAAAAAAAAGAATCAAATCATTTTAAGCTACTTTTCAGAAGTGCGCATTGGACATTTAAGATATTTTAGACATTTAACAGATGGAGACGAACGTTCCGGCCTGCAGAGTCCATACAAATTTTCCAGTTTTCGTCGATTTTTCACGTATCGGGTTCAAAGTTCATTAATCATTACCAATGTGGTCCAATTTTAACGATAAAAAAATTTCTTACGAGAGAAAAATTACTTGGGAACACTACTCTAAAAGTAAAGCATTTACTATTGTAATACCAATTAGTAACTCGCCAGAAACACTTGATTCAGTTGATTATACTATTGACCCTTTCAAATCAATATAAAATGTTTATTGAGGTTTTAAATAAGATAATTCCACTTAACTCCATGGAATTATTTACTCAGTCCATATGTTAAGCCAACCGAATTAATTCAATAATCTCCCAATAAGCTCTCAATCGTATGCAATCTGCGACCTTTCCATCACTTTTACATAACGTTAATCAGCTTATAAATTGTTGGCAATCATAAATTATGCCTTCTCACTCCACTTCTTTCATCCTTGGCCATCCACAACACTAAATAAATCAAATTGTTTCCAATTTTTTGGTTCAAGAAAAATGGATAAAAACGTATCCGCACCCTACGACTATGTGTACTACCATTTCATTACCCCGTTGCATATCAAAATATTTGTAATAGCGAATTCCGGAGATGGGATACGCGTGAAGTGCTTATTAATTTTTTAACAATGCCGAACCTAAAGCGCCTACGAAACGCACACATACCGAAATGGGGGAATAACAAAACAATACCACAACATTTTCACAATTACTTGACATTATCCTTGTAATGACACATGCTTCGAATATAAACAATTAATTTACATAATATCCAGCGAATCATTTGTTGTTTTTATGCCGCAAAACAATTCCGCTCATCGTGCAGGATACCATGGGAAAAAGATAAAAAAAAAAGTATCTCAGAACGATGACGACTGAGCTGGGTGGGTATGTGGGTGATGATGGCGGTGATGATCTACTGGAAGTGGGCGGGGGTAGGGTGCCACCTTGACAGAAATGCGAGTCCCGCAAAGTGCTCCACCAAACTGACATAAATAATGTAATTTATTACTCTGTGGCATCAGAATTAAGCGCACAGAACGGCGCGGTAGTAATGGTGGGCTGCGGTATCGGCAGATACGCCTTAGGCATCACAATTAATTTGCCGCACAAAAGTTTGTACAGAGTTCACCGAGATTAATCTGCTGCTGCTGTTGCTGTGGCATGAGCGACATTAGATCCTCGAAAAGATAAGAAAATTTAATTAACTGTGGAGAGCGTGAGCTTGGAGCATGATAAATATATACATACATACGATATACACGTAAATACATGCCCTTTTATCCAATCACAAAAAACGAATTCGATTAAACAGAAAATACTGATGCCGAAATAACTCAAAATGTTCAAGGCGATAGCTAATATTCTCTGTACGTAGGCGCTCCAGGGTCAACCATAGTCTAATTACTTGTTCTTGAGAGAGCTTTAGTATTCAATTCCTTTCTTACACCAAAGCTATTGTCAGAAGTGATTCTTCGCTTGATTCCTTTACTGGTTTAAGGGTTTACAGCAGAGCCAAGGTTGCTACTCCACGATTTTGTTGCGTTTTTCCATACTCTGTCCGGGTATTTAATGTTGGGTCATAGCAATTAAAGCAGGCTATGATTAGGAAACAAATCGCGCACCTAATCATCAACTGGTTCTCACCATGCTGAAAGCAGAAAAATAACTGGAATGTGGACGATTATAGTCACCAAATGATGCCCTCAGGGGAGTTTGCTCTCTACCTTGTCTGGACCTTGGTTCTAAAAGAACTCCTAAAATAACTAACAAAAGCTGGTCACAGAGTACGATGTTATGCAGATGATGCTGTTGTCAACATTAGTTAGTGCTGCAGAACTAAGGGCCTGAGCATTACTCCTGGAAAAACTGTCATTTTACCTTTCTTCAGGAAAAGAAAACATCATTTCAGACAAGTGTCATTAAAAGATCCTCATTGATATATCTAGAGATGTGAAATACCTTGGAGTAATCCTTGACAAAACGCTTAACTGATACTCGCATCTGAATAAGGTTATCACTAATGCGACCAGGGCAATGTTTATGTACCAGCGTCTCAAAACCTGGGGACTTAAACCCAAGTTAATTTATTTGTCATACAATTTCATATGCGCCAGTAGTTTGGTGGCTTAAAATTCACCTGAACTAATTAAAACAGCTCGCGTTTATATATTTTCAGACAAACATGTTCAATCCTAAGCTAAAATCTTAAGAGGCAAGGGAGAAAGTTCATCACCCTAAACCGATATAAGGCCAGGACTTTATTCGACCTCAACAAAGACGACCTGAGAGTCTTAGCGGAAAACTTAACGCGATATTTTAGGCGCAGGGACATATAAGTCCCAAATCGAATTAGGGACTTGTGTCTCACCGCATCGGGACATAAGACCCAACATTTTTTGTATTAATTTATAGATAAGCTTAGAGAATTCAAATACCCAGAGCAGCTGTTTTTTTGCTCTGTTATCTTGGTTTAGTTTTTCTAGTTTTTCTAAAATATTCTAGTTTTTGAGAATTTAAGAAAATAAAACTAATAAAATCGCAAAATGGAAATAAAATCCAAACAACAAACTTGTAAAAATTTGCTAAGAGAAATCCAAGTTAAAGGTGACAGTTGTTGACATACCCTTAGCGAAGCGACGAAGTCGCGTGAACGGCTAAGCCCTGCGGGGAAAAGGGTGATATCCTGTTAGCGAGCGAAGCGAGCCACCCATCCCAGAAATTTGGTTCAATTCAAGCTGGAGATAGGTGGCTCATGTAGAACCAACCTATCGAGTGATCCTTCTCAAAGGAAAGTGAGTGTATACTTACCTTTGTGATGTGAGTTTTCTTATTATTGTGAAGATTACGATCGTTTGTCAAGAGAGTCACAAATTTTCAGCAATTTTTTGTTTTGACCGACGCAGATTTCAAACAACAATTAGGGCGCATCTTATTAGTAATATTTACCAGGTATAACCTATTTTTTACAACTAATATATTCGACGGGAAGTTGTATACTTACTTTTGTGATTAACTGTATGTATAGTGGAAAAAAACTGCTTTCGATGGTGATTAGGATGCTGAACATATGTACATATCTTCGACATTGGAACTGGTTGAATCTGTGGTGATCCTCTAGCTGCTTCTTAGAAGTACTCTGTTGTAGCGGCTCGATGCGGTTATTAATTCTTCTGAATGGAATGGGGTCTTCTTGATTAGTTTCTTTCCATGTACGATGGTTCTGCTTATTAACTAACCCGTTAAGCTAAACATTAGCCTTATAGCGAAACACAATATTGTGATAAAGCAACGGGTCTGCTTGCAACTGTTTTAGGGCCCAATCAGTGAAAGAACGACGCAAATAATCATTTCTATTCCTGCACCAAGTGCAAATCTACATAATACGGGTGTAAACCATGATCTTCGCGGAAAATTTTCCATGGATAGACAGAGTGGTGGTCGTGCGCCGTGGCGAAAGTGATGAGTGCGTTGGATCGTTGAGCGGAACGTTCAAGGTTCGAATTCTAGAAAACACAAAAGAAATGATTTTCAGGGTTCTAAATCTCGCAAAAAGGTATCTGACAAATGTCCGACAGTTACAATTGTAGCTGCCATGAGAAAGCGTCTCAATTTGCCTTTCGGGTATGGCGCGCGAATAGCTAGGCCGTGGGCCTAGGACCACATACGGCCCTGGATCACATGCTATACATGTATGTACATATTTCAGTAATCATTTGCAACACGAGTGTCTGCAAAGCAAATATTATCCATTATCAAGAAAATGCTTTCGAAAAGCTTTCAAAAACCGCACTCATTTTGTAATGATAATATACCGCCGAAATATGGAAATATACTGAAGAAATGAAGGCAATAAACGATGGGTAATTAAATGCAGAAAATAATTTGGCTACAAACATGTGTGTGTGAGTAAAGTAAAAAAAGTAATTTAACGCGCGTTTTTCTGGAACACACTGTAACTTTATCTCTCACATATGTAAGTCAAAGTCTCATCGCTTGGCAACTATTTGCTTTTAAAGGACTAGTGTTCTCAGCCAATCTACTTGGATATGTTTTCATCATTCCGTTAGATTGGGTAAAGTACGGAGTAAAACAGAGGGTTATAAACCACTAAATACATGCTGCTACTTACTTTGAGTTTATGTATGTGGAGATGTCGACCTGATGTTCTTTAGCCATCCTTTCTTTATAAACGTTGAGTTTCGTGAGGATAATGTGGTAAATTGGAATACCTTGGAATATATTGGAATTAACGTCTTAGGCGCCCTGTCAAACAGCTTTGATTCCACCATGCATTTACTTATGTAGATGCATATGTATTTATGTAGTACGTAGCTACAGGTATTTTTTCAAACAATGTACTACGTACAGCCTCAACTATTTTGCATAATCTAGTGCGAGAGTCAAGAGAGACTGGCATCAGTACCATATCCGTAGAACAGTGAAATATTCCGGAGAAAGTTTTTTTCATGCTCAACTGATTCTGATGACAATGACCAATGCGATCATTTGGGAAATTTGCTAAATTTGCTGCAGTCTCTAAGAGCACTCTCGTTTCTATCTGAAGTTGCTTTTAAGTAATTGTAGAGTGGTTTCCCCTAGTGCTATTCAAGTATATTTACATGCATAATGTAAACACAATAGATTTCAGATTTATTTCAGATTCAACTGGTTGAAAGCTTTTGCAATTAAATATTTCATCGGTTTGTCGTTGAGGACAAATATGTACATATGCAGCAGAGTGTGAATTTGTGAAATAGAATGAGCCAAAATATGGATATTTAAGGTACACAAGCTCTGATTGGAGCGGGGTTCATTTAATGAATTTTGTTTTGGCAAAATTAGTGGATCGTGAAAGCTTATTAAAATTGAGTACGTCTACGAATTTGTATGTTTAGTGATTGTGTTTTATAGGACACAAGTCCTGCATGTGTACAATGCATATTACTTCAGAAACAAAACTAGAAAAGTGGTTGGATGAATTCTTCCTCAATGCTAGCACTCTTGCAGTGAAATTCAAAATACTTACTTACTTATTTAAAGGGCTTCCAATCCGTGAAGAGTCTCTGCCTTACGCAGGGTATCCTTCCATCCTCACCAATTCAGGGCATCTTGCTTACATTTGTCAAGACCAAGCCGTCTAGAATCCTCGACAACTTGGTGTTTAAAGCAAATTTTCGGTCTTTTTCACCGACTCGATTCTGGAGGGTTTTTTTACCATGCGTTCGATTTATCCGAGCCAATAACTTATGTTGGCGTTTCGGACTGCATCTACATACATACATCTTTATAGAGCTTGTACAGTTCGCGGTTGAATATTCGCTTCCACTCGCCCTCCTGAAACACAGAACCAAAAACTCGACGAATAATTTTTCGCTTTCGAAAATTTGGATATGCAGTTTTAAATCTTTTAATTTGAATTTAACTAAGGTTAAAGTTGCTGAAGTTGAGGGGGTGTGTTGAATATTTAAATAATATAAACAACTTTCAGCAACTACATCTATTTTTTAAGCTTTGTATATTACGTAATCAATGAATTAATCACTAAACTCTTTTATTCAATTGTCAACTAAGCCGTCAAATACTTTTCCGGATTCAATAAAATTTAATTTCGTTTTGTCATATCGACTTATTAGATCACACGTTCTTTTACTTTTTTCTTCTTCTGCAAACATCGGGCATCCGTAGTACATCTTTCAATAAGTTGCAATCGCAAGAGACCGCCAGAATCTTCGACGAACGCGTATCCCGAAATCTCTCCACGACTCCTATGCCTCTAGCATCAAGTACCGAAAACCAGTGGCAACGCTGCCAAAATGCAATCATAGACGCTTAAACTGATGTGTTGGATTTCAGTCGACAACCAAATATATTTATCCAAGCTTAAAACCAACAAAGCTGCTGGTCCTGATGGCCTACCGGCCGAATTGTTCAGGGCAGCTGGAAATGACTTGGTAGAGAGCATACATGAACTCATTTCCAAGATTTGGTCAGACGAGTGTATGCCTGACTAATGGAATCTCAGTATCGTTTGCCCAATCCACAAGAAAGGAGACCCCCTCAACTGCGTCAATTACAGAGGCATCAGTCTCCTCAACATTGCATATAAGATCTTATCTGCCATATTGTGTGAACGTCTGAAACCCTTCGTCAACAACCTGAACGGCCCCTATCAGTGTGGTTTCAGGCCAGGAAAGTCCACAGTCGATCAAATTTTCACACTCCGGCAGATCCTGGAAAAAAACTCAAGAAGTCCAAATCGATACTCACCATCTTTTTATCGATTTTAAGGCTATACAGAGCAATGTCTTGTTTTGGCATCCCTGCCAGTAAGGTCTTTGTATCACTACAGGGTGCACATCTCCAAAAAGCTACCCGTTAAAAAAGGAGAATATAGTGATGAAACGCTGGAGGTTACTTTTGCTCTCATTTGCCAAGGTTGTTGAAGAAGTGGGCTCCTAAGTGCAGTTTCCTACGAAAAGAGAGAGCTTCGCATGTGCAAAGAGGATGTGGTATGGTTTCCCCTTCTTCATCAATGCAGCTTCTGCAGAATGCAAGTGTTTAATATATAAACTTCAAGTATTAGCAAAAAATTGCTGTTTAGTTTGACGATTAGATGCTATTATTGGAAACATGATGTAAATCATCCATTCATTGTGTGTTTTTAGTAGATTAGGAGATTACAATGGGAATGTGAAAGAGTTATGTACTATGTGGTGGTAATGAATGTCTTAAAGGTGCTAGAAGAGCTTCTTTAATTTCCTTCATGTGTTTTATTACAAATATATGTATGTGTGCGTAGCTGGAGAGATAATTCCTTAAGCAACCAAACCTAGGTACATATTTGCATATGTTATTAGTACAATAGTATTTGCTCTGAATTACTTCAAAGACAGGTACATACGAGTATGAACTTAAGAAATGCACTCTAACAAGAAAATCAATGCAGTCTCACTTATGCTTCACGTACTATATGAGTGTTAGTTGTGATTTGATTTGAAATATTTAGTGAAGTCTTTATGGTGAATAAGTTGATTGTCAAATATGGAATATTGACCACAAATGGGTATTTCTTAAGTTTTACAGAGGAAAACAAAATAGATTTGCTTGTAGGTTAAACTAAAAATTTCATAAAAGCTAATATTCACACATGCAATACTGACATGAAATGAGATTAGAGAATTGTCCATATTAGGTTGGGTAAATTGGAATCCTAGTACCTCTTCAAGGAATATTCCAATGAGGAGAGGGTTGTTCATCTAAGCTAATGGCACGTAAGCAATTTGGGCTCTACTATCTTATGTATGTATATGATAACAGAGGAGGTAATACTTACGATAACATCAGGAGAGCTGACAGCTTGTCTGGAAAATTGTTATGTTATGCCTCAAGGCACAAGGTAAAGATAGTGTTTATATAGCACTTATTGAAAAAAGGCTCAGTTAAATTCTTCCCGCTTTAGTTACAGTATTTAGGACACACTTTAACCTGAGATCCATTTTACAAACTTGACGGGAGGTGAGCGTGGTGTTTATCCGTAAGCTACGTAGTACACCCAGTGAACTGCTTAAATCATGGGTTAGGATAAAGCTCGATAGCTATCGATCAACCTAGAAAGGCAGTCGTTGTACCGTTCACGAGGAAAAGGAAACTTAACGTCTATTCAGTTGCTTTAAATTGGGCAACTATTGATTTTTCCGACGAACTTAAATCTAAGTATTGTCCTCGAACTCCAAAACTTGCAGTCTATTTCCCTAGCTTGCTTTGGTTACAGACGCAATGAATACCTGCTTTACGGCAGTCGACAAAGCAACTCGCGACTATTCATGTTGTCCGTGTTATTATTGCACTCACACACTGTATATATGTATGTGTTGGTGAAAGAAGTGGCAATTCACAGAGGGGTTAGCAAATCACTTTACTTTGGCAGGAGATTCGAGATCATGATCTTTAGTTGGGACTCATGGACTAACATAGTTGGTTTATAAATGGTACTTGGGTATATGAATCCAATCGCAAATTGTGGAAACTATGTAAAGTCCCAGTACTGAAAATATGCATCAACCTGAACTCAGGCCACCATCTATATACGCACTGATGTCAAAAGACGCTCAAAGCCTCGAACTCCCACTTTACGCCCAGATTTACTCTCAATCCTTCTTATTTTGCTTTGATAATGTGCATGTCCTACTGGAACAAAAACTGTTATGGACTTAGACAGGCTAAAAGAGACGTCCGACTTTTCCCCAAAAAGCAAGACATGTCATTAAATATAACAGAGACCACAAAAGGCTTGTAAGCTTCCTTTCAGGTCACTGCCAGCTCAAGTACCACGACCATAAAATCAGTTTCACCATCTGCCGCTTCTCTATAAAACAAAACAAAACCGCAGAACACATGCATATGTATTATGTGAGTGTGAGGCTGCATGTAATGTGAGGAGAAACATTTTCCATAGAGAGATTATCTCTCAAAAAGAACTAAGGAACTACCCCGCAGCAGTAATTCTGGCCTTTATTTGCAAAGCTGAATAACTGGTGGAATAAAACTGGCTCATGGTACGATAAATCTTTCTGGTCGCAGTGTCCTTACGCCCATGGGCTCAGTTAGAAATGCTTAAAGAAAATTCCAGTTTATAAGAACGTTAGAGACTTCCGTAGATCACACACATAGCACTCATTTTGCCCAATTTTTTTACATATTTGGTTTCATTCAGTGCGATTCGCCAAATCTTTGTCCATTCATTTACTCTATCCCCAATGCTTCTTTCAATTTTCCCGTAGTCACTTCGACCGTTTTGCCTACTGCCAAGATAGCAGTGTCGTCGGCAAATGTAGCTAGCTTGGTATCATCTACTTGCGGTATATTACGAGTATACAAAAGATACAAAAGTGGACCAAGAACGCTACTTTGCAGTACCCCAGCCATTATTTCCTTAAAATCTGAATATTCGATTCCGTGTTTGACGCGGAATAGTCTATTCATGAGACAGGTCTTCAAAATATTATATAAACGATCAGGCAGAACTTGTCGGAATTTAAACTTTAAGCCTTCATGCCAGACCTTGTCAAAAGCTTGAGAGACGTTAAGGAATCATTTTCCTTCAACTGATTTTTCTATTATATCTGTTATTCTGTGTACTCGGTCAACTGTAGAGAGCTTGCTTCTAAACCCGAATTGGTGATCCGGGGTACGGCGTTTTTCTTCTATGACTGACTGTATTCGCCTAGGCAATATTCTCTCCAATACTTTGGATATAATTGAAAGATGCAAAATTGGTTTACAAGACATTTCCTCGTTCGGCGGTTTTTCTGGTTGAAGAACCATTATAACTTCCGCGACTTTCCATTGGCTGGGAACATATTCTAGTCTAAGCGCGACAAAGTTTAATTAAAGTTTTTCTGGGTAGTTTTTTGAGAACCTCTCCTGTGATAAGGTTATATCCATGAGCTTTCTTAGGTTTCAGTTGCTTCATTCCTTTTTTTTTTTATTCGCTGGAGGGGTGAAATCCTTTATCGATACTCGGTAGTCCGTGCTACGAGTTATGCCACACTCCATTCCATGCTCCTGCAGTTTTACGGGGCTAAAACACACCCCCAACCCTATCCTGTGAATCCCCCTACGGTACTACCGGTCAAGGCATTCCTTCGTATGGGCAGGTTTTGACGTCTTGTCTTCTCCTTCTTATGGTCCAGGGTTTCCTTCCTCTTGGGCTCTCGGTGTTTGATTTTCCCACCGTAGTTCCTGCATGATGCTTGCAATGATACGGTTGGCGATGTCCCATGCTTCCCTTGTTGATATTGTAAACGATATCAGTCTCCTCGGGGTTATTGCATTGCCTACCTCTTGTTGTAAGGCATTTCTGGCTGCTACGTATTTTTGCATTCCAGCAGCACGTGCTCGACGTTCTGGATTTTTCCTTCACAATGACGACAGAATGGGCCATCTGCGATGTTGTACTTGTAGAGGAATTCCCGGAAGCTTCCATGTCCCGTGAGAAATTGGGTAAGGTAAAAGTTCACCGTGTTTTCATGTGGTCCACTCTTCTTCTTAATTCCTTGCTTAATTTCATTTAGCGTTGCGTTTCTTCTGGCACTATTGTCTATATCCGACGCGTTTATATTTTGAATGAGCCCTTGTCCATCAAACGGTAGTTGTCAATGATTTGTCGCTTCGATCAATTTTCTTTTGACAATTACTTTTGATCAAACTTACTTTGGATACATTATTTTTCGCCCAATTGTTTCCAATAAATTGTTTTTGAGCAATTAATTGGGTACCATTTTCACCAGTAGATTACAATAGAAACACGTGGAATCATTTCTATTCGACTACTAGATAAGTCGTTGAATAAGCTGACGTTGTGTCCAATCTTACCAATTATCCACAGAAGTCGTTTCGTCCAACATCGCTTCTTTTGCTTTGAAATTTCTTCCATGCAATACTGATAACGATAATTTCCTTCAATATTTCGGAGGAAACAAATCTCGAATTGCATTTCGAAAGCACCCTCCATTTGAATTGCTGCAGTTAGGGAAAATTACAAAATTTTCGTTTTGAGAAATTGTAAGTGTGGCGAATTTTCTTGAGAAATTCTCCGATATTGTTGAAAGTACGTGCTTCAATTTCGATGCAGAAGTGTATGAATGAGGGACTGATATCTGGAAATGGTTAAAATTGTGTCTTCTGTGTGCAAAGTTTTCGAATTGTGAGTGCGCTATTGTACTGACTTTAAATCAATAGAAGAACGGTATATAGATTGTGTATTGTGTTCACAGTTGCGATACTAATAGCGTTTTCTTAAATAAGGAAATATACATAGCTAACAGGAGGAAAAATATAAAATATGTAAATAACAATCGTGCTTCCGAAGAGACTGACTTTTTATTACGAAACGTAAGGATATTAGAAAGAATTTCTCTGTTTTCTGACACGCTGAAAAATCTCCTGCTCTAATCCCTCAATTTAAAAAAAAAATGTGTTTTATTTGTTGACCGAAGGTGGCTCCAACTTCTAAAGATGAAAAGCCAATTAAACTTCGTTTGTTTTTAAAAAAAAATCTCTCAATTTCAATGCAATTAACTGCTATTTAATTATTTAGGTGGGGCCAAAGTTCGAGGAGAAACAGGATATCAATCAAAATGCATCTCCAATCAGCCCAATCAATATCTAACTGCTTCCAAGTTGGTTGAGATTACTTCAATTCTCCGGGTTGAATTCAAAGGCTTTACGGGGTGGAATGTTGGTATTCATTTAATCAACAAGCCCTAGCCATCTCAAACGTCCAATGTACAGCCTAGTTCGATGTCGCAGTACAGCTCGTTTATGAAATTATAACAGAGTCATCTGCACCGTAATGAAGTCATCTCAGTTGAACAAGCGGGTTTTAGGAAAGGACATATGTACCTGCTCGGACCAAGTGCTCTCCCTCACCATGCATATGAATGTACATCAAAGCTGGATTTGATGGTCGCCTACAAACATCAATTGCCTTCATAGATCTAACAGCTGCATGTGATAATGTCTGGAAGGGAGGGGATATTACAAAAACCTCTAAGAATCTCAAAATATATCGGCTTTTCCCAGTTTTCTTTAATGGTAAAGAAAAGAAGGTGAACACACTTATGGCGTACCACCGGACTAAGTACTCGTTCGGCTGTTATTCAGGCTTTGTATCCACGACCCGCCTAAAACGAAGTCTAAAATATTTGGATATGCTAAGGACAAAGCGATTGCAATTCAGGATAGACTCATACCAGCAACCGAACAGACACTAGCAAAGACCTTGAAAAATTCAGTAGGTACTTTAAGCAATGGAGATTGTGGCCGAGTTCCGAGGAACCCGAAATGACATCGTCCAAAAACTTGCTGTTCCACCTAAGGTGCGAGTGCGGGCTCGATTTGCACTGCTGCCCTTGAATTAATACCACTGCTGAATACCGCTCGGCAGTTAAGATGAAAATTGACATAGTTTTTAAACATCACAATGTTCATTATACAGATGGGGAGTTATCACAAGTAACGTCGGTGGCCCTAATCTAGCTCAGAACAATTTCTAAGTACATCCTCTTTTCGTATTGTATTCACCAGACACTATAACATTTGAACCATGCTCCATAAATGGCATATTGGGTCCAACGGTTTTTTCAGCGACTGGGAAATAAGGTGAAGTATGAGAGTAAAACCCAGTCCAAGAAATCACTAAAATATTCGATCTCAAGGATCGCTTTCGAGAAATAGGAGTATGCCCCTTAAGTCACCACTCAATCATGAAGGAATTTAAAAAAACACATTAATGCCTTTGAGTGGAAGTAATACATTCAAAAATTCTCACGTTATATTCTTTAAAATATCATTTGATGTACGTCGTTCGTAAGATCTCCTGGCGTCAGTCCGATATTCAAATATTCTCATAAAAGAACAAACATTTTAATTCTAGCTGCAATCGATACGCATCAAGCACCATGAAGCCCACATACATACTCGAACTCGTAGTAACGCCAGTTTAAATTACCTAAATTCGAAACCAGAAATTCCAGAACACTGCATGCTCCAGGTAATTATGCTAACGCATAATATTGTTACCTAGCTTATGTATGATATAGAAGAGGATACCCTGTTGACTTAATCAAACGTAAATATTTGCTCACAACATTTACACTGCGAATGATTCTCTGCTTAAATTTCCGTGTACTCACATAGGCTTTTATGTGTATATACCTACATATGTACATACAACGTAGTATGTAACTTGGCTACATTTTCTTTGTCAATAGAACCTAATAAATAAATGATGTAACTTCAGACCACGCAATACTACGAATAGGGTGCAAATCCCTTCTCAAGATTCACCTTATAATTCCTCCGACTCTTTTTTGACTTTCAAGTATAGGATAAAGTCAATTCCCTAAGAAGCCATATACAAATACGAGAATCAATTGAATCAATGTGTGTACGTATGTGCGTACATACATATGTATGATATCACATAACTTATGTCAAAATGTTTGCCTGACTAAATCTGTGTGTGAATTGCTATGGCAATTCGTAACACCGAATGTGCTTCCGACACGGTTGTACGAGGCAGCAAAAGTAAATGCCATCGACATGATGATAACCCAAAACCTGATAGGGCGCATAGAACCCGGAGGCGTTCTTCCACAAATAAGCCAAAGACATCTATCTTTAAGGAATCTTTTCCCACCCCCATGTCCTCAATGTGTATCCTTGAGGGTAATTCCGTCCAATCGTCTGGGTATCTTAATCTATTGCTGCTGTGGTTATAAAAATGCGATTGTTAGAACGAAAGTGTAAATGTCCTTGCAAAAAAAGAACAAGTTAGCCCGTAATAAAAATCACTATTTCCTACCATGAAGTCACTAAATAACCAACTGAAAACCTCCTCCACTTAGTCACATTACCACCCTCTTGGGATCAGTTGTTCGTTTTCTTCTTCTTTTTATTTTGGCTGATTTTCCCTTTTTTGTCCTTTTTGCTCATTTTTATTCTGTTATCCTGAAAATGGTTAACAGCAAGTGGACGTGATAAGCTGAAAACGAACAACTGTATGTAAAAGGGAGACACTTTGGCCGTTCACAAATTCATTTCTGATTTATTGTTCACTTTTTTTTTTGTAATTATATTTTTCTTCGTAAAGATAACAAAATTAAATTACGTTTTTAGTCATTCACAAATGACCTGGAAATAGTATACATATATCCTTCATCCTTTTCCTTTGCAGCAAAGGAAACATGTGCATTTGATAAGCTTTCTGTGAAATGAGAAGAATTTTTCTAAACTAGAAATGAGAAGAAAACAGCAGCAGTAGCACCATCAGCAGCAGCATTGTAAGGATAAAAAGTGAAGTGAAATGCAATTATTGCAGACGATTTTTTTTTATTTTGCCCCTTTTCTTAACGGTTTGTTCTGCGGGGGTTGCGTTAATTTTGTATGTACTACGGACAGTTGGTGAATAAAACTGCAGCACTGTTGCGGATGTTGTCATTATCGTTTGCAGTAAGGAGGAGGGTTCGAACGCACATTAACCTCTAAGTTGTCGCGCGTTAGCCACGTTTAACGGTGGCATTTGCTGCAGTGCACACAGTTTTATGAAGCGGGTGGCAACATGGCAATGGCGGGATCGGAGTCATGCCCCTGTTAACGTCTAATTTCATTATGGCTGCTGTCAAATTGGGAACATGTTAACGAGGCAATTTGCAATAAAGTTCCGCAAAACGTAACTGTAGTAGTGGTGTATGCGTGATGTTGAATGAGTTGGAGAATGTTAATTGGATATGGTGGGTGCTTTTAATTTGCTCTCGGGTCCTGATGCAATTAGAAATGTGGGCGCGATAGTTTTGGTGGAAGATTTTCGATTGGAGAAGAGAGAAAATTACGTTGCCCTTGAATACTTTTTCTACTGGCAGTATAAAGTTAATGTGCCTTAGGAAAGAAATATAAACGCAGACGGAAGTTAGACTGACTAATAATGCCAATAATCCTTACATAACGATTTCTGGAATTTCAAAATCGTATAAAATATTATTACGTGAGTTGATGATAAGCTAAGAAACGGAAAGAAATTATTTTGACGAACGGAAGCCAGCCTAATAGATTGTGAAAACAGAAGAGGTATGTAGGTGCTTCTCGGAATTGTCTAAATCATGGCTAACATAACTCTCGACGGCATCAAAAGTCATCTTGAAAGTAATCCAGACAATGAGAAAGTAGGTTTTAATTCTGAATCGTCTTGCGCCGTCATCATAACCTAAAAGGTTAATTATTGAATAATTCGAAGAGTACAGTTCTTTGAAAATCGTTCGAAAGTATTAAAAGTGAGTTTATGTAGCAAGATGGGTTATTGAGGTCACCAATGCTCAGCGGTTAGTGGGCTAATGAGCGGGAGGTTCGAAGTTCGAATTTCAGAAAAACACACCAAAAATGTTCTTTATGGTCCCATCTCGCGATGCCTTTTGAATGTAGGTCCTTCCATTTATGTGAAAAAAGAAGAATACGCACAGCACGTATGGTGGCGAAAACCTAGACTCTAGACCTTTCTCAACTTAAACTGTTGGAATCGAATGAACTTTTACAACATTTTGGCTTTGCAAACCTTTTGGAACTGAAGATACACTCCATTAAGGACAAAGTCTTGGTGTTACTGATAACTCACTAAACTAAACTAAAAAAAGTGTTCTCTTTTAACAGATTTTTCAAAATTTTTGATATTGAGGACTACCAAAAATTCGGCCTGTAGCCACAACATAAGTTTATTATGTATTAACTATTTATCCATCCATTAATTCAACTAGTTCGTTACTTACATATTCTCTAATCCCACATTCTATGTAATATTTCTACTTTTGTTACTATTATTATTACTGTTCCTGTTATTATTATTATTTATTTTTTTTCCTTGTTTCTTTTTGAATAAAGGTTTTTATCGATTTTTATTTCCTTCATCAAATATACATATTTAACGTCAAAATATATATTGTAATTATTTAAATTAATACTTCAGCTGTAAGATATTAAAGAACTATATATCATATCTCTAAACTGTAAATTGTATGGTGGCTCACCTTTGTAATTCAATAACGAAATAAATATCTATTTATCTATCTATCTATCTTTTGAACCACATGATGTTTTTTCCACTTGTCTACCCCCGATGTTTAAGAGGATGTTTAAGACATTTTTTATTTTTAGGTTTTATTTTTTTAACTACGCAAACGGACAAGTTTGGTACCAGTGACCAAATGCCAATTATGTCGATGTCGTCGGCGTAAGCTAGTAATTGCACAGACTTTTGAAAGATTGTGCCTCCGGTGTTGGCTTGTGAGTTTCGCACAATTCTTTCAAGAATCCGTTTTTGACATCAAAGATCTCAAAGCGGTCGTTGCCAATCCTGATGGAACAACTGGTATGTTCAATCGTCGTCCTCCACAGATGGACGAGTTTGGCAAGGATGCCAAAACTAGACATGCCCCTGTGAGCTGTGAGCTCTATAAATGTTGTTATTCTGGATAGTTCAATGCATAAAAATATTTTAACGGAGATCATACTGCCTTGTGCTGAGTGGGAAATGCCGTTTAGTTGGATTTTTCAATGAGATGAGATGAGATAGTGACTGAAGACATACATACTTAATTCAAAGGCGGCGATCGTACTGAACATATACTTCAAAGGCGGCGATCGTACTTCAACATGGTTTAAATTGAACACGGTTTCATAAAACTTGCCGATCTGCGGAAGAATCATCAAATCATATTCCGTATCATGATAAGATGGGATTTTAAAAAACATCAGCAAAATAAATTAGCGCAGTGCTACAATTTCCGCGCCTCCTGGTCAGGCAATCATAGAACGTCAGACCGCAGCACCCTTTGACAATTAAATACGCCAGCTGCACCGTGGAACTCGACGGAAATAGCCCAATCCATCTAGGGACTGATATTGATGATAACTCAGCGAACTCGATGATGTAGTTCTTCCAGCGCGCATTCAACTGAGCAGGAATAACTTCACCCCAATTTAGTTTGGATTGCCAGAGTTCTTGGATGAAGATTTCAGCTTTGATGATAACTGCCGATATCCAACCGAGTGTATCGAAGAGTTGTACTGTACACTATAAAACCAATCTCTTTGTATTCGTAAAAATTTCTTAGTACTCGGCAGGAATGAAAACGGCTTTGTCTAAATTTGGCTGCCAATTTAGACCAAGTATTCGATGAATAAGATGGTCATCTATGGTAATCGATGTTAAGCATGCATGATTTTTCGCCTAAAGGAACTTCTACTAGAAGCGCTTCATGATTGGTGGTCCAAATTTGTAAAGCGAATCAACCTGATTTGAAGAAATTGATTATTTGTTGAATTTTTCTCTTACTTTCATCAATGGGTGAAGCGCCAGCATAGATGTTGTCCACGCAGATATTTTCCTTGACCAATTCTTTGGCTTTTGAAAAGAGATACTCCTCATCATTAGCAAGTTGTTCGATGACAACTTGGGAGCAGGTGAGGTGCCATATGTCACTGTTGTTAGAAGAAACTCAATCAGTTACGTTTTGTCAAACCATAAAATACGTTGGTACATACATAAGTCCAATTGTGAGGATTAACTTGGATTTGACGAAACATCTTCGCCACGTACTGTCGCCAACGAGTCAACACATATGGTAAATCCACCTGTAATGGCGCCTTCGTATAAAAGATTGTTTAAGGAAATACTCTTATCAGCCTTTAGCGATCCATTAAAGACAACTCGAAGCTTTGTCGTTGTACTTGATTCACGATAACACCATGATGAGGAAGATAAAAGACGTCGCTTGATTTACTGGCTGATGATTCTTTAGATGATATTCTAAGCATGTGTCCAAGATCTTCATACTCTTTGATAAATTTAGATTATTCTTCGAAAAATGATGGATTTTGATGAAAACGTTTTTGTGTGCGATGAAGCATCTTGAGAACAAGAGACCGAGGATCACCAAATGTCGATCGATTTGATTTAAAAGGGAGCTGCATATAACGTTCCTCTGCATTTCGCCCATGGGTTGATTTGGAGATTTGCTCACACGATTTGTTCATAGATCTTGCACTCCTAGGTAAGATCCACACTCCCAGTTTGAGGATATTGATGATCCGACAGCGTAATTCCTTGTAGATAAAACCAATTTCATGGAGAAATATTGGTTGTTGTGCGTTTATGTTGCAGCTGAACTCACAAGCGGACGACGATGGGTTTAACGAAACTGTACAATTTGATTGAAGAGTTGATGAAGAATCGGCTCCGATTCGGGTGATTGAAAGCGTTCAATAATGTTTAGGAAGTTAAAGAGCCCGAGTTGGATGTTCTGATACCAAGTTGATTTCAGATCCTTAAAATGCTCGGACAATGAAGAGTTCCTCCGTGATTGATTGGAGTTTAACTATAACTGTCGTGAAAAGCACCGATTGTGCACTTGATTTGATTATACGGGTTAGATGAGACGACCATCCAGGGTTGTTGGATGATTCCTTAGCCGATGATGATGCTGGAGCATCTTCCGTTGATCACTTTGATGTGGAACACGATAGAGTTGAATGAATAGAGGTGTGATGACGCCCGTTGCAGAATTGGTATCTCTTCTTGGAAACGGACTTTGTCCCAGACAATTAAAATATGAATTCAATAAAATGATGGCAATCCCCAAATGAACTATCGCATCAAATGTGATGTAAACGAACTTTGTGACTTATCCTCCGGGAGATCTTTGATTGTCAGACAGTCCACGAGAGTTGTGATCTCCTCTTTGTCTTGGAGATAATTCTCTTCACAGTTGTTGTATAATACATGCTACCCTTGAAGTAGGGTTCCTCAGCGATTTCAGATTTGGTCTCTAGTATTAGAGATGTTTTTATTGTTGCTACGGCGTCATGATTTTCCTTAAATCTAACCAGTTTTCGATTAACATGTTTTTCCTCCGTTCTATTCTTTGCACAATAACTGGTGAAGATAATTTTAGTTTCTGCACACAATTCACAATAATTTGAAAGATTGAAATTGCAATTGATTTGGTTTCGACTTATTGTGCAATGAATTTCACTGATATTCGATTGAATCGAGATAAAATTAGGAAAAAATTCTTCACGTCAGTGATGTATCGTTTGTCAACCAGTACAGCAAGCTTAAGCCACTGCGACAGCTTCTCTCTTACGATTCCGCTTACTGATTTACATACAGTGAGCCAAATAAGTATAGGTACATACCCAATTGACTAAGGACTAAGGAATTTTTTTTTATAATTTGCGCGGACTAAAGGGGATATGAGTACCCTTATGTTGATTTTTCAGCGCACGTTCATTTCAGAAGAGCGGGAAGAGGAGCAGAGGAGGTACCGGTGCAGATTGGCTTTGAATGTTTGAAGGTTGTAACGATGAGGAGATACAGAGCCTGGAATATTATTCCACGTATGCGTCATTCGAATCCCTGTATTTGACAGCATGTCCGAAGGTGGGCTTAAGGGTGAACTAATGTGCATTTGTAGCGTGAAGCGTATTGTGTCACTATTTCGTTCGGTGGCTGCATTTACATGAAATAAATACATATTCGCGTCATTTCTGAACAGAAGAAATAACAGTGGACGAATTTAATGTACTGCAATCCTTTAACTACCTACATCTTTCAACCACCCTTGTATCCACTTCAGTATATAGAGATTTTCAAAAATTATACATTTACGAGTAAATTTCCTCAAAGACTTAAAATGTAGGCTACTTCCTTTTCGTTTCTATCTTCTTACTTCATTGTTTCATTCCACAGAGCTGTAAATATTTCCGTCTTTGCTAACTTTCCTTTAACGCTTCAGTAACAACACTAAATCTGTCACAAGAAAATCCGATTCGTTGGCTGCATTTCCGATGCAGTTCTCTCTAATTATCAAAAAATAGGGAGGAAACCCATTGCTTGCCGTAATCCTTATAGTACTTTCAACTCAGCATCTTGGGGTGAAATTCAAATAAGGCAACCGAAAACGTTTCTACCGTCCGAATCTTACAAGTTCAGAGTTTAAAAACTTTTCCAGATACGAGTATCTGCATTGAAAACAGGTAAAGGTAGGTACATCAATTCCTCGTACTCTTTTTCAGTTTTACTGCAGGAGTTCCGTCAAAATCGGCTTTTTTGGTAATGGTTTTGGTAAACTAATTTGAAACTTTCTGTTAGAAAATAAATTTCCGTAAAGTTTTCCTGACAGAAGCGGGACACATTTTAAGTGCATAGAAATAAATTGATATACAACCGACGCCAAAAAGTCTGGTGAGTGATGACTGCGTTGTATCGTTACGCTCTAATTACGGTTGCACTGTCCATGACTGTTTTAAATATTCCACTTTCCAAATTCCAGAGGCGATTTGTAAGTGAGACTAAAATACTTCAGTCGTAACTTTAACTTTATCTTGCATCCTTTTTGCCTTCACTAATTACTAATTGCATACTTGCCATTTTAGAGATCTTCAAGAAAACTTTTCCTTGTTAATTGATTTTTGAAAACGTAAATGTTGGGTAACTTGGACTCAAAAGTAGTGGAACAATCGAAGTGGAAAATTTTTGAGCCTAATGCCCAACATTAATCTTTTCTGGGCTGTCATCAGAAAATTTCGCAAAATTTGCAATTTGCTTTCGCTTGCATAATTAAAACCTTAGCATGACCTGAAATGATTCGGCTGTGGATGTTTGCGTGCGCAGAGATTTGACTGGGAATTACTTTTTCCACAGATTTATTGCACCTGCAAAATTCTCGGCGCTCCGCATAGGTGATGTGCAAAGCAGAACATTTTGCCCAATTTTGTGTTCAGCTCTTAGGTATGTTTGGGGGCATAATTTATTATGATGCCCTTAAATGCGGGAGAAGGATACTCAAAACTAGAGTTCGCTACATGCTGTAAAAAGGATTTTCGGTCGAATTTCTTGTTTGTTTTAGGACATAGTGGGGAGAATTTGTGGGAAAATTATTTGGTGTTTGTTATGCGTGCGATAGGGAAATATATCAAGTTATCTTGGTTTGCCTTCATCGTTCTTAAACCTTGACCTTTTCAAAAATGTTACCTTTGTGTTGAGGGTTCGGGAGACATTTTTATTCTGCTTAGTGCTTATGTAGTGTGAACGACTAGCCCCGGTTATTTATCTTGGCCGTAAATCTTTAATTGATTCTCGTGTTATAGTTTTATATCAGATTATTGAATATATTCAAAATTAAGTAATTATTGTGACACATTACGTAGGCGATACTTTTGGAAATTCTTTATTTCCCACCTTGTTTGTAAATCCTTTATTTCCGACCTAATCATTTACCAACAATGTACGTTTAAAAACATACTCCTGACTTTATTTTTTTTTCGTAACACGGTGGAGTTGTGTTTACCCTTTAAAGACCTTTCAAAGCGGCTATTGAAAATAATGCATCATCTCAACCCATAGACGGCCTAATGCCCAAGAAAACACGAATACATTTAAGAATATGCCAGATATTGAAAACTCGTTCTCTAAAGACTCGCCGCCTCTAGTGCCAGAACTCTGCATACAGTGTGGGGAATCGTCAATATGATCTCCACATCATACATTCTTTGATTGATTTTTTTAATTTTGTACGCAAATGGTACGTAAAATTAACTTTAAAAAAACTGTTTTATACAAAGTGGCCACAAAAACCCTCACTCGATTTCCTAAGGCAGTAACTTTGTTTGTAAATAAAAAGAATTGGCTGTCGTTCTCTAGACTTTAAATTTGTTTCCATTAAGTTGCGAAGATACCAAACCGTGACTTTGAGATGACGTCATGCATCTTCGTGTATTATACGCATATTTTCAGTTCAGTTCAGTATTTTGGCTCATTCACTTATCCGCATAGTTTAGAACGTCGCATACCCTCTTAGACATCTACAGCCAAAAGAGCGATATACTTGACTGAACGGCTGCTCCTGGGCCAGCCACATCTGCTGCTGTTCCATGTTGAGCCAGTCTGCTCGAGGTGAGTAGTTTATCAGAAACATTGTCACAATAATTCCGCGTTCTTAAAGAGAATAGAAATCCGTCTATGTTTGCGTGTACTCTGCTTCTGTTAGCTTCACAAATTCCAAAATTGATAAAAAATAATACTTAATATTGGGTGCAACAGACCGTATGTGGTCCAGTGCCTAGTTTCTTGCTGCTTATCCTATTGAACATGTTATATTTTTCATACATATGGGGAAGACTTTCAGTTAGGCCCATATATCAAAATTACAAATTGAAAAGCTTTCGCATGACAGTTGTAACTCTTCGCAGTTTTTCAGACATTTGCGAAAGGTGGGACCATGAAAAAATGTTTAGGCGTTGCCGTTCAGTAATCCAACGTACTAAACACTAAACCATGGCGCCTACAGACAAATTCAATCAAACACTTCAATTCGATAAGGGACTCCCGACCCATTAAGAGCCTCTGGATTAGACAGAGTCTTCGGGAATCGAGGGCACGCTGACTTTAGCTGTTAAGAAAAAGCTCCCAAAGTTCACTGCTCCTAGGTGTCTCGAGCTTGGGATTCAAAAATCCTCTTGGCTGGAGTGATATCGTCTATCAATTAAGCCGACGTATCTTGGACCATTTCACATCCACATCCATTTCTTGGTACCTCGCGCACAGTATTTTCCCCTCCCTTCGCCCCACTTGCGCACCGGACGAAATTTTTTTCGCCGAAAAGTGACAAAAATATGTTCTGCTATCCTGCTTATCGTCCAACTCCCGGCGCCGTACACTAGAAATGACAGGGTAAGCTTTCTATACAGCACATTATGTATTCCTATGAATAAAAAGTTGTCAAATTTGTTTTACCAAACTGAATTAGCACCGAGTTCCAAGGGTCAGTCTTAATTTTGATGGAACAGCGAATTCCGCCGAATTCGCTAACATAAGCCTAATTTGCGCGCATGCCCCACAGAGTAGAAGCACGACGACACCAAAGATAGGTTCTACGAGCTCTTGGACAAAACGTACGAGTAATGCCCTTGTTATGACATTAAAATTGCCCTAGGCGATTTTAACGCAAAACTAACAGGAAAGTACAGCCTACACGACACCACCTCCGATAACGGATTCAGGCTGATCGACTTTGCTGCGGGGCGAAATGTTGTCGTAGCTAGTACGCGGTTCCCGCATCTCGATATTCACAAGGGAACTTGGAAATCTCCTGATCAATCTACCGTCAACCAGATTGACCACATTGCGATCGACTCAAAACGCTCCTCCAGTATTATGGATGTCCGAACTTTCCGAGGGGCAAACATTGACTCGGACCACTACCTTGTTGTAGCCAAGGTACGCTTGCGGATATCCCGAACACCGCCAAGACAAGCAAATACTGCGAGGAAGTTTGACGTCGGACTGCTACAATCGCAAGAGATCGCCAAATCCTTTTCCGATCGAGTCTCCCTCAATCTCTCAAGAAATCCTATGCTACCAGCATTATTTTGGCAACATTGCCAAAAAGCCATCAGAGATGCCGCCTCTGGTGTACTGGGTTTCATTCCGCCACCACAACGAAACCCCTGGTTTGACGACGAGTGCCGGCAAGCACATGCAGCTAAACAAGAAGCATACGAAGCGGCGCTGCATAGAAGGACTAGAGCTGCTCGTGAGTTCTACGAGCAGAAGAGGAGAGACGAACACCGGCTTCTCAGGAAAAAGAAAGAGCATGAGAAGCGCGCGATCGAGGAAATAGAGAGATGCTACTGCAGGAATGAGGTTCGGAAGTTTTACCAAAGGGTAAAAGGACCTGCGAAGGCTACAAGGCCCGAACCGAAGCCTGTAAGGACGATCAATGGAGCATCGTAGTGGAAACGCAGTCGATGCTGAGGATATGGAAGAAACATCTCTGCAGACTGTTTAACGGCGGAGACGACCAAAATCCCGCTGTAAAGAACCATTCAATCTGGACGATGATAACCAACATTTCCGTCCTCCCGACCTGGATTAGGTTACGATAGCGATATTTAAGCTGAAATCCAATAAAGCTGCTGGAGCATGGTCTGAATGCCGAGCTATTCAAAGCAGCCGGGGATGACTTGGTAAGGAGCATGCACCAACTCATCTGTAAAATATGGTCGGATGAAAGTATGCCCGATAAATGGAACCTTAGCTTTGTTTGCCCGATCCTCAAAAAAGGAGACCCTCTGAACTGCGCCAACTACAGAGGCATCAGTCTTCTTAACATCGCATGTAAGATCTTATCTGCCGTTTTATGTGAACGCCCGAAACCGTTCGTCAACAACCTGATAGGTCCATATCAGTGTGGTTTTAGGCCAGGTTTTAGGAAAGTCCACCATCGACCAAATATTCACATTGCGGCAGACACCGCAGACACCTATGACTTAAAGTGTAAGATCATTAAAGTCATTGACAACAGTATCTACACCTTCCCTACTGAAAGTATTTTTGAGTGTGAAACATTCCTCCCAGCGATGTTTACAATAGGAATGATAGTTCAAGCTAACTGACCGTCTCCATTAACGCTACCTACACAAATAGATATTTTGGCATATAACGCCTATCCTAGAGTCCATACAAATTTATATTATTATCCCAGTAATTCTCGTTAAAGATATCTTCGGAAATCTTAAGAATGTACGCAACTCTCAGTCACGCGATGGGTTTTTATAATGTCAGCGTCAAATTTGCATATACATAGCATGATTTTCTCACAAACCGAAAATATGTTTGCAAGAATCGTGTCTCGTTCCGAAATCTGTTGAAAAGTTAAAACCAAGTACATACATATATCCCATACCGCTTATTTAAATTTTGAATTCACTTAAAATTTTTATTTCACTTAATCTCTCTTAATTAAAAACATCTGGTGAATATCGTCGTTGTTCTGTCATATTTTTCTTAACAAAAACTCATTTCACAATGGCAAAAAAATTCGTATACCCCTTTCGACCAAGAAAATTGATGAAACAATTATGCCCGAAGGAATCAGCACAAAGGATTCGCTAACAATACGCCAAGAAAAAAAGCACAGGCAACAAGCAGCCAACTGTTTACGGCACTAAAGAACAAACCCGTTGAGAGGAACCGCAACCAATTTGAATAATCAAAACAAAAGTCACATAAATTACGGATCAGTGTGGCAGGAGCAGGATTAAAACTTAATTCATATAAAATGATGTGCGGAGAAGGTTCTATTTCATTTTGCAAGGCGCGGGAGAATGGAGGCCAATGAATGAATCTTCGGCATCTGTTCAAACAATAACCCATCAACCGTGGGGTTCCGTCGTTTGCTTGAATACCGAATATTTGTGGTATCTCTGTGGTTGAATTATCGTTTGAATAGCCTACCGCAAAAGTTTTAGGGTTGGTTTCTTTGATTTACTCGACGAAAAAGAAGAACAAAAATACTACAGGAGTAGAAACAACAACGGATGTTTCTACACGTAGTCACAGAGGATGAGACTTGAGAAGATTTGTTTAGGAATACTTAACCGGAATCGTTTTTTTATCTGGTTTATTTAGAAGAAAATGTCTGTGCAATGATTGAGAAAAGAACATATTAAAAAGTAAATTTTCAATTAACCTAAAAAAATACGTTAAATTGATTAAGCATCATTAGGCTTATTTTAACCCAATTTCAAATGAAGGGATTAGGAACGGCTTCATTTTATAGAAGTGCTTACTTGATTCATTTACTTTTTGGGTCTTGAATTTGTTTCTTTTCATAGTGTTACTAATCTGATGCACAAAAGGTCTTGCAGGTCCTTCAACTTATTATGTTAATTGTTAACTTCAAGTGTTTTTTTTTCATCATTACTTTTAGGTGGACTTTATGTGGGAATGTGTGCCTAAGATACTTGAGGGAATATCTCGACCACGGCGTGTCTTGGTTTTTTGGGTTGATACCTCAATTTTCGGTTTGTAGCTCTAGTCCTTAAGTTAATGGGTGTCTAGTCGCACTAGTCGTCATAACCTTTAAATTAAGGATTTTTCTTTATATGCCGAAATGATTTCAGAGGTCGTATCATTGCGAGCAAAGATATAGTATGTACATATGTATGTATCAAATCATATCTTGAAGATACCTACGATGTATTCTTGCTGATACTAAAAACCTTTCGAAACTGATACTCTTAAAAAAATGACTTCCTCCAACTCCAACTACATTCCAAATGCGCTCTTTGTAGCGTAACCTGAGGTGAAATCACCTCTAATCTTAAAACTTTTTTTTTCACGCCTAGAGTAGCGTCGTCCTTGTCTCTGTGGAGGGAATGAGTACCTATTAGATTAATGTTGACGAATTTAACCTTGATGCGAATTTTCATATGACGTTCGCTCACCTGTCGAAAGCTTAAGACTTCTTGCCTAAGTCTGTTTGTTACAAATCTGCAGGCGAATAACCGATGTTTCTGCCCTCTGCACCATTCACCGTTGTTGATGACATAGTCCTCCCTTTGCCCAGCCCACCCCATCGTTCTTTCTGGATAGCTGTAATGTCTGTTTTGTATCAATCTAGGGTTTCTAGGAAAATTTGCCCAGGGGCACAAGCCCCAACCTGGAGCAGCAAGAGATGCCTCGCCACAAGCGAACTGAAGTTAGCCCGGCTAAACTTGCGGTGGTTCGAGTTTCCACATGTATAGTAAGACTCATTATAAGCTCATTATTGCTTCACTATCAAATAGCTACCCAGAAGACACCACATGTAGCCGGGCTAAACTGGCGGTGGTTCGAGTTTCCACATGTATAGTAAGACTCATTATAAGCTCATTATTGCTTTACTATCAAATAGCTACCCAGAAGACACCACATGGAGGTGATAATGCGTTTTTGCCTGTTTTTGATTGGCGGCATGTACGGATTGGAAGGGTAACTTCATCTCTGGAACGATCCATTAGTGATCTCGCTTCGATCAGACTTAATGACTTTAGTCATCAAGAGATTAGTGTAGGATAGATAGTTCTGCGAAAGACGAATGCTCCCAAAGCTGAAGGGGAGAAGAAATATTGCTGCATTCGATTGTGTTTACTTTTGCTCCCAGAAAATCTATGGATTAAATTTTATAAGAAAATCAACGACTTTTGTCATTGATATATGCATGTACAAAAAAGAGAGAAGTCCAGTTGTTCCGAAGGAACAAAAATCCGCTGAATGCAGTGTTAAAATACTCTCTACTCTAAGTGCTAAACACCTCGGAACTGCGGTGACCTCGGAATTCCGCAAAGTCTTAACATACGGTATGTATATTATTAAAATATGGGTATGGGAAGAACTCTTTAACAAGAACTGCGAGGAGAAATGCAGACTGCGCCCCACCCTAACAGACCCAAAGTGGACAAAAACATGTTCGAGTAAATGTTAAACACTAGCCCCACTAGCCCTTTCGCGTCAGCTGATTAAAGTTATCGCTACAGCGTGCAACCAAACAATGCCCACGAGATATGTCAATAAAAGAGGCAAGCCCTGCTATTGGTGGACCCACGAGAAGGCTCAGAGCGAAGTGCCTACAAGCACGGCCACAGATGAAAGATTGTACGGCCTTTCAAGTACGAAGAGGAAGGAGATTCTATCGTAGAACCTACAATTTACTACGACTACAAGTTGGAACACTGACCCGAAATATGCATGAGACATGTGGACGCTTTCAGTCGGGACCCTATCTCTGGTGGTATCCACCGAATTTCAATGTAAAGGCGGCAAAGATGCAGACGATTTACTCCAACAGTTTTAAGAATTACTGCCAGGAAGAAAGTATCAACATCTCCAAGTCACGACTGGGATTCCACACGCCAATGGACAAATAAAACGAGTAAACCGTATTATCATCCCCGTTAAGTCGAAGTCGATAATGGATGACCCAAGCAAGTGGTACGCTTACGCCTTCATACTTCAGATGTGTCTGAATTAAACCTACCAAAGAAGTATCAAGGAAAGTCTGTTAGAAATTCTTACCGGTCTACGGGTGAGGAAAAAGAAAAACGCTAGTCTAGCCAAATGCGTCCAAGAGAAGGGGGGAAGGCTTTGATAAAGGACAGGACCAGATGAGAGAGGAGGCCCGGTAGAACATCAGCGTAATCCAAGAGGAAAACAGCAAAAACTACAACATGAAGCGAAAACCTGCACACACATATGTGCTGTGTTGATGACTTACTCACTATTACGGGCACCCAGTTCAGAACTATTGCTACACTCTTTCCCAAGTTCTTAGAACCCTATAGAGTCACAAATGTCTCGCCGAATGAGAAGTATAAGGTACGTAAGATCAAAGTCCATGGGGGTCCACGCGAAGCAACAAGCAGTGTAAGCTTTATAAAATCATGGTCAACGATGAAAAACAGTACGTGTGACATTAAGGTAAACCAAGTCAAACAACCAGGCAAAACATACTCATATAACCAGCCAAACCATATCCCACGCCAACACGAAGAGCCAGATAAGACAAAGCACTGGCCAAAGACAAAGAACCAGCCAAAACAATTTATACAGTAAACAGTTCAACAAACCAAGATGAGTTATCTAATGAACAGCCATGAAGATGAAGCAGCCGAAAACTTAGAGCAACTAACAACTAAGACGATGTATCACCTTATCCCAGACTCGGAAAAGGGCCTCAGGAGAGCCGAATTTGTTAGATCACCCTGTGAACTGAGTAGATAAAAGGACCATTTCTTTGAAGACGCGAATGGGGATCCAGTAACGGCAAAGAGAATGAGTAAACAATGACCGACTTACATACATATGTATGTAGTTTTAACAAGGTGGCACTACTGTCTATAAAGCCAGAGATATGTACCTACGATAAATAATTTTCGAGAAAGGTTTTAAGGCCGAATATCAAAAAATGTACATTGGTTGGCTGGCTCTTTTCAGACTTAAATACTTCAGACTTCTTTCTATTATTTGATAAAAGGGCTTGCTAAAATGTTCCCCAGTCTCTTCCCGACCTCAAAAGGATAACTAAGTGGTGTATATTGACCTTGACACCAAAAACTTTGAAAATGTGACAGAAAATTTTTGGAGTTCCGAAAACCAAAATGGAACACAAAAAAGATATGTAGTACCATTCATAACATCATAAAAAAGTAGCGAAGCTGTATGTATTTTTCCATGTATTTTTTTGATTCGTTAGTCAAATAAAATGATATTCGACTTCCAAATTCACTTAATATTTTTGGGCCACCCTGTAAATACTAAACATTTTCTATACCACTAAACCTGTGCTCATTTATGTCTATTTTACCTAAAATGCTTACCAAAAAAAGAGTACATAAAACCAGGTTTATATTATTCCAGAACGGATCGTAAACAAGAGGATAGAAAAACAGATAAAAGGCGACAAACGTGCGACTACAACTAGATGTGTATTTAATGTATTTTTTTATGCTGATCGTTGTACATACATATGTATATTTTGATTTGTCCATTTTCATTATTTTTGTCTGGAAAAATTTACGTATTAAAATTAATATATGTATCTAATAAGAAAGGCTGTGAACTACACTCTTTTGTCCATAACTGAAGGTGGAGTCTAAAGAGAACTACTGCATATGATGGTCTTCCAATTAAACTATCCTGTTTACGAGAATATATCGACGCTATGTATAAATACGTATGTACCTATATGTATGTAAGTATGGACTTATCTCCAACTATGTACATATCATCGACCAGATCCAATAAGGATTTAAGTGCAACTCGGCAAAAATAATTGCGTCATCGTCAAGTAATTTTCCATAATTTGAAGTAGTTTCTCATCTTTCATATTGCATCATGCATGCATGCAATGAATAGCATGTGCGGAATGATTAATGACAGTATGCAATACACAGTAATAAAAAAAAGCACACGAGTATTCGTCTCAATAGCATTCAAAATTCACGACCACGAACAAACAATTCCCAACGAATTACATAAGAAGAGATATTTCCTGGATACTTGACGTTGCGGTCGCTAGGATTACACACTTTGCCAAGCATAGAGCACCGACAAATATTTCTCTTCACCACATGCATAACAATTCCTTTGGAAGGATATCAAGTCACGTCCTAATGCGATTTCCTCTTCTGAAGTGGAGCACTCGTAACCTCCCATAATTTCAGTTCAGCCGAAAATGAGTTATAAAAACCCTTTGGCAAATTGATTGTTTCACGATTACCCTGGAAAATGGTGAGACCCCATCGAATAGGGTACAGTTTTTCGACGACTTAATCCTATTGTATCGTCCGCCCAATTTTATACGATCTTAGTTTTATAATACGAAGGACACACTCCCAAAGGCGTAATAAAGTCGTATAGCAGAAATTATCTGTAAAGCCAACAGGACCAGTCTTACCAGGCGGAGCTCCTTCCATAACAGACAGGTAACCGAAAGCGTTAACTCAAAAGGGACTCCCAGAAAATGTCAATTAGATTTGTAACTATGACCCGTGTAATGGGCTTTCCAACCGTGTTACTATACCAAAATGTTGGTTTGCGTCCTTCTCATATCCTTATCTCGGTGTGTATCTCTTTTGTTAATACTTTGGTGTGGTCCTGTATTGCTACGTGTATCCTTGGAAAAGGTTAAATTTTTATTTTTTTTTTTTTCCTTTTCTTTTATAGATGTTGTAGCATCTTCTTAAGTATTTTTCTTAGGACGTTCAGCTGTTTGGATGGAATACCTTTTTAGAGGCATGGGTTAGCCCTGCTGGGAACGTAACTGCATGCCTGATAGAATGAAACGAACTGTGAACAAACTACGTTAAGAGGTTTCTTCTTGGCCATGTTTTTATGGCTAATAAACGTTGTGTTCTCTGCAAATAAAAGACTGACGAGAGTTTCTGTGTATATGTGTTGGTAGGGGTCTGCTTCATGCATAGTGATTATTTGGATCATTGCTGTTAGACATTGGAAATAGATTTTTAATAGGCTTCAAGGACGGCATTCTTAATAAGGTTTTGGGGCATGTGTACTCGTATACCAATCAGTTTGTTTTGTGGCCTTTCCTTTTGTTTTTATTTACGATACAGTTTTCGGAATATATGTGTTTGGGCAGGTGATTAATTAACGGGTATTCCAGGCCTTCGAAAGTGTACCAAGAAGTTGTAATTAGTTCATTTATTTGCGTAAGAAGATATTTTTGGGAAACATGATGGATTATTCTCAAATTTGAAAAAGGTCAACGGTGCCATAGGAGCAAAACATTGTTCGAGATAGTAATGTATGTATGTGTGTATAAGAACTTATGATTGTAAGCCAATTTCAAGAGCTATACCTGGTTATGTATTACATGGTGAAATGAGATTCAGGTCTGTGTGTATATAAATATGCTCAGTGTATCCTTAAAGGTTAAACATTTAGAGTAGCATCAAGCTCTTTGAAGTGATGCAATTTTCTTTTAAGGTAAAGAAAAATGTTAATATGATCCTTCTATAGTTACTCAAGGCAGCTTTTTTTGACCCCAGATATTAACATCTAAGATTAATAATTCACGATCACAATGTGTCTTCAGAATCTTTGATCTATCCATCTTTTCTAATGATATAACTACTTCCGTTGAGGTACACATACCATTCCTACCTATTACAATACGACTTGAATAAGTTCTCTATTTGGTGTCAAAAAATGCCTAATTAGTGAGTTACTTCCGTAAGCCACCACTTTCTAGATTCTAACCCACGCAACTGCTTACTTCAACTGCTTCATAGTTTATATGGGTGTGAAACTTTGCTGTGATTTTCCCAATATATAAAAATGGGTACACAAACAGCCCAGAAAATTATAGTGTCACATCCTTTCTTAACTCTATTAGAAAAATCTTCCTTATTGCGTCGCCGTGATGTGGAATGGAGAGATGTGCGAAAGCTTTACAGTTACTACAGGAGTTTAGCGGGGATGTATGCTCAGTACGCCCTTATTTGTCTAGTTTTTGTACGGCGGAACTGATAGAATATTGCATAATGGAAAGATGGAGATTTGAGAGGGAACTTGTGAAGGTAGTTAAGGAGTACAAGTATTTTGAAGTCATCATGACACCTCAAAATAACATCAGCTTGCATCTAAAGGAAGCAAAACAAGTTATTTACATGGAAATAGTGCATGCTGCAAAAAATTGCATCTTTGAAGATACTGCACGATTGGTTATGTTATGTGGGTAAACACGAGAAAAACTAGTTAAGCAGTTTTAACGCTTCTTCTTAAAATGCTGCGCCTGACGACAATAACGTCAAACTACGTGCTACGTGCTACTAAGTGAAACGGGGCCCTTATCGTTGTATCTAACGACGCGACGCTTAGAATGCACTTCGACTACTTGGTAAAGTTTCTACACAAGGAAGTCATTCGCCTACCAAATAAAAATTTTAAATTTTGGCTTAATACAAGCTACATACATTTAACTTATAAACTAAGACTTGAAGCTAAGAAGAATGGTTGAGGAGATCAGGTATGAGGCTGGGAGTGCTGTGATTGAAATCGAAATGGGTGGAGTTTGAGTTAACCCTCCGCAGCATACGGGAAATTGGTTCATTGGAGCCATATAAGGCGCGATGGGTTGGTAGATAGAACAGCCGAGGGCATCGTAAGTTACGTGGGTTGGTATTGAAGAAAATTGAGTTTTAAAGAGATCCGCAATCGATTGAGCCTGAGAGAAGTCGATGAATGAAAAGAATGTCTGCTACATCTCTGCGTTTCTCAAGGGAATTTAAGTTGATGAGGTTTAGTCGGTTTTGATAGGGAGGCAGGATAAGTGGGTCGTTCAAAGAAAGACCTCGAAGAAAACGACGTTGAATGTTCTTGATTCTAGACACATGCACTTGCTGAAAGGGGCACCACGCTCGACCCGCATATTCAAGGAGAGGGCGAACAAAGGTAATGTAGAGATACCTAGTCACGTAAGGGTCGGAGAATTCCTTTTACCACCGTTTGATAAAGCCAAGTGAGGAGTTAGCTTTAAGAATTTTCTTATCAATATGGGAACGGAAATTTAATTCCCTATTGTACAATATTCCAAGGTCACGAAGAGATTGACCGATGGATATAGGCTGACCATGAAGAAAATGAAGTGTCCCCTCGAGGTGTTTACGTGATAAAGTAATATATTGGCATTTGGTAAACCTGCCTTTCCAATGCAATCATCGCAACCTGACGGCCTGTGGAAGTCTGTCCTATACTGAGGAAACTATTTAAAATGTTTTTAGGACAAAAAGTACCTATCTCAGTTCGAACGTCGTTGGACTTTTTTCGTGTTGCAGCAGCAGGCTAATTTTTTTTTCCAGTATTAGTTGCTATGTATTTCTTTTTTTTTCAGGGCCTTTAACCCTGTGCAAAACCACCAACATGGAGGAGTACCAGTCCGCCCTTTACTTATTATCCTATGATCTGAATATGTTGAAGTATCCCATATAAGTTGTTCACCAAGTATTTCGAGCTAACGGGAACTGAGCAGGAAATTTGTCCACTGTCGCCCGGGTATGAATTGAAGTGGTGGAAACAGCCTTCTGTTGTGTTGTGGGGTCATTAGTAACGACATAATTTGTCTGTCGATCGCATAGCCTTAGGTTTGATTATACATCGTAGCCGCATAAGTCGCCTCGACAAGGCTTATCCTATCTATCTATCATTACTATTTTACTCTTGCAAAAATCTGTATCTGCTTCACTTGAATTTTGAATCGCAGTTTCAAATAGTTTAATTTTCCACTTTTCCCTAAGTAAAACTAACACCGTTTTTATTTACTTCCCTCTACGGAAGCATAAAATCCAAGACAATGCCTTATTTTTTCTTCTTTCTCCTTTCAACGAGAAAAGAACAAACAATTATTATTAATTTGCCCAACTTACGGAAAAAAAAAATCAGAAATGGTTCACTCCCTGAGACTACTCGAACGTAAAGATTGTATTGTTTGTTGTACTCACCCCCGAACACCCCTTGAACTTACATTCCATTTAATTTTCATTCTTCAAGATTTTAATTAGTCAATTCTACATTCTCTTTCAGAGGGCATTAGAGCACTTCGTGCGTAAATTTTCCACGGCCTTTTCTTCTGCCGATAGTACTATATACACACACCGCCTAAGGAAGGGTCATTAGACAAAAATAATTTTCTCTATGAATTGAAACGACCACCAAGAGGCGGGAAAAGGGAAGATTTGAAGAATGTTGGTAAAACAGTAATAGAACAAAGCCCGAACACAGTCGAACAAAACATTGCTCTGACTATCAGCAAATTGAAATCGGCACCTTTTTGAAATACCACAGCACAAAGGATATTTCCATGTTCTTCAATTCATGTCAAAGTGGTATTGCGGTGATAAGTATCACATTTTCGGCCTTCAAAGGAAAACAGAAGGTGGGCGGGGGCTTTATTTATGTGGTAGTGTGGAAGGTGGAGACAACCTTGTCGCCACTGCTGCTACTGTGCGAAATTAATGTTTTGGGTGGAAAGCGCGTAGCTGAACGACCTATGGCATACAATAAACTAAGGATGTACACAAACTGAAGCAATTGTCTGTGATAACAAGCAGTAGGCTAGGCGTTGTTTTGGTTTTCAGCTTTAAGGACAGCACTGATGACGTGGCAAGAGCACGCAACAACGGTTTAATTGCCTTTTATCAGTTAGTTGGATTGTCACTCGTGAAGAGCGTGCCATTAATTTCCACCACAATTACAGTGGGGTTTATTCAAGCTATCACGCTAGGGTAGGCGGACAGTTTTCAAACGGCGTTGCTGAGTGATACGAATTGTCTTGTCATCCAGAACGTGGAAAATTAAATGAATTAGTTGACAATATCTGATAGGTGGTTATTTTTCAGACAAATTTTTTTTTTTACTGTTGTAGCCTTAAGTTGTTCTATTGTTTGGTCATGGTAGAATATCTGATATGTATCTTACTACTAATTTATGGGGCGGCGCGCGTAGGGATAAGAAACAAGTGACGAATAGTTTTTTCAAGCAGTAAGTATCCATATCATTAAGTGGTATATTTGCTATGAAACATGCGTAAAATAAAACAATGCCATAGAGGAGTTGTTTTCAATTTTTGATGCACATGATTGCACGCGTATCATTGCAATTGCAGGTACTGATTTTGCAAAGTACATAAATTCGCCACGTAAGGTTGCAGGGTTACGCATCGACCAGAAAATGTATCTTTGGAAACGAACTCACATCGCTGGTGGATAATACTCGGAATTAATTGAAAATAAGTAATACAGTGGGCTTCTTATGTTTTTTTTTTTTTTAAATAAATTTACATATGTACATACATATGTACAGCTATGGCCAAAATAATAGCAACACTTACTATATTTCAATAGTGGTAAATATAACTGCTATTTCATTTGGATTTTTGAATCTTTTTAGTTTCAACTTATTGACAAATACATATGTTTACAACATATTCTATGTACATACATTTGTTGTATAATTGAACGTATATTTTAACAGTCTCAACTATTGTGCTTCAGGCAGCGGTATTGGTTGGCCAAAGAAATGGCAACACTAAGTAATAACAGAGAAAAACGTTCAGTTAATGTACATACATACATATTTTATTTATTATATTTTTTAACGAAAGTTAGTATTTAGTCAAAAAAACCTTGTTTTTAATAACAGCATCGACTCTGTTCTTCATAGAATCGACTAATTTGCGACATTTATCTAAGGGCATTGAAGGCCAAACTTACTGAAATATTTTCCCAAAGATCTTGCTTGTTTGAGGGGTGGTGCTTATTAACTTTATTATTAACTTTAATCTTCTGCTCTCTCCAGAGGTTCTCAATCGGATTTAAGTCCGGAGATTGAGAAGGCCACTGCAAAACATCCACACAATTTTGTTCAAACCAGAGTTTTGTTAACTTTGCCGAGTGCTTGGGGTTGTTGTCTTGCTGAAAGCGCCATTTTAGCGGCATATTTTCTTCAGCCCATGGAAGCATAACATTCTGTAGTATGTCTACATACTTTTCTTTTGACATTACGCCCTCTATATGATAAACTGAACCTACGCTCCACCAAGAACAACAACCCCATATCATAATATTACCACCGCCATGCTTCACAGTGGGTTTTGTGCACCTTGGATTGCGGGCTTCACCTGCTGGGCGAAGAACGAAGTTCTTACCATCCATTCCAAAGAGGTTTATCTTCGTTTCGTCGCTTCAAAGTACGATTGTCCACTGCTTCGCTGCCTGAAGGGGATCATATGGCACGTGGTAGAGTTTGGCAAAGTCAATGCGCTTCTGGTTGTGGATTTTGTTTCCTCGGAGCTCCAGCGTATAAACTCGCATCCACCAGAGTTCGGTGAACTGTCCTTCACCTCAAGTCCTGTTTCGCGTTTGAGTTCTTTGGACGACATAAAAGGGTTCACTTTGACGTTCCTTATCAGCGCTGTTCTGCCTTTGGTGGACATTTTTTGCGGGCGTCCTCTTGTTTCGAGTAGTTTTCTGGAGTGTAGATGCTTTCCTCTGCCCATAATAGCGTTTGCTAAATGTAGAACAATCACTATTCAATTAATAAATCCTACCAATTTATTTCGTCGTTTTAGCTCGAAAGCGGTTACTTTTTAATTAAAATCTGTGTGTTGCCATTTTTTTGGACCACCTAAAACAGTACCTTGTCATAGAATAATTGCTTCTGATCGTGTGCTTCGTTCTTACTCGAATGCTTTTACACAATAATGTGTTGACAACAAGTTTACCGTTACATTTTAGTGTATTGCTTTCCTAAAATCTAAGAAAAGAGTACCGGTACGTATAATAATAAAGAGAAGTAGGATGTGTTGCTATTATTTTGGCCATAACTGTATATAAAACTCAATGTACCTACATATGTACGCTATGGCAACAAAACTGCAGACCTGCTAGCTAGGAAAGGCTCCTCTGAGTTGCTCAGGACCTGAGCCTTTTTGTGGAATATCCGATTCTGCCTTTGAACTTACCCTAAACAGTTGGGAACGCAACATGTGCATCTCCCACTGGAATAACTCCCAAGGTCTCAGACAAGCTATAAGAGCTGTTCAACCCTTCCAAAAAAGGCAGTTGATATCCTGAAATATGGCAGGAATAACATAAAAAGGCATTCGAGCTTCCTTGCCGATCACTGTCAATTACTTTACCACATTAATAAAATGCCGCCCCTGTTTAGACGAGGACGAAACCGCAGAACACATACTATGTGAATTTGTAGCTCTGTGCAGAATAAGGTGAAGCTTCTTCCTTAAGGAGATCATGTCTCCAATAGACTTAAGGAACTTCTCCGCAGCCGTAATTAAGCATTCATAAGGATAGTAGAAGTACTGATGCCCTTAAAAGTGGGCTTGGCACAATAGATCTCTCTGGTCGCAGTGCCTACACACCATTTGGGCGTGGCCAAAAACCTCTTTAAAAAAATGTCTGATATGGACTCCGAAACCATAGGACCGATTGAGCTCAAATTTTCAGATAATCTCCGGTATTGGGTCGAAAGTGCCTTTGTGAATTTGGTCAAAATCGGTCCCGTAGTTTGCCGACAACAGCATGTTGATAACTGTGCAGCGGATACCCGCATTATAAATTATGTTTAATTGATTCACTATATCGTCTTTAACATTACGTATGAAACATGATGTCGATGATGTGATGCCATCTCCGGCTGCGTTACACACATACATATGTACATATGCGAAGTCTTTCAGACACTCATTTTATAACATTCTCCTGAATTTCTGGTGTTATTTCCGCAGATTTTTCTTTATCAGTGTATGCAAATATTGAAACTAATCATTACAAGCCGAATTGTAATGAATCACGTAAGAAATCACGTAAGTTTTTGTTGGTGTATTTAGAATTCAACAATTATTTATTTAAAATAATTTAATAACTTTAACATGTTATTGCCATTTTAGATGCTTCATAACAAAATAATAAATTGACCACTCTACTGGCAAATATAAACTGACAAATGACAATCAAACCAAAATGATCTTGAATATAAATCACACTCTGTATAAGGGGAAAAAAGGGAATGAGTGGTAAATGTAAGGAGACAGAGTTTTGGAATCCATTGTAAGTAGTGGAACACTAAAGTAATCAATTTGCTAATCTCAATTGATTTTTGTGCGGCATGACATTGTTACCATGCGCAGAAGACATCACTTGTCGAAGGATGCTCTATTTTTTGCAAATGGCATGTTATGTCATTGCGACTTTGACATTTGTGAAGAAAACAGAAGGGAATATATGTACACAAACGATGGTAAACTCTTTAAGAAAGCGAAATAATTATGCCAATATTTTTGACAAATACTCGGTCTGTGGTTTTGACTCACATAGACAAACCATTAATTACTCATCAAGAACGCGGAATAATTGTGCTAATGTTTTTGACAAATAATAGGTAAGTGGTTTTGGCTGCAGATAACCAAGAGGACCCTCAAACATGCAATTGGGCATCATGTGACACTCTACAGCGAATACGTAAGGGCAGAGATAGTGGTCAATGACAAATAAGGGTTAATAAGGGTAGTGAAAATCTTAATACAAAATCATTGTGCCAGTGATATTCAAAAAAAGACTTATAAGGGCTCAATTGTGCCACATGACGCTGTCCTTTATATATGTACGTATGACCGCAATTGAATTTTCATTTGAACAAACTTCATTAACTTCATTGTATAGTTGTTTTACAACAGATATTCTTAAAACCACCAAAATACAAATATCTTGCAGTGTCAAGAGTCTTCACCAGTCTGCTAAAGATTTTCATTTCAAAACCATTGTCCCGGGAGAAAGGCAATCAATGTCTGTGGAAAGACCACAATAGCCCAGTCAAAGTCTTTTCTATCTTACACAGCAAAGTTTTAAATATAAAATCTCTGTACAATGGTTTCTAAATGAAATTATTTGCTTTTTATATCGAAACGAGACGAAAAGAAAATGCAAATAAATTTTCATTGTATTTGTTCATTCCTCTCAGTTGAGTGCCGGAAGTAGAATGACCTTTTCATTTTTACTGCTGCAACCAAGAGCACAATAAAATGATTCTCAAGGATTTCTGTGGTGATGCCATTTGATTTGCTTTTACCCGTGTTGGAGAAATAAATAAATTGCAAAATTTTGCGAATGGGCGAACGACATTCGTATTTACTGAACATTTTGCTTGTGTTTGTCACGTACTGAACAGGATGAACAAAATGGAAAAATATTGGTAAGCTACTTCAATCGGATTTTTACTTATTGTATTATTATTATTCCGAGCCATTCAGCAATTTTATCGATATCGACAATATATGTACACCCAGAGGGTTACTAAAAGGGAGCAAAAGGCTAGAAGTGCAATGAACAATGACATCTTCACTAAGACTTCTAGGCTGAGCTGACGAGGTTTGTTTTTATTTTTTCATAGAGTATTGTACGTACTTCTACCAAATATGTAGTGTATGCATAACATAGTTGGATGGTAGACCAGGAAAAGAGGAACAAGGAAATTTTTAATAATTCTGCCTTCTGGAGAATTTGTCAAGGATTAAGCTACGATTACCGGTCAACGAAAATCGTTAACGCGTTGACTTTCTTACGTCAAAATGACGTGAAAATTTGTCCCGCGAATATTTAGCTCAACGCGTTGGATGTTGAGACTCGCGTTGACGAGCAATTTGTCAAAGGAATGCTCGTTAACGCGTCCGGCTACGTCAGCTTGTGGTGAGTGCACGATTTTGTCATTCTTGGCCGCAAAGCGAATGCATCGTACGCGACGATAATGACGATTTAGCACAAAAGGAGTGCTAAGTGTAGTTTTTGTTTTTGTTTCATTGTTAAAGCATGTAGTTTTGATTTATAAAAAGGTAGCAGTGCTTTGCGGAAGCAGTGTATTTCTCTTAGCTATAATGATACTACTAGCGGTTGAACAAACCCGCTCTGCAGCTGCACGCAGTACTAGTCATTTTTTTCGCTAGATCAGTTATGAAAGGATTCTCTTAGCTCGATACTTTCACCATTCTAACGGATTTGTGTTGTGAATAAGCTGATGCTCACTCAAGCAAGTAGGTTTCGAATTGATACTTCGAATTATGTTGAATATCATTTTTTTTAAACAGAATTTCAAATGCAGTCAGTCACTGCTGTCTGTCGTTGGTGATGGCGTTTGAATCTATGATTTGTGATACATACCCGGATCTTAGATTCAAGATTCAATACTCGAAGTGTCTGAATAATACAAAAAATGTATTCTGTCCGGATCTGGAACTAGATCCAAGTATTCAATAGTATCCGGATATATAAAACTATCCGAAAAACTAAAACTATTCTGTATCCGGCTATCTAAAACCAGCTGAACTGTTCTGGCGCGGCCCTTAGCTAACTGCCTGCAGTTGCACACTCCAAGTTGGTTGAGTTCCAACTTTTTACTTGTGTGCGCCACCTTATTCGAGGACTACGGCGGAGTATTTTGACTAGGTCGATGAAGCTTTATAGCTCGTAAACTCTGTTTATAAATCCTCTCCTCCAAAGCCCGTCAAATCAAATGAGAATGAATCTATATTTTAGCATCATAAAGCAGGGCTCGGAAAATAATGGTATTGTATAAAATCGTTTTAGTTGTTCGTAATCGATTTGAGATTACTACTCAATTGCTTTCCCGCCCAAAGAAACAGCAATTGGCACAAGTTATTCTTCCTGTTCTTTCTGCTATGGTGTTATTGTCAGAATTTATAGCAGGGCAAAGGTAGACAAAGTCCATTACTACCTCAGAGGTATAGCTGTCCACTGCGACCGACGTTCTGTTGAATTCCTCAAAGTAGTGTATTCCTTCTTGTTGACAGCATATTACACTTGGTTTTTCCCTCATTTGCCGCTAAACCTAAACTAAATTTTAGTAGCTTCCGTAGCTAGCGAACTTATAATGGCAGCCGGCTGTGTTCTGCCAATAATGTCGATATCGTAAGCGTACGCTAGTAGTTGAGCTGCATTTTGAACGATTATGCCTCCGGTGTTGGCTTGTGAGTTTCGAAAAAATGTTTCAAGTCATATGTTAAAGAAGTCACCTGACAGTGCATCACTTACTTTAAATCCTTTATTGACATCAAAGGTCCTTAATGAGGTCGTTATCGATGGAGCAACGAGTATTCTCCATCGTCATACTGTGCAAATGGGCGAGTAATGCCGAAAGTAGACTGGCTCTCTCGTCTCCATAAATGCTGTCTTATGCGACCAGAAAATAGTGCGTATAGATTAAGGCTTCTTGGGTTTTCCCCGGGATCTGCCGACGCGTGAAAATTTGATCGATTGTGGACTGTGATTCGGGTTGTTGACGATGGGTTTCATATATACGTTCACATTATGGCAGCTAGAGGATATGCAGAGTATCTAGGAGCGATTTTCCAACCAATGTTGTTTTTTTAGTATTAGGAAGTTATTTGGTTGCTATACTTTTTATGTAGTATGTCTGATTATACACTGATTTCATAGCTAGCTGTTTAACTGATCATATTGATTAATTTATGTAAATTTACTTATTAATTTATTGGACTTGTTATTCATGTGATTTATTGGTTGTTTGAATATTTTTTGGTGCATATGTTACGTGTTTCTTTATTTATGAACTTCGTTATTTATTCATTATTCATCCATTTAATAATTTATTTATTTTTATACACTTATTCATTTGTTGAATTTCGTTAAATATATTGTAAAGCTAATTTGAATCAGATTTTGTCTTCATCGATTCCTCCTTTTATTCAAACTATGCTACAATTGCTTCGGGTTTTATTTGTGGCTTTCCATAAGATTTATAAGTTTTTAATTTTTGTCTTTATGTGAAGCTGTTGTTAGTCGCTGTAGCGAATTTTTTTAGTGGCAAAGTAGTAGATACATATATCTTATCTCTTTAAATTGTGCAATAGTTTTACTAAGTTTTATTATTATTCAATCCAATAATAATAATAAAAACTCTGAGACGATCAAAGAGAGCAGTTTAGAGAGATTTTTATCTAAGAACTTTCCAAAGATCACCGCAATTGTGCTTGAGAAAGTTCACAATACCTATTCGACGAACGGTTCCCCTCTAAAGCTTGATTCCAGGTTCTTCTTTGTATGAATAGCACACAAATTCGAACGGTACTAATCAAAGGACCATGGCATCTTCATTTCTGCTTCCACTTAGATGGAATATTACTATTCGTAAAGAGTTTTACAATTTCTTAGAATCTGTGGGAAGTCAGTCAGTTTCCAATTGCGTTCTCATACAACAAATCTTAAAACACAAATGCAGTGTATGTACATACATACATACGTAGGTACTTTAAAATTTCAATAAACTTTTCGCAGAGAATTAGGGGTGCATAACTTGAAAGACTTAGTTCATTCTCTGTTTCTCTGTTTTTAATGGGCACCCTAATATATTATTAAAGGAAAAGGCACGTCAATCAAAACTGCACATTTAGATTTGACCAATTTGTTTCCTAAATGTCAAAACATTTTCTAGAGAATGAAATCCGGAATGCCTTACACACACCGAAGCTTGAAGAAGCAAATTCCAACTCCATAACTCATCACCATTTACTTTCTCATCCGGTTGTCATTTAGTCATTGCATAATGTCAGATGGCACAACACTACACTGTATGTCACTGTGACGTTATACGAGCATGATAGTTTATGTTTGTTTATCAGACTCAAACAGGACCTAAACAGGACGAAGTAATCACAACAACGTAGTTCTCACATCCTCCTTCAGCAAACCGAGATAATTTATTAACGAAAATTATTTTCTATGATAAATCCTATTTATTGCCATCATGATAGGTATTGTTGTTGGATAATATTTGTAGTAGTGATGATGTTCCAGGAAGCTGTTAAGGACACTAACTACAAGGAAAAAAAAGCGACAGAAAATAGGTGACCATCTCAATTTTATCTGTAGAGTGAATTGATGCAAAAACACTTCTCTAGAAGATAACGATAAAAGGACGTTGGATGTTAAGGACTACGGAAATGTTTTGGTCGGGATTGCCTGTCCTGAATCCTTAATTAATAAATACATAAATTGCATGATTTTTGATGATAAGCCGATTAGATCTTATGAAAGTTTAATTATTTGTTTTCGAAGGTATTGGTGAATTTACAAAAAGGCCAAAATTGTTCTTGTCAGTAAATGACACGTGGCAAATTTTCATGTTATTTTGGAATCTCATTTGTTTTCTGGACAGATGTTGCTACCGATTGTGTACTTGTAAGACGCTGCAGAGGAGATTTTGGTCTTATTGGGCTTTACATTGTGAAGTAATAGTTTTGGGTTTAAATTTGCATATTAAAACATAGTGTTTCCTTCTTTTCTCAGATTTTTAAATAATATATTTAAGTAGACTTGTGAAATTTGACGACTGAGCAAGAAATTCAAATGCCTTCGAAGTAGTAAGTACCTAGCTATACACTTTTACCTGTAATTGGTTCCGCAGGTCGTCAGTCAATAAGCCTATTGGTAAACTGATAATCTCCTAGTTTCCCCTAGTTGCGTAAGATTTGTATATACTTGCTCATGCAGATGAGATTTGTCTCAGGAGGAAGATGTCCAATTTAACTCAATTCAGCCAAGTGCTTAAGGGTGGCACCATTAAAGAACATATATGGTAAAGTTAAACATCTGGGAGTCATATTGAATAGCATTGCCTTTGGCAGGTTTTGGGCCTGTTGCTGGAAAGAATCCTTTGGATTTATAAGATAACGGTAAGACCAATTATAGCATCCGCGTTGGTTTTTTGGTGGAATAAGCTTTCTTATCAATACATCACTGTTTCTTTGCTAAGAATGGCTGTCTCGATTGCATAAGAGCCTTTCCTAAACACAATTTGCTCTGATATACATATATGCCCTGCTAGACTCCTTCCGCCATTCGTACAGAAACAACGTAAGCATCTGCGATACCTTTAAGGAAGACGATGATACAGCGGAAAATTTCCACTTTTGTTTGGTCTTTTCTCGCACCAAGTGGTAAGCCTTTGGAGCTGACGTGGTGAGCTTTTGATCGCTAAGTATGCAGGGGCAACCTCTAAAAAAAAATTAAATTTTTTTTCGCCGCGTATGTACCATTGAAGATGATTTTCTCTTTCTTTTCAAGTCGAATTTCTCTTAAGAACCGGAGTATCTAGAGTTGACCCAGTGATTTTAGATCTTCTTCTGATAGGTAATAGGCATCCAGGTGCTTCCTTCTTTCGTAAATTCATTCCTTAAACAAAATCTTAGGTGTCATATTGTGTGAATGTCTAATACCTTCTTCAACGACTTGATTGGCCCCTAGGAGAGTGGTTTCAGGCCCGAAAAGGTCATAGTCGAAAAAATTTTTAAGCTTTGACAGATCCTGCAGAAAACTCAAGAAGTTCAAATCTCTACCCACCATTTTTTTTATCGATTTCAAAGCCACATATGATAGCATTTATAGAGACGAGCTATGCAGGGCCAGTCTAGTTTTGTAATCGTTGCAAAACTCGTCCCTTTATGCAACTTTCGTTGCTACATTAGGGTCAGTAACGACCTTCGATGTCAAAAAAAGAATTTAATCAAGGTGATGTGCAGTCGTGTGACTTCTTTGACATCATACTTGGACGAATTGTGCAAAACTCACAAGCCAACACTGGTTCTCAAATACTAGCATACGCCAGCGATATTGACCTTATTGGCAAAACATAGCGGACTGTCACTGGTGCATAAGCTAATATTGAAAGGAAACCTACCAAAAGAGTTTGGTGGTAAATGAGGAAAAATAAGGACAGACAACATCCACGAATTGAACCGAACGTCACAGTAATAACTTTGAGAGAAGGCAATTGAGTTGTAAGGCCCTACCTCGAACAACTACAGAAACTCTATACAAGACCCTTATTATCCCAGTGCTACTTCATAATGCTGAAGCATTAAGATCCGACTCGCAGAGTCTTTGAATCTAACTCACTCTATCTATTACAAGATTTACAATATTCTTTCTCAAGAGTGTCCACCAATTCTATACTGTAGTTCTCTGCGTTCCATACGGAAACTCTGGCTTCTCTGCAATAAGAGATTCATCGAGCCCAAATCTGGTACGTTCGAAAGCATTCCTAAATGTTGGCTTTGAAGTTCACTTGCCAAGATATATGCTGTTCGAAATGCCACAAAGTTGGTTGACAGAGCTAATTGTCAGTTCCTTGGCCCGTATTAGTGCCGCATAAATTATGATCGACTGCGCCACCCTTAATAGAATTAGTCTCCTTTGTTATCTGAGTCCTCCAACATTCATCATTATTTCTATACAGCTGCACTAATCCGCCTAATCCGCCTAGTCGATCATCACACCCACATGTATCTTACAACCAGTTTTAATGTTAAACATATTATGATAGACTACTCCGATTTTGATTGACTCTTTTCTTGCAACTGCTCCCTTGTACTGCATCTGCCTCACGTTCTGCGAGGTCTAACTCAAATGCTGACATCCACCGCTTAACTTCTTTGATACATTTATTAACAATGTGTAGGTTCCGGCATCCTCTCTGAATCGCTAGGTATATCGAAATCCATTAAACTACCAGACCACAGCAGTGTTTTCCAAGCTGAGGTCCTGGCAGGGACAGCAGCTGCCCGCGAGTCTGCCGTAAGGGCAATACCACCGGATGGCACCACCATTTTTATCGACAGCCATGCATCCATAAAAGCATGAGGATTCCTGAACATGAGGGTATTCCAGGCAATGAAAAAGCTGATGAACTAGCTAGGAAAGGTTCAACAGATTTAATAGAACCAACTGATCTATCTGCAAGCATCCCGCGTTGCATGCTCAAGCTTGAAGCAGGGAAATTAGCCATAAGAGAGGCGAACCTAAGATGGAAGTCCATGAAAACGTGTAACATCACAAGAAAACTATGGCCGTCCTTCGATAGAACAAGGACCGAGAGACTTATACGAAAGGACAGCGTATCCCTTTCCATCCTTGTGGGTATCATCACCGGGCATAATAGTCTGCGGTACCAGAATACATGACAGCATCAAATCTCCCCAGTTATTCTGGACACCACCCCTGGAGCTAATGTGAAACCTAATACATCTGAGTTTCAAACCACTACAATCTCTTTCTCTCTCTCTCTATCTATATTTCCAACGCCCGCACCATGTGAAAACATGTAAAAGGGTATTCATAACCCCTTGAGTGCGGGTAAATTATAAAAAAAAAAAAAAAAAAAAAATGGGTAACACAGTGGGTCAACACTGACCTGAGTGCGGCAAGAGGCTTTTCTCTCTCTGCCAGCCCGCTTGCCTAACCTATTACCAATATCGTCTATTTGTTCCAGGTGTTTCGTTACCACAATAATTGCAATATCATTAGCAAGGCCTGTAATAACCATACATAATACCCAATAGGATATTTAGCAATACCGATCATTGCGAACTCCGACAGATACATATGTATATGGTACTTCCTTACTCTATCATCTGTGTCGAAGAAGAGAAATTGTATCTTATAGCTTAGTATTAATTTAACTAAAAACCATGGCACCATCATTGACCTATAGGTGTGTACTATAAGTCCCCAGTTTGTAGGGCTCTCTGCCTATATGTGTGTACATATGTACGTGCATAGGTAAAAGTGTTAAATGTCCAACGCAGTCTCTTTTAATGCAACAGAGTTTATGTTTTCCGCAATTGCGGACAAAATGCATATTTGTTGGATTTAAACCCTTAATCCCTCTTTTAAATATCACCGGAGAAAATGTTTGAATGCTATGAGATAGTAATATTACTGTGCCTAATTGAAGTCACCCCTTTGACAGATATTTCATATGCACGTAAAACATGTGCGCACCAAACCGTATATCGTCAAATGTGAAGTCATCGATTTGCTAAAATAAAAATGCATTCACTAATCTCACGTGAAAGTATTCGTCCTACAGAATTCGTCCTCAAAAAAGTATGGAGCACTGACTGTATGTCAGCATACCAGTAGTGAAATTCCGTGAATATTCTCGAATGCCCTGTCGATTTTAGCTACGTACCTTTGATGCGAACATTATGTTTTTTTTTTCCCCATTAGTTGAAATGAACGGTTTTTTTTCTCTAAAATTGTACTTTAACTCTTTAGTAGTATTAAGTAAAATATGTTTGAAAAGCTAAAATCGAAGACAGAGTCCTTCGAAGAACAAAATCTGGGCATGGCGCACACTATTCGCAAATTAATACCTCACCTAGATCCAATGAACAAGATGAGTTGTAAATGGGAAAATGAGTGTCAGGGCCATAAGTCCACAATTCGTTTGTGTACTTATAACCCACCCAAGTGATACAAAAGCCCAAAAAATTTCGGGTCATAATTCCAGAATCTTAAAAAGCAAGTGGGCCATAAGTCAACACATATTTTTATGACTTATATAATGGATTAAAATAAAGAGAATATTTTTTGGAATACTGAACAGTTTATTTGCATGATTGATTGCAATAATAGGGGCCGTGACATAAGACCAAGTGACACTTTCGGAAGGCGATATAAGGGCAACTTTTTTTGAGACATAAAACACCAATTTATGATTTTGAGTCGGACATAAGGCCATTCCATAAGTCCACAATTTGTTTGGTCTAAAATGGAACATAAGTCCACAATTTGTGTATGAGTGTTTGAGTCGTGGAAATGTCCACAGCTTTTTTTTAGCGAACGTAGAGACCTCACTTACAATCGATGGGTCAGTAGTCCACAGAAATTTCCTGCTGACTTATAACCCACCCAAGTGAGTCAATAGTCCATTGTGGACTTTTGGCCCTGCACCAACACGCACAGCACGAATGCATGGTCCCGAGAAGCTAGGCACTGGATCACATACGGTCCGTTGTGCCAAGTATTTGTATTTTTTTGGGTTTGTAATAGAAATCCTTTTAGAACTTTCCAAATCTTGTTCGTACGTTTTGCTTTCAATAAATCATTATCAAATATAACTTACAAGTTAATTCATATCAGGTAGAATCTATCTCTAGCCATGGCGTCATCAACTGTAGAAACTCCCCACTTAGAGTTCCAATAGAAGTACAAGATTAAATAATTTAAAGCGGACATAACCAGAACTATCAGTAGGAACAATTTAAGTTCATTTAGAGTGAGCCCTAAAGTTTTTCCTTTCTTAAGGACGTAAGTTATTTGAACATCGCCGTAGACGTATTCATTAAAAATATACATATGTACCAATCCAATTCATATACATACATCCTTTTCTACATATTTAGTTTTGAATTCTAAATGGATAGAAGAAAGTGTCAAGGATTACATCCCCAGTGAACAAAGCTTACAACAAAATATCCTTTGAAGAGAACACTAAATGTGTATAATTTCCATTATCCATTCCGTAAGACCTATGCATATCTACTACATTGAATTGAATAAAAAAATACATGTAAATATGTACTATGCAGGCTACTTACGGCTACTTTTCTTTTCAAAGCGGCGTCTGCGATTGTGCCAGAATCAGAAACGTTGCGGAAACAATTATTTTTATTTCAATGCCTACTACCCATAGAACGCTACATGTCAGGAGGTACGTTATCGACCGACGATGCTTGCGCAAATTATGAGAGACTGCATGTCCGTCAGAGTTAAGGCTAAAAAGTCAAGGACTGCATACCTGCAAGGCGTATGTAGCTGTATTTATGTGCTTTGCAGTAAAGGGAGTACAAGGGTTCATGCAGCCAAAGGTTCATCATAGCATTGAAAACTTTGTGGCACGACGTGTATTATGCCGACATATGTACATACATACACATATATCTGTTGCGATAACAGAACGAACTTCCTTAAAGCGCGTAACGAACTTAAGGAGTTTAGGGAACAATTTCTTCAATAGCAAATGCAGAACGATATTACGCTATAGAGCACCTAATTTCGGAGTCTTGTAGGATGGAGTGCAAAAATCTGCAAAGGGACATTTTTTCGACCGTGATTGCAGACATAGAGCCTACTTTAAACTCTCGACCCCTTTGTGTGCTTTCTGCCGACCCTAGTGATGAACCAATTTTGACATCTGCACACTTTTTGATTAGGGTCTCCCTAAATTCACTGGTTGAATCATGGATCGAATACTAGAAAGTGTCCCGTTTGAATAGATGTCGACGTATTTCCCAGATTCTGCAACACTTCTAGGCGCGTTGGTCTAAAGAGCCAACAACACTTTAACTTACTTAGATGTCAAACTTACCTAGATGGCAAAGTCGTTTTTATATGAAAAATGGCACCTTAAGAAGAAAAATTCATCTGCTAGTGTCGCTGACATATTTCAGTGCGGGCATTATTTTCATTGTTGTAAAAGTAATTTATTAATTGAAAATTCGATTGAATTTATTTGAATTTTGTTAGCTGTTAACTGTTAAGTAAAGATAGAAAGTATGCAGTTCGGCAGTACTAAAACGGAAATTTCTTAAGAATCGAGCAGATACGATCGTCTTGATAAAGAATTAATCATTTAAAACCAAATTTTTGAAGGAAAAAATTGTTGAATTCGGTCTCGCCAATAAAGATCGGAATACATTTAGGGTTAGGCGCGCACAGTGGTGCGAGAAAGTGATGTAATGTGAGAAGCGTTTGCTTTCGATAAAACTGTTTATACCTATATAGTCTTGTGAATACGCGCACAGCATCGAATATTGCTTCACTGTGCGGTCGTACAGTAGCTTTCTCGCATCACTGTGCGCCTTAGAGTCGAGTTGTTTCAATTTAAAACATGATAAATAAATTTTAAGAACTGTTGCAGTTTTAACAATAATGCGTCTCGGTAAGATACGATAGGTCATCGGCCCTTTTCTATGAGTAACCCTGGTAACCACTTAAACTAACCTACACTCCCATCAACAGGAATATGTACACAGTACATTCTTTACGTATTTTTTTCATTTAATAGTAAGATACATGTATTATATGGGCCTTTCGTCATCGATGTCAATGTTCTTTTTATCCCTAAGACGCATTTAAATCCACTTATTGTAAGTTCTTCGTTTTTTGTACACATACGCTTCTTTCCAAGCTACGCGCTTTCAGAGGTTTGCTGATGAAATGAACTTACCTACTTACCACCCCCTTGGTTAATGCAACATAACTTACCCAAAAAGGTTATACACACGCACATTGATATAACGCCGGAGTAAGAGCTAAATCCTTGTCACGTATAAATTCAAATTAGGTGTACCTGCCACAGCAGCAAACACCACAGGTCCTGGCATTCAACCCACTTTTCCTCCTACGCATACGTATGTATGTGGTCGTGTAGAATCAACAACACCAGCAGCGATGCGGCTGTTTCTAATGTATTCACGCCTCTAAGAATGGACTTAAATATTCATCTGTACCGAGGAAACAAAAAAAAAATCCGTACTCACATATACATATTTGTGAAGGAGTGGAAATACGCACGCACAGGATATTCGTAAATAAAACGATGTTATCCTTAGAAGTTAATAAACTGTAACTCGGCAATGGTGTTTGCTGTTCAAGCTTGCGTTGACAGTATGTGACGCATTAAAATCCTCTCGGAAAATCCTTCTAGCTACAATTATCCCTGAGTAACTCGCAGACTTTCGTGTCATTCCAGCTCCTTCATTTTCCACTTTCGCTTTTTCGCTTTGATTTGGTAGTGCCCCGTACATATTTTGTTTGATTTTTTTTTTTTTGCTTTCTCTTGGTTGGTTTATTTTTCTTATAGCTTTGTTGCCTGTCGTTCCCATAGATGTTGAGAACATAAAGGATATGCCGATGTCGACATGAAGTGGATGCTGTGTGATGTGGTTATGTGCTGTTTGTTGTGTGTGCGCACAAGGACTATAGTTGGCGGGTGGTAATCATCAACCTTGGATTAAGTGGTTTATTTGGGTTAAGTATTTGGCTTTTGGCGGAGATTGACGCAAAATGTGTTTGCATGCACCGTCACCTGTTATCCAAGTAAACTGTTTATTAAGCGACTTGAAGGCTTTCGATCAGTTATTGTTGACTAACGGTATTTACCCTTACGCCTATTCCACAAGTTCTCTTAATCCAGTCCATTAAATTTGAATGCAGGTTGCCTAATTGCTTCTGTAATCGGCTGACTTGACGTAATGATGTGCCTTTCGTGGTTTAAAAGAGAGTTCTAAGAGTTTGCTTCACTTTTATGCTGTGGCAATGTGGTTTGAAACAATGAAGGTATGGCATAAACAACAAAAACTCCAATAAGTCTACATCATCATAATCAAGCATATTTGCCTTAAATGGAAAGTATTGCATGAATTTGAAAGTACATACATACGTCCGAGGTGGTAGCTTATGGTAGGCCTATTGTTAAAGGGTTGGGTACGATATCCCACATTTTATAATCCCGAGTTTAAAATCCCACTTTTTCTTATCCTGTTTTTCATAATCCCGCTTTTTTATTTTATTTCAAAAAATCCGCGCGCGCGAATTGTTACCATTGTTTCAAAAATTAAAAATGGTACAGTGGGTGGTAAGTGACGCGCTGCGCGCTGTTAATTTAATAAACTCCACTTTCCGGGGGGTTAAGCCGCTCACACGACTTCGTCGCTCCACTAAGGGTACGTCAACAACTGTCAGGCCGGCGCCTAAAACTATAGTCTATTCTCATGTTGCCTTGAAATAATGCAAAAAGTCATTTCCGTTATCGTAAAATTTTTTAATTATTTTCACAGTTAAATAAAGTGACTCTATAAATCTCGAAAGTAAATTTTTTCTCTAGATTATTTTATAGATAAGGTTTTTCGAGATTTTCGTACTTTCTAGATTTGTGTCTCATTTGTTCGTTCTTGATTTTAGCCGTTCTAGATAACGTCAAGTGGGGTTCTGAGAAACGGGCAAAGTGGTATCAAGCGGGATTTTAAAAAGCGGGATTATAATATCGCCACCACTATGCAGATGGAGGGCAATGCTGCGGTTCATGGGTATTTTACCATCTTCTGATACGTACACAACAGCAACTTCATTCGATGTTGGGGTATTGTAGCATCCACATTTTGAGTATCGAAGATCATCGTGACTTTTCGTATTTGGCTTTGATTTTGCGAATTATGACTTTCTGATCCAGCGATGTTCTTTATCTTTTTACATTATTGCTTAAATAGATTACACTCTTCCAATAAGTTTGCCAGTTCATTCATGACTGTTAGCGAGGTTAGCAATTCTCTCTTGTACTGCATCAGCAGAATCTAAAAAATACAGTGCACCATAGCAAGGATTATTATGGTGCACGAAACATACAAAAGCAAAATGTATACGGCAGAGATGAAAATGTTACGGATGTCGGTCGGAGTTATAATGCTAGACAAAATAAGAAACACGCGTATACGGGGAAGCCTATACATAAAGAAATCGATCGCCAAAAAGCTCGAAGCTGACCGACTAAGTTGATACTGCTGTGTGCGTAGGAGACCTGCGGACAACCCTGTAAAAATGGCATTGACGACTCACGTTCCGGCAAAAGCACTAAAAAGGAACCGAAAGAAAAACAATTGGATTACTCAATTACAGAAAAAGCTACCACTCCTCGGCCTGAGAAATTAAGTAATCCGAAACCGATAAATCCTGCAGGCGAATACTCAGGTCCACAAACTTAGCTAACTCCATGAGCGGTGCAGTAGCAAGGCAGTAAAAATGGGAGAACTATATATGTATGTTGCATTAAATGTATCTGTACGCGCTATGTATGTAATTCAAAAGCTATAAACGCAAAAGAAGAAGAAGATAAATGCATATATGTATGCATATAAAATACAGTCGCTCATACTCATACTCAGTGCAGTACTGTTTACAATTTTAATTTTGACAATTTTAATTTTGATAAAGTGAATAAAAAAGGCAATTAGGCATGTGTTAGAAAGAAGAGCAATATGGGATATGGACGTGGAAGGTTGGTGTTGGTCTCACTGTCAATCTTGTGAGCGATTGATCGCTACGTTATTAAATTTAACGCGTACGTGTTAACAGAATAAGCGTAACTACTAAGTCAAGTAAAGTAAAATCAAACACGGAGTACAACAACAAAAAATTACTGGCAATCACTTTAGCTTTTATCTTCAGTGAAAAGTGAGCAGAGATGAATATCTTGTAACACTCACTTTCAGATGGCGCTGAAAGAGTTTTAGAGTCTGGTAGCCCTCCGTAAATTGACATTTCTTGTATTTCGTTGAAAAAAAATGTACGGGGAGAAGAAATAAAAATATAATTAACAGGATAAATATTTTTTGTTTGTTTATAAAATACATGTTTCGTTTTTGGGGTGAAGAAAAATTTAAATTTTTTGTACAGCGCGAATATTTTGACAACTAATGTCAGGCTGATATGTAGCGAGCACATACACTAATCTTCAAATATCAGAAAAGATACTAAGCCAGATTGACTGAGGATCGTTTTGGTGAGGACCTTTCACTTAGCTTTGCACAATTCTTACTAAAACACGCCTATAGTATGATTATTGAGATAGAACCTGGAAGTCTTGGTAAATATTTTTTGTATTTGCTAGTGTTACAGCACAATAATTCTAATTAGGTTATTTTGAAATACCGCTCATCCCTACCTGCCTTCCTTGTACCTTTGAGACAGGGTTTCCTAGCCTAGGGTATCTGTCTCTTTTTTTCCTAAGCTTATCTTGTGGTAAACGATTGCACGGTAAAAACGCAGTTGCCTAGGTGCAAAGCTATTACGCTTGTTACAAACTACAGCAATGTCTTGTTTGTGTAGAAAATAAGAAAATAGGAAAAGACGAACATTGGTTTTACATTGAAAATTGCAAAGTTACAGAGAAAATTAACATAGTTCATAAGAAATAATGCAGAACAAATTCAAACACTCTCCAAAACAGAACATATACACATACATCTGAACATAAATCATGGATACCCCTACTTTTAATAAAATTTTACAGACTTTTGGAACATTATACCATTGGTGTTGGCTTTGAGTTTCAAAGCATATTTTCAAGAATACTATTGAAGAAGTCTCATGACAGTCTTCTTCCTGAAATCCTTATTTTAACATCAAGGACTCCATAGGGATGCCAAAACTAGTATGTACCTACTGTGTAGATCATCTCGATAAATACTATCACATGATATTTTGAAAGAAACATTTAAGAATTTATTTGACAGATAAATATTTTGTAGTACATAGCATTTATGACGCTAAGGAGTTAAAAGTTATGAATTCGACTTCGCCATTGCACAGAATTTTCTGCATTTGAACTGTGTTGTTCTACTTTTGAACAGGTTCTATACAATTTGGAACACCCCTAAACAGGTTCTTAATAACCTGAAACAGCCTCCGTTCTGCTTTTGAGCAGATTCTGTACAGCTAGGAAGAGGTTATGTACAGCTTTAAATATCCCCTGCACTGTTTTTCTATGGCCCCCATTGTGCCCTCATTTACCACTAAGCCCATATCGGCAGCTCCCATTTTAATACTAGATAACGCAACAGTGACAGCCCGCTGTGTTCTGTCAATAATGTCAAGTTGGCGTACGCTAGTAGTAGCACAGACTGTTGAAAGATTGTGCCTCCAATGTCGGTTTGTGAGTTTGGTACAATCTTTCTAGTATGAGGTCAAAGAAGTCGCATGACAGCGCATTACTTCGTCTAAATCGTTTGACATCAAAGGTTTCAGTCAGTTCGGAACCGACCTTGATGAATTAGCGAACGGCCTCCACCGTCATCCTGCACAGACGACGAACTTGTCAAATTTATACATTGCTCTGTACAGCCGGTCTATATAAATGCTGTTATATAGGGCCTTAAAATCGATAAAACGATGATAGGACTTTTCCCCAGAATCTGTCGATGTGTGAAAATTTGATTAATTGCGAACTTTCCGGGCTTGAAACAACACTGATGGCGAATGCCGATTATTATAAGAAGTTCGCTCGCATGTCGAAGCTCAAGACTAAGTCTGGCGCGTATAACAAATCCGCATTCGTATAAGCACCTTTTTTGCTCTCTGTAGCAATAACCGTAGTAGATGTCACAGTTTTTCATCCTCTTTTTCTCGGCCCATCTCATCGCACTTCATTGATGGCTGTAATATACATATGTTTTGCAGTTAATTGTTCTTCTTCTGTTAATCGTCCAAACCTATGTACGTGTGGAATCAAAGGTCGTTGTCCTTGTTTCGTTTGCTAGGGTCGCCAACACTAGAGTCATCCATATCAGAGGTTATTGGTTGCCCTTAACTATATTTTTACATGGTGGGGAAGTTACTCCGACGGCACAACCCCCAACCTAAGTCGAGAGGCCGGTAATCCGAAGTCAGTAAGGGTTCTTCTGCAACCATCTCTTTTTCAAGACAGTGCGCCAGTCTTGAATGTTTCTTAGTGACCTGAGCTCCAAATATGTTGGAGTAGCTCAAATAATGCTTCCGGTAGTCTTGCTGTAAGTGTCACCGTTGGTTCCATCGAGGGCATTCCTCCACTGCGCATTCACCTCATGATGACCTCTTTTTAGATATTTGAGCTGTAAGATTGCAGGTACGTGTGTGCTGAGTTTCACCTGGCTAAGCTTCCGCTGGTCCGAGTGTTCAGTTCCACACCTACAGTCAGACAGTACCATACAATCATAGGTACCCAGCAGGCACCACATGGAGGTAATGATGCCTTTTTGCCCACAACTTTTAAATGTATCCACAAAAAAATGCTTCTTAAATTTAGCCGAAACTGTTAAAGGTTTTTTTTTTGTTTTGTTTACATCAAAAATATAAAATGTCAACTAAAGTAGATATCAGTACACTCCTTCCGCTATCAATATTCGTGATGCTACTCATGTGGAAGTTGATATGATAATTTTGATCGTTTCTGTACGCTTGAAACTCCAACTGTTACATAAATACATGAGGGCTCCTTTGCGTCTATACGCCATTAAATGATAAACGAATTTATCCTGCAAAATGTGTGAACAGCACGTATTTTCATGGCGCACGTTAAACTGTGCAATGACGCTCCTCTGAAAAAAGGGGATAAAATGCCAAATAGTTCTAATATCACTACCAGCAGACGAAAATTTCTTAGGTTTTTTCTTTGAATTGTATTAGGTTCAATGATCTCAACGGAATCTTTGAGCAAAGAACACATAAAATCTTTTCATATAAGTATGTATTGTATATGTAGGTACTTGTCTCTTCATATTTCGATATTAAATCGTCTTGTTTCCCGAATATATTTGATATTTATCTAAAATCTAAAGATGAAACACATATTTTACGAGCATATTGCTATAAGAAAAATGGAATAAGATTCAAAACGATTTTGAGTTTTGTCGTTTTTTTTATATGAAAAGAAAAACAAAAAAAATATTAATAAAATCATAATAATAAAATCGTTCCTGTGCGCATTCAACACAAAAGAAATCGGTGTGATAAAAAACTGCGAGAAAGTCAAATCGGTGGGGTGTAAGGAATTATGTTGACTTTCGCGAGGATGTGGAGGATGTTTTAACACTTTACGTCCTTCAAATGAAATCATACGTAATCCATTCCTTTTTAAGTAGAGCTGTGTTCTTTAACTTTGAAATACTTTGTGATGGAGTGAAATGAATGGATGTAAATGAAGAATTTAGGTGGCGAGTTTTCGGCAGACACCGACTGTGCAAAAATTGGATTTGACTAGTAGTACAATGGATAGGTTTGTAACTCTTCGTGGGGGTCCGCAGTAACTATAAGTATGTAAATTAAATAATTATAGATTGCTTTAATTTAAATATAAACTTTATTTATTTAAAATTGGGCAGAGTCTACCCTTACATGACAAACTTAGAACTACCATACAGAAAAACTTATTCTACCTTAAATACTTATTTTTGCCATGTTGCCTGTGCCATGTTCCCACAGGTGCACTCGGATTTCCCTGTGCCGTGCGTGATGGAATGTGGGGTGTCAGATGAGCTCCAGACGGTGTGTCAGCATCAAGATCTGGAGCGAGTGCAAGTGGAAGTATCGGGTGCAGAAAAATGTTGCGCGTGCAGGTGTAGTGTTTTATGGGGAAAATCTGCTGGGGGTTTGCGCACATAAGGTATGCTCTAAAGGTATGCTCTAATTTGAACATAGACTAGTACTCTAGGCACGAACAGTGGTATACAAAGTGATATACATGTGAGTTCGAAACAGCTACTATGTCACGGAAAATGACCACATGTTGAAAACTTTTCTCTATCATACCCGGACAAAGATTGATTATCGGAATGTCCCTAAATGTCACTCAAATTCTTCAACTGCAACATTAATTCATGTGGAACCTATTTACATACATACATATTCATATTCAAGCATTTCAAGTTATTTCATAATTTACATTAGATCGATGTTCTTCATCTGTCTAAAACGTTGAAATTTTGGCTTAGCCAGCGCCTTTGTAAATGTATATGTGTGTCTGTGATATGTAGATCGAATAGCGATTCGTTGTATTTTTCCGTCATAAAGTAAAAGCGGACATCAATATGCTTCGTCCTTCGGTGAAACTCTGGGTTCTTGATGAGTTTAATGGCCCTTAATTGTCGACGTGGAGTGATGAATGGATATTTATATCAGGACAAAGTTCATTAAGCAATGTTTTCAACCAGGTAAGTTCTTGGAATGCTTCTGAAGCTGCAACATATGTATTCTGCTTCTGTTGTTGAAAGACTTACGTATTTTTGCCTTTGCGATGACTATGAAATTGGGATTTTTCCCAATAGGATTGTCGGTCGACGAGTACCAGTCAGCGTCACTGAAAGCATTAAGAACAAAATTAATGTTGTTACTAAAGCAAATACCAAAAGTCCTTGTGGCCTGAATGTATTTAAAAATTCGTTTTACTGCAAGTATGTGCTCTATGGGTTATCTAAATGACGAGAGATGACGCCAACCGCATGAGCAGTGTCTGCTCTCGTAGCTATAGTTAAATACTGGGGACTTAAAAAAGCCTCTCTAAAAGGAAACGAGGAACATAAACCTGCTGCTGTAGAATTTCGATTGCTCCCACTACTACTTGGCTCCTTTAGTGTACTAGCCTAGCGACACTCCTTCATATTAAATCTTTCTAAGAGTCTTTCAGCATGACCCAGCTGATTTACATGGATTGACCCATCCTCTTTGCGACGAATCTCAAGACCAAGGTAAAAGTTGACCTTACTTAACTTTACTTGAAAACACTCAACAACTTGGACAGTTTTAAATTCCAGTATCTCGACGATTGCTTCAAGCCATAAAGGGTATTTTGTAGGCGACAAACGCGCCCAGTACCATCATCATAGCCATGCGGTTGTGACACATAAATCTCTTCAGAGAGAACCCCATTCAGGAACGCAGTTTTTACATCAAACTGTTTCAAAACTAAACCCTCTGCAGCAGCAATCGCAATAATTGTCCTAATAGAACAGAACTTGGCAACAGGACTAAATGTTTCAACATAATCAATACTTGTAATCTTATTATTGCTGCTTTGGCCTCTTAGTTCCTTATGAGCTCTAGATTGCAGAGACTTCAAAAATTAAAAACAAGCTTATCATTGCATTGAATATTAGAAATTAATAAGGAAATTGAAAAAATACCCACACATCGGAGGAATTTCCTAGGTAAAATCAACGATTACGTCCACAGTTCAATGTGAGACTTGGTGAACATCTTATAAGACTGTAGTAGCTCGCCTTTTCTTTCCATGGGGTCCAGAGGCCTATTCCTCCAAGTTGAATTCTACCTGGGGTTGATTATCCCACAAAATCATATGCACGTGCTAATTTTTGTGTTTGTGTTATGGAAAACTATAGAAGCATTATAAATATTTAGCTCCCTTACTCTGCAGCTACTACGCTTCTCAACACATCTCTCTAAGAACCCAGAATACATTTTTAATTTGACTTCCAAATATCTGTCCTTCAGGAAATAAATTTCGTATAAACACGAAAATTTCACTTCAATTTGGTGTATGTGCTTTTTTCTCAGCTTTTTTGAAGTGATTTCCATGTCCTATGCTTCTAATTTTATATCAGCCGTTAACCTTCAGCCCCATGGCCTCACCCCACTTGCAACAGCACGCATTTTATTCCCATAAAAATGAAAATTGTATGATATTTTGCCTCTGTCGCTTCTATGTATTCCCCGGTATGTCTGTATATACAAACGAATATTATGCTTTTGTTCACAGTTGCGAATTTCCATACAAATAGCCACCTGAATGAAATACAGAAACTTACTGTCAGAAAGACATCCTTTTGCTGAACCCCCTTGGAGGGCGAAAAACATGCATATTCCTACTTTACCATGTGCATATTTTTGAATTTCTCCTATGAAAATTCGAAAAAGAAGTGAAAGAAATCTGCACTAGAGATGGAAACTGGAAGCACTTATGCTTAAGTGTTCCATAAAAAGTACAAATAAATAAGCAGGGGATTCTACTTGAAATCCTTGGAAGGGAAAAAACTTTTTACTTTTACGGTATTCCTTTAAAGATTTTTCTGGCGTCCCGTCGTCTTGGTGTCGTGAGAGGTAATATAGAAATCTAGAAATATTTTTATTTCTCTTGAAAAACCGCAATCTGTGGTTGTTGGAGTAGGTGCTTAAGTGTAGTATGTGTTCTTAGGATATTTAAGAGATTTTATTGTATTGAATTATATCATATTCCAGGTATCAATAAATTATTTACAAAGAAAGAATACAAATACTTGGGGCAAAGGACCGTATGTGGTCCAGGGCCTAGCTTCTCGCGACCATTCGTGTTGTGCGTGTTATATTTTTTCACATAAATGGAAGGGACCTACAACTTAGAGCCATATCCGAAAGGCAAATTGAGAAGCACTCGCATATCGGACGTTTGTCAGATATTTGCGAGAGGTGGGACTGTGAAAAGAACTTTTTTTTGTGTTTTCTGGGTTTCGTACGTTGAACCTCCCGCTCTGTAATCCAACTCACTAACCACTTGAGCCACGGCGGCCTACCAATAAATTATTTGGCTTTTAAAGTATGTATAACTGAAGGAATGTCGCTTTTGATTAGGTAAGTATCTATTGGTATCAATTTATGTATTTAAGGACTTTTCAACTATTTTACTATAACTATTTGTATCTATCTTTATCCCGATCACATTACATAGCAGCTAAAGAATACAAGCAACAGTTTGCTGTGCATAGGTATGCAGTATTATTCAATTCAATGTTTGGTGATGTTCTTATCAACCATGCAGAGCTCTGTTACACTGTCGAATAAGCGGTCTGGCATCCGCGATAGTTTTGCATTTAAAGTAGAAGTTCGGTCTTCCTAGTCTCGAACGTGGGGACTGAGGTTCGAAGATCTTCTTGGCTAGTTGTTGTCCATGCGATCTATGTGGCCAAGCCAATCTAGTCGACGTACCTTGGTATTTTGGACAAAATCGACAACTTAATAAATCTTGTTGGCGGTTGTATCTTTTCAGGACCTTAAATTCGAAGAAGAATTTCTCGCATCAAAAGACCCAATATAATGCCCAGCAGAACTCGTGGAAGTAACATTCGAGTAAGGAGTTGTGACATAATTTGGTTAGCCAAATCAAAGTAGCACAAGTTCCAATTCGACAGTCTTCTTCGAATCTCAACTAAAGCTTTCTTTTTGCGCTTTAGGCTACGAGCATACACGACTTGTAAACCCAAATACTCGGTACCAGGAATATGTCCTCTTATTCGTTTTAAATCTAATGTCGGGCATTACTCCTAAATTTAAACTGCTCCCTTGGTTCTCAGAGCCTGAATGTTGACTCGAATATTCGTATATTCAAGAATGTTTTGCATGATGTCTCATAAGAGAGGGCCTAGAACTGAGCCTTGTGGGACTCCTGTAATGACTTTGTAGTGCCTTACCTCCTCATCGGTTTGGTATCTCAACTATGTTTGTGAAGTAGTTTATAGCTATCCTCAAGAGATAGATTGATCCATTCTGATCAACGAACTCCTTATAAACGACCGATATGCCGAGTTAAAGACGTTTTTGATGTCCAGTCATATTTTTCCTTGGATCGCTTTAGCTGCTGTGTGGACTGCCACCTTTATGGCATCAACGGTAGAACGCATTTAAGTGAATCCGAACTGATGTTCTTGTAGTGCTCCTTACTCCTCTGCTACAGTTTAAGGAAAGTATCGCGTAGACATATTGGGCGATATGACGATAGTAGGGAAATTTACGTTGCTAAGAATGTAGGTTGTTTGGTTTGGGCAAGTCTGCTCTATGAAAATTAAAGCTAAAGGATTATTCATAGGAAGTAGTTTTACGACCATTAATGCATGCAGAAAACTTGTCAGAAATCGCAAGATATGAAATTATAATAAATTCAGAACTTCTGTTAGTCTGAATTTTTATTAAACCAGAACTTGCGAAACATTTCTGATTTGTTATGAATTGAATACTTCCAAATCATCCATTGAATCCATATATTTCTTTTGGTATCTTTAAATGTGGTAATGTAAGCTTTATACATAAGACTATATTTAGAATTACCACATCCATTTTTTATATACATTTATATACATATACTATCCTTTCCATCCCCATCTGACTTTATAAATTTGAGAATCCTATAAACACATTGAAGCAACAAAATGAAAAGTGAAAAAATTATTCAAAAGACAAAAATCTATTCCAAAGGAAACACTCTGTGCCTAGCAGAATAGTGGTAGGCTTAACCTACACTAAATTGTCACAGATGTATTACAAATGCAATGAATCGGAAAAAGGAAGCACAAAGCTCAAAGAAATACAAAATCAAATCTATTTTATGTTCTATGTTCTTCTTATTGTCCTTCTTTCATTCATCCCCCAAATGATTACACATATGTATCTACACTGCTATCATTCGATATTTAGTTGACATAATTCTCATAGCCAAGAACAAAATTCAATCAGTGTTAGTACGTACAATAACAAAAGGATACAAATCAAAATTAGAGAAAGAAAAGGAAAACGGAAAAGGTGAAAGGTAAGAAGCAGATTATTTGATTTCCATCTACTTATTGGATCCTGACAGCTTGAGTTTCTTATTTCCAAGCATGTTGTGGACGTCAAATGGAACTTTCTCAGCGTTGAAGGTATGAAATGTGTGTGCTTGAGTATAAATTTGTAAGAATTCAAGTTATGATTTGATGAAGGTGAATGCAATTTAATGAGGCGACTCTTGAAATGAAACAATATGGGCATCCGCAGCAATAGAAAAGCCCGTGAGACTAAATTTTATTTTTAACGTTTACGGTAAGGTTCCAGGACAGGAAAGACCACAATCGATCAAATTAAACTCCGGCAGATCCTGGAGAGAACCCAGGATGTCCAAATCCTGGACCACCCACCACCTTTTTACCGATTTCAAAGCCGCACATGGCGAGATTTATATAACCGAGCTATACAGAGCCGTGTCTAGTTTTGGTATCCCTGCCAAACTCATCTGCCTGTGCGAGGTTACGATGGAGAACACTCGCTGCTCCATCAAGGTAAATAATGATCTGAACGAGACTTTTCGATTTTGAGATCGAACTCGGTTAGCTCTTCATAAAATTCTCCCTTAACAGGGTCTTAAGCCATGTCGGTTGAAGCTTTAAGACATATTAGACTGATGTTACAGAAAATGAATTTTATGCCGATCACAGCCAGGCGATCCGTTAATGCGTTAAATGGGGAGAGCGGGATGACTTTCCAGACTATGTGTGTATGTTCATATGTATGTAAACTACTCAAAACAAAATAGGGCCCACTAAGTTTTTTGGCTTTCATTTGAAAAAAAATTAGTGATTATATTTTTTTTTGTTATTATGTTTTAGCTTAGTATTAAGAAATTGCGTATACACATAATCAATATGGAAAAAATTTTTTATTTAAATTACAAACAAAAAAACAAAATATGGGAGAATTTACGAAAAATAAAGAAAAATAAAACTTTACATATCACTATTTTTTTTCATGATTTGTTGTTGATTTATTTATTTTGTTTGAGTATGCGCTCCCAACAGGCTTTTAACGCGTTTATCAGCTCCTGTTTAGTGTTGACATGGATGTGGTTTTCTTTGAGGCTTCTTTTTAATTGGTCCCATAAATGCTCATAAATCAATAGATCACGCATGTGAATTTTCTTCTTATCGAATTATTTTTCCTTTCGAAGGAGCCCAATCTCCCCTTTCCGGCTCATCGTTCAGCACACGGCGCAATACAGTACGACTGGCAGGATTAATGTCTGTAGAGATTTAATTTCGCCTTTTGTGCTACCACAGCACACCACTCGTCAGTTTTACTTATTTAAGTTACTCACGTAAGTGACTTCTAGAAAAGTTACTAGTGTACAAAACGCTGTAGGCTAATTGCAATAAATTTGACCTACTTCCTAGTAAGCCGTAAGTTGGGAAAAATCTTGAACTGTAAAAACATGTTCTCACTCTCTTACAGAATTCTTACAGCTTATTAAATTATCATTAATTAGTTTTGTACGGGAAGCAGAATTTTTGTGTGTGCGTTGTACGAGTATTTTCGACAAAGCCTCTCTGTGGTTTTCTTTCGAGTGATAATGGTTTCTAGAATTTGGATGCAATCGGGAACTTTTAAAATTAATTAATTGTATAAATAAAATAGTTTCTACGCCTCTAGCAAAACTGGGAGCAAAAAGTGGGAGCTTCATCAAAAATAAGTTCCCTGGATATATACGACCATGGTACGTCTGCTTGCTCATCTGAGTCCAAAGAACGGCTGAAGGAGGAGCCACAGGAGTCCTACGGCCATGTCCGATCGATGCACTTAATAGAATTCTTTACATTTTACCGCTTGGTCCAGATATTACAGCACATGTATCGTGTAGTGCAATACGATGGCTGTTGGTCCGCGAGACCCTACGGACATACCAAAAAATACGAATACAAATACTTGGCACAACAGACCGTATGTGGTCCAGGACCTAGCTCTTCGCAACTATTCGCGTTGTGTGTGTTGTATTTTTTCACACAAATGGACATAACAACATTTTTTATTCACGTACGAGACCAAATTCCACTGACTACATAGGGCCATCTGTAGGATCCCTATCCAGATCAGAATGGGAAGCAGATACAGTTACGAAAGAGTTCGAAGTATCCAGAAGATGGTTCTAAAATGGACTGTACAGTAGGTGCAGATGTCTTCTCAATAGAACCTAACCAAATCCTTCCGCCTCCTCAATTTATCCAGCGTCTTACAAGCAGAAGTCCTGGAAATTAGTGAAGCATGTAAGTAACTTATGAACAAATCGATGCCCAAACAAAACATAACTACCTACGTCGGCATTCAGACCGAAATTAAGGCATTCGACTCAATCGCGGCTACCCTCTGGGTTCCCCGCCATAGGAAAATAGAGGGAAATAAAAGAGTCGACGAACTTTCTTCCTTTTTATTCCTTAAAATCTTTAATATAAGAGCAGCAGCGACATGCTTCAGACGCCAAACTTTTGTCACAATGAACATACATTTTTTACTGTAAGTCTATCTATAGTGTACCTGTAAATCACATCTGTAATATTAACGTAAGACGAAAGTACAACCTAGGCCAGTTGTTTAGTTAGCTGTTACAGAAGTAACAGCTACTTTGTAGGGTGATTATACGTCGAATCTGCGCTAAGGTGTCGTTCTTTGAGTTGCCTTTACTCCGAGGTGGCGACATTTTGTCCTAAGCGGTAGACAGATTTTGGTTTATTTGGCAAATATTTGGTTTTATCCTCGTTAACCTTCAAACCCAGATTTCTAATCTTTGTTTAGATTGCCGCGGAACCCTGTAGACCGGCTCGCTAGGAGCGAGTGATTTATTGATGAAGATTAACGTGGTTTTATTTTTGAATGAAATGGACTGTATTTCGTAGACTCCGAGGTCAATAGGCATCGTGGATCGGTAGTTAGTGCTTGGGGCTTCTGAGCAGGAGGTTTTCAAAAAAACACCACAGAGTTTTTCCACGGCTCCACTTCTCGTGAAAGACTGACAAATGTCCAAAAACAGTCATGAGAAAGCTTCTCAATGAAAAAAAAGCCTTTTGGGATATGGCTTTAAGCTGTAGGTCCCTTCATTTTGGTGAAAACTATAACAAGCACAACACGAATGGTAGCTAAAAGCTAGGTCTTGGACCTCATACGGTTTGTACCTCCAAAAATTGTACCTAAGGGCATTCCCTTTTTTATACCAAAGTGGTTTGTCTTTAGTTTGATAACTTAGTGCACCCTGAAGAGCGTCGCTCCAAACTAAACCACCAAATCACATAAAGCTTGATTGGCTTTCCATTTTGTGACTGTTGAACCTGTAACTGATATCCATTCATTTACCCGAAATATCATCTAAGTTATTGATTGAGCGTGATAGTGCCCCGTGCATCATTTTGAGCAGAATTCTACAAGCGAAATAAATTAACAAATCAATTATTCCTCCCTCAAATTGCCCAAAAAAACCACTTCGTCTGAACTCAAAATACCAGAACGCTTTTACTATAATTAACCGCGGTTATTTCCGCCCACGCTAACAAATCATCCTAGACAAATTGTAGTACAATAAATTAAAAGTGTCAAATAATGTCTAACGACTTTATTTCCATGCAAGGAAAACTCATAAGTATAGTTAACGTCTCTATGTTAGAATGCTAATTCCACGTTCTTACCAGCAGCCAACAACTCTCAACACAGCTTTCTTGCCGCCATTTACTTCAAAATTAATCTTTTGCAAGCGCGCCGCAAGAGCAAAAAAAAAGAAGACAAGGACCTTATGAATAAAGCCGAAGACGAAATGGGAAATACCTCTATGCATATCCGCAAGAAAGTCAGAAAAACAAGAACGACCAACTTTGTGCTGTGTCAACGTAAATCATCGCCTTCGACCGGGCTTTTCTTTAGTACTCATACAAAATTTTCCCTTTAGAACCTGAGCGAACCTTTCAGAAGTGCGTGACTGCATGCAGTAGTCGCAATTGCGCGTGCTAACCATGTTCGTCTATATGTTTATATTACATAGTACATACATATGTAGGTATGTGCACCAGAAAATAATCCAGTTAACCGGTACGTGTGCCATAGGACAACCGCGTAAACAAACACGTAATAAATCCCTCCGAATGTTGAACGCTTTGCTCCCAACGTGAAGTGAAATCATAAATTTTGAAAAACTGACAAACTTTTCACTTTACATCGAAACCTAAAGCCGCATGTCGTACGCGACAAAGCAAAATAGTACAAAAAAAAAAAAAAACAGGCTAAGTAGGGTACACAAAGGAGGTAGTGCCTTGTTTTTATCTTTGTATTTCTCTTCTTCGTGTATTCTTTACCTGCAATCAACCGCAGCAGCAGCAGGGGGCGGTAGAACCATAAGCCGATGCAAAGGCGGAAGGAAGTTCTCGCTTAAGAACAAGTCATCAGCCCCCTCTAAACACTCGTTAATGTTCGGCGTGAACATGCGAAGTGTATTACCTTAACATGGGTTATGTAATATATACATACATATGTGCACAGAAAGCATACAATGGAGGTCTTTCAGGTTCCTCGTAATGTATGAAAATTATGTGCTATAAATCTTAACCCTTGTTTGCCACCCAGAAACGGTCTTTTATTAAAACGTTCGAGGCAAACAAAACAAAAACCAATGGAAATCCCTTTTGAACTTTCCACGTGATATTTAGGGGCGGCGTCGTGTGACAAAAACGTGAATTCGCTCTAAATGAGCATGATGGTTGTTGTTTTATCTTTTTTTTTTTTCCTTTTGCGAAAATATTAATTTTTTTTGACAAAGTATTTTGTGGGGGATTTCAATTTCAAAAGACGCATTTATGTAAGCGTATTAAGCTGTATTTGAAATATTTGAAAATAATATTGTTTTCCAAACCGTTTGCCAACATACATACATACATACTTATGTACATAGGTTTGGTTAGATTGAACTCTAGTGTGAAAGCATTCTATGCAGCACACTTAGGCCAGTATAGGCCTAATGGTCCGTCAGAAGCTAATGTGTCATATCTCGCAGCTTATGGCCGTCATTGGACGAAAATAGAACCAAAAACCTATTGGCGATTAATAAAAAAGAAACTCATATCTTGATAGGTGCACTGCCTAAATGGCTGCCAGGCTCGGCAGCAACTCACCCGACCACTGCAGGAGCTGTCGAGATATAGAGGAAATAGAGACTATCAAGCACCTTTTATGTGATTGCCGAAACCTTCAAAACCGCCGCCTCCGCCATATGGGAAACAGGCTCTTTGACGAACTTGGGAATCTCATACATGTTCCACTCAGGAACATGTTATTCTTCATAAAGAGCGCGGGCTGGTTTACAAAAGAACCACCCGAAAGATAATAAGGTATTTACAGGGTTTACATGTTCCACTCATCAAAAGGAAAACACAATGGACCGCAATGACCCCCGTGATATATGCACTTAGGTGCACTTCCCTCTACCTTAACCTAACCTAATGGGTTGTTTGCCAATGGTGCAGTGTCCAATGATGATATAGTACATATATCTATTATTGTGCTAATAATCAGCCTTTTAAGACAAATCGAGCTCTTGCTATCCAGCCAAATCTGTTTAGTGATGAGACACTTGGTGCCATCTGCCCATTTAAGGGGAGATGATGGCATTTTGCTTAAGAAACAGTTTACATAAAACAATATGCATGCAGATATTCCTCTTTTTCATTACAATGGATAACATTTTACTATGCCTCGTAATTTCGTAGGCCATACTCATGCAGTTGCTTAGAATGTCTCTATGACCTGGCATCCAAATAATGTAAATTTTGAATTGCTCAACCACTCAACTGAGTTGAAGTTGAAATTCTCCAGGGATTTATTCGCGGTTTGATTGCCTGCCGGTTAAAGTTGTGATATCCTGCGTAGACATGTATGTACATACATATCACAGTGTACTTTAGCGGAAGGAGATATTCATATTTCAGTATTTGGAGAAGATATCTGCACCCGCGCCGGCTCATGCTTTAGATCCATTTGTATAAAAGCAAAGCGACTCTTTTTTTATAGCCCGATATTCTCTGCTCGTTCTAGTCTGGAGGGAATGGAGGTTAAAAAGTTTTTGACGAATAAGATTTGTAGTAAGATATGTATAATCGGTGTATTGCGGTAGGAGCTCTAGAACATTGAGAATAGTGAAGTGGTCGGTACTAAGATCGGACCACTGTCACATACCAGTACTAACTTCTATTCGTTTGCTGTAGATATCCAGAGGTAGCATGTGGAGTAGTATACGTATATAGCGAAGAAGTTGGAGTGCTTCTAAGAGCTCCACTTACATATGAATATACAAGCCGATCTATCTAAACGGCCGATACCTACATCTGCGATAGACGGCCTTATCCAAGGTTCCAAAAAGAGGAAAAGATAGGAGTGGCGGTTCTGTTAAAAGAGAACCCAACTAGCACTATGTGCCGTTTTAATACTATAACTAACGCAACTTGAATGTTGAGGCGTGTTGATGAGAAGTCTTTAAATCCAACCTGTGGAATTTAAGGAAGCTAGATTTGGCGACAACTGAATGCACTAGCAAGGACTTGGCGACAAGTAAAACGTCTGCGACTTACATATTTGTAATCAAGGAGATCTGGAAGCAAATAATTAACTGGTTGCACCAATTATTGCAAATTAGCATTTTGTAAATATTATTTTGACTTCGTCTGGTAAGCGCTTGCGACATCTAAAACGTTTTGGACTTTCATATTTGTATTCACGTTGTAATATACGATATTTGAGAGGAAATGAAGTTGCATTAATTTCTGAAAGTTGGCAATTTTTCAGCATTCTCGCCGCGTCTGGGTACTCTATTATTTACTAGTAGATTCAAATACTCGGAGTTACACCAAATATTCTTGGTTTGCATCACAACGGATTTTTTTTATACAGTTACATGCTTTAGCTACCGTGCGGGCTTTTGTTCTATTAAGTGAGTTGAAGAATGGTTTGTCTAGAGCTCGTTGTTTGTTCCAAGCAAATGACAAGCAGACTCATATATGTATGTACGTACATGTAGGCAGTATGTTTTATGTGGTGCATTTAGTCTGGACAGACATGGCTTTTATCGGTCAATGTCCCATAATTCTGTGGTCGCCATAATTCTAGCAATGTCTTTACGTCTTCTGTTTAGAAAGTCGTTTGTTTTTGCCTTGTTGTAGTAGTGTTTAAGTCTGATAAAAATAAGCCTTATTAAATGCACTGCAAGAAATTCTTATGAATACTGAGTGTCGTTGGAAAAGTGTAACCGCAATTTAAATAAGATATTTTTAAAGCTGAACTGGTTAACATAGTGAACTAAGCTATTTTGAGAGAGGTCGATGTACGGAAGACGCTTTGAATTATTTGGTCACCCATATAAAAACCATCCAAAGGGATAGCCATATGTGCTTTCCTTGGTACTAAGGGTACGTTTTACAATACCTGTTATGATTCTATCACTATTGCCATAAGACTCAGAGAAATCGATTATCCAACAACCAAATTGATAAGGACGATGCTCGACAACTGCATGGATAACATACTGGAAAGACTAAATATATTAAGCTTTAGTGCAATAGGCTCTATAGATGTTGATAATCAAGGGCAAATAGGAAGACCATGTGATTCAATTTCAATTTCAAAGAAAAGCAGTTTTTTCCCAAAGGTCACTTACTGGTTATATACCACGTTGCTTAGACCGATTCTAACTTACGCGTTCATTGTCCGTTGTATAAACTTAAGAAATTATGACGATCAATAAGTGTAAACGGAGACTAGCATGCCTTGGTATCACAAATGCAAACCTTACCTGACGTACGCCGGCTTTCGAGTTTATTATCATACATGTATTTGTCAAAAAATGGCAATCGGCAGTTCTATCATCCTCCGAAAGTGGAATGAACATACTGCATGTGATCAGGGTTGACCACTTTGCTTTAGCAGAACACTTGAGTATTAGATCCCAATTCAAGGACCTGGACCTGGATTATGGCCTTAGTGTTGAAGTTTATGGACCCAATCGTAAACTCTTGAAACCAAATAGATGGGAAAGCAATATCGCACTAATAATACAATGCTGTTGTAACTCAAAGTACGAATTTCGATCGTAACTAAAGATGATGCAATATTGGTAAGGGTTTACTACATTCAGTCAATCATTAATAACTACTCATAGTGCCATCTGTTATTTGTTTCTTGCACTATTCCAACGACTGCCTTATTGACGCGTAGGGAATTGAATTTTACGTTTGAATATGATGCTATCTCAAATCTTACAAATATTGAATTATCAGTGCGATATGTGCCTATCCTAATGGAAGAACACTCAAAGACTCAGGCGAACAAAATAAGCGTTCCACCCTTCCATACGAAAGCAGGAAATGTCCTCAAATAAAGCAGAGATGACAAGGCTTGCGAGCTTCCTTTTTGGTCACTGACAGCTTAAGTACCGCTTGCACAAAATAAGTATCACTGAGAATGTCATCTGCCGCCTCTGTCTTGAAAAGTACGAAACTGCAGAACACGCTATGAGAGGATGTTGCTGTGTGTAATATTAGGAAAAATAATTTCCATAAAGACATTATCTGTTAAAAAGATCTAAGGAACTCCTCCCCAGCAGTAATTCTCGCCTTCATCAAGAACCGCTTCTGGCTTACAGCTTGCTAATGGTGCAGTAGACCTCTTTGGTCTCAGTGCATTTATGTACGTCCATGGATGTACCTAACCTTTTTTTAAAAAAAAATAATGCTCTGGACAGAATAATTATAAAAAAAGTTATTCAGAAGAAGGACGTGATGATTAATGTATCTGTTTCTACGATCTCTTTTGTTTTAGTCTGAAAAATCCATTGACCATCTTCAGTAAGATTTTAGAAAGAAATTAAATTTCTATTTGCCTCTGAAATTCTGAAAAAAAAAATGTCTTACTTGTAGATAACTTTTGCACGAAGTTGGAGTGATGCTTGAACAGCCGAGTGAGTCATGGCCGTGTCGACGAACAATGAAAATACCGCCGGAATCCTTATCTGTGATCTTATAATTTCTTTGACATGCATATGTCCCATCTACAAACTTAATGTCGCATTTCAGAATGAATACTATTTTCTGTGTGAACGTATAAAGGTATCTGTAACACACTGATAGGGTAATGTGTGTCTTTCGCAACGCCACATGGATGGTAGACCAAAGCTTCACTTGTCTGGAATACACCAACGAATTCGGAGTCCAGACACGCAATTTTTTCATCGAATTTAAAGATGCATACGATAGCACACATCTACCGGAGCTAGTCAAGCCGAAGGCTGAACTCGGAATCCCGTCGAGTAATGCTGGAGAATATTCGATTCAATCTGCAGTTTGGAAGTCGCTCTTCTGAATTATACCAAACGTGTACCGGATTTCGGCAAAGAAGAATGTCATCATGGAATTCTTTCAATTTTGTGCTGGAGCAGATAGTGCGTCCAACAAAGCCGTCCATTGGTCGCTTCCAGAGTGCCGTAGTAGATGTTTTCACAGAAATTGGTGAACAAGTTGGTCTTGAAGTAAGCGAGGGCAAGTTCAATTACGTCTTACCAACAAACAAAATGCAATCTGTCCGCTGCCTAGAGCAAAACGTCACTATTGTCGAATACTAACCTTTGAAAACTAGTGCTAATTTGGTTTAACATAGTAAGTGGATTCAAAACTCCTAACTTGGATGACAAAATGCGTAGTCTTCAAAGAATAAATCCCGCCAGTTCTGCTGTATGGCGGCGAGTGCTAGGCAGAGCAAATACAAGGTGGCGCAAAATTAATCATCCTATCGGAAGATGTTATAATTTTTGCAAATGGCGTCGTACGTCAATCATATTTAACATTTGTGAACTAGACAGCTGCGGAATAAAAACACATAAGCAATCCTGACCGTCAGTCGCGTGTGAATTACTGTCAAGCCATCCTCAATCTCAACAACGAAGAGTACGATTTTTCATCGAAAATCATCATGAGCGACGAGGCGCATTTCCACTTAAGCGGTTACGTCAATAAGCAAAATCTTCATTTCTGGAGCACTGAAAATCCGCGTGTGATGCACGAAAAGCCATTTACATCCACACAAAGCCACTGTGTGGTGCGGCGTTCTCTCGATTGGGACGCATTTTTTTGAGGACGCCATCGGCAATACGGTCACTGTTACTGACGAACGCTACAGGGCCATGATGAACGACTTCTTATTGCCGGAATTGGATGAGCTGGGCTTGGTGAACATGTGGTTTCAACAAGACGGTGCAACCGCACACACAGCACGAGCCACAATGAATATTGTGAAGGAAGCGTTTCCTGGTCGCGTTTTCTACCGTTTTGGCGATTTGGCATGGCCAGCAAGAATGCCCGATTTAACCATCCCAGACTTCTTTCTTTGGGGCTACTTGAAGTCGAGGGTTTATGCCAACCCGCAGACAATCGCAGCCCTTAAGGAGAATATTCGACAGGAATGCGAACAGTTATCACCGAAATCTTGCAGAAAGTCATGGAAAATGCGATAAAACGGGCACAAATGTGTATCAACACTGGCGGCAGCCACTTGACCGATATAATCTTTTCCACTTAACAGAAAAAATTTTAAAGGTCCAAGTAAAGATTTCCATCACTCAAAATCATTTTTTTTTTATTTAGTTAAAAAGTAATTCAAAAACAAAATTGGATGATTAATTTTGCGCCACCTTGTACAATGTGCTTACGAAATAATCGCGAACTCTACGAGCTGTACTAAGATGTGGATTTGAGGTTAAGGAGAACTATGAGTACATATGTATATAAAAATATATACATATGCAAACGATTTTGCTACAGCTACTGCAAGTATATTAGTACAAGTACAAGTTGGAAGAAAAAATGTAAAAAAAATAATGGGAAGAGTACCATTCAGAGGTCACAAACCTTTGAAAATGAATTCTAAGGTGGATCCTCATATGGTGTTCTCTGTTTCAATACAAAAACTAAAAGAATCTGACACGGTGTAGAGTTAAACGTACAATTTATTTGCTTTTGACCCACCCAGTCCAAGTTCAAACACTGCTGGCAAATAGAAACCACATTCACCTAGTACCTAATGTCACCACCCTATTACAAGATGCTAGTATTTTTTCAAATGGCTTCTTGTGTCATCGCAACTTTGACATCTGTGAAGTAAACAGAAGAAAAATACACGTAGACGAAGCATAGTTTGCTATTGTCGTCAAGAACGCGGAGTAATTGTATTAAAGTTTTTGACAAATAAATCGGTTGGTGATTTTGGCTCAACGTGATTTTCTTCGTCGCTTGGGGTACCAATTGATTAAACATGGCAGTGATAAGTTGCGTGCTTCAAGGAGACTGTACCAGTTCAGAGTTCAAACAGGCCATCTTAAATTACAGCCAAGCCATTCTAAACCTCGACCGCGATACTGGTAATTTCCATTGAAAATGGCAGTGGGCATTCTGCAGCGAGCGTTTCCCGACCGCTTAATCTCTCGTATCTCTAGTGGTATGTCGCGTCCGACCGAAATCGAGTCTGAGTGCCTTGAGACTTGTCTTTCTTCTTTTTAACACATGTATGTACATAGATATATACATATGTATATAAGAAAATATAGATATTAATTGATCAAATAACAAAATAATTATTTGCATGTGTGTTCCACATTCCACTACAACACTATCCCATTAAGAAATAAAAACTCAGCAGAAATCGTGCTGGAAATTCGATTAACACCTAAAGCACTTTTAAAAAAAACCCCTTCAGTATAATTACGTTTCCTAAGGTAAACGAAGAACAAAACCTGGAGATAATTACAGTAGATTACTTTCGGTCAAATTTCTTGTCCAGCTACCTTCCGGCCATCAATTAATTTGTCCGTTAATAGACTTAGCTACAAATCAATTAAAAATGAATCTCCATTTCAGCATAACATTTAGAGGAAACGAAAAAGAAAGACTGAATATTCTTTTGAAATCGACGCATTAGCAATCTTACTCCCATTGCAATCCAATTAAAATTCAAACTGTTCTCATCTTCCCATCCTGAATCGAAATTGTACCAGTTTCCTTGAATTCTCTCATCCACCAATTAACCAAATCGCCAAAGTCAATGGATGCGGAAATTTTTGGAAAACCTCCAATTATCGGCTAATGGTTTTCCAGAGACATGCCGATCGAATTTAGGATAAAATTGTATTTTCTTCAATTACAAACGGGGCAAGGATTTGTCACACGACTACATAACGATGATAATAATATCAATGTGAATCCTGTTTGTATGCTAGTACGATGTAAGTGACTTCGGTTATACAATTGGCTAAGAGCTGTCTCATCCGAGCGTTTTGGAGATGAAAACGAAGTGTTCAGCCTTTAAATGGGGCTTAATTACGTAAATTGCTGGTCAGTCCTTAAATGCAAATTGCCGTTCCGTAGATTTTGTGGAAATTCTTAATCGAGTAGTGGAGCTAATTTCCACTCATTGAAGCAGAGAAGTCTAATCAATTTATGACTGTGGCGGATTGGTTTAATTCGAGTAGTTAGGCTTTTTTGTAACAGGATGGTTTTCCCTAATTATAATTGGAATTGAAGGAGGCTGAGAAAGTAAAAAGCTTTTGCAGTGTGGATTAAGTTGAAAATTTAAGAATGTCTTCATTTAATTTTGCATTGCTATTTAATTAAATCCCTTGGAGTAGCATTTGTATTTGGTGTCCTTGTTTGGATCAATAGATATGAATTTCTGTAAAACTTTTCGAATTTTATCGTCATTCTGTTTGTATAGCTGCGAAATTTCTTGCTCAACAAAGTACAAATAATTCGTTAGAAAAGAGCACCCCAAAACAGTTTTCAACGAATAAACGCAGTTGATTAAGTTAAAAGAGGACATTCCAATTATTTAAATTTAAAAAAAAAAGTATATGATATTAATCATGTTACAGCTAAGACCGCTGATCCTAACGTTGTTTTTCGTCTTCCAACCTGACGTGTACCCTCAGGATTCCATTCGAAGGACTGTAACTTTCTCGTGTTGTTTACGCGGCACTTTCCAGGTTTCACAGGCATGCAAAAGTACAAATTTAACATTGTAGCCAAAGAGCCTCAAATTAGTGCGTAAGAAGATTTAGCTGGATTTCCAAACTGGAAACATGAAGGCACCGCGATATTTATTTATTCTGTTTTAACGAAATACCTTGGATGGACACCTTTATAATAGAAACAATTTTTGGGGGATTCCTCTCCTCAGAAGATATCTCCATATGCATTCGTGATTAACTCCATCAAAGGTTTTCTCGGAATCTGCGAACAGGTCAAGTAGTGACTTAAACTCGACTGATTCCTCAAGACTGATACCCAATATGTTGACGTGTTTGACAGACAAGTGGCCGCTGCAAAGGCCCTGTTTTGTAGGTTTTCAATACAGTTCTATGCCATTTCCCTTTCTTACAGCGTTTTCCACATTTTCACCTTATTATGTCGCGTCTCAAAAAAATATTTTCGTTGAGCGTCTGTTTCGACATTTATTTTTAATTTCAACGACCTATGAAACGCAGTTTTATCCCAGATGTCTAAGGATAGCCAAGAACCTCTAGATCTAGACTGTCTGGTCACATTTTCGGATCCATCTTCCCTTAAGACACTTTTATTTCATTCCATATCGCATCAATATACGCGTTTAGGGACGATGCCCTTTTGTTGAGGGTGGTGGTCAAACTATAACATGTGTTGGGGTCACTAAGAGCACTTCTGTTGAATTGGTTATCCTCACTGTACGAGTATACTCTGAGCGCCCACGCGTACCTATCATTCGTAACTTAAGACGTCGAAATAACAGGTGATTGTCACGTCCCACGTTCCCGTTTCGTACATTACAGACATCAAATTGACTTTCTCCATCGCTGTTGCATGAAGTGGTCAATTTGGTTTTCAGTTTGGCCATCCAGAGAGAGCCAGTTGATATTACGACGTGTTGTCTTATCCGACTTGGGCCTTGAGGTGCTGTTTTTCTCTTCCTTGGCCACTTAGTTTGTAAGGGGTGATGTAGCAGATTAACCAGTGAAACGTCGCTTATATTGTTCATGCAGAAATTGGGGCCCTGAAAATGAGACTGCGCAATTCTTCCTCGTTTAATATTTACAATGCCCACCGCAGTACCAGAAAGATTTCTTAAATCTGTCGACGATTCATTTTATTGCGGCGTCACCAAAAGATAGTACTATAGCTGAGGAAATCCATGACATTATTACCTCTCTGAGACTTTGTTACATTTAATCCGACCTTAGTGTTGCAACCCATAGCCTCAGATTCGAAAAACACAGCAGCCCCAACATGTTCGAATCATTTATTGTCAGAGACGGTTTAAAGTAAGACAATACGCTATTCTGCGATTTAGTTTACATATTACCTGATAAGATGATACGAAATTCGCATTCAAATTTAGGTTTAGTTAGGTTAGGTATTATGTGTACGTACTGACTATCATTCATTTCTCACTTACATCCAGAAGTTTCTAATGCAGACCAATGACACAGAGCCCAATATTGATGCTGGAAATGACTCTTGCGGTGTTTTTTTAATAAATTTTTCAAAATTTGTATTTACAGTATGTTCCAGAAAATCGCGTTAATTACTTCTTTTACTTTACTCACTCTTTAATCTTTTACTTTAACATCAGAGACATTTGTGAGAAAGTGGATAAAGAGGTATACGGAATACGGTAATGTCGATGATGGATCAGGTAGAGGGACCAAAGCAAACACATCCTGTAATTTGTAAATCTGGCATTAAAAACAGGAGTTACAAACCTAAACCGCTACTGACCCAAAAACATATTGAAAAGAGGCTAAGTTGGGCAACGCAGAATTCAGAGCGGGATTGGAGCAACATCATATTTACAGATGAGTCATCTTTTTTTGTTTACAATTACTGGGAAAAGACCTGGACAAAAAATGGTGAAAAGTTTCTACAACGCACTGTAAAACATCCAGCAAAAGTTCATGTTTATGGATGCTTCTCGGCCAAAGGATTCGGAAAGCTGATAGTATTTACACAAAACCTCGATGCACAATTTATGGGAAAATTATGCCAGAAGGGTTTGTTAAAGTCTACCGAATCTCTCGAATCTCGACCAAACAATTTCGACAGGGTTTTGCAAGAGGATAACGATCCAAAACTTCGGAGTCGCTCCTGAACGCGTTGGAACGAGGAAAAAGGTGTAGAGACGTTAGATTGGCCAAAGTCCTGATGTGAATCCGATTGAAAATGTGTGATCTATAATGAAGCAGAAGCTTAGGGGGAAAAAATGGCGACGGTAAAACAACTTGCACGGGTCTTGAAACAAATTAAGAGAGGCCTAAGTTTAGAATATGCGCAAAAACTAAGTGAAAGTTTCACTAGACGATGCCAAGCAATTATAAATAATAATGGTGACTGGACTCCCTACTAATATACATAATTGAGGAAATCATTTGGATTTATACTTTAATAAAAAAATATGATTTAATAAAATTCTGGCTATTTTTAATTGTTTTTTTAAACGCGCGTTTTTCTGGAACACACTGTAAATTCATACGTTCAAGTCATAGAATACAAATATGTATATATGTACATATATGTATGCATTGAATTTCAAAGGAAAAATTTTGAGTTTCAACGAGAATTTAGTTTTAAAAGTTTGTTTAAATGGACAGAGACCATATACGTACGCATATTGAGTGAATAGGTTGTAAATTGAGTGCATAATGAGAGACGATTGCGTTAAATGCAGCAAACCGATTCGCGGGGAAGTAGGGTATCGGTGCAATGGTTCATTGCATCATTTTCGAATCTTTGGTCGAAAATGTGTGGATTTAAGTGACTATGACGTTAAAATGTTAAATGCAACAAAGAAACTTCTCTTCATGTGTGATAATTGCAAAAATTGTCTAGAGGGATTCTCTGTAAGAATGGAAAATATATTGAAATTGTTCTTATTGATCCCATGACATCGATGCAAGCTGACTTCTAAGCCTTGGTGATGGTTGGATTTGATATTCCACCTGAAGAGTCCTTCCCCGAAACTAAGAATGTTAAAATACCGCCTTATACGTGTGCAGTATACCACAGCTAGTTTAAAGCTCAACGTTTTAATGAACACTTTTTGCATGAATATAGGGCTACACATGCTTTCTTTATGCGGTCGTCAATATTCTACTTCCAATTTGATTTGGCATCCAAAATCACGCTCAGGGAAAAACCCTGATCTTGAAAGGCTAAGTTAAACATCCACCACTTCTATGGATTAAAGATGAGAACTGTTCTTCCTCTGGTAATCTTCGTTATCGAGGTTTGTCTCCCAGTCAATTAGTACTGACCCAATTACGATGAATCGGACAAAATGTCACCGCAGATAATTATCCCTTCGCCTTCGCCGCACTAGATGAAGACTTACTATTACCAATTGCTATCGCTATCGGCTAAGAAGGCAACTGATAGCACTGGCATCACAGAAGTAATGGAAATTAACAAAAGCATCAATATCTATGTGTATCCAATTAAAATTGATGACAAGAGAAGATTCAATGAAGATCAGCGAAGGATTATAGGAATCCAGAGCCTAACATGACTAGGTAGGATACGTGTAGCGCACGGAAACCAAAGCGACTACATGAAATGTGTTTCCTTCTACAGACAACCTAAATGGTCCTCAGCTTACATATTGTGCGAAACTGAAGGTAGCCAGCTAAAGATCGAACTTGCAAAACTTTCTAGTACCATACTAGAAGTTTTACACAATAGTAAGAGAGCACATCAAGGCTATAAATCATGAACATATGCCTGCAGAAGCACCACATTTACATAATGCTAAAGATATGCATAGACCACACATCACGAAGTAAAAATATCAGTATTTTTACTTAAATCCAACTAACTTGTAGGAGCTGATGATTCCCGATCAATTGAGCGCGCCGTCTACATGCTGTTTTAATTAGCATGAGAATTCAACAACTAATTTGCTAATTATGGTCAGAGGTTAGTATGTCCTCGGAAAGGTACCATGACAAATCGCCCAAAGTGCAAAAAATCAAAAAAAAAAATGTCAAATGGCCCAAAATTAGTGTTGGGCGATTTGTCATTTTTATTTCTTGGGCGATTTGACATTATGTCAAAATACCCTAAAAGCTGATTGTGTGCGATTTTGTGCTTCGACTATTTTAATCTGTGATATCTGTGTCATATCACCCAACACCAAATCCCCCAAATCTGGAAAATGTCAAATCGCCCACAAAGATTTTTGGGCCATTTGACATTTTTCCCATTTTGGGTGATTTGGTTTTGGGCGATGAATTCTGACAAAACGCCACACTTTATGGGCTGTGTTGATGCCAATTAAATAGCTGCACAAATTGCCCCATTTACAATTCCCTGCGCCTGGGTGACTAGGCTTACTCCACTATATTGAAACAGACTTTAACACACCCAATATATATGTGCATATGTATGTATGTATGTACATAGCAACTTAAAACGAATATCATATGTACGAGCAGTTTTGTCAGTAGTTGGATTTTTCATACATCGTACATATATGTATACATCTACATATACAAGTGTGGGTAGCTGAGTACATAATTTACTAACTCTTATCCCCTTCAAACCCATCACCAAAAGTGGTTGCATATTTTATTTGAAAGGAAAACATCATCGGCCTAGTCAGAAAGTAAATATAACGGTTTCCCCATGAGTTTACTCCTTTCAACCACTGACCTCCTCGAAGACACGGCCAGGTTCAGTCATGAATCTTATTTTGCTCCTAAGGATTGTATTCCGTAGGAAGGTCATAAAATCTCATGCCTTCATGGCTGGCACTTTCTACAACTCCGATGCAATAAAATCAGATATAGACCGTGACTAGAATATAAAACAGTTGTACACACAGCCGTGACGTTAGAGGAAAAAAAACGGTCGATGATGATACTGCTGATGACGTCGTCAAGTTTTATTTGACATGTCCTGCATGCATTTTATTTATTTTCCTGTTATCCCTTTGAGACAAGTAACGTTGATTTAGGAAAAATATTTAACGATGTTTACGTTACTATTTTTGCGTATAGAAGACACAAGGTACATCACCATTTGCTTGCGTTTCATAGAATATTTCATAGTACTTGAGTCAAGAAGTAAATTTGGCATTATGCAATTTTGGCTTAATTTGCAAGGATGTTTGAGTCGTCTGTTGTTCGACTTCCGTGTTTAAATTTCAATTTTAATTCAATAAGGTTTTTGCAACTCATATACATACTATGAATGTCCAACAATAATATTGTAATGCAACATCTATGTAGATGCTTAAAATGTGCAAGTAAATATCCCGGCGCAGGGACATAAGTCCCCGGGACATAAGTCCCATTTTTTTCTTTTAAGTGGGCCATAAAACCCAAATTGAATTAGGGACTAATTGAAATTATTTCCCACCCCATCGGGACATATGTATGTTAGTCCAAGAAATTTTTTGCCAAAAATTGAACCTAAGTCCAAAATATTCGTAGAGTTTAAAAAAAACTTTGTTCATTCTCATTATGAATCGAAAGCTCTTTTTTCCACTATAAATACAATGGTTCTTTATAATGTAAGAAAATTAAGCAAACAATTTGCTCAGAGAAATTCAGGTTATAGGCGCCTGCTTGACAGTTGTTGACATATCCTTAGCGGAGCGACGAAGTCGCGTAAGCAGCCAAACCCTACGGAGAAAAGGGTGAAATCCTGTAAGGGAGCGAAGCGAGCCACCCACCCCAGAAATTTGGTTCAATTTAAGTTTAAGGTAATTGGCACGCTTCTTACTAGTTCATCGAGCATCTCGTTGCCAGTTATATTTATGTAAGTAACTCTGCTAGGTCGAGTTTTACATTGTGCCGAAGGCAAATAATATTGAGCTCCTCGCAAAAGTGTGGAAGAAATTGTATCTATGACCACCCGGCCGTCAATAAATATAGTAATATTATCTCGTAGTATTGTCATCATTGATACCATATTAGCTGCCTATGTTACCTTCGCTGATCACTATTATGGGGATATGTGATTTACACCATGTAACAAAAGTATACATACGGCATACGTAACATTGCAAAACTTTCCCGTTTTTCCTTTTTTATAATAACTTTGAATTAATCTAGAAGAAATCCTATTTCTTGCTATTATCTATGAAATAAAATATTTCTTTATTTATAAACGAAAAAAAAAATAAAAATAAAAAAAATATTTTTATTATTTTTTTTGGCTAACATCAAAAATCACTTGCATACGTATACTTTTGTTACAAGGTGTAAGACATATCCTTAGATATTCGGAAATAGACCGGCTCCAGTGGCAATATCTTTATATAGTTTTTCACTCTCCTTTACTCGACAAAGTACAGGTAGCAGGTAGACGGAGCTAACATTGGTTCAAACATGTTTCCTCAAAACCTGTGCATGTTCAGCGAGAATTGGGCTCAAGCCATGTGGCTAACTCAATGCGCTCCTGACAGTAAATTCGTGCTTGAAAAGATCTAGGGGGAGCATATTAAGAATTTTTTCAAGATTCGCTGTTGGGGTCGATCTAATAGTAATGCTTGTGCCTTTGCATGGTAACCTTTGTGTTTTTGTCATCACTTTAACATTGCTAACTTTGCTTGCGGCTATCACCAAATAAAGCTGCTGTACGCAAGTATGGGCCCCGACGATTGCTGTATATCCACCTTTGGTTTGGTCCCCATTATCTGCCGAAAACTTGGTAACATTGATAGAATTCGAAGGATTCTTTACTTATAGAGTTTTCTGTATAACTCTCAAATAATTCCTTAATATCTGGCACTAGTAGAAATCTTTAAGGATAGTCCCTCAATAGCAGCAATTTGAATTGTGGTACGATTCTTTTGTTTGTGGACCGCACCATTTTGATCATTGGTTTTCTCCACATAGTAAATGTCCTTAATGACTTTTCTAACAGTATCTCGAAAGTGCGAAGAGTGCAGACGACCAAACAGGGGACCCTGTTTAAGTTTTCAATTAAACACAATTAAAAAAAAAGGGAAATATTTGTATTTCATTACAAAGTGCAGTTGTAATATCGAATAAAACGTTAAACAAATGCGCCTCACGGGGGCTGTAGATCAACTCGCGCTCATTTCATGAAAATTTATAAGGACAACGACAAATTAGATGTCCGCTTTAGTTTATAGGCAGTATAGACAAAACCCCAAACATGGAAGTCCCGTGGTGTCAAATGATACGATCTTGCTGGTCAATTCCTTTCCGCATTCCTTAAGACTACACGATCCGGACAATTTTCTCGCAGCAACTAAAGTGCTACCTGAGCGCTACGCGCTTTGCGCTGTTCTGTTGGGACCACATGTTTTCAAAATCGGAATCAATAAATTTTTGACCAAAAATAAATCAGTTATAATTGTTCTGTAACGTAAAAATTTCACTGTAACGGCATTTCAAAGTACATAAGTAGATGCATTAGATTAGATTCTCTTAAATCTTGAATCATGTGCAGAAATTTAACACTTTAGTTTAGTGAATACGATTTTTTTTTATGGTCTTCGGGTCTTCTTTGGTCAGTTGCTTCTTGTAGCCTTGCAGATGCAGATCTCCCTTGAGAATTTGGTGCAAGGTACTTCTTTAAATGTCTAATTTCAATTAATTGTTCACATTATACCAGTTTACTTAAATTTTTCAATTAATCTTTAAATTGAAAACTAACTTAGAGCATTATTTTGACTTAAAATTCCAAAAAATTTTCAAACTATCTCAACAAGATTTTCCATTTAATTAATCGCAACAGGTATCATGCAATAAACTCCAATGTTTTTGTTTCATTCTAAGTCTAATTTGTTTTTTAAATAATACAATGCAATAATGTCCAAGGGCATTCACTTTCCCTTTGCAATAAGACTTCCCTTTGGCAGCAGATCATATGTGGTCCATGGCCTAGCTTCTCGCGGAGCCTTCTTATTTATGTTCTGCGTGTTATATTTCTTCACACAAATGGAAGTGACCTACAGCTTAGAACCATATTCGAAAGGATTATTTTACTTTTCGAGAAGCTTTCTAATGACAGTTATTACTCGGATGTTAGGAAGGTGGAGAGGAGGAACGGAATGGTGGAACGCCTGTTAATCAACTACATATGCACCACCTCTAGTTTTACTTAACTACCTGATATCGGAAATCTCAGGTCCTACATACATATGTACATCGAGAGTTGGTGCATACTCTTTCGCAAATAGTCCCAGCTGGCGCTAAACCACCTTCAGCTCCTCCGTCAATACCAAAACACTTACTTGCTTGAGGAAAGTTACGTCGCTCATCAACTTGCCCTTCGGAAGAACTGCTTATTCCTTGGGTAAGTGAAAACCGTAAGTCTCTAGTATTTATAGAATACTTCAAATATTTTCATGAACGAGCATTTGTTGTTCATGTGAATAACCTCCTCCGATATTTAGCCGATGAGCTTATTCTCTGCAATTTAACCGAAAGCCTATTCCATACTCGTATTGCGGAGCAATGGTATGTGCGAATCGGGGTAAGATTAGGCGTAAACCCCTACCAGATTGGACAAATTTCACTTAGGTGCACAGGACAGTCATTATAAATGATAGCATGCAGCTTCAACAAGTTGTGGTAATCAAAGTAATCATCAAGACTGTGTGAGACACTAGTATATCCTGGTTTGTTATAAATAAATTGTATGGTTTACATATATGTATTCCTGTATGTATAAAAGATTTTAACGATGGAGAGCTTTCGCTGCTTCATCAATTTCGGTAATGACCTTGCCGAGACCATCGATGTCAAAAAAGGATTTAGACAAGTTGATGCGCTGTCATGTGACTTCTTTAATATTATTACTTGAAATAATTGTGCGAAACTCACCAACTAAACTCGCCAACACCGGAGGCACTATCTCTCAAAAATCTGTGCAACTACTAGCTTACGCCGGCCGATGACATCGACATAATTGGCAGAACACAGCGGGCTGTCACCGGTGCGTTCGCTAGTATCGGAACAAAAGCCGCCAAAACAGGTTTAGCTGTAAATGAGGGAAAAATCAAGTAGGTACATCAACAAGAAGGGACACACAACATCGACAAATTGGATAGAACGTCACATTGGACACCTACAACTTTGAGGTAGTAAGAGACTTTGTCTACCTTGGCTCTGCTATTAACTCTGAAAATAACACCTCAACAGAAATCAAACGAAGAATATGCAACTCTTGCCAATAGCTGCTTTTTTGGGCTGAGAAGGCAATTGAGAAGCAAGGCTCTATCTCGAACAACTAAGGAAACTCTCTACAAGACCTTTATCATGCCAGTCCTGCCTTATGGCGCTGAAGCATGGACTCCGTCGAAAGTGGATGAATATATGTATCCTCGGACGTTTTGAGAGAAAAATTCTTCGTCAGAACAGAAATATAAATTAGATTTGAATTGTAATTGAAAATATCAACATTGCTTTATGCAATAATCTATTAGAATACACAAGAGAAGAACAGAAATCCAATATCGACAAAAATATCTACGTGGTAAAATTCCATTGCATTTTTCATCTCTCCACCTGGCTTCGGCAACCACACTTCGACGTGAGGTTGGCATTGATGCTTCTGACCTGCATTTAAATAGGAATCCCAGTCGATTGGATTGAATTCCAATCGCACTTCAAATCGCATTAGTGGACAATAAGAACTTTCATTCCAACAGAGACTGTATTGTCCAATGCAAGCTATTGCCACAACTGCCCTCAAGTTTAATAGAGTTATTCTCAGCTTAACGGTCTGTTGCATCTGCTTGTATATTGAGAATGTTGGGTTTGTTCCAAAGGTGCCGGTTTAAGCAGCCATAACAGTACAGCACTCAATTCCTAATCGTATTTATTCTTCACCATTTACATTCGATTCTGAACGTACATACATACATATGTATGTATCTGCCTAATTAGATTGCTACGATAATGCTATGGTAATACTTCTGGAATTTAAATGTCAGTGATGTGAAATACTTTAATTTAGATAAAGTGTATTATTGGACGCACCATTCCAGGAAAAAGTTGTGAATTAAATTGAAATGATTTTTTTTAATATAAAATTTTGTCTTTTGATGGATGAGAGGCTAGTAGTTGATTTAAATTCTTGTCAAATGATTCCGAGAAGTGTTTCATATTAAGTACTCATAAGCGAGAGAAATTATTGAGAAAATCAATCTAATCAATATTTACCATATCGTAGGTTGACGAATTTCTAATTTTTTTTATCAGCGCATAGAAAGAATATCTATGTATAACGATACTTGATACATACCTTAACTTCTTCAAAAACTTAGTTCACTTTGATGTTTATCCACCATTGTAATCAAAATATTAAGGGTAGCTCGGGCCAACCGAGCCCCGATTACATTTAGATTAAGATAATACTGAATTTGAAAACTGGAAAGTTATCTTCTTCCTTTGCACAAAGGAAAGGGTGATACGAGAAACTGTGATAAATACCGTTCGATTAAGCTGATGTCAAGCACCATCAAGATCGTTAGACGCTGATTGGGCGGCTATCTGATGACCAGTGCGGGTTTGTCGTGGGTAAATCAACCACAGATGCATTCCAAAGTATAAGGATTATAATGGAAAAACATCGTGATGCCATAAAGGATTTGCATCTGGTGTTGGTTGAGTTTTCAAAAAGCATTCGACAGACAACCGAAAGATCTGATATGGGTGGCGGTAAGACATCGAGGAGTTCCAGAACCCTACGTATGGATAATCATGGACATGTATGACGGAGCAAAGACAAGAGTAAGATGCCCCGCGCGCCGGAGTAACCGAATAGTTTTCAAATAAAGTCGGTGTGCACCAGGGGATTCGTACACGCCTTCCTGCTCTGGTTTTTGTAGTGATGCTGCCATCAGAGGTTGTTGGAACGATGGTTGAAGGAGTTTGTTTAGACTTCGGTTGTTGAAGTTTGTTGTCATTTGACAGAAGAAAGGTTGTGACGTCTTTTCCCCGAATTTAAAGCATAAAGAATTTTTCAGCTCGCCTCACGACAGGAAATGGACCTTCATATGGCTGCTGAAGTTGATTCACAAAGGTAATCGGATCAGTGTTGGTGTTTTTGTGTGGTGACAAAAATACGCCGGATAGTCTTATAGGTTCTCCGTACACCATTTCTGCTACTGTGGCTTTAAGGTCTTCCTTGAAAGATGTTTTGAGTCCAGTAGTACAATAGATAGTTCATCAGCCCAGAAAAACGGTTAACGATGGTAAGACAAAACCTGGACCCTCCTGAGTATAGCAGAGGTCCAACGAAGTCAACGTGTATATGTTCGAATCTGAAAGCTGGTGACTCAAAATTCAAAATAAAAGTGTATCCTCAGGTGTTGCAATCATATTAGATCGTATATGTCGTAAACGCCATTACAACGTCCAAGTAGATCTACTCTACTATGTCGCGCGTTTGACAGATATCCGCTTATTCAAAATCTCGATATTATAATCCCGCTTTTTAGAATCCTGTTTAATCTCGCTTTACCCCTTTCTCCGAATCCCACTTGACGTTAGCTAGAACGGATAAAATCAGGAACAAATGGGACAAAATTTAGAGAGTAAAAAATCTCGAAAAACCTTATCTAGAAAAAAGTTTCGAGAAAAAATTTGCTTTCGACATTTTTAAAATCTCTTCAATAATTAAAACGGACCCGAAATGTAAATTTTGTAGCTTTTTTTTACGTACTCGTATAGTAAGAATTTTTACAACAAGGGCCAATATTTTTAGTATTTAAAAACTGTCGGTCAAATTTTTCTCTTTTCAAGCCATTGAGTGCTGGATAAATTTTGCCTCCGCTTAAAAATTTCAGTGTTTTTCTTCTAAAAAGAGAGAAATTTTTTTCTCTTTCCACAGAAGGGGGTGGATCCGGTTTATGAGGCACATAATTTAGGGAAAATATTTCTCCTCTCCCTCGCAAGATGGTTGAAATCATGATAGAGGAATAATTCTTAAATTATAGTTCACACTCAGAATTACCTGTGGTGTGGAGACGTTGCCAAGGTAATATACTCTTAACGTGAACAAACGATAGCAGTTCATATGTTCGCATCCTAGAACACATTATTTACGTCCAACCTTAGTACAGCTCCATGCAGCTCTAAGAGCAGTATCCAATCCATTACGAAATTGAGTTTGTTTGCTACCAAAAATTTTTAAAATCTGTTCACGAGTCTTGAAGAATTGATGTGAAGAAGATTGAGAATGTAGTGAATATCAAAATTTAGTGCGTCTAAGAATATGTTCTCCATTTCATTCTCAATATATAGTATGGAGTTTGGCGTTGTAGTAGCAGAACATAGGTTTTAACAAGATTTATGAAGAAGCGAAGCCATTTTTTAACTCCTTGTAGGATTTGTAACCTTATGCTTGGGCAGAACACATTATTATAGATTTGGATACTGCTTGAAAGAGCTTTTATTTTTCTGGATGACCAAAAAGCCCGTTTAACATACGATTTGTCCATATTTGGCTTCAGAGAGCTTAGACTTTAGGTCTTTTTCGAAGTGTATGTCGCTTGTATGAGTTACACCTAGATACATACTTAAACTCCTTTACTAAATTCACCTTCTGTCGTTTATAATAAATCTTTTCATTTGCTGTATAGGTGTATCTTTCTGGGACTTCTCGAAAAATCATGATTTTGAACTTACTTGTGTTTACTATTAGGTTCCAAATGTCGTAATATCTCTCCAACTTGGCAATAATATCTTGCTGTTGATGAAAAGAGTCATAAGCACTATGCCATTAGAGAGCAATACTGCGGAAACAGCATCACCTGTTACATTTATGACTCATCGCACATTATTGCTTTTGGCCCATCGACTAATTAAATTGATCCGAAATCCTTTCACCATCCCATACATCTATCGTGACCTTACAAGAAATTCCTAAGATCGAGAGTTTATAAAACAGACTTTCCCGATCTATTAAATCAAACGCTGTTTTCAAGCACTTTACCAAGTATGAGGATCTGGCTACGCTCAACCTTGCAGATCTGTTGCGTTTTGCAAAGTGCACTTGTGTGGTGTGAGGACAATATAGACCACATAAGGGGTATGCTACTGTCTTGCATGGGGCGGCCTCCGGTGGAAGTACAATTCCATCCATTTTAGGAGTTTTGAGATAAATGCATTTTACTGTGTTTGGTTTTCGCGCATTCAAATTAAATGTTTTTGGGAATTTGAAAAACAAATTTTAAATAAAGTTTGCAGTTGGAAGTATGCCTTTTAAGCTTCACACAAAAATAAAGCATTGTTTAACGGATCCAAATATGCCGCTAACTCAATTCTTGAATTTCGGCGTTTGAACCCTTTTTTCTTAGTGCGGCAGCATGGGCCCTCAGGGACTATATGCTGTTCATCAATGATGGACATGCCTCTAAGTTCTGAGGACGCATTACCGTCTTGAATCACTCTTGGGTTTCCCGGATCTCAATTCAAAAATGTACTTATTTTCACAGTGTATGTATCTTCATGCTTCATCAATCAATTAATGAATTCTCTCTGTTTAACAGGGTCTTCCGGTTTGAGTTCTTGAACCAGTAACATCTTGTTCACATGTATATGTATATATGTATGTGGATCTTTCGTTAGGATTCAAAAAATGTTTCCCATTTTTATAAACGGTTTAAACAATAATAACGCGTTGTCCTTTCGAGTACCTTTCGAGTAGCGTGCCATATTTATTAACCCATTTACAGATCCAGTGCATTAGGAATAGTTTTACGATTGTTAACTTCATAGAAAAAAAGGGATAGTAATTTAAATCTGGCGCTTTTATTGAGACGTCAATTACTGTCAGTGCTTAAACAAAAAACTGTATCTCATATTGTACACATGTACGTAAAAGCTCTGCAGTATCTGAGAAACATGCTTAACGGAATGATTAGACTTCAGCACTTTCCAAAAGTCTGGAAAGTTGCTGAAATAATATCTATACCAAAACCCTCAAAAGACGCAAACATACCTATATCATATACGTTCAAAGGCTTACTCCCAGGTCTGTCCAAAGTCTTTGAGCGACTATTATGTGACCGCATGGTACCAATCCCAACAACACTTTATGTAATACTGGACCACCAATTTGGATTCCGCAAGCAACACTCGACAATACAGCAGATCCATAGTGTGACCAATAAAAATCTCCAAGATTCTGCTTTGGAGTATTTCTTGACGTTGCCAAAGCTTCTATGTAAAGTATAAGGACGCATCATTAAAATTCTATGCAATAGGAGCTGGAGTACCGCAAGACAGCGTGCTTGGACCACTTTTTTATAACATTTACACCTCTACCTAATCAGACAACATCGATGATCGCTACATTCGCTGACGACACCATACTGCTCTACTCAAACAAATGCCTACACACAGCAAGCGTCCAATTGCAAAAGATATTAGACGATACTATGAAATGGTTAAAAAAAATAGCGCATAAAAATAAATGAACACAAAAAGGTGCAGGTCATATTCACAACAAAGACAAATAACGCACCCCAACCACTAAAAATAAATAACAAAAGTATCTCTATTGACAAAGTAGCTAAGAAGTCAAACATAAACATTTTCCAAAGACAACAATCAAAAATACTACGAACAATAGTAAATGGTGACTGGTACATCACAAACTTCGACATACCTCAAAATGATCTCAAAATTCCTATGGTATGGCATACCAAATTTGATGTCTCCACCCGTCCAGACCAAAAAATGGTATTTAGACGCCGACTAAAACGAAAAGGATCAATCTAAGTAACCAGTAACAAACAAAATTTTTTTTTTCAAATTTAATGTTTAAAAAACTATTTTTTAAAAAGAATTGCTAAGCAAATGGTATTAGCGACATTGGCCACATACCCTATTTAACCCACTTTCTACTAAGTGTCATCCAGACAGATGTATAAATTTTGCTTGGGAAATAAAAAAAAAAAAATTTCACCAGGACTGTGGTATACAATTCAGCTTAAGACACTATCCATTAATTTAGCATTACCTACAGGGTTTTCATCGTGTACTCGTGAGAGTTTGAACAGTTGCGGGCAAAAATACTTGGCCCTGGCAAGGCCGTTCTCAGATGAGCGGCTTCTCCGGTAGGTTCTATAGAACTAAAGTAGCTTCTCCAGCAGATTTTTTTGGCAAATCTGACTCTTTTCATGAAACGTTCTTTCCATGAGATGACCATTCAAAACCTCCTTCTTTAGCGAGGTTCCAGCTATGAAGTATACAATGCTTCTCTCATTCTGTAAGTTTACCCGCAAATACAACCACTTTACCTTAAAAAAAAAAAACAGATATGTGGCACAAAAGAACGTCATAAAGGGCCTAGCTTCACGCTGCCATTCCTGTTTGACGCGTTATATTTTTTTTCGCAAAAATGGAAAGGACCATACAAAAGGCGAATTGAGAAGCGTTCCAATGACAGTTATTACTCTCGGACGTTTGTAGGACATTCGGGAGAGGAAGGACGGGAAAAGCCTTTTTTGGTGTTTGGTAGGATTTGAACTTCGAACCTCCCGTTGCGTAGTCCAACATACAAACAACTGAGACAAACAAAGACAATCGTTATCTAACAGAGAAAACTAAAAACTAGAAAAAGAGTATTCCCTATGAAATATACTGACGTCCTTAATAATTTCCCCAAACAGAAAGAGAACAATTAATTCGATGAGAGCCTCAATACTCTGCCAGAAACATCAACTGTAAGATATAGATTTCGAACCGTAACCAGACCATACATTCATATGTATATTTCAATCAATTCGACGTCATGGACTTTGGTGGAATTGGCTTGTTAAAAAATAACGACCGTTTATTCTATGCGGTTTAAATTTCTGCAAATATTTTAATTGCAAACTGAAACGTTGGTGGTACAGTGTTGTATTTACAGAAATAATTTTACTAGCATATCAGTAAAAGTTAAATTACATCGGAATTCACGGATGCATTACAGTAATGCGCTATAGCGAAATAAAATTAACTTTAACTGGATCGATAAGAGCCACCGAAATAATATTGTTATTCAAAAGTTTTTAACCAAATATATTTATAAAGTTGTTGCAATAATTTCTTCCCATAAATTTCACGTTTGAATTCATTTATCCAAACCTTACAGATTCACAAGTGTGTATTATTATCAATTATAATTTTTATGTACTTGTACATGTAGGTATGTACCTTTATATGCATACAGGAAATCACGAAAGGATCATCCGATTTCAGAATTCCGCGTGGAACCACAGATTGAGCGAGAGTCAGGCATCGGATAGCGATTGATTGTATTGAAATGCATTGCAATACCGCTCCTGGTAAGTTGTGTGAATATTTGTGTTGAAAATATTTAATTTAATTTTACTCCGGTCATTCACGTACAGGCGTTTTTTCCATTCCATGCACGTCTTTTTGTTGAAATAGGCAATTAAAGCGGGAAACGTTTGCGGTATGCGGTTGAATTAATTAACCAGTTTTTGGGGGTAGAGTTTTATAGCATCTGAAAATTAAGGTTTTTTCTTCCTCAGGTAAAAAAACGAACATAATGTAAATACAAATCAACGAGATTCATCAACAAGGTAATGAGCAATGGACAAGAGATTATTTGACCGCAAACAGAAAGAACTCAATCGAAATTACCAGTATTTATTTAATTGCTGTCCTGAATTGGAACTGCTTTGAAAATTTTGTAAGGATCAGCCAATCAGACAGTTGGAGGACGAATACTATGATCCTACAGAAATATGCAGGCAATGTAGCAAGCGACTACATAACGCCTTACAAGCCTCTATCCGAACAGAATGGCAACCTCTAGTTTTTGGCGCTAGCAACAGGTGCTTCTATCGGGGAGCTACTTATCAAACGGGATTTTGTATAGAAGATAAAACAGTTGTTTTGAGTTAAGTGAGTCAGAATTTCTCACTACTAGGAGCACACGCGAAGTATCTTCATAGAGACTTTCAGATGACTTTCATGTCCCCCTTGAAAAAAAGGTGATGAATAAATGATTAAATGTATCCGCCTGTTACACGTCGAAAGTTCACACAGCAACGATTTTTAAGTCTACTGTAGCAATTGCTGCCATAAGAAATCCCGCATCAAAATCATCGTATGAGCAGCAGTCATGGTCATTAAAACATCCATCAACGAAAAGATGAACCGGGCTTTCACAAAGATTGTAGAGATCTGACTATACGTGCAAAATGCCAAAATCAATGATCACCAAACCAAGCAATGCTATCAGGAGAAAAGGGACTGGATACAGAAGAACAAAATTGAGACTGATGATTGGGATTACAAGACATATAAATATCAGACCGTATGTGGTCTAGGGCTTAGCTTCTCTTGACCATTCGTGTTATAGTTTCTCACACCAATGGAATGGGTATACAGTTTAGAGCCATATCCGAAAAACATTTTTTAAGAAGCTTTCTCATGACCGTTATTACTCTCGGACTTTTGTCAGACATTCGCGAGAGGAGGGAGTTAGAAGGAACTAATTTTTTTATTTCTTCTTCTACACGTTTTATTTCCTTAACACTAACTTTTGAAGTTTTGTGTTGAAAAAAGAGACATAGTGTTTTGCAGAATCTTGAAGAAGAAGGCCGAGGGTTTTTTTTAAACAATTTGCTTATTCTCGACCAAAAGGCACTGGGTTATGTTATGTTAGGTTGAAGTGGATGCCAGCTTTCGCCAATACACTTAGAACAAAGATTGTGATACCACGCGGATCATGCAAAAAATGTCTCGGCCTACTCGTTAAAACAATTTAAGCTTCTGATAAAGATTAAAGGCTCCTAATATGTGTATTTATCAGATCGCCTTGATTTTTTCCCGATCTACCTGATGTCATGAGCATATCATTCGTCAACAGAGCGAACAATTTCTCCAGCCATATGACAAACCTACTGCCAGTGTTATGCCTTACGAAAACACAGACACAGACTGTGTCTTTACAGGTTTTCGGGACTCCTGGCACAGTCTACGTTCGATTGTTTAGTATCTACCCACAATTATGCTTGGTAGTAGCACTTGCATCGTAGGGCTTCATGACGGCTTGAGAGCACTATTAACGTGTGATGGAAGAATGAATAGTTCCAGTTTGATTGATGTCTTAGGGAACTTCTTGAAGGCATCCTATTCTAAAATATTTGGGAACAGATCTAACCGAAGGATAATTTTTCAGCAAGATATTGCTCTGTGTCAATCACACAAGATTTTACTGAATTACGTCTATTGTTTGCTGCAGTCATCATTATATTTAATTTTAAGTTCGAATTTTAGGTTGCAAGGTGGGCCCTTAATTGACAACTAAATAATTCGTTCAAGTTTTAGCGCTGAGCCTCCTCTTGGCAGTTCGTCAGCCCTTTCATTTCCTGAAACGCCATTGTATCCAGGCACCCAATAGAGCTTTATATTGTGCTGCCTACCACGAAGCCGTACTTTCTAGCGATGGCAACGCACAAGCTTTTATCAGGGAGCGATAATGAAAAACGAAATATCATCGAGTGGTATTGCCTCCATTGCATCTTTGCGGGCGGCTACTGTCATCCCTAAGACATTCGCTTATAAAATACTACTGTAGCCTGGAAGTGGAATTGATTTGTTCAAACTGAGAGTTTCAAAGAAACCCCTGCAAAACAAATGAGCTACTAGGCAGATTAAGACCAGGCGAGAACCCGACACGACAACGTACTGTAGGTAAACCCTTCTTCGACGACCTGAGAGAGATATCTGACAGTGATATCTGACAGAAGGATTGGAGCGCTCATTCTCTACCTGAATTCGACAGGATGGGTGTAGTATATCCCTCACTTCAACCGTAAACAACTAAACGGCGCATCCTAGCGCTAATTGTGTTTCAAATTAAAGAAACATCCACCTACCTACCTATTCCCTGACACACAGTTCGGAAAAGGAATCAAAGTAGTGGGCTTTGCCGCAAAACCTTCGCGCCTTTTTTTATCACAAACGGAAACAACTACACATTTATCATGTAAAGCATGTTCTGAAAATCAGTCAACATTTAATTTCAAAGAATAGTACACTACTTCCAAAAATATCGCAGGCACAAGGCATCTTTTATGGCCTATCAGTGGGGAGTTGGGAGTACTAAAATAAATTAAAGATAATCGTTCGCTTGCTCTGTTTAGCGACAAAGCCGTATGTAAATAAACATTTCGTTCATTTATTAAACTCACCGAGCTGTTCAAACAAACTGCAGTATGAACAATTCCAGGTGTTGGCAGAGCCATACACCTTTGCAGTTCAAACAAATGCAAGGGAATACCGAGAACCATACAAATAAGTTTCCTAGTAATATGCCACTGAATATTTCTTGGCAAATTTACTATAGCGCACAGATGGTTAAAGTCCCAGCAAGGTTCATAATAATTTTCTCCCCATTTAAGAACGGACCTATAAACCGTCCAAACAACTGCATACGTTTATAGTAAAGATGGTTTAATAATTCAGTTTTTAGTTTAGAACTAGTTATATTTCTAATTATAATTCACACACCTAATTGAAAGAAGGATACAGAAAAGACTGACTTTTGCGTATGTACAGTATGTATGTATCTACATATGTATATCTTAAAGTAACTTAACCATGAAATTCGTATGCACCGCTTCGGCGCGGCGCGCGTGACGAACGTTTTAGCGTTGCATTCAAATTTCGTATGCAACAAACCCGTAATGTGAAGAATGAACGGCCAAACAACAAGACAGGCAAAACATTGATAACTGTTGTAATTCGATGGAGTTGTGCCGGCTAAGGAACATTCAATTCCTTACACAAGTGTTTGAGAGGTCCAAATATGACTCCTCCCTCCTTAAGGCAGGTGCTTTTTAGTATCAAACCTTTGTCACCATTTGTTAACAACAACTATAGAACGAATCAAGTGAATTTAAGGCACTAGTTTATTTGCGTTCTTAATTTTAATTTTTTAGACAATCGTATATGCATTTGCTTTATTGACTTCGAATTTTGGTTGAGGCGATATATGTACATACTTACATACATGTGTACATATTTTTATTGGTGGTTACCTAAGACGGAATTGTTTATGTCACTTGGGGGACCGAAACTAAAACGCAAATAGAGAGCACGGAAGGAAGGGACTTTGCCAGTGAAAGATAAGCTTACAATACTTTTAAAGTACCCACGTACAATGGACTGTGCTCAAAAATAAAAAAAAATACACGCAAAGCAACAGTTATCATGGAATAGGCCAAGAAGTTGTATCTTTATCTTTAGGACCGAACTTTTGCCAATAAGACTGGCATCCCGGCCACATGTTCTTACCTACCGTGGTAATCTCCCATGAAGTAAGCAATGCCTATGGACGGCACCCCTGAGCTTTTCTGGCAATCTCTCACGAAATACACGACTCCAATGAAGAAGTTGTTTTAAAACGCTTTTTACCGGAGTATGTTGTAAGTTAATCAATAAAATAATAAAAATAAGAAAAATAAATAAATGAGTATATAGAATAGGTACAGATTTACATTATAGTGTACGTAAGTTTGTAACATATCGCACTAATAATACATTACTGTTGTAACTCAAAATTTGTCAAATTTGAGATAACATCATATTCAAACGTAAAATTCAATTCCCTACGCGTCAATAAAACTCCGTAGAATAGTGCAAGAAACGAATAACAGATGGCAATATGAGTCATTGTTCATGATTGACTGACTGTAGTAAACCCTTACCAAAATTGCATCATCTTTAGTTACGATCGAAACTCGTATTTTGAGTTACAACATTTTTCAAGTGGTTTCGAGGGTCTACGATTGGGTCCTAAACTTCAACAGTAAGGCCAGAATCCAAGTCCATGAATCCTCGACTTGGGATCTCATACTCAAGTGTTCTGCTAAAGCAAAGTGGTCAACCCTGAGCACATGCAGTATGTTCATTCCACTTTTGGATGATAATAATTGAACTGTAAATTGCCTTTTTTGGCAAATACATGTATGCAAGGGCTAAGTCCGATAATAACCTCGAAAGCTGCCGTAAGATTTGCACCTGTGATGCCAACGGATGCTAGTCTTTGAATCCGTTTACGCTTATTGTAAGTACATTAGTAAGTGAAATTTGGGGATAGACCCCAAATTTCGCTCGACGACAGGCCCACGTGTTCCAGTTAAGTCTTTCATCGATGATATTTCCTAGATACTTCACCTTGTAAGAAAAGTAAATAGTTATACCATTTTGAGCAACTGGACCTTGATTTAGCTTTCTTTTCCTTATTGAAGGTACCAAAGTTGCCTTTACAAAGTTGATCGATAGATTTTCTTTAGCGTACCATTCAGAAATTTCAAAGAAAACCGCTGCATGAATTGAAACACATGGTCTTCCTATTTGCCCTTGATAATGATCATATATAGAGCCTATCGCACTAAAGCTTTATATATTTAGTCTTACCAGTATGTTATCCACCATAGTAAGGGCGAGAGGACACCGCCTTAGGGCAACCTTTGCTGTTGCAATCATCACAGGAATCGCTCCAGAAGTGGATGCTATTATGCAGTCATCAAGCATCGTCCTTATCGATTTCTCTGCGTCTTATGGCAATAGTGATAGAATTATAACAGGTATTGTACAAAAGTACCCTCAGAACCAATGGAAGCAGATAGGGCTATCCCTTTGGAACGGTGGATGGTTTTTATATGGGTGACCAAATAATGCAAAGCGTCTTCCGTACATCGACCTCTCCCAAACAAACGACTTTCTAAACAGAAGTCGTAAAGACATTGCTAGAATTAAGGCGATCACTATGGGACATTGACCGTCTATTTTCACCCCAGTTCGAGTTATAGTCCGTCAAAGTGGGACACCTCCGATTTGGAGGTACAATCACTTTAATTGGTACAACTTCTGAATTATTATAGTTAGAAAAACAGTTTTGTATATTTTAAAGAGACAATTCAACAGCGCATTAAAAATCTTTAGACTTTGTGCAATTTTATGAAGCCACAAAAAAGTTATCGCTCCTTAAACTCAAAATTATGAAAACTTGATATTAAATTTTTTTAATTAAAATGCATTTTTCTCAAAATTTTTACAAAGCAAACAACTTCTGAATTACGTTTCTTATAATTACTCTGCCCAGAGCATGGCTAAAGATTAATTAAAAAAAAAGGTTACATCCATGGGCGTCCGTAAATACACTGAGACCAAAGAGGTCTACTGCACCATTAGCAAGCTGTAAGCAGCTCCATTTTCCTGATAAAGGCGAGAATTACTGCTGCGGAGGAGTTCCTTAGATCTTTTTAAGAGATAATGGCTTCATGGAAATTATTTTTCCTAATATTACACACAGCAACATCCGCACATAGTGTGTTTCGTACTTTTCAAGATTCATGATAGGGGCGGCAGATGACATCCTCAGTGATACTTATTTTGTGCTGGCGGTACTTAAACTGTCAGCGACCAAACAGGAAGCTCGTAAGCCTTCTCATCTCTGCTTTATTTGGGAACATTTCTTGCTTTTATATGGAAGGGTCGAACAATTATTTTGTTCGGCTGAGTCTTTGATGTTCTTCCAATGGGATAGGCACATAATAAGCTAAGCTTCCGACAGACGACTACATATTATGAATGTAACTGTCGTACGTTCGACTGAAAATATTATATTATTATTATTTTCTATAATTTTTAGTTCCTTATTTGTTATTCATTTGTGTACATTCGTATGTTTCATAAGAGCTTCCTACTAAATTTTTACACAATCAACTTATGTACTTATATTAATTTTATTGGTTGGATTATATACTCGTAAAGTGTTATTAAATTAAAAAAAAATACTGAGAATACTAATAAAAAAATAACTTTTACTTTTCTATCCAACGTCAAACTCTCCCATAAGTTCGCTTTTTTCACTCCATCAATGGACTTGTAGACTTAATGGAACTATTCGAGAGTGTAAAAAGAATTACTTTTTTAGAACAACCTAATTTTAACAGAGTTTACCCGAAACTGTGGGGGACTTTTTTAAATAGGAAAATGTCATAAGAATATGTGAACACACATGGTGGCTCAACTGGTAAGTGCGTTGGATCGCTGAGCGTGAGATTCCAGGTTTGAATCCCAGAAAAGATCAACAAGCTTTTTTAAGGTCCCACCTCTCGAGAATGTCTGACAAACGGCCGAGAGTAATAATTGTAATGAGAAAGCTTTTGAATTTGCCTTTCGGATATGGCCCTATACTGCAGGTCTCTTCCATTTGTGTGAAAAAATATAACACGCACAACACGAAAGGTCGCGAAAAGCTAGATCCTGGACCACTTATGATCTATTGCGCCAAGCATTTGTATTTTTTTGTATGTGACTGTGTGTACATGTGTACGTGTATGTATGTACATGTGTACATTCATATATATATATATATTGTTACATACGGGGGCACAACCCTCCAAACCTTAACTACACACAGCAACAGCATCACCGCCCACCTTCACAGCATCACACCTCCAGCGCGAATTCGATATAAAATTCCCCTAAATATGTGACCTCCACCCACTGAGCGCAAGGCAGTTTTCTCCACCCTTGTCGTTCAGGCATCAAATATCATTTGCAAGAGGTGGGACCGTGACCTGCGCCACGGCATCCACATTATATCGCTGTTGACTTATTCAAAAAGGGTTAGAATCCATTTCCAAACAAAAGCTAGAGTATGCAAACGGAATGGACATCAGCGTTCTTGTCTGGAGAATCTCTGAATTTAACAAAGAAGAGCGGTGTGAATGAACTCAAAAGTGACCTCAATTAACTTGGTTTAGGAAACTACTGGCACCTGCCATATTAAAGATCTAGCTGTGTGTAAAGGGTTTGAGACGCTTGTCCACCCCAAACTGTAGTACCATTTCATTTAAGGAGTGGAAACAAAGAATGTGAGAAAATAAAAGTGAAAAACTAAAATGAACTTTTGAAATTCGAGTTGTTTGTACAATTGTAAAAACAGTCGTAACAGAATGTTACGTCTTATGTTACGTCTTTTCCCAAACAGGCCTTATTCTCAAACTCAATGGTTTATATTCTCTTACGAGAGCACATAACATATTTATGTATAAGGGTATGATGCAGATATGTATGCAACAGTATGCATTAAGGGGTTAACATTTTGGCTTAGAGGTGAAAAGCTCCTCAACCCCTCTAGGTTATTATTACTTTCTCTTGTTGCTAGAATGGGAATAATCCCTCGAGGCATTTGGTGCTTGAAAAATTGGTCAGTAATTTTTTTATTTATGCCAGGAATAGGTACCTACATATGTACATATGTACATATGTACATTAAGCCAAAGAACTCATCTACCCGTGCTCGATCAATTAATACATACCTTTTTGGTCTAGTGCGTATTGCCTACATAATATGTATACCCATCTAAGGTTCAAAAATTCAATTTTATTTTTATTAATGTTTTGTCACAAATAAACTCGGAAATGTACCCGAATACAAACATAGAATATAAGTATTCGGACAAGTTTACGCTCGCAAAGGTATACCATTGTTTTATATTGAATCATTGCTCAATTAACCATACTTAAGAAAATAAACGACCCCATAATCTTGTTTCAGTCCTGTCGGTACCCATTAAAATTGAAGACAACAACATCATTCACGACCAATATCAAACTCATCAAACACTTTAAAGTAGGACGACAAACAAAGAAAACTCCAAACACGAAAATCCGATTACCACAGCAGAATCAGTCTCCACTCCACATGTACAAATATTGATTTTCTCTTCCATACCTTATGTAAACGAACGGCAAAAATTCATTATCAAGGACATGATTTCGCATTAAATACGAAAATAATATAAAAATGAAAAGGCGCCTAGCAAAGATGGGTTCTCGCTTGGAGTTGTCAACAGGACAATAAATATCGCCATTCCAAAGTGTCTGTGTGGGGGAGAGGGGATCGATCCACACCATACGAGAGGAAAACTCTGAAAAGTGTGTTTGCCTGCCGAGATTTTATGTCATCACACGATACACGGAATTGTATGGCTTCTTCTCATTCGGATGCCTGATGAATAAATGAAATGTTGTCGCAACATATGCATGACCCACAAATAAATACACACACAAATTCGCATATCAGTTACAAGCAAGCTGAAGGATGGTCTGACATTCCCAATTGGCCTCTGGGGTATAAGCCGACAGAAAAAAAACTCCAAGATAACTTTCCGATTTGCTCTCACTTTAATTGCGATTTCTGTGTTTCCCTCATCCTTCTGGCCTTGTCATTGGGCTATCGCCCACCACCCACCACAACGCTCTCACTGCTGGCAAGCTTACTTAATGGCGTGCAATATTTCACTGCGATTTATGAGAGCCGCAAACGTAAAATACCAGCAGTATAGCATAGAGCGACTCGGGGCAGAAAATAAAAAATAAAATTAAAAATATGTATAAAAAATCATACAAATGCTTGTAAATGTATCGTGGAACACTTAAAAATGCCTTGGCTGGCTTCGCTGAACGTAATGGCAAATGTAGCAGGGAAATCGAAGTTGTACTCAGCGGTAAACGTGTAACAATGAAAACGGACGACGACAACAAACAAATTAGCACGAATAACAATTAAAACTGCGCATACTACTTAATTGCTGTTTGTTTACTAATGGGGCGACACTGGGGAGATGCCGAGTGTTAATCCTCCGTGTTTATTCCACGCAAAAGCCCTTTAAGCCGTCCCCGGACCGAGAGCTAAAGTAATTGAGGACTAATTATTAAAAATGATGGCTTTAAATGGCTTCATATACAACCTACCCCACAGAATGGTGGGAGGGAACGGGTGTAACAAAATTGCACCCCCGAGGTAATGATTCCTTTTTTTCACTTCTCGTCCTTTTGATGTTTATCCACTGAAAAAGACTGTTTATTAAGTCCTCATGCCGAGGTTATTGCCTGTACGTATGTATGTATAGACCGTTAATGACTTTGAATGAGTGGGCGTCTATGTATCTCGTGGATTGGAACGATGGTGAAATATTTTTAGGTTATGGCTCGTTGGCATGCGACTGCAATTAAATTACTGTTGTCGGATATGTAAGGGAGCTGATGGAAGTTCTTGAATATAAATGAGTGTGAACTCACGTGGAATATATGTACATACAGGAAATGGGTTTGAAAAGCTTATATCGTTACGCTGTGAATGCTGTTGACGGTAAATAAAATAATGTAATAAGATGCAATCAAAATTGCCTTCGCAACACCTTTATTTCTTGTTTCCTACGACTCGGTTACCTAGGTAAAAAGGCAAATAAGTGAATAAAACGTTTTGACAAGAAGAAGCAACGCAATAAGGCTTCTCTTTTGTGGTATCATATACAGGGTGTCCCAGTTAAGAGGTATAATCCTTTAAGTGGAGATTTCTGAAGTTCGAACCAAAAATCGTTTGCCAGGGGTGGTCTATTTTCACCCCATTTCCATTGGTATAACCACATTAAATGGTATAACTTCTGAACTATTATACCTAGCTATAAAAACGGTTTTGTATTCAGTGGCGCATAAAAATGTTTAAACTTTGTGTAATTTTATGCAGCCACTAAAAAGTTACGTCTAATTAAACTCGTAATTATGAAAATGTGTTGTTCCAATTTTTTACTTAAAACGCAATTTTCTCAAAACTTTTACTTAATAAAAAGTTTTTTTTTTATAAAACTTTTATCTTTGACATATTTTCGAAAAATTATGTTTAATAACTTTTTCACGTACGATTAACGGAAGTTGTAGTAAAAGCCAAAAATTGTTAAAATAAATCCATGGGTGTTAGGCCAGGAGGTGGGCGCCGCGGCTCAAGTGGTTAGTGCGTTGGATAGCTTAGCGGGAGATTCGACGTTAGAGTCTCATTGGCGTAGTGTTGATAGTTCGCGCACTTTATTTGTATGGACGCTTTTTAGACAAGGAGGAGCATAGTTTTTGATAGCAAAGAATAACTAAGTTCAAGTATATCTTTATATGTACCTATGTATGTAGCGAAAAGGGCATACCCAGGTCTTGTCATTTATGCAGAATTCTAAGAGTTGTACCATTTCCGGAGAGCTCATCAGCCTTGCACTTTCCCAAAATGCCTCTATGGCCAGGCACCCAGCAGAGGTGATTGAATGTTGAACTGCTCCGTCATCTCCGATAGATGTGAGCAGCGATTTGAAGCGACCCTTGAAGTGAAAGAGCACGAGTCCAAGGACTTGATAGCCGCTTGACTGTCAACGCGGCAGGGAATTTTGAAATATGCCACCTAGTTCTACGGAGTAGCCGGCGCTTATATTAAGAAGCACAGCTTTGATTTCTCCGAGGGTTTCTTACCAGTTGTTGTTTATTATTTGTCAGCTTATTTACAGAGATCTTCATCAGTGTTAACTGTGGATGGAATCTTGTCATCCTTTCTGAACAAACTTCATGTTTTGCGGCTGGAGTGGCAATTTGTCACTGTATGTGCGTAGACGCAATGCTTTCTTCTGACAATTCAGAGATGCATTGTTTTCAGGTGGGTATTAACCGTGAGAGCTTCTCAATTTGCTTTTCGTATACTTTTCGTAAATCGCACAAAACGAGTGGTCGAGAGAAACTAGGACCTGAGCCACATACCACGGATGGAACGGTATGTGTATGGCATAGTTTCGCACTTCCGGTTGGGACCTTATTTTTGCATCAAATGATGAACTTATCAAAAAAAACAAATTTTTGAAATTCCATTAACTGCGCTATGGACTCGATGGCGGGCCAATTTCCAGAACTTCAGACATGTTGCTTGTGTGTGAGAAAACCTACGGACGATTTGAAGAGACTTTTGGTCGTTGTTGATGCATATTTACGTTAGACCATATTGAAGTCTGGAAATAATAGGAGCCAGAACATAAAAAAACAGCCGAAAATCATCGGTAAAGGCTCCACTTATACAGAAGTTGAACGGGATATCATATCATCAACGAAATGGCTTCATCTCTCTCGGTTCTTTACAACCACAAAATCGGAATCAATCATATGCATCGAAAAAGCTGTGTGTTTCGGTAAATCTTCTCCTTTGCTTTCCCCTTTACAAAAGAGATGCCAATCTGCCATCATTCAAAATCATTAGTTTTCGCCTTTGTACGCCTGTATGTATGAGTACATATGTATGTACATATAACCCAAGTTGCTGAATGCTGATAACTGGCCTTTGGATGTGCATGTGAGAAATTTCCATTTGATTGTAAAATACGGAGGCGCACGCAATGTGCAAATTTAAACAATGAGCTGAATTTTTCTCTTCCTCTTCATTGGTTTCTTCATTAACAAATGTTAACAAATATTTCCTTGCTGTTTCTCTACACGAGTATGACGTTATTATCATCAAATTTTCGTCTTGACCGAACACCAATGGCTGGTCATCAACGCGGCGGCCGGCGGGGTGAACGAAAGGAAGTTTCCTTCGTTGTGAGCTACATATGTACATATGTATGTATGTACCTCTAAAAAGCTCGATTTGTGCGTACGAATGTCATCTAGCCAACATTCATACATACATAGCTATTTCTAACATTTCTGAATTCATTTTGGTGGTAGGTAATAAAGCATAATGGCAACTTTCCCCAAGAGCAAAAAGCGCCCCTTACCATAACACTTCCACTCAGAAGCTGCTGCTGGATTTTGGAGGATTGTTTCTCCGCAGATCATGCCAGTAAGCACGAAATCCATCTGGACTGTCGAGGTCAAACTTTTTTTTATCAGAAAATATAACGCCACCCCACTTTGCGTTCTAATGCATGTGGTTTCTAGCGAACGCTAGTTGAGCTGCCTTCTGATGCTGGTTTATTAGTGGTTTTTTGACCGGTTTTTTGAAAACCACATGCGGAGTGGCTCTTAAAATTTGCTGTACACAGAGAGTGGCTACAGAAAAGCTTAATTTGTCTATTTTTTGCAAGTCATGTCACTTCAAGCACAATCTGATTTTTTTGTCTGTTAGTAAGCTTGGTATTGCCCTTCGGAGGTTTTCGGGTGCCTTAATTTTCATCAAGCCGGATGTAAATTTGCACCACTTTGTCCGATAAATTAATGTCTTCCGCTATTTTTCTCATTAAGTAGCCGACACTTCGAAAAACATGAATTTTTGTTTTTTCATCCTCCGTCAGCCATTTTTCCCTTGCCATTTATTCATTCATTAAAATAAAACCAGAAAATTAAGCAAAAATAACAAGAATTATCAAATAATTACGTTCACAATTTTAAAAAAAAAAAAAAGAAAATTCTGCGTCAAATATACAAAATATAGATAAATTTCGCTTTTAACATGGTCAAAATCACCACATTTCCGCACCGTTACCACTTAACTATATGAATAAATGCAGCTGCTTGTTCTTCAGTGTTGACTACACTGATTTGGAACACCTAAAAATAGTACAACACTTAGTACTCTTATGAGACGCTGCTTAGATTAAATATTATACTGGGGGTATAGAAATTTCGCTCACTGTACCTCGAACTCCCATACTTGCGCTATATACATATGTATGTATGTTTTTACTGCTCTGCAGGCAGCTAGAAACAGTTTCCATTTCGATCTAAGCGTGACCTCTTTCTGCCTAAAGAAGTCTTTCCATGTTACATTTATGCTAGCTTTAGCTGCAGAGTATCTGCTATTAACATGTTTTGAGAAAGATATTCCTGGTGTTAGTATTACTCCTAAGCACTTCGAAAGACTTGTAATGGCAGTGGATGAAATTTTCCTCTTTGTTGTAGGTATTATCTTCATTGAACTGAAACCACCTTTAACAACAAACAACAATTTTCACTAGTTCTCCTCTGTACGCCCACTCCCGCCTCTTCTGAAAATCATTTTTTCTCTCTTGTTCATATTAACTTCCATTTCTACCCCAGGAATTGCAATATGTATCTTATTTGTTTATCATCCTTTGAAAGTTTTGATATCATCGGCCAAAAATCATTTGATTACCATCTTCCTTTTTAAATATACATACATAGGAAACACAATGCTTACGCGAAAGATCTCATCTGCACTGCTTCTAATTAGGTCATACGCTGAAGCTAACTTTGTTAGGAACTCATCCTTGGCATTGATAAAAAATGCATAAGGTATTCTGTCAACACCCGCTGCTTTGTTCAGTTTCACCTTAGATTACACGCACTTAATTTAATTTTTAAGAGCATATTTTAAGCGCATATTTTGTGTTTTTAAGTGGATGAAACTCCTAGCCCTACTAATAACTGTCAAGAGAAAGCTTCTCAATTTGCCTTTCGGATATGGCTCTAAACGGTAAGTCTCTTCCATTTGTGTGAAAAATATAACACGCACAACACGAATGGTCGCGAGAAGCTAGGCCCTGGACCATATACAGTTGTGGCCACGAATCACACATCACGCCAGTTTTTGTATTTTCAAATTGTTGGTCTTTGTTTTCTTCACACCACTGTAAATTTGGGTTCAGTTGTTGATTTGCAAATGAAAGCCAAAGGTCGGACAGTTGCAGAAATTTCCCAACTATTGGAATGTTCGAGAAGATGGTTTACAACACAATACGTCATGTTGAAACGTATGGGGTCACAGAAAATGTTAAACAAGTTCCCCGAGCAGAGAAAACGACCCCAAAGACCAAATAATTTATCGGACGTCAGCTAAAGATCCTTTTAAAAGCTCAAGCGCAATAAAAAATTAACTTCCATCTGAATATGGTATCACTGTGCCGTCAAGGATCATAACGCGCTGGCTAAATGAATAAAATTTACGTGGATGCAAAGCACAACGAAAGCCGATCAAAAAAAGATTTGAGAGCCAGGCTAAAATTCGCCAAACACCACCTTGATAAGCCACTAAGTTTTGCAGATTCGCATCAGATGAAAAAAAATATGTATGGCGTCCTCAAAACATGCAGCATCGTCCAAAGTACACCGTAAAAACGGTTAAGCATGGGGGTGGAAGTGTGATGATCTGGGGTGCTTATTCTTGGGATGGTGTTGGTCCAATACTAAAAATAGATAACAAAATAGATCAGCATATTTACAAAAACATAATAACAGATCACATGATACCATAAGTAGATGACAATCTGCCGATATTGTTCCAGACTAGTGAAGAGTTACTTAGAAGAGAATAACCACCTGTCCAACCACCTGATTTCAACCCGATTGAAACACTTTGGAATGACGTTGAGCACCATATCGAACAAAAAAAAACCTAAAAATTTATCAGAACTATGGCAGGAAACCCAAAGCGCTGGTATGCCATCCCAAAGAGACGTTGCGAGGCTTTGGTAGAAAGTTTAGCGAAAATATGTACCGCAGTGCTGAAAAATAAAGGCAATGTAGAAATGGGGGTAAGTTGCTTAAATCAGTTATATTTTTTCTGTAATCGAGTCAAATATATGTATGTGCTAAATTCGTGTCCAAGGTAAATTTTATTTCAATTTATGTTTTTTTAATTTTTTCTTTATAGGCATAACATATAGTCACGCTTTATAAATACAGGGAACCTTTCTACTGCACTTAATATAAATATATGAATATACCAAGTTTTTCCTTGAAAATAAAAAAAAACCTTATGATTTTTCTGTTCTTTGAAAAGAGTGTGCTAAATTCAACCACCACATACGTCTGTTGTGCAAAGAATTTGTATTTTTTTTTTGTATTGGAAAATATGGTTTCTGTACCTGCGGCAAACGAAACGAAACATTCTTCAATGTTTTGTTGTAGTTCTCCAATTCATACATTAATATCCATAATAAGCATTGGATTAATTATATCCGTTCGCTTAATAAATTCCTCACCACATTGAATTCCTCATTCTAGTTTGCACCGCGAATGTAAAGCGGTACTATTGTAAAATTAAGTGTTGTTGTTCGGACAAGATCTACGCCATCCAACTCCAATCAAAGAAATGTTCCACACCAATGTTACGCAAGTCTTTTCTAACGCCATAAAGACATCCTATGCTTCTTCCAAAAAGACTGTTATGCGTGGCCGACTTACACTTTAAGTGAAAGTTATTGGATCTATTTTTTTGTTTCTCTATTTTTTTTTATCATTGGCATGTGCCTCAAAAAGTGTAAATACTTCAAATTGTTTGATGTATACTCAAAGAAATCTAGATGCAAATACTTATTCTCTAAACCATGTACATTATAAGCGACTATTCTAAAATTTATTAATATATTTTGATACGGATTAGTATCTAGTTTTTTTTATTTTTTATTTGTTCACTTATTTTCATTCTACAAGAAGTTGCTAGTTTTTTTAATTTACTTACCAATAATACTATTATAATCTAAATTAATATTCTTACAAGATGTTTTACCATAAATATTATTTAATACCTTCCCGCTTTCTCGTGGCCGCATACTAACTCGTTTCGCTGATTCCAAACAAACTTGTTACCGTCAATTACCAGCCCATCGTCTCGGACGGCCGCTCACTCGCTTGCTCCTGTACACTGCCAGTGTAGCTCTCCTCACTTTAAGCAAAAATTTTTCTTTGCTGTTGATCAGTATTCAGTCCTTTGATTGAAATTGAAGTACCCACCAAATTCATCGTTTGCATGAGTACCTCGTGGGCCATTTATTCGGTACCCATTACTGCCATAAATGTCTTATGTCTTATGTAGTAGACATTTTTATATTGTCCTTACAGGTGGTTATGATGGCAATCGTTAAAGAGCCTTGTGCTTCAATGCCCCGAAATATTAGGTTTTTCCTTTTCAACTGATCTTCCAGCTGCGGCATTTGACGGCGCGCCGGCGCGTAAGGGATAGGACCAATCCATTCTGATTGCCAAATGCTTGGTAAGTTTGCACAGTATGTGTATAAGCATACGCGAATTAAAACGTAAATAACTTTTTTATTTTCCACATTTATCAAAGGATTTAGGGTTAATAAAGATGCCATAGTCATAGTGATATGTTCCTTTTCCTTAATCAATCTGACAGCAACCCATTAAAGTTACTTACAGTATTTTCAAAGATGAACTAAAAATAAATTTCATGAATAATTCTGTACACTACATCTTTCTACAGATATTCCATTTAGATTAATAAAAGCTGACAACCTCATTCCACAACACTGTACATGCACCTCATTCTTTGTTCACATTTATGTATGTACAATGTAGTTTTGGATATCCTACCCCATACCAGTATCGCAATTTCAATTGATTTTAAATGCCTGGAAGACAACTCTATGCACATTTGCCCGTGGAGCTACAAAGTGCTTGACGGCAAACATTTATTCGGTTTTACGCTCAAATAATGTTTCAATGAGTGCACCATTCTCTTGTGGACCGAAAAAGTGGGTTAGTGACCAACAGCGTTCTTGTCGACAGAAGAGACCTCTAGGTATACTCATATGGATCTCATATAGCACGGAATTGACTAAAACCCATGTAAACGTCGTTGACTAAAATCTACTACTTCATATACAATCGAAGTGTACCCATACAAAGTTTACATGTATACTTCCTTGCTACGATGCACCATCCCGTTTGTAAAGAATAATCAAAATTGAAAGGGAATACTGAAAGGAGAATGCTGCAGAAGGAGATGCCATTCTGCTCAACCTTAGCTAAACCAAAATGTGTTTAGAATCCAATACACTGGTTCAGTTGAAAGCTACGTGTACATAGCCGTCACAGCAACCCCGGCCAACAAGCAACTCTTGCGATAGCCTTTCTGGCTTTGATTATGTTGGTTAGGCTTCTTTAACCATTTGGCGGAACACATGTGTGCCAGTCAGTGTATCATTAAAGCAAAAACTAGAAGAACAGTGGAGATACATACATACATACATATATACAATCGCGAAACTGTGTCGATATCAAGGAGCAACTATAGCAGTCTGGCTGCAAGGTAGCAGGGAGGTCTCCAATAAAGTATCTCCACGGTTTGGAATAATCGGATTCATGAAGTGATTAACAAAGAATTACAGGTTGAAGCTTGCCTCACTCAACTTTCCTCCAAATGGACCAGGAGCAAGAGAGCAGCCCTTGTGTGTGGGATTATACGAGTAGTTGTACACAAAATTTGGCGACTAAATATGGAATTTTCTGTTTTGCGTACCATATCAGTACAGACTGGCAGACCATGTGATATCCATGTAATCTTGAGTTGATTAAACGTAATTCGGGAGCATATGAAAATAATTGTGCTTTAGTCTGCTTTTAATGGAGATAGATGCTAGTGAATTGACCTCAACATGTGACTGTTAGAAGTTTGTAGGAGGCAAATGATATGCATATGTATGTGCATAGTAGATGCAAACTTTGTAATTATTTATTTCAAAGTGTAGTAGTAGGGAAGTACAATTAAATAGTTTCGAGGAAAAAGGATAACATTCCACAAATCTACACTTTTAAGAAAATTTTGAATGAATTCGTAATGAAGCTTCGCTATTTTACGATTTCTTCTCACCTAAGTTGCAATATGGCATTGCAAATTGGGGTGGTTCTTGTTGTCTGCATTAGTGCTGCAATGCCAGCATCTAGCTCAATTAATTTGTGTTTATCGAGGATTAACTCTCATGAATGTTTTTATTTTTTTATTACATTTGGAGAATCTAGACTCAATTTCCCATATCGCTGAGTTGCCTTGCATCAATTGAAAAATCTCTTTCCAAACATTCGTATTCGAATTCAAAGTAGTCTTTTTTTCTATTTATTTTCCTAACACTCAAGTCAATTACAATTACTCACTACAACAGCTCAAACACGAATGGCACTTCATTTGACAGCAAATCAACCAACTCGGCCACACACGGTTCAACTCAGTTGAAAGACTTTGGATTCAACTTTGGAAAATCAAAACCTTTTGATTTTTCTCTGACCAACTTCTCAACCGTCAAATCGATCAAATGACTGCGCCACACACGGTTTGATCTTGATTTGATTTGACTTAGTTTACAATTGAGTTGAAGTGTGTATGGGGCCGTTTAAGGAAGAGGAAGACAGAAACCAGGGGCAGAACCTCAACACCTTAAGGGCGAAAGAGGACCGGATTATGTGTGTATAACAGAAACTCGATGACTCAATCGCTACTTTTAATTCGAGGATTCTAATGAGATTTAAAGAAAAGCTGTAATTCCTTCTGGTGGGAGTTAGAATATAAAAGTAAGGGGCGACTAAGATTCATGCTCCATATACCGAGCGCAGTGTACACAAAAAAAATGCAATGAACTATACCGGTTGGTGGTGCTGATCGGATTTTGCTTAAGAAACGGTTTGCATCGATAGAGTTGTGATATAACTGGCAAGTTAGTCGGTTATACAGTTCTCTGGAATATCCTTATAGCCCAATATCTAAATAAGGTGAATTTAGAATTGTTTAGCCATCTCGTTAAGACACATGTGGCAATTGAAATTCGTTTTAGCTTAAGGTAATAAATTCTGGGATTTAATGGTGGTTTCAGTGCGGCGTTCTTAATCGCCATAATTTTCTCCTGATAACGCAAAAGGCGAAAGGAGATATTTATATTTAGATCTTTGCAGAAATCACCTCCCTCCACTCCTGTTCTGTTTTAGATTCATCTGTATAAAAACAATGATACCCTTTTGGAGCCCGAAATCATCCGCCCAGTATAGTCTAAAGGGAATAGTTTTTTGTCGAATAGGAGTTGTGGCACTGATATAATCGTTGTCCTTTGGAAGAAATTCTATAGTGGCTTAGTGGTTCTTTCCACTCGCTCCATGATATTGCGTTTCTAGCCAAATATTTGCCTAGACTATTAGCTGTTTTGAAACCTTAAAAAAAAACGCTTAGGAGTACAATAATTTTCAACGAATGAAAAAATCAAAAGTACAAAAAACGGATTTTGACAAATTTTATTTAAGACTGGCTTAATGTCCTTAGAGACCATGGAGATAGTAGTCGTAAAATAATTGAAAGTAATGCCCAGCTCATAAATGCTAATCTACATATATTCCATTTCATCTACTTAGAAAAATTTAATCTCTTCTGCTAGTGCTGTCAATTCTGGTGTGGACTTTTGATGTGTGCCGTATTACTTAACTCAACGTGCCATTCAATTTGTCACTCCGAACCTTTTTTTATGCTGACCCTCTGTCAAATCTAATTGACTGACCATTTGGAAGAAATACAATTGACGCATAAAATGAGGGAAACGAAAATACAAACATACAATTGCAATTTGGGTAATATCAATATGGAATGCTCAGTGAACATTTGATTGACATTTAATAAATATAATCCAACGAAATGTCAATCCTGTACAATTGACAATGGGCTAATGCGGAATGCAGCTTTCGTATCAAATGTATTTTATCTTATCATATTCAAATGATTAATTATATTTGGGGTGAATCTTTGGCCTTGAATGACCTTCAGTCGGCTCAGCTTTATAGATCAACCTAAAATTTGTAAATATAAAATATTATTATGTGGACAAAACCTAGGGAAATTTATCAATAAAATTCATCCTGTTAATACGGTGTCCTACAAATAATATTATTTACTTACTTAGGTGGCGCTACAGTTCGGTGTGAACTTGAGACTCAACTGACAACCCTCTTCAGTTAGCCACTTCCTTAGCTAACTGCCTCCAAATGCCCACAAAACTCTTCTACTTTTGCGTCCATCCGTCCGGTTTTACCCTACTGCGTGAATGCCGCGGTCCAATTCGTATATTTTGTCCTGTACTCGAAAGCCCTTAAACGTAACGGAATGTATCGGGAAGGTATATTTCACAGAGAATATTTATCTTTAAACGACGGAGGATATTTTCATCTTCTTTCGACTGAGTCTATGTTTCAGGGCGATAATGTGGGACTAGCATGTTAAGGGCAAAGAATCTGCTTGTTCGTAATAGTTTTCAGATTACTACTTAATTGCTTTTTCACCCAAAAGAAACAGCGATTAGCAAGAGTTATTTTTGGTTTTAAGCCAGTTGCGCCCCGTTGCGTTCTGCCAATAATGTCAACATCGTCGAAGTACGCCAATAAGTAGTTGGCCCATGAATTTCACAAAACTCTTTCAAGTTTCTTGTTCTTTCGATTGAGCGCAGAGCCTAGTGCAATATTTTTGGTCATTATCTCCCTGCAGCTGCCCATTCCAATAGTTTGTCCTGTAGGGTTTGGCAGAAACCTTCAGAAATACTCGAAATGTATTTAGAATTACCATAAATGAGGTTAAAGGTCTAAACAATTGTGGATGCTTAATAGTGTGTTCACGAAATGTTACACCCTTTTCTGGCCAAATCCGTTTAAATAGACCTTATTACCAGTCCGTGTAGATAATTCTTGTACTTGTATTACGATCGTTATTTTCTTAAACCACCTTAAGTCGTTATAAAGGCCTTCTTCGGAGTACTCTTACAATAGACAAAACTTTAGGCGCTGTTTGTTTTAGTTGTCTACATATGTTTTAGATTTTTTATTGAAGTTTCCAGTTTCTTTTCAGTGACACCCGTTTGTGCTTCTCAGGTTCCTTGCTGCCTTTTTTCTATTTCATTGGAATAGATTATTATATTGCTTTTTTAACTGCTTAACTAACAGCGTGGACGAAATTGAAATGTTGGATTCGAAAAGAAACCTGTTCAAGCTAATGAACTATGTACGCTGCTTCCACTGCATCAATTAAGGACTACAACTCAAGCCAACGAACTACAGTGCTGACGCTGTAGAGAGGTCAAACGCGGGCACATAAGCATCACAACATTGGTTGTGTTATGTTGCATTTTTTTTTTTGCTTACAATTATTGCGTTATGTATGTACATATGTTATAAGTAATACTTTATGTATAAAAAAACATCTGTAATACGAATAAACCATTAGAACAAAGTGGACCACACAGTATTTTACCTACCAAGTGTATTAAGTTAAAGTGCTTGGTACAAAATACGTATTAATCGTAACAAATTTAGGTGCTTGTTTCTAAGCCTAACTAAGGCAATCGAGTTTCATACAAAATCATTTTCGTATAATGTGCATATGAGATAACTTTTTTTAAAAAAAGTGTGATTTTTGGTTTACCATTTTTTGTTGCACAGAGTGTAATTGGAAATAATTGAAGATAAATTCTAAGGTGGTGCAGTGTTCGATTCTAATCAATTATTACACATAATACATAATTTATATTATTAAATTCAATAAGATATTGCCTTGTTAAAATCGAGTCCACTTATTAGGATTGTTGTGTACAAAATCCCATTTTTTACTGTACGCTGATACCACACGCGCAGTGATTTAAGTGGTTAATGCGTTGGATCGCTGAGCGGGAGGTTCGAATACCAGAAAACACCAAAAGCTTTTTCACGGTCCCACCTCGAATGTCTGATAAACCTCCGAGAGTATTAACTGTCATGAATAAGCTTCTTAATTTGCTTTTCGGATATGGCTCTAAACTGTAGGTCTCTTCCATTTGTGTGAAAAAATATAACACGTACAACACGAATGGTTGCTTGAAGCTAGGCCCTGGACCACATACGGTTCCTTACGCTCATACATATGCTTATAAAATCGCACAACTCCCTGAGTTGTAAAACTTCTCGTGGTCACCGCTTTTCGTATTCGAAGTTTCCTGGTACCGTTATTTATCCAGTCAATCCATCGAGTTTTGTCCATCCGTATTGAATGTTGTAAAGTGGTGCCGTCTTAAATAATTGTTTTTGGGTTCGGCTGGCATCTATTCTGACGACATGGACAGCCCATCAAAGGCTTTGCTCCTTGATCAATTTTACAACGTCTTTTCCTTCACATAGTTGGAGTATCTTTTGGTCTTGTTTCATGCTATGTACATATATTCATCGTTATCTACCATTCATTTTTTGTACAATTTTCCTTCGGAGATCCGGAGTTTCTCTTCGATCGCGGTTGTCATGGACCACAGTTTCTGAGCACAATTCTTACGCTCGTACTATAAGAAAGATTTTCTCTAGATCAATTTCGACTTAGAGATTTAACGGTTAGCAAAATATGTCTTTTTTGCATACAAAATTCGCTTTTTATGCAGTAGCCGTAATTGATTTAAAAAGAATGAAAATATATTTGAAACTTTCAAAATCTGCAAATGCATATTCCCCCAAGGTCCGCACACTGTCAGCTCTAGGTAGTCTCATATTACTTTGTTTTTATCGATTAGGAGTCCCACAGTTGTCTTTGGATAGAATGGATAGATAGTCGCACTAGGAAGCAGTAGATAGAGTGTTCGATTATTGAGCAGAAAGATATGAAATTGCCAGCCTTACTAATTTTTTTGCTGAGATGCACGGAGATCCCATAAGTTTTTGGATAGTGAGATATTGTTTATAGCTTTACTATTTGCCTAAGTTACTACTAGATATTTTGGAAAGGGACTATGATTTAGAATAACATTGTTGAAGGACGCCGTTAATTTGCCATTAGCTAGCTGGTTTGTAAGGTGGAAGCAGAATGTTTCGGTTTTCGACAAACATGGATAGAGTCGCCATTATTTCGAATATGTACATGTTTAATTCGCGCAGATCCTCATTTAGTGCGTGTTATTGATTTATGTTAGTATGTTAGGTCTTGTTCATCTGCGTACCCAGATTTCTTTGAATTTAACAATGGCAAGTAGGAGATATTCGACTTGAAAGGTAAAGGTGCCAATGCTGAGCCCTGTTATGCTACTATGCATATGAGTGCTTCTTTCCATATGACCATAAGCGGCAGTGGTATCGATAATCGCTATAACCTCAATATGCGCTATGAGAGAAAATATTTGATCTACCCACCTACACCAAGTCGGAGGCCAGCTTGTTCAAGGAGAGCATTTTCTCTGATTGGGCTAATGCAATTTGCAAACACTTTGGGGTGCTATAGAATGATAACTTTCCGTTCATTTGCTTTACCTGGCTTTGAAACTGCAATAATCTAGCTAGCGATCTTTTTGTAATTGAGAGAACGTGTATGATAAATTTTGGCTAGATTTCATCAGGACATGCTGGTTTCCCTTTAGTCTACCTTTTAGTTGATGTGATCTCTGCGTTGTTAATCCCTTCGATTGTTAAGCTATCAGAAAGAATCGATGACTCGACAGCGTTGCGACTTAATTTCCGCACGTTTAATAACCTTTATGTGCGGCTTTTCGACTGGAGCTCGAGAGATATCAACAATGCAGTTGGCTATTATGTCTTGCGAAGAGTACTTTTCCCTTGTCAAAGGATCTGAGCAGGTTGTCAGTGGTGTTGGTGTTACGGGCTTTTCAAATTCCTTACAGAGTTGATTACTTTTTTCCGATCATCCTGGAATGTACATACATATTTCTTTTGATACCCACGAGGAATATATTTTTTGGGGGTTAATAATATGATTCAAACGAATAGTTCATAGTTTTCCACTAACAATGGTACCAAATGTAGGCAGACATCAACTTCTTTGCTTATTATTATTATTAGCGTAAGATTTAGGTCCAGATTATCGAACCACTCAATTCTTTCGGCGGTGGCGTTGAAGATGTTTGCAGGATCCCCCGCGTAAGCTCGGATGGGGCATTCAGTTAAAATGTGATGCATTGTCTGGTATGGTGCACCGCAGTTGCATTCTGGTGATGATAGCATTCTCAATTTAAAAAGGTGGCTACCACTGCGACAATGGTTAGTCCGGATACGGTTGAGCGTGACCCAAAGTTTTCTGCGAAGGTTGAAGCCAAGCACCTCGTTTGTAGGGTTCTTGATCAGAGCTTGGTCGTAGAGAGGTGAATTACTCCATACATTATGCCAAGCTGTGGTGACTTCAAAATTTGAGGCTAGCGGGTATGCGGCCTTCTTCAGTGGCAGATTTCTTGACCTTAGTCTGGTAGATTGGCTTAAAGGGATGTCATCGTGAATCGGGAGGCTGGCATTAGAGTAGATCTTGTTGTGTTCAATAGTCAAGGCTTAATTTCGCGGTAATTTGGCAGGGGCTATGTTGCTGAGCGTAGGAAGCCACTCTGTGGGTGCTGCCCTGACGGAGTTTTATAACATGCGTACTGTTCAGTCAAACAAGTGCGGCATATTCCGCGGAGGAGTAGACTATGCCAAGCGCACCTGCTCGGAGTGTGGTTGCAGATACACCCCATGATGAACCAGCAAGCTTCTGGATTATGTTGTTTCTGGTCTTCAGTTTTTCAGCTAAGTTCGTGAGGTGGTTGTTGAAAGTCAGAGTGCGGTCAAGCGTTACCCCCAAATACATAGGTCGGATATTGTTCCACTCCGTGGAAGTTCACTTTGAGCCGGTTGTTGGCCAGATGGATGCTGAGGTGAAAACAAGCTGATTCGATTTTGCTCATGCTGGGACATAGTCTCCATTTCTGAAAGTAGTCTCCGAGGATAGCTAAATCACTAGAAAGGGTTGCCTTCGGAGACTTCATATCTTTGCTATGCTTACCCAGGCACAGATCATCGGCATACCCGAATTTCTTAGATGTATTGTTTGTTTGGCAAATCGGCAATGCAGAGGTTGAAAAGTAAGGGAGCCAGCACCGATCCCTGCGGTAAGCCGTTGTTGAGTTTTCTAGGCTTACTAAAAGCGTCGTTCAGGAAAACTTGAAGTAAGCGGTTGGACAGCATGTTATTTATAAATGCTGAAACTTTACTACATTTGATGATCCTGAGCAATTTGTATAACTGACAACCTTATGAAAATTCCAGCGTAGCTTTGGTACGGACTTAATTATGAGGAGTTGAATCCCTAAATTGATGATGATTGGTCGATGATGGCTGTGTTCGAAGTGTGCGAGGATACACTTTTGTGTTTCATTGTTACAGGAGCCGAAACATAAATCAGGATTGTAGGTTATCTTCTTTCCACCTTCGAGAGGGGAAATTAGCTCTATCGCTGTCATCGAATATCAAAAGCAGATTTTTTTAGTCTTTTTTTCTGTTTCCATTGTTAGTGGCATACATATATCCAAAGATTCTGGTGGCTGTTGAAGTGTTCTTATTTAGCGGTAGGTTTGTCGAAGATTTCGAGTACTTTTCTTTCAAGACATTACAGGAGGCTAACTACATATTGACGTATAGATGCCAGCGATTTCAATGTTTATTGAATATACTCGTATTCCCTCCCTGGATTTTGCGCTTACCAGTTTTACCTCATCTATATCGCTTCTTGCTTACGCGTCTGCTCTATTTGCATGGTGTGGTATAGCCGATCAAGGAGTTTCCATTAAATGTGCATCGGGATTGTAGCTCTAACTCTGTTGATGCTTGGGTTTATTGAATGGCTACTATGCTAAAATATTTTGTTAATAGTACTTTCGATAAGTGGTCACACTATTTAAATGACATAGTCGAATGGACCTGATATGTCTTTCCAAACTGGCATTTGCGTCATTCATGTCTCGCAAAGCTTAGTTTCTTTCTTTTAGGTTTCCTTTGTGCGTATCGCCAGAAGAGAATCAAATAGTTTTGGCGTCCAAGGTGATAGGACTTAAGCGGGGTGCACCACGAGGAGGCTATCTATTACTGCACCCCTGCTGTACTGTGTATATACATATATTCTTTGTTAATAAAATTAATAGCCCATTATGTAATCTTATCTTATCGACGATCTGTGTTTTCAATAGCTCTTACGAGTATTATCAAGCTATGACAGTTTCTATTTCAGATGCCAGTTAATGCAACGCTTACACATAAAAGAGGGATTATTTTGTTAAATATATTTACTAGATGGTTCTTAAGTACTCACTCACTTGACATAAATAAGTATACCAAATGCACAAAATTATTTACCAGAGTTGGAAACATAAAAAATAAACTTACAGATAAAATTTCTCAGAAATCTGCACAAGCTCGCTCTTCAAATTCAACATTGCAAAGTGCTCGTATTCCAGTAAATCTCGAAAATCTCTTGAAACTTTCTACACCACTTCTGGTCAAAACTAACTGAAAATCGACCACTTCACATCAAAAATTATTACTTTCGAGTGCTCTCATCGGTACTCAAATCATATTTCCCATAATATTTCTAAAATGTTCGTTTGATTAAGCAACCGGAGCTTAACCGATATTCGTACACACAATTGTGCAACAAAGCCCTTGTTCACTTTCAATTACAATACCATAGTACACAAATTCATTTCATGTTCTATATATCAGCACGACGACCCACATTTGGGCGCATGACTACCTTAGTCTGCATTTGAGTAAAACGTTTACGATTTTACACTCCAGACCATAGGGTGTATTTACATACATATTTTGATTAATGATTTGTAACATAAAGGAATAATGAACGTATAAAATAAAAATGTGCAATAAATACTCTAGTCCACGAGTTCTAAGCCTCACGTAAAAGAATTGTTGGAGAAAAAAAAATATTATTTTTCAATATAGCGGTAGCCTTGGCATATTGAATATGGATGGTGAGCCTCGCGTCGTTACTTAGGACGCCATTCAGCGTTGAATTTCGCAGTAAAAGCTGATCATAAATAATTAAAAAAATTAAAATAAAATGCTTAGAAGACAATTTTTCCGTTAGTTAAAACAAAGTCGAAGATATATGAACTTTTTTTTATATAGTCACCAGTGATACTGATTTATTGCAATAACGCTGGTTAAAAGTGCAAGCTCTGGTTAAGAAATAAAATAATTGTGAACCAATTTATTTTTAGAATAAAAGTTCATTTGTTTATTAAAAACAGTTTGGTGTAATTAATATCTAGTAAGTATAATGTAGTTTCAAAATGATACCATTTTTTAAAAACTAAAAAAGAACAATAATAATTTTTCCATTTACTTACATTTACCGTGCAATACAGCGATATTGACAATACAGTGACAAAGTGTGAAAGGAAAGGTCTCATCATCTCATCCGTCTACATGCCTTACAATGCCGCAGAGGGTCAACTTCTCGAGCTAACTGCAACACTAGTCCGGAAAGGTAAACGAGAGAAGTGGGACCTATTAATGGGATGCGACGCGAACTCTCACCACACCCAATTGGGTAGTACTTACTTACTTGCTTACTTAGGTGGCGCTACAGTCCGGGGCAGACCTGGGCCTCAACCAAAAAGCCTCTCCACTTAGCTCAGTCCTTAGCTAACTCCCTCAAGTTGCGCACTCCAAGTTGGTTGAGGTCCCCTTCTTCTTGTAGGCGCCACCTTATTCGATGTCCTCCTCTACTGAGTTTACCCTCCATGTTAGTTTCGAAGACCATTCGCTCCACATGTCCTAGGCATCTCAAGCGACTAATGCGCAGTTTTTTGACTAGGTCGACGTCGCTGTACAGCTCATAAATTTCGTCGTTGAATCTTCTCCTCCAAATCCCGTCAACGCAAACAGGACCGTATATCTCACGAAGAATATTTTTCTCCGCTTTCGAAAGAGTCCATGCTTCAGCACCATTAAGCAGGACTGGGTGGATTAAAGTCTTATAAAGAGTCTCCTTAGTCTCTCGAGATAGGGCCTTACTACTTCTCAGCCCAAAGAAACACCGATTGGCAAGAGTTATTCTTCATTTTATTTCTGCTGAGGTGTTATTGTTAAAGTTAATAGACAAAGTCCCTTACTACCTCGGAGCTGTTAACTGTTCAATTTTTGTTCTGTCCAATTCGTCGATGTTGTGTGTCACTTCTTGTTGACAGCATATATGTACATACTTGGTTTTGCCCTCTTTTACAGTTAAAACCATTTTGGCGGCTGCTGTTTCGATACCAGCAAACGCGCCGGTGACAGCCCGCTGTGTTCTGCAAATTATGTCGATGTCATCGATGTAGGCTAGTAGTGGCACAGACTTTTGAAAGATTGTGCCTTTGGTGTTGGATTGTGAATTTCGCACAATTCTTTCAAGGATGATATTAAAGAAGTCACATGACAGCTTGTTTAAATCCATTTTTGACTTCGAAGGTCTCGTTGAGGTCATTACTGACCTTGATGGAGCAGCGAGCGTCATCCTGCGCAGACGAACGAGTTTTGTAGGGATGTCAAAACTAGACATGGATCTATATATGTAGCTCGTATCTATAAATACTGTCATATGCGGCCTTAAATTTGATATAAAGATGGCGGGTATCGATTTGAACTACATAGTTTTTCTCCACGTTCTGCCGGAGTATGAAAATTCAATCGATTGTGGACTTTCCTGGCCTGAAAATATACTGATAGGGACCAAGCAGGTTGTTTACGTTCACACAATATGGCAGATAAGATTCTCTACGCGATGTTGAGGAGACTGATGCCTCTGTAATTGACACAGTTGAGGGGGTCTCCTTTCTTGTGTACCTAGATACAACCACGGTAACATATCAAATGAGTTTATTGAATAAGAACAAATAAATAAAGATCAAATATTAGTAAAATAGCTTTAAGAACACAGAAAATTGCTACACAAACCCAAACTATTCTATTAAGTCTAAGAATTGATTGATCTAATTTATCTTCTTCTTGTTTCCTTTTGTTCGGCGAGGTTATGATCAGAATTATGGACTTCACGACTTTACTGCATCCTACTGGTCCGAATGTGGCGTTCGCCGATTTGACCTCAAAAAGGTCAAAGGTCATGTCGTATCCCAGTCCTCAATATCAGTCATCATAGTCTTCGCTTGACTTCCCGTCATGTCGGTTCAAATCTCCGCCAAGAAACAAAAACTCTTTCTGTAGGTTGTGAAAATCTAGCCAGAATGCGTCTTTTTCCCTCTGCTCGCACCCGATTTGGGGAGCATATGCACTGACAATATTACTTGTATCACCAGTTTGAGAGATATCAAACGGTCGCTGCTCAGCTACAAGATCTACCTATTACAATTAAATAGCTCATACATATATATAACCACTATCCTTTGTAATCACGAGATTATGCATTTCATTTGAAAATTAGTATACCGTGATACGAACGAAGCATTCTAAATTCATTCAATTCACTTTGTGCCTATTCATCTAATCCCCACAATTAAGAATATAAACTGAATCTGTTTCGCCTCCATATATTTACCAGCTAGTCGTTTGTTCTACCCTGGCTCCGGTTACATTTTAAACGACACAAAGAGGCAATTTATTCATTAAACCCTCTGCAATCTAGCTGTTAATGCGCCCACACATTTAATTGATTGAGTAACACAACAAAAAATCCATTTAATTTAAGGGAAAAGGCTCTCACGCTTGTGCAACGATGTGTGCAGGTAATTAATTGCAGCAACCCCTAGTTCGTTATTCACTATCAACCGCTGTGGTGGAAGAGACAGCGTTCTTCGCTTTAAAGCGCTAATTTCGATGAAAGCTTTCAGTTAGACATACGTAAGATGAAGTTAATATTTAAATTTGAATATACATACATAACTACCGCCGAAGCAGCTGTGTAGGCCTACATACATACATATGTACGTATGTATGTATATTCCCACTCTGCCGAACTAATAATACTTTCTCAAACGTTTATACACTTTCACTGTGTAATTAAAAGACCGGGTGAAAATTTGAGGCGCTCGATGTTTTTTTTTTTTTGTACCTAGGGTTGCAGTGAATTTTCGAAATGAAAACGTACGGATGCAACAGGAAATGCCATCAGCGGGGAACGACCTATTTTCGTGAGTTGTGCAATTCCGGAAGTATTAGCTTGGGCTGATGGTGGGGAGGATGGTTGTCTTCTTCTAGAGCAGTTACAGTAAAGTCAAGACAAAAAGAAAATGTATCTGCATTTGTTTGCAGTTTCTACAGAATTTATTTTTTTTACGCTTCCGTTTCTTCTTTACTGATTAAGGACACACCGCGCGCTGGTTGAGAAAAGGTGTTGCATTTCTAATTTCTTCACGTTGTTTTTAGCGAGAATTTAAGTGGGTTGGTAAGCAGTAAAATTAATTAAAATCTCATCGTAGAGTATGGTTTGCTTTGATGGTAATTTTCCTTTTTTTTTTAATAAATCCATTAAGCAACTAATATTTTTCAAATTTTATTATTTAAGGACGATTAAAATCTTACAAAATGCTACTGTTAAAGTCAAAGTATGTACATATATGTTATGTAAATTAATGCAGCGAAGTATCGACTTATGACAACATGTTGCAAGACGAATGGTCTCGATGCTTGTCCTAAGAACGGCAAGTTGAGGTGCTAGAAATCTCTATATTTGAAATTAATGGAAAGAAAAAGCACCTAAAAAACATCGGCATAAGAGATCAAATTCATATTCATGTGCTTGCTTCACCTCTTCGTAATAGTCCGCTACAACTCCGTGCATAAGTACTTATACATTTATACATGTAGGCTAAAATTTTTGTGGTGGTTTAGTGCCTCAGTGAGATTTGGTGCTTTGATGCAGGTGAATTCTGTGCTGAAAAGGTAAAACATCTTAAGTCTAATTTGTGCGCTTTTTAGGAGGGCAATTTTAAGTTTGCAAAAATTTTCTGAAAACAATCAGGCGGCCTAGAAAAATGTTGAATAGGAAATATTGAAGTTAATTTAGTGTAGAATCTAATAAAAATGTTTCTGTTTTACTAGTTTAAGGTCTAGGTACACTAATAAGTTTTTATTTTACTTAAGTGGTTTCATCAAATCAAATATGACCTGTGGTCTATTTCACCAAATTACAAGTACAATTACAAATTTGTATTTGCTGATTACATTTACAAATTTGTTTACTGATTTTCTGTTTCACAAACTACAAACTTAATTCCAATAAATTTGTTAATAAGAGAAAAAATTAAGGGAAATTGTATTTGTTATTTACAAATACAAAAAGAAAACCTTTTTACTATTTACTTTGCAAAGTTGTAAACAACAACTGTTTTTCACAAATTTGTAAGCTCTCTAACTGGCTCAATGTGTTTTCGCCGTCTCAGTTGTCAAAGTTATCATGTAGGTTTTCTTCCTCTACTTCATTGCTTGTTTGGCAATTCAATGATGTCATTGGTTTCATCTTTTCGGGAAATGTTCGTCAAAATTATGCAGCACTTTATAATTTGAATTGCCCTTCTTGGTTGAACTCTCAAATGTTGAGGCAATGAAATTTTATTTTTAGAATACCGATCGCATTCTCTATGATCTTTCGCGTTGATTTATGGGCTCTATTATAGCGATCGATTCTGGAGATGACGTTCTTGTGACCGGTGTCATCAGCCAATCTTTTAACGGATATCCCATATCCCCAAGTAAAACGTAGTGAGGAAAAGGCCGGAATATAAGATACTTCTGCGAAACATGCCCCGAGAAGCCACTAAAAATTATAAAAATTATAACACATTTTGAAAAATTAAACAATCTTATTGAATTAAAAAATAACTATAAAATATTTTGACTTTTATTTAATTCTAAAATAAGATTCGCTCATAACTTTGGTTATTTTGCACTACTACGCTTATTGCAATTTCATATTGAATTTAATGTATGCATTTTGTATATATATTTCATATAAAAATTTCAGGTAAAAATTGAAAGTGGCTTATTTCTCTTAATTGGGGTTATTTCTATTGCCACATAGAAACTAGAGAGTCTAGCTCTGTAGGCTACAGAAAAAATCACAAATGAAAAATCATCTACCAAGTACGAGTATACTCGTAGGTGGCGTACTGAACCAAGCGCCTCACTACGAGTGTACTTGTAGTTGGCAGTCAACGTGTTAATGAAGTTTGAATAAAAATTTCGAATTTCCTATTATGCTGTGTTATCTCGGAACGGAACTTCATAGATGATTAGATAAATTTCTAGGAATCGATTTTAAAATTTTACTATGCTCTCGCACATAAATATTTCCATATTTCCACATGACATTCGTGGGCAAACAAGGGACGTCAATTATAGACTACTGTCTATTAGGTGGAGAGTGGAATTTGTGCGTTAAGGACATGGAGGTCCAAATGGTAATATTTTCCGATCATTTTCCTATTGCGGTCACTTTTGAGAGTTCCTATACTGAGAGCGAAGCATGCAGATGGCCCCAAGTTTATATGGAGTGTTGCGAAAGTTCCGACCTTTATGAGCCTTTTGGAGGGAAACTTATCGCGGCAGCGGGAATTAAGTCTCTGCAGGATTGAAGGCATTATTAAGAATTCTTACGCATCAACCTAGAGAGGAAATAGGTAAAAACGGCAATTTATTAAGCCATTGTATGATGCCGAGAAAAACCCAGACGGATTTCATTCAATTGGCTTAAATTACTAAGATCTAGTGGTATTAATGAAAGATATATTCTCTTACATCGAAGCCAACACCAGGTATAAGAACTTGTGCGAACGGAAGCGGAAGAATCACTTTGAGTTAGAGGCATTTAAATTAGCGCACTGCAGAAAATCTTCGGATTTCTGGAAATTGATACGGCATATCAATGCAAGGAGGTACGTAATAAACAAGGAGTTAAGTCCTAGCATTCTTCGGGAGCATTTCAACAACTTATTGAACCCAGTTTCGCGTAGTAAAAGCTTCACCTGGCTTCGAAAATCCGTTATTAGACAGCAGGGGAACTCAGGTAGAGGTTAGAGAGGCACTGAGTAGTCTAAGGGATGGCAAAGCAGCAGAGTCAGATGGAATACCTTCGGAGTTTTACAAGTATGGCACTAATTCTCTTCACAACGAACTGACCTGCTTATTTAACACCATAATGGAATGCGCATATATTCCAAAGCGGTTTAAGGAATCCCTAATCTTTCCGATATTTAAAAAGGGGTGTTCATTGGATCCTGGTAATTATCGAGGTATTTCCTTCTTAAATGCATCCTATAACATTTTTACTTGGATTTTACGAAAAAGATTAAACGCGTGGATATGTGCGAACAAGTTACTGAAGGAATACCAGGCAGGTTTTAAGCCAGTATACTCAACAACTGATCACATATTCGTCCAAAGTAGCATAGTGAACTCATTTCTTGCACAGTGCAAGAAGCTCTACGGGGTATTTATTGACTTTAAGGCAGCCTTCGACTCGGTTGACAGAAAAGCTTTATTATACAAGTTGAACGGATTGGGAATGTCGCTGAAGTTTAGAAGGCTAATTGAAAATCTATATGCCAATACTAAAGCGGCGGTGTGGGATGGTGAGGGACTATCGGAGTGGTTCCATACGCACTCAGGAGTAAGGTAGGGATGTACACTAAGTTCAACGCTAATCGCGCTCTTCATTGACGATGAATTGAAAATCTATATGCCAATACTAAAGCGGCGGTGTGGGATGGTGAGGGACTATCGGAGTGGTTCCATACGCACTCAGGAGTAAGGTAGGGATGTACACTAAGTTCAACGCTAATCGCGCTCTTCATTGACGATCTGGCCGACTACCTGCCAGGTGGTATTGAATATGCAGGCGTGCTCATCAAAGCCCTACTTTTAACTGATGATGTTGTTTTGTTGGCGTATTCCCCGGAGGCCCTGCAGCTCATGATAAACCGTCTTCATTGGTACACCAGACTGTGGAGTTTAGAAGCCAACCTTAGTAAAACCAAAATCATGATCTTCAAAAAGGAGGCCGTAATTGCTCCAACGAAAAGTGGCACTACAATGGAGAAGAAATTGAAATGGTTAAGGAATTTAAATATCTTGGTGTTAACTCAACTAGGAATATGAAAATGTAAAGGCACCTGAAACAAAAACTTTTAAAGTCCAAAAACGCTATAAATGTAGCTTGGAGGAATTGTTTCTCCAACAGATATATTACGCATAGTAGCAAATACAGGGTTTTCGAAGAGGTATCCGAGTCCATCATGCTATATGCGGCTCAAGTATGGGGCGGTAAGGAATACGAAACCGTAGAAAAGCTACTGAAATTTTATGTAATAAGAGTATTCCATCTTCCATCGAATACACCAAACTACATGATTATGCTGGAAACTGGGTTGTCCCCTTTGCTTATAAAGGCATTTATATACAAGTGGATTACGTACCTACTCAAAGCGCTAAGTATGCCAACCGCACGACTGCCTAGAAAGGTGGTTATGAATGCTGTGCAAACAAGAACCGGTTTTTACAGGGAATGCTTGGAACTAGCTGCAAGATGCGGGATAGAACTTGGCGAAGATGATCTTGAGAATTGGAAGCCTAAAGTGTACGACCTTATTGGTAAGCTGGATGAACAGGCTAGAAAAAGAAGAGGAAGCGCTGGCTCCCTGCATAGGGTAATCAACAGTGGACTCAATCACAATCTGGAGCAGAACAATTACTTTCAGGACAGATATAGCATCGAGGAAATAGCGACGATATTGAGGCTACGGGGGGAAGTCCTGAAGCTAAACTATGTACCCCACAGAGAGGACCTACCCATCATATGCAGCATGTGCAATTTGGCAGAGAGGGAAGATATTTACCATTTTATGGGAAGATGTCCGATCCTGAGCGAAGTAAGGGGGCTGATATTTGGAGTTAATAACATGACTGAGAGTGAAGTGATAACTCTACTGAATGGGGTTGAGGTAACCGAATTGTACCGATATTGCAGGATTGCCTTTGCATACCGGCAACAAATTATGAGTGGAAACTTTTAATAATAATAAAATAAATAATAAAATAAAGCAAATATGCATAGTTAAGAACTGAATAATTTATTCTGTTGTATATTTATGTATTGTGGATTATTTGTGGCAAAATGGCTTGTTTGAGTTAATTAATAAGGCAGACGGCAATGCCATGCATCAATTAATTTTAGATAATTTTGTATAATTATATTTAGTTTTTTTATGGAAAATTAATTTATCTTAACTATCTATCTATCTATCTATCTATCTATCTATCTATCTATTTCCATATTTCCGGCAATTAATACAGAAACAGAATCAGGAGTAGGGGCGAGTGTGTTCTTCAATGATTACAACCTAAAAATCACATTCCGCCTCCCAAATCACTGAAGCGTCTTCCATTCGATAGAGAAACCCTTGTCGTGGATTAAGAACAATGTCATGTCAATCATTTCTACTGACAGCCAAGCTGCAATCAAGTCTCTGGAATCGGTCACCTTTAACACTCGAACTGCCCCGTCGCTAACAACTTCTGTAGAAGCTGCATGGATGAAGAGGAGGAAGAAACCATTCTACATATTCTTTGTACATGCGAAGTTCTCTCCGCTCGTAGGAGACTGCATTTAGGGGCCTACTTCTTTGACAACCTTAGCAAACTCGTTAATGCTGGAATTAACAGCCTCCAGCGCTTCATAACTAGCTCCTCCTGGTTCAACGGGTAGTTCGTTTTGGAGATACTGATCCTTAAGTAACACAATGGACGTTATTGATTTAAGTGAGATTGCACACTTGCAGCTTCCCACGTCAACCTAACCTAACCTACTACATTTAAGCTTTGTGCGATTTTTAAAATACTCGTGCAAGTTTCAATTTTGTTTTCTTTTGTTAGATTACTGGCAAAAGGACCGAACAAATACTTTTATTGTCACGAATTTTAACCAAGACAGTTAATTTGCCTCTGGCACTTATTTTCCTCCGCATTGTGCACGTGCAGCTATGACACAATCATTTGTTAAACTGACTTAATATTTAAATCTAGGGAAATATTCATTTTAACTAACACAACGCATTTTTTTTTGTGGTACAGAATTAAACTTTACTTGTTAAATCTTCATTCTTAACAATCGTCGGTTTTTATGTTAAATTGTTGTTTCGTGGTATAGGCCTCTGGTTGTAAATCTTAAGTCTCTTAAGATGTTTTTCTACTTTAAATTTCGATTTTATTCAAAACTGAAGTCGACTTAAGTTCTTTTACCAAAAAAAATGCATTTTTCAGACAATGATGTATTTTTGTTCCATTAAATTCACTGAAAAAGAAGGACTAAAATATGCAGTTCTTATTTATTAAAAGAAAATTTACAAAACCGGTTTTTTTTCTGACAAAAGTTACAAAAACGAAGGATAGCAAAATCACATAAAAATTCATTAAGATATGTATATGTATATTCCGTTGGTGCAAAGGGCTTATTCGAGCAACATCCCAACATATGAATATACATATGCACATAAATCCAGAAAAATAGAATAGGAAACGTGAACATTCAAGATAAGGTAATACGCAGAGTAAAAGGAAAAGAAAAACACAATTTTACTCACCCGGCTAAAAATCAGGTAGAATTTCGGATCATGGTACTTGGCCGCATGTTAGGACCACGCAAACCACGTCACAACTACCCAACTACATATTCCCACTGCGCTCCAGGAACTCCCTGCCGCTGATTCTATGGACTCTATACATGGAATGTATAGTGAAATGCTCTTTTATTTGCGAGGTCGGTTGACTCGTGACCACTCTCCAACCGGCATCGAGCCTGTTACGAATCCGTATGTAGGTCACGCAGGTATGTGTATACGTATCGTCTACGATCTGCCGTCACCACACAACCGTGCCAAACTGCCGCATCAGGTCGTGGCGGGGTAGGTTTCCAATTGTTACACCCTTTCGTTTCCTGGCAATGGTTCTCGGAAAGCGCATCTGGAAAACAATACAAACCAATCAAAAAAATAATATCCCGGAACATCTCACAGGGAATATCTTTTGGGAGGCAGGCGAAACATCCATTCATTTTTCTCTTCCTAGAAGACAAGAAGGTACGGAATTGAAAAAAAAAATTACATGAAAAGAAAGTCATACATATACATATGTACATATATAAAGAGCCATGAGAGTCCCAGAAAATTGGCATCAGTTGGAGCTGCTCTTTTTTCCTTTTTTTTTTTAAAGTCGTGGGGGTGTACATAAGGCTCAAGTGAAAGCCTAATAAGCTCGGCGACCTGAAGAGATCTTTTGTGCTATCCCCTGAAAGTTGCTATATTATATTTATTTTTTAGCTGAAATCTAGTTCATTAATGAAACTATAGATAGTTTGAGCTGAAGAGGATGTGACATCAGATGGTGATGTGAAGCCTTTGTTAAAGTGTTTGAGCCTAAGCCGAGCTATGGCCGGGCATTCACACAGTATATGTTGGGCTGTTTCGGTGTCTTCAAGGCAGAGACGGCACATGCCCGATTGGACACGGCCCATTTTCTTGAGATGGTAATTGAGAGACCAATGTCCAGTAAGGAAGTCAGTTATGATCTTAGCCTTGTCTTTGCTCATTGAAAGAATGTCTCCGGATTTTTTTTTGAAAAATATATAAATTTCTTGGCGTGTCCTAAGCCATTTTGCGAGTTCTAGAATGCGAGCATTTCTAGTCGTTCCCATAGATTAAGCTCTATCTTTATCTGTTGAGTTGGTAAACCACAAAAGGGTTAAGGATTGAGCACCTAATCTGGCAAGTTTATCAGCAGATTCGTTGCCAGGGATGCCCCTATGTCCAGGGACCCATACAAGAGTAATTTTATTGTGTGCAGCAAGCTGCAGGAGTACTTGTAGACAAAATTGAAGGAAGTTAGAGCTTAAGAGCGGCTTGGCTGTCTGACATTATATTTATTTGTGATCTACGGAGGTTTCGTCTAATGCATTCTCTGGCACATAGCTCGATTGCATAGACCTCTGCTTGAAAGATAGTGGTATATTGTCCAAGTGAAGTGGATAGTTTGTAGTTAGGACCAAAAACACCAGCTCTAGCCCCATTTGACATTTTGGAACCGTCAGTGTACCAATCAATTGAAGATGTGGTTTGAGGGATGAGAGGATAGTCCCAAAACCTGCGGTATGGTATAATGAATTTGAAAGGGTGATTGAGATGGATTCTTTTTGGCATGAAATCCAAGGAGCAGATCGCTGGTGATGATAGTAGCGGGATTTCCTCCAGGGTTTTCATATGTCCTACTAGATTGGTGTTAGTATTATTGCATAGAAGTTGAAGCTTTATTGCACTAGCAGCTGCAGTCCTCATAATTCTTATGTGTAGTGGTGGAAGGTCTAAGAGAACTTCCAGCGTAACTACCTTTTGTAGGGCAGATCGGATGGTGATTTGATAAGTTTTTTCCCACCATACTAGCGATGCATAGGTAATTATCGGCGTGATGATTGTGAGATAAGTCCAGTGGATTATTTTATGCTTTAATCCCCACCTCTTGCCGAAAAACAGGCCCAGAAGGCTCTTGTCGCCTTTCAATGGTTCTATCTACATGAGGTTTCCAGTTAAGCTTCTGGTCTAGAGTTATCCCAAGATATTTTGTTTCTTTAGAGAAATTTATTTGTACGTTACGTAGTGATAGCGTGCGGAGATTTAAGGATCTTCTTCTGGTGAAGGGAATGATTAAGGTTTTATCTGGGTTAACCGTTAATCCCTCTGTCTGACACCAATTGCTAAGTTTGTCGTCAGCATAGCCTTGGGTGAGAAATCCGCAGTTAGTGAGGTCGTTTAAGATTTTGTCCACAACAATGGACCAAAGCAGGGGAGATAAAACTCCTCCTTGGGGACAACCTTTAGTGGTTTTTGCGGATATCGAAAATTGTCCAAGTTTGGCAGAAATAATCCTGCTACTGAGCATGAAGCATATCTAGCTGGTGGTTTGCGGGTCAATGCATTTAGCATCAGCAGCATGTTTGATGGATTGAAACGTCGTATTATCGAAGGCAGAGCGCGATATCCTTCTCTAACAGAGTTTCTTCAATCGTGCTGACTAGATGGTGTAATGCTGAGACCGTAGGTTTACCATTTTGATATGCAAATTGGAGTTTATTTAAAGGGAGTTCTAATAAGGCGGAATTGCGAATATGGAAGTCGATAATTTTTTCCATTGCCTTAAGGAACACCGAGGTGAGACTAATAGGTCTAAATGCCTTAGGGTCTGATTGTGATCTGCAGCCAGCTTTTGGTATGAACACTACATTTACCTTTTTCCATGTAGTCGGTATGTAGCTGAGTTCATAGCTGGATCTGAAGATGGACACTAGGGATTCCAGGAGAATATCGATGGCGTGATGAAGAAGGAGCTGCTCTTAGTCTCCATCATAGATTTTTTCGACAAAATTCCAAAATTCCCGCTTGGTGGGCCTACTTAGTGATCAGGTGCGGCAACTCACCCTGGCCCGTAAAGATCAGTACAAGAGTAGAGATACTCCCTTCAACAAACAGCCACAGACCCATATACCTATGTAATTACCGGAAGACGAGTAGAGGCGTTACGGAGTGACCGGTGACCAAGGAGCTTTTAGGGGAATGTAATCAGAAGAATCCAAAGAAAATTCAAATTACTAAGAAAGTGAAGCACAGTAATTTTTTTTCTTTAATTGGCCTAGTTGATAAGTATATGTACATATGTATGTATGTACATATGAATTAGTTAATTAGTGAATTAGTATAACGTTGTTCTGTTTTCATGTCCCTTTCTACCCGACTTATTAAATTTTAGTGGGTCGTATATGCAAGATATCAACTTGAAAAGGATCTCTCTAAGTATTGCCAGCTGGACGACGCGGGACCTGAATTCCTAAAAAACTGGTCGTCGCTGTGTAGGACCCAGCCATCTGTGTGAAAAAATATAACACGCACACATGAATGATCGCGAGAAGTTAGGCCCTGGACCACATACAGTCTGTTGCGCCAAGTATTTGTATTTGTATGCATATACATTTAAGAAAATCATTAGTACGTAAATATCTAGTTTCACGATGTTTAGTTTAATTATCAAGCAAATTATTAAAAAAAAACTCATCAAAATATTTCAATAGTGTTGATAAGGCGTAACAAGAGGTATTAGTAATCTTGGCTAGTGGTGTGTGGAGTTGAGAACAATCGTCCTTTTGTAGCATGCTGAGGATATAATATGACCACGAACTTCCACTGCGACAACATGACATACCGACCAACTAATCTTCTTCTACGAGACGTGGCATAGGTCGTGGATGGGCAGAATGCGAAATAGCATTTGGATGTGTGATCCAGGCATTAGAGGTGCAGCTACGAGTAATTCTGTCCCAACATCATTCGGTCAATTTAGAACACCTGCCTTCTTTCTTTTGTTTTGTTTTATACATGGCACGAGATTTTGTGTGTTGTGCAGGTGGAGATTGAGGGGAGGGGTGCCAAGAACCACCCCGTCTGACGAGCTAAGCCGAGCGACCACAAGCGTGCTGCCGTTCTCCTCACCTGGACCGACAGATCAAAATTTTTAGGAAAGGATCAATATCTGCCCCGCTGTCGTTCAATATTAATATCTCAAGCGAAACCAAGACCCTCAATCATTATCCATAAATGGTACTTGCATCGCAGAAACCGAAAGACTTACCATTCTCAGTATGTGTATTAACAACCATCTTCGTTGGAACAATCACATATTCGAGGTCGCCAAAAATGCTGCAAATGTCTAGGATTCCCTAACCGACGCAAGAAATATTTCACCCCGCCTGATCTGGCCTCAATATATAAGGCATTCATCCTCCCAAAGATGGAATACAACGCCCACATCTGGTCTGGTGCACCCAAGACCGTTTTGCACATTCTAGATAGGGTCCAGAATCGCGCGATAAAACTAACAGGGAATAGAGACATTGTGAGCTCCATAGACTCACTAGAGCATCGCAGAAATGTCTCTTGTCTTTCCCTGTTTTATCGCTTTTCCGCAAAAAATGTTTCAACGAATTAGCCACTTGCATTCCTCCCCTTCAAAATTTCACCCGCAATACATGTGTCGCTTCGAATGCACATCAGTTCACCCTTAAGCCCAACTTCGGACGTACTGTCAAATATAGGGATTCGATAATATTGATAACATTTGTACATACGAATATTTACACTTAATTATTTTCACGTTTACTTCAAGACCAACTTCTTTCGCCTGTTCGTCAATTGCATAGAACGCCTCTACTGTGGAAAGCTGGGAGCGACCAGAGATATCGATATCGTCATACTACATACATATGTACATATATGTATATTGCCAAACTCCACATTGCATTGCGCATCCTCTAGTGTTAATCGACACAATTGGATTAATTTGGGATCTCGGATTGACCCGTTCATCCTATAGCGCTCCAGACTACGAATGCAATCATATGTGCCTTTAAAATTGATGACAAAATGGTCTATCCTGACAAGAAACTCTTTGGCCCTTTCTGGGATTTCCTTAAATATTACAGAGATATTTTCCGATCTGGGCGCCGTGAATCAGTGGTTAGTACGTTGGATTACTGAACGGCAGGTTCGAATCCCTGCAAATAACCAAACAACCACGATCAAATGATGTTTTCAGCTGTACAGCGACATCGACCTAGTCAAAAAACAGCGCATCAGTCGCCTAAGATGGCTAGGACATGTAGAGCGAATGAACAATAATGCTCCGGCCCGCAAATCTAACCCGGAGGGACAACTCAGTAGAGGATGACCTCGACTAATATGGCGCGCACAAGAAGAAGGGGACCTCAACCGAATTGGAGTGCACAACTTGAGGCAGTTAGCTAAGGAGCAGGCTAAATGGAGAGGCTTGTTGGTTGTGGCCCAGGTTCACCCCGAACTGTATCGCCATCTAAGTAAGTAAGTATACTTGTTGCAACTTAAGAGTCATACAAATAAATTCAGTAAAAAATATTTTTATAGTTTTATTTCCCAACATCCTGGTAGGTTGGATTTTTAGCATACTTGAAGAAAGAGAAAATAACTGAAGTCGGAGGAACAAAGCTAGAAGCGTATGCCTCCAGATGTACCCCCCCAAGAGGGGGTAATCTCCCCACTGCTTTGAGTAATAGTCCCGAATGAGGCCTTAAAGCAGCTCGAAAAATTCGGTGTCAAAGTCATCGCGTATGCAGACGATGTGGTGCTGCTGGCAACTGGGAAGTTCATCCCCACTTTGAGTGAGCAAATCGACGGGGTCCTTAAGATCCTTGATAGATGGACCAGGAATTGCGGTCTCAATGTCAACCCCCAGAAGACGGAAATGGTATTATTTACGAACAAAATGAAGATTCCTTAGTTTGATGCACCATCTGTTGGAGGCACATCCCTCAAAATCCCTTACAGCGCAAGATACCTGGGACTTATACTCAATAAAAAACTCACCTGGAAAATGAACATTGATGAAGGAATTAAAAAAGCCAACATAGCCTTCTAATCATGTAGTAGAATTCTTGGGAAGGCCTGGGAACCTTCTCCAAGAATAATACTCTGGAGGTACACAGCTATTATAAGACCCATACTGACTTATGGCTGTCTCGTATGGTGGCCAGCGCTAAGAAAGTCCACCTATCTAATGGCACTCACCAATGTTCAAAGACTAGCGTGCAATGGTGCTACCAGTGCAATGAGAACAACTCCAACCGCAGACCCTGAGGCTATTGTCAACCTGCTTCCGTTAGTGCCCTGAAAATCAGTCAGTCAGCAAACTTGAAGTCAAATGCAACAGGGCATTCGACCATCCTTCATAAATTTTTTGGCTATGTACCCACAACGGACTACTTCACGCCATACTTGGACTTTAAAATGCCTTTTACTGCAGCCTACCCTAGCAGAGAAGAATGGAAAAGTGGACATATAGCTAATACCAGACCACAGCAGTGTTTTCCAAGCGGAGGTCTTGGCAATGACATCAACGGCCCGTGAGTCTGCCGTAAGGGCAAAACCATAGGATGGTATCACCTTCTTTATCGACAGCCAGGCAGCTATAAAAGTAATTACTGCTACTGAAAATGCTGTCGCGAAGAGCTTAAGGTTCTTGGAATACAGGACAAGGTATCGGTCTGCTGGGTTTCTGGACATGAGGGTATCCCAGGCAATGAAAAAGCTGATGAACTAGTTAGGAAAGTTTAAACAGATTTACTAGAAGTAACCGATCTCTCTGTAAACATCCCGCCTTGCATGCTCAAGCTTGAAGATGGAAGTCCATGGAAACGTGTAACATCGCTAGAAAACTATGGCCGTCCTTCGATAGAACAAGGCCCGAGAGACTTATACGAAAGGACAGAGGATCCCTTTCTACCCTTGTGGGTATCATCACGGGGCATAATAGTCTGCGGCACCATATGAAGAAACTGCGCCGGATGGAAGAAGAACTTTGCAGAGGCTGTGGCGACGAGGGAGTTTTTGAGTACACCACCTACTTCCTCTGTCATTATCCTGGACTTCAACATTTCAGAAACAAATTCATCGGTAAATACTTATATAACCTTGAAGAGCTCTCTGGCCTACCCACAGACAAAATGCTGAACTTTGTCAAGTCATCAAGGCGGTTTGTACTCGGCGGGGAACACCTTGCCCTTCTATGGGTAACACAATGGGTCAACACTGACCTGAGTGCGGCAGGAGTCTTTTTTTCTCTCTGCCAGTCCGCTTATCTAACCTAACCTATCTACTGGCTCACTCAAACTCAACCTATGACGCCTCCCTCTGAGTCAAAGTAGGGATCAATGCAGTGGCGTAAAAGGGACAATATACCGCCTCATGTTCAATACTATGTAAGAAATAAAATCATAAAATTAAAAAGCATATAACCGTCTATTTCCATCCCATTCCGCGAACTTAAGAAATTCCCTCGTATTACATCTGTGAGAAATACGAGTAAGTACTCGTAATACAGAAAAACAACCTCACAAAGATGTTAACACAATTTTCCTTTTTCTGTTACCATTGCACACCGTTTTCAATGAAAATATTAGAAGGGGAAATATAATTTTTCTTTTGCTTACGTGTAAAAAAATTATTTGCATGCAAATTATTACACACACCGTTCTCATGGTGTATTGCTTTGAATACATGTTCAGAAGAAATGTTTAGAAATGGAATTTTATTACTATACAAGAGTACAACACCCAACATAACCTTCTCGTGTTATTTATTTTACTGGGCGAGTTTATTGCAAATGGTTTTTGTATTGCAGTTGGTGCAATATATCTTACAAGCTATCCATTTCGTTTGATTTAAGCCCAACATCTTTTAGATTTGAAGAAAATGCACACTTATCGCATGCATGCATGTACAAAACCTATGTTCTTTGCAAATGTTGCTGTAATCGTTATCTTCAATACTTACTTAAATGGTTCCCGACGCTTGGAGAGTCTCTGCCTGAGACACGGCTGCTTTCCATCCTCCGCGGTCCCGGGCACGTTGCTTCCAGTTGTAAAGACCAAGTTTTCTGGCATCCGCGAAAGCTTGGTCTTTGTACCGGAGTTCGGTCTTCTTCGCCGTCTTGAACCTGGGAGCTGTGATCCGAAGATCCTCTTGGCTGGAGCGTTGTTGTCCATTCACTCAATGTGGCCGAGCCAATGTAGTCGACATATGGGACCTAATATGCGCCGAAGTATTTTTCGCTCGAAGGTGCCCAATATTTGCTCTGCTTTCTTTCTTATCGTCCATATATGTAGCAGAACTGGTAAGATGAGTCGAGTTAGGAGTTTTGAACCTTTGTTTGCCAAAGCAAAGTAGCAGCGGTTTGCTAGGGTTATTCTTCGCCGGATCTCCAAAAAAGGTGTCATTTGTGGGATTTATATTTGTTCCGGGGTAGGTGAACTCCTTAACTACCTCGAAGTTGTAGTTATCAACAGAGACGTTTTGTCCAAGATTTTGGGCAGATAATTTTTAGTTTGTTAATAACATATATGTACCTACTTTTAATTGTCCTCATTTATTTCAAGACCAATTTGTTTCGTTTGCTCTTCAATTGGCGTAAACGCCTCTATGATGACTTACCGGGATCTTCCGATGATGTCAATATTGTCTACGTATCCCAGCTGGTGGATAGACTTGTGGAAGATAGTGCCTTCAGTGTTTACACCTGCCCTGCATCTCCTTGCCGAAATCGGATGCACGGATGGAAGAGCTCAGAAGAGCTGTTTCCAAATTGCACAGAGCATCGCGTGTTTTCCAGCGTAACGCGACACATCTGTATAAGTTTTGACGGTATCCCGAATTGGGCCATCGCCTGGTAGAGTTTGACAGGATGAATGCTGTCATATGGGGCCTTTTAGTCGATGAACAGGTGGTGAGTTTCGACTTGAAATTTGTTGGTCTTTTCCAGGATTTGTCGCAGTGTGAAAATGCGTAGCGCATGCGTTCCTCCACCCATACTTGATTAATGACTTGGTACATGCACCCTAGCAAGACATCACCTCCGTAGGTACTTAAAAAGTTCAGCTGGAAGCCCATCAGAGTCAGAGGCTTTGTTGTTTTTTTGTTTTCTGATGGCTACTTTAACTTCTTTAATGCTGGGTCGGGGTGTTGGTTCTTCATAGACTGTAGATGGGTTCTCTTCTTGCCCTATCAATCTCTCTATTTGCTGCTCATCAAGCAACAGCTGGAAGTGTTGCTTAAACACATCTACGATTCCATGTGCTTCGGTGACTAGGTTGCCTTCGCTTTCTCGAAGAGTCTGCGTTCCGGATTTGTAGCCAGCTGCCAGCTGCTTCTCTTTCCGAAAAAAATTTCCGATGTTGTTGCGCTCGCGAGACTCTTCGATATCCTTGAGCTGGGAAACTGCGTGGTCCCGTTTGTTTTTACGCAGGATTCTCTACTCTTCCCTTCTTCTGGTCTGGTACTCCTCTCTCGCTGCTCTTGTCTTGCGCTGCAGCGCCATCTTGTGTGCGTCTTCTGTCACCCTCTTCCGTTGACGCACTCACCATCATACCAAGGGCTCCTTTTTGCTGGTGGTTGGTAGACAAGGGTGGTCACGGCTATCTCTTTAGTGATGTTGCGCAATTCGGTCCACTCTTTGTTGGCGTTTGTGGTGGGTGAATGCACTGCAGAGAGTTTCTCGGCCAGGTGCTCTTTGTAGGCTCTGGCTCCTTCTGACGTGCTAAGGCATCCATCCTTAAGCTTCTTCTTCTGGGCGGCTCGCAGCTTCTCATCGTTTGACAGTCGGGCTCTGAACCTAGCTTCAACAAGAAAATGGTCAGAGTCGACGTTTTCCCCTCGAAAGGTACGCACATCCAAAATGTTAGATGTGTGTCTTGCGTCGATTAGCACGTGGTCGATTTGGTTGCATGTTCGACAGTCAAAGGAAAGCCAGGTAGTTGTGTGAATTCTTAGCCTAGGAACCCCAGTGCTACTTATCACCGTGTTACGAGCTGCTGCAAAGTCGATTAGTCGTAAACCGTTGTCTTGTCGTAGAGGCTGTGTTTACCGACTAATCCTCCTTAACGTTTTCCTTAACGATTTTCGTGTTGAAGTCCCCGAGTATAATCTTTACAACGTATTCCGGACAGCATCCGTAGGCTCCGTCCAGGAGGTCGAAGAATTCTTCCTTGGCAGGGTCTTCAGCGTCTTCGGTGGGGGCGTGTGTACATATCAGGTTGATTGTTGTAGAATATTGCTCTAATGCGGATTACAGCCAAACGATGGCTTATCGGCTTAAAATCAATAACTCTTGATCGGAACCGAATCCGCATGCTATGCATGCATTAAGACGCTCAGGTCAACAGGAGATGCTTCATCCGGTCCCACATAAGTGCTGAATTTCACCCAGCTGTGCTCGCGCAGTTTCGAGTATTCAGCTACACTTGGATACATGGATTTGGCACACGCTCATCGTAAGTTCAATACTACGTAGCTATCTCCAATAGAACTTCCTTAAGAGATAAGTTTTTCCATTGCTCAAATGTTCAATGACAGTGATCACGGGCTCACTGTTACTCCTTTTCCCCATTACATAAGTCATCCTCGGTTTCTTGGTTGGACGTACGGGGTGCGGGTTCACAAAGATGGCTCTTTTTCTTCACTGAAATCCTCGTTTATCAATACTAATCGAGTCTTGCTAAAAAAAACATTTGAATGAATTTGTGGTTATGTCTAAGCCTGCAAAGTCAATTTATCTTAATAGAAAAGCTGATGCTAGCGTTAACATAATTCTTAACTCAGGCTTAATATGGGCAAGATTGTAACCTCTGATATCACTTATTATTATGCAAAGTTCAGGAAACTGAATCTTGACTTCCTTTAGAGGAAGATAAATCAGCAGAACACATACATACAGAGTGCTGATCTCTGCTACATCAGGAGGCGCTTTTTCCTCAACAATATCCTAGCCCCTTACGATATAAAAAAAAATCTCCGACTGAGGACATCCTTTAGGAAGGTCGAGAATATTAGAGTCGAACAGGCTCGCGGTACAATAAATCTATTGGTCATAGTACCTCATGCGTCAGTTACAAAGCCAATTAAAAGAATATATGTACATGTAGGTAGACGTTGCCACGGCACACACTTGAGAGTCAGCTGAGAACATACCATCAACGTAACATCCAAATCTAAATCGCCGAAAGTTGTTTCGAAACTTATTTTTGTATTTTACATTACGACGTAATTATGTTTGCATTAAAGATAAAGTAATCCTTCCCTATTTACGCGCAAATTGTACTGCTAGTACCTCATATACTATGTATGTATTTCATTCAGCATATTTAGAAAAAGTTTTTGTATATGCTACTCGCATTATTTTACCTCTGTTGATTTTAAGTACATAACTAATCATTTCTAAAGACTGCTTTAGCTCAACATTCAATATTCCCTATTCCATGTACTTACATATCTAGAATAATTAATTTGAAATATTTTTCGCATTAAATATTAACAAATCGCGATTTCGCTTTGAACCAAAAGTTTTCTACCGAAAATATTTTAGATCGCTACCTGGTCTTACCGCGTTTGTCGCATCTCGACTTAGTTCAACATAGACATTGCCCTTGGGCTGTTTAATAATTGAAAATGTTCCGCTTTGACCGTATTTATGTTTCATAAGGGAAACCCCCTTTAAAGACAACCTCACTTACATATTTTCATCAAATCCTATTTTGATTCACTAAGTCCTTCTGTAGTAATTCAAATGTGAAAGAAATCCTTAAGACAAAAATAAAATTCAACATCAGTGTAAACTAATTAATTTCTCAGAATTCATTGTATAATCGCAACAATAACCTTTCATTCACGACCTTTTAACCTTTTTCTAATTGTTCGACAAATTGCTACCAAAGTGTTAAAGATTAAATTGTGTTAAACGTTCCATTTATCACCGTTGAATTTTTAATAACTCTTTTACGCTGAAAGGAAAACAATTCACCAAAGCGGGGAAATTTCTCAGCTTACTCGAATAAAATTGTTTTATGGGATTTGGAGTTTCAACTAAAGTACATACGTACATATGTACATACATATATGTATGTATATCGAGTAAAACAAATTCAAAGTATAAGTTTGTATGTACATTTAAACTTTGTTAGTTCGAACTTTCTTGGTCAAAAAGTATAAAAAAATAAGAAAAATAAAACAACCCTTTAAAGAGACGAAAATCATAAAAAAAAATTTTGGAATAAAAAGTTAATACTTCCTTTCATTTGAGCCCCAAGGACATGTTGCTGCTGATTTATTTGGCTTGAAGTTGCCCATTCTTCTATTCGTATGTTTTCAAGGTCAGAATTAAAAGGATTTGTTTCCATTATCAAACTTTCATCTCATGGGTAACGCATTTCATTAGGGTAAACATGCGTTGAATATCTTTTTTTATCCGCTCCAAGTTTATAACTTATTTAAACGATGTAAAGTACATACGTATCAGCGCCAGAAGGGAACTACGGCAGCAGCTACAGACAGAAACAGATAGGGAGAAAGTTGGAAAGGAAATTATTGCAAAAAAAAGACTGAGAATGTCCTTCGGATATGTTACTTGTGCAGAAAATTAATGTACCGTGGCCAACGAAATGCTTTGTTTCAAACTGGAAGGACAATTTCGATATCCTTGTTCATTTTGCTTTCCTCTCGCTTTCTCTTTATTTGATTTTATACTTCTTCCGTTTTCAACCGATTATTTTTCTCGCTGAACGACCAAGGACATACTACGAGAGTATGAAAATTTCTTTTCATTTCGGTTAACAAAAGTCAATAGTTATTGGAACGGAAATTTAGTTTTTATCTGAATTTTTTTTTTTGTTTGATATCAGATTTGGTATACGAATAAATGTATATAAATCTTATGTTTTTTTAACGTGGTGTGAGTGGAAAAGGGGTTTTGAATGTACTTTGGTGCACTGACTAATTGGAATGTTACAAATGATTCTTATTTCTGTTCGTACTTCATTGACAACGTGCCCTTTTGTTTGTTGAAATACTGACAGAACATGACACGGTAGAAGTCGGTACAGTGATTAATTTTCATTACACTTTTACCTGTGGTATTATATTCTTCTTTTTTTTGTTATTTAATGAATTGATATGTTACTGAGTGTACATACATTAAAATACATAATGTATTTATTAAATGGAATGGAGCAATTGTGTTATCGTCAGGATGTCATTCATTTGAAGTCATTCATGACAATTGGTTGCTCAGCGTTTAAGTACATATGTTTTGTGTGTACTCGTATCTACTGATATGTATGTGGGAATAGATAACCACAGATAACGAAATACAAAATAATATTAATAAATGATATTAATTAATTAAAGAAAGTACCTAACCAAATATAGACTACAAAATGTAGTGAACAGAACAGCACCTGCTCCAAAAAGAGAAGTACTAGTGTTAAAACATGTTGTAAATGAGTGGATGAGTGTGGAAAAAACGTGTTAATTATTCAAGTAACAAAAAGGTAATGAAATATTTTATTGAGTTACGCAATTTATATAAAAAACAAGTTTGAAGGGAGTGAGTCAAAAATAGTACATTAGGTTAGGTTAGGTTGAAGTGGCTGCCAGCTAAGATTCGCCAGCACACTTAGACCAAAGAGGTCCGTTGTGATACCACGTGGATCATGGGAGAAGCCTCCCTCCACCTACTCGTCTTAAAACCAATTAGAGCTTCTTATGAAGCGTAGGAGGCTCTTGATGTCGATATTCATCAGGTCGCTTGTATCATTATAATAGGGAGCTCCTAAGTGGAGTTTCCTTCTACGGGAGAGAGCTGGGCAGAAACAAAGAAGGTGAGGAATAGTTTCCTCCTCTTCTTCATCCATGCAGCTTCTACAGAAATCGTTCGCGAAGAGGCCCAGCCTTGTAGCATGCTTGCCTATTAGACAGTGTCCAGTGATGACACCTACAGTGGTGCCGATATGCAATCTGTTCAGAGAAATCAAATTCTTAGAGCGTTTTAGATCCAGCTTTGGCCAAATCTGTTTTGTCGCTAGACATGTTAAACCACTTGTCCACCTAAGATTTGCACTCTCGATAGCATCCAGCTTAAGTTTAAGTTTGCGAGTAGCGATTGGAATACCTAAGGTGCCGTTATCCGGCAAGATGGGTAAATTTGTTCCTTCTTTGGCGAGTTCATCGGCCTTACAATTCCCTGGAATGTCTCTATGCCCCGGCACCCAACACAGGTGAATATTGAACTGCTCAGCCATCTCCACAAGAGACGAACGGCAGTCTAGGGCTACTAAAGAGTTTATAGAGGTCGATTCCAGGGATTTGATTGCTGCCTGGCTATCAGAAAAGATGCGGATATCTCTAGCAGATATCACGTTTTTCTTAAGCCAAGATAGGGCTTCTTTTATCGCCATTATTTCCGCCTGGAACACGCTACAGTGATTAGGAAGACGGAAAGAGAGCTTAAGATTAAGCTTGCCGGTGAAAACACCTGCACCGACTCCGTCTATGGTTTTTGACCCGTCAGTGTAGAAGTGAATAGAATCATCTTCTAAAAATGCATCTTCCTCCCAGAGTGATCTGGAAGGGATGGTGACAAGGAAGTTCTTCTCAAAATTTAAACGAGGTGTGGTGTAGTCCGTGTTTTCGGGAGAGATTTTGAATTTATTCAGAATAGAGGCGTGGCCGAATTCTTTTCTTGACCACTGTTGGGTAGCTTCAAGGCGAACGGCTGCAGTTGCTGCCATTTGCTTGCTATATATATCGAGGGGTATTAGATGGAATATAATGTCCAGTGCCGCGGAGGGAGTTGTACGTAGTGCTCCGCTGATGCACAGACAAGCTGTACGTTGGACCTTACTTAGATAATCGCGATTTATAGCTTTATCTAAGGCTGTCCACCAGACAATCACCCCGTATGTGAGTATCGGTCTAATGATCGAGGTGTAGAGCCAGTGAGTAATTCGAGGTTGTAATCCCCATTTATTCCCAATGGCTAAAAAAAAAAAAAAAAATAGTACATTAGCATGACAGACTTTTAATAACTAGGCTATCTCAAGGTAGAAGTCAATATAGTGTTTAAGGTTTTGTTAACATATCGTTATATTATTGTTTTCATTTTAACACACCCCTTCAATATTAGAACGATAAGCGCAATTTAAATTTCATAATTTAATCCAAATCTTTTAAAACAAAAATAATGTTTATCTTTAGGAACAGCTTTAGTCAAACCATCAGCAACCATTTTATCCGTTTGAAGGTACTTGAGCGAAACAATCCCTTTCTCTATTGCCTCTCTTATGAAATGATATTTATAATGTATATGCTTGGTCCTTGAGTACTTTCCTCCATATTCAGCTATACGTTGAGCACTCTGATTATCGCAGAAAATTGTTGTTGCATTAAAAGATTCAAAATTTAGCTCTTGTAATAAGTTTCGAAGTGAATATGCTTCCTTCGATTCCTTCAGTTAATGCGATGTACTCCGCTTCAGCACTTGAAGTAGCTACAATGCGTTGTTTCCTCGATTCCCAACTTACAGCTGCACCTGCAAATACAAAACAATAACCACTTTGAGATTTACAATCGTTTCGATCTTCAGCCCAACTAGCGTCCACATAACCAACTAAGGCTAATCCAGTTTTAGAATATACTAATTTTGAATTTTTTGTAGTATTAAGATAGCGTAATAAGTTAAGTGCCGTTGTCCAATGCTGTTTTTTCGCATTTTGACTAAACTGAGATAATGTACTTAATCTAAAAGCAATATCAGGGCGACTGAAAACTGCTAGATGCATAATTGACCCTATAAGTTCCTGATATTTCGTAGTATCTACTGATTTGTTCTCTCCAACAACATCCGGCTCCTTTTCGAGTTTTAACTTCACCTGCATAGGTATGAGATATGGTTTGGAATTTTGTAAATTGTATTTTATAATAAGTTTATTTATGTAACGAGTTTGGCATATTGATAACGTATCCTCTTTCTTTTCAATTTCAAGTCCAATACATAGAGATGGGTGCCCTAGATCTCTAATTTCAAAATATTGTGAAAGATTGTGTTTTATTTTATTAAAAAACATATCATCATTCGAAGCAATGACGATGTCATCAACGTAAATGCCCAGAACAGTTTTTTGATTATTTTTCGTTTTATAGTAGACGCAGAAGTCATAGTTTGATTGTTTGAGTTCCAATGTTTTAAGTTTTTCGTCTAAGGTGCTGTGCCATTGTCTGCTGGCTTGCTTTAATCCATATAATGCCTTGTGGAGCTTGCAAACTTTATTTGGATGGTCAGTGTCTATGAATCCATCTGGTTGTCTCATGTATATCTCTTCTTTAAGAACTCCGTTTAAAAAAGCTGTTGTTACATCGAGATGGTGAAGCTTTAAATCATATTCTACAGACAATGCATATATGAGTCTGAGTGAGTTTTGTCGTATGACATGTGCATAAGTATCCACATAATCAACCCCATATTTCTGACTATATCCTTGCGCGACAAGTCTTGCTTTTCGACGATCTACACTCCCATCTGACAAATATTTGGTTTTGTAAACCCATCTGCAACCGATTACATTTCGACCAGCAGGTAAATCGTAAAGAGTCCATGTGTTATGCTTTATCAGGCTATTATATTCTTCTTTCATAGCAGAATACCATTCTTCCGCTTCTGAGCAATTTCTAGAGCTTTGGTAATTAATTGGATCATCTAGCTGGCTTGTATTAAAACCCCTTTCGATTACACTTTTTAAGTGATGTCGAGGTCTTAATCGATGTCTTATATTATTTGATTTTATTTCATTTTCATTATTAATGTCTCCATTTATATTTTCATTTTCAGGTTGTTCATGTCTTACTTCATCAAATCCTTTGGCTTCTAAAAATTCATCTTCATCATTATTCTGTTTCTTATGGTTTTCTAAATTAACTTTTGGTTTTTCTATTACATCTTCATTTTCTTCAAGTTTTATCTTGGTACTATCCAAGGATGGTACAGTGTATTCATTTTCACTCGATGACAGTTCGTTATAATGGTTTTTGTTATCCGAGTTTTCTATAAAACGCACGTCACGGCTTTTAATAATCGTTCGTGATCCTCTTTTCCATAAACAGTATGATTTCGATTCCTCTGAGTATCCCAGTAAAATATATTGTTCGCTCTTAGGATCTAATTTTGACCTATTCGGGGATTTATTTAAAACAAAGCTCTACACCCTATTTCACGTAAGTGACTAATTATTGGAATTCTTCCAGTCCATATTTGCTCCGGTGTTTGATCTAAATTGAGATTGGTTGGACAACGGTTCCGAATATAAGCTGCCGTGTGAATAAGTTCAGCCCACAAAAATTTCGGCAAGGAAGATTCCAACAGAAAACATCGGGTCATTTCGACTAACGTGCGGTTCATACGCTCTGCAACTCCGTTTTGCTGAGGGGTATACTCTGTACTCAACTGACGTTTTATTCCATGCTCAGTTAAAAAATTGGTAAATTCCTTACTAACTATTTCACGCGCATTATCACTCCTTAATACTTTAATTCGCCTATTAGTTTCATTTTCCACTTGGTTTTTAATATCTTTAAATGCCTTTTCATTTGTAAAAAATAGACAAATGTCTTCCTTGACCAGTCATCAATAAATGTGACCAAATAAACGCATTTACTGAGCGATTCAGTTTGGAATGGGCCACAAAGATCAGTGTGAATAATTTCCAATAGCTCTTTCGAGGACTTTTCGCTCTTGGCAGAAAAAGGTAGCCTAGTTTGCTTTCCTCTCAAGCAGGTTACGCAATCGATTGATGAGGTGTTAAATTTCGGCAGCCCTTGCACCATTTCCTTATCCTTTAGCTTGCGCATGGATGACATATTTAAATGCCCATATCGCTTGTGCCAAAGTTCTATTGAATTATTACAAATTTCGTTACTATCAATTAAATTCGGCATATTTACCAAATACAATTTTTTTTGCTTTATAGCCTCAAGTAAAATTTTTTCGTTTTTTAAAATCAAACCACGTCCTCCTTCCGCCGCTTTGCTTGCAGAAATTAAATTGCTCCTAAGCTCAGGTATAAAAAGTGTTTGGAACAGATTTATAGTTTTAAGTTTACCACATACTACTATATTTAGCTTTACAGTTCCTATTCCCTCTATTTTTGCAAATTCACTGTTAGCCACTTGAACTTCTCCAGTATATTTGGTATCTATGCTAACAAAAGCACTCTTCAAACAACACATATGGGATGTTGCGCCACTATCGATGTACCATTTGCATCGATCAGAAGTTTGCTCTTTAACGTTTTGTGAAACTTCTTTAACTGATGTTGTATTTCTACTGACTAATTCTAATGCTATAAATCCTTCTTCGGATGAATCACCCTTCTGAGCAAGATGTGTTCTATCCTTATTCAAAACTACTCGACAATCTCTTTTCATATGCCCCTTTAGACCGCATCGATGACAATTAAATTGAGAGTGTGACATACCTGAGCGTAGTCTTACTTTAAAAGCATCCTCTCAAATTTCATCATTTTCCTTTTTCTTGTCACTGGCTTCCAATAAACGGGCTCTTAAAACTTCTTGTTTGGGGAAGTCATTAGATGCATTAAAAGCAGCTTGCAAATATCTGTAGGACTCCGACAGACTATCTAACAGCAACACAGCTAACAGATCATCATCCAACTTGGCGTTCATCTCATGCAATCGCGTCACAATTGAATTGAAATTAATTAGATGTTGCTCCATATTTTGATGTTCATCACTTACTTCTATAAAAGGCAAATCAGATTCGATGTATCTGCCACGAAATTTCCGAATCTACATAACGGATTTGAGTGCAGTTTTCTCCTGTAGATTCAGAATTCTTCTGCGGAGTTTTTTCTATACCACATATTAAGTTTCTTTTAACAAAAACCTTTTAAATAAACAAAAGAAGTATTAAATTTGATTTTTTTCCAATTTTTCGGTGGTTTATCTCAATTTTTCTTAACTCTCACCAAACAGAACTTAATTTAATTTACATATCTATGTAGAACTTTCATTAATTGGTAAAATTGGTAAAATTGGTAAAATCCATTGGTATATATGTATATTATCTCTGTACGTTGTCTTAGAGAAAAGTTATAGCATTATTTTAACATAAAACATATATTATTTGCATTGTATTGCGAATACGATCAGTGGAGACCATTGCCACTATCGGTGCCCAAGCGGCGTTCGTGTTTATGCGTGTTCATTCTGTAGTTACATACATATGTATGTATCAACTACTATTATAAAATGAAGTTGATATTTCTTTATCTGGTGTTTGTAAGAAAACGGCTGAGCCGATTTTAGTGATTTTTTTTTTTTTATTGATTACGAAATGGCATGGACTAGGTTTAGATAAAGCTACTTATACAGTTTTGTGCTTGGGAGACCACAAAAAGAGACAAAATAATTTAGAAACACAAATAACATCAACTTTGCCTTTGTCGATTTTAATCAAATTAGTTTTGTCGTTTAGAGTTTTTAAAGACGCAAATTTCAAGTCAGAAATTATGATTCTACGTCATCTAGAAGCTGAGCAATATCCAAAAATATCATTTGTAAAATTCAGAATTTGATTAATTTTTCATTGATCATGTCTCCCAACCATGTCTCAGTGGTGATAATCATTTTTTTGTTCTTTATTCTCCTTTCGCTAAATTTATGAGCAGAGGCGAGTGGCTGCCGATAGAAGGATGTGTGTTTCCTTATATCCTTATTTTTCTGTTATACATGCATACTGGATAGGTTGTGTGCATGTTGTGTCTGTGTGTGCTGCGGTAGCGATTCCCAATGGGGTTGTTATAATTGAGTTTGCACATTTTCAGTATTATATTCAGTTTAACCAAATCAGTTGGTATGTATTTCAACAAATGCGTCAACTAAAATTAGTAAGAAATATTCTAAGCCTGATATTGGGCGCAGGGGTAAAGAAACAAAAACCAGTAGGCGAATGTGCAAAGTTCCACTGTTATTAGACTTGGTTCTGTTAGTGAACGGTTTATTGTTATCGGTGAAAATGTTGTCCGACCGTGGAGCCTAAAGAAAAATTCATATTTTCAATATGAACTTTTCATTTCATACCAAAAGGAGTCGCATGTAGGTACAATGTCTGAGGTTTGTAGGTTTTGTGGTGCACAAAAGTGGGCGAAAGAATCTGCTGGATTGTGTTGTTCAAGCGGAAAAGTACATGTTCAGAAAAATCTGTAGGTGCACCGCGGAAACCACCAGAGAGCATTCTACTGGGTGATCATCTTTAGTCAAAAACCTTTTGAGAGAGTCCCAGAAAGTTTAAATCAGCCTTTCAAATGACCTCCTTTGGTGATAAACGCATAACAGAAGGCAACTTTATTCCCACTTTTAAGATTTGGGGTCAAGTTTACCACCTTATCGGAACATTAATGCCTGACAGTAACGCTAATCCCAATTTCCTACAAATCTATTTCATGGGGAATTCAGAAGCTGAATACGTTTCTGTCTTAAAACTGGCAGGGGGCGAAGCAAGGCGAGCACGGGTCAGCTAGTGCATTTTATAATTGATTAACTTACGAAATTCCTCAATTTTGGTACGTGTTCCTTTACGGTTGTATGTCGCCTCCAAAAAATCCCATATACCTTTCGACGTTGTTATTCCATGCACAAGAGACAGTTGTTCCGGCTCCATTGATATAATGATCTCACTTCTAGCATCCATATCTTTATCGTTCCATTCTGCCAATTCCGCTGGGTCAGCTGCTTTTTCCGTTGTACCAACTGGTTTCTTCGCATCGCCTTTCACGAATTTCAGGAGACGATTTTTGTGAAGAACAGCCTCCATCTGGTGTTTCCACGTGAAAAAATTGTTACCATTAAATAACGGTATTTTTCCCGATAATAAGAACATTTTGGATAAAAAGTAAAATCAAATATTAAATCAAATATTCTGAAATTACAGTGGGATTTGGCCCATAACCTGTTAAAAACTTTGATAGGAAAAAACGTGTTAATTATTCAAGTAACAAAAAGGTAATGAAATATTTTATTGAGTTACGCAATTTATATAAAAAACAAGTTTGAAGGGAGTGAGACAAAAATAGTACATTAGCATGACATACTTTTAATAACTAAGCTATCTCAAGGTAGAAGTCAATATAGTGTTTAAGGTTTTGTTAACATATCGTTATATTATTGTTTTCATTTTAACAGGACGTAATGTTAGGAGCCCATAAATCCACCCCTTGACATTAAATAAATCTTTGAAATCTCTTAGGAGAGCCACATTAGAGCCTCGCCATTCCTGAAGATCTGATTCTGCGTTTGAATACCTGTAGGTCGTAGGTTTCTGTGTAAATACGCATGCAATTTTTGAGTTCGAAAAAGGGGTGAAAATGGAAAAGGGTGGAGCTATGATTATTTTATGTTGTCAGGTAATCATTTTTGGTATAAAGTTTCATATTTTACCATTTTGTTTCGTTTGCAGTAGTCAAAAGAATAAGCCTACTCCCGATAAAGTCTCCACTTCTTGTCAGATGTGTTCCTTTAGGACACCGAAAGTCCCGTGACTTAAAAATAAAATAATAGAAAGCAGTCTGAATCGGTCAAATCAAGCGATCTTGTGGGCGGTTATACCCTCCTGCTGGAACCACATGTTCTCTAGACCCGATTCGCTGGCAGCAAAAATCATTGACCATGGATATGTAGCGCTCAACAGTGTCAATGTCGCCGTCCTCTAAAAACTATGCGCCAATCACCTTTTCTCTGCAAATGTCGCACCAAACAGTGACTTTCTATTACACGCGCCCCAGAAGGGATAGTTCAGCTTATTCACGCATCCACATAAATGAAAATGTGACTCGTCGCTCATTATTGTTCAATGGAAAATCACCCGCATCGCGGCTGAGCTTTAGGAAAGCTTGGCTGTTATGTGCACGCGATTTGCACCTCCTTTGTAACTGTCCAGCGCTGGTCATTAAAAGAAGACGTGCTCTTGGCAGTTCCTTCTTTTCAGAATTGGACGAGTTTAACATTGAGCTAAACAAACTCCTAAAATTCATACATTTATCTGTATGGTTTTAACTTAGCGGTCGAATATTGATATTTAGGTTTCTAAATATTGGGCACAATGGACTCTTAGTGGTCTAAGTGAGCCTTTGACAATCCTGTCAACAAGGGCAACCTAACCTAACCTACGTAATGACCAAGTCTTGAATGCTCTCTTGCACTTAAAAGAATAAACTTCCAAAAGAATTAATTTTTCACTAAACTAAGAAAAAGCAAGTTAAAATAATATCTCTCTTGAGTTAAGAAGATAAACTAAAAGACTAAAGAAAACAAAATTTAATTACATACATACATGCAGGTACTTCAAACAATATGTGTAATGTTCAAGGAACCCGTACTTTTGTAGCACTCTTGCGGTTTCTAGTGTAATCCAGAAATGTATTCTCTTTAGGGAAATTTTTCGGAAATTTCTGTACTTAGTCTAAGATATATGTATGTTTGTACGTATGTACACACTCTGGATTATTGGGAATTATGACTTTACGGAAAGTTGGTAAGAAGGCAAGGATAAGTAATAAATTTTATCACTTAGTAAATTACTGAGAGATTGTGGCTTACGAGCTTGCAAAATACGTGTAATACTTGCTATGCTTTGCAGCAACATTGTCTGAAATACATACATATATCCTGTGGAAATCATGTCGTAAAATGTCACGTCATAAGTATTGTAGATTAAAAATGCTCACATTGCGGTAGCAATTTTCACGTATTGAGAGTAATAAATGTAGACACATAGATACTACAAAGGATTTGCAGCTCATGAATTCGTACTGCTAGAAATTCTAGGATTTATTGATTTTTTTACTGTTTCAACTATCTGCTCTTTAAAATAAAGTACTTAATTAATTAAAGTAAAATAATGCAATCAAAAATCAAAATCAAGAGGAAAATTTATATAATTCTCTATAGACTTAATATCCCAGGACATAGTATCCATTCTTCTTAGATAAGATTAGGTTAGGTTAATTTGGCTGTGGCAATGAGAGTGCAGACGCACTAAGGCTAGTAAAGGTATTTTTTGATACCTGGGTCAAACCATTTGGCCACTCAGGGCCAAAAAAAAAACAAAACCAACCGGAGCTTTTGTTAAGCGATGGATGCACATGTCGCCTAAGGACGTCAGATCGCTAAAGTCTTGAAGGAAGGTGGACCCTAGATGGAGCATTCTTTTATGCGACAAAACTGGGCAATTACATAGGAGGTGAAGGATGGTTTTCTCCTCCTCCTCATCCATACAGCTCCTGCAGAAGTCGTTCTTTTATATTTTTGTAAATTATGGTGCGTAGATTGAAATTACTTCTGATGCTAGTATGAATTGCTGGTTTGGCCTTGATTGATAGGATTTAAAAAAATTATTTCGACTTTTCGAAATTAGTACCTAGCAGCAGTATTCAGCAGCTATCACTATTGCAAAAAGTAACAATTTAATACGTGACCTTCGTTGCTGCATATTCAGTATTCGTTGGCAGAAAAATCGCTGTATACGAATAGGATTATGCTAAGCTTTGTGATCACCCTTATTATTCTTCGCACATTCCGCACCGCCGCACAATGGAATAAGAGCAAAAGAAAATATTTTTTACGAATACTAAGTATGTATGCAGGAGCTTTTCATTCGAAATTATTAAAAGAAAAGTTGAAGTATGAAACTTTAGAAATGTTTTCGAAAAGTTCCGTTATATTTGAAAAAAAGTAACAAAGAACTTATGAAAACAAAGCCGCACCATCGAATAAGATTTTTAGTACACAATTTTATTGTTTTAAAAAAAAATCTCACAACTGGAAGATCATTCCACATGCGTTTGGCTTATGAACGAATACCTATATTTGACACTACGTCCGAAGTTGGCTTGAGGGTGAACTGATGTGCATTCGAAGCGTGATGCGTATTGCAGGTGAAATTTTGAAGGGGAGGAATGCAAGTGGCTAATTTGTTGGAACATTTTTTGTGGAAAAAGCGATAAAACAGAGAAAGACAAGAGACATTTCTGCGATGCTCTAGTGAGTCTATGGAGCTGACAATGTCTCTATTCCCTGTTAGTTTTATCGCGCGATTCTGGACCCTATCTAGAATGTGCAAAACGGTCTTGGGTGCACCAGACCAGATGTGGGCGTTGTATTCCATCTTTGGGAGGATGAATGCCTTATATATTCAGGCCAGATTAGACGGGGTGAAATATTTCTTGCATCGCTGAAGGAATCCTAGACATTTTGCAGCATTTTTGGCGACCTCGAATATGTGATCGTTCCAACGAAGATGGTTGTTAATACACATACCGAGAATGGCAAGTCTTTCGGTTTTCGATATGCAAGTACCATTCATGGATAACAGCTGAGGGTCTTGGTTTCGCTTTTGATGATTATTGATTATTGCTGTCCTTGTCGGAATTTAATGAATGTAACATGAGTTGCCGTTCTTCTTGTACGGCCGAAGAGCAGTGACGTGAGTTAGGGAACGAATATGAAAAACTGAGGGTGGTGCCAAACTCTGTCAAATGCTTTTGAAATATCAAGCGCAACTATCTTTGATTCACCAAACTGATGGAGAGATTGGTTCCACCTCTCGGTGAGATATGCCATCAAATCACCAGTGGACCTGTTGCTACGAAAACCATACTGCCGGTCATTGAGAAGTTTTCGTGAGTAGGGATACCATCTGGACCAGCGGATTTGTGAATGCTGAGACCTTTGAGAACTCCTGCAACTGTGCGAGTGCGAAAGTGGACTTGTCCCATAGAAAATTCGACGCTCTCAAGCCAAGGGACAGACAAAGCACTATCTTACAGTGTGGAGTTGGCTGCAAATTGCGCAGCGAGCAGATTGGCCTTGCCTAAGGAGCTGACAGCTAGAATGTCATTGTAAATGAGCGATGGGATGGCATATGAGGCAGAGTTTTTAATGTTTTTGACGAATGACCATACCTTTGGGACACTGTAGTATTTTTTTTTTTCCTCAGTTTTTGGTCGTATAGGAATTTGACATGTCGGTTCTTTCAACCTGATAGCCTCTTTACAGCTCTGACCGAACCATGAGTTTGTTTTAGGTTTAATGCTCTTTATTCTGTTAGGAATAAAGTCATTCATACCTAAGAGAATCGTGTCGGTGATCATGTCAGCGGCGTTGTCGGGTGTTGTCTGGCCAGAGTGTCGAAGCCAATCCGAATTGTGTATATTGAAATCGCCCGCGATGACGATTTCAGTACGAGGATACAGGGATAAAATTCGAGTGATGGAATCGGACAGCGAATCAAACTCGTTAAAGGTTGAGCTGCTGTCCGCACTAGGGCTTCTGTATATAAAACAGTAGTGAATAATTTGCTTACGGACGGTGAATTTTAGCCATTTGAAGTTGAATTCCGGATTGGAACAGTTGCCATACTGTGATGGAATTTGGTAAGCAATATCACTACGGATGTAAATGGCAAGGCAGCGGTGGGCAAAGAATAATGGCACTAAGCTATATCCAGGCAGTTGCAAATCAGAAGATTCTTCTACTACCTGTGTTTCACTAAGTGCCAGAACAGCCGATTTGTGGGAATGGGTGTGGGCATACACATCAAAGAAATTTATTCGAAGCCCACGTATGTATGTTCGAAAAGTCAACCATGAGTTCCCTCATCATTACAACATAAAAACACAAAAAGACACAAATCTGACGAAACTAAGCTAAACTTTTTTCTATTGAGAAAAGACAATGTACATATGTACATATATATGTAAGTACATTTCAATATACATACATATGTATGTATACATATGTACCTCTAATAAAGTGTGTACATATTTCTCTTTCAAAAGCTTCAAAAACGTCTGCATTCACGTTGACCTTATACCCTGTTTCGCACTTCATGGTTTACGTTACTACATCGTAATTATTGGCATTATATCCATGGCAAATACCTACGCGGAATCCAAGCGAAACTCATCATTCGTAATTCCTCATAAAGCAAAACGTCGATCTTTTACGCCTTAAAACAAATCAGCCACGCGAATCTTCCCTCCTCACCCTCCTGAGAACATAGCAACACAAAATTCATGCGTGCTCCCCTTTTTCCAATCAGATACTTTCCCATTCGTATCTGGCTACCATCCGTGTGATTCCATTTCCTCGTGCGATGTGCATGACTAATTTTTATTAGGAATAACGAACACATAGCAGTAGCACTTCGTATAAGTGAAATTTATTAGGCTTTTTGCGAACGTGTGCGTATGTGTAGATATCGGTGGCACCCCTGTTATCCAATAGAACGCTTGATTAATGTCTCTATCTTTTTGGGGATCTTCCTTTGGTGATGATGCGGTAATGGGATGCCATCGTTAATCGAGGAATTTGTATGAATAAATAATTTCGGCGTCCTGGTATTAACTTTGCATGCGTATGAGTTATGTGATGTGTTTTTATTGTTCGTTAGGTTGGCATGGGATTCATTATTCAGCTTTCTTGAAGGTGGAAATAATGCGTGAAAATGGATTAATGTGATATGAGATATTACAAAATATATGTATATTTAATAAGCTTTTTAACTTCTCTTATAAGGACGACTGCTTCCAATTTTAAAGAGATTGTTCAGTGTTAACATAAAAAAAAAAATTTAGTAGCCCTGAAAAGCACATGCATTGAATTTTGTACCGATAGCGTCGGTATCTTCACAGTTAGTTAAATGTTCTATTTACAGCTGTACAAAAAATTCAATTTACGGAGAGCTGCCAAATTCTAAAATCAAAAATCTAAAAAAAAAACTCTTTTCAGCGCCATCTAAAATTGAGTGTTACAAGCTATTTATCCCAACTCACTTTTCACTGAAGATAAAATCTAAAGTAGTTGCAAGTAATTTTTTGTTGTTGTACTCCGTGTTAGATATTACTTTACTTTACTGAGTAGTCTCACCAAAACACGCCTACTGTTGATTACTTTAACTCTTTAAACTGTTCGGGAATGACCTACATACATACAATATTTTTAATTTTTTTTTACTATTTTTAATTTGTTTTTTTTTTTTCTTTCAAATTGTATAATGTATAATGAATTGCCAACATGTCATATAATACCCTATGTATTGTTTCTATATCTTGTCTAATTTTAGTGCACTTGCCGAATCATCTGGAGTTTCGTGCATTATCGATCCCTTTCATCTACAAGCCACCTACCGCGAAAAATAATACTACCAGTCCGCATATTTTGCCGAAATCCGCAGAATTCCTCTCGGAACCGTTTTCCTTACTGCCCTCTTCTTGAGCTCAGACTTTATCATTCTGCTGTAAAGCATTTTATTAATGCAATTTGTTGTTCTCATATTTTCGTACTCCTAATTCAATTAGTGCTGGTTTAATTAACTCCATTCTCACATTGGTAAACGCTCCTTCCATACTTTGGAATTTTCCATGCGAATTTTGTTTAGTGAAGGCTTTTTTCGGTTTTGTGCAGAGCTATACCCACTGATTTCCGCTAAGTGTAGGCCTGTTGGGTGCTACAGTGGTTCTGTTCATTGAGTAAGAGCCTTACATGTAGATCGCTTACTCATTTCATGGTTTCCAAAAGAAAGGAGGAAGGACTAAATAACCTAAAATCTCTTAAGGCCGAGTGTGTAGGGGTTCCTGTTTTGGGAATGCCACATTCACCTCTCTCCCGTTTTTTGGTAAGCATCATAGAATTAAACAGCTTCGAAAAATTGCCTTGCTTTCTGATTAGAGCATGTTGAAGCATTGCAGGGATAACACCATCCAGTCCTGCAGATCTATAGGACTTAAAGGAATTTACTGCCCACGCTATCTTTTGCACTGTAATAATATCTTTAATTTCGTCAGAAGAGTTTGAGTTTGTAACGCGAACCATATGTCTTTGGATAGAACTTTACGTAGTCTTTCGGCCTCATTAGTGTTTTCAATGTATTCACAAAAGGTGCTCCATGAATCTTTTCTGGCCAATTGTCTTCTAGTTTAGTTCCCTTTGCCTTGCTTTATTATGTAGAATCTCTGTTCTACTCCCTTTAAGTTCGGTGAATGCCGTGACTCTAAGGGTCAGTGCGTTAGACTACTGAGCGGGAGATTCGAGGTTTGAGTCCCAGAAAACCAGAAAACACCAAAAAGTCTACTCACGGTCCCACCTCTCGCGAATGTCTGACAAGCGTCCGAGAGTCATCAGAAAGTTTTCTTATTAAAAAAAAAAAACATAGTCGTGCGAAGCTAGGCCCTGAATCAAATACGGTTTGTTGCGCCAAGTATTTGTATGTGTATTTTTAAGGACAGTAGCTCAAGTAGTTTTCCTTAAGTGATACTTTTTCTTAAATACAAACGACAGATGGACAATCGCACTATGAACGGTAAAAATGTGCTCATATACCGTATCAATGGAATCTACACTTCGTAAGCGTTGATATGTCGTTTGCTATGGGCTGTCAGTTTTTGGGTAGTGGTATGACGTCTATAATCTTATATTCCTATTAAAATCAAATATGAAATTTGAAATAAATCTTTCTTGAGTGCTACTAATTTTGAGGTGAGCATGGAAATTTCGATTTCACCTCAAATTATGCCTCTAGGCAGGCAGGTGGGTAGAGGTGGCTGTTTCCCTATATAGAAACACAATTAGCGCCAGAATGCGCCGTTTTGATACCACAAAACTCATGTAATCTGGTTGTAAAAGAAGTTGCTTACAGTTGAGGGTAGAGATAATCTGCACCCATACCTTCAAGTTCAGGTAGAGGATGAGGGCTCCAACCCTTGTGTCAGATATCTCTCTCAGGTCGTCGAAGAAATGTTTACCTAGAGTACGTTGTCGGGTTCTCGCCAGGACCGGGCAAAGATAATGGGTTAGAGATTCTTTTAGCATCTCTGCAGCGGCGGCAGAAGGTGTTGTGAGGGATGCCAAGCTAACGGCTACAATTCTGGCAATATCTGGTCTTGATCTGCCTAGTAGCTCATTTGTTTTAGGTTTGCAAAAGCTGGGCCATGTCTTTCTTAATATAGCGCAGCTAGAAAGCGCGTTCCAACCTAGGTTGGCCAGCTTTAGGAAGTGATTGTGAATGTTACCCTTAACGACTCCTAGCGGAACATTGACTATTTCTGCCAGCGAACTGCTAAGAGCTGACCCTTGTCTGGCCAGATCGTCTGCCCAGACGTCTGCTGTGTCCTGGGACCCAGATGAGGGCGATATTTGATTGAGCACCTAGTTGGTTTAGCTCTTTCCGGCATTGCTCTACCAGTTTTGAAGATGTGATAGCTGAATCAATAGCTTTGATAGCAGCTTGGCTATCAGTGAAGATAGCAAGATCACGGATGGATGTTGAGAGAGTGTTCAGTGATCGGCAGGCCTCGCGAATCGCGAGAAGCTCAGCTTCAAAAACACAGCACTCAGATTCTCTGAGCCGGACTGCGCAAGTGAAGATCAAGAGGGAGCAGGTGAAGGATCATAGTAAGAGCATCCGTTGGACAGGATCTCCGAGTGCCCGTGGTTCCTATGCTGCTCTTTGAACTTTTTTTAGTCTGTTGATATTGTACTGCTTGCTTAAGGCAGGCCTCCATGCGATAGCTCCGTAGGTGAGAATTGGGCGTACGACGGCTGTGTACATCCAGAGAGTAATTTTTGGCTGAAGAACCCATTTTTTGCCGAAAGTTTTATTGTGTGCGTAGAAAGCTATGCTTGCTTTCTTCACTCGTTGTTCAATATTTAGCTTCCAACTAAGTTTAGAGTCAAGGATTGTGGCTAGATATTTTGCACTAGAGGATAAGGAGAGTGGCCGGCCGTTCAGTTTCAGTTTGGGTGGGGTGAAATTGTGTATTTTGGTTTTAGTGGTAAATAAAATAGCATCAGATCAGTTTTATCAGGATTTATACCAAGGCCATAGCTCGTGGCCCATAATAGTACTAAATCCAGACCTCTCTCCATGAGCTGGCTTATCACAGAAAGAAACTTTTCTGACACTAAAATTAATACATCGTCCGCATACGCAACCACCTTGAAACCCTCTCTGTCCAAGATCCTGTCCATGGCCATTAGCAATAAAAGAGGGGAGATAATGCTTCCTGAGGAGTTCCTCTACTTACAATTTTAGTTGTGGTAACCTTACCGGGTGTGGATTGAATGATACGTGACCTTAGCATGGAAACAATCCATTTACTGATATGCTCCTCTATGCCTAGCTCGGCAAGAGATTCTTGGATCGCTTCGGTGTAAATATTGTTAAACGCTCCCTCTATGCCCATAGAGTATATACTTTGTAATGAAGTGACCTCTCGATAGTGCGCACAACCTCGTAAAGGGCCGTCTCTGTGGATCTTCCCTTGAGGTCCGCATGTTGAGAGTTGGATCATGTCGATTAAGTTAGGGTTTTGCGGATGTGGGCATCTAGCATACTTTTCATGGTCTTTAAAACGAAGGAGGTCAAGTTGATAGGCCTAAAATCCTTAACTGATTCATGTCCTCGTCGTACCACCTTCAGAGTAAAAACCAATCGGATACGACTCCAAAGGGACATGATTTAGAGCTAAGCAGCTCCTATAAATCGGCGCTAGCCAGGGAATTACTATGTCTTGTAATTTCTGTAACATATAGTAATAGGCATAATGTTATCGGAGCGGGGGGATTTATATGCAGAAAAACTATTAATAGCCAAGGAGGTTGTCTCCTCCGAGACTATGGTTGAAATACTGTCCCATCAAGCTGATTGCCCACTATTTGAGCTATTTACATAGTTCTGTGGTACTGTCAGAGCAGCCTGGAAAGTCGGTGAATTATGACTCTACAAAGCCAAGATATCGGCTTCTGCCCGAATGAAAGTTAATTTTGTATTTTTTTTTTCCTTGTTAACAATGAATTTATTAAATTGTCATTAAATTACTGAATACTCTCTTTTCCATTTATTTCTCTTTAAGATTTTCAATTGCGAAGCCTAAAAGGTGGAAATTTATTTCATGTTCACACAAACTCACATATCTATAATCAACGCATAAAGAGAAATGTTAAAAAAAAACTGTAGGGGAAAGCGTAAGGGAAATAAATGTGTAAGTAGAGGAAAGTGGGAATTTCTTTAATCACTGTAGGGATTTCTTTTGAAACGAAGTACCAATCAGCGAGTTTGAGTGGTATTTCCAACATGATACACTCTACTTCGATTTTGTAATTCTGCGCCATTGAAAGCTGCGTTGTAGCTTTGATATACAGATGTGTCTACATGTACATAGGTAATTTGTTTCCTTCTATCTACACCTCGTTAAAGTTTCGTGTTTCACGCGTAATGTGTATCTAATTTCCCTGTTAACGTTTCTTGTGACGAGTTAAAGGATCTATTGTACTTGGTACTAGGTATATCTTCAAAGCTGCTGCAGAACATTTAGGAATAGAAATTTTCTAGGTTTTATTACTAACCCTGCCCTTAGTGACATCAGCAGTAAAACGATCTTCTGTATTCTCATTAGAGCCCAAACTTTTCATTACAGAAAGCCGATTCAGAGACATGCAACGAGTTTCTAGCGCTCTATTTTCAATGTTAATAGTTATGCCGGTCATACACTACGTGCGCAACTCATTCAACCAACTGCGTCCAATTGATTATTCAACCCTTTAGTTGAATAAACAAATTTATAGCCTCGTACACTAGTTCACAAACTCACGTTGATCGCGTTGAGCAACGCAATTCGACTAAAGATTCAATATGTTCGTGTTGAACGAGTTGCGAGTCCCGCACACTTAGTTGATCAACTCATTCGACTGTTTCATAGCCCCGTGCACCTAGTTGATCAACGCATTCAACTGTTGAATAGCCCAGTACACCTAGTTGATCAGCTTTTATGATTTTGGCAAAAAATTCTGTTGCTCGAGTTTGTCAACGAACTCATGCACGCGTTGATACCCTCGTACACTAGACCAAGCATTTAAAGTTGAGCAACGTGTTGAACGCACTTGGCAGCTGACAGCTGTAGCACCTTGATGTTAAATTATTTTGAGTCAGTTTGAGAAAGTTCTCTTACACAACACAGTGCAAAATGCATAAAATCAAAACAAAAAAACACACATCTGTCGCACAGCAGTGAGTAGATCAATTCCGTGCTTCAACTGGCACCAGCGGGCATATTACAATATGCATATTACAATACAACTCACCCCAAAGAAAAATTCAAAGAGTTGAGCAACGCTTTCAACATATAATGTGCAGCACATTATTTGAATATCGTTGCTCAACGCGTTGCACAACGATGTCCAACGAGCAACACGAGCTCGTACACTACCCGTACACTTGTTGAGCAACGCATTGAGCAACGATCTCCATCTATTTTCAACGCGTTGGGTGGACAGAGTTGAGAGCCCCTTACATTCGAGTTGAATGCGTTGAATGAAAAATTGAGTCGTTGCGCACGTAGTGTACGACCGGCACTAGGCCACAATGTTTATATGTATGTACATATACGAGAATTTCTGTATCATTTCGTAAGAGGATAAAAGCGTACATTAGCTTAGTTCGGGCCACGCTCGTTTGCACAGTTTTCTTTTGACGCAGGGACCTTACTTACTTAGTATGTGCCGCCTCAGGGTAAACTTTGGCCTCAACCATAAAGCCACTCTAATTAGCCCGGTCGTCAGCTATCAGCCTCCAGTTGCGTACTCGAAGTTGGTTGAAATTCCTTTCTTATGTCATGTATTTCTACTGAAGCCTTCCTCAACTGCGTTATCCCTCCATTTAGATCCGAAGACTCTGTAGGTTGAGGCTTAGCTATCTGATGTGATTGATGCGCAGTTTTTTGATTAGGTAGACATCACTGTACAGCTCATAAAGTTTATCGTGGAATCTTTTTCTCCAAAGCTTGTCATTGCAACCTTCAATAAAGTTCATACTTTAGCGCTGTGAAGATGAAAAGGGTCTTATGCAGTCGTCTTAAATGTTCGGGATAGGGCCTACTCTATTACATCCTTAGCCCTAAAAAAACAGCTATTGGAAAGAGACTGTCTATGCTTTAGTTAGTAATCTTAACTGAGTTTAAGACTATTTAAAAATGTTGGCCTAATCTAACCATCATAGTCCGCATCAGTACTATGTGCTCGATACCGAGCAAGCAGGCGTCGATCACAGCAACACCCTGCTGATCTTTTTCGAGCATTATGTTCAATATCGATCACTGCTCCACCTGCTGTTTAAAGATTTTGAAATCGCGTTCAACAATATCAACAGAGTTTTTTTCGCCTGCTTTGTGCAGAGGAAGTCTTTTTAAAGGAATTTAAAATCCAAAGTGGCGTGCAACAAAGTTGTATTCTTTCACTGATTTTGTTCTTATAAGCTGCTTCACCAACGGGAATTGAAGAATTTCGATAGACTCTTACATTTAATCTCAAACATGTCGACTAAGCTTATGACGTTTGTATAGTATCGCATTAAATAATGGGTGCAAGACAGAAGACGAGAAATACAATATAGCACAGAAAAGTCGAAGAAGATTCAGAACAGCTATGTAGGACAATGTTGGGCAAAGCTACAACATATTTTCAGAGGGTAAAACCAAGAATGTGCTATAAAAAAAAAAAACAAAAAAACAGAACACCATCACGTTATAGGACAAAACGTCACTGTTGATAGCTTTTACTTCGAGGATATTAAGACGTTCATCTACCTCGGTGTCAACATCAACTCCGTGATAGTTCGCTAGTCTTGTGAGTTATGTTGTACGGCGCAAGCCCTGGAAGCTTAGCAGGATAATAGATCAGATGTTGGGGATTTTCAAGCGAAACATTTTTGTTCCAATTTTTTGGGGTCCTATGTGGGGGATGCTAAACAATCGTGACCAATAGGAGCTGACCTGCACCAAAATGTGGATATAGTTTAACTGGCCGAGATAAATATGTACGTATTTAGGCTCGGTCATATCGATTGCATGGTCAACATTACTAGTCAAACGATCTACGAAACTTGGACCCCAGATTCGAAACAACCAGGAAGCCCAAACCTTTACCTTAAAGACCAAGTTATCGCGGATACCAGAGCGCTTGGTTTCCACAACTGGAAGCAGCGTGCCGGGACTGGCGATGATGAAAGTCTATCCCGTGGCAAGCAAGTAGGTTCTCCCAAACGCAAATCGCCTTTACTGTAGGAAATCATTACGAAATAATTCACTCCGCCAGATGTAAATATGATTCTTTTAGCCGATTAAGAATTGTTTATGGTGTAAGATTATTATTCTTGAAATTCAGTTATAACAAGATATGCTCGAAGTTTTTATTAACTCCACGTAGGTATCCTTAAAAGTATATACAAGATAATGAAACCTTCCGTATAATTCAAATCAATCAAACACCTAAATGCCGTAATCAACTTAACAATACCACTTCGTATAGCTTTCTACAGAACTATATCTGTTGTGTCTCTGCTGCTTACAGGAAAGCTCAAATTTCAGCAATTAGATTGCTTTCGGAAAGACAATCACATTGAAGTTTTCACCTTGTGCACTCAACTACCAAACTGTATACGTGTTTCCTGCCAGATAGTCGTGTCAACCGCTTTCATGAAGATACTGCATAACTGTGGCAGTACATATCCACGATATTCAATGCTTTGGCCCATGGTCACCCAAGCAGCCGCCTTAATTTTATCGGGTTCGGCAATGGTGTAGATTCAGTTCACCTGGAGGGATTGTTGGACACGATTTGGTTTTGTTCTGCTCGAAGGGTTTTTAAATGTCAAAGTGCCAGGACGTGGCATTGTGCGGAGTATTGCTTTTGTCGTATCCTTTCCTTGCTGAATACTGCTCGAAACGAACAGACCAAGTGCTGCAACAAATAGCCGATGTTCATTTCAATTATACATATGTATATACATACGTATGTAAAGCTGTGTGCCAGATGGCCTTAGAAAATTTAAGCAAACTTCGAGAGAAAACAATTGGATGCAACCGCAATAAGGAATAAAAAGGTTATGGAATTGTAGAAATTTGTATTATCCGTTGACGGAGACAAAAGTCAGTGTGCAGTTAAACCGGAGCAAAACCAAATATAATGCAGTACATATGTACATATGTATGCGTTGATTGAAAAATAATTTTTGGTTGGTGGGAATGGAAGCTTTGAACACATAAAGCGCAGTGGATGCTTTTCTATTAAATAATTGTAACACATGGCAATATGGCTTACATAGTACCCATGGCCAATGAAATTGACCGAATTGCTGAAAGTAAAATTTTACAGACTGGCCATTGAATAGTCCCTGGACGAACTTGGTTTCATCATTTGTTCTGCAATCCGAACCATTCATTACATCTCGTATCTTTCTCAGACTATGTTCTACCCGAGATCAGGGTTTGCCATGCCATTACCTTGTATATACAAAGTCGCTGCCTTTCCGAAGAAAGGATTATTTATTTCAATTTGGAGTTAGAAATTAATTGGACGCGAAAAAACACAAGGGAATTGTGGGTGGTATAATGGCCGCCAGCAATAATTTAAGCGGAACGCTAATTAGAAGCCTGGCATAGTTCATTCCCTCCTTTTTTTTGCATTCTTACTCTACTCCGTGAAGGCACCAAGCCCTAAGTAACTTTGAGGTACGTTCACAGTATCATAAAGGAATAAATATCAAAGTATGTAGGCCGAGAAATTGTAGATTCCCACTGAGTAATGGCATAGCGTCCTTCGCTCCACGGTAATACAACTCCCGCAGACACAATACGTTCCTTATACTGGCAGAGCATTAATGTGAATTAATTTCACAATGTATCGCCCAACGTAGTAATAATATTTTGTTTACAATTTTCCAAAGCCTGTGAAAATTAATGCCGTGGAGAATATATGTTCCGTTGTGGGTGGAGAGACTTTTATGGACGTTGAAGTGATTATTAAAATGAGTCCAATGAGTCAGGAAGAAAAATTGTTTAAGGATTGAATTAAATTAGAATTGTTTGTTGCTAGAGCTGCGAAAGGAGATAAATAGATTGCTCTGTTTGCGAGTTGGGAAGCTAGGAAAACAGCGTTATTTTTTCTCCTATAGCTTTATTCTGCTACATATTATGGCTGCAAAGAATGCAACAGGAGGAAAATTTATTGCATGGAAAGTTATAATTTGAAGTGTGCTTTAAAAGTTGTGTGGACATTTTTCCACCTTTATAATGTTGGAAAATTGGAAAGCCTTCAAGTTATCCACTGAAACACTTCGTCTCCTTTTTAACGTCTTTAATAAAAGATTTTACGCCATGTTTGCCAAAAGTATGGAATGCCACTCTTTTTACACTGCTCCCCACAATTAGTCACTGTTTGTGAAATACTAACCGCCTAATATTTTCTTAAGTTCATCCCTCAATTTCTCAATGGAATTGAGGTCTGGGGATTGGCTGAGCCATGAGATGGCAGACACTTTTTGATCGCGAAACCAATCTTTCACAAGGCCACCCGTATGTTTCGGATCGTTGTCCTGCTGAAATTGCCATCGGAGGGGCATGGTTTCCTCGGCAAATGGAAGCATGACATTTTTCAAAATTTGCCTATATCCATATTTTGTCATGATGTTATTAAAACGAAATATAGGGCCGACACCATACCAGGAAAAACAGCCCCATACCATGATATTTCCCCATTCGTGTTTGACGGTTTCCTTTTGGTCGCCTAACATTACGTTCAGAATTCGAGGAAAAGAAATTAGTAAAATGCGGTGGTCAGTAATAGCTGAAGTTTTTTTCGGCCTTCCTCTATATTCGCACACCTTTGGAACCTTCCTACGGCCTCCGCTATAAATTTATAGATCTTACCCTCATTCCCTAGTCGTAGAACCAAACTTCTTTCTTCCGACGAGCAGTGGAATTTTCGTCCAAGTCTTTCAGACTAAAAAAAAACGATAGCTAAGAAATAATAAAATGATTAAAAAGCACTCGCCTTTAAAGTAAATACCTTCTAAGAAACAACATTGTTAAAAATTGCGATATTATTTTGAGCACACCTATTTTTATGGCCAACTTCCAAAAAACACAAAATGTTATTGCAACACAAATAAATGAACTGCTCAACAGTACACTCCAAAATTGCAATAATTGTAACGGGAACAGCAATTCTTGGTGGCAAAACAACTGTTATTTAGCAACAATAACAGAGTGACTAGCAAAAAAGGGCACACACCTGTTTTTTGGATCAGCTGTGTATGCATTGTATCTCAAACCTTTTTTTTATAGTAAAGGACGGTCCACGGAAGGTCATGAGTAACTTCAATGTCACGAGTAACTCCTATATAAATTGATTGTTTCAATTAAAAAATGTTCTCAATACATCTACATATGTATATGTATGTCTACCCAAGACGGCTCTACAATTTTCCGTTTAGATTTGTATTAGGTAGACTACTTGGGGGTTTTTTCAAACGCTTTATTGCTTTGTAAGAGCTATGAGTAAAGCTCCGGCTAGTATGAGTTTTCATGGCTAAGTCAGAGCCGTAACAAAGAGATGGTAGTGGATGAACCCCTATTAGACCAATCAGTAAAATATCGCCGAAGTGTGTTACTGACATCGGTTTAGTCGGTAAGCCTCTCGTCCTAGGGTTTTTTCATTGGAACGACCCCTCTATGTCAAAATGCTTGACGTCCACCAGTTGCAAATTAGTGTAGGAATGCCTATACAAACTAAAAACATGGAAAGAGGAATGAAGACTCTCTAGCAAGAAAAGGGGCAGTGGAACCGTTTCGCAGAACCTGAACTTTTCTGTGGAGAGGTGATCACACCCTTAACGAAAAATTCAGCTGGAGAGACAAAACAGGACTGGGCCTGAAACAGTACTCAAGGTCACAAGCAAGCCAAGAAAGCATTAGAAAGCTATAACTGAAAAATAACGGAAGCATGCATCAGCCTAAGAAAGGACAAACAACATAGCCAAAAAAGAATTCCTGAGGGGACACTGCAAATTCAAGGAAACTCTGAGGAAACTACATACATACGTATAGAAGCAGAAGGTCTCTGCAGATTCTGCAATGAGGTAAATGAAACATCGTAATGATATAGAATTATTCATTTCCCTAAAGCTATTATTAGTTTAGCAAATCTGAAGGTTATGATTTAGAAGAAGACCTTCCCAGTCATTTTAATACTTTAGGCATAACTGCTTCCGTCTATTTCTTTGAGTAAACATTTTTTTCGGTATTAACTCATTAATGGGACAAATCCAAAGTCCCAAATCGAAAGTAAAACTGTTTTACCCTTACAAATACAAATATTTGGTGCAAGAGCCCTGAAATGATCCAAAAATGGAAGGGACCAATAGTTTAGAGCCATAGCCGAAGCCTATTATTTCAGTTATTACTTCCGAAAGATGTTCACCCATTTACAAGAGGTGGAGCTGTGAAAAAACCCTTTGGTGATTCCTAGGACTCGAATATCGAACCAGCCGCTCAAAAGCCGCACTCAGCCACGCCGCTCACCTGAGTCAGTGATTTGGATTTGGTTTATGGTTCCAGTTCTCTTACACTTACAATATTTTATTTTCTGTTGTGAAATTGGAACAGTACGCGTATGTTAGCTTCATTTTAACTGTAGCATTTGATGATCCTGCCGTTAAGTTGAATTTTTATTTCATCTCATTTCGTCTCAGCATAGCTATTGGGATTTTTTTTTTTGCTGCGCTGGAGGGATGAAATCCTTTATGGATACTTGGTAGCCCGTGCTACGAGTTATACCAGACTCCATGCTCTTGCATGTTTTCGCGTCTAAAACACCCCCCAACCCTCTCCTGTGATTCCCTCTACGGTACTACCGGTCAAGTCAAACCTGTTGAGCGAAGCCATATCTTCAGGTCTTCGATGGTATTGTTGCAGTTTTGAGTCAACTCTTCTAGGGTTTTAGCTACTACCACCACCGCAATGTCATCCGCGTATCCCTAATACTCCGTCATACATAATGTTCTATAGCCTAACACTCATCCCTGTGGTACTCCTCCTGTGATTTTGTATCTTTTCGGCCCTTCGTTAGTATCGTAGAGGAGGGTTTTTTTTTTTTGGTTGCGCCAAGGGATGTGGTAATCTTCTAAAGATACTAGTAGCCCGGGCTACTAGCATGCACGATTCGCAGACCCGAATAATCGATGCCAGGAATGCGCCTACGTACTAATCCACACCCTGCACACTTCTACCACTCTCCGCACGGGACTGCCGTTAGGTATTACTTCGCGGGGCTGGTTAGCATATCAAGCTATTCGTGCTGTTCACCTGCTGTTCAGCCCGGCGCAAAGTTCAGCGATCAAGAAGGAGACCAGACTTTCAACAATGCATGGACACTTTTAAACTGGCAAGACGCAATTTAAATAAAGCCATCAAGGAGAGCAAAACCGCATGTTTCAAACGCCTCTGTGTGGAAGCCGACATTAACCCATGGGGCTCGGCATACAGAATAGTAATGACGAAACTGAAGGGCTATAGAACTCCTCCAATAACATGTCCAATGATGTTGAGATCCATAGTAGAGCACCTTTTCCCCCAAATACCAGCTACTATTTGCAACATCGTAAGAGAGCTCAATACAGCGACTATTCCCCAAATTACACTAGAAGAGTTGCTTCAGGCATGCAGCAAAATAGGCGACACCAAGGCGCCCGGACCCGACGGCATCCCGAATAAGGCAGTAAAGGCGGCTATAAAAAAGAGACCAGACATGTTCATAATGACGATGCAGAAGTGTCTCGAAGAAGGAACGTTTCCCGAAAAGTGGAAAATGCAGCATTTGGTCCTACTACCTAAAGGAAAGAAGCCTCCAGGAGAACCATCGTCCTATCGCCCAATATGCTTACTCGACACAATGGGAAAGATTCTCGAGAAGATAATCTATAATAGATTACTCGCGGTAGCAGAGGAGAAAGGAGCTCTCTCAGATCGCCAATTTGGCTTTAGAAAAATGCGATCTACTGTTGATGCCATAAGACAAGTAGTTAATATCGCAAAAGGTGCCATCGAAGGGGAAAGATGGCTCTACGGCACAAAGGAGTACTGTGCAGTAGTAACATTAGACGTTAAGAACGCGTTTAACTCGGCGAACTGGTCGTTCATTAGAAGATCACTCGCCAGGATGGATACACCATATTACTTGCTGCGTATAGTGACCAATTATTTCATCAACAGGAAGTTGAGATACTATACAGATGAAGGGGTACGATATTACAATGTCACTGCGGGAGTTCCACAGGGATCGGTCTTAGGGCCGTTATTGTGGAACATTATGTATGACGGCGTCCTGAGATTAGCGTTACCTGGGGGGGTGACTGTAATTGGATTCGCCGATGACATTGCCGTCGTGACAGTAGCTAAACAGATTCGTGGAGTTGAATCTGCTACAAATGAAGCAATTGTCCAGATAAAGGATTGGCTGTCCACCGCCGGACTAGAACTTGCCGACCATAAAACAGAGGCCGTCCTCATAACAAGTCGTAAAAGTGTAGAGTTTGCCAACTTCCAGGTTGGTAACCAAATTATCAGGTCCAAAGAAGCGGTTAAATACCTTGGAGTAATACTGGACAACAAACTGCAGTTCAAAACACACGTGGACTATATAACCAAGAAAGCATCGCAAATGCAGGGAGCTCTCTCGCGCATAATGCCTAACATTGGTGGACCTGGATACGCAAAACGGGTCCTACTCTCCAGAGTTGTTACATCAGTTTTGTTATATGCCGCCCCAGTTTGGGCGCATGTTTTAACGACGAAGGAGACCAGAAGGAAACTATCGTCAACATACAGACTCTGCGCGCTAAGAACAATCAGCGGTTTTCGGACCATATCAGATGAGGCCGCCTTTGTTATAGCCGGAATGGCCCCCATCGACATTCTTGCAGATGAAATGTTGAGGATATACAACAGAAGAGCCTTGAGCCAACATGACGCCAACGGAATCAAGGGGATCAAAATTGAGGAAAAGGCAGCGTCAGCAGCTATGTGGCAAGCTCGTTGTGATAATACAACGAAAGGCAGATGGACACACAAACTCATACCGACAATCCAAGACTGGATAAGTCGTAAACATGGAGACTGCAACTATAACCTTACGCAGTTCCTGTCTGGCCACGGCGGGTACCGCAAGTATCTCCACCGATTTGGACACGACAGCTCACCATCTTGCCCCGAATGCCCAAATGAAGATGAAGATACGGAGCACGCAGTATTTTATTGCCCACGCTTCACGGCATGGAGAACTACTCTGCCCAGTCCGTCGTTACTCCTCGAACACTTGTTGGAGTCGGAAGAGAATTGGGCGGAAATAAGCGCTCTTGTAACAATTGTACAAAATGAGCTAAGGAGAATAGAAAGGCAAAGAAACAGAACATCGGAAGCCTCAGAAACCGCAGAAACCTCAGAAAGTTGAAAGTTGAAAGTCTGGTCTCCTTCTTGATCGCTGAACTTTGCGCCGGGCTTGTAGGCATCTTGCCCGAAGTGTTTTTATTTCCTCGGTCCACCAGTAACACGGTGGTGCCTTCCTGCTGTTTGTCCTTCTAGGCATGGATGCATCGCACGCGGTGGTGATGGTGGCTGTGAGGCGATGTACAAGGGTATCCGCTGTTCCACTTAGGGTTAGATCCCCGTTCAACATTTCTTCAAATGCATCCTTATCGAAAGTTCTGTCATTCCATTTTGGGCCCGTGAGCTTTGGGGGCTCGACTGGTTTCTTTCCTTTTATTTCCATAATAATCATTTGGTGGTCGCTGTGTGAATATTCCTCACTGACCCTCCATTTTATGGTTCTCAGCATGGAGTTGCTCACAAGGGTGATGTCGATGATAGAGCCTATTCCAGCCTTCCGATACGTATATGCGCGACCTTTGTTAGCTATGCTAATCGATAGGGGAGCAATTGTTTCCAGTAGGGCTTGTCCTCTGGTGTTGGTTATTCTGCCGCCCCATTCTGTCGCCCACGCATTAAAGTCGCCTCCTATAACCACTGGGGCTCTTTGAAGTGCATCCACGGTTAGATTGTCCAGCAATAGTTGGTATTCGCTGGTCGTCAAGCTAGGTCGGGCATAACAACTATAGAAATGGATTCCATTTATTTTCGCCCGCACGAAGCCTTTTGTTTGATCGCTTATTTCTTGGAAAGCATAGCGTTCGCATATCCATATTGCTGCCTGTTTTCCCTTATCGAAGATCCAATTATTGTTATCGTAGGGACATTTATAAGGTTCACTTATCATGATAACGTCCGCCCTTTCGTCCTTGGCCGTTTGTGCTAGGATGTCCTGGGCTACTCTACAATGATTAAGATTTATTTGTAGTATCTTCATGGTCTTTTGCTAGTGATAGCTCTCCGAAAGACTGGGCATCTGTTACTGCCAGCTACATGCTTCGAATCATCTGGATGGTCTTTCTTGCAGAACATACAGGATGGTTCCTTATCGCAGTTCTTCGCTATATGTCCTTCTGCTCCACATCTCCTGCATAGTCTAGAGCGGTCTTCCTCACTTTTGCATTGCCAGGCCAGGTGACCAAATTCTAGGCATTTGAAGCACTTTTTCAGCAGCGCCCGTTCGCGCATGCGACAGTTGACCCAGCCGATTTTGATCTTTCCGGCTTCTAATAGTTTTCCTGCGTCTTCTGCAGGAAGGCTAATCGTTGCCTTTTGGGTTCCACCATATGCCTTTCGCAGGGACAAAATGTCTGTCGGCGAAACTGTCACTCCAAACTGGGCTTTGATAGCATCGATTACGTCATCTACAGTAGTGACCTCATCAATGTCTTTAACCTCAATGATGGTGTGGTGCGTAAGTGACCTTATGTTCGCTTACTCCGCTAAAGCTTCACTGATGACGCCTTTAAGCTGGGTGGTATTAGTACTCGTCTCCTTGAGTTGTATGAGAAGGTCTCCCTTCTGTGTCCTTCTGATTTTTGATATCGCCTTTCCACTGTTTCCAGTTTAGGGTCTGCCTTCACCTTGCGGAGTATCTCCGCGTATGACAGGGTCCCTGTCGCTTTAATGACAATAGCGTCGGGTCTAAGTTTTTTAGCATCTTGCTGCTTCTTTTTGGCGACCTTCCTTTTGGTGATGTTTTGCCATTCTTTTTCTCCTGTCGCTTGCTTTTGGCTAGTGCCTGGGTTGAGTTGTTTTTCCCTGGTCACTGGGGTCTCCACGCAAGTTTTCGTGTTTCGCGTTTCCAGTTTTGAGCGCTTTTGTTTCCGGGTGTTTATCTGCGACATCGTTTACTCCGTTTTTTTGTTTTTGGTTTGGCTCCGGTAGTTTGGTGTCTGCAACATCATTCAATGGGTGTTGCTGCTTCCGTTTGGGCTCTGGGGGTTCGCTGTCTGCAGCCTGTTTTCTCTTCGGCTCCGATGTTGGCTTAAGCCATGGCGAAGTTTGTGAGGAGCTGTTCTGACGGATCACTTCTTTTGCTTTCTCATCGTGCAACTGAATCGCCGAGAGCTCGTAAAGGGCTCTGATGCTTTCTATAGCGTCTCTCATCGCTTGGTGGATAGAGCGCCTTTTGCGCCAGCCATCTTATTTGCTCACCTAGCTTGTGAAAGTCGGATTTCTGCTTGGTTGCGGGTGACTCGCGTCGTTCCTTGCACCTTTGCGACGCTGCTTCTTGGTCAACTGGCGACCTTTGCATCCTTGATCGCCCCTGGAAAGGGTTTTCTTCAGTTTCCTCTACTACTCCTCCGATGTTTTTGTTTGTTTTGCTTGTGATCATTTCTATTGGATCCCCACTCAAAGCCGCTATCAATATTCGAATGTGTAGTTACCTAAGGATCCCATGGTTGTCTTTGCAAGCAGTGAGGCCATGCGAGGGTTGACACATACCCTTATGAGGTGTTGTGCCAGAGCCGGATCGGTGCTAACCAGGAATGTTACATCTGGACCTGCACCACCAACTTAATGGTGACGAAACATTGAACGTACTTTGAGGCCTGCCAAGGTTTAAACGGGATGGGGGCGCTTGCAGCATTAGCCTGAAAGCCATTTCCGCAAGATTTCACTCTTACTTACTCAGGTAACAGAATACTGCAAACGTCAGCCCTCATAGCTGTCATTCTGATTCGTTTTCCAGTATACCATAATTAAGACCTTACTGGGCTCGGTCTTAATGTTTTGTGTCCTTTTTTGTTTGTCTATTATTATAGCATTATACTATAATAATAAACAATAAATTGTAGTATATATGTACATATATATATATATATATATATACGTATGTATGTATGTGCAACCTCTCTTCCGGGGGTGAGAAGTTGCTAGCTCCACGGTGTGGCGGGTGCGTCCGGATCTCGCCATTTGCTCTTAACTGTAGCACATATATGTAAGACGGTGCTTACTCGTCTTGTCACAGAGAGTTCATAGGGGTTCCTTTGACCTTTTCAGCCACGCCCTCCTTCTCTGCCGCTCTTGGTCGGGGACTGCTTATTGGGTATTCGCAGCTAACCTCCATTTCTGCAGGCCGTTCACTATCCGCCACCTGTGACCCCCACAGTTGCCTGAGCTTAGCCTCACCAGCCCGTCCGGCTTGGTGCCTGTGTCGTAGAGGAGGGTATGTATGTATCAATGTGTATACATATGTAGCTACGTGCGATAGATCAAAATTAAGTAAGTCACAAAGCTCCAATCAAAAATATGTATATAGTTCATGCATACATACATATGTATGTATGTTTATGCAATTTCATTGAGTGCCAAGAAATGGAACGTATAGGAGTAAGAATATCACAAAATGTTCTACTTTGAAAAAATATATTCTCAACCAAAAAGTTCGATACCAAATGACCACAAAGGTCAAAATGTATATGTACATATATGCACTGGAAGGAAGTGAGAAGCAATGTGTTGGCTAGTTGTCAAAGGATTTTCATTTCACTTTATTATTTCGGTCAGGGCCTAGAGAGTAAATTTTTGTACAAAAGTTCGTCATTGTAAAATATTGCTTCGCAACAGAAAAAAAAACGGAAAGGATACCACTATAAATATGTACATATGTATGTATGTATTTACATCGAGTAACCATTAAAAGGAGTCCATAAGTATCAAACGATGCCGAATTCCTTAAATTTTCCTTTTTCTTTCTTCATTCCATTTTCACATGAGTGAAATTGCTTTCTTTGATACCCTTTTTTTCTGCAACACAACTTTTAACATGATGAGGAAGTCGGTTTGGAAGTGGCAACTGAAATGATGATGTCTGCCAACCATAACTGTGGAAGTTTCAGTCTAAAAAGAAAAACGTATTCTTAACTCTTACTTGAAAAAGTTATTTTTATGGCATTGCGGCGTTCTGAAATGGACAAAGTAGGTGCTGGAAAGAACCACAATATGTAAGCGCACAATGAGCAGGAACTTTTTGGCAAATCAGAAATAATTAACTCAATTGAATGCAGTGTACTTACAGGTTATTACAAAATTTAAAGTTACGAAGTAATGTTAACCCCATTCGCTGCCAAACCCAAGTTCGAAGTTGTGCCTTTGGTGCCAGAGCCGGGAATTCTCGCGCATTTTCACTGTACGGGCAAAGAAGAACCATTTGAGTTGGCATTAATAATTAAATTCCATATTGTAGCCTGGCATTTGAAATAAAACAATATATAAACACAAGAACTATAGGCTTTTAATAAATGTTATAAAGATGGTTTCACATGAAACATAAAACAAATTAAAGCAATTATAGGTGATGGCATATACAGAAACATGGCTCAATGCACAAGGGAGGCTTTTCTGGGCAAACTGGACACCAAAATCTGTCTTTCTTCCTTCGATAATGCAATTCGTTCATACAATTGCAGTCCGACTATTCTCGGTCCTGGCACTTAGAACTGATTTTTCCGATTCAGTGCCAACCACGAGTATTCTCGGGGTGGAATTTTCATATGGTGACATTTTAAACAAAACTCGATTTCGACCTTGGCAACGTAAGGGTTAATAACCGTGAATAAAAACTGTCTCGGATTATAAATTATTTTTTTTTTTTAACTTGAACTTTTAATAAATCAGTTATTATATAATTAAAAAAAAAAAGTCCAATCCGGCCGAGAAATGAATGGCATAAGGCTAAACAGGGTTAACCCTGATAAAGAGGATGTTTTGACATTTCATATCCCAGGACGAGATTAACCAAGAATAAAGTTGTAAATCGAAGGGGAGATTTGATTAAACGACTATGGTATAATTATACTGAATGGCAGAGTAAGCAGAACTAAACGGTTTAGGGCTAAACCCAACAAAAACCGAACTGGTTCTGTTCACTAGAAGGAGAAAAATTGAAGAATTCGACCTTCCAAAGGTAAACGGAGTCTCTCTGAATCTCTCCTCAGAAGCCAAGTGTCTAGGAACAATCCTTGATTCGAAGCTCACTTGGAAAAGAAACACAGAGGAAAGGATGAAAAGGCATTATGTGGGATTACGACCGCCCATAATCCATTGGATGTATACTGCAATCTTGAGACCCATACTTACTTACGGAACAATTGTATGGTGGAATGCAGCGGATAAAATTATCTACCTCAACAATCTTACGAAAGTACAAAGCTTAGCATGTGTTAGCATGTAAACGCCTCCAGCAAGGCCAAATCTTCCTCCGCTGGGTGAGTTCATACGGAGTACAGCTGCAAAAAGCGCGATCCGTCTTAGACAATCAAGCACATGGAGGTATAACTCCTATGGACATGGATCTATACTGCACAGATATAGATCAATTGATTCCGAAAAAGCAACGGACTATGTAGTACCATATACAGACTTTTATAAGAAATACCCCATTCTTACTCCCGAAAGACATGAGTGGGAATCCAGCACATTAACCAATGTACAGGATCTTCAACTCTACACTGACGGGTCTAAAATGGACATAGGAACCGGCGCGCTGGAGTTTTCTGTGAATCACCTTATATCAACGATTCATACAAACTCCAGGGCGACTGTAGTATCTTCCAAGCCGAAGTCTTCGCCATTGAAAAAGCAGCACAGACGATACACGATAAGGTACTAAATCCATCCAGGATTACAATCTTCGTGGACAGTTAAGCAGCACTCAAGGCACTGGACAGCGACACAGTTAGATCAAAAACAGTTGCGACGTGCCGACAGACTACAAATTGAATATGCAGCACTCACGAAGTCACTCTCTGTTGGGTTCCCGGACATAGGAATATAGAAGGAAACGAAGCAGCAGATGAACTTGCACGGAAAGGGCCACCAAACATCAACAGCCATCCCTATTGGTGTACTGAAAAGAAGAATAAACCTTAAAACAAGAGAAATGATCAACTCTTCCTGGGCAACTAGAGGAGACTGCGTCACATCTCACAGCTTATGGCCAATACTGAACGATAAGAGGACTAAAAGTCTTTTATCAATGACTAAAAAGGAAATCAGCTTAATGACAGGAGTACTAACGGGACACTGTCCGATAGGTGCAATGGCCGTAAGACTGGGTATCAACTCACCTGACTATTGCGGAAGCCGTCATGACACAGAAGAACCAGAAACCATCAAACACCTGCTTTGTTACCCAGCCTCCAAATCCGTTCTAGCTAAAGAAACACATCATATGAGCTATTCTTTAATAATAGCCAAGCAGCAATGAAATCTTTGAAATCGGTCCCTCTCAATTTAGTTACCCTAGACTGCCTATTGTTTGTCATTGAGATAGCCGTGGGTGTCATCCTAAGGATATTCCACGAAAGGCTGACGAGCTCGCCAGGTACGGAACGAAAGGTTTGTGGATATACCGTATACCGATGCTATTTGCAAATTCATATTTAAGCTGGTTGCTATCGGTGCAACGTGTCTAGCGACAAAATATATGGTCAAAGTTGGATGTGAAACGCTCCAAAAATGTGACCCCTCTTGACAGACAGAAGAAGAGGAATCTATTTTTTACCATCATTGCATTGCACCTGCCCTGGCCAATTTTAAAGAAGAAAACATTACCAAGGAACTTTGTTCTTAAACGATCTAGGTTGTCTAATAAGCACAACAAGCCTATCCAGTTAGCTCGGTCCTTATCCAACTGCCACTAGTTGCGCACTTCGAATTGGTTGAGGTCACCTTCTACTTAGTTGTGCGCACCATTTAAGGTGTGGACGTCCTCCACTTCGCTGTCCCCAAGTTACTAGCCATCTCTAGCAACCAATCAACTCAAAAGGGAACGCATATCTTTCGAAGAATTTTCTCTCGAAACTACCAAGGATACCATCTTCCGTGTTATATTTCATCTTGTATTTTGTCAGCTTCCGTTTCAATACTAGCGGACGCACCAGTGACAGCCCACTGTGCTCTGCCATTACATACATATGTTGATATCGTGCCTCCGGGGTTGGCTTGTAGTTTATCACAATTTGTTGAAATATTATGTTAAAGAAGTCACATAACAGCACATAATCTGGCCTAAGTATTTTATGACTTTTGATTCTGCACAGAGGGACGAGTTTGGCAGGGATGCTGAAACTAGACATGGCTCTGTGTAATGCGTCTACGATTCATCAAAAGCTGAAATCGGTTCTACGATTGCGCACAGAAAAATTAATTATTCCAAAAGCTATGTAGTATTATTGGCTAAGTTTGTCGGCCTTTTAGGTGGCAGGCACTTCAAACTATCCTAATTACTTGTCCTCTTTTGTTTTGTAGCTCTATAGTCTGGTGAGTTAACAAAATATACATGTTATGTATGTAGGTAGAGGAGAGACATATTTTCGACCGAGTATGACTTTACTACTAAGGCGTGAATTTTTCGCAATTAAAATAACATCATCATAATGAATTTAAAATGCATTTGAAATGCATTTTCTCATCGCAAGTCGTGAAATGTAACAGGACTGCTCAGTATGTGCTCACTAATACTATCAAAAATTGATCTGAAGGACTGTGAGTTAATTCACTCCGAATTTGTATTTTCAAACTAACCCGATGAAGTCGGTATGTTTCCATGCGGTTTCAACATGAATGTACATCACTCAATTTTCTGCATCAATAAATCGGGAATATTGAAATAATTTAATTTAAATGCACATACGGGTGGAAGTGACTTCCGGACTGAATGTCACTATAGTGAAATGCGGTAGGAATGTGCAATGGTCATTGAATATCCTGGCGTATGAGAGAGGGATGCCGGTTTTGCTTACTATCAATGAATTGGATGTATTATATTTCAGTTGGTAGCAATTATAGAATGTTAGCAACGTTAAGCGTCAATTGAATACAAATCCATAGAAAGTAGTTGAATTGTGCAATTAGATTTATTTATAGGCTGAAATTGGGATTAGTTTTGGCTAGAAATTTCAAACCTGAAAATTTTTAAAAATAATATATTGAATTGCTATTCAGAATTACTGGAATTCAGCTACAAATACAATAATGGGTTTGATTTTGCACTGTAAAGATAAACAAAGGCTGCTGGCGATATTTGAGAGCAGACAAAACGAACATGTCACAAATCCCGAACAGAAATTGGTAAAAACTAAGAAGGAAACATGTTAGTAAAGTTACAATCGGTACTTTAAGATCAGCATTCCGCTGTCAGCTGGCAGAATGTATCATTCAGTATGGATGACGATAGCCAAAACTTGCGTCCACCTGGCCAAAGTGAAGTGAAAATAGTAATATTCAAACTTATGTTAGTCCAATCATCTGTGCAGGATGACCGTTGAAAACGTTCGCTGCCCCATCAAGGTCGGTAATGACCTTAGAAGTCAAAACAGGATCTTTGATGTCAAAACAGGATAAAGACACGTCGACGCGCTGTCATGTAACTTTTTTAGCCTTGTCTTCGAAAAGTTTGAAAAGTATATGGGCACTTATAACTTCGACGAAGTAAGAGACTTTGTCTACTTTAGCTGCGCTATTACATACTTCCCACAATAACATCAGCTCAGATACCATACGAAGAATAACGCTTACCAATCGTTATTTCTTCGTGTCTCAAATATCTAAGGAGATATGTATGTATAAGACTTTTGTTATGGAATTCTTATCATAGACTTTATTGAAGACGGGTGAAGATATCCTTAGTCGTATCAATTGAAACATTATTTGCAAGATATTCGGTCCGGTTCATGTTGACGGGCATGCTTTGGAGGAAAATATTCAACGACGAGCTGTACGACTTGTACAGCATTATCGACTTGGTCAAAAAACCTTTGCATTGGTCCTTAGAGAAGGTTGGTTATGTAGAGTGAATGGATGCCAACCTTCCGGCCCAAGAAGCTTCAAGGGGATATGGTAGAGGAGAAAGGCCCCGCTTTAGGTGGTACGCACAAGCAGAAAGGCATATACTGAACTATAGCTTCACCTATGTACATAGGTATGAAAGCTCAACAGTAGAATCTATAAACTCAGATTGCTAAGTGCGGGCATATGAAATAATGGGAGTTCATTACAGTTTTAATTCAACCGATAAATATGAACGTCTCGGACAGGTTAGTGATGTGAAACAAGAAAATATCGCCGCCGTATCTAAGAGTGTGGCTGAAATCCCATGTATGTCCATTTCGAGGCAATCACAGTAATTGGGCCTATCCGCAACCACTTTGCATCGCATTTTGCATAAATATCTTGGGCTACATACTTATAAGGTATAGTTGACACAAGAAAAGAAGCCATGTAGACCACGCACAACGCCGTTCTTTCGCTGATTGACTGCTGGACATGAGCGAACAAGATCATGATTTTGTTCGCAAAATTATTCTGAGCGATGAGGCTCACTTCTATTTTTCTAGGTACGTAAACAAACAAAACTGTCTCACCTGGGGTTCCGAAAACGCTCACCATTTCAGTCAATGGATTGCGTTACTGAACGATGTTGATGCTATGGACGTGGAGTACGTTTATTTTCAGCAGGACGGCGCGGCGCCATATACCACACAGCTGGTGAAACTATGGCTCCATTGCGTGACAAATTTCTCGAGATGAAGACTTTAACTGGCCAAATCATGCGATTAAAAACTATTAAACTTTTTCATTTGGGGCTACTTTAAGATAAACAGCGTTATTCATAAAGCATAATCAACTATGAGTTAACCTTAATTTTAGTTTAATTTCCCTTTGATTCGTCATTCGTTATTCATTACATTTTTCGTTGTTAATCAACATTGATCAGGTCCTAATTGACTTAAATTCCGAATTTGTCATTTAAAGCTGAATCAAGATGGAAATCATTTTTTTTATTAAATAATTTCGAAAATAATGCTCATATTGGAACTCGAAATGCTATTTATTGAAAGAAGTTTTGGCATGAGGAAACCGAGATTTCGCATCCTTCTTAACGGCATGAGAGGTCCAATAGAATAAATGTATAAAGAAACGGCTCTTGGCGTCTTCCTGGATATAGAGGGAGCCTTCAACAATATCAAGTTCACTAGTATCATGGAAGCCCGGGCCAGGTACAGCAAGAGAAAGGTAATAAATAACTTCATTGATAACATGCTATCCAACCGGATAATATAGCGGATCTAAGTAGTGAAAACAGGAAAGCTAGAGTCCAGAACGGGACCCATCAAGGGGGAAGCCTTCCACCCTTGCTGTGAATACTGGTAGTGGACGAACTCCTGAAATCACTGGAAAGCAATGGGTTCAAATGCCTAGAGAATGCAGATGACCTTGCAATCCTAATAACGGGGAAACACCTGAATACGCTGGATGAGCTCATACCGTCTCCTACTCCACAACACGAAAAGGTGGGCGGACCGATGCGGCTTAGGTGTCAATCCTGAAAAAACCGACATGAAAAACACAAGATGACGTCCAGGCCTCGTTTTCAAGGGGTGTAAAACTGGGCCTAAAAAGAAGGCAAAGTACCTTGGGGTCATACTGGACAACAATTTAACTTGGAGAAGAAATAGAGAAAACAGAATCAAGAAAGCCAGAGGGGGGTGCTGGATATGCCATAGAGCTTTCGGTAAAACATGGTGTTTGAAGCCGAAGCAAGTCTTTGGATCTACACTTGCATCGTCAGGCCCATCCTACTCTACAGAGTATTTGTATGGCGGCCGATAGTAGAAAGGAAATACGCCCTCTCACTAGTATCGAACATCCAACGCATGGCTTGCCTAGGAATCACTGGATCCCAATCTAGTACCCCCACAGCAGGCAGGAGACAATCTTTAATATACTCCCTATAGGATTAGAGGTAAAGAGATCTGCCGTACTGACGGCTCTCAAACTCAAAACCTTGAAGGTATTTAAAACCGCATATAGGATTGCAAACCTGCAAAGGTACGAAAGCCATGATTGAGCGCCCCTGCACCCATCAAGCAAAGCACCGGGTTGCGAGGAGGAGGAAGAAAACCTCGGGCACTTCCTCTGCGAATGCCCAGCAGCAGGGCGCTAAGATTCAAGCACCTGGGAAGACACGTCCTATCCGGGCTAAGTTATCTTAGACGTCACAGTTACGGACATACAGTGAACCCCATCCGACTCTCCATCCTCAAAGCAAACCACCCTTCGATTACATCCCGCCCCATCCCTATTTACCGGACAGCTTCGTTAGAGGGGAACACAACGGGCCCAAACAGCGGCCTATGTGATGATGACACTCCTCACCCTCCCAAACCAACCAACCAACCATCAGTTAAAAGGACAACTGTAGAACAATAAGTCGATGTACCGGAAATAAGCCGCAGAGTATTTATTAATCAACACCTGAAAAATGCATGAATAATAAAATCGATGTTTTTTATTTAAAACTTTTTTCCAAAATCGTTCATCAAAGCAAAATTAGTTATTATTAGTTTAAAATTGTGTTCTGAATAACACAGTGATCAACTTTATAATTGTGGATTAGTTAATCATTATCAAAACTGTTATTTGTAAAATAAAGCCGCAATAATGCGAAAACGTGAGGAAAAATTTCATCAAGAAAATGAACATTTGTTAACATAACTGATGCGGACACTTGGTGTATATTGTACTCCATCATTAACCTCAGAGTTTGTACCTTAGAAAAAAATATTACCACTTTTCATAGATATGTTGTAGTTTTCTATTGATTTAGAATTTCACATCTTGTTGAATGACGCTATATCAACATTGTATGGAAAATTGAAGGGCACACCTACATTCATCAATATATTTGGTAAGGGCAATTTATTTCCTCACTTGCGTGTAACAGGTAATAGACCTACCTAATTAATCGATATTCGTAAAATGAGGATGCTTGCCTGGAAGTGTTAATACCAAATATGAATATACCATAGCTTATGAGAGAAGTTTGATGCAATCGTCCTTTTGAAGTTGTCTTGCGTGACCTAACATCTCTAAAATGTGGTTTTTGGGGCAAAAAAGTGGTGATAATAAAATTTTGAGAACTGCTGATGGTTTTGGGTATATTGCATTGGCTTTGACCTTCGTCTCCTAACTTGTGAATAATGTAGCGTTCCTCGTCAGAACAATGTCTTGCTTGGTCCTGTTACACTTTGGTTAAATATTTAAAACCTTAAACAAAATACTTAGAATTTTATGAAAATTTAGATTTTTTGTAATACTTTTAATGTTGACCCTATTTTTTTTGTCCTTTGTTCAACATGAGTGATAAAGGTTTTTCGAGTGTCCCTTATCGATGATCATTCGAAATGGCGCCAAATTTGTTCATACTAAGAGTAGAATGGCTTCAATTATTTTAAACGAGATGTCACTGTAGTCTTTAAAAAACACACGGCAAAGAGATCGTAACTATTTGTAACAAAAGATTGACCCTATTTTATTGTCAATAACTGTAACTGAACTTGCCGTGATTGTGGAAAAACATTTTTTTTTTGTTTTCTGGAGTTTAAACGTCGAACCTGCCGCTCAGCGTTCGATCGCTGAGCACTTATCACTTCACCCACGGCGCCCACAATTGTTTAGCAAATGATTAATTATATGAGTTGCAATTAATTTGTAGACATTGTTTCGGATTTATTTAAAATTGTAGACATCGTATAACATTAACAACGCAAAGTGAAAGCAGCGTGTGTTTGCATCACCGTTAAAGCACCCGCATGCGGTCAGTAATAAAAATTAAGAAAAAAGGAAACAATAGTGTAAATGCTGTTTAACTTGTGTATTAAAGCTATGATAAGTCATACTTTTTAAACCGCTACTCCAGACACTATTTTAAAATTTCGAATAGGCTTCACCAACTGAAATTACATAAAAATAATTTATTATTTTCCATTGCTTTAAGTAGCAAATAGGGTAGGCCTAATGACTGGAGAGGAAAAGAAGCCGTGCTAGTTCGGGCAAATAATTATTTTGCCTTCCGGAATGCAAACGCAGTGCTATAGTATCCGATTCAAATTTTGGACACAATGTAGTCATGGATTAATGTATGTAAGTGAAGCTAAACAAAAATTGAAAAAGACTATTGTTATATGACGTAAATGCAACCACATTGCGTCCTCGTGTGTAGGAGATACCTAACTTCAAATACAGGACAAACCATGAAAACCAAAATTAATTGCATAACATTCCAGTCAGCAGTGAATTAATTGCGAGAGTATGCATCTAGCTATTCACTGTGAGAACAGTTTTAAATTGCCAGTGAAAATCTAAATTATTCACCTACCCATACGAAATCAACTCGTCTCCCACAGCATAAATACATCACATGAGAACACACTTCAGTGTTCAAAGTATGACGCACAGAATCCCTGGTCGCAAGCATTCGGTTTTGATTGCACGTTCCTTGTAGTGGGTGACTGCATACTTTGAAAAACTATTTATAGTCCCTTCGTATCCAGCAAAATTCATTTGCAGACCTTAACACATAACTCAGCTAACATCCTCATTTAATCGTATCTGTACCTATGAGAGTTTTTTGTGGTGCGTCATTGATAAATTCTGAGAATAGATTCATTTTTTAAATTTTTCAGGAAAAGTAAGCAATGGGCGCGTTCCGTATTCTAGGCACTAGGTAGTCAAACGTTTCTGATTGGTCGAGAGATTCAGTTTTGACTGTAAAGTAAGGCATTTTTTTTTGAGGTAGTGGACTGGATTTGAAGGTAAGAAAATTCTCCCTACATTTAAGTCAATCTGCCAATTGTCAAAAACAGCTGATTCATTTGTATTTTTTTCATTGTTCGGTCGTTGTTTACAAATTACGAGTAAATAAAAAAATGAAATTCCAAGTGAATTGTGACGGAGTGCTCTACGATTTGGACGAATCGGAGGAGGCAATGAACAGGCTGAGGGGTAAAATGTTTGACGCATTAATAGATAATAAATTAAGTAAATTTAAATTAATTTTCGGATCCAAATTTTGCTTCCAATTTTATGGACAATATATGTAGTTGGAAACAAAAATGATGGCAATTGTGGTAGGTTTGTTATGAAAAAATTAAATAAAAATCTTAATGGAGTAATTGCAGCAGCAGTGACCAGCGAAGTTGATGTTTTGGCTGATTGTGTGCCTGGGTGCAGTACAGGATGAGGCATTGACAGTGGTATTGTTGAAATATAATTGCATTACTATTTTTGTTTGTATTAACCCGCCTATTTTTGGAGCCTGAAAGTTCTTGGGAACACAAGACGGTGCTCCTCTTCTTAGAGGAATGCAGGTTGAGGAATGCCGATTTCAAGAATCCGAAATTTAAGCGGCGGTCGGTGTTTCTGGGCATTCAAAAGACACTGAAGATAAAAGGGTATAATTTTGCAGAGCACACCCTTGACAAAGAGCTGCAAAATATGAAGGGCCGCTTCCACAAAATATTGGATAACAACAAAAAAAACATCGACAGAAAGGGGCCGCATATCATGGGCATACTTTGATATGCTAAGCATATACGAGGAAGAAGTGCGCGTGCAAGATTGTCCCACTTTTGATTCCCTGAATGTCCAGGACCATCCGGATATCAGTTCCGTCCGATATTGCCCTCCATCAGTGCTTCGGATTTATCTGAAACGGCGGGATCCTCTCCAACATCGCCCGCCCTCAGCACACCGCCAGCATCAAGGAAAAGAGCCATCAAATGCAATCAAGCCAGACAGGAAGCACACCAATTCGAAGAACGGAAGCTTCAAGTAGCTGAAAAAATATTACAAGAGCTTCAGGAGATGAAGCTCTTTAAAAAAAGGAAGTTAGACCTGTGTGAGAGAGAGCTGGCTTTGAGAGAAAGGGGTATGTCGAACTCCAGCAATCAGTCGATTCCCTAAAGGTATTATTTGTAGGCTTGCATAACTCTTCATTTAAGTTTAACCCATTCTCATTTTAGCATTTCCCATATTAATTTATTTACTTTTTATTTCCATTTTTAGTTTGTGAATTAACTCGTTTTTTATTTCATTTATTCATTGCTATGTCCTTTTCTTTCATGCTTGGTTTTGGTTTTTGTTTTGTTTGTTGTAGGTAGATAGGTATGTAGTTTATGTTAAAGTAGAAATATTGGTTACCTAATTAAATTTTATGCAATAAAATAAAAAAAAATGAATCGAATTGATTATTATTTCTTTTTCGTCTTTTATTTAAAACAAAAAGAAAGCAGAGAGTTTCGCTTTCTGATACCAGTTTGTCCTTCTCGGTCTGTGTTTATGGGTTGATTCTCAGACTCTGTGTTACTGGCCGTTTGGCTTTCTTCTTTGAAGGATACGTCATCACTAAATAAATGTATGTGATTGTGCAGAATTACGGAAGCCACCACAAGTTTATTTGCCATGATAGGGTTACTGACATCAACATATTTCAGTCTTTGAAATCTTCCTTTCAGCAACCCAAAGGCTCTTTCGATAATAGCCCTTGCGTTGCTGAGACTGGTGTTGAAATGTGACTGCTGTTCTGTTAGATGGCCACTGTCCCGAAAAGGAGTCACTAAGTTATCTAGTGAAGGATGCGCAGCATCACCCAGGAGATGGAATTGAGGTGATAGGAGTTCCTCTATCTTTTGTGACAGCATACTGTCTCGGAAGACTCTAGCACTGTGCAGTCCACCAAGTGCCCCAAACATAAATATTTATAAAGACCGCTCTATGGTTACAAACACCTTAAACGAAAATTAATTAAGCATTATATTACATGTTTACATTTGGCTATGTTTACCTTGTAAGATGATGGAATGGGTGTTCTTCCTATTATAGTAGTCAATAGGATTCCTGGTTGGTTGCTTTATTTGGATATGACAGCCGTCGATTGCGCCATTATTTTCGCGAAAATTGTTTGCATTAGTACTTTACAGAGGAAATAAAAGAGTGTACTCACAATAACCGAATTAGCATTTTTACGAGTACATACCGTTAATGAATGAGTCTTTTCCGATAGTGGGAATATTTATGTATATGTATCTACATTTTCTTCCCAGATTATTCCTGCATATTCCGGGCGAATAAAATAATGATCAAGGTCAAATTGTACTTGTAAATTTGTAAATTTTGACGCTTTTAGCCCATCATATGCGATACCGAGTCAAAAAAAAAAACAATCTATATAAAAAGTGTGGAAAAGTACGCTTTTTGTAAATCAGTTTGTTTACACTCCTACTCCATTTCATTTGCTATTTCGGCTCTTATTCTGATCCTACTAAAATGCGAAGTACGAAAACAATTAATTAAGCCGCTTAACAGCAATCGAAAGCTGTATTTAATATAAGGCAAAATATGGGATATCATAAGCTGGCGCGAGGATCATACAATCATGTAATCAACATTTTAAACAAATTGTATTGGTTTCAATCTACTATCAATTAGAAGGAAATGATAATTTATTGCCCACAATTCGTAAAATTTGAAAAATCAAATCGGTTTAAAATTCTCACAAACTTATTGTTCGCGCCTATTGCCAAGCACCTATGGCAATAGGATATCTCACCCCGTTTTGGGATGTCGATGGATTTCCACGCGGAATTAAAAAGAGACGTCTTGCCTGGTCAACAGCTTTATTGTAAGAGACGGAAAGGACAATGAAAAACATGGAGAATCTATCTTCAGAGTGAAGTTAGCTAATTAAAACTTACGAGTGAAGTTGGCTGACTCTTTAAGGTGACATTGTAATTCAATTAATTCTAATGAAAGCTAGATGGCGTTAAGATACCGCCCACCTTGAAATAATGATAATGATTTCAATATTAAGTTAATTCAAGTTAGCAAGTTAAGTTAATAGCGCATATAGTTATACAATTCAAATTATAAATCCAACTCACTATTTAGAATTATATACATTAAACAAGATACAATGAATACAATAAGTTCAAAACAATCTACGAATCATTTAGATTCAACAAACAAATCCTTGAAACAGGCCGCTTTACCAACCCATTCTTTGTAATGAGGGTGACTACTCGTACCAAACCATCAGATCCGCAGTGCACCTCCCTTACTCGACCTAAGGACCATTTGCCAGGTGGTTGATTATCGTCGCGAATCAGTACTAAAGCATTCGGGGTTAAGTTTTTGGCCTCGTGCTTCCATTTGCTTCTCTGCTGAAGAGTTGTAACATACTCGGACTGCCACCGCCTCCAAAACGCTTGCTGAAGTCGATCAATGATCTGGAATCTATAAAGGCGGTTAATATTTGTGGACAAATAGTTAGGATCAGGCATGAAATAAGGCGCGCTTCCTACTAAAAAATGAGCTGGCGTAAGTGGTTCAAAATCTTCGAATCGATCAGACATCGCCGCTAATGGCCTTGAGTTTAAACAGGCCTCGATCTCACACAGTAATGTTTGAAGTTCCTCGAACGATAGGAGAGTACACCAGAAATACACGTAAATGAAATTTGGTGGACTTTACAAAGTCCTCCGAAAGTTGGGGCCGACGGAGGTATAAAATGCCAATTAATGGCCTCCCTGCTAGCGTAGTTCTGCAAGTGCACCTGATTATCTCGGGACGCCCAAAATGCACCCAGTTCATCTAGAAGATTTTTAGCTCCCACGAAATTCGTTTCATTATCGCTATACAAATTAGAGCACCTCCCCCTTCTCGAAATAAAACGCTTTAGGGCCGAAATGAATGCATCGGTCGACAAACTGGAGACCAATTCTAAGTGTATGGCCTTTGTGGATAAACAAATAAAAACAGCGATGTACACCTTCTGCCCTCGGCATCCCCTCCTCCGCCATGGGGTAGCCAACACTGGTCCAGCATAATCTACACCAGCATTCAAAAAAGCCTTTTCTCCTTGGACCCTTGGTGCTGGGAGATTCCCCATTAACTGAGTTACTGCCTTACCGCTGTATCGCTGGCAGACAATGCAGCGCTACGTTACGCTCCTCACCATGTTTCGAGCTCCCAGGACCCAAAAATTCTGCCTAAGCAAAGCTAGCATTAATTGAGGACCGGCATGTAAATACTTGTGGTGAACATTCCAGACGACTAGCTTGGTAAACGCTGAAGAATTCGGTAAGATTAGTGGATGCTTCCGATTGTAGCCTAATGGAGCGGCCTCTAACCGCCCACCAACCCGCAGAATTTTATATGAGTCTAGCACCGGGTTAAGCCTTATGAGCTGACCCGATTTTATTGGGAGACCTTCCTGTAACCGGACTATCTCCTCCCCGAAGTGATCATTCTGCACTACCTTGACCAATGCAGTCATAGCTCCATTAATTTCTTCTGTCTTCAAGCATCGCGCCCTTTGTTTGTCCTTGACACCTCTACAGTTGTGCAGAAATCTCAAAATCCAGGCCGTAACCCTTAACAACTTAGTTAAATTTGAAAATCTCTGCAACAGATCGAATGACCCTCCTGCTTCATCAATAATTCCCGTAAGTGCCACCCTCCTCTCCTCCAAATTGTGCTGATCTCCGCTGTAGGGGGGCAAAACGTTGAATGCTGTTGGTTCGTTAAGGATTATCTTCGGTCCGTTCCACCATAAAGTATGAATAGCTAACTCATCGGCTCCAATTCCTCTCGACGCACAATCTGCTGGGTTGACTTCTCCTCTAACGTGGCGCCATTGACTGGCTGGGAATTATGGTTATTATGGCTGATACACGATTAGCAACGAAATTTGCAAATCTCCGAGGATGCCCATTAAGCCAATGTAAAACTATACTAGAATCAGTCCACCCATAGATAGGAATTCCCTTGTACCCTTCAGCCTCACATATCCTTGTCACTAATTTAGCTAGGAGAGCAGCAGCACATAGTTCCAGACGAGCTATCACCAGTACAGGAGTTAGAGGTGCGACCTTAGCCTTTGCCGCTACGAAACTAGTTACCACCTTCCCGGAACCAGAACGCTGCGTAAGTAAATCACCGCAGCATAAGCTTCTTCGGATGCATCGCAGAACCCATGCATTTCCATCGTTGCCTTGTTATGCGGTGCATACCTAGAAAGTTTGAGAGCACCCAGCTCGCCTGCCCGTCCTCGTAACGCTTCCCATTTACGGATAAAACCTAACGGCATTTGATCATCCCAGTCTATTTTAGTTCGCCATAAGTGTTGCAATAAAATTCGAGAATTTATTAAAAAAGGTGCCAAAAATCCCAAAGGGTCAAAAATGCGTGCAGCTTCCGACAGAAGATTTCTTTTAGTATAACATGAAACTTCTTCGAACGCGACCTGGAAGCTGAAACAATCCGACACAGGATGCCATCGTAAGCCTAAAGTTTTAACAGGCTGATTCACCTCCATGGACCAAGTCCAATTGGTATCCCTCCTTTCCAGTGGAATCTCCTCAAGCAGATCCTTGGAGTTCGATGACCATTTTCTAAGATTAAACCCAGCTCCTTGAAGTAACCGGCACAATTGAATAACGATCCTTTTAGCCTCCGCCACATTAGTACAACTAGCAATGAAATCATCCACATAAAAATGGTGGGTTATCATAGCTGCACCTTCGGGACACTCCTTCCGACCATCTTCGGCCAATTGAGTTAGACATCTCGTTGCTAAGAATGAGGCGGGCGCTGTTCCGTAAGTGACTGTGTTCATCTGAAATGTCCTTATCGTTTCACTTGGTGAGGTTCTCCACAGAATTCGCTGGAATCTCCTATCATCAGGATGAATCAAAATTTGCCTATACATTTTGGCTATATCGGCGCTTAAGGCAATTGGATTCATCGTGAATTGAAGTAATATTGTCATCAAATCGTTTTGCAGAACAGGCCCGGTGAGCAGCTGAGAATTTAATGAATTTCCGTCAGGTGGAACGCATGTGGCATCAAATACCACTCTCAAGCGGGTGGTTGTACTCTCAGGCTTGATAACCGCATGATGCGGTAGGTAGTAGCCCGATTCCTCCTCATGCCCCTTATTCATTTCTATCTCCACCATTTGTCACAAATCCTCATATTCCTCCATGAATTCATTATACTGCGCATGTAGGTCCGGATCCCTTTCGAACCGTCTTTCCATAGACCTGAGCCTCTGTTCCGCCATCCTCCGAGAAACACCCTTCACTTCAGCTGAATCCTTGAACGGAAGCCTTACTATGAAACGACCTTGCTCATCCCTCCGGTAGTGAGTTTTAAAATGCGTCTCACATGGGTGGTCATCGTGCAAGCGACGTGATGTAGGCGTAGGCCCCTCTACCTCCCAAAACCGTTGTACCATTTGTTCCAGACTATCCGCTACGTGAAAGGCTTGTAATCGAGTACCTGCGGCTTCCCCATCCTCACTGGCTAATACCCATCCGAACTCTGTGTTCAAACCTATAAGATTGTTTTCGTTATCGTAGATCTTGGCCCCAGTTAACGCCCTAAAGAGTATACCGGCTTTCAATAAGATGTCGATTGGTCCCGATTCATCAAATGACGGGTCCGCTAAGTGCTCCGAATTCAAACGAGAAGGGACGTTGCAATATATCTTGCGCTGAGGTATTTGCTTGGTGATGCTTCTCAACACAACAGCTTGCGAAGAAATTTCAAATTGTATTGTTCGGGATTTAATGTCCAATGAAACCAATCCTCGAGCCCTAGACTCGACGTCACCCACTGCGTCTATCGCCAAGGTGCACCTTTCCCGACGCAATCCCAAAAATTGTACGCAAGATTCACTGATCAAAGTGACTTGAGAACCCGAATCCAAAAGAGCTCTGGAAGGCTTAAATTCCCCCCATCTATTCCTCACCAAGACAATCGCTGTAGGTAATAAGTTATAACCTTTGCTTCCTTGATTTGACCCATCGTTCCTCGCCGACAATGTGGTCAGAGATACTTCTTCCTTGACCACGGACTCTCGAACACCGTTACCTGCTGCTATCTCGGATGTCGCGCGTGTTAGACCCACCGGCTCCACCCTTGCCTCCGCATGAATCATCGTGTGGTGTCGAGCCTTGCATATTCTACAAGTCCCTGATTTGCAGGCCTTCACGGAATGACCACCATTAAGACAATTATAGCACAGCCCCTTTTGTGCAATAAACCTTCGCCTTCCCCCAAGATCTAAGTTGCAAAACCGAGGGCAAGCAGACAAGAAGTGAGCTCCCTTGCACATCGAGCATGAATGAGAAACTACGGTGCAAACTGAACGACGTTGAGACTTATGTATATCCCGAAGCTAGAGGAACCTGGCTGCTTGAAACTGCCTCTAATTCAAACTGCCTGCCTGAAAGGAATTCCAAGATGTCTTTAAACTTTGGTTCTTCCCTTGATGCCGAGGCCCGAGCCCACAACTTTTTTGATTCTGGATCTAATTTTGACGAAATGACGTAAATGAGCCAAGCATCGCAATGATCGACGCTTACTCCTAAAGATTTCAACGCAGAAACTGACTCATTTGAAGTGCTGTAAATCTTCCTAATTCCAGCCGCGGTAGGTTGAGAGCTCATCTCCGATTGTTCCATAATGGTCTTGATATGAGTCTCGATAATAAATTTCTTCTTGTCGTACATCTCGTTCAGGTCCTTCCAGGCTTGTTCGTAATTCGCGTCCGAGATAGTAGTATGCTTGAGAACGGACGCGGCGTCGTCCCTCAATGATAATTTCAAAAATTGTAACTTTTGAGCACCCGACAGAGAAGCAGAATCATGAACAATGGTTTTGAATAAATCCTTAAAGGTGGTCCATTCCTTATAATCCCCACCAAAGGCCGGAAGTGAAACTCGAGGCAATTTAAGATCCCCTTGACCTGATGATGATCTAGCAGTTCCGCTACCTACTAAAAGCTGCGATAGTGCGGTCGTAATTGTTGTCTGACCCTCAGCTAACTGTCTAAGTGTCTGATCATCCACACTTGAACCCCCCGGTACAGAAGTTTCATTGTGAATTCCCGTTGATTCTGCTGCGTTAGAACTTTTCGCCATCCCTCCCAGGCACCACGCCTTTATGTGATAGTATTTGGACTCAAGCTCTTCTCTGCACTTCGATTCATTTGCGATTTCGTCATCTGATAAAAGCATCTCAATCTCCATTTGTACCTGCTCGAAAGCCCTCATAACATCTTCTAGCTTGTCTAACCTTATTTGAGCATCTATCGCCGACACATTTTCCTCACCGACCTCAAAAATTATTTTTTCTAATCGCGTAAGGCACCTCTTTACTATACCCCGCCTCTTTCGTAGCGATTCCATGGGTTCAATATACTTATGTAGGTGTTTATATTAAATGTATAAAAAAAATCGTGATTCTACTCACTGCGATTTTCTAGCGCTCGATGACTTGATTGCTCAGCTCCTCCTGTCAAATTCAGCTTCCACCCCAACTGCTTGATATGCGCATGTGCCAACCACTTTCCTGATTGCCACTCCAAAAAAACCACCTCCAAACCGCTCCGAGAGATCCGACTCCAAACCGCTCCGAGAAATCCAACTCCACACCGAAATCCAACTCCACACCGCTCCGAAATCCAACTCCACACCGCTCCGTTCGTTATGATTCTGTTGAGTGATTAATATGCTTATGACATCAGGTGAAAAAAATACTGTGAATCAGAAGCGAAGGCAAGAAAATAAATGACAACAAACAAATCTCTATACACAGAGACTTGTAGTTCTCCCATTTTTACTGCCTTGCTACTGCGCCGCTCATGGGGTTAGCTAAGTTTGAGGACCTGATAATCCGTCTGCAGGATTCTCGGTTTCGGATAACTTCATCGCTCAGACCGAGGAGTGGTAGCTTTTTCTGTAATTGAGTTATCCAATTGTTTTTCTTTCGGCCCCTTTTCTGTGCTTCTGCCGGAACATGAGTGATCATTGCCATTTTTACCGGGTTGTCCGCAGGTCTTCTATGCACATGGCAGTTCCAACTTAGTCGGTCAGCTTCGAGCTTTCGGCTTCCCCGTATACGCGTGTTCCTTATTTTGTCTAGCTTTGTAACTCCGACCGATATCCGTAACACTTTCATCTCTGCCGTATTTATTTTGCTTTTGTATGTTTCGTACATTATCCAACATTAAAGCAGGACTCACGACTGTAGCATATAATCTGCCCTTAAACTTTAATGGTATTTTTCGATCACAAAATATCGCCGAGTTCTCTTTCCATTTCATCCACCCTACACTGATACGATGTGTAATGTCGTCATCGCAGTTTCCTTGGTCATTGACAATAGAGATTAGGTATTTGAAATTTTCGCATTTAGGGAGAACTATGTACATCAGATCACATTTTTTACTGGGTATGTATCTCGAAATTGACAATTTGTGTGTGTATTGGTTTCCTCCGATGTTAAACCACTTCATCGCTCGATTAAAATTTTGCGCCGTTTCATAGTGCACACTTGCCCTCCCTTTTCTATAAACTGAGTTGGGAATTGATCCAGTGTGCTCTGGCCCATTGTGTTTCCGATCGCTTTGACAATTTCCGTTAAATTCTCATTTTGTGTTGGTGGAATATTTTTAATTTCTCTTGTGATTTTTAGTTGTTGTTGTTTGTAAAATAACTTTATCATTATGTGCATCTTTTAATTTCTGAAATTCGTTCATGGTGATATTGTTTTTTTTTTCAATGCTTTCGTTTATGTCGTCGCATTTTTACTAGACGAAGTTGCAAAAATCTGCTATGCCTTTAATTTTTGTTTTCATGCCCTCACCCCTTAAATGCCCACAGTATGTTTAAAGATACAACCATTCAAATAATCTAATTTTATTTAATTCGAGGTCCAGAGCTAAGATGGCAATTCACTAACTCAAATCCTATGCAACATAGATTTTTCAGGCTCGAAACTTTCAAAGACAAATTACGTGCCTGGAATGAGTTTTCCAAAAATTTAAGAAAACAAAAGTAGGTATTTTAATTAATAAAATTCATGGAACTTTCACTAGAAAAAAAATCAACCCAGGTGCAGAAACGTATTGTGAAGTTAAATAAATTTGCTCAATATAATTCTAAGAAACGTAACTCGGGAAATGTAGAGTTAAACGGTTGTGTCTTTAAAGATACACTGGGCTTTGTGGCCTATTTCAGTATTAATGTTACCTTTATTTACGTGGTGCGTTTGCACCAATAAAGGAATTTTTTTAACCCTTCTGTTCTGTTGGGGACATTTCATCAAACTAAAATACATATTTTTATTTAGAGTCTTTTTTTTCAATTCCTCAGTGCACGAATTTTAGCATATTTTTGATTAACTCGGCCAATTATTTTATAGTTATATTCCAGACATAATTTTAAGTAAGTGTATGCACATAATACGTTTTGGGTCACTTTGTGACCCGACTATCTACGGCTAACATAAGCAAGATTTAGCTTTTGTTTTCCGCGCGAGATGTATTCGTTTGCCAGCTGGTTTTTGACAAAATAGGCTGTAGTTCGAAATACGTGTACGTGGTTGTGTAAGACATACATACATATACGTACATATGTACATACATATCTACATGGCTGTCACGTGCGACAACTGAACAGACAATCCACCAACGTCCGGGTGTAACGTCTGTTGCTGTTCACCACATCCACGGAATAAAAGATGCTTTCGAATTACGTTTGATTCAGGCTATGAAGAAAGACGTTATCCGTTTTAGTAATATGTACGGGAACAAAGTGATTGTAAATTTTGAAAACATTTGTAGATGAAATTGAGTTCGATGCATACTTGGGTCTTTTGTTACTTATTGGTATGTAATAACAACAAATATAAACACAGACTCAATTTTTATTCGTCTTTATGTACATAGGTGTTTATCGTTCTTAAGGTGAAAGTATCAAAATTTTGTGGGATGAACTTCATGGTCGTCCAATGCTAAGAGCTATAAATTATTATGTCTGTAGAACGTTTCTTTAACATTTCACAAGTACTCGCATTCGACGACAGACTGGGCCGTAGGTCAGAAGCTCGTGGAGATAAGCTTGCACCGATTCGTGAGTTCTATGAAAAATGGACTGAAAATCTACAGTGGTTATATGTACAGTGGTTGTATGTATGTTACAAAATCCCAATGGGGGGTATGGCAGCTACTCAACAACCTGTGGAAGCGGAAAATCGACGATGGAAATAAAAAGAAAGAAAGAAAGAACATTCGATAATAAACTTCTTTTTTTTTTTTTTTATTACTGGTTCCCGAGTGGTATAATTTTATTTTATTTTTTTTTTTTTTTATAATTATGAATTCGGTTCACCCTGTACTATGGGTCGACTCGCTTGATCGGTAAAAGACCTCCAGTCGCCTCGCACACGCTCCTTTTATACCTTAAAAGTCTCCACCAAGGTCTCCACCGAAATTTCCCTCCTAGATATATGTCTGTCCTTCTTTGACCTCTCGCCTCCGCCTGGAAAATATTCCAAAAAAAATTACGGTCTCCTTGCCCTTACCTTCCAGCCTTTGTGATTTTCCTCCGCCATCATGAAAATCTTTAATCGGCTTTTCCGACTTTCCCCCTCGTCCTACGATCATGGCACCCCCTTCATCATGGAGTCCTCAATTTAACGAACAAAATGAGGGGTCGCATGTCCAGGTGAAAATGAATTTCCGTCCTGCAACAGCCCTCCCAGCCTTCCGTCGTCTTTTGGCACCTGATTTCCCTTTTATCCCTAATTCCTTAGATTTTTCTGCTCCCCGTTGCCTTTAATGTAGACCTACCCGAAAATTACGCCTAGCACCGAACGCATCCCGGCTTTTGGCATTCATCCAGCTGATTGTCGGACGTCACAATTTGTTCGCTGTCAACTTCGCCGCGCTGCGCTGGTTGTGTTGTGGTTTTTTTTTTTTTTTCGCGAATTTTCCGGGTTTCCTAGTTTTCCTTTATGTGCGTTCTCCCTTTTTTCTTTTATTTTCCCATACTTGTTCGTCGGTGCAACGCAAGCGGAACATAACCCCCCGGGTTGCGGTCGAACTCCCGGTGGCGGTGCTTATGCGTGGATTCCGCGGTAGTGGATGCTCTCGTGGGCGCTTGCGTGCAACGTGTCGATGGGCATCCCGCAGCGCAGGTAAGTATACGGGTGGATTAATTTTTTAAGGTAAGCTGGGGTGTTGGAAAGAGGGCAGGTGCGACGGAAGGGGGAACCTATGAATACAAAGGTAAGTTGTTGTTGTTTCGCCTTACCGATTTAATAAGCTCCACTTTCAGGTGGAAGCGACGACGATGACGGAGGCGCTGGAGGTGTGGCAGGCGGGCGTTGTTGGTGTTGGAGGTGGGCGGCGATGTCGCGGTTATGGTGTTGCTGTGGTAGTTAGTTGGGAGGCTCGTGCCCCATTCGTAACACTGCCCCCTTCTTAAGACTCAAAGCTCCGACTGAGTTTCACCTCGGGCCACATACGGGGCTAACCGGTTAACATGGATGACCCTGGGTTTTCTGCTCCCTGCGATCTGAATGCGGTAGGTTAGGTCCGATAGTCGCTCCACGATTTTCATTGGGCCCTCCCAGTCGCTTTGAAGTTTCGGGCATAGCCCTTTCCGTCGCTTCGGGTTGTAGAACCATACGTCCTGACCTACTTCAAAAGAGATAGGGTTAGTCGATAGGTCATACCTTGTCTTCATGGACTCCGCGGTGGTCTGTAGGTTTGCACGCGCTGTGTTGTGGATCTTCTGTAGGCGACTGCGCAACTCAAGAGCGTACTCCGGGGTGGTTGGAAGTTCTTCTGGCGGTAGGCTGCGTACTAAGTCTGCCGGTAGCTTTAGTTCTCGTCCAAAGGTAAGCATTGCTGGGGAGAACTTCGTCGATTCATGCTCTGCGGTGCGGTAAGCTAAGAGGGCGGGCTGAAGATATCGGTCCCATTCGGTGTGATGTTGACCTGTGAACTTGGCAAGGTAGTCCAGGAGGGTACGGTTGAACCTCTCTACCATTCCGTCGGATTGTGGTCGAAGGGGAGTTGTTCGGGTCTTGTCCGCTCCCAGAGTTTCCATGGCCTTTTTAAAAATGTCGGATTCGAAGTTCCTACCCTGGTCCGAATGGATGAAAGATGGGAGCCCGAACCTGCAAAATACTTCTTCGATTAATTTGGTGGTTATTACCTCAGCAGTTTGGTTAGGCACAGCGAAGCACTCCGGCCATTTGGTAAAGTAATCCATCACTACAATTATGTATCTGTTGCCAGAAGTAGTGCGTGGTAATGGACCAAGTACATCGATAGCTATGCGTTCGAAAGGGGCGCCGGGAGTGCTAGGTCTCAGTTTGCCACAGGTCCTCCGCACGGGACCTTTTCGTCTTGCGCATTGACGACAGCTTAGACACCAGTTCTTAACGTCCAGGGTACGGCTTATCCAGAAGTATCGGCTTCTCACCTTGCTGAGCGTCTTCTTCTGACCCAGGTGTCCTGCGCTGGGGCTGTCATGTAGGGATGCTAGTACCTCTGGAACAAGACACTTAGGGATTACTACCAGGTCATTCACCTTACTGGGTCCGTCCTCCCAAACTCGTACGATAACGCCGCTTTTGAGCTTGAGCCGCTCAAACAAGGTCCAGTACGCTTTAAGATCCGGGCTCTCTCCTATAATTTGATCCTTGGCAGGACGGGCTCCTATCTCCAGCCACGATCTTACCTTGGCTAATGTTTGGTCCTTTCGCTGCTGTTCTTCCACACTTTCGGGGGTGGCTCCGAGGTTGAGCACTTCGACGATTGCGGCCTCCTTCTCCTCAGCCCGCGAGCAGTACTTACAGGTGCCGCATGCCCTTCGTGAAAGAGCGTCCGCATTTCCGTGTCGGGGGCCTGGTCGGTGCTGTATCTCACAATCGTATTGCTGTAGCCGCTCCAACCATCTGGCCATCTGTCCCTCAGGTTTCTTGAAGTTGTACAGCCATCGCAAGGAGGCGTGGTCGGTGCGAAGTATGAACCGTCTGCCAAACAAATAGTGGTGGAAGCGATTCGTTGCTAAAACGACTGCTAGCAATTCCCTTCGAGTGACGCAGTAATTTCGCTCGGCTCGATTTAAAGTCTTGCTGAAATATTCGAGGACGGATTCCGACTCACCCTGTCTTTGGCTTAGCACCGCCCCGATTCCAACATCTGAAGCATCTGTGTCCAAAATAAAAACGTCATTAGTGGTGGGGAATGCCAAGATGGGGGCCGAAGTGAGGAAGTCCTTTAGAGTCCTGAAAGCGGTCTCACACGAAGGGGTCCACTCAAAACGACGTCTCTCTTCAGTCAACTCCGAAAGCGGCTTTGCAATCGTCGAAAATCCCTTGATGAATTTGCGGTAGTAAGAGCACAGACCAATAAAACTTCTCACTTGGCGCTTTGTCCTGGGAGTAGGCCAGTGCTGGATGGCTTCGATTTTGTTGGGGTCAGTGCTCAGACCCGAGTCGGAAACTATATGACCTAAATATTGGACACTTTTGCGGAAGAAGTGACACTTACTTGGACTCAGCTTCAAATTGGCTGTCTGCAGCCTTTTAAACACAGTTTCCAAGTTGGTTAGGTGCTCTTCAAACGTTCGGGTGTACACAATTATGTCATCCAGGTAAATGAGGGCTGTCTGCCATGATAGTCCTTTAAACACCTGATCCATCACTCTCTCAAAGGTCGCAGGGGCATTGCACAATCCGAAAGGCATAACGTTGAAGTGCCACAGCCCACTGCCATTCGTAAACGCCGTCTTCTCTTTGTCCCGATCACTCATTTCTACCTGCCAGTATCCGCTTTGTAGGTCCATGGTCGAAAACCACTTCGAACCCGCTAAAGTTGCGAAAAGGTCGTCCATGCGGGGCAAGGGGTAGGAGTCTTTCTTCGTGACTTCGTTTAGGCGACGGTAGTCTACACAGAACCGGGCCGTTCCGTCTTTCTTCCGCACCAGGACGACTGGAGCAGCCCATGGACTGCTGGAAGTCTCGATTACTCCTCGGTCGGTCATGTCTTGGATAAGCTGATCCATTTCTTCCCGCTTGGCTAAAGGAACTCTCCTGGAGGGGAGCTTCACTGGCTTTGCTGTTCCGGTTTCGATGACGTGCTTTGCCAAACCAGTTCTTCCGAAATCCGCGGGACCAGCTGAAAAGACTACCCGGTATTTATTAAGAAGTTCTCGGAATTGAGTCACCTGTCTCTGCGAAAGTTCCGATTGTGCTTCCAATACTAAGTCCTCGATGGTGGCTGGACTGGCGTTTGGGTTCGGTGTTGGGACTTCGCAAACTTCGACTCGTTCCATCCTCCCGATTGTTTTGTCCTTGGGTAGCGTTACCTGTTTTGACGTCGTGTTGGTCATCCGTACCACGATGTTCTTGCTTCCGGGTGTGACCAGGCTCCTTCCTAGAACAACTCCCTCCGGTAATTCATTATCTTCGGAAGGCTCCACCAGCGCTGGCGTGCCTGTCAAAACCTTTGGTGGACGAAGCTGAATCAACACCTCTGATTTAGCAGGAAGTATTTGCGATGCCGACGTCGTAAGCAAACTCGTTCGGGAGCCGGAAGGGAGGTGCAACGCATGTCTCTTGCCATGGATTTCCATGTACATGCCTTCAAAATCAATGAGGCACCGGTTTCCCATCAAGAAATCTATCCCGAGAATGTTGGGCACGTTGGAGCTTACGACAGCGAACGAATGAGTATACTCCTTGTGATTTATCACTAAACTCACCTTCGCTGTCCCCTTCGTCCAGATCGTTTCGCCGGAGATTCCCGTAATTCGTATAGGAGGCCCTGAGATATCAGTCTTCGGTGGTATGACATCTTCCGAGAGGACCGAAATGTTTGCTCCTGAGTCAACTACCAAATTGCGTTCCTTGCCGCCGATGTACCCGCGTACAGCCACGCTTGCGTCCCCCACGGCCCCTATGAGGCTCGCTGTAGTCTCGATTCTCCTACCGCCTCCCTCTCGCGCCGCTGGGTTTGGTTCTGTGGAAGAAAAGAGGGGGGTTGTTTTATGTGGTGGAGCGGTATTAATCCCAACCACTGGCTTCCGCTCCTTTCGGCCAGTGGTGTCTAGTTTTCCGGGAGATTACTGGGGCTCCCGCGCCCTCTCACCGGCCTCCGCTCTGGCTCATTCCTGCCGTTGCTAGACCCCGGTGCCGCCATGAATACTTGGCGGTGGCCACGCCGTTCCAGTCGGGATGAAATGTCTTGCGCGACCCGGAGAGCTTCCTGCATATTCCGGGGACGCCCAACAGCTACTAAATTTTGAACCTGCTCGTCCCGAATCCCGTCAATGAACTGGCTCAGTAGGATCTCCTCTACCACCTTCTCGGAGCACTCTGGAAAAACAGCCACTGACAGCCGTTGCAATTGGATCGCGAACTCTGCCAAGGGCTCTTTCGGCTTTTGAACCCGGTTCCGAAGCATCATGTAGCTAGTGTGGTGATCCAAGTTGAACCTCTGCCGCAGTAGCCCCACAATTGTTCCGTAAGAAAGAGGCTTCCCTCGTGGAAGTGCGCTTAGGACGGACAAGGCTTCCCCTCGAAGCTGCATGGCCAAGCCGTTCGCCTTTTCCTCCTCCGTCCACCCATGAAATGAAGCGACTATGTCGAACTGACGCTCGTAGTCTGACCACGAAGACTTTCCATCAAATGGTTGCACTACACTGAAGTTAGCCGTCGCTCCCATGCGTCTACCGATTGGGTCTCCATGGTCCCGTTGACAGCCACCGCTTTCTTCTGCCGCTGACGCCCGCAAAGGTGTCGTGAAAACTTCACTGCGGAGAGCCACTTCATCTTGCGCTCCTCTACTAATAGCCTCAGCTTGGCAGCTTCCTTCAGCTAGATCTGGTGTTGCCTCTTGCCTTCGGGTCACTTCCTCGTTCGTGGGGTGGGGTGATGAGTGTTGTCCATCAGTGGGCGCAAAAGATCGACCAACCAAAGACTTCTCGAGCGCTTCTATCCTGTCTTCGACTGCTGTTTGCCTACTGGCCAACTCTGCCTTCCATTCACCGAATTTCGTCTCCCAGAACGTCCGCTCGTGGAGACTCCTCTCCTGCAACATTGTCATCAACGAGCTAAACTGCTCCCGCATCTCGTTAGCGTCCATGGTGAAAAACTAATCTTAGCTTTATTCGGCACCCCACATCTGACACCAGTGTTACAAAATCCCAATGGGGGGTATGGCAGCTACTCAACAACCTGTGGAAGCGGAAAATCGACGATGGAAATAAAAAGAAAGAAAGAAAGAACATTCGATAATAAACTTCTTTTTTTTTTTTTTTATTACTGGTTCCCGAGAGGTATAATTTTATTTTATTTTTTTTTTTTTTTATAATTATGAATTCGGTTCACCCTGTACTATGGGTCGACTCGCTTGATCGGTAAAAGACCTCCAGTCGCCTCGCACACGCTCCTTTTATACCTTAAAAGTCTCCACCAAGGTCTCCACCGAAATTTCCCTCCTAGATATATGTCTGTCCTTCTTTGACCTCTCGCCTCCGCCTGGAAAATATTCCAAAAAAAATTACGGTCTCCTTGCCCTTACCTTCCAGCCTTTGTGATTTTCCTCCGCCATCATAAAAATCTTTAATCGGCTTTTCCGACTTTCCCCCTCGTCCTACGATCATGGCACCCCCTTCATCATGGAGTCCTCAATTTAACGAACAAAATGAGGGGTCGCATGTCCAGGTGAAAATGAATTTCCGTCCTGCAACAGCCCTCCCAGCCTTCCGTCGTCTTTTGGCACCTGATTTCCCTTTTATCCCTAATTGGGCGTTGTTGGTGTTGGAGGTGGGCGGCGATGTCGCGGTTATGGTGTTGCTGTGGTAGTTAGTTGGGAGGCTCGTGCCCCATTCGTAACAATATGTATGTCTCAAACGACAACATAACCATGAACGAACAAATGATCACTTTCCGTGGTAGGTGTCCCTTCAAAGTTAACATGATCAGTAAACCTGGAAAATATGGCATAGAGGCATGGATAGCAGCTGATTCGGTGATTGCATTTTGCTGAAATTTCAAATTTACCTGGGAAATACTGGAGGTGCACCTGAAAGAAACCAGGGTGAACGAGTCGTTTTAGACTAAGTTTCAGAGTATGATGGAAGAAATGTCACAACTGATATATTTTTTACCAACCAAAATTTACCATTAGAATTACTAAAACTAAAAATAACTCTTGTTGGGACAGTTCGAAAGAACAAGAGGTTTCAGCCAGTTCATGCTACTGCCCAAGAAATTCGCAAGCTTCCGGTTTTCTCCAGCAAATTCTTCTTCCATGAGAAAGAAACTGTCGTGCAGTACATACCGAAACAGTACAAATTTGTTACCTTGCTAAGTACTATGCATCACAACAATGGAATCTTAGAGGCACATCCGAAAAAGATTCCAGAGATAATTGAATTTTACAATTCAACTAAGGGTGGTGTTGACACGATGGATCAAATGGCTCACACATATTCATGCAAACGACAAACCAACCGTTGGCCAGTAGCATTATTTTCAAATTTTATCCACATTTCCGTCCTAAATGCTTCCATATTATGGACTGAAATTCATCCAAATTGGAAATACAATAAACTACATAAACGTTGTCTATTTTTGCCGGAGTTAGGTGAACATTTAGTTCGGGCATGTATTGTTGGACGAAACCGTCTTCCCAGAGCCGAAGCTTCTGCTGCCATCGTTCGTAATATCCGAAATAGAATTCAATATTATCAACGTCATCACCACCACCTGTTAAGAAATTGAAAGTCAGCAATCGCAAACGCTGCAAGTTTTGTCATCTAAGCCATGAAAAGAAAACTTTTACTACATGCACTCGCAGTGTCTGCCATAAGCCAGTATGTCCAACATATCGTCAGAGTACAGTCATTACTACTACATACATACTGTGAACAAACTGGTAAAAAAATAAATTCTTTGTATGTATGTACATATATATTTTAATTTGATTTAATGCATTTTCAGTCAAATGTCTACCGAGAATTCTCAATGCACTGAAAATTAAGAAAAACTGCAGAAACACAAAACATCATATTCATACACACAAATAAATAAAAAGAAATCAATTTAAAAAAAAAATGTTCTCATTTTCAAATTAATTCCAAGTGACACGCACAAGTCAATATGATGTCATGTCGCTTTGTCATTTTTTGCGAAATTTGAGAATGCGTAGCGTAACGGTTTAAAAATGAGTTTAACCTGTTTTTAATCCAAGTTTAATGCATTTTTAATCCACCGGGCTTAATGCATGTTTTTGAGTGAATATTATGAAAATAGGTTTAAAATTTCGGGCTTAAAAAATGCGGATTAAATGGTCGGGTTTAAAATTCACTTAAACCTGATTTTAACCCGGGGTTAAAGTGAATGAATGATATGGCTGTTAGTCTTAGATTTAAGTTAAGCTACCTGAGACATTACCAACGAAGTATGGATTGTGTCCTATGATTATTAATTATGCCGATTATTGAATCCGTCGGATTCATTGCGGAGGGATCTCATCCGATCCGCACCTATTCACTTTCTCTGTGTGATCCTATTATAGAAACCGCCGGATGAACTACATTATCGGTCCGCAAAAGCACATTATTAACGATTTTAAATTCACCCATTTTTCTGTCAAATGAAAATATTCATCAACAAATACTAATTCAAAACAGGCGAAATATTATAAAAATAATGGATACAATAGGATTTTATATTAATCTGAAAGAGGAAATCGATAGCAGTGGTATTAGAAGGGACATAAGGATACAAACTTGGGCCGTGGCTCAAGTGGTTAGTGCGTTGGATCGCTGAGCGTGAGGTTCGAGGTTCGAATCCCAGAAAACACCAAAAAGTTTTTCACGGTCCCACCTCTCGCGAATGTCTGACAAACGTCCGAGAGTAATAATTGCCAAGAGAAAGCTTCTCAATTTGCCTTTCGGATATGGCTCTAAACGGTAGGTTCCTTCCATTTGTGTGAAAAATATAACACGCACAACACGAATGGTCGCGAGAAGCTAGGCCCTGGACCACATACGGTCCGTTGCGTCAAGAATTTGTATTTATTTGTATAAGGATACAAACGAAGGATGTATTACAGTTGCCCGACGCTCAGTAAGTAAAAACAGAAATATTCATAAATCATGGTCAGGTTTACTAAAAATTTTTTTTTGTTAAATTTTTTGCCATGTCGAGATTTTTTTTCATGCATTCGACCATGGCTTGGAACTGTGTTCATTTCATTTCTATCTTCTTATCTTCTTATGTATATTAAAATTTACTCTTTATTCGCTTGCATCATTTCGCAGAGATTAATTAGATCTTTATTGATTGAAAATTATTTATTAGAAAAATTACCAACTGTTATTAAACGTAATCCGCAGCTATTTTGATGCGTATTGAAAACGTCAGATTTTGTATGGAGTGCGGATCGTTTGCGGTTTCAATAATGCTTACTTTCTGTCACTTCCTTACCGACATTCGTTCACTTGCTAGCCGAAGTTTTCAATGATAGGAAATAGGTGCGGATCGAATGAGATCACTCCGCAATGAATCCGACGGATTCCATAATCGGCATGAATAATAACATGTGTAGGTGACCAGGGTGAAACGGATGGGAATGAAAGTCACGAGTAGTTTGACCTGAATGTGTTCATAAACGACTCATTTCTCAATATGATAAATGACGACGATGATCAGGGAGATTTTGTGGATACAGATCCTTTTGCTTCAACCTCATCTGCCTCCTCAGCTTTATTTAACGATCATTGCAGTTCATTTCCTTCAGATTTCTGCAATTTAAAATTTGATGCCAAGTCCTCCAAGTCGAATTTGAAAAAGTTTTGTGGAAAACTTCTCCTTCCAGGAGAAATCATAGACTTTTGGCACACAGAGCGGCTATGTTCGCCACAAAGAGGACCTGATCCACACCCACACCTAATTTTCGTCTTCCTGTCTTTTCCGCGTGAACAAATGGCGTATCTCTTTTTCCAGCAACAGCAGTAGTTGACTCAACTAATGGTCGCTTCTTTTGCAAAATATCTCTAATCACGACCTGGAGATTTGACGGCAAAGTTGGCCAAGTGAACCTCTCCTCCATTTGACGTTTGATGAGGGCCAGTGCCAAGTTTTTGAGGAAGTTTCATCTCGTTTTTGTTTGATTCGGCGCCATTTTTAGACGAACATACCCGCAATATTGAAAATCCCAAAAAATATAGCCAATCGGTTCGTCTTGAAACACTGTACCGGTGACAAAGTTGGTCCATCAAATCAACACCACATTTCGTCTTGTTGTAAAGATCCACCATCTCAGGTAATTGGCATTTGGCATCAGGATCAGCTTTTGTATGCATTGTTGACAGCAAAGGGACGATTTTTTTTGTTTGGATTTTGGTGGACAGTAGGACAGTAAAACAAGTTCTTCAGAAAAAGCAAATTTTGCTGTGTTACGTTCGCGATCTTTGACTTCGAGATAAGCAGGTGGAATTTCTCTTTTATTTCGACGCAGCGTGCCAAAATCGTAACTTTTTTTTGCAACAATTCTTTTGCCACCGGTATAGACGTAAACCAATTATCACAAGTCAAATTTCTGTTGGTTCCGTGGATTTTCTCTGTCAATTTCATGGTGTAATATTGTGCAGATAAAACATTTTTGGGTGCCGCATCCTTACCCAAATATGTATACGCAAGCATCTAGCTTGTGTGCCGTTTTGGAGTCACATAATATCAAAATTTGTATACCATATTTGTCTGGTTAATTGTACATTTTAAAAATGTATCTGCCTCTGAAGCCCAACAACATTTCGTTCAAAGTACAGCAATCCGAAGGACAATAAACTTCACTTGAAACACTGACAGTATGATTGAAAATCTCTCTTATTGGGGCAAGTCTGTCATTTTGTTGGCGTTCCAACCTTGTAGAGCCGAAGTTTAAATTTTCGCGACTGCACAACTCGAAATAAATAAATAAATGACTGACAATTAGACCCTACTAAGATAATATGAAAATACTTTGAGTGGCGCCGGCATGGGTTACTTAGTTTTAAAAATATTCTCATAAATATATGTTTTCAATTACGCTGGACCCCAGGGTAGGGCTTAAGGGTTAAAGTTTGGTCATATCTCTTTCCTGAGTCCTAGGTGAGCCGGACCTTCAACCATCGGTAAATATTGTTGTCAGATTCCTTTGTGAAGTACCACGCTATCAAAATGATAAAATAGATTTTTATAATAACTGCACAACTGTTCCCTTGCTAATTTATCTCCGCACACAAGGAATGCTTGCTGTATGTACGATCCGAAGAAATCGGCTTAAGAACTTCAAACTTCCAGAGGAGAAAACGATTAAGAAGTTTGAACGAGGAACCAGCCAAGAGTTTGTAGCTTCAATTTGCGGCATAGATGTGACTTCTCTATCGTGGAAATTCGATCGAATTGTAAACCTCGTTTCTACTTACATACTTTGGCATGAGACCTCTTTTATCCATTCAAGGTGATCAATTCAGTCAAAGCGTCAAAAGATTTGACAATAAAGAACTCTATCATTATAGTCCCGTGTCCAGAGATCATCAAGGCTTAAAATCTTCACATGGGTGGAGTGCATTTCATGACTAGTTTTATGGCTCGCCAAAAAATCACAATAAAAAGCCAAAAAAAAAAAATGCCTGGGCTCTCATTACGTAACTTTTCAGACGATCGTTTGTAGTAGTAGTTTGAAAGCTACTGAAAGTCATATTCGCCACTAGAAAATGGCTTTAGCTGTCATTCTCCGCTTTTGTGTTTACGTTGCCTGCTTTGTAACAACTTACAAATAAATTATTGTTATTTAGGTCAGCAACACCAAGGCAAATGGAAATTTTGATTACTTTTATGGAGGAGCACCCTCCAAACAATTATGTCGCAACATCGGTCTAAGGCAGACTACAAAAGAATAATCAAGGAGAGATTTGACAGAAAAACTTAATGCCACTGAACTGCTCACCAAGTCAGTAGTCACTTAGAGGAAAGTAAGTACATAGTATACATAATATATAAATTAATATTTATCATAAATATTGTAATTGGTATTCAAGGTATGGACGGGTTTCAAATACCGTTCTAAGAAAAAATGCAGCCACAATTTGATGTCCTTAAAGAAGATGAGCGGGGGACCACCTGAAGAAGTTCACATATCCGAACTTGAAGAAACAGCAATTCAGATGGCCTTCCTTCGAAGAGCAGTAGCTGGCATTAGTTCTCATTGCTTCGTGCTCCGTCGCAGGAACTCGATGACGACACTGGACTTGATGACGACACTGGACTTGATGACGACGCTGGACTCGATGACATCGAGATGAAGCTGCGTGGCATCTTTGAGAGTCCTAAAACGTCTTAAATTCAGGCCAGAAAGACGTAAGTAGCAACTAGAATAACCACATAGAATGCAAAATTAAATATCAACATTTGTTTAGATTTCTTTCAGAAATTCAACAACTTGCCTAAGCGCAAGCACATTAAAGCGACAACGGCAAAACAAAGAAAACGAGGACACAAAGATTAAGCTGCTAAGAACAAAAATAAAAGGCGACGGAAAGTTCCAAGCGAATGTCTTGAGTATTCTGTCGGAGCGGAATAAGCAAGACGCTCATATCCACTCAGAAGTGTTAAGACTTCTTTAAGAGAGGAACGAAATCGCAAAGAAATAGTGCAACAAGTAGATGCACTGTTGGTGATCTGATAGGTGAAGTGAATTGGTGAAGTAATATTTTATTTATTTTTTAATGTTTTTGAGTTGAGTTTTTATAAGCAATGAAGTTTTTTTTGTAGATTAGTTTATATTTCCTGTTAGATATATTTCCTGTAAAAACATTAGTAATTGACAGTTTTCGCGTCACGTGAAGCAAGCCATGGATCGTCAAAACGATATCGTCAGACGATTGTCGTCGTACGTGGTGAGAGCCCTGGATTCTTTATAATAGAATCCATAAGGATCAACTTTATTCCAAAAAGATGAGACTTATTGATGAGCTGGGTGTAGCTGATACCTTACTTAGCTGCGGTATTGTTGCCCCTAACAAACGCAGACGTCCATCACTAGAATTAAAACGTCAGAAACCATACCGCTGTTTCTAAGGACACTCGGCTGGATAGAATAGATCACAGGAATTTGGTAGGAAAAAAAGGAAAGTAAATTTATGTGTAACAAGTGCCAAGAACTGTTTTTTCAATTACCAAAATTCTTAAATAGTTTTAGTTCTACCATTTTTATTTCACGACTGAAGATCCTTTGTTTTGTGTTTATTTATTTAAGTTAGACTCTAAGTTTAAAATTCAATTGGAAAGTTAGTTAGTTAGTTGGGTAGTTTGATTTTTATTTAGCACTTAAGGCTATTTTAACAATATTTATATTTATACATTTGTATTGCTAGTATTATGGATTTGAAATTTAATCGATCAATTTACTTTATAATTAAGGACTAGACTATTATTCAATTTACATAAGCTCTTACAAAGTCAATCATTTGTCTTTTAAATAAATATATGTATATTTGTCTCTAATTTTAAGTGTGTCGGTAGGTTGTTAAAATTGTTTTTTTCTAATACAGAAATTAAGAGGGAAATATTGATAGAAGAGTGTGTATGTATGTGTAAAGTGTGAATACTACTCATAAGCACGTTTTTTTAAAACACAAATAAAAATTTTGTAAACACAGTGATAGGAATATGATGACCGATGGACAAAATGTGCTAAAATTTAGAGTTAAGGTTGGTAGGTTTTTTAACAGTGGTAGAAGTCCCATCACTGATCAGGACCCTGGGTCTTCGCATTGGAGGAATTTTGACCTTATAGTCCGAACTCAATTTTGGTTTAAATTCTGACTCAGTCGCTTGTGCTGTCTTTGTCACCTTGAATAACAACCACACCATTTTGCGCATTTTTTACACGATTTATTTTAAGAGACTTGGATGTGGGATCAATGTTTTTTTTTAATATCCGATTGCGTTTTATCATTATTTTGATTACCTCTCGGTTGATTTATGATTGTTTCGTTATTGTTTTTCATAACATCGGCATAAGTACTTTTTGTATTACTTGCAGCCTTTCCCGCCATTTGTTTTATTGCTTGCATCGAATTACACTCATTATTTTTTATCTCACTCACTATTGCTTTTTCAATCTCTTTTACACTCTCTAGTACTCTCTTATTTTGGTTTGTAATTTCTTTAACGTCATCGTATGTATATTTGTTTACTTTGGATTTTAAAAGACTCAATCATATCGTATATTTTCTTTAACTCTTTGACACTTTTCTCACACGTTTCTTGAGCAATTTTCATTGCTCTCAACCTATCAGTATAAATAATTTCAATGGCTTCAAGCAAGCTTTTTATTTCCATTTCACTCTTTTTTAATGACACTTCTTTATATCATCTTTATATTCTTTTAAATATCTACTATTCTTTTCGACGCATTCTTGTACATCCTTGAGAACTGAATCAACAACTGTCATCACATATGAATTCTATCATCGTGTCCAGAATAACACTACTATAATGATCGAGACCGCTACACGAAACCGCACATTGTATTCCGGTTTCGAAACGAATATTATTTTGCGTTTTGCACATTCATGCATTTTACTCATTACAATCATTTTACAAACTTACACTTACACTCCGCCGTAAATTGGAATATTATGGCCGCTATCGGTAGTATCAATATATATTATTAACTTCCCAATGGGAAGTTGTTGTAATGGGGCCGATTTTGTGAATTGCGAATTTTGACATATCTCCACGTTTTAAGGTCACCTGAATCCAAATCCAACGTTTTTACAGAGATGTCTGTGTGTGTGTGTATGTACGTATGTTCGTATGTGCGTATGTTCGTATGTGCGTATGTTCGTATGTGCGTATGTTCGTATGTGCGTATGTGCGTATGTGCGTTCGGAATTATCTTTCGTCTCGATTATCTCGAGAACCAAATATGATATGGACATGGGACCGGATTCATTTGACGCGTAATTACGTAACTAAGAACTGATTAGGTTTCCAGAAAAATCGGTCTGTTTTTGTTAGTAATTAAATAACTAAAAAAATAAAGGCAAACTAGCTGAATTTTGAAATTGATGATTTGTACTATTCATTCGTGCAGATTCTAAATAACTTCGTAGTGCTTTTTTTTAATATTATAATTGTATGTTTCAGCAAAATTTTTATGAATGTCGTAGCAATTATTTTAAAAAAAATATTATTAAAAAAAAATACTTATGAACAAAAACTAGATGAATGTGTAGAATTTTAAATTTATATTATCAGGCCAGGAGAATAATGAGATTTCGAACTAGCCAACTCGTAACAATTAGTTATAATTAAAAAAAATTACGTTGATAAAAATATTAATAATAAAAAATGGGGTGTGAATATATTCTTCGATATAAAAAAATCAACAATCTTTTTGCAATTCAAGGTTGCTTTATTAATATGCAATTAATACAAGAATATTATGTTTGAGAAAACATTTGGAGGTAATAGTATGCTGTACATTTAACATTAAAAAAAAAAATTATGACGTGGAACATGGTTGTAAGTAGAAGTTATTAACCGTAAAAGTTATTTTCGATGAAACAATGCTTTTTTCATTTCTATAAGTACACATAAATACTATTTATGAAAAAATATTGTTATTTCATATTTTGATTTAATTTCTTCCATTTTAAATCCGATTTAATTGCATATGTTGTGTATGGCCTGATTGATGTTATGAGAGCTTCATCAATTTCTGCTAGTTATTATTTTTTTGTGACAAGCCAATATGGAAATGTTTGTTGAAGATGATAAAATTCTTGAGGATATGGTTAATAATCTCCTACTGATGATTTTTGAACGGTTCATGGTGAAAAGCAGTAGTTTTGTGATGTCAGTCTTGAACAATTCATGAAGAAAGTAAATTGTATTGTGCTGTCAGCTGCGTAGTCTGTTATCAATATTGTTGTTTAGTTACTTGTAAGTAAAGAAATGTTAATTCAGCATTCTTAGTTGATGAGTGGTATTGATGAGATATCTCCAAGTTGATGGTTTCTTGATAACGTGAAGAAGAAAATTTCATTGTTCGTCAAACATCGTAGTAATTGCAGAAGCAAGTGTTTATGTGTAGGCCATTAGTGTTTGGGATTGAGCTTCATTAAACCTTTTCGTATGATCATGTGAAAAAAATAATACTTATTAATTGAATAATGAATATTGTTTTTTTATTTCTTCCCACTGGGAAGTTAGTCGTGTGGACCTTGCGGGTTGCACCCAGACCACATTTTTTTTTTTTTTTTTTTTTATTATATCGTAATTTTGGGGCGGGTTTCCATTATGCGCACTAAGCAAATTTTTTTTTTTTTTCTGGTTTAAAATGGCCTAAAAAACATAAATATAATATTTTTTTCTTGAGGAAATTCAATTTTTTTTTTTTTTTTTTATTAATTTTTTTTTTTTTAAAGAAACCATGTTTATGTGACTCATACACCGGGGTTTTAAACCTCTTTTCCGAAATCTCTATAAACATGCACCTCTGCTTGAAGCAACTCTTCAAAGGGATCTAATTTTTTTTTCGCTATTTCCCTCCTCCACTGGTATTCAACTACCCAATCAGCGAAATTATTAGAGTACAGTGGACGCTCGATATAGTGAACCTCGATATAGTGAACAATCCAATATAGTGAACACAGAATATTTTATACAGGCTATTCTAAAAAGTGAACAAAAAAAATCTCGCTACAGTGAACTTATGTTTTTTTTATTTTCTTCAAACTTCAAAGCATGCAAAAAACAGTTAAAACTTATCAGTGCCGTGCAGTCGTCACTTAGGCCCTCTGGGAAGTACATAAGTACGTTCACAGATATGTATGCATACCCATATACAATCGTCCAAATTTACCGTTTTGTGAGAGTATCTTGCACGATTATATGCTACGCAGTTTGGGGTTGTTTGTAGTACAAATGCAAACTGTCTGTTGCAACAACCATATACCTATGTATAGATGATCCGATTTGTTCAGTGTCTTCTAGAGATGCTGTTTAATTATTTGAGAAAACACTTGAATTGGCAACTAGCAATAAAGTAGATTACACGGATGTTTTGGTCCTTAAAAGGTTGCAAGAAAAGGCGATACTAATTGACATAAATTCAAAGAAAAACAAACGCAGATGACTAACTATTTTAGCACAGCTTAAGTTTGATGTATTTTTTTTTTTAAGTACATGGAATATATTATTTTTGTTACGTTTTACGATATTTTTAAAGATGTTGCTTTTGTTAAAAATAAATTATTCTGTTAATAAATATTGGCTTGTTTTTTAGTAATTGCAAAGAAAAATTGTAATTATATTCTATTTTCGATGTATTGCATGTAAAAACATACACATTTTGATGAAATTTGCTTCAAGGAGTCCACGCTCGTTACAGTGAACAATCTCATTCCAGTGAACAGGCCCGGTTTTTATTAGTTCACTATATCGAGCGTCTACTGTAATTGTCATTGTAAAATTGTCTTTTAACGACACGCCACTGAGATTCGATTCTTTGGGTGTGTATGCCATCAGGACCAACAAAAGGATTGTCGGAATCAATTTCTTAGACTTGAGACTGGAAGAAAGTCTGGTGTATTTAAAGTATGGGGTGGGTGGCTCGCTTCGCTCGCTAACAGGATTTTAACCCTTTTTTCCGCAGGGTTTAGCTGCTCACGCGACTTCGTCGCTCCGCTAAGGGTATGTCAACAACTGTCAGGCAGGCGCCTGGAGCTAAAGTTTAATAATATTTACTCTGGGGTATTTAGCAGTATAATATTTTCAGTCAATAAAAAAAAAGAAAATATCAAAAAAGACAAAATTAACTTTAAATTATTTTTACTTTGGGACATATGGCAATACCTATAATATTTTTCAACATTCACTGCACCCACCACCCCATCCATCCCCCTCTTCAGCAACAGAAATCACTTAGCACAAGCGTGAACGCGTCCATTTGTGCAGTTTGTAGGTAGAATACATGCACTTTTCAGTTAAAATTGAGAACTTTGAAAGTAAAAAAAAAATTGAAAAAAAAGTTTCCGCAGAAAAATTCTTTTACAATACACCTTAGAATAAGTCAATTGAAACAAAAAAAAAATAAAAAAAATAAATTTGCTTAGTGCGCATAATGGAAACCTCAGCCGTAATTTTTCGTGCTTCTACCATTTCTTTTTCTTTTCCACTGATTTGTATTTATTTTAAAACAAGCTATTTATCCGTATTAACTTATACTATAAGCCTTACATAATTTATACTAAAACTTTTCCTTAGTAAATGAAACAATTAAACTTTGTAGTTACTCAATATTAATTTACCACTACGTATACACACTAAGAAAAGAAATACTAAATTGTTCTTATAAACGCCTTTATGGGGTTAATGCCCAGTACACTTACATATACTCGCGTCGGTCTGAGGGACCAAAAACTCACAACAAAAAGAACACGTCTACTCGGCACGTGCGCTTGCGCCCAACTAAACGATGGAGAACACTTATTTAGGAAGCTACTGAAAACTTCAAAAAGGCAAGGATGATATTTTTCAAGTAAACAAAGAATTAATGATTTGTCGGTCTGAGAGACCAATGCGCGAGTATAGGAAGGTTAAGGGCGCAATTAAGGGCTGAGCGACTGTTCGCAAATTTTGACATTTCATTCACAGCCACTTTTTTTCTAGTCGCAGCAATCTGCGAATTTCTCTTGCCATTCGTTATTGTATGTACAAAAGAATTGTTATGTTAAGCTCTCGCGAATGTTTTGTTCGCGCGAATGTGGATTGCGTTTCATATCTGTGGAATGTGAATAAAATTTAACAGTTCGCAAGAAGTATTCGCATATTCGCGGAAAAATCTGCGAATTGTTAAGGCCCTTTCACAGCTCAGCGACCAGCGAATGCGCGAACTGCGAACAAACCATTTTTAGTACACTTAAAGGCGCGTAATTGACATGTTTACTATTCCAAAAGAACAGAGCTTAATTTATCTATCAAATCTATAAAAAAAAAAGTTAAATTTAACTAGTATCTGCGAAGAAAGGGCCTATACTAAAAAGAAGAGTGTTGGCAAAATATATCGAATATTTTAAGTGTAGACGGTAATCTTAACCCATAATATTCAATAACATTCTTTTACATTGAAAGATATTAACATTTCAGTAAAAACTTGAAAGGAACGCTGGAAGAATTTAAAAGACACATTTTCGAAATATTACAAGAAGGAAAAAACACTCCAATTGAGTCAGAAGCATCCGTTAGTAGAAAACCGTTGATTTATTTGCATATAATGAACTGTTTGATTCTTTTCATAGAAGTTCCAAGGTAAGTTATCAAATGTTTTTTGCAACCAGTTTATGATAACAAAGACAATATAATTTCTAGAACTGTGAGCAATTTTAATTCCATTGAAAAGGAGAACACTGATGAAATGATTAACTTCACACCTGGAACAAGCGACACAACCTCAGACAGTTTTTTTACGCCAGTAAAACGGAAGTTCGTATTCCGAAGACAAGGCAGAATCCATCGCCAAGAAAAGCGAAAGAAAAAGTGAAGATAGAGGCACAGACAAATTTTTGGCAGCCCTGGCTGAAATAAATGTGCCCTCCTGAATCGCCACCACTAAAAAAAATTTTTAATTCTTTGTCATCTCGTGCAAGTACTTGGAGCCGCAAAAAGCAATCCAAATTGGGAATGCGCACTTTTCAAATGTTTCATCAAATTGAATTCGAGAATGATGACTTTTAAACTTTCAACTGTGCTTGCAATAATTTTGTTTTGTTTTTTGTTTCAATGCTAAAGTAAAGCATAAAAATATGTGTACCTGAAGAAAGGAAAACATCCTCAGTTCATTGTTGACCAAATATTTATTTAATTTTAAGTTTACTTCTGGAATGAATTAATAATAAAGTTTTTAATATCTGTTCAGCCAGCTTTTTCTTTGATTATACATACATGTTTTACATTTAGATCATCCGGTGTTGAAACTCTACATCTCCTTCGGACACACACCATTCTGCGAATTGGGCTCGTATGTCATATCCTCTTGAAGCTGCAACTGTAGACGTTTCCGCTTCCGGACGACATTGAGTGGTGTTCACTGAATAGTGTTTTTCTTGAGCTAGTATAGTTAATCGTAAAAAAATGTGTACACTAGAGCACGCAATAACTATGTTGTTGGCTGAGTCCTTCTGTACTTCTAAACGCTTTAAAAGTATCCTCTAAGTTTGAGCCAGAATCCAAAAAGCATCCTCCACCACTATTCTTGATCTTGACAACATATATTACGAAAAATGTAATAATTAAATCATATGTGTGAATTAATATTCGAGTGAAGTTTACCTGTAATTAATAAGCCTTTCCTTCATTGACAATTTATATCCAGAAAGGGGTCTTAAAATTGTTGGTTTGAGTGCAAATCCTTCGTCGGCTATTTTAACGTAGGGTAGTTTTGTTGTAGTTCGTGGAAATGGACAATCCTCTGGAATATTTAATTTACTTGGCTTATTCAACTAAGTGCTTTTTTTCAAAATAGCAGCTTGAAAAAACTGTGGAGCCAGCATTGCACCAAGGTTTTTTTTGTAATTAAAATAAAGACCTCCATTATTCTTTGGTGCAAATTTAAGGACATGCTTTCCATCTACTGCCCCTACACAATTGGGAAAGTTCCAACGTTACAAAAATTTATCGGAAATTCTTCTCCAATCTTCTTTCGTAAAAGAATCCGGTAAGGCAATTTTAGGCTGTTTGAGATGATTGCAACAGAGGTTTGATCAACTACTTTTTTAACTGTTGATACTCCCATCCGAAAACGGAATGATAAGTCCACAAAACTTGCATCTGTTGCTAGAAACCTGGAGAAAATCTAGTGACATCGATTGAAAAGGAGAACTTGAAAACAAAAAGCTTACCTCAAAGTTATAACCATCTTTTCTAGGGGAAGTAAAGATTTGGGCTTTAAATTCTGTTCAATTAGATGGTACATCTAATAAAATTTTTCTTTGCACATCCAAAAGTACTTAAAAAATCGTGTGGGATCCTTCTGTAGTTTACTCATCAGCGTACAGAATTCTCCTTCCCTACTTCTTGTTTGATTTATTGGGTGCACATGTATGACTCCGTTTTTTAAGTCCCTTTGTCCATAAATACGAAAGGAACAATTGTTGTTTTCTGAGCAGAATGTGTTGCCTGATTCCCATTTTAGTGCAATCATTTTTTTTTAAATACAATGAATGACAAGAGAAATTCGCAGATTGCTGCGACTAAAAAAAGGGGCTGTGAATGAGATGTCAAAATTTGCGAATATTCGCTCGTTCACATTCGCAGTTCGCTGAGCTGTGAAAGGGCCTTTACTTTAAATTAAAAAATCGGTAAACTGAAACACAAAATTTGTCACAGGGCATTTTTCACAATCTTCATATAGTAAATTACTTCGCTAATTGAAAAACCTGGTTAACTGAAAAAAAATTTACGAATTAAAAATGTATACTTAAATTACTCCGCATAACTGAAATCAAATAACTGAATGCACCCATCCTTAAAATCGTTTGTTTTTCCTTTCTTTAGCGGAACAAGTCTAATTAAAGGCACTAAAAAAAAAATGTCGGCACAAAAAGTAAAAGACGTAACGAACAAAGAAAAGAATTTGTATTCCTATGTGTACGTAGCATTTAAGGGATCTGGCAAGAAGTGCACAGGAAGAGAATTGATGCGGGAGAATCAAGAAAAAACATATATGCAGAGTTCGATTGCAGTGCACCAACTTTGACAAGGATTGTTCATAATAAAGAATCAATTCCAGACGTGGCAGCACAAAATCAGAACTTATCAAAGAAACGGATACAAACTGGTGCTCATAAAGAAGTTGAAAAGGCGCTATTGAGTTGTTTCAGGAACACGCGAACGGAAAATGCAACTATAATCTGGCCACTTTTAATGGAAACAGCTAAGAAATGTGTCATAATGCTGAATGTCGATTTTAAACCCTCTAATGGCTGGCTGAAACAATGGAAAAGTAGGGAAAACGATCATTTTAAAAATGTTTATGGGGAGAAAAATTCTGCCGAATGCGCCACAAAAATTCAATTGACTAAACAATTGAGATTTATCGAAAAAATTGATTTCAATTGACGAACGCAATACCACTTTGGCTTCATTCAAAATTGAAATTTGTTACAAATTGACGATATCCAGAAAGGGGTCTGTCATAGATAATTGACAATCGCAATACCAACTAGTCAAATTTTTTGATAAGTATCGTTTATCGTTTATTTTTTGACACTCGCAACAGGGGTGCTAGATAATGGACAATCTTTAATGGACTTTCGAAAAAAAATGATTTGCTTACAGCATTGAATATATGTATGTAGTTTCAAGAGCCTGCTGGATGGTGAGCCCAGAGACAATAAAAAATTGTTTTGAAAAGTCAGGTTTCGCTACAACCATTGATGAAGAAAATATTTCTGAAGGTAATGTAGAGGAGAATACTAATTTTTCGATCACACCCAGTCAAATACCTGAGTCGCTTATAGATTTTGGTGCGGATTTATCTTGTTTTGGGGACATGACAGATGCAGAAATAATAAAAAAGTAGATCTACCACAATTTTGAACGTTTTTCAAATCTACCACATCTACAACGCAAAACTTTACGTTTTTAAATGCTTGCCTGCTCATATCAACCAATTCAACTCGGTTCCCTTGGAAAATATATATTTCAATGAATTTTTTATTTATTTGTGTGCAAACCCTTTCTCGTCATCCTCATTCGCACATCATTTGATGCAATATATTTATTCTCGTATGACAGAGTGTAGCGTGTAGCAGAGTGACGTGAATGCGAATATTTACATGTAGCAATGTCAAATCTACCACTCTTTTTTCAAATCTATCATATTTTTCAAAATCCAAGTGACAACACTGCTTAGCATACTGTTTAAAAAAAATGAAAACAAAAAATAAGTAATAAACAATAATTTTTGATTTTCTTTACCATAATTTTGATTTACAAAAAATACAATAAACAATATTTAATATAGAGAATCTTTATTAACATGAAATTAAACACAAATTCAAGGGAAAATGCAAGTTACCAAATAAACGGTTTGCGGATATCAACAGATTGATAGCAGGGGTATACGAAAGCACATAAGGATGTATTACAGTTGACCTACGCTCAGGAATAAATAACGTAACAAAATCAATTCGTCAGATTTATTTAACATTTCAGGCTAACTTCAGAGAATATCTCTTTAAACGCAAACACAAAATTGTCCCAAACTATCCATATTGTGAACATGTGTCGGAAGACGTGGAACACATGTTTTTTCATTGCCCACGGTTCGCAAACGAGAGGACCGCCCTTCGGGATCAGTTTCATCGGAATGGGCCACTCCGGAGAATGCACTTATTTATCAAACCAATAACTCCCGTAGGCAATCACAAGATCACTGCATTCAAAATCAGTCAAACTGAAAAAAAGCACGCTAAAGTAAACTAGGCTAGGTAAAAAAAGCGCGAATTAACGGTTACAAAAAAAATACGAGCTAACCTTACGGGAATGTACGATGAAATGAAAATTTACCACATGACTTCTTCGAAATAGAGGAAAAAAATTTCGCTAGTCGCGAGATAAATAAATGAAAACAGCGAAAGACGGTCGCTCCATTCAGGGTAATCACATTTTCTGCCGCATTTTCAAAAAAGTTCGGCGTAATAACTCTAGCACCCCAAAAACCGCACCAATAAGTTACGCGTGGTGGATCCATTGGCTCTCAAATCACTTTTGGATTCGATTCAAATGGTCTTCCGGATTGAGTTCCTGGGCATTTGGATCTTGTACGCATACAGATCCATGCATTCGGTATAAGGAAAATTCTTGAAGATTCTAATTCTTGTAAACGGCGAATGGAAAAAATGCTCCATTTAGGGTCCCCCTTCCTTGAAGACCTTAGCGATCTGGCGTCCTTAGGCGTCATGTGCATCCATTGCTTTATTAAAAGGTCCGGTTGGTTTTGTTAGTCCCTGAGTGGCCAAATGGTTTTGATCCATGGTGTCACAAAGGACTTTTACTGTGTGTGTCTGAATTCCCGTGCGGACAGCCAAACTAAACTAATCTAAACGACAACAAATTTATGTCTTTGGAGTTACAGTAACACTTTCTCTAACAAGTGCACGCTGATTATGTTACTCAACGAACGATGACACTTTGCATTATTTCCATTGCAAATTATATGACAACCCTGCAAAACTCCGGAAGCTTTGGCGGCGTGCAGCTGAACAACCAGCGGAGGCCCCAGAGTGCTATAAAGTAGACATAAGTTCCAGTCAGGGATGGAGGGCCGGCAGAAGGTGAATGAAAAATTGTGAGGCTTATTACGACATTTTTCCCATTGCGGATTCAAGTAAGTGAACATCTAATAATATTTCGTATTATATCAGACTTTCAAAATATCAATTTTAATAATAAATAGCACATTTAAATTCGATTAACTACAATCTTTATTGCACTTAATTTTTCATGACTTTGCATGGGTAGAGTTTTGCAGCCACTTAAACTAAATGTTTGGGTAGGTAGGTTGGTACGTAGGTAGTAGTGAGTGTATTCGTTAACCATGCTGAAAACAAAAGCGCCGTTTTAGCACCACAAGTTAAGAGACCTGTCGGATGTAGAAGCGGGAGCGGAAGGCTAAGAAAAAAAAGAGTAAAGATTACTCAAATCCACCCCGTTACATTGAGCAAACTGATAATGTCCCCAATGTTTATCTCCACTTACTCTATTAGGTTGTCAAAGAAGAGTTTACCTAATATGCGCTGTCTGGCCCTGCCTAGAGTCGACCACTTACAAAGGAAGTGTAGAATTGTTTCTTTCCGTGATGCCTATTCTGGCCGCATAAGCCCCGATGGGCCAGTGGCCAATACTAATTGCCAGAACTCTTGCAATATCTGTATGGTTTCTTGTTAATAGCTCTTGTCGTGAACCGATAACCCAGCGAGGTGAGTGAAGAATATAACACGCACAACACGAATGGCCGCATCCTAGTTGTTAAGTTCTTTAGATAAGTAATTAATTTTAAGTTAGGTTACGTCGAAAGATATAGTTTTAAGCATTAGGTTTAGCTTAGAGCACCCGCATAGGGTCAGTAAGTTAGAATAAAATTAAGTTAAGTTAGTTTAAGCGTTTTTGTCTAGCTTTAAGAAATTATAAATTACAAATAAAAAAATGAATTGAAAAAAAAAAAAACGCGAATGGTCGCGAGAAGCTAGGCCCTGGACCACATACGGTCCGTTGCGCCAAGTTTTTGTATTTTTCTTTTTTTAAACAGATTGCTTTTTGAATGCAATGGTTTCCTAATATTAAATCTTTGAAATACACTACTTACTTTTTTGAAGTATAATTCTTATTATTAAAAGTTGCATATCTTGTATTTCTGAATCTAATTCCATGCATATTCGGTATGCATTTATCAATGCATTTATTAAATATATTTATCAAAAGTTCTTTGAATTTTGGTGGCTAATACTAGATTTCATCTTCTACTATAATGATACCTGTCTTTAAATTTTGTAGTCTGTCTATGTCCAAGTTTTCTGATTGTAATTCTTAAATAGTCCTGGGTGCACAAGTCCTAACTTCGTCATAGATATTTAGTCCAAGATGAGGTCTATTTAGTCTTCTATCAATTGAATTCTTAAGCTGACCACCATTTTTTTTATCAATTGTTTTTATCAAGGTGTTTTCCTTGGGAAGGTCTGTGAATTATTGTTGGTTGTCGTCAAGTGTTATTTGATGGGCTTTTCCTGTAACATTACCCCTTTCGGTACATCTTTTTTGTTGTAGAGGTAAAACATTTTATTTTTCCTTTTTGTTGTTACTGAGGCTTCTATTAACAGCATCAAAAAAGAATTTTTGTTAAATATTGGTTCTAAAGTGGTTTTTGGGAACGATGCCATATGGCAGGAAAATAGGCTTATTTTTTTATTGTACGTTTGTTATTTATTTACAGAAATTCCAAAGGTATTTAATGATTATCTTTAAGGAATTCCAAAGGTATTTAATGATTATCTTTAAAAAAATTAATCATAAGCATAGCCTTCTGATGAAAAAATTCTCAATTCACACTAACTGTTGGCCATCAATCTTTGTTTGTCTCAAATGCTTGAACAGATACATACCTCAGAAAATTGAAAGTAAAACGAAAACCAAAAAATAAGGTCACAGAGAGAGCCATATGATGCCATATGGCGTCAAAATACCTAAAGGGTTAATGACTCTTTTTGACTTGTTTTTTGTTAATATTTTAATTTTCTCTATCAATTTAAAATAATGTAAATTGAGTGCAATCGATAATTTATTTGGAATGTCTATTGCCAGTTGGTTCACTAATTTTTGTATCTGATCGATATTTATTAAATGCATAATGATGTCGTGGTCCTTAACTATTTTTTTTTATTATTTTCTTTCGTTATTCCGGTCTGTGATTTCAGAGGTGATATCATCAGCTCTGCTGGGAATTGTAGTTGTAAGCAGCAGCATTTCCATTACCTGCAAATAATTTTTCCTCTTTAATGTTTGATGAATGTAGCGTTGTCTAATTTTTTTTTTATAGTATTGTTGCGGTTTGTTCCTATCATGTCTGTAGTTCTTTACGTATCCTTCTTCCCGTCTTTCCATTAAACTTATTCTGTTTCTATTTAACTTTTCGCTCCTTTTTCCGTTTCCTGAATCATTCTATTTCTAAGTTCTAATATGTTCCTATCGTTAACTTCATTCGGCTTCAATTTTAGTATACGAATACTATGAGTTCTCCTGTTGTATATGTTAAAAGCTCTCAACACGGTTTGAAATGTTATGTCTCCTGGTCTTTTATTAAACTGAAATCCTTCTAAAGTTGTACTTTAAAGTTGTACTTTGCGTTCCCTGTGTGTGACTTAGGTTTCGTGTAATGTAATTCTATAGCGAGCTATCTCAGAAAATCTTTAGCTCTACGGAGTTGAATTTATTGTCTGAAATTATAGTCTTGGGTTTTCCCACTTTTGTAAAATGTTCCTTAAAACTTTCTATTTTATGTAAATGGTTTTTGGATTGAAGTTTACCTACAAATCATTTTTTAGAAAGTTTATCTATTACTTCTCTATATGATAAATGTATTCCTACGTGAATCCTTTCGTTTATTTCTTCGGTAGTTGGCGTTATTTTGAATTTATCCTTAATGTTTCCTACCCGGACTCCATTAATCACAATTGTTAATAATATGAGTACTTTTTGTTATAAATTTAAAAATACTATACATTTTATGTTTTAGAGAATTGTAAGCTCCTTCCGGAATTCCTGACTCCCTTATGTGGTACATTGATCTTTGCTTTTGAACTTTTCTGAGCGTGTGGAAGTCTAGTGTCCGTTTTGTAAATTTAATAAACTGTAATTTGGCGTTAGTTGCGAAAAGTTGGAGGATTGTATTTTAAGTAAGGACATACTCCTCTTCTCCTTTTTCTGGAAATATTCCTACTCTATCCAAATAAAGGATACGTCTAGCATTGAGCACTTCAAATTGTTTTTGAGGTTGTCTTAAGATAATTTGAGTTTTTCATAAATTTACTATTCCATCTTTGATAGGTGTGTGTGTTATTATGTTCCCATTTTCTGAGTGGAGAGTTTCTGAGAACTCATTGTTTTCTTAATTTCTTACTTAACTAATTACCGCCACAGTTTGAGGTGAACTTGGGCCTCAATCAGTAAACCTCTCCAGTTAGCCCGGTCCTTAGGTAGGTACTTGCCTCCAGTTGCGCACTCCAAGTAGGTTGAGGTTCCCTTCTACTCGTCCTCTAGTGCGTTGTCACTCCAGGTTAGAATCGAAGACTCTACGGGCCGGAGCATTGATATCCATTCGCTCTACATGTCCTAGTTTTCACTAGCTCAATGTCGCTGTACAGCTCTTATATTTCATTGTTGAATCTTCTCCTCCAAGGCCCGTGAGCGCAAACGGGACCGAATATCTTACGAAGAATTTCCGACCGAGGATATCTTCATCCGCTTTCGGCAGTATCCATGCTTCAGTGCCATAAAGCAGGACTGGGATGATCAAGGTCTTGTATAGAGTCTCCTTAGTTGTTGTGGATAGGGCCAGTGCATCACCTTGTCTAAATCCTATTTTGACTTCGAAAGGCGTCTCGGTGAGGTCATTACTGACTTAAATGGAGCAGCGAGCGTTCCCCATCGTCATGCTGCACAGACGAAAAAGTTTGGCAGGGATGCCAAAACAAGACATCGTCCTGTATAGCTCGTCTCTATAAATACTGTCATATGCGGCCTTAAAACCGATAAAAAAAATGGTAAGTATCGATTTGAGCTACATGGGTTTTTCCAGTATCTACCGGAATGTAAAAATTTGATCCGAGTTTGCGGCCTGAAACCATACTGATAGAGGCCAATCAGAGTGCTGACAAAGGGTTTCAGGCTTTCACATAAAATGGCTGACAAGATCTTGTATGGAATGTTGAGGAGACTGATACCTATGTAATTGGCGCAAGTGAGGGGGTTTCCTTTCTTGTAGATCTTTCTTGTAGTGGGCGCCGTGGCTCAAGTGGTTACTGCGTTGGATTAGTGAGCAGGAGGTTCGGCATTCGAATCCCAGAAACACCAAAAAGTTTTTTTACGGTCTCACCTCTCGCGAATGTCTGACAAACCTCTGAAAGTAATAACTGTCAAGAGAAAGCTTCTCAATTTGCCTTTCGGATATGGCTCTAAACTGTAGGTCGCTTCCATTTGTGAGAAAAATATAAACACGCACAACATGAATGGTTGCGAGAAGCTAGGCCCTCGACCATATACGTCTGTTGCGCCAACTACTTGTATTTTTTTTTAGGTCAGGCAAATGATGCTGAGATTCCATTTATCAGTCACATACTGTCTTACCAAATCTTGGAAATGAGTTGGTGTATGCTCTCTTTAACTTCACCAATGGCATTAGGCTTTTAGGCTTTTCTAACAATTCCCTCAGCCTCCAACACGGAAATCTGTCTAACCACTTCCTCCTCATGTTTCTGTGGTAACTGGTCTTACCTTCAGTGTAACCATGTACATATTTTCCGGAACCAAGTCTATTTGATGCATAATGCTTTTAGTATTGGTCAACACATTTCTTTCTTGGTATTGCTATTTCGCTTATTTTTGCCTGAGTTCTACCGTTTCCAGTATTAAGTTGGATAAACACTTTATCGAGTTCTTTATATGCTTCTTTCAATTTATTGGTATTTAAAATTGTAATGGTACTACCTGTATCCCACAAACAATATTTATGTTTAATCGATACCTCGCAATATGTTGGCGGTTCCATTAAATGATACATGTTGAATTATAGACATGGCGTTGACTTTATCCACTAACCCATCGAGGGCAGCTGCCATTGATTGGATTTCAATCATATTTCAATATTTTATTTGTTTCAGAATATTATCTGTTTATTTCGTCTTTTTTTTACATGTTTTCATTGTACATATGTACATTGTTACAGGTACCGATTTCACTTTTAAGTTCGACTGCGTCAATTTCAAAATATCAATTTTAATGATAGTAACGCATTTAAATTCGATTAATGATAAAAAAAATTAATTATACTTTATTTTCCATGGCTTTTCATGGATAGAGATTTAAAGCAACTAGAACTAATTGTTAAAGTTGGAAGGAAGGTCAAGTTACACTGCTGAATTGGTACCTGCTGGAGTTCAGGCATTGACCACCGAACGGATGTTAGGCAATTGATTCACTTCCAACAACGCCTTTTGTAACCAGATTGATTGGCTCCTGTGTGGTTTTAAACCAGAAAATTCCACAATCGACCAACTTTCTACACTTCACATATCCTGAAGGAAATCCGATATGTCCAGGTCGATATCCACCATCCGCTTATCGATTTCAAGGCGACCTATGACAGCATTTACAGCGATGAACCATATCTAGTTTTGCCATCCTTCCACACACGTCCATCTATGTGTGCAGGATGACGAAGAGATCACCATCTGCTCTATGTACATATACATGTATATCAAGAATGAATTCAGTGAGACCTTTAATGTCAAAAAAGGATTAAGACAAGGTGATGCGCTGCCATGTGGGTTACTTTTTAAAGACAGTTCGAAACTCATAACCCAACAGCGTGACACATTTTTCAAAAGTATTTGCCATTTCTTGCATATATCAAAGACATTGACATTATTGGCAGAATTCAGAGGGCTGTCACCAGCGTTTATGAGTATAGAGACCGAAGCGGTTAAACTGGGTTAAGCGATAAATGAGAGCAGAATAAAGTAAAAAGGAGCGCCAAAGTCTCCACTAGACTTCCTAAATCAGTAAGTTTGTTTGTAAATAAAAATAATAGATTTTGTTTGTTGATTACCTGTGTTCAAATGTCTATTTATGTAGCTTTTTTCTTCAGCATTTTCCATGGCTTTTCTCAAAACATCTGGCGATAAATTTTCCACCTCTTGTTGGATGTTCTCCTTTAGAACGGCCAAAGTTTGTGGCTTATTCTTATAGACCCGTGTCTTCAACAAATTAAGAACGAAGTCTAGAGAAACTTAGTGCTCTGGAAACGTTTCCAACGTCTTGCTGGAACAATATGTTTTCCAAGCCCAATTCATCGGCAGCAATCTGCGGCAGAAAGAAGTGTCCCGTGTGGAGCTAATTTCTTCAAAACAAGAGGCTAATAACTGCAGTGCTGTTCCAGTTGATGTCACACCACCAGGGAATCGACAACGAAATTTATGTTGATCCAAAACCTCCAACCCATATTGGGACAACGCGGGAGAGTAGGGTCTAGCTTTATGTGGAGCGCAAAATTGGAAAGGGGATTTCAACCAACTTGGGCTGCGCAACTGGAGGCAGCCGAGAAATATGAGCTTTTATTTATAAATACGTGTGTATATTCGCCATCATATAGTGTGCCATCTTGAAAAATATTGCAAACCAAATTTTTTTTGTCGGGGCGGGCATACCCTACTGGAGCACTTAGACTCAAAAACTAGCCCATCGTAATGCCACTTAAAGAACCTTATTTTAATCTATAGCTTTTTCGTCTTTCGTAGAAAGTCAAGAAGGAGCTTCAGTGATGAGAAGCTTACATCATCAGCACTCACCATATCAGCACCGAAATCAGCCACCTGATCCGAGCAAAGGCAGGACAATTACATAGGAAATGTTCCGCCGTGTCGTAGCCTTTTTCACAGGCGTCGCAGATAGGGGTATCACTTAAACCTAGCACACTAAGGTGTTTGGCAAAGGTGTAGTGGCCCATTAGAACGCCAGTAAGTTGTCTACAGTCCTTCCTGCTAAGGGATAGCAAGAAAACCGCTAATTTCCTACAGACGTCAGGGATCATTCGTTTAGTCGAATAAAACCCAGTCGTCGATGGAAGCCTTGACCAATGACGCTGGCAGACCCAACGTGGGTTCAGGTCCTGAGAAAGCTTTTTCTGAACCTTGCCTAGCAAGCTCATAGGAGATCTCATTCCCTGTTATTCCGCTGTGTCCTGGGACCCAGACGAGATTCAATGAGTTCGGCCTTCCGACCGAATTCAAGGAGGTACTACATAGTACTTATGTACATATGCATGTACGTACATGCACACATACATACGTCGATATTACGAATATGCACAAAAATGGCAGCGTATTTAACTCAGTATTCATACACGAGCTGGTACGTTAGTCCCAAAAATAAATGGTCGGTTTTATTCTAAAAGAGTCATTTAACATGAGAAATAAATCCTTAAAACACTTTCAATGGAAATGTTAATTTTGTTATCCTTTGTCTCAGTAAATTTGTGAGGCCTCATTCACACCTAGCGAGGCACAAAACGATTTCATTGCATCAATAATGATTTAACCACAAAGCGGGACGGCATAATGAAAAGCCCCGTTAAGATCATAATGACTCGGTTTAATTCCACCACAATTATACCACCAATGGAGGAAACAGAATAACTTTCAACAAAAATCTTAACGCTGTATGAGGAATCGTATTCAAAATCTCCTGAGACGAAGCGGATGGCAACCATTTCTGACAAATTTTCCAGCAATTGGGCTTGCAAATTTTTATCGTAAAATTTTTATTTTCATTTGTGTTTTACCCAGATTTCCGTTTTTGTATTCGTATTCCTCCTTTCAGTTGGATTTTGGTCTTGCAAATGAATCGTAAACGGACTTTTAATCGCACCATTACATTTTATGCAAGAACGTAAAAATCACCGTCTTGAGTTTTTCCCACTCACTGCCTAATTCAATGCCAACGAAGATGCCAGGATTTGCAGATGCATTACTGCCAAGAAAACTCGCGGCGGATATGTCGGGGCAAAAATAAGGCTCCCTAAATGCCTTAGACATGATGACGACGACGACGACGACGATAACGACAAAGACGATGTGGGCGGCAGGTTGAAGTGCAAACTTTTCGATTAACAAATTGAAGATGCCTGAAGCAGATGCTGTTTGCCATGTTACCTGGAAGTGCAGGAATATGTACGACATGGAATAGTGCCAGAATTCTGTCATTTTTTAAGAACGAAATAAAATTTTCCACTGAGTACTTCTGTGTGAGATCCATTCAAGTGGAAGTTTATTTTATTTGTCACGTAAATAGTTTTCTGTGATATTACTGTGCGAGTATGCAAAATTGGAGGAACGGATGCGATGGTGGGAGAAACTTGAGTCAATTTTCTACTTGAATTCGAAGAGCTTAGTAGTTTGCTGGAAAGTGCGTTTTGAACTTTTTATGCATTTTTTGAGTAGTTGAGTTATTTAAAAGCGGTGGAGGAAGTGTTGAGCATACATAGATACATGTGTATGCATCTACATCTTTGGAGGTCAGAGCCACATGAAGTCACTTTTGAAATTGGTGAGAGTACAAGCATTTTGCATGGCATGTAGATATATGTAAGCATGTGGACCTTCAGCAATCACAGTCGATTTGCTTTTACGACCAAAAGGTTTGCCCTATACAAACTGTTAGTACTCCTATTCTTCCTTTTTAATTACCTTTATGGTAAACAAGAGCAAAAAAATTACAAAGTGGCATAAAAGAGGTCACTCGACTTTCGAAATCAGTAACTTTATTTTGGGAATAAAAAAAATTGGTTCTGTTTGCTCATTATGTTTATTTAGACGTTATTTATAGGTCACCTGTGATCTCCTTTATCGGCTTAGCGAAACTATCAGACCTCAAGAACTCATTTTATACTGCTGGTTGTATCTTAAGTCAAGAGTTCGACCAAACTGACAATTTACGAACTTGCCAATTAAAACTAACTGTAGTTTTCGTCCTTTTTAACTCTCCACCTGAGTGTCTTTTCTCATCTATTACATCCAAAAGAACTTTATCATAACAGAGCATGCCCATGTTGATGTGAATGGACGAGGTTGGTCTGGACGTTTGGTGTTCTGGGCTAGGAAATTAACTTAATCCGCATGCCATGTGTAGAAATAAAGGCTTTGGCAGCCAGAATACAGATGAAACACAGTTTTTCAGTTCTGTAGTCAGGCACGTAATAATCAGTCCTCTGCCATTTCCACCTCCTTTTCCAACAGCAACGTCCGAAGAAATCTATGCTCGAATAGAAAAATAGTTGGAGAAATGTAGCAATCCTTGCACTTGGAAGGTCACCTATCCTTGAAAGTTTAGAGTGTGTATTTTGGTTTTAACACAGTTAACAATCGTAACTTTCTGCTGTAACAGCAATGTGAACCTTTAGAATCCTGTAACGACAGCGCATGATGGATGATATGATGTGATGTGATATCGTCTAGGTATTGTTCATTTAACTACATATGACTCATCCATTCGGCCAAGGATGCTAAAGTTTGTTAATCTGGCTGCTCATCTTTGGTCTTTTTTTTTACCATTGGTCAAGCTCATGTTACTTCTTAGCATTAGGATTTCATCGGTTTATGCAGCAAACTGTACTTGATAGTATCACAAAACAAATGCATAAGAAAGAACGTGTTCTATAAGCAGCTGCAAATTTGAAATCCCGTTGCCATGGGCGTCTTAGTTACGGCATTTTACGTCCAAATAGATAATTTCTTTATCGAAGGTTGAGCCTTTTGATAGGATATGAGGCCTTTCATCTTCTTCGTGTCTTACATTTCTGTTACCCGAAGACTATGTATTGACATTGGTTCCTGTGATTGGACTAGATCCTTGAGTATAACGAAAATTGTTCGCCGCTGATTCCAATACAATGAATACAATGAATCTGGTTATTCTGAGATGCCAAAAGTGTTCCCAATTTTTGATGTGAATAAGAAAGTTCTTGAACTAAACCGAATATGTTTCTTTGAAGGAGTGAACGCACCTTGGTGAATTCGTATCTCGAAATATAATTACCTGCCTGGCATATGTATCTGTAATCCAAATTGATCTTTTTTGTTGATCAATACTTGGTGATTGCACGGACCCACTATAATTCCCTTACTTTGCTTTAAGGACGCCTAAAACTTAACACTTCTGATCAACACCTTTAAGTTCAACGCACTTCGATATCTTTCAATAAATTTGTGAAGCGGCTACCCAAACGATTCGATTTTGCATGGTTAAATGGACAAAGTCCAATTGGCAGTGCATGTTGATGACAAAGGTACAAGGTGGCGCAAAATTAATCATTCTATCGGAAGATGTTATAATTTCTGCAAATGGCGTGGTACGTCAATCATATTTCACATTTGTGAACTAGACAGCTGCAGTATACAAACAGACAAAACAAGGAGCGCTATACTCCGCAAGAGCGTGGAATAATTGTGTCGATTTTTTTGACCAACAATCGGTCGGTGGTGTTAGCGCAGCGTGAATTTCGACGTCGATTTCCTAATCGTGTCGCGCCAAATGGGCAAACGTTTAGCTACTCGACTCTAACAGACTGGAAGCACAGGAGACCATGCAGTGCGTGGCCGCCACCGGACTGGTCGTTCGGCCGAGAATATCGCGGCTGTGGCTGCCGATGTCGCTGAGAACGAAGAAACATCAACCAGACGACGGGCCACGCAATTGGGCATCACCAGACGGACCCTACAGCGAATTTTAGTGAAAGACTTACACATGTTCCCGTACAAAGTGCAAACAGTGCTGCCCCCCTTGCAAAACCCCTGCTTAGGGTCACTGTTGGATTCGGAGTAGGTGCGAGGTAGGGTATAGGCAAAGTATCTTTTGGATTTAGCTCACGGCGCCTGATAGAATTGAATGATTGCTTAGTTGGCTGCAAAAAGTGGAAAAGAGATGCGTTGTTTATAATTTTACTCTGTCTTTCATTAAATGTAGCTGCGGGCATTAATATTTACTAGCGTGACCAAGACTCAACACTTCAATGATTAATTCTATACATTTACCATTTTCCTTACTTCAAGTGCCAAATATCAAGGCGATCTTACATATGTATATATATACATTTGTAGGTATGTATATTGCGTTGGGAATCAACAGAGGGCTTGATTTTTATGACTTTAATTCTTAAGTTGCGCATCAGTAGAGCTTACGCATATATACGTTTTTAAATTTATTGCTTCGTAAATCCGGTAGATTTTCAATCTATCATTTGTCATTCATTGCAATATTACGAAAACATGTCCTCCAATTTCCTACTTAAATATTAACCTTTACCCTTTCAATGGAACGAATAACAATTGAATTCTACGTCTTATATTATTTTCAATTGAATCGTTTTGTGTTTCTAAATCCCTCCTTCCTATAGATATTTCCCGGATTTGAAGAAAATGAAAGAAAAGCCATTGCAAATCCCAACTCGCCACACAAGCGCGCAAAATTTTTAAATTGAATCGTAAAAAAATCCTTTCTGAAAAATTGAATATAAGAAATCTAAGCCGCGAAATCTATAAAAGAAATAAAAAAAAATATTCTAAGAAGGAATTCAACTCCCATAAGATAAATACCTATTGTTCTTATCTAGATTGTGACATTGCCTGTCTAGATATTAATCATTTAGTCCTTTCGAGTGAAATGCTTCGGAATAAGCAAACTTCCTCAATTCACAGAAAAACTTGTGCTATGATACTATTTTTCCTAAATCGATAGTATCACAATACAGGTAGGGGCTTGATAAATACCTGGAATGTGATAAAATTTAAAGTACTTAACAAGATGAAAACTTTAAGATAGAAAAAGTCTGCTTGTGGCTTTGGATTAAACATGCCCCAGCAAATTACACCACGTTAATGAAAACACAAGATTAATATAATTTTAACACATCCTTAACCGGGTTTCTAAATTTGAAAATTGTCTTACGAGATATGTAAGTTAGGAGGAGGATGAGAAGGAGAAGCCAATATTTTATGTATATGTTTGAATTATAATTTTATCACACCTAATGTGATAAAATAGCAAAACATTCAGAAATATTACAATCTAGCTATTCTTACTCAACCCATCATCTTTCTACTTCGCTGTAAAAGTAGACGCGGTACTCTATACGTAATATTTGATTAAAATGCAAAGATATGATGTTATTGGAATACTTCTTCTAACCAGCCACATACACTGTTCAATTCAGTTGTAAACTGAATTGTCAATTGGGTTGAAGTTCGGGCACACACTAAAGCTTTGTTCAATGAGGCTGTCCAGCTCAGTCCAAAGCATGTAAATTACAAGTTTTCGTGTTCAATGAGGAAAAATTCTGTCCAGCTCTTGTTTGCTTTTTGTTCAATGACACTGCCTGGACTCAGCCCTGAGCAGAATTTCTGCACGTACTTTTGAGGTAGAACAGATTTGTGAGAAACGTCAAAATCAGCTGTGATTGCAAATTAATTGTTTTGTCCTCGAAGTGAAAAGTTGTTTGTAGATTAGTTATTTTGCTTAAAATGGAAGAAATCGAAATAAATATGTACAATTTGATAAAGGGCAAAATCGATTGTTGTCAAATGCTCCTCCAATACACGCCATAATTTGGAAAACAGTAAGTAGGAAAGGTACATGATTAATGTTCATAAAATTAATTTTAAAGCTAATTTTCATTTCCTATAGATGCAGAATTTTGCAAGTAAGTATTTGAGCAATCTTTCAGCGGTGCATTGGAAAATGAAGATTTCGTGCACCCGAAATTTGGGAAAAATGTTGAGGTGAAGACAAAGCAGAGGCTATGGGAGTTGATTTTCAAAAAAATTAACCAGCATGGATCCTCCTACACTTCCTAACAGATTGAAGGGAAGTGGAAAAACTTGGAAAGGGCCTTCAAAAACAAAATGCTCCACAACAAAAAAACTGGCAACGATAGGGCCACATGCCCATATGAAAAGTAGGTTTTTTCTGTATTAACGTAAAGTTTTTTCATAAACCTATTTATATATTGAAGTGAGCTCTCGGACATCATGCTAGACCCAACGTTAATTGTTCCTACCTATCGGTTAGGAAGTACAACTGGAAGTGGGAAAACCAGGGGAACAATTCTGGAGGATGCGGGAATTAGCTGCTTTAGAGGTAGTTTTAAAAGAAAACATAAAGTGTTACTTCCTCATATTTGTTTACTTAGAAGCATTGCCAACTGCATGCAGTGGAAGCGAGACTGCTGCAGTAGAAGAAGACTCTACTCTGGTTCCTAAGAGGCCAAAAAAGAACAGCACAGTGGCAGCAGAACTGCGGATGTGGAGGGAGGAATTCGCTGAAGACAGAAAGTTTAAACTTGAGTACAGCAAGGCCAAACTGGAGGCATATAAAGAGCGGACTCTCGAAATGAAAAAGCAAAGAGAGCAAAAGCAAGATATATTAACAAAATTTTTAAATAATAAAAACACATCAAATTATTTCATTCCTTTTAATTTTTTTACTGTATTTACTGTTCCCTATTGAAATGCAAGAAAACTTCTTCTCATAGCCTATTTCGGAGGCTAAATCCTTTCTCCTGGTCGACTGCAGTTCATCATCATTGCATAGATTATGCAAAACAATGCAAGCGCGTATGAAATGGCAGAGTTTCATAATTCATTTTAGTTTGCAATAATAAAGCTGTCGAAATCGTTGTTTTAAAAGGCCAAATGAATGCTCTATCACAATTCTGCCAGAACTGAGTTTCCGGTTGGAAAATGTTTGGCTTGATGACAAGTGCCCATTGTCCCGATATGGCGTTATTAAATATTGCGAGCAATGATACGCAGAATCTCCTAAAACAAAAAAGCTTCCGCATAGATTGGGCAACTGAGAATATACATATGTACATCGGAATTCTCGTAAATTCTGTTATCGTATACGGATACAAACGTTTGTAAACGTTTGTTTGATTTATACGAAAATGAGTTATAAACTCCTTTTCAGTATAGGAGGGAACTACTTCTTCCAAAAATTGTACGATACAGTTCCTTTTATCTTTCCCTACAAAAAATGGTATTATATTCAACACTTCGTCGTCGCTGGATTCCAAACTATCACTTGAAAAAATATTATCATTTTCTGAATCCATCGCCTCTAATACCATTTGTTCCAACAAATTAAGTTCCATTATTTTATTGTTATTATTTCACGATTTATTCTAAACTTGTAAACTCAAATAATTATCCAGCAATCGAAAATGAAGTTGTCATTTTTGACAACTACATATGGCTGTATTTTTCTGTTTTACCTTTGATTTGACATTTTTCACAAATTCGTGCTGCTCTGCCTTGCCTTTTTTCTCATTGAACAAAGCTTTAATAAACTGAATTGGAAGACTTTGCTCCAACTGTCAAAAGTATACTTAAGTTGTTTTCTGCATTAGTGTTGCAATGCCAGCATCCGGCTCAATCCATTTGTATTTATCAAGGATTAACTCTCATTATTTATTTATTTATTTTTTTTTTCATTACATTTGGAGAATCTGGACTCAATTTCCCATATCGCTGGGTTGTCTTGCATCAATTGAAAAATCTCTTTCCAAACGTTCGTATTCAAATTTAAAGTAGTCTTTTTTTTTCTATTTATTTTCCTAACACCCAAGTCAATTACAATCACTCACTACAACAGCTCAAACACGAATGGCACTTCATTTGACAGCAAATCAACCAACTCGGCCACATACGGTTCAACTCAGTTGAAAGGCTTTGGATTCAACTTTGGAAAATCAAAATCTTTTGAAAAGTATGCGTGTAAGTCGCATTTATAGACCTGATTCTTGGATTGTGTTAATATCAATACCCTTGCCCTATAGATTCTGATACTTAATTTATAAAGCAAGATTTCATTCCCAAGGCAGTAACTTTGTTTGTAAATAAGAAGGATTGGTTCAGTTTGTTGATTTTGTTTATATAGACGTTAATTTTTTTTTATTTAGTCGCGAAGATAATATCGGTCAAGTGGCCGCAGTCCTGCGTTGATGTATTGTCGGGTTCTTTCCACAGCATTTTCCCTGAATTTAATAAATAAATAAATAATAAATTAGTAATAATTATATTAACAAACGAGAAAGTAAACATATATAGACATATAAATATGATGAAAATTAAATGAATAAAAGCAAAAATAAATTAACAGATAAATAAGTTAACAAAAAACAAATACTTAATAAACTAAATAAATTGAAAAATAAATAAATAGTATATAAATAAAAAAGTAAATAAATAAATAAATAAATAATTAAATAAATAAATAAATAAATAAAACATGTGGAATATCAATATAAATCCAGCCTGTGGTAAATGACATTTAATTCATTAACTAAAGGGTTATTAGGTAGGTCACATCTAACCAGAAATGTGTCGATAAGCTTTTGTATTCTATCGGAGATCAATTCAACATTAGCTCTGCTATGCAAGTCGACAGTGGAATGATGCGAGGGGAGATTTAGCATCATTTTTAAGAGTTTATTTTGTTGTATTTGTAATTTCTTAACATGACACTTAGCGCATTTACCCCACACTTGGCAACCGTAAAGTAAAAGTGCTTGAAATATAACTTTGTGTATGATTATTTTATTTTGATCTGATAATAGAGACTTTCTGTTTATAAAAGGATATAGCATCTTAGTGGCAATATTTATTTTGTGTAATGTTCTCCTTATGTGTTCTTGGAAGGTTAACTTCTTGTCCAGATGTTCTCCATTAGGGCCACCAAGATCTGCGGCTTATAAGCAAGTTTAAATGGTCAAATCGGGCGGTCTTGTGGGTCAATACAAACAAGAGATAAAGCGGCCAGGAGACGCTTGCCGCAGAATGTCCTGTGTGCTGTGTATGCGATTCCACCGTCTTGCTGGAACCACATGTTCTCCAAACCCAATTCACCGGCACCAATTTGCTGCAGTAAGAAGTCATTGATAATGATTATGTAGCGCTCAACAGTGTTGGCGATGGTTTCCTTGAAAAAACATGGGCCAATCACCTTTCCTCCATAGACACCGCACCAAACAGTGACTTTGAGTGGTTGGAATGACTCTTCGAAGAGACTGTCTATTGATGCCTGTCTGATTGATGTTTGAGGGTTCTCTTGGACATCTACAGCCAAAAAAATAAGAAGAAAAGTCAAATACTTGGTGCAACGAACCGTGTGGTCCAGGGCCTAACGCCTCGCGACCATTCGTGTCGTGCGTAATATATTTTTCTCACAAATGGAAGGAACCTACCGTTTAGAGCCATATCCGAAAGGCAAATTGAGAAGCTTTCTCTTAGCTGTTTGTCAGATACTCTTGGACGTTTGTCAGACATTCGCGAAAAGTGAGACCGTGAAAAAGCTTGTTGGTGTTTACCGGGAATCAAACGTCGAACCTCCCGGTCAGCGATGCAACGCACTAACCACTTGAGCTACGGCGCCCATCTGCAGCCATACTAGCAATATTCTCGATCGAACGCCTGTTTCGGGACCTGCCACGTCTGCTATTGTCCCGTATGGAGCTAATCTCCTCCATACATAAGTACACTTGTGCTGTTTTTCCTTGTTGCCACAGATTTATACTCATCATTAAAGACTGATGCCTCATTCTATGTAAGATTCTGAAAAATGAAACCTATGCCCACGTTCAGAAGAGAGGCGAAACAGAGAAATAGAATAAACAAATCTCTTTCAAATGTCATTACCCAAGATGTTATATCCTGTTTTTGTACAAGAAACTGTTCTTTCTCTTTGACCCGATACTACTCGTATTTATTTGAAATAATTGCCTCATGCTGTTATGATGTTTCTGTTACTCTTTTATATCCCTTTCTGCTTTATGTTAAATAAAACTTTCGATTGCTGTTTATTTTTAGACTTATAAACTCTCGTAAAGTAAACAACTGTGTTTTTATTTTATTTGTCTTGGAAATCCTATCGCTTATAATTTTCCGACGCAGATAATTTTTTTTCAAATTATTTTCTACCCCTTCGGGTAGGGGTCAGAATATACCCGAGGTAGGCATGCCTGTCGTAAGAGGCGACTAAAATCCAACTTCAGTATACCGAGTATAGCGTATACAAAAAATGCAATGAAGAAAACGAAAAGATATAATACCCCAGGTGGCAGTCCAGGTTCACTGGAAAATCCACCCTCTTCGGAGGTCGGCTCTACGGATTCTGGGGAGAGCCATTTATTGCAATCCTTTGACCCCTTTACGAAAAGTTCAAGGGTATCTCGATCGCCACCATCAAGATCGAATGTATCCGGGAAAAGAAGCCCGCCGGAAGCGTCAATTCGCGAGAAACGGGACTTAGTGAAGCACAAAAGCTTTGAGGAGGAAAATAACGAACTCCGCATAAAGCTTAACAAAATGGAGCGACTCTATCAAGAACTTAGGAAAGAGATAGACCAACTCCGAGAAGAAAATAAGGCTTTAAAAAACTCTCATGGGCTAAAAGAACGAGAAAGTAGCCCACCCCACTCAGCAAGTCGAGAATATCACACGGACGAAGATGAGCTAGCGCGAGAAACAAATTGGATCTCGAAGAAGAGACCTAGCAAGAAACGAAGAGCTGGTTCTTCGCCCGAAGTCGAGCCAGAAAAAGAAGACAAGCACAAGGGGTCACAAGCGAAACAAATGAAAGCAAAAGTACGTCCTCCGCCACCAATAAACGTCGTTGGATTTACAAATTTTAGCAAACTACACTGCCTTCTAAAAGAGACGTTGGTATCGTCATTTAGATTAACGCCACTGCGCAACGACGTATGGAAAATTAACGTCGATGACCCTGACGGTTACCGAGCATTATCTCAGAAATTAAATACCGAGAAGATCCAATGGTACACTTACGAGAATAAGTTAGAAAGACCACTGCGTGTCGTAGCAAGAGGACTTCACCCCTCTTTGACTAAGGAAGATATTATAAATGATCTTCAAGCTAAAGGTTTGAAAATTCTTGATGCCGTAAATATTATCAAGAAGGAGAAACAGCGAACTGAAGGAGATCAGGAAATTTTGGTTAAGCGTGGGCTTCCATTGTTTATGCTCACCTTCGACAAAAATGAAAATATGGAAGATATTTACAATATAAAAACTATTCAAAATATCGTTATCAAAATCGAACCTTTACGTAAGAGCACAAGATCGATCCCACAGTGCAAACGTTGTCAAGGTTTCAATCATACGCAGACTTACTGTCAAAAAGAACCGCGTTGCGTAAAATGCGCCGGTAAACATATGTCAGAAGAATGCAAGTTAGATAAGCATGCTCCAGCGACTTGCATAAACTGCAAAGGAAAGCATCCAGCGAATTATAGAGGCTGCGATGTAGCCAAAGAGCTCCAAAAAAGGCGTGATGCGGTTAAAAAAAACCTCACGTCCGAAAACGAAACCAAATGACAAACCTAAAGCTAATACGGAAAAACTAACGAAAGCAAGACAACCAGTCAAGGAAAGGACGAAAGTTGGACAAGACAAAGCCCCAAAGAAAAAACCACCATCTGTTGGCGTGCAAACATACGCGCAAGTTGCCTCGCAAGAAAATAAACAAGGCGGCATTACTCCAGATCCAATCTCACAAGTTTTCTCTATCATTCTCGAGAAACTTGAAGAGCAAACTAAAACAAACAAGCTTATATTTGAAAAATTGAGCAATCTAGAGCTTAAAACTCGCAAAACAAGAAAAAAATCTATAAATATGAAACAGTTGCTTAAAATATTAACATGGAATGCTAACGGCCTTTTGGAAAAGATCGACGAACTAGAAGTGTTCTTGCCATTTATTGTCCTCCGCGATGCAAACTAGAGAAGAACGATTTTATAAATCTTTTCAACTCACTTGGACCGAAATTTATTGTTGGTGGTGATTTTAATTCAAAACACACTTTTTGGGGTTCAAGATGCACTTCAACGAAAGGCAGACTACTTTACGAAACCGGCATGCAATTTAACGTTGACTTCCTTTCGACAGGGAAACCAACATATTGGCCTTCCGACAGAGCAAAAACGCCTGATCTCGTAGACTTCTTCGTCGCAAAAGGAGTACCTAAAAACTTTACAGAGGTCGAGGAAAGCTTTGATCTCTCCTCAGATCACTCACCAGTCATTTTGTCAATAAGCGAGCGTCTAATAAAAAAAGAACGGGCGCCAAGATTAATTAACAACAAAACTGACTGGGACGGCTTTAAGAAATATTGTAAAGAAAACATTGATCTGAACGTGTCACTTAAAACACCGTATGAATTAGAAGACGAAGTCGGCAGATTTATTGAAGTCATACAGAACGCAGCGTGGAACAATACTCCCTTTAGGAGGAAAGAAGTCGTACACAGCGAAGGTAAATATCCACCGGAAATAAAAGAATTGATAATAACAAAGAGGAGAGCACGCAAAAGATGGCAACAATCCCGAGCTCCCCAGCATAAAACTATCTTAAATCATTTATGTAATGAACTCAAGAAAGCAATAAGAGATTTCAAAAATCGAGAGATTTCTACATTTCTTGAAGGTTTGACTGCCGAAAAAAATTCAAACTATTCGCTGTGGAAAGCCGTGAAAGGTATTAAAAAACCCCAAATGCAATCGCTACCAATAAGAAAAAGCAATGGCGAATGGGCAAAAGGAGACAAGGAAAAGCGGACTTATTCGCGAAGCACCTAGAAGAAACGTTTAAGCCATTTGACGGAGAGGCGCTTATAGAAGACCTTGGTGGTACTATCACGACACCTGACAACTTTAAAATAAAGAGTGTGTCGCTGGTCGAACTTTGCCAGGTAATACAAAATCTTAAAAATAACAAGGCCCCTGGATATGACTTAATAACCGGACAGATCCTCAAGGAATTGCCAAAGAAAGCTCTGATCAAGCTCCTGCATATTATAAATGCCGCTCTAAGATTATTATACGTTCCAAGGCAATGGAAAGTCGCTGAGGTTATAATGGTTCCAAAACCGGGAAAGTCTCCAAATGACAAAAAATCGTACAGACCGATATCACTGCTTCCGATAATATCTAAGGTATTTGAAAAGCTTTTGTTAAAACGCTTGCAATCGGTCATTGAGGAAAGACGACTGATTCCTGATCATCAATTTGGCTTCAGAACTAAGCATTCGACAATTGACCAGGTCTACAGATTAACTAATGAAATAGAGAAAACCCTTGAGGAGAGAAAGATATGTTCTAGCGCCTTTCTTGACGTATCTCAAGCCTTCGACAAGGTATGGCATGAAGGGTTGAAGCTTAAGCTGAGGCAGGTTCTTCCGAAACAATTATACAAGATTTTAGAATCCTACCTTGCTAATAGACTTTTCCGTGTAAAACACGGAGGTGAATACTCTGAATTTAAGGACATCGCTGCCGGAGTACCGCAAGGAAGTGTTCTTGGTCCGGTATTGTTCTTACTCTACACTCGAGATATACCCCAAGAAGAAGGTACTGTTGTAGCCACGTTCGCGGACGATACGGCTATACTTGCAACAGATAAATCAATCGAGTCAGCAACTGAAAAGCTTCAACGAGCTTTGGACAAAATTTGCGAGTGGACAAAGATTTGGCGCATTGCTCTCAACGAAACCAAATCAATCCATGTTAATTTTACTAACAAAAAAATTAATAACCTACCCATTTTCATTAACTCGGTACAAATACCGTATGCAAACGAGGCTAAGTATCTAGGAATGACACCAGACGCGAAACTCAAATGGAAGTCGCACGTTAAGAAGAATCGCGACGAGCTGGAAAATAGATTTAGAGAAATGTATTGGCTACTTGGAAGACATTCCAAGTTAAGCATATATAACAAACTGCTTTTATACAAGCAAGTGCTTAAACCTGTATGGACGTATGGTGTACAACTTTGGGGTTGTACTAAACGAAGCAATAGAGATATTTTACAATCTTTTCAAAACAAAGTGCTAAGAATAATCGTAAATGCTCCGTGGTATATCAGGAACAATGATATCCACCGAGACTTAGGAGTAGCTACCGTCGATGACGAAATAACGAACTTTGCTCACAAACTCCGTATTCGTCTTCATGGACATTGTAATGACGCCATACTCCAAATTTTGGACGAGACAAACCTTGTGCGCCGACTACAAAGAACGAAACCGTTCGATTTAGCGCAATAGGGATAGCCGTATGTAATGACGGAAACAGCGGGTGTTTTTATTGAAAAGCTGCCTGCCCAACGCGAATATTTCTGAAACGCAAACTACTTGATAAGGGAACTTAGTTGTAGTCAATCAATAGAAGGGAGGTGTTGTTTAGTGAGTAAGAATCTCACACTACTATGAGCACCGGGCTCATAGTGTCTTTTGAAGATTTTTCACCTACCCACGAAGAAAAAAAAAAAAAAAAAATTTTTTGAAGCAGAAACTTAAAGAGTTGCAGATAGAAGATGCAGACCCCAGTCAAAAGCTTCACACAATTTCAAAGACATGGAAGACGGAGATGTTAACTTTCCGATTGACTTTTAGGTAGAACATTTCGACAGGTGTGCTAAAAGTCTGTGTTTGGATGTTCGCACAGATTTGGAAGAGAATCCTTATTGGCACCAAAAGTTTGTTTGTCAGATCTTTGAAATTACGAAATCGAATGGAACTGAGAGACGCACTCGTGGGTGAGTTCAAACCTTTGGTGATAAGGCGGATATATTCAGAGAAAAAGAGAAGTAATGACACCGTACAGTAGTACGTATGTTATTGCTCGAAAACCCGTCCCATAATTCCATTGAAGAAAAAGATGTTAGTCAATTTATCATCGAACAATTTTCGTCACCGAAGTCATTAAGAGCATACTACACATTGCCAAGAACATTGAGCAGCTAAAGCAAACGTTAAAAATTTTTGTAAATAAAAAGAAATTATAAATGTGTACAATTGTAAATTATAAATGTGCAAAAAAAAGGTTAAAACGGAAAGAAGGATATCCACTGGACAGACACTTCGCAACAGGTACATAGGTGGAAAAAAAATATAAGGACTGCAGTGAAAAAATAATAATAAAGAGCAACCGCTGCGATAGCGGCCCTGCGTTCTTCGTCGCCAATGTACTTCTCCACCACCTATAAAAAGTCACCACGACCACAAGAGAAGTTGCTCCACCACCAGAGGGTACTCCGCCGACATCGATTCAGGTGCAACAGAACACCGGTGCATCTCCCGACAACAGGGTATATCAACTCACAACCGATACCCTGCAACGGTGCTCGTCATCATCATCGGTAAGGTGTAATAACGATTAGGGAATATGTTGGATTATTTATAAGGCAGTTAAGGTTTATGTTAGAGCCTAGTTAAAGTCTTAGGGCAGTTTAGGTGTAGTTTAGGTTAGTTGCGTTAAATTTTGGATTCTTCTGCTTTGGTTTCACCTTTGATCATATTTCCTTGAAAGTTTTCTCTTCCTCCTCTCTTCTTTACCTTTTTTTATCCGCCTGCAGTCAATGTAGAACAGCTTCCTTCTTTCTTTTGTTTTGTTCTTATACATGGCACGAGACTTTGTGTGTTGTGCAAGTGAAGATTGGGGGGAGGGGTGACAAGAACCACCCCGTCCGACGAGCTAATCTGTGCAACCACAAGCGTGTCGCCGCGCCGTCTTCCTCACTTGCACCGACGTTGCATCCGTGGCTCAATCCTAGCTATAACACTTTGCGTTTGTGATTTAAGTACTTCTAGTGTAATTACAACAAAATAGGTAGGTAACCAATTTATCAAAAAATGTTGCTGATGATTCGAACTCTATACACCTGCCTTCCCTGTAGTTTTTAACCATCAGCAAGACATCTTTGGTATCGGACATGTAAGTAACCGATATTCTCCTTCTTATGCAAGTTAGACAAGGTGCAAGCCCCGGTGAACTCACTTAATAAAATTGAGCTTTTATTATAGAACGGAATCAGGTAGACCATGATCTTGGAAGATTACTTGTTCCAAATAGCTACAGAAAAATATGATTGTTTGCGATGTGACAAGCCCTATACATCACCATCATTCTCAAAACATAGCTGCTATGAACCTGGGGGCTGTGATTCGAAGATCTTCTTGGCTGGAGCGTTGTTGTCCATTCGTTCGATGTGGGCGAGCTAATATAGTCCACATATCTTTGCTTTTTGAACTACATCCACATCCCAGTACAGCTCATAGAGTTCGCGGTTGTATCTTCTCCTCCATTCGCCCTCCTCGCATATGGGGCCTAATATTCGACGAAGTATTTTTCGCTCCAAAGTGCCCAATATTGACTCTGCTTTCTTACTTATCGTTCTGCACTCTGCGACATATAGCAGAACTAGTAAGATGAGCGTTCTATAGAGCATTAGTTTGATCCGTCGAGTTAGGAGCTTTGAACCCAGTTGTTTTGCCAAACTATCATCTCTATAGGTTCCAGTCCAAATTTGGAGTTCTGAAACTCTAAATATGATCGTTGAAAGATCATTGCATCCAAAATTTGTCGCACCGGTGACAGTCTGGTGCGCGCTAAGGCTTTCGCTTTATTCAACAAAAACTTCTCCGGCCGTTTAATTGCAATTCTTGGCGACGTCAATTGACCGCCAAGATCTTCTAGTCTTACCACGTTGGATCTCTTTTTGGGAGACTATAAGATGGTGTTTATACAGATAATGCCGTACTTTGGAGCACTTTAAACCGAACATCCGTGAAGTAATGACCGCAATACGGGCAATACCGAAAAGGCATCGAAAATTACCTCACAAGATCTTAAATATTGCAAAAACTTCCGCGACCGCCATTTAACCAATGTTATATATATAATCAGAGTTGCCGTTTTAAAACTGTCCTTCCAGTCAAAGAATTGTAAACACAAATTCATCTAAAAATCCAAAAACGAATATTTTATTGGAAATAAAAATAAATGTATTCTATACATTTTATATGCATATTATAAAAAAAAAATAACAATAATACGCATAGCGTTTAAAAATTCATTCTAAAGCGACCCCTAGGCGATCAATATTATTGTGGTATTGGACAATATTATTGTTTGTCTGTAGATGATATTTCAGATTGTGCAATATATTGTGTAAAATCAAAATGGGTCTGCTAATATTGCACAATATTTGTTCAATTATTTTTCAAGTGTCGTGTAAAAACAAAAGAGGATAACAGAAAATTTGTTTTGGAATGCATCGAGTGTCGTGTAAAAACAATAGAGGATAACAGAAAATTAGTTTTGAAGTGCATCGAAGTGTATGAAACTCTGCCGGCTTTGTGGAATGTAAGTAGCATAGAGTACAGTAACACGAATATAAAAAAAATAACAAAATAAAAAAATACTCTCCAATAAAATACAGAGAAAGATATCCCAAAGCTGATAAACAGTAGTTGATTCAAAACTCAATTCTTTGCACACTAATTTCAGAAACGAATCGAAAAGAATTTCTGACTGAAAATCATTGGGTTCACACTCACTACCAGTGAATTTAATAAAATTTCATGATTAGACACATTTCTTTTTTTGTACCACTTTTTCATCCATCTGTGAATAGTGTGCAATATTGATCGGCCGCTTCATAGTACTTTGGAAAAAAATCAAAAAATGTCAAAAATTGTTTCCAAGTTTAAAGCAAAAATCGTAAATTCGCGGCAAAAGTTATTCTTCTGCTTTTGTTTTGGTATGGTTACTTTGAATTTAAAAAAAAAAAATTACTGGGTGCGTGGTAACCACGCGCGATAGAAGTGAAACTTTTCTAGGCTTTAACTGTGAAAAAATATTTGTTGTTTTAATCTATCAATATGCGACTTTTCTTTAATTTCGTCTGCCGAAATTCAAGGTGAAGGAGTAAAAGGAGAAATGATTGTAGGACGCTCATGTTAATGAACAAACCCTCAAACTTATAAATACGAACTTCGACCATTTCAATAATCCACGAAAATCTCATTGATTCTTGAAGAACACTCACCTTAACCTCTCTAATCTCCTAATCAATTTTCGAATACGATAATCACTAACGAACAATAATTAATGCACTAGATAAATTACGCAAGACTAACTGACACTTGATAAATCGTAGGTTATAACTTGGCGACGGCTCATGCATACGCGTCACGCCAAATCGCAATTCTCTATTTACTCACGAGGAAGCGCGTCAGACGCAGAATGTACAGTGACGCAGTGATCGGAGTAAGAGCGGGGTGCGTGTAAGTACAGCCGTACTCGAGTTCCTCCACTCCGCAACGCTCCCCTACTCTCGCGACTCCCCTCACACCGTTCTGTTTTTTCGTGATGCTCGCGCGCTCTAAAATCCGACTCGCCCTACCGGGCCAAAAAAAGTTTCACTTCAATTCTCTTTCGCTCATTAGCGAGTTTTCGTTAAATTTCTTTTGTGTTTTCTTGCTAATGGTTATGGTGACACCTAGTTGTAAATAGGTATACTAGTTGGTTTGTGTTTTTGCAGTAAAAAAAAGTTTCACTTCCGTTCTGTTTTTTCGTGATGCTCGCGCGCTCTAAAATCCAAAAAAAGGCCAAAAAAAGTTCCACTTCAAAAGTACTGATTGTAAAAAAATACTGCGACTACTTTCAAAAGTAGTCAAAAAAAATTATATCCAGCTAATAAACCAGCCGGCTGGATTTTAAAAATGTTCCAGCTAAATTCATCTCAATCCAGTCAAATCTGACTGGAAAGCATTCAAAACAGCAACAGTGCATATAACATACATAATGTTAAAGTTAATTTTAAGTTAAAATTAAAATTAAAATTCATTAAAATTTTCAATATTTTTTATTTTGTTTAAATAAAAATCCACAATTGAGTTGGAAATCAATTAAAAGCACAAAGTGAATAACCCTTTACATTGAGTGGTGTCTTTGGTTTTGAACAGAACTGTATCTGGAAACTATTGAAGTAGCATTAAGCCCTTGCCGCCCGCAATTCATTCAAACTATTATTTTTTGATTATTAAATAAACCCCTCTTCAACTATAATTTCTTTAGTGTGCATCCATACACCTACAAGCATACATACATATGTATGTATGTATTTAAAATTGAATTCAATATGAACGTCTACCCCAACATCCTACGTCCAAAGGCTAAAAAATACCTATTCTTGCAAATCAAAAATATATAGAAAAAATAATAATAAAAAACATGGAGCAAAACAGAAATTCAATATCGGAAGTCTGCTCCATTACTCATCGGCGAACGGAACGACCGATGCACCAGATTGAATTCGAATGCTAGTATCCCACATGTAGATTCTTTGAACGTATTTCCATTTGGTGTTTCCTTGTGGATGAGCGAACGTCGAATCGGTTAAAAAAAATCCACATGCACAAAAGAATAATTCAAACACGACGCTACATGTGATATGAGACCCTTAAATCATATACAAATACATGTACGAGTATATTCATTCGTGGAACCGGAAATATGTCCTACTCATAGTTCCAGTTCGACATGTTTTCCAGCTGTACGATCGACTCAGAAAATATATGTGTTGTACATACTCGTACACTCTTAACCCGCATTTGAATATTTTTAGCCACGTTTAAGTAAGCACAGATAAAAAAAAAATCCAGCGTTCTCTTGTGTAACCTGTGCTGGGAATTTAATATTTGCATGAACATTTTCTTTTCTTTCAACTCCTTAAAGTGTACAAAAAAAAAAGGAATGAATGGAGAAAGCTCTTTGCTTTCAACCCTTGCGATATTTTTACCAGATTGCGTCTTCTTTCTCCCTTTCTTTGGATATCATTTCATGGGATGATAACAGGACTTAGATTTCTTGCACAGGTGGAGACTAGTGACAGTCATGCCCACCGTCATTTAATACTTGTGGTAGCCGGCAAGGTGTGTACGAATTATTATGGTCACACAGCCAACCTTTAACACAATGTGTCCTACCGCCCATCCTGTGTGTCCTTTTATCCTTGCATTTAATGTGAAAACTTTTTCACTTGATCATTCGATTTTGAATTATGTATGAAAGAAGGAATCCTTACGATGGTTGGTTATTTTAGTGTGTAAATATATGTATGTATGTATGTCCATGTGGTGCGGTTTATGTGGTCCATTGGCACCTGTCACAGGAGTTGTATCTTTCATTCTCTCTGTCGCTGCGGTCTTCCATAAGATAAGTTATGGGAGCGCTTTAAGTAGGATCTTCTCGGACGCTCACAATAAAAGTGCAAATGTGAGTGGGTTTGCCCATGAGCAAGGCTGTACGTGGATGATGATGAGTGGGATTTTAATGGACTGCTGAATTGAATTAAATTTCGATGCGCAACACCCTGTTGTCAAACAATGTTCTAATGACAGACATTGTGTTTTATTATACACTTAGGAACTGAGTTAAATTATGGGGATTTGATGGTTATAAGGGGTTTACTAAATTAAATTTAATAGAGCGCATACGTACATGGTTAATGAACCTGATTTGTGTACAGGCTTACTAATTAAATATGTATGTTTAATTAAATATGACGGTATTTGGTTAACTACGTACAATATTTTATAAAATAAGAGTATTAAAGTTTTTATGGACATAAGCATTTTGATAACATATGATTAGAACTTAATTAATTCTACCCGTCTATTGTTATTCCAATTTGAGTAGATACAATTTTATTTAATGTTTGTTTTTCAAAATACCTGCGCTTACAGAAGTTGAAAACCAAACACTTTTAGGGAGTTAGAGGCAGTTCTCGTTCTTCACTTCTACATACACTTAATGATCAAGAACTCTATCATTACACAGGCGGACCAGTAGGTATGCCGAAAAGTTATAAAATTATCTACTATTAAATCAAGTGCGACTCTTAGATTCATAGCACTATTATCATTCTGCACTAGAACGACTTGACGTTATTCATACAGTAGGTTATGATATTGCAATAATGGCAATAGAAAAGTTCAGGGATGGTGAAACTTACAAAAGGCTACACCAAGCTAGGCTAGGCGAACAAGGTACTTTCCGATCAATAAATGATATACATACTTACTTACTTACTTAAGGTGGCGCTACAGTCCGGGGTGGACCTGGGCCTCAACCAACAAGCGTCTCCAGCCAGCTCGATCTTTAGACAGCTGCCTCCAATTTCGGACGCTAAGTTGGTTGAGGTCCCCTTCCACCTGCGTGCGCCACGGAGTCGTGGTCTTCCTTTACTGCGCCGTCCCTCGGGAATGGATTCGAAAATTTTCCGGTCTGGAGCATTTGTGTCGCTCTACATGACCTAGCCACCTCAGTCGTTAGACTTTCACTCTTCTGGCCAAGTCGACGTCGCTAAACAGCCCAATAAATGACATAGTACCCTTATATACTTATTATAGTCCCATTACCTACATATGTAGGCACAAATGAACATCCCTTACAATTTTATATAAGACTTTTTACAATGCAATATATATATTAATAAGGAATGTTGCGTAACATACAACATACCTTTTTTTATACCTTATTCCAACATAGTTATACTCTCGATACTTTATTTTACACCTTATTATAAGGCATAAAATAAGCTTTACTTACGTTATGTAGCCCTTACTATAGGCCTTTTATGAATCACGTAATAAGACTCATAACAGTGAAGCCATATAGTCAATGAAAACAATCTATTTCAATTTCAAAATTTATTTAATTTTTTAAACTCAATGGTACAATTCATTATGTGTCAGTGATCTATAAGAATGAACGTTGGCTGCATCCAATTCCTTATTTTCTTCCATTGGGCAATCCGATATCCTGTCCTTCATTTTCTTCAATACCCGCTTATAGTCTTGTTTTAAAACCCCGCAGTTGAAGCCATTACACTAAAACAAAAAAAATACAAATACCTGACGCAAAAGATCGTACATATGTGGTCTAGGGCTTCTCGCCACCATTCGTGTGCGTGTTATACATATCTTTTTCACACAAATGGAAGGGAGCCTACAGTTTAGAGCCATATCCGAAAGGTAAATTGAAAAGCTTTCTTATGACACTTAGATATTACTCTCGGATGTTTGTCAGCCATTTGCGAGAGGTGGGACCCTGAAAAAAGTTTTTGGTGTTTTCTGAGATTCAAACGTCGAACCTCCCGCTCAGCGATCCAACGCCGTGGCGCCCACATTACAGTCATAATATTTAAATTCACCCACAAAAAACTACTTTTTTTTACTCAACTATTCAGTGCAAAAGTCGTCACTGAACTGCGATATGCTAGTCATTCGTCAACGAAATCCGAAACGCAATAGAATTTCAGAGAAAAACAATTTGGTTTGAGCCAAACCAAATACAGCCAAACCGGTTGTTGAGCGTAATTCTCAACCCGATTTTGTCCCTTATTGTAAGCGTTGTTATACGACTTAAGTAAAGAAAGGCTTATTTAAACTTTCAAATAAAGCATAAATAAGATACCTTACTCTTGATTATATTTTTACATATCTTTTAATACACCTTATTATAATGCTTAATTATGACCTTTTTACAGTTTTGCAATAAGCGTTCTCTATCCCTGATTTGTCCCTTAGCCTTATAAACCTTATGGCATTTTTTGCTGGGATCTTAACACACAATTTTCTTTTCACCGAACTACTCCTTACAGTTGGATAAACAAGGGGAATATAACGGTCCCAAAGGCGCCGTTAGTTCATCCTTAACACCAACAAACCAAGATTAATGAAATTATTTCTATAAGGATCTTTATTCTGCTCTATCCCTTTATTTTAAGAGAATGAAGTCAAAGTGCATCATCTGTCAACAATATGTATGTATGTATATCACATAATAATCTATAGTCATTATGTCGTGTAGGTAATCAACATGCATAGTTACGACGAGTATCAAAGGCTCCTAAAAACTAAAGAGATACATAGGTACCCGCGCACTCTTCACGAACCTTTTGCGATCTTATAAAAAGCTCAAAGAGATTGTAACCCTGAAAGCACCTACGCAGGCACAAAGAACATTTCGTATGACAAAAGACTCCACCCATTAATAATTTTATGATGATGGAAGGTTTGATTTTCGAAATTGTGGAACACAATCCGCATGAAGTCGAAATCAAAGTGCAGCACTTTGCAAGAAGGTTTTTGGTAGAAAACAATTGCTTTTAAGTACAAAGTATCTTAGAAATAATTTCTGCTCCGAGTGGCAGATACCAAAATGGTCACAATACACTTAACCAGTCTCTGCTGTATCACTTCAAGGCAAAAATATATCACTAGATATAGAAACAAGACAAATCGTTTTCGTTGATATTCCATGGGAATTGCCCCCAAGGTACTAGTATCTTACTAAGTCTACAGTAATGAAAGACCATTACAAAGCGGGTAACTAGTTATTTCTCTGAAATTCATCTGTTGTTATTAAAATGAAATGTTATTTCCCAGAATTTGAAATGGCAGCCATTAACGTTCATAGAGACACGATTGCTAAACTTCGAAATCACAGAGAGGAACCACAACTGTTTATCTGTTTGAATTAGCAAGGTAATTGAATTTACCTAGGAATATTTTCAAAATATATGTATCTGATACTTGGGAATCCAATTAAAATTCTTTCTTTAATTATCATAATTAAAATGAGATAGAACTATGTATAACGACAGATAAAAGGGATCAAGTAAAATCAAATAACAACGCTCTTTGCGCAGCAAATCAATAAAAACAATTTGTCCTAAGGAAATCCACAATTAATTAAGATGGATCGAGCAACAAAAAAAGAAAAAGAAAACAAGATAAACACTTTCATTCAATTTATTCCACTTTAAACTCAGGAGGATACTTTTTCTGGAGAATTGTGTGGCCTTTGCGCCACAGGCGTTTGTAGTTCAAATTGAGTTCAATGACTAAGTAGAAAATGAAGGAAATCTGTAGACAAATTTATTCGCCCCAAGGCGGTCACAAATGTATAATGATAAAGGACTGGTGTAATACAAAGGCGATGACGTGCTCTGCACGTCCTATATTTGTGGGGTGGATACTTAAGTAAGTGTTTTCTGAAGATGATTTTTATAATTGAGTGTTTGAACAAAAAAAAAAGACTGTCGTCGACTGGGATTATTTATCCGTAGGCAGGATTGGATTGAAATAACGATTAGAGACGGCCAAAAACTGGACAACGCTGTTTTACTCATAATTGGTGAGTAAATCGTTATTGACTAGAAAGCAATAGTTCCTTAGGGGAATTTGTGATACGTACATATTTGAAGACTCATAATTATGCAAATCGTGTCTAATACAACTTGAATGCTTATTAAGATTTCGGATAATGGGAATTATATGATAATATACCAGATTACACAGTCATATTTAATCATTAGTTCACTTTTTTGGAAGTTTTTAAAATGTTGTCTATTATTTGACATTAAAAGGCAAGCTAATGTAATGGTCTGGGTAGAAGTATAATATTTTGTGACAGAGAGATATAATGGACTAAGACGCATAAATGTATATACATACATACATACATATATTCATGAATATCAAGTGGAATAAACAAAGTCCGTTCTTCCTATACTCAATATCGATAAACGCAGCGCTAGTTGATCTAGGAGTAAAACCAAAAGTTATTACTTGGATGTATGAAATGCGAAATCGCAAAATAATCAAGAGAATATCATCAAGAAAACAGTTACAAGAGGTACCCCACAAGGAGGAGTAATCTCGCCTCTGCTCTAGCTCATTGTCTGTAACAAAATTCTGAAGATTCATGAAACAAAAGGTATTAAAACAATTGTATATGCGGACGACTTAGTTATCATGGTAAGTGGGAGACATCTACCTACCACAAGCAATCTTTTGGAATCCGCACTAAAAGAACTGTCCTCCTAAACAAAAAGGTCTGAGCATAAATTATACAAAAACAGAAGGAAGATATATGATTTTGATCCTCCTAAACTGAATAGAGTTCCTCTGAATCTCTCCTCAACAGCCAAATATCTCAGAACCATCCTTAATTCAAAGTCTGGAAGAAGAATACGGAAGAAAGAATGAAGAAGCACTTTGTGCATTCTACGCGTGCAAGAAAACCTTTGGTAAACGATGGGGTCTGCGACCGCCCATAATCAACTGGATGTATATTGCGATCGTCAGGCCTATCCTTACCTACGGAAATATTGTATGGTGGAATGCAAAAGATAAAACAAGCTATCTAGAAATACTAACAAAGGTACAAGGATTAGCTTGCATAAACATAACAGAAGCGAAGAGATCAACTTCACAAGCGGGTTTAGAGGTGATGCTAAACCTCTCTCCCCTAACGGTACATACGAAGCACAGCTGCCAAAAGCACGATACGCCTAAAAAAATTGGGTGCATGGAAACAAACTGCTATGGACATGGATCTATACTCAACAGGTATAGATCTCGATAGACTAGCAGATTATATCATACCCTACACAGATTTCGACAAAAACTTTTTCACGTTTACTCCCGAAAGACAGGAATGGATATCCAATACATTAATAAATGAACCGGATAGCCAACTCTACACTCACGACGTGTCTAAAATGCATATAGGACCTGGTTCTGGAGTTTTCTGTGAGTCATTTAAAATCAAAGACTCATACAAACTCCCGGATGAGTGTAGCATCTTTCAAGCTGAGGTCTTCGCCATTGACAAGGCTGCACTGACTACATATAGTACGAAACTAAATCCTTCCAGGATCGCAATCTTTGTGGACAGTCAAGCGGCAATCAAAGCACTAGACCGCAAAGAAGTTAGATCAAAAACCGCCTCCGCCATATGGGAAACAGGCTCTTTGACGAATCAGGCGAACTCATACATGATATGCTTCAGAAAGAGAGCTGGCTGGCTTATCTTTTTGGCTTGGCTTGGTCTTTTTAGTCTTTTCGAACCTGGGGGCTGGTACTTGAAGATTCTGTTTTGGTGACGACGCATCTTGGCCTTTAGGACTACAACCACGTCTTGATATTACTCATGGAGCTTGCGGTTGTTTCCTCTCTTCCATTAGTTCTCCTTACACGCGGATCCAAAAACTAGGCGAACAATTTTTCACTCAAAATCGCCAAATTTCTGATCTCCTACCTGGTTATCGTCCAGCATTCGGCGGTACATTTGTTCTTCCGAGTTAGGAATACTGACCCCAATCGTTTTGATGAAACCGAAGTTGCACCAATTTCCAAGGGTCAGTCTGAATCGAGTTTCCATTAAGGTGTCATTAGTGGAGTTGATTGTCACTCCTAGTTATGTAGATGAGCTCCTATAAACAGTGACTTTTTGTCCTAGGCCACCGCTCATCGATAATGTTTTTTATTAAAATACTGGGCGCCGTGGTTCAATGGTTAGTGCGTTGGATGACTAAGAAAATCACATCAAATGCATCTCCTAGCCGAAACGGCATGTATCTAACACACTGTAGGGCTCCAAACGATAAATACTATCATTGTTTCTTTGAAGTTTTGACTTTCCTGTAGAACTGCCGGAAGTTGTTCCTGTCGCTTTTTGAAGACAGCAACATGTGAGGAATTGTAGTCTTGGAAATCTATTGCTGAAATCTTAAAATAGTGATAGTTTTCTGAACTGCCGCAAAGTCGATTAGTCGGAAGCCTTTATCTCCCGTTTTTCGTAGAGACTGTACTTTCCAACTAATCTGCCACAATTTTATTATTTTCATATTTGCAATAAGGTCTCCGCTTCATTAAATTCCTTCTTGACAGAGTCTTCAGCCTTGTCGGTAGTAGCGTGTACGTACACATATTCGGCTGATGTTATAGGGATTGGCTTCTGGGCGTTTTATCAATCTCTTACCGGTCTTTTTATTTTATATTTCTGTATTTTTGAGTTGCATACAACATTGAAATTCTATAAATTTGTTTTACTTGAGTTCAACAATGCAATTCAAATTATGAATAAGTACCAACTTTCAAAATTTATTTTTGGGGAGATAAAGAGTCAACGAATTCAAAATTCGACAGTAGTTATGTATATTTCCCTGTTCGCGAACGTTATCATACACAATTTGATATAAACTGAAGTACATTTTTCCTCTCAAAGCATAGGATTCAAAATTTTAGTACATATTTATGTATGGGAGCAATCGTCATTTGTGGAGCTAATAATACCACCGAATTCAAAATTTGAGGAGATAAAATAGTGTCTAATACATATTTACAAAAATGATCTGAAAGTTCAACTTCTCCGGTTGCACAACGACAATTCTCTTTGCTTTTCTCTGAATTCGCTGACGAAATAGTAAATACAGTCAAACATCTGTAAGTCGAATTTTCTATAACTCGAACGAATGTTTCAGAACTTAGACCCGAGATTTTAATTTCCCCACGTTTTACACTCCGTAAGACAACTCTCTGTAAGTCGGAAACCTCCTTAAATCGAACTTTGCCACATGTGTCAGCATACCTTAATCCGCATTCGAAAAGCGTACAAAAGAGAAAAATAAATGCGGGATACTACATACACGACGTGATGCTTGGAGTCCGTTAAAGTACAGTTGGAAATATTGCAGGAGCAGTTTTTTTTTGTGTTTGTAGTAAAATACAAAACATAATACGAGTAGGAGTTGCGTCTGCGTATTGCAATTGAGTTTGTTCGTGTCGGTCGTAACCTAATAAGGGCCATTCACAGCTCAGCGACTTGCGAATGCGAACGAGCGAATATTCGCAAATTTTGACATTTCATTCACAGCAACTTTTCTTCTATTCGCAGCAATCTTAGAATTTCTCTTGTCATTCACTGTATTTAAAAAAAATTGAGTGAACTAGGAGTTAAGCAACACATTCTGCTCAGAAAACAACAATTGTTGCTTGCAGAGACTTAAAAAACGGAAAGTCATACATGTGCACCCAATTGATCAGAGAAGAAGTAGGGAAGGAGAATTTTGTACGCTGATGAGTAAACTGCAGAAGGATCCCACACGATTTTTTAAGAACTTTTAAATGTGGAAAAAAAAATTTTATGATATATACCATCTAATTGAACACGATTTAAAGCCCAAATCTTTAGGAGTCAGACAGGATACGGTACGTCTGCTAGAAAGGTGGTTGTAACTTTGAGGTAAGCTTTTGTTTTGAAGTTTTCCTTTTCAATCGATGTCAATAGATTTCTAGCAACAGGTGCAAGCTTTGTAGACTTATCATTCCGTTTTCGGATGGGAGTATCAACAGGTAAAAAAGTATTTGATCTAACCATTGTTGCAGTTATCTCAAACTGCCTAAAAATTGCCATGCCGGATTCTTTTGCAAAAGAAGATTGGAGAAGAATTTCCGATGAATTTTTGCAACGTTGGAACTTTCCCAATTGTACAGGGGCAATTGAAGCCTTTATTTAAATTATAAAAAAAACCTTTTCTGTAAAGTTAATGACTGTGGTTGACGCAAATTATCGATTTTTAATGGTAGATGTTGGGGCATATGGTGGCAATGCTGACTCCACAGTGTTTTTAAGCTGCTATTTTGGAAACACCTGGTTGAATAAGCCAAGTAAATTAAATATTCCAGAGGATTGTCCATTTCCACGAACTGCAACAAAACTACCCTACGTTATAATAGGCGACGAAGGATTTGCACTCAAATCAACAATTTTAAGACCCCTTTCTGGATATAAATTGTCAATGGAGGAAAGGCTTATTAATTACAGGTAAAGTTTATGCTTCACTCGAATATTTATTCACACATATGGTATAATTATTATATTTTTCGTAATCTAGGTTGTCGAGAGCAAGAAGAGTGGTGGAGTACTTCGTTTACCGCTACATCCTTAAAAGCATCATTAATGTTTTTCGCTGCCAGCGAAGCATTATGTCCCAGATTACCAGATTAAGTTCAAAAAGGAAGAGAGTCCGAATTTGAGCCGTCGACAGCATGATAAACAATTCCTAGGAAATAAAAATAAGTGTACTTGCAGCGAACCCTACAAGTTTCACACGTCAAACATTTCATCTTATAAAAAAAATCCGCTTTCTGCTAAAGATGTTTATTCGAGAGCTTATATTTATTTACTTCGTTTCAGAAATATATTACATACTAAAAATTAAACAAACATCAAACAACATGGTCAACAATGAACCGAGAATGTTTTTCCTTTCTTCAAGTACATATATGTATGTTTATGTTTTATTTCAGCATAGAAAACTAGTTTAGAAAAAAAAACAGAAAACAAAACATAATCGGCCCGATTCTAAATAATAATTCCCGGGGAATTTATTCCCTTTTCCCTTACTTCTATTTTAAATAAAATTTCCTGGAGAATTTTTCCACTTTTCCCTTATGCTAAACAAACTTCGAAAAAAGAAAAAAAATTTGCGGGAAAAAAGTAGGCATTGCAAATTAAAAAACAAAAAATTTCCCGCGCATTTCTTCCCCAAATATTTGCTCGGGAGTTCATGGAAAAATGTAAGTTTTTTTAATTTCTACAAACGAAAATGAAATATAAATGAAGTAATTCTTTAGGTCTAAGACAACAAATAAGTTTCAGCTTCAAATGCTCCTAAATTTAATGGAAGAACACCGGGATATTGCGTGTGGTTTCCAAAAGAGGACAAAAGATTGTTTTGGCAAAAGGCAGAAACTGAACTAAATTCAGCGGGACCACCAAGTAAAAGTATTACCGAGTGGAGAAAAGTAATTTATTAATTAGTTAAAATAATAGTCTGATTATGTAAGGGCAAAGGCGGCAATGAACCTCAAAACTAAGAATGGAGCTGGAGGCGGAACCAATAAAGAGCAACGTTTCTCCGACATAGAGCAGGCCATTTTCAATTTAATTGGAATGAAAGAGGCTGTGGAAGGTGTTGCTGCAACGCCATATGGTCTTGATGCTGTTCAACACAAAAGAAAAGCGGAGACCGAAAATATAGAGCCGCTTGCAAAAATTGTGGTTTCTTCACCAATACAGGTGGATTTTGGCACTGAAGTGGATGTGGATTCTCAAACCCATCAACATGTGACGCCCAAAATAAATTGGAGTGGTCCAACTCCTATTCGAAAGCAAGTGCAAGAAATAGTACAGCCTCCGAAGTTCTTGAAAAGGAACTCATTATTCAAAAGGAATTGTGTGAGGCTGTCAAGGATGTCGTCGGAGACGTGAAAGAGAACATTATAGTTCAAAAAGATTTGTGTGCGGCTGTCAGGGTTTTAGTCGAAGATGTAAAAGAGAACCATCGAAAAATAAGTCGTTTCCTCGATAAAATTTACGACACAAAAAAGCAAAACCTAAAATTGGAAAATGAGAAGCTTAACCAAGCGCCACAACTACGTCATTGAAAGTTGGAGAAAACGGGAAGTCGAAGACAACATTGAAAAAAATCGACGACTTCTAGAAATTGAGGAGTTAAAAAGTCAAATGTCGGGATAAACTCAATTGCGATCTGAAATTAATAATTAAGTAATTTCTTTTTTAATTCTAAATAAACAAATTTTTTCTTTTACTAAAATATTTGCTTTTATTTCCTCCTTGTTTACAAATTTAAAGACTATTTCCGATATTGTTCCGAGTTCTCCGCGCTACGGTGCAGTGTAAATTCAGTAACGCATCACTGGCATCATGATGCTTTGCAAAATGTTCATTAATGCAAACTGTTGGCATCACTTTCAACGTCAAGTGTTCATTTTTGCAAAGTTGATCAAACTGATGGGCAAACATAACAAAAAAAGCATCACAGAAATACCTGATGCGCAGCTGATTCGCCGGCCAAAAAGGAAGAAAAATGTCGGAAGAGAAAGAAAAGTAAGTAAATAAACATTTTTTATCAATAGATACATATGCTTTTGACAGAAAATTTTATAAATTTTTGTTGAATTCTTACTTTTTTCACAAAACATTTAATTTTTTTTTACAGGGAGTATTTCAGCGCTCCGGAGATTTTTAATAACGACAAGACTAAGGCATGAAAAAGAATTTTCATTTCTGGGAAAAAGTCAAGAGCATTTCTGTGGGGAAGGATTCTTTCAGAAATGCAAGTAGAAGCTCCTAACTTGTAATTCAACAAAACACAAGTCCATCGAAAATACTTAAATATTATGATAACATATAAAAACATATAAAAATTTGCTTATTAAAGTCCGTACGCGTTTCGACCGCTTTCTTCTTGCTTCACACATATTAAAAATAAATTTATTGTCTTTACGATCATAGGTAGCGACTAAAACTTTCATTAGCAAAACTTCCATCTCGACATTAAAATGTTTGATGTAAACAATGCGTTCTAAAATGCAAACGTCACATTCAATCAGCAACGCATCAGCATAAACTGTGCATCGCATTAGCATCGCAAATAAGCAGTGACGCCGCATCACTGCGCAAATGATTGACGTTTCTGAATTTTCCGATATTCTGAGCTTACTAAGGAAGTTTGTATGCTGCCGAATTCGTTGGCCACGGCATTTTCAGAATTGTCTAAAAAAAGCGATTCATCGTTTATAAAGTCGGCCTAGAAATGAATGCATATATTGTGCAATGCACAGCACGCATTTGTTATTTTTGCAGCCTTCGCTGGATTGTAGTGTAGTTCTCTCGCACCAAGAAGACATCTCTACCTATTTTTAAGCATTCCATTCGTGCATTCAATAATGTTGCGACAGCGTGAGTGGACCTCAATAAACTTGCTGTCGCTTGAACCGCAGGTGTCCTATGAGGGGTTAAAAGCCACGGTTGCAATGGATACCCAGCATCTCCTAATAAACGAAATGTTAAAGAGTATTATATGTAAATTGAAATAGGCAAACATTTTAATTTATAAGTTACCTAGAAGCCAAAAATTCCTTCTGCCACACAAATACTCCTGTGTTCAAAGTGTGCCCTTAGCGTGCTTACATTCCAAATGAAGGAATCATGACATGCACCAGGATGGGAAGTGTTGACGTACCGAATTCTCAATTCGTCATCACAAAGCTGCAAATAATGAATTGCATTTAAAACGAAGAACACAAATAAGCGAACTTATTAGCATGACATTTAAGCTGTATGTTCCTTTTCTATTCTAAAATAAATGTTTGTTAACTGAAGGCGCAACGGTCCGAACGTGCGTGCCGTCAAGGCATCCTACAATACCGGGAAAGTTATGTTTAGAGAAGAACGTTAACGCTTTTTTTCTTTTTCTTCGGGCGTCTTCAATACGTTTATCCATAGCGGACAAAGCTGTGCCTCCAAGATATCTAGGACTTCTGCGAGCACCTTACTAAAACTGGAGTGGGCCAGACCAATACTATGGTCTTTTCCAACCCTCGTTTGGTATCCTCCTTCAGCAAAAAAGCGCAAACATGCACTCAGTTTCACTACTGGTGGTATAGCAATATCGCTTTTTAGCCGACTGTAGGGATGATGTTAGTACCTCCAACAAATATTTGAATGCCACCTTGTTGACTCCATAATATTTTTGAAACCTAAGAAACAAACCTGTTAATAAAAATCAATTTTTTGTGCAGTTATACTTTAATGGATTGAGGCAACTCCAGAGGATTCGAATCATCTCGTAAGCATCTTCTTATAGCCCTTGGCTGTACTTCTTGGGTTTCTTCTTGCACTAATATTTGAAATGCAATGCTATTCATTTTTATTATAATTATCAACACAGAACAAATTTATTTGAATTCAATTGTTTTATTCCAACTGTCACATGCTGCTAAACAGCTGTTTCGAACATTCAAAATTCACTTTCCCGACTTCGAAGGGAAAAATAGTCTCCCGGGGAATTGGGAATGGGGGAATTTTACTCTCGGAAAAACATCCGAGAATAATATTTGGAATTGGGCTGAATCATTGCGTTTCAAAAAACAGTCTTAATAAGCACAGCTTAAAGGTAATCATCCTCAAATTCAATTTCATGAAAAAATTGAAGAGTGCCCATTTTCAATCTAGATTTTCAATCTTTTGCGGCTCCAAGATTTCTCACCAGATGACAAAGAATTAAAATTTTTTTTTAGTGGTGGAGATTCAGGATGCACAATTATTTCAGTCAGGGCTGCCAAAAATTTGTCTATGTTCCTATCTTCATTTTTTCTTTTACTTTTCTTGGCGATAGATTCTGCCTTGTATTCGGAAAACGATGACTTCCGTTTTACTGGCGTAAAAAACTGTTGGAGGTTGTGTCACTCGTTCCAGGTGTGAGGTTAATCATTTCATCACTGTTCTCCTTTTCTATTGAATTGAAATTGCTTATAGTCCTAGAAATTATGTATGTTATCTTTTTTATTATAATCTAGTTACAAAAAACATTGGATAACTAACCTTGGGACTTCTATGAAATGAATCAAATGAAAATATATCCACGGTTTTTTACTAACGGGTACTTCTGACCCACTTGGTGTGTTTTTTTTCTTCTTATAAAATTTTGGAAATGTATCTTTTAAATTCTTCCAGCATTCCTTACAAGTTTTAACTGAAATGTTAATAACTTTCAATATAAAATAATGTTAAACTTAAAATATTCGATATATTTTGCCAAGACTCTTCTTTTTTGTATCTGTCGGAATATAATTTGTTAAATTTTTGGTAAATTGCTGGATTTGCCTCAACTTCAAGAATGAATTTCTCATTAAATACTGCGCAATGTCAACAATAGCCCTATTTGGAGGTTGAATACATTCTGGCCAAAAACATAATGCGCCGTAAAAGAAGCAATTACTCCTTACAGCGGCTTAAGTTTATAGTCACCGAATGCATTTCCACCTAGTAAAAGAGTCAACCTATCTTTTGCTGTATTGTAGCCAGGAAATGCACTTACATCTCTAGAAACAAAAGTTCCTCTCGGTAATCCTTTCCAGTACAGAACATGCGATGTCGACGGCCTTTTCGCTTTTATCCAGGCGATCCAAAATCTTGATTTAAGACTTGATTGGAATTATCTTCTGCTGCATTTTTCGTAAATTTTCAGAAACAGAGCAAGGTGATCTTTTTCCATCCATGAGATATTAAAGTTTCATTTCAACCTAAAACAATCAAGCAGTCAGTGCCTGCTTTTGTACACTTTAAAAGAAATTAAACATGTAACTTACCAGAACCACATACTTGTCAAACAAGAAAATACAACACAATTTTATAATCTTACTAGCAGACTTCTTATTTTGTTTTGCAAGATATCAACTGAAAAATTTATTAGCAAACCAAAAAAGGAACAGTTTTTTCGAATGTCAAATCTCAAATTTGTACGATCTACTAACGCATTTACCGTCCTAACTCGAAACATAAATCACGTGCATAAATATGTCGAGTAAGCTTCCAAAATTTTTCCGACGTCGTAAGTCGAATAAGTTGAAGCGTCGTAACTCGACGTGTGACTGAACTCTGTTTTTCGGTGCGTCAAAACTCGAACATTCCATGAATCGAACACATTATTTGATCCCATGACGATTCGACTTATGGAGGTTCGACTTTATTCATAACCGCAACGCATTCTTTCTTTTGTTTCATTCTATTGCATATGTAAATCAACAACTCTATCGTTTGTTAGATTTTATAATTTTTTTTAAAACAAATTATATTCTAGTACGACAAAAAACAAACTTGTAGCCTGTTAATATAATGATAAATTTTACGTAAAAGAAAGATATGGGGCGAAATCGTCTTATCCGTGAACGTATGATGCGTCACGTAAAAGGGTGTTAATACTTCACATTTCAGGGGTTGGCCTTCTCCATTCTTTTGGCTTTTTAGATATTTACAGTGGATTGCTTCCATCCCTAAGGTATCGTCCTGTACACTTTTCGTCATAATCACTTTCGTTAGAACTTTATAAACAAAACAATAATGCCGTAGCAATGATTTTTGTTTTAAACAAATTAATTGCAGTCTTTTATCTACTAAATGTCGTCTATTTGAAGTTTTATTGACATTTCATGTTACATTTGCAGGACTAAATCTATTGCAATTTCGTTTCGAATGTTTCCAATTCCGTTCAATCGAGCAATCGTATGCCGCGATCCCAATTTTCTTATTCGAAACCCATCTATATATATAAAAATGAATGTTTGTCTGTATGTCCTTTATAGAATCGTAAACTATGCATTTGATCATGTGATGATCTTTAGCAAAGTTGTTGTGCATGAGCCCACGAGGGTTTCTGAGTTGGTACGACCAATTTTCGACAGATGGCGCCAATGTCATTCCAATGAATTTCATATATTGCCGTGACAGTTTATGCTGATTTGAATTGAAACGAAAACAGCGAACGAATGATGACGGTTCGAGTTGTGGGTGACATAAGAATTTATGTAAATTGTGAAATTCATGTCCGGCTCACATGGAACAGACAATATTGTCGTTTTTCGAACAGTTTTGTGCATTTCATTGTGAGTTTAATAAATAATTCAACCGAATTGAATTTTTGTAGTTTCCGTGAGCTGATTTTATACATTCTCTACAGTGAACTCACGAAGATTATCGAATGTGTATGTGAAGGATCTGACTGCTGATTGACGTTCCGAACGCATTTGCTGTGCAGTTTTTTTTTTCGGATATCATCGTGAGTGGAATTAAAATCGATTTCAACAATTCTCGAATGCTGATTTTTTTCACTTCAAATTTTCCTCAGCGAATTGGTGATCAGCACTATGTGGCCTGCTCGCACGTCGGAAAACCTTCTGATTTATTCGTTTACGCGCCAGATGGAAAAACAAGAAATATTGTGTATCCCACAGCACTTCAATAAATATCGAATTGAAACGAAACGCTGCAATGTCACAATTTTTTCGAAATGAACAAAATCAATAAAATGACTCAAAATGAATTGAATATTTGTGTAATGTCTTTCCTTCAAATTTATTTTAGTTGGTGGCGTTGCAACGCGCGCAGGGTTCAGCTAGTTTATTATAAAACGAATATGTGTGCACAACATATTTTGTAGCTCACACTCAAAGTGGGGCACGTGCCGTTTGTCATGAAAACTACCGGTTGTCGCACGCAACTTTTAAGATCCTGACTTATTTTTACTTATTCCAGCTACATAGTCCTTTCAGACCTTTTTTGTTATCTTCGTGAAGGTAAAAAGCAAAATATCTAGACAAACTACTGTAGAGGAAAGAGAAATTCTAATTCTTAATTCTAAAAACGGTAAAACTGTTCGAGAAATTAAGGAAATAGTGAACAAAAGTAAATATGCGACATTTAATATTATTTAAAGATTTAGGGCAGCTGGAAGAATCGAAAATAAACCGAAAAATGCTGAAAGTAGGCGAAAAATAAGCGCTAGAGATGGGAGGTTTATTTTAGAAAAATTCAAAATGGGCCTTTGTTATCGGCCATAGACCTTCCAAAAATGTTAAAGTACATTAAAAACTTGGAAGTGAGTGCAGAAACAGCTAGCCGATTCTTAAGAAACAACTTTTTCTGAAAAGAACCGCCTTTCAAGACTCCCGTTTTCAAAAGAACATGCAGATAAGGATTTTTTGTGCATGGAAACATGAACACAATCTCCAACATTGACATTTTAAGAGAAACGGTCAAGGATAGCGCGGAGAAACTTGGCCTTCTACGAAGACAACGATCCCAAGTATAAGTCTTGGGTTGCGAGGTCCTTGCCCTAAAGTTCTTGCCACAGCTGCTCAATCATCCGACTTGAATGTAATTGAACATTTGTGGGCAGAACTACAAAAAGGAGTGGCTATAAGAAAAGTTTCGAACATTAGCGCTCTTAAAACGGTTGTGATGGAAGAATGGGAAGCTATCGAGCCATCTTTCTGCCAAAATTTGGTTGAGAGTATGCCAAGGCATCTTGAAGCGACTGTTAAGAACAATGGAAACTTGACCAAGTATTACAAACAGATTAAAGCTACTTTAAAAAGCAGAGTTTGCCGTGTTCCACTATGAGTGTGACTTAGTGAAAGTTATTTTTTTTATTTAAAAATATTGCTTTCGTTTTTTGTTTTTTGAATAGATTGAAGTCATTGTTACAAAAAAAATAATAAAATAATTGAATTGTTAACCATGACTTTTTTTTGTCCTAGAAAGTTAGTTGAAAGCATTTTTTTTGCAGTGTCCCACTTTGAGTGTGAGTGACTGTATGTACATATTTTGACCAAAAAGCATTTGTCCCACCACAGCCAATACGTCACTGTTATCAGTACCTTCCCAAAAACAGTTCTTTGTCGAATGAGCTATTCAGATTGAAAATCGAGCCAAACTTTTTTTTTATAAAATATTTTTGTTGATATGTTTTCGAATATGGCATCAGAGTTCCTGGGGACTACCATATATAGGTATTTCGCAGTGAAATGCGTGGGCGAGCATGTCGCAACACAAGTTTTGTATAAGCAAATGGAATGTGCTGGCAGCGGTTGTTGTCCTATTCACTTGAAAAGCAGTATTTTCAAGTGATAAGTCAAGCGTAAGTAGACGTTTCGGTTAGATTATTGGTAAAAACATGGCCACATCATCTGGTGCTACTGGTTCACAATTTCGTTTTTGTTCAGGGCGCTCAGTGAATAAGTACATAATATTGTATGTAATTGCAGAATGTTTTCTATTTTCCTTACTCTTTTGTTGGGATTTCAGACTAAGTGTACAAGAGCAGGATAAATATTTTGAACTAGCTTGAAAGCTATGATGGTGATTTAAGCGATGGCTCTGAAGACGATACAACTATGTACATATATCACCCTGCAGTGGTAACGTTGTTTGAGAAGTGGAGGAAATGGATGAGACTTCTGCTGTAGAGAATTTAGATTTATTTAGATTTAGATTTATTGTATGAATGAATATTTACAGCTTAAGATTACAATCTTATAAGTTGTGAAGGCTTTAGTAATTTAAGAATAGACTAAATAAAAAAAATTTTAAATTCAATTTAATTTAATTTAACTTAATTTAATTTAATTTAAGCAACGAAAATTGAAAACGAAAAGGTAGCATTAAACATCATTGGCCAAATATAAAAAAAGTTGTGTTTCAAAATTGTTTGTGTCACTGATTCTCCTGAGGGTTACGGGCAGCGTGTTCCATAAGAGGGTTACGTGGACGAAAAAAGTACGTTCAGACGTTAGGCAATTGAATCTTGGTTGAATTAAGACAGCTGATCTTCGGGAGGTAGCAAAATTAAGTTTGCTATAAAGATATTCAGGCTGACGACTTTGTATAATGTGATGTAGCAAAACTAATGCCCTATATTTTAGAAGGTTATCAAAACTAACTCCCAGGATCTTTTTGGAGTGGTCATAATACCTGATGTTAAAAACGTATCTTGCTCAGTTATTATATATTACATTGAGTTTTCTTCTGGTATAGTAGTCTATATTACAGACTTTTCCAATAGTGGCTACAATATGGTCGGTCCAGGTAAGTGTCTCATTAAAGACTAATCCCAAATTTCTAGCCGTGTGGACGTATTCTATCACAGGTTGGCCTAGATTAATTGGTGGAAACTGTGATGTATCGAGGCCGCCTTTTTTATGTATACATAACGTCTTTGACTTTACCGGATTTAGAGCTAATTTATTCCTTAATGCCCATTGTTGAATCTTATGTAAGTCCGCGTTGATATCATCTATAGCGCTCGCAACACCAGATAATGGGGTGCTCAAATATAGTTGGACATCATCTGCATACATATGGGCAGTACAATGCTTGACTAATTGTGGAAGCTCTTTAACACACATGGAGGGTCCAAGAATAGACCCCTGCGGCACTCCTGTAACCATAATATTTGTGTAATGTCTTTCCTTCAAATTTATTTTAGTTGGTGGCGTTGCAACGCGCGCAGGGTTCAGCTAGTTTATTATAAAACGAATATGTGTGCACAACATATTTTGTAGCTCACACTCAAAGTGGGGCACGTGCCGTTTGTCATGAAAACTACCGGTTGTCGCACGCAACTTTTAAGATCCTGACTTATTTTTACTTATTCCAGCTACATAGTCCTTTCAGACCTTTTTTGTTATCTTCGTGAAGGTAAAAAGCAAAATATCTAGACAAACTACTGTAGAGGAAAGAGAAATTCTAATTCTTAATTCTAAAAACGGTAAAACTGTTCGAGAAATTAAGGAAATAGTGAACAAAAGTAAATATGCGACATTTAATATTATTTAAAGATTTAGGGCAGCTGGAAGAATCGAAAATAAACCGAAAAATGCTGAAAGTAGGCGAAAAATAAGCGCTAGAGATGGGAGGTTTATTTTAGAAAAATTCAAAATGGGCCTTTGTTATCGGCCATAGACCTTCCAAAAATGTTAAAGTACATTAAAAACTTGGAAGTGAGTGCAGAAACAGCTAGCCGATTCTTAAGAAACAACTTTTTCTGAAAAGAACCGCCTTTCAAGACTCCCGTTTTCAAAAGAACATGCAGATAAGGATTTTTTGTGCATGGAAACATGAACACAATCTCCAACATTGACATTTTAAGAGAAACGGTCAAGGATAGCGCGGAGAAACTTGGCCTTCTACGAAGACAACGATCCCAAGTATAAGTCTTGGGTTGCGAGGTCCTTGCCCTAAAGTTCTTGCCACAGCTGCTCAATCATCCGACTTGAATGTAATTGAACATTTGTGGGCAGAACTACAAAAAGGAGTGGCTATAAGAAAAGTTTCGAACATTAGCGCTCTTAAAACGGTTGTGATGGAAGAATGGGAAGCTATCGAGCCATCTTTCTGCCAAAATTTGGTTGAGAGTATGCCAAGGCATCTTGAAGCGACTGTTAAGAACAATGGAAACTTGACCAAGTATTACAAACAGATTAAAGCTACTTTAAAAAGCAGAGTTTGCCGTGTTCCACTATGAGTGTGACTTAGTGAAAGTTATTTTTTTTATTTAAAAATATTGCTTTCGTTTTTTGTTTTTTGAATAGATTGAAGTCATTGTTACAAAAAAAATAATAAAATAATTGAATTGTTAACCATGACTTTTTTTTGTCCTAGAAAGTTAGTTGAAAGCATTTTTTTTGCAGTGTCCCACTTTGAGTGTGAGTGACTGTATGTACATATTTTGACCAAAAAGCATTTGTCCCACCACAGCCAATACGTCACTGTTATCAGTACCTTCCCAAAAACAGTTCTTTGTCGAATGAGCTATTCAGATTGAAAATCGAGCCAAACTTTTTTTTTATAAAATATTTTTGTTGATATGTTTTCGAATATGGCATCAGAGTTCCTGGGGACTACCATATATAGGTATTTCGCAGTGAAATGCGTGGGCGAGCATGTCGCAACACAAGTTTTGTATAAGCAAATGGAATGTGCTGGCAGCGGTTGTTGTCCTATTCACTTGAAAAGCAGTATTTTCAAGTGATAAGTCAAGCGTAAGTAGACGTTTCGGTTAGATTATTGGTAAAAACATGGCCACATCATCTGGTGCTACTGGTTCACAATTTCGTTTTTGTTCAGGGCGCTCAGTGAATAAGTACATAATATTGTATGTAATTGCAGAATGTTTTCTATTTTCCTTACTCTTTTGTTGGGATTTCAGACTAAGTGTACAAGAGCAGGATAAATATTTTGAACTAGCTTGAAAGCTATGATGGTGATTTAAGCGATGGCTCTGAAGACGATACAACTATGTACATATATCACCCTGCAGTGGTAACGTTGTTTGAGAAGTGGAGGAAATGGATGAGACTTCTGCTGTAGAGAATTTAGATTTATTTAGATTTAGATTTATTGTATGAATGAATATTTACAGCTTAAGATTACAATCTTATAAGTTGTGAAGGCTTTAGTAATTTAAGAATAGACTAAATAAAAAAAATTTTAAATTCAATTTAATTTAATTTAACTTAATTTAATTTAATTTAAGCAACGAAAATTGAAAACGAAAAGGTAGCATTAAACATCATTGGCCAAATATAAAAAAAGTTGTGTTTCAAAATTGTTTGTGTCACTGATTCTCCTGAGGGTTACGGGCAGCGTGTTCCATAAGAGGGTTACGTGGACGAAAAAAGTACGTTCAGACGTTAGGCAATTGAATCTTGGTTGAATTAAGACAGCTGATCTTCGGGAGGTAGCAAAATTAAGTTTGCTATAAAGATATTCAGGCTGACGACTTTGTATAATGTGATGTAGCAAAACTAATGCCCTATATTTTAGAAGGTTATCAAAACTAACTCCCAGGATCTTTTTGGAGTGGTCATAATACCTGATGTTAAAAACGTATCTTGCTCAGTTATTATATATTACATTGAGTTTTCTTCTGGTATAGTAGTCTATATTACAGACTTTTCCAATAGTGGCTACAATATGGTCGGTCCAGGTAAGTGTCTCATTAAAGACTAATCCCAAATTTCTAGCCGTGTGGACGTATTCTATCACAGGTTGGCCTAGATTAATTGGTGGAAACTGTGATGTATCGAGGCCGCCTTTTTTATGTATACATAACGTCTTTGACTTTACCGGATTTAGAGCTAATTTATTCCTTAATGCCCATTGTTGAATCTTATGTAAGTCCGCGTTGATATCATCTATAGCGCTCGCAACACCAGATAATGGGGTGCTCAAATATAGTTGGACATCATCTGCATACATATGGGCAGTACAATGCTTGACTAATTGTGGAAGCTCTTTAACACACATGGAGGGTCCAAGAATAGACCCCTGCGGCACTCCTGTAACCATAATATTTGTGTAATGTCTTTCCTTCAAATTTATTTTAGTTGGTGGCGTTGCAACGCGCGCAGGGTTCAGCTAGTTTATTATAAAACGAATATGTGTGCACAACATATTTTGTAGCTCACACTCAAAGTGGGGCACGTGCCGTTTGTCATGAAAACTACCGGTTGTCGCACGCAACTTTTAAGATCCTGACTTATTTTTACTTATTCCAGCTACATAGTCCTTTCAGACCTTTTTTGTTATCTTCGTGAAGGTAAAAAGCAAAATATCTAGACAAACTACTGTAGAGGAAAGAGAAATTCTAATTCTTAATTCTAAAAACGGTAAAACTGTTCGAGAAATTAAGGAAATAGTGAACAAAAGTAAATATGCGACATTTAATATTATTTAAAGATTTAGGGCAGCTGGAAGAATCGAAAATAAACCGAAAAATGCTGAAAGTAGGCGAAAAATAAGCGCTAGAGATGGGAGGTTTATTTTAGAAAAATTCAAAATGGGCCTTTGTTATCGGCCATAGACCTTCCAAAAATGTTAAAGTACATTAAAAACTTGGAAGTGAGTGCAGAAACAGCTAGCCGATTCTTAAGAAACAACTTTTTCTGAAAAGAACCGCCTTTCAAGACTCCCGTTTTCAAAAGAACATGCAGATAAGGATTTTTTGTGCATGGAAACATGAACACAATCTCCAACATTGACATTTTAAGAGAAACGGTCAAGGATAGCGCGGAGAAACTTGGCCTTCTACGAAGACAACGATCCCAAGTATAAGTCTTGGGTTGCGAGGTCCTTGCCCTAAAGTTCTTGCCACAGCTGCTCAATCATCCGACTTGAATGTAATTGAACATTTGTGGGCAGAACTACAAAAAGGAGTGGCTATAAGAAAAGTTTCGAACATTAGCGCTCTTAAAACGGTTGTGATGGAAGAATGGGAAGCTATCGAGCCATCTTTCTGCCAAAATTTGGTTGAGAGTATGCCAAGGCATCTTGAAGCGACTGTTAAGAACAATGGAAACTTGACCAAGTATTACAAACAGATTAAAGCTACTTTAAAAAGCAGAGTTTGCCGTGTTCCACTATGAGTGTGACTTAGTGAAAGTTATTTTTTTTATTTAAAAATATTGCTTTCGTTTTTTGTTTTTTGAATAGATTGAAGTCATTGTTACAAAAAAAATAATAAAATAATTGAATTGTTAACCATGACTTTTTTTTGTCCTAGAAAGTTAGTTGAAAGCATTTTTTTTGCAGTGTCCCACTTTGAGTGTGAGTGACTGTATGTACATATTTTGACCAAAAAGCATTTGTCCCACCACAGCCAATACGTCACTGTTATCAGTACCTTCCCAAAAACAGTTCTTTGTCGAATGAGCTATTCAGATTGAAAATCGAGCCAAACTTTTTTTTTATAAAATATTTTTGTTGATATGTTTTCGAATATGGCATCAGAGTTCCTGGGGACTACCATATATAGGTATTTCGCAGTGAAATGCGTGGGCGAGCATGTCGCAACACAAGTTTTGTATAAGCAAATGGAATGTGCTGGCAGCGGTTGTTGTCCTATTCACTTGAAAAGCAGTATTTTCAAGTGATAAGTCAAGCGTAAGTAGACGTTTCGGTTAGATTATTGGTAAAAACATGGCCACATCATCTGGTGCTACTGGTTCACAATTTCGTTTTTGTTCAGGGCGCTCAGTGAATAAGTACATAATATTGTATGTAATTGCAGAATGTTTTCTATTTTCCTTACTCTTTTGTTGGGATTTCAGACTAAGTGTACAAGAGCAGGATAAATATTTTGAACTAGCTTGAAAGCTATGATGGTGATTTAAGCGATGGCTCTGAAGACGATACAACTATGTACATATATCACCCTGCAGTGGTAACGTTGTTTGAGAAGTGGAGGAAATGGATGAGACTTCTGCTGTAGAGAATTTAGATTTATTTAGATTTAGATTTATTGTATGAATGAATATTTACAGCTTAAGATTACAATCTTATAAGTTGTGAAGGCTTTAGTAATTTAAGAATAGACTAAATAAAAAAAATTTTAAATTCAATTTAATTTAATTTAACTTAATTTAATTTAATTTAAGCAACGAAAATTGAAAACGAAAAGGTAGCATTAAACATCATTGGCCAAATATAAAAAAAGTTGTGTTTCAAAATTGTTTGTGTCACTGATTCTCCTGAGGGTTACGGGCAGCGTGTTCCATAAGAGGGTTACGTGGACGAAAAAAGTACGTTCAGACGTTAGGCAATTGAATCTTGGTTGAATTAAGACAGCTGATCTTCGGGAGGTAGCAAAATTAAGTTTGCTATAAAGATATTCAGGCTGACGACTTTGTATAATGTGATGTAGCAAAACTAATGCCCTATATTTTAGAAGGTTATCAAAACTAACTCCCAGGATCTTTTTGGAGTGGTCATAATACCTGATGTTAAAAACGTATCTTGCTCAGTTATTATATATTACATTGAGTTTTCTTCTGGTATAGTAGTCTATATTACAGACTTTTCCAATAGTGGCTACAATATGGTCGGTCCAGGTAAGTGTCTCATTAAAGACTAATCCCAAATTTCTAGCCGTGTGGACGTATTCTATCACAGGTTGGCCTAGATTAATTGGTGGAAACTGTGATGTATCGAGGCCGCCTTTTTTATGTATACATAACGTCTTTGACTTTACCGGATTTAGAGCTAATTTATTCCTTAATGCCCATTGTTGAATCTTATGTAAGTCCGCGTTGATATCATCTATAGCGCTCGCAACACCAGATAATGGGGTGCTCAAATATAGTTGGACATCATCTGCATACATATGGGCAGTACAATGCTTGACTAATTGTGGAAGCTCTTTAACACACATGGAGGGTCCAAGAATAGACCCCTGCGGCACTCCTGTAACCACATCTAGGAAAGTAGACACTCTATTACCAATCACCACACATTGCTGTCGCTCAGTCAGGTACGAGTTCAAAAGTTTAGTTCCATGTGGTGAGAAACCAAAGTTATGTTGCAACTTTTCAGAGAGAAGCGAGTGGTCAACTTTGTCGAAAGCCTTGGAGAAATCTAAAAGAGTTAAAAATGTAAGGTAGTTTAAATCAAGTGCTTTTCGAATGTCATCCACTACAAGTAAGAGGACGGTTTTGCAACTTCTTTTTGCTCGAAAACCAGATTGGGCGGAACTTATAAGACTGTGACGGTTTAAATACACTTGCATTTGTTTCGATTCAGCTTTTCGAAGACCTTTGATAGAAACGGGAGGATAGCAATAGGTCTATACTCGACATGAGATCGAGTTTAAAAATATGGAAAAAGAAGATGATGCGGATGCGGCTTCAGAGTTGCCCGCTATAGGCAAAATCATAACTGACGAAGATAGAATAATGCAGTGGGGTACAGTTCCACTAAATACGAGTGTTTGGTCTCCTGCGACAAAGAAAGGGGCTTATTGCTAGTTTCGAGATGAAAGCTGAAGCTGACATTTTTATGGCTTTTTCACTGCTGTTATGGCAGACATCGTGGTTACAGAAACTAATCGAAAAGCTCTGTGTGTGCATCGTTCAATTCCAATTCATCAACCAATGGCTGCTGTATACCAGAACACGCAGCAGACTGTTGCCTTGTGTTCCAAGTTACTTGCTGCCTTTAGCCTAAGACAGACGTTGCGTGGTTACATGCATGCAGGAACGCACCCGAGACAGACGTGCAGTAAATTATTGACTTTTTAACGCATTTCTGTCATTTGTAAATGTGACAATTGAATTCAGAAATTTGTTTGCGATGGATTAGAAAAGCGTGAAAAATTTAAGAAAATAACTATTTTATTAGTAGTTGTAAAATGTTATTTGAAATTTGTGCGTTGCCTGTGCGGAGAAGAAAACAAGAATATGGACGCGGTTTATTTATAGCGAAAATGAACGAAAACTTCATGGATTTTAATAATTTGTTTTTATACTATGTACATCAAAAGCAATGATACAAACGAATTTAGAAAAGCTACACGGATGTGCATAAGTGAATTTATACTTTTGAAAACTTCAATTGAGAAAAAAAATTCACAAAAAAGATATCACCCGGCAATCCATTAGCGCAGAATGTCGCCTAGCTCTCACACTGGTGTAAGTTTTTGTGCATACAATGATAGTTTAGTATTGACCAATAAAACATATATTTCACACGGTGTGTGAAGTCAAATGTTGGCGTGGTCATTCCGAATAGGAGTATCGACTGTCTGGGAAATAATTCTCGAAACTTGTGAAGCAATTTGGCCTGAACTACACGGCATTTATCTGGATTTTTATGTGAAAACGGGACTACCACATGTAGTAGGTGCTATCGACGGAAAACATATTGAAATAAAGTGTCCTCCCAAGACAGGATCGCTCTATTTCAACTATAAGCAATATTTTAGTATTGTACTACTTGCCGCGTGTGATAGCAATTATTCATTTATAGCTGTTGACATTGGAGCTTACGGAGGCCAGAACGATGTAGGCGTTTTGAGAGCGAGTGGTTTTGGGAATCAAATTTTACAAGACACCATCAATATTCCTACACCCAAACAACTTCCCAACAGTAACACCAATTTTCCATTCTATTTTATAGGTGATGCTGCCTTTCTCCTCAAACATAACATTATGCTACCATATCCTGGAAGGTTATTGTCTCCTGATAAAGACAATTTCAATAAATAATTATCGAAAGCCCGAGTACGGATAGAAAATACGTTTGGCATTCTAACTGCAAAGTGGAGAGTGCTATCAAATCAATTAAATGTACTCCCTGAAAATGCTGTTGTGTTGTTTTGCATAATTTCATTAAATTCCACGATTTTAATAATTACTGCCCTCAAAACTATGTCGACCAATTTACAGATTCAGACAAAATAATCAGAGGTGGCTGGCGTCAAGACGTAAGCCCTCTGACACAAATTAGATTATTCACCAGATTCAACGCAACTAAAAATGCATTTTCAACTCGCGATTATCTGAAATATTATTTATACAGTCTCAATTAAATAAAATTGAAACAAATAAAAAACATTAAAATTTTAATTTTTATTTTGTTCTCTTTCGAGCAACACTTTATTAAAAGTTGACAGCATTTCCATTTGGAGATGCGTGAGCTCTGTTGCGGACTGCTTTGCGGTCTGCTCTGCCAGGCTATCGAAGAAGTATTGTGCTGCTGTCTTCGGTTCTGCTGGCACCGCAAACACTTCTTTGGCCAATGTCATCAATGTCACCTGTGACATCTCAGTGTTCACTTCCCTGAGCAAGTCTTCTAATTTATTTTTCTTTTTTGCCGGGGTGAAAGAACATGGTGCGTCCGGAAATGCATCGGAGAACGCCGAAACAAGCTTCTGCTGATGTTCGAGTGCATGGGGAAGGGGGCTCAAAGCTATCAGAAGAGCCGTGGGGCTGGCTGCACATGAAGCCATTGAATGTGAAGTTTCCAGATGTACTTTAAACAAAAAAAAAGTAATAATGTATTTACTGTATTTAAAAAAAAAATACTTTGGATTCGCGATGACCATATCTTTAAGAAACACTAAGTCCCCTATCCACTTCCACTTTTTTTTGGGCGAATTGTGAATTGTGGGTTCTCATTTCTTTATAAAACCTATCCCTGACCGTTCTCCATATGTCCTTCAGTCTTTTTGCTAGAAAGAACTAGAGCAACGTTTCAACAGACTTCAATTACTAATTGTGTGCATATTTACCTGGAACATTTATTTGGTTCGATAATTCCTCGAACGCTTTATCTCGTAAATACACATTTTTGTAATTTATGTATTTTTTATTGAAAATAAATTCATTATTTTTCAGAAAATTAATTAATTTTTCTTCCATTATGGGTTTTTAGTGAAATTCAAATGGTAAAATGACAGTTGCTTAAAACGTCACATTACAAAAATTGTACTACTTTGCTGTTCTACTACTGGAGATTTGCATCAAAATTAGAAATAGAGACGTCTTGAAGCAACGCATGGTGGTGCAGCAATCACATGTGTCCTTTTACATATGTATAAAGCCATGTTCTATAATTTTGCTGTACGCATTTTGATGCACGTCTGTTTCAGGCTTTTGTGTTTCAGGTCATAAGCGCAAAACACGCAAGGAGTGCATGTGGTGCACAAGGCCAGTATGCGATGCATTGCAAGAATTTGACAAAATGCCTCGCCTGTGTCGCTGCCGATCAATAGCTACAGCCACACTTGGCCGAGTATTACATTACACTTGTTTTTAAATAAAAATTTCAGGAAAAAATACTTTTTTTCCCATTTCGAATAGTTTTTGTTACATAATTCACAAATTAACTCACAATTGCCACACAAAATCTACTGCAGGACCTGGGAGTCACAGCACACTTATGTATGTACATAGTAAGTGTAATTTTTTGTTGCCACTCACACAAGGGTGAACTGAAATCGAAACTATAAAAATTTCGTTAAAATATCTTATGTACCTCAACTTAAAATATGAATATGAAAGATCATAAAATTTCCCTTCTACGAAGAATTCATATCAAAGTTAATAGTTAACCAGTTTCTTTTTCAAATTTTAGTGTTTAAGTTTTCCGACCGAAAAGCTATGAAAGTAGACTTAAGATAGTTTGAATTTTTCAGAACCTTACTTCATATACTTAAAGTAGAATTTGTTGAAGAAAAATATTTTCGCTCCCTAGGCAGTATTTGCACGCTGCAATGCAACTTTTGTAACTTTTTATAGTTGGGGGTTGTAGGCGCACAACGAAAATTAACTTATCATATTATTTGGCGCAGATATTCCCAAACATGGAGGTGGGAATAGCACTAAATAAGAAAGCTTCTAATGGTTAGATTTGCTATCATTTGCTATGATTTGGTGTACAGACATCTATTGGGTCATAATTCTTCTACAAGGCCTTTGGTAGTCGTTTCTACTTACATATATAATCTAATTATGGTATAAGCAGGAATACTCAAACAAAGTTCAGCCGCATGTTCAAAATTCAATTCTGTTCATTCACTTTCATTGATATTGTCGACGACAAAGAGTGCTTTTAGCCACTTTCACGTTATAATGAAGCGTGCTCTGACATCAGATTTCAACATTACTCTGTCTCGTCAGATACTAAATAGCCTTATTAAATATTTGCGTTCTCCAGTTCGAGGGAAAAGAAATTCCAGTATCTAGCGAATGTCATAAACGCCTGGATATTACGAATAAACAAAAAAAATAGGAAAACTTTTATAAACATTTTTTTCGGTCTAACGCCAGCGTACGCTTTCAATCACGTTGCTGAAAACTGTTGGTATCGGAAAATTATTATAAAAACAATCTTCGAGGAATACCCAAATGTATACTTCGAATTATTGAAACAGGAAATAACCATAAAATGCTCATCGTCTAAAGCAATATAAAACAAAACTTTCCTTATGGCTTGTAGTTCTAGTGGTGGCGATGAAATGAAAATCGCAACGATTTTACCGATTTTCAATGAAACCTCCGCATAAAACGTAGCCAAAGGTAAATATATCCCAATATTCTATCATTATTCGTCTTTTCTCGCTTATCTGTGGGAGTTTAAGTGGGACAATATTTATGATTTTTCTTCGAGAGTTTACGAGCAAACAGCGTTTCTTTTCCCGTTTCCTTGGTGGTATGGTATGGAATTTTCAATAACTACTGGAGCAGCAAAAAGTGCAGAATATAAAGAATGCTGATGTGGTTAATAAAATTGTGTTTAAAAAAAAAAACATAATGTCTTCTATTCACTATCTGTGTTCTATTAGTTTCCTTCTTCTCGCCAGTATAATGCGTTATGCTCTAAATTTTTTACGAGAAGCATCATTCAAATGTGGGTGGACTCCATGACATTTTCTTAAAGTCCTTAAAGCTGCTGAGATCTAAAATTGTTTTCGCTGAAATAATGCATTAAATGTTAAATAGAAGAGCTCTTTATTCAAAGAAATGAAAGCTGATGAAATAAAAAAAGAATGAAAGATATCTGATTTTGTAACCGGGATTAAGAACGCTGAAGAGAATGAAATGCATAGAAAAATGTCGAAAAGAACTGTGAGTTTTGAAGTAAACAAGTTACTTTCTTTGATGCATTTCTTGTTCCCGCAATATTCACTGATATATATGTTCAATGACTCAAAAGTCATCATCGTATGATGTTCTCATTTTGCCAATGGCCTTTTACGTCATTGGGACTTTGACATAAATCTGAAGAAAACAGAAGCAGAGAACATATAGACAAACTATGGACACATATGTATATCACTGTTTTGGACTCAGTGGGGTTTTGGCTCAACACCCAATAGGGTAAACCCTATCGCGGCGACTACCATTTACTAAAAATACAAATACTTTGCGCAACGGACCGTACATACATATGTATGTGGTCCAGGGCCATTCGTGTTCTGCTTCTTATATTTTCTTCACACAAATGGAAGCGACTTACATCTTAGAGTCATTTGCGAAAGGCTTTGTTTTCAATTGAGAAGCTCTCTCATGGCAGTTATTACTCTCGGATGTTTGACAGACATTCGTCAGAGGTGGGACCGTGAAAAAACTTTTTGGTGTTTTCTAGGATTCGAACGTCGAACCACTGGCTCAGCGATCTAACACACTAACCGCTTGAGCTACGGCGCCCGTGACTACAACACCAACGGTGGTGTCTCCAATTAGGACGAACTACTTGGAGAATAACTTATTTGGGCTCGCCGGACCTATTCAGAGTTTCAGGCCAGTAAGGATCGATATACCCCTCCCTACCATGGTAAATAAAATGGTTGCTAAACAACCAAAAAACCTGTGGGTATGGATGACTTTAACATTGGCAACGTTAAAGTAAATGATACAATGACAATGATTTTCGGATACGCACATGGAATGTTCGGGCTCTAATCAGACCACGGACAGACGAACAACTTGCGGAGACCCTGAAATGCTACATCCAAGTGCGATTTTATAGGGGAGACTCCAAGAAGATGAAAAACTGCGACATCGATTACGGCGAGTGCCGCAGGGAGCAAAGTCAGCAGTTATTTAAATGTGATCAGAGGAGGACTCGGGCAAGAAGTTATGAGCTTCTGGCTGGCTAGTCATAATCAGCGTCAGGCTAACATTCAAAAACGCTGATATGTGCTCACGCCTTCACAGAGGAGAAAGATTTTATGAATAAAGAAACCTTCTATGATCTCCTTGAGAAAGCTTAGGAGAAGTGCTTGAAGTACGATGTCAAAATCATTCTTAGCGATTTAAAAGCCAAAATCGGAAACGAGGTCACCTTTGGGTACATAGTCGGAAAACATAGCCTGCACGAAAATGCCTACAGAAATGAACATACTTTAGTCGACTTTGTGGGGGGGCGAATCATCATGATTTCAGAAACACTATTCGCACAAATCAATATTCTAAATGGGACTTAGCGGTCTCCAGATCGGTATATGGGCCAAATTCATCATTTTACGATCAACGCCGCATATGCTTCCAGTATCCTGGATGTCCGAATGGTCCGATCGGTCGGCATAAACTCGGACCATTATTTGGTAATATCCAAAGTACGGATGTGGATATCTATAATGCTAAAACATGGAACAGATACTGTATGGCTGCTAACGCAAAAGACTGGCAGGACTTTTGTCTACAGAGTCTCCAACAACTTCTCGTCCAGCTCAGTGCCGCCAGCATAAACTGCAGGAGATTAGTGGCAAGAATGCCGCCACTGATGTACTGGGTACTACACAGCGACCACAACGAAACTCCTGGTTTGATGAAGGGTGGCGGCAAACAGAAGAAAGAAGATCAGAGCTGCCTTTAAGTTTTACGACCAAAGAGAAACACCGACTTCTCCGAAGAAAAAAGAAAGAGCATGAGAAACGGGCTGTCGAATCAACAAAACTACAAAAACTGAAGTCTCTACAAAATGTATTCAACACGTAAATACCCGGAAATGGTGTTTGTCTGCGGGCATTACATTGCTTCATTGGCAAGATTGGAGTACCAACGGGTCGTCTGTACCGACTAAAAGGCTCTTCATCAGAAACATTTTGTGGACTCATGAAACGCATTTCACCAGAGATGGGGTTACTATCCACCATAATTTGCACCATTGGTCATACTCCAATCCCCATTCAATACACACAACTTCCTTTCAAAGGTAGGAATTTATTTATTGTTAAAAACTTCTGCAAAATTTGGTGCTTATTTTAAATGAGGCTTAACGTAAATGTTTGGGCTGAAGTAATTCGAGTAGGTAACATTGTAGTAGGCCCACACGTTCTTCCACATACACTTAATTCCAATAATTAGTTGGGATTTCTGAGAGATCAATTACCGAAGCTCCTTGAAAACTTTCCTCTTATTCAGAGAAGGACAATGTTCTTTCAACAAGGTGGAGCACCTTGTCACAGCAAACATTTAATAAACGGTGGATTGGTCGATTGGCCCCACCCCTTGGCCGTCCAGATCTCTTGACCTAACGCTCATTGATTTTTTCTTCTAGGGTGACATAAAAGAAAAAGTTTATTTTAGAGAAATATCGAGCGTGGAAGAGCTCCAGGGAAAAATTAATGCTGTTTCATAAGAGATTGAAAAGTAATTTGCTGCTCGTTAATCTGCCATCCAAAATGTTCAAACGCGCCCGAAAGTATATTCAAAACCAAGTAAGGCACTTTGAACAATTTCTATAAACACAAAAATTATTTGTGGGCGATGTTTGGTTAGACGAGAAATGTATTCAGTTGAATAAAATAATTAAGAAATAAATTTTGCGTCGAAGCCATAGGTGCGCTCTAGAGAAAAAAGGGACGGTTTATTTCAAGAGGCAAGTCTACCGAAGGTGCTCTTCAACAACTTATTAAAAAGAATGGAAGTGTCCTGTACTTCAAGGAATACGCTTTATATACTTTCATAGACATCGACGGCGCTCTCGATAATACTGGCTAGGGCTTGATAGTAAATGCAATGAGTAGCAGATGTATCGAAGATTGGACCTTTTTAATTTGCGGTAAACACAGCAGAAGCATTACTAGTGCCATTCATGTTTTAGAATGGAACTGCAAAGAAGTACTCTCCTTTACGAAAAGGGACATGTTAACCTCGACCCTACCATCATAAAAGGCTTCACGTTAGTCTATTACAGTCAGTTAAAATATCTCGGCGTCATTCTAGACAAACGACTTAACAGAAATTCACACATTTAATACTGTATGGATCACTATTATGGACGGGAGCCACGATTGCAATACCAAATACGCGCCAAATTGGAGGGATAAATCGTCTGTGTGCATTGAAAACAGTCCTCGTCAAATGCATTTAAAGCTTTAGATTTAGCTTCTATTACATTGTAAAATATGTATGTGATTACTAGAGGTGAATTACAGAAAGTTTAAGACACCACTTCGTTCAAAGTGGCATTACCATGTTAGATAAATTTTTCATAATTTATGGAATTGTACAGCGTCCCCAGAAATAAATATATTTTTTTTGCTATGATATTCCAGAACGCCATTACCACTCTAACATTAACATTTTTCAACACACATCCTTATAATTAAGTTCTTTTGGCCCTGATTTAAAGTAATGTAAAACCGTTTTCACCCCCCATTCATTCGAACCTTAAAATAAAAGGGAGTAAACTTCTGTTGATGTTTTTATCCCTGGTCATTATACTCGTACTTGTGACAGAGTAAGTTTAATGGCGACATAAACTTTACTGAATTTGAGGGGTTCGTCTTGCTTCTCCATCAAACATACACATACACGTACGTATGTACATATGTATCTATAGTAATACTGTTAATTTTGTTTAATTATATAATTGGTTTTATGTCGCCATGTAATTTTCTTGAGGGCAGACAAGTTACGTTTTATGTCATATCGGATATTGTATCTTCGCTAAATAGCACAGGGCTGTAATCAACTTTTCCGTCCGAAATTAAAACTGTCCCAAATGACTGGAATACCAAAAGAGACAAAAAAGTTTAATTAAGCCCAAAGGACACATTCAAATATGAAACAACCATTATTGTAGTAATTTAAGTGTACATACACATATTATATTCAAATACACAAGTGCATATATTTTAAGAGTTGATTGGATGTCCCTCTAGATCATAAGAAAAATTCCTAAAATTTTATAAACACATGCATGTATGTAAATACATATGTAAGTCCATGACAACTATGTACATGTTAAAGGGGTCATTGTTTTTATTCACTTTTTAGTTTACAATGGTAGAAGTTAAACACAGAGGTGTTCAAATTAAAAAATAAAATTCCTTCGCGTTTGAGCTCAAAAAAGTATACTATTGAAAATGAGTTATAAGCAAAATTACATGTTCATCCACATTTTTGAAGTATCTAGTCAATGTACATACATATACGCAATTATCAGGATGATTATTAAAAAAATAAATAAAAAACTGTCCGATTAACAAAATCATACAATAATAAATGTTCGTTGAAATTTTATCTCACCCCAAACTTTTCTAACTCTATCGTATTCAAAGTTTAAGAGCATGCAACAATAATCTTGTGTAAACGATAAGAACTTTACGTACGTCTATAAATCATTCAAGTGGTCCCGATGCAATATTTACGATGCCAAACTTCAAAAACTGTTTACTATTCAAACGAGCAAGTAAACGAAAATATTAACCCAATTGAATTCGGTTGAGAAATCAAATTTTTCGAATGACACGCACGAGTTCAGATAATATTTGGCCAGTCACAAACATATGATTGTTATCCTTCGGTCTGATCCACTCTGACATGCTGGTCTTTCCATTATGTACCCTGTGGCCAACCTTAACTTGTCTTTTGCCTGTAGGGTTCAGTTTGTAGTTATTGGTTAGAAAAATTGAACTTTCGATACAACTCGTTGCTGTTTGCATGTAAATGTAACTCAAATTGAACGATTCCAATCAATTTTATGTCAAAACGTGCGTTCTCCTCTTGGTCGAATGTGGTCTGGAAAATGAAATAAAAGGAAAAACGTTGGACTCCATAAACTACCTGTATACAGATAATCATCATCGCCACATAACCCTGAGGAATGATCTGGCTATGATATGACATTTGATATGGATTCGAGACACATTGGTTGGAGGTTGTGTCCCTGCAATGTTTATTCAAGTCACGTACCAAATAATTTTCCATAATCGAAAAATTACACATTCCATGTTAAAGCCATTATTACCCAATTTCCGTAGTAGGCGATTGGTTTTTAGTTTTTTTATTTTTCATCTGATATCGATGTTTGTGTCTGAATTAGTTCACAGAATTTGCCCTGGGTACAAAAAAAAAATGTCAATATCTTGTGGAAAAATGTGAGAAGAGGATACATTGTATGGAAATGGAAATTTTCGTATGTTTATTATGTCCTACTTCCGTTTTTGCTTGTGTGCTAAAAGATAATAACGTCTGGGTTGAATAAACATGAGATGGACATAACGTATGTATGTATTGGGTCATTATCGGATCGGATTCCGTGGGCTCAATTTTTTTGTTTGGTATCCCCAAGTAACAGCTTTCTTTTGCAAGCACGTGCTGTAATATCTTACTTAAAGGAATGAACGAATTGGCGTACGGTAGGAATATACTTCAAGGTCAGATATATATGGATTTCCTGTTTCTTAAATAGGAAATGATTTCTATTTATTTCATACTTTTTCGAGTTAAAAATACATAACTCGTTCAATATAACTTTGTAGCCGTAGCCGATTGTAGGTACCGTTCTCTACAATGTACATCTGCACATCAGAGCGTCCAAGTAACATCGATTTTCCCCAACTGTACACGTGTAGCTCAGTGAATTCCATTGCATGGTATAACTTGCAATGGAGTTGTTTTCGCGCCGTAAGTTATGACCGATTCACTGTCACTTCGTTCGCCGAATGGTGAAGTTTGTTGACTTCTTATCTGTTTTTATATGAAACTGATCGTTGAAGGCACGAAAACATCAATATCATATCACGTAGGTCTGCAGCTTTAAACTGACTATGGCGGTCAGTTTGGTTTGTCTGATTGAGTTCGGTGTCGCCATCATCCGGAACGATGCTTAGAAGACAAAGAAAGCGTTGAAACGAAATTGAAAGGTTAAGGGCTTTTGTTTTGTTTGCATTTATTTTCAGCGTTTTTGACTTGTTTTTCAGATTGTGACCCATTTTATGTAGATCCATAACAAATATTTCTTGCCTGTCTTCTTTAGACTATTCGTTGTGTGCGTATTATTTTTTTGGGACTTACAATTTAAATTCGAATCCGAAATTTTTTTTTTTATTTTGTTTGAAAAGCTTTCTCATGGCATTATTACCCTCCGATGTTTGTCAGACACTCGTGTGATGCAAATACAGCGAAATAAACTCCTAAAGATGATGTTCCCTGGCATCACTTTACCTCCGACTTACATGTCAAAGGTAATGTTGAATTGATCTGCGTTAGAATTTTCAAACTTATCAAAACATTTATTAGCAGATGTAATGACTTTGATAATCCTCTACGAAATTTATTTATGCGAAATTTATTGTATACGAAATGCTAAAATCTTCATTATTTAAGGCTTTTTATGAAAATCTTTAAATGTGTGATTGTTAGTGTATGAGCGGCAATGTTAATTCAAGAACACATTTTTGTAACACGGTCTTCTTGTGGCAAAGTCAAAGAAAGAAATATTCTGACAGGTCTTTGAAGAGCAAAATTCATTTATACGCACTAAGTTTTTCAGAAAAATCGGTTGATTCCTGATTGAAACCGAAAGTGCAAGTTGAAGATATATTTTTTTTAAAATAATTTAAAACAAAAAATTATTTTAGAACTATCTTTAAGTGAAATTAAAATAAAAAAACGAGTGTGGGATAGGAAAGTACTTAACAACGGAGGAAAAAGTTACAATAACGGTTTTGAAAAAGCAAGGTGATTCCAACAGGAAAATTGCACGGAAAATCAATCGTTCTGAAGGGCTCATAAGAAACTTCTTAAAAAAAAGGCGAATCTTATAGAAAAAATGGTGTTCGAAAGGGCTGGAACAAAATAACTCGAAAGGAAAGAAATCGAATTCTCATCAAAGCACCCAAAAACAAAATGACTGCCAGCCAAATTGTTCCTCATCTCGATTTGCCGATAGCAAAATGCCTAGTTCAACAAATTTTATCGAGTACTCCAAATGTAGTTTACAAAAAACAACTGAAAAAGCCTCTTTTGAAGGCCCATCATAAGACAGCGCCACACATGACTTACGCTATCCACCAAGAATGAGCAGGAACTTTCACGGAAGATGTGTAATGATTTGGGGAGCTTTTTCTTCCTTTGGAAAAGCGCAGCTGTGCTTCGTTCCACCTAAAATGAATTCCGAAAAATATTGAGAAATGCTGGTTTCGTCTCTCATTCTATTTTTAAAAGACGTTGTTGGTGACAGAGATTTTATTTTTCAACAGGGCACCGTAACAATTGTCAGTGGACGTCAATTTGATGACATTTGAACACTTCGAGAGGAAAAATAAAGCGAACATCGGACCTGATAAGCAGCGACATTATTTCTAACCTCATAAACTCAATGCCGGATAGAATATTTACTACAATTCAGCATAAATACCCAAAGTTACCATAGAAATTCAACATGTCTTCTTTGTATTTTTTTTTATTCTTACCGTAATTTATTTATCTTCTACTTTATTTTGTTGCAATTTGTTTATTTATTTATGACACATATTTATTAATTTATTTTTTTATTACATAGCTACATATCTATTTATTTTCATATTATTTATTTACACCTTTGTTGTATGTATATTTATTACTTCTATATTGTGCTTTGTCTCCACTTGTACTTTAGAGCGTCGAAATCTTAATCTCTACACAAATCCGCAGGACCAGATGGTATCTCATCCATAGTTCTGACGAGGTGTTCTTTCACGCTGGCAAAACCACTGATTAAGCTTTTTCAGCAGTCCTACTCTTCTGGACTATTTCCTAGTAGATGGAAACAGCATTTGTCCAGCCTGTCCCTGAAAAAGGCGAACCTTCTTCCCCCTCCAACTTCCGACCCATTGTACTTACGTCCCTTCTTTGCAAGGTCATGGAAACGCTGATAAACAGTGAGCACGTGAGATATCTTGAATTACAAAAACTCTTCAATGACGCCAGGACGGTTTTCGTAGCAAAAGCTCCACTGGTTATTTGATGGCATATCTCACAGAAAAGTGGAACCAAGCTCTCCACCACTTTGGTGAAAGAAAAATTATTGCTCTTAATATGTAATGTAAGTTACTTTTCACATTTAAATATTAATTAATATAAGAATAAATTAATCATTGTTAACAACTTAGGTCAGCAACACCAAGGCAGATGGAAATGTTAATAAGTTTTATGGAGGAGCACCCGGACATGGCAAATAATTATGTCGCAACGTCGGTCAAAGGCAGACAACAAAAAAATAATCTGTGGAGAGACTTGGCAGATAAACTGAATGCCCACCAAGTCAGTAGTCTCTTGGAGAAAAGTAAGTAGGTACATAGTATACATAAATATATAATTTAATATTTATCATAAATATTGAAATCATTCATTGGTATCATTGTTATTCAAGGTATGGACGGATTTCAAGTATAGCTCAAAAAAAAGAAATTCAGCCACAATTTAATGTCCCTAAAGAAGACGGGCGGGGGACCATCTGAGGAAGTTCATATGTATATCTGAGCTCAAGGAAAGAGCAATTCAGATGGCCTCCCTTTGCAGAGCAGTCGCTCTCAGTAGTTCTTGTTGCTTTGGTGCGCCGCCGCAGGAACTCGATGACGACGCTGGACTTGATGAGAGCCCTGCACTCGATGACATCGAGATGAAGCTGCGTGGTATCTTTGACAGTCCTGAAGATTCGGAAAATAAGGCCAGAAAAACGTAAGTTCCAAATAGAATAACCACATAGAATGCAAAATTAAATACATCATTTGTTTATATTTCTTTCAGAAATTCAACAACTTACTTATTTAAGTGCAAACACACCAAAGCGACGACGGGAACACAAAGAAAACGAAGACACTAAGACTGAGCTGCTAAGAACACAATTACAAGAAGATGCAAAGTTCCAAGCGAATGTCTTGAGTCTTCTTTCGGAGCGGAATCAGCAAGACGCTCGTTTCCATTCGGAAGTTCTAAGACTCCTTCAAGAATGGAATGAAATTGCAAAAAACAGTGCAACAGATAGATGCAAGAGTGAAGCGATATTTATTTATTTATTTTTTAATGTTTTTGAATTGACAGTTTTTATAAGCACTGAAGTTTTTTTTGTTGATTAATTTTCACCTTTTTTTTTGTCACTTAGATCTTTATGAATTTTTTTTTTTTTTAATATGCTCTAAACAAGTGTTCCTACGAAGTGAAGTGTTTTGTTTATGTAATTAAAATAAATAAATAAGAAAATCTTTAAAAGATAAAAAAGATTGTATTTATTTTAAACAACAAGTGAACATGGATTCTTTAATGGTGTTTCTTATTTTTTCTGCCAGCTGTTTCATTCGATTGTTGAATATATCGGAAGTTCGGTTCACATTGTATCTCAAATGCATATAGGTTATATCCGGCTCAACTGCATTGTTATCCATATTGTGGTAGAGACAAATGTTATGCAATGCGCTACAAACATTCGCAAAAACAGCTATTTTGCTAGGATCATATCTACTTTTTCTCTCCTCCATTGACCTGAGGTACAAGCTGAAGATATAAGATTGAAAATAGAAATGACAGCTGCATACCTTTATACACACCAATAGTTCTTTCAATTAGGTTTCTAGCCTTCGCGTGAACTTCATTAAAACTATTTTTTTGTACATCATTAGAAGAACGATACGGCGTAAGTAGCCACGGCTCTAGAGGATATCCACTATCATCTAAAATTGCATGTACATAAATAACTTAATCAAATAGTGATTCAAATAGCAATTTTTTGTTTATTCACCCAAAAGCCAGCAATTGTGGTCACGCTCGTTGAAGCTATTGGCGAAAAACGCCCTTTTCATTGGAATGTTTCCAGACCAAAAAATCGTGGGCAGATCCAGCATATTTGGGGTTTATGGCGTCTATGGGCATTTTATGGTCACAAATCTTTGGTAACGGTTATATTATCATAAATGTATTGGAGTTTTTCTAAGAATGTATCTATATATACTTACAATCATTGCATTAAAACGGTGCTTGCCCTTTCTGTTAAAATACATTTCTTCATTCGCTCGAGGTCTTTGTAGGTACAAATGTGTTCCGCCTATGCATCCAATTACTAAAAGTTAAGGATGTGATAGGTAATATGATTGATAGTTTCGATTTACCTCCTGGTATTCCATATTTCCTATAAAACCGTTCTTTTGTTTCTTCTTTTCGGCTTTCATTTGAAATGTCGCATTTAATCCATAAGGGACACAATTTTTGTTCCAGGATTTTTGTGGTCTCAGAAACGACTTGTGAAAGCGTGCTCTGGGCAACAGATACACCAAAATCATTCCCTGTAAGCCACTGGTAGCTACCTCCACCTAGTACTTCTAGAGTAGCACCAAGGCGTAGTATTGGGGGAATATAAGTGGACCGAGACCCACTTCCCACATTGATTGTGTCTAATACTACCACAAAAGCCTCTTTTGATAGACGGAAACGTTGAATGAAACTAAAATTATTAGAAACTTGTGTAGTAACAAACAAATTATGTATTTTATTCACAATGCACCTACTTCTTTGTTGGAAGAGATAAAGGATCCGACGCATCTCTAAGTGTCCTTCGCCTGCGTAACACTTCCAATTTTTTTTCATTTTCATCCTCGTTCTCAATAAAACACATAAATGTGTGATGAAACATTTCTTTATTTAATATATTTTCACTTAAAAGTTTTTTGCAAACACAAAGCACCAAAATAAAATGCAGAACGATAGCTAAAAACCTATCGTGCAAAAACGATCGACGAGACGATAATATTTGACAGTTTTCGCGTTACGTGAAGCAAGCCATGAATCGTTCCGACGATATCGTTCAGACGATAGTACTTTTTCAAGTTTACATAAAGCAAAACTATCGTCAAAACGATATCGTCAGACGATTGTCGCCGTACGTGATGAGAGCTCTGGTGTTCCCCAAAGCTCGAAACCGGGGTTTCCCCAAGGCCTCGAATATTCAATGCTGTCTTCTGTCGTTAAAGCGAAATTTAAACCCCCAACCATTATCAATGAATCACATACATCCGCGAAACCGAAAGACTTATGATCCTCGGTATGTGTGTTAATGAAAACCTATACGTTGGAAGGACACATATTCAAAGTCGCCAAAAATGCTGCTAAATGTCTAGGATTTCTTAAACGGTGCAAGAAATATTTCACCCTCTCTAATCTGGCTTCCATATACTCGTATAAGGCGTAAACCTGCTAGATAAGCGTTGAAACTGACAGGGGACAGAAACATCGTCGAGTCAATAGATTCGCTTAAACGCAGAAATGTTTCTTGCCTCTCGTTTTTCTATTGCTTCACCCACAAAAATACTCCAACGAAATAGCCAGCCAGCCGCTACGAGTAGTAAGAACAAAGTGCGCATCAATCACCTAAAACGACTTGGAGTGGGCAGAAAGCTGAGAATCTGGTTAACCTGAGCGGCATGTTGATTAGAGCATAGGTTCACCACAAACTGTAGCGTCAATTATTTAAGTAGATACTTAGTATGTAGTTCTTTGTGACGGTAGACAAAAAATTTCAAGTTTTTTTTTCCAGAAATACAACTAGCTTTAACAATGAAATCCTACTCAGATGCTCAGATTATTTTAATGTAATAAAATAATAATGTATTCCATACAGCGAATCAAGTAAAATCAGATCATTAAAAGTATACGTAAAGCGGCCCATACACGGAAGACTTGTGTGCACACCGGTGTCGGTGTACGGTAATTTTCCCGGTGTATGGGCTGGTGTGCGCACCGATTTTTCGGTGTCAGACACGGTGTTACTAAAATGAAAAATTCTTGATTTTTGGTGTTTTGAGAATGTCAATCCGTGATTGCGAATTTTGGCGCAACTTCATTGACTTATATAAAAAGCTTCCGGAGCTCTGGAAAATAAAATGCAATGACTTTAAGAATATAGATAAAAAGAAAAAAGCTTGGGAAAACCTTTTAACTAAATACAAAGAATATGAAAGTAACGTAACAATAGATATTGTGAAACGTAAAATTATATCTATGCGTTCATCCTACCGTCGGGAGTTAACCAAAATAAAAAAAATTAGCGTTCCGGTGCAAGAGCTGATTCTGCTTATGTACCAGGATTGTGGTACTTTCATGAGCTAGAGTTCCTGAAAGATCAGGAAACCCACATCGAAGGAACATCGACGATGGACTTAGGAATATTATCCGATGAGGAAAATGAAGTAAGTACCTACTAGAAAATTATTATTATATTATACACAATTATTATACACATGTATGTATATAATTTAAAAAAAATTCAATTTCCTGTCTGAAATATGTAATTTTTATTTTATTAAAGGATTAACATCAATGTTTTTTTTACATATTTACAGCTTGGTTTTGCCATGAAACTGCCCCAACTGAATTAAAATAATTGCAGAATTTATTTCGAATTTCTTTATTGAAATCGGTTGAATTTCTACCTCTTAAGGGTTGCAAGTTTTGAAGTTGCACATCCGAATGCCAGGGTGCATTGGTAACTTCTCCGGTGCAAATATTTTCCTCATCCGCAGAATTTCTGAGGAAGATGCTGTGGTTGTGCTTTTTCAAAAAATTGTGCAGATAGCAACAAGTAAGAACAATGGTCGTGGCTTTTTCCGGAGAGAAACTGATTGTATTTAATAAAATGCGAAACCTGCTGGCCAGGATGCCAGAAGCATTTTCAACAATTCGTCTAGCCCTAGACAAGCGATAGTTGAAAATACGTTGTTCCTTACTTTTTGATAGATGACTGTACGGCCTCATCAAATTCGCCATCAAAGAAAACGCATCATCGCCAACGATGTCAAATGGAAGAGCCTCTTCGCTCAAAGGCAGTTTTTCGTGGGTTGGCAAATTCAATTCTTCGTCCTACAATTTTTGGTTAAATTTTGTTTGAGCGAAAACACCTCCACCCGAGTCTCTTCCGTTTGCTACAGCTGCAACCATTATGAATTCATAATTTGCGTTTACCAAAGCCATTATAACAATGGTAAATGTTTTCTTGTAATTGAAATAATATGAACCCGTTTCTGCTGGTTTTTTTATATGAACATGTTTTCCATCAATGGCTCCATTGCAATTGGGAAAATTCCACTGCTTCCCAAAATCTTCAGCAACTTGTTTCCAATCCCTTTCCGTTTTAGGTATGTATCTAGAAAAAAACATAATTTAATATACAAATGTACATATCACGCTGAATTTATACTATTTTTTCATTTGCTTTTTTCATCTTTCTAGAATCATGTACCAACTACGCAGCTAAAAAAAACCACTCATTCTCAACGAACTAAATTCTTGGAACAAGCTGTTCAGCATTTAGATCAGGCAAAAAAAAAACGGGAGAGAGATGAAGCGGATGTTTTTTCTGAATCATGGGCAGCTGTTTTTAGAAAACTTATGCAAAACAAGCTATAGACGAAATACTTCTACAAGGACAATTGAATAAGCTGAGTTTAGATTTCATCCATAACGTAAAAACCAACATGTTGCAAGTCAGCACAGGCACTCACTTTCACATTACGTGCAACCATCATATGAAAGCCAATCAACATCAACACAACTAACTCTAACAATGAAATCCTACTCGATGCGCAGATTATTGTAATATAATAAAATAATAATGTATTCCATTCAGATCAAATAAATCATTAAAAGTATACGTAAATCATTTACCTTGAATCCGTCCAAAAATAGAGCTTAAGTAAAAATAAAGACATTGACGTTGAGGAAGTTATTCTGCTGACGCAATGGGAAAAAAGTTCGTGTCTGGCACATTATATTTTCTTAGTAGCTCTAAGACAGCATCCTGCAGGACTTGATGTCAGGCAAACAAACTTTAACTTTTTGCCATTCAAACTCTTAAAATGTTATTGTTGCTGTTCTCTTTGACCTTATAAAAGTTCTAATAATCTACTTATGGGAATTGCAAAGATTTTTTTCTCCACTTCATGTTGAGCGTTTTTTCCACCAAATAAAATGTTAAAAGTTCAGATGAATTACTTTCCAAAAGTTTAATTTTAAATTATGTCGAATTAAAGTCACAATCGGAAGCTTAAGTTGAGAACATATATGTACATACGTATTTACAAAAGATATAAAGAATCGTACGAACGTTGGTAGATACGTCGAAAAGTTTCAAACTTTGGTACTGGACAAAACGCAACCCTTAATTGTCTGCCTCAGCCAAACTGAATTTGTTAAAATTGACGGTGAATTCTGACAATTCAACTTTCGTTGTTGGCAGACAGATAATTTAGTTCGGCTCATCATTTTCAATTCTTGTCACATGGAAAGAGGGTTAGAGTTCTGCAAACACATACAAATTCATTTACTCCCTCACAATTCATTGCTTTCCGATCCATTTATCACCCCGTTGGGATACACAAGTTAAAGAAAACACAAATAAAAAAAGAGAATAAAAAAATTCATGCAAAGGAGTATCTCATCGCTTCGATCCCCAAGGACACGAAGAAAATCGAAACCAAATCACTTGTAAACATATTAATGAAATATTTATTTTTGATATTTTAAACACAAATTCAACTTCAAACTTTAGCAGCTTTATTACAAGTTTTGCCACAAACTCGATTTTTAAGCTCACAGTTTGTTGAACAGGAAAGGTGATGGTATTGTTATTGTTTGACAGAGTACATACGAGTTTAAATGGTGATTTTTTAAAAGAAAGTAGTGCTAAGTACTAATCACTGTATTAAAACTCGGTTTAGATAATTAACATAACATAATATTCGTACAATAACCTTTCACAGCTTCCCAATCAGCCCTGAAGATGAAATAAGCAGAGTTGGCTAAAGGTAGCCCTAAACGACGAACATGCTCGCCGAACTTGCTCGCTTGCGTTATCCCCTACACGGCGAACACATTTGGCGAGCATTCATTTCGTGCTGATTCTTCAAAGAGTAAACAACATGTGCGATAAAGAAGCGCAAGTGGTTGCGCTTATGGTTATTTATTTATGTGAAAGAAAACGAAACAAAACAAATAAAAAAAGAAAGTGGATAAGGGACTGGCTATATAAACGCAATAGTCGTTCGCATGTTAAGTTATTAAAAGAGTTGGAGATAACATCTCCAGAAGTTTTTAAAAATTTTTTGCGAATGGATGTCACAACATACGCAGAACTTCTTTGTAAAATTACGCCGTCTATACAAAAAAAGAACACAAATATGAGAGATGCAATCACGCCTAATGAAAGATTGTCTGCAACATTGCGATTCCTAGCTTCTGGACAAAGCTATGAAGATCTAAAATTTTTAACAAATATTTCTGCCCAAAGCTTGAGAATTATAATAATAGAGACGTGTGAAGCAATAATTTCAGCATTAAAAACATTTATTAAAGTAAGTATATAAAGTATTACACGAGTAGCACATAATTAATCATAATCTTGATATTGTGGATCGTTCAAAAGTTGTTGAATTGGCGACTGAAGTGTTTGGTTAGAAATTATTTGTATATTTGCTTCTCTGGCCGGAAAAGCTGATGGTGATAATGGAGAACATGATTCTGAATATTGTCCAGTTGATGTCATAGTTGAACCAGGCGAATATGGAGAAACAGAGTTTGAATGGCTGTAATGAACACCGGGATGTATAAAATGGGGAAGTGATTGCCTTCCCAGACTAATGGAACTCCTCGTGTTTAAATTTCCCAGTTGTCCTTGAAGAATCGCATCATCAATTAATCGTTTGGCGAACAATTTTTGACGCTCGTCCATTTTTCGGAAGCCAACAGCCCATGATTTACTATAAATGGTAGCTTCATCCTTTTCCGGGGTGTGTTTTGGTTGTTCCAGAAAGGAAACCGCTTTCTCCAAGAAATAGCTCTCACCCAATTTAGTTTTTCTTGCTCTCGGTTCCTAAAACAATAAAAAAATATAATAACTGAATAAATAATACAAAAACTAAAATAAAAAAATATAATTTCTTAATTTCAGATGCCAAATAATGCACAGGAGTGGAAAGTAGTTGCGGCCGAATTTGAAAACAAATGGAATTTCAACCATTGCATTGGTGCTATTGATGGTAAGCACGTGAATATAGTTAAACCAGCTAAATCTAGCTCTCACTACTTTAACTATAAAAAATAGTTTAGCATAGTGATGATGGCGCTAGTGAACGCAAATTATGAATTTCTAGGAATAGAGGTAGGCATCAATGGACGAGCTTCTGATTCTGGTATATTTGGCCAGTCACAATTGAAATACAACTATGATGAAGGTCTTCTGAACCTGCCAGAACCATAAAAACTACCATTATCTGATGATGTACTTCCTTATGTTATAGTTGGAGACGACGCGTTTCCTCTTTTGGAAAACCTAATGAAACCATACAGCCGCCATAATTTAACAAAAGAGGAGCAAACTTTCAACTATAGATTATCTAGAGCTCGTCGAATAGTAGAAATCGCATTTGGAATTTTGGCTAACCATTATCTGATGATGTACTTCCTTATGTTATAGTTGGAGACGACGCGTTTCCTCTTTTGGAAAACCTAATGAAACCATACAGCCGCCATAATTTAACAAAAGAGGAGCAAACTTTCAACTATAGATTATCTAGAGCTCGTCGATTAGTAGAAATCGCATTTGGAATTTTGGCTAACCGTTTCAGAGTTTTACATACAACTATAAATTTACCTCCCGAGAAAGCAGCTATAATTACACTTGCATGCTGTTATTTACATAATTACTTAATAAAAAGGAATATGTCTTCATATTTGAGAAATAGTGAAAGTGTTGAAACTGATTTTTCGACAGATGTGCAACATGCTAATTTAACTGATTTGCAGCCAATAAATAGTGGCAATACATCAGTAAATGCAGCTAATATTCGTAACAAATTTTGTAATTATTTTAATATTACTGGCAGTGTAGCTTGGCAAAATAACTTTGTATAAAAATTATAACTGTACATAATCATGTTGAAATAAAATTAAAAAAAAATATATACAAAATGTACTTTACCTTTTCTGTCCCATTTTCGTAGGTGTTAATACCGTCAATTTGAGTTTCTTGGTCTCTCAAAAAATCCATATTGCTGAAGTACCAAAGACTTGGAACGTATACATCATCAGCACTTGCACCCGATTTTTCACTTTTTTTTATTTTGGCCAATTCTCGTCTGTATGAAGCTCTTAAAGAGTTATATTTTTTTTTTTACACTTTCAATAGTGGCACTTTCATCTATTTCTTTATATTTTTGTAACAAATTTTTCCACGATTTATTTTTTTCAATTTTATTTTTATAATCTTCGCTCTTAGAATCCCATATAGCACTTTCATTCCGCAAAAATTCAATAAATTCTTCGATAAAATCGTGGCTCACATTGTGTTTAATCCGCGATATGCACTCGGCGACGTTCACAGCAAAAATGAGGTTTGCTCGCGAACATGGCCCTACAAGGCGAACATCGAAGCCAACGAACACGAAAAAATCGAAATTTTTCGCCAACAGCGAGCGGCTCGCGAACCAGCCCCTACACGAGAAAAACATAGCGAGCACGAGCATGTTCGGCGAGCATGTTCGTCGTTTAGGGCTACCTTAAGACTAGACCGAATACCTCTACAGGACAGGTTTTCGAAAAAAACGAACTGGAAGAGCTTGGCCAATCGGCCACAGCCCCACTCAAATTAATAACCAGATAAAAAATATGTCTCTACGTCTGCCCAAAATCTGAATAGTGCTTTTACTACAGGGTGCGTCTTATATTTCTGGCTGATTTGATTTAGCTGTCATTTTGGTTTGATTTTCATTTTTCAGCTTACATTTGACACTCGTGGAAAGTACATAGTTGATAAAAATTTATTATGGAGCATCAACGCGTTGGTGGCCTTGGCTCAAGTGGTTAGTGCGTTGGATTACTATGCAGGCGGTTCGGCGTTCGAATCCAAAGCTTTTTTCAGGGTCCCACCTCTTGCGAATGTCTGACAAACGTCCGAGAGTAATAACAAAAGAAAGTTTCTCACTTTGTCTTTCGGATATGGCTCTAAACTGTAGGACCCTTGCATTTTTGTGAATATAACACGCAGAACACGAATGGTCGCGAGAAGCTAGGCCCTGGACCACATACGTCTGTTGTACCAAGTATTTGTATTTTGTATTTCTAATTACAGACTTAAAATTCAAACGGCTGCACCTAAAATTGTATCTTAATCCAAAATGAAGGTCGTAAACTTTTTTATCAATGTGAACTCTCGAAAAAAAATTACGCTGGTATCCCCAAAGTAATTTAATTTTATTATCATTAAAAATGGATCAATTTTATGAATACATGCTTTAAAATTTTAAAGTTAATTAAAATCAAAAAAAAATATAAATTGATGCCTCATGGTCAATCTAGATGTCGACAGGAGTCTTTGACGATACATGCAAAAATAGAAAATTTTGCGATGAGGTCAAATTACTAACACCAAAGAATATCTCTAAAGAGCAAATCAGTCCAACTGAATGATTCCTAGACTGTCATAAAAGCGGAGACTCTCAGCCTCTTGTTGGGGAGTCACTTCCCAGGAAATCAAATCATCAACGGTTGTCTGACAGTTCCGGCTCTGGATACTGACAGTGAACCAACGCACAACCCGGCGCAGCTGGTACCCTGACTCTCTCGTGGTAACGAATGAGGCTATAAATTATGCTGTCGCATCGTTCAATTTAGAAATTTCATTTCTCACCGTATCATCACCGCGAGTTGTGCTTTTACTTAGAAGTTGCTTACATAGAAGCACTAGACACCATATAAATATATTGTATTACCTTTTTTCCTTTTAGACACCTTCATCGTTAAGTGATAATATACTCGTAGTAAACTACACACTACATCTCTGAATAAACAATGATGGCCACTTCGCTTTTGCCAAGCACAAGGACGACATGTGTGGAAGATTCTTTCGGCCGACTTGATGAGTGTTGATCATCTAATTCATCGCTTAAGCCCTTTTTCATCTTTCTCCGGACCAGCACTTGAGTCGTCCATCAATAAAAATAAACTCCAACTTCCAAAAAAGTGGATGCTGTGTAAGATTGGTTGGTATTCTTTCTATCAAAGCATAGTTTACAGATTCAGTACTTGGGTTTTAATCTATGAACATGCCATAGATATTCAAAAGATGTTATTTATTTACTTATGTTTATTGGATGACGTGACTCATGCGCTGACTAAAGATAGTAATGGTAAGCTTAAGCTCACTGTCGAACTTACCGAAAACTTCACCCTCAGATCAGTAGTCCGAATTGAACCCGTCAGTGAACAAAATTTTAACGTAAACTGATGTGTGGGGTATGCACATTTTACAGTCATCCGAGGGAGGAATGACTATAAAGAAATTCTACAGCATTTACGTAGGAAGAATGTCATCTAAGAATATACCTAAGCTATCGTTGTAGTAATACCTTAAGCCGATAATGTTAAAGTGGAAGCGTCTATGAAGACTTCCATTTGAATGTGGATCTACAACGAAGTCAAAATCAGAATGACATTAAAGGATGTAGTGGAAGTAGCTTTGTAGAGGGTTAATTCCCGTCATTTTTTCGGCCTCAAACAACACCGATATGAGCCAATCAGGTTGCTGACCTTGGAATTAATGTTGCGGGGACTAATACCTCTGTAATTCTCGCAGTTGAGGGGTTTTTTTTTTCTTATGGATCGGACAGACGATGCTTTAATTCCATTTATCAGGCATTTATTCACTTGACCAAATCTACAAGGTTTCCTTCTTCTTCTTTATAGTTTCTTTCTGGGGGCATGTTATCATAAGTTATCATAAGACGCTCGCTTCCTTGGTGAAAGACACAGTTTTGCATTCTCACAGTCCATCCTATCGCCATTCCTATCTGGATGACTTTTAATATCTGCAGCCATCATGGAAGTGCACCTAGGGCAGCGTAGGACCTCCGCTAATTAATCGGCTGCACGCGGCCTGTTAAGGGTCCGAACACTCCACATACAGATCCAAAGAATGTTGTCTTTGTTTCATTTGCAAGGATCTTCATTCATATTTAAGGCTGTTCGAGGGCTAGATCGTTATGTAAAACTCATAGGACGATGGACCGGTAGTCCGCTGACAGTTACCCGTTGGCCCATTAAGGACTCTTCCGACACCGTATCATTTTGCAGACTCTGCCTCTAGACTCTATTTCTGAGTAGCTAAAATAAGGCTTTCGCCTTGGCTATGAAAGTCGGCGCATACCCATATAAAACGGTCCTCTGCACTTTTCTGGACATTAAAGGAGCCTTCGACAATATATGTATCTCATGAGCAAATCAGCGGAGCTCTCTAAAGAAAAGGATAAAATCCAAAAAACATCTAACTACATCTGCGAGTTGTTTAGGACAAGGACTGCTGAAACTGTGGAGGGACAAGAAACCATCACAATAAGTTCAACTAAAGGATGCTTCAAGGAGGGGTTTTCTCAATACTAATGTGGAACCAAGTTGTATAGTTATTATTACGAGAGAAAAATTTCACTCTATGAAAAATATAGAGGGAACTGAAAGTCACACATGAGTGGTGTTCAAAGGTAGGACTATCGGCAGGAGCAGTTGTTTATCGGTCCAGAAGCTAGAACTCGGAAACCATAGGAACATACTGTTCCCAATAGGCCCAATTTAATCTCGATAGGGAGTGTCGCATACAAGACATCGCGATCCTGCCGGATAGCCAGACAGCCATTCAGGCGTTAAGCTCTCATAAAATCAAATCAACATTGGTGCTGGATTGTTATAAACCGTCAAAGATTTTGCTTCTCTATTTTTTTTAAATAATTTCTGTGTATGGTAGAGACAAGATATTCAGCAACACTTTCTCTTTTTCTTTTGATTGTACGTACGAATGTCAGCAAGTATCGGTTTATCATTTTTATAATTTGGATACATTATCCTATACAATCCTATATTTATGTGCATACCTTGAACTGATGCCTGTTAAACCCAGTGTTCAATGCGAAATTGAATCCTCTGCCTATTTATATTGATTCGCCATACAATACTAAAGTCAACTAAATTCAATTTTTTCTATGCTTTTCGGTTTTATATTGTTTACAAGGTTGTTTTACCTCACCGCGAATAAGCAAAAGTAAACCAGCCGCATGACAAAGCAGACATATGGCATTGAAAAGGCTAACGGGAAGGAGAACAATTCCAATTTGAATTTGAAATTATAAATTATGTTGTGGGTGAAGTATCTATAAGTACCCACGTTATGTTTTAACTGTTGGTGCTGCCGTTGCTTATACTGTAAGTTGTTGCTTTTGGCAATAGAACATACAAGAACCAAGAGCAACGACGACAAGGACGTCGGGAGCATCAGCTCATCGCAGTTGAACTTATGAAATTTAAATAATGCTTCAGCAATTTTGTCTCCTGTCTCGTAGGCCAGGTGGGTTGGTAGGTGCAGAATGGGCTCACAGTTTGGATTTTTACCTCGAAATATTGTATTATTCCACAGGGAGGGTTAAAGCTTACGATGATGTCGTGTACGAGAAATAGGGTGCATATGCTTACCATAAATAATAATCCTTGTAATCCTGGACATGAGAAGCAATTTAAAATTGTTTTAATTTGATAGAATTACGACAATGGTAGGGAGTGCTTTCGCGAGTTATTTTGAAAAGATAAGGGGATATTATGGGATCTTGTGCGGAAATCTGAGATCTCGTTACTAGTGCATTTTATTTGCTCTATAGAAAGGGAAAGGTATTATAATTCGGAGAGAGTATTCTCGGTCTTACGCATAACTCTGAATAATTTAGAAAATTAGATAGCAAGCGGATTATATTGATATATGATTGCATGATAAGATTGCCTATAGATTATTAGGAGAAATGTTGGTAAAGTACTCGCGATAACTATTATCTCAAGTATTGTTTCTTAATTCGAGGCGAGAGCTGTAGTTTCATGAGGTACCTACATATATGCTTATCTTATAAGTATACACTGACCGATACATACATATATTGAATGATTTGTTTGGATAAAACAGATCCCGCAAATCGATTTGCAATTTGCAAATCAGTACGTTATGAAACTATACCTGTTTGGTTGTACAATTTTTAGTCTATAGAAATCTAAATAGAATCTCCGAACAGTGCCTTGACATAGAAGCTTTAAATAATTAAGACAAAACAACTTGATGTTTTCAATAGTTTAAATATTGAAATTTGGCCTTATGACACTTTCAGAAAGCGGCGTAATGCCAACATAACATTTGAGACATAACGCCAAATGGGTTTTTTTTTTTTTTCAATAACACAACCAGTTTTTACTGATTCATTTATGATTTTGAGTCGGACACAAGGCCGTAATTTCATTATACTCTTATCTCCCATCCTATTGGGATATAAGTCCACAATTTGTTTTGTCTAAAATGGGACATATGTACAAAAGTCCACAATTTAACATAAAAAAAAGTCAAATAAAAAGAGACCGAACTGTATGCCGCGTAGCGTCGCCTGAGCATCTGCATGTGAGGCCAGGCTCTCCGGTGTATGAGTCGAGGAAATGTGCACAGTTTTTTTTAGCGAGCGCAGCAAGCTCAACCACCCCACTTTTAGGCTTTCGGCGCCAGTCACTTCAAAACTAAGTTTCAAAATTATGAAAATTCCAATTTTTTATTTGTCAGACAAAAATGGTAAAAATAAATCCATGGGTATTAGGTCAGAAGAGCTGAGCGGCCAAGAGTTGGAGCCCAATCGAATAATTCACCGTTCATTAAATGTTTGGTTTAGCAACGAATTTACCCTGCTGCTACTGTGAGAAGGTGCTCCATCTTGTTGAAAGAACATTGTGTTGAAATTATCTATGACGCCAACGGTGATTATCAGAAATTTTTTTCCGACTAAAACCGCCTCCCATATAGTCAAAACTTTTTTTAGAAGCTTTTTCATGACCGTTATTACTCTCGGACGTTTGTCAAATATTCGCGTTAAGTGGGACCGTGAAAAAAGTTTTCATTTTCTCTAACCTCGAAACTCCCGCACAGTAATCCAACGCAACAACACTAACCACTGAGCACGGCGCCCACGCTCAAAAGGTTTGGTTCTTTTTAACCTTTTCACACCTGGAACATGCTCAATGATTTGGAAGACAAAAAGGGAGATTAACATTCAGACTAACAGAGAAAACGCATTCACCAACCCCGTCATTGATTTTGAGCCATCAGTGTAGCAATGAATCGAATCTACTTGTAAAAATACATCTTCCTCTTAGAATGCGGCAGGGATGGTAACTAGGAATTTTTTATTCAAAATGGATGCGTAGCCAAAACCTTTACTAAACCACTGTGAGATTGCTTCAAGTCGAACGGCTGCACTATCTGCAATTTGTTCAGTGGTGAAAAGAGAGTTGAACGAAGTGTAAACTGCTTGATGGACTCTAATTAGATTATCGCGGTTTATGGTATCATCTGATCCACCAGTCATTCATATCAATCGTGAGTATGTATTTTATTACCACCTATTCTTACTACCCCATTTATTCTCTGTAGCTTTTTGCAAGAAAACAGTGGTACTGTATATTTCTTAACTCTTAGAATGTTAAGTTGTCAAACTTACTTCATATCTAGGTTAGGTAAGGTTGAAGTGGCTGCCAGCAAGGAGTCGCCAACACACTTAGACCAAAGGTAGGTCCATTTTGATACCACGTGGATCATGGGGGAAAGTTTCTCTCTATCTACTCGTTAAAGCATTTTGAGCTTCCAATGAATACTTAATGTCAGTATTCATCAGGCCGTCTTTATCGTTATAATAGGGGGCTTCTAGGTGGAGCTTCCTTCTACGGGAGAGAGCTGGGCAGAAACAAAGAAGGTGAAGAATAATTGCCCCCTCTTCTTCATCCATGCAGCTCCTACAAAAGTCGTTCGCAAAGAGGCCTAGCCTTGTAACATGCTTGCCTATTAGACAGTGGCCAGTGATGACACCTATTGTGGTGCCGATATGCAATCTATTGAGAGAAATTCTTAGAGCGTTACAGATCCAGCTTTGGCGAAATCTGTTTTGTTGCTAGACATGTTGATCCACTTGTCCACCTCAGATTTGTACTCTCAACAGCATCCAGCTATAGCAAGATGGGTATAGTTGTTCCTATTCTGGCGAGTTCATCGGCCTTACAATTCCCTGGAATGTCTCCATGCCCCGGCTTCCAACACAGGTGAATATTGAACTGCTCAGCCGTATCCACAAGAAACGACGGCAGTCTAGAGCTACTACAAAATTTATAGAGGTCGATTCCAGGAATTTGATTGCTGCTTGGCTGTCTGAAAAGATGCGGATATCTCTAATATATATCACGTTTTTCTTAGGCCAAGATAGAGCTTCTTTAATCGCTATTATTTCCGTCTGGAGCACGCTACAATGATTTGGAAAACGGAAAGAGAGCTTAAGATTAAACCTATCAGAGAAAACACCTCCACCAACTCCGTTTTTGGTTTTGGAAGTGTAGAAGTGAATTGAATCTTCTAAAAATGCGTCGTCTTCTCAGAGTGATCTGGAAAGGATGGTGACTATGAAGTTAGACGTGGGATGGTGTAGTCCATGCTTTATTTTCGGGGAGATTTTGAATTCATTCATTCTTTTCTTGACCACTGTTGGGTAGCTCCCAGGTGAAAGGCTGCAATCGCTGCCATTTGCTTGCTAAATAAGTCGAGGGGTATCAGATGGAACACTGTGTCCAGTGCCGCAGAGGTAGTTGTACGAAGTGCCCCGCTTATGCACAGACAAGCTGTACGTTGGACCTTACTTAGTCTCGATTTAAAGCTTTTTTGCGGCTGTTCATCAGACAATCACCCCGTATGTGATCTATCTAAAATAAGATCCAAATATTTTGCTTTACTGGAAAAACTTAAGCTTATACCATTAAGATAAGGAGGATTGACAAAAGGAATTTTATATTCTATATCTGGGAAACGAGTGGCAAGTAGTTAATTTCACGGATCTTCACTGGAAGTCTTGCAAGACACATTTGTGTTTCTACACATGCTGATGCCTCAGATGTTTCTGTAATTTTTATCGCGCTTGTTGACCAATCGTTGATTCTGAGCCTTCTTTTGGTGTATCCCCTAAAAGTGCTCACTTCAAGATAACACAATGGCAGATCGACAGATGTGCTGACTACTGGGCCAACATTCATTACCTACGGCAAACGAAAAAGTTCTTCAGCCCCAACCAATATATGGCTAAGATTTTATTCGATCGCAACAAAGACGACTTGAGAATCTTAGCGGGCTACATAATGGGTCATTGTTTACTTAGATATCAACTGTACAAAATAAAATTGTCAGATACTGATAAACCGGCTGTGTAGCGAACAAAACTAAACTTTGCATTTGTCCAGAAGCCGCAAGGAGAAGATGAGTTCACTAAGCATGGGACTCTGTCAGTCTAACGGAAATCAAAAACTTTGAACCTAAAGTTAAACTGACGTTTAAATTCTGCATCAGTTTAACTTTGGGTTAAATTAAATGAGCCAGTAAAAAAGATGTTTTAGGTCTCAGTGAACATTAAAGGTCCTAGTACAGTATAATCACAAGTTATGCAAGTTATGCTTTCCTGAAATACTGTGGAAACTTTCATAGTAACAGCATTTAAATTGTACAGTACAGATATATATTTACTTAATATAACTTGCTTTGGTTATTGTATGTCTACTCTGGTCATTGTTTGGAAAGTCCTCGGATTAGTAGTGAAACATTGGGCTGTGCCCTTTGCAAATTTCTTTCATGATACAGTACTCGTGCATTTTCATTTTATGTTTGTTTCTATTTTGTTAACTTAAAGAAGTAACTTTACTGAATCCTTCTTTAAGCCCTGTATGTACATACATACATATTCCTACCCAGTATTTCCGGAGCAGGCATTAAATTTAAATTTAATTTGAATCTGCTGTGACATATTTTAAGCTCTATAATATATTGAGAAGCCACATAAATATTACAAAATTATGTAATGAACCGAAAATGAAAATGAGCAAGAAGAAAAATGATTACTAGACTCAAAGAACAACGTAAGCCACAAAGTGAATAAATGATATGTATGAACCACCGAATACCTCATCCCTGACACATTCGTGAACGTACGAACAATGTTAGAGGATGAATTATTAAAGTCCTTGCTTTCGGTAAAGTAAATTTAAATCTTTGTAGGAATTCGACATCTCTAAAAGAGGGAAAGCCATTCCTTGACTCTATAAATAATTCAGACGAGATTATTTATGTATGGGTTGGATGTGTTTTTGTCGTCTAGGTATGTATGCATATACTTGTTGCGTTGAATGCTAAGGAAGGATTTTGAAACTTTTAAGATGAAAGCTTTCTTTTTGAAAATTTTGTTTTGGCTATGTGCGAGGAAAGAGGAATACGTCGTAGCCTAAACAAATATTATAATAATTTGTATTAACTAAATTGTAGTAAACATATTTAAGACATATTATGCGTGGGGTTATGAGCCAAAAAGCTGGAAAGAGCTTATCGCTAAATATATACCCAGAACAGGTCGCAGTATCACAAAAATGCCTTATTGTGCATTTGTCCTTTAAAAATTACGGAGAAAATACTTGAAAGACATATCAGAAACGAAACTATTCGTACGAACCCCCAGACGAAAACAAAGGAGCGGTTTGTTTTTTTGATAGCAAGGGAACATTCGACAACATTCGATTATGGGCGCCGACCCCTCGTGGTAGGGGTCTCTACAAAGGAACTTGTCCACTAGGTTTGGGGTTCTTCCGCCGGGGTAACAGCCTGACCACTGCAAACAAAATAGCTTCGAAGCAACAACAAGCCTTGGATGCGGACGGATATACTGATGACAAACTATGCAAATGAAAAAACGTCTTTGGGTCTGCAGTGGACTGTTAAGTCCTTCAACAGACCACTGCAGCTGGATGATTAGCGGAGACGTTAGACTACTGCAAAGATGATACCAGCGGCTTCCAAGAAGGCCGCACAAAAAGAGGATGAAAGACTTCAATATCTTATACGACTATAGCATCGTTATTGATGGCAGACTTAGGTAAGAAGTCCTAAGTTTTAAGTGAATGAACGAGCGCCTCGCGACAATTCGCATCAAGGCTACATTTTTCAATATTAGCCTAATATACGCTCATGCTCCCATAGTGGAAATAGACGGCGACAATAAAGGTAGGTTCTTCGATCCCCTGGACAAAACATACGAGCAGTGTCCTAACAATGACATTAAAATTTTTCTGGGCGATTGTAACCCATAGCTTGGAACAGGAAGCATCTTTGGTAGCACAGTCGGGAAGTACAAAATTAATTCAGGCTGACTTTGCTGCGGGGTAAAATTTTGTCGTAAGGCGGTTCCCGCATCACGATATTCACAAAGAAACATTGAAATCTCCTGATCAATCAACCCTCAACCATATTGCCCACATTGTGATTGACGCAATGCACTTCCTTAGTATTATGAATGTCCGAACTTTCCGAGGAGCCAACATTGACTCGGATCACTTTCCTGTTGTAGCCAAGTTACGGAGGCATTGCAATGATATTAATAATGGACATTTAAGGTGCCTTCGATAGAATATGCTTCGAAAGTCTGAGAGAAGCCTTAGAAGAACGCGGGGTTAACCCAATAATGGTGAGATGGGTTGGTGCTGAAAAATGTGGCAGTAAATATTCAGACAAGAAATTTTAGACTTAAAGGGAGGGTTAGCAGAGGTTGCCCGCAGGGAGGTGCATTATCACCCACACTGTGGAATATAACTGTGGACCCTCTCCTGAGAAGATTTGGAGAGACTAGCATCCACACTGTGGGATATGCCGATGACTCCAAGTGGTGGAGCGGTGGTGTCGTGAAGAAGGACTCTCAATTAATACGGAAAGGACAGATCTAATCATTTTCACAAGGAAGAAGAGAGATCTTGAATTTGGGTGCTTGACACTTTTTGGATCGGAACTAAATCGCGGCGGAACAGGCAGGCTAAAATGGCTATTAAAGGGCCGACTGGCTTCACTCATAGGGAAGTTCTAAGCTTGGAGCGGAGAACACTGAAATGCGTAGAAACAGATGCTAGCGTTGACACGAGGAATCAAAGCCAAAGAAGAACTGTGGAGAAATCCGGAGAGTCTCTCAGGCTAAGATAGATCGTGGAAGAGAGACAAAAAGGGACCCATAACTGTGGTCTGACTTGGGATCTCTCGAAATAATGTACATATGGAGACCAATGATGCGGCCCGGGAAATGTTCGAATCTCAAAGGATGGCGCAGTAGAAGAAGACCGCAACTCAGGTGGCGGGCGCAAGCGGAGGATACTTCTATCCACCTAGCGTGCGAAACTGTAGCCAGCTAGCCAAACACCGGACACTAGTGTCACCTTAAGTAAGTAATCTGGAGGTCTAATCCAGGCGACAATAAGTATAGTACCACAAAAAATACCATAGTTGTTTTCACAAAGAGAAATAAAATGGATTTGAATTAAATTTACACTTTTTGGGGAACTACTTACATATGTACATAATAGACCTCTCAAAGGAAGCTAGTATTGACCCTAGAAAAAAAAAACTACCAAAAAATTACTAATAGACTTCTAGAAGGAAGCTCGGATTAACCATAAACAAAAAAAAGGAAAAAGAACTCTTATCTTACAAAAATCTTACACAAAATCAGGATTTCATTATGGACCAGCAAAAGTCTTCTTCGTAAAAATTGAGGCTTGAACCGCAAAATGACGTTCTGGATGTACACAAGAATCCCATAGTCGATTGTAACACATGCGGAACATGTATAGTGTCACAAAACAAAACAAAAGTAAGCATTATTAGTGAGAATGGAAACGCAGTTGCCACGAAGCGCATTGCACCTCAACATATGTAGCTTCATTTTTTGGAATGCCGAGGGTGTCAGCTATGGTGATCCATGAATTATTATTCATTTCCCTGTTTTTGTAGTATTTGGAGTTGGAGTCCCAAATGTTTTCAAATTGTTCCACCTGATGGATGAGAACAACTGAGGACTCCACGCTCCATTCCACATTATAGTTTATTGGGTCATAGTCAGACTAGTTTGTGAATATACACAGGGAACAATGAGAATAACTCCAACTGCTGCTCCAAAAGGCAACCTGAATTTACATCCTCGTTACACATTCATATGCTCATCGTTGATTATGTAACCAATTCAATTCTAATTCACCCTAATATCGCACAAGAAATCAATCAAACTGAACTACTGGGAATTATAACCACACATAAATGTCAGTCAAATATAATTTGAGCCACAACTTTATGATAACATTTCCAAATTGACGTAACTGGGAACAGAAAGTATTCATATTAAACAGGAATTTTTAGAGCTGAAGTATACGGAGAAAGCATAAAAACATTTATGTACGGAAGTATAGATATATGCATATAGCCTTGGCCAAATGTATTAGGCACCCTTTAAAATACTTTAAATCTTCAAAAAACGAAGGATTAAATGAAATAAAAGAAAGCATATGTGATAAATAAATTGTTTTATTAAAGATTATCAGTATTTAGTTGGGCCACAAGTTTGACATTTTCCATGTTGCTCTCCCCGAAAATGTTGGGAAAGGAAAAATTAAACTACATTTTCCAACACATTTATGTGCTTGTAGGAGTCCATCCAACCATCACACACGTGCATTTCACCCACACCACCGGCAGCTATGCATCCCCAGATCATATGACTGCCTCCACCGTGCTTAATAGTCGGTACCACGCATTCAGGCTTGTATAATTCTCCAAAGCTTCGTCTTACAAAAGTCACACCAGGGATGCCAAATATCCGAAAATTTGTTAAAAAATATTTTTTTTCCAAGGATAAACTCATCTAGAGAACATAAAAATTTGTTACATTTTTTGATGTGTAAATTCAAAGCGATCCTTAAACGAAACGTTCCCCAAAGTAAGATTCATCTGACCACAATATATTGGACCAATCTTCTTCATTGAAATGCACATGATTTTTTGCCCACTCCAAGCGCGATTTCTTGTTTTTTTCCAAGAGCCACAGTTTCTTTCTTGCTTTGTATTCTTTACATTCAACTTCCCTGTCTTTATCTAACGATTTTGGCAAAAAAAAATGTTTCCCCGATCCTTCGACAATTCAGAATCAAGACCAAATAAGTCATGCGTCCGTCGATTTCGAGTAATGATCGCACATTGATCGTACAAAGGAAAAAATGCATAAACCTGCTATCGCATCATAACAGTGCATTGGTGACCTTTCTTAAAGTATAAAACTCGATTTCAACCTCGTATACCATAATCCATAAAAGTAAAATTAATTGCTTTCGAGAAAGGATTTGGCAGTAAAGAAAAAAAGAAAGGGGTGCCTAATACATTTGGCCAAGGCAGTACATGTAAGCACCTCCTTGTTCCAAGTTGATTTACAATAAAAAAAATCTACAAATCTACAACCGAAAAGAAGATTTACATATATTCTGTCAAACAACAAACTAATTTGGGTACCTGGACATTTAAGCTAGCTTTTCTCTATTTTAATAGATGCTACCAAAAAATTTGGATAAAATAAAAAAGAATACAAGATGGTTCTTCGATCTGATGTAATTAATTTGTTTCCTCCACTTATATCTGCCAATCTTTTTGCAATATACATAAGTATTAAATATTACATTCTTATATAATATAATTTTATGTATTTAAAGGTTTCAAGTGGCAAACGCCATCTACATATTGGTAAGAACAAAGTAAGAATTCAGGAAACAAAACAATTATAACTAAATAAACAGGCTAATAAATTTCTACCAACAGTCTTCAGTCAGCTTTGGATCAAAAAACAACAGGTTTCCTAACAGTATACTGCAGAACACGTCGACGATACCTACATATGTATGTATATGCAAGCCAGCCAAAGAAATCGACAGATCATCATGGATGAATTCTATACCCAAGGAAATCACAAAAGGCTCAGAAGTTTTCGTAGGATATGGGACTGTAAATCTATTCTAACAACAATTAAATCTATTCTAATCTAAAATAATAGACCCACATTCATCCTCCAGACAATACTTAAATGTGCCTTTCTAACACAAACCGATTGACAATGACATCCATCATATTATAAACTCGGAGGTTGTTTTGTAATATTGACAAAAAAACAAGATATGTGTGTCATTTGCTATTTGGTGTAAACAAAATAAAGAGACTAAGCGTACTCCTTACAGCAGTACTGCTCATGTACTCCTTAAAAGGGTTACATAAGCGTTCTGTGAACTAATTTCGAAAGGAATTGTATAAATAAAGAAATTCTCAATGTAATGTACTAACAAGTCACATACAATTTTTGTATGCAAACGCGAATCAACAAATCTGCAGTACATCTCTACGTTTAAATATTTGGGTCTTATCCTGAATAGGAAGCTAAGCTGGAAACCTAATATTCAAGAAAGAGTAAAGAGAGCTACAGCAGCACTTTCTCTTCCAAAAAAGCCATTGGAAATAAATGGAGTTTACAACCTCGAATTACTCACTGGCTCTACATCTCGGTCATTAGACTGATATTCATATACGGGTGATAGTCTGGTGGATAGCTTTAGAACAAGCTATAAATCGCGATTATTTAAGAAAGGTCCAACGTACAACTTGTCTGTGCATAAGCGGAGCACTACGTACAGCTCCCTAAACGGCACTATATGTGTTTCTTCTGATACCCCTCGATACATTTAGCAAGCAAATGGAAGAGAATGCAGCCGTTCGCCTTGAAGCTACCTAACAGTGGTTAAGAAAATAATTTGGCCACGCCGCTATTCTGAATAAATTCAAAATCTCTCCCGAAAACACGAGCTGCACCATCCCACGTCTAGATTTGGAAAAGAACTTCCTAGTTAGCATCCCTTCCGGATCACTCTGGGAGGACTATGCATTTTTAGAAGATGAATCAATTCACTTCTACACCGACAGGGCAAAGACCAAAGACGGAGTTGATGCAGGTGTTTTCTCTGATATGCTTTCTCTTTCCGTCTTCCAAATCATTGTAGCGTGTTCCAGGCGGAAATAATGGCTTTAAAAGAAGCCCTATCTTGACTTCAGAAAACGTGATATCTCTTAGAGATATCTGCATCTTTTCAGACAGCCAAGCAGCAATCGACCTCTATAAATTCTGTAGTAGCTCTAGACTGCCGTCGTTTCTTGTGGGTATGGCTGATTAGTTCAATATTCACCTGTGTTGGGTGCCGGAGCATAGAGACACTCCAGGGAATTGTAAGGCCGATGAACTCGCTAGAATAGGAACAACTACCTATATACCCATCTTGCCGGACAAAGGCACCTTAGGTACACCAATAACTCGCAAACTTAAACTTAAGTTGGATGCTGTCGAGAGTACAAATCTTAGGTGGACAAGTGGATCAACATGTCTAGCGACACAACAGATTTGGCCAAAGCTGGATCTATAACGCTCTAAGAATTTGATTTCTCTCAATAGATTGCATATCGGCACCACATTAGGTGTCATTACTGGATACTAGGCAAGCATGCTACAAGGCTAGGCATCTTGCCAACGACTTTTGCAGAAACTGCATGGATGAAAAAGAGGAGGTAACTATTCCTCACCTTCTTTGTTTCTGCCCAGCTCTCTCCCGTAGAAGCAAGCTTCACTTAGTAGCTCCGTATTACAACGATATAATCGGCCTGACGAATATTGACATTAAGAGCCTCCTGCGCTTCATAAGAAGCTGAAAATGGTTTTAACTAGTATGTAGAGAGAAACTTTCTCCCATGATACACGTGGTATCACAATGGACCTACCATTGGTCTAAGTGTACTGGCGTCTCCTAGTTGGCAGCCACTTCAACCTAACCTTACCTATCTCTACGTCTACACAAGCAACAAGACAGTAAGTTATCAAGTTGACATTTTTTAAGTTCAAAGAAGAACTTGAATTCAAGGAAGTTAGCACCTGTACAAGCAAAGGCGGCTTGTTTGCTATACATTTTTAGGCATGAAACGTGTCCGAAGTACAATGTCAAAATAGACTTCAATGTTGAAATCGGTAGGGGAAATATTTTTAGCGGACAAGTTGGAAAATACAATCTCCACGACACGAAAACCGAAATAGGCTTTCGACTAGACTACTTTGCAGCAGCTCGTAATACGGTGATAGGTAGCACTAGGTTACCTGTATGACGGGTTGTCTGAGCTCCACCCCCACCTCGGCTTTGAATGTCATTCTGGGCATAGCACCGATCTCAACATACATTCAAATGGAAGCGAGACTGTGCATTCATCGACACTTCCATTCGAATAATATCGACCCCTACTCCCACGTGAGGGTCATCTGTCTCTACTCGACGCAATGGAGCCTGAAAGCGCACTTCTTTATCGTCGTCCCCCCGAGGAAACACCGGGTGAAATACAAACCCCACCCATCACCACATAATCACGTCTGGTATATGGAAGGATCCAGGGACTGAATCTGGCATACATGGAGAGTCGCTTCGTGCGAACTTCTCAGTCAGCCTTGGTAAAACTCTTCCATATTCCAGGCAGAAGTCATTGCTATTAACCAGTGTCTCAGAATAAATTTAAGTTCTAACACACGAGGCAAAACAATATTTATCTTCTCAGACAGCCAAGCAGCTCTCAAAGCTCTTGACTCATCTGTTATAAAATCTAGGCTCATACTAGAAACCGCTATGGTCATCTACGAACTAGCAAAAAAACAATCATTGGATCTCAGCGTACAGAGGTTTTTGCTGAAAATGAAATGGGTGACTCACTAGCTAAAATTGGTGCAGTAACACCACTCGTCGGCCCCGAACCGTTTTGCATTGTCAGCAGAAGTCAATTCAAAGACTATGCCAGCAGTCTGTCCCTACTCGAACCCAATAAAGTCTGGCTAAACTCACCTGTGAAGATATGCTCTAAAACATCCGTGTCCCGTAAGAACCTGCGTCAGATAAAAGTTTAAATCTCCATGCTTTCTGTTGATCCACACTTCCATGTTGGATATAATCTCATGCGTCCAGTGTCCTTTTTCAGAGCAATCCCATCTCTGTTGCCATTTTCGTAAGCTTTTCGTCCTTGCTGGAGCCTGGCTATCGGTTGACGTTGTCGCCGTTTGTTTGCTGGAGAGGTACTTCTCTTGTACTTCTTGCGCTAGTAAGTCTATTGACACCATACCAGCTACAACTAACGCTGCTTCGTAAGACGTGGTTTGAAAAGAGTTAGTTACCCCCAGAAGTTATATGTGTATCACATATGTATGTATGTATGTATATGGGAAAACAGACGCCAGAACGTGCAGTCAGCAATTCGTTTTGTCAATTTTTTTCATTTCCTCAGTAACAAATTCAAAAGAATTCACCATAATAAGTCGTTTAATTAGACTATTATTGCTTAGTAGCTAAACAACTTCTACATTGTCATGTTCGCGAAGCCTAATCTCATGTCTTCGTGTTACTTTTTTGACTTAGTCCCGTACGTCCTACGGCGCATTGGAGCCCGTTATTTTTGTTTCGATTCTAGAAGAAGAGATCCTTGCTACTCTTTGGAGCAATAGCTCTACTTGTCACCATCTACATTCTACACTACAAAGACGTGGGTAATCCAAGAAGTACTCTTAATTTTAATATGAATTGAGGCAGCTAAATCGTAAAGTAAAAGATATGAATAAGAAATTAATGCAGGGGTGTTCCACAGAAGATATTATATGAGAAAACCTACGTATGTATAATACATATATCTGTATGTGGTTCAAATTTGAATAAATCAAAGAAATTAGAGTACACGTCAATCATTCTAATTTAAGAAAAAAGTATGCGGTTTTTGTTTTAAATGTCAGATTTCTAATTTCCTGAAACTGAGTTTGTCTGTATCCAATGAAAAAGCCCTTGATTTGATTCTCTTTCACGTGTTGGATTTACTTAATTACAAATATATGTACGTTAAGTTCATTTATGGGATATTCTCATAAAATATCAAATTGAGGTCCTACAATCTCACCGATCAAGGAAAAGAGTTTCAAATTTCTTTAGAATTTCTTTGAAATTAGAAAGATAATAATCTTTAGTAAAATGAGTACAAAGAGATACAACTGTGGTAGCCGGTTACGTCCCTGTTGGGATCAATTTCCTGCTCAACTTAAAAACAAGAGCATAAAGCTCTTGTGGCAGTATAATGTAGAGGCTCACGTTTAAATGTTGTGGTTGGTATATTGTTTGTGGTCGGGAATTCTAGTCCGAGTACGTAGTGTATGCAAATAATATTTTTCCGTCATGAATAGCAATCCCAGAAATGATGTAGAAACATGAAATTTAGCGTAACCACTGAAATACTGATATATAAATTTAAATAAAACCAAAGCAGTAATTATTAATAAATCTATTTTTTTTAGGACGGCATCAGCAATGCTGTTATTGTGGCTAGTGAACGCTACATAAGCATCGTCAACGACTTCCTTCTGTCGAAAATTGATAAATCAGGTTTGGAGAACATGTGGATTCAGTAGGGCGGAGCATCCGCAAACACATCATGAGCGACAATGGGCACTCTGCAGCGAGCGTTTTCTGGCCGCTTAATCTCTCGTTTTGGCGTAAAGTAGAACATCCGACAAGAAAAGGCTCTGGAACGAGCCAGAATGAGCATCAACTCTCCATCATAATCAACATACAGAACCAATTGTTTTACGTACAAATTTACTCCCTTAGGTAATCGAGTGGGGTCTTTTGTACCACTTTTTAAAAAAAATAATTGAAGTGGGGCTCAATAATGATAGACTTTGAGATACTCTAAAACGATTTCTTGAGCATGAAGATTTTTTCGACGGACTGTATGTAGAGTGCGAGCTAAGCACCTCGATCGAACAAAATTTTGTTTTAACTAATTTTCATTAAGTACCATAGTAGATTCTTCACTTTCATTGCAGGTGTCTGGCCCTGGCGAGAACCCGACAACGTACTCTAGGTAAACCTTACTTCGACGACTTGAGAGAGATATCTGACAGAAGGATTGGAGCCCTCATTCTCTACCTGAACTCGACAGGAAACCGTAAACAACATTTTTGACCACCAGGTTATATGAGTTTTGTGGTATGTATCAAAACGGCGCATCCTGGGGCTAATTGTGTTTCAATTTATAGACCGCCACATCCACCACAGCCACAGCCACCTCTACCTACCTACCTACCTAGATTCGGTTTTATTCTCCTCTCATATAGAAACCAGGGCTCTCATCAAGCAACTTTTAAGACGAATGTCGTCCAAACGATATCAATTAACGCTATCGTCTGCGGTCTGCTTCATGTAACTCCATCACTATCGTGTCGTCTATCGTTCACATTTTTCACAGTTTGAAAGCTACTCAAAGTCATATTCGCCACTTGAAAATGGAAGCAAAACTATCGTCAAAAAGATATCGTCAGACTATTGTCGCCGTACGTGATGAGAGCCCAATTTGTTTCAGAGGTACGTGCGACTTGAAACTACTTAGTGAGCAAATCCAGAGCAAAAGAGTTTAATTTTATTGTAAGACGCTAACATTGCTCATTGTTCTTTACGATAATGTCTTTGTGTAATTGTGGCTTGTGAATGGCAATAATAAGTTCAAAAACTGGTTGCGTCTTATTGGCATACGTATGCGACTTCAAAAAATCCAATCTGTGTCGCCCTACTGGAACCACATGACTTCTAGATTAAAATCATTCAATTACCACCGTTTTGTAATGCAAACCCTTCAGTGCAAACATATTTTCCAAGAAATGCAGCTCATTCACTTCACCAGCCCAAAAACCGCACCAAACAGTGACGTGTGATGGATGCAGTGCCTTCCTTGAATTGTTCTCATGAAAAATTTTCCGTAACCATGATAATGTGGTTCGTCTTTCAATTAATTATAATTAAAATTAATTAATTCTTGTGAATGATGAAGAATTCACGTTCGCAGGGTTTCAGTAACACTTTCTCTCACTTCGACTGTGTTGCCTCCAGTTTTTAAGTTATTATTCGAATTGATGCATCACTTGGAGCACTCTTTCAACTACATATTGTTTTAAACGAACTGTTTCGGAACAGTTTTGAATTTTTATAATAAGTTTTAAGAATATTAACTCGTTGTCGGGTTACATATTTACTATAACAGGTGTAGTTTATATTACATCTTTTTTCTATTATTATCCCATTTTAAGTTATAGCCCGTCGAAGTGGGACACCTTCGATTTGGAGGTATAACCACTTTAAATGGTTAACGACGTCATTTGAAAGCAACTGTTGTATTTTTGGATGTAGGCCAGAAAATGGGCAGAATCACTTCCTGTTTTAGAAACCAATGTGCGTAATGGCTCTGGTCGCGGGACAAATTGTGGCAATTTCACTTTCCCACCTGTGCAACACAGACCAGTTCAATATACTGTGAGTCTCGAAACACGTATCGCTCATTTAGACTTGAGGGCAGGTTTTCCTTGCTGAAGTTGCTGCAATAAAATAAGCTGCGGATATGATTATTTTAGATCAAATAAACAGCTTCTTTGTCGACAGTCAAGCAGCCATTAAGGTTTAGCAGTCCACATGGATAAGATCCAAGCTCGTAAAAATCTGTAAAAAGCGACTGGATGACATCTCAGCGGACAAACGACTGACATTTCTACAATCGTTACTGATCTGTCCGCACTGTAATCGATTTCCAAATCGTAATGGAAGGCTGCTCGATCCAGGTTTATAGGAGCCCCGTGTCGGCGCAATCGGTCATGTTCATTGTGTTGTGCTCGCTGGCGTTGTGTTTGACGTGTCCGAACTTGCTGCATTCTGAATCTATTCGCTTGTCGTTCATCATTAGACGCTCTAGCAGGTAATTGGGACATGCCAATACGACTATTTCCACTAGAGCGCTTTTTCGGTGCAAATCGAACATTCTAGCGAACCATGGCCTATGGCGTGGTGTACCAGGCATTCTTGCTTCAAAAAAAAAAAAGAAAAAAAAAACTTTGTAGATGATTCAACACTAATGGTGAAGAGTGATGTTGTTTGTCCTTCGTTTTTCTTAGGTCACCTAGAACTAAAATTGTATTTGCACCTCAGTGGTCTTCCGGAAATGGCGATCTATTCCGAACATAAAGAATTTGTAATCTTTGTTCACCAATAAGTCAGAAGTCAGAACTTTGAAATTGTTATGTGGTGTTCCTCTTTACTTATATTTTCTTCAGATTTAATGATACTCTATTATATCACGCAACCTAGCGTCCCAGGGGTTTACTCTCATGGAAAATGTTTATCTTTTTGTATGATTTCCAAGACTACGCTAATTTTAAAGATGTACTAAAAATTTCAGGAAAAAGTAGACTCGATAATGCACTCTTAAGGCACTGCGCCAGAGCAGAGTTTCCTAGCATTTTGACTTCCTTTTTACCTCTGTCTTCTATTAGTTTATAATAGTACTTCCTTATGTCTATAAAAGCTGTAATTTCTTGGTGACAAAATAAATAAATAAAAAGGTATCAAAAAATTTGTTACTGGAGATAAATTCTAAATATTATGACCTAGCTAGCCCATGAAATGAAGTTGTTCATAGTTTAAAAGCACTTGGCTGCCTCTGTCATACTCTATTTCGTTTCCTTGCGATTGTTTGTTGAAAAAAAAGCCTTGAACTGTTTCTTGCATTTCGCACTCATAGCCATTATGACCTGTTTAAATTGCGACGAGAATGAAACTGAAACGAAGAGTACCTCTCAAGATTTGAAATTAACCCATTTACCCTCTATAAGTTAGGTTAGGTAATTGGGTTCTTTAGGTGACAGGAAGCTTTCAACGGCTCACTTAGACTAACCATGAGTTCATTGTCTCCAAAGCAAGACCCCTGAGATCCTAAATTTAATTCTTTAAACTAAACCACCCAAATATAGAGTAAGTTCGGGTATTTTGGTATACATGTTTCTATTTTGGCAGAAACGAAAAATGTATAAATCCTTATCGATCAAAATTAAGCAAAGTGCAACCTTGAATTATTAGCTCAAATTTGGTATACTAAAGAACTGATTACAATAATCATTAACAGAGATTTTGTCAAAAATATGCCACGTCCCCAAAAGTGACATTCTGGAAAAATGCCGGGTAATGTGGTATGCTACGTATTTTAATGTGGTATAGCTTACAATATTACCAGTTTGTTTGTTTTCGGTCACCTGAATCCTTGGTTTGTGTTAGAGGAATGTCTAGTTAGAGGTATCTGACTGTAAATATAAACCTAAATGAAGTCGGGTAATGTGGTATTATACTATACTACCTTAACTTATGGTAGATATACCACATTTGCCGATTTCTAAAAAAAACTAAAATATAAAAGAAAACAAATAACTGTGAGTAAAACTAACATTTTTAACTCACTGTTCAATAGTTGGTTTTTGTGTTTATCCGACCGTTTGGTTGCAAATTGATAATATGACTGCGCAAAAACACTTTTCATTTGACTAAAAGAAAAACTCGATTGTACGCGATAACACATTCCACTCAACTGAGTGAACTCACAACCGATTTTGAACTTCTAAGGACATGCACTACTTCTCTCACTGCAATCGACATTTGTTGACATGAAAAGGCTGGCAAAAGCGTGCTCAGTTTCCGAGAAAACCACCTGTACCACACTACCCGCATATATCACAATACCCGAACTTACTCTACTATGTATGCATGAATCTTAGGAGTTTTTTCAGCTCAATGCTTTTTAGGTTATCCATCCGTTTTTACGTTACCCGGTATATCAATGTGGCCCGGTACCCAATAGAGGTTCAACTTGTTGGCCACTGAGATATCGTCTAATCTTTTATGCACATTTTTACGAGCTTGGACCTTACCGATGTTGACTTTAATGGCCGCTTGAGTGTCAACATATATGCTGATTGTTTTTCCAGAGATAATCCCGCCCGCAGCTGGTTTTATGGCAGTAACCTCGGCTTGGAAAACAATGCAATCGGACCGGTACCTCGTCCATTTAGCCAGTTCAATTTCGGTACTGATAAAGTATCTCCGATTACTTTTAATTAGTGGGACCATGTAGACCGCTTCCGTCCGGAGTCTGGAATCTTGATATATTTTACCGGTTCAGAATTGACGCATGATCATATGGTTTAGGTAATTGAACAGGCAATGGTATTTTTTTTGACTTATAAGCAATCCTGTTAATACGGTTCAAACGAAAAGCCACCAGCATACACCGAAGTGTATGTATGTTTGTACTCTTATATGCCTCGAAGAACTTATTAAAGTAAAAGGAGGCGTGTTTCATGACAACCCACCGGTTCACAAGGCTCACATACCCCCCATGACTATGAAATCAAGTGTCTTTTAGAAAATAGTGCATTCACCTTACAGTCCTGACCCGGCACATAATGATTATTAACTGATCACAAATATGACGTACGTATAAATCATTTTGACTATGAATCATTGCACGAGCCTTCTGAAGTCCGTCCTCAGAGTTATTTTTATGAACGCTTATAAAGATTATTTTTATTCCCATTCCGCAAACTTAGAAAAATTGCCGAGATTTACTTCATTTACGCACTGGAGTTAAAATTGTGTTTTAATTTCGGTAGCACCTGTGCAATAAGCATTCTCATCGAAATTCTCCTGGTCCAACAAATCTGGCGAACTGTGTTTGTACAAATAAGCGGGGGGAATTTCTACTTGTGATAAGAAAAAGAGCAATTATCTTCAGAAAAGCAACATATGTATCCGGATGTAAGTGCATCTCGTACGACTATATACATATCTACATATGTATGTATGTATGTACCTATATTGATTAAAATAATTTCGTCACAACTTTCACTTGCTTCCGCACTTAGTCTTGTTTATTTTTGGTTTTGTAAGTGTGTGTAGCCTTTAAGGCCATTGAAGTACAAAAACTGATATCTATTTTATTTACACATATTAACTAGCTCTTGGGTTTCTCTATCTTAAAATTATGTTGCCTTTCAATACTTGTATTGCAAGACTATCTCAACATAGCTAGTTAAATGTTATCCTGCAACATGCAACACTTGACATAAATATGTAGATACATTTATTGTTCCTGCGGAAGTAAATCGAAAATCTTATAGAAATGTATCTACGAAACATGCCTCATGCTGTTGGATTTCCCCTGAAATGTGTTTGTTAACTTTTTCGAACTTTTAAACATCCCACCATATAGTTCTCGTGCCTAATACATGAAAATGTTGCCAGTGAAAAATCCGAAAAGAAAAGTGAACTTGCGTGCGCATACGAAAACAGATATCAACAAATTTCCATTCGGAACAGAGCCTAGGATACAAAATGTTTAGTTGTAGTTCAACTGTGTTGCGACGTGGTAGCAGTTAGTCATCTACGTAATTTTTAATAAAAAATATACAACCCCAAGGTGTTCCGTGAAATTTATCGGCATATATACGTGGGTGATATTCGTGGGTTGCACCAAGCTTCTTATCGAAATAATGTTTTGCTAAATCCGCATAGCAAAAATCACGCAAGATTGAAATCTAAATTTTTTTCTAATAGATACGAGTATCATTGATGATAAAACTCATTTTATCGGACAAAAAGTGCATGTCCTGATTCATCTAATTACCTGTTAGATCGTTAAAATTGGATTACCCACAACGATGAGACAACTTCAATCTTTAGAATCTTAGGGACTTGCTGTTGTGTGTATAGCATCGCGTTCGTAAAACTCTTGGCTCTCTGAGGACCTTCATTTTTGTTCGTGTTTTTACGGTGCAATTTTATCCTTCGGTATATTTACTATTTACTTTACTTTCGTTTTTTTTTTTTAATAGTTACTGAAGAACGCGATACGGTTTGATGCGGTTTGCCTGTGAGTAAGTGTTTTTCAAGTGATGTGCATACAGAAGAGAAAAGGAAAATGTTTTCATTTCTGATGAATCACTCTCATCGTCAAATAGGATGATGATGATGTCGATGGATGTGATTACGATGGTGTTGTTCCAGTTTATAAGTGTCACGATGATCATAGTGTTGATGATGATCATGATGATGCACTTTAGTGTAAAATAATTTTAATATTAATATATCAAAAGAAAATTATATTGCACAAGTGGCTAATTGGCAACTGTGGCAATTAAAAGAAATAATGAAAAAAAAGGATACGCTTATTGTGATTTTCTTTTGTACCTTATTCATCATTTGAAAGCTAAGTGCTTAAAAGTAAATCCCTTGGTTGAGTGAGAATATTTCGTTGTGCAATCTTATTTATAGTATTTGACATAGATTTCGATATCTACTTCTACGTGTATAAATTTTTCAAAGTGCGTGATTCTGGGAAAAAGTGTAATGAAATGTTGCTGGAATACTTTATCCTGTTCGTTTGTGGATTATTAATCGACAAATCTACAACAAGTAGTAAGTTATGGTATTTTAATTATGTATTCAGATATTATCATGCATCCTTTGAATCCTAATTTAATATACATAGCAAATTCTGTATCTTTTGTCTGTGTAAGTGGATAGAAGTCAAGTTAAATTATCTTGGCAGATGAAGTTAATTAGCTATCTATGCCTACTGATGACCTAAGATAAACAAAGGATAATTCATTTATTCAAAATGTGTACACAGAGTGGGTTAGAGAAGTATGGGGAGGTGTCGAGTATTATTCCAAGGTGGCATCTCTTTGTCTCGCATCCATTAACCTAAGAGGTGGTATCTACAGTTTGTCAATTAGTTGAAGAGTGTCTTATGTACCTATATAATAGTAGATACATACATACATATTTATCTAAGGGTTTTCAACCGTACTCTCAGTTCAATATATGTATGTACGTCTACAACCGCCAGCCACCTAAGAACATACTTGACAAGTTTTCATTTAATGCTTTATGAGCCATTATATCTTTTTGGTCTATTAAGTCTTTGCTTGAGTAGATATGGGTCTACATATGAGCATGTCATTGACGTAGTTTGTTGATCTTTGTGTCATTATGAGGAGAGCTAACAATGAAGACATAAATATAAAAAAGAGGGTTGTTGTGTTTACGAGTACCATTAAAGCGCTGCATTGATTTTGTTATTAAATTTGATGTAGAACCATTTTCGTATTTTAAGCTTTATGGTAGCCTTAAGCTAAGATAAAAAAATAATAATATTGGAAACTGTATATGCGTTGCCTAAGCTTCATGGTGGGCATAAAATGCAAGCTCGAAATAATTTTTGTGCCAGATCTTAATCCCTAAATTGACTTTGCTTTTAACGTTTCCGTTATTTAAAAAATTAGTATTGCTAAGCAATTCACTTTGGAAATATGTATAGATAACCTCATTTAATAAGTTATTGGATTATAAAATTTTTTTATGAGCGATGATACTTGGAAATTTAGTCTATTATTTGGTCATTTCGATAGAAAACGGATACAGCTGCTTTTCCAAAAATATTGAGACGTAAACCAATTTATTTTCAAAGTGCAAAAATTCAATTTAACTACACACGTATATTTCTATTAAATAGTCAAAGTGTATGATAACAACAGAGCCAATTATATACATATTTGCAAAAAATGGCTATCTATAAAAAGTGAAAATTAAAACAATTTAGCTGTTGAATGTGAGTCTTTTCCGCCCTCTCATATTTTGTAATGGCGCTTAGCCATGCATTTACACTGCTGGACAAAATAATAGGTGTGGGCAGTTTTTTTTCGATATTTCAACTGAAAATCAAGTACAAAAATTGATTTCACTAATTTTGATTTAAAACTGATAGATAATAAGTAATATATCAAAAAAACTTAAATTTGAATCCCCACATTAGTGTAAATCTTATATTTTACGATTAAGCCTGGACAAAATAATAGGTGTGTTCAGGAGTGCTTGGAATAAAACAAAATTTTTTTCTTAAAATTAAGCTCTTTACCAATTATTTATAATCCTACATATTAGTAGACTATGTAGCCACCATTGTTCTTTATTAGAGCCTGAATCCTTCTGCACATAGATCGTATAAGGTCTGGCACGTACTCGATAGGTATTTAGTACCAGATAGCTTGGACATTTTGCCATAACTGGTTTTTGATGTTGATGTGCGCATTGACAATCATCTCTTCAGCTCTCACTGGTACTAACATCGGGGGACTAACTTCGCCATGATAGATTCGCGACATTGTGTTCGTTTAGCCAAGCACTCACTAGGTTCGTTGAGTGTTTTGGATCATTATCCTGCTGGAATCGCCAAATCAACCACATATTATCTTCCGCATAAAGTAGTATTACATTTTCCAAAGTATTCTGGTACTCAAATTTTATTATTGTCTCGTTTGTTCGAAATATGGGTCCGACACCATTCCAGTAAGAACATTCCCATACCATAATGTTTTCCCCTCCATGCTTAACCGTTATTAGCGTGTAGTGTACATGGCATTCTTTGCCCATTGGTGGACGAACAATTCATCCAGTATCACTGCAGAGCAAATTGATTTTTATTTCGTCCCTCCAAAAATTATTGAACGATGAGTTTCAGCAAAAATTTTCCTCATATCTAAATTTTTTTTTTCGCATCAGAAGTTTCGGGCTATTCTTCCTGGTAGCTTAGCATCTACCAATCGTATATGAATTATTCGGGATGTAATATTAATACCCACTTCTTCCGCAATAAGTTTTGAGGGCTTAAAGGGATCCTTTTTGGCTAGTTTGACAATGATCGTCTGATCGTCTGTTTTTGTGGTCGATCTACTTCTTCCGCGTATTTCAGGAGCCTTGTGGTATTTTAAAGCATTTGTGACGAAGTTTTCTGATAGCCCTTGAGATTGCACTATAAGTTTATAAGTTTTTCTCTGATTTCTAAGCTGCTGCACTTATCGCACTTTCTTCAAGACTACAGTGACTTTTTCGACCCATCTAAAATATCTACTGATATCAGCACATTTTTAAATTAACAGTTTTTAACAATCCTTTTCAAATTTTTAATAATCAAAACACTTTAACACGTTTTTCCATAAATGAAACAATTAACACCTATTTTATTGTCAAACTCAAATTGGTTTCTATCCTAGATAATAATTGGTCGTCACTCAAAACCGTTGAAAGCAATAATAAAGTTTGACTGAAAAATAACTTCTCATTAATTCAAGCGTCTTATGCAAAATGGTGAATTTGGTGGAAAAATTATTTGAACACCGTAAATTTGCAATAACAAAATATAAAACGCACACACCTATTATTATGTCCTTTTTTTTTTTTACTATTTATTGACTTTGGTAGCGAAATTTTATGTTAGTTTAGGTCATAAAAAACTTGCTTATGAAATAGTAAATTAAAGGTTTACTTACGTATTTAAGAAATGCTAAATAGCTAGTTAACATACCTACGAGGGCGTAGCCGAGCTAAGGTTTAAACCCTTGGCTATGAGAAGTTTTAAGCAATTGATGTAATTTCTTACCATATTTGATTATTTTAGAGTTGTGACGTCAAAAAATTTAGACACGGTCGTTACACGAATAATCACATTGTCCTTGTCCTTCTTGTACGTAATTGTACGTAAGGTTCGGATCCCACAAAACAAACAAAAAGTTATTTTACGGTCCTAACACTCGCGAAAGTCTGACAAACGACCGAAGAGTAATAATTCTCATGACAAAGCTTCTCAATTAAAAAAAAAGCTTTTTGGTATATGGCTCTACGCTGTGGGTACTTTCTATTTTTGAAAAAAAAAAAAAAAAAATGACACGCACAAAATAAATGGCGTGGGAGGCTAGGGCCCTGGACAACATGTTTTATGTTGCGCCAAACATTTTTTTTAAATCCTTTACTCGCCTGTTCTCAAGTCAAAACCGGTCAGTTAAAAGTATTTTTTTTTAATAATCACTGGAAGAAGTGCTAGAAGTGAGAATTTGAATTTCCAAAGAAAGGTCATTGAAATCGTCAAGGAATATTCCTACTTAGGAATGAAAATAACCTTCAACCTGAAGTGGGATAAGCATCTCAAATTGAAATAAAAGATAAAGCTAAAACAGTCATTTGTGTCCGTTGAAAACGAATATTTAATTTTTTTTATAGAGCTCAATTTTGGAGAGTTCAGAAGTAGAAAGTGATGACAAACTTGCTTCTCTTTTTTCTAAGAAGGTGTTTTACCTGTTGCTGAGGTATGCAGTACAAAATTAGTCCTTCTTCTACCAGGATTGGATCAATCCAGGAACAGAAGTCTTTTCCTACCTCTCGTGCTTTGTAGGGTCGATTAGCCATGCATTTATGCATACTTACTTTTTTCAAATTAGTCCTTCTGCTACCAGGATTGGATCAATCTAGCCACTGATAAAGCAAATGCTGCTCACTGGAAGAAGCCGATATACATGTGTATGTACGAAATTATACAAGTCACCGATGAGAACGAAAGATACGCTTGTGATTTTTAGTTTAGTCAAAACAAGGATATAAAAGCTTCGAGTTAACTTAAAACATAATAACTTTAAAACTAGCTTAAATCCCGCCCGCTTCGACAGGCATTAAAAAAAAAAAATTTATTTAACAACTTGGGTAAAATTAAAAAATTTGTTGCAATGCTTTTTGGTAAAGAAAATTTTTGTTTTTTTTTTTCATTATCACTCGTCTAAACAAATAGTGCAAATGGTTTTCCGACTTGTGAGCATGCAACGTAGAGCTGGCCATGCGAGAAAACTGGATTTTCCAAATTTATACCGCACGTGGGCGCCGTGGCTCAAGTGGTAAGTGCGTTGGATCGCTGAGCGGGAGGTTCGAGGTTCGAATCCCAGAGAACACCTAAAAGTTTTTCACGGTCCCACCTCTCGCGAATGTCTGACAAACGTCCGAGAGTAATAACTGTCAAGAGAAAGCTTCTCAATTTGCCTTTCGGATATGGCTCTAAACTGTAGGTCCCTTCCATTTGTGTGAAAAATATAACACGCACAACACGAATGGTCGCGAGAAGCTAGGCCCTGGACCACATACGTCTGTTGCGCCAAGTATTTGTATTTTTTTTTTTTGTATACCGCACGTTTCTAAAGATTGTCCTTGCGACTTATTGATGGGATCGGCGAATGCAAGGCGAACAGGGAATTGAAGACAATGGCATATTAGATGAAATCATTGGGATGCGTGGAATCAAAACGTCTTCGCCTTTGAATTTTCCATTCAAAATTGTTGCTTCTAACACATTTCCAAATATTTTTTGGACTGCAAGCGTGGTGCCATTAGAAAGTTTTGGTACCGTACTTATCTGAATTAAAAAAAAAAAAAAACAACTAAATTGGTTAAAATTAGCACGGCCGCAGAGGGAAACATACGCATTTTGCCACATAGTTTTATATAGATTTTCACTGATGATTCGCGCTCTATACGTCCAGGTAGTACTCAACCAGCACACTATGTGTGCAAACTATGTAAAATCAAAATTAACAAAGAATCATACAAAATAAATAGCATTATCATTGCTGAGTGCCCCAAACTGCGACCGAAAGATGTAGAATTATTAACAAAAAAACAAAAATAAAAAAATCTGGAACTGGAATTTATTCATGTCATCAACTGTTTAAAACCAATCTAGAAAAATTGCACAAAACGAAATATACATACATATGTGTTAAAATATGGTAGTCCTTGTTTTGGAAAAGTGCCTGAAAATTAAAGGATTTGATTTCTGTTAAGTGATATGCTACCAACATTTATGACTAAAAATTCATCTGTTTGTTGGAATTAAAAATGGATCGCGAAAATTGATCTCGATAGATATCTGGATCTGGATGTGGTTAATTCACGCAATTTACTTAGAAATGCAAAATGTTCCCGATATTGACAACGAATTAAAATATTAGTGTGCAACTATAATTATCGAATGAGAATATTGAGCTTGCTGTGCCAAAAATATGTATGATAACGAAAAAAGTGTAAAAAACAAAAGAAAAAAAAACCAAACCAAAATTAATTCAACTCACTTGGAGCAATATTAACAACATCTATGTATGTACACCAACGGCTGGTGTTCTGGTAAAACAAAATTTTTTCTGAGAGAGGCCAAAGCAGTGAAGAACTATTCTGGTCATATATTTCTTTGGGTGCAGGATGGAAAAGTTATGATGCCGAGTTGATTTCAAGCTATTGTAATCACAACAAAGCAATGGAATTTTTAATATACATATGTACGTTATACCCAAGCAGGTTTTACCCTATTAAGTCTGACCAGAGATTGTTATGGATCGTAGCATGATTTAACTAGCATGGAGTGTACTGAGTTCGACGATAGTGTTGTAAACGTACTTTGACGTCAGCTTCAACTCCAGATTCCACAAGATGTCTTGGCCTGTACTTGTGCTGTGTTTACCATAAATAAAGATTTCCAAGTCATCAGCATGGCGATATAGCCAGATAGTAGATCGACTAGAAGACTATTAACAAGTGACCACAAGACGGAAGAGATGATTCCTCCTTGTCGAGGAGGTACATCTTGGTCCTTATCTTGTTCTTGTGTATTCAGCAACTCATCAAAGTGTTGTACCCATCTTTTTAAGTACTTCTTTCTCTGTTGATCATTTTTATCTTTCCAATGTTTAGTATTGGGTCATTTTCGTCTTGATTTGTTTATAAAATTCATTAGGGTTTTTCTTCTGTGTTGTTCTGGAACTTTTTGTGTACTTGCTCGTGTGTTTATGTAATTTTATAAATTTTCAACTCAAATTAATACTCAACTGTAAGCGCAACCTATAAACGAGCGGTGAAAACGCACCTGGCAATTCGAAAAATCAAATTGAAAAGTTTTCAGTATTTATGTACACTTAGTTCAAAAAGTCTCCGTTCAGTGGTATGCTTTCACATTTATCTTTCTAATTCAATACAAAAAAAAAAAAAAAAAATTTCTTTATGAAAGGCTAGAAATTTTTCATTATGATTACAAAATTTCCAGCACAATTACTGAAAAACGTAGGAGCAATAATCATAAAAGTCCGATAAGTTATAAAGTACATAAGTTTAAGTACATCGTACCCTTTGGATGAGCTAAGGGTACTTTCGCCTGCTCTGTCCGACCGAAATTGCATTTGTGAAGAATTTCGGTAGTAATCGATTGTATTTTCCTCATTGTGTTTCAAAAAGTTGTTTTTATTAATATCGAGAGGAAAAATTCACAAATTGCTTTGGCGACGACAAAACTCATCTTCAAGTTGAAAGATGAAGGCAAATCATTAGCTGAAATTGTAATTTTTCGTACAAAAGTTTAAAAAAATAAAACAGTGACAAATGAACCGAGATCAGGGCGAACGAAAAAAAATTTATCATCACTTAGAGAAGAGGATCATCAGAACTGTGACCGAAAGCCTTAAGACAAGTGCCCATGCAATAGCTGCTAACTTGGAAAAAATGACAATATTGATGTTTGTCCACAAACTGTCCGAAATGTGCTATAAAGAAATGGGTATAACGGTCAGGTTAGCCGGATGAAGTCCTATATCAGGAAACCCACCAGATAGCCAGATTTGAGTACGCCATTGAACACATCGACAAGGACAATTCGCTTTAGGATAAGGTCATATTAAGTGACCAAAGTAAGTTTTTAGATGATATCGACGTTGTTTGGTATGAAGAAAGCCGAATACAGAACCTTACTCCGACCGTCAAGCATGGAGGCGGAAATGTCATGGTATGGGGATGTATGGCTTCTTCTGCCGTGTGTAATCTGGTCTTTCTTGAAACCAAAATGCACAAATATGGGTATCTAACCATCATGAGGGAAAATTTTAGTTCGAGCTGACAACTAACAACTTTTCCTATAAGACAACGACCCCAAGCACACCTCAGGATTGGTGAAGGGATGGGTGCTTTCTAATACTCCAAGACAAATGAAACATCCTGCCCATTCACCTGACCTAAACTGTTGGAGTATTTATGGGACTATCTGGACAAAAGAAATTCTTCAGCACACCATTACAAGTAAAAATCAACTCAAAGTCATTTTAATGGAGGAATTGACAAAAATTGGTCCATAGACCACCTCCAAACCGGGATAAAGTAGTCCTGCAGCAGGAGGGCCAACAAATTACAGAGCATCGATTTTGTTGCGATGAATATAGTATTTCTACTGAAAACAAGTACTGTACAGAGACTTTTTTGTTCATTATTTTTAAGGAGTTGAATTCAATTACTTCTGTTTTGGCTTATTACAATAAATAGGTCTTAATTTTGTTCATTAACTATTCTTTCAAGATTGCTTCTTTTTTTTCTTTTACAACAGTAATTTATGAAAATTTCTTCATAAGTATTAAAACCTGGTGTCTGTATGGGGACTTTTTGGACTCAGTGTATATACATACATAATGTATTTTTGTCAACGAATTTTAGCTAATTTTATTTTTGGATTTTATGTTTCTGTGTTTATTTATTCTGTTTGAATTATTTAAAGCACATTAAAAAGCATGCGTTTTTTATTTTTAAATGCCTTCTTATTGAAATGATAAACTTAGGCATTTGTTTTAATTAGTTTTTTCTACCGGCAAAAGAGAATGTATTACATAGTTTGCATAAGTCTGCATAGTCTGCACCCCACGAATAAAAATGATCACCTGTCATATTTTATAAAAATTGACGATTCAAGGATACCTACAAATACGTAAAAAATTGGTTAACGAATAACGATGAATACTCGCACGTTCACGGGTTTCTAAGTAGACTATGCTATGAACATTTACATAAATTAATATACATAAATTGATATACCGGGAATGGTTTCAGATATAAAAATCAGGTATACAAAAAAAATACATTTGTACATAGTAGATATGTATATTTACCAGCATAAGTCGGAATTTTTTTGTATTTAGTAAACAGCATGCATACTTTCTTTTAGCAGCTAGTATGTGGTGACAGTCAGTCTGACACATATCGTGCATATGTGCGTGAGCAATAGATTTCCGTGAAAAATAAATTTTTTTAATAAATTTTTTGAACAAGAATATTAGAAAAATTCAGAGCGTGCAGTGAGATTAGATTTTGATCTTTTCACAGCAAAACACTGCAGCATACATGAGAGTAGGTCAATAACCACCTGTTTTCAAAGTGTCAAATGTTAGTTTGCAGCAATATATTCATGAAATGGATCCTTAACCACTGCTCAACGCGTTAAAATTGTTCAATAATTGAACAATACATTTATTGTACAACAGAAATAACAATAATTATTACAATTATTATTAGTACGAACTATTATCGAAATTTTAGGGGAAGATTTTGATCAATTTAGTTGTATTCTGAGCGACCAATTCGGGACGTTGTGAAAGAATTTGGAGATACTAGAAGCACTGTAAATAGGGTCAGACTTGTGCATCATTGTGTCATTCGCTGGTGTAAGTGAAAGTGTGGTCGAAGAACCAGAATTGTCAATTCGTCGACTGGCGCATCTATTGAGCTGGTCTTATGGCTCCTTTTGACGCATTTTGATTCTGTAAACACAAGAGCAAGATTATGCTGATGAAAAGCTTCTTCTTTGATAAGACACATTTCCACCTCTCTGGGTACATACATATGTCAATAAGAACATTACCCCATATGGGGTGTGGTGTTTCAGGGGTGTCAAAAAGTGACTCTTTATTGCACATTGTGTTCAGGAGGCTACAAGATCATGTGTAACGGACTGTAACAATAACTGGTGAGTGCTATAGGTGCAAGATAACTTAGTATTTCTGGTACGAAATCCAAGATGTTGATGTGGAAGCCATGACGTGGTTCAAATTTGCCACATATCGCGTGTAACGTTGGATGTTTTGCGTGATAAGTTCTCATGTCGCATTGTTTCAGATTCTTTTGACGTTAACCGGCCATCAAGATCATACGATTTAACGATAATTTCAAATGGGATCACCCTCTATTTTAAGCATCATTATGGCTTTAAAAATATGCCTTCAGGTCCTACCTTCGTTTCCTGCTTTATTTGTATGCCTTTTGCACATTATTGGCGTGATTTTTTATAAATTAACGGGAAATATTTATAGCAAGAGCCTAAGCTAAAAAGGATCAGACACCCTCCATGGAAGCACTCTCATGTTATAAATTCCAATATCATCAACACACATATGTATGTTAGTTTTGACCTTTGAACCATGGGCATAATCCAATTTTTTTCTGTTTATACGTTTAATAGATATGAGGTGTTGTTGCAAGTGACTTCAATGTCATGCATCAAGAGATCTCGATCGTCTAACACCTTTAAATATTTCACTTAACTTACATACATATCCTCAAAAAAGGGGACCCTCTGACTGCGCCAACTACAGAGGCATCAGTCTTCTTAGCATCGCATATGTATAAGTTCTTATCTGCCGTTTTATATGAACGCCTGAAACCGTTCGTCATCAACCTGATCGGTCCATATCAGTGTGCTTTTAGGCCAGGAAAGTCCACCACCGACCAAATATTCACATTACGGCAGATCTCGGAAAAAACCCAGGAACTTCAAATCGATACACACCACCTTTTCATCGATTTTAAGGCCGCGTATGACAGCATTTATAGAGACGATCTATATAGAGCAATGTTGAGTTTTGGCATCCCTGCCAAACTCGTCCGTTTGTGCAGGATGACGATGGAGAATGCACGCTGATCCATCAAGGTCGGTAAAGACTTTACCCGAGACCTTTGATATCAAAAAAGGTTTAAGACAAGGCGACGCGCTGTCATGCGACTTCTTTAACATCGTTCTTTAAAGAATTGTGCAAAACTCACGCGGTAACAACAGAGGGACCATCTTTCAAAAGTCCGTCTAATTACTCGCATACGCCGACGATATTGAGTGGAGGAGGAGATACAACAGCGAACTGAACGAGCTATTCAGCGACATCGACTTGGCCAGAAGAGTAAAGGTCCAACGACCGAGGTGGCTGGGTCACAGAGGAAGACCGCGACTCAGATGAGGCACACAGGTGGAAGGGGACCTCAACCAACTTACACCTAAATTTGATAATGTTCGAAGCACATAGACCAAATTAAAACAAAGTCTGTTTTTGAGCAAGTCGTTACAACAAGCTCGATAAAAAAAGGGATTGATCTCGTATCACGTGACCCATTCAAAAACAATTAAAACTCTCGTCGTCGTCTGACAGTGTTTCTGTGAAGTTTGGTCAAAATTGGTCCAGTAGTCTGCCTACAACTGCGCAGCAACGCACGCCAGGTACCCTTTAGTTGTAAATTGAATAAAACTATTGACGATTTCAGTTGAATTTTTAACTTTTATTTTATTTTATTTTTAACTCCGGTACGGAAGTTTTTGCAAACTTCGATTCTTCTGAGGTAATTTTCGATAACGTTTCGGTACATTTATGGCCGTATTTTACCCACAGTTATACGAATGTTAGTGTTTATGTACTTTAAAGTTTGGGTATTATATATACACTAGCTGTTTACCCGCGGCTCCGCTCGCGTGGGCTACAAAATTAATGTTAATTTTTTTATTTTTTTAACTAAAGCTAAAACTTACATTGTATTAATTATAATGAAATAAAAGATATTTTATTCAAACAAAATAATTATTAAATGTTCACGTTGAAAAGCACAGTTTAGGAGATCGCACTAAAAATTGTTTTACTTTTGCTATATGGAGTATCGCGAATAACTCGATCTTATTGACGCAAAAGTATTAAGCTACCGTTAGTCTAATGGAGCTTTAATAATTCTAGTCACACAATCAGAAACAAATATACCTGCTTCAGTTTTCACAAAGTCCGACAGTAACAAACCAATCCAATACAAACAGTCTGATTGGGACTGATAAATATTCTATTAAACCAATCAAAAAGGTTTTTCTCTGTCATTGAATTATCTAATGAGTGCTGAAACATCAAAATACAAATGCGATTTTGGGTGGTTTTTAGCTTGGGGGAGCGAATCTGTCAAACGACTCGAAGATGACTGTTTAATTTAGTTCGACTATGGTTTGCACTGAAAAGAGATGACCACACACTGAAGTTCAAAACATGATCACGTTAGAGCGCCCATATATACTCACGCACACTATTGCAACTATACCCACTGCTGCAGGACTGCTGGCAGTGGTCTCCACTGAAGGAAAATTGTGGGCGATGATTTAAATAATTGTTTTGAACATTGCTTCTCTTCAGGACAACTTAGAAGGATGCTTTATATCTCAAATGAATCAGTGGCGAATTTACTAATTTCACCTTTCATTTTGTTTGTAAATCCGATAAGCCATTATTGAATTAGAGCTGTAAAATTCAACTATTTCCCCACTTAAATCACTATTATCGTTACTCCTTATTCGTTATTTTACCTTGCCCAGCAAAACATATCCTATAACCTAAAGAGTGAACATATCTATGAAATAAAAAAAAAATCACGTAAATCGGATAAGTGGTTCTCCGGCTAGGAGGTCACTAACAGGAAATGACTTTGCCTTTTATAAGTATTAAGGATAACTATAGGTACCCAGTGTATTAAGGAAAGCAGAAATTCAGTAATTTTCCATAGAAACAAATATTTTTTAAGCCGCAATATCAAAATATTGGTTCTTTTGTACATTACTCTTATTTCCTCAAGCTCTACAAAATGGCGTTTTCAAACCGAAAAGTGTAGAAGTGCCAAAATAAACAACACACTCACGCTACCTATAAAACTTTTGCACTGAAGTGTACCTACCTTTGATAACTTTTTTATTGAAACAAAATAATTATTCACGTTAAAGAACACGGTTTATAGATCGCACTAAAAATTGTTTTACTATGTATTACGAATAACTCGATCTTATTGCGCCAGCGCACACTGGTTAAATATTCTCCCGCGGCAAACTTGGGGTAACTTCTACTTCAATCGCACACTGAATGAATAATTCGGAGTAAAATTGAGTATACATGAACCAATTTTCATTGTATTGGTATTTCTGATGTATATCTAAATTGACAACTTGTGTGGATTGGTTTACCCCGATGTTAAACCACTTCAACGCTGGATGAAAATTTTACCCCGTTTCATACTGTATACCTGCCCTTCCTTTTCTATAAATTGAGTTTTACTCCGGGGGATGTAGTGTGCGCTGGCCCATTGAGCCGGTCACGCAAAAGTATTAAGCTACCGTTAGTCTATCGGAGCTTTAATAATTCCATTCACACAACCACAAACCAATATACCTACCTGCTTCATTTTTCACAAATAGATTTCTTCTCACTCTCACACAATATCTACATGCAGAAGTGTGAATGAACGATCGAGAGTAACAACCAATAACAATCAATCCAAACAAAGTCTAATAAATACTCACGCACACTATTGCAACGATACCCACTGCTGCTTGACTGCCGGCAGTGGTCTCCACTGAAGGAAAATTGTGGGCGATGATTTAAATAATAGTTTTGAAGATTGCTCAGCTTCAGGACAACGTAGAAGGATGTTTCATATCTCAAATGAATCAAGGGCGAATTTACTATTTTGTTTTTAAATCCGATAAGCCATTATTGAGTTAGAGCTGTAAAATTGAACTTTTTCCCCACTTAATTCACTATTATCGTTGCTCCTTATTCGTTATTTTACCTAACGCAACAAAACATATCCTATAACCTGAAGAGGGAACATATCTATGAAATAAAAAAAAAAAATCATGTAAATCGGATAAGTGGTTCTCCAGCTAGGAGGCAACTAACAGAAAATAATTTTGGTTTTTATAAGTATTAGGGATTAGGGATATACATAAATAGATACCATCTTTATTATAGCCCTATAAGAAGAAATCAAACGGCGTCAGATCGCACTATCGTGGTATCCAATTGATGTCGCCAAAACTCGAAATTAAACGTCCAAGGGAACTTTTCGGGGTATAGATCAAAATTGCATGTCAACGAGCAATTGATATATGGATGGATGTTTTCGAGGGAAATGGGTATCGAATCAGTCCAAAAAAGACAGAGTACCTGTACTGGCCATTTTGATCCACTTCCACATAGGATAGACATTTATTTGAATGGAAACGTGATTCCCAAGTGCGAAAAGTTCAAATATCTGGGATCTATGATCAATAGCGAAGCACCTATTGATGGCGACATCAATTATTGCGTAAGCATAGGGTGGATGAAGTGGCAGGAAAACTCTGCTATCTTCTGTGACCGAAATTGACCCCTAAGCTGGAAGGAAGGCTCTACACCGCAGTTGTTCATCCGGTGCTCACATATAGTTTGCAATGATGGACAATGTACGAAAGTATGACAGTAAATGAACGGCAGCTGAGATGAAGATGTTTCGCATTACATCAGGAGTAACAAAGCTTGATCGAATTAGAAGTTCGAAGACCTGAGGAAACCTCCACGCCAAAGAACCAATATAGAAAAAACTGGAGCACGACCGCCTCAGTTGGCATTGCCATGTTCAAAGGAGGGATCCTACGAACCCTGTCAAAAAGGCAATGTCAATCAACGTTCCTACTCAAGGGCGGATAAGAGGCAGGCCAAAAACTCCTAGATCACGCAAATGCAAAACAACAGCATTTGATTGGCCACAGTGATCCGAAGTGATCCAAAACTGGGAGGCGAACCACACAGGTAGACCAGTAGGGATGCAGTAAAGTGGCAGGGTTATGATCCATATAAATTTGAGCATAACCTCGCCGATTAAAAGGAAGAAGAAGAACAGCAAAATTGCATGTGGTGTGTGACACGTAACCCTGTCCTGCCACAACCACATGACGATCAAAAAATGTGGTTATCTTTTAACCATAGCACAGAAAATTTACCTCAAAAGTGGTACCTTCATAGTTTTCAAACAAATACGGCGCGATAACGCGCTAGTCCACAGCTCGTACCAAGCTGTCAATACATTTGAATTCTCTGAACTCCAAGTTATGTAATTTATTTAGTACCCCTGCCATACGTTTTTTTTTGTTCGTCAGAACCTCAGGAATCTCCACTTAAAGTATTATACCTCTTTACTGGGACATCCTGTATTTACATACATACATGTATGCACATGGTCTTATCAACATCGATTGCCCCAGTTTATCATCATCCTGAAACACAAATTGGCTTCCGTAAGACAATGACTGTACTCCTAATATTGAGATGCAAACTATTTCTCCTTTGGCAAACACAATACCAGTGAATTGTCATAATACCATACCCCATGTGTTCCATCTTAGAGGAATATTATACTTCTAAATGCATCCTGTTTGGATCAGCAGGAAATCAAAATCCAATTTTGCTTTGCACAATAATCTTAACGTGATTAACAATCAAAGCTGCTTAACTACCGGAGAGTTAATATTACTGACAATCTCAGTTCAAATTTGTTTTGCTTGTAGATATAGCAGGAGGTCTGTTCACTTTGAGCTGGGGAAATAAATTATAGCAAAAACTATTCAATATTTTAAAATCATTTCTTACTTGATTCAAAAACAAATTTATAGAGGAATGAGATCAACGATTGTTCATCTAGACTAAACCATTGGCTTAAGTTGACTTGTAGTATCAACAGCTTTAAGGCCCAGTATCTCAAGCAGCCTGAGAGCACTTGGCACCCCAAAATCCCGCCTTTAATCGTCTTTATACACATTCTTCTTCGAAACAAATGTAATTAGCCTATGCCTGTATACTGAATGTTCCGAACATAACCATCAAAAGAAACAGAGGGTGACAAAAACAGACTTAATGTACTGCTAAAATCTCTAATTATTTTCTAAACTAATTTATTTTATTAGTATACCAAACACATACAAAAATGGTTATATGCATAATTATCTTAAATTAATTTTTAAATTTTTAAGTGGGTCGCCACCACGGAAAACGTGAATCTGGCATTTTGTAATATAACTTTGTGGAAGTATTTATTTTAGTCCTTTCCGTGATAGTTTTTTCCACTTCTTATCAATTATTTTTATGAAAGTTTGATTTTTAAAAGTATTTGCATTTAATTATACTGTTTACTTTATGATGATTATGACTATAAACACAAATAATAAAAAATACTTTAAAGCAAATTGTGAATGCTTTTTTTAAAACTTTTTGCACATTTAAAAGCAAGCACGTTAACGTTAGTAAAGCTTCGTATTATTTATTTAAACATGTGAATAAATAAAATTCGACATTTTGTTTAACATAGTGTGTTCAAAAAGAACTTTACATTTTTTTTGCTCACTTCAAATCAGTCAAGCTTTTAGCGGTTTTCATTTATCATTCATCAAATAAATTATAATGAAAAGGTGTTTGGTAAAGAGCACTATTTGGTAAAGAGCACTATTTGATAGCATTGAACCAAAATACAAATTCTTCGCGCAACATATGTACGTATGTGGTCCAGGGCCTAGCTTCTCGCGACCATTCGTGTTGTGCGTGTTATATTTTTCGCGCGAACGGAAGGGACCTACAGTTTAGAGCCAAATCCGAAAGGCATGCTGAGAAGCTTTCTCATGATAGTTGTTACTCTCGGACGTTTGTCAGACATTCGCGGGAGGTGGGACCGTGAAAATCTTGTTGGTGTTTTCTGGGATTCGAACCTCGAACCTCCCGTGATCCAAAGCACTAACCACTTGAGCCACGGCTAGCGCCCACGCGCATTGAACCATTCCAGGTTATTTCTAAAATTCGAAATACATAAAATTTAATGAAATGTATTCGGACTAGGTTGATGGCTCTGTACAGCTCTTAAAGTTCGTCGTTGAATCTTCTTCTTCAGAGCCCGTCAACGCAAATGGGACCCACTATCTTACGAAGAACTTTTCTCTCGAAACGATCGAAAATGGCTTTATTAGTTTTCTATAGGACGTGTGAGTCAACTTAGTAACGCAGGAATGGGATGATTAGAGTCTTTTTTATACATGTATGTACGTGGCTCCGATATTGGCTTGTAGGTTTCGCATACAAACTCCAATAGGACATTAGCACCGGTAGACTTATTGGATTAAAGCTTGGATATTGCTATCCTCATTTGGTTTTGGTTACGCGTTTTGGCTATAATCGCCTGGTAAAAAAGTTCTTTCCATATTCGCAGCACCGACTAGGTCTGTACTAAAAGGTTTCCTTCTTCATCTGTTCACGGCTCTTGCTGCCTTGACAAGTTCTTTTTAAAAACTAACTAAAACTCCCATAAATTAATCCTGCATAATTTCTAAATATGCAAGATCGCGAGCTTTTCATGCTCTGTTTTCGTCTTTTTGTTCTTTCCATCTCTTTTGTTCGTAGAGTAGTATCGCTTTGCATGCCTCTTATTTAGCTACATGCACTTATTGGCATTCTTCCTCAAAACAGGGATTTCTTGGTGGTCGAGTGAGACCCAGCACATCAGTTGCTGAGATTTGATGGCGTGTAGGCAGCGTTGGCACTGAACTTTAGCACTTGATGCTGGCGGCATAGGAGTCGTTGAGAGATTTCGGGATACGTATTCGGCGAAGATTCTGGTGGTCTCTTGCGACGGCGGCTTTTCGACGTTAAATCTTCTCACATTAATTCTCCTTAGTTGTGGCGCTTAAGATATCTGCATTCGTACCTTGGGCCTAGCTTCTCGTGACCATACGTGTTGTACGTGTTATATTTTTCCCACGAATATCCGAAAGGCAAATAGAGAAGCTTTCTCTTGATCGTGAAAATTTTTGGTGTTTTCTGGGATTCGAACGCCGAACCTCATGTTCAGTAATCCAACGCACTAACCACTTGAGCCACGGCGCCGACCATCATTTACTCATTTGAAAAATAAGATGGGTAAACGATGTGCTTCCTATTGTGACGTTTTTCCTCTGGGGGGCATGAGCGCATATTAATCTTATATGTGTTGGCGCATTTAGCCTTGATTCGCACTGTCGTAAGAAACACGCTCGCGTGTAGGAAACTCAAGACATCTTGCCTAAGTCTGTCACTTATGTATAACAAATCCGCGCCCGAATATATGTACGCTCTCTGTGGCAATCGCTGCTGTAAAATGTTGTTGTCCTTATTTCGTTTGCTAGAATCGTCAAGAGTTGAATCGTCCGCATACAAGGCTTGTTTTTCCTTCGTAGGATTATATTTTAAGTCGTAATTAAGTTACCTGGACGCACAACTCTCTAAATAAGCCAGATCCTTGGTTGTGCTCCCTAGAAAAAGGGGCTGGATGAACCAATGCTAGTCATCCACTTCGGAGATGCGATTGCTGCTGCACGCCCATTAAGGGCCCCTCAGCCACCATATTTTTCTCAAGACCCTGCCTACATTAAAAATATGGATCTAAGCAAGAAAACGGGTGAAAAAAATTCCATTTAGCCCACACATATATACATATGTATGTATAGGGTCATTCAGTAGCTATGATTGAACTCAGCGACTGCGGCTATGTTTAAAAATATTTTGCTGTCATTCTGCTGACGTTTTGTCTTATCATAGTCTACATTTTACCATGGAGACCAACACGATTCAACAAGACATTAAAATCGAAAACATTTATTCCGCCCGCTGAGCGTTCCGAGCAGTCCCAGTACGTCAACAGAACTTAATTTAGTGAATTTTACAAAAACATTTAGGCCTGTTTCCGTATAAAATTAACATTTTTCAAATACTGGAGCTTACTGACCATTCAAAGAGTCGCGCACTAACTGATTCGCGTGCTCGGAAGCATTTGTGGCTAAATGGCTACGTGAACAAACGAAATTGTCGCTTTTGGAGCAATGAAAATCCAAGTCAAATTATGCCAACGCCTTCGCATATTGAAAAACTCACTACTTGGTCTGGATTATGGCCCAATGCCATAATCGAATCTTATTTTTTCCAAGATAAGAGTGGGCGGGCGCTGACTGTCAACGGAGAGCGGTATCGGGACATAATAACCGAGTTTCTTTTTTTGGCCAGGAAATTAATCGTTTGGGTATTGGCAACATGTGGTTTCAACAGGACGGTGCGAGATGCCAAAAATTAATCGAAACACCGGAGATATTGAAGGCGAAGTTTCCGAGTCGCATAATCTCACGAAGAGTGACGTTCTTAGACCTTTTTATAAGGGGTTACGTTAAATCTCTAGTCTATGCCAATAAGCCAGCAACAATTGCCGATCTTGAGGACAATGATGTTCACGCTATTGCATTGGAGAGTCATCCAATATTGGACCTTTTGTCAAGCAATGCCGTGGAGGCAAAAAAACAATGGCATCGAATTCAAACTCAAATACAACTTGTTTTATTTTATTCCAAAATGTATCGCGCTGGTTGAATGGCCCTTTACATCCTTAAATAAACCTTTTGGAGGATCTTAAGACAACTTAACTATATATATTGAATATGTATGTACATATTTCGTTTCATACTTAACATTTACGGAATATTTCGCAATATAAAACAATGTATTGCTCTTAGCTTTCTCACAGATATTTAGGCGTCAAAACATAAAAAAAATAAATCGTACCCCAAACATGAGAAGGGCTTCGGGGTTATGGAACTGTCAAATTGTTTTTCTTTTGTAAGAAAAGGTCATCGTTTTTATTTGTACTTACAAGGGAATGTGCTATTTTGAATCGCAACCGCCAATGTAGGTTGGAAATGGCAAACAGGGAATTATTTTTTTTTAGTCCGAACAATAGCAATGTACATATGTATGTACATACATAAGCGTGAATGTACGAATTATGTAAAATTGCTGCAAATTTTGAAATTCCAACATAACACAACGTCTTTAACAGACAACAATTTTTACTTCGAAACATTTTCCACCGCAAATCTCTCAACCCAATTAAGAATCTGTTTTGTCAGACGTGTACTCAATTTTCCTTTTTTTGATTCGAATTGAAATCTGCATTCACTCTCGCAATATACAAGTACAGCTAATAGCAATACAAAAATTTTCAAAAATTAGGAAGCAATTCTCCACCTGCTGAAAATATGGATACAAGCGGAAGGCTACATTCATAGAGCCGTATTCATAAAAACGAAGGATATACTCCCTTTCCTTCTTTTCCTATTCATAATGATTACCTTATACTTGCGAGGATATCCTTCAAGCACAAGTAAAAGGTAGACTCGTCAGAACGCTGAATGACATGCTACATAGATGCTAGAATATCTTTTATTTTTTTTTGTTGTGCCAGCTCCCTTTCCTTCTCTTCGCTCTGTACTACTTCTGCTATTTGACGGATCACATCAAAAGGTTTTTTTTACTGAGTATACGTATACCTTAGTGCGCTAAATATGCATTACTCTAGCAGTGAAGTAGTTAATGAAAATGAAACAAATGCTGGTAACGATCTTCAGTTCATAGCAGAGGGTGTGGCCGCTAATCCCGTTATATTGGAAAAATCCTCTTTTTTTCTTCTGGCGCCTCTTCAACAGGTTCGAAATCAGGATCGCCTAAATTTTTAGGGATATTGTGGAGAACGACACAGGCAATTATTATTTCTGGTATATTTTCCAGTTTCACCCGACAAACGTACTCTAAGATAGAAAACCGGCGTTTCAGTTGTCCAAAACATCGTTCAATAATTACTCTTTCTTTTTTCAAAGCTTATTATATTTTTTTTCCGCACCAGAAGAAGGATTTTGATATGGAGTCGTTAGGCATGGTTCTATCCCATATCCGCTGTCACACTTTGTTTTGATTTCATAATTTTAGACACACTTGTGAATTTTTCCATATTCTCGAGTCATGTACGGATCCAGGCCAACTAACGTCAACACTAGTAAACATTTTTTTTGGGATCACAAGTGGCTTGAACATTCAGAGTAGGTTTACCTTTTCGATTAATGTACTCATCTCCAAAGAGTTTTGGTTTCAGTATCCCTACGTGGGTACAATCGATTACACCAATAGCTGTCGGAAACTTAAACTTCTTTTGCCATAACTCTTTTGCTTCCGTTATTTCACTATTGGTAGTTGGAAACTTGATCCAATCAGTTGCATGTGCAACTATGCTTCAACTACTGCATTCACAGTCCGAGATACCGTTGCTTAACTAACACCAAGTTCTTCACCGATACCTTTCTGATATCCAGGATCACTGAGATAACGCAAATATACCTTCATTATATGGGCAGTTGACAAGGCACCTCCATGAGTTTCTTCATTCGTACCTAAAAATCTGTCCGCGAGCCACTGTAAATTTCTCTTTTCAAAACGGCATGAATATTAAAAATCACGAACAAGTGTAGATAACTGGGGCTTGTAATATTTAGCATCCCTCACATGCACAACATCTGCCATCGCCCTGAAAATCGGATAACACAACCGTTTACTACCGAGATGAGTCTGCTACTGACCTAACTCAGACTTTTTGAAGGATTTGCTTTTTATTTAAAGTAAAAGGTCAAGTTTATGCATACCCATTTACTTTTATGTGAATAAAAGGATATGCTTTTACTCGAAAAGTATAAGGTTCTGCTCGAAATTATTATGAATACAAGCAGAAGGATTTCCTTCATATTTTGCAAGTATAAGCATATCCTTTTCCTTATGAATACGGCTCATTCCGTTCGCAATGTGCGATACCTCATTTCTTTCCTATGAATACTTAGTCGAAGTAAATAATTTAATAATGCAAACTTAACATGTTTTGTTTTCCCATGCGAGTCTTGTGGTGTCCATTAATTAGTTTCTGGTTGACCACTAAAACTCCCTCAAGCTCTTTCTCAGTTAAAATGATTCCTCCTCAACTGTTTTATACACTACTGTTTTCTCAAACGGCCACATCTTCTGATCACGTGAGTTAATAGTTTAATTTTTATTCCTTCGCACTGTGCGAGTCAGAAAAGTTGGAGCACATATTCCATTTTAAAGCGGACTACGTGGCTTGTAGTCGTAGCTTCACTATATCTTGGATAGAATTCTGATGTTTTGGCTAGGATTCCAACACCCACTCATGTACTCGATGTGGCTGTGCAAACGTAGTCGAAGTGTCCTGGTCGCTAAGGTCTATATCCACATCTTTGTAAGTTAGTAAAGTACAGGATTATATCGTCTTCTCCATTTGCTCTCCCCACACTAAAGATTTTACGATTAAATGTTTGCTCAAAAACGTCCAATATCTGCGCTGATATCCTGCTTATCGTCGAGCACTCGGCGCCAAAAAGCAGAACTGGAAATATTAGCGCTCTTTAGAACATACAATTTACATATCTTTCGAATAAGGTAACAACAGTGGCACTTTCGCCTAGTTGGTGGACAGATTGTGTTTTGTTTATTGATAGCATATACCTACATACTTGGTTTTGCCCTTGTTCAGAAGAACAACCGTTTCGCCTGTTCATCAATTGCAGTGAAAGCGCATTGCGTCGCGCATTCTCCAGAGTTACCCTACACATCTGGATTAATTTTGGTGGGATCTTAAATTCCGCCATCGACTTATGATGGTGTGTCTCGCTTCTAAGTAACGAAAGTCTTTTCCAGGATTTATTTCAGTGTGAAAATTGTCGATCTGTGGGGCTGAGACACACTGTTGTTTCGCGATCAGTATGTTACAGAAAAGCTTTAGACATTGACACGGTATATTAGAAAGAATCTTATATGCGACATAAAGCCTGGATATGCTTCGATATGCTGCAAGACATAAGTGTGATCGCCGTTTTTGTACAAAGGATATACATACGAGGCTATCATTCCGGTTATTGGGCATACTGTCGTTTACCCACACTAGAATGACGATTTGATAAATGCCGCCTCAGAATTTGATTAGATATGCCATTATAACCGATGGGCTTGTTATTATTCAGTTTATAAATAACTGCGTCAACCTCTATTTGGCACTTCCTCGTTGACTGGATGAAGGTTATCAACATCATGCCCTTGAACATCTGTTAGGGATACTGCTCTAAAATATCTAAAATTTCCTTATTGCGCCTCACTATTTTGAAGAGCCTACATTTCGACCAGCAGCATTTTTATTCTTCTCCATAGTGCCGCTGTCTTTTATTCGGCTGCGCACTCTATCGAATCAGGTGGAAATCAACAAAAAAAAACATCTTACAATGTTCAGTTATTTATACTCTTATAGTTAACTTAGCAAAAACATTTATTGATTCTTATTGAAATTGGGTCATGTACATACATATGTGCCATCAGGAAGTTCTTCAAGTCTGTACTGAGAGCTTCCCTTGTTCTAAGTTCACCATTGTAAGAAGTTCATCTTCTTACACCTTTTTCAGGTGTTCAGGAATACCATCACACCATGAACTCCTTTTGGATTTGTATCCCACAGTGGTTTCGGCTACTTCTTTGGAGACGTTGCAATACTGAGTTACTACGTTGATAGAAATATTGCACAGCGGATTGTCTCTCACTGAGGTACTCTTTCTAGTCTCTGGGTGTTTTATAAATTCTTATTATATTATTGCTAAACTTACCCGGATTTTATGTAATTCATTGACAATTCAAACTCGTGCCTACACGACAAACTTGAGTCTAACATTAATCACTACAGAACGTATGTTTAAGTTGGATTCAACTCTCTTAAACGTCTGAAATTTGTGAAATTTTTTTTCTACAACAATGCCAATGCAATGCCAAAGCTTTGACAAAAAGAGGGCCAAAGAACTCTTACCATTACCTTATCATTACACAGACCACAGCTGTCACTAATCATAGGAGCCCTTACTGGCCAAATTCAATGGTGGCCCATCTCAGCAAAATGAGAATCAGCACCAGCGACCTATGCAGAGGCGACACAGAGGTAGAGAATAATTCAGCACTTTTCCTCTACCCAAGCCTCAACAGAACCAGATATTCAACCCTCGGGAAACGTATTTCAATGACCTTAGCGAACTAGCAAACACGCCACCTAAAACCCCCCTAAAATTCATCATGAAATCGGATTGGTTGAAGAGGGCCTCCTCCGCTACTAACTAATCATTAAACCCACTGCCGTGTTCTTTTAGTTTCAGGTATCCCTCACCGCGAAACACAATGGATGCGTTGAGATCCGAGTGAGACTGCAGCCCAGCTGATGCAGTCACCCCCCCTACCTACTTACCTAAGAATTTTGCGATGCGCTACGGTTTTGTGATTTCATTTTAATTTTACAGATTTAAACAGAAAGTAAACCACTAGGTAACAAACTAAACAAAATAAAGAAATATGTTGGTCGATTATAACTTCGATCAGAATTTTGATATCCTGGTACCTTTTGATACAATGGAATGACCTTGAATTAATAAGCTTTTGAATATTCACACTATGTTTGCGTTGTCTAAAGTTGCATTACTTGTGTGGGTCGAAGCCTTGATTTGTGTCTTCGTGCCTCTCAATTTCATCACTTAAATCCCTGGGGAAGTCATTATGCATTTTATAGCATGATAAATTGACGATATTTCTTAGCTCTTTTTGGTACAGCCCCATAGTTGACTACCATATTGGCTTTTACAATTTTTTTTTTAATAAATACCCATAGATTGTTTCCGATTCCTTTTTCCTTTTAACGTGCTCTCTCCACCTAAACTTAACATTCAGGTTAATTCCAAGATATTTTCCTGTATTCGCGTGCTGTGATGATCTTGGTAGCCCGGATTTTGGTTTTTCCAGTATTATACCGGTCTCTTCAAACTTTTTAACACATTTTCGAATGAGCGGTATACTTGGCCCATAATTTATGTGCCGAAAACTTCGAATATTTTAAAATGATTTTGTAAAACCTGCCAAAATGTTTCTATAGCATGGTGCAGAGCCATCCTGGAAAATTGGGTCTACACGTACCGGAAACAGCATATCGATCGAAGGCTCCAAAAATGTTAATGAAGGCTAATTAACTGCAACCGTAAAAACTAATGCTTCCCCAGATTGATTCATTTTGTCTGATAGTTACCGATACATGATTTAATCGTCTGTTTGTGAAGTTTATATACATTTCGTTAAGGTTCATTCGGCATTTCATTGTCCAAATACAAAGCTTCTGTGTTGACTCTATATTACGCTCTCCTATCTTTAAGATTACAGTGCTATCAGCAAAACAGTGTTTGTAGCTCTGGGAGATCACCAGTATGTTGAATATTAAGAATGGGGCTCAGCATACTACCTTGTGGAACTCCTGCTTTAATTTCAATTAGTTCCAATACGAATCTTTCTATTCTATTCTGACAAATCGTCCGCTTAGATATAATCGTTAGATTGCAGCAAATTGTTTCGGTAGGGAATATTTATGGTTTAGTTCTGCATGTCAAACTTTGTTAAAGTTACGTCGAAAAATTATACAGAACAAACTTTTTCTAATACTAATTAAATTGGATTTTGCAGTTAATAAGTAGTTTTTAAGAAGTTTTGATATAAATGGCAGTATAGAAAATTGGCCTGTATGATGACGTTTCATTTGGTGGATTTCCGGCCTTAGAGATCGTTATTACTCCGCCATATTCGATAGGTTAAGAAAATACATATTTCAAATGTTGAACATGAACCGAAGAAAGTATTTCAATCTGGATGCGCATTATTTCTTAATGTGTCAAAGTGTAAACTAAAATTAATATACCCTAGTTGAAAAGTGAATAAAAAATAGATGGCTCACAAAAGCAGAGGATTCAGAGACCATGTTAACCTCAAAAACCACATTCGCCAAGGGGGACTAGATTAAAATGGTTGCCTTTGCCTTCCTTCGTACGATAGCCAAAAAGAAAAGGTATTTCTTTGTAAGAGCAATACGCTTGGATGCATACTTATGTATGTGTTTGTAAATGTAATGGAACTTGTGTGCTTTTGTTTACCTCAAGCACTCAGGTGAAGATTGAAAAGTGCATGTGAATAGTTTACCCATTGTTCCTTTTGTCATTGTTTTGTAACAGATTGTCTATCTAAGGGGTTAGCATGCGTATTGTAATGAATGTATCATTGTTTACCCTGGGGTATTCCTTGCGGGTAAATGAATGGCTCCTTTCTTTTTCAGCACGCCATCTTAATCAAATAAAGCATAATGTTCTTTGAAAAGAAACGGGAAAAAATTATCTTGTGCATATTTCTGTTAGAAAATATAAAACTCCAAAGGTGAATTTTCGTTACCGCGCAAATTTCACAGGAAATACTAGTGATTCTACATCTTCAACGGATATCATTTAAGATCACCTGTATTCATTATCCATCTACTCTTAATGTAAGTAAACCCCTTCGGCAGATATTAATAATATTACAGCCTTACTCTAATAAAGGTTTCAATACTACAAGGTGGGGTAAAAGTAAATAATTTTGCAATTGGAGTCAAATGTCATTGCTTAGACATTTATGTATGTTGTAGATAGATAAAGAAATGGTTGACGGCAAGCAATAGAGCGACACCCACGTGAAGAACGCAGAAATATTGTTACTGCTTATTTGACCAATTTCCGGTCTGTTGTTTTAACGCAGCGTGAATTTCGTCGTCATTCTACTCGTCGTCCTGCACCATGTGTGCAAAAAATTGAGCGTTTGGCTGAGAATTTCGTTCAAACTGGGTCCACTAGGGATGTCGCAAGAAGTGGCCAGCCCCTATTGCTCATTCGAGAATATCACTACTGTGGCCGAGGACGTCCGAGAGAGTCCACAAACATCAACGAGACAACGATGCACACAATTTGGCATCAGTAGACGTTCGTTGTGTCGAATTTTGGTGACAGATCTGAATATGTTCCCTTATAAAGTGCAAACCGATCACCAATTGCTGCCTGCTGACCAAGATAACCTGGAATCCAGAAGGATGCTAGGGTACCACGCTTCCATCTTATTCCCAACCAGTATTTACCTGTCCATGCTTTTTAGGACAAGCTCCATCATTTCATTGAAAGTCGGAAGGAATTTACTTCGGATTAGAATAACTGTGTCGTCCGCATACTTTCTTACCTAGGAGGCGCTACAGTTCGGGGTGTACCTGGCCCTCAACCAGCAAGCCTCTTCAGTTAGCCCGGTCCTTACCTAACTGCCTCCAAGTTGGTTGAGGTCCCTTCTACTTGTGCGCGCCACCTTAGGAGACGTCGTCCTCTATTGCGTTGTCACTCCTGGTTAGATTCGAAGACTCTGCGGACCGGAGCATTGGTGTCCATTCTACATGTCCTAGCCATCTCAAGCAACCGATGAGCAGTTTTTTTTACTAGGTCGATGATTCTGTACTTATCTTACAAAAAATTTTTCTGTCGAAATGACTACTCAATTGTATTCTCAGCCCAAAGAAACAGCTATTGGCAAGAGTTATTCTTCGATGTTGTTGTCAGAATTTGTAGCAGAGCCAAGGTAGACAAAGTCCCTTATTACCCCGAAGTTATAGCTGTCGACTATGACGTTCTGTCCATTTCGTTTGTGTTTTGTGTCCCTTCTTGTTGACAGCATATACTTGGTTTTACCCTCTTTGCATATTTTTTGCGCATTTGTACTTGCTAAACCCATTTTGGCGGCTTCTGTTTCGAAGCTTGGATATTGCTATCCTCAGTTCGTTTTGGTCAGGTGGACGGAAGTTTTGGCTACCATCGTCTATGTTGAATGAAAGAATGAAGCATTCAAAAAGTTTTTCCATATTCTCAGCACCGACTATGACTCTACTACAAGGTTTCCTTCTTCATCTCTACATGTTTCCGTACGGGTCTTGTTGGGCTGACAAGTTCTTTTTGGACCGACTAGGGTACTATTTTTATGTCTTTATTTTCAAAAATTTGTATGAATTTTTTAGATGATGGGGGTCCGAATTAGGGGTAAAAGTACTTCCCCTTCTGATATTCCTGTTTTTATTCGCTTCCTCGTTGAGCTTGGGTCTCATGTCTGAGTTGATGCTTCTTGTTTGAAACATACTCAGCACCCAGTTTGTGATAAACTGATATTCATATGTACATATCTTCTAGCTCTGATTTTATTGACTCGATATTTACATTATCAAATGCTCTTTCAATGTCGAGGAAGGCTGTCATGGTGAACACAGATTCACCTTTTGGTATGCGTGTTGAGTCTGCCTGACGTATCGGAAATTCATCAACTTTCTTACGTGTAGGTCAATGAGACGGATGACTGCTTGGTTCGTTCGGTATTGCTGACTTGTAGGATTGAAATCTAAAAACTATCCATCCATTTTTACTCGGACGTGTGATTTGAAAGAATTTCTATGCCATCAAAAATACATCAAGAGGTCCGAGAGGTCCGAGGTTCATTAATAGAAACTAGTCATGAATTAGCTACGTTAATAGAAACCGCTGGCTGCACAGATATCGAAACGGCCAATATACATATGTGGGGTGTAATTAACATAACCAATGTTATAACTAGATTCTGTCCATGAACTGTCGATCATCTTGATGTATTTCAAGACACAAGGATCCTTGGGTAGTATCTTGAGAAGTCTTGAATGTAATTTTCGATTTATACTCTTTGATAGTGGATTTGTAGTTATTCCAGTTCTCTACTGTTTTCTGGGTCTTAGATAATTTCCTTGCTAAGGTCTTTGGTTATCTGAGGTCTGTAGTACACCAAACTGTGTTGGTTTTGAATTGAGGTGGATTGATAGAAAAGACTCATTTAGAGTACCCGTCGAGTGCCGAGCTCTCTCTATGGTGGCCGCGTCTGAAGACTTTATCCGGTCTCCCAGTCAGTCTTTCTAGGGTTGTCAAAAGGTTTTAGAATTTAACCTTGATTTACGCAGAGGCATATAACAAATAATCATTAAATATTTTATTATAATTGTTTTTTTTATAAGAAATAGAAAATGACATGAAACAGCTAAGCCTTTCTAGTCAAAATTGCTCGTATTTATGAATATTAAAAACCGTTGTTTCAATGTAATATCATTTTTTAAATACATATGTCATAATGTTTTTTTTTTGTATGTCATAAAATATTAAAACACTTTTTAAAAAAAACAAAAATAATCATCTGCATAAATGGGTTTAAATTTCACGGTAGCTATGTTTCTGTTATGATTTCCGTGGCTTTACGTATGAATAAATAATCTCGGTATTATTCAAATTAATTACCCATATTAGCATTTACCATATTTTCTGCTTTATTGACCAATTCGAGAATTAAAGCTTTATATAAAATTGCATTCGCTTTATAAGACGGCGAAAAGCGATTCGAAAACGTGAAATAGATGACAACGCACAAAAAACGAGTATATGGATAGCAATGTATAAATACACTGCATTTGCAAAGCAAAAATTGAATCTTAAAATGGAATATCAAAATGTTTTAGTAAAAATAGTGTGATTTTAGTTTTTTTTAAGAAAACTAAAAAAATAACTGCTGCAAGTATAAACTTTAAAATTTGGAGTTTCAAAGTCTTGAAAATAAGCTCAATAATTTTTCTGTGAAAGGCCGTACAAATATTTTATTGGCATAAATTAGACTACTACCAGATTCCTGCCGATATACATACATATCTACGTACGTATGTACAACAAAAAAAAAATACAAAAAATACAAATACGTATGTGGTCCAGGGCCTAGCTTCTTGCGGCCATTCGAGTTGTGCCTGTTTTTTCACAAAAATGAAAGGAACCTACAGTTAAGAGCCATATTCGAAAGGACAATTGAGAAGTTTTTTCATGACAGTTATTACTCTCGGACGTTTGTCAGACATTCGCGAGAGGTGGGACCGTGGAAAAAACTTTGGTGTTTTCTGCGATTCGAATGCCGAACCTCCTGCTCACTAATCCAACGCACTTACCACTGAGCTACGGTGATTAAAATTTTGCTATATTCACACGTGGTATATAAAAATGGTGTATATGCACATACATATGTATCTCAGTAAGTTTTAGCTTGTACTATTGTCTTACGCGTGCCAGGTCGGAATTTTTGATTCTTGTGTTTTTACAACTTTCTAGGCCATATGCATCTAGAAGTATGTGTTTTTTAAGAGTTTCCGAAAAAAGAATAGAATAAAAATACACGACATTGGCCTTTGATCTAAAATTGAATGAAAACTTTTGCTTCAATTTTAAGTAAAAAATTTCTCATGATGTCATCAGCATAGAAACCTTATAGTACATTTTTATGAATGTTATGGTGACGAGTCACTTTCGGATTGTTCTCACTCTTATAGAGCCAAAAGTGAACCTCATCAAAATTTTGCGATCGAATTCCGGATCATCTTGCAACTTATTTTGAGTCCATTCAGCGAAGGTCCAACGCATGCCATGATCAGTTTTTGTAACAATCGAATCTTGAAGTTGATTATGCCAATGCTATTCCGCAAAATATTCCAGATTGTGGACGAACACAACCCAAGCTCCTGGGCACGTTTGCGAACGGACAAATTTGGGTCTTTGATAACACTGGCCTTAACTGCGGCAATATTTTCTGCAAAGTGCACCAGTCTCATTTCTGTTCTATTTCATTTCCCTCACTTTGTATTCCTTGGGTGTCATAATAATCGGCTTAAATAAGCCCGACTAGTTGTGAATCATGATTTTACCAGGGCAAGAATTTCCGCAACCTGTTTGCATGTTACTTTGTTCTAATTTTCACACAGTTCTGCCTTTATTTTGTGGAATTCAGTTACTAAGCGGAGCTCAATATTTGTTATTTTAAAAATCAACACAATTTTTAACTTCTTCTTTTTACTAAAGCAGCGAACTTGTTGCTAAATCAACATCCGTCTTCACATTTGTGCCTAAAAAGGATTATCTAACAAAAAAAAAAAAACACTGTAACCCCGTCTCTTTTTTATCCTCACGCCTTGTTTACCGCAGACAGAATATTGTAGCAGTAATATATGCCTTGTATTGCCTATTATTACAATCTGAATTATTACAGTAGGTACCTATGCATGAGCAATGTAAGTACATCACATTATAAATCTGAATTTTGTGGATTTTTTCTAATTCTCTATTATGTACTAGCTTAAACCCCACCCGCTTCGCCAGCCATTAAAAAAAAATTTTTTTAACAACTTGGGCTAAATTATAAAATGTATTGTAATGCTTTTTGGTAAACAACATTCTTGTTTTTTTTCATTATCGCTCGTCTAAACAAATAGTGCAGATGGTTTTACGGCTCGTGAGTATGCAACGTAGAGCTGGCCATGCGAGAAAACTGGATTTTCCAAATTCTATACCGCACATTTCTAAAGATTTTTTTTTTTTTTTTTTTTTTCCGAGGGTAGGTGAAAATCTTCCATAGACACTATGAGAATAGCAAGCGCGTGCTCATAGTAGTGTCAGATTCTTACTGACCAAAAACACCACCCTTCGATATAAATTTGTTAGATATTGCAACTAAGAAATAACTTATCAAGCAATTTTTATATCACGAAATAGAAGCGTTTGGTAGGTTACTTTCCATTGAAAGATCCTACAGGTTCCGCAATATAAACGCGGTTAATCCACAATCTAAACGCGGTAAATCCTTATCTCGCCAAGTCGAAAGGATTCGTCCTTTATAGTCGGCGCAATGGATTTTCCTGCTAGTTCCTGCTAGCTCCGCAGTTTAAACGCGGTTGCTCACTATCGCGCTAAGTCCAAAGGTTTGGTTCTTTGTAGACGGCGCAGTAAATTACTGTCATCCAAAATTTGAAGGACCGTATTATTTACGTGACTTTCTAGTCGACTTTTATGCTTTCTCGCATAGTTTCTGATTTCGTCTTCGATTGTTATAATGCCGAGATCTCTGTGTATATCTCTATTTCTGATATACCACGGTGCATTAACAATTCCTCTTAGCACTTTATTTTCAAAAGTTTGTAAAATATTAATATTACTTATTTTGGTACAACCCCAGAGTTGTATACCATATGTCCAGACTGGCTTTAGCACTTGCTTGTATAAAAGCAGTTTGTTTCCTATATTAAGCTTGGAATACTTTCCAAGTAACCAATACATTTCTCTATATTTAAAGAGCTAGAAATCTTTGCGTTTTTTCTTTACATGCGACTTCCATTTCAGCTTTGCATCGAGTGTCATTCCAAGATACTTAGCCTCGTTTGCAAACGGAATTCGAACCGAGTTTGAAAAGATCGGCAAATTATTTATTTTTTTGTAAGTAAAATTTACATGAACAGATTTGGTTTCATTCAGAGCGATTCGCCAAACCTTTGTCCATTCATTTACTCTATCCAATGCTTCTTGCAATTTTTCCGTAGTCTCTTCGACCGTTTTACCTACTGCCAAGATAGCAGTGTCGTCGGCAAATGTAGCCAGCGCAGTACCATCTACTTGCGGTATATCACGAGTATATAATAGATACAAGAGTGGACCAAGGACGCTACCTTGCGGTACCCCAGCCAATATTTCCTTAAAGTCTGAATATTCGTTTCCGTGTTTGACGCGGAATAATCTATTCGTAAGATAGGTCTTCAAAATATTAAATAAAGGATAGGGCAGAACTTGTCGCAATTTAAACTTTAAGCCTTCATGCCAGACCTTGTCAAAAGCTTGAGAGACGTCAAGGAATACACTTGAGCAAATCATTTTTCCTTCAAGTGATTTTTCTATTACATCTGTTATTCTATGTACTTGGTCCACCGTAGAGTGCTTACTTCTAAACCCGAATTGATGATCCGGGATAAGACGTTTTTCTTCTATAATTGGCTGTATTCGCCTAAGCAATATTCTCTCGAATACTTTAGATACAATCGAAAGAAGCGAAATTGGTCTATAAGACGTTTTCTCGTTCGGCGGTTTTCCTGGCTTAAGAACCATTATAACTTCCGCGAATTTCCATTGGCTGGGAACATATTCTAGTCTAAGCGCGGCATTTATAATGAAAAGAAGTTTAATTAAAGCTTTTCTAGGTAGTTCTTTGAGAACCTCTCCTGTGATAAGATCATATCCAGGAGCTTTCTTAGACTTTAATTGCTTTATTTCCTGCTTGAGTTCATTTAGCGTTGCGTTTCTTATGACGCTATTGTCTATATCCGATGCGCTTATATTTTGAATAAGCGCTTGTCCATCAAACGGTTTGAAAGTTTCTTCCAGATGGTTGGCAAAAACTTGCGCTTTTTCTTTGTCATCTCTGGCCCATTCATTATTATTTTTTTTAATTGGGGCGGCTTGAATTTTAGGTTTTTTGATACCCTTTATAGCCTTCCAAAGCGAATAATTAGTATCTTTTTCTGCAGTTAAACTTTCAAGGTAACTTTGTATTCCACGATTTTTAAAATCATTGATGGTCTTTTTTAGCGAGTTGCACAAACGGTTTAGGTGTGCTTTATGTTGCGGAGCCCGAGTTTGTTGCCATTTTTTACGCGCTTTTCTCTTCTCCTTGATCATCTCTTTTATTTCGGGTGGATACGTTTGGACATAACTGCCCGGCGTTTTCTTTTGTTTGGGAGTATTTTTCCACGCGGCACCCTGTACGATTTCAACAAAGCGATCAACTTCGACTTCAAGTTCATAGGGTGTCTTAAGTGATACGCTCAGCTCGATATTTGCGTCAATATCTTTTTTGAAGCTGTCCCAATTAGTTCTCATGTTGGTTAATCTAGCTGGTTCTACTTTTTTAATCAGAGCCTCGCTTATCGTCATAATGATTGGAGAATGATCAAAGGAGAGATCAAAGCTTTCTTCAACTTTTATACAGTTACCAGATATTCCTTTAACAACAAAGAAATCGATCAGATCCGGTATCTTATTTCTATCAGTCGGCCAGTATGTTGGTTTACCGGTCGAGTGAAAATCACAACTGTATTTCATACCCGCATTATAAAGCATTCTACCTTTCTGAGAGACGCATCTTGATCCCCAGAAGGTGTGTTTCGCGTTGAAATCGCCACCAATAACAAAGTTTGGTCTAAGGAAGTTGAAAATGTTTGTAAAATCACTTTCTTCAAGTCTGCATCGCAGTGGGCAATATATAGATGAAATATTAAAAGAAAAATTTCTATTTTTTACGCGTACCGTGCTTACTTGCATCGCTTCTAATTCGATCTTTAGCTCTGCCGAGTGTTCGATACATTCTTTTATGAACAAAGATGATCCACCTCTGGCCCTTTCCGATGGGTGAAAAGCGTGGTAGGCACTATAGCCCCTTATCTTAACATTTGATTGGTTTGTCAGATGGGTTTCACAAACCAAGCATATATCAATATTTTTTTCACGTATACATATTTCTAACTCATCGAGTCTTTGTATGAGCCCGTTGGCGTTCCAAGTAAGAATCTTAAGCATTTCTTTCATATTTTGGTTAAAGTGCGCGCGCTACGAATATTATTTTCAAGTGCAACTAGTCTCTCGAAAATAAGTTTGTTAGTTTTGCTTTGCTCTTCAAGTTTCGCAAGGATAATGGAAAAGACATGAGTTATAGATTCCTGTGAACCAACGCTATTGCCGTTTTCCGATGCCGCAACTTGAGCGTGAGTCTTGACGCTAAGGTTTGGACGCTTTGCTGTTGTTAATTTTGCTTTATCAGCTATATACGTGCCATTATCTGTCATCGCCACTTGAGCATAAGACCGCACACCAGTGTCTGTCAGTTTTGCTTTTGCCACCTTTTCTTTCGGACGTTTATGTTTTTCCTCATTAGCTGGTTTTTGGGCAGGTTTGACAGATTTTCTTTCTTTTGCTGTTTTTGCCGTAGCGGTTTCGCGTTCATCCTTAATTTGTTTTAGGTTTGGGCGTTTGTTATTTTTAAGCGTATCGCGTCTTTTTTGAAGCTCTTTTGCCACTTCGCAACCTCGATAATTCGCTGGGTGCTTTCCGTTGCAATTTATGCAAGTGAATGGGGCTTGTTTATTTAAGAGGCAGTCTTCGGAGAGATGTTTACCCGCACATTTCACGCACCGCGGCTCTTTCTGACAGTAAGTCTGCGTATGATTGAAGCCCTGGCAACGCTTGCACTGCGGGATCGATCTTGAGCTCTTACGCATAGGCTCGATTTTGACCACGATGTTAAGGATAGTCTTAATACCGTAGATCTCATCTTTATTTTCGGCTTTATCGAAACTTAGTAAGAATAGCGGAAGTCCACGCCTAACCAATACTTCCTTATCTCCTTCCGACTGTTGCTTCTCCTTCTTGATAATATTAACTGCGTCAAGAACTTTAAAGCCTTTGGCATGGAGGTCGTTCATAACGTCTTCCTTCGTGCACGAGGGGTGGAGTCCCCTTGCTACAACACGCAGTGGCCTTTCTAACTTGTTTTCGTATGTATACCACTGGATTTTCTCGGCATTTAATTTTTGGGACACTGCTCGGTACCCGTCGGAATCATCGACGTTGATTTTCCAGGTATTGTTTCGGAGAGATGTGACCTTAAATTTCGATGACAACGTTCCTTTGAGGAGGCAATGCAACTTATTATAGTCCGAAATTCCAACGACGTTTATCGGTGGCGGAGGACGTAATTTTGCTTGAGGTTGCTTCTCTTGCACCTGCTTGCGCTTTTCATCTTTGTGTGGCTCTACCTCAGGTGAAGAACCAGCTTTGCGTTTTTTGCTAGGTCTTTTCTTTTCGATCCAATTAGTTTCGCGTGCTAGCTCTTCCTCGTCTGTCTGGTATTCGCGACTAGCTGAGGGCTGTGAACTAACTGTGCATTCTTTTTGGAGAATTGAATTCCTTAAGGCATTGTTTTCTTCTCGGAGTAAATCTACCTCTTTCTTAAGATCGCGGTAGAGTAGCTCCATTTCGTTAAGCTTGAGACGAAGTTCATTGTTTTCCTCCTCAAAGCTTTTAGATTTCACTGAGTCCCGTTTTTCGCGCGCTGGCGCTTCCGGCGGACTTCTTTTTCCGGAGACATTCGATCTTGATGGTGGAGATCGAGATACCCTTGAACTTTTTGAAAAGGGATCAATCAGTAGCAATAAATGGCTCTCCCCAGAATCCGTAGAGCCGACCTCCGAAGAGGGTGGATTTTCCAGTGAATCTGGACTGCCACCTGGGGTATTATATCGTTTTGTTTTGTTCATTGCATATTTTGTATACACTACGCTCGGTATACTGAGGGTGGATTTTAGTCGCCTCTTACGACAGGCATGCCTACTTCTAAAGATTGTCCTTGCGACTTATTGATGGTTACGGCGAATGAAAGGCGAACAGGGAATTGAAGACGATTAAATTCAAATGGCATAACAGATGGAATGGAATCATTGGGATGCGAGGAATCAAAACGTATTCGCCTTTGAATTTTCCATTCAAAATTGTTGCTTCTATCACATTTCCCAATATTTTTTTGACGGCAAGCGTGGTGCCATTACAAAGTTTTGGTTGGTTGATATTGCGAAGCATAATAATCGGCGCTCCAATTTTTCGCTGCAATGTGTGTGATGGTATTCCTCGAAAATCAAGTTAATGTAAAAATTCTGTATGATAATTCACCACCTCATCCTGATTCATGATGGTGTCCACATGTCCCACAACGGTATCGCACACAAAAATGTCTAAATTTTTTTCCCAATGTTTTTAAATGTTTTTGTAACTTTTTTTTGCCTATCACCTTTGTACCGTAATTATCTGCACTTTAAAAAAAACCAACTAAATTTGTTGAAAATTACGGGCGGGAAACTTGCGTATTTTGCGACTTAGTTTTGTATATGTAGATTTCCACGTTATTTACATATACATATGTACTTACTGAATAAAATATTTGAAAATCTGTAAAAGTTATTATTTCCATCAAATATTATACGTGTCAGAATAGGATGATAATACATACATATATACTCTCCAACATTCTAAATTTGCTCAAAGCCGACGTCTAATACATTAAAATGCATACATATGTACATAGAACATCGGGACTTAATTGTATACGTAATTAATTACCTTAAATGAATATACACGAGTTACTAATAATAAGCTCATCCTCAAGTCATATGGCGTATACTTAACATTTTCTTACGTTTCGACGAAATAGATGATGAATAAAGCTTTAATGGCCTTCATTTGTATTTATCTGGTATTTTCTCATTAAATTTTATATAATAAGCATCCAACGTAAATAATTATATTTTAAGTAGACCTTCGAAGTGTGCTTTATGGATTAGGAACATTTTTTTTTTAAAAGAAGAACAATAGCCTACTACTCAGCACCCCTAGTTATTAATATTAAAGTAAATGGCCTCGAACAAATTATTTTTTAATTCAAAAATTCATTAAAGAAAAACCATCCTGCGTTCTCTCATAATTTATCAACTTCAATGGAAAATTCGGCAATAGAGACTATTTTATAAAAAGAAGTATGCAGTGTCCATGAACATAATTTTCGGTTTCTTCTTTTGATGAAATTCCTTGAAAATTTTAATTGAAGTAATGAAATTCTTGTGTGGAAACAGTTCAAGGATAAGAAATAAAATATTCACGAAGCCTGAACCATTACACCCATAATTTAATTATCAGTACTATACGATGATAATTGTCATAAGCAACAACAGACTAAATAGTGAAAAAGACAAATCGGTGAAAACATAAACAACCGTAATGTAATAACCATAATAACCTAATTAACAAGAAACAACCGAATCCGGAACCAATTTACATCCTTATTTGTTTCGATGATGGTGCACAAAACAGAGAAAAAAAAAATTCGAAATGGGGCAAGAGGAAATAACGAATTTATTTATATTTTCAAATCATCCCCTTTTTTACCAGATTACCCCCACAGCAATCACTTGCAATTGTCTACAAAACCAAAGCGATACTTTAGCTTTAAATAGAATGCAGGAATCCCACAAGAATTTTTATTTTCCTTATTTTGAAGAGTCTGGATGAAAAAAATACCCCCCCATCGAAATGTTTTAGTCGATTCAACGATACTCACCCAATAGGATATCCTTTTTTCAGCTAGAGCACCCTTGAATGAAAAATTTGTTTTTGTTTACATTCATAGCACGTTTCGGCGACGGAATGGCGCGTTATAGTACTAAGAAACAAAGAAGAAAGCAAGAGCAAAAATCACACGAACTAAAAAAAGGAACAAATATCAAACGACGAAGAAAGAGTTGCTTTTCTTAATACATTTGGATGTGGGTATACTATGTATGTATGTATGTTTGTGCTCTCTTTAGCGTCGAAGTGGAGATTTCTGTTTTTTTGTCATAACATACATAAGTACTTCGGATGGCATTCATTTACTGGGTAATGAAGTCGGGCGAAGATATTTGTCATTTGCAGCTTTTACACTATAAAATTGATGCTGGCGATGATATCTGTAAATAACATTATTTCGACTGAAGTCTAAATTGAGGATACTTTGCAAATATTATATGTAGATTCACAGAATGGCTTTCAATACTTAGGCGAGGCGGTCATATCTGTTTTAACAAATTCTTTCCATCATACATACATAGATACATTTATTTGTAATTCACTACAATGAAGAATTGCGAAAAATGTGCAGATAAAGAATCGCCGGAAAAATTAAAACATGAATTTAATAATAAACTAAATAACGACTACGAAGTGGAAATGCTCCTAACTGTTAGGATTTATTTCATTTTGGGTTAGAAGATATGAAATATAGTAGAATCTCAGAAAGATGAACAGATATGTACATATTTATAAAACAGGGCCCGTTCATCTTTTCGAATTGTTCATCTTTCCGACATTCTACTGTATTGCATTTATTTTTAGGAATTTCTTCATTAGGAGTTAATACGTTAGGAGCAATTGCATGGAGCCGTACATTCATATATAGGTAGTTTCTAACTTCAATTGTTGATGTTTAAATTATCTTACAATCCTTAAGAACAACAACACATGTATGTATACATATGCACTGAAAAAGCGTCTATAAATAGTGTTCGACAATACTATGATGAGTATATAACAAATGGGTGTAGTTTTAACATTTTCAGTCAATTTGCCGACATGTACAGAAATCCGGCTTTCAAAGTAGGCATAGCTTTGACCCAGAATTTTTATTGAAAATTTGGCCGACAGGCGCACTTTCTGTTTTGTATTCCTTCAGTAATTTAAAAGAAAAAGACAAGGGTAATAATTTACTGTGTTCTACGAAAACCTCCGATTCGTCTCCCTGAATTTTTAAATATGTACATATTTACCTACTACGCAAAACTATGCAAAAAGATTCATCGACATCAATCAATCAATTCTGTTGATAATTTTTGAAATAAAAAAGAAAGAAAAAACGTCGATGTTACTATAAAGAAAATAATTAAGAGAGACTCAATACCAACAAAAAAAAAACAAAAAATTTGACGCAAATAGACGCAAAAATTAGAGTTACAGGTAGGCCTGGTTTAACACCTACTTCTTATAGCACGGCCTCGCTCTAACATGTTTCACTTTTTTCGATATATCATTATTTAAGACGGTAAAAAGCCTCGTTCTAACACAGTATCGGAAACAAAAATTTTTTTTTCTCGTAAATTTGTTTCGTATATAAACACATGCATACACGTACACATCTACATATTTCGTTCATACATGCCTGTTTTGTCACGCATTTGTTTTCAAGCTTATTCACGTTTATGAATTGAAATAGGGACTTCCCCATATTAAGTGTACCAACGCGATGGTAGAAGTTGGTTGGAGGACAATTTGCTTAGTTTCTCTCTTCTGTTGATAAAGCTTGTTAGGTTCTTACAGCGGGTAAGAGGGTATGTTGTGTTATTGAATTTTTTGTTTTCTATGAATACAATTTTAATTACAAAAAACTTCTAAAAAGTAAAACAAAAATATTTTTGGGTGTTTTTTTAGATCATGGAACGTACTCGTAACCCTCCTTTTTGCACTGGTTTCCTGTATCGGTTAAATCGATTTCGATTAACACGGCATTTTTCAGAAACGTAACCCATGTGTTAAGTGAGGCCTACCTGTATTTTATAAAAAAAAACCTATTCTTAACCTTCCTATACCCGCGCATTGGTCTGTAAGACCGACAAATTACGCTTTTTGGAAAAATTTTAGTAACGGTGCAATTTAGCGCAGTGTACCTTATTTGTTAAATACTATAACTAACATAAACTTGTTTTATTTCGTTAACAATATATCACTCTACTGATTAAAACAAATTTCATAAAAATATTCGAAGTAGAAGAGAAACTACGGGCTCTTGAATTTCGGTCCCAGACCGTGCGCGGGTATACGTGTTATTTTTTTTCACGCGGGTATACGAAGGTTAAATTGATCTACTGAAGGGACTTGATTCTAACATAAGTTTTTAAGTTCAAAATTTGTGCATATGTTAAAAAAAAATCATAAATTATTATTAATTTTTTCTTTTATTGTTTTTAGTTCTTTTTAACGGTATGCTTAGGCGCTTTGCAATCAATAAGAGTCAAATATGGAAACTTTTAAATAAATTATTTCATCGTTAAGAAATACATATTAAAGGACTTACTGGTCAGAAAAGTTATTTGGAAAATGTTTACTGCTTATGTGGCCATTGAAGAATGTAGAAGATGCGAACTGATGAGATGATTTTTATTAAGAATACTGCTTAAGAGCTCTAGCTTGTGTCTACAAACCTTAAAAACTGTCATTTTTGCAACTTGCGATTCTCAAAAGTCCTCTTCAGCTAGAAATAAATATTCCTTTATTATGAAACTAAACTATCGCAACAGCTACTGTGATTCTATACAATAGTATGTACATGTATATGTATCTATCTTATAGTTGTGGATAAAAATCACTTTTTTTTGATAGCCCTACCGTTGAAAATCAGTATCATTTCGCATATAAGATACATATACGAAAGAACATACATATGTTTAACCATATTGGGCTTTTTCTGTGATGCAATGAATTATTGTTGAAAAGTCTTTTCGTTCAGAAATTTTATAATACTGACATTTAATTAATTTTTCTCTTTACACTCACCTGAGCTTGGAAAGGGACTGCAATTGTTTTCGAAATTCCGGAGGAATTTCTTGATTTTTCGCAACTTTATTACCTCTGATTTCATTTTTTATTCACTTCAATAAATTGCGATACGGTTGCGTATATTTTGTTGTTTTTTTTTTTTTTATATAAATCAAGTATAAGTTCGAATTTTATTTAATATTAACGCGCAATGAAAACTACCGCATGTAATATGTAAATTCATTTCGTTCGGAAATTAATTAAATTAACAGAGAAACCAACCTCCAATAATTTCCAACTTCATAATGAATGAATTCCAAATTAAATTCAAGTGAATACTCAAGCTCCTTGTCTTGTGTGCAATTTTGCTGATGGACATTTTCACAATTTGAATTTCGTAATTGAATGCGAATATTTTAAGTTTTTTTTTCTTTTTTTTTTCCTTCTATATTTTCCGGCGACAATATTCTCCATTTAGCACTACTCTTTTAGATGAAAATGTTTCTGAAGGAAGGGACGGATAAATATGTAAAAATATGTCTTCATTCTCTTTTCTAGGAATGTATTAGCATACGCACACATATCGTTCCTTATTATAATGGCAGCCCAGTGAACTGTTTCAATTTGCTGTAAGCTTCTCTTATTTTGAAAAAAAAAAAAAAAATGTATCCTTTTTTTTTGGTATTTTATTCATGCTTTTTTAAGGGGAAAATTGGAGCATATTTTCCAGACCCTTAAATTGAATAATTGGTAGTGATGTGAAGGCTTATAACCGAAAGATCAATTGATTGTTCGCAATCAAGTAAGATTGAAGAGGACTGTTGGAAAATAAATTATTAAATTTGCTTTCATGTTTTGATTCCACGGGTTAGATAAAAGGAATTCCAAGTAACTACGAAGTATTATGCATGGAATAAGTCCTTAACCCTTCATTTTTTTTTGTGGGGTAAGAAAGGTAAGATAAAAATAAGGGTTCTTGTTTGACCTTCAATAAATAGTAAGGGAAACAAGCAAAAAAGAAATAAAGTAGTTCTATCTAAAATCGGGTTCATTCAAATCATTAGTAACGTCCTAATTTGTTAACTTCATGTCTTTGTCGTAGCTAATAGTTCATTTGTTCACTTACATAAGCGGGATAAAAAACTTGGATTTCGACCAGGGGTGCCAGCACGAAACTTGATACAATCGAGGATTGTTGATCGACGCGACGTTCAACTCGAAACAAATGTTTCTTGGCAGCACGTAACTTGAAACGAGTTTGATTGTGATTTGTACTTAAAAATGTCATGGTGAACTATAATGTGTAGTGTCAAATGGGTATTTTTTAATTTAAAATTAAAATTTAAATCATTTTCCAAATCCAAATAAAAAATGATATTTTTTGAGTCGGAAAGCGAGGATGAAGAAGAGGCTAATACTAAAATTAGAAGGAGGTATTTCAGAGATAAAAGCAACCCACTAAAATTATGTGAAAATGAGTAAGTGTTCAAAAAGAAAACAATAACATCAACATTGTAAAATTGATTTTTTTTCTTAGCTTTGCGTAGCAGTTTAGGGTAGCAGTTTGTTGTGATGATCCTCAACTCATTAAGTTTTCCAAGGAACATAAGAAGCACATCAGTTCCACCAGTGTTACAGCTTTGTGAAACACTGAGTGTCCTAGCCAGTTGGAGTTACGAAAGTAATGTCGGTACTAATGTAATACTGAGTATGGCACAGGCAACAATTTCAAAGTTCATTCGGCGCACCTTGAGCCTTTAAGAAAATGAATTTTGCTCTACATGGATAAAATTTGATCCCTCCAAAATCTAAGAAAGCAAGGAATATTATTATAGTTTAAGCTACCGGGAATAGTAGGCTGTGTTGATGGTACTCATAACGCTATTTTGAGACCAATAGGAAATGAGCACATCTATTTCAATCGAAAGGGGTTTCATAGCTTCAATGCAATGGTGGTAATATTCTTCTTCATCGTCGTCTTCATTGTTGTTACTTGAATTTGAAGCTGCCAAAATTTCGTCATCACACAGAGCACAGCAGATGTCTACATCATGGTCCAAATGTTCAAAATCATCGATTCACAGATTTACCAAAAGTCACAGATTTACCAAAAAAAATTTCGAATTACTGAAAGGAAACTAGCTACTGATTTCGAATAACAGCGTGTTTGCTAGCAGCCCGACTGGGCAATCATTTCGAATTAACGAGCGTACCAAAACACATAGGTTTCTTTCGATTTATCAAGGTTTTTTCAAAGGACCTAACAATCAGTTCGAATCATAGAGAATTTGATTCCCCTGGTGTATCCATCCGTCTGGTAATAACCAGCCTTAAAACCTTAAACTATAAAAGCTAAATGCATGCATGACCCAAGTACAATGCCGCGTGGGTACCTTTAGAGTTTGCCACCTGTTGCATCCAAAGGCTGGACAATAATAGAGCAAATGTTCTGCTGCATCATTGTTCTTATTGCAAGCAGCGCAGATTGTGGGGTCAACTAAACTCAAAAGTCGATTTTCCTGATGTACCGAAGGAAAGAAGTGGAAATCTTACATGTATTACTTGGTTCGTCTGCATTTTGTTAAGGAGTTACTGGAACTCCTAATGGGAGATGTATACAGACCCAGAACTGGTTTGGATCCTGAGAAAGCCTGCTCCTTAATCTTTCAAGTCTTTCAGTGTGAAATGGCTCCTATACAATACGAAACTAATTTAGTCTTCCGACCAAATTGAGTGAGGTTTTGAGTTAATAAACTATTTTGGAAGTGGTAGATAAGAGTTAAGCAGCGCCTTGAGTGTAGCTTGGCTGTGCGTTGTAAATGCATACACTCCTTTCTGTTCACTTTTCCTACACAATAAAGTTCATAGATTGCATCGATTTCCGCTTCGAAGACAGACGCAAATTGAAGTCCAAGTCATCAAAACTCCAATGCGAATGATACCAAAAACCATCTCTCTTTAGACGAGAGATGTCATTTAGCGTGCAGCTCATTATATAAATATCGAGGGAGGAAGGTTCAGCAGGGCATCTGGATTAGAGTTAGGCGTGATAAGAAAAACGTTTAGGTAGCCCAATCATCTGATTGCTAGTTCAAATAGTGCCTTGTGGTATCCTTATGTTCTTGCTAACATCTGAAAAATGAGTTTCGAACACCATTTCTAATTCTTCCTGTCTTCTTTCGGTTTATTTCTTTGTTAATCATAGTAACGAACAGCTCATTACTGAATGTGTGATGCGATAATGAACTACAAGCAAGGTGAATGCTAAGGTCCTATTTTTCAAATGGGTATGTGAGTTAGCAACTGATGGACCTGAATAGGTCAGAATGCAGAGTGATCGCTTATGCTGATGACATTGCTATTGCTGTCTCCGGTAAACAACCAGATACTCACAAGGAAATCATCCAATATGCTCTCCTTCGGCTCACCAAATGGGCCTCCAAATGTAGACTGGGTGTTAATCCCCACAAAACGGAACTCGTTCTCTTCACGAGGAAATATACAGTTCCCCTCATAGATCCTCTCAACTTCACTGAAAATGCAAAATACCTTGGTCTTATTTTGGATAGAAAACTTAACTGGAAAGCCAATCGACTTGAATGCGCCAGAAAAGCCAATGTAGCTCTCTACTCTTGTAAAAAGGCTATAGGTAGGAGCTGGGCTTTAAAACCCCAAATCACTCACTGGCTGTACGTATCCGTTATCAGGTCCATACTACTTTATGGCGTGATCGTATGGTGGCTTGTTCTTGATGTCCACTTTGCTCAACTAGCTGAGGTACAAAGATCTGCATGCATTTGCATCAGTGGTGCACTGAGAACTACACCCTCAGCGGCACTGGACATTTTGTTCAACCTGCTACCCTTAGATATCTTCGGTAAACAGATTGCTGCCTGTGCAGCCATTCGTCTGAAAGCCTCCTCTCAGTGGTCCAGCAATCACATTGGCCGCTCCTCGATACTCGATCTCCTCAACTTCAAACTTGAATATACGGACTGGACTCCGCCGAAAGTGATTTTTGACTAAAACTTTCGTACGAGCATCGCTGAACGGGATGTTTTGGGACAATTCTTCCCCTATGGATGGCAGCTCGGTTCACATTTTTACAGATGGCTTTAAAATGGAAAAACCGAGTGGGATGTGGTGTTTTCTCCGAAAACTCAACCTGAGAATATCCTTCCGCCTCCCTGATGATTGTAGCGTTTTTTAGGCGGAAATCATTAAGGAAGCCCTGTCCTGGCTGAAGTGTAATGTACTATCTGTCAGGGATATTACCATTTTCACTGACACCCAAGCGCCAATCAAGTCCTTGGAATTGTGCTCCTTTACCTCAAAGGCCGCTTTCAACTACCGTCTATCTCTTATGGAGCAGTTCAACATTCACCTATGCTGGGTGCCAGGCCACAGAGACATTCCAGGTAACTGCAGGACCGACGAGCTTGCCAGACAGGGTACTGAACGCTATTAGCATGACCAACCTCAGATAAGAAAACGGCCCAACGTGTCACATTTCGAGACAGATCTGGCCTAGGGTAGATCATAAACGTTGTGCCGAGTTGGTCAAACTAAAGCGATCATAGATCAGCTGCGTTGTCGGCTTTCTCATTGGACACTGCCTTATAGGCCAACATGCCAGAAGACTTGGCCTCTTTTCTAACGACTTCTGCATGTGCTGTAGGGACGAGGAAGAGGAGAAAACCATTCTTCACCTCCTATGTTACTGCCCAGCCTTGTCGCATAAAAGAGTGCTCCATTTAGGAAGACCTTGCCGATCTGGCGCCCCTGGGCGTCTTGCGCATCCATCGCTTTATCAAAAGCTCGGGTTGTTAACTGGTTCCTGGTCCATGGTATCACAAAGGACCTTTACTGGTCTAAGTGGGTCTGCACGCTCGTGCGGACAGCCAACCTAACTTAACCTAACCTAGCAACGTTACAAAATGGTCGACGTAGAACCCCTGCCAATTACAAATTAAACTAAATTCCACGTGATTCTCATTTCGACGTGCACCATTTCAAGATTGATAACAATTGAATAAATAACCAAAGCGCCTTTCCTTGACCAAGGTCGTTTATTAAATACCCTCAAAAATCCCAGGGAACTTGGACACAATGGAATATAGGCTTTAGAATTCTTCGAGCCAAGCAACTTAAGAGCAAGCTAAGGAGACAAATAGCATTGTAATTAGCGCATTACAAGCAAAATTCGCACGTGCGGAATTAATTTTTCTCTCCACGGTCCCACATGCGGGACTCTTGCCATGCTTAGGTTCAAAAATCAGCAAAATTTAATTTGTGCTCATCAATTGCTACAGCACCACAATTTAACTCTCGTAAAAATTGCAGACGTGTCTACTGTAGACATCCTAGATAACAATATTATATCAGTGTTGCAGACTTTTTTTTTTTGTTGAGATGAAAAGTATTCATGGAATTGAATTTAATAAACGTGCCTAGCCTTTTTGAAGGGAATACTTTTTATTGCTGATGGAAGTATGTACTTGTATATATGTACGCATACAGATGCCTGTATATACATACATATTTTGCTTAATTTGCGCGATTCAGATGAACTTTGATGTATGATCAAAGGGGGAATAAAAAATTGTTTTCTATTTATTCGTGAATGAAGTCTTCTCGCTTAATTGCCTGGGCGTATAGAGGTTCATGTGTTTCCTGCATTCATTTTGCACGAAGGTAGTTAGGGTCATATCAGGAGATATGTAGAATATATGTACAGTAATAAAACTCAAAACCCAAAACTTAGCTACCTCGATTTTGATTCTATGGAGCTGAATAATGGGCAGACTTTCAGGCAAGCTAACAAAAGTAAAAGCATTTCGTGAAGTTATGCTGTTGTGTTTTTTTTTTTTTTTTTGGTTTTTGTGGATATAATAACAGATACACAGGTATTCGTAGAAACTTGCTTAACTTGTGTTGCTTAACTACTGAAAGCAATTAATGTTTTTGAAAACCGTCCTTTGTACTGATAATTTGGAAAAAATCAGAGATATGTAATTCAACCCTACGGATAATTTCGCTTGACTACATTGAGAGAATACCCCATTACAGCTTCGCAAATGAATTTGTTGAAAAATTATGCTTGGAATTTTTTTTTTTTTTTTTTTTTTTTTATAATTTACCCGCACTCAAGGGGTTATGAATACCCTTTTACATGTTATTCACATGGTGCGGGCGTCGGAAATGTAGATAGAGAGAGAAAGAGATTGGTGCAGTGGTTTGAAACTCAGATGCGTTAGGTTTCACATTAGCTCCAGGGGTGGTGTCCAGAATAACTGGGGAGATTTTAATGCTGTCATGTATTTTTTTGCCTTCGCTTCTGATTCACAGTATTTTTTTCCCGATCCACCTGATGTCATAAGCATATCAATTATCAACAGAACGATCAATTTCTCCAGCCATATGACAAACCTACTGCCAGTGTTATGCCTTCGCAGTAGTGTTGTCACAAACTTTCTCAATTGATCGGACTGCCTCTTATCATATAATGCTTACTGACATCAGGGATTGAACCGTGAACCATCAGCTCGACGAACGATGACGCTACCACTACACCATTGCCACCCCATTTTCCAAAAGCAACTTGTTTAAAGTCTCTTCCATAACATTAATCTGAAAACGAATGTACTTTGCTTTAGACTGACATTTATTCAATTTGAAACAATCTGGTAGATTTTTAAAAGTATAACTGTTTGATCAAGGAGATTGCTTATGTTAAAGGTGGCACAAAAGACATAGCTCAATTTCCTACTGCAGCAACTTTGTTTATAAATAAAAATAATTGGTTCTGTTTGTCATTATATGAACTCAGACGTCAAAATTTTGTTCATTCAGTTTTGAAAATAATTTTGTTTCAGTTGCCACCGCGCCACTAGACTCGATGAAGCTTTGGGCTCATCCAAAGAATATTCCCCGACTTCTTTCAATACTTCTTGTGGTAAATTCTCCACTTCTTCTGGGGTGTTCTCCTTCAGGGCACCAACGTCCGAGGCTTGTTAACATATATCTACCTATACATAGATCCCAACTAAAAAAGTATGGAATGATCAAATTAGGCGATCTGCGAGACAATAAAAGAGTAAAGGTTCATTCACAGCTCAGCGACCGGCGAATGGGCGGACAGCGAACAAACCATTTTTAGTAAAGGCACATAATTGTCAACTCACATACTCGCACAACGAATGACAAGAGAAATTCGCAGATTGCTGCGACTAGAAAAAAAGTTGCTGTGAATGAAATGTCGAAATTTGCGAATATTCGCTCGTTCGTATTCGCAAGTCGCTAGGCTAGGCGCAAGGGTCATTCACGACCCTTAAGCAGCCGGAAAACGCCTGCTACTGAATATTAACTGTCGCCCGAGCTGCGTGCGCTTGCACTGTTCTTCTGGAATCACATGTTTTCTAAACATAATTCATAAATTTGCGGCAGCAAGAAGTCGTTGGTCATGGTTCTGCAGTGCTTTAGGAGCGTAGGTTGTAATTTACACGCGATTGGCAATAGCCTGGCATTGTCTGCATTTTTTACGGGTACATCGTGAAGTCTTTCACCGAACTCGCTGTAAAGAACGTCCATTGATGCTCGATTGCGTGACCCGACCTCTAGTTGATGTGGGACATCTGCAGCCGTAGCAACGATGTTTTCGACCAAACGGCTGGTCCAGGGCCGGCCACATCTGCTACTATCCCGTTTTGAGCCAGTACCCTTAAGTAAATGGAGTGTTTGACCAGCTGGTGTCACACGACCAGGGAATCGACGACGACGAATTCACGGTGAGCCAAAACCACCGACCGATTGTTTGTTAAAAATATTGATGGAATCATTCCATGTTCTTGAAAAGTGTGGCAAACCATGTTTGTCTGTATGTATGCTACTTCTGTTTATTTTATAAATGTCAAAGTTGCTGTGACATCCCAAGCACTCATCCATGGTTTTAAGAGAATGGTTACTCTACAACGTCCGTAAAGTTCTTCCCCAACCCCCCCAAAGTCCGGATCTTAATCCAATCGAGCATTTATGGTCGCATATGGAACAGAAATTAAGAGAAATTAGGAACAAGGATGATCTCAAAACTCGGCTTAAAGAAGTTTGGTAAGAAATAGCCCCAGGGTACACGGGAAAATTGGCACATTCTATGGGAAATACATATGTAGATTGCGTGCAGTTAAGTAAGTCATTTTTTTTAAAAACATTTAAAAATAAAGAATATGTTCCATTTCTGAAATAAATTAGTTTTAATTTCTTGTATTTTTTATATAAATCAGAGAAATACTTTAAAAGTTATAAAGAAACTAGATTTTAGTTGGGTGGTGTACGGACAATTATTTGAGTAAGTGTACATTGACAAATTGTCATCATCATCTTTCAGTTCCTGTTGAAAAAATAGCGTAGCGTAGCATTTGTATCGCTCATATGATAAAGAGCAAACGAAGGGATATGACTCCATCAGTGGGCTGTTAATTCTGGCTATATGCATACACCAGTACACACTTTATGGGGTCTATGAATAGTATTGTTCTATTTTACAAGCTACATGTCGAGCTTACTATACTCCTTGGGACATGGTATGGACAGATTTACCTGAAGTGTCAATATTCTGTTCAGTGAAAGTGCTTCTTAGTATTGTTTAGTACAACTTGCATTGATCGGTTTATCCCTTATGTTGAATGTTTCCATCGTTTCGTTACCAAGTAAATACAAATCGACATCAGAGGCAAAACATTTTCGCTGCATTCCCGGTTGCGAAAAGCAGTTAACATTGCCTTACATGCCTAAAATATCCTGCAGCTAGCGTATGAGTGTTGCACTGCAAATTTTCCTTCCCGCGACTATTGGAATTATTGCATTGATTGCTCAGTTTAACAAACATACTACATAAATACAATTCATTTTCCTGTTAGCGGAACGGATTGACCGTTTAGCAAAAGTATTTTCCGAAACGAATATCGACCGTTCTTCTAAGCTTTTCTCTCAACGTTGTTGTTGGTTGTAGACTGTTCGTTTGGAACTAATCCTTTGGTAATCACTACACTTATGATTGGTACAAGGACAAATATTGGCGAATTGAATTTTTCCATTAGACCAGCAGGTGCTTTTTGTGGCTGCTGGCAGATACGATGTGTTGTTTTTGCTGTAAAGTTCACCTACGCCTGAAGTTTCTGTATTGACCATGGATGTATTTTGAAATCCTTTACATTTGAGATATTGTGCACACATTGAGTGCTCCTATTTGGTATCATACATACGCTAATTGAATCCTCTTGTGGGTCTCGAATCATGTCTTTCATTGGATGATAACGTGTTGTCAAGTTTAAATTTGTGTGTTCTTTGGTAGATCTACAAAGGAACCGTTCACGAATAAGGCAATTTGGCCTCTGCATTTTTTGTCTGATAAATGATACATCGCCTGTATTACAGTCGAACCTGGTTAAGTGGAGCCTGGATAACTAGAATACCTCTTTTCAGTGCCAAATTGTGCTGTATCACCAGTTTTACTAAAAAAAACTCTTTAAGTGAAATTGCTTGACCTCTGTTAGCTGAACTCATATTTATAAAAAGAACCTCTATAAGTGAGATGATGATTTTAGAGCCTCTGCAAGTGAGTCATATTGATGGATTGTATTACATATTTTGTCTTCAACAATTTTTGTCTCCTTTTCTCAAGCCCGAGCCCAAGATGTATGAAGTTGTTTTCCTCCACGTGAGCAAGCACAGTTATATTTTCAAACTGTCGACTCCTGTCAGGATGTTCAATTCGTTTGTTGTTGTGTTGAGTTGTGCATTGTACCAATTATGATTAATTTTCTGCTATCCAAATTATTTATTTTCTACATTCACATACAGATGTTCATACAATTATTCAAACAAAACACTTATTCTAACGTCCAATTACCATTTTTTAATCTACGCGTTCAAACCGGTATGACAAGGAAACTGGGTAACTGCGATACCTCTATAAGTGGGACTAAAATAAATGGCCCAAGAGATTCCACTTAACCAGGTTCGACTGTATTTTAGCAGTATAGATCCTTTTTGTAGTTCTCACACCCAACGAATCTTAACAAATGAGGTTTCAAAAGAAAGAGAATTTCCTCGAGATTTCAAGAACTGCACTTTAACTTTTTATATATTACCTATTTGTTAAAAAAGAAACGTTTACGCGTCACGTTTTCTGTGACGTTTGTTCATTTAATGAGTTTATAGAAACTGTTTTATGCTGCTTGTTGTGGGTCTTACAACAGCACTTTTGTAATACTGCAACTAAATATAAGCAACGCAACTTACAGACGAAATTATGCCGGATTTGCAACGCTGCAAAGATAAATCTCGAGAAGCACTTTAAATTTCTAAGCCTTATTATGTTCATGAATCAGTGCTGTCGTTTTAAAAATGACTAAAGCATTACATTCAATTTTTTTTTTCATAATTTTGGGGAAAAAGCATTAAAATATATTTTTATTGTTAGAATTCATTAAAAAAAAAAAAACAGTAAGGAACAGAGAAGAACAAGCACCAAACAAACAATAACTATGTACATATGCACATATAAGCAATAAACACCAAATATTTCATTAACATCATCGTACTCGTATTGTCGTATCGTATCGTAGCTGCTAGTGCGAAGACATGACATTATAATAGTATCAGTTTGTATTGCGTGACAAAGGTAGTAATATTGTTAATGCATGGAATGTGGCTTGTGGAAATATAGAAGTGCAAATGGAGAGTGGATGTGAATCCACATTTCAAATATGAAAAGTACTGCCAGCTCCTAGGTTTTTTTTAAATGAAAATGTAAGTTTGCTGGTGCAATAGAAAGCAATACAAAATGCATTACAAAAGACATGAGGATTGTGACGAGATTAGTGATTATGTTGTTCAGAATGTTGTTCAAGATGAAAAAAAAATTATCGCAGTTCTGACTCCATTCAGTGTAAGGATAACTTTATACTCTTGTATTAAATCATTCTGGCCTTCCACCACTTACATTAATTTTAAGAGTAACCACAGCTATTATGCTTATTAAAAATCTCAAAGCGTTATTAATGGAGCGAGAGTGATCATAGCTATTTTTTGACAATCCATTTTTGAAAAACAGTGGTTATTCCGGAGAATAAGAGTGCAAGTATGTACAATGTATTTGCTCGAACCCGTGTTTTCGTAAAGACAACTTTATGGGGCTTTCTCTGGAATAAACAAATTTTCTAATATCTTTGTATTTTTAAAGGAAAGCGTAAAACAAATTGTCAAGGAAGATGTATAATTACTTCCAATTTTTTTTTAAGGAATTGCTGTAAACTACAAACGTTTATTCAGTTTTTGATATTTTTTTATACAGATATGGATAGTATGTTTTACCTATCATACGCGGAACGAGTAGAGGAACGAGGAAGTATTTAAGATTCAAGATGGTCGTCATTCTTGCCTTAAAGCGTATATTTGTTGATATGACCTTAGAAAGCAGTGTTTTTTTTCTACACTGCAAGCAGCCACAGATGAACCTCTTTGACAGGGTAGAATTTCAACTTCACTAATCCCGGCCCCGCTGTTTTCAGTTGTCAAAACAAAGCGCTCTGGACTGATCCTTAAAGCGGAGATTCGGTCTTCCGGCCGTTTTAAACCTGCTGGGATTCCAAGATTGTCGTCGCTGGATCATTGTCGTCCAAGTACTCGATGTGTTCGCCGAGCGAAAATTGTCGACGTATCTTGGCCTCTTGATACAGCTTTTAGGGCTCGCAGTTGTATTATCTCTCCTCGATCACAGGACCAAAAATTTGACGGAGAACTTTTCGATCCAAAGGCCTTAATAACCCCTCTGCAATCCTGCTTATCGTCCTGCATTTGGCGGCGCACAACAGAACTAGAAGGATTATCGTTCTGTAGAGGATGAATTTCGTCTTCCGAGGAAGAAGTTTGGAACGCATATGTTTTTCCAAACCGAGGTAGCACCGGTTTTAAAGGGTCATTCGTCAACGAATCTTGACTATTTGTGAAGTTGATGTTGATTCCGAAGTAGATAAATCTCTTAGCTACCTCTTAGTAAAGCTTATCAAGAGTGTTTTGTTTGTTTATAACATACATATGTGCATATATGTGGGAACGAGAGTTTTTCCCTTGTTCACTTTAAAACCAACTTGTTTCTAATGCTCATCAATTGCCAAAAATTCTTGTGCCACGCCACTCTGGGAGCAATCAATGATGTCAATATCATCTTCGTATCGCAACAGCTGGACGAAGTCGTTGGAAAAAGCTTTCATACTGCACGTTTCATCGCGTATTGCCCAGCCTTATCCAACACAGAGTAATTTTGTCGGGATCCCGAATCGCCCTGTAGAACTCCAGACGATGAGTTCTATCAAATAAGAGAGTTACCTCGAAGTCACGACCTCTAACCAAGAGAACTTACATAAAACTATCTTCTTATATATTGTTTTGTTTTTACAAGAAAAATTTAAACAAATCTTTCCAACCCATTTAGTCATTGGTAACATTAAATGCTTGTGGATGCAATAAAATATTATTTATAACTGAGGGTACCCAATGCACCCATAAAAATACTCAATGTACCCTACCACACCACTTATCCACCAAAAAGGTGTGCAGCGCACATGGTGCAAATAGTCATCAATACAACACGTGAAAACCATTTTGATAATACGTATGTTTAGGATCATAGGGAGACTATCACCATTAGATTGAAACGTGTTATTAGTGCTCATAGCCATTAGTCAGTAGAATGCATACCTTAACCACACAGCACACAAGTCAAAGTGGCTTGTTATTGAACTTACGGATGTAACTTCTGCAAAAAGATGAAGTAAAAAAGGGTGGACTAGATTTTGGTTTATCTTAAATGAATCGCATATTATCATGTCAAACTTTTTTCATCAATACCCTTTTATGAACGGTAAACCTGGTTTACATATAGCAGGATGTAGAATGGTGTTTGTCCGTCGCTATTTAAAATAATTTCTATACGTTCTAGAGCCACGCAAGTGACTGCAATAAACCTAAACATAATGCCTGGAATTTTGAACTTCCTCGTATTATGCAATTTTTTAGAATACAAAGTTGTCATCAAGCACTATGTACATAAATATATTGCAACACGGGTCCGCAAAAATCCAGTGTCCATAGCGCATGTACATATTTTTCTTACCCACGAAGCAATAGTTAGTTAATGAGATTTTGTGATGAAAAATGAAATAGACCCTTCAGAAGCCTAATACTTTAGGAATAACTAGCGTGTACCCGGTGTGCTTTGCTGCGCAATTGCTAAAATGCAGTTGTGGGCAAACTACTAGACCAATTTTGACCAAACTTTATAATACTAAAGATTGCCTTAAAATATCTAACATTATTTGATATCCATCCGACCGTCGGACAGACCGTCTGACAGACTATCCAACAACGCCACACTCGATGGGATCGGTCGGACGGACTTCAATGTCTGTCAGACTTATCGTATCGTGTGTGGGGCCTATTATTAAGTCTACCAGTTTTCCAGCTTGAACACTTGTTAAAACGAATAGAACTCTTTGAAATTTCATAAAAAAATAAAAAATAAACGTCATGTCGGGACTTTGTTCGACTTGTGTCACTCAAAATGCAGTTGTGGCCAAACTGTAGAACCGATTTTGACCAAACTTCACAGAAAAACTCTCAGAATATTACCGACGATTGTCTAAGTTTTTAGCTTAATCGGTTCGGTGGTTTCGGAGTCCATAGAAAACATACAAACTTAGGTACATAGGTACATAGATACATACATAGGTACATTGAGTTTTAAATATATAGATATAGATAAATGTGTTATAGCCTAATATTTTAATTAACTAAATTCGAATTCCTAAAATAAACGGCAGGAGACTAGAAAGCTGTGCGATAACTGTATTTAAACAAATACTCTGGTAAGGCTAAAAGCAAAACTTAGAGATGATTTAAGCTAAAACCCCATAAAAACTTTATTACGTACTTAACAATTAGAGCCTTTTCGGCGTTCTTCTCCTGCTTCTTATACGTTTGGCGAATTACGGCAGTAGAGCACTTCAAAAATAGTTAAATAGATCTTTGTTGATTTTGTGATTATTATCGTTCCCAACATTTTTATGAAATTTGGTATTACCAGTATAGAAGAACTGGAAAAACTTGGTGTCTCAATTAAATTTGACTGATAAGTTGATTTGCTTTAAAATTCACATTCATATTTGAAGGCTGTGGGATTACAATTTTTTCTATCGAATTACACACGCCACATGTTCGGCGTTACCTACCCCCGGTATAAACCGTGAGTTACGCTCGGCTGGACAACAGTCCATGTTCTGTACCCTTACAAAAGTGTAACGAAGGTTGAAAATCTCCAAAGACACTTGCTAAGTAGTGTGAGACTCTAACGCCACTAAAAAGCACCTCCTTAATCAGGGCCAATCCATGCAAGATCGACAAATAATTTTTCTTTCTTATAATTTTTTTTTTCTTATCGAGAGCAGGTGAAAATCTTCTAAAGAAACCATAAGGCCCGACCGCGCGTGCTTATGGTAGTGTGAGATTTTTACTCAATAAAAACACCTTTCTTCAGAATTGATACTTCAACTAAGCTGATGTTTATCCAGCAGTTTTATTCCAGCTTACGAGACTCGTAATTTTTGGAAAGAGATTTTCGTATGTAATTAAAAGAATGTAGCACTTTAGGCAGGTTAAATTCCAAGGAAAGTTCCGTCGTTTTTCACGACCGGCATATACTATGACGTGAGGTCAAAAGGTTTTGTCCTTTGCAGACGACGAATTGAATTGTTTGCGTCAAGTAGTTGAACGACGGTACGGTTACAATGGCCGTGAACACGCTCTTTGTGTTTACGAGCAAATTTTTTTATCTCTTCGACGACGCTGGGAATTCCCAGATCCCGATGAATATCTTGGTTACGTACATACCACGGTGCGCTAACGATCCTTCTAAGAATTTTATTTTCAAAAGTTTGTAGGATGTTTCTATTGCTTTTCCTGCTTCAACCCCACAGTTGTAAATACGTCCATACGTCCACACTGGTTTTAGCACTTGCGTAGAGATAAGCAGTTTGTTATGTAGGCTTAACTTCGAATGTTTTCCAAGTAGCCAGTACTTTTCTCGGTATTTGTTTTCGAGCTCGACGCTTTCATTTTTACGTGCGATTTCCATTTCACATCTAAAGTCATTCCTATCAACTTTTTGTAAGCAAAGTTGATGTGAGTAGATTTACTTTTGTTCAACACAATACGCCAAGAATTCATCCAAGCGTGGACTTTATTAATAGCATGTTGCAGTTTTTCAGTTGCTGCTTCAATTGTATCGCCCGTTGTTAATATCGCCGTATCGTTCGCAAACGTGGCGATGACGGAGTCTTTTTCCTGCGAGATATCACGCGTATAGAGTATATATAGGCCAAGGACACTTCCTTGTGGAACTCCGGCCGCAATCTCCTTGAAGTCAGAGTAATCATTTCCTCGGCGGGGTACGATCGTAAGATTAGAAAGAGTTGCCGTGCAGAAGTAGTTGCAATTTATACTCCAAGCCTTCGTGTCAAACCTTATCGAAAGCTTGTGAAACATCAAGAAATACACCACAACAAATCTTTTTTTCTTCGAGAGCTTTCTCAATCACGTCAGTTGTTTTGTAAACTTAGTCGTTGGTAGAATGTTTAGTTTTAAATCCAAACTGATGGTCAGGAATAAGACGTCCCCCTCGATTACGGGGTTGTAGTCGTTTAGAAAGCAGTTTTTCAAATATTTCTTATAATTAAAATCACATTGGGGGAAGTTTAAAATTTTAAGTACTTGTCCTTAGCTCTTAAACCATTAGCTCATAAGGCTGGGTTCTTCTCAATCTGCGGATATTGTCTCATACATTTAAGACGGTTTCTATATTGAAGTTCATATGATTTTGCAGTCGCTGATTATGAGGCACAGTGTGCTTACGTCACCATGTCTACTTGTAGGTCACAAAATGTCTATTTCTTGTATACCAAGGGACATTTATTATTCCACCAATGACTTTGTTTTGTTTGAATATTTGTTTTCTTTGTGCAGCCCCATAATTTGATGCCGTACGTCTTGACAGGTTGCAATACTTGCTTACATAGGATGCTTTTGTTCTGGGTAAACATATGTATGTACATATCTGAGTCTCTTCCCAGTAACCAGTAAATTTTTCTATATTTCAGGTTTGGTTCTTCTGTTTTCATTTTAATGAGCTCTTTCCATTTTACATTTTCATCCAAAGTCATTCCAAGGTACTTTGCTGTATTGGCATCGGGTACAATTCGGTTCTTAATGAATACCGGAAGTTTATCTTTTTTGATTTTATCTCCTTGAGTTCGATACGCTATTGTTGCGTCAAATCACTTACTCTATTGACTGTATTATGTAGTTTCTTTTTTGCCCTCACAGTGCATTTATCAGGTACTTATATTGCAGTGTCATCTGTAAAAGTAGCCACCATGGCATTGCTGTCCACCGAAATATCCCTTGTATAAAACAGATACAAGGTTGGTCCTATGACACTTCGTTGTCGAACCCCTGCCTTAATTTTCTTTAGTTCTGAATATTCTTATTCGTATCTAATCGGAAGAATCAATCACAAATATAGGATTTCAGTATTTGTTAATACTGTCTAGGTAAATCCCTATGCAGTTTATACTAATTGAGAAAAGTTTTGCATGTTGTTAATATTGTTCAGGTTTCAAATCCGGCCGCATTGAGGGTAAAGATAATATGTGCATACATATGTATTGGTCCATAGTACATCTTAGGGTTCTGAAAACTAACCAATTTTAGTAATACTTTCATTAGCTTAAGTTGTGAAATGCTTTGATTTGAAAATACGAAAATACGTAGTCGTATTTGAGACTATTGGACATGCCTCTTGTCCTTCATTAACTGTTAATTGTAGGTTTAAATTTCGAAAAATTCCCTGGTAGATCTCCTAAGGATGTTTTGGGAGAAGATTCTGATTTACAATGCCTTTCGGTTTATATAGAATACTCTTAGAAAAAAAACCATTAGATGAGAAGAGTTGGACTTGAAGTGAACGAATAATAAACGAAATGTCCATATGTACCCGATAAACAAGAAGCATTCTTTCACCATCTAGTTCAAAAGGGTCCTGTTGAAAGCTTTGGCTTCTAAGTAGCAGAAGAATTCAAGAAGAACGACAACGTCGTGAAAACTTGACGATAATTGACCCTCGCAATCGTTTATCATCCGATTTGGGACAAATGTACACGAAACTATATTTCGTCTAGCCGACGAACTCGTAGAAGAAACACTCTTTGGTGGCATATTAGGCTAATGTTGGCGAATTCAGCTTTGATTCGGATTGTCATAAGACGTTCGCTCAAGTATTGAAAACTCAAGACTTGTCGCCTAAGTCAGCCATGTGTAACAATCACCATAATATATGCCACAGTTTTTCTTTATCCTTTTTGCCTTAAATGGCTGCATTATCTGCTTTAGCGAAGTTTGGAGCCTCCGCTAATTGTTCGGCTGTAAGCGGTCTGTTAAGGGTCTGAAGATTCAACGTTCAGATCCGAAGATCGTTGTCCTTATCTCCTTGTCCTTATCTGCCACGGCCGTCAACAGTAGGGTTGCCCATATCCGAGGTTTGTTTTTCCTTAGTAATTAATACCTTTTTGGATGGTGGGGAACTTGCGGCGACATTCAATCCGCAACCTGAAGGGGCAAGGTTTTTGGTTTTAACACCTAGAACAAGGGCTCGGCTGCGCCGGTTCCAGTATTTCACCTCCTATATTAAGCTTACGTTAGTATGAGTGTCCGGCTCCATGTGTACGTACTGGCTCCAACAGGCACCACATGGAGGTGATGAAGCATTTATAGCAGATAAAACAATTGGCACTGAAAAAACATAGCTTAGACATTTACGCTATGTTTTCGCCCCAACGCAACGGCTTATGCTACCTTACAGTACTGAAGCAATCTAAATGCTTCCAACACAGTTCAAAGATCGGTTGATTATGATAGAATAACTGGCGAAATAAATATCTTCCTTTCACCTCATTCACCGTAAACTCCTTACGATGGCGCTTCAAGATGCGGGATAAAAGAGAAGTTCTCATCGTACATAATTGATATTTCGGTGGCATTAAATGTAAATTATGAGGTAACTAGCTGTAGATAATCTTATAATACAAATCGGCTAGCCAATTCCAATATCTCACCGATTCCTTGCTTTCTGAGGAGTGTAAAACTTGAGGACTCAACGTACCCAGGACAGGCGAAATCTATTGCTGCTGCCTGGGGTTGGTATTAACAAATTTGCTCTAGTGCCATTTTGTTTGAATTTGCTTCTAGTCCACTTTCCTCATTCCATATCCTTATGGTTCGGATTATCTTTTACAAAAACGTTCCTATGATGTTCAGGTGCTTTCCACTTATTAATACGGCGAGATCAACTGCATGCCAAAAAAATTGCTAGTTCTATGCAAGTAAACATTTCGACAAACAATTTTCAACACGTGTAGGCTGCTGTCAAAGCTCTAATATCATATCTCTGCAACATACTCTTTAAACAAATCAAATCTGAAACGAAAAAGCATGCACAATTAAAAAGAAAGAAAGAAAGAAAAATAAACACCGAAAGTTCGCCTAACGAGGACAAGCAGGGAAGTGCAATCACTAAAGAGAGACACAAAAAAGTTCTACATCTGTATGTACCTCAATCTCTGAATACATATTCAAATCCATATGAATACCACAAGGACATGATTAAAGTCCTTCGCATATAGTATTGAACTCCTCGTACCACCGGGTGGTGCACGCCAACTTTTTCTATACCGCACTTCCATGAAAGTCCTTAAAACACATCCCTTCGTTGGAAAATTTTGTATTTTATTGCTTCAAAAACTCTAACTTATCGCATAGGTACCATTCATTGTGCAAACAAATTTTCTTTCTTATTGCAAGAAAATTTTTCTGTTTGGGAAATTTGTTACTAAAGTTTTCCGAATTACTTAAAAGAAATCCGTGATGTGAATAAATTTCAATTGTTTGTGCATTTTTCTTGTTTTCCATGCAATTAATAAGAACCATTTGACAAAGCATAGCCACCACCGAGCAACTTGAATTTCTAATGTCAAAAACTTACTGGTATAAATCGGCTCAGTGATTTAGCAATTTCATCGCCATTACTGAAACTCTTAACTTATAATCTTTTACCCTAAAGGGAAAATGTCTCATATTTTCCAGCCAGATAAACAAGGGTCCGTCATCATTTCTTCCATTCCGAGCCTAAGCAAAGAATTGACGTACATTTACACGTGGGTGGATATGTAATTCGTAAAAAAAAAAAAAGAAATGAATAAAAACGGATGAAGAAAATGTCCTGAAAAATTCTTGTTTTCCTCTCCCATCATCAGCCATCTGTTGGCCTCAATGGAAAATGCGTATTTCATAATAAAAAGGTAAAAAGGAGTCCCATTAGCACACACGCTCTTATACCCACAGAATTAAACCTCCGTGTCGAAACAGGTGGACTCGATTCAATTAAATAATAAATGAGTTTCACCTTTTTTCTCCTCCGGTTTCCCCCTATAACCCATTTGGTCAAAAAGTTTTGCGGCCCCGAAACGAGGTGAACAAGCACATAAGGATGCCTATGATGGTGGAACAGATGTTGGTTTTACATTCTATTCCTTTGGGAGGATGTCAGGCAGAGTGTCATTATACACACATAACAGATTAGAAGGCTAGTTTCAAAACATACGGAGCGTTGTCGTGAGAAGAGACTAGTGTTTTAAATGTTTATGTTGAAAGTATGCTGCCTTTCGTAATGGTGTGAACCGGAAATTAATTGCAAACAGAATGGTCGGATAGTTGCAACATACATAAATAAAATAACAGGCAATGGATATATGGATTCGATCAGTAATGAGTCTTTCATAGCACACTTAAACCTCCAAACTTGCTTAAAACAGCAAATAGAACTATTGAAATGAGCGAAAATAAGATTATCATAAAATATATTCTAGTGTTTTATGGCAGAACTCATGTGAACTCAACTGCTGATTAGGTTAAGTTAGGTAGATGGGTGCCCTAGTTGATAAGGAAACTGTTAACGGCTCACTTAGACTAGCGATGAGTCAATTGCTCAATACTAGACCCCTGAGAACGTAGATTTCATTATCGACGGCTGTTCTAATACATATATTTACATATACATACATATGTTTGAATCTCAGGAGTTTGTTCAGCTTAATGTTGCTTCGATCATCCAGATCCACAGGGAAGTAGCTCCCAAGAGTGTCTTTCCTTTTGGTGACTATTGCTGGACAACCGGTTGGCCAGTGGCCAATGGATTCTATTTCCCCTTGATCCCTGCAGTTCATACAGAAGTGTTTGTTGGGTAGTTCTAACCATTCTGCATGAATGGCTAGCACAGAATGTCCTGTTACGACGCCAACAGATATCCGAATATCCCTGCGACTGAGTTCCATGAGATCAGTGCATCTCTTTTTGTCATGGCTATGACGCATGTACATATGTCCAGTTGTTTTCATATAAATAACACCCTAATGCGAATATCTCTTTTTTTGCAATTTAAACTGTAATACACTAATTGGATTCTGGTGATACGATAATTAAGTAGAAAGAAGATCGTGGGGTTCTTCTCTATTTTACGATCGTTAAACGAGATTCTCATTGCGAAGTGAATGCTCATTTAAATAGCTCATTTATGGTTTTTTTTTCAATTATTGACCAGCTGAATATAATTACTTCGATATTAGTCTCGAAATTAGACTAATTGCTTACATAATTTGGCAAGATTTAAGATGGAAAGATGAAAATACTGCACCGAGGAAAGAAGGAAAATAATTGCTTCCTTGATACAGGACGAAGAGACTATTTCGGCGATACCAAGGACATTAAAGTGTTTCAAAAAGCTAATACAGAATACCATGAAAGACATACAAGACACTCAATCCTCAGCTTATCCCGTTAGGAAGAATGGGGAGACGAAAACCTCAGGAAAGACTGACAGAATTATACATAGAATAAGCTGCAGTGCACTCTTTCGAGAAATTAAGGCAGAATTGTGTAACCAGCATGATGTCCAAATATCAGCGGTAACTGTGCGTCACCGTCTGATGGAATTCCAGCTCAAAGGAAGAATTGACAGGAAGAAGCCTGTCGTATCACAGAAGATTCGAAAGAGAAGACTTGCTTTTGCATATGCTCACAAGGTCGAGCAGGTCGTTGTTTTCTTGTCGTTATTTTCTTGAAAAAAAAGAAAACGCATAGTGGTGGGAGTATAATGGTGTGGGCATCGATGTCATGTCATGGCATGGAGCCAAACATTGATGAGTCTATGCCTGTATCATAAACATTTATGCATGAGAATGATCAGAATCGGTTTTGCGACTTGCGAATAGTCGGCCTCCGGAACAGCAAATCACAACTTGATTGGACACCTCAAAGTCCCGATCTATGTCAATCCAATTAGGACAAAGGGTTTCCTACCAAATACTCAAATATTTGTATTATTCTTGTATTATTTCTTTTCCTTTCTTGTTCCTCTAATGTTTTTTTTTATTTTTGTTTGACTGTGCTATTTATGTGAACAGCAAATTTTTAAGTTTATGAAGTCTTCTTATTTAATTTAAACTGTTATTTTGAAAAGAATTGTATTTTGTGTTGATCAATTGAAAACTTTAATCATTTGAAAAGAAAAGTTTTTATAACTGGAATTTAGAGAAAGTTCTGAACAAAATTTATATTAAAATGGAAGGGTGTGCTATTTATGTGAACACATCTATCTAATCGATACCAATGTTCAAAATCCTGTTCAAAGTGCAATGCGGTGTGCTAGCCTCAGGATGAGCCTACGATGCCCTTAGATGTGACATTGTCCTAACTAGCTCATCCGTTTTTTCATTTCCCGGGATATCCATGTGGCCCGGTACCCAACAGAAGTTCACTTTGTGTGGCACTGTTTACGATCTTGGACCTTACTCATGTTGACTGTAACGTTTTAATGGCTGCTTGACTGCCAACATACAGTTTTTTTTTTCAATAGCTTTTAAAATATTGGAAAGGAACATTTTAGAAAGACTGTCGAGTAAATTTGGTGAAACTAAGATTTTGGACCTTTTAATTGTTGAAATACCAATGAACATAGCTAGGGCGACTAAACGTTCGATTAAGATAAGTTTTGTTAATTTCGCAGAATGGGACAGAAAGAAACGACATATGTCAATTTTATAATTTTATTTTTCGAATTAATCTTTTGGGATATGAATATAGTTCTTAGAATTCATAGATTAATCTTTCTGCGCCTCCATAAAAACTCTTATCCAGATTGTCCTCGAAATGCTCGGTTACGGCTACCTCTATTGATTAACATCATAAAAGTGCTTTCGACGAAAATCTTTTTTTCAATTTTATAACTGGTTAAAATCATCAGATGCCACGTCAGGACTATAAGGTGGATGAGATAAATTCGGGAAAACACTTCATAGCTTCCATGCCAATTTGTGCCTTGAGTATAAAAAGGACATTTACACAGATTTTGGTAATCTCCCCTTCTGCTTTACTTTAATACATTATCTTACGTAATCTAAGAGCATTAGCGTAGCATTCTTTTGTGGTAACAGTAAAATAAGGACTTTATTTAATCATTAATTACTTGCAATTTGGTTTAAATACATATGTCTATTAGCAATGACAGATACCATTAACCTGATGGACAGTCTATTTGATAAAATTTGCACTTTTCGCATAGACCAACAGTTGGGTCTTTTTTGACTACAGTTACCAGCAGCTGAATTTGAATCATCTAGATATTAACGTTTCGTTGAAGTGCCCCAGGGTTGATACCACAGGCACACTAAGCCTAACTAAACGAAAATTGGGACACTACAGGACCAGTCACCATTCTATTCCACTCCATTTGGAGTTTTTTATAAGACGTAGGGGGCTTGGTGTGCAAGTTCGACAAGATAGTTTCTTTTTTTGGGAGAGAGCTGGATAAGTAAAAAGAAACTTTTCCAATGTCCTGTCTAGCCATGAAAATTAATTAAGGATTCCTTCTCTATGCCTCAACTGCGGTTGATAGTGATGTGGGGAATACCTGGCTGGACTGCAATATGCTCCGTACTTATAGCTACAGTTGCGGAAATATCTGTCCAGAATTGAGTAGTTCGTTTGTCTTGATTTTTTTTGTAGTTCAAACGCTTAGTATCGCCTAGCCAGTTCATTACGACGTTCATTTCCGTTAATGTTGCTGTATTTTTTGAAGCAGAGTGGTGTTATTCTTATCTTGCAAACTGGTTGAGTTAAACTATCTGTGGTATTGCCTTACCAGTTTGAAGAATTTCCTAACAAATTCAAGCTTAGGCAGAAATGAAAATCTATAAATAAATTAGTAGTTGGTGTACGGCTAGTTTCCTGAATTTGTAGCACGCCCACCAGGAGCATACCAGCAAGAAAGATCCTGCTTGATATATTCAGTTCTTCAGAGAAAATCTCAACTCTGCTGACCATTCTGGTATTGAAATCTTTTATTACTCCACCATTTTTCGCATCTAGATTTACCCCGAGATTTACCATTATCATATCATTAGCACACGCATCCATCATTAACCCTATCCCTATGCAGTCGCACCAACATTTTTGTTGATTTTGATTTGACTCACTCTATTTTTCAACTCATATCAGTCAAATATCAACAGCATTCTCCCATCCGTTGAAATTTTCCGACCTCAGAAAGGAAAAGATTCTGATTGTGGGATGCTGTGCTTCTTCTCTTCAGGCGAAGCCCTCCTGATTTTGGTCCATGTAGAATTTTGGAATATGTACGATTCAATGGGATATACGCATTAGAAGGATCTAGTTCCCCGTCCCATGGTAGTTCATCATAGTTCATCAGTATTACAATAGTCAAGGTGGGTACATCTACCTATGTACATACTGCACCCTTTAGTCAGAAAGATGTATCTAAATAACATTGGTGTGTTAACAGTGAATTTGAGAAGTAATGAGCCCTATCTATGAATCTATCCCGTAGTTCACATAGTTTGCCAGGATACAGCCGTAACTAGATGACTGTACTGATCCAGTGGGTACTTATTCTTTTGGCATTCGATGTAGATTGCAATATATTGTACGTGATATTTGATTCACTGATTGCCAGATATCAGCCTGGTAAATAGTATTGACGTGAAAACCCCTGTAATGGGCCGTTTGTCCTTTGAGCCACTTTTCATGCATTGTCCCTTATTAGATATTTGAAAGTCTGCTTGACGTCAATATCAATGGATAGTACAGTATTGAAAATATGTATGTATTTAAGTACATGTATCATTAATAAAAGAACTGTAAGAATTGTGGGCGAACCAGATACAAAAATGTACTATACACTTACGCGGTGCGAGAGGTTATTAGTGCATCCATGATACCAAGACATTTGTTAAAAATTTTCGACGAAAAGATACTTGAGTTAAAATACTCGATAATTTCCTCTTTTATGCAGGCCGTAGATATATATGAGTAACAGGTAAGAATAGGAGATGTACAACCAATGCAGGTCCTTTTTGCTTGAGTATAGGGCAATCAGAGATTAGCACATTCAGCAACATTATCCTTCGATCTTCGTTTAGTCTGAGTTTAACATTTATTACTTTTTGTAATCGAGAAATTTAAGATAGAGCACTAAAACCCTAAGGGTATTCTGCTTGGAATTTCCTTTTTATTTGTTAATATGACTTATTCTGGTTAAGCCGGGTTAGCGTTCAGCCCACAGTTCTCAGCCCATGATTAAAGCTAGGTTTATGTTCTATCAAATGTTTTTATTCAACGTGACGTATAAGTTAATTGAAAGTCATGCAAAGTATGTGCGACTCATATACATGGATCAATATCCTATTTTGCTTCAGTCAATTCAAAGAAAGTCCTTATGTACTGCTATTGTTGACGATCCTCGCGACCATTCGTATTGTGTTTGGTGTTTTTTTTTTCGCACCAATGCAATGGAAGGGTTTTGTTTATTGAACGCTGACGGATGAAACTGGCGTTGTTGTTAATAAGTGTCATTGGACACTTATTTCATATTTTAAGCATTAAATCTGTCTGGTCGTAAATATTAAAAGCAAGTAGTGGGATGGCATCCATCCTCATTCCACCTTAATTGGGTAATGCCTGATTTAATTTCCTTAATTCGGTCATTGTGGTCAATTGCTGCATATAACCTTTCAGCAAAGTTATCAAGGAATACTTTTGATGAATTGTGAAAGAAAAGCTGCAATACAATCCTTTGCAAGAAAAAACTATTTTATCGCGGAAAGGAAAAGGAAAATAAACTAAGAGCCTCGAAGAAATTTAAACATTTCTACGAAAATGAGGAAGTCGAAAAATCGTGCACAAAAAATAATTCGAGATGCTTAATGGAAATGTGTGCAATTTACCTAAAACGAAGTCGAAAGCTATGAGTGGCTTCATAGCGTTAGGATTGTGCGACTGAGTCTGTCTTTCTGTCAAATTTTCTCTAGCGTCTTTAGTTTGCGATAACTTTAAATGAATAATTAAAATAACATAGGTAATAAATCTCTAAAATAAGTTACTGATTTTCGCATTTCTTTTTTCCACATTACGCTTTGAGGTGAAGAACACTTAAAAAATGTCGCCAAGCAAACTGTTCTCTAGCAATGTATGTACAAAGTGGCGCAAAATTAATCATCCTATCGGAAGATATTATAATTTTTGCAAATGGCGTACGTCAATCATATTTGACATTTGTGAACTAGGCAGCTGCAGAATACAAACAGACAAGCAATCCTGACCGTCAGTCGCGTCTGAATTACTGTCAAGCTATCCTCAATCTCAACAACGAAGAGGACGATTTTGTGTCGAAAATCATCATAAGCGACGAGGCGCATTTCCACTTAAGCGGTTACGTCAATAAGCAAAATCTTCGTTTCTGGGGCACTGAAAATCCGCGTGTGATGCACGAAGATCCATTTACATCCACTCACGCGGGAGGAGTGATTGGGCCTTATTTTTTTGAAGACGCGATCGGCAATACGGTCATTGTTACTGGCAAACGCTACAGGGCCATGATAAACGACTTCTTACTGCCGGAATTGGATGAGCGGGGCTTGGTGAACATGTGGTTTCAAGAAGACGATCCAACCGCACACACAGCACGAGCCACAATAGATATTGTGAAGGAAGCGCTTCCTGGTCACGTAATATCCCGTTTTGGCGATTTGGCATGGCCAGGAAGATCGCCCGATTTTACCATCCCAGACTTCTTTCTTTGGGGCTACTTGAAGTCGCGGATTTATGCCAACAAGCCTCCGACAATCGCAGCCCTTAAGGAGAATATTCGACAGGAAATCTTGCGGAAAGTCATGGAAAATGCGATAAAACGGGCACAAATGTGTATCAACACTGGCGGCAGCCACTTGGCGGATATCATCTTTTCCACTTAACAGAAATACTTTTAAAGGTTCAAATAAAGATTTTCATCACTCAAAATCATTTTTTTTTATATAGTAAAAAAGTAATTCAAAAATAAAATTTGATGATTAATTTTGCGCCACCTTGTACATAGATATGTGTTTGGCATCTACTCGTATGTAAGTACACATGTACATGTTCGGAGGTTCCAACGGGGTAGTGATATTTTTTTCAAGCGTTTAATTACCACTTACATACTCACATTTTTATATGTGTATTCGTTCCAAGGCACTTAAGACAACACTACTGTTATATCCGAAATTTACTGACCCAATATTTATTCTATGATTATTATAGAGGTCTAGTGATGATCTGTTTGTTTTTGACGCAGCCATCAATCAATACCACAGAAAAGAGTTAACTGTTTGGTGGTACAAGGTTGTTCTGAGTACACTGCGATTTGATCCTTTTTTCATGAGAAGCCGATCAATCACGCTTTTCGGATACGACACTAAACGAAGGCCCCTCTTTGGTGCAAAACATATAACGAGCTAAGCCCCGATTCTCGTAAGTAGGGCGTTCGTAAGTAAACATCCGTACAGATGCCAGTTGAAATTGAATCCAGACTGATTTGTTGGTCAGCTACGCTTCTCTTGTTGAGAAGACCTCCATCCCGTATTCGTATCTCCGACGCGACGTAGTTTTTATTTAGAGACTTGCAAATAAGTTTACTTACCTCATTCTTTGCTTATATAGTGGAATATACATATAGCAATGAACATTCATAAGGTCACGACAAGCACCGCCAAGTGCACGGACAAGGCTATAATCATTGAAACGCTTGCAATCAGTTCACAATTAAAAAAAAATAATAATTTTCAATCATGTGTTTTACGAGTAAAGATGAAACATTTAAGATGAATGTTAACCCGTCTGCACTCAATTAAAAGCACTAACAATTCGCAAGCAAATTTATACGCATGGTTCTTTTTAATCAAAGGATCTGAGTGGCGAAAAAAGAAAAAAAAAACTTCAAGTGAACGTGATTAAAATATTCATAGACGTCATTAAAAATACAAGGTCAGTCAAAGAAGCTCTTCGTTTAATGCTAAAGCTAGGCCCGGGGCATTACACACTTGAAGACACAATGGAGCCTGTCTGTTCTGCTAAAATAATACCTCGGGAAAAATAGTAGAATAGTGACACAAAGTCACATGAAACAATGTTGGCAGACGTTAAATATATTTTTTTTCTATACTCCCAAACATGTTAAATGGATGTTATATTTGAATAACTTTTTATTATGGGGACGGATAATAATATCCCTTAAATGACCGTCATTTCGTTTTTCGCAAAATAATTGTGGTGTCAAGGCCAATACATGGGACATAATGTTCCTTTTAAGATCTACATAAATGAGACTGAGGATTATTCTCGTAAGCAAATTATTTTCGAATAATACATAGTTATCGTACATACATATATGTATATGCCGTGTGTGCAGTAACGCCGCTTTGTTGAGACCACATGGGGATACGAGTCACCTCTCTCGTGTCACAACTGCGGATGTAAAAAGGTTTCGAGCATTACTTTAAATTCTTCATCATTTCCGTTACTGTATCCGTTACCGTGTTCAGAGAATTAGGGCCCTATGACCTTTTCAGCCCATATACCACAACAAGCCGTGACTTGAAGTGGATGCATCTGGGCGTTCCTGAATTATTTAATGGTTTTTAACACCCTAGAAAAGCTAATTTTGTTTATTGACGAAACTATAAAGGTGAAGCTGGGCTTCGTCTGGCATATGTATATGTATTTGATTCCTCCCAAAAACTGTGATCCCAATTTTGATTCCTAATCACCAATGTGACTTGTGTGATCTGTGGCAGGCAGTTTATGTAGAAAACAATTCTAATCCCTGCTTAAAATTCTCAGCAAGGTCGTCCGGGGAATGTTTAACTGGGCCGAGTGCCTCCTGGTCGATGTCGAAAAGTATTCGTCAACAGATGCCTCAACGCAACATAACGCGCGATACCCCCTCTAAACGAACAACTTCTAGCATTAAAATTACTCTGAGATTCTCATGGTGAGATTTAACAAAAAAAATTTGAAAAATATTGCTTCATTCCAAAGTTATGAATTTTGGACCACTTTAGAACTAACCTAGATATATGTACATATGTAGATGTAAAAACAATTTAAGGTAAAGTGTATAGTGATTTAGTTTTGTTATTTTTTTTTTTTTTTTTTTATCTAAGCAAATAAAGTCGACTCCCCCCCCCTAAGTCGAATTTTCACTGGAGATCAAAATTAGTTCGAGTTAAAGAGATTTTTGGAAAAATTCGAGTTAGAGGGAAGGATTAATACATATATATATATTTTTGGAAGGGAGACGAAAAAAAAAAAAGGATGGAAAAATACGAGTTAGAGGGAAATTCGAGTTAGAGGAGGTTCTGGCTTCTGACGTTAAGCTACCGTACATAATTTATTGAGGTCCATTTCTATTATTTGGAAAACAGCTGTACATATGTTTATGGAATTGATTCCGAATAAATTTGGTTTTGAAAAAACTAGCACCTCAACATGAACGAAAAATAAATATTTAGAAATACAGTCAAAAAAAACTAACTTATACAGAAGTTATAATTTTCTTCATTATAATTCACCATGTCTCGTCCCCATCCAGTTATAATTATACCCGAACAAATAAAACTCAGAGTTCCATCTTCACTGTGCAATATTTTTCCATAATTGCTGCTGATTAAAAATAATAAACCTGTCCGACTATGTATAAAAAATAAATTTAATTATTAAGGGCTGCCAAGGCAGTGTCCTGTCCAGTTCAATGTCTATTTTTTTGTTTTCCTTCAGGTTAACAATTGCTTGTCGATTGCTAGAGCAATAACGGTCCTTAAAAGTTTTTCATTAAATCGAAATCCATCGGCTTCAAAGGTGTAACTGCGCCACGGCCAAATAACTTCTATTAAGCACCTAATAACACGCTTTACGAATAAAATCCTCAATAGATCGAATGCTTGATGGCTGGTGTAGCACTTTTCGCAATCGTCCTGCAAGCAAAGCCCGAACAAACCCAAGTCGACCAAATGTGACTACACTGTAGCGTACTCCGTTCACTGTAACCCTGTTTTGAGCATAATTTTTTAAAGAAGTAAGGACCAATGATGTTGTTAGTCTTAAGCGTCTACCAAAAAGTCACTCTTTGAACATGCACTACTACGTGCTGATGCTCTACGTGCTGGTCCTTGTTAACAGAGTTTCCAATATAAAAAAGATACTTGAGGTATCGTCCAAAATAATGATCTTCCAACCAATTTGTTTGAATTTGTTGATTTTGTCTTGAATTGTTTGATCACTTGGGCAATTATGACGATCATAATCTGCTCCTAAATCAAGATACACAGATATTGCAGAACAGTTATTTTTGCAGTAAGATGCAAAAATTTTAATGCATCGAACTGTGACTAAAATATTCTTATAGAAAAATGGGAAGGCTAGAACTAACTATCTGCCACGATGGATGACATATCGATTTGACAGATGCCATATGGCATGGATGTGAAATTTCAAGCTTGAAATTTATTACAATTTTCACTTGTGGTCATACATATCCATGCAAGTTCATGGTCTTTTACACACCAAAGGCTGAAGTGGTTCCATTTCGAACTTATTTCGAGAAATGAACCTAAGAATTCGTCTCTTAGATTGTGTGACGAAAAATTTTTTTTTGTCGGGGAGGGCACAGCCTACTGGAGCACTCAGAATCAAAACCTGGTCCATTGTACCATCAGGTAGAGTACCTCATTTTAATGTATAGTTTTTTCGTCTTTCGTAGAAAATCGAGAAGGAGCTTAAATGATGAGGAGCTTACATCATCACCACTCACCACATCAGCACCGAAAATGCGCCACCTGATCCGAGCAAAGGCAGGACAATTACATACGAAATGTTCCGCCGTGTCGTAGCCATTTTCACAGGCATCGCAGATAGGGGTATCACTTAAACCTAGCACACTAAGGTGTTTCTTTGGCTTGTGTAGCAAGCTCGTCGGAGATCTCATTCCCTGTTATCCCGTTGTGTCCTGGGACCCAGGCGAGATTAAGTGAGTTACACAATTTTATAATGCTAAATAAGGGAAATGATTCATCTTATTGTCCCAACAACTACATGCATATGTGGATTGCGAGGACTCGGAAAGCCGTTTGGTTCGAAGTGAAGTCTGAAACAACATTCCGCCAATTTTGCACACAGCAGGATCTTTTATTCTTTTGTTTTTAAATCAATTCTATCATTTAATGCACTGAATGCCTTCATCGCAAGATGCAACAATTTAAAACCCTCCAGTAGTACAATTATTTTTAGTTTTTTGAACTTCACTGAAAACAGAACACAAATGACAGGCGAAACGATTTGGCCCTGACGCTTCCGTTAACATATGCCTACCATGCGCAACTTGAGCAATTGACAGTACTGAAGAAAATTTAACGTAGAATTTTGACATTAGTTTCCGATTGCTTTCCACTATTATATGAGTGGTTAAGTACATGCCCTATACGTAAGCATTGATATCAAAGAAACATGCAATAAAAAAAATATTAAGCATCGACTTTTTGAAATCTACCTAGCTACCAGAACAAGTGGTGAAAATTAGCTATTAAAATGCTGCTTCCCTTTCCCAATTCCACTTCAGAAAATTTAACCAACAAATACATACTTGCTCATTCTTCCACCCACTCTCTTTGGCTAATTTTGGGACCAGAAATATAATATAGGTTTTCGGACTCAAAAGTCAACCCGCCTTCCCCAGTTACAACCACAATAATGGAGTAAACTTTAAAGTGGTTACCCAGAACATAACAGTTGAAGTTTGGATAGGGAAACGATGTTAAAAACAAGGGTTTTCGGTTCGAAATTCGAATTGGTGCACCATAGCGGGTGGTTTCCGTTTTTAGTTTCTGTGGACGCTGTGAGACTTTTGTTTTATTTTTATTTTTTAACTTTTGAGGTACGTCTGGAATTGTGAAAATTGTTTTCAAACTGAGGAACAAACGTTTAAAGGCATTTTGAAATTTATTATTTTCCGTCACATCTTTCATTAATACCGTTTTCATATAAAAGATAGGATATTCCTTCAAATATAAATCAATGCAATGTACGCAATGGTAAGTACATTCAACAATGACACAGGAGCTCTGATATTTGACTCCCAGGAATAAAAAAGACAAACAAGCACTTCTATGAGGAAAAATAGCTATGCCCTAGTCCTCATAAGTTCTGTTGCACAACATGCAATGTAGGACGCAGCAAAAACTAGTGAAAGCCTATCTGTCAATGATTTAGTTGTATTCAAGTATTCACTGATGTCCGTTGTCAACATGAACAGTGAGTATTTCCTTCACTTGTATTCTTGGTTACTTTTCTTCTTTCGGACTAACGTGTTAAGCTTGAATGGCTTTTGAAAATCTTTCAAGCATATCGTCGATTTTCCTGGTCACCACAGACCCGGGTGCTAGGATTTGGAGATTCTCTTAACTGCAGCCCTTGTACACTTCAAGGCCAACTCATTTTTTTGGTTTATTAATTGCTGTGAAGGCCTGTACTACGCCACGATGGGAGCTATCAATGATGTAGATATCGTCTGGGCAACCCAGAAGCCTAGACGCTACGGAATTGTAGAAGATAGTCATAACATCTGTTCTATGGCACTACCTGCTTCAGCACTTACTTACTTACTTAGGTGGTGCTACAGTTCGGGGTGAACCTGGGCCTCAACCAATAAGCCTCTCCAGTGAGCCCGGTCCTTAGAACTGCCTCCAGTTGTGCACTCCAAGTTGGTTGAGGTCCGTTCTACTTGTGCGCGCCACCTTAGGCGAGAACGTCCTCTACTGCGTTGTCCCGACGGGTAAAATCTGAAGACTCTGCGGGCCGGAGCGTTGATGTCCATTCGCTTTACATGTCCTAACCATCTTAGACGACTGATGCGCAGTTTTTTGACTATGTCGATGTCGCTGTACAGCTCGTAAATTTGGTCGTTGAATCTTCTCCTCCAAAGCCCATCAACGCAAACGGGACCGTATATCTTACGAAGAATTTTTCTCTCGAAGCGACCAAGGATATCTTCATCCGCTTTCGAAAGAGTCCACGCTTGAGAGTCATAAAGCAGGACTGGGCCTTACTACCCAATTGCCTTCTCATCCAAAAAGTTTGGCAAGAGTTATTCTTCGATTAATTTCCGCCGAGATGTTGTTGTCAGAATTTATAGCAGACCAAAGGTAGACAAAGTCCATTACTACGTCGAAATTATAGCTGTCGACTGTGACGTTCTGTCCAATTCGTCGATGTTGTGTGTCCCTTCTTGTTGACAGCATATACCCATTTTGGCGGCTTCTGTTTCGATACAAGCGAAAGCACCAGTGACAGCCCGCTGTGTTCTGCCAGTTATGTCAATGACGTCTCTGTGTGCTAGTATAATAGTTGCACAGACTTTTGAAAGATTGTGCCTCCGCTGTTGGCTTGTGATTTTCGCACAATTGGCCTTTTTCCAGAATCTGCCGGAGTGTGAAAATTTTATTAACCGTGGACATTATTGGCCCGAAACCACACTGACAAGGGTTTTCCTGCCTCAGCACTAGAATAAAGAAATGATATGATAACGCGTCTACCTTCCGGAACAATTTAGTTAGGCTACTTTGGAACTGCACGCAACATCGCGTTTTTTCCAGGGGTTCACAACACGGCTGGAATATTTTTGACGAGGTCCTGATTTTAACCATCCAAATGGTGAATACTATCATTTGCGGCTTTGAAGTTGAGAAAAATTTGTGTGTCTCGCCCCGAAATGAATTGGTTAGTCCACTACCGGTGCGAAAGACCCGTTGGTGTTTCTTGGCGCAACAGACCGTATGTTCTTGCCTAGCTTCTTGCAACTATTCATGTTCTGTGTGTTATATTTTTAACACAAAATGGAAGGGACCTACAGTTTAAAACCATATCCGAAATGCAAATTGGGAAGTTATCTCTTGACAGTTATTACTCTCGGACGTTTTTCAGACATTCGCGAGAGGTGGGACCGTGAAAAAAACTTTTTTTTTTGTGTTTTCTGGGATTCGGACGTCGAATCTCCCGCTCAGCGATCCAATGCACTAACCACTTGAGCCACTGCACCCACTATGATGGAACATATGAAGCTGATATTCCTGTCATCAGGTATACTCCGCCCCTGCTTATTTGATGGTTTGTATCACCCCGCTGGGAAGGTGTCAAAGCCGTCAGCTTGGTTATTCTTCAACTTGCGAATATCTGCACCAACCTCTTCTATTCTGGGAGAGAAGTTACTTCTTCGATGACTGGAAGTAGGTTCTCTTCTCGCCCTACGACACTCTCGACATAATACCTCTTTAGCAGGTACTAGAAGTGCCGCTCGAACACATCTACTACTCATTCTACACAGATGACTAAACTGTCTTCACTATTTCAAAAACCCTAAGGGTACACTGTGGAGACAGTGTTAAGAATGGTTTATGCTACATATGACGGCACACAAATATTCAGTTTTGACATAAGTCGTATTGGACTGGCGAAAAGAACAAAAACAGGCTGACCTAAAATCACACACATATGTACATATATTTCAGCACTGTTCTTACTACGCAAATGTTGCAAAATTCCTAGTACCAACCAAAAAAGTGCACACAAGTAAAATCACCGAAAAATTCAGATTCGTTTTTTTGGCGTAGTTCCAAACCTAGTACGTACGCTATGTATTCGTATGCATGTACGGTAAAGTCCTTTTCAAATCACCACCCAGTAAATTCACAGAAGTTATTTTATGTTTCCAATCCTCTCTTATGTAGACACAAGAAAAAAATTGAGAAATCGCGTATGTATGCCCTCCCTTCGATGTTGGCTGCGCCGTTTGTGAGCAAACACTGATCAATTTCAGTTCCTGGATTAGCATTGGGCGGTAATGTTCGGTATACATATGTTCGCATAGGTTAGGAGGCTATCGTCCGTAATCGTTAGGATTCACTTAAACCAATTGAGGTCTGCTACCACGTGAGTCGGCTACTTTCGTTACTCTTGGATCCATTTCAATTTTTGGAATTTTTTCCAGATGCTGTTGATATCAGGGTCGGCGGAATTCCTCAAAGACGTATTTCCCAAGGGTTTCTTTTCTAGCTGAGGATAGTGCTGGGCAGCCGCAGAGCAAATGAAAGGGATGTTCCTCTTCTTATTTGTCCATACAGTTGCGACAATAATCATTGGCCGGAATTCCAAGCCTCATGGCGTGCCTGCCTAGTGCACAATGACCAGTATACAGTCCAACTAGGATACTTATGCGGGGTCTGCTGATCAGTAGCAGGTGTTTTGTTTTCTTTTTATTTAATTGTGACTATTTTTGTCTCGCATGGTTAGATATATCAAGATTGCGCCATCTCTCATTGGCCTGATTCAGTGCCGCTACAGAATTTGATATCTTGCCGTTTCTATGGGTAGATGCAGCTTCCTTCCGTAGCAGAGAGTTCCTTTTTCGTACTATTTTTAGCTAATTCGCCTGCTCTGGAGTTACCTGAAATGTTCGAATGACCAGGAACCTAGCACAGAGTAAAATCGCAATTTGGGTTTTATTATTGGTGATTCGAGGGGTGATTTAAAGCTAACTGGCTGTCGCACAGTTCGGCAACCCTTGGACAAAAATGACGGTGTAAATGATGATGTCCGTGTTCGATACCGAAAGCCATTCAGCCGCTTCACGAAAAGCCTTAACCTGAGGTGCTGAGGACGTGCCTGCCCCAACGCCATCCTCCGTCTTACACCCATCAATCTTAGGATTTTGGTATGCCCTGTATCATTACTGTGATGATTATTTCCTTCCCATAAATATCTCTAAGAATCATATGTAACATAGTTTCTAGCGCCGCCGTAGGAGTTGTGCGGAGAGCACCGGTGACGCAGACACATGCTTATCACTCAATCGTATTTATGACAGTAAGGTAGCTGTCCTTTTCCATTGCAGTCCACCAGACTAAAATTCCGTGCATGAGTATTGGTCTTACCGCTTTATACAGCCAGTGCATTATCTGCGGACGGACACCCCATTTGTAGCCCAAAGCTCTTTTACATTCGTATAGTCCCATAGCGGCCTTCTTAATATGTACGTTCATGTACTTTAATTTTCCAGCTTAGTTTCCTGTCCAGTATAAGGCATAGGTATTTCGCATGATGTCGCCATTTGCGGAATGGGAAATGGGAAACTGTGTTTTCCAGCAACACAATAACCCAAAGCACGCATCGAAACTTCTTAAAACATGGTTTAGTGATCAAAATCTAACGGTTTTGGCTTGGCTACCGCAATCATCAGATTTGAACTCAATAGAAACTTTTTGGGAGATTGTCAAATTAAGAAATAATCGGGAAAACGTCAAAAATGCGAAGCATTTTCCAATCGCATAGCGACGGCATGGAGTGAAATTACATAGATAAAATTACAAATATAATTAAAATAATGCCAATAAGCAGTCATTTGAAATAATGATTTTGCTAACAAATATTAATTTCACTTCATTTATTTAATTTCTATTGATAGTTGCAATTGTTTTGTCCTATGTAAATTTTATGTTACCTCACGTTATTGTACACAAATTTTAAAGTTTTGATTATGAATTCAGAATTTTTTTGTTTTATGTCTATATTCATATTAGAACTCGCTCTAAATAAACTCCAATTTGCATATCAAACTGGTAAATCTACGGTCTCAGCCGTCTGCTCTTTTCTAGACATCTCGGGTGCCTTCGATAACACGACGTTGCAATCCATCAAGGATGCTGCATATCCACCAGCTGGAGATGCTCCATGCTTAGTAGCAGCATTATCTCTGCCAAGCTCGGACAATTTTCGATCTCCGCAAAAACCACTAAAGTTTGTCCCCAAGGAGGAGTTTTGTCTCCCCTGCTTTGGTCAATTGTTGTGGACAACATCCTAAACGACCTCAATAATTGCGGATTTCTCACCCAAGGCTATGCTGACGACATAGTCATTATAATAAGGGGCAAGAAAGCAATTGGTGTCAGACAGAGGGATAACCGGTTAACCCTGAAAAAATCGTAATCATTCCCTTCACCAGGAGGAGATCCTTAAATCTCCGCACGCTATCACTACGTAATGTACAAATATATTTCAAATATATTGGGATAACTCGAGACCAGAAGCTGAACTGGAAACCTCATGTAGACAGAACCATTGAAAAGGCGACAAAAGCCTTCTGGGCCTGCTCAAGGTTTTTCGGTAAGAGATGGGGCTTAAAACCCAAAATAATCCACTAGACTTATCTCACAATCATCACGCCGATAATTGCCTATACATCGTTAGTATGGTGGGATAAAACTAATCAAATCACCATCCGATCTGCCCTACAAAAGGTGCAACGATTAGCATGTGTAGGTATTACGTGTGCAATGCGCAGCTGCCCTACAGCTGCGCTGGAAGTTCTCTTAGAGCATCCACCTCTACACATAGGAATTATGAAGACTGCAGCAGCTAGTGCAATAAAGCTTCAACTTCTATGTAATAATACTAACACCAATCTAGTAGGACATATGAAAATCCTGGAGGAAATCCCGCTACTATCATCGACAGCGATCTGTTCCTCGGATTTCATGCCAAAAAGAATCCATCTCAATCACCCTTTCAAAACCGGACCGCAGGTTTTGGGACTACCCTCTCATCCCTCACACCACATCTTCAATTGATTGGTATACTGACGGTTCGAAAATGTCAAATGGGGTTGGAGCTGGTGTTTGTGGTCCTAACTACAAACAATCCACTTCACTTGGACAATATACCACTATCTTTCAAGCAGAGGTCTATGCAATCGAGCTATGTGCCAGAGAATGCATCAGACGAAACCTCCGTAGATCACAAATAAAAATAATTTCAGACAGCCAAGCTACTCTTAAAGCTCTAACTTCCTTCAATTTCCCTGGATATAGGCGCATCCTTGGCAACGAATCTGCTGAAAAACTTGCCAGGTGCTCAATCCCCGTTTACGGGACCTGAACCCTTTTGTGGTTTACCAACTAACCAGATAAAGATAGAGCTCAATCTATGGAAACGACTAGTAGTGCTCTCATTCTGGAACTCGCAAAATAGCTTACTACACGCCAAGAAGTATAAAAATTTCTCAAAAAAAGATCTAGAAACATTTTTCCAATAAGCAAACACAAGGCTAAGATCATAACTGACTTCCTTATTGGATATTGCTCTCTCAATTATCATTCTCAAATAAATGGGCCGTGTCCAATCGGACATGTGCCGTCTCTGTCTGGAAGACACCGAAACAGGCCGACATATTCTGTGTGAATGCCCGCCCATAGCTCGGCTTAGGCTTAAACACTTTAACAAAGGCTTCAGATCACCATCTGATGCCACATCCTCTTCAGCTCAAAATATCTATAGTTTCATTAATGAACTAGATTTCAGCTAGAAAGCAACTAGAATACAACACAGCAACTCTCAGGGGATAGCACAAAAGATCTTCTCAGGTCGCCGTGCTTATAAGGATTAACTTGTGCATTATCTGCCCCACGTCTTTAAGAATGTCTATATTAAAATAAGGTCTTTGTTAAAATGTAAAAAAAAATATGTTTATCATACAAAAATACCCGAATTCTGCAAAAATTAGTGGTTTTCTTCTAGTTGCAAATGTTTTGTCCGACATTGTACATGCATACATATGTATGTATATATGCATAATTTGCAAAAAGCCTTGCAAACAAATACAACACTAAATGTATTATTCACTACTTAATGTCCCAAGACAGATGTAATTTAAAGTCGAGAATATTTAAGGTAAACACCATGAACGTCTAAAAAAGCATCAGGATGTTGAATTAATCTTAGACCAAATCCCTTCAAAAGCAATTTACTTCCTTTCTCTTATATGTAAACAATCTTTGCAGCAAAGAAAATTCAAATTCCGTTTGGACAAACACACTTTACAAACACAAATTTATGTACTCGTAGGAGGGTTCATATATCCCAAAAGCGGGCGTAATTCATAAATGTTTTCACTCCTGTGAGCGTTTTCTTCCCACGCTAATATTAAGGCAGATTCATGTCGAAATCAATAAGAATTTTCAATATACCCACTATGTTATGAACTACATACGAGTACATATACGCAAACTTACAATAATGTTATCGTTGGAGATAGAGAATATGTACAAAAGTTAATTAAAGAGAAATTACTACCCTAAGCAAGTTTCATGCCTTTCTATAAAGCGTATCCGGAGTAAATTCTAGGAAATCAATCCCAATATATTTTCGAAACATGAACATAAACATATCCCTCGGGTTAAACATTTATTAAAACTCAAACATGCCATTTGTCAATTTTTAACGACGCGCCTAACCTTCGTCAGATACATACATATGTACATGTATGTATGTACGTTATTGGAAAATCAAATAAAAATAAATTTTATTTTCTGTAAGTCTTTCGTGTCCAGTTATCCAACTGGCCATATTGAGGTCAATCCTTGATTTCAAGCAACTCTACACTGTTATTTAACCCCAATCAATGTCACACCTCTCCCAGAATCCTAGAAAAACAAAGTTACTAAAAGCCAAACAAACAAACATTATTTACTTAAACACTTTTCCCTTTGGAGCTCTCATTTAGGGATTTCATTTTGTCTCGTTGGTGCTGTATCTTCTAACGGATTAACTCAAAGTGTTATTCTATAATTCACCCCTCCTTGCAACAGAGACAGCTAGGATTTTAAATCCCTGGCTGAACCAATTTCTTATTCGAGCAATCGAAAGGTTGACATGGGTCTAGGGAATGAAAATGATGTGAGAGAAGAGTCCAGTGTTTCATCGGTAGGATTACTATTCGTGTTTGTATTTATGTTTTCCTTCTTCCTTTTGATTTTTTTTTCTCCAGCTATTTTATTGGTGATGTGATGCAGCAGAGTGAAAATGGTAAGGGTAGTAAACCGAGGTTGGAATGAACACTTCCTCTACCGGAAATTGAATGATTTCAAAGTGTAGTTTTGTTTGAGGAGGATGTCGATTGGTTTCGAATTGCTTTCGTCTCCAAAACGGATGTTCAAGAGATACGTATACTCGTATGTATATGTAGTTCTTAACTTGCGAACCAGGAAATACGAGTTCAAGGGGGTAGTAGCAGTTTTCAATTATAGTAAAAAATTTAGTTATGCACACACTTTTCAGACTACACCATAGTAAATCAAGCTTTTGGAAAAATATGAGCAAAAAAAAAATGGCTGGCAGCAATTTTGTCAGTTGTATTACAGTAAGAGCTCGATATTTTGTATTACTGATGTCAAGTATAATAAAAAAGAAATATGAAAAAAATCTAAGAGAATCGCAGTTATCATCATGAAAATACAAGGATTTAAAGAAAACAAAAGACTTGTTTTGCTTTTCCCCACGAACTACGTCAGTTAGTCAGTTTTACTTGTAAGCCGACGATATATGTACATACATATCTGACTCTATGTACGTTGGAGCGGAACAGTCTCATCTTGGTTCTTGTGCGCAATTTCTCCAGAGTTTGGATATCATTCCGAACGCAGCCTTGCCTTCTCTTCTTACATACACCTCGGTGCCACAACGGTTTGCCGAGACCACACTTCTTACAAATATGTAGATATAAAAAGTTCGATACATGATTATCAAATTATTATCACGAGCTGCGCAGGATTACTTCCTCCTAATTACCCCGAAATAAATGTCGTTGTTTTCATTGTTGTAAGGGAAACTTTTTTTTCCAAAATATTTTCTTATTCTCTGTAAACCGAGAAGTTTTAAGCCAAAGACAAACACATGGTATGTCTATAGCGGAAATTATTTAGCAAAGTCAAGATACAAAAAAATTCCCCCTCAACTCAAATACATAGTGTCACAACCTTTTGCATACAAATAGGGCGACATCAAATTTTGAGCATCCCACTTATTTCCTATTATACTCGTACTAGTACGGTGGGGAAGCTAAAGAAGAGAGAAGTGCAAGGTATCCGTAAAATATTTCAAAATGTCTTTCTCTCTGGTCTTCGGCAATATTAAAGTTCTTGAGGAGTGCTAGGACGACAACGATTCCTCAGACATCGTCTTTTATTTTTTGTTCCTGTCCTAGATAAACATAATCAAATAGAATTTGATTTGCCCCCTACCTTGGTACTTTTACTTTTCGCTTTGTTTGCATGTTCTCTGGCCCGCGGTTCAGGAAAACCGGAACGAAAAAAAAAAAAATAAATAAATAAAACTGAATTCATCACGTCGTTGAGTTTTCTTGCACCACGTGGAAGTAAGAGGCGGCGCTTGGATACCCCCAAAGGTATGATAAACAACGCTTCATTATCGACACATCATTAAGAGGACGTTAGGAAGAAAACTTTTTCTTTTTGGGGATTTTTCTCATCAGTAGACCTTTAATTTTCCTTCTAAGGAAGTTTAGATTGTTCGTCCTTATAATGGCGTGCGATTGATAAAATAACAAGAACAGTTTTTTTTTTCTCCTTCTTTCGGTAAGTTTAACAAAACTTCGGTCTAAGAGGATATAATTATATATAAATAATTTCAGTTCTTGAATCATGAGGAAGATGACGATAATGGTGTAGTACCTACATTTCCTTCAACAAATATTTCTTCTTTTTCAATTAATTTTTCGGTCGTTTTGGAGAAAGAAATTGAGAAAAAAAATTTAACAACAGAATAAAGCAAATAAAATGCCAAAGGGAATTAAACGTGAAGGTCATTGTTGTAATTTTTCTTCTCATAGCCATTTAAGGAAATAATTTCCATCGAGATGAGTAAATTGTTTGACCACGTTATCTCTGGATATTTACAATGGGGAATTAATGTCGAAAGTTGTTCCTTTCAATCTGGTCAACAATCTGAGAATAAAAAAAACCATTTTCTCCTCTAGTCTTACAAAATATTAACTAAGTCAAGGGTGACTTAATAAAAATATTTTTTATGGCATGCCAAAGGTTGTTTTCAACTTTTTAAATATTTTATGAAAAATAAGAAAAGAAAATTATGTTTTTTTTGGTTTTTTAAATTAGGACATATGAAAGAGCAGAGGTAAAATTAAAATTTTTTGATGAATACCTTTGTCAAACATTTTTTTTTCGTCACTTCTTTTAATTTTCATATTCTTATTATTTTTGGTTTATTTATTTAGTAGGATTTAAATGGAGAACTGTAGGTACTCGATTCATTAGAGGTTTTCAGCTGCATTTAAGTGATTTCCCTGGTGCATTTTTGTTATTTACTTTTACATAAGTCGGCAGCTGCCATTGATCTAGTTGGATCAGAATATGTCGTATTTTCACAGACATTTTCACATTCTTTTTCCGAAGACGGTAGCAGGAACACAACACACGCATTAACCAGTTCTGAGGACAACTCTACACTGGCGGGTCTATTTTAGGAACCGGAGTTTTCTGTGAATTAGCGATTCATACAAATTCTCCGATGTCTGTAGTACCTTCCAAACTAAAGTCTTTGTCATTGAGAGAACAGCACAGACTAAACATGCAAAGACTCTAGCAGTAACAGCTCGAACAAAGAACTAGCAATATTGAAACAGTAGATGAACTAGCACAGAAGGAGCCGTGATTAAATGCGGAATTCACCCATGTACTGGTTGCTATCCCTATTGGTTTCCCAAAAAGAAAAGAAACCTTAAAGCAAGAGTGGCACTTTATGGCCAACTCTGAACCCAAAAAGGACTAAACGCTTTTTGTCAATGAACAAAAAAGAATCCAGTGTAATCGTTGGTGCTTTGTTTTTTATTTGCGCGCATGGATGTTGTAATCTTCTAAAGATACTAATAGTCAGGGCTATCAGCAAGCACAATTCGCAAACCCAATTACTCCACACTCAGCACACTTCACCACGCTTCCCAGGGGATTGCTCTTTTTATTACTTCGAGTGGCTGTTTAGTAATTCACGCTATGCTTGTTGTGTTGCTGCTTCTGATACCCTTGCTTTCTCGATTATTGGAAGCTCTTTTTGCACATTCCTTACGAGTGTGCAAATTTCTACTTAATTCTCCTTTGATTGCAACATGCAACAAGGAAGGGTGGAATCCGCAGGTTATTTCATTTCATTCATTACGTTCAAGCTGACGAGTTTTGGTTGTTAGTTTCTGTAATCTAAGGACCGGAGAAGGTCGCTGAAACTCCAGATGCCTACAATTCAAAAGAAGAAGTTATGCGGTATAAACTAGTTATTTAGAGATTAAGATAAATAAGGGACGGGCACTTGCAATTTAAGAGACGTATTGTAGGTATAGGTGTACCCTTAGATTAAGAGGAGTAAGAAGGCTGACAAATTGGCAAGAAGAGGTTGCTATAAGAAACTTTTATTAGGAAAATGTTATATTTTTATATTTATGCCACGGTTGATTATACAATTAACTGACTCGTGAAAACTAACTGCGCATAAAATGCTACTACGTGCTACTGCTAAGTGGTTTGTCAATTTGTACTAACAGACACAAATACAGTGCTTTTACCGAATATCTTCCACAGTTCCAATTCTATTTTGCAAATCCACATTTTCGCACGAACATAAAATGAAGGCAGACAGGTAAATTCGTAATTGGTCTGTACCATCGAGAGAAGAATACACTGGAGATTCCATCCTCATAAATTTCCAATATAGTTAATGCAAACATATAATGTGAACCATGTAATAACAACCAAAATCAAAATATGTAAAGCTATGTAAGGCTATGCAAGAAACTTTTTTGCTAGCTCTAAAAATTAAACTTTCTGAATATTTGTAGCTATTGGCAATGTTTCTCAGAATTTCCTTACAAAGGGAATTTAAAATTCAATAAAATTTATCAGGAAATGGATAAAAAAATTGGGGAATCTGTAAAAATACCACCTACTGAATTACGTACGTAATTTTCTTTTTTTGTCAACACGTTATAAAAACGCGCAAAATTTAAATACATTTTTACTGCGTTCTCAAACGCAATTAACAGTCACATGACACTGATTTCACTTTAGTGGGCATTCAAATACATACCTACGGTCTGTACAATATCACTGTACAGAGGTAATAGTCATAAAAAATATATTGTAATACAGTGCGAAAAATATCGATTCAGATTCAAATGGTCAGATTGTGGCCACAAGAAATCAGTTATCATGTTTCTGTAGCGCACTCTGTTGACCGTAACGTTGTTGCCATTTGCATTCATTTAATTTTTAAAGCCTCCCCGCTGTGCGTTCACTTTCTAATAACGCAAGCACTCACTAGACCCAGTATCACAACATCATAAGGGACACAGCAGAAACCATATTGGCATACCATCCACCTTCGCCTGTAGAAAAACCAATTGGTTTTGCGAGTAATTTTGAAAATTTGAAGCTGGCCACAAGGCCGGAAGGCAGTCTCTTACAAAAAGCGATGGCAAGTCACCGATACATAGGAAATTCTCCAGCATAAAAGAAGATGGGCAGCTTCTCATAAATTGAAGAATAACAAGGCATCCGATTTGGATGTCTTGCTACCGAAGCTATTCGGTTATGAAGGCGATGTTTTGGTTGGTTGCACGCACCAAATTATCAATCACGCAAGGGTGGGTCAAAATGTGGCCGATGACTGGAATATTTATAACAAGGGCGATCCTATGACTTGCGATAAATATCGAGGCATATCTCTGTTTGATGTCGCTAACAAATGCTATAAATGGACGTTTGAAGCCTTTCAGCAACACACTGTTCGAGATATACCCCTTACTCCAGAGAACTATAACCCTGTTTGTTCTGCCTGGAAGATCGAATACCCCCTTTACGAAGAAAGCTAAAGCGAATGACAGAACGGTTGGCCTTGACAACTAGAAGTACCAAAATCGGGATGGGCACGGTTTAAAATCTACCCTGTTTCAGACAGATACTCTTCACGGGGGGTCGGAAGGTGTCAATAGATAAAACCTATGAACTTCCACAAATACAAATACTTGGAGCAACAGACCGTATGTGGTCCAGGGCCTAGCTTCTTACCACTCATGTTGTGCGTGTTATATTTTCGCACAAATAGAAGGAACCTACATTTAAGAACCATATAAGCTTTCTCGTCACAGTTATTACCCTCGGAGGTTTGTCAGACATTTGCCAGAGGTAGTACCGTGAAAAACCTTTTTGGTGTTTTTTGGAATTTGAACCTCCTGCTCAGTAATTCACCGCGCACTCTTTTTTATTTTAAATGCTTTTCTTATTTCGAATTCATAATTTTTTACGTCCTAGACAAAAATGTTTGAAAATAGTTGCTGTTTTGCATTTGTGTGATCCAGGAATTTTTTGGCCTGCCTTTCTCCCGCGCTTGTTTAAGAAAATTATTTAAATAACTCAGTAAATGAAGCGATCAGGTGAAGTAGATGTTAAGTGAAATTTTTGGAAATTTGGGCTTTTTTCACAAATGAAGGAGTTATATGACAACTAAAATTTCTGTGCATTTTACGTCTCTCTGCGATCTCTAGTTTCCGATTTAGCAGCCTAAAAATCTACATACTTGCGTATATAAAACTCAAATAAAGCGATAAATCTGACAGACACTGAAGTCCATCCGACCGATCCCACCGTGTGTAGCGTCGTTGGATGGTCTGTCCGGCGGTCGGATGGATATCAAGCAATGTTTGATATTTTAAGGCGGTGCCCAGTTGTCGTCCGACTGATTGCATCGTGTGTGTTAAAATCTGTCCAACCGTTATATAGTGTGTGGTAAAGTAAAGCACGGTCGGACAGACTATTGAGCTCAAATTTTCAGGCTATCTGTGCGATATTGGTCCGTGGCCCGAGTGTTTCTGTGAAGTTCGGTCAAAATTGGTCCAGTTGTTTGCCCAAAACTGCATTTTAACAACTGCGTAGCAACGCCCGCCGGGTACCCCTAGTGTGGTTTAAAGGTGGTAAATACAAAATAAAAATGAAGGGTGTAGTGAAACAAGGTGTTAAAAAAAGTTGCTGTATTAACGAAATCTTTTGAACTGTACTTTTGTTTTGTTTGAAGATTTTAACCGTAAGTTAAGTTTTGGTAAAAGAGTTCCCCCTTTAAGAATTCATTATTTTCTGATTTAATTGGAATACCAACGGCGATACCCAAATCGAAGAATACCAGCCTTTAGTCAGTCCTAGCTGTACAGTCGTAAGTTTCTAGAACCAGGGTTCATAGAACTCTGCGAAATAATGGATTATACCCTTTCCATTTAACTCTGGTACAAGATCTACTACCAGGAGATGCTCAAGAAAAAAGTGGAATTTTGCCATTGGCTACTGCGTCAACAAAAAGAAGACTAGTAAGTTATGCGCATATTTCCCCAGTCACTATGTTTGGTGTTCAAATCATCGACTTAAATGAAATAAATAAAAAATAGTTGTCTCCAGCCATAGACATTGAAAAAGTGTTTCAAGCTCTGTTAGAAATTAAGTGGTTTGAGTGGATCCAAATGCGTAGACTCCGACCATTTACAACCTCTTTCGACTATGGAGAGGGAATTAGTTCCGCCTACGTGTGTCGGGTCACTGTCTGCTACGCTGTTTATTTTACAACTTGTAATAACATATCGATAAAAACAAAAGCCGAAGTACGTGTATAGTCCACGGGGGTCTGTAAACGACTTTTATCCAACGCACTAACCACTGAGCCACGGCGACCACCGTATGAACTTTTACTCTTTCGAAAGATCTATTTTTCAATAGTCAAGTTGGGTTTGTAGTACATTTTTATTTGAATTGTAAAGCAAAATATTTTTTGTTTTTTTTTTTTTCAAATGAGAAAAGAAGCAAAACAAGAAAATTAAAAACTCGCAAGTGGTTTTAAAGTATGTTTGATAGTTACAGCCTTGATCGATACTTACTTCCAAACGATCGGCTTTGCGACTGAAAGAATCATCACAGTGAATCTTTGCTAAGCTTATTCAGCAACGTAGTAGAAATCACAGATTACTTAACACCGACCCTCGACTTCAATATTAAATACAACACAAGCATTCCTAGTTGTCAAAATTGGACGGATAATGTTATTTTAAATAATTCCGCTTTGGAGATATACACCGATGGGTCTAAGACAGAGGATGGCATTGGGGCAGGCACGTTCTCAGCACCCCTGAATATGCAAAAGTCTTTTAGACTACCAGACCACTGCAGTGCATTCCAAGCGGAGAATGGCTGTTGATGAGATCGGTATCGATCACGGACATCGTCGTTTACACTGACAGCTAGCCAGCTTTAAAGGCACTCGAATCACCAGTGATAAAACCCAAATTGGTTAAGCAATGTTTTATTGCAATTTTACTCTGTGCTAGGTTCCTGGTCATTTGAACATCTCAGGTAACTGCAGAGCAGGCGAATTAGCTAAAAATGGTACGAAAAAGGAGCTCTCTATTGCGGCTGCATCTACCCATAGAATCAGCAAGATACAAAATCTCTATAGCGGCACTGAATCTGGCCAATTAAAGATGGCGCAATATTGACACATGTAACCATGCGAGACAAACACAGCCACAATTAAACAAAAGGAAACAAAACACCTGCTACTGATCAGCAGACCACGCATAAGTATCCTAGTTGGGCTGTTTACTGGTCATGGCGCACTAGGCAGGCCTTTGACTTTCTCTGCGGCTACCCAGCACTATCCTCAGCTACAAAACAAACTCTTGGGAAACACTTCTTTGAGGAACTCACAGATATTGCCGACTCGGATATCAACAGCATCTGGAAATTAGTCAAAAAATCGAAATTGTTCCCAGAGTAACAGAAGTAACCGGCTCACGTGGTAACACAATGGACCTCAGTTGGTCTAAGTGAATCCTTGGGATTACGGAGGATAGCCACCTAACCTAACCCAACCTAACCTACATATGTACTTCCAAATGAGATATCATGGATTTCCACTCTTTCAATTAAATGAGAATTTTACAGTGAGTGAGCTATTGGATATCCAACGAGGTATAACTAAACAATTTTGGTGTTTTCGTACTTTAGCTACTTAGCCCGTGAGTATAAACTTATCTGTCTTAGAGTCATAGATTGTGTTTGAGTTCGCCTTAAAATGACTTAAGTTCAAAGGGCATTTTTTAACAGATTATATTACAATCTCTGTTGCGCAATTTAATGGACTATTTTGCCACCGGAATGAAATAAGTATGTATATCAAGTATCAACACATTCTAATAACAGTCAAGGTGGGTGAAATATCTCATCGCATATTTGAAGGAAAATATAATTACATATACATACATGCCTTCAGTCCAAGTGAAATTAATAGAAGTGTTTGGAAAACAGCTCTTCACGCTCTTTAATTACGCCACACTTGTTCATTCCTTTATGACCTTGCTTTTTGCGCACCATCTACAAGCTATAACCATGTGCATCCATATGTTTATAGAACGGGTATATGTATTGCATTCGCCTTCATATTTCCATAGAAAGTACTGATTCAGTTTTGTCCTTGCCACAGTGCACACAATTAAAGCGATGTATTTTTCAACTTACTGAATTAAGTAGGTCGTCAAATATTTTACCAACTCAAACCGTCATCTGTTCAGTTAACCTTCATCCTTGCACCTAACCCCCGTGTAAACATGTTTAAACATTTAAATTGTCCTCTTGTGTGTGTATCTTATCTTGAGCACACCTTTCGGCAGTGCAAAGACTAAGCCCTTTTATTGTGTTAAAAGTAAGCCCGAGGTTTACACAGGGTTTTCACCGCAGTCATATACAAATGACTTCACATACCTACTAAATCCTTAATTTTTTCACACTTCCATATGGTGACACCGATGAGCATATATCCGTATACATAAGTATGTATACAATTTTTTATTTTATTTCCCTTTTATTTTTCTTGAATGTGTTGAATACGTGTTGACGGAGGTGATGCTATTATTCTCGTTCTTGTGTCACTTTCTCACACATATTAGTTGTTTATTATGTATGTGCACGAATGCCGGATCTCTACTCTTGAAATATTTTCTCAGCTTATCTGAACATCAGGAGAAAGCAGCGGCCAATGAATAAGGTAAAATAAAGAAAAAAATACAAATTTTTCACATTTTACTCTTTATTTTTTATCTTTTAGGTGTGTATTTTCTTTTTGCCACCCCTAGGTAAAAGTACTGAAAGGGATACAAATGACCTTCATGTGTGCAGGGTGTGAATTTAACTGGATTAAGTATGTTTTGAATTTCGTTCCCTTTCACCGCAGGGAGTGAAAGATGGTTATATACAATGAAAAGATTCCCTGGTAACCAATTTCTTTCAATTGACTTATTAAGGCTACCTTGTAAGAGGGTGAAGGATCGTCCTTGTTTAGAAGTAGGTTTTAATATTTTTTTAATATTTTTTAAGTAAAATTTAAAACAGCGATAATAAGTTGAAATTTCATTTAAGTTGAGATGTCATTGGTTTGATTTGAGTGGTCTCTAGGGCAATACATGTCTCCAATTAGTATAATAAATTGCTTCTAACATCATGTTCCATTCTTTACTGAGAGTTGTGCGAACTAATGGTGTAAATATGCAAAAAAAAATGTCATATCCTGAGCCCGGAACAACGCCTACTGTGCGGCTTTGCGAGATACAAGCATTTGTTCGATATATTACAAAAATGTAAATAAAATATTTGAACAGACTGCCAAATAACAACCGAAACCTGTGAAGAAGGAAATAAACGAATAGTATCAGAATCACAGTGAGAGCTGATGACGTGGAAAGTGCGCTTCTGCAAATTTTTTAGCCATGAATTGAAAATAAATAGATTTGTTAGAAGAGTTCTCTAGCGGCTTACAATTGATGCCCATTACCTTTCCACGGATTTCTTTTAAACTGTATTTCATATAAAAATTAAAGCTAACAACGGGAGGTTTGACGTTCGAATCCCAGCACCAATTTGAGCAACTCAAAGCTATAATTTCTGCTCTTTCCTCAATAAACAAAGTGATTGGCACCCCAAAAGGTCAAGCCATATTGCAGCTTAGATTAAAATAAACCATTATAAACTAATTTCAAAATAGGCTGACTGCAATACAGGCTGGGGTGATAATACTGTCCCAAAACGTTATTTAACTATTGTGTTAGATCAAAAAAGGAGAACCTCTGAACTGCGCCAACTACAGAGGCATCAGTCTTCTTAGTATCGCATATAAGACCTTTTCTGTCGTACTATGTGAACGCCTGAAACCGTTCGTCAACAACCTAATCGGTCCATATCAGTGTGGTTTTAGGCCAGGAAAGTCCACCATCGACCAAATATTCACATTGCGGCAGATCTTGGAAAAAACCCAGGAGCTTCAAATCGATACACACCAACTTTTCATCGATTTTAAGGCCGCGTATGACAGCACTTATAGAGACGAGCTATATAGAGCAATGTCTAGTTTAAGCGTCCCTGCCAAATTCGTCCGTTTGTGCAGGATGACGATGGAGAATGCACTCTGCTCCATCACGGTCGGTAAAGACTTTACCGAGACCTTTGATGTCAAAAAGGGTTTTAGACAAGGCGACGCGCTGTCATGCGACTTCTTTAACATCGTTCTTGAAAGCAGAGTGCAAAACTCACGCGCCAACACCAGAGGCACAATCTTTCAAAAGTCCGTCCAATTACTCGCATACGCCGACGATATTGACTTTATCGGAAGAACGCAGCGTGATGTCAGTGGCGCTTTCATGAGTATTGAGGCGGAAGCGGCGTAGACGGGTTTAGCGGTCAATGAGGGCAAGACTAAGTATATGCTGTCAACAAGGAAGGACAACCAACATCGACGTCTCGGAAAGAACGTAGATATAACTTCGAGGTAGTTAGGGACTTTATCTACTTTATCTAGACTCCGCTATGAAGATTCAAGATTGCCCTTTAGGATTGACAGATACGGAAATTTATCCATTGAGGACTCATTAGGTACAATACTTTCATCACCATTAGCCGCAAGTGCAGCCCAAACCATGACATTTTGACCAGTGTGTTTTTAAATTTTCTTTATTCATGAACGTTTTTAGGGCTGGCCATTCGAACTATTTACTGTTTGAGCCAGATATGTTGTATATACTTTTGTCGACAACATTAACTTGATTCCAAAACTCATCGGGCTTTTCAACCTACTTTTTTACGTATTCTAAGCGCTTGAGTTCATTTTTCTTCGATGTAGAAAGTTTTTTGCGAGATACGCAACCTTTGTAACCTTTAGTATGTGACAAATTTCGAATGATCTGATGATTAACTGATGGACCACCAAATTTTTCGAGGTTTATAATTATAATTATTTTCAGTGGTCCAATTCTTGGATCTGGTTGGCCTCGTGTAGTTAATATTTTTTTCTACCTTTTCGAGGTAAAATCGTATGTATTATTTTTTTTTACAGTGGGCTGGATTGTGGCAGGAGCTCTATTAATAGTTTTTTCCATTTCTGTGTAACTTTTTCAGATTTTAACTTCACAATTAGTTCTTTCACTTCAATAGGTAATTTTGTATGCTTATTTTTCATTTTGCTTTCTTTTGTCAAATAAACTTCCCACGTATACAAGAGAAGACCACAAAATGCAACTTAGGCCTACTTCCTTAAGGTGGCGTTACAGTCCGAGGTGGACCTGGGCTTCAACCAACAAGCGTCTCCAGTCAGCTCGATCTTTAGCCAGCTGCCTTCAGTTTCGCAGGCTAAGTAAAAACATCCCCAAATCATAATGCTGCCTCCACCGTGCTTTACGGTCTTTTGGACGTATTTTGGATCAAATGCGCTCTACATGACCCAGCCACGTAAAGTTCGCTGATTTATCTCCTCCCCCACTCACCGTCTATGCAGACGGGACCAAAAATCACCTCCGAAGAATTTTCCTCTCGAAACAGCCAAGAGCGACCTTATCCGCTTTTGACAGGGTCCATGCCTCTACGCCATAAAGCAGGACTCGGATGATTAAGGTCTTGTATAGGGTCACTTTAGTTGCTCGAGAGAGGGCTTTGCTGTTTAATAGCCCAAAGAAGCAGCGATTGGCAAGTGTTATTCTTCGTTTGATCTCAGCGCTGATGTCGTTTTCTGAGCTCATAGCGGAGCCTAGGTAGATAAAGTCCCTAACTACCTCGAAGTTATATCTGCCTATAGTGACGTTCTGTCCGAGACGTCGATGTTGGTTGTCCTTCGTTGTTAACAACATATACTTAGTCTAGCCCTCATTGACCGCTAAACCCATCTTCGCCGCTTCCGCCTCAATACTCACGAACGCGCGACTGACATCACGCTGCGTTCCTCCGATTATGTCAATATCGTCGGCGTATGCGAGTAATTGGACGGACTTTTGAAAGATTGTGCCTCTGGTGTTGGCGCGTGAGTTTTGCACTATTCTTTCAAGAAGGATGTTAAAGAAGTTAAAAACAGCGCATTGCCTTGTCTTTTTGACATCAAAGGTCTCGGAAAAATTTTTACCGCAATGTGAATTTGGCAGTCACGCCATCAGCTCGCTATTACAACTTCATCCAGGTCGGGCGGTCGGAAATGTTGGTTATCATTGTCCAGATTGAATGGTTCGTTCTGTCTGACAGCGGAATTTTGATCGTCGTCGTTATACAGTCTGCAGAAATAGTCCTTCCATATCCTCAGCATCGACTGCGTTTCTATTACGATGTTCCCTTGATCATCTTTGCAGGCTTCGATTCGGGCCTTGTAGCCTTGGCAGGCCACCCGACTCTCCTAGATATCCTCAAATGTTGCTGAAATGACATTAGAAGGCTTGTGAGTCCCGCTATCACTATTTCCTCAATAAACTTTCGTCTATGTAACTTCCTTCCTTAAAGGACACAAATCTCCTCTAATAAACTAAAACTGTTTAACCGAAAAGCGTTCTTTTGACACGACAGTGTTACTTTTTCTACATTGCCAAAGTGTCAAATTCAGATTTTCATGTAAGTATACAGAGAGGTATACATCTATGTATATGTACACACATAAGTATATATGTATATAGTCACATATTGCATAGAAACAATTTGCAGTAATTCACTTCCTTATAAGCGACAAGTGATGGTTCGCCTGATCATGGCAGTCTTCTCAACATGCACATCGTCGGTACCAAATCATAAATTGCTAAATTTAATAAGATTTCGTGAAATGATGTCAAGTGTAATCAAAAACTACAACCCACAAGGCCAAAAAGGATATCGCGGTACGGATGCGACAAAGAGCAAGCACATACAGCTTCGATATCATCAGCTTCGTTACTCGGGGCATGCATTTGAAATCGTTTGTGAGGGATGAATGAGAGGAAGTGCTGAAAAGTGCTCTGGGTATTAAGGCACAGTCTAAACTTCTTTGGAAACTCTTACATTTTATCAGTGACGTATCTACGCCATTGCACAATGAAAGGCTCAAAGCGAGAAAGGACATAGAATGTTCTGCTGAAATTGAATACGATGACAAATGGATTGAAAAGAGAAGCATGCGATGCCAAAGGAATACTGTTTGATGAACGCCCAATGCTATGGTAGTGTCGACCCTTTCACAACGTTTTGTAAGAGGACTTGGTTGTGGTTTTTTGAGACCTTGTGTAGCTTTCAATTTGTGTTTTTTGTCAAAAGTACGACATCGTTGTCAATTGTCCTCTCGGGCATAACCCGATGGTTGAGCGTGACCTTCTAATGACTGCTTAAAATAGAAGTTAAATTGATCCCTAGAGCGGTTAATTATATTATGTGTGTATTGGGGTTTCTGCTCGTGACATTTTTATATGCCTAAAGCTTGAATCCTTTGAATGCTTTGGTGGCAGAGTAGCATCCTTTATAATTGGGTGTTATATCCTCCGGGTGAATATTTAAATTTTCTCATCCATTTATTTATGTATGTAGTATATCCATTTATTTTCATGTGTGTGTACCTAACAGTTCTTTTAAATTTTGAATTAAATGGGAAGTGGTTATTCGCTGAGTATTTCAAAGATAGGAATGGCGCCATGAGCTCTTTTTGTAAATAGATTTAATGTTGACATTTATAGTGTATGTTGACATACCCATAGGTTTATACTTAACCTCAATACATGGTAGAATTACACATATGTACATATCTATATATGTATGTATAACTTAAGGAATTTATCTGAAATAATCTAGGTATGCAATAAGTTCACATTGTACGAATTTACTCATACCTACCACGAGGATACTTACCAAAAAAGACATTTGATATGTCCAGTCAATTTAATTAGTAGCTTAACTCAGTTCAGTGTTTAGGTTAAGTTTTTCCCTGACCTGGACAAAATCGATTTCAATTAATTAATGTGTGTTGCATATGCGTTAAAAGATAATTTCTTTGCCTTTTCAAAACTTTCTTACATGATACATACAATGCACATATTAAGATTTTAAAATTTACGTTTCGTCATTAAGGTCGTTTTTCTCTTACAAATTGAATCAGGAAAAGCGCCACAAGTAACGAAATCCAAGGTGAGATCAAGTCTACTAGATTTTAATAAACTTAGTAACTAACTGACTCATCGTATCTACAACGCTATGTACAACCGTTTTAAAGTTTTGCACAGTCACATGGAGGACATTTTTAAGGGTTCTGGCTAAAAAAAAAACACTTGATAGAATCTTTCCTCTGGACATACTACTAAGGTACTATAGTAGTATACCACTTAAAAAGTTTCTATCACAGTTTCTTTTATATGTGGGCACCTAAAACACTGGACGGTTCTTTTCGAAAATGGTTTTATAGATTTTTGTATAAATCGGTATGTACCATAGTATGGAAGTTTTCCCAAAGACTGCGTGGATTTTGACTAAAAATTTGCAAACTTCGCTTGATATTGGTCTAACAATTGCCTCTCGTAGCAGCTTAAACATTTTGAAAATATTCTTAGATGCTGTTTGATTTTTTCAAGTTATTATTTTGAATAATGTCGTTATTCTTGATTAAAATTGAATACATCAAAAAAACTCAAAAAGTTCGAAATAACAAAAAAATTATTCGACGCATGTTTTAAGGCTTTCTAAAATGAGCTAACAAAGTTGTGTTGGTGCAGTTCAACACGTTCCACAAGGCTGTTGGACCTCCGGGAAGTGACAACGTGAACCTTGTACTTAAATAATTTTTGTTCTGGTTATGGTTCTGGTTCATATGCCGTCTGTTGTGCCAGATATTTGTGTTTGTAACTACTTCGAAATTAAAGCTATCAACAGTTGCGTCTTATCCCAAGCGATGGACAGATGGCGTTATGTTTGTAAATGCAAAGAGATTTACAAATCACTGCGATTAGATAGTGGTAGGAGGATATACATACTTTACCTGTCGAGGTTTGTACTCGGTTGTCCGAGTATTTACGAATATTAAGGATGGAAGCAAATACAGTGTACTCCGTTATAAGCGGACACTGACGGTTCCGAAGAATTTGTCCGCTTATGAGAGGACCTTTATAAGAAATGTTCTTTGAAATCTGTCCGGTTATGAGGGGTGTCCGCTTACGAGGGGTGTCCGTAATTAGAGAGTACACTGTATTCTGTACCAAAACCAGATTATTAGATTACTTAATAGTAATCCCTTAATACTAAGCAATATTATTATAGAGCAGAGTTATCTTCGGTAATTTTATAAAGCAAGATATCTACGTATATCAAGTTGAAAGTATATCGGAAAAGAAACTTAATACTAGAAGCACAACCATTCCTATAATAATACGTAAACAAATGTACGTATATTGAAAGTGTTTTCAATAAATATACTTTAAAAGTCCGATATAAGCTTTTAAATGAATTAGGGTTAACTAGTTAGACAATATTTTGAGCAAATATTCAGACGCGAAGTTAAAATCTTAAAGCTGTCTAAAGGACAATATCTTAGGCCCCATTATATCGAACAATACTGTTCACTCTCTAGGACAGTTTTGAGGTAACAGGATGGATGTTTTGAAGATAGTGGCTTCTGTGATTACACCTGCCATACACATTATCTGCTCCAACACCTTGCTGAAATTCGGTAAATGAAGAGTAATGCATATTCTCCAGTCTTACTTGACATCGCTAGATACTTTTAGAGGGATACCGAATTCAGCCTCCACCTTGTACAGCTACAGACGTGCTAAATATAATATGCGGCTTTGAAGCCGATGAGAAAATAGTTTAATTTGGTTTATTGGTTGCAACCAAGCAATCGCTGTACAGTTAAGAGTAAAACACTTATAAGTAGTACAGATACAAAGTAATAAATAATTAAAAACAAGGCTTTTAAGAAAATATGAAAGGAAAAGAATTACAAATTAAATATGAACAAAGAAAAGATAAAAAAATAGTTTAATATTCACCAAGCAAACTACAATTTCAGTTACGTACAAAATGAGAAAAAACACGCTGAAGAAAATTGTCTATGTATATTCGGTTTTAGACCTCATCTGGTGGGGCAGATGGTTCCAAAGACCAACAGCATGAACAAAAAACTATCTGCGAGATGTCAAGCAAGTATGCGTAGATTGTCTTATTGTAATGCAGCGGTTAGACCGGGGGAAGGTAAGCTTATTATAAACATACTCTGGATGCTGTCTGTGAATAATCTTGAAGAGCAAGATACAAGACCGATATTTTAGGAAAGCATCAAAGTTACAACCAGGAAGTTTGCGACTTTCTGCTGAAACATGATCATATCTGCGAAGGTTAAAGATATACCGATCAGTCGAATCAAGTGCCCTCTTTAGCTTTAAAATGGAAAAATAATCAGAATCAGCGAAGAGTTCACAGCCATAGAAAATAATTAGCGCAATAAGTGCTTTTACAAGTTTTAGCTTGACTTCAGCGGGAAGAATTGCTTTGCTGACAGGCAGTCCTCTAAGCGATGCATATATATATTTTGGCCACAATAGAACAAATATGGTTGTTCCATGTTAGTTCACTGTTAAAGATAATTCCGAGATTCCTTATACTGGTGACATATTCAACATGAGTGGAATGTAGTTCAATAGGAGGAAAGTCAGAAAGACAAAGTTTATCTTTGGATATTGGAATAATTTTGGTTTTTTCAGGGTTAAGCATGAGAGCATTTTGGTGGACCAGTTTGTAATAGAGCGTAGATCATCATTATTTTTTACGACAGAATCTTTCACCACACTAATAGGTAAAGCTGGACATCGTCCGCGTATATATGGAATTTAGAGTGGGCCAACACAGTTGGGAGGTCATTAATAAAAATTAAAAAAGCAAAGGGCCAAGTATAGATTCTTGGGGAACACCACTATTGACGGCACGGAATGATAACATTTTGGAGTTGTAAGAAACAGCTTGGACACGGTTAGTAAGATATGAGTATACTAGTTTGTTAGTAGGAACAGAAAAGTTAAATAATGTGGACAGTTTGTTACAGGGAATTGTACACAATCAAAAGCTTTCGTGAAATCGAGCAAGGCCAATAGGGTAGTTTTATCCTCTTCTATAGCCTTCCGAATGTCATCAAATACTTTTATTAAAGCTGTTATACAACTGTGTCCTGATCGGACACCTGATTGCATAGTTGTTAATAACTTATTGCTCTCTAAACGTCATTTAATTTGGCGACTTTAGATAGATTCAAATAGTGTGTCTCGACTTCCTCAGGTTATGAATATCTGCACTAACCTCTTCTATACTGGGGGGAGAGGATTACTTCTTCTTTGACTGGAAGTGGGTTCGCTCTATAACCACGTCGATAATATGCCCCTTTAGTGTCTGCTGGAAGTGCTGCTTTATCATCTACAATTTATTGTGCATAGGGGTATATGTCGAAATTTCTTTCACTATTTCAAAGAGCATGCATTCCGGACTTGTAACGAGCTACGAGTTACTTGGCTTTTCTTAAATTTCGCTAGGCGTCCAAAGTTAAGTTTCCCTTTCTAAACCATTCGCAGCTTCCTCAGTGCTCTGAATCTGGCCGTTAAGAGATAATGTTCCGAGTCGACGTTTGCCCCCCAAGTTGTGTGCACATTCCGGATATTTGTCGCGTGTCCATCTGGAAACAGCAAGATCTTGACATCATAATCTGCTCAGGCTTCCAGCACCATACAGGAGTTCATAAAACGCCTCCTTGACACGGCCATCCGCCTCGTCGATAGGGGCATGTACATACATCTATTAGACTGATGTTGTAGAAATTAGTTTTGATGCCAAGTAATTGCTTATTGCTATATCTGGCCTGTACTGATAAAGGACACTTTGTAGTTTTTGTGTAGCACCCGGGGTACACCGTGTGCGTGCATTCGAGATGCACACCCGCAGATCGGAGTTCTTTCGCGTTCCGAGTCGTGAATTGCCATTTTCAGAGTAGGTATCTGTCTTATAACTAAACTTTTTTAAGTTTTAAGAAAGACTCTCCGACGGCACAGTCCCCCATCTGAAGGCCCAGTTCGTATGGAATGCGCACTGCTGTTGCCCCAGTCCCAGGCTACTATTTTTTTAAATGAGGATAACTCAGCCCTGCGGTTATCACATGTAGGTTAAGTTAGGTAAGGTGAATGGGTTGGCGAAGGAAATTCTCCTAAGCCACACTCAGGTCAATATAATCCATTGTGATACCCATAGGGTGAAGGCCACCCTTCCTCATTAACAATCTTTTGCTAAAGTTCTCTGGTTTCAAACCATTTTGAGTCTTTTATAAACCTACGTATATCATTTATGGGTTTTTCTTGTATGTCTTCAACATCATGAAAGAAGTGCCTTCCAAGTATTTTACGTCTTAGGTGATAGAGGCCTGGGCAATGACCGAGAAAGTGGGTTGTATCCTCAGGAACGTCCTCGTTGCCACACCCCCTACCAAGGTCATCATTGCTAAACCTTAGCTTTTTCATGCAATTGTTGTACCGCAGAGAATTGTGCCCTGTAGTCAGACCTATAATGGTGGATAGGATTCTTCTGTCTTTCTGCAGTAGTTTCTCAGATCTGGCTTCGTTGTATAATGGCCAGAGTTTCTTTGTTACAGCACAGGTCCCTGGGGAGCTCCATCCCTGCTTCGTGAATCATCTTGCACGGTGGGATTCTCACTGATTGATCGGCTTGCTCCATGCCCAGCGTGGAGCTTTTCCTAGCCAGTTCGCCACCCTTCTCATTCCTTGGTATACCCTCATACCCAGGGACCCAGCAAAGTTTTACCTTAATCTGTGTACCAAGAACCCTAAGCTCTTCACGACAGCACTTCACAAGCTTCGATTTCATCACATATGTATAAGAGTAGCTCGTGCAAGGTGATCGCTAATTTGGTTTTCGTAAGATTCTACAATTCGCCACGTATTACTTTAATTTTTAAAATCACATCCAAAACGTGTCAGAAGTCTCAACACCAATTATGCAATTCGTAATTACGGTCCGGATAGAGCTTAACTTGAAACACATACACGTTTGTCCTTTAAGAATATGTACATATGTGAAAAAGTGAGATTCTTCTTCTTTGTCCTAGCCATTTCCCTGTCCGGAGTTGGCTCTCTTCGTACGCAAGCGCCAGGATTTTCTATCCTGTGTTGTCTGATTGTCGACGTTTCTTTGTTGCATGTCATTTTCGATGGTTTTGCTCCATGTTTTTGGTGGGCGGCCTAGTCCTCTCTTGATTGTTGGCATTTGTAGGGTTGTCTTTACAGTATGGTCTTCAGGTCGCCGCATTATATGCCCATACCATCTTCGACGGTTTTCTTGAAGTTTTTCAGCCATCGGTGCAATCCCACAGCTTCCTCGTACAAATTTATTTTGCAATTTGTCGAGTCTATTGACTCCGGATGACCACCTTAACATCCGCATTTCAGCTACATGTAGCCTATGCTCTTCGTTCTTATAAGCTGACCAGCACTCTGAGGAGTACATAAGTGCTGGTATGACTACAGATTTGTACATTTTCCCCTTAAGCGGAAGTGATATTTTTTTGTCACATAAAACGCCGGACACAGAGCGCCAGCTTTGCCATCCGCACTGAAGCCTGCTGTTAATGTAGAACCCGAGGTATTCAAAAGAGTCAGTTTCCTTTAACGGGTCATTTCCGATTTTAGTTTCGACTTGGGTTGCACCCGTTGAGACGTTGATCTTCATGAGATCGGTCTTGGATCTACTTATACGCAGGCCATTAGATTCGAGCGCCTTTTTCCAGAGATTAAGTTTTTCCTGCAATTCCTTCGGGTCGGTAGATAGGAGGGCTACATCGTCGGCATAAAGAAGTGTCCAAGGAATGTCGTTTTGTATATTGCGGGTAAGGAAATCCATTACCAAGTTAAAAAGCAGGGGGCTCAAAGTGGACCCTTTATGAACTGCAACTTTCACCTCAAACCTGTTTCTTATACCACAAATGCTTTTTACCTGCGTAGTAACTTCGTGGTAAGTATCTTTGATAAGATTTATAAGGTTCTCTGGAACTTTTTTGGACCGAAGAGCATGCCATATTAGTTCCCGGGGCACGCGGTCGAACGCTTTCTCCAGGTCGATGAATACGCATTAAAGGTAGATCCCTTTAAATCGTTCTGATATAAAAGACGCACAGCTAGAAAGGTCAAACCATGTGCCTTTTACGGACTATTTGCGATAGTATTTTTCTTGTTTTTTGAGAAACGTTTCTGTAATTTTTTGTATTGAAAAAATTAAATATGTAAGTAAACACTGAAAGCACACGCATGCAAGAACACTTACTTATTTTTAGTACGTTTGAACAACGATTAAGTACAATGGGCTACAAAATGATATGATTTAATCATCCCCTTTCCATCATTGATTAAACGTCCACTTACCATTTTCTATCCTGGATCAAATGTCTTTATTTAACCCGATATTTTATCCATAAATTTTCATCACCAATTATTCAAATTTATGTCACAGTACTAGCCCTCCTCCGAGTATCTCTCTTAATCCATACCGAAAATAATCCATTTAAATTGACAATAATTTCATCACAAATTCAACACGACCAGACACTTCAAGCAAACAACTTGCTGAAGACAGGAAGATGGATTAATTCCTTTGAATTCCGTGTGACAATTTAATGGGAAAATCCAATAACCGGAGTCCTTTACCGAAAGTAGATCATTGGACTAGTATTTGACCGTAACATTAATCACTGAATAGCATATCCTAATCTATCTTGAAAATAAATAACAAAATCGTTGCTACAGCAGCCACAAATGGAATGGAATTTTCCAAGTTGTAATAATAATTCATTTCCAATTCGGAACTATATAAACAAAATGTCTCCTGTCAAAAAGAAAATGTCATAGCATATATCAAATGTGTTTCAATTAGATGGATAATGTCGTCGATTTTTCATGTTTTACGATATTAAGGATTCTTAAAGGAGTGTAGTTGGAGTTCTCTTTGGAAATAACTTTATGATAAAGAACGTATGTGCAAATGTATATTATGATACTCTACTCTGTAAAGGCGTGGCACTATGAAATTCTCGAAAGTGCTCATTGTTCACTTTATTCTAACGATATTATTAACGTCGGGAATTGTTTATAAAAATATGAAATTGTCACACTTTTCTCTTGATGCTGATAAGGACATCTCATACCGACGAGATGCGAAGAGATCACGTGCTTAGACGATCAGATCCTATCACGAACTGTAAAGTGACATTGAAATAGTGGAAAAAGATTTTTTTTTTGTCGGGGCTGGCGCTCCCTACTTAAGCACTCAGACTTAAATACTGGTCCATTGGACTAACAGGAAGAGAACCACATTTCAATCTATAGTTTTTTCGTCTTTCGCAGAAAGTCGAGAAGGAATTTCAGTAATAAGGAGCTTACATCATGGGCAAGACGTTAGGGGCCATTCGTTTATCCCGTTGTGTCCTGTGACCCAGACGAGATTCAATGAGTTCAGCCTTCAATGAGGTTTTGCATTCGCGAACTATTTTGGAGAAGGTTAAACGATTGAGAAGTTCATTAAGCGCAGCCTGGCTATCGCTATCGCTACATATTCAGATAAATATTTCGCCCCTTCCACCTGTTCCTCAGAATATATTCCGCAGCCATTAGGATGGCATACACCTCTGTCTGAACGACAGATGAATTCCTTCCCAATTAATAATGAAGCCTAATGTTGTCGCATTCCACGAAATCACCAGCGCCGGACACCTGTCCAGTTTTGAAGCCGTCCGTAAATATGCGACTACATTCCTTTCCTGGTTCAGTCTCTGACCAAAGCCAGTCCTGAACATGAGGAAAGTCGACTTCAAATTTGCAGTCGTAATTCTGGTGTCATTGCATTAGATGGCATATCGATTAGACGGGGTCATAGGACAGCCGTTGCGCAAGGTCATCAAAACGCCAGTGCGAGTTGTGCCAGAGACTATTTCTTTTTAAACGGAAAATGGCTCTGAGTGTACACCCCACGATATAAATATCAAGGGTCTAGAGCAGAGGCAGGCGAACTGAGCACCCAAGTCCCCAGTGGCATATTTACGTGAAAGCTTATTCCACAACACGACCGACGCATATCATTGCCGTGTAGATCCAGAGGACTTTTTTTGGCGTTAAGCCCCATGCCTTGCCAAAGGCACCCTTGCCCTGAAAGAAGACTGACAGCGCTTTACAGGTCTTTAGTTCGACATGTTTCGTTCAAAGAAGTTTACTATCCAGGATTACTCCTAAATACTTAGCTTCCTTGGAGAGTTGAATGGTGATGCCTTTTAGCACAGGCTGAATCAAACCAGTCAATTTTCTCCTTCTCGTAAAGAGAACCACCTCGGTTTTGAAAGAATCAACTGATAGCCCATTCCTGTTGCACCAGTCGTCGATCACGTCCAGGGCCATCCGTGCCTCTAACGTAGACGTTAGAGCTATTGAGTGTGTTCAACAGAGAGTCAACCAGCATGCACAATAGCAGTGGATATAGGACACAACCTTGACGGCAGCCCCTATTTACACCCGTCATTACACGCTGGCCACAGACCGCATCTGCAACCAATGTTCTGTTTACCAGCATTGCTTTGATCCACAACACCAGTGATTCGTCTACTCCTTGGTTTCTAGCGGAACTGAACATGCCAACAATGTCAATGAAAATACCTATCGCGTACTCTTTCCTATCAAGCGCGCAATCAATTCTGCTAACTAGATTTTGAAGCCAGATTAGGAAAACGATCTTATTAGCAAATGAGTGATCCAGTTCTCTAACACCCATCGCGCAAGAGTGTACGTGTGATAAAAGAAGAAAGGTAAATATGGTGAAGCATTTGCTCTTATCTTTTCATGGAGGGGTCGGAAGGGTTTTTAGTGTAGTGGTGAATTAGTAGTTATTCCAGGGGGATAGGCACATGTTGCCACCGGTGCCGTGAAATAAGGCCAAGTGACATAAGACCAAATCTCAGCGGGCGAAAGCCTGAAAGTCGCCACGCGCGCTAAAAAAAACTATGGATATTTCCTCGACTCATATATCGGACGTGTCGTGTCGACCTGTCATAAGGCCAAATTTCAATATTTGCCTTATGTCACTTGACCTTATGTCACGGCACCGTCACAATCTTTTTAGGCTACATGTAAATATTTAAAAACAGAATCAGAAATTGCACAAAAATATTCGGGTCCAATAAACAAATCAGAGAAGCCTCTCCTGGCGAGCAGATCCGAAGATTCATTGCCTTCAACGCCTATATAGCCCAGTAGCCAATAGGCCGAGTAGTAGGACTTTTTTGGAAGTGGTTTCTAGATTCTGCGATTAGGTACATAAACCCCAGCATGAACGTCCCTGTCGCTCGTGCTGTGTGTCCTTTAGCACCTTCCGCCTGAAACCACATGTTCTACAAACCCAATTCGTTGGAAGCAAGGTGTAATTGACCATGGTTCTTCAGCGGTCACCGCTCACAGTAACAGTGTTGCGGACGCCGTCCTTGAAAAATTATGGACAATCTCCTTTCCTCTGAAAACGCCGCTCTGCACCCAACAGTAACTTTGAGAGAATGTACTGATTCACAAGCTGCTTTTTAGTGGCACAGAAGTGATATAATAATAGCTTATTCACATAACCACATGAGTGTGAGTACACTGACTCGCTCGTTATGATTTTAATGGAAGTTATCTTCATCGGGGCCGAAATTTAGGAGGGCTTGGCTGTATTTTAGACGCGATTGGTGCCACACGACCAGGGAATTGACAATGAAATCGGCGTTTTGCCAAAAACCGAATATTTTCCAAAAACATTGACACAATTAGTGGAAGTTAAAGTTGAAGAGTATACAAATCGATGGTTTGTCTACGTGTATTCTGCATCTACTTACTTCAAATGCAAAAATGAGAGCATGTTCCGATAGGGATACGACTTTTGCGCCTTTTTGTACATACATATCCATACTTGAGTTAATCTACGCAGATATGCAGAATATATTGTAGGTGCTTATAATGTCCGTTAGATTTCAGTTCAACAAAGTGTTCGTTAAAAGCATAACCTTTATTTCTAAAAAAAATAGCAAGTATTAACAGCAATTACATGCACCAAATACATCAAGAAACGAATAAAATTCTGGTTTCCCCAAGCAATACTCCAAAAGGGGTGCTGCCTTGTTGTCCAATAGTTCTGATAGAGTCGGAGTGCTGGGTCTAAGACCAGTAATAATGCCAAAATTTTGCAATTTGTTGTTGGTAAGTCTTATTAATGCCTTCGTTCTTTTAAAAAAATTCAATTTTTTTCAAATACAGCAGTACCATTTGAAGACCCTTCAACAGAAAAATATTTCGTTCAGATGTTGACATACATATTCACCAGAGTATTGGTTTACGTTGGATTGCACAGTGTCCCACCAACAGTGGTCTACCAATTATTTTAACCAAACTGCACCAACTGCAAGATATGAATATATTTGTGGGAAACCAATCAGTACTTGTTTGTACTAACACGATGCAGGAAGTACAATCCCTAAACGTTAGAATCATGGTTCTTGGAGCATCTGTTGTTCTTGAACTGCTGCAAGCTGTTGAGAAGCCGGAAATGCATTCTATTTATTTCGATATATTTCACATTCTCAATACCATGTGATGTGTTTTCTGAACCATACTATTCAGAAGAATCAAACGGTGGTGAAAATGTTTTCGCATCAACAAGTACACAACCGGAAACGAAACCAAAAGCCCACCAGCCAAAAGGGTGGAACCGGAACCAGGTACACAAAATTTACCGTACTATTTCTTTGCAGGGCCTATTACGTGTTTTTTCATTGTGCACGAATATGTATCCAAGTCATGTCCATCTCACTGTGTGGCTTAGGCAATCACGTATGATAGATAAATTGTCAGCTTGGATGGACTTTTTCAGGCGGTCTATTTACTATATCAATCATAAACTAAAGTTTTATTCATATTTAGGCTTGTTAATCAAATTCAGCACGTAGAAGCTGAGCTGATTTGCAGGGTACTACTAGATCTTATATTTAGTCTTAAAAAAATTGGTTTGATGAATAAAGTTTAAGTGCTGTATCAAAATATTGTGCGAGGAACAAAAAGGTTTACAAAAATTCAATAAATGAGTGTATGTATAAGAAGCTTTTCATCCTCTGTATGTATAACTGGCACGCAGCTTTCAGATGTCAAGACCAGTCACCCTGGTTTAGTCTTTAAAGTTGAGTTGCGCTCTTTCTTGTTGTCGCCACCGATTCGAAAATATTCTTGGTTGGAGCGTGTTTCTTAATGCCCTCGATGGCGCCGAGCCAATATAGTGGCCTGTTGCACTACATCCACATCTTGGTTTAGGTCGTAGAGCACGCAGTTGTATATTCTCTTCCATTCGCTCTTCTCGCAAACGGAACCAAAGAGGCGACAAAGATTATTTTGCTAGAAAGTACATTTGGAATAATTCAGAAGGGCTCGTTCGTTCCCGGTTCAGAGCGAGAACCAGCCGGAAGGCAGGAGAACCACCATCGAGGCCTTACATTTAGAACGGCAACACAGGTGGAACACTAAACATAAAGGGAGATGGACACATACGCTGATCCCCAATATAGAGGAGTGGACCAGGAGGAAACATGGAGAACTAAATTTCTACCTGACACAGTTCTTATCCGGGCACGGATGCTTCCGAGAGTACCTCCATAAATACAAGCATGTGGACAACCCGTACCGCCCGCTCTGTGAAGGCAAAGTCTAGAAAGCGGGTCATGCCCTAATAGAATGCCGAAAGTACGCGAAGGCCAGGAACCCACCAGAAATAAAAATTGGCGGCCAAATTACACCGAGAGCACTCATAGTGCTCATGCTAACGCGCCTAGAAGAACGAACGCAAGAAATTCTTATATGACAACCCACAACGATGCGATGAAAAGCTAAGCCTGAAAAAACAGCACGTGGAAAGAGAGCCCAACCGGGATAATAAGTTCCCCCCTGTGAAGAAATTCTTAAACGGTGGTACTCGTTCTAAACTGCACATTGCATTACGTACTCTCCAGCATTGCTCTACAAAACAGGATTAATTTTAGAAGGATAGAGAATTCAGCCATGACCTTGTAGAGCTCCAGATGATGCGGCTTAAGAGTCGAATAAAAATATGGTGTGTCTCGACTCGGTTCGCTTTAGTGTGAAAATTTGGTCCATCGTCGATCTGCCGGGAGCGGAAGCAACATTCTTGTTTCCCGATGAGTGTGTTATAGAAAAATCTTAGAAGTTAACATAGTACGTTGGATACGATCTTATATGCAGAATTATGCAGGGAAACGGCTTGATAGTTAACAATAGACACCAAAGAATAAATATTTTTAAAGGTTCAGTATTTAGCTTGCTTATTTTTTATGTAACTCCAGTGCGACATAACCTACAGACATTTTACTGAGGTCATTGAAGAAAAGAGCCCCTAAATGAAGTAGTTTTCCTTGGAATAGAGTCGAACTGGTACATAGGAGGTGAAAGATGGTTTCTTACTCCTCTTCGTTACTGCAGAAGGCATTTGAAAAGAGTCCCAACCCTTGGGCATGTTGGTTTATCGCAGAGTGCCCCATGAAGACACCGACTACGTTATTGACCATATCCAAACCGGCACTACGTTTCTGAAACCGATTTGCCTAGATATATGACAGATCGAGCCATTTTCCCATTTCTGGTTGGTCCTGATGAAAGCATCCAGTAGAAGTTTCATTCAGTGAGAGATATACCCAGGGTTTGATATTTAGACAGAATTTCAAGAGTCGTGCCGTAACTGGAGAGTTTGTCAGGTTTGCGGTTTCTCGGAATGTCTCTATCACAAGGCATACAGAACATGAACTGCTTTGCCATCTACGAGACAGTTTAAAGCAGCCTTTGAAGTAAATGAACATGATTCAATCAGCTTGGCTATCAGGGCAAAAACTAATATCTGTTTTGCACTTTTGCTAGTTGAGTGAGATGTGCGGCTCTCCCGCTCCATAAAACAATCTCAACTGTTGGTCAACCAAGAGTGAGAAGGACTATGAACCTTTTGGTCCTATACTTGGCTTTTTCCTCCTCAATGACCTCCCAGCTCTTCATGTCAGTCAAAAACACAAAGCCTTACCTTGAATACCCTGAGTATCTCTTCTGGAGGTACCGCTCGTAATTCAGCTCCATCCCAGGAATTAAAAACTGCGAGCGGTGGCTTTCGCTTACTCTAGTGATAACTGATCTTCGCAGTCTATCAGAGTAATTCCACGATACCATTTTACTCCTCCGAATGTGGGTGCAGTATTCCGTAAAATATGGTCAAAGATTGCTCCGGCCTTTACAATCAATTGACCATGTTCTTAGGAATACTGGACACTTACTTTCCCGAAATTCATAACAGCAAGCTGTACTAAACTGCAGATCATCTCGCGGAAAAGCTTCTTCACATTAGCCTTCGACCTCTTAGTAGGATTCTTTTCGGCCTCAGAGGATCTAAGTCCCTTTACCTCCGGACTGGTTTTGTTGTTTCTGTTCTTCTTTTTTGTGTTTCATCTTTTTCGTAGTTGTTTTTCACTGTGTTCCCATGAAATAACGGTACACCCTGGTAGAGCCGCCATTTTTCCTCTACAGATATCATAAGCGCATTTGATTACTTAATTAAGCTCCGGCAGCCCGATAAGGTGGTTAATCACGCCAGAGAAAACGTGTTCTTTATTAATAAGTAAAACAAAAATCTTTTGCTGTAAAGAGTTTAAAAAAATATTCGATAGCTGAATAATTAAGACTCTTGTGATGACATGTTTATATACGAGACTTTTTATAGAAGAGCATAATTTACAGGAACTGAAACGTAGAATAACACCCTTTTTATATAAATTATCTCCAGCTAAGCTTTACTCAAATTAAGAGTCCTTCTCTGGTGACCACAGATATAACACCCAATTCATTGTTGCGAATAAAAATAAACTTCAAGTTTTATTACCGCCTGTCTCATAAAGAATAGCAGGAATTCCCAAAAAGTTTTACTGCCTTTATGTAAAATTTTATGTTAATATCATAACACTGTATCTCACGCACGTGTCCACCTCAATTTGACAAAATAAAATAATCCAAAAGATTTATCAAAGCAATTTGAAAACACAAATAGTTTATCTCACAAAATATCCTCAAAAATATCAAAACAAGAATGCCATAAATTTATTTTTTCACAATGAAAATAACACAAATTTACTTACAAAACATTTAAGCCATAGATCACATATACGCAAATTGCCACAGTTTTATTGCCACAACCTTGAAAGTTATGAGCAAGAGATCTTCTGTTTAAGGGCATTAATCCAATGTGCCCTAAAAAAACACACACCCACACACAAACATACAATAAATGTATGGCAATTGCAATTCGCTTGGGTCTATCACAGGGCCAGATAGAATTGAACCCCACAAACCCTGGGCAGCACAATAATTTTTCTTTGTATAGCCTTGATAATGTTATTCGAAGAGATATGGTCTCGTGTGACCAACCGATGTCCCTTTTTTTGCGTTTCCCATTATATAGATTAAGTTCGTTGTGAGGGAAAACCAGATTAGAAGAAGATACACAGTGGTAAAATAAATGACTTGGAATTCGAACTATTCTCCGTTAGCACACGAACATCGAAACGTCATTTCATTAACAATGAAATGAATGGAGAAAATCTTCGGCATTTCCTCAACCTCCAGCGAGAACCCCCGTTTCCTAACCTCATTTATATTCGCTGCGATTATCATTTGCATTTCTAATTTCGCCGAGCTTAAGTACGAAAGTTGAAAGTAATGAACTCGAAACCAGGATGTTGTCGGTGTTTGAGAGACATAATCAAGCGGAAGTAACACATTGCAAACGGCAATGGTACATTCACCGCAAAGAGCTATTCGCACTACGAAGTGGTAAAGGCAGACCGTAGTAGGATGGAATTAATAAACCTGCCAAAGGATACTACGGCCACCTGCCACCACAAGCACCCCATCTTTAAGCAATAGCTCACCAGCTCAGCGCCTCCATCTGTGGCAATCTTCATTGCAATCTTCTTATTTAAATCCATTAACAGAGCTCACGAAAACAATTCCGTTAGTGTGGTGCTTCAATGAAAGAATGTTTGGCTACATATTTGGTTAAATAGATAATACCTTTAGACACACCCTGTCATCGTTTAGTTTGGTTAGCGAGGGTAGATAGATAGAGACGGTAATGTTCGTTGGGTGGGTATGAGTGAGTGGTGGGTTGTGCTTGCGGGTTGACAGAAACTTTTGTGCAATTTCGTAAATTTTGTTCCCCAACTGCGAAATCTTTGATGCTGACTTCAATGTTGTATTCGTACTCGTAGCATGTGATGAGATGGGGTTTCATGGAACACACCCTTCTTGTGTAATTTGTTATGCTCGTATCTTTAGCTACAGTGTTGTTTTCGTTTTTGGAGGGCGGCAAAAGGAGGTTGGAAGATTTGTAATTGAGAGACCTGCAGATTGAGGCAAATGGAAGGATAACTATTGCACGTGATAGAAGGGCTCTTCCAGTTGATTTTTGTTATTTGCTTCTACGAGTGCTAGAGTTCATTCCTATCTTTACTTTCCGATGGAATGGAATTACTTTTAGCATTTGTTTATGGAGTTGCTTCGGTTGTTTGCTTGGGCTCTGTGGTAGATACATTGAATGCAAATGGATTCATTAGGGAATTGATGGAATTTATTTGGAACATTCGCTTCAAAATGCCAAAGCAACATAGAATATATTAATTCTTAGCAAAGTCAACAGAATCGTGGTTGGTGCTATCAAGAAATCTGTATTTTAGATCAGAGCACACATAAATACTGGAACTAGAAGGGTGAACGCCTTCGATCGTTATTAGAGTCTAAGAAAAATAAAGAAAATGGTTACCTGGCAAAATGCGGATATATTTCAAATATCTTTTTGTGTATTCATTTTTGTCCGAAGATTTTTTTTACTTGTGGGTTTTTGCGGGAAATGTGGCTACAAAGTGTTTCACTTAGAACTAATCAGAGATTATGAGGAGAAGATATTGGAATTCGGTACCTACAAATGTTTGGGATATGACTGTGTTAATTATATCTGCTTTAAATGTACTTCAAGAACTGTATATGTATCTATTCTGTACAATTCTAACATTAAAAAATATTATGCTGTAAAGGAAGCCGTAAGATAGTTCAATAAATCACATTTAAGGGAGGGTCAAACACTAAATGTCCAATTCTACTAACATTACTAGAATTTTTTTTTTGCATGGTGACTATTTGTGTAAAGGTGGACTACATATGTTCACTTCGAAATCGGTTAGTATACTCATAATAAAAGGAGCTGTATATTTGTATGTATGTACACGCATAAATCTTTCAGAGATCGTACCATAGACTCTTGAATAAGGAATATATTTTCCGAAATCATGGCTGTATGAAAAATCCTGTTTTAGAGTAAAGAAAATTAATATGGAGTAACTCACAGAAAATTACTAACGTTAAGGAATGGTTGATTATATGATGGTCCAGGATCAGGTGAAGAGGTGTAAGCTCTACCAAGAACTGGATTCTGCGTTATTGTGACTTCGGAAATGTCCTTCCTCGCTTCGTCGTCATTGATTTCCTATTCCTTGAAGATTGTAGTATCGAAACCATAGCTGACAAACCCATTCTTAAAGATTCATTATTAATCAGAGGCGCATCCTTAATGACATTTTTGAAACTCTTTTATTAAGGAAATATTACTGTTATTTGTCCATACATCGTATATTACCACGCCCACTCCTTGGAGGCATTTTCTTCATTCAACGACACTATGTTGTTTTGAAGCTGTTAACAGTCACCACGGAATTTTACTTATATATATACATATATCTTTTATTGAACAAATTATAACTAGAATTACAAATTTATAATATTTGACATTGGCTATAAGCCGTCAGCCAGAAAGAGAGAAATAATTATTAATGTTACAATAATGGACTAAAAGAAAATTAGATCATAGCTCATTTCGAAATTATATATTTATAGGGTTTACATATTAAATTCATCTGTTAACTAAGTTAAAAGGCCTCATTAAAAATTTGTGAGCGGTATTTCAAGGCGAAATTCATGAAACAGTACAACTTATTCCAATCTTTTCCATTTAGTATCTCCACGACCTCGTTAGGAGTTAAAGTTATGAAGTGCCGAACATCTTCTGTCACTCGAAAGTTGCATAAAGTACACTCGGGAGAGCGATTGGTTCTATATGGTTGGTAGTTTAAGTGCACAAGCTCCCCTCTCACCTTAAATATTGTGGATATTGTGTCTAGACAGTGGCGATTGTGGAAATAGTTCTTATCCTTAGGCTCATGCTGAAGCAATCGATACGAACTTCTTGTAGCACACTAACTTGCTAACTTTAATTTTGACCAGAAGTGCTTGGAAAGCATCTTTCCATAATGATGTACTGCCCTCCAATATAGGAACATTGTGTAAACTTCCCAGCCTGTCCCATTTCCACAAAAACTGTAGTTTTCGCTGTATTTAATGCTGAACAACAATGTTAGGAAGCCGTTGATCAGGCAGAGCTATTACCTTCATTATATAATTAAAATGCAGGCAAAGTGTAAATGAATGTAAAGGTGGTAGTCCAGTTTCAAGATGTATCATGTAGGTGGGAGTGCATTCTGATAATTTGAAGATTTTTTTTTTATGAAATATCTTAGTAACTTTTCCACTTCTTCATATTGACAAATTCCCCACACCTGCACGGCAAAGCACATGATGGATCTCATTACTGCATCGAAAACTTTATACTTTGCACTTGGAGTGATATTTTTCTTGCCCAGGACCCCCCTCCAATTACAATTGAGGGCTGTTTTTGCTTCCCTTAGTTTCATTTGAATGTACTTCTTAAACGATAAATTCGGTGTGATTAGGACCCCGAGGAACTTATATTCCTTGACCTTCTCCAGTTCAACACTTCCCCAGATCCAATTTTCCTCTCTACCAAATCTTCCTGAGTCGTTCCGGGAAACCATTATTTTCGATTTTTCTGTATTCACCTCAAGATTCCACAGACGGCAGTACTGAAACAACTTGATTATCATGATTTGCATCATGTTTGGGGTGTCTGCCAAAATGACTACATCTTCAGCATACAATAGAAGTTTGATGGAGATTCTATTAAATAAGATCCGGTCAGAAAAGTCGTAAGGTCGTAAGGCCAAAAAGATTGAGAAAAGGAGTGGACTGAGTAGACATCTCTGTTTAACGCCCGTTTATGATTAAACCACTTTTTCAATTCAATCCCATTCCATATTGCACATTAGTTCTCGTTATAAAGGCTTTTTGTTACCCTCAACAATTTAGTGGATAATCCCAGGTTGCTCAGTTTGTGAAGAGGGCATTTCTATCCAGGGAATCGAACGCAGCTCTTAAATCGACGAAGAATGCGTAGAACTGGAACTCGCTTATCAAATGGTTTTGCAGTGTCCAATCTGTCAGATGATCTAGGAAGGCACCCGAAAAGATTTTCATTACAGAATTCAAAAGCAATATACCACGGTATATTTTTTAAACGAAGGTAAAATTATGTTCTTACAGAAACTTGCCGGCACTTCGTCCGTGTTCAATATAAAATTATATACCTGCACAAGTTTTTCCAGAAACAACTCATCCGTTGCATATTTAAAAAATTCGTAAGTGATACGATCCTCTCCTGGCGCCTTGTTTAGACTGCATCGATGTATCAGCGAGGTGACTTCTTGGACTGTGATTATACGGTCTAGAGCATCATTTTTAAGATGAGGAAATGCATACTGATTTGCACTTGAGTTGACTACAGGATTTAGCACTTTCTTAAAATGATCAATTAAGAGATGAGCTTCTCCTTGCACCCCTCGTGCGAAAACAGCGCCCGGTTGAGCGATCGGTCCAGGTTCCAAAAGGAACGACTATCTCTAATTGCACTAAGCGATTGCATTAGACTATGAGAACACCTTTTTTGTTTAACCTTGTATACATATTTATATGCCATGTTTGCAGCTTGCTAGATGCTTTTTGCAAAGTTTGAACCTGTATACCTTACTAACCTCAGGTAGGCGCACAATTTTTTTCTGGCCCTCTCACATTCGTAGTCAAACCATGGTTCTTTCCTGCTTAGTCTTCGTGTTGATTGGAATGGCTTTGCAGCAGCTTTGATGCACGACATAAGAATATCGGTGGGACAGCTGGAACTAAGATCCCCGCCATCTACTGAACTGAGCTTGCGGTTAAGGTTTACCTTATATCTCTGATATTATGTATGACCACTTTAACCACACCGTAGGCAATGTTTGGAGAAGTCACTTGAGCTCTTGCAAGATTTGGCTACATGGCCGAATTCCAAACATTTGGGTTTAGTTGGGTTAGCTTATCGCGCATTCGGAACACAACCCATCCTATGCGTACTTTGCCTATTTTGATGAGCTGCTTGGCTGTTTCTGTTGGTAAGCTCACGGTTGCTGCCTGGGTACCACTGTAGGCTTTTCTAAGTGACTTGATTGGTAGTGTCATTATGACACTGGTATTCCCCTAGTTCTCTACTAACGCATTAAACACGTCTTCCTTCGTGGTGACCTCATCAAGATCTTTGACCTCAATCAGTGTCTCGTGTGTTAGGATTTTCATTTCCGCTTGTTCTGCCAGGATAATTCTTTTTCCTCGAATTTCGTGGCTTGTGAGTTTGTAGTTGTATTCAGCTTCAGCTTCAGCTTCACCGTTTTCTTGAAGCGGTTAACATTTTCGCCAAGTTCCTTGAGTTCCGGATTGCATTTGACCTTTCGCAGCATATGTATCTGCGTACGTCAGGTTGCCCATTGTTCTTTTTTCTCTGATCTCTTGGCCTTTGTTTAATCCAGCCAGGCTCAAATTTGTTGCCTTAGTTTCCCTCCGGAATCGGCCAACCCTGTATCAGCAGAGTCTTGTCACGGGTCGGGAATGCTTTAAATAAATATGCAAGTAAAGTGAAAGATATACAATTACATTTACATATGTACATATTTACCAAACAAATACATTGAGGCCTAAGTTTAATCTAAAACTCCTCAATCGATAACGTTTACCTGAATGGCAGGTAAATATTCTTGTCAATTATCATTTCCCCCAAATAACCCCTGGTAATAAAAAAATTAATTAACGAATGTCCCCCAAAATCGAAACCCCGGCAATAATGTATTGTAATGATAAATATCATCATGTTCGTTTTTACCTTCAACAGAAAATCCGGAAAAAAGAGAATGAAAAAGTTTCATGTCCAATTTGTAAAGGTAGTAATTAAATCACCTTTTAGTCCTGCCACATCCTGTCACTTTTTGCACCATCTAGCTCTCTAATAAATCCCAATGAATTCGCAAGTCCGACATACACATAATCCCATAAGTTTATACCACAGCAGGAATACCACCCAACTTCACGTACTGTCTGAAAGGATGAAATATTAGTTTTTCGTTCATTTGCCATACATATGTATGTATGTATGTACGTATGTATTTATATCCTCCCATAAAGGCCACCACCAACATTATCGGAACTAGGCACAAAGAAAAAATCAATTTCGAATAAATCACGTTTGCAGTGGTTTTCTTTTACAGAAGTAGAAAATTTTCATTACGTTTTCTGATTTTTTTTTTCTGTTTTCACTTTTCAGGTACAGAGCAATCATGGACAACCTCCAATGAACTGTCGACCATCGTCGAAGGACAAAATACTCAACCCTATTTCGAGAATACTACACAGCGGTCGATTATAGCAGCAGTTGGAAGAACGGCAAAATTACACTGTAAAGTTAGGAATTTGGGTGATCGTGCGGTAAGTAAATATTGATTACACCACATGACGTCTTTATGAGTTAATTGCTTCCAGCTTACAAGCTAAGAAAACAATAGTTTTCGAAAGTTCTCTTGATAGTTTTAACACTCTTCCAGTTTGCATTACCCCCTCCATACCCACCATTCGCTCTTATAAATCTATTTATGTCTAAAGCTGCAAAATATTGTGTTCTTTCCATTAGTAAGCTGTCAAACCGAGCACAGAAGATTATCAGTAAGAAGCAGAAACAATAGCACATGAATATCCGCAGATGCGACAACTGGGTACGGAACGAAGAGTATTTCAATAACTACAACTCAGATTGTAGCAGTCTCTGCAGTAGAAAGATAGATAGATAGATTATGGGTGTAAGCGCACTGCGACCTTATAGATCTATTGTGCTCCCCTACTTTAGCTCCCCTCGATGAGATACTCGACTTAAAGCACCTCCTCCAGTCCAATTTCCTTGATGAACCGGAGTATCTTGAGTGGATCTAGCGATGGTAGATCTCCTTCGGATAGTTGATAGGCATCCAGGTGTTTCCCTCTTTCGTGGATCAATGCTCCACATTCTTTAAGAAGGTGCCCTGCGGTTTCTTCAACATCTCCGCAGAATCTACATTCTCCGCGTTGCTCTATGCCTAGTTTCCTGAGGTGTTCGTTAAGTCTACAGTGACCCGTTAGGAAACCTGTGAGGCTGCGCAATCGATTCCTATTGATGTTCATGCAGACCCTACTTCTTTTCCGGTTATAACCCCCGAGAAGTTCTTTGGCCTGACTCAGTTTTGGTGTTTCTTCCCAAAGCTTGATTCTTTTGCAATCCTCTTCCTTCTTTAGCTCCCTCCGTATTGTGTGCGGTCCAAACCCGCAGAATGGCTCCGGACCGGTAAAGGTAGTCTCCGAGCCTTTTCTAGTTCATCAGCTGCTTCATTTCCATCTACTCCCACGTGACCTGGTACCCAGTAGAGAGTGACTCTGTTAATTTCACTCAGTCGGTTTAGCTTGTTTAGGCACTCCCACACCAGTGTAGATGTGATTTCATGAGAGCTTAACGCCTTGATGGTGGCCTGACTATCCGACAGTATCGCGATGTCTTGCCCCCGATACTTCTTATCGAGATTGAATTGGGCGCATCTTTCAATGGGGTAGACCTATGCTTGGAAGATACTGGGGCATGTTCCCATGGCTTCCGAGCACTTGGGTCTGGGGCCATGTACACCTGCCCCAGTACCTGTGGATGTTTTGGATCCATCTGTGTACCACTTTATGGTGTTACACAGTCTCTGCAGTAGAAAGGTCTGAACTTGAAGCCTAGTACAATATGAAGAGAAAGAAACTACAGCATAGTGTAAAATGTGACAAGCGAGACCGCATTCAAGTTTAAAGGTTGAACAGAATGAAACGAAACCCCTGGTTTGCGATGAGTGCCGGCATGCAACATGAGACATACAAAGCCACCCATGAGCTCTACGAGTAGAAGGGGGAAAATTAACTCCAGCTTCTGAGGAGGAAAAAGACGAAACATGAGAAGCTCCCAGTCGAGGAAATGGAGAGACACTACTGCAGGAATGAGGTTCGGAAGTTTTACAGAAAGGTAGAGAGATCAAGTCAAGGCTGCAATGCCTGAACTGAAGCCGGCAAGGACGATCAAGGGAACATAGTAGTAGAAACGCAGTTGATGCTAATGATATGAAAGAACCATTTTTGCAGACTGTTTAACGGTGACGATGAACCAAATGTCGCTGTCAGGCAGAAGTATCATTCCACCTGAATGGCGTAGATCAACAATTCCATCCACCCGACCTAGATGAAGTTAAGATAGCGATATCTAAGCTGAAATCCAATAAAGCTGTTGGAGCTGATGGCCTGACTGCCGAGCTATTCAAAGCAGCCGGGGATGACTTGGTAAGGAGCATGCACCAACTCGTCTGTAAAATATGGTCGTATGAAAGTACGCCCAACGAATGAAACCTTAGCATTGCTTGACCGATCCTCGAAAAAGGAGACGTTCTGAACTGCGCCAATAAGGACTTCTGGGACTTATGCCTAGACTGCGTTATTAATTCAGGCAATAACACCAGCGCTAAGATCAAACGAATTATGACTCTTGCCAACCGCTGTTTCTTTAGGCTAAGAAATTAAAGCCCTCCCAGTTCACCCCGACTGAGCAACAGCGACAGACTCAGATGCACATTCTATTCGGCTCATTGAGCTTCACAAGCCGAAGATGCAGCAAATCGGTGCGGCCGACGGTAAGACCATTCATGCTATTACCAAGGAGCTCATAGGAGGACTCAGCTCAAGTAACATCCCGTTAAAAGCTTAGAAGGTTCCTTACTACATAATATTAAATAAGAAGATGAGAGAAGCACTATGCGACACTTCTATATAATACGAAGACGACTGTGCGATGGTCTATAACTTGAAACTCTACCAATACAGAGATTACCACTGCGATTAAATTCCTTTAAAAGAAGAAAGCCTTAGGGCATTGATGGAGTGCCTGCTGAATTTTTCCAAGGAAGTCGGTAAAGATATGAGTACTCTCATTGCAAGCATATGGGAAATGAGTATTCTCTAGAGGAGTGAAATAAAGTTCAAGTCTGCGGGAACTGACGTGGTATGTGTGATCCTGGTAGCCAAAATATTAGCAAACATAACCCTGGCAAAGATCAAGGAATACTCATCTGTAGTCAACTCTTGATGTCGAACTAGCAGGTATGCTAGCAGGATCATGGACTTTAAGAAAGCTTTAACAGTGTCCACCGAGAATACGTTTGCTTAGCTTTGCAAAGGAAGTATCCCAGAAAACTGTAGGCCCCTTCCATTTGTGTGAAAGAATATAACACGCACAGCACGAATGGTCAGAAAAAGAGCGAATTTGAACGGACAATGACGTCGTACGTTAAACACCTGAATTACGCTAACGATGCATGTTTTCTTTTCATAGAGTTATGGACCTACATACATGAAATGGTCTATAATCTGAAAGGTAAGGTAAACTGAGTAGGGCTGAAGAGGAAAGTGACTAAAAGAAACCCTCAGGGTTTCAAACTTGCTCCATCAAATTAACTTTGCTGGCCAGGATATCGAGAAAGGGGGTAGCTTTCTTTGTCTACGAAGCATCGTGTCGTCTGGCGGGGGCTGAACTGAACTGAACTAGATGTTGGCAGTAGGATCAAGAAAGCAAAGGCTGGGATGGGTATGCATCCATAGTCTAGAAAATTGCTACATTCAGCACTAAGACCAAGCTGTTACTGTTTCGCTCCAATGTTGGGTCAGTACTTCTATATGGGTGTAGTGACTGCTATAGTCAATTGTAAGCTGCAGATCTTCCTGAATAGATGTCTTCGTATCATATTTTGGGCTTTTCTAGACAAATCGTATCTCAAATGAAGAGCACCATATCAGAACAGTTCTGGAGCCAATAGGGATCACCGTTCGTTGAAAGAAATGAGCGTGGACCGGTCATACGAGTACATTACGGCGCGAAGACAGCTCCGCTACTGACCAATAAATGGAATTTGCTTACCCATGGGTGTTGCTTCGTTTTCTCCTGAAACCACAGATTTCGAGTGTATAGTCGTTTATACTCGTATTAGGCAGAACGAGAAAATAACTGTTTTTTTTTTATTTCAGTGGAAATTTTTTGGCAAACAACGAATTAGCTGCCATTAAAATATTAGGCTTGTTTTGTTGTGTTTGTAAGAAACCTAGAAGATTGAAAATGTCCGGACGAAAGTAATTAAATTTTCAACAATTTGTGGAGGCAGGCATGTGGCTTTAAAATATGAAAAAAAATATTTCGTGTCAAAATCATTTCTCACCGGAATTCTTCGAAAGGACAGTAATTACTGAGAATTATTATTTTTTATTACAACACTGTGTTGGGCGAAGGGTCAAGGAAACCCGACTAACACTGAAAATAATTTTTTTTTCTCCAAAAACCTGTAAGCGTTCATCGAAGAATATGAAGGGCATGTAAAAAAGAATCTATTGATTTTAGCTGCCCGTCTGGCGATATCGGTAAACAGTTGAGTCCTTTACCAAAATGGTTTAATCAGCTGCGGGCGATTGCAGGGCTTTTATATAAAATATGTATCTCATGGAGCTCCTTCGAAGTCAGCTTTTTGGATAAACTTTTGCGTTATAATTTTAAGGTGGAAAGTGAGATAGCCAGTGGGCGCCGTTTAATTTTTTTGTTTACGTTCCAACCTCCGAGATCAGAAAACTTCTCAATTTTAAAAAATGCATTTCGGCCTTTTTAGATCCCTTTCGTACACCACGAATGGTCGCAAGAAACTAGCCCTCTGGATCACATAATACATACATATATAGAAAATACGAGTAACTTAATACCTACCTAATACAAGGTGGCGCATAAAGTTTCATTCGATTTCATAAGGCATTTGGCCACCGCCAAGTTTAAGGTACATTCGGGCTCGTCCCACAGTAATTTCCATAACTTTTTTCAAAGATACTGAGGAGTTCCAAAACCCTATCTTCAGATGACCATCATTGCAATGTATGACGGAGCATAGACAAGAGTAAAATGCCCTGCCGAAGTCACTAAAGAGTTCCCAATTAAAGTTGGTGTGCACCAAGGAAGCGACTTGAGTCCTTTGTTATTTATTGTAGTCCTAGATTATCTGCTTAAAGGTAAAGTGACGGACCCCAAAGTGCATCAGTAATTCTTTGCTGACGTTGGAGCCATCATAAGTGAGAATTAAACGTCGCTGCAACGAGCACTTGATGTATGAAGTATGTTTTGGAGGAAAATGGGTATCGAATTAGTTCAAAAAAGACAGAGTACCTGTACTGCCCATTTTCTGATCTACTCCGAAATATTCCAGACATTCATTTGAATGGAAAAGTGATTCGCAAGTGCAAAAAGTTCAATTATTTGGGATCTTTGATCAATAGTGAAGCAACCATTGATGAAGACATCAATCATTGCGTAAGCGTAGGGTGGATGAGTTGGCAGGAATCCTCTGTTATCTTCTGTAACCGAAAAATACCTCCTAGCTGAAAGGAAGGTTTTACACCGCAGTTGTTCTCACATACGGTTTGTAATGCTGAAAAATGTACAAAAGTATGAGGGTAAATTAACGACAGCTGATATGAAGATGCTTCGCATGACAGCGTCTCAAAAAAATTGGAGCACGACCGACTCAGTTGGTATTGTTGGGGGATTCTTCGAACCATGTCAAAAGGGAATGTGTAATCAATTTTCCTATTAAAGCAGAAGAGAGGCAGGCCAAAAAGCTCCTGGATCACACAAATGCAATACCAGCAGCATTTTATAAGTGATCCGAGACCGGGAAGCCTGCAGATACTTTTTGAGATCAAATCGGCAAACCAAACAGGCTGGTCCGCCTATTGTTGCAGTAAATTGGGATGGGAATGATCCCTATAATCCTAATCCATAGCCTCGCCGAATAAAATGAAAAGAAGATAATCCAAGAATAATGTATGAAAGTTTTACGAAAAAGTAAAAAGGGCGTGTCAAGCCAAGACAGCATACACCTACTCATTTCCAAAATTTGGTCAGACGAGTGTATGCCTGATAAATAGAATTTCAGCATCGACGCTCTCTGCTCCATCAAGGTCAAAAAAAGGATTTAAACAAGGAGATGCGCTGTCATGTTGAAAGAATTATGCGAAACTCACAAGCCAACACCGGAGGCACAATCTTTCTAAGGTCTGTGAAGAAGGCAGAACATGGCGAGCTGTCACTGGTGCATTCGCTACATAGTATTGAAATGGAAGCTTCCAAAATAGGTTTGGCTATAAATGACCATGGCTGGATGTTGTGGGAATAGGGCAGGCACTGATGGGTTTTATCTTGGCAAAGCCCAGTGTTGTAACTGTTACCACGCATCAATCGTGCTCATTTTACCTCCAAGTGGTAGCCATCGGGTACTGGATTTTGCTCACGAGGACGCGGCTTGCTAAACTTATAAGCGCGAGTGCTGACCAGAAGACAAAAATAGCAGCACTATAAACACGACAGCGGACGAGTTCCCCAGATGGAACCAACGGTGTCGTGATAAACGTCCGGAGCGGAGATAGTACCTTATTCGGGCTTCTTCAACATATATGAAGCTTAGGCCGATAAGGATTTCCAAGAATTAGTTGAGGTCTTGGAAAAGAGATGGTGGCGGAGGAGCCCTAAAGGGCAACGGCAGCACTCACACCCCCGAAGTGGGTCACCGACATCGGTATAACCGACCCCTCATCCTAGGGGTTTCTAGAATGAAATTTTCTAGAATGGAACTGGTCCTCCAGGTTGGGGGTTGTGCCGTGGGGGTAACTGCCCCACCACGGAAAACAAAATATGTTATGAAGCTCCAACAAGCCTCGGAAACGGACGTATATACAGTTGACGGACCATGCAAACGTAATCAAGACAACGAATTTCGAATCTGTACATGGAACGTTAGGTCCCTTAATAGACTTAGGCAAGAAGTCTTAAGTTTTAAATGCGTAGATGAACGCCTCACGACAATCCGCTTCAAGGCAAAATTCGCTAACATAAACCTAATTTGCGCGCATGCCCCCACAGAGGAGAAGGACGACGACACCAAAGATAGGTTTTACGAGCTCTTGGACAAAAAGTACGAGCAATGCCCTAGCTATGACACTAAAATTGTCCTAGGCGTTTTTAATGCAAAGCTAGTTAGAGAGGGCATCTTTGGTAGCACTTTGCTGCGGGGCGAAATGTTGTCGTAGCTAGTACGCGGTTCCATCATCTCGATATTCACAAGAGAACTTGGAAATCTCCTGATCAATCTACCGTCAACCAGATTGACCACATCGCAATCGACGCAAGACACTCCCCCAGTATTATGGATGTCCGAACGTTCCGGGCAAGCATTGACTCGGACCACTACCTTGCTGTAGCCAAGGTACGGTTGCGGATATCCCGAACACCGCCAAGACAAGAAAACACTGCGAGGAAGTTTGATGTTCGATGTCAGACTGCTACAATCGCAAGAGATCGCCAAATCCTTTTCCTCAATCTCTTAAGAGATCCTATGACGCCAGCATCAAGTATTGAGGACCAGTGGCAACATTGCCAAAAAACCATCTGAGATGCCGCCTCTGGTATACTGGGTTTCAGAGTGCCGGCAAGCACATGCAGCTAAACAAGAAGCATACAATGCGGCGCTGCATAGAAGGACTAGGACTCACTAGAGACTAGTGAGCTCTACGAGCAGAAGAGGAGAGACGAACACCGGCTTCTCAGGAGGAAAAAGAAAAGAAGAGTGATGCTACTGCAGGAATGGGGTTCGGAGGTTTTACCAAAGGGTAAAAAGAACCAGCGAGGGCTACAAAACTAAAGTGACCCTATACAAGACTTTAATCGTCCCACTCCTGCTTTATGGCGCAGAGGCATGAGGTCGCTCTTGGCTGTTTCGAGAGGAAAATTCTTCGGGTGCTTATCGCTCCCGTCTGCGTAGACGGTGATTGGACAATGAGATACAACAGCGAACTGTATGGGCTGTTCAGCGACATCGACTTTTACCGAAAATAAGACGCTCAATTCATTAGCCTTGTCATTCAAAAGATATCCATCATTCAAGTTGAAATTGATTGCATTTGCTGCTCATTTTTAGATAGTTTCTTACTTAGTTTTTAGTCAATTTTAACGTATCATTAAATTAACTAATCTTTAATTATTTCTTGCAGGTATCTTGGATACGAAAACGAGATTTACACATTCTCACCATTGGCATTATGACGTATACAAATGATCAACGCTTCCAAGCTATGCATCTAGATGATACCGACGAATGGATATTGAAGATTGTTTCAGTTCAACCTAGAGATTCAGGGATTTACGAATGTCAGGTGTCAACTGAGCCAAAAATAAGTCAGGCGTATCGCCTAACGGTTGTAGGTGAGTTCAAATATATACAAAAAATCGCTGTCTTAGCCAAGCACGAATTGGCTCCCATGTAAGCAACAATCCGCATCTACGAGTACTCCCACGCAATTGAGTGCTAATACGATAACAATTGCTCTTCAATTTAGCTTTATGTGCATACATATGTATATGTACATGTATCTATAGACTCCACACATTCTACTCCATGGGCCACCATCTAACACCTACATACTGCAGGTGCACAAAAAAATCGTTCGGTATTCTTTTCTTCCAAATTCTTGGCTTAATCCTGTCGAAAGAAAGCTAAATCAAGGATTGGCAAAAAATACAAAAAAAAAAAAATAAAGAAAAGACAAAATAAAAAAAAAAACTCTTTCCAATGTACGAGTATGCTCCCCACACCCATCTGCCACCGTTAGGGTAATTCCTTTCTTCGATTTTCGACAGCTTTAAATTGAGAGAGGGTGGCGAATACTTGCTCGATTTAGCTTGTGGTGTGATTCCACAGAGATTGCGATATCATGAAGTAATCATTGCGGTGAAATTTAAGCGCATTTATTTTATACGCTCGTGATACTCGTTTCTTTGATTCCCTCCTCTTTTTTCTGTCAGAAGATATCGCTGCCACTTGGACGGGGATTTCTTCAAACGAATTTAAGAATATTCGTGGAAATGAGAAATTCGTTTTACTTGGAATTTTTTTAAATTTATAAAAAAAAAGAAATTAATTAGAACTGTCTTGAAATATGTACTTTTCCGAAAATGTTAAGAAAATTAATTATAGCCAAGCTAATTTATTATAATGCGTATAAAGGAAAGCCTCTGTTTTACTTGCAACTTAACCCTTAAATGCCCAAGGACGCCGATTTTGTCGAAAAAATTATATTACATGCAAAATAGAACACAAACAACTATTTCATTAAAAAAAAATTGTTTAAATTTTTTTAAACCCATATTTTTGACAAAAAACCGGTTGTATCTTTAAAGATACACTGGGCATTAACCCCTCAAAGGCGTTTATGAGAATAATTTAGTATTGATTTCTTTTCTGAGTGTATATATTGGAAAATTAATCTTAAATAACTAGTTTTATTGTTTTATTATTAAGGAAAAGTTTGAGTTTAAAGGTTTATGTGTTTAATTAAATGGATAAATAGTAGATATATTTTAAAAATAAATGAAAATTAGTGAAAAAATGAAATAAATGGTAGTGGATTTAATGAACAAATTTGGTTCACTTGCGGTTTATGCTAAATTTATTTGTTCTATATTATTTTCAAAACAAACTGGTTTACAATAAAATTAAAGTAAATATAATACAAATCAAAAATTTAATGCATAAAATGATAAAATGAAATAATGGGTAAAAGAGGTCTTATGCCAATGTACATATGTTAGCTGAAACGAGGTTGACGATTCTACGATGGTGAAGTAAGATCTACATATGTATGTATGTATGCCGTGTATTGAAGCTACAAACTCTTCTCTGGTTTCTCGTTTAACCTTCATCATCGTTTTCACCTTGGTAAGCTTGCAATTCTTTACCCGATTTCTTCGGATAGTACCAACTGCAAGCATTCCTTTTGTGTGGGGATAAATTAGCAAGGGAATATATCGATAGTAATTATCATAAAATGATAACGTAGTACTTCATTAAGCAATCTGAGAAACAATATTTGCCGATGCTTGAGGGTCCACTTCACCTAGGACCGGTACTTCAGGTGATCTGCTATGTATATATTTCAAATTTATATGCAAATCTACTTGAGTCGCATAACATAAATAATTTAAAACCCCACTTTTTCGGCTTGTTAGGCAAATATGGCCCATAAAATGAAGAGAAATGACATTTGTTCAACTACATACAACCGATCTAATATTGGTACGCCATGTTTAGTGTTTCTAATAATGGCCTAATAGATAAAGGCAGTCACGATTAGAATCATCACTTTCATCTTCTTTAGCTTTGTCATTGAAATGAATATAGGAATGTTGTCGCATCACTGCGGGGCGCATCGATTTTCTATAAAACTCCAAAAATCGTTCGTACTCGGGTGTTTGAAGTAAGCCATGTAAAAAGGGATCCCAATAAACTTTCGTAGATCAAGAAGTCTAAAGAGGAATGATGTATCAAGAGCAAGTTCCGCATTGACTAAGGTTTCTTCAACGATACGTTGGTCCAACGACTAAGGAAAGAGGAATGATCGAACTTTAAAAAAAAATTCCTAGCCTATCACTTCTCCTGGAAGGGTTGAGTCTTCCTGTGCATGATAAACAAGATTCGAATTTTCGCATTTCAAAGACTTGACATCAACTTTCAAATTGTAAAATCTAAAGGACATGAACTCCAACGATCGTTAACTGAAGTTGAGGTGCAGATGAGGTTCAAGCAACATCTGCATCTTCCAAACCTCCCACATCATTTATCATATTGGGAAAATCCTCTTCCCTATTATCTCCGTCCGTTTCACCCGGCTCACCTTCATCATTATCTTCATATTCATGTACATTATAAATACCCATAGAATGATAATTCATTGCAAACAAACGCAGCACATAAAAAAATAGCAATAATCACGAAATAGGCCAAACTCCCCAGTGTATCTTTAAAGATACAACCGTTTACCGCAACATTACGCGAGCTGCGTTTCTTAGAATCCCATCAAACAAATTTATTTAAGTTCACAATAAATGTCTGTACCTGCAATGATTTTTTTTTCTAGTGAAATGTCACCAGGTTCAAAGAATTTTAATAATAAAAATACTTTTTTTTTTAAATTCTACGAAATTCGCTTCACGCACGTAATTTGTCTATGGTAACTGTACTTTCAAAGTTAGGAGGCTGAAAAAATTATTTTGATTTGATAGGATTTGAGTTGGTGAATAAGAAACTATTACAATCTTAGCTCTGGACCTTCTATTTAATAAATTAAAATTATTTGAATGGTTGTATCTTTAAAGATACTGTGGGCATTTGGGTTAAAATACTTTTATCCGCAAACGTCACTATCTCGTAACTAATTTATTTTTAGAAAGTCTTGCGTGCGAAAAGTATTTCGGATTTCGGATTTCGTAAACGCATTGTGACAATTAGATAACTAACAGTGGATTAATTTTCTATTTTTTTTGTATTTTGTTTTCGTTGTCTGTGTCAGTTGTCACGTGTTCACAATTCTAACTATTTAGATTTAATAGGTAAAAGCAAACTCTTGAAATTATAGATTTTCGAAAGTCATTGAGTTTTTATCCACAGCGAGACAGCAATTTTTCGTATTGAAATGAAATCCAATTCGTATTGTAAATAGAAAAGAGCTTACATTTGTTTAAGAAAACGACACGACGTTGGCATACCAGTTAACAAAAAGCTGAGGTATTGGCTAGATGAGTTTTGTAATATGGGTCATATTAAATATACTCCTCAGTAAACATGCTGCTCTGTATACTAAAGCTCAAACGCCCTAAGTGAGAACAACAACAGATAGTCCTAACTCGACACTTGTACAATCACTAGAAGATTTGACTATAGTTTGATAAAACAAGGACGACCAGGCTAATGCATAAGGATGGAAAATCCCTTTTTACCCTGGTAGGAGTCATCACGAGCATAATAACCTGTAGTGCAAGAACGATTAACTAACCGAAAAAGACTTATGTCGAGGATGTGTACCCAGGTCTTATCCACCTTAGATACACATTTTTAAGGCTTCACTTCTTCCAGTGAAGGACATCTGAAACTACATCAAATCAGCTGGGTGGTTTGCACGTTCAACACAAATAAATCAAGGACACAGAATAAGGTAAAGTAATGAGCAATGGGCATATCTTCCATATAGGTATCACAATGGGTCTGTATTGACCTGAGTGTATTGCCTACCAACTTACTTAACCTTACCTAACCTTACAGCACCCTTTCGGTTCACTTAGGCATTTAAATAGTTACCCATCTATCTAAAATTGTATGATTTTCTTTTCTATTAAATAGACTCAAAATAGTTTTCTCCATAGCGAGTGAGTGTCTTAAATTGTAATCTGTAGTTCCATTGCACGCTTTTTGCGTTAAGCTGCTTCTGGAACTTAATTTATAAAAAGGCTTACGTATATTATCCCCAGAAGGTACAAAATCATAAATCTTCTTCTAGACAACTTGCCCAATGAATTTAGCACCGCCCATTAAGCAGGAAAGTAGACCCTGAACGAGAAATACCAATAAAAAGACTGATATTTTCCCGTACCACCTTAAAAGAATATTCCAACCATTTCCAAGGCAAGCAGCAGATGAAAATTTGAAAATTCATATGTGACTGATAGACCAAGCCACACTCTTGAAATATCGCCACAACATCGCACCTCTAAACAACACATCAAAACACTTAACGTTGACCTTGTACGTCGTTTTTTGAAAGCATGTCCAAGGAAGGACACAAAGTTTGATAGCGTTCAAATATCATCTGTTCTGATGAAATCCCTTTAAAAGTTCATTAACCATTAATCGCAGCTAAAGAGTGGAAGAATCAGTGCCTCCAGTAAAGTAATTTTGCCGGACCCAGACGCACGAGGTGGAATTTTATAGATGAAATCAACAGGACTGAACTGGGCCACTTTGATACCTTCGGAGCTTAGGTCTATAATGATCTTTAAAGATCGAGTCGGGAGTTTTGAAAAGAGATGCTTAATACTTACTTGCTTACTTAGGTGGCGCTACAGTTCGGGGTGAATCTGGTCCTCAACGAACAAGCCTCTCCAGTTAGCCCAGTCCTTAACTAACTGCCTCCAGTTGCGCACTCCAAGTTGGTTGAGGTCCCCTTCTAATTGTGTGCGCCACCTTAGGCTAGGTCTTCCTCTACTGCGTTGTCCCTCTGGGTTGGATTCGAAAACTCTGTGGGCCGGAGCATTGGTGTACAGCTCGTAAATTTCGTCGTTGAATCTTCTCCTCAAAAGCTCGCCAAAGCAAACAGGGCCGTATATCTTCCGAAGTACTTTTCTCTCGAAGCGGCCAAGGATATCTTCATCCGCTTTCGAAAGAGTCCATGCTTCAGCGCCATAAAGCAGAACTGGGATGATTAAGATCTTATAAAGAGTTTCCTTAACCTTTCGAGATAAGGCCTTACTTTTCAATTGCCTTCTCAACCCAAAAGACACCGATTGGCAAGAGTTATTCTTCGATTAAATTCAGCCGAGATGTTGTTGTCAGAATTAATAACAGATCCAAGGTAGACAAAGTCCCTTACTACCTCGAAGTTATAGTTGTCCACTGTGACGTTCTGTCCAATTCGTCGATGTTGTGTTCCCCTTCATGTCGACAGCATATACTTGGTTTTGCCCTCATTTACAGCTGAACCCATTTTGGCGGCTTCTGTTTCGATACTAGCGAACGCACCAGTGACAGCCCGCTGTGTTCTGCCAATTATGTCGATGTCATCCGCGTAAGCTAGTAGTTGCACAAACTTTTGAAAGATTGTGCCTCCGGTGTTGGCTTGTGAGTTTCGCACAATTCTTTCAAGTATGATATTAAAGAAGTCACATGACAGCGCATCACCTTGTCTAAGTCCTTTTTGACATCGAAGGTCTCGGTGAGGTCATTACCGAACTTAATGGAGCAGCGAGCGTTCTCCATCATTATCCTGCACAGACCAACGAGTTTGGCAGGGATGCCAAAACTAGACATTTCTCTGTACAGCTCGTCTCTATAAATGCTGTCATATGCGGCCTTAAAATCGATAAAAAGATGGTGAGTATCGATTTGGACTTCTTGGGTTTTTTCCAGGATCTGCCGGAGTGTGAAAATTTGATCGACTGTGGACTTTCCTGGCCTAAAACCACACTGACAGGGGCCAATCAGGTTATTGACGAAGGGTTTCAGGTGTTCACACAATATGGCAGATAAGATCCTCACCTCGTTTTGGTCAGGTGGACGGAAGTTTTGGCTATGACCGTCTATGTCGAATGGCGCATTCTGCCTGACAGCGGTATGTTGGTCTTCATCGCCATTATACAGTCTGCAGAAAAAGTTTTTCCATATTCTCAGCACCGACTGAGATTCTACTACCAGGTTTCCTTCCTCATCTCTACAGGTTTTGGTAAAACTTCCGTACGTTATTCTTCTCGTGCTCTTTTTCCTTCTTCTACTTAGGGATGCCTTGTACAAGTCCCAGTCTGACGCAATTCTCGTACTTTCTTAAAGGACCTAAATCTGCAGTCCACCAATGCGGCTTTTTCTTGCCTCGGGGGCGAATTAAGGGGCAAGAGGAAGCCATTGCTTTATTGAGAGCATGGATGAGATTCATTTGTTGTAAATGCCGCACGCTTTTAAAAGTTTGTGAATTTACATTTAGTAGACAAGAATTATCCGCGTAACTCAGAAACCTAATCTTCAAGGTTAGAAATGCAGAAAAAATTGCGAAAATTGAAAAATTGTTGGCAAAAAACTTGTAAGTGTTTAGAGCAAAATAAATAACTATAATGGCTGAGGAAACCTTTCGGATCTGTCTGTATGTTTTTAATATCGGAAACATTTAATGGATGAGTTCCAAGAAAAAACACTTCGTAAGTGAAACTAAGCTGATACCTACTGTCAAACACGGTGGTGAGTATGTGATGAACTGGCGGGCAATGGCAACTTTTGTTGTCGCACAGCTCGGTTTTACAGTAGGAAATATGGATTGGGATCAGTACCTATAGGCAGTCACGAAAGTCTACATATAGCCCAGAAAAGTGATTGACTTGTGACTTGAGTTCTTGGCATTTTCTTATTTTCTTTGAATTATTCTGAGGAAAAGGCTTGTTTTTTTTTAAGTGTGTTAGCTGGTTAATTAAATTTAAATTTTATCTATAAGAATTGATCTAGCACTTTTTAGGGCTATATGTAGACTTTCATGACTGACTGTAAGTATTTTGAGTGACAACTTGCACACCTCTTCTGAGGCACTAGAGCTTGAAAACAACTTGCTACTACACCAAGACAACGACTCTTAGCATACGTCGAAAATTATAAATTAGTGGTTGGTGTTTAGGGCCCCAAACGATTAACATATAAAGCAGATAAACTGTGGCAAAATGCTTATTAAAAATGGAAAACCATAAATCGCATTTGAAAACTTACAATATTATACTTATCCAAGAGCTTCATATGACAAATTAATGCATGTAATTACATATGTATTACAAAACCTAAACTCTCTTGCAATCCATTTAAAATCATTTTATTTAATTAAGTCAGTCTCATTTATGTGATGTCCCAGATAGTGAAATCCTCAGTGGATTATGCAACTACCTGTTACGACATATCTACATATCTACGAACCTCTGTACAACTCCTCGTCATTCGAATGGATTAATCTTCTTTACAGATAACTTCTGTGGCAAATGAATTTTATTTTGAACCAAAAGTACAGCAAATAGTGCTGTCCACTTAATTCCACCGCACATTATACTGGCAAACCCAGATGACTGTCATGAAGGGACAGTTGTGATCTGAAATGGACGTAACAGGCATCACAATGCTATTGGAGCAAACTGATGCATCACACCCATGCTCTTAACCCGATATCTTTCATGCCAGACATAGTTCCGTATCGCTCTAAGCAGCTAAACAGTAGTTATCCTATTCCTTTCTCTACTTCAAATCCGCTTAGTCCATAATTATTTATTTAGTGCACCGACAGTGTTCTTAGGACACACATGTGCACACGTATGTACAAGACAATAGAAGATGGCACTGCTGTGGGTGTGAGCATTGTCCCGAGTAGCTTGCGTCATTAGCTGAAATCTGTAATTTTTCCGTTGTGTTCCATACTCTGTACCTTTTGCAAAGGCGACTAAATGAGCAGAGGCAAGGACACTACTCCTCTGCTAAGCTTACACCGAACATCTGCACTGCAGTTTATCTAATTGAGTTTGAATGAATGTATGCATTCAATGGGTGAGGGCAAGGATGCTGGAGTGCGAAATAGCAGCCCCCGAGAAAAAAGTTCGTTGCAGTGAAACCATTTCGGTATCATTGCATTCACAGTTACGCGGCTGCAGCAGCACTTTCGACGCGAATATAGTGGACCAAGTTAAACAATACAGAGTCCCTCCAGCAACTAGTCATCATCGTGGTTGCCTGCCATTATTTGCCGCATGAGTTGGTGGGATGAATGCGTCTATGCAATCCACATGTGAGGCCAACTCGGTGTCAGTTTTGTACAGCGGTGAAGATAATTGGAATCTACTTTTTGCTTATTTTTTTTTTTTTTGTTCAATTGATGCACACAGCAGCAATTCTTTTGTTTGTCGACTTATTCAAATTTAATTGCTAACATTTCGTGCCCTTAGTACGCTGTTACTCGTCGGTGTTTGTTATGTCTGATTCCTGGCAGTATAGTCCTGGCTTTGTTCGTCGAAAGGCAGAAATAATGTACAATCGAACAGCAGCGTGTAATCGTTCGGAATACAAAAGCTTATTTTGTTTGCTCGTAGCTATGTATTTGTTTTCTTTTCTATTTTGCACCAATTTGTGGATCGACTGATTTTTGATGACTATGTACATATGTACATATGCATGTACATACACATTTCTGTATGCAGAAACAATCATTTGTCTGCAGTAAATTGATTTGCTTTTTTTGAACTCGAGAAAGTTTAAACTGGTGTTGTTTAAATCAATTGATGCAGACAAATTTAAAACTATGTATATTCAAAACTCAGAGAATTAGTGTGTTGCCTATGGAGGAATATTCATTAGTTAGTTAGAAATCCTTTGACTAAGATTTCTATCAGTTCCCAACACTCTGACTTAAGGCCTTATGTCAAAAAAGGGTGCCGATGCTGTGTATAGTATGATCTAAGGCCCATCCTCAATAAAAATAATCAGTATGTATTACTGAACTGCAGTTTCCATAGAAAAGAAAGACTCTAGACGTGTCTTCTCACTTTACTGCTGTCAGATTGTAAGAAACAAATGAAGTTGTCAGCAACTATGTACGTACCTTTGCCTAATTGGTTCAGACATATGTATTTCCAGTATATTTGAGAAGATACATATCTGTGACATGAACAGAGTAAAAAAACTAAGTTGTCGGTGGGATAGAGAGTATCATTTAAAGAAAAACTTTTTGAAAACACTGGCACAGCAATGACACAGAAGTTAATAGAAATCGCAAGGAACGCGAAGGATTTAACTGCCCAATCACGGACCGACAATATGCTGCAGCAATACACGAAGTGGCCACACCAACCCATCGAACTCAGAATCGGAGGTGATGAGACAACGTGATGAGTATCGATTTCTGTTTTGCATTCTTCTTTCGTACCATGCAATAAATCCAAGCAAAATAGGACCGAATTTCACATTATGACGATACCTAAAATACGGCAGAGTTTTAAAATAGATCAAACCTAAGCCAATATTTCCAGAAATTTGCCTTATTTCACTTGAATAAGCAATTTTCAGGGAGTAAGCAAAATCATAAATCCAACTTTTCCATATTCAATAAATGTTAATTGTAACTCGACGTGCACAAGGTTCAGAAGAGGCTTACTCAGAACCTGAACCCTCGTTGGGTTTGCCAGTGTCCTTGGTCAGGGCTTCCATTGACGATTGGGTTTTTAATGAGCACAATCGAAGGTGGCAAGCTCTCCAGGATGTATGCAGAATAAACGAATGGCCTCTGACGTTTGTATAAAATCGGCGGTTTTCTTGCTATCCCTTAGCCTCTGGCCTCTGCACCTTTGGCAAACACCTTAGTTTGCTGGGTTTAAGTGATACCTATGTATATCTGCGACGACTGTGGAGGAGACGTCGGCACGGCAGAACATTTCCTATGTGATTGTCCTGCCTTTGCTCGGATCAGGTGGCGGATTTTCGGTGCTGATGATGTAAACTCCTTATCACTGAAGCTCCTTCTCGACTTTCCAAGAAAGACGGAAAAACTATAGATTGAAATGGGGTTCTCTACCTGGTAGTGCAATGGACCAGTAATTAAATCTGAGTGTTTCAGTGGGGTGTGCCCTCCCTAACGAAAAAAAAAACTCTACGTGCATTAGTTGGTGAACTTTGACAAACGTCGATTAAATAATTGAACATTTTGGTGAAACGGTCCATTTATATAATATCTGTAACGGATTTAGGCAGCAAAGTGGACTTTTATATTTATAGGACGCAAATCAACATCCCCTGCAAGCCATCTTATTCGGATTTCTGCAATGTGTTTCACCTTTCTCCAGTTCTTACCCAGTTCTTAGCAGATGCAGCATTATTGTGGATTCTTAACAGGCGTTCATTTATGCATGTGCTAGGTGCTTAAGACTTCTTGCGTAAGCCTTCCTTTGCTTCAGTTCTTAACAGCATGCCGCTAAATAAACGAGTACCTCACGGTTCATCCAACCGCACTTCTTGAATATTAACATCAGCATTGCAGCAGTTAATGGCCTTGCGTATTTGTTCCGTATATTCCATGTGCAGATCCGTATGTCAATGTCTTTATTTCTCTTGTAATTAGAATTTTTAAAACACAAACTTGGGGGAAGACGAAGATAGACAATGTGCAGTAGAGCCTCAGGCAATCAGAACAAATTCAGATAACTTTTGGCATTCAACCGCCGCTCTTGCCGATAATTTATTTTTATTAAGAGTACTAAGCAATAAATAATTCGTTTGCCTTAATAAACTACTAGGTGTAGCCTCTACATATACATAATTATATCAATATTAATACTAATATACTAATACGAATATCTGTAAGTTTTCCTCAGTTATTCTCATTTTATATGTATGTATGTATTTACGTGCTTCCAGAAGATGCGAACCCTTTCGCTCCTCGAACAGTGTGCATTTGATGCTCCAGGCCAATGTTTTTTTTTTTTTAAGAACTCTTAAACGAAATACATTTTTATATTTTAATCATTGAATATGTATGAAATATAATGTCGGTTAAGTGGCCGTCTGGTATTCTGAAAGTTTGTCTGGCACTAGGAACTGTACCTAATACCTGGTCCGAGGTGAAGGTGGTTTTCATACCTAAATCAGGCAAATCTTCACACACACTCCCTAAGGATCTCAGACCAATTAGTCTGACATCTTTTATGCTCAAAACTCTCAAGAGAATCATCGATCTATACATTAAGGACTCAGTAGATAGTACCTTGCTATCCAAATCACAACATGCCTATTAGAAAGGCAAATCTGTTGAGACAGCCCTTCAATCTATTAAACATGGCTATCGAGAAATTCTTCTCTGTTAAGGAATTCACCCTGGTGGTATTCCTTGATATAGAAGGAGCTTTCAATGACGCTGAAACCAATTCGATTATTAATGCCTCACGTTGGGTCAACATTTTGTAGCTATCTCAATATCGAGAAAGTTCCCACAAACACTTGCCGATGTCATTTAAGGCAACTCGCCTTAAATAAGCTAGTCGCCTGGACGAAAGGCTGCGGCCTTAGTGTTAATCCGACTATGACTGAGCTAGTCCCTTTCCATAGAAAATAAAAAATCCCTTACTTCACACCTATAGGAGGTTCTACTCTTAGTCTCTCAAACAGCGCTAACTATTTGAAGCCGCTGACTGGCTGGCGGTGAATACATTATCGCGGAAAAATATAGTTATTTTTGTTTATATTAACAGCCAGCAACCATCAAATCCCTCATATCCAGCATTGTAACATCTAAGGCAGTAAAAAACTGCCGCATATCTCTTAACGAGACTGCGGGACAGTACAACCTTTGCTGGGTACCAGATCACTGTGACGTCCCGGGCTATTGCGTGGCTGACGAATTGGCTAGACGAGGCTCTTCCGGTACAAATAGAACAAGTATTGCCAATATTGACGCACCTATGTCTTATGCTAAGTACATCATCCACGCCGATAATCCAAAGCTAACCATAGATAAAGCCAACTTGGCTAGTGCCTCATCGCTTGACAACTATGGCCAAAACTAGACCAGAGAGGAACCCTCTCTACTCTCACAAACGTCATAACCGGACACTGCACGATAGGCAGGCATGCTCAAAGATTGGGCATCCCCTATAACGTCTTCTGCACGTGTCCTGCACTGGCTAACATTAGGAAAGATACACTGGGGCATTACTATTTGGATGGTCTCAATGATCTTAATAACGCCTCTACGGGTAACATTAATAATATCATAAAGAAAAGTAATTGGTTTCAGGAGTGGACAGAGTGACCCATCTGCCCATATCTTGTGGCAGCACAAAGCACCAGCTTTGGTCTAAGTGTACCTCATGTCAAATTCAAAAGAATGTCTACAAAACTTAAAAATACCATAAAGGCTTCACTGTGCGCATATATGTACATAAGAATACGTGTGATCAGCTTTATCACAATCAAACGCTTGTTGAATCGCATCGCTTTCTCGCATTACTTTGCGCGTAGCGTTGAAATTTGGTTTTGGTGTCGATCAGACTATGAAGAAGGATTACAACTGTTGTCAAATTTACTAGGAAATTCGCCATGAGCAAGTTAATTACAATATGGAAAATAACTGAAGCCCGGAACAAATTTCTCTTACATTTAGAGCCAGGGAAGAACTCAACCACATGCTACACTTAAACGATCTCCTATGCAACACAAAAGAGAAAGAAGACATTTTTCACTTCCTTGGAAAAGATACATTACGAATGGACGAAGTAAAAAACTTTTTAAATGGGCTTTTAAAACGCACCATGGCTATGCACCTTATGTTCAGTTTCATATGAACATAAAAGTCCCATAGCACATATATAACTGACATCGTAACAAATTCAAAACCTTCATATTTTTTATAATTTTTAAGGATGCGTAAAAACTTTGACGATAATACGATATTTAAAAGTTTGTTAGACAGGCAGACTTGATCTTTGCTTGATCCACACCTTATAAAATGCTCTACTTATTTCCGTTCGAAAGTCTGCGGCACTGAAACTTTTAGACCGACCATCTTGTTTACTGACAGGACGATAAAATAACCAAGGATTTGTCAACACCATGTCTATGATGAACCAATTTACTCTTCAGTAATATTTTGAGCCTACCAATAATGCCCTCCATTATGTCCCCCATCTATGCGGCGGTTGTACTCGGCTTCCACAAGGAGACGTTCCTCTTGGGGACTTTATTGGCTTTATCATAGAGCTGGGTATTGGATGGTTCTTATCTGGAAAATTTGATGCAATTAAAACGATTAAACGATGTCCTTCCAAGCTTTTGTTTGAATCTTAATCCCATTGTGATCGCTAACAAACTAGTCTGACGTCTTCATCGTTATTTTTCCGAAAAAGATTCTGGTAGTTTGCAATTAGGAACTCGATTTCTTCGCAGTGTCCCAAAACTAGGAAGCCCTTGATGACCTAATGCTCGATGAGTGGAAAGGAAGTAAAATAGTTTTCGAGGTGCAGTCTTTAATTAAAGTTGTCTAGAATTTGCCTTGCTAAGCGAACAACATTTTAAGCAGTGCCTAATGGTAACTGCCACTGCCAAGAAGTTGTAGTCAGAATTACTAACGCCAAGCAGAATGTATTGCAAAATGCTTCGCACTTTGGTTGAGCACATCTGCTCGTCATAAGTTAAATACTTATCCAGTGTCAGTTTTAAAAACGTTTTTTGAGCATTTCAGTAAGCAGTCTTAGATACAGTCTGTCACGTCTATTGCGTATGTATATGGCAACATCTTCGAATTCAGGTCTGCCTCAAACGCTAAGATTTTTTGGATAGCATATTCTCTTTAATTATTGATATTTCTAGTTTATCCGATCAGTAACTTCCTCGCTCAATATGCTTACAATTGACGCCAATAAATTGATGAATATCAACGCACTCAACTTTTATCGGCTTACTCTATACACAGGATGCGTTTATGTCTAAAGTCGATTTTGTTTGGCTGTCATTTTACTGTCATTGGTGAGCTTATATTTGACAGTCGGGGAGAGTAGTGGATAACAATGTATGTATAATGGAGCATCTCTATGAGCCCACAGCATATGTGGTTCCAAGAACGATGTTTTATTACACACAGCTTGTGCTACTATGCACATTTTCGAGAAACTTTTCCAGACCGAATAATGTTATAAAGTGGTGATATCGACCGCCCCCGATTTTTTTTTAATGGAAGTACTCGAAGGGAAGGGTGTACACCAACAAAGCACTTTCCTGATGTTTAAGGACATCGTTCACAAAGAAATTGCCGAAATCTAGAAGAATGAAATAAAAAAAATACCGCACGGCTACAGGCTCATGATTAACATGAGCGTGACGAAGGGAGTTAAGTTTTCAAAATGGCATCAGAACTGTTTTTTTTTATTATTTTCTTGTTGACTACTTAACCAGTGTGCATCACAAATATGTATTCCGTCTAAATCCCCTTCGTTATTTCACTTTCGGCAAAAGAAAAATAAAATTATCATTGCATCACTGCAAGCAAAATATCCTTGCACTTCATTTCACACAAACATAAAAATTGTACCAAAATATTTTTTTTATTAAAATATGACCATGAAGTCTTATTTGCCCTAACGCTGAACTTGAGTCTGCATTATACATACGAGTATTTATGCATACTGTAGATGTTATTACAACGCAAGTTTTTGGGATTTTATTATCCGCTGCAGCGAAGTAAAAGGTGAATTGCACAGGATTGTGCTATTCTTGGATGTGTTGCGATGCCTTCGTTATGAATACATGTGTCCTTCGCATTAACTGACCTTCATAAAATAACAAAGTGGGTTGCAAACTTTATTCATGGTTCTTAAGTGAGTGAAAACAATATGCAAACAATGCCATTCAGTGTTATGTTTTATTCGGGTGCAAGCTTCAGAGAACCGCGGTAGATTTCTTAGGAAAAAAAGTCATAGGATTACATATGCTGACAGTATAATTGATTTCGTTAAAATTTCTAACCCCAAACTTAAAAGAATTTTTATATCTGCAGCAGTTGATAACAAGCACTCATAATTTATTGTACAATATTCACAGTCAATAAAGATATAGAGATGCGATTTCCTTACAACACGTCGGACAGCTATGATTTTTGGCTCTATTTTTGTCGTTAAAATACACCGGTGACTTAAAAAACTAACCCTGTTCAGCACATGCAGAGTATGAAAAAGAGGAAATTGGGAAAAACCACTGGGAAAACTGGGAACTAATTTTAAATAAAAATCACCGAAGATCATGTTATAAATGACTAATATTATCATTGTATATGAAACAATGCTATTATTAAGCTAGAACCACACTTCTCTTTTGTGGTGTGTCGCTGTGTGCTGTGACGCTATGTCTATCATACATTTCTTATGGGTAGAACCATACTTGTCTCGTGTGGTGTATCGTGACGTTATCCCTTGTTATTCGATTTGAGACACATGGCTCTATGGCGTTGTAGCGCGTCATAATACACGAGGTAAGTGTGGCTCTATGTAGCTCTATTCGCTGTACACGATTTAAAAATAATATCTGTCAATATAGACTACAATATTGTAAATCCAGCTTTCATTACGTTACATTTACTTTATATAATATTACATAATACTAAAATTGCCAATGTTTTTTTAATAATTTCGGATCGCCAACAACCCACATTCTTAAAAAAATTAGTGCAACCACTTCAAATTTGTTGTTATTTTAGCGTTATTTTTTTTTCAATTTTTTCTTTATTCATCATATGTATCCAAAAAAAATAAAATTTACAATATTTTATAAATGTACAATTTTTCATCGAGATAATACATACAGAATAGTTAGTGACATCTTTATTTAAGAAAAAATAGAGGTGATGCCACATTAATAATTAAACTCTTTGTGGGGTGTATAAAATTAGTAATTAAAAAGAAATGGATAAAGATAAATAAAAGATAAGATAAAGAGGATAAATTGAAATAATATTAAAGAAATAGTTAAGTGCAAATCATTTTTTAAATTGAATAGCGCAAAAGGGTTTCGATTTGCTGATGATTAAAACTAAGAAGCCATGTTTTCGTTACTTTTGTGAAAGTACAGAAATTTCTTATGGAACGAATTTCCAAGGGTAAAGTGTTGAATAGTTTGCATGAAACAATGGAGTAAAAGTTTCTGTAACTTGTAGTGCGAAAGGCGGGAACATTCACAACAAAGTTTGAATAGCTACGTAAGCTGCGTAAATCAGAGATCGGACTTTCCATATATCCGCCTCTCTTGAAAAAGACCTTCAGGACTTTAAAATAAAATAGATGGCGCAGAGGAAGAATTTTCAGACTCCTAAACAGATCCATAGTGTGGGCTAAACGGTGGGAGCTACAAACTTTTCGTATTGCGGATTTTTGAGTAACAGTCAATTGCTGAAGTCTACTTAAATAAGCGCCACCCCAACTGCAAAGTCCATATTGCAGTCTAGAATGGAATAAGCCATAATAAACCGTTTTCATAGTTTTAAAAAAGCAATACTTTCGAAGGCGAAAAAAACAGCGAATAGAAGAAAGTAGATATTTTTTCAAAAAAGAAATATGCTTGGACCAATTCAAGTTTTGGTCAATAGTGACACCAAGGTATTTAAAACTATCTACACTTTCAATTTTGAAGCAGCTAATACTGCAGTCAGCATTTGTATTGAAGGTTTGAACATTTTGGAACCTGCATTGGTTGTTTAGCAAGTCGTGACTTGCACAATCATGAGAATGAAAAATTATATCTAAGTCGGGGTACTCCTGCCCTGTAAGACTGAAATACATCAATTTAGTTTTACTACTAACAATAAGCCTGTGCTCCGCAAACCAACATCTTAATAAAAAAACATCATGGTTTATGTTAGCTATTAAATCTAATGGACTGACTGAGCAATGTGCAATTCCAAGGTCGGCGGCAAAGGCTTTAGTTTTACCTAAAAATGGAATTGAAAATAACGAATTTATATATATTAGGAATAAAATTGGACCAAGCACAGAACCTTGGGGGACTCCCAAGTTATTTGTCTTTGAGCTGCTTATACTGCTTCCTATTTTAACATATTGTATTCTATCGTTAAGATAAGACACGAACCAATTGTAAATGAATCCTCGGAAACCGGCCTTATATAATTTATCCAAGAGAACTATATGGTCAACCATATCAAACGCCTTAGTGATATCGACAAAAAGGCCAGCGCAAAAGAGTTTCTCATCAAAGCCCTTATATAAAATAGAAGAAAAGTCTAATAGAGCATCCTCAGTGGAAAGGCCAGTTCTAAAACCAAACTGCATGCTACTAAAAAAATTTAGATGATTAAGATAGGCTAAGATTCTCGTTTTAACTACCTTTTCAAAAACTTTGGAAATTAAAGACAACAACGAAATTGGCCTATAATTAGATTTGTCTGTCTTGTTACCCTTTTTAAATAATGGAATCACAACAGTGCATTTCAGTTCAGCGGGAAAAATTCCAGAATGAGATATACGGAGTGAATTCCGGGTTCTGAAAATAGGTAAATGTTAAATAATATGAGGGTCGCTCGAAAAGTACTGAGGATGACCCTGAACAAGGAGTTATCCATAAAAACCATTCTAGTACTATTTACAAGGTGGCGAAAAATTATCACCCTTTCGGAATATGCTCTCATTTTGAAAATCGCGTCTTATGTTATCACTACTTTTATACATATTTGTGAAGTAAACAGAAGTAGAAGACATCACCAAACTAAGAACGCGAAATAGTTGTGTGAATACTTTTCACAAACAATCCATTTATGGTTTTGATTCAACGTCGTCGATTCCCTTGTCGTGTAGCACCCTGAGCAAATGCTGCAGTGGTTAACCGCTCGCATCAAGAAGACTGGCTTACCACGGGAAAGCAGTAGACGTGGCCGGCCCTGAAGCAGCCTGTTGCGGGCTTTCCTATTTGCTCTTATCATTTCTTTTAATTAGATATTTAATTTCGCTATTTGCTCTGTAAGATTTCGTCCTGCATTTCGTACGATTTTTTAAGCGACAAATTTAGAATAATATTTTCTTCACAAACTTTTCTTGTTGATTTTGTTGCTAGTCAACCTAGGCGCTTCGTGTTTATCTATTCTTAAACTTTTAATTATTGTCAAAATGACTTGTAAATGTTCCAGAGTTACCGCAACATTTATAATAATTTTTTAAATAATTATAACAGTAGTACTTTGCTTCGTAGTAGATTATCGAAATTTGACTACTTCTTGTTTATGGCTTGGCCTTTTTTTTTCCTCTTGTACAACCCTTCCCCGCATGGCATCGACACTGCGACCTAAAAGATCTATTGTATCGAGGGGTTGGAGCTAATCCAAAAGACGTACTACCTCCCTTATGAAGACAAGTACATCCTTGGTAGCGTAGTTCCACTGAAGTAAGTATCTCCCTGTGGAGAGTACGTATCCTTAACCAATGTAGTGCCCGGCAATCGCAAAGAATGTGTTCGGATGTTTCATCTTCATCGAGGCAGAATCGACAATCCTTGTCCTGGCAAATATCCATTTTGTTAAGGTGATATCTCAGGCCGCAGTGGCCAGTTAGGAAGCCCGCCAGCTTCCTAATGCTTTCCTTATCTAGGTTAAGGATTTCCTTGTAGGAGTAAGGCTTAATTAGACGTTTGGATTGTCTCAGACCAGGGACATTTTCCCAGTGGTTTAGACGAAGTTGATGTTCCCAGTCGTTTAATTGACCTAATGCAGAAGCCCAGTTGACTCTGAAAAACGGTTCTGGTCCTAAGAACACGGATTCTTATCCAGCCCTTGCTAGTTCATCCGCCGATTCGTTGCCTGCAATACCCTGGTGACCAGGTACCCATCCAAGTTTGACCTTGTTGTATCTGGCTAGGGCCTGTAAGGCATCGTGGCAGCATTTAACTGTCATAGAGTCCATCATGTTGGAAGACAGTGCTTGTAATGCTGCTTGGCTATCCGAAGGGATAATAATTCTGGCGCCTTTAATACCTTTTCTGGATATTAGGTTAAATTGAGGTTAGGTTGAAGTGGCTGCCAGCTAGGAGTCGCCAGCACACTTAGACCAATGAGGTCCGTTGTGATACCACGTGGATCATGGGAGTATCCTCCCTCCACCTACTCGTATTAAAACCAATTAGGGCTTCTTATGCAGCGTAGGAGGCTCTTGATGTAAATATTATTCAGGTCGCCTATATCATTATAATAGGGAGCTCCTAAGTGGAATTTCCTTCTACAGGAGAGAGCTGGGCAGAAACAAAGAAGGTGAGGAATAGTTTCCTCCTCTTCTTCATCCATGCAGCTTTTACAGAAATCGTTCGCGAAGAGGCCCAGCCTTGTAGCGTGCTTGCCTATTAGACTGTGTCCAGTGATGACACCTATTGTGGTGCCGATATGCAATCTGTTGAGAGAAATCAAATTCTTAGAGCGTTTTAGATCCAGCTTTGGCCAAATCTGTTTTGTCGCTATACATGTTGATCCACTTGTCCACCTAAGATTTGCACTCTCGACAGCATCCAGCTTAAGTTTAAGTTTGCGAGTAGAAGATTGGAATACCTAAGGTACCATTGTCCGGCAAGATGGGTAAAGTTGTTCCTTCTTTGGCGAGTTCATCGGCCTTACAATGCCCTGGAATGTCTCTATGCCCCGGCACCCAACACGGGTGAATTTTGAAATGCTCACCCATCTCCACAAGAGACGAACGGCAGTCTAGGGCTACTAAAGAGTTTATAGAGATCGATTCCAGGGATTTGATTGCTGCCTGACTATCAGAAAAGATGCGGATATCTCTAGCAGATATCACGTTTTTCTTTTCTGGATATTAAGTCGGCGCAGATCTCAATGGCATGTACTTCTGCCTGGAATACCGAGGGACATCTTCCTATGGATATCGACAGTTTGGTGTTGGGTCCAAAGACACCAGCTCCAACTCCAGATTCCATTTTCGATCCATCAGTGTACCAGATCAGACTTCTAGGGTCCCGTGCCAGAGCCCCATTGGCCCATTTAGCACGGTCTGTATCCCAAAACTGTATTCCCTAACCATAATGTCTGGGATGGACAGAAACATGTCTATATTTGGGATTGAGTTAAGTATTTTCAGGTGTCCCACGTGGCCATCTGTTTTATACTTAAGTTCCAGCTGCAGTTTGATAGCGCAGTCTGATAGCGCATCAGCCGTCTTCCTAATGAAGATGTGTAGGGGTGTAAGTCCAATTAAAGCCTCTAGTGCTATAGTTGGGCAGGTGCGCATTGCACCTGTAATACCTAGGCAGGCAATACGCTTTAGTTTCTGGAGCTTATTGGCCGTTGTTTGTTATGGCTTGGCCCCAGCCAAGCAAGTCTTCTTTTGGCTATTTTCGATGTAGTATGAAATTTAATTTTGCACTTTATTTTTGGAATAGTCACCGCATATAATAAGACTAATAATACTACATTCTACAAGTTGCAAAGAGATGTCATCAGTGCATTTGTAGTTCCCAATGTTATATTTTGTTTAACTATGTAAGTATATTTTCTGACCCCCGTGGCTTAGAGGTTAGTGAATTGGACTAATGAGCGGGAGGTTCGAATCTCAGAAAACCACAAACATTTTTGTCATTCCACCTCTCGCGAAAGTCTGACAAACGTCTGACAGTAATGATAAAATTCCCAATTTATTAAAAAAAAAACCCGCCTTTCGGATATGGCACTAAACTGTCCCTTCCATTTCTGTGCCAAAAAAAAAAAAAATACAGCACCCACAACAAGAATGGTTTAGAGAAACGCCAAATATTTTCCCATCATTTGAACATATGTTGTAGGAATTAGGTACGTAGTAATCTCAAATTAATATCGATTATTAACCTAGGATATAAGGTCTACTGAATTTTTTTTTGTTAAATAAATATAGTCGCTAGGATCAAATCTGAACTATAAGATGGATGGTCGTTTTGCGAGAAGCTACATTTGCCTACGGCAACAAGTGCAATAGTAGAGACTGGAATATCATGCAAGAGATTGACATGTCCGTTTGACAGTTGCCACTATCTAGCTTCTACACTATAAACGCTACATACTTTTTCAAGATGTTCAAAAATATTACGTAGAGTGATGACGCAAACACAATGCGTGTGTATGTAATTCTTAAGAAACTGTTGCATCTTATCTACCACCGAAATGATCTCTTTGAAATATATCCAAATCCGCAGAGCTCCAAAAGTGGTTTACAAAACGTACCCTTTGTTGGTTGTGAACTACATAAAGGACTCGTACACCCCTGTCTACGCCTCCTTTGCTTAAACGAAGACAATCCTGAGATCTGATATTTTTGATAACCCAGTTTATGTTTCTTATATTACATATATCTATTTTAGTCAGCACTCTGAAAACCAAGTCTTTGTCAAAAGACTCCTGTCTTTTTGCTTGCGCCTAAAGCAAACCTAAAGAACTTGATTAGTCTTTATGACTAAAATTCGCCACAAAAAGGATGCAGTTTATTTTTAAATATATATTTTAGTAAATCCGTTCTTTATAAAGAATGTTATTTCCGCACGGTATTCAAGTTAACCCAATTTAGCAGTAAGTGCATAACTAATTAACTCGGACTAATCTTGTTTAAATCTTAACCATTAGTCATAAGAGTTTCTAAGAACATTGGAAAACAAAAAAATTAAAAGAACTGGTAGGTCAGTTCTAAGTTCTATTTTCAGCAAGGATCACGGAAAAAATATTTGCTTTTGATGATATGACAAGCAGTATAAGCACATATCGGAGCAATATCTTGTGCATGCTGCTTCTAATTGATTTAGCTTTATTAAAATTTTGAAGTTAGGTTACATTTAATCTGGACGTATGACAGTTTTTCAACTTTTGTGTCTTGTTGTTTCTAAAATGATTTTAGATTATCGTAACAATCCCGTAGTTTAATGGGCATAAGGCCTTACTTTTATATAAATAGTCGGGAAAATGTTTCCTTTTCGTGGGCACCGTGCCTCAGCACAATAGGCTTACTTAGCAGGAGGTTTGACTTTCGAATCCCAGAGAACACGAAAAAGGTTTTTCACGGTCCCACCTCTCGCGAATGTCTGACAAAGGTCCAAGAGTCCTTTCGTATGTGACTTTAGACTGTAGGTCCCTTCTCCATACATGTATGAAAAAATATAACACGCACACCACGAATGGTCGGGAAAAACTAGGCCCTGGCCCCGGTCTGTTGCGCCAAGTATTATAATTTGTATTGGTAATGTTTTCTTTTCACATCAAATTTATTTTCTTTTTTTTTCTTTTTTTTCCAACTCACTTTTTGTGTTACAAGCCCTGACTTCGTGCGACCATTCGTGGTGTGCGTGTCTACAGTTTACGAGTACAGCCATATCCAAAAGGATTTTTTGTGATTGAGAAGCTTTTTATGACAGTTACCACTTTTGGAATTTTGTTAGACATTCACAAAAGGGATTCGAACTTCGAACGTCCTGCTTAGTAGTTCAACGCACTAATTACTGGGCCACGCCATCCACATACCGACAATTAATCTAACTATCAAATACTCAAATGTGTTTCCAATTCTATCTTAAAGCCCGTAATAACATTGCCACCCTTATATGCTCCAGAAACAAAATATGTATAAGGAACATAGATGTGTATTTACTTACTTTAAAAAACAAATTAAAACGCAATCAACCTTAAAACGCTAAAAATTGAATATTTTTGAAACAAATTACCAATACCGTTATGTATCATTGCATGCAGTTATTAGCAAATAAATGGATTTTTTCTTTACTATATTTTCAGTGTCCAAAGCGAAAATTCTCGCTAATCCTGAGTTGTTCTTCAAAAGTGGCAGTGATATAAATTTAACATGCATTGCAACACAAGCACCCGCCCCACCATCATATATCTATTGGTACAAGGATGGTGATTTAATCAACTATTCGCAACGTGGCGGAATCAATGTTCTAACGGAACGCCAGACAAAAACAAGCAAATTAGTGATAGCTCGTGTGGTGCCGTCAGACTCTGGGAACTACACGTGTACGCCCAGTAATTCAAGTGAGTATCTACATACATCCATATATCTATTCGCTATTTTATAGGCAATCGTGCTATTGTTATAAATTTTACATACGCTCATACGCTGTGTAAAGTGGCGGAATTCATAGTCTCCATTTAGAGTGTAGTACATGGACTTTTCACTGCAGAAACGCCTTACTGATGTTCGTTATGAACCTTCGCAAAGAATGGGATCGTTGTTTTCAAACATGAAAACGGAGCACACGCATTTTTGACGGTCTATCGATAGGTGTAAGCTTGTAGTGAAATTTAGACAGAACATACATACTATGTACATACATATGTACATATATGTACATATGTACATTCGTTTACAGGTGAATGACGACATGGAAGAGATTACTTGCCTATAAATAATCTGCAGCACATGAAAAACTACGGTGGGATCTACTAATTTGTATACCCTACACCATAAGATATGTATGTACTAATTAGTTCTAATTAATTCTGCCATAAGCAGTTTTTCCTACCTATATAATACGTTCCAAGTTAGTAAATAAGTTCTTACGCGCTGTTCATAACATAACCAAGATTGTACATGTCCGTACTAACAGCCGTTTTAATGCTTTCAACTTTTTATATAAGTATACACATGTATACCGTGTACTCCCTCATAAGCGGACACTGACGGTTCCGAAAAATGTATCCGCCTATGAGAGGTGTCCGGTTATGAGAAAACAAACAAAAGGACATTTAAAAGAAAGGTTCTTTGAAATCTGTCCGGTTATGAGGAGTGTCCGTAATGAGAAAGTACACTGTATATTTATATCTACATATGTTGCTTCAAAGTTGATGTTGAAAAAACAAGACTGGTCTAAATCCTTTTTCTACATTAAAGGTCTCGGTGAGGTCATTATCGGTTTTAGTAGAACAGCGACCATTCTCTATCGCGATCCATGTACGCATGCACAGACGGACAAGTTTGGCAAGGATGCCAAAACTAGACGTGGCTAGGGGCTGTATAGCTCGAGTTTTCTCCAGGAAAGGAGTGTTAAAATATAATGAATTGTGGACTTTCTCATCAGGCCAATCAGGTTGTTGCTGTAAAAAAAAAGTTCAAAAATTGCGTGACATCGAAATAATGTTTGTTATTGAAGAAAGAATTTCAAACATGACACTTACGTCAAAGTTTGATTCGTGTGACCACAAAATGTAAAAAAAAATCCTTCCTGGTAAAATGTTTAAAATTTTTATTTTTTTCCATCATAGAGTACACAGAACACTACGCTCTCTAAGTGTTTACTCTCAGTATCGCTATACACAACCGTTTTTAGTTGCGCGACTTAGGAATCATCTACCGATCTTCAATCTTATAGACTACCTCAAATAATAAATTTAATCGAAAATAATTGAGTAAACGCACTTTTTAAATTCTACCCGAGATAAGCAAAATATCAATTTTGTTGCAAAGCCGATTAAACGTGCATATGAACCTTGAAATTGGCTCATTGCTACCGTAATTGGTATTATGCCTTAACGCGGAAAATAAATTTCTCGCGCGAGGAGACCTTTGGGGAGCATATATGTACATTAATATGAGAAACCAATTCCGGTGAATCAATATGATAATTAATTATATCGCGAATATGACAGAAGTTGTCTTACGCCTGAAACTTAAGGTTTGCAAGCCGATAATTTTGCACCTCCCGTCATAATTCGGGAGTTCTTCAAACATGTTAAAATTTTCGAATAGTATATCACGTGAAGTTTTTCTGAATTCTTTCCAATCTAAGCTCTTGAACATCAAATGGTGAAACCCAAACTATGGATGCATATTCTAAATAAGGCCTCACTAACAAGCAGTAAATAGCCTTAAGGCTAAAAACATCTCGAAAGTCTTTGCAATTTCGTTTAAGAAAGCCTAGCATAGAGTTGGACTTGAAAATGACGTAATCATAATGAAAAATTCAATTTATTGTCAAATATGACTCCGAGGTCTTTCACTTCATTGTAACGGTGAAGTCTAACATCGTTTATAAAACAATCATTTAAAAGTGGCAGTAAAATACGATATGCAGACAAAATCTTACACTTTAAAATATTCAGTTCCAAAGCATTATGATCACACCCCACCGACAGCTTATTGATATCTGACTGAAATCGAATGCAGTCAGCTGTATTATTTATTCTAGAAAATAATTTTAAATCGACCGCGAATGTTAAAACATTACAAAATTGGAGAACCCCGTGGACATAATTGACAAATAAAGTAAATAGCAACGGGCCCGAATGGTACCTTGTGGAACGCCCGAAGTTACTTCAATTACGCGCGATGTAAAACCATCGACCTTTACTATTTGCCTTCTATTAGTTAGATAATTATAAAACCAAAGTAGCATTGAGGAGTGAAAACCCAATGATTTTAGCTTTGCTAAAAGCAAGGTGTGATGCACCTATCAAAGGCCTTTTTAAAATCAATGTAGAGTACATCAACTTGCGAACGATTCTCAAAACTATCAAAAATATAATTAGTTAATAAAGTTAAATTACTAGTACATGGCCTACCTCGAAAAAAGCCATGCTGATTACTTGAAATTGCAAGTGGATAAAACATCTCTAGGTGCGACTTTCTGTTTTCTTCCGGGTGCCATGGCCTTTTCTCATCTTGTATCATCTAAGCCCAGCTTTCTAAGTCCATTTCTAACCGTTTTGGAGGAAAGGTTTTTCCACGCTCCTCCGATAAAGCAGCAGTTAACTCAGACGAGGTTATTTTTTCTAAAAAAAAAGAAGATTATATTACAATCCATATCGTCCGCCTGATGTTTGGTATCTTTGCCATTCATATTTGGAACCATTTTGTATGATTTTGTGGGGAACAACACGAACATTTCACTTCTCTTGCAGTTTCACCTTGATGCTGGCTTTCTTCAAACAGAAATTAAATTTTTATACTTTGTGACAGAGTAAGTTCACTTTCTTTGACCATTTTTGAAAACTAAAACAATAAATCTTAAAACTAAGACAAAAGTCTAAAGAAATTATTAACCTTAAACAACAATCGTGCTGCATACTGCATAATGTATGCTAATTTTATAACATAAACAGACAGAAAACTTCACGCAGTAATAAAAATGTTCAAATGAGGACTATAATCCTTTAAGCCAAGGCTGTCCAAAGGTTAGTTGATCATGTATTAAGAACTTCTGTCGTTCTTAGGTACAGCATTCTCTTATTTTTCACTTATTTTCTTCAGATCTGATAGAAAGTAAATGAAATCCATTTTTGTAAAAACTATAAAACCCGTTGAAAATTAAGTAGTATTGTCCTGAACTAATAGCCGTTCCATTACTCAGTATAATACTTTAAATCCATATAAACTGAAACCACATGATGAGTTATAAAGCAAAGACCAGCATTCATTTAACAACCAACATTGTTAGCAAGTTTTCTGTCCGACGTGTGTCCTAGTTTGCGCGCTTTGTTTGCTATCCCGATAAATTTCAATCTAGTTCTTCATTGAAATGTCTGCACAAAATGAACACCCATTCGCCATACCGACCCGTCTGCTCCATAAACACTTCACTTCTGTTGCTCACGTTCTATGAATTAATTTTCACAGAGGATACACATATTCGTGTTCTCCTCATCAAAGCACATAATTTCAAGTGTCATTGGTTGTGATGTGAGCATCGCATTTTATTTTATTTTTTTATTTTATTTTAAATTTATTAATATATAAATAAATTACAATACTAATATTAATACTACAGCGCTAGCTACCAGGGCTTTCGGCTAGTTGCATAATAATATGAACATTAAGGAGAACTATAACATGGGTTACCATATGAGTATGTATTTTTAAATGTTCTTTTCAATTTTAAGAATTGTTAAAAGTTGGAATACATTTTTTATATTTTGTTCTGAGGGGACTTTTAGAAAATCAGCTAGTTGGTTTTTGGCAAATAGTTGCATGACGGTTGAATTTATTTTGTAGCATTCAGATGTTAGGTGTTTAATCGTTAAAAGTGCGTTTTCTTGGCAGAAGGTGCATACTGCTTGTTGATTTTTGGTAATGCTATGGCTGTTAGTGATGATTGTATGTCCCAACCGGAGCCGTATGAAGATCCGTAACATGTTTAATGGGATGTTGAGGGGATAGACTGCTTTTTCGGCTTGTGGATTTATTGCAGAGTAGTGGTGAACGTAATCTTTCCAGTTGTTTAATCTTTCTTCTTCAAAGTTTCGAATGAGCTTTAGTTTAAGGTCTTGCTTGTTATAGGTGTGAAACTGAAGAGCTGGATCACTTAAAGTTGCTTTTGCAGTCCTATCTGCTACTTCATTGCCCTTAATTCCGACGTGTCCGGGTATCCAAACAAGTCTTAGCGTCTTGCTGTGGGTAATCAATTTGTCCCTGATTTTTTCAATAATATCAGTTCTGTTGTTAACATTCCTTAATGCTGTGATTGTTGATAAGCTGTCAGTAAAAATAACAGTCTTCTTGTTATTCGCCAGTGAAATAGCTTTAAAAATGGCAAATGCTTCAGCAGAAAAAATGGAGGCAAAGTCAGATAGGAGGCCTTTTGAAATTGTTGTGCCGTCTTCCTTTACTACTGCAAAAGATGTCCCAAGTGCAGTTTTTGAGCCATCTGTAAAGAGGAGATTCCAATTAAGTATTTTGAACTTTGCAGCAATTTCACTGAACATAGCCCTGTATATATCGCTATTTGTGTTTATTTTGGTGTATTTATGGAGATCGGTGCAAATGGTGTCTTTAGGGAGGTTCCATGGTGGGTGAAGTGTTCCACTTAGTGATTGAATAGATATTGGGATGTTAAAGGATCTTGCATACAGAAGTGCTTTGGAAAGTGAAGATGGGTATTTTCTATTCCTTTTGGAGCGTATAATTCTTTGGGCTACTTTGTGTATCGGTGATTTTCGAGATGAATTTACCTTTCGTATAATGAGGGCGGTGAGGTATGCAATACGTTCTGCGATTGAGGGGAGACCGGTTTCGGCTAGAATGTTTCTTATCGGTGTTGTCCTGAATGCTCTGAGGGCGGTTCGAATCGTAGCATGATAAGGAGATGAGATCAGCTGGAGCGACGATTTTGAAGTTTTGCCATAAACAGCGAGTCCGTAGTCAATTTTTGAGAGTATGACAGATCGTATGACATTAATAAGGGAGTTAATATTACAATGGCTATTTTTGGAGGAAAGATACTTAATCATATTGACCCTGGTAGAAAGGCTTTTTTTCAAATAAACACAATGATTCTTAAAGCTAAATTTACAATCAAAGATGACCCCAAGTATTCTTAGACAATTGACATTTTCTATTGGAGTATTATTAACATGAAGTGTTATTGTTTTGGTGCAACTGGTTTTTTTACATATATGCAAAATTTTACTTTTGTCTGGGGAAATAATAGATCCAGAGTGGATCCCCCAACTTATAAGGTCATTAATAATGTTTGAAAAATCGGTTGTTGTTAGTGTTAGGTCTTTAAGTTTAGAGAATAGAATAAGATCATCTGCGTATAATGAGTAGCCAATTCGTTTGTAATTTTCTATTATATGGCTTAGGTGGTTAAATGCAATAACGAAAAGTATAACTGAAAGGGGGGATCCTTGGGGGATTCCATTCTTAAGGTCATGTATATTGGAATATATGTTACTAATCTTAACGCGGAATTTTCTATTCGAAAGGAACGCTTTTACATACTTGAACATTTTTGGACCAACTTTCCAATCCATTAATTGTTTCAAAACTATATGGATCCCGACACGGTCGAAAGCTCTTTCGAAATCAATTGATAAAATTGATACGTGATTTTTCTCAGATATGGCTGAGGAGATAAAATCATCAAGGTGTAAAATTGCATCCATAGTACATCGGCCATGTTTAAAAGCTACTTGGTTTACACTGACAAGATTATTTTTTTCTAGGAGCCAATATAACCGTCTGGCTACTATTTTTTCCAAAAGCTTTCCTATGCATGGCAAGAGAGATATTGGACGGTATCCAGATGTTTCGGTGGGGTCTTTATTTGGTTTTGGAAGGGGGACTATGCTTGCCGTCTTCCACGTCTGGGGGATGACTCCATAATCAAAAATATGATTGTACAATTTAAGAAGACGTGTTTTTAATAAAGTTGGGGTGTTCTTAAGCATAATGTAGGATATGCGGTCAAATCCTGGTGTTCTTCCCTTGGTCGAACTGAGACAACTTTCAAATTCGATTCTGCTAATAGGAGTTTCAATGAACTCAGCAGATCGATTGGTGGTGTAGGATGGAGATACTGTTACAAATCTCCTTTTATCGAGAATGAATTCTGAATGAAAGTTGGAATCGTCTGATAAGTTTGACCATGTATTAGCAAAGAATTCTGCAATTTCAAGTGGGGAGAATAAGTCTTGAGATGGCGTTTTGATAATTTTTATTAAGGGAGGGGAGTAAGTACCAGTAAGGCTCTTAATATCAACCCATAATTTCTTCGAAGAAGCATTAGGGTTAATGTTAGAGGTGAATTTTGTGAAGCTTTCGATTTTTGCCTTTTTTGCCTCTTTTCGAAATTTTGCGTTTGCTTTGCGATATGCAATCAGGTTTAACTCGTTTGGGTATTTTTTAAAAATTTTCCAGGCGGTTTGTTTAATTTGTCTAAGCTTTTGAATGAATTTGTTCCACCAAGGAACAGTGGGCTTAACTGATGCATTGCTCGAGTGTTCCTTAGATTGGGGAATAGCAATATTTGCAGCAAATCGAATAGATTTTTGTATAATGGCCGCTTCTTTGTTAATGTTGGTTGAAATTACCCTATCCAATAAGAAAGTTGAAATTTCAGTTCGAAATAATTCCCAGTTTGCATTATCTAACTGAAACCTCGTTGAAGTTAATATCTCTCTTTTCTGATTGGAAGGAATGATTTCAGTTATTATGGGGTAATGGTCGCTGCCGTGAAGATCGGAGAGAATTGACCATGAAGTACTTGGGAGCAGTGCTGGGGATACTAGTGTTAAATCGACATGGGTGAACGTGTTATGAGTAGAAAAGTGGGTGGGGGAACCATCATTTAAAATGGCTAAGCCAGAGTTATTTAAAAACTGTTCAATAATTCTTCCACGGTGGTTAGTACAGGAAGAACCCCAAATAGGGCTCCAGGCGTTAAAGTCACCTGTTATCAAAATTGGTGTATTAAACTGATTGACAATGTTTTCAAGGTCAATACACGAAAACGGTTGATCAGGGGGGATATATAGAGAGATTATTGTAAGTTTACCTCTTAGTTCAATTTGAACGGCTATGGCTGAGATTGTTGAGTTTATAACTGAAAAACTGTGTGGAATCGATTTATGGACTAGTAAACCAGTACCTTGCTTAGCTGTTCTATTTTGGCTTAAATTGTGGAAATAAGGTGAGTAATATTTGGGACAGTAGGGTCTAGGATTGTTTATTACGTGTGTTTCCTGTAATGATATGACCGAAGGTTGAAGTTCATTGACCAGTATTTGCAATTCATGGTAGTTATTGTGGTAGCCTTTGATGTTCCATTGCACCGTTTTTAACATCATAATGCCAGTAGAGTTAATCTTATAGGTAATATAGTTAAATATATTAAGTTAAGATATAGAACTCTGAAAAGGCATTGTTTACCTGCAGCAACCCGTTTAGCGTAGAGTCCATCCGATGATCTAGCTTTACTTGAAGAAGTAAAGCAAACCACCGGGAGAACCCATCGCCCGGGCAGGGGAAGAAGGATAGCTGAGAGCATAGTTTTGGGTATTACAATAATAGAGTTTGTGTGATTTGAAATATGTAAGATGATCAGCATGAGTTGTCGGTGCTTGCATTGGCCGATAGGAGAGAAAAGCCATCTCTCAATGGATGGCGCCGCTCTCATCTCGGCCAGTGCAAACACCGACATTTGTTTTGGATTATGGTTTGAATTAACAATTGTCATCTGTATCAGAGATGTTCATAACGTAATTATCGTCGTTTAGAGATTTTGAATTTGATAGTTTAGGCGGGTTTTCATTATCTTTATGAGTTTTTTCAGTTGGAATAGGAGAATGTTGTGTTGGGCGGAGTGTTTGTGATTTATTTTGTTTACTTGTAGAAGTAGGGTGAGGGGTCGAAGTGGGGGAAGGAAGAATTATTTCTGTTGACTTCTTGCATTCGGTGGTTTGATGTATTTTGGGTTCAGTTTGTGGTTGGGTTTGCTTGGTCGCCGTTGAAATAGAATTGGATGTGGAGGTTGAAGTGTGGGGGAGAGACAATAATTTGGTTGATGTTGTATTTTCAGTTACTTGTTCATTTTGTGCTGACTTATTGTGGGAAATGGCATTATCAGAAGATGTCGTATTGGTTTTTACAGCTGATCTAGCCCTTTCTGCGTACGGTGTTATGATGGACTGTGTTTCTGTGTGGTTTTGTAGATTGTAAGTGCGCTTGGCTTCGGCCATGCTGCACTTGTTCCTTGTTTTTATAGTTAGGATTTCTTTGTTTTGTTTATATTTCGGACAGTTGGGGTCAGAAGAGGTATGAGTGGAAATGAGGCAATTGGCGCACATGGTGCGTGTGCAGTTTGACGGGGCATGTGGTGGGAGATTACACCTTTCGCATGCAGGGCTCTTGTTGCATCTCTTAATAGTGTGTCCGAGTAGCTGGCAATTTTTACATCGCATCGGATTGGGAATGTATTCATTAACTTTAGTTTTATACCATCCTATTTCCACAGAATTTGGGGGTTGATATAAATCGAATGTGAAAAGCATGAGCCCAGAGTGGCGGGACTTGCCTTCAAATTGCTTTGCAAATTTGTACACTTCGATAACACCTTGTGAGCTCATTTCTGAGACAATTTCGGATTCGGGAACATTGATTAGGCATGGTGCGTAAACTATGCCCTTGCAAGAATTTAGACTTTCGTGGAACTTAACTGTAACTGGACATTGATTCGCAAGGTTGGAGACAGTAATGAACTTCTCGGCAATTTTTTTATTTTTTGTTAGGATGAGTATATTGCCATCTCGAAGTTGAGTAACACTCTCGTACTCTTTGCTGATTGCGTCTATAGCTTTTCTCAAAACAAAAATACTCACACTTGTAAGGGGTTTAGTTTCATCTTTGGGTGAAATTAATATAAATTTGGGATTTTTGGGATTAACATTAGTCGGTAAAATTGGATATTCCTGAAGATTCATGGGCTTTAAACGTTTTGGTGGGGGCGGTGGAGTGTCAAGCGGGGTCTCGGGAGACAGCCCGCTGAACCGGTTCCCTCTCATATCTGGCCGCAGGGCCACGCGATACGGGAAAAAAAACACTCTACGCACGTAAATAGATTATCACGCGGTCTTAAGAAAAAAAGGAAAAAAAAAAGAGACAAACTCCCTACGGTAAATGAGCTAGTGAAAACCGGAAAAAATCGAACTGATAATGCACTTCGAAATCAGCCGCTGCGAAAGTCACCACTATGTGTACGCGATGAGAGCGAGACGGAGACTGATCGCATTTTAAATTGTATCTCTCACACCGGGAGACTGATGCTGGTTCATATAGAGGATTCAGGGATGAGCATACACTCACGTATCTGTCACATCCCAGCCAATCTAAATCATCAATCCACCTACAGTCTTCCGTCCTTCACCACAGGTGAAACGAACAGCACAGCAGAGCAAGTCCTATTCTCGGTTGCCTCTTCTTGATTTCGATGACGGCAGTATTACCGATGATGACGATCAAGTTGATGATGATGTTTCCGATGAAGTTGCTGCTCATACCACTGCCTTCAGATGATAAAGATGATACTTACTTTGGTATGTGTTTGCATAGAATGAAAAAAGGAAAAAAAACGAGTTCTTGACACTGTGCATTTTCAATTCTCATTAGCTGAAGTTGTTGCCTATGAAACTGCAAAAAGAAAAAGGTATCTAGGAAAAACAGTCGGTAGGCGTACAAGAGGAACTGATTGATTAGGGTGGCAAGATGTTATGAGATGGAAAAAGTAATCAACGAAGCTTCGACTTAACAAAAATATGCGGACGGGAATGAAGGATTAAGCGGATGCCAAACTAGACTTTGTTGATTTTAGCAATAAATTGGGCGCACAAAATGTACACAGAGGACTCATGAATTTGAGTCGACAAGGATTTGCTGTTGTTGGCTAAACCCTAAAATATTGCGAAGCTACGTGCGGAAATTAAATAATTTTGCAGCTCCGTTGGTCCTTTAGTTGTCTTTTTATATACATATAAAAATATATAAGTACATACATATGTATGTATATATATTTTACTGCCTTCCACTTTGGAGAAAACTTTTCAGATCCGGATTGTATAAATTTGTGAAAAAAAAATTAAATAATTAATTAAATCCAATGGGAGTCTATCTCCAACGAAATCTTTTTCTTTTAAGGCTCGTCCAATACGGGAATTATTTTTTGTCCAGTTACATAAATAAAATAAGGAAATGAGAGATAATTTATTATGATTATGCAAAAAGGATTATTTTGTCTAACTGAAACAGTTTTTAGATTGGTTCGAAAAAATATTGAGCCCAAGAGGTGCATATGTATTTTCCATCGAAACAAGCTGTTGTTCTAATTATGCGTATGCATATGCATGTATCAATGTACTTTTAATTTAAGTCTAAAAAAGGAATGGTAAATGGTATGGAGTAGGCGGTAAAAGTTTATTTGTTGAAAGTTGCGCAGTAGACATAGCCCTTATTGAAGATACTCTCATTTTTCAAATGGCATCTGACATCATGACGACTTTGACATTTATGAAGAAAACAGAAGCAGAATACACGTAAATAAACCATGAATTGCTATACTCTTCAAGAACGCGGAATAGTTCTGTCCATGTTTTTGACAACTATTCGGTCGGTGATTTTGACTTAACTTAAATTTCGTCGTCCCTGGTCGTGTGGTACCAATTGGCTAAACGCTGCGGCGATTAGCCCTTTGTCTCGAGAAGACTGACTTAGCTCGAGATAGTAGCAGACATGACCGGCCCCGAAGCATACGTCACTGCAGATGCCCAAGAGGACTCAACTAATTGGACGTGAGTAGATCTTATAGCGAATTATGCTGAAAGAATTAGGAATTCATCCATACAAAATGCAATCAGTTCATCGGCTATCGTCTGTAGACAATCAATTGTGTCTTAATTACAGTCAAGCCTTCCTACACCTCGACGGCGATGGGAATGATTTTCCATCTTCGAAGCGCATGTCCCCCTATGTATCTATGCGAATAAGTGAATAAACAAAATTATTGCTTCTGAAAATCCATCAAAGCTATCATTTGGCGCTACGTTTACGGAGGAAAGGTGAAAGAAATTATCTCTTTGTATCAAAGACTATTTGGCTAAAAGTGTGTCATTGACAGCATCGACAAAAATTAAATGATCTGTCACCAGCGCGTTTTTAAATTTAACAGACCTTCATAAGGAGAAATATTAACGAAACTATAGCAACTTCTGCTAGAAGCCGTATGATGCATGATATCAAGCATAAAGTGCGCATCTAATCACCCTCGCGTCTCGAAAATTGGTACAAATTATACTTGAAGTGTAGATAAAGTTAAACAAAATAATAGCGGTGTAGGTTATACTTACATATGTACATACATATGTATATGAAATTCTAAACGAATATAGGGGTGGCAATGGTGTAGTGGTAGACTCATAGTTTGTCGAGCTGATGGTTCACAGTTCAAACCCTGATGTCAGCAAGCATTATATGATAAAAGGCAGTCCGATCAATTGCGAAAGCTTATGACAACACTCTGCGAAGGCATAACACTGGCAATAGGGTTGTCATATGGCTGAAAAATTGTTCGTTCTGTTGGATGATTGAAATGCTTATGACATCAGGTGAACTGGAAAAAAAACACTGTGAATCGGAAGCGAAGGCAGAAAAAGAAGAAACAAATCTCCCCAGTTATCTGGACACCACCCCTGGAGCAAAAAGTGAAACCAAATACACCTGAGATTCAAACCAGCTCAGATTTGAAGGTCATGAAGAGCAACCAATTATAACTTATTATGGAGTTTCTAACGACTCAGCAATGTATTCTTGGTTTATGTCGTCCTGCGATGGTGCGATGGAAATTCTGCGAGAAATTTTTCCACGACTAATAATGTCGATGTCCTGATTTAAAGACTACCTCTTGTGAAGAAATTTGAAGGAAAATGTATAAGTCAACAAGCCAAGAACAATCGACAAAAAACAACATTTCTGAAGAAATGATCAATATGCAAATTCATATGTCATGAACAATATTGTTGAAAGAACACGTACATGTTTCCTCCGAGACCGGAGGCAGCAATTTTACCAATGCCATGTTCCTTACATATGTATGTACATAATACCAGAGAACAAATAAATAGACCATTTTAAATATGATGAATATTTGGAGTGGATGCCTATTTGGCCTAATTGGGTAACTTATAAATCTTCTTCTCTTCGTCCTTTTTGTTCGGCAAGGTTATGATCAGGATTATATGGATCCTAACCCTCCTACTACTGGTCCGCCTGTGGGGTTCGCCGGGTAACTTACAAATATTTACACTAATAACAAAGACGATGATATATTCTCTGTTAATGCATCTCTAAAATAGATATAACTAACTGACAACCAGTGTAAGTGTGAGAGAGTAAACGATTCCCAAATACTCTTCAATGTATTCGATATGATTCTAATAAAGTTCTAGAGATTCACTTCTATAAATTGGAGACCACGCAACTGCACCGTACTCTAGAATACCCCTGCAGAACGAACGAATGATTGCGGCGTCTTAAAGAACTGATTTACTGTCTATCTGCAAGATAAGAAACAACTCTTTGAACAAAACTCTCATGGCAACTAGATTGAAAAGTTTGATTCGATGCTAATGGTTTACATACATATATCATGGTTTGTGGAATAATCTTTGCTATTAATGGATATAATGTTATAATTCTTTTGAGTAGGACTTAGCTTAACAAGAACTGATTTTTTTCTGGACCGGATATAGTTGAAAGTTACTACGTCGTCAGGTCTGTTGAACTTTCGAACTATTTATAATACTATCTTCCAAATAAAATATTTCATGTAAATAAAGTTTATTTATTTGCGCCAAAGGAGTAAGGGCCCGACCAATAGAATCCGTCGACGTCGTTCCGTTGAAGGTTAGCGTTGACGTTCACGTATTGTCGAAAAGAACTGTCCCATAAAATCCGTCGTATACCTACGTTGACAGATGACAGTTTCTCAATGCTATCTCCATATCTCAATGCTTCCACCAATGAATGTGTTTACTCTCAATTTGTGAACGCGTGAACTTCATTATGTGAATGTGTAAACTGTCAACGCATCAACGGACGAAAAAAGTAGAAAGCAAACCTACTTTGTCCGTCGAAGTTTATACATCCGTTGGTTATGGGCCACCTTCCATAAGAATGCGTGCATTCTATTTAGGTGTCAGTTAAAAACGACGCAACAACGGATCGACGGATACTATGGGTCGGGGCCTTAAGAAGCGGCAGATTGTTAAGGAAACGCTTTGGAAGAAGACGAACTTTGGCTTGATTTTTTTGGCTAATTAGTTGCACGACTTTTCTAGTGGCGAACTGAACATTTTTAGCTTATAGCATATAATTATTAACTGGGTTATCCGCACTATTTTGCGTTTTTTCCGCGTCTGATAGCTTAACCTATTGCCACGTCTTGCCCACATCATCCCGATAAGAATGATCTTTTAGCCGCTTGTCCCAGTAGAAAGTAAGATTTTCTTACTCACTGCCACATTGATCTGCAAGGTGCACGGAAGTATGTTAGTACATTTAATTAATTAAGTGATCACAATAAACTAAGTAAAAACTGAAAGAATACGCTTGAAAGCTGCTGATTACCGGTGTCAATAAGAACTAAAAATTCATCCGGTAAAAGTAAAAAAAAAAGCTGAGTAAAGCTTGTTACGGCAGCAAGCGGGTTCACTATGGGCGCACCCATCGGCTGGAAAGCGAGAAGCTGGTTTGTGAATAGTGTGGACCTAGACTGCAGTCCCTATGTTAAAATATGGAGAAGTAGTTCAATCAGCTTAAGTAAAATGTTCCAACTGTTCCGTTTTAACATGGAATCAGTGCTATTATATGGGTGCAGTACTTGGAAAGTAGTCGTCACAAGAAATTGTAAGCATTAATTAAAAAACTATCAAGAAGAATTGGAGGTTTCAAAACTATGTCAGGATCGGAATGTCTGCTCCATAGCAGTATTTCATTCAACAATTCCTTGCGCGCCATCTTGATTGGAGTACTGCAACGCATTTAAGCTGCCTCCAACTTCTTTCTTAAAAGCTAAATTCTTCCTCAACTGTTCCTCGCCACGTTTGCCTAGCGCGTCTCGCAGTCATCCCTGACTGGGTGAATGGATTCTACTCATTGATAAAATTGTTCGGTAGCAGCTTTTGTTTATTGTAAGCTCCACATTGTTTGCATCAGATTATAGATTTTGGGCGATGAAAGTTTATTATCTCCGATGTGAAAGCAGGCCAACTTCATCAACGTAGTCGAGGGATTTAAAGTAAGATGTCATAGTCCATCGAATTCCATGGTTACCTGCATGGAATACATCGTTGGTGACCGCCAAGAACAACCGCGGTGACAGCATGTGTTCCTCATGTACTCCAGTTTGAATTTTAAAATCGTTCGACAGTACCAGCTTAATTCAAGATATCGAAAGCCTTATTCGATAAGTCTATGTAGCGGTGGCCTGTACTCAATATATTCCCCTATTATGATCCGTAAAGTACTCAGATGAGGCCGATGCAGGAGAATCCACTGCGAAAGCCTGCCTGTTCGATGTCGAGAAATAAATCTAAATGTTCCTTAATCCGTTCTAGTATGATTTTAGCTATTATTTTGGCTGTGGCCGGGAGAACGCATATTTGTATGTACATATGTACCTCTCCAGTATTCACATTCCATCAGATTTTCCTTTTTGGAAGGTTAATGATCCATCCCTGCGGAAATTATTATCTTCTTACGCTGTTCGTATGAGCGGGTGTTGCAGTTCTCCCGATGTATGTATTTGGTTCTTGTCTTTAATGTAAGTGGTGCTGAAAATAGTAGGTTACCCTCTCGAAATGCTTTTATTAAATTTAGTTAAATTCCCTTAAAGCCATGATTTCTTTCACTACCGCATAAAATTTAAAATCTTTCGGACAGGACATACGGGTTTCTCTAGTGTGGGATTTTTGGAATAAGTTACCTTAAAAGACTTGCAAGAAGAGAGTAGATACCTGAAACCAGATACCAGAGATGACACTAAATGGATTTTTAATTGTTTTTTAACGTCGAGAACGGTTTGCATTTACATGAGTTTATTCTTTGCCAATCTATCGAAACGACAAATTGAAGAGAATGCCGCAAATAATCAATTCTATCTATGTAACTAGGGAAGAGAAAGGAACCTTGGAACCTTGTAAATAGGTAAAAGGCTCCCCTTATTTATTCCCATTGATTGATAGTACTATGTAGGTGGAAGTAAATGTGCTTCATTTTGTCTTGATGTATCGACAGTAAGATTACAGTCTACTTTTGACGTAGTAAGAGAGTTTTATGACCGATGGCACATACGAGATTTATCAGAAGTGTAATCACAAATCGAAACATTAGGATAAAATTTTCATTACTAGCATTATAAATCATTACGTGATTTTTTTTTCCATGAATATATGAATGTTTGATACATATGTGCGATAGAGACGGCATATGCTATTATTATGGTAAAGTCAGCTATAAAAGTGAAATGGAGGATGACTAAAGGCGTATATTCGATTTCGCATGTGGTGCTACACGGTCGTAATAAGAGTTTTTATATCCTTCATTTTCTGCTGATGTGGTTAAGCATTTAGGGCGTTTATTTGGGTATGTGTCGTGTGTGCCAATTTAATGTAGAAGTTTCTGAAGTTTATGTACGCTTTGTCGCGACTGTTGCGAGATAAGTGTAATGAATGACTTGTGTCAGTTAAGAAGTACCATTTTTATTAGATGAGGATGTTAGTTATGTGTACTCAATGGTAGGATCCTTTAAATGGTTTATTATTGATTGTGATTACTCGATGTAACAACTGAAGGCAGTAATGGAGAGCTCTGTCTGGATGTGTCATTTTTCACTTGAGATAGGTTGCGGATAAGGAGATAATACACTGCGTGTACTCAAGTCCTCAATCGATCTCTTCTTGTATTTTATGTAAAGCGCTATGATTACGAATGTAGATACAATCGCACGAATTCCTTTTGTAGTCGACCAAGTGTGCATTGAACATTGATCGAATTCTGAATTAAAATAATATGAACAAATCTGGAGTGTTAATGTGAAAATGAATCTTTTCCCAACATCTACAAAGTGCCCTGGCAAACACAATTCCGTCGAAACGATAGAGAAAGTGAAAAATTTTTATAATAGCAGGCGGGCACCTGGAATTAAGGATTTCAAATCAGTAAAGAACCCTGAAACCCGATAACGCGAAAAAATTCAAAAAGACACCTGATTATGAGTATTGGGAAGTGTTATATTCAATTCAAAAAAGAGAACCCTTACGTAGAAATTGGAAAATCTATCTGTTCGCCCAGTAACCGAAATTCCCCACGACGCGATCTGTGCGTTTGTATGTATCACGCTAACTTTAATTTTCTCATTGACCACCAACTGCAAAGGAACTGTTAAGTGAAGCGTGTTGTGACATCGGGGCTGAAGACTGCTTGACTAACGTTTGCCAAGCTTGGTTCACAGTTACGAACCTTATACCAGCAAGGTGTGACGGAAAAGCCATCATATTTTGGTCAGATGCGAATGGACGTTTACAAGTACATCAAGAGCAGGGAAGCGTCGGTGGCAATGGTGTAGTGGTAGCGTCATCATTTGTCGAGCTGATGGTTCACAGTTCAATCCCTGATGTCAGCAAGCATTATATGATAAGAGGCAGTCCGATCAATTGCGAAAGTTTGTGACAACACTACTGCGAAGGCATAACACTGGCAGTAGGTTTGTCATATAGCTGGAGAAATTGATCGCTCTGTTGATAATTGATATGCTCATGACATCAGGTGGATCGGGAAAAAATACTGTGAATCAGAAGCGAAGGCAAAAAATACATGACAACAATCAAATCTCCCCAGTTATTCTGGACACCACCCCCGGAGCTAATGTGAAACCTAATACAGCTGAGTTTCAAACCACTACACCAATCTATTTCTCTCTCTCTCTGTCTATCTTTCCAACGCCCGCACCATGTGAAAACATGTAAAAGGGTAGTCATAACCCCTTGAGTGCGGGTAAATTATAAAAAAAAAAAAAAAAAAAAAATATAATTGATTCACAATTGAAAAATAATAAAACACACTAGTTCGTGAAAGAGACCCAAACGCAGTATTTCAAAGATCTAATGGAACAGATATCCGAGGATGAAATTCTGCTTTTGATAGATGTCGCAGAGAACTTTGCGATTGCCTCACAAGATGAGGTACAAAGCGCCCACTGGAAGCATCCGCAGGCCAGCGTGTTTACAGCATGTACTTGGCAAAGAAACAAGGGCAAGTTGTTTCACACACTTATACGCTATTATTAGCAACGATTTAAGTTGCAGCAAAATCTGCGCTTGGGTGTTTTTTAGATGTATAATTGATGACCTGAAGAAAAGGATGAAAGAAAGGTACATGTTTTTCCAGATTGATGTGTTTCACCACGCATCAGCGTTGCAGCATGTGAACAAAACGGTGACAGGATCCATCGTTTTCCGAGCCAGTCCTTTTGTTTCGAACTATCCCATCGCCTTTTTCGGCCATTCTTTTTCCTACTTTTTTTCTCGGCGATCTCTATCTCCTTTTCGAACAGCTACGGCCGCCTACCGCCAAGACAAGGAAATACTGCGAGGAAGTTTGACGTCGGACTGCCACAATCGCAAAAGATCGCCAAATCCTTTTCCGATCGACTCTCCCTCAATCTCTCAAGAGATCTTATGCCGCCAGCATCAAGTATTGAGGACCAGTGGCAACATTGCCAAAAAGCCATCCGAGATGCCGCCTCTGGTGTACTGGGTTTCATTCGGCCACCACAACGAAACCCCTGGTTTGACGACGAGTGCCGGCAAGCACATGTAGCTAAACAAGAAGCATACAAAGCGGTGCTGCATAGAAGGACTAGAGCTGCTCGTGAGCTCTACGAGCAGAAGGGAGAGACGAACACCGGCTTCTCAGCAGGAAAAAGAAGGAGCATGAGAAGCATGCGATAGAGGAAATAGAGAGATGCTACTGCAGGAATGAGGTTCTGAAGTTTTACCAAAGGGTAAAAAGAACCTGCGAAAGCTACAAAACTAAAGTGACCCTATACAAGACTAATCATCCCAGTTCTGCTTTATGGCGCAGAGGCATGGACCCTGTCAAAAGCGGATAAGTTGAGTTCTCTCTTGATTGTCGTGGGGTGCGCATCACAAAGAGCCTACTAATTTTACAAACTTTTAAGAAATGAATTGTTCGGTTTGTTCACAAAAAATTGATCGCAATTGTTCAAATAAAATAAATTGCAATGATTGCAAGCATTTTTTTCACTATGCTTGTGTTAATATCACCGAAGAAGATGCCGATTATTTTAAATCTACTGCAAATCCTTTTCGCTGTGACAAATGTGCAGTGTTAAGACGCCGCTCTCTTCATTTGTCAGAGCCGGTGCAGGCGAAAAGAAGCAACGCTCAAACTACAGCTGTTGAGTCCACGCATAAAAAAGCCATCGAAGGTGAATGCACTCTTCAGATGGTCTACGCCAAGCTCTCGAAGTTGGAGGAAGTAAACCATCGGTTTTTACAACAACTAAATGAGTTGCGAGCAGAAAATACGGAGCTGAAATCGAGAGTCAATATTCTGGAGAGTAAGCTTAACTGGCAACAACAAAGCCTTCTGAGCAATTCTATCGAAATTGTGGGTGTGTCAAATGTCAATGACACTAACGCTATAAGGACAGCACAACAAATTTTCTCAAATGCCTTGTCCATCGAAGTTCCCGACCACGAAATTGAGAAATGCTATGTAAAGAAAATGCAAACAAAATCTTCATCGGCATTTAAATCAATCATCTGCTTAAGATTCGCTGATCTAAACACTAAGCAACGAATAATGTGCGCAAAGCGAAAAAACAAAAACAATCTCTACGCTCACGCAACTAGCATTGTTGGACTTGGAAACAGCAACGGTAGCAGCAGCGGTAGCAGCAGCAGCAGCAGAAAGGGTACCAGCATCTACATCAACGACTCTCTCACGAAGTATACCCAGGCTCTCTTCATGGAGACAAAGGAGGCAATGAAATCGAAAGGAGTTAAATACGTATGGTACAATAACAATCAAATTCTGATGAGAAAGGTTGAGGGGGGAAAAGTAATTTCCATTAAATCTTTTAATGATCTTGCACTTATTTAGTGCATTACTTTACATATTTGTATATTAATGAATTTTGATATTGATCGATTCGATGACTTTTCTACTCCTATACCATGTAATACCAACTGTGATAATGTTTTTATAAGTAGTTCCTTTTGTAATGACAAACTTTTTATTGTTCACCAAAACATCAGAAGTATGAGAAAAAACTTTTCTTCTCTTGTCACACATCTTGATGCTTTTGCATGTGTTCCAGATATTGTTTTTGTATCTGAGATCTGGGTTTATGACTTTGAGATAAATGATTATTTTTTGCCCGGGTTTAACTTTGTTGCTAAAACAAATGAAAATTACGCTGCAGGTGGAGTTGGGTGTTTTGTGAAAGATGACTACAAGATTCTTGATATCTTGTGTGTTGATTTTTTGAGTGCTGATGTTTTAAAGGTTTCTATTGAAATTAACCGTGATTTGTATGTTTTTTTATGTGTCTATAGACTTCATCTGTTTAATGTTGGATTGTTTATAAAAGAATTTTCTGATCTCTTATCTAAGGTAAAATCAAAGAATTTAATTATTGTAGGAGATTTTAACATTAACATTTTGGATAGTAGTGAAATCGTTTCTAGTTACTTGTCCTTACTAGCTTCGCATGGTCTAGTATGCTTTATTGATGAATCCACTAGGTCTGCATCGGGTAGCTGTCTGGATCATATTTATGGGCGTTTCAGTATTGTTGACTACAGTAAGTATGAGAAATGCGTCTTCGATTTCAAGATTACTGATCACTCTATAACGGGACTCTTAGTACCTATCTCAAAATATAAGGATATTAGTACTTCTAGTTCCTCTCAAGCTAGTGTGAGAATTGACTTTGGTAGGCTAAAAAGCAAGCTTCTCTATGAATTTTGGGAAAATGTTTATGCTTCTAGTGATGTTTCTACTGCATATGATATCTTCATAGTTTCTCTTAAAAATCATATCCTATCTTGTTCCTCAGTTCTTCCCTCCAAAAAAAGGGTAAAAAGACTTAAACCTTGGATATCTGGATACTTATTAAACAAAGTTATTGGTAAAAATAAACTCAGAATAAAGTGTAATAAGTATCCCGATAATCAGAGTTTAAGAAGTTGTGTGTTGAACTAAAAAAGGAGATTCCGATCTGCCGCGATTCCTATTATCGTGCTAAATTTGACTCTGCTAAGGGAAATTTAAAAAATTAATGGCATTTAGTAAATAGCATTCTAACTAAATCTACTGCCTCAAAAAAACCAGCTGTTCTACGTCTTGATGATTCCGATATTAATGACAAACTCGTGATTGCTAACGCTTTTAATCGTTATTTTGCTAATGTAGGTTCCAGTCTTCTACCGACTCCTGTCCAATCGTTTTGTTCTCTTTGTCCGTCCATTTGTGAATGTGTTGAACCTTTGCAAAGTAGTAGTTTTGTTTTTCAGGCCATAAATTCCTTGGAAGTCTTAAAAGTTATTGGTACTTTACCTAACTCAAATTCGTGCGGACCTGATGGTATTTCTAATTTTACGCTTAAAAAAATTTCATGTTTCATAGTGGATGTCTTGGTATATATTTTTAATCGTTGTGTGTTTGCGGGGGTGTTTCCTGATGGCCTCAAATGTGCTGATGTCATTCCTTTGCTCAAAAAGGGTTCTGCTTCTTAAATTGGTAACTACAGACCTATCTCACTTCTTCCAGTTTTTAGCAAAATCTTTGAAAAACTTATGAAAAATAGGATTGTGAGTTTTTTGGTTAAAACTAGTTTTCTCAATCCAGCTCAATTTGGCTTCCAAAAAGGCAAATCGACGGAAGATGCGCTTTTACGGTTTTGTTCCCAAATAATGTCGCACCTCGATGGGAAAAAATGTACAGCTGGGTTATTTATTGATATTACCAAAGCATTCGACATGGTTAACCACAATTGCTTGTTGAGAAAACTGGAAAAAGCTGGGTTTCGTGGTTTCATGCTCAATTGGCTTAGGTCGTATCTTGGAAATAGGTCGCAAAGAGTGAAGATAGATGATATAAGGAGTGACATAAGGTTCTTTAACTTGGGTGTTCCACAAGGCTCTGTTCTGGGTCCTATACTGTTTTTGGTTTACATAAATTCACTCTTTGCTCTTAATTTCAAAGGTTCTCCTACTGCATTTGCTGATGACATTGGTTTCTCTTATGGTTTAAACAGCCCTTTGGACCTAACTGCCGATGTAAATTGGGATATAAACTTATTGAGACACTGGTTTGCTGAACATAATTTAGTTATAAGCTCTAAAACTAAAATAATGTTTTTTAGCTTATCTTCCTCACACTATTTGGAAGCTAATGTGCACTTCCACGCACCAGAGTGTCAAAGATTTAGACTGTCGAATTGTTATTGTACGTCTGGTTCTTCTTCTCCCTCTTTTTGTAGTGACCTTACTTGTAGTGATAAATGTTTCTTAATAGAAAGAGTAGATGAGTTTAAATATTTGGGGCTTACCCTTGATTATAGGATGAGTTTTTCTAGTCACACTGATACTTTGAAAAAGTATTTCCGATGCACTCTTCGTCATTTTTATTATTTGCGTAACGTTTGCTCAACAAAACTCTTGAAGATAATTTATTTTGGTATTTTTCAATCTAAGTTACAATATGGAATTACTTGTTGGGGGGGTGTGTATCGTAATAACATACAATCACTGCTAATTTTGCAGAAATATGTTTTAAGAAATATTTGTGGCAAACCTGGTAGACATCCTAGCTTTCCTTTGTTCTGTAACCTAAAAATTCTTCCAATTCGTCATTTGTATTGTTTTAAAGTGTTAAAAGTGTTTTTTATGAAGTCTGGTAATCGAAACTTTCGTTTGATTTCAAACTATAACTTACGTGGAAACCTTTCAAACATGTCATCTGAACCTAATTTCCGTACTACCGCATTCCGTAATTTTTTTTCTGTTTTGTCTTATCGGCTTTTTAATAAACTCCCTCAGTCAATCCGGTCTATAACATTACCTGGAACGTTTACAAAACACGTAAAAACTTGGCTTTTCCGTTTGAATTATGCTGCCTTAGAATCTCTTATTTTTGATGTTTTGGTCTAGTTTTCGGATTTCGTATTGCATTGCATCTATTATCTACTATTTCTTTTTTCATTTAATTTGCTAATTTTTTAATATTTATTTTTACTTGAATTCATTTAGTTTAATTTTTTCTTTGCAATGTTCTTAAAGGGTCACCCCACCCAAGACTTGTTTTATTTTTGCATAAGCCTATTGAAGTGGCATTCTACTCTATTTATATCTAAATACAGAATGCCACCTATTTTTCTTATAATTTTTTTTTTCTCCATAATGTATTAAATGTATTATTATTATTGTATTCCATGAATTATAAGAATTAAATAAATAAATAAAAATAAAAAAATAATAAATAAAAAAAAGGTCGCTCTTGGCTGTTTCGAGAGGAAAATTCCTCGGGTGATTTTTGGTCTCGTCTGCATAGACGGTGATTGGACAAGGAGATACAACAGCGAACTGTATGGGCTGTTCAGCAAAATCGACTTGGCCTGAAGAGTGAAGGTCCAACGACTGAGGTGCCTGGGTTATGTAGAGCGCATAGACACAAATGCTCCGGCCGGGAAAATCTTCGAATCCATTCCCGAGGGACGGCGCGGCGCAGTAAAAGAAGACAGCGACTCAGGTGGCGCACGTAGGTGGTAGGGGACCTCAACCAACTTAGCGTGCGAAACTGGAGGCACCTGGCTAAAGATCGAGCCGGCTGGAGACGCTTGTTGGTTGAGGCCCGGGTCCACCCCGAACTGTAGCGCCACTTTAGGTAAGTAAGTAATCATTAAAGGTTTGTCATAACTTTACAAAAAAAAACTATCCCTAGTATGAAAAAGTTTTTGACACAGAAATGAAGAAGATAAAAAATTACTTTCTGTACAATTCTAGAATCATTTATACATTCGAGTATGGAGACTCCGTACACCGTGCGTACATGTATGTCCATTAATTACTGGAACTTCTATAGTGAGACAATGTAAGCTGTGCTACACTGAACGTCGAGTTTCTAATGTGAAGTTCTCATCGGTTTCATGTGCCAGACTGAGCACCAACTGTGTAACCTTCATCGAATGTACGACGTCCATACGTACGTAATAATAAAATATTATCAAAGGCTTAGACCAACAGTACCGCACTCGGTTTCTTCTGGGTTGCTGCCTCTTAGTTCCTAGGTAAACATCCTTTTACTTTGCTTCCTGAAAATTTGCATTCCTGTCTATAGTAGAACGGCAACCGCATTGCTATACCTTGTGAACCGAAAATATATATAAAAAAAACCAAGAATCAAATTATGCATTCCCTGTTGTTGGTCTTCGGTTTTGTTATTCTTTTGGATTACAGTAACACAGGTTAAAGGTGTGCTGTCTAATTAATTCAATGAACAAGAAAAAAAAGGATGATCCCTGGCTCAATGAAAACAGCTGACCCTGCCGACAAATACTTGCCGAAATCCAAACTACTACCAAATTCAATTAGGAAACTTTGATTGGAATTGTGTCCTTGAATATTTTTACATCTTCTTATAGAAAATTAAAGGTGTTAGGAATGCTCTGTTATAATTTTATGCATTCGATGAGAGTACCGCAATATGCAGACGCTCCTTGGTATAAAAAAAATGGATTCTTCAGATTCCTTGGCAAATAGTTAAACACGAAGTTCTACTTGAAAGTTCATGGAAGTTGTGTTAATTTGACACAAAAAGGTTGATGCGTTTGGATGTGACATCTTAAGGCCTACAGGCGGGAGGATTTCATTTTTCGATTTTCCACGAAAATCTTATGAATGGAAGTGAAGTCAATACCAATTAATGAAAGTTTAACTTTGATGTAGGAAATTGGATTTGATACGTGTTGGGATTTGAACATAAACTTATGTTGGATGTGTTTTTGTTGATACGTGCTTGAGGGCAAACACGTTTCCATCAGTTATAAAAACTGACGTGGAGCACAGCGAGCTGTGTTTGTTTCTATTTTGAAGAAATTGTTAAAGTTTATTTTTGGCAAAAAGAATTCATATGATTTTTTAATGCGGCAATGATTTTTCCAGACTTTATTTATTTATTGAACATGCATATGAATGTGCTCAATATGACGATGTACTTATACACATGTGTAAACGATATTATATGTTTATTTTGAGTGTTGTGGTCAATATCCGTAGGTCTGCATAATTTGCCTTAAAGCACCGTAAGTAATGGGAGGGTTTTATAAAAGGAAGGCGTATCTGAAGTAATCCTAGCCCTGGATTTCATATACATATGTACATATGTACATTAATTGATTAAATTGATTAAGTGGAAAAGCGGTAGATATATACATATTTCAGCGGCGGTAAGTTGGCCCATTGTAACTTCCTCTAAAAAGTATTTGGTAATAATTTAGTGAACACTTCAGTCAAGTTGAGATCCAAGGTGGAAAAATAAAAGATGTTTCCTTTCAGATACCACTTTCAGCATACACAAGTGGTAAAATTGAATACAGGTACACCTCAAGTTACGACCACCCCAAGATAAAACAACCGGCACATACGACCAACATTTTTATGCACCTATTTCCCGTGATAGGATCGACTACCCCGGAGATAGGACCAAGATTCATTCTAATAAGAAAGCTGGGGTTGCAGGTGCTATTTTTCAAGACTGGTTTACTCACCTCTTCGTCCTCTTGGTCATCCTCATCCACGATCGGTTGGCGAAATTTTTCCTGAGTTTAAAGTGATTTTTCTTCCCGCAAATACAACCTTGTAACTACAACTACAACTACAACCGATGGATCAAACTGTCACTGCAACTTTTAACCGCTATTACACTAGCAGATTAACGACACACGCGATAACTGATACCGAGTCTGGGCCAACACTCTGAGAGTTCTGGAAAAATTTCAATATATGGCACGCAACAGATATTGTCGGAGGATCTTGGCTTTCTCCACAGCTTATAACAGAGGAACTGATTGATGATAAGTCTCTAGAAGATATCAATAACGATGTTATGCAGTCAGGTAGGCAACTGTAGCTTCAAATAGATGGCGCAAATGTTGACCAACTCATTGCAGAACATGAAGACGAGCTTACCAATGAAGAGCTACTTGAAGCAATTATAGAAACAAACAACGACGACGACGATGAAGACACAGAAACTCATACAGCAACATCTACTGCCTTAAGTGTACAAAAACTTAACTTAATTTTAGAAAAAACCGAACGACTTATAGAACTCATCAAAACCCAAGACAATAACGTGGAAAGAAGTACCTTGCTAGGATGCGATGCTATTTCAAAAGACGTAACATGCTACAGAATGTTACAAGAAGAAAAAAGGACTGATATCGCGCAGTCCCAGTTTTGCTATTTAGAAACGAATTAGACAAAATGTATGGAAAATCGTACCCAAGAGGCGACCGTTCGGGATTCGACCAAGTTTTTAGGAACGCATTACGGTCGTAACAAGAGGTATGCCTGTTCTAAATTCAATGAGATGTCTATCTATCTCTCCATGTGTGTCAAAAATGCAAATAAAACATTTGGCGCAACAGACGGTATGTGGTCCATGATATAAATATCCAGGAGGGAAGAGGTCAAAAGGATGAATCGAGGAAGACCAGTCCGACCGGATTGTATATCCTCGGAGGTATGGTAAAAAATCGGCAATGACGGGTTTAAATAGCTCGCGATTCTGTTTAATAAAATGATGAGAGGAAATCGGATAAAATTTACAAGTTTTAGACATTCGGCAGCGAAACATTATTGAACTTCATGACAGTCAATGCGGCTTTGTCAAAGAAAAATCTACTTATGACGCGATTCAAAGCTTAAGAATAATAATGGAAAAACATCGCGACGCGGTGAAAGACCTGCAGATCATCTTCATCGATCTGGAGAACGCTTTCGACAGAGTTCCGAGAGATCTCTATGAACGGCGATGAGATCTCACGTACGTTAGAATGATACGAGATATGTACGATGACGTATAAACAAAAGTCAAGTGCACAGCGGGAATAACGGCTGAATTCGAGGTTAAAGTAGGAGTGCACCAAGGCAGTTGCCAAAGTCCGTTGCTTTCAATGTCGTGCAAGATTTTTTGTCGAAGGAGTGTGTAGATAAAACGGGAACGACTTCTCTTCTTTTTGCCGACGATAGCGCTATCAGAACACATTTAATAATCATCACATCACATCGTTAGAAGATAATGGTTTAAAAATCAGGCAAACGAAGACAGAACACTGCCGTTTTTCTGAACCCGCAAACCCGACTCCGGATATTCTGTTGGACGGAGTAATGGTTCCGAAATGCGACAAATTTACATACTTGGGCTCGGTCGTAAATTATCAGGGAAATTGTGACGACGATGTTGCACACCGAATGAGCGTAGTGTGATTAAAATGGCTCAAAACTCCGCAGTCTTTTATGACATTTATTAAATTTACATTCCATATTGAAAGTACATGTACAGATAGATCATTAAAAACGGATATACATATAAAGATTTGAGACAGAAGGCTATTCAACGAAACATATTGAAACAAATTCATTTTAAGTAGAAATTACACATTTAATTGAACTGTAAATTTAGGTACAATAACTTTAATGTATCCGCTATAAAACAAGGTGTTGAATTAATAATGAAAGCTAGTACTATAACACAAGTTACTTTTATATGATTTATAATTGTTTATTGTACGTATTCATATGTGCCTATAATTGATAATGGATGGTCGACTGTTGTGATTTTATTTGAAATTAATACCTCTGCAAAGCGTTGCATATACAGTGCACAAGTATCCAGGTGGATACATTTTTTTAAATCCGGGCTATTACTGACGAACTACGAACAAACGAGTTTTTATTTTTTTTTGTAAGAGGTTGCTACTAGCTAATGGTACAGTCTGACTGTAATGTTCTCATCAACATTCAAAGAAAGGCTAGACAGGGCTTGATGGCGATGAAGAGCTTAGGTAACAAGCACACAGTACTTCGGACCCAAGATTTTGACAACAGGTGCGAGCGAAGGCCGGACATAAATGGAAGAAACCTTCCACTGTATCATTGTCTTCTTTTTATGGAGCGCAGATGGTTGTGCCACTTGAAGCAAGCACGCTGAGGTGCTTAGCAAAGCGAAGTAGCCTGTAAGTCTAAGTGCTAGTCGTCTCATGTCAATTCCTCCGAATGCAGAGCCATGTCACCGACTATTTCTTTTTCACGAGAAACCCAGTCGTTGATGGAACTACTAATCTCAATTGCCGTCAAACACAGCGCTGCTGTGTCCTGAGAAAACTTCCTAGGAGACTTGGACTTGCGATAGAAATCTTTCCCCGGCTCAGAGGCTGACAAAGCCATTGCAGCGCCTGGGGCAAGTATGATATTTTCTGCGCAAGGTCTAGTGTATGGTACCAGAAACCGTCGGTCTGTAGACGAGAGCTGACTTACAGTATGTAGCATATGATATAAATATCTAAAGGATAGGTAAAGCTGTGTATCTACGGTAGACCCAGACGTTTTATAGAATATCCCTATGCAGTCCATGCAAGGCCTTCTTTGGAGTTTGGCAAATGAAGAAGTGACGTATTTACGAGAAAGCTTATTCCACCAAACAACTGATGTGTATGTGACGATTGTTCTTATTGTTACAGAGTAAATCCAAAGAACTCAATGTCTTGCCAAAGGCACCTTTGTACTGCCAGGAGGCCCACTGCGATTGGGTGATTTCGACCGCAGAAGTTTGCTCTCCCGATTTTTATTTCATCAGATATTTGAATGGCGGCACCCTTAAGCACTGGTTGAACTAGATCGGTCAGCTTTCTCCTTCTCATAAAGCAAACAACTATGGTTTTAAGTCCATTCTTAGTGAAACTCTCATCGATCATGTCCAGAGATATCTGCAACTTCAGCATACATTCGATTGTCATGAACCGAGAGAACGGCGACGTCAACTGCATAAGCCTGAGCTTTTAGAGATAGGAGAGAGTTTGTTGCCATACATCTTAAGACAAGAGACAAGACGTCGTCTAGTGGATTACCCCTGTTCACCTCTGTTACGAAGAATTTGCCAAAATCCATTTTAGCAATAAAATGTTTTGTTCATTAGCATTGCTTCAGTCCACAATCCAGAGAAATGTTTTTTCCACTCCATGTTGTTTGACTGACTTGCACACTTTATCGAAGGTTGCATTTTCAAAACCACCATCTTTCCTATCAAGCGCGTTCTTCAATCCTTCCAACATTTACGTGCATCCCGCAAAGAGTATACCTTCAAAGAGCAAATTTGCGAACATGCAGTTTAACCAGCCTATCCATTATTTTAGGATGACAGACTGAAGGGTCTGAACTTTTGCCGAGTTGATAGTTAGCCTTCCCTACCTATGGTATGAAATCCAAGTACATCATTCCAAAAGAAGAAGGTACATACATATATGTACATACATACATATGTATAAGCGAGTGCAAAACTATTTTGCAAGTTGGCAACAACTAAGGCCATCAAAGGATGCAATGTGAAAAAGTGAGCCTCTCACAAAAGACTAATGCCCGTTTTCACAGTGCGAGCTTAAGTGTTGGTTTAGCTAAGTGTAGGATCGAGTATAAACTCCACTTAACAAGATTTCGTTTTCACAGTGAATATTTAAGGGTGGTTTAGTTAAGCCATGGATTGGGTGTCATTGTGAACCATTTATGGAAAATAATTATTGTGATTGAACACGAAATGTCAAACAAAATTTGTATTTCATTGTATCAAGTGCTTTCTTTTCAAATACAATGGCGAATAACGATAAAAGAAGAAGTGCTAATTTTAGTGTAGCAGAAGTCGAAATTTTATTAGATATAATAGTGAAACACCGGAAGATAATAGAGAATAAAAGTACAGACAGAGTGTATGTCAATGAAAAAGCCGCTGCATGGTTGCAAATAGAAAAAGACTTTAATTGTGCTTCCGGCAACATATATAGAACGGCTGGTGTTTTAAAAAAAAAATATGAAAATTTAAAAAAAACGACGAAGCAAAAGTATGCTGAAGAAAAAAAAAATATGTATGCTACAGGAGGAGGGCCGGCGCAAAATACAAACATAAATAACATGGACGAAACTCTACATGAACTTTTAGGAAACCAAATAGATGGGCTCTCTTCGATCTATGACTCGGACATTTTAAAACCAACCCAAAGTGGTAATGTAAAATCCAACAGTTTATCTTAAAGTCATCTAATGAGTTTTTTTGTTTTTAAATTTCAGATACGGAGCATGTGGATAATAAACCGACGTGCAGCACCCAACTGAAAACAGGAAAAGAAAATATACCAAGCCAACAAGTGAATGTTGATTCAGCTATAGGTAAAGATATTGTAATAATACATACATATGAATACATTTTTATGTCTCTTGTTCCAATTTACACTTCGCAGATTTGGACAATTATCAACAGCCAACAAAGAAAAAAAGGCTATTAAAAAAGCAACAGCGGGTGAGAAATGGAGAGAGCTAGCTGAACTTAAAATTAAAATAGCGACAGAACAATTAGTTCATAATAGGGAAATTCACAACCTCCAAATGATGCACATGGCAAAAGAGCATGAACTTAAAATCAAGCTCCTGGAAGCACAACTAACAATCAAAGATGCTTAAAAACTTTAGTAAACAAACATTTGCGTTCCTTTATTTTATTTTAAACGTTTCATTTTTGTTCTACAATCTATTTATGAATTTATGTACGAACTTTATGTAAATATAATTTTGAATTTCGTTCTTTTATTCTTTATATCTAATTGTGTACTTGATTTTCATTTAAAATGTTTGCAAAATATTCATTAATCAAAGCGTTTCTTACTGCAGTATTTCCTTCTCCAACAGCCAGTGGAACTTCAACATTGTTAATGTACTCAATGCGCTCCAACAAATAGTTATCCAATGGTGGCGGATCTACATACATCCCGATTCGTGCAACAAATGTTGTGAAGAACTGCAGTTGCTACTATGACACTCTGCAACTTTCGATGTTGCAGCTTTAGACGTGTTGCAAGGACGGGAAATCGTCTCTTCCATACCCCATAGGATCGTTCAATACAATTACGTGTTTGAATTAGCGATTCGTTGTAGCGATTCTCTTGTGGTAAATTGCAGCTCCTTAAAGGTGTCATAAGATAGCTCCTGCACTGATATCCGCCATCAGCAATTATGATGTTATTTCCAAATTCACCGCTTTCAAATCGTGCTCTTATTCTAGAGTTGTTAAAAATTGTTGAATCATGTGATGATCCCGGCCACCTCGCAACTATGTCCATTATTTTTAAGTCTGCTTCGCACAGCGTTTGAACATTGTAGGAAAAAAATCCTTTTCGGTTTCTGAATATTTCTCCATTCAACCTGCCTTTTAATGATAAAAAGATAAGATTAAAAAATCCGCAGAATATTTGACATACAAACCTGGTGACTGTATGCGAATGTGTGTGCAATCTAAAACTGCGAGTGTGCGTGGAAACCGAGCAATTCTATAAAATTCGGCATTCTTTTTCTTTATTTCCTCGACCGATGAAGGAAATTTAATGTATCGACTTCGCAATAGAGCTATGTAGTGTGATACTTTTTTTATAATTCTGCATGCTGATGAAACAGAAACACCACTAAAGTCTCCAGCGGATATCAGCATCCCTCCACTTGCATAGAATCGCAATGCCAACAGTAGCATACATTCTGGAGACACAGCATTATTCCTAAACAAAAGGAAAGAATGTATTTGACGAAACGGTAAATGCAAACGCTTTCTAATATTTACCAAGTTGTTGCATGTTTAATATTAGGGCGAATTTCTTCCAATACACGAAACGCTGAAACTTTGGACATTCGGAATCTTCTGTAAAAGTCGACATCGTCCCAGATGTTAAAATGATTTGTTCGAGTGCGAATAACCCTTTCTCTAGAAATACGCACTACAATGGTGTAGTAGTTTTCCTCGTCACTCATATTTTCTTCATCCGAGTCTATTACTTCCATTTTATTTTATTTAATTTCTTTCACGAAAATCAGCAACTACTTCGATTTCTTCACAATTGAACAGAAAAATTAAATTGACATTTGAGTTCAACAGCATTGCCAGACAAAATATTTGGTTGCTTATGCAGGTTTTCTCTAATCTATTTTGTGGTTAATATTATTTTAGTACACTAGTGGCAACTATGTACTCTCTGGATCGACACTTAAGCCACGGCAGTCGGTGGTTTAAGTTAAACCACTACTTAAGTGGAGTTTATCGTTAAACCTCCACTGTGAAAACGAAATTTGTGTTGATCCTGAGTTTATCCTTGGATCGACACTTAAGCTCGCACTGTGAAAACGGGCATGAGAGTCTTTAAAGTGTTTAGGTTTCATCAGTTTTCCTAAGAGCATCTAGTTTGCCTTTTTGAGAACTTTAACCAGCCTATAATTTTGTGTACTAGATACTATTTTCAATTTTTGATCAAAGATATGTATGACGGAGTAACAACTAAAGTCAAATGTTCTTCGGGAATTTCGGAAGCATTTTCAGTGAAGGTTGGCGTCCACCAGGGAAGTTGCGAAAGTCCCTTATTATTTAACACCGTTCAAGACTTTCTTTGGAAACAACACGCCCAAGAACCCGGAATAACCTGCCTCCTCTTTGCAGACGACAGTGCCATCGTGAGTGATGACCCCGTAGCCCTCCAAACGGCACTAAATAGCTGCATAAACTCACTGGAAAGTAACGGACTAACAATCAGACGCGCAAAAACCGAACATTTACACTGTCCTTCTCCTGATATCACATTGGACGGCATAGTTCTCCCTAAACGGGAAAATTTCAAATACTTAGGCTCCATTGTCAATGACCAAGGATACTGCGATGACGACATCACACATCATATCAGTGTAGGGTGGATTAAATGGAAAGAGAATTCGGCGATATTTTGTGATCGAAAACTGCCATTAAAGCTTAAGGGCAGATTATACGCAACAGTCGTGCACCCGGCTTTAATACACGGGTCTCAATTTTGGACGATGTACGAAACATACAAAAGCAAAATGAATACGACAGAGAAGAAAATGTTACGGATGTCAGTCAAGGTTACAAAGCTAGACAAAATAAGAATCTCGCATATACGGGGAAGCCTACACATAAAGAAACCGATCGTCGAAAAGCTCGAAGCTGACCGACAAAGTTGGTACTACCATGTGTATAGAAGACCTGCGAACAACCCGATAAAAATGGCAATGACGACTCATGCTCACGTTCCGGCAGAAGCACGGAAAAGGGCCCGAAAGAAAAACAATTGGATTACTCAATTACAGAAAAAGCTACCACTCCTCGGCCTGAGCGATGAAGTAATCCGAAACCGAGAATCCTGCAGACGGATACTCAGGCCCACAAACTTAGCTAACCCCATGAGCGGCGCAGAAGCAAGGCAATAAAAATGGGAGAAATATATAGCATTAGATGTACTTGTATAAGAAGAAGACTGTTTTCAATTTTGGAATAAAGCTTTTCGGAGCTTCACCACGAAACTTGAAGGCGTTTCTTGTAACGTGTCACTAGTTCAAGAAAACTAGTAATGGTCATTCAGATTTTAAACAGCAGGCTCTAACTTTAACTGGTTATTTGTTTGAGTTGGGCTGTGGCCGATTGGTCAAGCTCCTGCTTAAAACAGATTCAGTTGGTTTTTGCTCGAATTCCTTGTTTCCTGCAAGGACATGAATTCGCATTCGATTATTTGCAATCAGTATTGTTTCATACTATTGCTCAGCCGATAGTATGAAACCCAGAAGACGATTTCCTCGGACATTGCATTTGCTGCTTTTATGCGCAATGGGTGTAGTAGATGAATGACATCACATATACATAGAGTAGCAGTTTTTGCAATTGTTTTTTTAGGATAATTTAAATCTGATATATAAATATGTATGCACACTAGCTTAAAGCCCGCCCGCTTCGCCAGGCATTAAAAAAAAAAATTAGCAATTCGGGTAAAAAATTTATTGCGATGCTTTTTAATAAACAGCATTCTTGTTTTTTTTTTTTTCATTATCGTTCGTGTAAACAAATAGTGCCGATGATTTTCCGACTCGTGAGCATGCAACGTAGAGCTGGCCATGCGAGAAAACTGGATTTGAAAACGGGAAGTGTATGCGTGAACATTCTTCAAGAAATGCTTCGATTCTGGTGACGTTACAGAAACCAACGAATGTAATGGTTCTGGTGGACAATTCAATGCCGGTAATATTTCCCATTTGCACAGCACAAACCTGGTGTTTCAGTGCTGAATTTGAGCGCTTTGCAATGTTCACAAACTTTGTTCATTGTATTGTCACTGATTTGTGTGAACTATGTATAATCCACTTAGCTGTCATAGTTGAATGCAGCACGATTGAAATTTATAAGTGCTCGATTATCAGTGTTCCTTGCTTCTCGTAACCGAGAACGTTACTGCTCACTGCGTTCTCGTGCAGCTTGATTTCGTTGTGTTTGCTGTGCTTCACTTTCTTCTGCTCTGACAACAGCTTGTCTCCTGGCATTAGTAGATCGTTGATTAAAACTACATAAATCGTCTTGGCATGACTTTCAAAAATATGTACCTACTGTCAAACAAAATAAATAATTCTCACATATAATTGATATCTATCCACCGTTTTCTTACCGTTAACTAACATTTTCAAATACATACATACATAATATCCAAATGATTTGTTCTAATGTGTTGTTAAAAATTAAAAAATGATAAATAATAATCAAAAACACAAAAGGACAAAAAACTCACGCACGTCCGACATTTTCCCAATTAGCTTTATATACATATATAGATAAGTACATATGTATGTATGTCTTGTTCGTTCCTCATCCAGTGCATAATCAGTGTGAAGACAATTGCTAAAAATCATAGTAGAGTAACGTTTAATATTACACACTTCATTTAAAGAATACCTGCTCCCTTTTTGAACCTTACTTTGTCGTTCTTAGTTGAATTCAATCTATTGTTGGCACATACATATGAATATACATATGTATGTATGTATGTTCATATGTTATTATATTTCCACACAAATAGCGCCCATCGGTCTTCTATAGTAGAAATATATTAATTTTTAATTTAATTTTAAACGCTCACTCACCAACTGTGGCAATCAATTTCCAATTTCATCGTAACCAGTCTTAATTGAATTTCTTAAAAAAGAGAATTTTTTGCCTCAGACATACCAAAAAAAAAAATAAAAAAAAAAATAAAAAAAACGTACAAAAACACAATCACGTTCAGAAGTTGATCAGATCCAGATGTAGAGCTGCTGTGCCACTGACGCCAACAATAAAATCAAACAAAGATAATCGATTTTAATAGCGGAAAAATCGCTGAATTCAGTTCGAACTGACTCATGTGTCATACATCCTGCAAGCAAATAAAAGAAAATTCAAAAAACATTTAAAATTCATTTCACAGAATTTTGGGTTTTCTTTTTTTCATTGCCTTCCGCAGCCGGACGCAGAGTGATTTATCACTCTTACTTTAGGCGAGTGGTTCGACAGTTGCGCCTGATTGACAATCAATTGAAAGGAAGTTGGAGTTAGTTAGTGGTAAAATATGGTCTTTCTTGTATATACCTACTCGTAAATATTCGTTGATACAGTATGGCAGACAAAACTTTTTCTTCATGTTTATATGTAAGAAGGTATACCTAGGCCGTTGGAGATGTTTTTTATGAAATTTGTTTCACGAAAACAAAATCTTTTATATTTCCTTGACGACTATTCATGTAAGGCATTTAACGCTTTTTTTTAACGTGTGTGTCACACGCCTGTAGATACTAAGCCGACTTAGGTGAAGATTTGAAATTTAGCGTAGAACGCTGTAGGGCGAATTTATGAACATAACGTACCATGTAAAAAGAAAACTGGTGACTTAAGAAATACTGACATACATGTATTTATGAACGATTGGGTGAAATAAATTTTTTTTCGCACCATCGGCAAATGATATTACTTTTCAAACCGATTTGGAACTTATGAAGCACAGATCTTACCCGTACCCGTTCTATATGTTTCTATGTATTTATTTTCAGAATTTTAATGTCATATACGTATGTACATATTTATGAGTATTAATGTATTTTAAGCAGTTTTTTCTATTAGGTTTTTGAGGAAAATGACTCCACCTACTCTTTTAGGTGCTATTGTCCGCAGCCAACGTGGATTTCAGCCAACAAACCTCTCCATTTAACCCGTTTTGCTGCTTCCAATGGCACTCTCCAAGTTGATTAAGATCCCTTTCTATTTGTGCACGCCACCATACGCAAAGCCTTCCCTTACAGCGTTGTTCCTCGGCGTTTTTCCGAATTGGATTAGAATGCTCTGCGAGCCGGAGCGTTGGTGTCCATTCGTTCTACACGTCCTAGCCATCTTAAACGTCAAATTTCCAGATCGATGTCGCTTATAGCTCGTATAGTTCGCTGTTGAAACTTCTCCTTCAAAGCTCGTCAAGGTCAAGGATATCTTCTTGTATAGAATTTCCTTAGTTGTTGAGGATAAAGGCTTACTTCTCAATTCCTTTCTTAACCCAAAGACACAGCAATTGAGAAAAGCTTTTTTTATTGGATTTCTGGGCTGATGTTGTTTCGATTTGTAATAGCAAAGTCAAGGTAAAGACATGTCTTTTACTACTTTGCAGTTGTAGTTGTCCACTATGATGATCTGTATAATTCGTGGATGTTGTATGTCCCCGCTTGTTAACAGCATGTATTTGGCATTTCCTTCGTCCCGCAGCAAACCAATTTAGGCTGAGTTCGTTTTCAAACGTAAATGTGAACGGCACCATTAATACCCTATAGGTAATTCCCTCGCTGTCATCCGGGTGTATAGAGTACCTTGGTAGGAACATTTTTCTGCTGTCTTATAGTGTAATTAGTTGCGATGTACTACTCCACTCCGACGTGTCCTTTCTGTTTTCTTAAATTCGAACATCAAACTTTCCGTCCAGTATTCCAACGCACCAACAACTAAGCTACAGCGGAAAATATATTCCAATCAGCATCTATACTCTGAAATGTGGACCAGATGTCACAAAAATCCTCAATAGATTTCTTAAGGCAGTAACTTTGCTTGTAAATGAAATCGGCAAAATAAGAACGCGTGAAACGCTTGGTGCAGAATGTCCGCTGTCTCTCGAGCTATCTGCGCCGTTACACAGTCCTGGGGCCATATGATTTCCAAAATCGATTCGTCGGCAGCAATTCGCGGCAGCAAGAAGTCGTTGACTATGGTTGTATAGCGCTCACCAGTCACAGAAAACTGTTACCGATGCCGTGGGCCAATCACCTTTCATCCATAGACGCCACTCCAAATAGTGACTTTAAGAGAATGCAGTGGCCCTCCGTGCATTAAGCGCGCAGATATTCAATGGCCCTGAAGCGATAATTTTGCTTATTCGCGTATTCGCAGAAGTGGATAAATCGCTCATGATGATGATTTGCAATCATTGATGAGTAGGGTTACTCTTGAACTTCTGCAGCTACAGCAGAGCAGATATTCTCGACCGAATGTCTGCTCTGTTGTCGGCCGCGTCTCTTGTTGTCCTTCTATTCTCCTCGAGGCGAGCGGCTAAACATCCCAGTGTTTCCCCAGATGGTGCCACAGAACCAGATAATCGACGACGAATTTAAAGTTGAGCCAAACCGCATACCGATTATGTGTCAGAAATATTGAGAGTATTATTCCGCGTTCCCGAAGAGTATACCAATCCATGGTTTCTCAACGCGTATTCCTTTTATTTACTTCCCCATGAAATAAAATAAGTCGCGATAACTTAAGATGCCATTTGCAAAATGAGAGCATTTTCCGATAGATACGGCGATGACTTTTGCACCATTTTGTACATTTGTTATTTTAGATGTATCCGCCTACAGTCAAAAGTCTTTCATGCAAAATGACACCATATAGTCCTGGGCTTACATATAGGAAATCGAGTCGTTTACAAGTTTTAAAGATAATATGTCCATATACACATGTACATATATTTTAATAAAAGAGTGTTGCACAGTATTTCTGATTTGTCTATGAATAGAACAATAAGATGACTTCGAAACCCTTTAACGGCTTTGAATGTGTAAAATTTAATTGAACACGAAAAAGCCTAATATATTGTTACGACAAATGAAACCGTATGAGTCCCTCAGCGTTCTACAAAGAATGAAATTTGCCAGCTCATTATTTCCTGTGTTTCACACTGTAGTGCCTGTTCAGTGTTCGTAGTCGATAAAATACGCAAAATGTTTTTAGCCACAGTGGACTGGTCAGGTTATTAAAATGCATGAATCTGAATTTAATTAAAAACGAATTTTGAGAACGTTTTCTGAATTCTGAGCCACACCACGTCGCGTTGTCCACCATTCACAGACTGTTGAAGAAGCACACAATTTGTTATAATGGTCCTAAATGTTCAAGGTTCAATTAATGCCATTGAATTTCCGCTTCACTGACATTTATGCAATTGTCTATGTCTGTTCTGTTCAGAATGATATTAAATTAATTGATTTTTTTATTTCTTTTCAGATTCCGATAGTGTGTATGTTCATGTCATTAAAAGTGAACACCGTGCAGCAATGCAACACGAGCACGCCAGCCGTCTACATGTACCCAACTGGATGCTAGTCATTTTATCATTGTTCTATATCGGTCATAATTTCCACCTTCTAAGGCACATGGCGCGAGTGATGGTGGAGTACTGCATCGAAAATCAGTTAGCAGATGGACGTCAATTTATTGCAGGCAGATAGCATATTAAAAATTAAAAGGCTAATAAATATAAATAAATTAGCGAATGAATGTAATAAGGTGGATGAGAATAGAGAGTGAAAAACAATTTTTTTATAGACTTTTGATTAAAAATTTAAAAAGTAATGCAAAATTAAAAAAAAATAGAAAATTAACTGAGACGTAATGTTCACCTAAAGATAAATATAAGATAATGTAAATAAAAGAAATTAATAAAAGAAAAAAACAAAAATAAATAAGAATCGAATGAAAAATCAAATCGAATAAGATTTTATGTAAAATTAGTTAGAAGCATAAATAATAAAAGAAATGGTTCAGTAAAATTTAAAATGTGAATAAATAGATGTAACTTAAATGTGAGATGTAAATTTAGTGCTAAGAAAAAAAAAAAACATTTAGAATAATTACTTGTACTTACATAAAATAAGAACGAGAGGGAATATAGATACATACATATGTACGTACTTGAGCATAATGAGATACAATCAAAAACTAAACCCCTGGGTTCACACGATCTAAGTTTATAGAAGTCATTGGTATGGCCTCAACTGAATTTTTAAATGTAATTTCCATCGTACCTTTTATAAAAACCAAAAAATTTTCTGCCCCATAAAAGCATTGGGTGCTAAGTGGTCTGCTTGTCCACACTCAGACACGGAAGTGTTTGATTGTGCTTAACTTCAAGTGAAGAAAAATCGTCAAACTTCCTCGTAAACTTAAGGAAATACCGATATCAGTGATTACACAATCCTTTCTTTTTCGATGGTGATGAAAATCTTCAAAAGATACATATGTAGCTAGTAGTAGCTAGACTCCACTATTCACCGCATTGTTATCGCTTGCCATATTTTTTTTTCTTTTTTTGCCTTAACAATGCACGTACCTACTTTGCTTCTTCAATATGCAGGTTGCAAGCTCTGCTATTATATTTCATCTGCCTTCGTCCTTCAGCATTTCTCCAACTATGCTTTCCGGCGTTGGCTGCATTCCGAGGTTGTTCCTCAGCGTTGTTTTTTTACTGAGGAATCTTAGGCATTGAAACGTCATATGCTCTACATTTTCGATGCAGTCAATGCATCGGGGGGTAACACCTGTGTTTAGTCAGGAACTGTGTTATAAGAAAATCACACTTCCTGTGTCGCCTTTCGGTCCATGACTAAATAAAAAAAAGTCGGTGTATACACCCGCCTTTCAAGAAGTATTCCAGCGTTCTTGCCACTTCTTTCACAGGTACTGATGTTTAAACTGACTTTAGTACTAAATTCGGGACAATTCTTCCCACAATATGTACTGCTTCATTTGATGTACAGACGCATTTTCGGTGCGCTGTCATTAGGGAAATCTTAGCCAATACCGGTGAGGTGTGCAGGATTATGGATGTGAGTACTCTAGCTAATAGTAGTCCCCGACTATGTCTTTCTCCTCCAGTGTTTGGCATGATGGGACCTAGTGCGCAGCTTGCACTTGGCCCCTACTTGCTTACGTACGCTACGTGTTCCTTAAGTGAAAGCCTTGCGTCTAACACTACTCCAAGGTACTTTATACATACATATGTGCTTCATTTGTCGTAAGATGAATGAATGAAAAACATGGCTATTTCTCCGTCTTTGCCTCCGTTTTGTGTTCAGTCAGTATCAGTCCAACTAAAGTGAGCCACTGCTGGACGAATCTTATTGTAGCGTTGATAAGCCGTTCCATCTCTTTCATCAATTTGGAAGTATGTAAATATGATATCATCCACATTTAAGCATGAGTTATACAGGTCAATAAATAAGTATCTACGTTAGCTTTGAATCCCATTTTCAGGACTTTGGCGAGATCCCAGTGCTTTTTCTACCAAAATTATTATTGGATTTTTATGATCGCTTCAAGCGTCCCTTTATTACTAAATATGTTTACCCACTGCTGTGGAAATAGCCTTGCGACAAGGTTGTTTAAAAACACAAGGCAAGTGCAGAAGAATCTTCTTCACAATCTGGTAGGCCTTTCCCATGGGTTTTTAGTCCACCTCGTTGCACATTTCTAAGAAACAAGATCTCTAACTTCTCTGCAGAAGTAGAAGAAGAGGAGGATTTTATACTCCTTGTGCGCAATCTTTTATCATATATTATACGTTGGCATTGTTTTGTTATCTAATTTCTGGCGTATGCCGTTCTTGCTTTATTGCATATCCTGTGCATATCTTCGATCTCCTCATTCCACCAGTAACATGGTGGGCGATGGCTGTTGACTCCTTTCTTACCATTGACACATCAAAATGGTTACCTACACAATCTAGTTCTTGACATATGACGATCACAAGTATTGTGTCCTCTGATGACAGTACTGGTATGAGGCTGTGTGGCGCCGTGGCTTCGTAGTTATTGCGTTACACTATTCAGTAGGAGTTTCGCATCCCAGAAAATATCGACTAACATTTTTTTACGGTCCCATCACTCGTGAACGTCTGAGAATAATAACAGTCATGAAAAAGATTCTCAATTCACCTTTCGGATATGGCCTTGCCAGTATGTTACTATTTCATCCTCTCCGGGATACACACTTCATAGCTTCTATCGAATATGACGATAGGGATCATATTGTCAGTGGGCATCATTAAAAAGGGGCATTGCTCATTAATATTCCAAAGTATTGCTCCATGTCGGCTGTTATATTATTTAAGTAGTAGTCTTGTAGCCCTTGTCTACCAAACTATGGACGTGACCTAGACCAAACCTCCAAACTTAGTATGCTCGTTGTTTCCGTACAAGTACCTGTCGAAATGATGTAATTCAGTCGATTCTCGTATAACACAATCTCGTTCTGACTGCCTCCAATTAAAACGCCAACTAGATTGAACTCTGAAACAATTTTTTCCTGAAGACTTGAAGTTTCATATATTAATCTATAAAAATCTAAGCTTCTACCCCATACAGTAAACATGTATAAGCTGTTGGAGGTAATGTAAGGTGGTTTCCTAGTTGGTATCGACAAGGTCTTAATGCGTTATACCTTTATTAGACCACTGAAATGGCATGAGCCATCCAACTCTTTATTGGTGCACTTTCGCAGGGTTGATCGATTTGGGCAACTAGACTATATGTCCAACGGACTTAAAGTAGAAAATTAAGAAAAAACGATTATAATAATTCAAAACATTTTACAAGCTCAACTCCGTTGCGTATGGAGGATTCCTTTCATATAATTAAGGGCTTCTGAATTATTGAACTTTTTTGGAAGTCTTGATATAGAGTTTTGTATTGCTCCTTTAATACTTTTTAATACTCTCAAGATATGGCAATACAATGGGAAAGACTGGCGAGGAGCTCAATGATACACAGATTTATGAGAATAGTATTGTGCAAAGCTAAAAGCCCCATAATCGGCTCCAATTACGAAATCCTTATACTTAAGCTACATTTCTACTGCTACAGTGTACTCTCTCAGTGCGGACACCCCTCATAACCAGACAGATTTCAAAGAACATTTCTTTTAAATGTCCTTTTGTTTGTTTTCTCATAACCGGACACTTCTCATAAGTGGACAAATTCTTCGGAACCGTCGGTATCCGCTTATAAGGGAGTACACTGTAATACTGCCATTCAAGCTTTGAGCAAGATGCTCGAAAGAACTTGCCTCTTCTTACATATGTACATACATTTACCGGTGACATACGAATACAGAAGAGTGCAACAGAAAGGACGACTTACCGTCCTGCAACTCTTGAAGGCAGACTACTTAGCTTTTTAAGGGAACGGGAGCGACACGTACTTTCTGCAAGTCCAATCGAATAAAGCTGATCCTAGGACCATGACTATAAATCTACGAGTATTTAAGCCATAGAATAGCAATTTTTTTTAGATCTAACCATATCAACGCTTGAGTAGCATACGTTAAAAATCACTTATTTGAAACAAATGATATTATTTTAAGTCCCCATCTGAAAAATACTCATCAATCTTGATAAACAGATTGATTTATCAGACTGCCTGACACCGGAATTTTGGATTTCATCGCATTTGAAATTCTTCACAGTTCGTAGAAATTATTTCGCAAATTGTCCAAAATAGATTTTTATTGTTTATTTCGCCCTTAGGGGTTTTACTTTCTTTTTTAGACTTCTTACTAAATTCTTTCTGCTTACCCATGTTCCCTATTTGCTCTTAAGCGCTTGTGTTGCACTTCTTCTGTCTCCTGGAAATGATCACCGTTAGTTGCGTTCCTTAGAGCTCTGTTCTGTACGGTTTAATTTTATCAGAAACCTATCTTTGCTCGTTTTAAACTCACTTTGCTTAGATAACTTCAAAAGCGATATTTTCATTTAAGGCTTCAGCATCATTGTTTAGTCCTACTTGACGTTTTTGCTTGAATCATTCGCATGGTATTCCCACACTATGTACATATGTACAAACATATGTATGAAACATATGTATGTCGTTGGGTAATATGGCAGTAATCAATACCTGTTCAAACATTCTTCGAGGATCCGCTCAATCTTTCTATTCCTAGGACGATCATACTCACTCACAAATCGCCGACTGCGGAACAAGCGCAACGATTGTATTCAATTGAAATTCTTATAAATCGGCAAGCGTAATAAAATCTCCTTCGGCTTCATTAAAACGAATCTTAATTATTAATATGTCATTGGCTTGATTTTCTACCTGTTTACCTTTTTTCAATTAATTAAACACTCATTAAAGTCGGGCCAAAGTACAGAGTAACGATGAGCGAGTATGTAAGTATTTGGGATAGTGCAGTTGCAGATTGCCATGATTTCGTAGAGGTTTAACGTTCCGTCCGGTCGGTCCTAGTAATTCCTAAATTGGATATCACATTTTGTGCATTGAATCTATCCACTGTTTCACCTTACTCTATATCCATATTAATTCCAAACTACTTGTGGGATTTAATTTAATACCATCGATTCCGATGCACCAAATCCTTCAGTACTTTGAAATTTTTTACTCACTATGGAAACATTAATATGTTATATTGGTTATTAACGTATAAGCATGTAATTATGGACCTTAATATGTAGCAATTTAAATGACTCGCAAAGGCTTCGAGGAGTACCTATTGTTTAACAGAAGACTTGATAAATCTTCACATATATAAAATAGTTTATCTACACAGGATATTTTTGTAACTATCCAGACAAAAATTAAAGTACAACGTGCATACAGTGCTCCGTTGGTAGTCTTAGGTAGTTTTCAGAACGAACGACTATCTTCAATTGCTGCAAGCTTGATAGCCAAGTGTTTACCTTTAACTACTCCGCCTTGCACATGCCTTTGGAAACCTCGCTTACCAGTTGTTGCAGATCTTTGCAAAACTGCAGCCCGTTGTTTTTCCTTACATCTTCCAATTGCTTTGAAGGGCCTTGCAACTTCTGCCGTATAGGAAACAACTAAGTCTGAACGAATAAACGCTGGAATGTTCTACCAGGGGAACACAAAACTTCTTTGTATTCATTCGTCATCTAAAAGCAACGTAGCTTTACAGGCTGAATACTGTCAGCTTATCATGCTCGATATGTTGATCTGAATCTGAGGTAAACACTAGCCATTTACGTCCTCTTTCAATATTAGTGGAAGGACGTTGTACGATTTTTCCCATTCGCTTGCGGTACGTGTTGTAAATTAACGAGGCTCATGTAACAAGATGAGAAAGCATTCCTTCGCAACTGCACTTACAGGATACCTTTTATTTACTAACTACACTTCAGGACAAAGTTCATTGCTTTCAACTTATAAATGCTTCATGATTTTTGTTACTTGTGTTTTCATCAGAGAAAATACAGAATTCGTAAGCACCCCGGCGAATGCTTACACCGGGGCCTATTGGTTCATTGTGATTCCCGTTAACTGTTGCTAGTTAGCTGTTTTCTAATGGAACCAAACTGGCATCCTTATAAATCACATTAAGTCCATTAGCAAAGCTTGCTCACGCTCACCCAAAGCCTGTTTCCCATAAGGAGGAGACGACGGTTTTGTACACCTATCAAGATGCAAATTTCCTTTTACCCCATATGTATAAGCTCTTGATTTCTCACTCATTTAGTTATGGTCAGTGCTTGCCGGATATACCTTATAATAAAATCCCGAGCCTAGCTTCTCACAACCATTCATGTTGTCCGTTTTATATTTTTTTGAACAATTTGAAAGGACCTTAGAACCATATCCGAATTTTTATTTTTCTTTCAAACTAAGGGGTTTTCTCATGTCAATTTCTACTCCCTCACGTTTGTCAGACATTCCCGAGAAGTTGGACGGTTAAAAACCTTTTTGGCGTTTTCTGGAATTCGAATCTCGAACTTCTAACTCGTCCAACGCGCTAACCACTGAGCCGCGGCACCCACTATAGCACAATCAGCTCTCGAAAACCAAGCGGTGTTGGTTAGTTCCCTGATCCTTAGATCTATGTATCATCCCTTTCGGTCCGCCAATAGGAATATTTGTTTCTGCGTATATTCTGTGCATATGTGCATATATCTGATGCTTTCCTGGCTAGAGTGCACACTTTTGTTCCTTTCTAAATATATCAGCATATCCAGGAAGCCAGCAGAGTAGACCACGCGGATATTGCTTAGTTTGTTCAAAATTTGACGACATTTGTAGTACCACTACCCAGTGCTTTGATTGCTGCCTGACCATCCAAAAAGACTTTAATCCAAAATGAGTTTCCCTGTGCGGATTGTCAACCCGAAGATTTCAGCACTGCATCCAATTGGGAATTTGGTATTAGTTTTTAATCTGTACCTTTGTCAAGCATTACTCCTTGTTCTCTTAAGTACAAGGAGTAACCACCATGATTGGAGTTCAATCATGAACCTTTTCTAATTTCAAAACCAAAAGAATAAATAAAAATTAATAACTATTCCTTGCAGGCAAATGATTATATGTATGTATACTAGCTGTTAAAAAGAATCGTACTTTAGTATCAAATACCAGAAAGAAATTAAATCAAATAAAGCAACATGCAATAGACAAAATTAACAAAAGTGATGAAAAATAATGTGTAACAGAATAGAAAATGTATGTACTCTAGTAAATAATATTTTCAAATTTTGTAAATTCTTTTTATTTATAAATTTAAATGTAAGTCGAAAAAAAATACTATTTCCAATTTTTTATGTAAATAGTTATTTTGGGGAAAATAAATAAAACTCATAAAAATAAAAACAAATAACAACAAAAAATTGACAATTTTAATATTAATCCCCTTCTCAATTTTTTTTCCAAGCACCTGACAACTACAGCAAAACGTAATTTATCCTTGAGAATTCATTGAGAAGGCGACCGTAATCAATTCTATTTGAATATGAAAATGAAATGCGCATTTCAATGATATAAAAATAACCCTCACAAATGGAGCGAATATGACAAGTAATATGTGTACCAATTCAAAATACCGAAATTCTAGAATAAATTCCAGAAATTCTCCTGCTCCAACACACCAAATTGCAATGGGATTCCAATTGAAACGTAGGCATGACAGCAGAAAGGCCAGAACCTCATCCTGTTCTTGCCAAAGAGGACACAGAAGGTGCGATATTACTATGAAGCTAACGTTATCAAGGATAAAGAAATGGAAAGCACAGTCGTATTTATTCGTATATCCTTTATGCCTAATGCTATGACTTTGATAGGAAATGGAGTGAAATGTAAATTCCGCTACTTACCCAGGAGCAAATTCCATGCGGGATTTATTCCGTTTTATTCTTCAAGTCTTTCTCCTTTTTGCCTTTTGGGTATTTTTCTCTAGATGATTATTAAGAAATTCCTTTGTTCTGATCGTTCGTCTTTTTATATCTGTGCTTAGTATTGCATTGTAAGCTTTTAACTTTTATGTATGAGGAGCAGCAATAAAATGCTAGATGGGTGTCTTTGCTATTGATTGTCCTTGAGCAGGGGTAAGAGATATAATGAACAAATTTTAGAACAATATTTATTATGTGCCTTAAAATTACGTCGAACAAAAGAAACACTAGGAAACATTAAGTTTCTAAGTAAAAACAATTTTCTTTTTCAAAATTTGGTGCCCTACGGTACACAATAGATCTTTCATCAATGAGAGCTTTGTAGAGGATCATTCATTCTGAGCTTTAGAATTTTAATTGAAACAATAAACATGTCTTATACTGCGATCCTGGTGGCCAATTAATGTTGCCAAATGTTGTCCTGGAAAATTTTTGTTCAATAGAGCCAAATTTGCCTGAGTTGTGTGGCATGCAGCCCCGTTCTGTTGGAACTTACATTAATGTCTCTAAATTGGTTAGAATTTCTTTTTTTGTATTTGATTATGGTGCAAAGAATTGACAGTACCCTTTTTTTACGTACACTAATAACAAAAAAACTTCGACTGCTTTTAAAACCTGGGTAATTTAATGTGCAGCATTTTCTTAAATTTTAAAACACAAAATTATTTTTATCATAAAACGTTATTCATTTCATTGTTATTCACACATTGAATCTGTCATCAGTTCTAACCTTGCAATTTTACAATATGGGTCGTTTAACAACAGCTTAACGTATAAAAATTGTTGCATCTTACTACAAAAGTAACAGTTCTATAATATCTGTATATTGTGACTTACGAGCAAATCATGATCGTTATAATCGCTCAACTCATCAAAAAATTCGAAACACAATTCAAACGAATAGGTAGTGTTTGTGATGTTTTAAGGCCAATACATCATCGTCGATCAACTGAAAAGATAGAGGCTATGAGTGCTTCAGTGGCCGAAGACGCGAAATTATCAATTTCGTCTAGCGTACATATCAATACCATCACCCCTCGAAAACTATCAAATTAAACGTTAAACATTTATTGCTAAAAAAATTAATAAAATTTCAATATTTTAAATATTTTCAGGATAGTTTTTCAAGATAGTTCATCTGACACAAACAAAGGGGATGAGTATCTTTCCAATTACATTATGAATTCCAATTTTTAGTCTATAAGCAGGGGTACTGAATCTTCATTCATATATTCTGTCAAACATGAAAAACTAGACTTAGCCATCCCAAATGAAATCAATTATTCAATTGGAATGCCTAAAAAGAAGCTTCCCTTTTACATCTTCGTCATATTAGATTTGATATTGAGGGTAATAAAGGCCAATAAATCACCAATTGAACTCTATACTGACTGGAAACTATGTACATATGTATTCAAAGCAACGCTCAGAAGCTCAATTAGCTTCATAACACCGGCCATTTGCTCTACAATCATACATGATGAGATTGCTCTTGTACTAAACAAAAAAATGATTTCCGCCTACGAAACACGCTGCAAAATAAGAAATAAATTGCTGAACGAAGACATGAAATAAGCACAAAAACCATACAAAGCGCAAAGTGGGAATGGCATTTTCCCTGTCTTGGTGCAAAAAGGAATAAAATTCAGACATATCCCCTCTCCCTAAGGTCATTTTTATTTCCAAAACTGGAAATAGATCTCCAACGGATCCAAAATCATTCAAGGCAACAATCCTGAAATCCTGAAAGGGAGTAGGAATCACACTGGAACAAATCAAAGCTTTTTGGTAGGAAAGGGGGATTTAGGCCAAAAATGAGTCAATGGGAATACCTTATGATAGTAATTCCGATAATAACGTATTCATCTGTGATTTAGTAGGAAAATGTTGAACAAAAAGCCGCCCAGAATGCGTCACAAAAGTCTAAAGCTTAGCCTGCATCAAGGTGCTATGCGCTCCTGCCCGACAACCGCTTTCGAAGCCCTCTCATTTTCCTGTTGTTCGACGTGGTTATGGTCAGGATTATATGGATCATAACCCTCCCACTTTACTACATGCTTACTGGTCCGCCCGTGGGGTTCCGGCGAACCCTCAGAAAGTATCTGCAGGCCTCCCGGTTTCGGACCACTTCGTCACTGAGGCCAATCAAATGCTGTTGTTTTTGCATTTGTGTGATCGAGGAGTTGTTTTGCCTAGGATTCGTAGGATCCCTCCTTTCAACATGACAATACTAACTGAGCCGGTGGTGCTCCAATATTTTCGAGATGGATTCTTTGACGTAAAGAGTTTCTCGGATTTTTGAACTTTTAATTTGATCAAGCTTTGTTACTCCTGCTGTCATCTCAGCTGCCGTAAATACATATTTTGTACATTGTTCAGCATTGTGAACCGTATGTGTGCCGGACGAACAACTGCGGTCTAAAGCCTTCCTTTATGCTTAGAATACACTTTTCGGTCACAAAAATTGCAGAGTTTTCCTGCCACTTCATCCAACCTTCGTTTACGTGATGCTTTTGCTATTGATTATAAATCCCAGATACTTGAACTTTTTGCATCATTTTTCCATTTAAATAAATGCCTGGAATAGGTTGGAGTCCTTCAGATAATGGGCTGTACAGGTACTCTGTTTTTTTGGACTAATTTGATACGTATTTCCCTTCAAAACATCCACCCATGTTCCATACACCAAGTGCTCATTGCATGGATGTTTGGTTCTCATTTATGATGGCTCTATCGTCAGCAAAGGATAATTGATGCACTTTCGGGTCCGTCACTTTTCCTTCAAGCAGATAATCTAGGACTGCAATCAATAGCAAGGAACTTAAGACGCTTCCCCAGAGTTACCGGCGGGGCATACGATTCCTTTAAAGAATCACGATATTTTTCCAGTATGATCCTTATTTTTTTAAACAGCATCTGTGGTTAATTTACCCGCGAAAAACTGTACTATTTACCGCTCAACGATCTTCATGGTGTGTGACATCAGTTTATTCGCCTTCCCTTTGTGCAAAGGAATAAGATAACTTTCCTTCCACTGGTTAAGCATTGGATTGTCTCCCATGAGCTTAGAGATGAGAACCATGAGCTATTTAGAGCCGATATCTCCCAACTTTTCCCAAAACTCAGAGGCAAACTCGTCCGGCCCAACTGCTTTTCGCTGTTATGTCCGGTACTTCTCCATTGGTAGGAAGGGCTCGTGGAAACTATACCCGGGGAAACTGTTGGTTTAAATGTCCACAAGGAGTTGACCTTGAGCATTGTTAGTTAACTTCGGCGAACGAATCTCCTAAGCATTCCTTCCTTCTTCTCTGGGCGACTATCTTGAAGATGGTTGTACCCTTGCTCAAGTTGTTTTGTCACAGCTCATGGATAGCCTGGTTCGTATCACCAGGAGAAAAAGATATATCCTCCAACTCCCGATACAGGCCCTCCATATTTTTTGCTTTAATTTCGGGCAATTCGAGATTTGAATGCCACTTTCTTTTCACTTGTCACTTCTTTAGCTTCCTCTGTCCACCATCATGTTTCTTTGCCGTGTTGGTAGTGTCCTTTTGAAACTCCGAGCAGTGATTTAGCTCTCTCCAAGCAAGGTCGCTGTAAGGAATCCCACATGTCTTGTGCTCTGCACTCTTCATCCTCCACTTCGTCGACCTTGTTACGGAGGTAATTTTTCATGTTGACAATAAATGCTTTGCCTTATTTGCTTGTAGGTTGATAACTAGGTTCACCGCGAACTGTAGCGCCACCTATGTAAGTATGTGCCTAAGTATAGTACCATAAAGTTTATTTAAATATGTTAAATTCAAAAAAAGTACAGTATTTTTTAGTTAATAATAAACTAATGTTTTTTGGCATGAACATACATACATAACCGAAAAAAAACCATCATATCACAAGTCTTGTCAATTTTCGCCGCTTTAGTTAGAAAGTGGAACTACAAAACGCTGGAAGCGCACGACGGTGTTGATATCATTGAGTACCCCAGCAGTGGGATGAGTTTGTTGAATAAAGTAACATCAGGATTGATTGTGACCCCATGCAGTATCTCGTCATGCAAGAGTTTGAAGAACTACTTGATTGGCATACCTTTTTGGGCGCCCTGAGCACCTGCATGTGAGGCCGAAGGCCGTCCGGTGTATGAGTCAAGGAAATGTCCATAGGTTTTTTTTTTTTTAGCGAGCGAGCGTAGCGAACCCGCTCACCTCAACTTAGTATTGAAGTGACTAGCGGGCGAAAGCCTGAAAGTCGGGGTGGGTGAGCTAGCTACGCTCGCTAAAAAAAGAAAAACTATGGACATTTCCTTCATTTATACACTGGACGGCGTTCGGCCTTACATGCAGGTGTTCAGGGCGCCGCGACGCGGCATATAGTTACATAGGTTTCTTTTTATTTGAGACTTTATATTCTAAAATCGCCCATTACTGCTTTGCGTGATTTGACATTTTTATTTTTGGTGTTGGGTGATATGACACAGATCCGCCTTAAAATAATCGAAGCACAAAATTGCCCACAATCGATTTTTTGGGTATTTTGACATGATGTCAAATAGCCCAAGAAATAAAAATGTCAAATCGCCCAACGCTAATTTTGGGCCATTTGACATATTTTTGATTTTTTGCACTTTGGGCGATTTGACATGGTACCGTATTAATAAGTTTGTATTTCGAAAGACAAAAATCTTCGAACTTGCGTAACAGCTGGTCAAAGAAATATTAGTGCGTCGATAAATTTCACACGTTTTGCTTGATGCTAATTAAACAGGTATTTCGGCATAGCAAAATGTGCAACAACATGGAAATATTTTACCACGTACATACATATATACATACATATGCATGATTGAAAAGTCAAGTCGAAACTGAGATTACTGAGCAGGAGGTTCGAGGTTCGAATCCCAGGAAACACCACGGTCCCACCTCTCGCGAATGTCTGACAAAAGTCTACGAGCATTTCTTTGCCCATCTGTGTAAATACGAGTAGCTATATATCTCAATACATCAAAAACAGTAAAATATGTATATAGAAACAGTATAAATATAACTAGATTCCACAAAGCCAAATTTTAAATAACTGAGATTTGGTTTTGTAACTAGTCCTGTTAATTTCTAATCACCTAATAACATCACTGGCTTAACATAATTTCAAAATATTTATACATACAATATAATCAGTGCGGATATAATAATCGAAAATCTAATTACATTCAACACGTTAATGAGAAGTTGTTTCACTAAAAATTCAATTTAAATTAATTTCACCAATTATTATTGAAAGCCGGATTGTGCAAATGTCACACGTTATTACATTTCTGGTAACAAACGCATTCCAATGCGTACGGCTTTTTTTATGTTCAAAAAATTCTACGAGAACCACCGAAAACTAGAATTCAATTAATAATTGCAGGCTCTTCCGCCCAGAAAGCAAAAGCGCGCATAATCATGTGATAATTATTTACAGGATATAATGCATTTCAATTAAAAATTGGGAACAATAAAATTTAGAAAATTCTGATTAAGTGGGTAATAGTGGCATGCAATTAGTTTTAATAACAATGCACTTAGGAAAAATTTATCACTGAAATATTATGTTTTGCAGGATGCTTGGCCTAGTTTTCATTTAAAAATATTACGTAATACTCCTAATTAAAGGATCTCGGTGTTTAGGACAATCTGGTAACCATTTTGTCTAAGTTATTTCGTCAATACTCCCAATAACATCCCCCGTTCGGTGTCCTGAAAACTCCCAGTTTCGCAATTTTAATCAACTCTAGTGTAAGTACCTGTGAATTAACTGAATATTTGTGTACTTCTTATATTGAATAGCACATTTTACTGCCGTTTGTGCTTAGAAATCTTCTCGTTGGTGCATTTTTTTTGTTTTTGAGACATGCATTCACTATGTAAGCGCACAAAGGTCCCAGCCTTGTTCTCTACTTAAGATACCGACTACTTAATTCGCTTTCAGAACATATGATTCGAAAAAATTATTTTGGGGAACTTCATTCTCAAGCTTACGGATAACACGAAGTAAGTTATCTATAAGTATTGACTAATCTGAGTATATTTCAGATATTTTGAGACGCAACCTACATCAACCAGTAGACCTGAATCAAAAGTTGTCTTCGAATATGTTCCCAAACAACAAATGGGGTGATGTACCTTATATGCAAGTAAGAGATTATATGCACTTCGCTGTAGAAATCAGACGCCCCTACATTTCCTGCGCCGTAAATTTATTTAGTAGATTTGGTATGTACCTATTCAGGGAAGGCGCACTGAGTAGCTGTTGAATGTGTTATGAGGTAACTAAAGCGAACGATGGACAAAGGCATTGCCTACTATAAGGAATATGGCTGGATAATAAATAGATAATTTAGATGCTAGACGTTCTGCAACGTCTTTGGTCAATTGTCAATTGACCGTAACCGTGTTCAGTTCATTTCTCTTTGTGCTCCTCAAATTAATTTATTACTAATTCGGTAATTCTCACCGCGTTAGCAGTTTCCCGCATAATTTATATCTGACCCACTTCGCGCCCATTCAATTGTGCTCTGTTTTCGCTGACGCGCTCTTTAATCGTGTTTTTTGTGTTTCATTTCTTTTCCTTGACCTTAAAGACCCAACTTTTCTGCCATGCCTTGTGGAATTTCCAATTGCCCAATCAACGATAGCAATGCTGACTGGATTGCTTGCAAGGGAATCTGTGGGAAATCTTTCCATGCAGCTTGTGTCGGTCTAAACAAAAGAAACACGGTCTTCATCAGAGAAATCCCGATCAACCTATTCTTTCTTTGTGATGAATGCAAAAATATCACTGTATCGCACGTGCTCCTGGCGATTAAGTGCCTTAGTGATTCTAATGAAACTCTCCATAACAGTAGTGCTAAAAAGATTACGTCCGAACTCTCCAACCTCGATAATTGCGTGAGATGTGTGGACGATTTAAGTATTGCGGTTCACTCCTCAACTGACGTTATTAAATCTAAGCTTACCAATATCGAGAAACAAATCGCCGGTCTTTTCGAGTTGGACTCCGCGAGGTCCAGAAACGATGAAACCACACTGTGCCATCTTAGCTCCTTGATAAGTGATCTGAAAGCGATGTCTACTACGCAAACTAACTCTATCCATAAATCGTGCGAAGCCGTTTACTCCATGCGTGAAAACTTAGATATCCATTTTCAATCCCCTACAAATCCTCAACCCTCTGCCAAACAATCAGATCCGATGTTCGACATAATTTTCGATAAGATCAACGACGTCGGTGACGAACTAACCGCGGTACGGTCGACTTTTTGCGATATCGAAAGTCGCATTGAAGTGTTGTGCTCCAAAATTGACAATATATCAGCACATACCCAGTATTACCCGAATGTTCAATACAATACTTCAATCTTGGCTGAACTATTGGACACCGAAGTCATTCCCCCCTCTTCATTTTCCCCCTGTCTCCAAAGGACGATTCAACCAACAAATTCATCCACTGCAACCCCAGAATCTGCAGCCGTGTCATCCCCCCTGCCGCCACCCCAAGAACAAGAACTTATCAAACAGTTTGGTACTACATGGACTCCTTCCGATTGGCAGCGTAGATTGGATAAACTTAGTCTGAAAAACCAGATGGCTACCACTTTCTTCATCAAAGGCGCCCCTCACTACGCCGATGTTGCTTGGATTAACCAATATTTTAAAAAAAGGTTCGGTTTCACCATCAGCAATTGTGAATTGTTCCTGCCATCCAACCACAAAAGTAAACGAAATTTCAAATTCGATCTCCCAACTCGATATGAATGGCTTTTCCAGAACCCCAATAGCACAGATCTCAACCTTGGTAAGATGCGCATCTGCAAATGGACCGATAAACTCTTCAGGAATAAACCTAAGTCTATTAATAAGGGCACAAATAAATTTAAGATTAGAAATAAGTCGCCAAATCCTGTTCCCAACTGCCCCCCCAATCTTGACCCTAACTGGTCCCTCAAAACCAACGTATTCCCTAATTTTATCCCTTCATTCCCCATCCCCCACCAACCCTGCCCTTCTTCTTTAAATAAACTCTCTGCCATCGTCCCCCCCAAGCCTAAGCAGAAGCGTATCTCGTTTAATTTAACCCCATCCACCCACACTATTACCTCTCAACCGCAACGAGCCCCAGCACCGCCTACCCCCACCAGCAACTTTTTTCCTAATTTCAACCTCAAAACCGGAGCAAAATACCCTAACTTCATTAGCTCTCATATCCTTAACCCCACACCTACTGACTCATCAAAATCATCCTCTTCAATCTCCCCCCCAACCGATCCCATTCTTGATCCCCTTTTGCCCCCTCCGGTTAAACTCACACAGCAAACTGCAGATACCACAGAATGTCGTTATGCACTCTCCAGGCTTAGAGAAAAAAAAGTTTACGAGAACATACGCCTCTTTCTTGCGTATCTTCACGACAAATCTGACTCGGTTTGTTTTGAAGGTAAAACTAAGACCAGCGTTATGGTTTCCATCCAGCAGGAAGGACTGCCCATTGAACTGAACAGTCTTAAGAAAATTTATATAAGGTTCCATGAGATTTTCAATATGTCTCCCCAGAAAGTAGCGGATGATCTTGCTGCTTTTGGTAATTACGTACATTCCAAAAGGATGTCACATCTCCAACGGAGCCGTAATGACCACAATAAATTTTTTCGTCCATAACTTGCCACCATCACCATCACCTCAACCTCCCTCCTATAATAGTCTTCCTCTTACCTTTTACTACCAGAATGTAAGGGGCCTGCGCTCAAAAACCCAAGCTGTCTTGCGCCAATCACATGCTCTCCCCTTCGATATCTATGCTCTGACCGAAACCAACCTGATCCCAAGCATAAAGAGCCAAGAGTTATTTCCCTCTACTTTCAATGTTTTTCGAGACGATGACCACGACCATCCCCTGGTTGACGCTCCCTCTCGAGGCGTTCTCATTGCCATCCACAACGACCTTGACTCGTCTCTCATCGCTATTTCTTCTTCCTCTAAGATAGACTTTGTTTCAATAAAAATAACTCTTCCCCATAGATCCCTGTACGTTATGTGTTGTTACATCCTTCCAGCCCAACCTATCGAATCTTACCAACTTGCCATTGACGCGATTGATCAAATAACCGACTTATCTGATCCCCTCGACGAAATCTTTATATTTGGCGACTTTAATTTGCCCCAATTACACTGGACTCCCTCCGATGATGAATCCTTTTTCTTCGCTTCTAATACCAACTCAACTAAGGAATGTCTCTTCATAGATCGACTTACGGATTCAAGCCTACGTCAAGTTAGCAATGTCCTAAACTACATGGGAAGGCAATTAGACCTTATTTTCACAACTGACCCCATTAACTCCTCAGTCTCGCATTGCCCTCTATCCCTTTCGACTATTGATAACTTCCATCCCCCACTTCTTCTCTCATTTTTCCATAACGCTCCGCTCCATTCCAACTCTTCCACAGTCTTGTCTTACGACTTTCATAAAGCGAATTTCCACAAAATTAATACCTATCTGAGTAGGGTTTCCTTTGAGTTTTCAAATTTATCTTTAAATGATGCCCTCGCCATTTTTTACAGGGAAATATTTAATTCTATCTCTCTCTATGTCCCTTTGTCACGCCACAAAACATCATCCACATCTCCCCCGTGGTATAACCGTAAACTTCGCGCTATACGTAACAAAAGAAACAAGTTATGGGCAGTATTTCTTCGTACCAATTTCATCTCTGACTTTTCCAACTACCTCGGTTCTTACCTTCAATTCATTCAGCTTTTTAACTCTCTCTATCAGCGCTATCTAAATAACGCGCAATCAAATCTGATAAATGATCCTAAGTCTTTTTTCAAATTCGTCAACTGTAAAAGAAAATCTGACGGTTACCCTCCCTCTCTATCCTTTGATAATACATCATCAAATGATCCACACACCATTGCCAATTTTTTCGCCACCTTTTTCAAACAATCTTTCGCCGACAACTCCTTCATACCGGACCCCTCTTACTTCAATTTCCTTCTTAATTTCTCCGTAGGTCCTTTTCTGCATCAATCCTTTGACCCTGCTCTTATCGAAAATAAATTGCTAAGTCTTAATGATGAATTCTTGCCTGGCCCGGATGGTCTCCCCGCCATTTTTCTTAAAAAATGTTCATCCAATCTCTCACTCCCTCTCTCTCACCTCTTTCGCCTTTCTCTTTCACAAGGAGAATTTCCGCAGATCTGGAAGACAGCTTTCATAACCCCCGTACACAAAAAGGGTTCAAGGAGCGAAGTAACAAATTATCGCCCCATTGCTAAACTTTCTCATATACCTAAACTCTTTGAAAGTATTTTGTATGAAGCCTTAAGCTTTCAGTGCAAATCTCTCATTTCCCCTAATCAACATGGCTTTCTGAAAGGTAGATCTACTACGACAAATCTCGTCGAATTCGTGTCTTTTGCCCTCACAGCCTTAGAGAATGGCAAAGAAGTCGACGTTATTGCAACTGATTTTAGCAAAGCTTTTGATAAGATATCTCATAACCTAATTCTTTTCAAATTGTCTGCCCTCGGTTTCGAACCCATATTGTTAAAGTGGATATCATCCTACCTTGAAAATCGTTTTTATAGTGTTCGCTTTAGATCAGTCCTATCAGCCCCTTTCTTGGCCACTTCTGGTGTTCCACAAGGCAGCCATCTTGGTCCTCTCTTCTTCATTCTAACTATTAACGACGTTGATAGGGTCATAAAACACTCCTCCCTTTCTCTCTACGCGGATGATACCAAATTTTTTAAAACCATCTCCTCACCACAGGACTACTGTCTCCTCCAAAAAGACCTGGACAGTTTCTCGAACTGGTGCTCTAAAAATTGCTTAGAGCTCAATATCACCAAATGCCAATCTATTACCTTATCACGGAAACACCACATGTCCCCTGCCCGCCTTTATTTTCTTCATGGTCAGCCTATATCCATCGTTCAATCTCTGCGTGACCTTGGAATACTGTACGATAGGGAATTAAATTTCCGTTCCCATATTGACGAGATAATTGTTAGAGCTAACTCCTCACTTGGCTTTATCAAACGGTGGTCCAAGGAATTCTCCGACCCTTACGTGACTAGATCCCTCTACATTACCTTTGTCCGCCCTCTCCTCGAATATGCGAGTCAAGTGTGGTGCCCCTTTCAGCAAGTGCATGTGTCCAGAATCGAAAACATCCAACGTCGTTTTCTTCGTTTTGCCCTACGAGGTCTTTCTTGGAACGACCCACTTATCCTGCCTCCCTATCAAAACCGACTCAACCTCATCAACTTGAATTCCCTCGAGAAACGCAGAGATGTTGCAGACATTCTTTTCATTCATCGACTTCTCTCTGGCTCTATCGATTGCCAATCTCTTTATAACTCAATTTTCTTCAATACTAACCCACGGAACTTACGATGCCCTCGGCTGTTCTATTTACCAGCCCATCGCACCTTATATGGCTCCAATGAACCAATTTCCCGTATGCTGCGGAAGGCTAACTCAAACCTCACCCATTTCGATTTCAATCGTAGCACTCCCAGCCTCAAACCTGATCTCCTCAACCATTTTCCTTAGCTTTTAGTCATAGTTTTTAAGTTAGTTGTTAGTCTTAGTTTTTAAGTTAGCTGTAGCTTGTATTAAGCCAAATAAATATGGGGGCTATCGCCCCCACCAAAATCAAAATCAAATCAAAATTCTGCAACAGGCTACATATTTATCTTTCAGTCTAGAACCATGTCATGGACTACAAAACGTCAACTGATTGTCGCAGCATCATAAACCGAAGCGAAGATAATGTCAGCCGTTGCAGCAATTCATTGATCTACTTGGGTGAAGCGCATAAAATTGGATGTATCTGCAGATTTACCAAAAACACACCGCAAAAATCTTGCACGTCATTGAAAAGCAACGGACTTTGGCAACTGCCTTGGTGCACTCCTACTTTAACCTCGAATTCAGCAGTTATTCCCGCTGAGCACTTTACTTTTGTTTTTACGTCATCGAACATATCTCGTATCATTTTAACGTACGTCTCTTGTATTTTTTGATATCTCAGCGCCGTCCATATGAGATCTCTCGGAACTCTGTCGAAAGCTTTCTCCAGGTCGATGAAGATGATGGGCAGGTCTTTCGACGCGTAGCGACGTTTTTCCATTATTATTCTTAAGCTTTGAATCGCGTCGTTAGTAGATCATAAGTGCTTCAGGGAAGATGGATGAATGGAAGAAACCCTTAACCAACACTGTTGAAGGGGTTCCTCCTCCTATGAGAAGCTTTGTCGGCTCTGCTCTCAGGGCGCTTCAGCTGGCGGCTATTTTAAGGAAGAAAGCCTTAAACGTCAGAGTAAAAGCATGGGTTAAAAAAGGTGGCTGCCCGACTTTCGAGCGTCTCATTAAGCATAACGGCGTTTTTGTACACTGCTGTGCTAATAATGACACGCGAAATTGGATCATGACTGAATTCTCACAGATATTCTCGAAAATTGACGGGCGGGACCTCCCGGTCATGCGATGAGGGGATATACGAAGATGAAGGTCTTTGTCCAATTGGTAGATCCTTGTAGTTCTCAGGGGCCAAGACCCGGTTCTCTCCACTGAGAAATTGAAGGTCTACCACTTCCATAAGTTAAACGATGGAAGACGTTAGTTTGTAGTTTATTTTCGTGGATGACGATTAAGTCACGGCTCTCAGGGAGCGCAATCTCAAACCGTTCTTCTTGGCAACCAAGCTTATCTGTACGTTTGAAAAGAGTGCCGAAAGAAGCCCGATGGAAGCTTCACAAATTCGAAAGAGGAAGTAGTACCTGGAAGCTTATGTAAACGCAGTTTCCTAGATGCATTGATTTGGACAGGCAAATAGCTGACCTTGGCGGGTGAACCATTAGGTTCTACAGTGGAGGTCTACAGTAACGACTGTGAGTAAAGAGAAGGTTAGGTCTGCGCTCTTATCCTTCTCTCCTTACAAGTCTCCTGAACATAACTGCATTTATCCAATACTCTAATAAAAGGGTATACACTTAGTGCTAACACTGCTCACCAGGATCAACAATACTAGCGCAAAGGCCGTCCTTATCTCCAAAGATAACCTACGATATCTCCAAGAGCTTCAAAACTTGAAAAGCTGCTCGACATGCAACTGAAGCATGGCGTACCTACATGACAGTCACTATGCCTACCAGAGGTAAGTCTTCGGAGACAACTCTGATTGAGCTTACAGGCAGGTTGCGGCGGGCGCTCGAACACAAGCAGTTCACTCTCGCTGTCTTCTTGAAAATTGAGAGAACCCTACCTTAGAAGCTGCCTAAAATCCAAGGAAGTCGATCGCATTCTAGTGGAGTGTGTCCTCGCTATGTTTTAATGCAAAATCACTACTGCTACTCTTGGTAGTTGCACGAAATCGGTGCAAGCTCGGTAAAATGCAGCACCTTCCCTAGATGTCCATCATAGGTGTGAAAAGAGGAACTCCTCCTACAGCAATGGAAGCTCTACTGAGCCTCCCTCCCTTGCACTCTTCACCAAGTAAGTGCCGTATCGAAATGCTTCTAAAGCGTACTGGAAATCAGCTCTATTCCACGCGTTCGGGATAGGCATTGAAATGCGAGCGGAAGTTGCTACTGAGCGCAGACTCAGATGCTCTTGTCCGGAATGTTCGGAATATAAAAATAGCAGATGATGAGGTGTTGAGCAATTTACATCTGTTCCGAGAGCCAGGCCGCGCAATCGCCACTAAGATCGTGAACATTGCAGGATACCGGGTAACGAAAGAGTAGATGATCTTGCCTGAGAGAGGTCAATGAGCCCCTTCTTGTCATTAGTCATCAATAGGCAGCAGTTTGACATTCTTTAAGCAAACAATGGTTGAGCTGTTACTAAATAAGCTTCTCCACTACTGGTGATCTCTTTATACATGCCGGCAGACGGAAATATGAATATGTTGGTAGAACCAAGATTCTGCTTAATCTACCCAAAAGTGAATAAGAACTATTAAAAGGCTCGTCTATGGTTTTATTTCCGTTAACGAACACCTTAAAACCATAAGACTAAGAAGATCTTTCGAAAATGTACCTGGAAGAGGACGAAGCCGCCACTCACTTCCTGTGCGACTGTCCTGCTTTTGCACAAATCAGGCACTGTGCATTTTCATCCATGGGCTTATGTGTTACATTTTGCAAAGCACACCGGCAGGTTTGAAGTGCGGACAATACAAACCACATGAGGGGTATTGCTACCCCTACTTGCGTGAGGCGGCATTCGGCCGAAGTACATTCGTCCGTTTGAGACTTCCTGCTACTGTTCAATGATGAACAGCCCCCTACAAATACAATACATTATACGGATGTATGTATGTAGTTATTTCAGTGTCAGGAAAGTCATGCAGAGACAAAACTGATATAATGCTTTTTACCACAAAAGCAAGACTTACTTACTGCAATGTATAGAGAAGTGTATGGTCCATCTGGAACAACTCAAGAGATCTACCAAGCAGATTAAGATAAGATATTGCAAGAGTCGTAGCAATAAGCATAGGCGACTGACCGATAGGAGACCATGCAGCCAAGGTATCCCTTACAATTCGTTCTGTCGTAGCTGCAGAGACAATGACAAGAAAAAGAAGACCTTGAAGAGTAATCTGGGGCAAGGATTGGAGACCTCATCCTTTTTCTGAACTCCATTGGTTGGTCCTAAGAACCCTTATTCAATTATTTCATACGATTTTTGGCACAAAAACGAGGCATCATAGTGCGAATTGGGTTTACCGTACGGAAACCATCACTCCTAGCTGCCTACCATAGAATAAAAAAATAAAAACATTGCCACCAAAAAGTTTTCAAGCTTTTATTAAAAAATATTCAATAAAACCTTCTACGCATTAAAATTGTGCAAATGCCGCGAGTAAACGCAATGACCCTTTTCAAAATATTTCGACTCAAATAATTAAATGCAAAACATTTTCGAAAGTTCGAATATTTCCATCGTAAGGCAAGGTCAAAGCGGGATTTTTAATTTCAATATTTTACTAATGCGAGTGTCAATCTCCCACGCCCAAATCAAATATATACCACCGATCTGCGCAAAAAAAAAAAAAACTTTTTTATATGCGAAAAGCATCAAACGTCTCCCGAAAGCCTGAAGTAATTTGTCCTCTTTTTCGTTTTCTATTCCCTACAAAAAGGATTCACTCAGACTTTCGGTTAAAGGAAAGGAAAGTAAAATCCCTACCCCGCACCAGCACCTTGATAATTTTTTCTTCTTAAAAAGGGATGAACATCAACCAAAAGAAGAAAAAAATCTATTGTTAACCTCCAGCGAAGCATCATTACAATTTCATTGAATGATTGCATAAAAAGGAATCCCACCCACAGCCTCCAATCTTCAATCACACGCACACATACATAAAAATGGAAAACGAAAACTTTTGATGATGAGTAAACGACGGAGATTTTATCTCATTTTATAGACTTCTCTCATCTGATTCATATTTTTTCTACTGAAAAATTACGGTTTTTCACTAAGAAAATAAAAAAAAGGAAAAGGGACCGCATGTCTTCTGCCCCAATCCCAATCCATTTATCGAAGGGTGAATAAAGTGTTAACATAAAAACAACTTACTTCATATCTCAACTCGGATATTTTCCAAGTCAAAGTTAAAAGAGTTAAGAAATTAAGAAAATTGCGGTATTCACTCGCATTTTCAGCAGACTCCCTTAAGATCCGGTCCAGTGATTTTCATCCCAACAAGGTGGACAACGTCCCATGGAAGTTGTGTGGTGCGGAATGGTACCCATTGGGTTTATCTTGTTTGTTGTTTTTTTTTTATACATTTAATCCCATTTTGTTTCATTAAAAACATGCAAAGAATATGAAAGGAAAGCAGATACTTTTCTTTGGTTTTTGAAGAAAATTTACAAAGCAAAAAATAAGAATATCCTTTGCGGTATCCTAATTTATGATTTTTTAAGAGCTTAGGTCGCATCTCACCAACAAGGTGAACAAACGAAAAGAGGTCTCGTACTTTTGACACTCAATTAAGTGTTCCCCAGCGGGAAGTTGTTTGGTTGTTCTTTCATTTTCCGCTAGTCTTAAGTTTTCACTGAAAAGATTAAGGAAAGTGTGAATATTGCCTTAATGAAATTCCGTACCTTACGCTCACTGCATTAGTGAGTTTGTTAAGGTTTTTTTTTTCTCTTGGATCGATTATGTGGACATGATAACATTTTTATATAGCGTACGTATTCCGAAGAACGGTTTTCGAGAGTTGCATGTAAAGACAACATCGCGGCAGCTCACCCTTTTCCTGCGTTAAACCTCTCTCTAGACAATTTCGATCAACAATACTTTATTAAATTTCACTTTTAACTTCTTCTCACTATGCGCACTGCTCGAATGGTTGATGCCAATTGACTGCTTAAACAAAACATAATAAAAGAGTTGCTGGTCGGCTGTTCTGCCGTACGATTCGCTTCCGTTGTCGATAGCGTTCGTACATTGTCGCCTGATGTCGTAGTGTGTTGCGTTCGTTGTTTGGCCTCAATCCCACAATCGGCTATCCTGACGCTTCATTCGACCCGAATGAAGGACTCCACTTCTTTATGAATTCCCTCATTGTACTCATCGTATTTGGTCCCTCGTGATCGCCGACTTTCCTGACTTCATACCTGTCGTGGTTCATTCACCTCGTCACTTCGTAGGGTCCGAAAAATTTAGGACGTAGCTTCATCTTGTTTCCGGAACGATGCTCTATCTCGTAACCAAATTCTTGGAGGAATAAGGCCCATCTCTCTACTCTCGACGGAACGTCTTGTTTCTTCATTATCATGGCGAATGCGTTACGATCAGTCACTATCTTGATCCGCCTCCCCATCACGTAGACTCTTCACTTCTTGAGCGCCTCAATAATGGCTAGTACCTCCAGCTTGTACGAGAGGTACTTCTGCTCTACTTCGGTGGCCTTTCGGCTCATATACTGGAGCGGATGGAAGCATTGGTCCTCTTCATCCTTTTGTAACAGCACTGCGCCATATCCGAATTTTCGGACTTCCGCGTGAATTTCTTCTGGGTTCTTAGGACTGAACAACTTGAGAACAGGTGCTTTGACGAGCGCTAATTTGAGTTGCTGAAACGCTAAGAGCTGTTCGGTTCCGAATTTCAAGGTCGCATCCTTTCGCAGTAAGTCTGATAAAGGCTTAGCTATGAGCGCAAAATCTTCGACGAATCGTCGGAAATAGGAAGTTAAGCCCAAGAAACGTTGAAGCGTTTTCTTGTCAACTGGAACCGGAAATTCATCCACGGCTTTCGACTTCTCTCTTGATGGCTGGGTGTTGCTATCCTCGATTATATATCCGAGAATATTCCCGCTTTATACGTAGCCCATATGTCGCCGCTACTTCAAGAACTAACCTCAACTTTTCAATCCCGTCCCTCGATGGAAGGATCATGTCGTCCATATATACTACTATTACATATCGGCAGAAGACTGCTGGCGTATTCGAGATCCCAAACGGAACGTACAAAAACTCGTATTGCGAATCCTGAGTTACAAACGCAGTATATTTTCGGGAATCCGGATGTTTGGAAAACCGGGACTTCATGCTGGAGTATCAACTTCATCTCCACCGGTGACTCTTTGTTCTTCTTAGGTAAATACTCAACGATCATCTTTTTTAGGATTCCTTGTTCGTTATCTCTCAGGTGGTTGAGATCCACTCTCGGTTCGTTCAGAAACTCTTCTTCATTAGCTGACGCGCAAATCGCCTGGAATTCACTACCTAGTTCAAAACTTTCTCCTTCTCGTCCTCTGTTGTTAGCAACACTCCTAATTCTGGTTCTGGTACCTGCTCGGCCTTTGCCCACCACCACACACGGTCTGTGTAAACCTACATCCAAACTAGTGCCTGCCTGACTTCCACTTTCATGCATTTTAACTAATACCCTCTGGTCGTAATCTACAACACCAGCAACGGTATCCTTACTAACTCCAACGCTCTGGTTGTCCAGCACTACGCGGGTTTTACCAGTGCCTGCAAGGCTTTGGCCCATACCAACTCTACCTCCAATCGCACCTTTTCTGCTCCTCACCACTCTGAACTTGGCACCTTCTGCTGTGATGACTAAATCTACCTCTCTTTCACTTAACACGTAAAGAGTCATTTCAAATTCAAGGCCATCTACCTCAACTCCTACTGGGAAACTTCCCATCGTTATCACATGATTCGGACCTATCCCGAAAAGTATTTTCTTCGATGAACTTAGCTCCACGTTGTCTAACATCACCAACAAATCATATCGCACAAGGTATAGGTCACTGCCCGTGTCCAAGAGTGCTGACACAGTGAGACCCTTTACCTGAATCGTTTTAAAAATTCGGTTCGAGCCACTGGCAAAACATACCCTAGCCTCTGGCCAAGAACAAGAACCGTTCCCCGTTGTTGCAGTTTGAACATTACTTCTATCCACCTTCACTTGATGCTGCGTCATCTGCATATTTGCTCTGCACTCGAATGCCCGATGACCTGGTCATCCGCACTTGAAGCATTTGAATATTCTTACTCGACAGTCCCTGGCTAAATGTGAAGCGCAAATTCTCTCCCTGTTCTCCGGTCTCATCGCTGCTTGGCTACTGGTTAACGGCTGCTGGTTCCCTCCTGAGTATGATGACTTCTGAGCGGAACCAAGTACCTTCTCGTGCAGCTTCATTTGCTTTTTCAGCTCATCTACTGACATCGCCTGGTATAAACATGATTTATTTTGACGAGAATCCGGAATTCCGTCGGCAAAGTATTCTATCATCTTATCAAGTGCAATCGCGATTTCTAACAAAAAAAAATACAAATTCTTGGCGCAACGGGCCGTATGTGGTTCAGGGCCTAGATTCTCGCAACCATTCGTGTTGTGCGTGTTATATTTTTCACACAAATGGAAGGGACCTACAGTTTAGAGCCACATCCGAAAGGCAAATTGACAGTTATTACTCTCGGACGTTTCTCAGACATTCGCGAGAGGTGGAACCGTGAAAAACTTTTTGGTGTTCTCTGGGATTCGAACCTCAACCTCACACTCAGCGTTCCAACGCACTAACCACTTGAGCCACGGCGCCCACCGCGATTTCTAACAGCGAATAACAAATACTCCTGCAAAGACTCTGTGGGTATCTTGCGACGGGCCTTTAACAGCCGATGAACTTCTGCCGATGAAACTTTGCTATTAAATTCCTTTTGGAGCTTACTCTTCAGTGTATTCCAGTCTCTCACCCCTGTCAAACTGCTAATAAATAGCTTGGTGGCTCCCTTGACCAACTGCTTGGCGTAGATAAATTTCTGAACTTCATTCAACTCGACGATGACTGCGTTCTCTTCTAATGCCTGAACCCATTGATTGATGTCGGGGTATCCAGAACCATCGAAAGATAAAAGAGAGTCCTCTATATCGCTAAGAGTAAATGACCCTTTTGCAGCCGGTGTACCCACCGATGTGAATGATTCCCCGTCTGCCCCTCCTTCTTGCTGAACGGGGTCATGCACTTCGTCGCCACGGGATAAGCCGTAGTATTCAAGGACCAGTCTTATGCCTTCGCAGTAGTGTTGTTATAAGTTTTGGCATAAATACATATTACTCTGTTGTACAAAATGTTCGACAGGGCCAAGTCCAGGATTGATCTTCGTGGGACTCACCCTGTAATTTTCGCCCGTAATGTTGAAAAAAATTTGCAACTTTTCGCAGCAGATAGTTTGGCATTCTAAACTGCTTTTTTTCTTCCTTACATCTTGCGCTAGATATAGCTCCGGTTACGATATTGTATGGGTACGGTCTACGTGACGTTGGTTGCTCCAGTGGTCTGCCGCCTTTTGGGAAAACATACATAAAAATGTCTATATGTACATAAGTCTGCAACTCTGATATACGAGTAAAAACAATTCGGTAACTAAATTAACAAATATTCGATAAACTACAGCATTCACATTGTTCGTACATTATAGCCAAACACCTCCCGGACATAATAGCCAATGATACCTATAGAACGTTGCCATGACACACAAAATGACGTCCGACAAGTCAACCGATAAAATCAAAATCTATCTTTCGCCAACTTTCATTTACAAATAATCGCTTGGAAGAACTTTGATTTATTTCCCTGACCTTTGAAAAACTTTTTATTGCTGTGCGGTTACGATATTTAAATATACGAGTAAACCACTCAACTTCATACATATAATAATCAATAACCTTTCAAGGTTTAGCGTTATACGCTTACAGGCGAAGAGGACTTGAAATACTTTATCAAAAGTTTTCTTTCACCCATCGCACCACTCCACTAAATAATAATCATCGTTTATCGCATAAATAGTTCCCAACATTCTGTTCAAGTACCCCTGTCCTTCGTTGGAATTTGTCAACTCAAACGATCCAACTAAGGTGAATGGAATTTTCGTTTAATTGCTTGCTAACTACCTTAAATACTTCTCATCCTAGAGCTTTCATATCTCTGCACCAAAGCGAATGCCTGGAAAATCTTTGGACACAGACTTTGCACGATAGAATACTGAAAGTAGTTTTTTCTAAGAACTCGCTCGACTAAAAGGACTAAACTCCTATAAGGTATTTTAAATATTTCTGGTGAATTGACTGTATCTGTATGTACATAAGTGCAATGATATACTCGTACATACATACATACATGGAGAAAAAAAGATTTTGAGTAGCCGCCCACAATTTGTGGATGCTTATGGGTCACCAAATGTGTGTGTTATTGGAATTATCCATATAATCCTGCGGTGTATGTCCTTTTCTTTGACCCACATCAAGCGATTCTCCATAACTGACCACATATTAAAACCCAATTGGCATTTGGTCCGGTTTCTACAATGGATGAAATAATCGATGTTATTAATGATTGAAGCAGGTGGATTTCGGTTAACGGATGTGGTTTATCCACAATATAATGGATGGGACAATGGATATGGCACAGTTTTGATAGGTGTGTACAGTTGCGTGAAAACTGCTTCGCGAGGACTTAAATTTTGTGTTCTAAGCTTTAATTGGTTACCTTTGCCAAAGCATAAATTGTTATGAAAGGTTTGGATCTACATATTAAAGATAAATCGATTTAATTACTTACTTTCGGTGAACATAGCAGGGGTTCGAAGCGTTTGAGTATGAGATGTTGATTTATAAGTGGGCCTTGATTATCAGAGATAACATGAATGCGACAGCACGTCAATTGTATGAAGTCAATATCAACACCTGCCTGAATGACAGGCACCTTATACTTAATCACCGTATACAATATCATTCGGAGTATCACGAAATCGCATGGGCTCCAAAACTATTTATTGAGTTAAATGTAATGAGAAGTACAATAAAACACCCGTAATTTACCATTCTTGGTTAAGGGTTTGTGAAAATGCTAGCAATTCTTGTACCGCAAATTATAAATGCAAAGTTTGTCAAGAAATTGTTTTGACAAGGCAAAAATTTCATATTTGACACTTTTTCATAGAAGAAAAAAATACTTCATTTTTTTAATGCGTTTTATTTTATTACTCTAATGGCATGATCGATGGCCTGCTCTTAACAGGGCTGTCCACCTTACTCAGTTAGCTAAGGTGCATAGATATGCATGCATTTGTATGAGTGGTGCACTGAGAACTACTCCTTCAGCGGAACTGAATATTATGTTCAACTTGCTGCCCTTAGATATTTTCGGCAAACAGATCACTACCTGTGCGGCCATCCATCTGAAAGCCTCTTCTCAGTGGTCTAGTTATCACATTGGCCACTCCTCAATCCTTGATCTATTCAACTTCAAGTGTGAAAATACAGTACACCCCGCCGAAAATGAGTTTTGACCGAAACGTCCGTACGAGCATCCCTGAACGGGATGAATGGGACAATTCCCCCCTATCGATGGAAGCTCGGTTCACATTTTCACAGATGGATCTAAGACCGAAGGCGGGGTGGGATGTAGTATTTTCTCCGAAAGGCTCAACCTAGAAGTGTCGTTCCGCCTCCCTGATCATTGTATCATTTTTCGGGCTGAAATCATGGCGATTAAGGAAGCCCTGTCCTGGCTGAAGTGTAATGTCAGCGATATTACCATTCTCACTGATAGCCAAGCGGCAATCAAGTCCCTGGAATCGTGTTCCTTTACTTCAAAGGCCGCTCTCAACAGCCGTCTATCTCTTATGGAGATGACAGAGTAGTTCAACATCCACCTATGTTGGGGGCCATGCCACGGAGACGTTCTAGGTAACTGCAGGGCAGACGAAGGTACTACTCTAAGGATTCAATCTGATAGGCAATCTCTAGGTATGTCCCTAGCTACATGTAAGCATCTACTAAAGCTGAATGCTATTAGCAAGACTTACCACAGATGGGAAAACGGGTCAATGTGTCTCGAGACAGATCTGGCCCAGGCTGAACCATAAACGTAGTGCCGAGTTGCTCAAACTAAAGCGATCACAGATCAGTTGTCGGCGTTCTTACTGGACACTGTCTTATAGGCTAACACGCCAAAAGGCTTAGGGGTCTTTTCTAACGACTTCCGCAGAAGTTGTATGGACGAGGAGAAGGAGGAAAGTATCCTTCACCTCCTATGTAACTGCCCAGCTCTGGCGTATAAAAGAATACTCCAGTTAGGGTTCCCCTTCCTTGAAGACCTTGGTGATATAGCTTCCTTAGGCGTCATGTGCATCCATCGATGAATCGAAAGCTCCGGCTGGTTCTGTTAGTCCTTGAGTGGCCAAATGGTTTTGATCCATGGTATCACAAAGGACCTTTACTGGTCTAAGTGTGTCTGCACTCCCGTGCGGACAGCCAAACTAACCTAACCCAACCATCAACTAATGAACAGTAACCAAAAAAAGTACATTTTGCAAAAACAGCAAGAAAAACAAAAAATACACAAAAATATAAGTCTGCCAAGAAATTTGTTTTTAAATAAAATATTTTCCTCATTAAAAGTGAAATAAAATTAAGAACAGGGTATTAATATTTTCTTCATATGGCCGCCTTTGGCGTTTATCACGGCTTGTAGTCCTCTTCTCATTGAATAAATTAAATTCTGCACATCGTAATCGCCTGGAATTTTATTCCAGTCTTCTAATATTGCAGTTTTCAGCTCTGTTCGGCTTATTAGCTTTTCACTATATGCGCCTCAAGTTTTCGGTCATAATCTCGGTAAAATTTAAATTGCGGTTTGCTGTCACCATTGAACCCAAATTTTTTTGCGCTATCTACCAAATGGCTCCTTAAAATATTTAAATATTGTTGTTCATCCATGGTATTCTCTATAAATACCAAATCTGCAACTCTTTCGCTGGAAATACAGACCCGCACCATAACTGAAAAATTATGGAATTTGACAGTTGGAATAACGTTTTTAACGGCTGTCGCCACACTCTGTTAACTGTTTGGTCCATCGTTATAATAAAGCATTATTTTTTTTCTCATCGCGGAATATGACTTCATCCCAGCAGACAGCAAGCAGGTTTGCCAATGTGTGTCGTAGCGAAAGAAAGGCGGTTTTCAATATGTTGCGCTGAAAGCAGCGGTTTTTTCGGGCAACTCTTGATTGATACTTGCGGTTTTTCTTCACCTGTCTTATTGTTTTGTGGGAAACCGCTACACCACGCTCTTCTTTGAGTTTACTCGCAATGGTCCTCGTTGAAATAAGCAAGTTTTCCACTACTTTCCGTATCAAGATGCATCCTGTACGCTCTGATTTTAATTCCAGTCTATCCTCGTTTTTCGCTCGATTTAAGATATTGTACAGTAGAATCCGCTTTTCCGCTTAAAACACCATTTTCTCCAGTCCCTTCATTCTGACTAGAAATCCGGATAAGACGTTTTATTTCCCGCTTAATACGCTCACAAAGCGACATGATATACGAAACACAGCGCTTTTGTAGTTACTTCATTTGTAGTAGATTTCTCATGAAAAATACGAGAGAGCGAAATGAGAAATATGTAGAACACAGCGCTTGTATTTTTGTAATTCTTTATTTTACTCTTTGCTCTCTCTTTGTTTCGGTTACTGTAAATTAACGGTTTCTGGTTGTTACTTTTCAGTGTTTTCTTTCTTTTGACATGCTCTGCTTTACATTGTGTCGTAGGAATCAGTTGCATGAATTACGATGGCTAGTAACAACAATAAAAATAAAAACATTGTCAAAAGAAAAGCTCTTTCTCTTAAAGACAAATTAAACATTTTAAAAATCTATGACGAAAAACGAGGTGTAAAAAAACAGCAGGATAATGCAATTGAAGTTGGTATTCCTGTCTCCACACTGAGAACAATTTTAAATGACCGAGAAAAAATTGAACAAAATGCTATATCGGGTGGATGCAAGCAGCAGAAAATCAAAACTGGGAAGTATTACGAACTGGAAAAAATCTTATTAAAATGCTTTCAACAAACGCGCAGCTTGAATTTGCCTGTGAGTGGAAGCATCATCACAGAAAAGGCTCTCGAGATTGCTGTACATCTCAACATTGACGGATTCACGGGATCCAGTGGCTGGCTCGATCGATTCAAAACTAGAAATGGCATTGTTTATCGAAAAATCTGCGGGAAGCTGAATCTGTAAATGATGCAGATATTGCAGATATTGATATTTAAATGCACATGAATTTGGGCTTTTCTATAAATTAATGCCAGATAAGTCGTTAGTCTACAAAACAGAAAAATGCCATGGTGGCAAGATGAGTAACGATCGTCTGACTGTTTTAGCCTGCACAAATGCCTCAGGCACACACAAACTCAAAGAAAAACAGAAAAGTAATTTTGTTTGTCAACAATTGCCCTGCTTACCCTAAGAATATTCCCCTTGAGAGCATAAAACTTGTATTTTTGCCACCGAATGCTACGAGTAAGCTGCAGCCACTCGATCAGGGGATTATCAAGGTTGACTGCGAAGGCATAACACTGGCAGTAGGTTCGTCATATGGCTGGAAAAATAGTTCGCTCTATCCATGATTGATATGCTTATGACATCAGGTGGACTGGAAAACAAATACTGTGAATCAGAAGCGAAGGCAAAAAAATAATGATAACAACAAATCTCCGCAGTTATCTGGACACCACCCCTGGAGCTAATGTGAAACGTAACAACTCTGAATTTCAAACCACTACGCCAATCTATTTCTCTCTCTCTATCTATATTTCCAACCCTCGCACCTTGTGAAAAACATGTAAAAGAGTATTCATAACCCCTTGAGTACGCGCAAAATTATAAAAAATTAGTCTTCATGGATTCCAGGCGCCCAAGCAAGGACATACGCGATTCGCAAACCAAAATAATCGTTTCCATGACTACCACACCCCTATGCTCTTAAGCACACCTTATACACGTCAAATACTTTCCCCGTGGGACTGCCAATAGGTATTAATTCGCGGGGCTGATTAGCAATTTATGCTATGTTTGCAATGCTGATTCTGTTCGTTTAATTTTCTCTATTCTACGTAGCTCACTTTACACGTTTGTAAATGGTATGCCAATTTCCAACCAATTCTCCTCTGACCGCGTTATATGCTCTGTAAGGGCTGATTGACTCGACAGGTTATTTTTTTTTTATTATTTATTTATCTACAAGCATAGCTTGAAAATAGTATATGAGCTGTATGGCACCGAAAATGTTCTATGTTTTTTTGTCATCGCTAACGTCATTGCCTAAACCTGGGCAGTATGTAAATAGAAGAACCGACCTGGCTACTCTGTGTAATAAAACCATTCCAGCATACTCAGGGCCTCCCATGTTTGGTAGTATTCGAACTATTCCTTGAATATATGTACATTCTTGGCAACGATCGCCAAGGCAATTTCGTCAGCGAATTAGATTATTTTAACTTATGTGGGAAAGTTAGTTTTGTAAAACCCTCTTACATGGTATTCCATAGGAGGGGGCCTAATACTAATGTTTGCCGGCGGCATTAATTTACACCCTCTTCGGTTCGGTACGACAACTTCCTGTTTGTGAAGTAGTTTGTGACTATCTTCTTCAAGTATTATGGTGTATCCATCCGGGCCAGTACCCTTCTTTTAAAAAACCATTTTGCCGAGTTGAAAGCATTTTTAATGTCCAGCGTCAGATCTGCACAATATGCCCTTGTCCCAGATTATACCACCTTTATCCTTGTATGGGATCTACGTACTACCGTTTTAATATAATCAATGGTATATAAGCAAAATTGGTAGTCTGACCGCTATTAAAAGTAATCTGTTCTATATTATTCGTTCGGCGATCTTACCCAAAGTTTCGATTAAACATATTGTACGATAGGATTTCCATTGTTCCATTCAACACCTCTTTGAATGTATCTTTGTTATAGCATCTACTATCGCATTTTGGATCCATAAGTTTTAGGAGCTAGACTGGTTTCTTTCGCAATCTCGTATGTACATACATAGGAATTATATTCCGTTATCTGAACTCGCAACCCAGTGCCATTTGAAAACCAAGAAAGTAAAGCGTAATGGAAGAAACGGAAGAATGTTCGTTTATATTAATACTATTAAACTCTTCGGGGAACACACCTTTAAGTAACACTCCCTAAAAATTTACACGAATTCTTACTAATATGGGAGAAGACCAGATCAAGGAATGAAAGCTAAGTCTTCCCGCATACGAATTGGACCCCCAGCAGTACAGAGATGGCAACACTTAAGAAGCATAGAACTGTGGACATTGATGGAACTCCTGCCAAGGTTTCCCATACAGCTCCAAATAAATCGGCATTAAGTCCTCTCCTAGCAAACATACATATGTGTGTATGAGAAAATGATCGCTTTCCAGAGAAGTGGAATGGAGATATGATGATGGCCAGGTTGCCGAGGAAGTGCAACCTAATGGACTATGGGGTATACATATGTACATATGTATGTGTTTCCTCTGCAGTATCGAATAGAGTAGGTAGGATAATCTCTTAAGAATCTAAAAATACCTATTTGCAATTCTTAATATCGGTCAAGTAGGCTTTCGCTCAGAGTCCTTCTGTACTGACCACATCAACACTTTCCAGATCATTTTAGAGCTTCGAACTATGGCGCCACCTAAGTAAGATACATTACATGCGAAAACCTAATTCTTTATTCTTGTGCGACATAAAAAGGAATTTTTGTCTTCTATTAAGTCTAAAAATAGTTCCAACTACTTTTTCAGATAACTTACATTTTGTTGATTTCAATTCGTGACTTAATCCATACTGCCTTCATGCATTCTTTGCATGTATTAGAAACATATTTCTCACGTAAACATTTTTACTAAACAAAAAACTAATTAATCCGAAAAGTTGGCTATCTTCAAGTGCGTCATATACGTAATTCTAACTAGGTAATCGACATTAAAGTCTCAAAGTACTTAAATATGGGGGTATTAAAGTTAAATAAGTATTTGTTTATGATTTTCCACGCACTTGTGGAATCTGAAGCATAATTTTAATAAACTTATAGAAAATCTTCATTTAAGACCTTACTTACTTTCTATGCTCCAAGGGCTCATTGCTAATTCCTACTCTACTTCTATAGGGAAAATCTTCGACTGATAGCGAAAATGTTAGGAATCGTCATTGGGTTAAAACTAAAGAAAATATAAAAGTCAAGAGTATGTATATATGTATGTATGTATGTATGCACATGACATTTGTTAGGTTATTGAAATCGTAGTAGGTAAGTTACCTCGGGCTGCTTTCTGCTAGAAGGGAAATAAATTATCTATTGAATTGGCCGTGGTTTTGGGTAAACACAAATTATACAAGTACAGTCGACTTGTAATGCCAGGCCCCCTTAAATCCTCAGTCCAAAAACTGGCATAAAGCACAGCTTCAAAGCTCAAAGCTCAAAAAAATTTATTTTTTGACATGTTGATTTTTCAATTTTAACTTGATTTTAATTTAATTTTATTAGTTTTATTAATTAGCTTAATGCAAGCACCTTAACCAATCTAAACTTAAAAACAACTTAAAACCTTAAGCGTGATCCGTCTGACGTTGGCATATCAATTTTTTTTTTTTTTGCCTAGGCTCATAGGCCCACACTTTTTGGTTTTAATTGGACTTAAAATTATACTTGAATCTAAATATTTAGCGAGAGAAGGGGTTTGATGGAGGAAAAGTTAAGCAGTGGAAGTAAGAGGGATGCTTGAAGATTAGGCATAATCACACTGGACTACACCATTAAAAAGTGCGTTTTTGCTTATGTTGAAAAGCGTGTTTTGGTGCGAATTATGCAAAGCAAAGTAAAAGCTTCTCACCAAAACAATCCTCAGTCAATCTGGTTAAAAAGCTTCTTTTAAATTGAAGCAGTAATGTTTTGTTGTTGTACTCCGTGTTAGATTTTACTTTCCTTTACTGAGTAGTTTCACCAAAACACGCCTGAAGTCAAAAATGTCTCTCACACCATTTGATTTACGCAACATTCTTGACAATCGTTGGTTGTAACCATAGTTGGTGCAATGAAGAGATACGAGGAATAGGAGAAAAGACCTCAAGTTGCGGGGATTAGTATTGAGAAAAATCGCTTGTAACGCGAAGCGGATGAACCTGCGCTGCACAGCCTCGATGTTCATGGAGTGGGCACCATATTGGGGAGATCATACTTGGCTGGCCTACCGTAGGAGGCGTCTAACGAAGCTGAGATATAGAAATTTTGTGACATATGTGGGTCAGAAAACTCTTTTGAACAGCGTTTCACAAAACCGCATGCTGAGTTAGCTCTGCTTACTTTCGATATGTGATCGGAAGTTGAGTTCGATATCGCAGATAATACCCAAATCAAGTGTTGGCGTGACAAAGAGTACTCGCTCGTCACGAATGAGGTACATATATCCTAGTAGGTGGTGTGAGACGCTTGCGGGATAAGATAATGAAATGACATGTATTGCCATTGAGTTCTAGGGAATTTCTTGTTGTACCAGGATGGGGAACGTGTAATTTTTTTTTAGGTAGGTGTGGTACTGATTGGACAAAACAGGCGAGGATATCAGTGTAAAAACCACGAGGGCATGGTTTATGGGTATGAGTGTAGTTATGCGCCTTATGTTGTTGGTGTTTCTCAAAAAAAAATCATATAAAGTACTTTATTGAGCGGTGGGCTTACGAAAGTTAGCGTGTTTTTAGATATGATTGGTTTGATTAAATCTTTTCAGTCCTCGATGGGCACACGGCTTCAACAACGCCCATAGGCGATCTTTTTCGGTGTCATTGTCAGCTTACGATTTCTATCTAAAGCTATTTGTCAGCACTTATATGTAGTATATACATATGTACACATGTGTATATAGGTTTTTTTAACGTATTGTTTCGAAATCTAAATTTTTGTAAAAAAAAAGTTTGATGTAACATTCATATTCAGAAAGTTTCTTGCAAGCCAATTGTACTGTTTGTTTTAATTTGTAGATACTGATCCGGTTAAACATATTTCATGCCCAGTATTTCAACAGTTTAATATTGAAATTACACAAGGGTTCGTAATATCTGTATATAAAAGAAAAAATTATCCAATTTTATATATTACATATATGTATGTATGTAGATACAATCAATATCCCTTCGTCCTTTGTATTGACACCAAATTTACATAGCTCAGCAAATGAAAGCTCATGAATGTCATGCACTTTCCTGCAAATGTGTACATACATATGTACATACATATGTACATTATGTGATGAAACGTAGCAACATTTTATTACACGACTAAAGCGAGGACAAGCGAAAACTCATGGACAACAGCAATAATACCAGTGTACAAAAATCTAGTTAGAACACATATGTACATATGTATGTGCACTTGTATGTATGTACATATGCAGTGCCGGAACGTTACTATGTTACAAAAGTAATTGAATTGTTGTCCTACCACAAAAACTGTTGCTACACAGTAATACCACACCGAGCTAGTCACAAGAATAAAATAAATTGGAACATTTAGGGCCAAAGAATTCCGGAACAGAACTTCCGATACCAAATTTGAAAACGGTTATTCCACATAAGTACAAGGACACCAAAATACAATTACACTGCAGCTACATTGTTTGAAGTAAGTGAATAAAAATAAATAAATAATTAAATGAACAAACTTAAACCTACCTCTCCATATGTACATATGTACAGTGTTGGCAGAAATAATAGGGACAAGACTACTCAAAACATTTTACCCTAGCAGAGAAGAATGGAAAAGCGGAAATATAGCTAATACCAGATCCATAACAATATATACTGATGGATCGAAAATGGACACCGGTGTAGGTTCCGGCATCTTCTCTGAATCGCTAGGGATATCGGGATCCATTAAACTACCAGACCACAGCAGTGTTTTCCAAGCGGAGGTCCTGACAGTAACAGCAGCTGCCCGTGAGTCTGCCGTAAGGGCAATACCACAGGATGGTATCACCTTCTTTATCGACAGCCAGGCAGCTATAAAAACAATTACTGCTACCGAAATTAAATCGAAGCTTGTGAGATGCTGTCGCGAAGAGCTTAAGGTTCTTGTATCGCTCTGCTGGGTTCCTGGACATGAGGGTATCCCAGGCAATGAAAAAGCTGATGAATTAGCTAGGAAAGGTTCAACAGATTTAATAGAACCAACTGATCTCTCTGTAAGCATCCCGCCTTGCATGCTCAAGCTTGAAGCAGGGAATTTAGCCATAAGAGAGGCGAACCTAAGATGGAAGTCCATGGAAACGTGTAACAGACAAGAAAACTATGGCCGTCCTTCGATAGAACAAGGACCGAGAGACTAATACGAAAGAACAGAAGATCCCTTTCTATCCTTGTGGGTATCATCACGGGGCATAATAGTCTGCGGTACCACATGAAGAACCTGCGCCGGACAGAAGAAGAACTTTGCAGAGGATGTGGCGACGAGGGAGTTCTTGAGGACACCACCCAATTCCTATGCCACTGTGATGGACTCTAATATTCCAGAAACAAGTTCCTCGGTAAACACTTCTTCTATAACCTTGAGGAGCTCTCTGGCGTTCCTACAGACAAGATGCTGAACTTTGCTAAGTCATCAAAGTGGTTTGTACTTGAAAACAAGTAAGTAACTAGAGTAGAGTTGATTAGACATTTACAGGGTTCCAATGGGCGGAGGAGCACCTTTCCCCCTCTATGGGTAACACAATGGGTCAACACTAACCTGAGTGCGGCAGGAAGCTTTAAGGACTGCTTGGTTGAGGACCGTTTAAAGATAAAAGAGCTTTACAAAAAGGGGCTAACTGTGCGAAAGATAGTGGAACTTTTGAATCGCTCAAAGACATAAGTTCATAATCCTATCAGGCCACGATTTAAATCATAAACTTGTGAACGGCCAATAAAAACTACCGCAGACTTCGATCGACAATTGGTACGGGCATGCAAAAAGACTCTGCTTGCTTCTTTCAATGTCTTAAAATCTGAGTTAAATGCCCCAGTCTGTAGTCGGACAGTAAGAAGCAGGGATAGAGAAGGTGGATAACATGGAAGCGTAGCAAGAAAAGTTTCTCATCTCGGTATAGCAAACATCAAGATGAGGAAAAACTTGGTAGAATGGAACCTGCACCGCCAGCATTGGAAAAATATTTTATGTTCCTATGAAACTAAGATAAACCTTTCTGATCTGATGGCAAAATTTATGTACGACGTCCTAACAACCTACCCACACCTACAACAGAAGGGCAGTGAAGCATGGTGGTCGCAGCATCATCATTTGGAGTAGTTTTTCGTGGTATGGCGGCATTCCTCTGTTTTGGATCAAAGACAATATGAACGCTGAGGTATACAAATACAGAATGCAAAAAACTATGCTACAACATGCGGAGGAAAACATGCCGCTTAAGCTGGAATATCAGGAAGATAACGACCCAGAGCACTGTTCAAAACTTGTAACAAGACAATGGGGTTAAGTTAATGCACTGGCCATTGCAGTCACCAGATCTACTTAAATCCACTTGATCCACTTTGAGAGATTTTGAAAAATGGAGTTTCAAAGACCAGAATAAGAAATCGCGATCATTTGTTGCAAGTGGTCGACGAATGCTATTCCAATCGAAACATGCAGAGCACTTGGTCGAATATATGCCGCGCAAATGTCTGGCTGTGCTGTAAAACAGCGGAGGGGCTACTAAATGTTTAAAAAACAAAGTTTAAGTGCACATTATGTTGGTAACATTTGAATAAATTTAAAATATTTCAAATTTTTTTCAGCCTTAGCAAATGGTTAATGGAAATATTCCGTTTATCTGTTAAAACGAAGATCGCATTTGCGGAAAGGGTTATGGCGTTTGTATGTATAAATGAGTGCAATTATAGGGTACAAGTTCTTTGAATTTTAACTGTAAGGAATTTAAGAAAAATTAAAAATCGTGTTTTGAGTCGTCTTGTCCCTATTATTTGTATGCTCATTCGCAAAGTAATCAGATTTAAAACCCATCCAAAACCTTCAAGAAAAAATTTAGTAGCGAATCGCTTTAAGTGCCTCAAGTTATATAGCAAATTGAGCTTCACCATTATTTGTCCACTTCATCATCAGCCAAGTAAACATCGATCCCAGATTTTGTAGAAGTAGAATGAGAAACAAAAGGGAACCCTGCTCTCATTGAACATTGACGCAGAAGTGCAATTCCTTATTATTGAGTTTAGATTTTGAGAAACCAATGCTCTTGGTGATCAGCCAATCAAATTTTCACACTTCCACAGGTCTTGGAGAAAATTCAAGAAGTCCAAATCGATACCCAGCATCTTTTATCAAATTTGAGGCCGTATATGACAGCAGGTAGAAAGACGACCTATACAGAGTCATGTCTAGTTTTTGCATATCTGCCAAACTCGTCCGTCTATGCAGAATGACGACGGAGAAAGCTCGCTGCTCCATTAAGCCCTCACCGAGAGCTTTGATGTCAATGAAGGATTTAGACAAGGTGATGCGTTGTCACATGACCTACGTATTTAACATCCTACTTGAAAGAACTGTGCGAAATTCACAATCCAACACCGAAGGCACAATCTTTCAGAAGTCTGTGCAACTACTAGCTTACGCCGACGATATTGACAAATGGCAGGACACAGCGGGTTATAACTGATGCTTTTTGGAAAGGAAAAATTGGTTTAACGGTAAATGAGGAGAAGATAGGACACACAATATCGACGGATTTCATAGAACGTCACTGTCGACTTCCTACAACTTTAAGGTAGTAAGGGGCTTTGTCAACCTTGGCTCTGGTATAAATTCTGAAAACAATATCCTAGAAGAAATAAAATGAAGAACAGCTCTTTCTTTGAACTGACAAGGCAATTGCGTAATGAGGCTAGTTCCCAATAACTAAAGAGATTCTGTATAAGACCATAATCATCCCGATCCTGTTCTATGGCGTTAGAGCATTAACCCTGTCGAAAACGGATGAAAATATCTTCGGACGTTTCGAGAGAAAAATATTCGGTCTGATGCGAGCCTTTGTACTTTGTAGAGTTCCTTCATGTAACAGACCTAGTAAAAGTATCATCTTAACAGTGTACAAAATCTTTGCTAAATGCATTTTTTGAAGAATGAAAACGATCTTAGACGAACAACAACCTAGAGAATAAGCACCTTCAAGCCATAAACCAAATTATAGAAAAATGTGAAGGATACCAGAAAAAGTTAATAATATCCTTTATCGATTTTGCAAAAGCTTTCCGCACTATAGAAGATATTATGCTATGGAAAGCGCTCAACAACCAAAACGTTCCGAATAAATTCATAAGAATTCTAAAAAATTTGTATACATACATACATATGTACATATGTACGAATGGTAACGCGAGAACATCTTAAAAACAAGAGGTAATAAATTCAGTCTAGGTAGAGGAGTCAGGCAAGGTGACCTTATGTCACCAGCTTTGTTTTTGCAGTGCTAATTACGTCTGCTATTTACTAATCGAATGAGCTTTCGACAGAATGTATGCGTTCACGGAAACAAAAACACTCAATCACGGAAGACATAATACTGAATTTCGATAATGTTTATACGATTACGTATGTCATAGTACTAAATACACCGTTTTACGTGACGTATCATACGTTCACGGATGAGATGATTTGCCTGATTTGAATCGAAACGTAAGCGCTTAGTTAAAATAGAATATTTTGAAAAAAAATAGTATGTACATACGAGTACCTATCTACATACATACATTCCGATGAAAAATATTCAACTTGAAAAATTGATCAACTAACTATCAACATACAAACGTATGTATGTATGTACATATCCTACGCACGCAACCACATGCAGAAAATCCAAAAAGAAGTATTTTTCCAAAAACATTACTCGTGTTCTACATTGTCCTTTCGGGACCACTTATGTTATATGTACATATAAATGTATGACACTTTCTTTCCCTTCGGGCTATTTTAGAGATGAAGGAAGATTCTTTCGTAAATAAACGAAGGGTGACGCATAGTAATTGTGAGCAATAGGGATGATGATTTCTTATTTTACTTCTTTGACCCACCCCTGTGTCGTTTTTGTTGTTTTCTCTATGCTTGTGTTCTTAGATAGTTAAAATTTCCTTTGAGGAACGGACACTATCAGCAGACACAGAAAGAAGTACATACCAAAGACGCAGGCCAATGTCCTTTTATCAATGTTGTATGTAATATAGCTTTATCAGCAATAGGTACGCAAAATGGTCGATATCACCCGAAACCAAGAGGGTTGTAAATCGTCCTTCCATATCCTGCTGTTGTCCCACATCAAATAAATTGCAGAAAGGAAAATATAAAAATTTTCAGATGTATGTTAGGATTTTTTTTCTCTTTTTTTATTGAATTGAGTGAAAGTATCTCCAAGAGGATTTTTGTCCTTTATCTAAAAGACTTTTGTTAGTTCAATAAGTGTTTACAATTCCTAGAGTTCATTGAACAAACTTTTTTACATTTCCGTCATGCACTGCAGCATTTCTAGTGCTAGGAACCTTTCTAATGCAGGTTTTGTAGCACTGGTCCCGAAAACAACAGTATGGTATGGAGGTGGTTTATATATCAATAACTTCATCCCAATGACAATCTGTCATTTACAGCTGCTGCTCTTACTGCGAGCCTAATGCACATCACTGCTGCTGATGCTACCCCTAATAAAATCCATTTAAACCGTTTGACGGATCGCCTTGTCCTTAGTAGCTTGCTTTCTCTCGGTAGGATTGTGAATAATGAATGATTTCCACTTATGATGATGAATATATTTCCTTGTCAATGGTCGTGCCTAGAAGGTTCGTACATATATTCCTCCAAAGGACAAAAGCGTCGATCTCTCCACCTTCTCGAGCCCAATAAATTCCACAGACATTGGTCCATCTCTGCGGAAGACTTGTTTGCATTATATCGTCGTTCGCTCAGCAGGATGATATCCGCTAAGAAAGTACTATGAACGTACCGATATACTGGTCAATGCCTATTAAAATGAGTGTGATTGTGTGTCGCACAGGCAGGGTAATTCACAAAATCCTTCGGAGGATTTATGATAGTGAGTATTATGGTACGTCTATGCATGCTTTGGCTTGTGCTTGTGAATGTTGGGAAACGAATGTTTATGGTATGCGGGTTGCAAGAGGCATGCTAATGTCACAGGCGATAATATTTATTGACAGATTTTGAGCGGACCATGTGGGGTGGCGCCTTGATATACATACATACATACATACATACATGTAATGTTCATAAATATCTTTCGATGTGGTAAGGCGGTGGAGTTGCTTTGCATGGATTACACAATAACATCCACATGCAGTTAACGTCGGAGGACGCATAATTGGTCTACGCCAATCGCAATAACGCAAGGCAAATGATGGATGAGCGAGAAATCGGCCAAAAATTTGTTAGGGATCATCTAAGTATGTTTGAACTGATGTGCCAATGGCAACTCTTCAGGATAATAATTGGCTTAACAAATTGGGATATCTCTTGCATTTTTCGCTTAAGAATTGGACGAAAACAACCTCTATGGATCCCACTTCAAATAAAAACATCTATATGCATATGTATGTATATAGATACATATGTTTTACTCCGATGACATGCTCCATATGCATATTTCTTTCGAAAATATGTAGCTATTATTGGATTTTTTAGCCTGTTAATTCGGATACGTATTTAATCGTTACTATATTACTTTTCGGTAGAACAAAGTAAAAAAACTTAATGAAATCCTTCCATAAGGCTCCAAAGCAATTCGTTCCCTTTTTAATTAAAGGATCAATGGCGTAACTTATAATATCGCATCTGATATCTTTGAGATAAAAATCAAACTGTACATAAGACCATCCGAATCTGAGTTTTCTGAGACTCGAATCTCGAACTTACCGCTGAGCAATCCAACGCACGAACCACTGAGCCACTGCGCTCACAAACCCTGATTCTATGAAATATGATATCTGAGTCTAGGGTTATGTCAAGGACTTCCTGTCTGTTGCCCGTAACAAAGGTGGTTAGTACTTAAAATTTAATCAAAAGTTCTCGCTTTTTCACTTATGTCTATACTGGACCACACTGTATGATGCGCATTTCCATCACAACCCAAAATGAGTGCAGTGATGTGCCTCTTTGTGCGACCGTTCTCCCCAGAGTAGCCACTGGGAAGAGCCCTTGATGGTCATGGGCCAGGTCAACATCGCCGGGACCCAACTTCGATGCAAACGGTAACTGTGTCACGATCGCTGTAAGTAGAGTAGAAATGTAAAGGGTGTCCCATAATTCACGCAAAATGTAATTTTGGTAGAAAATACAGATTTTTAACTAGGAAGCTTAAATTTTTCATTGAATCATGGAGTATACAGATTGGGGTTATGTATGGAATAGCACATCGGATAAATGGCCGCCACGGCTTTGCTGGCACGTACGTACTATTTTCTTGAAATTTTCTATGGCCGTTTCGCAAGCCTCCTTTATGGACTCAGTGGCATAGGAAGTCGCTTCCTCATCGCCACAACCTCTGCAGAGCTCCTCTTCTGTCAGACGCAGCTTTTTTTATATGATACCGCAGAGTGTTGTGCCCTGGGATGATACTCACGATGGTGGAAATGAATTTCCGGTCTTTCAGAACAAGTCTCTCGGTTATAGCTTTGTCAAAAGTGGTCCATAGTTTCCTTGTGATAAAGCAGGATTCTGTGGAGTTCCACCTATAGTTTGCCTATTTCGTGGTTCTTTTCTCTGCTTCAAGCTTCGCCTTTCGTCGCTAGTGTCCGCCTGTGACTGCATGAAGATATCTAGCGGTAGGAGGATCGCCTCAAACCTGCCGTTGGTGTTGTTCTCATGGCAATAGTGGTGCCGCTGCACGCTAGTCTTTGTACCTTCGTAAGGGCTTTTGGGTTAGTGGATTTTACGACTGCCTGCCACCACACAAGACTGCCATAAGCCAGTGTAGGTCTAACAATAGCTGTATAAATCCACAGTATAATTTTGGGAGAGGGGCCCTAGGCTTTTCCAAAATTCGACTACAGGAGTAGGAGGTTATTGTTGCATTTTTAATTCTTTCATTTATGTTCAGTTTCCAGTTTAGTTTCTTATCAAGTACTAGTTCTATGTATTTCGCACTATCTGAGATTGTAAGGCGGGTGTCTCCGATAGAAGGTGTATTAAATTGCGGAATCTTCCTTTTGTTGGTAAAGAATACCAATTCAGTTTTCTAAGGATTGACCGCAAGTCCACACTTCTTAGCCCAGGTTTCTAGGGTCTTCAGTGCTATACCTATTAATTTACTAAGGGTAGGGAGGTATTTACCTGTTTCCATCACAACAACGTCATCCGCATACGCTTTGACTTTGACCACACTGCATCTTAGCTTGTGAAGCACCTCATTCAGGACGATGATCAAGAGCAGTGGCGATATAACCCCGCCTTCAGGAGTACCTCTGGAGGCGTGTGCTTCTATCTTCATTCCTTCAAGTTCAGTAATTATACGTCTGCCTTCTAGCATGCTATTTATCCAATTTATTAGATTATAATCGATGCTTAGCATAGTTAGGTTTCTACGTACTGCATCGGAATTCCAGGACATTAGTAACTACGTCAATGACTTGTTGGCATTTATATTTTTACATTTTTACATTAACAAAGTGCCAATTGCTGCTAAAACGAACATACCAACTGTAGAAAGTAAATCATATTCCCAAATGGTGAAAAATACACGAAAGGAAGAGGAAATACCGGTAAAGGAAATGCTTATTACTATTATCCAAAGATTGGATAATCAGGATAAAATTATTAAACTGCTAAGCAAAGAAACAGGAAAAAAACGACAAAATACTATTGATTAAAAATAATCTAAATGTCGCAACGTGGAATGCAAATGGTTTACTCCAACACATCACTGAATTTCAGGTTTTTCTATGTAACGAAGATATTGATGTTTCACTGATTTCGTAAACTCATTTCAAACAGGGAACTAAGATTAGAATTCCTGGGTATATTTGTTTTCACTCTCCTCATCCAGCTGACAGTGCTAGGGGAGGGAGTGCTGTGATTGTGAAAAGTACCTTGGATCATTACGAATTGCCAAAAATAGCAAAACAAACAATGCAAGTAGCGACAATAAACATAGAAAATAAAGGCAAGGAGTTTAAAATAGCTGCGATATACTGCCCACCCAAGAGGCTCAATAATAGGCTTAAAAAAACTATTACTATTACAGAGTAGACGAAAAGGAAATTCCTTATGTTTCGTTAACCCTTGAACCCTACCCATCCCGGGAGAAACACTATTACTACCCTGGGGTCTTGAAGACCCGAAACATTTTTGGACCCTACTTAAAAACCAATTCAATTAATATTATTATTTATATTTATTCAGATCATACAAAAGTTACAATGTTGAAAAATATTAAAGTTTTGAGTCTAAGCACATTTGACACACAGAGAGGCTATGTTCGCCACAAAGAGAATTTTGGCAACACCCACACCTTATTTTCGTCTCTTCCTGTCTTTTCTGCGTGGACAAATGGCGCATCTTTTTTTTCCAGCAACAGCAGTAGTTGACTCAACTAATGGTCGTTTCTTTTTCAATATATCTCCAATCAGGACCTGGAGATCTGACGGCAAAGTTGGCCAAGTGAACCTCTTCTCCATTTGGGGTTTGATGAGGGCCAGTGCCAAGTTTTTGAGGAAGTTTCGTCTCGTTTGTGTTTGATTCAACGCCATTTTTAGAAGAACATAATAATTAACACCCACAATATTCAAAATCCCAAAAAATATAGCCAGTGGCCATCGTTTGGTTCGTCTTGAAACATCATTACCATGGGGTCCTTGGTACCCCGAAGTTTAAATTTCCGCGACTGCACAAGTCGAATATAAATAAATGTCCGACAACTAGACGCCTACTAAGATAATATGAAAATACTTTGAGTGGCGCCGGCATGGGTTACTTAGTTTTAAAAATATTCTAATAAATATATGTTTTCAATTGCGCTGGACCCCAGGGTAGGGTTTAAGGGTTAAGAGAGATCGAGACATGTGTTCATAAACTAAATAATAGAAAATCACCAGGTTATGATCTTATAACTGCTCAAATCTTGAAGGAACTTCCTCAAACTGCATTGTTGAAACTCAAGCTTATAATTAATGCCTGCTTTAAACAAAGGTATGTCCCACACACATCACTGGAAGTTAGCAGAAATTATCGTTATTCCTAAACAAGGTAAGCCTTTATCAGAAGTTACCTCATATATGCCAATCTCACTTTTACCTCTATTTTCAAAACTTTTCGAGAAACTCCTTCTTAAAGGTTAGACCCAATTATAGAGCAAAGAAAGCTTATCCCTACCCATCAATTTGGGTTTAGGAATTAACACTCGATGATAGACCAGGTGCATCGTATAACTAATGTTATAGAAAAGCCACTGGAAGAAAAACAAATTTTTTCTGCAATATTCTTAGACGTTGCACAGGCTTTTGATAAAGTTTGGCATAAGGGCTTAGAGTTTAAACTTTATATGGATCTACCTAGACAGTACTATAAGATCCTTAAATCTTATATAGGTAATAGATTCTTTAGAGTTCGTTATGGTTCAGCGTATTCTGAACTTAAAGAAATACAAGCAGGTGTTCCACGGGGAAGTGTTGTAGGACCCACCCTGTATTTATTATATACGAGTGATATACCGCATGCGAGTGATACCATGATAGCCATATTTGCAGACGACACTGCTCTTCTATCAACAGATGGATGTGTGGCTAAAGCTACAGAAAAGCTACAACATTCAATTAACGAGATATGTGATTGGACGCAGTGATGGCGAATTAAACTTAATGAGTCAAAGTCCATCCATATCAATTTTACAAATAAAAAAATAACGAATCTTCCCGTGGTTATTAATAATCAAGTAGTTCCTTACTCTAACACAGCTAAGTATCTCGGTATGAATCTGGATGCTAAACTGAAATGGAAGGAACATGTGAAAACGAAAGTAGAAGATCTAAATATTAGATATAGAAAACTTTATTGGTTGTTAGGATATAACTCAGAACTATCCATTGAGAATAAAATCCTATTATGCAATCAGATATCAAAACCCGTTTGGACACATGGTATCCAATTATGGGGTTGCACAAAGAAAAAAAATGTACAAATGTTGCAAACATTCCAAAAAAAGGTCCTTCGGGGAATAGTGAATGCCCCATGGTACGTTAGAAATAGTGACTTGCATCGAGATTGGCAGATTGACCTCGTGGCACATACAATTAAAAAGTACGCAATGCTTCACAACGAGCGTTTGCAGATGCATATCAATCCTGAGATAGACGATGTCTTAAATGTACGAAATAATATTCGTAGGTTAAGAAGAACCAAGCTCCATGAACTTTTTTGACAATTACGAGAGCCCGTATTTAAATTATTATACCTTCTCAAACCCAACTTAACGTTGAAAAAAAAATCTTTGTCGATCACTAATTGATTGGTCATGATCAAGGAGGTGTTCTCAGTGCGGTTAGAGTCCCACACTACTTTGGGTTCCTAACCCCACTGTGTCTTTCGAGATTTTCACCTTCACCAAAAAAAAAAAAAAAACATTTTTTTACATTTATGTATGTATGTATTTCTCTGTGATGCAAAATGAAATAAATGTTTACTAACAAAACTAGTCTTTCAATACGTATTTTAATCCCGCATTTACGGATTAATATTACCGCTAATATTTTATAAACATTAAGCCTTATATCCCTACAGTTTACCTAAGCCTTCTCAAAATAAAATGAAACAAAAACAGCCGTTTTTCTACACTACACACACGCAAGATATCCGTAGGAGTAGATTTTATCTACCACCGTTTTAATCATTCAATGGTTTAAGGCCAAGATATAATTCAGTCTAATGCCGCTTTTAAGGCTTTCTACTACACTCGTCATACCAATACCAACATTTGTTATGGATGTTCAAATTCATGCGAGCACAAGGATTATACACAAATACATATATATATAATTGTGTGCATGCATAAGCGTGAAAAACTAACCGCGCTCATTTTGAATCCACATCCGTGAAATCGTTCAAAGGATAATGTGTCGCCGCACAACCAGAACCCAGATGGCTTCTCATATTAATAAACAAAATGAACTTTTGTTGCGGAGCACACCAGAAAACGGCAGTGTAGGTTCGTGTTAGGTTTATAAACGAAAGTTGCAGACAAATGTATTCGGTTAAAGTTATATGGAATAACCCTCAATTTTAGAACACCTGTTACAATATAAGTTATTATTGCATGGTTCGTTGCTCGTCGTATGGTGAGACCGAAAGTGGAAGACTGCTACTGAAAAATTCAAAACCTACAATGATACAAATTACGAGGGAACAATGAAATGATTGCGCTGTGTGCAAAATTTGGGGCATCCTAAAGAGTCCTCGGTTTTGTGTTTGTTTCGGGAAGTAAATAATTCAGCATACCTCCGGTCTGTCTTCTGTTTTGATAAAGAGGCTATTCCGAGACCACCCCTTAATTATGGATCCTGCAATAATTGGGATCGTTAGTCATAGTAAAACCGTGAACCAAATTAACTAAAGCATATACATATGTAATTGGAACAGTAGACCGTATGTGGCCCAGGGCTAGCTTTTCGCGACCCTTCGTCATTGTGTTCCTTATATCTTATATATCTTCGCAAATCCTTTCGATTAAATTTGTTCCCACCTTGAACTAAACGGGATAAGTAGTCTTCTTCTTCTTCCTTTTGTTCGGCGAGGTTATAATCAGGATTATAGGGATCATAACCCTCCCACTTTACTGCATCTCTTACTGGTCCGCCTGTGGGGTACGCCGATTCGACCTCAGAAAGTATCTGCAGGCCTCCCGGTTTCGGATCACTTCGTCACTGAGGCCAATCAAATGTTGTTTTTGCATTTGTGTGATCCAGGAGTTTTTTAGCTTGCCTCTCTTCCGCGCTTATTGTATAGCAACGTTGATTGGCATTGCCTTTTTGCCACGATTCGAAGGATCCCTCCTTTGAACATGGCAATATCAACTGAGCCGGTCGTGCTCCAATATTTTCGAGATGAGTTCTTTGACGTGAAGGCTTCCTCGGATCTTTGTTACTCCTGCTGTCATGCGAAGCATCTTCATCTCAGCTGCCGTTAATTTGCTTTCACACTTTTTGTACATTTTGTACAGTGATCGCCGGACGAACAACTGCGGTGTAAAGCCTTCCTTTCAGCCTAGGGGACACTTTTTGGTCACAGAAGATAGCAGAGTTTTTCTGCCACTTCATCCACCCTACCCTGGTCTAGCCACAGCCCAAGGGATCTGACCACACCTTGAGATGCCAGTGGCTGCCCGTGCTGTCCCACGATTGAGAGCTTTCGCCAATTCTTTCTGATATCCGTAGAGGCCGCAAATAACGACATCCTAAACAGGATAGTTTCCGACTTCTGGGAGTTGATCTTCAGCTTCCAGTCGTCGCAATATCGATTTATCTAATCGAAATCACGTTGCAAGAATATTGTAATGACCTCTATCTTTTAACCAAGCATTCGATGGCATCGAGAGAAGAAACATACCAAAAACCCTTTTAGAACTTGGCATAAATAAGGAATAAATAATTCTAGTAATGGTAGCTCTCACAGAAACAAAACAAAAAGTGGTCATACAACAAAATCTTTAAAATAATTGTCTAGTTACCTTCAAATTGCTCGGCTACCTTCAGTGATTACCATTATGAAAATGCTTTCAACGTTCAACAACAGGCAATAATCAACAGGTTAGTATTGTAAGCCGAATGAGCCAATTCCTGGAAGCCACATAACAGTGTGTTGCCATTAAGTAAGAGCACGAATTTTATAAATTTGTTTACTCCTTTTTACTTCAATACAGACTGAAATTTCTTAGAACATTAGATAGTACTACGAAGTCTCATGTGATGCTGATGCTCATCGAGCTATTGCGGGCTGGATTATCCCTTTTACCTCAGACAGCGTCAAAATACTGATTCCAAGTTTCATCTTCTGTACTTCTTTGGAATTTGAATATTAACGAACTATTGATACAAAACCACATAACTCACTGGCTCTGTATCTAGGTCATAAGACTGATTGTAATGCACGGGGTGGTTGTCTGGTGGACTGCCTTAGACAACACTATTTTTTTATGAAGAGTATCGGTTGATATGCCATGATGTTAATACAGGAAGCACTACGACTTAAAGAGATCTTTTCTCTTTTTACTTGTTGATTAATATTGCCTGCTACAAAAATCTAGTTCATTAATGGAACTTAAGATTGTTCGGGCTGAGGAAGATAGTGATGCAAAACCTTCATTAAAGTGCTTAAGCCTAAGCCAAGTTATGCTAGGACATTCGCATAACATTTGGTGAGCTGTTTCAATGTCCTCAAGACAAAAGTACGCACGTGTCCGAATTGACGCGACCCATTCTCATGGTAGTTCAGAGAGCAATGTAATGAAGTTAGTTAAGATCTAAGCCTTATTATCGTTCATTGCTAAAATGTCTCTAGATCTAACTCATATTTTTGTTCATTGCTAAATATCTCTATACATGTTCTTTAAGAAATTTATATATTTTTTTGGTTTTGGATTAGTTCGTTCGGATCCAGTGAATGGACTGGTTTATCCGCTGCTGCACTGGACTCTTAATCTGGTTTATCCGCTGCTGCACATTAACAGGGATGTCTCTGTATCCAGGGACCCATGTTAGTGTGATCTTATTATGTGCAGCAATCTGCAAATAGAAGTCGAGACAGTTCCAAACCAGCTTAGGATCAAACTTGAAAGATGTGAGAACTGTAAGGGCTGCTTGGCTATCTGACAGTTGATGTATTAACTTCGAAGGTTCCTTCTGACGTATTTTCGTGCACAGGCCTCGATTGCATGGACCTCTGCTTAGAAAATAGAAGTTTAGTTTCCTAGAGACATGGACAGTTTTTAGTTGGGGCCAAAGATTCCAGCTCTTCCCCATTTGGCATATTTGAGCCGTCAGTGAACCAGTGGAGTTCCGGAATTGTATGAGGGATTTGACGATTATCCCAATAGCGCGATGCAGAATATTAACCTTGAAGAGAAGGTTGAGATAGATTCTTTTCGGCATGAAGTCCGAGAAGCATACAGCTTGTAAGGATAGCAGCGGAATTCTTTTAGGAATTTTCATGTGTCTAACTTAGTTAGATTCTTTATTATTAATTAACAGGTGAAGCTTAATGCGCTGGCAGCCGCAGAGTTCATAATATATGAAAGATTTAAGAGAGCTTGCAGTTTCCAGATAGGTGCGCACCCGTAAGACCTACACATGCGAGTCTCTACACCTTTTGAAAGGTGCAATGGTTTGATTAACCTTGCCCCACCTTACAAGCAATACGTAAGTTATTATTATACAAGATCATAAACCTCAAATTACTTTCTAAGGTCCAACGTTCATCTTATTTGTGCACAAGCGGAGCACTCCGTACGAAGCCTTCTGCAACACTGGACATTCTGTTTCATATGGGACCATTTGATATCTTCAGCAGGATTCTCTAATAGCCTTAATTTTAATCTCTCTTCCGTCTCCCAAGTCACAGTATCATGTTTCAGGCGAAAATATTGCCAGGATAATACTTTGTCTTATGGTCACCTTGGCTCAGTAATAAGTGAGTTGGATTACTATAGGGAAGATTCGAGGTTCGAATCTCAGAAAACACTTAAAAGGTTTCTCACGATCCCACCTCTCGCGAATGTCTGACAAACGTCCGAGAGTAATAAATGTCATGAGAAGGCTTTTGAATTTACCTTTCGAATATGGCTCTAAACTGTAGGTCTCTTCCATTTGTGTGAAAAAATATAAATATATGTATATAAAATATATACTTAGGTATGTAAATATAATAAAATATAACACGCACATGAAATTTAAAATTTGCATTAACTGGCAAAAAATAGATCATTCTACCTTCACTCCTATTCTCCCAACTTAAAAATCTTCTACAAATATGTATGTACATACATATGTACATACAGGCATGGACACATAAATAGCACAAATTTTGATGAAAATTGTCGGTTCACATTGTTTAACATTGTAATTGGGTGAATCCAAGTTTTACCGGTGTTACTGTTTACCCCAATCGTGAAGTAGATTTTAGGTGAATGAATGTACCGTTATTATACAGTGGTGGCCAATGAAATAGAGCCAGTGCCATCTTAAAGCGAAAAGGAGCTTGTTCTTAAATATCTTTCTATTTCATAATGCTGTCATCTAACTTTTAAATTGCTGACATGGTTTGTTGTTGCAAGGACAGAAAAGAACCGTTAAATTTGTTGTGTTTCTTGCAAACAATACCATTTGTGAGTTAAAGTGTCATTTTAAGCTGGTCAATAAAACCAAAAAACTACCAAAAACGTTTGAATTAATTTATTGTTTCAGATTAACATGACGGGTAATATTAGCATTTATTCGTTAAAAAAAGTTTGGTCATTGAATTTCACTTTAACCTTAGATATGGGTCCCGGAAGCCAATGGACACCAATATGGCGTGCTCTCATTTTACAGCTACATAAGGATGGGAAATCTCAAAGGCAGATTGTGAAAGCACTTGAATGTTTCTGGAAAATGGTGGAAAACATATTCAACCCACAAAAAGCCCAAGAAAATCGGGCCATGTGCAGAAAAACAACCTTGCAGAAAAACCGAACGATTATTCGTACTGCTAAATCAGGTCCATTTATGTCTTCTCGAAACATTAAAATGGATTCAAAGTTGAGAATAACTACAAAAAGTCTTCGACGATGATTATAAGACTGTAATCTGAAAGTCAGGGTTGCTAAAAAAGGCTACTCAGACAAAATGGAGAAATACACCTTAGAGTTATGAAAGAAAAAAATAAAGCTTGGTACCTCGACCACTAAATACTAAAGTCTCCCCAAGGTATGTCAAAAAAAAAAACCTTAAAGCATGGACATGCAAACATTAACTTGTGGGCATGTTTTTTATGGCATGGAAGTGGTCCGATATACTAAATAAAGCAAAATATGGTCCAACATGAATATGTTTACATCCTCGAGAACGCTTTGCTGCCATATGATGGAATTTTTTACCAGGACAATGATCATAAGCATACCTCCAGAAAAGCATGCTGTGGCCCGCTCAATCTCCGGACTTGAATCTGATAGACAATTTGTGACAAGACCTTAAGAAGAGACTGGCTACGCATATTTTCTAAAGCAATTTTTGCAGTAGTACTATTTCATTGACCACAGCTGTATAAGTATGTATATGTTGTTATGATTCTAGAGGGACCAAAGTAAACGACTGCTTCCACCAGCATATCCACCGACAACATTTTCTCTTCTTGCCGTGTAGATATCATATTTTCTAGTACGCTTAAAGTATACTGTTTGATATTGACTAACACAACCAATTGTAGTGTCTCTTTCATAAAAAATGCAACTGCGTAAGGTAACCGTTGCATTATGGCAATCTAGGTCGATTGCCATTGCCATAGTAGTGTCGAAATTAATGTTACTCACTGTCGCAAACACATCTGTGGATTGGACAAGAGTTCAATCTCCAGCACCGCTAACAAACCGCGCGCCGCATTCAATGCCGAATGTTGCATAAATGCCTACTAAGTGTACACCCAACTGCGTATTTACCAAATCACCCTCATTATCATGGACATCGTCGCCATTATCGAAAGTAGGAGTGTAACCGGAATCCGCACACGTAGTAACAAATACTCGTAAGTACATATGTACGAGTAGTTGCATGGTTCCTATCGATATTTCTGTGCCACTAGCCGATTTCAATATTGGCCTGGGCCTATCGCTTGGATTTGGAGAAATGCATTTGGACAAATGTATATTTAATGCGCACGTTCTGCTGCTTAACAATTGCTCGGTATCAGTTAATTATTTAGTGTTTGCTAAAAGTAGCACGTGTCTGCAAGTCCTTCTAGTGCCCGACAATGTTCATTTGGATGGCGGCAACTACCCATGGTCAATATTAGCATAAATTAATTGAATTTCGCTTACGGAATATTCTAACTGACAGGATCCACTTACATAGTTGGTTGATGTAGTCGACAATCACGTCGACGTAGGTTTGTGTGTATTTAGAATGCTAATCTGTGTCATTCCGGCCATTTCCGAATATTTCGTTATCTGCATACATGTACGGCTACTAGGAAGGCTTCTTGGGTGATCCAATTTGTAAGGGCGATGTGCAAAGTGCGTTTTCAATGGTCAATGGACTTCTCTACGGATATGATTGAAGAGCAGGAGATGTACTTCGACTCGTTGGCAGAAATTAATCGTATGTGGATTTCGGGTAGCCTTTGTATAGAATTAGGCTAAGGACGTGTTAATGAATTCAATTCAATGTGAATGTTTTATTATTTGAATGTTCATTTTGCATAACATCTTTGAATATTGGGATCTGCATGAGTTTAAGCTTACAAAGTAGTTTAAATTGAGTTGGTACTGTGTCATAAGTACATGTATCATGTAGCAAATTAAAGAAGCTTTTGACTTACGTAAGAAGTTAGTGCGCAACCTAAGATATGGAAATGGAATTACCATTCCAATGAATATTCTGACTGATGATCCACCAGTTTTATTTAGTCTAATTGCGACGCTGCTATGTCGGTAAAAGACAGAAATACCACCGCACATGGCTTTCTACAGACACCTGGAGACGGATCGATGAGCGTACAACAATCAAGGCTCGGATTGCAGCAGCCTCAGCAGTAGAGAGAACCGAGCTTGAAGCCCTATACCGTGCGAAGAAAAACGAAGTGCAGCGGAGTGTGAGATGTGACAAACGTCAACAAGGGCTGAAGAATCAGCGAAAAGGTGCGACAGTAGGAGTGTTTACAGTATCACTAAGGACCTCATTGTTGGTCGAAACTCCAAACAACACTCAGTCCAGACGGTAAACTTCTGATTGCGGATGTGAATCAGCTCACTAGATGGAGAGAACACTTTGCTACAGTGCTAAACCACTTAGACGATGGCTGTATGATCTCGAATTTAAATGAGCAGTTCGAGGCAACAAATTCCCGAATTCCCGTAAAACCGTAATAATAACAGCAATCAAGTCCCACAAGAAGAATAAGGCGGTGGGAATCGAAGGCATCCCGGAAAAACTTATAGCTATTATCAAGCCTAGATACGAGGGTGGTAAGTGTCACGTCATACACAATGGTAAGCTGTCGAAGGATTTTGAAGTCCAAACTGGAGTACATCAAGGGTGCATACTGTCACCACTATTGTTCTTGGTGGTTATCAACGATGTACTCCAAGCAGCATTGGCGGAAGGCAACTATGGAATTCGTTGGACTATGACATCTTACCTTAAACACCTAGATTACGCTGCCGATGTTTGTCTACTTTCTCATCGGATAATGTACCTTCATTTGATGGCCCACAATCTAGAATCTGAGGCAAACAAAGTGGGACTAAAAATAAACACAGCGAAAACAAAAGCCCTGAGCACTTCTTACAACCGTGCTCAACTTAACATTGCCGAACAGGAAGTTGAAAAAGTTGACAACTTTCTATACTTAGGAAGTACAGGGGTACCGCGGTGGCACCGAATTGGATGTGTGCAGCAGAATCGGGAAAGCTAAAGCTGCGTTCGGAATACTATCCGAAATCATGAGAATCAATGTTTTCAGCTTAAGAACTAAGTTGCGACAGTTCCGCTCCAACGTAGAATCGGTGCTGCCTTATGGGTGCAGTACTTGGAAGGTGGACACCATTAACACAAGCAAGCTGTAAGCCTTCGTCGATAAATGCTTGAGAACCATTTTGAGGATTTTTTGGCCGAACCGCATCTCGAACGAAGAACTTTACCTGAGAACGGGCTAAGAACCTTTAAGCATTTCTATACGAAGGAGAAAGTGGCAATGGATTGGACACACCCTACGGCGTGAAGACAGCTCCATTGCGAAATACGCCATGCAGTGGAGTCCGCTCAGGCAGGCAGAATAGCGGGACGTCCTAGGCAATCGTGGCGCAGAACAGCTGAGAAGGAATCGAGCTCTTTAGGAATGAGTTGGAGGCAACTTAAACTAGTTGCAGAACTCCGAACAAGATGGCGCGCAGGCGTGGTTGACGCCCTATGCCCCCCGAGGGGTTAAGGGATCTAAGTAAGTAATTGCTGTTTTATACACCCACCGACCAAAAGTGTACTCTGTTGATAGTATAAGCAAGTATTGTAATTATTGGTATTAGATCCTTTGGCTTTGCATAAGACCGTGAATGGAGAAATGTTAATATGATCTTCATGCCAAAAGAGGTAAGCAGTGTCATACAAAAGACTTCAGCCCTATAAGTATGTCGTCGTAGTTGGAAGGATTGAAGTTAATCTTCATCTGAAGGAATTTAACTCAGCGGTTTTCTGGATAAAGAAGAAATTTTTAAGAATTGCAAAGGTAGCATTACCACATTATCTCTGAAAATGTGATAGTTGAGCTAGGTATTAACAATTGTAATGTGTATTGCAAGTTACTGAAACCTCCGTTCTCCGGTTGTACTTGGACTAATTTGTTATGTAACTTGCAACCACGGCTTACACAACTAAGGCTTACTTACTACATCTGTACCTGCTAACTTAACTTAATAAATTTGGACATGTCACTTTTCTAGTGCTAGCTAGTCCTTAATTATAGTTCAATCTAAGTTATTTACGTATTATATTCAATATTCAAATTACATATGTAAGTACAATGTAATTTATAAGATGAAGTTTAATATCTTTTTCTTTCGGACCTACGCAAAGATAAGTTTACCTTATCCTTTTGGTCAGCATTTTCAGCAAGTCATCCCTTTTATATTTTCAATCTTCTTTATAAAAATTATTCGGATTCATAAATTTAACACTCCTAATTTTTATTTTACGAAGTTGTTTACCATGACAAACTTAAGTTCGATTATCAAAACTATTTAAATACTTTACTTCGAGGTTCGAATTCCAGAAAACACCAAAGAGTTTTTTCACGGTCCCACCTCTCGCGAATGTCTGATAAATGTCCGAGTGTAATAATTCTAATGAAAAAGCATCTCAGTTCGCCTTTCGGGTATGGCTTTAGACTGTAGGTCCCTTCCATTTGTGTGAAAAATATAACACGCACAACACGAATGGTTGCGAGAAGCTAGGTCCTGAACCACATACGGTCTGTTGCGCCAAGTATTTGCATTTGCAATTGCCGGACTTTTTGATATATTATTATTGATATATCTAACATGCCAAACTTTCTCTTCTATCTAAAAGTGAGTGCCAGTTAATTTTTCAAACACGAACTATGCTAGCTGCAGACTTAAGTTTATCTTGATTTCAAAACCCAATCTGCATACATAGTTATTGATGTATTGACATTATGTTTGAAAATCATTTGATTTGTGTGTTGCGGTATTTAAAAATGAAATCGTCTACGGACCTTTCTGCCAAACCATTACTCTCAGGGTGGTATGGTGGCAATTTAAAAACCTTTATATTATTGCGCAACAAATATCAAAAAAGAACTTCGAATTATATGGTGGTCCATTATTACTAACAAGTTCAATTGGAAGCGAAAAAATAGAAAAATTGGATTATAAAGTATTAAGGAGAGTCTCAGCTAAAATATTTCGCATTATTTCCACATCGATCCATTTAGAATACGAATCTATCAGAACAAGAAAATACATAGGTTTGGTTCAAATAAAAGAAGTCTGAATGTAACCTCTGATACTTAGAAACCTGTTGTAGCTGCTCAATGTGATAACTGGATTTTACGAGGTTTGTTCGATGAAAAATCACAAACCTCCTAATCCCTCGAAAATTTTTCTATATCTGCATCAATACCTAGTCACCAAACTGCATTTCTGGCCAAACCTTTCATTCTACCAGTGCCCACATGGCCAGAATGTAGAACACACAATACTTGATCTCGTTTGCACTCCGAAATCACGATTTTGTTGCCGTAAATTAGGCAATCATCTTCAATCGATAGAACAGATTGTTTCTGAAAAAACTTTCTCAGTTCGGGACTCGGTGGATTCTTCCATACACCAAAATTTACACTGTGGTTAACTTTATTTAGAAGTTCGTCGGCCTGAGCAGCCTTTGCAATTTCCTGCCTTGAAAAATTTATTGCATTTTCAACTGAAAATAAACTTATGCCATTAACTTCTATTTCGATTGGTAACCAACTTAGTCCATCAGCATTTCCAATGCTGTTTCCTTTCTTAAGAACTCAACAGACCAGCGATGAAGTCTCTGGGCGGCTACTGGTGATGATCCTTTCTTCTCCACTAAAATCTCTCTTAATTGCTGGTGATCAGTGTACAAGGTAAATTCTAAACCTTATTAATGTACGTATGAAATTTTCGTATCACAAACATAATACCTAGGGCTTCTTTATGAAGTTAAGAATAACCCCTTTCAGCTTTTGAAAGGGGTTTAGAAGTTAAAAGCAGTGCTGTCTCTTCACCCTTTATAATGTGAACCTACCCCATAGCCACGTCGAACAATCGGGTTCGACGGATTATAGTGCACCATCAAATTATCAAGCAGCAGAACAAGGCACTACCATTTAAAGTGATTATACCTCCAAATCAGAGGTGTCCCACTTTGGCGGGCTATAACTCCAATTGGGGTGAAAATACTACACTCAGACGTTTAGCAGACATTCGCCAGAGGTGGGACTGTTAAAAACTTTTTATTGTTTTCTGGGATTTGAACCTCAATCTCTCGCTCAGCGATCCAACGCACTAACCACTTGAGCCACTGCGCCCAGTAGTGATGCAGTAACCCTAAATATGAACGGAGTTGTGCTAAATCTCTTGGAGCTGGGGCTTTGGTAATGGCTTCAACCTTCCAACTATTTGGTCGAATTTCCCTTACTGAGATTGTTGGGTCTAAGTACTCTGATTTTAAGGAATCTACACTTTTCGAACTTCACTTCAACATTGTGTTTTTCCAAACGATCGAAGACAGCGAACAGATTCTTCTTGCACTCATTAAAACTTGATCTTCGAATAAGTAGGTCATCTAAATAACATTTAGTTTCAGATAGCCCATTCAAAATTTGATCCATTACCTGATGAAAAATGCTAAGGGCAGAGCTTACATCAAATGGTAACCTAGTATACTGAAAGACAGCTTTTGAAGTATTTTATAGTTGACGAGTTTTAAAATATTGTTCTCACACAGATGCTCCATTTCTTTCTCAACGGATTCTCTCAGCCGATAGGACAGTGTATGTGCTTTGTGAAAATTGAGCTTGAATAACTATGTCAGCAGTAAAGTTTTTAATTGGAAGTGTATAATCTGTAGCAAAAACATGCACATATTTATCAAGGTTTTCCTCAGTACAATCTAACTCATTAAAGTGTTCACAATATAATTCATTATCAATCTGATTCACCCGGCTTCTACTTTTTGGTCTCCCGCTCGCGTTGATTACTTTTTCCAGTTTTGCCTCTGTAACACTGTTTCGTGCAGTGGCACTCTACTCCGCGATTAAAACACACTGCTCTGTCCTGTCGAACACTCTCTCTTGCCGGTTGTATGAACATACATACAAAGTCCCTTGCTGCATCGAAATTGTAGTTGTCGTTTTTGACGTTCTGTGCATTTCGCTGATGTCGTATGTCCTTTCTTGTTGACAACATACATACATATGTTTACTTCGTTTTACCCTCATTCACCGCTAAACCTATTTTGGTAGCTGTCGATTCATTCTAAAGGAACGCACCATTGACATCTCGCTGAATTCTGCTAATTTTGTCGATATCGTCTGCGAACGCTGGTAGTCTCACAGACTTTTAAAAGATTGTGTGAGTTAACTTATGAGTTTCGCATAATTCGTACAGGTATGATGTTCAAGAAGTCGCATGACAGCGCACATCCATGCCTAAATCTTTTTTGACATGAAAGGTCTCGGTGAAATAGTTACCGACCTTGATGGAGCAGCGTGCCTTGTCGTCATCGTCATCCGGCACAGACACAGTGTGGAGACAGCGCTATACTGTGTTGTTGGCTTAATAGAAAAATCACTTAAGGACAAAGAGTTCGCATTAGCTGCATTCATAGACATTGAAGGTGCCTTCAACAAGGTCAACACTGAAGCGGTAAAAGAACGCTTGACTCACTAAACATTGATATTAGCCTAATCAGTTGGATTGTCATCATACGTGAAGAAAGGCATATAATAACCAAACTTGGGGAACAAGACTAGAAGCATACGCCTCTAGAGGAACTCCTCAAGGGCCATTAAAACTCTGGACATCAAGACCAGGAATTGCGGGCTCACGATAAACCCCCAGAAAACCTAGGTGGTATTATTCACTATCAAATTAAATTACTACAGTTTAGCACACCATCTGTCGGGGTACCCCGCTTAAAATTTACCTGGGTCTATTACTTGACAAGAAACTAAAATGGAAAGTGAATATCAATGAAACTATCAAAAAAGCAACTATGTATATAGCCTTCTATTCTGGGGTCCCTCTCCTAAAATAATTCTCTGGATGTATAAGGCTATACCTGACATGACCAAACTGACATACGGCAGTCTTGTACGGTAGCCGGCGGTAAATAAGGCCACTAACCTATTGGCTGTCTCGAAGATTCAAAGACTGCATCGGGGCCACCAGTACGAGAGGACAACTGCTGGCCCATTCTCAACCTGCTTCCGCTAGATATATTCATTAAAACATCGGCAGCCATTAGCGCTATTAAAATCAGCCAGTCAGAAACATGGAAGTCATATGCAGTACGGCATACGACTATCCTTCAAAAGTATATTGGCCACGTACCTATTACGGATTACATCACGCCATACCTAGACTTTAATAGACCTTTCTCAAGCGCCTATCCTAGCAGGGGGAGTAGTTAAGAGGTCAGATACCAAATGCGCAATCCATTCTCAAACATGCAGACGGCAGAATATGGACATGGCCATCCTTCGATGAAGGCAGAACCGACAGAGTCTTACGGGAAGACAGGAAATCCCTTTCCACCCCCGTTGGGGTTATCACGGGGAAGAACTCTTTACGGTATCATTTGAAGAAACTGCGTCTTACGGAAGAAGAACTTTGCAGACGCTGCGGTGACGAGGGAGCTTTTGAGGACACAATACACTCCCTACGCTACTGCCCTGGTCTCCACACAGCAGGAACAAATTCCTTGGGAGTTACTTTTACCAGGTCCTAGAAGAACTCGGCAGCACGCCATCAGACAGGTTAATGAACTTCATCAAATCCTCAGGATGGTTTGTATGCAAAGACTCGCAACAATAAATATCGGAGCAAATTAGATTCAGGGTTGGTTTGGGTTTCTATGGGCAAGGGACAACCTTTTCCCCAAGGGGCTTCACAATGGGTCAGTATTGACCTGAGTGTGGCGGAGAGTAGTTCTCTTCTCGCCAGCGCACATACCTAACCTAACCTAATCTTACAAAACATGTCGGACGCGTTTTCGTACGTAATGTTAAGGGAATCTCCGTTCTTGTGAATCGGGAAAAACTATGCTGAGGTTCCATTCATGCGGCATACCCTCGTCTGACCAAATCTTAGAAATGAGTTGGTCATTGCTCTGTACCAAGATATCTCTAAATTCTTTGAGCAGCTTGGCCGGAAGGACATCATGTCCAGGAGCTTTGTTTAATTTAAGTTAAAATTTCAACTTCGTTTTGGTCAGGTGGACAGAAGTTATGGCTGTCATCGTCTATGTTGGTCCATTCTGCTGCCTGACAGTGGTATGTTGGTTTTTTGTCGCCCTTATACAGTCTGCAGAAAAAGTTTTTTTCATATTTTCAGAGCCGACTATAATTCTACTAGTCCTTCTTCTCTAAATAGTAAGTATTTCTATACGGCTCTTGTTGGCTTGAAGTTATTTTTACTTCATAGTGTGCGCCGTGGCTGAGAGGTTAGTGCATTGGATTACTGAGCGGGAGGTTCGAGGTTCGAGTCCCAGAAAACACCAAGTTTTTTTACCCCAACCTCTGGCGAATGTCTGACAAACGTCCAGGAGTAAAAACTGTTATCATGAGAAAGCTTCTCAAAAAAATGCCTTGATATGGCTCTAAACAGGACCTACAGACTGCCCTCGAACATTGTACCGACGGAATGTACATATATGAAGTAAAAATTTAATATCCAAAAATACGCGAACGCGTGAATATGGCTGAATAACAAAAATGTGGTCCAGTTTCTCCCTACATCTGAAAGGCATTTTGTTTTGGGAATCTTGCTCATGACAGTTCTTACTCTCAGACATTCGACGGACATTCGCGAAAGGTGGGAGTGTGAAAAACTTTTTAGTGTTTTCTGGGAGAACCTCGACCTCCCTCTCAGTAATCCACCGCATTAACCACTGATCCACGGAGTCTGCTTGCGGCCATTAAACAGGCTGCGCAAATTGCACGTGTGAAAAATATCTTTCATAAAACGACTACTGTCTATATGCATATGTGTGTATGTATGTAGGTAGCCAGGTTAAGGGTCTGGACTCGAACGTAATTATATCGAGTCTTGTGAGGATCTGTAAATCGCTTTTAAAAGATTTATTTTAGAGCCAATGTGGACCCTTTGCTGGGTACCAGGGTGTATGGACATCACTCTATACGAAAAGGCTAATGAGGTTGCCAGAACAACACAGCAGATTTATCTTGTACAGTGTTTCCGGGTAACGGCGAACAATGCATCCAAACTGTTGGTCTAAGTGAGCAATGACTCTATAAGTCACAACGCACAGATATACATACATAACTTAACCTATGGGGTCGGTATTATTTTTTAATGTTACAAACAATGTTACCAATTGTTGTACGATGTAAAAACTCAGATCATTTCTTAGAGATCCATTTAAGGTCTTCCTTAGGTTACATTGGTCCATTCTGAAATAATTTAGTACGGGCAAGTATATAAAAGCATCCTCTTTACAATATATCTGAATTCTTTATTTTTTTCCATTTCCATAAAAGTATTTTATTTACATAAAATCCTTCATCGATGTTGTCGCACAGTAAGAGATTATTTAAAGCTACATAAGTTAAAAAAAAGGTATCTCTATCTCTCTACACTTACAACTTTTGTTTTATTGAGGCAACTTCAACTCAAAAGAATTCCAGGATTCCCTTGCCATATGGGAGGTCCCTCAAACTGAAAAAATCAATCACGTGGACATCGGATAAGATAAAATATGTGATCCTTTCAAGATACTTTTAAATATTATAACGTCAAAAGCTTACTAATGTAAAAGAGGAGAATTTAATGTATTTATGCTCGTGTGACCCAGACGCGTTCATTTTTAAACCGTATACTCGTATACAATATTCATCATGCTAGGTTCAATTCCAATCTACAAAAGTAAATATCGCTAAAATAAGCAAATAAGGAAAAAGAAAGAAAAAGAATGGACCTAAAATTTGTGTTATCCACATCGTGTTATTCGAATGCTTCGTGGATTTCTATGGAGATGAAAGGAAAACGTTGAAAAAAAGGAAATGCCAATTTGCATGATATACGTTTTATTTTTATCTTTCGCAGTATTACTCTCTCGTCCCTTTCGTCCTTTCAAGTGTTTTTAATATTTTTTTCTCCTTCTTGTGTTTTTATAGAAATCATGATTTATTCAAGTCTTGTATAACTGAGGCAAACGATGATGAAACTTTTCCTACATGCTACATCATATTACTCGTATGCGAGTATGTGAAGGATGATATGCCTTGTTTACATTAGTTCGGCCATAAAAAATTGATTTAATTTCTTGTTCTCTCCGTTTTGTTAAAATGGAATGTACCATTCGTTTGTTGCACCGAAGCAAAAAGTGGATAACTCAAGCCGGCGCGTATGTCGTTGTCATAGTCAATTATAGCAAGGGGGTTGCCATTTCTTTCTATCCGACGTTGCTTGTAATATCCTCAGATGTGCAGGCATACTAAAGCCCTTATGCCTTGGTTATCTTCTTCAGTTTCAATTGCTTACTTAAGAATTTTATGCTCTCAAATTACAAGATGTTGGCAAATAATAAATTTAAAGTTCGCCGACTGACATAAAACATTGAATAACGAGAATGTGGGTTATCTCGGGTGGCTATTTGTGCTGTGAGATGGGTGGTACTGTTGGCGGCTTGTATGGCACTAAGGGTAAGATGCTGTAAGCAGAGCGCTACCGCAGTGTAGACACATACATAGGTCGCAAGGGGAAGCGCAGGAAAAAGCAGAAGCCTCTTTCATTTATGAATAGTAAACAAGTCGTTTACATATCCTTTGCTGGATCCTTCCCGCTGGATTGGTAAATGAAAGATGTTGCACGAGAAACTTGGTAATGCGGGAGTTTGTTGCAGAGGGACGATTGACTTTAAATGTAATATCGTTTGAAAATTACGACTATGAATCGTGTTTTCATTGCTTTATTCAGCTTCTTGCACAGTAGGCGTAGCGAGCAGATGCAATGAGTGTCATGGTATGATAAAATGTTTTGCTTGGGCAACGGAACATAAGCCCTTCTGATTGACCTTAATTGCGGAATGGAAGGTAGAGAAAAATTATTCTGGTCTTAATAAGAGACAGAAAATAATGAGAAAAAATAATCTAGAAAACGGTTTCAGTTTTAGATAATTGTACTCTAAATATCAAGTAGTGGAGGAAGCCTATTCGCAAGCTCTACGAGTAGAAGAAACGGGGAGAAAATAGGCTTCTCTGTTAGAAAAAGAATGACCATGAAAAACACAGGGGGGGCATAGCGACATGCCTCTAGTGGAAAAATTTTCGGAAGATTTACCAAAAACGTAAAAGGTGACAGCAACATAGCTCGAACAGAAGCCTGTAGAGATAAAGAAACAAACTTTGTCGGTGCTGAAAATACGAAGAGACTATTTCCGCAGACTTTTAAGGGCGAATCAGACCAGGCAGAATGTCCTTCTGGAACCTATACAACTTCCGTTGAAGTGAAGTGAAGCTAGAAACTTTCAAACTCAAGGACAATAAACTGGTTGAAAGTGACGGCTTATCTACCGTGCTGTGGTATTCGAAGCAGCTGGAAATAAACCTGGTAGAGAGCATACACCAACGCGAAAATCCGGTCGGATGAGTGTGTACCTAATGAATGAAATCTCAGAACGTTTGCCCGATCCACAAAAAAGGAGATTTCCTCAACTGCGCGAGTAACAAGGGCATCAGCTACCACAAAAACACGTATAAGATCTTATTTGAAGTTTTGTCTGAACGCCTGAAACCCTTCGTCAACAACGTCATCGGGGCCTATAAGGGCGGCCGAACGTTCACTCCGGCTTATCTTGGAGAGATCCCAAGATGTGCAAATTGATAATGGGTCATCCCTGCCAAGCACGTTCATTTTACTATTACTCGTGAAGAGCAAAAAAAAATATTTTTGCTCGTCAAAAAGTGGGGAAGAGAATTAATGGGAGAAGGGCTGTCGACTATCGGAATAGGTGAACATCGGCAAAATTGGTCTTAAATGGCTCGCAATATTTTCAGAAAAATTATTAGAAGAGATCGCATAACTAACAAATAGGGGGAGAGTTTCCTTGTTCCATTGTATAGGAATAAACCAAAGAGGACAGAAAATATTGCAATAATTATCGATCAGTGAAGTTAATATTGCATGAAATAAGCTGCGACATTGTCGGAAACAAATTTGCTTACAACGCCATTAAAAGCTTTAAGATATTGATCTTTATCGATCTGGAGAAAACTTTCGAAACACTTCTGAAAATACCATATTGACGGCGTTGCGAACTCGACAAAAAATCCTGCAATCGTATATTAATAGAACAGCCGTCGTACGTCCGATTGTCACCTACGGAGCTATCGTATGATGGCCTGCCTTAAGCAAGAATTATAATATCGACAGACTAAAAAAAGTTCAAAGAGGAAGACATTCGTAGGAACCACGCTCTAAAATCGTGTCCAACTACTGTGATCCTTCACCTGCTCCCTCTTGAACTTCACATTAGAGATACAGCTTTATATTGCGCAGTCCGGCTCAGAGAATCTGGGTGCTGGATTGCTATGCATTAGATTTCAGAAAACGTTCCTCTGTAATTTTCCAACAAGGGCGGAATGGAAGAGCGGTAAAGTAGTCAAAGATTTTGATACTACTATCTATACGGACGGATCGAAAATGGACTGTGGAGTCAGCGCAGGCGTTTTCTCAGACTGAACGTCTCGAAATCTTTCCGTCTACCGCTCATCTTGCTATCTTGACTGATAGCCAAGCTCCTATCAAAGCCATTGGTGCAGCTATCACATCCTTAAAACTGGTAGACCAATGCCGGAAATAGCTGAACAAATTGGGTGTTCAATCAAATATCGCCGTCATCTGTCCCAGAGCACAGTAGCTATGAGGGAAACAAGCGGCCAGACAATCTGGCCAGGCAAGGGTCAGCCCTTAGCGGCTCGCTGGAAAAAAGGGTGAATGTTTCGGTAGGAGTCGTTAAAGGTAACCTTCACAATCACTTCTTAAAGCTGGCCAACCTAGGATGGAACACGCTTTCCAGCTGCGCTTTATCAAGAAAGACATGGCACAGCTATAGCAAGCCTAAAACAAATGAGCTACTAGGCGGATCAACACCACGTATTGTCAGAATTGTAGCCATAAGCATGGGCCAATGGCCGATAGGAGACCATGCAGCCAAGCTTGGCATAACCCACAACACCTTCTGCCGTAGCTGCAGAGAATCTCTTCATCACTTTCTTTGCAGGTGTCCGGCCCTGGCGAGAACCCGACAACGTACTCTGGGTAAACCCTTCTTCGACCTGAGAGAGATATCTGACAGATGGATTGGAGCCCTCATCCTCTACCTGAACTCGACAGGATGGATGTAGTATATCTCTCACCTCAACTGTACACAACATTATACAACCAGGTTACATGAGTTTTGTGGTATCAGAACGACGCATTCTAACGCTAATTGTGTTTCAAACTAAAGAAACAGCCACCTCTACCTACATTAATAAAATAAGAGACCGTGCGATGACGTAAAAATCTGAGAAAGGTGCACTCCAGGAATGAGCGGGTCAGCGCCAGGCAGACAACTGGTAGAAGTTTTTATCATAAGGTACACATATATATATACATACATATGTGTACGTGTGCGTTATACATGTGTATATTTCAACGGTTCATAAAAGAAAAGTAAGAATAGGATGAGTGGGCGACTAATATTTAAAGGATTCCAGGAGACTGTTTTCAACCGAAGGAATGATGGTTCCGTCATTTTACTTTACGGGAGCCCCGGAAAGCAACTTTCTCTGTTAACGAGCTCTTTTACTTTGAATCGCAGAAATAGTATACTCCACCGCAGCTTTCATTTGGAGAACTCTTCATTGCCCTGCTTCTCTCGTTCACAGCCCTCAACTAAATTTTTCATAATTTACTATTAATTTTACCACACAAATGAGTTTAATTTCAAAGTACAAATATTTTTATCTCACTGTCAAGTTATGTCAATTTTGCAATTGCTGTACCATTGAAGTGAACATGTTTATGCTTTTAATTATCCTTTTTAGTAATTTTCTAACAGCCTTTTAGCTAACAATACTTCCAAACATACAATATGCATGAGTGAACAAAAGGGACGCTTGAAGCATTTTGGGTTTACAGGTTTCTACTCATACATGCATATCTGCGAATGAATGAAGAGTATGCTACACAGGTCGTATTATGAACAACCTGAAACTCCTTTTTTGTGTATCAAGACAGTTGATTTATTTCACTTTTTCTTGTTGGTTTGTTTGATAGTAACGTACTTTATTCAAAAATTCGTAATCAGAGTATATGTCATATGAATGTGCATACGAACATACACACATGCATACAGATGTATGTATAGGTACTTATGGGAACGCACACATGACACATATCACCTAGTTTTTATGTGCATATTCTCTCCCACAATATTTTACGTTCTATTTTATTCTGACCGATAACCATATGTACTACGTAGTTTTTGAAAATATATTTGAGAAGGAACAAAGGATAAAAGGATCACATTTTGGACGCTGAAGTATTTCCCACAGTTCTAGATATGTATTAACTGTGTTTGTGGCCGCCGTGGCTCAAATAGTAAATGCATTGGATCGCTGAGCGGGAGGTTCGACGTTCGAATCCCAGAAACACCAAACATTTTTACACGGTTCCACCTCTCGCGAATGTCTGATATACGTCCGAGAGTAATAACTGTCGAGCCCCACAAGTACCGCTAGTAGGCCTCGCATTGTGGAATATATTGAGTGACGACGTCCTCCGGTTAGAAACCCCAAGGTTCTAACTGGGACACCCTGTATATATGTACATATGTGTGTATGTGTATGATGACTTTTGGCTTAGCATAAGCTTATATACATTTTTGGGCCAAGAAAGTTATTTATCAGCATTAGTACACGAATCCCTGGGTACGGTAGAGTTCCTTAAATTCCTTGAAAATATAGAATTTAAGTCTTTTATGATTGACTTACATACATCAGTCGAAGTAATAAACTCAAAGTGTAGGTTCATACTCGTTATCACTGGCCCTAGTCAAAGCGAATAATTTACATCTACGACCAAAGGTGCAAAAATAATGTTCATCATCAATAAATGTTATACATAGGTATACCTATCTATGTATACGTATCCTACCTTCAACTGCTAATGAAAATTACTTTCAACATCCGTCTTCTTCCAATCTCCTGTCGATTCAATCAACGTGAAGCAATCTATTCAGTAGTAAAGTCGGGAACTCTTCTCTTCCCCTCTACGAAAATTAATGATAGGAACATCCACAAAAGTTTCATATTTATCAACGGCAGCGGTGGTAGGTAACGATGACAACGATGATGGTAGCAGTGTCTGTATGCTGTATCTAAACCAAATACGAATACAATGCTCCAAGATATATTGTTGTGCATTTTCACAAAGTTCTCATGGCCCGTTTATCTTTCATAAATAAAATTCCGGATCATTTCTCATAGTCACCAGGAATTTAGTGCTACTCGCTTCTACTAAAAAAAAATAATACATTCCTATAGCAGAATACGTAAACAATTTTACTCATCTTTCTTCCGGGACTGGTACTAGCTTCCATTTGACGCTGAATGTGTCAAAACTTACAAATATTTTAGCAGAAGTATGATCAGTAAAAAAAACTCTTCAGTTAGTGGCAATAAAGGACTTCCGCACTGCTTCCCTCTTCCATAACTTTTATAAATTTCGATGATAAACTGTTTCCTTATTCAAGTTCTTAAATAAACTTTTGATACTACTTACTCTTTGTACCTGTAAAGTACTAGCATGTGCATGTCACCTTGAAAACGTACTTTTTTATTGCGACAACTGCATCTTCTCCTGTTTTTCCCTATGCCACAGGAATTTAGAACTTTAATGGCTAGCACTAAAATCTCGCTTTTTATTGTAATGACTCGCTATCTATATTTTCACATCAAATGCAACCACAGATAGTTCCCACCCACACTTTACGCGTATGTATACTAACTGAAGACTACTATGTTTATGATACTATGTTTACGATAGTAAGTACATACATGCGTACATACACATGTCCACTCATACTATGTGAACTCGACTGTAAAGAATTTTAAAATGTTTAATTAAAGCGTGCCGCTGAGACGTTAATACAGAATTTGAGAAAGTTTCAACAGTTTTGGGAGTAGCCTCCTCCACTGTTTGTACAGCTTTGAAGTTACCTCTCATTTGAACAGAATCAGGGAAAACTGGTACGGAAGTGATAATCAGGACACTTGGTAATTCATACAATGTGTGTCTGTCTGTTTCTTTGTACGTTACACGCTTATGACCGTTTTACCTAAAAAAAAATACTTGGCGCAACAGACCGTATGTGATCCAGGGCCTAGCTTTTCGTGACCATTCGTGTTGTGCGTGTTATGGAAGGAACCTACAGTTTAGAGCCATATTCGAAAGGGAAATTGAGAAGCTTTCTCTTGACAGTTATTACTCTCGGACGTTTGTCAGACATTCTCGAGAGGTGGGTGAAAAACTTTTTTGAGCTTTCTTGGGGTTCGAACCCCGAATATCACCCTCAGCAATCCAACGCACTAACCACTGAGCCACGGCGCCCAACATTCCAAAAATTTGAAATTTGCCACAAGAATAGAATGTGGTGATTCACGTATACATACATATATGTATGTACATATGTATGTAGAAGGTGGAACAAGCCGGAACATGCGCTCATTTTTGCAAACGACGTCTTGTCATCGCGACTTTGATATTTGTGAAGTAAGCAGAAGCAGAATAATGTAGACGCGCCATGGAATGCAAAACCGATTTGACAAATAATCAGTGGTTTTGGCTCAACGTGAATGTCGTCATCGATTCCCTTATCATGGGGCAAACACTAAAGTGGTTAGCCGCTCCTCATGGAACAGGAGCAGACGCGGTCGATCCCGGAGCAGCCATTCGATGGAGAATATCACTGCTGTAGCTGCAGGTGTACAACAGGACCCTCAAACATCAACCAGACAACCAGCCAAGCAATTGGGCATGAATAGACACGGTCAGCGAAGTTTGGTAAAAGCCTTAGAGATCTACCCGTTTAAAGTGCTCACAGTGCCTCAGCTATTGCATACAGACCGCCAATCGAGTGTAAATTACAGCCAAGCCCTCCTAGACCTCCACCGCGTTGACGTGCATTTTCATATATGTATGCGGATACGTGAATTAGATACGTGTCTTGCGTCGATTAGCACGTGGTCGATTTTGTTGCGTGTTCGACCGTCAAAGGACAGCCAGGTTGTTGTGTGGATTCTTGGCCTAGAAAACCTAGTGCGTAACACGGTGTTACGAGCTGCTGCAAGGTCGATTAGTCGAAAAACGTTGTCTGCTGTCGTGTCGTGGAGGCTCTGTTTACCAACCAACCCGCCAAAGATGTTGTCCTTATCGATTTTCGCGTTGAAGTCCCCGAATACAATTTTAATATCGTACTCCAGATAGGCTCCGTAGGCTCCATCCAGGAGGCTTAAAATCAATTACTCTCGATCGGAGCCGATTTCCCATGACGAATCCCCTTCCTAACATGTACCGTCTTTTGTGGCAGCAGGTCGCAGCTAGGTCTTTTCTGCGTACCTGATCCTATCCATCGTACCTCCTGGATTGCAGAAATATCTGCCTTGTACTGCGTGAGGACAGTTTCAAGTTTTTGAGTCGCACCCAGAGTGTGCAGAGTTTGTACACTCCAGGTGCATACTCGTAAATCGTAGTCAGTGGACGTTCTGGGTCGCATAGCCAATTGAGAGGGATTGTTGTTTGTATCCGCGGCTGGTGTCTCTGTCATAACTATATTTTTGTTTACGTGGTAAGGGCACAACCCCCAACCTGGAAGACCATTTAAAATAAGGAAAGCAAAAAGTTTTGTTACCTGCTACCGGGCTATTCATCTCGCTCTATGTTTGTATTTTAAATTTTTGTTTAATTATTGTTAGCAGCATCATCCGGATTGCAAACTCTTCGAAATTCTCGTGCAATACTACATTAGCCACTACGATTTTGTTGATCATGTTCCATGTCCCTAAAAGCAAGTCCAGCTCATCCTGAAGTAGTCACTACGTTCTTCCAGAGCTTACGCAGGAATTACTTCTTCATAGTAGTTGGGATTTCTAGTTGGTTCGTCATGCAATACATACTTCGTTGAATTTAGCAAAAACATGATTGGCTCGGCAAATTGTTTACAACAAAAAGTGCAACTTGACCTGTAAGGGAAATAGTTCACATTTCGAACCTTTTACCTTTTTTGTTGCTACAATTCATTCCCAAAGAATTCTGCAAATACTAAGTAAGAAAAAAAAACTTAATATTTCAATTATGAAGTACATATGTGTCATATGAAAATGTCAACTGAATGCGGTCAGTTTCCCGTTCTGAGTTCCTGCAACACTGAACGCCCCCATTGTCTTTACACTTGTATTTTTTGTGACATGAACATTGTAATGACCATTGAAAAATAACCGTGGTTATGAACGAACTAATTTGTCTTACCTGTATTTTAGTCAATAAAATTTATTTTAATTTTCGTTTAGTTAACCAATCAGTGGTTATGTTCAATGACCGTTATTATAAATTTTACTCCGTGGATTTGGTTTATTGCAATTATTCGTTGGATTTCAAATATTCTGTCAGAATCTTGATCGGCCAGTTGGAAAAACCAGGTATTACATTCGCTTGCATTCAAAAAGCGTCATCTGAAACAGTGATTTATGTTCCTTTTGAACTGGGTTCTCTGTGTTGAAATTTTGAAACGGGAATGTAAATAATAACAAAAGAAGAGACATGGCTGTGTCGCACGTATTTGCTCGTATATTTGTTATCTCGTAATTTAATAAAATTCACAATTAAGAAAAATTTCATAAAAAAGTAGAATCATCACAAAGTGCATTAAAAAGGATAAAACAAAAAGATTTGAAGGCCATTGTGCCAAAAAGATCAAGGCCAAACTAAAATGAAAGGCATCAAAAAGCGAACTAAAAAGCCAAGTAAAAAAAAGCGTTTCATTACCCGCAAATTTCAAGTTTTTTATTTATTTTTTATTGGATGTTGGTACTATCTACTAGGGCCCTTAGAATCAGTTACTGGTACATTGCAGTAACCATGCAGACAAAATAAGATAGACGAGTATGACAAGGCTTCAATCTTGTCGAGAAAAAGAAAATTTGAGCAGACTGTTGAACGATGTTGACTACTAATATTTCGCTTTGTAGTGAAATGAAACATTTATCAACCCGACCTTTTTAGAATTATCTTCAAAATCAATATTCTTCCGGTAGAGCAGAAATCGGAAAACTAGTCCTTTCAAAACTAGTCCTTTCAAAACTAACTGGGCAGAGTACTCTATGTGGACCAGTACATGGATACCTCACCCTAATGTCGAGACAATTCCAAACAGTTCATTCATTGACTCTGCTGTTCAGTTCGTTACGGAAAGATACACAAAGCCACAAAGGCTCGTAATCGTAGAACAGAGGTCAGAAGACTACATAATAAAGCAAGACTAAGTAAGCAAGAAGAAGACTGGATCTTCGAACCTTCGGTAAGCGATGTGGACTACGACCGCCCATAATCCATTGGATATATTCATACTGCGATTCTAAGACCCATATTTACTTACGGAACAATTGTATGGTGGAATGCAGTGGACAAAATTAGCTACCTTAACAATCCTACGAAAGTACAAAGATTAGCATGTGTTAGCATAGTGGGAGCACAGAGATCAATGCCTCAAGCAGGGCTGGAAGTGATGCTAAATCTGGGTGAGCTCATACGTAGTGCAGCTGCCAAAAGTGCAATCCATTTTAGACATTCAAGCACATGGAGGCATAACTCCTATGGGTACGGATCTATACTCCACAGTATAGATCAATTTATCCCGAAAGAGCAACAGACTATGAAGTACCATACACAGACTTTTATAAGAAATACTCCATTCTTATTTTGGGAATCCAATGCATGTGATTCAACTTCAACTCTACACTGACGGGTCTAAAATTGATATAATAACCGGCGCTGTGATTCACTCAATATCAACGATTCATACAAACTCCCGGACGGCTGCAGTATCTTCCAAGCCTAAGTCTTCGCCATCGAGAAAGCAGCACAGACTGTACACGCTAAGAACTAAATACATTCAGGATTAAAATCTACGTGGATAATAAAGCAGCACTCAAGGTACTATACAACTACACTGTAAGATCAAAAACAGTTTTGTCATGCCGGGAAACTATAAACAGAGTATGCAACACCCACGAAGTGGGTCCCCGGATATTGTAATATAAATGGTAACGAAACAGCAGACGATCTGGCACGAAAGGGATCAACATTAAATGAAAACCTCATTTAGACATCAATAGCCATCCCTATTGGTGTTCTGAAAAACAAAATAGACCTTAAAGCAAGAGAAACAATCAACAGCTCCTGGGCAGCCAGAGGTGACTGCGTCATATCTCGCTGCTTATGGCCAATAATGAATGACAGAAGGACTGAAAGTCTTTTATCAATGAACAAAAGAGAAATTAGAATCATGACAGGAGCATTAACTGGACACTGATAGGATAGGTCCAATGGCCGTCAGAATGGACATCAGCTCCCCCAACTGTAGGAGCTGTAATGATACATAAGAGATATAAACCATCAAGCACTTGCTTTGTGACTGTCCCAATCCCGTCGCTTCCGTTACATGGAAAACAGATCCTTTGAGTAATTAGAGGACATGGCACAAATCCCACTCGGGAACATGATTAGTTTCATTAAGAACACCGGCTGGTTTTGATTAAAACCAATACGAAAAGGAAAGGAAATTGCACCACAAATAGATAGGGAATCGCAGTGAACCAATTGCCCCCGTGCATGCACCTCTGATGGTGCGCTTCCTTCCTCACTATACCATACCATACCAACCCTACCTTCATGTTGGGAGAGTATCAATAATTAACTATTGAATCTACTCAAAGTAGCAGGACGTGCATAACGCAACTCATTTACATCATATACGTCATCTTCAAAAATGATATGTATATGGAGATGGGAAAATTATAAATACATACCCTAGAGCAGATTTTTGAACGATCTATGAAAATCATAACCGATTTCGAGCCGAATATAGAGACCACAGTTTGGGTAAAAGCTTCTGCCATCTGCAATTGAGTTTAAGTGGCATGTGTGCTATAGTATTTTCACCTATCTTTGTAAGGTTAAGGAGCAATTTCCACGCAGTCTTCCAAAAGCATAGTGGTGATTTCAGAAGAGGTGACAGCTAAAGCTACACTGATAGTATTTCTTGCCTTTGTCCATAGCTGATTGATTAGGCAGGTTTTACCGGTACCACCTGGAGCATTTAATAAACAATTTTTGTTCATCTCTCAATGAATTCTCATTGCTATTTAATAAAATTCTCTTCTTTAGTCCTCTCCGTGGCTGCCCGCTGGAAATGGTTAATCATAGTTCACTAGATTAGTATCAGTCAAGACTAACGCGCATGTATTGAGATATACATACATATATGTAATAACAGATACCCATCTCTCTTTTGGCGTGAGCTTAAGAACCGTGTTGAGTGATGAAAGACATGGGGTTGAACTAGCTCTAACGAGCTCTTGTGGGCAGCCAGGCAGGGTTCACAGTGAGTAGTGCCTTACTTTAGCATGCCGATAAAAAAAGGTGGACAGTGGTTCCGTGCTTACTTGTGGGAACAAAATGGAAATGAACAAAAAATAAAAATTAGCAATACTAACAGAGAGAGAGAACACTCTGCATCCAGTCGGCGATGGAACTGGGAGATGATTTCTTGGAGTCAGACCCACAGTCTTCCACCGCTGGCTTAGAAGTGTTGGAGGAGATTTTAATGGCTAGCGATAGTAAGGAGTACACTCAGTAACATACATAAGTGTAAGAGAAGTGAACAGACTGGTACTCTAGCGTAGGTAAATAAGGCCAATAGTGTGGTGGCGGGCACTTTCATTACTGATGATAAGGGCAACAGCAATTTGGCTGACATTCTTACTAGTAGCCCGAAGGGTAAAATGACGAAGAAAGAGAATGTTAGCACAGTATGCAAGTACTCTGCTGCTCCCAGGTTCTCTGCTGTTTAACACAACGAAAGCAATCTGATGACGTCGTCGAACCGAGCGTGGCGAAAAAGTGAAGGCTGGTACTTCGCCCTCGACCTACAACAGAAAAATTGAGCTTCTAGTTGCCATTCTCAGCGTGCATGCCTTGCGGTTGCCTGACCATGGACCTTAAACGTCGATGAGAAATATCAAGACGATTTGCAGAAAAACATGTCTGCCACAGAGAGAATACTAAACTTTAATTCGACGGTCACAACCATATCCAGGTGCTTAACTACAGGAATTACACATTGTTCTACAAATCCGACGGGGGTAAAATCAAGGCATTTTTTGAATAATTTCAGTGACAGAAACTCGGTTGCAGTATTTGCGGAACGGATGGTAAGAAGCCAGTGCACGTATTTCCCATAGAGGCAACTGAAACATCATTTGACAAGACGAAATGGCTGATGGTCAAGGAGAGAGGTATCTACATATGTACATATCTTCATATGTCGTGGGCTGAAACATCTACAATATCTGCAGAAACCCTAGGAGAACTGACTGGGGTAGGTACAAAGAAATCTTAAGGTAACAGCATAAGCAGAGGTAGGTCGCTCAGGCGATGCCCAGGATATAAATAAGGCAGTTAATAACGTACCTGAAATAATGAGAATGACATAAAAAAAAGTTTGCCTAGTCAGAAAAGGTACAAGAAGTCGGAACTTCCATGATGGGAAAGAGTTAGATTCTAAGAGGAAACGCGTTAGGTAATTTTACAATAGGACAAAGTAATGGGAGATAATATTACGTGGAAAGAGTATATATATGTATAGGGAGCAAAGAAGAGTTTAAAAGCTGTCTAAAAGAAAATTGTGAAAAAAATTCTGTGAGTCGATCTCTTAAACAGATTCTATAACAAACGGATACTCCGATAGTATGTACATATCAGTGAGGGCTTGGGCAAATGATTTCGCTTTTTTACCATTAAGGTGATTTAGAATTAAATAAGGAGATAACTACTCCACACTGAGAGAAATAGAAGCTGGTGTACCACAAAGCAATGTAATAGGCCCTGTATTATATCTCTTATTTACCAGCGACTTGCCAAATAGTGATGAAACAACTGTGGCAACATTTGCAGATGATACTGCTGTCCTTGCTGTGTTAGAAACTGTCAAAATAGCGACGAAAAGCTACAGAAGGCAGCTAATAATATATCAAAATGGACCAAGAAATAGCAAATTAAGTTACATGACCTAAAGTCGGTCCATATACACTTCACGAATAAAAGTGTTCAGCACGCCTCAGTATTCATAAATGATAATGAAGTAGAATACGCAACCACAGCCAAATATCTAGGCATGACACTAGATGCAAAACTGCGCTGGAAAGCTCATGTAAAGAAAAAACCAGAAGAACTGAACATGCGCTATAGTAAAATGTATTGGCCCATAGGAAAATACTCTTTTTTCTCCAATTAAAATAAATTACTACTTTATAAGCAAATTCTGAAACCAGTATGGATCTACGGGCTTCAGCTATGGGCATGCACATGCAAAACAAATTTACAAAAAATACAAACATTTCAAAATAAAGTATGTACTACGGAATATGTTTATGTTATAAATGCACCATGGTACCTAAGAAACACTGATCTGCATAGAGATCTAGAAATTGAAATGATTGAAGATGAAGTCAAAAAAGAAGCTTTTAGACATAAACTTAAGCTTCTCAATCACGTTAATTCAGAAATTATGGAGCTATTAAATACTAGCAAACTGACTAGGAGATTTAGAAGAGTAAAACCTTTTGAACTAGCTAGATAGGTAGAGAAAGAAAAAAAAGATAGAACAATATTTAATCGTCCATAGAAGAATAAATATCATCAACTTTAAGATAAGAAAGACAAATTGCTGATTGGTCTAATGACTAGGTGCAATAATTGGAAGGCTGGCTCCTTTCCACCATGGGATAAAATTCCAAGACGGCGGTACCGCAGGAAAAATGGGAAGAAGGGAGAGGGGGTAGTGGGTAAAAATCCCACACTGTTACTGAGTACGGGCTCAGTTTCGTCTTTTGAAGATTACCACCTCCCAGTGAAAGCGTAAAAAAAAAAAAAACCATTAAGGTTCCCAAGAGATCGCGATGGGTCCACTATGCTGTCTGGTGTCTTATGATAATTTCATAACTCCACTCAACCTAACCTAATCTAATCCAAGCTATATAAGGAACCTCTGTGGAAGATTTGAAGTTTCTACACCCGACGGCTTGCGCTGTGCGTTGATATGTTAGTGATTCAGTCGAAATATTTTTTCGTACCCGGTGTGCGTTGCTGCGCAGTTGTTAAAATGCTGTTGTGGGCTAACAACTGGACCAATTTTGACCAAACTTCTCGGGCCAATATCGAGAATTAACTGAAAATTTGAGCTCAATCGGTTCGGTGGTTTCGGAGTCTATAACATACATACAAACATAGGTACATAGGTACATTAAGTTTTTTCTCTTATTAAGTTTACCAGCCTTTCAGCTTGAACACTTGTTAAAACGAACAGAACTCTTTGAAATTCCATAAAAAATATAAGCCATGTCGGGAGTTTTTTCGACTTGTCTCAATCAAAAGTTGTGGGCAAACTGAAGAACCGATTTCGACTCTCAGAATAATACCGAATTTGAGCTTTTAATCGATTTGGTGGTTTCAAGGTCCATAGAAAATATACAAGTATAGGTATCTACATTCAGTTTTATTTTATTTTTTATATACACTTGGGTCTTGGTGACGTGGGTCAGTGGTTAGCGCGTTGGATTACTGAATGGAAGGTTTGAAGTTTGAAGTTCGAATCCCAGAAAACACCAACAACTTTTTTCACAGTCCCACCTCTCCCCGATATTTCATGAGTGTCATGAAAAAGCTTCTCAATTCGCCTTTTGAATATAGTCGTGAGCTGTAAGTCCGTTTCCATTTGTGCGAACAAATTTAAACCTGGTCGCCATAAGGCCCTGTTCCACATTTGTACAGTTTTGTTAAATTTGTTTTTGTTTATTTCAACCAGAAAGCTATAGGGAACATACATATCAGCAACACATGTACGAGTATATACGAGAGTTATAATATATAATATTTTTGGCAAGCATCTATTACTGCCGAGGATGATAAAATTTACCGGATCGGAAACTTTCACGGAAGCAATACTTGCCCTTTATACGAGCGAGTATAAACGAGTTTTTTTTTTCGCAATAACGTTACAGGGCACTGCACTACTACTGATGCGTTCTCGAAGTTCTTCCAGCCGACAAAGCTGGAAAATTGGACTCTTATGAAAGTTCCATAGGAAATCCATGCATAATGCTTGTGCTAGGTTGGTGCTTCTATGGATGACTGCCCAGTTGCTAGCAGCAGTGGTGCGATGTGTCATGACGTCAAAACATCAAAATCGATACGTGAAAATAAATAAATGATGGCACCAAAGATCAATCACTATCTCCCAGAGTGGAAACCTCTTTGCCCACTTTTACGTAGCGTGCGCGAATGAATTTCCATGAAAAATTACTGTGGAATGTACGAAATAATGTTGGTAAATAATGGAGAGCCAAGGACCAGATGGCCGAAACGAATAAAAATTAAAAGAACATGTGTGAAAATGAGAGAACAAATAAGGGCTCAGGTGAATTCACTGCCTGACGCTGATATGTGGTGATAATGGGATACCCAGTGGACACACATAGGCTCTCCATTCGTTTGGATGTCGATACAAGGACACGGTGTCTGGTCTTATCGTGTAGACTTTTAAAAGGACTTTTGTTACATTAACCGCAATCATTGAAATGATAATTTATTCACGAACTCTTGCAGTATTCAGTGTGAAGGCAATGTGGGAGTAATACATAATTGATAGGAAGGCTCATTCGTTTTTTAAGATAGCAAAGGCATGCTTTTTGATATTGTGAGTTGTAAAAGAGCAAGAGATTGACAATTTATGGGAGGATGCGTTTCTGTTTCTGAAAGAAGATTTGTTTGTGTCAGATAAAGTCTTTGTTTGTATTTCGTTAACGTTTAAGGGGCTTTACAAATGTAAAATAGATAAAAATGTTTTACATTCTTTTTTATATTTCCATTGCTATGATATTCCAAGAACCCTTATATTAAAAACACATTCATTTTTAAAAGGTGCTACATATGTAATTTGTGATAAAATGACATGTTACATATATTTATGCTCGAATAAACTCTCAAACATTAATTGTCAATAACTTTTGATTAATACAAAAACAAAACGAGAAAAATTTATACGTGTTCGTTTATTGGTCCTTGGATATTTGTAACATCAAAAGCATGTCCAGCAAATGGCGGTCATCTTCATTAATGCAGAACTGGAGCCTTTTCATGGCATAATTTACCAATTTCTTGGTGGATTTTCGCCTTCAGCTGCGCCCTGTTCTGCAGATTATTGTCATTAATATTTCATTGAATTTGTCTCATATATGGCACATCACTAAGTGGCGGCTTTAAATATTTTAATAAAAATATTTTTTTTTGCAGCTTCATTCACTTTGAAGATATAAAAATCAGCTTTTAAAATGACGAAGCAACCAAATTCGAGTGTCATTTGATATTTTGAGCAAATGTCACATAGGAATTCGTTGATGCAGTTCGCGACTTGCTTATTTTTTTCTAGAACGAAATAATAAGTTTTGTTTGGTAGAATCTGTGATTAGGTTAACATATCTGTGAAAAGTCCTCTAGAATGGTAATTAAGGCTCCAAGAAGACGATGTCCCGAACATGGGACATCCCGGATAGGCATGAATGACCACAAGAGCCACGACGACCACAGGGTTAAACAACCCGACAAAAAAATATTTCGATGTGATCAAATTGCGCTTCCACCGCAGTGTGACTACAAATGATAAAAGTTGGGGCAAAAATCAATGTTTGATTTTCAATATAAAAAAAAAATAAAATTAACAGGACTCTTAACGCAAAAATATATCTTGATGGGATGAACCGTTTGATATGTAGAACTCTTCAAAGTTGGACGACTTTCATCTTCAGTAATTTTTTTGAAGGCTTATGTTTCCTCTTATTCGACGTGGCTCAAATGGTTTGTGCGATGGATCGCTGAGTGGGAGGTTCGACGTTCGAGTCCCAGAAAACACCAAAAAGTTTTTTCACGGCCCCACCTCTCGTGAATATATAACAAATGTTCGAGAGTAATAACTGTCAGGAGAAAGCTTCTCAATTTGCTTTTCGGATATGGCTCCAAACTGCAGGTTCTCTTCATTTGTATGAAAAAATATAACACGCACAACACGAATGGTCGCTAGAAGCTAGGCCCTGGACCACATACGGTCCGTTGCGCAAAGTATTTGTATTTGTATTGGGGTCTGTTGGAGGGAGTACCTCTATACTTCTACGGATCATTATAAGCGGACAGGTACGGGATCCCTTAGTAGGCCCACTAGGCCCACTGTATCTTCCAAATACCGCTTGCCCACTTGCCGCGAAGTAGCTACCAAATTCTTGCACGATAATTTTTGTTCGTCTACTTATATAGCTGTATTTTTTGGATTATAGGAAGGAAAACAACTCCACACAACAGAACTTAATTGCCTTCTCACTCAAGTGTATAGGCAATATACACGTGAACATTCCCATAATTGCACATAACTTCCCTACTCTATTCCAATTGGTTCTGCACTATAATTAGTATTAGGTGCAGTCCTTGCTAGTGAAGATTAGCACGCATTTGATTGTAGTAGGTAGTGAAATCCAAAGAAAAACCACAAATGTTAAAATACAAAAGACGTGTGCTGATAAATATGATCTGCCGTGGTAAGTACTTTTAACAATTTAAATTAAATTCCATGTATTTTTTTTCTGGTTGTCTTGCATTCATTTCATGGTGTGGTACTGGTGTGATATCCTGATGAAAGGAGTAAGATTTCACCTAGGATATCGGAGCTTGTTTTCTTTTTGGCTTTGAATATATTGTCTGCCTTCCATAAGACAACCTCCTGTGAAATTTTCGTGGATATTATTTTTGGTCCCAGGAAATAATTTCTGATAAAGGAACCAATCCCACCCAATCTGGTGCGGCTGGTTATTCGACATCAGTCATGCATATATGTACGTATGTACATACATGCGTGTCCTGCATGTGGACCCGTAACATATTGCAGTTTTTCAAGTAAAATTAAGGCTTTGTGAACAAGGTTATTTGCTATTTGCCCCTTATACAAAAAGACGAGAAAAACATATATACAAAAGGAAATTAGGAAGGGCTAGTTGCTCACACTTCAAAACTAGGATTTCGAAATTAAAATGATTGGAATTCATCTCTATGACCTAAGTTGATAAAAAAGTTACAGATGATTTTAAATCCGAATAAATTCGATGAATATGCACAGAATACTTCAGATTTGCTACAGGAGAAATAGAGTCACAAACTCCTACCACCAATTCTTCACAAAGTGTTGGCCTATGGCGGGTAAATCATAAGACATCAAACTATTCTAATACGAAAACTTTAGAATCAGAAAATACGGAGTTCAAGTGATATCGATACCAAGATACAATAAAGTCTCCCGTATACAACAAAATGAAGATGTGTTTAATATGTTTGCTGTATCATCATACCCACTAGTTTCATCTGTAAGACTCTTCCCGGAAGGACCTGCAAGAAATATTGCTCAGAACTTATAAGTTTTTTAAATGCTGTTGTCAACGTTTTTTTTCTCTGAAAACTAAAAGCTTTATTTAATGTAAAATATTTTTATTAGATATTATAAATTATTAAAATATTTTCAATTTTTTTCCATTTTGTTTTAAAACTATTGATTATATGTACATATATAAAGAGATAATAAAATTAAGAAAAACAGAAAGAAACTACCTATTTATTTATCTCACACTTCGATTAAAAAAAAAAAATTTAAATACTAGTATCACTCTGTGTTCCACACATCAATCATCATCAATAAGAATGATAAACAAGTTCGACTCAAGGCCCACCTCTCACTCACGGCAAAGTTCTCACTTAAAAAATATATTACTGCTTACCCAGTAGGTAGTCCTAGGAACACCAAATCTCTGTTTGCAATATGTTAGATGTATGCTACAGCTACATATATAGATTATAATGCAAAAAGTTTTTGTAGACCGCAACCATACCATATCGAAAAAACGACGCGACATCAAATGCTTCAGGGTCTCCAAAAAGTCCTCCATCAGCTGTATAGCGCTAGCCGGTGAGTCCTTGGGTATACATCTTGTATATCATGACGTGCTATCAGATCCCCAAAAAACGGATGTTTTAATCACTGTTGCCATTTTGACTGCTTTCCAGACAGATTTGACTGGATTGATATGAATGCAGCTGGAACATTTTTTTAAAATCCAGCCGGCTGTTTTTTTAGCTGGATATAATTTTTTTGACTACTTTTGAAAGTGTTTTGAAGTGGCATTTCTTTTCAGTCAATGCTTTTTAAAATTCAAAGTAACCATAGTAAAACAAAAATAGAAGAAAAACTTTTGCCGCAAATTTACGATTTTTGCTTTAAACTTTGAATTTATGACATTTCTTGATTTTTTTCTAATGTACTATGATGGCAGATGGATGAAAGAGTGGTACAAAAAAAGTAATGTGGCTAAATGAAATTTTATTAAATAAGTTGGTAGTGAAAGTGAACTCAATGATTTTCAGAGTCAGAAATTCTTTTCAATTCGTTTCTAAAATTAGTGTGTAAAGAATTGATGAGTTTTGAATCAACTGTTGTTTATCACCTTTGGGATATCTTTCTCTGTATTTGGAGAGCATTTTTCCATATTGTTAAATTTTTTTTATTCGTGTTACTGTAGTCTTTGCTCCTTACGTCCAACAAAGCCGGCGGAGGTTACACTTCGATGGACTTCAAATAAATTTTCTGTTGTCCTCTTTTGTTTTTACACGACACTTGAAAAATAATTGAGCAAATATTATGCAATATTAGCCACAGAAGATACAATTTTTCTATATTGTGCAATAAATATAAAACCCATTTCGATTTTATACAATTTATTGCACAATCTGCAATATTATCTACAGACGATCAACAATTTGTGCAATAACAGAATAATATTGATCGCTTAGGGGCCGCTTTAGAATGAATTTTTAAACGCTATGCGTTTTATTATTATTTTTTTTTATGAAATGTTTTCAAATATTTTTTATTTCTTAAACTAAATTTCACTTTAACGTACATATTTTCATACAAATTCATATGTACAAATGTAAAAGAAAACTGGATTCTACGTTATATTTATTTCGAATAAATTATTCGTTTTCACATTGGCTGGATTTTTATCTGGATGTGTGCGTGTTTACAATTTTTTTTACAGATTTTTGTTTCAGTCAAATCTGACTGGAAGGACTATTTTAAAACGGCAACTCTGGTTTTAATTGGTGAAAGTATTGAATCTACCATTTCTATACAGGATTCTTCGATCAAGATTGATTCCTCTGCCAAGTGTCTCCGCAGTCGATTTAATACAGCAGTGGGTAGATAGGTAGAAGTGGCGTTTACGGTGAGCCTGCCTAGTGCCATAGTAGTAATGATGTGCCATTTTGATAACTATGTACATATAACTCACGTGATCCGGTCACCGATAAATTTTTGTTTTTTATAATTTGCACGCACTCAAGGGGTTATGAATACCCTTTTACATGTTTTCACATGGTGTGGGCGTTGGTAAGATAGACAGAGAGAAAGAGAAAGAGATCGGTGTAGTGGTTTGAAACTCACCTGTATTAGGTTTCACATTAAGCTCCAGGGGTGGTGTCCACAATAACTGGGGAGATTTGATTGCTGTCATCTATTTTTTACCTTCGCTTCTGATTCACAGTATTTTTTTCCTAGTCCAGCTGGTCTCATAAGCATATCAATCATTAACAGACAGAACAATTTTTCCAGCAATGGCAAACTTACTGCCAGTGTTATGCCTTCGCAGTAGTGTTGTCATAAGCTTTCACAAATGATCGGACTGCTTCTTATGATATAATACTTGCTGGCACCAGGGTTTGAACTGTGAACCATCAGCTTGACAAACGGATGACGCTACCACTACACCATTGCCACCCCTTAAAATGCACTACGCATTCCTAAATCTGATCAAATATCTAGTTCTTTTCTCCGACGGCTTATTTGGGTGTGAGGAAAAGTTCTGTCGTTTTTTTTAACACGCATTTTAATGAGTTGTTGAGCACTAGGAAGTCACATGACGTGATTGACACCGATTCTATTAGTCTGATAAGCTCGTGAAAACTTATGTCTGTCCGTCTGTATGTCGACAACTTTTGTGAAGTAAAGAATAAGTGCACTTGAGACACTGTACACTCTAAGAGTTCCAGAAAGTTAAGAACGCGGTGCAGAAAAAAATTTTGTGAAGTATTTGAGGAGGACTCTCGAATATACCAAATGTGGTTGTTTGGGGGTGTAAAGAGATTGTTAAAAGTCAAAGGTTTTCTATAAAGAACTTAAATTCAAACTCTTGTATGTTAAATAGAATAAAAATTACAGATTTTGACCATGTTACAAATTGTTTTATGCCACTAATATATTTGACAATTTACGTATTCTATGTTTTTAGTTTAACATTTACATTATCCAAAAATGGGTAGTTACATTGATATTATTTTTAATTGAATAAAATTGAATCACATAATTTATTTATTAAATCTTAAAAAAAAAGTATTTAACAGCTTGAACAGTGGTTTTTAAATTTGGTCCGCATGTCCATCAAATATTAACAATGTAGACAAATGCTACATTAACTTTCGTAGATGTGGGCTTAATCTTGAAATTTCAGGGTGTGGATATTGTAACATCAGACTACCACCTATTCCAATGGGTCATTTATTAATGCAAATGAGTATTGATATTTTGCTATATTTTTGACTCATTTGTAAATAGAAAGTTGAAAAAAATATTGTCTGCCCTTAAAAAAATGACAGAACTTTTCCTTACACTTAAGAATCAAGAAGGCGATAGGATTAGAACCTTTCTTTGAAAAATATCGCTTCCGTCAACATCGGTCCTTGCTTAAAATATAAACGATCCATAGCTGGGCATTTTTAGTTAAATACTCCACACAATTTTTTGAAAAAGTCATAAGCTTATTCGCTTTTAAACTCCATTCATTTCTTGTTTGAAATGTCGATTTAAACCTTCGACCTTTGTTGTGTTTCCTTAATATGTACGTGCCAGAAATCAAAAATAAAATCACGTCTGCACCAAGTCTCCTGAGCCACTGACTCATCAAACATATTTCTAAGAAATTCAGTTAACGCCGCCTCTACGCCTATCTCGCTGAGAGATCCTTAATTACTTCAGACTAAACCGCTCATCTATCTAAGAAAGCAGCGATTATGTAATTTTTGTGATAGATTTATCTTTCTATTGTCCCAAAAAAAATATTTATAGTGTACTCCCTTATAAGCGGACACCGACGGTTTCGAAGAATTTGTCCGCTTATAAGAAAACAATCAAAAGGACCTTTAAAATAAATCTTCTTTGAAATCTGTCCGATATTGAGGGTGTCCGCTTATGAGGGATGTCCGCTTATGAGGGGTGTCCGTAAGAAGAGAGTACACTGTATTTAAATACTCAGCTACACTACTCTTACCTTTAACTAAAAAATACACTATACTAACAATCAGTAATCCTTTGACTTGAATCTCATGCTCAGCAGTCGCAAACTCAATTAAAAACTTTTAATTACATTCGATACCTTTATCGGCTTTTTTATCTCCAACTATCAGCTTCCTAAACAGAACTCTGTAAATATTCTACATACATATGTATATGCAAAAAGAAGCTCTGTCTCCCAATCAAGTAAAGAAAATATAAAGAAAATTATAGGTTTTCTAAAAACAAATAAAAGTAAATCAAAAAGCTTTGGAACTCGATTGGAAGGATTTCAAACCCTCCCCAAATCGATTCACAAATCCAAGGCGAAAGGGAGTTTTAAAACATTACATAGAAAGACCACACCACTCCTTTACTTCCATTGAAAACCAAAAAAAAAAGAAAAAAAAAACTCTCGACTAAAGTTTTCGAAAGTCCAATCAGTGCAATCAAAGTCACCTAACAACTTCTCTTAATTTATTTGAAAGTTTTCCTCTTCCATCACCGGTTTCAACTTATCCTTAGTGAAATAATAGTTTTATACGACGAACAAATAAAAATATTTTTTCATCTTAATTTTATCATTTGTTGGGTGGGCTAGAAAAAGCCAAGACAATCCTATCACAATCATCACTAAGGACTTTAAGGTTAAATTTTTAGATAAAACTTTCGAAGGAAATGATTTAGAAAAGTGCAAACTGGTAATTATAACAAAAAATATTGATTTTCACTTTTGCTGTTGTATGTCACTAGGCTAGGGCTTGATTCAGTAAATTCGAGGTAAGAAAGAGAGAAAACAAGAATTAATGTACCTGTAGTAAAATTCTTCGCCAGAACCAAGGAAAGGACGCGAATATCAGGAGGAATTCAATGTACGTTTGTTTCCAGTCAGATTGAAGATAGTTAGTGAACCGTAAGTGGTTTTAAATTGATAATGAATAAAACAAAAATCTAATTAGCTCTTGCTCAACAGGCTTTTACCTATAATGGGGGAAACATTTCTTTTATCACATCATCACAGTTCGGATTCCGAAACAGGCATTTAACCGTGGATCACATACGCAGAATAACAGACCAAATAGTATACGGTATTCCTAGTCGTAGCTTAGGTCTTTGATAGGGTCCGGTTCAAACGACTTGTAGCTAAATTGAAGAAATGTCTATCCAGACAATTCTGCACAATTCTAGAATGCTAACATTGCTTGGCGCTTTTTTCGGATTAAGCAAGAGATTGGATTTTCGAAAGCAAAATAAATCAAGCTAGTGTGCCAGAGGGCAGTCTGCTGCCACCCACCCTTTTTTGTTATTCACGAACGGCATACCACAGAGTAAATATACAAAAATATACAATACATCTGCAGATGATAGGCCCATGGTGTGTTGTTCAAGCCCAAGACATTGGCACAGAATCGCAAAGAGGCAGCAAGCTCAAGTGTGTTTGGAATAGACGTGTTTCTTATATTTGGGCTTGATTTTGTTTCTTTTTCCGTCAACAGATCTCTGAATACTGGTTCGAGTAATTGGAAATGTTTCAATAAACTGTGAAGGTAAATTACAGGAACGAACATATGTAGATATGAGAGATACTTTGATAAAAACTACTAACATGTTTTCTTTCAACAACTCAGTGTACTTATCTAGTGCACATAAAATACAAAATCTACGACTAAAACGTCACTAGAATTACTAAAAACAACATAAGTTTATTTTATACTACCATATTAATTATTCTTAAAAAAAATATTTTTTTCTTATTTCTAGGTTTCCTAACTAACAGCGTAATATCAGTACAAGAAAAATATAATTTAAAGGTATCGTAAAACCCTCGCTGGAAGAAGTGATGAATTTACTCCATTATCCGCAAAATATAGACCCTTACGCATAAAATAAAGCTCCCAAAGACCAAAATAATAGTACCACTTAAGTGAAGCGAGTCCGAAAATTAAAATATAAAAAACCAAAAAAATATATTACCGGCAATTCATTTATTTCATGTACAGTACAAATTTCATGATAAGTACATACATATCTCAACTAATAGCGGTATTTGCCTTATTTGCCAGCCTCGCTTCATTCCACTTACTACCATACCTTTTTTTTTTTCTTTTCAAGCACAGCACGCAATTTAACTGACATCTAGGGATGAAAATATTAAAAGACATACAACCTCGAGCATTAGCATTTCTTAGCCATATCCCCTAAAAGTTTATTTTTTAAATGGTCCAACTCCATTCGCCATGATGAACATTTCAATTTGCATGAGATTGAAAAGGAACGCCACTTTTCGAGATGACTCTCAACAGCTTTTGCCTCATAAGCTGATAGGGCTGTACACATAAGCTACACATATGAAGGTCATAAAAAAGATTTATCGAAGCACTGAGTTTGAGTGAGTTTTTGGAATTCACTTTAGAGAGTATATTAGTGAAGTAGACATCTACTTTAATAACGGAAGAAGAATGCAAGAGGAATACATGAGGATAACAAAAGGGATTTTTATCTAAACGGAGCGGCGGTTGACTCTTGCCTTAATTGTGTTTCGTATTAATTAGGTATTTTAAGAATATCTACTCTTTGGTTTAATTCGATTTGAAATTTTATTTTGATCTGAAAACTTGGAAACGAAAAATTTTACAAATGCACACTCTGCGTTTCTCTACGGTAACTCATCGTCTTTAATTTCGTTCATAAAATCTCTTTAAAAAAAAATTCTCTATCGGATGACCATATACACAAGGCTCGTGTTCCTATTTCCTTTTTCTGGGATAATTTATTACTTGTAACACCATAAACTATAAAGCTGCTACGAACTGAATATTAGAATCTATTTTTTTATATCCCTCCTTTTACACTGTAGAACCATTCATTGCTTTTATCTAGCAAATGTAGAGGGTGGGCATTTAAACGCCACATACTAGACAGTATACGAGTATGCATGTATATATGGATGTATGTATTTACATGTCTTCTTGTACCCGAATGAAGTCTTTATTTTTCTTCGTTTTGGGTATGTTATGGTTTATCGGTATTCACCTCATCGGTCGCACACGAAGGGATAATAAAATTTATGACTTTATTAGCATACTTTGGAGGAATGCGGGGGAATGCACAGCAGTCTAAATTTTATAAAGACATGAAAGGTCACCACTCCGTGATTTGTGCTAACCTTAAATCGTATTACTCTGCGGTAGCTGCAAAGCTCACCTCCAAATTAAACAATAGTTCACACTGTATTGGAAACACTATAACACATTGTGTGTGCACGAAATTTCCATGTTAACCTTTAAAAAGGCACATTTGGATGGTTGAATTTTAAAAAAATAACAGCTATTATCAGTGATGGGTAGTAATGATTACATTTGTAATGTAATTATTAATTAATTACTTAAGCCAATAATTGAAATGTAGTTTAATTACTCATCAATTATTGAGTAATTGTAATTAAAATGTTAATTTGCCATTGCAGAAAATAAATAATATAATTGCAATTACGCTGAAAACATTATTGTTCATAATATTAATAAACGGCATTCTTACATCAAAATTCATTAATTTTTAAGAAAAATTCATTTATTTCATGTACAAAATTTTAAAAGAAAATACTAATTTTATGATCAATTCATTATTTACATGAAATTGAATTCATTAAAATTATTTGTGTTGGAGATTTTGGGTATGAGCGTACGTTCATACACAACTGTCGATTACGTATCTTATGAATAAAAAGATTCAATTAATGACAATAATCATTATATTAAAGTAAAAGTTTCATCGACCACAGAAGCTTTTCTTTTTATGGTCTTGTTCATAAAACCTAAGAATTGTTGCATGAAACGAAAGGCAATCCACAATTTTTTATCAAAAGTTTTGTATATTTATTGAATAAAATATAATATTTCTGGTACAATGGTAGAATTATAATAAAAAATTGAGTCCTTCTTACGTTAAAATTCACTTCAATAACTCATTGCATTTTTTGGTACACACAGATTTGGTATATTTTTATTACCATTTTAATTTTTTTTTTGTTTAAGAATGGTGTCATACACGGTAATTTTATTCATACCACTATAAGGGTATTCATAACCCTTTTAGTGCTAGTGAATTCTTAAAAAAAATTATCGATACTTTAATTCATTAATTAATTCATTAACTGTATGTACAGATACATTCTTAAATGTTTCGAATGTAAATATTCATACACTAAAAACATTGGTATTTATTTTATGAATCCATACTTAGTTACAATGTATTTGTTCATTAAAAATCTCAGACAAAGTACGGTTATTTTGATGAGGTCATAACTTGCGAACGAATCCTGTGTCTGGATTGGAATATCGCAGTCATTTAAGTTTTTGTTGCAGTAAGAGCCGGTCGTTGAAATTTATTTAAAAGTGAATAAAACTATTAATCTGTGAGACGAAAGTGATTTCCTAAGGTAAGTAAAGTATCCTGCAGAAGCATTGTGTACATAAACATGTACATACATACTATTCTATATATTATGACATGGTTTGCAGATTATCATCAGAAAATCATGTAAAGGACAAAGGAATGAAGGAAATGCTGCAGAAAATACATCAATCCAACATTGAAAGTGGTTAATTTTTGCTTAAATCATATTTGATTACTATATACATATCTATGTATATTCTTCTAATAAAACTCCCATCTAAAGTAAAGATAATGCTGCAGTGAAACTAATGTGGTGCTTGCACGCATACCTATTTCCTACCCAGAAGGCAGTTAAAAAGGACAATGCAGGGAAAAAACGAGTAGTAAAATTTACTATAAAAGGCTCTCAGGAGGCTTTTATCTTCGTGGTCACCAGCGCCCAGGAATAGAAAGACAACATCGCTTTTTTAAAAGACAAGTGCGAAAAGATCCGACCATTTTTGCTTGCCTTAGGTGAAAAAGATTTTAATTCGTTCACCTATTTTTATGTATATACATACATACATATATGTATATAGATGGCATATAATTTATTTTTATAGGTAATAGTTTTTTAAGGGCTGTAGACATGAAAACAAATGTTTTCATTTATTTAACTTAGAATAGCCTTTACCATATCTTCAATTTTGGGAGTTTATTGAAAATCATTTTTACGATATAAACGTAATTAAAAACATTTCAAAAAGTTTCTCTCTCCGAAGAGTTAAAAAAAAACATAAAATAATGTAAAAATATCTGAAAAAATTGACAATTGAAAACTACATTCAAAAAAAGAATGAAAAAGTTCATAAATTTTCATGAAAATGTAAAAAACTCCAATAAGAAAGTACATATATTTTAAGAATAAATACATAACACTGAAGAAAAGATACATGCAATTTTTGAATATTTGATGAAAAAATGCATGATAAAAGATGCACTCAAGAACGTTTCCATACATCTAATAAATATATGCATAAACAATTTATGAATGTCATTCATTAACTTAATGCACACGTTCTTACTTTTATATGAACTTATATGAAATAGCTGTACACAACGAATTTTTTCATGTATGAGATTAGGTTAGGTTAGGTTAGGTAGATGGGTGCCTTGTGACATAGTCACTGCTCACTTAGACCAGGTCGGTCCATTGTGCCCAATCTTTTTTAACCCTGGAAACATGAGAAAACCGCTGTTAGAACCACCCAGATAATGATATGAATCTCAGGAGGTCCGCCAGCTCTACATTTCCTAAGTCCTCCAGTTCCGAAAAGAAGTAACTTCCAAGAGTCCTCATTCTTATGACGGATAGGGCAGGACAATCACATAGCAGATGACGAACAGATTCAATTTCTTCTTCGTCCCTGCAACTTCTGCAAAAGTCGTTATGTAGCACACGGAGTCGTTCTGCATGAACGCCAATAGCACAGTGTCCAGTAATTATGCCAGAAACAACCCGTGCGTTATAACGACTAAGTTTTACCAGAGAGGTTGATCTCTTCTTGCTGAAGGCCGGCCATAGCGCCCCGGCCGTTGCGCATGTTTCCAGATAAACCCAGCGTCTGTTTGCTCGACCGATGGCTTCATCTTCTATCTTTTTCCGTAAGGTGCTGATTGGGGTTACTACAAAAGGGAGGGCCCGCGATAAGTGCAGCACCGATCCTTTCCTAACAAGCTCATCAGCCTTTTCATTTCCCTTGATATCCATGTGCCCTGGTACCCAGCAGAGGGTCACCGCATTGGCTCTGGATATCTTGTTTAGGAGTGACTTGCAGATTCTTACAAGCCTCGACCTGATTACCGCGGAGTCCAGAGCCTTAACGGCTGCCTGGCTGTCTATATAGACAGTGATCGTTTTGCCAACGATATTACTCTCGCGAATAATTTCAGCAGCCTGTAAGATGGCTGTGACTTCGGCCTGAAAGACGCTGCAGTCGTCGTGAATTCTAAAGGAGTGGTTTATTCCTAGGGCTTTACAATAAACTCCGGCTCCCGTGCCAATGTCCATCTTAGAACCATCGGTATAGAATGCCAGCTCCTTTTTCATGCTCTTACGGTTCTTCCAGTACATTCTGTCAGGAATTCTTGTAGCGAATCTCCTTTCAAAAGCTAATATCGGGTTCATGTGATCAGTTTCCGTCGACCCGTTGGTAGTCTCCCATCGAGACAAAATGGATGCATGACCATAGAGGCTCGATGACCATAGTCCACCTTCTTTTAGTCTTACCGCGGTTTTGGCAGCCAGACTGCTACAGTATAGATCGAGCGGAATGAAACTATGCATGGTTTCCATTGCCGCTCCCGGTGTTGTTCTCATTGATCCCATGACTCCGATACACGCTGCCCTCTGGATTTTGGTGAGGTTTGAGAGCTGGTACTGCTTCTCAAGTACCATCCACTATACTAATGAACCGTATGTGAGAATAGGTCTTACCACCGCCGTGTATATCCAGTACACCACAGCTGGTTTAAAACCCCACGTGTTACTGAACGCCTTCTTGCAAGCATAGAAGGCTACGCTTGCTTTTTTGATGCGTTCGGTAATGTTATCCTTCCAATTTAGTTTGGAATCCAGTATTACACCCAAGTATCGAGCTGAACCTGAGAGACTTAGTTCAGTACCACCGATATTTGGGGGTCTGAAGGTAGGGGTTGATCTTTTCTTAGTGAAAATGACTACCTCCGTTTTGGGGGGTTCCTCTGCAGACCTTTCTCCGGACGGTTATGTCTCCTTGCGTTGAATATACAATTGCAGAGGCCGGTGTTGAGGTGAGCTCTGTGTAGACTGCTCAGGATCGCATCAGTGCTTACGATGTTGATGTATGAGATTAAGGAAATAAATGAGACAATCGTTGATAGGTAGGTTGTGGAACGTAGTAAGGTCTTCATAAAACATCGGGCACCAAAATTAGACCAGCCCAATGCTTTCGGTAAGAAACCAATACCATTTCACCCATGCACTTAATTTTCCTACCGAATTTAAAGAAACCATTATTTTGAGTCAAAGATCCTACATTTTCTAAACTAGCAAAGCAATATCTTCCAAGACATTTTAGTCTACTTCGGGTAGTACCTTAGTTGACGCGTGGCTGAGTGATTAGGGCGTTGGATTACTAAGCGGATGGTTCTGTGTTTGAATCCAGAAAACACCAAAAAGTTTTTTTTACGCTCCCACCTCCCACGAATGTCTGACAAACGTCTGAGAGCAAAAACTATCAAACAAAAAAAAAAATTCGAATATTGCTCTAAACTTTAGGTCCCTTCTATCTATATATATAAAAATGAATGTTTGTCTTTATGTCCTTTATAGAATCGTAAACAATGCATTTGATAATGTGATGATCTTTAGCAAAGTTGTTGTGCATGAGCCCGCGAAGGTATCTGAGTTGGTACGAGCAATTTTCGACAGATGGCGCCACTGTCATTCCAATTAATTTCATATATTGCCGTGACAGTTCATGCTGATTTGAATTGAAACGAAAACAGCGACCGAATGATGACGTTTCGAGTTGTGGGTGACATAAGAATTTATGTAAATTGTGAAATTCATATCCGGCTCACATGGAACAGACAATATTGTCGTTTTTCGAATAGTTTTGTGCATTTCATTGTGAGTTAAATAAATAATTCAATCGAATTGAATTTTCGTAGTTTCCGTGAGCTGATTTTATTCATTCTCTACAGTGAACTCACGAAGATCATCAGCAAAAACTCTGGAATGGGCAAAGTACTCCAAACGTGTCAAATTATCGTATGGGACGAATGTACAATGTCTCACAAGAAAGCATTGGAAGCGCTTGATCGTACACTGCGAGATTTGAGAGGAAACGCACGGATCTTCGGTGGCGCACTCATTTTATTGTGATTTGTGATTTTCGACAAACACTGCCGGTTATACCACGTTCAACACCCGCTGATGAACTTAATGCATGTCTCAAATCATCAGTTTTATGGCGTCATTTACAGAAATTGACTTTGAAAACCAACATGCGTGTACAACTACAACGGGATGCATCGGCTGGAAATTTTGCAAAACAATTAATGGATATTGGAAATGGGCGAATGAAAATTGATGAATCTACGCAATGTATCACCTTGCCAGCAAACTTCTGTAAGATCACAGAAAGCATAGACGAATTGGTGCAAAAAGTTTTCCCAAACATTGCACAGAACTACCAAAATCATCAGTGGCTCAGTACGCGTGCTATATTAGCGGCCAAAAACATCGATGTCAATACCATCAACTTCACCATTCAGAATGGAATACCCGGCGAAAGGACAACATTTAAGTCCATCGATACTGTGGTGAATCAAGACGAAGTTGTCAACTATCCAACTGAATTCTTGAATTCGCTTGATTTGCCAGGCATGCCACCGCACGTTCTTACATTGAAAATTGGCGTACCCATCATTCTTTTTCGAAACATAAATCCACCACGACTTTGCAACGGAACTAGACTCTCAGTCAAGAAAATGATGAACAATGTTATCGAGGCAACAATTTTGACTGGAAAATTCAAAGGTGAAGACGTACTGTTGCCGCGTATCCCAATGATCCCGACAGATATGCCATTCGAATTCAAACGTTTACAGTTCCCGGTGCGACTCGCTTTCGCAATGACTATCAACAAAGCACAAGGACAATCGTTGCAAGTGTGTGGATTAAATTTGGAGAATCCATGCTTCTCACATGGGCAGCTCTATGTGGCCTGCTCACGCGTCGGAAAACCTTCTGATTTATTCGTTTACGCACCAGATGGAAAACAAGAAATATTGTGTATCCCACAGCACTTCAATAAATATCGAATTGAAACGAAACGCTGCAATGTCACAATTTTTCGAAATGAACAAAATCAATAAAATGACTCAAAATGAATTGAATATTTGTGTAATGTCTTTCCTTCAAATTTATTTTAGTTGGTGGCGTTGCAACGCGCGCAGGGTACAGCTAGTTTGTGATAAAACATATAACACGCACAAGATGAATGGTAGCGACATGAGTGGATTGCGTGCTTACTGCCCGACGACAATGAGGTAGCTGTGTCGTAGTAGTAGCGCCACAGCTACGCATTGTAGCGCATTATTGAGTTTCTATATATTTCTACTTTTGACAGCCCTTACTACGCGCTACTACTACGACACAGCTACCTCATTGCGGTCGGGCAGTTAGAGAGTATCCCCAAGGACGGATCCAGGATTTATTTCTGGGAGGGGCACAAAGGCCAGATAGGTAAAGAGTGTACCCCATAATATTACATTGCAATTTGCCTCTGGGATTCATTCTTTATCAATGACATACAAGAATAACTATAAAAAATACTTTGTATAAAGGTTTAATAATGAAAAATTACATGTTTAATAATGACAGTTTTCTTTTATGTTTTCTGCTGAAGATATCCAGTACTTCTTCAGGGTTCATCTTTGAAGCAATGTCTTGATGGATATGCATTAAGGGTAGTCCATTCAGGCGATCTTCTCTCATATTGCTGCGAAAATATGTCTTTAATCGGCGTAAGGTGGAAAAAGATCGTTCAGCAGTGCTGGTTGCCACAGGAAATGTGCACAATAATTGACATAGGGTTCTTATATTTGGCAGAGCCGTTGCTTTTTATAAGCTTCTGCTGGTGACTTAGGAATATTTTCTTTCATCTGTTGCCAAATTTGTAACTCTCCCTTCAAAGCTAAAATACAAGGTAGATCCTCTTGATGTACTTCAGCGCCTTGCAAAACTTCATCTATATCATCATCACTTAAGTTATGGGATAGTAACTTTTGCAGCTTTCCTATTCTTTGCAGCTGAGCTCTAGGAAACCTAGACGACATTTCATTTAATATATAATCAAGAAAAGGAATATACACTATAAGTCGGTAATATTCTTCAACAGATTGAGTCTGAATATTCGATCTATTAGTTTGACGGCCGGTTATTCTACGGACTGTGATTTCGGTTCCAATTTCTTTAGCGAGGGCCTCAACCTTATCGAAAAGTTTTTTAAATGTATCCGCTTGTAATGATCGAGATAAAGGAAGTGTGATTCCCAAAATATCAGAGAGGATTACCAAACTCCGATGACATTATAGCTTGGAGCAGTGAAAACGCAGGTGTAGTACGACTGTCTCCTTGATCAGCCATTTTCTGCAAAACTCCAGGAAGACATGGCAAAACGTTCAAAAATGTTAAAACCGCTTCATGTCTTTCTACCCATCTGGTTTCACACATATTTTTTATGTATTTTGTTTTTCTTTTGGCACTTGAGCTTGCATTTCTTCTCTGAGAAAATATATTCGTTTAGCTAACTCACGAAAGAAAGTTGCTACATTTGAGATAACCCCCACAGCATTTCTTATACTGGGTTCGGTGCAAGCTGTGCTGATAGCTAAGTTAAGTCGGTGGCTAGCACAATGGGTGAAAAAAGCTAAAGACTGAATGTTGGCTATGCACGCTTGTACACGTTTTATTTTTCCACTCATGTTAGCACCTCTGTCTAGGTTTAGGTTTTCCAACTCCTGCATAATATGGTTAGCAATATTTTCACCAGTAAGTTTCACAACTTCGACAAACTTCAGAAAATGTTCTTGGAACTCATTCGTGTCTATATTGAAATAACGAATACGAATTGTCAGCTGTTCACAAATTGAAACATCTGTAGTCTCATCAGCTATAATAGTAAAAATTTGGCTTTTTTAATTCTGCTCACTATTTTGTTTGTGATTAATTCCCCACAGCAAGCAGAGCAAGCTGCCCTGGATCCGCCCTTGAGTATCCCTATCGCTGTTCTTGTGCGTCGTCTGCTTAGTTTTATATTTTCCCAGATTTATTTTGATATAACACTGACCACAAGGCCTTTAACCCCTATGCTTGTCTAAGTTAGACTATCTTTGGTCAGCCAAGTTGGAAATTTTTCAGAGAATAGCTCTCTTAGCCTAACACATTGGTGGTCTTATGCCTATTATGTTACCTCTGCTCCTTTTAACCATTACGTCGGAACTTTTGTTACCTTCTCGTTCGATTCACTCGCGCACTATATTTAACCAGATAACTCATGTGTACTGCATGTTTTCTGATGCTTCGACTTTCTAACCCACAAATATCTACACACCGCTTTAAAACTAAAAATTTGGTTGTACTTCATATAAAGCAGCTCATATGTACCTATGTACATATGTACATTATTAGTTGAAGTTTAATTCGAACGTAAACACAAAGCCTTCAACCGATAAGAGGATTATTTCTGTACGGGAAAATTTAATTTTTCCCTAATTTTCAGTTTTCGCAGTCCGTTTTTGCATACACACCTAAACAATATCAGCTCTACGAGTATTTTATATGAAAGTCCCTTCCTGCACTCCAGAGATGGTCATCCCTCAGCGCTTTTTAGCATGATTTTGAACAGATTTTATTAAATTTATATTTATTTTAATTTTTTGAATATTCCTTATGATATTCAACTAAGACTATCCCTCCAGGGTTCGCTCCGGAACACACGCGCATTAAAACAAAGCTGGACCCAAAACGCAATAATATTCGTCCGGGAAGCTTTTTTGTCCAATTTTTATTGGGGTCTGTCTTTTTTTTCTATTCTCTTTTTCAACGTGGGAATAGGGAGGAGGATACCATGTGGGAATAAAAGACCGCCTGCAGTTTTACGGTTCAAAACTATTTTGAAATAATAAATTTTTTTTATTTTTTTACGGGAAACAATATTCATAACACAGTGCCTTGCGCTGCTATAGCAGAAGGAACAATCTGCCCAGTAAAATTCTTAAACGGTAAAAAAGCACACAGCCAAACACACGAGTCCTTAAGCAACTCCAATAAAATGACGAAAAAAAAAACTTCAAAATGAGAGCAGCGAGTTGCCTCGCTTTTACGTTCATCTGATACTGCGAGGTAGAACAATTCTGGCTAAAAGTTGAAAGGTTGTGCCCTCTTTTGTTGGCATCAATTGAAGATTGCAAATGTTGACGGTACTAGAGAAGTAGTGAGTTGAGCAAACGGGGAGATACTGGAATGAGGTGGGAAAAAAAATCCTTAGACAACCTACATATTCTGGCATAAAATTGTGAGTGAGTAAAAGTGAGGAAGCATGAACGTAGGGGTATCTGGGTATTTTGGCGATGAATCTTACCTGCGAATATTAAATTCGTTAGGTTGGAATAAAACTCATGAAAATGACTGACTGCTGATGTTTGCCGAGTTCATAATGGTCTGTCCTTTTTTCCACAAAACGACGCGTTGGATAAAGAGCAACGTAATAAAAGGTGATCAATTTTGAGTTGAGAATAAAGAGACAACATGATGAAAGTCACAGTAGACCATACTGTGTAAATCGTAAAATGTTTGACTAAGTTAACTTTGTGCGAGTGTTAAAGAGATTACAGACAAATTTTTACTTTCATGTTATAAAAAAATGGATGTATTCTGACTGGGTCGACAAATCGTATTCAAGGTAAGGTCAGGTTCAAAAGCATGACTTTCAGCATGGCGTATTTGCTTGTGTCTGTCCTTCTCTTTGCCTGTGTCAATATCTCTTTTTACTTTTGTTTTTTTTTTCCTTTTTATTGTGTGTAGTTATTACTATCTACGGGTGCATTCGGACTCATCTTCTGGTTCATTCTAATAAACATGCAGACATCTTAATTTAAAGTTTTTTTTAACTATTATGTTCACGACAACCAAAGTAGTCCATGAAACTATGCAGGCAATCCCAGATTCGTTGTGCTCCTGAGAAAACTTTCTCTAAGCTTTAACACCCAGACAAGACGCAAAGAGTTTATTTTTTCGACCAGATTCAGAAAATTCTTGAGTTCATATACTATTTTGGAAGTGTTTCTTACCTTTCTCGCTTTCCAGTCGCAGGATATTCCTCTCGCAAAGTCGTCGAAACTCCAGTAACAGAAACTCGCTTCCTTTACACGAGAGAGTAACTTTTTCAAAATGCAGTGACTTGAATAATCATTTTGGCAAAATCTACTGAAACTTAGACAAAATTGAATTGAAAGTTTAAGGAAGTACATGCGCGTGGACATTCGTCAAGGCATAGAAGAAATGTATTGCCAAACCTTAAAGATGTATGTACATATGTACAACATGAGCGAAAGACAGTTAACTGAAGAAAGCTGTACTAAAGATTCTAGTCCGTGAAGACTCATGAAATACAGATTGTAATACGTACTGCCTGCATTGTGAATCAGCAAACATTCCTAAATGCAAACTCAAAATTATGACACAACGCATTACGTTCCGAAATATCGTACATTGTGAACGATTATACTGCGCAAACAAAAGCAAACAGCGCATCGTGAACTAGTAAGACATTTGTTTTATTTTTATCATATTTTTCATAAATATTCGGTTGTCACGTGTACCTACTATAATTGTTTAGAGAAATAATTATTAATTATTTGAGTTGCTAGTGATTTGTTAGGCATTGTTTCAAATATACAAAAAGAAAAACACAAATTGTCGACATCGTATAAGTTCCAAATCGTCATGATTCAACACACCACCGTGTGTGCAACGTAATATAAAAGCATCGTGTATTTGTATCGCCAATACAAAGTCTATTCACAATGCGCATTTTGTTTGAATTTAGGAATTCAGCCGCAGACGACAGCCAAAAGCCTTAAGAGAGGCATCCGAGAACGCACGCAACGAAAAGCATCTCTTGAAATATCGACCTTTATAAGTTCACCAAGTTGTGAACGATGATTGATCCACTCTTCGTTCAAGTTATCTGCCATCCCATTCGATTTAAGAAATCCACAACCGTAGAAGAATTTTTTTTTTCTAGTATCATAACTGGGTCCACAATGGGTCATATAACAGTGCCATGTCAGCCAATATGGTTTATTTAGTGACGAAATCGGCATTCTGCATTGACACTAACGGATTGATCCCTTGCAGGTTAACAAACTACACCAAGAGCCTTGATGGCATCACTTTGATTAATCCTCAATGGTATCTAACGATCAGATAAAGAAATTTCGTTCAACAGGTTACCCTTGTTGGAAAACCATTTTTCAATTCAAGTCTGGCAGTGTGCAAAAATTTATTCAATCTGGAAACGATTCTCAACAGCTTCCTCCAAAGTACCAGCACATGAGATGAGACCATCGATGTTGAAGTCCCTCTGATTGCCGAAGTTGTCGCGATATTTTTTTAGCCAAAAATAGAAGACATCGAGTGGCATGGTATGGTGCTGATCATTTCCCATGCGTTACAGTTTTTTTTAGACAACTCTCTGTCGAGTTGACGAACTTCCTGTACGATCTCTTCCGTTCGCCACCGAAAAAGGACTGCGTCGTATGCTTGGGCCATCAACAGTTTGAGCATCTTTGCGCCGCACGAACGAAGCATTCTTCCTACCTCTCCTCTTTTGGCTCTTAGTCAAAAGGCTATCCGAGTGCACCACTTCTGTTGGTCGTTCAGCAGGAGAAAGACCATCAGTGAAAACACTTCGATCAAGTATTCGACTATGTTGAGAGAGATTAAGCGTACCAAGCAAAATCTTTTTCTTTCTTCCAGTCCATCCTCACCAGCGAGTCGGAGAGTGAACCGCAGGAGTCTTCAGAGACGAGCACTGTGCCCGGCCTCGTATCATCGTAAGTTGGAGCCTCCAAATCCTTGCCCAACTGCAGTCGAAAAGACCCCGGGTGGTTTTTTTTTTTGCGCCATAGTCAAGACCTCTTCAGCCTTTAGTTCGAAGTCACCTGGGAACTTTTCAGAACTTTGGGATCTTTGACTTTGAGTTGTGAGTAGGTTTAGTTAGTTTACATAAATTACTTCTTAGAAACTAGATCCTTAACTTCTAACAACAGTTAACATCGCATTTCATTTTTAAAGCAGATAAACCTTTTTCTCTTTGCATGCGACTTCTACAATCTTTCAACGAAAGTCCACTTATAATCGAAAGAAAAACCCAAACCTGCCTATCCCAAAGGACCTTCTAAAATAACACCGACTAAGCGAAATTGGCAAACAATGGTAAAAGATATGTATGTAGGAGTGAGAAAACAAGAAAACAGTAGGAAAAAAACTTTTTCTCACAGGACGATAAAACATACATCAAGTGGGGACAAGAATATTTTAATAATAAACTTTTAAGGGTATGCATAATCTCGTCTGGGGAATGAATTTCAATCTTTGCTATGTGCTGCTACTTGAAACGCAGTACAAGCAGAAAACAGTCCAAAAGTGTTAAGTTGTCCATAGGGAATAAGAAGACACAAAAGTTGTAAATGTTGAAGATGTTTGGAATATAAAGAGAAAAATTGAAGACAGATTTCTGTAATTATATCACTATTCTGGCAGGTTGTCGTGCAGTCAAATTATTTGGGTGTGCGACTAAATTTTATGGAAATTGATTGGCTAGGGGTGGGAGGACGACACAAGAATCCATATCCTCTGCCTCTACGTAGAATTGACCTAAGTGAGGAATACATGCTCTTATTAAATACGAGTAGTTCTACTTACTTACTTACTTAGATGGCGCTACAGTTCGGGGTGAACCTGGGCCTTTACCAACAAGCCTCTCCCTTAGCCCGGTTCTTCGTTTTTTCCCAGGATCTGTCGGATGTGAAAATTTGATCGATTGGCCTGATTCCTGGCCTGAAACCACACTGATAGGGGCCAACTAGGTTGTTGACGAAGGGTTTTAGGACGTTCTCACAATATGGCAGATAAAATCTTGTACGCGATGTTGAGGAGACTGATGCCTTTGTAATTGGCGTAGTTGAGGGGGTCTCCTTTTATGTGGATCGCGCAAACGATGCTGAGATTCCATTCATCAGGCATACACTCGTCTGACCAAATCTTGGCAATGAGTTGGTGTATGCTCTCTCTCAAGTCATTTCCAGCTTAAACAAGTCGGCCGGTAGGCCATCAGGACCAGCATCTTTGTTGGTTCTAAGCTCGGATATTGCTATCCTCACGTTTTGGTCAGATGCACGGAAGTTTTGGATATCATCGTCTATGTTGAATGGCGCATTCTGAATGACATTCTGAATATCTTCGATCACGCGCTTCTCATGTTTTTTTTTCTGCTTCCGGAGAAAATGTTCTTCCTGTCTTTTATGCTCGTAGAGCTCACGAACAGCCCTCATCCTTCTTTGCAGCACCGCTTTGTAGGCGTCCTGTTTAGCTGCATGTGCTTGCCGGCATTCTTCGTCAAAACAGGTGTTTCTTGGTGGTGGTCGACTGAAACCCAGCACATCAGTTACGGCGTCTCTGAAGGCATGTTGGAATCGTTGCCACTGGACTTCGACACATGATGCTGGCGGCATAGCAGTCGTGGAGAGATTTCGGGATACGGGTTCGGCGAAGATTCTGGCGGTCTTTGCGATTGCAGCTTCTCGAAGTTTTTTACTAGAGATAGACAGGAAGTGCTTATGCTAGTCCCAGCATAAAAAAATTAGTTAGGAACTGAAAAGTATCGAATTAGCCGTCATTGTCTGACCATAGAATTATTGTGTTCGACCTGGACAAGAAAGAAGTCTAAGGAAAAAAACAGTTGTCCGTGAAGGTAATTCCAAGAAGTTCATCTTTGCTTGGTTCTAAGGCTAAGTATTCAGACTAACTTAAAGCTAGTTTCGTTCTGTACTGTACTTCTGTCTGTATGGAAGGAAGGAGCACACGCTATTCCTTGAAACTTGCTGAACATATCGATGAGCCTAAGTGACATTTGCTCCGATTATATGAATCTGTGTAAGGTCACCGCATTATTTTGAGTTTTGTGCCCCAATTGGTTGGGTTGAGTGGTTGTCCCCGCTCAGGTAGAGATGCACTTGAACCAGAAAGAAGGTCCCCAAAGAGCACCGGGAACCTATATGTATCCTTTACAGGCAGTGTAACCAGTTTCGGTATGAACCCATGCCGTAGTGTGATTCGCCAATCACGCATTAAAGCAATTTGATCCAGAGCCAAAATTTGTTATCGTTTTTAAGTCGAGCCTGTCTAGATCAAAAAGTTCTTCAAAAAAGTATTCACCAAGCCTTTTCCTGGCCTTACAAATGCCCAGGAAGTGGGTCATAGTTTACTGCTCTTCTTCGTCTATATTATTGAAGTAGCCAAGTAGCTAACCCCATGAGCGGCGCAGTAGCAAGGCAGTAAAAATGGGAAAACTATATAGCATTATATGTACTTGTACGCCCTATATAATTGACAAGCTATAAACGTAAAATAAGAAGAAGAAGAAGTCTACATAATTGAAGAGACCACTCAGCCTCTTCTCGACAGCTGCTTCGATGTCAAGAAAGCTTCTCAAGCTCAGCTTCTTGTCTCTGAGAGATTTGTTAATCCTTGTGCTGAATTTCTAAAGAGTGTGCGTTTTTGATTTACCATGTTGATAGGCATATTGGTTTTTGTAATGTGGATTCCTACAGAACGGACCATCCCCTTAAGTATTCTGTCACTCTTATCAAATTATCCGTATATACGTAAATCCAGGCATAGCTTGTTCTAAAGAGATAACTTTTTGGGAGAATGCTGAAGGGATTTCATCTCCTCCACGTGCTTTGATGAGTCAAATAAATTAATGGTCCATTCAATTTTCCTTCATGAAAAATTTCCTTTGTTCTCTTCCACTCCTCTCTATTTAGTCTATGGATCCATCCGTGAGAGGATTGTCAGGAGAGAGGAAGATGGGGGTGAAGTCTGGAACGCGAGTTTTGGCTAAAGGCTGTAGCCGTATATTCTATTAACTCTATTTGATCTCAATGATTTTCGGAGCTACTATTGATGGGATAGGTTCAATTGTCTAACAGTTCTTTTGCAACTTATCAGCTCAAAGTTAGTTAGTTAGTTTAATTGAATACTTTATTTGGTATATGTAATATAATTTTTCTTACAATGTTGAATTCTTAGTCTTTATGGTTTTGCCTCTTGACCGTCTACCAGATTGGCCTTAACTAAAAGCTTAACATATGAATATATTACATATGTACATCACTTACTTCTATAAAAGGCAAATCAGATTCGATGTATATATGTATGTATCTGCCACGAAATTTCCGAATCTACCTAACGGATTTGAGTGTAATTTTTTCCTGTAGATTCAGAATTCTTCTGCGGAGTTTTTTCTATACCACATATTAAGTTTCTTTTAACAAAAACCTTCTAAATAAACAAAAGAAGTATTAAATTTGATTTTTTTTTTCCCCATTTTTCGGTGGTTTATCTCAATTTTTCTTAACTCTCACCAAACAGAACTAAATTTAATTTACATATCTATGTAGCACTTTCATTAACAAATCCATTGGTATATATATTATCTCTGTACGTTGTCTTAGAGAAAAGTTATAACATTATTATAACATAAAACATAATTATTTGCATTGTATTGCGAATACGATCAGTGGAGACCATTGCCACTATCGGTGCCCAAGCGGCGTTCGTGTTTATGGTGTTCATTCTGTAGTTACATACATTTGTATCAACTACTACATATTATAAAATGAAGTTGATATTTCTTTGTCCGGTGTTTGTAAGAAAACGGCTGAACCGATTTTAGTGATTTTTTTTTTATTGATTACGAAATGGAATGGACTAGGTTTAGATAAAGCTACAGTTTTGTGCTCGGGAGGCCACAAAAAGAGTCAAAATAACTTAGAAACACAAATAACATCAACTTTGCCTTTGTCGATTTTAATCAAATTAGTTATGTCGTAGAGTTTGTAAAGACGCAAATTTCAAGTCCAAAATCATGATTCTACATCATCTAGAAGCTGAGCAATATCAAAAATATCGTTTGTAAAATGCAGAATTTGATTAATTTTTCGTTGATCATGTCTCCCAACCATGTCTCAGTGGTGATAATAATTTTTTTGTTCTTTATTCTCCTTTCGCTAAATTTATGAGCAGAGGCGAGTGGCTGCCGATAGAAGGATGTGTGTTTCCTTATCCTTATTTTTCTGTTATACATGCATACTCGATAGGATTGTATAGGATTGTAGGATTGTGTCTGTGTGCGCTGTGGTAGCAATTCCCACTGGGGATGTTATAATTGAGTTTGCACATTTTCAGTATTGTATTCAGTTTAACCAAATCAGTTGGTATGTATTTCTACAAATGCGTCAACTAGAATTAGTAAGAAATATTCTAAGCCTGATATTGGGCTCAGGGATAAAGAAACAAAAACTTGGCGAATGTCTCGGCTGAGAAATGTGCAAAGTTCCACTGTTATTAGACTTGGTTCTGTTAGGGAACGGTTTATTGTTATCGGTGAAAATGTTGTCCGACCGTGGAGCCTAAAGAAAAATTCATATTTTCAATATGAACGTTTCATTTCATACCAAAAGGAGTCGCATGTAGGTACAATGTCTGAGGATTGTAGCTTTTGTGGTGCACAAAAGTGGGCAAAAGAATCTGCTGGATTGTGTTGTTCAAGCGGAAAAGTACATGTTCAGAAAAATCCGTAGGTCCACCGCGGGAACCACCAAAGAGCATTCTACTGGGTGATCATCTTTAGTCAAAAACTTTTTTTAGAGAGTCCCAGAAAGTTTAACTCGGCCTTTCAAATGACCTCATTTGGTGATAAACGCATAACAGAAGGCAACTTTATTCCCATTTTTAAGATTTAGGGTCAAGTTTACCACCTTATCGGAACTTTAATGCCTGACAGTAACGCTAATCCCAATTTCCTACAAATCTATTTCATGGGGAATTCAAAAGCTGAATACGTTTCTGTCTTAAAACTGACAGGGGGCGAAGCAAGGCGAGCACGGGTCAGCTAGTATAATATAAATTAAATAGTAGGTTGTGCGATAATTTTTTAAAACATGTCTTCTATTATTCGGCTCCTGTAGCGTAGTGCATTTACTGTGTAGCCGTATAGTTTGCCCCCACCTTGGCCACCATTTAGGATACGGATTGTTTCATCCAGCTCCAGTACCTGTGCACCGTAGAAATTCTGGCGGAATTCCTTATGAATAGGGCATTAGCAATGAACTGCAACAACTTCTCGTTTTCTGAGGTTATATAGGCCACGTAGAATTGGTAACTCTTGATGGTGTGGCACGCAGTTAAGACTCAGCAGTTCTCCTCTTGTTATGAAGACGGCGCTACTCTTATCTATAGAGCTACTGATCAAAAAATACGTCTTATCTTCCAAACAATGATCGAGTTGGCTATAGTATGATCTACATATGTAAGTATGTTTGAATGACTGGGCTTCGCTTACAAAACTGCCGTATAATCTGTGTCCGGTTTTTTTCCAATAAGATGTTGAATATCTGTTTGAGCGAAACCGGCTGCTCGTTTGATGCAATTTTTAGACTGAAGATATTATCCATTCCTAGCTTTCCCCACTGTTGAGCTTATTTAACTATGCTACGTAGCATTTGCAGAAACACTAATAACCCCGGTAATCTTTCAAGTTTCATCGACATGACTTTTACAACAGATTCAAAATGTAGTTTGAGAGTGACCAGAAACAGGAGTGCTACTCCAGAGTCCAGCTACTCAGCTCCATTTCCCTTCCTCACGTCTAGCATACTTTGGTGAGCACTAAACTTTGGATGTGCTTGCCCTCTGTTCTAAGTTTTGGCTTCGAATTATTTACCCCGGACTGGCCTTGATGACTCTTTTATTCTAATCAGGACCTACGAGAAGTTGGGGGAAATCTTACATCAAAATGACACAAGAGCATCTAGTAGCTTTTCACAGTTTGATATATTGTTATTCCAAATCACTAGGTATAAAAATTTCAAACCCACGTAATTTCCTAGCTTAAAAAAAAAAAAAAAGTTCAAGGAATTTCGGAAGTTTTTTTGGTTATCTGGCACCCTAGAGAGCTCTTTCACCAGCTGGGTGAGTGTACAGCTGATAGCAAGACTTGTTTTCAGACGTCATCACTTCTGCGTTATTGCAGCCAATCCTATCGATCTGTTTGGAATGCAAAATACGTTTATTCGGATAAGAATATTGTAAATGACGAATTACTAGGTCCTTTAAACATTCCACAAGCCATGTAAATGCCCTCATCGGAACTTGAAATCACTATTTTAATTAATTATTATTTCCACACGACTTCAAAATAAATTTAACTTTAAGTGAGAAAATAAAACATCAAACCAATGTTATAAAGAAGATGCAATGAAAATGTAGTAGATTTTTTGAAAGAGTGAAGCCTTAGTAAGAGCTAACTATTAAAACATTATTGGTACACTTTAGGCTTAAGTGTGTATGTATTAATATTTAAGTCGACGCCTTTTTTTAGTCACGAATAATGATTCATTGTTGGAAAGATTCATTGTCACGGATTCCAATTTAAGTTATGTGCATACGTACATACATACATAATGAAGATCCTTGACCTTTGGCAGCAAATTTAGTCCATTTGCCAGCGAGAACAGATATAACTAATGTTCTTTAGGTACGATGGCTTCCACCAAGTCCTTTGTCCCATCTGAGCTGTATACCGCTTGCTCTAAACATGCTTAATGAACAGCAACGTGGAGTGAAATGTCATTAAGCTCCCTTTGAATCGTGATCCTCGTGTTACATTAAAACCATTTCGATACTGAAACATTTGGAAATCACTGGATTGAAGTAACATTTTGTTGGAATACAAAATTTCCTTGCAAGTAATACCATACAGTAAGTACAGCATAAAAAAGCTCTTCATGACTTTCGCAAACTTCATAAGCAATCGTTTTTGTCCTAGTAGCTTCATATAAAGCTCATATAAAGGGTATATATAAACTTTTCACCACAGGGTTGGTGGCTTGGATCATATGGAGTATGAAATGTGCGGTACCATATTTATCTTGGACGTATGAGATTTAGGTTAAAGTATGTACAAGATAGGATAAAAGCTTTCGGAATAGCTTTTAATATAAAATCAAATTTAATCTAAATTTGTTTCCTATAATAGTAGGGTAGATAGCCAGAAAATAGGGAACAAAGTTTAAAAAGTAATTAGTACTCATAAAAAAATACATGGCGCAACGGACCGTATGTGATCCAGGGCCTAGCTTTTCGTGATCATTCGTGTAATGGAAGGGACCTACAGTTTAGAGCCATATCCGAAAGGCAAATTGAGAAACTTTCTCATGACAGTTAGTATTCTCGAACGTTTGTCTGACATTCGCGAGAGGTGGGAGCGTGAAAAAACTTTTAGTACACGCAACTTAGTACACGTAGACAAGTTTTTAAAAATTACATGCAAATAATTTTGCCAGCGTTTCATGTTGTAACAATAATTTTGCCACTTGCTTTTCTATGGTTTTAACGTTTACCGTTAGAAATCTGATTTTTTTTTAATTTACCGTTTCAAGAGGACTTAAAAGATTGATAATAAACAAGAACATAACTGAAATATTGAATTTTTCAAAAGATATACAACTTTATTGAAATGATATGGTGTAAGCATTGCATTGTGCAAATAATTTTGCCAGTGACTGTATGTACATGCATATGTACATTTTAATTCGCATCTTAGGTAGGCAAATACATAGAGTAAGTATGATTAGAAAAGTCGTTTTCAGTGAAATAATATTTTACAATTATTTAAGGAGAAGCCAGTAGAAAGGGTGGTGTTTGTTGGAGCTTGCAAAAGTAAATGTTTGGTAGTAGACAAAAATATATAATACTCGTATGCATGTTTCACCAATAAGACTCAAACTTTAAACCATATACTTACCTATAGGGGAGTAGTTCCCAAACTGTAAAAAACTAATAAACATACATACATACGCAAACAATTCTATATTCGGGTTTTCCTCTAATTTACTTATATATGTAGTCTCAATAAGAAATTGGTTGTTTGCATTTTGAGTGTTTCCCGTGAAAGGTATCCGGATTTTTCATATGTATCGTATATTTGAAAACGATTTCGATTACAAATTCATTCTATTTTGTAATAAGGAAGGAAAGCTGCTAATAATAATAATGAATTTAATAATTGGGTGATATCATTGTGTATGAAAGTTGTGTAGTTTCATATATACAGTATTGAAAATGTTTGTGAAACTCATTGCACATTTTTTTCTTACTACTTCCTAGGTTATAATAACAATATAACGCCGCCATTACACACAAATCAAATCTTATCATGTCGAGTGCCAACACAAATGGCGGCAAAAAAAACCAAAAACTAAAATTGGCAATTATTACATTTGATATTCTATTAAGCATTCATAAAATAAACCTCAATGTACAGCAATGAACATGTGCGCAGTATCCTGACCCGGAGTTTGGAGATGTGTCCCTTATATCACCATTGTGTTCTTCAACGCTGAGCCAATTCAACTTCTCCCCGTCAACAGAGATAAGATTTTCTTCAACACCTTCAACATCCAGGGCTGAAATGCAATCGGAAATGCTTACATATGTATACGATAAAGCAAATAATTCTAAAACGCAGTAGCGCAAATATTTTTTGGAAAGACATACATACATATATGCAATACTAAGCAAATGTCAAAATCGTGTTGCTTTTTCATTTGTTGACTTTGCGGACGGTGTTTGATTCGGAGAAAAAAATGAGCGAAGAAGAAGAAAGGTAAAAGTTAGAACAAACAAAAAAAAAACTAATTAATTTAATTTCTGTAATTTAAGAAACGCTAGATCTTGGACGCATCAGAAGATAAAACTCCTTATTTCAATTCGATTGAAATTTGAAACGGATTTTATCTCGGGAAGAAAAAAAAATTGACGCAGTGGGGAAAAGTACGCGAAGAAGCTCTTCAAATCAATCCGGAGTTCCGTTATACAAAAGATGAAATTTTTCGTAAATGAAACAATCTGCTACTGACGTACAAGCGGATTAAAGAAAGGAATACAAAAACGAGACGGGATGCACAAGGTGGGAGTATTTCGAGCTTTTCCGTGAAGCTTACGGGAAAAAACAAATAGATCCACCTAGAAATAGGTTACGGAAAAATTTAAAGGTAAGAAAACCAAGGATATACAAGTTATCCCTGAAAGGTTGTTCTTTTCATTTTGAAATGGCTATAAAAGATGTCATCCGGAAAACTGTTTATAATCTCAAAAAATGCCAGATTTTTAGGTATACGCCGTTGCAAATTTATATAAACAAGGAATAGTTTTCTTGAAACCCATTTCTTACTTTTTAATATTATTATTCCAACCATCTAATGAAGTGTTAAGAGTTACACTCAAAATGTTCATTGTCATTTTTTAAAGCAAAAAAGCAAATAATTTGTTCGTAAACGTCGAAAGTATGCTTTGCAATCGTATGCTTTTGACGTTTCAACTGCTTTGTTGCTCTTGCTTTGCAAAACGTTTGCTTTGCAAAGTTTGCGTTTCCGAATAAGTCCAGTATTTACAAATCCAACACGACAAAGCGAGGAGACATTGTGAAAAAAGAAACAATCTAGACAAACTTCTATAAAAAATTTAACGTAAAACAAAGAAAGCAATGCTTACGTGTTAAATTTTATTTCACAAAAATGGAAACAGGTTTCTTTTTTAGATAATGCCTTGTTCAACAAGGTAGTTAAATAGAATCTGCTGTTGGTTTACAGAACAATCATGAACCGAATACTCAGAATTAATCTGGATCTACGGTAATATCAGTGTACTCGTCGTTAGACTAACTACAATTTTTTTTTTACAGATTCCGTTGTTCTGTAAACTTAAGCAGTCTCCTGAGCCATCCTATCTGTAGCCCAAAGGAACTTTCCACTACAATGCGGGTAGATGAGTGTAGATAGCTGAAAGACTTTTGTTGTTCGGTAGGTCTCCCATTATACCTAAAAAGAGGCACTAACCAACTTGTTGCAGGATATGCTGAATCACCCATGATAAAAGTATTGGGGTAAAATAGCTGGACACATGCGCCTTTCTAAACAAGGGGTGGTTCTTCGGAGATGAACTCTGCTGTTTGTAGGAGTATTCACTGGGCTACGTTAGTCAATAGCCAGTAGCGCAGGCGTGATCATCAGCCTAATTGAAATAGTTTTGGCGTTATAATTAGTTTTGTTTAATCAGTGAATATAAATCAGTGAATTAATAAGTTTATGTTTATCTTGCTGTATCATCATTGTCTCAATATAACGAGTGGACGGGTCACTACACTTGTATCAACAAATTTCCTATCAGCATCGACAATTGCTTGCAGGGTGATAGTAAATGACTGTTTTTGATTGTTATAGCACTTTTTATCAAACTTTGTAGCGGCAATGTTTATGTGTATGCAATCATGTACATATGTGTATGCGCCAATAACACCAGGAATTTTCTTCTTCGCTCTAAATTTTCTACAATTTTCTATATCAGCATATTCTTGAAGCAATTTTACTTTAAAACCATTCAGCTGGAAACACGGCTAACTGCCATCCCAGCGGAGGACTTCAATACGCCAAACAAATTTCCAAGTGTATTTGTTAGTGTACCACACACAAATGTACATTTTCTTCAATGGACCATTTTGCAGCTCCCTCTTGCTGTTGGCGAAAAAAAAAGACTAAGCGTAGTTGACTGGAAAAAAAAAGATATATATGTATGTATATTTGCATCAAAGGCGATGTGTTAAACCTTACGTATTAAATTCTCGATTGTTGAAAGCTGTAATCACAAATGAGATTTAAAATCGACTTCGCTATAAAAATCAATAGTGTCCATGACATTATGTACTGATGCATGCTTCGCCTGATCTTTCTTCAATGGTGAGGTCATGTTGTTCTGCCCACTGCAAGCATGTGGTAAAGCTTTTTATTGGGTCTTCTAATTTCACTTGTATATCAATAGCATCCATTTCCGCACTATCATCGGAAACTTCTTCTTCTCGGGCTTCTACGTTTTGCAGATTTTCAGAGATGTCAACGCTGCCAAAATTCTCGTTTGGAAATATTTGGTTAAGCATCGTTGTAATGTCAGATCTTTCTGACAAAATTTGATCCCGAATTAAAAGCAAAGGAACACAGTCTTCTTCCTCCCAATGATCAGGTGTTCTGATAACTTTTATCCAACATTTAACTCGTGTTTATGGCTAAGTGTATTCGCGTCGCGCGACACGATGCGATTCGCTGCTACCGATCAATTACATGCGTACATATGGAGGTGTTTATGGCGCAGCAATCTGCAATCAAAATATTTTGAATCAGTTTAGCGAATCGCTCGTTCGTTATGGACAAATTTATTGAACTTTTGCGCGAAAAGCTACTTAATTCCGATTACCACAACAAAATAATTATTCGAAATTCTTAGGCGGAAGTGGAAATGCGGTTTGGAAGGTAAGTAATTAAATTACATATTATTACATCACTAGTTGACTGTGCATAGCCAACAATAAATGAGATATACATTATACATACATATGTATATGATGTTCTATTTGATTTCAAGTAGTTACGAGATTTTTCAGCGCAAAATACAGTTTAAAATGATTTCTTATAGCCGCAGTTTCATTAGAACTTCTATTATGTTGCCGCTGTGCATTGATTCTGCTGAGAACAGCTTGTTCAACTTGTGATAACGTCTGCGTACATACTCCCTCTTTATCAATTACGGTATTGATTGTGCAGTAAGTAAACGGTTTTAATAAATAGTTTTGCAGCTTGAATGTCTGTTTCAATTGATTTTGTTAGTAAACGCCATGTTGTTCACTTTACCACTATCAAAACAGGGATGAAACTAGGCGAAATTGCTCTGCCATAAACACACAATCGCTTGCGATTTCAGCCTTTTGACAGCCGCTTTTCAGTTCTTCTTCATAGTTATGGGAAAAAACAAGATGGCTCAACAAGCAAGAAAGGTGGCTCATACCATAGGTTGTAGCATGGCCGTGCAATTAGAAGGAAAACACATTATTGTAATACTGAGGCCTTCAATTTGGATTAACAAGTCTTTTGGATAACAAGGAGCATTATAATAAGAAGTAAAACTTTTTTGGCTAAATTTTGATGTTGAAGATGAGACGATATCTGTAAGTTAAAAAATGTTAAAGAAAATTTGCTTTGACTATTGTCCTTTTTTCTCTATAAAGTTTGCCATTATGCACTTACCTCTGGAACGAAATTTGTTTTTAACCATTCTTCGAAAAACATTGAAGTCATCCAAACATTTTTGTTGGCCTTGTATATTACTGGCATATTTCTAAAATTTTTAAAAGCCCTTGGATTTTTTGCTTTTTTAATCAGAAATGGCTTCAGTTTATGTTGACCGGTTGTTTGTACATGCCATGAATGTTATCCTTTACTTAGAAGTCTTCCTTCCAGGTGCAGACGTTTCCTTTAAATGGACTAATGTTTTGTTTGGATGGAGTTTCCAGAACAATCCAGATTCGTCCGGATTACGAATTTGCTGCGGACAACTACATATTTCAGCAAGCTTCTTCTCTTTAAACTTTGTTTAAAAAGGCGTTACGAGCTCAGAAGCATTGGAAACTTTGTCTCCGCAAATTTTTAGCAACCGCATGATGCTTCTTGAATTTCGAAAGCCAAGCGCTGCTTGCTTGAAATTCTTCTGGTCTTTCTTGTATGCTGTTGTGTAATAGTGTTGCCTTTGTACACAAAATATACCCGGAAACTGGAGTATGAACAGTCCTTTTCGCATTAGCATATGGTGCTTTTTCTGCATATCGTGAAAAGCCTAACGTAGGTTTTTCTTAAACTTCACTTCTTTGTCTTAAAGTAGGCCTTTTTCCCGCTGGCTTAAGAATATTGACGGGTTTCGACATTTCTACTTTTTATAACAAAATCTCCTTTTACAATTCGCTTACGACCCTTTCTGCTCGAACTCTGTCGGCAAATGGTTATAAATTTCCGCTTCCAACCCGAAATGAGAATATGCATATGTACATAAGTATATATACAGTTGCGTTAAAAGAAATACCACACCAATGCAAATACCAAATTCACATTTAGGTAGTACAAAAAAAAAAAAACAACTGCGATTTATAATGTCGTCAACAATTCTCTCTTGCTGTAACATTGCATAGTAAATCGTACACACATATGTATGTATGTATATATGTGGTGGTCACGAATTTAGCACACTCTTTTCAAAGAACAGAAAAATTATAAGGTTTTTTTTTATTTTCAAAGAAAAACTTGGTATATTCATATATTTATATTAAGTACAGTAGAAAGGTTTCCTGTATTAATAAAGCGTGAATATCAATATGTTACACCTATAAAGAAAAAATAAAAAAAATATACATAAATTGAAATAAAATTTACCTTGGACACCAAATTAGCACATACATACATGGATTTGACTCGATTACGGAAAAAATACAACTGATTTAAGTTACTTACCCCTATTTCTACTTTGCCTAGTTTAGTATTTCGTAGGAAATCCTTTATTTTTTAGCACTGCAGTACATCTTCTCTGTAAACTTTCTACCAAAGCCTGGCAACGTCTCTTTGGGATGGCATACCAGGCGCTTTGGATTTCCTGCCATAGTTCTGATAAATATTTAGGTTTTTTTTGTTCGATATGGTGTTCAACGTCATTCCAGAGGTTTTCAATCGGGTTAAGATCAGGTGATTGGGCAGGACACTTCAGCACGTTAATGTTATTCTCTTCTAAGCAACTCTTCACTAGTCTGGAAGTGTGCTAGGGTCATTATCGTGCATGAAGCCACAATATCGCCAAATTGTCATCTGCATATGGTATCATGTGATCTGTTATTATGCTTTTGTAAATGTGTTGATCCACTTTGTTATCTATTTTTAATATTGGACCAACATCCTGCGACGAAAAAGGCACCCCAGACCATCACGCTTCCACCCCCATGCTTAACCGTTTTTAGGGTGTACTTTGGATAATGCTGCATGTTTGCATGTTTTGAGGACGCCATACATATTTTTTCCCATCTAATCCGAACCTGCAAAACTTTGATTCGTCGCTCCAAAGTACATTTTTCCAAAAATTTAGTGACTTGTCGAGGTGGTGTTTGGCGAATTCTAGCCTGGCTCTCAAATTTTTTTTTGATACTAGCGGCTTTCATTGTGCTATGCATCCACGTAAATTTTTTTCACTAAGCCGACGCCTTATGGTCCTTGACGACACAGTGATACCATATGCAGATGAAAGTTCATTTTTAATTGCGCTGGAGCTTTTGAAAGGAGCTTTAGCTGACGCCCGAAGGATTATTTGGTCTTCCTTTGGGGTCGTTTTCCGTGCTCGGGGAACTTGTTTAATATTTTCTGTGAGCCCATATGTTTCAACATGACGTATTGCGTTGTACACCATCTTCCTCGAACATTCCAATAGTTGGGAAATTTCTGCAACTCTCCGACCTTTGGCTTTCATTCAAAATAAAAGCTCTTTTTTCCGCTGAACACCATCGCCCTTTTGCCATTCCTAGTTATACTTTTTCGATAAACTTAAAAATTAATCATTAGGAAATATATAAATACCTGATAAATTATTCCGATTTTTTCAAAAAAACTAACTAAAACGAGAGAGAATTGTGCTTAATTCGTGGCCAGGTTAAAACTCACTTCAATGACGGAAACTACGTTTTTTACAAAACTAAAGTAGAATGGCATTGCTAAAATAACGGCATTTGTTCATCACATCAGCAACTGAACCCAAATTTACAGTAGTGTGAAGAAAAAAAAACACAAAAAATTTTAAAATACAAAAACTGGCTTGATGTGTGCTTAATTCGTGGCCACAACTGTATATGTAGGTAAGTTTTTTGTGTCGTATATGTAATTTCAAAGTTGCGAGAATCGATAACTTTTTTTTCGATTTGTTGCAAAAATTAAATGGCAAAAAAATTTTTTTTTTATTAGTCTGAAATGTATTAAAAAAAATGTTGAGAGGAAGTTAATAATACTATAAAAAAAATGTTCTTCCAAATTTTACCTTAAACTATTATCTACTTAATAGCTATGTATGTATGTATGTACATATAAACAAATCAAAAAAAAAAAAACGATTAATTAACTGTAATGTGATAAAAAAAATGAAAAGTGTTTTTTTTTTCAATTAAAGTCGCCGTAAACATGTAAAATTGTTTTTAATAAGTCCTCAAAGGATCCAGTATATTTTTTTTAATAATTCTCCTGGTATTCATAAACCCAATCAGCGAAATTGTTGGAATAGTTATCGTTGGAGCCACGAACGTACATATTATCGGCATCACTATTAGGGTTGCCAAAAATATTTCTTAGCAAATCGGGAGGATTTAGGAAAAATATCGGGAGATTGAGAAAAAATCGGGAGAATAAATAAAAACTCATTACTCCATAGTACAAAACATTTTGTTGTTTTTATTTTAGGTTTTTGTATAAAAAAAAAACGATAAGAACACATTTGTGTTTTTGTACCACATTTATAATACAGTATAACAAAAAAAAAGGTAAATACATAGTTAATTAATATTATTATATTTTTCAGCCTTTTGGCTTTGAATAACAATTTCTCGGCCCTCTTCGGTTTTGAAGAACTCAACAAATTCTTGACAAGAAAAATTAAAGTTTACTTTCGTACAAATGACGGATTTTATAATACCTATTTTTAACCGATTTCTGTCATTCGACCATAGTAACTCAATTATTTTTTCCTTCAAAAAATTGGAAAATCGGGAGACTTCATAGAATTTCCGGGAGACCGGGACATTAGTTAAAAAACCGGGAGACTCCCGGAATATCGGGAGAACTGGCAACCCTAATCACTATGGTTGACCTTTTTGTGTATGAATCCGTGCTAAGCTAGGAAAGGAAGTCGTACGCCTTCCAATAATCCGTGTGAATTGTTGTTCCCGGATTCACGTGCTTTTTAATTAGAGGAATTAGTACATACTTCTGCGCTTCGGATGTTTTCTCGACAAACTTCCAATTGCAAATCTTTCTATCCATCCTTTATCATTCCTAACACCCAATGTCCATCAACCCGTCTGCCTCTGTAAAATTTTCTCCGTCCAAACTTGCTTTCGTCGATTTGCACAATTTTCTCTGGCCCTCCAATCTTGTCCTTTGAATCGAATGTTTCAATTAAGTATATTACTACTGTCTCACAACAGTAACTGTACCAATCAGAAATCGTCCTTTGAGACAAACATTTTTCGTCTGAAAAAAAATCTTCAACTTTCACTGTCCCGTAGGAATATTTCCTTGCATAGCAATACGTCAATTAAATTAAACATTCGATCCAAAGGAATTTTGGCATTATCAAACCAAGTTCCACATGCGCGGTTTACTTTCTTGGTAGAGCAAGATGCTTTTATGCATCTAAACTCACCGATGGGGTTGTTTTGCTTGTATACTCTCATAGAGCACTTCTGCTTGTGGCACCACTTCGCCCTCGGCAGCATTCCATGATTTTCGGCAAACTTAACAGCTTTTCCTTCGTCACGAACTATCAAAACTTTCTCGTAGAGGAAGTGTACCGATTATGGAATACCAAAATATAAACTCAGTTTTAACCATAGAAAAATAAAATTTTATTTGATCTTTTAAATATTTATTAATGAAAATACTTCGTTCTACTTATAAAACAAAACAAAAGCTCAAAAAAACAATAACATTCCATGACAAAAACAAAAAGGTTGAAAAACTCAAAATGAACACTTTTCAAAAAGTGACCCTAATATGGACCACTATCCATTATAATATAAAACACATGCAAATTAATGTTGATGTGTAAAAATCACAAATGAAATTAATGGATTCGGCACCAGAGCAGTCTACATGGTACCATTTTCTGCAGGGCATGCATTGAATCCATTCCTCCCCGCCGTTATCGTCAGTAAACAGCTCCGAACAATAACCGCCCATTTCTTTTGATCTTACGGCTGCGATGGCTTTTTTCATGTTTTCCTTGTCCCAGGCCTTACGTTTTTTCTCATAAGAAGCCATCTGAAAACTTACAAGATATCCAACGTCAAAAAAAAAAACAATTATATGAGCTGGTTCCCAATATGGAATACTATTCCATATTAGGAACCTCGGATATTCCATATTAGGAACAACGATGTTCACTGAAAAATGTAAAAATTCACTAGTTATTCACCTGAACTCACCTCAAAACTTTAAATTATTACAAACTAGCTGACCCGTGCTCGCCATGCTTCGCCCCCTGTCAGTTTTAAGACAGAAACGTATTCAGCTTTTGAATTCCCCATGAAATAGATTTGTAGGAAATTGGGATTAGCGTTACTGTCAGGCATTAAAGTTCCGATAAGGTGGTAAACTTGACCCTAAATCTTAAAAATGGGAATAAAGTTGCCTTCTGTTATGCGTTTATCACCAAATGAGGTCATTTGAAAGGCCGAGTTAAACTTTCTGGGACTCTCTAAAAAAAGTTTTTGACTAAAGATGATCATCCAGTAGAATGCTCTTTGGTGGTTCCCGCGGTGGACCTACGGATTTTTCTGAACATGTACTTTTCCGCTTGAACAACACAATCCAGCAGATTCTTTTGCCCACTTTTGTGCACCACAAAAGCTACAATCCTCAGACATTGTACCTACATGCGACTCCTTTTGGTATGAAATGAAACGTTCATATTGAAAATATGAATTTTTCTTTAGGCTCCACGGTCGGACAACATTTTCACCGATAACAATAAACCGTTCCCTAACAGAACCAAGTCTAATAACAGTGGAACTTTGCACATTTCTCAGCCGAGACATTCGCCAAGTTTTTGTTTCTTTATCCCTGAGCCCAATATCAGGCTTAGAATATTTCTTACTAATTCTAGTTGACGCATTTGTAGAAATACATACCAACTGATTTGGTTAAACTGAATACAATACTGAAAATGTGCAAACTCAATTATAACATCCCCAGTGGGAATTGCTACCACAGCGCACACAGACACAATCCTACAATCCTATACAATCCTATCGAGTATGCATGTATAACAGAAAAATAAGGATAAGGAAACACACATCCTTCTATCGGCAGCCACTCGCCTCTGCTCATAAATTTAGCGAAAGGAGAATAAAGAACAAAAAAATTATTATCACCACTGAGACATGGTTGGGAGACATGATCAACGAAAAATTAATCAAATTCTGCATTTTACAAACGATATTTTTGATATTGCTCAGCTTCTAGATGATGTAGAATCATGATTTTGGACTTGAAATTTGCGTCTTTACAAACTCTACGACATAACTAATTTGATTAAAATCGACAAAGGCAAAGTTGATGTTATTTGTGTTTCTAAGTTATTTTGACTCTTTTTGTGGCCTCCCGAGCACAAAACTGTAGCTTTATCTAAACCTAGTCCATTCCATTTCGTAATCAATAAAAAAAAAATCACTAAAATCGGTTCAGCCGTTTTCTTACAAATACCGGACAAAGAAATATCAACTTCATTTTATAATATGTAGTAGTTGATACAAATGTATGTAACTACAGAATGAACACGCATAAACACGAACGCCGCTTGGGCACCGATAGTGGCAATGGTCTCCACTGATCGTATTCGCAATACAATGCAAATAATTATGTTTTATGTTATAATAATGTTATAACTTTTCTCTAAGACAACGTACAGAGATAATATATATACCAATGGATTTGTTAATGAAAGTGCTACATAGATATGTAAATTAAATTTAGTTCTGTTTGGTAAGAGTTAAGAAAAATTGAGATAAACCACCAAAAAATTGGAAAAAATTGAATTTAATACTTCTTTTGTTTATTAAAAAGGTTTTTGTTAAAAGAAACTTAATATGTGGTATAGAAGAATTCCGCAGAAGAATTCTGAATCTACAGGAGAAAACTGCATTGAAATCCGTTAGGTAGATTCGGAAATTTCGTGGCAGATACATATATACATCGAATCTGATTTGCCTTTTATAGAAGTAAGTGATAAGTGATGTTGAATTTTTCCCTAATGGCACAAAAAAAATATTTGGCTAAAGTTAAACCGATAAAAAAATATAAAGACAATAAACTCACAATATTATGTCACGCACTGCACCAAAAAGTATTTTTTAACTACTGCGCACGTCTAATTCAACCGTCGACTACAAGGATACCAACAACGAATATGCGCATGAGAAGAAAGTTCTGCAAGAAATTAACAGATTCATACATAACTTAGTTTTCAAAAAACTGCACTATTCCATATTAGGAGCGTATTCCATAATCGGTACACTTCCTCTAAAAGATAAGTTACATATAAAATTATACACAAACTACCGAATTCCCGGATCAGACGAGTTATATTCCACTGCTTTTTCATTTCTTCAGAATATAGCCGTCGTTTTGCATCTTGTTCTTCATTCTCACTTAAATTATGTAGAAATGCAGTACTTGTACTGGGCTGCGATTCTTGGGCCATAGTAGCAAAATTAACAATACTCCACAGTCTGCTATCAGAAAACGAAATGCATGCATTGCAACGGTTGAAAGTATCTTAACCGCCGTTATCTTAGTAGACAATGAAATGCAACTGCGTACAGTGTACTCCGTGTCATTAGGTCACTTTACTTAATTTATTTTAATTTAAAAATGAATTTATGCCAAATTAAATTTCGAAAATTTTTGGTAATTATTTCGAACAGCTAACTGTATAGCCAACAGTGGGTAAGTGGCGCGATTGGGGATTAATTTATTAAACTCCGCTTTCCGGAGTGGTTTTGACGCTCACACGACCTCGTCGCTCCGCTAAGGGAACTAAGGCGCCTGGGGCTAAGTTTATTAGAGAACATTTTTGTGCCAGCCAACAGTGGATGAGGAAGCAAACCTTAAATATACATATTGTTGCGTGGAGCGGCGATGTATCCCTGGAAAAAAAAAAACAAGGGATCAAAATAAATGTAAACAAACAAACTAATACTGGAGTTTGTTCCTCGAAAATATTATTCGGAGGACCCAGGGAACAAACCCCAGTAGTATTGAATTCGACTTACCCAATTGCGCGCCTCGTAAGGATCTAGCAGCAAAAAAGATTATTAGAAACTAAAGATATCGAGAAAATAATTATTTACTTACATGCGGACCTGGCTTGAGGCAATTTGTAATATTCTGTTTTGACATTTCATCTTGTTGTTTTTTTTTTGTGTTCACTCCTCTCTTTGATTCCCAATAAAGAAAAATCGATAAATCGATACCGCCAAAATATGTTGTTCAATTCAAAAAGAAAATAAATAAAAAAGACAGCGATAGGCGAGGATTAGGATTATTGTTATGTTATGTATTTTATTGTTATTTATTATTTATTTTATCGTATTGTTTTATTAGTCTTAAACCACAGAAGAAAATAGTTTTATAGGAAAGATTAGATGACAAAGGGAACTGGAAGGTGGGATATTTTCCTTCTCTCCTTCCAGGTGCCCGAAAAATGCAAAAGAAATAATAGAAAAAAATATAGATAGAGACGAAAACAGGAAGGAGAATTTTAAAGCAAAGAAAAAGAGAGAGACAAAGGGAACATAGGGGTAAAGACAGAACTGACCTACAAAGAGTAGAACAATGCGGTAAGGAGAACCTGGGAGAGCGGTCAACGCACTGTAGACGACAGCGTACGTACCTACATATATGCGCACATAAAATACCGGTGCATACAAAAAAAATTCAAACAAAATAAATAAAAGAAAAAAAAATCATTTTACCACGTACAGTGACGCAAAAAGGCACCGGTAAGTTTGGTATCACATAAAAATCAATTAAGAAAAATAATTATGTATAATATGTATGTAAAATATAGGTAAAACAAAGAGGGTGAGAAGAAGGAGGAGGAGCTCTGTAGGCAGTCAACCAAGGGTGCAGGTATGAAGGCAGGCCAGTAATAGTGTTGGGGCGAACCATATAATAAAATTAAATTGTGTAGCGCAAACTACATTGGGGGACGTGAAAAGCCATCATAAAGCTTAGCTAGCAGACTGCCTCTATAGCGGCCCATGAAAACACCTACCGCACAAACAAGAAAGGAGGTGCTACGCCACCGAAACCGGAAGTGGGCCCACCGAGTTAACCGCTACACCGAAACAACACCATAACAGGGTACAGCACCCTAGCGTCCGGTACCCTGCAACGGAGCTGCTCACCCTAAGGGGTGCACCGAGGGACCCACAGCGACCCGATTTTTTTTAGTGAATAGTTCTTTAGTTTTTTTTAGTTTTTAAATTTAGTGAATTCTTTTTATACAGTATACATATATAGTGAATAGTTTTTTTCAATTTCCTTACTGAGCAATAGTGAGTGTAGCTCACAAAATAATTGTAAGAATCTGCTCTTAGATTTTTTTTGTGTGTTGTTTGGAGGCTCGTTTGGAGCCCAACAAAAAGATAAAGATTTCTCATCAGTGCTGCCGGCAGGACGACGAGGGATCCCAAAACCGTTAGTAATTTTTAAATTTTTTTAGAGGTGTTTTGATCAAACCTAAATAGTTTAAGAGCAGAAGTTAAGTTAGTGTAAGGTTAGGATTTACATAATGTGTAGTTAGTGACCTTTTGTTCGGTGTGTGGAAGGACGGCTGGGCCGTCTCCTGGTACAAAACAGGACCAAACGAACAATGACTTCCTGACCTTATGACCGACTGACGTTCCTTTACGGACGTAGGTTGTGGCTGAAAGGGGGCTACCTTTCGAAAATTCCGGCCAGAAAGGTAGCATTTGGCTTGTGTCGCAAGACATTAAGGTGGGGCTGGCCAACCTCTGCCAATAACATCTGGCATGCCCCGGGTTCCTGACGAACCTATGGAAAGGAGAGACACTGGAAAGGTATCACCGCGATTAGGGCGTAAGTAAGGTTAAGTTTAAGTTGGTTTAGGTTTAGGCTAGGGCTTAGTTTAAGTTTTAGGTTAGAAAGGTATAGTTTAGGCTAGTTAGGTTAGTACCGCGAAGTCCTTCCCGGTCTTTCTCCTGGCCATAGACATAAGCCCTTGGACACTTTCCTTTTCTTCACTCTATCTCCTTTTCTATCTTTTGAAGTCCGTCCGAAGTCAACGTAGAGTAGCTTTCTTCTTTCTTTCTTGATTATTTTGATAAAAGGCACGAGATTTTGTGTGCTGAGCAGCAGGTGGGCCGAGCAACCGCAAGGTTGTCGCCGTCCTTCTCATCTAAACCGAAATTGCCCCCGTGGCCTCATCCTGGCTCACAATTTTGCATTTGCAAGCTTTGGATAGCTGAGCGGAAGATTCGAAGTTCGAATCCAGAAAACACCATAAAGTTTTTTCACGGTCACCTGTCGCATGTCAGACAAATGTCATGTGATGAAAAAGCTTCTCAATTTGCCTTTCGGATATGGCTCTAAATTGTAGGTCCCTTCCATTTGTATGAAAAACATAACATGCACAACACGAATGGTCACGAGAAGCTAGGCCCTGGATCACATACGGTCTGTTGCGCCAAGTATGTGTAAGCTTATGCACATTGTGATTAGGTTTTTAGTTCGCGTGTTTACTCAGAAGGCAATTTTTCGGGGGAAATTGAAAGTTCTTTAAGGAATGACAGACGTCAAATAGATTCAGAATTGTAACCTCTTCGCACCACCTGAAGAATATATCCAATATATAAATGTATTTGACAGATTGATAAAGAACGCAGACGGTCTCGGTGAAACTAGATCTTTGATAATATTGCAAATGTCGGAGCAGTAACATACATGTATGTATGTAAATATATTGCACAGTTTTGTCTAAATATGTTGAATTTCAATGATAATTAGGTTGGATTAGAATTTATTGATTCTGTTTACTTTATACACACTAAATAATGTCGTCTAAACCGCACTTCAAAATCCGTGTGCATTTACTTGAACATTAGATCGTTACGAAAAAACTGAAATAATACATTTAGTGACTAACCATGTGGGTTTCTGGAATGTGATGTTCGTCAAGAAATCCAAACGAAGTCGTTTATGTATATAGAAATGCCTGATTCACACAATAAAGACTGCGTCTAAAACTTAGTTCAAAACCGTGTGCATTTACTTGAACATTAGATCGTTACGAAAAAATTGAAATAATGTAGTGACTAGCATTAAGAAATACAAAATATCAAAATAATCTTGATACATATGTAGGAAGAAACAAAAAAGCAAAAAAAGGAAGGAAATTGTGCTTATGAGATGAGTTTGAATTTGGGGTTCGTCAAGAAACCCAAAGGGTGACAATGGTGTAGTGGTAGCGTCATCGTTCGTCGAGCTGATGGTTCACGGTTCAATCCCTGATGTCAGTAAGCATTATATGATAAGAGGCAGTCCGATCAATTGAGAAAGTTTGTGACAACACTACTGCGAAGGCATAACAATGGCAGTAGGTTTGTCATATGGCTGGAGAAATTGATCGCTCTGTTGATAATTGATATGCTTATGACATCAGGTGGATCGGGAAAAAAATACTGTGAATCAGAAGCGAAGGCAAAAAAATACATGACAGCATCAAATCTCCCCAGTTATTCTGGACACCACCCCTGGAGCTAATGTGAAACCTAACACATCTGAGTTTCAAACCACTGCACCAATCTCTTTCTCTCTCTCTATCTACATTTCCGACGACCGCACCATGTGAATAACATGTAAAAGGGTATTCATAACCCCTTGAGTGCGGGTAAATAATAAAAAAAAAAAAAACGAAGACGTCTATGTAGATGTGCCTGATTCACACAATAAATACCGTCGTCTAAAACTTAGTTCAAAATCCGTGTGCATTTACTTGAACATTAGATCGTTACGAAAAAACTGAAATAATCTAGTGGATAACCTTTTGAAGATCAAAATATTAAAATAATCTTCATACATAGGAAGACACATAAAAGGAAAAAAAGGAAGGAATCTGTGCTTATGAGATGAGTTTGAATGTGGGGTTCGTCAAGAAACCCAAACGAAGACGTCTATGTAGATATGCCTGATTCGCGCTATAAATACCGTCATCTAAAACGTAGTTCAAAATCCGTGTGCATTTGCTTGAACATTAGATCGTTACAAAAAACTGAAATAATCAAGTGGATAACCTTTTGAAGATCAAAATATTAAAATAATCTTCATACATAGGAAGACACATGAAAGGAAAAAAAGGAAGGAAATTGTGCTTAAGAGATGACTTTAAAAGTGGTGTTCGTCAAGAAATCCAAGCGAAGATGGAAGGTGGCCCATAACCATCGGATGTACACTCATACCTCGCCTTGCGCGGTTTCGTTTTCCGCGGTTTCACCTTTGCGCGATTTTTATGTACCTACCCAGATTCGAATTGCGCGACTTCGCTTTGCGTGAAATACCGTTTTTTCTGCAAAGGATCATGGTGCGCCATGGTTTTTCCGTTAAAGATATGCATACATACCCATGTAATTTACTCAGTTCTGTTTTGTGAATTACTGAATCCGGCAATAGTGCAGCGAAAATCGTTTTTTTTTTATAGGAGTTGCACAATTGGAATTATGGTAAAAGATAACAAATTAGTAGTGAATATTCATACATATTTTTAGGAGAAAGCTAAATTTAAACCAAAAAAAATTTTGAGTTTGGCTAAGAAAATAGAGATAATCAGGAAACTGGAAAACGGGGTGAAGCCATCTGCTTAAGGAAAATTATATGGCACAAATGAGTCGAGCATGCTAAGAATAAGTTCAAATAAAGAACGAATGAAACTGTCCGTTACGCAGTCAAATGAGTTGTCGACAAAATCAACATCCAGAGTTCGTTCGGCTTTGGTTGAAAAAGTGGAAAGTATTTTAGCTGCGTGGATACAACGGCAGACATCCAACCGAATGCCTTTCAGCACAGCTGTTATTCGGGAAAAGGCATTGCAATTGCATGAGCACTTAAAAATAGAAGAAGGCTGTTCGTCTACAGAGGAACAGTTTTCGGCAAGTAGAGGCTGGTTTAACAAGTTTAAAAGAAGGCAAAATCTTCACAACCTGAAGCTTAAAGGAGTTTTTTATATTCCCTATTTTCAGGAACGCAACCCCTAATTTTGCATGACGTTCTTACTTCATTTTGCGCGGTTTCGCTTAGCACGAAACTTTTCATTCCCCTAACTCCCGCGCGAGGTATGGGTGTATAAACTTCGATGGCTAAAGTATTTTAGCCCTAGAAATTTCTGTGAGTAGATTTATGACATCTGTCAAAACTGTCAAATCTGTGAAATCGCTGCACGTGTTTTTTTATTGGTGGTGGTTTTTTGTTTTTGATTCCAATTGTTTATTTTAAAAGCGGCAAATAAAACTAAAAAAATATGGAGCAAATACAAAATCAAGTGAGGGTGGAATGTTTTCCCAATACATTTCGAAGATTACAAACTGGTAAGTAATTATTCGAATACATTGAATACCAGATAATAATAAAAAAAAAAAATTTTCGGATGAGAATTTCAGAAATGAAGTAACGAAGCAGGTTCTCGTGTCCGAGGATCCAGATGACTTCGTTCCGAACATATTGGTATCGGAAGTTCCTGGGACCGTCAACACCCCAGAAGAAGAAGCAATAATAAGCAAAGATGTATGGTTGGAGGCACCAACGAAATTGTTGCTATCCCGTATGGAAGAGATGGGTCCTAAAGTCGGGAAGGCTTTTGAGCTGAAAAACCAAACCAAAATGTGGCAGCGGATTCATTCAAAGCTGGCTGAGGAGGGGTATGCCATTACCGTAGCACAGGTACAAGGTAAATCCGCAGCTTAGAAAGGAAATAAAAGGAGACCAAGCTGCACAACTCCAAAACCGGCAGAAATCGGAAAACCTGCCCATACGAATGGTAATGCTTAAAATACATATACAAAATACATACATATATAATCTATCATTTTCTATTCCTAAAGTGAATTGGATGAAATGCTGGGCGAAAAGAGGGGCTTTTACCCGGAGTTCGTCCTGGATAGCGAGTCGGTTGACGGCATAACAAGGGAGCAATTAATGATGAACAATTTAGATGTGAACACACCATCAACTTCAGGTTTCGAATTTATGACGATCATAATTTGCTAATTGCATAATTTTTACATTTCTCTAAAATTTCAGAAGACTCCTATAGCCCTACATTAAAAAGACGGAAGCATTCCGAGTCTGTCCAAGAACGCATGTTAAAAAAAAATTGACTTGATGGAGAAGAATGAAGAAGCGTACCGCTCCAATATTTTAAAGCGCCTCGACCTCAGGGAGGAAATTGACAGAAAGCGCAATGAACTGCTGACAAAGATATTGGAACTAGCCAAATAAAACATAAACATTTTCATATGAAATGCAGAAACAAGAACAATTCGTTAAGAAACTGAAACAAATAAGTCCCTTTATATGATTTATTTTATACAATTATGATCAAATTTTTCATTTCTTGCAAAAGATCATGCTTTCCTCTATGATCTTTTATGTTTAACTTTTTTTTTCTACTGATATTTAATTAAATAAATGGGGTGTCAACTATTGGATTAGTATTTGCTCAATTCCTTTTATTGACATCATGGTGTCAATAATTGCCTTCTATGGGAATACAAAAGTTGACACCGTGTCTATAATTATGCTGTTAGAGGGTGTCAATTATAGTTGTTTTCTCTAAAGAAATATTTAGCTGAAAAAATGCCTAAATGCAGCCACAAATACCGTGAAAATGACCTCCAAAAAGCTCTTGAAAGTGTCAGGACGCAAGCTATGTCTAAAAAGGCAGCGGCCAAATTTTATGGTGTCCCTCGAACAACGCTTATATTTCGATTAAGTGAAAAATTTGTTAAAACATGACCAGGTAATAGGACAGTTTTAACTGCCATCGAAGAAGAAGCCTTGGAAGAATGGGTAACCACATCCCAGCGAAAAGGTTTTCCTAAAAGAAAAGAGGATGGGCTCCATGCCGTTAAAGAGTTTCTCGATGGAGACGGGACCATCCATTTGGGCCAGAAACATGCCGGGGAATGGTTGGTTTAAGGCGTTTTCAAGTCGACGACCTTCCATTTCACTAAGAACACCAGACCCGGTTACATCCGCAAGTGCAACAGTGGGATCTTCGGACATAAGATCGTGGTTTGTTAAGATTGAAGATTTCCTGAAGGAGATTGGCGGGACATTCTAGAAGACGGTAGCAGGATTTTTAACGGTGATGAAACCAACTTCTTACTGTGTCCTAAGACCAAAAACGTGTTGGCAGCAAAAGATGCTCTTAATATATACGAGATTGATAGAGGACTGAAAAATCTAACCTAACTATGTTCTCATTCTCAGCCCTGGGTAGTTTGGTTCCACCCATGGTTATATATCCATACAAGAGAATACCAGAGGATATTCGAAAATCATTACCTAATGTGGGGCTTAGGACAATGGTTGGATGACCAAAGAAGTATTCTATGAATATATCTCCAAAGTCCTTCATCCACATCTGGTCAGTATTGGAACTAAATTCCCAGTCATATTTTTTGTTGATGGTCATAGCACACATCAAACCTTACCTGTCAGCAAACTATTGTGTTTAGCTAGGAATCATATTATGTAATTGGATTAAACACTTTAATAAACTTGAAATATAACAGCTACGCTTTTTAATTTTAAATCGCTGCATTCAAAATGTATATTTTCTCTTAGATAACCGAATCAAGGTAATTAATTTTTTTTCTTTTTTCCTGCCGTGTAAAACTTTTAAAGATACATATGTCAATAACTATATCATTACATTGTGTCAATAGCTGTGTATAAATGTCAACCATTGTACTTTTACGTGGTGTCAGCAATTGTACATGGGTGTCAATTAATGTACAATTTTATAAGCCCTTTGAAATATTGTGATTAAACTTTATTTAGTCGATTTTCCTTAATTTATATAAAAACTAAATGAATTCTAATAATATAACATATTTCGAAATCCTAAGAGTTTTCAAAGTACTCCAGTCAATAATTTTTTACGGCGATTTAAAGAAAAAAAATTCTTATGGGTGTCAATAACTGTATCGGTTACGCTATGTTACAGGACATTCTCAAACTTCCAATGGAATTTGAAAGAAGTGGTGGGTAATCCTACGGAGACGAGTGCTTGCAGATTTCCTGAGGAAGATGACATTGATGACCGCCTGGCGGTCTTGTTGAAACTTGATTATTTACAAAAAATGGTCGGCCGTTATGCTTGATTGAAGATCGAGCATTTAACATCCTTGTGCAACCAGTCTTTGATGCATTGAATATATGTACGAGTAAATTCGCACAGTATTAATGACCGGATTATTGCTTTTTCCCAACAACTTAAAACCGAAATCAAAGAAGATCTTAAGGGAAAACCCTTGCCTCTAAAAATTGTGACAAGACAAGATTTAAGTGTTCTAGGAATAAATGTGCAGTATAACAAATAGCATTACGAACATACGATGTGGTGCACATATGTACATATGTGCGTTGCAGCTTTCTGTGCAGGACGTTTTGAAAAATCCATAAGTAAAGGAAAAAATCGAAACTCAAAACACAAACATATCTTAATATTTAAAAAAATGGCCTTTATTGGACTGTGTGACGAGATGGAATTCTACATATAATATGCTTGAAAGATTATTAGAATTACAAGAAATAATTAATTCATTACGCTCAGACAATACATTTCTTTCGATTGGTGCAGACATGTATAGTTTTATAAAAGAATTCATTAATGTATTTCGACCTATTTATACATCAACAATTAAACTCCAAACTGAGCAGTTATGCTTCAGCGAGTTGTATGTAGTTACTATGGTAACACATCCATCCAAATAGAAAGTATGCCTTCTACTGAAATGACAGTCTTGTTGATAGATTCATTAAATAGTAGAAAAATAAAATTATTCGGCATTGAACTATTTAATGCGGCGATATTTTTTGACCCAAGAATAAAAATATGTTTAAACTCAGATAAAAAAAAAAGACCAAGGAAATATACAAGCGAATTATTTCTCTAAAAGGTAAATAATATGCTTATGTACATAGATTTGTTGTCAAAGCCGAAGTGCTGAATTTGAAATTAAATATTTTTAATTTTTTTCACAGAAACAAATTCAACTTTTATCGAAAACACTACTCAGACAGTATGAAGTATGGATGAACCATCAACAAACAGTAATCGAGAGCCTGCGAAGGCGTTTTAAGAGTTCTTGCAAAATTTGGACCCTGTTGCTACCAATAACGAGCCCAATTCACTCTTGTCAAATTTAGAAACAGATTTTCTAATATATGATCATCAGCAAAGAATACCTTTGAATTCCATTATATTAGAGTTTTGGAGCAATCAAAAGAATACTCTAACCATGTGGCTGAAGTAGTGTTAGCAATACCATCAACTCAAGTTAGTGTGGAGCGATTATTTTCAGCTATAAGATACACAAGATGGGGCAAAATTAATCATGCTATCGGAAAATGTTATAATTTTTGCAAATGGCGTCGTACGTCAATCATATTTGAAATTTGTGAACTAGACAGCTTCAGTATACAAACAGACAAGCAATGGAGCGCTATACTCCCCAAGAGCGTGGAATAATTGTGTCTATTTTTTGGACCAATAATCGGTCGGTGGTGTTAGCGCAGCGTGAATTTTGACGTCGATTTCCTAATCGTGTCGCGCCAACTGCAAAACAACATCAACCAGACGACGAGCCACGTAATTGGGCACCACCAGACGGACCCAACAGCGAATTTTAGTGAAAGACTTACAAAGTGCAAACAGTTCATCAGTAAATACCTCCTGACCGTCAGTCGCGTGTGAATTACTTCTTACTGCCGGAATTGGATGAGCGGGGCTTGGTGAACATGTGGTTTCAAGATGGTGCAACCGCACACACAGCACGAGCCAGAATGGATATTGTGAAGGAAACGTTTCCTGGTCGCGTAATCTCCCGTTTTGGCATGGCCAGCAAGATCGCCCGATTTAACCAACCCAGGCTTCTTTCTTTGGGGCTACTTGAAGTCGCGGGTTTATGCCAACAAGCCTCAGACAATCGCAGCCCTTATGGAGAATATTCGACAGGAATGCGAACAGTTATCACCGGAAACCTTGCGCAAAGTAATGGAAAGTGCGATAAAACGGGCACAAATGTGTACCAACAATGGCGGCAGCCACTTAGCGGATATCATCTTTTCCACTTAACAGAAAAAATTTTAAAGGTCCAAATAAAGATTCCCATCACTCAAAATCATTTGGTTTTATTTAGTAAAAAAATAATTCAAAAACAAAATTGGATGATTAATTTTGCGCCACCTTGTATACATATATAAACGATTTATATTAGAATCTTACCATATTTATTTACTAAATGAAAAATTCAAAGCCTTAGTCCACTGCAGCTAGAAGGACTGTTGAATTCCATTCTTTATAATTGTAGTAATCTGTGGCATCTTCGGTAGACGGCTTAACCTCACAACCATTTAAAGAATGAAAGGTTTCATTTTTATTATTATTTTGTTCTTATGTTATTCTGTTTACCAACAGCAGCAAAGCACTTCGGAAATCCTAGTTTAGCAAGCTCAATTCTAGTTTTTCGCAGTCACGGAGATTTTCGTCTATTAATTGCCTAGTAAATGGATACAAATTTAATTCTGCAGGACATTCCACATATCTTCAAAAACGATTTTACAATTTTGAAAACTAAAGTTTTTCCAACACCAAACAGATTTGCGATACTTCGGTATTTCACTGATGATCCTAGAGTGTACAAGTCGATAGACACTATTTTTTGCAATGGAATACATTTTCTGTAATTTGTACATATCTCGCTTGCCGATATTTTGGAGCCCGTTGCATAGCAAGTTCAATACTTCTGCCGACAACCGAACATTTTCTTTAACGAAATTGTTGTCATTTTCACCAACATCCTACCCGACTGGAAATGAAATTATTTCAAGAAAGTGTTGAAAATCATAATTAGAAACGTAACTTACTTTTGTCTAGACTTTTCTATATTTCTTGCGAGCTTTTTTCCGTTGTTTTTAATAACTGTAATAGTCTAAGAATTTATACGTTTTGAGTTTCAATACATTTTTTTCTTGTTACTCTTGTCATCTACATATGTACATATGTATACACGCGCAATAACTTTTAATTTCTAGGAAAGGAAAATAAGTTCTTTCCTTAATTATTTTGAATTAACAAAAAAATTATTTTGCCAGCGACTTCAAAATTGACAGCTAATGACATTTGAAATTATTTAACTTGGCGTGAACTGACGTTTCGGTAAAAGTTCATCGAGACCTTACGATTTCGTTTCGTTGGACCATGGTATAAGACACAAGACCTGCAGCCATGTCTTCACTAAATTCATGTAACTTTAGCAACTTTTCCTCTGTATAAATTGAATCATCATGAGATTTTTCGGCTTCAATTCGACGATATAAAATGTATGCATTCGTAGCAGCCATGTCAACCAAATGTCTTGTCGTTGGGTTTCTAGTCTTGAGTCGAATATGTTATAGACCCATAATACCATCCATTACCGAATCCAACAATGTGGCTATTATATTTACTTTTGATTTGTGGCCAGTCAACTTCAACGTACTTCTATTTCTTTCCATCGTACGGTGATATGTTGGATGGGTCAACTCTTAAAAATGGCTCGATTCCAACATATGTATGTTGATGCTCATCTGACATTGCAGAGTTGTAAAAGAATGCAATCATTTTGGACTGCATTCACTGAAGTCACAAGAAAAACTTTTTCGTATTGACTTCAATCATATGAATTCACTTAGAGACTTCAACTTCAAAATATGAAATCACCATTCATTTTGAAGTCAGTGATTGGGAATTCATTTTTGTGAATTCAAAGACTGCATTCAAATCAATGATGCAGTTTGCTGTCACTGAATGATTGATTAAGCGCTGAGACCCACCTAGGCTTAACGGATGGACAAAGAACAGATGCGACAATTGCGTCATTGACTTCTCTTGTCAAATTAAAGTGCTGTGGGAACCGTTTCACAAGAGATTCCTCTAACATAGCAACAATTTGCAAGGGGAAAGCTTTTAAAGGACTATGTAACATCTATACTTCGTCCTAATCGTTGCTAAGGTGGAGAGAAGACGCCCATATATCATTCCTCTCTCGCTGTGACAATTTGTTCGGGAGTCTTTGGCCTATTTATCTTGCCCCATAGATGTAAACATTTTTGCATTATCTTTTTACAAATTAATTGAAATTTCCAAAAGTCTAAGAGCATTAAACAAAAAAAAAAAAAAACTTGCTTGTTAATGTTTGTTCAGACTTGGATTAATTTGCTGCAGTATTCGGTTGAAATCCGTTGATGCCAACAAATTAAGTGTGTGCGTTGCACATTTTATATGCTTCGGCAAAGAATTTAATCAAAGCGTTCATTATTGAACTCAATCTCATCGATCTCATCGCTTTCGGCATTCCCAAATGCCTGTCTTCAATGAATGTCTTCAATATTCCCACATACATATGATTCATTGATACCAAATTCTCTAAATGCCTTTACAAAATTGGAGCCATAATCGGTCACAGTTGCTACGACATTGTTACAATTTAATTCGAATTTGGCATGAATCTTTAAGATAAAATCACTAACACGATCATTTGCACGTGATTCTGGAAAACGTCTGCATGCCAAAACAATTGAATTCCTTCCGAACGATTTATCCAGCCAATCACAAGTGTATCCAAAAAAAAGTCGGCAGTAGTACAAAAGCAATTATGTTTCTCAGATGTTCGGTCATTGTTAGAAACTTATCATCTAATACTTTCATAGCTGTTGGTCTGCTGATGACTTGCAGTGTAGGATTCGCAAAGCGTATAAGATTGGTAGCATATTATTCGTAATGAGTCGTATGGTTAACTCTTGAAATTTTTCTTGTTTTGATTTGGTTGGCCGTTGCTTTGCAGACTTCATTAACTCGAATTTTTTAAAGTCTGGAGGATGTTTTATTCTTAAATGTCGAATGAAGTTAGATGTCACTTGCATTGAGATTTGTAATTTTGACGGGCAAAAACAACACTGAACAAAGATTCCACTCCTTTTTCGATGAAAATCAATACTATTTAGCAAATGAAAACGAGGAATTTTAATTTTGCAATGACGTTTTTAAGTACAGTTTTTTGCAAAGTTTTTATCTTTCAGACATTTATCATTTAAACCATCTACGCGTTTTCATACATCCCGGACTTAATCAAGTGAAACCATACACCTACATACATACATATGTATATCTCAGGATTTTTTATAATTTTGAAATTATTATGCAAAAGTTGAAAAAATTGCCTGTCTGTGTACGATATTTACATATATCTAAGTCTGTATGATCTGCTGGTTGGGGTATGGGTATGAGTGTTCGATCAAATGTTCGATTGAGCAACGAAGTTTCCCGTTCGGCTACTGTGACGAGGTGATTAAGGTGCCTTTTCTTAATGTTAACCAAAAGCTTACTGCCAAGAGTACCATTGAGCCACGGCGCCCAGGACTAAAACGAAAATTTCACTTTGGCCTCTAGACATCACCCCATAGCAGACCCCAGATATAAAGTTTAATCAAATATCACCAATTACTTAGGCTGTAGTCTCGGTGATAAACAGACAGACAGAATTTACACATTTTTCTATTAGTAATGGTAATGTCAGAATTCGTCAAAATCTTGAGATCGAAAATGTTCACAAAAACCCGATATGCCCATATAGTGTAATAAATTCAATTGGGAGTACACCAAAAATTTATAAATAAGATTAAATTATTAAAACTCACCTGTTTAATGATTCTGAAAAATTTCCCCGAGAAGTATTATGTTTTCGGTATAAATAAGTTCCGTAGACTGCCCTGGTCCGAGTCCACACCTACATCAGGGAAGAACGATGATATAGAAACTCTACTTTGGCGTTTTATTGCCATTCCAATATCAGTATCATCTAAAGATCTCTTTCCAATTGAAAAATTAGGAGAGTACGTTGGATCAACATCCAGGTCGTCAGAAGAAAAATCACCACTCGTATTCATAATTTACTACTTTACAACAATTTGAAACTTCTTCTCACTCAAGAGCCAGACTACTAAGGGTTTAGTTTTCATTCACTTTGCCTAATCGACAATTATTGTACACAAGATCTCTGAAAACAGTTACATGGTGACTAAATTTTGCAAAAAAATGCACAGCAGTTATTGTAAAAGTCTGTCTCTTAACTTACGCGTAAACAATGATTGCGGGTCTGTTAAATCTCATTAATAAACTTGATAACATAAAAAAGATTAGCGAAAAATCCTTCCCGGAGTTGATTTACAATTTATACCAATTAATTGCTTTGCAATTAGAAACTTGTGACCGTTTAACATCAAAATGCGAACGAATTGTCCTTATATTTCAAGACTATAAAGATGATTACGATACTGACAGTAAATATGACGTAATGAGTGTGCGACAGTACTCGTAAGTTACATAGCTGACATCCGTTCAAATTCATGTACTGGCACTATCATTTTGGGACACCACAATAAGAGACTTAAATAAAAAATAAAAAAATGAAAATAATTGGATAGAAGATAATTTTGATAAATATGTAAGTATGAGTTCAATGAAAACCTAAAACGATTGCATTTTTATTTTCATTTATATTTACTAATGTCATATTGCTTGTACTGGAAATTTTTGAGATGGCTCTATCATTTTGGGACGCACCTTACACACATAAGTATGTACATATGTACATACATAGGTAGTTGCATTTTGTTGACCGCGAAGTGAAAATGTTTGACGAAATAAGTATGAAATGTGTTCTGTATTCAAGTGACAGTCCGAAAGAATGTGGAAAAATTATTTTGTTTAATAATAAAACATTGGAGAAAATGCACTTAAGTTTTAAGAACTCGGAAAATTCGAACTTTAAATTCTTGGGCATAGTGCTTCCAATGTAGATTAATACTGTGAGTGCTTACCATAGCTAGTCCTATCAGATCCTTACTGCTATTTCGGAAAAGTTTATAGCATCTTCAAAGGAAACAAATGAATGAAAGTTATACATATTTAATCTTGTAATACTCAATATTATTTCATAAGCTATCATTATTCGTATTTGCCCATACATATGTAGTGTCTGAAATCAGCAATAATGCAATATCCAGTGAAAATATTGCAACTGAAAATGCTCTAAGCACATCTAGTACAATATCGGTGGACTCGAACACAGAATATGTTTTTTTGTAATTGTATTACCAAATATTACAGCAGAAGTAAAGAAAAGATTATACATACGTGGCCGAAAATCCACTTTGGAACACATTGTGTGCAAAGCTATACTACTACTTTCTGCTGTCCGCACTTTTGTGGAAGAACATATTTTGAATTTTAAAAAAATTGTAGGTACAATTCATTTGATGATATTGCCACTTTGTACCAAAAAAATTATGTGCAAAGTTAGTTTGAGAAGGAAGCTGCTAACCATATACTCCATGGGAAGAAATCTCATTAAAAAAATGCAATAAATTGGTTATGTTGGATGCAAATATGTATGAACGACTGTCAAGAAATGTTGCTAAACGATACTGTTTTGTATTATAGCGAATAAAAATTATATTTTTCTAAAGCACAAGTTGCAGCGGAAAGAGGCGACGACGACGATAAGAAAAATTGGTTTTAACCACGTTATAATATAATGTGTTTATTTTAGAGATAATACAACCTGATTGTATGATGGTCAGCAGCGAAAGAGACCGAACCACATATGCTTACTACAAAAGAAGTGTAAAGTGAACTGTATAACAGAATGATAGATTACAGATTACTCGTATGTATGTATGTATAAAAAATTGAGAACATTATGCAGAAATTTAAACAAAAGAGAAGAACAGCTTACAATGCAAAAATAGGGTAATATGTTGATGTTTGGTCGAGTGGTGCGCAGATTACGGAACAGATACATTAACATTTATTAATTTTAAATCCACGTTGAGATACTACTTTATGACTTTTGCTTCTTATGTGGTGTTCCCGGAGCTTCTTTTCCAAAATGTCCCAAAGATGCTCGATCTGGGGATTGTGGTGGATGCGGTAAAACAGATCTTACATTGTACAGCAACCATTCCTTCACTAGCATGGAGGAATGTATTGTATCGTTGTCCTGAACCAATAGAAGATCGTCCTTTAAACAAATTTTAGTTGCACTAGCCTTCAAGTTTTCTGTAAGAATCTGTAGGTACTTGTGTTTGTCCATTGTGGTTTCAACAAATTCCCCACCCCATTCGCTCCCATGGCTTCTCAGACCATAATATTGCAACAACCGTGTTTCACAGTAGCTCTTAAATTCCTCGTTTCCAAAGCTGTATTAGCTTTGCGCCACAAGACCATCAGATCCAAAGACGTTAAATTTACTTTCATCTACAAATATTACGTTCCTCCAAAGGTCATCTAATTTCGTCACGTATTCATTTGCGTACGCCAAACGCCGAGCTACATTAACCTTGGAAATATATGGCTTTTTTCTTGCCACGCGTCCTGGTATTCTTTGCTATGCAGGAAATTCCGTATGGTCTGCGCGGTTACTGTTACTCATTCATATTTATTAAGCTCTGCAGCTATTTTTGGAGCACTGGATTTGGGGTCGTTTTTTATGACTCGCTCAATTTTTCGTTCTAAATAATTGTTTAAAACTTTATTACGACCTCTTCCTGGGCGATATCGAAGCTCTTATTTTTTTCAAAATTTTTTATAACACTTTTCACTGTTGGACGTGGTCTATTCACGATCCTTGATATTTCCATATAAATTTTGCTCTGATCTTTAAGCCTTACAATCATTTTTTTTATGTAGACTGGAACTTGCGATGCAGACATTTTAACAAAAACTTTGTAAAATCAAGGAATACTGAGCTCTTTGCACATCAAACGACTGCTGCAGATTTCACTGAAATCTGTTAAAATCCTGGTCTTGACAATGCACAAGAAAATAGTACTAATCAGAATTAATAGCAAAACGGCAAAAAAGTACATATAAGCACTTTGTTACAAACTATAAAACATTAAAAATACTTCCAATTTTAACTGCTGTATGTGCAACTTTTTGATTTAGTGTAGTTCTTCATAATACTGCAAAGGACTAAAAGCAATTAAATGACTACGCATAATTAATAATTATGTTTTCTGAAAAACTACGATTTACGCTAGTATCCGGACAGTAAAAATTAGTTTCCGAATACTTTTGTTTTAGTATCCGGACAGAGAACCTTTTGTGAAAATGAAATTCTTTTTTGTTCTGAAAATTCGACTTGAGGGAGTCGACTGTATTTCGTATTTCAATGATTTCAAAATGATGATTTCAATTTGAAATGAAACCATCTAGTGCAGGTATCGTATCCAATGCTTTTTAACTAGTCGTCTTCAATATCACTTTGGAGTTCGTCATGACATTCTTGGCAATGTTCCTTCTTTTTAATATCGATATCCTTTCCTGTTTCCTTTTTTGAATTGCGTCAATTTTATTTTGTTTTTCCTTCTCTTTGTTGGCGTAAATTGCTTGCCAAGCTTAAGATGAAATCGCGCTTGGGGATCTGCCCTCACCCCCCTCTTTTATTCTGTGTTTACCGCCAAAGAGTCTAATTTTGGGTAAAACAAAAGTGATGATAAAATTGAGCTTGAGGGCGAAGAAAAGTATGGGGGTGTACAAATATGAGTGAGACTGACTGTACGCTGCTCTCATGTGGAGATCCATTTTCTTGAGATAGTGCCGCTATTGGAGATGAACGTGATCCAGTATCGTTATCTGGAGCTGAATTTTGAGCTTCGTCTGAGATTGTCCGAGGAATCATTCTAATTGTAGATTCATTGTTTTCGTCATTGGTGGCAGAGACTTCTTCAATTTCTTTTTGTAATGATCCATCACTATTCAACATGTTAACGCCTACACTTAAATCACGTAAGCCTACTTGGTTTATCATATCTAATGTTGCGTGTATTGTTTATCGTTCGGGATGCCTCAATTTGAATGACACGATCTCAGGATCAACTCCAACATTTCTTAGCTGCTCTGAATGACTATTAGGTTAGGTTAGGTTAGGTTGGCTTGGCTGTCTGCACGGGAGTGCAGACACACTTAGACCAATAAAGGTCCTTTGTGATACCATGGATCAAAACCAATTCGCTACTCATGGACTAACAGAACCAACCGGAGCTTTTGATAAAGCGATAGATGCGCATGACGCCTAAGGACGCTATGTCACCAAGGACTTCAAGGAAGGGGGACCCTAAAAAGAGCATTCTTTTATGCGACAGAGCTGGGCAGTTACATAGGAGGTGAGGGATACTTTCCTCCTCCTCCTCGTCTCTACAGCTTCTGCAGAAGTCATTTGAAAAGAGGCCAAGTCTTTTGGCATGTTGGCCTATAAGACAGTGTCCAGTGAGAACACCAACAACGCAGCTGATTTGTGATCGCTTTAGTTTGACCAACTCAGTACTACGATTTTGATCCAGCCTGGGCCAGATCTGTCTCGAGATGAGACACGTTGACACGTTTTCCCATCTTAGGTTGGTCTTGCTAATAGCATTCAGCTTTAGTAGATGCTTACATGTAGCTAGGGGCATACCCAGGGACTGCCTATCAGACAGAATTCTAAGAGTAGTGCCTTGTCTGGCAAGTTCGTCTGCCCTGCAGTTTCCTGGAATGTCTCTATGGCCTGGCACCCAGCATAGGTGAATGTTGAACTGCTCTGTCATCTCCATGAGAGATAAACGGCAGTTGAGAGCGGCCTTTGAGGTAAACGAGCACGATTCCAGAGACTTGATTGCCGCTTGGCTGTCAGTGAAAATGGTAATATCTCTGACAGATAGTACATTACACTTCAGCCAGGACAGGGCTTCCTTAATTGCCATGATTTCCGCCTGAAAAACGCTACAATGATCAGGGAGGCGGAACGATAACTCTAGGTTGAGCTTCTCGGAGAAAACACCACATCCCACCCCGAATTCGGTCTTAGAACCGTCTGTGAAAAAGTATACCGAGTTACCATCGATAGGAGGAGAATTGTCCCATACATCCCGTTCAGGGATGCTCGTACGGAAGTCACGGTCGAAGCACATTTTCGGCGGAGTGTAGTCTGTATTTTCGTGCTTGAAGTTAAGGAGATCCAGGATCGAGGAGTGGCCAGCGTGGTAGCTGGACCACTGAGAGGAGGCTTTCAGACGGATGGCCGTACAGGCAGCGATCTGTTTACTGAAAATATCAAGGGGCAGCAAGTTGAACATAATATCCAGTGCCGCTGAAGGAGTAGTCCTCAGTGCACCACTGATGCACATGCATGCAGATCTTTGCACCTTAGCTATTTGATTGAGGTGGCTAAGGTGCAAAGATCTGAATGACTATTACATCCGCAGCAATTTTAAATCTTTCCTCTCCCATGAGCTGATCCGGGTGGTTCCTTGAGTAATTATCAACTTTTCAGCAGTATTCTTGACGCATTTTGAAAAATCAATAGCTGTTGGATTAAGTGGATATAACTCACATTTGCGGAAACCGTTTTGTATAGTGGTTACCATATCTTTATTTGATATTATTCCTTCATTAAAAAGAGGACAGAAATTTAGAGCTTTTCCTAGATTTTTCGATTGCCATTCGCGCACAGTCTGCTCACAATCGGATTTGAGTGGCTTAAATACACTAACGTCCGCTGGCTGCATGATATGGGTAGTGTTTGGTGGTAATGCGTATAAAATTTTTTTTTGTTCGCTACAAAGCTGGCTGAGCTCTAAGGTTAGATGTGATTTGTGCCCATCCACAAACAAAGTAACGGGCCGTTCCACTTTATCTGCCAAAAAGCGTTGATGTACACCGTTAGCGACGTACTCTTAAAACGTTTCGCTCCGCATCCATCCGCTTTCGCTTTTTCCTAGGAACCAGGATTTCGGCATACTCTCCACAATATCTTTCGGCGGACGTAGGTATGGAAAAACCACCATTGGGTCAAACAGTTTACCATCTGCTGAAAAAACAATCAGAACCGTCAGCGTTTGTTTTTTATTTCCAGTACAGATTTGGTAAATGTTTTTGTATCCTTTGGGGACTATGACTTTACCAGTTTTCGGGCAAAGACAAAAGCTGCTTTCGTCGCGATTCAAAATTCTTGACGGGTCATCCATAATGTGCTCCATGCTAATACTTTTCAAATAATCTTTAAGCTCACTGAACCATTTCAATATGGCTTCCTGGGTGGTTACTGCTCTGCCTTTGCTAATATTTGGCAAGGGTGTAGTGCTAGCGTCATCGTTTGATCGAGCTGATGGTTCACAGTTCAATCCCTGATGTCAGCAAGCATTATATGATAAGAGGCAGTCCGATCAATTGCGAAAGCTTATGACAACACTATCGCGAAGGCATAACACTGGCAGTAAGTTTGTCATATGGCTGGAGAAATTGATCGCTCTGATGATTAATATGCTCATGACATCCGGTGGACCGGGAAAAAGATGCTGTGAATCAGAAGCGAAGGCAAAACAAATAAATGACAACAAAGAATCTCCCCAGTTATCTGGACACCACCCCTGGAGCTAATGTGTGAAACCTAATACACCTGAGTTTTAAACCATTACATTAATCTCTTTCTCTCTCTCTCTATCTTCCTTTCAACGCCCGCACTGTGTATAAACATTAAAAAGGTATTCATAACCCCTTGAGGGCGGGTAAATTATTAAAAAAAAATATATTTTCAGTTTCTCTTGCTAGTGACGGTTTTCTTCTCAAACATGATCGCATCCACGTTTTCCCCGGTCGATCATTCTTAAACGGTGTTTTCCCCTTCGAATCTTTTATGATCTTCTGTACCGTATTCAAAAGATCGTCCGTTTTTAATGAAAATCCACACTAGCATAAGTCGGCACACCATTGAGCAATCTGTTCTTCCTCATTAGCGGTTAAATAAAGGCCTCGACCTTTTTTAGTTGTTTTCTCACCAATTAGTCGTTTGCCTTTCAAACGATCATGCAAAGTTGATTTACACAAACCATATTTATCAGCTGCTTTCCTTACGCTTAATTTGTTTGTCCTTATTTCCTCTAAAGCCTCCGCTAAATTATCTGCGTCCATTCTTTAAAAAAATATTTATGATATACATAAAACCTTATTCAATACACTACATATTTACTATAATTACATACAAAATAGCGTTTAAAGGATACTGAACCTTGTTTTTCATTACCCGGACAGACGGTTTCTCATTCAGTAAACCCTGTCCGGATACTGAAAATCTGAGAGAATAATACAATTCTTTTTCCTCAAATCGTTTTAAATATATGCACTTATCATGAAGGGGTGTTAAAATAAGAATTTCACATTTCTCTTACATTTTTAGTAGCCGGACACTGTGTTCCTCGGAAACAGAAACAAGTAGATGCCCAAAATGGCGCACTCGCGAGACAGGGCTGCAAAATGCGAAAAACTTGCAGGAAGACTACGAACGAAAGCACATATAAACAAAAGCGACGGATGTTGACAACCGAAAAACAGGAAATAAATTGTGACGCATGGCAGTCAGCGGGATGCGTTCAGCGGTGGAAGCAATCCTAGGGAGCGATGACATTCTAGGAAAAGTGAAATAAATCTTCAGGAATAAGGGAATAAACTAAATCGTGTGTGAAAAGGCGACGGGAGGTTGGAAAACGCTGCCGCAGTGCGAAACTTCATGTTCTCATGAACAAATGACCCCTCATTTTTTGGGGAAAAGTGCTGAAGTTACTCACAGGAGCGTGGGACGGACAGGTAAATTGGAAAATCCGATTCAAGATATACAAGATGGTAGGAAAAGATGAAAAAGTTTGGAAGGTAAATGGAAAAAGTTTCAAGGCGGAAGCGGGATTGATAGGGTACCTGACGGATATTGAGATGGTGCAAAATAAAGGTGGACGTCCAAAACTGTAAGAAAAAACCAGCGTTATCAGGAGAAAACGTAAAGGCTAGGCTAAAGTGGCTAAGGTGGTATGTCGGTCCATTAGTCAAAATAGATGGTATTATGAAGGAAGAAAACTATTTATATATTCTGCAGACTAATCTGCCCTATTTCGTCGAAGACTGTGCTGATCCAACCGACTGAGAGGCTGAGAGTACAGTCTGAATGGTCTACAATTCCTAAAGAAATCATTCAAAAGTTAGTAGAGTAAAAACGAGTAAAATGTGTAATAAAAAATAAAGGCTTATCGACGAAATATTAAAACCATTATAACTTTTTTTTTTTAAGCGTGCAAAAGTGGATACATGGAGGTCTGAATGAACATTTATAACTTAACTTAAATTTATTTGCTTTCTTGAAAAAATTTTGCCAGGGAAGAGCTTAAAATAATTCTAAGATAGCACTCCTATTATTTTGAACACAACTGTACATGCATAAGCAGTATCTCATAAACTTAGTTTTTATTAAGAACATCATTCCAAATTTTGATATTACCTGCCTCCGAACTCGAATGTTGTATCTATTTTTTATACATACATATGTATGTATATCCACTCGTGTGCATATTATACTCGTAAATATGTAGCACATAGTTTTTACCTACCTCGATACATCCCGTAAAACCTGGAAAGTTGCTACAAAGCTTTCTCATCTTAGCACAGATCTGTTCCTTTGTTATCCTTCAACAGCTTGCTAACATTCGACTGTGGCCATTCTTGTACAATTTTTGGCATTTTAGACTTTTACAGCTTTAGAAAGTTTTATAAAGCTTTCTTCTTATAAAACTATATTCAAATTAAAACCGGCCATTTTCCCAAAGCTGAAAGTTGATTTTTGAAACTTGAATTACCTTACTACCCACAGTGGCGAAGTAAAATGAGAAAGTTTAGAAAACCACAAAGTAAGATAATGGGTGGTGTGAATAAAAATTGAGTGTGAGTGTTCCCTCAGCATTTTCGAGGAAACACTCCATTCCATAGCTGTCAACGCAATTTCGCTTTTTTGCAGCAAGCAAGGATAAAATTGTAAAATTTTTATGAAATCTTCTTCGTCCATTCCAGATCTCTTTTTTAAAGTTTTTCACTTATTCCGGCGAGGTATTCTTCTTCCGAAACAGTATTTTCCATTTTTTTTATCTGTTGAAGTTACCTCCAATGCACACTCAACTCCTTCAGGTGTTCACTCGATAGATTCCATTGCATTGGGTGGTGTGAATAAAAATTTAGTGTGAGTGTTCCCTCAGCATTTTGAAGGGAACACTCCATTTTAACCATTCCATATTATGAAACTCGAAACTATACAGGCTCTTGAAATTATCCCCTGTGTCCCCGAAACGCCGTGAATTATAAATCTTTGTTTTTCGCGTATGTATGTTTAAAAACATTACTGCAAATTTATATTTCTTTATGCACTAACTTTTGTTGATTAAATTACAAGAATGTAGACAAATCAATTTGACAGCTCTTCAGTTTAGATTTCAAACTTCAACTTGAGTGGAACCTACTAAGGGGAAATTTTTTATTCGCACCAAATTGAGTGTTCCCTTCAACGTAAACACTTCACTCATGAGTGTTCAATCGGAGTGTTCCCTTAGTTTTTATTCACACCACCCATTATTTACACCAAAATGGAGGGAACCCTCAACTGTCAAAATATGTGAGTGGAGGGTTTTCGTTAAACTTAACGAACCTTTCTTTTATTCACACCAAGCAGAGTGTTCTCTCCAAAATGCTGACGGAACACTCACACTCAATTTTTATTCACACCACCCAATAACGACATAAATATTTTTTTCTCCATAGAAGTTTTTTTTTTTTTTATTATGATTGTGATACCACGTGGATCATGGGAGAATCCTCCCTCCACCTACTCGTATTAAAAACAATTAGAGCTTCTTATGAAGCGTTGGCTCGTTGGCTCGTGATGTCAATATTCATCAGGTCGCCTATATCATTATAATAGGGAGCTCCTAAGTGGAGTTTCCTTCTACGGGAGAGAGCCGGGCAGAAACAAAGAAGGTGAGGAATAGTTTCCTCCTCTTCTTCATCCATGCAGCTTCTACAGAAATCGTTCGCAAAGAGGCCCAGCCTTGTGGCGTGCTTGCCTATTAGACAGTGTCCAGTGATGACACCTATTGTGGTGCCGATATGCAATCTGTTGAGAGAAATCAAATTCTTAGAGCGTTTTAGATCCAGCTTTGGCCAAATCTGTTTTGTCGCTAGACATGTTGAACCACTTGTCCACCTAAGATTTGCACTCTCGATAGCATCCAGCTTAAGTTTACGTTTGCGAATAGCGATTGGAATACCTAAGGTGCCGTTGTCCGGCAAGATGGGTAAAGTTGTTCCTTCTTTGGCGAGTTCATCGACCTTAAAATCCCCTGGAATGTCTCTATGCCCCGGCACCCAACACAGGTGAATTTTGAACTGCTCACCCATCTCCACAAGAGACGAACGGCAGTCTAGGGCTACTAAAGAGTTTATAGAGGTCGATTCCAGGGATTTGATTGCTGCCTGACTATCAGAAAAGATGCGGATATCTCTAGCAGATATCACGTTTTTCTTAAGTCGATAAAGGGCTTCTTTTATCGCCATTAGTTCCGCCTGGAACACGCTACAATGATTAGGAAGACGGAAGGAGAGCTTAAGATTAAGCCTATCAGAGAAAACACCTGCACCAACCCCGTCTTTGGTCTTTGACCCGTCTGTGTAGAAGTGAATTGATTCATCTTCTAAAAAAGTATCGTCCTCCCAGAGTGATCTGGAAGGGATGGTGACAAGGAAGTTCTTCTCAAAATTAAGACGTGGGATGGTGTAGTCCGTGTTTTCGGAAGAGATTTTGAATTTATTCAGAATAGAGGCGTGGCCGAATTCTTTTCTTGACCACTGTTGGGTAGCTTCAAGGCGAACGGCTGCAATCGCTGCCATTTGCTTGATATATATATCGAGGGGTATTAGATGGAATAAAATGTCCAGTGCCGCGGAGGGTGTTGTACGTAATGCTCCGCTTATGCACAGACAAGCTGTACGTTGGACCTTACTAAGATAATCGCAATTTATAGCCTTATCTAAGGCTGTCCACCAGACAATCACCCCATATGTGAATATTGGTCTAATGATCGAGGTGTAGAGCCAGTGAGTGATTCGAGGTTGTAATCCCCATTTATTCCCAATGGCTTTCTTGCAAGAGAAAAGTGCTACTGTAGCTTTCTTTACTGTTTCTTGAATGTTAGGTTTCCAACTTTGCTTCCTATCCAGGATAAGACCCAAATATTTTGCTTTATCAGAGAAAGTTAAGCTGGTTCCATTAAGAGATCGAGGGTCGACTAGCGGAATTTTATATTTCCTTGAAAAGAGTACTAGTTCAGTTTTGTAGGGGTTTACACCCAGACCACACCGAACTGCCCATCTAGTGAGCTTATTTAAAGCGTTTTGTAAGAGTTCCTTCAGAATATTTAGGTGCTTTCCCGAGACGGCCAAGGCAACATCATCTGCATAAGCGATCGCTGTGCATCCCTCGCCTTCCATGATTATCAATAGTTCATTGACCACCAAATTCCGCAGAAGCGGAGATAGAACACCTCCTTGCGGAGTGACTCTACTAACAGATCTTCTGATAGACGTCCCACCCAGCTTGGAGTTGATAATCCGACCATTGAGCAGTAGATTGATCAATTCGCGGAGTGAGCTGTCAACTTTCAGATCTGATAGTGCATCTGCTATCGCTGATGTATTGACGTTGTTGTAAGCGCCTTCTATATCCAGAAAGGCAACCGTTGTGTACTCCTTGTGGAACAGGGAATATTCAATTTTGCGTACCAGTGAGTGCAATGCTGTCTCCGCTGATTTGCCTTTGCAATACGCATGTTGGGCCGCTGACAGTAGCTTCTTATCAATACTGTTGCGTAAATGGATATCAATCAGTCGTTTCAATGCTTTTAAGAGGAATGATGAGCATCCATATCTTTGGAATGTAAACCAGATTTAGACAACTTTGCAGAATTATCTTCAGCACCGTCATAATTATGTCCGATGACTTCTGCAACTCGGCAGGTATTATGCCGTCTGGTCCCGCGGATTTGTATGGTTTGCCCATATCTGATTCCTAATCTTTATTATCAACCTTGATGGTGATAGGGTCAAAGCCATAGTAGACGACACCGCCAGTCTTCGCCAAAGAAGAAAGAGATTCTTTATTTATGACGATGATTGCGCATCTATAAAGACCTTTTGGCTCATCCAGGTTAGCGACTTTCCAGTTGTGCGTCGGAAGATCGGGGTTGGTCGTTCTTAGGATCTCTAAGATCGTATCCGTGTTGGAGGGTTCGGCTGGTGTTGTGCACCTTGGCCCTTTTGGAATCCGACACGGATTCCTCCAACGATCGTTGTCGCTTTGACGTAGAGTCGCTGCTTGTCCCAGCTTCGCTGACGATCTTTTTGGCCCATTCAATGCGAGCATTTATCTTATCGGTTCTGTTGCACTCCAGAATATCTCCAAAGTGCTTCAGAATCCGACTGGCAGTACGGCGATCATTGTACGCCTGTTTAGAGGGAGCAGCGCTGCGCTTTGCTCCCGAAGAGTCCTTTGAGGAATGTGGGAGGGTACTGGTACCTTTGGGCTCCATGCGGCTATTGGCAGTAGTCGGACCATGTAAAACCACAGTCTTCTTACTAACCAGCTCTTCAGGAGCTTTCCCAGTAGACAGCTTAAGCGCCGTGCTACCGTCCGGTCTTAAAGGGGAACCGGTCTTGATTGTTATTTGTTGTTTTTTGAGTGTCTTTTTTATATTTGTGTTCATGTTGTTTCCACGAGTAGCGGAGAAAGGCATGTCGGTCTGTGCAAAGATCCGCATTACACAGATAAGGCTAGCTAATCCGGAGGTCGCCAGGTATCCGAATACTCTGTTCGCGACTGAGCTATTTTTGGGATGGGCTCCCAGCCAGGTTGATCCTCGGCACGGGTCGTATGACACCTTGATCCAGCCCACCGGAGGGGAAAGGGAGGTTTTGAGTTCGACTACCTAAAAACAATTCTAACCTCCTTTATACCTTAATTCCTATAAGCGAACCTTAAAACTCCCCTTGTGTATTAGCTATTCACTTTCTCTCGAGTGTCTGACAAAACAAACGTCCGAAAGTAACAATTGTCATGAGAAAGCTTCTCAATTCAAAAGACGCCTTTTCGATATACCTATTTAGCTTTAAACTGTACGTTCTTTCCATTTGTGTGAAAAATATAATACGCACAACAGGAATGGTTGCGAGAAACTAGGACGTGTTGCGCATTCTTACCCCACCCCTATTCCGCAATCCCAAAAAACCTTCTCCATAGGTCAGACTGCTCGAAAGTTGCAACAGACTTCGTGAACATAAAACCCTTTCCATCTTGATCGAGGATACAAAAAATATAAACAATCAATTGTAGTACCAAGCCAATTTGTCATTTTATAGTTCGAAAATACATACAATGAAATATTCATCAGGCACGTATGTAATGAACCCATTCGGGTTTAATGCTCTGCACTTCTACTTACTCTCACAACAACCCATGGCAATTTGACGGGTTACCAGCGCTCAAACAAATGAAGATTTTTGTGGATATATTACATCCGCAGCGGTTTTCTCCGCAGCCTTCCTGTAATTCTCTGTGTTACATACTAGGAGTATGTGAAATACTTTTTTATTTTTTTTTAAAGCAAATATGGGCTGGGCCAACTGAGAGAGGCAAAGTATATGATAAACATTCCTTTCAGCAGTCGGCCCACATGTCACGTTACGTAGGGGACTATCGAAAATACAAGGATATATTAATGTAGATATTAAAGTATTTCATTTTGCCATTTTATATAACACGCCGGGTAATAATAATTTCCTGTTTATTGCTCGTTACCATCATCAGCAGTCATGTGAACAAGACTTAAAATGAATTCAACCGTTAATCTGATTATGTTTCAGCAGCGGGCCAACAAGGACGATCCCCCGCTGCTGCGACAGGATGCAGCTTCGATTGTCTGGTATGTATATAAACAACAATACGAGGGATAGTTACAACAACAACAGAAGCATTTATTAAATAATTTTATTTGTTTAATGTATGATGTACATGTGAGGCCAACCGGAAGTTCTTGCCCATGCTCTCTGTATCAGTCTCCTCTGCCAAAACGTTCGAACGAGTATGTTATCATAATGTAAGGTTCCAACGTCAATGGTACGACGCTATGTGCTTTATGGTTGGCACACACTAGCTTGGTAATAATATAAAGCTCAACGAATTCTCTATATTTACATAAATGTGTGAATGCCTGTCACTGTCAGAAATAGCAAATGCAGGAGTTCACATAGCAGCAGCTTGACGACAAAGTAAAGCGAGTGCATTCGAAATAATAATTCAGCCTTTGGTGCATTTAATTCAGCTAGCTACAGTGTTACATGCAAGAGCCGTAAGTCCCAAAGCGTTTATGTGCTATAGAGACATGACGAAGAGGGCATATAAGTTTTTATACTTTCGTGGGTGTATTCAAGAAACATACATATGTACATACCTCTGTAATTAGCTGGACTGTTGTAAAGGAAAAAATATCGAATTTTGAAGACATTCCTGAACATTTGCAGTTTTGAATATTCGGCAGAACTCCTGAGATAGTTGTTACTAAAGGAATTCAGGTGTAAAATTGTAATAAAACTCGAACTTCGTTCTTACTTTGTTTTTACTGGGGCTTTTTTCTTCTTGGAATTCTTGATGACAACTTTTACTTTAGCAACTGCGATTGGCACATCTAGAAATTCGTCAACATACATATATAGGAACTGCATATTAAAAACATGCCAATATTTGCGTTGCGTTGAAAAGGGTTTCAAAATGCTCTTTGAGCTGCTCTACTTGTAGACCTAAAGCCATTGGATTTCTTTTTCCGTTCACAACTTAAGTAGTTTTCCAAAAATCTACTAATAATCTCGATATATTCCTTAGAGTAACATTGTATGGATCAAAGGCTAGATTTTTGCGTAGCAGAGCTTCCTAAAGCTTTGTCTGCTTTCCCCACAGAAATGTATATTCCTCATAAGAATGCTCTTCGAAGCTCATATTTAAAATTCTGCTATTCAAGGCATCTGTTTGTTCCAGAATTTGAACGCCTTTCGAGCCACAGAACTTATCCTTAGCTTAACTCTACAGAAATATATACATAATATATCATACATACTATTCTTGCATTAAAATAAAGTAATTCAGTCGTTGCTATGTTATGAAGTACATCTCCTAATTTATTATAATCTGGCAGAGATTGGCTACAATTTAAATATCTGTGGCAACAAGGAAAAATATCACAAGTTTACTTATTTCTTATTTCAAAATTCAGTTATCATACAATCGGAGGCGCCATACTCGATTCTATTTTATTTCAATTTTAAAATTGAACAGAAACAAATTCTTTCTCATCTTCATTTCTGTGTTAAAAACTTTCTCATACTACGGATACTTTTTTTTTTTTGTAAACTCATGACAAACCTTTAAAGGACTCTCCTGAAAAGTTTCTTTCGATATTCAAAAGGTTCTAAAAGAAGTTCATTCCGGTTGACGGATAACTCTCAATTAAACACTTCATTTGAACGTCTACTTGCTTGAGTACGCAAATTATTTTCAGGGTCTAATTGTGTTCTTATTGGTTGCATCTTTTTTTGACTTTTGCACTTTGAACTTTTTATTTTGAAACCCATTCATCGGATTTACTAAATATGCGGCAATTACATCAAATAAATCTTTTAATTAATTCGTACCAACCTCGTTGCCATATTGCAGTCCCTCCAATAAGTTCCACTACCTATGTAAATACGTGTATGTGGGTTATCATCTGTTAGATAAGTCGAATAATGTTTGACTTCATTTGTTTTCTACGGAAAAATTCCTTGGGAAAGTAACTTAGTCTTTCGTCTCTGTGTACAGTGATTTTGGTGTCTCTTAGTGTGCTCGAATTCTTAAGTACAAATTAAAATTAAATTAAATTCTAAAATCCTAAAATTCTTAAGTGCATCAGTTTCTGGATTTCATTTTAACAATCTTTGCAATACCGGATTTTGATAGTCCTGCAGAGGTTTGTCAAAGAAAGTTAGTTACGGGCTTCTATATGCACAATTTTCTCATAAATCTTTATGTAAATTGATTTCAGCCGTGTCAACTTAGAATAAAGTACATATGTAGCTAAAAATCCGACTTCGATAAAGCCTCTTTAGTGAGTTCTCTATTTTTTCGCCAATATATTTTCCGCCGCCATATCGTTTGCTATTTCTGTTCATTGTCTTTTCAATGACATTGGAGGTCTATTGGAGTCTTCTTTTTTTATTAATTGATGTTGAATTTAAACTTGTATAAAAAGAATAAGTCGAATTATACTTTGAATTTAAAGGTTATGATCTTGCAACACACTTAGTACCATAATTTCGCGATTATTTTATATTTTCTAATATAAAATTTTTTTCTATTGGTGTTATTTATGTGTAAAATAAACATAACATGCAAAAAAAAATTTCACATTTTAGAGAAAAAGCGAAACCATGACCCTTAACCATTATCCATGAATGGTACTTGCATCGCTGAAACCGAAAGACTTGCCATTCTCGGTATGTGTATTAACAACCATCTTCTTTGGAACGATCACATATTTGAGGTCGCCAAAAATGCTGCAAAATGTCTAGGATTCCTTAAGCGGTGCAAGAATGCATTTATCCGCCATAGCTGGAGTACAACGCCCATATCTGGTCTGGTGCACCCAAGATCGTTTAGCACATTCTAGATAGGGTTAAGAACCGCGCGATAAAACTTTTAGGTGATAGGGAGATTGTGAGCTCCATAGTCTCACTGACTAGAACGTCACAGAAATGTATCGTATCTTTCCCTATTTTATCGCTTTTTTTACAAAAAATGCTTCAGTGACATAGCCACTTGCATTCCTCCCCATCACGCTTGGAAGCACATCCGTTCACCCTCAAGCCCAACTTCGAACGTACTGAAAAATACAGGGATTCGTCCATAAGCCGAACGACAAGTATGTGGAATGATCTTCCAGGCTCTGTGTTTCCTCATCGTTACAACCTTCAAGCATTTATGGCCAACGTACACCGGTACCTCCTCTGTTCCTCTTCCCCCTTCTTTCAAACGCCTGTGCCCTGAAAAATCAGCAAAAGGGTATTTATACCCCCTTTAGCGCGGCGAGCTATAAAAAAAAATCAGATTGGCGACGCACTTGCATTACATAGTGTTCTCATGTTAAAGTTCCTTCTGACGATTCATGCATTCATATTAAATTTAATAAATTTATATGGGAAATTTGCAGTCAGAGAATATGTCATCCGCCAACTAGTTGGGAATTATATTATATCCCTTATTGTTAGGGATAACAAATTTCGGACGGATGATACTGCATCCGATTTATTGTTTGTGTGCGATGATTGTATTTTATCTCTCATGAAGGATTGCGACTGAAAATGCAGCACCAAATTTAGAGGACTTAGGCTTGCATTGTATGTATGTATATGGACGAGATATTGTGATTGTTTGGTGTTTTAACCGGGTTCAGGGTGGTTGCACAATCTATTTGTGCGGCAGGTTCCCACTACTTCCCGTTGCCAAATATTCATATTTGGCTTTCAATATGTGTTTAGGAGTTTTGATTTTCGGTCAGCCAGATGAAGAATTTCGGGGACTAGATGCACATATGGAAACCAAATATATGGAATTAATAATTTCAAGTGATGTTTGAATTTAGTTGTGTAAATTATAATAGTGGCCGCCGTGGCTCAAGTGGTTAGTGCGTTGGATCGCTGAGCGAGATGTTCGACGTTCGAATGTTTGACAAACGTCCGAGAGTAATAACTGTCAAGAGAAAGCTTCTCACTCTGCCTTTCGGATATGGCTTCCCTTCCAGTATCAGACAACGCACTAACCATTTGAGCCACGGCGCCCACGGGTATATCAGTAACCCGAAATTTTCGTTTTGTGCAGATGGGATCTAAGTAATTCCCGTTAGGTAGCCTGTTAAACTTCTTAAATCGACATTGTGGAGATCCAGTAAAGCTTTGGCCTTATATCGGTTGGGACTAATGAACTCTAAGATTGCCTTAGGCTCTGAAGGTCTAAATTTGAAAATACTTAGCATAGCTTCTTACTAGATTTACGAGACTAAGATAGGGGCAATACTATCGCTGCCGTTGGAGAAGTTTTCATTGTTCGGGTGATACATACGCAACTAGACGAAACCTTATTCAGATACGTTTTTCTGGAAACCTCGCGACAGTTTTTCTAGGATCTAAGGTCCTTTACTACCAAGAAATTAGGTTAAGGGCAAACCTGCATCATTTTTGATATAACGTTGATGACAGCATCATCTCTATAATGCCACAGTGGGTGGTTTCTTTTTGCAGTCATTGATTTGTAAATAAATGGGATATTAGGCTGTGAATAACAGTCTCAGTAGACTATCCCGTAGACATGGAAAGATGGCATCAGCTCCTAAAGATTTGAATGGGCTCAAGGTGGATAGATTATATTTGTGTGGTTGGCATTGAGAATTCTCCCAGATGGGATATGGCTCCTTGTGGACGAATTGAGATCCTGGTAGTATCAATTGTAGTAGAGCGAGGCTATCGATGTTTCCTGCTAGTAGCTGATGTACAAATAGGATATCGGCAATTTTACGGCGTTTTTCGAGTGATTGCACGTTTATAAGTTTCAGACGACCTTCATAGGGGGATAGGTTAAAAAGATCGACCCAGGGAAGACAGCGTAGAGCAATTCGGAGGAATTATGTACATATCGTGAAAGGGCGGCCATACTTGGATAGCTATTTAATAATTGGTCTAACAAATGTAAAAAAGAGAGACCTCGTGACATAAGGGTCGGAGAATTCCTTAGACCACAAGGCCAAGAGCGGAGCTAGCTCTGCTGCTAATGTTATCGACATAACAGCGAAAATTTAGTTCTAACACCTAAATCACACAATGAAAGGACAGAAGGAACGGCCTCGTCACAGACTGGTGGGAAACGCTTACGTGAGTATGTAATAGCATCGGAATTTGTTGACATTAAACTTTTGGCACCAGGTTGAAAAGTTGTTCAAATCGACTTGAAGTGGGTGAGAGTCAGCGGGGGAGGATAGATAGACAAATGATAGTTTTCGATGCAGTCAACGTCATTGATGGAAAAAATCAAGATCAAAGGAACAAGGAGGCTACCCTGAGGCACTCCGGAAGTTGCTGTATACTGGTCGGATACCGAGCATACAAAGTCCTATTGCCGTTCTAATAGATAAGATTTGATCCACGCAATAAGACCCGGTTGAAACCCAAGTGCTTTAAGTTTAAACAGAATGACTTCATGCGAGATTTTATCGAAGGCTTTGCCAAAGTCAGTGGCAATTACATCTTTGCCATCCTCTAATGTGCAGAGTGTTAGATACGAATTCCGTTAGGTTAGTGACAGTTGACCTTCCCTTAAGAAATCCGGGTTTATTTGGGGAAAAAATAGATTTACAGTGGAAGAAAATCGTATCATAAATCATGCTTACAAAGAGCTTCGGTATACAGGATAGTTCAGTAACTGGGCGGTAGTTGGAAATTTCATTCTTAGGACATTTCTTGTGAAGGGGTATTATGTAAGAGCTCTTCCAAAGCATAGGGAAGACTCCTTGCGATAGAGTGATTTGAAAGAGAGCAGTGAGAGGTTGAGGTTTCGTAATTAGAGATGTGCATTTCTTAATGATTCTCAAAATGTTCACTTTCATGTCCTTTCAGGTTGCTTATACGGGAAAAAGATGGTTACCTGGAGCAGAACCATATGCTCCGGGAAAGCTAATTAAAACCGAAGGTCGCTTGGTATATGGGGTCTACTGTTAGACGAAACACTGACTGACGTTAGGCACGGTCGTTCAACAAGTTTTCAAATTTTCCTCTTTAGGTTCGCCATATTTAGTTCGCAGAAGCAAAACCTCGAGCAGGATGTACTTCTTAGTCACAAATGGATGGGAATCGTATTAGGAGATAGATGCGATGATGCGTCCCTATGCCCCTTGTTCATTTGCCTTTAAACCTTGCCCTCTTCTTCGTAAGATATTCTGTTTCGTTTGCATTTACGAACCTTGGATGAGATATTTCTACACATGCATACTTGAAACTTTTCAGTGAGACATGCAGACTCATTTTCCAACACTATAATGCTTTACGCTATACTGCGAAACATGTTGTTAAAGTATTTTCTTTCCTAAGTTAATAAACAAGATTTTTCGAATAAATTTTTATTCATTTCTATTTTCTCCAAAACATTGACATTTTAGATTGGTTCTAATATAGCTCAGATCAGAGCCCCGTAGAACATGTTTAGGTTGTTGGAAAGTCTATTGTTTTATTGATGCAGACCGTAATCAAAATTCAAAACTTGTCAGAGTCAAAGGAGATCGAATAAAGTATTTATTCAGTACATTTTTATTTTTCTCAACTCTCCATCTATTGACGGTTTTACCTCGACTTAAAGGTAAAATATCAGTTACAAGTTCATAGAAATGCTCATATTGATTCAATTGCTCAGAAAATATGTGCCAGCATTTTTTGTAAAGACACCGCAAACATTGTATCCATTCAAATATAAGGTATCTATGCATATAACTCATAATCTACTTGCGATTGGCTACTTACTTTGCTGGTGCTCAAGAAATTTGCCTTAGCTTTGTGGGAAGTTTTAAATGTCATCATACCATCAGAACAGCATAAATCAATGTCTGGCATCACAGTGTGGCGTGTCTTGAGTTGGGATACGCAGTACAATAAAGAGGGATGTTAGGCGGTGATTGATTTATGTTCAGACACCTTTTATAAAGATAAGAGGAAGTGGATAATTTCCGGTGGTTAATTATAGATTAAAAATATAGCAAAAGGTTTCAGATTCCTTACCTACATATTCAGGTTCTAATCCAATTTGTTGGCAAAAAACCTTGATTTGAAAACTTCGTATCGAAATGATTCCAACTAAGTTATTGAAAAATATATTTTTGGCGTAATAAACCCATTTGCCCCATAAGCTTTCCTGTTGACTTTTGCTGCAACATGGTTCCATTCAATCGCCATTGAATTTAAGTTTTTGACAAGTCCAGCATTCCTCCTCAATTTAAATTTAACAATTGCCCAGTATTTTTCAATTGGTCGTAGCTGGGGGCAGTTTGGTCGATTCATGCTTTTGCGTACGACATCCACATTGTTGCTCTTGTACCAATCCATGGCAGGCCAGGAGTAGTGACAACTGGCTACGTCAGGCCAAAACCTTACAGTTGTATGGTGTTGACGCATGAAAGGCAGAAGTCGTTTCGTTAGGTAGTCCTTGATGTAAACATCCGATGTCATTATGGCAGTTGTCACAAAAGCCCTGCTCTTAAGGCCACAACTGCAGATTGCCTGCCAAACCATTGCATTCTTAGCAAATTTATCCACTTTTATGTATTTAAATTTGGAAAGGACATCGCCACGATTTGTTGGAACATAAAATGTTTGTCCTGGTAACTGTTTAAGATCAAATTTAATGTAGGTTTCGTCGTCCATTATTAAGCAGACTTTGAATTCCGTTAAAAGTTTATCATAAAGTATTCCAGCCCGTTTATGAGCTACTAGATTTTGTTTATCAGACCGGTTGGAGTATTTTATTGCACGATAGGACTTAAACCCTGCTTTTAAACGTAAAAGCCTTGCTGTGCTCTTACTTGTGTTAAACTTTTTTGCTCTATCACTGTCCGATCACATTTCCCAGATCTCATTACTTTTGAGACCAGTTTTGAATTTTTACATCCAGTTTTTTTAATTTTTTTTGCTCTTTCGATACTGAGAGTTTCGTTATACCCTTTTATAAGACTGCACACAGTAGTTTTCGGCAATTTTTATACTTTTGCAATTTTTTATCTTGACCACGAATGATTTTCAAGGAATTTGTGCACTATTATTTTGCCGTTTTCAACTTCCGTTGCGCACAGAACCACTGATATTTGTACAATCAAAACAAAAAATACACCAATTACAGGTTAAGCTTTACTGAAAAAATATTTCGTTATTTATTACTACGGCGCGCGGTGCAATAATCCTCAAATGGTGTAGATGGTGGTGGATTTTGAGTGAACCGCACTTTATGTATAGCTTGGTTTTGCCATAATTTACCACTAAACCCCTTTTTAAAGCTTCCTTTTCAATTCTAGAGAACGTATCAGTGACAGTCTGCTGTGCTGTGCCAAATTTTGTAAATATCGTCGATGTACACTAGTAGTAGCAAAGACTTTTGAAAGGTTATGCATCTGGAATTGGCTTGTAAGTTTCGCACAATGCGTTCAATTATGATGGTAAGGAAATCACATGACATCACCTAACCTTGTGTAAATCCCTTTTTCACATCAAAGGTTTCGGTAAGGGTTACCGCCATTGATAGAGCAGACAGCGTTCTTCATCGTCATCCTGCATAGACGGACGAGTTTGGCAGGGATGCCAAACCCACACATGGTTCTATAAATCCCTTGTCTATAAATGCTTTAATATGCAGCCTTAGAATCGATGAAAAGATTAAGTTTCTCCAAGATCTGCTGAAGTCTGAAAATCTGATTGACTGTTGTCTTTCCTGGGCTAAAACTACACTGATAGGGACCAATCCGTTTGTAAACGAAGGGTTTCAGGCGGTGTCAGTACATATGTATATGGCAGATAAAATCTTTTTTACGCGACGCTTTTTAATTCAATTTACAGGAAAAATGCAAAATTTTTAAATTCACTGAATTAACAAATATGTGGATCCCTGGTAATTGAAAAAAATATTTCATTGGATCAATAGTCGTGCTTGTAGAGCTAGTCAAAGTTGACGTGATTTTTAAGGTCACGTAAAAATTGATTTTTTTCTGTTCATTTGTAAACTAAAAAATGAACGCAGTTTTTTTTTAAATTTCTTTAAAACTATTTAATGTGTTTTGAAAGACTATTTTCGGCACACTTTTTTGACTTTCGATTGAGTTTAAAAAAGGGTCCAAAAGAATCCGATTAATTAATAAATATATGTATACTTACAAATTCAGGTGCGGGAACTTGCGGCCCTTTGTGCTAGAGAGATTTTTTTTTCTCTCTCAAGCTCAAGCCCAAATTTTCATTTTACTTGGAACGAGTAATAAACATTTATTATCGGTTTTGTTCCAAATTTTATCATAAGATACTAATTTAGGGAATACGATTACGATTCGAAGTAAAAAAGAGAATTACACCATTAAAGAGGTCGAGGATTTTTTTTCAAGAATCAGAGGCAACAGCCCGTATAAGTGGGGTCAATAGAGGGGTAATAACGAGGCTTGAGGTAATAATTAATGTTTTGAATTGCAGGGACAATAAAAGGTTTTCCAATAGGGACTTGACAACTTTGAGTTTAATTTGTGAACGCACTCTTTCACTAATCATCAAACTGTCACTGTCAATTTATTCAGTAAACTCAACATTTTCATCATGGTAAAGCACACGAACGAGCAACGTCTGCAAATTATAAAAATTTGGGTTCTGGAGAAGATGCGCCAAGATGATGAATTTCATCGCAAAATCATCTTCAGTGACGAAGCTCATTTTTGGCTCAATGGGTTCGTCAATAAGGAAAATATGCGTTATTGGTCGGGTGAAAATCCACATGTGCTTCATGAATCACCACTTCATCCACAAAAAATAACTGTTTGGTGCGGTTTGCATGCCGGCGGCGTTATTGGGCCATATTTTTTCGTCGACGATAACGATCGTCACGTTACTGTGAATGGTCAGCGTTATCGCGCCATGATCACCGATTATTTTTGGCCCGAATTGGAAGATATGGACTTGGACGACATGTGGTTTCAACAGGATGGTGCCACAAGCCACGCAGCACACGCTACAATCGATTTATTGAAGAGTAAGTATGGTGAGCGTGTTATCTCAAGAAATGGGCCAGTCGATTGGCCGCCTCGTTCGTGCGATTTAACGCCGCTTGACTATTTTCTGTGGGGCTACGTTAAGTCATTGGTTTATGCCAATATGCCGAAGACGTTGGAAGAGCTCAGAGCCAACATTGAACGCGAAATAGCGGCCGTTTCGGCCGAAATGTGTGGCCGAGTCGTTGCAAATTGGGTCCAACGAATCGACCGCTGCAAACGTGCCCGCGGTGGCCATATGAACGAAATCGAGTTCCATTCATAAATGTTTTGATTGTACTTCAAGCCGATAGTAAAGTTGTTGAAATATCTCAAATGGTTTGCGTTTTATTTAAAAAAAAGTTGTCAAGTCCTTATTGGAAAACCCTTTATTAACACTGTCAAGTTGGGAAGGTATGCCAAGAAAACAAATCTGATTTTTTTTTATTTCAATTTTTGGTTCGTTTATTTTTTCAATTTATATGAATCACTGAATTATTTTATTATGTACTCCGATACGTTTAAAAAATAGTTTATTTCCACTACTGTTTTGTTCGGATTAGCTTTTAGACACCCTATTATTACTTCAATCATGGATTTTGAGTATTTTTAAAGTAAAAGTGTTTATCCCCTGTGGTGAGAAAGTCTTATTCCAGGAGAAGATTCTGAATCACACTGTAAAACATTTTTCTCAAAATTCCCTGATTTCATAGCCCTGCGAATATTATTTAAGCAGAAAAAAACCTGTCACTATATCTTTATTTGTTTAAAAGTTAGGATTTTTGCAACCAAAAAAGTAAAAATGAGCCACTGTGCGACGTTGAGGAGACTGATGTGACTGCAATGGCGCAATTATGATGCTGTCAGAAAACTGATTTATTTTCATCAACACATACATATACTGATATCACAGAATGGTGATGGTGTGCATTCCGTGAATTTCTGGTTACTAACTTACTTGCGCTATAGTCAGGAGTGGACCTGGGCCTCAACCTCTACAGGCAGCTCGGCTGTTAGTCAGGCGCTCCACTTGTGTGCTCCACCTATTCGGAGGCCTTCTTCTAATCCTCTGGGATGGTTTTAAATACTAAGGCTGAAGTCTTGATGTTCATTCCTCTCTAATGTTCATCTTAATCGTCGTATCTGAACTCTTCTGACTGTATAGACCATATATGTAGCTCGTCGTTGAATCTTCTCCTCTACTCGCTGAGACCGAAGATCACACGATGCTTTTGCACCGACAGGGATGATCCAGTTTTTGTATAGTATGACCTTAGTTTTTTGAAACAGGGCGTTATTACTCAATTGCCTACTCAGCTCATTGAAACAGAGATTGGCGAGAGGGATTCTACGTCGGTAGACTACTACAAAATTATGTATGTCTGTCCATGACCAAGGTGCCGATGTTGAGAGTCCTTTTTTTGTGGACTCTTAAAATTTGTCTTGCTCACATTCAGCGCTAAGCTCGCTTAATGTCTCGACAATCGCAAATACCCCACTGACAGCCAACATAATTCTTGTCAACAAATGAATGTCAATGTCATTCGCGTAAGCGAGTTCATACATATGTATCAGGCTAGTAAAAGATTGTACCTCTATCGTTGGCTTGGGAGTTATGTCCAATCATTTCAAGTATTATATTGTAGAAATAGCGGGATAGTACGTCACATTGTGTAAGACCTTGACAAACCAAAAAAAATCAAGACTAGCTATGACTCGATATAACTTATCTTTATCAAGACTCTCATAGAAAATACAAATACAAATACTGGGCGCAACGGACGTACGTACGTGGTCCTTCTAATCTGCAGTTTAGAGCCATATCCGAAAAGCAATTCGAAAGCATTCTCATGAAGTTTGTAGGCCATTCGCGAGAGGTGGGACCGTGAAAAAACTTGTTGGTATTTTCTGGGACTCGAAAGTCGAACTTCCCGCTCAAGCCACTTGAACCACGGCGCTCAAGGCTCTTATAGACAACTGTGCAATTGATGATTGTTTATTCCAATATCTATCGTAATGTAAGGATTTGGTTGTGCTAGGCATCCACATAATATGAGAGAGCAGCTATTATTAAAAGCGATAGCAAGAAAATTTACAGCTTTCTAGTAGATGTAGTTTAGAGGGTCTCTTTCTTCCGATTCGAGCAAACGATGCTGAGAATCCACTCATCGGGCATACTTTCATATGACCAAATTTTGCAGATGAGTTTGTGCACGCTCAATACTAAGTAATCTTCTTGTCTCTCGCAACTTTGCTGCATTCAAGCTTAGATAAAGCTATCTTCAATTCACTTTGAACGAGTTGACAGGATTGAGGCCTATCACCGGGACTGTATAGATCACACTGATGCCGGAGAGTTGGTAGTCTGCAAAAATGTTCCTTCCATATACTAAGTGCCGTTTCACCTTGTGAATTTATTCGAGATGAGAGAACCGCGTGCTTGCCACGATAATGGTTCGACTTACCGGAAATTCCATCAGCTTGAATCCATTGGTTTCATGCAGGCTTTACGATCACGCTGTACGTTCCATATTTTCCTAAGTTTGCGTTAAAGTCACCAAAGACCGTCTTCGTCGTAGCTGGAGCCTTGCTTATATGTTACTATGGTTTTCTGAAGATTATATCAAAAGCCTCGAACAATAGTTAAAAGCATTTTTTGAAACAACTGCAGTAAAATCTCATAAGCGGTTTGTTGTCCTTATAACACAAATCTTTTTGAGTTCCATAAAATTACTGACTAATATTTTGATCCACATCACTTCAACCAAGCATTTAGAAAGGCATTCAAGATTATATTTTTCCTATTAGCAATGCAAGTTACGTTTTCTAAATATTCCCACAATTCTATTGATGTATATTATTACTCGTATTTAAGCATAAATTCTTTGTACAAAAACACAGTAGCTTACGATTTTTTCAGTTGTTCCTGGCAGTTTAATTGATGCATGTTTAGAGGAAATTAAAAACGCATGTATTTTTTGTTTCCGCATTTCATAGAGATACAAATAATTATTGTTGATAAATTCTATACAAGTTGAAGTAAGCACCTGTGCTATCATATCCAACAACTTTGAACACAAATCATCTCAATGCAACGAACAGCTAGCACCCATCCATTCTTGCCAATATCATATCCGTGAAATAGACGTTTTCATTCACGCTACTCTATCTGCACACAAAAGTTTACTAATATCTCCTCATCAGGCATTAGCACTAAAACCCAAGCCCTAAGAAAGGAAGCTAAAGTGTTTTGAATTTGCTTTGCAAATATTTACCTTCCTCACAATCAGTTTCAGTTTCAATATCCGTCAAAACTTGGGCAAGAGTCCTCTCGACGTTCACACGCAGTGAAGAAAATACATACTCGTACGTAGTATGTACCCACACGTACTGTAACACCATCATTATCAGAAATATAAAGAAAACTATAAAGACGAACGTGATAAGTTTTAGCTAAGTTTTGAAACTTTGAAAGCACCTTGACCTATAAGTACCATCACAACGTAAATGATTGCTGAGCGAAAAGCAAACAGAGAACGGAAGGAGCTAAAGTGAGAAGTTCTGTTGAAAACTTTAAGGAGCAAACCGGAACTGCGTTTCCGGATTTAAGATTTAAAGGAATTCTTGCTGTTACTAGGTTTGTTTTTCATCCATTTTGCCAAAAGGAGTTTACGAAATGAAATCCAATTTGAAATCCACACATACATAGATGCAGCATTTTCTGCACTCCAATTGCGAGAAAAGTTTTTTACGAGAGAGCATACAGAAAAACAGATTTCGGCAAATTCCTTGTGTGGGAAAAGAAGAATAGGGATTTATTTAAGGGTGATTATAGTTATTCTGTGAAATAGTGAGGAGTAAATCCTTCAGAGTAGTTGAAGAGGATTTCTAGAACCATATGAATCGTAGTTCGTCTTTGACAAGTGCACCAACACCGAAGTGGATGATGCTCCATTGCACTTTAAAACTTTGCTTTTTGATTTAGACGTTAGAAATATGTACATATCTACGAGTATGTGATTTAATTATTTCCCCGATTTTGATTTCTGTAAGCTACATACGTCAATAGGAGCAGAAAGTTATTCGAATGCAGTAATAGGATATGTACAAATGTTCAGAATTGTTCAAGCTGGGATGGCCAGATTTGTCCGAATTTACGAAAAGTACATATTTTTGGACATAGGGCGAAGGTGATGGGGTCGGATAAATTATTCGACATAAGATCAGAGAAGATTGTTGCACAATGTAAATAACATCAGTGGTTTTAAAAATGCAGCAGTTATGTACCCTGCAAATAAGAATAACATAATGGCATACAGGATAGCAAGCGATGACAGCAATGCGCCATAATCTCCAATAGTCAGTGTGAACTTTTACAAAGCAGGCTATAAAACAAAGATTAATTTTCATTTTATTATATTTTTTGCAAATGGAGAGGAAAGTCTCAAAAGACACCAAGAGTAGTAGCCTTAAAGTAGTGTGGGACTCGAACGCTTCTTAAAGTTTCTCCGTTTAGCCATCAGACTAATTAGCAATTTAATTTTTTTTTTTTAATTAGAAAGAAAGTTTAAAGACAGGCATAGTAAGTCTATGAACTACCGAGCACTAACAATATTTTTATAACCTTTTTTCCAAATGTTTGGATGCATTCGCTGTTTAAATAAAGCTTTTTCTATTTTGTTTGTTTTTATGGGAATTTGGTCCATCGTTGCTTATTTCGGAATCGGAACTGTTGTGATCATCAGTCAAGCCTTCGGGACGTTTAGTATTGACTCTAGTTTTTGCTTCCTTCACAATTTCTTTGCAAGTGACCAGTCGAATGTAGCCTTCGTCCTCCTTTATCTCGACCATTCTTTCAGCGTCCAGTTCTTCATATTTTCCACGTGCTCAACAAGCACGACTTATTGCGCATAAGTCTTAGCTCAATTATGTATCTTTGTTATGTCTTAGTTCCTCTTTAATTCTTCCTTATTGCTCTCCCCAGCGAGTACTCACTATTTGCACCACTTGTCAGATTTCTGAGATGGTTTTGTGTTGAATCGTTTTTGTGACGAAAAATTATTTTTCCAAGTTTACTGTTTAAGTTGTTGAATCTTGTTTTATCTGTTGGAGCTCTAGTCTGTTGCCATTGTTTTCTTGCTTTTCTTTTCTCTTTGATTATGTCGCGTATTATTTGAACATATACATATATGTATTTTCTTTCTGCATGCTCCTAATTAAAACTTAATGTCGAATTTAATAAAGTAAATAAATAACTTGTGATACCCATCGTGCGCCATAGGCCGTTCGCAATGCCTCCGCGCCATCTTATTCGGAGTTCTGTAATGTGACATCGATGCCTAAGGCTTTTCAACTGTCCTGCACCAGATTTGCGTAGGGCGGGCTCGTTTTTTGCCAGACTGGGTAAGTGACCTTCAATGCATTGCATACTTCGCAATGGAATGATCCTCGCGCCGTAAGTTATAACCGATCCATTGCCACTTCCTTCATCGTATGTCGGAGTTTATTGGCTCCTAACCTTTTTTCACGTGAAGCTATTCGTTTGAGATATGACTTGGTCAAAAAAATTTTCTATATGATGCGAAGACTTCTATTGTTCACGAAGGTCTTCAGCTTAGGAGCAGTCACGCTCCAAGTATTCATGTAGAAGTGATCACTTAACGTTGGAGTGAAATAGTCACAGCTTGGTTTGCGCGCTAAATGCAAAGCTTTCCACGTCTTTGGATGACATACTGAACACAGCCTTTACGGAGACCTACAATGATCTACAAGGTATAAATGTGAGAGGATCCTGGGCATATGCCTGCTCATTCGACAACAAGAGCTGAATAGAGGTATTCTTTCGGAGGATCACTAACGCCCATCAGACTTTCCTTCTCTGGCAAACTGACTATCATTTCTTCATTCCACTCCTTTTGAAAACGTTCAGTCTCCCATAAGCTTGATATGAGAAGTCTCAATAGCTCTATTGATTTACTTGGCGCTGCTAGCAAAAAATTCAATAAGGATTCCATCAATGCCCACCGAGTTATTCTTCTTAAGAGCTTTAAACGCGCCTGCATTCTCTGTATTGCCAAGGGTTTTGGTAGGCTTGCGAGAATTTATTGCTTCAAAGGGCTCATTCAATTTCGAAGCCATCGCCCTGTAATCCAAACGATTTCACAATGCCGAGAAATGTTCACTCCATCTCCATGGTAAGTCCTCATCCCATATTAGTAATAAACTTGCATGGAGCTGCATCTTCATCGAATATGAAATGGCATAGTCTCTAGATAATTGTCTGGCCAGTGATGAATTTGTATTTGTCTACGAAAACTGTTGACAGGATTCGTTCATATCCAAACTATCCATGCATGTACGTACCTATCCGTTTAAGTTGTATTAGTCGTGCTCGTACCTGGATTTGGTAATGATCCAGCATTTGTGCTTTTATTTGAATGAATTGAAAGTAATACATATTTATACTCTGTTTTAAGGTAGATACATTTCATGGAATTCATTTACATAACTTGCTGAGCTAGTTTCAACAAGGTTATCCTGAAAAGGTTTTCGTATATTTTATTTTAAGCTCCTGAATTGCCAATTCCATAACTCTACACCGATCGTCCAAATTTCCAGGGTCTTAACTTACCTTCTCTCATCAAATATTTACTAAAAAAAAGCCCAAAGAGGAATAAACCTTAAAAGCAAATTTAATGCAATTTTATACCACCACTGTGTCCTCCATTCAACCGATGTGAAATTTATGACGAGTAAAGAATTTCACCGAAGGACTTTGTCTCTTGCAAGAACCAGACGTGCTCCTTTTCAATTCAACTTCCTTCGTATCGGAGTTGAAATCTTCCTCTTCCTCTCTGGAAAATCAATAAAACATCAAGCTCTGTATAACTAGTGTCCTTTTTTGCTTACATACATACATATACAGTATATTGGCTGGGGTGGAATATTCATCCAGAGAACCCACCACACATTGGTGTTATTCCGATAACGTGATGCGACATTTCTATTGTTGCACTGTTCTACACCTACACAAATACGATTCCATAGATATTTCCCCCAAGGGATGAAGAAGGAATGATTGTGGTAAGCACTTTAGCATTGTGGTTTGTTTGGCAAATGAGTATAGGTGATTGCGGGTGCAGGCGGGTGTATATTCCTTGGTTAAGGGCTTTAGTACCTTTGGGTAGAAGGAATATTGAAAACTTCCGCAGAATTATGGCGAAACTGAAATGAATGGGAAATCGTAAAATGGAAATTGAGAATGAAATTGCATAGTAAAACTCACGGTAGGCAACTGGTTGTGGATTGTGCAGCAGGTTTTTGTTTTGCGTCGGTTGTTGGTTGGAGACTACCAAAAAGTAACCGAGCACGACTGTAAAAGTTTTTTAAGACAGTGGCTTTAAAGTTGTATATTCATGGGAAATAGGAAACAATTAACGGCGAAGAACGTAATGAATGGTTGAAATCAAAGGTATATGCTGATTTAAAATGCTAATTCTGTTTGCTTCACTGAAAGTGAGCAAATTTATTGTGGTTGTAATTTTTAATGAACGCTAGAGTGTGGTTCATTGTAGTCGTAGGCGTTGCAATTGTAACTTTCGTTAAAACATGCCGCCATTTGGGTGTATTTATGACCAAAGTTTTAACGCAAAGGTAAGAGGTTTGCATTTATGTGCATACATATGTACATATGTATATTGAAAGCTTTCACCGTATTGAATTGACAAAATAAAAGTTTGATGTACTATACCTGTGAGGTAAGGATAAAAATGTTAAATATTTAAACGTAGGCGCTGAAGTCGGTAAGAAATATAAACAATTCTGGTAAACTTTGAGTTGCTGAATGGACCTGTCATAAGCCAAAGAGAATGATTAAAAAATTATTCATAAATAGAAAATAGGAGTGAATGTATAGGAGAGTTTGTCAGCGAAAGCAATTTGGAGTACTCCAAGTCAAAGCAGACAGCTACATTGATGCACCCGTTGCTTGACCTGTTCTGAGTACTCAAGAAAGTGTGCCAAATATGACTACGATCTATCATAAAGGGTTCCAATAGAAAGGAAATTAATGCAATTGATAATGGCTGTGGTTTAAAGGAGCGGTAATACATACATACATATGTCACAGCTCTGGTCAGTATGAAAATACAAATTGTACATCTTTAATAACAGATTGGAAGGTATGAGCAGTTGGAAGATATGAGCAGTAAGAAATAGGGAACATCGAAGCTCAACATCGCTTCTCATGAATCTGCCATGAACTTGCTGACAGTGCGTCTGGGCTACATGAACTTAATTCGTGAACATCGCTGGACCCGCATTCCATCACGTACGGTGTGTAATCCAAGAGCAACTGTGGAAATACGTCGCCGTTGGATGCTTCGCCTCCGTTAGCATTAACTTAGTATTTAAGCCATAGTTTTAAGGAAAATTTGTTCAGTTCTTTTGTAGGCAGAATCGCTGCCAGTCGTTTTGTTAATAAAGTTTTTTTAAATAAATTGTTAAAATAATAAATTAATTTGTATCTTCAAATGGTGCAGCGACATAACGCCAAATATTCAAATTTCTTAAATCTTAGGGCAAATGTTCAAATTCTCATAATATTATTACTCCAGGTCGCCTGCCAGTGGTTGACATACCCTTAGCGATTATTATCCGGAACTTGTCATGAACATTAATAATTTAAGACAAAAGCCACAAAAGACAACCAGAATCAGAATCAAAAATGTGTATCGAAAGACTACTTACACAGACTAATTTGATTATTCATGAGTACCTCATGATTATCAGGAACTCTTGAAGATGAAGGTTTAACGCGACCATTCTGCGAATGGGTCGGACTTTCTACCGAAGATGCACTGTTTGTGTTCTGCTCATTAATAACAAACGATTACTACTTACTTTTTTACTTAACGGGCTCCCAACCCGTGTAGGGTCCCTGTCTGAGACACAGCAGAATTCCATCCTCTTCGATCCTGAGCACGCTGCTTCCAGTTATCCAGACCAAGCGCTCTGGCATCCGCGATATCTTGGTCCTTAAAGCGGAGGTTCGGTCTTCCTTGTTGTTCTGTTCGTGGAAATAACCAAGACATGGTGCCAGGCATTCTCCTGACCAAATTGTATCGGGCTGGTTTTCGGGGCCTCTCAGAGAGAACGCAAAAGCTTAAAATCGAAGACTGCTATAGCAATGCTGGAAATATAAATACCAGAGGGATCTGTTCTTTGACCTATTTTGTCCCTAGTATACATAAACTATTTGTTTAACCAACCTTTTGCCGGAAAAGTATCGGCTTTTGCAGATGACCTGGGTATCGCATATAACCCTGGTAGTCCTCTGAACTTAGTAGCTGGTATAGACTTCGATGCTCACCTTCTGAGAATGAGGTTTGAGAGATAAGCAACAAAACAAAACTAATGTTGAGAAGAGTATCCTGATCTCGAAATCTATCTTCGTTTTCTAAGATGTTCTCATTACAAAGTATCAGTTTGTTGATTGTTTAAAAGTCGCAATTGTAAAAAACTTCAAATACTTTGGTGTTCGCATTGACCAAACTATGTGTTGGTCTGATCATATTTCGACTCTAAAGCAGTATCTGCGTTCATCTAAATTCTGTATAAATAATACTCTTAGCATCATCTACTTTAGAATATTTCATTCTAAATTACAATTCTGTATCGGGTGTTGGGGAGAAGCTTACTATACTAAAATTAACCCACTCCTTTTTCTACAAAAGGTTCGAAAGGTTTGTACGTACCACTCCATAGCGCTCTTTAAGTCTATAAGACATCTGTATTACAACAAAGTCTCAAAAATATTCTTTGTCAGAGGTAAATACCTACAGAGCCCGATCTCTGACGTCCACAATCTACGAAGCAACTCAGGCACCTCTGTAAGCATACCTTCTTTTTTCACCACCCATTATAACGATTTCTACTCCATCGTCCGCTGCAAATAAGCTTCTTGTAACGATCGGCGTAGTTAGACCGTTGCCGTCATTCCTTAACAAAATTAAAACTTGGCTTCTAGATTTTGACCACAATGAAATTGAAGTTCTGCTGTCCTATATTGCTTAATTGTAATGTTTAGGTTAAGTTAGGTAAATGGGTGCCCTAGTTGACAGGATTGTCAACGGCTCACTTAGACCATTGTGCCCAATATTTAAAAACCCTGGGAACCTAAATATCAATCTTCGACCGCTAAGTTAAACACCTAGATAAATGTATGAATCTCAGGAGTTTGCTTAGCTCAATATTACCTAACTCGTCCAGTTCTGAAAAGAAGTAACTCCCAAGAGCACGTCCTCTTTTAATGGCCAGAGCTGGACAGTCACAAAGGAGGTGACGAACGGATTCTATTTCCTCTTCGTCCTTGCAGCTGCTATAGTAGTCGTTGTGCGGTACTCCTAGCCATGCCGCGTGATTACCACACAGTGTCCTGTCACGACGCCAACAGCTATTCGGATATCCCTTCGACTTAGTTCCACAAGATTGATAGATCTCTTTTTGTCGTAGACTGGCCATAATGATTTGGCTGTTGCGCATGTATCTAATCGGTACCAGCGTTTACTGGCCTCCTCAATGGCCTCGATTTCTATCTCCCTTTGCAGTGTACTGAGCGGTATATTGGCCTCAGAGAGAGCCCGTGAGGAGTTTATAAGCGACCCTTCTCTGGCTAGTTCGTCCGCTTTGCGTTACCGGAGATATCCGTACCCAAAAGATGGCTTTAATGGCTGCTTGACTGTCGACATAGATGCTTAAAGTAGCTTAACTTTGTTCGGTATCTTTTATTGTTATTTATTCATTGATTTAAATATTGTACACCTCACATGATCCCATCCAAATGAATTTACTGAATTAAGTTATTCTTCAAGTGGCATTCAACGCTATTTGAACTGCTTAATACAAATGTTACTAGCTATTCGTAGCATAGTTTTGTATCTTATTAAATAAGCATCTATTGTTAAGTATGTATGTTAAGAATAACGGAAAATAAAATGCTCTGAAGTTCAAAAGAATGGTAGAACTTTCGTCTAACGCTCCGTACTATAAACCAGTTTCACCGTTCTTTGAATCCATTTGATGGTGAATTCCAAGAAGATTTAAAAAGAGAGTGGACATGTGCCGATTCAAACAATCTCCTTTTGTCTGTTACTATTAAAGCTGGCACTTCTAATTCTGAATAGAAGTAGTTTGACTGACTGTCTCACAGGGGAGCTTATTTTTATGACTGCATAGCAACCCCTGATTTCGTATTTGATCTGACACACTTTATTCAAGAACCACCAAAGAGATCCTGGTGTCTATATTTGGCTTGATGTGTATACATCTGATATGCCATCAGATGGCGGCAAAATGATTTATTTTGCGTAGTGATTTCACCTTTAAAACTGTACATCTTAATGTTTTTCTTTCATAGTTTCTCCGCATTCTATTTATCACTGCCCTAGATCTCAACTCTCTAGGGTAAAAGTTACAAAATTTACAAACAAGTGACACCGTGTTTGGTTTTATCATTTTGGTATAGAACACTAAAAACGTATAGGAAAATTTTATTAAAATCCAAAGGCACCTAAAATTACCACAGTTTAATTTTCACTAGGTTGAATAATTTGACACTTATTTATTCAAGAAAAAAAGGCTTTCTACTTGCATTGAACCAAATATTTCTTAATTACTTTGTTGTATTTTTAATGTTCTGCATCCACTTTAACTCTCACACACATTAATCTATCTTTTTCCAACAATTTTGCGGGACCAAATTGAAAGGAAATTACTTTAAGGATTTAATCCATGAATCCCATTTCGAAGTAATCTCCAACCGAAATAAATTATTGCTCGACTTCGAAATTCGTCAGACTGTGCATGTAAGAGCACGGTGCATTGCTTCCCTTAAATACGTATACATACAATGTGGATATGTAGATATATAGGATTACAATGGGGAAGTATCAATTAAATACACACAGTCACAAAAGTAAGTATACACCCAAGTTGGTAGAACAATAACTATTAAAAACGGGGTTAATTATGATGATTTCTTACATATTGCACCTCATATGTCCTATGTATTATGTGCACAACTGTAGGACAGTTAGATAACGGTAAAATTTGTATTCGATCGTGAATTTTACGTGAGTTTCGCAACCATGTGCCACAAAACGCGTTACAAAAGTAAGTATACATCTGCTACTGCTCTGTGATTGTCGGGTGTGTAACACTTATTTTTTGCAATTTTCTTGCTCTTCGATTAAAATTTATAAGTATCAGACAGGTAAATAAAAATAACTAAAATTTACGAACTTGAGCTAAAATCGTTTTTCCAAATAATTAGTAATGGCACCACGTGGAAAGGAGCTCTCGTTAGAGTTAAAACAGCTCATAATAAAATATTACGAAGAAGGGAAATCAATTCGTAAAGTAGCGGAACTTATTGATAGAAGCCCGGCAACTATTCAAAAAGTCCTGGAAAAGCATAAATCCCTTGGTACAGTTGACAATTTGTCCCGCAGTGGCCGACCACGCACCTTCACTTACCATGAAGACCGCTTAATTATCCGAAAGATTAAAAAAAACCCGAAGTTAAGCGCTCCAAAATTGCAAGTGGAGATAGAAGAAGAGACCGGTAAAGTGTGCAATCCCCAAACCATTCGACGCATAATACACAGGGCCGGCTATAACTCTAATGCCATAAGAAGAAAACCATTTATTAGTAAGATCAATCGCCAAAAAAGAGTTGAATTCGCCAAAAATCACTCACAAAAGGAAATGGATTTCTGGAAAAGTGTAATATTCTCGGACGAGAGTAAATTTAACATCCACGGTTCCGATGGACGGCATAAGGTTTGGCGAAAACCGAATACGCAGCTAGATCCGAAGAACATGGCTGGTACCGTGAAGCACGGCGGCGGATCAGTAATGGTTTGGGGGTGTATGGCGGCATCTGGTGTTGGCAATTTAGTATTTATTGAGACGACAATGAATCGCTTTGATTACCTCAATATACTAAAAAACAATCTCCACCAGAGCGCGCAGAAATTAGGCTTGGAGGGTTCATTTATATTCCAACAAGACAATGACCCAAAGCACACTTCCCTGGTTGTGAAGGAATGGTTGCTGTACAATGTGCGAAAACAGCTCAAAACACCACCTCAATCACCGTCAAATCCGAAAGCATGACATTAGGACCAAATCCGAGCTTAAGGCTGTTATACAGGACGAATGGGCAAAAATAAGTCCGGAAGTAACTGAAAAGCTTGTTGCCTCCATGGGATCCAGAGTAAATGCAGTAATTAGTGCTAAAGGATATCCAACTAGGTACTAATTTTTAATGTACTAATCCAACTAGGTACTCATTTTTAATGTACCTACTTGGATATCTGTCTTTTTTATTAGTGTATACTTACTTTTGTTAGATGGAATTTCAACTCTATTTTACTTTGTTTTTTAATATTTTTGTTTCTGTTCGTTCAACCGTTTTTATTGTTTGTTTTTTGAAAAGAGCATAAAAATATCTATATAAATATATATAACATGTTACCTACAGTTTATGCAGTTTGGCTTTCTAGTTAATGTTTCGGTAAGGATTCGATATTTTTTACGGTGTATACTTACTTTTGTGACTGTGTGTACCTCACAGTCGAAAACAGAAATTTTTAATTATCCTTTGAGTCTTTAAATAATTACTTTTTGTAACACGACGGACAAGCCAGCCGGATATGTACGAGTACGAGCCACCTCGCACTCGAGGTGAGAGGCCTCTTTGACATGAGCCTTATAATTACGGGGATGAAAATTCACTAACTTTAAGAGCCGCCGGCCGGCCTGATTATACTCTGCAGTAAAATTACATTTTTCGTTTAAAGCAAATGTAGATAAAAAACTTTGCATTACACTTCCCGTGACAAGTTTAAGATAAGAGGAGCTTGGGTAGCTAAAATTTATAGCATCAAATACGGTAGTGTGCGTTGACTCGTAGCCAGGATGGCAATGTTATCAATGTTTTGTTGATAACTATGCGTTCTTCTTACAAAATAACAACTTTGCAATGCCTCAACGGGTTGTGTGGGGCAGGGTATAAAGGCATCAACCACACCTATGCGCCATCGTGTTAGTTTCCTGCGATGTATTTGAACTCCAAACAGCTCTTTCCCAGTTTCCGAGACACCTTTTCGACTGTACGCCACGTCATACGGACGACCCTCCTGTATTCGCTCTTGTTGTGTCAGCTGCTTTTATTGCATGGCTTGTCGGGCAATTCAAACAAACGATATGACCAATCCACTGCCACTTTCGCTTTCGTATAATCACATCTATATATATGTATGTATCTCTATATCTTGAGATGTGATTTGGCCAAAATACTCGTAATATGTTTCTTAGATAACGATTAACAAAGGTTTTGAATCTTTTTGTGACAGTGACGGTTGCTTTTCAGGTACTGCGGCCATATAACAGCACCGATTTCACCTTAGATAACATACCTAACGTAGACCTAGCTTTAGATATGCGGTTGCTAACGTCTACTTCGGAACCACTGTCAAAAGAGGTTACACTTCTAAGGCAACGGCTGTTTTCTACTCTGCTTTTTCAACCAGCTGATCTAAGTTGTCGACAAGGTCGAAGAAGGACTTACAATTTTTCTTTTGGTGCAGTTAATCCATGTTTACCTCTGCCACCAAACCAGCAGTCATTTGGTGCAGGTCCACAGTTCTATGAGATAGTCCGCAAACATCGTCAGCATAGTCGAGGTGTAATATAGGTAGGTTGTTAGGTTCCATTGGATTTCGTCATTTCATGCCTACAGAGCGCTCCAAAAAACATCACTGACTGAAACCAAAAAAGTAGTGGTTATAGTATCAATCAATCTTCCCGAACGCCGCTTCGGATCTCCAATTCTTGCTTGCAGCACATGACATTTCACACCTGCATAACTTGCTTTTGCCTCTCCTGCATAAGGCACACCATATTGGGTGGTGTGAATAAAAATTGAGTGCGAGTCTTCCCTCAGCATTTTGGAGGGAACACTCCATTTGGTGTGAATAAAAGTAGGGTTCCTTAAGTTTAACGAAAACCCTCCACTCACATATTTTGACAGTTGAGTGTTCCCTCCATTTTGGTGTGAATAAAGATGGAATCTATCGAGTGAACACTTCAAGAAGTTGAGTGTGCATTGGAGGTAACTTCAGGAGATAAAAAAATGGAGAATACTGTTTCGGAAAATGAATACCTTGACGGAATAAGTGAAAAACCCTAAAAAAAGAGATCTGGAATGGAAGAAGAATATTTCATAAAACTTTTACAATTCTATCCTTGCTTGCTGGAAAAAGCCAAACACCAGACATGAAAATTAAAAAGCAAATTGCGTTGGAAGCTATGAAATAAGTTGATTTGAACACCTCACAAATCAGGAAAAAATTGAAAATATGAACGCGCTTGTCAAATCAAAAGGCGATAGAAACAAAGACGGGCAATCTTTTCATGATTTTTAAAGCCCATGACAAGCAGCTGCTGGATTTGACAGCTCTCCACTCTAGTTTTCAAACTTCAACTTGAGGGGATGAATCTAGTTAGAGGAAATTTTTTATTCACAGCTAATTGAGTGTTCCCTGCAACGAAAACACTTCACTCATGAGTGTTCACTCGGAGTGTTCCCTTAGTTTTTATTCACACCACCCATTAACTCTCTATTTACATTTTCAAGGGCTTTTTCGAAATCAATGCAGAGCAGGTGGAGCGGATATCTTTATTCGACGCAATGGTCGACAATAAACCGTAAGATGTTAATAAATTGGCATTCGCGGATTATGTTGGCTATTATTTTGCAACTGCAGAAGGTTCACAAATGCCGCTCCAGTTTTCACACTCTGTTCGGCTTAGAAGGTACAACCAGAGAGTTGTGATCTCTTTCGAGTACAATTTCTATTTCGAATAATCAGGACAGTTTTCCTAAAATGCGGGCTAATAGGAACTTGGTTAATTTAATTAGAAGTTCTCTGCTGATCAATAGACACCCAGCTAATTTTATGGCAGGTCTTATATTTGTATAGGGTGACCCTTATGATAAGGTAATTGGTGTTGCAGAAATCGATGACCTATCTCCCTTATCATTGCGGACACCGAGGCGTAGTATTGAGATCTCCCAACACCTATTGGGTGTTGCATTTTCGGTAACTTGTGATTGGCTGTAGAATTTCTCTTTATCTTCCTAAGGCGCTAAATTCGTCGGAGCGTAACACTGAATGATCGTGACGTTTCTAACTTTTGTCCTGAATCTCTCAGTATTCTTTCACTAAAAGGTTTTCAGGATATTATGATTTTGCGTGCTCTGCAAACATTTTACATGAATTTTAAATGGGCAATATTTAGCTGCCCATAAAATTTTGTGTTAATTAATTTTGCTGAGAACTACTATTATTATGTTTTTCAAGCGGCATTTAGGTTTATACCAACCGAAGCAATGGCTGAGTTCCAAAACGTCAAAATATTGCGCATCTTGAATGCATCACTGCCGTCGTGATGCGAAGTTATGATGCTTTCGTTATGCGATGCTTCGACGATGCGATGCAATCTTTGAGGTTTTGGAACGACCTGAATTAAAAAAAAAAACATAATTACAAAAGAAAAATTATGATTACGTGGTACAAAAAGAGAAATGTACCAAAGTGCAAAAACTTCCATTTTGGCGGATTAAAAAACAATAAAATGTCAAATGACATTCCCATCACATCAGTTCATGATGCGCTGTTTGCTTTTGTTTTCGCAGTAGATACATTCACAATACGTTTTGGAATGTTATACATTATGTACATTGCTTCACCGTAATGTATTGACGGGAACGCTTCACTTTGCAGTACTGCGTTTTGGAATTCAGCCAATGATGTATAAACTTCTTGGAATCGGAATAGCAAGGAAGGTCATTAACATTATACGAGCAATTTATTAAAACAACGTGGCTATGTATGGGAGGGAGACTTCATTTCGGAAGAATTTATAACATCTGTGAGTATAGAAGTAAAGCAGGGTTTTATCCTGAGTGCGTTGCAGTTTATTCTTTTCTTAAACGACTTTAAAGATTTTATAAATAGGAAGAGAAATAGAAGATTCTCAGTTCGATACACCATCTGTTGGGGCACACCCCTCAAAATCTCTGACAGTGCAAGATACCTGGGATTTATACTCGATAAGAAACTCTCCTGAAAAATGAACATTGAAGAAAGAATTAAAAAAGCCAATATAGTCTTCTAATCATGTAGTAGAATTCTTGGAAAAACCTGGGGACCTTCTCCGAGAATAATACTCTGGATGCACACAGCTATTATTAAACCTATACTGACTTATGGCAGTCCCGTATGGTGGCCAGCGCTTAGAAAGTCCACCACTAATGGCATTCACTAAAGTTCAAAGACTAGAGTGCATTGGTGCCACCAGTGTAATGAGAACAGCTCCAACTGCAGGCCTTGAGGTTATTCTCAACCTGCTTCCGCTAGACATCTTTACAAAAACATCAGCAGCCATTAGTGCCCTGAGAATCAGTCAGTCAGCGAACTGGAAGTCAAATGCAACAGGGCATTCGACCATCCTTCAAAAAATGTTTGGCTATGTACCCAAAAAAGAATACACTACGCCATATTTGGATTTTAGCATGCCTTTTACGGCGGCCTACCCTAGCAGAGAAGAATAGAAAAGCGGAAATATTGCTAATACCAGATCCATAAAATGGACACCGGTGTAGGTTTCGGCATATTCTCTGAATCGCTAGGGATATCGAGATCCATTAAGCTACCAGACCACAGCAGTGTTTTCCAAGCGGAGGTCCTGGCAGTAACAGCAGCTGCCCGTGAGTCTGCCGTAAGGGCAATACCACAGGATGGTATCACCTTTTTTATCGACAGCCAGGCAGCTATAAAAGCAATTACTGCTACCGAAATTAAATCGAAGCTTGTAAGATGCTGTCGCGAAGAGCTTAAGGTTCTTGGAATACAGCATAATGTATCGCTCTGCTGGGTTCCTGGACATGACGGTATTCCAGGCAATGAAAAAGCTGATGAACTGGCTAGGAAAGGTTCAACAGATTTAATAGAACCAACTGATCTCCCTGTAAGCATCCCGCCTTGCATGCTGAAATGGAAATTAGCCATAAGAGAGGCGAACCTAAGATGGAAGTCCATGGAAACGTGTATCATCGCAAGAAAACTATGGACGTCCTTCGATAGAACAAGGACCGAGGGACTTATACGAAAGAACAGAAGATCCCTTTCTATCCTCGTGGGTATCATCACGGGGCATAATAGTCTGCGCTACCACATGAAGAACATGCGCCGGGCAGAAGAAGAACTTTGCAGAGGTTGTGGCGACGAGGGAGTTTTTGAGGACACCCCCCCACTTCCTATGCCACTGTCCTGGACTCCAACATTCCAGAAACAAATTCCTCGGTAAACACTTCTTCTATAACCTTGAAGAGCTCTCTGGCGTTCCTACAGATGCTGACATTTGCTAAGTCATCAAAGTGGTTTGTACTTGAAAACAAGTAAGTAACTAGAGAAGAGTTGATTAGACACTTACAGGGTTCCAATGGGCGGAGGAGCACCTTTCCACTCTATGGATAACACAATGGGTCAATACTGACCTGATTGCGGCAGGAGGCTTTTCTCTCTCTGCCAGCCCGCTTAGCTAATATAACCTAAGGTTACCTGTATGAATGTATGCAGATGGAAAAAGAAATGGAGAAAGAAGACATGGCAAGAACCTGGAACAACACTATAGGCCTAAGGCAAGCTAAGAAACTACTGGGACACTATAGCCGGAAAAGATTTGAAACCTGCATATGCCTTAGCAGGAACAACCTACGAATCATAACAGGCTTCCTCCCAACGCGGCATTGCAAACTCAGGGAGCATTTAAGGAAACTAGGAATAACAAATGAAAAACTTTGCAGATTCTGCAATGAGTCAAGTGAGTCTCCGGAACATCTCCTAAAAAGACTGAAATACCGACTGAAAGAAACTGGTCTGGAGAGACAGCTCTCGCCAGGGCAAAGCTAGAGGATATGACCCTCAAACACAATTCTGATGGAATCACAATGCGAGGGGAACTCTATCGATGGAACGAACCTCTCCAAGGCAATAGCAGGGGGCACAATAGACCATTAAGTCGCAGTGCAAGATGACCCTACACAAATAATAATAATAATAAGAAACGTTTCCGTGATATTTTCGACGTTTTAACTTTTACTATTTCAACATGTTGTGCGTTTATGTATCGATCCATATTTAATAACCTGCTAGCTTAATTCAACAAAGGTCAAAAAGATTTTCTATATATTCGTTTATTAATTAAGTTCCTGTAGACGTCCGTATCTGCACTTCTCACAACAAAGCACTGAATCCCTATAAATAATTGCTAACAAAAAACTTTCAACTGAAAACCATTTAACTGAAACCTCACCAGTATTTGACATGAATTTTGTTACCGCATTGAACCTTATCTGTTTGTGAATCCATTGATTTCTCATGAATACAATCTCATTTCCTTTGCATTGTGCTGGTCCCGTATAAATATACCAACCATAGCATCACTGACATTTTAGATTGCATTTCTTGACCAAGCAACTAATGTTATTCTCTATTTCAAAACCATACACAAGGGAAGTGCTGTGTGCGGATTTGAATTTTGCGTTCCAATGGTCCCAGCCGATAAGATAAAGCCAAGCAAATAACAAAATAATTCTCAAAGGAATGCAATGTCTCAAAAAACAGCAAACACAAACCAGGATAGATTCTGCATTGCTCTGCTTCTCACTCCCTTGCATTCACCCGCTTTACCTGATATTAAATAAAATTGAAAGCTATTTTCAGTTTTATCGTACATCGGATCCATCTATTACCATGGGATATGGTATGACATTAGGTAGGATCGCCAGAATGACAACGAACGACATTCAGGCGCTGGACATATTTCAATCATACTTAGGAGCCTCCAAAGTAGCATTCCAAAAGTATATGTCCGTTTCGCAACAAATCTCAGAAGGGAATACCTTCATATTTATACACATTTGTATATGTACACATTGCTCTCTCATAGGATTTGTCACTGTGGGATATATTTCTCAAATCACATTCTTTTCAGGGTATCACCTAACGACAGATGGAACAAACAGCTTGATATGATTTCTTTGATCGTTGGTCAATTAGCTTATTGACATTGGGCGAGAAAATATATAAGGATGCACACATACATACATATGTACACACGCATGCAGAGGTTTTATGTAGAATAGTAAACGTTGTCTCTGGCCATGTACGGCGAGAACGTGAGTTGGATAGATATTAATTGCTGAACTTTAGTTTCTGATTAAAAAGAGAAAATTGTCCACAATAAGCAAAGAAAGTATCGTTAGATTCTAATTAACTAAGATATCCAATGAAATCAACTAATTTTTAATTAGGGAAACAAGAACAATGAGTAGTATATTGTAAACATTGTTGTTATACGCCTTTTTGTGTATATTATTTGAACGCACTCTTTTTTTTTGTGAGCGCCATCTGCGTGTCATCAAGTATTTAATTTAATTTATTAAAGTCATCGCACCCAACTTCAGGATGAATGGGTGTTTAAAGATTGACAAGAAATGATTGATGCCTTCAGCAACATCCTTTTCAGTAAATATAATCTGATTTAATCTGCTGTTTCTTTTAAAATTATCGACAAGCCAGAAAAGCCGATTTTTTTTCATTTTGACGATGTCACGTATGACGAGACGTACCCCCAGGAAAGCTGACGATGACGTGCCAGAGACGGGCAACGATATGGATGCTGCCGTTAATTTGCTCCCAACGAAGCCGCAAAGGCCGATAATGCTGATAATACAGATAATGCCATGAGTGTCGACGAATTACAGGGTGCAGCTCTGGACGAGGGGCTGACTAATCTCTGTAGACGTTTGGAAATCCTCCTGCTCCGAAAGCAAATCCGTGAGCTGGAGGGGGATGCACCTTCGACTAACCAATGCAGGACGGATTTTGGAGACATTGAGTACGCACTGCCGAAGTTCAATGGAGATGACCTGGGCCATTCAGTACAAAATTTTTTCCACGACTTTGAGGGAGTTATGGCTACAGTTAGAGGAGACGACCGCTTCAAGTTGCTGAGTCTACGTCGTTCTTTTTTTGGGACTGTCCGAGTCTTTTTGCACTTATTAAAGAGTTTTATATCGCCGTTTCCCGCCAGGATGCCTATAGAGCTGAGCCGTCGACGATGGAAGAAGCAGGAAGAGTCGCTGCAGTGCTATAGCCCCGACATCATCGAGTTGGAAACGATAGACTTTATCATTGAAGGAATGGGGGATGTGCCGAACGTCAACCTACTGCTGGGAGCTCGCACCATCGAGGAGCTAAAGCGATTGATAAACCGGTACAAGCAACGGTACCACTGCCAGAATGCCGTTGGATGTGATACAAATGTCGCCTCAGGGGAATCTGCCATTACGACGAAACATGCCGCGACTATGAAGACCAATGCCGAGAGAAGAGCCATTATGCTTTAATTGCTCGCAAACGGACATATTAAGCCGTACTGTCCTCATCCGTTGCGTCCAAATGGATCCTGTTTCCGATGCTGGAAAATGGGACATGATCACCGGTCGTGACAAACCCAAAGAAATTGATACCTCGAGCCACTGCCGTGAATGCCGATAAACAAATAGCTGCCGTTTCCCTGGATACTCCAGACGATTCCGATGAAGACGAAAAAGCCGTGGTTGGTGCCGTAAATTGGTGGAGTGTTGCTTTTAAGATTGATTTGTTAAGAGGCGCTGAATTCACTGAGTTCCTTTCTCTTTTCGATACGGGTAGCCCAATTAGTCTTATGAAGTCGTTGTGTGTCCCGAGTAATTTGCCGAAAACATTGATGACAATACAAACATATTCAAATCTATAAGAAAATTGGTTATATTTCTCAGTACATTGGTCCTTTGGATTGTTTCCAGCCCCAGTTGTCTTGTTGTTGGACGACTTAAGAGTCACAGATTACTGGTGGATACGAAATTAAAGGATGAAGGCGTCTTTACTGAGAAGTAGTGTAGAATGTCGTCAAACCCAAAGGATTTAATTTCTCCAAGTGATTCTCAAATATCATAGTCCAATCATGGTACTCGCTTACTGCTGCTGGGGAATGGATTTTAGATGTCCCAACGACCATACTTATACTCCCGCTTCTTTTGAAGCTTATATTGAGGGGGTGGCGACGCTTGCTTGCTTGCCTAAGGACCTTTTTCAAACAGGCTCGGTAGATGGAGTTAGAATGATAGAAAAAATAGCGAAAATGTTTTAACCAGTAAATTCAGTCATCCACGCGATTGATATGTAATTGATCGAAGCTTATAAGACGGAACGGGCTCCTAAGGCAGTTCACTCTAAAGATACACTGACTAATTGTTAGCAAAAAGAAAAGAAAATGCCACCATGTCGCCAAAACATGATGACTTTTGTCTAGGCAGAAACGTGCATCAAAAGCGCGCCTTAAAAAAACAGCACCAAGGGACAAAAATTAGCTGATGTGGACAAAGCCATCGACATGAAACTTTCCTAAATAATGGAACGGAAAAATCAGGTATCCTGCAAAGACAATGCTGCTTGTCTCGAAATGCTTCTCGAGCAAACCCTTGAAGGAATCCACAAAGTTGCTCCACGAATTCCACACGCAGGGGCCACGGTCTTCCTGGTTTGGATTTCCCTAAAAAGTGCTTGCATCTTCTATAGAACCGTAAGGCAACTCTGCAAACAGCAGAAGTGCTGGTACGTGTCCACCATCAGAATCCTTGTCTCAACCATAGCGATTGGTTAGTTCACTCAAACAAAAAGAACTGACAAAATGAGGAAGATTTTTCTTCTGGACTTGGGTGCTGTAGCAGCATGCTTTGGGGTTTTATCCACTTCCACCATTCTTACCAACGTAGTTATTAGGGTTGCATGCGACCTCGATAAAAAAAAATAAACGATGGATTCATCGACATTGCGGCTACTTTCTACAATGCGACTTTTGACTGCATACTTATGCTGTGGATTAAGCAATGCAAGCTCCCTGGCATCCGTGCAATCGAGATCTTTAAAGCGTAGGTCGGTCCTCTTGGTTGTCTCGAACCTGAGCGGAGGAATCCGAAGATTCTCTTGGCTGAAGCGTTTTGGTTCTTATGTTCGATATGGCTCAGCCAACGTAGTCGACGCCCTTGAGTCAGCCCCTTGAACTCCATTTACATCTTGGTATAGCTCTTAGCGTTCGCGGTTGTATCTTCTGCTCCTTTCGCCCTACTCGCAAATAGGATCGAAATCCGGGGAACAATTTTCTGCTCAAAAGCCTCCAATATCGGCTCTGATATCTATTTAATCTTTCAGCAGTCGGCGCCATAAGGTAGAACTAGCAGATATAGCATTCTATAGAGCACACATTTTGCCTTCCGAGCCAAGGAGCCATTTCTTAAACCCTGGTTGTTTCACCAAACCGAAATATGCTTTATAGCTTGTACTTGGTTTTCCCTCATTGACTTAAAGACAAACTCGTTGCGCCTGTAACTCAATTGCCGGGAAAGCGGCTACTACTAGACGCTGGCAGCGAACAATGATTGATGTCGCCATCGTGTATGCATCCTAGCATTCATCACTCTTATTCGAGGCTACAAAAAACCTGCTCGTTGCATTTACTGAATACCAACCAACTACGAGAGCTGTACAGATCAGTTCGAACAGTTGTAGAAAAATTAATGACTGATATTTTGTTTAAAGGTGTGCTCAGAAATACATAGCTCACTAGCAGCCCCCGTCCTTCTTTGCGGCGCCGCTTTGTATGTGATTTATTTAGCTGCATTTGTTTCCTGGACCAGGGGTTTCTTGGTGCTGGTCAGGTGAAAAATACCACATCAGTTGCAGATCATAGCAGCAATATGCCATTCGGCACTTGACGCTAGTGGCATAGGACTCCTAGAGGGGTTTGGGGATAGCGTTCGGCATACAAGACCGATTCTGGCGGTCTCTGCTGCTGCTTATTGTTTAACAGCACGCGGTCGTTGTCCTTATTTCGTTTGTCAGAGTCGTCAACAGTAGGGTCATCCATATCCGAGGCTGTTGGTCGCCTTGTAACTAGCTTTTTTATGTGGCAGGGAAGATATCCGGCCGGCACAACCTCCAACTGAATGAGTGACTTATTCTTAGGTCACTAATATACATAACATGTGACTTCTCTACATACATAGGTGACGCTATAATTCGGGATGAACATAGGCCGCAACAAACAAGCCTCTCCAATTAGCCTGCTCCTTAGCGAAGTGTCTCCAGTTGCGCACTCCACGTTCGTTAAACTCTCTTTCGACTAGTGTCCGCAATCTATGGCGAAGCCTTTCTCTATTGCCCCTCCGATGTGATCATTACTGTGCGTTTGCTTTACATGCCCTAGCCACCTCAAACTTCCGACGCGTTTTCTTGACTATAGTACTTCATTGAATCTTCTCATTCAAATCCCACTATCACACCGAATTTTTCGTTCAAAACGACCAAGGATAACTTAATAAGAATTTTACTCCGACATTTTAGACAATTTCAATTTCAGATTTTCCGCACTCCTGTTCTGTCCTTCTTCCGTTTCCGTCACCAATACCAACGAACATTTTAAAATGTTTGCCTACACAAGGAGAGGTCCATTGCCTGTGAGATCATAAAATTACTTCTGCAAGCGTGCATTTAATTTATCGGTGATTTTTTCTTTTCTCCAACCAGTCATCGGTTTGATCCGCTTAATTTTCTTTAAATCGCCATCTGCTGTCCTTTTTAGCATCCATAACCCATAGTTGTACTTATTTATGTACATACATATCCGCCACGAATCACTGTGTTATTCCCTCGATTTTGGCATCCTCAATTGTCAACAATCACACTTTTTTCAGGACTAACCGCAGCTCTTTTCGTGTGCTATCCAGGATCTCGTCGACCTGGTTGTGCAATTTTCTATCTCTACGGGGAGTAGAAAAGTTGACCGATAACTTCAAGAGAGTACACTCTCGAAGATGAATCTAGATTGTGGAGGTTGCAAGTGCACTACATACATATCCGGGTAACAAAAGTGCCCTAATACAAATATTAGATACGGTCGGCATATTTCCCCTATTAAAGTCTTTCCCCTATTTTACTCGTTGTCATGTGTTCTTTTCGCGAGGGTGAGAGTTTATGGTTTTTGTTCCTATGACAAGCGACACTATAGACTACTTGATGGCCTACGGTGTGAGGAATCAAGAAGTTAATGCCAGGACAGAAAATCACAGGCTTACTAACCTGTGGTTAGTACTATAACGCACTTGCTGAAATATGCTGTGTGCAAACGGTGTCTGTGCCGTTAAAGAAACCACGTCTCGGAAGGTGGTACGAGTATTTTGGATGAATTTTGCTTTCAGACATTTTTTTTTAGAAAAGAGAGCAGCGAAAACTGGACGATAAATAAAATAAAGTGAAATACGGCACTGATTATGATTTTTTTTCGAAGCGCCTGAGGTTTCTTGCCGGGTTTTGAGAGGAGGCGGTAGATTTAAAGTCAGGCTATATTGTGGTCCTTTATTAGGTGGTTGACCCATCCCTTTCTCATGGGCTACACATTTATGGTTAGCAATTTCTAAAGGTAAATACTGCTTTTGTATAATTTTTTAGTTTTATTTTGATTCTATGTGCAGAGTGATTTGGTCCCAGCAATGGGCATTCTTTTCGTGTCTCGTCAGTATGGTGGCTGCTTGGTATAGGGATGTTAGATCCAAATAAGTAAGTGAGTAGAAGTAGTTTATTTAATAGGAAGTGTGACCACACAGACTTTATGTAACAATATTTGCGTTTTCTACAATGTAGATCAATCGTGGAGTGGAAAGTAGTGAAGTGACCTAGTTTCAAATGCGGAGGAATAGAGGGGGAAGCAAAAGAACGCTTTGGGGGTGAATGTTTGATATATGTAGTACATATGCATGAATTTTAAATTGTAGATAACGGCTTCATGAAAAGCGATACAGAACTCAGGGCCTAACTTCTAGGTATATTTTTCGTACCGAGGAGAACAAATTAAAGCTTTTGATGAAGGGTATTCATAACCCCTTAAGTACATGCAAAATTACAAAAAAAGTATGGAAGGTTTCCAATATTCATATTTATTCAATCACTTAGATCGTTTAGAAAAAAAACTCCTAAGTGAAGTTTCCTTCTTTGCAAGAGAGTTGGGCAAGTGTAAAGAAGGTCCATACAACTTTTTTGATTTTTTTTTTAATTTGTTTGACCATTTTTGTATGACAAAAATTGCTTTTACTACAACTTCCGTCAATCGTACGTGAACATAATTAACATAATTTTTAGAAAATTTTTCAACGATAAAAGTTTCGTAAAAAAAGAGTTATTTGCTCTGTAAAACTTTTGAGAAAAATGCATTTTAAGTAAAAAATTTAAACAATTTTTTTGTGGCTGCATAAAATTACAAAAAGTTTTCACAGTTTTATGCGCCACTAAATTGTCTCTCCAAAATGCATAAATACTGTTTCTGTAGCTATATTAATTAGAAGTTATACCATTTAAAGTGATTGTACCTCCAAATCGGAAATGTCCTACATTGACGGGCTATAACTCGAACTGGGGTGAAAATAGACCCCCCTGCCGTACGATTTTTTGTTTGCCGGAACTTCAGGAATCTCCAGTTAAGGGAGTTAAACCTCCTAAATGGGGCACCCTGTATGTACCCTGGGCAATGAGAAAACTACGTAACATTAAAGGGCAAAAGAGAGGAGAAAATTAGGCAATCGACAACACGGTAACCAGCTAAGCCTGAACCCTCCCAGCGGACAAATACCAACCCGGTCGTACCACGGGAAAAAAGGACATGAAATAGGGGTGGTTTTAGTGAGTACGAATCTCACTACTATTCTTGATCACGGGTTTGGTAGGGTCCTTCCTAAGATTCTCATCCCCATCGAAAAAGAAAATGAAACAAATAATAATAGAATATCTATAAATGTCTGCAAGCATTTTACACGTAGACTAAAAAGCTTAAAGAACACTCTCATAAAAATACTCTTTATTGCCTCATATATGGGTTCATTATGAATTAACGTCTATAACTTAATTTATTATATTAATTCACTATTAAGAATAAATTTTTTAACATAAAATCACACAAAAGTAAGACAAGTTCAATCTCTGAAATCATGTACTCGTACTTCGGTACCACTTCAGAAATGAAGCAGTTTAGCTGTAGTGTTTGAGCAATAAAATCAAAAGCAAGAAGCGCCGTACATATGTACATACATATGTATGAGATTTGTTATCTCTTGTTTCAAGTGCAAATATGGGCTTAAGTTTGCCAATTGTTCCCATGAGGTCAAAAACTGATATTTGCAACGCTTAGGCACCAATAAACTCCTGCACAGGAAGTTGACAAGAGTTTGTTTAACTCAATGAAGTGTTGCTTTACATACTTTCATACGAGTATGCTCTTTAAATTTGTTGTTATGACTCGTTTGCACTTATGTATACAGGTTGGTATCTACTATAATACAAAACAGGAGATATCAATATACGAGTACGTATCTGACCTGTTTGTGTTGCCAACCTCTAGGAACATAATTACCTGAAGCAAATAACAGCAGAGTATGTATACATATGTACGTTGTAATGATTACAATTCACTCTGACTACGAATTATACGCGTAATGACATACAATTAACCAATCGTATCTGCCTTCGGTGGACTACAGAGGTTTTTTTTCTTTTTGAATGTACAGAGGTGTTTTTGGAGCTTGTTTTAAGGAGTAGCTCCAGTAACATCCAGGAAGACACGCGAAATGACAGATGCATGAACAGACAGGCTGACTATATATTGTGCTATAGTTACTGCACAACCTCGATAGTTTGTCGGGTGCTATCCTTTGAAGTATATGCATGTATGTATGTACTTCGCAAAGTTTTTTTTTTACTTTAACAGCAGTTTTAGATAAGTGCTTTCCAAATCATTCGAGGAGTCGCTTATCGATCTTATCGAAGCTCCGAATCTTATTGATTTTTCACATTTGTTCTCATAAGCTTAAATTTTATTTCTTCATTTGTTTGTGAGATACTAAACGTTAACCGTCTTTGTTTTTAATGTTAATTTTTCACTTATTGTTAAGGGATGATTGCCTAAAAAGAAGAAGTCAAGAATGACATGTTTAAATCGGTAAGGCGGTTGCTTTTGTTCAATATGTTGGTGCTTCCCGGTAAATACATATGTATGTTTGGCCTCGCCTTGTTTTTTACCGGTCTGTTGTTGGCCGTTTGTTTTTTTACTGGCTTATTTTGCGTGACTTTTTCAGACGAAAAGCCGGCTTTCAGTTTTTTACTTTGTCTTTTCTTTAGAACCCCATTGATTTCCCGCTCGCAAATCATTATTATCATGGGAGTTTGAACAGACCAATTTCGAGGCTTCGACGTATTTTTGACGGCATTGGTTTTTCTCTTAAGTTAATATAATTCTTTTTTGAGCTCTTCGTAAAAATTTTCCATATTATTACTGCTTCAGCATGCTTAACTGGAGCTTCAAAAATTTTACTTTCGTCACCCAGCTCATCTTCACATGATTAGGCTAGTTCAACAATGTCATCGCAAGCTAGTTCTTCTTAATTGGATTCAGCATTATTCCAATTTTCTATGTCTGCGATGGTAGAATGGCGCAGAAGTCAATTTTGAGACTGATTTATAAAAAAATAAGTTGATTAGCTCTGCAAAACACGGTTCATGGGACCTAATGTACGCTGCATTGCCAAAATTTCCTTATTTTGTCGCAATAATGAAAGTGGAATTTGGAATCGAAATCTCTAGTGTCTCAGCATTACAATCACAATATAGCCACAACAGGGCGAAAAATAATAAGTACCTCGGAATGATTATAAACTAGATGATCTAGATGATCTTTAAAACTTAAGCGAGCGTCAATAATTATTGACGTCAAAAGTGATGAGAGCACTTTCAAGGCTAATGAGTAATATCGAAGGCCCGAAACAGAAAAAAAGACGTCTTGTCACAAAAGCTGTCAAATATGGTCAAGTGCCGTGAAAGTTAAGTCCTATGTGCGTGAAGTTAAATCGGTCCACCGTCTCAGCGTACTTAGGGTCACCTGCGCGTTTCGAACCATAAAAAAAAAAGGCTGAAAACCCTTTACCCCGCGAAGCGTGCCACCCACATACTGTTAAGATATATTCGCCTGCCAGACAATAAGCACGTAATCGTAACAGTCGGCCGGCACCACACTCAAAAAAGCAGTTGTGTTTCGTCATCTGCAAAGACAGCTGATTCGTACTTATTTGGTCTGGGAAAATCATATGTGTAAATGTTATACAGGATTGGTCCAAGCACCCTGCGGTAAACCTGCTTCAATTATAAAACTTGTTGACAGCCAGTTGTTTACTGCTACTCTGAGAGTACGCTTGGATAAAAATGGTTGAATTGTTTTAACCAGATAGAGTGGAAAATGGAGGCTAATAAGTTTGTGTAGCAAACCCTTGTGGCATACAGTATCGCACGCTTTTTTGACGTCTACAAGGACCATACCTGTACTTTTGCCTTTTCCAAAATTATTTTATATGTGTTTTGTTATGTGGTGTATTTAGTGCACTGTGATGTGGTATGATCAGAAGTTATGCCTTAGCATTCCAACAAATTACATACATACATACATATATCTCAGCCGACATTCATGCTTATTTACCTTGTTGATACAAATACTTTACAGCTAATTCTGCAATTATAGCTAATTGGTCGGCTATTGTGTTGCATTTCCCAATTAGCGTTGTTATCACAGCAGTAAGAGCGTTGATTTTTTCCATGAAGAAAAGCTCATTGGTTGTCCTTGACGCAGCAGCCGGGTTGTTGTTGATGTTGGGTCACACATTTAAGTGGGTGATTGTAACTGTAGGAGTTAGTATTTGCAGAGTATTTTTACGTCACGAAATGAGAGCAGGAAGGTCGTTGGTGGATCAACCCTTGAGGTTGATGTTGTTGGCGTTGTTTTTCCACATCGAACTTCGCCGGTTGCAAATTGTTTTTATTAGAGAGTCGGCCTCTACTTTCAAAAAACGATTTGCGGCGTTCACAAGCTGGGTCGGTGAACAGTTATTAGTATTGTGTTTTTCAGAACAAATTCCACAATGAGTCTTAATATGACAATTTTTTTGCATTGTTTTTGGGCGAAATCCCATTTTACCTGGGTTCTAAGTATGGATCATTTAGTATAATAGAACCACACTCAAGAAATACTAGATCAAAAACATCAGAAAATCTAATAATTTTAAGGTTTTGAACTTTTAGTCCTAAGGATATCAGCTCGCGTTTAAGAGTTTCGACGAAGAGTTCGTCAAGGCCATACAACATGGCTTTTATGACCTTTCTGTCATGTCAAAAATTGCCAGTTTTTTTTTAGGACGGCACATAAGTATAGCATTGTAACTACCAATGGTTTCACTCATGATTTTTATGCCGATACACATTTCTTCCAACACAATATTGCAGTATGTTAACATCGCGGAACTGCCCTAATTCACTGCTCTTTTTGCAAAATGCAGATACTTACTTACTTTGGTGGCACTACAGTTCGGGGTGAACCTGGGCCTCAACCAACAAGCCTCTCCAGTTAGCCCGGTCCTTAGCTAACTACCTCCAGCTGCGCACTCCAAGTTGGTTGAGGTCCCTTTCTACTTGTGCGCGCCACGTTAGGCGATTTCTTCCTCTACTACGTTGTCCCTCTGGGTTAGGTTAGGTTGAGGTTAGGTTGAAGTGGCTTCCAGCTAGGATTCGCCAGCACACTTAGACCAATGAGGTCCGTTGTGATACCACGTGGATCATGGGAGTTAGATTCGGTTGGATTCGAAGACTCTGCGGGCCGGAGCATTGGTGTCGCTCTATATGTCCTAGCAATCTTAGGCAACTGATGCGCTGTTTTTTGACTAGGCCGATGTCACTGTACAGCTCGTAAATTTCATCGTTGAATCTTCTCCTCCAAAGCCCGTCAACGTAAACGGGACTGTATATTTTCCGAAGAATTTTTCTCTCGAAGCGACCAAGGATATCAGATGGATGGAATTATGTATAACTTTTCATTTTGAGGTTGTAGTTGTTTGAATCTCATCGCAAAAAACTCATTCGCCACCCTCGATGAGCAATCACCATTCACCCGAGAGCCCCTGTGTTGGCTTTAGCATGTGCGCAGTCTTACACGGGCATACATACCTTTGACAGTACGACCGCGGGATATGAACAGAGTTTCATTTTCTTCTGGACAATTGACCCTTCATTTTACGAAGAGAAGTGAGGGTTCAACGATGAACAGGAACAGAAGCAGTGTCGGGCGAACAGAAAAATTGGAAAATCCAAGTAAAGATTTTTGGTGGAGGAAAATCACATAAGGCTAGAAGGTAAATGGAAGGACAGCTTTTTGGCATCTTTTTCAGGTGGTAGTGAGATGACACGAGAATACGAAAAGGCTCGCAAGGGAAATTTAGGGAAGACTTTTCACCTAGAAAAGGAGCGTGTGCGAGACCAACAGATCAAAGGGTGAACAAAAAAAATAAAAAATTACAACAATACAAAAAAAACCTATCGGAAACCAGAATTAATAAAATTTAATTAAGTTAATTTAACTAACCCGTTTGAGATTACGTAATTATAATGATTACTCAGTTCTGCAGCTCTTTTACTCAATTTCTTTTAAAAAAATTTCCCGAAGAATAAAGTGATTTGATTCAGCTATTTGTATATATGTAAGTACGAAACTATGCTTGCACAAGTAGGATTCTGCCAGTGCCATGCTATCCGAATCCAAGGAAGAGTGCCTTATTGTGCATTTCTTTTTTGCTGCCACCAATGACTTTCTATCCAGGTTGAAACCCAATCTTAAATCAAGGTACTAAGCGCAAAGGGTACACCGCGTAGAGGTAAGAGTGAGTATTTGGTGGACAATGTTTAATGTGTCGGCGAACGCTTAAAATAAGTGTGTAAATAAATTTACTAAAACTTTAATATGTATGGTATACGGAAAAGGATTGTTTGATGTACAGTTATGGTCAAAAAATGGGTACAAATATGTATGTATGCAGGTATAATATTAATAATTGCGTTTTACCGGCAAGAATATTCAAACAAGTTTTTGGATATTAGTATACATTGGCAGGAAAGTGTGAAAACATCGCTAATCATATCTACATACTGTTTAATGTACCGTTGCAGTGATTGTCTATGACAAAGTATTTTATAGTCCTTTGTGGGTTTGCCAAAAAAGTAAGTACAAACATTATTTCAAATTAAATACAAAAAAAAACTATTAAAATATAACGGTAAAATATATGGATGGTCGTTGAACGTCCTCTTAGCTCTCCACCTAAATGTTTTGGAATTATATGTGATTTTTTAAATAAGTAGATCTTTTGATTCAGCTAATTATGAATATTATATTTATCAACGTACATATCTTCAAAATTGTTTTCATAAAAAAATAATAAGGATGATTTCGACTGTGACGTTTTTCTATATGTTTCTGTTTGAGTAACTCAAATTGTGTGATAAACGTCATCATTTTAAATGTGTCACTATTCTTGGTAAAAAAAAATTTGAAATTCGTATTATTCAAGCAATGACAGCATTACGTGTTTTCTGTAAGAAGGATGAAACAAAACTAAGTTGTGTGAGTTTTCTCGACGTAGAGGTGAAGACTTGCAGGCAAATGAGAAACGATAGGTACATCTGCTTTTTAGTGGTCTCAACATAAACTAGACTTGTGTTATTTTCCTAGCGAGGAAAGTTTTGTTTTTCATAAAGGATGGCTCAATAACTCAAAAACCGATTTTTCAACTTATGACGTTTTTTTTCCCGACCATCGAAATGTATGCCTCGGTAAAGAATTTTTTTTTTAAACAAATACTTGGTTTGAAATTCGCAAATTTGTTAGTATGGGCTGAAATAATCACTCTACAGAAGAAGGAAGGAAGTGGTAAAACGTACAGGACAATCGCAGAACTATTGGGAAGGTCACCAAATATGATAGTTAATACCATGAAACTACTGAAAAATTGTGAAAATAAGGAAAGACCGGGCAAAACCTCGTCTTATGCAATAAATTTTTGTGAAAGTTTCTATTGCTTTTGTTATTTCGTTATTTCTCCTTTTTTTCAAACACAATTTCATGTATAAAAATATACTTATTTATTGAGAAATGCTGGTTTGTATTCATTTTAGTACCATGTATCTACCGATTTTATTGGCCATAATTGTACATAAATATGTTTCTATAAATTATTGAGTTTTCCAGGTGCACCGGATACTTGCAACTAATAATCAATAACTATCCAAATAGTTTTCTCAAAGGCGACTCGGTTCACCATTTGGTCTTAAAAAACAGCAAAAAAAACTAAGGCGGAAATGTATTGTGTGTATTCTACGTGCCCTCGTTAAACTATACGTTTTCCCATGTACGTGCACCATTAAGCTACTTGTGCGTACAGATGAGAATAAACTTGTAGCAAAATGCTTTGTAGGCAACATTGTTATAGCTCCCTTTGTATGTACATAAATGTACACATGTATGTATGTGTGTATATAAAACTTTATGAGTTTCCCACGACTATGTCTCCTAACAACTTGAGCGTAATCACAATTTAATCCGAAATGTTAACGAAAATTCTTCTTTGCCTAGAACAACATTTCTTAATTCTTTTTAAATATCCGTACCCGCACTTGGTTGTCATAGATCATAAACTGCTTAAAAAAAATTAGCTGCATACATATGTATCTACATACACACATGTATATCTACAAGAACAAAATAAATTAGGATAGGGTGGTGGAAATCAATTAAAATTAATGAGACTATAAGTTAAACGTTTGAACTGTTTCGACATAATACCTACATACATACATATGCATCGGGAAAACAACACGGTGAAGACTCAAATATATTTCAATGATTGCAATTGAATTTAACATCGAATGCAATCTTCGTCTTGCCTTGAGCGTGTTGTGCTGATAGAATTTCAAGAGATAATAACCATTATCATATAGGATATTATCCTTGACCACATCTTATCTATTGTAATAGCCTTAGGAGTCTCATCAGATGGCTGAAAATTATTCCTAATGACATGACCACAATAATATTTAATGGCTTAGATGATGCTTCCAATATGGACATCTTTTCTTGTACACTTTATACAGCATACTAGAATGATTAGGACGAGTGGGGACATCATTTCTATACAGCAATTTGACCTGCGGTGAATATTTAAATAAATTCTATCTTCTACCTAGTTGGTCCGCACGAACTTAGTAAATATAGGAATATGACTTGTGTTCCTTAGAACTTTGTGTTCATTAGTAATAAACTCTATCATAGTACCACACAAGACGTCCCACTTAAACAGATCAAGACGAAAAGGAGGTAAGAAGCCTAAAGAGTCCGACGAAGAACAGTTCAAGGAAGCAGAGAAGCCGAACACCAGCCCTAATAAATGAAGTAGATCCCAACTGGACGTAAGTATAAACACGTACGAAGCGTAAAAAACCCGCACTCCCCGAAGCATTGTTAAAAATAACTAACGGGTACACTTTCAAACCCAGACACACTTCAGAAAGTTAAGAACTGAAAGAGCTTGTGGAGAATGTAAACTACATTAGAATAACAGCGAGGGGAGACCTGCTTATTGAATTAAACAAATTTGTCGACCGTTATACCCCCGAACTCCAAACTATGGTTGAAAAATCTTTAGTACAACAAGCAGAAGTGAAAACACTGACTGGCGCATGAAGTAATTATTGAGGTCAAAGACATCGACGAAGTGACAACCAAGGAGGAAATCCTCAAAGTCATCAGCAAATTGAAAGCGTTTGCCATTAACCAGACCTAGCTATCAAATCGCTGCACAAAGCCTATGGTAGAACACAAACAGCAACAGTGAACCTTCCTGCGGAAGCTGCAAATGAACTTCCCGCAGATGAGAAAAAGTGATCTTAGTTAAGTGCTACAAAGGCATATAGGCATATAGCAAAGGTCTGTAGAAGTGTGAACAACTGGTCGAATTACTGCATGCGATGCAGAGATGATGGCCACGTAGGAAAAGAATGCGAAAAGGGGCCTAAAGCACCACTTACTTGTAGATAATCATTTCAGTTTCAGTTTTAGTTAAGCTTTCAGTTAAACTAATGTTTGAATGCTAAAACTGAAATGCTTAACTGAAACTGAAACTTGTGGAATTTCCATCAGTTCTCAATTCAGTTGCCAGGTATGCATCCGTAACATGAGAAATTAACACAAAGGTTCTGTGATAAAAGTAGTTGCCTTCCTTAACCCTAACTTAGGTACGCTAAATCCGAAGAAATGCAATACTTTCATGTAGATGTTTATAGTTTTGCGTTTAGCTTTTCTAATACTCATGTAATGTAATTTGTTTAAAGTTACATATGTATTTGTGTTTTGCGAATGTTCTCCTTCATTCAAGTGCCACCAATACTTTTACAATAGAACCAAATTTTATGTTAACCTTTGTGACTTGATGTAATTATTTCTAAAAGAGATTTATGTGTACATACATACATGTATGTGCTAACAAACGTTTTCATTAGAATTCTCTTTGAAAACATTAAGTCGAAGGTCGGTAATGCCTTAAGCGGATTCGAATTTGAACTTAATGACAAGGCCATTATACTAACGGATAAGAGGCAAACATGATTGCTGCATTTCTTTCAGTCAATCAAACTCTCTGTATAAATCCCCTTATAATATACATGGCACAATGGATAAAAGAATTTAAAAAAATCCAAGCTCATCAAATTCCAATTAAAAACCTTTTAAAAACGCTGCTTTTGTACACGATGGAACTCAATTTCTTATTTTTGTGGATTCCATAGCAAAAAACTTTGCCGAAATTACTAAAAAGTTACGAGAAAAAATGAGGTGCAAAGAAAAGCAATGTTAATTTAAATTAAGTTAACGCATTTATGTATAATTTAAGATCTTTTGAAGAAACATCGAAAAAATTGGAAGACGAAACTACCCAACCCTTTATTTAACAATCGTTCATATTTATCGCTTAAAAAAAAACATTTTCGTCGAATTTCTATGACTTAGTAGGTGCCATTCAAATTTGAAAGCAAAATTAAAATCTTTTTCCGATTCCATTGTGTTACAAAATTTAACAATTTTTCATAAAATAGCACTTTTTTGTTTTCTCTCGCAAATAGATTAAATAAAATAATTTCACGAATTTGGAAAAAAAAAATGTATTATGGGTCGGGCAAAAGAAGAATGTGAAACTGTGACATCTAAATACTACGGCGCGGCGATTCCTGCAAAGATTAGAAGCAGCATTTACATATTTGTCACTTTAGCAAGCACACGATTTCCATCCAATATCCACAAGGGGACATGGCGGTCTCCTGATTATGAAATGATGAAATGATCAACCAAATTGACCAAGTTGCGATCGATATAATGTATACCTCCAGTATTCTGAGCAGCCAACATCGACTCGGGTCATTACCTTGTTGCAGCCAAGGTAAGAATGCGGTTTTATATAGCGCTACGACAAAGAAGAATTACTGTGAGAAGATATAACGTCGCAAAGCTGCAATTGCAAGAGACTGTCAAAATATTCACCGAACGGGTGTCCCGAAATCTCTCCATGACTCCTATGCCACCAATATCCAGTGCTGAAGACCAGTGGCAAGGCAACAAACGTGCTATCAGAGACCCCGCAATTGATGTAGTATTTTTCATCTCACCACCACCACGAAAACCCCTTGTTTGACGACAAATGCGCAAACATATGCAGCATACAAAGCGACGGCGTTGCAAGGAAAGACGAGGGCTGCTCGTGAACTCTACGAGCATAATAGACGTGAAGAACATCGGCTTCTCCAGAAGAAGAAGAATAATAAGAAGAAACGCGCGATCGGAGATATTCAGAGATTATACTCCAGGAATAATGTACGGAAATATTACCAGAGGCTAAAAAGAACATGTCAAGCCAACAAAGCAGGCGCAGAAACCTGTAGAGATGAAGGAAACATTATAGTAGAGTCACAGTCGGTGCTAAAAATATGGGACAACCTTTTCTGCAAACTGTATAACGGCGACGAAAACCAACACACCGCTGTCATGCTGAATGAACTATTCAACAAAGACGATGATAGCTAAAAGTCTGTCCACCTAATCAAAATAAAGAGATGATAACACCGAAGATGAATAATATAATGTGTGTTATATTATTTTCAAAACAAATAGAAGAGGCCTACAGCTTAGAGCCATTTCAGAAAGGCTTTCTTTTTAAAGTCTAACGACTGTTACTACTCTCAGACGTTTGTCAGACATTCGCGACAGGTTGGACCGTGAAAAACTTGTTGGTGCTTTCTGGGATTCGAGCTTCGAGCCTCCCACTCAGTAGTCCAACGCACTAACCACTGACCCATGGCGCCCACTTATCCGCCCACGGATAGCAATATCCAACCGCTGGACCTGATAGCATACCGCCCAAGCTATTCAAAGCAACTGAAGATGTATGGTAGGGAGCACGCATCGATTCATTTCTAAGATCAAGTGACGAGTGTATGTCTGATGAATGGCATTTAAGGAAATTGGCAAAATAAACGGAAGGAAACTTTTCGGAACGGATATCTCCAAGGATGTTATTATTCACAATGGTCAGGAGTTAGTGGATACTCCAACTAAATTGAACACATTTAAAGGCTTCTAATCTCTCGAAAACTCGGAGACAGAATTACTTAGTTCTCAGTCCCAATGACAAAACTGAAAATTTTCAGTAGTTAATGAATTTCGTGTCTCACAGATCAATCTGACACTTACGAAATTCAAAACTTCCAATATTGCAACGAACCCCAATTCGTCCCGTTTACTAACCCAAATGTTGTTAATATGACCAGAACAACCAAAAACAACAAAAAATCGGCTGGCCGATCGACCAAATCTTAAATTTTATTTTCCGAAAATTACCTAATTCTCTGGATGTTGTATTATTTAACCACTACATACTTTCCGGCAAACTGGAAAAGAGCTAAAATATTGCCCATAGCGAAGAAAAAAGGGCGAAGATAACAAAATTTTAACATACATACATATACCACCCTTGGTTCCTAATATTGGAAAGCTGTTTGAACGAGTATTAACGGATGAGTTGAATATCTTTTCTGCTGAATTACATTTAAGCCCTAATAACCAATATGGTTTTCAAAAAGATCATTCTACAGACCACTAATCACTTATATTTCATAATAAAGTTCTTCAAAACTTAAGAAACAAAAGATATACCGTAAGCCTGGACATAGATTTATAAAAAAAAAACCTTCAACTCACTATGGTATAAAGAACTACTAATAAGCTCATTAGACTTAAATGTCAGGTATGACTTACACGAATTATCCATAGTTTTCTGGAAAACGAATATAGTTCTATTTTCATAGGTTCTGAGCATTCGGATTTTTTCTAGTTTATTCAGACAATATTCGATTCTCGGCCCAAATTTTCAGTATTTTCGTACACGACTTTCCTCCCTGCGCTATCCTGTACGCTAATAAGATTAGAACATATTGGGTTTATTGGACTCAAATATCAATGATAGAGGACAGAACCATTACTATCTCTTAACTTTTAATCCCTTAAGTGCCACATCATTATGCGTATTAAGACCAGATGCAAATAGATACCTTTTAGTACCTTTTTACGGTACATAAATATGTAATATAATATAATGTTGATACTGTAAAGTTATCCCTCATTTTATTATAGTCATTATTGTAGTATTTGTGGGGGCCATGGTTAGTACGTTAGGGCTACTGAGCGGGAGGTTTGAGGTTCGATTCGAATTCGAGAAAACACAAACAACTTTTTTCACGACCCCCACCTCTCACGAATGTTTGACAAACGTTCGAGAGTAATACCCGTCATGAGAAAGCCTCTAAAAAAACCGAGAAAACCTGAAGAACTCAATTTGGTCATTCGCATTTAAAGACCAAATTGTTACTTAGCATGAGATATCCTTTGTGGAGATCTCTAACTGTGCCTCCCGATGATAATTAGCGGCTGCATGCAAACACTTGTCGAGCGCACTTGTAACACTTGCCATCGGTTTACCCTAGATTATTTGATTATTCGAGTGTATTTATAAAGAAAATAATAAAGATTGTTTTAGAGTTGATTTCAAATTCTCCCTGTCAACAGAGATAAGATTTTCTCCTCAAAATTCAGGGCTGAAATGTCGTCCTACGTGCACATATCGAAACATTTTGAGGAAAGCCTGAAGCAGTGAGACAAAATAGAGGATGCAAAATTGAAACGATGAGACAGTGGGCCTATTCGGAAACGCAAACTTTGCGCAAATTATGCAAAGTAGCGTAACCGATACAGTTATTGACACCCATAAGAATTTTTTTTTCTTTAAATCGCCGTAAAAAATTATTGACTGGAGTACTTTGAAAACTCTTAGGATTTCGAAATATGTTATATTATTAGAATTCATTTAGTTTTTATATAAATTAAGGAAAATCGACTAAATAAAGTTTAATCACAATATTTCAAAGGGCTTATAAAATTGTACATTAATTGACACCCATGTACAATTGCTGACACCACGTAAAAGTACAATGTTTGACATTTATACACAGCTATTGACACAATGTAATGATATAGTTATTGACATATGTATCTTTAAAAGTTTTACACGGCAGGAAAAAAGAAAAAAAATTAATTACCTTGATTCGGTTATCTAAGAGAAAATATACATTTTGAATGCAGCGATTTAAAATTAAAAAGCATAGCTCTTATATTTCAAGTATATTAAAGTGTTTAATTAAGGGTATAATCCAATTACACAATATGATTCCTAGCTAAACACAATAGTTTGTGTGCTTATGACCATCAACAAAAAATATGACTGGGAATTTAGTTCCAATACTGACCAGATGTTGCCACTTTAGGGTGGCAATGGTGTAGTGGTAGCGTCATCGTTTGTCGAGCTGATGGTTCACAGTTCAATCCCTGATGTCAGCAAGCATTATATGATAAGACGCAGTCCGATCAATTGCGAAAGTTTGTGACAACACTACTGCGAAGGCATAACACTGGCAGTAGGTTTGTCATATGGCTGGATAAATTGATCGCTCTGTTGATAATTGATATGCTCATGACATCAGGTGGATAGGGAAAAATATACTGTGAATCAGAAGCGAAGGCAAAAATACATGAAAGCAATCAAATCTCCCCAGTTATTCTGGACACCACCCCTGGAGCTAATGTGAAACCTAATTCAGCTGAGTTTCAAACCACTACACCAATCTCTTTCTCTCTCTCTCTATCTGTCTTTCCTACGCCCGCACCATGTGAAAACATGTAAAAGGGTATTCATAACCCCTTGAGTGCGGGTAAATTATAAAAAAAAAAAAAAAAAAAAAAAAAAGGACTTTGGAGATATATTCATAGAATACTTCTTTGGTCATCCAACCATTGTCCTAAGCCCCACCTTAGGTAATGATTTTCGAATATCCTCTGGTATTCTCTTGTATGGATATATAACCATGGGTGGAACCAAACTGCCCAGGGCTGAGAATGAGAACATAGTTAGGTTAGATTTTTCAGTCCTCTATCAATCTCGTATATATTAAGAGCATCTTTTGCTGCCAACACGTTTTTGGTTTTAGGACACAGTAAGAAGTTGGTTTCATCACCGTTAAAAATCCTGCTACCGTCTTCTAGAATGTCCCGCCAATCTCCTTCAGGAAATCTTCAATCTTAACAAACCACGATCTTATGTCCGAAGATCCCACTGTTGCACTTGCCGATGTAACCGGGTCTGGTGTTCTTAGTGAAATGGAAGGTTGTCGACTAGAAAACGAAAAAAAAGATTTCTGTACTACAATTTATAAAAAACTATTCTTTTGAGACTTCTGTACTACTTTCGAAGATTTCTCTTAGCGTCAAATATGAATAATTTTTTATAACAAGAAAAGAGCAAACATTTATAAAAACTAGATGCAAGATTTGGAATCGTAACTGACTATGTAGTTGTAATGACATTTCCAAATTACGAGCAACTGAAGATGAACGACAAGCGAATACAACGCCAGCGAACACAACACAATGTATTGATAACAGTGCGGACAGATCATTAACGATTGGAGAAATGACAGTCGTTTGTTCATATTGTAAAGGGTTGATATTCAGAGGCGAAACTCCTGGACTGTGTTGCGCAGGTGGGAAAGTGAAATTGCCACAATTAGTCACGCCACCAAAGCTATTACGCACATTGGTTTCTGGAATAGGAAGTGATTCTACCCATTTCCTGGCCAACATCCAAAAATACAACAGTTGCTTCCACCGTTTGGCGCAACGCATATTGTACGGGACAATTTCATGCCCACTTTCAAGGTAATTACAACGCAATCCTCTTTCGCATCATTCGCCGTTGCAGCACAAAGCACATTGAAATCATGCAATACAGTCAATTTCACATACAGCACCAGATGCGGACCATCAATTCTTACAAATTTATTTCATGGCCAATTCGGATGCTGAAGTTAATCAGCGTTGTGCTCACAATCCGACAACAAAGCGAGTCACTGTCGGAGAATTTCAAACGTTTCTTCATCAGAACAACAAATTGATCAAATTGTTCAAAATTGCGTTGGATCGGATGCCATCCGACAGCCATAACATCGTCATCAGGGCTGACAAGAAGGCTGGCAAGAAGATTCAATTCGCCGACGAAGTGGCTTTTGTTATTGTCGGAGAAAATTTGCAATCTAGAGATATTGTACTTCATCGTCGGAACAACGAATTGAAACGCGTGTCCGAAACGGAAAGGACTTACGATGCGCTACAATATCCATTAATTATTTGACAGTGCGAGGTCGGATATCATTTGAACATCAAAATGATTAATCTATTAACAGGCAAATGTAACAATTTCAATAATTCATTCGTCGATTTTCTTACATCGAACCGTATGTCAATTGTATGTAAGAAGTACATACGAGGTCTAATTTGGGAGATATGAGGTGTTTCATATATAGGACAAAGCATCACATCATCTGAATAACCCATTTCCTAAAGAAATCGTGCATAAAAATGAAAATTTATATAATATTGTGATGCTATATCCCATTCTAGTACATTGATTTTTAACGTTCTAAAGCTTTGTCCCATATTCGGGACATCGTTTTCTTGGTAGCCTTGCCTACCACTCTAAAAGGTTTTTCACAGAAATCACTTAAGAATTGTTTCAGTTTCAGTCTTGTTTCAGTCTTACACAGATTCCAAAATTTTACAAAACTCAGGTCGCTAACACCAAATAAAAATTAGTTATTTCATATTAGAAAAAAATACGCGAAGTGCATCGACGGATATCGACGTGACATTCGCTCAAAATCTCAAATGTCACCCGAATGTGGTTGCTTGGTTTTTTTAAAGCTGATTTTTAAGTCTTAAAAGTGAATAAACCTAAAAATAAACTATAGGTCTGTTTCCGTAGATACATGTCCAAAACAGCAAATATCTACGAAATCTTACAAAAACTACGAAATCCTGTTCCCCTAGAGCAAAATTTCGTAGTTTTTCGCAGAGCTCACGAGAGAGTAAGAAATTTTCCCATGTTGCGAATTTGATTTATGAGATCTGTCAAACCGCCGAGATCTGTCAATTGTTTCTTTTTTTCATTTACAAAAATTTATTTATTTGAGACATAAATTGAAGGTATTTAATCAATTAATTTTTAAAATGCATTGTTTTGGATGAAAAAATATATGTACATATATTGAACTGCGAACAGAGCAGAAAATACAAATATTCAACTGAAATTTTTTTTAAATAACATACATAATGGTCTTGATATTTCAAAAGCGTGGTTTTCTAACGCGTTCTCATACTTTTTGGTGTTTCTGCCTCTCCTGCGAGATTTTTATCCCCATTTCTGGAAAATTGAAAATATGCAAATTTTGGTGCAGAAAGTACGGGAACAGGCCTTATATGTGCTTTAAAAGCCGCCACTTAATGATGTCCCATAAATGGGATTAATTCACTGAAAGGGTTAAGACACATTATAGGATAAAAATAATAAGAAAGCAAGTTCTTGCTATTAAAGCCAACTGCATAGAAACATTTTTGAATGAAATAACAGTGCTAAAAGCGTTTTATGTACATGGTAAAGAAGTTCTGCTAGTCAGTTACACCACACTCCTTGAAAACTGTTTCAAGAAGAACTGTTTTAAAGAAAATGGTCGCACTAATTAAGATTTTATCGAAATACCTAGTATAGCGGAATGTGACTTAAACACCTGCGATGAAAACTTCCAATATCTTAAAAGTCATGAAAATGAAGACTGTTTCAGGAAGACTGACTGCTTATAAGTCAAATGCTGGAGGATGAAGAGGATGAACCACAATCGGTGAAAATAGTGGGCAGGCCAATATGTGCAATACATACAACCTTACAAGGATGTAGACAATGAAATGCGGGAGGACACCTGTATACTGGTGGAACGACGACATCTCCAATCTTCGGACAGAATGTCTTAGAATGCGGAGGCGTCAGCAGAGAGCCAGAAGCAAAGATTCGAAAGAATACGAGGTACTAAGAGAACAGTTCCAAAAGAAGAGGGCACAACTTCGTAAGCTGATATAGAAGAGTAAAAATGAATCCTTCCAAGCGCTCATGGAAGAGCTAGAGCATAACTCATGGGGAGGCGTGTACCAAATAGCTATGAAGGGCACAGTAGCCGCACCAACATGTCCGGACAGCATGCATTCAATTGTCAGCGCACTTTTCCCAGGAAAAACTGATTCACCTTGAAACGAAACAATAAAGAGTAGTAAGGCACTAAGAATGGACGGAATCCCAAACTTAGAGCTTAAAGGAGCCATCAAAGCAAGGCCAGAGATTTCGCGCGGCTATTAACAGAAGGCATCTTCCCGCTCCAGTGGAAAAGGCAGCGATTAGTCCTCATCCCTTAAGGTAACAAGCCACCTGAGCAACCATCTTACAGGCCGCTCTTTATGCGGGACACGGTTGGAAAAATGCTCGAAAAAATAATACGCACACGGCTAGAGCCGTACACGGAGGGAAATCCGGTTCTCTCTAACCGAAAGTTCGGCTTCAGAAAGAAGCGAAGCACGCTAGGAGCGTTAATGCAGTATGCAGTATTGTGCGAGAGGCAATCGCTGGACGCAGATGGTTAGGAGTAGCAGTAGGTACTGTGCCGTCGTAACACTCGACGTCAAAAACGCATTCAATTCAGCCAGCTGGAGCTGTGTAGTGAGAGCACTAAGCAATCTGCAGACGCCTTACTACCTATTGAAAATAATAGGCAGCTACTTCAGGGAAAGGAACTTATATTAGGACACGGAAAAGGGACCTAACAAGTACTGAATTGCGGGAGGGGTTCGTCAAGGCTCAGTACTAGGACCAGTTTTATGGAATATCATGTATGATGGCATACTGAGAACACTACACTTAAAGGGAGATGGACCCATGCGCTGATTTCCAACATAGAGGACTGGACCAGGAGGAAATATGGAGAACAAATACAAGCACGTGGACAACCCGTACTGCCCGCACTGTGAAGGCAAAGTCCAGAATGCGGAACATGCCCTAATGGAATGCCGAAAGTACACGACGGCCAAGAACCTACTAGAAATAAAAATTGGCGGCCAAATTATACCGAGAGCACTCATAGTGTAAATGCTGAAGACGAGGAAAGCTTGGGAAACAGCAAACGAAGTCATCACAAGCATGATGCAGCAAATGCGCCTGGGGGAACGAGCAGCGAGAAATGAGGAGGCAGCCCAGAACAATGCGATGAACAGCTAAGTCTGAAAAAACAGCACGTGGAAAGGGACCCGTGACAAAATAAGCCACCCCTGTGAAGAAGTGCTAAGACGCCGGTACCGCAGGGAACAGGGGAGAGAAGGGAGGTGGTTTTAGCCGGTTAAAATTTGACTGCAGATATGTATAAGAAAAAAAAAAGATGTAAGAAATAAGTTTCCTCGATTCTCGAAGTTTCTTATATTTGTGGTGTACTGTATTAACTGAAATTGGTATTATTAAGAATATTTTATGTATTCAAGTAGACTTAATGAAAAATTTGAGAAAACGCTTATTTTTACTATGCACGTGCACTAACTTCTTACCGCGATAAGATCAAACCACAGAAGAAAATAAAAGGTTCTTTTGAGCACGAGATTACTCTCATAAAGAGGATTGTACATACTATGTACAATACCTTGGGAGTGTTCATTTTTAAAGGGGCTACCCTAAGTCATTTATTCATGCTCATAACTGTAATGTGCAATTAATACTGTAGAAGCCATTAAAATTAATCTACTTTAAGGTCAAGGTCAGATTTTCCGTCTTCAGTTGTGTACGCATTTTTTATTGCATTCACTTAAAGTCTTTCCCCACTGCAATCTAAAACGAAATCCATGTTCCACCTCGTTCATAAGATTCTACTCATATTTGCTACAAGTATGTGTTGTCTGTCGTAAGTGTGATTGTGTCATCCCATAAAGTACACGTGGGCTCCTTTTCTCTTCTATGATATTGTTCTCATATCATACTATTCATCCTTCGACTTAAGCATTACACGTGAAGTCATTTTGAAACATTTCATTAAATGTTATACTAAACATTTTAATGTTTCTTCAGAATACCACGAACCAAGTCAGTGAACAGTCATTCAATGGTAACTGAGACTATATTTCCACTTTAATTCAAAGAGAAAAAGTCTAGCATAAATTTTCCGATGTTTCAAAGGTTAAGCCCTAAGAGCCCCGCGCTTTTTATTTTCGAAAAAGCTACCTGGAAAATCAAGGAACTCTCTCAATGAGCTTTTGGGATTCAAGCTAAATTTTGTTTCCATTTCTTTTTTAAGAGAAATCACCAAACACACTTCTTGGGCAACCGACTTCAGAAGGTATGGCTGAATTGCAAAACGTCAAATAATTGCGTATCATACTGCGAACTCCCTTATGAACCGCGAAAAAAGGTTTAAGTGTTTTCTTGAATTCGAACATCGGACCTCCCACTCAGTAATCCAACGTAGAAGCCACTGAGCCACGGCGCTCACCAATTGTGACGAAGAGTCTTAAAATAATGCTAATTTTTCACATAAAAATCAATTTTCTTCACCTCTGGAAAAAAGTCAGTCTTCGATACTCTCAGCACAACTTTGAGAAAAATTTAAAAAAATTGGACAAATAAAAAAATTTTTTTTTTTTTTCTTTTGGCTGTGCAAGAGTGTACATACGTGTATAGTTTTGCTAGAAAAGGGAAAGTTCCAAATCGTGATAATCCAAACATAAAATCCAATATTCTCAGCTGGCTTCACCATGTCTGTATCAGAAGATTCATGACGTCATTATGGATTATAAATATCAACTTTAAATTGAAGCGCTTATTGCAATAGCAAGATAAGCCATAAAACGAAAAATATCGTAGTAAATTCTTTTAAAGTAAACAAAAATACAAAGTGGGATGATAATAGGCTAAGAATTTGTTTAAGTTATCTACCGATGTAAAATACTTACTAAAAATACCTAAAAGTTTAAATACTACCCTATTTTGTAATTTTTTTGAAATTTAAAGGAGACTTACAATTTTTTTTCCTTTACTGGCTTATCATGTTATTGCAATAAGCCCTTCAATTGTAATCTCTGTGTGAAAAGAATTCTGCACAATCATGGAAGCATACACTACACCACTAAGTAATACGCATCAGTTTTTGCCATCTTAATTTCTTTCTTCCTGTTTTCTAAAAAAAAAAAAGATTCTATTAAGACATATACGACTTGATCCAATAAAATAACGCTTTTACGCTGTTAAACGGTGGAAAAATTCAAATATTATCAGATATCAAAACCAAACCTTTCACTCAAGAGAAATCTGTAATTTTTTTTATTCTACAGAAAATATTGAGTTGGTATTTGCGATTGGTATAAATTCAAGCTTTCTCATGTGTTGTTAGTGAAAGTTTTAAGTTTTCAGAAAATGTTTGAAGTGGTTTTCATCTCAGTATTGATGTTATAAACCAGTGGCGAGTATTTCTATATAATTGCGTGAATCCCTAAAATTCTCTTTTTGAATACAATGCGCGAAGTAACTTCATATGTATACCATGACAAATAAACTCTACAATTTGGTATATTCGTCCGAAAAATTAAACAAATACAACACGGGATATTAAGAAGAATATCTTTGGGACAGAATATATTTGTCAAGATGTATGTATGTACATATATCAGAAAACAGGAAGCTCTGTCCTGGCTGAAGTGAAATGTACTATCTGACAGGGATATTAACCATTCTTACTGATAGCCAAGCGGCAATTAAGTCATTGGAATCGTGGTCCCTCACTTCAAAGGCCGCTTTCAGCTGCCGTTTATCTCTTATGGAGATGACAGAGCAGTTCAACATTCACCCATGCGGGGTGCCAGGCCCCTAGCTACATGTAAGCATCTACTGAAGCTGAATGCTATTAGTAAGACCAACCTTAGATGGGAAAACGAATCAACGTGTCTCATCTCGAGACAGATCTGGCCCAGCCTGGACCATAAACGTAGTGTCGAGTTGGTCAAACTAAAGCGATCACAGATCAGCTGCGTTGTTCTCACTGGACACTGTCTTATAGGCCAACATTCCAAAAGACTTGGCCTCTTTTCTAACGACTTCTGCAGAAGCTTTAGGGACAAGGACGAGGAAAGTATCCTTCACCTCCTATGTAACTGCACAGCTCTGTCGCATAAAGAATGCTCCATTTAGGGCCCCCCTTGCTTGAAAACAAGACATAGCGTCTTTACGCGTCATCGCTTTATCAAAAGCTCCTTCTGGTTCTGTTAGTCCCTGAGTGGCCAAATGGTTTTGACCCATGGTATCACAAAGGACCTTAACTGGTCTAAGTGTGTCTGCACTCCCGTGCGGACAGCCAAACTAACCTAACCTAACCTATGTGTATTAGACAAATAAAATTATCTCGAAAAATTTAAAAGTATACAGCGCATATTCATAGATTTTTGATAAGTTCTTATTATGTTGTTGCTAAGCTTATCCTGAGTTTATGTTATTCTTAGACCCGGGTCTTAACGCACACCCTCTATTTATTGGAATTGAATTACGATGGGAGAATTGATGTATGCAAAGGTATTAAAGGGGTATTCATTGATACTACGATGAAGCCTTCCGAGTATATATTTCCAAGCATCTCCACATTGGGGAACTATCAATATTGAACTCAATAGGACTCTGTAGTCCAATGTGTGCGTGCCCACGGGCATTTTGCTTCCAAAGGCAGAATTTCCTCTTCACTCCTTTTGTGGCAGTACCTTTTATGAACAGGTCCAGGCAAAGGAGATGGAGTATCATATCCAGCCCCGCCTGCGGTGTGTTTCTCACAACTATCGTGGTGCAAGTACTGCTAGCCTTTGTACGTTGTACAGGTCCTTCATATAGCTCTTTGTTCATCTTGCTGTGTGGAGAGCCAGCTGGTTTAAGAGCCGTAGGAGATGATAAGTCCGATAATTGTTTTTATACATCCACCTTTTCCCAAGGGTCCTCTTGAATAAAGGGAGTTAATTTCTTTGTTCAATATGTCTTTTCCCGGCTAACACGGAGTCCAAAATGAGACCCAGTTATTCTGCCTAAAGTTATAGATCTATTGTGGTGCTATCTAGTTTTTGTAATGTGAAGTCGGGCATCTTTCACTTCCGAGTTTTCTAAAGGTTTACCGTTAAACCGTTTTGTTTTGCCCACAAAGAAAGCTCTGTAAAAAAAATTAAACGTGTTGAACCTATGTACAAATAATACCTACTTACTGCATAATAATGTTTCTCAAAATTAAAATTAAATACAAAAATAAATGGATATTAGTCTATTGCGTCCTCGTCGTAGTCCTGGAGATAAACTGAGAATAGACTTTATTATCTAACAAAAAGAAGTGTAGAACGCCCTACTGAGAACATCACGGCACGTCCCTGTTAGTGGCAAACAAATTTTCAAAACACATCAGCTTTTAATTAGCGAATGTAGCCGATGCGCTGCTCGTCAAAAAATCTGCACATCTGTTCCACCTGCAGCACTGTACGCAGCTCTGGGTGCAAATATTCTGCAGATGTGTTTCGAGCATTAAGGTTTCAGAGTTGAACTCTTTAACAAAGTTACCTTGTAGATTTTGTCTATGCTTACCCAATTGACAACCCCATAGTGTTCTAGCTAAGTTATTAGGTCAAATTATAGAATGAACATTTGAGTAATCTAGTACCAAAGTCAAATAAAATGTATTCAAACTCCGTCCATAATTTTTTTTATCGTATTTGAAATAGGTTGATATCTATAATGTTTAGCGCATGCACCATTTTAAATGACTCTAGTAACTGCAGAAACGAACAATTTACTTTATGGGATTGGAATGGAAAGACTAAGAAGCTTTTTCAAGGCTTCACTGTGGTGTGAATATTGGAAATGGGAAATTTCGAATACCAAAACCTATAGTCTTCAATACAAACCTTTGTTGCCGAGCTTAAAACTTCCATTAGTTTTGTTCCTTTTATCTACAGTCGTAGACATAGTATTCTTATATCTTAAAGAATAAAGCTATGAGGCGGAAAATTCTGGCTACAGATCAAAGTACTGAAAGGACAAAAGGCAAAACAGAACCATTTTAATACGGTTTTGAATATTTTCCAACTTCAAATCAAGTTTTCTGCTATTTCTCTATCCAGACAAATTTTCTTACCTTTTTTTATTTCCTTTCCGCTCCGAATTTTTTTTTGTTTAAAATTTAAAATCACTGTAGTGTTGGAACATTGTTTTTTTTACATCTATCACAATTTATTTTACATTGCTTTACAAATTTGAACAACAAATAATTTTTTTTATGGAGAACAAAAAAATATGAAAACTATTCGTAAGGCAGCCGCACAGTGGGGCTAGTTAGCCCGAAAACTGAAATCAATTCATGTGTTGGATTACATAGGTGTGCTGACATTTTCATCATGTTTTATTAACTTTCCAAAAAAAAATAAGTTTAGGGTTTCATATACATATATTGTTTTTCACATTTTTAAACTTTGATAATAATGTCAAAATAAAACTTAGATACTTTTTTCATATGTATATAAACTAAAAATAATATTTTGTCAATTTAATGATAACAAAATGGATTTTTAAATTTAACTAAAAGCTGGATTCATTCGATAAGCAATCATCATTATTTTCTCGGTTAATGCTGCAAGTCTCAAAATTAAATTGAATAGGGCAAGTAATTAAATCGAAACTGCTTTTAGAATAGTTTTCAGTTATTTCTGCGAAACTTCCTTCAAATGCTGTCTCTGAACTGTACTTTAAATGGATGCCTGTGCCATTCCCAATTTTTGTGCCTAAAAAGGATTTTATAACGATCAAATTGTACCCATTTTACACTGAATCTAAAAGAAATATGTGAATTAATGTAGCTTAGCCCGTTTACTTTTGCATCAGGACAATGGTTGCGGGCTTGAAGATGTAATTTTAAATAGTTAATTTTTTTTACAATGTGGCCATTCCAGACTCCATCATTTTATTAAATAATGTGAACCTACTACCCCAATATAAAAAACTGTGAACTTTCTAATAATTTCTTAAGAAATGGTTATTCTGAAATAAAAAAATTTAAAAAAACTGGAGCACTTATGAGCACCCATTTTCAGTTAATATGAAAATATTAAAATCTTATCCTTGAGGTTTGAAAAAGGACTTAATATATTCTTAGGAAATATATATATTTGGAAAGCAAATTAAGAAAAATGCTGTGAAAAGTTCTAGATTTGAAATTCCAGTTATAAAGTACACCCCAAAAGCTTTCGATTCCATGTTTAGACAATGTTTTCATGTGATTTTTAAAGAAGTTACAGCTTCTTGAACAGACACACTTTTTTCACTTGTCTTAACACAGTTTGAAACAGAACTAATGTCTTAGTTTCAATTGAACGGTTTGGAGTGGGAAATCATGTAACAGAGTCAAATGATTGGGTTTTTTGTAACGGGGAAAAACAAATCATACTCATCTCTCTCATTCAATTTTTTGAATTAATTCCGACCTTGCCATATAGGTGGCCCGATGTGCGCCGGTGTGTATAAATGTATTAATTTTAATTTTTTTACACACCATTTTTACAGTAGGTTTTTTTTATTTCAAACTATTAAATTAAAAGGAGTGGATAGTTTTTTCACATTATTTTTGTGTTGATGTACGAGTATTCTCCGTTGGTAGTGTTTTGGTTTTTCCTTAATTTCTTCATGTATGGTCTTCACGCCAATACCTCGATGAATAGCATCGTTTGCTAAGTACCAGTCTGTAATCTTGGTATGATTTGCAGGCCTGATTTGTATGCTAAAAAACAATCGATTTTCAAAATATTATTATCAGAAAAAGGTTATTAAAATTTTACGATAAAATCATAAACTGGCTCTAACATGCGGTCAGAAGTAACTTGGATTTTGTTGGCTTAACCACATGTTTTCGAGATTAGTAAAATAGCTCAAGGATTTGCTAAAAAATTTCACTAAAAAAGAAACATTTAGAGCTATTATCAAAATGAGACTGCGATGGTTTTCAATAAGCACAATTTAAACAGGCATTTCAGAGCGACACGGATAGCGATCAAATAAGTATCTTCCAAAGTACTCTTGTTCAGAAGAGGACCCTATTGCAAAACCCAGTACCGTCATTCACATAACCTAACTGCTTCATATACCGAACTGCAAGCTAAGGAAGTTACTATGTTTACATATTATACATATGCATATATGTATGTACATATTAGGCAAAAAAAATTTGAAAATTATAGATAAACTCTACACATTTGGCACGTGTAATGCGCTATAGGTTCATTGTCTATAAATTTTGAATTTGGTGGATTTGTTCGGTTTTATGACGTCTACACTTTTTGATAATTATGGACAGGATACTCGTCATTCTTTTATTTCTTACTGCGTTTAGCTAATTACATGTAAATACTCATACAAATGTACATGCATACATACTGTCGACATTCTTGTCTGCGTACCTGTGATTCTGTACATTTGTTCTAATGATTGTGGAATACAGTCATATGCAGGGTGGGACAAATTTCCCGGAGACAACAGGTGCACTGAAGGAATACTAAATTGGAAATTGAGAGTAGACAGAAAAAGCAGAGTAAAATCACCTATCCGATGGAGTGATGACATTAAGGCAAGGCTCTAGTTGTAGCAAGCTGGATATATGTATGTTGCTTAAGTTCGGAGCCAGTGGAAACATTTAGAGTAGGCCTATGTTCAATGGCAGTATTAAAATAATGCTTATTTTTTCATTACGTGAATTTACCCTCAACTGAATTTTGACTACAAATCTGACCGAGCATGCATACATCTACTTCCAACTTCAATCTTAATTTAAATAGTAGAGCGTCATGCATGTACGTGAACTCATATACAATGTACATACATATGTATGTTGAAGCTAACAAACACAGCGGTGCTTTAGAATAAATTTACATTCCCAAGTGATTTTATATTCCAAGACAAAAGTAAAAGAAAATGCTGTCTACAAGTGCACGGAGGAGAGGTGCGATAAAAGGGCAAATTAAACCTTCCTACTTAAGGGGATCGCGACGCCTAAAGAACCTTTGCCTGAGACAGGGTAGGTCTTGCCGAACCCGAGACGCTGCTTCCAGTTATCAAGACCAAGCGCACCGGTGTCCACTTGGCTGGTCTTCGAACCTGGGGCTAGAATTGAAAAATCTTCTTAGCTGGAGCGTTGTTGCCCATGCAGCTGGACTTGAATTTGACCTTCACCTTTTAGAGCTCCAGGTGATAAATTCTATAATATGCAGCTCTGAAGTTGATGGAAGATCGTGCGCTCCAACTTGGAATTCGTTGTTTTTTCCATGAATTGCTTCAGCGTGAAGATTCGGCCTATCTTAGATCTGCTGGACGGAAGCCATACTAGTATATCCTTGTTAATGTGTTACAGACAGGTTTTAGACGATTATAAATTGGTCAAAAAGTATCTCATTCACTCCAAAATATCCAACTTTTTCATTCGAGTTTTGTACTTTAACTGGATTAAATAAATATGTACTTTAATTTAATTTTTTAACCGTTTCAAAAAAAAATTATTTCAGACTATACATGGTTCCAATATACGAACTTTTCGGTTATATGAACTTGCCCAACAATCATTAGTTCATATAACTAAGACTTCACTGTATATGGGAAATTAAGAAGGGATATGCCTACAAAGTTGGAATAAAACGTTTCGCCCTTCTTATAGATGGGGGTACATCGAGCTAATATTCCAGTCATCGGCGACAGAGCTGGTTTCAGCTTACGAATAGCTGCACAAACCTCTTTTATACTGGGGCAGATGATTCTTATCGTATCACCCTCTCGACCTTATGCGCATTTATCAGCGGCTTAAACCCTTTCACTCTTTCGAAGAGCCTGTCTTCTGGCCTTGTAGCCAGCTGTCAGTCCCTGACTTACCTTAAGAGCTGCCGGATGTTGTTCCTGTAGCGTGAATCCTCGATTTCCTTGAGCTGGGAGACTTCATGCTTGAAACTCTTCCCTCGCTTCTCTTGTTTTACATTTCAGCATTTTCCCTCAACTAAGAATAAATTTCTTCAAATTACGAATAAAAAGTTAAAATGTAGTACATATGTACTTTTTTTCTTATTTTATTCTAAATAGAAAACTGTTCTTCCATGCCGCATTCTTCCTATATTTTTAATTGATGTTTCGGCACCCTGTATAGTCTTAAACCATTTCCAATTTCATCCACCTCGCTCCGGCATAAAAAACCATTCCATAGATAATTACAAGTACCTACGTATCTATATAATAAGTCTGTATTTATGAATCCCACATTACATTACATATAACATATGTACATATGTCCACGTATTAGGACTAGAGTGATCCAAAACATATTAAATTTAAATTTTGGCTAAGGGAAAGTGAAAGTAAGAAATGATTTGGGAATTTTAAAGAGGCATCGAGCCAATTGGGAATGTGTGGAAATACATGCATACATAACTTAAGTACTCCGCCAGAATTTGTAAAAAACAGCAACAATATTGTCAGGGATTCGAATCAAATTTAGAATTCCGCTTTGAATCTGAAGTTTTGAGGAAGCGCTTTTGTCTCATTATTTAGCAGTCGATGTGCGTACGAACGTCTTTAGATTTCAACAGCGATTTTATGACAGAAAAGTTCACAATCATCCAAATTTGTATACTACCTTGGAGAAAACCTAAGATGTCCAATTTCAAGGCTACCTATGAAGTATGTATAGAGACGAACTATACAGGGCCATAGCTAGTTTTAGAATCCCTGCCAAACTTGTCCGTCTATGCCGGACGACGATGGAGAACGCCCGCTGCTCCATCAAGGTCGGTGCCGACCTCACCGAGAGCTTTGATGTCAAAAAAGGATTTATTCAAGGCGTTGCGCTGTCATGTGACTTCTTTAACATCATACCTGAACCAACTGTGCGAAGCTCACAAGGCAATACGGCATATAGTAAAATTGTTGGTAGAACTTAGCGTGTCTCATCTCACCAGCCCGTTTACGAGTATAGAGACACGACAGCACAGCTATAACGTTGACTTTTTTCTACTTTGGGCGGTAATGTCCTATCCCGAACAAAGTAAGGAGACTCTATAAAACCATTATTATCACAATCCTACATAACGGTGTGAAAGCATGGTTTGGATGCGAAGGCAAATGATCATTTCTTTAGTCGTTTAGAACGAAAGAAAAATTATTGGTACTGATCTTTTTAGGAACAGCAATGATATGGGCCCGCAAGATTTTGTTATCATTAAGTGGTTGTCCTGGTTTTTGTATCATAGTTATTTTGATATTTTTTTTTTCATTCTGGTGGAAGGTATCTAAAACGCAGAGACTCATTAATTATGCAGAAACGGAGTTGACCAATTTTTGCTTTGTTTTTCTACCAAAAGAGAGAAGGATATCCTCCGTAGTATAATTTAGAAAAAAAAGGTCAGATACGACCATGTCTGTACGTACAGTCAATCACGAAAGTTTACATATAGCTCTGAAAAGTGTTTGACGTGTGACTTAAATTCTTGGTCCTTTCTTGATTTATTTTAGTTATTCTTGTTTTGTTTTGAATCACGTTCTTATACCATAATGTGTTATCTAGTACGAAAATTATATTTAAATCTTATCTTCGAGAATAGATATAGCATTTTTCAGGGCTGTATGAAGACTTTCGTGACTGACTGAATATACACACCAGAATAAACAAAATATGGGAATCTAATCATCCAGAGGGAAAATCTTAATTCGAGACCCAATGGTCTGGTCAACAACTTTTTGCTTCTACAAGACAACGGCCCCAAGCACACCTCAGGATTGGTGAAGGAACGGGTGCTTTCTAATGCTCAAAGACAAATAAAACGTCCTAATCAGTCACATGACCCAAATCCTATCTGGACAAAAAAGTTCGTCAGCATATCATTACGAGTAAAAACCAACTCAAATCCGTTTTAATGAAGGAATAGACAAAGATCGGGCCAGAGACCTCTTTTAAGGTCTTCATGAAACACCGGCTTAAAACAGTCAGCAATAATAAAGGAGGACCTACAGATTACTGAGCAGCGATTTTGTTTCAATGAATATACAGTCGATTCTCGATAATTCGAAACTCAATAACTCGAAATTCTCGATAATTCGAACTGATTGTTAGGTCCCTTGAAAAAGCCTTGATAAATCGAACAAAACCTATGAGTTTTGATACGCTCGTTAATTCGAAGTGATTGCCCAGCCGGGCCGCCAGCAAACACGCTGTATTTCGAAATCAGTAGCTAGTTTCCTCTTTTGACGATAATGTAAAGGTCTGCGGTGCTCTGAGTGACGACAATATTTTGGCAGCTTCAAATTAAAGCAACAACGATGAAGACGACGATGAAGAAGAATCGGAAGCAGGACCAAATCCGCCCGACACATCAAAGGAGGCAAAGTTATTGGTGTGTACATTGCGTCAACATTTACTAAGAATGGAAGTGGACGACGAGGTATTCTCGGCACTTGTTGTCATAGACAATGCTCTTGACCAAGCACGCTAGAAGTTATTGAAGCAAAAAAAAATACTAATTTCCTTACAAAATAAAAAATTTAGGTAAACTTGTATGTAAGCAATTCAGTGTGTGTTAGTGTTAGGAACTATCGAATAAAAACAATCGACTTATTCGATGGTTGCAAAATGTTCATTTATTCGATAGTTATCAAAAATTCGTTCAATTACTATTTTTCAAAAATCATTCATTTAAAACAATCGATTGAAATATCATTTATATGTTTCGATAGTTTACTTTCAATGCACACTGTCTGACTCTGGCGTGCATTCTCAAAATTTTTTGTTGCTTTGCATTAATATTTTGGTTCAATCTTCTCACTCCAAAGATTTTTGTGTGTGTATTACGTCATTGAATGGTGTACTTTAGACTATCGGTATAGAAACTTTTTCACTTATTTGGACTTTGGACTATCGGATCGATTGAATGAATGAATGTTTTTTTCACTTGTTTGGACTTTGGATTATCGGATCGGTTGGGAAAAATGTTCGAATGGTTTTACTTACATAAGTATATACATTGAATGAATGAATTATTTTTGTCGTTATATTAATAGAGGACTCCTAGCTCAATTGATTGGTGATGTGGAAACGGAGGTTAGCCGTGAAACTTCAAAACTGTCAAATTTATACTACTCCCGAATGAAACTATTCGATAGTTGAAATCATTCAGTTACTAACTATCGACAGTCCAATTCATTCGTTAGTTCCCATCACTAGTGTGTGTGTTTTGTAATAAAGTGTGTCAAATTATTGTTGCATATGTATGTACATATGTACTTATTTCGTTTTTGTCCTTCGCTCCAACTCAACAATTATTCGTTAATTCGAAATCATGTTAATTCGAATTTTTCAAGGTCCCTTGAGTTTCGAATTATCGAGAGTCGACTGTAGTATGAATATATATTTAAAGTACTGTACGGATACTTTATTGTTCATTATTCTTAAGGAGTTGAATTCAATTACATGCTTTTGTTTTAGTTTATTACAATAAATAGTTCTTAAATTAGTTCATTAACTATTTTTTCAAGATTGCTTCTTTGGTTTTGGGTGATTTCTTTTTCTCAGCAGTAATTAATGAAAATTTCTTTATAAGTATTAAAACCTGGTATCTGTGCGGAGACTTTTTGGACTCAGTGTATGTTTAAATTATTCAAAGTACCAGGGTTCGATTAATGTACATATGATTGTATTAATTTAATTCCATATTTTGCAGCAAAAAAATTGATCGAGTGATCACGTAAATAATGCTATACATAAACTGCTTATTTACCACTAAGAATAAAAATACCAACGCCACTGTATAATAGCCACAACTTTCAAGTATCTGACAGATACAGGTTCCTAAACTGCATGCATACACATAAAATATCAACTTGTGTATGCGTGGAGAATTAGCTCAAAAGCAAAAAGCTTTCGAAATACTATGGAATGTATTTAGTATCCACACAGCCAACTGTTGCGCCGGCTACATAAACAATTCGCTTTAATTTCTTTCTTTTCCATTCTTTTCGGACTTTGATAACAGTATGGCGATGGCGACGGCGATGTAAACAAATACTTAGCGCATGCGGAGAAATGTCTATAGAATTACGTCATTTCACGTCAGACAACCACATCAACCAGACCCAATCGTTGAAAACAGTTTGTTTTTAATTTTACTAACGTACATATATTTTCCGTCTCGTTTTTTGGGCGGTCACAACAAATTCCAAAACCAAAAACAGTCGTCCTCAAATATTAATCGAGGCCACTTGTGGAAAGTCGTTGCTCGGATATTGTGTTATATTTGCATACTTATTTTTATAAATTTACTCGTTTTAATTACATACAAAATAAAAAGATTTAATTTTTCAATATAATGCCATCGACATGTTTGTTTATGTATGATCGTCCAAATTCGGTATATTATAGTGGTGATGTGCTAAATGGAAAAATAATTCTTACAACGGATAAAGTTAAAAAAGTTCGAGGTATGAGTGCTACAACTGAAAAAATAATTTTGTGAGTGAAAAGAGAAAAATTGTTTTTGATTACACATGATAGTCTCGCTGGCGCCACTGTTAAGTGGGTGAGTGAATAGTGCAAGGGAAATCCAGGTCATAAACTTGTTATTTGAAATGCATTTTTCCAGTTTCATTTGTGTAAATACATATTCTGTATTCAATATAAACTGACACTGAAGTGTTAAATAAATTTGCTTTGGAGCTATGTACGTATTTTCTATTTTAAGAGAAATGAAAATGTCTCAGTGTTCAATGTCATGTTAATGCGTTCGAAAATTTCTCAATGAGATCAGATGTTTATTATGCGAGCTTTGTGTGAATTCTCAGTACAAATTTTTTTTACATACATAATGTACATAGTAAATTAGGGGGCGGTGAAACGAAATGGAGCGTTGTACTGCCGGTGCATGATAAGAGAAGTTTTTTGGTTGAACGATAATATCTGTACCTACATGTGTGTTTGCAGGTACATTGTTTGTAATCTGTATACCTACTGAAACCTGTCTTACATTGTACGTACTATTTCCCAAAAGGGCATTCACGTTACGTCGTTAGTCTTTTTGAATACAAGTCCATTCGAGTGGCCTACAGTATACTTTTTCTTTTATTTTTGAATTATTCAGTTGACAAAAATAAAGAAAATTTAAATTTAAGAAAATTCTTCATTTACAGCTGTGCAAAAGAAAAAAAAATAGATCACTTTGCTTTACTTAATCATTTAATTGTATTTTTATCGCATTTTAAATGCACCCGAGATCGGTTGTAATATACCTATGTATGTTTATATGTATCTATCGGGTTTTCCGGACCAATTGGAATGAAATGTTTCCGGGAATAGGGTTAATCGTCAGATAAATGTTTTTTTTTGCTGTACAAAGTTGAGATGAAAGAAAAGTTTCTTCGGCCATAGTAACACATTTCTCATTTCACGACGGTTTTTTATCAAAAAACAAAATGCATGCTATCATTACAACTGTGAAGTACAGTATACTCCTTGTAATTAGGTCACATTAGTTCCTCTTTCCCCTTTTTCCAAACGCCGTGCCCTGAATACTCAGCATAAGGGTATTCATACCCCGTTCGGTGCGCGCTAATTATAAAAAAAAAAGAATAAATGCATAGTTATATTCCAAAAATGAATGTACGCCCAAAATTTGAATGGTTTCTTTTTACCGCGAATTAAACTACTGGGTGGTTCCCTTCGCGGAAAAAACTGATTTGAAATCTATCTGCGCAGGCTGTGCCGCTCACGCAACTTGGGTAACTTCGCTTAGGGTACCTCGTTTCTAGTATACCATGGTGGTTGGACAATTTCTTTTAGTCCTCTTCTTTTAAAAAGTTTGTAAAATACTTGCATTTTTTTTCTTGGTACCTAGGTACAACCCCAAAGTTGTATACCGTAGGTTCACACCGGCTTTAACACTTGCTTGTATAAAAGCAGTTTGTTCTCAGCATTGAGCTGGGAATGTTTTCCGAGTAACCAGTTCATATCTCTATACATATTTGATTTCGAGTTCTTTGCGTTTCATTTTCACGTGCGAATTCCATTTCAGCCTTGCGTCGAGTGTCATTAGAAAATTGGCAAATCATTAGTTTTCTTATAAGTGAAATTCACGTGAACAGATTTAGATTCGTTGAGGGCGATCCGCCAGTCGCTCGTGCTTTCATTTACTTTATTCAGTGCGTTTTGCAGTCGTTTCTTCGATTGTTTTACCTACTGCTAGGATAGCGGTGTTATCGGCAAACGTAGCAAGGATAGTGCCATCTTCATTCGGTATATCCAAGTATCTAACAGGTAGATAAGCGACCCAAGAACGCTTATTTGCGGTACGCCGGCCGAAATTTCTTTGAGCTCCGAGTATTCGTTTCCATTTCTATCACGGAAGCGTCTATTCCCGAGACATGATTCTAATATCTCATATAGGGATACAGGAAGAATTTGTCGTAATTTGCATTTCAAGCCATTATGCCACAACTTATCAAAGGCTTGCGAGATGTCAAGAAATACGCTTGAGCATATTTTTTTTTTCAAGTGGTTTCTAGATTACGTCAGTAATTCTATGCACCTGGTCAAGTTGAAAGAATAGATGCAGGGCGGAATGGAAGATCGGTAAAGTAGTCAAAGATTTTGATAATATGTACTATCTATACGGATGAATCGAAAATGGACTTTGGAGTCGGGGCAGGCGTTTTCTCAGACAAGCCGAACGTCTCGAAATCATTCCGTCTACCGAATATTGCTAGTGTTTTTCAAGCAGAGCTTCTCGCGATTCGTGAGGCCTGCCGTTCACTGAATACTCTCTCAACACCCAACCGGATTCTTGCTATCTTCACTGATAGCCAAGCTGCTATCAAAGTCATTGATTCAGCTATCACATCCCCAAAACTGGTAGAGCAATGCCGGTGTCCGGCCCTGGCAAGAACCCGACAACATACTGTAGGTAAACCCTTCTTCGGCGACCTGGGAAAGACATATGACATACATGTATGTATTGGAGCCCTCATCCTCTACTTAAGGCCAGGATAGGTGTAGTATATTTCTCACCTCAACCGTAAACAACATTATACAACCAGGTAATATGAGTTTTGTGGTATTAAAACCGCGCATTCTAGTGCTAATGGCCTGATTGCTATTTCGCAAAACTTTTCCTTCGGTTTAACACTGTTTCCATAGAACACCTGTAAGTGTCCGATACTTCATCCATTCTGCGTTTAGTCTGTTTTGCTTGCTTATTGATATTATGTAAATGTGTATGTATGTATATTGCCTGGCCCAGAGCCCGAACATGTACTCTCTTTTTTTGGGTTGAAACTTCAGGCTTCATTCACAAATCAAGACAACGCTCTAGTTCTTCCCACGATTCTTCTAACAGAGCAATATCATGTACGTACGAATAGGATTGGATTGAAGTCGCCTTTTACGATAGATATGTGTGTATGTCTTACTACGGGTACATTCAGTCCAAATTATCCGCCTGGAGTTTTTCAGCAATAGGTCTCTTTGCATGAAGGCTTCCGCAAACACGCGTACTTCTAATTAGGTCGCGTTTTGATACTCCCGCAGACACCCGTAGCATTTTCATCTCCGTCGCTGTCATTTTTCTTTAATATTGTTCATACATCGTCCAACACTGCGATGCGTATGTTAAACCCGGACGCACGACTGTCGTATAAAGCAAACCTTTAAGTTTAAGTGGCATTTTGTCAATTTCCCTTTTTAAAATATTTTTGGCCGCTGTAAATCTCTTTCTTTCTATCAAAACATAGAAATCACCTGTAAAAAGGCTATTGGTAGAGTTGGAGTTTGCTTTGTTAGTCTACTAGCGTAATATATATTACTTTTCTATCCAGATATTGCAAGCGAAATAGTAAGGAGTTAGTATTGATTCTGGACGATAGATACAACCCCAAAAGTTTGAGTTTTGTAACCGTACTCAATACAACTTAATTAGTTAAATGTACCATTTTCTTCTCAGGAGTGTATATAACTATCAAAGGTGATGCAAAAGTTCGATGGACAGAACGTAAAAGCCGCCACAACCATCATACCAACAAACGAGAACATTACACGGTGCATTATCATGGTGATCAACAATATTTGCGCTCTCGAACACTTGTCGAGGGTGACATGGATCTACCAATTGGAATACATGAATACGCTTTTACCACACCATTGCCAGTACAAATACCTTCATCTATATCTGCCGAATACGGTCATGTATCGTACGAAGTCGAATTAAAACTCGATCGTCCATTGCGTCCAGACAATGTATACACAAATTGCTTCACTGTCATCCGCCCTTTGAATCTCAATCTTGATCCCTCATACACGGTGAGCTATTTTATGAAGAAAAACTGACGGCAAAACTTTTATAAACAATTTATTCATTCACAGCAATCGATAGTCGATGAAGACCAAAAGTATTTTTGCTGTTGCTGCTGTAAATCGGGACCTATGAATTCAGAGTTACGTACAGAATTCGCTGGCTATGCACCTGGACAAAAAATTAATTTCACTGTAATGATTGATAATGAAGCGAATAAGGATATTGAAGGATGTTCTGTAGAACTCATACAGTCGATAGCCTTTCAAAGTCAAACACCCGAACACAAAACTAAAACTGTAGAGAATGTTATTGGCTCTGTTACTTTAGAGGGCGCCAATAGATTTTCCAAGAAACTTCATAAAGGGTCAATTGAAATTCCGCCTTTACCACCTACAACTATGGGTCCGGCAGATATTATAAATGTAACTTATTCCTTAAGAGCTGAGATTGAAAGTGGCTTATGTAGTAGCAATGAGGAGCTGCATGCGCCTATAACTATTGGAACCGTTCCTTTAGCTGCGAGTGCAACAAATCCCAGCAATGTAATAACTGTTCAACCTACAGCACCTATGATTAGCTTAAATGGAGACGACAATGATCAACCGCCTCAGTATGGATCGATTGGTAATAAAAGTGAGCTATTTTTAATTCCTTTAGTATATTTATGATATTCTTTCAGTTCCTCCGTCATTTGAGGAAGCTACAGGCATGAACAAACCTTTTATCGATATAGAAGTCGATGAAAATCGAGTTTTAGATCCATTTGTACCAAAGTACCCGGTTTATCATAATTTTGCAACTCCATCCGCTCCTGGCTTAACGATAGAATCTCAGCAGACATCATGGACACCAGCACCTCCGCCTTCAGCACCACTGACAGCACAATCATCAGCACCACGATTGCCTTACCCTACAGATGACTTAGGAGCGCCGTCCTCTCAGCCAATCCCCGTTCTACCATATCCAGTGGATGCATTTGGAGCAATAGCAATATCGAGAGCTCCCGCAGCGTCTGAAAATACTGATAGTGCTGTTGCGAATGTGGAAGTTTCTAATATTGGTTGGCGGCCGTAGGTTTCTTTCGACAGTGTTTGTAATAGAAATTTGGAAGAATTGCTTAATATGGTTTGGATACTCAGGATGTAGTTAGGCTAAGTTGGTTTCATACGCATTCGCTTACAGTTTTAAATAAGATACTGACTTAATACTAATAAAGTATTTTTATAATAATAATGTAATTTGATAATGAAGATAAGAAGAAGAAGTAATTTGATTATTTGAGTGTTTCAAAGTATCAAATTAAATGATATTGATGCTGTGCTAATTATTAACGAAAAAAGTTATGCGGCCATTCTAATAGTCTTTATCTCGGATAGGCTTGATCTTACTGTTGATGATCCCGCACAAATTGTATGAGCAATGCGCTAATTAGGACTTTAAAATTGTTCTAGGCGATTGAAGCGTGAAGCTAGGATATTTGTCGGAAAATATATCCTCTGCAACAGGGCGATATATTGTCGTAGCTGGTATACAGTTCCCGCATAACGAAATTCACAAGAAGACATGAGCATATTTGGTGGGGTAGTCGGAAAACACATCCTCCATGACACAAATCAGATAACTGCTTCCAACTTCGCAGCAGCTCGTAATATTGTGATAATTAGCACTAGGTGGGCGCCGTGGCTCAAGTGGTTAGTGCGTTGGATCGCTGAGCGGGAGGTTCGAGGTTCGAATCCCAGAGAACACCTAAAAGTTTTTCACGGTCCCACCTCTCGCGAATGTCTGACAAACGTCCGAGAGTAATAACTGTCAAGAGAAAGCTTCTCAATTTGCCTTTCGGATATGGCTCTTAACTGTAGGTCCCTTCCATTTGTGTGAAAAATATAACACGCACAACACGAATGGTCGCGAGAAGCTAGGCCCTGGACCACATACGTCTGTTGCGCCAAGTATTTGTATTTTTTTTTTTTTTAGCACTAGGTGTCTCCATAAGAGAATCCAGACAGTAACCTGTCTCTCCTCAGAGGGTAGAACCCCAACCAAATCGAGCACGTGCTTATTGATGTGACGCATGCTGTGTGCACTCTCTAGCTAATCTTTGCTTCATGGGTTTGGCAAACAACTGGGTTCAAAGCTCATAACAAGAAAGACAAAAGTGATGCTCTACAGTTCTAGTATATGGCGCCGAGTGCTGGACAATACGTGTGATTGGTTTTATTTTTCTTTACTTTCTGTTGTCCGTTCGCAAAAAGTATTTTTCTCTGTTAAAAGAAATAAGATTAAGCCTACATTTTTAAACTATACTCATAAAAAGGTTTGGTCGTCGACGAATAAAGTCGATCAGAGAATGCGTGGTCTGTACCCAAACGAGACCATGCATCTTGTTGGTGTGGCAATCACCTCTAAAAAAAAGCCAATGCACCAGTATTTCCAGAGAAAATACGTCTTCTCTGCCCAAGCACCAACTTTGTGGACTTGCAAATCTATGTATGTACGTCCCATCTTGTGTAAAAAAGGTATCGCCAACAAGAATATACATACATAACTGTTAATTTGTTACAACAATTATTTTCAACAAAATTGTTTTATCGCTGAAAGAAAACTTTTCCACTTTTCCCACATTGAGCCTTAGTTCAACTTAGTGCATTGGGAATTAATTCATAATGAACTACTTCCCAATGAACTAAATCCCACTGCATATTTGGTGGGACTTAGTTCATTTTGGCTAGTGAGAGCTAGTTCCACTTTGGACTTAGTTCGTAGGGCGTTGAAGAATGTATTTGTCCTAAGTGAATCAAGATTCACTACACGCGACTAGAAGAGGAGTCCAAATTGTTCATCTACGAGAAGACTGGACTTCCGGGTAGGCAAAGACAAATGCCTTTTGCTACAAGCGGATTTTTTTCTATCAGACAGACCAATTTCTCCATTTGCCGTCTATTCGTAAATTTTCTGCTTATATTTGTAAAATCGTCTCAATTTAGAGGCAAAAGTCGACCATGATTTTCCGATAGAATTGAAAATTCTATTAAATAGAAAAATATCGATACCAACAGAAACTCGTAATACCGATAATCGACTTTGATTCTATTCGACTTTAATTCTATTCTATTCAAATTAATTCTCGCTATAGGGGCCTTAGCTAATAGAAAACCTCAAATTAAAAACGAATTTTTTAACTTCCAATAACCTTGATTACACTTGTTTATTAAAGGAATTGTTTCCAGTTATGTGCTGGCTATAGTTATTTCCTTCGTTATTTCCATGGTTGTTGGTGTCATCTCAATATCTTCGTTTATTTCGTAATAAAGGTATTTTGGCCTAAAGCCAGATTTATCCTTATTTAAACTATTTTTCTCTTCTTTGCCAAAGTCTGCAGTTGCCATAAATGCAGCCTCTTGGAATGATGAAGCAGCTTGAAATAAGAAAAGTGCTATGTTATAATCGAGAATCAATTAATTTGAAATGATTTCCAACTTACCAGGTGCAGTCATGCTGACAACCGCGGATGACATAGTCGGTTCTGGTTCCACAGAACTTGTACTAATCATAGCTGCGGGTGTTTGTGATTGGACTACCTCTAAACCTTGTTTTTCGTTAATTTCACTTTCCTTTTCATTTCTCGGCTCAATCGCATCTTCAAACGATGTTGTTCCAATGAGGACGGGTATTCTAACAACAACTCCTCTGTCACCTTTTACCTGAACTACTAAAGCCTCTACTTCATAGCTCACTTGAAGGACTTTACAATCTGTATCACAGGTAGGTGGCAAACTTGGTATGGGAATTCGTTCAAGAAATTCACGAAGAGGTTCCCTTCCGGGTAAACCGTTCATGACCTGAACAACGTTGTATCGTTCTGTCTTTGTCAACTCCCGGGGAACTCTCGAAGCGTATGTAACCACTTGATTTAGAGATATTACGAGATGTCTTAGGGGTATCCTGCCATCGTTAAGCAACCTGGCATATACTGATATCGTATCGCCAGGAACATAACCAGCTTGAGGGAGGTTAATATAAAGGCACATTGGAGTTTTCCAGTACTCGCAGCAGCATTTTGACTCATATACTTCCATATCTAGTGGAAGCTGGAAAAACAAATTTCTGCAGATATTTCCAAGAGCAACGTTTACTAATTTTTACCTTCAGCACAAGTGATTGTGGTCTCAAATCGAAAGCTCTTATCACGTGAAGTGTTTCCGTGAGAACTTCTTCAGACCTATTAGCGTAGTCTAGGATGACCCTTACTTGGTACCGAATATAGCCCGACGTGCTTTCATAGGATGAAGGGCTTCTTTCAGGAATAGTGCAGGAAAAGCTGTATGTATAGCTACCGACAGGAATCATTACTGATGTAGCTAAAAAATTAACTAATAAAAAATTATATTTATTTATAAAAACGATATACTTACAATCCTCAGAGCCGATAAGATAGGTAGTGGTAGCTATGTAATCTTCTCGCCCATTGACGAGGTTCGGTTTTTCAGATTCTTTTTTAGCTGTATCCCATTCAGTCTGTGCATAGCCGGATATTTTAAGAGCCACAGCTATAAAGAAAAATACGTAAAAAATGGATAATCAATACATATTGAGATATTTATGTATTACAAATTCTCTTATGAAACCTCATCATTGCCTTAAATTTAACAACAAAGCTGCAGTGTAATTTGACACGAAGAATCTAGGTGCTTGTCTGTAAGGCTGTACGGACATACATAGCTACAATCTGGATTCATTACCAAGAGACTTGATAACGACTCCGAGTGATTACATAAATCCTAAACTCTTGTATATATGCATATACCTATACTTTAGTATATGCTTCCCGATCAGGAAAAAAGATGGAGGAAGAAACAAATTCCAGGTGGAATCACTGGCGATCCAAGCACTTAGTGAAATCACACACTCATATAGACAAATAATCCACAAGGTGCCGTTAAGAGCTTGTACTTTCTGTCAAACGCCAACTTTAGATGAAGCAGCCTAAGTAACTGTGCTCATGTATGATTAAGTAGCAGGATCTATTAAAAGATCTCATATGATATTGCCAGTCTGTAGGTAGTTGCTATATGAACATGGCATTGGCTAGTGCGAGCCCATGCAGTCATATTAGGCATTCCATTTAAAACAAAACAAACTACAAACTCGCTAGCACTAGTAAGAACCGGACATTGCACTCTAGACCAACATTTCTTTGCGGAAAAGATTCATGAACGCTACGAGGTGGACCTATAGACTTTTCCTTTCCTTTTTAGACCAAAAAATTATCGATAATCCGGTCACGTGATTTGCGGCCATCAAAACAGTTTAATACAGATATTTTTTCTTAAATTGCAGCATAGATCTGACCAAATTCTACCTTTTCTATGTCTGTGAGAGTTTTTAGAACCCGTAATCCACTTCTTTAAGAGTTCGCTATCAAAAAGGTAGGATAGCAATAAGATCCAAATTTGTGTCCATGCGGTTCAAAATATAAAACAGTCAACTACTTAAGCAGTGGAGAATGAATCCGAATTTATGGTAGGATGAAAGTAAGCCTTGAAAAAGGAATCCAAGCAACGTTTATTTGGTTCTTAAGAATCATTGAGAAAAGACGCCCTTGTGCTTTTTAGTAGAGAGAAATCTATCTCAACAACATTGCACATACATATGATCTTTAATTTTGCCAGCTGACTGACTTCATAAAGTTGCAAATTTTAGTAGACCACAGGAGTTCCAAATTCGTACATACATACATATGTACGTATACGCACAGAACTCGAGACCTCTTCATTAAATTTTAAATTTTAAATTAAATACAAATATTTGGGTCTGTAGTAGTCCAGTGTTAAATTTTCTATTGCTCGTGTTATATTTTTTTTTCTCATAAATGGAAGGATCCCATAGTTCAAAGCCCGAATTTAATCCCATCGTTCAGTTATTCCTCGCGGAAGTTTGTGAGACATCCGTAAGAAGTGGGACCGTGAAAAATCTAGTCTTTTTTCTGGGATTCGAACTTCGAACCACCCACTCAGTAGTTAAATCACTGAGCCACGCGCCTACGGTTCTACTTAAATTATATACATATATATACCAGAAGGTAATGGTGCTAGATTCACCGATTTTCTAACATCGTTGTTAGATACCTTCGACACCGATATCTCCAATTATCCCAGTGGTTAAGGTTGGAAACTTGCAAATTATTCTGCAAATTCTGTTGCTAGAAATAAAAGCTTCTATATTCCCGCATTTTTCAGAAAATTCAAAGCGAAGTGTCCCTACAAACATGCATTGAATACTTCAGTAGGACCTTGGAGAAAAAAAAAACTGTTTCCATTTTTCCACTATATTTAAAGTGAGGAAGAATTCATTCACCTAAACTGCCAGACTTATTTAAGTGATTGTTTTCCACTTCATAGGCACCTGCCTTATTTTAAACGAAGTTAAGGCGAGTTAATTGGGCGAAGAATGCGCTAACAGTTAATTGAATGGACAAGCCTGGGATGTACTGTAAAGTTTTATAAATTCAGCTCCGAAGTACGGGATACAAATTTAAAATTAGGCTTTCGAAAAATCTATTCATCGCAAACACGTATTAAAGTATCCACGTTTCGGTTAAAATAAATACAAAAGTTTATTTTGAAATGAGCTCCAAGCTGACTAATGTCATGTTATCTATTTATTGTAAGATTTCTTTTTCTTTCTGGCTGAAGGCAAAATCCATTGTCATAGATTGTGAATTTATAATAAAATCTTCTATCTATCCACATATGTATGTACATACATATGTATATGTTGTGAGGATTGTGACATGTGGAAAACTGCTCGAAATAACAAAATTAGACCTATTTAAAATATATGTAGATCCAAAAATATCTTATACGTATGATTTTCTAATTTTTGTTCGCCACAAGCTTTGAAAAATTATTATTCTTGAATTATACACATCTTAGTTAAGTTTAAAAAAATTTATATTTGTATTTTTCTCGCACTTGAAGGGCTCGTTTTATGATGTATCACATTCATATACCTTAGAAAAAGATGGAAGTAAAAAAATCATTGCCACATTTGCTTTCAGTAGATCCGCTCCCAAAATATGGAACTGTACCTATTATTATAACATACACAAGGTGACGCAAAAAGCATCAACCTATCGGAAGACGTTATTATTTTCGCAAATGGAATCTAATGTTTGTGGAGTGAATGTAGACAAACCATGGATTGCTATACTTTTCAAAAACGCAGAATATATCTGTCAATGTTTTTGACAAATAATCATTCGGTGGTTTTGACTCAACGTTAATTTCGTCGTCGATTCTCTGATCATGTGGCACCAACTGGGCAAATACTCTGGATTTTGGGCGCCAGGAAACTGGACCTAATGACAACACAGGACAGTAGCTGCTGTGGCTGCAGATTTCCAAGAAGACCGTTAAATCTCGGACGAATCTCAATAAGCCAGATGAATATTTTTCTATAAAGTGTCGAATGTGCTCAAAAAAATCATAGCCGGATTGGTTTCCAATGCAGAACTCGTGAAATATCTTCTTAGTTTGCAGTATTAGCAGGTCTTTATTAGAAGTAAACGTTAAAAAAAATAACAACAATAATAAAATTTATTACTGAATATTATTGTATAATTTTGAGATTGATTACGAGCAAAAGGTTACTGCTGCAATTGCCATGAATAGAATACTGTAGTCATAAAGAAGCTCAAAGTTATTCCTAAAGTTATTTAGATATCATAGAACCTTTACATACACAATGATACTATAAAATTTTGGCATTTTATCCTTGTTAGCCATTTAAATCACAAAGATTTAATCAAAAAATGAGTCATTGTAATTAACTATTAGTAAGCAACGTAAGCACGAGTAGGTTTTATGTGAATCACCAGATCATAACAAAAATATCAAGTCCTATGTCACAAATCGCTGTGTGAATTACACTCTTATCAGAGTTTGATTCATATATTATTTTTATTTAAAGATTTATATTGGGAAAAATGTTAAGAAAGATCTTACATAAGTGATTGCTAGCTAACGAATCTAACCCCTGAAAGCTTATCTTAACTTTCGACAGGGATAACATCTTTTGAATAAATTTTTCGTTCGGTGTTTCCATAGCTGGCAACAATGGGTACACATGACAAATGCTTAAATTAATAACATTGTCATATGTTTATGAATATTTTTAATCCCTGAGACACATTGTTGTTGAAATTTTAAGAATGCTGAATTTCATTTTTAATGTGACACTCACCTTTGACTAAAATTCGTTCGTCTAGTGACAAACATATCCTTCCTACAACAGTTTGGCCCGAGTAGTAAACACCGTCTCCGTTGATAATAACTTCACACCTGACCACCATTTTTTTTAGAGTTATTTAATAAGTGCCAACGGATTAGTCAAAAAAAAAACCGCAAGATCAACTCCAGGTTGGTATAAGACAGCCAAACACAGCTGGTAGGCGGGCTAAACTAACCCCTTAAATGCATATTTGTGTAGTATTCGTCGAATTTGTTTGAAAGAATTTATTTCCTTTTATCTTATCGGTCGTTCAATTATACTGTTTTGTATGAGCTCAGGTAGTTAGATTAGTAAAGTGATAAAATAAAAAAAAAAGGAAAATTATGCTTGAATAGCGCAAAATCAATACCATATATGTATATGTACATATATACGAAGTGGTCATGATGTAGATAAGGGGTCTAATTAAAAGACATGTTCAAAAAGTAATGAATCTATTCCGGATTCCTTACTCTCAAAAAAAGTAATAATAAATATGATTGCAACCGATATTGTTTTTCTTTTGTTTTAACTCGAAATGCCCTTTGTTATTCGCATAAGGGGACCTAGATAATGTTTTCTTGAAATTTTGAGACTATGATCAATTTTGATGCTGCTATAATGTAAAAGAGAAACTCGACAATGCGGGTCCTGCAACTCTATATGCCAGCTGTGTGTTCCTTGAACTGCTCTCTAAACTCCTGAACGGATTCACATTAATTTTTTTAATTTGGGGTATATCTATCGAAGTCGGAATTTTCATTTAAACCTTTAAACCTTAAAAAATTGAGATTATTACTTACTTACTTAAAGTCCTTCCGATCCATGAACAGTCTCAGCCTGAGACATGGAAGCCTTTCATCTTAGATGGTACCGGGGTCGCTCCTTCCACTTTTTAAGGCCAAACGGTCTATCATCCGCCGATTTTTAAAGCAGAGGTTGTTGTCCATATGCTGGAGCCAATGTTGTCAAAGTATCTTGGATTTTAGTCCTAATCCGCTCTACCGCTCGTAGAGTTCGCGGTTGCATCTTTTCGTCCATTCGCCCTCATCACACGGAATATCTGCTCTACTATCTTCTTTATCGTCCACCACGCGACGTCGTATAGCAGAACTGACAGAATAAACGGTCTATAGAGGATAAATTTGAGTACGAAGTTTGAGCTCCATTAGTTTTGCCAAATCGAAGTAGCATCAGTTTTCAATGCTCAGTGCTCGTCAAATCATCACTAAAGTGTACTTTTTGGAGTTGCTGTAGACTCCAAGGTATGTAAATGAATTCCTTAAAATATGGTTTTTTTTGTCGATGAAATATTATTTAGCAATTCTTGATTTTAAGACCAATGCCATAAAATTATCTATTACGGCATACTGGGAGCAACCAATGACGTCGATGTTGTCTGCTTATCACAGCAGCTGCAGGAATTTGTTGAAGACAGTGCCTTCTGTGACCACACCAATGCGCTATTGATGAAGAAGTCACATAATAGCGCATCTTTGGAATGCTTCAGAAGAATTTTTTCCAAACTCCATATTGCGTCGTGGTTTAACCAGCGTTACCCGATACAGCTATGTTTGGCGAGATCCGAATTTAGCCATAGCCGTTTTCATATGCGGCTTTGAAGTCCACGAAAAATGGCGTGTCTCGACTTGCTGTTTTCCAGCAGATAGTTGGTACAATATATAGGATTGACTTTTTATAGTTGGTTTATATGCAGTTGATATTCTTGTCATCGGGCACACATTCGTCCATCCATACTTGATTGCTGATTTGGTGCATGTAACCTATTAAAACATCATTTTCGTATGTTAATAGCTCAGTTGTTCGAAACTGGAGGAAGGGATTACTCCTTCGATCTGAGGAGTTCGAGGTTGGATTTGTGTGAAACAAGGTTGTCTTTATCAGCCCATTTTTGCCTTATCTTTAGATGATATACTATCGACGTTGGCAGCTGGTATAAAGGTTCCACAGGTCGGAAGGTTCTAGTGCTACTCTTCGCGGACGATAAATTCGCCGCAGCTGATGATTAATAATCTGCAATCAATTTAAATTCAAAGTATTGGTGTTCAGAGGTATTTCCTCCTCCTCACCAAACGAGAAACATGTGGTGGTGTTACTTTCAAAAGACTCGTTTACACTCGTTTGAACTTTACAACCTCAACACCATAATTTGCTCAGATCTAATGTAAACTTCTATCATACTGCGAACAGTCCCAGTGTTTTCCAGGCCGAGCTTAAAGCCATAAAAATATGAACCGACATCAACTTGAACTCAGTCGGTAAATGTGCTACCATACACACTCACCAACAAGAAGCGAAGTCCAAAGCTCTAAGTTCCCATTTCAGTAACTTCAAATCAGTTTTATGCGGCTTTCATAATCTGCAGACACTTTGGTAGGTACTGGTCCATATAGGCGTTGAAGGCAACGAATTTGCAGGTTCACTCGCCGGTCAAGGGTCCTATGCTTTGTTCATTGAACCCGAACCCTTTTCTGGAATCTCTGATCCTACAATTCTTTCAACGCGATATGCAGTTGAAAATACAACATGTTCATATCCCACTCAAACAACATTCAAGGACTCGTATAGGTTAAAAGATAAAAAACAAGAGATATTCGCAAATACAGCAAAGACGATATAAGAAGGCTTGTGAGCTCCTTTTCTTGTCACTGTCAGCTCAAGTAGAACCTTTATTAAACGAGCATCACTGAGGATATCATCCGCCGCTTCTTTCTAGAAGTCTGTAGACCAAATACTATTTACATACAAATACTACATATATGAGTATGTAGCTCTGCGTAGGAGAAGCACTTTTCAGGGACAAATTATCTCTCAGAAATATCTGAGGAATTCCTCGGCAGCAGTAGTATTCGCCTTTATAAGGAAAGTGAAATTACTGCTGGTATAAATAGATGAATAGATTTTTCTGATCGCTGTGGGATTAGCCATAGATATTAAAAAGAATCATATCGCGAATAAAAGGTCAATTTTTGAGGCAGACACCCAATGTAACCTGTGTAGTACAAGAGAAAAGGTAGACGTCTTGCATTTTATTAGCTTCTGTCCTTAGCATACATAACATAGGAAGAGCTTATTTTGGGGAAAACTCACATATTACGGAAGTAGCTGGATATTCTTAATGGTGCTAACTGCCAGACATTAGCAACGTGATGCAGAAAAGCCTAAAACTATAGGTTAAGAAATGTCCAAGGATATTTCTGTTAACCTGTTAGAAGTTAAGAACTTGTTAACTTAATAACGTTTACCTATCCATTTTTATTTTAAATAAATAAAGTACACTTATAAGATATACATACATATGTATACAAATATATTAATATATTAACAGAAAATTCCTTTCCAATAGAGTTCATCATTTATTTGTGACATTAATAAAAGCTTGCAACAATATTTTAATAAAATTATTTTGAATACTTTAAATTAAATATTTATCATTATCTGGAGATGTTTTTTCTGTAACTGAGGTTTCTAGTGGATTAGCTATTATGTCGGGCACCAGCATTCCATCCACATCGAAGACTGGGTATCTAGGGGTAAAACGAGCAGCCTCATGCGTCCCATTAGGTGATTGAACTTCATCGTCACCTATTTCAGCAGTCATAAACATAGCTTCCTCATAGGTTGGAGGTGCTATAAGAAAAATATTATAAGAACATGCGCGAAATATTTACTTTGTATCTTAGGCCTTACGAAGTTCCTTTTCTTTGGATACGCCTGCCACCTCCAACAATCCGTGTTGCTCATTCCCGGCAGCTAAGGCCATAGCGCTTGCTGACGTCGACGGTACATCGACGGGTCGAGGTGCAGGAATTGATGCAGTCTGAAGGGGTACATTACCAATTGTTATCGGTATGACTGCTTTGGGATTTTTCACCAATCCATTCATAACAGCAACTACCGCAATTTCATAAGAGATCCGTACAACTTTACTGATGTGCTCACAAGTTGGGGCAGTAGCTGGAACTCGAATGATTTCTGTGAAGTTTCTCCGAGTTCTTCGAGCTACTGGGCTTGACTTCTTTTTGACCAAACAAATTTTTTCGGTCTTGGTATTTATGCGAGGGCAGTCTGATGTATAAGTTGCTCTAAGGTTTAGGAATACATAAATCTTCTTGGCATCGCAGTTGGACTGATTATTTACATCGCCGCTAACCAAAATCATTTGCCCGGGCACATATCCAGTCTGAGTGATGTCAATACTCAACAATACAGGTTTCGCAGTACTAAGACAAAATCCTTGCATTGCTTCAATGTTAGCTGGCATCTATGCAGAAGATGTCATGTGTTATAAGATTGACCAAATCTTTAAGTCTTACCTTCAGCATGTTTGACTCTCGATTTAGATCCAGAAGCTTAAGCACTGTGAATCCGACGGTGTAGGTGTGATTCTTAGAGAAAGAATTGACCATAATGACTTTGGCAACGTAACGAATATGACCGTAGGTGCCTTCAAATGATGACGGACAATTTTCTGGAATAAAGCACTGAAACGTGAATGTGTGGGTGCCAGCATCAACGATGACATCATGACCTATTTCAAGGTTAAAATAACTTTGTGAATAGACTAATAACTGGTCAAATATTTAAAAGTTACCAATATCAGATCCTATTAGAAAAGTGTTGGATGCAATATAATCTTCTCGTCCACTAAACCTGCGCTTCTTGTGATGGTGTTCCCTTCGCGGACCTGATCGACGATCTCTCCAATTTGCCGATGAATATCCGCAAATTTTTAATTGAATTCCTGCAAAAGAAAAAAAAATTATTCCAAATTTCCAACTTTCGTATTATTTAATTTTATAGGCCTGTCCCATAAAGAATATGAGAATAGAATAAATAATAGAAAAATAGAATAGAATAGATAAGTTAAAATATTTATGAAGACAAGGTTTACCGGCTGAAGATTGGTTTTCAACCCCCATTGAAGGTCGTTGGTGACAAAAAAATGTTTAACAGTATGGAATCAATAAAGACATCTTACATGGGGTACATCTAAATCTTTGGAGTCGAAATCGATATTATTTTTAAGAGTGAGTAGGTTACGGTGACTGTCTGTAGCAGGACACAGATACAATTAGATCAGAAAAGATCCCTTGTGATACCACGGATCTAATTCCTCTTGAGTAGTCAAGAGGGACTTATCAAAGCAGTCTAAATCTACTAATGATGCGGTGGAAGCTCGTGACATTTGTGGAGGCCAGTTCGGTGAGGTCATTGAAGAAATGATAGGGCAGTCTTCTTTCGGATATGGCCGGGCATATGCAAAGGAGATGAAGGATGGTTTTCTTCTCCTCTTCATTCCCGCAGCTTCTGTCGAGGTCATTTGAAAAGAGGCCCAGCCTTTTAGCGTGGTGGCCTATCAAACACTACCTATCCGGTGGGGACACCGCTTACTTTGCTATACACTACGTTTCTGCTATAGTTTCGGTCAGATCTGCCTAGATGTAAGACATTGGAAGTGTACAGCTTGAGTAGGTGTCTACAAGATGTTTCAATACTGATGAAGAATTTATAAAAATAAAATGGCCTATTAAGCCAACTGTAGTGCTGTGATTTCGATATGTATGTATGTTAATTAACTTAATAGGTACTAAATATCAAATTTCTAGGCTTAAGAAAAACCGAATTCCAGAATTGGGACCATTCCGAAAGAATTACAAGCAACTTTTCAACAATGCCAAAAGCAGGATCAATGCTACCTACTGGGAGTCATATCATATAGACCTGAGCAAACCCAAACAAAAATGTTGGAGACTCTTGTCACCAACAGATGAATATTGTACGGTGCCAAGGCTAAGATAAATGCTCTCCAATGAAGTTTAGCTATTTAATAAAAACCGATGGTACTGCAAATCGAATTACAAATGTCGTCAGGCATTATCTTACTAACGGTAATCATTATATTAAAGAGTTGCCAAGATCTGGTCCATAATCCCCTATTACGAGAATTGTTCATACCCAAAGGTGGTAACTGTTTTCATGCAAGTTTTCATGCAAGTATGAAAGACTCCAGACTCATTAGTCTATCATCTTTTCGTCTAAGACCAGTAGAATGACTCATCGATATCTACATATCTACGCGGCAGGATTCATACACAACTTCTGTTTGCGGCTCAGCATGTATACTGCAAATGCAAATCAGTGGAAACAGCACTTCACACTTTAATAAGTAAAATCGAGTTATCAGTTGGATGCTACCTATGTGTATATGTATAAAGAACAAATTTTAGGTAGATAAGTGTTGAAGCGTGTCTATTGATTGGTGTCATCACTGAGCACTGCCAAACAGGCAAGCATGCAACAAGGCCTGACGTAAATTCCAATAAATTTTTCAGAAGCTGTATGGACGAAAAAAGGGGAGACAAGGGGGCACAGCCCTATTCTCTCTAAAAGACGGGAACTTCACTTGGGAGCTTTCTTCTGCTAAGTGACTTATTCGATCTAGCAAATGCATACGAGTATTAGAAGCCTCCTATGCTTCATCAGTTCCACGAGAAGGTAATTAAAAAAAAAAAAATGTTTTTTCAAGTTGGCAGCCACTTCAACCTAAACTAACCTTTCACTTTCACTTTCTTGGTAAAGAAGGTGTGTTTATGGCAGGGAAGCCATACTTTTGTTACATTTTTACATTTTTTTCATTGGAATATACATTATTCCCTTTCAGCAGATCTATTCAAAAAAATATTATAAAAAATTTATTCTTGCATTTATGCATCAGTTTATTAAGAAATGCGTCAAAATTCTTAATTTGTCCGTAATGACGGCATCAAAAGACTGACGCAAAATTATATTCCACTCCATTTACTCAAATTATCACAGTGTCGGACTATTATCTTAACAACATGGGGATAGATAAAGAAAATGCAACCGTATTATAAAAGATTGATTATTTCGTGATACTAATTCTATCTAGATAATATTGTAGTTGCGTATCACAAATCGACCATTACTAGTAAAATATGAAATTGAGAGATTTAATTGTAGGTTGGGATTATAATTTTTGGGTGGAATACACTGACTTCTATGTACAACAAGGTTGCACCTAAATAATTATCTTAATTTTTAACAATATTAACTACAACTTGGTTATTTTCAGTCAATCGGCGTAACTATACAATTACAAATACAAATACTTAGCGCAACAGACGTATGTGGTCCAGGGCCTAGCTTCTCGCGACCATTCGTGTTGTGCGTGTTATATTTTTCACACAAATGGAAGGGACCTACAGTTTAGAGCCATATCCGAAAGGCAAATTGAGAAGCTTTCTCTTGACAATTATTACTCTCGGACGTTTGTCAGACATTCGCGAGAGGTGGGACCGTGAAAAACTTTTTGGTGTTCTCTGGGATTCGAACCTCAAACCTCCCGCTCAGCGATCCAACGCACTAACCACTTGAGCCACGGCGCCCACTATACAATTAAGGATGATAAATGAAACCTCCGATATTCAGTCCTATCCCCAAGTATGCAATACATTGGATTTGCGAACAAACTTTAATGACGAACGCCGGGTATGTCCAGTTTTTGGTTGCAGCAACCTGTCTAAAATTAATTGTTGGACCCCTTAACACACCTTGAGTATTCACATCAAATTCCTACCACTGTGGCGGTTCTTGGAATAGTGAGCAGTGAAGGTCGTGTTACGTTCCCTACATTTTCCTTCAAGTGAATGCTATCGAATGTTTCGAAGTGCTAGAGGCAGTTGTTAACCTCTGAATAGGTAGTGTGAGTAAATGGACACCAAGACCAGAAGTTCAGTCTTGGTCAAGAAGGATACTCTCATCTGCTTTTTGTTAATTTTCATACTTGTGCTTCATATGACAGGAAATGCATGATAAGAGTCTAGAGACGATTGCACCTCTTAGTTGCCTTTTTGGTCCAAATAAGTACCACCTAAGAATGAAGCTACATTTGATCGTAAAAGGTATCATTGTCACAATTAACTGCGAAGCTTTGATACACAAAATTTTTTGTCTGTCTCTATTCTTGTTGACATTTCTATTCTGTTGACTGTTTTTATGCCTGCAAACGCCTTATTGGCAGCCCGCTATCATCTTTCAATATGTCAACATGTTAGTGTATGCGAGACTTTAGAAATAGTAAACCTTTAGGGTAAGCCTGTGAGTTTCCTTTAATTCTAACATGTTAAAGAAGTCACCATGCTATACTGCATATCTGACAGCAAACTATTTGGAAAAGTTTTTGCCGGCATTGATGGAGCAAGGTGTATTCCCAATTGCTATCTTAATGGGCGAACAAGCTTGGCGAGATATCTAAACTCACACACACTGCATACCTCAATTCTATATAATCGCACATATGCCGTTTTAAGTGACTTAAAAGTCAATAAAAAGGTTGTGATTTGAAATTCTAGAGATTTTTTCAAGACCTGGCGTAGTGTGAATATCTGATCAACGCTAGACTTTCCTAAAAGCACAGTGATGAAGACCAGTCAGGTTGTTGGCGAAAGGTTTAAGGCATTCTTGTAACCGTTGTTGAGAAGACTGATGCCTTTATTTTGGGCTTATGCTTATGCTTATATTTCTTACCTTCACGCTTCGAAGAAAGACGTTAAACGGCTCATGCTACCCGATAGAGATCAGCTGGTCGGGAACGTAGTTTAAGATTTCGTAGAAATTTTCTTTCCAGATCTCCATCATCGTTTGGCATTCTACTACAAGGCTTCTCTGTTAATCTCTAAAATACATACATATACAAATACTTGGCGCCACGACTGTATGTGGTCCTGGACCTAGCTTCTCTTCGTGCTGTGCGTGCTATATTTTTTCACACAAATGGAAGGGACCTAAGCTTTACCTCAGACCCTATGGAAACGATTTGAAAAACGTTTTCATCAAATGCTTTTTCTAATAGGAGTACTGCCTTAATCTTAACCGAAAATTATCATCGATATTGCTACTAAGAATTTTCGTTCCGCAGTAGAAACCTTAAAAACAACGCTGCTGAGACAAGACGAAGGGTCTTACCGCTAGATTCTATTCGCAATAGAATTAAAGTCGAATAGAAATAAAGTCGATCTATCGGTACTGCGAGTTTCTATTGGTATCGACATTTTTCTATTTAATAGAATTTTCAATTCTATCGAAAATTCCTGGTCGACTTTTGTTTGAAAGGACTCTAAGCAAAGAAAAAAACGGATGACGACGAAAATAAGTATTCTTATTTTGAGTTATATTCAATTTACAACGTTTTTTATGGAAATTGATACAATTTTTACAAAAATTGGAGAGAATTTACGAATAGACGGCAAAGGAGAAATTGGTCTGCTTATTGAAAAAAAAATCCGCTTGTAGCAAAATGAATTTGTCTTTGCATACCCGGAACTCCGGTCTTCTCGTTAAAGAACAATTTGGACTCCTCTTCTTCTCGAGTGAAGTGAAACTGGATCCACTTAGGACAAATATGTATATTCTTCAACTATGTACATCGATGAGTTCGCTTAAGACAATAGATACTGTTGAATGCCCAAGAGAAAGGTTATAGTCATTCCTAATGCAGAATCTCAATAGTTTTATAATTATGGGAACCGAAGAAGTCCTTTCACACGCACACACACAACAATTATTCCCAATGCAATTTTAATCTTCACTCTTCTGTGTCGAAGTGTTGTCAGTATTTCAACTCGTCGTACATTCTCTAATTAATCCTCATACATTTAACCAAATAAAACTTATTATTTTGAGATTAAAATTGCACTTATAATAATTAAAACCAACTACTTCTTTGTACAACAAAACAGACGGAGATTTGACATTTGAGTTGAAAGCTCAGCTTTCTCTTTTCTATTTCAGAAAGTCGATTCTATTGCAGAAAGTCGATTCTATTTCAGCAATTCTACTGCAATCCCCGGTACCAATTTTGAGCTTAATAGAATCGACAAAAGTCGAATAGACTTTTTGCGAATAGAATATCGCGGTAAGACCCAAAGACAAGAGTTTTACTTAGTTCTGTTGCCTAAAAAGTACTGCAATTTACCTTAAAATTAGCGTGTATGTTGGTATTTATATAGCGTTCGAGAATCAGGTTATATAAAATATCATTATCAAATTATGAATGTTTGTGATGAAGTTGGGCTTGTATTTTAACTTCGGCGTTGACCGACCAATATACATGTATACCAAAAACTAATTCCAAATATTTGTCTAGCGTGTGGTAAAAAATGTAAGTCATGCTTTACATGCATAAAGTAAATAGCCTGTAATTGCAATATTTACGAGTAACGTAAAACTCACCTATTTTGTACTGAATATTTATACGGCCCTGCTGAGCTCTTTTGTAATTCGTTGAGATTTGAATTTCAGAAAATGATAAATTACAATTATGTACTTCAATGTATACCTTACTTAGAACCCTCGGTAAGGTACATTTGTACTATGTATGTATATTAATTTGACATACAATTGACGATTATAATTGTAGTTTCTATGGAGTACCTATAGGTATACGCATCCATGGACCATTTTTTAAGTTCGCGGTATTGGTTCTTTTTTCAATTGCAGCCTCATTTGGAGGTACGCCGTCTTCTAGACGTCCAGATAAGGTGACGATACCCTATCACTGCTTTAACATCAACCTTGAAAAGATTGTATGAAACTTACAAGCCAAGATCAAAGGCAAAATCTCAAGAGTCTATACAATTACTTGTGTACGCCGATGATATTGCTGACTTTGGCGGAACACAGCGGTGTGTTATAAAAAGAAGCATCTGATGACAGAAGATTGACAAAATGCCGCAGTAGACAGCTACAACTTCGGGGAAGTAAGGAACTTCGTCTGCCTTGGCTGCGCTTTTATTTCTGACAATAACATCAAACGAATAATAGCTCTTGCCAATCGCTGTTTCTTCGAGCTAAGAAGGCAATTGAGTAGTAAAGCCCCAGCCTGAATATACATATATGTATGTATGTATGTACATATAAGATTGCTATCATGACATTGCTACCTTACGGTGCCGAATCATGGACTTCATCGAAAACGGATGAAGATATTCTTAGTCGTTTCGATTGCAAAAATCTTTGTAAAATATTCGGCCCCGTTTACGTTAGCGGGCTTTGGGGGAGAAGATGCAATGACGAGGTATACGAGCTGTATCGCGACATCGATCTAGTTTTACTTAATTAAAAAAAGACTAGAATAGATGAATAGAAGGAAAAAAATAAAATAAAGCGCAGTTGCGACAAACGATTAGGTGGTTATCTTCTGTGTCTAATACCAGAGTGAAAAGGCATTTCCGACACTAGGTGTACCCCCGAAATTTTAGCCATGGTCACACAATGTATAACGGTGAAAATCCATTATTGTTGGAAAATTAATCGAATTCCATTTATATGATAAGAAATTACCTTTTGACTGATGGGTATACGTATACTTTACAACAGTCGGTTGCGGTAGATAATATTTTATATATTCGGAACTTTATCATTACGCATTTGTATCAGTTATCTCCCATACAAGATAACATGAAACAACTGATTCTATTATCTTGCAGCAATTATATCAAATATTTCCGTAGTCCACTTTAACCGTAATTGATGTTAAATAAAAATTAATCTTCCGGAGATTTGTCAAAACTGACCTTCAACTTTACCAAAACAAAAACTGGTTAAATGGAACTGCATCGTCCCAATACTCACAACCAACCTCTAAGTTTTTTTCTTTTATTAAATCCAATGACAACTCTTCCAGTGACAACTTGGCCCGTAAAATAAGTTCCATGATCGTTTTGATCAAAAAAAATTTCACAAGTAGTCATAGCTTTGAGAGCAAGCTGTAGACACACGAACACGACACTAGGTAGACGAAATCACTATAAAGTATCTAGCATGGCATACCATGCACGCGCGTAGTTTGCCACTGCTAACTAAGTACTAGGTTATGAAGCTGGCATTGGCCTACGTTAGAGCCAAATTCAATGTTTGTGTTTACCTACTTGTTGCTGTTTTCGTTCGTCGCTTCAATGGTATTGAATAAAGTTATCTTATCTGTCTCTATGTGTTAGTTTGTATCTACGAGTATATTGCGATTGTTATTATTATTTTTTTGTAAGTTAAAAACGAAAAGTAAATAGATATTGGCGGCATCTATTGGATTGTTGTTCGTTTCGCTAAAGCTTTGACCTAATGTGCATACATGTATGTACATAACGACAGCGATATATCTAAAAGTTTCCCACCTAATAGTCGAAAACAGAAATCACCTGTGCTATCTGGTTGTATTTGTGTTAATGTGTTAAAGAGCTTTAGATAAACTAGTTCCGGAAATACCAACGCATTTTAATTTAAGCTCAAAAAGCAGACAGATTCACTTTTAATGAATTTTGTTTACGTGAATACTATCATTTGCCGTCGGCTTTACAATAAATATGAGATACTTTCCCTGTAGTGAAGCAGTGAAAAAAAGCGTTTGTTTTGTGCACACCATCTTTTAGTACATATGTACCTACTTTGCCCTTACAATTGTATGCACAAATAAATGTATCAAATTGTATTACAAGTTCAATGAATTGGATGCATGTGCGTATACATTATATTAATTGGAAATATACTAGAAATGAATTTAGTGTTAACGGTTTCGTACCTCCAACCTTAGAAAATATCTTGAATATCCTTATCCAATCAATGGGAAGTAGTTTCTGTTAGCTGTGAGTAATAGTACTGATATACTCGACACAAGTGAAACCACGATGATTTAAAAAAACTGTGGCCAAAGAGCGAAATCTAGATCTAAATGCATATGTAAGTACCTCCGTGTTAATCGAGGGTTCGAAGGTTACTTGGTATGAATCACCTCGCTATAATATTTTTGTTAACGAAAAACCACCGAGTATAATTGGTTCGATGTCGTGCTATTAATAAAAGTTTTAATATCCACGGGTATGTTTTGGTCATTTCCTAAGAGAATAATAAATCTTTCGAGATAAAGTTTGTACATACAGTGGCGTGCACGTAATTAGAAACGGCAAGGATGTGATAACTTTTTTCTTTATAGCGGGTGTGTTTTTGGCCTGGCGTGTTGTGGGTCCAATCCATAAAATTAAGGGGCATGTGAACAGGGCGCAATACTGCAACATTCTGCAGAACGTAATGCTGCCATAAACAGATGAGAATCTGCCAGTAATTTGGAAGTTACAGCAAGGTAACGATCCAAAACATACCGTGGGTTATACAAAAAAATGGATCGCAAACAATTTAGTAACTTCCATCGACTGGCCATCATGTAGTCCGGATCTCAATCCAATTGAGAATTTTGCCATATTCTCAAAAGAAAAGTGGGCTTCTTAAAAAGGCCGGAAATCTTGGCGTCCTACAAGATCCAAATCCAAATTGGCTTTAGAGTCTATTCCACCAAGTGTATGTGCAACTTTAGTTGAGTCTATGCCTCGTAGATGGCAGGCTGTAATTAGCAATCATTGTTTTGCGCCCAAATACTCTCATAACCGGACACCCCTCATAAGTAGACAAATTCTTCGGAACCGTCGTCGGTGTATATTGTAAGATCGAAGTCTATTCACTTGCCAGTCTGTTTTTGTGGGGAATTGTGCGCTGAAACGCTTTGTTTGTGAAGTTTATTGTGGAGATAACGTAGTCTGTGGGGGCAATGTGAGTTCCCTTGGTGGAGAAGAGTTTTGCTCCCCAGCAACTGGACCCACTGATTGCGCTATGTGATGTGATATTTGTAATGTCTAGATCTAGAGGCAGAGAACCGAAAGAGCATCTGACGGAGTCGACCGTAGAGCTCCTGTGCTCGACCGTAGAGCTCTTTGTACCTACTCTGTTCAATTTGGTTATCTCATAGGCTTTCTTTAGAGCTGACCAAACTCTGACTCTATGGATGTACTACGGCAGTGTATAGTCTTACATGTGAGGACTGGATGTACTGCTTCAGAGTCAGAGTTTGGTTGCAGACTCCATCCTTTGCCGAAGGTTCTGTTTTGGCATAGAAGGCTATACATACATACCTTCCCGCTGGTCTATGTTAAGTTTCAAGTAAAGTTTCGGATCTCGGATAAATCCTAGGCACTTAGCACTTGTTTTTCCATTGTTCGTGAAGAGCTGTCTCTGAAGATCTTCCTTTGAGGTATGGGTGCTGGAATTGGATAGGGTCGTTTCTTCTTTTGTACCTCGCAGATGGTTATCTAGAACGCGTTCAAGGGTTTTCAAAACAAATCAGGACAGATTGCTTGGTCTGAAATCTTTCGCATTTTCATGACAGCTTTTACACGCCTGCGGAATGAACACTACTCTCACTAGTCCCCATGAGTGGGGTACATGCTTATTTAAAATGCAGCTCCTGTAAATCGCTGTTGACCAATGTCGATCCTTTTGGGATATCTGAAAGGTTTGGGAGTCTCGATCTATGTTGCAGACGATCCAATTATAGTGCGAATAAGATTTCAAATTGGATATTCTCCAGTTTTTAACTTCCATAATATTGCTGTTATGAGTGAGCTTAACATTTATAACATCCTTCCAACCGTTAAAACTATCCGTAATTGGAAAAATAAAAGTTGAAGTGCTACCCTTGTTACATATCGAAAGGTTGCTTAAAATGATGTTATCAAACAGAGACTCACCTCGTTGGTTGCTTTCCGAGCTGCCTCATAACACGTGTTGTGCGTTAGCCTCACAGCCCATCATCAGCAGATTTGGATATGGTGGAAGGTTGTATTGATTATTGTTTATATCCTTTATGTTAAGGTATGACTTTAAGCATTGATATTTTCGATAATTCGTGTGGTTGAGGCAGTGGTTTCGATTCTTATGTTCTCCAACAACTTGTTGGAAACGTCGACTTTGTCTAAGTCATCGGTCAGATCTGAGGATCTGAAAAGTTTTACTTTGCCAAAACGGTGTTTACATGCCATTGATACTTCCGTCAACATTAATCTTGACTCTGGCGTAAAGGGAAGTCCAAACAGATGGGATATCTGCAGAACATAAATGTAGGTACTTTGTGACTGCAGGGCTCTTTGCTACATATGTATGTATGTACTATGTGCATACATATATTAGGAGGAGCTTTTTGGTCAACGATATTCAGCCCTCTAAGGACATAAGAAACGCCTCGACTGGAGAAATCCTCAACTTCATTAAGAAGCACAAGAATCTCCTAGTCTAACAGGCTCTCGGCATTGTAGATCACAATGCCTCATGCGTCAGTCGCACAGCCAATATACATACTCGTATAAAAGTAAAAAAATAATAAATAAAACGAATAAAAAACTTATTTCATTATTTTCGTTTTAGAATAATACATAGTACATAGTTTTATTACAAAATACTTATTTTATGTATCTACTTAGAAGATAACATAATTTTTCAATAAAATATGACCATATACAACTGTAAAGAATGCCTTTTAATTATATTTTAACCTGAGTAGGCCTCTGGACTGATTGTCCAAAAACTCATTTTTTTAAATAATGGGACTCTAAAGAGAATTTTTAAGGCCATAAACTTATCTATTTTTCTTCACTAATTACCAAAATTATTAATGACGCGAAAATGAAAATAAATCAGGTGTTGTTATATTAATTTATCAACTTATCGCCCGTCTGTGTTATTAAACACATACATACATATGTATGCACATATCAAATATTTGCTTTTGAGGATTGTTCAACGTTATCGAAAGTACACAAATATCTTTCACTTTTGAATGGAGAACTCTATAGGCATAAGCATTGACTATCTATTCTAAGATAAGTATGTATGCTTCTATCTTCCATTATAAAAAAAAAATTCACTTTAATCAATATTTTAAACGTATGTATGTACCTGCACAATTAAATTTTTAAATTTTTCAACGCCTCTGACGAATGTATGTATTTCCTTGTGGCAGATACGTTTCCTTAAGCAATTTAGTGCGGGCATTCACACTGTTCTAGCACTGGCTAAAGTGGTCCGTCACCAAACTCACCAGCTTTCTAATACTTTCCTTACATAACTTAAGGACTCCTTTGTAGGAATAAGGCTTGAGGCTTGTGTAAGTCTTGGGACATTTTCCAATTTTCTAAAAATTGATGCTGTAGCGGCAGCCCAGTTAAGGGCACAGTAAGGTTTTAGTCCTATGAATGCAGATTCTGAGCCAGCCCTAGCTAGTACATCTGCAGATTCTTTGTCTACAATGCCCGAGTGACTGGAGATCCAACCAAGCTTAGATTTTAATAATGCACTGTAGAAGCATTTAACTGAATAGGAGTTCGCTGATTGGAACGATAGTGCTTTAAGGGCTACCTGACTATATATATATAAATTTTGCCTTTTTAAATAGCGCAGATCAACTACAACTTGCGTTAATCGTACGTGAAAAAGTTATTAAACATAATTTTTAGAAAATTTACCAAAGATAAAAGTTTTATAAAAAAAAAAGTTGTTTGCTTAGTAAAAGTTTTGAGAAAAATGCATTTTAAGTAAAAAAAAGTGCAGAAGAAATTTCAATTTTCATAATTTTGACTTTAAGGAGCTATAACTTTTTTGTAGCTGCATGAAATTACAAAAAGGTTTCACAGTTTTATGCGCCACTAAATTGTCTCTTCAAAATGTATAAAACCGTTTTCGTAATAGTTATACTTCAGAAGTTATAGCATTTAAAGTGAATGTACCTCCAAATTGGAGGTGTCCCACTTTGAAGGGCTAAACCTCGAACTGGGGTGAAAATAGACCCCCCCTGCCGTACGATTTTTTGTTCGCCGGAACTTCAGGAATCTCCAGTTAAAGGATTATACCTCTTAACTGGGACACCCTGTATAATTTTGGAACTGAGAACCTAAGTTTTGCCGTATTGGCGCCCATTGGCCCATAGGAGGACTTGATATGTGAAATTTCAGTTAAGTCGTTTATCTATGCTGACGCCGAGATATTTTACCTCACTGGAATACACTAATGTGGTTCCTTTGATGAGGATAGGTTTAGCCCTGTATAAACAATTGAAAATTTATTGAAACATTCAAGTACTCCTGCAGGCTCAGCAATTATTATCCACACAACACTAAAAAAAATATGAAACCAACCTCAGAACTTTTGAGCTTCTAATAAACACCCATTTTCCCAGATGCGAAGATAGCAAAATGGAGCCCGTCGGCGTCCAACGCCTGCGGACCATCTCCTGGGAAAATTATGCATTATAACCGAGGAGATGCTAGGGTGGATGAACAAATTTATCAATCAAGACCGATTAAACGAAAGCTTATTTACAAGAAGAGCGACCATACGTCTTAAACCAACTGAGGTGTAAGATATGTACTGTTTAGCATATATAAGATCCTCTCCAATGTCTAAAGTTTTCTGTTAGACATTGATCGGGAAATACCAGTGTGGCTTCCACCCCGGCCTATCGACAATAGAATAAATCACCGAAGCAAATCCAATAAAGGACAAACGTATTTCAATTCTAGAAAAACATCTTTTAATAGATTTTAAAGCCGCATACGATAGCATTCATCGTCTGGAGCTCTATAAGCCGACGGCTGAATTCGGGATCCCGTCAAAATTAATCCAGTTGTGTCGAGTAATACTGGAGAATATACGATGTAATGTGCAGTTTGGGAGTAGGTTTTCTGATTTATTCCAAATATGTTCTTTAATCTAGAGCTGGAGCAGATAGTACAAAGGGAAGGGTCCCGTAGTAGACCCTTTCACGGTGATTGATTTATATTCGAAAAGACTTGGTCTTAAAGTGAACGTTGGGGAAATCAAATAAGTGCTATAGAAAAGCAAAACGCCCTCTGCCCCCTGTTGATAGCTCAAAGTTAACTTTGAGGTAGTTAAGGAGTTCATACATCGGAGTCAAGATCAACTCCACAAATGACACCATAATGGAGTTTCGACTAAAAATGACCCTTGAAAACTAGTACTATATATATAATTCATTTTGGTGAAACAACTGAAAGCTTTATATACTCTAAAGAACATTAATCCAGCTAATCCTGTGCTGGACATAAAACAGGATAAGAAACTTGATATTGGAAGCGTTTGAACGCAAAATTTATCGTCGAACTTTTGGTCTTGTGTGCGACGGGTGAATGGAGAATAAGATACAAGCGCGATCTCTGTACCAATAGCTGTACCAATATCAAAATACAGTCAAAAAGGCCAAGATGCGTCGACTACATGGGGCGTATTGATAACAGCGCTACAGCTAAGAGCCTTGATTCAACTTAGGGGCAAAAAAAAGCTGCATTGGTGGACTGCAGGTTTAGGCCCTTTAAGAAATAATTGTAGAAAACTCTTCAATAAGGCCAAAAGGACGAGAGATGCGCTAGACTGGGACTTGTACAAGGCATCCCTAAATATATACAAAAAAGAATTAAAAAAAGCCAAACATAATTCTTGGAGGCTCTTCTGTGGTAAAAGCTAAAGAAAAAGCTTCTGAGGCATCTAGGCTAAGGAAAATTCTCTCTTCAAATCCAATAACACCCAGTTATCTTAAAAAAATGGATGGAACTTGGACGACTTCCAGGGAAGATTCGCTAAAATTACTGCTTGACACTCATTTCCATGGCAGTTCCCAAGTTGTTAGCAATATGGTTTCTAGCAGACCATCTGCACAAATAACCAACTCCTCAAACTTGATTACACAGAGGAAACTCCACTGGGCACTACACAGCTTCAAACCATATAAATCCGCGGGACCAGACGGCATAACACCTGCAGAGTTGCAGAAGTCATCGGACATAATCTTGACGGTGCTGGAGATAATTTTGAAAAGTTGTCTAGACCTGGTTTACATCCCAAAGACATTGAGGGAAGTTAAGATTGTCTTCATTCCCAAAGCGGGTAAATGTTCTCATACAGATCCAAAATTCCAGATCCAGATTCAGTCTATCATCATTCATCTTAAGAACATTAGAGCGATTGATTGATATCCATTTACGCAACAGTATTGATAAGAAACTACTATCAGCGGCCCAACATGCATATTGCAAAGGCAAATCAGTAGACAAGGAGTATACAATGGTTGCTTTCCTGGATATAGAAGGTGCTTTCAACAATATCAATGGTCGGATTATCAACTCTAAGATGGGTGGGAAGAAGATCTGTTAGTAGAGGCACTCCGCAACCAGGTGTTCTATCTCAGCTTCTGTGGAATTTGGTGGTCAATGAACTATTGATAACCATGGAAGGCGAGGGATGCACGGCACTCAGATGATGTTGCTTTGGTTGTCTCGGGAAAGCACCTAAATACTCTAAAAAAAACTTCTACAAATCGCTTTAAACGAGCCCACTAGATGGCCAGTTCGATGTGGTTTGGCTGTAAACCCCCACAAAAGTGAACTAGTACTCTTCTCAAGGAAATATAAAATTCCGCTAGTCGACCCTCTTCCTCTTAACGGAACCAGCTTAACTTTCTCTGACAAAGCAAAATATCTCGGTCTTATCCTGGATAGGAAGCTAAGTTGAAAACCTAATATTCAAGAAAGAGTAAGAAAAGCTACAGTAGCACTTTTCTCTTGCAAGAAAGCTATTGGGAATAAATGGGGTTTACAACCTCGGATCATTCACAGGCTCTACATCATACTTACATACGGGGTGATTATCTGGATTGTCTGAGACCCTATCTTGGCTTAAGAAAAACGTGTTATCTCTTAGAGATATTTGCATCTTTTACGACAGCCAAGCAGCAATCAAATCCCTGGAATCGACCTCTATAAATTCATTAGTAGCTCTAGACTGCCGTTCGTCTCTTGTGGAGATGGCTGAGCAGTACAATATTCACTTGTATTGTAAGGCCGATGAACTCGCCAGAATAGGAGCAATTATATCCATCTTGCCGGATAACGGTTATCCTCCTCACGAGTCGGGAGCATGTTAAGTAAGTAGATTAAATGTCTCTTCAATAACACATTCCTCGTGGCATGAGGTATCAAAACAGCGATTTAGTGTTAATTGGGGTTCCCTTGAACTACCACTTATACGTATGTACCTTCCTACCTAGGGAAACGAGCTCAACCTATTCATTCCAAGATAATTATTTCAATACTTATTTTCTTTGTACTATCCTCTCAACATTGTTATTAGCCTTATTGATGTTTCTTGTTATGAAAAGAAACAACGCTTAAAATTTGCTGTCTTGGTATACCACTTTTTTTTGGTATTCCATTGCTCTTTAAGAGCAAAGAGAATGCTAATCACGTTTATTTATCAAGCATTTACCATCCGTTCTAGCTGGATGTAAATAAACTTTGCTCCATACAAATGCCACCGAATGAATATCGGGCAAAATGTTTATCGTTAAAGGCTTAATATTTTTACTGTGGTAGTAAAAAATAAATTACAATCCGTCATAGTCCAGATAATGAAACGCTTTGCAGCGAAAACGTTTTGAGTTGATACCAGTAAGTGATTCAACTTGGAGTAAGATACGTTTCCACTTGAAAACCAGAAGTCGCAGTGCTTACCATAAAATTCAGTCGGCCAATTGCGGTGAACCCTACAAGTTATTAGAAGTGTTTCTACTAGCGCGATGGGAATAACATTTGAAATTCTTTATGATGAAAATCCCCATGGAATGTACTTCACCGGTCAGGTGGTGATGGGGCGAGCTATAATTAATTTAGAAGAACCGATCCCTGTTAAAGGTAAGACTATTTGAAATTATTTGTTTTCCTGAATTTGTCTCAAAATGTATCCATTTTCAGGGGTTAAGTTACGTGTACGTGGATACTCTCAAGTTAGATGGGATGAGACGGTATCGACAACAAATTCCGATGGTACGACAACTACTACTTCTGATACTCACAGTGATGAAGAACAATATTTTGATACCACCACAGAGTGTATTGAAACTAAAGGTAAGAAGCATATCTATCTGCAATTTATTTTAGATTTCTTTACGTCGTTTTAGAAAGTGAATTTTGATTTCTTAAAGTTCGCATTTACAAGACATTTCAATATTTCGAATTGCTCGTCTGCCACTTTCTGTGATTAGCATTCTTTAGACCTGAATCACCGCTATCGATGATCGATTATGATTCATACTTATTTCACATTTGTTCATTTCAAGCAATCGGCAGATAGATAGTTAGACTTTTGGCGGCCAAATGCGGAGCTACATATGGTGATCTAGTAATGTTTTTGTATTATTACCGCATCTATCGTGACCCTTTCTGATGCGATTAAGAGTTTTCGAGGTTTTAAAGCTGTTACAGACTGCTGACTATTTCCAATTGCTTCGTCATGAATTGAGAGGGTCAAAGTTGGTTTGGACTAGATTTGAAGCTTGGCGGGAAGGGGGATTTATTTTATCGAAGCCTTTTTGTTGATCTTGTAGTACTCTCGTACGAAAGAGTATTATCTCTTAATATTTTGTAGATTGAACAATATTGCTGATTCAGTTGTAGTAGATTTAATAGTACCAGTTATAATTACGGTGACCATCCGTCCTCTTTTTTAGAGGACAGTCCTCTTTTCGGTATTGTGTCCTTTTTTTTTTTTTTTTTTCTTGAAGAGGACAGTAATTTGTCCTCTTTTTATTAAATTGTCCTCTTAATGTCCTTTTTTTTCTTTGAAACCTCTTTTCTATGATCTAAACAAATACAAAAACTAACAGTTCCTTTGAGTTAAACTTTTAAATTAAGTACTTAATAAATACTATTATGTATTTTGTTTTTTTTTGTTATAATTATTTTTATTTTTTGTTTTAAGAACTAAACTGGTTGATGTAATCTGAAGTACAAATAACTTGTTTAAATTAATTCAAGATTGTCTTTTTTTTTGCATCTGCAAAAATGGTCACCGTAGTTATAATGCGCATGGACGTATTGAGCTAGCAGTCTATTTTAGATACACAGCTTCTGTTTAGCCAGACTAGGGTGGTGTATTCCGCAGAAGAGTATGCAAGCTGAAGAGTTGCCGAACGCAGAATATCAACCGATGTTCTCCAATATGTGCCAGAAAGTTTTTGGAGGAAGTTCCTTATGCCTTAATCTTTTCAGCGGCATTCGTGAGACGTTTTCTTAAATGACCATGTATTTAGCCGTCATTGCTAAATATTTTGGATTTCTGTTATGAGTTTATTCACAAATGTGGCGGCGCAAAACAAGAGCAGCGACGGAAGAGTATCGAGCCAGAAGAAGCGAGGAGAAAAAGGTTCTGCGAAGGAAGAAAAGTGCGTACGCAGTCTCCCAGCTCAAGGATATCGAGGAGTGCCGCGATAGAAACAACATCCGGATGTTTTATAGAAAAGCCATATATGTAACTGGCAGTTGGCGTCAGGCCCGGAACGCAAGCTCTTCGAAATAGTGAAGGAACGTAATAACGTCCAACGTAATACGTGAACGTCTAAAGCCCTTCTGCAACACACACATCGGGACGGCAAATACCAGTGTGGCTTCCGGCCCGGCAGATCGACAATAGACCAAATTTTCACATTGAGGCAAATCCTGGAAAAGACCAACGAATTTCAAGTCGAGACTCACCATCTTTTCATCGACTTCAAAGCCGCATATGATAGCATTCATCGCCGTGAGCTCTACATGGCGATGGCCGAATTCGGGATCCCGCGCAAACTAATCCAGCTTTGTCGCCTCACGCTGGAAAACACGCGATGCAATGTGCAGTTTGGAAACAGTTCTTCTGAGCTATTCCAAACGTGTACCGGATTTCGGCAAGGAGATGCGCTATCATGTGATTTCTTCAATCTAGTGCTGGTACAGATAGTGCGCAGGGCAGGCGTCAACATGGAAGGCACTATCTTCAACAAGTCCGTCCAGCTGCTGGGATACGCAGACGATATTGATATCATCGGTCGCTCCCAGCGTGCCGTCATAGAGGCTTTTACGGCAATTGAAGAACAGGCGAAAAGAGTCGGTCTTGAGCTAAACAAGGACTAAACAAAGTACATGTTGTCAACAATTAAAGCAGCATCTGTCCACCGCCTAAGACAAAACATCACTGTTGACAACAGTAACTTCGAAGTAGTAAAGGAGTTTACCTACCTCGGAGTAAATATCAACTCCGCGAACGACACCTTAGTCGAGATCCGACGAAGACTAACCCAAGCAAACCGCTGCTACTTCGGTTTAGCGAAACAACTGAGTTCAAAACTCCTAACTCGGAAGACAAAATGCGTGCTCTACAAAACACTAATCCTGCCAGCTCTGCTCTATGGTGCCGAGTGCTGGACGATAAGCAGGAAAGCAGAGCAGATTTTGAATACGTTCGAGAGAAAAATTCTTCGCCGAATATTTGGTCCCATATGCGAGGAGGGCGAACTTTATGAGCTGTATCAAGATGTGGATGTAGTCCGGAAAACCAAAACACGTCGACTACACTGGCTCAGCCACATCGAGCGAATGGACAATAATGCTCCAGCTAAGAGGATCTTCGAATCCCAGCTCCCAGGTTCGAGACGACAAGGAAGACCGATCGCGGATGCCAGAGCGCTTGGTCTGGAAAACTAGAAGCAGCGTGCCCAGGACCGAAGAGGATGGAAGGCTGCTGTGTCTTAGGCAGCTACCCTCCACGGGTTGGGAGCCCGTTAAGTAAGTAAGTAAGTTATGAGTTCATTGGGTACCATTGAAAGTAGTACGGAGTTGGTTAAACAGGCACGCAGTTTCAGATTTGTTCATACTGGGCAGGACCCTCACTTTTTGAAGTCAGCACTAAGTGTGGAAAGGTATTGTGTTAGGATGACTTCTGCGGCAGGAAATGTTGTACTTTGTATACTCAATCAACGATCCTCAGCATATATAATTTTTTTTTGATTTTATTTTCGGGAGGGCAGGTATGAAAAGGACATTAGGCAAGACGACCCCTGAAAAAGACCGTAGATCAGCTTTGCCAATTTGCTGCATTGATCATTTATAAAATCTTAAAAAAAATGAGATTACTAAGCATGTTGTTTAGAAGTTTCAATATTTTTTTACATTTTACGATGTTTATAAATTTATAAGTGAGCTGTTGCCTCCAGACCATACCAAATACAGCCGATGTTTTTAGTCATTTCTTGAAGACGTATTCAATTTGTGACGTTGGCTCAAGAATTTTCACTGAAGCTCGATTACAAAATGATTAAGTAGAATGGGACCGAACCTGCTTATTATAATTCTTTCCAGAAGTAGCTTTCTCATGACAGGTATTATTCTTGGACGTTTGTCAGACATTCGCGAGAAGTGGGACCGTGATACTTTTTGGTCTTTCTGGGTTTCGAACGTCGAACCTCCCGCTCAGCGATCCAACGCACTAACCATTTAAGCCACGGCCGAGACAACCAAACATGCTAAATCTTCCGTCGCATCCGACTAGGCTGGCGAGCATTCCGAAAACTGAGAGACATTTTCAAAGCGAACTTACCTAAATATTTGTCTAAAGCAACAGTCCGTAAAAGAGATTTTCCTTATTCTTAGCGCCGTCTATGACTCTGTTGCTAGGCTTCCTTCTTCATCTCCACAGATGTTTATTCAGACTTTGTTACCATGACATGGCAGCTTTCCACATCGAAAAACCCGATGTGGAAAGTTTCATAATAGCTGTATATCGCGATTTAGCAAAACAATTCGAAACACAATCACCAAATTCATACAAATCGAAAGCGGTTGTGGAGTCGTAAGGCTTATGTTTCATTGCAGACAATCTCCAAACTTTGGAAGTAGTCGCTGCAATGCAGCCAGAAATGTGCGGAAAAGTCATCGAAAATTATATCACAATAATCAAGTTTTGAAAATCTCCCATGACAATCATTTAACCGATTTTGTGTTCCATCATAGTGCTATAGTTCACAGATTAACTCTCATAGCAACCAGAAACTGAGAAATGACTTAGCCCCTAGCTGGCAAGAAAAACTATTTATTTTTATGTGTGAAAACTCATTTATGTATTTATTGACTCTTTATTGAAAACTAACAAAAGGTAAAAAAATGTATTTAAATTCATTGTATTGTAAAAAAAAATAGAAAAAACAGGTGGTACATATTATGAATCCCACAAATCCAATCAGTTCGGCTAAAAACGCCTTCATTCCAACGACATTGGTTTGGACACATTTTTTACCTGGCAGATGGTATTTCTGTTCAGCATAGAGGTTAGTTTAAAAAACTAGCTATATATGGCTTATAAAGTCTTCCGTGAGCAGTAGATGGAAAAGCTGAGTCGGTGTTTGTTCATTCAGTTTCAAAACATGATCCGTCAAACCCTGAAAACTGGAAAAATCACCTGCCGCAGAAGGCTTGTAATCTTTACCCCAATTTGGTTGAATTTTTTTCTAGTTTTCGTCTTGGCCATTCATCTCAGTTGCAGTATGAAACAGTTGACTCAATGGGACGTCGTCGTCTGGATCTGATGAATAATCTAAGATAGTGTTTACAGCTAGTTCGTTGTCGTCCTCAGCATCAGGATTACATAAACATACTGTGGCTCCAAATTGACAAAGTAGAAACATGAAGTAAATGAAGTTGCATACAAAAGCAGTTATATAAGCTCACAGAATAAACGGTACAATTCCTAAACCTTTGCAACAGTTGGAAAAAATTGAAACGTAGCTGGTTCAAAATCTGTACCACCATCTCCCAATGGGTCAAAAATACGTGGTTAAAATTTTGTACCCGTTGCGCCATAAGAGTTAAAACAGTAAAAAATTCATGTCTTTAGCACGTTTTTTATTTGATTTTTATTAAAATCATAAAAAAACAAGAATTATGTAGTTTTTGAACACTTTGTTATCTTTTTAGGGGTCGAATACACTTTGGAGTCTGGTACACATACCTTTAATTTTGAATGCCCTCTGCCGCTTAAGTGTCCTACCTCATTTGAAGGAACCTACGGCCGTATTCGATATGAAGCAAAAATAACTGTAATTAGACCTCGTAAATTTAACAAGTCATATTCCATGGGTTTTAATGTTTTGCAAATCGTCGATCTTAATCATCTACCAGATTTAAGGGTTTGTTCATACATTTCGTGAAACTATATAATTATTCTAACACCAGTTTTAACTTTTACTTTAGATCCCAGCTAAAATGGAAATATTTAAAAACTTCTGCTGCGGCCCGTGCAAATCAAGGCCTCTTATTCTCTCCATGGATATTCCACAAACGGGCTATGTTCCCGGTGAATTTATTAATGTAAATGCGAGATTAGTCAATCACAGTAGCACCAAAGTGGAGCAAGTGCGGATTGCATTAAATCTTATTGCCTTCTACTCAGTAAGGACGCGTATCAGCACTAAGACCGAAAAAATTGCAATTGCGAAGAGTAAATTTGGAGGATTTGAAAAGTCAACCCTAGAGTTAAAAGATAAAATTCAAGTACCACCCACCCCGCCTACTTGTGAAGATCTTTGCCGGATAATTAAGATAACGTATGAAGTTGAAGTAACCGCAAAAGTTAAGGGAGCACACATATCACCAGCTGTTTCAATCCCAATTACTATTGGTAACATTCCATATGTTGCAAGATCAGCACACATCTCTGAAGACTCATTAATTGCAAATTTAAGGAATGGTGTTACGCCTGGCCGTCAAACAAGATTGGACGTCGAACTTCGTAAGTCAATTAAGCGTCGAGTGTTAATAATTATTAAAATAATTTTATATTTTAGCTCCACCATCATACCAAGAAGCTGTGTTTGTGCAGCCGTTGCATCCGGTTGTCCCACAAGAGGAAGATGAGAACACAGATACGAAATTTGAGAAATACTCTCCCAGATATCCATTTTACAGTGTGCAGTTTCCCACCGCAGCAACCCAAGAAAATTTTATTAAATAAATCGCAAGAAAAAATATCTTTTAAATACATACAGACAGATGCATATAAAGTAGATATTTATATATACATATGTATGTAAGCATTCTTTTTTCATACCTAGGCTGCTATTTACTACAAAAAAAAAAATTAAAATTATAGTTTGTTTTTAAAATTTATTGTTTTTATAAATACACGCCTTGATGTTTTGTACATATGTACTTTTTATGCAAATGGACCAATCATAAGACTCTGAACCCACTGTTCCATAGCCAAATCCAAAACAAGACTAACGCTGTGGGCTTTTATAATTACTTAAGAGCTACTAAATGTTCGCATTTGAAAGGACCAGGAACTCGATAGTTTGAGATGCGATCTTTGGTGCCCTATTTTCGCGTTTCACGATTTTTTTTTTTTAAACTATATGGAGGTGTCCCAGTTAGAATTGATTGGAAGACCATCATCTCCAGTTAAAATTGACAAAGTTTTTTGGTAGAACAATTTTGTTTTGTAAGTCAATGTAACTCCACGTAATAGGGTTTCCAATATTATCCTAATTTGGCTAATAAGATTAATATCTACTCTCATGATTTGGGTAGCAGTATCAGGATCCTCATAAGATGTTTTAGATGTGTTCCCATTATTTACATATGATGCCAAATCCGGTCTTGGGATTGTCCACAAGCAGTCCCATTTCATTTAATAAATTGACTTCTTTTTTATCGTCTCTGCTACTAGTTTTTTCCTTTCATTGGTTCGAACCTTCCACTTCTTATAAAAAATTCGCATGCACACTTTTGAGACAGTTTAACGATGTTAAATATGCCGCTAGGCTCACCTGGATATTTAAATTGCCTAGATGTAATTTATCCCAAATCGCCATTTACGACAAGCGCTACTCATCGGGGGCGCTGATGAAAATTGGGAATTGCTGAAAGTTTGAATATATGTAGGTGGATAGTTATATGTATGTCTCGAAGCGGTTTTAAAACTTGGAACTATGAAAGAATATTTACTGACTGGTTAAAAATAATTTTAAGTGCATAAAAGATGGAAGATGGCGGGAAAAAAACGCATCATCACCTCCACGTGGTGCCGGCTGGATAGCTATTGTGTACCAACGTGAACCAACGATTAGCGTATGCTGAGTCTGACTGTACATATGGAGCTGGACACTCAGACCAGCGCAAGCTCAGCCGGCTGAACTCCAGCACGCGTGTGTCAGACGAGGCATCTCTTGCTGACCTGACCCGCACTTTGTGGATCAGATGTCTAACAAGAGTTCGTCAGAAGCAGGACGTGCAGCGGAGGAATTCCAACGACGGAATCAACGGTGACGTCCACAGACAGACCAGCGGAAGACTTAATCGAGCTACTCCGACATATTTGGAGCTCAGGTCAGTAAGGAACTTTCACGACTGAGGCAGGGTATTGAAAAAGAGTTGGTGGCGGAGGAGCCCTTAATGGGCCAACGGCAGCGCTCGCTTCCCCGAAGTGGGTTACTGGCATCGGTGTAACCGGAAAAATCAAAAAGCCTCGGAAATTAAGGACCCTACTGTTGACGACCCTGGGAAACGAAAAAAGGACAATGATTTTCGGATCTGCACGTGGAATGTTCGGACTCTTGACAGACCACGTGCAGCCGATCAATTAGCAGAGGCCCTAAACTGCTATAAAGCAGATATCACAGCCATCCAGGAAGTGGAATGGGATGGGCCGGGCAAAAGGAGGATGAAAAACTGTGACATCTATTACGGTGATTGCTACAGAGAACAGAAACAGCGCTTATTCGGATGCGGATTTGTTATACGCGGCAGATTTAGGCAAGAAGTTTTGAGCTTTCGACACGTGAGCGAGCGTCTTATGACAATCCGCATCAAGGCTAAATTCGCCGACATTAGCCTAATATGCGCTCATGCCCCCTCAGAAGACAAGGACGACGCTACCAAAGAATGTTTTTACGAACTCCTCGAAAAAACCTATGAGCAATGTCCTAAATATAACATTTAAATCGTGCTAGGTGATTTTAACGCCAAGATAGAAAAGGAGGACATCTTTGGTAGAACAGTTGGTAAACATAGCCTGCACGACACCACGTCTGGCAACGGACTTAGGCTGATTGATTTTGCTGCGGGGCGAAACGTCACAATAGCAAGCACACGGTTTCCTCATCTCAATATCCACGGTCTCCTGATCATGAAACGGTCAATCAAATTGATCATATTGCGATCGACGGAAGGCATGCCTCCAGTAATCTGGATGTCCGAACTTTTCGAGCAGCCAACATCGACTCGGACCACTACCTTATTGCAGCCAAGGTACGAATGCGGATATCCCAAACGCCACAAAGAAGAATAACTGAGAAGATTTAACGTCGAAGAGCTGCAATCGCAAGAGACCACCAGAATCTTTGCCGATCGCGTATCCCGAAATCTCTCCACGACCCCTATGCCGCCAGCATCAAGTGCCAAAGACCAGTAGCACCGTTGCCAACATGCCATCTGGGTTTCAGTCGACCACCACCAAGAAACCACCCATGGTTTGCAAGCACATGCAGCTAAACAGGACGCGTACAAAGCGGCGCCGCAAAGAAGGACGAAGGCTGCTCGTGAGCTCTACGAGCGTAAGAGATGGGAAGAACATTGGCTTCTCCAGGAGAAGAAAAAAGAGCACGAGAAGCGCGCGATCGAAGATATTGAGAGATTATACTCCAGGAATAACGTACGGAAATTTTACCAAAAGGTAGAAAGAACGTGTCAGGCCAACAAGACCCGTACGGAAACCTGTAAAGATGCGGAAGGAAACCTGGTAGTAGAATCACAGTCGGTGCTGAGATCATGGAATAACTTTGCGATAAAGACCAACATACCTCTGTCAGGCAGAATGCGCCATTCAACATAGACGATGATAACCAGAACTTCCGTCCACCTGACCAAAACGAAGTGATCCAACAAAGCTGCCGGTCCTGATGGCCTACCGGCCGAGTTGTTTAAGGCAGCTGGAAATGACTTAGTAGAGAGTATACACCAACTCATTTCCAAGATTTGGTCAGACGAGGGTGTGCCCGATGAATGGAATCTCAGCATCGTTTGCCCGATCCACCAGAAAGAAGACCCCCTCAACTGCGCCAATTACAGAGGCATTAGTCTCCTCAACATCGCTTACAAGATCTTATCTGCCGTATTGTGTGAACGCCTGAAACCCTTCGTCAACAACCTGATTGGCCCATATCAGTGTGGTTTCAGGCTAGGAAAGTCCACAGTCGATCAAATCTTCACACTCCGGCAGATCCTGGAAAAACCCAAGAAGTCCAAATCGATACTCACCATTTTTTTTATCGATTTTAAGGCCGCATATGACAGCATTTATAGAGACGAGCTACATAGAGCCATGTCTAGTTTTGGCATCCCTGCCAAACTCGTTCGTCTGTGCAGGATGACGATGGAGACCGCTTGCTGCTTCATCAAGGTCGATAATGAAATCAACAAGACCTTCGATGTCAAAAAAGGATTCAGACAAGGTGATGCGCTGTCATGTGACTTCTTCAATATCATTCTTGAAAGAATTGTGCGAAACTCACAAGCCAACACCGGAGGCACAATCTTTCAAAAGTCTGTGCAACTATTAGCCTACGCCGACGACATTGACTTAATTGGCAGAACACAGCGGGCTGTAACCGGTGCGTTCGCTAGTATTGAAACAGAACCCACCAAAATGGGTTTAACTGTAAATGAGGGCAAAACCAAGTATATGTTGTCAACAAGAAGGGACACAAGGGACATACAACATCGACGAATGGGACAGAACGTCACAGTCGACAACTATAACTTCGAGGTAGTAAGGGACTTTGACTACATTGGCTCTGCTATTAATTCTGACAACAACATCTCCCCGGAAAGTAGTCGAAGAATAACTCTTGCAAAACGCTGTTTCTTTGGGCTGAGAAGGCAATTCAGTGGTAAGGCCCTATCTTAGAAGGCGAAGATGACAAGCTGGAGTGCCTGGACGCATGTCGTGACAAACTTCGTTGTTCGCTCTTATTGCCTTCTTTTAACCTTCCTATACCCGCGCATTGGTCTGTAAGACCGACAAATTACGCTTTTTGGAAAAATTTTAGTAACGGTGCAATTTAGCGCAGTGTACCTTATTTGTTAAATACTATAACCAACATAAACTTGTTTTATTTCGTTAACAATATATCACTCTACTAATTAAAACAAATTTCATAAAAATATTCGAAGTAGAAGAGAAACTACTGGCTCTTGAATTTCGGTCCCAGAGACCGTGCGCGGGTATACGTGTTATTTTTTTTCACGCGGGTATAGGAAGGTTAAACAGTTAGGTCCAGTGGTATCAAATTAAGCACCGCCTTTAAAATGAAGCCACGAGAAGTACTCATTGCACCAGAAATGCCAAGGCTGTCTTTTGCTGTCAGAGAAATATAGAACAGGCGAATTTATTCACTGTCCTGGACCACCAGACTAAAGACAAAAAAAATACAAATTCTTGGCGCAACAGACCGTATGTGGTCCAGGGCCTAGCTTCTCGCGACCATTCGTGTTGTGCGTGTTATATTTTTCACACAAATTGAAGGGACCTACAGTTTAGAGCCATATCCGAAAGGCAAATTGAGAAGCTTTCTCTTGACAGTTATTACTCTCGGACGTTTGTCAGACATTCGCGAGAGGTGGGACCGTGAAAAACTTTTTGGTGTTCTCTGGAATTCGAACCTCGAACCTCACGCTCAGCGATCCAACGCACTAACCACTTGAGCCACGGCGCCCACACTAAAGACGAGTAAGTAAAAATTACCTGATAATCGCTATGCACAATCAGTGCACCAAGGAAGCTCCTACACCTTACATCGTTCTAAACCTACTTCGCCATTGGCATAAGCTCAAGGTGCTTGTGCCACTTTAGTTTACTGTCTATGATTGCTCCTAGATATTTAATATCAGAGGTAAGTTGAAGAGAAAACATATTTCAACCTTGGGATTAGAGGGTCATCACTTCTCTTACGAGTAATTAACACAAGTGTTGTTTTATTCGGATTAATGAATTGCACACCGCACTCAAAGATTTTCGTCTCTTCGGTCATTATCCGGGAGTCACTTTCCAGTGATTCCCGTGGGGCTACGGGATTCCATAACTAGAACTAGAATTTTCCAGCTAACACATTCCGCTCAAGTGTCACAACTCTGTAACCCGGAAGTCATCATCGTTCTTAGACTTAAGAGCTCTATTTAGAAGTTTTTTAAAAGTTTTTTGTATACTTTTCTTAGTTTCTAAAGTTTAGTGTTTCACCAGGGCACACTCTTACTTTTACTGAAATTATCCCAGACATTTTTCTTCCAGGATCCGCGCCACTTTGCGATTGACTGCACATCTTTTGTTGGAGAGAGTGACGTCGCTTCCTTTTTGACTTCTGCTCATGACATGGAGTTGTTACTAATTTTATTGATAGCAAGTTTCAGCCAGATGTTTTTCCATGTAAAAGCTCGTCTAACGGGGGATATAGAAACCAAAGGGGAGTGCTCAGTCGCTAGCGCAAACTCTGAATACCTGGGGACCTCCAGTTTTAATCAAATTCCCCTTACCTGCATACAGGGGGTGAGTGCAGGTGGACATATTCTTCCTCCTTACTCGTGGGACCCTAATGCCATCAAACAAAAAAAATCAATTATTGAAATCCACCGACTCTATCAGTGTGATTCATCAGGCTGTTTCATTTTAGGAGTTCTAGCTCCTTTCCCTTAGTATGTAGCTCATATAACAATCTATAGGGTACTGGTTCTCTGAGTGGTTTGTTTGCCTTCTGCGACGTAACGTGGCTAGATTTATTTCTTAGGTCTACGCCAATGATCGACAATTAGTGCTTAAGGATAGGTTACGTTAGGTGTCCATCCACCGAAATATAATCAGTGGTAGGCACTAAGCTTAGATATTGCTATCCTCAATTTAGTTTTTTCAGGTGCAACCAAATTTTGGGTATACTTCTTCTCCTAGGTTGGCTGCTTGACGGCGGAATGTTGGTCCTAATCGTCGCTAAACAGTCTGCAGAAATAGTTTTTCCATATTCTCAGCAAGGACAGCGAAATATTTTTTAAAATTTTTCGTTTGTTCGGGATCGGACAAATTAATTTTTCACACATTAGGCCCGTTGTCTTACTTGAAAATTTATACAAATTTAAACAAATTCTTGCGTTATAGAGTTCCCGGTTTTCTGTCAAACTTATCAGCTGATTTGTTTGAACTTTATTTGTTGGTAATCTCTCAATTTCTTGTAATTTTCATTATTTTTAGACGAGTATTAGTTTGCAGTGGAAAATAATATAAAATGCATAAAAAGCATTAGGACATATATGTACATAGTGTCCACACGGCCAGGGTTGTGAAAGAATTTTTTCGTGAAAAGGAAATTGAAATCGTAGATGGGCCAGCACGTTCCCCTGACCTTAACATCATTGATTATTGTTGAGGATATCTTGCGAGAGAAGTTTACGCCGAAAATAGACAGTACGACACAGTTAACGATCTCAAAAGGAGCATTGCAGAAAAGTGGGGAGTAATGCCAAGAAAATACATTAAAAAGTTATTTAAATCGCTTCCACAGCGTATGACGGTGATTTTGAAAAAGCAAGGAGGGTCAACACATTATTAAAAGCTGAAGGTTTTCATTTTACTATAACCTTTCAACACTAATTTCTTATATTTTTAAAAATGTGCTATTTTTTTGTCGTACCACTTAAAGTGTTTATGCCTTGTATGGAATACTTGATTTAGTTTTTTTATTATTAAATTAGTGTTTTATCAAGTAATTTCTTAAATATATGTATGTACAACAACATTTGAGGAAAAAAAATTAATTTAATTTGACACGAACAATATAAACACAAAAAATAAAAATGTCAGCCAAATTCACCACGTAGCGAGGCGCAATGCATTCGTCCGGTATTTTGGATCTCCTAATGTTCGGAGCGGTTATCATACACTATTAACACTATAATTTTTTAGGTAAGGTACAAATACAAGATATCCATTACACCACAACAACGAAGTACCACTGCAATGAAATATGACGTTGTAAAGCTTCAATAGAAATAGATAATCACAACCCTCGATGATCGCGTATCCCGTAGCCCCACGAGAAGCCCAATGCCGCCAGCACCAAATGCCGAGTACCAGGGGCAACTATTCCAATAAACCATTAACGGATGTACAGGGCTTCACCTGACCTACTTGCTTTGACAAGGTAATATTCCAAGAAGCATACAAACCAGACGAAACATTGGCTTCTCCGAAAGCAAAAAAAAAAACAAATATACACAAATATTTTAACTCTCCTTACATTACCTGTGGAAGAAGAAGAATAAGAAGAACTATAATGAATGAATTTCGTCTATGAAGTGTTATTCTGGAAGGGCTGCAAAATGCCCATCTATTGCGGCTATTACCTCTTCATTTGACTCAAATTTTTTTCCAGTCAGAGGGAGTCAAATCTAAGGAATAGGGTTGATGTTTCAACAAATTGTACTGCAAATCCCTCAGTCCAAGTCTCTTATCAGCAGTTTTTCCATCCAGTTGGTACAGAACACTTGCAGAGTATTCATCAGTTATTATTTTACCTTTCTACAGGCAATTATTAAAAATGAATGCTTTTTGCATTCTAGTAAAGATTAGTCATGAATTTACGAGCAGATGAAATCAACTTTCCCGTTTTTGAAGAGCCTCTGGCTTTCACACACTGCTTTTCGTTTCTTGCTCTCAGTGGTAGGCCACTGTCCACCTGACCAAAAGGAAGTGAAAATAGCAATATGCTGGCTTAAATCTAACAAGGCAGCTGGACTTGATGGCCTGCAGGCCGAGCTGTTCAAAGTAGGTGGAAATGATTCAGAAGAAAGCAAACACGAACTCGTTTCCAAAATTTGGTCAGACGGGTGTGATAATGCCTGAAACCCTTAAACAACAAAATAATTTTCCCTTATCATTGGCCGAGAAAGTCCACAATCGATCACATATTTCCGGCAGGTCTTGGAGAAAACCCACCATATTGTTTTCGTCTTACAGAGCCGTATTCAGTTTTAGCATCTCTGCCAAACTCACTTGTCTGTGCAGGATGAACGTTCGCTGCTCCATCTATTTCGGTAACAACTTCAAGGAGGGACTTAGGGAGGGAAGTGCTTACACGAGGGCCTATTGGTCCATTGTGATACCCCTTAAGTTGTGTTACCACATCTGACATTGTATCAGTTAGCCGGTCCTTGCTCGAACCAGTGTGTGCTCCTTATGAATCTTGTTAACCCCATCAGTGATACTTGTGCCAATTCGTCCAGTTCTCCACAGAATCTGTTCCCCATATGTAGGAGGCGAAGATTTTGGAGATTTGGGCATTCGCAGAGCAAGTGTCGCCTAAGATAGCTAGGTCGAGCGAATGAACACCAATGCTTCAGCCAGCAAAGTTCTCGGATCTAACCCGGAGAGTCAACCCAGTAGAGGACGACTTCGCCTTAAGTGGCGTGCACAAGATGAATGGGATCTCAATCAACTAGACACAGTTAGCTAAGGACAGGGCTAAGTGTAGGGTCTTTTTTGGTTGAGGCCCAAATTGTGACGCCATTCGTAGTAGAAAAGTAGCGCACAAAATCGATTCAAACTTTGTTGAAAAATTCTCTTTTCTTTTTCTCTTTTGTTTTTGTTCAGGTTTTCATTTGCAGGAATAAAATTGATTACGTAGGAGTAGAGTACACTTAAAGTCTTGCAGTCGTTAAGTCATAAACGAAAACGTACCGACATGTCTGTGGCAAAATGTCAAAATTGAGTTATCATACCAAAGACAGACAGGCTTCTCCAACTGATTGCTTCACTACCTGTTCGTAAAGTGTGTAAAAAAAACCGTTATCGTTTCGTTGCGTGGGTATAGCGTTTCGTTACGTGTCATCGAATATGAATGCCCCTTAGTCATCTAGACATCGATAGACAGATGTTGGGTTAAGCTGCATGTTAACAGACGGGTCCACAACAAAATTTGTTCCCAAACCAAGTGACTAACAGTCACATGTTATGACAGATTTGTTGTAGATTAGATAATTTGTTTTGATTAACTTAGGCCTACCAAGTTATCAAAGCTCGATTATATTGACCAATACACCTGCATATGTATCCACAAAAGTATAACATTGCAATACCATAAGGCATGCTAAATCTTTACAAGCAAACAGGTACTTTTGGACGGGCTACGTACCACTGGACTGATAAGATATCTTCACCTTCGCTACATATAAATTCATTCGATTTGTTTGTGTTTCTCCAATTCGCGAGATATTGAGTAGAAAGATTTAGAAAAAAGCGTTTAGTTTCTGTCAAGCGTTCGACATTGGCGTATTCTGCATTCCACATTAAATTATAATTCATGACACTTTAAACGTGATACAATTTTTTAAACAAAATGGTGGTAACTTGTGAAATTAATTTCGATCAAAATCCTTTCGGAACATATTTTGCCGGGCAAATGGTTTCAGGCAGTATAACACTAAAAACGGATAAAATCAAAATTGTAAAAGGTTTGTAAGCTAAATGTGAAAACGCAAAAATACTCGGTTCTGCAACTGTTTTAAAATGCATACGTAGGCACTTTTAAAAGGTAACTACGGATATGTACGTCATCATAGGCGGGCTTCCCCTGGAGTAGTATATTTTTATTGTTTGGCATATTTCATGAGACTGGCAAAATGACTCACTGTGTTTAAAAATACTTGTTTTATCTAATCTAACTAATGATAGTATATCATCGAAGCTGATGCTTTAGGTATTTCATTTCGGTTTCCGAGTAAGTAAAGGTCAGTGTTTTTTTTGTATGTATATTACTTGGTTATTCACACTTTAATTGTTAAGCAAACTAATTACCAACATATTTAATCTGATAGTGAAATTCTGATAACATTGAACTTTTTTGTTTCGATAATGGAAACATTCCATTAGAATTGAATTTCAGTGAGAGACAAGGTCAGCGCGTAATTCTTGAACTTATAATTACAATATGAAGTCTTCACTTATAGTGCATTTTGCATTTTCTTCTAAAACGAAAGACTTAGCCAGCAGAACTTAACAAAAAGCTGTAACTTGGTCGTAAGATGTATTTGCTCAAATATTCTAATCAAACTAAAGGCGTTAAAAATTTTCAAACAAGCGTTAAAATACAACATAAGTCACCGACCTAGTGTACCATTTACAAAATATTCCAATTGAGTACTTGGATTACTATTTCCTAACATGTCGGATAAGAAATACATAGATACATACATTAAATATCGATAATCAATAAGCATTCATGGACGAGTGCTTTATTTAAAATTTTTACTACATACTCGTATTAAAACATGTTATTCTTGGAGTTTTACTAAATTTAAACATGAGAGCTATAGGTGCCTTGTGCTACTACCAATTTCCCACTATCTAGTCCCAGCTCTGAATAGTATCATTCTGAAGGCGTTTAGCAAGTAAATATGTAGGTTTAAAAATTTTGTAAAGTACATACAAACTACAGGACGTTTGACTGTTCAGCAGTAATAAAGTAAGTTTTACAGGATATTAATATATCTTACTTACTTTACTTACTTACTTAGGTGGCGCTACAGTTCGGGGTGAACCTGGGCATCAACCAACAAGCGTCTCCAGTTAGCCTGGTCCTTAGCTAACTGCCTCCAGTTGCGCGCTTCAAATTGGTTGAGGCCCCCTTCTACTTGTGCGCGCGAAAATTTAGGTGTTGGGAAAATGCTTTTAAGCAATAATGCAATTTTTTGTGTGTTCTTCTGCGTTATAATCACATCTACTTTTTTGGTAAAGATTCTGCAGCAGTTAATACCATATTTTGCATACTAATGTAAAGCCCACGTGGAAATCAACGGCAAATAATTAAATAAAAGTGATAAAACACAAACTTTTATACAACAAAGGGCAAGTGAACCCAAACCAATTAGAACGCCTCAAAGAATTGATTGCCACCGAGGCTGAAAAAGATTGGTCGTTCCCAGTGTGCCGTAGTAGAGGCTTTCACGGCAATTGATGAAAATGTCAAACGAGGGTAAAAGTGAGTATTTTTTATCAACAAACAAACCACCATCTGTCCGGCGCTTAGGACAAAACGTCAAAAGTTAAAAAGTTTGTCTGCCTAGGAGTCAACATTAATTCCACAAATGGCCCATCAGTAGAGATTCGATGAAAATCTTTGGAAAAGGGTGCTACTTCGGTTTGATAAAATTTGGTATCAAAACTTCTTAATCGGGAGTTAAAATGCATTTTTTGTAGAACGTTAATTCTGCCAGTTCAACGATAAGTGAATAAGGAGAAGATACAATTGCGCGGATCATGCTCGAGAACCACGAATACCGATCAGGTCAGAGCGCCTGGTCTTGACAAATGCAATCCGCGTTCATGGGATTGGCGAGGATAGGAGACTACCCTGCCTCAGGCAAATACTCTTTAAGGGTAGGAAAGCGCTTAGTAAAAAAAAAGATAGCAAATCTAGTTTTATGCATTAATGCAGTAATGTCAGCTTTAAATTGTGAAAGGACGGTTTCCAGTTTTTGAATAGTACTTGAAGCTTCCAAGGCGAGAATATTTTTTCGGTAAGGCAACCTCGAGAGCCTGTTCCATGGTTGGTACCCCTAAGACAAAGGTCCGGGTAGATTGATGCCATTAATTCATTACGGGGTGGTGGGAGCTTACGTTGGCTCATTATGGGTTCTTACGGCTCTAACACTTTTCAAAAATCCGCATCGTTAAATATCCTTACAGACCTGGGCTTCGTATATGCCGAGTAGCACATATAAGTTGAATATTAAATTAAATAGTTCAGCCACAGTTGATTATATCTATAGAATTTCCCCTTCGCCTCCTAGAGACACTAATTACTCCCCTATTTCATTACTTGCCATCAACAACCTCTCAAATGAATCTACCCGAATTCTTTGTCGAGTTACTAGGCGCCCGGTGTTTACATGGAAGTGAGACCAGGAGTTGAAAAACAAAGGTTAGTTCGACAAGTCCTAGGCGCTACGACCTACAAACATATAAATACAAAAAAAAGATACGTGGAAGTTAAATGTATCACTGTTTTTCGGTAAATCATTTGTTACTTGTGGGCCACCTTAACACAAGAGACAATTACTATAACCACCCCATTGTCATTGAGAATGAGAGTGAAATTATTAATTCTATACTTTTTATTGTCATAGGCTTTGCTCTTAAAATTAATGGATTCGCCCGCACAAGATGGTCCGAAAGGCATGGAACGGGTGCGCAAAACAACAGAAGACACGTAACCTTCTACGGCAGTGAAGACTATATTGCGTCCACAACTTACCTTTTAGGTTCCGAAGAAAGTAAGCACGCACATCAATAAACATTCTGTGTTCTTTTATTAATTTTTGCCTCCACCTATCTTAGGTCAAACAGTCCAAATAGAGCCTGGAACTCATACGTATACCTTTGCATGTGCTCTTCCTCCACAGTGTCCATCATCTTTTGAGGGAAAAATGGGTCATATCCGTTACATTGTGAAAGTTGTACTTGTTCGTCCATGGAAATTCGATCAAACATACACCCGAGGATTCACTGTTCTGAAGTTAATGGACTTGAATTACGAATCACCAGTGCTTAGAGTATTGTGGCTATAATCCTTTAACAATGTGCAACAATAATATTTGCTAAATTCTAGGTTCCTGCGGCTCAGGAAACATACAAAACTTTCTGCTGTGGACCTTGTTCAAGCAAGCCTCTCAAGGTGAACGTCTCGGTACCACAAACTGGTTTCGTTCCAGGCCAAAATATTCCTATCACCGTCATGGTGACAAACGAAAGTAATGTACCAGTTACGGAATTGAAAATTTCTTTGGTAATGTTTGCCATATTGTTCAGTCAGCATCCTAGAGTACACTCACGTTCAGAAAGGACAAACTTAGCTAAATTCAAAGGTGGGGTCGTCAATTCCCAAACTACCCGAAAAATTACTCAATCAATTCGAGTGCCGGCAACACCGCCTACTTGCTATCATCTTTGTCGCATTCTTCAAATTTCCTATCAACTAGAAGTAGAGGCTAAACTCAAAGGAATGCATCAGAATCCATTTATATCCATACCAGTAATAATTGGAAATGTGCCGCTAGTCAGTGTGATTCAGCAGCAGCCAATGATGGGCTCAGTTGACCTCCGAGTCCCTGAGGCATCAGCCCCACAACTAGAAGATACCTACTCAAAAGAAAACGGAGTGTTCACCATGTCAGATGGGAGCATTCTTCCGGTAATCGATCCAGTGCGAAATCCGTCAGATCCCTTGTCATCTACAGAGCTCAATATTTGTAAGTTGAAGGAAATATGAAGGACCAAATTGAATCAGGACTTATTATTATTAATTCTTTTTCAGCTCCGCCATCATATGAAGAAGCCATCTTTATGGCACGTGCAGATTGCAATGAAGAAGACCAACATGCTTTGGGAAAAAGTGACTTTGTTCCAAGGTATCCTGTGTATAATATTCCAGAGCCATGTGCTCCGCCTGTCGATGAACCATTCACAAACTCTGATCCGAATAAAAGCACCTGGTTATGATATTTTAAGCAATGCATTGGAAACGAAAATAAAGTTGATTTCATTAATCTGTCTTGCCGGATACCGTACTCATGAACGTACTTTATACAGCTTAGGGGTGCACACCCGGATGACCCGCGGCCCCGGTTATATTCACATTTTTCTGAGAGACCCCACACGTTTTCAACGCTTCACTTAACTCTTAACTTAAGTGCGACTACAGAGTCTTATTAACTTACTTATGTCCTCCGCTGTCATCCTGGATTAATGAGACCCATCATGTGGTTAGCTAGGGAACTGTAGACTTTTCAAAATGGGTGCTCTATCTGCTGCCACTTTCGTCGCAGGATGGTTGTGCTTATGAAAATAATAACTATCCCAAAAGCTGGCAAAGATGTTTTACAGTTGCTGTAGGAGTCTTCCGAGGAGCAATTCTGTATTGTACAATGGACATACATACCTAAAATGTTGCAGTTATTCTTTCTTCATCGGAAAAGAAATAGGGAGTAAGGGACTAAACAAGAGCGCCCACGAGGAACCGACTAGGGAAAATCTCTTCGGATGAAATAATGTGACTGTTGACCCCACCCCAGCAAAGTACAAAGGACAATGATGTAAGAAACTGGATTGTTTGCACCCTAAAAGGCCGCAGAGATAGCGGCTGTGTGAATGCCGCTTTGCTGTGAGATCAAGAATTGGATGAAAAACCTTTAATCTCTGCCACATAAGCGCATTAAAACTTAATTTTGTAACATCAGCCTCATTTGTGCTCACGTCCCCACAGAGGAGAAATATATACAATGTCACCATAGATTGTTTCTACGAACTCTTTGAGAAATCTGAGAAGGCAGTTCTCCAGTGTATTGGATATTCGAACATTCCAAGGTGCAAACATCGACTCGGAACATTTCATTGTTACAGCAAAGGTACGGATAAAAATGCCTATTAATTTCGCTACCAGAATCATTACTCTGAGAAACTTTAATATTGAAATGCTGCAATCACAACCGTGCGTAATATTGAATCTCTCTTAAGATCTCAAGAAGTCGTAAGCGCCGAAAACCAGTGGCAGCTATGCCAGCATGAATGTCGGGACTTGCTAGATTTGACCCCTCCTCCTGCGATAGAGTGCTGGTTTGATGCTAAATTACAAAGGCAATGGCAGACAGAATGGCTGCCTATAAAGAGACTATGTCAGGAAAGGAGAGACGAAAAGTGCTGGAGCGGAGCAATCGGGCGTTACGAAGTTTATTTTTAATAACTTTCCAAACTGGAAAAAATAGTTTAACAAAATTAATTAGCTCCATGTACACATCCCACCAATTCTTTAATTTTGAGACTTCTCGAGGTAGTAAGGGACTTTGTCTACCTTGACTTTCCTATAAGCATGTAGAAATCAAAAGAAGAATAAATCTAGCCAATCGCTATTTCTTTAGGCTATGAAGGCAATCAACTAGTTAGACCCTGTTCTGAACAACTAAGGAGGCTTATACATATATGTAGATACATGCATGGACATTCCTAAACCTATCTTACGCCGCAAAAAAAATTGACTTTATAGAAAGCAGATGTAGATATGTTCAGCAATTCTGAACGAAAAATTCTTCGTAAGATATTCGTCGACGAGCTTTCGAAAAGAAAGTTCAACGACGGGTTAAATTGAAATAGTCCACAAACTGCGCATTAATCGTTTGATATAGCTGAAAGAAAGGCCTGGCCTTAGGTGGAAAGGAATCTCAGTGAACTTGGAGTGTGCAATAGAGGCAGTCAGTAAAACTTGCAGAGTCGACTGGATTTACCAGAAGTTTAAAACGTACTAAACGTCATGATTTATTTTGGGACGATTTAGGTATCTTTCATAAAATGTATCTAAGGTTATGTTTATTATATCATGAATTGTCATACACGTCTTTCTTTTAAATAGGAGTCGATGTGAACGAGTCTAGTGTCAAAAGATGTTGAATTAAAATGTTTGTAATAAACAGAACTTTTGAGGTTTATCGTAAAAATGCGTTATTCGTATTCGGTTCTCATCATAGCTTTAGTTTAGAAAACAACCTTCGTCGGCAGAAACTTGGTACTACTTGCGCCATCTGACGCAGGGGAATTTAAAAACCAACAAATTGTGGATGATATTATTGGTGGCGAAATGAATCTATTGTGGTTAGTGTCTTTGATAATTTAGTGATGCCAGTCCTCGCATGAAACGACTTCAATGCATGTTTAATTTAATTGAGGTGAAGTATTTTGTTCAGTTCTGTGAATCGTTATTTTTCTGAAGGAAGATTTGATTCTTTTAAATAGAAAATACTCCTTGAACAAAATGGTAATGCCCGGTAAAAGTGTTTATCTATTCATTTCTCTTTTATGCTGATAACGTAAGCATTCCAATATCAAGTCGAGTTTTGTGGGCAAATTGACAAATAATTTAAATTAGAAACAGATACATTGCAAATACCTTCATCCCCTTCAAATCGACGTCATTGCCAGTGGATAACCTTCGAATGAGGCAGTCACTGTAACCAACAAGGTCGCAGTCTCGGGTGACGGTTGATTAATGTTGCGGGAAAGCCACATGCAAAAATGACGGCATGTCTGGCAGCTGCGCCTCCTCTTTGACAATTCGCGAAGGTCATTTCGTTTCTACCTCTGCGGACTTCCATTTACTTTTGAGGTACATGTATTAAGGTGCGTGTCCATTTGAGAGTAAAAAAGCTGCGATCAGCTCTCAAGCGACTCTCAACAGCAAACTCGTAAGTGGACAGAGTCTTGAGAGTAGCTCGCGGATAGTTGACTTTTTACTCTCGACATTCGAACTTTTTGAGAGTCACTCGCCAATGGACACACGTTTTGTTCACTATCGGAGATTAGCTCGCACAATTCCAACAGGGTTCGTATTTTGCGAGTAGCTGTCGAGAGTTAACATGGCAAAGCTGATGACATTGGAGGAAGCAAATCAACTAATAGAAAAATAGGAGTCGTTTGAAACGTATGTATGTACATATGAACTGACTTACCAGAGGCTAGAAACCTAAGTGTTACCACTACACGCTCACGTACAGGTATGGCTTCTATTAATTGAGTATCCTTTTTAAAAATAGTGGGTCCAACAGCTCCTATTATACACTCCATTTCATAACTATATCACCACCCCTGTATTTGCATTTTTTGAGATTAAAATAATTTTATTTGCAACTAACCGTTTTTACCCGAAAGAGTAATGAAAATGAAAAACATTTTATGAGAAGTTGAAAAGTTCCGTTATTTTTCATAAGAGAAAAGACAAGAAGAAGACGATCCAGATGGTTGACATGGTACTACTGGAGAGATCTGCGAAAAGATCCCGTGCACTTTTCAAGAATAAATTTTGGGGGTGAAAGTCTGATGGTGTGAGACGGTTTTTTTTCAGCGGGAACATTACCATTAGCCTTCCCATCCACTAGGATGAAGAGTGATTAATACACTGGTGTCTTGAAACACAACTTTTGCCATTTTTGGTAAATAATCAGGACTGGGAATAGCCTCCATTCACCCAACAGAGCAACCAAGTCGTGGCTTAATCGACATGAGATCAATGTTCTCGAATGGCCTGCTTGCTCACCAGATCAAAACCCTATTGAAAACCTTCGGGGCATACTGGTGCGAAAGGTATACGCCAATAACAGGCAGTTCAATAGCGTGGCAGCAATAACCTCCTCTTGGGCCGCAATCCCACAGGATATGCTGAAAAACCTAATCTACAGTATGCCAAATAGGGTTTTCGCCCTAGTGGAAAACAAAGGAGGTCCTACAAAATACTGATCATTAAAGAATTATGTGTTTTCTACGTGCAGTAAATTTTTATCAAATTAAAACTGAACTGGTGATATAATCATGAAAAATGCGAAAAAGTGTTTTTTTTTCTTCTCTCTTATAAAAAATAACGGAACTTTTCAACTTTTCATAAAATGGTTTTCATTTTCATTACTCTTTCGGGTAAAAACAATTAAAATTATTTTAATCTCAAAAAATGCAAATACAGGGGTGGTGATATACATAGTTATGAAATGGAGTGTATATTCTACTTCACTTTTTGTCAAACAGCAAAAATCCCTAAATTGCTGAGCATCTTCAATTTGAAGCTCTCTTGTAAGAGTAGACCCCGCACCGAATTGGTGACGACGGTTTAACCCAGCACTTTTTCTTTTTTAAGAACAGTACCAACAGTTGCCGCTGCAACTTTACGCTTGTAAGAATACATGTTTCTTTTACTACTTCTAACGGATAACTAGCAGAAGAAATGTATCAAGTGGACACGGTTTATGAGAGTACTCTCAGGAAATAAACTCTCAAAATTCTTCCAGAGAGCTCGCGATATTAAAATGTCGAAAATATTACTCTCAAATGGACAGCCACCCGAGAGTAACTCTCAAGAGTTTACTAGCGAAAGTACTCTCAAATGGACACGCACCTGGTTCAGTCGTCGATAGTTCTACGCAATCATACTGACGGTGCTTTATTGTGAAGCAAAGATGGGCAAGAAGGACCATATGCGTCTGCATCAAAAGACAAGTTGCAATCAAGCCGCTGCTTAATTCTTTTTTACGACTTCAAAAACAGTATCTTTAACTCAAGATCTCCCTGAATATGGTCGGATTACTAATTTTATTTGTCCTGTGTGCATGCAGGAATGAAATCCTGGTAACTTTGAAAAGAGTTCTTTGCAGGACACTGTATGCTCTGAGAACACCTAGGGTAGTTGGATTAAAGAAACCAAGGGATATAGAGCTTCTGCAATTAAACGGAGACGAACGCAAAGCACTTTCTAAGAAACTGCGGATAACTCACAAAAGGGGCAACTACTTGGCGTAAGAAAAAGAGCTGAAACTCCTCCTATCGCTACGCGCTACATATGTATGTATGTGTGTGCATATATACAAGCACCTGGAACCACCGTTTGGGCTTTCCTCTATTGGTCCACATACATCAGCATGTTTAAGCTCACCCGGTTGAGATGTCTGAAAACTACTATGAGAAAATGGTAATCTGCTTAAAATAGACGCAATTTGTTACAAGAAACGTTCTCAGTGTCTTTCAAGTCGATTCCTTTTTTTCTCAGCTGATTGCGAACCTGTATGATATTCTGGTGAGCCACCCGTTCATTCAAAATTTTAATTGGCAGTACCTGACCAGCAATATTCGCTACTCTCAAAGTTGGTTTTTGCACTTTGAATATCATTTTAAAGAGGTGCTCTTGCCGATGTCCCACTGTCATAATTGAACCATCCATCTTCACAAACTTACACTTCAAAGTATCAGAGATAATGGTCAGACCCTTATTTAACCCTTAAATGCCCAAGGACGCCGATTTTGTCGAAAAAAATATATTACATGCAAAATAGAACACAAACAACTATTTCATTAAAAAAAAATTGTTTAAATTTTTTTAAACCCATATTTTTGGCAAAAAACCGGTTGTATCTTTAAAGATACACTGGGCATTAACCCCTCAAAGGCGTTTATGAGAATAATTTAGTATTGATTTCTTTTCTGAGTGTAAATATTGGAAAATTAATCTTAAATAACTAGTTTTATTGTTTTATTATTAAGGAAAAGTTTGAGTTTAAACGTTTGTGTTAAATTAATATGGATAAATAGTATATTTTAAAAATAAATGAAAATTAGTGAAAAAACCAAATAAATGGTAGTAGATTTAGTGAACAAATTCGGTTCACTTGCGGTTTATGCTAAATTTATTTGTTTTATATTATTTTCAAAACAAACTGGCTTACAATGAAATTAAGTAAATATAATACAAATCAAAAATTTAATGCATAAAATGATAAAATGAAATAATGGGTAAAAGAGGTCTTATGCCAATGTACATATGTTAGCTGAAAAGAGGTTGACGATTCTACGATGGTGAAGTAAGATCTACATATGTATGTATGCCGTGTATTGAAGCTAAAAACTCTCCTCTAGTTTCTCGTTTAACCTTCATCATGGTTTTCACCTTTGAAAGCTTGCAATTCCGATTTCTTCGGATAGTACCAACTGCAAGCATTCCTTTTGTGTGGGGATAAATTAGCAAGGGAATATCTCGATAGTAATTATCATAAAATGATAACGTAGTACTTCATTAAGCAATCTGAGAAACAATATTTGCCGATGCTTGAGGGTCCACTTCACCTAGAGCCGGTACTTCAGGTGATCTGCTATGTATATATTTCAAATTTATATGCAAATCTACTTGTGTCGCATAATATAAATAATTTAAAACCCCACTTTTTCGGCTTGTTAGGCAAATATGGCCCATAAAATGAAGAGCACATTTGTTCAACTACATACAACCGATCTAATATTGGTACGCCATATTCTTTTTTTTTTTTTTTTTACTTGGCGCAACAGACCGAATTGGTCCAGGGCCTAGCTTCGCGCAACCATTCGTGCTGTGCGTGTTATATTTTTTCACACAAATGGAAGGGACCTACAGTTTAGAGCCATATCCGAAAGGCAAATTGAGAAGCTTCCTCATGACAGTTATTACTCTCGGACGTTTGTCAGACATTCGCGAGAGGTGGGGCCGTGAAAAAACTTGTTGGTGTTCTCTGGGATTCGAACGTCGAACCTCTCGCTCAGCGATCCAACGCACTAACCACTTGAGCCACGGCGCCCACGCCATATTCAGTGTTTCTAATAATGGCCTAATAGATAAAGGCAGTCACGATTAGGATCATCACTTTCATCTTCTTTAGTTTTGTCATTGAAATGAATATAGGAATGTTGTCGCATCACTACGGGGCGCATCGATTTTCTATAAAACTCCAAAAATTTTTCGTACTCGGGAGTTTGAAGTGAGCCATGTAAAAAGGGATCCCAATAGCTTTCGTAGATCAAGAAGTCTAAAGAGGAATGATGTATCAAGAGCAAGTTCCGCATTGACTAAGGGTTCTTCAACGATACGTTGGTTCAACGACTAAGGAAAGAGGTATGATCGAGCTTTAAAAAAAAATTCCAAGCCTATCACTTCTCCTGGCAGGGTTGAGTCTTCCTGTGCATGATAAACAAGATTCGAATTTTCGCATTTCGAAGACTTGACATCAACTTTCAAATTGTAAAATCTAAAGGACATGAACTCCAACGATCGTTAACTGAAGTTGAGGTGCAGATGAGGTACAAGCAACATCTGCATCTTCCAAACCTCCCACATCATTTATCATATTGGGAAAATCCTCTTCCCTATTAACTCCGTCCGTTTCACCCGGCTCACATTCATCATTATCTTCATATTCATGTACATTATAAGTACCCATAGAATGATAATTCATTGCAAACAAACGCAGCACAGAAAAAAATAGCAATAATCACGAAATAGGCCAAACTGCCCAGCGTATCTTTATAGATACAACCGTTTACCGCAACATTACGCGAGCTGTGTTTCTTAGAATCCCATGAAACAAATTTATTTAACTTCACAATAAATGTCTGTACCTGCAATGATTTTTTTTTCCAGTGAAATGTCACCAGGTACAAAGAATTTTAATAATAAAAATACTTTTTTTTTTAAATTCTACGAAATTCGCTTCACGCACGTAATTTGTCTATAGTAACTGTACTTTCAAAGCCAGGAGGCTGAAGAAATTATTTTGATTAGGATTTGAGTTGGTGAATAAGAAACTATTACAATCTTAGCTCTGGACCTTCTATTTAATAAATTAAAATTATTTGAATGGTTGTATCTTTAAAGATGCTGTGGGCATTTAAGGGTTAAAGCGCGAGAATAGATTCATAGAAATCTTTGGGACATAGAGAACATAGGACAAATGATTATTAAAACGCTTATAACATGCAAACCAATCTTTCTTGCACGTCATATGGTCACTGGCTCCAGAATCTAAGTACCAGTCACCTGCCATTAACGCATTGCAACCGAATTGAGCTACCGCTTGAACCTCACTTCTAGTTCCAGTCCATCGATCATGATTTCGCCAGCATTGCGTTGACTCGTCCTTGCCCCTCACCTGCACTTCAAGTCCAGCGTCGATAACCATTGTCCGCCAAAAAATTTCTTTGTTCCCCGCTTGCAGTTCCAGCCCATCGATCTACATCAGCTACCAGTGCATGTTTCCTCTAATTTCCGACAGTCGTTTTATCTACTATATCCACTCGTAAGCTATTCAAAAAGTTTACGTCGTGGCTCAAGTGGTTAGTGCGTTGGTTCGCTGAGCAGGAGGCTCGACGTTCGAATCCCAGAAACACCAAAAAGTTTTTCCATGGTCCCACCTCTCGCGAATGTCAGACAAACGTCCGAGAGTAATAACTGTCAAGAGAAAGCTTCTCAATTGCCTTTCGGATATGGCTCTGAACTGTGGATCTCTTCCATTTGTGTGAAAAAATATAACACGCACAACACGAATGGTCGCAAGAAGCTAGGCCCTGGACCACATACGGTCTGTTGCGCCAAGTAATTGTAATTGTAAAGCTATTCAAAGTCTAACGTGGTTCCCAAACTTAAAGCGCGTACCAAAAAAAAAAAAAAAAATTGCTTTATGCCCTTTTTAACCTTTAACATTTTTTTTGTATTCAGGGCCCATAACCTGTTAAAAATAGCTTAAAACTAAGTGAACAATATTTCCAATGAGAGCATTGCCAGTTTTAATTTTTTTCAGAGTTCATTATTTCCAACAAGTCTCGATCATGGAATAATTGAATGACAACACTAGTCCTTCGCCCACTTGCTTGTTCTGCTAATTCGATCCGTAGTTCAACTCTCAAAGTCCTTGTCCCGAACAACTACGTTGTCTCGAACAACTACTACATAATCTTTATCATCCCAATTGTACTTTACGGAGCTGAAGCATGAACCTTATCGAAAGTGGATAAAGATACATCAATTGTATTGAACGGAAATTCTTCGTTAGATCTTCGGTCCCATTTACTATGTTAATGGTCCTTGCAGGAACGGTTTCAACGACGGGTTAAGCTAGATGTACAGTTACATCGACGTATTAAATTGCGATTGGGCACCGACCGCTCCGCCCCGCAGAGTTTTCGAATCTAATCAAAAGGAACAACGCAGTAGATATAAAAGGAATTCTTACCTTAGTAGCGCACACAAGCAGAATGGAATATGTATTAACAAACTTAAAGTGCGCACCCTTAGTAATTTAGCTAAAGACTGGGTTAATTAGAGATGCCTTTTAGTTGAGGCCCAGGTTTATCCCGAACTGTAGCGCCACCTAAGTAAGTAAGTATGTATGCTGCCACGTACTCTTAACTAAACGAAAAAGTCCTTCTATGGGAACAAGTATTTGAACTCACTATACGCCATCATGCACTCATAGATGTGTGTATAAGTGCATGTATTTACAGCATCATGACAATTTGTATCTCCTATTATACTCAGGTGCAACTACAACATAATACTCTCTGAAGGTTTCGAGTACTGTAGCTCCGTTGTAGCTCTATTCCTATTGTGTTGACCGTGGGGAAAAATTTTAAATTTAAATAAATTCAAATGAATTTAAATCTTTTTGTTTTTTGGTGAAAATAAGGACAAAAATTCTCTAACCGAGCAAATAAATTTGTTTACCTTCTTTCGAAAGGAAAGAAAGGATAAAGAGGCGCTACCCAGAAAAATAACAATAGATAGCAAGTGCCTCGTTCTTAGTCTTGAATGTGAACACTGATGATGATGTACCACAAAACAGGATACAACCAAGAAAAGTAAGCAATATAAATACCTATATGTGCAGGAAAAAAATAAATATAAATTGTCTCTCTTTCTACCCCCTGCAAGGTACTAGAAACCGCAAATTGTATACCTTTGTATGTAGGTACGAGCATCTATGCCTCTTGTGAGAGGAACCAAAGAGAATTTGATGAAGCTGTCGGCATTATATAGATTTAGTAGAAAAGCATTTTTTGGAAGGCCCAACCGAAGCAGGTGGATATTTACCAGAAGGATATCTGAAACGAGTTGTTTGAAATTTCCTTTTGGTCCGTTCACCTGAGAGCAACCCTTTCAGTTTTACTTGGACGTTTTATATGGGGCATAAAAAATACTGATTTGTATGCGGATGAAGTTTGGTTTTGTTTGAAAGAAAGTGCACTTGCACAGGAGCACTGAATTACACTTTAGATGGTTTGATGAAAGCAAATATTGAATTTGAGAAGACTCGTATGAAAGAGGAAGAGCGTTTACATTTAAGACAATCATTTACAATTTGTATATACATACATATATGTTGACCAGGCTAGAAGGTAAAGAGTTGGTTACTTAAGTGGAACAAAACGTTTAGGGTAAAATAAATGAAACTTTATACCAATGCTTACTAGAATAAAATTCCAGTGAAAAACAGAGCAGATTAAGGTGTAGGGAGTTAATTATAATGATATCTACTAGAGCTGAAAGTGAATAAACCGCCTAAATTAATTTTAGGTTTTCACCAGAATATGCATGCAGTAGGTACGTGCTAAGGCGTATAGGGACTTGATTTTAGTTATGTAGGATGAAAGTTGTTGATGTCTATGGGCATTTTTGGGGCTTTTTCCTGCCCTTATTTCAGTCTCTCAGGAGAAGTCGATGGAATAGAAATTGCGGTCTCAATGTCAACTCCCAGAAGACTGAAATGGTACTATTTATGAACAAAAGGATACGCCATCTGTTGGAGGCACACTCAAAATCTTTGACAGCGCAAGATACCTGGGACTTATACTCGATAAGAAACTCTCCTGGAAAATGAACATTGAAGAAAGAATTAAAAAAGCCAATGTAGCCTTCTAATCAGGTAGCAGAATTCTTGGGAAAACCTGGGGACCTTCTCCTAGAATAATGCTCTGGATGTACACAGCTATTATTAGACCCATACTGACTTATGGCAGTCTCGTATGGTGGTCAGCGCTAAGAAAGTCCACCTATCTAATGGCATTCACCAAAGTTCAAGGACTAGCGTGCATTGGTGCCACCAGTGCAATGAGAACAGCTCCAACTGCTTCCGCTAGACATCTTTACAAAAACATCAGCAGCGAACTGAAAGACAAATGCAACAGGGCATTCGACCATCCTTCAAGAATTTTTTGGCTATGTACCACAACGGACTATATCACACCATACTTGGACTTTAAGATGCCTTTTACGGCAGGCTACCCTGGCAGAGAAGAATGGTAAAGCGGACATATAGCTAATACCAGATCCATAACATTATATACTGACGGGTCGAAAATGGACACCGGTGTAGGTTCCGGAATCTTCTCTAAATCGCTAGGGATATCGAGATCCATTAAACTACCAGACCACAGCAGTGTTTTCCAAGCGGAGGTCTTGGCCGTGACAGCAGCCGCCCGTGAGTCTGCCGTAACGGCAATGCCACAGGATGGTATCACCTTCTTTATCGACAGCCAGGTAGTAAGAATTACTGCTACTGAAGTTAAATCGAAGCTTGTGAGATGCTGTCGCGAAGAGCTTAAGGTTCTTGGAATACAGCACAAGGTATCGCTCTGCTGGGTTCCTGGACATGAGGTTATCCCAGGCAATGAAAAAGCTGATGAACTATCTAGGAAAGGTTCAACTGATTTAATAGATCCAACTAATCTCTCAGTAAGCATCCCGCCTTGCATGCTGAAGCTTAAAGCAGGGAAATTAGCCACAAGAGAGGCGAGATGGAAGTCCATGGAAACGTGTAACATCGGAGGAAAACTATGGACGTCCTTCGATAGAACAAGGACCGATAGACTTATGCGAAGGAACAGAAGATCCCTTTCTATCCTCGTGGGTATCATCACGGGGCATAATAGTCTGCGGTACCACATGCAGAACCTGCGCCGGACAGAAGAAGAACTTTGCAGAGTTTGTGGCGACGAGGGAATTTTTGAGGACACCACTCACTTCCTCTGTCACTGTCCTGGACCCCAACATTCCAGAAACCAATTCCTCGGTATTTCTTCTTCTATAATCTTGAAGAGCTCTCTGGCGTACGTACAGACAAGATGTTGAACTTTGTCAAGTCATCAAAGTGGTTTGTACTCGATAACAAGTAAGTAATTAGAGTAGAGTAGAATAGACATTTACAGGGTTTCAATGGGCGGGGGAACACCTTTCCCCCCTATGGGTAGCACAATGGGTCAACATTGACCTGAGTGCGGCAGGAGGCTTATCTCTCGCTTACCTGACCTAACCTCTGATATTTATTAAAATGAAGAGGATTGGAAGCGGCGGGCAAACGCATCATCACCTCCACGTGGTGCCTGCTGGATAGCTATTACATAGTGAACCAACGATGAGCGTATGCTGAGTCTGACTGTACATGTGGAGCTGGACACTCGGACCAGCGCAAGCTCAGCCGGGTTAACTCCAGCAAGCGTGTGCCAGGCGAGGCATCTCTTGCTGACCTGACCCGCACTTTGTGGATCAGATGTCTAACAAGAGGTCCTCAGAAGGAGGACGTGCAGCGGAGGAATTCCAACGGCGGAATCAACGGTGACGTCCACAGACAGACCGGCGAAAGCCTTACTCGAGCTACTCCGACATATTTGGAGCTCAGGTCAGTAAGGAACTTTCACGACTGAGGCAGGGTCTTGAAAAAGAGATGGTGGCGGAGGAGCTCTTAATGGGCCAACGGCAGCACTCGCATCCCCAAAGTGGGTTACTGGCATCGGGTTAACCGGCCCCTTGTCCTAGGGGTTGTATAAAGGGACCCGGCCCTCCAGGTTGGGGGTTGTGCGTAGGGGCAACTTCCCTACCGCGTAAAAAATTCATAGTTACGGAACAACCAATTGCCTCGGAAAGGAATGACCCTACTGTTGACGACCCTGGCGAACGAAATAAGGACAACGATTTTCGGATCTGCACGTGGAATGTTCGGACTCTTAACAGACAACGTGCAGCCGATCAATTAGCAGAGGCCCTAGACTGCTATAAAGCAGCCATCCAGGAAGTGGAATGGGATGGGCCGGGCAAAAGGAGGATGAAAAACTGTGACATCTATTACGGTGATTGCTACAGAGAACAGAAACAGCGCTTATTCGGATGCGGATTTGTTATACGCGGCAGATTTAGGCAAGAAGTTTTGAGCTTTCGACACGTGAGCGAGCGTCTTATGACAATCCGCATCAAGGCTAAATTCGCCGACATTAGCCTAATATGCGCTCATGCCCTCTCAGAAGACAAGGACGACGCTACCAAAGAATGTTTTTACGAACTCCTCGAAAAAACCTATGAGCAATGTCCTAAATATAACATTAAAATCGTGCTAGGCGATTTTAACGGAAAGATAGGAAAGGAGGACATCTTTGGTAGAACAGTTGGTAAACATAGCCTGCACGACACCACGTCTGGCAACGGACACAGGCTGATTGATTTTGCTGCGGGGCGAAACGTCACAATAGCAAGCACACGGTTTCCTCATCTCAATATCCACAAGGGGACCTGGCGGTCTCCTGATCATAAAACGGTCAACCAAATTGATCATATTGCGATCGACGCAAGGCATGCCTCCAGTATTCTGGATGTCCGAACCTTTCGAGCAGCCAACATCGACTCGGACCACTACCTAGTTGCAGCCAAGGTACGAATGCGGATATCCCGAACGCCACAAAGAAGAATAACTGTGAGAGGATTTGACGTCGAAAAGCTGCAATCGCAAGGGACCGCCAGAATCTTCGCCGATCGCGTATCCCGAAATCTCGCCACGACTCCTATGCCGCCAGCATCAAGTGCCGAAGACCAGTGGCAACGTTGCCAACATGCCATCAGAGACGCCGCAACTGATGTGCTGGGTTTCAGTCGACCACCACCAAGAAACCCCTGGTTTGACGAAGAATGCCGGCAAGCACATGCAGCTAAACAGGACGCGTACAAAGCGGCGCTGCAAAGAAGGACGAGGGCTGCTCGTGAGCTCTACGAGCTCTACGAGAGACGGGAAGAACATCGGCTTCTCCAGAAGAAGAAAAAAGAGCACGAGAAGTGCGCAATCGAAGATATTGAGAGATTATACTCCGGAAGTTTTACCAAAAGGTAAAAAGAACGTGTCACGCCAACAAGATCCGTACGGAAACCTGTAGAGATGAGGAAGGAAACCTGGTAGTAGAATCACAGTCGGTGCTGAGAATATGGAAAAACTTTTTCTGCAGACTGTATAACGGCGATGAAGACCAACATACCGCTGTCAGGCAGAATACTCCATTCAATATAGACGACGATAGCCAAAACTTCCGTCCACCTGACCAAAACGAAGTGAGGATAGCAATATCTAAGCTTAAATCTAACAAAGCTGCTGGACCTGATGGCCTACCGGCCGAGTTGTTTAAGGCAACTGGAAATGACTTGGTAGAGAGCATACACCAACTCATTTCCAAGATTTGGTCAGACGAGTGTATGCCTGATGAATGGAACCTCAGCATCGTTTGCCCGATCCACAAGAAAGGAGACCCTCTCAACTGCGCCAATTACAGAGGCATCAGTCTCCTGAACATCGCGTACAAGATCTTACCTGCCATATTGTGTGAACGCCTGAAACCCTTCGTCAACAACCTGATTGGCCCCTATCAGTGTGGTTTCAGGCCAGGAAAGTCCACAATCGATCAAATTTTCACACTCCGGCAGATCCTGGAAAAAACCCAAGAAGTCCAAATCGATACTCACCATCTTTTTATCGATTTTAAGGCCGCATATGACAGCATTTATAGAGACGAGCTATACAGAGCCATGTCTAGTTTTGGCATCCCTGCCAAACTCGTTCGTCTGTGCAGGATGACGATGGAGAACGCTCGCTGCTCCATCAAGGTCGGTAATGACCTCACCGAGACCTTCGATGTCAAAAAAGGATTTAGACAAGGCGACGCGCTGTCATGTGACTTCTTCAACATCATTCTTGAAAGAATTGTGCGAAACTCACAAGCCAACACCGGAGGCACAATCTTTCAAAAGTCTGTGCAACTACTAGCTTACGCGGATGACATCGACATAATTGGCAGAACACAGCGGGCTGTCACTGGTGCGTTCGCTAGTATCGAAACAGAAGCCGCCAAAATGGGCTTAGCTGTAAATGAGGGCAAAACAAAGTATATGCTGTCGACAAGAAGGGACACACAACATCGACGAATTGGACAGAACGTCACAGTCGACAACTATAACTTCGAGGTAGTAAAGGACTTTGTCTACCTTGGCTCTGCTATTAACTCTGAAAATAACATCTCATCAGAAATCAATCGAAGAATTACTCTTGCCAATCGCTGTTTCTTTGGGCTGAGAAGGCAATTGAGTAGTAAGGCCCTATCTCGAACAACTAAGGAGACTCTGTACAAGACCTTGATCATCCCAGTCCTGTTTTATGGCGCTGAAGCATGGACTCTTTCGAAAGCGGATGAAGATATCCTTGGTCGCTTCGAGAGAAAAATTCTTCGGAAGATATACGGTCCCGTTTGCGTTGACGGCCTTTGGAGGAGAAGATTCAACGACGAAATCTACGAGCTGTACAGCGACATCGACGTAGTCAAAAAACTGCGCATCAGTCGCCTCAGATGGCTAGGACATGTAGAGCGAATGGACACCAATGCTCCGGCCCGCAGAGTCTTCGAATCTAACCCGGAGGGACAACGCAGTAGAGGAAGACCTCGCCTAAGGTGGCGCGCACAAGTAGAAAGGGACCTCAACCAACTTGGAGTGCGCAACTGGAGGCAGTTAGCTAAGGACCGGGCTAACTGGAGAGGCTTGTTGGTTGAGGCCCAGGTTCACCCCGAACTGTAGCGCCACCTAAGTAAGTAAGTAAGGATTGGAAGCATTTCCAAAATGCTATGCTTTATGACTTCAAGCTCGAGCAAAATGATTCTTCGCTCTTAAAAACGTGTGCAGACTAAAGGCTCTGTTAAACAGAGTGCGTTTTTAACGCTGCGCTGAAATTATTTTACGCGGCCGGCGGTAAGATTATTTTGACGCGGCGTTCTAACCGCCGCGTTAGAGAACGTCACACTGATAGAGTCAACATTGTGTATGTCAAATATAAATACAATAGTAAAAATCCTTAGCTTTAAAGCAGACTATGAAATTCAATTGTTTGGCTGACTCCACATTTTCCACGAGCAGATCTGAATGTCGTTTCGTTTGTGTAGTTTTCCAGCAGTGTAATCCTTATCCGCTTTAGTTTTCATCTGGGCTTCTATGTCTATAAAAACACATTTACTTACGCCATTCGCTACGCAGGAGGGATCCTGGCTTAACAGATGGCTATAATAAAGTTCCGAGTTTTTTATTACAAAGTCAGTGAATGTAAAATACTGCTTGGGAGTACGATAGTGGACACAAAGGGTTTTCTATTTGCCAAGTGGTGGAATCAACTAGTGTCTCAGAAAATTCCTCCAAAGGCCTATCGGTTCTGGTTTCCTATCTCAGAGAATTATGAACTGCATTCAAATGGTTTGATGAAAAAGGTGAGGACTTAAGTAAGTGAGAATATCCACTGAAACGAGATTCTCAGCTATATTGAGAAACTGTTAACGTCCCCAAAAAATCGGCAGAGGTCTAAGAATATTAACTTGAAACGCCAAAGGAATAATGTAGCACCAACAAGATTTTAGTTCTCGATATAAGGAAGATTGATATACACATGTATGTATTATATAATAAAGTTAAGCCACTAATCGATGCTCATAAAATTTGGAAGTCCTAGTTCTATTTATATAATTTACTCCAAAAATACTGATAAAGAAAGAAGCACAGTTATAATAAGGTTTGTCATGAGAGTTTTAACCTTCCGATGGCAAGGCTTTTGTTTTTCTACGTGAATAGCAGAAGTAGTGTGGGTAACCCCGCTTGTTGTCGGAAGGCTAAGTATATTACCGAAGAAATTCAAGCAACATCTGTAAATACAAAATCAAACAATCATTCTTTTGATATAGAGCCAATCTATTTCCTACCAAAACATTTGCTAAAGTAGACGTGAAACTTCTAAGAAAAGTGGGAAATAGATTTATGTATAATTGGAGGAGACTTTAACGCTAAACATGTCCACTGGGAATCCAGAGTGATGTAAGCAAAAGGAAAAGAATTATTCAACTCAACGAAGTTTTGTCAACGAGAAAACCGAAATAGTGGCCTGACTGATATAAGTAAAATAACAGATCAGCTTGGGTAAGCAAGGGGGGATGTGAGCGCTTCCGTTGGCCCATTAAGGGCTCAATCGCCACCATATCTTTTCCAGCAGATTTTGAATACGTTCGAGAGAAAAATTCTTCGTCGAATATGCGAGAAGGGCGAATGGAGAAGAAGATATAACCGCGAACTCTATGAGCTGTATCAAGAAGTGGATGTAGTCCGAAAAGCCAATACACGTCGACTACACTGGCTCGGCCATATCGAGCGAATGGACAATAATGCTCCAGAAAATGCTCTTATCTTCGAATCCCCGCCACCAGGTTCGAGACGACAAGGAAGACCGAACCTCCATTTTAAGGACCAAGCTATCGCGGATGCCAGAGCAGTTGGTCTGAAAAACTGGAACCAGCGTGCCCAGGATGGAAGGCTGCTGTGTCTCAGGCAGGGACCCTCCACGGGTTGGGAGTCCTTTAAGTGAGTATATGAAGGAAATGAATATGTGGTTATATATCTGGCCATCTACGTAACATTGCACTCAGCGTCTTGATATGTTCTGTGCACTTACCTACATACATATGTACGAAAATAAATACCATCATCTTTCGAAGAATTCTCGAAGCGGAAACACGAACTTGGATATCGGAAAAAAATTGCTAGTCCAGGTGACTAATCGCAATTCTATCGTAGACCAGACAACGTGGACTTTGGTGCATCCGAGCCTAACACATTATCTTATCCGGGGTAGATAAAAGCCGACCATCAGGCGTGTTTAACTCGATAAAAGGCATTTGGTACTTCGAACGCATTGCTTTGGTTGACACCCTAAAAATGATAAAAACTTTTCAATTATGCTATCATGTTAGCATTATGCTTTGAAACTGGTGATATTTAATCAATGAAAACAATTTCTCCCAGCCCCATTATTTTCCAATTGAGATCCAAATTACTATTAAATTCGAGTACCTTTAGAATGGATACGGTTTGGTATTGCATAAACGAGTATAACAATGTTTGCCTTAATTGACTACAGTGATACTGTTCTAATGAATTTTATTTGCAATTTCAATTAAATTAACAATTTTCAATTACTGGACAAAAAACGGTACGCATCCAAAATGCGGTGTTGTCCCGAAAGCTTTTTATACCGAACGAAATAATTAAAGGAACATCATTTATTGACAATTTAAATCATTTTATAAAAGTCCTCAAAACATGTAGTTATGTAAGTATGTACTTACTATATTAATTTTCTTTAATTACATAAATTGCTTAAGGAGACATTTTCTGTACTATCTCCGGCATACAAATTCGGAAGGTTATTTGAGGTACAATTATTGGACTGTGCAAACTGGTCTATTAGATCCTAGAAGTGTCGTCTGGTTCACCTATGGATCAAAGATGTAATCTGGAATTGCAGCTGGTGTCCTTAGACCCAATCACCAAAGCCTGATCACTAATGAGAATTTGAAAAACTATGTTTCAGTCTGAGATGTATTAAAGACAGCAGAATATATATTTATGTATGTATCTTCGCAGATAATCAGGAAGCTCTAAAAGCACTGCCCTCCAACGGTGACGTGACAAAAAACCAAATATTGAAATTGGAAATATGTATTGAAATTTGGTCTTATGACACTTTTGGAAAGCGACATAAGGCCAACATTTTTTAAGACATAACACCAAATGTGTTTTTTTTTATTTTTCAATAACAAAACCAGTTTTTACTGGTCGACTTATGATTTTGAGTTCGACACAAGGCGATAATTCCATTGTGGTCTTATATCCCATTCCATCGGGACATAAGTCCACAATTTGTTTGGTCTAAATTTTTGCAGAATGTAATATGTCAAATAAAAAGAGAACTAGCTATATGCCGCGCATCGCCCTGAGAACCTGCATGTCCGATGTATGAGTCGGGGAAATGTGCACAGTTTTTTTTTTTTAAGACCCCGATCTATTTTCAGAGTTGCAATAGCCCACGCGTAGTCCGGATTTGAATCCGATAGAGAATTTGTGGGCCATTGTTAAACGCTGCTGCAGCTCCCAAAACGACAAACAGGATTAAAAAAAACTCTTATCCTCGCGAAATATGTGAAATCATTACAGAAAAGAGAAAAGCTAGACAACGTTGACAACAGACACGGGCGCCAAGCGACAAAACGACACTGAACAATTTAAATAATAAGCTCAGAAAATCTATAAGAGGGTTTAATAATGAGTCTTTAAAAACTTACCTTACAAGTCTTACAAATGATGCTAGTACCTACTACTCGCTCTGGAAGGCAACAAAGAAAATGAACAGGCCTGTAGCTCACATTCCACCAGTAAAAACCAGAGAAGGTAACTGGGCAAAAAGCAGCAGCCAAGAGAAAGCAAACACTTTTGCAGAGTATCTTGAAGGCGTCTTCAAACCTTATGAAGATAATGACTGTCAATAAATCGAGGCAAGGTGCGAAGAAGATAGACCTATTCGGCCGGTAACAGCTAAAGAACTTGCCAAAAAAATTAAAGAAGGCTTAAACATAAAAAATTACTTAATTACAGGAGAAATTTTAAAACAATTTCCACGAAAATGTTTAAAAAAGACTTGCGCAGATTATAAATGTCACAGAGGTAATAATGATACCGCAACCAGGCAAACCACCTAGCGAAGTAACCTTATGTCATCCAATATCGATACTACAAATGTTGTCCAAGTTATTTGAAAAAATACTGGTAAAACGTCTGCAAAAAAAAAATGATGAGAAATCGCTAGAAATAAGCACTCTACAATTGATCAAGTGCATAGAATCACAGATAAAATCGAAAAAGCATTTGAAGAGAAAAATGTGTGCTCTACCATTTTTCTTGATATAGCACAAGCCTTCGATAAACTCTGGCACAAAGGATTGATTCACAAAGTACAAAAGCAACTGCCGAAGCAGTATTCGAAAATTCTGGAGTCATATCTATCAGATCGATTCTTTAGAATTAAACAAGAGACAGAGTACTCAACATTAAGAGAAATTAAAGCTGGCGTACCACAAGGGTCCTGTGCTATACCTCTTATTCACTAGCGATCTGCCTGTAAGTTGAGAAACTACTATAGCATCTTTCGCAGATGACTCGGCTGTACTTGCTGTCGGAGCAACAATAGCAACAAAAAAGTTTCAATTCACTATAAACAGTATCTCAGAATGGACTAATAAATGGCAGATTAGATTAAATGACCTAAAGTCAGTTCATATTAATTTTACGAATAAAAACGTATCATACATTCCAGTATGCATAAACAATAATGTAGTGGAATACTCAAATACAGCCAAGTATCTACGCATGACCTAAGACGCTAAACTGCGTGCATGTAAAGAAAAAGAGAGCTGTGTTGAACATGCGGTACAGTAAAATGTATTGGCTTATTGGGAGATACTCCCCCTTGTCCAACTACAATAATATATTACTATACAATCAAGTTCTAAAACCTGTATATACCTATGGGCTCCAGTTGTGGGCATGTACATGCCAAACAAGTATACGAACATTCCAAGTCTTCAAAAATAATGTACTAAGGAACGTAGTTAATGCATCTTGGTACATACGCAACGCTGATCTACATAGAGATCTAAATGTTGAAATGGTTGAAGATGTAGTCAAAAAAGTTGCTCAAAAGCACAAAAGTAGGCTTCTCAATCACGTTAACATAGAAATAATAGAATTATTAAATACTGACAATGTAATCAGGAGATTAAGACGGTTAATACCTCTTGATCTATAAGAGTTGGCTAAGCCCAAGAAAGGTGGTAATATGCTCAAACAAAAAAGTCTTGAAATCCGACAAGCGGCCATCCCATTCGGGATGACGAAAGTCGGTCCCCTCGGGAGGTTTATTAGATCGGGTTAAAGTCCCTCACTATTGCAAAGGCATCCCTCGCGTACTAGCTCTGCAATGTGTTTTGATGATTTTGCCTTCCAGCGAACCCCCCACCAAAAAAAAAGACTTGTTAAACGGGAGATGCAAGTCCACCCACAACCCTAACTGAGCTTTGGGCTAGGGTTCAGACCGAATGGGGGAAGATTCCAGCCGAAACTATTCAAACATTGTTAGAATCCATGCTGCGAAGGGCAAAAAGCGATTTAAAAAACAAAGGGCCCGGCTGTGGACAAAGCACTAGGAGTTACTTTTAACCTACAAGTATTAAAACGTGCAAAAATGAATACTTTTGACTATGCACTATTTCACCTTCAATAGGGACTACGGTAATGAGGCAAACGACTAACAAAGGCCTCGCAGAAGCAGCTTCGTCCGATGGATATTGGCTTCGGTAGATAACGAGAAAGCGCAGCTCTGTCAGTAGATTAGGTACGTGGGTAGGCGAGTGGAAGAGATCCACAACGCCACACACAGGTCAACGCCATGCAACAGAAGATCTCCTTGTCATTTGAGTTAACATTAAACCTAAAGATGAAGCAAGTGATATGGAGCGAATATAGTATGTATTAGGGTGCACACGCTCACGCCCTTTCATCAAGTTTATTCGGTGGTTGTGATATGACTGTTTGTACAGTGGACTAATTGTGTACGGTAAAGGAGGCATGTAGATTTACGAAATAAGAAAATATACAGAAGTTCGTATCATCCAGAAATCGATAATATGACAGGATGGCATCCCATATTCTAGGAATTCATACAAATCAATACAAAGGCTCTTATATTGCATTTTATAGAAAATTGGCAGAACAATCAAATACATACTAGGGGGCATGTGACGTACCTAATTATTTATTATGCACAAAAAAAATTCAGGTTGCATACATTTTTTTTTAAGGGATGAAATCCTTTTATACGTGCTACGAGTTATGCCCGGCTCCATGCTCCTACATGTTTATGTGGCCTATATGGCGTGCTTATCTATTATCTAATGAGTAGTAAAGTCTGCTGTTGTCGGTTTCCACGAAAGGCCGTGTTGTCTAGCAGAGTCACACATGTAGTCAAAGGTAGTATCGTCGAAAGCGCCTTATACATATGTTTGTCGATGATGATGCTCATAGAATATTCTTTCCTGTCAAGCGCGCATTCAATTCTAGCAACTAGGTTTTGAAGCGTAGCCCCGCAAGATTTTTTACGCCAGTGCCAGACACGCAGTGAAAATTCTCTTCAGAGTTAGTAGGAACTGGTTTATACCTTTTTGCAGCAAGGCTGGGTACACTCAATCGGCACCAAGCGATTTGAAACTATCAAAGGATGCTGCAGCATATCTAATAGCCCCGTTTGTTACCACGGCCGATACAGTATACCACCTACATCGAGTTTTACGACATAGATCAAGCTCAGCCTGTGTAATCGGACCAATTTGTGACCCAATCGTTGTCTGGTTTCCTGGAAAATGAATTTCCAGCAGAAGACTGAACGTCTTTGCCTTCGTCTCAGTATAGGTGCCATCTGATTTTCTAAGTGATTCCAGATAAGTTAGTCTGCCTTTTTTGATATTTTTAACCCGAATACGGGTTTCACAGAGTTAGCTTCTTACATTCATTTTGTTTGGATCGAAAAAGGTTCCAGTCTTCATCTGAATTTATCTGTATTAGTTTATTTAGAAGTTTCCTTACTTCCGTTCTAAGCCTCTGTAGTTCCGGGTTCCATCGGGAAACTGGTGATCTGCAGGAGGTTTTTATAACCGGACAAGTCAGTTCGAAACATCTGGTGAGGATACTAGTCAGATTTTGAATAGTTTCGTTCTAACTTTTGGCATATTTATCTGCTCTTCTCTGAAGATTATCCAATTACTTTAACGCGGATTCCTCCTCTTCTACGAAGTAATAGCTTCGCATTTAATTTGGAATGCGATTTACCTTTGGTCTGACATTGACACTTCCGGCAGAAATCGCCAGTTAGCAATCGACTTATTGATAACGTCAAGTCAATTACGTCCTTTCTGCTTGCTGTAATAAAAGTTGGTTGAGATCCAATGATAGCTGATAGTATGAAATCTAGGAGATGGTTTCCTCGTATGTTACATTTTCTCCTATCCAAACTGTATTCTGAGCACTAGCGTCGCAACATATACATATGTAAGTAATCCGATTTTCCGAACATAACAATACTCTACGATTTCGACAACATCTTTTGGAGACGGAGTCGAGCTAGCGCAAAGACGAAGATTTTTCATTCTCTGTTCATTTCATAGCTTACTGCTGCAGCAACCAAATCCTGGCAGCAAAACTGTCCAAGTTTGAGAGAAAGTTTGACACAATGAGACAAGCTCTCGGTCTTACACATCGCTCGTCACAGAGTACTTTACCACCCCGAACACCTGCCAAGCCTCAGATGTACTTATTTCACACACACAGTTCTTGAATGGCTGTTATATTGAGGACGGTAGCGGTACATTGAGTTGGTAGGTTTCGGTGGGAATATCTTCCGCCCATCTCATCCTTTTCCTCTTCGCCATCGGAACAGGACCACGTATTGTGTTGCAAGTCTTAATTTTTTTTAATAAGTTTCCAAAGCTCCTTTCTCTTTCTTACTAATTGTTCTCGTATTTCTTCGGTGTCTTGTCTTTGTATTCGTATTGCTCGCTGCTGGTGCCTTCGCATTTAAGCAGTCAAGGTATTTGAAGCATCCTGTAGATGTGTTGTGCTTGCGTACTGTCTGCACTTAACCTACCCGATCTTTATACGTCTTGTATCAACTGTGGAATTAATAAGTGCAGTTTGTTTTCCGTTGCCAACAGCTTTCTTACGCTCGTTTACATTGGGAGGACATGTCTTGGACATTGTATTTGGCATCATTTCTATCACTACCTCTCTTATGCCCTGTGAGTAACTTGCCTTTGGCTGTCTTCCGGATCTTATTTACATACTTTCCGAGCTCCTTAAGGTTAAGGTTTACTCTTATGTTTTTCGTGCTCCTGATTATTCACTACCTTCGTTGATAGTAGTGGACTTTTGCTGGCGTTTTGATCTTGATATGTTGGCTCTGGCTTACACTATTAATGTCGAGTGTGTAGTCACCTAGGGATCCCATGGTTATCTTTGCCAGAATTGAGGCCATGCGAGGGTTGACACCAGTATTTGATGTTGTGCCAGAGCCGGGTTGGTGCTTGCTAACCAGCTGGACCAACACCACCAACATTAAACGTATTGTGAGTCCTGCCAAGGTTTTAGGGCGTTGGGGGCACCTGCGTTTTTTAGTTTCCTATTTGGTATATATACCGTTACTCATAGTGACACTATATACATACGTGTAAGTATGTATTTATATACTCAACCAAATATTACTTTGGGTTCATAAAAAGGAACACCAAAGATTTGATGATAAAATGAATATAAAATGCAGAAGTTGTTCAAAACTGTACTTAAAAATTAACAAAATCAGCCTCAAATCTCTAAAATACGCAACTAAGTTATTTTAGTTTCCGGCAATCACCGCCTGAATTAAAAAAAAAAACGACACACAAGATTCCTTCAAAACAACCCACTCACTGGCGGAATGATTAATGATATTCATTACCTCGTCGACCTTTAATTCTCTCTCATCCCAAGTGCTTCTTAGCGAAACGTATTTTACTGCGCGGTGTGAAGGATTATTCAATTTAAAGTATTCATCTGCAATACCCGCAGCAAAGGATGTACGTTCGTCGACCGTTTTCAAAATAGGAAGACGTCCCACCTTATCATTCAGGGACGGCGAAAAGTACCATCCATCCCAAACGTTTAGCATGTCATGATCCTTTTCTGCAAGGGACAATTTAAAACGAGATGAAAAGACTCCAAGGGAAAATACAATAACCCTTAAAGAATAAGAAAAAAAGTTCATGACCATTTATTTATTTGCAAATAATTCCTAAGGGCGATTTCTAATTGTCGCTTAGTCCCTTTACCTTGGCAATTTTTAAAATTCAGGATGTAGTCTTCCTCCGTCAAGCTCTGCATTTTCTCCGTGCAAAGTGAACATTCAAATTAATTCCAAACTTAGTCCGCTTTCGTATGACTTCATGAAGACGCTATTGTTGCATTCCTTCCTGTTTTTTCACCCAAGTTGGGCAAGGTGTAAGTGAATAAGAGTGACTAGGGATTGGATATAATAAAATGGTGAACAAAATTCCAAGTTACCCGATGACATCACTGCAAGGATTCGTTACGAATCTGCCACCAAAGAACCGACTATCATGACGGCGATAGAGATGCTGACGGAGCAACAGCAGAAAACGGGAAGTTTTGAAAGCAATCTCCACCCCTATTCACTCGAAAAATCATTTCCATTTCTCCGTATTGTCACCATTGGCAAAATGGAACACCTGATGCGAGAAGTTAATTGAAAGTGAGTTCAAGGAAAACTTGAACGCGAGAAAGGGGGATGGCTGTACAGACGTGAGCAATCTATTTCATTTCTGGACTACCTAAGCCACATGCTATGCGCGCGATGGATAGATGTATTTGGGTTACTATGCACTTTCCTAGTTTTTTTAGGGTTTCCAAGTTATCGGCATTATGTTATTGCAGGCATACTCCATGTTAAAGATATACATATGGAAAAAGGTGATCTGAAATGTACCATTTTTTTTTTTTTTTTTATAATTGGCGCGCACCAAAGGGGGTATGAATACCCTTATACTGAATATTCAGGGCACGGGCGTATCTATCTAGAAAGAATCGGTGGAACCTCAGACACATAAAAATATTATAATATTATTATAATACGGTTCCTAAGTTCGAAAATCATCCCGTTTCTTTTCGTTTCTGTGGATATTATAATAAGGGTTGTCCCATATTTTTTTTAGAAATTTAAAACTTTTAATGCAAGATACATTAGGCGTGCTACTCAGTAACTCAAAATCTAACAAGGAGTACAACAACAAAACATGACTGGCAACTACTCTAGCTTTTAGATACCTTCAGTCAAAAGTGAGTTGGGATGAATAGCTTGTAACACTCAATTTCAGTCTGTGCAATTCGTTAAAGAAGACTACAAAGGATTTTAAGAATCGTGCGATAGGCTCTTGCCTTGAAAGTTGAATAGCAAAAAAAGATTTCAATTATTCACTTTGGAAAGCTCTAAAAGGCACAAAAAGTCGTAAAGTCCCCCCGCCGCCAATTAAATTAAATCCAAATGAATGGGCAAGGGAAGATAAAGGAAAAGCGGACGTGTTTGCGGTATTCCTGGAAGAAACCTCAAAACCGTACGATGGTCAAGTTGTTAACGACAACATCAATAGGCCGGATTTACCATCTGATGATTTCACACCCACTAGTTCAACACTAAGGGAACTCAAACATGAGATCGAGAATTTACAACCTGAGAAAACTCCTGGTTATGATTTGATCACCGGAGAAATTCTCAAAGTTTTACCTAGAAAAGCATTGATTAAGATTCTCCATATTATAAATGCAGCGCTCAGATTAAAACGCGTACCAAGCCAAACTTGCAGAAATCATAATCGTTTTAAAACCAGGAAAACCGCCAAATGAGATAAGATCGTATAGACCAATTTCGCTTCTTCCTGTCTAATCGAGAGGATATTACTAAGGCGCCTCTAAACGGTTATAAAAGAAAATAATCTTATCCCTGACCGCCAGTTTGGGTTCAGAAGTAAGCATTCGACGATTAACCAGGTGCATAGAATTACTGACGTAATCGAGAAAGCAATTGAAGGAAAGAAAATAGGCTCAAGCGTATTTCTTGACGTCTCGCAAGTCTTTGATAAGGTGTGGCATGATGGCTTGAAATGCAAATTACGATAAGTTCTCCCTGTATGCCTATATGATATATTAGAATCATATCTCGGGAATAGACTCTTCCGTGTTAGACATGGAAACGAATACTCGGAGCTTAAAGGAGTTTCGGCCGGCGTTCCATAAGGAAGCATTCTTGGGCCGTGATACTATACTCGTGATATACCGAAAGAAGATGGTACTATCTTTGCTAAGATTGCAGATGACACCGCCATCCTATAGCAGTAGGTAAAACAATCGAAGAAACGACTGCAAAACGCACTGAATAAAATAAATGAATCGACGACGGACTGGCGGATCGCCCTCAACGAATATAAATCTGTCCACGTGAATTTCACTTATAAGAAAACTGATGACTTGCCAATTTTCCTAAACTTGGCCGAATACGTTTTGCAAACGAAGCCAAATTCCTGGGAATGACACTTGACGCAAGACTGAAACGGAATTTGCACGTGAAAATGAAAAGCTAAGAACTCGAAATCAAAAGAGCAATGAACTGGTTATTCGGAAAACATTCCCAGCTCAGTACTGAGAACAAACTGCTTTTATACAAGCAAGTGTTAAAGCCAGTGTGCTAAGTGCTAAGAGAAATTGTCCAAGCACCGTGGTATAGTTGAAATGACGATATCCACAGGTATCTTGGAGTTCCGACAATCGAAGCTGAAATTAGAAGCTTCGCGAGAAAGCATAGAAACCGACTAATCGGTCATGTCAACAGTACAGTCGAACAAATTTTGGATGAGAGTAATTTATTGCGTCAACTAAAAAGGACAAAACCTTTCAACTTAGCGAGATAAGAATTAACCGCGCGTAGATTGCGGAACATACAGGAACTTTCAGTGGAAAGTACGCTTCCAAACGTTTATTTCATGATAGAAAAATAGCTTGATAAGTTGTTACTTAGTTGCAATATCGTGACAAATTTATATCGAAGGGTGGTATTTTTGGTCAGTAATAATCTGACACTACTATGAGCACGCGCTTGCTATTCTCATAGTGTCTATGGAAGATTTTCACCTACCCTAGGAAAAAAAACTCAATTTCAGATGGCGCCGAAAGAATTTTTTTTAGAGTACAGCGCGAATATTTTGACAACCAATGTCAGGCTGATAGCGAGTAAGTGCACCAATCTTCAAATATTAAAAAGGCTACTAAGCCATACTGACTAAGGATCGTTTTGGTGAGAAGCTTTTACTTTGCTTTGCATAATTCTCGTCACGTTTATACAGTGTGAATTTGTACAATTTAGTGAAAAATTTAAGTTTCCTGTGTCAGTAAGAATCTTCAAAGACTTAGGCAGGGACCCTTAATAGGAAATGTAATGAGATAGGCCGAGTAAAATCAGGATAATAAACTGCGACGTACACATACTACAGGGATTGCAACAGAGAGCCGAAACAGTGCTTTTTCGTGGCAAGTAGTCTTGCGCCTCCGACTCGTGCGCGAGCGTCTTGACAAAATCCGCATCAAGCCTAAATTCGCCAATAATTACTAATATGTGTCATTACCCCACAAAGGAAAAATATGACTCCACCAAAAAGTGTTTTTACGAGCTGCTTGATAAGACATACAGCAATGACTTAAATATGACGTAGGAAAAGAGGAAATATTTGGAAGGAAGCTTAAAAGCGTAGTACATTAATCAGGTAGACTACCTCTGTCAACAAACTTAGACTTAGATTTTGTTGCACGGTGAAACGCCACCTAAGCAAGTATACGGTTTCTGTATCACAATATTCACAATGGAAAATTGCGATCTAGTGGTCATGAAACGATCAACCAAATTGATCACATTGCTATCGACGCAATATGGATGTCCGAACCATCTGAGTAGCCAACATCGACTTGGATCACTACCTTGTTCGAATGCGAGTATCCCAAGGACTAGTTAACGTATATAGACAATGATAGCCAAAACTTCCATCCAGCTGACCAAAATGAAGTGAGAATGGCAATATCCAAGTTTGAATCCCACAAGCCTGCTGTATCTACCGGCCGAGCTGTTTAAGGGAGCTTTGATTGGCTTTGGAGAAGAAGATTCAACAAAGAGGCTTACGAGTTATACAACGATATCGACCTAGTCTAAAAAAACTGAGCATCTGTCGCTTAAGATAGGTAGGATATGTAGAGCGAAGGGACACCAATGCCCCGGCCCGCTGCGTTTTCGAATCTTATCCGAAGGGACAACGCCGTAAGGAATGAGCTTACTTAAGGTGCCGCTCACAAGCAGTAGGGGATCTCAACCGACTTGTAATGGGGAACTGAAGGCAGTTAGCTACAGGCTTGTTGGTAAAGGCCTAAATTCATCCCGAACGCCACCTAAGTAAGTAAGCGCATTTAAAAAAAATTAAGGAATACTAAAAATCAGAGTTCCATTTTGGACTGCTCTAGCTTAAAAGTTAAAGCCCCAAAACGTATTCCATAGGGACAAATGAACGGATGTGTCTTATCCGCATTGGTTGTAGTATCCTAGGTCTAATCACTAAACTATGAAATAACTTTTGTTTTTCGCGGAAGTGATAACAGTGCGTGCTACTCTGCTTGTGATGCTTTAAAGCGCGATAAAGGATAACTTCTTAGTGCAGTGATTCTTTCGCTTTCATGGGTACATTTCCCCGATGGGTATCACAGTGCATCTGTATATATTCAAGACATTGCCAATGAAATAAGCCTCTGATGAGCCAGCAGGCATTTTTAAGAAAAACTTAATTCTTAGCTAGATTGATGTAAAAACTTTGATTGCTGGTTAGATTGATTTAGCAACACCTTTTGTTTATCATCCCCAATCTTTTCTCCATTATATCATTGTCATTGAACTTCTCTCACTATTAAGACAATGTCACTGTGATATATGTATGTAGTTTATTTCGCAATTTTGATAGTAAATTTCCTGTTAAATGACTGCAATGGAGTCTCGTGATCAGTTCCTGTCGACCTGCTTACAGTATCCTATGTAGATAGTAGAGATGCGTGACCGTAAGGAGCCGGCGACCACCCCATGCTACTACAGTGCAAATTCAACGAAATAAGGCTGAGTAAGGTCTCTATTCCCGCCGCGCCGGTGTGGTTCCAATTGATCCCATGACTGGTGAGGTATAAAAGCTGATATTGATTCTCAAAAGCCTTTCACCAAAATAATCAGGCGTATGTAAAATTGGTCTCTATACTACCGATTATAGCCTACATACCACAACCTCAAACCCCACGTATGAAAAAAGGGGTTCATATGCTAACTTAATTCGTTCTCCTTTTAGTCCAGTTAGAATACGCACTGATCCTGAAAGACTGAGTTCACCACCCCCAATTTAGAAGGTATGAAGATGGCGATTGATCGTCACTTGGTGGGGGGAACAATTCCTTGCCAAAGTACGTATACCAGTGCCACAGAGTTTCGAATCTTTCGATTAAATCGATTGGCTAAGAATGGTTAAGAATGTCTTAAAGCTCCTTGGTGGTTAGCAGTTCCAGAAATTGGTACACTTTCAACAATTTTATTCGAACGTTGCGAAGTTTTCTAGAATCAATATGGAAATTTCGAGACGTTTGCGATTAATGTTTCAAGTCGATTTTTTTTGCTGTCATTTTGGTTTGGCTGTTATTTTTCAGATCATATTTGACAGTAGTGGAGCGAGGTTGAAATAGATTTATTATATTTATATTTATTAAGAAGTACCTAATGTCGCAACAAGGATCAAAACATTTTATCTAAATAATTGTTCAATTGTGAAGACGAGAAGAAAATTACGAAATTTTGTTGGTCTCAATCATGTGCCAAGCAAGTGAACCATTCAGCGTGTAATGAATAATTTGAAAAATTTGCACACTGGGAGATGAATCAAGGTTTAAGCGCGACAACGTATATCAGAAAATATTGATTCAGTGAGGCAGACTGTGAATGTCCGGCCATTACTCATCGATGAAGCGCACAGGAATTGGAAATGTCTCCTCTACCATGTTTGGTAAAATCCTAATAAAAAACTGCGTTTTCTATCCGTATAATGTTCAACTGATTCAACAGACATAAGGAAATTACCATTAACGGATTGTTTAAGACCATGCAAGCATTCAATAAAATATAAATCTCCATTGCTACCATTTTTCATATAAATTATTCTTTGGCAAAGGTTAACACACAGAACAGCAGGAAGATTAATAAACTGCTATTGTGGCTGTCAGAATTAGAGGACATCAAAGTTTTTTTTTTTTTTTAATAAACTTCATCACTTAGGACTAAAGTCCTTTAAAGTTATAAACCCAGTGATGGGGTGAAAGAAAAGGATATATATCCAAGCATCTGTTGTGGAAATCGGTACCTACAGAACCGATAAGTCCTGTATCGGTACAGGACCGATAAGCATCCAACATTCCGACGGTGCTCCAGCGGGTCAGCAAAGAATCTATGTACATGCCTGACGTTGGATACAATGTACTAAACTGAAACAAGTTGCGGGAGATCCCGCCCAAACATGTGAGTTGTATTCAAGTTTCGGGCGAATATAAGCTTTATAGATAGTAGCCAAATCTGCAGGACTGAAAAAACGTTTAAACGCCATTAGACTCAACTCGGTTTTTCGCACCCCAATTGATGATTGCATCAATATCGGAGTTGAGCTCGGTTGACATTCGCTGCCGTTGAGACTCCACAGCCAGGGGTGTCAGTCGTGGAGTCGAAAAAGAATAAGCGAAGTCAAGATTGCTGTCATCCGCAAAGGAATGGATAGGATTGCAAGTGAGAGAGAGAAGGTCGTTAATGAATATTAAAAACAGGGTCGGAGAGAGGACTGAGCCCTGAGGTACACCAGCATGGGTAGAGAATGGGGTAGAAGTATATCCGTCCAATACAACTTGTATTGGCCGATTACTTACATGGATTTGCAATTCATGATGAGAAGATTCTACCGACACCGTAAGCTTGGATTTTGCTTAAAAGGGCACTGTGCCAAACTCTATCGAAAGCTTTAGAGATATCTAAGGCAACTACTCGGCATTCACCGTGGTGGTGAGTACTATGATTTTTCCGTAAGGTACGCCATAAGGTCCCCTGTGGAACGTTGTTGACGGAAACCTTACTGACGGTCATTTAGAAGAGGGTTTCTTTCAAGATATCTCATGAGATGGAAATTTTCAATGCTTTCCATGACCTTAGAGAGCACTGATGTCAGGCCGGTAGTTTGAAGGAGAGGTTTTATCGCCATTTTTAGGGATTGGCTGGACGTGCGCGAGTTTCCACCTATCCGGGAAGATGCCTGTAGAGTATGACAGGTAGAAGAGCTTACGGAGAGGTTTAGCCAGGGTAGAAGAACACCTCTTCAAAACAAGGGGAGGGATCCCATCTGGACCTGAAAATTTGTTACTTTTGAGATCTTTTAGGACTCGAGCTACTGAGCGGGTTCGAAAAAATATTAGAGAAGAATCTGGCAAGGTTGAATTTGCAGGGAACATAGCTGCTAACAGATTGGCTTTCTCTTTAGAGTCAGTGATATTTTGATCGTTGTGGACAAGAGCTGGGATCGACGATGAGGCGCAGCCTTTGACTTTTTTGAAGAAAGACCAGAAATATTTACTGCCTTTAGAACATTGCAGTATTTTTTGCCTCACTTTTTGATCTCGTAGTATATGCATTATGCAGTATGTATCCCATTGTTATACCTGAAAAATTTACCAAAATTGGTAAGTAAGTCAAAATCATCCCTCTTAATATAATTATTTTTATTTAAAAATGATGAGGAATTGCAAGCGAATTGATAAACCGTAACTTAAGTTGCAAGGTCTCTTTGATAATAAATACTTGGCAACCCCGTTAGACACACACAAATGTGAAAAAGAGTATAGTCTTATGTGTTGCTGACATTGATTTATGATGAAATAGGTAAACTTTCATTTTAGGGATGGATAACTTTACTACCATTTCAATAGCAGGTACAAGTAATTCGTTTCATATTACTGTCGTTTGTTGCAAGGAAAATATGTACATACATACAAACCCAGTGAGCGCACAAAATTGCAAAGTCAAGGCATCGAATTAAACTGTCCATACAAATCTTCGTAAAAGTGACTTGATTACATCCAAATGATTCAATGTTATCCCAAATTGTAGCAGGGAAACTAACTATATTTCTGAACTTACCAAGGTATGGTTGGAGCAGTTCTAACTATAGCCACTGGTGACCAAAGTTGCATATTACCTTGGTAAAGAACATGTAAGCTTATCGTTGTGATTGTTTGCAAGACACACAGAAAACGTTTGTCTCTGTGGTGAAATTTTATGCTTAACGTAAATTAAAAATAGTTACCAACGGGCTGCTCTGCTTCCAGATACATTCGTTATAAGAATAGGAAGCAAAGCAACAGGATGGACAGTACGTAATAGTAGGGCGAGGTGGAAAGTAATGAAAATGTAGTATCGAAAAACCATTCTGGCATAGAGTGAAAGTTTCAAGCTTACAGTATTGTTTGGCATGAAATACTTGTTGGCTGGTGTTGCGGTTTTCCTGTGGCCAGAAATGAAGTTGGAAGCGCTATAAATTAAAAGCTTTGGATTTAATCCTGTCTAATTAAATGGCTTTAAGGACCTAGCCAACGACACAGAGAACGGGAGAATAGTGTCATAAGGGAGAAAATTATTATGCCGGTCTTATTATGATTAACTAGTGCGTAGTGTTTCTTGTTGTGACGATAAATCATGTCACATGAATTTTCATTTAAGTTACATATTTCAAATCAAATTTATTGGTTAAGGATAATACGTTTAGTTCCACTGCAAGCGCTTTTAATCGTGTCTTAAATCATAAGTTGTATTATTTATTATAAGAAATACAACAATGGGCTGCACATATTTTTATTTATTTGTGTATTTTGCTCGTGGTCAAAATGTCGCATCATAAACTCCTCCTAGTGCCCGCCGGATGGCTATCTGTTAGCGAGCTAACGATGAACGTCACTGTAACAAATGGACCTGCCTAATTAAAAATAGGTGCAATTCATCATAGCGGTGGGCACCGTGGCTCAGTGGTTAGTCCGTTGGATTACTCATCGGGAGGTTCGAATACCTGAAAACACCATAAAGTTTTTTCACTGTCACACATCTCGCGAATGTCTGACAAACGTCCGAGAGTAATAACTGTCATGAAAGGCTTCTAAAAAGGGTTCTAAACTGTAGAGTCCTTTCATTTGCGTTAACAACATGAATGGTCACGAGAAGCTAGTCCCGGGACCGCATACGGTCTGTTGGGTATGTGTGTTTTATGCAAAATAAGGTGAAGGCTGGTTTGGGATATGCTTAATTGCTGCAAATGTCTTTTAATGAACAAATCTGGGTTCTCAGCTACACTTTCAGTCACAGCAGCAGTGTTTTCGACTGACCTGGCTTCACGAGTACGAGTTAGAGTCTTCACATCACTTAATTGTTCGGATGACTCCATATTTTAATCAGGCTCACAATAGCTGAGCGAAAAGTTGCTTCATAGCGACCGTAAAAAGTTCCCGCGAAATTTTCACTATTTTTGTAGGGAATTGTCATAATTTCTATGCATTGCTTACGTTAATATCGCATTCACAAGTATCTGGTCCATTTTTAGATGATATAGCAGCAGAGCAGGAACGTGTTTATGATTTGGAAGTTCAACGCACTAGGGCAAATGCTTTGCTTAGTGATATCAGCAGAACAGTAGTCGCATGGTGACAAAAAGTGTCACCTACATACATACATACGTACATACATATGTACATATAAAGTAGTATATGAGTTTATTTGGGACATAAAGTGACTGGGGTGAATGGTTGTGGATGACCATTCATTCTATTTTATTTTTTTTTTTTTTAATTATCATGTTGCTTCATGTTTTTTGTTGTTGTAGTATGGTGCATGCTTTTATGATCGATCCGTATGAATTGGAAGGTTAAAAGTCCTAATGTAAGAATTTGTATTCTTGTCCCATATTTTTGTGTGTATCTGCTGTTCTTACTTCTTCTGCAAACTCCTCAGTTAAAAACTGTTTCAGGTCGGACCATTTGGTGATGTTGGGTTTCGATCTAATCGCCAATTTAGTTGAACCGGTTAGCAACCTCTTCCCAAAAATAGTTTTCTCGAACTTCGACCACTTTATACTTTCGGCTGCTGTTTGCCATTCTGTACTCCGCTATCGATATTGTATTTCTTGTTACCATTGAACTCGGGCACAACCGCTGCGACATCTTGGAAGGTTACTCGTTACTCGCATTCGTACGAGTCAGCATTTTTTTTTCCATGGACGTTTGTAAAATTGGCATCTCCTGTGTAGCACGGTAACCAACCAGGGAATTTTATTCCCGAGTATAGCGAGATGTGTAGCACGACCACCAACCATGGTATTTATTCCTGAAGGTGTCGCTTTTGTGAGGTGTGTACTACTGTCACCAACAAGGATATTTTATTCCTGTGAGAGCTAGGTGTCGCTCCTACGAGGTGTGTAGTACGATCATCAACCAGGGTATTTTATTCCTGAAAGCTAGGTGTCACCCTAGCGATATGAGCACCATGACCACGAACCAAGGTTTTTTATTTCTGAAGGCTAGGTGTCACTCTTTGGAGGTGTGTAGTACTGTCACCAACCAGAATAATTTATTCCTGTGAGACCTAGGTGTCACTCTTTGGAGGTGTGTAGTACTGTCACCAACCAGAATAATTTATTCCTGTGAGACCTAGGTGTCACACCTACGAGGCGTGTAGCACGATCACCAACCAAGGTATTGTATTTCTGAGAGCTTGGTGTCGCTCCTTCGAGGTGCGTGTAGCGACCTCGTTCGCTACAGTTTTACTTAACCACTGCGAGATGGCGCAAGAATCACTTGGAAGCAGGATTGAATACCAACGGTCTGGAGTGAGGAAAAAACAAGAACGGCGTCGAGAAGATTTTCTAGGGGACGCGAGCGAACTAAGTCGCACTTAATTTCCAGCCTTTATATATATTTTTACTGAGAATTTAATAAATAAATTATATTGTACAAACCACCACAACGGTGACTACATGTGTGTGGCGACCCTAACTTCTGCATTTTAAATATACACCACTGCTTTGGCAAATAAGGAGAAGTAGCCCTTGCATGCGCAACAAGCCAGTTGTTGTCTACGTGCGCTCCAGCATGATGTCGTCTTAACTTTTTTTTTTTTTGTCTGTGTTCTTTGCGACGAAAACGGCGGCTGCTGCACTTCACCCATTTTAATTGAATTCTAAATCTATCTTTTTAATTTGATTGTGTAACATTGAAGCAATAAAGTGTGTTGTTGATTAATAAGTATTTTTGAGAGTGAATTCATTTTCCACCACGAATACAACATGTGTAGCACGGTCACCGACCAGGATATTTTATTGAAGCGCCAACAAATAAAAAAAGGAAGGATTTCGCTGCCAAGATACAAAGCGCATCTTCCTGGGATCTTCCCTAGGTCCGCCTTGGTGTTCTATCCTTGCTCAGTGCCACTAGGACCCTCCTTATTGGCTTTGATACCAGTTGCTTGTCTATCCCATAGGTGAAAGGACACTTAGGGATCAAACTGGCTACGCCAATGTCAAATTCTTATGAATTGCACATCTGTTGAGTTTTTGCACACATTCAAAACCTGTCGTTTAACATGAATGGTAGCGCAACCTAGGTACAAGTCAAAGGATTAGAAGTTGAAAAGCGAACTAACTGTCCGCCATGATAAGCCATATTAAGTTACAGAACATGTTCAGGAGTTGTTCTTAAGGTGTAAAGAATCTGTTTAAAAGTAGTGCGAAGAATGTTTCAGGCTATATAGAACCTGTCTAGATACAGTCCGAAGGCTGTTTCAGACTGTAAAAAGCTGTCCCAAGCCGTGTATACCCTGTTCAAAAGCAGTACGAATGTTGTTCCAAGCTGTATAGACCCTGTTCAAAAGCAGTACGAAGGCTGTTTAAATCGAACCTGTTTAAAAGAAATGCAAAGGCTGTTTCAATCTGTAAGCAACCTGTTTAGATGCTGTTCTAAGCTGTAAAGAACCTCTTCAAAAGTAGTACAACACAGTTCAAATGGAGTGAATTCTGAGCTATGGCGAAGTTGAATTAATAACTTTTATTTCATCAGCGTCACAAATGCTGTGCACTAAAAAATATTTATCTGTCAAGTAAATTCTTACATGGAGTTGAGTATAAATAAAATTATTTTTTCTTTTAAAATATCAATTATTAGTGCGGTTTTAGGTCATCTGTGACCTAAGGGTAGGGGTATCCATTAATTATGTTCAGATGTAAAACCAAGCCATTTGCAAATGTTCTGTCATTGTTCCCTTCTAACAAGCGGATAATACCACTGGTAGTTGTTTTTGATAAAGAAGGGCGCGCAGCAGTTGTACACACATGCTTCCGCCCGGAACCCGTCTGCCATCGGTGTCTATTCAACAATTTCGGCTTTTTTAATTGTTTAATGATTAATTGAATCTCATTAGAGTGATTATTATTTCCAGCTTCTTGTATCTGTAAAAGTAACCGCAATCGATCTACTAGCTCATTCGGGTCATTCCAATAGATATATTCTTTTTCATTGTTAGTTAACTGCATTAAACCGCCGCCAGTATGGTGATCAGTATCTTGTAATAGTTTAATAATAATGTGTTTATATTTACGACCTTGATATCCATGCACTTGATTTCTGGCATCATGAGATATCCTGTGTGCATTGGTATCATTCAATATGGTCTTATAAATTTGTAAATCCTCGCTAGTACAGAGGTTTCGATTTGGAATTTTCTTGAACAATAATTCATATAATCCTTCTGGGTTTTGTAATCGGTTTAAAAGTTTCTTTTAATTTAGATTCCATCTCAGCCTATTCAGCTCTTAGACCTTTAAATTTTTTTCTCACCTCATCAGTGATTTCAATTAGCTTTTCTAGTTTACTGCAGCAAGATATTGGCTATAGTCGATTGTTCGCTTCTCTAAAGGTTCAGACATCCAGAATACTGGATGGCAATGTGATCAATTTGGTTGACCGTTTCATGATCAGGAGACCACCATATTCCCTTGTAGATATTGAAATGAGGAAACCGGTGCTTGCTATTGTGACGTTTTACAACCGGTGTTCTAAAAAGAATGCTGTTGAGTAACTGTCATTTACCTTTGGCTGAATTGTATCTTTCTCGACAGGTATTTCTCTTTTTAATTATAACACACATTATTTTACATTTTTTTTTACATAAGAAGCAGATTTTGTTTTCAATTTTCGTTACTAAATAAGAGAAACCATAATCATTTAAATTGCTGATAAAATTGCCAGAATCGATACGCAGTCTCGAAATATTGCCCCCGAATCTAGAGCGAAATAACTGGGAAAATGGAAAAGCTGTAACTCACAAATTGGCTCAAGACATGCTAAGAAAATTATCAATTTCTCATTAAAATAACGGACGAGATTCTAGCAATGAGCAAATGTAATGCAAAGATCATAGCTGACTTCCCAACTGGCCATTGCTCTCTCAAGAGCCATTGCCACCTCAAGAAAACTGGTACTAGCCTATTGGACATGTACCTTGGTTACACTGAAACTGCCCAACATATCGTATGTGAATGTCCCGCAAGTGCTCGGGTTTGGCCCAAACACTTCCATAAAGGTTTTATATATCACCTTCTGATGTCACCTCCTCATCACCTCAAATAATCCTAAGCCTTGTCAGTCGGCAAAAGCACACAATCGTCATATTTTAAGAGGATAACACAAAATATCTTTGGGCGCCGTGACTCAATGGTTAGCGCGTTGACCTACTGAGCGGGAGGCTTGAGGTTGAAATCCTAGAAAACAACAAAAAGCTTTTTTTAGCATGCACAACATGAATGGTCGGGAGAAGTTAGGCACTGGACCACATACGGTTGGTTGCGTAAAATATGTGTTTTTTGATTGCTCATCACTCATATATGTATGTCCATACATATGTGTAGAAAAAAAATCGTACACAAACCAAATACACGGTTTAAAAAGCGCATGCACGCAAATAACTGTGTTACCTGCCATTTTTTACGAATATGGAAGTAAAAGTAGTGTTCAAGCAATTACTGCGGTACATGTAAAGGTGCGTGCATACATATGTATGTCTGTACAATGAACCGTAAAAGTATTCTTAATTTAGTTCTGCTTAACTTTCCGGTGATATAAAACAGTTTTATTTTTAATAATATACATACATATGTACTTCAATGGTTATGTTGTCTCAACATCTATTAATACTTAACAGTTCTACAAAAAAAAAGAAAAAATACAAATTGATTGGCTTTCTATCTTAATATTTATGTAACAAAAATTAGCAAAACTCATCACTTTTGCATAAAGCGGCCCATCCCATACACGCCACACTTGTGTGCACACCGGTGTCGGTGTACGGAAATTTTTCCCTTGTATGGGCTGGTGTGCGCACCGATTTTTCGGTGTCAGAACGGTGTTACTAAAATGAAAAATTTTGATTTTTGGTGTCGGTGTTTCGATCGGTGTAATGTGTATGGGGATGTGCGTGCACATTTGCTATTCAGTATTGATGTAAAATGTGCATACATTTGACTACTCGTACTCATTCGTTATTTTTTTATAAGTACTCGGATAAAAGTAACGAGTAATTAATACTCGCGAGTACCACATATAAAATACATTGGAAACTATGCAAATACAATTCTGTCTCTTTTTTGCGAACTGAATACAAAAGTAATCTCTTGCTTTGTCCTCAATATTGTATCCTGCTCTAACAAATGTAATTCATTAGAAACAGATTTCTCTTTTCACTTTTGCCAAGCCGTGTGTTTGCTTAAAGTAAACAAAACATATTGCATGTCCGTGTGTATAATTTGTCTGCTTCCTTGTGAGGTGATATTATTTTGTTGACATATTTTACAAAGGACAATTTTATACGATTATAGTATTGGTATAGGGCGAGTAAGTAAATCTCTTAAAATAATTCTTGTTGGTAGTGCAAGAGAGAACGGGTATTCGAATACATATCTGTGGCAAATAAGAATCCCCTGAAATGTGTTGGGTAAAGCAAACAGAATGAGTAAGCAATTACGTATCTGAGTACTTTGCTGGTAACGAATGCGTACATGGAGTAACGAATACATTGTACCGAATGAATACTTTTTTTACACCACTACTATTCAGTTGCAGCCGAATCGTTGTTTAATAAAGATCTCACGTCTCTCATTTGCTGTTTTTAGAATGTCAATGCGTAATTGCGAATTTTGGCGCAACTTCATTGACTTACATATATATAAAGAGCTTCCGGAGCTCTGGAAAATGAAATGCAATGACTTTAAGAATATAGATGAAAAGAAAGAAGCGTGGGAAAAGCTGTTAACTAAATACAAAGAATATGAAAGTAACGCAACAATAGATATTGTGAAACGTAAAATTATATCTATGCGTTTATCCCACCGTCGGGAGTTAACCAAAATAAAAAAAAGTGAGCGTTCTGGTGCAAGTGCTGATTCTGCTTATGTACCAGGATTGTTTGTTTTTGTCATGACACCGGTGCACCGCGGCGTGCACACAAGTGTTGCGTGTATAGGCCGCTTTAGTAACACCGTGTCTGACACCGAAAAATCGGTGCGCACACCAGCCCATATACGGGAAAAGTACACGCAAAAGTATTCGGAAACATTTTTCAGGCCTAATAAAAAATAACTAAAAATGTATCATTATAATTTCAGTATCTTGTTGGATAATAAACCCGCGGTTTCGGAGCCTCCTTCAGCCTTTTGCGCATTGACAGCACAAGCTTTTGGGTCCGATCTGCTGTAATACAGCCCCAAGCGTCCTTTCTTCCTTATTTCCAGTTTCAAATCGGCCCAAAGATGCTCTATGGGGTTGTGATCTGGTGACTGAGGAGATGTTTTTAGTTGCTTCGGACAGTTGAACAGCAGCCAGAATTTGGTAATTTTTGTGGTATGCTTCGTATGCTTCGGATCGTTATCTTGTTGGAATTGATAACTATCCGGAAGCTCTAGTTTTCAACATTTCTTGGCATATTACCTTTTAAAATATTTATATAACAGTATTCATTCAAAATACCATCAATTAATTGCATTGTGCCAGTTCCAAATGCCGCCATACACCACTGCACTGTAGATACGCTGCTTTTTTTCACTGCTTTCGCTATATCAATTAGTTTGCTTCCATTTTCACGCCTGTTTAGAATTATATTTACTTCTTCAGTGGTTGTTCCGTTCAACTTACGCCCCGTTGAACAGATTTTCAAAAACAAATAAAGCAACACGCGGGTCAATTGCTTTTTTTTAACAATTTGGGTAAAATTAAAAAAAATTATTGCAATGCCTTTTGGTAAACAACATTCTTGGTTTTTTTTTCATTATCGCTCGCAGATGGTTTTCCGACTCGTGAGCATGCTGCGTAGAGCTGGTCATGCGAGAAAACTGGATTTTCCAAATTTATACCGCACATTTCTAAAGATTTTCCTTGCGAATTATTGATGGTAACGGCGAATGCTTAAATTTAAATGGCATATCAGACACCCTTGGGTGTGGTGGGGATCTCTTCTGGAGGTACTGCTTGCAGTGCAGCCCCCTCGCAGAGTTTAAAACCGCGAACTGTGCCTTCGCGAATTCATATGATAACTGATCTTTGCAGTCTATCAAGGTGAATCCACGCTGCCACTTCGCTCTCCCGAAAGTGGGCGCGGTTGTCCCAGTATTCTTTCGAATACGGTCGAAGACTGCTCTGACTAAGGCCTTCTCAATCATCTGACCGCGTTCTAGGGAATACTGGCCGCTGGGTTTTCGGAAGTCCACCACAGCAAGCTGCAGTGAGCCACGGATCGCCCCGCTGTAGGCCATCTCCGTATCGGCCTTCGACCTTTTGGGGGGATTCTTTGTATCTTCCGACGATCTGACCCTCTTCGACACGAAGTCCTCCCTCCTGGTCTCAGCTGTTCTACGTCGACGCTTAGCAGCCCACGAGGTTTCTGGCCTCTCAACCACAGGATCTGCCTTATCAGCACCGGTCCTGTTGGTGGTTTTGGCGCTTTTCTTGTCCACTCCCTTTCCGCTGTGGCTTGCCTTAGGGCCATCGGCCCTGCGGGTGGCACTGGTTGCAGCAACGCTCTGTTTAGGTACAGGCCTCGTCAGAGCGTCCTTTGCTATTACATCAATAGCCCAGGCCAGGGAGTTCTTCTCCTTCTCGGATAGGGAAGAGGGCTCCTTCGCGTCCAGAATCGTCTTGATGTGCGTAGCTCTACGGAACAACCGCCGTCTCATCTGACCTGGGGAGACTTTCTTTCCTGTCTTCGTTTTCTGGGGACTCCTTGGTGGATCTGCTAATAGCTGCTCCTCCAGTTCCGGCAACGAAGTTACCCAGCTGTTACTGTGATAAGGTGCTTTTCTTAATTTTTTTGACAATTTTTGTCTGACAAAAATGACTTTTACTATAAGTTCCGTTACTCGTAGGTGAAGAAGTTATTTCACGTTTTTAAATGTTTTTAAATGTTTTTGTAATTTTTTTTTTACCTATCACCTATGCACCGTAATAAAAAACAAAGAAAAACTAAATTACGGGCGGTAGAGGGAATCACACGTATTTTGCCACTTTGTTTTATAAAGGGTGTCCCATAATTCACGCAAAATTTAGATTTTGCGCCATTTAATAGTACAGTGATGCCAACGGAAAAAAGATAACAATGTGGCAGCTGATATTTTGGGGTGAGTAAAAATGGAGCGGTATACAAAAGAGACTGGATCAATTAGTGATCTTAAACACTCTGGGTGTCCTGTCACAAGTCGTTCAACAGAAAACATCGAAGCAGTTCGCGAGACCATTATCGAACCATTATTCTTCTAAAATGCGGCTGGTCAGGCAGTAATAATTAGTGCTTATCGTGACATGATAACCCAGTTTTTAGTGCCTAAATTACATGATATGGATGTGACCAACATGTGGTTTCAACAAGACGGTGCCACATGCCATACAGCCAGAGAAATAATTCAATTACTGCATAAGTCATTTAATAATCGTGTAATCGGCCTTTTTAGCGATCAGAATTGGCCATCCAGATCTTGCGATTTAACGCCATTGGACTTTTTTCTTTGGGGTTTTTTGAAATCAAAGGTCTATGCAAACAAGCCCACGACCACCAACGCCTTGAAAGAGGAAATTGGGAGGTCTATTAATGAAATTCAGCCACATTTATGCGAAACGGTCATAGAAAATTTCAATAAAAGAGTACGTACTTTCCAGCAAGGCATACATAACCCCAATCTGTATACTCTATGAATCAATAAAAAATTTAAGGTTTAAAATTAAAAATCTGTATTTTCTATCAAAATTACATTTTGCGTGAATTATGGGGCACCCTTTATGTGTACATAGATAGATATATACATAGATATATTAAGAAAGAAACTGTTTTATATCACCTGAAAGATAAGCAGAAGTAAATTATGAATACTTTTGCGGTTCACTGTATGTATAGGTACATACATATATTTATCAAGAAAGAGATTTGATTTAAAATTAATTTAAGTTCAACCAAGGCTCGCAGTTTCTTGACCTATCAATCTTTCTTATTTGTTTTTCTTTTTAATAATTAATCTTATTCTTTATTGTTGCAAGACAACGAATAACGAACTCAATAATGATTGCCTCGCTGAAGGAAACTTTTCATTTGAACTTGAAACCCGTTATTTTTTTTTATAAAAAAATGCTTGCATAGCACACATCAGTCTAAGTATGTATGTAGTATGTATGTAGTTACTTTGTGCAGTATCGAATTTCTTATAAAGGGCTTTATTTGATCCAACGCTGATCATTTCACATGATTGTCTCCCTGAAAAGCTCTGAAGCAAAAATCTAAGAATCTAAGAACAGGGTTTATCTCTAATAAATATGGAGAATTTAAAGGTTTACGAGGGAGTATTGTAAGCCATAAAAGGATCACAACTCCTGTAGTAAGCACTTCGGAGTAGTTTTGGATGGCTCGTTGTTTAGCGAATTCAGTAGCCTCTATTTTGATGAAGGCGACGAGTTTGTTGAGATACAGTGGTCGTCGGAATACATAAAACCTTGGATAAAAGGTGGACGGATTTACTTTGGTTTCATTGCTGGAGCTTCTGGTTTCATATCCCGAAGAGAAAGCGAGCTTTTTAGAAAACCTTTTAGAAAATATATTTTTATTTCATATACATACATATCTACATACATATGAAGTTCGTGTCCGATATTAATACCTTTATACTTGATAATATTATTGAATCTGGCAAAAACAGGTGGCAGGCTGCACGAGGGTGAGCTTGAAGAAAACGTTGCCATTTTCGAACAATTTTTGACTTTAATCCTTCGTAGCTATCGTATTTGTTGGCATACATAGATACCACGAAACCACTGGATTAGCTTCTGTGAAATTTTAAAGTCATTGTTTAGTCGAAATAAAATACTGAACATTTGTAGCCATTCTTAAATTATCCGTGTTTTGTGCAGCAGTGCTAAGGAATATAATCTACATAGCTTCGAATTATTCGAACTTTTACACCAGTTCCTGAAAATACAAGTCGACTGCATCCTTGAGTTACAGATGGCGATACTATCACCTGAGCTGATCAACTGATCCAAGATGTTTTGTGGTTAAACAGGTGTTAAAATTTTCGTGGGATCTTTTATGTAACCAAACTTGGTCGTTCGCCCATTCTCCACGGTGCCTAAACTCCTTCTCTTCCTGCAGTATCACTTTTATTTTCTTCCCTATGCGGTTGAACTTTTTGAATTGTACATAATATGGCCTGAGTTGCAGATATTTGGTGTGCACTGAAGCATTACACATTAATTTCCTTTGTAAATTAATTGAGGATTTTATTAAATTTGAGCCTTCACTTTTCGACCCATGCTTGATGAAGTCGCAGTTTTTTATACACCACAGTTGTTATACGCTACTCGAACCATAACTAACGGATTTATTTGGAATTTATATAAGATATTTTCGACATTTGTGAATCCAAGAAAACATCAACAAGTTTTCTCATGGTCCCACCTCTCGCGAATGTCTCGCAATCGTCCGAGAGTAATAATTGCCATTATTCTATTACGTCTTTCGAAATCAAACGTACGTACATATGTGCAAAAAGTGTAACATACAGTAAAGTACCAAGCCTAGAAGATTTAATAAAACGTACATATATTAAGGCTACTTTACAATGTTGGGAAAATTTCATTACGGAATGGTTCATATGCACGTATGAGCCTGGATTCATAAAAGAGTTAAATGCGCCATATGATGCGGATAAGATACTGATGGCATCATTGGGACGTACTTCGTCGGCGGAATGAACGGTGGTGACCGTTAAACGTCTAAAGCCTTCCACACTCTGATTGGAAAGTACCAGTGTGGCTCCATCCCGGCAAATCTACGATAGACCACATCCTTATACTAATGCAAATCCCAGAAAAGAACCACAAATTTCACCACACTATCTGATTGAAAATGTCGTGCTACTTCTGTGTGTCCTTCTTCCTCGGAAGACAAAATTCATGCTCTTAAGAACGCTAATCCTGACAGATTTGCTACACGACGCCGTGTGCTGGACGTTAAGCGAAATAGTAGAGCAGATATTGGGCCCTTACAAGCGAAAAATTCTTCGTCGAATTTTTGGTCCCGAGTGTGAGGAGTAGAGATGCCACGAATATTCGGTTACTATTCGGTCTTCGCCGAATCGGTATTCGGCCGAATGAGTTGCAATATCATGAAAAAAAACGCATAAATATTATTCACAAAAAATTTTATTGAGAGAAAAAATCAGCATATTTAATACTTAAAATTTATTAGTGGTAAACTATGATGAATGAAAATAATTTTTTCAGCATATGTTGGTAGCAAACGATTGCATTTTTCCTCATAAATTAGACCTGCTTCCGAAAATAGCCGCTCACTATATACACTGCTACCGGGAGATGATAAATAAATCTTAGCAAATTCTGCTGGGCTTGGATACTGTTTTGCGTTTGCTGACCACCACTTGTAAGGGTCTGCTGTCCAATCTAGGCGAACAGTTTAAGATATACACACTCAACAAATAATGCGTGTTGTAACACGAGCTACTCGCAAATGAAACAAATATACCCATGGCATAGTCACTGGATACACTTCAATGATGCAGGTCGGAACATGTCACCCGCAAAATCGATTAAGTGTCGCCGAATATTCTGCAGCCGAATATTCTGAAGCCAACTAATGTTTTCAATAACCTATTCGCCGAGGGTGTTGAAAAATTAGGCTTTTAAATGCAGTTTCCTACGAACAGAGTGAGCTTACGCATGTGCAAGGCTTCTACATCCATGCAGCCATCTCTTTAAGAGACAGGCGACAATTTAGGACAGTTGGTGAGTTAAAGGTGACGCATTCAAGACATTTATTCACGGCTTGACTTTCAGTTAAAATAGTAATATCTCGCATATATTTCACATTGTTCTTTAGACAATGCTTCCTTTGTCGCCATGATCTCCGCCTAGATGACGCCACAATACTTAGGGAAACAGAATGAGATTTTTAAGTTGTGATCATTAGAGAAGACACCCCCATCAATAACACCCCTGATTCTGTGTTAGATCCATTTGCATGGAAACACATGGATTCCTTTTGTAATCCAAGATCCCCTTACTATTTGTCAAACAGAAGTTGTGGAAAAGTGTAATAGGTGTCCTGCATATGGAATTCAACATTGTTGAGAATAGAGGAGTATCTAGTACGTAGGCTAAGCCAATGAGATACGTACATATGTATGGTCTTCATGTTAGCCTTCATGTTAGCCGCTGCCACTTGTTTACTATGGATATTTAAGGGTGGCAAGCATATCAAGAGCAGCTGTTGGGGTAGTTCTTAAGTTCCACTGATGCTTATGCAAGCTGACCTTTCCACTCGACTCAAACGTTTGCGGTGAAGGACGTCAATCAAGCGATAACGCCATGCGTTAGTATAGACCTTATGACAGATACATACAGCCAGTATGTAATTCCTGGTTGTAGAAGTTTTTGAGGATCAAAATGTAGAATTTTATATTTCCTTGTAAGGAGGACTAGTGCTGCTTTTTTAAGAATTGACGCCTAATCCATAACTTTTAGAGAGCCATTTAAGCCATAACTTAAAGAGAGCAGAAGATCTCTGAACACATTGAGTTGTTTACCTGGGACAACTAAATCAATGTAGGTAATTACCTTACAGCCTTCCTTTTCCAGGAAAACAGCGATTTCTATGTGCTGCACCAAGATGTGAATGCAATTCAAAAGGCCACGATGCGTCGACCGCATTGACTCGGTCAAATAAGCGCGTATGGACAAGAATGCTTTAGCAAAGAGAATCATCGAATCCCAATCTTCAGTTTCGAAAAGACCGAACCTTCACTTTAAGGATCAAGCTATTGCAGATTCCGAAGCGCTTGAATTTGATAACTGAACGCAGCGTGCCCGGGACCGGCGGAGGCTACTCTGTCTCAGGCAAAGCCTTTTCACTGGGCGGGCATACGTTAATTAAAGTGAATAAGGTTAGAAATTGATTCAAAAATGTTGACTTCATTGCCGTCAGCAATGTTGTTATTGTATGGACCACGCTTTCATGCAGGCGTCACTTTTTCTTTAGATCCCAAATTAACTAACGATAAACAGAATGTGTTTGTGTTCATGGAATGCAGCCACCACCAGCTTGGTCGTATATACTGTGATTTCAGGGGGTTCGCAAGTAATTGAGAGGGTTGCTCACTGAAATCTAGATCCACACCGTAACTTAAAGGCATTGTTTAAATTCACGGTCCGACAGAATGCAAGCAATTGAATAATGTAAACTTTTCTGATCTTAATTCGTTCACAGAGTACCTGCTATTTTGTAACAATAGCATATGAACTGCACCAACCAAAGTGTGTAAATTACTCAGATACAAAAATAAAATCAAAGTGAGATGACATGCGAAAAAAAATGCAAGTGGAATAACCTAACTGGTTTAATCAAAATTGTATCTCACAAATAAACACTGTTGGGTATACGAACGCAGGCAAAGTAGGAAAAAAAATAATTGCCCCTACAGTAACCCGCATCTCATGATAATTTGATGTGGGAAAATCCATTCAAAAGTAGCATGAGTAACACTAAATACATTCAATATCAGCTATAAAATAAAAAATTTAAATTCCCAGAGCTTTTCATAAAGTGACCACAAAGTTGACTCCATTCGACTGACTTGTTTATAAAATCGTTTTGCTACCAAATACTCGCACTCAAACTCTTCGAGACGCTTCACAAACTCACTCAAGATATTTGTATTTCTGTTGAAAGCCTTCCGCCGTCCAGTCCGGTTTTAAGATTACTCTTGCTCATCGCACTAAAAACGTCATCATCCATTGCAAATTCTTGTTTGTTAACTTACTTAGCAGCTCCTCCTCGAGCTAATTATCTGCCAGGGGTTAATTCAGTCACATTCGAAGACAGCTCGGTGGCAGACGCACAGCAATCTCAACACGCTTATGAAAGCAAATAACGAACATCGAAAGCTGATATTAATACAATTTGTTTAATTTGGTAATTGAATAAGACTGAAGGTTAGCCTTGGCACCTTGGGGGAGATAATTTCGGAGAATTGAGCGCTGATATAAAAATTTAATAAAACAAAATGACACGCTATAGTTGTAGCGGTAAAATGAGAGGAAGTATCTGTAATTCACTGTCAATAGCAGCAGCATTAATTGCATCCACTCTGGTGCAACTGTCAAGTGGGCAGAGTAAGTTCTGTGCATTTTCCAGTTTCAATAATAACTATCGATAATGCCAACGACAGGTTCTTGCTTAAATCCAAATGGACGAAGTGGTACTTGTGTTTCAATATACGACTGTCCGGCTATATTGTCAGTTCTGCAGAAGAAACCACTTTTGGATACGGATAGACAATTTGCGCAACAATCTCAGTGCCAGAATGGGGCTGGTCAAGCACCCTATGTTTGCTGCACAAAAGACGTTGGTTATACAGTGAGAACAACACCCGCGTCTGCATCGCAAAGGTCTGTTGTTCCAGTTATAGGCAATGGGGAGGGAGTAGTACTACCTGTTTTACCAAGATGTGGACAACCATCTGCTGGTGATAGAATCTACAATGGCAATGACACACTCTTGGATGAGTTCCCGTGGATGGTGCTTCTAGAATATGTCACAAGTGAGTACTTCTAAAGAGTGTTCTTTTTTTTTCAAGTATGTGTAGCGTGTTTCATCGACACTTACAGGTAGTGGAAGTCGCATTTTGAACTGTGGGGGTAGTCTTATCAATCAGAGATATGTGCTAACAGCAGCGCATTGTGTGACTGGAGCTATTTTGCGAGAAGTTGGACGACTGTAAGTGTATTAAATAGATTATTTAGCGTTTTGTGTTTAAGTACATATACTTTGTATCTACAGAGATCGTGTACGTTTGGGTGAATATGATCTCTCTAAGGATATCGATTGCGTGGGCAAGGATTGTGCTGATCCTGTAGTGAATATCCTGGTTGAGGATGCTGTCCCGCATCCACAGTATGTAGATGCAAGTCCCAACAGACAATTTGATATTGCGCTAGTACGTCTTAATGGTGTTGTTACTTACACGGATTTCATCAAACCAGTTTGCCTACCATCGGCATTGGGAATTCAAGCGACACCACGTACGGGAATGAATTTAATTGTAGCCGGTTGGGGTAGAACCCTCACATGTGAGTATACGTATGACTTTAAGTACTTTTTTTTTCTAAAAAAAAAACGTTAAAACAGTTTCCAGTTAGTTCAGTTTTTAGTTTTAGTGTCTTTTATTGTGAAGATCTAAGCCTTGTTTATTTCATCATTTCGGGAATGTTAGAGATGAAGGTTGCTTAATTTTTTTTATATACATGTGTCAATATTGACTTTCTTTACAATCCGTCTACACCTCACATATGTACATTCATATATAGAGCCACAAATTTCTTTCAAAAAATATTGATCACGAATCTTTTAACAGTCAATGAATGGAAGTATGAACATGCATAGCTATAAACAGCCTGACTATAATTTCAAATCAAATTGTAATACAGTGTACTCCCTCATAAGCGAACACCGACTGTTACGAAAAATGTGTCCGCTTATGAGAGGTGTCCGTAATGAGAGAGTACACTGTAATAATGTTTCTTATAAGATTTCTTTAAATTGGGGAACTAGTCCCTAATAGGTAAACCAAATGCCGTTCGGCAATGCATTACATTATGCCAAGTCGAGAATTCGAAAATTTTAAGTACCAACAACTTTATAGCTCCTGCTTCATTACAGGTTTACTTTGGTTTTTCATCTCCGAATGGGCCATATCCAAAGGGTAAGGGATAGTGTCTTAATTGATCTGTTCCTGGGAAATTTTACCTATTTTATATTTATTGCTTGGTTAACATTGGACGTCTTCTTCTTCTTCTTCTACTTCTTTTTCTTTTATTAAACGTTGAAATATATAACGAGAACGTACACGTACATAGATAAGATTATGCTACATATTTCTCCCACATATCTGCCTTCCTACTGCGCCACTTGTGGAGTTGGCTAAGTTTGCGGACCACAATATCCTTCTAAAAGTCGCTCTATTTTGTATTACTTCGTCGTTGGGGCCGAGAATTTGCTGTTGTTTTTGCATTTGAGTAATCCAATTGTTTTTTCGTCATCCTCTTTTGCGAACTTCAACTGGAACTTGAGTCGCAATTGCTCTTCGGACGGGGTTTTCCGACGATCTTCTTGTACGTGAACAGTACCAGCTGGTGCGCTACGCCTGGAGTTTTTCAAAAATAGGTCTCCTTACATGACGTCTTACGCGAGTACGCGTACTGATAATTAGGTCGCGTTTTGATACCCCGGCTGACATCCGTAGCATCTTCATCTCCGTCGCTGTCATTTTTCCTTTATAATGTTCATACATCGTCCAACACTGCGATGCGTATGTTAAAGCCGGACGCACGACGTATAAAGCAAACCTTTAAGTTTAAGTGGCATTTTGCGGTCACAAAACACTGCGGAGTTTTAACCACGCCACACTCATTCGGTGTGCAACATCGTCATCACAATTTCGAATTCATACGAGCTGTACAGCGACATCGACCTGCGCATCAGTTGCTTGAGATGAATAGGACATGCAGAGCGAAGGTACACCAGAGTCTTCGAAACTAACCTGGGGGGAGAACGCAGTAAAGGGCGACATCGCCGAAGGTAGCGCACACAAGTAGAAGAGGACTTCAATCAACTTGAAGTGCGAGACCTTCCTTTGGAAGCAGTTAACTGAGGACCGGGCTTGGTTAGGTTAGGTACGTGGGCTGGCGAGGAGAGAATTGCTCCCCCCCACACTCAGGTCAATACTGACCCATTGTGATGGGCTTTGGGGGAAAGGATGTTCCTTGCCCATTGAAACCCATTTCCGATACTAATGTGCTCCGATAATTATTGTTGCGAACGAACCATCCTGAGGACTTGATAAATTTCATTATCTTGTTTGATGGCGTGATGGCGAGTTTATCTAGGTCTTGGAAAAAGTAGCTGGTTGGTTGAGGTGCAAGTTCACTTCGAATTGTAGCGCCACCTATGTAAGTAAGTAAGTAAGTCTTTGTAGCCTGTTTTTTCATTTACTATGGTATGTCTGTCAGTAAATGGTTCGGGGCCAGTAAATACTTACTCTGTTTATTTTTTCAAGGCACTCTCATACTAGTGTAGACCTGATTTTATAGGAGCTTAAAGCCTTCATTGCGGCTTGAATATTCGACAGTTTTGCGATGTCTTGCCCTGGGATAGAGGGTTATGCTCCCATGGCTTCCTAATAATTTATTCGGGGCCCGTATTCACCTGCTCCGGTTCATATGGATGTTTTCGATCCATCTGTGTACCATTTTACGGAGTTCTGCCCAAGTTGGTTCATCCCCGCTTCACTAAACCATTTTCTATTGCTACTCAGATTCCAGTTGAATTTCCCCTCGAAGCAGTATCTCTTAACCATATCATCTCTGCACCAGTCCAGTAGGGGGACTGATTTGGAAAGTGTTTCTCGCTGCCTGTCTGCGATGCATTTTCCTTTCCCGATGCCCTCTTTGATCATTCTTAGTATGGTTTCTATGGCAGATTTTTCTAGCACTAAGTGTAATGGAGTGAGTCCCAATATAACTTTCAGTGTTGCTGTGGGACAGGTTCTCATAGCCCCTGTTATGCAAATGGAAGCCAGCCTCTGTACTTTTTCACCGATATTCCATTTATATTTTGTCCTACCGTCAGGCACCATTCTTGTGTTGTTCTTGATTCCCTTTGTATTATGCATATCCTTGACAGTTTATGCCCATTTTTGTTAACATTTGCAGGAGTTCAGCTACAACTAGGCTCCTCGTTAGTGATGAGAGGACCCCTCCTTGTGGGCAACATCTAGTTGTAAGTATGTACTTGTATTGCAAGTAAGTTTTGTGGCCTGTTGTTTTATTTACTATGGTTTGTCTGTTGTTGATTGTTCAGAAAATGTTGGCAAGAATCCAATATCCCTTTCAAGTCTAGCTCTAACACTCAAGTCCGGTTTATTTCGAATAAGTAGCTGTGTCAAGGCCTTAGCGATGCAAAATATCACAAACTTGAATTGTGATAAAATTTAGTTCACGCTTTTTTTCATATTCGAAATAATATGTGCAAAAATTAGCCTATTATGTACCCTCCTCGGCAGTTATACGTTTTAAGTATTCTTGAGTTGAACTTGGAGTGTAAAGAAATCTTAAGAAATCTTAAGCAGTTTTAAGGTTTACTATGCAAATGCTTTGTGAGCTGGCGCCGAGTCCTGCTGGATGGATCGCATATGGTTTCCTTCAAACAACAACTCCCTTTAGTTACTTGATGTATCCGGCAGCATTTACTCGAAGACCATTTTGAAAAAATTAGGAAGACATAACATGATTTACATCGCTCACTTCTCTCGAGACCGTAACACTGGCTGGATGTCACGGAGGACATCCAAAAGCCATGAGCTCAGCCATCTGTCGTTCGTTATATTAATATATTATGGAAAAAAGAAACTTCATCCTATCTTTAGTCACTGTCCAGATACCGCTTAGCTGTGAGGCAGTAAATTTAAAATGGTACATATTCTACAATTAAGCCCTCATTTATGTTACTTACTTAATTTTTACTTATGTCCTGCTTCCTCTTGTGGGTTCTAGGACCTCTATTACGCCGATGATTGCCTACGTGCCATCGTGTACGTGTTCCAGGCAATGAGCTTTAGCTCTCTCCAACTTTTCCCCAAATGTCGTGCCTCCTCCTCAATTGTTCTGCGCCCGTTCTTCTACCATCTTGTGTTAACGAAATCCATTGCATCGCGTAGTTTGCTATGGTATTGTTGCCTTTTCAAAATGTATGACCAATCCACTGCCACTTTCGCCGTTGGATGATTGTGCCTATTGGTTCCTGACCCGTTCTCTGGTTAAGATTTTCGTTAGAGATACGGTTAGGCCAGAAACCCCTTAATATGTTCCGTAGACACCTTTTAACGAACGTTTGTAATTTTCTTGTGACAGTAGCAGTCACCTTCCAAGTGCTGCACCCATGCAATAGAACGGATTCAATATTTGAACGGAACAGTCTACTCTACTCTATCTACCGGTTGTCCAGCAATGCTAACTTCAGTTAAAGAGTTAGTGCCGAGGTTGATGATTTTGGTTTTTGCAGTGTTAACGACATTTGCATCCCTCTCGACACTTGCTTTTATTTGATGCATATCCATAATTTTGTGATTGATTCAAAAAACGTCGTCTGCGTGGTACAAATGTTTGAGTTGAGATGCGAGAGTCCAACAAATTCCTCCGTTTCCAGTAGCGAAGCACATGGCTAATCACAAAAAAAAAAAAAAATATCGACGATCGAACGCAACTTTGTCGGATCGCACTTTGGATCTCGAAAAAAGCTTTCAATTTTCTCTATGCAGAACATGACATTTAGACCTCTCACAGGTTGCCTTAATACTAACCATTAGTTTATCGGGTATACCTCTCCTGCGCAAGGCAAGACAGATAAACTGTTTGTTGACACTGTCGAACGCCTTAATGATCCGCAGTGTGTTAATGTTATCGACATAGGAGGATCCAGATGGGAAACGTGCATCCTCCAGATGTCCCTTTATCCGCCAGGTGGCAGGTCTTATGCTCAAACATGGTACCTCACATGACTAGACGACGAGTGTTGCAGAAATCAAGAAATCTTTCACCATTGTCATTTCCGTCGCCGAGGCCATGCTTCCAGATCACATGTCTGAGCCCTTCATTATTGTTTCAGGGCCCCCTTCACGATGAGGATATCTCCGTTCGGTGTTGCGTTGAATTCGGCGCTTAGCTGATTGTAGAAGTTGTCCTTTTTATTCTCGGTCGAGGGTTTCGTTGGCGCGTAACACTGTATGATTGTGACGCGCCGTACTCTAGTCCAGATTTAGCCCAATAAGATGCTTTCACCATTTCAGTGCCAAGAAATTAGGCCTCTGCGTGCTGTTGGTGTCAGCAACAGACCTATTGTTGGTACACTGGTCTTTTTTATAATGTACGTAGAGACCATGCTGGTAATACTTTTGGAATGATTTCAAAAAAAATTATTTCTCAAATCATAGACTTAGAAACTCTTCTGCTCAAAATACAAGACATTTCATGGAAGTGCTAATTTTGAAATGTGAAATACATTGTATTAATTTATTCCGATGTAGGAAAAAAAACATAATCCCACTATCTGGTTTATATTCTCAGAAAGCAAGTATGGGGAAAACCGTCCTGACGCAAATAAGTTTAGCCTTGGTATATTATTTTTAGTTCATTTCATTTTTTTATTTGAATACAAAATAAATTTAATCACCGTTCCCTCACTCAACGTTGTCAATTTAAGAGCTTGACCTGTAGATAACATGGGAAAATGAAATGAAATAGGTATCACTACATGTATGTATGTATGTATGTACATATAGCATCATTACAGATTATATCAGTGCGATTATAATAGGAAAGTTTAAAGTTATTCCTCACGCTTTGTAGCATAACATTACTTTCTGATCATTAGGTTAAGTTAGTTTAGGTGAGGTGGCTGTCCTGAAGATAGCCAGGAAACACTTAGACCAAGAGTAGGTTCATTGTAAAACCACAGGAGGAATCACCGGGTACTCGGGAAACCTTTATTTATCTCAGGAGAGGTTGTGGCTTAGATTTAATTGTGCCTAAAGTGGCTAGTTAGGGTGACTGACTCAATCAACCCTGACTGTTAAGATTGACCGGGAAGGTAGGGGGTGCACACGACTATTCAGGGTGACTGTTTCAATCGAACCCTCTGCACTGTTATCCAATTGGTATTTAGTTAGGTAGGGTAACTGATTCAGTTAAACCCTAGTGCCGAGTTTGCCGTGTAGGTAGTGAGGTGCATAGGAGTATTAGAGTGACTGATTCAATCGAACCCTTAATACCTAGGTGGGCCGTGGAGGTAACATAGTAGAGTGTATATAGGTATTAGAGGTGACTGCAATCAACCTCTGTTACTAATATGCAGTAGTAAATGCTGCGTATTTACTAGTGCTAGCCTAGCAGGCTGTGATAGGGTCATCTTTCGCCCTTGGGAGCTGTCTGTTGCAGTACGAACCTCTTAAATGGTGATCAATACGATTACGGATGGGGATGGTGCCTGAATCAATCTAACCTATTGCTAGGTTGCAGATAACTATAACTATAATTACTTCTTGATGCTAGGAGGTGTAAAAGTGTATGTTGCAGTGTCAGCTAAACCAGTTAGATTTTGATATGAATCTATGTACATATGTAGATTTAGAATGTCTATGCTAGAGTCTCTTTTTAAGATTAGCTGACGCTACGCATGTGCCTTGGAAGTGGAGGTTATTTTCCTCTTCTTTTTTTTTTCTTTTATAATTTACCCGCACTCAAGGGGTTATGAATACCCTTTTACAGGTTTTCACATGGTGCGGGCGTTGGAAAGATAGATAGAGAGAGAGAGAAAGAGATTGGTGTAGTGGTTTGAAACTCAGCTGTATTAGGTTTCACATTAGCTCCAGGGGTGGTGTCCAGAATAACTGAGGAGATTTGATGCTGTCATGTATTTTTTGCCTTCGCTTCTGATTCACAGTATTTTTTTCCCGATCCACCTTCTGCAGAAATGACAGGACTCCCAATCTAATAGCATGCCGTCCTATCAGCCAGTGTCCTGTAATTATTCCTACTACGAGGCTTATATTCCTTCTGTTTAAAGATATTAGCCTTTTAGTTTTCTTTACGTCTAGCATGGGCCAGATCTTTTCGGTCGACATGCATGTGATTAAGTTGTTCCACCTATTTTATTTAGGATTCCTTGTGCCTCGGTAAACATGCGAAGTTGTATCGTTTGTATTGGGGGTGCCGGTACCTCTCTGTTATCAGCTAGAAGTAACCCGGTGCCTAGCTTGGCTAGTTCATCTACTTCGCAGTTGCCTGGAATGTCTCTGTGTCCCGGGACCCAGCACAGAGTAATGTAAGATACATACATACATCTGCAATTTCGTTAAGAGATTCGCGGCATTGTTTGACCAACTTAGATCTTATTGTTGGCGTTTCCAGAGCTTTGATTGACTGTCTATGTAAAAGACGATAGACTCATCATCTATCGGGTACGAAGAGAGTCTGCGCGCTGCTTCACGAATAGCCGTTACTTCCGCTTGAAAATACTACATAAGTCAGAATTGGTTTTACCACCGCCAGGCTCAACCAGTGGACTATTTTTGGTTAAAGACCCCATTTAGGACCTAGAGCCTTTTTACAGGTGTTGATGGCGATTTCTGGATGTTCTGTTTCCAGTTGAGTTTACTATCAAGGGTTAGACCTTAGTATTGTGCTTTGTCCGTGTAGCTAGGTTCCGTGTTTCTAAGCTTAGGCTACAATGGGGATTTTATATTTTCTAGTGAATAGTACTAGTTCTGTTTGGACGAATTTACGTTAAGCCCAACGCTGACAGTCCAGTTTGCTATTACATTTAGCGTTGAATTCATAAGATCTCTTAGGTTTCTGAGCATTCTCTTCGTCTTTTCCACAATTTTGGTCTACCATCGATTATCGGCCCGGCATGCAGTGGGAAACCGCACTGGAATTTACCTATATTTTTTGTTCCAAAAGGGCCTAAGAGGTCCACACAGTATACAGAAAAGGATCTCATATGCAACATTAAAATGTTATTTTTTATGATAATAACAACTAGCAGCGTTTTTTTTATTAAGGAGTTATGGTGTGGTTCCCATGGTTCATCTTCAAGTAATGAGAAAAAAGGAGATTAAAAGATACAGAAAGCTGTGAATCTGTCTGAGCATCCAACTGACTTAGGTTAGGTTATTGCGTTGATGGGGAGGAGAAAAAACTCGGCCTCACCACACTTGATGGTCCAGTTTATGTACAGGTTGCCTTCCTTATTTCTCATTGGTTAGGGTCTCCAGCTATCTTGATGTCCTTGGAAATCCTGAAAGTAATACCTTCTAAATGTTCTGTTTCTTATGTTACAGAAACCTGGGCAATGATAGTGAAATGAGATGTGTTCTCGAGAGCCTATTCGTCACCGCAGCTTCTGCATATACATATATACATATTGTCGACTTTGATTCAGAGAACGTTATGGCTAGTGAGTGCCATAATTAACATTGACACTTACTTTCTGTGGTTTTGTAAAAGTTTGTTGGTTCTGGCTTTGCCGTTTCTTCGCCAGGGCTTCCTTGATACGTATGTATATCACTGGTGACAACTGCTGCTGTTGTTGGCTGTCATTAGGACCTTATGCTCAACTTGTTGTTTGAGGTTGTAGAGTGGAGGCTTAATCGATTGAATTGCTGGATTGTGGCTAATATGGTGATATCATTCGTGTACTATTATCATTATTGATAATATATAGTGCCTTTGTCACTACATTGTTTACTTATTCGTAAAAAAGTTCATAGGCAATTGGATTCAAAAAAAATATTAGGTGGAGAAAAATTATTTCTTTATCGATGAACGGAACAAAAATTGTTAAAATCATACGATATAATAACTCTTCTTTAACCTTTTTTTAAAAAAATATTCATCTGCAATATTAATTAATTAACTTAACTAATTTCTCTTTATAGCTCGTCAAAGTAACATCAAACAAAAGCTCTACATCCCCGTCAATGACCATCAGGAGTGCGCTCAAAAATTCGCTACAAAACGCATACAACTTACCACATCTCAAATTTGTGTTGGCGGCCGTTTTGTTGAAGACAGTTGTGATGGTGACTCCGGTGGACCACTTATGCGGGAGAATACCAACTTCGCGATAGAAGGTATCGTCTCCTTTGGTAATCGATGTGGGCTCGAGGGGTGGCCCGGTGTTTATACCAAAGTAGCTGATTTTGAGCCTTGGATAAAGAGCACCCTACGACCTTAAAATGTGATCATACAACATACATATAAATATGTATCTACATGTTAAAGCATAGTCCTAAATAAAACAAAAAAATTTATAATTATTCAAGCTTAAATTTGAATACCAAGCTATTTTTCTTTTATTAATTACTTATCGCTTTAATGAACAGTGGAGTAAAATTTGCAGGTAAATTATTTTCGCTGTTTCGTATCTGGATAGTAAAACTAAACACTTGCATACATATGTATACATATTCAACATGCGCTCTCCGATTGTCTGCATGTCAAGTATGAGTAGGTAATTTCATCACACATTAATCGTCCTACTACTTCCCTTCCTACTACTTTTCCGAAATACTTATAGGTTAAGTTATGTTAGATTGGGTGGCTCCTGCAAAAGTTATAAGAGAAGACTTCTAGCCATTTAACGTGCGTACTTAAAAGCTAGTACCCTGACAGGATACCAATAACGTTGCTGATCTGCGATCGCGTAAGCAAAAGCGCTCAAGGAGCGTGTCTGGTCTCGTTTAGACCGAATCTATCTGGATGTTTGACATGTTAAGCTATTCTCCTATCTGTCATTTGCTTTCCCGATTCCAATTAGCTTAAGTGAAAGTTCACAACTAGCAAGATATGTGTATATCTAGAGCTAAGGTGAACAATGAATTGCAATTCCAAGAGAGACGAACGGCAATCTGCCGTGGTCTTGGATGTGAATGAGCACGTTTCTTGGGGCGTGAATATGCTACTACTAGGTAGGTAGGAAGAGGGGACTGTTTCATTAAATTGAAACACAATTATTAGCGCTAGAATGCGCCGTTTTGATACCACAAAACTCATTTAATCTGGTTGTCAAAATGTTGTTTACGGTTGAGGTGAGCGAACACAAATCCTGTCGAGGTCAGGCAATATCTGGTCTGGTCTGGTGTTGATCTGAAGTTTTAAGAAGTGATTGTCAATGTTACCCTTAACGACTCCTAACGGAACATTAACTCTTTCTGCTAGCGAACCGCTAAGAGCTGACTCTTGTCTGTTCAGATCGTCTGCTCGCTGGTTTCACTCATAGTGCCCTGGGATCCAGATGAGGGCAATTTTTGATTGAGAATCCAATTTGTTCAGCTCTTTCCGGCATTGCTCTACCAGTTTTGAGGATGTGATAGCTGAAGCAATGGCTTGCAGCTTGGCTATCAGTGAAAATAGCAAGATTCCGGTTGGATGATGAGAGAGTATTCAGTGAATGGCAGACCTCACGAATCTCGAGAAACTCTGCTTGAAAAACATTGGCAAAATTCGGTAGACGGAAAGACTTCGAGACGTTGTCTGAGAAAATGTCTGCGCCGACTCCACAGTCCATTTTCGATCCGTCCGTATAGATAGTAGTATCGGTCTTTGACTACTTTACCGCTCTTCCATTTCGTGCTACTATTACTGGCAGATATTACATTGCATCTTGTCATTTTTTCCTCCTGAAATACGCTATAGTGATCTGGAAGGCTGAAGGGTGTACTCACCTCCACCTACCCTACTTTTCCGTGTAAAAGTGAACTCTGCATCGAGTTCTTTATTAGAAGTGATTTCCCACTAATTTCGTGCGGAATGGTTGCCGGGAAATTATAGTAAAATTTCGGTTGCATTGGAATTTCCAGATATAGTCAATTTAAATTCTTTAGAAACGAGGAAAGACTAACTATGATAGCTGCACCATTATGCGGAAGAATTGAGGCGAATGGCTGCTTACCGAAGATGTATGAAACATTACGTGACTTACGTGACATTACGAGACTTTCAAAGAGCCGTTTTTTGGTCTAATTCTGCATATCAATCAATTTCTCTAGAGTTTTTAGCAGGAAAAAGGAAAGATGGATTGGTTGGTGATTCTCTAAATTAACACGGAAACTGCTTTGGGTATGACGGCGACATCCACCTTGGTTCATGTTCTCGAAATATGAACTAGATTTAGAGAATCCGTCAAGATCATACAGCGGATATAATGCCATCAGATCCTGACTACTTGAATGCTATGAAATTGTATATGGCCCAACGGAACTGTTCAGTACTTACTACTTGTAATGAGTCACATCATTTGCGGCATCTCTGTTGGCATGTTGGAGTCGTTGAGAGATCTCTCTTGCGATTGAAGCTTTTCGAGGTTAAATCTTCTCATAGTAATTCTTCTTGTAACGCTTGGGATTTTCGCATTCTTCCCTTGGCTGCAACAATGTAGTGGTCCGAGTCGATGTTGGCTGCTTGGAAGGTTCGGACATCGAGAATACTGGAGGCATGGTTTACATCGATCGCACTGTGTCCAATTTGGTTGAGCGTTTCATGATCAGCAGGCGGCCATGTCCACTTGTGAATACTAAGATGAGGAAACCATGTGCTTGCTACAGTGACATTTCAAGCGGACGCTCGATAACTTGAACACATATGTACGAAACCAGGGTTGTTCAAGTTACTGGACCAAAACAAAGATTTGTTTGTCCTAAATATGAACTTGTTCCGATGAAAATCACTTGGAATATGAACAAAAACTTTCAAAACAAATATAAAAGAAGTTCCATCGGATTCCTCTTTATAAAAACCGTTAATGTTTGTGCCAACATACCTACATAACGAAACTCAAGCTTTGTTTTTCTTTCTGCATAAATTTGTTTAAGTTAAAGAGGTTGCAAATATCTTTATTGTTCAACTTATAGAGTATTAAATGGAAATATCCAAGGTATCGAATCTTAAAAAGTATCTGTTCAAGTTATCGAATACTTATAAGGAAAAAATTGTGCTTTCAAGTTATTGGATTGTTCAAGTTAGCGAGAGCCCACTGTATATACAAAGAAGATTACGTTTATGTACATTGTAAAGCCAAAGATAAATATTTTCATGTGAATACGAATACCTGGGTGGGTAGTATGTACCTACGTACATATATCGCTGCTATTTTAAAATATTTTCCTTTGGTCTCTATGTTTACTGTTGCTACTTGTATGGTTTGTTTTGCTATTCTTAAAAATTTAAACCGAATATTTTAAGCGGTAGTTAAAATTTATTTAATGAAGGATGGATGAAACTAAATATGAACATACATTTATGTATACATATATACATATATGTATAAATAAAAAAAAACACATAATGGCATAAGAGGTCGCAAAAAATTTGTTATTATGAATGCATATGAAACGCTCATGTTCTGCGTCTAAAAAGCAACACATTGGGTCGTTCCAAAATGCTCAATTTGGTATGCAGAGCCTTTGTCTCAGTTCTTTGGCTTAGTCTCATTCTTTTGATTGCTGAACAATTGCAAAGATGAGTTCACTGAAGCCTGTAGTGAAGAAGAAATGGCAATAAAAAGTGCACTTAATGATAATAACTGTTAATTAGTGGTTAGATCAGGACAAACATAGGATCAAGAAGTGTCTGATAAGTTTTTGAATTTGAAACATTCCAGAGTTATGAACCGAGCCAAGCTACGAGACATGCACGCTATTAAACGGTTTGGTTGATTGAATCAAGACCTAGAAGAAGATCGCAACTATGTACAAGCATTTACACTTAATAAGAGCCTCTAAGGTTCCCTTTTCTGTTTACATACTCTCTCCGATGCTGCTACGATGCATGGAAAGAAGCCGTTGAATAGCGTGGATGTCTTGTGGCTCGGCTCGGTTCATGACTCTGGAATTTTTAAAATTCAAAAACTTATCAGACACTTCTTAATGATCCTATGTTTGTCCTGATCTAACCACTAATTAACAGTTATTATCATTAAGTGTACTTTTTATTGCCATTATTTCTTTACTCCAGACTTCAGTGAACTCATCTTTGCAATTGTTCAGCAATTAAAAGAATGAGACTAAGAGAAAGAACTGAGACAAAGGTTCTGCATACCAATTTGAGCTTTCGCTTATTGCAAACTCTTAATCACGATGTCTTTCGCTCCGTCTCACATCTCAGTCTACTGAGACTGAGCGAAAGCTTTCTGCATACGACCCATTATGGCCCTACTGTGGGATGGGTGGATTTAAATGGAAACTTCTGAATGTGTAGCTAGTTATAGAATCCAATTGTATTTTAATTAATTGAATTAGTGATTCAATCAATACGGCAAGTACGTCCAGTAGACACTTTAAAAGCTTGCAAATATAGAGGCGATTCTGTAAGCAAATTTTAGATATAAATACTCGTACTTATAGAAAGCTGCTTTTTGTATAATGAATTTGGAGGTACTTATGAATAATGAACATCTTTAAGCGTAGCTCTTTTAAGAGTTTATGCAAAACATATTTCTCACAAGAACTACCAAAAGGATGATTTACATAATTTCTACTAGAACTTATTACGGAGTTCTTTGAGCATATTAATAAAAAGTTATGAGGGCACTATGCAGTAGATAAATACAGTAAAAAACCCCACTTTTTTCTTATATAAAAATATTTAAGTAGGAACAGCATTATCTGCAGAAATGGAATATGGTTTGCATCTTTGATATGGAAATGAGTCACAGGTTTTTCCCGTTAAGGTTAATTATTATGACTTAGGAATTTATAAACCACTGAATTCAAGTTATTGAATGATGGGCGACTAAGAATTATTTCACACTGTCAGGTTTTGTCTGCTAGACTTGCTTTTATTAGATGAGCGATTTGGAATCTATGTGTTAATAAACTCCGATTCCTGAAATAATAGAAAAGAGTTTTTTTTTTCAGATATCACAGCGTTTATAGTTAAGGAGCTAGAATGTGACTTGCTCCACTATAGACCTACAGCTACCTGATGCAACGGACAACTTGGCGATAGGTGACCACTTCACACATAGCACTCATCAGGCGCTATTAGGCAAATCACTTTCTACTGGTAGTCTACTGGTAGAATGTGGTAGTAACTGGATTGACTTATGAAAGATAATAGTATCCGTGTTGGCACCAGCCTTCCGCACTTTCTTCTCCAGCGCTAAATTGAAAAAAATTGCACGATAGAGCATCTCTTTGCCGAAATCCAGTACATGTCTGGAATAGTTCTGAGGTCAATTTGCACTAAACGTCACGAGTTTTCCAGCGTAACGTGGCATGACTTTCTAGAGCTTCAAACGAACAAATCGTGTGTTAAGAATGGAAATCCGTTGGTCTTTTCCAGGATTTAGTTTATAGTCAATCTTTCGGGCCGGAAGCCACATTAGTACGTGGTAATTGTTGCTAAACGGCTTAAGACGTTGATACAGTATGCTGGACAGGATGTGTTTTGTGACATTTAGCAGGGAAACAAAAACAAAAAAATACAAATACTTAGCGCAACAGACCCTATGTGCTCGGCCTAGTTTCCTCCGACCAATGGAAGGGAACTACATATATTCTTAATAATAGTTGTGGCAGGTGATGGCATGGTGGACAATTTTTGTTCCTCCTGGTGTGCCTAGGCGATCGATGTTGAATTTCCTCTTCAGGTTGGACCGAGCTTTCTCCTCGTTTAATAGTAGAGCTCTGTAGTTGTCGATGCTCAAAAGATGATTTGAGACAACATTGATCTCCTAAAGGTGCACATATCCAAAATGCATCAATAAGCGCGTGGTTGATTTGGTTGGCATTTCGACCATCTGTGGAGAGCCAAGTTAATGTGTGGATTCTCTGATGGGTAAGATAAGTTGATAAGTCGGAATCGGAAGTCATTACGTGATGTTGCCATTATCTGATATGTGGTTTCCGACTACCGCCAAATATGTTCTCCTTACTGATTTTAGCATTGAAGTCACTGAGCAGAATTCTGTCATCCTACTCCAGACATGCTCCTCCCTCAAGGAGGTCATTTAGCCTTAATGCGGATCACAGCATCAGTCTACTCCCAATAAGAAATCCACATGCCAACATGTGCAGCTTTTTGTGGTAGCATTAATAAAGATCGCAACTTAGTTTTTTCATTATTCCAGATTCTGTCCAGCAAATGTCATGAATTGCAGTAATGTGTACCTCATACTGCACGGTTTCTAGTTTTAAGCTACCCTCGGAGTTCACAGAGTATATCCGAAGCGTTTATATTATACCTTTGGTTTTTTGTACTTAAACGAGCAGTTACCCCGACGCACAACCTCCAACTAGGAGGCTGAGTCGCGTCGTTGCGTTCACGGTGGAAGTTCCTCTAAAAGCAGGGAAGCGTGCCTTAGATTTTTTTTCAGAAACTGAACAGAAACAGAAACTTTTAAATCATATTTCCGAAAATTATCAAACTCAACTGCGTTTTCTGACTGCACCTTGAACATGTGTCACGTTTTAATTTTTTTTAGCACATTTATAGATGGAAAAATCTGAATTCAACATAATTTTAGAATTTTGTAAGGAAAAACATCTAAGAAACAACTAATTTCTTACAAACACTTATCACGCGGAACCAAAAAGCTGTAATTTTGTATTTCCCACTGTAGATTATAAACCAAATAATATTGACACAAGACGTGCGTTATTGTGGTGGCATTGGCATTGAAAAGCATGACCCAAAAACTCGTTTGACAACATTCTGTCATTTTAACTTACGAATTTGTTATCTAGCTACTCTAACGACAGACACATTAAAGTATCCGTATTGTCACTCACTTCTTTGGGTAAATAAATGAAGTGAACTATGAGATACAAAAACACAGAAAAAAGAGTTAAAACTAGGTCAGCGACTCTTTAATGCATATTGCATGCGTGGGATGAAATGTGTCCAGTGAATGGGAGCATTTTTCTGAATCGGGTTTTTCAGTGAATATGGTTTTTGTGAAAACTTTATAAAAACCAATGACACCGACAAAAAAAGCAATGCACTTATGGATCGGAATATATTTAAATCCATTTGCATATAAAATGAAGACCAAAACCGAATCAAATAAATTTAACTGATGCAATTTTGGTCTGCAAAGCATGTTTGCTTTGAGATAGATAATTCAAGAATTTTTCAATGTTATATGTTTAGGGATCAAACGCAGACGAATAATTTTAAAGTGTATTTCCTTGCGAATTATTTGTACGATAACTTTATATCCACTGCTCGGCGGTAACGGTGCGGTGAAGAAAACAAGTTTAGGTTGTTGAATGAAGCAAACTGCACTGCGGCATATAAACCCCCATTGTTCCCATCTGGTGTCATCTGATGTTGTGCTTGGGTCAGACTATGTAGCTTAGCTTCATTTAAGTGAATAGCATTACTAACTAACATAACGAACTCATGGAAAAATCCTTTAAATATTGGGAGCCTATAAAGGTAACAGGAAACGAAAAAATAACTTTTGTCTGCCTGTCTGTTTGCCTGATCGTGTTTAACTCACACGAACTTGTTACTTCGTAACTTTTCAACCGTTTGAGCTAGAAAGTAGAAATTTTTACGCAAGGATCAAATGTTGTGAGCGGAACATATAAATATTTATGTATGAACACATAAGTATATACATTCATACACTCCCAATCAATAGGATAGATCCATACTTAATTTTCTCCTATTTTGAAAAGTATAAATTGCATCAAGTTGCAGGCTTGTAAGATTATCCACACTGACGCACTTGTTAGTTTATGGCATGAGACGTCAAAAAGTAAGAAGAGAGGCTGTGTTTATGGCGAAGCGTATTCGCGTCGCGCGACGCTATGCTAGCGATCAATTACATGCGTACATATGGAGGTGTTTATGGCGCAGCGATTTGGCGAAAAGCGAATTGAGCGACTGCAAGCGACTGCGAGCGACGAAAAACTGCAATCAAAATATTTTGATTTCTTTGTTTATTGGATGCACTTGAAATCTCTTATTTATTTTTAATGTTTTCAAATATTTTTTACGCAGCAAATAACTGCTTTCGAATAACAATAAGCGCCTTATTTTAGCACGCATGTTGTTCACATTACCACTGTCAAAACAGGAATGAAACTAGGCGAAATCGCTCTGCCATAAACACAGCCTTAGGATTTAGAGACGATTTTTTGTAAAAGAGGTGTAAAAAATCAATCATAAAGAAATAAGTGAACAAATGAAGAATTTCATTTAAAAAGTAATGCTAGTGATGCGTATAACCTCAACAATTCTGTCAGGAATAGAATTGTATAAAGATTTGAGGTAGTTTAAATTAACGTCTTTCCAGACATCTTTAATTGCAATTAATAGTTCGTTCGTGTTATGAAATTCGCGTCCATCGCTATAAACTTTTCTGGACATCCATCCCCAAACGTTTTCTATAATATTTAGATCAGGTGAGTAAGGTGGCCATTCCATAACCTCAATTAATTGCCCGCAAAACCAGTCTTTCACTATTCTTGCATTATAAATGCATTATTTTGTTGGAAAATGATAGGAACGGTGTGGAAAACGTTTTTTAACTTGGGCATTACATCCTGCAGAATATCTTTGTAAGCCTTAGCATTCTGCAGCCTTTCACGAGCTCAAAGGTCCTATACCAAGATATCACACCCCATATCATAATGCTACCTATTCTTGCGTCATGCCTGGACACAATCTTTTCTTCTTTCCGCAACTCATGGAAATAATAATTAATATTTTTGCTCTCAATCATGTGACATTTCGCATGAAAGCAGGCTTCTGAAGAAAACGAATATACAGGCCTTTTGTACACCTCCCCTTCTTTTCAGTGCAGAATATTCCTTTTTTAGCATGATTCTCCTGTGATGCTGGTGACTTTTGGTTGTTAAAAAATACTACATATACATATGTAGCTATAATGATGCTGGTGCACTACTCTGCTGCATGGACTACTGCTTTGGATTTAGTGTACACATATACGGAGATCTCCGGAGGGAGGTCATTGAGAATCAGTGTCTGGCATTCTATGGGTAGCTTCAGTTAAATAGTAGCTTCGACTGCATTGTGATGCAAACCTTAAATTTGCACCCTTGGACCATCACATAATTTGTATGTTTTAAAATTTTTGAGCTGTGCACATACGCAGAAAAAACCAACTCGCTGGGTTTAGAGTGCTGTAAGATTCTCAATTATCCGTTTTTATTTACTACTGTGATTTCAGCAACATGGTTGCTTAGTCATTTGTTTTTCTTGTTCAGAAAGGCTCCTTCACTCCACCATTCCATAAGCTTGCCCTGTATGCGGTTAATGTCCGGATAATTGCTTTCTGTCAGTTACTATAGTGCACAACATATCAACGCAAGTCAGTCAGGTTCTTTTTTTATTTACATACATATATAATAATTTTATTTTATTTATTTTAAGGTTTTAAATTTCGTCTTATCCAATCTTCATATTCCACAACACGTGTATAAATTCCAGGCAAATTTTCCAGTCCACAACCTCGAGAAAATGAAACAATACCCTCGACTGCCCATTTACCCTTGAAACGCATCAATGGTCCTCCAGAATCGCCACCGCAGGTGTCTTCAATGAACTTTCCCCCAGCACATAACTGAAAGTCCAATACATACGCCTTTGTTCGTTTATATGCATTTTGGCATTCTTCTTGTCCATTAATTGGCAGAGATACCTTCAATTTCACTTTACTACTTTTCTCTAAAATGCATTTTAAATTTATTTTCTCAATTGTAAATAATATTTAAAACCGCTTACCTTTCAGTGTCCTGCCCCATCCGGCAGCTACCAAATTTGTCCCTACATCACTAGTATTCAGTCCTATTACCGAAGGCATACATACGGGTGAAATGAACGACGTGTACTCAATGTTGTCTTTTAGGCGTATGAGTGCAATATCATTGTGTCGGTGAATGCTCTTAATGTTGTAATTTGGATGGACAATTATGTCTTCAATATATATATCTACAACAGGATCAGCGCAATCCGATTCAACGCAGTCTATTTCCTTACTTGTGTCATACTCTCCCAAGCGTATGCTATGCCTAAATAAATGCGGTGATGTTAGTAAAAGCGATCGATAGAATTAGAATAAAAACTTACAGATTTTTCTCAACCACACAGTGCGCAGCAGTGATCACATATCTGGAATTGATGAGGCTCCCTGCACAGAAATACTTCGGGGATTCATCGGTACCTATGAATATAAGATATAAAAATATGAAATAGGAATACACCACAGTTTATTCCACCCATCCATAAAACTTGGGACCAGTTTGTCCAAATGAGATTTAGGACTGACCCATCATCTAACTCTACATAGTTCCTATTGTATTGCTCTAAAATTCCTGAAGATATTTAAAAAATATAGAGAGACTACAATCCTGCTGGTATGAATGAGATGATATTTTCCTATACATAGTGCCTTTGGTAAGACATGGGGCTTAACGCCAAGCAAAGTCCTCTAGATCTACACGGCAATGATAAGACCCCTCCTGTCATACATACATACATACATGTATGCGTCAATTGCGTGGTGGAATAAGCGTTTACGTAAATACGTCATTGCTGCTTTCGCCAAACTCCAAAGAACGGTCTGTCTCGGCTGGTTGCGAGCTTTCCCCAGTCCGCCTGGCTCTGCTCTAGATGCTTTGATTAACACCCTCCTTGATATTTATATCATGGGGTGTACAGTCAGAGCCATTTTCCTTTTAAAAAGAAGTGGTCTCTGGCACAACTCGCACTGGAGTTTTGATGACCTTGCACGACGGCTGTCCTATGACCCCTGTCTAATGGATAGGCCATCTAATGCAATGACAACGACTTCCCCCACGTTCAGGACTGGCTTTGGCCAGAGTCTGAGCCAGGAAAAGAATGTAGTCGCATTTTTACGGATGGCTACAAAACTGGACAGGGGTCCGGCGCTGGTGTTTTCGTGGAATGCGACAACATTACTCATTGGAAAGGCATGCATCTGTCTTTCAGGCAGAGATGTATGCAATCCCAATGACTGCAGAGTATATTGTGAGAAACAGGTGGAAGGGGCGAAATATCTGCATATCCAGCGATAGCAAGGCTGCGCTTAATGCACTACTCAACCCTTTAATCTTCTTCAAAATAGTTCGTGAGTGCAAAAACTTTCCTGTATTCGGTCGGAAGGCTGAATTCATTGAATCTCGTCTGGGTCCCAGGACACAACGGGATAACAGGGAATGAGATCTCCGACGAGCTTGCTAGACAAACTTCAGAAGAGACTTTCTCAGGACCTGAACCCACGTTCGGTTTGCCAGCGTCTTTGGTCAGGGCTTCCATTGACGATTGGGTTTTTAATGAGCACAATCGAAGGTGACATAGCTTTCCAGAATGTAGTAGACTAAATGAATGGCCCCTGACGTCTGTAGGAAATCGGCGGTTTTCTTGCTATCCCTTAGCAGGAAGGACTGTAGACAACTTACTGCCGTTCTTACGTGTCACTACACCTTTGCAAAACACCTTTGCCAAACAACTTAGTGTGCTATCGTGTCCGGCGACACGGCGGAACATTTCCTATGTGATTGTCCTGCCTTTGCTCGGACCAGGTGGCGGATTTTCGATGCTGATGTGGTGAGTGCTGATGATATAAACCCCTCGTCACTGAAGCTCCTTCTCGACTTTCTTCGAAAGACGAAAAAATTCTATAGCAAAATGGGGTTCTCTACCTGGAAGTACAATGGACTCCAGGTAGGGAACTCAGTCTCCAGACTGAGTTTTATTTTCCTCTTAAAACTTACAACTAACAATATTTAAATAATTTCTACTTATACATATTATTTCGAGAGATCCCAATTCAGACCACAGTTATGGGTCCCTTTTCGTGTCAACGCTAGCATCTGTTTATCAGAAATCTGGTTCGTCTTCTGGGTTTCTACCCAGTGGCGTCCTGAGATCTCTTTTCTTCTGCTAGCTAATGCCGGACAAAGACACAGTATCCAGTTGCGAACACAAAAATAGCAGTGGTCAAAAAATTCCACAAAAACTTATATATTTATTTAATCACTTCATTTTTTATAAATTCATGTTACTCAGTAGTGAGAGTGCTTTGTTGTTTTAAGATACATAGTATAAAAACATTACATTTCTGTACAAAAAAGTAAAAAAAAAATATAAATAGCGCAAAAGTAGTAAAAAGTAGTGAACATAAAAATAGCAGTAGCTAAGGATTTCAATTTGTACATTCATTTACATGAAAATTTGAGGCGAGAAATAATCAAAACCTTCAAATAATAGCACAATACATATTAATATTTTGTGGAACTACCAGAATTTTTGATTTTTGAATTTCAGTCGCACGAGTTAAGTACCTTGTTTGGTGGTGGTCTTCAGACTGAGTTTTATTTTTCTTTTAAAACTTACAACTAACATTATTTTAATAATTTCTACTTATACAAATTATTTCGAGAGATCCCGAATCAGACCACAGCTATGAGTCCCTTTTCGTGTCAACGCTAGCATCTCTTTATCAGAAATCTGGTTCATCTTCTGGGTTTCTGCCCAGTGGCGTCCCAAGATCTCTTTTCTTCTGCTAGCTAATGCCGAACAAAGACACAGTATATGTGCCGCCACCTCAATTTCCTCCAGGCATAGTTCAAAGGTATCCTCCTCCAGAAGACCCATATTCTTCAGGTGATACCCGAAATTTCCATGACCTGTAGATAACACTACCACCCATTTCAGTGCACTTCTCTCCAAGCTTAGAACTTCCCTATGAGTGTAGCCAGTCGGCCCTTTAATAGCCATTTTAGCCTGCCTACAACCTTCTACGGTTAACCACCTTCACTGGTGTTTCGCCGCGATCCAGTTGTTAATCAGGTGCTCCACCATTCCCCTGCCAATTGCAGCAAATCGTTCCGGACCAGAGAACTCCGAGATTGACCCTTGCTTTGCTAGAGAGTCCGCCTTTTCATTGCCCTCAGGACCCTGGACCCTATCTAAATGCTTCTTGACAGTTTTCTGGGAGGCTTTTTGCCACCATACAACTGACACATATGTGATAACTGGTCTAACTATCATCGTGTACATCCAGTATAATTTCTACTTACTACATACTAATAGTCAGCACAAAGCCTTCATTTGTTCAATTGCGAAATTTGGAAAAACGATAACGTAGGCAAAATGGAAAATTAATAAATGGGTCGCAAAGCAATGAACTCGATTTTACTGATTGCTGTAGGTAGGTTGACGTTCTGTCAATACATTTGTGGAGTTGAATGTACGGACGTAACTCACGTTCAATACTATAACTCGGCTGGCAACGGAATTGAAACTAAAATTCTTGATATGCGTAGTATGTCAAACAAAAAAATCAGAGACCCTACTCTTGAAAAAAATACATTTTCTTTCAAGTGTGTAACATTTTGGAGCAATTAATCGAAATCCTGGCAGAAGAATTTATACTCTGCTACAGCAAAATCTCAAGAATGACAAGGATTTCGGGATTGACTGTCCAGCACACACTATTCATAACAGCTTCCCCACGGTAGCGATTTAATAAAAGTTGATACAGAGTCGATAATAACGAAGATCTTTATTTCTATGTAGTGAGACACTACATATGTATGTAAAGCTCTTAAAGACTTAATTGTCTGAATTTTCATTTTATAGGTGAACAGTCATTTTCTGCACCCTTAGTGCAATTGAATTCAATGCACTTGCTTCTCTTTTTAATTCAATTTGAATGGTCAACATTTTAGGCCCAGTATCAAGGACACGGCCACTTTTTGGGGCTTTGTTCTAAAAATCTAAATTTGTGTTGCTTCGAAGCAATTTGCGATGAAGATAGACTTTGATTAAAAAATATTATCAAAAATCGAGAGCAAGGGCTATATTTGATTAGGTCAACCACAATATAAAAAAACAATGTCGGTGATAGTGAATTTTTTTTATCTAGACAACACATACAGTTATGGACAATAAAATAGCTGCTGAGCTAATATAGTAACAAAATATATCTACAAACAAAAGTCTTCAAATTCATTGTTTTTTTTAATGAATTTATTAATTGGATTTCAAATTTAAATATAAAGCTTTGGAATTTAACAAAACAAACAGAACAAATTCATTTAGTAAAATTGAAAAATTAAAAACATAATAACATAATAAATAAGACTCTTGTCAAAGGACAATAAAATTGGGTCAGAACATCGATTTCTAAATAATTAATGATCAATCAATAATACTTACTAACAAAAATAAATTAATTTGCACTTAGTAGTTTGTCAAATAGCCACTCTGATCCAATATAGCCTTACATCTTGAAGGCATTGAGTCTACCAACGCCCTACAAGTACTTCTTGGTAGAACATACCAAGCCGACTGTATTTTTTGCTGGGACTCTTCCTTGATCTTTTGATTTTATGAACCCCAGTTGTTCTTTAACAATCCCCCTTAAATCCTCGATTGAGTTTTGGTTGGAGAATTGAGCAGGCCAAGTCAATAAATGTACTCCCTTTTCGGAAAACCACTACTTGGCTAGACTTGAAGTGTGTTTGGGATCATTGTCTTGTTAAAATTCCCAAGACAGTGGCATTTCCCACTCGGCATAAGACAGCAAGAATTATTGATAAGAACGTAAATGTGCTTGTCCATCGTCCCTTTGATCAAAGACCCGACCGTATACCACGAGAAGCAGCCCCATACCATTACATTACCACCATCATGTTTAAAGGCCTTAGCGGTATAGGGCGGAATTAACTCTGTATTTTTAGACATCCGTACCCAAGGTCTGCCTTTGTTATCAATGGTATTTGTTTTCGATTCGTCAGACCACAGGACTTTACGCTACTTTTACGCATTAACCAGCCCATCCCAATTTAAGTTATCTAAATCTAACAATACCCTGTTTTTCGCTGCCTTTTTGTTAGCATTGGCAGTTGAAAATGCACCTCATCACAATCGGCAGAACAATGACATGCTCGGCCCATTTTTTTTTTGTGTTTTCTCTATTTAGCAACTTAAACAAAACACTTAGTATTTTATCAAAATTTAGATTTTTTCTAGTATTTTTAATGTTGACGCTATTTTGTTGTCCTTTGTTCAACATGAGTGATAAAGGTTTTTCGAGTGTCCCTTAAATATTATCATTCGCCAAATTTATGTATACTAAGAGTAGCATGGCATGGCTACCATTATTTTAAAAGAGTTGTCACTGTAGTCTTTAAAGGACACACGACAAAAATCGAAACTATTTGTAACAATGGAGTGAACCTATTTTATTGTCCATAACTGGATGTATGACATATTGTTGAAAGGAACCCCTAGTAATAATACTACAAATACAAAATATTGGCGCAACAGACCGTACATATATATATGTACATATGTGGTCCAGGGCCTAGTTCCTCGCGACTATTATGTTACATTTTTTGCGCAAAGAGAAGAACTTATAGTTCTTATTAGTCCTTTAGAATACCATCGCAATTGAGATCTGACGTTATTGGCCTTTTTTAAGAGGAAGGATCGTTGAAAATGATGAACTTAAGGAACACATCCGGCCAGCTAATTGCGAAATAAAGCTATACACAATCGGCAATGTACTGCACATCGGTTGACAGGGTAGGCTACAGCTAAGACAAGTTCACTAGTCGTTTGAAAGTAACAGATACAAATATGACCTGTTTGAACTCTCAAATGTTATTTAGCAAAATATAAATTAGTAACGAGCAAAATTCGTATATAACTTTGTGCCAAGTTACAAACAAAATAAATTATAATTTGTATGCAAATGAGTGATTAAGAACATCAGATATTAAAGTGGGACTTCTGCTTTATTCAAATGCAAATGTATGTCAGAATTTAACAAAACGAGAAACCGGGTTTCGTTATAATGAACTTTATATCGTAACCTATAAGCCACCCTAAGAAACAAATGATTAAATTCTCGTAGTAAAATACTAATTTAAAAATGTCTGTTTTCACTTTATCACCATCATCATTAAATAGTACATATGAATAAAAGGAAACTTCCCTATATCTGCCTATCTGTACTGATTGAACCCGATAATTGGGATAATCACTAAAACGATTTTAATTCCAAATTTACTATTCTACAACCCTCTGCTTAAGGCTAAGGTACACAAAAATATATTCTGCTTTAAGGAGGTGGAGCAATGACCACGAACGTATAGACAAATACAAATTCTTGGCGCAACGGACCGCATGTAGTCTAGGGCCTAGCTTCTCGTGACCATTCGTGTTGTGCGTGTTATATTTTTCACACAAATGGAAGGGACCTACAGTTTAGAGCCATATCCGAAAAGCATATTGAGAAGCTTTCTCATGACAGTTATTACTCTCGAACGTTTGTCAGACATTTGCGAGGTGGGACCATGAAAAACTTTTTGTTGTTCTTTGGGATTCGAACGTCGAACCTTCCGCTCAATGATCCAACGCACTAACCACTTGAGCCACGGCGCCCACACCGAACGTATAGAACGGAAAACTAAAGGAAGCATACATATAAAGCAGCTTGCACTTCTCAGTAGCATCGCAAAATTTAATTTTTAAGTGAGATGCATGTTTTTTTAAATGAACGACTCTTATTGCATACACTTTCACTGATGAGGTGCATTTTCAACTGGATGCTTTGTGAGCAAACTAAATTTTCGTATTTAGAGCCGTGCGAATGCTCAAGTAATCAACGAAAGAGCGGTTCACTCTCGACGAGCCAAAGTGAGTTTGGACTTTGATGATATTTAGTTACAATCACAATGCTGAAGAGACGAAATAAGAAGACTTATGAGCCTCCTTCATAAAATGAATATCATTGTGGACACCATAAGCCGTCTCCGCCTCGGAGAACACGAAACTGCTGAATACATACTAAATGGGTGTGTGGTTTTATATAATGTTACGAGAAACATTTTCTGTGGAGAGATCATCTCTAAAAAGATCTGAGAAACTCCCCTGTAGCAGAAATTCTCGCTTTCATTACACCCTTGAGCGTAGCCACAAATGTGTTAATCGGTACTTTCAACAAATGAGAAAACGTAGAGGTGTGACTCGGTTATTGAAGCAGGAGGTTCAAAGTTCGAATCCTATAAAACGCGGTCCCATCTCCCGCGAATGTTAGAAAAATGCCTCTGAGACTGTCACGAAAAAGTGCGAAAAAACATAACCGTGCAATCAAAATCGTAGCGGGCATTTGACAGAGATTTTTCTTGGAGACTAATAGCAGCTTATCGCGTTTTACTTAAAAAAATTATATTATGCGCTCGTAATACGCCACTTCAACGACTCGAATGAACCTATTCTACAATCCTCTCGAAAACATACCAACATTACCTGTTCTTTGTTATTCGAACGAATATCAGTTTGTTATAGTCCCTTTACATTATATGCACACCTAATTTGTTGATGTCAATAAAAAGGTAATGCTCACCCAAAAGTCTATTCGAATCTTAGATTAAATCAACCACTATAGCGATATTTAGCTCTTTACTTAAAATGCGCATACATATGGGCATATTACTATTTCTAAGGTAGAAATGAACTTACCGTAGTTCAGTAACGCCATCCAGGGAAACTCATCGAGTTCAGTTTCTTTCCCGCTGTATATCTTGCTACCGCTAGGCTGATCTCCACAATCTTCAAGACCTGGTAGTAAATCACTATTTATCTTTAACTTTGCCGAAACAGAATCTGTTGCCTCGGAATTATGAAAATATGCATCATCACTGCAACACACCAAAGGGGGATCTCCAAAACCATCTGTACAACTCGATTCTTGCAAAAATCTTCTATCTTCGTCTGTGAGAGAAGACTTTGATGATAGTCCAATAAGGACAGGACATTCTTTGATAGTAATGCAATATCCTTTACGTTGATTTGGATTCCAACAATTCCCTGGAAGTTTACAAAAAAATATAAGTACTTGTATAAATGTATCTCCTATCATCAAACTCACATTTTGCATATGTGCAGCTTAGAAAAGAAGATATCAAAACAGCTACGATTGATAACCTAATGTTGGCACTCATCTTGAAATGAGCTTCGCGACTGACTGAACAAAATATTATACACAGCTTAGGAACAACCCGTTCCGAGCTAATATAAAAATAGATTAAGCTTAGCTTAATATAATAACTTTTTATTTGCTTGTATTCCAAGCAACAGGTTTGAAATGATGCTAACGACTACGTATGAATCAATTGTTTTTAATACAGAAACTTGTTAAGGTTTGCTTGTTGTTAATTTAAAGAAACTTTAACGTTAATACAGCTTTAACTGGATTTGCACTGTGCTGGTCATGTATAAAATGCCATTGATCACATTAATGTCTACATGGTAGAAGATTTACGAAATGAATTTTTTTAATTTTTTTTATTACATCTCAAAAATATTCATTTAATAGTAATTGCTTAACTTTTAAGAGGGATATAGCCCATCGGTTCTTGGTTTGTTTAAATATTTTTGGCTACGTCCATGACCGTGTAAGCACTATTCTACTTTCTTGATGAAGGGAATTACTGTTGCGGAGAGTTCCTTATTCTTTTCTCACAGTTAATTTTTCTACAGAAAATCTTTTTCATAACATTACACAGAGACACATACTCACTAAGTATATGCACTGTGGTTAAATGGGATGCTCTTCAACCAAAATGAGAGCAAAAGTGCGCCGATCTCAACCATTTCAAGCGAAGAACTTCTCAAAGTATGAGACAAAATTCAAGACCGAAAGGCGCCGGGACTTGACGGTATACCCAATCGAATGTTAAAGATTGCCATGCGAACTCGACCGGCGGGTGGACTAGCGGTTCACCAGTACGGTTTTCGTAAGTCGCCATCAACAATAGATGCTATCAACGCGGTAACAAGTAAAGCTCAAGACGGTATAGAAGAAAAACGTTGGAGAGGAGGCACTAAAAAAAAAAACTGCGCCGTAGTAACGCAGGATGTAAAAAACGCGTTCAATTCGGCGAATTGGCAACGTTTTATGCATTGTCTCCGTCGAATGCATGTGCCCGTGTCTTTATTAAAAACCATCTCCAGTTATTTTACTGACAGGGTCCTCTTCTATGATTCCGACGACGAAGTCAAGAAGTACCTAATAACTGGTGGCGTACCACAAGGATCGGTCTTAGGTCCTCTGCTATGGAACGTGATGTACGACGATATTTTACTTCTACCAATCCCACGGGAAGCATCAATCATCGGTTTCGCAGATGACATCGCAGTCGTGGTCGTTGCCAAATTTCTCGAAGAAACAGAACTCTAGCAAGAACCTATGCAAGGTTTCCACCTTCCTAAGACAAAAAAAAAAAAAAAAATTACATGCAATGTGGTTTTATCATCTTGTACACAGAGGCGACGGACGGTATCATCAGTAGTACTAATTTTGTGGAGGTGGTACTTGAGCTGTCATTCAGATGGTTCTTTTTCTTAAATGGTATTCTAGTGGGATGTGCACATGTTACTTTCTCAACTGTGTAGCGTATATGTATTTCAAAACGGAATCAGAGATTTCACAAATTGGTTCTGGTCCAATGAAAAGATCAGAGGACTTTTACCTGGCGAGCAGATCTGCTCAACGCCTATCGTGGCACCTTTAATGCTTAAATTCAGGTTAATGTCGGCGCATATTTCTATAACGTAAATGTCGGCCTGGAAAACCCAAACACATTGCAGCCGTATACCCAAGCACCAACGCCAGAATAAATTTTGATCCATTTGTATACTACACGTCTCCGACTAGGGATCTCAATATCGAACCTCCTACCAAAGCAAAGCGAATTGTAGATAAAGCACGCATTGTGTAGCTTGCTGAGCAGTTTTAGATTGGAGTAATTTGATAGCAGTTCAATGTGATCACGAGGAGTATTTTCAATCGTTTTTCGAAGAAAGGGGGGTAATTGATGGACGTTATCGAATCGGCACCTTAAGTCGATTACTAACTGCAAAGAGACCATGGGTATATTGCATTCCAATGCGAAGATATTACCTTGTACAAGAGGAGGAATCCGCCGAAGAACTAATTGGATGAGCTTTAGTGATCGTTTTAGATCCAGCTTCGGCCAAATCTGTTTTGTTGCTAGACATGTATCTCTACTTTTCCAGCTAAGATTTGTACTCTCGACAGCATCCAGCTCAAGTTTAAGTTTGCGAGTAGCGATCGGAAAACCTAAGGTACCTCCAGGGCCTTACAATTCCCTGGAATGTTTCTATGCCCCGGCACCCAACACAGTGAATGTTGAACTGCTCAGCCATCTCCACAACGGCAATCTAGAGCTACTAAAGAATTTATAGAGAACGATTCCAGGGAATTTATAGCTGCTTGGCTGTCTGAAAAGATACGGATATCTCTAACAGATATCATGTTTTTCTTAAGCCAAGATAGGGCTTCTTTGATCTCCATTATTTCCGCCTGGAACACGCTACAATGATTTGGAAGACGGAAAGAGAATATTATTGCAGCTATCATCTTCGAACTACTCAAGAAGTTTATTTAAAAAAAGTTAGTACAAATGGCACCCACGTAGGGGTTTGACCCTTGACAATCGCTGCTACTTCTGTTAAGCAGGACAACATGTCTCTTAACTACTATCTGGAAGAACTTATTCTTCCTATTATATTATACGGTATCAAAATAGATTTTAAGACAGAAAAATTCCTTTGGTCCTATGTATAAAGATGGCAAATGAATCAGAAAATTTCTACTGCGAATTTATGAGCTGTACAAGGAGTACATGACAAGAAGTAGCTGACTTCATTACTTGAGTCAAGGCAATAAAATTTACAACAAAGCTCTAGCCGAAATGGTCTTCTAATTCCACTTCCAAGTTCAAAATGTCCGGAAATAATGAATGTCCTTTGTAAATGCCAAATGATAGCGGATCCTAAGCAGCTTCGTCTAGAAAACTTGAAGCCACGCTCTTAGGAACATAGATAGAGTGTAGCTTCTGTGTCTCAAAATGGATCGGAAACCCGTTTAGAAAGGATATCAGCGTGCAGCTCTTTATGTACACTGTTGGGTACCTGCATATAAATTTTAATTGACAATAAAGTAAAAACATATCGCTATCGGTTTTGTAGCAGTGAAAATGTGCCTTCAACAATTCATAGGGCTCATCGCCGAAATGTTTGTTTGGATCTATGTATACGGCAGCAATTCTTTTGCTATACTCCGATTGTATAGGGGCTGGCTCCGACCTAGATATGCTGCTCAACTTTGCCCCTCGATATTTATGTCACGGGCTGCACCACTGAACGTCATCTACCGTCTAGAGAGAGGCAGTTTCTTGTACCATTTACACTTGAGCTCCGATCTGATGCAATGACACTGGAAATCTAATTACGATAAAACTACACAATAGCCTTACTTCCAGCGCTGGAATGGATTTATTCAGACTCTGAGCCGGAAAAGAATGCCACGGATGGCTCCCAAACTAAACAGGAGTCTGGTGCTGGTAACTCAATCTAATCTACGTTATATTAATATGCGTCTGTCTTCCGAGCGGAGGTCTATACAATTCTAATGACCATATACTTTATTTTGAAGAATAAGTGGATTGCAAGGAGCATAAGCCCCTACAGCCAAAGTCAAGCCGCACTCAAGTAACCAAGTAAACCAATTCCAAAGTAGTATATGAACTCAAAATCCCTCTGAATCTTGTTAGAATCTTCAGTTCTGTATTTAAAGGAAACTAGATCACTGAAGGACTTGCAATATAAGGCTCAAAAGAAGTTTTTTCAAGACCCAAACGACTGCTGGGCTTACCTGGATCTGGGATTAGTAGTAACATCGAAGACTGGGTTTCGCGTGAACACAATATTCGTCGCACGGCTCTGCTGCATGCAGACGACACTTGCTCTGTAATCTTCCGGCCTTTGCTCGCTCCCGTTGACAAATATTTGAGGCCGACGGTTTGAATGCTTATCCCATAAGCTTTGCATCGCCGAAGCCCATTATCGTCTTTCTCCGAAAGTCGTTAAAAAAAAAAGTTAGTTAGTTAGTTAGTACAACTGACCAGTAGCTGAGTCTGAGTGCACCAGTAGATAGTAGTGCCCTACAATAAAAGAAAAAAGCGCATAACGAGGACCACTGAATGAGGAATTTGAACCCAAGATTCCGTATGTCTAATTTCTTTGAAAAAAAAAAACAAATCGTTTAGGTAGTCTACAAACGCAGACAATAAAAGTAGATGATTTTCTTAAATCCACCCACAAACACACCCAATTATCCTCCCACTTGATGCGATAATTTTACAAATGCTTGCACTGATTCCCTTCATAATGCATCCATGCACTATGTAAACATCTTTTCCAAGAACCTAATCCTCCAAAATTCTTTGTATTGCTTTTCAAAACCATTTACTATCAGGGGGCTTACCTTTTAAGGCCGTAGCAGCAGGTTTTGTGATAAGAAGATTTAACTAATGGACACCTGACTCAGATTTAATATAATCCGCAAATATATGTATTTTTTTTTTCTTTTGAGAACTCAAATTGGGTTTATCCTTGTGAAGGCATTGGTGCCGAGAAAGGTGGTGTAATGCATTATTGCATTCAAAAGTTGGTAGATATGAACTAAAATTATCACAATCTTCTCTTTCACCGCGCAAACCCCACTTCACCTAGATTCTTTGCCTGCAGGAACTAACCAACATATCGCTTTAAAGATATGTATGCACATTTATTGTAGCTAAATTTGTAAAGTTCACTGCCTTCAACATTTTTGCAAATGACTTTTGAAGCATTAATGAAATCAGAAATTACTCTGCGTCCAATCGACGCCGATTGCACGTTGTACAAAAGCCTTTTAGCTTTCGCAATGGCTTAACGATATTGACCGCAGACTGATGTATAGAATGGAACTATAGATACACAAAAAGGCCATCAGGGTGCTTGTTGTACAGCCTACGGAATTTGCTTGAAATTTCATTTAGACGTCAGATTATCGCATTACCCCTATTATATGCAATGAACTACATACTTCCGGCAATTCGATCGTTTGTAGAGGGAATAATTATTATCCTCCACGATTACCATCACGGACCTCACTCAGTGCTTCAATTTTTCCCACAGACAAGCTGATTTTGCATGGATGCAGGCAGTAACATCCAGATACTGTGGCAACTAGCAGCGACCGATAAAATTTGATTCAGAACTGTATTCATTCATTTCACATTGTACTGTGCATGGGTTTAGCGCTTGCTGGGTACATGCAGGCTGATATAAGCCCTATTGGGGCTTCAGAAATTGTTACAAAGCTGACAAATTTCCACTAAAGCAAAAATATGTATTTTTAACAAATTGTCCTGCATCAAGGGTGAGTGAATTCAAGTCATTTATGAGTACAGTCCGTTTTCAGTCTTTGGAGCATGACGCTCTGCAGCTAGACCAATTTAGTAGCGTTAATAACCATGATAATTAACGAATGCACACATGTATACAAACTAAGGGTGATTTTAATACAAAGATAAACATTTAAAATTTGCAACGATTCGTGTGCAGGTATGTATGTACATGCATGTACCAGCCAGCTTTTTTAAAGAGCGGTAGCGTTATGGTTGTAAATTACATCTATTGTTACGTATGGGTATTTGGCAGTGAAGGGAGACTTTGATGGTGTCGAAGTGAAAGTTTGTGAATTAGCTGGGTCCACCCGCCTCCAAGAGAGATTAGAGTAAAAACAGTTTATCAGTTGGGTAAAAACGACGTAGTTAAGGGATTCGATACACTGCCCGCAAGCGGAATACTAAACCAAACTCTCATAGGATCTACATATGTACACTGGGGATTAGTACAGCTGGTTAATGTTCTGTTGAAAGTTTGCTCTAGTTTTCAAAGCAGATAATAGAGGTGTGGTGATGATATTGACTCTGGAAAAGTTTACCAATAATGATGGATGACTGTGAAAGCATACTTTAAATAATAAAGTCGATTTCATATTCGTTGAATTCGTTAGTAAATTATGTACATAAGTAGGTACATACTTTCAGAATATCACTGTGTGAGTATTTAACATGCCTTTGAATGCATAGACAGGAAAACTTGCAAAACTTTATTGGAAAGCTAATCTTATTTTTGTACATACAGTTAAATTCGCTTATAGTGACCTCGGTTGTAACGACATTTCGGTTATAACGACGAAGTTAAAAGCTAAAGTTTGGTTTCTCATTCAATAATGAATAACGTCTTTCGGTTGTAACGACTTCGGCTATAACGACCATTTCGGTTATAACGACCTTTTCGTCCTGGTTTTTTGTCACGAAATTTCGATATAACGACCAAAAATAGAACAAAACGGGAGAATTGTCGTCTAGTTTTGCCTCATTCCTGTGTTAACTGTCTAGACAGGACACAGTTACATATGTTTGAATGCATCTGGAGTTTATTTTCTTTGATTTATGTGTCAGTTGTGCTAATTTGTCATTCAGAAGCGTTCAGAAGAAAAAAAAAATTTATCTATGTACATATGTACATATATACTTGTAAGAATTTGATTTAAATGAAATAAAAACATAACATATAAAATATAAAAAAATAGAAGATTTTTTTTTCATTCTAATATACATAGCGACATCCGCTTGTAACGACGGAAAATTCGTCTCCCATGAATGGTCGCTATAACCGAATTCAACTGTATTTTCATACGTACTACATATGTATGTACATATATTAGTAGTGTACTAATATGTAAGTATTTCATTAAATAAAATTGATTGGTTGCTCAAAAATGTTTGACGTATCAGCAACGCTTCTCTTAAGTTAAAGTATGAAAGCGGTTGGGCATTTTTAGAAAAAAAAGTTATAAAAATTCATACATACAGTCGAAGAAAATTTTTTAATCCTCGTATTCGGCTATGTAAGGCTGCATAAGACAATGATGACATTTTGGTCTTTCCAGTAGGTAAAACGAACACTGTGATGCTTTGGACCATTATTCTCTTGGATCAAATTTGTACAATGTCGGCAGTCGCTCTGCATTCGGCACGTTCAAGCCCTTGTGCAGAGAAGCAGAATATTTAACAGGGCATTGAGGGTATTTTCTGGTCAAACACTTTTATTTTAACACTAGCAATTTTTTGGCTTAACTCATCTACTATGTGGGATTTTGCATAAATATTTCAACGATTATCTTTTCTTGTAGTTGTCCAATGTAGCAATCATTAAGCATTTTTTTTCGTTCCGCCTAAAATTGATTAAATTATTAATGTTCCTTTCGAAAATCGAGTCTCTCTATTGAAAGAATGAATCTTTTTTGGAATTAAATTGAACTGAATATATTTAACCTACACGGAAATTGATTTCACACATTTCAGGTCAATGCAACGCTTTGTGATAAACAACGTTGTGTTTTTTGTGGTCCGATTAAATGCATCATGCATCGAGCGATTGGGGGCTGACATTCCTAAGTTACTCTAAGTTACAGACTGCCGCACATGAGCAGACACATGTCTTCGATCAATATTAGCGCCTCATTGCGGATCTTATTGTTCATTTGAAGTTCGGGATATAAAATATCGTCAGCCATGTCGTCCTCGTTTTTGTCCCACAAATTGAGAGCGTTCGATGCAAAACATGTCGAGATGGCAAACATTGTACGAATTTGAGTCGCGGGCCCAGAATCGGTGGCATCGACAAGTGTTCCGCTGACAGCCTGCCCGAAATGTTGCAAAATGGACAGCACACCACCAACAGTCCACAGGTTCTCGAACGAAGTTGGACCACGTACATTGACCAGAAGCAATCGCAGATAGAAGCAGTCGTCATTTTTCGGATGAACAGTATACATAGATGCGACCAAGCGCATCAGTTGAATACACATCCGCGTATCCGGCAACAGCTTGCCCTTGTTTTCGGTGTTAGAATTTTTTGAACGACGCATTCCAGCTTTATGGCGAACGGATAGCTTGCGCAGGTGTAGAAGAAACTCGTTAACTCGTGGCCGTTCGGCTCGCTGGGCTGCATTCTATTCCGTGAAATATACGCGTTGACCATTCTCCAAGTGAACCGCCAAATGTAGAACAGTCGGAAGACGTTCGTGTATCAGGAAGGAAAAGATTCTCCAAATCGCTTTATTGCAACTCTGCGATATTTCGTCACTCTTATCTGGAAGCTCATTGCCAAAAATCGCCGTTTCGCTTCCTTTGTTGACGTATACTTGCAAACATATGTATTTGATGGACTTCAACGAAACGCAGCATTCAACGTTGATGTGCGTTTTGAATACTTTGGAGAGAAGAGGACAATATGGAACAATCCAAGTGGTGTCCACCAAGACATCTTTCCCTTTCACTTTCATTGCAACTGTTCTGCCCATTGTCATCTGGTGATCGCCGCCGATACAATGGGTATCTGTCGTTGCCAGTGATGGTCTCTGCCAGGAGTGAATGTGGATATCGCTTAGAACATTTAGTTCCGACCATGCATGGTGAATCTGCGTACAGTTACGGGTTCATACAATTCCGGGTCGGCTTTTGATCCGTTCGGATTTTCTCAATCAACCAAAGGAGAATGTGGGCATGCCGCAATCCTCGTTTCTTCCATGCGACCGAGTACATCCAACAACGCGGTTGTCGAAAAACATTGTGCTTAACGGTGAAGTTCATGATCGTTTTGAGTTTTTGTTTGAAAACTCGTGCGGTGATGTCGTGGCGGTCGCTCGAAGTTTGCCCGGGAAGTAAGAGCTGCGTAATTTGTGGCCATTTCGGATTGCAGGTGAACGTGATGAATAAGTCGGGGCGTCCGTAATGCCGCACATATGTCATTGCGTCCTGCGCATATTCGTGCATATGCCAGTGGCTCTAAATGACGTCGTATAGAAGCAGCCGCTGTATTGTTGGGTATGTGCGAGGAAATGGCGTGATTTCGGTGTATCTTCATACAGAAGCTACCGCAATGGCTGCGGTGACGGTGCCAAAACAAGTAATTTGATTTTTCCTCTTGCACAGCACAACCCAGGCGTTTCCGTTGACAACTTCAACAATGTATTGAAATGCTGAAAGACGACATTCAATGGCGTAATATTAACCCACGGAAGATCATTGTATGCGAGTGTAGAATCATAGCGAAATGCAGCTCGATTTAAATGGAAAGGTGGCGCACATGTCCTTCGCTCTTCACGTCGATTGCACGACGGGTGGATTTTAGTACACGATCTGCTTCCATATGATCGGCTCTTTCTTCTTGCGAAAACGCGCCATGCGTGTCAGCTATTGTGATGTGCACGCTGTCCATCCGTTTCGTTCGCACGTAGAATAGCCACCCGTCTCGCATTTTTATTGCAAGCTCCAATGTTTGATCGCGTTCTCGGCGGCATTATTACACTTACACAGACAAGTCCTTAATGAAAAATGTCACAACCGTCAATCAATTGCAATATGGAATTTTCAGATATAGCCACCGTCCACCCTAATAATACAATACTGTTGTAACTCAAAATTTTTCAAATTTAAGATGACATCATATTCAAACGTATAATTCAATTCCCTGCACGCCAATAAGACCGTCGTTAGAATAGTGCAAGAAACAAATAAGAGATGCCACAATGAGTCGTTTTTCATGATTTACTGACTATGTATGTACATATTAATGTAACCTTTGAGCTATTTCGTGATTATAACTTTGCTTTAATTTCAGTCTCTTGCTTGAAACAAGTGAGCGAAAAATTCGAACTTAGACACCAGCAATATATAAAACTTTTTTTTATCTCCCACAAATGCCTGACAAACGCCTAAATGTTCATAACTCTCAAAAGTTCTTCTCAATCCCATCTTTCATATTAGATATTAAACTCATGGTTCACTTTATTACTGCGACAAATGTAATACGCATAATTTGAATGAGATTGAACGGAGCTATTGAAATATGGAAGTGATGGTTTTATGGCTCATTTACAAGAAGGTCGGAGGTATGTCTTGCAGCAACTGTCGACCAATGTGACTTCCGCCCTGGCTGCCATAATAAGCATTACAGATTCTCATACTCCTTTAGGTCGGATGTTAGGCTTATAGAAGTTAATCTAGGATCTCCGCTGGTTATTCGGTTGCCACGGTCAGTTAATGGTTTTAGAACTTCACGTGTAGATCCAAACGTAAATAGAAAAATCATCTTTTCCCGAGGCTGTCAGTTGCTTCGTAACAGTTTATTTTTTCATTTACCCTTCAGAAAATAAGACTTCTGAGATCAAGGTTTCGTTGTAGTAGCCGCATAAGCTACCCCGCCGCTACAAGTCTTATTATAATTCTTTTCGGTCCGAAGAAAATTATTTACATTTAAAATCCATGCAACAAAAACAAAGTATTGATCATATTTTTCGTATTACTTAAAATTTAATTTTTTTAATTTTAAACAACATGAGAAAACTTTTGTAGGTACTCAAAATTTTTTACAGAATTTCTTTTCAACACTTATGAGATTATTTATCAGAGTTAAAAATAATGTGTTTTCATAATCACACTGACTAATCAAATTGACACATTCATGATATGTAATATTTATGAACAAGTACATATCTGGTAGCTATGTGTGTCCTCACGAAAAAGTGGTGTCCCAATTCAAATACATAACATATGTACGTACATATTTTTTTTTTTTTTTTTTTTTTTTTTTTCCGAGGGTAGGTGAAAATCTTCCATAGACACTATGAGAATAGCAAGCGCGTGCTCATAGTAGTGTCAGATTCTTACTGACCAAAAACACCACCCTTCGATATAAATTTGTTAGATATTGCAACTAAGAAATAACTTATCAAGCAATTTTTATATCACGAAATAGAAGCGTTTGGTAGGTTACTTTCCATTGAAAGATCCTACAGGTTCCGCAATATAAACGCGGTTAATCCACAATCTAAACGCGGTAAATCCTTATCTCGCCAAGTCAAAAGGATTCGTCCTTTATAGTCGGCGCAATGGATTTTCCTGCTAGTTCCTGCTAGCTCCGCAGTTTAAACGCGGTTGCTCACTATCGCGCTAAGTCCAAAGGTTTGGTTCTTTGTAGACGGCGCAGTAAATTACTGTCATCCAAAATTTGAAGGACTGTATTATTTACGTGACTTTCTAGTCGACTTTTATGCTTTCTCGCATAGTTTCTGATTTCGTCTTCGATTGTTATAATGCCGAGATCTCTGTGTATATCTCTATTTCTGATATACCACGGTGCATTAACAATTCCTCTTAGCACTTTAGTAGGTAAAATAGGTAACTTCCAGTACATTGAATTTCCCACTTTGGTGGAAGTGGAGAAATTTGGTTGAGAAGGTCATGGTTGTTTAGTTGTTGTGGTTAATGTTCGCAGTTCATTGTGCTCTATGCTGATAATATTTTGTAAAGTCGGTTAAGATTTGTGCAGAGTCTTATCATAAACGCGTGGTCCGCGGTGGGGATTGGGTTGTTGGGGGGTTGGGGGGTTGGGGGGAGGGTTTATGTGATATGTGTGCTGTTTGATGTTTACAAGGTCGCGTAGGTTTTGTTGGAATTCGTTTGTGGGTTCGCGCCGCCGGTTCCCGCAGCCTGCTGTTGTGGTGGGATGGTTGACAATCAAACAGTTTAGCATGTGCTATGTTGGATTGTGGTGAGATGGTTGTCAATCAAACGCTTATCATGTATGTTATGTTGGATTGGGTTAGGAGGATAGCCCGAAAAATTGTGGTGGGATGGTTGTTAATCAAACAGCTTATCATGTGCTATGTTGGATTGCATTGTTAGGTAAAAAATAGAATATTATTAGATAGCGAAATGTTTATAATTATACCATGGGAACGAACAAATTTTTTAACAAACCGCAAATGGAACTGTAAAGTTCCAAATTAGTATAAATACCCTAGGAAAATTTGTAAGTTTTCATTAACAAATTATTTATAACCATGGAATCACTCATAATGGAATATTTGGAGGAATTCCAAAAAAACTGCTGGGAGTACACCAGTTTAATAAAAGAGATTGAGGACGCCTGGAAGGAGGCTAAAAATAAATACACCATAACAAATCTGCGGACTGTGATCTACTTATTGCTGGCCTTGCAGAATAAAGCAGAGGCTGAGGGGTTCGAGGCGCCCCCTATAAACCCTCTACTAATAAGCTTACTTAAATTTAAGTAAAATATTGTCATGTAATAAAATATAAAATATAAAATAAAAAAATATAAAAAAAACATAAAAATTGTTTCTTTATTTTTCGTGGTTGTTTTTTCAATTTTCAGCAATTTTTTTTATTTTGTTTGTTTGTTGTTTTTTCCAATTTCAGCAATTTAAATAAAAAAACATAAAAAAATAAATATTGTTTTTTTTATTTTTCGTGGTTGTTTTTTCAATTTTCAGCAATTTAAATAAATATACTCCGAATTTTATTCCAATTTTCATGCATAATCTTACAGGTTATGATAGTCATTTATTTTTTTCTGCGCTAAATGAAATTGAGGGGGAAATAAAGGTCTTAGCCTTAAATAAGGAAAAATATATTTCAATTTCAAAGTCTGTGCTTGTTGATGAAAGTTTGAATAAATATTTCGAAATGCGATTTCTTGATTCATACCACTTTCTGAGTGAAAGTATTGATTCGTTAACAAAAAATTTAGATACTAATGATTTCAAGTTGACATCTTCATTTTTCAATTGTGAACAAGAATTTAACTTAATCAAGAGGAAAGGTATGTTTTATTTTTTTCTTTTTGATTGGAATGGAATCTATTTTGTTGTTGTTGTTAATTTTTTAATTTTTTTTTAGTATATAAACGTAGTTTCTCGCAAGAACTGTATCAGTTGTGTTTGAAATGTTTTGGATTAAAATATTAAAGATAAAGTGCGAATGTAAATCGTGCTCAATAAAAGATAAATATTCCCTACTAGTATATAAAAGGGTTCTATATTAAATAAAAAAAAAGAACCAAGAAAAATGTTTTGGATTCAAACGATAAAATCGAAAGATAAATATTGCGTTTGCAATTCATCGTGGAAATATTTTCGAATAGTAAGAGTAGACGTGATTGATATTAATTTAAAAGTATGGTTAACAGTAGAGGATGGATATAAATCTCTGTTGTTAAGCATACTTAGAGGAGAGCCAGCACCACAATTTCTTCATTCAATATTCTTTGAATTCAATGCTAGCGATCACGTAAAAATAGAAGTCATAGGTGGTACAATAACATTATTAGGTATATCCTATGATGGTGTAAAGCGTGTGAAGAACATAAATCGTTTTCAAAAATTTTGCATCTTTAATGATTTTGATGATATGCTTAAATTAAGTGATATTGATGAAGAGGATATAGAACTTTTAGATAAGCTTAGTGCTAAAGATAAAACGGGTTAGTACGTGTTCAAACATTATTCCGAGACGATGGCAAACATAAGTTCTCCGCTGCTTTTGAAGGAAATTCACAACTTTTTAATAGAACACAAAGAAAATTTGTTGGATGAGCATTTGAAAGAGATTTTAGAGTGTCATTCTAAATTAAGTCAATGTGAGCACATTCCTATCATTTCATCTCAACATGGATATCATTATTCTACATGCTGTTGGTCCTCAAATAGTTGTCAAGATGGACCAGACACTTGCGGATGTTATATGTTGGAAACGGCAATAATGCGAACAAAGAAATTAATGTTATTGTATAATAGATTAAATAAAAGCTACTGATTCAAATAAATTTGCTTTAGTTTCAATTCAACCTTCCTAAGTGCATCTTGCGCTCTTAAAAGCAAAATAATGAAAAAATACGCTTTCTTTATCATCTGCTTTTTAGTGGGATGTTTAAAAGCTAATCCAATACCAATAAATCTATCTGCTCTTGGTGATAATAAAGGAAATTTGGAATTTACACTACTGCTACCCAATAATGAGACACTAAAAATTGATTTATCTTTTCAATTGCTGAAGCTGAGTGAATCTGTAGGTAAGCCTCAAGATAAAAATGAATCATCATCAACAACAACAACAACAGAAAGGTCAAAAGTACAGTACTTTACTGTTGACGAGGCCATAGAAGCATTTAGGCAAGATTTGATTCGAAAAGAAAAGGATATATCAGGGATAATTGAAAGTGAAAATAAATTTTATAGACACTTTAGATTAGAATATGATGATGCGCAATTAACAATTCGATGTACTTATAATAGTAATTACAAAGATCGAACATTAAATATAGGCTGCTATGAGTATCGTGAATACGAAACTGAAAGAATTTTGAGCAATGGTGAAATTGAAGTCTTTACAACACAAGACATAACATTACGGTCAGATGTAGAATTAATCGATGTTAAGAAATATAAACAAACATATGAAATGACTATTTCTTAGATTGTATCAAATGTAAGAATTGAAGAAAAATAAAGAAAAAGTATGATTTTTTTTTTTTTGAATTGTGGTTTTCTTTCATTGTATAATGTGTCAGCAATTTTAAGAGAATAGAACAAAAGAACAAAAGAACATGATTGAGCTTGTCTCAAATACATATGACATCAACATTGGGTCCAGCGGTTCGTAGAGATTGAATTCATTTTTAGTTTTATCACAGCATTCGATTAAGCAACATGGAAGATTCAAAGATCGAGATGAAAGAAACAGAGGCAAAAAAAAGACAATACGCAGTGTTCAAAAACCCTCTTAAATATTACAAAGATAAAAAGGAATTTGGATCATCATCATCATCATCATCATCATCATCAACATCATCATCATCATCATCAGCAACTACAACAAAATCTTCTGTAAATTATAAAAAATTAAAATAAACAACTTCTTTTGGTTTCTTTTTAAATTTCATTAAATGTTTTATTTGATTCATAAAGAAATTTCAAACATAAGTGTCCGCAGTTAAATGAATTATAATTTTGATGTTGAGTGTAATTGTATTGTATGTTTTTTCCCAAATATTTTACAATTTCTTGCGGCGGCTGCAGATTTCCAAAACTATCGAAATATTCTTTGTGATTTTTATTTCTATAATATGCTACCCAATGTGTTCCGGAACCGTAAGTAGAATCCAGATTAACTATCCCACACTCCCTTTGATATGATCTTTTCGGTAGTGTATCCCGCATGAAAACACCTCGGAAATGTGGTAAAAACTTTGCGTATTTCATTAAATCGCTATCGGTGAGAGCTCGCCTGGGTAGACTCCTTAAAAGTTTTTTGATTGTGATTTGTAGAATAATCCATATCCCTTTTTGTATGGTTTAAGAAATAGACCTTTTCCCATAGCAATAGCCTCCATAGTTTTATTATGACGATTTGCTTCTTCTAATTGGTTTCTCGCAGATTTGGCTGCATTTATTGCCTTTGCAATAGCGGTTCCACCAGATGTTAAGCTTCCAATTGCTCCGAGGGCTGTTAGTATTGGTACTAGAGGCAAAAAACCTCCAATTTTAGGAATAGGTATTACGCGTGGAACCTGTATCAATGATTTTTTATTTTTTTTAAAATATTTTTGTATAGCTTTTCTTGCAATTTGTATTGCTTTCTGAACATCTTCCGGTTTTTTTTCATTCAAAACCCTTTTTGCATTTTTTATAGCTGCATTGAAGAGATTTTTTCCACATTGCTTCTTGCTTTTTTTTTTTTTTGCTATGCTTTTATTTTTCTTAAGTTTGCTAACAACGTTACCCATACCGAATTTTACTTTTGTCTTCATAGCATTCGTCACTAACCATGCGCTTGCGCGTTCAGCAAAATTGCTGTCTTCAGATTTTACTCTTGACCAGGCTTTATTAGATAAAATTTGATCTGCTTCGTGTCGTTTATTTAATTCTTTTGATTGAGAATAAGCAATATCATGTTCCCTGCAAGCTGCGTCCAATGGATTAATTCCTTTATCGCCTCTGGCTAAACGTTTCTTAAGTTTAGTACCAGGTCCACAAAATTGATAACCTGGTAGATGTAGTTCCACTGGTAGAGAATTGATTATGTTATTTATAAGACCTCGTCCTCCAACTGTGTTTCGATTATGACTAATTGGTTTTTTATAGAGCATTGCCATTTTTGTTCATGCATTTTATGTGGTGTATCAATTTAGACTGACATAAAGTAATAAAAACACATGTCTTTAATATATACATTAGTCACTAAGATGCGTTTCATTAAACAACACAAAAATCTTGTTGTTCGAAACAATGATTTTTCAACCGAGAGTTCATTGAGTAACAGACATAGTTCACTTTTGCCAAATTCAATAAGAGCATTAATTGTTGGTCCATCGAATTGTGGAAAAACGAATGTTATGATAAGTTTAATAGAAAGCCCAAATGGAATAAAATTTAAGAATATATATTTATATTCAAAATCATTGTATCAACCCAAATATCAGTACCTGCAAAAATTAATTAAACCTATAAAGGGTATGGGATATCATACATTCACTGAAAATGAAGATGTTCTATCGCCAGATGAAGCAAAAACTAATTCTATTTTTATTTTCGATGATGTTGCATGTGAGAAGCAAAACAATATAAGATTATATTTTTGTATGGGACGTCATAAGGATATTGATAGTTTTTATTTATGTCAAACATATACGCGAATTCCGAAGCATTTAATACGAGATAATGCAAATATGATCATAATGTTTAAGCAAGATGAAATGAATATGAGGCATATATACAACGATCATGTGGGAACGGATATGAATTTCAAACAATTTTTACATTTATGCGGTAAATGTTGGAAAGACAAATATGGATTTCTTGTTATCAGTAAAGATGATCCTATGGATGGTGGACGTTATAGAAAAGGATTTGATGTTTTTATTCAACTATAAACATTCATTATACAGAGTTATTCGTTTAGTATATCATCCGATATCAAGCTGTTACGATATAATTCTAATAAGATCTAATAAACTTGAGCTGATCTGATCTACCTGATCTGATCTGATCTACCTGATCTGATCTGACTAATAATAACTGAAAATGAATGAGAAAGTACTAAGTGATCTTATAAATACCAGAAGGGTATTGAGAAAAAAGTTTAACAGTATCAAATCGCAAGAATCGGCTGTAGAAAACTTGTGGGAAGATACTTTCAAGCCTATCACTAAACCTCTTAAGGAGTTAGTTGAAAGTACAAAACAGACAAAATCTGATTATAATGAATCTAACAATGGAATCGATTATAAATTTCTTAAAAAACCGTTAAAGATTAATACAAGTACGCCCTTTAAACCTATAAAGGATGAACAAAATATATCTACTCCTGATACGAGCGGAAATGATCCAAGTGATGTAAGTAAGGAAGACACTTTCTATACACAGCATGCGGATGAAGCAAGTAGTACATTATTGAATTTAACAAATTTGGAACTGAAGGAAAAATTAGATACCTTATATGGTCCATATCAAGACTCAAATGCAAAATGGAGATTGGGTAATGCTGTTTTTGAACTTGGGGCAAAAGAGATTATAATTAATGGTGAAAGCTGGTCTGTAACACCAGGCCTCGTTGAGTTGTTGTTTTACAAAGTACCTAAGAACTATACACCTAGTGATTTGAAAATTTATAAGGAAATTTTAATCAAAACGAATGCTCATAAGCGTAAATATGAGGAAAATGAGCAAATCAAAGGAACTAAAGCAATCAAGTATAAGAATATTATAAGGAAATTATTCATGGATAAAAGTTCATCATCAAACAAAATTCATAAGGGATCTGGCCTAATGAGAGTAAATATGAAAAAACCTAATTACATATATTGGGATGATCCAAATGAATTAGTAGATAGATTGCGACTTTTGATTTCATCACAATCAGCCGGTCATACAAATCATGATAATGAGATTGTTTCAATTATTGAAGAATTAAGAGAAAGCAATATAATTGTGTAAATCTGAATTTGCTTATTCATTATCAAAATGAGTGCTGACAAGTTTGGTCATTTTTCCCATCGACCTTCTAATGAAAATCGCCTAAGAAAATCGATGGGTTTCAATTTAGATTATGATAAGAATATTAATCTTCATTGGAAACGTTTAAAAAATGTCGGCATGCCTATTGAAAATAATGATGCAGTGACAAAAGCATTTGTTATAGATAATATAAATCAGATGGCTTTGAAAGCTGAAAAGGAGAACATATTGCTGAAAAACCATCTTATCGGAGAAATCGCAAAAGTCACAACAAATCTTCAAAGTGTTAAAGACTCTATTAAATTGTTGAAGGAAGATATAAGCAAGGAGGTAGAAAATCATATTAAATATACTGAAGGAAGATTCAGAGGAGTCGAAGATTATATTTTCAATCAATTAATTAAGCCGAAATCTGTAGATATACTAGAAAAAAATCATTCTGATAAGAAATGAGTATAAATAGGAAGAGAGGCATTGTGGAGGAGCTTCATAGACAAGCTCGTAGAAATTTCAAACGACGACGAGTGATTACAAAAGGCATAGACGATCTCTGGCAAGCAGATTTGGTGGAAATGGGAAATTATTCAGCGTTCAACAATGACTACCGTTTTCTTCTCACAATCATAGACACCTTTTCAAAATTTGCCTGGGCTGTACCTCTTAAAACCAAAACAGCCTCTGATGTCACAAGAGCCATGAAAAGCATATTTTTCAAGGAAAAGCGATCACCAACAAATTTACAAACCGACGATGGAAAAGAATTCTTCAACAAAGAATTTCAAAATCTTATGACAAAGTATCGTATTAATCATTATTCAACATATAGTGTTATGAAGGCATCAATTATTGAGCGCTTTAACAGAACCTTAAAGGGTCTAATGTGGAAAGAATTTAGTTACTATGGCTCATACCGATGGATTGATGGGTACAAAAAGTTGATAAAGAAATACAATAATACAAAACATAGAACAATAAAAATGCCTCCAAGTGATGTGAATTCTTCTAATGAAAAAATGATATTAAACTCAGCTTACAACAACCTGAAAATATTCAATAAACCAAAGTTTCATGTTGGTGACTCAGTACGAATCAGTAAATATAAACATATTTTTGATAAGGGCTACACACCAAATTGGACAACAGAAGTTTTCAAAATTAAAACAATTCAATATACAAATCCAACTACATACATGTTAGAGGATTATCAAGGTAATACGATCAAGGGAGGCTTCTATGAATACGAGCTGATGAAAACAAGATATCCAAGCAGTTATCTTGTTGAAAAAATTCTCAATACTAGAGGGAATAGAGTCTTAGTGAAATGGTTGGGGTTTTCGAGCGAACATAATTCTTGGATTGACAAAAATGACATATTATAATACATACACACACACACACACACACACACACACACACACACACACACACACACACACACACACACACTATGTAATATATGTATATTCAATAAATAAATTTTTTTATTTGAAAATAATCTTAAAAGCTTTGGTTTCGTAATTTTTGTTTCATTTAATTATTAACCGTTAAAATGTCAATAACGCTCACTTTAACTGGAAATACATCCAATCTATCGGCAAATTACTTTCCACCAATCGATTTGGATAGGAACTATGAGTGTGGACTTGTTGATTTTCATGCATATAACTCTGTGCCCAATGTTGATTTGGAAAATAATTTGTTTCATGTAGAAGACACCATCATTGAACTTCCAGTAGGTTCATATGAATTTGAAGATATCTCTTTGTATTTGCAAAAACAATATGAGAATAAATACAAAAGTGGATATCTTTTTCTTGAAGCTAATTATAATACGCTAAAAACTGAAATTTTTTGTGAGGATTATATTGATCTTACCCAGAATCGAAGCATTGGTTCCTTATTAGGATTCAGTAAAAGAGTCTTAATAGGAGGAGAGAAATACGAATCAGACTTACCTATTAATATAACAAAAATCAATGCAATACGTGTAGAATGTAATATTGTGGGTGGATCTTATATTAATAATTCACCGGCGCACACACTTCATGAGTTCTCACTGAACGGTAGCCCTGGCTATAAATTAGATGAAATTCCTAAAAATGTTATTTATTTGCCAGTGAACACCAGACAAATAGGTTCAATTACAGTTAAAATTGTTGATCAAAACGGTGATCTAGTAAATTTTCGTGGAGAATCAATTACTCTTAGGCTTCATTTGAAACCAAAGGATCAATGATTATCTATAATAAAACTTATACAAAAACCGGCGATTCAATCACTTCTTCGTTATCATTCAACGAACGAACATTGATAAGGAAGGAGCGACCGCCAAAACCAACGCGAAAAAGGAAACACTTAAAAAAAACTCTAACAACAATCAATAGGGAATACTTGAAATCATTAGGATTTAAACTCAAAAAAGATATACAATAGATGAAAATCATGAATGATGTGTTAAACATTTTACAAAAACCTATCAACGATGAAAGCATTATAAAAAAGGAATATCACAGCTATATGCCCTATATGCAAGCATTTAAAAATAATGATGAAATAAGAATATCAATTCAGAATCAAGACCTCTATGTGTTACCTAGTGATAGTTACATTTATATTGAGGGATTTGTAACTCTGGATAATGGAACAAAATCACGTAATATTAAATTAAAGAACAATTGCATAGCATTCCTGTTTAATGAAATTCGCTATGAAATCAATGGAATTGAAGTGGATCGCACACGCTATGTGGGGATAACATCAATGATTAAAAATTATGTTTCCCTAAATCAAAACGAAAGCGAAATGCTAAAAAATGCTGGATGGTTTTTAAAGGAAGATATTGAGTTAGAAAATGGATATTTTAATTTTTGTGTACCACTAAAAATGCTTTTAGGCTTTGCTGAGGACTTTAATAAAATTATTTTGAATTCTAAACATGAACTTATATTATTACGTTCGAAATCGGATCAGGATGCAGTCTACTCAAGTGATGCAAAAGAAAAAATAATGTTAAATATTATGAATATTACATGGAAGGTTCCTCACATTAAACTGGCTGATTTTTCAAAACTGGAAATTCTCAAAACGATAAGTAGTGGTCAACGTTTAACAATTGCATTTCGAAGCTGGGATTGTCATTTCAATCCCATGCTATCACAAGGAGTACATCACTTATGGAATGTGAAACTTTCTTCACAGAGCGAAAGACCTCGGTTTATATTGATATTTTTCCAAAATGCAACTGGATTGCAGCATTGTGATTTAAGTGACATCAAAGTACATCTTAACTCTGACACATATCCGTATGATGATCTCAATCTTAACTTTGATCGTAATCGTTATGCTATTTTATATGAGATGTATTCAAAATTTCAACAGACCTATTATATGAGGGAACCTCAACCCATTCTATCGCGAGAAGAGTTTAAAAAAATAGCTCCCATCATTGTGATTGATGTAACATATCAGAATGAGACAGTCAAATCAGGACCCATTGATATAAGAGTGGAATTCAAAACTATAAAAAATATTCCAGAAAAGACATCTGCTTATTGTGTGCTAATTCACGATCGACTCTTTGAATATTCACCTCTTACTGGTGAGGTAAAAAGATTTGGTTAATCTTCATTTACCCGTACGCACGCACGCACGCACGCATAGAAATGGCCGAGGAGAAAAACTATATAATTATAGATGTGCAAGGTTTTAAAATAAACAATAACAGATTCATTGCAAAAGAACTAGCAATTTGTTTTAATTTTTGTGAATATCAAAATTTTCTAATTAAACCACCATTTAAGTATGAAAGATTATCATTAAAGGATCAGAGACAAGTAAATTGGATAGAAAAAAATCACAGTGGACTCACTTGGAGTGCTGGTTCTATCAGCTTTAACAGTGTTAGACAGTTCTTGAGGCAAAACATTATGCCAAGTACAAAGATTTTCGTTAAGGGAGCTGAAAAGATAGAGTGGATCAAAGAAATCATTGGTGAAAAGAGAAACAGCAATGTGCTTAATCTCGAAGAATATGGATGTGGAAATCTGAAATATCTTCGTAAGACCTACAAATCTCAAACAGAACGTGCACATAATGGATATTATGCACTTAAAAATGTCTTGCTCTTACTAGAATTTGTAAATTCATTAGAAATAATAAGGAAATAAAAAACACACACATAATTCCAACTGAAAATTTTGTTTTTTTTTATTTAATTATTGATTTTTCACAATTTTTATTTGAGATGTTCTGCCTAATGGTCCAATATAAGTAAGTGTATACCCCTTTCCGTTAATAGAATCTACCGTTGCTTGAGACATGCTGTTATATCGCATTGGAAGAAAAACCTAAAAGAAGAAGATTTTTTTTTTTTTTTTTTTTCAACTTTATATAGAATTAATTACCTGAAAATTATCAAATGTGCACACCATTCTCTTCCCATATTTAGTTGTGCATTCCTTAACTCCCTCAATATTGTATTCATGATCTTTGGCTAAGCTTGAAATCTTTATTGTATCCTTAAAGATATTATGTTCCAGCTGTTGTAATTCCTCCTGAAAATCCATTTTTTTTTCTGCTACTGTTAGGTTGACTGCAAACAACTTATAATTTGAAATCGGAGTACGGTCCGACTATATATTGGATTTCAAAACTATGCGCAATAATAAAAAACCGCATGAAATGATATGTTGTGGTTGACAGTAAATAAAACGCAATTCAATTTCATAATTTTATTTATTTTATATTTTTAATTTGTAATGACCCCAAGCTATTGTACTTCATGATCTTTGGCTAAGCTTGAAATCTTTATTGTATCCTTAAAGATATTATGTTCCAGCTGTTGTAATTCCTCCTGAAAATCCATTTTTTTCTGCTACTGTTAGGTTGACTGCAAACAACTTATAATTTGAAATCGGAGTACGGTCCGACTATATATTGGATTTCAAAACTATGCGCAATAATAAAAAACCGCATGAAATGATATGTTGTGGTTGACAGTAAATAAAACGCAATTCAATTTCATAATTTTATTTATTTTATATTTTTAATTTGTAATGACCCCAAGCTATTGTACTTACATTATCTTTACATATATATCTTTTAGTATCTTCAAAATTTAAGGTTTTTTTATTTAAATTTTGCGTATAAATTACATGAAGCTTATTTCTAAAATTAGTCATATTCTTATATATTGTAACTTTATTAAATAAACAATTCTTATAATGCTCAATATTGAGTCTTTTTGTAACTGATCTCTTAATCCCTTTGGCTTTCTGTACGGAAGTACCATCCTCAACCGTAAAGGAATACATTTTTGCTCGTAAGCCAACAAATTGAAGCATTTTCTTGCCACCATTCTCATCTTTAAACATACCTAACTTCTTTGCGTTTACACGAGGAAAATTGTGCACATTGAGCGGGTTATACTCTGAGGTATCAAAATATTCACTCAAATCATTATAAATATCTGCATAAAAATCATCTGTAGATATTGAATATATAAAGGAGTCGGTGTCCATGTAATTGAGAAGTACCCGATTATTAAATTTTCGTTTCATGTAATCATAATGAAAATCATACATGAGCAATTTTGAGAGTTCCAAAATAACGAAACCTAAGTAAAGCGGTTTGTTATACATAACTTTAACTCGATTCAATTGTATGGCAATCATATCTTCTGAAAAAATAGAACTGCTGTGAAAATTAGGTTTTGCTAATAGAGATCTTGCGCTGTGCCTTTTCCCCTTATTTTCCCACTGTGATACAATTTTCACATCCGTTCTCTTATCTATATTTTCCATTGTTTTGCCATATATAACATTATTCATCAATTTAAAAAAGTTTTTCTCAAATGGATTTTGAGCCCTCATACGATGATAAGTATTCAGATCAATATACTTTTTGAGCCAAGGTGAATGATTATATTGAATGACTCTGTGAACTTTCTTCAACTCTAATCCGTTTTTCAAAGCTTGTTTAAGGTTCTCAATATGAATTACATAATTTTGTTTTGGATAAAATGTGCCTACCAACTTCTTGGAACTTGTTCCCGGAGTACAAATATTCTCCGGACAGAAGGGTAAATCATTGTGCGCATCATGCAAATTATCAGGATAATCTAAATCTACTTCCAAAACGTAACCGATACCTTCGTCTTTATAAGTCAGAATATTCTCTTCTGTAAATTGCTCAAGATTAGAAACCCACTGAAAACCACTATGCGGGAGATTTTTTATCATCGCCCAACCATAAAGGTTATTAGCATCTAAGTAAATCACATATACTGAAGGTTGATTTGGATCATGTGATAAAATAAATTTGTTATTTGCCTTTGAGTACCTATGACAACATTGTGCCAAACCACCTCTGATACCTTTCTGGAAAAATTTATACATTTCCAAATCTGTTAAAAGTTCAAGCTCAATTTTAGTATACTTAAGCATTGCATCCCAAGATAACCCTGGCGCTGTATAATAATGAGATGGGTCTAATTGATAGATTTCTTGACATATATTTCGGAATTTTTCAAAAATGTCAGCTAGCAGCACTACATCGCTTTGCAGATAGACTTCAAGATATTCCTTTAAATTCTTGCATTTGAAATGTGAAAAAATAGATTGTGCAACCGTATAGTCCTCATCGGAACACTCTTCATTATTCAATTTGTTGAAAAATGCACTCCTTTCCGGCAAAAACTTATCCTCTAATCGATCCCATAAATTTAAATAATCATAAGGAAAAATACCTTTCCTCTTGATTAAGTTAAATTCTTGTTCACAATTGAAAAATGAAGATGTCAACTTGAAATCATTAGTATCTAAATTTTTTGTTAACGAATCAATACTTTCACTCAGAAAGTGGTATGAATCAAGAAATCGCATTTCGAAATATTTATTCAAACTTTCATCAACAAGCACAGACTTTGAAATTGAAATATATTTTTCCTTATTTAAGGCTAAGACCTTTATTTCCCCCTCAATTTCATTTAGCGCAGAAAAAAATAAATGACTATCATAACCTGTAAGATTATGCATGAAAATTGGAATAAAATTCGGAGTAAATGCTTTTAAATTACAACTATTATGACTAGGACCCCTATATTCACCTGTTATGTGACAATGATCCCTTACTCTATATTCAAACTGCTCGAATTTATTCTTACAATGTATACAGGTCTCTTCGTTCGCCTGACGCCATACTTGATCGGGTGTGAGATCCTTCATAGGGGACACATCTTTGAAATATTCATTGTATAGATATTTAACGTCTTCACTTAAGCTGTGTATGAATTTTCTAGTACATTCTGATCCTAAGAAACAAGAAACATGTATAATTTAACAAGTTAAAGAAAATATGTATTGTTCTTACCTGTAAACGTTCGCATACAATTTTTACTCTTGTCAAAAGAACAATTGATATAGTAAGAAAAAGCACAAGGCACATGTTGTTGTGTTGTTGTTGTTGATGATATTGATGGATCAGGAAAACAAGTACTAACCGGCAATAAAATACTTTCAAAGTCCGCATATATAACAAAAGGTACATTGATAGATTTCTCAAAATTTGAAAATTTTATTATATTTTCCCCCTCCTTCGGCATATTTGTAACCACATGGCTGCATTCAGTTTTATGTTTCTTTAATTTCTCCTCATGGTAAAAGTGTTGTAAACAACTATTACAAAAGTATAGTTTTTTTCTTTTCACATCAACTATCCTATCTCGAAATAGTCTGCTTAAACTTTTTATCCATACATAATGAGTCTTATTATTTTTCTCACAATATAATAGGTTTATATGTATAGGCTTTTCATTTTTTGTCAAGTAGTATGGACCCTCAATGCATTGTTTATTTTTATTATCTTTCGAATAGCCAAAAACATTTACACTGATTTCATTCTGAGCCTCAAATTGCTTTATGTCATCAATTTCCATAGGAAAATTTAAACCACTAAAATTTATTGTTGTATTGTTTGTGTTAATATAATCACTCGTTATATCTGGTATCTTATAACAAAAAGTAAAAGGTTTCGATACTTTAGGATTCAGAGCTGATATTATGGACCACTTGAAACAGAAGATATCCCTATTCTTAACATTTTTAACAGCACCCTTTTTCTCAATACAATAGGGCAATTTGAAATATGTAGATCCCTTCAAACATTGATATTTGTTTATATTTAACTCCACAGATTTTATCTCAACAAGAAACCATCCGCTATCCCGCTCCTGAAATTCTTCTATCTCCTTCATTATATTCTCCTCCATTTTCATTATTATGCTCTCAATATCATCTGATGAGAGAGCCATATGCATTTGTGTTTTCATTGATTTTATATCAAGTTCCATTTCATCTTCTTTATCTTTCTTTACAAATTCCGCGAACAGCTCCAAATTAAATTTAATCGGACCACTTTGTGTGATTTTTTCTTCAATCAGATCTTTCAATATTGCTCTTTTCCTTTTAAAAAATAACTTTACATCCAAATCTTCAGTGATTTCATTAATCACCGAATATGACACTATGCGATCTTTGAATGCTGTTTTTATTTTAAATACATTCTCTCCATGAATCACCTTAGCTTTTAACTTATGCATATTAGTTCTTTGATGCTGCTTCCATTTGCTTCTTTTCACTTCAATATCACAAAATTCACACTTAATTTTCGAGGACAATGAAAACGCACTAGATGGTAGTGATGATGATGATGTTGTTGGAAGCTGCACTTCATTTTCCTTCTTCTCAGCGTTCACAGCACACTTCAACATATGGCTTTTTAGATATTTTTTTGTATATATTTTACCACAAAATACACAATGACTTGTAAGTTTCAATTCATTTTTCTCATGAATATTTTTCATGTGACGCTTCAAAGAATCTTTACGCAAAAACTCTTTTAGACATAGAGAGCACTTCATTTTACAACAGATAATCAGTTATCTATCACAACTGCAAATAACTCATTATTATTCTTTCTTCAGCTTTTTATATTCTTTTTCGGGTCCTTATCAGACTGCGGGAACCGGCGGCGCGAACCCACAAACGAATTCCAACAAAACCTACGCGACCTTGTAAACATCAAACAGCACACATATCACATAAACCCTCCCCCCAACCCCCCAACCCCCCAACAACCCAATCCCCACCGCGGACCACGCGTTTATGATAAGACTCTGCACAAATCTTAACCGACTTTACAAAATATTATCAGCATAGAGCACAATGAACTGCGAACATTAACCACAACAACTAAACAACCATGACCTTCTCAACCAAATTTCTCCACTTCCACCAAAGTGGGAAATTCAATGTACTGGAAGTTACCTATTTTACCTACTCACTTTATTTTCAAAAGTTTGTAAAATATTAATATTACTTATTTTGGTACAACCCCAGAGTTGTATACCATATGTCCAGACTGGCTTTAGCACTTGCTTGTATAAAAGCAGTTTGTTTCCTATATTAAGCTTGGAATACTTTCCAAGTAACCAATACATTTCTCTGTATTTGCTTTCTAGCTCTTTGCGTTTTTTCTTTACATGCGACTTCCATTTCAGCTTTGCATCGAGTGTCATTCCAAGATACTTAGCCTCGTTTGCAAACGGAATTCGAACCGAGTTTGAAAAGATCGGCAAATTATTTATTTTTTTGTAAGTAAAATTTACATGAACAGATTTGGTTTCATTCAGAGCGATTCGCCAAACCTTTGTCCATTCATTTACTCTATCCAATGCTTCTTGCAATTTTTCCGTAGTCTCTTCGACCGTTTTACCTACTGCCAAGATAGCAGTGTCGTCGGCAAATGTAGCCAGCGCAGTACCATCTACTTGCGGTATATCACGAGTATATAATACATACAAAAGTGGACCAAGGACGCTACCTTGCGGTACCCCAGCCAATATTTCCTTAAAGTCTGAATATTCGTTTCCGTGTTTGACGCGGAATAATCTATTCGTAAGATAGGTCTTCAAAATATTAAATAAAGGATAGGGCAGAACTTGTCGCAATTTAAACTTTAAGCCTTCATGCCAGACCTTGTCAAAAGCTTGAGAGACGTCAAGGAATACACTTGAGCAAATCATTTTTCCTTCAAGTGATTTTTCTATTACATCTGTTATTCTATGTACTTGGTCCACCGTAGAGTGCTTGCTTCTAAACCCGAATTGATGATCCGGGATAAGACGTTTTTCTTCTATAATTGGAGTTATTCGCCTAAGCAATATTCTCTCGAATACTTTAGATACAATCGAAAGAAGCGAAATTGGTCTATAAGACGTTTTCTCGTTCGGCGGTTTTCCTGGCTTAGGAACCATTATAACTTCCGCGAATTTCCATTGGCTGGGAACATATTCTAGTCTAAGCGCGGCATTTATAATGAAAAGAAGTTTAATTAAAGCTTTTCTAGGTAGCTCTTTGAAAACCTCTCCTGTGATAAGATCATATCCAGGAGCTTTCTTAGACTTTAATTTCTTTATTTCTTGCTTGAGTTCATTTAGCGTTGCGTTTCTTATGACGCTATTGTCTATATCCGATGCGCTTATATTTTGAATAAGCGCTTGTCCATCAAACGGTTTGAAAGTTTCTTCCAGATGGTTGGCAAAAACTTGCGCTTTCTCTTTGTCATCTCTGGCCCATTCATTATTATTTTTTTTAATTGGGGCGGCTTGAATTTTAGGTTTTTTGATACCCTTTATAGCCTTCCAAAGCGAATAATTAGTATCTTTTTCTGCAGTTAAACTTTCAAGGTAACTTTGTATTCCACGATTTTTAAAATCATTGATGGTCTTTTTTAGCGAGTTGCACAAACGGTTTAGGTGTGCTTTATGTTGCGGAGCCCGAGTTTGTTGCCATTTTTTACGCGCTTTTCTCTTCTCCTTGATCATCTCTTTTATTTCGGGTGGATACGTTTGGACATAACTGCCCGGCGTTTTCTTTTGTTTGGGAGTATTTTTCCACGCGGCACCCTGTACGATTTCAACAAAGCGATCAACTTCGACTTCAAGGTCATAGGGTGTCTTAAGTGATACGCTCAGCTCGATATTTGCGTCAATATCTTTTTTGAAGCTGTCCCAATTAGTTCTCATGTTGGTTAATCTAGCTGGTTCTACTTTTTTAATCAGAGCCTCGCTTATCGTCATAATGATTGGAGAATGATCAGAGGAGAGATCAAAGCTTTCTTCAACTTTTATACAGTTACCAGATATTCCTTTAACAACAAAGAAATCGATCAGATCCGGTATCTTATTTCTATCAGTCGGCCAGTATGTTGGTTTACCGGTCGAGTGAAAATCACAACTGTATTTCATACCCGCATTATAAAGCATTCTACCTTTCTGAGAGACGCATCTTGATCCCCAGAAGGTGTGTTTCGCGTTGAAATCGCCACCAATAACAAAGTTTGGTCTAAGGAAGTTGAAAATGTTTGTAAAATCACTTTCTTCAAGTCTGCATCGCAGTGGGCAATATATAGATGAAATATTAAAAGAAAAATTTCTATTTTTTACGCGTACCGTGCTTACTTGCATCGATTCTAATTCGATCTTTAGCTCTGCCGAGTGTTCGATACATTCTTTTATGAACAAAGATGATCCACCTCTGGCCCTTTCCGATGGGTGAAAAGCGTGGTAGGCACTATAGCCCCTTATCTTAACATTTGATTGGTTTGTCAGATGGGTTTCACAAACCAAGCATATATCAATATTTTTTTCACGTATACATATTTCTAACTCATCGAGTCTTTGTATGAGCCCGTTGGCGTTCCAAGTAAGAATCTTAAGCATTTCTTTCATATTTTGGTTAAAGTGCGCGCGCTACGAATATTATTTTCAAGTGTAACTAGTCTCTCGAAAATAAGTTTATTAGTTTTGCTTTGCTCTTCAAGTTTCGCAAGGATAATGGAAAAGACATGAGTTATAGATTCCTGTGAACCAACGCTATTGCCGTTTTCCGATGCCGCAACTTGAGCGTGAGTCTTGACGCTAAGGTTTGGACGCTTTGCTGTTGTTAATTTTGCTTTATCAGCTATATACGTGCCATTATCTGTCATCGCCACTTGAGCATAAGACCGCACACCAGTGTCTGTCAGTTTTGCTTTTGCCACCTTTTCTTTCGGACGTTTATGTTTTTCCTCATTAGCTGGTTTTTGGGCAGGTTTGACAGATTTTCTTTCTTTTGCTGTTTTTACCGTAGCGGTTTCGCGTTCATCCTTAATTTGTTTTAGGTTTGGGCGTTTGTTATTTTTAAGCGTATCGCGTCTTTTTTGAAGCTCTTTTGCCACTTCGCAACCTCGATAATTCGCTGGGTGCTTTCCGTTGCAATTTATGCAAGTGGCTGGGGCTTGTTTATTTAAGAGGCAGTCTTCGGAGAGATGTTTACCCGCACATTTCACGCACCGCGGCTCTTTCTGACAGTAAGTCTGCGTATGATTGAAGCCCTGGCAACGCTTGCACTGCGGGATCGATCTTGAGCTCTTACGCATAGGCTCGATTTTGACCACGATGTTAAGGATAGTCTTAATACCGTAGATCTCATCTTTATTTTCGGCTTTATCGAAACTTAGTAAGAATAGCGGAAGTCCACGCCTAACCAATACTTCCTTATCTCCTTCCGACTGTTGCTTCTCCTTTTTGATAATATTAACGGCGTCAAGAACTTTAAAGCCTTTGGCATGGAGGTCGTTCATAACGTCTTCCTTCGTGCACGAGGGGTGGAGTCCCCTTGCTACAACACGCAGTGGCCTTTCTAACTTGTTTTCGTATGTATACCACTGGATTTTCTCGGCATTTAATTTTTGGGACACTGTACGTACATATGTACATATTTTGGGGAAATTGTCTGAATCTGTCGTGGCTGTTAAATTTTGTAATGCAATACAGAATCCGCAAAATTCACTGTAAAATTTGGTGGCATCTACGAGAACGATGTTCAAAATTCAATTTAATTGATTTTTTAATTTGATGTTATTCTATCATAGATATAGTAGGGCCTACCTGTTAATATTAGTGTACTAGTGCTAGACTGGAGCTAATGGAGTTAGACTCGTGTTGGCTTGGATTTTGATCCATTGAAGTTTCATATACTACATATTTAGTAGTCATATTTCCAAATTTATATAAGGTTTTTCGAATTTCTGAAAGCTAGTATTAATTCAGCCTGCTGTTTTTTTGGAATTTACACATTTCGAATGGCGCAACCAGGTGGTTCAGGGCCAAGCTTCTCGCGACCATTCGTGTTGTGCGTTTAAATTTTTCCACACAAATGGAAGAATTTTAATTTACAGTTCAAAGCAATATCCGAAAGGCGAATTAAGGAGCTTTCTCCTGACAGTTATTACTTTCGGAAGTTTGTCAGACATTCGCGAGAGGTGGAACTATGGAAAATCATTTTGGGATTCGAACTTCAAATTTCCCGCTAAAAACCATTCAGCTCAACGCACGTGTTGAGTTTGTTTTCTTTCTTTTTCAATGGCTGCTACATATAAGTTTGATCAGAACTCATATCTTAGGCGATGTGGGAGTTTTCAATTAGACTATTCATATGTATTTAAATTCTTGATCAATATTTGTTGATAGGTATATGATTTAAGTATATGGTAGGTGACCCTTCATTTGATTTATGAAAGGCTTAATTAAAGCAAAACAATTTGTCCACTGTCTTGTTCATTAGTTGATATGAAATCCATTCGAAAATTTCAATTCAATTGAATTGGGACGGATGTTGCAAATGACGCTATGGTTGTATGCAAATGCAAAACAGGACTGAGTACTTTAAGCAATAAGCAAATGAAATCAAATCAAATTTAAATTACCCGAGCCTGATAGTATTTTCAAAGTATGTATATTCATGCATACTAGGTATACATTGTGTGTGCTTTGGCATGCAATATGGAAATATGTCTTCAAATTCTGTAAGCGAGAATTGCATTCAACGTTATGAGAGTGTTAATGGTAATCTTATAATAACACTTTACTCCACTCGGCAATAGCAATATTCGGTAACCCAATATTGAATTCTGCACGATTATGCAATCAATATCCAACACAAATTTAATGTATGTACTACCATAGAACATATAATTACCTCAAATATTTTCTCTCAAATATTTTTTGTTTCATTTATTTTTTTATTATTTGGAAAAGAGCTTTTTGAAATCGCTTTCATTTTTTGAGGCAGATAATACTTCTTGGTAATTATATATTCTACTACCTTATGCTCGTAAATAAGTAGGTAAATATGGATGTAGTATACATACGTACTTTTGGTTTACGGAGGTTTTGAAAATAATTAAAGCATGGTAGGTAGGTAGATAGGTAGAAGTGGTGGCTTCCTAAACAGGGAAGCCTAGTTTAGTTAGTTAGTTAAGACTTTAATTTCATAAAAAGGAGTGTTGGTACATAATCATACACTGTTTTCTAATCATTTTAGGTTTGGTCATTATTGACCGTCTACCAGATTGACATATAGGCTTCTTACATACAATATGAGTTTACTTGTGAAGTACATTATGAATTGTAAACATTCGCATAAAAAATTAAACAATGGCATAAGGAAAACAAGATAATATTGACATTTCATGATACATTTTCTATACATTAACGCTATCGTGGTGTAGTTATACCACGCGTTCCACCCATGGTTTCCATTCAGGATGCTCTATTGGGAACTGCGACCTTCATTTATATACATATCTCTCATATCTACCTCGTCTGATTGATGGCAATAGCGCCCTAAATTTAGAACTAAAGTAGCCTGATCCGCCGTTGTTGATCCAAGATTAAAACCGCATTCAGATGACCTCTTCTTGAATGTTGCATTTCTGTTACTTTACCTATATAAACGAAGTGTAGCTGTAGAGCGTTCAGGAAAAGTGGAGGTAACAGTCTCTAAATGCAGCATTTAATTATATGCCAGCTGTTAGGTAGGCGAAAAACGCGTTTTAAGAAATATCGACGAAACCTTTCTACTTCCTCAAAAGGGTAAATGCTCCACACTTGTGCTCCGTATAAAAGAATTGATTTTGCTGTTGCACAAAATATTTTGTATTTTCAGCTGTGTGTTATGCTTTTTTTTAACAAAACAGCGACTTCGGGCTGTAGATATTGCGCGTTTTGCTTCTGATACCGCTTCCACCTTTGAATATCATCATCTTCGACTTTTCAAGATTAACCTTCAGGTTCCATAGCTTGCAGTACTTAGCTAGTCTGTTTATCATCAACTGCATCCCGTTGATTGTATCAGAGAGGAAGACGATCTCGTCTGCATACATGAGCGCTGGGATCTTTTCTTCGTTCGACTCAATTCCTCCCCTCACAACATCGGTTATGTCGTTGATCAAAAGTATAAATAGAAGCGGGCTCAGTATGCAACCTTGTTTCACTCCCATTAATGCTCCAAACTCATCAGAAATAAATTCGCCATCCCAGACGTATGCTAAATTGTTCTAATATGTACATTGCCCTTAAAACGTTGATGACTTGTTGAAATATTCCTATTACTTACGTGGAGTTTATAAAAAAGTGCCTCGCGTGGTATTGTATAGAAGGCTGCACGGAAATCGACAAGAAAGCATATAACTTCTTATGTTGGCTTTTGAAAATTTCGGCGATGTTAATAAGTTTGAAATTTTGGTCTATGGTTGGGTAATTCTTTCTGAAACCAGCTTGAAAATTCTCGAAGAATTTTCTTATTAGAAACCGACCGAATGAGCCTTTTAAACAAAATAGTTCCGAACAGCTTTGCCGATGTATTTAAGAATGATATGCCCCGATAATTCCTTGGATCATCGTTGTCGCCAGGGAAGCCTAATTCGTACCAAGTCGCCGTTTTGATATCACAATTACGTGGTAAGTACTAGTGCATTGTACTAAATATCGGCGTTGTCACTCTACTGTATGTTTTGGCAAATATTAACCTAGGTACAGTGCTGGCAAGCTAATTAGCAAGCCCCTAGGGAAATTCAGTTTATTTTTCTACAACACCACCACGTACACGATTAAAGTGTCACAAGGTTTTAAAATATCTTGCATTGACTGAGTGTTTGATTGTAAAAAAAAACTTATGATTTTGGATCACCGTCTCGCGATATACCAGGCGGATGGCCGCACAGGCAGTTATCTGTTTATCGAAGATATGTACAGCTAATGACTGATTTGAGGTTTCATACCCCAGCTCCTGCCCATATCCTTTTTACAGGAGTAGAGAGCTACATTGACTTTCCTGATGCGTTCTAGTAGATTAGTTTTCCAGTTCAGTTTTCTGTCCAAAATAAGACCCAGATATATTGCTTTGTCAGTGAAGGTGAGACTGGTGCCAATTATCTTTGGAGGGTCTATGAGGGGAACTTTATATTTCCTCGTGAAGAAAACTAGTTCCGTTTAATTGGGATTAACCCCCAGTCCACATTGGAGGATTTCTTTGAGAGTTTCTGGGTGTTTTCCTGAGACAGCAATAGCAATGTCATCTGCATAAGTGATCGCTCTGCATCCTGACCTATCTAGGTCCACCAGTAGCTCGTTTACTACCATGTTCCACAAAAAAGGGGACAGGACACCACCTTGGGCTATACCGCAGCAGGCATTTCTTCTGGCCGATACTCCGCCCAGCTGTGTGTTAATAATCCTGCTTGTAAGCAATTGATTAATCAACACTCCGAGCGAAGCATCCACTTTCAGATTTGCAAGTGCGTCGGTGATCGCCTTTGATTTGACATTGTTAAATGCTCCCTCAATGTTAAGGAAAGCCACTATAGTGTATTTTTTAATGCTCTGAAATTTTTCAATGATGCGCACAACTTTTCTATAGTTTTGAGTAGAAAGGACGATAGACAGATATGTCGCAGATCCTTTGGTTCCACATGCGAACTTTTTCCTGCTTTAGGTATGAAGATGACTTATACCTCGGTCCATTGTTTGGGAATGTGGACCAGATTTAAACAGCCTGACGAGATGGCTTTGAGTCATGGAAGCACAATGTCCTAGCATTGCTGTAATTCTGTAGGAATAATACCGTCAGGTCCTGGGGACTTGAAGGGCTTGTAGCTGCGCATGGCCCATCGGATCTTTTCTGTAGTTACTAAAACCAGGGAGTTGCTGTACGGTTGGGGGGATTCTTTAATGCTATCACAGAAGAGTTCCCAGGATCGTCGTTGTTGTGTATTTTTTGAGAGACAGTTTATATGAGTTCCAATCGGCCGTCTCGCGAGAGCTTTAAGCAATATTAAAATGGAGCCTACTGTCTTTCCTAAGAGCACTGAGGTTAGCACTCCACCAAGGTGGTTTCTTGCAGTGAGGAATCCAAGAAAAATAAACCAGATGACCTTTGAAGAAATCTTATCTAAAAGATTATCTGCGGCTTCCTAGACATCGAGGGGGCATTCGACAAACCTTCGCACGAATTCATTAAACAAGCTTTAGACAGGAACGGTATCTAGGTGGATCCAAGAATTGCTGAGAACTCAGAGAACTGAGAAATCAGTAGAAACTCGGAGGTCGACTAAGAGGTCAACACATTGAGAGAATGTCCACAAGGAGAAGTGCTATTCTAATGTGGAGTGTAGTTGTGGAACTGCAAGTCTACGCTTATGAAATGGCGCTAATGAAAGACTGACGATCTTTGTGTGATATGAAGGTTCATCCAAAGGGGTGACGCATAAACATAGTCGTGGTAAAAACTGCAATAGTACCAACAGGTAAGTCCTGGGGACTCAGGCCAAGTATTCTAAGATGGATGTACATCGCCATTGTGAGACCAATGATCACATACGGAGCGATAGCGTGAGCAACACAAGTTAGTCTAGACCTTGCCAAACTGCAAAGATTTGCTTGCCTCTGCCGTAAGAACATGTCAAACTGCGGCCGTGGAGGTATTCCTTTTACTTAATTTGCTTCACTGCCTAGTTCATCTGATAGCAAGACCGACGACGACGCTAAGTATGGCAAAAGAGGATAGCGGGAGAGAGAAATGCATCAGTTCGGGGCAATACGACGCACTTCTACCAATCCCTAGGGACGACAAGATGTTTCCTTATCCGAAAAAAATTCGCGCGATGTTAAGCAGTGAGAAGGATTGGAGCGACGAATCCATAACCTACGGACTAAGCAACCACTCCATAAAGTGGTATACAGACGGCTAAAGAACTTGAGGAGGCGTAGGGGCAAGAGTATTTAGGCGAAGATCCAACCACTCAGAATCTAAGGCCAAAAACATGTGCTTGAGATATATACGTCGAACTCAATCTTTGAAGAAGATACAATAATTATTATACAGCAATTTTGTTAGACAGTCAAGTAGCTATCAAAGCACTTGACTCCCATGTCATTAAATCAAAACTTGTGTGGAAATGCCTACTAAAGAACAGCAAAACCTTTCATTGGACCTAAACCGTTCTGCGGAATAGGATACAATACGTGAAGAATCCAGGAAGCTGGAGAAAGAAGTCAGGACGCAAACCTGGATTAACACTCTAGGTATGAGGCAAGCTAGGTAACTTTTGGAGTACAACAAAGCATACATAGGTAGTATAACAAATGAAGGCCTTTGCAGAATCTGCAACGAGTCCAGTGAGAGCCCAGAGCATCTTCTTGAATCACTGGTGCACGAAGGATCGAAATACTTGGGCAACTATCAATTGTCAGATAATGATATGCCAGATTCCTCAAGGGAACCATACTGGGGAGGGTGCTCGTTTCCAATGAGTGTTGTCATCATTTTTTTCTTTTTCCTTGCTCATTCTTGTATGCGGACACGAAATTTAAGTGTGCAAAATAATAGGTTATTGTGAAGTGGCATTAATTCTTATTGATTGGTAAAAGGAAGAAATTTGCGCAGGAGCATCTGAATTGGCCAAAAGCAAAGTGGCCAAATATTTTATGGTCTGATGAATCCAAGATCAATTTATTTGGCGCAGATAGTGGCAAAACAAGGCAAAGAATATTCACCGCGGTACACTATAAAAACCGTCAAGCATGGAGGCGGAAGTGTGATGGTTTGGTGATGTTTGTCCTGGTACGGCGTTGGTCCAATATTCTGGATAAAGAATATTATGAATACCGTAGAGTACCTACATCAACATATTGGAGAACGTTATGCTGCCTTTCGCCGAAGAGGAGATGCCGTTGCGCTTGACATTCCAGCAGGACAACGACCCCAAATACACTTCCAAAGTGGTGAAGTCCTTTTTTCTAAGCAAAAATATTGACGTTATGGAATAGCCGGCGCAATCTCCAGACCTAAACCTAAGAGAAAACTTGTGGGCCGGCGTCAAGAGGGCACTTTGTCATTCCAGGCATAGAAATAAGGAGGAATTGTGGCAGTCACTGCGAGCCGCATGTCAATCCCTGTCGAAGGTGCCAAAAGCTGATTGATTCTATGCCAAGGAGATGTCAAGAGGTCAAAAATAATAACGTGTTTGGAACCAAATATTGATGCAAGGTACATACGGCTGTATGTTCAAAACTATTCGTTTAAAACTAACATGTTTTCATCTTCTTTTTTAGGCGCAAAAGTAACACACCTATTTTTTGCACGGCACGAACAAATTTAAATGTATTTAATAATTTTATTTATTTGTTCATAACTTTTTGTTACCCATTATTTCATAAGTCCGAAAGAATGAATTGAAAATTGCTTAAGTTTTTATGACTCTGATCATTACTATAGTAAATGTAACTAATTTTCATGATTTTTGAGTACACACCTATTATTTTGCACACCACTGTAGAGTGGTTTTCATTTAATTAGAAATATTTATTTCAATCATTGACCAAAAGCTGGAGTCAAGTCCTTGACATTTTGACTGTATGTCTGAAAATCAAGTACTTTCCTGACGCTTGGACAATAGCTAATGTGATACCTATCCTCATATCTATAAGGACCCTCATAGCACCCAGAGATAGACCTCCTTCAGTTTGTCAAGTGTAAGTAAATTATTTAAAAAATTAAAAAAAAAAAAAATATTCTAAAGCAATTATTTGAAATTTTGTTAAAAAAAATCACCAACAATAAAAGTCCGCATGGATTATCCTTTTAGACATTGAAAAAAACATTCAACCCTGCTTTACATGATAGTCTAATATATAAAAAAAAATAATTACAACTCTCTTCTATTTCTATTCCAAGCTTGTTTAACTGTGAAGCAAATGGCTGCTTCGACGATACTACAATACAAATCTTCGAAATGCGAGTATTAGAAAGTCGTTATAAATGGTAAGTAACAATCCTTTGTACCTGTCTTTGTAAGTAAATACGTTTCTATCTATTTTTAAAGCGTACTTATTCCTTTGGCCTACCTTAAAGATTAAAGTCCTTAAAATGAAAAATGCCTTAAATTTGCTTTCACTTGTCGATTTTTCACATTTCATCGAAAGAATTCATTTGCATTATTTACCCATGGGCTTAAAATTTAATTATTTTACGGTTGTCCGATACTTCGACCGGCAACCGACTATTGAAAGCATATTGTTGCTGCTCTTGCCATCGTACAACTGTTTAATGCCGAATTAAATGCTCATAATCCATTAAATGCTTAAATGGTATTTTTAATTCCTTCAGATGAAAATGATCGATAAAATCGGTACCAAATGCTGTTGGATGGCGGCTCTGGCAGGATAAGCATATACACATTTTCTGAGGAGCCAATAACACGTTGTTAGTTACATGTTGATATCAATTATTCCATTCTCATTATAAGCATAATAAAGTTGGGAGAATTAAGTCATAACCGATTCGTGGTGTACCTTCTGTTTATAGAATGCAAATGTAATTTCAAACCAAACGTCAAATAAAGCAGCCGAATTTCTAAGCAGGTTGCCCACTGCATTGTTCATTAGTTGGTATGCAGTACTTCATTATCTCCAAATTTCTATACTCGAATAAAGCACATGTTTGGTATGTACATGAATACACGTGTATATACATAGATAGGTGTACTTAGAGTTGCTCGGACTGTCCTAATGAGGAGAGTGAAATGAAATGAAATTTAAATTAAATGATATTTCCTAAACCTTACATAGACTCGGAATATGCATAAGCTATGTACATACATACATATGTGTACATGTATGCATTATCTGTATTTTGAGTGAACACTGTGCGCTCCAAAAAGGAAATATGGGAAGAATGTGTCTACGGATTCAATAAGCGATAATTGCGTTTAACGTAATGTCGGTGTTAATATAGTGAAATAATCTTGCGTGTCATATTGGAATGTTAGAACATAATAATATGATATTCCTCAACACCACAGGACTAGGATACCTAAACTGAAATCCAAATACAATTTTGCATCCAATACAAATTTAGTACAATAAAGAGGAAACTTATGTAGTATTTTGGTATGAAGAACCTTAGATGAACACCATTTAAGGATCCCACCTTCATTGAGAATCAGGAGCCAAATCATCTCTTCCGTGAACGGATATCGTTTGTACGAAAAAAAAATTACATTATACGCCATTCGAATATGAAAATTGGGATCGCGGCATACGATTGCCGAACGGGATTGGAAACATTCGAAACGAAATTATAATAAATTTTGTCTTTAAAATGTAATATGAAATGTCATTAAAACTTCAAAGCAACGTCATTTGTTAGATAGAAGACTACAATTAATTCGTTTAAAACAAAAATCATTGCTACGGCATTATTGTTTTGTTTATCAAGTTCTAACGAAAGTGATTATGACGAAAAATTAACACGACGATACCTAAGGGATGGAAGGAATTCACTGTCATTATCTAAAAAGGCGTAGGAATGAAACAGACAAATCCCTGAAATGTAAATTATTAATTGTTTATTTGCAGATTTATAAAAAGATTTCGAATAAATAAGCACGCATTTAATCACATCTTATCGATTTTAAGCTTCCAGTACCATTTGTCTACTGCAGTTCCACTCGTCCTACAACTAATTTTTTTTTTTTATTATTCGCGCGCGCCAAAGGGGGTATGAATACCATTATGCTGAATTCTCAGGGCATGGTCGTTTGGAAGAAGGGGAAAGAGGAACAGAGGAAGTACCGGTGCACGTTGGCTTTAAATGCTTGAATGTTGTAGTGATGAGGAAACACAGACCCTGGAAGATTGTTCCACATACGTGTCGTTCGGCTTATGAACGAATCCCTGTATTTGACAGTACGTCCGAAGTTGGGCTTGAGGGTGAACTGATGCGCATTCGAAGCGTGACGCGTATTGCGGGTGAAATTTTGAAAGGGAGGACTGTAAGTGGCTATTTCGCTGGAGCATTTTTTTTACAAAAGAAGCGATAAAATAAAGAAAGACACGAGACATTTGTGCGATGTTCTAGTGAGACTATGGAGCTCACAATGTCTCTATCACCTATAAGTTTTAACGCGCGATTCTGGACCCCATCTAGCATGCGCAAAACGCTCTTGGGTGCACGAGACTAGATGTGGGCGTTGTATTCCATATTTGGGCGATGAATGCGGATGAATGAATGGACGTGAGTTAGGGAACGAATATGAAAAACTGAGGGTACTGTCATCAGCGAAGGAATGGATTGGATTAGAGGTTGCAGACAAGAGATCATTTATGAAAATGAGAAAGAGAGTCGGAGACAAAACTGAGCCCTGGGGGACACCAGCATTTATATGGTGAATATCAGACTTGAAGCCGTCCAATACAACTTGTATTGAACGCCCCGAAAGGTAATTTCTAATCCATTGAAGAAGAGACTCATCGATACCATATGCACGCATTTTCGACAAAAGAGCCTGATGCCAAACTCTGTCAAATTCCTTTGAAATATCAAGCGCAACTATCTTTGATTCACCGAAGTGATGGAGAGATTGGTTCCACTTCTCGGTGAGATATTTAGGGACAGGCTGGACAAATGCTGTTTTCCATCTTCTCGGAAAGAGTCCAGAAGAGTAGGACAGACAGAACAGCTTACGCAGATGTTTTGCCAGCGAAGAAGAACACCTCTTCAGAACTATTGGGGGTATACCATCTGGACCAGCGGATTTGTGAATGTTGAGACCTTTAAGAACTCCTGCAAATGTGCGAGTGCGAAAGTGGACTTGTCCCATAGAAAATTTGATGCTCTCAAGTACAGAGACAGACAAAGCGCTATCTTGCAGTGTAGAATTGGCTGCAAATTGTGCAGCGAGCAGATTGGCCTCGTCTAAGGAGCTGACAGCTGGAATGTCATTGTAAATGAGCGTTGGGATGGCAGATAAGGCAGAGTTTCTAATGTTTTTGACGAATGACCAAAAATGTTTACTACTTTTGGGACACTGTAGTATTTTTTGCCTCAGTTTTTGGTCATGTAGAAATTTGACACGTCGAATATGGGCGTTGCAGTCATTTCTTGCTTGTTTGAACTTCTTTCGGTTTTCCTCAGATTTGTTGGCTTTATAAGACCGAAAACTTACTTCTTTCAACCTGATAGCCTCTTTACAGCTCTGGTCGAACCATGAGTTTGTCTTAGGTTTAATGCTCTTTATTCTGTTAGGAATAAAGTCATTCATACCTAAGAGAATCGTGTCGGTGATCATATCAGCGGCGGCATCCACGTCACTATCGAGGAAGCATAGTGACCAGTTAAAACTCCTAAAGAAGCTATTAAGGCCGTCCCAGTTGGCTTTCTCGTAACGCCATACTTTTCTTTTGGGAGTTTGTTCTTTAACTGTGTGGTCGGAGTACGAGAATTTAGCTGATATGATGTTATGGTCAGACCGGCCTAGGGGCGCTAAAACATCGATGACGTATTTATCAGGGTGAGAAGTAAGAAACAAGTCAAGGGTGTTGGCGGAATGACTTGCAATGTCAGGTATACGTGTCGGCTCATTTACAAGCTGAGTCAAGTTGTTTACCTCAGCGAAAAGTTCAACATACCTTCCTTCGGGTGTTGTCTGGCCAGAGTGTCGAAGCCAATCCGAATTGTGTATATTGAAATCGCCCGCAATGACGATTTCAGTACGAGGATACAGGGATACAATTCGAGTGATGGAATCGGACAACGTATCAAACTCGTTAAAGGTTGAGTTGCTGTCCGCACTAGGGCTTCTGTATATAAAACACTAGTGAATAATTTGCTTACGGACGGTGAATTTTAGCCATTTGAAGTTAAATTCCGGATTGGAACAGTGGCCATACTGTGATGGAATTTGGTAAGCAATATCACTACGGATGTAAATGGCAAGGCCGCGGTGGGGAAAGAATAATGGCACTAAGCTATACCCAGGCAGTTGCAAATCAGAAGATTCTTCTACTACCTGTGTTTCGCTAAGTGCCAGAACAGCCGGTTTGTGGGAATGGGTGTGGGCATACACATCAAAGAAATTCGTCCGAAGCCCACGTATGTTGTACACGTACACAACGCTTTTACTTTTACTAATATTTTTTGGGCCAAATTTATTTTATTGCAGTTTGGCCTAGAACATGAATTTTTCAATATTATCGTATTTATTATAGATTTTATCAAATAACTTACATTTTGTTTGAACTTCTTCTCTTTGAACTAATTATGTCTACTATTTACCAATCAAATGAACTTTCGAAAGAATGTACATATGCGTTCACGGAAACAAAAACACTCGTTCACGGTAGACATAATACTGACATAATACATGTCATAGTACTAAATACACCCTTTTACATGACGCATCATACGTTCACGAATGAGACGATTTGGCCCAGGAATTCATAATCAGCGCATGCAAATTTTTAACGTACGTTCAGAACTGTAAGTACATCGGTCGTAACAGGGTCTTTTAATTGTGTCTTTGATTCGAAAAAATCGAAGGACCAAATTAAATTCACCGTAGAATTAACATTTGTTATTGTCATAGAATTTTCTCCGCAGACTCGAAATGTAGAAGTCTATGAGTTTCCATCAGTTTGGAAGCACATGCAAGATAAAAATAAAAGTCCATTTCTCCCAATCCTCAATCGCTCAATATTCGCCAAATTTTTCTTTAACGTCACCAAAGAGAAACGTGAAATTGCTATCAAATTGGTTCAGTACCTGTCGATGCTTCTAAGATTTGACTGCTCCTTTTGGTCATGTATGGATACCCATTACTCCGCCATATGTCCTCGAATTGAAAACATACATATGTAAGGGAACGATATGCCGAACTCGTAGTTTCAGGGAGATGATTTTTTGTTTCGTCCAGCAAATATACGAATGCTTCCTTGGACATTCGAAAAAACATCTTTATCTGAAAAGCCTCGGTATATGTATCAGTTTTTAAGTGAGATTTATCTTGCTACCTACATACTTCGCAGCCGGCAAATCCAACGGATTAGATTTTGTTCTTATGTTTCTTCGTATGTGAATGAGACCTTTTTTTGCATATTCTCTTCTTCGTCGCTACTCTAAAACATTGCAATACTATTCATTTTGTTTTCCAACTTATATTTTCACGACTTTGTTTTGAATAATTTGAAATTTATCTACCACAGACGTAAATCAGAGACGCCTCAAAAAACGACAACTGACGTTTGAGAAAAACGCCACACGGAATCAGGGTGAACGTTTTATTTTTCTTTTGCTTTATTTTCTTTCGGAAAGTATTGCAACGCGATACTACCCACATACATGCTCGCCGACGCACAACTGCTCCAATTCACTCATTCCACCCCTTAGCTTCAGTAAAGTAATGCAGCACTGGGCACTACACTGTGAACACTACATGACTGCCCACTATGTAGTGGAGATTAATTATCTAAACAGGCTTATATACTTACATATTACCCCTGCGAAGATGATATGACGATGTCTTCTTGTCTCCATCGTAATATTATTGAGCATTTCCTCATATGTTGACTCTGGCCAGGTTAGTAATTATAAGGCCAATGACAATTTAAAATTAATTCATTGATAATAGAACCATATCGCTGATTAATCAAAGAGTAATCATTTAACTCAATAATCCGAAAGCCTCTGTACAAAACTATAAATCCACTTAAAGTATAACTTTTGAAACAAAAATAAATGAAAAAACAACTACGACCCGTAATACCATTGCAAAAAAAACGATTTTAAATGTGTTCTTTTTTTCTATGCAAATAAAAAAGTTTAACTTGCCATGTTTGCTGAAGAGATTTCTCACATTATTATTTATGGCATTTGGCTGGGAGTAAAAAATAAATTATCGTACCACTCCACCGAATGAGAAAGACACCATAATGTACCATAAAAATCATAAATAATTGAATATTCCGTTTTATCAAAACGACAGCAATAGCTCTGCAATGCATACATTGTAGGCCAAATATAACATGAATTATGAAAGTAGCAATAACAACCACATCGGCCTCCATTCAGTTTGCAAAATTTCAACTCAATTTATTGGCATGTCGGCAAATTTCGGAACTACACAGATCCATAGACTAAATTCATATAATAATACCAGGAATATCATTAATGAGAATGATAATTTCAATTCATCATTGAAACCTGCTTGTATTGCTTGTATTGTTTGTCCGAGCAGAATTCCCCAAAAGTACGTACACACATAGTAGTGTATGTTTTAATGAAAGGAGAATTCAAATTTTGGCCCAATTTCGCCAGTGAAAATTAATTAATTTTTGGCAGCAGAAAATCTACATATCCGTAGCCTGAAAGAAAAGAGATATGTATAGAATGACAGTTATTTAGTTTTATTCCGTTTTTTTCTCAATCGTGGTTTATAAAAAAATAAAATGATAGCACTTGGATTCGACCCATCGTATAGAAAAGAAAAACTAATATAAAATTTGGAGAAACTGCTGGAGAAAGTTGGTTAATGGCCTTGAATGGACCTTCTTATCGTTTTGGTGATTCGAAAAGTAACTTATCTTTTCTAAGTAACATATCTAACATATACATTCTATGTTTGAGATATCGAATAGAAAGCGCATTGGAAAATAATTATTCTTTGTACCAAAGGGAATTATTTTTTAAAAACTTTTTGGATCCCGAAGAAAACTTAACACGTTAACTTAAATAGAAAAGAAACACTTCGCAAACAGCAAAGTTAAGTAGGCAAAAATTGCAACAATCCAGTTGCTGAATAAATTTAATTTTGCATAAAAAATAATGTGAAGAAGTGCTTTTGTATATTATTCTTAATTTTCTTACTTTGACGCTGTAATATTTTATTTGTATTTTTGTTACTTGTTTTTTAAATAACAATAATGAATGCTTGCAATTTTTTGTCAACGAAATATTATTTGTCGATCTTAAATAAATCACCCTATTAAAAGACACACTACAAATGTAAATACCATACACATAATACATACAAATTCTTGGCGCAACAGACCGTATGTGTGCCAGAGTCTAGCTTCTTGCGACCATTCGTGTTGCATGTGTTATATTTTTCACACAAATGGAAGAAACGTACAGTTTAGACCCATATCCGAAAGGCTTTTTGTTTTTTATGAGAAGTTTTCTCATGACAGTTCTCGGACATTCGCGAGAGTTGGAACCATGAAATAACTTTTTTGGTGTTTTCTGGGTTTCGAACCCCGAGCCCCGCCGCCCACAAGATAATGAAAGTCCCTTGTTAAAATTATCTGCGTCCGTCCTATGTTTTGCTGGCACAAGAGCCGCCTGGTCGATGTCGAAGAGTCATCAGATGCATGTACGCGTCGTCGGTTGTATCGGAACATTCGAACGAAGGACTTCGATTTTGTTTATGGTAGAACACAATTCCTTCTTGCCGAAAATGGGTCATACTTGTATGGGAATGTTGATTGACTTTGCCTTTTTGACAGGGTTCGTAGGATCCCTCCTTTCAGCATGACAACAACAGCTGAGTCGGTCGTGCTCCAATTGTTTCGAGATGGGTTCTTTGACTTAAAGGCTTCCTCGGATCTTCGAACTTCTAATTCGATTAAGCTTTCTTATTCTTACTTTAATGCAGTGCATCTTCATCTCAGCTGCCGGCAATTTGCCCTCTTAATTTTTGTACATTGTCTAGCATTGCGAACCGTATGTGAGCGCCGGATGAACAACTGCGGTGTAAAGTCTTCCTTTCAGCTAAGGGGGCGTTGTTCGGTCAGAAAAGACGGCAGAGTTTTCCTGCAACTTCATCCCAGATCCACGATACTTGAACTTTTCGCACTTGGGAATCACTTTTCCATTCAAATAAATGTCTGGACTAGGTCGGAGTGGATCAGAGAATGGGTAGTACAGGTACTCTGTCTTTTTTGGACTAATTTAATACCCATTTCCCTCCAAAACATCCACCCATACATCAAGTGCTCATTGCAGAGATGTTTGATCCTCACTTATAATGGCTCCATTGTAACTTCGACCACTCATACTTCCAACGTTCTAACTCGCTAGCCTTAGGTTTGGCTTCAGCCGTTACATTATTTTGCTATCCCCAGGAAACCAAATAGCTCTGACCCGAAAATTTCTGTTCGTCCCAGGATCACAACAATGCGTAGCATTAGTAGTGCCCTGGCGGGGTTAGTTAATTTGTTTTTGACACCTGTATGATGTTATATATTTCTTGTTGTTTGATTTTTCCTTAACACCGGTAATCCCCAGACGTGTCAACCCACGGACTCGCATCCACACTTGCGGGACAGTTTTTTAGATGTTAAATGTATCGCTAGGCTCACCTGGATGTTTAAAATTGCCTAGAACTGATTTCTCCCCTTAGTCGCCTTTTACGACAAGCAATACTCATCAGAGGGCGCTGCATAGATGTACTTAGCCCGTTCTTGCATGGGTACTTAATCGACTTAATATTTTTGTATATTGCGTGGGCCTTGAACTCGTTTTTAAATTTCTTGCTGCAGTATGTGAACTTGTCTATTGAACTCTCAGAGCCACACTAACTATCTTTGCCTTTATGGAAAAGGAAAACAAATTGGAAAAAGCTTATTTCAATTGAAAATTTCATACTGTCATACCTGTCTTGTCATACCATCTCTTCAGGTCGATTCGAACTTTCTGTATGTTTTATATAAATTCGATATCGCATTTGCTTCCATTTATCCCTTGTATTTGTGCATATATCCTATCATAAAACCATTCAGTTTCCCACGTCTTTCAAAAGAAAATCTATACTCGCGTGAAACTTAATCAGACTGCTTCAGTTCAGCTCAAAGGAATTTTAACTTGAAAGTGCAATCATTTTGGAGGTTGCCTTACGCAACAGTCGTACATCTGTCACTCGTCAAAGACATTTCTGTCTTCACTGTGTTAATTACAAAAATCGATTTGAATATATGTACATATGTACACATCTTCACGCCTTTGCTACACTTCCCGCCTACCAGATGACAGATTTACTCTTAGGCTTTGCTTTCCTCTCATCTAGGCCTTAAAGCTTATCCTCTTCAATAAAAAAATGTTTAATATATGAAAAAAAAAGAGGTATAGGAAGTGGAAGACAAATTTAATCGAATCCGCAGTGCATGGGACTGATGTCAGATTGAAACATACATGTTACATATGTAGACGATTATGTATACAGAAGCGGCGATGAATTTATCACCCACATAGTCTCTACAGAGTTTAAAGGCGAATTAATTTTTCAAGCACATACATTTGAGAAATATGAATGTACTAACAATAGATGAAAGGAATTTTGGATGACTTATATTTATATATATAGCTGCAAAATGTAAATGTATATAGGTACCATATACATATGTATACATACATATCTGTAACAAAATCGAGGAAAAATTGTGTTTTTGAAGTCGTCTTACATTTAAATGGTGTCTCTTAAAGGCAAACAAACTTTGGGTATGGTAGGTAGGTATGTAGACAGAAGTGGGAGTTTTGTTAATCAGAACCCAATTAGCACAATTGTAGCGTTTTGGCACCACGACCGTGACCTAAATTTTGATGTGTGCTGGTGAGGAGTCTCTAAATCCAAGGTGTGGAGTTCAAGGAAGTTAATAGTTCATTAATGTTCTTACCTCAGATTTCTTAAGTGAGTTCAGAAGGGGTTTGACTAATGCTCGTTGTCTAGATTGGCTAGTGACACACAGGTGCACGTATACTGAATGATGGTTTCTGTTTCCGTTGCGACTGTGCGACAGTGTTTTGTGACGCCTGAATTGGCTGCGTGATCTTCTATCGACCAATGTTTCGTGGTGATCGCTGTTATTCTGGAAAATCTTTGCGCGTTCTGTGGGGGTGATTTTGTCTCGTTATAGTTTGGCCACATCTTTTTGGATATGTCGCAGTTTGTCAGCCTTATCCAATTAAGGCCGGCCTTTCTAATAAAAAATAAGGAGATGGTTGCCTTAACTGCTCTGAGCGGAGTGAACTAGCAATGGAGGGCAGAGCCTTGTCTGACCAGTTCATCAGCACATTTGTGTCCATAAACGTTGCTGTAACCTGGAACCCTGATTAGGGTTACCATAAAATGGCCACCTAGCGATGCTAGCTCCATCCGCCATTCTAAAAGTAATGTGGACAATATGGTTAGCTTAGGTTAGATTCAAGTGGCTGCCAGCTAGAAGTCGCCAACACACTACGACCAATGACAGGTATATTGTGACACCACGTGGATCATAGGGGAAAGTTTCTCTCTACCTACTCGTTAAAACCAATTTGAGCTTCTTATGAAGGAGGCTCTATCGTTGTAATAGGGAGCTCCTAAGTGAAGCTTCCTTCTACGGGAGAGTGCTGGGCAGAAACAAAGAAGGTGAGGGATATTTTCCTAGATGAGGACACTCTGCACCTTTTGAAAGTGTCTGAGCTCATCTCGGATTCTGAAGTTGTTTAAGTGTAACAATTTTCCCATTTCCATCAATTACCTTTTAAAGATGTCGATTAAAGAAAAAAATTATAAATTACTGTCATTGCAGCAAGTACATAATAATAAATAAATATTTTTATTATATTTAACTCTCTCTGTGTTCCTGTTTAGTTTTTAGGAGACAACAACTAATTGTATACGGGTCAAACTAAAATATTTATATGGATTTTAGACAGAATTGGAAAATCAAATGCAAGTGGAGCCGCGAGGTAATGTTATTTTTTTTTAAATGTATAATTGATTGAATTTATATACTAAGTACTCTGCCCATTTAAAATCTTAAGTCTATATCTTCAAAAATAAAAAAGTTGTAGATTTTTGATCAGCAACTGACCCATATATTCCATAGTGCGTCGGTGTAGATTGTTAGATCGACACGAAACCCTTAATCACCTGTCCATCTTGACATTCTTTTCTTTTTCTTGGGAATTGTACGTCGAAACGCTTTGTAAAGTTCATTGTGGGGATAATGTAATTTGTTAGGGGCGACATGAGTTCTCTTGGTAGAGAATCCAGAACACTGTATCCATAGGGCTTCACAGTCCAGCACTTGGACACTCTGAGTCTGATTGCGCTAAGTGACATAATGTGGCTAATATGTAAGTCTAGAGGTAAACAATTCATCAAGACCGCTTCCCCGAATGTTTTTATAACAAAACACTCCACAATTAACCTCTTTTCTAATTGCATTCCGCTATCACAATTATAATAGCTTTATCCACGAATTATGATCGCACTTTACATACAAGTATACTTGATCGCCTTTGGTTTTCAATACTTTTTTCACTAGAAGTATATCCGGGTGTTTGGTTCTTTGTAATTTTATTCCACTGAAAATACATTGAATGGGTTGATCTTGGAAGTTATCTAGTAAATATCTGACAGGATTTCTTGTCTTAGTTTTTCCTATCGTAAATACTTCCGTTGACCAATTGGGCGTGTAATCTTTCTCAAAAGCATGTTTGAACTTGCTTATTCGAAATTGATCACCGACTTTAAATCTCCTTTTAATGTTCTCTTCCGTGAATGATTAGTTTTCAAAAAGACATCTGAAATCGGTATCCATTTGTAGTTACCATTAAAACTGATTTCTTTCCACATCTTTTCCTTAAGGGTTCGGTTAAAGCGTTCAACATTTGATGCCCTTACGATACTGTACGTTAAATTGTGATTAATATCGTACGTCTTTGACAGATTATTAAGCAAATTTTTTTCTTTCATTTTTAAACGTTTCATGGATCCTTTTTATTTCCCCTCCTTAAAGTTCTGATACTTTATTGTTTCTTTCTTCTGTTTTTGACATAATCGATTTAATACTAAAACTTTTGATTCCATACTGCACTTTTTTTTTTTAAGGATTTCCTTAATGGAAATATGATTTATAGCTTTAAGTTCATCCATCTTGTACATTTGATCTATCGTAAACAATAACTAATGACTAACTTCAAAAAGTGATCGTAAGTAATCAAACAGAAAAACGGAACAAAAACTAATTAGCTCAGCACTTGGGTATAAACACACACATCCTGAACAAATAAAAAAAAAAGAAGCGACTCCTTAATGGATGCCCTTGTTGAATCTTGATCACAAACGCTTTCCTTAGACCACTCAAAGTCAGACTTAAAAGTCAGGTTTAATGAACTGCTTAGTCGATAAATTAACATTTGAATTGTATAGGTGTCTTCTCTCATATAATTTCTGTGGACCTGGGACTAAATTAAAAGAATCTAAGTCCAAACATATCAAGTCGAAGAAATGAAATCCACGTTCTAAGTGTAGGAGGAATACTTTGTTTAAAAAGGCTGTTAAGGACGCTAGACACGCTCCAATAAGAAAAGACTCAAACTCCATTGCAATAACAGGCACGCAATCTGCTGAAAGGGTTATTAAAAATAAACGAAAGAACTTTGTAATTCCTCTAATGATATTATTACCGAAAATTGGAGGTTTCTTACCATTGCCCATCTTAGCTGGTTTATCAGCAATCAGATCGGTAGCTAGAGAAACTGTTCTTATTGGTTCTTAGGAGATTGCAGATACAAATAACTGTATTCAAGAGGCTATCAAAGTACATCATAAGAATCCTAACAAAATATCAATCAAAATAAAAACAATAAGATTTATAGCACCATAGAGATTGATTTCTCAAAAGCTAGCTGCATTGGATCGCTTTTGGGATTCAGCAGGAAAGGAAAATGCTAGCTGAAAATGAATCACATGGATCAGGTCTTTACGTCAACATAATTGGTAAGACGTACATCAATAATCAAGCCGTACATTTACTACAGGAATTTTATTGCCACGTGTACATACATATATCGATTGAGAAATAAAAACCAAAACTTACATACATACATACATGCTGAATATTTTCGAAGAACCAAAGTTTGAGGAGAGTATCTCAAAGTTGGAATATCATTCATACTCATCTTATTTGAATACGTTCGAGAAAAATGACACCATTTAAATTTGTGTCCAGGATCAAAATTCTAGTATTTTACCTTCAGAAAGTTACATTTATATTGAAGATACTTCATCGAAAACTGATGGAACAGTAAACTTATAAATAATGGAATACCTTTCTTTTCAATGAAATTCGTCATGAATAAAGTGGTGTTGAAATTGATAGCAATCGTATTGTGGGCATCGCATCAACTATTAAAAAACTACATTTACATAAAAATTAAAGTGTAATGCTCTTTAATGCATCTTGGCCACAGAATTATTGAATCAATGTTAATGGCTTGTACTTGACCTTTTTTCTACCTATGTATAGCTGCAGTGGTTAAATTCGATAGGCGAGGGAAACAACCGAGAATATTGGCAGCCATATAGTTGCCACACGACTCGCAGGACAACCCACCGTCTGACCTAACCAATTCACTCATTTAACAAAGCGGAGAGAGAAAAATGGGACCTTATCTTGGGCTGTGACGCTAATGCTCACCATACTCAATGGGGCGGTTCGGACACAAATATGTCCCTTTTGAATTTATAATAGAACATAATTTGTTGATAGCCATCATAGGCAACGAACTTACTTTTATAACTAGGAACAGAAGGGAGATGTTAGATATCACCTTTTTTAGTAATTCTCAATCCCTTTCTATTAGTCAGTGGAAAGTATTCACAGCAGCGTCCTTCTCGGACCACAGATCGATAGATAGGACCACAGACAGATCTGACAAAAACAAGAAGTCTTCACCATGGCGGACTAAAGATCTTTTCGAAATCAGAAGGAAGACAAGAGCTCTCTTCAATGCAGCGAAGGCCACCGACTCTTCTAGTGACCGGAACCTTTACAAAGATAGTCAAAGGAAGTTTAAGAGTGCAATGAACAGTGCTAAATGCACATCGTGGCGCGCGTTCTTCGATGACATAGCAAACACTGCAGAATAAGCCAGACTAAGGAAAATCCTTTCTAAGGAACCCACTGTACCAGGCTATTTTAAAGATATAAATAGGTTCTGGACAGAATCTAGCTCAGAAACCCTGAGCCTCCTGTTACACACACACTTCCCGAGTTGTATCCCAGACCAAAGTGTCAACTCAAGCGCAGATGTTGTTTCGCGAGCAACAGAATCGACAATTCCTGAAGATATTATCACTGAAGATAAAATAAACTGGGCTATCGATACATTCTTTCCCTTCAAATTTCCCGAAGAAGATGGAATTTTTCCCATTAAGCTGCAACAAACAAAGGCCATAATAACACCAGTCCTTAAGAGACTCTTTGTTCGCAGCTTAAAATGTGGCCACATACCGACGGCTTGGAGGGAGGTAGGTGGTTTTCATCCCAAAAGCTGGGAAATCTAGCCATACCACTGCAAAAGACTTCAGACCCATAAGCTTAATATCCTTCATTCTGAAGAAGAAGGGCAAAGGTGTAGAAACCGCGTTAGTACGATAGAAAAGTCGTTAATAGATGAAGAATATACACTGGTCGCATTTTAAGATATTGAAGGAGCGTTGAATAATGTCAAAACATGCAGTAAAAAGAGCACTTGAAAATTCCAATGTCATTAATGAGATACTTATGAAATTTGAAAATAGGGGAGTAAGGTAGTAGTAGCCTACGCAGACGATGTTGTGCTGCTAGCTAGAGGTAAATACTTAGCCGCCATTAGCGAACTATTAGATAATTCTTTGAAAACCCTTAATCTGGGGGCAAAAAACTGCGGTCTTGGGGTTAATCCCCAATAGCACTGAGCTTGTGTTATTCACTATTATTCCGCAATTCAAACTATCAGTTATCGAGGGAATTTCCCTAATTCCTTAATTCCCCTGCGAAATACGTAGGAATTATACTCGACAAGCTCAATGTCAATGAAAGAGTAAAAAAAGGCACGACTGCTTTCTATACATGAAACTGAATTTTCGGCAGAAGGTGGAAACAAAACCCTAAGATAATACGGCGGATGTATATGGCAATCGCGTGACCTATACTCACATATGGCAACGTTGTCTGGTGGCAAGCCGCGGACAAAGCAACCAATCTTAAGGCAATGACCAAAATACAGCGATTATCATGCATAAACACAACTAGTGCAATGAGAACAACGCTAACAGCAGGGTTGGAAACAATTCTCAACATGCTACCCCTAGATCTCTACATGCAGGAATCTACTGGTAAAAGTGCCTTGAGGATTAGCCAATCAACTGGTTGGAAATCAAATCACGAAGCAACTCGTAAGTGAAGACGTAAGCCGTGACTACACGTCACCATACCTCGACTTTGAAAAACCATTCTCCTGCATTTTCCCAAGTAAAGAAGAATGGGAAACCAATGAACGAGCAAAAGACAATCGTATATCTATCTACACAGATGGGTCAAAGATGGATATAGGAACAGACCCCGGTGTATTCTCCGAAAAACGAGACATACACAGCTCAATCAGACTCCCTGACCACAGCAGTGTATTCTAGGCGGAGGTACTGGCAGTGACAGTGGCAGCCAATACGGTATCAATGTTGGCAAAGCTAGAACCAGCAAGCTCTTAAATAACGACAGGAAATCGCTTTCAATGCTGATAGATGCGCTTACTGGCCATAACCTTCTAAGAAACCACATTATGAAACTGAAACTCAATGACGATAATATCTGTAGAGTTTGCGGTGAAGAAGAGGCTCACGAAGATAATCCTCACTTCCTCTGCCACTGCCCAAGCCTATGTCCTTTGAGAAATAGAACTCTAGGAAGTTATTACTGCCAAGACATACATGAATTATCTAATGTTTCACTAAGCGATCTTTCTAGGTTCCTGAGAACGACGCGATGGCTGGAGACCCCAATTACGAAAGAGCAGTAAGGCGTGAACACAGGAACGCGATAACGCAGAAAAAGGTAGATGCACCCGTAAACTAATTCTGAAGAAAGACCCATGGATAAGCAGATTCATGGAGAGATAAGTTTTTAGGTTCGGAGTACAGGTTTTAGTATAACATGCCTGTGGAAGTTCCTCCTCCTCAAACACAAACAAAGAAAATCTACTACAGTTACCAAGTTTTTGAGCACCCATTTTGTCTCCGTTTTTCTTACTTTTGTTAATGCATTGCTAAGTGCCTGTTCAGACACCATGATAACCGCTTTGTTTCAGCCCCATCGCAGTTCAAAAATAGGTAGAAACTTAAATTAATCGGTTTGATTTTCAAACAACCGCGCTGTTGCAACTGCTGTGTCTTAAGACGCATTTAAAGTCCATTGAACTCTGTTGTAAACTTAAGACTTCGGAGGATACTGCCGGAATTCTTATCACCAAATAAGTATGTATGTATTTACTCAGTGTTTTCATATTAATATATACCTTATAGATAAGGTATTACCTTGAGGAACACCAGATTATTCATTTTGCTAGATGGGGATCGTATTTCCATTTACATTTTACTCCAAGCGAATATAAGCTTAATTGATATTAACGACTAAAGAGGCTTTGGTGTGGGAAAATTAATTTTAGAGCAGCAAAAACTTACCGCCTAACCAAACCATAGTGTCTGCAATAAATTAAAATATTTTTTTAGTCCCTTACATGATGTTTTACTCTACCCATTAGAGCGAGTAATTAGAGAGTTCGTATAAATTTTAAGTATACGAGTACTTACAAACCCAAATAGTTTATAGTGTTAAATATAAAACACACATAATTAACCCTTCCTCAAAAAAAAATCCTTCCAGAATATTCATACTTACAACATATTATCGCTCCTCTAGCAAGCACTATTGTTATAGGCCCCTTAAAAAATCCAATGGACAACATTGTCCTTTGCACTCAAGTCTCAACATATTTTCATTAATTCAGTTGTTTTTACATGAAATAAACCCCAATAGCAAGGCCAAAGGAGCCCAGGTATTTTGTGTAATTCTTTTTATTATCTACACTCTTTTTTTAAAGTAGATGTTACCAAGCCCCACTCATAGAGCTTGGATAAAGTTTCACTAATTAATTTACGAGTGTTGGGCTTTGGCATTTTATCCCGATCGTCCTGGAGGTAGTGGAAACCAACAAGTTTTATCAATTTATATTGGTGTTCATAATAAATTCCAAACGTTTCTTTTGCTTGCGGTTCAAACGGAAGAAATTGTTTTGAAAGTACTCAATTTCCCTACGATTATGAAGTGGTGGCCACAAGGTTGTTATGCACATATGTCTAAATGAAGTTAATATAAAAAGGTTGAAGTATAATTGCAGAATGCTGCAAGAAATTGTTCAAGCCACCTATTAAAACGTGCTGCATCATAAGCAGTTGGCTGGTGATTGAGCATCTCATTTAGTTCGTGCTGAAATTGCTCCTCGTACAACTCCTTTTTCTGCGAATATCTTAAGCGACATGTCATATGGCTAAAAATTATTAATGGGAATGCGAAATAAATATTACAATATAACTTTACATCAGTGACATACTATGGAACTTTAAAGTTAGTGTAGCTTGGATGTCTGCTCTCATCTAGCTCATCTTTATAGGTTCTTGGTCTTGTTAGAATTTCTTTAAGTATTAAATTGATAGCATCATCCTCCGAAGATGTACTTTTAACGGATTGACGAATTTCTGCATTCGGTTCAGGTTCGATTTCGGGAGCTTCTTCTTCCATTTTCAAAATATTTTCAAATATCTATAAACATATAAACTTAAGTACTGTTTTGACAAAAATAGTAGGGGAAACTTATTTGTAATGTAACCGAGTAATCTACAGTTTGTCCAGTTGTTCAGAATTAATTGTTTGGCTTTTTCTATGTATTTTCAGCTCATTCCTGTTGCAATATTATCCAGGTGGGTTGAATAAAAGGGATGAGGCTCCTCTATGCCGAAGTCGGGTCAATATAGATCGATTGTGATGCTCATTGAGGGAAAATGTGTTGGTGGCACGGGCAATGGCACAGACAGTTGGTAACGCCTTAATGGACCTCTCCATCACCTCAGCTTTTACAAAAAATCTTCCTTGGTTAATCCTAATTTCTTTTCGAACTTTAAGCACTTCACTAGCTTTGATGCAATTATCACATTTATCGCTCTCTGGCTGTCGATGAAAAAGATGATATCGTCCCGTGGTATCGCCTTGAACGCAATCTCACGGGACCTCCGTTTTAAAAAAACACCTCTGGTTTGGGAGTCTCACTGATTTTGATACGCTTCACGAATCAAAAAAGATTCTTTTGCCTATACCAATGTCCATCTTGAACCCAACAGAGTAAACGTCTATAGGTTCCTCTAGTATAGCCTGAAGTATCCGGTCTTCCACTGTCTGATTAGCTGATGCTTAGGGTGGGTTATAGCTGCCGATTGTTATATAAAAGATCTAGCAGGAGCAGGTTGAGAATGGCTTCGAGTCTAACCGTACGTTGGTGTTGTTCCTTCGTTCTTTTATAATGGCCTTCCGGTTGGTGGTCTTACTGGTGGCTTGCCACCACACAAGGTCAGAATAAGCCGTACAATACCCGCTTACATCCACGGTATTAGGTTTTAGGAACTAGTCTTCACATAGAGTCACCGATTATTATTAATGTATATTTTCAGACAAAAGTTGCCCTACTGCTCAGTAATGTTTTAAACGTGTATACGCATATACATGTCGTAAATGATAGAACCAGGTCTGTGAAATTTAAAATTTCTATCAGGTTGTTTAATAAGTTCGATCTTGTTGACGCATTCTTGATATGATTCTAAATGAAGTAGTTTGTAGCAAGAACATAAGAGAGCTAAAGGCAATAGCTTTCCAGTAGGTATTTAATATTACTGGCCTTGCGTTTTTTTTGCTTGACCACTGCTTTGATTAAATCTCATACTACAGAATTGCGATAATAATAGCCTGGTGTTTTTGCTGCTCCGTGCATAAAATTCGGGGTATGTGCCATCAAACCTCGACGCGTTTGCGTTTTCGTCGGGTGTAAAATTGTCCGAAACTATGAACAAGTATTAGAGGCGCTGCCTTCTCCGAGTTGAGTACCACAATCTATGCTTTATTGATATAGTGATTGAACTTAAATCTAAGTAGAATCATTTTGCGGATGACATTAAGCGATCTAAGAAGTTCATGGCCGATTTCGGGCTCTCAAAATTGTCGTAGAGTCAATTATTTACTTTGTGTTAGATGGCCATAGAATTACAGGTTATATAGCAACGCATAGAATACCAATCAGAATCGTTATTGTAAAAATGTAAAAATCTTAATGCTGGAATCTGCAATAATTAATGTTGTCGTCCTTTATGTCATTTCTGACATAAGTTTTTTATCCATTTTTTTTTTTTGGATGACGGTGACATCTTAGGAATACTAAAACCGCCTCCCACATCATTGCAATCTAATCAATGGACTAATGAGCAGTTTTTTTCTGATGTCTTCATTTTCCTCGGTTCCTTTTTCTTTCAAAACAACTCTGGGATATTATTTACAAATTTGAAATATTTTAGCATTCTATTGAATCACTGTTGAATAGGAGACTAAGCCCTGATCCCAGTACACTAATGTTCATCTTGCTGTTTTATTCTGAAACATATGTAAGTTACATTATATTTGCGGGTGCTACAGGCAGAAGCATTTGAAGTTTATATCATTATCCTCCATGCAATACATTATCAAAAGGCTATCTCTCAAGTCTGAAAAGACGTGCAACAAAGCTGCTTGCAGTGCTCCATGCAGCAACGTACGCCAGACAGAAGTGCAGTAATTTGCAGATATTAGTTTTCTGTCACTTCTTCCATCGTCATTTTGGCAGTGGACCTCAAATGGTAAAATGTCACTTCCATGAAACGTCATATCACAAAACTTGTACTAAATTGTACTAATTTGCTGTTCTACTACTGGGGATTTACATCACAATTTGAAATAGAGACGTCTTGCAGCAACGCATTGTAATGCAGCAAGCACATGCGTCCTCTTACATATAAAGCCATGTTCTATAATTTTGCTGCACGCATTTTGCTGCACGTCTGTTTCAGACTAAAGGAGATCGTAAAGCAGACTTTGTTTCTGCTAGAGCTTTTTCTATAACGTGAGAAATGCGAAGAACTTGGTCAATTGCTCAGTGCCTACTTCTAAAGCCAAATCGGTGATTCGGAATAAGATACGCTTTTATCTTTAATAATACACTGGTTGATAGCAAACGATTGCGATTTTCCTCATAAATTAGACCTGCTTCCGAAAATAGCCGCTCACTATATACACTGCTACTGGGAGATGATAAATAAATCTTACCAAATTCTGCTAGGCTTGGATACTGTTTTGCGTTTGCTGACCACTACTTGTAAGGGTCTGCTGTCCGATCTAGGCGAACAGCTTAAGATATACACTCTCAACAAATAATGCGTGTTGTAACATGACCTACTCGCAAATGAAACAAATATGCCCATAGCATAGTTACTGGATACACTTCAATGATGCAGGTCGGAACATGTCACCCGCAAAATCGATTAAGTGTCGCCGAATATTCGGCGCTTCGGCCGTGATCCTAGCCGAATATTCGGTATTCGGCAAAATCACTATTCGTGGCATCTCTAGTTATTTGTATTATTCTATGGTTATTTGTAATGTTTTTGAATATGAAGACTGTGATGAAGATGAGCCGGGTGAAACGGATGGAGATAATAGGGAAGAGGATTTATCCAATATGATGTTAAGGGAGGTTTGGTAGATGCAGAGCCTGTTGCTTCAACCTTATCTGCGCCTCTTCTCATCTTCTGTTAACGATCGTTGCAGTTCATTTCCTTTAGATTTTTGCAATTTGAGAGTTGATGTCAAGTCGAATCTTGTTTATCATGCAGAGGAAGACTCAACCCTTCCTGGAGATATGATAGACTTGGATTTTTTTTTTAAAGTTTGGTCATACCTCTTTCCTTAGTCATTGGAGCAACGGATCGTTGAAGAGCCCTTAGTCAATGCGGAACTTGCTCTTGATACATGATTCCGTTTATGGGTTTCTTTTTTACATGGCTTACTTCATACTTCCAGAGTATGAACGATTTGAAGTGGATTTGCATATAAGTTTGAAATATATGCATAGTAGATCACCTGAAGTATCGGCCCTAGGTGAAGCGGACCTTCAAGCATCGGCAAATATTGTTTGTCAGAATGCTTGGTGAAGTACAACGTTATCAAAATCATAAAATATTTTTCGATAATTACTACAGAGCCATTCCTTGCTAGTTTATCCCCGCACACAAGGAATGCTTGCACTTGATACTAGCCAAAGAAATCGGCTGAAGCATTGCAGGCCTTTAGAGGAGAAAACGATGATAAAGGTTAAACGATAAACCAGACAAGAGTATGTAGCTTCAATTTACGGTATACATACATGTGTATGTAGATGTTACTTCACTATTGTAGAAAGACAATCGAATCGTCAACCTCGTTTCAACTTACATACATACGTATGTACTTACATTGGCATGAGACACCTCTTTTACCCATTACTTAATTTTATCATTTCAGCCATTAAATTTTTGATTTGTATTATATTTAATTTAATTTCATTGTAAGCTACAAAGCCAGATTGTTTTGAAATTAATGTAAAACAAATAAATAAATATTTTATGCTAAACTTATGCCGCAAGTAAACAATTTTTGTTCAGAAAATCTCATAATTTTTACATGCTACTGCTATTTATTTCGTTTTTCACAGATCTTCATTTATTTTTAAAAATACTATTTTTTCGTATTAATCTAGCACTTAAACCTTTAAAGTCAAACTTTTCCTTAATTATGAAACAATGAATGTAGTTATTTAAGATTAATTTACCAATATATACGCTCAGAAAAGAAATTAATACTAAATTATTCTCATAAACGACTTTAGGGGGTTAATGCCCAGCGTATCTTTAAAGACACAACCAGTTTTTTGTTAAAATTTTTTATTGAAATCGTTGTTTGTGTTCTATTTTGCATGTAATATATTTTTTCCAACAAAATCGGCGTCCTTGGGCATTTAAGGGTAAGTAATAACTGTCATGAGAAAACTTCTCAATTCGCCTTTCGGATATGGATCTAAACTATCGATCCCTTCCATTTGTGTGAAAGAATATAATAAGCACAACACAAATTGCGAGAAGCTAGGCCTTGGACCACATACGGTCTATTGCGCCAAGTATTTTTACCTTATTACCCACATGTTTTAGTGGGCTATAAAGACTTACAACTGCTAGCTATTGTGTAACTTTTACAGTTTATATTTACTGCAGTGGCCTGCATTTCTTCTATTTCATAGTTTAATGCCTCGTAATGAGAAATGTTTTCTTTTATTATAATTGCGCTTCCACCTTCACCTGAATTTCCTGGGTAAGCAGCATGATGTACATATGTATTTTATATCCTTTAAAACATATTTTTTATGAAAAGTGTTTCAGAAATGAGATAGACGTAGATTATGTCTAAAACTGCTTGTAGTTCCTCTTAGTGTTGTAGTAGTGGAATTCCAGGACATTACTTTTATCAATTCAGGCATTTTTTTCTATTGGGTTGATTTAAGTTGTGTTTTTATTTTTATTTTCAAGTTTCTCAACGTTTCCATTTAAAGATGAAACTGATTTCTCTGTTGGGCTTATTTTACTAAAAAGAAGCTCTGCGTTTGGTTAATGTCATCCTTGATAGGTTTCCACTCAGTCTGAGATCATTCAAAGCTTAGTCAGATTCCTTTGATGATTTATGATTTAGATTATCCTTGCGATTAGTGAAAGGTGAATCTGAATCCGAGCATCCGTAGGACAGTGCTTGTAGCCTTTTGAGTAGCGTCCGAAGCAGTGTTTGTCTCCTATCTGACGACTATATCGATGATGTTAGTCAATGATAGCCTTCATAAGTACTTATACTTTCGGTGTTGAGTTGGCATATTCGAAGAAAAGGTTCGAGAAGCACCGATGGCGTTGGCCACAATGAAAAGATAATATTGGCGTTGATATTCACACCGTTTTGTGTTTGCAATTAATTTTAAATACAAAGATAGGTATGTTTGTATAACCAGGAGAGTCAAGTTTGTTTGGTTTCTATGGGCGTCAGACCATTTAGCTTTATACTCGGTGTATAACATTACACTCCATTACACTCCATAGGCGGTCAAAAAAAGACAGCAAAATAACTTTTAATGTACATTTAATTAATTAACAAACAATTCAATGCTCCTTACATTTATGCGACTTGCAATGGAATAAACGATTTTCAAATGAAATAAGCGAGAGCAGTTGTTTTTCATAACATGAGGAACTTGAGAATAGTAAGGACTTGAGAACAAATCGACTTGCGATACATTCATTCATCGCAGGAAGCAGAATCACTTGCAGAAAGCATACAGCAGAGAAACCGTGAAATATTTGTTTGGTGAACATTTAATAAAATACTTCTTTAGTTAAACGGACAATATAACAACCAATCAATGCATACAGAGGATGATTGCACTAAATGCCTTAAAACAGCTGTCAGAATTGCAAAAAAAAAGCATCGGTTTAGAATAAAAAAAGTTTCACGATATGGAAAATCAAGCGACTGATACTTGAAAAGAGAAGAACTCGCCGAAAATGGCAAGATATCCCGGCGACAAAACTGTATTTAATAGGCTCAATAACAGACTCAAAAAAAGTACCACTGAATTCAAAAATGATTCTCTAGCTACATACCTTTGTAATCTAACGGCGGACAAAGTCACGGACTACTCCCTTTGGAAGGCTGCTAAACGCTTAAAGAGACCTCAAGCACAAGATCCCCAATTGAAAACATCCGATGGGAAATGGATCGGTGATCCAAAAGAAATGGTAAAACTCCTTTGTCAGCACCTTTCGAATGTTTTCAAACCTTTTCCATCTAGTGTAGCAAATGAAAATCTTAATTTTTATAACAGAGTAGATGAAAGAGAAATTCCTTATGACTCGTTAAATGAGATCAAGACGTGTATTCATAAACTAAATAATAGAAAATCACCATAACTCATGATCTCATAACTGCTCAAATATTGAAAGAACTGCTCTTCACGGCATTGTTGAAACTCGAGCTTATAGTAATTTTTATTGCTTTAAACAAAGGTATGTTCCACACCACTGGAAGATAGCAGAAATTATTGTTATACCCAAACAAGGTAAGCAACCCTAGGACCAACCCTATATTTATTATATACAAGTGATATACCACATGAGAGTGGTACGATGATAGCCACATTTGCAGACGACAGTGCTATTCTATCTATTCTATTCTATCAACTGATGGATGGTTTTCAACAGAAAAGCTACAAAATTCAATTAACGAGATATGTGATTGGACTCAACGATGGTACGAATTAATATTCGTAGGTTAAGAAGAACTAAACCGCATGAACTTATTTGACAATTATGAGAACCCGTATTTAAATTATAATAATTTCTCAAAAGTGACTTAACGTTGAAAATAAAATCATTTGTCGATCACTAACTGATTGGTATCAAGGAGGTGTTTTTAGTGCGATTAGAGTCCCACACTGCTTTAGGTTTCTAACCCCAAAGCGAGATTTAGAGATTTTCACCTTCATTAACAAAAACAAAAAAAAAAAACGATATAGAAAGCTATTTATTAAAGGATATTAAATGGGAAGATGGAAGTGATTTTGTAAATTTTTGTAGAATGATAATCAGTTTGAAGAAGAAAATCGATACATATTGGTGGATGAGATATGCCATCGCGAAGAGTTTTCGTTTGACCATTACTTTAAGAAATATTGTACCCGCGGTGACTCAAACAGATCACTAGAGTTTTTATCTCATATACTCGTACATATCACGGAAAACAGTGAGTAAATTTGTTTCCGAACTTTCAACTATTTCTGTTGACGCTTTGGAAGGGGGGTACATAAAGGTGGGAGATTTGTTTTCAGATAGGTACTTATAACATTTTAAAACTTTTTCCAAACTCTGAAAGTTAATGACACCGCAGAGAGAGAATTTGACGATTTTGGCAATTTCCGGAAAACCTTGGATCCATTGATGGCAAGCACATATGCATAAAGGCACCACCGTATTCGGGATCGGATTTTTATAACTGCAAAGGATACTTCAGTATAATCCTGTTGACTGTGGTAGTTGCGTATAGCCGGTTTATGTATATTGGCGTGGGAGGTGGCGGGGGAGCATCTGACGCCACTATTCTCAAAAATTTTGCGTTTATACCAAGCACTTTCATACGTCTGGAGAATTGCATACACCACGCCCAAGTCGTTTAAAGGGCAATCCTTATTATTTTATCGGTAATGAAATTTTTAGATTTTTAGATTGGACCGGAACTTTTTGAAAGCATATTGCAGTGGCACTAACCTAACAACTTTTCAACCAGTGATTGACTACCACTTTTGCTTGGTTGAAGGTTGAAATGGCCCTTGCAAATTAGCTGCTTGTTTTCAATTTTTCCATAGACCGATTGTGAAAGCATTGGAGAGCTGTGATGTTTTCGTGAAAGCGTGTTGAGTCTCGCATAACTATCTCACTTGGAAGATACCCCCTAACGCAGAACAAGAAAATCAACTCATAATACTACCAACAAACTAACTGCCGCTGGGAATATAGGATCACAATAGATATATGTAAGTACGCAAGTCATATTTGTGAGAATGCATGTACATAAATATTGTGTCACAGAGATATTTTTTTTTATTCCCATTTACATATGTATACAGTCGAACCTGGTTAAGTGGAACCTGGATAAGTGAAATACCTCTTTTAATGGACCAAATTGTGCTGTACCACCAGTTTTACTAAAAAAGAACTCTTTAAGTGAAATTGCTTGACCTCTGTAAGCTGAACTCATATTTACAAAAAAAAAACCTCTATAAGTGGGATGATGAGTATTAGAACCTCTGTAAGTGAGTCAGATTGATGGAACATTTAATTATTTTGCCTCCAAAAATTTTTGCATTTTCTCTCCTTTGCTCAAGCCCGAGACCGAGATGCATGAAGTTGTTTTCCTCCACGTGAGCAAACACAGTTATGATTGCAAATTTTCGACTCTTGTCTTGGCTCCATGTAACACAGGATATGCGCATATTTTATCGCTCAGTTCAATTCGTTTGGTGTTGTGTTCACATACATATGTATGTAAGTATGTTCATAATATTTTTTTAATTTTTTTATAATTCGCGCACGCCAAAGGGGGTATGAATACCCTTACGCTGATTTCTCAAGGGACGGGCGTTTAAAAGAAGGGGAAAGAGGAACAGAGGAAGTATCGGTGCACGTTGGCTTTAAATGCTTGCAGGTTCTAGTGATGAGGAAACACAGAGCCTGGAAGACCATTCCACATACGTGACGTTCGGCTTATGAACGAATCCTTATATTTGACAGTACGTCCGAAGTTGGGCTTGAGGGCGAACTGATGTGCATTCGAAGCGAGACGCCTATTGCGGGTGAAATTTTGAAGGGGAGGAATGCAAGTGGCTATTTCGCTGGAGCATTTTTTTTTTTTTTTTGTGAGACTATGGAGCTCACAATGTCTCTATCACCTTTAAGTTTTAACGCGCGATTCTAGACCCTATCTGGCATGTGAAAATTATTTAAATAAAACTCTTATTCTAATGTGCAATTACCATTTTTTAATCTGCGTGTTCAAACCGGTATGACCAGGAAACTGGGTAATTGGAATACCTCTATGTCCATGCCATACCTCTATAGCCATGTCTTTCTTGATATATTGAGAAGTGATTGTGAATGTTAACCCTTGTCTGGAAAGATCGTCTGCCCGCTCGTTTCCCTCGTAGTTGCTGTGTCCCAGTCCTAGATGAGGGCGATATTTGATTGAGCACCTACTTTGTTTAGCTCTTTCCAGCATTGCTCTACCAGTTTTGAGGATGTGATAGCGGAATCAATGGCTTTGATAGCAGCTTGGCTATCAGTCAAGATAACAAGATTCTGGTTGAGTGTTGAGACACGCACGAGCATACTTTCAGGCAAAAAGGCAAGTCGTTTGGTTTGGTTCGCATTATTATACGCGAGTTTTAAAGTATTTTTTTGATTTATCATTAACACCGATATTAGCAGCCGTCGAATGAGAGAGAATATTATATTGAAGGTTGGAAGTTACAGATATGTATATGTAGTGCACTCCAAAAGGCTTATTAATTATCTCGACGTAGTTATAGACAACAGACTAAATTACATGGGCTGTATTTCGAAGAAGGTGTCAAATGTTGGGCGCCCAAGGAGTACGGAGTAGCAGAAGACTACTATTGGATAGAGTTGTTAGCTCAACAGTGGTCTGTGCTTCTCCAACCTAGGCGGATGCTTTAAGCGTAGAGAGAAATCGATAGCTGATGAATAGTGTCGATAGATTGACTGAACTTAGAGTTGCATATGCTTATAGGACAAATTATAATCCCTATATACTAACTATACAGTTTAGCGGATCCTAATCGTTTTTGACGGTTTCTCTCAAAAACAAATTTCTTCTTCAGATGGCAGAGTGCAAAACTTTTCTTATTATTTGCGGATGGAAAACCTTACCTGATATTGTTCCCAGATGATCAGCAAAATTTTGGGCACTAATAAACGGTTGTTTTTCAGCTTCTTTAATTACACCTCTACGTTCTGTTGCCCCAGTCTCTTGATATCTTTTAACTGCATAGCGAACTGCTCTAAATGTCACGCTCACAATGTTTCTGATTTCCCGGTAACTTTTTCCAGCTTCACTCAAAGCAACAATTATATCGCATGCGATTATGGTATTTCTTGGAACGCACAGAGAACACTGGTATAATCGCTGAATTACGAAACACAACCTTGTATATGTAGATCACAAATGCGACGTATTTAAATTCCACACAAATCAAAAATTTGGGAAGAAGTGTGCAAATACTTTTGTGAAGGTATTTTTTTGGTTTTCATCAGTTACGTAACGCTTTTCTGCATATTTCTCAGAAAATTTGGTATTATCTGCGCTAATTACTACAAAGCTAATATACAATTGGTGCTATTCCAAAATTTTAGCTCATTAATAAAAAATAATGTGAAAAATAGTAAAGTGCAAATACTTTTTTGACGCCTCAAGAATAGGTACAGGGACATAAACTCATTGTAAAGACAGAAGCATGGATAAGCAGAAGTCATTGAGTCCACGAGTAACACGATTTCTGTCGGGTCATGTCAGTTATTGTCGATACAATTCATCGCTTTAAAGTCGTCGGTTCAACAGAATGTCAAATGTTTGCCCAAAGTTCCTTAAAGAAAAACAAACCTAAGGTAGTGAATTAAATACTTCGTTTAATACAGAGAACATAATAACGGAGATGCTAAAGTAGAGGAACAAATCATGATGCGGTAAGTACATAACTAATTTGTACACAAATCGGGATTAGACAGAAGGAAAACCAAAGATGGGCAGAACAAACAAGAATGGCCGTGTAGAGGCAGAAAATTCGCCAAGCAAAGTAAAACCTGATGGAAGTTCCGCGGGGTGAGGGCCTGAGCAAGCGCAGGTTAGTTTAAATGAGAACAAATGTAATACTACGAGAACGATACTTGTAAAAAGTCCCCTTTCTGGTTACCAAAAAAAGGACATTTCCATTAAATGTTCCACCCGATACAGGCTTATTGGCATATAGTACTCGTGTGCACAAATTTGCATAATATTGTTAGTCGCTGCCACAGTTAATTTGAGTTTTCTTTCCTCCTGTGTTGTATTACAACCAACCTTACCCTTCTGATTTATTATTGTGTTTTCCTTTAAAACAATGATGTAGGTGCACATTAATCTAAGAGTTTGCATGTGCTTTTTCCTCTATTACTTCCAGTCTTGCCTTAGACTCATAACTACCATATCTCATCTTCTTGCGTCCGCGTCAGGAGCACTTTCTCCTCAGCAACTTCAGTTCAACAATTTCATTCATACTTTCTCATCCCGAAATATACACTTCGTAAATTTTCCAATTAATATTTGTATCGGAATCAAATAATATCGACAATAATTTAATTTACTTCAGAATTATATTTATTCTGCTTTATTATCCATTCAGCCTATTTGCTATCAATTTTTTTCATAAATAAATCTTCTTCAGCCTTGCCACCCACTTATCCAAGACCCCAAACCCAGCAAGGGTTGTCAACTATGTTAATAAAAGATTTATGTCCTGCCCATATGAAACCCATAAACTCATCATATAAAACAAACAGTATAGTGAAATGTTCTCCTATCTCCTCGTATCAGGCTCAATGTTGTACCAAAGAAATGTCTGGCAGAAGTTGACATCGCATTCCATTTAAAATGAAGTATCCTTTGACTTAAAAAAACAGCAGAAGCCAAAGAACAAAATATATAAGTATGTGTGTAATAAAAAAATAAAAAAAGGATAAAAAACTCTAACCTTAACCTGCCTCACAAAAAAGTTCGCGCGCGCTTTTTCTCTTGTCCCACTTTTTATTATCACAGTTGCCAGTTAATCCTCTTTAGTGCTTGATTGTGAAATGAAGTCCTTTGTGTGATTGTATTTTAATATTCCTTCCTTAAAGAAAAGCTTTGGCGATGTTGAAGCTTTGAAGGGGTAGCAAGCTTATGCATACGGTTGTCTTCATCTTCTGTCGACTTTTAGCTGAGAGAGCATTAGTTTTTCTGTCCTTCACTTGCGTGTGGGGAATATGTTGTGCATAGGAAAACTTTTACCATGCCTGAAGCCAAAGTGGCAATGGTGAATGTATTCTGGGGGAATTTAATATTTCTGTCAGTCGTTCAGGATACGTCTTACTACAGGGATGGTGTTGAAAAACATGAATATGGTGTAAATACGGTTTACGAAATCGGAAGCAAAATTGTGCGTTAGAAGATGGTTACAAACAACAAACGCATCCAAACACATACCTACTGCATCCTCACTTTACAGCCATGGCGTTGTATCCTCTGGCAAAGCTCATCGAGGGGTGAAATCAAATGGAAATGTTTTTAAAGTGATTTCAGTTTAAAAATATTCTAGCTCAGAGATAGAGACATGGCATATTTCTTATTTGCCATATATGTATGCACATATGTATGTATACACAGAGAACATCCATTGTGTTCTTTAGCAGAAGGATATAGCACTTTCCTCATTCCCATCATAGAAAGCAAAAACTGGATCTACCAACTATCACTAGAGGATAATTTTGTGCGCGCCACACTGGTATCATTTGAAGTGCTGCACACAGAAGGAAGATATTTTGTACATTATTCTTTTTTATTCATCGTGTTTCCTTTGGTTTTCTCTTTGTGTCCTGAATTAAGTTGCATTTCCTTCATTTTGATTGAATATTTCTTTTTCTTTGCTTTCTGAAACTAAGCATTTAGTTGTTCAGAAACGGGCCATGGCAAAGGAATGGGTTATTTTCAAAGAAAGAAATTCTGTTCTCTGACCCAAATCATTTTGCATTTTTATCATCGTTCTTTCTCCTTTGTGTCCTGTCAGGGTAAGCAAAGGTAGGGGGTTATAGAGATGAAATAAATTTTGAAGGGTTTTTCTAAGCTGTCAATCATATACAAAATTTGATTCAGGAAAAATATTATTTCTTATTTAATACATTCCTTTTAGAATATGATATTGGGAAATTTTATCTATCATCTCTATTCATTGTTATTAAAGAGGAAAAGGTTTACCTACTATAACCGTTATTTGGACCCTCTGGGCTAAGAATATCTAATTGAATGGGATGGTTTTAATAGCTTTGAATATTTATAGGTACGCTTTGTTGATACTACTTGTCCTTAAGATAAGGTACCTACTTTGAAGTTGGTTTCTTTTAATCGCTTAATATAACGCTTTTATATCTCTGTCTCTAAAGAATAACAATTTTTTGTCATAAAATATAGGATGACAAATTGGTACAGCGTTAGAATTAATTACGCTGTTCTATTTTAACTGTCATATAGGAGACAGGCGGTCTACAAAATTCGGATTCACACAATCCATTTTCATCGCGAATAAAGTGTCAGCTCATCTGTCTGATTGTTTGACGGTATGAACTTGGAAAACTCATAAACTACTTCACCACTTCAGTGTGTGCTATCGAAGTTTATAGTTATGAGTTGTAGAAGTTTCGTTAGTTGGATTTCCAGTGGACTTCGTTTCGTTAGTTGCATTTCCAGTGGACCAAATGAAAATATTGTTAATGCAGGTCAATGACATATGAGGTAAAAATAAAATAGTATGTCAAAGGCTGTATGAGTGACTTAAAGAGTAGAAAACTTTTGCAGAAAGTCCTTATTAGCATTAACCTCTAATCAATTATCATCACTTAGCGTTTCCCAACTACTGAACCGATGTGTATTTAGTTTTCTAGAGGGATGTGCATTTTGGTTGACGCTCAGGTCCACTCTATTGTAACATCACCTACACACATATGTACTGGGTGCGCCATCTTTTATGTCAGTATGTAAACATTGAATAATTTTGGCGTTTGACTTTGAAACGTCAATTCAGTACAATTTTAACCATAAATCGCTTCAGAGCGAAACAACGCGCCTAAATAGTGACGCTGTACATTGAAAATAATCGTTCAGTTGTGTTAACTCAACGCGCATATCGTCGAAAATATCGTGGCCAACAAGCACGGGACAATGGGAGGTCGTCGACATGCCGTTCATCAACGCCCAAGACGTTTTGGGGCCGTTAACAAGCAAAATTGCCACATTTGGGGAAGGAGAATCCACACGAGATCCATTCAACACAATTGCATGACCAAAAAGTGGCTGTTTGGACCAGCGCGTTTGCGTCAACACAATCATTGGGCCATTTTTCTACAGAGAAGGCGAAACAGTAGATGGGAATCGATATCGGTGGATGTTGGCTCATAATTTATGCCCCCAAATGTGTGAAAAAGGTCTGGACGGTTATTTCAAGATGCATTAGCTGGCAATACTCTGATGCGTTTCTACCTTTGAGTTTCCTTATCACTAAACGAACTTACTTTTACGTAATTCGCACATCCATTTTTGTACTATTTTCATTTTCTTGTAAACCCTCCTATTGGATTTCGGCCAGTAATAATCACCACAGTCACTGGTCTTGTGTAATGTTAAGACGGTGACTAGCGAAGATATGGTCGTATTAGTGGAATGCGACTTTATTAGTCAATAGTTCCACACTTACTATATGCGGCTTTATCATAAGATTGATTATTTCAGTGGTAGTGTGAGCGCACTTAATGCAACAATGTGTACCCAAGATTAGAAGGCTAGGAGTGTATCTGGTCGCTGGCGAGCTCCTTCAGACATTCGAGCAATGCTTGGCGTAGAAATTACCTTATCCTGATATATCCGCTCTGACAGGAGGGAGCATTTCTTTCCGATTTACTCGTGGAACCACAGATTTGTCTAATATACATACAAACAGAAAAACAAAGCAAAAAAACAAAAACGACAAACCACTACAATGACCCGACTTAACGTGGCAAAACTTCAGACGAAGACCTCAGCTCCAACCCAATTAACAGCAGTTCGCACTCACATACAAATCTCTCTACCTTCGACATGCTGCATATCGATATCGCACAGGAAGAATCTCTTTCTCCTCTTGAACCAACCGATGTAGGCCCTGACATGGAGATAGAATTGCTGAACCAATCAGAAGCCGATGAGATGACCATGAAAATGACCATATGTGGTCCAGAGCCTTTCTTTTCGGGACCATTCATGTTTCGCGTGTTATATGTACTTTTTCACACTAATGCAAGTGATCTACAGATTAGCGCTATATCCGAAAGGTATTTTTTTTAGAAGCTTTCATGGATTACTGAGCGGGAGATTCGACGTTCGAATTTCAAACAAACGCAAAAAAAGGCTTTTCACTGGCACTAAGGCCAGATTTTCTTCAGTTGTAATAACGTTTCTTATTCGGGTATTTTACTTTGCAATTGACGGCCGCCTATACTTATTTGTATCCCCAGCATTTTCGCATGAAGCAATTTGATTGAACTGCTTTATCGTCTCGTTGATATCTAGCTCTGGACCATCTCCCTTGCCCTTTTTATAATTTGACTGTAATGGTTCCGTACATAGATCATAGAATGATATTGCTCTCCTTTGTGCGTCCGCTCGTCTGTCTTTCATTCATCACCTTCTACTTGACCCATGTGATTTTTCGAAACCGTAATTTTGGAGATAGAAGTTTAAGTTGTGTTTATCGTCAGAAATTTGTGAAGGAAAAAGAATTATATGTACTAAGAATTTTTCGTTGCGCGAGTGATTTGTGATTTGATTTAAGTTTTACTTTAATTGTGGATATTGTAATGATACCACCAATTAGAAGACGGAAGCGCTACAGGACCCGAGTCGACCCCTTCGAATTGACTAACTTCTTCTTCTTATATTATTTAGGATATAAGATACTGTTTTAACAACAGATTTACAAGGATATGGGTTAGCTTTTGTTAATATATATGTATATATAATATTGTTTTTTTAAAAATCATATTAGTTTGTACATAATATGTATTATGTGTATTGTATATCAGTTGAGCCAGATGTCCAGTATTCGTGCCATCTTTTTGGGGGTCGATAAGGTAGTTGTCCAGTAGAGGGTCTTCCCACCATCACTGATTTCGCGAGGTGCTGGTCGGGCATCCTTTGCATGCAGCGGTTCCACTCTTTTCGCCTTCGTCTACTCCACTTGACAATATCCTGGATGTTGCATATTTACCTGATGTCCTCGTTGTGCATTATGTCTCTGAGAGTAAATCCTGTGATAGAGCGCAGGGTTTTCTTCTCTGTCTTGGAGACAAAACTCTCAGTGACTGTTGTATCGGGCTTGTTTTGGTGGCATATGTTAACATGTTTCTGCTGAACATGGTGGATCTTGACTGACCAGAGAAGGTCGCCTATCGAAAGAGACCAACAATCTATTCGACCGACACTTAAATCCCGCTCATAGAACAAAAAAAACCTCGGATATGGAATTGACTAACGAAGAATTTCATGAAAGAAATAGATTCGACAAGGAAATGGCAATATTCATTATTGAACTAGTAAATATACAAGACCAAACAAGTAAGAGAGGCTTGCCAGTATCTGGAAGCCAAACTGCATTGAGATTTTTCGGTCGGAATGTTCATCAAAGTGATATACATAGATAATGTGAAGTTTATGATAGCTTAAATAAGCTAAGCAATGGTATATCTGTTGTTACCTCCAATATAGGCAACCTGCACGGCATTTCCCAACCAAGGATATTTCGTCAAAACTTCGTTAACCGGCATTTCAATTAGATACACATTTTATTAATTATATGTTATTTATATTTATTTCCATATTTATTTGTATGTCTCCATGATGGCTTTTTTGTGATATCATCTTGACGTCGTTTCTTATATCGTCCACGACTTTAAGATGCCTTCGTAGAAATTCGCGCTGTATTTCTTTCTCTGCCTCCGAGTAGTTCTGCTCCCTTACTCTTTTAAGTTCCTTGCTACTCATCTATAATTTTATAATTTCTTTTTTATTTCAAAACAAACGAAAAATAACAATTCTCTATGAATACTATACTTTCCCTAATTTTCCCTGATAGTAAAAAAGCCTAAGTTGTATCAGGTTCTTAGGTTCACTTTAGATGTTTTACATTATTAATTTTTTGTCGAATCTAGTTTTAGAATTTTAGGAAAACAACTTAAGTGTCTTAAGATTTACAACCAGGTCATATTTGTTTGAAACCACTTAAGTTAAATAAAAGTTAATTTACAACCTTAAACTAGTAAAACACAAATATTTTTATTAGATTCTATACTAAATTTACTTCAAAATTTCATATTTCATATTTTTCTACGCCGCCTGATTGTTTTCAGAAAAATTTTGCAAACTTGAAATTGCTCTCCTGAAAAGAATACAAAACATACTTTTCAGCACAGAATTCACATTTTTTTTTTTTCAAAAAATGAGTGTCGCCTTCCCAGTTTTCCTTTTGTCCTAGGCATTGGACTGGTGGCTGTTTGTTTGATAATTGCATACTTGATTTCGATCTCGTTCACTTAAGGATTACCTCGTTTAGTCCGTTTATAAAAGTTTTCACGGTCGCGAATGTTTTAAAAACATCCGAGAGTAATAATCGTTATGATAAGCTTCTTTATTTCTACCTTTCGAATATGGCTTGGAACTACATGTACTATCGATTTTTGTGATAAATATAAGGCTTTTGTGATCTATTCACCGAAGATATTTTCGATGGCGATTTTAACATAGAAGTTCTCGTACGCCATTCTGGCACGTTTCGGTGGAAAGGTTTTAGGCAGGTTGCTTAAATCCATGTCTAATTATTAAAAGGAGTTCAGATAATTTAGAAAATGTGTCAGCTGACAGTATACATTTAATTTATTTTTACTCATTGGTCTAAAAACTCTTTGAACTATAATAGGTACATATAACAGAACTAAACGAAAACAAAATAATTTCTTATAAAGTCACTGACTGCTTAGTGTTTAAGTTAAAAATTGTTATAGTCCATTTGGACCAGCAAAATCAACTTCAGTACGGACGCTTGGGTAATGGCAAATCCTGTCTTGCAATCCAAATCGAACATACCACAGATGGTCAGATGCATTTTTTCACGCATTAGCTGGAACGAAAGGGTTTCGATCTAGAGAGAGTAAGAATATGAATTTTAAACTAAGAATTTTCGCCTAAAAATACCGAATTACAACGTACACACTTTTCCAGTTGTCCATTTAAAATATTTTGCGACGCCAGCACCTTTATGATATCTCCAGACACATTGCATGCAGCTACCACATCACCGCAGACATAACCCAACAACCATAAGTCAAAAATACTCATTACCACGCCCCCACTTGAAGTTAAAAATTCAGTTCCTTTTATAATGTTCAGTGACCCTCCACTGATTAGCACAGAAAAATAAAAGAGCATTGCAACTTGTGTGACAAAAACCGTGATTAGAATAACCAAAATCTGAAATTGGTACAAATTCTTAACACCTGTTGTCAACTTATACAAACTTGTGTGAATCCTTCCGATCTTATGCAGTTCATTACAAAGCTCACGAGACTTTTGCCTCGGAAAACGATGAGCTCCGTTTTCGCACCAATTGTTCATATCCATAACGATTTTTGAAAGGTGGTAGTTGAGTATCTTAAATAGATATCCCCCGTAAAGCATTCCAATGTAGAATTGATTCTCCAAAGTGATTAATAGATTAACGAGAACTGTAACATACAACGCTGCCATTGTATGGGAAACCGACGGATTCTTTTTTTGAAAAAAAGTCGTCGCAAACGTCCCAATGACCATGATGACTGACGAAATCAATTTAATATAGATCAGATTTCCAACTTTTCGTTCAATCCTAGTACTTTTGCTCAGATTAGCCATGTCGTAGACTCGTATGCCGTTTAAATCGTTGAAAAGATTCTGTGCGTGACTGCGATTTGTCCATTGCGAAATCAGACTCAAACCAATTGCAAGTGTGTTGAGAATCGTGAGAGCGTTATTCAGTTGAGCGGCTATGGGCCTTTTAACGAATATTTCCACATCCGAAAATCCCAGATCTTGCACGAGAATAATGGGCAGAGAGATTCCCAAAGTAAGGTCTACAATTATACAATAGGTGAGTGCATAAGGACAATAGACGAGTCTATGTTTTTGAAAATCGTAAAAGTAGTTCGACATTCCAAAAGCTGTCGAGTATCGAAAAACGTAGCAAATAATCGCTTCTATTGGATCCTTTTTGCTCTTTGCCATTGTGTTATGCCCGGCGAGTACTATTTGCAACTGAACTGAGTCACCCTTATTTCAATGACATTTATTTTATTTGATTTGCGTAATAATTCAATCAGTACAGTTTGATACCACTTCGCCAGTGTAGTAATTACAATTTGTGATGCGAATCTATGAATTAACAAGAAAGGCAAGATAGATATCTAGAAAAATAGGTAATAATAATGCTTTGCCAATTACTTAAAAGGTTTAGTGTGCTCATTTGTCGGGTTAGGAAACACTCCAAATGGAGAACTCAGACGCAACAGGTTCAGTTAGGGTTGCCAGTTCGAAATTATAACATATCTGGACAACAATTTGATATTCCGGGACTCACGTGGACACTTTTCAGAAATCCGCAGTTTAATTTTATTATTTAAAAAAATGGAAAGGATTTAATTGTATTTGTATAAAAGAAATCACATTTATTCACTTCAGGTTGTAAACTAATAAAAAGGCAATTGAAAAAGGATTTTGAAGAAACAAACATTATATTACAATAAATTATTAATTAATCAATTCAATAAATAATTTCATACGTAAGTGCTTCTTTTCATCGATTATTGCCACATATATGTATTTTGTGTTGTCTTTTACATTATTTAGCAGTTAAGTGCCTTCAGGTGTATTTAAAAAGGTACAAAAGTTGGGCTGGCAAGGAAAGAATATAGACAGAGAGATGCTCGATTATTGGCTGAGTACCATGGAAATTCCCAGGGGCACAGCTGAAGAACAGGCAAAACAGGTGACGACTTCCCTCACTCGAGGATGCGACGCATCCTTGCCACGCAAAGGCAATGGAAATGGAAGAGCTCCGGTGTACTGGTGGAACGACAACATCGCTAAGCTGAGAGCAGACTGCCTCAAAATGCGAAGGCGCCAGCAGCGAGCAAGACGTAGACAAAGAGAAGACTCCGAAGAGATTCGAGATGAATTCTTAAAGAAAAGAAAGGAGCTTCGGAAACTCATTAAAAAGAGTAAAGCTGAATCTTTCCAATCACTAAGAGAAGACCTCCAACATAACCCGTGGGGAAGTGCTTACAAGATAGTTATGGATAAACTAAAAACTGGCACGGCAGGTGCACCGACATGCCCGACTATGATGAATATTATAGTCAGCGGCCTTTTCCCAAGGAATACCAGCGTGCATCTCACCCAAGTAATAACAGAGAATGCGGAACCAATACAACCCGTCACAACTGCAGAAGTCCTGGAGGCAGCGGGCTCAATAAAAAGCAATAAGGCTCCCGGAATGGACGGGATCCCAAACTTCGTCCTAAAGGAAGCCATTAAAATCCAACCGGAGGTGTTTGCAAACCTCTATACAAGATGTCTGGCAGAAGGAAAGTTCCCTTTGCAATGGAAGCGACAGAGACTGGTGTTAATCCCGAAAGGCGACAAGCCCCCAGAGCAACCGTCGTCATACAGACCGCTGTGCATGCTAGACACAGTAGGGAAAGTGCTGGAAAGAATTATCCGTGACAGACTTGAACAGTACACAGAAGGAGACAACGGGCTTTCCAACCGACAATACGGTTTCAGGAAAAAGCGAAGCACCACTCATGCGATACAAGCAGTTTGTGAAATTGCACGCGAAGCCATATCTGGGACCAGATGGAAAGGAGGAAGAAAACAGTACTGTGCTGTAGTTACGCTGGACGTCAAAAATGCATTTAACTCGGCCAGCTGGAACTTCATCATGAGAGCGCTGAGGAATATTCGAGTGCCAAACTACCTACTACGAATTATTACCGACTACTTCAAAGACAGAACCCTCTTCTATGATACGGACGAAGGGCCGAAAAGATACAAAATAACAGGAGGAGTCCCACAGGGATCAGTCTTAGGCCCAGCCCTGTGGAATATTATGTATGATGGTGTACTGCATATGCGAAGACTAAGAGGAGTGGACATAATTGGATACGCCGATGACATTGCGGTGGTGGTAGTGGCTAAAACCCTAGAGGAGGTGACACGAAACTGCAACAGTACCATCAAAGACGTGAAGATATGGCTTCGCTCAACAGGTCTGGAACTAGCGGAGCACAAAACGGAGGCTGTTCTCATTAGCAGCCGCAAGTAGGTTGAGCGCCTGACCATACAGGTAGGAGAGCACACTATTGAGTCAAAGCCCTACATAAAGTACCTAGGGGTACTGCTTGACCATAGGCTCAACTTTAGAGACCATCTAACCTACACAAGCGTGAAGGCTAATCGGGCTGTTGCCGCAATATCCAGGCTGATGCCAAATATTGGAGGACCCAGGCAGCCAATTAAAAATCTGCTTGCGAGAGTGAGCAAGTCAATCCTCATGTACGCAGCCCCTATATGGGCACCGGCAACAGCCATAAACTCGTACATGAGAAGCATAAACTCTGTGCATAGCAGAGCATCGATCAGAGTATCCTGTGCATATAGAACAGTATCGGGGGATGCAATAAGTGTGATAGCGGCGCGAATGCCTATCGAGCTAGAGGTCAAAGTAGCAGCATCAATATACAATGACGAAAACCGGGAGAGAAGAGCCATCAGAGCAGCTGCCGAAATAGAATGGCAACGGCGATGGAGCACATCAGAAAACGGCCGATGGACATACAAACTGCTGCCGAACATAGAAGAATGGACCACAAGAAAACACGGTGAAGTAAACTTCTACCTTACCCAATTTCTAACGGGACATGGAAGCTTCCGGGAATTCCTCTACAAGTACAACATCGTAGACGATCCATTATGTCGTCATTGTGAAGGAAAAATCCAGAACGCCGAGCACGTGCTACTGGAATGCAAGAAATACGTAGCAGCCAGAAATGCCTTAGAACGAGAGATAGGCAATGAAATAACTCCAAGGAGACTGATTTCGTTTATGCTATCAACGAGGGAAGCTTGGGACATCGCCAACCGTATCATTGCAAGCATCATGCAGGAATTACGGTCGGAAAACCAAACACCAAGAGCTCAAGAGGAAGGAAACCCTGGACCATAAGAAGGAGTAGACATGATGTCAAAACCTGCCCCTACGAAGGAATGCCTTGACCGGTAGTACCGAAGGGGGAATCACAGGACAGGGATGGGGGGGTGTTTTAGCCACGTAAACATGCAGGAGCCTGGAGTCTGGCATAACTCGTAGCACGTAGCAAAAAAAAAAAAAAAGAAAAGGTGTATTTAAAAAAAGTCTTCATTAAAACTCAACCGAATTAATAACATGGCTTTTATTAAGTCAAATGCCATTCGGTTCCTTTCTTTAGTATAAAGGTCATTCAATAAACTGAAAACTCTTTCACTCTAAGCACGATCGGCTTAGTTGGTATTGTCATGTTCCTACGAAACCTGTCAAAAAGGGAAAGATAATCAGTGTTCCTATATAAGCGAGGAAAAGGGGCCCACAGGAATGCAGTAAAGTGGGAGGGTTATGATCTCTGTAATCATAACCTCCCCGAACAAAAGGAAGAAGAGAGAAGTTAGAAAAGTCTGGATTGGTCTTCCAATGTTTAGAGTAAATTGCCAACCTTTTTCTTAGACGGTCCTGGTTTTTTTTAATAATTTGCACGCGCTCAAGGGGTTGTGAATACCCTTCTACATGTTTTTTCACACGGTGCGGGAGTTGGAAATATATGTAGAGAGAGAGAAAGAGATTGGTGTAGTGGTTTGAAACTCAGCTGTATTAGGTTTCACATTGGCTCCAAAGGTGTTGTCCAGATAACTGGGGAGATTTGTTGTCAGTATTTTTTGCCTTCGCTTCTGATCCAGTCCACCTGATGTCATAAGCATATCAATCATCAACAGAGCGAACAATTTTTCCAGCCGTATGACAAACGTACTGCCAGTGTTATGCCTTCGCAGTAGTGTTGTCATAAGGTTTCGCAATTGATCAGATTGCCTCTTATCATATAATGCTTACTGACATCAGGGTTTGAACTTTGAATCATCAGCTTGACAAACGATGACTCTACCAGTACACCATTGCCACCCCCACTGGTTGGAGTGATTGGTCTGATTCTGATCGGTGTTCCGACAAACTCATGCTGCAACAATATATTCAGTTGAATTTGGCTACATATATATGTATAAGAGTGTTAACGTTAAATAAGAATAAGTTCATGTGAATTTAGTTTCTTATTTACCTACTGTTAGTAAGAACAAACCGTGGAAAACAGCATAAATTAATAAATACATCAAAGTTTGAGATACGTAAGTAGGTATGTTTACTTGTGGGTTATCGGACGGTAGCATTCAAGTTTATTTTCTTATTGATTGAAATTTCGTTAAGTGAATGAGTTCAGCAAATATATACAGTTTTACTTTCGTAGTGAGTGAGAAAACACAATATTTATTTTATGGATTCTAATGAAATTGGACAAATAAGTTTGGACGACACTTTTGACTGGACAAATTTTTTTTGACCTAGAGTCTGGACTCCGTAGAAAATATCCCGTCGAGTTCCGGTCGTCTGACAACCGTAGGTTGTATACTCGGCTTATCAGAAATATGCCATACTTAGTGCTCAGTACATGGTCAGTATTTTCATTGGGGTCGAGCATATTTAAAATATATTTCTCTGTGAAGAGTACTGATAATCTTACACGGGTTATAGAACTGTGATTTAGTTTGTGATTTAAACATACCATTTAGTATAAAGTGATACCACTCTTCGAAGTTCGAGTCCCACAAAACACCAAAAAGTTTTTGTAGCTCTAATGAATATCTGACAAATGTCTGAGAGTAACATTAATATTAATTTGCTTTAAGGATAAGCCTTTAAGCTATAGGTTCCTTCCATTTGTGCGAAAAATATAACAGACACAACACGAATGGTCATAAAAAGCTACGTTCTGGATAACATATGGTCTGTCGCGGCAATGTTTGTATTTTTTTTTTTTTTTGTAAAAGGGAAAAATTATTTCGAAATGTTTCGACACCAGTCGGCCGACAGTCGACTTGCAATGCCCTGTCACATAGTTTTACTCTTTAAAATTTTGTGTTTTCACCTTTCCGTGACGAGTAAGTATTTACTTACTTAGGTGGCGCTACAGTTCGGGGTGAACACGGGTCCCAACCAAGAAGCCTCTCCAGTTAGCCAAGTCCTTACGTAATTGCTTTCAGTTGCGCACTCCAAGTTGGTTGAAGTTCCCTTCTACTTAGGCGCGTCACCTTAGGCGAAGTCGCTCTCTACTACGTTCTTTCTTCGGGTCGGAGAGTTGACATACATTCGCTCCACATGTCCTAGGTATCCTAGGCGACTTTTTTGACATCGAAGGTCTCGGTGAGGTCATTACTGACCTTGATAGAGCAGTGAGCGGTGTCTATTGTCATCCTGCATAGACGGATGAGTTTGGCAGGGAGGCCAAAACTAGACATGGCTCTGTATAGCTCGTCTCTATAAATGCTGTCATAAAAATCATATATAAAATCATCATATAAAATCGATAAAATGATGGTGAGTATCGATTTGGACTTCTTGGGTTTTCTCCAGGATCTGGCGGAGTGTGAAGATTTGGTCGACCGTGGACTTTTCTGGCCTAAAACCACACTGATAGGGGCCAATCAGGTTGTTGGCGAAGGTTTTCAGGCGTTCAGACAATGTGGCAGATAGGATCTTATACGCGATGTTGAGGTGACTGATGCCTCTGTAAAACGATGCTGAGATATCATTCATCAGGCATACACTCGTCTGACCTAATCTTGGAAATAAGTTCGTGTATAAGTTCGTGTTCGAACATCCAGAGTGCTGGAGGTACATACATATGTATGTCTTACATCGATCCCAATGTGAACAATTTGGCTGACCGTTATCGTAGGGAAGTTGCCCCGACGCACAACCCCATATCTGAAGGAATAGATAGTACATACTACTGCTAAAATGAGGCGCCTGTTAAACCGATGCCAGTAACACACTTCGGGGATGTGAGCGCTGCCCCGTGTTGTCCATTTTCATTGCAAAATAAATCATTTTCAAATATTCTTTCACAATTAGTAAAATAAATCCTCAAAAGCATTTTGTTTTATGGAAGATTCTTATCATAAAAGTAGCAACGCCAAAATGTAATGACATTAACCTTTTCATACAGTTCCTTCATCTCACCTTAAAATATCTACATACATACATACCGTGATAGCCACTCGTATATTTCTTACGAGTAACAAGTTCTCCATAGTCGAACTCAATGCCGAATACGTACATAATATAAATTTCCAAAAAAAAAGATACGTATAATGAAAGGGAACTCTTTTGTAAGGCGGGAGTAATCCGTTTTACATGTGTGGCATCAATCAGCGGCGGTGTGAAAATAACAAATGAAGGCAATTTAAAATTTATCATCCTCAAGCTGAGATAATGTAATTACATTTATTGGCTTGACTACTTGAAGTGGATGGTTATGTCCCGACATTATGATCTTTAAATTCAACAAAAGATTTATTTTGTTTCTGTCATGGATACAGCCCCATTATATATATACATAGCTACAAAGTGTAAGGCATACTTTTATTTAATGGAAGATATTGTTATTCAAGTCGCGGAAAAATCTCATCCGAACTGTCAGGAAATTATTTTGTAAGGATTTATTATTATTTTTTTGTACATCTTAGTTGATTGAGTTATAAGCTGGTAATATTAAATTGTTTCAGTTTGGTGAATATCCTTTTATCCTGGATTGTAGTAGATAATTGTTTTTTATTATTAAATTCGTGTGGATGTTTTTCATGCTAAAAATGAAATAGCTGTTATTTGCTTTGTGAATCAAGGATATTTATTTTTTCAAGGATATATAAAGACACTTGCGTTAAGTGTCTATCTACTAGCTGCTACTCTCGTATCCGTAGCACCGCATTCATTGGAAATTAACTAACAAGGAATAGTGTTTACGATAAGGCACTCCTGTTTTGATTCAGATAACAGTGGAAAAATTCTGCAGATGCAACGTCAAAGCTCGGGTCTATAAAGTTTTGTGCTTGACCGCGGTTTTGAAATAAAAATGGTAGTGGATAAACATGCAGTGCTTCTTTTAATTGATCTAACCGGTATCATGTTCAAAAGGTTGCAGCTACTGCGGACTTACTATCAGACATTGAACATTGAACAGACATTGAACATTGTATACAGTTGTGTTCAAAATAATCGGAGCGTTACTTTGAAATCCTTTTAAGCTCTTCCCTAGCAAAAACTTTGTCCCTTATACTGTAAAGACATATGAGTAAGTATTCAAAAGGCACTTGTTAAGCAAAACCAGTGTAGCTGCGCTGTCCTGTTCGAGGATTTTATTCCAGGAAGTGACTGCGAACCAGATAAGCTATGTTCATAATAACAGTAGCGTTTTGAAAAAAGCAAACAAATTTAAGTTTACCGCGTTAAGAAGTAAAAAAAACAAGCAGCTTTGTTGTTAGAATATTATTTCATGTTTTTAATTTCACTTTTTTAAAAAAAAAAAAAACATTGTAGTTGGACGAGGAAAGATTATAAACCGGGAAAAGCGAGGACTCATTTGTTAACTACGCCAAATGGGAAAATCGTACAAGAACATTAGAAAAAATCTTTGATGTGATATTTCAGCAATAGTAAATAACAGAAAAGCCAGAAATGCGGGGACGGAAACGGAAAATCTTGAAAGTTTTTTTACGGAATGAAAGTACGATATAGCAAAAACAACCCAGTGTAGTGTTCGCACTACCATGTCGCCCCGGTACCTCTCCCATGCAGATCATCGTTTCCACCACAGCATAACATAACAAACCCTAAATACCCATATTTATGTCCATCTTATCTCTTCGTCTCATTTTTCGTCACAAAGACCACACGTATGAATATTTCATATGGCGATCATAAACAAAATGTATTATGGTACCATAACAAGCGATCATACAGTGACAACGGATACGCATATAGGATTACAAAGTCAAGCGCAGTGCCGCTGCCTCTAAAATGGGTCAGTACAATGCACTCTCCACATGACCGTAGGTACACTGCACCATATTTGGGGCAATGCATACACATATCCGATTCCAAAGTCAAGGGCAGTGCCTCTGCCTCTTAAGTGGGTCAGTGCAATGCACACTCCACATGGCCGGAGGTACCCTGCACCTTATATAGGGCAATGCAATTAATGAGTTGTCGATGTGACGAAATATAGGGATGATGATGAGTGCATTAATGTGGAAATATGCGGGACTGCACTATTAGTGTAGGAAGTTGCGTATGCGTGGTGGGGATGAGGAATGGCTTGGTGTTTGGGTTTTCCTTCTGAATAGCCAAAGGATTGAAGAGTCAGAGTTAAACTGGTCGTGTCAAGAACACAATAACAGTAAGATACTAATAAAATCTTAAAAAAGTAAACGACTCGACTTACTCCAAATATCAGTCAGCTCTCCGTTAGACACTCTTCCCTCTACAAATACGAGGAAGCACGGTGTCCAAACGTTACACCAGCGACATCTTCTAAGTTTATACTGGATAAATTTTAACTTCCTGTTACTGATGTCACGATTTGCAGAAGGCTTCTAGAAAATAAACTTTGCGGCAGAAGCCCACACAAGGTCCCACTCCTGAAAAAAAACATCTGCAAGTTCGCATCAAATTTGCTAGAAGTCATCCCGATTGGCCTGCTACCAAATGGCACAGTATACTTTGGACGGACGAAAGTTCGAAACTGTTCTATTTAGTACGGTTAAAACCATTAAACATAGTGGAGCGAAGGTCATGGTATGGGCATCTTCTTCTTATTACGGAGTTGGACCTATACATCATCATGGATCAAATTGTATATGCTAAAATACTTTATGAAGTTATGCTCCCGTATACTGAGTATGAAATGCCGCTGAAATGGCCGTTCCAGCAAGATATCGATCCGAAGCACACCAGTAAAAAGCAAAAGATTGATTTTGGGTCAAAGGTATTCAGGTTGTGGAGTGGACACCAGAGTCCGCCGACTTGAATCCGATAGAAAACTTGTGGTTTGGTATTAAAACATATCTGGCAGATCCCAAACAAGCAAACAACCAACAGCTTTGGAGGGTTGTTGAGAAAGCCTGACATAAAATAACACCCATTCGATGTCAGCATCTTGTGAACTCTATGCCACGTCGTCGTAAGGCGGTGTTAAACAATTAAGGTTTTTCAAAGAAGTATTGAGCATTTTTTTAATGTTTTTTATCGGCACTCCTATTATTTTGAACAGCTAAACAAAGGACCTGGCATACATTTTAATTTTTTATTGATTTATTTTTTACTTTACGTAAAGTTTTTAAAACAAATTGATAAATAACATGAATTCTGTTTTCCAAAAAAATAAAGAATTTAAAAATATAGTAAAAAATTCAACAAAAATGGCGTTTTCCATTTTGTGAGATACCGCTCCTATTATTTTGAACACAGCTGTAAGTATGTACATTATAGTTAGAAATCAGCGGCAATAGTGTAATGGCAGTGTTTGTGGCGGGGCTGGTTCTTAGCCTAGTATCTGTTTTTAAAATTGAGTGATAGCTATTCGGCTTAAAACTTGCTTCCAAGGCAAGTGCAACTTAAATTATTGCAATTTCTTCATAAATTGCTATGCTGAGTCGTTTGCAAAAAAAAATCACTGTTCTTGCAATACATAATGCAAGACTTCTCTAATATTACAGCAACAGTTTTCATACATTTGTATCTGAAAATATTGAGAATACAGTTCGATATCTATCTAGATAAATATGTACATATGTAAACTTACTGTCAATCCTCTTTTTATTCGAGTACAATCAAAACTTTTCCTAGTTTAGTTTGTCATTAAATTCAATTGATTTCGGTATGTGATCACACAACAGGAGAAATACGGGTTAACATAACGAACTTTCGGACATGCTCATTCATAGTTTATTACAAACAGCGCTTGGATGCATTCCATTCCATCATGTCAATGAATAATAAAAGCGCACACAGACAACTGGTAAATAAAACATTTATATTCTCTCTTCTTAACTCAAGATGAGGACGTTGAAGGCTATGTACAATATGCATTATGGAAATCCTTACTGATCCATCGAAGCAAGATTGTTATTTGTAATCTAAATCTACAATCTCTTCTGATTTCTACAAACAAACTAACAATACATCTTTATACCGTATGTACACATATGTATATAGAAAGAGAAATCAATTCAAAGCGGCACGATTACTGATGAGAGAATCATATTCCAACGCAACGACATGAGGAGCAGTTTTGCCCATTCGGAAGTTTGTTTGTACGAGTATGAGATGAAGATGCTGGAAAAAGCATTTGCAGTCGAAATTCAAACGGGTGTTGCAAGGATGTGTCTTCGAATGGCATAGGTTTTGTGTTCCAGCAGGAAGTTACATGCTCATTTTAAGGGATGCATGAAAGTATAATATCTAGGGTGGCAATAAGTGGATAAGTTCCTATGTTGATCGAGTATTTAAGATTACTAATTGATGATGATGACGGATGTAAATTCAACTTGCCAAGTGAACGGAAGTTTATTTAAGATGGGGAGATTCCCATCTCTCCCCATGTTTGCATGTTCTTGTGGTGGATAAAGATACAATGCATCCTTGTATGTCGAAGGAATTATTTAATTTGCGTAGAGATTATGCGGTTTGGAGCATCAAAAGCTTGAGTGATGCTTCAGAAAAGCAGATTATTAGAATTATGAACTTGTAGACGAGTATAATTCATGTTTTTTCATGGTACAGTACTACCTCGGTAATTCGAACTATTAGAGACCTACCCGAATCCGAACCACGGAGGTTTTCGAATTACTGGATACTCCTTTCGAAGTCAATATTTCGGATGAAGACGCAGCGTAAAGTGGTTTAAAATAGATTCATTTTGTCGAAGCAAGAAAGGAAGAAGTCATTGAAAAGTCTGACAAATTTTGCAGAAAATTCAAGATTTTCAACAGGTTTTTAGAAAAAGCCCAGGATACCGAAACCGTGAACAGTAAAGCAGAGAGTGATTGTCAAGCTCCGAAGAAAAGGCAACTCAACAGAGTGTTAGAATTAGAGAGACATTAAAGTTTGCACTCCCGTCTATAGTATTTCACGCTTTAGCGGTAATACGATTCACTTGTTGTTTGTACTTGTAATAGCTGGTGGCTTGCCGAAAAAGTGCCGGTAAAGTTTTGGCCTGTAGTCAGTATCCGCTGTAGTCGGGATTAGGCGTTCAGCGTTAAAATTCCTTTCTACAGAACATTTTAGTTTAACAGGCACAGAAGGGTTGGTTGACAAAACGCATCATCACCTCCAACGCAGTACCTGGTAGATAGCTACTTAATAGTGAACGTGTTCTGAGTCTGACCGTACCCGAAATCGTGAGGCCCACACGTCTATCAAGAAATTCTCAGAACGAGGACTTGCAGTGGAGGAATTTCATTGATGGAATCAACGGTGACTCATTTCCAAGATATGTTCAGACGAGTGTATGCCTGATGGAATCTCAAAATCATTTGCCCGATGCACAAGAAAGGCGACCCTCTCAATGGCGCCAATTGCAGAGGTATCAGTGATCTCAATATTGCATACAAGATCTTATCTGCCACATTGTGTGAACGCCTGAAACCCTTCGTCGACAACCTGATTGGACCCTATTAGTGTGATATCAGGCCAGGAAAGTCCACAGTCGATCAAATTTTCACACTTCGGCAAATCCTGGAGGGAACCCAAGAAGTACAAATCGATACCCACCCTCTCCTTATCAGCATTTGACAGCATTTATAGAGACAAGCTAAACAGAGCCATGTCTAGTTTTGGCCTCCCAGTCCGTCTGTGCAGGATTAAGATGGACAACACTCCCCTCTCCAGTAAGGTCGGTGCCGATCTCACAGAGACTTTGATATCAAAATAAGATTTAGACAAGTTGACGTTTTTCGTTCTACAAAGGCGGGGGACTTCATGTAAAACACTTATCATCATAGTCTTACTGTACGGCGCGGAAACATGTACTTTATAGAAGCCAAATGAAGATATCCTTTGTCGTTTCGAATGAAGTATTCGGTTCTGTTTGTATCGACAGATTTTGTAGGAGAACATTCAATGATGAGTTACATATACGAGTAGTACAGCGATGACGGCCAAGTCAAAGTTTTAGATAGATTGGACATGAGAAAACGCTGTGGAGAGAGGGCTTGCCTTAGGGGGCGCGTACAAATAATACAGGATCTCAATCTACTTGGAGTGCTCAACACGAGGAAGTTAACCGAAGACCAGTCTGGAGAGGCTTGTGGGTTGAGACCCATGTCCTTTTCGAACTGCAGCGCTATCTATGAGAATAAATAAAGGCAAGCGGTAAATAAACGATTAAAAAAAAATCATACACTGATAGAACTCTTACAGTTTATAATATACAGTTTATATATATATACAGTTTATACAGTTTATATATATACAGGCGTAGAGTGGTGACGAGTTCATTAAATCTGCTGCTACAAAGTGATGTAAAAATTCTTAATGCAGCCATTGTTTAACACAATTTGGTACTGTTTTCCAAATCAGGTAAATAAAATATTGAATAGAGGCAGTTGGCACCAGGGAGTCCCTTCCAGCAGAGTAAACTTTCAGTAAATCTTATATAATTTTACATTAAAATATATTGCATATAATATTATTTCCTGCAAGACAGAATAATAATCTGCAAATGTGTAGATGTACCCATATATTGGCTTCATCTATTCGACTTGCTAGTATAAAAGTGCTGCATTTTTTGAAGCATTGGATATTTTCTCCACATCATCACATTATGTATATCATTTAATGCATCGTCTGACAAAAAAGGAACGGTGAGTGCAGAAGTAAATGGACGCTCCAAATATGATGACGTTGAAGAGAAACCTTCCGTGGAAGATGGATGTGAGGAATATATGAATGTATGTACGTCGTTTGGGATGATATCTTTAGTGATGAAAATAAAAGTTATTCCATTTTACACATGTTTATCTGATGATACCCCATTATAAGTACATACATATTTACTTTTGCTTTAAATTTGAAAAATCAGTTTCGTTCAAGAACTTGAGATAGTCCATCCACTTCCATCTTTGCTTTGGAGAGACGACCCCAGTTTCAGAAAGATATTAATTGTTTCCAATCTTCTCACAAAACTTGTCCTTTAATGTTCGCCATTTCACCTTTAGTTTCTTGTATGAAACGGAGAAAAATATTTCTGTCATAAAATAGCAATTTATTATTGACTGCGTGATCTAGAACATTTTATTGGGAGTTCCTCGAATTTTGTTTTGTATGTATGAATACGATTTTGTACATCTTTTATTATACCGACTTTTCTGGTTGAGAATAGATTAATTATCAACTCAATTACAGTAGACCCTCGTATAACGCGGTACTTGCACAGCATGAATTCGCTATAACGCGATTTACAAATTGCGGCAAACCCTCCTATAGCGCGGTATTTTTAAAAAGCGGTTTCACTATAACGCTATTTTCGGTCTTTTCTAACGCGGAAAATGTATGTACCTATCGCATTCCTGTGTTTCGGGTAATTCCCTTTTAACACATTTACGTGTTCGGTGTTCTGTATGACATATGAAAATTCCCCTCATATGTCTTAAAACCATTTTTTGGTATGATAGAAAAAGTTAACTTTTTTTGTACATTTATTCAAAACCAGATATATTTCTAGTCATGTAGATTTAACAACGCAGCTGTAGAAAGGTAGAAAACCGCTCCAAGAATTTTAAAAGGCATTTGCAACGTTCTCTAGCTTCATATTTTGAAATCCGAAAGAAGTTGCAGAGAAGTGCTTAGCAAGCTCTTATAACGGATTTCTTTAAAAATTAAAAAGCAGGTCCAATATGTATGAAACATGAATTAAATTTTCAACAAAGATGACATTTTCCTTTTTTTTGTTGTTAACACCAATGATAAAGTGTAGGCTTTTTGTATTAAAACTAGTTAGTTTTCTAAAAACAATGTAACAATTTTATACGCATTTTTTTTGTGGGGAACGTAACCCAAGGTTTAGTATGCGACCCAAGTATCGTATTACGCGGTTTTGAATAACGCGCTGTTTTTTGAGAACCTAACTACCACGTTATACGAGGGTTGACTGTATTTGCAAAACTCAGATGTAAATAAAAACAAGCTTCAAAAGCCGATAATATCAAAATTGTGATAACATTGCCCTTGAGCGCCGTGACTCAGTGGTTAGTGCGTTGAATTCCTGGAAAAACACCAACAAGATTTTTTCACGGTTCCACCTCTCACGAATGTCTGACAAACTTCCGAGAGTAATAATTATCAAGAGAAAAATTCTCAGTTTGCATTCTTTATATGGCTTTAAACTCTTGGTCGCTTCTACTTGTGTGAAAAAATATAACACGCACAACACGAATGGTCGCGAGAAGCTAAGCACTGCACCACATACAGCCTGTTGCTCCAAGTATTTGTATTTGTATTTTGTATGTAATGTAATTTTGCAATTTTGTTTGGTATGCCTAAACAAGTCCAACCCTCAAACATTGACCAATTTTCGGTCCATGACTTACAATTACTCCTATCCTACAGCGATCATCAAAGCAGATGTTAAGAAGAATTCCTAACAATACCTTGCTTTCAAGTTCTACTCGTATTTAACTAGATGAAAAATTAGATGAATGGGTTCGCTACTTTCAACTTAACCGGGGAACCCGAAATTAAGCAATTTTCTTACAGGAAATTTTATCTTTAACAATTAAAAATTTGCAGCACCACGAGAAGTGCTGTTCAAGCGATACAGGTTCATCCTGAGAGGATATTAAAAAAAAAATACACGCATATCTGAAGTCGTATAAATATGAGTGACGAAACCCCTTCCGGGAAATACTTATATTGCTTATACGTTTATCTGGGATGTATGCGAATTGTTCGATGAATATCCGCACTTAACTACCTCAAAGTTAATAGCCTTAACTTTAACAGTGATGTTTTGATTAAATCAATAGACAGATGTTTCTTGGTAACATGTATCTAGTTTTTAGTTAATCTAAAAACCAACTTCTTTTGTCTCTCCGTTAATTGCTTTGAAAGCTTCTAACACTGCAGGTTGGCAGTGACCAATTACGATATGTGCGTATCGAAGAAGCAGGTCAGATTTGTTACAAGTAGTGACTATGATCACACGTGCCCTATTCACTATCTGCTCCAGCCCAGGATTGAGGCAATCACTTGACAACCTTGCAAACTTTTGTTGCAGCTGTAATAGATATCTTAGAGTTTTTGTATACCTGATCCTATCTATCTCTAATATCAGTAATATCTGTCTTGCACTGCAAGAGGACAGTTGCAAATTTTTGTGTCGCATCCGGACCTTACAGTATGCGACCTCCCATAGGTCGTAGTCCATTGATGTTGCCGGAATAGGGAATAGGAAGTTGACTAGACGGCATACCCCTCAACCTGAGGTGCCCGGATAAAAAACGCATTATTTCAACTCTCTATTTCAAACAAGCAGACTATGAAATCTCTCCTAGAATATTTCTTAGGACAATATGTGAACATTTTTCATGAGACACTATGAGGTCCACCCGCAAGTGCTAATAGTAGTGTGAGACTCTTACTCATTAAAATCAACTCTCTTCAACCGGATTAGGGCTGCAACTAAGTAAAACTTATCTAACAGCTTACATTTCATATTTTTCACGTTTGTACGTAAAAGTAAGTGCCTATTTTCCAATAAGTTATACGAATTAGGTCAGCATCGAAGATTTTCCCACTAACCGAAATTGCTAACGTTAACACCTGCAGTCTAAAAGCTGAAGGTACGAATTTTAACATCGGCTCAATTTCAGGTAAGTTGTCGTACGAAATGCGATCATATTCGTTCACCTTAAACAAAAAATATTCAAGTCGTCCGCCGTTGCTGTTTCCTGAATTAAATCGGACAGTTTCATCCTTCAACGGAGGCTATTCTTAAATCTCTGTGGATATCATAATTTCGAAAAGTATAACGTTACAGTGATCGTAGAGCCTAGAAGTTTCTGGATTGAATTTTCAATTTCGTCTTCAACGGAGGCTATTCTTAAATCTCTGTGGATATCATAATCTCGAAAAGTATAACGTTTGCGTTTCATTCACGATTTACCTTCGCACTTTCAAAAATATGTATGAAGTTTCTTTTCTCAAATGAGAGCACGAGAAGCCTATTTATTTTGCTGTATTTGTTTTCAAGTAGCTTTTTGCAACTTTCCGGTAGTTTCCTCGACTATATTGCACGTTGCATCATCTACAAAGGTATCTATGACGGTATCTTTGAATTGCGGTATGCCCCGCGTATATAAAATGTGCTTGTACAAGTAGACTACGCAGACGACATTTTCTTTAAATAAAAAATTTATTTTATAAAATTCAGTGTTTTAATCTAGGTATATACATATATATGTACATATATAAAAATCAATGTACCTATGTATCTATGCTTGTATATCTTCTATTGAAACCATCGAACCGATTAAGTTCAAATTTTTAAGCAATCGTTGGTAATATTCTGAGAGTGTTTCTGTGAAGTTTTGTTACAATCGGTTCGGCAGTTTGCACACAACTGCAATTTGAGTGAGACAAGTCCAAAAAAATTAAAAACGTTCCTTAGTTTCCTTAGTTACTAGTTGTTAAGTCATTTAGATAAAAAAATTAATTTTAAGTTAGGTTACGTCGAAAGACATAGTTTAAAGCATTAGGTTTAGCTTAGAGCACCCGCATAGGGTCAGTAAGTTAGAATAAGATTAAGTTAAGTAGTTAAGTTAGTTTAAGCGTTTTTGTCTAGCTTTAAGGAATTATGAATTATGAATAAAAAATGCGTTGAAAATGAAAAATGAAATGAAATGAGTCCAAAAAAAAATTTTCGAAATAACGTTCATTTTTTAAATTTTTTTATGAAATTTCAAAGAGTTATGTACGCAAGTATATAAGAGATTAATGGTTTTTGCAGAAAGCAGAGTAGACCCTTTTCCTTACTGAGCCATCTCTCCAGAATGATTGACAGACTTTCGAGAGTAATAATCGTCATGAAAAAGCTTCTCAGTCCATCATTCCTTTTATATGTACTTGCGAAAAATAAAACCCGTTGGAATTTGCAAATTGTATTTGTAAAATGACCCTCAAGTAAACATTTTCGGACCAAAAATGTTGAATTTTTCTACTTTGACCTCATTGGAAAGCGGCACTGTATGGCAAACTGAATTGAAAAAGCAAAACCTGCGTCCGTTTGCTGCAAGAAATATTCCGAAACGTATTTCAAATAAACAGTCTCATGTAACAACGACAGGTGAAGTAGCAGCGAATCCAAAATGATTGTTGCAAAATATAGAGTTCCCCTATCGAAGCTTACAGCAGAGTGTGTTGCCCAAGGCTAAAAGCATGGTTTAGAATATTTTAAGAGGAATCGGGCATATTGGGAATGATTGAGAGCGATTTCGTGTAGAATTTCGTGTACATCGCAAAACCAATAGTGTTCCAGCGTTTGGAACATATTTCATGATCTCCTTTCATGGCCCCTGTGATACATATTTGACAAATGCAACTTGTTGCTATTCCACAGCTGGAGGTGCATTTCCCTTTTATCGGATCACTTTTCTCGGTTGAAGTTTAAATAACTTGCATTTAAGTAATTTTTTTTAACTGAATTCCAATCCAAGACCAAACACAGCATTTTTTTTTGACCATGTATGCACATAATATACACATACATATATCGACTTGCATTGAAAGGGGATATCTTCAGCTGCACAAACTTTTCATCGATTGTGTCGGGACGCCTGCAATGAAATGGAAATGTGTACACACTCGGGAAACTATAGCTTTAGTTTCATATACAATGCTACCACGCAAGTTTTCGTTTCAATATGTGTATATACGTACATATGTCCATATATGTACATATAACCACGACTGCTTAAAACCTGTCCGGCATGGAAGAAACCAGTTTTTTGCAATAGGATGGCTTTATTTCGTTCCATCCCTCTTTTAAAGCCTCTGTCAAGTCTCTTTTATTGGAAATTTTGTAGCTTTTCAATTTGTTGTCAAAATAATCCCATAAATGTTCGATTACGTTCAGGTCTGGACTCTGGGGCGGCGCGGCGTTTCAGGTACGTGTGGACAGTTATAGATCAACCACAGACGAACGTTTAAAGCCTTATGCTTTGGATCGTTGTCCTTATAAAAATTGTAGCAATCCCTAATCTCCAGATTTTCTGCACTTTGCTTCAGGTTATCCTTTAAAATATTTAAATACATCATTTGGTCCATATTTCCCTCAATTATATGCAGTTTCCCAGGTCCATTTCCGTGCTTTACAGTGGGTGGTAAGTTTAGTTTTGCTAGCTCGGTATTGGGCTTTCTCCAAACGTATGATTGACCATCTGACCGAAATATATTTCTCTCATCACAAAAAAGGACGTCCTTACAGAACGAAAAATCCTTATTTTTGTATTCCTTTGCAAATTGTTTAATTTTTTTTCAATTGCGCTCACTAATATACGGCATTATCCTAGATACTCTCCCATGAAAATTGTGCAGTCGTAATACAAGTCGTATTGTTTCAGGATTAGATATTTTGCGCAATTGATTTTCAGCTCGTACAGCTAGCTTCGGTGCACTCAGCTTTGGATCTACCTTTATTTGTGTTACTAACCACCGCTCTTCGGCTTCTGTAAATATTTTACGCCGGCTAGGTTTAGGTTTATTTTCCAAAGTCTTTGTGGCCAAATAGCGTTTTATTATATCATGCACGGTAGAAGGACTTCTTTTAACAATTTTAGCTATGTGACGAATAGTTTTTTTTTCTCATTATAGTGATCAATTATCAATTGCCGCACTTCCAAGGATGTTTGACAACGTTTTTCCATTTTTAATTGTGGTATATGTACAAAACTTTCTTGGATGAAGGGAGTAGTGTGAAATTCATATTGTGTGTGCATTAAATGGGGTTCCCCGAATAATGTCTGCATAAACGTGTAGCATTGTAAATTGTCCGATTATTACATTGAGATACATTTTCAAATAGTTAACCATTTTAGTTGATTGCGTTAGTCAAATGAATGAATTTTTTTTTGATTTATTACATTCTAGTTAAAGTAAACGTAACTAAATCAGAATAAAAAAATTTTATGAATAATTTATATTATTTTGCCTTTAAATCATAGAAATTAGAATGAAAGTAGCTCTTACTGGCTATTACTTTGAGCCACTGTATACCAAAATCACTGTGCCAAAGTCTGAAAAAGAGGCGTTTTTGGTAGTACAATTGGAAAACATAGCCCGTCACCACCTTTGACAAAACTGCCACAGACCAAAAAGTCTCCGTACAGCAATCTACTTTTTGTACACCTGTGAAAAACTATTAAGCATGGAAGAAAATTGATTTTGAAAATTACCAAAAATAATAGATACGAATATCAGTTAACATTTTTATTCAAAATAATACCATTTTATTAAAGTCAATTAAAAAAAAAACACAATTCACTTTTTTAAGAGGAAAAAACGTAACAAAAAAGTCTCCGTACAGCTCATTATTTTTTTTTATAAAAATCAGAGTAGCATAAGAAAAACAATATTTAATAACTCGTTGGGCCCCCTTTGTTCTTTACGACTTCTTGCAAGCGATTTTTCATCGAATGGACCAAGTGGTCGTATCTGCGGTGATATTGTTCCATTCCTCAAGCGAGATGGACTTCAGCTGATTTTTGTTTGAAATTGAATATTGACGAATTTTTTTTTCCAAGTGATCCCATAGATGCTCAATTGGATTGAGATCTGGTGACTGCGCGGGCTGTTTTATCTGCGTTTGGGCATTGTATAGCAACCATTCCCTTACCAGAAGCGACGTGTGTTTCGGGTCATTGTCTTGTAGGAAGGCGAATCTTTCCCCAAGACCCAGTTTATGGGCACTTGGATGTAGATTTTCTTTTAGTATGTTCAAGTACACATATTTATCCATCGTGCAATCTATGAATGCGAGATTACCAACACCGGAAGACTCCATACACCCCCATACCTTTACATGACCACCGCCGGCCGTGCTTTACAGTAGGTGTTAGGTTTTTCGGATTCATTGCAGTGTTTTGCTTTCGCCATACCATACGACGTCCATCTGAGCCAAAGATGTTAAACTTACTTTCATCAGTAAATATAACGCGATCCCAGAACAAATTATCCTTTGGCAGGTACTCAATAGCGTATTCCAATCTAGCCTTTTGATTGGGTTTTCGAATCAATGGCTTCTTCCGGCTTACTCGACCATTGAATCCATTTCTTTTGAGCACGTTTCTAACGGCCTGAGCACGGAACGGGGTCTGTTTACTATTTTGGATATATCGGCAAGAGATTTTTCTTCATTTCTTTGTTGCAGAATGAGTTTTTTGGTAGCCAATGGAATTTGTTTATTTCTGTCCTCCATTTATACTTTGGTAGCAAAAAAACAAGCTAATATGATTAAAAAACTAATTGAAACACTTGAAATTAACGGAAAAAAACACGTAGTACGTATTCACACACTCTCTGATAGCAGTTTTTTACAAAGAAATGCCATCTGTATGGAGACTTTTTTGTCATCGTTCGACGGACTGATCGGATGGATATGATCATAACGGTATTCCCAGTAAACAAAAATGTTTGCAATTCAGGAAACTGATGAGTGGAAGGGACAAATATCTTTTAGTGTTGCCACTTTATCACTTGCCTTAGACTTTATCACACTTTTCTGTGATTATATAAAAAGTGAATTGCTGTACGGAGACTTTTTGGACTGTGTGTAAGAAATGTAGTTTTTGATTTGCCGAGTTTTACTCGGCGAGCAAGTAAATCGATGAGGAGTACTAGAGAGTTGAGTATTGCAAGGCAATGCACATAAGTATGTACATATGTATAAGGCAGCGCTGCAGAGGACGACAAGAGATTCTGGTTAGATCAAAATAACTAACACATTGCTTCACTCAAACACTAAGGAAATAATGGATGCTAAAGGTTCCTGATGATGCGACATTTAGCAGAGATATCTCTAGCAGCCTATGTAGTTTTTGGAGAACATGCATACTTACATATGATCACATTTTTTGTTGGATGGGGCATATGGAGCTGATTGGCCAGTCATCGGGCATGCATTCTCCCATACTTTGTTGATGAGTTGGTGCATGCACCTTACATGTACACGGACACTGGGCATTTGGAGATTTCGTGGAGATTTTGGGAAACAAGTTTGTTTCGTTTGAGATTTTGTCCGTGAATATTTTGTCTGAGGCGATAATAGCTAGTTGGATTTAATTTTTTGAAGATTTTGTGTAATTCAATTTTTTTTCGACCATCTGGGGAGTTTGCTGTGCGGATTCGTAGTCTTGGAAACCTAGTGCTACTTTTAGTCGTATTACGAGCTGCATCAAAGTCAATTAGCCGGAAGCCGTTATCTATAGTCGTGTCGTGGAGGCTGTGCTTGCCGACTAAACCACCGAAGGTGTTTTTCTTACCGATTTTAGCATAGAAATCCCCGAGATGATGAATCTACGACGAGGAGCCAGTTAATAGATAACCAATACCAGTAACCCACTTCGAAGATACATGTATATACATAAGTGCTGCCGTTGGCCCATGAAGAGCTTATCCGCAACGTTTTTTTTTTCCGAAGCCCTGACTAGTCCCTGGAGATTCTTACCGACCTCAGCTTCAAATAAGTCGAAGTAGCCCCTATATGGTGTTGTTTCCGTTCTGGAAAGATTAAAGTCACAGTTTATTTCATAGGGGGGAAATTGTTTGCTGACTTGTTTGTTGTGCTGCTATTTTCTCTTGATCAGTATCCGATGGCTACAACTTGGAGGTAAGAAAAGCGCAATTGATGTGCGGTAACATATACAATACTGGGAATTGCCAGTTTATAAATACATATAAGACCAAGAAAATGAAGACAGAAAAGAAAACAGAAATTTCCCTAACCGGTGGAAGACTGGACAAAGAACAATTTGGAGCAAGCTATTATTAAAATGTTGGAGCTATAAATCTGTAGGTATCAATCTGTCTGACATATAATTTTGTTCCTATGATACCATTATAAATGAATCAATGCGAGCCGCAATTGATATGCGGACTTTTTCTACCGGAACTTGATGTATCGTATCCTCGGATACGGATGAACATGTTGACGTCCTTTGACTACCAAATAAGGACAGGGATAAGATTGTGGAACCTTACTACACTCCTTGATTCAAGAAATGAGGGTCCTCAAAGCGGACCTCTATCCTCCAACTTGAGAGAGAATTCTCGCGGAAGAAGATGAATATTTTGAGAATCAGCGAGATCAAGTAGTTGAAATCCGCTCACTAATAGCACTGTCCTGCTCTACCCTAAAAAACTACCCGAAAGCAAGAGTGGCGTAAGACTGATGCTAACATACGGACGCATCAGCTTCATATCTTGAAAACTAGACTAGACTTAGACTTTTTTTGACGGAATACGTGACAGTGGGTGAAAAGAAAAAAAAACAACAAAGTGCCATTGCACATGGCTTGCAGTCAAGGTGTATACCAACTGTATTCGAGCGGAGCCTCTCTGAAACCAGGCCATGGCATTACTACGTTATTCGGTGGACAGTATATTTCCCTAGCTATTCGTGGAAACACATGCCTAGAGGCAAATTAAAAGAAAATTTAAAGAATATGCGGAATATCACCGCGATCGAAATGGCTAGTTAACTAGAGCAAGACATCCCAGACGACGACACAAACGGAAACTCAGAAACCAGTCCAAGGAACTTGCCTCTGAGGTCAACGACAAACCAAAGGGGAAGAGAAATATACAGTAGACTAGACGCAAACCACAGGAGAACACCTCCAAGGAAAGTAAATAGCCATCTGAAGCCGGAAGAGTGTATGAAGAAAGGGAAAACAGAACACCCTAGCAGGAAAGGGCAAACCTCCCAAAAAACCAACTGGAGTTGAGGAAGAAACTCGCAAATTCTATGAGAACATCAGTCTTACACCTGCTGCAGCCAGGATACACAATGCGCTGTCAACAGGCAATGCACTTAGCACATTCAAAACAGGATGGCAGCTAAACTTAAAATGAAGAGTAGAGAGCTCTTCTTTTACTCGAAACGCCTTTCTATGTAGCACCAATAACACGGATGTAGTGAAAAGGTATAAAACGCCCAGCAGAGAAGATTGAGCAACCGTAGCAAACATCTGTACAGAACTAGAGTGGGTATTAAAACACCTTCCAGCTGTTTGAAGCACTGGGAGTAGACGCCATCTTCTCTTCCCTTCTACAAAAAGGACAGGAAATAATCATGCCGCGCCTTCTCAGCATAATCAGAACCAGGTTGGCCCTCGGATACATACCTAAACCTTGGAGAAGGGCAAATGTAATTTTCATACCGAAAGGGGGAAAGAAAGACACCAAATCACCTTCTAAAGGAATGTGGAGCCCTGATCCACTGGATGCCAACCAACTATCAGAAAAAGATCCACGCCAGGTAATCCGATTCATCAATAGATCTGCAAAGATCGCAGTGCCTCTACACTCCTACAACCATTGATTTTTTCATCAGCCTAGAAAGGCCTTCTTAGTAAAGTATGTAAATATGTATGTATGTATGTATGTCGGTAAGACGCTTATGCAACGAATTTAATACAACAACTTGCATTTATATTAGAATGCTTAGTCACCCCGAATACCATGAGATATCTTAATAATGAGGACATACCTCATCATTGTGCGACTCTTTCTTGTTGATAATAAGTTATCATTTATCAACTTGCGCTCACATCCTTTTTCAAACGACTGCCATGGTGTCGAAATTGCTTTGGTCTCACTTGATTGCGCAAAGGATAAGAATTGAAACAAATTATTTTCCTCCAAATTTATATTTATAGCCTCTATTGAAGACATTTGCACAAATAAAAATGACAAGAATCAAGAATTATCCTCCCAAAAGGACACAAAGGACAAGGGATATAGCAAGTATATGTCTTTGAATTTAATATTTTCATTTGAACGTCCAACATAGCGAATAAATGTCGTGTTTGGGAATGCCTTTTTCTATTTTCTTCTTTTGGGTCAAAGATTTATTGCTGACCCTTGGACAGGGTTTTTTAGTCTCTGAGTAACGAGCTTTACTAAACTCTCCTCATCCCTTGATACTCGTATTTGTGTCTTAGTTTGTGTCATTTTTCAGAGCTAGTGGTTTACCTGGACGATAATTCCACGTTGCATAGTGCAAGATATCAGGTGCATAGCATCCTTATGTACGCAGATAATCAACTCTACCCACACAAAAGGCGCATTCCCTCTTACCAATTGAAAATAAACCATACTCGTATATCTATCTGTGCAAGTATTGTAAATGCCTTGGCATTCATTCTGGTATTTCCCCCCAAATGTCCTTGAATTTTTACTCGTCTCTATTGGTTTCCAGGCAATTGACCCATTTCATGGCAAAAAGGATTCTCTTCGTCGAATTCGCAAGAGGACAGCATAACAACATCCAATGCCTATTGTAATTCGATAGATGGTTATGCTACAGAACTACGCGAGCATGTCCATGTTGGCCCATTAGTGTAGCATCGTTTTGTGGGGGATAATCCTTTAATTTAAAGATGGCAACGATGGCAGGATATTAATATGTGGTAGTTAGCAAGGAGGGATTTTTGTTTCTGAGCGAAAGGAATTTTGTTGGCTTAAGTTGATTTTTGGTTATTCGAGAGATGTGCTGAGCTGTTCCTGTTATGTGATTGGGCGGAAATGTAATAAAAGTTGAAATTAAATGGAGATTACGGTTTTGTTTTCTGAAATATTTAAATGACCTATAAATCTTTTTCGTTTTAATTAATTTGAATGATGATGGATAAATGGAATTGAACTACTAAGCTTAAAAGTGCTTGGATACCAGCACTCTTTATTGTTATTATTTTACAGTGGAACAACGTCTGCCTAATAAATAGCATGTTTCTAAGTAACCACAACTGATTGAACGTGGGGGTACTGAGTTAATTTTATATTTGGGAAATTTACGGCACAGATATGCGCCAGCAACGATGTTGTAAGCTAACTTTATTTAAAACTGACTGTCTCGGTGAGACTCTTTCAGCTTCTTGTTTAAAAGCTTACTGGAAACGATATCAATCCGTTCTATTGGTGATTTATAACCGTCCTTATCGATACCATAAACGAAATAAGTTCGTTTTAACTATAATTTTATCTTCAATCCTTTAGTTTATTTACTTAAGTTGGCGCTACAGTCCGGGGTTAAATTGGGCGTTAACCAACAAGCGATTGCAGACAGCTCGAACTTTAGCTAGGTGCCTCCAATTTTACATGCTAAGTTGGTTGAGGTCGCGTTCCACTTGCGTGCAGCACCTGAGTCGTGGTCTTCTTCCACTGCGCCGTCCCTCGGAGGAAGATTTTTAGACCGGAGTATCGGCGTCCATACGCTCTACATGACCCAGTCACCTTAGCCGTTAGATCATCACTCTTTTATCTATGTCCACGACGTTTTGGAGCCCTTACTGTTCGTCGTTGTAACTCTTCCTCCACTCACCGTCTATGCAGACGGAACATCAGTCGAAAAATTTTCCCCTTGAAACAACCATTAGTCTCCTTATCCACAGATGTAAGAATTAGGATCTCTTCGGAGAAGCTGCTAAGACTTTCTCTTGTAACAACACTCGGCTTTGATCCATTACATACCATCCAGTCTATTCATTTCGATTAATTTTGCTTCTGTTGGGAAAAAAATATATTTTTGTAACATAAGTGACCATGCCAGTCAAGGGATTCATGCATCGCGAAAGAAAATCAGGGCCTCCCTGGCGTGGAAGTGCCTTGCCAAGATATACCGGCTAAGTGAGAAGATCAAAACCATCCTCCACTGGGACTCGGCCTGGAACCATTTCGTGGTCTGGGGCCGCATGCGATACGGAAGGAACTTAGGTAGTAAGAAGTCTGCAACAGAGAAAATTAGTCTCATATCTAAATAAATTTTTTTCGGAAAAGCAAAAATTCATTTTAAATTCTTAGCCTAGTTAGATCTTTAAATAATGTACACAAAAAATTTTGTGATTATTTTCCGGACGGACAATGTGCCACTCACTCTTAAAAAACTCATGTCAATATGTCGGGTAAAGTCGTGATCAATAGACTTTGCGATTCTTATTTTTACTCTTCTCACGCAGTCAAATATACCAAGACGCAAGTGCAAAACTTAGAAGTTGTGAACAGGCAAACATGTAAAATGGGCGGAGGGTCATAAGGACACAGGCCATAAGTCCACAATTCTTTTTATGACTTATATAATGGATTAAAATAAAGAGAAAAAATTTTGGAATACTGAACAGTTTATTTGCTGCATGATTGATTGCAATAATAGGTGCCGTGATATTAGACCAAGTGACATAAGACCAAATATTTTCAGAATGTAAAATGTCAAATAAGAAGAGACCTATCTATATGCTGAGCACCTGCATGTGAGGCCGAAGGCCATCCGGTGTATGAGTCGAGGAAATGTCCATAATTTTTTTTTTTTAGCGAGCGTAGCTAAATATGGATCAATTTGGCTACTCAGGGACTAACAAAATCAACCGGATATTTTGATAAAGCGGTGGATGCACATGACGCATAAGGACGCCAGATCACCAAGGTCTTCAAGGAAGGGGTACCCTAAATGGAGCATTCTTTTATGCGACAAGGCTGGGCAATTACATAGGAGGTAAAAGATGGTTTCTTCAACCTACTCGTCTCTACAGCTCCTGCAGAAGTAATAAGAAAAGAGGCCAAATTTTCTGGCATGTTCGCTATGTTTGTTTGAAGTTGAGGAGATCAATGATCGAGGAGTGATCAGTGTGATAACTAGACCACTGAGAGGAGGCATTGAGGTGAATGGCCGCACTGGCAGCTATCTGTTTACCGAAGATATCTAAGTCTAGCAGATTGAACAAAATGTACAGTGCCGCAGATGGAGTAGTTCTCAGTGCAATACTGATGCAGATGCATGCAGATCTTTGCACCTTAGCTAGTTGACCAAGGTGGACAGCTCTATCAAGAGCAGGCCACCATACGTCACGCCATAAACTAGTATAGGCCCGATAACGGACACGTACAGCCAGTGAATGATTTGAGGTTTCATACCCCAGCTCCTACCTATTGCCTTTTTACAGGAATAGAGAGCTTCATTGACTTCCCTGACGCATTCTAGTAGATTGGCTTTCCATTTCATTTTTCTGTCCAAAATAAGATCCAGGTATTTTGCGTTATCAATGCAAATGTGATTGGTGCCATTCATCTTAGGAGGGTCTATGAGGGATTAACCCCTAGTCCACATTTTGAGGCCCATTTGGTGAGCCGAAGGAGAGCATATTGGAGGATGTCTTTGAGAGTATCTGGGTGTTTACCGGAGACAGCAATAGCAGCGGCAAATGAAATTAAGTCATCTATAAATAAGTGTGAATTGGATATTGATCTGCTCAAGAGTAAGGACTATTTTTGATATACAGTACAATATTGTTTCTATGAACTCCTTTTATGGAAACTTCTTAGTCAATTATTTAGTCCAGATATTTTACGCCTATTTTCAGAAACTACATTACTTTAAGAAGAATGTTACCTATGTTCCCTATTGGCTAGAAACGATTCTGAAGTCATTAGTAAGAAGACTCTCTTTCTCAGAAAATGAGGAATTTTAAATATGACTTTTGTCATCGTCGAAAAATAGTTTCATGTAGAAAAATTTGACAAGTTGTAGAAGCTTGAACTTTAAAATCGTTATCTTATTTTTTACTACTCGGTAGCTACGACCTTTAGGCTAACTATACACTAGCTTTTCCCATATTATGATCTTTGTAAAATCATACGATGATCATTATCATATAATCGAGACAATGTGACATTAATTACTTACAAAATCAAAAACTGATATTGTAATATAGATGAATATAATTATTTAAAAAACGTTTATTCATTCATTCAAAGAGATTGAATTGCTTTGTATTGTACATTGGGGCTTTGGTAAAAATTGAGGACACCAAGTGTGACGCACTAGCCAATCACAACGAACTAGCCAATCGCGGGTCCGCGAAACAACGTTAAATATTTATTGGAATTTAACTAACGTTCTATGTAAAAAACCATTTAATTCAGTATTTTGGTGAGATAGAAAGATGTTATCTACTAAAAAACAAAAAACAAAACTGTGCTTGCTTCCTTTAAGAAACGTAATGGAAAAACTATTCCTGTATGTAAATCAAATTTTAGCAAGGCTATGGAAATTGAAGAACATATCAACAAATTTCCATCACATGAAAGCCACTGTAGTCGCCCGCAAATTATTTCATGTGACACAAAGGCATTGCTAGTAGGCGTGGCAATGAAATATCTTCTTGCGTCTGCAAACAATTAGAAATTATTTCGCCGCAATCAAAGAAAATTACATTTAACAGTGATTATTGCTCAGGACAAAATAAAAATTCATATGTTGCAGCTCTGCCGGCTTATGCAAATCAACCCAGCAATTCAATACATCGATCATAAGTTTTTGGGGCCACGTCATACTCATATGGAGTGTGATTGTGACCATGCCTTAATTGAGCGCAAAAAGAAAAGAACTAATGCTGAAATTCATATACCAAGGGATTGGTATCAATTTGTCGACAAAATTGGCTCCAAAATGCTAGTTATTGACATGAAGGATGGTGATTTTTATAGTTTTTGTGAACTTTCAAAGGCAAAATTTGTTTTGAAGCGTTACAATGAAATTAGCGGAAGATTTGTATGGAACGCGGTTAGATAGTTCCTCTATACAATTCAAATCAATAAAGACCTACATATACAAGACTTTGTTAGACACTGCTTCGCCTTTTAAAGTTCTTTAATTTGGAAAAGAGGGATCATCACAAGGCTAAGTTCATTTATGACCGTAGTTAAGATAAAAGATCCTCTTAACCTAAGGCAATATATAAATGAAGATCCTCACAATAACTTACGAACGAATTTTGTATTGCCTGGCAAGGTTTGACCAGCGACACACTCTTTATTTTAAAGTTGTCAGGTGTCGTGATCGTACCACTAAGGTCTTCTATAAGCGCCTGTCCGTCAAATGGCTTAAGCGTTTCTTCTAGGTGCTTTTACATAGTCCCACTTCTTGCTGAGAGTAATAAATGCCATGAGAAAGCTTCTACATTTGACTTCCGTGGATAGCTTTAACTGTAGATCCTTCTATTTGTGCGAAAACGTATAACATCCACAACATGATTGGTCGCGAGAAGATAGGCGTGGACTGTGGCTGTACGGTCTGTTAAATGGGAATGGGGTTTGCTTTACAGCAGTGTAGGACTTCCGCTAGTTGTTCGGTTGTTTGCGGTCCGCTAATGTTCCGAACATTTCACGTACAGATCCAAACATTGTTGTCCTTTTTTCGTTTCTCAGGGTCATTATTAGTAAAATCATCCTTTTCCTAGGCTCTTAGTTGCTTCGGCTTGTATGGTAGCCGCATCATCTATCCCGCCGCGACGAGGGGGGGAAATACAAAAGTCAGAGTTCTTTTTTAAATGAAATGAAGTCTAAAACGCTATATCATTTACTGCTCTGGATCTGAGTAGGATACAAGAAAAAAAAAATTATTTTCATTGCGTATTTTCTTGTCAGTCTAGCTTTTATTACCTGCTCTTTAAGTAGAACCTCTGGTGTTCAGCCGTAGAAAAACTGAACAATCCCATCTGATTACTGGGTATCACTCAGAAACTCTACACAATTTGCGGCATTTTGAAAAGTTCATCCCTATGTGGATTCCCATCAAACATAATGTTTTCTCCCCAGTTGTATTCTCAATTAAAATGAAAATTTAAAGGAGCAGAGCATATCATGTACTGTGCAACAATAACTTCTGAATACTCATACCACCTGCAGTGCGAACAAGTTACGCTCAACTATGCAGCTTATGCAAAAGTACGTGGCAAGGAAATGAAGAAATGACGAAACTCAAGGATATGAATATCGTCACAGGAATTTTTCAATTAAGTTTTCATTTCATTAATTTTTATATACGGTAGGTGCCATTTTACATTATTATTTTAACTTTCGAATATTTTTCCACCTAGTGTGCTTCCTGTTACAAAAAATGTTACTTAAAATATAAGGACACAATTTCGTTTCTGCTGTTCTCTGTTTGTCCTCTTCGATGAATCAATCTGCAGGTAGTGTAAAAAAATGTTTTCAATTATAAATGAGTAGAGCACATATTGTGCTTGCATTTTTTTTACTTGAGAAAGGAAATAAAATCGATTTCTTTTTTATGAAAACAATTTAATGACTGAAAAAATATCTTAACTGTGGAGTGCGCAAAGCCGTAGTTAACCATTTTGTATACGTATATTTGTATCGTGGTCTTACGTGCACCATTCATCTAGAGCCTAGCAACTGCCCCTATCATCTTAATGTATCCAGTAGAATTCACTCAAAGACTTTGTGGGAAACGTAGGCAGGCATAACCTGACTTCTTGGTGTCCATCACACGGAGGTGTCATGTATGGCATCTGATGTTCTTTCTATTTTTCTATTGACCTTCTGAATCTGGTCGAAATGTTTTCATCAGAAAAAACCTATAAAAGGCCTGCATCTTTTGAATTCATTACCTTGTTGATATAAATCGACAGTATGATGCGGAGACATTCATTCACAAAGGTCTGTAGTTTCGAGTGACTATGGCGGTTAGTTTCCAAGTACTAGACCCAAATATGTATGTAGAAATACTGACTTTTTTTTTTTTTAAATAAAACCCTTGCCCATGTGGCAGACACTGCGATCTAAAAGATCTTTTGTATTATAAGGGTATGGTTAGCCTAAGAGACGTACTACCTCCATAATGAGTGATAGTATATCCTTAGTAGCAGAGTTTTTCATTTCCGCTGGCGAACATATTTCTTTATAGAAAAAAAGTCTCCTTAATCAATGTAAAGCTGGGCAATTGCAAAGAATGTGTTCGGCTGATTCGTCCTTCTCCGAGCAGAACCTACATTCCGTGTCTAAGCTCAGGTTAAGTTTGTTAAGGTGGTATCTCAAGCCACAGTGGCCCGTGAGAAAGCCCACCAGCTTTCTGATACTTTCCTTATTAAGGTTAAGTATATCCTTATAGGAGTAAGGTTTGATTAGTAATTTGAATTGTCTCAACTGGGACAATTTCCCAGTGGTCCAGGCGAAGTTTATGTTCCGAGTTACTAAGCAGCGCTGTGGCGAAAGACCAGTTGATGCCACAGTAAGGTTCAGGTCTTATGAACGCAGATTCTGAGCCAGCCCTAGCTAGTTCATCTGCTAAATCGTTGCATACAATCCCCTGATGGTCGGGGACCCATCCAAGTTTTACCTTGTTTAGTCTCGCCAGGGATTGCAGTGCATCGTAGCAGCTTTTAACTGATATGAAGTCCACCATTGGACGACAGCGCTTTAAGTGCTGCCTATCTGAAAATATATATAGAGTTCAGCTTGAAATACCGTGGGACACATTCCCATAGGTATCGAGACTTTGGTGTTGGGTCCAAAAACACTAGCTCCAACTCCAGACTCCATTTTCGATCCGTCTGTGAACCAAACCAGACCTCTAGGGTCTAATGCCGGAGCACCATTAGACCAATTTGCACTATCTAATATTTCTACCTCAATTAACCTACCGAACCAGTACTCCTTGACCATGATGTCAGGGATGGTACAAAACCTGTCTCTTTTGGGATTGAGTCAAGAATTTTCAGATGTCCCACATGGTCACCTGATTTATACTTGCATTCTATCTGCAACTTGATAGCACACCTAGCGGCTGTCTTCCTAATGAAGATATGAACAGATGAAAGCCCAACGATTACTTCTAAAGCTGTCGTCGGGCAGGTACGCATAGCACCTGTGATACCGAGACAGCCAATTCTTTGTAACTTCTGAAGTTTAGCTGCCGTTGTCCGCTCAAGAAGATGATAGCGGCGTACGTGATAATAGGTCACCATCATTGTATACATCCAATGTATCATTTTTGGATTTAGATCCCAAGTTTTGCCATGCAGGCGCCTACAGGCCCACATGGCCTTAGTAGCACGCTCGATGGCGAACTTGATATGAGAATTCCAGCTGAGCCGTTTGTCGAGGATGACTCATTTGTATCGACTTAATGTTGTATCGAAACATTCGCAGCTGACAACATCAAGTTCGCTGCCACCGGTAGCCGATCCGGGACTTTCTAGATAAAGAAAGTTATCAAACTCTTCTCAGCCATACTCTGTTTGTCTTGTTTTTTTATATTTTGGACTATTTCCCATAACTTTGTATGAGGGCGGGCAGTCATCGCCGATGTAATCCAAGTGCTTAAGGTAAACAATTTTGTTGTCCTTTGAATTACATTGCTCCTGTCCAATAATGCCGCGCGGATAACATCACTATTAACTTCACAAATAGGAGTGATGGTGAAATGCAGTCCTTTTATACTCGGCTTCGTATTTCAAAAGCGTCTGACAGCTTACCGATTTGATGAACGTTTTACACATTCATTCTTATGATAGTGATGATTTTTCCAGAATGCCTCTCCTACGCAAAGCTAACCAGATGAACTCCCGAGTCACCCTGTCGACAGCCTTCTTGAGATTCACTTATTTAAAAAGCAGTTAAAGCGGTGACATGTATGTAGTAGCTCTTACATGATCCACAAGGTGTTAATGTGTTCTATGACTGAGTATCATGAGCCAACCTTACGCTCAGCATAAAGTCTTGGCTAAAGGTGTTCTTCGATCACTTCAGGATTACTTATATTCCCTGCTATTTTGGCCACCGTAGGAATAATACATACGTATATCCCGTCAGTTTCCGCAGTCCAACAGATTGCCCTTCTTCAAACATATAAAGGTTCCTTCCAATTGTCACCGTTGAGGTTTCAGGGTAATGAATACAAGTTTCGGGCTATTCTTCGTATCTGAACGTATTAAAAACAGCTATAAGCCTCGAACTCCAGGCAACTTTTCGAAATCACTGTGATCTGCACATATAGCAGCTTCTGCACATACATATTCAGCTTCTCGTTTTTAGAAACTTCAGCAGTTCGCCCTACTTTAGACTTCTTTTCTTTTTCTTGGAGTGTCAGAGTTATCCTTATCCTGAACAGATTCAGTTTCTAAATGAACTACGTTTTTCTGACTTTGTTTTTCAAAGGGCGACCGAAGCACAAAAAAATTGGAAGAGGCAATGTACTGTGTCTACCATAAGTCCGAATTAAAAAAGGGGTCGACTTTTTGTAACATCCCATAAGAGGATTCTCCATAATAAAATTTTTCTCCTTGCCTGCACTGAAATTGGCTTCCAATAAAATTCTCGTTGAGGTCAAGAGCTTAATATCATTATTCCTCCAACCGGGAGATTCTTTGTGAGATATGTGTATCCTAGGAGCCTAGGTAAACATATCCACTTTAAAATTATTGGATACATCATCTGCAGACCCTAAATTAATCTTCAATCTCTTTGCGACCTTCTTCAGCCAATCATATAGTGACCACGTACACGAACGGTACCTTGACTATTTCAGCTACCTGAATGACTGCCCACAAACCTCCCGCGAAAAGATCAATCGGCTCAACATGACCCCGGTACTGATGGTTTACCCGCCATATTTCTAAAAAAAATTGTTAATGCTCTGTATCAGCCCCTTACAACATTATTTCGACTCTCACTCTCTCAAGCCTTTTTCCCAAAACTATGGAAGGACTCTTTTATTTTCCCTATCCATAAAAAAGGCAGTTAAAACGACATACATATCTAACCACCGACCCATAGCTAAACTCTCTTCTATCCCCAAACTCTTCGAAAGCATTGTCTACGACTCACTATATTTTCACCGCAAATCCATCTTTTCCCCACAATAGCACGGTCTCATAAAGGTAGGTCTACAACAACTAACCTAACCGAATTCGTTTCTAAAACACTGGAATCCTTAGAGGAAGGAAAGGAATTGTTTGTCATTACCACCGACTACAGCAAGGCGTTTGATACAATCTGTCACCTAACTCTTTACCTTAATCTTAAACTTTCCACCTTCTTTCATTTCATCGCTGAGATCGTACCTAGAGAAACGCCAGTACAGGGTTCTCTGTAGATTTTCAGTTTCTGATCCCACTAACGCCACTTCAGGCGTTCCTCAAGGCAGTCATCTTGGTCCATTGATATTTGTTTTAACAAGAATGTTGGTCACATCATAAAACACTCTGCACTGCCTATTTACGCGGACGACATGAAAATCATTAAGGTAATATCTACCCTTACAGATCCTCTCTTACTTCAAAACGACCTAAATTCATTCTACACATGGTGCGACAAAAACTTTTTGCAACTTAACGTCGGTAAATGTCAATCCATAACCTTCTACCGTAAACGCCTCCCAACTCCACTCAGAACCTATTACTTTCGTAACGAGTCAATTCCCTCAGTCTCCACTATACGCGATCTGGGTATTATTTGTGACAGGGAGCTAAACTTCCGTTCCCAAATTGATCATATTATACTCATGGCCAATTCCATTCTCGGTTTCATAAAACGCTGGTCTAAAGAATTCTCAAGCCCTTACGTTACAAAATACCTTTATATTACCTTTGTCAGACCCCTCCTTGAATACGCCGGCCAAGTTGGGTGACCTTTTCAAGACACCCACTTACTTAGAATAGAAGCTGTACAGCGCAGGTTTATCGATTTTGCCTTACGCGGTTTTCCTTGGTCCGGGGACTATATCTTAGCCCCATACAAAGATCGACTGAAATTAATAAACCCGCAGACCCTTGTAAAACGTCGCGAAGTGGCTGACATTCTCTTCATGCACCAATTATTAACTGGTACCATTGATTCCCCCGTATTACTGGAAATTATCTCTCTTCACACTAACCCACGTAACCTTAGGTCTGTTCCGCTCTTTCGTTTCCCTCACCACCTCACCAACTATGGCCACTTCGAACCAATCTCCAGAATGTTGCGTTTGGCCAACAATGCACAGAACACACTTGACTTTCACTCCAGTTTATCTTCCCTTAGAAACCGTCTTCTCTCTTCCATATGACCTCTCGCCTTACATATGTATAGTCCAATAAATAAATAAATAGTCCGTCACTATTTATACAAAGATACAAACTTATATCTGTTCACAGGAATGGTCTGGGTTTGTTTCCCTTTCTTATTGACAGCGTATACTTGGTCTTGCTCTCATTGACCGTTAAATAAATCTTCGCCGCTTGCATATCAATATTTACGGAAGCGCCACTGATATCACTGAGTTACGTCAAAGATTGGTTTCAAAGATTTTTACGCGTGAGTTTTGTACTATTATTGCAAAAACGATGTCAAAGAAGTCGCATAAAAACGCGTCGCCTTGTCTGAATTCTTTTTTAATATCAAAAGTCTCGGTGAGGTCTTTAGGAGCCAGCATTTTCCTCCGTCATCCTGCACAAATGGAGAAGTTTCTCCAGTGATGCCAAAAGTAGACATTGATCTATTTATCTCGTCTCTATTAATATTGTCATATATACGTTAAAATTGATGTGGTCGGAATGGTTATCGATTTAAAGCTCCTGGGTTTTTCCAAAATTTTAACTGCATATTTATGATCGACGGTGAATTTACCTAGTCAAAAGCGTATGCGCAGATACACCATCCCCTCTAGAAGCTTCATCGCACTGAAGTTTGGATATCTTCACATTGTCCAGTTCAAGTGAATGGAATTGTTGGTCTACATCATCGCCGTTATGTAGTCTGCAGAAATGGTTCTTCCAGCGATGAGATCAAATGAAAAATAGCTCTTGCCAACTGTTGCTCTTTCGGCAGAAGGCAATTGAATAACAAAGCCCTTTATGGAACAGTAAAAGTGATCCCTTTTTCATCATCCCAGTCCCGGTATATGACGTAAAAGTATGGCCCTGTCAGTTCCGTCTGCATAGATGGTAAGTGGAGAAGGAGATAGAACGATGAATTAAACAGGCTAGTCTGTGAAATCGAAATAGAACAGTAAAGTGCAATTCCAGCCACTGAGGTAGCTAAGTTACATATCGCGCCCTAACCGCCAAATTATCGTACATAAGCGACATTTTAAGCAGTTCGATAGTTTGTTCGATTACGCGTCTTTCTGCATCATTGGTTTTTTAATAAAGCATTCCAGTTATAAATTACAGAGAAAACAAAATTTATCGTAAGCGGCATTTAAATTTTTTCCTAACAGCAAGATATCGTAAGCGACATGCATATGTACAATGTGACTGCTTCATTTTAACCAATTCACGTTATCAGTCAAATAATTTTGCTGTTTCTCTGTGTTCACTTCGGCCAGCAAAATCAATTTTGCCGTAAGAGAGTTGCATTTATTTCGTTTGAATTTTAGGAGAGAGTGCAATTGACAGCATTGCAATGTTCTTAATGAAATGTATGTATTTTGTCAGTTTCGTTTTAAGCTACGATCAGGTAATTGCTTTTGGGTTATAGTTAAATAATTCATTTTATCAATATTATTAATTTTATTTAAGAATGGCCGGTGTAAGCAAACTTGTTCCGTACTCTGATACCGAATCCAATTCAACGCAAATTGAAGAAGAGATGTGTGTTGGAAAAAGAGGTGAAAAGAAAAATAAAAAATTCTTCTTTTATATCAAAAATTCAAATCACTTTTCTATTACCTGGCCACACAATGATGTCGGTGGACTCAATTCATAGCACCATTGAATCATTTACTCGTAATAAGACCGTATGGGCTCCTTCCGAATGGCCTACTTTAATTAATAATGCAAGAAGCAGTCCATCACCTTATGAATGTATAGTTTTGAATTATAAAGATTTTCAAGATTGGAAAAAGATCTCGTATTCAGTTTTTCCCAATAAGTGCAATATAAATTTTAAAACACTAAGAATTGCTTCTTTTGAAAAAAATAACCCCTTAATTTTTCTTAAACATAAATTCTCGGATGGCTGTGCGGTGACAGTGTATGACACCGGTCATACAAATTCAAAATGGAAAGGTTGTAATTAACATCCCAACCAGTGTTATAGCAGTAAACTGAAAATATCCCGACCTCGATTTGAAAGGACTTTGCGACAAAAATATAGTTCCTCAAAAATACCATAACGAGTACCTATCCATGAGTTTTGCTAATGCGATTAGAGATTTCTTAAACGAAACAGACGAGGAAGATATTTTATAATTCCACTTTTCGCTGCATATGATTTTGTTAATTTGAAGTTCTTCTTATTTACTGTAACGATTAAATAGAATATTTTTGATGTTTTCTTAGGTACTAAGCTTTGTTTTCACAAACAGTAGTCAATAAATAAAGTGAAATTTTCATAAAAGTATAGTTTCTTAATATTTTCATTTTATCGTAAGCGCCAAAATTTGATATTGGAGGGGAAAACAGTGACCGCCAAAATATCTTAATCGGCAAAACCAACAAAAAAAAACGCCAATTTGACACCTGCAGCGTCCGCTTTATTATCACATAATTGTATTTACGAAAACGTAATTAAATACTAAAAATTAAGCCTCAATGTTTTTTAGCTCAGACAAAAACCAAAAAAAGCCTCTCCTGTAAAATTTTCATTTTGTCGCTTACGATAATTTGGCGGTTAGGGCGCGATATGTAGAGCGCATGGACATCAATGCTCCGGTCCAATATTCAAAAATTTTCGAATCCACCTCCGATGGACGGCGCAATATAGGAAGACCACGACGCAGGTGGCGTACGCAAGTGGAAGGGGACCTAAACTAACTTAGGGTGGGAAATTAGAGGCAGATAGCCAGATGTCGCTAGTCTTACAGTCAGTAAAAACAGTATCTATCGCATCAGTACGTACATAACATATACATATATAATATTTTATTCTCATCGTCAACGTTCTGCCCTCCCGCAAAGCAATTGTTTATTTATGTTTCAAGCAACGCATTTATCGCTTATCTCCAATTTTTCATTGTTCATATACATAAATACTACGCAATTGACTGGTACCTACTAAAATAATTTATTTACTATCGCCACGGTATGAAACCACAAATATTTGTTTGAGTATATATGTATATACATATGTATGTATGTACATATGTAGCTACATATATGGAAATTTTACAAGTTTTTAGAACCGCATTCACGTAGCAATCAAGGTACGGTGTTTCATGCAGCCTGTAAAAATTTAATAAAAGTTTTAGCAGTTCTTATTAAAAACAATACAATCCTGCAGTGCTGCTCTTAAAAGAAGCCTACGTTAAGACTCACTTACCTTATTAACTTCAAATTAAATGTGTCCAATTGCTGATATGCAAGCAGACGAAAAAAATTGCAGGACCCATTTTTTAGAAAACAAATATTTTTCACAGGACCAGAAACTTTCGCAAGGGAACGAATGTTTACTTAAAATATTTCAAGCACTCAGCAAGTAGAAGTTTCCACAAAAAGTGGGCTGTTAGCAGATTCTAAAAAAAAGGAACAAGAAAAATTGAGGCCATTGACCAAGCCTTAGGAACTCTTTAATTTGTTTCTTTCACGATAATTAACTGCAATCGTCGCAACGATTACACTCTGAAGAACCATGGGCAAAAAGGACTAACTTTTCCCCAAAATGGGGTCCAACATAAATGAAAACTGGGAAAAAGTTTCATTTACTCGGTTTGTGTGAAAACAGGAGAGAACTTAATGCATCCAGCAAGTTAAAGGAAATGATTCTACTGAAGTGGAGCAACAAGGTATGTCTTCATTAGTTGTTATATAGAAAGCGTATGAAGGGAACAAAGAAAAATAACATAATTAAACCTACGTTTTCAACCCTTTTGTTTTAGTGATGATATAATTTTTCTCCGTTCCCTCCCAGTTTTTCCGGATCAATATTCTCTGGAAATTATATTTTCCTTGAATAGAAATATGTTCTCATACGAAGACGATAATGAGGTACTGTAGTCTCATGCTTTTTCATGACATTCTGTAACAATATTTGATATCTTGCGAATAGAAATTTTACATTGGGAAGAAAATACCATCTGTAGATATCATTACAATGGAAAAATAAAGAATAAGTTACCAACATCCTAATTTTTAGCTATTCTTATAAAAGTTGTTCAAGACGAAGTGGTAAAATAAATGGCAAGGCAGGACCTTTGAAATACAAAGCAAAAATGCGAAAAGCAAAAATACTAAAGGAAATCAAATAGATAGTATGACCCTGTTTAGATGATTACTCTCCACTACGTAGTAGACAGTCATGTCGTGTTCACACAGTGTAGTGCTCAGTGATGCATTATTTTACTGGAGTTTAGGGGTGGAATGATTCAATTGGAGCAGTTATGCGTCGGCGAGCATGTGGGTAGTTTCGCGTTGCGATACTTTCCAAAAGAAAATGATGCGAGATGTACGACATACATAGAAGAACTAGCTTGCCCAGCAATTTGCTGACGGCAAATAAAATAAAACAAAAAAAAAAACAATGAATACATACTTCAGCTCCCCTGCACAATTTTCTAGTTTTTTTCAGAAATTTTTTCATTTGAAGTACTGATTACGTATTGTTCGTAATTTCAGCCGTGCGTCTTCCATCGTCGCATTTGGCTAATTCGCTTTGTTGTCTTTTAATTTATATTTTATTTTTTATTTACATAATCTTGTTTAATCTTGTTTTTTATTTACATAATCATGTTTGAAAATATACAAAATAGCATAATAATAGTAAATTCCAACGAGCGCCATTTGCTCTCTTGTCCAAATGTGTATGTATTCATTTTAATTCGCGATCCTTACTACTCCACGATCAAACCAATTATGACAAAATGGAATAGAGACGGAACATTTTGGGTGTGGAACGTGACTGCTACTCCGATTTTTATATTTTCTTCGTGATTACCGCCTTCCCTATACCTCTCACTCTTCTCACCCAAAAACCGCCGACATAGCGCGCTCATGAGTAACCATCTAAACAGGATCTATCAAAGATTTGAATGCAATTTTTTTCACTGCTTTCAACTTTGGATTATGTATGGCCGCCACGCGAGTTTTTGCAAACTTCGATTCTTGTGCGATAATTTTCGATGACTTTTCGGCACATTTCTGGCTGTATTCCGACCAGTCTCAACTTCACTGATGACGCAAAATACCTGGGTCTTATTTTGAAAGTCAATGTAGCTCTCTACTCCCGTAAAAAGGCCATAGATAGGAGCTGGGGCTTAAAGCCTCAAATCACTCACTGGCTGTACGTGTCCGTTATTAGGCCTATACTAGTTTATGGCGTGGCGTATGGTTGCCTGCTCTTGATAGAGCTGTCCACCTTGCTCAACTAGCTAAGGTACAAAGATTTGCATGCATTTCCATCAGTGGTGCACTGAGAACTACCTCCTCAGCGGCACTGGACATCTTGTTCAACCTGGTACCCTTAGATATCTTCAGTAAACAGATTGCTGCCTGTGGGGCCATCCGTCTCAAAGCCTTCTCTCAGTGGTGTAGTTATTACACTGGCCACTCCTCAATCCTTGATCTCCTCAATTTCAAACATGAATATACGGACTACACCCCGCCGAAAATGAGATTTGACCGAAACTTCCGTACAAGCATCCCTGAACGGGATGAATTGGACGATTTTCCGCCTATCGATGGCAGCTCGGTTCGTATTTTTACAGACGGTCTAAGTGTAATGTACTATCTGTCAGGGATATTACAATTTTCACTGACAGCCAAACGGCAATCAAGTCGCGGGAATCGTGCTTATTTATCTTAAAGGCCGCTTTCAACGCCCTGCCGCTAGACAGGGTACTACTCTAAGACCAACATGCCAGAAGACTTGGCCTCTTTTCGAACGACTTCTGCAAGAGCTGTAGGGATGAGCAGGAAGAAGAAACCATCCTTCACCTCCTATGTAACTGCCCAGCCTTGTCGCATAAAAGAATGATTCATTTTGGGTTCCCCTTTCTTGAAGACCTTGGTGATCTGGCGTCTTTAGGCATCATGTCCATCCATCGCTTTATCAAAAGCTCCGTTTGGTTTTGTTAGTCCCTGAGTGGCCAGTATCACAAGAAACCTTTACTGGTCTAAGTGTGTCTGTACTCTCGTATGGAAAGCCAACCTAACTTAATCTAGCTTGGACATGTAGCTTGTATAGAGATCGGTCGATCGTTTCGATCGCTTGCTCTCTATAGTCTCACTAGTAATATAGAGAACTATGATGCTCATAGGCAGCTTAAGCCTAAATATTATAAAGTACCCAAATGAGGGGCAAAAGTAGCGAAATAGAAGCTTTTTCAAAAATAAATCTGAATTTTCAAAGGCAATCGGTATAATACATAAGATAATGGATATTTGACGAGTGCCACAATGTGAAATTGAGCTATATTGTGGCCACATATAACTTGTTTTGGTATTCTGAAGCAACGATTCCGGCAATTGTTTCATTGCAAGCTGAGGAATATGAATCAAATATGCCACTTCGTAAGAGCGTTGTTCATAATATTGCAGGTAAAAGGGATATTAATTTCTCACTGGAGCATATTCTCGAAACTAGAATATATTTTTAAATATCAGTCCTGGGAAGAATCTAGAGGTTTCTTTCTTTTCAGGGCAGGGCTGTAGAAGTCTCTTTAGATTTTGTATGAAATATAAGTATGTATTAACGAAGAACAAATCATGACCGTCATATCTGTGGCAAATAAGGAAAAACAGCACAAGTCTACTTATGTCAAAATTGAGTCTGACGCACCATACTCGATTCGATAATCAATTCTAGAACTATACAGAAACTAATTTTTTATCATCTTCATTTCTGTGTCAAAAATTTTCTCATACTATGGATAATTTTTTTTTGTAAACTCATGACAAACCTTTAAATTTCTCTCCTGAAAAATTGTAGAAAACGGCTTGTGCTGTTTTTCCTTGTCGCCACATCTACATACATATGTAGGTATGTATGTTTCAAACTTGTACTTGATTGTATATTTTTCTTCCGCTAGTCTGTTTGTGAACGTCACAGTTGATACTATCTACGGAATTCTACGCTGCACGTCTTCCTTCTGTGGAATTACTTTACGTAATTCATTTTAGGAATAGAAAATAATGATTGCTTATGTATGTACATATGTACATACATATGGACGAAGTCACAAATTATACCGACCGTTTCCTTTCGAAAATTCGTATGGGCAAGTTTCCCCATTTTTTCCTTCCTCTTCTGGAGTTGCGTAGCTTGGTTTCGTTGTACTTTTCTTTCCATGCTTCGGTATTTAACTTACACCTGTGCTATTGTAAAAGCATATCCCCCTTGAGACAGCTTTCCATGAATCCGCCCCCCAATTATTATTTTGTTTTTTAACTCAAAGTTTTTTTCAGCTTTGGGACGTAGCTCCACTATAAGAAATATCGGCAATTTCGTCGGTGCTTCCAACCAAATAACGTTTCTGGAATTTTTTCTTCGGTACAGTTGTCGGACCCCGGAATTTCAGACACCAACATGTTTAGATTAAAATCATTGAAATCTTGCTTCTCAAGTACCTGCTTCGTGACCTCGTTTCTAGAATTCCCATCTGCAAAATATTTTCTTATGCTGGTTAGTATTATTAGAAGTAAAAAAAAAATGTGCAATCTACGAAATGTATTTGGAGAACTTTTTAGTTTAACTTTATTTTGGAATTGCTCAATCTTTTCAAATGTTTTCCAATTTTAGCAAATGGAACAAAATATCTTCAACACAAGTCAACAGAAATGCCGATTAATCTTAACGTATGTCCATAAGTTTTGCACAGCACTGTTGTCTCCGCTTGATTCATTAGAATTGTTTCCATTTGATTTAGCTCCAATATTTTCGAAGAACATTCAGTGAAAATTTGTTTTCCAAATCAAGTATTTCAATATTCTCTTGATCAATATCATGTATTTTTTTTTTTCGTTGTTCTCATTTTTACAAAATTTCAATATGAAATTATTAAGCTTATACTAACAATAACATACTTAGTGGGAATAGTTACAAATACAGACCGTATGGTGTCCAGGGCCTAGTTTCTCGCTACTATCCGTCTTGTGCGTGTTACATTCTTTCATACAAATGGAAAAGACCCACAGTTTAGAGCCAGCTCTGCAGCTTTTTCGGCTTGTACGGCCTTCATGTTAAAGAAAAAAGTAAATATAATTAATATATGCTGAGTTCGTAGATAGGATTGAACCGACCTGTGAATTTATTCAATGAGTTCCTTTCGGTTGTAGTGACTACATAGCGCAGTCATCTTTGGATATTGAAGTCTGAATATGAATACGAGACATCCAACTACATTTGGAAATGGCTTTCTGGAATTCATGTCCAGTTCTTACTGGAAAAATGTTTATTCCGATTGCATCCATCCGATTCCAAATTTTACAATACTCCCTTTACTTTGAGGTGTACGAGATGTGTGCATTTTACCTTGGCTACAACAAAGTAGTGGTCCGATTTGATATTGTGATCGTAATGTGCCCAATCTGATTGACCCTCACGTCCCCTTGTCCCCGCCTTCGCATGTTGTTAGACTGAGCATGCTATTTAAGGACCTACTGACACGAAAGATAAGAAAGAAGCCCAATATTCGACTACAATGGTTCGGTCACATGAAAACCAAGACCATAAAGACCAAGCTATCGCGCAAGCCAGATCGCTTAGTTCTGGCAACTGCAAAGAACGTGGCGAGGATTGGCAAGAATGGAAGGCTACCGTGTCTCAGGCAGAAACTCCTCAAGCACGTTAAATAAGTACCAAAAAATAACATTTTTTCTTTGTACACACTCGCAGGTACATACATACATACATATACATATGTATATAGTATACGCTGCAAGGCTAATAGCTGGAAGGGCGTATTGCAACAACATTCAATTCGCATTACTTCCACTAAATTAGCAATTTATTGACACTCATTCAGGTGTGTATCTTACGATCTCTGCTGTTCTACCCACATATCCAATGAATTGTCCTGAAGAGGATTTGCCTGGGGGTTAACCACAAATTAAATGAATTATCGTATTATACTCGTAATATACTACCATTACGCGGCGTATACATATGTACATTCTGTATTTCACTGTTTAGCATAGACTTTTACATGCGCATTGGAAAAGCTATTCAATTATAATTGACATCACAATTCGCAACTCCTGCTGGGCTTAATTTCAAACAATTAGTTGAACTAATCCTCAAGCTGCAGTGGAATTATTACCTAAGCTCTTAATTCCCAGCTCTAATATCCCATCAAAGTTATCATCTATTAATGCGTCCATATTTACGAGTATGTACATATGTCCGAAGGTCTTCTTAAGTTGGTTTCTTATTTTCACCAAAAGTGGAAGATTGAAGTGCTACGGGCTTTATATGCAAAATCGAGTAATTTACATATTAATTATAAATTTGTTATGTTCTTCAAAGTAATATACATAATATAGTTGTCCTACTTTACACAGTCAATGACTATCTTACATCTGTTCAATATTTAAATACCTACCCTTCGTGGCAGCTGTGCCCACAGAAGTTCGTAACACTTCAATCAGTGCAATAATATTATCTGCCTTTGATTTCTCGTTCAACTTTCATTTTGTTTCACAATACTCTGTAGAACGCCAATCAGGTTAATGAAGAGATTGAAATTTTACAGTATGCACTACAAGAGAGTAACATACCTTAAAAGCTTTTTGGCACAGCGACGCCCTTCGGTTATCTTAGGTCCTTCGTACGAGAATTGGCAAAAACAGATTCAAACTTGTTGTTGATAAAGCTTCACACACGGTGAAGCACCAAATTGGAGAATTCTATATCAATTTTTTATATGAAAAAAATGGTATTGAGATCCAAGACTTACCAAACAACCTTAAAAGAAATCCTAAACTACTTTTTTCGAATTACATATTTTAAGAAGTTCTTTTCTTTGCTCAGGAAAGTACTGCGATTTTTTTAATATTTCTTAAGGAGCAATTTATAACGGACTATCTGCTGCTTCCAAATCGAGTTTAGACACATAGTATATTTCTCTAGAATTTGGTGTGTTAGTTCCCCAATCACTATGTGGTTCAAATCTCCTCCCATGAGGAAATAGTTCTCTTCCGACTCCAGCCTTGATCATCGAAAAAATGTCTCGAGCTCTTTCATAAATAAAGTGGTTTGAGTGGTTCCAGATGCGTTGACTGCAACCATATATTTACAACCTCTTTCTACTATGAAGAGGGATGAACGCTTCTTCTTTTTGCCCCTTACTGTGGTGAACGGCTTGACCCCTAAGAACTAAAGACCACCGCACTGTGTTTCCTTCAACATCTGAAATAGCTTCTTTTGTTCGATCCTGGTCTATCCCTCTCAGCAGCGGTGTTTGTAACTTTTCCCCCTACGGGGTGAAGGAAAAGAACTCCGTCGTCAATTCCTTTAACCAGTTTTTAATATTTTTCCGTTGTATTACAGTGCATTGCATGCCAATTTTTAGTCAATCTTTTAATATATAAATTATTACATACGGCTGACTTGTATAGGACTATGGTGTCCTTCGAATCTATTCTTTAGGGGTTTATTGGGGCATTTTGATCCTCTTTGCACCCTGCTGCTGTTGTTCTTGTTGCTGCTGTTTTGGCAGATGTTGGTGCTTTTATTTTAGGCTGCTGTTGCTGCTTTGACTGATTTTGTTGTTGTTGCTGCTGCCTTATGGGCAGCTTCTGTTTCCTATTTTGCTGCAGTTTAGGTTGTTGCACTTGTTGTGGTTGCTGCTGATTTGCTATCAGCTGTTGTTGTTGTTTCTATTGGGAGCGCTGGTGTTCAAGCTGGCGTTCTCTCTCCGTACTGCGCTTTAATTTAAACCAATTAATATTTTCTTTGTAGAGTAGAGCTGTTCCTAGTTGTTCAGGAAACAAAAGTTAACCAGGCATTGGAAGATGACTCACCTCTAAGCTTATATTAAGATAGCATTAAAGAATAAGAACAGAATGCAAATGCAAGTCACGCTAGTAGAAATTGCTAGATTTTAACAAAAATATAAGCAGATATTGAAAATATTTAACTAGCGTACCCTCGTTTGCCTTTAGATACAAATATTCTTTAATTTTTTGATAAATTAAAACTAAAATCTCGTGATATTTTTGAACTCGCATTAGTTGTACTTGACGTTCCAGCGACACATGTCTGAAGAGCTTTTTCTGCTTTGAATTTTATTTCAAGCGAGAAAATGTATAGCTTAAGTTCGAACACCCTTGGGAGTTACTATAAGTGAAACTTAATTCTTTTATTAAAACGAATAAATTTAGTAATTCCCTTATATACATATGTATGTATTTGCAGCATCTGTTATCGGATGCAACATGCCCTAAACAAAGCAAGCAATTGGTGTCAGACAGAGGGATTAACGGTTAACCCTGAAAAAACCGCAATCATTCCCTTCACCAGGAGGAGATTATTAAATCTCTGCACGCTTTACAGATAGATTTCTCTAAAGAAACAAAATATCTTGGGATAACTCTAGACCAGAAGCTAAACTGGAAATCCCATGTAGACAGAACCATTGAAATTGAACAGGCGACAAAAGCCTTCTGGGACTGCTGCAAGTTTTTCTGTAAAAGATGGGGATTAGAATCTAGAATAATCCACTGGACTTATCTCACAATAGTCACGCCGATGATAACCTATGCATCGCTATTATGATAGGAAAAAGCTAATCAACACACCATCCGATCTGCCCTACAAAAGGTGCAACGATTACCATGTGTAGGTATTACGAGTGCAATGCGCAGCTGTCCTAAAACTGCGCTGGAAGTTCTTTTAGACCTTCCACCACTACACATAAGAATTATAAAGACTGCAGCTACTAGTGCAATAAAGCTTCAACTTCTATGTTATACCACTAACACTAATCTAGTAGGATATATGAAAATCCTGCAGAAAATCCCGCTGCTCCTCACCCTTTCAAAGTCATTATACCGAACCGCAGGTTTTGGGATAATACTCTCATCCCTCAAACCACATCTTCACTTGATTGGTACACTGACGGTTCCAAAATGTCAAATGGTGCTGGTATTTTTGGTCCTAACTACAAACTCTCCACTTCACTTGGACAATATATTACTATCTTTCAAGCAGGTCTATGCAATCGAGTTACATATGTGCCAGAGAATGCATCAGACGGAACCTCCATAGATCCCAAATAAATATAATGTGAGACAACCAAGCAGCTCTTAAAGCTGTTACATCCTTCAACTTTGAGTCTAAGCTGGTTTGGATCTGTCTACAAGTACTCTTGCAGCTTGCTGCACACAATAAAATTACTCTTGTGTGGGTCCCTGGAAATAGGTGCAACTCTTGCAACGAATCCGATGATGACCTTGCCAAACTAGGTGCTCAATCTCCGCTTACGGGACCTGAACCCTTGAAGATACCGAAACAGCTTATCATATACTGTGTGAATGCCCGGCCATAGCTCGGCTTAGACTCAAACACTTTAACAAAGGCTTCACATCACCATCTGATGTCACGTCTTCTTCAGCTCAAACTATCTATAGTTTCATTAATAAACTAGATTTCAGCTAGAAGGAAAAATACCTATAACATAGCAACTTTGAGGGGATAGCATAAAAGATCTTTTCAGGTCGCCGTGCTTATTAGGCTTAAACTTATACCTTATCTGCACCCCACTTTAAAAAAAAGAAAATTGCAGCGAAGAAGTTTTTTGACAAAAGAGGTTTTAAGTTCTTAATTTCCATTTAATTTTTATAAGAAAAATCAACAAAGGAGTATTATATGTCTGTACTAGCAGTTTGCCCGCGGCTCCGCTCGCGTGGGCTACAAAATTAATGTTAATTTTTTTATTTTTTTAACTAAAGCTAAAACCTACATTCTATTAATTATAATGAAATAAAAGATATTTCATTCGAACAAAATTATTATTAAATGTTCACGTTGAAAAGCACAGTTTAGGAGATCGCACTAAAAATTGTTTTACTTTTGCTATCTGGAGTATCGCGAATAACTCGATCTTATTGACCCGTTCACGCAAAAGTATTAAGCTACCGTTAGTCTAATGGAGTTTTAATAATTTCATTCACACAATCACAAACAAATATACCTGCTTCATTTTTCACAAAGACCGACAGTAACAAACCAATCCAATACAAACAGTCTGATTGGGACTGATAAATATTCTACTAAACCAATCCAAAATGTTTTTCTCTGTTATTGAATTATCTAATGAGTGCTGAAACATTAAAATACAAATACGATTTTGGGTGGTTTTAAGCTTGGGGGAGCGAATCTGTCAAACGACCCGAAGATGACTGTTTAATTTAGTTCGACTATGGTTTGCACTGAAAAGAGATGACCACACACTGAAGTTTAAAACATGATCACGTTAGAGCGCCCATATATACTCACGCACACTATTGCAACTATACCCACTGCTGCAGGACTGCTGGCAGTGGTCTCCACTGAAGGAAAATTGTGGGCGATGATTTAAATAATTGTTTTGAACATTGCTTCTCTTCAGGACAACTTAGAAGGATGCTTTATATCTCAAATGAATCAGTGGCGAATTTACTAATTCCACCTTTCATTTTGTTTTTAAATCCGATAAGCCATTATTGAGTTAGAGCTGTAAAATTTAACTATTTCCCCACTTAAATCACTATTATCGTTACTTCTTATTCCTTATTTTACCTTACCCAGCAAAACATATCCTATAACCTGAAGAGTGAACATATATCTATCTATGAAATTAAAAAAAATCACGTAAATCGGATAAGTGGTTCTCCGGCTAGGAGGTCACTAACAGGAAATGACTTTGCCTTTTATAAGTATTAGGGATAACTATAGGTACCCAGTGTATTAAGGATAGCAGAAATTCAGTAATTTTCCATAGAAACAAATATTTTTTAAGCCGCAATATCAAAATATTGGTTCTTATTACTCTTATTTCCTCAAGCTCTACAAAATGCCGTTTTCAAACCGAAAAGTGTAGAAGTGCCAAAATAAACAACACACTCACGCTACCTATAAAATTTTTGCACTGAAGTGTACCTACCTTTGATAACTTTTTTTATTGAAACAAAATAATTATTCACGTTAAAGAACACGGTTTATAGATCGCACTAAAAATTGTTTTACTATGTATTACGAATAACTCGATCTTATTGCGCCAGCGCACACTGGTTAAATATTCTCCCGCGGCAAACTTGGGGTTAAACCACTTCAACGCTGGATGAAAATTTTACCCCGTTTCGTACTGTATAATGACCTTCCTTTTCTATAAATTGAGTTTTACTTCGGGGGATGTAGTGTGCGCTGGCCCATTGAGCCGTTCACCCAAAACTATTAAGCTACCGTTAGTCTATCGGAGCTTTAATAATTCCATTCACACAACCACAAACCAATATACCTACCTGCTTCATTTTTCACAGAGAGATTTATCGCACAGCCTTCTCACTCTATTCAATAATATTGTTTTTTCTCACTCTCACACAATATCTACGTGCAGAAGTGTAAATGAACGATCGAGAGTAACAACCATTAACAATCAGTCCAACCCAAACAAAGTCTAATAAATACTCACGCACACTATTGCAACGATACCCACTGCTGCTTGACTGCTGGCAGTGGTCTCCACTGAAGGAAAACTGTGGGCGATGATTTAAATAATTGTTTTGAAGATTGCTCAGCTTCAGGACAACGTAGAAGGATGTTTTATATCTCAAATGAATCAGGGGCGAATTTACTAATTTGACCTATTTTTTTGTTTTAAAATCCGATAAGCCATTATTGAGTTAGAGCTGTAAAATTGAACTTTTTCCCCACTTAATTCACTATTATCGTTACTCCTTATTCGTTATTTTACCTAACGCAATAAAACATATCCTATAACCTGAAGAGTGAACATATCTATGAAATAAAAAAAAAATCACGTAAATCGGATAAGTGGTTCTCCGGCTAGGAGGCAACTAACAGAAATTAATTTTGGTTTTTATAAGTATTAGGGATGTATTTGAAATGAAAAAAATAATAATAGCAAGACCTAAATGTCAATGCCAGATGAAATATCTTTCAGTGAGAAACAAAATTAAAATAAAGGTTGAGAGTTATTGTTGAGGTCTTTATTATAGTTGAAATCTCCCTTCAATTAAAAGAAGGTGAGTATAAGTGCTCGAACAGATTATTATTTAAGTACTGACCTGAGGTAAGAAAATACTATAGATTTCAATTTTTATACATATTTTGTATACAAATATAAAAATTAAATTAGATACTTTACTTTTTTTGCAGTTTTTATTTTATCTAAAGTTCACTTTGTTGTGTTCTTCACCAGCTTTTCTTCATCGTTTTGCTCTTCATTTTGCACCAAGTTCTCATTTCAAAGTTGCTATTTCACATCGTTGTCAAATTCATCTGTCATTCATAGTAACAGGTAGTTAGTAACTGTCTGTCCGTTTTTCAATATGGATTGCTTTACCATCGCTTAACGCAGTGAAATGCATTTAAATCAAGAATAACAATCCTGATTTAGGCCATCGTAATCGCCCAACTGAGCAAACAATTGAATAGTTCTGGATAAACATGAAACATATCTGCTGTGATTGGCTCAGAGGCCGAAGACTCCACTCCGCACCGCCTTCAGCAATTGGACATTTTCCACAGCCCCGTTTGGGGTATTTTTCGCTTGGATTTGCATTTTCATCCCTATAAGATTCTGGTCAAACAACAACCTTTTTACCAATTAGATGCTAGAAATTCAAAGAGTTGAAAAGGATTGTAACCACGTGATTATCAGGTACACAATGTAGACCGGTGAGGCGGCTCGGCGGCGTCATCGGGCTGTATTTTTTTTTGTAAATGACCAAGGCGCCACTGTTTCTGCGAACTCTCTGCGCTATATTCAAATGATAACCAACTTGTTTGGCCTGAGATTCTGATGTTAGGACATCTGATTCCAACAAGATGGAGCTATGTCCGTGGCCAGGCAAATTAGGATCTTTTGGACGAAAAATTCCCCGGCCATTTAATTTCGAGATTTGTCGACATCAACTGGCCACCAAGATGTTGTTATCTGACTCGGTTGGATCTTTTTGTGGGGCTATGCTAAAGAGCTTTGGAGAATTTAAAAACCAATGTCCGTGAAGTTATAACTGCAATACAGTCGGCTTACGAATCGTACATGCTGACAACCCAAGCTATAAGTATGTTCGGAAAGCTTCACTGAAATTTAAACGGTTTTGCACAAATGCACGCTCATGTAAACACGGCTTTGTCAACTAAGTGTTTATATGGTTAGTGATAAAAATTATTTAAAATATATACATATCATACTAATGATACCATACTGTTGTAACTCAAAATTTTTCACATTTGAGATAACATCATATTCAAACGTAAAATTCAATTCCCTATGCGTCAATAAGACCTTCGTTAGAATACTGCAAGAAACAAATAAGAGATGGCACTATGAGTCCATTGCTCATGATTGACTGAGTGTAGTAGACCCCCCACCGATATTGCATCAACTTTAGTTACGATCGAAATTCATATTTTGAGTTACAACAGTATTTTATTATTAGTGCGATATGTGCGTTAGGTTAGGACGGGTTAAGAGATAATCATAAAACGCTAGGCACCGTAGCGGGCCCATCAAAATCCCTACGGAACCTTGATGCTAACCAGTTGTTCCATGCACTTAATTTCCCAGAATTTAAATAAATCATTATTTCGGTTTGAAGGCCCAACCTCTTCTAAACTATCAAAGAAGTAACTTTGCAATGTTCTGACGTTTACGCAGTAGATGCGTTATTTCTAAGATATGCATCCTTTGATACATAATATAAGTACATTCTATTCATAGTTGCAAATAATTTGTATGCGACAATTGGTAAAAAAGTCCTTTACCACTTGAACTGCAGATTGGGTTTTTTCTTATAAGCCTGACTGTAAACGTTTTTTTTACGTTGAATTACCCCCATTTCAATGAAGAGAAATAATTAAAAATTAAAAAGTCAGTTCTGCGAGTGCCCTATTTACCACACCTGCATTCACCGGTTTTACGCTTCATCAAACGCAAATAAAGGCAAACTACAAATAAAGAAAAAAAAAGTGGTAAATGCTTCTGATATTACTGTCGGCATCGATGTGAATATTTATAATTTGCATAGCGAATATTTTCAGGACATTTGAGCTTTTCAAGTAGAAATGGCAGTGATCAGTATGTGAAATTTGAGGATTCAATAACAGGCTTTCGCACCTCTTAATTTTTCAGAACTGACAAGCAATTTTCATGTTGTTTATTTATTTATGGATAATTGAATGAATGTGCACTCAACTGTGTTTAATTCTTCCTGTAAGAGACGTTATCGGTTGGCTCCAAAAACGCAACTTTCAGTTTCAGTAAAAATAAATACAAATAAGCTGAAACCTCATTCTGTACATATGCATGTACATAGTTTGTTTTCTAAAACTTTTAATGGAAGTCCATGTAACCAGTGCAGATCCTGCTATTACAAGTGAGTACAATTTTAAGCCGCAGAACTATTTTCGCACCACTTGAATATCTATGACATAATATCTGTGGCAACAAGGAGAAAGAAGCAAGTCGGAGGAGTCCTTTGAAGGTTTGACAAGAAAATTATCCATCGTATGAGAAGCTTTTGACACAGAAATGAAGACGATAAAAAATTGACTTCTGTACAATTAAAAAAAAAAAAACTTTTTTAATTTATTTATAGCGTTCTTTTTAAAAAAAGATACTTTTTTTTCAAATTTTAGAAAATTTTTGAATGAAGTACGTAAATATCAACCAGCCAAAGTTTTGCAATGGCACGCGGCTTGCAGTAAATCCATTAATGAGTAACGTCGTAGAAGCAACAATTTTGACAGGGCCTTTCAAAGGTGAAGATGTCGTCATTCTTCGCATTCCTATGATTCCAGCGAATACGCAACGCAATTCCCAATTCGATTGGCGTTTGCAATTATTATCAGCAAAGTTCAGGCCAAAGTTGTTTAGAATTGCGCGGTTTAGATCTAGTGCCTCTGTTGGCACTGCTTTTGTTCACTATAGCAGTCATTGTAATAGATGCAACAGTTGTTCATTGGACTAATCCCTTCGCATTTGTTTGATGGCGGTGATATCTGCCGTATAGCATTTAAGGCTCTCCTCCAATTGTATGGTGCAAATTAAAGGTTAGAGTGTGTTTGGGCCAATTCTGCCCTGCACTGCCCTCTTTTGGTCTACCTAACAACCTCTTCCAATGATGACATGAGTTTTGCTTCGTGTTCAATATTCCTTCCAAATATTTTTATAGTTACATATCAGGAAAGAATGAACATAATTTTCTCGAGGGGGGTATCGAATAGAGGATGGAAACGACGAAATCGAATAATAAAAGACAATTTTGTGATACCAACCCCCACTACTACGTGGCGCTCATCTGCATAGCAAGGAATTCTGATGCTACGTTGCTGTTTGAAAATAACAAAATAAAACTATCAGTCGTATTGGAGGTATTGAATAACTGGATATATATAACGTTGTGAATCATCGTTTTAATATAAGAGATCTTTGAATATTTTTTTCTTTTTGTTTTATCATCCGTTGCTAGGTTGTATGACGAAAATGCTGTTATTCTTATGATTATTCTTATTTGCTGATAACTATACAAATTTTTACAAAGAATATACATATTTAAGTCGATTCAAAACGCAATTATTGAAAGAGGTTGTAAGGTAGACTAGAAGAGGGCAGTAGATAACAGCACCCGCTAGGACCAGATGAAATCATCGAATTATCAGTCGCCAAAACCAAACACGTCATAAGATCATCGCACTATCGAATGTCAAAAACGAAACCGCCAAAATTATCACATATTAGAACCCTAAAAATGAATCACTCTTCCCTGTGAGCCAGAACCATCATAAACACTCTACTCATATCCGAAGGTTACTGTCCTTTTTTCATTCACTTAACACGTCTAATCATCCTTATTCGAGGCGCAGAAATGTAGCGAAAAATCACTCTTGCGAATCCGTATTCCTTTGCGCTCAAAATGTAATTGACTAATAAAGCTCTTTCCACAACAATCAAGGTGTCTATTAGAATTCATCATTTCAGTCTTGCTGGAGAAAAAATTCCTGGCTGCCTTGAAATAAAAATTCTTCTGCAGACTGTTAACAGCGAAGAAGACAATATTCTACTATCCGGTTGAATGAGACATTCAGCATTGAATGTGGTAGCCAAAACTTTAGCCTATTGTACCAAACTGAATGAGGATAGCAATGTTTAAACCTAAGTCCAACAAGTTTGCCCTGCTTGCCCTGACAGCTTCATGAGCTTGTGCCCAATGAATAGAATCCCAGCATCATTTGCTAGATCTTCATCTGCGCCAATTTGAGGGGCAAGCAATGTATCTTCTTGGCTTTCGTGCCACATTCAACCGACTAGATCTGGACAGTGCGCGAGTTACGTCAGCACCGAACATTGCCCCGCAAATCGGTTCAACGATCGAACATTGCAACATTGACCCAATTAAGGCAAAGTACTACAAATAAAAACAGGAAATGCTAAAGTTAGCAGTCAATGGTTCAATGTTCGAGCGTTGAAATTGTTATTTCCCACTGAAGGGCAATAACTTTACCGCAAATTTTGTTAAATTATTTCTCACCTATGTATGTATAAATAAAATAACGACCAGTGCCGTGAGATAACGACAATCGAAATAAAGCCAAATATAGGAACTTGTCTTTATTTGGTCTTATTGCGCTGCATATGTCGCGTAGCGTCGGCCTAAGCACCTGCATGTGAGGCCGAAGGCCTCTCGGTGTATCAGTCGAGGAAATGACCATAGTTTTTCTGTTTTTTTTTATCGAGCGTAGCGACGTTTTAGCAAGGTGTTTGAAAAACTTCCCATGACAGTGTCGGATGTCTACATAACATATACATATGTAAGAGACCCATATTCTCGCTGTCCATCTTGGCCCCATCAGTGAATCAGACTTGGCCGAGTTCTGATATGAAGGGCTTGTAAATTATCTAGTCATTCATTTAAGTAATTAGGGAGTATGTCATCTACTCACTCTACTGTAATAAGGAATTGAGAAGTTAGGTAACTTTTAGAGTGGAGGAGTCAGTAAAGACTAAGCTTAGCTTCCATTTCCACAATGGCACTGAAGGATTTTGTGCGTCTTTTTTTTTTGAGCGCAAAAAAGCTTTTCAAATATACTTCTGCTATTCATTAAACACAACCGAGCTTTATTACTACATTGATATTCCTTGTTCGCTAGACACCTGTCGCGTAGATAAGGATATATATGTAGCTCAAGACCCTGCGGCAGACTTGTCGACAGATCCAAGTAAGGAGGTGAAGTTTCCTTCCCTTGATCAATGGTACTATAGTTTTCTTTTTGGGGTTCACAGAGAGGCCTTACTTTAGATTTCGCGAAAACGAACGTTTCAAACTACACGTGGTCAATGGCTTCGAACCCCCTATCGTTAAGGGATTGACAGAGACTATTAACGATAAAGGGCCAAATGAAAGTGGGTAAGAAGCCTCTTAAGGCGACCCTTAGGTTATGGGCAACGAGTTTGTAACGTCAAATCTGTGCCCCTTTCTATTGTGTCCAATATAAGCAAGATGCTTTGTTTTTTGTGGTGAAATGAAGACGTTACCTACTATCTTTTTGTTTTGTGGTGCTTTGGAAGGTGTTTAGTCCCCACTCCTGGCGTTGTCCTATGCAGATGTTAGATTTTACTATCATTGCATACACTTTCTTGCACCTCTTGTGGGCCTTTCGTTTTTATCTGTGTGAAGTGTACCTTATAACGCACACAGTAAAAGCAAATTTAGTATTTTTTTTGTATGGATCTAATAAATTGCTAAGATGCCGTACGAAAACTTTTATCAGATACAGCCTTAGCTTTTTTTTGGAATTAAAAAAAAAAAACAATGGTTGAGTTTATAAATATTAAATATTTTTTGTAAATTTACCGCAGCAAATTCTGAAAACATTAGTGAACGCAACTTCTGCGGCATTTGTATCGCAGCAGTTGTCCTCTTAGTTGTACATCAAAACAAAATCTTCTGGAAGTTGCAGTCATTTAATGTTTATGAACGCAAGTTCTACTAAAACAGCTGCAATGGTAATGCAGTCTTTTTACGTTTATGAACACAAACTCTGCACAGCTGCGGTATTTTTACAGTCATGAACTGGCCTAATATTATTTTCCCGAACTATGCCGTCTACTGTACAACATTCCAATCACCTACATACGCGTGCATATACACATATGTATCTATGTAGATATGTATGTGGGATTGCAAAGAAAATGCAATTTTTTTAAAATGATATCTAATAATGCACGTTTTTTAGGAATGCACACCATACACATTCAACTCCTTAATGAGAAAATATTTTTGCACATCTACATACATTATGTGAGTAGGTAAAACCGATTTTTTTTCTCATGACTGAACTACATAAATGGATTCCTTTGCAAATTTACTGAATTACCACGTCAACTTCGCCTTTAAAAAAAAAACCCTTCACACGCAGTTGACACATCACTGTTTACCTCCGAGCTGAAGCTCTTGATATCGCACATGACTACCTTTTTGAGCGTACTTATTAAATTTACGAATATTTCAGACCGCAAATGGTTATCAACATTCTTTTCATTCTTCGCTTCGTATTCATGGGCAAGTGCCACCTTTCTACCACGAATAACTAATTTTTACGTTCACATTATGTCAACCTAATCTCTTGGACATTTGGCTGAATTCTTCAAGGACACCTACTGGCGCGTATACAAATACATAACAGCATTACGTCCACAGCTGGCAGCGTGAAACTGTGAAAATTCGTGACATAATTTTGCGGTAATATAATTTCCGGACTTTTCACTACGAAAACCAACGAAGTTTCGACGTGCCAGCAACTCACTCAGAAAATATTCATTCGAGTAATCCGTACGTCCGCACATTCGCACAAAACATGGTCTGTACATTGTCGGTGACTAAGTGTCCAGCCACCACTATATCCTTTAATGTCACATGAAATTGTGTGGGTGTATGCCGGAGTTTAATTTTTATGTGGCCTCGTTGAAATGAAAATAAATTATGAAATGTTAATCGAGAGCATCCGGCGTACAAACATTTTTGAAATGACCAATGGTACGTAGAGCAGAAAATTCATTCCACACCCCTGTTTTGTGTATTTCAACATTATGAGCTAAGTGAGAAAGAAGCTAACGCTTGTTTATTGCTGTTAAATTTTAGGGAATATTTTTGTAGTTGATGGCAGTCCATGTCATATGAGTATAATCGTTGCAAATTTATTCAAACCCCTAAATTCTTGAGTTGTTAATTGAAACCATTTTAACCTTAACATACCTATGAGTGCTCACATTTCCAATGCTTTTCCAATCAATAAACGAAGAAAAGCTGGGAAACCGCCTTGGTTGAATGAGGAATTGAGCAAACTACGCAAAGAAAGTATGGACCAGCAACTCTTCCGGAATAAGAAAAAACAAGTGGACGAACACAGTTGGTTAAGCGGTTAATCCATTTAAAGTTGAAATAGTTATAATTACGAGGAAAATACTTCGCTAATACAGTCGAACCTGGTTAAGTGGAACCTGGATAAGTTCAATACCTCTTTTAGTGGGCCACCAGTTTGACTAAAAAAAATTCTTTAAGTGAAGTTGCTTGACCTCTGTAAGCTGAACTCATATTTACAAAAAAACCTCTATAAGTGGGATGATGAGTATTAGAACCTCTATAAGTGAGTCAGATTGATGGAAAATTTTATTATCTTGCCTCCAAAAATGTTTGCATTTTCTCTCCTTTGCTCAAGCCCGAGACCTAGATACATGATTCATGAAGTTGTTTTCCTCTACGTGAGGAAACACAGTTATGTTTGTAAATTTTCGACTCCTGTCTTGGTTTCATGTATCTCAGGATATGCGCATATTTTATGGCTCAGTTCAATTCGTTTGTTGTTGTGTTTACATACATACATATGTTCATATAATTATTCAAATAAAATTCTTATTCTAACGTGCAATTACCATTTTTTATCTGCGTGTTCAAACCGGTATGACCAGGAAACTGGAATACCTCTATAAGTGGGACTAAAATAAGTGGTCCAAGAGATTCTACTTAACCAGGTTTGACTGTACTTGGTGGCAGAACCCTGGGATTCTCAGATCATGCTAAATAGCTAGAGTTTATCCTATATAAAAAACTCTATTAAACATAAACATAGAGCAACGTGGGGGGAAGGCTTCGATTGCTAAACACATTTGTAAAAAGGCTTCCGATTCAAAGTGGGGCCTTGAGCTTCAGGTGATAAAGTCGGAAAAGGGATCACTGAGGGCATTCGCTTTTGGCTCTTCAGCATAAAAAACAAAAATGGCTACTTCCCAGCCGAGGTCCGGCGGTATGACTTCCTTGCCTAGCAAGTCTCCTCTACAAATACAACAAGACACATTTTAGCAAGTTATGAAAAGTTTTAAGGTTAGAATCATCGCCTCAAACTTTCCAGAAATGGGAATAGGCAAATCAATATACCATCTTCGATAGGATTCTGGACCTTACGGAGGATGGTATAGAACCGAAATTCTGAGGCACGGCCTTCCGACCAGGATGGATTATCCTGAACTACAACAAGGCCATCGAAGAAGTTAATATTCATCGTGATCAAATTCTGTATGAACCTTTTTCTTGTGAACCCATTATTTGGAAACGAGATCGTCAGAGCATTTGGTGCCCAAGACGCAAACCTTCTTTTTTTCGAATCACGAGACCAAGGACAACCGCCCTACTGACCCTCTTCATAGATCACATATTCATGGAAGTCATAAGAAAGCTTACTTTAGGTTCGGGGGAGTCATGCTTCGCACCTCCTGTCTCTGGCAATGCTCCATTTACTTCCCCTCACCCAAATTTCAGGGAGCTTCCGCCTGTTTTCACCTGCACGTCTACCATTACTGCGCTGGATGGCCTGTGTCAAGAGACAAGTGTGTTGGGGCAACTACAGCACATCGCCTAGGCTTGCTCAAACAATCCTAAGCTTCATTCATGATCTTGATTTTAGATAGCTGGCAAAACCACACAAATATAATATTTTAAGGGGATAGCATAAAAGATCTATGTATATGAACCCGTAGGCCTTCTTGGCGCTAATTGTTATTTTGGAATTTTTCTTGTGGAAGACAATCGGTTCCATCATCCAGTATGCTGGGTCAACAGATAGAGAAGGGCGCATCGCAAATGTAAGATCTGGCAAATTGTAAATGCACCGAAATAAGGTTCAAATAAGGCACTGTAGAAATATGCCCACATATGAATAAGCTGATCCACCGAATCTGGAGTGAATTGCTGTAACGCCTTTATCCCGTTGCACTTTTAACCTGTATCTTAAAAAAATAAAAAATCTCTTTGTTTCCGAGATAATTCGAAATAAATCAATTTCAAGAACTTTTATTTGAAAGAAAACTTCAGTTCACCTATGTATGTGTAAAAGCCAATTTGTCACAACTTATCAAAAGATTTGAAGTTGATTTTCCTTCGCTTAGTTTTCTCTGAATAAACTTGTTTTGAAATAAAACTTTGCAATTTCAATTTAAAGCTAAAAAACAACCATTAAGGACTTGTTATTCTAAAACGAACGGAGAAAAGAATTTTCATGTACAAATATATGTATACATATGTACATATATGTAGAAGTATGTAAATTGAGTGTTTTAAAAGTTTTCATAAGTTCCGAATTTAGTGTTTCCATTTTTAACAACAAACTGTTCTGAGTGTACACTGAATTAGGATATTCAAAGCAGATGCAATATTGTTATGTATATAAATACATATATGTACATATACATTAAGTTAAAGTTAAACTATGAAGTAAGAAGAAAAAATTCTTGGGTATATTATTAATAGATATTTAACGGAAAAAGGTCTGTTTTCTAATGTATGTACATATCTGTGGCAACAAGGGAAAACGCACAAGTCGTTTTTTACAATTTTTTAGGAGAGTCCTTTAAAGGTTTGTCATGAGTTTACAAAAAAAATTATCGATAGTATCAGAAAGTTTTTGACACATACATACATATGTAAATGAAGATGAGGAAAAATTTGTTTCTGTACAATTCTAGAATCGATTATAGAATCGAGTATAACTCAATTTAACATAAGTAGACTTGTGCTGTTTTTCCTTGTTGCAACAGATATGTTACACTATTTTTAAGATTAGTGTTAAACGGCTGTGTTTTAATATTCCATATTACTGTTTATGAATTAATAATTAAAGAAAACGAGAATAAAAAACCTTTGGAATGAAAATTGATACCTTTAATGGTTAGCAGGATGTTCGCACTTGGCTGGTTGATACAAAAAAGAGGATGAGTAAATTGAAACAATCTAATTTATACATCGAGAATAACAACATATAATGGTGAGAGCAAATTTTAAAGAGAGCAACAATTGAATAGAGATAGTGTACATTATTATTTGTTTGTCGATATGCGACCAAAAGGATAAACAATATTATGTAATTGTATGTAATTGTATTCAATTTAAATTTAATCAATTAGTAGCGAACAATTACAAATACAAATACTTGGCGCAACAGACGTATGTGATCCAGGACCTAGCTTCTCGCGACCATTCGTGTTATGTGTGTTATATTTTTCACACAAATTGAAGGGACCTACAGTTGAGAGCCATATCCGAAAGGCAAATTGAGAAGCTTTCTCTTGACAGTTATTACTCTCGGACGTTTGTCAGGCATTCGCGAGAGGTGGGACAGTGAAAAAACTTTTTGGTGTTCTCTGGGATTCGAACCTCTAACCTCCCGCTCAGCGATCCAACGCACTTACCTCTTGAGCCACGGCTCCATCCGCCATTCCATATTGGCGACGAAAAATGTATAAACTTAACACGTGCAGTGTAAAGTGTTAAAGTTCAGTGGGAATTTTGTATAAAATATAGTACAGTGTAAATGGTATTAATAGAATCCATAGAACAACTCGTTATCGGAGATGAGTTCGACGAATATTTGGAAAGGATGGATCAATTGCTTTAAATAAATGAAATTAAAGAAGATCGCAAAGTGGCTTTATTTCTGACTTTGGTGTGTCAAAATGCATATAAGCGAATAAAGTCTGTTCTCTTGCCAGAAAAATCGACGTCCAAGGCATATGAAAAACTAATTGCACCGATCAAACCAAATTTCGCGCCCATAAGAAATCTAATCACCGACAGGTCCCATTCTATACGTGCTCACAAAAACAAGGGTAAACAATTGAGGAATATATTTTTAACCATAAATTGTTGGCTGCAAATTGCCGATTTAAAACTTTTTTTTTCAGAGGCTCTACGAGATTGATTAGTTAGTGGTGTAAAAAATTAAAAACTTCAAATTACTGTCCATTAAAGATCTAATGTGGGACATAGCAGTCATTTGAACTTGTCAATATGATAGAGAGCAGAGAAACATGAATACATCAACAAATTGCATGCAAAGCAGAGTGCAGGAAGCAACAGTTTTTCAAAATACAACAAGTGTACGACAAAGCATGCAAAAGGTATGTAACTCTAGCAAACTTGCTTCAGTTGCGGTCGAAAAGGGCACTCAGCGAAGGCATGTTTCTCCAACCAAACTGCACAACAAAACAGCACAAAAAATAACAGCAGCAGATATCAACAGAAAGCGCAAGAAATTGGGTCACGCATGTGCCAGGCGAGGCGACTCTTGCTGCCCTGACCAACAATCTTGCGGTTCGAATGTCTAAAACAAGAGGTTCTCAGAACTAGGACGGGCAGCGGAGGACTTCCATCGATGGAATCAACGGTGTCGTCTATAGACAGCTTCACCGACAAAGTGGTGTTCACAGCTGCCCGGTTATGTTATCAGACAAAATAAGTATTTCTGGACTGCCGTATAGCATGGCATAACTTTCGGAATTATACAGCAAAGTGTTACGCTCGTATCTGGCCATACTTATTTCACACAAACCCATTGTGTCCAATTTTTACCGGGCGAATTCTTGTCCAACTGAGAGGAATCTAACATCTTCTACTACCAAAGTCAAGGATCATCTTCAAACTAAAGAACCTAATCCAAGCCCGGTCGCCAAAACGTCAAAGTAGGCAAAGGCATTCCTTATGCGTGGCTTAGTATCATATTTTTTCGGTAAAAGTAAATTACCTAGCCTAAAAATTACTCTACACAATTTCGAGATATTGGTCAGCCTTCAAATGACTATTACAATAAGAACTCTGTTTCACTGTTTCTCTGTAAGCCCGAAAAAAGAAATTCAAGAGAGTTTGTCTTCGTTTAATTTATGTGCTGATGTTACGAGAGTTACGAGTATTGTCAGATGCGGAGCCAGCAAAGATAAGGTATCTCGAAGGAGTTGCCGTAGCAGCTGTGCACTGCTGTAAGTCATGGCGGACATGCAACATCGACGAATCGGACAAAACGTTACAGTAGCTGCCTACTATGACGTTCCGTTTATTTTGTCTAAGCGAGATTGTTTCGGACCTTGATAGAGCAGCGAGCGTTCTCCATAGTCACTCTACATAGACGGACGGGTTTGATGGGGATAACAAAATTAGATTTTGCTGTGTATAGCTGGTCTCTACTCACAAATATTTGTCATATGCAGACTTAAAATCGATAAAAAGAGGATATCGGCTTGAACTTAATCATACTGCATTCACCTAATATGACAGATATGTAAGATCTTAAATACGATGTTGAGGAGGCTGATGCCTCTGTAATTAGCATAATGAAGGTATCAAGTTTTTTTTAGGATCAAGCAAACCATGCTGAGATTCCATTTATCATACATACACTCATCTGATTACATTTTTGAAATGACTTAATCAATACTTTCTACCTAATCATTTTTATCTGATTAAGATAGGTCGATCTTCAGGCCATCAGCAGTCCTGTCGGACTTAAATTTGTAAATTGGTATCCACACATGAATTGTGGACTTATGACCCACCCAAGTGAGTCAAAAGTCTATTGTGGACTTATGACCCTGCGCCGAAATAGTTTTCCATACATATTCCCAGCAGGGTTTTCACATGTTTCTGTTAGGGGTTTGTTATCGTGACATCTCTCATCTTTTTGATAATAACTCCGAGCATCATTCCTAAAGGTGGCACCTCTCTATGCCTTCAACCACACGCTTTTTTATGCTTTTATGCTTTTGGTGCAGATCTGGTGAAATCCAGTACATTAGTTGTGGCTTCCTTGATGATTTGATGGCAGCGTGTCCACTAAGTAGTTGGTTTTGGCGACACGAAAAGTTCCGGGATATCTGTTTCGATTGGAGCGTCATATTTCCTCACTGTTGTTGCGGGGATGAAATGCATATCCACATTCGTACGTTGACTACAAGATAGAGGTCTGAGTCTATATTGGCCGCTCGGAAGGTTGAGACACCCAGAATATTGCAGGCATGCCTTCGGTCGATCGCTAAGTGATTAAATGGATTGACAGTTTGCGGATCAGAGGACCGGAGTTTTGGCACATGAACATAAGTAAGTCCCTGGAACATAAGGCCATTATTTTATTATGGTTTCACATCCCACCCCATCGGGGTAAAGGTCCATAATTTATTTGGTCAGAGAAGGGACACAAATCACAATTGTCCTGAATGAATATTTTTCTACAGACTTACTACTATTAACAACTAAAGAAAATTATATACCTTTAATTGCGAAAAATATTTACTTTATACGTAATTGTCAAACAAGAAGAGAAATAACTACGCGCATCCTGAGTACCTGCATGTGATATCGGAGGCCGCTGCATTCGTCGAAGAAATGTCCATAGTTTATTTAAATCTTTTCTTTATTAAAAATCTTTCAAGAAATAAAAAACCCGTCTTTAATTTAATTGATAATGGTTCAGTTTGAAAATAATAGTCTTTTCCAAAATACTCTCTGCTGAAATGATGTGATTTAAATTTAACATATGTCTGTTTAAAAATACTCTCCAAAAATTCACAGTCTTATAGCCGGCAGTGTATCCTAACGCTCTCACTTCCCTTCTCCTAAAAAAATAGAGACGCAAAAGTTTCTCTCTTTTAGTACATAACTTGGAAGTTTTCAATTCTATTTGCACCGATTGCAATGAACTACTAGATCCAACTATGCAAAGGTATCGGCAAAAATGTTATACATTTCCACCCAGAATTCACTAACTCTGTCACTATAAAGCTAGGTATCTTACCATCTTGTTTCAAATCATTTTTAGTAAGAACTTTACTTGTAACAACCAGTAAGTTTTCAGCGATAACTTTATTTCCAAAAGAGGAATCTATCCAGAATTAATTTCTATTTGCCTTAGTCTCAGAAAATTCAAATGAAAAGATGAAACCTTGGCATTTTAAATACTCGAGTGCATTTTCTATCCTTAATGAAAACAAAAGAACAAACAAGAAAACAATGAAATTAAAATGTAAGAATTAAATTAAATCTCAGTCAGTGGGACTCTTTACAATATTGAATGAACCGGAAATTAATTTAAAAGAATTTACCTTTTCTCCGTCAATTCCTTTTTTTCTGCAGCTAAAGAAATGGAGCAAGTTTTTTCTGATCAATTGTAGAGTTTTTTTCTTAATTACAAGTTTTATTCTCAGTTGGTTAGGAAGAAACTTTTAATTTGACTTAGTAACTTGTTCTTTATATTTTTTGCTGCGTAATAGTTAAAATGAAAATTCCTCTGGGATTATATAGAAAATGATTGAACTTTATTTCTGTTAACTTAATATAACTATGTATAAGTATGTTACAAACAAACATCTAAATTTAGTTAGGTATCTATACATACGAATTTTGTATAGATAACAATACTTAATGATACAATAATAATAATAACAGTGACATTTATTCAACTTTGGGCAATCGATACTGATAAATTGTTATTAAAAGAAAAGTTGTTGAGAAATATTTTTTTAAACACAATTAGATTCTTTCTTTTACTGTTGGAATGTGAACACAATTTTTAATAAAACGAACTGAAATACAATGAATACGGAAAATGGTAAATATATTAAAATGATTTGGAGCTTTTCTATTTGATGCATTTAATTTGCTAAGTGAAGTCTCCCTTACTGAAGTCGAATCTAATATTAGGACAAAGAACACTCTCGCGACCATTCGTGTTGTGCGTGTTAAATTTTTGCACACAAACGGCAGGGACAGTGTAGCTCTTATATGCATAGCGTTTCAAAAATGAAGCCTTAACTTTAAGGCATATTTTCAAACATAAATTTTATTAAACTTCAAGGTTGGCTGTATGTTTGTAGTTTCTTTGTCCTGTTTCTTATGGGTGAAATAAAAAAGAATAACGGTTTTTGAAATACGCGCGAATAGAGCTGTAATTTTATACTAACGGACGACTCTGGTGTGATCGGTGATTTGGTTCAATTTGTAAGTGGTGATAATAATTAATTTGAGTGAAGTTTTCTTTTTACAAAAAAGCTTTTATGTTGGTAGGTAAGTAGTTATATTTTCTGCTAATAAGTGTATTTTGTACTAATATGTTTGAATTAGACTGCTTTTTTTTCCAATAAATCAACTGTTTCAAAAATGAAACAGTATGCAGTATTGACATAAAAATTGATGTGATATTCTAGCGGCAATTTGGTGGCGGTTGGGTGTTGATGCATGATTTTTATTTGCTTTTTACAGCGATGGCTGCAAGATATTGCAAGGATGATGAAATAGAGGATATACTTTGAAGGTTGGAAGCAGGTGAGATATCGGAGTATGAATGCGAGTCCGATGGAGATAACTTAGACTTCTATCCTTCAAGAGAAGATCTGCTTCAGGCGCTAGAAGATTCCCCGCCCGATGACGATATTGCTACTAACGTTGACAACTCAGATGCTCTTATTTTAAATGACACTCATAATAATAACGACGCAGCTCCTTCACGAACGTACCAGCGCATGGCAGCAAGTAATATACCGTACCAATCAGTGAGAGACAATTAATATGGAAAAGACAAAGCTTTCATTTTGACGAAAATAAGATTAAATTTGAGGGCAATACATCTTATTCTTCAGAAATCGCAAACCTTGAAACAACCTTTCAATTTTTTTTGTACTTTTTTACCGATAAGTTTTTAGAAAACATAGTGCAAGAAAGCAATAGATACAGGGTAAAAAAGAATCCAGCTCGACCAGATACAATTACAACTACAGAGTTGCGACAGTATTCTCATATTCTCATATTAATGTCCGTTTTTCGATACCCAAACATACGGTCCTACTGCACTGGTGTACGAAACTTACATTTGCCCCTATATCTGAAACCATGCCACTAAACAGATTTGAAAAGATTCGAAATTTTCTCCATTTCAATGATAATGACAAACATATGCCTACAAACCATCTCAACCATGATAGACTTCACAAATTAAGACCCGTAATTGAACATCTAACTTACAGATTTGGTTCCATGCCCTATGAGCAAAGACTATCATTGGATGAGCAAATATGTGGCACAAAGTTGGGCCACTTTCTCAAACAATATTTGCCGAACAAGCCACATATGTATATGGGGTTTCAAATTATTTGTTATGTGCTGTTTGCAAGGATATGCTTACCAGTTTGAGATTTACTGTGGAAGAATGATTCACGACACTATGATAAAAACGTATCCATTTACGAAGGGACAGAAGTGACTGCAGTTAGTTGGAAGGATAATAAACCGGTAATACTCCTGTCGACGTATGTTTAAGCTTAACCTGCTGAAACTATTGAGAGAGAGAGAATTTTGTATCACCTCTTGGATATTACCATAATAAATATCGCGGAAACGTTTCATAAAGTTCGTACCGCGTTTGGTACGATCATCAAGTGCCTTCTCGTACAGCTATAGTGCATTTAATCAATAAATTTGAACGTCTCGTACAGGTTAATGATGTGAAGACTCCAATCCATGTTCGTCCGATAAGGTCAGTTGAAAATATCGCCGCCGTATCTGAAAGTGTGAATGAAAACCCAGCTGTGTCCATTTCGAGACGATCACACGAATTGGCCCTGTCCGCAACTAATTTGCATCGCATTTTGCATAAAGGTCTTGTCCTACATGTTTATAAGGTTAATGACAGGTTAATTTGGGCTGGCGGTATCATTAGGCCATTTTTTTTTTTAAAACATGCTGGTGCGACCGAACGATGTTGACTTACTGACTGAGTCAGTCAAAACAGCAATATTGGCCATGGACGTGGATGACGTTTATTTTGAGCAGGACGGCATCATATGCCACACAGCTTTTGAAACAATGATTCTGTTGTGTAACAATTTTCTTGGACTTTATTTCTCGAAATGGAAACTTCATTCATGCCGCCAAGATCGTGCGATTTAACAAAATTAGATTTTTTCGTTTGTGGCTTTGGTAAAGATAAAGTCTGCGCCATTGTTCCACTAACGAATTATGTACTTAAAGAAAGTATCGCAAAAGCAGCCAGTGTCATAGCCGGAAGGATCCACTAAAGAAGAGCCTCGAGCTGACGAGGTGCAGGTGTAGTCAGAAGGATAAAAGAAGACGAGAAAGTAAGATCATTAGTTGTGATAGCATTAACAAGTTGATCCCCTCCATCAAGGTCTGGATAAAACACGGGCATGGGGACTGCAACTTCTACCTCACGGAATTTCTGTCTGGGGACGGAGATCGCATGGAAAATTCCTTTGCAGTCGCTTCACAGAATATAAAAATTATTTGCCGAATCCACCTCAAAAGAATAAATAATACGGTAAAAGGAGAATTAGGTGGAAATTTGTACACTTGTTACAAAGGTGAAGAATGAGCTACGAAGAATAGAGAATATAAGACGAGCAGAAGCTTACCAGGCCCGTGAAGTAAAAGGATGTGTCTTAGTATGAAGGTAGTCCCTATATCGATTCCTCAGGTATTCATTCATTAGCACAACATAACCACCATGGGTTTACATTGACCTGAGTGTGGCATACAGGAGATTTCTCCCCTCTTAGCCAATCCGCCCACCGCTAACCTAACCCATTTTTGCTAAAAAAAAACATATAAAAATTAATGGGGAAAGGGAAAGACTCAAAGGGGACATTAATTAAAGCTAATTTAAAAAAAATTTAAAAATTGTTTTGATTGTGAACAACAAGTACCACGCGTCCTCGTAGCAGACGTTCGAAGACATAGCCGCAGTGCGCAAAAGAGCTACTGAAACTTCATTGAAATTAATTCGTCATCGTTCACAAGAATTTCAAGAAGTACCTTGCAAAAATTTCTCTCGAAATATTTGCATCTGGATGAATAAAGGATCCAGCTGACCCAAGTACTTAAACTAGAAGATTATTTTCAACGAAAAGAATTTATTAATTGGCTAATGGAACATCGACTAGGGAACGACACCTTTGCCTGGGAAATCATCTTTTTCATAGAGGCACATTTTCAACTCTGGCACTGGGGAATTGTATTAGCTGCAAACGATGTGGATTTACTCTACCAAAGATAGAAGAATAATAGGCTTAACAAGTGGTTCCGGAATAAAATTAATGAGGAAATCTATATGCGTAGGTCTATCACAAAACAAAGAAAAATGTAACCATAAATTTAACCAAAGGGCTATATATACGAACCTCACAGGTGGACCAGTTGGGATGCAGTAAATAGGGAGGGTTATGATCCCCATAATCCTGATCATTACCTTGCCAAACAAATGGAAGGAGAACAAGAAAGAGTCCAAGAGTTTACGGGATCTTAAGACTCACGCTGACATCTTTGCTTGAGATGCATCAATCGAAGTTTAACTTCCAGTATCTCTCTGTTCTAGATTCAAAATTAGTATATTTATTGATAAAGGGTGCCAATTATTAAAACAAGGCCTTCTCACTTTCAGAAAACAACATTAGGGCAAATTCTAGCACCTTCGCTTTCTATAAGTGATGCAAGGCCAATTTAGCTTTCTGACTTCCCAATATATGTATCTTCTTTGGCGTTATGTCTTAACGGCTAAGGCAATTACGCCCAAATAGAATAACGTCATAACGACAAACTAACGACACATCGCCCAAAAGTGAATGAAGTAATCAGAACAAATCCCAAATGAAATAACTTATTGCCCAAAACTATTTCGCAACACCCGTACATAGCACCCAAATTTAAAAATGCAATATCGCCGAAATATTGCAAATAGAAATTCTTTTCGTAAAACTGTCACAGTTTTTGGGAATATCTACATATATATGTGTACCGTATGTGGTCCAGGGCCTAGCTTCTCGCGATGATTTGTGTTGCGCGTGTTATATTTCTTCGCACAAAAGGAAGGGACCTACAGTTTAAAGCCACATCCGAAAGGCAAATTAAGAAGCTTTCTCATGACAGTTATCCTTCTCGAGAGGTGGGACCATGTTTTCTGGGATTTGAACCTCCCAACATCCAACGCACTAACCACTAAGCCAATGAGCACGGCGTTAAACTACTCACGTGATTTCATCGCTCCCCTAAGGGTATGTAACCAACTGTCAGTTAGGCACCTGGATTAAGTCTATTTCCATTTAAACGAATGAGAACCGTACAAAATTTTAACATGTGTATAATTACACATCAGTGGTCTCATAATCATAATTATGTAAAAGTAAAACAGTGAAAACAGGATTTCGTTATTGCAAAAAATAAGAAGCCTCATCTGGTCTTATGTCTCAAAATAGTTTTGCAAAATTTGAACTTTTGCCCCTATGTCGCTTTCCGAAAGGATCACAAAGCAACGTTTTTAGAAATTTTAATATTTAGCTTTGTGTCACGACACGTTTTGCAGGGATTATAATGAGAAAAGCTCTCATTATGTTAACATCTTCATTTACACGAGACAACAGTTTTGAACTTTTTTAATATTTGAATATTGTGCATTTAACAAACTTCAATTTACATTCGTAAATGTAAAGCACAAACGAAATTATTCAAGAAGTGGATGTAAATAACTAGTTTCTTATCTCACAAAACAAATTTAATCATAGCTACAGAAAATAGAGCATCCACCGAAAAGGGGAATCCAATTAGACCAATAATAAATTTTATTTAATTGCAGAATTGCATTATCGTTGTCGTCTCCTAATTTATTTTATGCTTGATTAGGGTGGACGAAGTTGGAGTAGGAATTAAAGGAAGAAGCATATGGTAAGCATAACCAGAAACCTACACCAAAAATGCAAACCGTCTTAGTAAAATAAATCAACTAAGGACCAAGTCGTCCTTGGTCGTTGCCAGAGGAACGTTTATTCTATCGACAAAACTTTCGTATTCGAGTATTTCATAAATATTTAACTTTTACGTACCAGCAAATTTTACTTGCAGGTAGAAGTGGACTTAGCTACTGCAATTGCAACTGTTATGGTCGGTACGCTCGAAGCATCATCATCTTCCCTCTTGGGACTGATTGAATGAATTTGCATATTCAGTAAGGAAATATATACAGGCTCACTGGCTAGAAAGTTATCGCCGCGAAGGTTTTAAGTTAGCGCTCCTTATACATAGATTCAATTGTTCTTTTGTAATAAAAAAAAACTTTTGGGTGCTGAAATGAAATTTGAATTACAATTTCGGTCTAGTATTATTGTTTATTGTTGACTTTGGAGCAACCAATGCTTCTATACTACTGGTAATACAGACCATAAGAACTTAATCAGTTTGCATTATGCATAGCGAAAGTTTATGCTACTAGCTACATACATATACTACTATCAACATACATACATATGTACATGTGAATTAATATTTATTTATGCGCTATTACACCGCTTTGGTAAGGTTTTATCAATTATTTGAAAATTATACATACATGTATTTTTTTATGCAAGGTGTCTCAAAAGAAAGTTTTTATTTGTTTAGCTTACCGCGTGAACGCAACGAATCCGATGGGCACGGGGGGTATGTCAATCAATAGCCTGGCTCTATGAAATTCAGTCCCTATGTTATGCGTGCGAGAAGAAGAAGAAGATTCTGAAATATTTGAGGTTTTCGCCACTTAAATGATACGCCAAGCATACCGCTCATTCGAAAATTGGTTAAAAAGTTTGAAGAGAGCGGTATAACACTGGAAAAACCAAAATCCGGGCGACCAAGATCATCAAGAACGATAGAAAACGTGGAGAGTGTTAATCAGTCTGTTCGTGATGATCACGGAGTCTACCTGCCGAGCCGTCATAAGAAATTTTACTGTTCGGACTAAATGAGTGCCACGAACGCGAGGGTTTACATTTGGACGATATTGTTTTTAAGAACTAAATTCCCAAATTGTGTACTTTAATAATTAATAAACCTTTTTTCAATAGATGGCTTACTTTTTTTTAATCGATCCACTAAATATAAACTTTCTTTTGAGACACCTTGTATAATTCACATGCACATAAAGAGGTTATAACGTTAAAACACAGCGCGGGCGGTTGTTTCAAATGTTTGCGTAGATCTGGTTAAGAGCACTTGCAAAATATATTTGCTACGACTTTGTAGCAAAAAAATAATAAAAGAAGCCAATTGGGAACTCACCATAGCTCGGTACGACTCCCTAGAAGGGCTTCGTTTGCTCAATGCAAAAGGTTTCCACTCCGAAATAAGGTCTTTGACTTCAAATGCTTCACTGGGTATACATAGCTACTATGTATTTACAAAGCGATAAAAACTGTATTCAAGACACGAGTGGTATGGACATGCGCAACTGGCACATGAGTAAGCAAAATATAGTCAGTTGAGGTTGAGTCTTTGAATCCACCATAGAGGGACGACGCAGTAGAGGAAGAGCCTAAGGTGGCGCACTCAATTGGAAAGGGGCCTCAACCAATTTGGTGTGCGAAACTGGAGGCAGCTAGCTGAAGATCAAGCTGGCTGGAGAAAGCTGTAGCGCCACGTAAAGTAAGTAAGTAAGTAAGCGGTCTCACTAAAAATTATGAGGATTAGAAGCATGCTATAATTTTCGTTCGCCATATGCAAACTCTATTTTGGGGGGCTTCACATTAGAAACATTTTTAACATCGAAGGTATAAAAAGCCTCGAGTTTTGACTACAGTAGTAGTGGTTTGCCTCTGATCTTCATAATTGAATAAAGTTCACCTTAATGTATGGTACTTTCGCTTAAATAAGCTACGGTTTCCATCTAAACGACTCTGGAAGAGTATTATAAATTGACCTAGAAAAAGTTTAATCTTAGTACTTGTAGCCCCAACTGTTCGGACCTTCAAGATCAACAACAAAGGGTACACAACATCGACCGATCTAATAAAATATGTGAAAATTACAACAAGCTCCTCAGCTAATTTAATATATGAAACTAGTGGTAGATAGTTAAAAGTCGTCTGGAGAGATTTTGAATGAAGTCGTAGTCCACCCCGACTTGCAGCGTCATCTACTAGAAAAGGAGACTTAATAGAATTCAATGTGCAAATCCAATTCACCATCTTTTTCCAGTCCAGGGCGTAGGTTCTCCTAACTACTCGTATTATACGTGTTATATTTTTTTCGTACAAATCATCTTGTGTATAGCATGGCAGGACCACATATCAAACAACACAAAATCAGAGGCCGCGGAGTTGAGTTGCGTGTTCAGAATACAGGAAAATTTAACAGCGGCTCATCTTAAACCGAGAGTACTACTCTCACATTACTTAAATCTTCTCGAAAGCATCCAAAAACAAGTGATTAAGTTAATAGGTGCTCCGACTTAATATTCAACCTTAAAAAATTAGCTACCGTGTAAGTTACCATTATTTTTGTTAAACAACAAGCAAACTCTGGCTCTTCGCTGCGGAGATATACATACATATACACTTCACATATTTCCAGAAGATCTCAAGCAACAACAATGCAAAGGCATATTCAATAGACATCTGAAGGCATCTTAGAGTGCTGATTCAGCGTTATAGGCTCAAGTCTTCGAGGAGAACATTATAAAAAAAACTTTGCATTTACATACATATGTAATAATATAGGAGTCCACTTATCAAATTCTATCCAAGACTTATTACCAACCACATGGCTTAACCAAATTGGCTGTTGCAACTAATTTCTACTGAATTCTACGTGTAATACTTTTTTTCGACACCAGAGTACCTCCACTATTCATCTTCATTAGGACTCCTGACCGGAACGGGAAATGATGATAATGAAATAAAATAATAAGGAGAACGATAACGCAGCCTGAACTTCCTTATCTTTCATCTATCTATCCGTAATACCGGACATTAGTATCTACAACTATATAATTATATTTATGCCTATTCGTAGGAGTTTAGAATAAATTTGAGAAAATGCTGCTATGTTCAGAATTTCATTTCCATTTGTGTACAGGTGATACGAAGTAATCTATTCTTAATTACGTACTCACACCATCTGCAAAAGAGACCCAACAAACCAAAGTGCAACGAGAAGGGGAAAATTACGAAAATACATACAAAGCTTATGAAAATAACTATTTTTGTTTTAGTTCAGTTCTGACAGTTCCTGTACTGGAATTCGTGGTATCATCGGAGGATGATGACGTTGACACAACTGATGATGACGATGACACTGATGATGATGATGTCGTTGATTCCGTTTTGGATTTGTCTTGAACTTCATCACTGCTGGCAGCTGTTGCAGATGTCTGTTGTCCTGACTTCTGCGGACCTGCAGTCCTCTGTAATGAACTACTGGATTGTAAGGATGATGGTAGGTGTGGAGGTAACGGTGCATTCGTTTTCAGCTGTGGTATTCGTGATAAATTTCCTCCAATGGAGCCACAACTTCCGGCAAGAGAACTGCCAAAGGTCGCCGAAGTGGGTGTTGTTGGAGGGGTGAGCCCACTACTATTCGTGTGCACCCGTGGAATATTTGATTTGCCCATGGCAGACTTTCCTTGCATACTTTGCTTAATTACCAACGGTGTCAGGTCCGTAACATGGGGTTGGATGGTGTATGTTGCCTCAGTATGATGTGCAGCATGCGTTGGCTGAAAAGTGCTGCACACGGCTGTTGCCGATGATGCCGACAATAGAGCTCCCGGCTGGCGGATGCCAGATGGTCGCATACCACTCTGCTTGGCTAGAGACAGGGGATCAGCATGTTCGAATGATGATGGTGTCACCGGTGCTGACGCTGAAGTGTAACTTTCCATTTTTCCATTATCCGGCTTAGAGGACCCAAGCCCCAAGTCACTTGGCTTATTTTTTTTACGCATTGTAGAGTAATTACTTTCCAGATTTTTTGGTATTATCGGGCCGACTATGAGGGTATTTTGGGTGATTTCTGGCTCCTCTTCTTCGGGGCAGTCTTGTGCCAACATTACCGGCGATGTGGTTATACTATGACTTTGTCGTCTCAACGATGGCGGTCTACGACCTAAAGTGGAAATAGTCCGTGGCGGTGGCATCGGAGGTAACTTTCCCATTTGATTGGGCGTGAAACTGTTTGGTGGCAACGAGTTCCTCTTAAAGTTATTCGATAGTCGGTCATTGGCTCCCGGTATAGCGGCTGCCAGAGAAGTTGGTGTGGTCTGTGTTGCAATTTGATTTCCAAATGAATCACATGGATAGTTGGGCAAAACTTTTGGAAAGTTACGACGCTTAATGGCATATATCTGCTGCTCGGGTGTGAGTGGATACTTCTCGGAGCTTGGCTCACGGCAGGTCACATTGATGTCTTCGTTAATGAAACTGGTGATTTTCTCGTCGTTCCTGTGTACAGTGTAGTACATTTCCACCGGATCGGAACGGGAGTGCTTGTGATCGATGCACAACCCCTGAGGCTCAGCTGCACTAATTTCGTTGGTGGTGTTTTGCTGGGGAGATGCAGACGAACCCATGGTGCTATGAAAACAACTGGAATCAATTGACTCTTCGGTAATGAGGTCGGTGTCAACCTCTACTTCTTGGCAAATGATTAAGTTGCGGGGGTTGTCGGTTTTAAGTTTCGTAACTTCAATCGGTTCCTGACGCAGCACACTGTTGCTGCGGGCTTGTGGTGTGGCGTCAATTGCTACATTCACCTTCCGTGGTCGTTTGAGGAAACTTTTGCTTCGAAGAGAAAATGTTGGCGATGAACTTCTTTTGGAACTTTTTGGGCTTGATTTGGCTGCGTTCTCTTGTGACATCCAGTCACAGACTTTTGTGTGGGCATCCATTGTGCTAGAACTTAATTGGCGTGTGATTTTGAAACCATTAATTGGAGAATGACTGGTTTTAACAGCTTCGTAGGTGTTTGATTTCCGAACCATATCCAAGATATAGCTGTCGTCACCATCATTGTTTTTTGATCGTTTTAGGTCGTCATCCGTTGTGCCGTCGTAAGAGAGGATTCCAAGTTTTCGACTCATGATAGTGGTTTTCTTTTTCTTTTGTATCAGGAAAGTGGAGTAGATGATGACGTTTAACACTATGAACACTGCAATGAGTCCGATAAGAAGCTGCATTGTACTCTCCGATTTTGCTTCCTCCTTTTCATTCCCAGACTGAGTGGCAATTGGTATTGGTGTTGTTGTTGGAAAATCTTCTTCTGATTTCTCACGATGAATAATGCCGAAGGTTGGTGGTGCATTGTACATATTCTCGGCAGTTTCTTTTGTACCTGCAGATGGATGTGACTTCTGAAGGAGTAATCTCAAAGTTCTCTGCGGATCATCTGTAATGTGGTCTCTATGTGCGGGAGGGAATTTACTCATATGTCCCGTAACAACTTCGGTAGGATAAAGAGATGTTCCACCGCGTGGTATTTGTGTGGGCGCATGCTGAAAGGTATGTATATATGGCTGCTGTTGAATGGCACCGATTTGATTAAGTTCATCTGGAAGCTGCTTATTCCAGAAATTCATGTACTCTTGACGATATTTATAGCCAATTGAAGGTGGTATGCCTGAAATAAAAATAAAAGATATTGTGTTACATAATGCATATATTCTTATGGTATGTAGTGCAAAAAGAAAAAGGCGAAAGTAATTTGGGCAAACCTATACATATCAATCACAAATGGCTTGAAAAGTTGGATAGAGTCTATTTTTTTAACGAACTGGGATCACATTATTGCGACGTCTTTTTTTTATCCACTTTTCTCAAATCGTAAAACAGGAGTAATACAGGATGCGTAGGAGTAATGCAAACAGGGTTCATCGCGCACACACTTAAAATTTCAGATAAATACCCAACACGAGAAGTGAAAAGGCACGCCATATGTGTAGATCACAGTGACTTGAAAACATCCCGCTTTTTGAAAGTCGCCTGATCAGCCAGTTAGAAGATTCGCGTCGAGTTTGAGGCTTCTGACGGCGATGTTTCGCCTACCCAACACGAGAAGTGAAAAGGCACGCCATATGTGTAGATCACAGTGACTTGAAAACATCCCGCTTTTTGAAAGTCGCCTGATCAGCCAGTTAGAAGATTCGCGTCGAGTTTGAGGCTTCTGACGGCGATGTTTCGCCTGCTTCTGAATTTAAAAATTCTGCAAAAGGGACATTCGATGTCAAAGAAGGATTTAGACGATATGATCGCGGTGTGGAAAATTGTAAATTATAGAAGACGCATGAAGTTATGCTTGGTTGTGTTAAGAAGCTTTAGAGAATAATTAACGACGAAATTACGCCGTAGGAAAATATGCCCAAAATATGTTTTAGAAAAAAAAGTTGTTCATTTTAACTGGACTGTTTATTCCAAGTAAAAATATGCATTTTCTGGGCTTTTTCCATTTGCACAAAAAGGATTAAAGTCAAAAAAAATTTTTAGGAAAAAAAAGCCCAAATGTATTTCTGACTTCTTTCCAAATGCAACAGAAATGAAGGTTCAATGCAATACCTCGTTAGGTATATAGTATTTGGGTTGAGTACTTTTCTTCGCTCATACAGGGGCGCACATATGTATACCAGAAAGAAGGCAGATCGCTGAGCGACAGGTTCGACGTTCGAATCCCAGAAACACCAAAAAGTTTTTTTCACGGTCCCACCTCTCTCGAAGAACTGACAAACGTCCGAGAGTAAGCACTGTCAAGAGAAAACTTCTCAATTTGCCCTTCGGATATGGCTCTAAACTGTAGGTGCATCCCTTCCATTTGTGTGAAAAATATAACACGCACAACATCAATGGTCGCGAGATGCTAGACCGTGGACTAAATAAGTACGTCTGTTGCGCCAAGTATTTGTATTTGAATTGGATAAAGTATTGGCACAGTTCAAACATTGAAATAAAACTAAGGTTTTCATAAGAGCAAATTAACAAATAAATGATATTCTTATCCAGTAGAATTATTATTCTGTTACAAATGAAAAACATCTCCCCAAGCGCAGCTTCTCTGCACTTTTTTAAAATTTCCTTTGAGTATCATGATACAAAGTTTCTTATCCACTATTTCATCAATATATACATACGAGTTCACCGACGCCTGATGCAGCCATCCAACCCCACACCATAAATCCCCCGCCACCATATTCCACTGGGCTGATAAATTCTTTTCGTCCAATTTCGTTTCCTCCAGACTAATGTTCGACCATGGGATTGAAATGAATTGAATTTGCTTTCTTCGGAAGATGACATACTTTTCCAAAATTTATTTGGCTTATTCTGTCCTCGGCAAATTCTATCCCCGTTTTTTATTGCCTTTACAGATGAGATGTTTTCGTCTTCCCACTCTTGCCTTAAACCCAGCACGATGTAGCGTTCTACGCAGTGTTTTTGAATGAATATGTCTGTTGAATTCATTTTCGCTGCGGTTTCTGTGGACGATAGTTTCGTATTTTTCTACACCTTTCTAACTAATTTCACTTCTTTTCTTCTAGTTAGGTTCTGCGTTCGGCCAGTATGTTTTCCACATTGTTACTCTTTACTGTTTTCAAACCTTTTAATTATTCTCTTAGTGTATGTTTTTTTCCCGTTGTGTAAATATAAAATTATTTTTCCTTTGAGCCGCGTTTGTTTGCTTTTGTTTACGACCCATCTTAACTAGTTAAAATCTAGGATCTATTGTGCCATATTCCACTTTCCTAGTGAAAGCGAGAATTGCTGCTGCGGAGAAGTTCCTCAGATCAATTTAAGAGTTGATTTCTTTACGAAAAATTCTTTTTGTATTGCACAGAGCCACAAACGGACGTAGTATGTGTTCTGCGATTTCCTTCTCTTCTACACAGTTTTGGCAAAGGGTATACTCAGCGATGATAATTTTATGGAGGTGGTATTTGCGCTGGCAGTCAATGCAAAGAAAGCTCACAAGCCTTCTTATGTCGTCTATTTGAAATCTAAGGATAGCTCTTGCTTTTTATGAAAGGTCTGGCGGCTTCCATTGTGATAACCACATATTGCTTTCCCATCTGTGTAGAGTATATTTGAAAGCAGAGATTTCAAAAAGGGCTTGGGCCCAATGCACAGATCCGCAGATTCGTTGCTTTCAACACCTACATATTTGGCGCGGCACCCACCAAAGCTTTAAACACCAGGATTACCGTATGGTAAAACAACAAAAACGAGTTCTTCCTTTACTGTGGCAATAATTTTGTCCCTATAAAACTTCTATTTGGGGCATAATGTTATTGTTTTTTCCTTAATAAAAGTACTAACTGGACTTTTAATTAAAGTACTTTGTTCAGAAATAAATTTAAAATGCTTATTTGGTCTTAGTTTTATTTCAATGTTTCCACTGTGCCAAAAGTTTTGTTCATCACTGTAGGTATTTAGCTATTCACTCCTAACAAAAAAAAAGGTAAAACCTATAATTTTCTGACAAATGAAAAAACACTTAAATGCTAGGTTTTATGACTCAGAAGTTAGAAATTATTGCATTTTCATTGTTAGGAGTGATTTAATAATGAATCATAAAAACGAGACAATTTCTAATTAGGAATTATTTCACTTAAAATTTTTAGAAGCGATTCAATTAATGTTAGAAGGTTTTTCATCCAAATGTGGAATTTATTAGGTTTTAAACAGAAGTTTTGTGAAAAAAGTCTTGATTGCCGCAAAGTAGAGCATAAATGAAAATACATAGACCTCCAGGTACCTGTCTAACAGTTTTTGACATAGTCTTAGCGGAGCGACGAAATCGCTTGAGCGACTAAACATCTTCGAAAATACAGTTTATCAAATTTATTACACCCAACGCAAAATAAAATACATACCTACATGTACCGGGTAGTAACTATATGCTCAGCGATTAATGTGTCAATTTGAAATGCATTCAAAAACCTCTTCTACTACTGTATATTTCAAAGTCAAAAAGTCTTTATAGTATTGCTATTGAAATACCAAAATCAGTCAAAATCGCAAGATCGAAAATTGTCATATAACAAATAAGTACTAGCTTTTTAAGGTAGATAGACGTAAAATCAATGCATGAGGTTTCTTTATAACATGTGGTGAAATAGACTTAACTACGATGAATTGTGATAAAAACAGTATTAAAGGCGAATCAATAAATGGAAACATTCATTTAATTATAATTATTCCTAAGCTTTATCAGTACTTACCAATATTAATGTAGCATTGATTTCTTTTATTAAATTCTGGCCAATCCAAATCATATCGATCCCATTCGAGTGCATGCAAGTTAATAAACGTTCCTTTCCACGGTGCCTTAGGATTTCTGCAAAGAAGCCAAGTAATCCATAAAAACTCTTGTTGAATTCATTCATGTATAAGCAACCTTTACACAAGGATAACACCCTGAAGTTGCACGTCCGCGACAACTAGCTCTTCACTTCGATTTCCAATAAAGTCCTTTTAGATACATTTCACGGGCATTCATTCGTATCCAATAAAACCAGAAAAACAAGACCAAAAAAAAAAGGAAGACTTACCCTGTCTTAGCGAAATTAGTCCAATAAGACATCACTGCTTCGGAGAGAAGTTTCTCTTGGGCATTGTATTTATTATGAAATGGTCCGGCTGGGGCCAATGGTGCTCCAAATATAAAAGCCAATTCCTCTCCAGTTATGCTGTGTGGAAGCTGGAAAAAGAACGAGAAAGAGAAATGAATAAATGGCAAAAACAAAAAAGGATTAGATTGTCATATCCTTCTGCTGATACTGGAATCATTTTATTATAGGTTTTCCTTTCATACAGAGCTCTCATTTCATTCACTCCTTCCTACTTCACACTAAGCAAGCAAAATTCATAAATAAAAGAAGAACCATTCATGTTATGTTTTTGTTGTTGGTTTTTTTTCTGGATGTGAAGCCCAAACGTGACTTTCATTTTCTCTGAAAAACAAACACAAGCTGTAGACAACATCCTTATAAAAGAGTGAAGACGCTAAGGACACAACAGCGACCTCCACGACGACGACAAAGATGATGATGATGACGAGGATGATGGTGATATTTATCTATGCTATGTTATGTGTATTTTACCTTCGAAAATGTAACGAAGGAAACCCTAAAAAAAGGGTATTATAGGATAACCACCCCCTTTTACTTTCCGAATAGTTTCCCTGAATCTGATATTCAAGTCGAATGAGCATTACCATCTATAGTCCAATTGCCCAGAAATTTGTATGTATGCGTTTATTTCAATCTCTTCAAAATTGTACGCTAGCATGTATCTTTCTGATTTGAACTTTACAATTGACTAACTGATTTTCTTCCATTCTACTCCATTCCGTGAATCTGCTGGTTGATGATAAAAAGAAAAACATAAATTTTCTCTGGATTTGCATCTGGGTAACCTTTTATTTGATAATAGTTGGAACACAGTAACACAAAAAAATCACCACACAGGTGGTTAAAAAATATAGTTTATCCATCATTAAAGAACTCTGACTGCAAATACAAATATTATTATAAAGGTATAACAATAAAAGGAAACAATGTAAACCTGCACTGTGCAAGGCAAAGTTTGGCTTGAACAAGAGTATAACAGATACATAATCCATTGAAGATTTTCAGAAGTAGGCTAAGGAAAAAGTTAAAACCAATCTTTAGATTGCCCCACAGAAAGGATAGACAATGCTACGAAGATCGTTTTTACGAACTCTTCGAGCAAACCTGTGAGGCAATGCTTGAAATACGAACAAAAAATCGCCCTTGGAGATTAGAATAATAAGAATAATCTGGACGAGACAACTTCTGAAAAGGGATTCAGGTTCATAGACCCTGCGACAGAGTATAATGCGGTAGTAGGTAGCATAACATTTCCATACATCTATATACATAAGAATATGTGTTTATAAACATGAACAAAAAGTATGAGAGCAAATTAACGGCAGCTGAGATAAAAATGTTTCGCCTGACAGCAGGAGTAACAAAGCTTGCTCGAATTAGAAGTTCGAAGATCCGAGGAAGCCTTCACGTCAAAGAAGCCATCTCGAAAAAATTGGAGCACGACCGGCTCAGTTGGTATTGCCAGGTTCAAAGGAGGGATTTTACGAACCCTTTCAAAAACGCAATGTCAATCAACGTTCCTATGTAAGCGCGGAAGAGAGGCAGGCCAAAAAATTCATGGATCACACAAATAAAAAAAACAGCAGCATTTGATTGGCCTCAGTGACGAAGTGATCCGAAACCGGGAGGCTTGCAGATACTTTCTGAGGTCGAATCGGCGAACAGGAAACTTATCTTCAACATGGATTCTTAAAAGGAAGATCCACTACGACAAACCTTGTAGAATTTGTTGGGTTCCAATAACTAGGATGTCAAATGTTATGGGCTGATAAAATGCTTGTAGTTCTAGACTGGTAAAAAGTATATGAGAGTGCAAGCTTTACAAGTCGATTATTCCAGGTGAAGAAAACAAAAAGCTCCCTACTCTATTAATAATACATAATCTATAGTGGACACGTGACAGCGTGTGTGGCCATGAGGATAAAAGTCATATTTCAGTCAGGTTTACTCTACGTACTGGACACTCCTGGAATCCGTCACTTTTAACTTACGCTCTGCCCTAAATTGTCGCCTGTCTCTTAACGACATGGCTAAACAATTCAATGTCTGTCTACCTCATGTGGGAGCTGGGTCACAGAGACATTCCAGGAAATTGCAAGGCCGACGAGCTCGCAGGCAGGGTACAACCCTATAGATTTTGGAGGAGAAGGTAAATTTCGGTATGCCCATCGCTACAGTTTTTTTTTTTTTTTTTTTTTTTTTTATAATTTACCCGCACTCAAGGGGATATGAATACCCTTTTAATGTGTATACACAGTGCGGGCGTTGAAGGAAGATAGAGAGAGAGAGAAAGAGTTTGGTGTAGTGGTTTGAAACTCAGGTGTATTAGGTTTCACACATTAGCTCCAGGGGTGGGTGTCCAGATAACTGGGGAGGCTGTTTGATGTCATTTATTTGTTTTGTCTTGGCTTCTGATTCACAGTATTTTTTTCCCGGTCAACCTGATGTCATAAGCATATCAATCATCAACAGAGCGAACAATTTCTCCAGCCATATGACAAACCTACTGCCAGTGTTATGCCTTCGCAGTAGTGTTGTCATAAGCTTTCGCAATTGTTCGGACTGCCTCTTATCATATAATGCTTGCTGACATCAGGGATTGAACTGTGAACCATCAGCTCGACAAACGATGACGCTACCACTACACCATTGCCACCCCAAATTGTCTAATAGTCTAATTGTTACTTACAGCAACACTATTAACTTCACCAATCGTAGATGGGCAGATAGCACTACGTGCCTCATCACTAGACAGATGGCCTAGGGTGGATCAGAAATGCTGCAACTACCTGATTAGACAGAAAAGGGTGCTCATTATAAACATAGTATGTGTCATTACAGGGCACTGCACTATTGACAGGTATGTCACTAGGCTAGGCCTCCTCGCAAACGACTTCTGTAGAAGATACATGGATGAACAAGCTGGAGAGCTTCCGCTTTATGTTCAGCTAGCGTGAGATTCTCTGATTTATAGCTATCTTCGCACAATTGAAATGGTTCCGTTGCTGATTTAAAAAACTTCTTCCAGTAGTTTTGCTGTTACAACTACACTTTTGTCGTCCGCAAATTCCACGATTTTAAAGTCGTCTGGAATTTCAAGATAATTGGTCCCAGGACCGAACCCTGGGGTACTCCGCCAGTGATTGCATATTCCCTCACACAATCATCTGTCCCATGTTTAGTAATAGAAAATTGTAGAAATCACAATAGTTTTTGAACTAGAAAACCGCCGAACGAGAGAATGCTTGTGTCAATTTTATCCAAAGTATTCAAGAGAATATTGTTTAGGCGAATGAAGCCAGTTATAGAAGAAATAAGATTTATCCCCGATATCCAATTCGGTTTCAGAAGCAAGTATTCTACAGTTAGCCAATAACAGATATAATCGAAGAATTTCTTGAAGGAAAAAATCTTTGTTCAAGCAGATTAATTGACGCTAGTGGGAAGAATGTTATACAACTCAGGGGCTGTACCAAAAAAAGTAATAGTTTAAAAAACAAAGTACTAAAAGTCATTGCTAATGAAGGACGCACCAGAAACAACGATTATCGGAGAGATGTCGGTATAAAACAATCGAAGCCGAAGTCAAAAACTTTGTGGGAATAAAAAGAATAAAATTGTATTAGATAGGTACATAAAAATGCAGTCCTTTAAAGTTTGCTATGCATAAATTTACAGCGCCATCTATAAAGAACCAAACTTACAGCGATAGCGAGAAACAGCGGCTAAACTGCGGATCTAGCAGGAACTTTTAATGGAAAGGTACCAGCCAAACATCCTTATTTTCGTGAGAAAAAAACTGCTCTAGAATTCAACAATATAATACCAAATGTGTTTAATTTTTTTTATCCGGACTGTTTTCAAAAATTTCGAAGATTCCTTGAATTTTCTCTAAAGTCAACTATAAAACTTTTAAAATTTCGTAGAAAAATATCCTCAACATATCGAGAAAATTGCCACTTCCGGTCCTTGGAATCAAATTACAATTGAATTGTTCTATACCAATGTATTAATCTATGTACATACATATGTAAATGGTATCGAAGTTTTAAGGTAGTTTTTAGCGTTGAAATTTGGTGAGCATAAAAAGGAGAAAGAAATGTCCTCGAATAGTAGTTACAAAAGTTATGCATATGTAGTTAAACATTTTTACATTGGCAAGAATGAGTGCATGGCATACGGGCGACAGGATAACGCAATAATTGTTCAATGCCATCCGCTCTGTTGTTTACCCTTTGCGCTTTCCCCCTTTGTTCGATGTCTTCATTGCACATGAACGAATAAAGGTTAGAGTGTGTGTGAGTGTTTGAGCGCCCACATTCATAGAGTTCTGGTTATTCAACCACGTAAAGGCTAGAAGGATACGTGTTCGTAATACTTGCTAAAAGTTTTTTATTGTAAAGAGGTTCTGCCAAGGATGGCTTCTCGGTTACAGAGATGTGGACTGCAATTTATATATGTATGTATGTATGTATACATTCATACTTTTTACCTCGGTTTTCAATATCTGTAAAACAATTTTCATTGCAGTAGAGTCCTTAAGGGAGTACTAGGAAATCAAAAAAAGTTGTAAAATTGAACTTTGGCACGAATTTTTTGCGAATTGAATTGAATGCATGACGTTTGCCTTTTCGATTTGCAATGAATTTATGCGCAATTCGGTGGAACAGTAAGGTGCGAAAAATATTCCCTTGGAAATGCTAAGTATGTACTAATGATATGATAATCAGATCAATTACAGAAGAGCTACCGATTTATATATGTATGTATGTACAAGATTTCTGGCCGTAGGACGGAAGCTAAAGAGTGGAAAGTCCTGATTTCGGTGATGGTGTTAGCTGTCCTCAAGGCTGAGGGAGAAACAGTTGCTATAGAGTTTGTTTTACTTAGTCGGTTACCTTTGTGAGAAGGACTCTTATTTCCGGTACCGTCGTGCGATGAACTCACATTTTTTTAACAACCGAAGCAATCTTTCGGAGGTTCATAAGTATATATTAAATCCAATGAAAGGCCGATCAGACAAACATAATCTTTGCAGTTAAAATCTCAAGCAAACGTACTCAAAAACTAGCCGTGTTGAGAATTAACTAAGGCATACTAATCAATAATGACAGTTCTCTTGCCCCAAAAGAAACTAATGAATGAAGAGCATTCCTCAACTTCGCGGAATAGGGCTGCATGAGCTTAAAACTATGGCAAAAAGGTGATCCAGCTCCCAAGAAGGTTAAGGTCGGACCATCCCCTGTGAAGATCATGGCAAAAGTGTGTTGGAATTCACAAGGATTCCTTTTGTATGTCCCATTTTTCGGGCTAAAAAAATCCCAGATTTGGAGTCTCGCAGAAATGCATTCTTAATTGCAGAGAAGCAAAGACTTCCATAAAGAGCACTGTGGGTCTTGAACCAATGATGCCACATTCTTAGCTTACTTACTTAGAAGGCGCTGCAGTTCGGGTTGTACCTAGGCCTCAATCAAAAAGCCTCTATAATCAGACCGGTCCTCAGCTAATTGCCTCCAGTTGCGCACTCCAAGTTGGTGGAGATCCCCTTCTATTTGTTCGCTTCAACTTAGGCGAAGTCGTCCACTACTACGTTATCCCTCCGGGTTAGATTCGAAGTCTTTGCGGGCCGGTGTATGGATGTCATTCGCTCTACATGTCCTAGCCATCTTAAGCGGCTTTTCTTTGAATAGGTCGATGTCGCTATACAGATCGTATATTTCACCGTTAAATCGTCTCGTCCAAAGCCGGCCTACGCAAACGGAAGTGAGTATCTCACGAAAAAATTTTCTCTCGAAACAACAGAGGATATCTTCATCCGCTTTCGACTGTGTCCATGGCAGGTTTGAGCTAATTAAGGTCCTGTATAGAGTCTCCTTAGTTGTTCGGAATAGGACCTTACAACTCAGTTGCATTCTCAGCCCAAAGAAACAGATGTTCTCAGCCCAAGGATGTTGCTTTCAGAATTAATAACAGAGCCAAGGTAGACAAAGTCCCTTACTACTTCGAAGTTATAGTTATAGCTGAATTCTATCGAGTTCACCGATGTTGTGTGTTCCTTTTTTGACAGCATACTCGCGAGCGTAGCAGTGACAGCCCGCTGTGTTCTGCTATTTATGTCAATTTAATCAGCGTGCGCTAGTAGTTGCACACACTTTTGAAAGATTGTGCCTCCGGTGTTGGCTTGTGAGTTTCATTCAATTCTTTCAAGTATGATATTAGAGAAGTGACAGCGCATGATCTTGTCTAAATCCTTTTTTGACATCGGGCTCAGTACAGCTCGTCATATAAAATCAATATAAAGTTGGCGTGTATCGATTTTGTCTTCTTGGATTTTTCTCAGGATCTGCCGAACTATGAAGATTTGATCGACTGTGGACTATCCTTTCCTTCATCATGCTTACACTCGTCTAACCTAATCTTCGAAATGAGTTGGTGTATGCTCTGTATCAGGTCTTTTCCAGCGGCTTTAATCAACTCGGCCGATAGGCCGACACATCTAGCAGCTTTGTTCAATTTAAGCTTAGATATTGCTATCCTCACTACGCTTTAGTCAGGTGGACGGAAGTTTTGGCTATCATCGTACATACTCGTATGTGTTGAATGGTGCATTCTGTCTGACAGCGGTACGTTGGTCTTCATCACCGTTATTCAGTCTGCAGAAAAAGTCGAGTGGAGTTCCTCTCGTAACCGTTTTCCTTACGAAATTCTTTCCGAACTCTGAATTGATTTAATTAAATTAGTGTCGCTTTAATTAACTCCGTTCCCAAGTCGTTAAACGATGAAATACTAACTTCAGCTTGAACCTGGCCCGCAGAAGAACTGTTGTGCGAAATAATTGATTATAAAAATAATTTCAGACAGTTACCTTAAAAAAAACTGGTATCTATCACGTGGTTAAATACACAATTTTATACCCACTTCCAAAAATCATTCGATGCAAACGAAAGAAATGAAAATCTTTATCTTTGAATACAATTATCTTGTCTGCTGACGAGACAAATTACCACATCAGAAGGTAATTATCCTGTGTTAGGAGAAGAAAAATGCTTTCAATACAGATTTATTTCTCCATTCAACTCCACCCTTTTTATCGATCCCAGGATAATACTTCATTAGATGAACATCGATGAATAAACCGACAACTCAATCATGCTTATATTCCAACAAACCTATCACACGTGCTTTAACAAAGATGTATGAACAAATAACCGGATGTTGTTTTATTTATTTCCAAATCATCGGAAAGGGCAGATTATAATATTTATCATTTATACTGTTCTACCCGCATTCAGAAACCACACAATCAAAATTGAACATTCACGTTGACCTAGGTTTGGGTTTAGCAAATAAAAAAAATCAATAACACACGCAAAAGATATTTTAAGTGTACGTATGACTAGTAACTCATACAAAATTTTGGGCTTAATTTACTTAAGTTGTATTCTAAAATATCAGGAAATAATATTTACCAGCGATTAGGAAAAGCAAAACTTTTTAAATTAAGTCCTTGATACAATTTCAAATAGAATTATGGTATGAATGTATAAAGCTTTTCATTCTAAAGTATCTTTACGTTACTTTTCCATGAAGTGAACTTTATAGGGTGGAATTTATTCGATAAAAATAGTGCCATTCCTTTTAGTTCATATGAATTTAAAATAAATCGTTAAAGGGTAAATAAATGGTACGTACTTATATTCCAAAATAAAATTCTTCTGTTTTTCTTCTTTTCATTTCAGTGAGTGTCTGAACTCTCTGTATTCCTATAACCAGTATCCGGTCCTTCAAAGAGTTTGGTGGTCTACCTGTGGTTGCAGTTTTTCAACATTTATTTTTGCTATTTGATTAGCTTTTCCACGTCCATGTGTTGCAGGTGCCCAAACAATTTTGGATGCCTTTTCTGACGAAATTCTGTTCTTATTCATTCAATCCTAATTCTATCCCTTCTAATTATTCTTCTGACTTTTCTTAAGTATTTCGTTTCTGCATCTTGGAAGTTACTTATCTGCTTATTCTGGCGTCGTGACAGGACACTGTGTGATAGGAAATCACGCAGCACGGCTAGGATTACCGCACAACGACTACTGTAGCAGCTGCAGGGACGAAGAGGAAATAGAATCCGTCCAGCGCTGGTCACTAAAAGAAGACCTGCTCTTTCCAGTTACTTATTTTCAGAACTGGACGAGTTAGGTAACATTGAGCCAAGCAAACTCCTGAGATTCATACATTTATCTGGGTGGTTTAACTTAGCGGTCGAAAAATGATATTTAGGTTCCCAGGCTTTTTAAATATTGGGCACAATGGACTCTCAGTGGTCTAAGTGAGTCGTTGACAATTCTGTCAACAAGGGCACCCATTTGCCTAACCTAACCTAAGTGCTTATTCAACAGAGGTAAGCTCTCAGTCCCATATAGAGATATTGGCACTTTTTTTGCAGTAATACCGTACAACTTCAGTTCGGGTTGCTGCTTCGGTTGATTCTCTCCAGATTGTTTACTTTCACAGCTTATTTGGTATGTAGTAAGCCGATCTATCTTTCACGGTTCATTTCTTCGTAATCGATTAGATTTCAAGTTAGTATGATCTCCCAGTATTCACAAGCTTCCACTCTTTCCAGCTATTTCTTTCGGTTCTTTAGAGATTCACATGACTATAGTCTTTTCGACACTCACCGTCATACCTTTTCTTTTAAGTTCGCTAAGGGCAAAGACTCTCTTGATGGTGTTCGTAGACTTATAAGACCAGTATACTAGTGTCCCAACACAGCATGTGTAGGAGGCATTCAGAACAAATGTGCTACGCTATCGCGCACACTTTAAAAATAAAACACCAGAAGCAGTTTAAGTGGAATTCTAAACTTCATAACTGGCAAGAGCAGGGATTGATGGGTCTCCTACCATGAGTCTTTTAACCTTCCCTCTGCTCTTGGCAGTACGTAAAGAGAAACTGCAGAATCAAACATTCCCTTGGCTGCATGAATTCGAGGACAAAATGGACGAAATTCGCCTCACTACCCTTATAAGGACAATCACAGCGCGCCTAGATATATTCGCTGCCTTTGCCGTTCATACAGCAAATTGAAGACGATTTGTGCTTAAATGTGTCGTCATGACTTGTGCGCTATCGCCTAACCGAAGGAGGGTTACTTGTACATGGCTGCATTGCAAGGGGAAAGACACTTGATTCAGAAACTCGTTCGAAAAACTTAAAGAAACATTTAGTTTGCGAAGGAGCATTTAAAAAAGCCGCCACTCCTCTGAAAAAAAACTTTCTTTAAAACGAAAAATTGAAGTTCAACAAATTTAATGATGTTTGCGTTCGTCGTCTGCAACGTCTGGAGTTTATCGAAAACAAATGATGAAGACGATTTAATAGTATAGGTTTAGCGTCATGAAAATGACATTCAAGTTTACAGCTGGCTTGCAAAGAGCTGGGTACCCAGTGGCAACGTTTTCACCATGCCACTATGGACGCCCCGTTAATGATTGGCTGGGTTTTACACGACCGCTACCAAAAAACCTCCGGTTTGGCAAAAGATATCGGCAAGCACATGCAACTAAACTAGGCATATACAATGCGGCGCTGAAAAAAAGGATGAGATATCCTCTCGTGAGCTGTAGGAGCATACTGTATAACGGCGATGAAGACCAACATACAGCTGTCAGGCACAGTGAACAATACAACATAGACGATGGTAGCCAAAACTTTCGTCCACCTGATCGAAAGGAAGAAAAGCAACATCCAAACTAAAATCCAACAAGGCAATTAGATTTAATTGCCCACCAGCCGAGCTGATCAAAGGAGTTGGAGACGACTTGGTAGAGAGCATACACCAACTCATATCTATGATTTGGTCCGACGAGTGTATGCCTGATTAATGGAATCTCAGCATTGTTCGCACGAACCACAGAAAAGGAGACTCGCTCAACATCGATCTTCTTTAAAATCTGTCCGGTTATGAGGGGTGTCCGTAATGAGAGAGTACACTGTAATAGCATTCTTAGAGACTACGTATACAGAGCAATGTTTATTTTTGGTATCTCTGCTAAATTCGTTCGTCTGAACAGGATGGCGATAGAAAACGCTCGCTATTCTATCAAGGTCGGTGCCGACCTCACCGAGACCTTTGATGTCGCGGATTTAGTAAAGGATTTTGTCTACCTTGGATCCATAGTAAAAATTCTGATAATAATCGCTATTTCTTTGGGTTGAGAAGGCAATTAAGTAGCAAGGCCCTATCCCCAACAACAAAGATGAGTCTATATCAGACCTTTATCATCCCAGTCCTGCTTTATGGCACTGAAGCATGAACTCTGTATATAGAGAAAAATTATTCGTAAAATATTCAGTCCCGTTCGCGTTGACGGGCTTTGGAGGAGAAAGTTTAACGACGAAGTTTACGAACTTTATAGCGACATGGATCTAGTCAAAAAACTGCATATGAGTTGCCGAAGATGGCTAGGGCATGTAAAGCGAATGGATATCAATTCTATGGCCCGCAGAGTCTTCGAATCCAATCCGGATGGAAAAGTTAATGCAAGACGACCTCGCCTAAACTGACGAGCACAACTATGTAGAAGAGGACCCCCTAACCAACTTGAAATGCGCAACTGGAGGCAATAAGCTAAAGATCGGGCTAACTGGAAAGGCTTCTTGGTTGAAAACCCAGGTTCACCCGAAGTGCAATGCCACCCTACGTAAGTAACTAAGAATTCTACGAACTGTACCGATATGTGAATGTAGTCCAAAAGGGTAAGATAACTACTATAGCTCGGCCACATCGAGCGCAAGGTTCCAAGCAAGAAGATTTTTCAAGTTCCAACCCCCAGATTCAAAAAGAAAAGAAAAACTGAATAGCCGCTTTATAGACCAAGCTTTTGCGATTGGCAGAGCAATAGACAACTGAAAGCAGTGTGCCCAGGATCGTCAAGGATGTCTCAGGCAGTGACTCATGAAAGATATGTATCTAAATAAAGAAACACAACACCATGTTCAATATTGCCATATTCTCCATATTGGCATAGCATGCCATGACCATATTTGGCCTATATTTAGTCTTACGTATGCTAAGGAACATCACAAGTTTTCGAAAGAAAAAGTAAAGTATGTACATACATACATATATACATATATACAAGGAAACCAAAATAAATACTCTAGTAACTGAGTTACTTAGTTAGTTACAATGTGCTAACGAAAAACTGTAGTTTTCGTTAGCACATCGATTTACACATGCAAACTATGATTTTTCCTCCAAAAATTCTTATCACCTCTTGGAAAACAAACATTCAACAAATACAGACGAAACGTGCAAATACATTCATTTAACTTAACCACTAAAAGTTGATCATCTGTATCCCACTTGTAACATGCAATGGTTATCACGCATCTGTAGAGGTAGTGCTGACTTAACCTCTGGAAGGATGAATTCAACCACAACCAACTAACCCCCACAAAATAGACGAAAATCATTGCATCCCTTCCAATTGTACTTACGCTCGAATGAGGTCCAGCCGCACTATTGTGCCCAAACACATACATGTAGTTTCTCGGATTCACATCGGCATGAAATAGTCCTGTCTGAATTAATGGTCCAACAACTCGAGCATCAGATAAAATATCTAACACAACATCTCGGTGTTCCAGGCTGGATGCTTTAATGGGATTGTTGTACATATCCGTGTATCTTTTTTCGTCATGGGTATAAAACCGTGTTGAGGGCCAAATATGAAACAAAATAAAAATTCAAATGAAAATTGTGTAATCAGAAAAATTCCGCTTTTTTTGCACCACGTTTTTCTAAAATAATATTTTTCAGTAAAAAAAAGAGTAAAAAAGCAGATGAGAGCAATGCCTATGTAAATGATGATATATCCATTAGAATTGTACTACATGTTAACTGTTGGGTTAAGTTTGTCGGTAAATGGTACAGATCTGAACTCAATAACACTATTGTGTACCGATGTCGTTTTAAAACAATAGCTATGTAGAGCACTACACACCCCATGTGAACGTAGCCTGTTGTTATTGCTTTGATGTAGTTATTAAGTAGAATTTTATTTGCTGCTGTAAGGGGTCAGTATAGGTTTTTGAAAATTAGGTCATGAGATTTTCGATAAGTCTTATTATGTGTGTTACCAGGCGTGCATATTTTGTCCTTTCATTATGGCTTTTGGGATGTACATAGATTGGAATTTTTTTTTTTGTCTCAGAATTTTTTCTCTAGAATTTTTTTGTCGTTCGTAGAAAGTCGAGAAGGAGCTTCAATGATGAGGAGCTTATATCATTAGCACTCACCATATCAGCACTGAAAATTCGCCACCTGATCCGAGCAAAGGCAGGACAATCACATAGGAAATGTTCCACCGTGTCGTCGCCTTCTCCACAGGCGTCGCAGTTACGGGTATCACTTAAACCTAACACACGAAGGTGTTTGGCCAAGGTGTAGTGGCCCGTAAGAACGGCAGTAAAGTCCTTCCTGCTAAGGGATAGCAAGAAGGCCGACGATTTCCAGACGTTCAGTCGTTCAGTCGTTCAGTCGTTCAGTCGTTCAGTCGTTCAGTCTGCCTACATCCTGGAGAGCTATGCCACCTTCGATTGTGCTGATTAAAAACGCAATCGTCAATAGAAGCCCTGACCAAGGACGCTGGCAAATCCAACGTGGGTTCAGGTCCTAAGAAAGCCTCCTCTGAACCTTGCCTAGCAAGCTCGTCTGAGATCTCATTCCCTGTTATCCCGTTGTGTCCTGGGACCCAGACGAAATTCAGTGAGTTCAGCCTTCCGACCGAATTCATGGAGGTTTTGCACTCGCGAACTATTTTGGAGAAGGTTAAAGGGTTGAGTAGTGCATAAAGGGCAGCCTGGCTTTCTCTACATGTGCAGATATTTTGCCCCTTCCACCTGTTTCTCACAATATTGTCCGCAGCCATTAGGATGGCATACACGTCTGCCTGAAAGACAGATGCATGCCTTCCCAATGAGTAATGAAGTCTAATGTTGTCGCATTCCACGAAAACACCAGCGTCGGACCCCTGTCCAGTTTTGAAGCCGTACGTAAAAATGCGAATACATTCCTTTCCTGGTCTAGACTCTGGCCAAAGTCAGTCCTGAACTTGAGGGAAGTCGACTTCAAATTTGCATCGCAGCCGTAATTCTGGTGTCATTGCATCAGATGGCATGTCCATTAGACAGGGACAGCCGTCGCGCAAGGTTATCAAAACTCCAGTGCAAGTTGTGCCAGAGACCACATCTGCTTAAACGGAAAATGGCTCTGAGTGTACACTCCATGACATAATCAAAGCGGCTAGAGCAGAGCCAGGTGTACTGGGGAAAGCTCCCAAGAAGCCGAGGCAAACCGTTCTTTGGAGTTTGAATCCTCGTATAATTGATAGCAATCGTACGTACCCACCAACTTGTGTTGAGGTCAACGATGATAATACATATATACGGGCTTACTCAATATTCTTTTATAGTTTGCGGTCCTTTTCCGAAATCAAAAATCATCATCACTCTTCAGCTCAGTACTAACTTCCATATTGTATAGTAACTTTATGTTCGATATACAACCACTCTTCTAGCCAGGCTTACTGACGACACAGCCCTCCATCTTTTTTGGTACTAACCTCCCTGAAATTGGCTTCAAATTTTCACAAGATGGACAACTAAAATAAACGGTGAGAAATCGCGAGCTATTTGGTTTAAATGGCGTAGAAAATAGCAATTCTTTTCTCATATGATGCTACAGTTGAACCGGGCTCTCATCACGCAACTTTTAAGACGATCGACGTCTAAACGATACCAATGAACACTATCGTCTGTAGTTTGCATCGTCATGTAACTCTAATACTATCGTGTCGTCTATCGTTTACATTTTCCAAAGTTTGAAAGCTACTGAAAGCCATATTCGCCTCTTAAAAATGGTTTTGGCTGTCATTTTATGTTTTTGTGTTTACTTTGTCTGTGGTGTTTTTCATGGCAAAACATTATTATGTATTATTTTAATAATAATAACAAAAAATGTTGTATTTTATTTATAATAGCTGTTTGCCCGCGGCTCCGCTCGCGTGGGCTACAAAATTAATAGTTTAGGAGATCGCACTAAAAATGGTTTTACTTTTGCTATCTGGAGTATCGCGAATAACTCGATCTTATTGACCCGTTCACGCAAAAGTATTAAGCTACCGTTAGTCTAATGGAGTTTTAATAATTTCATTCACACAATCACAAACAAATATACCTGCTTCATTTTTCACAAAGAGATTTTGCGGTTTGTTACGACCCACAGTAACAAACCAATCCATACAAATAGTCTGATTGGGACTGATAAACATTGTATTAAACCAATCCAAAATGTTTTTCTCTGTCATTTAATTATCTAATGAGTGCTGAAACATCAAAATACAAATGCGATTTTGGGTGGTTTTTAGCTTGGGGGAGCGAATCTGTCAAACGACCCGAAGGCGACTGTTTAATTTAGTTCGACTATGGTTTGCACTGAAAACAGATGACCACACACTGAAGTTCAAAACATGATCACGTTAGAGCGCCCATATATACTCACGCACACTATTGCAACTATACCCACTGCTGCAGGACTGCTGGCAGTGGTCTCCACTGAAGGAAAATTTTTGGGCGATGATTTGAATAATTGTTTTGAAGATTGCTCAGCTTCAGGACAACGTAGAAGGATGTTTTATATCTCAAATGAATCAGGGGCGAATTTACTAATTTTTTTGTTTTAAAATCCGATAAGCCATTATTGAGTTAGAGCTGTAAAATTGAACTTTTTCCCCACTTAATTCACTATTATCGTTACTCCTTATTCGTTATTTTACCTAACGCAATAAAACATATCCTATAACCTGAAGAGTAAACATATCTATGAAATAAAAAAAAATCAGGTAAATCGGATAAGTGGTTCTCCGGCTAGGAGGCAACTAACAGAAAATAATTTTGGTTTTTATAAGTATTAGGGATTAGGGATGCTCCTTTTTTGGGAGAGATAAACGATCCGACGCATTTCTAAGTGTCCTCCGCATGCGTAACAATTCCAATTTTTGTTCATTTTCATTCTCGTTCTCAATAAAAGACATAAATGTGTGATGAAACATTCCTTTAATCATCCAATTTTGTTTTTGAATTACTTTTTAACAATATAAAAAAGAAGATTTTGAGTGATGGAAATCTTTATTTGGGCCCTTAAAATTTTTTCTGTTAAGTGGAAAAGATGACATCCGCCAAGTGGCTGCCGCCAGTGTTGATACACATTTGTGTCCGTTTTATCGCACTTTCCATGACTTTCCGCAACATTTCCGGTGATAACTGTTCGCATTCCTGTCGAATATTCTCCTTAAGGACTGCGATTGCCTGAGGCTTTTTGGCATAAACGCGACTTCAAATAGCCCCAAAGAAAGAAGTCTGCGATGGTTAAATCGGGCAGTCTTGCTGGCCATGCCAAATCGCCAAAACGGGAGATTACGCGACCAGGAAACGCTTCCTTCACAATATCCCTTGTGGCTCGTGCTGTGTGTGCGGTTGGACCGTCTTGTTGAAACCACATGTTCAACTAGCCCCGCTCATCCAATTCCGGCAGTAAGAAGTCGTTTATCGTGGCCCTGTAGTATTCGCCAGTAACAGTGACCATATTGCCGATGGCGTCCTCAAAAAAATACGGCCCAATCACTCCTCCCGCGTGAACGCCGCACCACACAGTGGCTTTGAGTAGATGTAATGGCTCTTCGTGCCTCACACGCGGATTTTCAGTGCCCCAGAAACGAAGATTTTGCTTATTGACGTAACCGCTTAAGTGGAAATGCGCCTAGTCGCTCATAATGATTTTCGACATGATAACGTCCTTTTCGTTGTTGAGTTTGAGGATGGCTTGACAGTGGAGTATAGCACTCCATTGCTTGTCTGTTTGTATACTGCAGCCGTCTAGTTCACAAATGTCGAATATGATTGACGCACGACGCCATTTGCAAAAATTATAACATCTTCCGATGGGATGATTAATTTTGCGCTACCTTGTATTTTCACTCAAAAGTCTTTCACAAACACAAAACAAAAACAAATAAAATGCAGAGCGATAACTAAATACTTATCGTGCAAAAACGATGGACGGGACGATATTAATTGACAGTTTTCGGGTTATGTAAAGCAAGCCATGAATCGTCAAAACGATCGTTTAGACGATGGTGCTTTTTTCAAGTTTACATAAAGCAAAACTATCGTCAAAACGATATCTTCAGACGGTTGTCGCCGTACGTGATGAGAGCTCTGACTACATTGAGTGATTTAAAAACTTGAGGAGAAACTTGTTTTTGAGAAAGACTTATAAATACAGTTCGTAAAAATAAATTTCGTAAGAAATATATTATAATTGTAACAAGAAATCAAAGCTTAATATTAATAATAAGTTTCTAAATATACAAAACTGTCTAAAGCAAACATGAATTTCGTTTTGTACCTTAAATATAGATTAAATGAAAATTTCTTATGACCTTATCCGTAACGTTTAAGCAAAAGCTAATTACTTTTCTCAATATATGTACACACTATGTTTTTTTTTTTTTGCAAAGAACATGGGTGGTTTTTAGTAAAAAGAATTGTCAAGAGTCCTTATTCATCTGCCGGTGAAGGCAGGATCACACAGGTTTCTTTCTTTTAAGTGCAGCTTTTGCTTTTTCGCATTGGTTCTTGACATACTATTCAAATGCCGCTGGTAGGTTTCACTAGCTTTCGATTTGATTCCTACAGGATTTAGTGCCTTGGTGGCTGTCGATGTAGACAGTAGGTGACTTGCCGATGATATTTTTTTCCAATACTGGTTTTCACAGTCTGAATAAGGCAGTAATTTTGAATTTAAGACCAGCTCATTTACAGACATCCATTCAAAAACAATCACTGTAGTAAGAATAGTTTCTTTTAATTGATAACTTGTCATTTCTGTTAGGAATTCAGAGAGTGAATCTTTTGTAAAATAGCAGCAGACTTAACTGTTCAGACTGGTGGTTAAGTCTGTCTGAGTTCAGACTTAACTGTTAACGCGATTTTATCATACGTGTAATTTGCTTCCTTTCTCTGCCTTTCCAATGCACATAGACTCTTCAATGTGCAGGTTGCATGCTTTGCTTCATAATTTCTGCTTTCGTCCTTCAGCTACAACTATGCTTTTCGGTGTTGGTTCTACTCAAAATCGTTGACATTGGAACACCATATACTCTGCATTGTCGTAACCAGGAAGTTCATGTAAGTCGACCAAGATATTTCCTGCCACAACGTGTGCTATTGCAATTTTATGTCGTGCCCTGAGAACGAGGCGCATATTCAGTGCACTTACATGAGTTTTTGATTAAAGGGCTTGATCGTGGTAGCCCTAGCCCATAAGCGTGACGCGTGCATTTGTCGCTTTCGATCTTATGTACGCTAGGTGCTTCTTTAAAGATAATCTCTTGTTCAACACTATTTCAATGCATTGCTTTATTTGTTTATTTACAGTTTTCTTGCTGCAGCACATGTACTGAGAGAACTCCACGTACTACTTTCCTTTATCCCTAACCAGTTCATCAGCCAGATTATTCTCTGATGTAACTTTATGACCAGAAATTCAGCTGCATTCCAAGAGCCTTGAGGTCTTCTCGACAGCACTTCAGAAGCGTCGAATTAATTTAAGATATCGCTTTTATCATTTTCTGTCGATGAAAAAGGTGATATCCTCACTTGGCATTACTGCCAGGACCTCCGCATAGTGTACCGAGCCCATAAATTTAAAAGTGAAAAATTAAAATATCGTTTTAAGGTATTATTTTCGGTCTAAGATTTAAAAAAAAATTGAAAAATTTTTTGTAAACAATTCAGTTTCTTAATGACACTGTAAAACAGAATAGAAAAATATTATAAATTACAAGACGTCGAGTCGTGTGAATTGCAATATCTTTCAAATTAATTTATGCACCGATCTCATTAACATCAATTGCACTTTCCGGAGAAAACTTGTTCCTAAGCCTTACCTATTCCATACATAGATAGATATAATAAGTCTCCTCTTTCAATCGGTTGCTTTCTTTTAATTTCATAAGCACTCCGGCTTATTTTTGTGTATACATATGTACCTAGTCCTGCCATAAGTTGTGTTACACAATTTCCAGCGCTTATGGTTTAAAATACTTACAGGAATAGAATCGTTAACTTGTTTTTCAGAACACATGCATTGTTCAGTAAAGAATACTAGCCAGTTTGGTTTCAGCTTGTGGTCTATTAACATAAAATGAGGCGTTAAATAGAATCGCGGTAATAGCGTTGCAGAGGTGCGGAAAGAGTGCCGGCTAACTTTTTGAGTTGCTAAGACCACTCGAGAATATTTGCCAAGAGGTGGTTGTCCACGCGTCATCCGTACGAATGCGGTAGTAAAAGCAGTGTGTAAACGAATTCGAAAAAATCCCCTTAGGTAACAGATAATTATGTCCAAGAAATTGGATATGTCAGCCAGATCCATGTCTACGCTGATTCGGGATGATCTGCATATGAAAGCCTATCCTCGGTCCACAGGTCATCTTTTAAGTCCTCAATTGAAAAAAATTAGACTGGAAAGATGAATGCGACTTTTTGAAAACCTTCTGTTTACGGATGAGAATTTTTTGCTGTGGAACAAGTTTTCAGCAAACAAAATTATGAAATTTATGCTACATTATCTAAGGAAGCGAAAAAAGTTCCAAGGTTTCAACGTGGCCATCAATGTGGTTCCATAACGGTTTGGTGGGATGTCTCTCACCAAGGTGTTACATACCCCCATTTTATGGGGGTATCACATTTTCAAAAGACATGAAAACTGGTGCACAAGTTTACCAACAAGATGTTCTAGAGGGTGTTGGGAAGGATTTAACCAACACTCTTTTCAATAGAGTCAAAGCCTCACAGGAATGGCCTAGGGTCAATATTAATTACCTAATAACAGTAGAAGATTGGCCATCGGGGAATCCAGATTTCAATCTACTGGATTACGGTTTGCAGTCAGAATTGGAGAACATAGCAAGACTCCTCACACAAATTCGGAGAGCCTCAGAGCAGCATTGACCGCAGCAGTATCAACGCTGTCCTTGGAAACCGTGCGTGCCACTATAGCCCAACGGCCACAACATTTGAAAGTTCGTGTTAAAGCTAAAGGCAGGAACTTCGAGGAAATTTAATTTTTAAATAATCAAAATTGTGGTCTAATAAATGAAACAATATTGAATACAAAATGTTCACTTGCTATTTTTTTTATGGCATTTTATATTTGTAACGAAATTTATGGCAGGATTAGGTATGTATATACAATGCAAGCACTTCCTCGGTACTGTATGTATCTACTCCTGTGACTCTTTACAGTCTTTTGCTGCTTCAGGAGATTTTAAAATAAATTTCGTTACATTTTTAATAACCTCTGTACCCATATGATCACCACTCATTTGAAAAGTAAGCACAGTTGGCATAAACTAACTCAGACGGAAATTCTTCTTCTGAAAGATAGTGCCCTTTGGTAAGCTTTCCGTGCTCTCCACAGTTCTCAAAGCTTTTCTTGGTCTTTCAGGACCACAATAACTTTTTTGATTTCCATCCATAATATTTCCGTCATCTGAATTATCAATTTCTACTTCAAAATATTCAAATTCTTTGTTGTTGAATCTTTAAGCATACCTGCTGACCTCAATTTTGAATAATAATTTGTCGATTTTGAAATCCATTCTGCATTAAATGCATTCCAGCAATTTCTTATTACGTTTACTAAGTTAATTTTAGTCAATTTAGAACTTAAAGACCAAACATCAAAAAAATCAGTACGAGGATAGCTATAGCGTGTCCCTAAAAACTTAAGTCATGCAAAGCAAAACTAGTTATGTACATCCAAAAAGAAGACAATCACAGGTAAGAAAAAAAATTAAGTTTTATCTTAAAGTATTATAGTACCAAACATCCATTTAGATTGTTCGAAATACTGTCAAAACATTTTTGTTTATTCATAATTAATTATGCACTTATTCTACATTTTTTTTATTAAGCAAACTAGCTCAAACGCAGATTTGAAATGAAGCCAAACGTTAAAATTTGGCCTTATTTGACGGCACCGTTATCCGTTACTGATAAATAAAAAAAATTAAGTTTATGACGTTAGTTATTTCACTTCTAACTGTATGGAGTCGCTTCACTGTACTTTGCTTAGAAAAGTGTGGTTCGAAAGGCTGACTGATTTTGACACGTCCAGCAAATCAGAAAAGATTCCTGCGCCTACACCGATGTTCACCTTAAGCCCATCAGTGTAAACTTCTACTATATCTTGTTCGCTTAGTATATCTCTAGTTTTCCATTATTCTCTACTCGCTTGCAGAAGGTCTTGTAAAGTACAGGTATGGCGTTATGTAGTCCGTTGTTGCTACGAGTACACCGTGCGCCGGCCGAATCATAATATTGCCTGATTTGTTCGGCCTACATCTGTTTGATTGGCTGATTCTTAGAGCGCTTATAACCCTTGATTCTTGGTCTACCGAAAGTAGGTTGAGGATGGCCTCGAGTCCGGCCGTTGGTGTTATTCTTATTGTACTGGTAGCTCCAATGTACGCTAGCTTTTCTACTTTTGCGATGGCTTTACGTTTGGTGGTCTTGCTAGTGGCTTGCCACTAAACAAGGTTGCTTGGTCCTAAGTTTTATCGAATATTCTTGTGCACGGGTAGAAGGCTAGAGTGGCTTTATTATTTCGTACATTAATATTCATTCTTCAATTTAGGTCTTTTTAAAACACTAGTCCCATACATATATTTGGCGCTGTTAGTACTTTAGAAATTTGAAAAACTCACTTATACCAAATTTTCACTTTATTTCAATTAGCAATTCAATTGTTTTCTTACAAGCAGCACGTACAAGCAAGTAAGTGCGACCACGCTATGCACTTTATATCTATTATGAAATTTTCTTTAAAGAAATATTGATGGACGGGGATTCTTTTTCTGACTCAAATAATACTTAAGAGAATCTTTTTTTGTTGGTTATGTTTAAAACACACAAGCATTTTAATGAACACTGGTTACATAATCGAAGTCCACAGAGCAGCGATAGTTGTGAGTGTTTGTAAGAGTTTATTCTTGAATAGACTGGTATTAAGAAAGAGTCCCTCTTCAGTGTTAAGGATTGAAAAATTTCAAGGGATGATAATAAATTCGATATTGAGTGGTAGTAACACAAAAGGGGGGGTAATACGTTAGTTGGAATCGACTTTTCTTCATAAAGAATATTAAAACTAAAATTCAGACGTTCTCTCGGCGGCCACCTTGTCGTCAGCGGGAAGGATTTAGTGGAGTCACATGCAATAATTATATCAACTGAATATAATGTCACTTAAATATGGGTAGAAAACTAAGTACTTATGCACCTCTCCGTAATACTCTAGTAGCAAAGTGACAGGAGCAAAAGCGAGAAGCTTTGTAAATATAAGTTGCTACATATTGTTTTGGTTAATTTTTTATTGACAATTTATTTCATAAAAAAGATTTATTGTTAACAATTGAAAATTCTAATCTGTATGGTTTGGCTTAAAGCCGTCTACCAGATTGACATAATAACATTTTCGGTTGGTTAACCATGTGAAAAGAGATCATTTAGCAAATTTTATGAACGGTTTGCCTGATTTGCTTTGCAAGTTCTTGTTCATATTTAAGTTAGACGTAATCAGGACACCAAGTTATTTATGCATATTCCAGAACGGCCTCAATATGTTATCCCTGAAACTTCCAAGAATAGAAGTTTTCACAACATGCACACTTGCTTTACCCCCTGAATTCCTCTGATAGCTTACTTTCATTCCAGACACCAACTACATACATATGTACGTTGTTTTTATACATTTGTATGTAGCTCGCAATACTTTAATGACCTTGATTGAGATACAATATAAACAGCTATTACTTTCGGACGTTTGTCGGACATTCGCGAGAGGTGGGACCGTGAAAAATACAATCCACTTACCACTGAGCCACGGCGCCCACTATAAGACTTATTATAACGTCAAAATTTCTTGTACTCCTTACCTGGTCACGGTTATCCCTGTAATATCGGAGGGCGATTAAAAAAGGCTTACCCATACTGTAAGGTCTGTGACGCAAGGATGGAAGCTAAGAAGTCGAAAGCCATAATTATAGAATTTAGAAAGATCTACCAATGATGCAAGGTTTGAAGATTAAGTAGATACTGAAGAGCTGCGTCTCATTTAGTCCCATACCCTGCTAGAGATAGACATTCTTTTTCCGTTTTCTTTGAGGGACCCAAACTCAAACTTTTAATAACGTCAAACATTTATCAAATAAATAAGGTAAAGACAAAACCCACATCTATGAGCCACACATTTTAAGAGAGGCAGAGTACACCAACTTTTAAATGAGAGCAAAACCGTGTATATGCTGTCAACAAGAAGGGACACCCAACATCGACGAATTGGACAGAATGTCACAGTCGACAGCTATAACTTCAAGGTAGTAAGGGACTTTGCCTACCTTGGCTCTGCTATAAATTCTGACAACAACAGCTCGACGGAAATTAATCGAAGGATAACTCTTGCCAATTGATGTTTCTTTGGGCTGAGAAGGCAATTGAGTAGTAAGGCCCTATCTCGAAAAACTAAGGAGACTCTTTATAAGACCTTAATCATCCCAGTCCTGCTTTATGGCGCTGAAGCGTGGACTTTTTCAAAAGCGGATGAGGATATCCTTGGTGGCTCCGAGAGAAAAATTCTTCGTAAGATATTCGGTCCCGTTTGCGTTGACGGGCTTTGGAGGAGAAGATTCAACGACGAAATTAACGAGCTGTACAGCGACATCGACCTAGTCAAAAAACTGCGCATCAGTTGCCTAAGATGGCTAGGTCATGTACAGCGAATGGTCCTCAATGCTCCGACCCTCAGAGTCTTCGAAGCTAACCCGGAGGGACAACGCAGTAGAGGACGAACTGTAGCGCCGTCTAAGTAAGCAAGTAGGAGTATACCAACCGACAGGACAAATTGATGACGACAGGGATAGTAAAATAGCAGACACAAAAGCAGAATGGGTTGGAAAACACTGGAGCATATGCATTCCATGTGAAAATCAGTGGTAATTACATCGACTTCTTTGCCATCCTTCAACACGCACACGCACAGAGTGTTAGATACGAATTCCGTTAGGTTGGTGGTAGATGACCTTTCCTAAAGAAATCCGTGATGGTTTGGGGAGACGATAAATTTACAATACAAGAACATTGTATCATAAGTATTCGCACTTAAGTTTTTTTTATCTTTGCAACTACGAAGGCCACGGATAAGTCAGCTGAATTTGATGGAGTTTGGGCACAGCCCATACAGGAGAAGTAATTAAGATCAACTACATGCATGTGGTTTATAAACGATTGGCTGAAGTAATGAGCAAATAAATTTGGAATTGGGATCGCTCGAGGGAGTATTAGATGATTTCAAAGTACGTAGATGGATAGTTGTAGGATTTCTTTTTTGTGTTAATTAAGTGGAAAAATCGTTTTTGGTTGGAGACTGTGCTATGTTGCATGCGGTTTAAATAGTTAAGATAAAGGGATTCACAGAGTTCGGAGAAGTGGGTGGATGCGCTTAAGTAATTGGAGAAGTCAGAGCCCGACCGTAACTCTTTGGTGAACCAACTTCTTCTGCTTTTTCTTTTATTAACCGTTGAAATATATAACGCGTACACGTACATCTAATGCTATATATTTCTCCCAGGTATCTGCCTTGCTACTGCGCCGCTTGTGGGGTTGGCTTAGTTAAGATTACCTCCTCGCTGAGGCCGAGAATTTGCTGTTCTTTTGCATTTGAGTAACCCAATTGTTTTTCCATCTGCCTCTCTTCCGAACTTCGGCTGGAACTTGAGTAACTTGAGACTTGTAAGTAACAATATGTTATGGTCACTGTCACTTGTACCTTGTACTTGTACTTGTACTTGGAATAAAGAAGTACAGTGAAATATACTTGAAAATGTCCTGGGCAGTATGTACTTAAAAAAGGTGATTTTCAAATACCAAGTGTACGTTGTACTTTTTTCCGAGTACAAGCATAAGTACTAAGTACTGGGTAATTCACAGGCACTGGTACTTTAAAGTTTACAGCTTTGTCAATAAGTTAAATAAATATTTTCAATGATAACTTCAAATTATAATTGCGGAAAATTCGAAGAGTTGCCTTTATTAAATTAAATACGAATCAGCTCAGATGTATTATTTTGCAATTAAATTCAATATTTTACCTCACAACTTACCACTCTGTACAAATTCTCAACACGTGTTCGAAAAATATCTACTTTATTTCATAGCTAATGAAAGAGGAATGGACGCAGATAATTTTTGTTCTGCAAATTATTGGTAAACCAATTACGTAAAACCAATTATGTATATAGTACATCAATTAATATCGTCAAACGAACATAATTTGCATTCCTTGAATGATTTTAATTATTTTAATTATGATTCATGATTTAAAATTAATATTTGGTATTTATAAAAGCCTAAACATATACATATAGTAGTTAATACATATGTATATCAATATACACATCTATACATACTTAGATTGCATTTCTTTTGCCCATAAAGAGTTTTTATATAATTTAAATTATAATCGGCAGTACAGTTTACCTTATCCAATCTTGTACAAAAGAGTTTAAAGAGGATAGCAACCACCTTCAAAATAGTCGCTCAAAGAAGGAGGAATGCTTACGAGAATCGTTCGCCAGAGTTCATTAACAATTATCAGGGGTAGCTTCTTCTGGATGACGATAAAATTCTTCATGGGACAGTATGGTGAATGACTTTTAAATAAACAGTTCCGCCGGCTATACCTTCCAAGAGCCACCCCTAACTTTGAAGAAATATATACCTAATATTACAATCGAAGACGTTAGTAAGTCGGTCAAATTTTGTGGGCAATCAAATCGTTTGCATAAAGCGCCAGGGATTGACGAGATACATTCTATAATGCTACAAGAATCGGGGGAATCTATTATTCCATGGCTCAAGTACATTTATGGTTGGTGTCTCAAAATGGGCTACGCTCCAAAATCTTGGCATGAAATAAGGGTAGTTTTTATACCGCAAGCGGGTAAAATAAACCACGCAAGCGCCAACTACAGTACTACAGGCCAATAAGTCTAATACCATTCTTATTGAAAACTTTGGAACGGTTAATAGATGTGTACGTTAGGGATGAGATTGGGGATAAATTCTCATCGAAATCACATAATGCGAACATTAAAGGAAAATCAGTAGACACCGCTCTACACCGGGTGGTCTCTACAATAGAGAATACCCTTCAAGCTAAAGAATATACGCTGGGCGCGTTTCTTAACATTGAAGGGGCTTTTAACAATGTAAGTACTGAAGCCATAGTAGACAGTCTGCATAGGGCCCAATACATCCGGGAGTATGCAGATGGATCGAACAAATGCTAAGTACCCGCATAATCAACTCCTCACTTGGAGACACAAAAGGTAGAATGAGAGTTAAGCGGGGCACTCCCCAGGGCGGAGTCCTATCCCCACTTTTGTGGCTCCTAGTTGTGGATGAGATGTTAAGCACACTAGAAAGGAATGGCTTCAACGTAGCGGCCTTCGTCGATGATGTTGCCATTTTGGTATCAGGTAAATTCCTTCCCGTACCTAGCGAACGACTCAATTATGTACTACTACTAGTAAATAACTGGTTCAAAGGCAGGGGGCTGGAAGTGAACCCTGACGAAAACCGAGTTGTACTTTTGACGAGCAAAAGATCGATCCCAGAATACAAATACCCTCGTATGAACGGTATCTCGATCTGATACCTCAGAAAACTGCTAAATATCTCGGCGTAATATTGGATTCCAAACTAAACTGGAAAGCCAACATTGACAATCGAATCAAGAAGGCCTTTGTGGCATTATATGCATGCAGAAGCGCCTTCGGGAAATCATGGGGATTTAAGCCTAAAGTGGTATACTGGCTAAAACGGTCGTGAAGAAATACCAACTTGAAAGCTTTACAAAGATTCAACGGGCAGGCTGTATGGGGGTGACGGGATCGATGCTCTGCAAACAATATAGAATCTGCTTTCACTTGATATATACTGTGCAAATTCGGCAGTTAAAACCGCACGAAGACTAAGGGAAGCCGGTCTATGGATAGCTTAACCTTTCGGTCATGCCTCAGTTCTAAATAGATGGAATGCATCGAGAAACGGGACGGAAACGGACTACATCATCCAACTACCAAACTTCAACCGGAGAAACTCTATTAAAATTCCTAGCAGAAAGGAATGGAATGAAGGCATAGTCCCTTTCGAGAATGAACTGGCCATCTTCGCCGACGGATCTAAAATGATCGCTGGTATGAGTGCCGGTGTATACTGTGAGTCTCGAAACACATTTCGCTCATTTAGACTTGAGGACAGGTGCAGTGTTTTCCAAGCTGAAGTTGCTGCAATAAAACAAGCTGCGGATTTTGAGGAAAATATTTCAGAAAAAATAGTCAGGATCTATGTATGTCAAAAGTCAAGCAGCATTAAGCATTAAGGCTTTGCAGTCAACATCGATGAGATCCAAGCTCGTAAAAATCTGCAAAAAGCGAGTGGATGACATCTCAGCGGCCAATACGGTAACCCTGTGTTGGGTACCTGGCCACACGGATATCTCCGGTAACGAATAAGCGTACGAACTAGCCAGAGAAGGGTCGCTTATGAACTCCTCACGGCCCCTCTCTGAGGCCAGTATACCGCTCAGTACACTGCAAAGGGAGATAGAAATCGAGGCCATTGAGGAGGCCAATAAACGCTGGTACCGATTAGATACATGCGCAAAAGCCAAATCATTATGGCCAGTCTACGACAAAAAGAGATCTATCAATCTTATCGAACTAAGTCGAAGGGATATGCGAATAGCTGTTGGCGTTGTGACAGGACACTGCGTGATAGGTAATCACGCAGCACGGCTAGGATTACCGCACAACGACTACTGTAGCAGCTGCAGAGACAAAGAGGAAACAGAATCTGTTCGTCACCCCCTTTGTGACTGTCCAGCACTGGCCATTAAAAGAAGATGTGCTCTTGGCAGTTACTTCTTTTCAGAACTGGACGATTTAGGTAAGATTGAGCTAAACAAACTCCTGAGATTCATACATTTATGTGGATGGTTTAGCTTAGCGGTCGAAGATTGATATTTAGGTTAGGTAAATATTGGGCACAATGGACTCTTAGTGGTCTAAATGAGCCGTTGACAATCCTGTCAACAAGGGCACCCATTTACCTAATTTAAAACCTTAGTCGGTCAAATACTAAAAAGAACGAAAATTATTTGGATCAGACGAGTTGCCTTTGAGTTCTGGAAAAAGATGGAAACATCGGCTTATGATTCTATTCTCCAAACTTATTAGAGGCAATTCAATACCGAACAAATGGTACAAATGGAAGGGTGATACCTGAAACTGTGGTAATTATCGTTCGATCAACAGAGAAGACCGAAAAGTTTCCAGTTAAAGTCGGTATGGACCAGGAAAACGTCTTGAATTCTTTGCTATCTACGGCAGTCGTCGATTATCTGCTTGAAGACAAAGTCACGGACCCAAAAGTGCGCCAGTTATTCCTGCAACCAGCATTTCACGTATGGCTGTACATTTTTAGGGTGAATCGGTACCGCATTAGTCCAAAAAAAAAGACCGAGTAATGGTGCTGCCCATTCTTTGATCCACTTAGGCCTATTCTAGACATTTATTTGAATGGAACAAGTGCGAAAAAAATATATGCGATCTTTCAATAGCGAAGTAACCTGTAAGTACGACGTCAATCATCGCGTCAAACAAGTTTAGGGTGTAAGTCCGCTACATATCTTCTGTTGTCGAAAAAGGCCTTCTAAGCTGAAAGAAAGTACTCACATAGGGTTTACAATATTGGGCAATGCACGAAACGTATTACAAGTACAAATATTTGGCGCAACAGACCGTATTACAACAGACTGTTATTACATTCGGACATTTGTCAGACATTCGCGTGGAGAAAATTTTCTAGGATTTGCACCTTGCACAACAACAACACTTGATTAACCTCAGTGACAAAATGATCCAAAATCAAAAGGTCTGCCGATATTTTTTACGGGTATTTTCGTAACCTCGGATCATAACCCCTCCGAAATAGAAAGAAGAAGATCTATTCGCCTTTTATGCTTCGGAATACTGCGAATGATGCCAAGAGACAATTGAAGACTACGACATATATGTGCCACTCATGAGGAATTTGCTGAAGTCGGTTTCGAAGATGTTAAAGGTGCTTTGAACATTAAAGTCCCACTGGATAATGTGGAAGTAGGGTAGAGCATAATCTAATAAGTATCAATACAACTTTTAGATAAAGCTCTACAGAAAAAACTATCAAGTACCAAAATGTCCTCTTTTGTTGGTGATGGAATCAGAGAAGTTTAGCTACTAGTAGCTACACCGATGTATTATCCTCCATATCAAAACACTCCCATGTTGAAGCATCTCTTTCGGATCTCTTTTTTTATGCATACGTGATAATTAGATTTATGTATATTTTCTAAAAATCGTTAAGTCTAAAATCGAAAAGATGGTAGATCTTTTTTCATATCTCGTATGACGATCTTTCACAGTACAATTTTTTTTCTCTTGCCTGCACTGAAATCGGCTACGTTGTGAATAATTTTTTTGAATAATCGTTTTGTACGATACGGATGAAGGGCTGAAAAGATATAAAAGTACACAAGAGTCTCACATCGACAACTTCTTTATGTACTACGTACATACATATGTATGTGAGGGTGACGCAGCACTGTAACAACGAAATCCAAAACTGAAGATATGGCTTCCTTCATCAGTTCTGGAACTAAATAGAGGCTGTCCTCATTAGCTGCCGCATTAAAGTTGATCGTTCGACCACACAAGTAGGTGATCACACCAGGGAGTCAAAGCCTTACATGAAGTTCTGCTTGAGCATAAACTTAACTTTAGAGTGCACCTAACTTACGCAAGCATAAACGCCAATCGGGTTGTTACCGCAATATCCAGGCTAATGGAAAATATTGGATAAACTCTGCACACAGAATATCATCTCTCAGGATATGCTGCAAATCCAAAACGGTGTCGGCGGCCATCAGAGCAACTGCTAAAATAGAATGACAAAAACGACGGAACACCTTAGGAAACAGTAAAATGAATCGTTCCATGCCATGCAGGAAGTATCGCTGTTAATTCAAACACTGAGAACCCAAGAAGGAGAAATTGCGGGATCATAAGAAGGAAGACGTGATGTGAAAAAATGTCCCTATGAAGGAATACTTTAAATGGCGGTACAGTAGCGGTCAACACGCAGTGAACATGATCCATGCAGTATCATGTAGTCGGGCATAACTAGTAGCACGGGTTACCGACTATCCACAAAGGATTTCACTCCTCCAGCCTATAAAAAAAACGTATTTATGAAAGTAATGAGCTATCTAACTTTTTGGACATATGTATATTGTACCTACACACATTTGTGATGCGCAAATGTGTTTCCTGGTAAATAGTTTTTGTAGGTATATTTTCACAAATGGAAAGGACCTACAGCTTAGTCATACCGAAATGCATATTTTTTACAAGCTTCCTCGTGACAGTTATTACAAAAAAAATCATGTCAACTATTTCCTGTATATATTGACCGACAAAAGGGTAGATGGGTGAGCCTTGAGAGGTTCCCGTAGTGTATAAAAGGAACGCTGAAAGCAGGACAGCTGGCAGAAGCAATAATATAATAGACTTTATTCTAGAAATTAGATTTTTGAGTGTCAATATTTATTTCAGGACCCCCAGCAGTAAAAAGTAGATTTAGCAGCTTTCCACATTTATTATTAGAAATCTGTTTGGATTCCCAGAACACGCAATTGCTCCCAAATGTGAGCACATTTTAACCATGAAATTTGATTAGGTACATACATACATACTCGCACGTAGATAGGTACATACATACATACTCGCACGTAGCATATTAACGGCCAGTATAGTGCGTATAGAAACCTTGAAAAAAAATTGCTTATACTAAAGCACACATGACAAATGCACTTGAATATGAAGAGAATGGATGAATAAGCTTAAGTTAAATTAGCATTTTGCACAATTGTTTTATTCAATATAACTTCAGTCATCTTAAAACGAATGCTTTACCAATTTTACCACAAAGCTCGTTTTAAATTGATTAATACCAAATTCTGTGCTAAATTCAAATGTTCTTATCCAAAGAACATACCTATTGAGTACATTCCATACAAGTAGGATAAAATTGGTAATACATCTTAATACATCGTGCATTGGGATAATGGGAATCGTCAATTCAATTCAAGAATTGAATAGAGAGAGTTCAATTTCATAGAATCGTTCAGCTTTAGCATAGATTGTTGTTTTGTCAAATTTGTGGGTGAGAAAAGTAAAGCATAATAAAGATATTAAATCAATGTGACTTCTTCTGTGGAACTTGGTAGTAAATGAGGACAGGTCAGGATGCAGAGTGATCGCCTATGCTGATGACGTTGCTATCGCTGCCTCCGGAAAGCACCCGGATACTCTTAAGGAAATCCTCCAATAAGCTCTCCTTCGGCCCACCAGATGGGCCTCCAAATGTGGACTGGGGGTTAATCATCACAAAACTCAGAAGAACTCGTCCTCTTCACGAGAAAATATAAAGTTCCACTGATAGACCCTCCCAAGATAAATGGCACCAGTCTTATCTTCATTGATAAAGCCAATTACTAGAACGTGTCAGAAAAGTCAATGTAGCACTATACTCCTGTAAAAAGGCCATAGGAAGGAGCTGGCGTATGAAACATCAAATCACTCACTGGCTGAACGTGTCCGTAATCAGGCTTATTCTACTTTATGGCGTGATCGTATGGTGGCCTGCTCTCAACAGGGCTGTCCACCTTACCCAGTTAGCTAAAGTACAAAGAACTGCATGCATTTGCATCAGCGGTGCACTGAGAACTACTCCTTCAGCGGCACTGGATATTATGTTCAACTTGCTGCCCTTAGATATTTTCGGCAAACAGATTGCTGCCTTTGCGACCATCCGTCTGAAAGCCTCCTCTCAGTGGTTTAGTTTATCACATTGGCCACTCCTCGACCTCCTCAATTTGAAACATGAAAATAAGGACTAAACCCCGTCGAAAATGAGTTTTGACCGAAACTTCCGTACGAGCATCCCTGAACGGGATGATTGGCACATTTTCCCCCTATCGATGGCAGCTCGGTACACATTTTCACAGATGGCTCTAAGACCGAAGGCGGGGTGGGATGTGGTGTTTTCTCCAAAAAGCTCAACCTAGAATTATAGTTCCGCTTCCTTGATCAGTGTAGCGTTTAAGGAAGCCGTGTCCTGGCTGAAGTGTAATGTGCTATCTGTCAGGGATATTACCATTGTCACTGACAGCCAAGCGGCAATCAAGTACCTGGAATCGTGCTCTTTTACTTCAAAGGGCGCTCTCAATTGCCGTTTCTCTCTTATGGAGATGACAGAGAAGTTCAACATTTACTTATGCTGGGCACCAGGGCACAGAGACATTCCAGGTAACTGCAGGGCAGACGGACTCGCACAAACAAGGTACTACTCTTAGAATTTTGGGCAATCCCTACGTATGCCCCTAGCTACATGTAAGCATCTACTAAAGCTGAATGCTATTAGCAAGACCAACCTCAGATGGGAAAACGGGTCAACGTGTCTCATCTCGACACAGATCTGGCCCAGGCTGAACCATAAACGTAGTGCCGAGTTGGTCAAACTAAAGCGATCACAGATCAACTGCGTTGTCAGTGTTCTTACTGAACAATGTCTTATAAGCCAACTCGACAAAAGACTTCGCCTCCTTTCCAATGACTTCTGCAGAAGCTGTAGGGACGAGGAGGATCTTTAACTGCCCAGCTCTGTCGCATAAAAGAATGCTCCATTTAGGGTCCCCCTTCCTTGAAGACCTTGGTGATATAGCGCCCTTGGGCGTTATGTGCATCCATCGATTTATCAAAAACCAAATGGTTTTGATTCATCATAGCACAAAGGACCTTTACTAGAGTAAGTGTGTCTGCACTCCCGTGCGGACAGCCAAACTAACCTAACCTAACCTATCAATGTGATAAATGCTATTTGTTGAATTTAGAATTTCGAGCAAATGCTTACAGTAGCAGATGGTTTTCTGATTACCAATTGAAGTCTCGCCTTCAGGATTTTATTTCAAAACCCTTTAGAGCTTTGAATTTACAAAAATAGTACAAAGAAGTACAGTGTACTCTCTCATTACGGACACCTCTCTTAAGCGGACACATTTTTCGGAACCGTCGGTGTCCGCTTATGAGGGAGTACACAGTACATACTTTTATTCGAAAGACCAATTAATGACATTCATTTTTGAAAGTGTTTTCACGCATGTGGCTAACGCGGCAAGCGCTAATTGTTGCTGGTTTATTTCCATAAGCCAGAGACTTGACGTAGTTTTAAATCTTGAATCCTAATTGACAGGAGAATTTCTCAAAATCCACTTATCGTCGAATATTGATTTTAATAAGTGGAATGTTTCGGTAGCTGTATGGGTCGTAGCACCATCCCGTGACACCAACCACGTATCTGCGACACCCATTCCATTCAAATTATCACTGACTATTGTTCTATAACGAACTCTATTGACCATAACGCGAGCTCTGGCTTCGTTTAAAAAAATTAATACGGTCCGCATCGAAAAGCGCATTTTGTGAGGTCTGTGGAGTCTTTCACTTCTACACTGACGACTCAGAATTCAAGGACGGAGTTGGTGAAGGTGTTTTCTCCCAAAGTCTTAATCTCAAGCTCTCAAAACTACTGTAGCGTGTTCCAACCAGAAATTTTGGCGATTAAAGAAGTCTTTTTTTCTTTATTTATCTTTTTTTCTTTAATTTCTTTTTTTATCGGAATCTCTAAACTTCTCAAGACCTTATAGACTTCCAGACGCTGCCAAAGTTTTCCAAACAAAATTACTCTCTATGCGCGAGCCTGTCACCAAATCAAGTTACACACAAACATAATACCAAGGCAAAAAATTGCAAATTTCCCTTTCGGGAAGGGATCTGATTTACGTGGTATCACAATGGAACTACTTACATATGTATGTTTTGTCTAAGTGTGTTGGCGATTCTTAGCTGTTCTTGGCTAAGATAATCAAATCTCTTTTATCCGCATTACTGAAAAGACCCTGTCTAAGATATTGCTGCTCCGCAATGGGAGGTGCCCATAGCATCTGCAGTGCGATTCATGAATCTACTTCTTGCCAATATTTAAATATACTCGTAATCTCCATAACCACTTGCGTAAGTGTTGAATTCCCCAAGTCTATCCAGGAGAGAGTGCAAAGTTAGGTTTAATTAACAAAACTCCCAGAACAGTTCCTTTGAAGCCTGATAAGTTTCGGAACTTTATTAATTTGAAATCGAAAGAGATACTCTATTTACCCATATAATTAATAGTGGATGTGTGTTAATGGACATTGCTCAGTGGAATCTGTCATACCAGTAATTCTCTGGCAGATTAAGTAAAGCACTAAATATTCATCATAAAGTTAGGAACACTCCAAAGTCAGCCAAAATTTCTTTGTTAAGTAACTTATGGTTTTCCGTAAATTTACTGGCAGAACACTTAGCATCATCACCGTATGTACTTCGAACGTAAAATGTTATTCAAATCCGATTTATACAAAACATCTTCCAACTGACTCGCCTTCACTTCACTATAATTGGTTGAACATACTCTCCTTAACCACTTTGTCATTACAAAGTTCTTTGACACCTATTCGTATTTGCCTTAACCCAGTTAAAGTAAAAGTAAAATAGCACACAAAATGAAAACCCACTTCGTTATTTGGGCGTAGGTATTCCACATTGCCTACAGCTCTCGAGCAGACATGCATAGCCTCACATTGTAGACTTTATCATACAGTTTGTAGGTCGCGCACCACCCATTCTACTGAAATAGAATGAAGATATCATAAGTATGCTCTTTAAATTATAAAATCCTTGCTTGCATCTATACGAAAAAGACCTCTTTCATATCGCTCATCGGTGTAAACAGGAGGAACATTCATATGTATGTATTCAACATCTTCATTCTCCCGTCGATGTACACAATCATGAACTCGGCTAGCGAAATCCGTTAACTAAGAGCGGTTGCTCACTTTAATTACAAGCATTAAAATTTCAGGTCATCCTTCAGCAACCTGTGAGCGTATTACAACTATTCACGCTGGTAACTTTGCTCCATAATTTATATAAATATATGTACATGCATATGTATATCCTGGTGTAGGAAAAAAATGAAGATATACTCGTACTGAATGTAGATACGACAAGAAATGAATGATGAGAGAAGTAAAACAAAAACGCAGCTGCTCTTGTACAGTAACAGTATTTCCAACAGGATAGGTTCAATGATCCTTACAAGATGTGCTTACAAATTGGCATTGAAATTGGGTCGGCTAACAGCAATTAATAGGCACTCAAGAAAGTAGTAGAGGCCTCGTGTTACTATTGTGGTGATATGGTAGAACGTAAAGGCGAAGCTATGATTGCTCTGTGTAAAGTACAACTGTTTACCATAACGCACATTACGAATTACTGCAAATGAAACGCACACGTGCGTCAATCCTTGTTCCTCTGTAATACTGTGCCAGTAGGTTATGTACATATTTACTACTCCATGTACATACTTACTGAGCGGGTTCCTAACCCGCTAAGTTTTTGCCTGAGACAGGGGAATCTTCAATCCTCGCCGATTCCAGGCACCCTGTTTCTAGTAGTTAAGACCAAACACCAAGGCATTCCGCGATGGTTTGGTGCTTAAAACGGTGATTTGGCTTTCCCGGTTTCGCCGAACTGAATTAGTACCAGTTATCAAGGATCAGTTTTCGTCGAATCCCAATTAAGGTGTCGTTTGTGAATTTGATGTTAACTCTGAGGTTGATTTAGTTAATAATATTATCCTCCTACACGACGGTTAAGGTGTAGGGGCTGAGTAAATGTTTCTCGGGAAATATCCCCAGAAGGGTTCTGAAACTAATGGGTTGTCAACCCCCGTTAATCCGTGATGTTAGGTGAGACCGTACCGAAGGCTGGAAAACGTCGGTCAACCCGGAGAAGTAGATAGGACTTCAGTGGAGTAGATGAGAAATGGTACCTACGCTTCCTAGTACAACGTCCCATATCTAAAGAGGTCTTGTCGATACTTATCTATCCATGAGCAATTGGCAGAAACGACTGTCAAAAATAAATATACGATAGGATAGAGGTTAAGAAATTGGTAATGTCAGATCACAGAATTATTGTTTTCAACATTAAAGGGCTCAGCATAGAAAATACCACCAAAGGACCCTCGCAACGGTGGATATCAGATAACTGAAACGATTTTAAATGTCAATTTGAGGGGTGTGAAAGGAAAAAACAATAGATATTTTTCCTAAGGGGATTATAAATAAAATTGGAAAAGCTAAATAAAAAATTGCTTCAGGAAATCCTGTCAGAATAGTGCATCTTTTTCCCTGAAAGCAGTATGGCAGCTACACTCAGAGTGAAGATCAGAAAGATCTTGTTACACTCGAAACACATATTCCGACTGGAATGGGCAATGAATACCTACTACAGTTTGGAGTGAACCTGAGCTTCAACCAACAAGCCTCTCCAGTTGGCTTGGTACTCAGCTAAGTGCAACCAGTTGCGCACTCCACCTCACGCGAGGTCGTCCCCTGCTAAGTTGACCCCCGGGGTGGGGTTCAAAGACTCTGCGGGCCGGAGCATTGATGTCCATTTGTTCTACATGTCCTAGCCATCTTAAGCGACTGATGCACATTTTTTTTACTTGGTCGATGTCGCTGTATAGCTTGTATCGCATCGTTGAATCTTCTCGTCCAAAGCCCGTCAACGCAAACGGGACAGAATATCTTACGAAGAATTTTTGTCTCGCAAAATACGAAAATATCTTCATCCGCTTTCGACAGTGTCTATACTTGAGCGTCAGAAAACAGGACTGGGATAACTAAGGTCTTATATAAGGTCTTCTTAATTGTACAGGATAGGGCCTTAAGTAGTGCTTTGCCTTCTCAGCCCAAAGAAACAGCGATTGACAGGAGTTATTCTTCGTTTTATTTCCGCTGAGATGTTCTGACAAATTTATAGCAGATTTAAAGCGGAGCCAAAGTAGACAAAGTCACTTACTACTTCGAAGTTATAAGTAGCTGTCGACTGTGACGTTCTGTCAAAAGATACACAGCTTACAAGTAAAAATAAAAGCACTTTCTCAAGAAAGATATGGAATGCATGTCCTTATGGTTCCTCATACCAATATTTCAACATATACAGTGCGAGACTTAAATTTGCCAGTGTCCTTTTTTGGTAAACACACTGTAAATGAAATTAAATTAAAAAGCAAAATCGGAATAAGTAAATTGCATTAACTAGCAGACAGTCATAAACCTGTGGGTGTACAATTTCACAGCTCGTCTTTATAATAAGGATTCTTATCCCTACAGCTCTCTTATAATTCAACAGAAAACTGAAAATAAATTTATATCATAGAAAAGTCGAGCGATAAGTGGCAACTAAAAAGGCAGACACTGCGTGTATCAACATATGTATGTACATACGAGTATGTGCACTATAATTTTAATAATGCAAAAAAAAAAACATCGATACAAAATATATTAAAATGCTCACATAACCGAACATAACTGAGATATAATGATACTCACTTCTTTAATGTTGCAGCTAATGCCAAATCTGGACGAATGTCATAGCGACTTTGCATATAAAAACGTAATAAATTATCCCGCTCATGTTCACGCATTCCGTCCTCTAGCTGCGGTGCATTAAGTGTGTGATAGGACTCCACTTCCGTGATGCCAAACAATAAATCATATCTGCAAAATACACAGAAGATGGTTATTTAATGTCAACGATAATTTTGTTATTTGCTATTTTCTACGTGTGAAGTTGAAAGGATTACGTCACCTCAAGATGATAAATGGGATTTTACTCAGTTTTTAATTAAACCGTCGAGTCGCTTCTGTTCATGCAAATACTGGTAGTTAAGCATACAAGCAAATCTTTATCAATCAAAAATTAAGTGAAAAAGTTATTCACCATATTATTCAAATTCACTTAAGTTTTTTTTTTTATTTAAAAAGGATCGTTTCCTTTTCGCATTCCTCTTTGTGGTTTAATATAATAACTAAGGGAGGGTTAATCGTAGCGCATTTAAGTATGTGACTATGCTAAAATACGAAAAAAAAAACCACACATTGTTATAAATGAGGATACCCCATCCTGATTCCTTTACATAGTTCTACGCAATAGGAAATTCTTCATTTCAGGATAACGGGTAATTTATGCCATGGAGGCGGAAAGACTAAAGAAAAGAGCAAATACTTAAAGGATTTTATGCAACTAAGGGCAATAGATGTTATTTTTTCTTCATCTATGGAATACTTTTTTTTTAAAGGGAGCTAAAAATGTTAAAAATTAAAGAAGGGATAATGGAATTTTAAAACAGCACTCAAGGCTGGCTTAAGTGGTACACAGTGTAAGTGGAAAAATTAATACTGACATTATTATGGCTTGGACACTCGTGGTTAATTTTGAATGATATCGGTAATTGGCTTCATTTGAAATTGGAAAGATACACATTCAGGAAATACATGCAGATGTATGAATTGTTTTTAGTGGAACTGTAACAAATGCTTGACTGATTTATAACCAATGTAATTAACCGAAATGTAATTGGAGATCCAACTTCGAGGAACTTTTTTTAATTGAATTTGATCATTTAGCTGCACTGACAGCTATATTTTGGAAATTCATTTAATCATTTATTTAATTGATGAGCAAACTAATTTCTCTTTCAACATTTGATTGCTTTCTAACACCCGTTCAAGAAAAGCGAATCTTAAATGCATTTTGATACATGTAATAAGTAACAGCATTTGATTAATGATACCATACGAGTAATACTGTGGGTTAAAGCCCGCAATCATGTACTGGCTATACATAGTGAAGCCAATACCTATGAATGTACACACATACGTATGGGATACTTGTTTGGTGGAACAAAATTAGAGAATTTGCCGCGGTACGGAGATTGTTGCGACCACAGGTCCACTTCGTACAACACTCTCAGCTGCCCTTGGCGTTCTTTTGTAAGTGCAGGAGGCAGTGCGATCTTCAAAATTGGTGAATATATTGATGGTTGTTTCCTTTTTGCCTGAGTCAGGATTGATGTTGGCGCAAGTATCATTGGCATGCAGGTCGGCTTGAAAGACACTAGGACACATTCCAAGTGCTTTTGAGACTCTGTGATTAGGGACACAAATACCGGCTCCAAAATCCGAGTTCAGCTGAAGGGGAGCTGAAGGGGAGAATAAGTCTAACGTATGTAGTGTTAAGCCAATAAGTGCCTTTAGACTGAAAAACTCAAGTTTAAGTACACATTTTGCAACTTGCCCACATGGCATTAGTTGCTTAATTTTGCTGTTGGTGTGTAAGTTCCAGTTTAGGTTCTTATCTAGAACAATTCCGTAATATTTCTGAAAATTCGATAGGTGTATCATTAAGAGTCATGGTAGAGCGGTCTTGTGTGATATACATACATCATAGCCCTCTCTAACACAAACAATTTATTCAAACAAATTTTAGCAACCAGGTATTCAATGTGGATTAACTTTAAGATAGGCCACTTTCAAGCATCGCCCAAACCCACTTGTAAGTTATATGATCAGTGCGTCTGTGGACAAGAGCATTGGTGATTGACATAGCCGGTGTTGACAAAACCATCCTCACTGTTAAGAAATGCCAAAATGGTGAATTCCTTTGAGCCGAAACTCGCCTCCATCTCTCTTAGCAGATACGCATTTGCGATAGACATATTGTTTAAGGTGCATAGGCAAATTATGTACATATTTCCTAGAATACCCCTGATGTGAATTATAACAGCTTGTCCACCATTTTTGGACAGACTGTTTATTCTGAAACGGTTTCTATAATTAGTAGCCTCCGTAGTGACAACAGGGATATCTGACTGTATAGGCGAACCTAGGAAGTGTACCTCAAATAAAGTCTCAAAAGTTTCCCTCCCACTGAAAGTAAACCTGCCGTCTGATTTGAGAAGCAGCATTAGTTCACTTGAGTGGTCTTTGAATAGAGATTTTTCGATACGGGCTGAAACCGGTAGAGTTTCTAACACTAACAATTTTTTTCTTAAAGAGAGTCTCTTGGATTTTCTCAATTCTGTGTTGTAATTGGATAAAACGGATCTAAATTTGTCACATATTTTGGTGCGTTTAGCTTTGTTAAAAAGTTTTCCAACTTTTTTCGGTGATAAGCCCATATCTTGACAAATCTGGATACTGACGCCCTTTAGCACTGGCTGAGACAGAGCACACACTTCTTCACATTCATAACCTCCTTCTCGTAAAGAGAACAACCTTAATTTTTAGACGGTTGACACAAGGCCTGCTCATAGTGCACCATTCATCGATCACATCTAGAGTCTCAGAATAGGCACCGTCTGATTTTCTAAGTGATTCTAGAGAACACTGAGGACACTCGGCACATCTTGAACAGAATCTTCAGGCATTCGTTTCGTAAAGTCAAACTCAACTTCACAAATGCTGGATGGCGCCGAGCGCTGTACAAGCAGAATAACCGAGTAGACATTGGATGCTTCCGCCGAAAAACTCTTTCTCGATTTTGTAATCCTATATGCGAACCCTAGGAGCTATACCAAGTCGTGGATGTACTTATCCAAGAGGCCAAAATACGTCATCTGCATTAGACCCCTCCCATCGGGCGCATGGGCTACAACTCTTCAGCTAATTGAATCTTCAAATGCCTCCAGATTCGAGATGATAAGGAAAACCGAACCTCTGCTTTAAAGAACAAGCTATCGTGGACGGTACTAATTGTGCGCCGTGGCTCAGTGGTTAGTACGTTTGATTACTGGTTGAGAGGTTCGAGGTTCGAATCCCAGAAAACACCAAAAAGTTTTTTTGCGGTCCCACCTAACGCGAATGTCTGACAACCGTCCGAAAGAAAGAAAGCTTCTCAATTTGCCTTTCTGATAAAGCTTTAAACTGTAGGTCCCTTCCATTTGTGTGAAAATATCTAACACGCACAACACGAATGGTCGCGAGAAGCTACCACATACGGTCTGTTGCGCCAAGTTTGTGTAGTTACATCGTGGACGCTTGTCTTGACTGAAAGCAGTGTGCGCAGGATCGGCGAGAATGGAAGTCTATCCTGACAGAGACTCTAATCGGGTGGGGAGCTCGTTTAGTTAATAGGGTTAACAGTTTTCAAAACTTATCGACCTTATTAAAGACTGTGCTAAACGACTCAAAGAAAATGTAGGAAACATGCAAATACGAATACTTCGCGCAACAGACGTAGGTACACTTAGTGACAGAAGTATACATACGTACACCATAGGTGAAGCTTATTTACCAGAAATGTTCAAACAGAGTTTTATCTGTTCAATTTAATAAAAAAATGTATATTTATCATCGTAATAGTTAGAACAAACTTAATTGGATTTCAGTTTTAAAAAAATTAAAAACTTAAAAAAATTTTAATTTTTCTTTTCAAATCAAGAAAAGTAATGTGACAAAAGAATACGTACAGGACATGATAATATAATGTCTTTTAACAGAAACTTAGTTTTAGTATAAAGTTGCATTTCCTTTCGAAGCTAAAACTGCTTTCATCTTCTTTGGCATAGATTCAACCAGTTTTTTTTTATAACGGCTGTTTGTATTTGGCCCTATTCTTCCCCTAAAGCCTTCTTAAGTTCACTTTACTGGAAATGTGTCTACTCTTGAGTCTTCGCTCAAGTTCATCTCATAGATGACATGAACCCCATGTCAGAAGACTGTGATGATGTTCTCAACTGTCTTGTATTACGAGCTAACCATTCTTGCACCAAACGGGAAGTATGTTTGGGGTCATTATCCTGCTGAAAGATGAACGACCTCCCTAGTTCCAATTAAAAAGCACTCTCCTTAAGATTGTTGTTTAGGATGTCTAAGTATAGAAAGCGGTCCATGGTTGACTCTATGAAAACCAAGCTGCCAACCCCAACTTCATACGAGCACATTGCCTACTCCGTGCTTAACAGTGCTAACTAGATTGGTTTTTTCAACATCTACAGTAACGACGCGACGGTCGAGCAAAAGTCTGGCGGAAGTTCAACACGCACAAATTGAATAAATCTGTATTTGAAACGTTGTTTCTTTAGTTAAAAAGAATTGGAGCATATTTCAGACATAATGTACTTCGTAAATAGTTTGTAGAATAAACATTCTCAAAAATAAACCAAAATATTCCACCAACAGATAAAATGCGTTCTCTGAACTTTGCCATTTGTTCTACATATGTATCCTGTCATTATTGCGTCGTATGAATAGTATGTACTTATGTATACACTATTTGTAAGCCAAATGTGACTCAATTTAAATCAAAAATTATTACTGAAATTTTTCAATCAGTAGTACCCCCCTTTACGACTTTCGTGCGGTGTATAATCGTATAACGTAACCATAAGATTTAATTTAATCACAATAAAATAGAGTAACTTTTATAGGCAACCTAAACAGATAGTAAACAAATTGACTAACCTGCTGAACAGTTCCGTATACTGGCTCATTACTTTGTATGGCTGATTCGGAATAACATGTCCATCAACGATTGGGCCCAATGATGTCGAAAATTGCGGGAACGATATTGGAATTTTCTGGATTTCTTCATATCTAGATGTTGAGAAAAATAAAATAAAGTGGCTATTACTACACAAGAAAAAAAAAATCAAACACAAACAAATAAAATCAAACGACTATGCACAGTATAACGTTGAACCTATTCTCATTTTCAGTGCTATCGGAATTTGGGTCTTGACTATTTTATGTGAAACTTAAAAAAAGAGCTGAAAATTTTAAAGAACGATATTGAAATTGACTGACAAAGAAAAACACTGCCAGGACCAAAACGAGGTGGTATTCACAATTAAATTTGAGGAGATCACCGTTCTCATGGTAATGTATGGCGATAAGGTTTATGGAGAAACCTTCGACCTAATCTAACAACAGTATAGGTTTTCTATGTAAATATATGCTGAAGTGCAGATTTCGTATCGAAGGGAAATAAATGTCCTTTCAGCTACTAGCATCCCTTACCCTTGTGCTTTCCTGGGTGCAGTAAATCATGCCTGTCACCCTGAAACTAATATCCACACAAAGAAATCGAGTGCAATAAGTATCGGTTATTGATTTTCGATTTATATTTTATCGTGTTGCCTCTTTCTGCTAAGGATATAAGGATACAAGAATCATTGTGGGGAATAAATGTACTAACATTAACGGGTTTGGTTTCCATGAGAAGTTGATATAATCTAAAAAATTGTGGTAAGAGGATATTTTTATACATACACATATATGTACATATATATGTGATATATTTAATCAAGAATATGCTTTCCACGTAAATATCTCTTCAAATTTGGTAACAGGCTATAATCATTAGGTGGAAAGTCAGAACTGCAAGGTGAATAAGCTTATTCCTAGAATCCACATGACGTCATAGCGTTTTGTGAAACTGTGCGTTGTCATGAAGATGGACACGCCTTTTTAGGCGTCTCTCCTTTTTTCTTCAATAGATAGATTCTATTTAACGCCATTCGAACTTAGCGCAGTATTCTCTTGTGATGCGTATGCCTTTTAGTTTATAAATTATTAACAGGATATCTTTAAGTCCCAAAACATTGACGTCATGACCATTCCAGTCAATGATGCGACCTTAAACTTCTTGAACGCTGGATAACCTCTTTTATACCACTACATGGACTCCAATATTTGATTTCCATCAACAATTTTGTTGATACCTTCTGCGGGATTGTCGCAGATACAAATATTATAATACGTTAATATTGTAACTTGTACATAAGTATAAAATTGTCTTATGATCTTTCTGCTTGCTATACATTGATAACAAAATGCAGTCAAGCAAGAATAAATAGCAAAATGATAGTTTCCATGTTTCCCCCCAAAACTTGTATTTTTCTCTTAGCAAATTAGTTTTGTTTTCCTCTGCAAGCGTATTTTTTTCTACTGTAAATAAGGACGAGTCTACATTGTTTCAATCGTGTATAAACTTCTTGTAAACATAAATAGCCCATTTATAAATCATAATGAGATGAGTGCAAACCTTGTTCATTTGGAGCATGCATATTTGAAAATAAATAGAACATTTCACAAATTTCGTGAGATTAAGGCTGTTCGAGAAATATTTTACATAAGGCAACTAGCAATGTTACACAAAATAAAACATCGACTATATGTTCAAGAAAAATAAGCAAAATCGATCGTATTGATCCGTTTAGAACATGTACGTAAAATACCGAACCTGGTCTGGAAGAAGCAGAATTATGTACATATGTAGATGTATGTATGTAGAAGAGAAAATAAAGCGCAAGAAAGAATTCGCAAATGAACAGCTAAAATTTTGGAAAAAGAACATCGTTGGACTGACGAAACAATATTAAATAGATTCGACTTTAACCTGGCTTCGACATTCTAGGAGCTTAGGAGCACTTTAAAAATGGAAAAATATAATGGGAGCAATATAATGATATGGGCATCATTTTCATAGCACGTATTTCGCTCTTTAGTGGGAAATATCTATCCTTCTGTCATTGCTCATGAAGAAGAAACACCGGAATTTACAATTGACGAGTGAGAGAAGCGGTCAAAAGGATGAATCGGGGAAGAGCAATCGGACCGGATTGAATACCCTCGGAGGTATGGTTGAAAATCGGCAATGACGTGTTTAAATGGCTCGCGATTCTGTTTAACAAAATGATGAGAAGTGATCGGATGCCTAATCAGGGAGAGTTTTCTTGTTTCACTGTATAAACGCAAAGGAAACATGAGAAATTGCAACAACTACCGATCGGTGAAGCTAATGTTGTAATGTCGCATACGATGAAAATTTATGAGCGATTTTTAAACATTCGGCAGCGAAAAATTATGCCGAATGATACGCGTGGTGTAAAATGACGTAAAAACAAAAGTGAAGTGCACAGCTGGAATAACTGCTGAATTCGCGGTTAATGTAGGAATGCATCAAGGCAGTTTCCAAAGTCCGTTGCTTTTCAATGTCGCACAACATTTTGTTAAAGGGGTGCATAGATGAAACGGGAACGACTTTTGTTCTTTTTGCCGACGATAGCGCTGTCATAAGTAGCGACGTGACAGCTCTTCAAAATGGATTTAATAATTAGGGCGTTAGTAGATAATGGTTTAAAAATCAGCCGAACAAAGACAGAGCATTTGCATTGCCGTTTTTTCGAACTTGCAAACCTGACTCCAGAAATCTGTTGGACGGAGTAATCGTTCCGAAATGCGACAAATTTACATACTTGGGCTCGGTCGTAAATTATCAGGGAAATTGTGATGACGAGTGGTGTGGTTAAAAAGGCACGAAAACTCCGCAGTCTTTTATGACCGCAAAATGCCACTTAAACTAAAAAGGTTTGCTTTATACGACAGTTGTGCGTCCGACTTTAACATACACATCGCAGTGTTGAACGATGTATGAACATTATAAAGGGAAAATGACAGCGACGGAGGTGAAAATACTACGGATGTCAGCGGGAGTATCGAAACGCGACGTAATTAGAAGTCCGCGTATTCGCGGAAGCTTTCATGTAAAGAAACCGATTGTTGAAAAAAAACTCCAGGCTGAGCGCATCAGCTGGTACTGTCACGTACAAAGAAGAATGTCGGAAAACCCCGTCCGAGGAGTAAAAGCGACTCAAGTTCCAGTTGAAGTTTGGAAAAGTGGCAGACGAAAAAACAATTGAATTACTCAAATGCAAAACCAACAGCAAATTCTCGGCCTCAGCGAGGAGATGATCCAAAAAAGAGCGACTTGTAGAAGGATATTGAGGTCCGCAAACTTAGCCAACCCCAAGGGCGGCGCAGTAGCCAGGCAGGTATGTGGGAGAAATATGTAGCATAAGATGTATGTACGTGTATGTACGCGTTATATATTTTAACGGTTAATAAAAAGTAGATTGAACCAAAATCAGAACAGAAATATTTTGAAAGACAATAGGAAGTAATTTTTTCTATTGGAAATTTGCCGATAATGTCGGGAAGTGCATATGAAAAAAAAATCCAAATTGATACCAGACCAAAAAAAATTTTCATTTCTAAATTTTATGTTAGTAAAAAATTAAATTTGTTTTTAATGTATGTATATTTGCGTCTTGGGGCTGTGAGGTATTGACTAGTGTGTTCGATTACGGATGGCATTAACCGTATGTCCCTTACCCCGTACACATGCAGGATTGAACCTAGGTTGAAACCGGATCGAAATTCATGTGTACGCGAGTCGAGTCGAAACCGAGTTGGCTCGACTCGACTCCACTATTTGAGCTGAGTCGAGTCGAAAATATGCCAAAGTACCTGGGTCGAGGAGTCGAACTGACAGATGGTCGTAGTTTCGGTTTTTTTTCTTTTAATGAGAGGAAAAACTCGTTCGTTTTATGTGCTTCCGTTTGGCGGGCGGATGGTAATTATTTTTTAAGTTTGCATCCGTTTTTGCATTGCTCGAGGATATTTTTGTTTGCCAACGAGCTTAGTGGGCGGAAAAGTGTGCAGATTTTTTTTTTTTTAAATTCTTAAGTTTTTTGTTATACGTTATCTTAAAATTATTAATATGGCAAAAAGAAATATGTGGGAGCACGAAGAGACGCGAGTGCTATTAAGTATAATGGAAGAAGTAAATGCCATGAAGCATTTTGATGGCAGAATCTTTCGGAATGGAGAAATATACATATAAGAAATTGCAATTAGAAATGAATAAGCGCGGGTTTTCATCGAAAGATGATAAGCAAATTGAAACCCGCTTTAAAAATCTAAAAAAAAAAAAAATATTTAAAAGTAAAAAAACAGAATAATAAAAGCGGGAATAAGAGGGAAGTGTGCATTTTTTCGAAGAATTGGCAATAAGTTAAAAAAAACTTAAAAAAGCCGATTAAATAATTTTTTCGCGGTTATTAGACATTTTCAAACAATTCAAAAGACACGAAATATTGAAACGCACTCTAACAGAGCTAAGAAACGAATAAATGGCGGCTATGCTCATCTGTCAGTTCAACTCACTTTCAATCCAATTTCGACTCAATCTTTCGATTCGGTGAGTGCAAGTACCCAGGTCGAAATCTCAACTCCGTTTCGACTCGACCTTTCAATCCTGCATGTGTACGGGGTACCTATCCTACATTTGTTCTTACTGCTAATTTGCATTTACATATCCACACTTCATTACGCTCAATTTTTAGTTATGGGTGGGACATCTGTCGATTTCTTTTTGGTTTTAGAATGACATTGTTGGGATCTAATTCCTGAAAAATAAAGCTGGCAACAACGTTGCGATGAGCGAAATGTGAATGATAACTGATTTTGTATGACCACAATCGGACGATTTGCACTTAAAGGGCTTTGGTTCTAGGAGGATGATGCAACTTTCCACACCAGCCACTTGTAAAGAGCTTAAAGTCGGCATCAGTTGTAGTCAACCATTTAACACATTCTATATACATATGTACATATACATACATATCTCGCATGTTTGTTCCTGATGTGGAATTGTATGCTCGTGTTCAGTTCCAGTAGCACTGGCAAGAATCCTTAAATTCCAAAAGAATTAAGTAGCACAATTTAAGAATTTCAAACCTTTGTAGGATAAGCATCATACGCCATGTGCGCGTTATGTTGAAAACAATTTCGAGTTTTGTGAATGCACAAAAATGTTACCTAATTCTACAGAAATCCACTTGAAATCATCTGCAATAAAAGATAAAAAACGCGTGAATTTCAACATGGGCAACACGACACTCTAACATATTTACTACATTGTATGCATAGTAGGGCTTTCATGTCTCAATTAAAAATCCTTCAGCTACTGCTGTCGGATTGGAAGATATTCGCCCGAAGTTAAATCATGAAAAACGAGTTTTCGGTGATTTTTGTGTATACTTATAGACATATATGTATGTAAGTATTCGTAGTTATTGGCCTTAGCATTAAATTCTATCAGCCTGCTTTCTAAATGCACCGCAGAACACTCAAGATATGACTTGTAAGCTAATTTCTCATTTACTTTTTTCAGTGCTGGTCCTCGGTATCTACAAACTACAAGTTTTCCCAATAGAAATCGGCAAAATTCCCAAAACTCTAAGAAACATTCTAATGCTTCCAAAGTTAATTTTCATTCAAATTTTCCTATTTATGGAAAACTAAAATCAACGAACACGTGAAAACCAACCATCTGAATAAACTTCTAATTACTTATACGCCCGAGTGGACAAAGAAGAAGATTTACTCCAATGAACTAACCAAATTCCAGCTAGACGTTAATTAGTCTTAGATTCCTTCATTCGTAACAAATTCTATCATGTAGTCAATTATCAACTAATTTAATTACCGTTTTGTTCGCAAACAGGATAACATTTCTTCGTTAGCATCGTTTAGTGGGCAATTAAGACCATGCGCCATTTGCATGGTCAATTGCAGTGAATTGTTCGATGCAGCCCAATCGGCCATTGCTGAGCCAGACATCAAAATTGCTCGATGAAACAGCCCTGTAAAAGGATAACAGTCAATAGAAATGATAATTGGATAATAACTCTGGGCTCTTGTTTCCATACGTACCGGATGCAACAGGCGATACCATCAGGTAATTAACACATGCTGCACCTGTGCTATGTCCCATCAGTGTAACGCTATTTTTATCTCCACCAAATGCACCAATATTCTCCTTAATCCAGTGTAGTGCAGCAATCTGATCCAATAGGCCAAAATTACTAACAGTGTCGTCATTAATGCCAGGTTTCATGAATCCTAAAGTGGATACAAATCAAATAAAATTTATGGTTAATCAGGATGTGAAAGACTTACTTAAGTGATCGTAAATGTATTGTGAAATGCAACATTAAGGATTAGAGCCACTCATTGTGCACATGAAACAAAAGTTATTCTCGTTGCTTAATGTTGGCAAGGTTTTATACTAAGGATGCAATTAAAATATATGTATGTATGTACGTCTGTGTCTTTTTTTGTACTTTCCTGCAGTACTTTATAGCTTCCTAGGTCTTCTAGGGCACGGGCGTTTGGAAAAAGGGGAAACAGAAACAGAGGAGATACAGTAGCACGATGGCTTTAAAGAGCAGGGAAGATCAATCTACATACGTGTCGTACGGCTTTTGAACGAATCCCTGTATTTGACAGTACGTCCGAAGTTGGGCTTGAGGGTGAACTGATGTGCATTCGAAGCGTGACGCGTATTGCGGGTGAAATTTTGAAAGGGAGGACTGTAAGTGGCTATTTCGCTGGAGCATTTTTTACAAAAGAAGCGATAAAACAAAGAAAGACACGAGATGTTTCTGCGATGTTCTAGTGAGACCATGGAGCTCACAATGTCTCTATCACCTATAAGTTTTAACGCGCGATTCTGGACCCCATCTAGCATTCGCAAAACGCTCTTGGGTGCACGAGACTAGATGTGGGCGTTGTATTACATATTTGGGCGATGAATGCGGATGCATGAATGGACGTGAGCTAGGAAACGAATGTGAAAAACTGAGGGTACTGTGACCAGCGAAGGATTGGATTACTTTAGAGGAGAGAAAGAGAGTCGGATACAAAACTGAGCCCTGGGGGACACCAGCATTTATGTGGTGAATATCAGACTTGAAGCCGTCCGAGACAACTTGTATTGAACGCTCAAAAGGTAATTTATCATCCATTGAAGAAGAGACTCATTGATGCCATATGCACGCATTTTCGACAAAAGAGCCTGATGTCAAACTCTGTCAAATGCCTTTGAAATATGGGGGATACCATCTGGACCAGCGGATTTGTGAATGTTGCGAACTTTGAGAACTCCTGCAACTGTGCGAGTGCGGAAATGGATTTGACACATAGATAATTCGATGCTCTTAAGCACAGGGACAGACAAAGCACTATCTTGCAGTGTGGAGTTGGCTGCAAATTGTGCCTAGTTGGCCTCCTCTAAGGAGCTGACAGCTGGAATGTCATTGTAAATGAGCGTTTAGATGGCAGATGAGGCAGAGTTTTTGATGTTTTTGACGAATGGCCAAACATTTTTGATACCTTTGGGACACTGTAGTATTTTTTGCCTCAGTTTTTGGTCGTGTAAGAATTTGACACGTCGGATATGGTCATTGCAGTAATTTTTTGCTTGTTTAAACTTATTTCGGTTTTCCTCAGATTTACTTCTTTCAACCTGATATAGCCTCTTTACAGTCCTGGTCGAACCATGAGTTTACCTTAGGCTTAATGCTCTTTATTCTGCTAGGAATAAAGTCATTCATACCTAAGAGGATCGTGTCGGTGATCATATCGCTATCGAGGAAGCATAGCGACCATTTAAAACTCCTAAAAACTATGTATTAAGGCCGACCCAGTTGGTTAACTGTGTGGTCGGAGTAGTAGAATTTAGCTGATATGATGTTATGTTGCGTTTTCTAGGTGAATCAGTGCAAAAGAGATGTCTCATAACTCTCAAGACATTGTCTGCACATTGCATTTGGAGAAACCCTTAATTCGTAGAATTCCTTTACAGGAATTAACACTGAAGACACCGGAAAAGTTCTAAGATTTTGTTTACATTCACAAGAAAAAGAGATTTTTTTTTTGATAGAAAATGAAAAATTAATTTTGTTCAGATATTCTGTGGGATATCAACTTAAATAGCATTGAGCATTGGCCGACGAGTTCTTTGATTTGGTTGACCAAAAAGTTGAATATTGGTTTGTTACTTGTTTTGAAGTATATGAAGACTCCGCACAAATTTATTGATGGCCACGATTACCATTTGTTATATCGATTAGTGCAAATGTGAATATCGACGGATCCACCAAGAATTCCACAATTAGATCCCACATCCATCTTGGAACCATCGGTGACTTGGTCGAGTTCCGATTTGCGAAGTTAATTAATTTTCCCATCATTCTAAAACAATTCTGCTTTAAGCAATATTTGAGAAACATTGCGAACCGAACCGAAACATTAGGTGACCGTTATGACATAGGGCCAATATTGTCAGTGGAAAAGTCTGAGAAGGATAAGATGGCATAGGTGCCATCTTCCCACCTACAGTTGGTGTAGTTTATCGCATTTTGCTTTAATAACAGTTTACCTGTAGCAAAAGGCATACAGAGACTGCTTTTTTCTTTCAGATATCGATATCGATAAGTTGCGCCATACCTAGCAAGTTCGTCGGTCAAGAGTTAACTAAAATGTCCCTATGGCTCGGCACCCAAATTAAGTTTATTCGAATTTGATTAGCCATCTCTTCAAAAGGCAAGCAGCAATTTAGAGACATTCCTGAGTTAGAGGTGACAGATTTCAGAGATTTAATTGCAGCTTGACTGTCGGTAAAAATTATAATATTCCGCGTAAATCTCAGAATGTAATTATGCTTTAACTAAAACCGTCGTTAATCGCCATAATTTCCATCTGAAAAATGCTGCAGTGGTTGGGAAATTCAATTGAGATATATTTATATTTATGTCTTTGAAAAAAAAAAAAACACCTCTACCGACTCCTGTTTTCTTTGTAGATCCATCTGTCTAAAATCAAGGAGGCCCATTTTATAGCTCGGACAACGTCCACTTAGCATAATCTATTTCTAGTATTCGACAAATAAGACTTGTAGTAGGATTTAATCGATGCCTTGCCAGAGGAATTCTAGATCATAAAGAATATGGTAGTATCCGATACGAAGATCGGAATATGGCACTAACTGCCATTTGTTTGCTGTAGATATGGTACAGGTAGCATGTGGAACTGTATATCTAGAGCTGCATTTGGATATCTGTACAAAAAAAAAAAAAATTCTTGGCGCAACAGATCGCTTAAGGTCCAAGGCCTAGCTTCTCGCAACTATTCGTGTTGTGCGTGTTCAATTTTTTCACCCAAATGAAAGGGACCTACAGTTTATAGCCAAATTCGAAAGGCAAATTGACAAACTTACTCATGACAGTTATCACTCTCGGAGGTTTGTCAGACATTCGCGTGAGGTGTGACCGTGAAAAAACTTTTTGGTGTTTTCTGGGATTCGAACGTCGAATTTTTCGCTTAGCCATCCAACGCACTAACCTCCACGGCTACTGATGTCTGTACATATTCTAGGAAATTGACTCTATTCAAAGTCGTCCCTCAGACAATCACACCATACGCCAGTATTTGTATGGTGATGGATACATAAAACTGGATACATTTATTTCCAGGCTTGGTGTAGTCACAGTGGCTGATTGGTTAATGCGTTGGACTACTACTGATCTGAGCAGAAGCTTCCTAATTCGAACTCCAGAAAACACCAGATTTTTTTTACTGTTCCCCATCTCGTCGGAGAATAGTAGATAATTGTCATAAAACAGTTTCTCAATTTGCTTTTCGGATATCGCATTAAAAACACAACACGACGATTATTGCTATACACCAGTTAGGGAAGTGTGAGTCTATTAATAGGTGAAGAGTTTTAACACTTGAGGTGGTCCAGAAGCCATGGTTCTAGAAAGTTTGGAGTTGAGTTAAATGGATAGGTGCGAGGAACCTTCTGAGCATGTCTGCCTCAGAGATCTTTTTTATTTTCCCACAAAAGAGTCTCAAAAATGTTCGTCGAAACTGTAATTATTTGCAACACATTCACATTTAACTAGTTTGAGTACGTAGTTCTTGGAAACTTTTCCAATATTACTTACAGGGTGGCCCAAATAAGACCAATCAATGTTAAACACGAATAACTTTTTAATTTTCCAATATAATTGTTTTTTTCTTTTTGCAGGTTGGAAATTTATAATGGATACATACAGTACACAACAACGCGTTAAAATTATTGATTTTTTCTATTATTGTTAACGATCAATTGTTTTGAAGCAGCGAAAATGTCGCCAATATTTTAATTCAAGATCAGCTCCCACAGCCTTCATGATTAGGAGTTTGGTCGACCGTTTTGAGGAACGGGGTTCAGTGGCCGACAGTCCTGGAAGAGGTGCTCATCGAAATATTCGCACTGAAGACAACGTGGAAGCTCTGCGGCAGAGTGTTGAAAATGATCCACCTGTCTTCTTCTATCTTCCTTTCAACGCCCGCACTATATATAAACATTAAAAGGGTATTTATAACCCCTTGAGTGCGGTAAATTATAAAAAAAATCTGTCTCAACTCGTCGTCGTTCGGGCCAATTGGGCATGTCCAGAACAACATTGCGTAGAATTTCAAAGTTATATCTTAAGATGTACCCATACAAAATGCAAATTGTGCAAACACTGCTACTGCAAGACCACCGACAACGACTACAATACGCTATTCGTTTTACACAATTAGCCACACAAATTGATTTTTTTAATAATGTTTTGATGTCGGTTGAAGCGCATTTCCATTTAAGTGGTTATGTCAACAAGCAAAACTGTAGATTGTGGGGCTGCGAAAATCCAAGGGCAACATACCACCATCAGTTACACCTATTAAGATGCACTGTTTGGTTTGGTGTTATGGCTGAAAAAGTTATCGGCACATATTTGTTCGAGAATGAGGATGAAACACCAGAAACGATTTCCGGGGCTTCTTACAGAACAATGATCGACAAATTTTTGCGGCCAGTGGAGCAGCATCCTAATTTGTGGTTCCAACAAGATGGAGCGACTGCGCACACTGCTAGGCAAACTATGGATCTGCTGCCTGAAATTTTTGGCGAACGTTTGATTTCAAAAAATTCAGATTTCCCACTTCCCACTTCCCATTTCAGATTGGCCCACCCTGTACATTAATTTAAAAATACTATTTTTAAATTTTGTATTCATTATTGAATTCTTATTAAAGGTTAGCTTTATATACTTGTACTTTCCTTCAAACTATACTCGTATTGAAAATCAATTATATTCTAGACTGTAGCAGTACATATGTAGATATGTACATGTTTCAGATTGAGCCGGAAACTAACTGAATTTGAAATTGTTTGCACTTCATTTGTCCTAATACTGAATAGATCCTAAAACTATTTCATTATTCACTAGCACACATAAAACAACATACTATAAATAGATATAATTACCTAATATACCCAATCGATAGTTGACCGTAACAACAACCACTTGGCCATAACTGGCGAGCACAGATCCATCATATGGATTGCCACTGTTCCATTCGAATGATTCTCCATGCACGTACACAATGACAGGATATTTGTGCTGCTGATCCATTCCATCTAAACGATAAGAGCAACAAAATCGACATGAGAATGATGAATGCCTATAAAGGCATAATAAATGTGTGAAAAGAAACAAACTCGGAACTGAATGACTGTGATATCCTCATTTAATCTGTCCAGTCCATCCTTTCATTTAGTTCCAGGTTCCCTTCGTGCATTTTACTCATGATTAGTTAAGCCTAAGTACTTACCTCCACTTGGAACATAAACGTTCAGATAAAGGCAATCCTCATTTTCCGTTTTGAGATATGGTAAAAGCCTAATTAATTGCTCGTATCGTCCCTTTGACATTTTCGCACTGCCATTGGTTATGTCTGGGATTCTTTGCGGACACACCGGTGGAAGGTGCCGTGCTGTTTTCAATCCTTGCCATGGTAACGGGGTACCTGTATAGAGTAAATGGCAGAAATCAGAAGCAAAAATATTGTTACCATCATTCATTCGTTACAAGTACAAAAGTATGTACATATGTATCTATGTATGTGCGTTTGTAACTGTATTTCTCTAGAATTTCATTTAAAAAATACTACATGTGAGTGTTTGATAGAGTACGAGTAGTTGTCATGAATACCTCGTTAAGGAACGGGGTAGTAATTGATGTCCATACATACATATGTACATACATATATCTGTGGATTTACCCTTACAACTCGGATAAGAAATTCAAGTACACATGTTATTTGTCGCAGTCATAACCCTAGATTTATTGAATATCCAGGAGGATGCAATACTCGGCAATTACTCTTCGACAAGCGTGATATAAAAGACTTTTGTCAATTAGTGCCTCGTTATGTAAATAATATGGACAGACAAACTGGTGATGAATCATATTGCTTTAGAGACATATTTATAGTCACCTGAGGAGCGAATATTTATGAATAATGTAATATTGTTGCTTTTATAAGCTGTTACATATGTAGAAGGACTTCATGCACTTAATATTTTTAACAGAGAAAATATATTGATAGTCCCAGAATTTATACGAAATTAGAAGTACTTCATTTCAGATTCATCAATCTGTTTGTATTTATAAAATACATATGTAAGTAGATATAGGCTCAGTTCAAAATTCGTCTGTATGTATAAAGTGTGTATAATGATAGATTTTGGTTGAATTAAAATATAAGATAAATTGTGTTTTTCTTGATAGAACTATTTAAGTTAATTGAGGAAGAACAAACTCCTTCTTCAAAACCAGGTCTCATACATATGCACATATGTTTGTATATAGATTTTTTGTGTCGTTTGTTTCCTCTTAAACTTTTGGTGCTTTTAACCAGCCTGTTGTTTTTTTTTACCCCCTTTTTGCTCCGAAATCTTGTTCTCAACGAACTTCTCTTGAAATAGAGAACACCGGATGCAGGATTGTTGCTTATGCAGACACTTGCCGATGTCATGCACCTCGTTTTAAATAAACTTAGTCTTAATTCGACTAGACTGAGCTAGTCCTTTTCTCTAGAAAATACAAAATCCCTTGCGTCACGCCTCCCACACTAGGAAGTTCTACTCTTAATCTCTCAAAGAGCGTTAGACCGGAAACTTCACTGGAAAGAGAACGTCATCGAACGTGCCAAAAAAGCAATGGTTGCCCTGTACTTAAATAAAAAAGCTGTGGGAACTACATGGGGCCTACAATCAAATATAAGGTACTAGCTATACACGTCGATAGTAAGGTTGATTCTCCTGTACAGCGCAATGGTGTGGTGGACCAAGTTGGAGAGGAAATGCAACTTGAAACATGAAAAAAGCACGACGAGTGGCATGTCTCAGCATCACGGCATCGACATCGTCGGCAAGCAAATGGCGACCAGCTCTGGTCTTCGACTAAGAAACTCTCGCCTATGGAAAGAGCTAGACACTGGCTATGCCAACATACTTACGATGCATCGACATATCCTACTGAAATTAATTTCAGCCCAGGCTTCCAACACTCGATACCGGTCAGATCAGAGTGGACGCAATGCGATGTCCTATTCAACGATGCATTGTGATTCCATCAGAATTGTGTTTGAGGGTCATATCCTGTAGCTTTGCCTTGGCGAGAATAGTTCACCTTAGAGCTCTTTCTCCAGACCAGTTACTTTTAAGAATCTGAGTATGAGAAGCGGGTCTATGGTTGGCATATCCTCAACTGATAATTGGTGCTTGCCCAGGTATTTCAGTCTTCTGTGGTTCAGTGCCCCACAAAATTCCAGGAGATGTTCCGGAGACTCACTTAACTCATTGCAGAATCTGCGAAGGTTTTCATTTGTTATTCCTAGTTTCCTCAATTGTTCCCAAGTGAGTTTGCATTGCCCCGTTAGGATTCGTAGGTTGTTGCTGCTAATGCATATGCAGATTTCAAATCTTTTCCGGCTATAGTGTCCCAGTAGTTTCTTAGCTTGCCTTAGGCCTATGGTGTTGTTCTAGGTTATCGCCCTGTCTTCTTTCTCCATTTTCTTGAATTCTTTGCGGATGGTATGCTCCTCCATAGCGCAGAATGGTTCAGGGCCAATAAAGGGTTCTGCAGATCCTTGGCTTGCCAGTGAGTCTGTTATTTCATTGCCTTTTATTCCGATATGACCGGGTACCCAGCAAACTGTTACTTTATTGTTTCTGCCTAAGTTTCGACTTAATAACATAGGAATCGAGTTCTTTGATAGCTGCTTGACTGTCTGACAGTATTGCTATGTCACGGTTTCTATATTAAGTTGGATGCATCTGTCTATAGCATGTATTTGAGCTTGGAAGATGCTGATACTTTTACCCATGGGTTCTGAGTGTTTCGTGCCCCTGTCCCTTCCTCAGTTCTCAAGCTGTCCGTGTACCACTTTATCGCGTGGTTACTCAGTCCATATATTACCGATTCGTTGCTCCACTCTTTCTTATTACTTAACTTGGTGCGAAAGTTTTTCCCAAAGTTAAATTTTTTAGTACTGTCGTCCCTAGGGATTGCCAGAAGGGGAAGTTTTTTAAGAAGTGCGTCATATTCTTTCGAGCTGACACATTTCTCCCTTCCAATACCTTCCTTTGCCATCCTTACGATCGTTCGCTTTGCACTTTGCTCCACTATGAGATGGAGTGGAGTCATCTCTAAGAGTACTTCCATGGCAGCAGTTGGACATGTTCTCATGGCCCCAGTGATACAGAGGCACGCAAGTCTTTGCACTTTAGTGAGTTTTTCCCTCGTTGTGACCAGACTGGTTCGTTTTCCCAAGCTATCGCCCCATATGTGATCGTTGGCCCCACCATGGCAATATACATCCATCTTAGAATGTTTGGACTGAGTCTCCAAGACTTGCCCGCAAGGCTCCAACATATCATTAGAGCGCGGATAGCCTTTTTGGATATCTCCTCTGTGTGCTTTTTAAATATGAGTTTACTGTCTAGGTATAGCCCTAGATACTTTACCTCTTTTACCGGTGTCAGCAACACGCCCGATAGTCTGATCGGTTTTAGTTTCCTTTTTATTTTTCTCGTGAATGGTACTATCGTGGTTTTAGCCGGGTTTATATTCAACCCAGCCATACGGCACCATTCTTGAGTTGCTTTCAGCATAAGCTTGACAGTTTATTCCGAGGTTTGTTAGCTTTTTAAGTAGGTCATCCACAACAAGTCTCCACATTAGAGGAGAAAGCACTCCTCCTTGCGGACATCCCCTTGTCGTGTTGACCTTAATAACTTCTCTTGATGGTTGATTTTCTGCTGATCTTCTTCTCAGTACTTCATACATCCACTTAGGCAGTGTTCTGCTTACTTCTTTCCTATCGAGGGATCGTTTAATTGCTTCATGCGAAGTGTTGTCAAATACCCCCTCTATGTCTAGGAAGGCGCAGATTACTCTCTCTTTGTTTCAAGAGCTCTTTGAATAATTTCCGTCAGCAGATAGAGAGCTGTCTCTGTAGATCTGCCCGTTCTGCATGTTGACGATGATGAAGTGGGGATGCGCTAAGAACATCCTCTCTTAAGTGGTTATCTACAGCTTTCTCCATTGTTTTGAGAAGAAACGATGTTAGGCTGATCGGTCTGTAGGACTTCGGATGTGCTGGGTCTTTCTTTCCCATTTTTGGTATGAACACAACTTTCGCCCGCCTCCACTGGTTTGGTATATAACCCAGTGCGAGACTACTTTACATTATTCTGACTATTTGTGGTAGTACTTCCTCTTGCCCCTTTGCAATTAGGCTGGTGTGAACCCATCCACACCTGGTGACTTGAAAGGCTGAAAGGAGCTAATTGGCCATTCAATTCTCCCTTTGGAACATCCCTTAATCCTAAAAATACTTCCCGAAATAGCGAAAATATTTTCAATTCAGCGCTGTATTAATGTGATGCTTCAGAAGAAAGACGGAAGCTTAGTCATACATACACACATGAGTATGGTAGTCTTTACAATGAAATAAAATCATTTTTGAATAAAACATTCTCTTTAAATTTACCCGCTTTTTACTGAGCAAACTGTGAATAAATACATACATATGTACATACATACATACATATTTCAAACACGAAAAAGAACTATCATTCTTTAGAAATGTCGATTAGTTAGAACGTTAGGATATCCTGATATTACATATGTTGTTTTTTAAGATCGTTTGCCATTTTAGATTGTCAGACTTTTTTAATTGAACCCTTTCCCATATGGCCGACATAGCGAATCAAAAGTTACATACATACATATATTAGAACGTCGTTAGTAGCAAAGTTTTTCAACTCCAGTTACGAACGTATTTCTCTGTGGAAGGCACGTCTCCTTAACCAATGTAGTGCCGGTGGGTATTCACATAGAATGTATTCGAATGGTTCTCTCTCTTCCAAACATGACCGGCCATCCGTCTCTAAACACGGATTTAATTTTTTAGGGTGGTGCTCAGGCCAAAATGGCGTGTTATCACCATCTTTCAAATACTTTCCTTATCTAAGTTAAGGATTTCCTTATAGAAAAAACTTTTGATTAATCATTTGGGTTGTCTAAGCTCTGGGACATTTTCCCAGTGGGCTAGACGAAGTTTAAGTTTCCCGACATTAATCAGTGTTGCGACTGTATCCCAATTAACGCCATAGTAAGACTCCACTCCTACGAACATAAATTCCGAGCCAGCCGGAGCTAGTTCATTTGCAGATACGATGGCTGCAATTCCATGGAGACCATGGACCCAACCGAGTTTTACTTTGTTCTGTTCAATGTGTTTCTGTTAGTCTACATACAATAGACTCCAGTATAAGATACTGTGCGGTTGTGAGAGTTGTTTTTTGTTTTTTGTTAAAAAAAAATGGTTAAGTGTACCCATTCTGATGACAGCAATTTATATTTATTTACGCATACATATGAAATACATACTTCGCGTTCTGTTGTACCTTTGAAATGTTTAGTGGATTTAGTTGACATTTTCTTTTATTGAAATTAGAATGACCATTTACTAAATTTTGATATACATATGTATATAATATCAATGGTATAATTTTTCTAAAATATTTGATTGGAAATCTGGGGGGCACGCGTTTTTAAAAGGTTCGTGAACTATGACGTCACGTTTAAAATTAAAAAAAAACCATATACCTCGCCTAATGTCGTTAATTCCTTTCGGGAAAACGCGTCATAAGTCTAAACCGACTTAAGTCGAAGCAACAAAAAAAAAACAATAACAGAATTGAAGAATGTAAAATGATACGTATTGATTTATATAGCACTAGCTGACCCGTGCTCGCCTTGCTTCGCCCCCTTCCAGTTTCAAGAATTTCCCATGAAATAGATTTGCAGGAAATTGGGATTAGCGATACTGTCAGGCATTAATGTTCCGATAAGGTGGTAAATTTGACCCTGAATCTTTAAAGTGTGCAAAAAGTTGCCTTCTCTTATGCGTTTACCACCAAAGGAGGTCATCTGAAAGGCTGAGTTAAACTTTCTAGGACTCTCTAAAAAAGTTTTTGACGAGGGATATGATCACCCAGCAGAATGCTCTTTGGTGGTTCCGGCGGTGCACCATTTTCTCTGAGAATAACTTTTGCGCTTGAACAACACAATCCAGCAGATTCTTTTGCCCGCTTTTGTACACCACAAAAGCTCAGACATTGTACCTACATGCGACTCCTTTTCGTATGAAATGAAACATTCATATTGAAAACATGAATTTTTCTTTAGGCTCCACGGTCGGACAACATTTTCACCGACAAGAATAAACCGCTCACTAACAGCACCAAGTCTATTAATAGTGGAACTTTACACGTTTCTCAGCCGAGACATCCGCCTAATTTTTGTATCTTTACTCCTTCGCCCAATATCAGAATATTAGAATATCTTTTACTCATTTTAGCACACACTCGTTGAAATACAATTACCAACTCAATTATAACATCCCCAGTGAGAATCGCTACCACTGCACAAACAGACACAACATGCACACAACCCATGCAGTATGCATTTATGTATAACAGAAAAATAAGGATAAGGAAACACACATCCTCCTATTGCCAGCCTTTCGCCTCTGCTCATAAATTTAGCGAAGAGGCAGCGAAAGGTGAATAAAGAACAAAAAATTATTATCACGAGACATGGTTGGGAGACATGATCAATTAATTAATCAAATTCTGAATTTTACAAATGATATTTTTGGATATTGCCCAGCTTCTAGATGACGTAGAATCAGAATTTTAGACTTGAAATTTGAGTCTTTAAAAACTCTAAACCACAAAACTAATTTCATTAAAATCGACAAAGGCAAAGTTGATGTTATTTGTGTTTCTAAGTTATTTCGTCTCTTTTCGTGGTCTCCCAAGCACAAAATTGTATAAGTAGCTTTATCTAAACCCGGTCCATGCGATTTCGAATTCAATAAAAAAGAAATCATTAAAATCGGTTTAGCCGTTTTCTTACAAACACCGGACAAAGAAATATCAACTTCATTTTATAATAGTAGTAGATTACTTGACACTAGAATCTGTAGATCAGCCTCAGCTTGCTCTGGCTTTGCATTATAAGTAGAAGGCGACTTAAAAAACTGTGTCAGTATGGTTTGAGTAGCTTCTACCTTAATTTTTTTGTACAGGTCCTTGTAGCATGACATATTTTCTGAAACTAAAAAGGAGACTTTCTCGCTTCTCTCTCGATATGAATCATTCTTCAATATATCCAAGCCCCTTTGCATACAATCCAAAAATTCTGTCAACTGTTTTGACGTAAATTCTTCTTTATCAGAGTTGTCAGGGCCGTAGTTGCCTCTTCTGAATCTTTTAAAATTCTTATTAGTTCATCAGTGGAAAGTGGTTCTTCTTGAACCTGAATTAAATCTGTTATGTCCTCTTTATTAAGGTCAGAAAATCCTATTTCCCTCTCTAGACGAAGTATTTCTGATAGGATTTGCTCGTCATCATTTTGTGCAATGTCAACATTAGCCCTAGTTGGGGATTAAACACATTCTGGTCAAATTTGTCGCCAGCCTTTATTCATTTTAGAAGATGTTACATCTTTTCAGGAGTCGGCTATGTTTTTAATAGCCTGCGAGTATTATACTTCTGCCAAAATTTCCTCTATGTGCATATATCTGTTTTTCTTCATTTCGAAGGACATATCCAGAGCATGAATTATGTATCTGTTGAAAACTTCGATGCAAATAATACGTCTTAAAAAAGCAAATACTCCTTGGTCTAGGGGATGAAGAAGTACTTTAATATTTTCATCAATATCGTCAAGACAGTTAGGATGACCATTGACCATTGTCCAGGATTAGAAGAACTCTTTCCGAAAGATTATTTTTAGAGCAGTATTCCTTAGCAGCTGGACAAAACTCATTTTAGAACCAATCAGTAAATATTGATGAAGTTACCCAAGGTTTTTATTTGATTTCCAAATTACCGGAAGACTAGTGTTCTCTACTTTTTTAAAGCCCTTGGGTTAAAAGAATTGTATACTAACAGCGCCATGAGTTTAAAGTCTCCGAATGCACATCCATCTAGCAAAGGAGTCAACCTATCTTTTGCTGTCTTGTAAGCAGGAACTACACTTAGATCTCCAGAAACAAAAGTTTATGTCGGTAATCCTTTTCCGTACAGACCTGTTCCGTCCATATTAAAAACTAGCTTAGGACTATATTGATCTTCCTCAATTAATGTTTTCAGTTGACTTGGAAACAAAGTTGCTGCTTCAATGTCTCCACCTGCGGATTTCCCAGTTAACTTAATATTAGGAAGATCATACCTATTTTTGAACTTGTCAAACCATCCTCAGCTAGCTTTAAAGGTAAATTCTTCATCCGGACCTTTGCTGGAATCAACTATACTCTGCGCTTTCGTTTGAATAACAATAGCATTAACAGGAACCTTTCTTCGGTTCAAGTCCCATATCCCCATAAATAACAGCTTTTCCATTTTAATCAATTTTTATTGATGATGGTGTCCGACACAGAAGCTTAGTGGCATTTACTTTTATGTTACGCACAATTAAGTGGGGAAGACCTACGGAACGTGCGATGACGACGGCCTTTTCATATTTATCCAAGCTATCCAAATTCTTGATTTTAAACTTGATTGGAACTACCTTCCACTGCTTTTTGTGTAAATTTTCAGAAACAGAGCAAGATGATCTTTTTCCATCCATGAAAGTTTCACTTCAACCTAAAACAATCCAGCAGTCACTTTAAAAGAAATTAAACATGTAGCTTACCAGGATTACTTAGCACACAAGAAAATACAACACAATTTTATAATCTTGCTAACAGACTTCCTACTATGTTCTGCAAAACATCAACTGAAGAATACTTAGCAAACTAAAAAAGGACAGTTTTTCGAATGTCAAATTTCAAATTTGCACGGTCTACTTATGCATTTACTGTCGTAACTCGAAACATAATGACGTATGTCTAGGTAATGTGGGAGACAGACTGCTGGTATTGATACCATGGCATGAATACCATAACCCCTGACAGACTGCAATTCGTAGTATACGTTGGTTTTTGCGTTACGTGGTATACTTTGACATTTGTGTTGCGCCTCATCCAGCTCCTTGTACATTTTTGGCAACACTCCAATATTGCGTCTTGCTCCTTGTAGCTCGCCGATATAATTCCTCTAAACTTCTATTACTCCATTGTCTCCAATGCAGATAAAATTGTTATCCTTGAACCCATTTTCAAAAAAATTTAGTTGCACTTTTCGCTGTGATTGCTTGTTTTTGAAGAATCATCAACAGAATGAAAGTAAGATGGTGGTATACCACCAAAAATCTGCGAATCTCTCTCTATACTAGGTATTATTCATGGTATAGCAGCTTTCTACGTGGTATTGCAGTGACAGACATGTGGTATGAAACATAGTTTTGCTATACCATGATATCAATACCAGCGTTATGTCTCCCACACAAGCTTCCTAAATTTTTCCGACGTCGTAAGTCGAAGCCTCGTAACTCGAGGTGTGACTGTACTCATATGTATATTTGGATTCAGCTCAAAGAGCTATTTTGAACGTACATACATACATGCATACATATATACTCGTATGTATGGTCCTATATGCAAAAATAAACCTCACCGCTACCTTTTTTTGTACTGGAGCTAATTTCAAATCAACGGTTTATTGAAAAATCATACCGACGTTTTATTTCGGCCATGACATTACATAGCATATGTATGTATGTATATCTGTGTCCAAAAGTTAAAACATTTTAAGTCGACTTAAGTGATTTTAGCTGAGTAGCTCTTTTGGCATCACTATTCGAGGTTGTAAACGACTTTCATATTTTAAGAACGGTCACTAATGCACTGTTATGATGCAATAGCGGGTTTATGCATTGTTTCCGGTGAAGGATCAGTGTGCGATCATTGCTTGAAATCGACAGACGTGTGACTAATTTGCTTTCTATTGTTCATAATAGTGAAATTTGTTAATTTTTCTTTTAAAATACAGAAAATAGGTGAACTTGGTCTGGCAGAACGTGTAAAAATTCAACTTTTATTTGAAGAAGGCAAAAATGAAACTCAAATAGCAATAGAAGTGAAGTTGAAGTTGTGTGAGTGATGTTGTGCAGTGCAAAATGCAAATGGGCGGTGCAACCAGACTGGTTTGCACGTAAATCGCGAAAAATCCGGGAGAGAAAAGATTACCACGCCTCGGGAGGACCGATTTTTAATACGATCTCCGCTCAAAAATCGAAAGAAAACCTCATCTGAGCTTGGTTCTGAGCTGTCGAAGGATCGCGAAAATACAATTTCTATAAGAACCGTTCGATGAAGACAAAGGGAAGTTGAATGTAAAGGATGCAAAGCAAGGAAGAAGCCGTGGCTCTTGGAAAAAAAAAGAGTCGCGCTTGGAGTAGGCGAAAAAACAAGAATGAAAAAGACTGGTCCAATACATTGTGGTCAGATGAATCTTACTTTGGGGTACAATTAATTTAAGGATCAGTTTTAATTTACGCATCAAAAAATATAACTAATTTTGATGTCCTCTAGATGAGTTTATCTTTTGGAAAAAACATCTTTTGTAACAAATTTTCGGATATTTGGCATCCCTGGTGTGACTTTTGTGAGACGAAGCTTTGGAGAATGGTACAACCCAAAATGCATGGTACCGACTGTTAAGCACGGTGGAGGCAGTGATCTGGGGTTGCATGGCTGCCAGCGGTGTGGATGAAATGCATGTGTGGGATGGTCGGATGGACTCCTGCAAGTACGTAAATGTGTTGGAAAATGTACTTTAACCTTTCGTGTTATAACATTTTCGGGGACACCAACATGGAAAATGTCAAATTCAAACAGGATAATGCACTCTGCCACAAATCAGCCCTAGCTATGAGCTGATTTGAGGAGAACAATATAGATCTGCTTGAGTGACCTGCGCAGTCTCAGATAACAATCCTATTGAACATCTATGGAGTATTCTAAAGCGTAAGATTCAGGATTACTCGATTACATCAAATGATACGCTTAAAAATGTCTTACAGCAAGAGTAGAATGATATTTCTTCTGAACAGTCAGCACTTTGCCCAAGAGAGTCGCTGTAGTCATAAAGGCCAAAGGTTGCCCAACCAAATACTAATAATCTTTAATAAAACTATTTATTTATCACATCTGTTTCCTTTTATTTCATTTAACTTTTTGTTTTTTCAAGATATTAAGAATTTTAAAGGGTGCCTAATACATTTCGTGAAGGGTGTATATGCAACAATGGTGCCTGTATTTTTTTTTTTAACTTTTTTAGTTTAGGAGGGCAAAAGATGATGACAGACCGACAGACGGGCGGATGCACGACCAAAAGCAGCAGAGTTTCGTGATCTACTATGTATTACACTGAATTCTGTCAGAACTTTAACAGATTTATAAGCCCTAATCGTATTTTGAGAGCAATATTACTCTGAAATCAAAAAAATACAAAAGTATCTTCTGGTGCAAAAAAAATACAATCAAATAACAGTGAGTTAACCGAATAAATTGAGCCAAAAATGTAAACAATACAAGAAATTCATGTGAATAAAGCATCGTGTGCGGGAATAGTTGTGCTAAAATTTTAATATTTTCCATTTTTAAGTAGCTCCATTAAATGAAAATAATAACTTTAATTTCTTAACAAATTGTGTTTTATTACTTCTTTATATACACTTCTTTGAAAATATCATCATTTAATTACCTCAGAAGAAAATAATTTTTGATCGTGTAAGCAAAAGACAATTTTATATAATAACTCTGGCATCCAAACTCATAAATTTAAAATGTTTGAAGACAATAAAAGTTAAAACATTGAAATACACGCTGGCTATGATTTAATTACGAATTAAGTGAAATAAATTTTTATTGGCATACATATGTACATATGTATCTTCGTCTGTATATTTTAGAGATGATCTTATTTTTATTTGAGATTGGGATAGCTGGAAGAAATCCAAAAATTAAAGCTTTTCAATTGAGGAAGAAGTGAATATAGACCGCAATACATTTTATTTACATTTTTGTTTTTGTCGTTTCTTACCACAGGTTTGATGCTGAAAATACAGCTTAAGAAAGTTTTTTTACGCAATTGCATATATTGATAAGAATATTCGGAGAAATACCCTTTCCTTTCCTTTCATTACGGAAAGTTTAAATTATTTTATACGGACTGGTCATTTTTTTGCAACTATTCGTGTCACACACTACACAATATTTACCGTTGTCTGGATGTTTTAAGCTTGTAGATAAAAAAAGCGTTGGTCCTTTAAGTCGCATTACTAAGCCTTCCTTTATCTGACAGCTTTTATTCAAGAAAGGAACAGGTATCTTCTGTCAAGGATTAACTACTCTTCCCTTTCCTTACAAAATATATTGAATTTCCCAAATGAATCCGACATTAAAGATAAGCATAAAGATCCTGTGATAACCGAGTAGAATGATAATAACAAATAAATCCTTCATCTACATTCTCCAGCGCTGAATCTGAAGACCAGAAACGGTAGTATTTGTTTTGAAGTGAACAGGTACGTGGATTTCAAGAGTTGGGATCTCGTGGCGATTGTGCGGTGCAAATGCGTGAGGCTCATGGAATGATGAGCACGAATTCTTTGAGCAATACTTATTGCTGATCGTTAGAAAAAGTAACCAATGAGTCGTGACAGATTTTTCAACATACGAAATTCTATAAAGGTTACAACGATGTAACCATTCAACAAAAGAAAAAGACAAGTAATTGAAGATAATCCCGATGGTTGATGCCATTTCGCGTGAATATCACAAGCATTTGGGCGCCGTGGATCAGTGGTAAGTGAGTGGTGTTACTGAGCGGGAGGTTTGAGGTTAGTGTCCCAGAAAACACCGACAATTTTTTCAAGGTTCCACCTCTCACGAATGCCTGACAAACGGTCGGACAGTAATAACTGTCATGAAAAAGATCTAGTAACCATATTGTGTCTAAAAGAAGGTTTGTATTTTGATTTTTACTTACTAAGGACGGCCATATTTCTTTTCTAGGTTGAAGAATTACTTAAGAGCCTTTGAGCAGGATACCCAACGTGCCTCGGTATAGTACAACAAACCGGAGCTATCGATGTTTAACTCACTTATGAAAGCAGAAAACTGTGCTTATTTAAACCTCAAGATTTAATGAAGTTAATAAATATTTTGTTAGGTGTCCAAACATGTTCCACGTTCATTACCTTCGCGTATAGAACTTTTTGATGTATGAAGGAGCTTCATTTGTACAAAAAGTTAATTTGGAGGAAGGTAGATTGTATTTTTGCAGGAGTTCAACAGCACAATATAATATGCATACCTAGTTCTGTGCGAGTATTATGCATCGGTACTAGTTCTAACAATTCTTCAAAAATGTTGAAATCCGTGTCGCAAGCACGAATAAACACAGCTAATTGATCTACGTACCAATGCCCGTACTCTCGTCACAGGCAATTTTGTTTTGATCTGAATTCTTAAATAAAAAGTCAGTAACTCCTTACGCAACGAGATTTCGAGACAAATGAATTTCTTGAAAAAATCTTCTCATTTCCTGGACAAACAATTTCTGCAGCTTTAATTTTAATTCCTTTATAAAATCCCCGTCAGTAAAAGGTTTAAAGTGTTTAGCTATCAACCCCGACAAGACGTAGCTTGCGTGCACCGCCACTTTCTTGTACACATAAACTGTTGTTTTTTCAGTCCCAACTTGAGCTCTTTCAACTTTCCTCGTAATTACTATATTTTGGCTGGGAATAGCAACCATTCGTTCTGTGAATGTTATATTTTTTTAACAAATAGAAGGGAACTACAGTTTAAATCCGTGTTAGAAAGGCAAATTGAAAATTTTTTTTTTAAGAGTTATGATAACAAGTAAGAAGAGAAGGTTAGGTTGAGGTACAAGCCTTGTACAAGTCCCAGTCTAGCGTGTCCCTCGTACTTTTGGCATTATTGAAGAGTTTTCTATAATTACTTCTTAAAGGGCCTAACCCTGCGGCTTCTTTTTGCACCTGGGTTTGATGCGGCTTCTTTTTGCACCTGGGTTTGATCAAAGGGCAAGAAGAAGGCGTGGCTGTACTTAAGGCTGATGTTAACTCTTCAACCATGCGATCAAATTCTTGAGGATTGCAGGGGGATTAAGGTGATTTGAGGTAACTAAACAACTTAAAGTTGACCTATACTTGAGCCAATAAGTTTTGCGATAATTCCTAAAAACAGGCGGGCTAATAGAGTCTACATATAAAGAGAATTGGAGGTACCTTTAATCTGAAAATGAGGGCTCGCTTGACACCTTCCAATTTCTAATATGTTGGACGATGCTGTCGGAGACAAATGTGATATCCAATACTTCTTGCCTGTTTCTGGTGACGGAATCTAATATAAAAAATAACAAAAATTGGGGGAAATTCACGTAGTCATCAAACTTTTCGCAAAATTTTCAAAATATTTCCCGTAATTTTTTAAATTAATATTTCTTTAATGCACCTTTATTTCGGATAACTTTGATAATGCGGTTTGGCATTGATTTAATCAAATTTTTCAAAATATCTTTCCTGAAAGAAGTCCAAGCGGGGTGAATTGCGGCTTTCAAATGCCTCACCGTTTAAAATTGACTACCATTTGCCTAAATTTGTCCCCGACAATGATGCCCCATAAATTTACTACTCGGTTCAAGTCTGGACTTCTTGCATTTCAAGGCAGAACCCTTATGTTTTTTTCCTCAAACCAGGACTCTCATAATGTAACTTTTCAGATCGTTGTCTAAACGATAGCAATGAACGCTATCGTCTATAGTTTACTGCATGTAACTCCATCACTATCGTGTCGTCTATCGTTTACATTTTTCACAGTTTGAAAGCTACTGAAAGCCTGCCATATTCGCCCCTTGACTGTCATTCATTGTTTTTGTGTTTACTTTGTCTGTGGTGTTTTTCGTATTTTCGAACTCGGGTATGGCAAAACATTATTATGTATTATGTTTATAATAACAAATAAATTATGTATTTTATTCAAAACGCGCCTACATCTTTGTTAAAAGAGATAAATGATCCGAAGTGATAGTGCTTTTTCACGTTTACATAAAGCAAAATTATCGTCAAAACGATATCGTCAGATGATTGTCGCCGTACGTGATGAGAGCCCAGGCTTTAACAGAACGTGCCGCATTTATACTCGCATTATCCTGCTGAATATTTTCTGCCTTTTCGCGAAAGTCATGTGGGTATCACTGTGTAAGATCTGTCTCCTTACGCGTCGTGCAGTTAATGGTAAATAAAAAGTAAAAGTTCCTCGTATAGTTGGTGTTTTTTGCGGCCAAAGGTAGCATCAATCCCAATTGGAAAGATTTTTTTCTATAAAAAGATGTTTGGACTTTGGAATAACTTGGTATGATGAAAACTGGACAATGTGTCGAATCACATATTGAATGACGGAACTATTAAGTACTAACAATTTGGCTAGGGGATTAAAAAGAGTAAACCCTTCTGAACTAGCTACATAGGTAATCATCAACACACGAATAATAATTATGAACATTCTAAAGTATGAAAGACAAATTGCTGATTAGTCTAACGACTAGGTGCAATAATTGAAAGGATAACTAATGCATCGCATGAAGAAAGTTATTGCACCTAATTTTGCAGACATGCCTCCTAATTTTATTACTACACACTTTGCACATCGACACATCCCATCTGTCTTTAGCGGCGACTATCCCAAATTGAAAGCTCGCTAATCAAAAGCAAAGAGCAAAGAGAAAAAAGAAAATGGAAAAACCGATAGAATTACATTTTGACTGGAAGAGATGTAGACAAACTTTATCCCAACATTGAAACTTGGGTAAAGATGAAAGTTGGAGAAGTGAACCACAATGTCACAGAGTTCCCAACTGGGCACAGCAGATACAGGAAGTATCTGCGTAGATTCGGACACGACAGCTCACCACTTAGACGGTACTTTTTATACAAAAGCTATACAAAAAGCCAACTACTATGAAATTTGGGTTTCTCTCTGGCCAATGAGATTTCCTGGCAAACGATTGCTGTAGATTACATCCAGTAAATCCTTAACCTCTCAACCGTAGTAAGCATGTTTGTAGAGATTTCAGGTTTTTTATATATGGCGCTTGAAACATCACTTAACTCTTTGTTACTTTTGATGATGCTTACAGTCCGAGGTGGACCATGGCCTCAACAAGCATTCCCCTCCAGCCAGCTTGGTGGAGTTTTCGAGTTTCGTACACCAAATTGGTTGAGGTCACTCTCCAATTGTGCACACCACCTAAAAGAGGGTCTTCCTCTAATGCGTTGTCCCTCTAGAGGGGATTCAACGACCCGATGGGCCAGTGCGCTGATATCCACTCCTTCAACGTTTCCCAGCCATCTAAGCCGCTGCACACGCAACTGCACCCGTATAGTTCATGGTTATATCACGAGGGAATTTTCATCCGCTTTTATTAGAGTTCATACTTCTGCAAATTGGTATACATAAGCTATACGTCACCCAGTCGCCTTAGTGGTTGGACCTTCACTCTTCTTGCTAAGTCGATGCCAATCTAAAGCCTGTACAGTTCGTCGAAGCATTTTTCTCTCGAAACAACCAAGAGCAACCCCATCTACTTTTGACAAAGCCCATGCCTCTGCACCATAGAGTATAACTGGGATGACTAAAGTCTTATAAAGAGTGACATACTTTAGTTATTCGAGGTAGGGCTATGCTATTCAAATGTCTTCTTAGCCCAAAGAACCAGCGGTTGGCAAGACTTATTCCTCATTTGATCTCAGCGCTGCGCTGGTGCTGTTTTCGGTGTTAATAGCGGAGCCTGGGTAGACACAGTCCTTAAGTACCTCGAAATTATATTTGCCTACGGAAAGTTTCTTTCCGTGACGGCGGTGTTAATTATCCTTTCTTGTTGATAGCATACACATACTTGATCTTACCGCATTGACCGTTAAACCCACCTTCGCTGCTTCCGTCTCAATACTTACGAAAGTGCCATTGACATCACGCTGCCTTCTTCCCATTATGTCATTATCGTCGGCGTATACAAGTAATTGGACGGACTTTTGAAAAATTGCGGCGCTGGTGTTGACTCGTGAGTCTTGTACTTTTCTTTCAAGAACGATGTTAAAAAAGTTGCATGATAGTGCTTCGCCTTGTCTAAATCTCGGCTAGTTCTTTACAGATCTTGATGAACCAGCGTGCATTCTCCGTCGTCATCCTGGACAAACGTATGACTTTGACAGGGATGCCAAAACAACAACATTAATTTGTATACCCCGTCTCTACAAATGTGGTAATAAGATTTTTCTGTAGTCGGGCAGCTGCAACCTGCAGGACCAGTTGCATTGTTGAAACCCATCGGAGGAGGGGTGGCTTAAGCCAACAAGTTGTTGTATCCGCTTTGGAAGTTTATCCCGCCACAGTTGCTTTCACACGCTTTAAAGTTTAGCAAGTTGAGATAGGGTGGACAGCAGCCAATATCCGATGGCTACCACGTGGAGGTAAAATAAGCACAATTGGTATGTATGTATGTATGTAACAATAACAGTTGACACCAGTCAGGGTCAATTCTATTTCTGCAACATCCAGTCAGGACATCAATATCTTCTAAATACACGGCTTATTTTTTAACTCTATTGAGAAACACTTCCGAAGTAAACTTCCAAACTACTCGTATTTTAAACATTGTCCCACGTGATCTAATAGACGTTTTTACGACAATTTAATAAGATGGGGCTAATAGGATTCGCCTCGAAGAAATTCGGCTCAAAACTAAATATGTACATTGTACATACGTGCTGTTGACAAACGACTAAATAAAAAATGTCAAATCGTTTGGAAAAAATCTTATCTTGTACCCCTGCTATTTTAACTGAATCATTACAAGTAAGCGTGGCGTTATGAAACGTTTAACATCTTTCTTGATGTTGATTTATACGGGCTATAAAAAAAAAGAAAATTTAACATTTTCCTTAGAAGAAAGATTTGTCTAGCTATTACCGCTAACTAGACAAATCATAAATTAGGCTTAAATGTTCTGAATGTCTCATTCGTAATTGTAGTCATATCGAAAAATCTTAAAAAAATTGAATTTAATTTTGCTGAAAGTTGTCGCGGACCTGAATAATGGACAAGTCAATATACATATGTATATACTTAGCCAGCACATTTTTTTACGACTTCTAGTCAAAACTTTACGACTTCTGGGCAAAAACGCATCATCACCTCCACGTGGTGCCTGCTGGATAGCTATTAAATAGTGAACCAACGATGAGCGTATGCTGAGTCTGACTGTACATGTGGAGCTGGACACTCGGACCAGCGCAAGCTCAGCCGGCTGAACTCCAGCACGCGTGTGCCAGGCGAGGCATCTCTTGCTGACCTGAATCGCACTTTGTGGATCAGATGTCTAACAAGAGGTCCTCAGAAGGAGGACGTGCAGCGGAGGAATTCCAACTACGGAATCGACGGTGACGTCCACAGACAGACCGGCGGAAGCCTTACTCGAGCTACTCCGATATATTTGGAGCTCAGGTCAGTAAGGAACTTTCACGACTGAGGCAGGGTCTTGAAAAAAAGATGGTGGCGGAGGAGCTCTTAATGGGCCAATGGCAGCACTCGCATCCCCGGTTGGGGGTTGTGCGTAGTGGCAACTTCCCTACCGCGTTAAAAACCCATAGTTACGAAACAACCAAATGCCTCGGAAAGGAATGACCCTACTGTTGACGACCCTGGCAAACGAAATAAGGACAACGATTTTCGGATCTGCACGTGGAATGTTCGGACCCTTAATAGACCACGTGCAGCCGATCAATTAGCAGAGGCCCTAGACTGCTATAAAGCAGACATCACAGCCATCCAGGAAGTGCGATGGGATGGGCCGGGCAAAAGGAGGATGAAAAACTGTGACATCTACTACGGTGATTGCTACAGAGAACAGAAACAGCGCTTATTCGGATGCGGATTTGTTATACGCGGCAGACTTAGGCAAGAAGTCTTGAGCTTTCGACACGTGAGCGAGCGTCTTATGACAATCCGCATCAAGGCTAAATTCGCCAACATTAGCCTAATATGCGCTTACGCCCCCACAGAAGACAAAGATGACACTACCAAAGATTGTTTTTACGAGCTCCTCGAAAAAACCTATGAGCAATGTCCTAAATATGACATTAAAATCGTCCTATGCGATTTTAACGCCAAGATAGGAAAGGAGGACATCTTTGGTAGAACAGTTGGTAAACATAGCCTGCACGACATCACGTCTGGCAACGGACTCAGGCTGATTGATTTTGCTGCGGGGCGAAACGTCATAATAGCAAGCACACGGTTTCCTCATCTCAATATCCACAAGGGGACCTGGCGGTCTCCTGATCATGAAACGGTCAACCAAATTGATCATATTGCGATCGACGCAAGGCATGCCTCCAGTATTCTGGACGTCCGAACCTTTCGAGCACCCAACATCGACTCGGACCACTACCTTGTTGCAGCCAAGGTACGAATGCGGATATCCCGAACGCCACAAAGAAGAATAACTGTGAGAAGATTTGACGTCGAAAAGCTGCAATCGCAAGAGACCGCCAGAATCTTCGCCGATCGCGTATCCCGAAATCTGGCCACGACTCCTATGCCGCCAGCATCAAGTGCCGAAGACCAGTGGCAACGTTGCCAACATGCCATCAGAGACGCCGCAACTGATGTGCTGGGTTTCAGTCGACCACCACTAAGAAACCCCTGGTTTGACGAAGAATGCCGGCAAGCACTTGCAGCTAAACAGGACGCGTACAAAGCGGCGCTGCAAAGAAGGACGAGGGCTGCTCGTGAGCTCTACGAGCGTAAGAGACGGGAAGAGCATCGGCTTCTCCAGAAGAAGAAAAAAGAGCACGAAAATCGCGCGATCGAAGATATTGAGAGATTATACTCCAGGAATAATGTACGGAAGTTTTACCAAAAGGTGAAAACAACGTGTCACGCCAACAAGACCCGTACGGAAACCTGTAGAGATGAGCAAGGAAACCTGGTAGTAGAATCACAGTCGGTGCTGAGAATATGGAAAAACTTTTTCTGCAGACTGTATAACGGCGATGAAGATCAACATACCGCTGTCAGGCAGAATGCGCCATTCAACATAGACGATGACAGCCAAAACTTCCGTCCACCTGACCAAAACGAAGTAAGGATAGCAATATCCAAGCTTAAATCCAATAAAGCTGCTGGTCCTGATGGCCTACCGGCCGAGTTGTTCAAGGCAGCCGGAAATGACTTGGTAGAGAGCATACACCAACTCATCTCCAAGATTTGGTCAGACGAGTGTATGCCTGATGAATGGAACCTCAGCATTGTTTGCCCGATCCACAAGAAAGGAGACCCCCTCAACTGCGCCAATTACAGAGGTATCAGTCTCCTCAACATCGCGTACAAGATCTTATCTGCCATATTGTGTGAACGCCTGAAACCCTTCATCAACAACATGATTGGCCCCTATCAGTGTGGTTTCAGGCCAGGAAAGTCCACGGTCGATCAAATTTTCACACTCCGGCAGATCCTGGAAAAAACCCAAGAAGTCCAAATCGATACTCACCATCTTTTTATCGATTTTAAGGCCGCATATGACAGCATTTATAGAGACGAGCTATACAGAGCCATGTCTAGTTTTGGCATCCCTGCCAAACTCGTTCGTCTGTGCAGGATGACGATGGAGAACGCTCGCTGCTCCATCAAAGTCGGTAATGACCTCACCGAGACCTTCGATGTCAAAAAAGGATTTAGACAAGGCGACGCGCTCTCATGCGACTTCTTCAATATCATTCTTGAAAGAATTGTGCGAAACACACAAGCCAACACCGGAGGCACAATCTTTCAAAAGTCTGTGCAACTACTGGCTTACGCGGATGACATCGATATAATTGGCAGAACACAGCGGGCTGTCACTGGTGCGTTCGCTAGTATCGAAACAGAAGCCGCCAAAATGGGTCTAGCTGTAAATGAGGGCAAAACAAAGTATATGCTGTCGACAAGAAGGGACACACAACATCGGCGAATCGGACAGAACGTCACAGTCGACAGCTATAACTTCGTGGTAGTGAGGGACTTTGTCTACCTTGGCTCTGCTATTAATTCTGACAATAACATCTCGGCGGAAATTAATCGAAGAATTACTCTTGCCAATCGCTGTTTCATTGGGCTGAGAAGGCAAATGAGTAGTAAGGCCCTATCTCGAACAACTAAGGAGACTACGTACAAGACCTTGATCATCCCAGTCCTGCTTTATGGCGCTGAAGCGTGGACTCTGTCGAAAGCGGATGAAGATATCCTTGGTCGCTTCGAGAGAAAAATTCTTCGGAAGATATACGGTCCCGTTTGCGTTGACGGGCTTTGGAGGGGAAGATTCAACGACGAAATCTACGAGCTGTACAGCGACATCGACCTAGTCAAAAAACTGCGCATCAGTCGCCTAAGATGGCTAGGACATGTAGAGCGAATGGACACCAATGCTCCGGCCCGCAGAGTCTTCGAATCTAACCCGGAGGGACAACGCAGTAGAGGAAGACCCCGCCTAAGGTGGCGCGCACAAGTAGAAAGAGACCTCAACCAACTTGGAGTGCGCAACTGGAGGCAGTTAGCTAAGGACCGGGCTAACTGGAGAGGCTTGTTGGTTGAGGCCCAGGTTCACCCCGAACTGTAGCGCCACCTAAGTAAGTAAGTAAGTCAAAATATTGAAAGAGACTATTTCCAGGAAAGTTTGCGTTTGTGTAAGAATTTCAAAAATTAAAACTTGTGTTTTAAGGACTCTGAAAAGCAATTAAACAAGAAAGGACAAGCATATTAATTATCACCACTGCTCTATGTAGTGAGAGATAGTTCAAAAATCTTGTTAAAGGAAAGAGGGAATTTTAGTAAATTAGGCGTAAGCATAGTTACACGTACTCTCCTTTCGGTTTTAAGAAATAAATGAACAAGGCAGAATAATTGAACAAGACAAATATGCCCCTTAATACAACTGCTTATCTGACTGGAAACTAACTCAAAGAAAAGGACTTCTTGGACAAGAGTGCCTTCGACCATGCAGAAGAGGAAGTGATTTCTAGCAGTTTTAACGAAGACCAGGTGACATGGGCTATAAATTCGTTCAAAGCATCTGCAGGATATGACAAAATTACACCAAAAATGCTAAAAATCACAGGGCACATACCAAGTAAATGGAGAAAGGTAAGGGTGGCCCTAATCTCTAAAGCAGTAAAACCCAAACTCATCTCTAAAGCGCATCTATTATCTCCTACAAGCCTTTAGTCTGTCTATAGGAATATAAAGCAAAGAGCTATATGCAGTACTCTACACCACAGAAGTTGTGAGGAGCGCATCGCAGGCAGGGCTGAATATGATTCTCTATTTACTTCTCGTGAAACTTTTTATAAAAGATTCTGCTACAAAAGGAGCTTTCAGACTCAGAGAATCCAACCTGTTGAAACAGAACACCGATGGGCACGCAATATAATACATAACAAAGACAATGCGTAGAAAATATAATTCTGAAAGTTTCATAGCCACATGAGACTATAAAGTCCCCTAGAGTTATTTCAACATTGATATCCATATCATAATCCCAAGCCGAGTAAAGTGGGAGACAAAAAGTGTAGATAAAGATCAAGGAATTTCGATCTATGTACACTGATGGCTTGAAAATAGATATACACGTTATTGAAAGATGATAGCGGGCTGCCAATGAGGCGTTTGCAGGCATAGAAACAGTTAACAGAATAGAAATGTCTTCTAGAATAGAATCAGACAAAACTTCGATGTGATTAAAGATTTTGTCTATCAAAACGGTTAATTGTGACAATTATACCACTTTTACGATCAAACATAGCTTCACTCTTAGGTGGTATTTATTTGGAATAAAAAGGCAACTAAGAGGTGCAGTCGTCTCTAGACTCTTATCATCCATTTCCTGTCATATGAAGCACAAGTATGAAGAGTCACAAAAAGCAGATGAGAGTGTCCTTCTTGTCGTGGCTTCGTGAACTGGCACAAAATCTTAAACACTTAGAGTCTTCATTTACTCACATTGGCTATTCAGAGGCTATCAACTGCCTCTAGGACTTCGAAATATCAGATAGCATTCACTTGAAGAAAAATTTGGGAAACGTAACACGACCTTTACTGCTCACTACTCCAAGCACCACCTCAGTGGCAGGAAATTTGATGTGCATCATACGGGGGACATCTTAAGGCTCTGACCATTTTTTCATAAAAAAAAAAACAAACAAGTACTGGATTTTTCGGATGCTTCCACTTACTGAGGAGCCTCCTTTCTCAGAGCAGACGCTGATTGCTCATTTCCTCCTACATAAACTGGTTATTTCTCACCGCACAAGACTTGCATTGAAGGTTTTTACTAAACACGCGGCAAATTAGTTGCTCAGGCACTTAAAGGTCACTTGCTATTGCTCTCATCGACAATACTTCGGGCCCCGGGGTCCTGGTGAACACGACATCCCACTTATTTGAACAAATTCAGAGTTTTCTTTCCGTTCAAACGTTTCAAATTCAAATTAGGCGAGAACAAGTGAGCGACTTTCGAAAACCGCGATATTTCGAAATCACTGTATACATGGCAACAATCATAGCGCGTTCTCAAATAGCATCCGTACTCTGTGCATCGGGGAATAGATTTTCTCGACTGCGTTCCGGGCTTCCAGTCAGCAGCAGGTTTTACTCCGATGCACTGCAAAGACAGGAATCTTTTAGACTGCCAGAAGCAAGCTGAAATCTAGGCAAAGCTATCAAATGCTTAGACCACGGTCACGTACATACATATGTAACTAGATAGACAAGCAGCCGTAAAAATAACCAAAGCCGGTTAAGAAATGTCGCACTGCACTGTTCACCACCAGACACCTGAACTTGTCTTGAGTCTCTGTTTTTATTATTTTCTTCACACAAAAAGGGTATTTACAATAGATAATTTAGTTTTCGAATAAACGTGATGAGGCACACCCTAATGTGCTTCATGTATTGCTGGATATGTAAAGCTACCCGTCTGCAGTAAGAAATTGGTAGTTTTACGCTTAAACAACACTGGGAAATAAACTTCGAAAAATTATTTCCAAAGTGAATGCATATTTCACAAACTGTGCGGAATTTTGAAAATAATTTTTGACTGAAATGAAGCGGCTAGGATGCGTGAAAGCCCAATAACCTTAATGCGTATCAGAGCTCAACAACTAAACATCAGTCACACTTCCCAAAGGAGAGTACAGCCAAGGTCCAACTCACTTAAAAGTTGAAGCACAATGACCATCTACTTTGATATCGCTTTAAATGACTTCCAAAATATTGCATCTTTTAGTTGCAACTCGTCTTTTTGGACGAAGCTTATTTTCATCGTGAAACTTATGTCAACATGCAAGACTTTATAATTTAAGATCGCGAAAACCATATCGAATATCTTGGTAGAATGGTTTGGACTTGGATATACTTTAATTCCAGCAGAATGGCACAAATATAAGGGGCCTATGTCTTACGAAGTGTTTTTTTTTTAATGAGAAGCTTTCTCATGATAGTTATCACTCTCGGACTTTCGTTACACATCCGTGAGAGATGGGAATGTAAAACAAACTTTTTGGTGTCTTCAGAAATTCGAACTTCTATCCTTCCGCCCAGTAGGCAAATGTACTATCCGCTGAACCACGGCGCCGGATTATAAAATATGTTATTAAAAGAAAAATGCGAAATATGAGTGCTGATAACATGACTGGACAATACATACATATAATACCATTGACAATGCGTTTAACACCAAATTCTTTCAACACCTTACCACTGTGCAACTGAACAATCCCAAGGGTGGAGTTGCCGCTACCGGCAAAAAGGCGTTAGACAATATAAGCAACATTATAAATACTCTCTAGATATAACAAAGCATAAGCGATCGTATTACCCGTATTGTTCAATTAACACACATAATTTCGCCGCAATTTAAAATAACTTTAAAAGTACAGAACATCATTCACTAAAAAATCTTTCTCCTACTAAAAATATAAACATTATCTCAACACCACAGAGATATAACCAACAAGCACATCACTTTAAAATACTGTAATCAATCAAATCTCTTCCTTACCAGGTGGCATAAATCTCCTGCTGCCCACAGGTGCTTCCGCATAGGGTAACCCTAGAAATTGATCAACATTCCTTAATCCGGTCTGTGGATGCATACTTCGAATAATCCCCTTCAAGCGTCCTTGTTTCAAGACAATCTCTTTGGTGTACATAAGTTTCTCAGGAGTTTGCCTACGAGGCAGTGCGGGATATGGATACGAACTTCCATACTTGGTCATGGGCGAGTCATTCAGAAGTTCATTGCCCTCTTCCTCCTCCCACTTTTCGTCATGCTGTGAACTTAATGGAATTTTCTCCACGCCAAAGTGTGCATCTGGATAGTCTGTGGGAAAAACCGCATCATCATCAATTTGAGCACTTCCTAGAAAATCACTTCGTGAATTTCGCGTAAATTTTTCATCCTGATTATAGGATATTTGGGGAGACGACGAAAATTCAATGGCGACTTTCGCATCCGCTTCAGACATTTGTTGATCTGCATTTGCATTCCGAAGAGTTTCTTTGATATTTGAAAAATCATCGGCGTCTACGATCTCTTCCTCATAGAGTATATCAGAACTGAAGAGAGCATCTGTGAATTGCTTCTGAATGCCAGCACACCAAAGAAGGAGTAAAATGAGTCGCGTATCCATATTCGAATATTGTGTATGATTTTTTTTTATCTTTTTTTAGTATCTCAACTTTATTATGCTTGTAAACACAGAACTTAGCATTCTTATTTATTCGCAAAGATGATCTAGAAAAAAACACGGGCACTTTGTGGCATAAATAATACGCTATAACTCCGCAGTACGTGTACACAAACTCAACACAACAAAATATTTAAATCTCCTTTAGATTCAGATACACATCATCAAAACAGAGAAACGAAAATTCTTCAATTCAAATCTATTTCGGTTGAAAACATAGCGCACTATTGACTGACACTACTCTCGAGCATAATACCCTATTTCTAGCTTCTGGTGCGTACCTCAACTTTTGAGGTATGGGTTAGTGAACTTTTTACACTGGTGTTGCCGCGTTTAATTAGTAAAGCGAAGCGTGTTCTAGTTTTTCACATATTTTTCACTTTCTGAATGGGAGTAGAACAATATGCACTATCAAGCACTTCCATGCTTACGTAGCGCGCACAGCTGCGGAATGAAAATATCACATAAAATCGTCAAAACGCGAACGCGTTGCACTTAAAAATACATCTCGTACTAGTATATTGCGCGTGGTAATTTATTTTTATATATAAATGCTAAGCATCCAATTTTCTACGAGAAAATAATTCACAAAAACTATCAATTAGAGTTGTATTTCGTCAGAAAAAATTTACATTCTCCGTTTAAAAATAAACACTTCGACTTTTGATCTCACGGTGAAAAGGATGTCATAAATATTCGTTTGGAAGAGACTTTTTTCATTTGACGATAAAATGCTCAGAAAATAGCACAGTGATGTATTGACGCAGAAGTATCTTATGTGTAAAAATAAGCAGGCGCACGCGTCTTTACCGATCGAGATACTGCACGGAACTGTGCTGTACATAGTGGGAATGTATAAGGTGGAAGCCCGGTGGTATAGTCGAATTTATTTCGTAACTTGCAGATGGTATAAATGTTTCGCGATGCAGAGATTCAGTTGAAAGAGCGCAAAAAAATCTGAATATTTATCAGCTGATTTCACCTACACCGCGAAAGATGTTTTAAAAATTTTTCTTAAAACATTTAGATTTTCCTCTATGGTAATGTTTCTGTAAGCGTTTCTGACATTAAGAGTTCAAAGGACCACAATTTTACTGTGGCAGCCATACGGTAATGCTTCATCTTACAAAGAAAAGGTCGCAGTATTTAGAAATATGTACTTGGACCTAAAAATTAACATGCGCGAAAAAAAAGGCCGTATCCGAAAGACGAATTGAGAACCTTTCTCATGACAGTTATTACTCTCGGACGTTTGTTAGACATTCGCAGAGCAGAGCTACTTGGCAACGTATTGACCGTTTCGAAGTCTCGCGGCCGTTGATGTCTCTCAAATTGGTGATATAAGCTGAATTGTGTAATATTGTCAGTGTATATGCTGCATAAACGATGAGTGGAGGAGGAGATACAACAGCGAACTGTACGGGCTGTTCAGCGACATCGACTTGGCCAGAAGAGTGAAGGTCCAACGACTGAGGTGGCTGGGTCATGTAGAGCGCATGGACACGGAAAAACTTCGAATCCATTCCCGAGAGACGACGCAGGAAAGGAAAACCGCGACTCATGTGGCGCACGCAGGTGGAAGGGGACCTCAACCAACTTAGCGTGCGAAACTGGAGGCAGCTGGCTAAAGATCGAGCTCGCTGGAGACGCTTGTTGGTTGAGGCCCAGGTCGCCCCCCGGCTGAACCGCCACCTTAAGTATCATCATCTCAAAGAAACAGCTAATGTTTGTTGGCGGAGAGCTTCTATTTGAACGAACGTGCCGGAAAGTCAAACGAAGACTATGATGACTGCCATGGAGGACTGGGAAATGTCACCAGACATCCTAAGCATGTGCAAGTCATACGGTGTAATCGTGCTAAGTAAATACAAGCCGACACATGATCACTTACAACAGTGGCGGAAATAAAACTCAGATTGACTACCATAGGGATAGGGATCGCCTCCTGGAAACGTCGAAAAAGAAAAAAAAAATCTCAAGGTAGCCATCTCTATCCTCTGATTTTCTTTTTGTCTATTAATGACGTTGAGACTTAAGAGTATCATCGAAAATTCTTATTTATCTCTCTACGCCGATGACATGGAAATGTTCAAGCACAATTCATCGCCCGCTGGCTCTCACCCACTTGAAGTTGTTTTTCAAACTGGTGTTAAAAATGCTCAATATAAACAAATACTGAGCCTTTACATATTCCCGCAAGAGTCTTCCCCTATTCCCTAGATCCTATTTCATTTGTGACAACCCGTCCCTTCCGTCTCTTTATTGCGTGATTTCAGTGTAATCTGTGACAGAGAACTGAATTTTCGCTGACATATTGATAACATTATTTGCAGAAGAAATTCCGCTTTTGGTTTTGTAAATCCCTGGGCTAAGGAATCGTCCAACCTTTATGTCACGAAATGTCTCCTTTTTAATATTTGGTAGCTCAATCCTTGAATATGGAAGCCCTATCACAATACCCATTCTTTTCGAATTGAGGCGAACGTACAATCGCTCTCCGTGAAATAGCCGACATCCTCTTTGTACATTAACTACTAGCAGGAAACATCGACAGCTCAGCTCTGCTACAAATGAAAGCTTAAACTTTCACCGTACTAAGTATGACTGTAATGAGCCAATTTCTAGAATGCACAGATAACATTCAAAACTTTTTTAATTTCCTGTGCACCAATTTTACACCCCTAATCTCCCTTCTCAATTTCACCTCCTCTCCAACAAAGTGTATGCTAATATTACACAGATTGATAACAGAACTTGCTATTACAGATACGGAGACATTTCGGGTAAATCAGACGATTAGGTCTTACCAACACATACAGCCGAAGGTTAACTACAATAGGTACAGTGTAGTTGACAAGTTTGGAACCATTAAACTAAAAAGTATTCTGTATTCGACTACAACTTCGAAATCTCATATTCCACGATATAATTCACCAGATTAATGAGCAAACACCAGCAAAATATAGTATACGTATGTAAATATGTATGCAGTTTGCCTCTGCCTGCACGAATTCATTAGTCGCCAACATGTTGTCATGGAAACTCCTATGAAAACTCTTGGCACGGTTGCTTGCATTAGAAAACGGTTTCTCGGTTTTATGTGATTAATATGAACAACTCCTGTATATGTACATACGAGTACATATGTAAGCGCCAGTGGTACTGCAGACATACATATAAGTTTGTATAAACGGCGCGACTAGCTATTTTATTGGCAGCAATGCGAATTCCCTCTTCTTTGATTGGAATGTTTCTCGCAGAAGCAATGTTTGCATTCCGGGGTCATGATTTGTCTGCGCAACGCCATAAAGACGTTGTCTGTTGATTCATCACCTAATTTGCACCATAATAAATGGTGACCGCTTCAGTTGTCCTCCGCTTGACCCCTTTATTATTTGAATGCATATTTTGTTGGTCTTCACTTATCTTGGGGACTGTATCAATGAATAACAATTACTCGTACCTGCGAGGTTTGAAAAATAAACTTAAGATGTACATACATACATGCGACAGATGTCATTCCTGAACTATGAATATAGTCCCGAAGTCTGGGCCTCAAATGCATTGTTACTTTTTCTGTTAAGCTGTCCTAAACTGGAGAAATTTATACAATCCTCTATGTTCGGAAGAGAGTCGCATTAATGTGCATATCATAGTTTCAACTTAATTTATTGTCTTTCATAAACAGTTAAAGGGTTCAGGGGTGGATGTTATTCGTCATTGGAGAGAATGTTTGTGGAAGTGACAGTTGATGATGTATCGCATAGTATATGCTGTATTCGTTGCAGCGCTTTGAACCGAGACATCCACTTTGATTTTGCTAATATTAATTTGTTTGGAAAGGATGCAGGACAACAAAAACATAGTTCGGATAATTAGTATCAAAAGTGCCCCTATAACAATCTTTCTCCTACGTCCCTTATGTTGGAGATTTGGCCCTCGAGTAAAATTATGCTATGACTCCGTCATTGCCGGTATTAAGCCCGAATGTTAAAGAAAGAGCGGGGAGCAGACCTTGTTAGCAAACAATGGTTCAATGGCCCAAGATAATAATAATATGTGAGGGACTCAACGAGGCGAGGTCGTCCTCTACTGCGTTGTCCCTCCGGGTTAGATTCGAAGACTCTGCAGGCCGGAGCATTGGTGTCCATTCGCTCTGCATGTCCTAGCCATCTTAGGCGACTGATGAGCCGTTTTTTGACTAGGTCGATGTTGCTGTACAGCTCGTAAATGTCGTCGTCAAACGGGACTGTATATCTTACGAAGAATTTTTGTCTCGAAGCTACCAAGGATATCTTCATACGTTTTCGAAAGAGTCCATGCTTCAACGCTACAAAGCAGGACAGGGATGGTTAAGGTCTTATAAAGAATCTCCTTAGTCTTTCGAGATAGGACCTTACTACTCAATTGCCTTCTCAGTCCTAAGAAACAGAGATTGGCAAGAGTTATTCTTCGTTTGATTTCTGATGAGATGTTATTTTCAGGGTTAATAGCAGGGCCAAGGTAGACGAAGTCCCTTACTACCTCGAAGTTTTAGCTGTCGACTGTGACGTTCTGTCCAATTCGTCGATGTTGTGTGTCCCTTCTTGTTGACAGCATATACTTGATTTTGCCCTCATTTACAGGTGAACCCATTTTGGCGGCTTCCGTTTCAATACTAGCGAGGGAACCGGTGATAGCCCGCTGTGTTCTGCCAATTTTGTCATTCGCGTAAGCTACTAGCTGCACAGACTTTTAAAAGATTGCGCCTCCGGTGTTGGCTTGTGAGTTTCGAACAATTCTTTCAAGTATGATATTAAAGAAGTCACATATAGTTAGATGGAATACAAGCACATTCCGTCCACCGGGAAAGTACTTATGTACATACATATATGTATCTAATTATCAGTTTACCAATAGAATACAAATATTCTACTGACTGAGAGCAGCTGTTATGAACCTAAGCTATTTAAGGCTGCCATTGAATAGGTGATTGGGCTTCAGCATTGACAGACCGCTTCAGATCTGGAACTTCTGTTTAAACGAAAATCTGGTTCTATTTCTACCCGAAATTCACGGACTCAGATTTCTCACAATTTCGTTTGAAAAGTACATAGGTTGATTGAGAGTGTCAAAAAGATGACGTTTAGGAAAAAAACATCAAGTTGGCAAAAATTTGTGACAATCTTTTAGATTCTAAACGATAAAACAAAAAAACTTTTGTGGAACCAGAAGTTTCTTTAACGGGACTCCGGGCACAGCTCATACCAGCCAAACTATTCCCCGGATACAGTTCTAAAAAAATGAAAAATATGCTTTGAGCTACTTTCTAGCATGGAGTTTTGGAGAATATCGAGGTTGCGGGAGAAAGGATAGTGACTACATATGTGGTCGATTGATATTATGTGAGTAAAAATAGGAAATTGGGTGACAGGTACATAAACATCTGAAAATTACTTATGCTTAAAGGGTTTTTGTAGCTATAATAGTTCAGAAGTTATACCATTTAAAGTGGTATCGAATTATACATATGTTTACTTGCAATGAAGTGGAAATGCGTGTATGAAAATATATTGTTGGGTGGCGTAAATAATGGAGTACGTTTCTATTTCAGACCTTAGAGGTTGGTTATTTGACCAGAAGTTCGGTCTTAGGCTGATTATTTTTGTTTTTGCCGAGTTGATTTTCAGCCCAACGACGTCTGCTTCCCTGACCACATTTGTTGTCATTTCGAAAAGGTCCATTATTCTATGAGATAGTAAGCATACATTGTCAGCGTAGTCCAGATGCTTGAGTTCGGATGTAAGATTCCATCGAATTCCACCGCTTTCCGTCGATAAAGCCGCATTTAGCACATCGCTAATCACCAATAAAAACAGTATTGGTAACAGAATGCAGCCTTGTCGAACCCCACTTTAAACTTCGTATTCCTTCCTATGCAAAATGTGTCATGTGGACTGTTGATAATTGCTATTAATTTATCTGGAATGCCCCTCGTACGCAAGGCCCGCCAAATAAATTCCCGATTGACACTATCAAACATCTTTTCAAAATCGATGACCAGCAGGTGAAGTGGCCATCCACTTCCAGAGCGGAAACCTTGGGAAACCTGCTTGTTCGGCATCGAGTGTGTCTTCAAGGTGTTCTTTGATTCGCTTCAGGATAATTTTAGCTATTATCTTGGCCACAGCAGGCAGCACGCAGATGCCTCTTCTTACAGAATTTGACGATCATCCACTTCTTCCAATCATCCGGAAAACTCTTAGCTTTCCACGTTCTCCCAATAAGTGGGAGCAGTAGATGGCGCAGATCGAAAATGCTCCGCGGGTATGCCATTAAGTCCTACCGCCTTATTAGTTTTCAGTGCTTTGATCGCGGTAATGATCTCATCCTTACTGAGGGTTGAAGTACGAATTCCGGCATTTCTTTCCAAGGACAGGTGCATATTGCTGGCGAATACTCGGTTCAAAACCGAAGCAAAATGCTCCTTCCATCTCTTGAGCTGATCCTCATCCGATATAAGTAAAGGCCTTTCACTGGGTGTTGAGTAGAGCTGCGGCGACCTATCAGCTCTTTGGCGATTCTATAAACGGTTCTGCTGTCGCACCTTACTGCTGCTTATTCTGCTGACGTAGCCAGCGCATTGATGTAATTGCGCTTGTCGTATAGGGACTTTAGCTCGATCCTCCCTGCTGCTGGAGTAGCTGCAATTCGAGCTCTAAGCTGTTTTCGTTCGTCGATCCTTCTTCTTCTTCCCTGTGGTCGACCGATCCTAATGTGGAAACAGTTTTCACAGCATAGCAATGGTCTTGCATGGTGACGGGCATTGAGCTGCTGATTGTTTCCACTACACGTGAGAGATGATCCCATAGTTCTTGAGGCACTCTGGGATCTCTCAGTCGGTTGAACCTGGGTGTTCTCGTGTGGTTAGATCTTCGAACGGCAACAGTGCGTAATTGGACAGTCACTATCATAAGATGGTGATCTCGTACCAACCCCAGTCCGCTCCTCGCCTGTTTCGGACGTCTAGGAGACTACTTCTAAAACGGTGGCTGATGGAAAAATAATCAATTTGATTGGAGGTTGCTTGCCTGCCAGTTGACACCCAGCTGATCTTATGGCAGGCTTTGTGCTCAAATATGGTGCAACCTATGACAAGGCAATTTGCGTTGCAAAAGACAGCGAACCTTTCGCCAATGCCATTGCGGCTGCCTAATCCGTGTCGTTCCATAAACTATTTGAGCCCTTCGTTGTCGCTGCCTACCTTGGCATTCAGGTCCCCCATCACTATGACGATGTCGCCGTTGGATGTTGAACTGAAAACAGCTACCAATTGGTTGCAGAAGGCCTCCTTTTCTTTCTCAGATAAGCCATCCGTCAGGGCGTAACACTGTATAACGGTGACGCGACGTACTCTAGTCCGGAATCTGGCCGTTAATATCCTATCACCGTGCGGCTGCCAGGAAATTAGGCCTCTGCGTGCTGTAGGTGTAAACAGCAGCCCGAAATATATCCACCGGGGCCTCCGGATGGTCTTCCGGAGTAGAGCAATACAGTATTACGCGTCAGGGACTGGTACTCACCCGCAACTAAGCATCTTATCTCGCTTACTCCCAATATGTCCAGCCTATATCGTATGAACTCATTTCCGAGTTGAAGGAATCTGGCGTTCTGAGGTCCTTCACTCTGTGAGAAAAGGAACGTCTTCACGTTTCAGGAACCAATCTTTGTCCGGGTACGATAGCCAAAAGTCGTTAACTTGTTATCAGTCTTTATCCGAAACATTGTGTCGGATTCTGTAGCAATTAATTTTCGGTAACGCGGATTGCTGGATCAGGTTATCTAGTCCAGACTTATGACCCTAGACAATCTCGAACTTTCAGTTTTAGCCTACATGTATAAGGATTTAGACCAAGAGGTAAAGCAAGCACTACATTACGAACTTGGTTGTTGCGCTACTGGGTCAATCCATGCTTTGGGCAGTCAGTAGTTTCCCGATCAATCGCCATGCAGGTCCCCAAATGTGGAAGGAATGTGATATATTAAATACATACATATATAGAATATTTTTTGGTTTTGTAATTGCTTAGCATATTTTCTTGTTGGGATTGGTTTACATCATGGGACGCAGAGAGAATGGCCCAGTAGATTGAAGAATAATCAATGTAAATGGTGTGTAAGAATTTTAAATAATTGCGGTTGCGATGGTTAAGGGGGGATAAAAAATAAAATGAGAACGAGTGAGGCCCTAACCGGAACAAATAAGGAGACTGTATACAAGGCCTTGCTTAACCCAGTTCTACTTTATGGCGCTAAGCATGGTCATTGTCGAAAGTGGATACCCTCGGTCGTTTCGAGGGAAAAGTTATTCATAAGATATTCGATCTCGTTTGCGTTGACGGGCATGGAGGAGAAAATTAACGAAGAAAATTACAAAAAGGAGTACGTGAAAGTAATCAATAAGTTTTTGGAACTAGGACACAAGGTCGAAGCAACCTTAAGCAACAAACCGCAGCACGACACTTACTATATGCCACATTATGCGGTGCTCAAACCTGAGAGTACTACTACAAAACTGCGCGTGGTATTCGATGAATCTGCTAAAAATTCAATCGTCTTAACCAATTTGATGCTTGTAGGCCCTAAGCTCCAAGAAGATGTCACGACTATATTGATGAGATGGCGGAGGCATAAATACGTCTTTACTTCGGACATAGAGGAGATGTATCGTCAAATTAAGCTGAATAATAATCACCAGGATTATCAGCGAATTCTATGGCGAAGTTCCATAAAGGAGTACAAACTAACCACAGTTCGCAAAGTCTTCGAGTCTAGCCCTGGGGAACAACGCAGTAGAGGACGACCTCGCCTGAGGTGGCGCGTTGAAGGGAACCTCATTTAAATTGGAATGCGCAACTAGATGCTATTAGCTTAGTAACGGACTAGCTTGAGAGGCTTGTCGGTTGAGGCCCAGGTTCACCCCTAATTGTAGCGTAACCTAAGTAAGTAAGTAGCTGTATGTCAGTTATGGAATTGTCATCGCCTGACTCAGTAATTTCTTCCACCAAACTTTCCTTGTACCAAAACATATCAATATTTTTCCACTTAAGATTGGAGAGTAAGTTGATTTTTATTGTGTTTTCATCCCTTTTTCCGAAGTTTTACAAAACTGTGACTGGCATATGATCCCACCAAATGTTATTATAATCACCAAGCGCCATAGAGGATAAAATTATAGTTTATTCGGCTACTACACCAAAACATGGGTTGCTGTTTGGAAGTATAGTGGACCTGATACGGTCTGAGTGCCTCTGGGATTCGGTTGGCTTTTTTGTATATATAATTTATATACGAGTCTATGTACATATATGCATATTCGTCAACACTTTTATTTCTAATGTTTCTTCTTGTAGATGCAAAGCTGCAGTTTCTATTTGAAGGAAAATAATTTTAATCAGATAAAGTTGTTTTTTTTTTTTTTTTTTATAATTTGCACGCACTCAAGGGGTTATGAATACCCTTTTACATGTTATTCACACGGTGCGGGCGTCGGAAATGTTGTTGTTTTGTGTGTAAATATAAACTTGAACGAGGTATTTCCAAATCTTAGAGAATCATGTAAGAACTGCAATACCTACAGCATATATGGAACTCAAAAAATGGCTGCAATGCACTCCTAGTTCAAGAGAAATGAGCCCTAGGTCAATCATATTTATGACTGCATATCTAGTAGAGAGTCATGCGGACCCTAACTTTTTTAACGTTACCTTTGCCTTAAATCCCATATTCTATAAATTAAAGAATCTTTACTCTAGACAGATTTTCTTCGAGAACGTAAACGTAATGGAGTTTTCTATTTCCGTTCGAAAATTCATGCACGGCTTAGTCCCAATGGATTTGGTTAGGCTTACCCATATAACTCACTGCATTAACTTGAATATTTTCGTTCATGTTATTTTCTGTTCATATATTTAAAAAACTAAAAAATATTAATTCAACACCGAATGAATCTACGTGTGGCACCGGAGGTATAAATAAGAAAAAAACAACCATGTACATACATACACTGCAAAAGTTCTAACGGACAGCCCGCCGGAATCTTTGGCATATGGCGTATTTGAGAAAAAAAAAATAAATAATAGGGAACATTGAATAACAGAGGCAACTCCACTTCACTACACCATTTGGATATAGTCTGCTGTCTCCACCGGTGTAGCCCGGCCAACAGAGATGGGGCACCGATTGCTATCTGGTATGCCAGAGAAACTCATGTGGCACAGATGTTTTTTTCTATGATGCAAATCTAATTTCACCCCTTTTCCATTTTTGTCACTGCAGATTCTCTCCTTAGAGGAGCATCTATGAAAACACATGAGTTGGAAAAAAAGGATATTTACAACCATTTCGCGACATATTCCCTCGAGGGAAGAGCAAACGTGAAATTTTGAATATTTTTCCTGTGTTGTGTAATTTTAGCACGCGACTTGTACACTTTAGGGGGACACCAAGCATATGTACATATGTCGCGCATGTTTTTGTATAACTACCAGTATTGGTGCCGGTACACTTAGACAATTTTTTTTAATTTGATATAGAAATAATGAACTGGTATATGTCCTAGCGTTGCTAAAGGCAAAGCGATCCATTTCTTACGGCGGATCCTTGACAATTTTTAAAGATCTGTGAATATTTCAACGGCATCACTTATTTCTGACAGAGTTGCTGGTTGGAGATACGATTATCCCAAGACGATTCTAAGACACCTATTTGCGAAAGTCTACAGCTTGCGTGTGTTACTGGTATAACAGTCGCAACTTGTGGTGAAATATTGCTTCTCTAGATTTTGGATAGTATTCCAAACGCAACTTTTGCCCTCCCAATTCTGTTGCACTCATTCAGTTGGATGTTATTGTTTATAATTACATGTCATAGTACACAAGTTCCATTATTCATTTCCCTCAATGCTGCACAAAGTACATATATCATTGCTGACCAGCAAGACGAACAGTGGTGAAAGTATGCACGCGTGATGTGCTCAACTTTGGACTTAAAAATCCTCCAACACCAGGGACGTGCCGTGGTGTTCTAAGCAGGGTGTTCTACACTTTTTTTGTTAGATAATAACGTCTGTACGTAAGTCCAATACATTTAGTTTTTTTCACAAAAGTTTCCCAACCTCATCATAGAAACTGATCTTGTTTTTATTTTCTTAAGTAATGTTTTTATCTATGGAAATCAAAGCTGTATCCTATAATCTTTCTTCAAGCGTGCGTCGTGTTTCTAGAATAAGATTTTATTCGCTTAAGTGCAGAAAACAATCTTTCAACTGACTTGCTTGTTGTTGGTATTGATAGCATTAAAGAGTTCAGTTTAAAAATGTTTGAGAATGTATCTTTTGAATTTTCATTCTGAAGGAATCCAAGTATGCATGAAAACGTTTCGGAGTTGCGCACATTTAACTCATTCTTAAGCTTAACGAATTCAAAAAAAAAAAAAAAAAATTTTCATAAATACTAAAATTTTTTGATTCAACAATTCCAATTTTAAATCCGTCAGGGACTTTAATCTTACATTCATTTGTGTTGACAAAGTATCAATAATTTCAAAATATCAAAATATACTCGCCCGTATCGCAACTCAGAACCTGTTAAATCCTCGCCTCGTTTTGGATTTGAATCAACAACATTTTTAGCAGAATTGCACTAATTTTGAAACTGCGATCTGTTGTAAAATTTGCATTTTTGTTACTTCAATTTCCTTACAGCAATATTGAATGTCGAATGATTTTGTTTGTTTGTAATAAGTTAAACAATACATCGGTAGGTAAAATGAAAATACTTACATATGTACATGTGCCATTAAATGTGTTAAGCAAAAAAGTGTGTTGAACGTATGTATTAAGAAATTGTAAATCCTCCTGCTTCGGCACCGCAAGTAATTGCATCATCAATCATTTCTTCAAATAATATGGTCAAATCATAAATAAAAGTATGAACCACATTAACAAGTCGAGATGAAACTGATCTCGTGGGGACGACTGTTGGGAGTCTACGCTTAACAATTTGTTCCAAAAAAAAGTTCTCTTAGTTGATTGGTAAAAAAAAGGACGATAGTCTGGACAAACTAATAAAAATATGAAGGAAATTCGCGAAAACAAGGTTTAAAATGCTAGCATTACAGTGTGGGAAAATTGCATTTGCTCTCTAGTCCTGGCTTGTGTTGCATTTAAATCCTTAGACATAATTGCTGCACCATCGTAAGTTCAAGCTGCATACTAGCTTTCCACTCCAATTTTTAGTTTTGACTAAATCTATCAATTTAATGAAAAGTGTTGTATTGCTGATTGCTTTCGCTTCAGTCAATATGGGGTTCTAGGTTCTACAAATATAGAGCACATCGAACAATAACCAGTGTGACCATTAGCTTCTCTCAAAAATATTCCACTCATCCGGAGAGGTGGAATATTTATATTCCACTTCAATATTTTTTTTTAATTCCACTTTTAAATCATTGGTTAATACACCTTAATAAGAAACAAATAAAAATTTATTATATATAAAACGTAAAACATGATAAACCACATATGGGTATTACTCCAATAAAAAAAAATATTCCACAAATGGAATATTATATTCCACTATGGTCACACTGACAATAACTAATATGTGTTAAGGGAAGAGAATCGAACAAAATGCAACCAAAGAAACTTTTTTCATTCTCATTCTCACAGGCAACTGATGTGCGCCATGGTCTGGAGAACCCAAATTAATGTATTTTTACAGGCGGTTGTTGACACTTTGAATGTGATAGAATTTTTTTTATATGGAGATATCCTTTGGGTTGGTGCTCTAGTAACTGGAGAACATCTTGGCGAGTCGACGTTAAACTGAATTGTTTGTAACAATTTGGTGTGGATAAGTTGCGCGCGCGCGGCGGTTTCGATTTGTGTGCTCCGAAAAGAGGAGAACATTATGTTCAACTTCAATTTGTGTTCGATGGTAGTTTTGGGGTTGCGATTGTGACTTGTTTGGTTGATTTGGCTATGCTATGACGGTGCGGCGCAACAGAGTGAACAGAAATGGATGTTGAAGCAGTATTTTTAATTGAGCATTTTTGAGTTGCAACTCGATTGAATATTGTATACAAATCAATTTTGTATTGAGACGGATTTCGTTGGGGTGTGCGGAGAACACCTGCGCACCTTAGAATAAACGTCACTGTCCAACACCTTATCATTGTGAAAGACTTAACACTTACCCACAAAACTGGGCAAAAAAAAAACAAACGACTGATTTATTTGTTGAATATTTCGAAAAGCTCTTTCAGCCATACGAAAATAATGATAATAATACCACCAGTAATATCTAGGGACTTATCCAAAGAATTTATAGAAAAGATCACCGGTGAAATCTCTGGGATCTGACTTCATTGCAGGAGAAATTCTGAAGAAGCTTCATAAAAAAGGTATGAAAAAACTAACACCGATAATAGGTGTGTTGCTTAGTAAAGTAAAATCTAACACGGAGTACAACAGCAAAATATTACTGGCAACTACTTTAGCTTTTATGTTCAGTGAAAAGTAAGTTAGTAGCTTGTAACACTCATTTAATTTTTGATTTTGGTAGCCCTCCGTAACTTGACATTTCTTGTGTTTCATTGAAAGAAAATGGGCGGGGAGGAAAAAAGGAAAATTTAATGAATAGGAATATTTTTTTTTTGTTTATATAATACATACATACATCTTTCGTCGTTGGGGTGAAGAAAAATTAAAATTTCTTGTACAGCACGAATATTTTGATAACCAATGTCAGGCTGATGGCGAGCGGCTAAAAAAGCTACTAAACCAGATTGACTGAGGATCGTTTTGGTGAGAAGCTTTTACTTTGCTTTGCATAATTCTCAACGAAACGCGCCTAATAAATGATGCATTTAAGGTAAGGTATGTTACAATGCGGAAAGTCACGGAAGTAATAATATTACCAAAAAATCTCAACCTTTTGCTGCCGTTACTCTCTAAGTTATTTAAAAAAAATTCTTCTAAAATATTAAGAAACCGATCAGTTTCAGAAATATGTATACAACTATGGATCACGTTCACTGAATAAAAGATAAATTAGGAAAAGCCATAGAAGAAAAAAAATAAGCTCTACTATGCCTTTGATAAAGTGCCAAACAAAGGACTAGTTCATAAGCTGCAAAAAATATCTGCCACAACAATACTCAGATATTCTAGAGTCAGATAAAATACTGCGTACGCAAGGTAGTGTATTAGCACCCACAAAATACAAATTCTTGGCGTAACAGACGTATATGGTCCAGGGCCTAGCTTCTCACGTGTTGTGCGTGTTATATTTTTCACACATATGGAAGGGACCTACAGTTTAGAGCCATACCCGAAAGGCAAATTGAGAAGTTTTCTCTTGACAATTATTACTCTCGGACGTTTGTCAGACATTCGCGAGAGGTGGGACTGTAAAAAAACTTTTGGGTGTTCTCTGGGATTCGAGCCTTCCACTTCGCGATCTAACGCACTTGCCACTTGACCCACGGCGCGGCGCCCACAATACATATCTGCCACAGCAATATTCAGATATTCTAGAGTCAGATAAAATGCAGCATAGGCAAGGTAGTGTATTAGCACCTGCCTAATTGTTTTTATACACCAACATTCATACCTATTTAATACATACATAAATGTATACATACATATTTAATAGGTTAGGTTAGGTTGAAGTGGCTGCCAGCCAGGAGTCGCCAGCACACTTAGACCAATGGTAGGTCCATTGTGATACCACGTGGGTCTTGGGAGAAAGTTTCTCTCTATCTACTCTTTAAAACCAATTTGAGCTTCTTATGAAGCGTAGGAGGCTCTTAAAGTCAGTATTCATCAGGTCGCCTATATCATTGTAAAGTAAGGCTCCTAAGTTGAGCTTCCTTCTACGGGAGAGAGCTGGCCAGAAACAAAGAAGGTGAGGAATAGTTTCCTCCTCTTCTTCATCCATACAGCTTCTATAAAAGTCGTTCGCAAAGAGGCCCAGCTTTGTAGCATGCTCGCCTATTAGACAGTGTCCAGTGATGACACCTACTGTGGTGCCGATATGCAGTCTATTGAGCGAAATCAAATTCTTAGAGCGTTTTAGATCCAGCTTTGGCCAAATCTGTTTTGTCACTAGACATGTTGATCCACTTGTCCACCTAAGATTTGTACTCTCGACAGCATCCAGCTTAAGTTTAAGTTTGCGAGTAGCGATTGGAATACCTAAAGTGCCTCTGTCCGGCAAGATGGGTATGGTTGTTCCTATTTTGACGAGTTCATCGCCCTTACAATTCCCTGGAATGTCTCTATGCACCGGCACCCAACACAGGTGAATATTGAACTGCTCAGCCATCTCCACAAGAGACGAACGGCAGCCTAGAGTTACTAATGAATTTATAGAGGTCGATTCTAGAGATACGATTGCTGCTTGGCTGTCTGAAAAGATGCGGATGTCTCTAACAGATATCACGGTTTTCTTAAGCCAAGATAGGGCTTCTTTGATCGCCATTAATTCCACCTGGAACACGCTACAATGATTTGGAAGACGGAAGCCTATCAGAGAAAACACCTGCACCAACTCCGTCTTTGGTTTTTGACCCGTCAGTGTAGAAGTGAATAGAATCATCTTCTAAAAATGCATCATCCTCCCAGAGTTATCTGGACGGGATGTTGACAAGGAAGTTCTTCTCAACATTTAGACGTGGGATGGTGTAGTCTGTGTTTTCGGGAGAAATTTTGAATTTATTCAGAATAGAAGCGTGGCCAAATTCTTCTCTTGACCACTGTTGGGTACCTTCAAGGCGAACGGCTGCAATCGCTGCCATTTGCTTCCTAAATATATCGAGGGGTATCAGATGGAACATAATGTCCAGTGCCGCAGAGGGAGTTGTACGAAGTACGAAGTCGACTCCCTTTAAGTCGAATTTTCACGGAAGATCAAAATTAGATCGAGTTAAAGAGATTTTTGGAAAAATTCGAGTTAGAGGGAGGGATTAATAAATTTTTTTTTTTTTAAAGGGAGGGCAAAAAAAGTGTCGAAAAATACGAGTTAGAGGGAAATTCAAGTTAGAGTAGGTTCGACTTAGAGGGATTCGACTGTACATACGTTTTAAATATAATAAGATTAAATGAAAAGACTGACTAAACAAACCTGCGTAGGTTCTCCAAAAAAGGCAGTTCCTTAATATACAGACTCCAAAATGTTAGAAATAAATTGGTGATTAGTTTGACGATTAGGTGCCATACTTGGAGAAATTCGTACATACATAAATCATAGTTGTTTTTAGTAGTTTGGAACCCCGCTATCTCAAAGTTCGCACGTGATATTTTATATCTAACTACACACAAAAACATGTTATTGCTGCCAATGACACAAGTTTTTTTAACCATTGATGAAATTTTTTAAACAGAGTATATTACGCGGAGTTCAAAATATTTCCTATCAATAATTTTGTACGGTGTACTTATGTACTTGTCGCTTCTGCCTTCAAAACTACACCTAAAACATATGTATATGTCTATATCTTGCCGGCTTTCATTGTAAACACAAGAATTGTACGAGTAAATTGTTGAACTGGGGAGAAGTGTTCTTGTTTTTTTTTTACTATACACCTTATGACAACAACATTTTACATGGCCCGTACAGCAATTACAGCAGAAGACTAATTTTAAAGCGCCCACTGAATGTATTCTAGGAGTACAACATGTTTGAAGCCGGAATCTTTCGGTATGCTCGACCCCAAGCATTCGCGCATTGCACCTGCCGTTGGCATGTCTTTGCATATGCATCGAATTGGATAATGAGATTGTCGAATAGGACTGTGCTTGTACGATGTGGATTCCCCTAACGGCACAGATGGGGATTTTAATGACGGTGACGAAGACGATAGTGCAGCTGATAGCAGTGATATTTATAATTAATAACTTTTTTTTATATCTAGTGTCTGTTAAAGAATGCTCTGAGTGCAATGAAATGTGGTATATCTAGTGAAGTGGATCAAATAAAATAGCCTGCGGTACACATTCATAAATATACACATACATAGATACATACTATGTATGTATATATGCAAAAGTGCAAAAATATGTCTGGAAATAATGTGTCTATTTTGTTGAGGTTTTTTGAGCACTATAAAAAGGAAACTATATTAGATACATACATACTTTGTATTGTATCGTATTTGCTTTTTTTTTAAAAAAAATAAATAAAAATAAAACGGTTGCCGAAATGCTACTAATACATGCAATAATTAAAAAAATCTACTCAGCCATAACCGAGCAAATAAATTTTGAAAAACTGGGCACTAAGCATCGTTATTCGTTTTTTTGCGGAAACGTGATTCCTTCCTACTTAGTGTGAACGCCATTACTAAAGGGTTTGTGCCTTCAACTACTAACCAAGAGATACGAGAGTCGCATTCCAGATAACTTTTTTAAACTCCACGATTCACGTATGGTTTAGATTAGATTAGATTAGATTTTTTTTGAAAGCCAAAGTATTTGTTACAATATATAATACAAAAAATCGGTTGGCATGGCTTTGCCGTCTGCCTGGGTGACAACTATGTAACTTTAAATTAATGTAGATAATTGTATCTATTAAAATTTATAGCAAAATAAAATAAATCGAACTCAAATAATAAATGTTAAAGAATTTTTATAAGTATTAGAAGTTTCCATTAATAATCCTTTCGCGATATTGTAATGCAATCCTGCAATATTTGGTTAATTTGGAAACGTTTATTTCGTCAAGAGCACTCCGTACTTCACTTTCCGAAAGGGAAGAATATATTTAGCTCTATCCCACATCCAGTAGCTAGCTCTATCCATTCCTTGTGCCATCCAGTTTTATTGTGTATAGAGCTGCTTTTTTGGTAGTCGATAATCTGGCATGTTTAGAACTTTGAGTACGTAATCAACCTGGAGTATGGCCTTAGTCCTCTCCAATTCGTTGGAAAATATTATACACACAAAGCGTATTTTTGGGAGAAGCTAGAACTTTCTCGGTCTATTGTGCTATTATCAAAAGAAATCTTCCACTCATTCTTACTTTAATGGATTCTGTTAAACTGTTTAAATAATTAGCACAAGTTGTCCTGCTTATGTTACACACCATGAAGATCGTTGGGCAGGTATTAGACGGTCGATTACGGTAGATGATACGGCTATCTGATGACCAGTGCGGGCTTGTCGCAGAAAATCAATCACAGATGGAATCCAAAGTATGAGGATCATAATATAAAAACATAGAGATTCCTTAAAGGAGTTGCATATGGTGCTGGTTGATTTTAAAAAAGCATTTGACAGAAAACCAAGAGATCAGATATGCAGTCGGAGTCACCGAAGAGTTCCCAATTAAAGTCGATGTGCACCAGGAAAGCTTCTTAAGTGCTTTGCTATTTATTGAAGTCCTAGATTATCTGCTTGAACGAAATGTGACGGACCCCGAAGTGCATCAATTATTCTTTGCTGGACATGGGCCTATCTTAAGCGAGTATTAAGCGAAGGTGAAATGAAGATAACCAAGGACGTGTAATCTTTTCGGGTTATGAAACACTCCAGTAGAGCACTTAAACGCAACTGGTGGAACTGATTCATTGTACTACCAAGACCAATACCCAGTATTACCCGTTTTACTGGAATTCTTTCGAATTTCGGGGAACACGGAAAAGGCATTTCAGTGATGCAGAGATTACAATATCAGCACTTGCCACACCGAAAAACCGCCACCTGATCTGAGCAAAGGCAGAACAATACTAAAGAAAGTGCCTCTCAAGCCTAGCACGCTAGGATGCTTAGCAAAAGGAAATGACCCAATCATCAATGAAGGCCCCGACCAGAGAGGTATACCCAAAGAGGTGGTGATATGCCTCATCAGGGAAGAAAAGTTTCTTTGAAAAAATTGCATCAACTTCCTGATGCTGTAACACCCATTGTGCGTAAATATTTTGCTGTCCATGATCTCTGGGCTTTAGTTCTTGAGTTAGCTGAACTATATAGCGGGTGTAGATGCAAGTCTTGAGTAAAAATCTGACAAATGGAGCCATAAGGCAAGCCTAAAATTTCGACTATTTCGGATCTTCGGCCAGACTTTCACTTACAGAGCAATATTTTTGGCTGATCGGACGATGATGCACAGGCCTTACCCTATATGCAATGTATCCATTCTCTTAAATTTTTGTTCACTTCTTTCCCTCAGTAGGACGATTAAATTGACTCAAATTTTCTCCTAAAACTCAATACGCAGTTAGTACAGAATTGTTATTTTATTTAAATTAAACAATTCTAACACATTCAGCGGTGGTTACGCGATCTATTTTGTAAAAATGTTGTTGCAAACTACCACTTGACACTTTGAAAAACGTGTGCTTATGGACAGCTTCATGATTTACAGTGCTGCCAACATTGAAAGCTTAAATTGGATCACCCTGTACTGCAGCCACATTTTGTTGCAACGTGTGTGAGAGTGCATTTCCTCTTGCAGACATAATTGCTCGGCCCCTAACTATATAATCAACCATGATGATTCCCTTTGAGCCCCAAAAAAACTGATGCCATTATCTAATAGTCACTCTTATAATATTGGTAAATAAAAAAGGGTATGTATTAATGCCTAATTAAAACATTTTCTGTGGTTGCGAAGCCTGCCATAATACTCAGTTCCGAAAACTTTTTCGCTGCTGGGCAGGCAGAGTAGTAGGGAAAACTGGACTTAGGCAATTCTATCCTACTTTAATTAAAATCGAACTACGAAAATTTTAAAATGGGGGACAACCAAACGGTATTTGATAGGATATATTATTATATTCTTTTATTTCTAAGAATTTGCTAGAAACACTATTTGCTCTTATTTCTAAAACTATAATTACAGCTAAATTATTTCACAACTACAAATACACATACATATATGGCTGCACACCACAAGATACATTTAAAACAGAAATCGATGAAAAGTAGTACGGGATAGAACCAAGTTATAATTGCTTTTTCTTCCTTTTTCCCCTTTCTACAGCGAAAACTCTACGTTATCTATGAATCTATGAAAAGTTTAAGACAAAACTCTGTGGTCCTAGAATCAATAAGAGTTCTTGTGAGAATTAAAGGCTGTAGAATATCCATTCCACAACTTTAGCGAACAATTTGTTTGTTTTTCTTTCGAGTAAAAAATCTCTTGTTTTTTAATGCAATTATTAAGGACTACTTTTAGTACTGGAAAGTGTATGTTATTTTATATACTCGACACAACATATGCTCGTACATATGTATGTACATATTTATGTATTTAGGTACTCAATTCTTTACTTAAAAAAAAAAATTATTTTTTCAAATTGTCTATTTAATTAGAATTAAAAGTAAATACGTGCGGAATAAGTGGAAAACATACATATATGTAAGTATAAGCGTGAGATCTACCCTACGATTACTACATAAATATATACTAACATGTAGGAGCACGTACAAAATCCCAAAAATATATTTTTGTCATCTCAAATGAAGTGCAAAGGATTATAATCAACCTCAAGAAAATGCGCTTCGTTAAAAATAGCTACGAATAAATGGTCAATAATGTGAAAAGAAATGAGACGCAGTTCTTTGGGGTGATTGCTTGAAGTTAGGTAGTGTGGTGTTTATTTGTAAACATTTGATGAGGACGATTTTAAAATGTAAACTTTCGTCTTCTATAGGGTATATGCATTTTACTACGCGTTTTGTAGCGTAGAGAAGTATTACAGATAGTCAGATATGGGCCCTTCAGTTAAAAAGTGAATCTACTTCTTCTTATTTCTCTTGTATTAACCGTTGAAATATATAACGCGTACGTACACGTATGTATGTACATACATCTTATGCTTCATATTTCTTTCCCCCACATAACTGCCTTGCTACTGCGCCGCCTGTGTGGTTGGCTAAGTTTGCGGACCTCAATATCCTTCTACAAGCCGCTTTATTTTGGATCATCTCCTCGCAGAGGCCAAGAATTTGCTGTTGTTTTTGCATTTGAGTGATCCAATTGTTTTCTCGTCTGCCTCTTTCCGAACATCAACTGGAACTTGAGTCGCAATTGCCCCTCGGACGGGGTTTTCCGACGATCTTCTTTGTACGTGACAGTACCAGCTGATGCGCTCAGCCTACAGTTTTTCAACAATCGGTTTCTTTACATGAAGGCTTCCGCGAATACGCGTACTTCTAATTAGGTCGCGTTTCGATACTCCCGCTGACATCCGTAGCGTTTTCATCTTCGTCGCTGTCATTTTATAATTTATTTATATAATGTTCATACATCATCCAACACTGCGATGCGTATGTTACGGACGCACGACTGTCGTACAAAGCAAACCTTGACGTTTAAGTGGCATTTTGCGGTCACAAAAGACTGCGGAGTTTTCGCGCCATTTTAACCACCCCACGCTCATTGGGCGTGCAACATCCTCTTCACAATTTCCCTGATAATTTACGACCGATTCCAATTATGTAAAATTGTCGCATTTCTGAACGATTACTCCGTCCAACAGAATATCCGAAGTCGGGCTTGCGGGTTCGGAAAAACGGCAATGCAAATGTTCTGTTTTCGTTCGGCTGATTCTTAAACCATTATCTTCTAACGCCTTAATCCAATTATTAAATTCGTTCTGAAGGGCTGTCACGTCGCTACTTATGATAGTTTTGTCGTTGGCAAAAAGAAGAGAAGTCGTTCCCGTTTTGTCTATGCACCCCTTTAAGAAAAAATCTTGCACGACATTGAAAAGCAACGGACTTTGGCAACTTCAACCGCGAATTCAGCAGTTATTCCCGCTGTGCACTTCACTTTTGTTTTAACGTCATTGTACATTACGCGTATTATTCTACAGTATGCACATACGTCTCTGGTATTTTTTGAGATCTCAGCGCCGTCCATATGAGATCTCTCGAAACTCTGTCGTAAGCTTTCGCCAGATCGATAAAGATGATGTGCAGGTCTCTCGACGCGTCGCGATGATTTTCCATTTGCTTTTGTGAATCTTCAGCAAGCCTTTCTAGTTAGCCCAGTTCAAGGTGTTTGAGACTTTCTTTTACTTGTGCGCGCCACCTAAGGCGAATCGTTTCTGTACTGTGTTCTCCCTCCGGGCTACATTTAAACACTTTGCGGGCCAGAGCGTTGGTGTCCATTCGGTCTACAAGTGCTACGAATTAGTGTGTTCGATTTAGGAGATGGAGTATAGTAAAACTCTTCACTTTTGTGTTTTATGTTCATATGTAATTTATAAATACCTCGGTTCTGACCGATTTAACTTACGCTCTTTCGACTCCCCTACCGTGGAACAATCGAAATAGAAGTGACAGAGAAAATGATCTTACAATGACTTCCTTCTATTTTGTTTCTACTGGCAGATTCGTTTTAGCTACTTCTACATCAATACAATATAATGCCAACACCATTGGCGTGTGTAAGAAATTGCACAGACTTTTAGAAGATTGTACGTCCGACGATGGCTTGTGAGTTTCAGACAATTTTTTCAAAGATGGTGTTGAAGAACTCTCGTGACAGCGTGTCACCTTGTCAAAGTCAGTTTTTGACATCGAAAGTTTCCGTGAGATTTATACCGAACTTAATGGAGCAGCAAGCGTTGTCATCCAGGACAAGTTTGAAAGGGATGTCAAAACTTGACATGGCTTTGTATAGCTCGTGTCGATTAATGCTGTCATAGGGGATAGGGTCGATAATTAGATGAATGTATTGGTTTAGACATCCTGGGTTTCCCCCAGGATCTGACGAAGTGCAAGAGATTGCTCGATTGAAGACTGTCCTGGCTGAAAACAACATTGAGAGGGGACTATCAGGTTTTTGACGAAAACCAGAAAACTCTACCAGTTCATTTTCAGCTGCTTTAAATAGTTCCGCGAACAGGCCGTCAGGGCCAGCAGCCATTTTAGACTTAAGTTTGGATATTGCTATCTTCACTTTAGTTTTGTCAGGTGTATGGATGTTTTGGCTATAATCATCTAAGTTGAATGGTATATTCTGGCCCCAAAATATTGGTCTTCGTCGCAATTAAGCAATTTGCAGAAATAGTTTTTCCATATTCAGCACAGACGTGATTAAACGTTCTACAGATACAGTTACAGTTCTACAGATTTATTGCGAGAGGAATTTACTGCGCAATCTACAAAGGACCAAATCTTTCATTTAGCATGATGAATATAAACCGCTTTTTGATAGCGGAACAAGCAGTGCTCCTGGGTCCTAATAGTATCTACCCCCGTAAAAAAAGCTTTATAAGTTTAGTCATAGAAATTGAAAAATATTGTTAGTTTGAGTAGAAAATGGTAATGTCCCAAGCTAGCTTTATAAAAAATTTTAGCCGAAAAGATTGAGTTTTATCCCGAAATTAAAGGCACTTCGGTAGCAAAAAATTTTCTGTTTGAATCAGCAATTATTTTATCACGTAATTTTATTTATTTAATACGGTATCACGTGAACGGTTACAGAAAGATTATAGCTTTTAATTATTAATTTTAATTTGGTCCGCATTTTCACTAAGGCATAAATTACCACGATCATCCACCAGGGAGTGTCGGAAAATAGATGGGGAAAGCAATATATCTTCTATAAATAACGAGAATCTATGTGTACCTCGAATTGGATTTTTGTTTCTTTTCCACGTTTATGACGTATAGCAAATACATTCTTGAATTAATTACCATTTCAATGGATTTTCGTGTGGCGCCAATGACGTTGGTATAGCTAGTACTTTTCATGAAGATTATGTAGTAAAGATTAAAATGCTTTTAGGCAGCTATATGAGTTTATGTCGGGGAATAGATTACTGATTTTTTATTACTTGTACTAGTACAAGTCAGTGATTCCAAAAATATTTCTAAAAAAACACAAATAATAATTAAGGCTTAAGTCTTTTCGCAGGGGACCTATAATTTAAGGCCGAATCAAGACAACTAGCACTCAGCGAATCGGGGTATTCAATGGGTGGACAAGATGCATTTTATGCGACATGAGTGGTGGGCACATAACCTTACTTCAAGCGATCAGTCCTAGGTACCTTATACATCAATTTTGAAGTCGTCGGTCCCGGCTTGTGTAGGGCATCGTTGCTGGCAACGATTAGGAAGGTGGATTAGGAAGGTGGACAGATGCCTGTGACGTCCTTAATTTGGTCTTAACATCAGCAGAGGATTTCCCAAGATGAGGTCGAACTAATTAGCTTCTACGCGCTTCTTCGACTTTCTCAGAGTAAAAGTCTATAATGCCGGTCATTTTACCTCCACTAGTCCAAGGGAGATTTAGTAGTGCCTTGAATCTACTCACCACAACTCTTTTAGGAATCTATCCTGATAATCATTGTTATTTGTTTCACATATTATAGAGCTATCAGAAGCCTTACTTGAGCTACTCCGACATATTCCTTACTAAGAAACGTAAGGGCGAAAAGTCACTATAGCAAACACGAGGCCTGCTCATCTCAACATTCATAAAGGGACATGGCCGTCATAAAAGAGTCAGACAAATTGATCACATTGCGATCGACGAAAGACATGTCTCCAGTATTTTGGATGTCCGAACCTTCCGAGCAGCAGCTCGTTGCACCCAATGTACGAATGTGGATATCCCAAAACGACGCAAAGAAGAATAACTGTGAGAAGATTTAACGTCGAACAGCTACAATCGCAGGAGACCGCCAGAATCTTCGCCGAAGGCGTGTCCCGAAATCTCTCCACGACCTCTAAGCCGCCAGCTTCAAGTGCCGAAGACCAGTGGCAACGCAACATGCCATCAGAGACGCCGCAAAAGATGTGCTGGGTTTCAGTAGACCACCCTGGTTTGACGAAAAATGCCGGCAAGCACATGCAGCTATACAAGATACATACAAAGCGGCGCTGCAAAGAAGAACTAGGGTTGCTCGTGAGCTCTACGAGCATAAGAATCGGGAAGAATATCGGCTTCTGCAGAAGAAGAAAAAAGAGCACGAGAAGCGCGCTCTCGAAGATATTGAGAGATTATACTCCAGGAATAATGAACGGAAGTTTTACCAAAAGGTAAAAAGAACGTGTCAAGACAACAAGGCGCGTACGCAAACCTGTAGAGATGGAAAAGGAAAGCTGGTAGCAGAGTCAAAGTCAGTGCTGTGAATATGTAAAACCTTTCTTTCAGATTGTATAACGGCGATGAAGACCAACATACCATTTCTAGGCAGAATGAATCATTCATCATACATATGCGGTGATATCCAGAACTTCCGTCCACCTGACCAAAACGAACTGAAGATAGTGATATCCAAATCCAACAAAGCTGTTGAACCTGATGACCTACCGACCAAGTTGTTCAAGGCAGCTGGAAATGACTTACGACGGTGGGTCAATAAGTCCCTGAAAATTAAAACAGATGGCGTTGCCACCTAGAATTCAACATTTTGCTTGTTAGAAGCATTTTTCAAAAGAACGCACACAAATCCTCAGACAGATCTGCCAAATAGTTTTGTTGTGACAGTCATTTGAAACAGACGCCTACGAGGCTTTCGTAAAAGTTCTCTTCCAGCATGACAACGTCGGCAGTCAAATTGCTCCCCGATTCAACATATTCTCCAGATTTAGCCCCCGGCGACTATTTTGTTTCCCAACATAAAAAATGGCTCGGCGGTAAGAGATTTGAATTGAATGAAGAGGTCATCAATGAAACAAACGCCTATTTGGAGAGCCTTGAGAAATTCTATTATTTGGAGGGCAACAAAAAATTGTAGAAACGTTGGACAAAATGTATTGAGCTAAAAGGAAAGTGTATTGAAAGGAAAACGTTTTTTTGCCGAAAAGAGTGTTCAATTTCCATCGACTTATTGACCAACCCTCTTAGTAGAAAGCATACACCAACTCATTTCCAAGTTTTGGTCAGATGAGACTGATGAATTGAATCTCAGTCTTTTTAAAACCTCGTACAAGATCTTATCTGCCACATTGTGTGAACGCCTAACACCCTTCTTCAACAACCTGATTGCACCCTATTAGTGTTATTTCAGGCCAGAAAATAACACTTTGCGGTATCATACGAAGAAATGACGCTTAACAGATGAAGAGGCTGTGGTGATTAAGAGCCCCATGAGGACACTTTCCACTTTCTGTACCATTGCCCAAGCCTTAGCCACTAAAGAAACAGATTCCTTGGAATTTCATCCTGGTCATAGAGGAACTCTCTGATATCGACGGTATGGTTTTTATTTCAGACACAGTAAGCAGTGTACTTAGATTGGATAGGTTATGTTCGACGAGCTAAGGGATGCACCTTTTCCACCAATGGGCATCACAATGGGTCTATGGGTCTATATTGAGCTGAGTGCGGTTTAAAGGAGTTTTTGAATAGATAGATTAGATTCGTCCACCCGAATCTTCCCTTCCTACAACTATCGACCCATTGTACTTACGTTCCTTCTTTCATGGAAACGCTGATAAATCGTCATCTCATAAAATACTTATTTGGAATTATGAAAACTCTCTAATAATTGGCAAGCGGTTTTGAAGATTTTCGTAGCAAAAGGTTTACTGGTTATTTGATGGCATTTTTCACCGAAACGTGGAAATAGTCCCTTCACCACTATGTTACCACTAAGTGATTTGGTATCGATGAATCCCTTCTTTTATGCACCACAAATGGCCTTTCAGACCATTCAATTCAAAATGTCTTGTACGGTTTCAAGTCAGTCTGCAATCCACCACACAAATGCTGGTGCTCCCCAAGGTTTTGTCTCCGACTCATTGATTTCCGATTTTTATAGCATAATCAAATGGAGTACAAACAATAGAATAGAAATTAATGCTTCGAAAACTCGATGCTGTCTTCTGCCATCCAAGGGAAATTTATGTAAGTACATAAATCCCAAGCCATTATCAATGGCACTTGTATCAACGAAACAAAAAGACTTAATATTTCTTCTATGTTTGTAGCTGACCAAAAACAAAAATACAAATATTTGGCGCAACAAACCTATGTGGTCCAGGGTTTAGCTTCTCGTGCCGTGTTGGCTATTGTGTTATTATTACTTCGCATAAATGCAAGAACCTACAGTTTTAAAGCCATGTCCAAAATGCAAATTGAGAACCATTTTCAGACATTCCCGCTCAGTAGTTTAACGCACTAACCATTGAGCTATAGCGCCCACGTGTGTTAGTGACAACATATGTAGATATGTTTATATAACTACATATTTCGGAAGTTTTTTTCATGGAATTACTTGTATTTTTAAGTTTAAAGTCCAATATTCGGATAAATCTCCAATATCCGAAAATAAATTTGGGCCTCCAAGAATGCCATCCACTTTCCTCCTTGTGATAAAAACTAGTGATCACAATGAAATACAGAATGAGAAATACTGCGACCGAGACACTCGATTAGAGTAGAGTTAAATTGTTTGCTAGCCAATAGGTCTTCAATCAATCGAGTACGGCGTCAGTTCCAAGAAAAATCCTTGAAATCTTCCCTGAGAAATGAAGAAACACAAAGACTCTAAGACAGCATACTAAAGTCTGATTCAAAGAATATGTTCCCTGAAGTTAATCATACTCGCAACGCTGTCTAGTTGTTCCAAGTTGCTTATCCATAATCCATTAATATCCATAATCGTTAACTATTTGGTTATGTATAGGCATACATATATACAGTCCAGTAGACAAGCTAAAACACTGCACGGTAGACAGTGGCACACGCTGTTTACAGACGACAATTCAAATCAAAGGATGTACTGCCGCATGTCTAGTTAATATCGGAAAAACCTTTTGCATCGCTGAGCTTTTATTTAAACTTATCAGATATAGATTTCTGTGCCATTTTGCATGCAATATTTTGCTCAGAGTGGGAATTCAAAAGAAGCAATGCAAAATGTGAAACTCTACTGTTCCTCAACCTAACAAGACGCGGTAATTCTCTTGATAAAAAATTAGTATTATATTTAGATTTCGTACGAACATTAGTCTTAAAAAAACAAATACATTAAATCTGTAGGATAAAAAAACCTATGTTCGTCTTTCGTAGACTCTTGGGTATCTAGCATTTCTCCATCAGTGATCGTTTGAAACCAGAAAAGATTTGGGAAGACCTGCAATAAAGGTGTGGAAGATTGTTAAATCCAAGAATCCCATGTTATATGGCTTGGTTTTAGAGTAAGAGGCAAAAGATAGTTCATAAATGTTATGAAAAGGGCAGGAGAAAACACTGCGTATTGGGACACTGAAATCAGTAGAGAATATGACGAAAGTACCTACATAAATTCATTTCCTATACCAGTTGCTTATACTTGATAAATACCAACACAAATACTTAGTGCAACCACATACCAACGGAGACGGCAAAAGTATAACGAAGACGGTCTTAAATCCTTAAAACTATCTGATGCACGACTTCTGATGAACATGGAGTAGTTAATGATATGAACTTGTTTTTTTCTGAAATATACCCGAGAACTCTCAACTACCACAAATAAACTTAACACAAGTATCATTACGTGATACTCAAATAACATCTTAATTTTTCTTTGCTGTAGTATATGAAACTGGGGTAACAAGTGTCATTGCATAACTTAAAACCAAAGCAGTCATATGGATGTGATGGTATACACAACTTGGTGGTGAAAATGATTTGTAGCTTAATAATTAGTCCACTGACATAGATATAGATACCTGACTAATAAGAGTTATAAACAGGTATCTATCCTGAGTCCCTCCAAACTTTTATCATTACACCAATGTGTATACAAAAATAGATAGATGCGATCCCAATAACAACAGGCCCATATCCTTGCTTGCAGTTTTCTCACCGATTTTTAAATAAATATTTGCTAACAGAATGCTTTAGTTTATAAAATACTAGCTTCTCTATGAATTCCAATTTGGTTTCCGGAAAGGGAAGTTAACTGTAGATCCTATAACGTCCTTATTAAACAATATTTATGAGCCGATACATAAAAATGAAAGCACAGGTGGTATGTTTTTTTTAATTAACTAAAGAGGTCAAATCTCTTTAGTTATAAAATTGAGTTGAAAAATCTACATACTCGTGCATTTCGTTTCAACAATAATATCCTTAGTTGGCAGTCGTCCTACCTTAGCAAAAAAAAAAAACACGTCCATATAAATTGCTCTGTGCACGATCAGGTGTCCCACAGCGATCAGTATTTGGACGTCTGCTCTTTATGATTCATAAAAATTTCATTTTAATTTGCCCTTAAACTATAAAATCGTTGTCTTTGCGGTTGACTTAACTATGTTGACTAAATTGTTATTGTTTTTGTTATTTCTATATTATTATTGACTTGGTTGCTAGGTTGGTTTAAGAGGGTGAGCTTGCGCTCTTCACTTGGGCCTCCATTGGGCACGTTGTGTTCCCCTCGTCTAATTTACTTTTAACGTTAGTTGTGGTGTGGGAATTGTGTTGGGAGGGGATGTAGTTATAGGAAACATGGGAGTATAAGCTGCACAATATCGTGTAGGCGTCGAGAACGTCTGGCAAATTCTAATATGTCACCGATTCCTATCTTTCTGAGGTGTGTTTGACCTAGTATCACTGAGGACCCCAGTAACTTAACTTAACTTCGCTGTTGAAGGACAGTGACAGAGGAAGTGTTATACATGTTCTTCCTCCTCCTTACAGTTGACGCAGATTGTTGTTTCAGATAGCCCAAGTCTGAACGAATGCTTGTTGAGATTGATGTGACCTGTTATGAGTACCACCATCAGTCTCACCTGTGTTCTACTTGCGTTTAGGACTTGTAGTGTTGTGTTGTTACTCGGTTTCTTTCATACAGATACATATTGACTTAGTTTAAGAGATGAATATGGACTTCACCTTGATGTACGACTGGTTTAGGTATCACCAAATAAGTGCAGTAAGTGTCTTTTTCCTCTGAAAAAAATATTTACTCAATGGTATCGGATTTCATGATTGCTCATACATTCACATACATACATATACAATTTAATAGACAATTTAAATACCTAGGTATTAACTCTAGATAGCAAATTAAATTGTAAATCAGATAGTTCTAGCTATTGTCAAAAAACTGTATACATAAAACTAAATAAGACTTACCAACACGAAAACTTTTACCGACTAACCTTCTAATCGCTATATATTATATTATATCCTCTTCAATTCCCGTTTGGAGTATGATATTTCTTGTTGGGGAAGTGCATTTATAAGCAACATTTAACTTCTTATCACAACCCAAAGAAAGGAATAAGGACGATATTGTTCAAATCAAGTGCACTCATCACTTCCCTTATTTCAATTTACCAATGTATTGTCGCTACAATACCTTTATGTATTCAAAGAAATGAGATTGTTTCACCCTCGAGGTGGTTATACTCATGGTGGTAGAAATAAAACATATTCACTACTTTTCAAATGAAGTGGTAGTTCAAAAAGTTAGAACTAAGAATTGCAGAAGATTTACATCCAACATAGTCCCTTTCATTTACAACCCATTGCCTGCCGATATACGCAACCATGTCCAAATAGTAGCCTATAAAGGCGACTAGTGCTACGTAATTTATAAGTCTCGAATTTGGAATACAAATTTGTAAATATTATCATTAAATTTAGACGAGACGAAATTTAGAAATTATTACAGAGCAAAAGATAGTTCGGGCAATAAAATCGTTCAAGCCCGACAACATCTTCCCTGCTATGCTTCAAAACGCTCTAAGAAGAATCTCACCATGGCTTAAGGCAATTTTCCGTAGCTATATAACACTAGGATACGTGTCAAAAACCTGGAGAGAAGTGAAAGTGGTTTTCATTCCCAAAGCCGGAAGCCCTACCAACTCCACCGCAAAAGTATTTAGACCAATTAGTCTCTCCTCCTTTCTTTTGAAAACAATGGAAAGAATAATTGATCTACATACATGTGAGGAATTTACTCGACGATCACAACCTATGCAGCACACAACACGCCTACCTGAAGGGGCAGTCAGTGGAGACCGCTCTACATAAAGTTGTCTCAGAAATCGAGAAGAATCTTCACTATAAAGACTTCACTCTAGCTGCTTTTCTAGATATGGAAGGAGCGTTTAAAAACGTGAAAACTGAATCAATTAAAGCAGCATTAACTGATTTAGGAGTAAAAACGAATATAACAAATTGCATCAATGATATGCACAATAGCAGAGTTATCAACGCAGAATTAGGAAAGAGTGTCGCAAGGAAAACAGTTACGAAAGGAACTCCTCAGGGGGGTGTTATTTCTCCTTTGCTGTGGCTTCTTGTCGTTAACAAAATTCTAACGATTCTCAAACCCAAAGGAATTAAGACAGTAGCATAGGAAGACGACGTAGTAATCATGATCAGTGGGAAACATCTCCCTACTATCTATCAGCAACATTATAGAATCTGCAGTGAAAGAAGTATCTTCATGGGCAGAACTAAACGGTTTGGGCTATGCCCAACAAAAACCAAACTGGTTCTGTTCACTAGAAGGAGGAAAATTGAAGAATTCGACCTCCCAAAGGTAAACGGAGTCTCTCTGAATCTCTCCTTATAGGCCAAGTATCTAGCAACGAAGGGGATTACGACGGCTCATAATCCATTGGATGTATACTGCGATTGTGAGACCCATACTTACTTACGGAACAATTGTATGGTGCAATGCAGCGGATAAAATTAGCTACCTCTACAATCTTACGAAAGTACAAAGATTAGCATGTGTTAGCATTACTGGAACACAGAGATCAAAGCCTCAAGCAGGGCTGCAAGTGGTGCTAAATCTTCCTCCGATGGGTGAGTTCATACATATGAAGTACAGCTGCCAAAAGCGCGATCCGTCTTAGACAATCAAGCACGTGAAGGCATAACTCTTATGGACACGGATCTATACTCCACAGATATAGATCAATTGATCCCGAAAGAGCAACAGACTATGTAGTACCACATACAGACTCTTATAAGTAATACTCCATTCTTACTCCCAAAAGACATGAGTGGAAATCCAACACATTAACCAATGTACAGGATCTTCAACTCTAATATCAACGATTCATACAAACTCCAGGGCGACTGTAGTATCTTCCAAGCCGAAGTCTTCGCCATTGAGGAAGTAGCACAGACAACACTAAATCCGTCCAGGATTACAATATTCGTGGATAGTCAAGCAGCACTCAAGGCACTGGACAGCGACATAGTTACATAAATAACAGTTGCGACATGCCGACAAACTATAAATAGAATATGCAACACTCACGAAGTCACTCTCTGTTGAGTTCCCGGACATAGGAATATAGAAGGAAACGAAGCAGCCGATGAACTTGCATGGAAAGGGTCGGCATTAAATGAGGATTTCACTCAAACATCAATAACCATCCCTATTGGTGTACTGAAAAGAAGAATAGACCTTAAAACAAGAGAAATGGTCAACTCTTCCTGAACAACTAGAGGAGACTGCGTCACATCTCTCAGTTTATGGGCAATACTGAACGATAAGAGGCTAAAAGCCTTTTATCAATGAATTAAAAGGAAATCAGCTAAATGACAGGAGTACTAACGGGACACTGCCCGATAGGTGCAATGGCCGTAAGACTGGGTATCAACTCACCTGACTATTGCAGAAGCTGTCATGACGCAGAAGAACCAGAAATCATCAAATACCTGCTTTGTGACTGTCCCAGCCTCCAAATCCGTCGCCTCCGCTAAATGGGAAACAGACTATTTGAGGAACTAGAGGACCTGGTGGAAGTCCCAGTCTGGAACATTATGAGTTTCGTCAAGAGTACAGGCTGATTCAACCAAACCAACCGATAGAACTCAGTTATGGTACCACTATTTAACAGGGAAACACAATGGACCAACTGGGCCCCATGAAAGCAAATCTACAGGTGCGCGTCCCTCCAACCATAACCATAACCATAAATACAGACGAGACGACCATTCTATTTTAGCTTACATCAAAAAGCCAGCCACAATGTAAGGCCGTTAAGAATGCAAGATGCCACGGTGGGCAAAAACCTTCAAGAGAACGTTGAAGGAATTCTTTCCTATCTTACTTAAAAGATTTATATGAGGGTTGTAGGCTAACTGCTCTTATGCGCCGACAATATTAACATCATTGGAAGAACAAAGTTGGCTATTTAAAATTTTTGGAACAAGAAAAATGGACTTAACTAGAAACGAAATAAGAATTAAGTTTAAGTTTCTAACTTTCCTAACATATTACTTTCGGATTAGCTGTAAAAAAATACCATCAAACCAACCGCTTTTAATTGACATTAACCTCCAACTGAAGAGACTTTGCGACCCTACTGAAAATGGAACAGGGAAAGTCCCCATTTTAAGTTAATGGCACAGTTATAAAGGAACCTGAACCAACTTGAACCTGAAACTGGGTGTAGCTAGTCCCAAAAAAAATACAAATTCTTGGCGCAACGGACCGTATGTCATATTTTCCACACAAATGGAAGGCACCTATAGTTTAGAGCCATATCCGAAAGGCAAATTGAGAAGCTTTCTCTTGACAGTTATTACTCTCGGACGTTTGTCAGACATTCGCGAGAGGTGGGAACGTGAAAAACTTTTTGGTGTTGTCTGGGATTCGAACCTCACGCTCAGCGATCCAACGCACTAACCCCATCGAGTTTAAAATAGAGTGGGGTGAAAGGGTTCTCGGATTCTCTCTGTGATCCATATATGAGGCGCCATCTATGCCAAAAAGAAGTAAGTAAATGGAGAGTGCACATTTTTAATCGACCTTATCTAGTACCATTTTCTTAAATTAAAATTAAATTTCCATTTCCATAAGCAAAAGAATTAAAAACGATTATCCACTACACGCTTCCTGTAATTGCATTAGTGGTAAGTAAAAAGTAATCAACATCAAAAGTGCACCACGAAATGACATTTGATTTAATTTTCATGGCGACTCTATTTGACACAGCACAAAATGTATCTAAATACATACGAATATATAAAAAATTCCACTACTCGCTACAATGAACTTAGTTATTTTCCTTCTCTCCTTTTTCTTATAACACAAAAAAATGTCTACATAACAAAACACATCAAGCCAAATCCTCTTTTGAATCTAATTAGTTCAAGGATAAAGACCACCGAAAACACACAGCAGAAACGACGACAACAACTGTCGCCAGGCATCCACTCCTATTGCATCTTCCCAGAGAATTTCATGAGAAAAGAAGGACAAATATCCTAAGCAAGCTATAAGAACTAGAACACAGGATTAAAATACTCCGAACCAAAGGACAATCTGCACACAATGAGTTCAAAAAAGCAGTCGTAATGGCAACAGAAGTAAAAATTCTATGATGGCAATGTGCAACTGGAATAAAGTGTTGGAAGTAGTTAAATGTCCATTTACTTCAGTTATCTATACTTTACCACAGTCCTTGAAAGGACATTTCAACATAAAAGTTAAATTCAAACCCTTGATGTTGAGTAAGTGGGTTGGTAGTTTTCGATGTGACGTTGTTGTAATTCGCTTCAGAAACTTCAAACTCTTAAAAAGACAAGAAAAGTAATAAGACTTCAAATATTCCACTCTACTTTTATCCTTTGTCTGTCGTGACTTAAAGTTTTCTTTGAATCTCACTTGCAGCTGAACAATACAATATTTGACATAAGTTAAGGTGACATAAACGTGACATAAGAAACAACAGGAAACCGAACTTATCACAACAAATTCTTGTTCTTTTTTGTGTAGGAAAAGTACCTCAGTTTTCGATTTGGGGCAAATGACAAAAAACTTGTACTCAATTTGATATTGTTGCAAGCTCCAGTAATTCATATACATATACACATTGTGTATATACATATGTACATACATACTTATTTGTCTTCTTTACTTTGTTATTTGTTCTCAGAGATTATTGCAAGGACGAAATGCTTTGTGCGAGAAAAATGATGCAAAGTCTTGTATTCTCTGTCGTTGTCAAATTGTCTGTAACAGTGCAAATGGACGTTTATAAGACCCTCCACTGCGTCGCCTTTTGTTGTTAGTATCTGACATTTAGTTCGTTTTATGGAAGGGTTCTGGCAGGCCCTGTAGTATCTGAAGACATTTAAAGGCTTCTTAGCTGAAATCGTAGTAAGTTCTTTGGATGAAAGACTTCGTGCACTTTAAAGTTTTTTATTTAACCCTTTTTGAGAAATTTCTGTAGTTCATTCCTGCAAAGGTAACCTGGTAGTGCTCGTAGTAATTTTCGTCCAAATGGGCAGTTCTTCCTACCGGTTCAATGAGGGATGCAGGCAGCTGGACTAAGTTGTTTCCAGAAAGTAATTGGTACTTTCCCTTTTTTTCATATGCTTGAAGCTGGGAATCATATACTAACGAGCAGGCCCCACTCTTAATGACTAAGACCGCATTCCCTGTGGTACAGACATCAAGCATTTCATCACTTCGGAGGCTTTACTTTTACAAACTGGTATTCGGCTTCTTGGTGTTTTTTATGCAGTCCACGCATCATGGGCATTAAAGGCTGTCTTTGTGTTGGAAATTATTCAATTATGCATATTTTTAACTAAAGCAGACAAAAAATTTTTTAGTCCTGTCGACGTTATGAGCAGAGGTAAACAACTTGACTCAGCTTCTAAGTCAGCCGACACGAACACCAGACATTCCAAGTCATTCTGCCAACATCCTTGACTTGTTTCTTACTTCCCACGCTGATAAATACACCATTGATGTTTTAGCGCCCCTAGGCCGATCTGACCATAATATCAACAAACTCCCAAAAGAAAAGTATGGCGTTACGAGAATCCCAACTGGGACGGCCTCAATAGCTTCTTTAGGAGTTTTAACTGGTCGCTATACTTCCTCGATAGTGACGTGGATGCCGCCGCTGATATGATCACCGACACGATCCTCTTAGGTAGGTATGAATGACTTTATTCCTAACAGCATTAAACCTAAGGTAAACTCATGCTTCGATCAGAGCTGTAAAGAGGCTATCAGGTTGAAAGAAGTAAGTTTTCGGCCTTATAAAGCCAGCAAATCTGAGGACAACCGAAAGAAGTTTAAACAAGCAAGAAATGACTGCAATGTCCATATTCAACGTGTCAAATTCCTATACGACCAAAAACTGAGGCAAAAAATACTACAGTGTCCCATAGGTACTAAAAATTTTTGGTCATTCGTCAAAAACATCAAAAACTCTGCCTCATCTGCCATCCCAACGCTCATTTACAATGACATTCCAGCTGTCAGCTCCTTAGACAAGGCCAATCTGCTTGCTGCACAATTTGCAGCCAATTCCACACTGCAAGATAGTGCTTTGTATGTCCCTGTGCTTGAGAGCGTCGAATTTTCTATGGGACAAATCCACCTTCGCACTCGCACAGTTGCAGGAAGGTCTCAGATGGTATCCCCCCAATTGTTCTGAAGAGATGTTCTTCTTCGCTGGCAAAACCTCTGCGTAAGCTTTCTGTCTGTCCTACTCTTCTGGACTCTTTCCAGAAGATGGAAAACAGTATTTGTCCAGCCTGTCCCTAAAAAAGGCGAACCTTCCTCCCCGACCAATTACCGACCCATTGCACTTACGTTCCTTCTTTCCAAGGTCATGGAAACACTGATAAATCGTCAGCTTATGAAACATCTTGATTCACGAAAACTTCTCAATGACCGGCAGTATGGTTTTCGTAGCAACACGTCCACTGGTGATTTGATGGCATATCTTACCGAGAAATGGAACCAATCTCTCCATCAGTTCGGTGAAGCAAAGATAGTTGCGCTTGATGTTTCAAAGGCATTTGACAGAGTTTGGCATCAGGCTCTTTTGTCACAAATGCGTGCAATTTGCGGTGAAAAATTACCTTTCGGGGCGTTCAATACGGACGGTTTCAAGTCTGATATTCACCACATAAATGCTGGTGTCCCATAGGGCTCAGTTTTGTCTCCGACTCCCTCTCTCGTTTTTATAAATGATCTCTTCGCTGGTGACAGTACCCTCAGTTTTTCAAATTCGTTCCTGCTCTTAGGCCGTAGATTAGGAACGGCAACGTATGTCATTATATTCCGACCTTGATAGTATAATCAAATGGTGATCAACTAACAGAGTAGAATTTAAAGCATCCAAAACTCAGTGCTGTCTTCTGTCTCTCAAGCGAAACCATGACCCCCAACAATTATCCATGAATGGTACTTGCATCGCTGAAACTGAAAAACTTGCTATTCTCGGTATGTGTATTAACACTCATCTTCGTTGGAACGATCACATATTCGATGTCCTCAAAAATGCTGCAATATGTCTAGGATTCCTTAAGCTGTGCAAGAAATAGGTACTTTACCCCGTCTGATCTGGCCACAATTTATAAGGCATTCATCCGCCCAAAGCTGGAATGCATCGCCCATATCTGGTCTGGTGCACCCAAGAGCGTTTTGCATATGCTAGATAGGGTCCAGAGTTTCCAACGAAATAGCCACTTGCAAAATTTCACTCGAATGCACATCAGTTCACCCTCAAGCCTAACTTCGGACGTACTGTCAAATACAGGGGTTCATAAGCCGTACGACACGTATGTGGAATGATCTTCCAGGCTCTGTATTTCCTCATCGGTACAACATTCAAACATTTAAAGCCAAAGTGCACCGGTACTTCCTCTGCTCCTTTTCCTCTTCTTCAAACGTCCGTGCCCTGAGAAACCAGCATAAGATTATTCATACACCCTTTTATGCGCGCGAATCATAAAAAAAAAAACGAATTTGTTGTTTTTCCGTTTCTCAAGATAATCGTTAACGAATGGCTTATTTTTCAGAGTTACACCGGAAGTAGTGCTTCCATTCACTTGAGCTGAGAAATTTTCACTTTAAAAATAACGATTTTGTTGTCGCATACACTCCAATGATTATTGTAATGAAAATAATGAACAATGGCACTAAACTCTCATCTTTTTTGCGATTTAACATTTAACAACTGTTGGAATGAAACTCAGATTTAAAAAAAGTTTAACTACTAAGGTTACTCAGACCCTATTTTAATTTAAACAATCCAACGAACTTGTTGGAAATCGTAAACAAATTATTTTAATATTCTCAGGGGAAATCCAAAAATCGCAAACCATACATATGTACGTACCTACCTCAGTTTTATTTGTGTCTGAAAACTTTTCGTCGGTAACTTTCTTTACAACAATAGCACGTCTTAGTCACCCTAATCTCCCGAAAGTACGAGTATATAAAGATACAAATTCACTTCATAAACACTCCATTTATTTTCAAATCAATTCAAAAACAAATTTAAAGAACAAATAAAACATTTTAAGGGGAGACTATGACTACACACATATGTATGTATGTACATACCATTGATATCACATCTGGTTAAGAACGTACACCTTGACGGCATAACGTTTTCTTTGTCATTCTTCACTTCTGCTTGGTTTTATTCAATTAATTTGTCCCCGCTTGAGTACAAAAAAAAAATATAAAAAAAACATCAGTGTTAAACTTCCGTAACAACATGCTATGATTCTATAAATAAATTATATCCTCAGCAAGACACGCAACAAGACAACAAGTAAGATATTTAGAGGCATCCCTCGCGTTCCTTTTTGTTTTTATAAATTGCTAAATTAGCTGTACGTGGTGCACGCACCCCAGTTGTTCTTGATACACCCCTCGTCTTATGGCTTGGGTAAAATATAGACTTGTTTTGCATGTGCGGGATGCTCAAAAGCGATAATTCCAAAATGATGCTACTTTTTTATAAACCTTTTAAGATTCTTAAAATTCCGCAGATTGTTCCGTTTAAAGAGATTCGCTTCTCTGAATTCTCTGCTGAGAGAAGAATTTATGTGTCACATGAATTTGAAAATTATTGTTTTGTCGAAAAAAGTCTGCAAATATGTATGTACATACGTATGTATATGTATATCTTAAGTAGCGGCAATATTTATTTATAGTATTGTATCGGAAATTCCGAAATTCTTCAATGTCCCTATATTGCGATACGAGCATGTACATATGTATGTATGTGTGTAGGCATGCGTGAATTTATATGTGCATATGTGTATAACATAAATATGTATATTTACATAAGTATATTCGTTGCATGTACACATCCTTGACTATAAAATTTCAAATAGAGAAATACTCATGTATATTATGAGCTGCATTAGCTCTTCTTCTTTTTATTTCCTTCTGTTCGGCGAGGTCATGATCAGGATTATATCATAACTTTCCCACCCTACTGGTGGGGATGCCTGTGGGGTTCCGATTTGACCTCAAAATGTATCTGCAGGCCTCCCGGTTTCCGAACACTTCGTCACTGAGGCCAATCAAATGTTTCGCATTTACAAATATGACACAGAAGTTTTTTAGGCCGACTCTCTTCCGCGGTTCTATAGGATCGTTGACCGTAGGATCCGTCCTTTGAAAATGGAAACACCAACTGAGCCGGTCATCCAACTCGTAGCCGCGACCACTCATACTTCCAACGTTCCAAATCGTTACACTAAGGTTTCGCTTAAGCCGTCGTATTATTTTGCTATCTCCCGGAAACCGAATAGCTCTGACCAGAGCATTTCTACTCGTCCCAGGATTACAACCATGCGTAGTATTAGTGGTGCCTGCAGGGGTAGTGCCTTTCTTTTTAGCGTTCTTTGCCATAATGCTACTTTAAGCGAATTTGTTTTTAAAGTAAAACTTCTTTACGCACGCTTGACTTGGGGAGTAAGCTGGTGAATGCGTGACGAGAGCGTTACGAAAAGTGTGATCGGGCGAGGCGAACGGAAGGTGAGAGGGAGATATAAGTTAGTGAAGATAGAAAGAGAGAGAGTCACGTTTCGTACATTACTGTAGGAGCAAGAGACAGGTGCGCGCGCACATTTTCTTTCTCTCTTCCTCTCATAGCCAGTTACGTTTCGTATACAGTGCAGGCCTATTGTCTGTATCACACTGTAGGAGCAAGAGAGAGCAGTAAATATTCTACGTTTAAAGTGAATAAAATTGAAAATTCATTTTAAAGTTCATATTTTGTGAATTTTCGGGTGAATAATAACAAATTATGGCAGGAAGTGACACAGACTCTGAATATGAAAGCGGTGCTCCAGGACCAGTTAAAGAAGTTTTACTTCAGTCGTGTGGTCTGAAGCACACTCGTTTTTTTTTCACATGCATGCTCCTGTTATTTGTTGTTGTTTGATTTTACTTTTATGACACCTGTAATATCCAATCATGTCAACCCACGGATTAGCATGCAGTTAGTTTATATTATAGGTAGCCTGGTCCACCTTTATCTACCTTTCTGATAATTCACAGGATAATTGATGAATGATCAGAAGAGAGATCAAAACTTTCTTTAACGTCAGTAGTATTTTTAAGCACCCATCGTGCGACAAAAAAATGTATGACCGGGTGTTTTTAACTTGTCAGGATACGTCGACATACTTGTAGCATTCAAATCTACACCAATTTATATGTGTGCCAGTGTCAAAGGCAGTCAAAATTATTTTTAAAGTAATTTTTATCGAGCATTTCCCATGGAGGACAAATATGCATAACGACATCTTATTGCAAGATTGTGAAAGACAACTACATACATATGTAATTGAATTAACTGGACATTTTTTTACAGACCTTGGAGGAGAACATTCAACGATCAAATATATGTACGAGCTGTACAGCGACATTCACCTAGCCAAAAAAAAGGTGCATCAGTCACCTAAGAAGGCTAGGACATGTAGTAGGAATGGACAAAAGTGCTTTGGCCCGCAGAGTTTTCAAAACAAATCCGAAGGGATGACGCAGTAGAGGAAGACATCGCCTAAGATGGGGCGCAGAATTTGAAGAGGCCTCAAGCGACTTGGAGTGCGCAGCTGCAGGCGGTTACCTAAGCACCAGGCTAACAGGTGAGGGTTGTTGGTTGAGACCCAGAATCCCCTGGAACTGTAGTGCCACTTTAGATTGTAAATAATAATATTAAAATTATTTTAAGCCTCCAGTTATGTTACTATGTGGAAAGGCAGTTACTCCTTTTGTCAGTACGTCAGTATTTTCGTCACACTGCGTATCGCAGTAGGTACCCAACCTAATCTGACACGGTTCTGCATGCACAATACCCTCAGCACTGTGTGGCAGTTTTTGACTAGTTTAGATTTTGGGCGAGTTCGTAAGCCTCTGACTAACAAAGATCTGCCTTGCCTGCGTTCATGAACTGAAATACAAATCGACCTTACGCAGGCCGACAGAAATGTAGTAAACATCATAAATATCAAATGGCAGATTGTGCAGATAAAATAAAATATCTGCTGGAAAGCAGGCCAACTGTTTTTACGAGAAAAAATGTGGAATTGCAAATTTTCGCCAGGAAAAAATAACGACAAATTTGGGGAATTTTTTAATGGAAATTAAAAATATAAATCCAATAAATCCATTTTTTCCCTTGGAAGGGATGGAATAAAGAATTTAATATTTTTTTTTTGAGCTCATAACATTTGCGATTTTAGGCACTAGATGGCTATGTTTACTAAACTTATAAATATTATTTCGATTTTTCTTTTCATTTACATAGTTTAATGGCTCAAGAACCACATTTTAACTTTCAGTTTGACAAAGTTCTCTTTAAAAAATATCTCAAAGAGCCCCCTTCGCTGCCACAACCATTATGAACACTAAGGTGTAATGAATGACTGCCGCCTGCTTGTTAATTGCGTGCAGATGAAAAATATTTTTGATGTGCAGCACAAAGCAGGCATGCGGTTGAACTTTCGCAGATTACTGTGACGTAAGACTCTAGCGCCTTAAGCGCTGCCTGGTTGTCGATGTAGATGGCGATATTCTTATTAGATATTGATCCCATCTCCATCTCTCATATACCTCGACCCCGTACAATGTCATTTGTTTTTGGAACCATCCGTGTTAACTCTTATTTCATTTAGGAAAGAAACTGCCTTCATTTGCTAGACAGGGTACATTACATGGTGTGTCGAAGTCAAAATTACCCAGGATCTATAAGGGATATTGGAAAATGATTTCCTAGGGATAGAGCCGAACATCATTAGATTTAAAAATCATTGAATTAATGAGCCGAAGCGCCCTATAGTTTTATTTGTAGGTTCACTGGTAAGAGATACAGGAAAAACTCTACTGCAGACGTGGGTGTATTGTGCAAAACCCGTGTGGTGGCAATACAAGCCGATCTTTGTATCTCGACTAACATATCCTCAACAATCTTTGCCTTCCCCCACACAAGAGTCTCATACATAATGATGGGTCTGACTACCATGATGTATAGCCAGTACACCATTGCTGGTTGAGCTCCCCATTACATACATACATGCTACATATGTATGTAGGTGAATCTTAAGAGCATGTGACCGTAACTAAATCAACAGCAGCAGCAACAACAAAAGCAGCAGCAACAACAGCAGCAGCAAGTACAACAGCAGAAGAGTACGAAGGTGAAGGTGCCACCTATAAATACGTACAAGATCGAGCTGAAGGACACCATAGACCTATGTAAGTCGGCCATAGGTCATAATTTTTTCATTAAACGCCTTAGTGAGGATAGACATGCTATCCACTGCAAAACAGTGGAGCATTATAGAAAAATAAAAGAATTATTAAAGGACTCGACGACGGAGTTCTTCTCCTTCACCCCGAAGGGGGAAAAGCTGCAAACTATGCTGCTGAGGGGGATGGACTCGTCTATCGAGCCGGAGGAGCTCCTTCAAATGCTGAGGGATAAAGAGTGCGACGGGCTTGAGTTCGTGGGGGTCAAGCCGTTCACCACAGCTAGGGCAAAAAGGGAGAAGCGAAAGCTACCGTTCTTCCTTGTTCAGCTTTCTCCCAGTAGCAAACTGGATGGTCTCAGGAGTATTAATGTCCTAGACTACCAGGTTGTGTCATGGGAAAGAGTAAAAAGGAGCGATAGCATTTTACAATGCGTTCGCTGCCAAAGGTTTGGGCACGCCGCGTCGAACTGTGAAATGCAGCCTCGATGCGTGAAGTGCGGTAAAAACCACAAAGCAGAGGAATGTTCTCTGGGTAAGGATGGGGTAGCAGATAGGGCCCAACTCTCATGCGCTTTATGTGGAAACTCGGGACACACCGCAAACTATCGGGGTTGTCCTAAGTTCCAATATATGAAGAAAATAAATCTGGTTCGTCAGCAGAAGGTCGAAGTCAAGCGTCCACTCGTTTCTAGTCAAACACCAGCCGTTACTTCCCAATGGACTTACGCCCAAATGGTGTCAGGCCGGGGAAATGCGGTACAAAAACAACAACCGAAGGTTGCTTCACAGGCCCCAGTGCCTAAAGCACCTGAGGCTCAGCCTGACATGCTGGCTATTTTGCTCTCTATCCAAGGGCAAATGAGCCAGCTGCAACGTCAGTTACAAGAGCAGGCGAAACGGGTAGACCAGATCTACGCATTTCTGCCGGACCTAGCGCACCACCAGTCGTAATGGATACGTTGGCGGAGAAATCATTAAGGATCCTTGCGGTGAATGTGAATTCACTGATAAGGATCGAGCGAAGAACCGTACTCTTTAAGTTGCTAGAAGACCAAAGCCCTGATGTACTTTTGGTTAGCGAAACCAAGCTATCCCAGAAGCACAAACTATGGCACAATAAATATAATATTATAAGAAGAGACCGACCCAACTCCATTCAAGGAGGAAGTGTTGCGATCTTCATTAGGAAAGATTTGCGTTATAAGGCTGTGTACAGCGGTGAAGTGCGGAGGTTTCGCGAGCTGGAGGCCTGTATCGTGTGCATCCCTCTCCGTAGTGGAAAGAGGTTGTACATGGTCGCAGTCTACGCTTCCGGAGCTACTCAAACCACTTCATTTATAACAGAGCTCGAGACACTTTTTCGATGTCTAAGGCTGGAGTCGGAGGAGAACTATTTTATTATGGCTGGAGATTTAAATGCCAAGCATAGTGATTGGGGAAATAATATACCAAATTCTAGGGGGAACCTACTTCTCAATTGGTAGGGTCTACCCAATGTCGAGTATAGACTCGATTTGAAAGCTACCGATAGTCCGTCGTATCCTAGCGCCGGCTCCAATCTGGATCTTCTGCTGTTCGACGTACGATTACAACTGACCAACACGAACCGACAAACGAGAAACTGCCTACATACATTCGTGTATGACAGTGACCATTGCGGACTCAGTGCCGAAATCACAATTCCCAACGAGATTGCGGAGTTGGAGGAGTTTGTCCAAACGTACCCCTACAATTACAGTAGGACGCGCTGGACACGCTTCTCCAGAGTACTGACAAGAGCACTCTCCTCGAACTCGCTCTACCCACCGTCCAATAGGAATCTGTCAAATGAGGAGATCGACAGATACCTACAACGAATGGACGAGACAATTAAACAAACGATGGACAGAACGATACCTCGGTATCAACAAACTGACAACGTTGACATATACCGCAACGCAACAATTGACGCACTTCACTTACAAAAAAGTAGACTTCTGTCAAGATTAAAAACCTTGTACAGACGGTTTACTGACAGACAAAACTTGGAGGTCAGGACACTCAAGTCGTTGATTAAAAACCTCCAACAGTTAATAAAAGAAAATTACAGACTCTCTGTAAGTTTGCACTGGAACAAAAAAATTCGGGCTGTAAAATCCAGCAACCCGAGTATGTTCCCGCAAATAAATAAAATATTTCGGAGGAATAATCAGAACGACCTGCCATGTCTTAAGATCCCCCGAACGCAGGAGAAGGTAGAGGCTATAGGAGCGACTTTCCAGGAAGTGTATAAGGTGAATGATAGTATTTGCCCGAACCACGACCTGGAAAGTCGAGTCCTTCTGCACAACTTTAACCTTCAAAATGATATACAGCACTGGCGATCAGAGAACAACGGTTTCACCGAGTTCAATGACGATAATATGGCAAATAATGTCATCGCCAATGTGGAGGTACATCCCCCGTTCATATCGAAGGTAGAACTCCAAGCGATCTTCGAATCATTGAGAAGGAAGAAATCCGTGGGTATCGACGGAGTGTCTAACATTGTGCTAAGACATCTCCCTCCAGAAGCGGTGAACATTTACACCATCCTGTTTAACAATACGCTGAATAATGCACATTATCCGGCGCATTGGAAGACAGCGGTGGTTCATCCTATTCCCAAAAGGGGTAAAGATACGTCCAATCCGGCAAATCTCCGGTCGATAAGTCTCCTTCCGAACATCAGCAAGGTATTCGAGAAGGTTGTCAATAGAGCCCTGTCTAAGTGGGTTGAGGACATGAATATTGTTCCGGATAACCAATTCGGTTTTAAGGCGGGGCATGATACAATACATGCCGCGTCTAAACTGGTGTCGGATATCCAATGGAACAAAAGCAAGAAACAATGCACGGGTGCCTGCCTGGTTGACTTGGAGAAGGCCTTCGATACCGTATGGCTAGAAGGACTCTTCTACAAGTTGAGTAGGCTGGGCATAAGTAAACCACTGCTGTACATGCTTTGTAATATGCTCACCGGTAGACAGTTCATTGTGAAAAATGGCAATGTGACTTCTGCTGGCACGTTTGATATTAAAAATGGTCTGCAACAGGGTGCGGTAAATTCGCCGATCCTCTTTAACATTTACACAAGTGATCTTGTAGGATCTCTTCACCATGCTATAGCGTACGCCGACGACTTGATAGCGTACAGATCAGGACCAAAGATCGAGGTCATTGCAATACTCTTGCAGCGTGACTTCGATAAGATCAAGCGATATTGCGACGACTGGAAGTTGAAAATCAACTTCCAGAAGTCGGAAACTATCCTGTTTAGGACGTCGTTATCTGGGGCCTCTGCGGATACCAGAAAGAATTGGCGAAAGTTCTCAATAGTGGGACAGCACGGACAACCATTAGCGTCTCGAAATGTAGTCAGATACCTTGGGTTCTGGCTAGACCAGTATCTGTATTTTAACAAACATATAGATGCTGCTCTGGCCAGAGCCAAAGCGGCTTTCGCCCTCACAAGGAGACTGTTTTACAGCAGCCAACTCGATGCGAGGGTGAAGGTAATCTGCTACATGGCCCTCATTCGGCCCATGCTCGTATATGGTTGTCCCGTGTGGTTCAACGTGGGAGCAAGCTCGTTGGAAAGGATTCGGGTGTTTGAGAGGGCTTGCCTTAGGGCCTGCCTTCGCTTATACAGAACACCAGAGTCTCAGTACATAAAATTCTACTCCAATGAGATCCTCTATAACAAGGCGGACATAAGCAGGGTGGATAATTTCTTGATCAAGATGATTCGAAGGCACATTGCAAGAGCAATGAACTCGATGAATAACCTGATCTCTGGGGCCTACTACCCCAATGATATGTATCATGAGAGCGTGCGCCTTAACGGCTTCATTCCCCCAGAGGCGTTCCTCTATTTAGATAGAGAAGGTCTGATACAGGACAAAGTAGCGGTGCCGCTAATCTTCCATGTTGCCCGGACAGCTGTGGATAGGCGACTCAACTACGACCGAGACGTCGCGCTCAGCATGACGGAGCGTCTTCGGTTCAGTAGAGCGATAGCAGGTCGCGATTTGCGAGACGTTGTAAGGCAGCATCAGACATTCTGGTGGTTAGGGGACGGAGAGGGAACTCCCTCGTCGTTTCCTTTTGATACAGGGTAGCTCCTCCTAAGGCGCAAAGCTGGCCTGGCCGGCTTACATAGGTTTAAGGTTTAGGTGTAGGCTATTTACAAATATAAAAAAAAAAAAAAAAAAAAAAAAAAAAAAAAAATTATATATGTGTATATCTATATATATATAACTATATATATGTGTATGTATACATATATGATTTAGAATAGGGTAGGTTTAAGGTTTATTTTTAAGGTAGTTTTTAAGGTTTATTGTTAAGGTAGTTTTAAGGTTTATTTTTAAGGCAGTTTTTAAGTTTTAGATGTAAGACTTTTATTATAGTTTAAAAAACACGTTCGTTTACTAAGTTTTTCTAAATTTTTCTTAGTTATCCTAGTTGTTAAGTCATTTAAATAAATAATTAATTTTAAGTTAGGTTACGTCGAAAGACATAATTTTAAGCATTAGGTTTAGCTTAGAGTACCCGCATAGGGTCAGTAAGTTAGAATAAGGTTAAGTTAAGTTAGTTAAGTTAGTTTAAGCGTTTTTGTCTAGCTTGTAAGAAATAATGAATTCCAAAAATAAAATGCATTAAAAATGAAAAAAAAATGAAATGACCGTAACTAAATTGATTTCATTATTATTAAAAAATGATTCCGTTTTTTTTAATTGCAGCAATTACAATTAACAGTATTCATCAATGAATACATATCTTTTTGGCCTTTTTCCAAGTGAAGCTTTTCTACATTCTACGCATTTAAACAATAAACGTGGATAAAAAAAATATTGTTTCAGCGGGGAAATATTTTATTGTGCCAAGGAATAAAACTAAAAATCATATTATCATTTAATGGGAAATCAAATTTAAAGATTTTTGATGTTTATTGAACAGCTCCCAACACTTTAAACATGTTTATATGAATGAATATTTTGGTGGCATTTTTTGTATTCGTGAATCATCCGCCATCTTCGAGTGTATTCATAGAAGTTGAATAAATCTAAGTACAAATTTAAATCGACAGTTAAGTTTTGTTTAAGAAAATCTATGAAGATATGTAAATCATCTACAAGACGGCTCCCCTCGTGTTTTAACATACAACGATTAATGTACGACGGGGACACAGGCTTAGGCATTAAAGCGTTCTGCGGTCATCAGGAATCGATTTATTCAGTCGTTTTAAAAAATCTTGATTATGATTTAGATAAAATTTACGCCAGAACGCAAAACCGCTTAAAGAAAGACGTGAAACCGTTAAGGAAAAGGTTACATGGACTTTTGACTCACTTGGGTGGGTCATTTCATTTCGCTAACACCGTGCATGTCACTTATAGCATGGTACTGTAAACCCGAACCGAACCAATGTAGAGCAATGAAACGTTTTTGATAAACGGTCAATGAATAACTTTTATTTGGTCCTGTCAAACTAATTCGGCCATTGTTGTCAGGTTGTCAGCAGTATGGATTGTAAAGGGAAGTGGGACATAATTTGCCTTTCTGATACGGCTCTAAACTGTAAGTCCCTTCCACTTGTGTGAAAAAAATATAACCCACACAACACGAATGGTCGTGAGTAGCTAGGCCCTGAGCCACATGCAGTCCATTGCATCAAGTATTTGCTTTTTATTTAAAAACTTAAAATCAAGTATTTAGAAAACTTAAATAAATTTGTTTCAAAGTATCTACATACATACATACATATTAAAAAAGATAAATCATCTATATATACATATAGAAATAGTGTGAAAAATGTATAGTAATTCATCAATTGAGAACGGCTGTTCGGATTTGGCTCAAATTTTTTTTCAGTTGTTCTTAATTGCCAGGAGAAGGTTTTTACGAAAGAAAATTTTGGGAAAACCCTCCGGAAAAGTCGGGAAATTGGAAAAATCGAAAATGGATTTTTTCTACGGAATTTTGAGTTCCGGAATGGCTTTTCGAATGGAAAAATAGAAAATTCTTAGTGAAAAACTCGGAAAATTCCCATGCATTAAGGAAATTAGAGGATGGCATTGTTGTTGATGTAATTACCACTGATTATATGTACCTTACACTTAAACATATTTCTAGAACCGCCATTGCAGAGACCTCGTCAGATGTTCAGTGTCCAACCCCATACATGCAAACTGTGGAGTCGCTCAAGGTAGTCATCTTGGACCACTGATATTTTTCTTATCTATAAATGACGTGTGCCCGTGAGTTCATAAATGTAAACTTTGTTGCTCAAACCCTGCAACAAAAATGCTTTGCATACATTTATGAACACAAACGTAGCTGCATGAATACGGCAGTCATGCATTGGTAAAGATGAGTTCATAAATGTAAATATAACCGACTGTCAAAATATTACAGAAATTACATTTTGTCATTTTGTTGTTGTGCATTCCTTTGGAAGACAATGCACCAGAAAATATTTTTAATGCGGACGAAATGGCCTCTAGAGGAGACAATCCAACTGGTGTCAAAAGCCAAATAGAGCGCATAACTCTGTTTTTTTTCACTAACATAGTTGGCTTGGAGAAAAAAATATTTGCTATAGGCAAGGCAAAGGAACCCCACTCTTTCAGGCGTAAAATTGTCCCTTATAAATATTTCGCAAATAAAAAATCCCGAATGACCAGTTTCATATGGACTGAAATTTTGCTAGAGTGGGGTAAATCCTTGCAGAAAGAAAAACGAAATGTTATTTTGTTTGCTGATAATGCCGCTTGCCACAAACTTCTCGATGGACGAAAATTGGGCAATATCAAATTTTGTTTCTGCCGCCAATTCTTCCATCATCCAGCCGCTAGATCAGGGCATTATTCGATGCTTCAAAGTTCATTATAGACAAATAATTGTACGACGACAGCTTCTGTCCTTGGAAAAGGGTCAAACCATGCGCGAATGGAATGGAATGGAATGGAACGATGGAATATATTTTGTATTTTGTTTACCTTTATTTAATGCTAAGAAGTATTTTTGCTTTAAATTGGATATCCATTCTGGTCCAAACGCGCTTGGTGACTAGTAACCCCCACAACAATTCAGAATTGCTATATTAAAGCTGTTATTGATAATACTTCGAGTCTAGAAAGTGAGCCAGAGGAGGTGATTCAGCTTTCAATCTCAGCTGAGTATTTTGAGCAGTTTGTAGACTGTGATCGCAACATTGGCTGCTTTGGCGAGCTTACAGACGAGGAGCTTTTGCAGGAAGTGTCTCAATCTTCTTGTGACCCTCTGAATATCAGCAACAACGATGAAGAGTCTGAAGCTGAAGAGCGTGGCCACCAAGCAACTCCATTTCCACAAAAAATGTACCAACGAAATAGCCACCTGCATGCCTCCCCTTCAAAATTTCACCCGCAATACGCGTCACGCTTCGAATGCACATCAGTTCACCCTCAAGCCCAACTTCGGACGTACTGTCAAATACAGGGATTCGTTTATAAGCCGAGGAACACGTATGTGGAATGAATTTCCAGGCCCTGTATTTCCTCATCGGTACAACATCCAAACATTTAAAGCCAACGTGCACCGGTATCTCCTCTGTTCCTCTTTCCCCCCTTTCGAAACGCGCGTACCCTGAATATTCAGTATTCATACCCCCTTTGGTGCGCGCCAATTATAAAAAAAAAAAAAAAAGTACGGAAGTAGGTTAGGTTAGGTACATATCTGGGATGGCGGGGAGAAGTTCTCCACGCCACACTCGGGTCAATGCTGACCCATTGTGTTGCCCGTTTGGGGTAAAACAAATCGTCCCTTACTATAACCCTACGTCTATACATTTATACACAACTTAGTTACTAAATTACCTGTTTTGTGGTCCTTCACACACAAACCAACTTGTCGATTTGATGAATTTTATTAGAGCTTCCGTTCTGGAGAGTTCCTCTAGGTTATTAAAACACTGTCTTCCCAGCAGCTTGTATCTCGAATGTTGGAGGCCGGGGCAGTGGCATAGGAAGTGGGTTGTCTCCTCAATCGCTTCCAATCGCCACAGCCTCTGCTGATCTCCGCTTCTGTCAAGCGTAGTTTTTCCATATGATACCGTAGAGTGTTATGGCCTGTGATGATACTCACGAGGGTGGAAATGGATTTCCGGTCTTTCAGAACAAGTCCCTCGGTTCTAGCTTTGTCAAAAGTGGGCTATAGTTTCTTTGTGATAACGCAGGTTTCTATGGAGTTCCACATGTAGTTTGCCTCTCTCGTGGCTTTTTCCCCTGCTTCAAGTTTAAGTGTACAAGGCGGGATTCTCACGGATGGGTCACTTCTTGCTAGCTCGTCAGCCTTCTTGTGCCTGGTATTCCTTCGTGTCCAGCAACCCAGCAGAATATGACCTTATGCTGCGTGCCAAGAGCCTTGAGTTATTCGCGACAGCACATCACAAGCTTCGATTTTATTTCAACGAAGTACAGAAGTAACTGTCGCTATTTCAACATTATGACTTTCTCTAGAGGCATATTGATAAGGTTGAAGAGCGGGAGATAAAGACCATTTTCTCAAATGCTACCCAAAAGAAAATTGGTGACTTTTATGAAAAAGTGCAATAATATTTATTTACAAAAGCAGTTACACTGTTAAAAGTGACTGAAACTGAAGTTTATAATTCATTTATCGATCCTATTAGATCTTGTTCTGTTATTTCGTTTTTAGTTGTATTTTTACTTTTTGTTACGTTTTAAATTAATATCTGATTTTTATGGAAAAAAAATTGTAATGGTGGCTTTTTCTTAGATCTTTTTTTTATGCGGGATCGGATAATGTCACAACCCGCTTAAAGTCACATTATTTTGCTGCCTGTTTGATGTGATATTAAGCGGGCTTAAAAATACATTCATACATAATTATTAATGTGAACGCATATAATATTATAATTAAAAATTATAATTTCGTTTCCATAGAACTTTGCAGAAAGGGAAAAAAACTTCCAATTAGTCTGCTCTCACTTGTTTAGTAGCAATTTTAAAGTTCTTAAAATGTTTTTTTTAAGAAAACATTTTTCTTTGCAATTTAAATGTACAAATTATGCTGTAGTAAAAAGTGCCGTGAAAAGTCATCCCAACATCCGTACACTCTTATCCTTGGGCAGCTATTCTTGAAAAGTTCACAAAGAACTAAACTTTTTTTAGTAGAAAAAAAAAACTTAGTCCTTCCTCGTTAAACAGTATTGCACTAAAATTATAAGTTACGCCAAAAGGATTATACAAAAGATATTCATAGCTGCATTAAGGAAGGGTGATTTTTCGTGTCCTCTTTTGTAAACGATAGCCCTGCTGTGGTGGAGGTTAAATGTCGGGCTATGTAAGGTCAGGCTTTTAATTAAAGAAAACGCCGCGTCAGTCAAAGACATATTCATGAATTCTACTTGCATAAGTATGTATGTATGTATATACGAATTGAATTTGAATGAAAATCGGCTTTCAAATGAAGTGTTTTCAAAGGAAAATCTGCAGGCTTTCGATGTAATCGTAATTGCTGCAGAGGCGCGACAACGTGGAGGTTTTCCTTTCTGCTATTAAAATGTAATGAAAAAGAATAGACAGGATAATTTTAAAAGAACTTGCGTAAAGAAAATTTATTTTCAAATAAATTTAAAATGTTGGTAGGTATCCACTCTGTGGTCCTCATAAAATACAATAAATGCTTACTTGGTCATTGATTGTTAATAATATTTAGTGCAAAAATACCGATTTTCTAACCACTTGACATTAGATAGATTCTTTCAATAATGAATTGAAAAAGTAATATTTCTTAATTGAATTGCCTTAAACAATGGCCATGCTTTACTATCCGTGCGATAGCTTTCCAATTAAGATCAGTGTTGAATATTTAAATAATATAAACAGCTTTCAGCAACTCTAACCTTAGTTAACAAATTAAAAGATTTAAAACTACATACCCAAATTTTCGAAACAGTTGTAATGACTTGATGCTGCCGTTGGCTAGGTTAGTGCATCAGCCGGCATTTTATTTGTAGGTAAATAGTTCAACTCGACAGCCGCGCCAGTCCCTTGTTCAGTTTTGCATCCACATGTGAAGATTCGAATACAGCCCAGGTCAGGCTCAGACACTAGCAGGCAGTCGTGGATGCAAGGTAAGTCGACTCTAAATTTGCACCGCAGCCAAAGTTCCTGTGTCATTGCATCAGACGGCATATCCATGGAACTATAGGATTAGTGTCGCGCAGGGTCATCGAAACTTCATTGCGAATGATACCAATAGCTCGGATGAGACGCTTTGCTTTGATAGTACAAACCACGATATACCCGTATGTAGATACGTATCAAAAGATGTTAAATCAAGCAGAGCGTCGGGAGCAGAGCCAGGCGTACTTAGTAAAGCTCCCGTGCAGGTGAGACAGACTGTTCTTTGAAGTGAATACCTGGGCGTAGACATTTTAATTTACATATTAAAATTGTGTAACAGAGAGTCAACCACCATACACCATAGCAGTGGAGACAGAACACCACCTTGCGGGCATCTTCTGTTTACACCACAATCTGTATCTACAAGCAAAGTTCTGTTCATCAGCACAGCCCTAATTCACAATACAAATGTCTAAAAGGAATATACCCGAATTCGCACCACCCAGACTAAATGGAGCTCAACTCCAAATTTCGAACAAGGCGAAATATTTAGGGTGCATATTAGACCGAAAACTGAACTGGAAAGACAATATTCTTGAGCGTACAAAAAAAGCATCGATGGCTTTCTACACCTGCTTTTTACACCTTCGGGAAAAAATGGGGTCCTAAACCAGCTACCATTGGATGTACACAGCCATCATCAGACCCATCTTCACGTACGGCTGTCTGGTCTGGTGGCCTGCAGCCGCAAAAGCCCCAAACCTGAACACCCTCACCAGAATACAACGTCTAGCTTGCATAGGCACGACTAGTGCTATTAGGACAACACCTACCGCCGCCGTTGAAACCATGCTCGGGCTATGCCCACTTGACCTTTTCACGAAAGAGGTAGCGGCTTAAAGTGCCCTACGACTCAGAGAAACCCGGATATGGAAAAGCAGCCAAATCGGTCACAGCACCATTACCAAGTGGATAAACGCCAAAGAGCCTTCAGACTACATGGCCACCCACTTGTATTTCAACCTTAACATTGACTCCAAATTTCCCTCCAGTGAAAGCCGGACAAATGGTGAGATCATAAACCCCACCTCCATATCTATCTACACGCAGACAACTCTGTCTCCTCATGTCCAAAATCTCTACAGACTTCTTAAATAAGGTCAACGCAAGGTGGAACAACATCAACGCATGCCGAGTCTCTAGAAAACTTTGTACCCAATTTGACAAAAAGAGGACCAAAGAACTCCTATCATTAAACAGACCACAGCTGTCACTCCTTTTTCTTTTTGTTTACAGGTATCCCATACCGGCGTTTGTTTACAGGTATCCCACACCGGGGGAACACAATGGATCCGTTGAGACCCGAGTGAGATTGCACCCCTGCTGATGCAGTCACTCCCCCTACCTACCTACCTATATCTACCCCGTGTTGTCTAGCAGAGTTACTCATGCAATCAATGGTGACATTGTCGAAAGCGTATTCTATTGTATGTCGATGAAGATGTCCATAGCGTATTTTCCTGTCAAGTACGAATTCAATTCTTGCAACTAGGTTTTGAAGCGCAGTCTGGCAGGATTTTCCAGCCTTTGCTGTCGATGCTCTTCTCGTACAACAATCTAGTGAAACGTCTCAATATCACCCACAATAGCAATAGTTTTAGATGGTGAATTCGATCAATAATGTTTTTCATCAGTAAAGCATCATTAATCCACATCGTTTCTAAGTACTCCGTGTACGTATGTACATATGCGCGTAGCGATGTATTCCTTAATATACCAAAAATCCTCCATAGCAAAATGGTGTTGCACTAATTATTATTATAAATGTACATATAGGTACATACATATGTATGAGTATGTGGAACACCCGTGCTGGTTTACATATTCTGCGTTTCCCCCATTTGCGAAGATTTTGATAGCTAGAGAAAGCTTCTTGGTGTTCATTTAGTCCAATAAATAAGCCACAAACCTTGTAGAACGCTTACAATGGTAGACTCCTTAGGTTCGAAAATCCATTTTGCATCTTTTTTGCATTTTCAGATTGTATCTCGCCCTTTGCCTATGCACCTTTTGCAGGATTGAATATTTGTTGTTTCTTTGCTCTGATAGCGAATAAGCTTCTTATGTATATTTTTCTTCCCTGAATCAACAAGATTATAATCTTATTAACTTCCCAATGGGAAGTTGTTGTAATGGGGCAGATTTTGTGAATCGCGAATTTTGACATATCTCCACGTTTTAAGGTCACCTGAATCCAAATCCAACGTTTTTACAGAGATGTCTGTGTGTGAGTATGTACGTATGTACGTATGTTCGTATGTGCGTATGTTCGTATGTGCGTAAGTGCGTATGTGCGTTCGGAATTATCTTTCGCCCCGATTATCTTGAGAACCAAAGATAATATGGACATGGGACCGGGTTCATTTGACGCTTAATTACGTAACTACGAACTGATTAAGTTTCCAGAAAAATCGGTCCAGTAGTTTTTTGTTAGTAATTAAATAACTAAAATAAAGGCAAACTAGCTGAATTTTGAAATTGATGATCTGTACTATTCATTCGTGCAGATTCTAAATACCTTCATATTGATTTTTTAATATTATGATTGTATGTTTTAGCAAAATTTTTATGAATGTCGTAGCAATTATTAAAAAAAAAATGTGGTCTGGGTGCGACCCGCAATGTCCACACGACTAACTTCCCAGTGGGAAGAAATAAAAAAACAATATTCATTATTTAATTAATAAGTATTATTTTTTTCACATGATCATACGAAAAGGTTTAATGAAGCTCAATCCCAAACACTAATGGCCTACACACAAACACTTGCTTCTACAATTACTACAATGTTTGATGAACAATGAAATTTTCTTCTTCACGTTATCAAGAAACCATCAACTTGGAGATATCTCATCAATACCACACATCAACTAAGAATGCTGAATTAACATTTCTTTACTTACAAGTAACTAAACAACAAATTTTGATAACAGACTACGCAGCTGACAGCACAATACAATTTAATTTCTTCATGAATTGTTCAAGACTGACATCACAAAACTACTGCTTTTCACCTTGAACCGTTCAAAATCATCAGTAGGAGATTATTAACCATATCCTCAAGAATTTTATCATCTTCAACAAACATTTCCATATTGGCTTGTCACAAAAAAATAATAACTAGCAGAAATTGATGAAGCTCTCATAACATCAATCAGCCCATACACAACATATGCAATTAAATCGGATTTAAAATGGAAGAAATCGACTTTACATAAGACTTATCAAAATATGAAATAACAATATTTTTTCATAAATACTATTTGTATGTACTTATAGAAATGAAAAAAAGCATTGTTTCATCGAAAATAACTTTTACGGTTAATAACTTCTACTTACAACCATGTTCCATGTCATAATTTATTTTCTAAATGTTAAATGTACATCATACTATTACCTCCAAATGCTTTCTGAACATAACATTCTTGTATTAATTGCATATTAATAAAGCAACCTTGAATTGCAAAAAGATTGTTGATTTTTTTATATCGAAGAATATATTCACATCCCATTTTTTATTATTATTATTGTTATCAACGTCGTTTTTTTTATTATAACTAATTGTTACGAGTTCGCTAGTTCGAAATCTTATTATTCTCCTGGCCTGATAATATAAATTTAAAATTCTACACATTCATCTAGTTTTTGTTTTTTTTTTTAATAATATTTTTAACTTCCCAATGAGAAGTTGTTGTAATGGGGCCGATTTTGTGAATCGCGAATTTTGACATATCTTCACGTTTTAAGGTCACCTGAATCCAAATCCAACGTTTTTACAGAGATGTCTGTGTGTGTGTATGTACGTATGTTCGTATGTGCGTATGTTCGTATGAGCGTACGTGCGGTCGGAATTATCTTTCGCGTCGATTATCTCGAGAACCAAATATGACATGGACATGGGACCGGGTTCATTTGACGCGTAATTACGTAACTAAGAACTGATTAAGTTTCCAGAAAAATCGGTCCAGTAGTTTTTTGTTAGTAATTAAATAACTAAAAAAATAAAGGCAAACTAGCTGAATTTTGAAATTGATGATTTGTGCTATTCATTCGTGCAGATTCTAAATACCTTCGTAGTGATTTTTTTTTTAATATTATAATTGTATGTTTTAGCAAAATTTTTATGAATGTCGTAGCAATTATTTTAAAAAAAATATTATTAAAAAAAAATTCTTATGAACAAAAACTAGAATTTTAAATTTATGTTATCAGGCCAGGAGAATATTGAGATTTCGAATTAGCCAACTCGTAACAATTAGTTATAATAAAAAAAATTACGTTGATAACAATAATGATAATAAAAAATGGGATGTGAAAAATCAACAATCTTTTTGCAATTCAAGGTTGCTTTATTAATATGCAATTAATACAAGAATGTTATGTTCAGAAAGCATTTGGAGGTAATAGTATGATGTACATTTAACATTTAGAAAATAAATTATGACGTGGAACATGGTTGTAAGTAGAAGTCATTAACCGTAAAAGTTATTTTCGATGAAACAATGCTTTTTTTCATTTCTATAAGTACATATAAATAGTATTTATGAAAAAATATTGTTATTTCATATTTTGATAAGTCTTATGATTTCTTCCATTTTAAATCCGATTTAATTGCATATGTGGTGTATGGGCTGATTGATGTTATGAGAGCTTCATCAATTTCTGCTAGTTATTATTTTTTGTGACAAGCCAATATGGAAATGTTTGTTGAAGATGATAAAATTCTTGAGGATATGGTTAATAATCTCCTACTGATGATTTTGCATGGTTCAAGGTGAAAAGCAGTAGTTTTGTGATGTCAGTCTTGAACAATTCATGAAGAAAATAAATTGTATTGTGCTGTCAGCTGCGTAGTCTGTTATCAATATTGTTGTTTAGTTACTTGTAAGTAAAGAAATGTTAATTCAGCATTCTTAGTTGATGTGTGGTATTGATGAGATATCTCCAAGTTGATGGTTTCTTGATAACGTGAAGAACAAAATTTCATTGTTCGTGAAACATAGTAGTTATTGTAGAAGCAAGTGTTTATGTGTAGGCCATTAGTGCTTGGGATTGAGCTTCCTTAAACCTTTTCGTATGCGCAAAGATCTTGATCATGTGAAAATAATATTTCAAAGTTCATTGACATAAACAGAAGACTTATTAAAATCAAATAACAACATTGGTACATGAATAATTGTTTAGCGACGAAAATGAAAATATTATTTCAAATCTGTTCTCAACTTTTACGTACAACCAATTTTCTATCCTTCTTCGTAGCAGTGCTGGTGCTTCCTCGATGACAAAGTAAACCTATAAAAATAAAGAAAAAATATACCCTTGATATATCCGTACAAACGGAAATGTCAGGGTCTGTTAAAATTTGAAAGTTTCAACAAGTGGAAGATTTTGTGGTAGTTTCTATCATCTTGAAATGCTGTATTGTTTAGGAATCATATTTATTTATAGCTAGGGTCATTATTTATTCTATGGAAAAATTAAGAACTCGATTGAATCGTGAAACGTCAAGATGATATCTTTATCTTCCAACTTTGTATTGGAAGCAATTATTGGCATTAGTCATTGAGTCACTGGGAAGTTAGTCGTGTGGACCTTGCGGGTCGCACCCAGACCAATTTTTTTGTGACAAGCCAATATGGAAATGTTTGTTGAAGATGATAAAATTCTTGAGGATATGGTTAATAATCTCCTACTGATGATTTTGAACGGTTCAAGGTGAAAAGCAGTAGTTTTGTGATGTCAGTCTTGAACAATTCATGAAGAAATTAAATTGTATTGTGCTGTCAGCTGCGTAGTCTGTTATCAAAATTTGTTGTTTAGTTACTTGTAAGTAAAGAAATGTTAATTCAGCATTCTTAGTTGATGTGTGGTATTGATGAGATATCTCCAAGTTGATGGTTTCTTGATAACGTGAAGAAGAAAATTTCATTGTTCATCAAACATCGTAGTAATTGTAGAAGCAAGTGTTTATGTGTAGGCCATTAGTGTTTGGGATTGAGCTTCATTAAACCTTTTCGTATGCGCAAAGATCTTGATCATGTGAAAATAATAATTCAAAGTTCATTAACATAAACAGAAGACTTATAAAAATGAAATAACAACATTGGTACATGAATAATTGTTTAGCGACGAAAAAAAAAAAAAAAAAATTAATATTGTTTTTTTATTTCTTCCCACTGGGAAGTTAGTCGTGTGGACCTTGCGGGTCGCACCCAGACCAATTTTTTTAAATTTGTCTTTAGTGACCGATTTAAAAGTTTTCTGGTTTCCTTTCTTAGTCTCTGCAATTCCAGAACCAGACACATGATAAAATCATCAAAAGCGAAAAACACAAAAATTATCAGATAACAGCACTGTTGCCGTTTTGACTGCTTTGCAGTCAGATTTGACTGGATTGGTATGAATTTAGCTAGAATATTTTTTAAAATCCAGCCAGCTCTTTTTTAGCTGGATATACACCATATCACAAGATTCTACATACGAAGCAAAGTTACATTTTTGATATCTCATTGTGTATTCTGATATCCTGATTCTACACTCTAAATTTAATGTTTTTGGGCGAGACGACGGACAAAAGTATGGCGAAAGCCAAATACAGCATTCCACGTAAAAAATATTTGCCCCACTCTTAAGCATGGGGGGTATCTGTTATAGTATGGGGATGGGAACGGGTGATATTTACCGATGAGTATAAATTTAATGTTTTTGGGCGAGACGGCGGACAAAAGTATGGCGAAAGCCAAATACAGCATTCCACGTAAAAAATATTTGCCCCACTCTTAAGCATGGGGGGTATCTGTTATAGTATGGGGATGCATGGCGGCGAATGGAGTTGGGGAGCTGCACTTCATTGCCGCAATAATGGAATAATATATCGGCATAAATATTTAAATATTTTAAAAACGAATCTTCTCAGGAAGACTCAAAAATTAGACCTTGAGTCAAATTTCGTGTTTGTGCAAGAAAACGATCCAAACCATACCTCGCTTCTCGTCAAAGAGTGGCTGCTTTACAACTTTTGGTCCAAGCTTGAACATCCTCCACAATGCCCCGACTTTAATGCTATTGACCATTTATGAGCTCATCTAGAACAAAAACTTAGAAAAAGGTCGAAAAAAATTAGATTTCACCCAAAGTAACCGGAAAATTGGCCCTTTCTATGCCCTCACGATTAGGAGAGCTAATCAAGTTGAATAGTCAATTGTGGCTTAAGACGTTACTGATAGTTACAATTTTAGTTTTTATACACATCGTATATGGACTTTTGTGAATACAAAAGCAGACTCTTATGCCTTTTTCTATTTCAGGCTTCCAGTTTTGCATAACTTTATGTCTATACGTTATTTTTTTTTTTTTTTGTTTTTACAACATACATAGGTGGACTATTTTTTAAACAATTTTGATTTTTCTTGCGTTTTTCATAAAAAAATATCATTATTTGGAGTATGCAGCCTTTGTGACATGGTTTAATTTTTTTGACTTCTTTTGAAAGTGCTTTGAATATTTCTTTCCAATCAGGACTTTTTAAAATTCAACGTAACCAGAGAAAAACCAAAGAAAGAAGAAATAGAAGAAAAACTTTTGCCGTGAATTTATTATTTTTGCCCTAAACTTGGAAACAATTTTTGACATTTCTTAATTTTTTTCCCTTGTATTGAGCGGTCCCTAAACGATCAATATTATTGTGCAATATTATAGGACGCACCTAATGATCAGTTTTTTGGGAACAAACTCCAGTAGCAATTTGTTTTGTTTACATTTTTTTTTCCAAAATTATTATTTTTTTGTTTTTAAGAGGAAGGCGACCAGGGATGATGGGGATTGGGATTGGGCATTTAGGTGAGTGTAGATAGGGTATCGTTGAAGTGTTTAGGAAAATATATTAATTTTTTTTTTCTTTCAGGGTGCCAATCAAGGCTCCAGTGACAAGCATTTTTCCATATTGCTAGTTTTTTTTTATTCCTGTTATTGCAGTATTTGCTCCTTCCATTCAACAAAGCCGGCAGAGTTTCCTACACATCGATGCACTCCAAAATAAATTCTCTGTTATCCTCTTTTGTTTTTACATGACAATGGAAAAATAAATTAAAAAAATATTAGTCACAGACAATACAATTTTTTCTATATTGTGCAATAAATATCAAACCCATTTTGATTTTACACAATATATTGCACAATGTGCAGTATTGTCTGCAGACGATCAATAATATTGTGCACTACCATGATAATATTGATCGCCTAAGGGACGCGTTAGAATGAATTTTTAAACGTTATGCGTTTAAACGTTAGGCGCCGTGGCTCAAGTGGTTAGTGCGTTGGATCGCTGAGCGTGAGGTTCGAGGTTCGAATCCCAGAGAACACCAAACAATTTTTCTCACGGTCCCACCTCTCGCGAATGTCTGACAAACGTCCGAGAGTAATAACTGTCAAAAGAAAGCTTCTCAATTTGCCTTTCGGATATGGCTCTAAACTGTAGATCCCTTCCATTTGTGTGAAAAAATATAACACGCACAACACGAATGGTCGCGAGAAGCTAGGCCCTGGACCACATACGGTCTGTTGCGCCAAGAATTTGTATTTGTATGCGTTGTATTGTTAATTTAAAAAAAAAAATATTTTCAAACATTTTCTATTTCTTAAAATAAATTTCACTTTAAGTTACATTCCTACATACTTTGTACATATGCACAAATGTGAAACAAAAATGGATTCATGTTATTTTTATATTGAATAAAATATTCGTTTTTATATTTGCTGGATTTTTTGCTGGATTTGCAATTTACAATTCTTTGACTGTTTGTTTTTGACTGGATTTAAGTTTTTTGACTGATTTTTTCAGTCAAATCTGACTGGAAAGACATTTTAAAACGGCAACTCTGCATGTCAGAACCTTAAAAATAAATCCGTGTCCATTTGCGCAAGAACTATCAGAAACATACTACTCTTTAAAAATAATGTTTATAGAAACTTGTTTGATTACAAAAAAAAAATTCCGTAACGTAATCCTTTGGATTACAGATGGACTGCCGGAAAAAGTAGTGCCAAACCATTTCCTATAAACTGAACCTTCTAAGAATGAGACTTAAAAGTGGCGGCGAATTTTTCTTATTTCGCATTATCTGCTTTTGAAACTTTGTACATTCGCGTTACAGAAGGCATGATAACGAGAAACTTGAATGTCTTTGTGAGAATTCATTAAATGCACGCTCCAAGGAAAATATGATGTTCACTTCCGATTAAACTAGGTACATGAAGACATTTCAAATATTTTAATTTTGCATTATATTTTAAGAAGTTACTAAATTTCTTTTCCTTTCATCTTACAGTTCGTCCTCTTTAACAAACATTTTAGCTTTGAGTTTTTCTTCGAAACTTATTTAAAGTTGAAAAACTAAAGTCTCATAAAAAAGTTTTAGCGTCGTTACAGCTTCTTCATAATGAAATACCTTGGAAATATCAATATTTTTACATAAGCATGACATGTCATGAGCAACCTTTCAGTCATGTAAACCTCCGTTATTTAAGGGGTTTTGTTATCCTTTAGCAATAAATTCGAAGGCACATCCCGCATCAAATGAATTTTTCAAGCAATCAACCCCAAATCGTTGTACACACCCACAGTAATAAATTCCTTTTAACCGCAGATTTCATGTTCACCTCAAATCATGGCGATGCGATGTAGCTAAAGCATTGAAGTCTTTCCCCCTGATTTGTGGCAATTTAGGTCGACCCTCGGTTTGAATGACCTTTCATCAGGAAATCAAGAAAAAAATTCACCAACACCAAAACCGACCGAATAGGTACAATCATTTCAGTTTTTGGTATGCAGTCAGTTTCGGTTAACCGTTTTCATCACATCTCGCTCCTAAATCACTTATTCATTGATCGGCACTCGCATTCACACGGTTCTGCCCAAACAGTGTCCGACCGTATTTGCGGTAGGAGCATAAAAACCAACATCAACAAATACAAGTAACATACACAAACCCATAAATAAATTAATGACAAGGGAGCAGCACAACACGGTCGCGATATGGACCAACAATCCGAAAGGATAGGTGGATGGTTAGGTCATTAACCTACTTGTCCTGGACGTGCTGAGGTTGATGACAACATTTTGTTGCTTACTGCTATTTTTTTTTGTGAATGTTGAAACGGGCGAATTCAGTTTCTTTTAGCATTTTAATTTGGGCACCCCTCTTTTGAATAATTAAGGCTTAAATGTTCTTGATGGTTTAATCAGTTGAAAATCAGCAAGAGTTGCGTCGAGTGATAGATGAGGAAAGCTGGAAAAGAGAAAAAAGAAATGTCCTTCATTTTTATTACATCCAGAATGAAATTTTAGATTTTAATGTAATTGCTTGTCGTCAATTCAATGGACATTTTATGAAGATCTAATTGTTAGGCGTTAGGGAGTGAATGGAAATAACGTAATTAGACCTTTTTTGGTTGATAAGTAAATCACTTGCTTGGTAATGGTACATACATACGTTAACTACGGTACCTGTACAAATTAGCGTTATATGAATATGTATTACTTGACATAAATGTAAAAACAGAGTGTAACCGATGGTTTCGGTATAATGAGATGTACCGAAAGGACAGCTTACATATATACATATGTATATACGTACATACGTATGTATGTATCGCGGTCCTAAGATTAAAGTTACTTGGGGGGGTGACGGTGATTGGATATACTGATGACATTGCCGTCGTGACAGTAGCTAAACAGATTCGTGCAGTTGAATTCGCTACAAATGAAGCAATTGTCCGAATAAAGGAATGGCTATCAGCTATCATCAGCCGCCGGACTAGAATTTGCCGATCATAAGCCGTCCTCATAACCTGTCGAATGTAGAGTTTGCCAACTTATACCGAAATTCAAGACTGGATAAGTCGTAAACATGGAGACTGCTATTACTACCTTGCGCCTGTCTGGTGACGACGGATACCGGAAGTATCTCCACCGATTTGGACACGACAGCTCACCATCTTGCCCCGAATGCACAAATGAAGGTAACGAAACGGAGCACCCAGTATTTTATTGCCCACGATTCACGGCATGGAGAAATACTCTGCCATTACTCTGTCGTTACACCTCTACTACTTGTTGGAGTCGGAGGAGAATTGGACGGAAATGCATATGTGTTTTTGTAACAACTCTACAAAATGAGCTACGGAGAAAAGAAAGGCTAATAAACGGAACAGCAGAAGCCTCAGAAGCTGCAGAGACTTCAGAAGCAGGTGAGCAACACGAATAGCTTGATTTGCTAACCAACCCCGCGAAGTAATACCTAATGCCAGTCCCGCGGGGAGAGTGGTAGAAGTGTGCAGGGTGTGGTTAAGTACGTAGGCGCATTCCTGGCATCGATTATTCGGATTTGCGAATGGTTCGTACTAGCAGCACGGGCTACTAGTATCTTTAGAAGGTTACCACATCTCGTGGCGCAACCAAAAAAAAAAAACATATGTAGGAATATGTGTGTCATGAGCACTTTTTTACATTCTTTACTTCCTGCTTTAAAAACAAGTAAAGTTTTCGTGATCAGTTTCCTCTTTGAGACTCGATAAATAAGCATTCTTTGCAAAAAAAAAAAATCATTCTGGGAACTCCGCAAAGAACACCTTTTTAAATTAAAAATGTACACCCTTGCAATAATCGTGTATTGAATGAAAAGGTACTTGAATGCTTTAAATAAGGTAAAAATCTGAAATTTAAGTGGCATAAAGAGTATTCATTTCGAGGTTGGAACTTCACATCCCTACCGTATAGCACCTGTCAAATACATCTGTCATCCGTAGTGACAGGTAGTTAGCTCTCATTATACAATACGGATCCTTTAACAACCACTGGGCGCAATAAAATTGCAGTAGTAAAAAGGGGAACAAAAAGGCATCATTACCTCCATGTGGTGTCTACTGGATAGCTATTAAATAGTGAACCAACGATGAGCGTATGCTGAGTTTGATTGTACATGTGAAGCTGGCCACTCGGACTAACGCAAGCTTAGCTCGGTTAACTCGGTTAACCTCAGCACATATGTGTGAGCGATGCACCTCTTGCTGACCTGACCCGCAGGACCAGATGTCGATGCAATGGGAGTGGCTAAGCAAAAGGAGGATTAAAAACTGTGGCATCTGCTACGGTGATTGCTACAGAGAGCAAAAGCAGTCCTTATTCTGATGCGGACTTGTTATATATGTTGCAGACTCAGACAAGAAATCTAAAGCTTTCGAGATATAAGCGAGCACCTTATGTCAATACCTATCACAGCTAAACTCGCCAACGTTAACCTTCGCTAACCTGGGTACACTCTATCGGTAGCATGCGATTTAAAACTATCAAAGGATGCTACAGCACATCTGATAGCCTCGCCGATTTTTACGATTTAGATTAAGCTTAGCCTGTGTAATCGGTGACAGTGTGACGCAAGGGTTACCTGGTTCCCTGGAAAATTAGTTTCCAGCAAAAAACTGAGAATCTCCGCCCTCGTCCCAGTGTAGGTACCGCTTCATTTTCTAAGTGAATCCAGATTGGTTGGTTTCTCCTTTCTGAGAATTTAACAAGCCTACTAGTTTCATCAAGTACCTCGATCATTTTACAGAAATCTTTATAAGATGCACTTTTCGACAGTCGAGTAAGTTTCTTACATTCTTTCTTTTTGGGTTGAAAGGGGTCCCAGTCTTCATCTAAGTTGCCTGGCTTCCTTTCTAAATTTTTCGAAAGCTTATTTTTTTAGAGGGTACAAATTCTTCAATTGGGATGGATTGTACTCGATCAGAATCAGATATCGACTTCATTTTATAATAGTAGTTGATATATACATATTTCTAGTCATGCTGATTACTAGAATTAATTTCAAAAGAAAATATTTCCCAATTTTCATTAATAATTTTGGAGGGATCCCGAATACAGAAATCCCCTTGTAGAAATCGACTTGATGAATCCTGTGATAATCGGCATTAAAGTCGACGAAAAGATGGGCCATGATTGAGGCTCCTGTTTTGCGCTGCTCGCAAAGTCAGAAAATGCTTTTAGAATGAATATTAAGAATACAATAAATTTGAAAACTCGAACCGTCTCACTAATTACTAACTCACAACACCACAAAAACTATAACTAATCAAGAATTGCAATCAGTTTATGCCTACACAAATAAAATAAGCAACGACAAAATTGAAACCGATTTGCCATGCTGTTCAAAGGTAATTGCTTAGATTTAATTATTCTTTTGATAAATATTATTCTTTTGACACTCCATTTCAAGAGAAAATAGAATCTGGTGTTAACGAACTAAATGAACTAATTCGATTATAGTTTATGCCTGACAATTTATTCAATACAAATTTAATTTCGATGTTAACCAATTAAGCTAATTACGAGGAAGTAATCGTACAGTACCTTGGACCACTTGCTCAAAAAGTTAAGTTCTTATAAGCGGGATAGTGTTTTAGAAAGAGGAGTTCTTGATAGCTTTTGAGTGTTTTGTGTCAATACTGACACCACTGTGGAGCGGCAGAATCAGATCGAGTACAATCCATCCAAATTTAAAAATTTGTACCCTCTAAAAAAACAAGCTTTTTGAAAATAACTAAATCTGGGCTCTCACCACGTATGACGACAATCGTCTGACGATATTGTTTTGACGATAGTTTTGTTTCTTGAAAACTTGAAAATGCACTATCGACTGAACGATATCGTATTGACGTTTCTTGCTTGCTTCATGTAACCTGAAAACTGTCAATTATTACTATCGTTACGTCGATCGTTTTTGCAGGATACCTTGGCTATCGTTCTGCAATTTATTTTGGTGTTTTGCGTATGTGAAAGACTTTTGACTGAAAATGTATTCATCAAAGAAATGTTTCATCACACTGCAATGTTTTTATTGAGAACGAGAATTAGAATGAAGAAAAATTGGAAATGTTACGCAGGCGAAGGACACTTAGAGACGCGTCCTTTATCTCTCCAAACAAATGAGCATTGTAAATAAAATACATAGTTTGTTTGTTGTTATTATTATTCAAATAATACATAATAATGTGACGAAGACAAAGTAAACACAAAAACAAAGAATGGCAGCTAAAGCCATTTTCAAGAGGCGAATATGGCTTTCAGTAGCTTTCAAACTCTGAAAAATGTAAATTTGATAGACGCATAGACGCACGATAGTGATGGAGTTACATGAAGAAAACTGCAGACGAAGACAATTTGAAAATAATAACTCAATACAAACTCATAACTCTAATAACAGGCAGTTTCAAGATAATTACGTAATAATTAATGAAGACTATTTCATAACAATAGTGGTAGATAGCAAGGTAGCAATTCTAGATAATTCAAAAATATCAGAGATAGTGGTCAGATACGTTTTTCACAGAGTAGAAAAATAATACCAATGCAAAGTCAAACAGCAGTACATATTCAAGCAAAAAGTAGGGGAACTCTGCATCTCCAATAAAGAACTAAAGAACTGTCAGACATTTCTGGGATTCGAGCGTCGAGCCTCCCGCTCAGCGATCCAACGCACTAACCACTTGAGCCACGCCGTCCATCCAACATGCATATTGCAAAGGTAAATCAGTAGAGACGGCATTAGACTCATTACTGCGTAATATCGAATAATATCGAATATGCCTTTCTCGGTATTTCAGACGTTGATGCCAAAATTTGGGTAGCCTACTCTTTAAGCCCTGAACACAAACCAACGCTGGCAACGCCATCTGTTTTAATTTTAGGGACTTATTGACCCAACCTCGTACTTAAATAGATTTAATTCCCTAGGCCTGTTGTGTAGGTTGAAAAAAAAAAATAGAACACAACACTTAAAAAGCTAGTTTTAAACGTTTTTGTCTAGTATATGTACATATAAGAAATTACGACTTCAAAATTGAAATACAAGGTGTCTCGTCTAAAAAGAAAGTTTTATTTAGTGGATCGATTAAAAAAAACAAACAAGCAATCTATTGATAAAATGTTTTTGAATTCTGTGGCAACAAGAGAGTCGGAAGTGTCCTCTAAGGGTTTCTCATGAATTTACAAAAAATTATCCATGGTATGAAAAAGTTTTTGATAAAGAATTAGTTTCTGTACAATTCTAGAATCGATTATAGAATCGAATATGGAGCCTCGAATATTGCAGAATCTTTTACGAGCTACAGTCGCCGAACCTCCGATTTTGTAAAACTCTCGCACGCACTACGCGCGGTCCGCTCCCCAGAAACCCTTCATATGCGACTGAATTCCCTAGAGCCAGGCTATTGATTGAGTGAGTTTTGGTTTCTTTTTTCCTTTATGAAAAGAAGAAAAATATTCACAGTACCTCAGGTCTTGGAAAAAAACCAAAAAAATTGAAGTCGATACTAATGAACTACGTATTCATCGATTTGAAATCCGCGTCTAATAGCATTTATAGAAGCGAGCTATATATGTATGTACATACAGAAATATCTAAATTTGTCGTCTTTGCCAAAATGGACCAGTTGTGCATACAACAAACACCAAGTTAACATATTCTTGTGCTCTCCAGACGGCTTGTGAGTTACAAATTTTAGTAATCATCATCAGTGATGTGGAAAGATTTTGTTTGCAACAAGGACTTAAATGGTTTTCTCTCTTTAAGGTTTGGGAAAAGGTTATTCCTCTTATTATAACTGCAAACGACACTTTATTGTATTTAAATCTCTGAAGAGAAGAATATATTAAAAGTAGAATGCTTAAAACGTCATGTATACATATACATACATACCTGTATATGTACATCTGCGTCAAGGCAACACATCAAACATAAAATGACAGAAACTCCAAATGCCTCTATCCAGTCCACAGGCGTGCACATGTTATTAAGTAAATATTTTCTTAATAAAGATGAATTTATTGGGGGCTTTGGAGCATGCTACACGAGTGCATACAGATTCTCGTTCTCTTTTCTTGGAACAGGGCCATGTCTTGCCTACAAATCAGTTTACGTTGCATTTTCACTTTCGGCAGCTAATTTTAACTTTAATTCATCAAATTCCCAAAATCAACCAGAGTCCAGTATTATTATCCCACCCGAAAACACGTTCAATGAAGGTGTTTGGTGTGGTTTAGGGGGATTTTGTTTCAACCCATTTCCTCTATTTGTGTCTTATGAAAAATCTATATCATGAACGTACTCTATTTGGTGTTTATAGAAGGGAGCATTGTCGATCTTGTACATTTTATGGCAATCGGCCAAATCGATTTCGTTGTCATTTCAAATGGTAGGCGCTTCGCCTTCTGTTTATTTAGTTTCAGATTTAAACTTGTGCATTATTGACAAGACATTGGAAATCTTTACGTGGACCTTGGGTGCCTGTAACCCAAAAGTTGAATTCATTTTATTAAATTTGGAATTCCTCCTCCACGAATCTCAAATGGAAATACAAAGTAAACGGTTTACGTTTACATTTCCGTTTAAGTGGCGTCAGGGGTCCAATTCGAACTTCAAATGTAGGAAGAAAGGTACTTAAATCAATTCTCACGAACGAAAAGGGTATAAGAAAGGTAATGCAAGATTCAGAAGGAGTGAAAATACCATGCGGATTTTGTTCTCCTTTAACAACTGAATTAAATTAAGAAAATGGAAATGGTACTTACTACCAGTAGGTAGTACCGCAATGACGATAACCGTTTTAATAACTGTAAGACTATTTGTGTAAATGAAGGATTTTAGAAAATATAAACCTAAAATATTAATGCTCCTGTTGCTTTACAGATTCAAATGGAAACAAACTTTATATTAAAACTTATCAACCGAATATTCTGTTGTATTTTTCATCTTTGGTACAAGGGAGAGCAGTCAGAAACTGATTTTTTCCACTGTCATGCCACATATTAAAAAAAAAACTTTAAATATGAGTGTATTCAGCACACTCGTAGTAACGTAAACTATAGGTAATTAACACATACATAGATAGTTGACTTATGGAATTTATGTCTACAACGTAATTGCCATGTACTGTTAATTTAATCAATTTTTATACATACATACATAGCTTACTTTTCACGACTGTTTTATTTTGAACTAAAGCTATGTTCAGATGATTGCCAGATCTGACAATATTGTCAGGACAACCAATGTGCTGACAATTGCTGCCAATGAGCTGACAATGACAAACTATCTTACAACGTTAAATTGTCAGTTCAAACGGTTGTTGGATTGTGTCCTAATTTCTAACAATTTATTGTCAGATGGCTGGGCTGTAAATGGTCTGACAATGCTTTTTCTTATAACGTTTTCAGATCAAAAACTGTCAGTTCACATGGTTGGTAGTCAGATTTCTCATTATTTACTTTAATCGAAAATAGTAGAATTGCGTCGCATTGGTTCATACTCCTATTTATTTTGTTTGTTCTAGTTTCTTTATCTTGTTTGAATTTTTCTGATAATGTTTTAATAATGTCTTGTAGAAAGAAATTATGTTGAACAATTTTTCACCCAATTTGAAATTATCTTTCGATGCATTCATAATCTTGTGCTCATTCAATGTACAATGTAGCCTTGGTACATCATCGTTGCCGGTTTTAAGAGGAGCTGTTATTCTATAAAAACAATTTTGTTGTCTTTTAAGAACTGTTCAACTTCTAAGTGCAATACGGAAGTTTCTCCAGCAGATATAACTTCGTTCGACTTTCCTAGGACTCGGATTCTTTGCTTTAATGTTCCCAGTATGGCTTTAGAGTTTCTGCCTTCTAATCTGTGAATTCTGGCCTATTTGGAAAATTTCTTGATTGTCGTTCGGGAAACCAAATGTCTTATGGATTATGTCGTTGAAGTTCATTGGCGTTTAAGTTATTTCAGTAGGTATTTTTAGTAGTTGTCGGTCATGCTTAGTTAGATAAGATAACAAATATCTTGTAAATTTAAATGAGAAAATGAACCTTTTAATCCCGAAAATATTTAATTTATACCCTCATGAATTTTGCTAATGTGTTTAGTTTATTTTTATCTTCAGTTGAAGCTGAATCTTAATACTTTAAGGTTTTTGTTCATTGAGAAATACTTTGCATATAGGCCTTGAAATTTAAGGAACAACGATAAATAATAATAAAATAAAGCAATGTATGCAAATGAGTCCTTTAGTTATTCAATATCTTTTCATTTCATTGTGTTTATTCAGTCACTAATGTCTTTCCTTAATTGGACAAGATTTTGTACTTTTTGTAAACTAATTGAATTATTTTTTTTTAGAGCTGTATTTGATTTTTGAAAAGGTTAATTGGTTTTTCAAATCTGTACATATACAACATGTGACAAGTTTCATTTTCCATCGCACTATAGATGGTAGAACCAGTGGATATACATAAGTTCGTCGTTATAATGGCTGGGCCTTGAAAGTACGGAAATGACTTCATCATCATCATTAACGCACTTATCACTAGCAGATACCTCAATATTAAAGATGCCTACTAAATTAACTTAATCGTTACTGTTCGACGTATTTTCGTTTTTATACTGATCAGAATACCTACTTAGCCCATCTGCTACACAATTTTCCTCTCCGTTAAGGCACTCAATATCGAAATCATAGTCGTTGAGCATTATTTTCCATCGCTGAAGCTTTAGGTTGGGTTCCTTAATATTTCAATATTAAGCCACACAAGGGACTTGTGGTTTGTCCTCACAGTAAATTTCGTGCCGTATAAAGCGTTCTAAAATACTTCAGAGGCAACACGACTGCGAGGAGCTAAAAGTACCTACCCATGATAAGAATTATGTAGATATCTACCTACTTCATAACATTAAATGTTTATAACATATGTACAAACATACTATTTGAGTTTTAAAGATTAATGTAACAAAGCAACCATTGGCAACCATTTCATAATAAGATTATTTCAGAAATAAATAAACATGCAGTATCAGTAAAATCCTTGTATTATATATAGTTTGACAGTTTGACTAGCCTCTAGGTTACAGTGTCAATCATTAAAAGGTGTTTCATACAAAAGCAACTACCTCGTATCTGCTAAGTGTGCATCAATCTCATATGAGATGGTATTTCGTATATAGCAAAACACTTATAACATGTACATATGTACACATGTATGTATTTACATTCAAACGAGAATGCAATCTGTTAATCATTAACAAAAGTGAAATATAAATGAAAAACCTTAAAGTTTCAGTATTGCGTTCGATTGAGGGAAACCATTCGTTTTTTTTTAATTCCTGAAAATTGAAGTTTTGTAGATACGTGCTTAACGCAGAAAGGGAACGATATTGTATGTACATACATATGTGCATATATGTATGTTCATACATATAATTCAACAGATAATTAAAAAAATAAATTAAAATAAAACAACAAAATAAATATTTCAAGCAACAGTCCGTATGTGGTCTGTATGTCTGTCTTGTTGGTATTTTCTGAGTTGCAAACCTCGAACCTCCCAGTCAGTAATCCAACGCGAAGGCGCTCACAATGTAATTTCAACTTGAAAACTAGTTAGAAACATGAAAAAAGCTTCTCGAAGCTAATATTTGGCAGCAAGGATGTCCTTATTATTAATACCAAAACCTTTTTATTTAATGACTTTTATTCATCTATGCTGTATAGATTCAATTAACCGCCTGCAATGCTCTACCCGTATAGCTTTTCAAGCATCTTTGATTTTGTCCAGGTTTATGGCATTTTTTATAGCAACTGCCTTTTTTACATCGCAGCGCCGCCGCGCAGATGCTCAATCGGGTTAAGTTCTACACCAGATATCGCCTACTCAAGAATACTGATGGAATTGTCTTGAAAAAACTTGTTCGTTAACTGAACAGTATGTTTAAGGTCATTGTCTTGCTGGAATTTCTCATTAATTGGTATATTTTCATCAGCCCAAGTTATCAGCTCATTTTTCAATATATCGGTGTAACTTTCAGCTGTTGAAAATTCATCTATTCGATGTATCGGGCCAATACTCTTCCACGAAAAACAACTCCAGATATTGAGTGATCCCCCATAATGTTTAACGAACATAATTTGGATGCAAATCTGCTCCTATTGGTCGTCGTATGTACTGAGCAACATTTTGACCCATTCGATTAACCTTTGTTTCATCGCTTCAAACCAAGTACTTCCACTGGTATGTTATTCAAAGTAACTGGGACTTCGCAAAAGCAATTCCATTTTTTCTTTGCTTTGATGTTACAAGTGGTTTCTTGTGTCATTCGGAATGGCATTTTCATTCAAAATACATATGTACGTCGTTGAATTTGCCCTGGACTTATTTTCGGAGTGGATTTTGCCCGTCTTGCAATTTTTTGTCCGTCCTCACGGATGTTTTGTGAGCTCGTTTTCTTCGAGGTACATTTACACGTGACACATGGATACACGTATGTACATGTGTACATATGCATATCTATGAGGACCTACAATTGGTCCTATCCTATGTTCTAATCTGCAGTGTTAGCGAAAGGTCGCAAATAATTTTCGGTTTACGGCTAGTGTTTATCTTTTTTTTAAATAAGGATCAAGAGTTGGGTATGGCAGAATGCTCATCGAGAAGACGATGCAGCCTTCTGTGATTTGTGCAATAATGATCGAAATAATTCATTTTCACGTCGCTTCTGTACGACAAGTTTATTTGGACGAGATTTACACGGTAGTATACTATAAATATACTGAAAAAAAGTCGGTTTCTACCGATAACAGGTGAGAAAATTGATCAGTTTATTTCTGAATCCTATTATTGTTTACAAATATCTAACTGTGTCAAGAAATATACAATCAGGATATTATAATCTTTAATTTCAGCGTAATCGGTGATATACAAAATGCAAAAGTCAACAAAGAAAGCAGTCACTCGGGTACAACGGAGCCCTCTTTTTCCATAGGGCAGTGGCGAAAACGATCGTGTTGAACGCTAAACGCATTCTTTGTAGATTTCAAGCCGGCTCTCGACTTCATCGACAGAAAGTCCCTCCTTTATAAATCAAGTAACTTGGGAGTATCGACAAAAACGCTGGAGGTGATTTGAAGTCTCGTTAAGGAAAAGAAAACGACAGTGTGAGATAGGGAAAAATTGTCTAGCAGGATTGGCTCTTGAGTCCTCTACTTTTCTCAATATTCTTAGATGAACTCACATCTTTTTTGCCTTCGGGAAGTGTGCTAAATGGTTTCAACATCAAGCTCCTGTTGTACGCTGATGACATTGTGATACTCGCGGAAATGCCAACGATGATGCAAATCATAATTAATACATTTAATCAGTACCTGCTGGAGATTTTGGAAGTTAATATCATCAAATTCAAAATAGTGGTGTTTAGAAACGGTTTCGGACGATACACACGAGAAGAAAAATGGCATTGGGCAAATATAGAACTTGAGAAGATGAAAGAGTATAGGTACCTTGGAGCCATTACCACACCACGACTATTGTTTAATAATCATCTGCAAGAAAAATTGAAGGAGGCGGGGATAGCAATCAATTCTAACTGGAAAGGCATTCTAGGAAAGAAGAAAATTGCTCCTAGCGCAAAAAATAAATTGTTTGAAGCGGTAAGGAGATCCATTTTGTGTTACGTGCCTCACGAGAAATTGCATCTAGAATTTGGATTACCTCCACTATTCATGTTTATGTTAAGGATGCACCTTAGTTACATATACAAAGTATGTGAATTACCAAACTATCGTCTTCTCAAAATCTAACCGCATCTTTTTAACGAAGCGGAGAGCATGAAGTCCCAATTCTGAAAAGAATGCTTCACGGTGGAAGGGTAGTCTACAGGCTTGGTTAGTTAAGGTCGATAGTTCCTTTCTTGATAAGTATATAGAAAAAGCGCAACAAAGTGAAACCCGAAGCAATTACCGAATATGTACTTCAATATGTCCTCAGAGAAAGGCTCTATTTTAGTGACGACAATAGTCTAGATACAATCTGTACTATATTTTAAGCAAGAGAAGAGCTCCTACATCTTAACTACATATGTACATGCCCCATATAACAGAGCGCAATGTGGAATGCTCATTATGCAAACTACGGGTGAGAGAGTATGTCCCCCACTTTATAGGAGTCTGCCCCGTACTAAAGGAGATAAGAAGACATCCTACCGGTAAATTAAGTCATTGCAGAACTAAATGGCCATCAAAATTGGACAGCACTAATTGGCTACACAAAATCAGCCTTGTACGTTCTACAAACTTCTTAATAAACCTCCGTCAAACGCCCGAGAGTTGAAAGTTTTTTTAATTACGACTTTCGAATACTGCATTAAACATAGGTAGTGTTATTTTTTAAGTTGCACACAGTTACACTGAAAATATTTCTGTTACGTGGCTCCGATTGTTCTGTCACAAAATAACTAAAACAATTTTTTCTACAACATATCCGCACTCTAGTTTAAAAATACTGTCGTGAAGGGCTTCTTAAATCCAACTTTCAGTTGCAAGATTAAAAGTTAATTCTCGTCCATTTGTGCCAAAAGTATAAAACAAACAACAGAAATTGCTGGTCAGACCAAACATTTTTATTTTTAATGACCTGCCAACTCATTCAATGCACTTTGTACTCTCACCTTCCACCTGCACAACATCATCTTTCCAGAAAGGTGCTGCAAGTGAGAGATTGTTTTGGTCAAAATTATTTGAAGCGAAGTCTGCGTAATACCCAACTCCCATCTATACCACTTAGAGTACTCTGCACCACAACCGGACCATCTTATTCGTGCATAGGAAATAGTGGAACCGAATTATCGAATATATAATTTGAAGAACCCGCAAAAATTAAAGCTAAATAATTTGCACATGTATTAATATTCGAAGGATTAAACTCAACGTGAATGATATTAGAAGGTCTCGCAGTTTTTTTAAATCCAACCCAGAGCTATTCGATCACATATGTAACTTGTTTTTGCATTGGAATAGTATGTCGTAACTAATTACCCTACAACACAACAAAAGGATGTACCCACCAAGGCACTCTTCATACACAGACGACTATAGTTCCTGCTAGGCCGAACTTCTCGATGAATGCTTAATATGTACTATTTCAGGTGTATATATATGTACAAACAGGGTGTCCCAGCTAATTTGTAATTTCATGCAGCCACAAAAAAGTTATGGTTTCTTAAAGTCAAAATTATGAAAATTTCTTGTTTAAATTTTTTCTTAAAATGCATTTTTCTCAAAACTTTTACTAAGCAAACAACATTTTTTTTTAAAACTTTTTCTTTGACAAGTTCTCCAAAAATTATGTTAAATAACTTTTTCAAGTATGACTAACGAAAGTTGTAGAAAAAGCCATTTTTGTCAAACAAAAATTGTGCTGTTCTGGTTTTGCGTATTTGGATACATAATGCTGCATGATCCGTACGCACTAGAAACATTCATCCAAACAGCTAGGTATGGAAGTGTTCAATAGCCTTTATTAGGGTGAGGAGCTCCTTTCTAGAGGTACAGGAGTTTCTCTCCGCTTTACTTAAAAACTGGCTAAAGTAGGCGATAACTACTTCTCTGTCATTCTGCTGCTGTGAGAGAACACTACAAATCCCCTCATTAATCGTTGGTACACAACGCAGGTTACACAGAATCTCATTGAAGCTTTGGGCATGAACGAGAACATCATCTAAATAGACCAAACAGATATTAAGAGTCAGTTAGTGGAGAAGTCTCCTCATCACACGTTCGAAAGTCGCATGAGCGTTCGTAAGCTTGAAACTCATGACTTTTAAAACTCTATAGACGATCTAGGCAGCGGGTGCGAATCTTTGGTGGTCACACTATAGCACAGAAGCCCATGGACATTCGGATCGCCCTATAATGTCACTCGCTAACATTTCATTTACAATACACCGGCACTCATCTTGCTTGGCCAGTGGCAATCGACGAAGAGACTATTTTATACGATTCTCACTACCGACGTCAATTCTATGCTTAGTTAATGATGTTTGTCCTATATCCTTAGGAGATATCGAGAACATATCCATAAGCTTAATAAGAAATCCCTTTAGCTCCCTACATTCATACTCGATAACGCAATAGTTTTTTTTTTCAAAACCTCAGGCAGAGTTTTAGGCTCAGAAATACTCACCATGTCCTGTCATAAATAAATTGCATTGTGGTTATTTTATCTTAGGCTTTCGGTGGACTGGACACTCTTTAAAAAAGACTAGGAGTTCCACGTCCGTGGTAAAAGCGGCCAACTCCTCCTTCGGCAGCTGTACTCTCGCACGCATTTGAGCATGAGATACCTACTTTTCGTGATCCATTTGAAGCTCCAAAGCTTTGACTAATGACGAGTATTTTTCCCGATCCGTTGCACTACGTGGAACCCATAGCAGGTGCTTTTTGGCGATTAGTCACACAGAATATCAGAATAAGGGTCACACTACTAAGTATTGAGCAAAAATATGAATTTAGTTAATAATTAAGTTTTTCTTTGCATTCTATTTAATTTTTTCTCGTTTTGTGAATTTACACCTATTTTTTTGACCAACATATTTTTTGTAAAGAATTGATTTTTGTTAATAATTCTTCTGTTTTCTTTGTATAATTTTTATTTTCGGTTTTAGTTTTTTTTTTTGTCTCATTTTTGCTAAAATTGTTCATGCACCTATTTTATCGGGCATAGCTGTACCTGCTTTTCGTGACCCAAAAATCGAGGTTCCAACACTTTAACTAATGACGACTATTTTTCCCGATCCGTTGCACTACGTTTGGAAAGGACTGCTACAGCTTCTCCTCTCAAAGTGGAACCCATAACACGCGTTTTTTGGCGATCAGTGCGCCCATTGCATTGTGATTTATTAGTGGAGGCCAAAATATAAAACTGGATTCTATAGCTCAGCTCGTAGATTTTCAGCTGGCGATAATTGACAACCAACCTGGATGGAGCTCAAATGACCCACTTCACCCTCTGCTGAACTCGGAGGCGTTGAAAGATTACAACCTACTTTCCGAACCTGTTGAGCTTGTTGAATTCCAACGCAGGACACCTCCTGTCCCTGTGTACTCTGTGCACTCTGTGTTGTACTCTCCTTCAATCAAATGTCATAGCCCCCATTGTCCGCAGTTCTTTCGTAGTCTGTTTTTGAAAATTACGTAACGATTCAATTTCTTAGGACTGTTTTACCATAGTCTCGTTTAAGACTGTAATCGTAGCAAGAATGCAGTTAATCTTAAATTCTTCCATTGCTTTGCTGCTCCAATCCAAATCCCACTTCCGACACCATTATTGCAAATATACATACACACAAACAAGTAAAAAAATATACATACATACATATAAGGGATTAATAAAATAATCTGGTTTACCAAAACCGTGCGCATTCAAGGGAAAGTGTCGTGAGTTCATCACGGTTTTGTTAGTTATTGTGGCATTACAAAACCATGCTCGTTTGAAGGCAGGCTGCCTTCTACTAAACAAGCAAACGGGAATACGCGGGTAGTGCAATTTCGAGGTCCGCCAGGGAACAACAGCAGCATCCGAACATAAAGCGAAAGAAATAAAATTTTAATTTCTTTAATGACTGCAGCAAAAAGAGGTTAGTAGTGTCTGGTAGTAACATGGGCCAAGTTGAGTCTAAGTGAGTTTTTCTTTTTTTATATAAATAAAAATATTCGCACTGTGCCAGAACTTGCAGAAACCTCAAATATTTCAAATCAGTTATGCATGCTGACGGTGAAAAAGCATCAAAATCGGTGAAGACCTGAGCAAGCCTTTTAATGTCAGAAGAAAATTCATGCAATGTGACTCACTATCCTGCGATTTCTTGAACACTATTCTTGAAAAATTACACCAACACTAGGTGCATAGGTGGCTTCATGTATTTGAAAGGGAAGCGCCGAAGATGGGTTTAACGGTTAAATAGGGCATGCTGTCGACAAAAAATTACACCCAACGCCGAATTCTCGAACAAAATGTCATCCTCGAGAGATACACATTCAGATAGTTAAAGGTTTTTTTTTAATCAGGCCGTTTTATGAACTTATATAACGACAACAGTGGTGAAACCAAACGAAGAATAATTTTGCTGTTTCTTTGCGCTAATAGAGTAATTGAGTAGCTAGTTTCTCTCTCGAACAACTAAACTGTCGCTTAACAAAACCCTTACAATAGCAGTCCTGATATAGACCCTCGGTTGTTTTGAGAGAAAAATCCATGAGAAGAAGTAGCAGTACACTGTACAGATCATACAGCGGCACTGACATGATTAGAAGAGTCTGGATTCATCGGCACTCATCTTAAGTGGAACATGTATAGCAAATCTTTGATTCCACCCCGCAAGCACGGGGCAGTAAAGCAAGACCGTGCCTTAGGTGGCACGCATATGCAAAACTGAAGTTGGCTAATAATAGAGTTGGCGGGAGAGGTCACGGTTCACCCCGCACTGTGTTGACATCTAAGATTGAGCCAAATAAATTTATACAGCTCTTTACCTTTATTGTCCAGATGTATGCTTAAAATACTGTGGAGACTTTTAACTAACCCATCATGTAAGGTTAAGTGCATGAACTAGGCACTGTTTGGTACAATACTTTACTGGCTTTTATTTTTAAAATTATTAACCCTTTCATGACACCTCATCCTAGTTCGAGGAAAAATATTTTTTTGCTAAAACTTGGCTTATTTGGACCTAACTAAGCCAAACCTGACATAAATCGAAAGGACGAAAGGACATCTACATAGATACAGGATATACAACAATGGTCATCGGTGGTAATTAAAATTGCATCATATTCAAACATATTTATTCCACCATGTCTTCACTTATGAGTTGGCGAAAATACATCAAAAGAGTTGGATATGTATCAGTTGGATCTCGAAGTCGGTCTAACCACTCACAATCAGGAACTTCAAAAAATACTTTCGCCATTTTAAATTTTTTGTATCAATTTCAATTAGAACATTCTCTTCAGGCTCATTGACGATGGCTTTATCCTGACTGAGACTTTGATCCTCAAAAGTAACGACTTGCTCCTGACTTACCACCATCTGATCCATTAGTTCAATTTCATCGATATTTCCCAACTGAATTTGCTTTTCCCCGCCATGCTCAAAGATTTGGTTATCGTCATCAGCTTCGTCCCCATCCTCAGACTTATCCCACTCCATTTCCATAAGCATCGTTATCTGGGCATTTGTAAGTCCTCTTGACCGATGAAGAAACATTTTGCCTAAAAAGTGCCTCTGATAAGTGCCTGATGTTGTACACAAACGAACATGTCAAAAATTCCAAAGCTCCATAGATGTCTGATGTTGTTTTTAAACAATTGAACATTTATCAACAAAAAAACATATTCAAAACACAGATTTTTAAATATCTTTCATAGGTTTATGAGAAAATAAGATCTTATTAACATCCAGGAATGTTAACACATTTTACGAGATTTGCCAAAAATTTTAATTTTAATGAATTTCCACTTCATCTAAACAAGACCAACGGATGCCGAATATAATCTTCCTATTTTACTCACGGACATCTAGTGTAGAATTAAACTAACTGAAATAGGTCTTAGCATGGACTTAGTAAACTGCAATTTTTACTGCAATTGCGTCAATATTTTATAAGTTGTGGGTAGATGAAGTTTATGTTGTACACATCCAACGCCTGGCATAAAAGCGTTAACTTTAGTAAAGACAGCACCAGTGCTTCAAACCTATTCGGTGATATACATAATTATTTTCTTACAAACAGACTAAAAATAAGTTAAAGCACATTTCACTAAAAGAATGGAATAAAACTTTTAGAATGGGTAAAAGCTTTTCGATTGTTACAAGTAGCGACCCAAACCTAAATGGCAACCTTATTTCCGTTGTAGAAAGCATATATCCACTTCCTTTGAATATTTTTCGGCTTGAGTCTTAAATATTTGCTTCAGTCAAGTTTCGATCCGTATAATAAAATTGAAATGTGGAATGAAATACGAATCACTAGAAACACATCTTGCAGATGTGTAACCTATCTCTTTCATAGATAAATATTAAAATTTGCCAACACGTCGTTCTGCGCCAATTCTTTGAAGTTGTTTCTGAGGTGGAATTAAAGGATTATTCTCTTTGCCATTGTCGTTTGCTTTGTTTGGCTTATCGGTTTGAAGGGCTTTGCTTCTACGTAGTCATTTTTTCAGTCTTGTCCAAAATAATTCTCGCTCTTGCGTGCGGGGACCCCATAGCTGACTCGACTTCAAACTATTAAGAAAGAGTGCTTCTATTAAAATCTCATTTGTTTTCGTCGTAGTGCCTTTATTGACGATACGTTAGCAGCAAGCTTTAAATACCGCGCACACACATACAATAAATCGAAGCGACTCAGTACTTGAGTTTTAATGCGCAAGACAGACTTTTGACAGCATAACGAATTCTGTATAAGACCACTGAATTTCGAGTCGTCTGGAGCTCTACTGTGCAATGGCTGATTCTAGGATCACAAAGTTAGTTCAGCTACCCACGCATTTTAGTAATCATCATTCAAAAAATTTAAAAATGTTGCCAATTATCACACTATTCACCCCAAAAAATACCGCCAAAGTCACTAAAGTGGAGTGATTATAAGGATTATATGTATGTACGTACGTACAATATTACCGAAGAAATTCAAACCATAGCTTAAAATATGTCTTTCGGATATGGCTCTAAACTGTAGGTCCCTTCAATTTGTGCGAAAAATAGAACACGCTTATAATAAATGGTCGTGAGAAGCTAGGCCCGATCAACTAAGTGAAACCTAGCCCCTCAGTGGCTGAAGACCTGAAATTGTCAATTTCAGGCCACATCGCGCTTAGTGATTGGACATCTCTCCTGTAAGCGGAAAATGTGGCTATCTACTCACTGAGCGCTTCTTACACTAATATCCGTTCCGCTTCTGCCCTTTCCATCTTGTTTGCTCCTTGTTTCCTTGAGCCTAGGGCTGACCTGCCTTAAGGCTTCCCGGAATGTGTGTCTGCATGAGTACCTCCTGTGTACAATCCAGAGCCTCCACAATCTTCCCCGTTCTATTATGGATGAGTCCGACATTGGAAACTGGAACCCTGGAGACGGTTTTTAGAAGTTTATTGACCTCAGATGTGCTGCTTATACTCGAGCAAAATTCTCTCCATGATTCCCTCTTATGTCATCACAGAGTTCCTTTTAGCTTTTTCTTCTTCGCCTAATACTAACCCATGATTCATGATCATCCCCTCTCATCCCCTCTCTCATCTATCAAAGCAGATTTTCAACCTCTCCACATCCTTAAGGCTGCCGAGTCAATCCGCTTTCAGGTTGATTCCCTCCCAGAAGGTGGTCATGTTCCCTACACCTTGGATTTTTGATTAACTCATTTTACTGCGATAAATTCTTCCTCCAAGGTTACGCCCCTTTCACTGATGTCACCGGCGTTGGCTGGAAAAGAGAACAGCGCTTCTAAAAGAGCACCCCTAAACATACACAAGTGAGCTTAGTTTCGGTCAACTCCTTGAACGATATGTCGCTATTCCCCGAGACTGATCTGGCCAATGACAATTTTTGTCTCCTTTTCAACCTTTTCAAACTTTTTGGTCTTTTGCTTGAGCTGCTTCTGCAGCCCCGCTCAGAATCAAGGTCTGCACCGTCATCTTTGGGTTCGGCTTCCACAACGCCGATTAACATCTTAGCACATTGCTGCATCTCAATGTTCATCGGCGCTGACGAGTGTTCAGCTGAACCCTTTGGACTCCTCTGTTCTCCCTGCTCCTCCGCTGTCGATCCTGCACCTTCCGGTACTTTCTCGACCTCTTTGGAGCCTTCCGTCTTGCTCTCTGATGACTTGTTACTTTTTTGTATTCAAAATTTATCAAATCCATTTTGGACCCACGAGTCGGGGAGAAATTACAGACCAGGTAGGCAGAGATCACCGTTACCTACCCTACTCAACTATATTACAACAGAGTATTGTTATGGTTATACTAAACCCTGTAGTATAACTACTTCAACACAGCTCCCCTGGCGTGCCAACTTACCACCTTGGAGTTACAGGTTGTTGGATCTTAGTTTCGATTTATATTCAGTTCTGCCAGGATAGTGTTAGCTACTCACCTAAAAGTGCCTCATTCATTTATTGCTTAGTACAAGCACAACACTTAATCTTACTTAAAACGAATATATATATTTTTTTTTGCGGCATGGGCCCGAGGGCCCACCATTTTGTTTAATGGACCCTAAAACAATATAAACCTTAAAAACTAAAACTTAATATCTAATAAGGGGAAAAGGAGTTTAGGTATGGTGACAGGCATTATTTGACTTGCGCAGCATTCTTGCGAATGGTTCGTTGTACCCATAATTAGTACGGTGAATAGCTTGAAGCAGGGAGGGACAATCAAAGTTACCACATAACAACTGATGAATGAAAAGTATGTCGGCAACATCAAGACGTTTTTCCAATGAATGAAGACTTATCAGTCCAAGTCGATCCACATAGGGTGGCAGGTTCAAGTTATCAGCCCAAGACAGGCCGCGTAAGGCGAAGCGAATGAACTTGCACTGCACAGCTTCGATTCAAATATATAGATGAAGCAGATGACGCCCAAATCGCGTGATGATGTGACTGAGGGTACAGGCTTATCATGAATGAAGTAGACCTTAGGTGGTGGTGAAAGACGCTTACGGGAGTGGGTAATGGAATAACATTTGATGACATTTAGCTCTAGGAAGTTTTTACTGCGCCAGATGGAGAAATTATTTAGATCATCCTGCAGAAGGAGAGAATCAGTGGCAGATGAAATACGTCCAAAGAATTTCATATCATCGGCATAGACCAGAAGTTTGGAGTTCCGAATGAAATGCTCGGGATCATTTATTGTAAGGATAAAGATCAGTGAGCCGAGATGGCTGCCTTGAGGAACGCCCGATGTGGCTGTAATAAGGTCCGATACTGCTGATCTGAAACAGACTTTGTATTGACGGTATCCAAAGTATGATTTCATCCATGAGATGAATCGCGGTTGAAATCCAAGAGCTTTAAGTTTGAAACGAATAATTTGGTGAGGAATTTTATCAAAGGCCTTGCTAAAATCAATGGCTACGACGTCTACTTCATTACCGTCTTCCAAAGCTTTCAGTGTAGTAGACACAAATTGGGTAAGGTTGGTTGTTGTCGACCTCGCTTTCCGTGTTGGTTTGTCGAGAAAATGGGCTTGCAATAAAAGGACATTACATCATACACGATGCTTTGGAAGAGTTTAGGTATCCATGAGAGCTTAGCAAAAAGCCGAGAATGGGAAACATCGCTCTGACATTCATTTTTGTGGATGGGGGTAATATAAGCGTCCTTTCATAATTGAAGAAAAATGCCTTGAGAGATTGAAAGTTTAAAAAGGAAAGCGAGCGAGTATATAAGATGACTAGCGCATTTCTTAATACTATGTCGGGGACACCGTCAGGACCAGGAGAGTAGTCCTCTTTCAGTTGCTTAATCTTATTAGCAACCATTGATAGGATAACGTCTACGGCGACAAGGAAGGTGTGTGGAGAGTTGTTCAAATATCTGAAATGATCAAGATTAGGTTCAATTACGTGGTCAGCGAACGACAGGCCGAAGAAGTGAGCGAAAAGAATGGCAATTACTTTAGGGTCTGCGGAAGAAGAGTCTGAGTAGGTGAGAGTAGATGGATAGCCGTCAGATTGGAAAAAGCTCTTGGGGTCGACATTTAAGTCTGATCGAATTCTATAAAGGTATTTAAGATAGAGCCTTTCAAGTTCAGAGAATTGGTAATGTGCACACAGGTACTTATAGAAATCAGAGTCAGATTTGGATTTAAGACACGATTGCCATAGTTTGTTCCTGTTGTTACGAAGGGAACGTAATTCCTTGTTGTACCAGGGTGGAGAAGACGAGCAATATTTTTGGGTAAATATGGCACCGATTGGACAAAATAGGCAAATATATCTGCGTAGAAAATCTGAGATTGGGTTTGAATTATTATTGTATGAAAAGTTTAGGAATAGGTAGGGTGAAATCGGTTCAAAGTCGAACGAAGATGATTCCTTTCAGAGACTGGGAAATTGCAGGCGTCGGACTGTCGCGGGGGATTGCTGTACAAATTTCAAATAGCTAACAGATACATATTTCAGAATAAAACAGGAAGATGAATACTCCACCTTAAGACAGATTAAAGTGGGAATCTCATAAGGTAATGTACTGGGGCCAGTGCTCTACCTCTTAGTTCACTAGTGATTTCCCTTCACTACAAAACAACATACATACAGCTTTTGCTGATGATACGGCAATCATTGCAATAGTTGATGACAGCTCTAAGTCTACAGAAATACTACAAAAAAACATCACAAAAATAGAAAGAAAAAAAAGAAAAAATGGAGAATTATTCTAAATGAGTCAAAATTTATGTGTGGGCGCCGTGGCTCGAATCCCAGAAAAACCAAAAAGTTTTTTCACGGTCCCACCTCTCGCGAATGTCTGACAAACGTCCGAGAGTTATAACTGTCAAGAGAAAGCCTCTCAATTTGCCTTTCAGATATGGCTCTAGACTGTAGATCCCTTCCATTTGTGTGAAAAATATAACACGCACAACACGAATGGTCGCGAGAAGCTAGGCCCTGGACCAATTTGGTCTGTTGCCCCAGGTATTTGTATTTTTGAGTCAAAATTTGTACATCTCCACTTTACCAACAGTAGCCAATTTATGTTAACCAGCAAGTGATTCCATATTCTAATCTAGGCATGACATTAGACGCCAAACTACGTTGTGAAAACAAACAAGAGGAGCTTAAACACTAATATAGAAATATGTATTGGGTAATGGGAAGAATCTCTTCGCTTACAATCTATATATGTATATATATGTACATTATATAAAACACAGTGGCATACGTAAGACCGCGCATAACTCGAGAACGGATCGTCCGATTTGAGCTGCCTGTTTGTTGTTGTATTCGTCTCCGCCCTAGGAAACTTCCTACGGCAAGAACATTGGAAAATTTTAAAGAAAAATTGGAAAATTTTCCATACATTTTGTTTGGGGAATTTTCTTTTTTTTTTCATTTTGATCTTAATATTACAATTCAAATGGTTGGAAACGTTCATATTTGGGAAAAGTTTCCCGAAAAATAATTTTTTTCATTTTGAAGAAATAATACAGCAAAATTAATTGCAAGTGCTCCAAATTTGAAAAAAAAGAAAAACCCTTTTCCCACACTTTCACATGCAACAACATTCCTTTTTGCTACTTTATTTCACCATAGTCTAACTATTCTAACTAACTATTCGCTCCATCAAGCTGAAATTGGTCCATTTCCATCTAGAAGCTTGAATGCATTCTGACGTTCCAGCAAAATAAAATGGGAGCCTCACTCACACACTCTTACAAGTATTTGGAGAATAGGTGCAGCCATTTTCTTTTGATCATTTTGTTGTTGTTAAGGGGATGACAGGCTGCCCAAAATGTTGTGTTCAAAAGGAAAGAAGGAAACAACACGCTACACTTTTGGACAGTTGATGGCCACGTGCTCATTCGCATGCATTCATTGGCAGGAAAATTTAGAATCCGCCTATTTTTGACAATACTCGGGCAGGGGAAATGCAAGTTTGCCGTCTGTTATACTTAGGTAGTCTATGCATTTCACATTGATCTGTTGTTGCTACAGAATATCAGATTTTCAATACTCAAATTGTGCCAAAATCATTCGTTAACAATTACTTCATCCTAATCAAGTGAAGTTCAGCCTGATTTTGACGATTGTTGAGGCGTCAGCTCATGTTTTGTGATTTTGCCGGTGATTGGAGTGGAAATTTCAGTGATTCCGGCGAGTTTATCGAAAACATCCAACGTTTCCAATGTTTTCGGAACATTTGCGAAACAGATAATATTGCTTCGAGGATGATAATTCGAATTCTTCGACATTGTACTTTCAGTGTTCGGGAGACATTATGCCGCCGATCAGAAGATCAAACATTGGCTCACGCAGTCACAATGCACGAAGATTGGCGATTCGCCTTGCAAATCAAAGCCCTGAGTAACGCGCAGAAGTGAATAAACAGCTGCGAACACATGCGACGCGAATTCGTGCAGGACGAACTCAGGAGGAACGAGAAGCACGCGTATAGCTGCTGAATGACTGAGACAGCGGCGCAATCGCGATCTGCTTCGTCAAACGCCAATCGTCGAGTGAGAAAAAGTGCCGTGAATGTCCGATTACATCGCGCCGATTTCCAACATGATTGCACGATTCACTACAGCGAACTGCCGTGTGTTACGACTGGGCCCATAAATGTGATTTGCCAACATTACAATGCGCTAAAGTTTCATTCGCAGACACCAGGATTGTGTTGTGCAGGTGCTACAGTCAAATTACCACTGTTCTGTGGACGCAACCACCAGAACCATTGCGCTCTTTGCTTTACGGCTACTTACTAGAATCAAGACATTTCTTGACGAATGCCCACAAGTACAACGATTCTTTTCCAATGACGTCATTCGGTGCGAATATTGTTGAAGAACGTGTATTTAATCCGACATTTAATTCTTGCATTTGCCATGACAATCAAGGCCAATCTTTGGAAGTGTGTGGGATTAATCTCGAATTCCCATGCTTCTCGCGTGGTTAATTAAATACATATATGTGGCATGTTCGCGTGTTGGAAAGCCTTCATCGTTGTTTATTTACGAGCCGGACAACAAAACAAAGCACGTAGTCTACCACAGAGCACTCAGTTGACCTGACATGTGATTCCCTGAACCTCTTTACATTCCGTGTAAAATAAAGGATATTGAATTCAATCGAATTCGAAAAGTGCTTCATTTAATCAAGGATTGAAATTCGAGTGGCATCATTTGTTATCGATCGCAAAGTACTTCGAGATATAGTGAATGCCCCATGGTATTTTAGAAATGAGGATTTGACAGAGATCTCGGAATAGAATCAAGGAATAACGAAATCAAAAAATACACTCAAAGTCACGGAAGATAACTTCAGCAGCATATCAACTACGAGGCCATTCAGCTTCTATACAACGACAATTTAGTGAGGAGATTAAAAAGAACCAAACCTTTTGAGCTTGTGTAACGAAAACCTTAAAGTGAAATGATAAAACATGTGAAGTATGTAAAATAATATATGTACATATGTTCAAGAGTTGTTTCGAAAAAAAAAGAACCGAAAAAAAAAAACAGCTGTGTGGATCTTAATAAAAAATAAAGATATCTATCAGAAAAAATTGCACGTTAGCCCCTTGACTAGATTGTAATGATGTGGGAGGCGGTTTTAGTGGGTAGAAATTCGGCCGACTGATTACTCGGATTATCACTATCCTACTAAAGCTTTCTGCTTCCTCTAAAAAAAAGTAGGAAAAAAAAACCATTCGGATATGGCTCTAAGCTATAGGTTCCTTATATTTTGCAAAAAAAGACAGTAAACAAAAAGAAAAATATATGTTCATTGTACATATGTATGTATATGAAGGTCCACAAACAGAAGCAGTCGTCAGAAACCATTCACCATGCACATAGAAGTTATAGAAGTATTGCCAATAGGCTATAGTCAACAATGTTTTCAAATATGTAATCCAATGCTAAATAAATATTAAATAAAAAGTATGGTTTTATTTGCTCCAGCTCGTCATTTCGTTGATCAAATTTGAAGTCCAAAACGAGAAAAAAATGCATACGAAAATAACGAACATAATCACTGCAAGCCATTGTTAGCGAGCTTAACAAATAGAGTCTTGTTGTATAGCAATGCATTACATACAGAAATAGCACACACAAAATGACACATTTCAAATTCATTTCGTCCCATTTGGGGAGCACGTTTTCATACTCACATACAGACCCCAAACCCTTCGGCTAACAATAGCATCCTAAATCCTGGAAAAAAAACTAACCATGAGAGAGCATGAAGAAGGATTGCAATGCAACTCTTGTACACGAGTAGAGCATGCAACAAATCTCGTTTCATTTTTTGAAAGAAAACTTACGAAACGACATAAAAAACCCAAGCTGAACGACCAAACAATCTGAAAGCGAAGCACACACTATATGAGATTTGTTGTTGTTTACGAATGGCATATTCGCTTAGAACGACACATTCTCCTAGAAAATTAAGAAAGAAGGAAAATCTCAGCTGTACTTTTTTTTCATTCCTTTTTATTCTGCCTGTCATTTCAAACTGTCATTTACAAAATACGAAACCACAAAATTATCTCAGACATTTGAAGAATATTTTCGTTCAACAATCTTAACAAAAAGTCGAAGTGATTTAGAGCAGTCACTAACCCTACACAACTCTACGCGTCGCATATTGAAACGTCAACTAGTTCCTTAAATATTGTGTGTAGACAACAGGGGAAATCTAAAGTCGCGGGTTTGGACGGAGAGTATGAAACGAATGAAATATGGTAAGAGGATTGTAAAAATTAAATCTCTTAGAACAGGATTATCTGCAATTGTAGAAGGATAGGAGTTATGTATAAAATTTATCTCTCTCATGCACACCACTCACACGAAATTAGAATATCCTAATTGAAGCAGTCTTTGGTATCCTTGTGGTAGCCACCAGTTGAAGTTTAGTGGCAAAACGGATGTCATAATTTATGGAATCCAGAGTCAGAGATATCTTTCTTCTCTCACTTGGGTGGTGATTGCCACATTTGTGTCCAGCTATATAAATTAGATTTTTCAGTGGGTAGAATATGGGTTTTCCCTTTTTTTCAGAAAGAATTTAAGAATGCGAAAACTATAGCAACGAAGGTTATTTTCCCAAATTTCTGTCAAATCAAATTCGTTCTTCTCTTTCATTCTTTTTTTCGTCTCACTGTGAAAAAGTTCGTAATTAGTTTTCACAGAAGAATAGTTTTCTGTGAATAAGGAGATGAGCTTCCTTTAGCAACCTAATTTTCAAGATTGGACAGATGTTTGACATAATTCTACTTAACGGAAAATAAAATTTAAGAAAATTGTTGTTTGCAACATATCCAACAATGAGGACTTCAGGAGATTGTCGGGGTGATAGAGAAACTGTGTCATTGCCATGAACTACGTCGCTTTAACTTCGTGTATGCTCTAAGGGTGTTATACTACATTTCTGTAGTAAGTGGAAAATATGCTATAAATGAAATAAGGGAGTTGGCATGGTAGTCATCGTGGGGATGAGGGACTTTATTTCTATGGAGCGTAGACATGGACTTTGTCAAAAGTGGATGAGATTGTTCTTGGCTTTTTCGAGAGGAAAATTCTTCGGGTGATTTTCAGTCCCGTCTGTATAGACAGTGCGTGGAGGAGAAGATACAACGACGAACTGTATGGGATGTACATAACATAGTTATATCGGCAGAAAAGTAAAGGTCCAAAGGTAGCTGGGTCATGTAGGGTGAATTAGCTTTAGTGCTCCGGCCTGGAAAGTTTCTGAATAAACACTCAAGGGACAGCGCAGTAGAGGAAGTAGAGGAAGACCGCGATGAACGCAAGTGGAGACGGAGCTCAATCGACTAAGCGTGCGAAACATTTGAATAAACCCAAAATAAAAAATTATCGATTAAGTGCTATAAAATCTAGAGGAGCCATTCAGCTAGCTTTAACGTATTTTATACCTTTGACTTTGAACGCAGTAGACGATTTGCTTGAAAACTAAATAAAGCTTGGAGTTCGAATTGTACTACATGCTTGACAGACTTCATTTGTGGTAGAAATTTCGAACTGTGAACATGGTGCATGTTTTAGTTGCGGCTCTTGTCATCGATGAGGTATTGGAAACTGAGAAAAATGAGAGAAAACATAAAATGAAAAAAAATGTCTGTTGAATCGAAAAACTCCGATTTCTGTACAAACTTCTGTACAGATCTGGTTGCAAATGTTTTCTTCTCTTCAATTCGCATAAAATCGTTTAATTTGAAGAATGTACTTATATATACTTTATATATTCTATCAAATCCTCGTTGCAGTTGCTTTCGAAATATTTTCAAGTTGTTTTACTTTGTGTGATTCAACTATGAACATATTTCGGAAAGGCTTTCAAATGCACGTTTATGTGATCATGTTTGATAAGTATTGTTGGCTTCACGATTATTTGATCTACCCACACTTATTTGAAAATTAAGCGCATTTTTGTCCACCATTTATGGTATTCAAACATTTCTTTCGTTAGATTTAGACCCGGTTTTTTTTCATCGCCAATCCGTAACTACATTGTTCCACGTATTTTTCAGGAGTATAAATGCTGCCACATCTGTTGGCTGCAATATTCGGTAGAATTTGTGTAGAGTGCTATCAAAATCACGCCGAGCTGAACACATAGTTGGCTTATTTGTAGAGTGAGATGGGTTTTATGTTCATCATGAAAAAAAAAATATAACGTCTTTGTTTCTCGTTTTAAAATTTAATAAAAACTTTGAAAATATACTTGCAAGAAGCTTGTATTGCCATTTTCACTTATTCCATAGCCCCATGTACCTGGAATGGTTTTACGAATATCGTCCTTCCATCTTTTATATACCTAGATATAGTATGATCGTCAGAGGATATATAACTAATAATGCCGAACGCGTATCCTGAAATCTCTTCATGACTACTATGCCGCCAGCATCAAATGCGGAAGACCAGTGCCAACACTGCCAACATGCCATCAGAGAAGCCGCAACCTGATGAACAATAGAGCGCCCATCATCAGTGCGAGAATCCGTTGCAGCAAAGACTGCTATATTCGTCATCCACAATATAATTTTTAGCCACTTCTTCGAGCCTCCAGAACTTAGATAAAAGCTCATCCAGGCGGATGTCATCATCACACAGCTGGATGCAGAAGGTGCGAAGGGTGAGCGTAGATATTTCCATCGTTGCAGCTGGCCCAAAGACAACCCTCCCCCACTTCGTACTTTGAGCATGTGGCTCTCCAGTTACTCCATGGATGACACCACATCAGTCTGAATGATGAGACCCCATGCGTCAGCTCCAAAAAGTGCGTCGATGCCGCCTGGTGTTCCAAAATGCGTGTCTGCGAGATGCAGTCCAGCCAAATGCTTCCATTTCTTCGCGTCAACATGCACTGCCGGAGTAGCTGAAGTAATTGACGGAAGAAGCCAAGCACTGATTGAAAACTTGAACTCAGTGCACAAAGATGAGAGTGTGAGGTGAGCACAGCGCTACCTCTCGTTTTTGCATGAGTAGAACCACCAATACCTTCCACCAATACATCATAAGGTTTTCTACGACGGTACAAGCAATTAGCTAGGCGTTCTGTTACAAAACTTACCTGCGATCCGGGATCGCACAGAATGCGAGCCAAACGTTGCTGATTTACCGAATCCCCGTATACATATGCGACCGCAGTTGGGAGCAAAACAGTATAATTCCTATTTGAGTAACTTTGGATATCAAAGTCGGCTAGTCATGCAGTTCGTTGCGTTAATAATGATGAAACAGCTGGTTGAGTGTTCCGGTTTGAAGTGTCGATGGTTCCAGCATCTACTGTTGACGATTGTGGCTGGGACTGACGACAGAACATGCAATTCTGCCTGTGCTTCAGGCAATTGAAACACAGACCGGAGTTCTTTAAGAGCTCAAAGCGCGACCCGAGTTCCAACGCCAACAGTGAAGTCCTACGTTATCCCTGGCAATGAACGCATTTCCCCTCTCCTGCCACCATCACATGCGATTTAACTAAATGATGAGTTCTTTATTGTTGTGGCCCAGTCGATGACTCTAAGCGACTTGGTGTCCTTAGGAGTTCGTTGTTCAAACTGTGTACTCGTTTTCTCCAGAAATGTGAGCAGGTCTGACAGACGTTCTTATTTGGCGAACAGCTCATACACCATTCCCTTTGAGTGTATGGGGGAAGTTCAGAGACAACTATAGAAGTTGGTAATGCATCCCACTGGTCAACCGGTAGCTTCATAACACGAAGAGCTGGAAATAATTCGTGTACCATGTCCACAATCGTGAGTAATGGCTTTGCACTTTCCTCTGATGCAGGTTTGATGCAGCTTCGGGTTATCAAAACACTCCTTCAATACTTCACATACCTCTTCGTACCCACCTGAATACACACTGCCAACCAGATTTACCTTTGTAGCGTCAACAGCTTGACGAAGAAGCATGGACTAAGTTCTCAAAGGCTTCTTTAAGCGCCAACCAATTATGCAGCGACCCATCAAACGTAGGCTCGGCAACTGCATCCAATCACATCTTAGAATTCCGCACAGATGAACTTACTTTCGCGATCTGGGCTTGTGGCTTGATATCCAAAAGTTTACGGTCAAGCACGATGCATGTCTGGTTGAATATCCCTTTAACCTGCTCCCACAGCTACTCATGTGCATTGAGCTCCTCGGCTTTAGCCATGCCAACTACGAGTAATATTTGATGAATGTGAACGAAATGATCATAATGTGCCGAAACTGCCTTTAGTTCTTGGTTCACTTCGGAAACGTCGTAGGCTGAAAAGTCAGCACCCAATACACGGTCACAGATTCGCTTTATTCCATTCGCTGCAGTCATCTATAAATTGAGTTCCACCATAGCACAGACATTTTTTCCACCCAAATCCGAGCAATCGTAGAGAATTGTGACCGGATCCTGGAAAGTGTTCCCAGTGATTTCGCAGTAGAAGCTGTCCAGGTTCCATCAGTCCTTTTCAGGAAGGATGGTTTACTGTGTCCCTTAGGCAGAATCTTACTAAGTCTTGCGGATTCCTTTAGAGTTTCGATAGATTCACAGTATTCTATCCAACCCTGCTTCTTGGCCTTTCTGATAGATTCCTTATATACTTTTAGGCAGTCTTTGTAGGGATGCCAGAAATTGTGACTGTGGCAGATATTGAAGATAGCTCTGGTCATCTTCCTGAGCTTGGACAGATCCTCATCCCACCGTGTTGGGTACTTCTTTTTACTAAAACTAACTGGACATGATGCCTTAAACGCAACATTCATTGCTTTCTCGAAGGTTTCTACCTTCAGCTCAAGTTCAGTAGTCGAGTTGATTTTGTTAGTGATTGAAGCGACGTCTAGTTTTGACTTAACTATTCGGTTAAACTATGTCCAGTTTATTCGCTTGGGATTTCTAAGGGGCTTGGGAGTCTCAGCATCGAGACAGATATCGAAGAGAATCCACTTATGGTCCGAGAAGGACTCTAGGTCGGATACTTTCCAGTTTTCAACACTTAACGTATCACTGTTCGTGCGACTGCTACAAGTATATCAATAACAGCTTCTCACCCATTGAAATTATCCGTACTCGGAAAAATAAAGGTTGGAGAGTTTCCTCTGTTACAGACAGACAAGTTATTTTGGTAACAATGAATGTAAAAATGGACTCACTTTTATCGTTGGCCTCCGCGTTGCCCCAAAGCGTATGTCTTGCGTTGGCGTCACAGCCCATTAAGAGGTCTGGGCTAATGTTGTTAGGTTATGGACTTCTTATGCCGGTCCCGGTCCATATACACGCGACGAAAAAGCACTCCCCTTTTGCAGATTCCAATTTAATCACTTGATCACCCTGTACCCTCTAACGACTTCGGTTGAGTCGAAACAGGGTATGTTGCCTCCTTGTTTTTCAATAAGGTGGTCCATGACCATCAGTGAGAGTTTGTCTCGCTCATAATAGACTTACCATCACCAGACAGACAGTTCATCGATTAAAGTAACTTGGAGATCATCTCTGATCACCTCGCTGACCGTGGACACAATGGTGCCATTTGAAGAGGTAGGATATTTGGACGGATGTTTTTGAGCAAGCCGTTTCCAGCGCCGCTTTCTACCTTGCTGCTGCGTTTGCTAGAGTGAGCCATCTATTCTCCAGATCGGTTCCTCTTTACGGATTCCTTTCTGGGTTTGGGGTTCGCGTAGGTGACCCGCCAATTGTTGTATCCTTCAACAACCGTCTAGTGCCTTTACTTATCTTCCTTGTCTCTCTCGCTGACATTACCCTCAGCTTCATTCTTGGCTATCTTGTCAAGAATATATAAAGGAAAATGATTGAACAAAGTGTGCGTTCACGTTAACATTATTCTATCGTTCACAAAATATATAGCAGAGTGCGTTCAGAGGTTTTAGTACTTTAATGTTTCAATGCAAATTTCAATACTCCCACTCATTTAAACAATTAAAACTCTCTTAATATTTGTATTGGACTTCATTGTGTTCATATCGGTTGTCCAGGCCAAGTCGAATAATATTGGATTTGAACTTCATCGTTGACAACGGTTTGGTAAAAACATCCGCCAGTTGGTTTTCGCCTTTTACGTATTCAACCTGGATGTCCCCTTCCATGTACTTCTCTCGTGTGAAATGCATAGCTTTGTTTATATGTTTTGTTCTATGATGATATTCTGGGTTCTTTACCAAGCGTATTGTACTTTGATTGTCGCAGAACACTATTGTACCACCGCACTGCTCAAACCCAAGTTCTTTCAGAAGCTCGCGAAGCCAAATCGCCTCCTTCGTACCTTCACACAACGCTACGTACTCCGACTCTGTTGTGGATAAGGTGACGTGTGACTGTCGTTGACTCCTCCATGTAATTATGCCATTTCCGATCATGAAAGCATACCCCGTTATTGAACGACTCGTTTCAGAGTCTCTTGCATGGTCAGCGTCCGTGAAACCAATTAACCTGGAGCAATCTGAACCATAAGTGATACTCACATTTTTCGTGCTATTCAAATACTGAAATATACGCTTCACTGCCTTGACGTGCATCTGACTAGGATTTTCCATGAACCTACATACTTCTCCCACTGCATATGAGATGTCCGGTCTTGAAACTGTCGCAGCAAACATAAGCGATCCACATGCTTGTCGATACGGGAACGTTATCTCTGTGTCACTATCACTCGCTTTCGTCAAAAAGGTTCCAACATCAGACGGTGTCGAGACGGGTTTGGAAGCTTCCATATTGAATCTGCGAACAATTCTATCGACGTATGATGCCTGGCCAATGCTTATGGTTTTTAAGTCTCGATTTCGCTTGATCTCCATTCCAACGTAGTAATCGCCTCTACCCAATGTGATTTGGAATTCTTTATCAAGCTTTTTGATCAGTGAGTCAATTACTGCCTTACTGCACGACAAAAGTAAACCATCATCAACATATAGCAAAAGAATTACCTTTTCGCCACAAATACTCCCAAAGAATACGCAAGGATCCGATTGTGATTGTTTTAATTTACAATCTTTGATGAAAGCTACAAATCTCGAGTTCCATGCTCGCGATGACTGTTTTAATCCATAGAGACTCCTTTTTAGCCGACAAACTTGACCCTCCTTGTGCTTAACTCCATCCGGAACCTTCATAAATATCGTCTCATTAAGATTTCCATTCAAAAAGGCCGTCTTTACATCAAATTGAACGATATCCATATCATACGTAGCCGCCAGCGCCAAAACACATCTAACAGAATCGTAGCGTACAACCGGGGAGAAAGTTTCGTTGTAATCAGTTCCTGAGCTCTGCGAATAACCTTTGGCCACAAGCCGTGCCTTGTATTTGGGATCCTCATTTGGCGTCGTCTTCAGTTTAAAAACCCATTTAAAACCAACAACGTTTGTGCAATCTTTTGGTCTATACACGATGTCCCAGGTCTCATTTTCATACAATGATTGTAACTCCTCGTCAATGGCCTGTTTCCATTCTGCACGCTGCTCCGATTGCATAGCTTCTTCGTACGAAGATGGCTCAACAAACATAGCCATGTAGCCACTCTCAGCGTCATATGGAATAACTTTTCTCGGATTGCTACGTAAACGTCTTTCAACCTCCTTTTCTTCGTTGACATTTCTGCTGCTCTGACTCTCTTCAGAAGATGAACTCACGTCCTCCTCCTTAACATCCTTGGCACTAGTTCGATCCGATAATCCATTTTCGTTGGAATTTTGGAAGTCGTCATTAGAAAACGTGACATATTCGCTTCGAATAAAGTTCTCATTAAATTTGACATCACAACTAATGATAATCTTCTTCGATACTGGGTCATAGAGTCTAAAATTCTTCTGCGTAGGTTCGTAGCCAACCAAGTGAATCCTTTTTGCTTTAGCATCCCATTTTCTTCGACTGACGGTTTTCGGAATATGCACAAATCCAGCGGTACCAAAAACTTTCACATGGCTTAACTGTGGCTTTTTCCCAAACCACTGCTCATATGGTGTCTGACCTGCAATTTTTGTTGTTAAAGTCCGATTAAGTATGTACACCGCTGTCCGTACTGCTTCCGGCCAAAGTGATTTAGCTAAACCACTGGAAATCAACATAGTCCGCGCTGATTCTTGAACCGTTCTATTTTCCCTTTCGATGAAACCATTTTGTTCAGGGGTGTAGGCAGCAATTCGTTCCATAACGATTCCATCTTTCGCCAACAAACTCAAAACAGCATTATTGACAAACTCCGTACCATTATCGCAACGTATTCTCTTCGTTTGACAGTCCCATACATTTTTGGTTTGCGCCAGGAAGTCCTTCAAGTGTTCGACTACTTCAGATTTCTGTTGCAGTAAGTAAACAAATCTGAATCCAGTAGCTTCGTCCTTCATTAACATGAAATAGCGAACGCCACCAATTCCTATTGTCTCCATAGGTCCGCACAAATCAATATGAATGCATTCGCCCTTTCCAGAAATGCGTTTCTCACGCAGAGGATGACTTGCCCGGTGCATTTTTCCTAGTTGACATTCTTCGCAAAAGAAATCATCTTGATTAGTTAATTTTATGCCACTTACCGCGTCTTTTGAGCACATTGACTTGATAGCAGCAGCGTTAACATGTCCCAATCGCCGATGCCATTGCTGCAAAGTGCTTGGCGAAATATTTTCGCTTGAAGAAAAACACATGCGCTCCAGTTTTGCTTGTCTAAACGCCATCCGAACTAAGCTATTACTGTCCGTGTATCCAACAGCAGATAAGCTATTGTCGCATCCATTAACCACGATGCAACCATCCTTCGTAAATTTGGTCTCAAAGCCCTTCTTTGCTAATTGAACAATGGAAAACAAGTTCACTTTTGCTTTCGGAACGTAGTGAACGTTTTCGATGATTCTTGATTCCCACTTTCCATTCACCCAAGCTTCGATTTCGATCGTGCCTGATCCTTCAACGCCCAGAGTCTCATTATTGGCAATTTTCACACCTTTATGCCCTTCATCACAAGAAAATTTCACAAACCAGTCTCGTCGAAATGTTGTGTGTCTCGTTGCCGCCGAATCAGCTAACCATAAATCAGCATAGTCAGCCGAAAGAACAATGTCCGTTATAGCATACGCAACCGATTTGCTTCCTTTGTTGTTGTTGCTACTGTTTCTACTTTTGTCTCTATTTTCCGGACAAAAACGTTTCCAGTGCCCTATTTGACCACACAAATGACATGTCGACTTTTCTTTTCTTTCACTAATTGTCAACGGTGCCTTCTTCTTCTTTCTTATGCCAGTGTGCTTTGCACTAAATACCGCTTCATGTGCCTTTATGTCTGCACGTTGTGTAGTGTCACGCTCTGCCTTCTGCATCTGATCTTCTTCCAACTGTAGTTTTGACAAAAGCGTTTCCATTGTTCGGCATTCTTTTATATTATACCAAACAGTACGAAAATTCTGGAATTTCGGCGCCAAGCTACTTATTATACGACACATTTTTAGGTTGTCTGATAATTTTTCGCCTTGATCCTCTAATTCCGATGCAATTTGACGTACTTTTGACACATGCGAAGTTACCGATTCATCGTCGTCCATTCTTAGGCTAAAATAATCCTCATACAGCATCATTACTCGGACGTCACTCTTTTTTTGATGAATACTCTCCAGCATGTCCATTAGTTCTTTTGCCGTTTTGCAATCAAGAACGTATGACGACTGCCCCGCGTCAATAGATGCAAATAAAATTGCCATCGCTCTGCCATCGCGCTGGGACCACTTTGATTTTGTCTCTGCCGATGCATTATCTGCGGGCTTGCTTGCTGTTCCATCAACTACGTCCAATAATTCTTGGCTACGAAGAATTGCATTCACCTGAAATTTCCATGCTCTGAAATTACTGCCATTCAATCGATGTGAAATCATCGAGTGCTCCAACGCTGGTTTTTCCATTATTAAAATTAATTACACTTTTAGATGGTACGCGTAAATTATTTTAGCTGGGTACTCTGGGCCCATAACCTTATAGAATTAGTAAAGAAAATAAAACAGCGTAGGTAACTAATTCAGAACAAAACTTTAATGCGTGTATGCTGTGCAATGGACGGTTCGCACAAAAAAAAAAAAAAGGAAAATGATTGAACAAAGTGTGCGTTCACGTTAACATTATTCTATCGTTCACAAAATATATAGCAGAGTGCGTTCAGAGGTTTTAGTACTTTAATGTTTCAATGCAAATTTCAATACCTTTTCGTAGTAATGCTTGCGTTGGAGGCAAGTGATCTTGTTTAAGCACAGAGGATAGTAGGGACGTGGGGACATTCTTGTTAGTGCTCGTTGTGGCAGCCGTAGAGGCAAGTGCTGATGGTTGCTGCCTTGGGATAGTCATACTGGTATCCTCAGCCGCAACGAAGGTGTTGCATGGGGAAACTCACATTGGTATCCCCAGCAACTATCAGAGAGATGGACGAGGTCAGTTGATGCTTTGGCAGATTATCCTGGTTTTTACTAGCTGCACTGCCTAAGGGTTCGATAGCCTCTGGGCTTGAGAATAGTAGCTCGTCCTCAGATGAGGGGCTGATATCTATTTTTTTTGGGTTTTTTGTCTTTTTTTGTTTTTTTAGGATTCATAATTTATTTTTGGTCCCACGAGTGTTACGGATAACGGTCCATCCTGGCAGAGACGATTTACCAGGATAAGGCAGAAAATACGACGGACCTCGCCCCAGCCTTGCATTCTTGGGCATGGTTTTATGCGTTGAGCGCTCACTCCACCACTAAAATCAGGTACCTCGATCCGATGGTCAAGAAACATTATTAAAGGATCGAACTATTTAGGAGTTACCTAAACATTACTTCTTGGCCTTGGGTAAACCCGTCCTTACATCGTACAAGGCAACTATGGAGATAACCTCCGGCTGGCACCCACGTGGAGGGTTAGGGTGAGGATTTTGCCAGCCAAAGAACCAGATCATTGCGTTATCAGAAATCAGCATACGTCAAAACCTGACACCCTCAAAATTACCACATGTCAGAACCCTAAATATTGCTTCGTGTTCAGTGTGGTCCAGAACCGCCACAAACACACTACTCAAAGTGTTACTGTTATAGCTCTGTAGAGTTGCATGTTTATTTAAGGCAAACAATCCTAATATTTTACAGCTAATTCTTAAATGAATAAAATATACGAGCATATATATCAATTTTTCTCAGAAATATTAAGAACATAACCTAATTCAGTTGATTTAAGAAGAGTAATTGCTTAAATGTTCCCGACCGTCCTTACCAGAATAAAAATAAAAACGAGACGTAATAAACTTGTAGACAAAGGCAATATCAAGAAAATGCTTAACGATGCGTATACATAACATTTATGAGTCCTGGTAAAAATCATTTTTTCCTTCGCTGCCTGTTTCTTATGTGATTCTCTCCATGATAATAGTGGATTGAATGAGTTTTCCTTGCGGTTTTTCATGTCACACTGTTTCCGTCGTCTGCTCAGTGACTTTTCTAGGCGCTCATTTTGCTTCCTTATACCCATAACCAATAATTTACCTCCTACCCTCAAGAAATTCATACATTATTACTACATCCATAAAAAAGGGAGACCAAAAAACAAATATGAAACCATCAAACGCAAAGGAGCTTTACATTTAACATTTAATTTAGCGGAACCATTTCAAACAAACAAAAAAGAATAAAAAAATAAAAAAACAGACGAAGCTGTCCAAAGAAAAACGAGATTCCAGCAAGAATAACGATTCTACTTCTAGGATATAAAAACAATCCGCTGAAGAAAACCATAAGAACTTGTTAAACAATTTGATGGAAAGCTCTAAGAGAACGAAAAGGGATGTGCAGTAGCTGCATCGGTAGTAGAAATAGAAAGGTCGGGTATACGATGAAGATAATGGTGGCATCTTCGGCAACAATAATACGCATTTGGGAGATGTCGGATTGTGACACAAACAAATTGCAATTGATATCTCAGGCATACTCGTACACACGTATACTATGCTGATAGCACAGAATATGGGACAAATTTTAAAAAAAATACGTAAAAGATAATCTTAAGCTGCAAATAGACGAGGCGGAACGAAGGAAAAACAATTCGGTGTGTAGAAATGTCATATATCTCTGGGATCTTCGGAGGAACTTGATTGGAGAAATGATTGACGAGCTTAGAAAACGATGCCAAAAAAGCAGAAATAGAATATCAAAGAAAAGTTCATCTCAGATCCCATAATTTGAGATGAATGCGGTTTAGGAATTTGATTCCTTAAAAACAACAATTTGCATTGTCACGGACAGGGGACTGTTCTACGTAATTAAAGCCAAAACTTTTTGCCTACTCTGCAGCTTTTCAAGTTATTTTACCTCAACCCCATAGGCGGGTTGGCTTATGCGTTATGTTATTATGTTATTACCATGAAAAGTAGAAATATCCGATTGTAGAACTTGTTTTGCAGAAGAGCCATCCAAGGTGAACAGGTCGAAGTGTTTGTAATAACTAATTCTACCTATGTATGTATATACCACAGCAAGATGATATTCCCACCAAGGCGCTGATGGCAGCAAATGAATTCCCAAGATGACGTCAAAAGTTTGGTACACAGTTCCAGTTAAGCCGAACTACTTGGTGAACACATTATATGAGCTACCTCGGCATATTTTTATTGCAGAGCAATAAGTATACCTTATGGCGTCGGAAAAGATTATCTTATTCTTGACTGCCGTGCAATAGGAAAACAGATAACGACTTTCAGATCTGCACGTGGACTCTTAAAAGGCCCTGTGTAGCCGAGTGCCTAGCGAATACCCTAGACTGCTATAAAGCTAAGTCGGGCAAAAGAAGGGTGAACTGTGCCATTTATGCTAAAGAAAGGAAAACCAGCGCTTATTCGAGTGTAAATTAGTTATACGCGGCATTATTGCTTAGGTTAGGTTATGTGTGTGAATGTATGTGAATGTCTTATTACGATATTTACAAGGTTGAACTCGCCAACATAAGCCTACTATGCATTCATGAGGCTACCAAATAATGTTTCTACGAACTATTCGACAAAACCTATGGCGTTAAAGATGTATTATTTGATTTTTTTAATTGAAACTGAAAACTTCACTACAGCCAGCACTCGTTTCCCCTAATACTCATAAACGTACATGGCCATAACCGTCATCCAAACTGATCACATTGTGATCGACGAAAGATATGCCTCCAGTATTCTGGATGAGCGAAGCTTCCTATGGCCCACTGGAATCTTGTTGTTGTTGATCACACCTTGGCAACAAAGCCCAACTATAGAGAAGAAAAAGAAAGCCTTGCAGTAGAGTCGCAGTCGGTGCTAGAGTATGGAGAAAACTATTTCTGCAAACTATTTAACGGCGACGAAGACTAATGTTCTGCTGTCAGGCGAAATATACCATTCAACCTAGACTATGATAACCAAAGCTATCGTTCCCTTTTCACGCTCTGGCAGATCCTGGATAAAGTGCAAGATTTCAAAGCCACCTATGTATGTCAGAATTTATAGAGACGGGCAATATAGAAGCATGCCTAGTTCTGCTTGCTGCCGGTAATAACCACCCCAAAACCTTTGATGTCAAGGCTTAGACAAGGTGACGTGCTATCATGACATCTTTAACAACTTTCAATTCCTATAACAGGCAATAACTCTAAGAAATGTCTCCGTCCGATCACATGCTATATATGGCAAAGAGTTGGAAAGTCTTCGAAGACTACTCTTATTCAGACCATCGTTATCACATGTTAAGATAAGATGAAAGTCCAAACGATTTTCAGAAATTAGAAGAAAACTAATAATTGGTCCCACAGCAGGCAGACTTTGAGCAGTTTCTCTCCGATGTAACCTAAGAGTATCAAAGAATTTGATCATGTGACGGCAGTAGCTGGCCTACTCCGTACACTACAACGTGGTGTAGTGGAGAAGAGACCTCCATGGTGGAACGCTAATCTTGGTATTCTTAGGAATAAATGCAAACAACTTTTCCATAAAGCCAAACCGCCAAAGAGACAGTTGATTAGGACTTCTGTAGCATGTTTCTTGGTTTATATTGAAAAAATCCTTGAGAAAAGAGAAGCGTCTAGCCTGCAAATTCTCTTAGGTAGCATTTATGAATCTTCAGAATCTCCTAAATTGCGAAAAATGATCCTTAAAAACCCTCCAATTTGTTAAGTCCAGATGGCCATTGAACCACCTCCAGCAAGTGACAACAAGTAACACTAAAATAACAAAATGTTATCCCAAAAATAATTACTGCTGAAAAGATCCTCTGGGCTATAAATAGTTTTAAGACTTTCCAGCCCCTGATAGCATTATTCCTTCTGAAATATAATAAGCCTCTGATTTGGTCATCTTTTGGATGGATCTGGATCTTGTTCACATTCTCCAAAAAAAGAATGAATTGATATCTGACCTATCAGCATATTCTCTTTTTCTGAAAACAATGGAGAGATTGATTTATATCTATATATTTACGCAACAACATTAGATGGACTATGCTCTCCGCGTTACAAAATGCGCTAAGACTCGTGCGCACCATTTTAAGATCTCTGAGCATTGAGGAGTGTACCATGCTTATTCTTCCTCGACAAAGAGGTAGCCTTTAACTATGCCAAACCAGAAGCAATTAGTAATGCACTTGCAAATGTAAGAGTCGATAGTTTGCTTTAGGTGTTTCTATCAATTATTTATCATTAATATCATTAATACAAACCAGGGCGGAGCATCGGCTTAAAGATTTCTCAGTTGCGACACATCTCATGATGGGGTATTATCCTCTACTCTTTGGAATTTCCTATGACGTTGCTATTGTTGCCTCCAAATAGAGCACAAGAATTGGACTGGGAAATAATCCCTACAAAATTGAATTGGTCTTCTTATTTGGAAATATAAAGTTCCCCACGTAGAACCTCCTACTGTAAATGGCAGAAGACTTTACAGATAATGCAAAATACATGGGCCTAATTTTTGATAAGAAACTCCACTGGAAGCCAATCTACATGAGAGCGTGATGGAAGGAAGTGTAGCTCTCAACCTTTGTAAAAGCTGGGTTATGAAACTCCATATCGCCCTTGGGGAGTATGCATCCTTGACGTGGCGTGATCGTTTGTTGGCCGGCTCTTAATAAAGCTATAAACCTAAACCTTATAGGGAAAGTGCAAAGATCTGCCTGCATTTGTATCTGTTGAGCACTTAGAATAATCTTCTTCACAGAACTTGACATAATGTTCCGCCTTTTTTCCTTGATATTTTTGGTAAATAAATGACTGCTATTTTAGGTGCTCGCCTGGAAGCCTCATCCCAGTAGTCTAGCCTTAAAACTGTCCACGCCTCTCTCATACGTTTATTAAACTTTACATCTAAAATTCCAAGCCGGAAACTTAGGTTTGATTAAAATTTTCGTGCAACTATCCCTGTCCGGAATGAGTATGAGAAAACGTTACTACTATAGAAAGAAGTCCGATGTACTTCTATACAGACGGATCCAAAACCGGAAAATAAGTGGGTGGTGGTGTCCCAGACATCCTCGACCTGAGCTTCCCAGATAACAGAAGCGTTTTGCGGGAATACCTGATTCTTGGAGATTGGGTTTTCTAGCCGATAACCATGGAGACCTAAGGAACACAGACGTCAGAAGCATCCATCTCTTTCTAAAAAGCCCCAGTTGGTTTTCTTAGGTAGTCCTTGTGTAGCTGATTTTGTATTTGGTATCACAATTGATCTTTTATGGTCTAATTACGTCTACCTTTTTATATTGATATAGGCAGCCAATAATCTAACCTTACCTAATGCAATAAAAAGTGATGAAGTATTAAAATGGGATATAGGATGCAAAACCACAAACATATTGTGTGTAAACCGACAACAATGGTAGTAAGTAGCGCTTTAAAGATTATTTTAAAATACTTAGATTAGGTATTGAATAAACTATTTTTGAAGTTAATACCATCATTGGGTACTCTTCAATTCTCCAATGCTACCTCTTCTGATGTGATTTAGTATCCTAATACGACAACATATTCTAATCAACCAGAAAACAATCAAAGGCATATTCTGTGGGAGAGTTATTTAGATAACAATAAAGTTATAAAGTTAGATACTTGTAGCTTAATTTGAACAGATATTTACAATACGTATATCAGAGATTTCTTCTTGCACCAATTCAGGAATGCAGAGGTTTCATTTTAACTAAACAGAAGTCGCTGAAAGTCGTCAATACAATCGTTCAAAGATACAGATTTGATGCTCCTTTCGTCGAAAAATTCTTTTTATTATGACGTAAACCTCAGACTTGTAGGCAACCGAATAAAATTCCAGACTTCAATGTCACTTTACTAAAGTGAAACGAAAAATGATTCGTGAACCCCTAAGAGAAAATAAAAAGAATGAATTAACCAAGAAAGAAAGAATAAATATTTCAGTAAGAGGATTTTCTGCGAAAAACAAGGAAAATACTCCCTCGCGAACAAAATGTCAACGAAATTACTTAAATCAACTCACGACATTCCTCCCCTGCATTGTAACTTACAGAATACGAACGTACAAAATTCTCAAAGCAATTGTCCGAAGGACATAACATCTTTAAATGCAAAACATAATTCAATTGCTTCGGATTCTGAAAATTACATTTCTCCACGATGTCACACAATGAATGAAGGATGAACTGGTACAATCCTTGTTTTCTCTTTACGCAATTTCGTATACGTTTACATTATTGTTGCTTTTTTTGCTTGAAATTGGTCATGTTTTTTGGATCCCTGTTTTTTATCCTACATGCGGAACTATACCTAGTATGTAGGCGGTATCACTGCCCAATAAAAAGGTATTATAAATATTACATGTGCACATACATACATACTACAAGGGTAGAAACCATTCCGCATATCGTTTTATACATTTGCCCACGTGAAATGACATTGACTTTGTTTGGGTTTATTTTGGCGTTACCAAGAAAGGATAATCTGAAAATATTAACAGTTATTTGCCTTTTGCGAGTTAAATACTATAAATTTATTAAGGGCTCTCCTGTTAGCAATGTGCCATTGTGTGATGCTCGTTAACCAAGGACACCAGTCTGTGAAAGATACATGCCTATATCCTAGTACAATTATTGCACGTTTTGGGTAATTTTTATTACTTATTGACATTTTGGGGATATGTATGTTAATTATTGCGTAGGTCACACGCACGCAATACACTTTGGGGGAGGAAGGATGGCATGGTCTAGCATATACAAAACTCTCTAGCAGCTTAATTTAAGGATAACATTCTGCAGAGGGTAGCAACTCATTTAGGTCGAAACTGATGTATACAGATAAAATAGGCATAAAGGGTTGAGAGTGTCATTAAAGTTGTTACAGTCGACACAAATAAAATATTTTGTAGGCGAAAAGAAATTCAGAATGAAAAGGAGGGACTATAAAACAAACAGTTTCATAGTAAAAGTTTAAACATATTTTGTAATGAGAAGAAACTAGACATGCCTGTACATTTCTAATAGGTTTCGGCCGATTTGTTGGTCTACAAATTAGTAATAAACTGAGGTACTCCAGGAAAGTCATTAAAATGATGGGTTGCGAACCCGGGCAAAATAAATACAGGTCCTGGTAGTCGTAATGTTGTGACGGGAATATACATACATACATACCTATACAACATATTTTAGACCATGAGATGTTTTGAAAGAAGTAAAACTTCAGCAATCGCAACAGTACCTACGATAAAAACTTTTAAATATATTTTTATTCCATAGAATTTGTAAGCCTCTGTAACCATTTATATCAGCAAAACTTATGACTTGGAATCATTTTTAATACATATCATCTTTATCAACAATGATATACTTGAATAACATAATAACATATTGCTGTTTCTTTCACACAGACGTGTCTTATACATTCGAAATGTAAGCAATTGTCAGGGGTTTATTGCTATATTATTTAGTTGAGTCCTTTGAGTCCCTGCAAAGTTTGTCTGCTTTGTTGTTGTAGAGTGGCTTAAGCAAATATTTAAAGCTATACAAGGAGTGCTTCTAGGGAGGTCTCAGTCTCAGCCAGCTGTCAGAAAACATAGTGATGTAGCAAGAAATCAAACAAAAGTACGGAGGGTATAAAACAATAAAATAAATTAAGTACAAGCAAAAGCCGGCAGATGGAACTGCTGTCGGAAAGAATATCAGCTGTCAGTTTCTTATATTCTTGACAAACGATGAGAAGAAGTCATGTTAAATCGTCGCTGAGTAGAAGTCACATACATACATACATACATATATAAAAAGAAAGATCCCAACACTAAAGGGCCAATAAAAGATAACTACTGAAGATATGGGCAAAAAGGTTTCTTCCAATCTAGACTCGTTTGCCTCAACACAGAAAATCGTTTCTCTCCGCAAACGAGGCGGGCGAGGAATCGTGAATGCAACATCTTTCTTCCGTGTCACCATAAGTGGTAGCGGTAAACTCTTAATGAGATGAGGAACGCAAACAAAATTGTTGTAAAAGAAGATAAGTGGAGTCACTTATTCAGGATAGAGCATACGAAATGAGTACTGAGACCACACGCCTGGCACCAATTTTGATGAAATACTGACGAAGGGGATTTCCCAGACAGACTATGAAGGTTGTGTGGATCCCAGGATAAGACTAGGAAACTGCGACTCATTTTACAAGTACGGAGTTGTAAAACAAAAAAATTAAAACAAGGAAGTGAAAATCCTAACACTCTATTATTTCGGTTGCGACCAAAGCGCTATTCAAGTGAGCTGCGTAATCACTTCTTTTCATTGAGGAAAGAAAGAAACAGAATCAAAGCGAACCTTTATAACAATAAGGCGGCAACATGCCACATGTATACATGTGTACATGCACTTGTTTACATAGAGGGAATTTCGAGTGTACTACCTTTATCGTGAATAGATAAATCACCAATCGTCAAAGGGATCTATTTCATAGTGTCCGGAAGGCTGGTAACTGTTAAGAGCAAATAGGGGATAAAATTATAGTGGAAGTTGAGAACTCCGTAAGAAGGATTTTTTTTTAAATTTCTTACACTTTGTCCTTGATCTACTGCTTGCGGAAGTATGCGTTTGATTTTGTACTACTTAGAACCGAAAAAAAATTGAAAACAGTTTACAAAAAAATATAAGTAGCCTTTTAAGAACGATGACTAGTGCACGAAGCATGGGCTATTCGTCAATCTAAGTAAAATTATATAATGTTTATGCTCCTGGTGCTCCAAGGGCCTAAGAATGTAACCTTTCAACTAGTCACTGAGGCTAAAAATTTAGGATTAATTCTGGATAGTAAGCTGATGTGGAAAATAAATATATGTACACCAGTTGGTGCGAAGGCGTTGTTCTTTGTTCAGCATTTGAATACTATTTGTGATCTCGAGGTAAATTGCTTGAAAAACAGGAAGGCACAATTTTGATGCCAAATTTTATATGGAAATCTTGTGTGGTTAAACATAGAGCTGGATCAAATGCTTCTATATGACTGCTAATGATAGCAACGTTTTCTATGATGTCAGCAAAGATAGTGAAAGTAATCAAAGATAACAGTAATGCCATTAAAAGCTTTGGAATTGCGGAGGAATCGCGAATATTTTTTTTGGAGATAGCAAGGATTCTATTCAAACATCACATAAATATTTCAAAATGGGTTTATTTACCCCGGAATACTGCTGGAATCTAATGAAAAAAGACATAAAGGTTTAATAAGAACATTTTGACAAAATATAATTGATGTCAATTCCAAAGGATTCATCGTCCCTAAAACTCCTTTGCCTCTAATTTTATTTATTTGCGACAAACAACCCGATTTCTGGTAAGTGACAACTGCTAAAATTTTCGAACTTGACTTTGAATATAATCCGGTATGAAAAATTCCGATGAAAATTCATCATAGCAGGAACTTTTCCGGGAAGAATCCAGGATAGGAGAAAATAAAAGGCATATCCATATCGATCTACATATACAAATAGGTGGAAAATGAAAAATTGCAATACTGCCGATCTTTGGCGGAAGAACTACATATATGTACACACATACATATGTAAGTATGTGCTTCAATCAGAATTTCCGATTACAGCAATGGTTTCAAAGCAAAGGTTCCGAGAGTAACAGAAGTAGGGTTGCCAGAAATATTTGAACAAAACTAGTTTCTTACTTACTTAAGGTGGGCCTCAACCAACAAGCGTCTCCAGCCAGCTCGATCTTTAACCAGCTGCCTCCAGTTTCGTACGCTAAGTTGGTTGCGATTCCCTTCCATTTGCGTGCGCCACCTGGGTCACGGTTTTCCTTTACTGCGCCGTCGCTCGGGAATGGATTCGAAGATTGTCCGGGCCGGAGCATTTGTGTTCATGCGCTTCACATGACCCAGCCATTTCAGTCGTTGGACTTTCACCCTTCTGGCCAAGTCGATGTCGTTGAACAACTTGTACAGTTCGCTATTGCATCTCCTCTTCCACTCACCGTCTATGCAGACGGGACCAAAAATCACCCGAAGAATTTTTCTCTCGAAACTGCCATCGACCTCATCCGCTTTTGACAGTCCTGCTCTGCGCCATAAAGCAGGACTGAGATGATTAAAGTCTTGTATAGGGTCAATTTAGTTGCTCGAGAGAGGGCTTTGCTGTTCAATTGCCTTCTTAGCTCAAAGAAGCAGCGATTGGCAAGAGTTATTCTTCGTTTGATCTCAGCGCTGAGGTCGTTTTCTGTGTTCATAACGGAGCACTACAACAAGGTAGTGGTTCGAATCAATGTTGGGCCCTCGGAATGTTAGGGTATCCACATTACTAGAGGAGTGCTTGCGTCTATTACGATGTGATCAATCTGGTTGACAGTTGACTGATCAGGAGATTTCCAAGTTCCCCTGTGAATATCAAAATGCGCGAACCGCGTACTAGTTACGACAACACTTTGTGCCGCAGCAAAGTCGAATCCGACTTTGTATCCGTTCTCGGAGGTGGTGTCGTGTAGGCAGTACTTTCCGACTGTGCCACCAAATATTGCCCTCTCTTCCTAGCTTTGCGTTAAAATTATCTAGGACAATTTTAATGTCATAGCTGGGCATTGCTTGTACGTTTTGTCCAAGAGCTCGTAGAACCTATCTTTGGTGTCGTCGTCCTTCTCCTCTGTGGGGGCATGTGCGCAAATTAAGCTTATGATAGCGAATTTAGCCTTGATGCGAATTGTTGTGAAGTGCTCATCCACGTATTTGAAACTTAGGACTTCTTGCCTAAGTCTGCCTCCAACGACAAATCCACATCTAAATAGGCGCTGCTTTTGTTGTCGGTAACGATCGCCATAGTAAACATCGCAGTTGTTAATCCTCTTTTTGCCCGGCCCATCCCATCGCACTTCTTGTATGGCGGTAATATTTGCTTTGCAGCAGTCTCGCGCCTCCGCTAATTGTTCGGCTGCACATGGTCTATTAAGGGACCTAACGTTCCACGTACAGATCCGAAATTCGTTGTCCTTGCTACGTTTGCATGGTTCGTCAACAGTAAATCCGTTCGTTTCCGAGGCTGTTGGAGCTTCATAACATTTGGTTTTTTCCGTGGTCGGGCAGTTACCTTGGCGGCACAACTCCCAACCTGGAAGACCAGTTCCAGAAAATTTCATTCTAGAAACCCCTAGGATGAGGGGCTGGTTATACCGATGTCGGTGACCCACTTCGAGCGTGTGAGCGTTGCCGTTGGCCCTTTAGCGCTCCACCGCCACCATTCTTGGAAATGCTTATCGTCCTAGGCTCCAAATGTGTTGAAGAAGACCGTATAAGGTGCTATCTCCGCTCCGGAGGTTTATCACGACAACGTTGGTTCCATCTGGGGAACTCGTCCACTGTCGTGTTTAAAGTGCTGCTATTTTTGTCTTCTGGTCAGCAATCGTGCTTCTAATTTTAGCAAGCCGCGTCCGGGTAGACAACAGCCAGTACCCGATGGCTACCACTTGGAGGTAAAATAAGCACAATTGACGTGTGGTAACAGTTACAATACTGAGCTTCGCCAAGTTTAAGCCAGTCAGTGCCTACCCTATTTCCACAACATCCAGCCATCGAACAACAAAACTAGTTATTAAGCTTTGAAATCCCGGACTTTCCCGAACAAAATAGGATCCAAAAGCGATTGCAGAACTAGGACATTTGCTCATTTCAAAGTGCTTCAAACGAATGATATCACAAAATTATGTTGGTAAGTAGCGCGCGCAGAAAATGCGAAGAGTGCAGATCACGGTGAGAAAGCGACAGATATTAGGATTATTTTGACACTTGGCAGCTCCAAAGCTCTGTTCATATTGAATTTCCTTTTCTCAATTGTTCTGTTTGGTTCTTTGATTAGAATAATTCCAGATTGATTTTTTGAGTATAAATAAGAAATGAGGGACAAGTAATTTAATTGATTATTGAAGTCCGGACAATTAAGAAAAACTATCCCGGACGTTTCTGGCACAGGCTACAAAGAGTACATATCCGGGAAAACCCGGACAGATGGCACCGCTAAACAAAGGCAGCTAGTATGGCTCTAATAATGGCAATGCCACGGGATGACATAACTATGTTTATTGACAGCCATGTGGCCATAAAAGCAATTTCTCTCACGGAAATAAAGTCCAAGCTTGATCGACGTAATATAAAACTCTGCTGGGTCCCAGCTCACTTGAATATATGTACATATCTAGCAACGAGATGGCTGATGAACTAAAATGTAAGGACACTGCAATGGACTATGACCCTTCAATTGATAAAGCCTCCTCTCCGTACCCTCAGGGACAGAATACAGTGCAAGATTCTGATAGGAGCAAACAGAAGGTGGATCTCTTTAACCTCTCGTGTCATACTAAAAAAAACTTCAGTCATGATACGAGTACGATACGAACCAGCTAAGAAATAGGAAATTAGTGCCAACGCTCAATATCAGTAAACTTGGAAAGAGAATTATATTTTTCTGCCCAGTAACGCACACTTCAGAAGTTTATGAGGTAGAAAAGATGGGATTTTATTTTTAGAGGAACAAATGCCGCTGCAGAGTTTTCCAGCCTTTGATACGTCAGAGGGTATTTCATATAAGCCAAGTCCATTAACATTTTGAAATGAATAACAAAATATTTGTCCAATTTTATTGTTGTCAAAATTGTATTTATACCAGAATCGTTAGAATTCAGACCTGCAATAAATATTAGATTCAATCTCGCTTGAGTTTATATTTTATTTATAAGTTTTCCACATAATATGCTTACAACAGAGACATGCACATGTACATCTGCTGCTGCATTTCCGATGCAAGTGTTCACAATACATTCGTATAACGACATGGTAGTTGATGTTCATATAATTTTGCTGATTCAAAATGTATGCTATCGCCTCGATGCGAAGTACAGTATCCTGGGCTGTGAAGAGCATGAACAACATGTTACTAATGTAATGGATTTAAACTGTATCAACAAATGCCATTATAATGATGATGTTGATATTGATTTTGGTAAGGACATGACCTGGCCATTAATCATATTAGAGCACGTATACGCCATCGATCATAACGTACATACGTATGTGGGATGGATGAAGAGCACTTTCATGTGATGAGAACTTAAATTTTTCAAGACAAAGTGCTTTTCCTTTTCTTTTTAAGCAGGACATGGCGTAGGTGGTAGTATTTGTACATAATTCATAATTTTTTTTTTTCAGAATTTTGCTCGCTGGCATTCATTACCAATGGTAAATCTTTAAGAGATGGTGGGAGTTTTCAAACTTCGAGTTTCATCAGTTTCAGTTATATTTTTAAGGGGGTAAGTACAACTGAATTTCTTGGTTCTGAGTACATTCCCGGGCAATTATATTGGAGTGGTTATTGTCATCAACCACGATAATGCAAGGATTTCGTAAAATGAATGTGTAAGTACAATATGAATCTATGTATCTGTAACATATCAATCTATATTAGTGGTCCCGTTTAAAATTAATTGAAATCGTATGAAGAAGGAGTATGATATGTTGTGCCCAAAAAGGTACATTTGTGATGCGATCTGTTTTAAAATATAGTTTGCAATGCTGGGCTATGTACCTAGATAGTTAAGTATGTAGGAATTGTGGCCGCTTTGATACCACAGAGCTCATGTAACCTGATTGTTTAAGGATGTTGAAGAAGATACTTATGAAAATTCTCTACGCCGCACTGCATCTGTCTGTGTTATTTATACAGTTACCGACAAAACAATAGGACCACCGAATATAGTTTTAGATTTCATTGAAAAACTTGAAATATTTCATAACTTTTGACATTTTTTTTTTAATTTTTGTTATTTTAATGAAGGAAAACAAAAGCATTTCATAAATAGTTGAGACATATTCAGATTTTTATAAAAAAATAACGTTTTTTTCAAAAACGTGAATATAAACGGGACAAAACAATAAGACAACTATACAAAATGTAGGGAATTTATAATTAATTTGTGTTTTTCTTTAAATATTCTTAGTACAATTTACTGGAATACCCTTTATTTTTAATCACTGCACGGATTCTTCTCGACATGGACTCGACCAGTGTGCGGCAAGTTCTCGTCGGTATGGCGTACCAAACTGTTTGGATTCTGCTCCACAGCTCTTCTTTATTTCTAGGCTTTTCGGCACTAAGAGACTTTTTCACGATTGCCCACAAATTTTCCAGGGGATTGAGGTCTGGAGATTGGGAGGGCCAGATCATTATGCATTATGCTCTTCCAGCCACCTTTTTACTTTGCCCGCCGTATGCTTCGGGCCGTTATCGTGCACTTTAGTGGCATCTCCCACTCAGCATACGGGAGCATGACTTGCTCAAATATTTTGGCGTACAAATGCTGGTCCATGGTGCCATTTATCCAAAATAGTTGACCTACGCCATACCATGAAAAACATCCCCAAACCATAATACTCCTGCCTCCAGTTTGACGCTTTTCCTGGTGTACTGGCGCTGGAATGCTGCATTCTCTGGACGCCTGACCCACCTCTTACCATCTGATCCCACCAAATTTATCTTGGATTCATCGGACCAAAGAAGATTTCGACACTTTTTTTCGTTTTCTGGGCCTGTCCATTCCAGATGTTGTTTTGCGAATTGCATACGATTCTTTCTGTGCCTTTTGGTAAGAAGTGGTACCTCCCTGGGACTTCTTCCAAAGAGATGTTGTTCTTCTAGTATATACGTAAATTATTAGGCAGCAGGTGTAGGATCACACGCACAAGTATTTATTGCGCAAATTTTCAAGAATATCACTAAAACATTAGTCACTAAGCAAACGATTTTTTTTGGGATTAAGTGGTTTGGGATAGGAATGCCAAGAACCAAGTCTGTGATCAAGTGCTGGCTTCAACTCCCGTGTTGGTCCCTACGTGTATGTTGCTAAACTTGCTAAAATTTCCAGTGTGGGCTATTATTTTACTCTCACGCGACCTTAGCTCTTGGGGAAGACAAAATGAATTTCTACGACCAATTAAATGCTGCCCATTATACAACACGCAATGGGTATATACCTATTTTGATGGATAACTGAGCGGTTTGACATTCGAATCCCAGAAAACCCTAAAAAGTTCCACCTCTGCCTCTGGCGAATGTCTGAAAAACATTCGAAATTAATAACTACCATGAGAAAGCCTCTCAAAAAAATTTTTTTCCGATATGACTTTGAGCTATAGGTTTCTTCCATTTGCGTGAAAAAATATAAAACGCACACAAAAATAAAAATATAAGATCGCGAGAAGCTAGGGCCTGAACCACATATGGTCTCTGTTGCGCCAAGTACTTGCATTTGTATCAACAATGAAACGAACCTTTAACTCATTGCTTGGTGTCAAAAGGTTTATCGCTTTCTATAACATCAACTCCATTATTATGGGAGTTCTCTACAGAGAACTTTTTGTTAAATTGACCATATTACTATTACTCGGCGTTTAAGATATTGTTTTTAATTTTCAAAACAAGCGTAGAGCCGACATTGAACTGGACCAAAATCATGGTTGCTACAATCCGCCTTCGAGCCTTAGCCGTTGGTACGAGCAATGACATCGCACCTCGAGGAACTAGTAATGTTATCGACAAACTGATAGACGCCGAAGTCTGCTCAATAGATTAAAAACTATACTATTCAAGGGGAAGAAGCAATCAGCAGTGTCATGTCACCGAAAATAAATGCGCACTAGAATTCTGTGAAAAATGTACTTATTACCGGAATAGATAGTCTTATAAGAAGATTTTGGTGATTAGTGATGTTTTGGCGAGGGCTCTGTCTACAAAAATTGGCAGCTTTCTGCAGAGTCCTACAACTTATTTCAAACAACTTGATTATGCTAGATTCTTTGTCTTCTGTCGCACATAATCGTGGATCTACACTGAATGGCGACTGGCAAAAACTAAAATCCTTAAGCTTTTCGCGAATCCATCAAAACATAGCATTATAGAGCAACAGGTCGGGAGACTAGATAACTTCCTTTACCTTGGAAGTATCATCTCTATTCCCGATGGTATCGGATTAGGCTTTAGCAGCCGTATATCTTAAGAACCAATCTGCTACTGTTCTGGTCTAACATACATAGAATCGGTGCTGCTATACGGCTGCAGTACATACATATGTATGTACATAGATAGTGATCGTCAATGTCACAAAAAAGCTGGAAACTTTTATTAATCGCTGTTCAAAATACATGTTACGAATGTTCTGACTAAATCGAATCTCAAACAAGAAGCTTTATAACAGAACTGGCCAGGAATACACATTCCTATACAAAAGTGAAAGTGGCAATAGATAGGTCACACCCCATATAAGGCAACGGAAGCCATTAGCATTGCGTGTGTAAACTATAAGTAACATAAGCAAATTTGACCTGATATTCACTACATAAATGCTGGGCTCAGTTTTGTCTCCCATTGTCTCTCCCTTTTTTTATAGTGATCACTTGCATGCAACCTCTAATCCAATCCATTCCTTCGCTGATGCCAGTACCCTAAGTTTTTCATATTCGTTTCCTAACTCACATTCCTGCTCTTCGGCTGTAGAAGAGGAAAGACAACGTATGCTAAACTCATTAAATTCCGACCTTGACAGCATAATCCAATGGGCTTCAGCCAACGGAGTGGAATTTAACGCATCCAAAACTAAGTGCTGTCTTCTGTCTCTCAAGCAAAACTAGGACCCTCAGTCATTATCTATGAATGGTACTTGCATCGCAGAAACCGGAAGACTTCCCATTCTCGGTATGTGTATTAACCCTTAAGTGCCCACAGTATCTTTAAAGATACAACCATTCAAATAATTTTAATTTATTAAATAGAAGGTCCAGAGCTATGATTGTAATAGTTTCTTATTCACCAACTCAAATCCTAATCAAAATAATTTGTTCAGCCTCCTAACTTTAAAAGTACAGTTACCATAGACAAATTACGTGCGTGAAGCGAATTTCGTAGAATTTAAAAAAAAAAGTATTTTTATTATTAAAATTCTTTGAACCTGGTGACATTTCACTAGAAAAAAAAAATCATTGCAGGTGCAGACATTTATTGTGAATTTAAATAAATTTGTTTGATGGGATTCTAAGAAACGCAGCTCGCGTAATGTTGCGGTAAACGGTTGTATCTTTAAAGATACACTGGGCAGTTTGGCCTATTTCTTGATTATTGCTATTTTTTTTATGTGCTGCGTTTGTTTGCAATGATTTATCATTCTATGGGTATTTATAATGTACATAAATATGAAGATAATGATGAAGGTGAGCCGGGTGAAACGGACGGAGATAATAGGGAAGAGGATTTTCCCAATATGATAAATGACGTGGGAGGTTTGGAAGATGCAGATGTTGCTTGAACCTCATCTGCACCTCAACTTCAGTTAACGATCGTTGGAGTTCATGTCCTTTAGATTTTACAATTTGAAAGTTGATGTCAAGTCTTTGAAATGCGAAAATTCGAATCTTGTTTATCATGCACAGGAAGACTCAACCCTTCCAGGAGAAGTGATAGGCTAGGAATTTTTTTTTAAAGTTCGATCATACCTCTTTCCTTAGTCGTTGGCCCAACGTATCGTTGAAGAAACCTTAGTCAGTGCGGAACTTGCTCTTAAAACATCATTCCTCTTTAGACTTCTTGATCCACGAAAGTTTATTGGGATCCCTTTTTACATGGCTTACTTCAAACTCCCGAGTACGAACGATTTTTGGAGTTTTATAGAAAATCGATGCGCCCCGTAGTGATGCGACACCATTTATATACTCATTTCAATGACAAAACTAAAGAAGATAAAAGTGATGATTCTAATCGTGACTGCCTTTATCTATTAGGCCATTATTAGAAACACTGAATATGGCGAACCAATATTAGATCGGTTGTATGTAGTTGAACAAATGTGCTCTTCATTTTATGGGCCATATTTGCCTAACAAGCCGAAAAAGTGGGGTTTTAAATTATTTATATTACGCGACTCAAGTAGATTTGCATATAAATTTGAAATATATACATAGCAGATCACCTGAAGTACCGGCCCTAGGTGAAGTGGACCCTCAAGCATCGGCAAATATTGTTTCTCAGATTGCTTAATGAAGTACTACGTTATCATTTTATGTTAATTACTATCGGGATATTCCCTTGCTAATTTATCCCCACAAAAAAGGAATGCTTGCAGTTGGTACTATCCGAAGAAATAGGGTAAAGAATTGCAAGCTTCCAAAGGTGAAAACGATGATGAAGGTTAAACGAAAAACCAGAGAAGAGTTTGTAGCTTCAATACACGGCATACATACATATGTAGATCTTACTTCACCATCGTAGAATCGTCAACCTCGTTTCAGCTAACATATGTACATTGGCATAAGACCTCTTTTACCCATTACTTCATTTTATCATTTTATGCATTAAATTTTTGATTTGTATTGTATTTACTTTAATTTCATTGTAAGCCAGTTTGTTTTGAAAATAATATAAAACATATAAATTTAGCATAAACCGCAAGTGAACCAAATTTGTTCACTAAATCTACTACCATTTATTTCGTTTATTCACTAATTTTCATTTATTTTTAAAATATACTATTTATCCATTTAATTTAACACATAAACCTATAAACTCAAACTTTTCCTTAATAATAAAACAATGGAACTAGTTATTTAAGATTAATTTTCCAATATATACACTCAGAAAAGAAATCAATACTAAATTATTCTCATAAACGCCCAGTGTATCTTTAAAGATACAACCGGTTTTTTGTCCAAAACATGGGTTTAAAAAAATAAAAAATTTTTTTTTTTAATGAAATAGTTGTTTGTGTTCTATTTTGCATGTTATATATTTTTTTCGACAAAATCGGCGTCCTTGGCATTTAAGGGTTTACAACCATCTTCGATGTAACGATCACATATTTGAAGTCGCCAAAAATGCTGCAATGGATAGAGACATTTTGAGTTCCATAGACTCACTAGAACATCGCAGAAATGTCTCGTGTCTTTCCCTATTTTACCGCTTCTTTTTTAAAAAAATGCTCCACTTGCATTCCTCCCCTTCAAAATTTCATCCGCAATACGCATCACACTTCGAATGCACATCAGTTCACCCTCAAGCCCAACTTCGGACGCACTGTCAAATATAGGGACTCGTTCATAAGCCGAACGACACGTATGTGGAATGGTCTTCCAGGCTCTGTATTTCCTCATAGGTAAAACATTCAAACATTCAAAGTCAAAGTGCACCGGTACCTCCTCTGTACCTCTTCCAACTTTTTTCTAACGTCTATGCCCTGAAAAATGAGCATAAGGGTATTCAAATCCCCTTCGGTACGCGCAAATTATAAAAAAATAGACTTTTATTGCACTTACATAACAGTATCTAAGCAAATAGTCAAGCGATAAGGTATAATCAAGGTAACACCAGCACACGTAATGATATTACCTCGTCATTGATAATCATACAGCAATGAAAGCAGTTTCTGCCAAAAGACAAATAAAAGTCTACTGGACACACATTTGGAGGTTTTGCGTGAATAAAAGTTGACAAGATAGGGAGAGAAATGCAGCACTCCATACGGAACAGGTCGATTTCTCCAATAAAATCTCACCTCTAACTTCAAGCACGCTTGTACAAGAAATCTATAGTGAACCTGTTACAGAAATTCCCCGGAGAGAACTTTCTGTTTATCAGTCAAATGCAATATCTTCTTATTATCCACCGCAGGATACCACATGGTACAATACAATACAGAGAATCTGGAACTAAATGATACATACATATATGCAAAAGCTACTGTAATGGAGATGTTCCTGAGTATACAAACCACTTTCTCTGTCACTGCCCAGAACTCTTTCACTTGCATTGAGTTTATTAAAATATAATATTAAATTTGAATTTTGTATTTGAAAACTCATCGGTTGAAGACGAAAATGTCCCACGGGCATGTGCATTATAATGGATCCACGTTCCAGTCGCATTTTTAAAAAAGGACAGCAGAATCATTCCATCTGCCAAAAATTTCACCAAAAGTGATACGTGAAGGTTTCCCTTGAATCACTCTTTTGGTGCTTCGCGTCCCAAAGTCAACGATTCGACTTATTTTCATAGTTTGAAAACATGCCTCATCGCTAAATATGATTTTCTAAGCACAATTGCCCCTCACTAGCTGATGTCCATCAACAAATTAATAAAATCTCTTCGCTTAAAATGGTCTATGGTTTGGGTTCTGGGGTCAGTTGGGTCTTGTATGCATTTAGAGAAAGTTGCTTCTTGAAACCTACACTTATGTTAAGTTGAGTAGGGCTATGAAGTCATCATAAAACACCAACCACTTTGGGAGCCTTTACGGTAAAAAACCTATAAACCTTTTCACCGCCAACCTCTTATAAGCCTTCGAAGAAGTATCTTTCAAGGTGTTTGGTGCCTTGGTATTTACAGAGCAGTTATGCAATGCAAATCATTGCAGTACCTGCATACATCCGTATTTGATAAACTTAACCTCATTGTGTGCTTCCTCCGAAATCAGTGACCAGAGCGTATCCCTATCGCTGTTCTTATTTGTGATCTGCTTAATTTTATAATTTTCCACGATCCATGTATGTAAGACAAGGCCTTTGATGCCCTATGCCTTCTAAGTAAGATCATCTTACGTCAGCCAAGTTCAAGATTTTATCGAGAATAATTCTCTCAGTCACACACTTTGTGTTACTTTGTGGGACCTCTGCTTTTTTGTTAGCCAGTACACCGGCAACATATAAATAAAGAAATAAATTAAAAATAATAATTAAACTAGCTTATACGAATTCGACAAAGATAAATGAATATACATATGTACAAATAAGGAACTTGATGCACAAATAAATAATTCTATACATATTTGAGCTCTTAAGGGCCTGGGCAACCATTTCTTCCACAACAGAAGTGCGGGTATTTAAAAATGTTGCATTGACCCAGATTCTCGTAATTTCTGAAGGAAACGGCTTATTACTCTCTCGGATGCCCGGTTACTTTGACCGAAAAAATCACGCATTGCACGTAACTATAGACTATACATTGCCAAAGCATATATTTACTAGATGACAACTGTTTCAACGAATGTGGTGTCATTGGCGTGTACTGTAAGACTGTTAGATATTCTTTAACTCCTACTTCAGTTCTATGCATCCCAAAGACGCGTGCGAACGTTCGCATACATTTGATTAAGATCTTCCTGGGTAATATTTATATGTCAACTATGAGTATAATTCAAAAAAAAAGGAAGGAATTGCGGAGTAATATTATTTAAGCGTGAGTTAGATTCAAACGAAGACTCTTTTTCTTATTTTTTTAGAAATACTGTAAACTGTGGTAAAATGGGTTCCATAGGTATGTATGTACATACATATATGCATGTATACTATACTAACAATGCCCTAATCCATTCCTTTGTAAATCGGTTGTAAAAAACGATTTTGTATTCTAAATAGAAAGAGAAGAAAGGGTTTTTGCCGAAAGAAGACGATGTGGTCCATTCATCACCACTTAGAAAAAATATATTCGACTTTCTTTTCAACTTAAAACGCTTTATCCCTTCCTTAGAAGTTTAGACGACATCTTGAGTGTACACCACGCCTTTATCATAATGAGTGTGGTTTACCTACTTCTATAGCAAAAAGTTTTTTCACAATCCCACCTCCCGCAAATTTCTGACAAGCATCCGAGAGCTATGACCTACATAGGTCCTGCATGGGTTGTTTTAACCAAATATTTATTATTTCCTTGCAAATGACCAGCATACAATTGTTATGAAAGTGCCTGTGATCTAGTTATGCTTAAGTTTCTGATTGCGACTCTTACAAACTTAAGAATGATCATGCTCTCCTGACCCCTTCATTGCGGTTTAGCACCCTTGATATTTCCTTAGACTTGAAGCTTGATTTGTAGTCTTTAATTCGCGCTGAAATACTGCAATTTCTTTCAATTCCATGCACATACTCCTACAAATATTGGTAAAAAAAAGATTTTAGAATATAAATATGTACATAGTATGTGCATATGGGTCTGTAGCTCATATTTGATCAATAAGGCCACCATCGGCATCGATAACAGCCTGAATTCGTGGGCCGAAAAGGGGGAATTCCCGAATTAAACTGGCTTTATTGATGTTGGCTATCACTTTGACTATGGCATGCTTTAGAGTTTTGTATGGTGTTGTGGGGATGTTTGTTGGGTTTATGGTCAATTACGTCATATACAAATTCAAAGAATAAGGGTATGGTGAGTTGGGTGAAAACTGATCGCCATCCATTTCTAAATCGTCACAGTTCTGTTCGTTGGGGCAGAACCCTGCTGAAACAAATATAGTCTTCCTTCACTAACACTGGATTATTCGAATGTTTCAACTTGCTGCTTTTCTCGTAGCGCGCATTGCTTCTTTCATCTCTTCTGATATAAACTGCTCACTTCAATTCCGAAAAGATTTATATCGGTGGTTGTAATGAACTATATCAGGAAATGATCGCACTTGAATATCCCTTGCATCTGACTTCATCGACGCGTCGTCCCAGGGTCCCGTTGAATACGATATAGTATTTGCTGAAACTCCGAACTTTCTTTCCTGTTCGAATGCTTTTCACGTTTGCAAACAGAGAAAATATCACCGACGCGAAGCTTGTGAACGAGAGATTGAACTTAGCAAAAAAAAAAAGATAAGACTGTGATCTGCACATAGGGTGGCAATAACGGAGTGCCTTTAATTTATTATGTTCAGTATGTATCTGACATCCGGGAAAGCTTATGTATGACATAAGGTGCCTGCGAATTATCCTTTGAACCAATTGTTATAAAATGTTCGTTTATATATCGATAGGTTTAGACTTCTTGCCTAAGTCAGCCGCGTATATCAATTCAACAGTGACCGTAGTAAATGTCACAATTTTAGATCGTCCTTTTGTTGGCCCTATTCCACACCATTTCTAGTATGACAGTTGAATCTGCATTTTAGCGGTATAAGGCAGCTCTTAATTTTCTAAATGTGTGACCATCGTAATTCGAGGATGTTTGCCGTTTATTAAGAAATTATTTTTCCATGGTAGTTTCTAGACCCCTTTGACAAATGGGACCTAGTAATTCAATCCACATTGGCCTATGATCTAAATATTGCGAATAAGCCGATACTAAATATTCACCAAATAGTGTGGCCCATCTGAAACCGCAAGAGCTATCATTTATTCCTTTGCTGAAGTCCGGGTATTTAAGAGTGGCTACAAACAATCATCTTTCATCCGAAGAAAACGAAGTTCTGCGTTAACATACCTTTCATTTTCACCAGACTTTCGCGATAAGCCTTACCTTATGAGCAGAGTTCTAATAAAAGTAGAAACTGTACAACAATAACGACACACCTATACCATAATTATATGTGGGGCTCCATAATACTAATCTAATAATTTTTCTTAGAAAAGATGGAAATAAACCCATCTTCTCACTTCACTTTTTCCTGAAAAAAGTCGTCTTAATTAAGCTCCCAATATAAAAAATAACAATAATTTAGAAAGAAAAGGGGAGCAAATGAAAGACGTGACTACACAAAGCTTTTGTATCAGAGGGGTAAATTTCCCATTATCGTGAAAATTCGAATTTTGTCAAATATCGAAAAATGGGGAAATGGCAAACCCCTTGAAAATACTCAAATGTACATATGCTTGTTATAGGTCTCAATTAAAAATATTCGTAATTTTCGTTAGGGTCTACAAATAAGCAAAAACAAAACTATTTTGGTATTGTACCTAAATCCTTAATCCTTTGTATTGCTTAAAATTTTTACAAAATTAAGATGGCTTAAATCTATTAAAACTAAATTTGTCTGTCATGTCTTTGGTGATCGAGTTGATCCATGGATAAGTCCTTTTATAAATAAAATAACCTACATTGACTCAAATTATTACAAAATATTCTTATTACGTTGACCGAAAAAGACATCGCTTTAAGAACACTCTCGACGCCGAGCAAGCATGATTCCTATCTGTGTTCTCCTGTACCGACACCATCAACACTCTATGGATCATTATCGACCAGCGTATTGACCGATCCCCTCTTCACCTGATGTTTACCGGCTTCGAAAAGGCGTTCCGAAATATCAACAAAGAGTTCATTTGGTTTGGAACATCATCTAGTCAAGTTCAAGGATAATTCTTTCGATGAGTACATTTTTCTCAATCCCTCAATGCCCAACGTGCACGAATGCATTCGAGGATGCGGAGCACATAATACGATAATGTACGATGATACGAAGAACGTAACTTGCTGGGCAACAGACTGGGCGTGGACTTAACAACAGAAAACTTCACCAGACAGATGCTGTGCACGCAAGAAACCTGGGAAGCAGTAAGCGATACTGTGGCTACCATTATGAAAGAACAACGAAGACAGGAGCGGCATCGAAAAATTGCGCATACGGCTGACAGCGCGAATGAGCCGAGTATGTTAAGAAGAGCCCAAGAGGCGGCCTCGGAGACAAGAGCATAATTGCTAACCAGCCCCGTGAAGTAATACCTAACGGCAGTCCCGCGGGGATAGTGGTTGATGAGTGCAGAAGTGTGGTTTAGTACGTAGGCGCGAGGAACAGTGCGGACTGCTGGTATCTAGGAAGATTCCACATCCATTGGCGCGAACCATGAAAAAAAAAACATTTTTTTAACTCAATGCCTACGTATGCAAATAAGTGAAAATTTTCGAATGTGAGTGCGCAGAACCCAAGAGTGATTTCAGATTTATTAGCATGTGTACGCCAAAAAAGTATAAACAATTCCTAAGCTTAAGTTGAAAATATAATGTAATATAATATAACTATTGAGCTACATATAATTAGACAGCGATTTCATGGTTAAAATCATCAAAGGATCCAAAGTGTGCTAGCTCTGGAGCGTATTTGTCTGGCATTTTTTCTCATGTTTAATCGCTACATTTCTTCTGTACAATGGACACTTATGTGGTAACTGTTTCCCATCAGTATTCGCACGTGCGAAGCCAAGCCAAATAACTCAGTAATACTGACTCTTTTTCAATATATAACTCTGCCATACGATACGGAAAAGATGACCCATCTGTCAGACGAATATATTTAATGCCTTACTGACTATCCCTAACATCTTAACACAAGTTATCTCTGGGATAGTAATGTGGGGTCCCGCGCGACGAAATAGTGAATAATGTTTCACGTGTTTTGGGATTGCCTTTGCGATAAAATGCGGAATAAAATTTACGACAGGTGATACGGACTCTCAGATAACCCAAATAAAACTTCATGTTCCTTGTTCGCAAAAGACACCAAAGACACCTAATGTCACCCACATTGAGGATCTAACTCTCTAACTTACCAATGAAGGTAAATAGCTTGAAGTTAAAAAAAATTTTATTTGAGTCCACAAAATTTGATGTGTTTCGGTAAAATTCGAATCTGTATCAAGTTTCTGTGTGCCTATATGATAGAAATGAAGGAAAGCAGATACAACTTTAATCAACTCAATCATATGAATAATGCTTATCAATCGTTGCAATCCTCTATACGCTAAAATTTGCTACTGACACGAATTTCTTTAAAATCGTATGATCATTTGCAAAGTATCTTAAATAATAGAAATCATCAAATACTGGTTTATAACTGTAATATAAGTTTTTAATTCGGGAATATGAATTTACCAATTTGATTGAAATACTTTTTATGGACACTCTATTTACTCCAATCAACAAAAATAGAAAAAAAGAGTACTTCACCGCTTCGTTTGGTAATGTACGAGTAAGTAACAAGAATGGTAGTGCTAGATTTACCAAATTGTATTCTGATAAAAAAAATTGACGTTAGCAGCCGAACCTCTAACATTCCACGCAGTAATCCAACGCATTAACCATTGACCCACGGCGCCTACCAGAAACCAACTAACCTGTGTGCCAAAGATTTAAGGCACTAAAACCGTGTTAGATAATAGATTATCTATTGAAGTGACATTACACTTTGTGGCCTTAATCAAAAAGCCTCTTTCGATAAGCCCAGTCTTTAGCCTTCAGTTGTACACTTCAACGAAAAACCAATGCACAATTTTGTCTATTTCGATGTCGTTGTACACTTCATATAATTCGTCGCTGAATCTTCTTCTCTAAGTCCCGGAAATGGGCCACAATATTTTCAATACAAAATAATTCACATCTTTGGGCAGAGCCTTATTAGTCAATTGGCTTCTTAGCCCGAAGAAACAGAGGTTGGCAAATAGTACATATTCTTTATTTCATTTTTGCGGTCATGTTATTGTTAGATTCAAACAAAGTCCCTTACTACGTTTAATTTATTATTAAGTTTAATACTACCTTGAAGTTATAACTGTCCACCGTGACATTCTGCCCAAATCGATATTGCGTGTCCCTTCTTGTTGACAGCAGGTACTTGGTCTTGCCCTCGCTTATCGCTATTGCCACATTAGCCTTTTCTGTAAACTTTTCTCGCAAACCCGCCGGTATCAGCTCGTTGAGTTCTGCCAATAATGTCAACAACAAGTCTTCTTTTTGAGATTAATGGTCAGGGGAGGCATAGTATATACATATATTTTGCTATTCTAACTCTTACTCAACGAATTATTCATTATAAAGTGCTACGACAATCTTCTCTGCCAATTGTCCTTACTTCTAATAATAATTGACGTATATTGACAGTCGGAAACACTGTCGAAGGAAATGTACAAAGGTAAAAGGGTAAGTCATCCAGTTACTTCATTTCTTGGCAACACCTTGAACCAATTGTATACGACCCCCTATTAAAGTTGTACTAGATTTTTTTTATTTCCCACATAGCTATAATCCCTAACTAGGGCGCATTAAACAGTCATTTAATCTGTAACCTGCCAACGCACTCATCCTAAGCTAAGCATGAAGCAATTAAAAATCTGTAATTATGACCTACATGATTAATTTTTTTAGGGCACTTACAGATTTCCCCAAGAAATCCCCTTGAAATTTCCCTCCCATTACTTCTATATTCCCTTTAAAGAAAATGCCAATGCATGCGCACTTTATGCTTTACCCCAACATAAGGTTCCACTTTTATCCACCAAATCCAGGACTGTGAAAATCTTGTCGCTGCAATCGAAAGAAGGAAAACACCCGCCTTGGACAACACATGAGAAAATTCTCCAAGCGATCCAAATTCAAATACACAGATCTGACGTCAGTTGTAGTTCGATATTTGTAATGATTGGTACTGGGACAACCCCCAAATTCGTGTTAATTTATAACGTCGGGCTGTGTGTGCACTTTTTTTTGTTTTTTATTTAATTTTCGCGCACACCACCATCGCCACCCCCACACCAAGTGAGAAATTTTAACGGGCGTATATGTACGAAACGAAATAATTAACCACGGTGGCTCGGTATCGTCCGTTTGTTTTATGCTCGGTATTGAAATCGTGAAATCCTTTTGGGGTTGAAGTTATACAGGATTCAAATTTGACAAAGCGATTCTGTCGTTTGAGCTAAGTGATTCCCTTTGATGAGTTACATGGTGCAGTATAGTGATTATAAAGGATATATTGTCTTGTAATCTCGGTTCGTACTCTTCGGGGTTATATGTTAATGAACTAAATAAATGGATAAGATTAACACAGAAGGCATTAAGTAAACTGCTTCTCTCAGGAAAAAGAAAAAAAATTAAGTGGCTAACTAGCATCCTTCCATTCTCGCGTACCGGTGTAAGTGTCTACGTTTGTGTGTACCTCGTGTCGTGAATCGCACCCATGTTAATCAAAAGGATACCCTACATCGTCAAAGTACCCTCCAGTTTATGCTCAAAGGGAATGCAAACAAAATAAAAAGGGATTACGCAATTAAAAGTAGGAATTTCACTGTATCCTTCGCTGTTTTCAACACACACACTTAACTCAATTAAGGGCGGATTAGAAATTCAAATGGAAGATACATATGAATAAAAAAAAAACAAAAAAAAAATTAACGAAGAAAGTGAAAAGAGGTTACGCGAAAAAAATAAATTAATTACTTCCTCTAGTGTCGAGACATCCTTACGCATCAGTTAGTTCTCCGCCCGCGATTCGTTATAAATCTGCGACACATGTGCGCACTCATGTACACTAAGTATGTTAAAAGAGTTCACATATAATTCCTTTTTTTGAAGTTTGTTTGCACTACACCCACGTACACATGTACATATATGTATGTATATGAACGTACCAAATCAATTTCATCCTTGAGCAATCAGCAGTAATGTTTTGATTAATTTTTATTCGATCAATTCATCAGGATAATTCGCACGGAGGCGGAAAGTGTATAATTTAGTGGGGTCCTTCCTTTTTTTTTGAGCTCATGCAATTCTGGCGTGATTAATTGATGATTATGAAATATCATGTTTTTGCTTACTTTCGGGTGTGATATACATATTTCAATGTGGTGAATGTTGTATCTACGAAAAGTAGAGAAATTAGTGGTGTGTCAGAAAGTATCCAAGAGATACGCATCATTATATGCCGTAAAGCTGAAATTCATAGCTGATGGATATCATTGATCTATGTCTACATTCTTAATTGATTGGTCGTGAGTGAAAGAATTCATTATATCCTCTTAACATAAAAAAAAAAGAAAATATTCTTTATCTTTATTCGCGTGAGTGTGTTTGTGATTGATGATTAATAAATGTTTTCTTCTATTTTCCCTGTATAACAACAAAAAATTAAATGTGAAAATTGCATGTGAAACAGTGGTTTTCTTCTAAAAGTAAAATTGAGATCGAAGTCTATAAGTTATAGATCTATGTAGCCTGTAGACGGTAGAGATCAAATTGCCGTTTGTTTAAGTGAAAAAAGTAAAAAAAAAAAGAAGAAAATAACAAAGTAAAAGGGAAAATTTCCGGTGATATATGGTTCGTGACTGACAAGGGATACATAAGGAAGCCAAAAACGCACGCGTTCATATATCATCAAAGAGGAGCTGCACATTTATATACATTTATACATATGTGTATATAGAAAAGTTTAATTTATTCCTTAAAGGCCATCAAGATAAGCTCTTCATGGATAATAAATAAGGATTTTTATTTTTTCTTCTGCTGGTGAGTTCATAATTTTATTTCTTTGTGGTTGTTGTTTGTTATACTTTTTTGAGAATTTTATGCAGTATTCTTGGAAACATAATGTTATTTAGGCAGGGATAGGGGGAAATTGGGTCCGAATACCACGAGAATTAGTTCTATTTTCCTTATTTTTCGATAACTTAGCAAATCATCTTCTATAAACTAGGTAAAGGCTTTCGTCAAAAAGTAGACGTGGGCAGATACACTGGAGTCTAGAAAAAAACTTGTAAAATCATTTTAAATGTTTGGCCTCTGTATGTACCTACTAATACATATGTATCGCAAGAGAGGGTTACCGCATTCACGCATTTGAAATATTCGTTATAAACTGAAACGAAGAAACAATACCTACATATGTATATGTATTTTGTTCCTTCGAAAACTATTCTTTATTCATATTGATATAAATTCTGTATTAGTTTTCAATGCCCTAAAAAGAAAGCTGTTTCAATGAAAAAAAAAATAGCTGCCTCCCTGTGCTACACGCAACAGCTAACAAAAATTCGCCAAGTTGAGTGAATAAGTACCAAAAGCCAAAAAACAGATTTGTAAGAGTTAAAAGAGTTGCATCGCTTACCGAGTAAAAGAAGGCTATTGGCCGATCATCGTGGTGTAAATATCAGTGAATTCAAATCGCGAAAATTACAAATTTAAGTGCAAAATCGTCGGCTTACAAGCAAAACTGACCAAGTATAATGAAAAACCAAGTAGGAAATTCTTTAAAAACTACCTGTATGATATTTTGCCCAGAAATGTGAAAAAAACTCTAAGAGAATTGCAGCTATCATCATAAAAGTACAGAAAACTTGTTTTGCGTTTTCCCACGAACTACGTTTTTAAAGTTAGTCAGTTTAGCTTGTAAGCCGACGAACTATACATTTATTCCTTTCTATTGTAGTAAATAATAAATCAATTGTAAAATACTTAAATATGTACGTCTAAAGGCGTAAGGCATGTGCAAAGGATACAGTGCTGGGTATTTTAAAATTTGTTTTCTGGACTTCTCGCCGGTTTATACTATCAACATACCAGCGGAAAAACCGAATACTGAAAACACAGTAGCAACATGTTCGGATTCGCAGCGAAAAAACAATTCTTTTGATGTGTTTCGAAAACGAGTCACTTCATTTGGTTTTCACAAAACTTGGAATATCCGACCAGCTGATTATGTCTTAGCATTAGCACTTTCATGAGCATTTGAAATCCATTTTTGAGCATCGACCAGCTTATGTCACAGCTTAATCTTCATGCATTACTGCCCAAGGTTGCTTCTATTTCACGGCGCGTATGGCATCAATGTTTTTTGGAGCAAGGATGACCTTAAAATTTATCACTAACGGTAGCATGACCGGGTTTGAATTCTGCAAACCAGTTTTAAATTGTATCATTAGATGGCACGTTATCACCAAAAGCCGAACGAAGTCAATCTGTGCATTGTTATTACATAATTAAGACCACATACTTAAAAAAATCATACATTCACGAGAAGCTTCCATTTTTTTCACTGTATGGGCAAACCATAAGCGGTAGCTTTTTGACGTGTCAGTGTTTCTTACCATACAAAATTTCAAATTTTATGAATATGATATTCTGGAAACGTCAAATGAACTACTGCAGCCGCATTCAAAAAAAATGTCTAAAACTCTCTCATCAGTTACATAAATTCGCTACATGATTTTAAAAATAATATTTTAATGGCGACTCAAGTTTTTATAGTCTGATGGGGTTATGTCTACACTCTATTCCAAACTTAAAAAAAATTTATATTATCAGAATTCACTGATTCTTCAAGTGAACACGTGACAAAAGCGAGGTTCACATTATACAATTTGCTTGATCGATTTGTTTGACGACCGACCAAATTGTACAATTTGAACACTAATCAAGCAAGTCATCCAATTCGCAGCATGGTTTTTCAAATTTTTTAACGTTTTGTTTTGCTTGACCGATTTTTCGTTTAATGTGAACGCTTGTCGTACATCTTCAAGAGTATTTTTCATTTCATTGTTTCTGATTTCGATGAAGAAACATCGCAGCTTAGCATTAAAATATGGTATCGAGCGTAGAGAAAGAGTTTTGGCAGGAGTTTTTTTATCTTTACGGGCAATTTTCTAAATTGTTGCAAATCATTTTTCTCACTTTCCAAAATTTAATCGATAATTGAAACTTTCACCGCCATATTCCCAGTTCGAAAACTAAATCACAAATGAAGTCTATCAAATATGTAGTACAACTCGAACGCTAAACAATATTTGGTCGTCAAGCTGGTCTATCAAGCAAATCGTATAATGTGAACTCAGCCAAAGATTTAGTTAACTGGCGTTTTCCACTGCAGAAAAAATATTTCATTTGTGCGCGCATTTTTCGATTGAATGGACAATATTGTGATCAATTGTATGTGTACGTCTATTTCAACCGATTGTTTAATTTCGCAAACGAGGTGATATTTAAGGCTCAAAATTCTCTCAAGTTACTTCATTTGCAACAAAAACTTCGGAGACTATAAATTATTCGCCTTTCAAAAATATTTATTCCTTGCAGCTATTTACTGTTCCTTCAATCAAAAGGAGATACATATGTACATATTTTTATTTCCTCAGTTCTGAACTGAGGAACTAAACCAACATTATCTCTTGGATGGTGATTTCTAGCATCTTTTTCAACTGGGTGACTTAAACCTTCTGCATTCGTTAATATATACTGCCGTTTGGTTCTGAGGTCGTACTTGTAGATGCATCCTGCCATCAACTGTTACGACTTTGTTAAAGATATTCTACCATTTCTAAATTTTTTATCAGACATATTGGACAGTAAATAATTGTCGCTTATTGCTCGTTATTCAAAATTCGTAGAGCATGTCAAGAATATTTCGTTGCGTATTCCAAATGGTGATTTATCATTTTTGACAAAGGCATGACATGACATCCACAATGATGATGATGATGAAACATCCACCTTGTCCTGGGTCACTCTTCCATTTTCGTAAATTATATTCGTCCATTTTTACCTATCGTAAAGGGTCATACAATCATTCCATATGCATTTTGGCATTTGCGAAAAATGTCAATTGACTTTACCGAATGATGAAATCCAGAGCGACAGATAAGAGGAATTTTTTTTTTCGGTTTTACCGGTGGAAATCCCATCGACCTCATATCACTAATTTTATATTTTGTCGTTTTCAATCTTACCGATTTCACTGAAATTTAAAATGAGATATTGAAAGACTATAACAAATCTGTACAAAATCATATTATGTACTCTGAATAATACTGCTGAACAAATGTTAGTACGTAAAGCAGTTTTCTTCACTTGGTACTTGATAGAGACATTGCAAAATAATCATCGACAGATATCTTTTCGAATACCTTTAGTAGGGGATGGATATTAATTGCACCTATGTATGTTTAAATAAAGATTGGTGCGCTGTAAAAACCTGAGGCATGATTGGCACATATTTTTTAATGCTGATACGGTCAAAAGTGTGATCAATAGGAACATGACTACGAACTTTTTTGAGTCGCAATTGGAAGATTTTGACCATGATACTTGGCATGTAGATGTTTTGAGTAGAATGTGTGAAGCGAAATTGATTATAAGATCCACAGTGATTCATGGAAATTTGTTCGTAATTATTTGTAAATGTTGTGGTTATCTGAAAGATCTGTGGTAACTAGCCAACAAAAAACTAACATTCGAGAGGATATCACTGCTAAAACATAGCTATTTAAGTAAATAAATGTTCTACAAATAATCACCAGATCTTCGTAAACTAAATATGTATATCAAAAAAATCATAATGGTTTAAAATTAAGAGCTAGTTATTCGAAACCAAAATGTGCCAGAAATCATTCGGACACCATATATACATATGTATGTATGAGTGAAGTGAAGCAGAATTAAATTTGGCAACACTTATAACAACGACGGCATGCAATTTGGAATTGGCAATTGGTATATATGTATATGTACATACACATGTATGTACAGTATACCGCCGAAAAATTTGGATTTTTTTTTTGCAAAATATGGGTACTTGATGCAAAGTTGATACATAGTGTCCATTCTTTTTATTGCATGATATTTGTTCTGTTCTTCCTACTCAGGAGAATATCCACAATGGCGTTTTAGGAGAATTTCAGACTAAAAGTGCCGCTATGCACACTAATAATGATACAGTTGTAGTGATTATACTTGCATATATCATTTATTTACCGTGAAGTGTTCATTATTTTTTGGGAGGTACTGTAGGTACATATGTACATACATATGTTACGTGCGACCGAAAACGCCGAAGGAGCGAAAAAACAGCCACAACGCGTAGTGGGTGATGTTTAACGATCATACACCGATATCATAAACCCACTTCAACTTAGCATTGAAGTGACTAACGGGTGAAAGCCTGAACGTCGGGGTGGGTAAGCTCGCTACGCTCGCTAAGAAAAAAAAAACCTTGGGCATTTCCTCGACTCATAACTTTTTTTTTATTAGACATTTTAGAACAAACAAATTGTGGACTTATGTCCGACTTAAAGTCATAAATCGATCGGTAAAAATCGGTTTTGTTATTGAAAAAATAAGAAAACACATTTCGTGTTATGTCTCAAAAAATGTTGGCGTTATGTCGCTTTTTGAAAGTGTCATTCATATAAATTTCAATATTTGGCCTTATGCCACAGCACGTCAATGGAGATACCACATGAATCATTTCAGAAATATTCAGCCTGTTCGTTACACTTATTTGGGCTTTAGCTTCTTCCTCTTCTTTGTTCATACAGTTTCTACAAAATAGTTCAAATATAATCCAAGTCTTGTTGCATGCTTGCCCATCAGACAGTGCCTAGAGCGCAGATTTTCTTATTTAAGTTAAACAAAAAAATGTGTGAAAATTTTATTTCATTGTGTGCCTTAGTCTATGGTATGCTCCTACCAATAACGTATTAAGTACTTTTGAAAAGAAATATTCCTTACGGGCTGTACCTCGTAAATAACATGTACATATGATTTCGGCTTTCAGTTTGCTCGGGCTTGTTGGCTACTTGGATTCTCAGTACCCCAAATGCGGTAGTTTTGCTTGATAAATTGTCCATTTATGTTGAAATAAGCCTCGCTAAAGAGGACATTTTTTTTTAAATTGACATCAACTGCTTGCTATTCAAGCTCACATCACATAGGTAAATATACAGCTCTGCAAATCGTCTGTAAACTTCAGTTCATGTATCGATTTAATTTGTGGCTGTCAATTGAATTGAGTGGTGCTGTAGGAAAAGTTCACACTTTCTTCCAGAACAAAAATATTTTCGATTGAAAGACCTCGACGAAGACAAACGAGTATATCCATAAAAACAGAAAAAAAAATAAAAGCATCTCCGAAATAATCGCTGTCAAAGACCTGCGTTACCATTGAATCACCTTATATTTACTATCTAGTAACAAGTTCATTACATGACCCATTTAAAGGCATACTTACTTAACTAGGTGGTGCTATAGTTCGAACTGAACTTGGTCCTAAACCAACAATCGTCTGTAATTAGTCAGTTCTTTAGCTAGTTGTGGGCGCTGTGGCGCAGAGTTAAGTGTTTTGGCTTAATGCGCGAAAAGTTCGACGTACGACAACATCAAATTTATTTTTTTATAATCCCATATCTCGAGAATGGATGTAGGTCCCTCATTCGTGCGAAAAATATAATACGCACATTCTAAGTGGTTGTTTGCGCCAAATCTAATACGTATGTATGTATGTACAAATATATATTGTACAACGTGGCGCAAAGGACTTACTCGATTTGCTAAGGCAATAAAATAATAATTGGAATGTTAAATAAACACGCATACAGTAAACGGTTCAATTCTTATTTTGTTCAGTTATCGAACAGATAATTCCTTACGCTATGTCTCATTTTTGCTAAAGAAAAACGTTCAAATATTCCAGTAATGCCATGTAAAAGGTCCATACGTCGAAAGTCATAAAGTCTAAATAACACAATGTCGTAGCTCTCGAAAATTGAATGTAGGTCGTTATCGACATAATGTAGGACAAATTTCTGTACTCCTTCTTGCGCTTTATTACTAAAAGTGTTGTCGTCTTTTAAAGAAGGTAATATAAATTTTTAGGTGGCATGTTATTGTATGTGGAAGTACATTTTTTTTTAAGACCTAAGCCTTACGATTTTGGGAGTAAGTATTGTGTGCTGTTTATGTATTTTTAAAAAAATTATAATTACCAAATTAATTTTCTTCTTATATTTTTGAACGAAAAAATACACTGTCTTGACGGATTTGCGGATTCATGTCTGTAGTCTACGAGACTTAATTTTTGTCTCTTTTATTTCAAATCTGTATTTCTCTTTGCCTCGTTTTCTAACGCCGTGAACGCTAAAAATGCATGATGATGATATCAGTACCATCATCATATTCCTACTTCTGCAGGGCTTCAGACGTTCACAAAAACGCTGAAAATAATCTTATGCGTGACATTTTGTAGAGATATGAATTTTGAACCGCCTTTCCAGCGAAAAGAGCAAGAATTTGTGACGATCTTGTTAATTTAAGGCGCACATACATCAATCACCATCTGACTAAGCCGTACGTCGAACCTCTCTTTTATTTTCATGTTGGCTTTCTAATCAAATAATATGAGGATATTTACACACTTAATATGAGGATATATCCGTAAAAATTTTTGTAAAATTGTTCCCGCAGCTAAATGTTAACAATGGCGTCAAATTAAAGCGTCCCACTATGTTGGAAAATGGGAAATAATAAGTACTTTCTAACAACCTCACGTTCAATGTTACTTAATTATCCATGCATGCGTCAATAGATTATAATGACCACCATTAAAACTCTGCTGACATTCAATTGCCCATCAGTTTTTGGAGACATGTACATACATATGTACGTGCCCAACTTTTGACTTTCATACAATGTATTTTCTAGAAGCTAGCAAGATAGCAGGGAATGGAAAGTATATTTTTAATGCTGGAAAAGAGGTAAACACCTACGCAAATCTACCCACAAAATCAGGTGGTCATTTTTAGTAGGAATTTATTTTTAACATTTCATTTCAATTTAAATAAAGATGAAAATTTCTTGCAATATTCAATGCGGTAAGTGGGCTTTTTCAGTAAATCAGGCACTAAAATGAACTAAAATCTTATAGTCAAAAAAGGTTCTTCTCGTAATGAAGTAAACCTGATAGAGCTTGAGGGCTTCTGGAATTTGGTTGGAAGAGTTAAAATATAACCTTTTGTGCTAAAATAAATTGAAGCAATTTATGCACAAAGCGAAAAAAAAAGATTAAATTTCCATCTAAATTAAAGCTCTAAGATGAAATGAAATATGAAAAGAAAAAATTCTGAATTGAATATTAAACACATTTCTGACAATATTGAGTCAGACCTTGAGTGAAACTCTAACTACTTTCCATCAAATAAACTTTATCTGAATTGAAATGTTCTGTGTCAAAGGCATTCAAGCCACAATCTTGGCTGTGTAGAGTTATGAATGTCATTTTGTCACAAAACTCAATCCACCCATATTTAATCTATACCAAATCGATATATATATTTTGACTTCAGCGACCTGAAATTCTCTTTTTCCAATCTTCTTGCAAAAAAAGGACACAATCAGTCCTTTACTTTCTTCTCACGATTTAGATTGCTTTAACGATCCAAAGAATTTTTCACAATTTTTAGAGATCCAACCTAATTTTCTACCACAGTATCGGTCTTGAAGACCCATTTGGTTCTTACTTTTTTTCCACTAAAGAAGATCCCCAAAATATTATCATATTGTTGAAATTTTTTAATTTTGCACTTTCATATTGGCATTGCTTCTATGACAACCAGTAGTTTACGGTAAGTATTTGGAACCATGAAATCATAAACTGATTTTTATTTTGGACAGTTTTCCAACAATTTTCCATTGGTCCGATTGTCTGTTTGTTTTCAACACGAATTAGTCAAAAAACACTGAATATATTAAAGAAAATAAAATATTTATTATTTAGGTCTGATTTGTGCGTAGCTTTGTCTGAAAACTAAAAAGAAGAAATCAAAGGAACTGTGTGTTGTTCACGAGAAGCGTAGTTTCAAAAATCGTTTGACCGCCAGTTTCTGTCCAGGTCTAGAACATTCGAAAGAATTATAAAATTTGATCAACAAGGGAAAACATTTAAGTACTAGTATTAAAAAGTCGGCAAAATAAGTTAGATGGCTCAATGTGGGACCTGTTTTTAAAAACATTCAAGATACAATTTTCGAAACTTTTAGTCAAAGTCACTCAATGTACTACGCATTGTACTACCCTTAGAAACACATTAAATATTTTTCTTTAATTTCTACTGCAAATCTTTCATTTAATATGTGATACGATTATATACACCACACTTTCATTCTTCAAATAACGCAAATTTAATCATCCAATTTTGTTTTTGAATAACTTTTTTACTAAATAAATTATTTTGAGTAATGGAAATCTTTATTTGTACCTTTAAAATTTTTTCTGTTAAGTGGAAAAGATGATATCCGCCAAGTGGCTGCCGCCAGTGTTGATACACACTTGTGCCCGTTTTATTACATTTTCCATGAGTTTCCGCAAGATTTCCGGTGATAACTGTTCGCATTCCTGTCGAATATTCTCCTTAAGGGATGCGATTGTCTGAGCCTTGTTGGCATGAACCCGCGACTTCAAGTAGCCCCAGAGAAAGAAGTCTGGGATGGTTAAATCGGACGATCTTGCTGGCCATGCCAAATCGCCAAAACGGGAGATTACGCGACCAGGAAACGCTTCCTTCACAATATCCATTGTGGCTCGTGCTGTGTGTGCGGTTGCACCGTCTTGTTGAAACCACATGTTCACCAAACCCCGCTCATCCAATTCCGACAGTAAGAAGTCGTTTATCTGTAGCGTTCGCCAGTAACAGTGACCGTATTGCCGATGGCGTCCTCAAAAAAATACGGCCCAATCACTCCTCCCGCGTGAACGCCGCACCACACAGTGGCTTTGAGTGGATGTAATGGCTCTTCGTGCATCGCTCATGATGATTTCGACACAAAATCGTCCTCTTCGTTGTTGAGATTGAGGATGGCTTGACAGTAATTCACACACGACTGATGGTCAGGATTGCTTGTCTGTTTGTATTCTGCAGGTGTCTAGTTCACAAATGTCAATTATGATTGACGTACAACGTCATTTGCAAAAATTATAAGATCTTCCGATAGGATGATTAATTTTGCGCCACCTTGTAATAGGTTCCCGACCCATGGAGATTGTCTGCTTGAGACACTGCACTCCACCATTATTATTGATCCCGACCACTTTGTTTCCAGATCTACAGGCTAAGCATGCTCGCTTGGATCATTAATGTGTCCCTGGACGCGTTAAATCTGCGGCACAGATATGAGGATCGTCTTCGCCGATGCCTTATTGTTATTCATTGGGCATTAGCCTTTTCCACATCGTAGAGTTTGCGGTTGAATGTTTTTCTACATTCGACACACAATAGGTCACACAGAACAGAAAATAACACGAAGAATGTTTTTTCCAAAGAGTTTGGTACTTTATGCTTGTTAACTTAAAGACCAAACTTTATGCCTGTTAACTTGCAAATGGCAGCGATTGCAGCCGTTCGCCTTGAATCTACCCAACAGTGGTCAAGAAAAGAATTCGGCCACGCTTCAGATCTGAATAAATTCAAAATCTCTCCCGAAAACACAGACTACACCATCCCACGTCCAAAAGAACTTCCTTGTCACCATCCCTTCCAGATCACTCTGGGAGGACGACGCATTTTCAGAAGATTCTACACTGACGGGTCAAAAACCAAAGACGGAGTTGGTGCAGGTGTTTTCTCTGATAGGCTTCCGTCTTCCAAATCATTGTAGCGTGTTCCCGGCGGAATTAATGGCGATCAAAGAAGCCCTATCTTGGCTAAAGAAAAACGTGATGTCTGTTAGAGACATCCGCATCTTTTCCGACAGCCTCTTTTCGAACGACTTTTTTAGAAGCTGCATGGATGAAGAAGAGGAGGAAACTATCCCTCACCTTCTTTGTTTCTGCCCAGCTGTCTCCCGTAGGAGGAAGCTTCACTTAAGAGCTCCCTATTACCACAATATAGGCAAACTGATGAATATTGACATTAAGAGCCGACTCCTAGCTGGCAGCCACTTCAACCTAACCTAACCTATGCTTGTTAACTTCAAGACCAACTTAACTTTTGTTAACTCTGTTGGTTACTCTAGCTGATATTCCAATCAGTTGGCATGCCTGTCCTCCTAATCATGTAATTGTTTCGGTGCACCCACTTTCCCAAAACGTTATCTCCATTTTTAAAGGGCATCATATCCGGTGGCTTTGTAGTTTCTTTGCTGCATATTGACTGAAATTGGGCTCTCTGTTGCCATTCATTTCTTTCCATATATACATTTTCTTCTTAACTTAACTTCATGGAAATAACTGTTTATGAACAACAGATTGGACTATAGTGAAGTATAGTGAATTTAGCATGTATTCAGACACAGGAGTTTTTGTTTTCTCAAACTAACTTTCGTCTACTAACTCTGGCCTTAAGGCGGTGAATCCCAAATGCCTAGTACATTAGCGCGGTACTCTTTGGGAGGTCTTTGGTGGTAACTAACGAGGGAGAGGTTGATTAGTATCTCCACTAAAGCACTTTTAAATGCAGGCAGTAGCAGAGGAAATTCTAACGGTGGCATCAGCAGTTCCATTTAGACGTTCACCTTATATGGGCTTATATTTTACCTGGTCATGGTCGGAGCTTCGGCTAGTAACCTTTTTGAAGACTTAGTTAGGGGTTTCGGAGAGGGATAGTGGCTAATAGATGCTTAATGGGCGAATCAGTGGCTTTCTGGTATCGACTTCACACCGCCCCTTGTCTAAACTAAGGAACTGGTCTTCCAGTTTTGGAGTTGTTGCATAAGGGCATCTGCCTTGCCATGTTGATAGTGGTGATGATAGAAATGGATTACCTTTTTGATGTACAAAAAATAAAAATAAAAATTCTTGACCCAACAGACCCGTATGTGGTCCGCAAGAAAAAATATGTTTGACGATGCATAGTATCCCTTCGAACAGTTTGAAGTCCCTTAAAGAAACTACTCTAAAGGTACAAGCAGATGGCAAATACCGGATTGATAGACAGACAATGTTTTGAGCATTTCATTTCATCAGAATCAGTCGTTATAAAAACAAAACCATCCCGATTGAAAACATCTGAATCCATATTTGTATTGGCAACAACATAATATATTCGTTATTTTTCAATCATAAATAAAATTATTTTTCGTATTTTCGATAAATTTGAAGCGGAATCTGTGTTTGAAAATGTACGAGTATATGTTCTGATGTTTAAATCGGGAACCATTGGACGCGTAATTCAAAATATATATGCATGTTATTATGTCCATTTTTCGATTGGAGGAAGCCATACCGATGCATATAATTGCAAATTTAATACATCATTACATAGAATATTCATCAATAATGTTGAACAAGTGAGATCTTGTATGATTATACAGGCCTAAATAATAAATAGTACAGTTAGCAATTCATGTTTAGAAAACAAATTTGAAATAGAAACATGAAATTCTGACAATATTTAATAAACTAGGAGTTGCTGTTTTGTATTATAATATTAGGGGCTAGATCTATGCAGATGGCATTAACAATAGAATGCAGTTTGCATTTAATTTTATATGTGAAATCAGCCAGGTTTATTTCTATAAAATATACATAGCTAACACCGATATTTATTTTCATTCTTTTCCTCATTGAGTTTTTAAATGTTGCCAGGTATAAGATAAATAATATATAAAAACAAATTTAAAAATAAATTTAAAGTTAAGGGTCAACATTTCGATAATGAGTGTTGTAATGAAGCTAAAATTGTGTAGGTAAATAGTGGGTTTTTGAACTTCTGAAATACGAGTGCAATTTTTTAAGTTCGAAGACTGGAGTAAGAAGAAGAAAAGGATATATTTCAATTCTATAATTCTATTTCCTATTGCAATATCCTTGAAAATGAATAACGTATTTAGATCTATAGATTAATTGTTGTTTTGCCTTCAAAATGCTCGATTATGGTTACCTGCATCTATTGACTCCACATAAAGGTATGCCATATAGCACATTTTTCAAATTTTGGACCCGATATTAATCACAGGTTAGGACTGTGAGGTATATGAGCTAGTGCAATTTTATTCTCCCGTGATGCTGGTCGGTGCCTTTGGGCTTATAATCTATTAGGTTAGGTTAGGTATGTGAGCAGGTGGGGTTGAAGTAAATCACCACGCCACACTCACACTCAGCTCAATACAGACCCATTGTGATACCCTTAGGGGAGATATTCTGCCCCTTTCTCATTTGATAACCTAATTATATGCCACGGTCCAACTTCCCAGCTGATAGTACGATCTTGGCCTCCTCTTGCCTCTCTTGTAATCATTGACGTCTGCCGATCTTGTGATCATAGCAACTACAAGGCATGAACCCAGAATGTGCGAAAAAATGCAAACGCCCGCCATTTGATCTCTGACTAATGTGCTAGAGAGGACGTACCAGTTCAGCCCAACAAGACCGTTCATGTACCATTCACAAGAAGTTGGAATCTGCATTTTGGTACAGTGGCTTTTAATGATAAATCTATTGGCTTTTCAGATGCAGAGAAATATTGAAGTTCTAGACAACAAACTAAATTGGAACTCACACATCAACATCAAAATTACCAAAGTGACTAATGCCAGCTGGGCATATCCGAATGTTTGGTAAAACGTGGGAGTTACAGCCCAAGATCACATATTAACATAACACCATGTCGCATGTAGTATGGTGGACTAATATTAAAGAAGAACCGACCATCTTAAAGTTATAATGTCTACAAGGATTAGCATGTCTATACCTGAACTCCAAGTTCTATGGCAGGCCTAGAGGCACTTATTGGACTTTTTCACTTACACATCTTTATCAAAAAAGTAATAATACGTAGTGCAGTTAATCCCCAAAGTTCTACAGAAATTCAGGTGATTAGACTAATGGGTAACCTGGCTATTCCCTTTGACCTTGCATAGCTAGAAATTATCAGCGCGGTATCCGACTTCATGTCATAAACTGAATATACCTATTGAAGTGGTATACTCACGTATTAATGATGAGCTCCGGTGTTGGAGCCGGTATTTGTGGCTATAATCACAAATTAACTTGGAATATACTCTAGTGTTCTTCAGCATCAATCTTGACTTTGGAATTGTGCGGTAGCTTGCGTAAAATCTCGATATTACATATATGTATTCGTAAGTTAAATAAGATGGAAGTTTATTGAGAGTTAAAAAAAGAAATCAATAAAAAATCAACTACCTGAAAGATTACATTTTACATTACACTTTTTTTAATACATACATACATATGTACATATGTACATAATTATTCCATGTGCTTATACGTGTTAGTCATATTGAGTGCCCTGGCTTTGTTGAGACTAATTATATTCTTAAAAAAAGAATTATAAAACCTGCCAGCACAACTGAAAAATATGAACATATATGTATGTATATACATATTCCTCTCAATAAATGCACAGTAGATACGATACAATCCTTATTCCGGTGAAAATGTATATGCGTAGGCGTTATGAAAACATTTTCGTCCCCGTTTTTATTATTATTTTCTTTCCTCTTTTTTTTAACTGACAATATTTCAAATTCTAAGAAAAGCAAAAGTCAAGCGTTCATTGCATTAAGATACATACTGACATTTTTACATACATAGCAGCATTAGTCAATTTTGGTATGTGTGGATGTTACCCCCACGAAAAAGGCCTTTTTAATTTATTACATGGATAATGTTTTTATCTAACTGTACATATAATTATTCACAACGAAAATAATGGATCTGTCTTTTGTATATTATCTAACTTTGAATGTACTTTTCAGTAATTAAATTAATGAATTCCTTTTTCCTTGCCATTGTCTTATCAGCCCCATGAATGCGATAAACATCCTTCAGAGACACAATGAAAGCTAAAAAGGAAAGAATATAATTAATTAATTTCCATAGAAATGTCTCGAATATTCTCGCATTTAGGTAATTAATTACCTTCACATTGTATTTCATTGCAATTGTCCTTTGGCTATTCGAAATCGCAAATATTGACGACCATAATAAAAAAAAATTACATGTGCATATATTTGCGTTATATCCGCCGCCACAATCACTTATCATTCATATTATAAAAAAAAAAAAAAAATGAAATGCTCGTAATGTCATAAAATGGAGAACTAATTAATGCGGACAGCCTTTCTACTTAAGTAAATATGTATGTGCGTACATGTACATATACCCAATGGCTACTGCAACAGAAGGAGCGCACATTGAATACATATTCAACATGCATGTGGTTAATATCCTGTCGGCAATACCATTTAAGTACATAAGAGTATGTACAAATAGGGGTGGCAATAGCTTGCGAAATGATTAAAAGACAAAAAGGAGCCGTTATTTCAGATCAAAGACTTACGGACGTTTCACAATTTTTATGACCGATCATAAATTTGTTCAACCAGAAGTTAACATATATTTGTCATTCATGGTTTACGCATTGCCGGACTCTGGTAGACAGTCCAGGCAATTAAAAAAAAGCCAAAAATAAACGAACGGGATGACCAGTAAGTCGGAAAGGCTAATTAATAAAAGCGATCCTGTGCTAGTTAATGGCCATTGGAAAATGGTTAAACGGGGGCGTATACTGACTTACGCGGCGATTTTATCTAGGGGACAATATTTTGATTTAATTACATTCACATGAAAGTTTCTACATGAACGTACGGAGGATTTAAACCAAGGCAACTTACAGTAACAAGCTATTGAAGTTGGGAACCTGTGTATTTAATTTTTCGATAACAGGCTTGTGTACCTACATATGTACAATTAAAGAATGGTCATGCTACTAATTTGGGCGGTGTGGGTCAGTGGTTAATATATTTATATTTTCTTATAATGTTATAATGTCAAAAGTCATACTTGTCAGCCCTGCGGATATTCAATAAAAAGGCTCGAGTAAATAAGACCCTTATCAATAGTCACAAAAAATATTGTCTATCGCAAAAGCTGGTACTGGATTACAAAAAAAAAATTTACCTACCTTTTAGTGTAAATACAAATACTTGGCGCAACAGACCGTATGTGGTCCAGGACCTAGCTTCTCGAGACTTCTGTGCGTGTTATATTTTTCACACATATGGAAGGGACCTACAGTTTAGAGCCATATCCGAAAGGCAAATTGAGAAGCTTTCTCTTGACAGTTATTACTCTCGGACGTTTGTCAGACATTGGCGAGAGGTGGGACCGTGGAAAAACATTTTGGTGTTTCTGGGACTCGAACGTGGAACCTCCCGCTCAGCGATCCAACGCACTAATCACTTGAGCCACGGCGCCCACTCATCCCAAACATATGCTACGTTTTTATCATACATTGATTTCAGTAATCCAATTATAGAAGAATTTCCTTTTTAAACACATCCGCTAAGCTTTTTGCCGCTTTAATTTTTAATAGGCTCACGCAGTGGGTCCAAAACAATAAGATTTTAACGGAATTCCAAGCGGGATTCAGAAAGGGGTATTCCACAGTTGACCAAGTCTTTTCACAAAAATGGACATTTCACGGCAAAGTAGTGACATTTTTTCGGGAGTACAAGTACTTAGGAGTACTGGTGTCTGCCAATTTAAATATGAACAAGCACCTCGAGTCAAAACTTTCAGAAGCCAAGCGAGCTATATCTTCGATCTGGAATCGATGCATAACAAATAGATACATATGTATCCCATGGTGCTAAGCAAAAACTGTTTCGCTCAACAGCAGCCGCGATTCTTTTATATAGAGCACAAGTACGGGGATATTGCTCTTTTGAAGTAGTGGAAAAGTTTCTCCGATACTTTCTTAAGAGAATTTTCCGACTGCCGAGTAAAACACTAAGTTACATGCTGTACCTTGAAAATGGAACCGCTCCTATGTTTTTAGACACGCTTAAAATGCATTTTATCTATATCATCAAAGTGATGACGATGGAAAATGGAAGGATACCGAAATTAGTTTTATCTCATGTCATAAGAACGAGAGGAAAAGTCGTCCAGTAGTGGGAACGTCTTGCATGTGACTGCGGACTAAGTTTACACCTATCACATAACGAACAACCGACAACGTTAAAAACCCAATTCAACATCTTGCTGGAGAAAAAAGTCCGAATCTTATACGAAACGTACTCCTACGAAGCTCGGTCCTCTCAGTTCAGGTCTTATTATAGTAAATTAATTCATCATCTTCAAAATAGAACTTATTTTTTAAACAACAGCTCAATAAATAAAGTTAATACGATTCTCAAGCTAAGAGGTGAACTAGTAAATTTAAATTTCATACCACACCGTTCAGACCTACCAATTCTGTGCAGCATCTGTGACTTAAAAGTAAGAGAAGACGTGTTTCACTTTCCAGCAATCTGCCCAGCCCTAAAGGAATTCCGTGTACGATTTTTCGGAAAACCTGTTCTTAATGAGGATGAAACAATCGGCATCTTAAACGGGGAGGAGGGGTGGAACTCATTGTACGAATATGCTGTAGTTTCACTTAAATACAGAAAATGTATAATTGATGAAGGTTTTTAAGTTTCACTTTTACAATATTAATTTACATTGGAAACTATGTACACACATACATATATATAAGCAAACTGTCTATCTGGTAGACGGTCATAGACCAAACCTTATAAGACTTAGAAATTACTTTTCTTTGTATGTATTACTTTGCGCTGAAATAAAAGTCATTTAGTATGTTAATAATTTTGATGGAGATTCCTATCTTATAAATATAATTTGCCAACTATGTTATGCACTTATTACCGTAAAAAAAAACTTAATATGTACCTTAGGACACATTTTGGTACATTTAGGACACAGAATAACTAGTATCCCGAAATTTTTTACCGATATACACTGAAGTGAAAAAAAATTACTCAATCTGCGAAACTACCTTTGGAAGGTTATAACTCCCAAATATTTCATTTTGCTGTAATTTATTGAGGCTTCTGACTTGATACGAAAACAGACAAAGCTTTTATAAAATATGAGGTTAGTCGCTTATTGCCATATCGCCTCATAAAGGATATTTTTTTTAGATTAATCCATGTCGTAAGCTGACATTTGTAGCTCACTGAAGTTGATGTGTAAACTAAGGACTGATCAGTGAGTGGATTGGACTGGAACCGGATATAGTATGTATGTACATACGTATATAAATTGTGCATGAAGTCAGTGCCTTCATGCAGTGGAAAAGACTTCTATTCAGTTTCTAGAAAGATAATTTTTACTTTACTTTGAAAACTTTCTCAAGTTTAATACATTCTACGGTAAAGGGTTTACAGTGGCGAGCAAAATTGAATGCAAAATTAATACATATTTATGTATTTTACATTAAGACAGAAAATATGAGAGGTATCATGTTTTTTTTTTCTTAATATTGTTTTAAGAAGGATGTATTCCATCCAAAAATAAAAAAAAATTACTAAGTTAAGGGATTTTTGTAGGAATTATGACGCGGATATGTTGAGAACTCTGATGTACTCAAAATTGCACGATCTTATCTTGTCCGGTTTTCAGCTTTATTCTGACAAATTTTTCATTGCTGTTGGTATTACAGTATTAGTTTTCAATTATTCAGAGCTCAGATTACTATTTTAAGGTATTATTTGAAAAAATTTAGAATGAATATTTGTTTTAATACTAGCTTTCATAGAACAATGGGGGAAGTTTCAATAGACATTGAAAATAACATTGTTTCGCTGTCTAAAAATGGATGCAGTTCACGAAAAATTGTCAAGTTCTGCAACGAAAGTCAGAGAACAGTCCTTATGGTCCAGAAATTAAAAAAAAAATGCCGTCCTCCTTAAAATGAAGGTGGAAGACATCGGTTGTTAACGGATGGGGATGCTCATCTCATGGAAAGGATGCTTAGTGCGAATAAGATGAAGACACCAAAGGCTGTTCGGGTTATAAATAAAGACGTTAGTAAATGAACTGCCAGACGAGCCTTTAAAAAAATTGGTCTTGCATCTGCTATCAAGCAGAAAAAGCCGGCATTATCTGACAAAAATGTAAAATCACGGTTAAGGTTCTGCAAAGACGACAAAAATTGGACGGTAGAACACTGAAAGAGAGTCGTATGCTCTGACGAGACAAAAATCAATCGCTACCAGTCAGATCGCAAAGAATACTTCTGACTTAGACCTATCGAGAGAGACCTTAAGCACCAAGTTAAAGAGACCGTGAAACACGGTGGAGGTAGCCTAATGGTTTGGGGTACGTTGGACCTCTGGCAAAAATCGGTGGTATAAGAAAAAAAGATTGCCTTCAAATACTCCAGACAAATTTACCTGATTTTGTTGAGGAATGTGCGTACCCCTTTGAAGAGATTATGTTCCAACATGGCGGTGACCCCAAACACACGCCAAAATTGTCAAAAACTGGCTTGGTAACCAACTTATTTCAAACATATAGCCAACATAAAGTCCGGATTTGAATCCGATAGAGAATTTGTAGGCCATTGTTAAACGGCAACTTCTGGGAGACAAAAGTATACCCACAAGCCTAAGCGAGCTTTGGGCTAGGGTTCAGCCCGAACGGGGGAAGTTCTAAATGAATTTCATTTTTAAATGATTAGTTTTCTCTAGAGTATGGACATTTTTTAAATACAAAGTTTGAATTACTAAGCTTCGCAGACGCCAAAACATTTGGTGTGTACTTTATTGCTTTCCATAGAGAATAGTCGTTCCATTTAAAGTGAGCACCCTGTATTTATCTACATATTTCTAGAAATATGCTTAAGTGTGCCTAAGTTGCATTTACGAGGTCAGTGTTTGCCTTATAAATTCATCAACGCACATCCTTTTCGTTTTTGTGCGGTAAAACGTGACCCAACATATGTATGCACACATCCTACATATGTGACGATTGTTTATGTCTGTATTACAAGAATAATTGCACTATAACTTAGAGAGTGTCCAATTTATCGTTCGTTGCGTTTTTTGTATTTTTCCTGTTTTGTTTCTTATATGAGAAGCGCGCACATATTAAGTATGTATAATCCCCCAGTATACGTAGAAACAGAAGGTAGTCCACACGATCCTACACTTAGCGAAGGACACGTGCAGTTAATTGGACTTTTCGTGTTTCTTTTTTTCTATTGCCGTTAATACCTACATAGCTCAATTTAATTTGTCGTACGTATTTAGCTTAATAGCGTAGAGAATTACATTAATGAACTTTTAGTTAGGTCTTATTTAATTATAGGTCAACCGAGGGTGTGTGTGTAAAATAAATTGTCTGCCACTTCTTAGCGCATTTAAGGTTTTATTTGAATTCAGTTCCAGTTTACGACCAAAGCCTAAATGAGAAAGAATAGTAAAATTGTTAATTAATTGCTTTGAATTTCATTTCATGATATAAGAATAAGACATTTGACGGACATTATAAATATTCATTGGTTTTTTTTTTTTATGGTCGTCTACTATTAAAATCGCCATGGCAATAAAATGACAGCATAACAATGTTACACAAAATATCTGCCTCTATTTTCTTTCGTTCATATATTAAGACTTAAAGGAGGGGGCTGAATTTTTAGCACAACTGAAGTTGAGATTGGTGATAGTGGAAAATATGTTTACATAATGCATAATTTGACTTTTTAACTTTATACTTTATTACTGTCCATGAAAAGTTTTAGTTCCGGGCTGAAATTTAATAGTTTCGTCATATTACGAACTCCATCACTTAGGTTAATGACATATATGGATCTAAACCAGTCATTCCCAAAGTGGTCTATATCGACTCCCACGGTTCGCCTCCGGCCTGCAAGGGGTCAATTGCTCGTGAAAGAAATAATTGGGGGTACATGCGATGTAAATGGGGGTCCACGAGAGTGAATCCCATCTAGGCAGGAAGTCACCAAAATGTTGGTTCCCGTAAATGTAATGGTCCACCTAACATACAGTGTCGGACAAAACATTTGCAACTAGAATTGGAGTCACCCAATTACGCTCACAATAAACAGTTTTTCTATGAAAAACATAAGAAATATTATATTTTTCCAAAGTTTTATATTTAAAATAATCTAAAATTAACAATTTTTTAAAATCGCTAGACATATAAATTAAATTGGCGTTTAATTATACGAAGTAAATCATATTTGGCATACGACAAAACAATTGCAACTGATGAGGTATTCGCCCCTATCCGCTGGTTATCCATTAGAACTCAGTTGTCTAAAACTTTTTTCGTGATTCTTAGTAATCTCAGCTGATGATTTGGTGAATTAGTTGCCTAAATATTTCAAGAGGGAAAAATCTTCGGTAATATCGGTTTAAAGTAAAAAAAAGTAAAGAAAGCACCTTTCAATTTTAAAAACGCTTTAAAGTAACCCATTGTGGATGACATTTTATCAGGTATTTCTCAAAAAGAATTTTCGGAGATAGTGCGTATGTAATGTACACAGGTACTTACATACATACATATATTTCATAAAATTTTTGAAGTAGGCTATTCGTTTTGCGGTCGGACTACGTGTTACTTGTAAAAACTTGCACAATTAATACCAGTAGCAACGCGTTTTGTGCAAACATAGTAACGCTTGCCCAGACTTGCTTTGCAAGGATGAGGTGATTTGAACCAATTGTGCTTGCACGGACTTGTCTAATTCATCAATTGCAGCGCTTAGAACATGAACGACCTATGTAAGCGAAATTTTTTTAAATTTGTCTTTTTTCTTGCAAATGAAGGCACTATATGAAAACTTAAATTTCTGTATCATCTGGACTTCAAGTTTGGCTTCATTCCATCATTGTCGGACAAACACCTGCCCATGTGTCTTGTATGCAACAAAGTATTAAGCAATGAAGCTATGAAACCATCCAAGCTGGAAGAACATCTGAGAAGGTGTCACCCTGATAAAACAAGTGAAGAATTGAAATACTTTCAAACACTGAAAGGAAAACTTCAGAAGAGACCCACGTTGGACAGACAGTCTGTTCACTTTGACGTCAAAAAGAGACGATGATGGTTTGCGGGCGTCCTACAATATCTCGCTACTCATAGCAAAACCGGGTGATTCGCATACTATTGGAGAACAGCTAATTTTGCCAGCTATTTTAAAAACTGTTCTACACAAACCTGCTTATGATCTCAAAAGTGTTCCCTTGGGCAACAACACCGTTCAAAGACGTATCAATGAAATGAGTTATGATGTTGAAAATTTCTTATGTAATTATCTGCAAACGACCCATTTCTCCATACAAAACGCAGTACAACAAAACTCGGAGTAAGGTAACCGCTGAATTCTAGACTAATTGCGCAGTCATTTTTTTTCATTTTCAATGCATTTTATTTTAAGAATTCATTATTACTTACGAGCTAGACAAAAACGCTTAAAACTAGCTTAACTAACTTAATTTAATCTTATTCTAACTTACTGACCCTATGCGGGTGCTCTAAGCTAAACCTAATGCTTAATACTATGTCTTTCGACGTAACCTACCTTAAAATTAATTATTTATTTAAATTACTTAACAACTAGACTTCTAAGAAAATATAAAAACTTAGAAAAATGAACTTGTTTTTTATAAAAAACTAATATAAAATAAGAACTTAAAAACTACCTTAAAAATACCTTAAAACTACCTTAACAATAAACCTTAAAACTACCTTATTCTAAACTATATATATACATGTATATATACGTAATATATATACATATATATACACAACGTATATGCACATACATATGCATGTACATATACATATAATTTTTTTTTCTTGTTTTTTTTTTTTTTTTTATATACCTAAAGATAACCTACACCTAAATCTTAAACCTATGTAAGCCGGCCAGGCCAACTTTGCGCCTTAGGAGGAGCTACCCAGAATCAAAAGACGAGGGAGTTCCCTCTCCGTCCCCTAACCACCAGAAACTCTGATGCTGCCTAACAACGTCTCGCAAATCGCGACTTGCTATCGCTCTACTGAACCGAAGACGCTCCGTCATGCTGAGCGCGACGTCCCGGTCGTAGTTGAGTCGCCTATCCACAGCTGTTCGGGCAACATGGAAGATTAGCGGCACCGCTACTTTGTCCTGTATCAGACCTTCTCTATCTAAATAGAGGAACGCCTCTGGGGGAATGAAGCCGTTAAGGCGCACGCTCTCATGATACATATCATTGGGGTAGTAGGCCCCAGAGATCAGGTTATTCGTCGAGTTCATTGCTCTTGCAATGTGCCTTCGAATCATCTTGATCAAGAAATTATCCACCCTGCTTATGTCCGCCTTGTTATAGAGGATCTCATTGGAGTAGAATTTTATGTACTGAGACTCTGGTGTTCTATATAAGCGAAGGCAGGCCCTAAGGCAAGCCCTCTCAAACACCCGAATCCTTTCCAACGAGCTTGCTCCCACGTTGAACCACACGGGACAACCATATACGAGCATGGGCCGAATGAGGGCCATGTAGCAGATTACCTTCACCCTCGCATCGAGTTGGCTGCTATAAAACAGTCTCTTTGTGAGGGCGAAAGCCGCTTTGGCTCTGGCCAGAGCAGCATCTATATGTTTGTTAAAATATAGATACTGGTCTAGCCAAAACCCAAGGTATCTGACTACATTTCGAGACGCTAATGGTTGTCCGTGCTGTCCCACTATTGAGAACTTTCGCCAATTCTTTCTGGTATCCGCAGAGGCCCCAGATAACGACGTCCTAAACAGGATAGTTTCCGACTTCTGGAAGTTGATTTTCAACTTCCAGTCGTCGCAATATCGCTTGATCTTATCGAAGTCACGCTGCAAGAGTATTGCAATGACCTCGATCTTTGGTCCTGATCTGTACGCTATCAAGTCGTCGGCGTACGCTATAGCATGGTGAAGAGATCCTACAAGATCACTTGTGTAAATGTTAAAGAGGATCGGCGAATTTACCGCACCCTGTTGCAGACCATTTTTAATATCAAACGTGCCAGCAGAAGTCACATTGCCATTTTTCACAATGAACTGTCTACCGGTGAGCATATTACAAAGCATGTACAGCAGTGGTTTACTTATGCCCAGCCTACTCAACTTGTAGAAGAGTCCTTCTAGCCATACGGTATCGAAGGCCTTCTCCAAGTCAACCAGGCAGGCACCCGTGCATTGTTTCTTGCTTTTGTTCCATTGGATATCCGACACCAGTTTAGACGCGGCATGTATTGTATCATGCCCCGCCTTAAAACCGAATTGGTTATCCGGAACAATATTCATGTCCTCAACCCACTTAGACAGGGCTCTATTGACAACCTTCTCGAATACCTTGCTGATGTTCGGAAGGAGACTTATCGACCGGAGATTTGCCGGATTGGACGCATCTTTACCCCTTTTGGGAATAGGATGAATCACCGCTGTTTTCCAGTGCGCCGGATAATGTGCATTATTCAGCGCATTGTTAAACAGGATGGTGTAAATGTTCACCGCTTCTGGAGGGAGGTGTCTTAGCACAATGTTAGACACTCCGTCGATACCCACGGATTTCTTCCTTCTCAATGATTCGAAGATCGCTTGGAGTTCTATCTTCGATATGAACGGGGGATGTACCTCCACATTGGCGATGACATTATTTGCCACTAATTGCGCAGTTGTGTGAAGATAATGACAAGAACTTTCCACGACTACTCCTTGATACTGAAGTATGTTGGCTGTCAATGGCTTATGTTTGACAAGATTTTCTGACTTTTTGAGACTGTTTTAGAGCTTTCCACGACTACTCCTTCATACTGAAGTACGTTGGCTGTCAAAGGGCTTATGTTTGACAAGAATTTTCTGACTTTTTAAGACTGTTTTGGAGTTTTTGGATGCTAATGATCCTATTTCAAAGGAAAAATTATTCAAATGGAAACCAAACAGAATATTTAACAGAATTGTTTGCTAAATTTAATGAGGTTCAGTTACAAGGTGACAAGGTGACGACAGTCTTAAAGGAATTCACCCAAAATAAAAAAAATCGGCACGTGGGGTACGGGAAATAAAATTTTGAGGGCCTCCGATCTAAACTATTAGCAATCTATTAATTGAATACAGCTATATGAGAAGCACATAAAGAGGATAAAAAACAGCGCTTCGTTGACGGTATTGATCCAAAAAGAAAAATTTGCATGCATCGCTCTCAAAATATATATGTAGGTATTTATACAAAATAATCTCCACACCATTGTCTAGGGGCTTTTAACAGAGAGCTCGACAAAAGTTTTGTTTGCCAAGTGCTCACAAAGAATATAAACGGTAGCTCACTGTTGGTTTGTTTCGCAAATTACTATGCAAACTACGTCTTTCAATATTTTCTAAAAATGCTTGATTTTCTTCGAATATCTATGGAAACAAATTTGAGTCAAATGGCTGCCGTGGCTGGCTTGGTAGTAACCAATCCTGTCAACCCAGTTTTGCAATTAATTGGTGATTATTTATGGCTCTATTCCGTGAAGAGCTCGATGGAAATTTTCCTTGAATGCTTCCATTGTTTGTGGATATTTGGAATAACTAGGGTTTTTGAAAGTCCAATGGCGTCAAAACGCAGTTGTGCTGTGGTCAAGCTACGTCTCCAAAATGGTTGAAAGCACATTTGCTGACTTATGGCAAAAATATTGCTTGTATGACGGCTGATGTTGGACGTTGCGTTAAATACCCATAATTGTAGTTTTGCTACAATATTTCCTTTTCAATGCAAGGAAAAACTCAACATCCTGGCAACCTTTACTCAGGTCAACCTGGTTTGGGTACCTGGCCACTGTAACATACCATGGAACGAAGCCGCGGGTGAACTGGCGTGGAAGGAGGCGGGTAACACGGACACATCCACGGTTACAACCGTAGCAGCACGTTCGCAAAACACCACGACAATATGTGAAAAGGATTGCAAACCTGCAAAACTGCCAAAGCAATAATTGAGGGCCACTGCACCCATCAAGAAAAAAGGGCCCTCGACCCAGGCAGAGGACAACTAAGACGGATAGTAGGACTGTATACTAGCCACAACAACCTGAACAAACAAGCGTACAGACTGGGACTAGTGATATCTAGCACCTGCCCGAGGAAGAGGAAGAAAACCTCGAGCACTGCCTCTGCGAATGCCCAGCAACAGGGGCGTTAAGATACAAACACCTGGGAGGGAACGTCCTACTCGGGCTGAGTTATCTTAGACTTTACAGTTTCGGAAGAATCCTGGAGTTCGTTAGAAATACAGGACGCTTCTCGGAACAGTGAACCCCATCCGACTCTCCATCCCCAAGGCAAACCACTCTTCGATTACATCCTCCCCCACACCTATTTTACCGGAAAGCTTCGTTTAGAGAAGAACACAATGGGCCCAAAAAGCGGCCTACGTGATGAGGACACTCCTAAACCAACCAACCAACTCATTTAAAGCCCACACAGCGAAGTTATAACTATTCGGAGAGTCACTTTGATTTAACTCTTAAAGACTTGGACCTTGTAAGAACATAATCTGAGGTCTTTCTGGAGTACACAATATTTATCTTCAGTTCATCCCACGAATGCTCTATTGGATTGAGATCTGCTATCTGTGGTTGCAATATCGAAATTTTGAGTTTTTCTTAAAGGAGTGCTTAAGGTCATTATCGTGTTTAAATGTAAATTCATAGCACATAGTATTCGCACCAGATAACAGATCATTTTCAAGGATTTATCTTTATCGTTTCTTCCTTATTATTGTGAAGATGTTTATGACTGAACTTCTACTCAAGTGGTCGCACAACATTACACCATGTTTTACTGAAGGCACCAAACTTATCAGCTGATCGCTCTCCTGCTGACGGATTGACCGCCTTATACTAAACTTTGAATTTGGACTCGTGACTCCACAGAACATTTTTCCAGTATTGAAATTCCAATTTCGGTGTTGATGAAACAACGCAGACACGCTCCATAACTTCCAGTTTCACTTGGACTGCCATTTATGATTTGTAAAAAGGATATTGATTGGATTACTAAATTAACAGTATCCAGAAAAGAAAAGGATCTTTTTTCCCGCTTTTTTTTTAACTTTATTCTTTATTAGTCCCTTAACGACATAACATAACAGAGTTATTACTATAGCACTGGACAATCAGTCAGTGATTAGACGCATGGAGCAAACATATATACATAAATACATCCCTTGCGATGGAATTTGTTCATAAACTTAATGATTGCTCATCTCGAAATGAGGTGACGCTCCTCTGGGTGAGAAGACACGTAGGGACTGAGGGCAATGAAAAGGCTGGCTCTCTAGCAAAGCAAGGGTCAACCTCGGAGTACTCTGCTCCGGAACCACTTGCTGCAAGTGGCAGAGGAATGGTGGAGCACGTGATTAACAACTGAATCGAAGCGGAATACCAGAAGAGATGGTTAGCTGTAGAAGGTTGTAGGCAGGCTAAAATGGTTATTAAAGGGCCGACTGGCTACACTCATAGAGAAGTTCTAAGCTTGGAGCGAAGGGCACTGAAATGAGTGATAGCGTTATTTACAGGTCATGTAATCTTCGGGTATCACCTAAAGAAGATCGGTCTTCTGTAGGAGGATAACTGTGAACTATGCCTGGAGGAAATCGAGACGGCGGCACATACACTGTATCATTGTCCGGCATTAGCTAGCAGAAGAAGAGAGATCTTGGAGCGCCACTGGGTAGAAACCCAGAAGATGAACCAGATTTCTGTTAAACAGTTGCTAGCGTTGACACGAGAAATCAAAGCCATAGAAGAACTGTGGAGAAATCCGGAGAGTCTCTCAGGCTAAATGGATCGTGGGAGAAAGACGAAAAGGGACCCATAACTGTGGTCTGAATTGGGATCTCTCGAAATAATATATATAGGTAGACTTACTTGGAATATCATTAACAGCAATTTAAAAATTATTTTACATTGGGAATTTGTTTATGCTTACCCAGCATTGAAAAAGGCGTGGACAAATTCTGATAAGAATGCACATGTGTATGAGCAAAATAACATAAAATGTGTCTTAATATTTTTTTAAAATTGGATATCGTCGTGTGCTTGCCAAAACCACCCAAACTGACACTATAATTACATTATTTTGCTATAGAACTAAACACAACACCAGTGCGTTGAGCAGAGCCCTTACAGTATGACTTAAAATTCACAAATGTTGTAAGGAAATGAGTCTTTCTTAATCAAAAAAAATATTTTTTTCGACCCCAGCAGGAACACTGACTTAAATATCTGAATACAATACCTTATTTCGCGTGCAGGAGAGTATGTTACGCAACCTGCTTTAAGGCGCGTTAGGTTAGCAGATAATATGACCCCAGATCAGCCATGTTATAGGTTGGTATTTAAATTTGAAAAGACGTAAAATATTAAGATGAAGATTATTTAGAAGATACATCATGGATTGTCTAAAAACAGACATACATACATTCAATTACGTGCAATATAATTTCGTTAGCCTATTCTTTTAATGTCCTTACAATTAAGCAACCTTCAGATATATCGCCCACTCATTGACCTTTATACCAAGTCCCAAACATAATGATCACAAAATTTTATTTCATAATCAGAAAATTACTTCGCAAGCCATCACCACACATATTTCATCGTAATACTTTTACGACCGTCTATATCTTAGTTACTTTGATTTATTCCTATTGCATTTATGGTCCCTCGTTTAGATGAGGGAAAGGAAAACAAGAAAATTGTGCCACACCCCTAAACAAAAGCTTAACAGTGATCTCATAGAATGAACACTAAATTGCGCAAACCTTCAAACAGAAAAAAAAAAACTCGAAAAAAGGAAATATATATGTATAGACGAACCATTACATCATACGAGAAAGAGCATTCCAACATCTTACCGCAATATTACAACGCATAAAATTTGATAAAAACAAAAACAGGATAATACTGATGAAGGAAAAGTCCTTCGAAAGCTGTTTTTCCGTGTTCTAGTGGTGTTTTTTTTCTAAGCAAATAGAGTCAGTTGTCCTCCAGCGTCAATCACCGCTGCTGTCGTTGTGTTGTGTTGGTTTCTTTATTTTATCTTTATGACCAAAAGAATGTGCTCGAAAATTCCCAACAGAATATGTCCAAGGGAATGTAATGGTTATCTCTTAAGTACCCAAAATGAAAATGGAAAAAATCGTATTTAATCCTTGCAAGTCATAAATACATATAAAGCAGAAGGAAGTTATATTCTGTGTTTGCTGAAGGGTGGTGGTTGAAGTGTCCTTATGTATGTTATCCTATTTTCATTTCAATTCGTCTGCGTATGTGTGTAGGTCCCTTCGTCCCAGGACATAAAGTTTACCATCTAAAGAGATTATAATTGGATTATGGATTTATTTTATTGTGATAAGCTGGCATGAGTTTTAAGTTTTGTTACATTCTAAAGCATCGAATGGGACAGTCACTAAATGTAAATTGATATAAGAATTGCCAGTATGACAAACAAGTAAGCTCCATTACTTTTAGATATTTAAGAAACTGTCCCTGCCTTGTTCGAAAAGTAATGTCTATTTTTCGACAATAATAAACAGACAAACCAATTGTGGGATACTGAGATTGCTTATAAGAAAAAAATAGAAAGGTTGCTATCATATCGAAAAGATTCGCCGATGAAGCTTCTGAAGGCTTCTTGACTCGGAGATATCCTTAGTCATCCAAGAACACTGGTCATAGATCCAAGTTTTAATCAGAGTTAGGATGCGAGTGAATTTTATTTCCTGTTTTTCCAAATTTTAATCAAGAGCAAATCGGCGTCTTCAGTTTCATGTGTTTCGTGATTGTAAAGCTCTAAGCAATAAGTCAGAATTGTTTGAATTTAGAATACTGGCAATTTTTCAGTACAAATTTACTAATCCTCGTCAAACATTTCTTTAACTGATAGTGTTTCTGAGCATTTATAACCTTTTTAGCTTCTCTTTCTTTTGAAACGCTTAGTTAATCCTAAAATTTGACAACGATTTCATGATTGATCTCTGTTAATTTTGTTTAATCAACGAATTATAATTCCAACTGCCTTATTAGATTTTGATCAAAATGGCCTAAGCTAAGTTATGGTACCTATGTAGTTACACAAACTTTCAAACTGAAAAGCCTGCTGTGTTCAGCAATAGTTTTTGTGACTAGGAAGATACATATATCTTAGAAAAGCGTTTTATCACAAATTCCACATGATTTAATTTTATTGACGGTGTTCTTAAAAATAAAACATACCTTCTCTGCTACAGCCGTTTACTTTAGCATATCTACTTCTGACTGATACAAAAATTGTGTTTATGTCACTTTTCAACTTATTTCGTACGACTAGGACGTTGTGTCACTTGTTGAGTTTTGAGACAGAGTTGGCATATGACGTCATTAGCTGGAGCCTTTCATTCGCGCTGGCATATGGTAATGTCTGGAACATGATAATAAATATGTATTGTTTTTTAGCGTTTCTTGTTCTTGGTATTCATGCTGCCAATTTAAGCTTCATATTAATACCTATGATGTCGGGTTAAACGTTAAATACTGGAAGAAAATGTTAGCAGCTCGGGCTCTTCTCGTTGACATTGGCAGTGTTTACTTAGTTCGCATTGATAACCTTCAAAGACCCATTGCTAGCTGCACAATGATACACTTACAAAAGACGTAAGCTATGATGTCTCATTCTGAAAAATGTTCACGTAAAATTGGATACGAAGGAGGTCTAAGCAGTGAGAGTTAGGGGAGGGTGGAGCAATCGTAACCCCTGGCGGTGGTTGGCGTTTATGAAGTTTTCCAAATTCTTAAAGCTATAAAAAAAAGGGAATAATCAAATTATCAAAAAAGAGAAAGAGATGCCCTTCAACAGATTTTGACACACTGTACTCGTAACTTAGATAAGTTAATTTATTCGTATGTAGCTTTCATGATCCCTAGTTTCTCAAAAGCAGGAGATGTGCATATTTTTTCCTTCTATATATAAGTTACCCAAATAATGATAACGTGGTATTCTGATCAAACTTTGATAAAACTTTTGCAGATGCTTTGATAATGATATGCTGTTTCTTGGAGGCACTTTCTAGCTGATCTAGCATGTATGTGTACATACTTATACGTACATATATCAGGATGGTTCGGTATCATAAATATGCGTGTAGATCTTTCCCTAGTAAGTTTATTAAGTTTTTTCCCTCTTCCCAACCTTTTTTTTTTCAATGTTCTTCATATATAGAATTATAGGCAGTTGAAGAGGAATTTTGTTGTTTTAGGGAATTGATTGATTCTTTTAAAAAAAAAATTCATTGGCTATGCTTTAGTAACTATAAAGGTTCACCAATTGCATTTGCTTTTATTCTCTGTTTGATATTTCATCTCTGATTGTAATTCATCCGTATTTTAATATTCACTATAAGTGCACATTTTTAAATACTATCCATTCCATGTCCATTTTCTTAGTACCAAGTTGGGTGGAATGTGAGAATCCAAATTTTCTTATAAGACCACGTACCTCAAGTTCGAGTCTCATGCTCAGCGATTGTATTGTAGTTCAGTATTTTTTTGCTTGAATATTTTTGCCATTCAATTGTTACGTGCATTACCGGTCGGTCAGACCATTAGATCACAATAAAGTTAGTAGAAAAAAATCATAATCGAGTCAAATTATATCACTTCAAATTATAAAACACAAAACATTGGCGACCGTGAAAGGACACGATAACTAAAAAAATTAGTTAGTCCTAAGTGACAGTAAAAAGAAAAGAGAAAAGTGTTATTTGTTTTGAACTGTGTAAACAGTGTGGGTTTCATGGGTAAAGTGAACTCAGCGCCAGTGCCGAGGATAAGCCAACTGCCTTGGTTTAGATATCCATTCCATCTCGGGCGTGTTTTGTGTTTTATAGTTATAATGCTACGAGAGGTACAGTTGTGCATAAAGGCTCCAGCATAGCATCGCCGTCGCCAATTTTCGATTAAAAAACTGAATTAATCGTCTTAGTCGGCGAAATAATAAAAAAATGCATCAATTGTGGCTGATGCTATACATCAGGTCCTATTACCGAAAAATATTTGCATAACAAAACTGCTTCTAACATATTTCCATCAAACGCATATGCACGCAGCGCCTCGACAGATAATTTCAAACTGAATCGAATACTTTCGGTTAAATTCAAAACCTATAGAGCAGGTGATGGGAAAATTGCCAAAAGATGGGTTACTCCATCTCGTCCATTTTATTACTGATAATTTTTGTGGTCCCGTAAAAATTCACTACCAGCTTCGAGGAAAGGGTCGTACAAAGTCATACTTAGCTGTATTTGTATATTTGTCGACAAAGGCAATTCACATATCGGTATTGGGGGATCTGTCTGCGGAGACATTTATAGTACGAGGGTGGGTCAATTAGTCCCTGAAAATTTAAATAAGGAACACTCTTTTCGGCAAAAAAACGTTAATTTTTCAAAATAGTCTTAAATGGCTGTCACAACAAAACTATTTGACAGATCTGCCTGAAACTTTGAGCGCGTTCTTTTAAAAGATGCTTCTTGACAAGCGAAATGTTAGATTTGAACTGGCAATGCCATTTGTTTAAATTTTTAAGGACTAATTGACTCACCCTCGAAGACATTGGAAAAATGCAAACTATTAACGGCCCTTGGAATATTTACGTATAAGTAGTACATCGTTACAACCTATTTTTTGGAACTACGTGAAATTAAGTCTTACCTCCACCGAATGGAAGAAGTCTGCACATTCACCAAACATACTACAAACCAATGATTGATACAGTAACTTCTGGACTCACAGCAATAGAACATAACAACGAACTTCTCTACAACTACAACATGGGAAGGTAAAAGGACTCTCAGGTCACCACTGCATATTGTGGGAAAATTGGTGAGTAGTCTTTTTGTGGTTCTTGATCAGGATGACGCCAGACATACTGAGGTTCAAGTAAACAACGCTAGGCAGAACCAACAGCACTGATTCGAAAATAGAATTCTATTGCAGATCAACTTTCCTTAAGTGCAGTGTATTTCAAATTTAACTTTAAGCTATAAATGCCTACTTAGTTAAGACCGCTAACGCTGTTTAAGAAAGATAGGAGCTACATAAATATCGCTTCTTTAATTTCATATTTTATTCAAATTTTTAAAGTTTGAAAATATTGTTGGACGTGCTTTTGGATCTACTTAAACCATGCAAAGATAAATCCACAAATAATAACACCTCTCCAAACAAATTATTGTGATAAAGGCACATTTACCGACTACATTAATATTGGCGAAACGACCAACGATGGACTTACACAAAAAGGCGTCAGTGATGGGGCGAATTTTGGAACAGGCAGTTAGTTGCCTTTGAGATGCGGCTCCCACTTGTCGATATCGGGAAGTTTCAATTATTTAATTTACTTTCCATTCCAATTTAACGACAATTTTCTAGTTATCTTATTGAAACATCTTCGCCATTTTTGACAATTTCACCAACAAGACATACATTTTTTCCACTCTCCGAATTGGACCTAAGTTCATGCAAAATTCTATTATCTCGACACTTTCTATGCAACAAATTACCCACCCCAACTTAGTATTGAAGTGACTAGAGGGCAAAAGCCTGAAAGTCGGGGATAGTGAGCTCGCTATGCTCGCTAAAAAAAAAAAAATCTATGGACATTTCCTCGACTCATACACCGGACGGCCTTCGGCCTCACATGCAGGTGCTCAGGGCGCCGCTACGCGGCATATAGTTAGGATTTTTACGTTTGACATTTTACATTCTCAAAAATTGTGGACTTATCACCCATTTTAGACTGAACAAATTGTGGACTTATGATCCGACGGGACAAAATGGAAAAGGCCATATTTGGTCTTATTTCACAAACTGGATTGGCCTTATTTCACTTTACCGAAGTGTAATAAGGCCAAATGTTCAAATATGGCTATTGCAAAGTGAAATAAAGCCAAATTCCGAGATTTGGCCTTATTTCGCTTGGCGTTATTTCACGGCACCAACTTATTGCAGGTAAATGACACTGACGAAATGGATTTTTGAAAGCTGCAAAATAAAATTAACACGTTATAACAGCAGCTGAATGAGCTATTAGCAAAAAATGCTGCAATGATTATCAGCATTACGGATTGGGCTATTTATTCCCGGGTTGAAGGATTCAGGTAGTGGTCGCATATTACTGTCAATAACGACGACAAATTGCTAGAGCGCTTTAGATCTAGCTCAAGCCAAATTTGTTCATCTGCGGTTGATGTAGTTGATCCCAACCAAGTTGAATAAGAATTCCAATAAAGCAAGAGGCATACCGAGATTCTCCCACTTCAGTACAATCGGAAAAGTAGTTATATGCCTGAAGGATTCATGGGCCTTACAATTCAATAGAATGCCCCTATTCCGGAGAATGTAGAATAAGTGAGCGTCCCGCTGTTGAACCAGTTCGTTGAGAGGTAGGCGAACTTAAAGTTGAAGATGACTTAATAGTAGACCAGCTGTCGGTGCAAATATCCCGTGTTAATATTAAACATGTATATTCTACTTAAGCCGAGAAAAGGCCTCTATAATCGCCGAAATCTGCACCTGAAATGCACTATAATCTGGACGGCCGAGAGCTATTCTAATGTTCGAATATGTGTGTTCCTTCCACTTTGCTTTTGAAACGTTATGGGAAGAAATGCACGGATTGCTTTTATGATATTTAGTCCTCTTCCTATTCTTGTCCAGAAGCGGAATACATAAGGTTAAAAATTAAAGCGAAAATGTGTTTTAAGAACTTGATGAAAATCGTTTTAAATCGATTTTTTGAGTTAGCCAAAAGGTATTAAACACACCAAAAATACTTATGCAAATCGCCTTAGGTTCCTATAGGCACAAAGTTAACAGATTATTCATACGGTGATTGTAATAAAAACCAAACAAAAAAGTTTATGTGCGAAATTCTTTAACGGCAATTTGCATAATCTCGGACATCCATGTAGAACACTTTTGAACACCATAAGACTAAGAAATTGCTCGTTTATGTAGATCTTGAATAAACCAGCATTAAAAGATACTGCAGAGCACGTTAACCTATGTATGATACAACGCTTTCTTCACTGAAAAGTCAGAATTGGCTTAAACTCTCAGATACAGAACTATAAATCTCAAGAACTATTCATGACAATCCATGAAATATGCAACAATGAAAGTACAATAAAAATAAAAATAAATTGCTTTCTCTTCTGTTTTCCACTCTTGTTAGATATACTGTATAACATAGAACTTTTGAACACCCTCACAGTGGTTGTTAGAACTTAATCGTTTTATTGTAAAATTTTACGGTTGTCGCTCGAAAGTGTTGACTCGTTCTTGTTGGAAATCGCAAAATAGGATTAAATTATATTTTCATGGGTATGTACATGCGTGTGTGTGTCTGTGGAAGGATGCCACGTCTGGCCTGGGGGTAAATGAGTGTACCACTAAGGTAAGTGATGGTAGGTTCTTCACTTTGCTTCATTTACTTTGAAATTTAGCGTTTGACGTTGAAGGCACATAACATAAAGAATTAAATCAAAATGTGAATGTACGAGTATATACTTTCCTTCCCTCATTGACATAATGTATAGGAGACTGGGGGTATTTTGAGAAAATGTCCTTATGAAAATGTTTTGTGGTGAGTTACAACGAAAGACGCACAATTTTATCACCGAGCGGGGGTGAAATCAAATTGACTTTTGTTGTTAGGGGTTGGTTCGGGTTTGCGGTAGCATCTTCACAATTTTCATTTCTTTTTTTATGTAAAACACTCAAGGAACGCGAATATTATCATGTGCGAAGGAAAAAGAAAAGATTTTTAAAGCTTAATGTTTTTGTTAGTTTAACAAATTTCAAGGGTGAAATCACGCATATTATTGCTTTGATATATTCAAGTCTATTTCTGTAAACTCAATTGTAGGTTTGAACAAACATTCTGTTCAAACAGGTACTATGTGGTAAATATATGTACATAGATACATCATCATGTGTTAGAATACATTCTTATTTAATAAGACTCCCTCCGCTGCCTAAACTGTCTTTTAATTTCATATTTCAAAAATTTTTAAAGTCCTATAGAACGCTGTGTGTAGGACCACTTTACATTTTCTAATTCCATATCAAAAAGCTCCTGACAATTAAGAACTTTTGTCGAACATAAGCGGATTCGTTAAGGAAAGAAAAAAATCAAGTGTAATCCGCTTGAGTTCTACACTTTATTCGTGCAAACAAAAGATGGCAGGGGAAAACTGTCAAAATTTCTAAAAGCAGAATAACATTTTAAAACAATTGAGTTTTTGTTTGAAAAGCTGGTGAAATCCTTTTATTACGAACTTTCCGCAAGTAGAGTCAATGGTTACCGCTATACTTCCCACAAATGTGTGATATTTCATCGCATTGTATACATGTCAGCGACGCTTTTAATGCCAACGGAAGATGAAAAGTGGTATCAAAAGACGGAAGGATAACGAGTGAGTAATTATTGTCATCCGATGTTAAGACGAACAAAGTACAAAGGTTTTTTTTTCTCTTTTAAGCTTTTACGAGTAATGATGCTAAATATTAATTTAGCGTGGTTGAAAAAGCAAATGAGATAAGAGTTTTTTTCCTGTTGCAACTCATCCGACGGGAAATATGTAAATTAATCCATTTAATATAGCTGTCGCAGATAATGTATTCATCTCCATTTGTGCTCTCGTGTGCCTTCGTCGTCGTCATAGAACAGTGATCGGTTCTTGAAGTAGGTAGTTAGCAACTATTCTTGTCATATACAACGGTACACTTATTATATTGCAGTCAGTTCTGGATATGACTTCCGTTTGCTGTGTGCCTGATGACCAACGTCTACCCTCTATGGCTTTTTGTCGATTTGGACTACAGTTTGAACAGCGCCTACGAGCAAGCTCTGAAAGTTCTCCTGTCACCTCCAAACTTTTCCTGCTCACATTTCTTGATTCAAGAGTCTTCTGCAGTAAAATGTGGTATCACGTCTGCATGTGGCGCTGGCTCCGGGGAGTTGTTGTTGTAGCAACTATGTTCATTCGTATTGGTCCAAACGTTGGAAAGCAGTGTACAAATTACTCTCGGAACTGTCCAGGCCCAGAAATGTGGCTGCTTCGACGGGGTGTGTACATAGGGATAGCGTTGTTAGTCATGTCGGATGAGACGGGCAGCTGAATAGATGTTCTGTGTCATGTGGTGACGCGCCACAGGCAGGGTATTGATCGATGATGCTGTCGCGAAGACAGTGTATATACAGACCTGTTCAAAAAGGAGCTCCAACCTGATCTCAGTTGAGTTAATGTTAATCTTGTTCGCCTGCGAAGGTTTTCCTCGCTTGAAATAGGAGGCGGGTGACCCCCCAGAACCATGTTGTTTTGGCGGCAATCTAGAGCCGACTGACTCTTCGTGGATCGCGTTTAGGGCCACTTTATAGTCCCCAGGGTCTAGAGGTGTGTGATTGATTAACCGATTTACCTCTTCACGGTACATTCTGATGTCTGATCATATTTGCCTAGGGGATGTGTTGAGGGTGAGCAGGTAACAGTTTGGACCCAGGATTCTTCTGGCCAAAGAATGTCAACACTTAACTACTACTACATTCGTATACCGGGAGAGTAGTTTTTGCTGTTGTGGGATTAGTACTGTGACACATCTTCGCATCGTATTAGAACACTTACCTGCCCTACACTAGTTTTAGGTTCTTAACCCTCACCTGTACGCAATCTTTTTATATGTCTACGTTGAAAGGAAATATGCAGGAAAGCAAACAATACGCCAACTAATTGCTTAGGATAGTAGAAATGATAGTACTTATATTCAAGGATTTCGATCATTTAAATAGGATAAAGGGATTTTCGCTTTTATTTTAAAAAAATAGTAATTTTACTAAGTTTGATTACAAATTGTAGGAAGTCACAAACTACCGAACCGAATTAGCAAAAGGTGTGCTCTAACTTACATATATATGTAACTATATATAACTATAACCTCGAGATAGTAAGGGACTTTGCCTACCTTGGCTCTGCTTTTAACTCTGAAAATAACATCTCATCAGAAATCTAACGAAGAATAACTCTGGCCAATGGGTGTTTCTTTGGGCTGAGAAGGCAATTGAGTAGTAAGGCCCTATCTCGAACAAACAAGAAGACTCTGTACAACATCCCAGTCCTGCTTTATGGCGTTGAAGCATGGACTCTGTCGAAAGCGGATAAAGATATCCTTGGCCGCTTCGAGAGATAAATTCTTCGTAAGATATACAGTCCCGTTTGCGTTGACAGGCCTTGGAGGAGAAGTTTGAACGACGAAATTTACGAGCTGTACAGCGACAGAAAATTATAATAGAAACATGCATTTAAAAAATGTACAATCCATATGGAACGAATCGTTAGATACCTTACCCCTATCAGAATAGTTTGCTATTCAAAAATTTGTTGAAGATCTTAAGACCATACATCTTATATTTTGCTTGGAATTTTGTTGCTTTCTTTATGACGATATTAAAGGGTCTGATAAAACCAACATCATTCGAAATAAATCTTCATTTATGCTCTTCCTTGAAGTTTTGCATGTGTTGTTTAACTCGTACTTTCTATACAGCTTATAATTGGCTTCATTGGGCCCATCTGAAACCTATTTCTGAACGTTTTCTTGCATAATAATTTTTGAGCTCTGTGCTTCCTTGGCGTTGCGTCCAAGCTTCTGTTGGCTTAACTTCAAGTTGCTATTAATCAAGTTTAAAATGATTCTGAGTCTTGAAAGTATTTCAACTTTCCGCAGTTTTAGTATTTCCGCAACTATGTATTTCGATATTCTCAAAATATCGTTTCGCCGTGTTTCCGTATCTTCATTTTGGCATATTAACAAATAATCCTAATTTTTCCCGAAATTCTCTTTAAGTTCTGTTTTTATTGTGTTGTTTCATTTGTTTTACAGATAATTGGGCTTTTTAAAATCCATTAACTTTTTCATATGCTAAGTTTAATAGAAATTCCATTAGGCGAATTCTTGCATGCAAAAAGGATATACCTACCGTTTCATTCATATTGAGTTCTTTCACAATTGTGCTATCTATTACGCACTTCATGCTTGATGTCTTGATGTCGTAGGTACCGGATGCATCCTGAACCACTTTTCCCTCTACTATTGTAAAAAAAAAGTTTGTGTATAATTTGAAGTTTTTTCCATATATGTATGTATGTACATATGTACAAACCGTAAGATAAGAGTTGCGTCTTTTAATTTTGTAATCCTTTCCTCATTTTGAATTTATTCGCAATATTTTTTTTATCACAACAACAGAACTAAGTTGATGATGGCTTAGGAATTTTCACTTACTTACACTAAGGGGATATTTTTAAAAGTTAATGTGAAATATTTAGAAAGTGTATTGAATATTATTTAGTTATATTTGTACAATTGACAGAATCAATCTTTTTTTGTTCTAGATTTCATTTACAGGATATAAAAGAAAAAAAGCAAAATTAAACATCTTAAAATCACCTCAAATAATAATAGAAATAATTGCACGTACACTACATAGAAATTTAGATTTAAAACACTTTTTAATAACTTGTGTGGTTCCCTTTGACTAAGATCACTTCTCGCAAGCAATTTTTCAGAGATGCCACTAATTTTTTTGTTTGATCGCTGATCGCTCTTTGTTGGTTATATTACGCTGCCCCACTTTTTGGCCCAATTAATCTCGCAGGTTCTCAAATGAATTGTGATCGGGTGATTGGGAACGGTATGGAAAAGTCAATTTTCAGTTATAGATGCAACCAAGTTCGGGTTAATTCGGAGTTATGTTTAGGGTCATTATCCTATACCACCAGAAACCTGTCCCTATTCTCAAGTTTTCACCACTCGATTTAATAATTTGTATAAAGGTTGCCCTTTAGGATTGATAAATATTGAAATTTGTACATTTAGGACTCAATAAGTACAATAATTTCCTCACCATTAGCCCCACTTTCACCCCAAACCATGACATTTCAACCACCGTCTTTTACTGTTGGACTAAAATTTTCTTCATTCGTGTATGTGTAGGTTTTGCCCATGCGAAGCTGTCTGAACCAAATACATATGTTATATTTACTTGCGTCAAAAATTACTTGGTTCTAAAACTCATCGGACTTTTTAACCTACTTTTTGACATATTCTAAGCGCTTGAGTGCATTTCTCTTCAGAATTTCAGAAGTCTTTTTGTGTTTACCTGATTTTTGTAAGATATGACGGTTCATTTTTAAAACTATTTGATGTACGTGCAATTTTTTGATGTACCTAGTGTGTGTATATTATCCAAATTTTGAAAAGAAGTTTGTAGTCTTAATGGCACTGCATTGAGTCTTTTTTCGCTCTACACATTGAAGAATAAAGGGAAAGAACATCAATTTTATTTTCCAACAGAAAGGTGGCAATACCCTCAATTTCTGCAAATAGTGCAAATATAGTTCATAAGAAATGTATTACTTTAGCTACAATAAATCCATCTTTCTATCTATCTTTTCCCTCTATCTATTAATTTTATTTTCTGCGCAGGTGTTGGTTTAATATTTTTATTGCTCTTTCGAAAGTCTATAACTCCCAATAGCGGACATATGGGATATGGCTTTTTTTTTGAATTTTACAAGCTCACATATTCCATCTTAAGTCCGTTATAAAATTAAAGATACAAAAATTAATTCTTTTTCTTAATCTGATGCAACTTGTAAAGTGGGGTGCTGAATTGTTTTTTTTTTTCAAACGCTACGATGGCCTTAATTTTTTAGTTATGTTATTGTGTATTTTATGTAAATGTATGTAAACAAATTAAGCGTAATAAGTGCGGCAATTTTACTTAAGGATTTTTTAGGAAACTAAACGTATGGAATAAAATATTATTTGCTCTTCACATTAACATTGACAGACAAAAAAATCATATTTTTTACACATGAGTATTTCTCTTCTTCTTCGTTTTTTTGTTCGGCGAGGTTATGATCAGGATTATAGGGATCATAACCCTCCCACTTCACTGCATCCCTACTGGTCCGCCTGTGGGGTTCGGGGATTCGACCTCAGAAAGTATCTGCAGGCCTACCGGTTTCGGATCACTTCGTCACTGAGGCCAATTAAATGCTGCTGTTTATTACACTTTTGCGATCTAGGGGTTTTTTGGCCTGCCTTCTTTCCGCGCTTGTGTAGGAACGTTAATTGACATTGCCTTTTTGACAGGATTCCTCCTTTAAACATGGCAATACCAACTGAGCCAGTCAACCTCCAATTCTTTTGAGATGGGTTCTTCGACGTGATGGCTTCCTCGGTAATATGAGAATCTTTTCTTTCATTTATAGTTATACAATTGTTACTGATTTCTTTTATCACTACAAAGTGTATTAATAATATCTTCAAAATTCATGATACATCATACTCAGATTAATTTTCTAGGAAAATATCGTATCATATGCAGTGTTAAATGAATTAAATATTTTCCTATAAGTTCATATTTTCAGACTATTAATGACTTGTTATGTAATAATTGTAAATAAAGAAATAAAAAAAAAAGTAGAGCCTTGCTTTCAGCTTAGGGGGCATTTTTCGGTCGCAGTAGATAGCAGAGTCTTCCTGCCACTTCATCCACTCTACGCTTAGATACGCGATAATTGATGTCGTCATCAACAATTGCTTTGCTGTTGATTATAGATCCCAGATAATTGAACTTTTCGGACTTGGGAATCACTTTTCAATTCAAATAAATGTCTGGACTATGTCGGAGTGGAACAGAGAATGGGCAGTACAGGAACTCTGAACTGACGTTTAAACCTCACTTATGATGGCTTCATCGTCAGCAAAGAATAACTGATGCACTTTGGGGTCCGTCACTTTTACTTCTAACAGATAATCTAGGACTGCAATAATTAGCAAAGGATTTAAGACACTGCCCTGGTGCACACCAACTTTAATTCGGAACTCTTCGGTGACTCCGGCGGGGCATATTACTTTTGTCTTTGCTTCGTCATACATGTCCATGATCGTGTGCACGTAGGGTTCTGGAACTCTTCGGTGTTTTCGCGCCACCCATATCAGATCTCTTGGTTGTCTATCGAACGCTTTTTCAAAATCAACCAACACCAGATGCAAATCCTTGAAGGCATCACGATGTTTTTCCATTATGATCCTTATTTGCCGCAATCGCAACCCGCTCAACGATCTTCATGGTGTGTGACAGCAGCTGAATCAAACGGTAATTATTACAGTTTCTCGTATCACCATTTCCTTTGTGCAAAGGAAGACATGCCCAGACATGGGCCGGATTAAACATGATTCGGTAGATATAAGTATTTCTCTACTGATTAAAAATTATAAAATTTGATTTGTGATCGACAATTTCTGCCCACTGTGCGCCGGAAATTCAGTAGACGCATCACATAAATCAAAAAAATTTATTCAATTCAATTTCATTCAATTAATATAAAAAGCCTTACCACCGTCATCGTATATATGAATGTATGTATTTCTGTATACACAATAGCTGAGCACATCCACTTCAAATTGGTTTACAGTTGTTTTAATGAACTGACTCACATTAATCATTTTAAGAGGAAAATCAATGGTTTCAACTAATCTAAACAACTCTACCCAATTACCAATCTCATCCAGTGAAAATCCAAAACAAGCAAATATTCTGAATAAATAAAAATAAGAAGCACGTATTTATGTAAATAACAAAAATCCTCCTTGCAATACAATATACTGGCTTTAAAAATGTATCTCAAATTGCCGGTTAACTGTTCCATAAAAAAGGAATTCCCCATTGCCACAGTTCTTCTTGTTTCTTCGCTTTGTTTTCAATCGAAGTATAATTTTTTTTTTTTTGTAATAAAAAATTGAATCGAATTTCTAAAAAAAAAAACACGAAACTACAACGACAACGACGAGAATGAAAACGACATCAATGACAACATGGAAGAGGCACATTGAAATTGAAATAAGAAACGTTAAAACCCATCTCTTAGCATTACTATTATTTATTTATTCCTATTCCATGATACTTTTCGAAGACTTATTTCACTAACTCTCGAAATCCTGACACATAAAAATCCTCCGGCCCATCGTCGTCGTCATGTATTCGTATCGTACGTGAAATTGTTATTTCAGCTTTATAATACAAAAGCAAATACAACAGCTTAAGGATACGGGGTGTAGTAGAGTAGAAACACACAGGAAGGAAAATGGAAATTATGCCGTATTTCTTTGCTCCTTTTCCATTTTTTTGAAAATGAAGACATAGTCATCGAACATTGACTCCGCTAAGAACGTGAGAGTACCGGAAGAATAGAACAATACGAAAAAGAAACAAGAAATCCCTGGAAAGCATCATATAAATCCGATATGCTTGCAGATAGCATTTCATCTGCGATTGAAGAGCTTAACGGAAACACCGATAACATCGTGAAACCGTGGAACATAGAGACAGACTGCCAGTTCCGGCAACAAATGTGGCGACACGCACGCAAGGGAATTGAAAATTACATCGATTTTCTCCTATATTTCTACTATACTCGTATTTTTTGTGTAGGTGCTTGTGCGTAGATATATTCTTCAGTCTGCAAAGGATTTATCGTAAATGGGAACTTATTAGGTTATTTGTGAAAACACTGAACAACAAAGCTCTGTAAATGTTTCCTTTATTCCTAAAGTAGTAGCTATAAATTTGCGATTGGATCGCCATTACTATGTTTGTATTTAAATGACTTCTTAAAATATACAGATATTTATCAGAACAGAAACATGTGTATTCGTAGAGTTTCTTAAAAATATTTAGGAAGGCGTTAAGGAGTACAACGTATTGTGACTAGGGTTTAGCTTATATATTTACTTACTTACTTACGCAGCTCTACAGGCCGGGGTGGACCTGGGCCTTACCCACCATACCAGTCTACACAGCACCGTAAAAAAGCCAGGACCCTTCAATTGCGTGCGCCAAGTTGGTTAAGGTTCTTCTCCACTTGAATGCGCGTCACATTTTTCTTCTGAAATATTCCCTCTGAGACAGAAGCGACTGGAGCGTTTATGTTCATCGGTTCTATACGTAAGTCGTTGTATTCGGACTCGATGGACAGTCCTTATAGCTAGTCGTTAAATCTTCTCCTATTCTCACCGTCAATGCAGACAGGAGCCGAAATCACAAAATCACCCTCATGCGTTGTTGACAACATCGAAGCCTCTGCGTCGTACAGTAGGACTGGGATGATCAAAATTTTGTCTTGTATTATTTCAGTTGTTCGAGATGGGGACTTATTACTCCATTGTCTTCTTAGACAATGTTTCAATGGAAAGAGCTATTATATGTATCTGTCCATTGCTACGCTCTCTTACCAAGTCGCCGATGTTGGGACGTTTCTGCGGACAATACATATGTATTTTCTCTCTCATTGTCATTGGCGTAAGTGATTTGTAAAAGACTGCACTCTGATGTAGACTGTGCAGTTAAGCCCACTTCCTTCAAGTAATATATCTCTTTCTCTCTCTCTATCTATCTTTCCAACGCCCGCACCGTGTGAAAACATGTAAATGGGTATTCATAACCTCTTGAGTGCCTGCAAATTATAAAAAAAAAAAAAAAAAAATATAAAAGATAACGCACAATAGCGCGTCACCTTGTCTAAGGATTTTCTTGGCATCAAAAGGATTGGTCGTGTCCTTACCGGCTTTGATGACGCAATAGCAGCCCTCCGTCATCATACTTATAACAAAAACAGACCTGCCAAGCTGGTCGAGTCTAGATATGATTCCATGTAGCTCATCTCCTTCCAAGCTATCAGCGCAACTTTGAAATCGATAAACAGAGTTTGTCCATTTTATTAAGACATTATTTGTGTAACCCGTTACCGTCAATATTATTCTAAGAAGGTAATTGCTTTAATGTGTTCAAGTGTTCACAGTTAGCGCTTTCAAACAAGTTTTGGCCTGAAGCAGAAGTGCCTGATTCAGACTTTTACAGCCGCTTGACTGTGAATCACGTTATTATTGCTGACTTTGCGTATAGTGCGTCTTTTGCGAATATAAGTCTGGCATACATAAGAATTATAGAAAAACTAGCGGATTTTTTTATTGAAATAATTTCGAGCATTCACGATTCCACCCGAAATTAATTTTTTGATCGAACATTTGCGATCGATAACAAATGATGCCACTCCAATTTCAATCATTGATTGAATGAAACACTTTTCGAATGCGGTTGAATTCAATATCCTTTATTTACACGGAATGTAAAGAGGTCAGGTCAACTTAATGCTTTGTGGTAGACTACGTACTTTGTTTTGTTGTCCAGCTCGTAAATAAACAACGATGAAGGCTTTCCAACACGCGAACATGCCACATATACATATGTATGTAATTGACCACGCGAGAAGCATGGGAATTCGAGATTAATCCCACACACTTCCAAAGTTTGGCCTTGATTGTCATGGCAAATACAAGGATTAAATGTTGGATTAAATCCATGTTCTTCAACAATATTCGCACCGAATGACGTCATTGGAAAGAATCGTGGGCATTCGTCAAGAAATGTCTTGATTCCAGTAAGTACCCGTAAAGCAAAGACCCCAATGGTTCTGGTGGTTGCGTCAACGGAACGGTGGTAATTTGACTTTACCACCTGCGAAACACAATCTTGGTGTCTCCGAATGAAACTTTAGCGCATTGCAATATTGGCAAATCACATTTATGGGCCCAATCGTAACACACGGCTGTAGTGAATCGTGCAGTCATATTGGAAATCGGTGCGATTTAATTGGACATTCACGGCACTTTTCTCACTCGACGATCGGCGTTTGATTCAACTTGACGAAGCAGATCGCGATTACGTTGCTGTCTCTGTCATTCAGCATCTGCGGTGCTTCTCGTTCCTCCTGAGTTCGTCCTGCACGGATTCGCGACGCATGTGCTCGGAGCTGTTTATTCGCTCGGCGCGTTGCTCAGGGGTTTGATTTGCACGGCGAATCGCCAATCTTCGTCCATTGCGACTGCGCGAGCCAATGTTTGATCTTCTTTCGATAAATTCACAGCAATCACTGAGATTTCAACTTTAATTACCGGCAAAATCACAAAACATGAGCTGCTGACCATAAAAACTGAACAGTCATCAAAATTAGGCTGAAATTCACTTGATTGAGATGAACGAATCGTTCACGAATGATTTTGGCGCAATTTGAATATTGAAAATCTGATAATTAATGCTCAAAAAGTAAATTTAATGAAGCATCAACTATAGCAACAACAGATCAATGGGAAATGCATAGACTACCTAAGTACTATTGTCAAAAATAGGCGGAGCCTAAATTTACCAGCCTGTGAATGCATGTGAATGAGCACGTGGCCATCAACTGTTAAAAAGTGTAGCGTGTTGTTTCTTTCTTTCCTTTTGAACACAACATTTTGGACAGCCTGCCATCCCTTTTACAACAACAAACTGTATAATAATGATCTTAAGAAAATGGCTGCACGCATCTTCCACCTACTTGTAAGAGTGTGTGAGTGAGGCTCCCATTTTATTTTGCTGGAACGTCAGAATACATTCAAGCTTCTAGGTGGAAATGAACCAATTTTAGCTTGGTGGAGCGAATCCGTCAAATGCATCGCAAGTTTGCCGTGTAGTATAGTCAGACCATGGTGAAATAACGTAGCAAAAAGGACACCTGTCAAATTGCATACGAATGTTGTTGCATGTGAATGTGTGGTAAAAGGGTTTTTCCGATTAAAAATTTTCCAAATTTGAAGCTCTGGCAATTAATTTCACTGTATTATTTCTTCAGAAAGAAACAAATGATTTTCTAGGAAACTTTTCCCAAATATGAACTTTTGCAACCATTTGAATTGTAATACAGTGGACGCTCGATAAGTGAACAATCCAATATAGTGAACACACAATATTATATACAGGCTATTCTAAATAGTGCACAAAAAAAATTTCTCTGCAGTGAACTTATGTTTTTTTATTTTCTTCGAACCTCACAGCATGCAAAAAACAGTTAAAACTTATTAGTCCCATGCAGGCGTTAGTTAGGACCGCTGGGAAGTACATATGTACATACATACGTTCACAGATATGTATGCATACCCATATACAATCGTCCAAAATTTACCGTTTTGTGAGAGTATCTTGCACTATTATATGTCACGTAGTTTGGAGTTGTTTGTAGTACAAATGCAAACTGCCTGTTGCAACAACCATACATACATACATATATAGATCATCCGATTTGTTCAGTGTCTTCTAGAAATGCTGTTCAATTATTTCAGAAAATACTAGGGCAACTAACAAAGAAAGTAGATTACACGGATGTTTTGGTCCTTAAAAGGTTGCAGAAAAGGCGATACTAATTGACATAAATTCAAAAAAAAAAGCAAACGAAGATGACTAACTATTTTAGCACAGCTTAAGTTTGACGTATTTTTTTTCTTTTTAAGTACATGGAATGTATTATTTTTGTTTCGTTTTACGATATTTTTAAAGATGAGTTGCTTTTGCTAAAAATAAATCTTATTCTGATTAATAAATATTGGCTTGTTTTTTAGTAATTGCAAAGAAACATTGTACTTATATTCTATTTTCGATGTATGGCATGTACAAATATACACATTTTGATGAAATTTGCTTCAAGGAGTCCACGCTCGTTACAGTGAACAATCTCGTTCCAGTGAACAGGCCCGGTTTTTATTAGTTCACTATATCGAGCGTCTACTGTATTAAGATCAAAATGAAGAAAAGAAAATTCCCCATACAAAATGTATGGAAAATCAATTTTTCCAAATTTTCCAATTTTTCTTCAAAATTTTCCAATTTTCTTGCAGTGAAAAGTTTCCTAGGGCGGAGACGAACACAACAAAAAAAAGACAGCTCAAATCGGACGATCCATTCTCGAGTTATGCGCGGTCTTACGTATGCCACTCTGTTGTATATATGTACATACATATATGGATATGGATGTGATGTGTTCTAGTGGTATTCCAATTTTAAATTTGGAATACCGACTCCGCTCTCTATTTCATATCCATCCAACCATCAACATTCTTGTGTTGGTGTCTCTGCTTTCCTTGCTTTTCCGATTCTTCTTCGCCGGTGAACTGGGCGGGATATTTTTTCATTCTGCAAGACGACTGCAGTGGAATACTGCATATTTCCGGTGCGGTGGCACGCCCCGTAAAATCTCTGACAGCGCGAGATACCTAGGACTTATACTCGATAAAAAACTCACTGGAAAATGAACATTGATGAAAGAATCAAAAAAGCCAATATAGCCTTCTTCTCATGTAGTAGAATTCTTGGGAAGACAGGGGGACCTCCTCCAAGAATAATACGCTGGATGTACACAGCTATAATAAGACCCATACTGGCCTATGGCTGTCTCGTATGGTGGCCAGCGCTGGACATGAGGGTATCCCAGGCACTGAAAAAGCTGATGAACTACCTAGGAAAGGTTTAACAGATTTACTAGAACTAACTTATCTCTCTGTAAGCATCCCGCCTTGCATGCTCAAGCTTGAAGCATTGAATTTAATCACAGGAAAGGCGAACCTAAGATGGAAGTCCATGGAAACGTGAAACATCGCACGAAAACTAGCGCCGTTGACAGAGCAAGGACCGAGGGACTTATACAAAAGAACAGTGGATCCATTTCTATCCTCGTGGGTATCATCACGGTACCATATGAAGAAACTGCGCCGGACGGAAGAAGAACTTTGCAGAGCCTGTGGCGACGAGAGAGTTTTTGAGGACACCTTGCACTTCCTCTGCCATTGTCCTGGACTCCAACATTCCAGAAACAAATTCCTCCGTAAATACTTCTCCTATAACCTTGAAGAGCTCTCTGGCTTACCTTCAGACAAGATGCTGAAGTTTGTCAAGTTATCAAGGTGGCTTGTACTCCGAAATATATATTAGTATATTAGACATTTACAGGGTTTCAATGGGCGGGGGAACACCTTTCCCCCCTATGGGAAACACAATGGGTCAACACTGACCTGAGTGCGGCAGGAGTCTTTTCTCTCTCTGCCAGCCCGCTCACCTAACCTAACCTAAGTCACCCTTGTACAGTATTTGTTTTCTTTAAAAAAAATATATTTGTACGCTTCTGACCATGGAATTTGGCTGATTTTTCACGGTTACATTAAGGACTTCGATCTGATATCAATTTCAGAACTGGTATAACTTCATTAGATAATAGAATTTAATTGCAAAACGGTATTCAGTTGTTTCCTCCCTTGTTACTTATTTTGTCTAAGAGTCTACAAAGGTAACACTTTTTTAGATTTTGCAATCATATTATAGTAAATTGGAATTTAAATTTTTAGAAATTCCATTAGTACTGTACACTTGTTAAATTTTAATTTCTATTTGCGACTAAATAACAGAAACCAAGCTCTTTCATTATACTTCTAATTTGCTATTCTCCTGTTCTCATGCTGTTGTCATGCTATTTGTACTCACTTGCTCAACAATTCCCTACTATATGCTCTTTGGCCAGGTATTATCCTTTATCCTAGCATTTTTTTCTTTTCACAACCTTAAGTACTCCTTTGGTGTATGTTGAAATGTATACCACATCCCTTAACATTAAAACACATATACTCACACAGAAGAGGAAAAATGGGACCTGTACGTTCTATGTTCTCACTTATCCTTAAAAATGTGCATGCATTAATTTCCGCAAGGATATTGTTCTCGACAATTCCATCCTCCATTCAAATGGCAAGCAATATATTTTGACGAACACACGTGAATATGTGTACAGGAAAATGTCCTTACTGTGAGTTTTCTCGTTAAATTGGACAACAATTCAACCTGCAGCCCATACAGAGGCACTGGGGCTGTAAAAATAGGGGATTTGGGGCAATAGATCTTTTTTGGAAAATATAATGTTTTTAACTTTTTATTTTTTTTTTTTTTCAACATCACTCATTCACCCACGTGGAATATGGTAATAGCTTCAAAGGCACTGTTGACTTTGCCGAATGTGTGTGGATTAAAAATCCCACAAAGGACAAAAAGGGGCTCTCATAAATTCAACGAGAATTTTTGTTCGGAAACTTAAGGTTTTTGGGTAAGTTTTAAAATTAAATTTCGACCGAATGATCTCGCCTGGATGACAACCATGACAAGAGGACGGTAATGCTTAAGCTTGTATATCATAGAACATGGTACTCAATCACTCTGTCTTATTGGTCGATTTTTTATTTTTATCTTTTTTACTTTAAAAGACCAAATAATCTGCACCTGCCGTACAGATAGCAATGACAAAATACTAAGCATTTGGTTTCATTGTTTGTCTTGTCGCCCACTTTAATGTACAGACACATGCACAAGGAGTATAGGAATAAAAGGATCGTATTGTTTTGCCAAGATTTTCCTAAAGGAGCCCTTCAAGGGAGCTTAATCACCATAGTAACCTGTATGTGAGTATTTGGTGGCAAAGGCAGACAGAGAAGTCATGGCAAAGGGTTTTCCAAATGGATCCTTGAGAATAGTAAATTGAGTGGAAAACTCATTGCTATCGCATCTCAGTGCACATGAACAAAAAAAAACACAAAATGAACATCAGTAGTCATTGAATTCAGTCATGTCAATCCCCGGACCACACCGATATAACTCAATGCTTACAGTGGATGCTGGTATATGAACATTTAGAAGATATACATATGTATGTGCGTATACATATGCCCTGGGGAGTTAAGCTTCTTATGCTATAAATAGACCATAGTGGGAATGGGTTTAATATGCAAAGCTCAAATGACCAACATAGCATTTAATTAACTTTAGGTTTCGGAATTTGTGGCCGATTCCAAAATGGTATGCCAAATGCTGAAAACAATTCGAAACAGGAATTGTGTTATTGGCAAGTAGTTCATGGCAGTTGGTTCAGGTTTAATCATTATTCGGGTTTGAAGGGACCATGAAGGGCATATTTATACTTTATGTTAGTTGCAAACATTTTCAAATATTATTGCATTTGCTAATGGGCATTCTTGAGACATTTTGAAGCATTGTCTAGGGCATTCACTTATCAATGGAACGTAATACGATATATGTCTATAAGTATGGGTTCATATATCGAGTATCTGGTTACATTAAGAACAAGAATAAAAGGTTTCTAGTATGGATTTCACAAATAAACCATTGAATTCGACATGATATTGCTCTCTTAATAAATACTCTCGATTGCTTTTGTCGAAAAAAATAAGGACTGGGGGGACTTCAACGGTTGACCAAGAAATCTAATCCTCTTAAGTACTTAAGAAAGTAGATTTAAGTAATAATAAGTGTTTGACGAGGTTCTGAAAATTTAGTCATAAAATGGAATGAGATCTGAATGAGTGTGAAAATGTACATATGCACATATGTGTATGTATGTACCTCCATAATGGAAGTTTTTGCTGTTTCCGCAGCTAAGATGCGGTCGTCGTTAGGTTTGGTTTTTGTAGATATCGCAGTAAATAAAATTTGAAGGACTGTATTATTTACGTAACTTTGTATTCTTAATGTTGATCAGAAAATTTAGTTATTCGCTTTGTGTTTAATTATTTTAATGCCAAGTTAATTTCAATGTAAATATTTTCATTACTTCTTAAGTAAAACTAGTGGGTACCCGGCGTGCGTTGCTGCGCAGTTGCTAAAATGCAGTTGTGGGCAAACTACTGGACCAATTTCGACCAATCTTCACAGAAACACTCTCGGGCCAATACCGAAGATTGCCCAAAAATTTGAGCTTAACCGGTTCGATGGGTTCGGACTCCATGGAATACATAAAAATGTAGGTACATTGAGTTTTATATATACCTATATAGAAAAAGATAAGCGGCTTTTCCCTTACAGAGCCCATACCCGACACGATTTGTCTATCCGACATAGTCTGTCCGACCGTGCTTTACTTTGCCAAATACTATACGACGGTTGGACAGATTTTACCACACACGGTACAATCAGTCGAACGACAACTTGGCACCGCCTCAAAATATCAAACATTATTTGATATCCATCCGATCGTCGGACAGACCGTCTGAGAGACCATCCAACAACGCCACACACGATGGGATCTGTCGGACGGACTTTAATGTTTGTCAGATTTATCGTATCGTGTATGGGCCTATTATTAACTCTACCAGCCTTTCAGCTTGAACACTTGTTAAAACGAATAGAACTCTTTGAAATTTCATAAAAAATTGAAAAAAATAAACGTTATGTCCTGAGTTTTTTTGGACTTGTCTCACTCCAAATGCAGTTGTGGGCAAACTGCGAAACCGATTTTGACCAAACTTCCCAGAAACACTCCCAGAATATTAGCGACGATTGCCTAAAAATTTGAACTTAATCGGTTTGGTGGAGTCCATAGAGAACATACAAACATGCACAGGTACATAGATACGTAGGTACATTGATTTTTATATACATATGTATATAGATAAAGCGATCCATTTTTTACCGCAGAAGCTGGTACTACGTATCTGTCAATATTTCGAGTACGTTAGTGTTACCATCATTAAAGTAGCATTCACTGCAAAATGAAAGCAACAGATGGCTCGCGTTTTATATAGCCTTTGGTTATCTATCTTCTTTTACTTCGTTAATTAGATTGTACTTAGAGAATCACGCTGTAAAGTTGTCTTCAATTTTGGTGAGTCTGACCCCGTTGAAGCAACTTTGGGTACTCTTTAGGGCAGTTGTATTGTTAGGTTAGGTTAGGTTGGCTGTCCGCACGAGAGTGCAGACACACTTAGACCAGTAAATGATCCTTTACCATGGATCAAGAATTAGGCCACTCAGGGACTAACAAAAGCAAACGATGGATGCATATGACGCCTGAGGATGCTTGATCGCCAAGATCTTCAAGGAAGGGGGACCCTAGATGGAACATTATTTCACCAGGGCTGGACAGGTAAAGGATGGTTTCGTCCTCCTCCTCGTCCCAAAAGCTCCTGTAGAAGTCGTTGGAGAAGAGGCCAAGTCTTTGTCCTATAAGACAGTGCCCAGTGAGAACACCGACAACGCAGCTGATCTGTGATCGCTTTAGTTTGACTAACTCGGCACTTCGTTTATGGTCCAGCCAGATCTGTCTCGAAATGTGACAAACACATTGAGCCGTTTTCCCATCTGAGGTTGGTCTTGCTAAGAGCATTCAGCTTTAGTAGATGCTTACATGTAGCTAGGGGCATACCTAGGGATTGCCTATCAGACAGAATCCTTAGAGTAGTACCTTGTCTGTTAAATTCGTCTGGTCTGCCCTGCAGTTACGTGGAATGCCTCTGTGGCCTGGCACCCAGCATAGGTGAATGTTGAACTGCTCTGTCATCTCCACTGCATAATAGATGAACGGCGGTTAAAAGCGGCCTTTGAAGTAAAGGAGCACGATTCCAGGGACTGGTAATATCCCTATGGACAGCCCTGTTAAGAGCAGGCCACCATACGATCACGCCATAAAGTAGAATAGGCCTGATAACGGACACGTACAGCAACTGAGTGATTTGAGATTTCATACCCCATCTCCTACCTATAGCCTTTTTACAGGAGTAGAGATCTACATTGATGCATTCTAGTAGATTGGCTCTCCAGTTTAGTTTTCTGTCCAGAATAAGACCCAGGTATTTATCAGTGAAGGCAACTTTATATTTCCTCGTAAAGAGGACGAGTTCCAACTTGTGGGAATTAAACCCTAGTCCACATTTGGAGGCTCATCTGGTGAGCCGAAGGAGAGCATATTGGGAGGATTTCCTTGAGAGTATCCGGGTGCATTCCGGTGGCAGCGATTGCAACGTCTCAGCATAGATGATCAATCTGCATCCTGACCTGTCCAGGTCCACTAGTAGCTTATTTGCTACCAGGTTCCATAGAAGAGATGACAAGACTTCACTTTGGGGTGTACCGCAGCAGGCACTTCTTTTGGCCGATACTCCGCCCAGCTGTGTGTTAATAATACTGCATGTAAGCCATTGATTGATCAACACTCAGAGCGAAGTGTTCACTTTCAGATTTGCAAGTGCGTTGGTGATCGCCTTTGATTCGACGCGTGCTGGGATGGCGAGAGCAAAGCTGGGCTAATGCTCTGCCGATGGTGGATATCGAACAGCCTTTCTAGAGTTTAAAGTAGAAAGGGCGATAGACTGATAGTTCGGAAATTCTTTGGTTCCACCTGCGAACTCATTCCTGCCTTAGGTATGAAGATGAGTTCAACCTCGGTCCATAGTTGGAAGCACAATGTATTCGCATTGCTATAATTCTGCAGGAATAATACCGTTAGGTCTTGGGGACTTAATGGGCTTGAAACTGCGCATGGGCCATCGGAACATCTCTGTAGTTACTAAAACCAGGGAGTTGCTGCACGATTGAAGGGAAGTATTTACCATTTGCGAGACATTAACAGGGGGGCTACCATTAAAGTGAGTATCCAGTAAAATGTCAATGGATTCCTTAGCAGAGGTGGTTCAGTGACCGTACGGATGCAAATGGTAGCTGGGTATTGAAGGACTATTAGAGAGGATTTTCCGCAACTAAGACGTTTCCGAGGACTCTTCAATGCTGCCACAGAAAAGTTTCCAGGATCGTCGTTGCTCTTTCCTCAGTGAGATTTTATATTTTTTGAGAGACAGTTTATAGGAGTCACAATCGGCCGTCTCGCGGGAGCTTTTAGCAATATTAAAAAGGAGCCCACTGTCTTTCGTAAGAGTACTGAGATTTGCATTCCACCAAGGTGGTTTCTTTTTACCTCTAGGGTTGCAGAGTGGGCAAGCCAAACACATGGGACATGGATGTACAAAAATATTTATATACTCCTCCATTACTTATTCTCTCTGTGTATCTACGCGTTACTTGTTATATTAAGTTCCTCGGTGAGTAAAAGCGCTTTAAAGACGTGAAATTTTAAGTTATAAGTTCCCCAACGTAGGTATGTCCATGAATGTCATTAATAATTTCCACGTAATCAGTGTCAGCGTAATAGGAAAAGCTAACCAAACAAAATTTCCAATTACTTTTGTTCTCGCCTACATCATTAACTTTATAGTATTCAAACAAATTTAATTTATTAACGTAATTGCCAAACAAATTACCAAACATAATTGACAGCTATTTTCTTTCCCACCCGCTACGGGGTATACATCTCCCATCATTAGAAAAACAAGTATGCAATTTCGTTTAATAGCCTCTGTGCTCCTTCGTTTGAACTTTTAATTTATCCTGCTTCTCCTTTTTGATCCCCCAAATACAAATTACTGTTATTTCAAAAACACCATAGCAACATCCATACGAAATTGTCCCCTGGTGTTCCATTATCAAAAACCAACAATCCTCTTGGAATTATCCAAAGAAAACTTAACAACAAATTGCTTACCAAATATGTCCACCATAAATTTCTTAAGAATATCGTTTTGAGTTTTCACTTCTGTTGTGTTGTGTGGTGTTACCCCCTCAAGGAAGGCGGAACAAGAACTTCTTCTTGTGAGAATCTGCCTATGAGATCCTCATTAGATAACGACAGAAGGATATCAACTTAAATGCTTTTATTGCTTGTGTTGCCTTAGATGTTAATTTGCCTCGTTTAACTTCTTGACATTATAAAATGTTTCAGGACTAAGGCCGGGAAACCACCAAGATATTTCACTCCATTATCCCTTTGTCCTATCCAATTGCTAATTAGATACACACTACACCCGTTCATACATACGAAATACTAAACGAAAGCATCAAATTCAAAAACTAACACAACCTTTTCTGGACCCAGAAAATATTTTCTTAATTCTATTGTGTTAACCAATGTATGGTAGTTATTTCCTACGAGATATTTTCTTTCCCAAAAGGTGGGAATATTGTATCTTTTTCTCCACTGATGTGCATGTGTACATGTGTAGGTACGAATGGGCGTATATCTGTCAGATTCCTTCAATTGGAAACGGAAACTAGTGTTCTAACGATTTGTTGCTATACCAACAAGCCATACATAAAATGATTTTGAGTAAAAAAATCTGGAAAGTATTTGGAATGCAGTCAAAATAAGTAACACTAAATAGTTTTCCATGTACGAACGAATCACTTCATGATGTACATACATACAAACATACATATGCCTAGTATGTATTGTATTCTACTCAAGAAAATATGTTAAAAAGTTTCAAGCACATGCATGCCGTACCTTCTTACAAAACTTTGTTCTTTTTTGTCATGCATCCTTCATTTGTGTAGCCATTTCTAACTTAAAAAAGAAAAGATTGTTTAAATTTTTTGAGAAAAAAAAACGAGGGAACCCAGACAAATGGAAAATCAAGACAAAGAACGGCGAAAAGGACATTCATCACTCAAAATGCGAAAATAAAAGAAGGGAAAATATGGAACGTAGTAGATATGCACAATAGTATAACAACCATCATTCAAGTGGGACAAGGACGCAGCTCATGCTTTCACTATTTATCTAGGGAAAAATTGTTTTTTATGGATATCGCATATTATACAATTGTATGTACATATGTATGTGTCGACTGCAAAGTGGCATTGTATGGAAATGTTTTTTTTAATGCGTTGGGAAACTAAGCCTGAGGATGGCAATGAATAGTTTCTGTGGTAAGTTTTTCATATAGAGATAGTGAAAAACAAAGTTTGAAGGACATTACTTTATTAGCTTCCAGTTTTTTTCCCCTTTTTGGAGTAAATCGATAAAGTATGAGTCGAAAATTAAATAATGGTTTAATAGAAGGTCGTATGCAAAAAGCTTTCGTTCAGTCTGAGTAGACTGAGATGTGAGACTGAGCGAAAGGTATCGAGATTAAGCGTTTGCAATAAGCGAAAGTTCAAATTGGTATGCAGAACCTTTTTCTCAGTTCTTCGGCTTAGTCTCATTCTTTTGATTGCTGAACAATTGCAAAGATAAGTTCACTGAAGCCTGTAGTGTAGAAGAAATGGCAATAAAAAGTGCACTTATTAAAAATAAATGTTAATTAGTGGTTAGATCAGGACAAATGTAGGATCATTAAGAAGTGCCTGATAAGTTCTTGAATTTTGAAAATTCCGGAGTCATGAACCGAGCCGAGCCACAAGAATCCACGCTATTAAATGGCTTCTTTGCATGTCAGTTGCACGTTGATTGAATTAAAACCTGGAAGAAGATCGCAACTACACTCGCATTTACACTTAATAAGAGTTAGAGGCTTCCCTTTTCTGTTTACATACTCTCTCCGATGCTGCTTCGGCTTAGTGATCCGAACATGCAGGCAGTCTTTTGCTCCATTCATAAGGGCATTTCAGGGTCATATTCCACCGTACTCAAAGCGAATTTCATCCAATCTTCATTTTTTTTCCAGTATTTCTCGCAATTTCATTAGCTCTTCGGGTAACGCTGGATTGACTTATTCCAAAATCTTTTCCGCTATGTCAATTTGAAGTCCACCATCTTCAATAAGTCTTTAGAAAACCAATATCCTGTCTTAGATAGTGATCAATTATCGAATCTACATACTTGCATCAAATTAGATCGATACAAACTTTTGGAGTCCCTATTTTGCGCAGTGCACCACGAACGCTCAAATACACAGCCATTTGACCTAATGAGACATCAAATTTATAGTTTTGAGACATTGCAATGTTTTTTGCATACGAGAAATCAAAGCATGAGAGCTGTCTCATCCATTTAGCAAAAACTCAGTCTCTGAGATGTGTCTAACCCGAGCTAAAGCTATAAAAAGTGAGACTTGAGTCTGAGCGAATGCTTTTGCATACGACCCAATATCTGGCGCAACAGCTCATAAATGTATTGCCAGAGCTGAGGGTGATATACATACATACATATTTTTCGCAGCATTCGAAGTTAAGCAGCTAGGCAGTAAACTCAAACAAAAAAAGAAAAAATTAAATATATAGAAGAGAAGACAGCGGTAGTTTTTATTCCGAAAGAAATGTATTTTACTTTTTTGATCCAACTTAGACGCAATAGTGTGAGAAATTAGAAGCTCAGTAGTAAGAAAAACTGTATCGACGAACGCACAGTTTACAGCCTGAGCACCATGAGAATTGAGAATGAAATTGGGGCAGGTGCGTTTGGACCAAGAACAAAGGACTCTGAACCAATGGGCCAATCCATCAACTTAAACTGAAACTTCTCTTGGCTGCAGCTATATTGTTCATTCAATGAAGCTGAGCCAATATAGTCGAAGTATCTTGACATTTTTCACTGCATCTTCACCTTGGATCAGCTCGTAGACTACTCGGTTATATCTTCACCTTCTTTCGGCGTCCTTGCCCATGTTTACTGCAACAATAATTCATTTCGTCTGTTCATCATTTCGAGTCTATAGTCCAGCAGCTGAACGGATTTGTTGAAGACAGTGACTTCTGTGTTCAATCCTGCATTACGCACTATCTGCTCCAGGACAAGTTTGAGGAGAGCGCATCTTCTTACCAAAATCCGGTACACGTTTGGAATCATTCAGAAGGGCTACTTCTAAGCTGCACATTACATCGCCTATTCTCCAGCGTTATTCTACACAGATAAATTAATTTTGTCGGGATTCCGAATTTATCCATTGCCTTGATGGGCTCCAGATGAAGAATGGTTTGTCTCGATTTGAAATTCGTTGGTCTTTCCTGGACTTGTTCAAGTTTGCAGGTCTATCGTCGATCTGCCGAGGCGGAAGCCACACTAATATTTCACAATAAATGCGTTACAAAACAGTTTAATACGTTCGCACACACATACTAACATACTAGATAGGATCTCACATATGTACATATATGCGACATTAAGCAAAAATACACCTCAATAAATGCAGCAGGACATAGCTTCAGAGATAAACCATAGACATAGCATTTCCTTCTTGAAAACAGAGCAATTAGCTGGAAATCTGAAAATTCACTGTTTTCTGTGGACCGCTTTTAATGGAAGCGTAAACCCAGCTTTTATAAAGTGAATTGCTTGGCATGGTTTAGACAGATATGTGGTTTTAATAGAACGGTCAGAAATCAAAGAGGCATCAAGCATAAGCATCTTTAAGAAGATATATCAGTATAATCAGTATAGGCAGGGCCTTTGAGTTGGAATGTAAGAATTCAGACGAAACAGTGCTGCATATAGTTCTATTGTGGAACTGCTTCCCTTGGAATAAAAACGCGACTCGAAAATTAATTTAGGTACATTTACTTTTATTATACACTTATTACATTTGTTATACAATTTCTTATATGGCGGTGACGCGACCGATCGTTGAAGCGTTACCTACCACACTCCTAAATCTAGCTTAATCTAATAGTATCAGTTGCTTAGTATCTCTCTTGTTGAGAAAACCCTTCTCAATCTTTGTCTCTCTATGGAGACAAAGTGGAAGAAACATCCGCAACCAAAACTCTTCTCGACCTTTGGCTCTTGGTGGAAACAAAGTTGAATAAGCTTTTTATTAGTATATGACAATATCGAAAGTCATGTCCTCCGTGCGTCGCTAGGGGTAGTATGCATAGCACCAGTAACTTCAAGGTAAACTTCAATTTGCAGTCTGGTAAGCATTGATCAGACGTATTTGACCATTGTCCTTAACGTAGTTATGCCACTCCAGTTTACTGTCTATGATTACTCTTACATACTTGTCAGGGGTAAAAAACTCTGAATCCTTACTCAAAGCCCTGAAAGTTTACTCAATTTTTCGTTATTTGTAGGATGATGGTGACATAACCGATTGTTAAAACGTTGATCCCAAAAGTACAAGGATTTTTTTAAAGGATAAGTATTTATGTATATGTTGGTACATATTTCCTTGTACCCATTCACATATGTATATGTACGTTTTATTGACGAAATTCATATAATAGTCAGTCCTTGTTTTTTTTTCAAGCTAAACTGAACAACTCCAGAGTTTCTGATGCGAAAATAATTATTATTGGTTATCAGGCTAGACATCGATTTGTGCTGAGTCAGGGTCTCTTATAAATCTTTGTCTGTCTCGCTTGGTAATGTATCCGTCCTACATACATCCGTTTACCTGTGACAGGGAAATTTCAAAGTTTTTTGTATCAAAATTATTTCTTCGGGTCTATTCAACCTGCAAAATGAATTTAGTCGATGACCATCACTTTCTGGTCATCGAGTTGGAAACGATTCATAAGGAAACAAGAAGAAGGGGATGCCTTTGTTGTCACTTGTCGTTGTTCTGGCAACCAGTCACTTGCATTTAAAAAAGGTAAAAAACTTACAACGAAGATGCAGAAGAAATTATGATTAAAGAAATGCTTTACATGAAATCGTCTGTTTTTATTTCGTCGGAAGGCCAATACGTGGGTTTAGGTGAAGAACAAAAATGTACACCAAATTCCATACCGATTTCGTGAAGTACCTTTGGGTGAAGTGTATTTAAAACTCGAAAAAGTATGCATTTAATTGAAATTTATTCCGAGTGAGTCAAAAATACTTCATTCCTATCGAGCATTATCCATTATAACAAATAGACTCAATATTATAGGTTAAACGATTGTTTTTAAAGCGAATAGAACTTATTTGGATTTTGTAGAGCTAAGTTGATGTATTTATGAAGTATATTACTTTCGACGATATGTTTATCCATTCTCGAACGATGAGTCTAATTAAGGGCACTCAAATACTTACATATGCCTCGAATCTTCAGATTATTCGATTCGGCGGTTGCTACTTAAGTTTTGAGATAAAAAAGTAAAAATAAAATTTATAATAAAAAATGGCTTTACTGTTTTTCAAAATATTCTCCATGAAGAATAATACACTTTTGCAAGCGTTTGAACCAATTTTCAAAGAACTTTTTCCACTCCGATTGAGGTACCTCCAAAACTTGTGGTCTAAACGCATCAACCGCTTTTTCATGCGTAGAAAAATGTTGACCTCGCATTTTATTTTTGACCTGTGGGAATAAGAAGAAGTCATTGGGTGCCAAATCAGGACTATACGGTGGTCGACCCAGCAATTCGATGTTTTGATTGCTCAAAAATTCACAAAAGTTCACCATTTGCTTCGAAGTGCTTCGTGCGAGTTATGCAAATGCAAGTCAGCAAACTTGCTGATGGCACATTTGCATTACTTCGCAACCAACAATAAAGTGTCAATATAGCATTTCCGTTGTCCATGGGAAATTTCGGTGTCCGAAGGCCATCGGAAACGGAATGCGTTGACCTTTATTTTATTAAGAGATTGAATGAAAATAAAATAGAGTTCGGCAGTCGTTGACGAGTCGGGCAGCAATAAAGATCGTGTTTTCATTTAGTAAACAGAAAAGAAAAGTTATAATTTAACTTGCGCGAACAACTTTTGTTGGATTTGGTTCTTCTTGAAAGACCCATACAGTCGATTGTTGTTTAGTTTTGGGTTCATATGCATAGATCCATGATTCGTCGCCTGTCACAATTTTATAGACGTCTTTTTAAGCACCGCGATTGAATTTTTTCAACATTTATTAGCACCAATCGACACGAGGTATCCAACACGAACAAATCTTTTTGACGGCCAAATGTTCATGCAATATTGAATGTATGCGAGTGGAACTAATGTCCAAGCGTGCCTCAATCTCGCGGTATGTCACGTGACGATCTTGCAACATCAGTTCACGCACACCATTGATGTTTTCTGGCACAACAACCGATTTTGGACGACCTTCACGAACTTCGTCCTGTAGCGAAGTGCGACCACGATTGAATTCGCAAAACCAGCGAAACACGGTGGCTCGAGATGGTGCTTCATTACCAAAAGTCGGAGCGAGTTGATCGGTACACTGTTGTTGGCTTAATCCACGTCGAAAGTCATAAAAAATAATCGCACAGAAATGTTCACGATTTAGTTCCATATTTTGTGTTATACTTAAGTAGCAACCCTCGTATCGATAACTAGTCTCAAGCTTGTCAGAGAAATCGACAATTTTGACAAGTCCATGTGAATTTAGTCAAAAAATTGTTTTTTTTATGATTTCTACATAACAAATAATAACATCTTTGGCGAGATGTCATCCTACTGCAATTCTACTTAAGTCTTGGGCCTACAAAATACTACTACATATGTATTATGTATAACTTATTGTTCCTCGAGAATTAATTCATTTCCTACGTCCATAATGTATCGATTAAATATGTATTCCTCGTAACTAAAGCACCCTGTGGTGGAGAAATATTTAATTAATAATACTTAATTAAAATGTGGGAAAATGAAAACACGGGTGGTATCCTACCCTTCAATCACATAGTTTTAATGAGCGACATTGAACACAACAATTTAATTTCCCACCTGTCTCTAGATTCAATCTGCAAGTGAGTTGACATAGAGTGCTGAAGGAATTCTATAGACTAGGTTACTCACAATTAGCTACATACATAAGTATTGAATGTTATTACATCTACTACAATTAGGAGGAAATAAATACGCTTATCAGCAAATGCCCATTTACCAAGATTATTCATCCAAGGGCAAGTACATATGTACACATGTACATACATAAATATGTGTGTACGTTTGAAGGTTTTTCTGCTTGGTCAAAAATATTTGAAGTGAATTCAGCCATTAACTGACTTGTCTGTCTGTCTCTCTACCTCTAATGGACGCGAACAATTTCACTTCAATACAAATGAACTTCAATCTGTGGTCTTGTTATGTGCGGCAATTTGACTCATTAGACCACAATTCCCATAAGGACGTCAAACATACACCGTGCAACCACGGTAAAGGAGGTAAGTTGTGTTATGCCAGCTGTCTATGCCAATGTACATGAAACTCGTTAGTAGACTGCAACCTAATTGCGTCAATCTACTATAGGGAAATGTGCGCTGACCAGCCACACCTCTATAACTAACATCAGATATTGTAGAGGAACGACTAGCATGATGAAATGCGCATACGAACAGAAAGGACGGATATATGTATGTAATTGTGCGGATAATTGACAAACGAATTAACTTGAATTCTGTCCGTATCGTAAGTGAAGATGGTTGGCTGACATTCCTTGAATTCCTGCGGTTAACTAATTAAAAGCACATAGAATATTAAAGGTACAACTTGACTTCGTGTCGGTCGCAGGAAATGGTCGAGTATGGGCCGGTATGGATGGATGTCTACAACAATCTTGTGGCGTTCACAGGTGTGTACTAGAATACTTAAGGAGTGTGTATGTGACTTAAAGCGGATTACGATTGTTTTTGTTTTGGAGTAGGAGTGAGCATCAAACCGGCTAATCGTTGAGATTAGCGATGAGTGCTAGAGGTGTACATACATAAGTACTTACAAGTTATTGTACTCTCGAAATTACTTAAATGTGTATTCAAAGCAATTAAAATCAATTAACGAAGTTGATTAGACCTATTTACAACAGGCTGAGTACCTTCCTCGTATTACTTGTTAGATAATACAGAGGTTTTGTGCTATAATTCAATCAGATGAGGTATTTTGCACGTAGACGCCTTAAGGGTGTTGCCATGAAAATTAATATCAAATCGTGCTTTGAGACGTTAAGCTACAGTACTTAAATTTGTTCACATTTTTGTTTTTCTCTTTATAAAATGCTATCGTAAGAACCAACAATCAAAATACAAATATATTTACAAAATACGAATACCTGGCGCAACAGACGTACATGTATGGCCCAGGGCCTAGCTTCTCGCGACCATTCATGTTGTGCGTGTTATATTTTTCACACAAATGGAAGGGACCTACAGTTTGGAGCATATCCGAAAGGCAAATTGAGAAGCTTTCTCTTGACAGTTATTACTCTCGGACGTTTGTCAGATATTCGCAAGAGGTGGGACCGTGAAAAAAACTTTTTGATGTTTCTGGGATTCGAACGCTGAACCTCCCGCTCAGCGATCCAACGCACTAACCACTTGAGCCACGGCGCCCACTACAAATATATTTAACTGATCTTAATAATTTGTGATACGAAGTCAATATGAAAATTAATGACAGCCCCGAACGGTATATGTACGTAGATATGTAGCTTACTTTCCTAAAAATTGTTGCGATTTTACGAGATTCATTTTGGACTGTTTTGCCTTACGTCATACACGGACCTCCCTGTTGCTTAGTTAGCTAAATCCATGGCCTATCAAGTAATACAATTTTCGTCCTTTCACAGAATCTACCAATCCGCTGCCACTAAACACTCACATTATGTACCTTGGAGAGCATTTAACAAAAGTTTGAAGCTTTTTTGTGATATTGGCCGGCACTTTCCAGTTATTGCAACCATATGAAAGCAGCAATTCCACAATAGAGTGGAACGGTCAGAGCTTTGTGGTTAAGCTGATTGCTATTATCGAATTCATTTCCACAGACAATCGAAACGATGTTTCCAAATCGAAGGAAGTTGCCTATCTACTCTCTTGACTCATTGCTGACCGATTTTGTGGAGTTAGTCATCAGTCATACCATGTTTGCCTCTACCACCAACCCAGTGTTTGAAAAATATTTTAAGGCTTCATTGAATTCTTTTTGTGGACAGAGCGCTCTGATATTTCACTACCTAAAAGAGTAGTGGTGATAGTATGTAGCCTGTTCGAAATCCGCTCCGGATCTTATATTCTTCTGACAACCTACCCCTGTGCAGCATGTGATATTTCACACCCTCACAATTTGGTTTTATAATAGCCATCAACTCCCAATGACTCTCCTGCATAAGGCATGACATATGCAATGTACTCTCTCTTAACGGACACCGACGGTTCCGAAGAATTATGAGAGGTGTCCGGTTATGAGAGTACACTGTATATGTATATAGCGTCGTCCGACAAGAGGTGTCATTTTAAATCAATAGAAAAATTTAAAATTTTTATGAAAAATGACGATCTTTTTATTGAAATCTGAAGTCCAATTTCTGAGGTTAGCAATGAAGTACAATATCAGACAAATATCCGCCTCGGCTCTGCCTACAAGTAGTCATTCCTTTGATTAAATTTTTCATCATAATGTACTCGTATTTCGCGATATTTTCTCTCTGATATTTTCTTTTGCTTGGTTCATGAATCGTTGGTGGAGCATTGGCGTAGACTTAATGTTTGACATAGCCCCAAAGGAAAAAGTCTAATGATGTAAAATCTCATGATCTCGGCGGCCAATTCAAGTCTCCATTTCGAGAAATCACACATCCAGGACATTTTTCACGCAATAGAGCCATTGTTTCACCAACTGTGTGGCATGTGGCGTCGTTTTGCTGAATATAAACATCGTCCATTTCCATCAATTTCAGGCAAAAAAAAACGTCGGTCAACATCGTTCGGTAACGCAATCGATTCACCGCCAGCCCAAAAACAGCACCAAACTATCACTCGTTTTTCATAATCTTGTTCATTCATTTCCAGCACCCTACCTGCGAAAGTAGGGGGTCTGCTGGCCTCAATTCTTGTGTCAACTGGACCTTATAAGCATGTTGGCCAAGACTTTTATGCCAAATGAGGTGCAAAGTGGTTGCGAATAGGCCCCATTTCTGTGATCATCCCGAAATGGATACACTTATGTTTTCAGTCACATTCTCACCTACGGCTGCGATATTTTCAACTGAACTTGCCGGAGGAACGAAGTTGGAGTATTCACATCACTACCCGGGGTCTCATTACGCATCGTTTAAGACGATCGTCGTCTAAACCATGACAATCAACGCTATCGTCTGTAACTCTGTCACTATCTGTCATCTATCGACTATAGTTTACATTTTCCAAAGTTTGAAGCTACTGGTTACTGGTTTTAACTGTCATTCCTCGTTTTTATATTTTTTTTGCGGTGTTTTTCGTATTTTCCAACAATGTAAGTTATTATTTACATTTACATACTATTTAATTTAAGAATAAATTAATTATTATTAACACTTTATTTCAGCCACAACAAGGCAAATGGAAATACTAATGAATTTTATGAAAGAACACCCGGACATGGCAAAAAATTATGTTTATTATATTAATAATAATAATATCAAATAAATTATGTATTTTATTCACAATGCACCTACATACATCTTTGTTGGAAGAGATAAATGTTCTGACGCATCTCTAAGTGTCCTTCGCCTGCGTAACACTTCCAAGTTTTCTTCATTTTCATTCTCGTTCTCAATAAAAAAAACATTACAGTGTGATGAGACATTTGTTTGCTGAATTTTTTTTCTGTTAAAAGTCTTTCACGAACACAAAACACCAAAACAAATTGCAGGGCGATAGCCAAATACGTATCGTGCAGAGATGATCGACGGGACGATAGTAATTGACAGTTTTCGTGATACGTGAAGCCATGAATCAAAAGAAATGATATCGTTTAGTCGACAGGCGCTATATTTACAATGATACCTCTTGTTGGATGACCCTTCTTAAATTCCCTGTTTGCACTGTCGAACGCTTTTTTCAACGCTTTTTTCAAATCAAATAGCAAGTATAGCAGAAATTATCTATCATTCGAAAGACCCCACAAGAGGTAGATGCGTCGCTCGGTGTGGTGAAAGTGTCAGCCACTACAAAATTAAAAAAGTTTTCTTTTTAAAGTCTTAACAGTATAAACTCTTAATTTTCTCCAACGAGCTTATTTTGTATAAGAAATTTAATTGAAAAGCCATGGTAGCACTTTTCACTAATTTTCTTCAGCAAAACCATAAAACTTAACAAACTAAGTAGGGTCTAACGTTCAGCTTATTTGTGCGTAAGCGGATTACTTCGAACTAAACCCTTTGTAGCATTGGACATTCTGCTTCACCTGGGCCCCTCGACATCTCTGGCAGGCAAATGAATGCTGGTGAAGCTATTCGCCTTAAGGCAACCCCAAAGTGGATCAATAATAAATGTTGTCAATCCCCCCTTATCGAATAATTTCAAAATTCTTTCTAAAAATATTGAAATTGACACACAAGTTATATTTTGACAAAGTCATTATTCCTTTCAGGTTATTCTGGAAAAAGGATGGCTTTATTGAAGACAAGTCGATACACTTATACATATATCGACGGATCAAAATTTACTGGGGGAGTTTGTGGTAAGCTGATAGGCTTAATCTTTGATACTCCTTCCGTCTTCTTAATCTTTGTAGCATGCCTCACGCGAAAAAAATGACAATCGCAAAAGTCTAGAGATATCAGTTTTTGATATTCGCATCTTTTCGGATGGCAGAGCAGAAATTAAGTTCTTGAAATCGCTTTCAATTTTACAACGTTTTTAAAAGAGAAGGTGAAAATTCCTGGAAACACCCCAACAATAAATAACCTTGGTTAAATACATTCCAAGAGCACGCATTTTTTTTTTTACAAAACCAAAAAAAAACAATAATGCCTTGTCAAATTAATAATTTATTATTTTCGCTCTCAGTGTTTGGTCCTTTTCTTAATTTAATGTAATACATTAACTTGTTAAGTCAAAAAAAAAAAACAATATTGCTGTTCTAAGGGGCAAATGATTTTGGAAGAAATTAAAACAAGTATAAACTCTCTCTCTCGGGATTATTAAACTTGAAATTGGGTTCTGCGGTCGTTGCGGTCATTGTAAACGTTTTTCTAGAGCCACTCAACGAAAATTTAAATTATACACATTTCTGATTTTTTTTTTTTGCATCTCTGAGAATTTATTCGTGCGTTCACTCGTCCCCGGTGAGTAAATAAAAAATTCATTAACCACTCAAAAAAAAAAATTAAAATTAAATTGGTAAATGGGGAAATACAAAAAAAAGCAAATGAAAGTTTTGGAAATAAAAATGTTTGGTCATTCTCTATGGGGAATATAGAATCACGCAAGGAGTTGCATATGTATATATGTAAATATTAAATAGGAAATTTCACCCGATTGCAGAGAGAGTGTCATCACATCATTATCAATGGGTGTTTAATTTAGTTATTTATTGAAGCTTAGTACAAGCTAAGTATCTATCGTACCTGTTAAAATTTGGTGGACGAAGAGAATGTCAGCGACTTCGCGACGTTTTACAAGGGTCTGCAAGTTTATCAATTTCAACTTATCTTCATATGGGGGTAAGATGTAGTTGTCGGCCCAATGGGAGACCGCGTAAGGCAAAGCGTATAAACCTGCGCTGCACGGCTTCGATTCTAAGTGAGTGGGTGTCGTGAAAAGGTGACCAAATTTGGCTGGCGTATTCAAGGAGGGGTCTGACAAAGGTAATGTAAAGGAATTTTATAACGTAAGGGTTCAAGAATTCTTTAGACCGGCGTTTTATGAAACCGAGAGAAGAGTTGGCCTTGAGTATAATATGATCAATATGGGAACGGAAGTTTAACTCCCTGTCACCAATAATACTCATATCGCGTTTAGTTGAGACTGAGGGAATTGACTCGTTGCGAAAGTAATAGGTTCTGAGGGGTGGGGGCAGGCGTCTACGGGAGAAGGTTATGGATTGACATTTGAAGACGTTAAGTTGTAAAAAGTTTTTGTCGCACCATGTGTAGAATGAGTTTAGATCGGTGGGGGTTGATATTACCTTAATGATTTTCATGTCGTCCGCGTAAATAGACAGATCAGAGTGTTTTATGATGTGACCAACATCGTTTATTGTTAAGACAAATATCAATGGACCAAGATGACTGCCTTGAGGAACACCTGAAGTAGCGTTTATGGGATCAGAGACTGAAAATCTAAAGAGAACCCTGTACTGGCGTTTCTCTAGGTACGATCTTAGCCATGTAATGAAAGAAGGTGGAAAACCGAGGGCTTTGAGTTTAAGGTAAATATTTAGATAACAGATTTTATCAAACGCCTTGCTGTAGTCGTTGGTAATGACATCTACTTCATTTCCGTCCTCTAAAGCTTGCAGTGTTTTACAAACGAATTCGGTTAGGTTAGTCGTTGTGCGCTTCTGATTCACAGTATTTTTTTCGCAGTCCACCTGATGTCATAAGCATATCAAACATCAACAGAGCGAACAATTTCTCCAGCCATATGACAAACCTATTGCCAGTGTTATGCCTTCGCAGTAGTGTTGTCATAAGCTTTCGTAATTGATCGGACTTCCTTAGTTTTGGGAAAACGGCTTGAGCGAGTGAGAGTCGAAAAAGAGTTGTAAGGGGCTGATACAGAACATCAACACATTTTTTTAGAAATATAGCGGGTAGACCGTCAGGACCGGGGGAAAGTCATCCTTGAGCCGATTAATCTGGAATACGTTTGTCTATGATGACGCCGAGATATTTTACCTCTCCTCTTCTCAAAGGGCACTAGAGCAATCTTGAAAGAATTGATAGAGAGTCCTTCTGTGTTGAGAGTCCTTCTAAACCGTGTAGTAAAGCTCTCTGCGTAATACTACGTCATTCCATAGTCCAAGGAAATAAAAACACAATTTTTTCAAACATTCATTACGCACAATTTTTTAATGAACTCAGTATTCGAAAATTATTGGAACGCATCCCATACCTTCATGCATAGCTCACTTGGAATTATGTTACGTGCTTTTTATACACCTCTTAGAGGTATCACCAATTAGAGGTAATGCCACAAAATATACATAGAAACGTTCACATCTCGTTGAAACATCATTTACTGTGACGGTATTCACTGATAGAGGCGGTGCTGGAAACTGGAGTCAGCAGTGCAGCAGGAGTTTGGTGTCGGGTACTTGAGTATGTCAAGAATGATAATCAACCTAATTTCGCTCACGCGCATACAAACTGAAACTCACACTAACTGATTCCAACCTACATTCCTGGAATATAGTTTTGGTGATATTAATGCTGCACGGAAACTATTTCCGGTGGCAGAAATTCGCTTCCTCCATTGGTGCTCTTTTAATTAACGATAGCAACCTGGAATCAGGACCGACATGCTCTACTCTGTGCATCCTTGTTATATAGGAATGTATCCGCTTAGATTGCTTTGGGGTATATCAGCAGTGTTCTCCGGATAATTTTTGCTTTGTCATTTGTACGTACATACATACATACATAACTCACATTAGTTTGCTCACGAAGCGGTTGGTAATTGTCTGTGATCCATGGAGCTTAGCGCTAGCTCCACCAATGAGCACATTTGCAAATAGAAGTGATGATTGTGGTGTTGCGTTTGAAAACATTTTATTGTGAAGGGAATTAGTTTGAGTAGAGCGTTTTTATTGCAAATACTCGTAAAAGTATCTTGTTGATGCTTCGAAATCACAATTTTTGATAGGAAATATTAGCTTGTAAACGTTTTTGAATGAATTACTTAGAAAATGCACATACATAAATATACATTAAGCTATCGTCACAAAAACGATTTTTTTTTATTATCTTTTACCGATAAGAGTTTAAAACTAACGCTCGTTAAAAACACTTCATGCTTGCAATGTTTATAGTTTGCACAAGCACGGATCGATTGTTGAAGCAGGTTAGCTCCTGTTAAAAATAATGAGGAACAACATACAACTTGTTATGTAAGATACCACAAAAACTTCATTGAAAACAAACAACAAATAGTGCTCTAATCCTGTTAGGATATTAGTTAGAGTTCAGAGTGAATTCATGTTTGTGCTCAAAGCGCCTTATGTGCAAATAAGGGTGAAATAGTATTGACCATCACATCAACAAGGGATAACAAAGCGCCCGGTTAAGATGGCATACCATTTACATGAGTTCTACAACGAAATTCAAGTCCTACTCTCATTGGCCAAATCCATTAGCTTTTAAAAGAAAACTGAAACTATGCGGGTTTCCTTTAAAAAAATCGATAATAATTTCGCTTTTAAGACAAAGTAATACCACTGTAGTATCCAACTATCGCGGACTATCCTTTTGGATACGTTCTATGAGGTACTTAAAATAAACCTTTTTGGACGGACTTACCATCTGGATCAATGAAAACAGTATCTTTTGTGAGTTCCAAGCTGCTTACAGGAATAACTACTTCACTGTTGAATAGGTATATAATCCATCATATCTTGTCAGGCTTCAATTAGGACACATTGCAGTACTCGTTACAATGTTTTCTTCTAGCTTTGGCAAAAGTGAACTACGTATTTTTCCCATCCACATCTCATCATTACGATGATATGGAAATGATAGTTGAGCCACTTTCCACTTCAAGTCTCGAAAAAATCATAATACAACTATAAGCTGGGATCAATTCAAAGAATAGACATCTTGCTTCATAATGAAATTTGAAAAAAAAAAAACTGAAAATATGTAATCGCAGAACAATAATACTGTCTCAAATGCGCCAATGTCCAAGTGGCCCATCTTGCCCCATTATCGCGGAAAGTTGGGTCAGCGTGTGGGGCCAAGGCCAAGGACTGAAAAGTGGAAAAATTAGCTCCAAAAAGGGCAAACAAGTCAGAAATTATAACAGAATTTTACTCAAAAGATATCAATTTGATAAATAAAGAATTCAAAACAAAAAGATTTCATGATTTATAACGTTAATTATAGACGTTTTCAAAAATAATATATGTAAGACTTTTTTTTCACAAAAATAGAAACTTTTTCTTTAATAATTCAAAGCATACAAAAAAAAATGGTGGTCCATATAGCTAAAATTTGTATTTACAGGAGTGAGAAATAATAAATTAGGAATCGTAGTCGCTATTGCAGTTAATGCAAATAAAGACGACCCCAAATCCAGGTGAGCACTTCGTATGAGCTCAATTTTAATTTTAAATTTTACAGAATGCTAAATACCATTGATTTTTATAACCTAATACCATGTTGAGTTGATGGTATTTTTGAATAACGAAAGTGTTGACAAAAGAGATTCAGTCCAAGACGTAGTATTATAGTACATATACGCCTCCATGCAATTTGTCTTCCACCGGAACCAAAAAGATTGATTTTGGTCTCGTCTGTAAAGAGGACCTTTTAGAAAGGTTCGAAGCATGTCAAAAGTCGAGGGAAAAACCAAAAAAGATAAACTTACCTTTAACCAGAATGTCATATCCTTATCTGCACGTTATTTTGCATACTGGAGTCTTGAAAGGCGGTTCTTTTCAGATATTAAGGGTGAACTGTTACTGCACTCACTTCCAAGTTTTTACTGTCCTTTAACATTTTTGGAAGGTCGGTCTATGGCCAACAACAAAGTCATTTTGAATTTTTCTAAAATAAACCTCTAGAGATGCCAGCGCTTATTTTCCGCCTACTTTCAGCATTTTTCGGGTTATTTTGGATTTTTCCAACTTCCCCAAATCTTTCATTAATATTAAATACCGGAGATTTACTTTTGTTTACTATTTCTCAAACACTTTACCGTTTTTAGAATTAAGAATTAGAATTTCCTCTACAGTAGTTTGTCTAGATATTTTGCTTTTTACCTTCACGAAGATCAAAAAAAGCTCTGAAAGGACTGTGTGGCTGGAATGAGCAAAAATAAGTCAGGATCCTAAAAGTTGCGTGCGAGAACCGTTAGTTTTCATGACAAACGGCACGTGTCCCACTTTGAGCGTGAGCTACAAAATATGTTGTGCCTACATATTTGTTTTAAAATAAATTGGTTGTTATCTACATTTGGGTTTCTTTTTTATCATTATGTGTTTGCATTGATATGGAATGTAAAGTGGAATAAGAAAGCCAAGGTAATTTGAAACAATGCATTTACAATCAATCCTGAAAGCTCAAGAGAGATAATTTTTGCAGGTTGTCCCACTTTGAGTGTGAGTGGAATGACCGATGTTGTTGAAAATTAAAATGTGACAATAAAATTTCGCTTATACCTATTATAATATCGATACAAGTTCCATTTTGCTTTCTTTCTAGTGCTTTCTCTCGGTATAAGATATCTGTAAGTGGCGGCATTCTGTAACTGTCAAATATTTGTCTTCATCATAAAATATAGAGCTGGCTAATAAATCAGTTGGAATTATTATCACTTGGCACTATTCCTACTCACCTGAGAATTTATCTACATGATTTGACATTTTGATTGATTGTTATGGTTATGGCTTATGACATGACTTACCACGCTAGCCCTGCGTGTTGCTGAGATAGTGATACAAATAAAGTATCCGTATAAACTTTTCTGCATAAATATCTCCAACCAGTTAGTACCATGTAACGCTTTCTACGTCAAAATCAATCGACTAATAAACTCCTTATATTCTAGGTAAAATAAACCTTTTGTTTGTAGGTAATAAATTTTTCTAGGGACTTTTGATCTTAAACAAAAAAGGTTTACGGGGGTAGATGAATGTCTACATCAGTGTGAGAGACTTACTCACTAAAATCGTCTTCATTAAGCTCTTACTACAATTAAGGTTTCCCTACCTAGTAATAATCTTACAGCGCTAAATCGAACGGTTTTGATTTTTGTAATCGGCGTGATAGGTTTGTCTCGTCCAGAATATGGAGAAAATGTTGTATTTCAGCATCGACTATAGCCACATCTAAATATGTATGTATACAGAGTGTCGCAGTTAAGAGGTATAATTCTTTAACTGCAGATTCCTTAATTTCTGGCAAACAAAACATCGTGTCAAGGGGGGTCTAGGTTTTATTTATTTTGAAAACACAATTCACTAGCGCATAAAAAATGTTAAAACTTTGTGTAATTCCATGCAGCTACAAAAAATTATGGCTCTTTAAACTCAAAATTTTAAAAATTTCATCTTCAAATTTTCGATGTGTTTTGGCTTTCTGGATAGCTCATAGAGTTCGCGGTTATATCCTCTTCTCCATTCGTCCTGCTCGCATATCGGACCGAATATTCGACGAAGAGTTTTGCTCTTGAACGAATTCAAAATCTGCTCTGCTTTCCTGCTTATCGTCCAGCACTCATCATAAGATAAGTAGATCATCATGTCTCGCCTTTATGAAGGTCTCTAGGTACTTCGCAGCCTCTATAGGTGATGTTGAGTACTGCAGTTTACAATTTATGCAAGTTGATAGGGTTTACTTCTTCAGACCACTTTCTTTCCAGATAAATTTTTGCCAGCACATTTTACACACCGCAGATTTTTTGGCAATACGTGTAATTAATTTTAATCATGATTTTGAGAATAATTTTAATACTGTTTCTTCAATATTTTCTGCCTTACAGTCTCATCGGAAGGGCACACTTAACGATAGTTTCCTCTTTGAACACAGGCGAAATTACAGACTTGCACTCCCAAAAAACCTTTAATGAAAAATATTACTTAAAAAATTCGGCACCCTCATGCTTTAATTTTTTTATTGTTCCACAAAAAGTAAATATTATGGTTTGCAAATTAAGAAACCCGGTAAATATTGAACCACTTTCCAAGTACCTCAACATAATTTATGAAGATAAATTTATTTCATTGTAGATTCCATACGTATCTATGTATGTCCTATTTTTGATTAAATATTCATTAAATGTTAATTTCAAAAAGAGTTCACAAGTCCATGCCTAGAATATAAAATTCAAACAAAAGAAAAAAAAATATTTTTCTTTCATTTTCACATGAATATGTTAAGGAGAAATGAGTGTAAACAAAATGAAGAAGAAAAAATGAAAACTAGTAGGTATAAATATATTTCACCCTTAACCAATAAACAACCGCGCGGAACCATAATTTTTTTCTCCTGCCATGACAACACCGCCGAACCACAAAACCACGGTTATGTTGCTATTGCCCACTCCGACGTTGCCAGTACAATTGTCGCCGCCACCGCACATTTTTTTTCCGTACCCTCTACCACTTCCGCTGTTCAGTTTTCTCATTTATTTTCAGCTTATTTCAACATTTGAATACATTACCACAAAAAAAAAAGAAAAACCGAAAAAGAAAGAGAAGTGGAAACACAAAATGAGCTTGGGGCTACCTATCATCCCTTATTTTTTGGGGGAAGCTCATCTCATTTACATCACATCGAATTCAGTAGAAAATGTCTATCCACTGGAGTACCAAGCAACCCTCGCATAGGATCCAAATCACCCTTAAGGGTCTAAGAGAGTTATTACCTTGGCTCTTGAGCCACCATGTATTCCAAAGCTAACCTCATTCTAAGCAAAAAGTCGAAATGTCTTCTGGGTGTTCAGGGAGCGTAATGGGGCTGGGGGTAGTAGCGGCGGTTACAGGGGTGGTGGTAAAAACAACTAAATTTTCAAGTTTCAAGCTTTTCAAGTGAAACTAAAATTGTTTGTGTTGATATTTTATTTGTTTGTTTGTTGGGGGCCGTTCAAACGCAAAAAGAAGAAGAGAAACTCCCTTCAGTCTGGCCTTAACATAAAAGCCCTATTTGCATATAAATTCGACTTGAAAGTGGTAGTTTTTCTGCTCATTTAAGGAAAAATTATCCAAATGTCAGAATAAGAGTTGTAGAAGTAATAAAACGCAAACAAATGAAAAACTCCCTTCTATGAATGGTTTTCGGGGAGTACTACTAGTTGTGTGTGTAGTTGGATTTTTGTTTTCATTCAATTTTTGTGATGACCCACATTGTATGCCCTAATGTACGGTTTAAGCACTGTTGCCTATGGTATTGCAACACAGCATACTCTCCTTCTAGGACGATATGTGCTGTTGTTTATATGACTTTGCAAAGAAGAAACAAAAGATCGAAACACAAACGAAAGACGTGTGGGAATTCGATAATGGGAATGTGAAATGGAGCAAATCTTTGTTTGCAGTTGAAAATTTTATTTTTCTTTAAAATTACTGCCATGGGAAACTCATTTGCTGGGTTCTTGTAATACATTATTGACTCTGCGGGGTTTCGGATTTCATTTTTTTATAACATGTTACTTCAGAGAATATATTTCTATTTAATGATTACATGAATAGATTCAAGCAGTGTTGTTTTGAAAAGATGATGCATTAGGAAGGTTGGAAAAATACAAAATATATTGTATTGTGCCTCTTTTCCACATTGAGTTAAATTTAAGTTAAAAACATATACTGGGATTCAAAAGTGGAACTGTTCCTCGAATGAACTCCTTGGTTTGATAGTTACAATTATCCATTCTTATGAAGCCCGAGGATGCACTACATATAATTGAGTATACCTTTGTAGTCGACGACAGAATAATATTGTTTTTTCTTCTTTCCAAACTTGTTAACGCGACTGTACTCTACAAAACATATTCTGCCTTCTCTGATGTATATTAGTCTAAGTCTGGCCATCTCCAACGCATAATTCACCCGAAATGCCCTCTATTATGTAATTAGTAATGAAGTAAGCATATATACATATACATAAGTACATACTAGGTTATTTTGTACAGACAGACAGTCATTAAAAGATCCAAAAGTGCAGTAGATGCTGGAGTTTTGTTCTTATTTTTCTCCTTCATCTTTGTCATATGATTTTAGGCCCAACTAGATCATACCTTGTTCTACAGAGACATAATGAAGATCTTACATACATACATACATCCTTATAATTCACTTGATACATGCAGCTATCCGTATGTGAAATTGTTGCCTTTTGCTTTTAATGGTGTCAGTGATTCAGTATTTATGCTTACGAATCCAGCTGCAGAATCAAAAATAGGTCTATGAACCGAGCGTTGGTAGGCAGGTAAACTTTAGTAAGGAAGCTTTTGAAGTCAGTTAATCGATGCACCGATTATCGGTCCAGCAGCCTATTATATTTCCAAAAGCAAGTCCTGAAGAGCCTTTTTCAAATTCGTCGAAGATCTAACCACCCTTTAATTCTAAAGATCGCAGCAATGACATTGGATTTATTAAATGGATTTTCATTTCCAAGTTCAGTTAAATTTTCAGTTAGCTTCTGCAAACTATTATTTTCTCAGGATCCGTCATCACAGTCTAATAATATTTACATCTACTCATAAATTTTTTGCAGTGTAAATATCTTATCAGATAGAATATTCACAACCAAATAAACTTTACCCTCACAAAAACTAGCTAATTGTCACAGCTCTGCATAATCTTTCCTTTTATCTACGGTGGAAAATAGTACTAATCTGCTGCTTTTTAGATACAACTGAGGCTTTTGGTCTATGGTGTTACTATGCCAAAGGAATAGATTAACTCAGCTTAAGGCTAAAGTTATGTTCAGACGATTGCCAGATCTGATAATATGCTGACAATGTGCTGAAAATTGCTACCAATGAGCTGACAATGGCAAAATATCTTAGGTTAGGTTAGGTTAGGTTGAAGTGGCTGCCAGCTAAGATTCGCCAGAACACTTAGACCAAAGAGGTCCGTTGTGATACCACGTGGATCATGGGAGAAGCCTCCCTCCACCTACTCGTCTTAAAACCAATTAGAGCTTCTTATGAAGCGTAGGAGGCTCTTGATGTCGATATTCATCAGGTCGCTTGTATCATTATAATAGGGAGCTCCTAAGTGGAGTTTCCTTCTACGGGAGAGAGCTGGGCAGAGACAAAGAAGGTGAGGAATAGTTTCCTCCTCTTCTTCATCCATGCAGCTTCTACAGAAATCGTTCGCGAAGAGGCCCAGCCTTGTAGCATGCTTGCCTATTAGACAGTGTCCAGTGATGACACCTACAGTGGTGCCGATATGCAATCTGTTCAGAGAAATCAAATTCTTAGAGCGTTTTAGATCCAGCTTTGGCCAAATCTGTTTTGTCGCTAGACATGTTAAACCACTTGTCCACCTAAGATTTGCACTCTCGATAGCATCCAGCTTGAGTTTAAGTTTGCGAGTAGCGATTGGAATACCTAAGGTGCCGTTATCCGGCAAGATGGGTAAATTTGTTCCTTCTTTGGCGAGTTCATCGGCCTTACAATTCCCTGGAATGTCTCTATGCCCCGGCACCCAACACAGGTGAATATTGAACTGCTCAGCCATCTCCACAAGAGACGAACGGCAGTCTAGAGCTACTAAAGAGTTTATAGAGGTCGATTCCAGGGATTTGATTGCTGCCTGGCTATCAGAAAAGATGCGGATATCTCTAGCAGATATCACGTTTTTCTTAAGCCAAGATAGGGCTTCTTTTATCGCCATTATTTCCGCCTGGAACACGCTACAGTGATTAGGAAGACGGGAAGAGAGCTTAAGATTAAGCTTATCGGAGAAAACACCTGCACCGACTCCGTCTATGGTTTTTGACCCGTCAGTGTAGAAGTGAATAGAATCATCTTCTAAAAATGCATCTTCCTCCCAGCATGATCTGGAAGGGATGGTGACAAGGAAGTTCTTCTCAAAATTTAAACGAGGTATGGTGTAGTCCGTGTTTTCGGGAGAGATTTTGAATTTATTCAGAATAGAGGCGTGGCCGAATTCTTTTCTTGACCACTGTTGGGTAGCTTCAAGGCGAACGGCTGCAGTTGCTGCCATTTGCTTGCTATATATGTATATCGAGGGGTATTAGATGGAATATAATGTCCAGTGCCGCGGAGGGAGTTGTACGTAGTGCTCCGCTGATGCACAGACAAGCTGTACGTTGGACCTTACTTAGATAATCGCGATTTATAGCTTTATCTAAGGCTGTCCACCAGACAATCACCCCGTATGTGAGTATCGGTCTAATGATCGAGGTGTAGAGCCAGTGAGTAATTCGAGGTTGTAATCCCCATTTATTCCCAATGGCTTTCTTACAAGAGAAAAGTGCTACTGTAGCTTTCTTTACTCTTTCTTGAATATTAGGTTTCCAACTTAGCTTCCTATCCAGGATAAGACCCAAATATTTTGCTTTATCAGAGAAGGTTAAGCTGGTTCCATTAAGAGAGGGAGGGTCGACTAGCGGAATTTTATATTTCCTTGAAAAGAGTACTAGTTCAGTTTTGTGGGGGTTTACACCCAGACCACACCGAACTGCCCATCTAGTGAGCTTATTTAAAGCGTTTTGTAAGAGTTCCTTCAGAGTATTTAGGTGCTTTCCCGAGACGGCCAAGGCAACATCATCTGCAACATCATGGCAAAATATCTTACACCGTTAAATTGTCAGTTCACACGGTTGTTAGATTTTGTCCCAATTTCTGACAATTTATTGTCGAATGGCTGATCTGACAATGGTTTTTCTTACAACGTTGTCAGATTAAAAATTGTCAGTTCACACAGTTGTAGGAGCAGAAACCTCAATGCAAAAGTAGGGTACCCATCTGTCACTATCACGCTCATCACGCGCTGCTTCCAGGCGGCGCTCTTTCTCACATTCTTTGGTCTATCGAAATAGACGAACTTCATTCAACTCATTCGTCTTTATCATCCAAGTCTTCAATAAAGTGTTGGACTGGTGCCAATAGTAATATAATAATTAACAAAATAATCATCATTCCCTTCACCAGCATGAGTATACTGAAACTTCGAACTCTTTTCGAGTTCAAGTTCCCTTCTTAAAAAAAAGTTAAATATCTAGAGGTTACCTTGACAATAAGCTTACCTCACTATTTTCGTCTGAACAATATCCTACGCTTCGATGGTCTGATGAGGTTAGGCAAGCCACAGCCTATACAATAGATACAAAGCCTAGCAGGCTTTAACAATGTCGAACCCTGTCGACTGCTTCAAAAAAATAAAAATTGCATATCCTTAGTTAACGGTCATGTTCGTTGGATATACCGGGCAGGTGGATTAAGCCGAACGTGTGGCAAATCTTCTGTTCAAGCGAGTTTGCAGGAACGACGAGCATGAGGAGATGTTTACAGATGTTTTGCGTGCACTTTTTCTGCTCTTAACATTCTCAAGGAGAAACCCCGGGTTACTATTTGTTTAATGACCTAATCGACCTGACAGGTGCGAGTTAGGCAAATTTACATGTATCAATACACTAGTGAGAAGCCAGTACAGACTAAGTGTGCTTATATTTCATGATCAACTATTCTGTTGTGTGTATCTTTAGAATCTTTTAAATGTCAAATTCCTTTAAGTTAGTCTCTATGTCAGAGATGATGTCAAAATATTACGAGTGTTAGAGGATTCGGTTTACAATGATATTTGAGAGTTTTTACTCTCGGACGTTTGTCAGACATTTGCGAGAGCTGGAACCAGGACAAAACTTGATGGTGATTCTTGAAATCAAACCTTTCGATCATTAGTGCAATTCTTTTATAACAAACTGTCTATTGATGTTGGCTTCTCGAAGCTTTCGAGCCCCTATAATAAAAAACATATCTTTTCTACGACCGTAATGCAGTCAAGGTGCCAAAGTCGCTCTAAATACATTATACCTGCCAACATATTGCTTAAGCCCATTTCAATTTCGCGATGTCATCGTTTAGGCTATAGTTTCTGTCTCTCTGTCTACCTATATTATCCCGATCGGGCTGTTTCCTAACTTTCTCAAGTTTTGCATATTTTTACTAGTGCAGCTCATATTGAAAGCTGTGTTTGTGTTCCTACAGTTCTCCAGTGGCTTGAATTGTTGTATAAATAATGAAACTCCGCCAATTGCATTTACACATCTACCTATAAAAGAATGTGTAGTAGTTCTTTGATTGCGTATTTCTGATAAGAAACCTGGTTTCAAAATAAACAGGATAAATGTATTTTATTTGAATGCTACAACTCAATTCAAAAGGCCAATTTTTACACAAAAATAAATACAAATACGAACCTTGTACCTTTCGCTCAGTAATCCAACGTACTAATCACTGAGCCACGGTGCCCGCCTCTGCAAAACTGCGACAGTAAATAATTGCTTTTGTGCCTAAGTTAGAAAACTTATGTATACTTACATATATACACATAACTGTCGAAAACAAAATCGTCTAGTCTCACTATATACATATAAGTAGGTACATACATATAACAGTATTATTTAATAGAAATCTCAATGTCATTACAATCCCAGCAATTATTTATTCGTGGCATCTGCAAATCCAAATATCTACATATGTACATACAATGACCCCATTTCAATAAATACCGCATTATTGGCCCTCAACAGCCCTATCGTAGACGATTGAGAAGGATCCATCCAATAAATAATACTCCAGAAATAGTACCAAGTCACATACAAACAAAGCAACAATTTCAAATCGATATCGTTCGATTGTTTTGTGTACGTTTGAGATAGAATTTCATTTATTATCCCTCATTCGATAACCTTGATCCCATTCCACATTCATCAATTGATCTTGTTTGGTAACAGATGATGCTTACTCAGAAACTCCAGAAGAAGAATGCGAAAGACCACTTCAAGTGGGCATAAATCACTAAGAAATCGAAAAAAAAAATATCTAATATCTTTTTTATGCTTCATTTTTTTTGCCGCTTTATGCGTATGAGTTGTGTATACTGTGCCTGTGGGCAGGACTTCTACGTTCCATATTCGTATGAATTGTTGAAAATTTGAATTTTGTGTTATTCTCGTAAAGATAATGTTTCTTTTGTAGCAAGAAGTAGACATACATACAAATTTCGGTTGTTTTTTTTTTCTTTTTCTCTTTCAATGACTTTAATGAAGAACAACACGTAACAGTCATTGAGCTTCAGTTTTGGTATACCTAATAAAGGATGCTTCTTTACAATAAACAATATACATAAAATACATAACAAACAACTTTTCTGAATTATCATTTTCGTATTTTATTGCATTTAAACTATGTGGTGAAGGAAAAAAATACGTGTACAGGCATATGAGTCTTAGATCAATTTGATTGCTATGCTATATTTTTGTTTTATTATAATACATCAAACTGAAATGTGTTATTATTGTACTCGTGCAGAAGTTAGTTTTTGGTGTGTTTATGTGACGTTATCGCGAACCATTTGATGTCCATATGTATGTCTATAGAGGGACATCTAGCACAGCAACTTGAGAATTTTTCGGTGTATCTTATTACTCCTTAACGTGTTTTTTACCACACAGTTACGCAGAGTTATGATATTATAAATTAAATATGAGTTTGAATGCGCCAGTAGTAAATTTGAAGTGAAGGAACATTACCAGAAGAAATGTTATTAAATTAATTTTAGCTTTAATAAAATGGTTGCAGTTAATTACATATTATTTGAATATCTAGTAACACGTTTAACAAATAAATTGATTTATAAATAAATTCATTATTTAGTAAGCATGGAATTCATTGATTACATACGTATGTGTATATACATTGTGTTCACATAAATAGCACACCCTCTTTTTTGCAATTTACACTGTAATGCAGTAAGTGGAATCGTGTGAAAGGATAATTTAAGTAGAATTGTACCATTATGAAAACACACACAACAAAGAAGATCGTTCTGTTCTTCTCTGTTTTAGGATCGTTAAACGAGATCGTCATTGCGAAGTGAGTGCTCATAAAAATAGCACACCTTTGGTTTTTTCCAAATATTCTGTGTTTACAAATATTCGTGTATTTTTTTCTTTAATTTTGGCAAAGCGAATATAATTATTTTGAAAATTAGACTCATTGCTTACATAATTTGGCAAGATTTAAGATGAGAAGACGAAAATATTGCACCGAGGAAGGAGGAAAATAATTGCTTCCTTGATACAGGACGAAGAGACTGTTTTGACGATGGCATGGACATTGAAGTGTTCCATAAAGTTGATACAGTATACCATGAAGGTCATAAGGGACACTCAGTCCTCAGCGAATCCCGTTAGCAAGAATGGAGAGAGGAAAACCTAAGAAAAGACTGACAGGATTATAGACAGGAGAAGCTTCAATGACCCCTTTTGGGAAATCGAGGCACAATTGTGTCAGCATGAAGTCCAAATATCAACAGTAACCGTGCGTCGTTACCTGATTAAATCTCTGCTCAACGGAAGAATTGTCAGGAAGAAACTTCTCACAGAAGAAACAAAAGAGAAGACTTGCTTTTGCATATGCTCACAAGGACAAGTCGTTGTGTCTTAGGAAGAATGATTTGTAGAACGACAAAAGTAAGTTCAATCGTCTGGAATCGGATGGCAGAAAGTAAAGGCGACCAGTGAACCAGGAACACAATCCCATGTGCGCCATTAAGGGTGCGAGTACAGGGGTGTGGCCAGCGATGCCATGACATGGTTGGACCTATCGTAAAGATTTGTGTCATACTGGAACAACATCAGTACAAAAGCATTCTAGAGAGCCATTTGGAATCGAACACTGATGAATCCATGCATGTATCATGGACAATTATGCATGAGAATGATCCGAAGCATTGCGAAGAGCCGGCTTTTGGAGCAGCAAATATCGGTACTTGATTGCCCAGCCCAAAGTCCCGATCTAAATCCAATAAAGAAGCTTTGGAACGATGTGGAATTTATAGTGAAGGACTAAAATCCAAAGAATTTCGATGAACTTTGGCAGGTCGTCAAGTCACCGTGAGATACTATCCCTTCGGGTAGACTCAAGCGCTCGGTTGAAAGTCTACCAAAGCTTTGCAAGGAAGTATTTAGGAGCAGAAGCTCTCCTACCAAAAACTAAAATATTTGTATTTTAAATCTTTTCTTCTCTTGCTTATTTATTGTTTTTTTTTCTTAAATTTGTTTGACTGTGCTATTTGTGTGAACAGCACATTTTAAGCTTTTGAAGTCTTCTTATTTAATTTAAACTGATATTTTGAAAAGAATTGTATTTTCTGTTGATAAATTGAAAACTTTAATCATTTGAAAAAACAAAGCTTTTATAACTCGCATTTAGAAGATTGTCTGAACAAAATTTGTATTAAAATGTAAAGGTGTGCTATTTATGTGAACACAACTATACATAAGTACATATGTATAATGTATCCAACTTTGAAGAAAAATAGGTATTTAATACATACAAAAAATATCAAGCATTCTGGTATCAACGGTAACTTGGTCATTGAAGCGGAGGCTTGGTCTTCTTCATCGTTTCGACCACCCATGTGAGCTGGAATTCAAAGATCTTCTTGGTTTGAGCGGTGCTATCCATACGCTCTGTTGTGTCAAATCTCCACTAAGGTGTCTATGGTAGAAGAACTCCTTAGCTACCTCGAAGTTAATGCTATAAATAGTGATGTTTTGTCATAGACTGTAGACAGACTCACGCACAATTTCAAGGCTCTGACGCCACACGAGATAAGCCAAGTAATAGTCATTTAAGTACATATAAGGTTGGCCATCTCTTGTTCGAAACGTGTGTCAATTGGATGCTAACAACACTAAAGAACTTGAAGTATTGACATTGCCATACATAAATATGTATGTATGCCCATAGTATCAAGCCTACCCGCTAAGAAGTGGATCGTTTCATGTGAGCTGGGTTTACCGACCGAGAGAAATTTTAAAATAAAGTAAAATTGAAGCCCTCTCATGGGTTGGTGTATGGAAATTTATAAACAAGTTCGTGAGACTGTAATGCTTACAATTAACCAAACCTTTGTGCTTACTTGTTCGGTGCCCACAGAAGAGTGAATTATTGCTATTACACAAAGTGTGTTCAAAAACCAAAAAAAACTTCAACTGGTCGCAGAGCTCAACAGCAGAACACCAGTTGCACTTCTGTGAAGAGAATATTCCATAAAGACCCCGGATTATTTGCCTACAAGGTTCAACTCACTGAAGAGTTAAAACAAAGTGACCATCCGCCTCTATACATGTATGTGGGTCTTAAATGAGTTAAAAAGTTACGTCGCATTCTTGTCGCAAAATTATCCCATACTCACCAAACACCAAGTCCAGTGCGAAGTCTTGCACTGAAAGAATGGTTTTCCCGAGAAACTAGGTAGCAGGGGACTGATACCTTCTGATACCTGATATCAGCATGCCCACTTCCTGCAAAGAGCGATTACCTTAAGAGCCATAACAATGTTGCTTAGATACATATGTAGTTCACATTGGGCTATTGAAGAACAATAGTATTACAAAAATGAACGATCCAAAACACTAATTCCAAGGGCCTGACCCGGCTATTAAGGTGCTGTTAACGTAACCCAGGTTTTATCATCAGGAACAATTTTGTTGCTGTCAGCAAAAAACTACTTACCTCATTCCTTTCTATTTTTCCTCCTATTCAGTGAACTCATTCTCACATATGTAGAGTTGCAAGTATTTGCTACCCAGTCCGAAGCACATCTTAAAATACCCACGTAAGGTTTCGAGAACGCTTGAAAACAAGGAACAGATCCGGCTCTGAGGATGATTATATGTATGTCATGTACAAGTGAGTTTGGTTCTATGATGAAAATGCCCAATGAAAGCATTTTGGATGTTTTATGAGTAAAGGGATTAACAATACTCCTCGAGCTGATGCTAAAAATTTTAAGAAAACATTTAAAAAACAAACAAAGCTGGCTACGAGATCTCATTCATGAGATAAGGTAAAGCACTTTTCGATAAAAAAGAAAACAGATGTCTAATAACTCATTCCAATGATGCAGTTCTTCAAGACTAAAAGCTTAACAGTCGAAAAGAAACGGAAGCTAACGTCAAGATTCTATTATTAAAGTTCTCCCTTAACCCATTCATAAGTTTGCCTTTTGTTCTTAGTCTAAAAGTCTTTTGAAGAGGCCGTTATGCTGTTCTAACTGCAGAATAGAATTGTAAGTATCTGTCTTTTTCAACTATGTATGAATGTATACACATAAGTTTTTAAAGTAACTTCGAAAGCTAGGACCTCTCATGATTTCATTTATTTTGGGCTAAACAAAAAAATACATTTCAATTTCAGTACATAACATATATGTACTCGTAGGCCATATGATGACAAGTCATGTATCCATTCCCATTTGTTCTTCCTTTATTCACATCGTGGTTTTCCTTCTTGTTTGTTGTCTTTTATTATACCCGTCTACTTTGTATTTTATGGATATTTCTTTGCTGACAGAAACGTCGGCAAGTGAAATTTTCCATTGAAACACCCTACACTCGCGTAAGTTGGCCAGATTTGTATGAGTATTCTTCATTCCGCTTTGTGTCTTATGATACAACATAGAGGCGGCTCATGGATGCGATAGTGGTATTATTGTATTTGGATATGATGCCGTTGAGGAAATCCTTTTTGTAATCGATAGTCATAGTGGTTGTTGGGTGTATCGTGTATGTGTACAAAATGATAAGAAATTGGACTGCAGGCAGTCGCATGATATTAAAGGGATGAAGTAATACCACAGTCCCTTGGCTTTGTAGTTTTTTTTTTTTTTTTTCTCTTTTATCGATGTGTATGTAGAAGAAGAAAGAGAAGAAGAAGTGAAAATGCCAGCAGGATATTGCTAAATGAATTTCCTATGGGGGCATAGGATATCCTTTCTAAAAGGGGTGAAGAGGGTTTCTGAAACAGAGAGGTTCAGAGATTTGTCTCATAGTGGAATTGTTGAGAACTAGTTTTGCTCGGAAGCAAATCCCCATTTCAAGTTCTATGTAATTTCTCCCTAGCAGAACTACGATCGATTATAATAAAAGGATAGACCAAGAGGAAAAGGAAAATTAGGAAAATAAAGACTACCTACTGGAAATTTATTTTACAAATTGTTATTGTTTGAGTTTTCGATTGAATAAGTGATTGAATAAATCGTAAAAGTTTTGCATTTAGTTTTATTAAATCAAACCCCCAAAGGGTGAATAATTGAATAATAAAATGCAGTACTTTTGCAGATGGATATATTTCATATTTAGTTTGTGAGTATTCGTACAAATGTAGCTAAAGAGTAAGGATTGCTAAAGGGGCTCAGAATTCAATGCGAAATAAGAATGTTCCTACGAACCTTAGACCTGAGTTGTACATATGTGCATATGTATGCTGTACTAATGGCCGCGATTCAATTTTTATTGATTTTATCGAAAGCAACAAATTTGTTAAGCTGCTTATTAATTCACCAGGTTCAAAACACACCTCATACAAAAGTACTTCTTTTATTGATTACATCCATTCGTTTTTTTCTGATCCGCCAAAATTCCTGCCATCCAATCATGCTGTGATTTTAAAATATGTATGTACTTTTTTACGAGAAGTAAATTTATTCTTTGGATTCGAATAAAATTAGAAAAATTCTGGTCACCAGATGAAATAATGAAGTAAATAAGTGGACTTCTCAATTCGCAATGGTATTGATCACAATGTCAAATATCATTAAGTCTGCTACAATGACAGTTGACAGTAAAACTAGTGGGTACACTGAAAATAAAATCTAATTCAAGGATAAGGTTGCAATGGTGGACCAAATGTTGGTTTCCCAATGCTGAAATATGTGCGAAATTTGCATCCCAGAAAACAACAGAGAAGTTCATTCGCGGTCTTACCTCACGCGAATGTCTGACAAACGTCCGACGCATGTAAGTACCTGTCATGAGATAGCTTGTCAATTTGCCTTTCGGATATGGCTCCAAACTGTAGGTCCCTTTCATTTACATATGTGGAAAAATGTAACACGCACAATACGAAAGGTCGCGGGAAGCTAGGCCCTGGACAACATGCGGTCCGTTGCGTTAAGTATTTTTATTTTATATAGAACCGTTGTTATACGGATGATCCACAAACAATTTACACACACAGGGTATATCTTTTGTTACCTTGCACCCATGAGTTACGAATGCCAAAATTACGAATACTTTTGAGGTTCACTGTACGCCGATGATATTGAAATTATTGGTAGAACGCAATGGGCTGTGACCGGTGAATTTACAAGTATAGAGGCTGTAGCGTCTAACATGGTACGAGGACTAAAAAAGTAGACACTAAGAAGGGACACGCAATGTCAACGAATACGAGTATGTCAGGAAGGGCGTTACAGCGGTCTGTTATAATATCGACATAGCAAAGGACTTTGTTCACCTTGGCTCCGCTAGAACACCTGACAATAACATCAGTGCTGAAACTACGAGTGCCATTGAAGTGTACGGACGTATTTTAGTGTGCTCTCCAGAGTTAGCTCTGATCACTCATCCACCGCCAAGTCAAACGAGTTGATTGATACCTACTATTTTCATTTTAATTTTCTTCCAAAAAATTATTGTGATAATTTCTGAAATAGAATTCTTGATTTAATATTTGCAGATAATAACGTAAATTGTGCTCTTAGATAAGTTTCATGTCCTATAATACAAAATTCTGTTCACCACATCGCTCTATGTCTAGATTTAGAATGCAGTACTCCTCTAGCAATGGAATCAAATTTAAACATGTTATTATGACTTTAGATTTTTTAGATTAGATTGTTGATTTATTTAGTTTAGTTTAATATAATATATGTATAAAACAAAATGTGATTTTCTAAAGTCTATTAAAAACATGTGTGAATAGCTATCTGCCCGAGTTTGACAACATATATCTTCACAATTAAAAAGCTTCTTCAATGATCGCTCTCCTGTACGTTGATACCTTTTCGCAATATTTAAAGTTGAATTCAGCACTTAAAATCTCCACCATCTCTCTTTCTTCAAAAACCGCTTACCGAAATACTGAACTTGAACTAGAACTCGCCGAGTATGGGACAGGTTCCTAGGAAATGATACACGTTCTCCCTCTTCCGTTTGCTGCAAAGTGTGCCGTAAATTGGCAAGTCTTCTCGATGAAGTACATATGTATGTAGTTCAATAGCATAATTATTTAGGTTCGGTTAATTGGTCGAACATTTTTTCTGGTGTCCAACCTAAAGAAGTCTATAATATGTACATTTTTGAGTGAATTAGACTATAGATTTACTCAGTTCTTAGACTTCACTAGACCTTTCTCTTGCGTCTACCATAGCAGAGAAGAATGGAAAAATTACCACTTCTGGCGTTTTCTCTGAACCGCTTGGGAATAGCACGATCAATCCGACTCCCAAACCATAGCAGCGTTTTCCAAGCGGAGATCCTGGTAGTGGCAACAGCAGTTCGTGAGTCTGCGGTAAGGGCAATACCTCCTGAAGGTATCTCTTTTTTTTATTGACAGCCCGGCTGCTATTAAAGCAATTACTGCCGTTGAGATAAAATTGAAGCTTGTGATGTGCTGTCGCAAAGAACTTAAGGTTCTTGGCACGCAGCATAAGGTCGTACTCTGCTGGGTTTCTGTACATGAAGGAATACCAGGCAACGAGATGGAAACCTAAAAATTGGACACTTCTAAACAGTAAAAGAAACCTAAATGCAAAATATGAAATTTGAAGTTAACTTGTGAGCACAGTGTACTGCACCCCCTTGTATGAAGCTTTAACTTTTTTGGCAATAGTTCTCAGGCTATCACCCTGTTTATGAAAAGCTATAATTACAGCTCTCTTTTCGGCACTCAATTGCTCTACTCTTGCCATAATTTTATTTTTTAAGTTAATTTATTGCCGTTTGAATGAAGAATAAAAATTGTTAGAGTTTTTCCTCATATTTATACTCGAAATTTTTTATTTTTTTAAAAAATTAGGAAGGAAACTGTAGAAAATACTTTAAAAAAAGCACAATTCCCAAAAATCTGAGAAATAAACTCATTTTATAAGCCGGAAGTATATTTTTTTTACAATAGTAAGCGGAAACTATTTTTTTGAAATTCAGCCTTAATCAAATTAACCCAATTTTATTTGACTTAGTTAGCCCTACAGAAATATATGGCATATACAATTTAAAGCTACTTCATAGTCAAGATTTTTGACATCAATGATATTTTTTTAAAATTCATATTTACTTCAAAAACTGGAAAAAAGCACAAAGTTACTAGGTGATTCCAAACTTATGGCCGGCAGTGTACATGTATTGGGTCATTGTATATTTCAATTAGCGAGGTACTGTCAAAGTGATATTTGATGTTCTTAAATAATGCAATTAATCGCTGTCTTTTTCTTTAAAATTAATTTTCGTTTTACCTTTAACTTCTGGTTTGTTTTTAGATGAATTTATGACTCACATATTTAAGGCCAGATCAAAGTTGAAAATTATCGTGGAATATCTAAACCTTTATCTATCCTGAAATTGTTTGAGCCAATCATTACAAAAAAAAAAAATTATTTCGCAATGAAGAAACTAATATCACTGCAACAACATGGATTTGTGTCAGGTAGATCTACATTAACCATCTAGACGCTGCTGCTTTAATATTTTTACTAACGAGATCGCCTCACGGCTTAAACGTGCTAATTGTCTGATGTATGCTATTGACCTAAAGATCATTTTTTGTCATTTGGTTTCTGTGTACCATACAAACACATATGAATTAGCGCATGCTATTAATGACTATTTTATTCTCGGGATCAGCCTTTCTAGAGAAACTTAAATTCAAAATCTTTGTGTGATTTTTGACATTAAACCTTTCTTTCCGTTTCACATCTCCTTGCTTAAGAAAACTCTATGCTTGGATTTCTTAAGCGAACGTGTGCTGAATTTTCGAGCTCATATGCTCGCAAATCATTTTATATGTCTCTAGTACGACCTATCCTTGAACATTACTTATTGTCTGGTGTCTCCAATCCATGTAAATTCTATAATATGACTAGAAGTGTAAAAAAGTCCTTTATACAATTTGTTGTCAGACAAATGAAATGGAACGAATATAATGCCCGCTTAAACAACACGATGTGCTTTAATTAGACTACATATCTTAGAAAAAAAACGAAATGTTCAAAGTATATTGTTTATCCATGATGTCTTTTCTTATCGTATAATATGTCCCGATATATTTACTTCAAGAATTCACCAGAAAGGATTCTCGAACAAGACTTTTTTTTATTTTGGTCTTCACGAACCAATAACTGGTAACTAGTAGTATGTATGTATGTATAAACCTTCGTTAATCTTTTTGTAATGAAATGTATTTATGTAATGATAGATCAGAATTTAAATTTTCAAAATTGAATATTAGTATGCCCTGAAATTTAATTATTGAATTTTACAAAAAGTTTGGCTCGGCAGATAAATAAAAATAAAGGAATCGAACGACAAGTAACAATGGATAAACATCCATTCTTCGGCAACTTAGTAGTAAGGTCATGCTCCAAATAATTAAAGAGACTATATAAGACCATTCTCATTCCAGTCTTACTATGTCTGTGTACGGAAGCAAGTACTTTATGGAACAACGTTTTGAACATAAAATGATTTGTACAGTCACACTGTTCATTGGATGTTTGAGATATCTAGGATATTTAAAGTGAATGGACACCAATGCTACGGCCCGTAGAGTTCTCGAATATAACCCAGAGAAAGTACAAATACTTGGCACAATAGACAGTGTGTGGTAAATATAAGTACTTGACAACGTAGAATCTCCCGCTCAGTAGGCCAACGCACTATTTACTGAGCCACGGCGCCCAAAATATAATCCAGGGGTTCAACTAATAGAGGAAGACCTTGCCTTAGGTGCAACACATAAGTAGAAAGGGATCCCAACCAACTTGGAGTGCGCAGTTGCCTAAGGACAGGGCTAGTTAGTTCTGGTGGCCAGATTCCAAAGACATCCAAGGATTTCTAAAGGCACATAGTACTGGACTACGCTATATCTGAGTCTAATGTAATTTTGTTTCAGAAACACCTTATGACGTTATTTTGCTGCCCTGTGTGGTAAATTTTTAATGTCTTCCTTTAATTGGAGCTTTAAAGTGTTGTATTAAGTGCTTTTTCTAGGTTCAGAGAGATATTGAGTTAATACACTATTCTAGAAGTGACAAAATGGTTGAAAAGCTTCTGAAGTGCAAATGTATTTACTCCTTCCTAGTTACGGATAATGGAAGCTAATGATCTCGCTCTAAACGAAGCTACCAGCACCAGACCCCTGTCTGGTTTTGGAGTCATCTGTGAAGTTACGATGGCATTCTTTCGCCGCACCAGCTCAATTGCTGGCCAAAACTATTCCAACGCCGAAGGAAAGTCAACTGTGTAGCTGTCTCGCATTGCATAAGAAGACATAGGATATTTCTCGCACAAGGTCATTAAAGTTACAGTGCAAGTGGTACTAAAAACCGCTTCTCGTTACGCTCGAGATGCGAGATGACTTTCAGTAGGCATCCATCCCATGATAAAAATAAGTTATCTGCATAACTACCACAGACTATTATCTCCCTCTTCGTTACGATCCTGATACATGGATCAGGTACAGTTTTTTTTAATATTATCCCATTTGTTACCATCATCCGTCAGTAATCGCTTTTAACCAATAACCTGCAACAATACTTTGAACGCCACTTTAGCAATTCACAATGTTCAATTATTTTTCTGAATTCATTTCAATGTTAAGTATGCAAGTGATATCAGAAGTAAGATCTAGATTAATCTGCACATTACACCTACAAATCTCTTAATATTCTTATATTGCTATACGTACCTCTAGAAAACGATGAACAATCATCAATCAACAGTAGAACTTCATTTCAAGCGAATAATCTTACTGAGTATCCATCTTGCACTGCATCTATCTGTACCAACAAATCCAGGCAAACGAGGCAAATGGTAAATGGGACACAAATAGAATTCATCATCATCTGTGTGGAAGTAACCCAACCAGATGTTACGACATCGGATTTTCCTACACAGAGCGTTACCATTATCCATTTCCAGTGATCGATTTATACTACGGATACATCCTTGGAACTATAATGGAACATTAATATCATTATTCTCCCATCGATTGAATTCAAATTGACAAAATCAGTTTCTTTCACAAAATTCTGTTCGAAATCCTTCAACACTACTTACTACGTCTGCTCTGTTGCAAAATATGATTTCAAATGAGGAGACACGATATGTACCGGGGATGGGACGAAAAGGCCGCAATTTTTCCAATCGAGCTCTCATATCGATTCTAGCAAGAACAACTGCGAACAGATATGTAGACGGTTTAAGTATGGCGGGAAAAAAGTACGTGTTATTGGAAATCCTTTCGTCTCATAATGTAGGATAATCAAATGAGGGCGTGTTCTTATTTCTGTCGCACTCAATCAACTTCACAAGTGCTTTACCAACAATTTGCCTCTGCCACTGTTAGTCGTTATCGTCACCATAATAATAAGTCTTTCCCGGTATCACTTTTTATCCACTATGATCTAAAAAAATTGTTCCGCAGGATGTGCTCCGAGGAAGGAATGAGAGAACAAAAAATAAAAAAAATGAAGGCGATATACACACTACAGAAATTTGAAAAGCTGCCATCATTATTCATAATGCATAGTCTAACCTAACACCATCAGGATATGCATGAGATGTAGGACAGTAAAGTGTGGCTGACAAACAATGACACATACATTTGACAAAAATTATATATGTATGTATGTAGCAAGATTCTTAAATTATAGCAGATGCATTTTGCTCTCCTTTAATATTTCATACAATGTAATTCGTGTAACGAATTTTATTATGTGATGTAATCATGGAACCATTATTCTGAAAGAGACTTTTCTCCTCCGCAGTGGTTTCACGAAGAATCACTTTAATCAGATATGATTTGTTAAATATTTTGAATGTTTTTTCTTGGAAAATAGCATGGCTACAAAATTAGGCATGATAAAATACAAAAATTCAGCAGGAGGGAGCACGAAATGCATAGTGCTTGTATAATTGTACAGCCCCGTGGTGAGTGGCCACGCTTTTATGGCAAGCGCCTGGCTATGGCAGAGCACTGCGACAATCGTGAGATGGGACTAGACAAATTACACGAAGCTATTACGCAAAAAATGCATCAATGCGATGAAACTGTCTTCCAGACTTTTTAACTAAACTAACTTATTCCCTGTATTCTCTTGTGGTCCCAGAGCCTCTACTACGCCTACGCGCGATCGTTTACGGTTTCTGGAAATGTGAATCATCTCTTCCCAACTGCCTTTCTTCAAGACTATTCTGTCGCCATGTGCATCTCCCTCCGCCAAAAATTCTGCCATCCTGAGTTAGCATGGCCAGCTTTTCAGTGCATGTGACCAATTCACTGCCACTTCTGTCATCTTGATGGTTATGCCTACTGGTTTCTGACTCGTTCTCTGGTAAAAGTGTTCCTTTGAGATACGGTTGGACCAGAAAATGCTCAATATGTTGTACAAGCACCAGCGAATCTCAACGAACGTGTTCAAACTTCTTCGGTGCTTCTGTTGATATATGTACGTATTTAGTTCTGTGCGGCCATCGGTCTACCAAGATACTGGGGATCCGCGCAATGCATATCAGAGCCAATGAGGTTGTTCCAAAGCTGATAATTTTGGTTACAGTATTAATTTTCAGCCCGACCACTCCTGCCTGCCTTTCTACATCTGATGCCATTTGGTTTAGGTCCATAATTCTGTGAGAGAGTACATAAGTACATATGATAAGTAGTCTAGATGTTTTAGTTGGGATGTAAGAGTCCATAGAACTCCTCCCTTTCCCGTGCACAAAGCTGCAAGAAGTGTATCGCTAATCACTAATATTAATAATTTTGGTGAAAGGATGCAGCCCCATTTTACCCCACTTTAGATCTTGAATTCCTCAGACAACCTTCCTCCTTGCAGAATGTGACACTTGGACCCAACGTACATACACACATATGTATCTAGCTTTCATAATAGCAATTAATTTATCGGGAATACTTCTCCCGCGGAAGGCTATCCAGATAAGCTGCCTACTGACACTGTCGAAACGGCGCATTAAGTCGCTTAGTAGGTACGTAGAAGCGGCGGTTTCCTACACAAAGAAACCTTATCAGCACCTACATAGGTATCGATTTGATACCACAACTCATGTGACCTGGTTATTGATGTGGAGTTTAAAAATAATAAAAGTTGATCAATACTTTTCCTGAAATCTCCCTAAGTGAGTTGAAAAAGGGTTTGCCTAGATCTCGTTGTCTGGCCCTAGCTAGTGCCTGGCAGTTGCATATATAGACGGTTTCTTCTACAGTTGCGATATTGCAGCTGCGACAGTGTGTGTTATATGGAATACCTAGTCTGGCCGCGTGTACTCCAATAGGGCACTGTCACGTAATGATCGCTGTTATTCTAGCAATGTTGGTGCGCATTTAACTTAGTAAATAGTTTGTTTTAGCCTTGTTATAGCTTGGTCCTGTCTTTCTGGATGTCACGCAGTTCGTCAGCCTAGTCCATCTGAGATTGGTTTTTCTAAGGAAAATTGAGGAGATCTTAGCTTTAATTGCCCCGAGCGGGATGTGAACTAGTTCCGCAAGTGGGCAATGGAGGGCTGAGCTTTGCCTGGCCAGCTCGTTGGCATGCTCGTTTCCATAAACGTTCTTATGCCCTGGAATCCAGATCAGAGTCACCATGAGCCCTATAGCGAGGGCTAGTATCAGTTTGGATGATATGGTTACCAAGTCAATGGCTTTGTTAGCAGTCTGGCTATCAACAAAAATGGCGATCTTTTGCCTTGGTAGGATATTTGTGTGTATTTGGATTTGGCGAAATGCGGAAATCACGGATAGCGACTGATTCTGCTTGGAAAATATCCAGATCTTATCTTATAGACTAGATTTTGAGATGTCTAAGGATTAAGAAAACATACATGCATCGACTCCACAGTCCATCTTTGAACCGTCGGTGTATATTGTAAGACCGGAATCTTTATTTCACCTGTACGCCGTGCCCTTCTGTTCTTGTGGGGAATCGTACGTTGAAACGCTTTTTGTGGTGATAATGTAGTCTGTGGGGGGGTAATGTTAGTTCCCTTTATAGAGAATCTAAAATATGGCTTTGCCGTAGGGTTTTGCTGCCCAACAGCGGCTGTCTTCCTAATGAAGATACTAAGGGGTGGAAGCCAAACGATTGCTTCTATAGCTGTTGTCGGGCAGGTACGCATAGCACCTGTGATACCGAGACAGGCAATTCTTTGTAACTTCTGAAGTTTAGTTGCCGTTGTCCGTTCAAGAACTTTCGGCCACCAGATGATGGCTGCGTACGTGATAATAGGCCTCACCATCATTGTATACATCCAATGAATCATTTTTGAATTTAGACCCCAAGTTCTGCCGTACAGGCGGCTACAAGCCCACATGGGCCTAGTGGCGCGCTCTATGGCGAACTTGATATGAGAATTCCAGCTGAGCCGTTTCTCGAGGATGACCCCGAGGTATTTGACTTCACTGGAATAAGCTAGAGTAGTGCGTTTGATAATGATTGGTACTAGATTGACCAGTCTTTTCCTAGTAAAAGGCACCAGAACAGTTTTCATTCTAAAACGCTTGCATGAAGCTAGAGATGGTTGCGCTGTGCTTGCCACTAATATGTATCCCCAAATCATCCGCATAACCAATGGCGATATAGCCCTAATCCAAGAAGATCGACTAGAATGTTGTCTATGACTAGTGACCATAGAAGGGGAGAGAGAACTCCGCCTTAGGGACAGCCCTTAGCTGCGGTCACAGACACTGACACTCCTCCCGAGGAGGCAGTCATAATTCGAATTTTAAGCACGGCTCTGATCCATTTGCTGGTCGAATCCTCGATGCCTCTGCTACTGATTGCTCTCTCTCTATTGAGCTGTAGCCAGTGTTATCGAAAGCGCCCTCAATGTCAAGGAAGGCACATAGGGCTATTTCTTTAGAACCAAGAGATCTTTCAATCTTCTTCACAAGGTAGTGAAGAGCACCTTCTGTGGATTTACCCTTCCTACATTGCAAATTGCCTTGAGTGCAGAGGGGTAGACAAATCTAACCGACCTCTAATATGAACGTCGTAGATTTTTTCTTTAGCTTTTACTTTTCACTCTCAAAAAAGGTCCAATCAAATAATACATGTATGTATGTATGTATATATGCTTACTTACTCACATCTCTGCTTATAAATAATGAAATAATAAGTTCTGTGAAAGAAAACATATCCAAGTTCAGAATACTTTCATTTCCTTATGGTGAGTCAAATGAATATATACTTAGTGGCACCACCAACAACTAAGTTACCCCAAATCAAGTCTTTAAAAAAGTTTTCAACAATACTCGTAGATAGCATGTCAGCTACTGTCAGCTTAAACAGCTGTTAGAGAATTATTTTCTACTTCGATATACGTTACCCCCGGATAGCTAAATCAATCCCCACTCGTCGATGATGTTCTCAAATGTCAAATGGATATTTTGCAAAGCTTCAAAAGCTTTGATATGAATCTGAGATAGGTTACTATAGTATTACCATCTCCGTTTTTCACCACATTGATATACCGCATATATTGTAATTTCCGATCCTTTTTTGTTCGGAATTTCACTTGACAGTCCAATAACAAGCAAACGTCCTCCTCTTTCTTCCACCAAAAGCATGAGGACTTTTCCAAATATTAACATCATCATTCTGAAATAAAAAAAATGAAAACAAATGTATCAGTAAATCATAATCCTTATTAATCAGAGCACAACAAATTCATTCAGAAAAAAAAAGGAAAATACTGAAATAAAAATAGAAAACAAAAATAAATAAAAAACACAAGGCTCAAATTTAAGTCAGTATAAGTAAGAGAAATGAAAAATATTGCATAACAAACAAGAGTCCTTGAGGCTATTGGGTGGAAAACGAAAAAGGGTGTAATTCGGCCTAAGGGTGCAGGGTGTTGGCACATGGCAAGGATATTCGCAACAGTGTATGCCTGAAATGCGAATATACATGAAAATGATGAATGTATGCTTGCTCTGCTGTAAAGTAGCACACCTACAGCACATTTGTTTTTTATTTTCCTTACATCTCTACAATTTATCACTCTTAATTGTTCCTTTCATATACAGTATGTGAAACAAGAAATGCGCAGAAACGCCGTACATATTTGGAAATAAAGCATTTTTGCATTTTATCACTGTTTGTTCGAGTTTGGGCTTGAAAATTGTCAATGATAAGTAACTGGAAAGCTATTATTAATTAGTCTTCTAATTATAAAGTGTGATTTGTCCAACATATCCCGTTAAAAAAAAACGGAAATAAACGAAAAATATTCAATTTTTTTTTTCTTGTATCGTATGATGCGACCTCGAGAAGAAACTAAACTGGAGCTCCCATATTAAAAACAAGATTTCGAGGCGATAAACGCAATGCGGGCCTGTTATAAAATATGTTGCAAAATTTGGGATCTATCTCCACAAGTTACTTGTTGATTATACATATGACACGGTGGTGAGACCTATCCTGACTAAGAAAGTTACAATCATCAATAAGCTTAAATGGTTTTAAAGACTAGCAAGCATTGATATCACATACATACGCTATAAATATCTGCTCTATGGCAGAGTTCGATACTATTATCGGATTCACCCCCTGCATATATTTCTCAAAAATTAGCAGTGCAGTCACTCCCCGAAAGACGGATGAAAATAATCCTTGTGATCAAGATAACATGGAACTGCTATCCGATTTCCCCGATCTAGAAATTCTCTGCGCGGTTTTCGACTTGATGACCAAATCACTTTGCTTTGGTAGGAGATTGGAAACTGAAAACCCTAGACGGAACTCCTGAAGGCCCGCTGCTCAATCCAAAAAGAAACTTGTGGTATACAGATGGATCAAAAATGGATTCTGGTATTGATGCTGAATTGTACGAACGGGAAAAGTTAAAGTGCTTTTGAAGTCGAGCTTTATGCCATAGAAATATGTGCGGGCATAAACCTGAACTCATGTACTAAAGGTGCCACCATCCATACACTCACGGCTAAGCGGCGCTGAAAGCAAAAATCTGCAGATCTATTTGGCAGGCAAGGGTCCTCTGATTTGTTCTTCGGACCGAATACTTTTGTGGAATCTCTAACTCTGCTTTCAAATATATCCTACACAGTTGGGAATACAACATGTACATATCCCATTGTACTCAGACACACTAAAAGAGTCGTACTACACTTCCATAAGAAAGCAAGTGATATCCTTAAATAAAGCAGAGACGGCATTAGATGGCTTGTGAGTTTTCTTTCTGGTCACTGTCAGCCCAAGTACCACCTCCATATAATAAGCATCACCGAGGATACCATCTGCGACCGCTGTTTAGAAGAGGACGAAACCGCAGAGAACATAACATGTGTAATGTGAGGAGATTCATTTTCCATAGAGAGATTATCTCTCAAAAAGCTCTGGGAACTCCTCCGCAGTAATTCTCGTCGAAGATCCCACTTAGTAGTCCAACGCATTAACCACTCAGCCGCGTAGCGCGCACTCTTAATAAACATGGGGCTAATACCTGAGTTTTGAGTGTTAACACCATCAGACAACTAGACCCGATGTCTCCCATCTCAGAGGGTAACTCGAGTTTTGGAAAAATATGGGAGACATCGGGTCTAGATGGCTCATCTCCACACTTATGAGAGGAGATCCAATGCCTAATCAGTGGAGGGAAACTTATCTTCTTTCTTTGCACAAGGAAAAGTGTGATACGAGAAACTGTGATAATTACCGTTCGATCAAGTTGATGTCACACACCATGAAGATCGTTGAGCGGGTATTAGACGGCCGACTGCGTCAAATAATAATCTGATGACCAGTGCGGGTTTGTTGCATCAGGATCCCTATAATCCTGATCATAACCTCGCCGAACAAAAGGAAGAAGAAGAACACCATCAGACAACTTAAGTTCGTGGTCTTCGAATGTTCTTAAATGGATAACGCCAACGAAGCCACAGTAGCTCCAGAGAATTGCCTGTCTCGATATTACTGGTGCCATGCGTACTTGGGTGGTATTAAGGGCGTGGTATATCTTCTCACATAGTCAGACAGCTCTTAAAGCACCATCGCCAAACTCAGTGGACCACGTGTCAGTTAAATACTGCTTCGATGCATTACAATCTCTAGTCACACATATGTACATATGTAATAGGGTATGACTTGTTTGGGTCTCTGGTCATTAGGGAAGTATTAGGAAGTTAGTGATATCTAGAGTAGTGGTGTTGATTCTTTTTCGAGGAAGATGAATTATCCTTACATATTCTCTGTCAATGCCCGGCACTAGACTGGTTAAGGAGACGTGTATTTCACATACAATGCGTTCGTCATGAGCCTTACTTTGATTTTAACATACCATCTTGTCGAGGATCACGCAGTATATTTTCGTTAATTTATAAGAATGTACTTGTTCAAAAAAATAGTAGTTCCACGATTTGACTTTAAAAAAAATTTAACTAAAGTGAAAAGAATTATAAAATTGAATGGTTAGCATGGACATACATTTATGAATTAAATTTTATACAAATTCATAAATGTGCATAAAGAGAGAGCTCATTCTGAAACTACGCGAGGAGGGAAAGAAAATGCAAGGAAATTGAACTATTAAATATTATAAAGCAACAATGATTGCTAATGCTATTAGATTTAATTCCAAGTCAGAAACTAGAGGAAGAAAGAGGAAAACATCGGCAATAGAAGACAGGCGCAATGTCTGATGCAGCAAAATTGACCCTTCTGCGACTTCCAAAATCATTCAAAAAGACCTTAAACTGTCTGTAGTGATAATTCGTAGATGACATGTGGAGCATAACTTGTTTGCACGGGACCCCCGCAAGATGCCGCTTCTAACTAAACAACATGCAGCAGCTTGAAGTAAATATGCGGAACAACATATTGAATGGCCGGGTGAGAAACGGAGGAACATATTGTAGACGGACGAAGGTAAAATAGTCCTGTTCGGTGGTACTGGTTCCCGAAAATATGTAGTCCACCTAATGCCGAATATTGCCCCAATTACACAACAAAGACGGTAAAACATGATGGCTTTAAAATAATGGTTTGGACATGTTTCTCCTACCGTGCTGTGGGACCGATCCACCTTATTAACAACATAATAGACCAATACGTATTCGTTGAAATTTTAGACAATGTTGTGCTTCCCTCTGCCAAGTATGAAATCCAGCTGAAATGGGTCTTCCAACAGGACAATGATCCCAAACATACAAGTAAAAAAGCCGAAGAGTGGTTTCGGCTCAAAACGATTGAGGTTATGTCATGGCCCGCACAGTCCCCAGATTTAAATTCTGTTGAAAACCTTTGAGGTGACGTTAAAGGAAAGGTAGCTGGAGGCCGTCTAACAATCGGGAGGCAGGTGGTAAAGGATGAGTGGAACAAAATAAGCGTTGCAAGATGTCAGAGCTTGGTTGATTCCATGCAACGCCGATGAAAAGCGGTTTTGGATAATAAGGGGTTTGCCACAAAGTACTGAGTTTAATTAAAAGTTTTTGATTATTTTTTTTAAGAACTTCCATTTAAATTTTCTAATTTTTTTTAGATTTAAGCAAATATTAGGCAATACAGTACCCCGCCAAACAATTATGAACACTTCCATCGATGTATGTATTCTTTTTTGCAAAACATGGTATTTGTTGTCCAGTTGATATATATCGCACATTCTTTGTATTGTATGATATTTGTTCTGTTCTTGCCACTCAGGAGAATCTCCACTATAGTGTTTCAGGAGAATTTTCAGCACTAAAAGTGCTGCTACGCACACTAATGATGATACAGTTGAAGTGATGATACTTGCATACTTTATTTTTTTACTCTGCAGTGTTCATAATTTTATGGCGGGGTACTGTACTTTTTTGAACAATGAATTTTTGTGTTAACAATATATTCAATTATTTTTTTTTATGTGCATATTAAAAAAAATACAAATACAAATACTTGGCGCAACAGACGTACATATGGTCCAGGGTCTAGCTTCTCGCAACCATTCGTAATGTGCGTGTTATATTTTTCACACATATGGAAGGTACCTACAGTTTAGAGCCGTATCCGAAAGGCAAATTGATAGGCTTTCTCTTGACAGTTATTACTCTCGGACGTTTGTCAGACATTCGCGAGAGGTGGGATCGTCAAAAGACTTTTTGGTGTTTCTGGGATTCGAACGTGGAACCTCTCGCTCAGCGATCCAACGCACTAACCACTTGGGCCACGGCGCCCAGTACATATTATGTACATATTATGTCTCCAAAAAATTAATAATGATATAATTAATATTGTTGTTTCTTTATTTTCAAATCAAAATAAATTCTAGCTACGACGTTAAGCTACATATTTTACATAATTTGTTGAGGTCAACTACTATTATTTTGAACACAGCTGTATGTATTGAGTAATTTACAACGTATGTATTTCATATTACCACCGACCTATCTCACTACACTCCTTTGGTATGTATGTACATATATGAAGCATTCAAATATCACGAAGGGGCTATAGAGGCACGAGTTTTCGAATTCTTAACCCCAACTTCCCTATTTAAAATGTCGGTTAACAATAGAATCCTTTATTGTTTTGAAGAGTACTGGATTTATTTATTGACATTGGCTTTATTTTAATATTACTTTATCAATAATTATCCTTCATAAAGCTCTGTAGCAATTTGGCTAATAAAATTTTCCATTTGCACCTCATAAACCATAGTCATTAAGAATTTGTTTATGGCAACAGATAAAATTTTAGAAAGACACTAAAGCTTTCACATTATATCTCTCACTTCATTATGATACCCTTCCATCCTATTTACGTTTTTAGTGTTCGAACACTCAAATTTCTTATTTCTTCAGTTCCATACGTGACCAGAATACTAATGTATGTATGTCCTTAACAACTCCTTTTGCATATAAAATACAAATACGGCTGAGGCTATTTAGGTATGAAGGATATTGATGGAATATAACAATAAAAAAATATGAAAATATTTGGGAAAATTGAATTTTTTTACCCTCTATTGGTATGGCAGAGGAGAACAGAACTCAAATCGATGTCGGTGGTAATGCACTCAAAAAATATCAGACGTCTGGGTGGCATCCCGAATATTTTCTGAGAAATAATATAGAAAATCTGTGGAATGTATTGGTTACGGAACTCGTTTTTGTGGCACGTCCTAGGTAAATGCATATTTATAGATTTTATGGCTGACTGCCATGGAAATGCATACATATTCATATGTATGTAGATACATGTGTGTGCATATACGAGTATAGTAGTAGTGTTCGTTTGCCAATTTGAAAATCAGCTTTTTGGGGAGCAAAAAGGGATAGACAACTCTTTCTTACCATTTAAATTGGTATTCGAATAGCGAATAGAAAAAGAAATCGATTTAGCATGAAATTAGATTTATTCTTTCGTATATCTATAGCAAGACTCCCATACATTCATACGTACATACATAGTTTCGAAGCAAAATAAATGGAAAACTGGGTTTTATTTCAAAGTTGCAGTCATTCTAGAACTTATCCTATAATACTTTACCGCTCAGAGTAGAAAAGCATGCAGGGCCATATTTATTATTTGAAATAAAATGATGTCCTGTAACGGGTTTCATGAATTTTTATGACAAAAATTATTTTGAATATGTGTTTTAAAAATTATGGGCGCACCTGACACCAAGCTCAAAAAGTAGACATTTTCACATGGATCAGCGGACAGATATACATATGTACTATTTACCTAGTTGATTTCTGTTTGTCCTCGTGGGGGAAAAACACGTTCACAACGCCTGTGCGACATATTTTTCGGAGTTCTACAATGCGTTTCAGCTTCCTGCGCCTTATTCTAAGTGATCCCCATTCCTCCTTAACTGTCCTCTACCACAATTAGTTAGCGCGGGCCGCTCTTCTTCCAGACTGGGTAAGCGGATTTCATTACATGTCATACTTCGCAATGGAGTTATCTTCGCTCCGCAAGGTGTGGATTGCTCATATCCTTCCTGCCCAAAGCTAAGATTAGTGAACAATTTTGAAAGACAGAGGGTTTTTGTTTTCTTTTTCGTTTACGTACCTTCAGCTTCACCTGTTTTCTTTTTCTTGGACTATTCATGTAGGTTTATAACCATATGTTAAAGCGGAAACCATCGTCCGCTAATCGAGGTATTTAAGGTATGATGCCATTGTCATGCTTCTCTCCGATAATGCTGCGCAGATAGCATCATTAATTATCAACGTGAATAGCCCTGTCGTTCTCCGCTTTGGATTTAAAAAACATCTGGCAGCTTACTGTTGTTAATAATGCGATTTTTGCACATTAATGCATATGTATGTATGAACATCGATTTTATAAAAAGCGATTGGTTTTTCCGGAATGCCTTCTAGGCAAAAAACAACCAGATGAACTCTTCGTGCATGCTGCCGAAAGCCTTCTTGAAGTCTATAAAAACCAGGTAAAGCGAACCTGTATACGACGCATTGCTCAGTAGAGCTCCACATCTACTCGTATCTTTAATTATGTTTGCGTTCATATTCATATCGGTAAAGGAAAAATATGTATCTACATATACATATAAACCTACTGCAAATTACCAGAGGATTTTACATTTGTCTCCTGGCGCAAGCTTTTGCTTTTGCACTTCTTTCTACACTTGACACAACGAATTTAAGTTGTTATTCTCTTAAGAATTTCTCTAGAAATCGCATACCCTTTCATAACTAAAGTGACATAAAGTGATGTTTTAGCTCGTTCTTCTAAGTGTTTGTTTCAGTTAACTCAGCTAAACCCGTTTGGTAGAGAATGCGCTTTCTCTACCAAAGTTTACTTAAGTTCTTATGAAAATATATGTATGTACGGGTCAAAAACCAAAGACCGAGTTGGTGCAGGTGTTTTCTCTAATAGGCTTAACCTCAAGCTCTCTTTCCGTCTTCCAAATCATTGTAGCGTGTGCCAGGCGGAAATAATGGCGATAAAAGAAGCCCTATCTTGGCTAAAGAAAAACGTGATATGTGCTAGGGATATCCGCATCTTTTTAGACAGCAAGGCAGCAATCAAATCCCTGGAATCGACCTCTATAAACTCTTTGGTAGCCCTAGACTGCCGTTCGTCTCTTGTGGAGATGGCTGAGCAATTCAATATTCACCTGTGTTGGGTGCCGGGGCATAGAGACATTCCAGGGAATTGTAAGGCCGATGAACTCGCCAAAATAGAAACAATTATACCCATCTTGCCGGACAAAGGCACCTTAGGTATTCCAATCGCTACTCGCAAACTAAAACTTAAGCTGGATGCTGTCGAGAGTGCAAATCTTAGGTGGACAAATGGATCAACATGTATAGCGACAAAACAGATTTGGCCAAAGCTGGATCTAAAACGCTCTAAGAATTTGATTTCTCTCAACAGATTGCATATCGGCACCACAATAGGTGTCATCACTGGACACTGTCTAATAGGCAAGCACGCTACAAGGCTGGGCCTCTTCGCGAACGATTTCTGTAGAAGCTGCATGGATGAACAAGAGGAGGAAACTATCCCTCACCTTCTTTGTTTCTGCCCAGCTATCTCCCGTAGAAGGAAGCTTCACTTAGGAGCTCCCTATTACAATGATATAGGCGACCTGATGAATACGGACATTAAGAGCCTCTTACGCCTCATTAGAAGCTCTAAATGGTTTAACGAGTAGGTAGAGAAAAACTTTCTCCCAAGATCCACTTGGTATCACAATGGACCTACCATTGGTCTAAGTGTGCTGGCGACTCCTAGCTGCAGCCACTTCAACCTAACCTAACCTATGTATATACCCATGGCTTCATTAGCTCCAATCAATTAATTAACTCCCACCATGTCGTTACAAACTCAGATAAAAAATATATAGCAAAGAGTATTAATTGACTTAAATCAGACTTGGCGGAAATAATCATTCAACCTTTACTCCAAACACTCTGGCATCGCTACGTAGAGAAGTCGGAAATGAATGAAATAATTTTATTTTCAGTCAGACAAGAAGGAGGGGAGATCGTATTTCAATAGACAAGTGAAAACCAGAATGGACTTTCTAATGAAAAGCACAAACGTAAGGTCCTGGTCAAATCGATCTACTGTTCATTAATACAATCATCCAGGCATCAGCTTTCTACGGAATGTATTTCTGTCTTTGAGTTTAATATTTTACTTCGGTTTAAGGCAGATGAAAGACATCTTGTCTTAGGGTTATATCCTTTTTCTCCAATTACACGATTCCCTGTTACCATTTCGCAACAAAACTAAAGGGAAAAGACAAACGAAAAGCTATACATCTACCTGATTATTGCAGGCCATTAAAATGTAACCAAGTATCCTGGTTGTCCCTTTAGCGAATAATTTATACATATGTATATGTACATTCACATCAATATATACAGAACTTTGCCATAACTGATTACTTCATATACATTTCAGTTAAATAAAGGCGAAGGCGAAGAAGAACATACTCAGAAAAAAAACCCAAGATATCCTGATTACGAAACGACGTTCCATTCCCTTGTCAGTATAGAAGGGGAAGATTGAAAGAAGGAGGTCCTGTTTCAGTTACAGATAGATAGATGGTGCACCAATCTTCAGGACCCTTCATGAATATTTCATGAGAACAAGGATATTTGACCCGTTTCGTTGTCTTTTTCTTTTTGCTATGTGCAGCTCTCAGCTACAGTGTAACTTTTAAGGTTGACACAGACAAAAGGCATCGAAAAGGATAAAAAGTAGAAGTCCTTTTCTACCCCAAGAACGACGTAGTATTCAATTTGATGTTGGTAGTTTCGTTTTTGAGAAATTCTCTAAGGGGACACTATTCTACGTTTGAAACTATTTCTTTATCATTTAGCAAAATTGGGGTTCAGCAAGTCTCTCCGGGTGGACGTTGGATAAGTCGAATGTAAACAGGGGCAAAAACCCAGGACACTGGAGAGGCGTGTTAGAGAAAAATCTATTCCTTAGTGTAATCATCGAATAATAAAAAAGTTTCAGTAGACAAAAAGAAGGATGAAACGAATTAATGCTGGCACTTTCCATTTTGCCCCTCGTACAAAAGTCAACAATACGAGTATAAAAAAGGAAGTAAAATGATAAAAAAAAAAACTTTACACTCTGGCACAATGATAGATTGAATTTGGTGCCAAGAATTTCCACATCCACGCACACTCGCACATCTACACATGGAATTCAAATGGAGAAAGACTAAATGGTCTGTACTTGTTTGAGGAATGTAGAAAATTTGCAGGGCTATGTTGTTGCACAAACCAAGTCATTCGATCAAAGGAAATGTTGGTTGAAAAAAAAAATTTTCAATAAAGTTACATTCAGAATAGTTTGGAAAAATTTGTTGACAGTATTCACAGTCTATGTAGTATCATTAAAATAAAACAGTATATTAACGGGTATTTGTTTGCATGTATTCGAGTATGTACAGTGAATCAAAAAAAAATGGACAGGAACGAGATTCAATTAAAAAATTGAATAAAATCGCAACCCTTAATGCTATTAAAATCAATAAAAGTGCAAATGAAACATATTTTTTTAAGTTTTCCAAATAGTTTTAATTCATATCTCTAAAATATATTTTTTTAAATTAAAGCCACACAAAAATAAAAGAAGGAGTAAATTTCATAGCAAAAAAAACTTGAGCACTTAAGAAATTTACTATAAAAGACTCAAAACATAAAAAAATACCATTTCAATATTCCAAAACGGCTTGTAGCCTTCTATTCTATGAATAAAAAAATAAAACTAAATTTTTTGTAACATCGGGTGGTATATTGTCTCATATATCTTGAAGGCTTGAAGGCTTGAAGGCTTTTCAAGGCATTTTTGCTGCGTATTGGCCTTTCCCTCAATTTTTTCTCCATGTGTGCCCACAGGTGCTCTAAAGGATTTAAACTGGGCTTTGTAGAGGATGAGGAAAAACTTTTTTTACATTATACAGCAACTATTGCCGTACGATAAAGGACGCGTGCTTAGGGTCGTTGTCGTGAACAAAGCAATAACTATTGCTTATGTATGCCTAGCTTAGTAGCCGTTGGTGGCAAATTGTGTTAAGGGAGTATTATTTTCTTCATGTTACCTTTAACAAACACCATGTTTCCTACTCAACTCAAGCATATTGTACCCCACACCATCACACTGCCTCCACCATGCTTAACAGTGGCATTTACATTTGCCGGACTTAGGGCTGTACCTTGTCTCCTCGGACAAAGCCACGTCCATCAGACCCAGAAGAGAAAATTACCGAGTTCCAGAAGTCTTAAGGTTGACGAACATAAGTTTGGGCATATTCCAGGCGTTTCTTAATGTTTTTCACAGATAAAAGGGGTTTGTTTCGGGGGTGTAGGCTCTTAAATCCCTTGAATGTAAAAAATTTCTAATAGTCTGTGGTTGCACATCTACAATTGAATTTTCATGGAGGTCTTTAGAAATTTTGGGATCGTTTATGCATCGAACAATTTTTTGTTATGTTTGAGAAGTCACAATTTTTTTGGGTCGTCCACTACCACTGGGTCTTTGCAAAAAACCATTCTGTTTAAACACTTGGATGATATAATGCATTGTAGATTTGTGTTTTTTTACAATTTCAGAAATTTCTCTCACACTTTTTTTTTCCTTCCACAACTTTCAACAACATTATAAGGAATTAATCCTACATGTCAATAGACGTTTGTTTTTTCTCCACTTTTTTTAAAACAATCGCTATCACTACAAACGAAAATATTAGACTGTGACTCTTAAAAGGCTATACAAAAATAAGTTAAAACAGGAAAAGCGTCAATTGATAGAATAAGAAAAAAATTCTCCAAGTTTTTTTTCGGCTCTACAAAATTGCATTTTCGGCTAATTGTTTCTTTTTTTTTAAATAACATTAAATAATTTAGAAACCGGGAATAAAATTATTTGAAATATTTGAACAAATAAGTTTCATTTGCAGTTTATTTGACTTTGATATCCCGACATACTCCTAAAATATTCAAGTTGCAATTAATTAAAGTCTAGCTGCCGTCCAACTTTTGTCTTGATTCACTGTATTTTAAAACAAATTTATTAAAAAAAAAGGCAGCGGAGAACTAAAATAAACTAAATTGAACTTTTCATCTAAAGTTCTCCTTCACTTAGAAGTAAGTTGTTGATCAAGAACTTGATACGAGTCTTGTCTACTGTTAATTAACTCTTGATTTTCTAATCAAATTATCAACCTGCCATATCGCAAACATAGAGAAACTCTAACAAAGCCAACCACATGATAGGTTTATTTACGTTATTCCGCCTTTTGTTTTAATTATTGTTTCATAAGTTAAGTTCATAAGAAATCTGATCTGAAACATACGAGGGAATAAATATTGAACAATGCTAAGAATCGATATTACAACGAGTATTTTAAAGATCATAGTCTATGGCAGAAAGAGCTTTCTCCGACAAGCTAAGAAACTTATTTTTCAATAGTATGCATAGTTCAGCCTCTTCTTTTTTTAGGAAGATGTATTCGTCCGACCACATTTTGAAAATGTGTTAGCTCATTCTCCTTACCAAGTCATGCCCTGCGGCTTTAAATATTTCGGCAGTTAGGCCGTTAACTCCTAAAGCTTTGTTGTACTTAACTTTAGATATCGCTGTCCTAATTCTGTCCAGGTGAGGTGGACAGAAACTTTTATTACCATCATCCAGGTTAAATGATTCATTCAGCCTTGGAGCGTCACTGTTATACACTCTCTAGAAGTATTCTCTGCATATCCTCAGCATCGATTGCGGCCCTGTTTTACGATTTCCTTGAACGACCCCTTACAATTATATTTTTATTTCATACTGTACTTCGGAAAATGCAACCGACTTTGGTTGTCATCGTAAGGAAATAAATTTTCCCCCAATTTATCTCGTTTAGTAACTGAAAAGCTTAATTTATTAAAGGAGGAAGAAAATTACAATCCTTGAAACCTGAACTTTTTCAAGAAACATTTTGTCCTTTGTATTTGTCATTCCTGTTATTCTGTACAATTAATTCATTCACAAATGCCCACATTACATGGTCATTTCCGACTCCGTTGCTTGAACAGATTGCAACACTAAGATCAGAATATTCCTGGGAAAATCCCTTTTAACTTCACTTCCCTTCTTTTCAAAACCAACATAGTTAATTATCAAACCAATCCATTTGTAGTTCCTGCACAACAGCTTTGATCGTCCTAAAACTCCATTCCTTTTTGACTATTCTAACTGCTAACTTGCCTGGTGAAAATGCGGAAGTACAATCAATTTCATGTTTGTATTCATATGTATGTGTGCGCTTATACTCTACGAAAATTTATACTTTCTGAAATAGCTACTAACACAAACTTACTGTGTCATTCGGTGCATTTGTTGAAAGGAAATTGTTGTGTTTCCTCCTTTCTAGATAAGTACAACCAATACAACCTCTGCAGTTGTTTGCGCTTCCTTTTGCATGCCTTCCCCCACAGAATAACATAATATTTTGTGGCATACAGTATCAGAAACTAGGTATCTGAGAAATTTCATATCAGTACTTACACACAGCCAACCGCTATAGAAACGTAACATGAGGATGCATATTTATATGGGTAATCCAGAGCTATGGTATTTATCTAGATTAGAAAATCCTCTCTTGTGTTATATGTTCACTACATTTTCCGCAATGCCAGCCAAGATACGAACATGGTATCTACATACATATGTGCATTTACTTACTACTCGCATATACATATGTGTGTACATAAATAAATGTATACGCTCGCAAATTAATTCCTATCGAAAGGATTATGTAGCGTAAAAAGCCCATGTTTCCATATCTAATGCAAACTCACATACACTTTCCATATTTAATGGCGAATGAAGGATTACAGCTCTACTCTTTCTGTGGTAATTGTTGATTGTATTTCCGGATTAGTTTTCCTCCCATCTTTTTTGTCCGTTTTCTGCCCCATTAATCTATGCGAAAGGACGAAGTGGGAGTAATTGGTAGCCATTTGATTTGGTAACTTTCGACAGCTTGTCAGGATTTGGTAAACTTCATTTCATTTTCATGGTGAACACTTTCCCAGCGCTTGATTAAAATGCAAGGCGAATAAATACAACAGTTTGTAAAACATGGAAAACACCAGGAACAATATGAAACTTGGAGAAGGAATATTATTTTATTACCTTAGCAACGACATATTATATATGATGGTGGTACCATTATATAAGCAATTTTTTTAATTATTCCACTTGTTCTGTTGTTGCTGTTGTTGGTACCAAGCATTTATGTACTTTTTATCAAATCTAGTTCCGACTTAACAAAATGCTAACGAATGTATCTTTTTTTGCATCATCGAAATCGCTTCAGGTGGCAGATAGCGACCCACCCCGTTGTCTCTCAGTAAAATCCAACTAAGTTTTGCTATAATTTATATGAAGCTGCCTATATTTCGTTTTGGAACTTGGCAGATGAGCGATACAAATGGGGTAAGAAATCTCAGTATTCTGAACATAAGCTTGTGAAAATGCAAAAAAGGACATACCTACACCAACCACAATCACTACGTGTTCAGTTGTTTTGGAAACCAACAATAACAACCATGTTATTATATTTTTACAGAAATAAAATCTCTACTGTACCATTAAATGAACAATCATGTATTCAAATCCAAGAAGACCATGCATTTTCTTCTTATCATAGCCAACTCTAGTATAACATGGAACAGCTATACACTAATGATTCTGAGATCAGGCCCTTGAAGTTGAAGTACCTGCCTAGAGAAAATAGGTATTTTTCATTGGTAAAACTCCTTTTTTGAATAAAACAGACTTTAGACTCTAACTTGAGTATTATTCTCATACGAACTGCATCCGCTTTTTAGCTTCAATTTTATCTAGCTGGAAACTATTCGATCGCATGGTGATTTCCCTCCTTATATTGATGATCAATCCATAAAAATAAATTCCACTATCCCCATAGACATTTAGTTTACCTGACTGCAAAAACCTCTGTGCATTACGGAGTATGTGTAGGGAATTTCCCTAGGGTATCGCTCGGAATAACATCCTTGTTATCCCAAGGGCAAATATGTGTTGTTGGCGCAGAAAAATTAATGAAGGCCTGGAGATCCTTACTATACTTTGGGAAGATCTGACAGTTTTTGGTGACTTTAGATTGTTATATCAAGATATCATACAATTTTCTTAAACCGAAACTCAACCAAAAGGCTTGTCCGACCATATTATCATGTGAACTGAGGTAGTCTGCCTATAAATGCGTATTCAAATAAACGCCCTTATCAGCCATCGTCGGCGCATCCTCCGAACAAAACGGACGGACGACCGAGCCAGAACAATGAAGTTCCGTGCTCTAGATATGGAAAGCCGTTTATCTTATACGAACAGTGCTAAATACTTTTACCGTCAGGATAGATATTGAGATGTGTTTCTCTTTTATTATCTATAGGGGATCAAAAGGGCAAGACAAGATGATCGGGGAAAATTTCAAGCAGATTGTTACACCACTCGTCGGCTCCGAACCCTTCAGTAGAAGTCATTTCAAAGACTATGCCAAGAGTCTGTCCCTTCTTCATTCCAATAGAGTCTGGCTAAGCTCACGTGGGCAGAACTGCTCCAAAACATTTCTCCCTAGATCTCTCCCAGGAAATCCGATTTCCTGATCAACGTAGACAGGAACAATCTAAGAATCCTAATTGGAATCATGAGTGGACACTGTCTACTGATAAAAGACTACACTGAATAAACCTTTCTCCGGAACTTTCATGTAGATTATGTCTTGAAAGTGACGAATCCTCTCTTCATTTTCTCATAGAGTGTCCGGCTCTCTTTCGTCTCAGAAAGAACATTTTCGGTGAAGAAATCATCTTTGGCATTAAGCATTAAAAACGATTTCAGTCGGCTCAGGAGAATGTCAATCATTATTGGAGAAACATTTTTTACAGAGGATATTAATCTGCTTTACGGAAATTCTAAACAGAACGAATTTGGTTCGCTAAAATTTGCTGGAAAACTCTACGGGAATTGGAATTTGGACGTCCAAGAGGATAAAAATTCGATGCATCGTTGTAGACATTATAGCCAGTGGAAAAATAAAATGGCAACATCACCACGTAATACGTATCCACCATTGCAATCACCGAACGCCAATCTAATAGAAAATGTGTGGGTTCTAATTCAATATTAGATACCTTATACATAAGCATACAAAATATGCGCAGATCATCCATTCCAGATTACGCCATCAAATTAGCCGAAAATTACATGCGTAGAGGTTAAGAAACAATAATATGGGAGATTGCTAAGTACTAAATTCTTTGACAGATTACTTACACATGATATGGTAAGGTATGGGTAGGTATGAGGGAAGGTATATGGCACCTCTCGGGCAATGGTCAGTTACAACAACTATGATACTGTCTCTCTTTTGTTCATTGACAAAAGGTTTTAGTGCTGTTCTTCGCTCGGTGTATGTCCTTAGCTGCGAGATATGACACAGTCAAATCTGGCTGCCCAGGAAGTATTGAATATTCTCTTTATAGTTTATCGGCATGTGGGCTCCGTGGCTCAGTGCGTTGGATTACTGAGCGGGAGGTTCGAATCCCAAAAACACTAAAAAGTTTTTTCACGGTCCCTACCCTCGCGAATGTCTGACAAACTTCCGAGAGTAACAACTGTCATGAGACAGCTTTTAAAAAAAATCCTTTTGGATATGACTCTAAACTGTAGGTCCCTTCCATTTGTGTGAAAAATTATTAATTATAACACGCACAACACGAATGGTTGCGAGAAGCTGGACCCTGGACCACAAACGGTCTGTTGAATCAAGTATTTGTATTTTTTTTCTCTAGTTTGTCGGCATGTAGAGATCTTATTTTATCGCTTTCTAGTGCCTTGAGCATAGTTTTACTATCCACGAAAATCGTCACCGTAGATGGGTAATGCTAATCTTAGAAACTGCATAAGTTATTCAGGTATCTACATTTGTCTGTTGCGTTACACCTTACAATTGTTTCATAGGCAAGTATGGTACTTACGATCACAGTATACACCTAATGGATTATGAGCGGTCGTAAGCCCCATTGTTTATCGAAGGTATTCTTGCAAGTCAAAAGGATAATTCATTCAGGGCAGATTCCAAAAAGTTGCTTCTTTTTTTCCGAGGGTAGATGTATAAATCTTTCATAGACACTATGAGAATAGCAAGCGCGTGCTCATAGTAGTGTCTGATTCTTAATGGACAAAAACACCAGCGTTCGATATAAATTTGTTAGATATGCAACTAAGTAAAAACTTATCTAGCAATTTTTCTATCATGAAAAAAAAAAACGTTTGGCAGGTTACTTTCCAATGAAAGATCGGAACATGCGCAATCTAAATGCGGTTAATCTTTATCTCGCCAAAGTTGAATCCTTTTTTAGTCGGCGCAATAAATTTTCCTGCTAGTCCCTGCTAGCTCCGCAGTTTAAACGAGGTTACTCACTATCGCGGTAAGTCCAAAGGTTTGGTTCTTTGTAGACGGCGCAGTAAATTTCTATCAACCAAAATTTGAAAGACTGTATTATTCTCGCGTGGTTTTGGATTTCGTCTTCGATTGTTTTAATGCCGAGATCTCTGTGGACATCACTGTTTCTGATATACCACGGTGCATTAACAATTCCTCTTAGCACTCTATTTTCAAAAGCTTGTAAGTTTGTCCAGACTGGCTTTAGCACTTGCGTGTATAAAAGCAGTTTGTTTCCTATATTAAGCTTGGAATACGTTCCAAGCAAGCAATACATTTCTCTGTATTTATTTTCTAGCTCCTTGCGTTTTTTCTTTACATGCGACTTCCATTTCAGCTTTGCATTGAGTGTCATTCCAAGATACTTAGCCTCGTTTGCAAACGGAATTCGAACCGAGTTTGAAAAGATCGGCAAATTATTTATTTTTTTATAAGTAAAATTTACATGAACAGACTTGGTTCACATTCAGTGCGATTCGCCAAATCTTTGTCCATTCATTTACTCAATCCAATGCTTCCTGCAATTTTCCCGTAGTCTCTTCGACCGTTTTGCCTACTTCCAAGATAGCAGTGTCGTCGGCAAATGTAGCTAGCGCGGTGCCATCTACTTGCGGTATAACATGAGTATATGAAAGATACAAAATTGGACCAAGAACGCTACCCTGCGGTACCCCAGCCATTATTTCCTTAAAGTCTGACTATTCGTTTCCGTGTTTGACGCGGAATAGTCTTCTCGTAAGATAGGTCTTCCAAATATTATATAAAGGATCGGGCAGAACTTGTCGCAATTTGAACTTTAAGCCTTCATGCCAGACCCTGTCAAAGGCTTGAGAGTCGTCAAGGAATACACTTGAACAAATCATTTTTCCTTCAAGTGGTTTTTCTATTACATCTGTTATTCTATGTACTTGGTCAACTGTAGAGTGCTTGCTTCTAAACCCGAATTGGTGATCCGGGATATAACTGGTTGTAAACGCCTAAGCAATATTCTCTCGAATACTTTACCTAAATATATATAAATAAAAGTTTTCCATCGAAATGCATCCTAATGGTTCATAAGTTCCCACAACCGATTTTTTTCCTTTGGCTTTTTATCTCATTTGTGACTTCATACAAACTAAATGGAAACGACCTCTTCTTGCATGACTTGCTATTCATTTATTTTAATCCGAATCACCACTTAATTGATTTCTATATTTATTTCGACCGTACTAGGCTGAATTATTCGCAAAGTTACAGCCCGACCCACCTTTACTTAGGTACAGAAATGAGAAATGTGGGATGTAAGGGTAATTACTTTTCTCTCAGCGCTAAGTTTGAGGGAACAGAAGAATACCAGTAAATCACGGTAAATTCATTCACATTTCCACTTTTCAATTTTGCAGAAAATTTTGGAAGATAAAGAGCTCAATACAGGCAAAAACGGAATAAAATTGAAACATAAATTTTTTACTTTCAGTTTAATTGATAGTGCGAGCACAAAAAGTCACTCCGTATGAATCCTTATACGACTATGTACATATATGACTTATGTATCCTACATTGAGAGTATTTTAACCTCCATACTCAAGAGAGTTGAGTGAACTGAAATAATAGTTTCAGGATTCTCCATCGGATTTCCAGCAATTTCCTCTGTTCACTCTGTATCCACATGCATACAGTAATAAAAAAAATAAAAGCCACGAATGGATCCGAAATATTTAAATGAACAAAAGAACAAGTACGGACTGAAAGAAGAACAAAAGCCAATGATATATTAAACAAAAACGTCACCACCCCTCGGGTCATCTATGTCTTTTTTTATTTCTTTTATTTTTTTGCAATATTTTTGCCAAAGTAGGAAAAAGACATTTTTTCCTGTTCTTCCCGTGGAGAGAGATAGGAATGTATCCTCACGTCCTGTATGTGCATTAAATGAAGCAGAGCAGTTGATATTTTTTATTTCTTGCAACGTTTCCTTCCCATCTCAACGCTATTCTTTTATTACTTTGAACAATGGGAATTATAATTGAAGCTAAAAAAGGCAATTAATTCACAATTTCAAGTCAGTCGATAGAATTTTAATTAGCGATACTTTTTAAGAATGTTCCTGTGCTATTTGGTGAAATATTTATGGTTGAAGGATAATAGGCGCGAAGAAAATAAAAACCTAGAGGGAGATATTTAATTTACTTAGCAAAAGTTTGATTGCGAATCAATTCGATTTATATTTGGTTTTCAATTTAATTAAATTAAGATTTCAAATTGGCAGAACTTTGAAGGGTTTCTTAAAATATTATTGGTATATTCCTATTATTGGCTTGGATTGGCCTCATTATTTCTTAATGGATTCGGTCTTCAATATAAGTAGTCTTTGATTTATAAAACAAACCTAACGCAGTTTTTCCGACTAATTCATAAAATGGCGCATTTCCTTTCCCTATGCATTCGACTTTGATGCTGTTGAAGTTATAAAAGATTTCAATATACATATGTATTTACCTACCAACTTCTGCGTTGATATTTAAAAAAAAAAAAGAATTCTTAGATATACTCACTTAAAAGAATGAAAGTCGGACAAGCAATAAGGCTTGTATTCTCACGACAGTGTAAATTATTTCTCTAACTCTTGTAAAGAATTCACCTCGAGGACTAGAAAGTTAAGTGAAAAAAGAAGCAGAAAGGTAGGCGCCGTGGCTTGGTGGTTAGTGCGTTGGATCACTGAGCGAGAGGTTCGAGGTTCGAGCCCAGAAAACACAAAAAAAGTTTTTTCACGGTCCCACCTCTCGCGAATGTCTGACAAACGTCCGAGAGTAACAACTGTCATGAGAAAGCTTCTCAAATCACCGTTCGGATATGGCTTTAAACCGGTAGGTCCCTTCCATTTGTGAGAAAAATATAACACGCACAACACGAGTGGTTGCGAGAAGCTAGGCCCTGGACCATATAAGGTCTGTTGCACCAAAGATATGCATTTTTTTTTTGAAAAAAAAGCGAACGAGCAAAGGATTGCTTTTGATTTTGTAAGGGGGAGTATATTTCTTAATTTCTTACGCCTTCTGTCAATAAGACTTTCTCTCTTCCTCATGCTCTTTTTTCGGAGGATCGTCTCCTCCAGTCTCTTCTGATCATAAAGCTAGCGTCCCGTCCTTCTTTGCACGATCACTTAATACGTCTCTTGGTTTGTTGCTTGCGCCTGTCGATATTCTTCATCAAGCTTCTTGGTGGAAACATCAGTTGTGACTTTCTTGATACCTTGCTGGCAGCTTTGTCACTGGTGTCCGTAGCGATCACCAGTTTCTTTAGGAGTATTGTAAAGTGGCCTTTAGTATAGAGAATAAAAATAAATGGAATCAAAAGTTCCTACATAGCATTTACTTTGAAAAGTAAAAATGGGTGACCGTATGGTGGTCACCCTAAGGGATTAACGTCAAATAATTTGGCTTCTGTCTTAATAGGAGGCTGACATGAAAACCCACATACTTATGTACTTACTTACCGGGCTCCCGGCTCTTGAAGAGCCTCTGTGATTGCAATATATGTGAATCTATTTGATGTGGTAAATTCAACGCTTGCAGCACGTCTATAAAGCCCTCGAGTGCCCCAACTTAAGCATCTGCTTTCTGAATTTTTTTTTTCATTGAAAGTATGAGGTTTGTACGCCTACTTTTTTTTAAGCTCCGCCAAAACCTACTCTTTAGCTATGTTTCTAACATACAGTTATGAAATAGTTCCGTTAGAGCGAAGTCCTCCTTTACTTCTCTTTGTATTCCACCGTGTAAAATGTAATATTCTGAGTTTGTGACGAGCTCATGAGAGCGATTTGACCTGAGTCTACACCATTCTATTAACAGGTAATAATTTGTATGATCTTAACTTAGCATTGGATAGAATAGCCCATCCTCTCTATTCTTACTAGACTCGTTACGAGTCTCATCTCACATCATAACATCTTCCTTAAGTTAGCAGTGGCCCGTTTTCTAGAATACGTATGCAAACTGTTCTTATTAAGATTGATACGCGCTTTGAATCTAGGACTTTCTTAGCTTGGTTTAGATCTGGTAGAGTTTTTCAGGTTCTTACACTACTTCCAAGTTGTACTTTTAGGGTGTGGGCCCTATTCTACTGTATTGCCTACGTCGTGAGAATGGCTCTGTTGTTGCTGCTTCGTTAGACGCGATTGTAAGTATCGAAAGGGCTACGTTATGCTGTTTTATATTTACAGCACAGTGGAGGTCTCGAAACGGGTAGTTTTACTTCTTTATTAAGGAATTGAATAGTTGGCGTCTACGTGCCTGATTATTAAGCTCCATGCGATTTTCTCCTAAAATATTTTGCAAACATGTACATATATACATACGTATGTATCTCATTTTCCTTTCGTCGTCTTTAAACATGGAATCGAATATCCGACGCATTGTTTTAATTTTAAAGAAACGCTAAATCTGGTTATTTTTTTTTTTTTAAATTTCATAATATAGCAGTACTGTTACCATCACACTCATTATTAGGGTTAAGAGTTTGAATACCAATTGCTTTGCTAAAGCAGGAACCAAAATTTTCTATTCTCAACATTGATCGGATTTTCGTGACGATTTCATCTGCCTCTTTATTGTGTGGTAATACATAAGTAAACACATTAACTATCTTTTATCTGCAGACAACATTTAATAGAGATGCTTTGTATGTTCATGATATTTAATTGGTCTCATCGTCATTTACTTAAAGACCAATTTTTTTGTCTGTTCCCTGAGTGATATAAGCTCCCTTAAAAAGGCTCGCTAATATCGTGCAATGATGTCTATAGTAATAACACCCTTATGCATTGTTTGTCTCAGCACGAGCTGAAAGAATTCATGCGACATTGCTTGTCTATGCCAAAATCGTGTACATATGTATTTTTTTTTTTTTTGCACTCCATTTTCAAAGGATCTGTAGAGCTCAAGATGATGGATATTAATTTATGCCGCATTAAAGTCGTTCAATTGAAATTCGAATTCATCAGTTTTAGGTTTTGGCATGCGGTTTTGGAATATGGTACGGAAAGATTTCAGTTTTTTTTATACAGTACGCTGGAAATGTTTTTTAAAGACGGCACTTAGCAAGAATCCTAAATTTTCATTAGACATTGAATCTCTTATCTTGTAGATTTATGATCTGCAGCAAAACGTTTTATTGAAAGACACATCTTCATGCAGCTTATTACATACTTTAGAATTCACTTACGAAGAAGAGTTTATGGCTGCCCTTATAAAGTAAATACAGAGCACGGGTAGTAGAAAGAATCAATGAGGATAAATAGAGGAATAAAGATACATCAATGGGGCAAAGTATTGAACTAGAATCAGCAGACAGGATGAAAATAAGAATGAGTGTCGAAAACAGAACAGAGTCTTGGGCAACTTAAGCTTCAATTTTGTGAATTTCAGACTTCAGGATGTCCAACGCATAATTCGATTCCAATACATAAACCATAAACACGCATTTTCAGCAAAATAGCTTGATGACGCGAAGCTCTTTCAAATGCTTTATGAGTATTAAGGATAGCAACTTTGCTTTCACTATGGTGACGGGGAGTTTAGTTCTACTTTACATTGAAATATGTTATCGAATCACGGAGGGGACATAAAAGCAATGCTGTTGGTCATTAAGAAAGTTTCTGATGTTCAAGGTATTTCATAAGTTAACGTGATATCAGCAATTCCAATGGAAATCAGTGCTATGTGTCGATAACTAGTGAAAGAAATATGCCGCTTTTATTGAAGAACGGTTCGACAAGTGGTGCTTCCACACAAAAGAAAGAAAAACCAATGCATTTTTTTTCCATCATGTTCATTATTTTTTAAGGTTGCTGAACTGATCGCACCAGAGAGCCATCGATTTTGTTATCTTGACAAGCTAATTGTCAGCTTATTTGTAATATTTAAAAATTAAAAGAGCAGAAGAGTTTGTGGTTATAGCAAAAAAACTGACACGTCGGCATTTCAGCTGACAATAACCTCCTCTAGATTGGTATTTATCCCAAGCTTCCAACAGCTTATTTACTTCATCTAAGCATATTTCTGAAATAAAAAAGATTCTCATTTACAATGTTTATACAGTCGAACCTGGTTAAGTGGAACCTGGATAAGTGGAACCTGGATAAGTGGAATACCTCTTTTAGTGGGTCAAATTGTGCTGTACCACCAGTTTTACCTCTATAAGCTGAACTCACATTTACAAAAAGAAGCTCTATAACTGGGATGATGAGTACCTAGAACCTCTGTGAGTCAGATTGATGGAAAATTTTATTATTTTGTCTCCGAAAATTTTTGCATTTTCTCTCCTTTGCTCAAGCTCGAGACCGAGATGCGTGAAGTTGTTTTCCTCCACGTGAGTAAACACAGTTATGTTTGCAAATTTTCGACTCCTTTCTTGGCTCCATGTATCTCAGTAGATATATGCGCATATTTTATCGCTCAGTTCAATTCGTTTTGTTGTTGTGTTCACATACATATGTTCATAAAATTATTCAAATTAAACTCTTATTCTAACGTGCAATTATCATTTTTTAATCTGCGTTTTCAAACCGGTATGTGCAGGAAACTGGGTAACTGGAATACCTCTATAAGTGGGACTAAAATAAATGGTCCAAGAGCTTCCACTTAACCAGGTTCGACTGTTTTCCTTTGAACGGGCAATAGCAGTGGTGGATAGATGGTAGCACTTCCCAAATCGCATCAAAGCAGTAATAATTTACATATCACTCATGTCAAACACATTCACGTGTCAATGCTGTTCATTAAAATATTTCAAGAGCATACATATGTATGTATGTACATATTATGTATGGTTTCTTTCATTCATACGTTTGAAGACATTTTCAAATTATTTCTTAGAAGTGTTTTGTTGAAAATTTCTTCAAGTATCCTATTTTACAAAAAGAAAAACATAGCTCACAGAAATGCCTCTAACAGGGAACTTAAAACATTTAAAGACTACCGCCCTTCTCACATTTTACAAATAAATTCGAAAATGCTATACCATTTCGACTGCCACTCCCAAAATGTTTAATTCAAATGCTTGTTCCACGAATCTCCTTACAAAGGTGTCCAAAGGATCCTATTCCAAACACATTGAGGTGGGAAGGTATACTACTCTAAATTACAGTTTTTCGATTCACAAGACAATATGTTCCATGCATCACTGCATATCTGCACCTACCTATCTGAGTACAAAAGACAAGGAGAAATGGTAAAGCTGATTGTGCTGCACAAATTCCCTTTTCGTCTTAGAGTTTCCTTTTACTTCAACTTTTCCACTCTGTACTTAGGATGTTCCAAGTTTTCGGGTTATCTGCTCGTTCTACAATTTGCAGATGGAATTACACATATCCCCTTCGAATTTGTATCATGTTAGCTACCCTAGTTATTCACTATGCTTTGTATTCGTGTCTACATACTTACGTATGTATGTAGTAGGAGTGCTGCGGAATCCAGAGTTAGATGGAATACATTTTTTTTCACGTTCACTCATATGTACATGAATGTGCTTCTATTTGTTTTAGATTTATTTGAGAACATACTCGTGCATACATACTTACATATATTATGTTGCAGAGTATGAAACGTAATATTGAACTGATTCCAAGTTTTATTGTGCCATTTTCTTTGTTGAAAACAATATATCACAGTTTTTGGAGTGGAACTAATAGAGAAATTGGGGAACTATGGCATTGGTCCAACAAAGAACAAACAATTGATACACTAAGAAAAAATCGTCCATATGTAGTACCTACATATGTATGTACGTGTTTATTTCTTCTTGTGCAGTCTTTAAATAAAATTTTGAACACAGTTGTTAAATTTCGTACACGTCTATCTCCATATTGATTTTAAACCATTTAGACACTAAGTTAAGGGTTATGCTGTTTCCAACAGAGACGTGTTATTGTTCTTGGGAGCCCTAGTCAAACGCTTGTGATTATTAATTTATTAAAGCACTACGATACGAGACGAGTTACCCTATTGACGCTCTTAGACGCTCTTAGGCGATCTACAGATATCCGCTTTGAAAAAAATTAACTTTCAATTATATGTAGGTCAGAAGAAACATTCATAATTATCACTCAGACATTATAAATAGAGACAATCTGTGCGTATTTTTTTGAAGCTTTTGTTGTTTAAATATGGATAGATACATACATATGTATGTATGCACATACGCACCATAGCTCAAAACTAAGACACCAACTCAATTTATACAGTAACAAGCTTTCGCATTTCAAGCTGTTAGCCCCATATATCGGACTGCAGATTTCCACTTTAACAAATTCCTTCGAGTGTACATTGAAAAAATGATTCCAATAAACAGATAGACACCGCACCGCACTTCTTTTTGAAGTTCGCGTGATTTTGACCCCGGCAACACTAGCTTCTCGCGACCATTCGGTATGTGCGTGTTATATTTTTTCAAACAAATTGAAGGGACCTACATTTTAGGGCCATATCCGAAAGGCGAATTGAGAAACTTTTTCACGACAGTTATTAAGCTCGGAAGTTAGTCAGACATTGGCGAGAGGTGGGACCTTGAAAAAACTTTTTAGTGTTTTCTGGGATTCGAACCTCGAACCTCCCGCTCAGTAATCACACGCACTAACCAATGAGCCACGGCGCTCATGAAATATTGATAAATACGCATGTAATATATTCGAGTACCCTTCGCGGTAAAAAATAACTTAAATAATAGAATAATCATACCAAAATGTGGTTTTGCAAGAATGAAATTTGGAAATAATATCATATACAGATGAAGTCCCTTCAGGGGATGGTGTAGGCAAATTCGTGACCAAATTTCGTAAAACCGGCATGATTCCGGTAGACACAGGCGAAAGAATTACTGCTATTGCCACGTGAAAACCGAGAAACCTCAACGGATTACTTGCTTACAAGGCTTAACTTATTCAAGAGTTATAGCTTCTCTGTGTTGGCTTCAAATGAATTGGAAAATTACCGCGATTTTGCTCGTAAAATCATATTTTCGGACGAAGCTCATTTTCATCTAAAAGCTACATACATATGTATATATATCCACAGGAAAACTACAAGAACTGACTTAAACAGAATGACACAACTTGCAATACAAATCTATCTTTTGTGCATTAAGTACGAAAAACTGCTACCAGCCGTTTCGGAGACGTTTATATCGTGCACTTGCGATTTGAAGCCTTTAAGGACCACTATTACTCCAATAATCCACAAACAATTGACTCAGTTGAGGAAAAAAGACTTAATTTTTATTGCAATTGCATTAAAATTGTCAACATTGTCACAAAAGTGCGACAACCAAGTTTTATGAAAACTGCATTCATTCATTACGGTTTTCCTTAGTTGATTTGGCTATAAAACAAATTAACAAAAAAAAAAAAAAATTGTCCACCCTTTGATGCTCTACTTCTTAAACGTTTAGGAATAAGTCCTTTTGACGACTGCGATCGTACAAATGGTGGATGTATCTCATTATCTAAGAAGCATCAGTACAAATTTAAGTTTCAGCCACTTCGTCAGAGTTGCCGTTTTAAAATGTCCTTCCAGTCAGATTTGACTGAAACAAAATCAGTCAAAAAACTAAAATCCAGTCAAAGAATTGTTAATGCAAATCCAGCTAAAAATCCAGCCAATGTAAAAACGAATATTTTCTTCAATATAAAAAGACATGAATCCATTTTTCTTTCACATTTGTGCATATGTATTTACATGGTATGTAGGAAATACGTTAAAGTGAAATTTATTTTAAGGAATAGAAAGCGTTTAAAAATATTTTTAAAATAAAATAACAATTTAACGCATAGAGTTTAAAAAATCATTCTAAAGCGACCCCTAGGCGATCAATATTATCGTAGCATTGCACAATATTATTGATCGGCTGTAGACAATACTGCAGATTGTGCATTATATTGTGTAAAATCAAAATTGGTTTGATATTTATTGCACAATATAGAAAAAATTGTGTTGTCTGTGACGAATATTGCAAAATGTTTATTTTTCCATTGTCGTGTAAAAACAAAAGAGGATAACAGAAAATTTATTTTGGAGTGCATCGAAGTGAATGAAACTCTGCCGGCTTTGTGGAATGTAAGGAGCAAAGATTTCAGTAACAGCAATTAAAAAAAATTAACAATATGGAAAAATGCTCTTCAATTGCAGAAAAAAAGCCGGTAGATATCCCAAAGCTGATAAATAGCAGTTGGTTCAAAACTCAATTTTTTACACACTTATTTCAGAAACAAATTGAAAAGAATTTCTGACTCTGAAAATCTTTGGGTTCACTCTTACTATTAATAAAATGTCATGATAAAATACATTTCTTTTTTTTGTACCACTCTTTCAATATATTGCACAATAATATTGATCGTACATTGGAAAAAAATCAAGAAATGTCAAAAACTGTTTCCAAGTTTAGGGCAAAAATAGTAAATTCACGGCAAAAGTTTTTCTTCTATTTTTGTTTATCTATGGTAACTTTGAATTTTATAAAGTACTGATTGGAAAGAAATACCACTTCAAAGCACTTTCAAAAGTAATCAAAAAAAGTTATATCCAGCTAAAAAAAACAGCAGGCTGGATTTTAAAAAGTGTTCCAGCTAAATTCATACTAATCCAGTCAAATCTGACTGGAAAGCAGTCAAAATGGCAACAGAGCTCCTAGTGCTACCACGCATTTATTTTTGTAGTACTATGCTTTGATATGTGGCTAAATTGCGAAAAGTTGACAGCCACAGTACAATGAGAACTTAGGGTGGTGGAAGATAAGAAACAAGTCAACGGTGTACAGTCACGGATAGAAAAGGTATCCAAATTCACAACGCAAAATTACTACCAATGGAATCCGATTTTTCTATTTCAATCATAGACCCTAAATGATATCTGTAAACAGAATAAAAGCTGGCGGTGAAATCACACAGAGCACGGCAGCAATAATACGCGCGTACTAGGATCACGTGACCAACGTTGATAACTACAGTTCTTAATTTGGTATTAATAGTGCAATGTACTATATTGTAACTTTAATTTCTGCTAGTTGTTTCTGATTGTATTTTTTTCTTCTTCTGTTGTGTAATGGAAACATCCTATTAAGTGCACGAACGATATTTTCCTGAAAGAACGAAAGTGTAGCAGAAAAAAATGTTTGTCCTAATGGTGAGGAAGGGAGTATTTCTTATTTTTCGTGTCAGCTTGAAAAACCGACGAATAAAGAGCCCATTCTACTGGCAATTTGAAAGTAATTTTAACTTTAGTGTAATTATTTTCTTTTCTTTTTATTTTTTTTTCTTCTGTCCGTGCCTTTTCTTCTTGGTCGTTTGCAATTTCACAATTTTTTGTACTCGTGCTTAAGCTGAAGAAGTTATATTTGCTTGGTTCAGTTTCCGGTTTTTTACCGGAACTGAAGTCACGAAGGAGTGAAGCCAACAAAGCTTACCAGGGTAATCACGAAAAATAAATATGTTCCGTTTCGCAAGGCATAATGGTGGGTAGGCAGGAGCAATTGCCCAGCTACCCGTTCTTCCGCATTCGAAAATTATGCGGAAATTAGACTTTACAAAAAGGAGAAATCATGCGGTGCTTTTTGTTTAATTCTCTTAGTGAGTCAAAAGTACGGGATAAATTAAAGGTGTTTGCTATACAAAATTTAATGTGAATTAAAATATGTAATGGAAATTTCGACATTGGTGGTTGAAGGGTTAAATAATTTCATGCAACCTTCCGATAACGATAAATCAACCAAATACGTACGAAAAACATTGTATGCATTAGAGGAAAAAAATTCTATTTGTTTATTTTAAGCTAAAAGCCTTCACTTTTAGAAGAACGTCAGTCAACGATGTTGGTCATACCTACATACATATTTATAAATTTTTATTTAACTTTAGATATGGCTGGGCGATTTTGTATTGGTATATAAATTCTTCGTTTGATGTAAAAAACATTCTCTAGAGCTATGTACATATGTGACAACAATTGTATTCCCGAAAAGGACTCTCTCCACTCCTAGACCCAACCACCTTCAGATTTCATATGTAGTTCTGTGACAGACTCAGGCTTTGTTTATTTGGTTAATGAATTTGAGGACCATTTGGTGCACACCCATTAATCTATGCGGGAGCAAGTTAATGCAATGGAGTATCATTTTTGCACATTTCAGTATATCCTTTAATATATATATTTTGGCGATTGCGGGAAGTACATATGAAGATAATCTTTCAGTCCCCGTTCAAATTCAGATTTAATTTTTGGTGACGATGAGTAAATCTATTTTTTCGGCATTATTGAAAAGACTGTTCCAGACACCACTGCTTCACCCATAGGAATGCAGTGCAAGATGTCTGCAGTAACACCCAGGAACCTACATCTTGCCATTGTTTCAATATCACCTGGAAATTATCCTCATCACCCACGGAGGGTATTAGTACAGCGGTTTTGGCTAATCCCTTAATTTTAAGACACGCTTCTTTTTAAGCCAAGTTTCAGAATATCGAAGCTTACTGCGTCGAAGGTACCTTCAATGTCTAACTCCTCTTCCAGAAGATAGATTCAGAAATAGATTCGATATTACAGTCCTGATGCAGTTAAAATTTTTTTTTATGTGTTAAGTGGAATGGAAGTAACTCAATCCTAACTTCTACAATATATACCTATCTACATTAAAAGCATGTCAATTAACGGTGAAAAAAAAATAAAAACTTTATTTTCTCAAATTTCCATATAACATCCCGGGTTTATCTCTCTAGGTATGCATTTTAGAAATCTTTCTTCTCCAGAATTCCATTAGATATCCTAAAATAATAAAATACACAATCCACTAATGGCCTCTGAAATCTTCATCTCCTTCCTTCTGCACGTACACAACACGAAAATGATTTAATATTTTACGATCCCAATCTCGGAGTCCTCTAGCCTCTAACGCCAACTAATTCTCCTCGTGCTTGCTCTCTAGAGAAATCGCTAGCCTTTATCGCTTCCTGCACACAGATTGAATAAAATCCGAAACGAAATTATTCCCGAATCGTAAAAATAAAAATATCCTTTAAAAAAAAAAAAAATAATAATAATAATAATAAAAGAAAAAAAAGAATCTTCAATTAAATTCCGTCATCTCATCGATTTCGTTCCCCCTCGCCACAGAGGAAAGAAAATCGAACGAGGCCCGTTGATGGGTAAACATTAATCTTCCTACAGAATACAAAATCAAATCATAAAGAGATAAAACTGGGAGGGCTGCCCTTACACTTAAGGCCATTATCCGTCTTTCCACCTTGCAAGGTTGGGACCAGTGGGAGTCGATATAAAAGTGGCGTGCGGATTGAATAATACTAGATGACATCCTTCTCTGCCATTATCCTCAATGGAAGGTAGTCCCTAAAGTGTTTATGTACGAGTACAAGTGTATTCCACATAGCTAGCTTTATTTTTGTAAAAATATTGTTAGGGGCACCCTCGTTCGTCCTTAATTGCGTAACCGAAAGTGTCATAAAGACATTGTGTCTCCATTCCGTTAAGGGATGTGCACGACGATTCTCCGTATCACCGATTAGCTGCCAGAATGTTGTGTAAATAGTTTTGCGGCTTGCGGTCTTGCAGACCAGAACTGAAACGCGCACATACATACATATATACACATATTTTCATTTTCAGGATTAGATACTTTTCTGTGTGGATCTCTTTTATTTCTATATTTTTCTTGCCTTCTCTGAAGTGGCATATTTCTCGTTATGTGTATCGCAGACATTAAGTTGAAGAAGTTTGGTTTTGCTAATGAGTTTTATTTTTGTGAACACATCCTTTCGGTGAGGCAATAACCTTGAGATAGTTATGAGGAGCGTCCATTAAGTGAGTTTTGCCAAGTCATTTGGCTTCTGTACTATGTTTGTGCGTTTAATGTGAGGGCCTGACAAACAAGTGCTTCATTTGAATTACTCAGCATAAGGAAATTGAGGTTTTTTTTTTTCGTTTAGTACAAGAAAATCGGAAAATTAAGAAAAATCTACTTAATATTGGGAGTAGGTATGTAAACCTACTTATGTATTGATTATATTCTCTTAGCAGAGTTGTTGACTTAGTGGATTTCGGCTTGAGGTCATGCATTGCTTAACAACTCTCAATGGGCCAGGGACGAACTCGAATGAGTTATTTGCGTGGTTTGAAGCGCTATTCACATTATTTTTTATTTATCGCAAGCCAAAATGATTATAAATCTAAACAAGCATTTCCAAGTGCGCAATAGGTGCAAGTGAAATACTTCTGCATCACATGTTTTTGAAATTGATGAAAAGTTACGACTTACTTACACAATTAGCCTAGAAAGTCGCTTAAAGACAAAGAATACACATTAGCCGCATTTCTTGACATCGAGAGGCCTTGAACAATGTCAATACTGAAGCTGTTAGAAAAACATTAAGTAAGCTGAACATCGATAACATCCTGGTAGGTTGGATTGTAAGCGTACTTGAGCAAAGACATATAATAACTGAAGTCGTAGGAACAAAGCTAGAAGCGTATGCACCCAGAGGCACCCCTCAAGGCGGGGTGATCTCCCCACTGCTTTGGGTTATCGTCTTGAGCGAGGCCCTACAGCAGCTTGAAAAATTCGGCGTCAAAATCATCGCGTATGCTGACGATGTGGTGCTGCTGGCAACTGGGAAGTTTCTCCCCACTCTAAGTGAGCAAATCGACGGGGCCCTTAAGACCCTTGTTAGATGGACTAGAAATCGCGGTCTCAATGTCAACCCCCAGAAGACTGAAATGGTATTATTTACAAGCAAAAGCAAGATCCCTCAGTTCGGTACACCATTTGTTGGAGGCACAACCCTCAAAATCTCTGACAGCGCAATATACCTGGGACTTATACTCGATAAAAAACTCACCTGGAAAATGAACATTGATGAAAGAATCAAAAAAGCCAATATAGCCTTCTACTCATGCAGTGGAATTCTTGTGACGACCTGGGGACTTTCTCCAAGAATAATACTCTGGATGTATACAGCTATTATTGGACCCATACTGACTTATGGCAGTCTCGTATGGTGGCCAGCCCTAAAAAAGTCCACCTATCTAATGGCACTCACCAAAGTAAAAAGACTAGCGTGCATTAGTGCCACCAGTGCAATGTGAACAACTCCAACTGCAGGCCTTGAGGCTATTCTCAACCTGCTTCCGCTAGACATCTTTACAAAGACATCAGTGCCCTCAGAATCAGTCAGTCAGCGAACTAATGCAACAGGGCATTCGACCATCCTTCAAGAATTTTTTGGCTATGTACCCACAAGTATGTACATCACGCCATACTTGGACATTAACATGCCTTTTACGGCAGCCCAGCCTAGCAGTGAAGAATGGAAAAGTGGACATATAGCAAATACCAGATCCATAGTAATATATACTGACGGATCGAAAATGGGCACCTATCCGGCATCTTCTCTGAATCGCTAGGGATATCGAGATCCATTAAACTACCAGACCACAGCAGTGTTTTTCAAGCGGAGGTCTTGGCAGTGACAGCAGCCGCCCGTGAGTCTGCCGTAAGGGCAATAGTACAGGATGGTATCACCTTCTTTATCGACAACCAGGCAGGTATAAAAGCAAATACTGCTACTGAAATTAAATCGAAGCTTGTGAGATGCTGTCGCGAAGAACTTAAGGTTCTTGGAATACAGCACAAGTTATTACTCTGCGGGGTTCCTGGACATGAGGGTATCCCAGGAAATGAAAAATCTGATGAACTAGCTAGGAAAGGTTCAACAGATTTACTAGAACCAACTGATCTCTCTGTAAGCATCCCGCCTTGCCTACTCAAGCTTGAAGCAGGGAATTTAGCCACAAGAAAGGCGAACCTAGGACAGAAGTACATGGATGTAACATCGCAAGAAAACTATGGCCGGCCTTTGATAGAACAAGGACCGAGAGACTTATACGAAAGGACAGAGGATCCCTTTCTACCCTCGTGGGTATCATCACGGGGCATAGTAGTCTGGGCCTGGGGTACCACATGAAGAAACTGCGTCGGACGGAAGAAGAACTTAGCAGAGGTTGTGGCGACGAGGGAGTTTTTGAGGATGGCACCCACTTCCTCTGCCACTGTCCTAGACTTCAACATTCCAGAAACAAATTCCTCGGTAAATACTTCTTCTATAACATTGAAGAGCTCTTTGGCGTAGGTACCTACAGACAAGATGCTGAACTTTGTCAAGTCATCAAAGTGGTTTGTACTCGAAAAGAAGTAAGTAATTTGAGTAGTGTATATTAGACATTAACAGGTTTTCAATGGGCGGGGGAACACCTTTACCCCATAAGGATAAGGGTAACACAATGGGTCAACACTGACCTGAGTGCGGCAGGAGGCTTTCTCTCTCTGCCAGCCTGCTTACCTAACTAAACCTAACTAACTTAACCTACACACTAAGCCTGTCCTTAAATACTGCTTTCAGTTGCATACTCCACATTGGTTGAAGCCCATTTTACTTGTGCGGGACACTCAAGGCGAGTACTTCCTCTACTGCGGCCTACCTTAAGATTTAATTCGAAGGCTCCGAAGCCTTGGTGTCCACTCGCTTCATACATATATCCTGACCACATTGGACGCCCAGTGACCAATTTTTGACTAGATTGAATTCGTCGTACAGCTCGCATAATTCGTCATTTAACTTCTCCAAAGCTCGGCAAAGCGAATGTCTTACAAAATATTACTTTTTGGAAACAAATTTTATAATCTGTCCTCAGGCATATACATACATACATAAAAATGTATCATTAAAACATAAAAAACATACTCACTGAGCCTAATGCGATTGCTTGTGGAATGTAGAGCAAATCCCTCCTTTAACCCTCTTACAAAATAGCTCGTTGAATCAATCGAAGCACATCTTCTAGCTAAGCACTTCGAAAACTATTAAATCCTTTTGTCAACTCAAAAACAGGTCAATACAAGCGTTACCATATGTTGAAAGTGATGCACTGGATCGTACGATCCGTGGTTCAAGAGGTCAATATGGTGATAAGTAGATGCGGGTTAAATACATACGACGCCAGGTGTGTCCCATTCGAATTTCTAAGACATGCTACGGAAGAATTTATTGTAAAATTTGTTGAAGCTTATAATTTGTTTGGGCGTAGTTCTTTGGACGGAAGTAATATTCAACGATGGACAACATCTTTACACTAGCAAGTATCGGAAGGACTTATCTGAACGGGAAATTGTGTGCCTACTTAGCCGCATTCAACTCCATTAAAAAAAAATTTCCTCTTAGTGCCAAGAGAACTCTTAATCATATTACACGTGTAGTATCATTTAATCTCCAACACCGATTCCTGGAAAGTTGTCTCTTTTATAAAGTGCGCACTTATAATTTAGTTATTTTCTCACTTATCACAAAGGAACTATTGGGAGGTGTTTAACTGAACTAATCCTTTAGTTTAATACTTTATCAAAGCATCGTCTTTATGTTCCCAGTTCTCCGCAAAAAGTTAAAATAAACTCTCGCATAAAGTTTAAAAGCTCCCGCCGTAATGGCGGCAAAAACAATAAACCGGTTTGGGGAACTTAACCTAGACTATACTCAATATAAATCGATAACGGAATGAAAAAAAGGAAATAAAACGAGGCACATCTGTTTCGAATAACCAATGGCCAATTCTTTTCTGTCCCATGAAAACGTCAGCTGATTTTACCAGATTCCTCATAATCTTTATCCGAAAGTGAGAAAACGCCAATCGCCAATCGAACTCCTATAATCCTATGCAAAGAAATCGATGCAATTAGTTTCCAATATAAAGATGTCAAAGCCTTCCGGAAAAGTGATCTTCTAATTCAAGTAAACAAAACGAAATTGGAGGAAGGTTTATTAAGCGCTAGTCCCTTGGTGACCAACTGGCTACAACAATCTGGACTCGTCCTTTTGAACAACGACTCACTAACTCTGTTTTCCACGATGAAAACACTGCCATAGATTTAACACTTGTCTTTCCTACTGTTGCAAAAAAAAAATTATCAGAAGAGCTGCGGCAACATCGATTTTGTCGACGCACCCTCCCCGAAATCCTTCGCAGCCTATTTGGTTCAGTTTACAAATAAAGCAGCTGACCATGGAAAAGAGAAAGGCGTGGTGCATCCTGAGGAGACATAGAAACAACAAAGTTGAAGCATGGTCACAATTTTTGTCGTCTCTCAATCGTTGGATTCGAGGAAAGTAAAAGCGATTCATGGGAATAAGTCTCCTTTCTATCTTGTAAAAACAGTTTGAAAAAAAATTTGCAAGCAGACCAAGTAGAGGCACGCATACTCAGCTCAATGTGCTTGATCAAACTGTGCATACAGAGTTGGCCTCGCGCAAGCATTCTATTCTCTTATCCATGGATTTTGAGAAAGCATTTGAAATAATAACCTGCCTTGGAATAATATATAAGAACAACTTAAGAAATGGAAAATTAATCAGCATCTATTAGAAGTAATCGGCTCATTCATGTCGAATCAGGTTATAATTGTCAAACTCAATGACAACCTCTTACGAGCCACATTTGTAGAAAATGGTGTGCCTCAAGTTTCTACAGTTTCATATAACGCTTATGTGAACTCACTGCTTACTGACTTAAAGCTGAACAAGCCAAAACGATTTTGGCTTACGCGGACAACCTATTCGTTCTGGCGTCAGGTGTACCGGAAGCAGTTACAGATGCACTGACTCAGGCAGTTTCTAAAGTTCAACAATGGTGCCAATAATCGGAGACCATATTACCATTAAGCAAATTCGAAATGTTACACATACATACATATGCCGGAAACACAGGTGCCCTACACAATTCAAAACTTCGGAGATGTCAGCCTTCCTCTGTTAGAAGGGATGAGAGTCCATACTGAGTTAGAAATTGGCGAAGAGTACGAACCTTCTTAAAATTATCTGAAATAAACATAAAGGTTTTCATATCAATACAGCCGTGGAAATTCCCCACACTTTAATCAGAAGGTTTACCCAGCATGGACTCTCTGTGTATCCGCATTAGACGAAAAAAAAACGACCAAGAGGTACAAACCAAAATAAACGTAATTGTGCACATAGTCATCGGAGCATTACCATCTACACCTATCGACTCCCTGTTGGCGGAAACACATACACCCGGTGTTTAGGACATGAAGACCATAGCTCAACTGAAACTGGTTGCAAAGATCCTCATCGACAATCATTACATATCAAAATCAAAGCACTCTTTTCAACTCGATTCGTCAGTTAAAATTTACAGGGACTGCAATTCCGGAACCCGAGGATTATGACACAACTACAACTCCATGGCTGTTTCCATCACAACGCAGAAGGTTCATACACCCGCTATGGTTTATGGAAAAAAGTGCACTGAATTACTACCGGCAGGGAATTACGAATGCATTTTACGAGTATACACGGATGCCTATTGCTGCAAAGGAATAACTGGCTCCTCCGTCTACAGGCTTGACAGTCAAACTGATGATATTTCAACAGATCAATGCACCCAACCAAAATCTCTTCGTTGGAGAAGTGATGCCGCTGGTAAAAGCGCTCAAATTCGTAAATACTATTACGAGCAGGACTGCAATATGAAGTGGCTGCCTCAGTGCTATCTGCAGCATTCGATTCATTCGGGTTATTATCTCAATAATAAACCAATTCACCAAGGATCCATGTAATATGGACACATGGGTATACTTGGAAATGAAAGGGCAGACGCTATTACTCGTCAAGCTGTCAGGTCGCCACTGGTATACATACACTTTACTACCTTTTGCGAGAACCTTATGGGCTCAAATTATGAATGAACTACACAAGGAAGCAGATAATCGCTGGAACCAATCTAGTTTTTTTTTTTAAGAAACATAAATCTTTTTTAGCCCCCGTCGCATAGTGTGCAATTTAAGCATTCTAGATGGGCAAAACTATTACGCGTGCAATATGAAAAGATTAGCTTTTTCAAGGTTATAACTTAAAGTAAATATAATAAAAACAACTTTTTTTTTACTTCATTATTAACTTTACTCAATATCAGATTCTTCTGAACCCGACATCTTGCTGCGAAAAGTCTTGCTGACATTATCATACTACGCTGCTGGCAAGTGGTATCTTCTAATAGCTCCAATATTTATGAAGTTATCTTGTTTCTTTTTGTCCTGTAATGAGTCGATTCAACGTGAATAAAAGCCCATGAAGCAAATCTTGAGCTAGAGTTTGTGCTCCAAACATCAAAAATTGATTGATAAGAAATTTCAGTAGCCATTTAATATCACATACACAACTTGTGGTTTCGCAAACTTTCGCAGAAGATTTTTGCTTTTACTGTACTTTGAATCATTGGTTACACGATGATCATAAGCTAGCAACGATATTCTGCGATATAATAAAATAGAACTCTATTTTAAATTTCGAACCTTGAAATTTTTTCTTTTTAAATCACGCCGATTTGACAAGATAATACAGACTCATTGTAGTGGGACGTAATGATGAATTAAAAGGAGACCGACAATGCTTTTAATTCTAAGTGTATTTCATTAATGCAACATTAAGTAAGACAAAAGAGGTTATATATACATAATTGAAAAGTGCAGGAAAACTCTCATTTAGGCGGATTCAGTGCTTTTAATTGGCGGCTGTGATTCGTTGGTGAAAATCATGATAAGTGCTGCCATGTTAGTTAGTTTTCAATTTAATTGACTATCTACTTTATTTAAAAAAAAGATATACAGCCCAATTATGAATACTCCCGGGGAATTTTTTTTCTAGGATATTATTTTTCTCGAGGATTAATTCCTCCGATTTTAAATCAACGGGGAAATAATTTTCACTTCGAATATAGGAAAAGGAATTCCGGGTTTAGAACTTAGCTTAGCATATTTAATCATTTAGTTTTGTTTCACACACAAATGGTTCCTTCCATAGATTTCAAATATATTTTCAGGTTAATAGGTAAGTGCGCGTTTAGATATTTACTGGATGTGCTTACAGCATCTTCCCAGCAAGCTAGGAAGAGCCGTCCCACCAATTGTCAAACCTAGTGCTTCCTTCCGGTTTTTTTGCCTATGGGGCATATTAAACTGGTGTTGGGAAGGATCACAATATTGGCCTTGCTCAATCCAGCTTTTGTAAAATTCTTGCAAATGTGTTAGATGTGTTTTAAAAGGGATTTGCCTGAGCAGAAGTGAAGAAGAAAAAAGAAAACATAGCCTGGCGTTCTATATAAAACATGGTATTCCCGGTGTTGTGGGATGCATTGACGACACGCATGTTAAAATAATTACGCCATCAGAAAATAAACATCCGGATTTCAACAGAAAGGGATCTTATAATTAAAATGTTATGCTAGTATTTTAGAATGCGTTGGTTTCAAATTTAATATTATACTAACAAATTGATTCAATTTATTTTAAGGAATGTGACGATAAATGAACTATACAGCACGTATGTAGATACGTACGGCGGCCCTGCTGAATTCAATTCTGTTTCTGCCCTCTTCCAAAATCAAACCACTTCCTCCTTGCTTGAGCTTCTATAAGATTGACCTAGATATTTCAATTTAGTTCATATCTTATAGCTGAAATGTTTATTAAAAAATATAAAACTTACATTTAAAGCAAAACTCTCGTTTGAATTATTGGAGAAAAAATTTTGAGGAATTCGATTAAATTCCGTAAATTTTTTTACGTTTGTGATACCTACTTTTCTCCTACAGATTTTTTCCCATTTTCGAAGTTTGTTTAGAATAGGAGGAAAGGAAAAATATTTCGCAGTTTTATTTTTCAGAATACGAGAGAAGGGAAAAGTGAAAAATTTCCCTTGGAATTTTTATTCATGACTGGGCTAATAATATTTTATTACAATGTTTAATTCTTAGTCTTTATGGTTTGACTTTCTTAGCCGTCTACCAGATTGACATTAAATAATAGTTTAATACATATGTGTATGTATGCATATGTGTTTAATGCAAATTAAAAAGTGGCCTATTTGCGATTTCTTAAAACGTTTGTTCTATTCCTGTATCATAGTGCGTTTACTATATATGTATAGCATTTACTATATATATATGTATATATTAAAGATATGGATTGTTTCACCTAGCTCCAGTATCTGTGCTCCGAAGAAGTTTTGTCGCGATCCCTTAAGAATAGGACGTTTCGCGATGAAGTGCAACACATCCTCTCGTTCTCTGAGATTACATAGGTCACACAGAATTGGTAACTCTTGGCGGTGTGGTATGTAGTCAAAGCTCAGCAATTCTCCTCTTATTTTGAAGATGGCGTTAATCTTGTCTGTCGAGGTGCTGATCAAAAAATACGTCTTATCTTCTAAACAATGATCGAGTTGGTTATAGTAAGGTCTATGTTGGGATGACTGTGCTTCGCTTACAAAATTGTCGTATATTCTAAGTCCCGCTTTTTCCAATAAGGTGTTGAATTTTTGTTGCAGTGAAGCCGGTTGCTCGTTTGGTGTAATATTTATTATGAAGTTATTAAATTGCCCGTTTGGCTTCCGCAAGTTTAATTTCAAGATGTTTCTTGATGTAGCTTGTAGAAAAGTGTTTTTCTTGGAATCGAGTCGAAAGCAGCACGAATATCTACGAAAAAAGTGTAAAGTTTTTTATGCTTCCTCTTATAAATGTTAACAAGCGAGAAAATTTGATCTACTGTTGAATGATTTCTCCTAAACCCAGCTTTGAATTCAGATAGGAGCTTATGTTTTCTGGAAACATTCGGGCACCTCAGCTGATCCCAATATTCGGTTTAATTTCTGTGTAATAGCTGTTAGAAATTCCGATCAGCAGTTTTTGTAAAATTCGAACGAGATGCGATCCATTCCTGGCGCTTTATTAACTTCCCAATGGGAAGTTGTTGTAATGGGGCCGATTTTGTGAATCGCGAATTTTGACATATCTCCACGTTTTAAGGTCACCTGAATCCAAATCCAACGTTTTTACAGAGATGTCTGTGTGTGTGTATGTACGTATGTGCGTTCGGAATTATCTTTCGTGTCGATTATCTCGAGAACCAAAGATGATATGGACATGGGACCGGGTTCATTTGACGCGTAATTACGTAACTACGAACTGACTAAATTTCCAGAAAAATTTTTTGTTAGTAATTAAATAACTAAAAATTAAAGGCAAACTAGCTGAATTTTGAAATTGATGATTTGTACTATTCATTCGTGCAGATTCTAAATACCTTCGTAGTGTTTTTTTTTAATATTATAATTGTTTGTTTTAGCAAAATTTTTATGAATGTCGTAGCAATTATTTTAAAAAAAATATTATTAAAAAAAATACTTATGAACAAAAACTAGATGAATGTGTAGAATTTTAAATTTATATTATCAGGCCAGGAGAATAATGAGATTTCGAACTAGCCAACTCGTAACAATTAGTTATAATAAAAAAAATTACGTTGGTAACAATAATAATAATATAAAATGGGATGTGAATATATTCTTCGATATAAAAAAATCAACAATCTTTTTGCAATTCAAGGTTGCTTTATTAATATGCAATTAATACAAGAATATTATGTTTGAGAAAACATTTGGAGGTAATAGTATGATGTACATTTAACATTTAAAAAAAATAAATTGTGACGTGGAACATGGTTGTAAGTAGAAGTTATTAACCGTAAAAGTTATTTTCGATGAAACAATGCTTTTTTTCATTTCTATAAGTACATATAAATAGTATTTAGGAAATGTTTGTTGAAGATGATAAAATTCTTGAGGATATGGTTAACAATCTCCTACTGATGATTTTGCATGGTTCAAGGTGAAAAGCAGTAGTTTTGTGATGTCAGTCTTGAACAATTCATGAAGAAAGTAAATTGTATTGTGCTGCCAGCTGCGTAGTCTGTTATCAATATTGTTGTTTAGTTACTTGTAAGTAAAGAAATGTCAATTCAGCATTATTAGTTGATGTGTGGTATTGTGAGATATCTCCAAGTTGATGGTGTCTTGATAACGTGAAGAAGAAAATTTCATTGTTCATCAAACATCGTAGTAATTGAAGAAGCAAGTGTTTATGTGTAGGCCATTAGTGTTTGGGATTGAGCTTCATTAAACCTTTTCGTATGATCATGTGAAACAAATAATACTTATTAATTAAATAATGAATATTGTTTTTTTATTTCTTCCCACTGGGAAGTTAGTCGTGTGGACCTTGCGGGTCGCACCCAGACAACATTTTTTCTCTTGGTTTTCTGGATGACCGCCACCACTTCACCCACTGTAAATGGTGCGTCAAGAGATTCGTCCACGATCATAGGAGCTACATACTGAGGGGACTGAGATATTTGTGGTGCGTTGAGAAGAGTTATAAAATGGTTTCTTAACTGCTCAGCTTGCAAGCCTGATGCGATTACACTTGTTTTACTATTTATAAGGTTGACCGCCCTTCAAAAATCAGCTGATGATCTTGATCCGTTTATTAAAGTGACATTTTTTTGGTCAAAGGCTAGCTTTTTTACATGGCAAAGTAGTTTGAACTTTTTATTTGTTCTTGCGTAGAGGGCTTTGAACGTGCAACTATTATTCGTTTTAAGTAATTTTAGGAACGCAAATGACGTATCCCTAGCTCTCAAACATTCACTATCAAACCATTTTTGTTTTGGTATTTTCCGATTTGATCTCCTAGATGTGATCAATGGAGCTTACTATTTCAATTCGGACATCCAATCGAGGAAGAGTATTCTCGTCCCGCAGTTTCGCGAGTCTAGGTTACGCTTATAGGAGTCCTGATAGCTAGCTTTCCATATCAGCTTAGGAAGGAGCCTTAATCTAGTTGTATTAGAATTGATTTGGGCATTGCGAAACTTGATTGAAACCGCTATGGGCATATGATCTGAAAAAGTTTTAGCTTCTACTCGAAAATTAATAAGATGCGAAAGGCAGTTTCCCGATACGAAGCAATAATCAATAACGGAATTTGCTGTTCCACGTATAAAGGCGTATTCCCCGTATGCGTCCCCTTCACAAGATCCATTTAAATCTTTACAGTGCCATGCATCTGCGAATTAAAGTATTTTTTTCCTTTTGTATCTTGGAAAGAGTCCTTAGAGTTACCGTTTGAATAGATGGGTGATAGATTCATTTCATTCACAAAATTATTTCGTGCTGACCCAATTCTTTTATCAAAATCCCCAATTAACATAAGTTCCGTAGAGTTGCCAGATTATATCACTCACAAATTATTACTTTTAAGAAATTTATCCCGTTAGGGAAAGTTGGTACCACAGATTAATTGCAATTGTCACGAGAAATGAAGCAACATTTTTCACAAGTGCATTTATCCAACGAATTAGCTGCAGTTTGGAGATAGCATTCCGTTATTTTTTTTCTGCTCTATACATTGAGATACCATCCATCTCGAAAAATGAATTTTGCCTACCTACATTGGCAAAAGTTGACAACTGTGCATTGTCTACCATGATTCTTTAAGTCAACTACAATCACTTCAGCTCTGCCGGATAAGACTTGGACACGCATTGTTTAATAATGCGCAATTTTAGCCGCTCTATGCATCACGAACTGCAAACCTGCGATCTGACAGGGCAACACTTCAAAAACGAAATACAAACTCTGCACGAATTTCTTGACCCATTTTTGTCTTTCCAAACATCTAAGCTCTTATCTTTACTAGCTAAACAAAAAATAAACATTAATAAGAACAATAATTACGTAATTCAATGTAAAATTGTAAAAATTTTCTAAATGTATGTACATATGTCTTATATAAAATTGCCAGATGGGCTAGTTCCCCGGCATTATTATCCGGACGATACAGATTGATTTGTGTTCTGTCCTTTGAATTAAATAAAATAAAAGATACTAAAAATTCCCTCTTTTTCAAGTTGAACAACTTGGGTTTGTGAACAAAAATGCTGAATGCAATTCAGAGTCTTTATAAGGATAAGGAGGGAGCATTGTGGGATGGGAGTGAAATGTTGAACTGGTTTAAATTAGAATGAGTGCTTAACAGAGTTTTATTCTTAGTCCACTAGTGTTCTCAATCTTCTTAGATGGCGTTCAACGGAATCATTATCAAGGTTCTCCTTTACGCAAATGATATCATGATATCGGCGGGCATCCCAACAAATTATAGAAGTATTGTGTTCGTGGAATCTTGAAGTACTTCTTCGTTCTCTATGTAAGAGAAATGAATCTGGAGAAACAAGGAACTGAAGAAAGTGAAGGAATATAAGTATTTTGGTGTCATAATCATACCAAATCTATTAATTAAAAAACACATTCGAGTTAAATTGGAAGTGTCAGGTTTAAACTTTTTGAGGCATGTGTGGGGCCGCTTTCCAATATGATAAATTCGCTAAAAATATTCGTTTGTTGTTTTCCTATGTAAAATAAACTCTTAAACACGAAAAAATGAAAGGATAAATATATAAAGGGTGTCCCATAATTCACGCAAAATTTTAATTTAATAGTACAGTGATGCCAACGCAATCATCTTCAGTGATGAAGCTCATTTTCATCTTGATGGCTTCGGTTCAAAAAACCCACGAGTAATTGTTGAGAAACAAATGCATCCACAACGCGTGACTGTTTGGTGCGGATTTTGGGCTGGAGGCATTATAGGACCATTCTTCTTCGAAAATGCGGCTGGTCAGGCAGTAACAATGAATGGTGTTCGTTATCGTGACATGATAACCCAGTTTTTAGTGCCTAAATTGCAAGATATGGATGTGACCAACATGTGGTTTCAACAAGACGGTGCCACATGCCATACAGCCAGAGAAACAATTCAATTACTGCATGAGTCATTTCTTAATCGTGTAATCGGCCGTTTTTGCGATCAGAATTGGCCATCCAGATCTTGCTATTTAACGCCATTGGACTTTTTTCTTTGGGGTTTTTTGAAGTGAAAGGTCTATGCAAACAAACCCACGACCACCAACGCATTCAAAGAGGAAATTGGGAGGTGTATTAATGAAATTCAGCCACATTTATGCGAAACGGTCAAAATTTCAAGAAAATAGTACGTACTCGCCAGCAAAGCTGTAGCGGGCATTTATCCGATGTGCTATTCCATACATAACCCCAATCTGTATACTCTATGAATCAAAAAAAAATGTAAGCTTTCTAATTAAAAATCTGTATTTTCTATCAAAATTACATTTTGCGTGAATTATAGTAACCATCCAATTGAAACTCTTGAATGTAAAACCTAGGACAACTCTGTACAGTGCCGACGCCCATTCATGCTGGGCACACATTAATTGGAAGGTGTATCTTCCAGTTAAATAATGTTTTCTACCTTAATGCAGTTACCAAATCCTTGTACACCATCGCATGCACACAGATGTATGTATGTATGACCGTACATAGCTTATTCAAACCTTAAAAAATTTCTTAAAATTCTCCTCGAAGAATCACAATAAAAAAACCAAATACATACATACCTATATTTTTTTCCGTACTAATAAACGTTTCTTTTGTTTATTTTTCAGGTTAAACACACCATTCCATACACATAAAGCAAGCAGTTGGCCACTCAAATGCCCAAGACAAAATGTCTAACATGGCAATTGTCCCGAGGGTCATTTTAAGTTTTTCTCAATTGCTTAAAGTGCTGTGTCGTTAGGAGGAAACGACAACGTCATCGTTGCAGCTAAAAGTGTAACACGACACAGCTATCGACTCACACCTCCATTCTACCACGAAAACTGATTCCATCAGTGTGGCGCGTCCACATGGACGCTGGTGCTGGTCCTTTTGTTTTTTTAAAATACGTGTAAAACGTGTACCTGGTTTAGTTTGTGTTCCTGCTCTTTTCTATTTAGTGGCATCCTCATCACACCCATTTCCGAGAAAACAAGGAGGATTATATGGATTTAGTTGCATTGTATTACTATCGAAAACCGCACACATATATGAAACTGTAATGAATGTCCTCCATTGTTAAATCGAGAAGGGTAAAAGTGGCAGCAACGTGCGCGGCAACAGCGACGACGACGACGCCGACGCCGAGTCATATAGAAGAGCAGCATCTACGACAACTTTTGCTGCTACGGCAGGCGAAGGACGACAACGACGCTGTCGAAGGACGAAGTTCTAGCCGCAGCAGACTCCTTGCAAGGGGAGCGAAATTGAATTGCCCTTCGTGGCGAACCATTCGCCATAATGGTTATGGTTGTAGTATACTTTTATCTACTTGCTTCACCGTACATTGTGAGATGCGTTGGTGGCGGTAGCAGTAGTGGGAGCAGCAGTATCATGAGTGGAACTGCCAGTCTTAGCGCTGGCATTGGTTCCGGTTCAAATAGTTTAAGTAGCAATAGTCCAGGTGGTGGCAATGGCGGTAGTAGTAATAGCGGTAGCAACAGCAACATTTCCGGTGGTGATTCAGGTGGTGGTGGAGGCGCTAGCAGCAGCATTAGTAGTGGCATCAGCAGTGGTGGCAACAGTCGCAATAGTGCCGACAGTGGACGAAGTCGAGTTAGTAATGACCAACAATTACCCCCCACATTATCGTCCCGGATTGTGCACACTCGAAATGGTGCCATATCGGGAGTAATTGTACAACTAGAGGGCCGACATTTGGATCCGGTGGAATCGTACCGGGGGATACCGTATGCCTCACCGCCCATGGGAAATTTACGTTTCATGCCACCGGTATCTGCGGCAATGTGGTCGGGCGTGAAAAAAGCTGACAGGTAATTGTGCTTTTAAAGCTTATATTTTTTATGTTTAACGATTAAATAACCATTTTGTTGTCAGTTATTAATGTACGGCTATGTGGCGACATTTCGACAATATGGGTTTATCTTTAGATAAAATATCAATATAATTTGTTGCACCTTTTTTCATGCAATATTTTCTGCGACAGTTTTACCCTTAAAACCGCCGTTTCACGTTTGAGAAATGAAGGGTTTTAAAATTTACTCTGGATATTTTCGGGCCTTATTTATAGATAGTACGTCTTTGAATTTGATTAAAAACTTTTGGCTTTGATCATCAAACTTTTGAGAATACATCGAGTAGATAGATTGTAGATTTATTATCGATGTAAGCGCACTGCGACCTTATCGATCTATTGTGCTGCCCCACTTTGAGCTCCCGTCGATGAGATACTCGACTTAAAGCACCTCCTCCAGTCCAATTTCCGGAGTATCTTGAGTGGATCCAGCGTAGATCTTCTTCGAATAGTTGATAGGCATCCAGGTGTTTCCCTCTTTCGTGGATCAATGCTCGATATTCCTTAAGAAAGTGCCCTAGAGTTTCTTTAACATCCCCGCGGAATCTGCAGTCTCCGCTTTTCTCTTTACCCAGTTTCGTGAGGTGTTCCTTGGAGCCTGTTAGGATGCGCAATCGGTTCTTATTGATGTTCATGCAGACCCTACTTTTTTCCGGTTATAATTCCCGAGAAGTTCTTTGGTCTGTCTCAGTTTCAGCGTTTCTTCCCAAAGTTTGATTCTTTTGCAATCCTCCTCCTACTTTAGCTCCCTTCGTATCGTGTGCGGTCCAAGCCCGCAGTATGGCCTCGGACCGGTAAAGGTTGTCTCTCGCAGCCTTTCCTAGCTAGTTCATGAGCTGCTTTATTTCCCTCTACTTCCACGTGACCTGGTACCAAGTAGAGGGTGACTCTGTTGGTTTCACTCATTCGGATTAGTTTGACGAGGCACTCTCACACCATTGTAGACCTGATTTCATGAGAGCTTAACGCCTTGATGGCGGCCTGACTATCCTGCGGTATCGCGATGTCCTGTCCGTGATACTTCTTATCGAGGTTGAATTGGTCGCATCTTTCAATGGCGTAGACCTCTGCTTGGAAGATACTGGGGTATGTTCCCAAGCCCCAATAAAATTTCTTAAAAATCGCCGAGCAATTTTACCTCTTTCACTCCTTTTCCTTAAGCACTGTTTATAGAAGAAAAACTTTTTTGATTTTGTGTGGAGATTCATTGGAATTATATTTTTGCGTCAAGCCTAATACATGCGGCGAGAAATAAAGTGAATATCCATGTCACACATTGCAATATAGGTACATAGTAGTCCGTAATATGTACACTTAATAGATATTTCTTCGGAATATGTTCCTTCGTATTTGGTCTTCAGCTGTCTGATTGAATTATTCTGGGCACTTAATGGTGGTGAGGGTCGCAAAAAGGTATCAATCGAAAGCAGGTTGAGGGTAGCCTTCCGCTTATGGGGGGTGTAGTTCTTATTGAACTGCTGGTGGAAATGTACACCATTCTCTGAATCTTCATAAAAGCCGTTAAGTATCATTTCAAAATGTTGCTATGTCCGAGTTCTTGGACTATATACAAGTTTAAAGAAACCTCTAAAAATCCGCTTCAGCCATAGGATGGTAGTTCCCTCTGATTCTTGCAGCATCACTGGTCAAATGTTATCCGTTCCTTACATGGAGAACAAAATTTGACTGCTATTTTCTGTTCGTTGACTATTGAAAAGCTTTCTTATGACAGTTATTACTCTCGGACGTGTGTCAGACATTCGCAAGCGGTGGGACCGTGAAAAAACCTTTTAGTGTTGTCTGGGATTAGCTTCTCCCTGTAAGTGGATAACTCTATGAACCCTTATTTGGCGATGTTCTAATTTACACGTGAGCTTCGAGAAAGCTTCGCAATTTTTGCGTACCACCACGGTGAACGATTTCTTTTGCTGTGACCGCTTATTGGGCAGAATGTCTGTCTCGATTAAGAGCATCTGCTGTGATACGTTTGCATCGTCAATTGTTGCTGTGGCGGATAAAGTCTAGCTGATTTACTTAATTTCTGAATCCATTTTGGTCCAAGAGGATTTCTAAAGACCTCTATCCTATTAGTAGCCAGCCGAAAACTGTATCCAACAGTGGCCAGATAGGAAAGCTTTAAAAAACACCCTACAATTAACGACCTCGACAGAATTGTTAGCCGAAACGAACGTGATATCTAGAACTTCCTTTTTATTCAAACTCATAAAGTTAGAGTCATTACCTCTATTGCAAATAACTAGATAGGAATTCGAGAAGTAGCCTCTATCACTGATATTGGTGCTGCCGCAGAGAATAAAGTGGGTACTAGAATCAAACCCTAGAACTAAGCTTTCCTTACCCTGTTGAGTCCGTGAAATGAATAACTTTAACATTTCTGAAGGGAAGTTTATGCCACCATCGTAGAGCAGATACGCCAACGCCACAATACAATTACCGTGTACTTCAGTACTGTCAATTATTTTATTTGCTTTGTCTACACTTTTGTGAAGTCAACGAATTGGACAAGAGAAACCGTAGATAAGTACAATCAATACATTCACTTGCAAGTTGTTGTATTGTCCCACATCAATTGAAAACTCTTAACCGACTTCCACTATTTATAGTAACATATGTATGTACATGTATGTAGCTTTGAAGATTGGGTGTAAGTAAGTTAATTGGGCTACGAATCATATCGATACAATATCTGGATATTTCAACCATTCAATCAAAATAACGCCTGTAGCAAAGCATGACTGCTGCATACGAGCTACAATACGTACATACATGTGTATGCATGTTCACCGAATTGTGAATTTTGACCAAACTTCACAGGAACACTCTCGGGCCAATACCGAAGATTGCCTCAAAATATCAATTACTACTCGATATCCATCCGACTGTCGGATAGACCATCCAACAAGGCCACACACGATGGGATCGGTCGGACGGACTTCAATCTCTGCCAGATTTATCGTATCGTGTATGGGGCCTAATATTAAGTCGACCAGCTTTTCAGCTTGAGCACTTGTTAATACGAATAGAACTCTTTGAAATTTCATATTACCAACGATGGCCTAAAAATTTGAACTTAATCGGTTCGGTGGTTTCGGAGTCCATAGAATACGTACAAACATTGGTACATACATAGGTACATATGTAGGTACATAGGTACATTGATTTTTATGTATATAGACTAGCTGTTTGCCCGCGGCTCCGCTCGCGTGGGCTACAAAATTAATGTTAATTTTGTAATTTTTTTAACTAAAGCTAAAACCTACATTCTATTAATTATAATGAAATAAAAGATATTTCATTCGAACAAAATAATTATTAAATGTTCACGTTGAAAAGCACAGTTTAGGAGATCGCACTAAAAATTGTTTTACTTTTATCTGGAGTATCGCGAATAACTCGATCTTATTGACCATTTCACGCAAAAGTATTAAGCTACCGTTAGTCTAATGGAGTTTTAATAATTTCATTCACACAATCACAAACAAATATACCTGCTTTATTTTTCACAAAGACCGACAGTAACAAACCAATCCAATACAAACAGTCTGATTGGGACTGATAAATATTCTATTAAACCAATCCAAAATGTTTTTCTCTGTCATTGAATTATCTAATGAGTGCTGAAACATCAAAATACAAATACGATTTTGGGTGGTTTTTAGCTTGGGGGAGCGAATCTGTCAAACGACCCGAAGATGACTGTTTAATTTAGTTCGACTATGGTTTGCACTGATAAGAGATGACCACACACTGAAGTTCAAAACATGATCACGTTAGAGCGCCCATATATACTCACGCACACTATTGCAACTATACCCACTGCTGCAGGACTGCTGGCAGTGGTCTCCACTGAAGGAAAATTGTGGGCGATGATTTAAATAATTGTTTTAAACATTGCTCAGCTTCAGGACAACGTAGAGGGATGTTTTATTTACTAATTTCACCCATTTTTTGTTTTTAAATCCGATAAGCCATTATTGAGTTAGAGCTGTAAAATTGAACTTTTTCCCCACTTAAATCACTATTATCGCTACTCCTTATTCCTTATTTTATCTTACCCAGCAAAACATATCCTATAACCTGAAGAGTGAACATATGTATGTATCTATGAAATAAAAAAAATCACGTAAATCGGATAAGTGGTTCTCCGGCTAGGAGGTCACTAACAGGAAATGACTTTGCCTTTTATAAGTATTAGGGATAACTATAGGTACCCAGTGTATTAAGGAAAGCAGAAATTCAGTAATTTTCCATAGAAACAAATATTTTTTAAGCCGCAATATCAAAATATTGGTTCTTTTGTATATTACTCTTATTTCCTCAAGCACTACAAAATGGCGTTTTCAAACCGAAAAGTGTAGAAGTGCCAAAATAAACAACACACTCACGCTACCTGTAAGATTTTTGCACTGAAGTGTACCTACCTTTGATAACTTTTTTTATTGAATCATAATAATTATTCACGTTAAAGGACACGGTTTGTAGATCGCACTAAAAATTGTTTTACTATGTATTACGAATAACTCGATCTTATGGCGCCAGCGCACACCGGTTAAATATTCTCCCGCGGCAAACTTGGGGTAACTTCTTCTTCAATCGCACACCGAATGAATAATTCGGAATAAAATTGAGTATAAATGAACCAATTTTCATTGTATTGGTATTTCTGATGTATCTCTAAATTGGCAACTTGTGTATTGGTTTACCCCGATGTTAAACCACTTCAACGCTGGATGAAAATTTTATCCCGTTTCATACTGTATACCTGCCCTTCCTTTTCTATAAATTGAGTTTTACTCCGGGGGATGTAGTGTGCGCTGACCCATTGAGCCGTTCACCCAAAAGTATTAAGCTATCGTTAGTCTATCGGAGCTTTAATAATTCCATTCACACAACCACAAACCAATATACCTACCTGCTTCGTTTTTCACAGAGAGATTTATCGCACAGCCTTCTCACTCTATTCAATAATATTGTTTTTTCTCACTCTCACACAATATCTACGCAGAAGTGTGAATGAACGATCGAGAGTAACAACCATTAACAATCAGTCCAACCCAAACAAAGTCTAATAAATACTCACGCACACTATTGCAACGATACCCACTGCTGCTTGACTGCTGGCAGTGGTCTCCACTGAAGGAAAATTGTGGGCTATGATTTAAATAATTGTTTTGAAGATTGCTCAGCTTCAGGACAACGTAGAAGGATGTTTTATATCTCAAATGAATCAGGGGTGAATTTACTAATTTGACCTATTTTTTTGTTTTAAAATCCGATAAGCCATTATTGAGTTAGAGCTGTAAAATTGAACTTTTTCCCCACTTAATTCACTATTATCGTTACTCCTTATTCGTTATTTTACCTAACGCAATAAAACATATCCTATAACCTGAAGAGTGAACATATCTATGAAATAAAAAAAAAAATCAAGTAAATCGGATAAGTGGTTCTCCGGCTAGGAGGCAACTAACAGAAAATAATTTTGGTTTTTATAAGTATTAGGGATATATATATATATATATATAGGGAGAAGGGAGATAAAGCGTTCCATTTCTTACCGCAGAAGCTGGTACAAGATATTTGTCAATAATGTCGAGTACGTTAGTGTTACCATCGTTGAAGTAGCATTCACTGCAAAATAAAAGCAACAGATGGCTCACCTTTTATATAGCCTTTAGTTATCTATCTACTTTTGCTTCGTTAATTAGATTATACTTACGGAATCACGCTGTAAAGTTGTCTTCGGTTTTGGTGAATGTGATCCCGTTGAAGCAACTTTGGGTACTTATTAGTGCAGTTGTATGGTTAGGTTAGGTTAGGTTGGCTGTCCGCACGAAAGTGCAGACACACTTAGACCAGTAAAGATCCTTTATGATACCATAAATCAACCATCAGGCCACTCAGGGACCAGCAAAACCAACCGGAGCTTTTGATAAAACGATGGATGCATATGACGCCTAACGACGCTTGCTCGCTAAGGTCTTCAAGGAAGGGGGACTCTAGATAGAGCATTCTTTTAAGCGACAGGGCTGGACAGTGCAGGAGGTGAACGGTGGTTTCCTCCTCCTCCTCGACAGCTCCTGTAGTGGCCGTTCGAGAAGAGGCCAAGTCTTCTGGCATGTTGGCCTTTAAGACAGTGTCCAGTGAGGACACCGACAACGCAGCTAATCTGTGATCACTTTAGTTTGACCAACTCGGCACTACGTTTATGGTACAGGCAGTTCTTGATGCCCACCGAGGACCAACTAAATACTAAATTTGTTTATTGTAATAGTTTTAAGTAATGAATTAAAGCCATTTCTGTTACTTAACAGGCCGTATGTAGACTTTTGTCAATGCTTTGTTTTTGTTTTTCATGAATATTTTCTTAGGTTTTTACTGAGGTAAGAATTTCTTTTTGTATTAAATATATTAATAAAAAGAGATTTATAATAAAACTGCATCATTAGATTTCTTCATCCGGGTTTTGGACTTTTCATGTTGCAAAAATGGGGGTCGTATGTAGACTTTTGTCGGGCACTGTAGGTGTAGGTGTTGCCTCTTTACTATGTCCGCATATTTTACAGTCCAAAGGCCGTAAGCAGGTCTATTTTGTACTGTTTTATTAAGTACATAGAAGAGCATGTATGCATATGCAAACACACACACATACTCGCGTTTAAAATGTATTTTTCCTACACCTTTGTCAGTCTACTATCTACCGACAAAAATACATAGCTCTATTTTTGCTTTTACCCATAAGTGCATTGCTATAAAATATGTATGTGCTGATTTAGGTAAATCGTTCGCCCATTTGACCAGCCTTTTGGTCCTACCACCACCCATTAACAGCCTGGCGCCACCACGAGCCAACTACTGCTCACAAAGTTATGGTAGCTGCTACGTTTAAAATTTAAAATTTTGGGCGAGAGCTTTAACCTGCAAGACGGAAAAAAATTATATCAAATTCTAACAATGCTTTATCTAACCCATAATCAAACAATATGTAACCTTCTTATCCTTATTAGAGTAGCATTAAATTTCAGATTAAATATAAATAATTGGATCATTGTGATTCTCTTGCGTCAGGCCCATACATGTCTATACAAATTGTTGAATTATCGATCAATAAATTACACCCCAGTCCAAGAATAAATTTACTGAACAATTCCCCACGCAAATATTTAATTTCCGTTGAGCTCAAGGGTAATCTCATTTCTCGATGTGAGAGTATTATTATAAATCGATACACAATAAAATACAGCATTTCGTTATTTATCCTTTTTTTAATAAATCCCCGCTCATTCCTTCACTTCGCCCCGAAATAATTTTCCAAAAAATATTTTTAATTACTTCATCCCCGAAAGACTCATTACACCCACCACCTGATGTGCGCGACCCGAAATTAATTTAACCACCTCCTGGGACACCTGATAACATGATCGATACCTTTTTTTATCACCACCGCATCCTGCCAGGGCAAAATGTTCACAAATTGATGTTTCATGCAAACGTGCGTATACGTCCGGATAGGTATTTGGATATAATTCCCTTCCGAATTTGCAGAGGACCAGAGTTTTTTTTTTGTTTGCTTTTTTTTTTGGGAAATGGTGTAATGAGAAGTGAAGTGCTTTCATCACCTTCATCACACCTTTTTTAAAATTACATTATTTCTCCATCGCCAGCTCCGTGTTTGGTTAGGTGTACGTGTGTGTTCCATCACACCTTTTTAACAAAAAAAGAAAAAAAAACTCAATTTAGATTTTAGCATCCACACCCTGCTGCCCCAAAAGTGGGCGTACTTTATGCCGCCACTGTGGATGAGAGTGTGGAAATTAACGTTTTAATGATGAAAAATAATGTACGTAATTCCCATGAAGGTTATTACGAAAATAAAACGCAACATAGGGCAACTCCGGAAATTATTATTGCAAAGGATGAACGTGCCGCGCCGCCATGTCAGGTGTAGGTATAGGAAAACACTGAGCGACTGAGCGAGACACAGCGTGTGGAAAGATGGCTGGCCATGATAGAAAATTGAAATATTGAAAATGTTTTGCTCTATGAAAGCGGGGGAGAACTGCTGAAGCCGACTGAGCACGTAACCACTAGACCATCCTTAATGTGGTTTCCCTCCATTTTAAGTGATTCATCATCTAGTCTCTGCTGAAGTAGGGTTCTTCTACTCCCCCGTTGCTTGCTCCCATCATCCTTCACGTCATCGCCACTTAGTTGTAATCGTCCCTACAGTCAAAGCGAAGGCAGAAAAAGGAAAAAATAGAATTTTTATTGAATTTAGCACCGGGCTTCTCTAGCACTCTTCACCGCAAGCATAACACTGCCATAAGCTTATTGAGAATTAAATGTATTTGTAGCGTGTTATCCACCTGCTAACCGGCAAGGATCTAAGATGGGAAAAATGGATTTAGGATATGAGAGTAAGTACGAGCAAACTCAAAGTTGCTAAAGCTTATGGAATGGGAATTAATGGATGTTAAAGGTGAAAAAGAAATTTTCATTTTACACGATATTAAATTCAATCGCGTTGTTCAGGTGTTTCGACATTGCAATTGAAACTAGAGCTGATAGGCGAGTAGCTCTTAAATCCCCTTGAAGATTAATATGTTTTCGTTTTTTTTCAATTTTGTAGTGGCTTCCACTGTTTGGTATTTTGGCGAATTTACCCTTGATGCAGATTGTCGTTACATCCTTGCTCACGTGTCGGAAGCTCAAGGCTTCTTGCCTAAGTCTTTCGCGTATGACAAATCCGCGTTCTAATAAGCACTGCGTAGGTTTTACGTAGCAATCATCGTAGTATATGTACGTCACAGTTTTTGATCCTCCTTTTCCCCAGCCCATCCAAACTCACTTCCTAGATGGCTGAGATATGTAAGCACTCTGCTAATATTTCGTCTCCAGGCGGCCTGTTAAAGAGTCCAAACATTGTACGTGCAGATCCAAAGACGTTGTCTTTGTTTCTGGGGTCGTCGGCAGTTGAGTGATCCTTATCCGGCTGGGCTTCAAATATGTCGATGTAAGGCTGAAGTAACATGAAGTCCGGCTAAGCTTGTGCTGGTCCGAGTCTTCAGCTCCACATGTACAGTCAAGCTACCTACTGTATGTGCATGCTCATGGTTGGTTCACTATCAGATAGCTATCCAGCAGGCACCACGTGGAGGTGATGGTGCGTTTTTATAAAAACTTACTACTTACTTACTTACTTAACGGGCTCCCAACACAGCAGCCTTCCATCCTCTTCGATCCTAGGCACGCTGCTTCCAGTTTTCCAGAACAAGCGCTCTGGCACCCGCAATAGCTTGGTCCTTAAAACGTAGGCTCGGTCTTCCTTGTCGTCTCGAACCTGGGGGCTGGGATTCGAAGATCCTCTTAGCTAAGCATTATTGTCCATTCGCTCAATGTGGCCGAGCCAGTGTAGTCGACGTATTTTGGCTTTCCGGACTACATCCAAGCGGTTATATCTTCTTCTTCATTCGCCCTCCTTGCATATGGGACCAAATATTCCACGACGAATTTTTCTCTTGAACGTATTCAAAATCAGCTCTGCTTTCCTGGTTATCGTCCAGCACTCGGCACCGTAGAGAAGAACTGACAGGATAAGTGTTTTGTAGAGCACGCATTTTGTCTTCCGAGTTAAGAGTTTTGAACCCAGTTGTTTCGCTAAACCGAAGTAGCAGCGGTTTGCTTGGGTTAGTCTTCATCAGATCTCCACTAAGGTGTCGTTCGTGGAGTTGATATTTACTCCGAGGTAGGTAAACTCCTTAACCACGTCTAAGTTGTCAACAGTTACGTTTTGTCCTAGGCGGTGGACAGATGCTGCTTTGTTTATTGACAACATGTACTTTGCTTCGTCTTCGTTTACCTCAAGACCGACTTGTTTCGCCTGTTCTTCAATTGTCGTAAAAGCCCCTACGACGGCACGCTGGGAGCGACTGATGATGTCGATATCGTCTACGTATCCCAGCAGCTGGACGTATTTGTTGAAGATAGTGCCTTTCGTGCACTATCTGTTCCAGCACGAGATTGAAAAAATCACATGATAGCGCATTTCCTTGTTTCCGAACTGCACATAGCATTGCGTCCTTTCCAGCGTAAGGCGACAAAGCTGGATTAGTTTGTGCGGGATCCCGAATTCAGTCATCGCCATGTAGAGCTCACGGGATGAATGCTATCATAAGCGGCTTTGAGGTAGATGAAAAGATAGTGAGTCTCGACTTGAAATTCGTTGGTCTTTCCAAAAGATTTGTGAAGATTTGGTCTATCTGCCGGGCCGGAAGTCACACTTGTATTTGCCGATGTGTGTGTTGCAAAAAGGCTTTAGACGTTCACATATTACGTTGGATCGGATTTTATACGCGACATTAAACAAGGATATGCCTCTGCACTTTTTGCAGGACGTAGGATCACCTTTTTTGTAGATGGGGCATATGGAGCTGATTGTCCAGTCATCGGGCATGCTTTCATCCTCCTATACTTTGTTGATGAGTTGGTGTATGCACTCTAAAAAACTTAATGACTAAGCAAATCATTACACATACATATATAGGAATGTACCTATATACCTAATGCATTAAAAGGAGTGATATCTCTGTAGATGTTCAGGAGGTACAATTTGGTAATATTCTTCCAAAAACCCTGCCACTTTTCGAAAGTCGACTCGTATTTATGTGCACTTTGCTTGAAGAGTTTATTTATAATAATCTTTACCCTTCTAATCTACAGCACAGCACTTTTAGTGAAACTAAAATGTGCATTCAAGCTCATCATAGCTTGCAGTCTAAAATTACACACATGTGGTTCGTTTAATGTATATTTCGGAAATTTTAGTTATATTTCCTTGGGTCTTAAAATTTAAAACCTAAATTCATGTTACATTTTAGTAATTTTGAAAGGGTATCGCCACATGTATGTATGTATGTATGTATGTATTTTTTCCACAACTAAACACACTCATACCAGGTTTTCTTTGTCACAAAAATGATGGCCTGAACACAACCTTGCCTCATTCCAGTCAAAATGCGCTACTGCTTACCAACTATCCATGTGGAAAGGTTATTTTCATGCCTCAAGTGATGTAAGTAATGTGGTAGATTTAACGCAAGAGAAAATACCCCTCACCAAAGGACGACACCACACTTTTGCGGCTCTTAATTCCGTAGAACAGCAAAAAAAAAAAAGATGGAAATACACGTTAGATGATGTTACCTCCCATTTCAGAAACTCAGACTAAAGGAATTTGCACATAACTGGATTATCCTTAAAATTGCAAAAACTTAAGAGCGCCTTATATACGTACATACATATGCAAGTATAGAGTGGAAGTAGTATGAGGATGACACAGCAGGGCTCGAGTGGATATTTTCCTTGTGTGTGCGGTTCTTTGTGAGAGATGAGCATATTTTTACAAAGCTGTTCTACCCCTCTAAGCAATTTTAAACTTTAGAGGTTTTCCAGACTTTTGAACATCTCTTAGGCCACAAACACACTCTCCAGCTGCAATATGAATCAGGCCTTCCTTTCAACTCCAGTAAAGTGCTTGTTTAATCAGAATTATTTTCGTGTGCAGCATAATCTAGACGAGAAATGGGAAATGCGTAACAAAACAGTTGCTATTGGATGCGTTAAATGGAGGAAGCCGATGGAGATGAGACTTCAAGCTGATGCTCGTTTTTATCAGAAAATAATTCGGTGGTACTACAGTTTCAAATAACCGTATTCCGTAATTTGTGAATGAATATTTAAGTAAGCTTTTGGGTAAATATTTGTATTCGTCACAATAAATGACTATACTCCGAAATGCAAAAATTTGTGCACATCAATCCAACCATCAAACCAAGTCATTATACATACATGCATACAGTGTACTCTCTCTTCACGGAAAACCCTCATAAGCGAACAAATTATTCGGAACCGTTGGTGTCCGCTTATAAAGGAGTATGCTGTATTTAGACAACTTAATAATATTTTGGCTCAAACTACGCAAATAGAGCCCAAGGTTTAGGTACTTCCAACTAACACGTGTTTTTGTTTTGCACGCATGAAGAGAAGGTATTTTCTTGGACCCGAACATTGAACCTTCTGCGTAGAAGTCCAACGCACAAACCATTTTGTCAAAGCACCACAATGATATCTGTATCATCTGGCTTGCATCCCCGGCGGACATACATATCTGAGTAAATAAATTCGTGCCCACAGCATACTTTGAAGCTATCCAAAACCTCAAGCGGCTTCCCCCTCTTAGAATACTTATTTTTCTGAAACTAAAACGTTAATAATTTATAGGCCACATAAGAACTTTAATGCACCTTAGTACATAAAAAAATTGATTCTTAAAGTGCTGAATATCAAAAAATAACTTTATTGAAGTTTTGAGGGAATCAGCATGATTAAAACAGACCCGTTTCATTTACCTAGTATCTAAGGAAACAGTGGCAAGTCAAATAGATACATAGTACAATCCTATAGCTCAACAAAGCTCTATTTACTGTGAGCAAGAAAACAGGTCTCACGAAGCTAGATCTTGGAACACATGCACCATTTCACAAAAGTCTACATACGAAGCGAAGTTAATTGTTCCTTCTATTAAAATTAGGAAAATTGAAAGCTTTGCATATTAATGATATCTCATTGTGTATACTTATATCCTGATCCGATGAGTGTAAAGTTAATACTTTTAGGCGAGACGGACGGACAAAAGTATGGCGAAAGCCAAATACAGCACTCCACGTGAAGAACATTGCCCACTGTTAAGCACGGAGGGGGATCTGTTATGGTATGGGGATGCATAGCGGCGAATGGGGTTGGGGAGCTGCACTTCATTAACGGAATACTGGATCGGCATAAATATTTAAATATTTTAAAAACGAATCTTCTTAGGAGCACTAAAATTAAACCTTGAGTCAAATTTAATTTTTTTTTCTAAAACAACGATCCAAACCATACCTCGCTTCTCGTCAAAGAGTGGTTGCTTTACAACGTTCGGTTCAAGCTTGAACATCCTCCACAATCCCACAATGCTATTGAGCATTTATGGGCTCATCAAAAGCAAAACTTAGAGAAAGGACGTTACATCAGTTACAATGCTTAAAAGTGTCTTGGCTGAAGAATGGGGAAAAATTTCACCAGAAGTAACCCGAAAACTGACCCTTTCTATGCCCACACGATTAGAAGAGGTAATCAAGGCGAATGGTGGCCCAACACGTTACTGATAGTTACAATTTTAGTTTTAATTCGCATCGTATGTAGACTTTTGTGGGAACAAAAAACAGACTCGTAAGCCTTTTTCTATTTCAAGGTTCCAGTTTTGCATGTTGCGCCAAATCTTTGTATTTATACTTGTACATGAGGAGCTCCAGTTTATGGACATAATTGTTCCTAATGTAATACTTCCATTTGGACATTGAGAATCTACAAAAATTCTCGTAGGACATTGGGAATCTTCCCAAAATAAACAATACTTCATGCTATTCCTTAAAAACCGTTTAAACACAATTCTGATTCTATATTTCCCACAATTCAGGCTCTCCTAGCCTATTACAAATCTTCTTTCTACGTATTGCCTAGCGATGATTTATATTATCATTTTTTTAATGGAAACTCGAAAGTGTACTCTCAAAGTAACAGTGATTGAAATATAGTAAACGGTATAGTTTTAGCACTAATTTAAACCCGAAACCAAAAATGGTCGAACATTTCCATATTCTAGGTACAGGATTTCCCAAGAAGGGCGCAAGATTTAGACTTTATTTTATTTTTCTCTGTAGAGTTGGCAGCCGTAAAAATTCTATAAATGACAACTGTCTATGGTGCGATTAGATAATAAGTAACTCTATGCGAAAGAATAAAATAATAAGAAAGAAGCTTTCTACTGCATCTGCATGCGGACAAGATCCAACTAATAAAAGAAATTGGTCATTCGAAGAGAACCTTCTAATTGGTTGATAAAGCATCAGCTAATGATCAATAATTTTCCTAAGATAAACATCTTGGCAATGAGGCAAATTTTTAAGTCAAGAGGAAACCCAACAGCATAATCAAATGGGACAGAATGGAATTTAATGCATCTAGTGCTGTCTTCTGCCTTTAAAGCGAAACCAAGACTCTCAACCATTATCTCGCGATTCTCGGTATGTGTATCAACAACCATCTTCGTTGGAACGATCACATATTCGAGGTCGCCAAAAATGCTGCAAAATGTCTAGGATTCCTTAAGCGAAGCAAGAAATATTTTACCCCGTCTGATCTGGCTTCAATATATAAGGCATTCATCCGCCCAAAGCTGGAATACAACGCCCATATCTGGTCTGGTGCACCCAAGACCGTTTTGCACATTCTAGATAGGGTCCAGAACTGCGCGTTAAAACTTATAGGTGATAGAGACATTGTGAGCTCAATAGTCCCACTAGAACATCGTAGAAATGTCTCATGTCTTTCCCTATTTTATCGCTTCTTTTATAAAAAGTGCTCCAGCGAAATAGCCACCTGCATACCTCCCCTTCAAAATTTCACTCGCAATACGCCTCACTTCAAATGCACATCAATTCACCCTCAAGCCCAACTTCGGGCGTACTGTCAAATATATAATTAGCCGAACGATACGTACATATGTATGTATTTAAACATTTAAAGCCAACGTGCACCGGTATCTCCTCTTTCCCCTTTTTCCAAGCGCCCGTAACCTGAATAATCAGCATAGAGGTATTCATACCCCCTTTGGCGCGCGCGAATTATAAAAAAAAAAAAAAAAAACCCCCTCCACACTTCACTGTTTAATGCGGTTTTTAGCCTGGCAAAGTGATTAGGCCGTACTTCTTTAAAAATGCGGTTACGGTGAATGGCTTATGTTACAAAACGATGAAAACTAATTTCAATCAGTCAAAATTGACTGATTTTGATCTTAAAGATATTCTGTTCCAGTAAGATAACGGTGACCTTTACAGGCTTTTCATGTGCCGTGCCAATAAATTTGTTCGTACAAGTGCAAGTGTATGCTTTATTTTAAGTTATTTTTGATGAATCGATATCATCTATTCGGAATGTCACATGAGAATCCATTAATTTGGGCTGCAATAAAAATTCTCTTCTAACAAAAAGGAGTAATGATACTTGTTATCAGGAAATATCCTCTAAACAGCAAGATTTACATTTGAATGCAATTTTTTTTCATTGTATCCGACAATCTATTCTAAACTAAAACCCTTTTGTATTTGTTTTTTCTCAGATACCAGATGGGAGTTAAAACAATAAAAAACTAAATTAAAATAAAGTTTCAGTGATAATTGGATTGTGTAAGAATGAGTACATGTGGTTGAAGTCGGCATACATACGTATGTATTTACATATGTACATAGGTGAAGATAAATCGACGTTTTTCCTCAATGAGAAGAAATTATAATTTGTACCCTTCTTATCTGCCAATACGTCTCATCACGTCAACATTAAAACAAAAATTTCATCTCACCAACTTCTTACAGACCTACCCTTATCTTGATGATATTATTGAAAGGGTTCTAAATACACGCACTGACAAATGCCCTTGTATCTCAGAGTTGTTTGCTTAACTACATCCATTAATTAATTCTACATAAAGTACGAGTAAGCCGTTATTTGAAAAATTAAACGCAGAAAAAGAAAAATGCAATTTATTTTTGCCGAATCCTGTCTAGACGAATTTATATCCATTTAAAATTTGCGCACTCTTTTTAACTACCCAATTTGTTTTCATGACGACTGTGTACGGAAAGATATATTTTTTTGTCGTTTTAATTGATCAAGGACTGATGCCGTATTGGCCATCATTTAGGCAGGAAATTGCTCAGCAGTATAGATATGTTGAGAACCTCCAAAATAATTAATGAGAATTTTTTGTACATACGATTTCCACTTCAATTGAATTCTATTTATTTTTAAATTCGTTAGTAGAGGCAAATATATCTTAGAGGTGTGTACAAATAGAAAATTGTAAGATACATTTAAAATTTTAAAGTCATGAATCTCGGAAAGTCAAAAGACATTAATTTTACTGAAATCTTGGAGGAGAGCAAGCTGTCAGGATTCTCTTAACACTCTCTTAACACTTAATTAAGGTTGCGGGATATCATCATTAAAGATATTCGATCGGCAAGCTCAGTCTCTTATAAACCGATGAATTCTAGTATTTTGTGTTTGTGCATTAACGTAAAAAACTGCACTAATGGCGAATAAGTAAAAATCATTTGAAGCCACTCTGGGAAAGAAATATGACATTTATGACATATGACGACCTGCTGATATATTTACGGTGGCCACTACTTGTTCGTTTTCAATCATTTTTATTCTATTTTTCGTATGTTGAAGAGCAACTCTTAAAGATTAAAATACCTACGTATGATGTCCAGCACCAAGTAAAGGTCCTTGAGAGTTTCTATTCCGGCCAAAGATCAATTATTCAAACTCGGAGAAACCGGAAACCGGAAACATCTTAATGTCAGAGTATCTCCTAGCGATAACATGATCGTCCGGCTTGAAAGAACTGGATACGTAGGCAATTTTCCGGGAAGTGGTCCTTAGTGCACTGTGTGCATTGATGCAGCGGTAGAAGCTGTACGGTAGTATCTTTGAGGATATCAGTTTCGATTGAACTACCCAGCAGTCAAGTCGTGTTTATAACTTTACCTTGTCTATACATAACTTTACTGATTATCTTTTTTTGCTCAATTCGCTATATTTTTCTTTGCCGCAAGTGTTCCCGAACTTTGTCCCTCTCTGTATAAGTGTGTCTTCGTATCAAGCCATTTCGATTACCTGTCGCTCTATTTCTCGAATTTCGGTTCTTCTTCTTCCTTTTGTTCGGCGAGGTTATGGTAAGGATTATAGGGATCATAACCCTCCCACTTTCCTGCATCCCTTCTGGTCCGCCTGTGGGGTTCGCCGATTCGACCTCAGAAAATATCTGCAGGCCTCCCGGTTTCGGATCACTTCGTCACTGAGGCCGATCAAATGCTGCTGTTTTTGCATTTGGGTGATCCAGGAGTTTTTTGGCCTGCCTCTCTTCCGCGCTTCTGTAGGAACGTTCTCGAATTTCGGTTATTTGTTTTAAATCCCAATTTCGCAAATAACATCATTTTTAGTCTTATCATGCCTACCTGTGGATCTACCAACTCATCTCAAACAATGATATGATTTCATGCAAAAGAATTTGCAACAAATTATTTCACTCAATTTGCATTGGGTAAAGTAGGAATGCCAAAATCCACCTGCATGAATACGTCAACATACATATTTTGGTTTTTCTGTGAGGAGTGCAAGACAATCTCTTTGTCGCACTTAATGCTTGCTATTAAATGCAACAACCAGCAACTTCGGGACCTCACAGACTCTGTCACTAAGCTCAGGGCTGAGTTTCTGCTAATTTATAACAAACTGATGGAATTCCTGTAGGTAAATTACCTGGGCAGCGGAGAATAAAGTCGCGTTTAAAAAGATTAATGAATCTATACGGATGAACTCAAGCAGCTGTGATAGCCTTTACACACTAATCAGTCCCATGACTGCCGAGCTAGATAAAATTGCCAGCAAGAAAACCAAGTGTTCTCTCGCCTCGCCCGTCCTTGAGTATATCCTTGATGATTTATCATCGAAATCAAAGACTCTCTATAGGTCCTGGACGTAAAAATTTCGGACCACGCAGAGGGTGTAGTGGAAATTCAACTGGCCTTAAACCCTTTAAACGCAGACTCTTCTACGACTACGCATATCATTGATATGATGACCGAGGAGATGGAACTGCTATCCATTAAACCGAATGCCACTGTACGTCCCTGCAGGCCCATCAATAGCAACTCTCTTCATGATGAGCTCACTGAAACATATGCCATCACCGATCACTTCGCCCATGCTGTAACCAATTCCAATGCCGTGAACAAGTCACCACCTTCTAAATCTCATCCTGTCAACAAGAGCAGTGAGACCACACCAATTTAACGTTTCGGAACTTCATGGACCCTATCCGCATGGAACAACAGATTCCAGAAAGTCGAGGATAACAATAGAACCTCAAGCATCGATTTCACAGCATTCATTCTTGGGCGAGCCCCGCTTGACGCTAACACTTGTAGGTTGTGTAACTTCTTTCGCCAGAGATTTGCCATCAAAGAGATTAAATGTAAGAAATTAAAGCGTAGATCATTCCAAATCCTTATTCCTACTAAATATGAATGGTTGTTTGCTAGCGGAGAGGAGATATGCAGATAGTAAAGTTATCAAATACTAGCTCTAAGGTATCCATCACACCTCACTCACAACTCCAGATCCATCAATTCTAGCTCCAGCGCCAGTTCTAATTGGACTCTCAGCATTGATAACACTAGCATCAATTTCATCCCCAAAAAAGCAGTGTTAAATCTAAAAGAGTTATCGGCCCTTCATCAACGAGACCCTGTGTAGAATAATACTTGTAAATTTTCTCGCTCAGCTATTATAGATAATCAGATCTATGGGCCTAACAGGGTGGTACTACTGAGCATACTGCAAGGGCGATGATCGACCAAAGAAGGCTGATTTTGTTTGACTTCCGAGTTCATCTAATTTGATGTGAGGCTACTTGAAAGAATGTGTTTACGTTAATAAACCTCGAACAATTCAAGAACTTAAGGAGTACATTTGAGCCGAAATCTGACATTTTTGACCTGAAACCTTGCGGTTGTTCATGGAAAATACTGTGGAAAGAGCTTGTATTTGTGAGCAGGAACATGGTGATCGTTTGAAGGATGTTGTTTTTGAATCATAATACTGGAAAAGTCCATTCCAAATAAAATAATAAAATATGAAAAAATCATGTGTATATGTACATATTGGTGTCATATAATTCAGTCTAGGCTCATATCCTGGAAATCACATAATGACCGGATATTAACAGCTAGGTTCCAGAGTAGAGTTAGAAAAGTTACCATCATACAGTGTTATGCTCCGACTCAAGACGCTACTGAAGGTGAAAAGGACAATTTTTATAGCCAGCTAGGCGCCGCATACAACCAAACGCAAATGGGGAATCTAAATACCAAGGTAGCTAGGGACAACACCATGCTTGAACACGTGATGGGAGTTCACAGCCATGGAGACCGCAATCACAACGGCGAGCGATTTGTAGACTTCTGCAACACCAACAGCCTAGTCATTGGAGGTACGCTGTTTAAGCACAACACCTGCTATTTACTAGATCAGTTGGGTCTCAACTGATAGGCAGCGAACGTCCAACTAGATTGACCACATTGCGATCAGCCGCCGCTTTAGAAACTGTCTCCTGGACGTCCGAAATATTGAATACTGCCGACTCCTAAAAGCAGTCATCTTTTGGATTTATATTATCTAACATCCCATTTAGACAGCAACACGCCTCTCCTGGAAATGACGGAGCAATTCAACATCTGTCAATGCTGGGTGTGTGAGGCCACGAAGACATTCCATGTAACTGCAAGGCGGATGAAATCACTAGACTTATAGACTAGACTTATCTTACCGAATAGGCAGGTTGTGCGTATATCTCGTTAAGAGCAAGTTTTTTCTAACGAGTAAGCAGGATGTTATGAGCAAGGCAAATTGCAGTTGTGGGGATTGAACAACGTGTCAAATATCTGGCCTAGGCTGGATCGAAAGTGATTAAATGATTTGATCTTACTGAAGAGTCCAGGTATCAGCTCCACTATCGATGTCCAGACGGGACAATGTCTCATAAGCAAGCATGCACGTAAAAAATTAGGTCTTTTCTCAAACAATTTCTGTAGGTGCAGAGGAAATGAAGGGTAGTTTTATCATCCTCTTCATCCTGGGATGAGGACATTCTACCATAAGCATACACGCCAATAGATTAGGTCTCTTATAAAACAATTTCTGTTGGTGCTGAAGGGATGAAGAGGATGATAAAACCCGTCGTGCATGCTTATGGGACAGTGCGTTTCCTTTAACCCATATTCTCCTGGCGTCCGCATATGAGGACGCGAAAATTGATACGTTCACGTCTAATCATATTGCAAACTCTTTATTGGTTCGAGTGATTGTTATTCTTATCAGGAATATGCATTTCGGGGGTAAAATTTGGGTAAACAAACTCAATTCTTCTGCTTGTGATGTGGGAGGTTGCGTCGTGTTGCTGGAACCACATATTTCCAATATCAAAATGAATCAATAACCCCACCAGTTTGCCAAAACGTCTCATTCTTATGAACAATAACGAGTTGATGCCCTTGGGGTCTCAATAACATTTTCTTTCACTTCGTTTTCGACGGAACGTCCGCTACGAAAGCGAATGTTCACAACCAATTTCCATATTATTTTTAATTAATCTTTAAATTTATGACTCATTTGTAGCATTGCAGACAGACAAATGGATGGGTATGGTATTGAATCCATTAGTTTTTCATTTTGAAAGTTTTGGGACGAAATATTGAAGATCGAGAGAAGATTCTTTTAGTTGCAAGGTGCTTTTATACGTTAATATTTCATAACTAGATTACTAACCCTATAATATTGAATATTTGGAGTATTGAATACTTTCAGCCTCTAGGCATTGGTCAATTTGGTATATGTATGTACATGTGTGCGTACGCATGAATGAATATTACATTACAATTACAGAACAATTTTGAAGAGGCTGACTTCTAGTTCTGCCCGTTTGTTTACCAGTCTTGATATTTGGTCTTCCGTCCGTGGCTTAGTCAAAACTTTCATCGTAAGCTAAAACAGCACTGCATACTCAACTCTTCGCAAAACAAAAAACAAATACATAAGTAATTCACTTTCAAATTTCCAAAAATTTAACTTTTTTTCTTACTTCCAAAATTGTTTTCAAAAGTGGTGCAAAATAGACAAAATTTCATATTTTGACTTTTTACGACATAACATTAGCCAGAACAAATGATTCAGTTGTGCCCTTTACTCATATTTGGGAACTTTAATTAATTCCATTAATTCGTTGGTCAAAATTGCGACTATTGATGCATTTATATACATACGAACAGCTGCGGTAAAAATAATAGTATTGCAACCGGAAATACATATTTCAGTATAAATAGGGATATGAATAATCTATTACTTCTTTCAAATAATTTTCTGGTAAAAGATCAATATATCTAAAATTTCCAAGAAAAAAAATTTTGGATCGAATAACGGTTTCTTTCCAAAGGGTACTTAGATGCATTGAGATGTGTGTTTCTTAGCGGTCAGCAGTGCTCACATGTTTACGGTTGTTTTTTGGTCCTGTGTGTATTTAATATGAAATAATTTGAAATAATTAAATCCTCAAGGTAAACCTTCGAATCCCCATGGCATTTATGGAAATATACTAATATTCACTTACAGTACGGGCCGCGGTAAACACTACACTCTGGAGCAACGACAAATCATTCGCCGCCTTTTTGCTAAAGGAAAGTGTTATGCGGGAATTGACAAGATACTTGAAATTTCTGCGGACATGCAAAAAAATATGAGGAAAAAGCCAAAACCCCAGACAGAAAATAGGTTTTATCCACGAAATCTGAAAACAGGATTGTAAGGTGCTCGAAGGTCTCACCCAATACGCCCGCAAAAAAAAAAAAACAGTTAAATGTAAACACAAGTGTGGAAACTGTTAGAAGAGTGTTAAAAGAAAACAACCTGAACGCTAGAGTCCCAAGAAAAGTTCCACTTTTAACAAAAAAGACATATTGTAAAAATAATTCAGTTTTCTAAGACCCATGTTAATAGGCTCCTTGAAGAGTGGTGGAATATCTTAAGGATGGATGAACGTAGGATTGTCAAAAGTATTGTGACCCTGGTTCCCGGGAATATGTGAGACGCCCACCAAACGCTGAATACGTGCCTAGGTATACGCACAAGACAATAAAGCATGGTGGCTCTGGCATTATGGTATGAGGTTGCTTATACATATATATGACCTACTTCAAGCATTTCCATTTTAAGTGCAGGATTCTGCGACCTATTACGAAAAGGGAAGACGTAGAGCATTCTCAATAATATAATGTTTTGCTAGATTTGTAAACCTGTTTGGTAAAAATATTCCCTCTTTGCTTGAAATATTCCTAGTTTACATAACACAGTTCAACGACCCTTTAAGCCTGGTAATAGAAAGAAAAAAAGAGACTTTCAAAAAATCAAGAAACCCTTACAAATAACAAAAACAATTCAGCATACTTTTTCTAAAATAACCGTAAGGATTTTAATTCTTGCTACCATTGCCACAATCCTATTTGCCGCTTTCTGCTAAATGTAGTGTTACAAATCCGTTCGCCCTTAATGAACAAAATAAAAATAAACGACAAGTCTCACAAAAAAACGAAGCTATCCCTTAGAATATATCCTTCCACTAATACTGCAATATTGTGATTACTTTTTCTTTTCTTTGTAATTCCATTTTGTTAGTGATTTTGCTGAATCGCTCATTAAACCTTAGGCCAAGGACAACGAGAACTCTCTTTTTGTGCCTTATAATTTAAAGCCAAATATAAAAAAAAACGTTAGAAAACAAATATAGCAACCTCAACAAAATTATGATTTATGATGAAAGAATCAAACAAATATTAAAAAGAAGAATTTTCTTGTTTTTCTTTGTCTTACTTTTCACTTTTAATCCTTATTATTGCAGATTCAGTCCTGTTTGCCCGCAACGTCTTCCTGATATCGCTAACGAAACAGCCGCATTGGATCGAATGCCAAAAGGCCGACTGGAATACCTAAAGCGATTATTGCCATATCTCAAGAACCAATCAGAGGATTGCCTTTATTTGAATATCTACGTACCGATACAAGGTGAGTTTTGTTATGCTTAAGGGGTTTTGCAGTCTTTCCTTTGCATAAAGTGAATAAATAGCTGGAGGAGAAGCAAATGGTGAAAAACAAAAAAAAAACAAAAAATAATTTGCCTATCTGCTTACGACTTCTACCGCTGTTGTATTTTCTTAACTTTTTTTTAATTGAATGGAAGCCAAGTTGTAGAAACTTGAAGTTGAAGGCTGTCAAGAGGGATGAAGTGGAGCATTCCTCAGACTATTTCTTTCTCTCTTGTTGTTGTGTTTTCTTAATGCTTATCCTCCCCCAAGGAGCTCCAAGAAGGGTGAATCACATTTTGCGTGATCTGAATTTTACTTTTTCACCCTCTTACTTCTCTCATTAGGGAGCAAAATGGGAACCGCATATAACAATATACAAAACTGGGGTGAAAGCAAAAGAGAAAAAAATCGAAATTCAGGAAGTGTGCAATTTGATGGATTTGTCGCCTTATTAAAAAAGTTTGATGTGATCTTAAAGATGAACCCCGCGGGGAGCCCTTGTAATTGTTATTAGTGGAGTTCTATAATTAAAAAAAAAAAAAAAATCAACAACGACGGACAAATAGCGATGCTTAGAAAAGAGAGAGTGGAAAAAGCGATTCTGTATATTAATTTGAAGTGAAAAATACTTAAATTGTAATCATTTGGGCCATTAAATGGTTTTCGCTTAGGAAGGGATTTAAATTGATGTAGGTCCCTTCGCTCATTCTAGAGAAAATGGGTGATGAGATTCTGTTCCTTTGCAGTCTGTCTCTTTTTCTCTTATGTCATAATTAATGATCTTTTTTTTATAAGTGGACAGTTTAATCCTCGTTGGTTTTGAAGTGTTAGAGTAATTGAAAATCTTTTTGGTAACAGCAGCCCTTTTAATTACATACCGTTGGGCCTGGATGAATTTTGATGAGTTCCTAAATGGACGGAGATGAATATTGCTGATTTCAAAGTTTTCACATCTTATCTTTTTAACTGAACAGGGGAATTTCAATCGAAGGTACAGATAAAAACGTTGACGTTAAGTAAGTGAAGTTATGATTTATGTAAGTCCCCGTCGGTAGATATGTAAAAGATGATTGTTGTTGAAGTTTGCAAAAATTTAGGGTGAATTGGCGTGGACTTTTTGTTGTCATGTAATAATTTTTAGGTACAGATCGGCAATTTCATGCTGATTTACCAACTACGGCTTAAAGTCTATGGTGGCTTAAAGAAAATGCCAAAATCAAAAGAAAAAGTGAGATGTAAACGGTGGTCGAGCTTATTTAAACAAGCTACAGAGTTGTTTAAAGATGCAGACTGCCCTGGAAGATCGAGTGGCGTCACAATACATAAAATAGTTTTAAGGGTCGAATATGCCCTTGTGGACCATAGTCGACTCAAACTAAAAGGAATTCCAGAAACGTTCAAAATAACCGAAACAACGAGTTATACACAATTATTTTGGCTTTTCACAAAGCAGTGCAAAGTGTGCGCCCAAAAATAATTACGCCGCACAGTAGTTCACTCATAGTCCTAAATTCAGTACAAGCAATGTTATCAGGAAAGAAATGTTTTGCATATTTACATTCACTAATACACAAACTTCGAAACACAAATGTTTGCCGATTTGCTTGCATTATCATTCAGTTTAGTGCAACTAAAGTAAGCACATTTAATAAATCGAGTTATCTTTGACGTGATGCTTTCGATTTTTAAGTCCATTACCTGAGATGTGATAAATATTCTGTTATACACTGCTGGACAAAATAATAGGTGTGGGTACTTTTTTTTCGACATTTCAACTTAAAACGAAGTTCAAAACTTTATTTCACTAATTTTGACTTAAACATTATAGAAAATAAGAAATATATCACAAAAACTTAAATTGAAATCCATATATTAGTTTAATTTTTAAATTTAACGATTAAGCCTGGACAAAGTAAAAGATGTGTTCGGGAGTGCTTGGAATAAAACACCATTTTTATTTTAATCTAAAGCTCTTTACTAATTATTTATATTCTTATATATTGGTAGTAGATTATGTAGCCACTATTGTTCTTTATTAGAGGCTGAATCTTTCTAGGCACAGATCTTATAACGTCATGTCTTGATAGGTATTTGGTGCCAGATATTTTGGACATTTTGCCTTAATTAGTTTGTGCAGGTTGATTTGCACATGGGCAGTCATCACTTCAGCTCTCCCAGACCAGAGTGATGGTTTCCTTTTCGTCTCTCTTCCACGATCCATCTTAGACCGAGAGACTCTCCACAGTTCTTCTCTGGCTTTGATTCCACGTGTCAACGCTAGCATCTGTTTAACAGAAATCTAGTTTATTTTCTGGGTTTCTACCCCGTGGCGCCCCAAAACCTTTCTTCTTCTGCTATCTAATGCCGGACATTGACATAATATACATACCTATGTGCCGTCGTCTCGATTTCCTCAAGGCATAAGTTACAGGTGTCATCCCTTCAGAAAACCGATTTTCTTCAGCTCATAGCCGAAGTTTCTATGACCTGTAGATAACGCAGTGCTCCCTAGGTGCCCTTTTACCCAAAGCAGCGTCATCTCATTTCGAGATGCGCACTCATCGACTTTATGAACACATTTCATTGCCGGGGATGTATTTATATCTGTTTGCTCCATGCGTCTAATCACTGATTGATTCTTCAGTGCTATAGTAATATTTTTACCAACAACTTGACCTTTTATCAGGTGATCCAACGCATGTAATAGAGCAATCATCTGAGGGATATTTCCCCAGCCTAATATGGCAAACAACTTTATTTCAGGATTCTAAAGTATCAAATTCAAGTGCCTTTTATGCAAAGTATAATAAACATGCAACTATAAATAGCAAGCAGCGACATACCTACAGTAATGTTTCTGTTAAAAACCATCACAATAAATCATAAAATAAAGGTGCATAGAGGTGCAACAAGTTTAGGCAGTGTCAATATAAATTCGACTCGCCACAAAAACAACCTCTTTATATCTTTTTCAGCCTCCGCCTCGTTAGATGACCACAGTTAGTAAATGACCAATTATTTTGACTGGCCGTACGATGTAACAAATCTTATTTTTCTTAATTTCAAGATCGCAGACGACAAAATGTTGACAGTAAAGGGATATGGCAAGGTACTCGTAAATTTAACGATTAAATGCAAGGATGTATCAAAGCATAAAATACTGAGAAATATTTTGTACACTCCTGTCCTTACCAATTTATTAAAAAAAGCGGAAATTATTTGTACCATTTGTATAGAAGGAAAACGAACTAGGCAACCGTTTTAGCACGTGGGAACCAGAATAACTCAACCTTAACATGTAATTCACTCAGACTTATGTACATATGTATGTATGTACATACAATATAATGTATCGATCGATGCAGGCAAAAATATTTGGAAGTGCTCATTATTTCTTGACTTTCATGGATGCTTACTCGAAGAAGGTTTTTGTTAATTTTCTGGATGTCAAAAGGAATGTTTTGAGAAATTTAAAGAATTTAAAAATCTGGTAGATACCCAGCAAACTAGGATCCTCCGTACAGATAATGGTAAAGGATACATTGGGTAAAAAATAGATTCATCACAATTTTGAACATTTGAAACAGTTTGGCATTAAAAATCTAGCAATAAATCCATAAACCGCCTAACGGAATGGTCTATCGCTTAGTTGAGATAGTTGCATGTTCCTTAATGTGAATTTAAGAAAGTCTTGTTGGACAGAAGCTTTAACCACGGGCAGAGAAATGGGATTTAACAGAGAAAGTTCTTATTCGTCGAGTATTGAGATGACAAAGTGCTATTGGTTGTCTAAGAAAAAAACAAATTATTAAAAGTGTCAATGTTGTATTTTAAGAAAGTACTGCAAAATGAATTACATTATGTACCAATGCCTCTGTCTAATTAATTAATGAACACAAATATCTTAAGAATCATGATGAGAGGTATACTGCAAACGGCTAAGAAAATCATGACGGTCACAAGCAGTAACCACTGAGCCAAGACTCCCATTAATGCTGAAATATACAGCCATGGACAAAATTATTAGGCACCCCTGAATTTTCACTTATATTTGAAAACCATTTAAAACAAATGCAATGTTTTTACTTATATTTTTGATTATCAAGCAGTATTACACATCTTACACATAATATAATATTTCGTCGGTCCAATATTGTTCTTGATATCCTCTTAATTCCTGTGGGGGATCAAACTTCACCCACCGTGTTTTACGGTAGGAACCAGACATTCGGAATTGTAAGCTTCTCCAACTCTACGACGTACGTTGAAAGCTGAAAAGAAGCAAGCCAAACTCTGTTAAAGTTGAGAGTGCAAATTTCTCGTGTCTTTATGTTTCCAGACAAGATTGTGGTTTATTATTAACTACTATCGTGCATTGAACTTACTTCAACATTACATTCATCGGGCCATAAAACCTTCTCCCAGCCTGAAGCTGTCCAATTCTTTTACTTTTTGCTGAAATCTTGATATAGCCATCTCAAGGAACGACACCTGATATCAGTTATAGCGTAAAATTGCTTTAATAACAAAGCAGAAACTCACCATTTAAGGGGTTACTAAAGTAGGTACTTGTAAGGTACGAAAAACTATAGAACTTTTTTATAAAAAGGACCCTGCTGGGAACATTACTGGCTTTTGCGATGATAATTGGGCTTCGGGCAACAAAGGTCGTGCACAGATTATGTGCTTATTTTTTAAGGAGCCGCGATGTCTTGGAACAGGGAGCTGCGTTGTGAACCTAAGTAAATACATGTCTTTGGCTTCTGCTATGCAAGAGGCTACGTGACGGAATTGTGAACTGTTTTGAACGAAACCCTTTTGTGTTTCGATAATAAAAATGCATATTACTTTCAGGTACAGGCAGTTTTCATGCTCGTAGTAAACACACTGCTGAGAGGACTGCTAAAATCCTGAACAAAACGTAAAAAAAAAAATACAAATATTTGGCGTAACGGACCGTATAAGCATATCCATTTATGTAGCTCTCCAGGGCCTAGTTTTTCGCGACCATTCGTGTTGTGCTTGTTATATTTTTTCCGAACAAATAAAAGGGCCCAAGGTTAGCGGCATGTCCGCAATATACATATATTTTTTTTTTATTGAGAAACTTTTTCATGACAGTTATTACTCTCGGACGTTTGTCAGACATTCGCTAGAAGTGAGAGCATGAAAAAACTATTTGGTGTTTTCTGGGGCTCGAACCTCATCCGACGCACTAACAACTGAGCCCTTTTTGTAAAAAAAATCTATCAAAGCTACATACAAGCCAAAACATGATCTAAGAATAATGGTTTCTATTTACGGGAGGACGATAGTAATAAATTCTTGTCAAATTATTTTAAACTAAAAGATCTTGCCATTGATGTCCTTTTAACCTCTCTTTCACAGTAAATATCAAAGTATATCTGCTGCATATTTGTGAAAATTTATCCTTATGAAGACATTTTATTTGGTGTATATTCTTTTCTTCTGCATACTAATTCTATTTAAGCATATTATTTTACAATCACTTGTAGCGTAATTTACTTTAGTAGGTCAAATAGGACAAAATTAGGAAAATAGTTGGGGCCCTCACGGGACATTAACTGATAGGCGGATATGCCAGAAGACTTAGTGCTCCCTTGAAGAGGCGAGGAAGGGGTGGAAACCATGACACATCTTCTGTGTCAATATGTTAGATGTCTACTTTTTCTAATTTTTTTTACAAATTGATTTATTAGAAAACGCAATTTTAGTTTATTACAAAATAAGTATCATTTTAAAAAGTGTAAAAGAAATGAAATAACGTGGTAACATGATCGGACAATAGTTTTTGCACCCAATTCTATCTTATTTAATGAAAAATTTACCTTCTAACGGATTCATTCTATTGTAAGTTACTTGATGCAGACAAATATGGCGCCAAAACATCCCCAGATCCAGACTAAAGTTTGCTAAGGAGTATCTGAAACAAGATACGACCTTTTGGAATAGGGTAAAATTTAAGGAAGTGTTTATATGAAGACCTGTTTTTGTAGTTTTTAATATTATGCATTAATTTAAACAACCCCGAAGCGCAGGGAATCGTAGATGTATTTAAGGAGCACATTCAGCAGGTGCCGAAGGGCACCAATCAGAGAGAATGATACTGCTCGAAGAAATCTCACAGCCAGTCGATGAACCAGTTCTTCGTCGAGGTTTGGGGGAGGTTGGGCTAGCTATTATGACGCAGAATAGATTTTTTTAGATTTTAAGGTTGCGTATTCATCGTTTGAAGCTCAACAATGCGATGGTCGAATTCGGGATCTCGAGAAAACTGATTCAGTTATGCAGCGATATACTGAAAAACGCGAAAACGGCGTGTAGTACAGTTCGGGAGCTCGAAACTTTTCCAGACATGCATTGGATTTCGGCAAGGAGATGCGCTCGCATGTTTGGTTTCACGAGCGTGTCTGATCAAAAAAAATATACAAATACTAGGCGCAACAGACGTATGTGGTCCAGGGCCTAGCTTCTCGCAACCATTCGTGTTGTGCGTGTTATAGTTTTCACCCAAATGGAAGGGACCTACAGTTGAGAAGCTTTCTCTTGACAGTTATTACTCTCGGACGTTTGTCAGACATTCGCGAGAGGTGGGACCGTGAAAAAATTGTTTGATGTTTCTGGGATTCGAACGTCGAACCTCTCGCTCAGCGATCCAACGTACTAATCACTTGAGCCAAGGCGCCCAAATGTCTGATCATTTCCATTAATTCCGATAGGTAGCTACTCCGATATTGAACGTTATCCATTAGACTACCACGTTGACAAGAGGAACAATTGAAGCCCCTAGGAGTAAAATACCTTACAATGTAATCAACAAGAATTCACTGTAGATTTTTAACGGAATCAACTCAGAAAATAATGCATATTGGCACCGCAGAATTGTCCTCATAATTCATCTCCACAATTTGCATACTTCTGAATGCAGTCCCTGACTTTGAACACCTGAGCATTATTTCAACTCCCACAGCAGTCGTGATGTAATGAAAAATTCTCTAGAATGACATTGCAAGTTCAATAGTAGGAAAAATAAAAATGAAAAAATGTCTTCACAATTATACTTGTGTGTGCTTTATCAAAGTCCATTCGATTGCTTCTGTCATGAACATCGTATCCGTCGCCCCTATTGAAAGTTGCACGTTTTTCAGTTCAATACGCATTTCAATTCTCTATCCTTCTGGTCTGTTATGAGAGCAGCAAAACTAATAACGGTAAGTACATTTGTATTGCTATTCTTGTGGATCCTACTGCAAAGAAGTCCAAGTCAGGACGGGGAGAGTTCCTGTCATGTATTTTATTATCCTTTCGTTGTTGAGAGGTCGGTAGGTAACGAGTTCAGGGTTCACACATACATGTGTATGTACGTATGTTTGTACATAGTTCTTTAACAAAGGTTTCCACTAAATCGCACTTTGTAACAAATGGATAAAGCTATCGTGCTTAATTATTGTTTGCTTATTACTTGAAAGTGCAAACACGGATAATGTGAAAACTTGCTGGCTAAGGAGTTTGACTGTAGTTGGCAAATTTAATAAAAACCTTTGTAAACTGAATTTCTTAGTGAGAAGGTAAATTAAAAATTATTTGAAATAAGTTTCTGCTGCATTAATTTAAATTAAAGTTTTAAAGCGGCATTATTCAAAATACTTGTACTATCTTTTTATAGTTTCAGTGCATAAGGCAAACAATTTTCTATTAACTTGAGAACGCTGCTAAATTTTTAAATTCTTAATTTTTTTTTTGTTGCCGAAACATACATATGTATGTACATACTATGTACGAACCGATAACCTTCGCTGCAACCTTAGGCTGGGGCCACGCACTGAGCGACTGAGCGATGCGCGATTGAGCGACGAGCACCTGAGCGACGCAAAAAATTAAAACATGAAATCGTAGGGCTGTGGCCACGTAGTTGCTAAGCGATGAGCGATTTTTCTGAGCGACAGAGCGACGTCGCTCTGAACTCAATTTTGTTCTAATTTTGTAGTTCATCGCTCAGCGATAAAGTGAAAATGGAGCAAATAAACTTGGAAATTTTGCTGTTCTGCACAAATTGGTCTCCTTTGTTTAGTTAATCTTGGTCGAACCTTTTCTAGCAGTAAAAATCAAAATATGGTACTGACATACGCATGTAGTCCCAAAATCGGTCCGGATATTTACGAAGATTTGTATATAAGTGATAGAATTCACCGTAATCCGATCTTTCTCGATTTATAGGATGTACACCAAATCTTCTTTTTTTGGACCGTATAAACAATCGATAAATATGATCAAGGCTTTCCAGTAAAAGACTACGACATACAGGACTCGACAACGACATTTTCACTACTAATCGCACGAGCGACGTCGTTCAGTAAAAGGCCACACGTCGCTAAGACTTGTCGCTCTATCCCTCGTCGCTCATCGCTCAATCGCTCAGTCGCTCAGTGCGTGGCCCTTGCCACCGGTGACAGCCCGCTGTTTCCTGCCAATTCATCCACTGCACAGACTTTTGAAAGATTGTGCCTCTGGTGTTGGCTTGTGAGTTTCGCACAATTCTTTCAAGTATGATATTAAAGCAGTCACATGACAGCGCATCACCTTGTCTAAGTCCTTTTTTAACATCTCGGTGGGGTCATTACCGACCTTGATGGACCAGCGAGCGTTCTCTATCGTCATCTTGCACAGACGAACGAGTTTGTCAGGGATGCCAAGACTAGACATGTCTCTGTATAGCTCGCCTCTATAAATGCTGTCATATGCTGCCTTAAAATCCATAAAAAGATGGTGAGTATCGATTTGGGTTTTTCTTCTTCTTGGGTTTTTACCAGTATCTACTGTGAATCTGAGTGTGAAAATTTAATCGACTGTGGACTTTCGAGACCTGAAACCACACTGATAGGGGCTAATCAGGTTGTTGACGAAGGGTTTCAGTCGTTCACACAATATGGCAGATAAGATCTTATACGCGATGTTGAGAAGACTGATGCCTCTGTAATTGGCGCAGTTGAGGGGGTCTCCTTTCTTTGTTGGTTTAAGGCTTGGATATTGCTACCCTCACTTCGTTTTGGTCAGGTGGTCGGAAGTTTTGGCTATCATCGTCTATGTTGAATGGTGCATTCTGGCTGATAGCGGTATGTTGGTCTTCATCGCCGTTTTACAGTCTGCAGAAAAAGTTTTTCCTTATTCTCAGCACTGACTGTGACTGTACTACAAGGTTTCCTTCCTCATCTCTACAGATGTCCGTACGGGTCTTATTCCTGACACGTTCTCTTTACCTGTTGGTAAAACTTCTGTACATTATTCCTGGAGTACAACCCCTCAATATCTTCGATCACGCGCTTCTCATGCTCTTTTTTCTTCTTCCGGAGAAGCCGATGTTCTTCCCGTCTCTTATGCTCGTAGAGCTCCCGAGCAGCCCTCGTTCTTCTTTGCACCGCCGCTTTGTACGCGTCTTGTTTAGCTGCATGGGTTTCTTGGTGGTGGTCGACTGAAGCCCAGCACATCAGTTGCGGCGTCTCTGATGGCATGGTGGCAGCGTTGCCCCTGGTATTCAGCACTTGATGCTGGCGGCATAGGAGTCGTGGAGAGACTTCGGGAGGCACGTTCGGCGACGATTTTTTTGGTCTCTTGCGTTTGCATCTTTTCAAAGTTAAATCTTCTCACTCGCGCAGTCATTGTCTTCTGTGGGGGCATGAACGCATATTACGCTGATGTGGGCAAATTTAGGATTGATGCGGATTATCATAAGACGCTCGCCCACGTGTCGAAAGCTCAAGACTTCTTGTCTAGGTCTGCCGCGTATAACAAATCCACATCCGAGTAAGCACTGCTTCTGCTCTTTGTAGCAATCACCGTAGTAAATGTCACACTTTTTCATCCTCCTTTTACCCGGCCCATGCCATCGTACTTCCTGGATGGCTATAATATCTGCTTTATAGTAGTCAAGGGCCTCTGCTAATTGAACGGCTGCACGCGGTCTGCTAAGGGCCCGAACATTCCACGTGCAGATGCGAATATCGTTGTCCTTATTACGTTTGCTAGCGTCGTCAACAGTAGCATCATTACTATCCGAGATGCGGTAGGAAAGATGCCCCCACGCACAACCCCCAACCTGGAGGGCCAGGTCCCTTAATGCAACCCACCGACGCCAGTAACCGACATCGTGGATGCGAGTGCTGCCGTCGGCCCATTAAGGGCTCCTCCGCCACCATCTCTTTTTCAAGACCCTGCCTCAGTCGTGAAAGTTCTTTGCTGACCTGGGCACGTCCTCGTTCTGAAGACCTCTGTTAGACTTCTGATCCGCTTAATGTCGAATGACATAGGGTTAATGTAAAGTTAGGAATTAGGGCTAAGAACGAAGCATTATGTTTCAAAATGTGTATTCTCTTATGATAGTCATGATAAAGTTTCACAAAAAATAGCGATTGACATTATTGGACCGAAGCATCTTTCCATCCCATTAACGACGATCGTAATGGTCATTTTCGTACAGCTATTGCATTAGGCGCCGCAACAGACCTTAGTTGGTCCATGACCATTTGTGTTGGGACTTAGGGAAAGGGACTTACAATTTAGAGCCATATCAAGAAGTATCAAAAAGGCCATTTTTGAAATTCCTTATGACATTTATTACTCTTGGACGTATGACAGACATTCGCGAGAGATGGGACCGGTGTTTTTCCGGTGTTTTTCCGCTCAATAGACCCACGCACTAACATCTAAGCCACAATAGGCGATTCATTTTCAAAAAGAAAAATAGGTTTTCGACGATGTTTTTGCCATGAGAAATGGTCAATGTTCGCTGTTAAACCAAAAGATGCAGATGAAAAGCAAAAACAAAATTGTGTCTTCAGCAATGCCCAGAACAACAGCCCCTCCTGAGATAAATAAACGTTTCCCCAAGTACCCGGTGGCTCCTCCGGTCTATCAAAAATGTGGTATAGCAATGGATCTACACCTGGTCTAAGTGTGTCCTGACTATCGCCAGGACAGCCACTTCACCTAATCTAACCTAATGCAGAGATTATAACAATTATAAAAAGCGGATCGATTGGGGATAGGTTTGGATATGTCTTTTAAAGTCTTTCTCAATGGGCGAAAAACTGGTTTGATTCATAGTTCAAGTGTCCTATGTTCTTTATCAATACTGAATAAGACATCGTATTTTATTAATATCCACTCCACGATTCCATAATGAGAAACCCATTTCTCTTACTCACAAACCGCTACATAAATTTTGTTGAAACCTAAACGTATCATGTTGCTATGTATTTTGAGCCTAACTCATCTTTGTAAATCAATAGCAACGACGAATCTTCTGAGCTTCAGAAGAAAGTTGAACTTTATAAAATATCGCCAAAAACATATTTTCTTTGTGTACATACATTCAATTAAAGTTTCCATTTGTAAGAAATTTGGGAACGTACGCTGTAAGTTCCACTTCTGTGTAGTTCAAAATACCTGATATCCAACCCCAAAATGTGACTTTAATTAATGTTGTTCTTGATCGAAGTTTGTCTCATACGTACTCGTACAGCTTCGAATTTGTTCCACTCCTCTTACCAATGTGTTCTTAATTGTACATACATATATCCTTTGTGCAAAGTTTGGATGCATACAGCACTTCAAATGAGGAAAAGTGTTCAAAAAGACTGTAATACAATCTCTTAAACCTGAAGCCGGGGTCGCTTCTTCTTTTCAGGTGAATCTTTGAAAAACTTTTTCACCTCGAATAGCGTTGGCGTTTCTTCGTGTTAATGGTATATAGACTGGGATCAGATTCTGTAACCATTCGTTTCTCTTGTAAGAAGAAACTCCGTATCTCCGCTTCCCATCCTTATTTCAACGATTTGTGCATACACAAATCTAATTTTTTTTTATCATCAACATTTTTTTTAACCATGCTCCCTCCCACCGCCTGCCTCTTTTCTTTTTGTCACTTATCCATTTTCTTCTTATCTTTTTCGGGATTCCTTAAGAATAACTAGAAAAAAAGGGGGAACATGAAAATGATGGGAAACAAATGTGATTTTTTTTCTTAGTAAAGTTGATTTCCTGTACAGCATGGTGACAAAATCCGTCCTCGTCATCAATTTTCCGTGACCATTTGAATTTGTTCAATGTACAGTATGTAGTGAAGGAAAAGATGTTAAATTACTCGTATCAGAAACCTAAAATACCCAAATAATTGTTTGAATTGTAGTAATGAGTTTTTCAATATATCTTCATGTATGCATCGTCTTAAAAACATTATAACATTCACAATGGACGCACTATTTACGTTTATGTACTTTTATGTCCAAAAAAAAAAATAAAAATTATTTGCCACAAGGAGCAGTGGTCAAGGACCTAACTTCCTCGCGATCATTAATTTTGTGGATGTTTTATTTTTTTGCACAAATTATAAAGATATACAGAGAAGCTTTCCCAAGACAATTATTACTTTCGGACGTTTGTGTTTTCTGGGATTTGAACTAGGAACCTCCCACTATCTCGGTTTGCAGCCCCTATAACATGATACTTCGACTCCATACATGGTACAAATATTCCCAATAATCATTTGAATAACTTTTCTTTCAAGGTAAAACAGAAAGAGCACTGACATGCATTTTTGTTCATTAGTTTTGGAACTGTCATAGTCTGAATTTAAGCTGAGACTACATAGACAAGGGTGTTTGCCATCTCAACTTTGTGTGTTGTTTGTCCAATTGAACAATGTTGATTGTCCTTCCTTGTTTATTAACTGCTTACACTATTTTCGTCGCGTAACACTCATGCTTTTATGTAAAACCTAGGCTTCTGAGCGTGGTAGACAGAGAGCACGTAAAACTTATTAATTCCTAGCAATGATGTCCCTGTTGATCTTGTGATTGCAAACTTTTTGGACACTAAACTTCTTCATAATACTTTTCGATTTAAATGAATGGTATTGGGAGTATCTGCATCCTTAGCTTAGCTGCAAGCAAGTTGATTTTACATAAATTCGGTATGTTGCCTGATAAGAAAGTTCTGATATCAACGATTGTAAAGCAGTTTGTAGTGTCTATCAATCTGGCTGAGGGTTTACTGATATCGAGATCTTCCTCTTGTGGAAATGAGTGATAATATTTTGTCCTGCCTCTAAGTGTTCGTCGACTTAGCGTTAATGTGCATTGTTACCATGCGTTCGCTTACATGTTCAAGCTCAAAAATTATCCGCATTCAAATAGTGATTGCTTTTTCTCTTCATAACACAGATATTTTTTCTTCTTGCACTTAGCCTCTATTGCACTTTTTGGAAGGAGGAAATATCTGCCGCTAATTGCTAAACTATACTTGTTCTGTTAATGAGTCAAAAATATCATGTGCAGAGTTATAATATCGCTGCGACCTCCAATGTGATTGAGATCCCTTTCTACTTCTGGACGCCACCTATCCTTCCTCTACCGCTTTGCTTCTCCGGGTTAGATTCGAAACCTTTGCGGGTCGTACCGTTGGTAGGTCCAATGGTTTTGACTGCATAGGTGTCTCTGCACAGCTAGTTGAACAACGCAAACTCTCCTTATATGAAGTAAATGTTCTTTTATGTGCATTTGCGCATACTCTGAAGAAGCTACTTCAACTGCCACTTTCCTTGTATCCAAATGGGCCAAAGTGCCCAAAAAATCTACATTTGTACTAGGAACTAAAAAGTACCTCTTATTACACACCTACCAGTGTCACCTTCACAGCAAAACAAATTATTACTCGAAAGCCAAAATACTAGAATATGTATGTAAAAGAATTCAGTTCACATATCTCTCCGTTCCTTTAGACATTTTCGTGCGAAAAAATAAAGTATCTCCTAAAGGTTTTCGTAAGATGATTTTTAATAACTTTAAATCTTGTTTACCAAATGCTACCATTTATAAATGGTTTTTAGAATTCAAACGCAGTCGTGCCAAAGTGTAATGAATTTTGTGTCTTCCTTGCACTTCTGTTGTTCCAGAAAATAATGATGCCGTACGTGCCATAGTTGAAAGTTATCAGCGTTCTTTGAGATAGAGCAACCTTCGACAGGAATTCTATCAATATCGCATGAACATTTATCTGTGAAGGAGATTTGTTCTTCAACAAACGTGTACAGCATCGTTACTGAAGACGAAACCTAGATAAACTCGTAGTCAGAATCTTTGGGTATTCCAAAATGATCGAAAACCAAAAAAAGTGGCTCGTTCTCGAAGTACAAAATGATGGCTTGTTTTCCGATAAAAAGGGTCATGTTTCTACTGTGAGGATCGACGAACTGTTAACGCCGATTTATATATAATAATATTACAATGCTTGCCGGAAGTCAACATACTTAAAATAAGCGAAAAACGACCTCTCATCCTCCATGATAAGAATGCTAATTCTCACACAGCAAACCAAACATTTAGATTTTTAAAACGTCGAATCAATTAGCCAATGCTCATATCCTCCTGATTGACTTCTTTTTGTTAATTAATCAAAAATAAAATACATACGTAGTCAAGGAAGAGGCTGTAAGAGGGGCCTATTTCTGAGATGTCGGCTTCAGAGTAGAACAAATGTTTTAAAAACTGATTCTATAGAATTGAAATCTTGGAGGAGAATACTTTGAAAAACAGTAAACCCGTTTTCATTTTTAAAAACTTATCGGACAACCTTCAGATCAGAATTGACACTTTTTTAGAGTCTGGTTAACGAATTTTGCATAATATGCATAAGTAGCTATGGTCGGTTATAAGGATCCTTCCAACCTTCCAGACTATCTGTCTACTCTTAAACGCCCGTTTATTAAATTTCTCCAATTCACGGACAAGTCCATAGTTCGCCTATGGTTGACAGGCTTGTACATACATATAACGTGTATTTCATTACAGTTTAACACAAAAGTGTGTATTAGCTCTCTTGTTGGACACACTAATTTTTCTTTGTTCCTCAAACCAATACACTTTCTTATGCTCAATGGTCCCTTAACATCATTTAATAAACTTCAATGCGAAAAGAAAAAAAAAGTAGAGACCCGCCCAAAATGATGATGACGGATCAAACCAAAGGGAAAATCGATATTTTGCCAACACCAAATTTTTAAGGGTATATTTAATCAAATGGAAATTGTAGATTAGAAAATATGTCACCATTTTGTTTAAAAAAAAATGCTGTGGTAATCGTTGACTTTTCTTCTTTTTTTCTTGTTCTTTTTTGAACTAACTTTGAATTACGTTGTCATGGTATGGAGGATTATCTCTTTTTTCCTTTCCTTTCAAAGTAAAATTCATGCTGAGTTATTTATGATTGAAGTTGTTGAAATTTTATTCTGTTACATTTAACGATGAGTGTGGCTGATTTTCGAATGAAGCTTTCTGTCTCGTTTCGTTGACCGTTTCTGTACATATTTTCGAAGGAAAAATCCTTAAATTAAGATGTTAAACGAAAGTGAGTGCCAAGAAGCTAGTTGTGAGAGATTTTGTTTCGGAGCGCATTAACCAAACGAAAGAATTTCGTTTATGTGTTTTATTTTGTTCTGTTTACCTCTAATTTGACAGTTGACACAAATTAAAAGAATTGTGCTGGAGAAGTACCTCCTACTGAAGGATTTCCTTCATGATTGAGTGGTCTGCTTCAAAGACATTTATGCGTCGTTGTAATTCGTGTTTTTTCTCAGAAATTGTATTTTTAGAAAATTGAAAGGACGTGCTAAAGAGAAAGTCGACAATTTTTAAGGAGATGCCAAGGGTTTCTATAAATTGTTAACCTTGTAGACACAGTGAACATTGTAGAAAGACGCTAAGGGATCAAATTTTAATTAATTTACGTTCGGACTGGAAATTGTGGTGGGTGAAGTGATCAAAAAGGCCAAAGGTAAAAATTTTACTAACAGTGCATACAATGTGTATGTAGGTGTCATAGGCCGTCACCCGGTTCGTTTTGTTTCATTTTACACAAATTTAATTCAAACATAGTGGTACCTACACACCTAGTTTCAATTGGTACCAAGGTATCCTGACTTCCGAGGGTTCTGAGCTTTGTGGCTGAGAGTCAGGCGATTCTTTTCGCTTCTGGTGATATGTATGTTTAGAATGGCCGCGGTTGGTGTTGATGATTGTGTTGATATTTTAGCAAATCTTTTGCATATTTTTTGTCTAATACTGGCCACCATACCACCATACCATAAAAAATGATGGGTTTTATGAGAAATTCGTGTATCCAGTGGACGTATTTCGATTTGAAGTCACATGACCTCTCAATGGTCCTCCTGTATATCCAGTACGCTCTTTTGGCTTTAGTAACTCTTTCTTCTAGATTCTTTCTCCAGGTCAGTTCGGTTGCCTTTGAAGCCCTCCTTCAGGAAATTTAGGAAAGCTGTAGGGTCCTCGCAAAGCATTTGATCTAGAGCAGTGTTGAGAGCTTTCTCGAAGTGTCCTTGCAGTTCCTCCTGTATCTTCTCTTCCTCATCTTTTTTGTGGCTACTACATCCCCCTACAAGCCTAGGTTGTGGCCGGAAGACTTTGATGACTCGACTCCTTTTGCTGTGCGGTAGTTCAGCATTTTGGAGCATCCACGTCTTACCATCAGAGCCTTTAGAGGCCTCCTCTTGTGACACGAGACTAGGATGCTCCTTGCTCAGTGTTGGGATACCTCTACTGTTCGCTGACTGCACCGCGGGAAAGCGACTTTCTACGTTGACGCAGGGCCACCTGAGTTTGAAGCTGAGCAACCTTGCACCTAAATCTCTAAACGCCTTCTTTCCTTGGCCCTTTTCCGCTGTTGGGCTCTGGAGATTTTCCGCCTTCTGTGGGTCAATTGTACATCCTCTTTGTAAGCGGTCAGCGCCGTTCTGACGTCTTCTTTTCTCGTGTGTTGCACTTCCACAAAGAGGTGATGTAGCTCTAAGCCTGTTACTGGCGAGAGTATTAGCCACTGGCGACTTATCCCCTGTTGGGGCCAAGCTCTCGCCAGCAGCCGTGGCTTCTGCTGACTCTTGAATGTACATATGTACTTATAAGCGGACACCGACGGTTCTGAAAAAATGTGTCCGCTTATGAGAGGTTTCCGGTTACGAGAAAACAAAGGAAAGGACCTTTAAAAGAAATGTTCTTTGAAATCTGTCCGGTTATTAGGATATATGTGAATGTATGTATGCATACTTCTCAAAAAGCACTTTTCCATTAGCTTTTCAAACGCTATTTCCATTATAATTGTAATCTAATTTAATCTAGTAAAATTTTATCTTCACGAGCAAGAGAGGGAGGGAATGGACGAAAATATAAATTCTAAAAAAAAATCCATAACATCGAAATTACATACATACATATGTATGTTCATCCGTATCATTACAAAAAAATATAATTCTTTATCACTCCAACGACGCGCCATTAGCGTTTCATTCAAATAAAATCTCAAACTCACGACAAAATAAAAACATTTTGCGGCAAAATGGAAATATTCATTCCCCACTCCACTGATAAATATTATTTTGCCGTTTCTTTAACACAAATTGTCCTCTATTGTTAGTTCGAATTTTTTTTTTTTTTTTTTAAAAACACTATAGCAGCACAGGACAACGGAAACAAGGAGAAAAAAAAAACAATTCACTCCTAACTTTTACAACTTAAATTTTAACATTCCGCTACAGTCAGACGATTTTGGTTTTCCTATAAACAGAAAAAGGAAATACGAAAACATGCCCTTTCCTGGCCATCACCCCCGCGTCCATCGCCCATAAATTTATGTTTGAGTTTCAATCAAAACTTTTAGCACAAACAAATTTCTCTGTACTGAGCCACACCACTCACAGCGGGTTAACATGACGAGGTGGGACATGAAATTCTATCCAACCTACATACATACATACATATGGATATAGAAAAGGAGCAGGAGAGTGCAACCAATGAGAAAACGAACTAAGTACAAGCATATACGAGTGCATATGTATGAGTGTATATATGCAGATGTCTGTATCGGTATAGCTTTTTCGCATTAGGAGTGAACAAATGTATCTAAGCAAATTGCAACTGCAACAATTTGCCATCCTTCCGTTCTCATTTTTACCGTATCCTGTCTATTTGAACAGGGAACCGGGAATTGGTGTGGTGACTTTGTGTGTATGTATGTGTATTTGCTGTTTATTTGCAAACAAACATTTTATTGACAATTTACAAAAGTTTTAGTTATTCGGACTTGCACAATAGTTTCGGCAATGACTGGATGATTGTACAAGTATACGCAAGGGAATCTGCATGCATTGTCAACTGAAACTTTATCGTTAGTTGCACTATTGGGAGTTTTTGGAGGATTCGCGTAGGGAAAATTTTTGTAAGTTAAAAATTCTAAAACTCGTGGAAAAAAAAAATTATTTCTATTTTAAGTCGTTTTTTATGTTGTGATGTGGGTTATGCTATTGCGATTATTTGAAAGGAAGTACTACAAAGGATATGCACGGAACGAGATATTCAGTGTGTAGTTTCTTTACAATTATATTTACATAAGTTTTTTCGTAGTATTTTGATTTGCATGCACTTGCGATGCAATCTGGATGCAATTGTTGTAGAATATGAACTTGCGTCGCAGGGGTGAAATCGAAAAAAGTATTTCTGTACCTAGGAAAGATTGTTGGAACTGGGGCGATTAAATTATCTTATAGAAAGGGGGACAGATTCTGCTGCGTTCGTAATGCCGAAAATATAATTTCTCGAAGAAATTAGGTTACCTGCTATATTTAAGGAAAACTTATTTTGTAAACAAGAAATCATACTTCTGTGGTCATACATCGCTCTGAATATACATACATATGTTGCGTAAGATCAAGTTTTGGGCGCAAAACTCTCGAAGGTTTGTCAGACATTCGCGAGAGGTGGGACCGTGACAAAACTTTTTGGTGTTTTCTGGGATTCGAACGTCGAACCTCCCGTTCAGCGATCCAATGCACTTACCATTTAAGCCACGGCGCCAAACAGTCTGCAGAAGAAGTTTTTTTTCCATGTTCCTAGCACTGACTTTCACTCTACTACAAGGTTTCCTTCTTCATGTCTACAGGTTTCTGTAAGGATCTTGTTGGCTTGAAACGTCCATCTTAACTTTGGTAAAACTTCCGTACAGTTCAGGGGTGGCAATGATGTAGTGGTAGCGTCATCGTTTGTCGAGCTGATGGTTCACAGTTCAATCCCTGATGTCAGCAAGCATTATATGATAAGAGGTAGTCGAATCAATTGCGAAAGCTTATGAGAAAACTACTGCGAAGGCATAACACTGGCAGTAGGTTTGTCATATGGCTGGAAAAATTGTTCGCTCTGTTGGTGATTGATATGCTTATGACATCAGGTGGACTGCGAAAAAAAATACTGTGAATCAGAAGCGAAGGCAAAAAATAAATGACAACAAGCAAATCTCCCCAGTTATTCTGGACACCACCCCTGGAGTTAATGTGAAACCTAGTAACACCTGAGTTTCAAACCACTACACCAATTTCTTTCTCTCTCTATCTATCTTTCAAACGCTCGCACCGTGTGAAAAAATTTAAAAGGGTATTCATAACCCCTTGAGTGCGTGCAAATTATATAAAAAAAAAAAAATTATTCCGGGATTATAATCTTCCAGTATGTATCTTCGACCACGCACTTATTGTAGATGTAGATGTAGCCGATGCAGAGCTCACGAGCAGCCCTCACCCTTCTTTGCAGCGCCGCTTTGCACCCCTCTTTTTTAGCTGCGTGTGCTTGCCAGCAGTCTTCACCAAACCAGGGGTTTCTTGATGGTGGTCAAGTGGGATCAAAAAAATCTGTTGCGGCATGTCTGGTGGCATGTTGGCTGCTAGAAGGTACCTCATCGACGTTCGGACATCCAGAATACTGGATGCATGTCCTACGTCGATCGAAATGTGGTCAATTTGGTTGACCGTTTCATAATCAGGAGACCGCAAATGTCCCCTTGTGAATATTGAGATGAGGAAACCGTGTGCTAGTTGAAGTGACATCTCGCCTCGCAGCAAAGTAAATAAACCTGAGTCCGTTGATAGACGTAGAGTCGTGGATTCTTTGTTTACCAACTGTCTTACCAAAGATTCCCTCCTTTTCTATCTTGGCGTTAAAATTGCCTAACACGATTTTATCATCATATGTATTTGAACATTGCTCATCTGTCTTGTCGAGGAGAACATTTTATGCTAGCATCGTCCTTGTCCTCTGTGGAGGCATGAGCGCATACTAAGCTGATGCGGATTGTCATAAGACGCTCGCTCACGCATCGAAAGCTCAAGACTTTTTGCCTAAGTCTGCCGCGTATAACAAATCCGCATCCGAATAAAGACTGCTTCTGCTCTCTAAAGCAATCACCTTTTGCCCGGCTCATCAAATCCCACTTCCTGGATGGTTGTTATATCTGCTTTATAGGATTCTAAAACCTCTACTACTGGCTCCGCTGCACACGGTCTGTTAAGGATCCGATCATTCCACGTGCAGATCTAAGAATCGTTGTTCTTTTTTCGACTGCCAGAGACGTTAAAAGGAGGGTCATTCCTGTTTGAGGCTTCTGGTTGCTTCATAACTAAGGTTTTAAGGGAAGTTGCTCCGACGCACATCCCCCAACCCGGAGTACCAGATTTCTATATACAACTCGTAGGACGGAGGGTTGGTTAAACTGATAAAAGTAACCCACTTCAAGGATGCGAGCGCTGCCGTTGGCCCATTAAGGGCTCCTTCGCCACCATCTCTTTTTCAAGACCCTGCCTCAGCCCTAGAAGTTCATTACTGACCTGTGTTCCAAATATGAGTATGAGTAGCTGAAATAAGGTCTGTAAGGTCTGTCTGTGGACGTCACCGTTGATTCCATCGATGGAATTCTTTCGCTGCAAGTCCTCTTTCTGAGGACCTCTTGTTTGATATCTGAGCCGCAAGATCGCAGGTCAGGTAAGAAAGAGATGCTTCGCCTAGCACGTACATATGTGCTAAACGTAACCCCGCTAAGCTTAGACTGGTCCGAGTGTCCAGCGTCACATGCACGGTCAGACTCAGCATACGCTCATTGTTGGTTTACTATTAAATAGCTATCCAGCCCGTGGATGTGATGACGAGTTTTTGCCCACCATCTTGAAATATAAAGTATCTAATATCAAATACCAATTTCCCTTTTATTTTTTTTTTTGAAAATACGATTTATTAAATTTTCTTCTTGGAACCTTCTAGATTTAAAAATTTAATATTCACACAACAAAACACATTCAGAGACCATAACTCATGTCCCACACTTAATATTTCTTAGCTTACGTGAAAAAATTAATATGAAGTCACATATTCCAACTGTACGAGGAACACCATACGCCCGCAACCTTCTCCGTACCAAAAAAAAACCCTACGTTAAGCTCCTAAATCATTTTCGACGCCATTAATTTTCCGTGTCAATATTATTTTCCCAGTATACAGAATGCCAAAAAAAAGAGGTGGACCTAGCACCTAGCACTGAATACATTTTTATAGATGCGCATGGAACGATTCTTTCGGTCTTCTTCTTTGGAACATCATTTCTTGCGAAAAACCAAGAAGAAAAAAATCGTTAGAAAATAAACTAAAAACGCATGTTACATGCCAAAGGCATATCCTTACACCCTCATCCATACACAGAGTTATATGTAGTATGTACGTATGTACATATGTACATACATATAACCACCCACTATTTCGTGACCTCCTTCTTCATTTTGACGTAGATAAATGACGCCACCTTTAATAACGATTGAACATCTATACTTTTCCCTTTCATTCATCCTGAACTCATACTTCTTGACATTGGGCTTTTCGGGGTGGCCAAAAGCGGGAGACCAGCTTTGCAAATGCTTCGAGGCTAAGACCACCTCAAAAGCGTTCTTCAATAGCTCGGTATCTAATTTTTTTTTTTTTTACTTCCTCTCCTGATCACTACATGTATACACATTTCTATTTCCGGCAAAACAGAAAAGTAAGGATGTCGGTGGGCGGTGTGGAAAAAGTGGAAGCCAAAGCAAATATCTTGTTATTCCGTTTATCAAGGATATTTGTTGTGTGATAAATGTTCAGCACGTTACGGGTATTGAAGGTAAAAGTAAACAGAGACACGAAAAAGCAGTTCGTTTGAAACGTCCCCGTTTGTAAAGATAACGAATCACAAATCGAAAAGTCGCTACGTGATCTAATATCGGAGAGGTGTATGTTTGTAGAATAACAGTCTGGTGGACAATAAAATATCATTTACTTAGTAAAGTAAAGCTTTTGAGTGTTAGTGAAGTGGACTGACAAACGCGAACTTAATAGCAACCCGACGAAGACTGGGCGTTTTTCAGAAATAGACAGGATTTCGGCCATAAGACCAACAAAAATTAAAAGAATTTACCTCTTTTTCTGAGCAACCCAAATACTTTGGTCTTATTATGTATTTGACAAGAAACTGGCCTGGAAATTGAATATTCTTGAATCCATTTGTAGGTTTGTATTAGAAACCTGAAGTATAAGTTGCAAATATGTAATGCACGATCTAGGTACATACATATATTCTGCGATATGGACTAAGCTAACTACTTCTCTCTCTTCTTTTATCAGCGTATTCTCCACAAATCCTACCGCTGCGCTGGAAACAGTGCTACATTTCCTTCCACTGGATATTTGTACATTGGGAATGGGTACCAATAAAATCCGCGCTGCAACTGAGAATGTTCTAGAACGTTGAATTCTAATTCAGGGCACGCTTTATTTCTTACATTAGCGTGCATTGAATAGAATTCAAGGACTACTTACCGCCGTTAAGTAGATTTCAATATTAAATGTTCAAAAAGCTTTCCTAGCCGCCAAAACTTGACCAAGATTACGGTCATTAGTAGTTCTGCATTGGAAACCGAGATTATGGCTATTTATAAAAGCGCTAATTGGCTTTATCATTTAGACCAAAAATAAAATCAAAATTCGTAAAGCGATGTCGAGTAATTGCAGTTACACTCTCCGCTGGGTTCCTGGTAACTAGGGTAATTCAATTAACTTTAGGGCTGACTAAGTGAAAGTTCTCGATAGAGAAATGGAAGAATCACTTGTGTGTAAAAACTGCAACATACAAACATACCACGCACTACTTCAGGGAAATCGAATATGGCTTAATCTTAATGCTTTTAATCATGGGAGGTATACATATGTATGTAAGTGGTGAGCGCCGTTACTCAGTGATTAGTGCGTTGGAGCGGGAAGTTCTAGGTTCAAATCCCAAAAACACCAACAATTTTTTTTCATAGTACCACATCTCGGAAATGTCTGACCTGCGTAATAACTGTCATGAGAAAGTTTCTCAAAAACCAAAAATAACCTTTCGGATATGGATCTAAACTGTAGGTTGCTTCAATCTGTGTGAAAAATATAACACGCACAACACAAATGCTCGCGAGAAGCTACGCCCTGGACCACATACGGTCTGTTACCCTAAGTATTTTTTTTTTTCATATACATACATATTTAGGTACATACACTTATGGCTCCAGTTAAAGAGGCAAAAATAGCCTGCTGTTTATCATTAGGCCACGCACAGAAACCCTGATCGGAATACTGATTTATGTATTTATTTACATACATATGTACGTATATGGGTACCAATTAAATATGAATAATAGTCCAAAAATCGAAATGGTTCGAAAAGTACCAGAATTAGCCAGTTGGTGAGATAACATAATGAATCTTTTTCGTGCATTAATGAATTCAACCGGAGGATACCCATCTTACCTAGTGCGTACTCAGTACGTTAAGTGGCAGATTAATTAATTAAAGTAATGAGCAATGTTGATGATATCCTTCAGACAAAAGTCAAATTTAACAAGCTTCTGGTCCGAGAGTAGCTTCTGCCTGTGAAATACTTATGTATAATTCATGTACCAGCCGAGCCAATCATACAAAGCTTTGTTTGAATTTTTTTTTAACCATAAGTATTATCTCCCATCCATCTGCCTTGCAAACGTAGAGTTCTTGATTTGTATGTAGGTAATATTCAGCTGAGAATTTTTCAGGACCTAAGCCTGCATCGGAGGCAGTAAGCTTAGGATCGGGCTAACTGCAGATGCTTGTTGGTTAAGGCCAGGTTCACCCCGAACTGTAGCGCCACCTATGTAAATAATTAAATCTGCGGTGGATCTTTCTGCGGCTTCCAGATCGGCTTCCATTGATGATTGGGCTTCTTATGTACATTGTTGTTTGTAACAAAACACTTCAAGATGATGCGGACGAACGTTACCGTAATTCTGATAGAAATCTGCACATTGTTCCGGTCTCGCATTTGAAAAGATTGCGAACACTTTATTTGTATTCTGACGAGGCATGCTGTTCATGCTTTGATTTCGTTTAGGATATCAGTGTGCATCGGTGCTGAGTTGCCATAATGGCTCTACTCAGAACTAAGTGAAAACCAAGGATAGAATTTGTACTGTCTGCGAAACTTGCAAACGAAAACAAATATGAGTGCGTTGTGCTGCTGGTGTTGGACTCATACATATGTAAATTTCGCCCTGCTATTATTTTGTGTTTCTTTTTTTTTCATTTTCTTCTTTTGTACATACATAGGTTTGTTAAGTTAAAATTAACAGAATATAAAAATGTAAATTAAAATAAAGAAGTTAGCTTGTAAATTAAAAGGAAAAGTTAGATCAGTTTTTGTAAAGGTTTCTAATGGTGAACGTTCCAAAAAAATATAAAAAAATTTACTCTCTGCAATTGTTTTGCCTTCGCTCGTGTTAAGTGGTAGATCTTCGGTGCTCATGTTCTGATAAAGTCAACTCCTTCTACTCCGTTTTCCACAAAAAACAAGTTAACCACAGTATAATAGAAAACCTTGAGGAAAAAGAAAAAAATGTTCTAATCTTTATACATATTCAAATACTCAATTTATTGGCATAATTTAAACAATAAGATGATCTCGACCACATAAACAGAAAATTGACTATATGCGTCACCAAGCTCATTTCACCAAACTCGTTTCTTTAGAGAGCTATTCAACTGTGGAGTTCACTCCCACGAAAGCAATTCAAGTGTAGAATAAAGGCATCTACTGGCTCTACGCTGATGTTCTAGACTCGCCTTTAAATTTGCCTAAAGCAGCGAATCTTAGAAAGTTTAGAAACGTCTTTAATAGTGCTGTAACAAAAGTGGAAGCTCCAGTATGAGATAAGACGTGTTTTGGTGAGTCTTCGCTACTCAGTAAAGTAAAATCTAACACGCAGTACAACAACAAAAAATTACTGGCAACTACTTTAGCTTTTATCTTCAGTGAAAGTGAGTTGGGATGAATAGCTTGTAACACTCAATTTCAGATGGCGCTGAAAGGATTTTTTTTTTAAATTTTTGATTCCGTTGAAAGAAAATGGGCGGGGAGGAAAATATAATTACGTAATAGGATAAATATTTTTTGTTTGTTTATAAAATACATATTTCGTCCTTTTGGTGAAGAAAACTTGAAATTTTTAATATCTTGGTGCAGAGTCATAAGTCCACAGGCAATAAGTCCACAGGAAATTTCTGTGGACTACTGACCCATCTTATGGCTCACTAAGGTGGGGCATAACATAAGTCCATAATGTTGTAATTTTCGTATGAAAACAAATACAGTGGTTTTCATTCATAAATTCTCTCTTACATTCTCTTTTTCTTGAACTGGAGCGGATTGACATAAAATATATGCATGGGTTCAATACATCAATTTGGGATTGCGGAATTTATTTTTAGTGTTTACTATGATTATTATTGCGATGCCCTGACATAAGGCCAAGTGACATAAGGAAAAATTTTAAGATTTGGTGACAACTTGATAGGCCAATTTGGCTTTATGTCACTTTCTACTGCACATCTTTAAATTTGTCAAATTAAAGGAGACCTAACTATATGCCGCGTAGCGTCGCCCTGAGCACCTGCATGTGAGGCCGAAGGCCGTCCGGTGTATGAGTTGAATAAACATCCATAGTTTTTTTTTTTTTTTTTTTAACTTTCCCCGACTTTTAGGCTTTCGCCCGCTTGTCACTTCAATACTAATTTAAGGTGGGCTCGTTTGTGGACTTACTCGTATGACCCACCAAAGTAAGTCAAAAGTCCATTGTGGGCTTATGGCCTGTGGACCTATGACCCTGCGCCGCAAATCTTACCCAAGGACAACGAGATACGTGGGATCAGTTCCTTAAGCGTGAAACAGACTGCAGCAACGCACGCGAGACAGACGTGCATTAAATTGTTGACTTTTTAATGCACTAGTTTTCTGTTATTTCTTCCATTGTCTTTTGGCAGTGGACCTCAAATGGTAAAATGTCACTTACAGGAAACGTCATATCACAAAAATTTTACTAAATTCAACTACTTTGCTCTTCTAGTGCTAGTGGTTTGCATCAAACTTAGAAATACAGAGGCCTTGCAGCAACACATGGTTCTGCAGAAAGCACATGTGTCCTCTTACATATAAGGCCATGTTTAAAATAATAACAATAGACCTCGTACATACATATATACATTTATGATGCGTATCAAAAGCAGAGTCGAAATTGGTTCTAAATTATCGATCTAGAAAGATAAAATTTAAAATACAATCTTTCTGGAACTAGAAGCATTGCAAATGTAAAAAAAAATTTTAAATCAGCCTGCCGCTTTTCGAAAATTTCCAGAACAGTCAAAACCTCTCTGACTATTTCTTGAATAAACTTTTCTGAATTAGAGCACAAGTTTTTTGGTTGGTTGTTTTTTTATTTGAATTGAAAAATACAAGATTTTTCCTTTTAAATTTGATTCATATGTACATATATGTGTATGCTAATTACTCGTATTCACACGTCTACGAGCAAAGCTCCAGATATTGTCATACAGAATCCGGCCTCATACGCAGTTAGGTCCAAATAAAATATAAATTCATTTAATTCAGTTAAGGCGTATGTTTCACAAATACACCTGAAAGTCACTGTCAAATCGAGTAGAGTGTCCATTAGGTTTTGACCCACTTTCATTATACGGATGCGTTCAATTTAAAAACCCCGGCATATATTGTGATGAAAGAGGAATTGATACCTACGCACAACTAAAAAAGACACATTTTAATAAAAATTGTTTTCTAAATTTGCTTTGACATGACTAAGTGTCCTCATTGAAATTGGATATTGTGGAGATGAGACATCAAAAACTTTTACAAATCGTCCTTGTTTGTACAGTTTAGCGTGATGTCATCACTTGACTGATGATTTTTACTTTATTGGATGTTATTTGTTCTCGCTATGACATACTGTAACGTGAAATCCACAACCTACAATCACTCCATCAAAAATAAGGACATAATATTATGTTTTTTTTTTTTTTTTTGTAGTCATTCGAATTCGTTTTCTTCACTGACGTATACTATGGCATGAGAAAAGGACACCCTTCTCCCACCCTTTCGAATGATTTTTTTTCTATAGAAAACGACTTCTGTCTTAGAATTTAAATGAAAAATCGGTCGCTTTAGGGAGGATTTCCTTCCTACTTTTTTCCTTGTACAAAGTATGTTATTCGAGACTATATTGTTTCGTTATTGATTATAAAAGGAAAGAGCCACTCTCAAATATCGGTCGAACGTGACCTTTTTCCCTCCAGGAAAATCTAAAAAAAAGAGAAAAGAAACGGAAACGTACGTATCTTATAGAGTATCTCAACAACTCTCAGGTGTGGTAAAAGTGTCTTGGTTTGGCTGATGGTAGTCATTTACATAGTTCGGGTACGGTTCAAGTGCTACGTTTGAGTAAAGGTCAATTATGTATGCCATGAGATGGTCGATGTGATGTTTTATTCATTAATTTGGTCAATTAGATTGTGTTAGATTGTTGTAAAAAAAGGCAAAAAAAAAATAAATAAAACTGTTTTATTGGTTCTGCTCAAGGACAATTGATTTTTTTTCTTTTCGTTTTTCCTTTTTTTGGTCTTTAATAAGGTTGGTGTGAATTTGGGTGATGACGTAGGTATCCAATTTTCTTGGTGTGCTGACGCATGTTCGGCAAAAGTAATTGTAGGGTGCGGGTTATGACCTTTTTTCGGTTTAAGAAAAAGAACTGAAAAATAGAGGGTATTTTCGTTTAAGGAGAACAAAAAACTAAACTCTCTTGAGTTGATTCTGGTGCTTAGCTAAAGTTTTGCTTCTTACCAAATATAACGCATATTGTTCGTCTTAATTGTTCTGGGTTTAAATTACAATTGTGTTCTATGTTTGCGTAGCGTCACTTCTTTTCCACTATTTAGTGACAGTAGCACTCACTCTAAAATCTTCTTCCATCTAGTCTCTTAGGTCAATACCAGTTTTAAAAGATGTTTACAAAAGGTCTTCAAATAATACGTTTACTGCAACTTCCAGCTCTGTCATCCCAGATCTTCTCCATTCTTTTGATTGCAGTTTGGTCTCAGGGGTATAGTGGTGAACCCAAATATTTTTCTAGATTGGAATGAAACTTCATAGAGTAGCTCTAACATTACAACTATGAAATATACGAGCTGTACAGCGACATCGACAAGAAGCCTCCCGGTTTTGGATCACTTCGTCACTGAGGCCAATCAATTGCTGCTGTTTTTGCATTTCTGTGATCCAGGAGTTTTTTGGCCTGCCTTTCTTCCGCGCTTGTATAGGAACGTTGATTGATATTGCCTTTTTCACAGTGTTCGTAGGGTCCCTCCTTTGAACATGGCAATACCAACTGAGCCGGTCGTGCTCTAGTTTTTTCGAAATGGGCTCTTTGACGTGAAGTCTTCCTCGGATCCTCGAACTTCTAATTCGATCAATCTTCGTTACTCCTGGTGTCATGCGAAGCATCTTCATCTCAGCTGCCGTTAATTTGCTCTCATAATTTTTGTACATTGTCCAGCATTGCCAACTGCGATTCAGCTTAGGGGCATTTTTCGGTCACAGAAGATAGCAGAGTTTTCCTGCTACTTCATCCACCCTACGCTTACGGGATGACTGATGTCGTCATCAATAGTTACTTCGCTATTGATCTTAAACTTTTCACACTTGGGAATCACTTTTCAATTCAAATAAATGTCTGGACTAAGTCGGAGTGGGTCAGAGCATGGGCAGTTTTGAAGTTAGGGGGGAAAATCGAACTATTCTTCTTTCATTTTATTTCTCTGGTCTTCGATTTTTGTATCATATTTTTTCTATCTGCAAGGTTTCATCGACATCCCTTTATGTTATGTAATAATAATAATAAAAATAAAACATCACCTGCGTTTTTCAAGCTACTACACAAAACTTTTCGGTAAAAGCAATATTGTTTAACATAAGTTGCTGAAACGGGTATTTGATAATACATATTTACCAATCCCTAAAAGTTCATAACAGTCATTCTCTTATCGTTATCCGAAACATTTATGTAGGAAACTACCAGATATATATACATAAGTTGCCATTATTATCTGAATGAGACTGATACAGTTGTTTTAAGGCCTCTTACTGTATTTATGTATATAATTTTGTTTGTTATGTGTTGATAAATGTACATATGCATGTAATCAAACTTATTAAAATTTGTACATCTCTCCCCTCAGTCATCACGCCGCTTAACGAGATGTTTCCTCCGACCTTTATTTTGTGGTATCCTACTTTTGCTAATTCCACTTTCATTGTCAATCGCTTACGACAATAACAAGGATTAATGGCTGTAATTAAACCACAACAGTGTTATTATCCCGATCCAAAAGACTGCGGGCTGAATCATAAGGGGATTCATTAAAAAAGTAGGAGATCAACATGGGACGATATCAACCCTCATTATGTGCACAAAAAAAGAAAAAATTCTGCCACCATTCTATTCAAACAGAGTCGAATAGAAAACAAAAAGCAGAAAACATTATCGGAATACAATAGTCCTATGTGTGCTTTATTTGGCTGACAAGGTCTATTGTTTGTTAATAGGAGTTGTATATCGACCACCTCCGTTCTATCCTTATTAAGATGTCATTAAAGATATATTATTCTTCTTTCCTTTGAATATGTGTAGCGAAATGATTTGTTTCGTCCTTTTTCAAATTCTTGCTCCGTTTCATTCGTTCGTCAATAGGTATGTATGCGAGAGAATGAATAAATGTAATTTCTATAATAAGCTTGCAATGGGAATGTTGTATCCGTTCACTATGTTCTTTTGTCGTTAAAAACACAGAAGGACGAAAATTGGGCGGCGTCGGGATGGTATTCTATAACGTATAGATGATACAGCAGGGGGTGTGACACTTCCGGTGAAACACGTTAATTGCCATTGAACATGACAGAAATCAAAGTGGGTGCCGGATGAAACGCTTTCCTCTCTGATTTACAGATGAGCCTGAGTATGATGTTTTGCTTTTGCTTTTATCCCATCATGGGTCATTAGGTCGCTATTTTATTTGAAATGGGTATTCTCGGGATTATTTCACTTGATATCCTTTGAGCTTGTTGAACTGCAAAAGGATGATGATTGAAGCATTTCTCTTTGTTTCGCTTTTATAAGTGGTATATCATTGTTGTAAGTTTACTGAATCAGAAGAAAGAAGAAATAAATAAATATAAGAAAAATGGTGATCTTTTATATCTGTTGTGGGCTGGCTGCTTTCAAAAGACATACTTCCGGGTATTTTTTCTATTTTTTTTTTCGTTTTTTCGTTATTTTTGTCGATTTTTGGTGATTCGACTTTCAACTCCATTCATTTGGATCAATTAGGATTACACGATTAAACGGAATTGAAAAATGTTTGGTCAAGCGTGGAAATTTATGAACTTACAAAGGTCATTGACAACTCCAGTTAGAGGGGGCATTTTTGAGGTTTTACTTGAGGAAATAATTTCCTGAAAATTCTTTGAAAATTAAAAAATTGTCATCTACTGTTTTCTTAAACGACATGTGGTAAGATATGAAAATATGAAAATGTCGTGTTTACAATAATTTTATTTTAATAAATGGAAGCAAAATGCGTTCAGTATTTGATCTCCGCGCCGAAGTGAAGTTCTTATGTTTTCACTCACATTTTGGACGGTTGTTTTTGTTCCTAGTTTCCTTACACCAGCCGCTGCAGCGACTTTATTTCGAGAAAACTTATATTTTTAAATTTTTCACGCGCTCGCTTTGAGAATAGTTTTTACATTCTTTCCAGCGCTTTTCAAGGATAAATCGATTCATTTCTTATTTCGCAGCCTTGTTAGTAAGTGTTGCCAGCGTTAAAATAGAAACCAACAGACAGCTCACTCTTTTTTAATTTCTACCTTCTTTTTCTTTTTGTACAAACACATCCATATTTGTTTTAACTTTTTTTGCCTTAGAAAATGTTTTATTTAATGTGTACAATTCCATTGCGTTTAATAAATGAAAATATAATTGAATATTTTTTGTAATATATCAGACCTTATGTTTGAAATTTTTTAGCGGAAATTTTCCATCGTCCAAATCTAAAGTGCATCGATCCGACAACATGCGCTTGACAATAAATATTTTGTCACGGTCTGTGTTTGCTCTACGTTTTTGAAGCCCTGGTTTTGCATTTCGTTGTCCAATGATACAAATACAAATACTTGGCGCAACAAACGTATGTGGTCCAGGGCCTAACTTCTCGCAACCATTCGTGTTGTGCGTATTATATTTTTCACACAAATGGAAGGGACCTACAGTTTAGAGCCACATCCTAAAGGCAAATTGAGAAGCTTTCTCTTGACAGTTATTACTCTCGGACGGTTGTCAGACGTTCGCAAGAGGTTGGACCGTGAAAAAAACTTTTTGGTGTTTCTGGGACTCGAACGTTGAACCTCCCGCTCAGCGATCCAACGTACTAACCACTTGAGCCACGGCGCCCACACGTTGTGCAAGGATACCGCCAATATTTTTCCGCAGTGATGGTACGTTATTCCGAGTAGCGTTGTCTGGGGTGTCATCAGTGAATTATGGACCAATCATCTTTCCTATGCAAATAATTCACTAAAATATTCATCTTTGGCAACGTAAAGGCTTCTTATGAATCACTTAGATATTTATGGATTCTTAAATCCAAAAAAGGGAGTATATTATGCTAACAATTTTTTTGAGGTTAAAATGTGGTTTGCTACTCAGGATGAGATTCCTTTCAAAACCGGCTATTTCTTCGTTTGGGCTTAAGATGGCTTGGGCATACTCCTGCCGTTGTTAGCAGTCTTTGTGTAGTATGGGCATTAATGGGTCACCTGTGTAAATTTTACTTCAGAGAACAATGACAAATGTAACTTAACGTCCAACGGCAACTTTGGCCGTCCAGGTCGTATGAAGCTTTTCGCCACCATTCATGTTGTGCGTGTTATATGTATATTTTCGCAAAAATGAAAGGACCTGAAGTTTAAAGCCGTACCCGAAAGGCGATTTGAGAAGTTTTCTGATGACAGTTATTATTCTCGGACGTTTGTCAGACATTTGAACTTTAAACTTTTTGCGCAGCAGATTTACGCACTAGCCTGCTCCTGTTTGTTGCCCCACAATTTATAGCATAAAATTTAAATTCTCAGCCGAACGGCTTGTTGGCGGTCTGCATTATGTACATCTTACCAGCGACATACATATGTAAATTGTAAATTTCTCTGTGGAATCGCTCTGAGTTCTTAGGGTTCATTGACGAGACTGATTTCCTTCAACTCTAGACCACGCTTGTCGAAAAACTAGCTACAAAATGAATATCGATGCACATAACTGTTTTATTGGAACTCTGTTTTGGGATTGGCATTAATTCTCTGTTATAACTTACCCATCGTGGTTTTAGGCCAGGAAAGTCCACCATCGACCAAAATATTCACATTACGGCATGGACCCTGTCAAAAGCGGGTTAGGTCGCTCTTGGTTGTTTTGAGAGAAAAATTCTTCGGGTGATTTTTGGTCCCGTCTGCATAGACGGTAAGTGGAGGAGGAGTTACAACAGCGAACTGTACGGGCTGTTCAGCGACATCGACTTTGCCAGAAAAGTAAAGCTCCAACGACTGATGTGGCTGAGTCATGTAGAGCGCATGGACACAAATGCTGCGGCCCGGAAAATCTTCGAATCCATTCCCAAGGGACGGCGCAGTAAACGAAGACCGCGATTCAGGTGGCGCACGCAGGTGGAAGAGGGCCTCAGATGTGTGGCTGGGCAGTATCTAGTCTTCAGTCTTACAGTCTTTGGTATTGTATTTTAATCCGTTGCAGTCTGTTTATTATAGTTACACCTTCTGGAGGTCTTCCAATTATGTTGGCTTCTTTTTTGGCAAGGCTGTTCGCTCAATGCCCCTGGTGTCTGCGCGCACTGGTATCTATTGAAATTCGATGCAGTGTCCCCTTTGTTGTAGAGTGGAGAACGTATGTTTTTGGGGGTTGTGGTTTCTGTTTTTATTGTTTAAGCTCGTTATTGATTGTGGAGCGGATTTTGAATCCGATAAAAAGCGTAATTTTTTATTTTCATTTCTTCTCAGGACTAAGGGCACATTGTTTAGCTGCAAGCTCTTCCTTAAAGCCGTTGAAGTTTGTTGGAAGCCGGAATAAATGACAAAATTTAATGCACTCGATTGCTGCTCCTACGCGAATGCTGTCTCTCAGAAGTGATCCGTATGTGTAAATACGGGACTAGAGTTTACGTGGGGATTTTTCTTCTATCGCTACTACAGCATTATTCCCGTTTCTACATTCTTCGATATTAAGTCTGAAATGTCTTTGGTTACCTGTAATATGTTTTGATTTTGAGGCGATAAGCCGAAGATATACAGTAGAAATCGGTTATGATAATATCGAAGGGACCTTAGAATTTTATAGTAATAACCGGTGCATCGTTATATCCAAAACAATTCAAAAAATCAAAAAAATGAAATAAAAAATCATGATGAAATTAACTTTAGCCCTACATGTAGACATGTGAGGGCATTCACAGACAGCAGTTGCTGCTTTAGTTTTTCATGTATTTGTGCTACTTCTACATACATACATATGTTCTGTTATGTTTTGGTGTCGTTTTTACTGTTCCAGTTATGATACGTAGGTAAGACGTTATTTTTTGCTGTTTCTAACTTGTCTGTTTTTTGGATGGAAACGGTTCTCAGCAGTTCTTCTCCGTTTTTTTCATGCCTTGTATGCCCTATTATTCACTCCCATTTTTTCCATGCCAGCCTTTGGTTTTTGTTGTACTTTGGCTCTTGTTTTTTCTACCTGTTTATTGCTATTTTGTTTGGAGTCTTTGGAGATTCCTATTTTGAATTAAACTTGCTTTAATGTGAAGGTTAGGTTAGGTTAGGTTAGGTTCGCTTGGCTGTCCGCACGGGAGTGCAGACACACTTAGACCAGTAAAGGTCCTTTGTGATACCTTGGATCAAAAACCAATTCGCCACTCATGGACTAACAGAAGCTTTTGATAAAGCGATAGATGCACATGATAAAGCGATAGATGCACATGACGTCTAAGGACGCTATGTCACCAAGGACTTCAAGGAAGGGGGACCCTAAATGGAGCATTCTTTTATGCGACAGGGCTGGGCAGTTACATAGGAGGTGAGGGATACTTTCCTCCTCCTCCTCGTCCCTGCAGCTTCTGCAGAAATCATTTGAATAGAGGCCAAGTCTTTTGGCATGTTGGCCTATAAGGCAGTGTCCAGTGAGAACACCAACAACGCAGCTGATTTGTGATCGCTTTAGTTTGACCAACTCGGTACTGCGTTTAAGATCCAGCCTGGGCCAGATCTGTCTCGAGATGAGACACGTTGACACGTTTTCCCATCTGAGGTTGGTCTTGCTAATAGCATTCAGCTTTAGTAGATACTTACATGTAGCTAGGGGCATACCCAAGGACTGCCTTTCAGACAGAATCCTTAGAGTAGTGCCTTGTCTGGCGAGATTGAAGATGTGGTATGATTTTTTATCTGCGTTAATCAAATACTCATTTCGAGCTACATGACACATCCACATCCACCATTCATTATGTAGAAGCTGGTAGTTATGTAGTTCATTTTTGAGCGCATTTTAATTGTTTTATCTTACTACAAAATTAACAGTTTTGTAGTACATGTCTACGTAAATATATACCGCGATTTAAGGACAGATTATAGTCGTCATAAACGCTCAAGTGAGCAAGCAATTCGAAAATAATCGCCAAATTTCAATTGAAACGAATCTGTAGTTTTGGTAATATCATAAGGACTGTACATTATCGTAACCCTCGAACATAGCCGCTTTGAGTCCCTCAGTAGCTGTAGACCCTGAATTATCAATCCCAAGCCTCGCTCAGAAATTTAACATGCATATCTACATACCTACAGTTCTGAAGGGCATAATTTTTACTTGGGTTATTCATCTCTATGAGGTCCAGTTTACTCAACAACTAAAGTCTACTGGCAATAGAATAAGTAGAACCGCCGCCGATTAGAAGGTGGAAAATTAAGAAATTAACGCGGATCTTCCGAACAAAACCTTCGGTGATAAAGTACATTTTTTTGCTTTTTGTCCTAAGATTGCATACATTGATATGAACGATATGTGCTTCTAACAGGACTGGGCTACGTACCACACAACGTAGGCAAATTTGACTCCATTGCACGAAAAGTTCCTGGGCCGTTTTGTTAGATTCTTTTTGAGACTTGGCGACATTAAATTGGACACCGAGATCGTGTGATATGATTCTGTTGGATTTCTTTAGTGGGACGGTGGTTGAGATCGTGTCTATGCAGACAATTCCTAAGCTTTAGGGCATTTAAAAACCAACATCCTCGAAGTTATGCCCGCAATAGAGCTGGAAATGTGCCGAGAAGTCATGGAAATAAAAAAACTTGCAACATACATATAGGTATATGTAGAGTCATTGTTTCATATAAAATGGTAGGGTGAACACGTTTCCTTTTCTCGAGCGAATTCTCCTGAGTCAACTCCCATCTGCAACATGTGTGGGCACATACATAGATACATATGTGCATATGTTATGTATGTATGTACTTGCATATAGACATGGATGCACAAACATACATATGTACTTCGCATTTATTCAATCCCAGATACAACAGGTTGACCAATTGGCTGCAATGATTTTCCTCATTTGAATTCAATTCTATCAGCTCAATAAACACATTTGCATTTTTAATTTGAACCCGAAGATATCGAATTCCAATTAGAGATCCGCCAATATAAATGGAAAAGCGAAAGCAAAGAAACGAATACCTTACATTTACCGCTTCTAATTACCATAAATTAAACTGATTACAGTATACATTACGGTTGCACCAGTACTCTTTCCACTTAAGGAGATATCTACTCCTGTCCATCAATCCCCCATCCTGTACCGACAATCAAGAAACAGTGATAATTTCATTAAAATGAATGAATACTCGCGTAGATTTGCGCTTCCCATTCAAGAATAAATTATTTTGATCTCTTGTACGGGCAGACAACGAAAAAGATAAATAAAACGAAACCAAAAAAAAAATAGGTTTATTCCATGGATAAAAAAAAAACTGCAAAACGCACAAAATTGAGCAAAAGAAAAATAACTGAAATTAAAATCACGCAAACAGTTTACATCTTTTGCGTTTGTAAACGAAATGCTCGGATCAGGATGCCAACAAAATAATTGCTTTCGCTGAAAATCCTTGTCGGCTGCGCCTAGCATAAATTATCTCAATTTGCGGCTGAGAACGCATTTCAATTACATCGAAGGATGAGCCGGCGCGGCGATGAGCGAAAAAAGCGTGCGACAAGGACGGATAAGATAAACAGCAACGTGAAAAAATCTTCCGCTATAAATTATCAATTAAATTTGAGTTTTCGCTTCTGTGCCCCAACCACCAGTTTTCGCATTTCTAATTAACGCGACTGTGGTGTGAGAGGAAATTCATTAAAATTTTTCTGTTTATTTATTTATTTTGGGATTCTTTTTTCAGTGTCTATGTACAGTGAGTGGAGCATGTTATGATATATCTCATTATCATTTATTTCCATTGGCAATTAAGGGATGGATGACAGAAATACCTTAACGCATTTCATGGAGGATGAAATTTCTTTGGAAACGGCTTGCTCCGGGCGTATTTCATTGAAATAAAACGCTTTTTTTTAACGAAGATTGAAAAAAAAAAAACATTTTTCCAGATACGGAAACACCCATTTATGAGAACGAACACATATACCTACTTAATAATTTCAGGTTGGCGTTAACCATGGCTACCGTTAATGATGTTTGAAATAAAAAAAATTCTCAGAATTTATGCACGGCTTTTAAGTAACACTTTCGAGAGAATTATCGGAGGATGGGGATATGTAAAAGTTTTCTTTTTCTGCATTCTTACATAAATACATACATATGTATGTATATGCTACAGTTAGAAATGGCAGCCCTTAAGACAAGTCAAGAGATAAAGGCTTCCGACTAATCAACTTCGCAGCAACTCGTAATACGGTGATAATTAGAACTAGGATCCAAAGACGACCAATCCACATAGCAACCTGGCTGTCTCTAGATGGTTGAACCGTTAACCAAATTTACCATTAGCCAATCGATAAGAGACAATTATCACACATTTAGAGAAACAAACGTCGCCTCTAACCAATGTGTCCTAGCAGCCAGATTCTCTTCTCCCTTTTTGTTCGGCGAGGTTATGATCAGGATTATAGGGATCATAACCCTCCCGCTTTACTGCATCCCTACTGATCTGCCTGTGGGCTTCTCCGATTCGACCTCAGTAGGTATCTGCAAGGCCAATCAAATGCTTTTTTTTGCATCTGTGTGATCCAGGAGTTTCTCTTCCGCGGTTGTATAGGAACGTTGATTGACATTGCCTTTTTGACAGGGTTCGTAGGATCCCTCCTTTCAACATGGTAATACCAACTGAGCTCCAATTTTATCGAGATGGGTTCTTTGACGTGAAGGCTTCCTCGGATCTTCGAACTTCGATCAAGCTTCGTTACTCCTGCTGTCATGCGAAGCATCTTTATCTCAGCAGCCGTTAATATGCTCTCATGCTTTTTGTACATTGTTCAGCATTGCGAACCATGTGTGAGCACCGGAGGAACAACTGCGGTGTAGAGCCTTCCTTTCAGCTTTTGGTCACAGAAGATAGAAGAGTTTTCCTGCGACTTCATCCACCCGTCATCAATAGTTGCTTCCTAGCAGCCAGATTCTATGGCCTAAGAAAGGAGAATTTACGTTGGATGCCTAAGCACGCCTAGAATCGCCAGAGACTACAAAGACCATCTGAGTGGGAAACTTTCCGCTGTGCATTCACTTTCCATTAACATCAACACTCAGTCGACCCAAGAGATGTACATCTTAAAGCAAGACAATGGCAGCGAACGAAGAATGCCAAGCCAGAGAAGGGAGGAGAAGAAAATCGTGCGTAGGAAGTAGAAGTAGAGGTCATACGAAGTTCCGAGTTCAGGGAAATCGAAGAGTCTCGCAACAAGAACAATATCTGTCAGTTTTGCAGGAAAGTTTAGAAACTGGTAAGTGGCTACAGAGTGTTAATGGTTTTTGTTTTCAATAAAATTTAACAATGACTGATACAGAAATATTGTTAACTAATATTTGTGTCCAAATTTACGTGATATCGATCTGGACGGTATATGGACGATATGTGGTTCCAGCAGAATGAGGCTACGTGTAATATAGAAACCAATACCATTGATTTATTGTAATCAAACTTTGATGAGATAGTGATTGATTGTATTTATTGATTATTCAGCTCAATACTCGTATAATATCTCTTGCATATCATATTTTATAGAAAATAAATGGCATTTTTGATTGTAGATCTGTTTAATTATTCCCTGCATCCGCATTAGCCAGCTCCAATTACTTTACTTGTCCTTGATCCAGTTGTGTACCAAACACAAGAATTCCTGTCGAGTGTGGGTATGTTCAGTTCTCAGTTACGTCAATCAGCAAATGCCGTACTGAAGTTGGTTGAAGTTAAGTGTTGGCAGACATTTTTCTGTGATTGTTATTCCTAGTAATTAATTTTGGTTGATGTTTTGTGCGAAATTACGGTAAACTGGGATGAAATTTGTTACAGCATCAAGCATGGGCATATACATACGTACATACCTATGCACATTTATACATATATACTAGGTGTTAACGATGACTCCTACAGATATGTAGGACTGATAGATTAAGGATGACTTCAAGGGCTGCAGTTGTTCGCATTGCTCCCGTTGTACATATGTGCATATGTATATACACAGGCTAGTCGATGCAGTTTATTGATGGAATGACTTGCTCTGTACAGTATTTTCAAAAAGCCGTAATCTGTAAAGATCTAAAATAAACAGTGGCATTTGTGTTATCCAGTTCTTAGCTAGATAACTATAATTTGCTATGGTTGCATACATATGTACACATGTATATTATTCTAACACTGGATTTTCTAAACAGTAATGACTTACAAATTTCTGATCTAAGTGAAGGCAAACGTTACAAGAAAAAGCAAACACTTGTCGACTTTTTCATGTTACATTAATTTTTCTCCTTCAAGCACTATAAAGTATTATATTTAATGGCTTATTTTGGGAACAGATTAAAACCAATTCCCTTGTGTGAATCGTAAAAACCAAAACAAATGGTTTAATTAGTAGAAGGATTTTTTCCCATACCCCAGCAGTGATTTTCTATATTCAGTAGCAAATAAAATGGGGTGCAAATACTCGTATGGAGCGTAGAGCATTACTGTGATCCGGAATATGTTGTATACCAGTATGTATTTAGCTAGATACGTATACATACATATAATAAATTGTGGGTGTAATACTGGTTATATGTGTTTCTGAGATAATTTTTTTAGGATTATTTTCAAATTTATTTATGTACATAAGTATATGAAATCAGTTATTCGTGGAACTTGTTATGCAGTTACATTATTAATGCCTTTTGTGATTTCCCAGTGTGTTTCTAATTCAGCTAATTCAGGTTTTGAGAACAATAAATTATAGCGGCATTGACCTCAGATTAATGAAAATTTCAAAGGACACTCGTTAACCCCATATTAAACAAAATACATAAAAAGTTTATATCTATTACAAACGCTTGAATAGAGAGAGAATACCACAAATCAAAATGCGGTTTTATTATACTATTGTATACTATAGCCGTCATGTCATCCTTCCCTCTCCTGATGTGCTTAAAAAAGCCTCTATTTTTTCCAATTTTCTTACTTGCTATTTTCTTGCTATTTTCTTCCATTCAGTATTGCGCTTCAATTATCAATGTGACACTTCATATGTACATATGTCTGTAAATATTTCGAGTTAAAATACTCTCAGCATAGAAAAGTGGTATAAGCAATTACACTAGACAAGAATGAAATGGCACTTACTTAGGTAACGCTGCACTTTAGGGTGAACTTGGGCCCCAAACCAACAAGCCTCTTCAGTTAGCCCGGCCTGCTTCAATGTCCAATGTCGATGTCCCTATACAGTTCGTTTATTACGTTGTTAAATTTTCTCTTCCAAAGCCCGTTAACGCAAACAGGACCGAATATCTTATTCTCTTTCGGCAATGTCCATGTTTCAGCGCCATAAAGTAGGACTTTGATGATCAAGGTCTTATAAAGAGTCAGCTTTGTTGTTTGGGATAGGGCTTTACAACTCAAGCTCAAGCTTCTCAGCCCAAAGACACAGTGACTGGTAATCATTTTTCTCCGTTGAATTCTGCTGTTATATATTATTGGCAGAATTTATAGCAAATTCGCTGTTGTGTTTTGCCCTCATTTTCAGCTAAACCCATTTTGGAAGCTTCCATTTTAATACTAACGAACGCACCAGTGACAGACCGCTGTATCCTGCCAATTATATCAATGCCGCCGGCATACGCTAGTATTGCACAGACGATTGCCCCCGGTGTTGGCTTGTGAGTTTCGCACAATTCTTTCAGGTATGATATTAAAGAAGTCACATGACGGCATACCACTTTGTCTAAATCCTTTTCTGACATCGAAGATCTCAGTGAGGTCGTCACCAACCGTGATGGAGCAGTAAGCGATCTTGCACAGACGGACGAGTTTGGCAGGGATGACAAAATTAGACTCTGTATAGCTCATCTCTATAAATGATGCCATGTGTATGCGATATTTAAATGAAAAGGTGGTAGGTATCGATTTGGACTTCTTGCGTTTTCACCAGGATCTACCGAAGTACGAAGTACCACCCAGCAATATGACAGTCGAACTACTGTTAAGGTTCTGATCAAATCAAACTGTGCATGACTGAGATATTGTCAGCCGGTACCTTGTACCTTGTAATATGAATATTATGGGCAATGAAGGATCGGATAAACTGGCGAGATGGGGGCCATCTTTTTCTAAACATTTACCGATTCAATTTCAACTTGTATTTTTTAATTACCTCATATCTTCGCCTATTCTGCACCGATTTTGATGAAACTTTTTCTTATTAATTAAAGCACTTTTCTAAGAATATAATAACACTAAAATTAAGTGATTCGGTTTTAGCATTTTGGAAATGTTGGTACCATTTCATATGGCTTTTTTGAAACTTTGGGGCCGGTTACGCCTCATTTTTTCATTTCCTCAGAAAAAAAAAAATATATTCGCGTTTTTTAGGCCCTTAGATACAAAAACAAAAAAATAAAAATAAAATATTGCACACTTCACATAATGGAAACCTGCCCCAATTGGTCTACCAGCAAAACAATCATTCACAGCCTTTTATTTGCAGGTGTTATGTTATTACACAACCGTATGAAGAAATAATCGAACCGCAGTTCAAATGGCCAAGAGGAAGTATGTAACTGTGGGAACGGAAGGCCCAACGCAATAAACGAAATTATCGCAGCACAAAATGAAACTACTCGTGGTTGATGATGCCATTTTTTGGGATTTCCTTTATACATATTTGATCTCCGTTTTGGGCGTTGGCTAATTAACCAATCACATGTGCAATAGACTTTTTTTTTTAATTACATGAAGTCCCATTATTCTAGACCACAGTGTAGTTGGTATTGTGTTTGCTCGTTCCCCTACCGTTGCAGGTTCAAAACCCAACCATAGCCACCGAACCTAAAAGATTAGTTTCCTTTCATATCAAGTTAAATATGTAATACAAACTTAGTGAACATAAATATGTATGTATGTTCTGATTACGGTATGAGATTCGGTAAAGGGATTTCATATAACCCTCATGTGCCAGCAGTTCTAAGGTTGTGACACACAAGAATTAACTCAGTTAAACAAGTCGCACGAAATCGCAGGACCCAAAAGGAATTAAGTTTTCAAGCAATTTGTAAATTGTTTTTCACTGTCTCTAAACAAAAAAACTTACATATGTATTCCAAATTGAATCTCGTAATATAAAATCCATAAAAATTTCCATATACGTACCAGGTCAAAAGTCAATTTTCTCTGTAAACATTTTTTCGATTTTCATTTAAAATTCTTTAATAGAGTAAATTGCTTTTAAATTTCGTTTCTTTATTAAGTAATAAAATGAAAATAAAAATTAATTAACGTTCTTGTTCTAAGTTTACTTTTGGATCAAAAAAGCTTTTAAAAAAAATTCCCCAGTTGGCCCGGTCATAAAGCATTCCTATGAAAATAAAAACTCCCAATAAACAAAAATTAATTAAAAATTTGTTCAGCACGTGTAATTAAAAAAATAAAAGTAAGAGAGTGAAAAGTGTAGATAAATAATCTTGTAACATTGTAGAGTCAGTTACCATTAATATTTAACAGAATCAGCCTCAACAATTATCACTTCAAAATATGAACGTTCCCATTAAATGTTCATCCATTATAATTATGCAGCCATTTAAGGATTTTGAAAAAGTTCACACTTGTCGAGTAAAAAGTTCCTCCATCCGCGACGAGATATGTATATGTATGTACAACTTCTCAAACTCTTGTTAATTAGCATAAATATTATATGGCCCACAAGTTAAGGATGTAATTTTATACAGTAGTGTTATGTATGAGTGTAGGTGGTTTCGTCGAAAATGGCTCTAATACATAGAATACGTACGGGGGGTCTAATTATATTGATATGTTTTGTCAATATGTTAAGATAATTACAACGATTTTGGGTTATTCGTCATAATCCACGTGGCATGGGTATATAAACTGGCATTGATTAATAATTATTTCCGTTTTTTTGTTCCTTTTTTACTTATCTGGGGTAGGTTAGGTTAGGTAAATGGGTGCCCTTGTTGACAGGATTGTCAACGGCTCACTTAGACCACTAAGAGTCCATTGTGCCCAATATTTAAAAACCTTGGGAACCTAAATATCAATCTTCGACCGCTAAGTTAAACCACCCAGATAAATGTATGAATCTCAGGAGTTTGCTTAACTCGTCCAATTCTGAAAAGAAGTAACTGCCAATAGCACGTCTTCTTTTAATGGCCAGCCCTGGACAGCCAGAAAGGAGGTGGCGAACGGATTCTATTTCCTCGTCGTCCCTGTAGCTGCTACAGTAGTCGTCGTGCGGTAATCCTAGCCGTGCTGCGTTATTACCTATCAATCATAGAGTGTCCTGTCACGACGCCAGCAGCTATTCGGATATCCCTTCGACTTAGTTCCATAAGATTGATACATCTCTTTTTGTCGTAGACTGGTCATAATGATTTGGCTGTTGCGCATGTATCTGGGGTAAAGTAACAAAATGTTATACATATACAGTAGCTCAAAGTTAAAATGGAACAAGCAGTATTTAAAATTTTAATAAGCTACATTTTAGTAAAGGAAAGTAATTCCGGAAGAAAAACATTTTTTTTTTTTTTTTTAACTGTGTAGTGTGGATTGCCACTACATGTCGCATGTCGCTTTCCATCAGAGGCAAACCGGTTAAATTTGGACTCGTCACTCCGAAAACGTTTTTCCAAAATGATAAAGGTTTGTTTGCGTGCATCTTAGCGAGCTTAAGCCTGGCTGCAATATCTTTTTCCGAAATCAGTGGCTTATGCTGGGCTACGACTGCTTTCATTTAGTCTTCGTCGGAAAGTTCTGCTACTAAAGGCTATGCCATAATCTCGACTCACTTCATAGCGAGCTTCCGCTGAAGTCATGAATGCAATTACACGGTCTTCAGCAGCACTTGTCTTTCTTGGAGGCGGTTTCCTTTGAACGGCCTTGGTCGTATTATGTGTCTCAAAGTACGTACATAATAGCATTAAGTACCAATTTTCTTGAGCGTCCCAAATCGTTACCAAGCTCACTCAGTTTTCCCGTAATTTGTCATATTGATTATTATCTTCGTGAGATCAGGTGTACACGGTGTACGTTCTTAAAATATTTTGAACATAGCTTACCAGTAAGCACAATATCAACACGTGTTTTCCACGGTACTTTTCCAGAGTCTATATGGTGATATAGGCTAGTTTCGAATAATATTAAAACTTTTGAGGAATTGTACTTGTATAATGATTTAACATGACTTTAAATTAAAAGAAAAGCATAATGTGCTAATTCTCTGACCACCACTGTATGTAAGTTATTTTTTGTCCTTAACACATTGCATCAAATGCCAACATAAAGAGCTTTTGCATAATTATGTTTTGTCAAAGTTCCTCCGAAATGCCACTTTTTAACTCCTCAATTGCTAGGATTCATTCCTTTCTTCTTCCTTTGAGCTACCGCACATTCAAATTTCGAACCGTTAATATACATCAATAATATAATTTTTATTCTCACATAATTTGTAACGCACTTAACGTGGGGGATACATTATATCATCCCTCCGCAAAAAGAAAGGAAGGGATTTGCTGCTGCCCTTTTTTTGTTGTTGTTTTATTTTGTTTTCCACAAACATGCGTCGAATTTGCAAACAAAAACATTTTGGCTAAAAGGATTCTTTATACATACATATGTATGTATGTAAAGGGCTTTGTTTTTATTTACCGTTGTAAAGGAAACTTTACGCAAAAAGCTTTTACAAATATCCGTATTCCTTTGATTTCGTTTGTGCCCCGGTTTCCCCCTTTTATGCATAACTCGTGCCAGAGTGCCGTAAACTTTTGAAATATTTTCACTGACATGGGGTAGATGGTGAACTTGTTTTTTTTTCGTATATTTACGAAGGGTATCCAAGCAAAAACAAAAGGAAGGCGAGTCGAATGTATGTATAAGTATGTGAGAGCACGCTCTACGATAACGCCACTTCCGTTTTATGACAATGACTTTAAATATCAAAATTGTCAATAAATCAAGCGAAAGGAGGAAAATGTAACACCACAATAAGATGTTCTTTTGGACTAGAGTAGAGCTGGTATATAAAATGTTGGCTTTGTTCGTCAAAAAGTCTTGCTCGTAAAAGATATATGTATGTATGTATAGAATTCAGGATATTTACTGCTTTTGCGTCTTTTATTTTCTCATTGCATTTGATTTTGCTATTATCTGCAATTTTATTTCCTGCTAGCAGGTAAATACGATGCCTTTTAGAAAATAAGGAATTTATGAATTTATATACCTATGTGCGTACATACACATGTACATATATATACGTTCGTAGACAAAAAAAAAACAAGAAAAACAAGATATTGTTCCCAAGGTGACTTAGCGTGGCAGGGGAATATATGTAAGTAGCTACTAAAAATTGGAAGTAACTCACGGAAGAAGAGTGTTTATCAAAATTCTTAAATAGATGTAAATGAGTGTGCCATAAAGCCTTAATTGTTAATTTGAAGGATATCTGAAATCTGCAGCCTTCATACCATTTGTAATGGTTCAATTAAATGGAAATGAGCCTTAAAAAGCAGATTTATAAACTTATAAGTAATTTTTGTCTCATTACTCGTACAACACATTCAACTTACATACACTGCTGGACAAAGTAATAGGCGTGGTTACCTTTTTATCGATATTTCAACTCAAAACAAAGTTCAAAAATTTATTTCACAAATTTTTATTTAAAAATCATAGAAAATAAGAATTATAGCACAAAAACCTAAATTTATATCCGTATATTAGTCTACTACTTATATTTTACGATTGAGCCTGGACAAAATAATAGGTGTGTTCAGGAGTGCCTGGAATAAAATAACGTTTTTATTTTAATATGAAGCTTTTTAACAATTATTATAATCCTACATATTGGCAGACTGTGTAGCCACCTTTGTTCTTTATCAGAGCCTGAATGCTTCTAGGCATAGGTCTTATAAGGTCTGTCACGTCTCGATAGGTATTTGGTACCAGATATCTGCGACATTTTGCTATAATTGGTTTTTGCAGTCATCTCTTCAGCTCTCTTCATAAGTTCTCAATAGTATTACGATCGGGGGACTTGGCCATTACAGAGTGGCCATATTGTGTTCCTTAAGCTAAGCACTCACCAGTTTCGATGATTGTTTTGGATCATTATTCTGTTGGAATCGTCAAATCAACGGCATATTATCTTCCGCACAAGACAGTGTTAGATTTTCCAAAATATTCTGATACTCAAATTTTGTTATTGTGTTCTCTCTTCGAAATATGGGTCCGACATACTTGCAGTAAGAACATTCCCATGCCATAATGTTTCCCCCGCCATGCTTAACCATTTTCGCGTGTAGTTTACATGGTATTCTTTACCCATTGGTCGACGAACATTTCGTCCCGAATCACTGGAGAGCAAATCGACTTTTGTTTCGTCACTCCATAAAATATTTCGCCATTGTTTTCCCCCATACGTTCCACACTCTGAACGAACACTTGACCGTAAAAATTTCGCCCTTGCGGTATTCATGAATAGAAAAAAAAACATTTTTCGAAAAGCAATTCCTTAAAACATCGTCTTATTTACTTAAGTTGGCGCTACAGTCCGGGGTGTACCTGGGCTTCAATCAACAAGCGTCTCCAGCCAGCTCGATCTTTAGCCAGCTGCCTCCAGTTTCTCACGCTAAGTTGAACATCGTCTTACTGGAAATATTATGTACGATAGGCTTGGCTTGACGCAATAAAGTTAATTGATTTCGCGTAGAATAAAAAAATTTACATATACAATTTATGACTACCTATTCTTTATGACTACTGGACAACAAGTGTACAAATTGAATTCTATACATATACATATGTATACGTAAGACCACGCATAACTCGAGAACGGAACTTCTAACGGCGAAAAAATTGAAAAATTTGAAAAATTCGGAAGATCGATTTTGTATGGGGAATTTTCTGTTTTTTTAATTTTGATCGTAATATTACAGTTCAAATGGTTGCAATTTGACAGATGTCCTTTTTGCTTCGTCATTTCACCATAGTCTGACTATACTAGAAGGCAAACTTCGATGCATTTGACAGATTCACTCCACCAAGCTAAAATTGGTCCATTTCCATCTAGAAGCTTGAATGTATTCAGCAAAATCAAGTGGGAGCCTCACTCACACACTATTACAAGTAGGTGGAAGATGGTTGCAGCTATTTTGTTTAGATCATTATTGTACATTTTGTTGTTTTAAGGGGATGACAGTCTGCCCAAAATGTTGTGTTCAAAAGGAAAGAAAGAAATAACGCTACTTTTTTAGATAATTGATGGTCATGTGCTCATTCAAATTCATTCACAGGCAGGAAAATTTAGGCTCCGCTTATTTTTGACGATGCGCGGGCAGGGGAAATACAAGTTTGCCGTCTGTTATAGGTAGTCCATGCATTTCACATTGATCTGTTGTTGCTACAGTTCAGGCTGCATTAAAATTACTTTTTGAGCATTAATTATCAGATTTGCAATATTCAACATTCAACGTTTCTAATGTTTGCAGTGTATTTGCGAATCAGATAACATTGCTTCGAGGATGATAATTCCAATTCTTCGACTTGTACTTTCAGTGTTCGGGAGATATTATGCCGCCGATCAGAAGATCAAACATTGACTCATGCAGTCGCAGTGGACGAAGATTCGCGATTCGCCGTGAAAATCGAACCCGTGAACAACGCGCCGAAGCGAATGAATAGCTTCGAGCACATACGGCGACTTACCAGAATCAATACATTTCTTGACGAATGCCCACTGTCTATTTTCATCCCATTTCGAGTTATAGCCCGTCAAACTGGGAGACCTCCGGTTTACCATTTTAAATGGTATTACTCTGAACTGTTATAGCTACAAAAACGTTTTTACACATATTGAAGAGACAATTCAGTAGCACATAAAAAATGCTAAAACTTTGTGTAATTTTATGCAGCCACAAAAAAGTTATGGCTCCTTAAACTCAAAATTATGAAAATTTGTTGTTCCAATTTTTTTACTTAAAATGCATTTTTCTCAAAACTTTTAATAAACAAAAAACATTTTTTTCTGTGAAACTTTTATGTTTGACAAATTTTCTAAAAATTATGTTAAATAACTTTTTTATGTAATTGTCTCCACAAAAGTATATGACCGTTTTTGTATCTACACAAGTTCAGAAGTTATACCAATTAGAGTTGTTATACCTCCAAATCGGAGGTGTCCCACTTTGACACGCCATTACTCGAAATGGAGTTAAAATAGACCCCCGTTCCTAAATAACATAAATGGCTAGCGGGTGTAATGCCGTTATACAAGAGAAGTAACACGCCCGGCTTTGCATACCTATAGACATTACAATTATTTATAACAATGTGAGATCAGAGTTATCATTTAAAATGACCTTTAAAAAAATAAGTACTTGCCGCATGGTCGATACAAAGCTATATCCGAGAGACGAATTGACAAGCTTCCTCCTGACAGTAATTATTCGCAGACGTTTTTAAGACATTTGTAAGTGGTGGGACAGCGGAAAAACTTGTTCATATTTTCCGGGATTGGAATAACTAATAACCCACGGCGCCCACAAAATATCAACGGAAACCCAAATCCAGTCAAATGAGTTACCTCTAAGGGACCCAACAGAAAATCAAAGGTTGCCTTAAAATCAATGAAGAATATATTATCAGCTATCGAGTACCCTTTCCTAAAACCTGCTTGGAATTCACTGAGTAAGTCTGCTGAATCCATTAAAATTTAAATCAATGTGCAGGCTGGTGACTTCCGACTTAGATACAGGGCCTTTGGCAAGCACGACTCGCCTTAATTAAATTTTATATAGAGAATAATGCGAATCCCTTATACATTCATCCATTGAATGTGGTCCGGCCAATTTCGATGGGTGTTTGTAAACAGATACTAGTACTATGCTGTGTCGGGAACTTCGGGATACATGTCGCCGAGTTTGTCTATGATTGAACACAATTCCTTCTTACCGAAAACAGGCAACAAGATACACGATACACGGGCACTTCTTCCATTAAAATGACTGCAAATTCTCGTTGCATTTTTACAACTGAGGAGTTGGGCGAAATGCACTACGGACAGTAATTCAAAATCGCAGAAATGAAAAAAAAAATGTCTAAATGTTCAAAAAATGTTGAAGAAAAATGACTTATATTCTTGCGGGCTACTTCAGTTTAGCCAAGCATCTAGCTGCTTGTTAAAGACTTCACCATTGATGATATTGTAGAACAATTTCCAAAAGATTGTCGTGTCCTTGGTTGTATCACTTGATATGAACTGATAAACTTTTCTCCCCATTACTGAATCGTCTACGTGTCTTTCCTCTTCATCATCTTCCATTATGAGAAACAGTGCAAGAGTGTCCACAGCATACCCGTCAGTTGAAAGAATACAACAGCGAAGAGCTTTTCAACCTCATTGCCATTAAGGAAACCCTGTTGATGACTGGATATGCCTCTGATACCTAATTTGCTTCTTATGAGGATGTATAAGGGCCGTTTATGGCATGATATTGCTCTTATATTTGATGACTCCTCGTTGCCGAAGGGTTTAATGAAGGATATAAAACTCAAACACAATAAGTTGAAATGCTGATAACACAAATGAAATTTTCATTGTAATATTATTGATATAAAGGTGTTTTATTGCATTTGATTTCGTGCAGCCTCATACGAAAAAAGGGTATTTTTAAAAGAAATAATTGACTTTAACAACAAAAAGCTGAAGGAGATATCAGTCGTTGAGTACACTTTTTATGGCTGAACGATTGCTCTTTTATCAAACTTATGTACATATGTGTATACTGTTACCATTGTAATTTGTAATTTTATTATTTTTATCTGACCGTGGGTTATATGAACGTATATATAATGAACGAACAAATGTGCGTGCTTCAAATCTAAATACGGCAATTTGAATACAATTTGAGCCCATACATTTTTTTTTTAATTCCATATAATGCACCAATTTTTTCTTGATTCATAGCTGGTTGGAATATTACCTGCGTTTTATTGAGATCCTCTCTCTGTGCAACAATCTACTGCTAAAAACATCTGCAACCGAAACGAAGTGTTAATAAATATTGGACTGCACGTTCGATTACTCGTACACATTGTTTGTTACATTTACGTCGATTGTAACATTACATTGTTGGTACACATGTGCATTGAAGATGTTCTTTAAACAAATGTCATAAAATAGTGGGCACTCATACTGCTACCATCTCGTAAAGATGAGTACATTCGAGTACAATCCTATTGTGGTGTCAGTCCAGTAGGATTTACTCTTAGCATTGCGGAAAGGATTCGCTACCAATAAATGAAATATAGAAATATTGTGGGCATTTTATGATTCAATTCCTTATTAACTCCTTATTTCCGCGCTTGAAAGAAGTGATTTCACTAACTTGTATCGCTGAAACCCAATTTCTTTATTGGAGGCTATGGGTTTCAAGATACAGCCCGCAAAAAGATAGAATGCTCTTTAAGGCAGATATGGAGTACAGTTGTGATTTCTATTCGACCTATTCGACGGGTAAATCGACCCGTGGCCAGCTGATATTTCGAAAGCACGTGACCCGATCGATTTTTTCGCTGTTAGAGGAATATATACCAAACACAATAAAAGATTAATTGGCAGAAAACAGGACAAAAACGGTTTACGATATCCTCCAGAAATAAAAGAATTGGTTAAGGAAAAAAGAAAAGCACGTAAAAAATGGAAACAGAGTCGGGCTCCGCAACATAAAGCACATTTGAATCGTCTGTGCAATTCGTTGAAGAAGACTTTTAAGGATTTTAAGAATCGTGCGATATGCTCCTACCTTGAAAGTTTAACAGTGCAAAAAGATTCCATTTATTCACTTTGGAAAGCTGTATAAAGCACCACAAGGCTCAAAGTCCGCGCGCCAATTTTCAACTACCCTCGGTAAAAAAAATCCTTGTGGAAAACTATCGTTAGGATTTTGACTCATACGTTTTTTTGACAAAATTTATTTTGACACGTAGCTTATGACAAATAGAAATATATAGTAATAGAGTCTAAGGTCCAGTTTCTCAAAGCGATTAGTTACAGGTACTTAATTTATTTTGTAGGTGGCCGAATAATGCGGATGAATCTCAGTCTCAACCAAAAGGCCTCTCCAATAACCCCAGTTCTTGCCTAACTGCCTCTAGTTGTCCACTCCAAGTTGGTTGCGATCTACTTTTACTTGAGTGCGATACTTAAGGCAAGGCCTTGCGCTACAGCATTGTTTTTTCGGGTTAGATTTAAGGACTGTGCCCTGGAGCGAACTATTCATTTACTCTATGTATCGTAGCCATCTCAAACTTTTAATGCGCAGTTTTTGATTGGATTGGTGTCCTTACACAGCTTGCATGCCTCGTCGTTGAATCTGCTCCTCCAATGCCTTTCGATGCAAACGGAACTGAATATCTTTCGTTCAAAACGATTAAGGATATTTTCATGTGTCTTCCGCGCTGTAAAGTGGGGCTGAGATGATAAGAATCTCATATAGTGTTTCCTAAGTTTTCCGAGTCATAGCTTTACTAATAAACTGCCTGTTTAACCCGGGCAAATACCCATTGGCAGGAATTATTGTACGTTTGATTTCGGCACTAATGCTATTTTTAGATATAATAGCGGTACCAAGGAAGAAGTTATAGTTGTCTACTTGGGCATTATGTCTGATTTGTAAATGCTGCGTTTAAATCCTTTTTTGACACCATAGGCATTGGTGAAGTCATTGCCTATATTGTCTATATGGGCATCCTGCACAGACGGACGAGTTTGGCAAGGATGTCAAAACTAGGCGTGGCTCTATACAGGCCGTCTCAATAACTGCTGTCGTAAACGGCTTTAAAATCTATAAAGAGGTGGTGGGTATATCTATAGGTACTCAGAAATCTTGGGTTTAGTCCATAATTCACCGGAGTGTAAAAATGTGGGCGGTTGTAGACTTTTCTAGCCTAAAAGCATAAAGTTGCTCGGGGTGTTGACGAAGTGTTTCAGGTATTCCCGCAATATTGCAGATATATGTATGCACATACCTATAATATGTTATGCGCAATATTAAAGAACCCGCTGCCTCTCTATTTGGCACAATTAACGGTGTCACCTAAACACCTCATCTGACTCATTCCCAGAAAGTCGAGTTTATACTGAATAAACACTTATTGCAGTTAGCGGGATCTGAAATGGCCGCTGGCAGTCTTCCCCATTTGGAACGCTATATGGGTCCGAAAGGCTGTTGACATTCCAGAAATCTTAAGCCCGCTAGCATAATTTTTGCTATGTTTAATTTCTCGTAAATATATCAGTGACCACTGTCTATTAAGCTACATATTTACATATGTAAACAATCCTTATTGTATTTTTACAATAAAGTGGAAAAGATTTTGAGTATACGACTACCTCGATCAAGATCATACTTACTACTTACATACTACAAGTGTACATAGGTATGTACATATGTAGATGACCGATGCATTGTAAGTTTTACTTTTAAAAATTGTTCTCCTAACATTTTGCATATTAATTATGTCCTTACATTCAACATTTCCTTACTGCATCACATGTTTAGTTCGTTCTCTATTACTCTAAATCCCGGCAAAATATAATTAAATTTTTTTCCTGTGTAACTCTTACATGCTCATATGTATGTATAAAGAACTAGCTCAACGAGATATTACTGAAAAATCTTTTTAAGGAAAATTGAAGAAGAACCATCCAGAGATTTTCTGCGATTTACCTTTTACTCAAATTCGTATTCATGTACGACTTTCAATTTGTATTCTACGCAATTCGATCAGCTTACAGTGCTTGTTGTAAGGGAAACCGTTCTAAACGACAAATCGAAAAAAAAAATTGAAAATCCTTGAGAACTATTGTACATTATTCGTTCAACGTAGAATGCATTGTTCTGTTAGAATTTTCCATAAAAGCTATTGGTAATGACGAGCTTTACTTATTCACTTATTGGGGGATTGTACTCATACAGTGTTCCACAAAACTCTACGTACAGCAAGAACATTTTTGAAAATGAGCCTTGTATTAATACTGCATCGATGATAAAAATCAAAAAAAATTATATGAGGATAAAAGCATGTTAACTTAACTAATTTTTAAACAAAAAAAGTAAATTTCCATTTATACAAAAAATAACAACGCAAAACTTAATAAAGTCCATAAAACCACTCCACAAAAGTCTACGTACACCTGCAATAATAATAGAAAAACATTTTGAAACTGTATTAAAAGTTGCGTGTAATTCAGTTGCATACGTTTTTAATATTTTGTGGGATATCCCTCCATTTTAATAACTGCTTTTAAACGCTCTTGCATTGAATTTACTAGCTTTTCGGTATAGGAAGCATTTATATTCCCCCATTCCGAGACGAAAACCTCCCGCAGCTGATGTTTATTTCTTATTTCGTGCGTTCGAATTTTTTTCTCCAAGGCATCCCACACATGCTCAATGGGATTAAGTTCCTGGCTTTGTGGTGGAGTTATTAACAAGTGTGGGGTGTTATAAATTAGCCACATTCGCACATTATGAGCAGTGTGCTTCGGGTCATTGTCTTGCTGGAAGTAAAAGTGGTCCGAAATTCCCAGCTGTGCAGCACTTTCTTTCAAATTTTTTATGAGGATATTTATGTAAACATATTGGTCCATTATTCCTTCTATAACTTCCAGCTTGCCAACACCCGATGCCGACATACAACCCCATACCATTAGTCCTCCACCACCGTTTTCATAGTGCATTTGGGATTCAATGCTGCTCCCTCTTTTCGCCAAACTCTTATACGACCATCGGAGCCAAAGATAATATATTTAGACTCGTCGGAAAATATTACCTTAAGCCAAAAGTCTGGAGATTCATTTAAATACTTTTTTGCAAAGTCCAGACGCTTCTTTCTATTTACGGCGTTTATTAAAGGCTTTCTCCGTGGTGTTCGCGACTTAACCCAGAATCTACGATGGTTCTTCTCACGGTTTCTTCGTGAAACTTTTTAGGCCCGGTAGGGCGAGTCGGATTTTAGAGCGCGCGAGCATCACGAAAAAACAGAACGCTGTGAGGAGAGTCGCGAGAGTAGGGGAGCGTCGCGGAGTGGGGGAACTCGAGTACGGCTGTAATTACACGCACCCCGCTCTTACTCCGATCACTGCGTCACTGTACATTCTGCGTCTGACGCGCTACCTCGTGAGTAAATAGAGAATTGCGCGTGGATTTGGCGTGACGCGTGTTGCTGTTATTGTTGATGCATGAGCCGTCGCCAAGTTATAACCTACGATTTATCAAGTGTCAGTTAGTCTTGTGTTATTTATCTAGTGCATTAATTATTGTTCGTTAGTGATTATCGTATTCGAAAATTGATTAGGAGATTAGAGAGGTTAAGGTGAGTGTTCTTCAAGAATCAATGAGATTTTCGTGGATTATTGAAATGGTCGAAGTTCGTATTTATAAGTTTGAGGGTTCGTTTTTCTTTCACAGTTAAAGCCTAGAAAAGTTTCACTTTTATCGCGCGTGGTTACCACGCACCCAGTTTTTTTTATTACATTGCATGCATTACGGATGAATTGTTTTTGTTTAAAATAAATTATTCTTTTTATTAAATATTTAATTGTTTTTTAGTAGGTAACTAACGTCTACTGTACTTTAAAATTTAATTTTCAGTTTGAAAAAAGAAAAAAACTTACCCATTTAAGTAACACACCCATACAGATTCTCAAAATGCACCTTAAGCGTAATTGTATCAAAATTTTTTTAATTTTTTTAAATATACTTATTTGCAATGAAAATTATAAAAATATATGATTTTCGTCTTTAGTCGACTGCGGATATCGCTTGTGGCCACCGGTATGAACCTTGAGGGGTGACAGGACCTGACTAGCTATTAAGCGTTAGCCCAATCAGTTGACGTTGAATGTGTTTTCTCGATACTTTTAAGAATGGTACTAGAGAAATCACGTTATAGCTTGGCCTTTTTCGTAGACCATTTGTGATATCAATGGACTCGCTGAAGTGTTGTTGATTCTTGATAGAGTAGCGATTTACATTTACATTTTAGATTGCAAAAAATTAAAAAAATCTATCTTTTTCTTACGATTTATACTTATAAATAAATCCTGGCTTATCTGTTTACTCTTAATCAGGTTTCAAATTAAAAACTCATGCGAAGTCTAATACTAAAGGTGAAAGCACATAATTCACGGTGAGAACTTAATAGTTGTGGTCCTATGAATTATTTCAGTGCATTTACTCCTCTGCATCCACAAACGACTACTTGACATGTTCGCTTGGTTAGTTACGACAATATTCGACTAAGAGTAAGCCATACGAAATCCATTTATTTCTAATCTGACTTCCAACCCATCCTACTTAGTTGGTCTGTGAAAAAAAAAAAAAAAAAACGAGGAGAACTACAAGCAAGAGAAATCACAGACTTAATCGCTTTAAAGTGATTCATTTACACTCGATAGAGTCTTCCCAGGATTTTGTGTTTTCTTTTTTCATTTGTGGTTTGCTGGATAATTCTCAAACTGCTTCCGTTGCCTTAATCTATGTATTTGCTAAAATGAGTCAATAAATTTCCGGATTGTAAGTTTCTCATTTAGTTTTTTTTTTTTTGCCTTTGCAGTTGGTTCCAGAGATTCATCCAGCAGCAGTAGCATTAGTAACAGTGGGAGCAATAGTGGCAGCAGTAGCGGCAGCAGTAGTGGCAGTGGTAGTGGTGGTTCTGGTGGCAGCGGTCAAGCCAAGTATCCAGTATTAGTTTTTGTCCATGGAGAATCGTATGAATGGAACAGCGGCAATCCCTATGATGGTTCAGTGCTGGCCAGCTATGGTCAGATTCTCGTTGTCACAATTAATTATCGCCTTGGCGTTCTCGGTGAGTGTGTGCTTTTTTAATGAAATATACTCGTAGTTTTAAACTTATTGAGTGAAAAGGCTGGTGTGTGCTGGTGGTGCAGCGACTTAGCTTTTTGTGGGATTTACAAATAACGAATTGGGTTCTAGCATATACACAGTATCTATCTATTGCTAAAATTCTGAAATTGTTACTATTTACAACATTAGTAAATGACACATGCAAGCCAATGCAAGAAAGCATTTGAAACTTATGCTGCATGATTATATTGCAAGATTTAGGGGTTAATTGGCGGATTTTTTCTATATAAACGATACGCCATCTGTTGCTTTCTTTTTGAAGTGTGTGCTATATCTACAGTGGATACAATAACGCGCTTGATATATTGGAAGCTATACGTCAAACCACTGTGATAAGAACACCGCTTATACGTGAACAACGCTGGAAAATATGTACATGAATCAAAATTAATTCAAGTTCGAAATACACATTTGCAGATTTGTAGTTTCAAGTCTCCATGGTAAGAAATGTTTCCACGAATTTGATTGAAATTAAGATCCATCAGCGCTTGGTGTCAGTTAATTTACGTTGTCTTGCTTACGTATAGCAAAAGCTAACCGGATGCTTGTTCGATGCGCATAGACGAGAGAATCGCTGCTGGTGTCTAAATTGAGCGTAAAATTTCAAGAATCTCTGAAGCGAATTTTATGAAAGGACCTCATCTTATTTGTCTTCAAGGTTCGACTCACTCTATAGTTGAAGCTAAATTACCTTTCCTTCGTTATCTCTTCTATGTGTGGGTTTTAAATGCGTTGGAAAATTTCGTCGACTTTGATCCCAAAATCATCAGCAGACGAAACTCATTACTTTGGTGGTCGCTATGTCAACGACCCAAACAGTAGGATTGTGGATTACGAAAACCCCTACGTAGTCGTAGAGTAGATAATACATATACACTTATGTACATATGTACATAAATTTTCAAAGAGTGACTGTTTCCGCTAAGATTGGAGTGATGGCATCATTGGTCCCTGCTACTTTAAAAATTAGGCTGGCAGGAACGTTACAGTGAACAGAAACAAGATAATTGATTTTTTGTAGACGCAATAGGACGTCAAATAATCTATCTTTTATGCGTAAAGTTTTGGTAACCGTGTTATCAGCCGTATTAGAGATTTTACTTTACCACTACGCAGTAGCAATCTGACCTTATTGGATTTTATTAATGGAAAGCTGTTGAGAACCATTGTTACGTCAAAAATCCACAAATAATTGAGGCATTTAAGCGAAACGGAGTAGGGTCACAAACGATCGAAAATCAACTTAAAATTATGTCTTCGGAAAAGATTTTAGCCTCAAACGGACAATGGCGTTACAATTTTATTTGATTTGAAGGACGCCTGGATTGACCACACCTTACGGCGCGAAAACAACTGTAAAACACGCCATGAAGTGCAACACCTAACCAAGTCAAACAGAAATGCGAATTGCCGTAAAACGTGGTACCGACTAGGAAAATAATAGTCGAATCAAGGTTAGACTGAGAAGAGAAACTTTTAAGTTCGTTGGATTTATTTAAGTCAAAGAGTGGTATTAAGCGCATTAATTTATAGCTACCGATGAAATTTGAATGTGCTCCTTTAATCCTTAGACAAAGCAACAGTCCAAACTTCAGCTGTCAGATCTGGTAGTCGTCTGAACATACATAGCTTTAGGTTGCGCTACCATTCATATTAGAGCACAGTATTTTGAATGTGTGCAAAAATTCAACAGATGTGCAATTCAACACAATTTGGCACTAGTGTAGCCAGTACAATACCTTTTCATTTCGTTTGATCCCTAAGTGTCCTTTCACTTATGGGATAGAGACGCACCTGGCACTGATGCCAATAAGGTGGGTCTTGGTGGCACCAAGATGTGCAGTCCTCTTGAATCCACCAACCCATCCTAAGGTGGCCCAAGGTGTGAAGAATCTGTTTAAAGGCTTTTTCAGAGTGTAAAGAACCTGTTTAGAAGCTGTTCCAAGGTGTATGGGCTCTGTTCAAAAGCAGTCCGAAGGCTGTTCCAAGCTATATAAATCCTATAAAGATCCTGTAAGGAACATACTATACGGCCAGTGTAGTAATTTTAAACAAATTAAAATAAAACTATTCACTCTGATCCGTGCACTAGCATATTCGTTTATTTATGTATTTCGACAAGAGAATGTATATTATGTATTACAGTCGTCGATCGAACGATTTCACAGTTTTGTCAAAGCGTTCACATAACGTAACTATATGTATAATATAACTACACAGCAAGTGCAGAGTAGGTGGCCAGTACAGTTGCAATAAAGGGTTGAAAAAGGAAATATCGCCTTGTTTTTTCTACTGCTCGGTTCATCTTACAATCCTATAAAGATCTTACAAATGTTGTTTCAATCTGTAAGGAATCTGCTTATAAAGGGTGTCCCATAATTCACGCAAAATTTGAATTTTGCGCCATCAGTACAGTGATGCCAACGAAAAAGAGATAACAATGTGACAGCTGACATTTCGGGGTTAGTAAAAATGGAGCGCTATACGATATACGAGCGCAATATTTTAAAAATTATGAAGGTTTGCCAGCTAAAACCATCAACTGTGAAGAGAATAATAAAAAATTCAGGGAGGCTGGATCAATTATTGATCTGAAACACTCTGGGTGTCCCGTCACAAGTCGTTCAACAGAAAACATCGAATCAGTTCGCGAGAGTATTGCTGACAGTCCAGGAACGTCAATTCGGCACCGTAGTCAAGAAATGGGCATTTCGAGAAGCTCTCTACAGCGAATTCTCACGAAAGACTTGTAACTTCAGCAGCGCGAAAAGAGTTCGTTGAATGGATTTTGGAACAACAACAAGTGGATGCTGATTTTTCGAACAAAATCATCTTCAGTGATGAAGCTCACTTTCATCTTGATGGCTTCGTTAATCGTCAAAATTGTCGCATTTGGGGTTCAGAAAACCCACGAGTATTTGTTGAGAATCAAATGCATCCACAACGCGTGACTGTTTGGTGCGGATTTTGGGCTGGAGGCATTATCGGACAATTCTTTTTCGAAAATGCGGCTGGTCAGGCAGTAACAATTAATGGTGTTCGTTATCGTGACATGATAACCCAGTTTTTAGTGCCTAATACATGTTATGGATGATATGATATGGACCAACATGTGGTTTCAACAAGACGGTGCCACATGCCATACAGCCAGAGAAAAATTCAATTACTGCATGAGTCATTTCCTTATCGTGTAATCGGCCGTTTTTGCGATCAGAATTGGCCATCCAGTTCTTGCGATTAAACGTCGTTGGACTTTTTTCTTTGGGGTTTTTTGAAGTCAAAGGTCTATGAAAGAGGAAATTGGGAGGTGTATTAATGAAATTCAGCCACATTTATTCGAAACGGTCATAGAAAATTTCAATAAAAAAGTACGTACTTGCCAGCAAAGCTGTAGCGGGCATTTATCCGATGTGCTATTTCATACATAACCCCAATCTGTATACTCTATGAATCAAAAAAAAAATGTAAGCTTTCTAATTAAAAATCAGTATTTTTTATCAAAATTGCATTTAACGTGAATTATGAGACACCCTTTACATACGTTGTTGCAAGGTGTATAGAAAAGTTTTTTGTTGCGTCTCAAACCGCTCTGTTCTTTTGTTTGATACTAAATTTGAGTGGTTATATCAACAATCCAGATTTTGGAAAAAAAACCCATTTTGAACATAACATTACTAACTTCAGCACCAACAAAATGCTGCCAGACGGTTATGTATTTGATTTAACATTTCAGAGGTTTATATTCATTTGCAAATCTTTTGGTCATATCTCACCCTGAAAAATTGCAGCGGGCTCTTAGACTATCAGTACAAGACAATAAAATTGCAACTTTTGGTGATAATCCGGCAATTACGGGAATAGGGGATGACAGTCTAAGTTTACAGAAATACTACAAGCAGCTATCACAAGAAGAGAAAGCTGGACAAAAAAGTGGCGAACTAAACTAAATGAGTCAAAATCTGTACATACAGACTTTTCCAAAAAAAATGTTGTGTACAGCAAGTAATTCCATATTATAATAGAGCCAAATAGCTTGGCATGTGGAAAACAAATAAAATAAGCTTAAACTCAAATGTAGAAATATGGACTGGCTTATCGTTGCAGCCTTTCCCGAGAAAATCGACTTTTTAACCTTTGTGTCTACACCCACATACCCGGGTTTGCTTTTCATTTTCAGATTGATATATTTTGAGTTCTAGGTGCCGTTTCGACTTGAAATTTTGAAAAGCCTCCTAAAATATTGTTTTTTATCATATTCGAAAAAAAAAATAAATTTTTCTTTTTGGGTCAAAATTTACAAGTAGTTTTTGCGATTTACCCCTTCTATCTATAGCCAACACACCCGGGTGTGCATAGAAAAGTGTATGTAAATTGTAAATTAATAAATATAACTAAAAAAAAATGTATGCTTACTTCTTGAAATATTTTTTCTCAAATGCGTTGCGTGAAAAATAAAAGCGTCTTTGTATCCAAATGCCGTAACAAATGTTGTAACATGAGCAAGCACTTCAAACAATTCTAAGACACAATTGGCAGAAACACAACCAACTCCTTCCGACGCCCGTGTACATACAAAAATGTATGGGACACCCGGGTATGTTGGGTGTATGTTTATGTATAATTTTTTGGCTGTAGACACAAGGGTTAAAAAAAAAAACAACTTTTGTATGGTACCTTACGGTACGGTAATTTTGAATCTAACAAGAAACTCCAGTTTAGCCTCAAGCTGTGATTCTTATCCAGTACCAGTAAAAACGTTGCAGAAGAGCTTTCATAAGTATAGAGAAACAGACAAAAAGATTAAGCTTTTCGAGCTCCTCTATGATAGTAATACAAATACTAATCAAAAACCAGAAAATCTATACCTGTCTTTTAGGTGCACCTTTAATATTTTTCATTGGCAAATCCAAAAGCCTCAAACTTTTAGGTAGTAAAGGTTTCTGTCTACCCTGAATTTGTTATAAATTCTGACAGTAATACCTCAGCGGAATAAATCAAAGAATAACTCTTACCAGTTACTGTAGTAAGGCCGCACAATTAAGAGATCTTTTTATTAGATCCTTATGAACACAGTCCGACTCTACGGCGCAGAAATATGGGCTTTGTCGAATTTTGGGCATTTTGTACGAAAAATTGTTTGTAAAATATTCATTTCCGTTTGCATAGACGGGCTTTGTCGGAGCAGATTCAACGACGAGGTATACAGAAAACTGTGCTGGACATTTGAGATGGATGGGACATGTAGAGCGGATAGACAATATCTCGTTGTTTTTTGCTTGTTCAAATTGTAATTTTTAGGCCTTCCAAGCGGTTTCCATCTTTGTGACTCATATAAGTTCGTATAAAGCTGATATATCTAGCATGTTTTACTATCTTCGCTATTGGAAACTGAGCACCATTTTTCATAATAACCGTTGTGCTGTGAACAGAGATCCATTTTTGTTTGGATTTTTTATGGTAAATAATAGCTCCATTGCATATCTATAGTTGAAAAATGTATGTAATGCCCAATATAATGTCGAGCTTCGTTACATAATTGGCGACAATTGACCCCTGCTCAGATAAACTTATTGCTCTTTCTGTCGTTTGCCATTTTGTGTGTTAGAATTGCAGATAGCCCATGCGTAGAAACTTTTATGGCCAGTATGTTAAAAAGATTTAGGAATCGTAAATAAAACGCTCCTCAAACGAACTGAGTAAGGAAGCATCAAGCACAAGTAAGGTCTACCGATCTACAGTAGGTAACGGACATAGAAATCCGGACCGGGTAAAAAAATTCTTTAACTTAAATTATCTTGAGAACTAGCAGGTAGTTTTTTTAGAAATTTGCATAAAAATGCTTTGACATAACATGGCTTTAGTTTACTTTGTAATAGTTCATTGAAAAGAAAGTAGTTTGAGTGAAAGTGGAAATAATTTTATTAATATGGAAAATTAAAATAAAATGAGTAAGAAAAGCAAAAGTCGACAGAGTGGCTTTAAAAAATGAAAAATTAAGTGTTCGTGATATAGCGCGAAAAGTGGAATTCAGCAAGTCGTCAGGGGCTGAATTTATAAAAACTTAGAGGCAACGGGCTCATTGGAAAGAAAAAAGGAAACCGGCCGCAGAAGAATGACCACAAGCGCTGAAGATGGGCTTTTAAAACGAATAAGTCTGCGTGATCGACTTAAAACTGCTGACAGACTTTGCAGAGGCTGAAGGATCAGAGATAAGCTCACGGACTGTGAGACGAAGGCTTCAAGAAGCTGGTTTGAACGCAAGAAGACTTGCCAAAAAAACCATTTCTAAATAAACGAATGCGCCTAAAACGTCTCCAGTGGGCCAAAGATCATGAAAACTAGGCAGCCTGATTACATCAATGCCCGACCGGATAAAAATTGTAGTAAAAAAAAGGAGGGACTACAATGTATTAATATCTTTGGTTCTAGGAAGTCAAAGAAGGCTGTTTCCTGTAATAAAAATCATTAACTTGAATAGCAATAAAAACTATCATTATGCTTTCACATTTACTCACTTGTTTTTTTCAATGAAACTTCAAACAATTTGAAAATGTCTGTATTAAAGCCCTTTTTCGGGAATTGGTTTATTGCTTTTCGAATCTGAAATGTATTTCAACAAACTATGTTCGGCAAAGATGGATCTTGATTATCTTTAAAACCTCCAAAATTATTCTACTAAAACTAGTTTTTTCACTATGTCTGGATTTCTATGTCCGTTAGTGTAAATAACAAACAAAACTTGGTAACCCAAATTAACGAATAATATCATTCGATTAGAATTTGTTAATTAGTTAGAGTGGTGCCGTGAAATAACGCCAAGCGAAATAAGGCCATATCTCGGAATTTGGGCTTATTACACTTCGGTAAAGTGAAATAAGGCCAATTTGGTCTTATTGCGCTGCAATTAGTTATAAGAGTGCCGTGACATATGCCGCGTAGCGGCGCCCTGAGCACCTGCATGTGAGGCCGAAGGCCGTCCGGTGTATGAGTCGAGGAAATGTCCATAGATTATTTTTTTTTTTTTTAGCGAGCGTAGCGAGCCCACCCACCCCAACTTAGTATTGAAGTGACTAGCGGGCAAAAGCCTGAAAGTCGGGGAGAGAAAAAAAAATCTATGGACATTTCCTCGACTCATACACCTGACGGCCTTCGGCCTCACATGCAGGTGCTCAGGGCGCCGCTACGCGGCATATAAGTTAGGTTTCTTTTCGTTTGACATTTTACATTCTCAAAAATTGTGGACTTATTACCCATTTTAGACTGAACAAATTGTGGACTTATGATCCGACGGGACAAAATGGAAAAGGCCATATTTGGTCTTATTTGACAAACTGGATTGGCCTTATTTCACTTTACCGAAGTGTAATAAGGCCAAATGTTGAAATATGGCCTTATTTCACCATTTCAAAGCGAAATAAGGCCAAATTTTCAAATATGGCCTTATTTCGTTTGGCCTTATTTCACGGCACCGTTAGAGTACTTGCAAAGACACTCCTTCCACGTAAATTCTTATTTCATCAGTTCTAACCTAAGATGTGCTCATGAAATAGTACTTATGTAGGTAGAAATATTCACTTTGAAAACAAATTTGTTCATCGTTTTCTCCTTCACGTAAAAGAAAATAAAATTCTCTTTTATCACTGACCTATCGAACATTACCACCACCGCCATCGCATTCGTGATATTCCCTAACGCTCATATAATGTATGCTAATCAGGTGTCTATTCTTTCATCCATTATAGGATTTCTAAACGCCAACACAGATCGATACTCAAAACTGCCAGCCAACTATGGCCTAATGGACATCATAGCTGCTCTACATTGGCTAAAGGAAAATATTGCAGCTTTTGGGGGCGATCCGCAGAGCATAACATTAGCCGGACATGGTACAGGAGCCGCCTGTGTCCACTTTTTAATCTCATCCATGGCTGTACCTGAAGGTAAGTGTGTCATATGGTTAACGAGTATCTGGGTACACCGATACAAAATCTGAGTATACCAAAAATAGAAGTTTTCACCAGGTCGAGGGGGTGTTAAATCGGCTTACAATTTGAACCGCAAAATTTTCCATTGACATGGTCGAAAATGAGTCGGAAAGATGGGCAATGTGCATGGAGGTGAATTAATGCGAATGAGTATGAGGAAACATGATGATGGCGACAGTGATGCTGATAATAATGAGAAAGAGGAAACCCAGATAAACCGCAAGTGCTGAAATGAGAGATTTAGTTTGGCGAAAATCATTTTTGGGGAAATTAAGCGAAAACTCATTGAATGCATTGATGTTGTGACCAAGCACAAAGAGGATTTAATATCGATTGGCTGGTAAAGTTGTTCGCGAAGAAGATAATTAAACTGCGGATTGATAAATCCTAAGGGTATCGGAGTCAGAAAGTGGTTAATGTGGATTTACGTTGCTGAGAAATGAATCCCAAAGGAAATTTGGTTGGTTTTAGATTTGATTTTTATTTTTTTTTTTTGATTTGGTTTACATTATCGAGCTAAGGTTTCTATTGTGGTAGAGATACGTGGTTACCTAATGGCTCACCGAAGAGTATTTAATGTGTATATTATCTAACGTAGAAAAGGTTTCACGGAAATATAAACACTGCGTTAGTTTCGACTTGTGTGTCTTTTGTTATATTGCATTTATGAATATACATATGTATGTACATATGATGGCTATAGATCGGGTTTCATATACCAATAGATCAAAAAAGTATAGAAGAAGACATATTTCTCTATCAAAACGTAAGTCTTATAGTATCAGGTACTAATGAAAGCGTGCTTAAGTGCAGAATGAAATATGTACCGTTCAAGCAATTCGACTATAGACCGGGCACACCTTCCGTAAGTACATACATTGAATGATTCGGTGCATTTTTTACATGTAAGTTAAAAAGTAGCACGCTAGACGGAGTATTAGACAAAGACCTTAAAACCTGTACCGCTGAACTAAAACCCATTTTTTGTAGACTTTTTTCCATGTCTAACATACATAAAAGTTTCCCTTCGTGATGAAAGGATGGAGGATGCTATAATAAAATATGTGGAAGCGCACAGACAAATAAACGGCTAGCAATGTGGTTTTCATAGATACTGTTTAACAGCGGATGTGCTGAGCTACGTAACCAAATTAAGAATATTTATTGAAGAGTCAAGATCCGTTGCTTCGGCATCTCAAACGCTTAGTCGAATATGGCATAGGGGTCAGCTAAGCAAGCTACTCGAATGTACATATGTACATATGTGCATTCCTGTACACAGCTACTGTGTGGGTGAATAGATTGTTTTCTTCAGAAGCGATCAATCAAACCGACAGATTCGAAAGACATGATGTATTTTTTGTGTAAACTTTGGATTAGTACAGGGGTCTTACCTTTAACCGACTTTATTTTTTCTCGGTATTAGTGATCTACTAAAGTTCATAAACGGCAAGATCTTTGCTTTGCTGACGATCGTCCTTACTGTACCTTGATCGAGGGTCAAACTCATGTTTGTAACGTAATCAAAGAGGCGAATATATTTACTTCACTTATAAAATGAAGACCTACAAATAATTTTGCAGTGAGCAAATGAAATCTTTATACAATCCAATCCACCACCTTTGTAGAGAGAGTATGTCTACTGTACAGCAGCTAGCTAAAAAGTTGGTGTAACATTAAATGAACAAATATCCAACATCCAGAATGGGACGATAAATTCAAATAATACTCGACACTAACCTTCGTGATATTTGAACGTTTAACAAAAATGATTGCGAGGTTGCACCATCTCTATTGGACACACCAAAAATAATTTTATCGCAGCATAAGCAAACCCTAAAACTTACACCCTGGAAAGATATTTCCAAAATTTTTCAAAATTCTCAAGCTACGTACACTCCCTATCACTAGAATAGGTTCAGAGCTTTAATAAAATATAAATGTTTTTTTCTTATAGAAAAGGCTTAAGAAAAAGTTTTTTGTTGTGTCTTATTGTTGTTAGGGTCTTTTTGACTTCAAATTGTTGGCCGGACTTGACACTTCACGAACCAACCATGCCCACAAATTTACAATAATATTTAGGACCGGTGAGTATGTAGGGCAATCCAACAATGCAACGTTTTGTTAATTAATTCAGACTTTCAATGCTTTAGCGGTATGGATTGGGGCATTATCCTGCTGCGAAGTTCATTTGACGGGTCAAAAAAATACAACGCAACGGACCGTATGTGGTCCAGGGCCTAGCTTCTTGCAACTATTCGTGTTGTGCGTATTATATTTTTCAAACAAATGGAAGGGACCTACTGTTTATAGCCATATCCGAAAGGCAAATTGAGAAGCTTTCTCTTGACAGTTATTACTCTCGAACGTTTGTCAGACATTCGCGAGAGGTGGGACCGTGAAAAACTTTTTCGCGTTCTCTGGGATTCGAACCTCGAACCTCACGCTCAGCGATCCAACGCACTAACCACTTGAGCCACGGCGCCCACATTTGACGGGTCCACTTCACTAAATTTAGGGAAAGTCCTTTTAAAAATTCCGCTGTACGAATTTGCCATCATTCTAGAAGTTGGAAACTCCAGCTCTATTGTTCCATAATAGGATATAGCGCCCCAAACCATAACACCACCCTCGCGGCTATGATGACGCTGCTTTTCTCAGGTTCAGGTTCCATCCAGTTTAAACTTTTTTTCGTCTGAGAAAACCATCTGTCAATCCTTCCACGTCATATGGCGCCTCCAGAACTCTAGCCGATTTTCTTTCCTCTGTGTATTTAATGGAGGTTTTTTTTAAATTTGAGGCGTTTGAGGCTTGGGGCACTTTTTATTACTCGTCGGACAGTCGAAATGCTTGCAGTAATTAGAGCTTTAGCTCTTATTTTAGGCGCTGAGTGGAGAGAATTGGAGGCCAACCGCACAATTAATCTCTTTTCCACAGCTGTTTTGCCAGTATTTGTACGCCCTTTCATATTTTTCCCATACTTTGGTTTATTTCGCAAAAACTTGCACAACTCGTTTTGCGATCTTCTGGTTTTTTTAGCAATTTTATGCGAACTTAAATTTTGTTCAGCATAAAGTTGTACTTTTACTTTTCCTTCCAAATTAAGAGCTTTGCCTCGCCCCATTTTTCCAAAAAAATTGTAGCCCTTGCACAAATTGGGGATATCACGCTCGAATATTATAAAATTCATTTGGGATGCATTATGTCCTGTCAGGTGGTCATCTATTATTTAACACACCGAGACTATGAAAAGGTGCAAATTCGATGATATCTGTAACACTTCGTTCGTTTTTTAGCCATGTCCGTATTGTTTTGGCCACCATTCGTTAATGATATGAAAGATATGCACATTCAGGTCACCTCAGATTTATTTTAACTCTCCATTGGAAGTTGTGGAGCTTTTCCCAAATTTCTAATTTGAACAAGCGGAACATACATTACGTACGTATGTTGATACAACAGTTACTACCTATTTCCATTGTTATGGTAATATACAGTCAATACATCTCTTGTTGTTTCCACTTTATTTTGTGGGAGTTCTAAAACTTCTACTGTGACACAATTTCTTGTGTCTGTATTACCTCCGAAGTAATACATTTTATATCAATCACCCATTTTTCTGGCTTCAGCACCAATTACCCGGGTATTCTTGATACAGGCTTTATGTACGGGTAGCGATTCCTAATTTCATTTTATTTTACCTTAGTACTCTCTTATGGTCTCTTAACGAGTTGTAGGAATATTCTAGGGAACAATATGGCCGACGAACTCGCCAGGCATGGCACAACACTATCAATTTCAACGGAAATGGGGAATCCTTGCATCACTTCTTCTATATCTAAACTGTTAATAATCCAAAAAGCAATACACATCACCAACCATAGGTGGGCAAATAGTACCATGTGTCTTATCACTGGGCAAATTCCGCCTAAGCTGGATTACAAACGCTCGAATTTTCTTATCAGATCAAAAATATTACGATAATAAGTGTCATTACAGGACACTGCATCATTGGCAGGCATGCCATTAGACTAGGACTCCTGTCAAATAAATTTTGCAGAAGCTGTTTAGCTGAAAAAGAAAATTATCGCAAGTACGTCTTGAAAGTCTCGAAGGCTGCCGTTGACTGTACTAAGTTAATCTCCTACCTACTCCCATTCACTTTAGTCGAGTCCTTATTGATATACTGAAAGCCGTCTGTAGTGACCACCCCACGAGGTGGTCTTTTAGTGCACTAATGAATAAAATTGATTTTTTAGGCATATATGTATGTATGTGTGTAGGTTCATGAATTATCATCTCTATATCATATTCTGCTTCTACCCTACATCTTTAAAATTTACCCGCACTCAAGGGGCTATGAATACCGTTTTAATGTTTGTACACAGTGCGGGCGTTGAAAGGAAGATAGAGAGAGAGAGAAAGAGATTGGTGCAGTGGTTTGAAACTCAGGTGTATTAGGTTTCACGCATTAGCTCCAGGGGAGATTGTTTGTTGTCATTTTTTTGTTTTGCCTTCGCTTCTGATTCACAGTATTTTTTTCGCAGTCCACCTGATGTCATAAGCATATCAATCATCACCAGAGCGAACAATTTCTCCATCCATATGATAAACCTACTGCCAGTGTTATGCCTTCGCAGTAGTGTTGTCACAAACTTTCGCAATTGATCGGACTGCCTGTTATCATATAATGATTGCTGACATCAGGGATTGAACTGTGAACCATCAGGTCGGCAAACGATGACGCTACCACTACACCATTGCCACCCTTTAACTATTTCTAAATGTTTTTAGACTGAATGTATGACTAACCTCAAGTACATGCATATATTGTTTTCACTACTACATCATCACAATCCATTAGATTTGAATATATTCTCAATTAACCATTGTCGAGCTTTCGAAAAACCACATTATTATTATACGATAAATAGACAGAAATATTCATTAAGCAATTTTGACTTGTGGAAAGTAATTAAAATTCCTTTCACTCAACATTCATCTGTCAAACCTTCGGCTCCTTCATGCCTCTCATGTGCGCATAATCTCTCGTTAACCATTAGCAATTGAAAATCAATTATATCTCCTAAAGTAGGTCAAAAGTTCAACAAGTTGATATACATTGATGGCGCTAAAAATAGACTAACGTATCATCTTCAATAAATTATTTGAAATCCAATAAAAATCATCTCACTTGCCTCTCAAGTTTTGATGGAGATACTTCAAATATTGAAATCTAACCTCTCAATATCATCATGGTTCATAAGGCCAGTTCACAATGAATGACATTTGATTTTTTTTAAAAATTTTTTGTTTCTATTTTCTATTTTGAAGGACTACTTTTCAACCGTGCCATCTTGATGTCTGGCTCCGGACTAACACCGTGGTCACTGGTGGATAATCCATCAAAGTATGCAGCAATTGTTGCACATCATGTTAATTGTTCACCGGAACTGCCACATGCCCACCTCATGAAGTGCCTGCGGGATAAAACACTCGATCAATTACTGTCGGTGCCAATCCGTGAACCCGAATTTGGTTACGCATTTGGACCCAGCATCGATGGTGTGGTCATTGATGGAGGCGATGGAGTGGCATCGTCAGCAACGATGGGTGGTCGACAGGAGAATATTGGTAATTATAATTTTATTTGTATTTGAAATTCTGTCACATGGTGTCGCACGCGCGTTACCAGTTAATTGAGCGTACCGACCCATGTGTAAACGTTTAGACAATAATTCAAATGATAATATATTTCCAATTTAATTTATATAGTTTTAATGAGGAAAACGGCCATTAACAAGTTATCAAGGTAAGTGAAAGATGACAAATTTATGTTTGATTAGTGAGATTAGCTAGAACTAATATGAATATGTTGGTATAATATATGAATATGATATGATTTAGGGTTATGTATCCTATCGAAATATGGAAAACAGCTAGTTAGTTTAAGAATCATTGGGACTACATTGGACGAATCTGACAAATTAAGTCATTTTTAGAAAGACTTTGTTCCATTTTCTTTGCGGATGCCCGGAATGGAAGGGACCTACAGTTTAGAGCCATATTTGCCTATGTTTATAAACTTCACCCATATTCCGTTCGTATATTAAAATATTTTGCGCAGGCAACCCTTGTAGAGCGTAGAGTCTAGATTTTCTCAACCACTGCTGTGCATTGTGCGTGTTATATTTTTCGCATCACTAAAGGGTCGTTAAAAACGCATCATCAACTCAACGTGGTGCCTGCTGGATAGCTATGATGAGCGTTCGCTGAATCTGGCTGTACATGTGGAGCTGAACACATGGACTAGTGCAAGCTTAGCGGGGTTAACTTCAACAGGCATATGCTAGGCGAGGCATCTCTTGCTGACCGGACCAGCAATCTTGCGGCTCAGGAGGTAATTAGTAGGAGGACTTGCAGCGGAGGAATTCCATCGGTGGAATCAACGCTGACGTCCACAGACAGACTAGCAGAAGCCTTACTTGAGTTATTCCGACATATTTGGAATTCAGGTCAGTAAGGAACTTCCAATACAGAGGGAGGGCCTTGAAGAAGTGATGGTGGCGGAGGAGCCATTAATTGCCAACGGCAGCGCTCGCATCCCCGAAGTCGATTAGTAACATCGGTTTAACCGGACCCTTGTACTAGATATTGTAAATAGGGATCTGGCAATCCAGGTTGGGGGTTGTCAACTTCCTATCGCGTAAACAAACCTTTATTTACGAAGCAGCAGCAAGCCTCGGATAGAATCACGATCTTTGCAAGCGAAATAAGGAGAGCGATTTTTGGGTCTTCAGGCGGAATGTTCGGAAGCTTAACAGACGGCGTGTAGTCGAGCAATTTGCAGAGGCTCTAGACTGCTATAAAGCAGATGTAACAGCCATCCAGGAAGTGCGATGGGATGGGCCGGCCAAAGGAAGATGAAAACTGTGACATCAACTAAGGTGATTGCTAAAAAGAGCAGAAGCAGCACTTATTCGGATACTGATTTGTTATACGCGGCAGACTTAGCCAAGAAGTCTTGAGCTATTGAAATGTGAGCGAACGCATACGCATCAATGCTAAATTCGCCAACATCAGTCTAATATGCGCTCATGCGCCCACAGAAGACAAGGACGACGCTACCAAAGAATGTTTCTACGAGCTCCTCGACCAGACCTATGAGCAATGTTCTAAGTACGACGTTAAAATCGTGCTAAGCGATTTGGGCTGTACGCAGCTTTTATCAGGTCTTTATTAAAGTTTGATCGACGGGTGGACGACGCGCTGTAGCGCTTGAAAAAGAGGAATGTATGCCTTAATTTTCTAGGGGAAATGCAAGGTCTGCATGCATATGCATCAGCAGTGGATTAAGAATTACACCCACTTCACGTATGTAATGTTTCATCTACTACCCCCAAATATTTTCAGTAAGCCGCTACTGCACAATGATGTAACTATTTATTAAGAATCCGAGTTGTATACCCGAAAGCATCGGCTATATTTCACCGAAACTGAGAATTGACTGTAAATTCCGAGCAACTATTCTCCATGTAATGACGGTTTCGAAATCGAAGGTGAGGTGAGTGGAGGTGTCTTTTTCAAAACGCTAAACTTGATCAAATCCTTCTGCCTCCCAGATCACTGTATAATATTTAAGACAGAAATAATTGGGATTAAGAAATCCTTGCCCTGAATGAAATGTTAACCAAACCAATCCAGTGTTCATCCTTGCTGGGTGCCAATTCCATGGAGACATCTCGGGTAACTGCAAGGCCTCTTCTCAAATGATTTCTGTATAAGCTGCAGAGTCGATTTGGCAAACACTATTGCCAGCAAATCCTTCGCTTCATAGTTCGATTAACCCATAGGTAGTGAAAAGATGCCGTGACATAAGGCCAAGTGATATATAACCAAATCTCAAAATTTGGCTTTACGTCGCTTTGTGAAAGTGACATAAGGCCGAATTCTAGCAAGTAACTTGATGTTTACAATAATTTTATTGCCGCCCTGAGCACCTGCATGTGAGGCCGAAAGCCCACGGCGTATGAGTCGAAGAAATGTCCATAGTTTTCTTTTTTTTAGCAAGCGTAGCAAGCTTACCCACCTTCAATACCAAGTAGGGTTGAGTGAGCTCACTACGCTCGTTTAAAAAAAAGAAAACTATGGACATTTCCTCGACTTATACTCCGGACGGGTGTGGACTTATGTCCCATTTTAGACCAAACAAATTGTGGACTCATGTCCCGATGGGATGGGACATAATGGAATAATGGCCTTGTGACCGACTCAAAATTATAAATCGGTCTTTAAAAACCGATTTTGTTATTGAAAAATAAAAAAACGCGTTTGGTGTTATGTCTCAAAAAATGTTGGACTTATGTCGCTTTTCAAGTGTCATAAGGCCTTATGTCACTTGGCGTTATGTCACGGCACCTAGTAAAAAATTGCAGTAGTTCGCGTGATATCACAGTGAACCTCTATTAGTCTAAGTATACCTGTACCCTAGCACAGACAACCACTCGAACCTAACATAACCCAACCTAATTGGCTTAGTTTCATCATTTCTCTGCTATAAACTATACAAACCTCCAATGGGATATGATTTCACAGCATTATTAAATTATGCTGATTTGTTTTGAATGTATTTAAGTGTTTAAGGATTAATTTTAACCATCAGAATGTTCTGATACAAGTTGCTGCAAGCCGCTTGGAGCATATGCTACCAATCAGCAAGAAATCGTGCAAGTCAAATTGGCACAAGTTGTACATGTTTGTATGTGATAATGATAATGATTTGATAGTGGCGATGGGACAATAATTTCTAAGAGATCTATTCTATGCTTGTTGTTGTCTATTGTACGTTTGCATTTTCCAGCCATCATCATTGACATATATATATGTAGTTACAATATAATACATACACGGCACGGTACTGTACATGAAATCAGTCATATGAATTCCAATGGCAGAATAACCAATCTCTTAGGAGTATTTGATAGTAAGCTCACGTACGGCAGCCAAGCCACAGACGTTTTTCATTTTCCATCTTCATTCCTTGTGGCAAGCCCATTAATAACCTAATGAATTTATAAGCACCATCATAATCCGTTGGTGCATACATACATATGTATATTCACTCCGATGGGAGAAATTACCTTTTTACTTTGTTTCATACATACATATGTACGTACTACATACATATATATATATGTATTTAAAGTATCGGGAAAGAAAAAAACATATTAGTATTTCTTGTTACGTATTAAGAACCAATTGGAAAAACCATTCCTTATTGAAAAGCATTGCCATTATAACTTAAGTTACTATTAATACTACATGGCTCAGCAATGTAAAGTGCTTTAGTGGTGCAAGGATTTATATGTGCATTTAAATACTTTCAAACGGAAAATAGACTAATTAAATCTGAAAACATGACTTGACTGAATTATACATATCTCCTTTAACGACTCAAGGACTTACATGTGTTTTCATACGATTATATAGACTTAAAAAGAAGTTAACAAAGTAAGCGTATGTACTTTAGGTTCGTATACGTGTAGATACATACATATATATACAGTGAAAACTCTCTTGAGCGGACAGCGACCATCGGATAATTTTTGTCCGCTTAAGAGGAGTGTCCGCCTAAAGGGAGAAAAGTGGCCTGATTTATAAATTTTTTTTATTTAAAATTGATGAATAGTCAAATTAGGGAGATCCACTTTGTAAATCAATAACACATTAACACATGTTTTCCTTACGCGCTAATAATATCCATTTTTTTTTAAAAAAACTAATTGTTTTTTTTCTGCCAGTCTGATGTTTTCAATTTAACGTGCCAAAACTGAATAAGACAAAGCAGAGAGAATTAACGAAAATCGCAAACACTTTATTAGGGAAATCCCCAACTTTGTGCTTTCTACGTCGTACAATGTTTGACATAATTGTGTGCCTCGCGTCAGTTACTAAAGGGTTAGCGTCCGGCTAAGAGAGGAGTTTTTCACAATTCGTAAAAATATAGTGTCCGTGTCCGGTTAAAAGGGGGTCCGTCCGAAAGAGGTAAAATATAAAAAAAAAATGGTTTAGTAGAAAATGCCAGCGCAAGAGAGATGTCCGCCTAATAGGAGTGTCCGTTAGGAGAGTTTTCACTGTATATGTATGTATGTATATAAAGCCGTAGTACGCCGAGTTGAACAAGATTGTACGTACTTAATGTGACAACTTAGAAATACGAAAGGGTAATTGTTGATTAACGTTAAATTTTGCGCAGTAAAAAGAATTTATGTTATGAACAAGGAGTCGATTCTGTTTTCGTAAGAGAAAAGTGAAGAGGATGGTCTTATAAAAATTCCAATACCTATGATTTAATTTGATTAACTCAATATGCCAAGATCCATTTGCCTGCCAGATTCCTTTTGCCAGCGTCTTCCAAGCGAAGATGCTCGACATTTATCAGTCTTGCCACATACTGAAAAATTTTCTAACTGCTATCTTTGCGGATAGTGAAGGCGCAATCAAAGTTATTACCACGACATCCAAACTAGTAGACTAATTCTAGAAGGAACTCAATTTACATATTATGGTACCAATCGGTAACTACCATCGTTTGGGCTACAGCAATTTTGAGGGAAATAAACGAACGGACTCAGCATTACAAGTTCACTTGGTTTGGTGATTTTACGGTGAAAATTGTTTTGCTAAGAGAAACGTGTCTATTCAAGTTCTTAAAAAAAAGTGTGTGGCTTCGGTTGTAACAAAAGTATGGTCCACATTACCCGCAAACTTCCGAACGTAAGGATATTTGACTTTTTGCACATTTTATCCCCTATAAAGAAAAAAAGCCGCATAATTAGGTTAGCCAGATTTTAAAGTGAAAATCATATGTTTTGCACTGAATCTTAAATTATTACTTTTGAAAAAAAGCTAAAAATAACAAGACAGGAATGAAAACTGAAAGTGGTGGTCCACATTTGCCGCACTCATTTTATGTATATGCACAGACCACTAGTCAGTTGGAGACCATACATCCAAGTAAGATATCAATCACAACACGTTCAGTCGTAGCTGCAGAGATAATAACGAGGAAGAATCTCTAATTGAAATAAGAAATTTGAAAAAAAGAAATATTGTACCGATATATTTTTAAATAAGAAACGTTTTCTTCAAAAATTATTTTAGACGATTTTTCAACATTTTCAAATAAGATAACTACTGAAAATAGCGGGGACCTTCGTTCTCTTTTTTCTTCTTCTGGAAAAGCCGATGGTATTTCCGACTCTTAAGCTCGTAGAGCTCACGTGCAGCCCTTGTCCTTCTTTGCAGCGCATCAGTTGCTGCGTCTCTGATAGCATGTTGGCAGCGTTGCCACTGTTCTTGGCTGACACCATTGGATTCCTGGAGAGATTTCGAAATACGTGCTCGGCGAAAATTCTGGCATTTTCTTGCGATTGCACCTTTTCGAAGTTAAATCTTCTCACAGTAATTCTCTTCTTCAAAAGACGAAGTTGGTGCAGGTGTCTTCTCTGATAGGCTTAATCTTAAGCTCTCTTTCCGTCTTCCAAATCACTGTAGCGTGTTCCAGCGGAAATAATGGCGATCAAAGAAGCCTTATCTTGGCTTAAGAAAAACGTGATATCGGTTAAAGATATCCGCATCTTTTCAGACAGCCAAGCAGCAATCAATCTCTATAAATCGATCTCTATAAATTCTTTAGTAGCTCTGGACTGCCGTTCGTGTCTTCTGGAGATGGCTCAGCAGTTCAATATTCACCTGTGTTGTATGCCGGGGCATAGAGACATTCCAGGGACATGCCGGTGAACTCGCCAGAATAGGAGCAATTGTAACCATCTTGCCGGACAAAAGCACCTTAGATTTTCCAATCGCTACTCGCAAACTTAAACTTAAGCTGGATGCTGTCGAGAGTACAAATAGAGGCTAGGCCTCTTTTCGAACGACTTTTGTAGAAACTTCATGGGTGAAGAAGAGAAGGAAAAGTGTGCTGGCGACTCCTAGCTGGCAGCCACTTCAACCTAACCTAAGCTCACCTAATTCTTTTCTTCTTTGCTAAGTGTTACAAAAAATTTCGTTCCACAAAACATCTTCTTGGCATTGAACAATCCTTTTCATTAAGAAAAATATTTCCATACTCAAAAATTTAATTTCAAGGTACACCTTCGAAAGGTTAACTACGCAAATTCAGTTATAGAAAGAGATCCAAAATAGTAGCAGAAGTCCAGATCTCCTACACTTCTTAAAAAGCAGCAACTGGTTTCAAACGTCACAATTTAGCTAGGTTTTTCCACGAGTTACCTTCCACCAACACTCTAAAAAGGGGATTCACAATGGACCATTAGGTCTCCGAGTGAACGTGATGTGTTCTATCCATCACACACCCTACCTAACCTAGTCATGCGCAGGTAATCCTTCTTCGCGTTTTTGCAATTTTCGGAATTCTCGACAAGCGGTATTCTTGTGCAAAGTATTTTGTTTTTTGTAATTTTGAGGTTAAGTTTATTTTTTTCATAATCTGTCGTTAAATCCGCCATACGTACATATATGTACATACTATTTCTACTTGAGAGTATGCTATAATCTGTATTTAGTAATTTAATGACTAGCCACTCTTAATTGGAGTTCCTTAAATAAGACAAGGGGTGAATGTGTAAATGCAAGGGAAAATATTCTGCCACTCATTAACAATTGCTCAGCATAAAGTGTCTAGGGGATAATACGAACGCATGTATGGGTCCATTAAAACTTAAAACCATACCATTTTACATTCTTCCTGTTCGCATTAAAATGTGATATACATATGTATGTACATATGTGCATATATCACATGGAAATATATACGACTGTTTCGGTATTTTTATAGTCATTTTAATGTTCGCAATGTCAACATCGCTGTAAGTATTCACATTCTGGGCTCCTCCATAAAAGCATAATTTTCTTTTAAACAGACTTCTCAAAATCATAGAATCAAGGACTTCATTCGTCAATCTCTGACATCCGGTCCCAGTTGGACCATTTTAATGGTTTATTGCCAAAATATTCCCCATCTACCGGGTCCTACTCCCAAAGTACATTACCCTATCTATTCGCTCATCCGTTCTATGGAAATAATTAATGAAGTCAATTCGTTGAGAGGATGTTACGACTTGTTTCTATTAAGATTAAAGAACCTTCGAAAGGGACAGATTCCTCAACCTCAATAAAATATTCATAATGGATTGCTGTATTTTATTTCATCAAATTTAATTTTCTTCAAAGGATTATTTATGTTGAATTGTTCTAAGAATTTAAACAAACTAAGAATTTGTCGCCTTCAAAGGAATGACACATTTACTTTGAGTAAGATAATTATTTATGCATGTAATCAGCAAAAGTTATCACCCTGATTCTATTTAGCACTTATACGTTTCGAATAATTTCGACGTAACTGAATCCGCATTCTATTTATCGATTCCTGTAAATAAAAACGATACGACAAGTATTTTAAAAAATTACAACTTCTGTCATCAACATTTTTTATAGCAAGAACGATGGTTTAACAATTTATGTTTCTCCTTTCAATTGTCCTTTCAATTGTTTTGCTTTTGTTTACTTTATTCAAATTTTGAATTTGAGACCGATAAAAACGTGGTTTTTACATTTATTGAAAATCGAAATTTCAAAGAAATCGATATCCAATAAAATTGTAAATAACTACTTACCGAAAAAATAAAACTGTTTTTTTTTTTTTTTTTTACTGAACGTTGGTTAGGTTAGGGTAACTACGTACACATCTCTATCTGAATAAATCAATATTTTTTATTTGGGGGTTGGTACTAGAGAGTCTATGGAAATTACAATGTATCTATCACCTATTAGTTTTATCGCGCGGTTCTGGACCCTATCTAGAATGTGCAAAACGGTCTTGGGTGCACCAGACCAGATGTGGGCGTTGTATTCCATCAGCCAGATCAGATGGGGTAAAATATTTCTTGCACCGCTTAAGGTGCGACCTCGAATATGTGATCGTTCCAACGAAGATAATTGTTGATACATATAGATAGAGTCTTGGTTTCGCTTGAGAGACAGAAGACAGCACTGAGTTTTGGATGCATTAAATTCCACTCTGTTTGTTGAGCCCCATTTGATTATGCTGTCAAGGTCAGAATTTAATGAATTTAACATACGTTGCCGTTCCTCTTCTACGGCCGAAGAGCAGGGACATGAGTTAGGGATGGGATTGTCTTCCTTATATGCAGGGCATATGGTTATATAGTGGCGCAAAGCAAAGTGGTGTGTAAGGACGCCTAAAAGTTGTTTGCAGTCCGCGAATATTTTGCACATATTCGGCTGTATACAATGACTGTGTCTGCGTCCAGCAGAATCATGTCATCGAATATTTTGTTCATAGGAAATCAAGTCATCGATGGAAGTAATAATCGGAGATGTAGGCAAACGTCTCGATCAAAACGCTTGCACCGGACCTCTGTCTAGTTGTGGAGCCATCCGTGAAGATGCGATGGCATTTTTTCCCGGCTTAGAGTCTGGACAAAGTAATTCTAGCACCACGAGAAAGTCAACTTTGTTGTAGTATGCTGTTCGATATCCAGTGTCATTGCATCAGAGAGCAAAGTGTGAAAATAATACACTGGGATCGTAATACATTTCTTGTGCAAGGTCATCGAAGCTCCATTGCAGATGGTTGCAAAAACCAACTCTCTGGAGATGAGACATGACTTTTAGTGTGTAGCCCATGACATGAATGTCTAGACGGTGAGGTACAGCGAAATATTTAAAGCAGAGCCAGTCGTGCTAGACAAGGGGTTTATACAGCAAAGACAAGCCATTCTTTGGAGCTTCACAAATTAACCTCATCGGAGATTTGAATGGTAACTTTAAGCACCAGTTGAGTTAGATCATTAAGCTTCCTTCGCGTAAAGATAGCAACCAATGTGTGTATGTAATCAACTGGAGGCCCATTCCTAATGCAGCAATCATTGATCATACCTATTGAGATTTGCACCTTGGAGCAGAAACTCGCTAGATATGAACCGACAGAGAAGTGTACTACCATGCACTATAAAAGAGGAGGCAAAAAGTCGCCTTGAGAGTCGTGTTCCGCTTCAGCAGTCAGCATTCTATTAATTAACATTGCTTTAATTCACAAGATTAATTTTTCATCCAAGCCGCAATTTCCTTCGGGATGCGCATTCTATCAAAAGTTGGGTTATCAAAAGCAAGACGAAAAAGCATATAGCGTACTATTTTCTAGCAAGTATACCTCCAGTCCTTCCAACAACATTTTACAGCGCAGTCTCGCAGGGCTTACTGAGTTCATAAATCCTTATTGTTCTTAGTCTAGCGGTTGATTCATTGTCGCCTTTACTTTGGACAGTGCAATTAGTAAGCTAAATCTTCCTAACAACCTACTTCTTTTGACGAACTTTAACCGTACTGCTTTCCTGGCTTGGAACTATTTTATTTTTGGCACTCTTTATAGCCCTGCACAATTTGTGTCGTCTTTGTGCAGGCAAATGGCTACTAGTGTAAATATTTGTTTTAATGCAACCTCACAGTGGAGGAAGTTGATCATGTCTTCATTTTGAATGGTTTCAACATCTTTCCTGAAAACATTTACTACACTTCACCTTAGTTAAAATTTTGACGAAAACTTCTAAGATGATGACTCTCGAGAAAGCAAGTCAATACACTTTTCTACCAAAGGATCAAAAACTAGTGACGAAGTTGGTGGTTGGCTATTCCAGGCCGAAATAATGGCAATCAAAGAAGTCTAATCCTGGTTGAAGATTCTTATAATCATTTTCTTTGAATCTGCCCAACTCTCTCTCAAAGAGGAAACCTTTACCTTATAGTTTTTCTTCTAAACGACTTAAGCATTATATAAAAGCACGGGTCTAAGAAGCCTCCTAAGCTTCACCAGAAGTCTCAGTTTGTTTAACGAGCAGGCCAGGAAATTGTTGTCCCTAGATCCATGTGGTCATCATTGGTCTAAGTGTTTCAGTCTTTTGAGCTGGCAGCCTCTTTGACCTAACCTAGCCTAACACTCTTTGTTATTAACATGAGTTGAACGGAGCAAATGGAGAGTGCTGAAAGCTATGTATGCTTATTGACGTATCCATCCTCCAATCTCTGAATTGAATTCAAGTCTGTGAATATGCAGCTCTATTGTCGTTTGTGAAACACCTACATACCAACATATGCATGATGTTTATGTACCCTGTTCAATTTGGTTATGTTATAGGCCTTCTTCAGAGCTGGTCGTTATACTATCGATCCATTTGCGAGATTTGGACGTACTACGGCAGTGTGCACTCATAGGGTCAACTTTGGTTGCAGACCCCATCTTTTTCTGAAGGCTAAACATAAACATATGCCTTCTTTGGCTTACGTTAAGTTTCCAGTTAAGTTTGAGATCTAAGATAACTCCTAGGCACTTAGCACTGAATGATAGAGAGACTAGCTGACCATCTAGTCTAGGAGTTTCCTCCCTGGTTGTTTAATAGATGCTTCATGACGGTGCCGTGACATAAGGCCAAGTGACATAAGACCAAATTTTAAGATGTCTTGCCGTCGGTGGATGGCTCATCTACAAGGGCAACTTGGAGGTCATCTCTGAAAGTTGATGTACTCATCAACAATTGTTTGGTACCTTATTTTATCGGTCAGGTCACCCGCAGACAATCTTGCTCAGAATGAAGATGGTTGGTACGATTGCTCGCCGATTTTTGGGTTTTGGTCGCTGCGCGTTTTTGGACACTGTAGGTCGAGTATCCTGCGCTGCGTGTTAAGGGGATGTAAATGGTTTGGAGAGCGTCTTCCTCTCCACTATTTGGCTCCTGACTGGAGGCGAGCAGTTCATCTTCCGATAAGGCTCTCCAAACTTATCTTTTTTTTGTATTTCTTTCTTTTGTGTTTTGTATTTCTATGTTAGGCATAGTAGGACCCACGAGTACCGGAGGAGTAATGTGGTAAACCTACACAGGGATCCGCGATATGTAGGCAGGGCTTCTTAATCCGGAGGGCGCCAGGTATCCGGATATTCCATTTGCGACTGGGTAATAATACGGTAATAAGATAGTGAATTCAGGGAAGTTATTTTTTCAAATAATTTTTTCTGCGTTGTGTTGCAGAAAGAATTTGCTCTTGTCGTGCAATCATTTTTCAATAAGCGTTTGCACTTGTCTCGTTATGTTATAGGCCGTTTGGATTCATACAACACACAATGTTACAATAGAAGTGCATAACATAGATAACATTGTATAAGTAACAACAGTTCCTAAGCGCTTATGGAAAAATTTCAAGTCAAACGATTTTGCTTTCAATTCAAACATGAATAATTGAAACTCAGGAGCAAGTGCGTGCGACCCAGCCGTGCACTTTATTTAATGGTCCATCAAAATAATTTACTACCAGTTACGTGAATTTAGAAGCATCCCAATGCTTGCTTCGTCCTTAATTTCTCCGATTTGTTTAGCAAAACTGCCAGTAGAATTTAAATGCACATATTTAAAGCTACTGCTCATGAATGTTCACTGCCTGTGAATACAAATGACATAAAAGACATACCCAAAATAAATTTCCAACCTGCAAAACACAGGTGACTCCTTCACCTCAAAGTAATAAACATCCTGTTTTTCCCAACGAATAAATGCAAATTCCATTTTATTAATATTTAATTAGCCAGTAATATATTTTGTTTGTGCTTTTGAATGTTTCTTTTGTTTTTACTAAATAAAAAAAAAAAATATTCCACCACTCTTTTTTTGTAGGTATGATCTTATGGCCGGAGTAACACGTGCAGAAGCCTTTTTCTCCTTTAACTCGGGGGATGTTCAATACGGTATTGAAGCTGATCGAAGATCAAAGATTCTTAAGGCTTATGTTCGAAACACTTACGTGTATCACTTGAATGAGATATTTGCGACTATTGTGAATGAATACACGGATTGGGAACGACCAGTGCAGCATCCAATTAATATCAGGTAAGTGAGTGATGAATAAGTATGGTAGGCAGTTGGTATTGCCTTGATTTTCATTGAAAACTTTTATTTTAATCTCACTCCTTATTCGAAACGAATATTTTATTTTGTTTTTAAGTTGGTATTAAAGAAAGTTTGAAAAATAATGTAAGAGCTGGAGGGAGAGACTTTTGAAATATTTATCATATTGAATTGAGAAGTTTTCCATTTACATAATTTCTTTGTTTTAATTTCGAAAACAGCATTGAAAAAGTTTTTATTTTGAATTTTCGTTGACTTATAAATTGCCTTGGCATTTGAATTATGAGTATTTATTGCTTTACTTTTCAAAGTAATGGTGTGATGAGGAAAGAGAGGGGAAGTGAATGGACCACTTTGAAGTTATAAAAATTAACTTTGTTATTTTGCTAATAGTTATGCATCTCGGAAGTGTTTTTTTCAATCATTCAAGGAGTGGATACACTAACTCCAGATAGAGAAATATGAGATGTATTTCGTCAAAGGGTAAACAAATTCTTTCTTGTTTTGGATTTTACAGGGAGAGTTTTTTAATATTTTTAAGAAGTTAAGGAGGCAAAAAGTGTTATAAGAATTTCACAGTACCAGGAAGAGAGGGGGGAATCCTTTTTCTTTGGATCTAGAAGGCAGTGGAAAATTGTATAAATGAAGTCAATTATGGCGTTATCGCTTATACATAGTTCCATTCCACCCTAAATTGCTAAGTCTACACTTTACTACATCGATTTGTTCGAGGCTTGGGTCTGTACAAATTTTCGAGATTCTAGGGTAGGATGTCAAAATAGTACCAACGGACTTCAACATTAAATTGTGAAAGAAAATATATTTTTAGATTTTTTTAAAATCCATGGCCTCCATTACTCGAATTTTGATGTTGTATTGATGCGTATTGGAGGGATTTTCCGTGTTCATGGAATACGGGTGGGGCTAGAAATACTTTATGTTGTCAGGTAATCCATTTTTGGTATAAATATACATATGTATATGTACATGAAGTTTCATGTTAATTTATTAATTAGTTCGCATACAGTAGCCACTGATTGGCCTTATCTGCACGAAAAGATCTCCCCCACATTCAATGTCGCCATTTTTTGACAGCACACGTCCAGGGAATTTTCGGTCCAGAAACTGTATTGTTTGATTTGCAGTGTGGCATGGCACACCGTCTTGTTGAAACCAGTAACCGCCCATAATGAGCCAACATCCACCAATATCGATTCCCATCGACTGTTTCGCCTTCTCTAAAGAAAAATGGCCCAAACGCCGGCCCTAACAGTCACTTTTTGGTCACGCAATGGTGTTTCATGGATCTCGTGTGGATCCTCCTTTCTCCAAATGCGGCAATTTTGCTTGTTAACGACACCAGAGAGTGCGAAATGGGCCTCGTCGGTCATCAAAATTTACTTCAAAAAATCAGGTTCAGTGTCAACCATTCGAGCGACTATGTGGCGGTATTCCAAACGACGTGGACGGTCTGTCGGCAATATTCTTTAAATCAATTGCACTTTATACGGATGCAAATCATCCTCCAAAATGCGCCGCAATGCGTGGTTCCTCTGACACCAAAATGCTGAGCGCGGTGACAATACGACACATGTGGGTTTTTGGCAACACTCTTTCTTACCGCTTCCAGTTCATTGGAACGTCTTGGGCGTTGATAAACGGTATTTCGACGATCTCCCACTGCCCCGTGTTCAACAAAATTCTACACCAAACGACGAATAGTATTGTCAGACGGTGGTTGTTGGCCACGGTATTTTCGACGATATGCACGTTAAGTTAACACAACTGAACTACTATTTTCAATGTACAGCGTCACTATTTCGGCACGTTGTTTCGGTGTTAAGCGATTCATGGTTAAAATTGTACTGAATTGACGCTTCAAAAACATGTCTACTCAAGTCAATTGGTTGATAAATGTCAAAGTTATTCAATGTATATGTATATCCATACATATATTGTTTAGGGATCGTACTGTGCAGCACTTCATTGTTAATATCTGATGACCTTCTTTCATTATTCACGGAAAAGTCACCCGAACAATATTTTAAAAGCTATCTTTGACATATTCGAGTTGTTCCTTCGGCCTTTCCGAATACTTTACAGAGGTTTCTTCCTGCTTACACCAGTTACCTTACTGGAATTCATGGAGTATGCAGTGTTTCAAGTTCTTTTCATCTTATTCCCTCTTATTAGCCTTTCGAATGCTAACAAATATGTGACCGAAGTAGGTCAATCTTTATAAGTATGTATGTATATGTAAATCACTTTTCACAATGCTTATCCGGTTACTAGAATCCATTTCGATCATGTCATATGACTTGCTAACAGTTAACAACGCATTAAATTGCCTGTGTAAAAAACAGCAGAACCTTCCATTACACTTAATAATAGTGACACATAACTTCAAAATATTTTCGAAATATTTATAACACCCTGTAGTAATAAGAAATATCGAAAGAATGTTTTTTTCAATTTACATAAATTTGCCTTGATCCTCCTGTTCATATAAAACACCCTCAAGGATAATTAATTGAATTTCCAAAAAAAGAAAGAAACCATTAAGTCACCTTTGCTATTTAAAAGCAATTTAAATTTCGATTGAAATCGACCAAATACATGGTGAGTGGAGGAAAGTAACTACATTACCTTCCTTTACCATAATTTGATTAGAATAATGCTCCCCACACAAATCAATTCTGCCTCTCATAAATCACCTTATACTCGCACACAGTTAAAACTCAACCAACAACCCGCAGGAAAGGATTTTCCAGAGTTTGTTTTACGCGAGTTTTGAATACTTTATGCAGCCCACGTTCTGTGCAGGTTTTATTTCCTCATATTTATATCAGCTCCGAAGCCCCACATAACTCCCGCAGCACATACCATCTAAAGTCTCTGCATTCGTGTGCAAAGGAATACTGATTATATTAAATAGTTACGGTAGCGTATACGCAACATAATAAACGAAAAAAAAAAAAATACTTTTTCACGCATTACATTTCCATGAAACGAAGTGGCAACCAAGGAATGCTGCGAAGTTCCATTATATGCCTTCACATATTCCATCTGCTTTTATGGTGTCAAATAGCTTCATTTAGAGCTCCTGCTCGCAAATACCCACATATACATGCATACATATGTATATATGCAAACAAATTGATTTCGGAAAAATTGAATTTTTAATGCTCTAGAGCTGGCTATGCCAGCTTTGTTTTCTCTTCTTTCCATCCTTATTGTCGATGATTCTAGTCGGTTTGTGTCAGTGTTTCCACTGTTTCACAAAAAAAAAAAACAACACGTCCTAGTTACAGGCAAAATATTTTTTTTTTATTATTTTTGTATGCGGTCGGAGGAGGTTTTATTAATGAGGGCGCATAGATTTGGAAATCACCCCGGCGGATAATTGACATCGGAACACAGATGCTGTTGATAATGTTGATTTTCCTCTTTTTTTTGTTTGCTGCTTAAATGTCCTGGCAACCGAATAATGCAATGAACTAAGTGGCAGCAGGAGCATCCGAATATATACATACATAATATAAAATAATATGGAAAATATGTGTGTATGTATGTAAGTATATTCTTTTTTTTGTGGTTGGATCTGGCATTCTAGTGTGCACATCTGCACGACATATGCTTAAAATTCGCCGTACAAATGTGCATATATGTAGATATTACCTGCCTGTACAAAGGGTAATGTATAAATTTGTGCATATATTGGGATATAAAATATGTACGTATGTATACCATCGTACAAAACTAATATATTTGAACTAGGCAGCTTGGGAAGTGTGAGCTAAAAATCAATTTCCTATACAATAGAAAAAAAAGTATAGTCTATATATATAAAACTCAATGTACCCTGTATCTATGTACATACATATGTTTGTATGTTTTCTATGGACTCCGAAACCACCAAACCGATTAAGCTCAAATCGTCGGTAATATTCTGAGAGTGTTTCTCTGAAGTTTGGTCAAAATCGGTTTTGCAGTTTGCCTACAACTGCATTTTGAGTGAGACAAGTCGAAAAAACTCTCGACATGACATTAATTTTTTTTATTTTTATATGAAATTTTAAAGAGTTCTATTTGTTTTAACAAGTGTTCAATCGGAAAAGCTGGTAGACTTAAGAATAGGCCCCATATACACGATGCGATAAATCTGACAGACATTGAAGTCCGTCCGAACGATCCTACCGTGTGTGGCGCTGTTGGGTTGTCTGTCTGACGGTCGGATGGATATCAAATAATGTTTGATATTTTGAGGCAATCTTTGGTATTGGCCTGAGAGTAATCCTGTGAAGTTTGGTCAAAATTGGCCCAGTAGTTTGCCCACAAATGCATTTTAACAACTGCGCAGAAACGCACGCCGGGTACCCGCTGGTATTTATATATTTGTTGATATAGCCTCCCCCTCCGATATAAAAATGAGCTTCGTCAGGAAAAATTATTTTGCTAACAAAATCCATGTCATTTGCCATCTCATCTAAGACTAGCGTATTATGGCACACTTCTACCAAATCTTTCATCCTTGCGCACCAGACATGCACGTAGATAGGTTTTATTGTTCATACATAAGTTTTTCAGTTACAAACTTCTTTATGAATTTCTTTACATCAGCCGCTGAAAGGGCCTCATTTCGGCCAAAAATTATTTTCAATTCACAATTTCTCCAACTGAGCGCTATTCAACACTGTTTTTTCGTACATATACTGATCCATTCCTTAGGACAGAGCCTTTATATATTTCCCTTTATTTCAAGAGTGTCAGTTTTGCCAAAGACTCAAACTTTTGCTCATACCACCTATAAAAACAAAAATGTGTAAATAAATTGATTTGAAAATGAATATAAAGGAATCACCAATTTTACAATTACTAAATTTCCTTATGTGTTAATATCAATTTACTAACCAAAGCTATGTTTGTCTTTTGTTATTTTTTCTTGACCATAGAGATGAAACCCTTGAAGCACTTAGTGACGCACAAGTTGTAGCACCGGCCGCACAAACTGTCGATTTGCATTCAGCTGACCACAGAAATTCCTATTTGTACGTGTTCGATTATCAAACCAAATATGGAGATTTCCCACAGGTAAGGAATTATGCGGTATCCTTGAACAAACCACATGAATACAGCAAGTGCTGCTGCTCATTTACAAAAGGATGTTTAGAATGCCTGAGCATATACAATATCTGCAAAGTACTAGTCACCGCCCGGCATCGTTCAACCGCATGACACCACATAGCCAAGCACTTTGTATGCTGCATCGACAACAATTTTCCAATTACTTGACGCAGTCAAAGGAGGACGAAGGAGTATCCTTCGAAAGATTTTATGCACATTTTCTGCAAATATGCCTCTTGCCAGTGCCGTTATCAGTGTTACGCATTCGGATCTATTTTCCCATTGTTCTCATTTCTCAATTACTGCCTGTAGTTGCTTTTAGTATTTGTTGATGCAAACTTTTACAAGCATTCGATTTGTGCATGCTTGGAATCTTATTGAATTGTGCCGTGCTTGTTGTGGGTGAACACAATGTGCAACGAATATGTAGCAGAATAAGGCGAATATACAGCACCATATTGCTATCCTCTTGGTGTTTGACGCTTCTGTGCGCATTGCACATTTGAACGGAAATACAAAATTTGTTGGCTATATGTTAGAAGTGGCTTTAAGCACACCTATCTAGAATATTTCAATGGAAATATTATACATATTTTATTTATTCTCCTCAATTTATCTCAGAGACAGGGATGCATTCACGGGGAGGATTTGCCGTACATCTTTGGAGCACCTCTTGTCGGTGGTTTCAATCATTTCAGTAGAAATTACACGAAGTCTGAAATCGGTCTATCGGAAATTGTTATGCTCTATTGGTCGAATTTTGTTCGAACGGGGTAAGTTCCTTAAAGAGTATCTTTCTTTTCTTCGAACTTTTAAATTAACTCTAAATCGAAAGGAAAGTTCTCCAATTTCTTTCTAATTATGTCTTTTTTTTCGATTTCTCGAACAATAGAAATCCCAATGAACAAATGGAAGGAGATCATGGCAGTAGACAGGAAAGGAGTCGGTATAAGACTGTTGATTGGACAGCGTACGAGAGTGTTCATAAGAAGTTTTTAAATTTTGGTAAGTTTTTTTTTTCTCCTTTTTATAAATTTCCATTTATGTCTATTTCTAATTGTCTGGATTCTTATTCGCAACTGAATTGTAGCCTGGAATCCTTTTAGTTTTTTACATGTGTATTTGCAAATTATTTTGTTTTCTTTCAGAGACTTAGATTTAAATCATTCTACTTACATGTATTTAAGAAAGCATTAAAATGATTCTGATGATGCATTCTTATGTCTGTTACGTTTTAACTTCAAGTTCATATTAAGTGCAAATTTATAAACTGCAGCTATTGATATATGGGTATCCAAATTCAAGAAGATGCTCTAGCTGGTTCATATTTGAGTAGGATTTACAATTAATTACTTGCATAGATGTATGGGGTTAACCTAATCCTTAACCAAAAAGCCTCTCCAATTAGTGCGGTCCTTAGATAACTGGTTCCAGTTGTACACTCCAGGTTAGTTGAGATGCTTTTCTACTTGTATGTGCCATCTAATGTAAGGCGTTCCTCTGCTGCGCTGTTCTTCTGGGTTAGATTGCAAGACTCTGCGGATTGGAGCCATTCGCTCTACATGTCGGAACCATCTTAAACGTTCAATGCACAGTTTTTTTTGTCAAGATCGATGCCGCTGTTAGGTTAGGTTAAGTAAATGGGTGCCCTTGTTGACAGGATTTCCAACGGCTTAATTAGACCACTAAGAGTGGTCCGGGAAACCCAAATATTAATCTTCGACCGCTAAGTTAAACCACCCAGATAAATGTATGAATCTCAGGAGTTTGCTTAGCTCAATGTTACCTAACTCGTCCAGTTCTGAAAAGAAATAACTGCCAAGAGCACGTCTCCTTTTAGTGGCCAGCGCTAGACAGTCGCAAAGAAGGTGACGAATGGATTCTATTTCCTCTTCATCCCTGCAGCTGCTACAGTCGTTCCAATCTAATCGGTACCAGCGTTTACTGGCCTCCACAATGACCTCGATTTCTATCTCCGTTTGCAGTGTACTGAGCGGTATACTGGCCTCAGAGAGGGCCCGTGAGGAGTTCATAAGCGACCCTTCTCGGGCTAGTTCGTCCGCTTTTTCGTTACCAGAGATATCCGTGTGGCCAGGTACCCAACATAGGGTCACCGTATTGGCCGCTGAGATGTCATCCAATCGCTTTTTACAGATTTTTACGAGCTTGGATCTTATCGATGTGGACTGCAAAGCCTTTATGGCTGCTTGACTGTCGACATAGATGCTGATTATTTTTTCTGAAATATTTTCCTCAATAATCATGTCCGCAGCTTGTTTCATTGCAGCAACTTCAACTTGGAAAACACTGCACCTCTACTCAAGTCTAAACGAGTGATATGTTTTTCGAGACTCGCAGTATACAGCGGCACCCGTACCAGCGATCATTTAAGATCCGTCGGTGAAGATGGCCAGTTCACTCTGCCTTCATCCATCCCAGCCCACTCTGCTAGAAATTCTAATAGAGAATCTCCAGTTGCAGTTTGGTAGTGGGATGATGTAGTCCGTTTCCTTCCGGAATCTCGATGCATTCCATCGATTTAGAACTGAGGCATGACCATAAGGTTTAGCTATCCATAGACTGGCTTCCCTTACTCTTACTGCAGTCTTATCTGCAGACTTCGCACAGTATATGTCAAGTGGAAGCAGATTCAGAATTATTTCCAGAGCTATTGTTGGTTTCAGGTCCGATCTCAGGAAGCCTGCCCGTTGAATCTTTGTAACGCTTTCAATTTGGTATTTCTTCTCGATCGTTTTCCACCAGAATACCGAACTGTAGGATAAGATGTGTATTACTTCTGCTATATATGCATAGCCAGTATACCTACATGCTTGAATCTACATGATTTTCCCAAAGCTCTTCTGTATGCATATAATGCGTTTTTGATTCTATTGTCAATGTTGGCTTTCCAATTTAGTTTGGAATCCAATATTACGCCGAGATATTTAGCAGTTTTCTGAGGTATTAGATCGATACCGTTCATACGAGGGTATTTGTATTCTGGTATCGATTTTCTCCCCGTGAAAAGTACTAACTTGGTTTTCGTCGGGTTCACTTCCGACCTCTGCCTTTGAGCCAGTTATTTACTAGTAGTAGGGCCTAATTGAGTCGTTCGCTGAGTACGGGAAGGAATTTACGTGATACCAAGATGGCAACATCATCGGCGTAGGCCGTTGAAGCCATTCCTTTCTAGGAGGCACAAAAGTGGAGAAAGGACTCCGTCCATGGGAGTACCCCGCTTAACTCTCTTCTACCTTTTGCGTCTCCAAGTGTGAAGTTGATTATGCGAGTACTAAGCATTTGTTCGATCCATCTGCATACTCCTGAATGTATTTGGGCCTATGCAGACTGTCTACTATGGCTTCAGTACTTACAATGTTAAAAGCCCTCTCGACGTCAAGAAACGCACCCAGCGTATACTCTTTAACTTGAAGGGTATTCTCTATTGTAGAGACCACCCGGTGTAGAGCGGTGTCTACTGATTTTCCTTTTATGTGCGCATTATGCAATCTCATCTCTGACGTATATATCTATTAATCGTTCAGAGTTTTCAATAAGTTTTCAGTAAGAATGATGATAGACTTATTGGCTGTACAACTCATATAATTCGTCGTTAAATCTTCTCCTCCAAAGCCCGTCGACACAGGCGAGTCCTAATATCTTATGAAAAATTATTCGCCTTTTTGAACGACCAATGCCTACATCAGTCTTCGATGAAGTCCGTGTTTCTGCAACGTAGAGTAGTGATAATGTGGGTCTTATATAGAGTCATTTATTGTTCAAGAAAGCCCCTTGCTATTTAGTTGCTTTCTTAGCCTGAAGAAATATCAATTGACGATAGTTGTCATCGCTTACCGCTAGACTCATTTTATCCGCTTCTGTCATTGTTTCACGAAATGCGTATCTTGCAGAGAATACCCTGCATCTGCATACATTGAAGATACGTACAACTATCCAAAGAATTTAAACTAGAAGACTATTTGAATGACAATGCTGCTATAAAATCATTTTTCCCCATTTTCAACCCAATGGCTACTTAAAAAAAAGCTTTTGAAATTTAAGGTGTAGACAACACAAGAGTGTTTCAAGGCTCGTCAATGCATGTGCCACATAACTTCTCCAAAAGTTTTCCAAAACCTTTCCGATCGTTTTTTTCTTTTGGTGGATAAATTATGTTTGATATAATTTAATTTCTAGAAGGTCCTTGAATTTATAGAGAGCATATAACTAGAACGCAGATTCATGCAATATGATAGCCAAAGGGACTATTTTCTTACCAGATTCCAAGAGAATGTACAGAAATATGTTAAAAAAAAAGAATACCGAAAGGTTTAGCATTGATTGAGGTCCTCCTCCGTCCTCAAGCTAAGGACACAAGAATCGGGAACAATTTGCCCTATTTATAAATGCCACCAGCACGAAATATGCTGAGGTATGTCCTCGTATATGTATCTTAAATTACTTCATTTGATACTATTGAAACATAAATAGTATTCCCTGGAATGCCCTGATGTCTTTTCTAATTTTAGAAATGTATGTTGAGGTCAGCAACACCACTAGGTACGGCATGGTACAGTATGGTAGAAATTGCCGTTAGAATAATAGGATAACTCTGTTCCACTGTAAGTTATCTGAGGAATAGAACCAGTGCATTTATTAATAAGCATAGTATTGAGTATACCTTTTCTTTTATACAGTTTTGTGATAAAGGATGTCTTATGTTGGTACATAGATATGTACCTTTACTTATACCTTTACTTTCACTAAAAGTAATGCTTACATGTATCAGCTTTAATCAATTTAATCCTTTCTCCTCCAGCGCTATTATTTATTGCGACGTTTCTTGATCCACAGTTCCAGCCAACGATTACAAAAATAGAAATATCTGGCGCAGCAGACAGTATGCAGTCCAGAACATAGCTTCTGGCGACCATATGTGTTGTACGGGTTATATTTTCAAATATCGGGAAGGGACCTCAATTTAAAATATCGAAATATTATTCAAACACTTTCTCTCGAAAATAATGACAGGACTCATACGAGTATTTGAGATATCCATGAACAAAAAACTACGAAATACACATTGGTTTCATTGCCTCTTTGAGAACAGTTAGGTAGGGGTAGCAAGCAGAATGTTTAGAGCGCCATTAGGAAGGCAGAGTAATCTTTGTAGTCTGGTAAGTATAAACCAGGCGAACTTAACCACTACTCATAAGTGGAAATTGGTCTTATGATTGTTATGTACATATGTACAACCATTGTACCAAGACAGGTCTAAGACCACACGTCATTCAGAAAGCTGTTTGACACTGCAGGAAGATTTCTAAAGCACTTGCAGATATCAGCTCAACGTGCTCTGCCACTTCAGTTTGCTATCTTAGAATAATAACTGTATCATTTTTCAAGGCTTGCACTACATAGCTGCGCTATCGTAATTGACTTAGATTGTCAAAGAGGAATGAAAGCCCAGAGTTCAGAAGCAATAAAATCTAGATAGCTCAGCCAATGATGTCGATCTTTTTCTATGTACCAGTCGATAGGAACATTAAAGGTAACTACAAATCAGATGACTTACATAAAAGGGTACCAGAGAGAACCCTCATTGTAAATAGAGAGTTCGTCTCTTTCCTAGGTAGGCAGGTGGGTAAAAGTGGCGCTTCCGTCAGGTTTGTTGAAAACCCAACTAGCACTGATGCAACTCAATAAGCACTGATAACAACCTCCGTGACCCGTTTGTCAGTGGAAGTTATGCAGAAGAATTTTCAGGGTTCCGGTCGTACATGAGCGCATGCCGTCTTTTGTACCTTTTTCTACTGTTCTTTGTGAATTACACAGTTTTTTACTGTCCTACCCCTTGTTCCGCAGGTGAATGTAGAATGTTTTACGGCTGCGTTCATGTACAGAAACATCTTTCGTTTAAGCATGCCTTAATTACTTGCACCTCAATGTTGAGTTGACCTTTGGATCCGGAATGACACGAATAGGCGTAAGAATCAATTTGACTCCCTAGTTTTTGTGGTGCTTCACCAGCTCAGTCTTGTTCGTATTAGTACATACCTTATGTGCAGAATTTTATTTCGTCTTCCGTTTTGACACAATTAAATTCTGCACTGAAGCTATTCTGTCAAATCCAGTTGGAACCATATCAGTTTCCGTCTTGCTTCTAAACAAATGGCTCTAAACGAAAATTATGAATGTACATGCAAAATAAATGTTCTCTTGTATCGATTCCGATTCCGATTTTATGCTATGATCAACCTGATATACCCTTCAAAGCTTAAACATTCTGAAATGGTCACTTCTGAGAACTGAAAATATTTGTTGTACAAATTGAAAATTTTCATTGTTTTGACCAAGGGACTCTTTTTGTATTACAGTCTTTGCTGTATATCTTTAAAAATGATAACATTCCCACAATCTTTATCTTTAAAAAGATTTTTATTTCATACACTTATATTAACAGTTATTTAAGAAATATAAATAAATTTTTGTCTTGCTTTATTGAGTGTGTTCGTCCAGTTTTTAAAAAAATGCTAGCTTATCAGATATTTGAAATCAGCTGAATAAAAACCCAAACGACTTCCAAACCAATTTAAACTCTCATTTGTTGCTGTCACTCACACTCTGTTTCTTCATTTACAGATACAAAACCGAAATTAAAAAACCATTATCGAGCGCACCGATTATCGTTCTGGCTGAACTTAATCCCAGATTTACATAAGCCGGGTGGTGATAACGTGCCCGCATCGCATCACCAGCTTGACGATGACAATCCCATTGCCACGCAACAAGCCGAACCAACAGTTAAGCCATTAAATCCCCCAATGGGTGGTCGAATCCAATCAAACTACACCATATTCACGTCCCAAGTGTTTTCACTGCTCAATTTATCATCACCGTCGTCATCGTTGCACCACAACAACAACTCCAGCAGTCGTTACAACCAAAAAGTTCCTCACTCATTGGATCCGTTGGATTTGATGGACGAAGGCGGTGGTCCCGGTGGTCAACATAGCACAACATCACCCCAAGAGGATGGTTTTGCTGCTTACAGTACAGCGCTCAGTGTTACAATAGCGATCGGCTGTAGTCTTCTTATACTGAACGTCCTCATTTTTGCCGGTGTCTACTACCAGCGGGACAAAACTCGACTGAACGAGCCACGAAATCAAACGAAAAAACGCAACGAGAATGGCCAGATGCCTAACAATATTTGCGGTGACTTGGAAACACTAACAATACACACGAAGAGTGATCCGGCTACAATATTGGGTCATCATCATGCAATGCAACACCACCAGCTGCCTCCACCAGAATTTGCGGATATCCCGCACAGGGCTCCACCACCTCCAAAGCATATGAAATCTGTGCCAGACGGGGGTGGAGGTGGAGGCGGAGGAGGTATGATGCCACCACCTCACGCTCTACAAGTAATGGGCAATCAATGCGGGACATTAACGAAGAAAAGTTGCATGAAACAGCCCGGCGGTGGCATGAACAACCAGAACAATCAGGCGAACCAAAGTATCATGGATGAACTGAGAGTGTGACATTAATTAACCGTACGTTTTAAATGTGATTTGTAATTGATTATGCGAGTTTCTTCGATTAAACTATCATTTGTACAGTTTTTTATCCGTTGTTAGATGAATATCTAAAATAAAACAAAAACAAAAAAAAAAATAAAAGATACATTTGGACTGTAAATTGTTATAGTATAAAAAAGTAGTGAGATGAAATATGAAAATCTGTTTGTTTTTTAAGGGTGAATACTGTTAGTCAAATTACTGTCACTTTATAAACGTACTTTATTACTTCGTTGATTTTTTTTTACAATTATTAAATATCCTTTAGGAGAGTTAATTTTGAGATGTAGGAACTGTGAACAGAAGAAAATGGGTTGTACATAAGGATTTTTATGAAGTAATGTATAGTCAATATTATGGATGTAGAATTACTTCTCTTCTCTACTTTAAGTTCTTTAAATATTTCTAATGTAAAAAATAATATGAACATTTTTTAGGACCAATAATTAGTTAAAGAAGATCGATTGGTAGGTTTTAATAAAAGGAAATGCGTGGCTAAAAATTTGCTTATAAAGTATGGATATGCTTTTAGCTTTATCCCTCAATATTCCGACTATAATTCTAAATTCATAGATGGAGTTGCATTTAAATGATTTAACACAATTTTCGTATGTACATATGTCATTATTGCTTCCAAATTAGATTAAGTTGTGGATTGCAGCAGTACACATGGAGAAAAAGAAGTTGTTAATTTTACCGAAAACGACAGTCAATTCAACGTTTTCCGGTCTTGATTTTCAACTAATAGCATAAAATTTTGAATTTACAATTTTGCTTAGTTGTTAAATCAACTACCAATCTGTTGAATTTACCGGGTAAAGTGCATTCGAAAATAACAATAATAATAGTTATCTCAACAAAATTATATGTTTATATTAAAACACTTTCAGTAAAATCAACTACGAGTTTGTTGAATTTACAGTGCAAACTGCGTAATAAAAAAAAAATTATTTTGAGTTATGGAAATCTTTATTTGGACCTTTAAAATTTTTTCTGTTGAGTGGAAAAGATGATATCCGCCAAATCGCTGCCTGCAGTGTTGATACACATTTGTGTATCGCATTTTCCAAGACTTTCCGCAAGATTACCGGTGATAACTGTTCGCATTCCTGTCGAATGTTCTCCTTAAGGGCTCCGATTGTGTGAGGCTTGTTGGCATAAGCCCGCGACTTCAGGTAGCCCCAAATAAAGAAGTCTGGGATGGTGAAATCGGGCGATCTTGCTGGCCATGCCAAATCGCCAAAACGGGAGATTAGGCGACAAGGAAACGCTTTCTTCACAATATCCATTGTGGCTCTTGCTGTGTGTGCGGTTGCACCGTCTTGTTCAAACCACATGTTCACCAAGCCCCGCTCATCCCATTCCGGCAGTAGGAAGTCGTTTATCATGGCCCCGTAGCGTTCGCCTGGAACAGTGACCGTATTGCCGATGGCGTCCTCAAAAAATACGGCCCAATCATTCCTCTCGCGTGAATGCCGCACCACACAGTGACTATGAGTGGATGTAATGGCTCTTCGTGCATCACACGCTTGCCCCAGAAACGAAGATCTTGCTTATTGACTTAACCGCTTAAGTGGAAATGCGTATAAATGTTGAATTAAATGATTAATAAGTAGATTCAACCACTTTCGATGGTTTCACCCCTACTTGCAGCCCTAAAATTTATGAGGAAAATCTAACCCAAAATCTGTTGCATTCTTTATCTGGAAAAAACTATAAAAAGAGATCCAAATATATCTTTAATCTAATTTATTTTTTATTTTTATGATTTACATAATATGTACATGGATTAAGTAAATGAAGTCAAATCATAAATAATTTTTCTTGCACCTCACTTTCTGTCGTGGCCACTAGGAACAAATTGAGTCTTGTATAGAATCGGGTACATTAAAGAACCGGAAGATGTTTTTAATTAATATCTGTTTCCTGGTGGCAGCAGGTAATGCAACACTTCAAATATCTTAAAGTTGTTTAAATCTACGAGGAAAATATGTACATATGAAGTGATATGCATGTGTGTATCACTTTGTGGGCACGCATTCTTACCTTTATTTTCGTCATTTTCTGAATTATTTATATATGTATCTTGGTTTTTACAGCAGCGGTAATTATTTTTTGGCTCTAATACCTCCACGCAGAATATAATCTGTTGACTGCATCATTATGAGCAAAAGTGAAATCTATTTGAATCTGAGAAATGTTTAAAATTTGTATGTTTAAAATTATCAATCTCTGTCCATAATCGTGCTTTCGTAAAGGCCACTCTCTAAGAATTTGAGTAACATTTGCAGCATACCGACGATATTAAGAAAACTTTTATAAAGATTACTTACGTGTTAATTCATTGCATTGAAATAGTTCTTGATTACCAGCTGCGTTGGAATCCATTTCCGACTTAAAATATTTCATTAACGACTCAGATTTACTTACTTATTCGTCCACTTTATTTGCGTACAAAACACGACCGAATTCTTTAAGCGCTTCGGAAAAAGTAATGCGTTAAGGCAGGCAAAAACTTAGCTTCGTAAACTAATGGTAATCTTATAAAAATCCTACAGATACTTCGGCAGTAACAACTGACTTATCTGTAGATTTGGCTGATTCCACCACTTGTGAGTAGCTCTGCACAATTGAAACTGAAATGACGGTAAACGCAACTAAAAAGTAAGTTGAAATTCCGTTTTGGCGGAAAACGTATTTCGATAAAATCAACGAATGTTCCATTGCTTTTACAAAAACTATTGTTATTGAAAAATATCCCAAATCAACGAATTCATCGGCTAAATTCACTTAAAATTGGCGATTACAGCAGTTTTTGCTGTTGATACATATTTTTGACAGAAAATTTGTACCTATTCGCTTTAAGCTGATGAATTTGAATTTGAGATTGAATGCCACACCAATAGGTTGTATTAGATTTTTCACTTTTCACTGCGGCAACAAGATGGGCCTATTCCCTACAATAAGGGCTCGGTGATGATACCTTAATTCTTGATATATCCAAGAATGTCATTGGGTGGGCTGGTAACTGCCTCAAAGTAGAATTTATTAAGTGATGATACCATTTTGCAGTGCCGACTGGTACAGTCGTGCAGTGCCACGTCTTGCCATGATGAAAGTCGATGCAGATTCTTTTCTTGCTAGCATGTACATATGTGTATCATTTCATTGCCTTTATGGCCGTTGTGTCCAAGCACCCAAATCAGATGTATTCTGTTTATGCTGGCTAATACTACTATTTTTCTTCCATCTGTGTACCATACATAAGAATAGCATGTAATGTTGATTTATTCTGTTTCCAGTTATAGCTGCAACTTTGATTTTTTGCCTGGAGTTAAAAGCCACAGAATTAGCAGCATACCTGTATGTATATCACGTGAGTTCGGTCGTAAGCTAATTGCCTCAAGTTGAGGAGGCTCTATAATATGTCTTAGCTATCTTGAGCTATTGATGCGCATTTTTTTGACAAGGTCGGTGTCCCCATACAGCTCGTAAACTTCGAGGTTGAATCTCTTCTTCCAAAGTTCAATGAAAATGGGGAGGAATATTTTAAGAAGTATATCTATGCTTCAGCGTCATGAAGCAGGTCTGGGATGATAAGAATCTTGTATAGAATCTCCTTAGTTTTTAGCGTTAGGCCTCGCTACTCAGTAGCCTTCTCAGCATTAAGAAATATCGATTGAGAAGGATAATTCTACATTTTATTGCTGCTGAGGTGTTCCTTCCTTAAAATTTATAAAAACATGGAGGGTATCTGTTTGAATTTCTTGAGTTTTCTCCATGATCTGGCAAAATGTGAAAATTTGATCGACTGTAGACTTTTCTGGCCCGAAGCCACAAATATAAGGGCCAACCAGTATGTTGAGGAAGGTTTTCAGGCGTTCCCAATATCCTTGCTGGATTTACTTAAGTTTGGATCTTTCTATCATCACTTCGATTCGTTCTTTGTCGCCGTTATGCAGTCCGCAAAAAAGTGTTTCCATATTCGAATGCTATAGTGACGTTGACTCCCCGCAACAAATTTAAGTCCGTTACCAAATGTAGTGTGGTATAGGCTAAGTTTACCAAATGTCCTACCAAGGATGTCCTCCATTCCTATCATGGCGTTAAAATCACTAATATTAAGAACATTGGTCATACGCTGAGGTCGTAGAAACATTCTTTGGTGGCGTCGTCCCTGTCCTAAACAAATATAACAACAATGTTGGCGAATTTATCCTCTATGCGTATTGTCATAAGACCCTCGGCTACATCTCGGAAGCTCAGGACCTCTGGCCTAAGTTTGCCGTTTATAACAAATCCAAGGTTGTTGGGTGCTTCATAACTATGTTATTCTTATGTGATAGGAAAGTTACCCTGACGGTACCTACAGCCCCCAACCTGGCCAAAACTTTATTTGCAACCCCTAGGACAAGGGACCGAGAGGAAACCGATGTCAGTAACCCACTTTGGGCGAATGTGAGCCGCCGTTGGCCCATTAAGGGCTCTCCCGCCACCATCGTCTTCTCTTTTTCAAAACCCTACCTAAGCTCTCCAGCAGGTATAATATGTTCTTCATATCTACTATATTTTTTTCGACTTCATATATGTCGACTGTTTCTTCAAATGTACCCTGAGCTGAAGAAAATCAGCATGATAGACATGATTTTCTATTAAATTTAGAGGAAGCGGAAATGTACTAATATATCTATCAAAATAGATACATAAATTTTTTAGCAATGTTTTTATTAGCCGTAAAACAATTACCTAAACCGAGTCTTCCGTCTTTAAGCACATTGATAGACCTCGAAGTCTAATGTTATTTCGTAAGATGACGTTAGCACAAAGTTTTTAAGAACAGGAAGAGGCTTATTTTTTACATACTGTTACACTGTTGAATTGTGTGGTGCAGGAAAAATCAGAAACTCACAATTGTGCGTCTGTGTAACTATGTAAGGGATAGTAATTCCAAGATTGACAAAATCATTTTAACAAAACCAATATGTATTTGCAGGCATCATCCGTTTTATACTATGCATCGAGTTTTTTTCATTTTCACTTTAGTTTTCATGAATCCATTAAATTAATTTTTATGATTTACTTTCCCACGCATTTTCTGACTGAAAACTACCAAAACAATAGAACAATTGTGTATAAATTTGTAGAATAATAGTTTAAGATATATGTCCCTAGAAAATACCATACGAACTATTTCTAAATTTAATTCAAGGAATCAACTTGCCCAGAAACCGTTAACAAATTAAACAACATACATAACTAACAATACATTTAGAAAAATTGATCCGAATTGGAAAAGCGTGTTCATAACCATTTTATATGTATATTTTATAAAAGAAATAGTTCGATCGTGGAACAAAATTTTCAAATTATAGAAAAAAATAAATTAAACGAAACAAGACCAGAGCAACAAACTATAAGCACGATTTCGAAATGAAACAATTTTTTGAAGTACATACATTCCAAACAGAAGCGGAAGCCTCAGTTGAATTTCATAAATGTTCAATTACCACTAATTTAGTTCACATAGAAAAATATGTATGATGAGACTTTTTTATATTTTGTCCAGTAATTGGACACCTTTTTGATTCTAAACCAATTCAATTAAGAAATTGAATAAATAACGTGAATAAAGTGTAAATCTTCCAAAGACTGAATTTGCGAGAGCTAAGCAAATGTAAAAGTTTAAATGAAAACAATTATTAGAACACTATACATATACGAAAAAAAGAACATGTTTTCAAAAAAATTAAAAATAACTCAATAAGTTTATTTGAGTCCTTACCCTTGAACTTAAAGAAAATGTTTACGTTTATGTCAATGAATATATCTTAACAAATATATAAAATGTAACTATATAGTAAATAAAACCTTTGTAAATATCTTGCTCACCGTAAACAGAAAACAAACATAAAAATTAGTATAAAAAAAGTTAGTTATGATTGTATAAGAGTATATATAAAAATTTATTTTAAGATCAGTTAGATATAAAAATAAATAAATTAGTCAAACTAATCATTATCATTTAAGATACGAACAAACGGAAAAGTTCATGATAAATTTGAATAAAACCATAAAAAAAAAAACACGAAAATTAAAAAAAAATATTGTTAATGTGTTAACAAAAAATAAGTATGGGAATCGTGGTAAAACATAAAATAAAAAAAAATATTTGAAAAGTATATCTACAGTGTTTTAATGATAATAGATACATGCCCATATGAATTGCGAGATTAGCTGCTATAATTATGAAATGGAACTGGTAAGGATTATTTGGTATGAATTGGTAACTGATGTTGAAATTGTAAGGGTTATTATTTTAGGGTCGTCGTAAACAGGGTATGGTTTCCGAAGGCGCTGAGCAAACTCGATTGTGGCTTACTGTGGTGGGTTCCATTGTAAGTGGGTACGAACTGATATGATTTGGGTATGAGTAATATGTTGTTAAGGACTACTAATACGTTATGTAGATTTTGATATCATAGGCCTTAGGCAATTGCCTTTTTTCCGTGGTATAATACGCAGCTTGTGAAAACAACTTTATATACAGCAGCCACCGCAACTTATGTAGCAGTTAAGAGTTATCAATTTGTTTCTTGAATCACAGGAAAAAATGATTAGATGTGCCTTGTCTACATTAACGCACAGTACACTTAGAAAGGATATAAATTTCCTTAAATCATTATTCGAATTATAACTTAATACATGTATGTACATTGTACATATGTATCTTGCATAAGCTATCGTAACAAAATTATAATGAAGAATTGCTAGTAAAGGGTGGCCAGATAAGAACGATAGGGGAAAAAATTTAAATGGCCGCCTTGGCTTCGTGGGCAGTGCTTCAAGCGGTCGGTCCAATTTTGATGACTCGGTCCAATATGTACGGCGTTATTCCGGTAATAGTGCCTCAAGCTCGCCGAAAGTGGTTGGCTTGTCAGCTTAGACTAAGAACTTGACGTAGTTCCAGAGAAATAATCAAGTGGTGTCAAGTCGCATGATCGCGGCGGCCAATTGATGAACGCTCGCCGTGAGATGGCCCAGTCGCAAAATTTTTCCTTCACAATTTCGAGCGTTGCGTCGCTTGTATGGCATGTAGCGCCGTCTTGTTGGAACCATAGCTTGGATATATAGATGCTGTCGAGCTCTGGCCACAGAAAGATGGCTAACATCGCTCTATACCTGAGACCATTACGGTACGGTCCGATGATGCCGCCATGCCATAAACCGCACCAAACAGTCAATCTTTGTGGATGCATTGATGCTTGGTCGAACACTTGTGGATTGTGTTCGCTCCAATTATGGCAATTTTGCCTGTTGACATAGCTCGGCCCCGTCCGAGAATATGATTTTTTGGCCAAAATTCGGATCTCCGGCCAACATTTCCAGCGCCCAATAAGAGAACTCACGGCGTTGCCGGGTTGACTCTCTGGCGATGCCCAATTCAGCTGATCGGCGCCAAAACGACATTTCTGGGTCTTTTTCGATACTGGCCGCTACGGCGGCTATGTTTACTTCATTTCGCACCGATCTCTGTCTGGTTGGTGGCGTAAGGTCCAAAAGAGTGTACTCACGCATCATTACATCAGAGTCAAATTGCAATTTTTTTTATACTTTGCCATACGAAAAATTAACTGAGCATTTTGTCGGACTTTTTCCATACTACTTCTGAATTATTAAAATTATTTTATACTAGAGATTGTCAATCGCTTTTCCAGGACTCGAGAATAAGATAAACTATCAAAATAAGACATATTTAACGGTTTTTGATGTTGTATTTGGGTACGTAACTTTTATGACCTAGGAGTTGGAAGGCTCTAAAACACAGACAAGCGGATGGTCGCACAAGCGAAAGCAATAGAGTAGACGGCCGGATAAAAAAATCGCATAGTGTGAATAGGAGCCATCATCATTCCGTCTTTTTACATGTATGCTCCTTAGATTGGGTTTTCATAATTTTGAGGAGTCTGAAAAACGCTGTGATATTTTCTGGAAGGTTCAGTTCATAACAACCTCTTTTGTTTCATAATAATTTGTTCTTCCACGTCCTGCTCATGAACAACTCAACCAATTTTGATAAAATTCAGTTTGTGTGTTCAGCGAGGCTCACACTATACGAATTGCTTGATCGATTTGCTTGTATACCAAATATTGCTTAGCGTTCGAATTTTACTACATGCTTGATAGACTTCATTTGTGATTTAGATTTCGAACTGAGAATATGGCGGCGGAAATTTTAGTTGCGGATCTTATTATAGATGAACTTGTGTAAAGTGAGAAAAATGAGAAAAAAGAAGAAAGAAAAAAACGAATGCGGGTTAAGCCTTGCATAAAAAAAGGAATACATTTTCATCAGTAAACTTGTTAAGAGAATTGGAAGAATTTAGGAATTATTTAAGGCCAATTTTCTGTAGCAAGTTGCCCAACTTGATGCTAGAATATCAGCAAAGTATTTCTTTTCAGTTCGGCTGTCTAAATGTTGTACAGCTGTCAACAATAACTGATTTGTATCTATTTTTCTTTTTTTTTGTGTTTTGAACCGTTGTGTGATGATGTTGGTGCTGTGATGATGTTGATGCTGTGCTCTGAAAAAAGTATAAATATATATTCTTTTTTACAGATACCAAAAACTAAAGAGGAATGGGAAAAAGTAGCTAAGGAGTGTTTCGAGCTCTGGAACTTCCCTAAATGCATTGGAGCAACAGACGGAAAACTCGTCAATATCACAAAACCGGCGGGGTCTGGAGCTAGATTCTTAAGAATAAGAAATTAGAAAATCTGTTACCAGATTAACTCTACAGGGTTGAGTTACATATGCATATCTCTTCTTCTCTGGGTTCTTATCATTAATAAAATACTGAGGAACTAAGGAACTGGAAACTAAAGTAAGCGTCGCCACTTACGTGGATAACGGGGTGATTTTAGTTCAGAGAAATTAAGTCATTAAGCGAAAGAATGGAATCAGTTCTTAAATTTCTCGGAAGATGGGCCAGAGATCGTAGGTAAATGTAAAGATCAAAAAACTCTTTCTCCGCGCTCGACACCATATTTTTATGGTTCTGAAGTTGTACGACAAGCGTTCACATTAAACGAAAAGTATATAAAGCAAAGCAAAAAGTTGAAAAAATTGGAAGCTCTATTATTGCTCAAATAGCTCTCTACAATCGTACGGCACACACAGGGACAGACAGACACCGTAGTAGTATAACCATAAATTGCTCATTAGACTAGATTGCAATATATGTATGTATGCAATCAAAAAAAAAAAAAAATTGTTTTTCCTTCGGCTCCTTTTCCGTGCTTCTGCCGGAACATGAGTCGTCATTGGTCTTACCGGGTTGTCCCCAGGCCTTCTATGCACATGGCAGTACCAACTTAGTCGGTTAGCTTCGAGCTTTTCGACGATCGGTTTCTTTATGCGTAGGCTTCCCCGTATATGCGCATTTCTTAGTTTGCCTAGCTTTGTAACTCCGACCGACATCCCTAACATTTTCATCTCTGCCGTATTCATTTTGCTTTTGTATGTTTCGTACATCGTCCAACATTGAGAGCTGTACATTAAAGACGGGCGCACGCCCGTTGCGTATAATCTGCCCTCAAGCTTTAATGACATTTTTCGATCACAAAATATCGCCGAGTTCTCTTTCCATTTCATCCACCTTACACTAATACGATGTGTGATGTCATGATGTCATTAGGAAATCTGATGGCTCGCGGATAGAAAGTAACGAGGAAGTATAAGAAACTTTGGTTGAAACTCACTTTCCAGGAAGCAGAGCACCAACGGAATCCATATCAAACAGATAAACAGGCAGTGTGGGAAGAAGATAAAGAATATCATACCATGACAGAATCGTACAAATCGTTCAAATCGAAATGCCTAACGACATTTTGCCAGCTTTGCTGCAAAAAACTCCTGCCAACGTTAGAAATAGGCTAAGGGAAATCTTTAAATATTGTCTAAAGCTAGGCTACATACCAGTGGCATAGAGGGAAATTCTCTACTTTACCAAGGGCCGTGTGTGACAAGGTCGATTTTATTGAAAATGGCATAAACAATTTTCTTGAAATTTCGTATGTTAGTTAGGTTAGATGCATGGTACTAAGTTTTTCGCACAAATTTCGCATGCTTTACTTTACTTCTAGCCGATTGTATCTAAAATTTACATGTGAGGAACATATTACTTACCTTTCGGGCTATCGACTGAAAAGTTTCTCTATAATACACTACGACCTTCCATCCCTCTCGTTCCCGGGCACGATGCTGCCAGTTTATCAGAAAACACATCCCGACATTCACGATTGTTTGGTCCTTATAGCGATGGTTCGGTCTTCCTTGTTGCCTCGAACCTGAAAGCTGGTGTTCGAAAACTCTCTGTCTTGGTGTTAGAAGTTTGCAACTCAGTTATTTGCCAAACCCAAGTAGCAGCTTGCTACGGTGATTCTTCGGCAGATCTCCACTAAGGTTTCCTTCCTTACGTCGAAGTTGTAGCCACGTTTTGTCGTCAGTTATCAACAGATGTTGGCTTGTTTGTCGAGAGAAAATATTTGGTTTCATATTCGTTGACCTTTAGACTAATACCCCTATCCTTTTTTTCGATTGCTGTGAACGCGTCTAAAACCGCTCGCTGGGAACGGGAGATGATGTCGATATTAACTTACATACATGTAACAGAAAACTTCCTTGTTGATACCAGCCCTTCGTACAATCTACTCCAGCACTATATTGAAGAAGTTGCATGACAAACCATCTCCCTGCCCTAAATCTTGTGCATGTCTGGAAGAGATCGGACAACCTGCACTACACACTAAATATTTTCCACCATAACGCAGCAAAGTTCGAACAGGTTTTTCAGCCATTCAGAAGAAATAAAAATTGGCTTACAGTCGTTATGTTTCTTGGAAAATTATAACTTTATCTGATTTTGAGATAAAACCTGCTTTGGCTCTCCTCCAACCTTAAGGAATATTGCACCGACAACCTCAATGCATAAGTATTTTCCTGCAGCACCAGCACAACATCCATACCCTTCTGTATGATAAGATAAATACCGACAGCATAGGAGATTTGAAAGAGAAGAAGAATACGATGATTGTCCGGGGTGAAGGGTATTCATACCGAAATATCGCTTCCTAGTGATTAGTTGTGCTGTAAAAAAAACATAACAGCTTACAGTTTTGCATTGGTATTGTCGATAAATCAGTTACCACCATTAAAAAATCGAGAAAACACGTGCCATAACTAAACCATAATAGGTCCAGTAAATCAGAGCTAAACCATCCTGAAACCCTAATCTAATCTTCTCTAAACCATATTCAGAGCACTTTCGTTGCTGTTAAAATTTTATTTATTGTTGTACATTAACCCGAGCTCATCCTCCCCCAGGAAACATAATAGAACCGCACGGGGTACGGGGTTGTTAAAAAAATCCCGTTATTCTTGTTACCATATAATCAAAATATTCACATGAAACTGTGAACTAAAATAGAGAAGAAGATATGTATTTTTCCATCCTATTCTAAAATATAAAATCATATATAATGCTATTAATCCATCAAAGTGTTGTCAAGGACTTAAGTGGATATTTCAGAATAGGATGTTTATTTTTTGTCTGTGCGTCAGTACGGGTATGCCAATACGTATCGACGCTGACCCCACTTCAAATAATATGAAATCCTTTTATTTTCTCAACTTCACCCAATTTTCCTGTTCAATTTCAATCCGTATTAAAAATTATTGACATCCTGATATTGAAAGTGGTAACGGGGGAAAGGAATCAAAATGGATTACCATATCCCTCCTGAATAGAGCAGTCGGGACAAAAGTCAAACAACTTTTTTTTTACCATATCCCTCCCGCACAGAGAGAATTTAGGGTTGGTGGTAGGCATTTGTTAAGGACATTCGACAGATGGATGGGTAATAAGAAAAAAGAATTTTATCAAGGATTTCACTCGCAGGGTGTGTTCATAAATGGACATCGAAATGGGTTGAAATTTGTGCTTATTTTCATTTCGATACTTTTTTTTCCACTTCGTATTTATCGAAGGATATTCAAAAATGTTTATCCAGGAGGTGAAAAAGGGAATGAGAAAACAGAAGTAAAATAAAAATAAAATTTTATTTATACGGAAGAGTGATTAAATTGGATTGAATTGGATATTGATGGGTTCAGTGGTGTTGTTTGAAAATCGCCCAATTTGTTCGGTATTCTGATTTTGAATGAATAATTGGTTTCGATGAAATTGTTGGCTTGTGTACATGTTGGCATTTATTTATGACTAGCAAATATTCTTTTTGACCCTTTATCCAGTACTAGTATATGTAGATTTTTAAAGCTGAAAAAATAGTGACCTATATCCATCATCTCCCATATCGGGGTCAATGCTTTAAATAACTTGTTAAGACCAAGGGCTCTGCCATCCGCGATAGTATGATCCATTAAACGGAGGTTTGGTTTTTTGTCCCGAACACAGAGGCTGGAATTCGAAAATGCTCTTGGATGGAGCGTTGTTGATCACTAGTCACCAATTGGCCGAGTGAATGTAGTCGACGTATCCTGGGCTTTTGAACTATATCCACATCTCGCTATAGGTCGTAAAGCTGAATTTTTTTTACCCATTTTGCCTTTTCACGCACAATAATAAAAATTCAACGACAGATTCTTCGTCTAATACATATCAACTCTGCTATCATGCTTAGCACTCCTCGGCGTAAGGCAGAACTTTCGGGATTAGAAACCTATAGAGAATAGAATTCGTAATGAGTTTTTATTTTATTTATTTCGCCAAACTGAAGTAGCCCTCGTTTCGAAGAATCAGTGAGTTCATCGAATATCACTCCTTAACTACATTGAAGCTATCCGAGGCTCATGTCTCTCTCATAACTGAATTTTTATAACTTCGCAAGAAAGTTATCCCGAAGTCGCAACCCCGAATCGTATTGCCAGGGCCAATTTAAACCGATGTCAATAACCCACTTCCAGATTTGAACGCTGCCGTTGACCCATTAAGTGTTCATCTGTTTTACATGGCTCTGACTCAGTTATGAAAATCCTTATTGACCTGAGCTCTGAATTTGTTAGAGTAGCTCATGCGAGATGATCGGTAGTCCCAGACGCTACCCCTGATCCGATCGAGAGACTTCTTCCGCCAACATGCACAACACGAATAGTCGCGAGAAGCTAGGTATTTTACCGCATACGGTCTGTTGCGCGTATTTGTATTTGCATGAACTTGCCAGATGTAAAACCGTAATACCCATTCTACCAATAAAAGATATCTTGGGTATACCGATCACTACATCATTTGGCCATGGATGGATCTAAGGCGCTCTAAGATGTTGTCGCTATGAATTGTCCAATAAGCAAGCATGCAGCAAGGCTTGGCGTGGATTCTTTGCATCAGCTTAGCTCTTTCATAATATCTCTTTCTATATAAGTCATTTCAATCATATCTAACATAGCATGTTGTTGCGACAAATTGAAAACACAGACAAGCTACTCAATTTTCGCTGTATTCAATATTGAACGTGTCGGATGTATGTACATACATACAGCCTTGGTCAAATGTATTAGGCACCCTTCAGTATTCTTAATATTTGTAAAAAACAAAAGTTTAAATGAAATAAAAGGAAGCAGATATGATAAATAAATAGTTTTATTAAATACAGCGTATGTGTTAATACAGCGACTCTCTAGGGCAAAGTGCTGACTTGCTTACGACACCGAAGAAATATCACTCTACTCCTGCTGTAATACATTTTTAAGTGTTTCTTTTGATGTAATCGAGTACTCCGGGATCCTACGCTTTCGAAGACAACATAGATGTTCTATAGCGTTGAGATCCGGGGACCCCTGCTTGAGTGCAGGTCTATATTATTCTCCTCAAACCAGCTCATAGTTAGGGCTGATTTGTGACAGAGTGCATTGTCTTGTTTGAATTTGACATTTTCCATGTTGGTGTCCCCGAAAATGTTGGAAAAGGAAAGATAAAGGTTGTACTATTCTCCAAAGCTTCGTCTAACAAAAGTCACACCAGGGATGCCAAATATCCGAAGATTTGTTAAAAAATATGTTTTTTTTCAAAAGATAAACTTATCTAGAGAACATAAAAATTAGTTACATTTTTGATATGAAAATTAAAAGCGTCCATTAAATTAATCGTACCCGAAGTAAGATTCATCTGACTACAATACACTGGACCAATCTTCTTCATTAAAATGCACATGTTTTTCCGCCCACGCCCATGTGTAGATTTTGTATTTGAAAAATGCTAATAATTATTTGTATTGAATGCTGTAATTGAGCATGAAACCAATGGACATCTTTTAATTTGGGGCACGGTAGCGGCAGTAACATATTGAATCCCCGCTTTAGGCTTAGAAATTATTTGTTGTGTTTTGTACTTAAAAAAACCCCAAATTTGTTTCGTGTACTGTGTGGCAGGTTGCACCGTCCTGCTGGAATCACATTTTCGAGATCAAAATCAACCAATTTAGGCCACATGTGCATATAAATGCGTTTCATGCCACATTTTGAAAGAAGTAGGGCGCAATCACTTCACCAGTGGCGCTTAGTGGATGCATTGGTTTCATATTATTTATATTCGGTTCTCCGCAAATGCAAAAAACCGTTTTTGTAGATGTAATAGTTTAGAAGTTATACTATTTAAAGTGGTTATACCTCCAAGTCGGGCTGTAACACGATGCACAGTTTTTTGAATAGGTCGATGTCGCTGTACAGCTCATAAATTTCAACGTTGAATCTCCTCCTCCAAAGCCCGTCAAAGCAAACGGCACGGATTATCTTAAGAAGATTTTTTCTCTTGAAACGACCAACGATATCTTTAGCCGCTTTCAATAGTGTCCTTGCTTCAGCGTAATAAAGCACGACCATGGTGATTAAGGTCTTATATAAAGTCTCCTTAGTTGTTCGGACTGGGTTTTACTAATCAATTGCCTTCCCAAACCAAAAACAAAGCGATTGGCAAGAGTGATTCTCCAAAGTGCCTTACTTCCTCAAAGTTGACGCAATGATATTATTATCTATGAATCTACCTAGGCAAGTTGCCATTCCAAGTAACCTTTGTAGTTCTGACTTTTCCGTATGTTGCTCTAAGTTATTTACAGGCAGACCCAATTTGTATTCCCTCGGAAGTCACTACTATATGTCCTGGGAAGCGAGCTTCAGTAGCGAATATACATTTTTGTTTATTTATTTTTATGCTAACATGCTCTAAGAAGTATCTTGCTTGTCAAGGAATTTATCGTCCATTGACATAAGCTGACAAATTTCGGAGGCTGACACTAGCCCAATGGAAAAACGAAAAATTAAAACTTACCCCAAAACGCGGCTATCGTATGGTATTTCTTAATTCTGTCAGTGATCCTGATCTGCCAAGGTCGATTTTAAGATTTTAGAGTCTAAAATCGTGAATAGCTTTGACTTACGAATTTTAGCAGCAATATGGTCTAGGGTATTCAAATCTTCAATGGGTAGAATCGCGCTTACGATGTTTTTGTTAACATCAGTAGGGTCAATGCAAACTCTTATTTTGCTTTTCCTGCGAACGATAAACATTGGTGACGTTACTGAATGTGTATCTTTCTTCACGTCGTTTTGAGTATCATATGGCATTTTGCATGGTGCATAATTTTGAAACTCTGAATTTCTAAGCAACACGTTACAATATGCACCTGTGTCCAGCTTTTTTGCTTCTTCGTTTCTATGCAATTCTTTCAACTTGCCGCTCCGAAGACAGACATGAACGTCGCTACTTGGATTTCTGCTGGTTTTTTTTTACCTGAGGCACAGTTTCGAACTATATGAATTATAGCAACCGTTTTTTTCACGAAAGTGCGAAATTTTTAGTGATAAGTTGTAATGGTTTCGGAGGTTGAATATGGTACCGGGCGAAACGTTAATTTACCTCTGGCAGATTCGGCGTTATTGAATTTTAAAACTTGGGACGATTTATTTTTTACGAATATGGCAGAATATGGTACAAAAAATGACTTCTCTACTGCTAAAGGGGGGCTGTACATGAATCAGGCCAATGAGAGATGGCGTAATCTTGATACCAGTAACCATACGAAACAAACATGGCCACAATTAAACAAAAGGAAAACAACACGCCTGCTACAGATCAGCAGACCACGCATAAGTATCTTAGTTGGACTGATTACTAGGCATTGTGTACTAGGCAGACACGCTTGGAATTCCGGCCAATGATTTTTGTCGCAACTGTATGAAAGAAAAAGAAGAGGAATCCCCTTTTCAATTTCACTGCGGCTGCCCAGCACTATCCTCAACAAGAAGCAAACCCTCGGGAAACACTTCTTTGAGGAACTGTCAGATATCGCCAACTCAGATATCAACAACATCTGGAAACTAGTCCAAAAATCGATATGGTTCCAGGAGTAACGGAATTAACCGGTTCACGTGGCAACACAATGGAACTTAGGTGGTCCTAAGGGTATCATACCAAGGTACATTTGTACATACTAGTATGTAGTTACTTAGGTATGATGATACTTTATTACAACGGTGGTTTAAAATAATTAATTTGTTGTCATGTTCCTATCAACGACTGGCATGTTTGTATTCTCATCCACTTGCCAATATATTTTCTCTCTTGACGTTGAGTAATAGCAACTGTAAAACAATATTCTCAAAAATATCCGGAGATCTCGTTTATCAAATATGGATGAACATATGGGCGTTGTTCTGCGAAAGAAAAATAGTTAAAAATTTTACCAACATGCACTTCACTTCCAAAGAGAGAGTGTATTTCCGTATTTTGTTTGCGACGTTTCAGGTTATTGGAAGCCTTTGTTGCCATTTAACATAATCTATTTGATCAGCGTGGTTTCAGAGGCATTCATTTGCATTTAAATGAATCTTCTGCCAAGGACATACCATTCATGTTTTCTAGTTCTTCTTCCGTATATGACAGCACAGCGTATCGATACATCTACATATGTATTGTACATATTTCTTGTCTTCCTAATTTATGTCTGCATCAGATGGTTTAATTAAAATTTCGACCATTGCTCCCTAAGAATTAATTGCATTCCATAGGTTCAGATTTCAATTCGGCTCACTCCCAGATGTACTTTTAAGAATAGACATAATGTAGAACCGACAACTAAAAAGGTTAAATAAGAAAAACGCGTTTTATAGGAAATAATTGTTTTTATTACTTTGAAACGCATCATTGGAAGATTAAAGTTATATTTAAACCAATTTTTCTTTATTCAAAAATATAAATTCCTATTATTAAAACTGACACATATACATACACAACTCAAGAGAGCTATGATTTACTTACTTGCTTTACCCCCGACCCGTGAAGAGTCTTTACATGAGTCTCTACCATTCTTCTCAATGCAAACCGAGGACGCCGCTTCCGGTCGTGTGTCGGCGATATCTTGGTTTTTAAGGCGTGGGGCGAAGAATATTTCGCTCGAATAAGCCCAATATCTGTACTATACCCCCTGTATCATCTTGCTTATCGACCAGCACTCGGCGCCGTGCAGCAGAAATAGCAGGATTAGCATTCTTTAGAGCATACATTTTGTCTTACGAGCAAAGTATTTTGATCCCATTTCTTTTTCCAAACTGAAGAAAAACGCTTTCCTTGAGTCAGTCTTCGTCGAATCCCCACATGATAGTTTATATTGACTCCGATATATGCCCATTGTGTACTTAGTTTTGTTTTCATTCATTTCAAGTCTAACTCATTTCGCCTGTTTATTAACTGCCGCGAAAGCTTCTACTACGACATACTGGGAGCGGAAAATGATTTCTGTGTATCCCAGCAGCTCGACAACCTTGTTAAAGATAGTGTCTTCTGTGTTCATACCTGCCTTACGCACTATATTCTCCAGCACAGTTTTAAAAGAATCACATTATAGACCACTTCCCTCTCAAAATCCAGCACACGTCTGGAATAATTCAAAAGAGCTACACCAAACTGCACACTGCATAGCGTATTCTACAGATTTAGGTGACAGAGCTGGATTAATTTTGAGATAATCATAAGACCCTAGACACCATAGTGGGCCCATGGTAATCCCTAGTGAACTTCAAAGGTAAAAAGCCTAGACCATTTCATCAATGCATGTAATTTCTCTACAGAAACTATCAAACTAACTATCTTCTAAACTATCAAAGAAGTAACCTCAAAAGTGTCTTAGTCTGCCCCGGGCAATACCTTAAAACGAGATGCATTATGTTCTCTGAGACGTGTAGGTCACTGCAATTCCTGCATACATCCGTATTCGATAAACCCAATCTCATTGCGGCCTTCCTTAAAAGGCAGTGACCAGAGAGTATCCCTATTGTTATTTTTAATTTCGGTCTACTTGGTTTTAAAATTTCCTGAGATTTTTTCGATACAATATTGGCCACAAGCAATAGACACCCTATGCCCTTCCAAGTTAGACCAGTTATTCTCAGCCAAGTAGAAAATGTTCTCGAGAATAACTCTCGTAGTCACGCACATTGGTGGTTTCATGGTTCCAATTATGTCACTATGTCGGAGATCAGATCTTATTTTAACCAGTACGTCAACATTTTCGTAACCCTCTATGCATCAGAGTCCAGATACCCAACGTAATCTGACACGGTTCTGCATACATAATGCTCTGAGCAGTGTGTGGCAATTCCTGAGTAGTTCAGGTATTTTGATGTAGGGCTCTAGCGCCTTAAGCAGCTTGACTGTCGATGTAAATAACGATATTCTTATTTGATACTAGTCTTATCTCACGTTCTGCAGCTTTAAGCACAGCTAGAATCTCTACGTTGAACACACTGCATGCGTCTGGAAGTGTCGGAGCTACATACGTGTAGGTTTATATTCCTCAAGTATATACCCAACCCCTTATCCTCACTGTTATTCGAACCATCCGTGTAGACTCTTTTTATTTTAAGAAGGAACCGCCTTCGTTTGCCAGTCTTCCCTATCAGGGTACATTTCTTTGCATGTTGTGTCGAAGTCAAGATCTCATCTGTTCTATCAGTGATATTTGGAAATGATTCCCTAAGAATAGAGTCATGTCCAACATCACTTGATTTAAAAATCCCTGCGTTAGTTTATCAAAGCACGATCTTGCTTGTCTGTGATTTTATTTACAGTTCTACAGAGCCTCTGCGCACTATACAATAGCCGCCTGCGTGAGGGTGGATTTTACTACCATCATGATTAGCCAGTGTAACATTCTCGGTTTCATTCTTTTATTTTATCCTGCAGTTCTTTTGCAAATGAAGAGAGCATTGTATGCCTATAGTAGTTTTTTCTGTACATACATGTGCACATATTTAGAGATTCAAGTGTTTAGGAATTGTCGCCACGTCATTCGCGTATGCGCTGACGCTTTCTTAGTTCCTTAGTATTTTATTTATGACCAAAACCCAAAGAAGGGGAGATACAACTCCACCCTGTCGACTTCCTCTGGTAACGGATTTTTTAATTGATCTGCATCCGATATCTCTAATACCAAGCATTTTGCAGAGCCAACTGGTAATGATATGATCGACATTTATGGACATGTTTGATAGCTCTCCATTTAAGGTTGTTGAAGGCGCCTTGTATGTCAAGGGAAGTAGCCAACGCAAATTCATTAAATCTGAAGATTATTTTTGATTTTTCACACTACTTCGTCTTTTTGGTATTTTCTTGGATTCTAACGTTGAACCTTCCGCGCAATCGTCCAACGCACTTAAAACTGTCTCTCGCTAGAGATGATTCTAGGAGAACCCATTAAAAAAGAAGGCTGGTGTGCTCTTACTTCATGACAATGCAAAGTTTTACAAGGCTAAAATTGTCATGGCTGCTATGAAGTCATGTGGCTTCCAGGAATTAGCTTATCCACCTTACAATCTTCATCGGAACGAACTATTATAACCTGCTCGTTAATCGGAAGAAGGACTTACGTGGTAAACATTTGGATGATGATGAGTCCATATACATATGTACATTTATACGTATGTACATACATGTGTACGTATGTATGTTGCGTAAACTAGCCTATATTCATGAAAATCTGGAAAATTCATTTTTAGATCTAAGTAGTGTATTTATGTTCAAGAAGAAGAGGATCTTAGAATAAAATACAGTAAAGCAGAAATATACCCATTTCTTTCAACCGCATTTTGCAGACTTAAAAATATGCATACATGAAATGATCACAATCAAATGGCGTTCAATTTGCCCCTAATTTCATTCAGTCTTACGAAATCTACTCCGGAAATACTTCGTTTGGTTTCTCAACCCGTTTAAAATAATTTCTATATCTCATCTCAAAAGTAGATTTCGAAAGTTGCGACACTTCACTTCCGAGGTATGTATAACAAATCCATGATTTGCTTCCTCATATTAGAGCTCCGCAATAAATAAATGTTTTTTTCAGTCTCAATTTAAAAGAATTATTGAAAGCTTAGTTAAATTTTTTTTTTTAATTCTACTTATACACTGTATACTAGAAAGAAGTATAAAATTTTCAGGATTATCTCTATTGAGGTGACTATGATATAATCTTTTAGGTTGTTTGAGCCAAATGCTTTTTCATTCAATTTCCTAGACAAATCGAAAACACAGCGATAATTGTGATTTGCAAAATTTATGAATATTAGAATAATTAAATTCTACTAAATAAAAACGGATATAAATTTTAAAAGACAGAGAGTTATGAAGTCGAATCAGTGTTTTAAAAACTTTTGTATGTACAAGGTGGCGCAAAATTAATCATCCAGTTTTGTTTTTGAATTAGTTTTTTACTGAATAAAAAAAAATTATTTTTAGTAATGGAAATCTTTATTTGGACCTTTAAAACTTTTTCTGTTAAGTGGAAAAGATGATATCCGCCAAGGGGCTGCCGCCAGTGTTGATACACATTTGTGCCCGCTTTATCACATTTTCCATTAGTTTCCGCAAGATTTCCGGTGATAACTGTTCGCATTCCTGTCGAATATTCTCCTTAAGGGCTGCGATTGTCTGAAGCTTGTTGGCATGAACCCGCGACTTCAAGTAGCCCCAAAGAAAGAAGTGTGGGATGGTTAAATCGGGCGATATTGCTGGCCATGCCAAATCGCCAAAACGGGAGATTACGCGACCAGGAAACGCTTCCTTCACAATATCCATTGTGACTCGTGCTGTGTGTGCGGTTGCATCGTCTTGTTCAAACCACATGTTCACCAAGCCCCGCTCATCCAATTCCGGCAGTAAGAAATCGTTTATCATGGCCCTGTAGCGTTCGCCAGTAACAGTGACCGTATTGCCGATGGCGTCCTCAAAAAAATACGGCCCAATCACTCCTCCCGCGTGAACGCCGCACTACACAGTGGCTTTGAGTGGATGTAATGGCTCTTCGTGCATCACACTCGGTTTTTCAGTGCCCCAGAAACGAAGATTTTGCTTATTGACGTAGCCACTTAAGTGGAAATGCGCCTCGTCGCTCATGATGATTTTCGATACAAAATCGTCCTCTTCGTTGTTGAGATTGAGGATGGCTTGACAGTAATTCACACGCGACTGACTGTCAGGAGGCATTAACTGATGCACTGTTTTCACTTTGTACGGGAACACGTGTAAGTCTTTCACTAAAATTCGCTGTAGGGCCCGTCTGGTGATGCCCAATTGCGTAGCCTGTTGTCTGGTTGATGTTCTTCGTTCTCAGCGACATCGGCAGCCACACCCGCGATATTCACGGCGGAACGACCAGTGCGGTGGCGGCCACGCCCTGCATGGTCTCCCGTGGTTCCAGTCTGTTCAAGTTGAGTAGCTAAGCGCCGGAATGTTTGCTCAGTTGGCGCGACACGATTAGGAAATCGACGTCGAAATTCACGCTGCGCTAACACCACCGACCGATTATTGGTCAAAAAATCGAAATAATTATTCCACGCTCTTGAGTATAGCGCTCCATTGCTTGTCTGTTTGTATACTGCAACAGTCTAGTTCACAAATGTCAAATATGATTGACGTACGACGCCATTTGCAAAAATTATAACATCTTCCGATAGGATGATTAATTTTGCTCCACCTTGTAGGAAGTGTAATCAATAATCGGCAACATTTACTTCTTAAAGAATTCCAAAATGCTTAGAGATTAAAGGGCTATTGTAAAACCAATTTTTGAACAGGTTTCCTTTTTTTATTATACTAGCGGACCCGGCGAACTTTGTCCCGCCCAAAATTGATTTTTTGATTGAAATAATTTCGAGCACTCACGATTCCACCCGAAATTAATTTTTTTGATCGAACATTTACGATCGATAAAAATGATGCCATTTAAATTTCAATTATTGATTGAATGAAACACTTTTCGAATTCGATTCAAGTCAATATCCTTTATTTACACGGATTTGATTTGATTTGACGCCGGCTCTACCGGCACTTTATTAAGCTTAATACAAGCCGTACTTAAACAATCTATACTTAAAAAACTAGAGATAAACTTACGAACTATCGAGAGAAGGGAGAGAGGGATTAGGGTTAGAGGAGGAGAGATGTGGGACAATGGCTAGGCTGAGTTGGAGCGATGCTGGAGGATGTTGCGAAGAGTGGCTCTGCTGTAGTGAAAATCAAACGAATTTTCCATATTGTTAGCCAAACGAAGCATTCTGGACAAGGGTGCGTTAAAACCATAATTGGTGCGGTGAGTACTGAGACGGAAGAGGGGAATGGACCTAAGGCCGCGGGGATTGGTATTAAATGAAACCAATGCAAGAAGCGCTGGGCAGTCAATGTGACCAGTTAATAAATGATGTAAGAAGAGGAGGTCGGCAATTTCGCGACGATTTTCGAGAGATTGAAGGTTGATCAATTTCAGACGTTCAGAGTAGGGAGGCAAATTGAAACTATCAACCCAAGGAAGACCACGGAGAGCAAAACGTATAAACCTGCGTTGGATGGCTTCAATACGTCGGACGTGAACAGCATAGTGAGGGGACCAAGCTTGGCTAGCGTATTCGAGGATGGGTCTGACGAAGGAGATATAGAGTGATTTGGTAACGTAGGGGTCAGAAAATTCCTTAGACCAACGTTTAACAAAGCCAAGCGCGGAATTGGCTCTGTTTATAATGTTGTCAATATGCGAACGGAAGTTAAGCTCCCTATCGCAGATGATACCTAAATCGCGCAATGATGAGACTGAAGGGATAGGTTCGTTACAGAAAAAGTAATCCCTATGGGGTGGTGGAAGGCGTTTACGGGAGTATGTGATGGATTGACATTTGCTAGTGTTAAGTTCAAGATGATTTTTCTGACACCAGATAAAAAATCTGTTTAGGTCGTCTTGGAGAAAGCGAGAGTCTGTAGTAGAAGAAATGACTTTAAAAATTTTCATGTCATCGGCATAGACGGAGAGACAGGAGTCTTTGATAATGCGGTCGACATCGTTGGTAGTAAGGACGAAGATTAAAGGACCCAAGTGGCTGCCTTGAGGGACGCCTGATGTGGCCATAAAGGGGTTAGAGACAGAAGATCTAAATATAACCTCGTATTGTCGATTTGCAAGATAGGATTGGATCCATTTGATAAAACCGGGTTGAAAACCGAGGGCTTTCAACTTAAGAGTAATAATTGGGTGAGAGATTTTATCAAAAGCTTTACTGAAGTCAGTGGCTATTACGTCGATTTCGCAACCGTCTTCAAACGCGCAAAGCGCCTGAGAGACAAATTCTGTTAAGTTGGTGGTTGTCGATCTACCTTTGAGGAACCCGTGTTGCTTAGTGAAAAATAATGATTTACAATGAAAAAACATTGTATCGTAAACAATGCTTTCAAAGAGTTTGGGTATGGATGACAGTTTAGCGATAGGTCGATAGTTGGATATTTCGGTTTTTGGGCCTTTCTTGTGAATGGGTATGATAAATGATTTCTTCCAAAGGGGGGGGAAAGATTCTTGGGAAATGGACATGAGAAAAAGTGAAGTCAAGGGTAGGGCCAAGTGTGTCACGCATTTCTTTAAAACAATAGCGGGCAATCCGTCGGGACCGGGGGAGTAGTCATCCTTAAGTTTGTTAATCTTATCAGTGACAAGTTGCGGGGTGATATTGACCGAGACTAAGGACGTTTGAGCGCAGTCATCCATATAAGAGAAGTAGTCAAGGTCAGGTTCGAGGATGCGGTCAGTGAACGATTGACTAAAAAAGTGGGCGAATAGGTTTGCTACAATTTTGGGGTCCGACGAGGAGGTGTTGGCAAGCTTGAGGGTAGATGGATAGTTATCAGATTTACGTTTCGCATTTATGAAATGATAAAAACGCTTGGGGTCAGTAATTAGATTGGATTGCATACGGACGAGGTAATCTTGGTAAAGAGCTTCACTTAGTTCAGCAAAGTGTGTATGTGTGTGCTGATAAAGGGAGTAGTCAGAGTCGGAGCGAGTTTTCAGGTATGCTCTCCAAAGTTTGTTCCTCTTATTACGAAGCGTACGCAGTTGCTTATTATACCACGGTGGGGATGAAGAACAATTTTTTTTGGGCGAGTAAGGAACAGATTGCAGAAAGCAATCAAAGATTAAGGAATAGAAAGATGCGAGAGCGGAGAAGTTAGCTTTCCGGAAATTAAAGCTGTATGAAGCCTGGGAATGAGAATTAGAATTTAAGTCACCGTATGCAAACGAAAGAAAGAGGGGTGGATGGTAGTGGTCTAGAGTAGAGAGAAGATGATTACTTGCCGACACAATACAATTGTCAGCATCGGAAGAGAAAATAAGGTCAAGTTGTCTGCCAAGGTTATTAGTTATGCCACTGATTTGATGGAGGCCAGAGTTGGAGAGACAATCTGTGAAAAGGACTTCTTTGTCAGAGGTTGCATGTGAAGGAACGAAATGAGATTCATCCTCAGACTGAACCCATTGAAGATGGGGAAGATTAAAGTCGCCTAAGACTATGACGTCATCACAGGGGTCCGTAAAATCAAGGAGAGAGTCTATAGCATCTATAGCGAGTTGGTATCCTTGAATAGGTTGGGAGGGGCGGATGTAGCAGCAGAATAGATACAGACTACGCTTAAGGATGGTAATTTTAGCGCAGATAAACTCAAAATCAGCGGTGTGCGATGTTTTATAAAGTTCAGATTCGTAACGGTTGTGAATAGCTAGGAGAACACCGCGGCCAGACGTTCCGTCGTCTTTTTCAAGACCATCATCGCGGAAAACGTTGAAATCAGAGGTAAAGAACTCATTACACTTGTAGGTAGCGGAAAGATTTGTTTCAGTCAGCGCGAAAACATCGTAGGGAAGCGTTTGGGAGTTAAGGAAAACACTGGAGGATTTGGTACGCAATCCGCGTACGTTCTGGTAATATATTGATAAATGTTTAACAGTGTTTATGTTAGGTGTGGAAAGGCATGGGGGTGTGCTGGCATAAAGGTTAGGAGCGAAAGAAGTTTTTATAATTAGAACGAGTTCTTTGAAGATGGGAGATCCGTTTGGAATCAACGTGGGAGGCAAATGTAGAGAGATCATTTGCTACGCTACTGGGCGGAATATCGAAACTACTGTGATAACGGACGAATATTTGTTTCAGCTCATCGGGGTCAGTTGGAAGGCCTTCTTGGTGTAGCGAGACCATGACGTTAGTTTTAGTGATACCGTCTACACAAACGGTGTCATCTTTGTTGTGCAGGTATGCTAAATAAAGGCGCACATTATCGTAAATTTTACGATCGCGCAAGCGTGAAAGAACGTAAGGTCCATCTTCGCCAGAATCAGTAAGCTGTTTAGTGAGTTTGGCAGTCGGCGGAAGCAGAGGATCTAAGAAAGAGGGTGGTGCCACATTCAAATTAGGATTGTTCGAGGGGCGAGGGCGGGTGGAAGAAATGGGCCCTTGAGGAGTAGAGGAGGAGGGAGCAGAAACAGGGGAGGCAGGATTAAGAGTATGGGAGTGGATAAAATTGGGATAAATAGTGGAGGCAGGTTTAATAGAAGATGAAATTTTATTTGAAGAGGGAGCAGGGATGGCCTTCAGATTAAATGAAACGCGGTTTCGTTGAGGGAGGGGTGGTCTGGTAATAGTAGGAGGGTGAGGAAGAGTATGTGTTGGATTAGTAGAGCTAGTAGTGATTTTATTGCGGAAGGGAGAGGGATGGCGAAGGGAGAAGTTGGGAAGGGTTTTCATACTGAAGCTCCAATTAGGGTCTAGATTAGACTGACGAAGATCAGATTTGGTGTTCTTACGCTTAACCTGCTTAATACTAGTCCTGGGGGTCCATCTGGTCATGCTCATAACGCCCACACGACATACATCCTCAGGGGAGGTCCAGAACATCCATACGTATTTGGAGGGGATGTCAAATTTGAAATTGCTCGATTTACTGGAGTTAACAGGGGAAATCTTCTGGCAGTTGGCGATTGCGAATGAAAATTTCTGCTGAAAAAGATTGCGGATCCAGAAAGTATCTGCAGAACGGGGGGCACCTTTGATGATGAATGTAGTATATTCGTTATCAGCGTTGGCCAAGTCAAGCTTTTGAAGACGAGTTATCCATTCAGAAGGAGTCCAAGTGGTTCCAAGAAGTACGAAGCGCTCAGGTCCACAGGGGGTTGGGGGAGCGTTAGGGGTTGAAACTCTGTTTATGTTGGAAGATGATATTGATGAACGATTCGCAGAGGATGGTTCAGCAGTAGATGAAGAAGAGGGGGATGTTTCAAGTAGCTCATCAAGAAGCGATTTGTTTTTGGACGTCGTATTATCACAGGTTATGTGGTCAAGCTTGCCAGATGTGAACCTTAATTCTTCCAGAATTTCAGTGATAACAAGCCTAGTGGAAGCAGAATCGTCCCTCAGAGTTTCGACGCGTTCCACCTGAGCAGCCATGTTGGTAGCCAGAGAATTCGTCGCTAGTGAATGAGATGTGATCTTGTTAATGTATGTAATTGTTAATGAATGTAAAGAGGTTCAGGGAATCACATGTCAGGTCAATTTATTGCTTTCTGGTAGACTACGTGCTTTGTTTTGTTGTGCGGCTCGTAAATAAACAACGATGAAGGCTTTCCAACACGCGAACATCCCACTTATAATTGGCCATGCGAGATTAATTCCACACACTTTCAAAGATTGGCCTTGTGTTTTATTAATTGTAATGCAAATGCAAGGATTAAATGTAAACGTTCTTCAACAATATTCGCACTGAACGACGTCATTGGAACACAATCCTGGTGTCTCCGAATGAAACTTTAGCGCATTGCAATATTGGCAAATCACATCCATGGACCCAATCGTATCACACGGCAGTATAAGGGCGTATAGCTCACGGAAAGTCAAGTTTTAAAAAGGAAACATAGCTGAAGTATTTTTAAGATATTTCAAAGCGGAAGCCTTTTCCCATGTGAAATTTTTCAATTTAAATTAATCAACATAATTTTGAGTACTTCAGCTAAGAAAATATTTTTTTCCTTCTTGGCTTACTAAACATTGTATTTCGGCCAAATCGCCTTTTGTGCAATTATCAAGGTTTCCATCATCCATGCATCCTTGATAAAATATAGCCCTCTTCGCCATGCGACAATTGAAGCTACAGATTTTGCTACGTGCCTCCCCTAACTGTTACCACAAAGGCATTCTCCTCTAGTTGGACACCGAATCAGATACATATCAAGCAGTGTCAATCCATATACTATTGTTCACCTTATAATCAGACTTTTGAGCAATTTGTACCCATTATTCATAACACAAAAGTTTAATAAAGTAGTCATTGTCAACCTAAGTAATAGCGCTTCCATTGTGCTATGAAAAATTTTCATCCAACATGAATCCTTGACGCGCGCTGAGAAAAATCAAAATAATTAATTTAATGCGTTTAGGGTGGGTAAATGTACGCGCTCATTTAATTCAACATTACTTTACTTTCATATCTCAGCAGGGATTTAAAATGTGATGTCAGGTCCCAGGATATCTCTGCATACTGGCTGAGCAAGAAGGGGAAAAAAACATGCACACAAGCCACCACGTTTCTGTCGCTTGGCATTCATTCGTAGCTGAGAAGTGGTATATGTGTACTTTCGAGGACAACGCTAGCTTATCTGACACACGTACTTTACGAGTACGCCGCTTTTTCTGGGCATTTTACTCTGATCCGGGAAACATTTTCCAGATTGTATTACGGGATCAACCAACAGCCCCTTACCATTTCCCACTTTTTTTTACAATTTCTTGCAACATCTGTGTTACAGCACACATGGCGCTCTGAATTCCTAATGATGGCATTCATTCATTCACCGAATAGCGGGCGCGAGCTCAGAATTACAAAATCCACCGACATCCGCCTCATCACAATAACTTCAGTCCTCGCCCCACAGGAGTCATAGTTATCCTGATGATAAGATTTTTATGAACTAGACCCATGCGGAACTAGGTCTATGCGTATATGAGTATATGGCAGCGATAAAGGGTGTCAAGTGAATTAAGCTGCAAACTCTTTCAGGACGCTTTCATATTTACACATGTGGGGCCAATGGAGAGCATGTACATACGTACATAGTTTTCGATAGGACCTCCTCCACCATGTGGATGCACTGACGATGTCGGCTATGAGCAGCAACCTTCTAGAGTTGGTGTCTGAGTAGTTGGTTGCTAAGCATCCTTTCTCAATATACGAGTATTGAGATGTGAAATACTCGTATGTATCAACTATGGATACAGTTCACGAAACGAAGGCTGAATATTTATTTTCTTTGCCCACCACCCTATCCCAGACACACTTCAATAGTCCCGTGAGATTGCAAGTGAAGTCGTGTTCTGGTACCAATGCCGGTGGGGAATTATTCTCGCAGGGATGTGATTGAAAAATTGGATTCATACACAAGTCTCGTTTAATTCAATGGATTTATGAAGAAGAAATTTGATGCTTCCTTTGTGCCAGCCGTATGGGGGATCCGGTCTTAATGATGACGACGGTTAGTTGACGCTTTGGTACTACAGTAATGGAAGCAAGCCGGCAAAAAAGATTAACGACATTTCATTTCCTTTTGATACTACATACTACCTTCGGAACATGAGTCTCGAAAGACGACGATGAAGTCGATAATGATGATGATGATGATGATGATGATGATGATGATGATGATGATGATGATGTCTCTTACTGCTCCAAGAAGAAGCATGATTTAAATTGAAAAAATATATTAAAAAAAAAAAAAAGGAGTTACTAGAGAGTTTTGATGTGCCGCCACTCTTTTTCACGAAGGATCTTGAAAGGAACTCAAGAGTTGCCTCTTCACAAAAAAAAAAAGAATTTGGTATCTGGTGTTAGCTTAATGGAGCGGAAGCGAAGAAGGAAGTCACATCCTATGACTGGGTGAGACTAATAAGGTCGCAGAATCTCGTTGATTGGATGGAGGTGAGTGGGAAAGGTTTCATTACATCCCTCGATTTCATGTGGCTGCTGTGAGTGTAGAATAAAAGAAACAGTGTCCTTGACAACAGATCTAAGGCTTAAGATACGAAAATGTATCTCCATTCAAATTTATAGGAAATTGAGGCGTAGGGTAAGACAAGTATCATACTTTTATGCGAATGGGATTATGTTGAGAGCTTTATGATGGTGGTAGATAGTGATAATACACATGTATAGGCACTTACATTCCTCAATCGTGTCAAAGACTTTAAGCTATTATGCTTGGATCATAACAATTTGTAGTGTGGATGGATTAGATGAACTCAGTTCACGTTCGACAAGTTAATGTAAGACTACTACTTGATGATGGAATGCACAGGCTGATAAAGCAAATTTTGCTATGGTTTGCTTCCAAGGGAAAATAGCAGCTTTCAAATTTGACCAAAATAAACACGGTATCCAGCATTGGAACGACCGCAGTTAACAGTATCGAGGAAATAATGAGCGCCAGAGTATGCTCATCGTATCCCTGCGGATACGAAATGTTTGTTTCTTCAGTCTTTCATGAACCTTTAGGGTATACTCAGAAACCGATCACATTTTACATTTAAGATACAACATTCTGAAAAGGGAAATAGAATACGGATTGAAATCTGGATTAGCGCAATCGGTAACGAGTGAATGAGCAGGGCTCGTGATCGAATGATCGACTATCGAATGAAAATAAAATTGTATCAGAGAAATTCTACTATGACTCACAAAGTGACGTTTTTCCGATTGATATAAAAGATAGAAATATAATATTTGCAGTGAAATTTAAGTAAACATTGGATGTGTTTTTTTATTCCGATAATTTTTTTTAGAGAACATTTTTAATACCAAATCTCTCACCAGCATAACATTATGGATAGTACGCTTAGATTCTAGACCAGTGCATTTTATGAAAAATGTATTTAGTGAACCGTCTTTGAATTCGTTCAAGTCGGTCAGAGTGAATATTGAACGCAGGGTTCCAAATCACGTTTGCTACAAAATAGATCTTAAATGAAATGTAAATAAAGTTAAGAGAGCAAAAGTATCACCAAAATCTTTTGCAATGCGTTTAATGAAACCCACCATTAAATTAGCCTTCGGAACAATAATGTCGATATGACTTTTAATGAAAATGATGAGTCTAGCATTATGCCTAAATCTTTAATAATGCCAACGCAATATTAAAAAATACTGTGAATCAGAAGCGAAGGCAAAACAAATAAATGACAGCAAACAATCTCAAACCTAATACACCTGAGTTTCAAACCACTACACCAATCTCTTTCTTTCTCTCTCTATCTTCCTTTCAACGCCCGCACTGTGTATAAACATTAAAAGGGTATTCATAACCCCTTGAGTGCGGGTAAATTATAAAAAAAAAAAAAAAAGCGATATAAAACATCTCATAATTAAACAACATACTAATGGATTTTCTAGAAAAGATATCGCATTACACTTTTTAATCTTAAGTTTTAAACAATTTGCAGTACACCACTCAGAAAGCGAGTTTAAGTCATTTTGGTTGAGATGACAAACTTTCAAGCTTTTGATTTTTAAAAATTGCATAAGGTCCTCAGCACATAAAAGACATTTATAATACTTAATTTTGGTAGTAATCTCATCAATGATAATAATAAATAGCAGTGGACCTAAGTGGCTACCTTGGGGAACACCCGATGTGCATGTAAAACACCTAGATGACGAATTATCAATCCTCACTATTTGTTTTCTACCTGTATGGTATGATGACAACCAGTCTAAAATTTGGAAATGAAAACCAAAAAGTTCTAGTTTTTTTAAAAAACATTTTGTGATTCCCAGAATCGAAGGCTTTGCTGAAGTCAGTGTAAACAGCATCGACTTGCAATCTGCCATCGGAAGTCGATTTTTTACTAAGCTCTTAAGTAACTTGGGAATAACTGACAAAATACATATTCCCCTGTAGTTTTCTACATTGTTCTTGGGCCCCGATTTGTGAATGGGTACCAAGTAAGTATACTTCCACTCTTGAAGGAAATTACCCTCCTGTAAGGACAAATTAAATATCTTAAGCAAAGGAGTGCTACGGGAGTTATAACAGTACTTAAAGCCAATGGCTGGTGTACCATCAATCCCTGGCTGGGCTTGAGTGATTGAAGCGCTGATGTGACCTTTTCAATACTCAGTTGAATATTTCCAATATCAATGGTGCACATGTTAAACTTATTTTCCATTCATCGCAACAAATAAAAATGAGATCTAGTTACTTCGTCAAAATACTTAAAATATTATTTACTTGAACAAAATTTAGCGAATAAAGAGAGTCAATAAGTAAAAATTCAAAATATTTCTTTGTGTTAAAAGGAATTAACATTTTATCGGTCTCGCACCAACCCCACTTCAAATCGGTTAAATTTAAATCATCTAGTATACAAATATTATCTAATACAGAGCAAGTATTATTATTGAACTCGATATAACTAGCATATTTATGTTTACAAATAGCTCTAATTAAAAAGGTTAATTACTTTACATTACGTGAGCGGTAATGCCAAATCCTCGAGGAGCGAATCGAGACCGAGATGGAAGGTAGACAGGCTAAACGAAGAGCTCCTTACATTTTCAATTTCAGCTCCGCATTCCTGGAGATGACGGACACTGCTGAGGGTAAGGCTGAAGCTACGATGCGTCTTATACACCAGGCATGTGACGCTGCGATGCCGCCGTCTAGCAACTCGACACGATGCATAAAAACGGGAATACTGGTGGAATGAAGAGATTGCTGTGCTCAGAAGGAGGTGTCTATACTTCAGACGCAAGATCACCAGGGGAAGAAGACGACACGCAGAAACCACAGAAGACGTACTAATGGAATATAGAAACGCGAAGTCAGTGCTCAAGAGGGCTATCATTACGAGCAAGAGACAGAAGTGGTAGGAGCTTCGGCAGGACGTCAACAGCGACGCCTGGAAAGGAGACAGATCACTGTGCATGCTGGACATGGCAGGGAAACTATTGGAGAAGATGCTAGAGCCCCGACTCATAGCAACAGTCCAAAGTGCAGGTGACCTCTCCGAAAGACAACATGGATTTAGAAGATGCCACTCTATAAAATCAGCAATCGAGGAAGTGAGTAAGACCGTCCAAGTAGCTCGTCAGAGCAATCAATATTCGAGAAGAATTGTCATACTGGTAGCTTTAGACGTGAGAAACGCCTTCAACTCAGCCATGCGGGGGGACATACTGAACTCGCTTAAAAAGTAAAAACACCCCAGAGACCACATACTGATGTACGACACCACGGAGGCACCTCACAGAAAAGAAATTACGGCAGGAGCAGCGCAAGGCTCAAAACTGGCACCTGACGGAGAAGACGCACGTTGATTTCCAAGTCAGGTCAGAGGTGATCACCATAAGGATGCAGTGAAGTACCTGGGAATGGCTCTTCATTGCAAACTTACTTGCAGTCAAAATCAGCATCCGAACGAGCTGCAAAAATAACAACGTCACTGAGCAGACTAATGGCAAACGTTGGGGGTCCAACTATGAGCAAACGACGACTCCTAATGTCTATTAGACACACCATGCTCTTGTATGGCTACGAGATCTGGGTCGATGCACTTAAGCAGGAGAAATATAGAAAACAGATAGCCGCGGTACAGAGACGCGGAACCCTCCGAGCTGCAAGCTCCTACCGTACAGTGTCGGAACCAGCCGTCCTCGTAGCCGCGGGAGTGACTCCCATCGATCTCCTAGCAGCAGAGAGGAAGTACATCTACGAGAAGAAGACGGATGTAGGAGCGGAAATGGCAGTTGCACAGGCAAAAGAGCTCACGAAACTGATGTAGCAGAGCAGGTGGAACGCAGAAGTTAGGGAAAGATGGACCGCGAGGTTGATCATAGATGTTGCTGCATGGACGAAGCGGGGACATGGTGAATTAAATTCCTACATCACCCTGTTCCTAACCGGAAATGGTTATTTCAACCGATACCACCACAAGATGGGAATGGTAGGAAGCGTAGCCTGCCAATACGGAAGAAGACGCTTTCCATACATTTCTCGCGTGCAGCAGATGGGCCGCAGAAAGACGGCGCATGGAAGCAGAGATAGGTGGCATCACTCCCGACAACATCATAGGGAAAATGATCACAAATGAAGACAGCTGGAACCGGGTATCATCCTTTATTGAAATCCTATTCAAAACAAAAAATAGAAAAGAAAACCAGAGCGAACCCTCATAGACAGATAGTTTTATCATTTGCCGACGAGGATCGAACGTTTGTCAGGCATTCGGCAAGAGGTGGGACTATGAGAAAACTTTTTGGTATTTACTGGGATTCAGACCTCGAACCTCCCTCGAAGTAGTCCAGCGCACTAACCACTTAGCCATGGTGCCCACTATGTCTGCATGTCTGCCAATATTTCAATCGCATTATCATTGAAAAAACAAAATGATACGCACTTCACAAAGACACCAACAAATGTCGGATACTACTATTTTCAGCTCTGGGCTTTGGGCGGGCCAACATAAGACGGAAAACGACTGATTTCCAAGCCATTCCGGCACCGTTTTTGCCATATGTTTCGGGTCCCGATCATGCTGGAAGATTATTTCTTCTGGGGGAATGGGCAAAGATCAAACTGTTTTTAAGAGATGTTGTCTTAGGATGTTTTTATATACATTCTTATCAATAGTCTCATCTATTAGACACAACTCAACCACACCAAAAGCGGTAAAACAACCCCACAACATGATAAAACCTCCACCATGTTTCACAGTCTGCTTTACATGGCTTGGCTTCAATGACTCTCCATGTCTTCTCCAGGCCTAAGACCTTCCATCCGTGCAATATCGGTTGATTTTCGTCTCACCAGACCAAACTACCTTACTCCAATCCATTTCCGACCAGCCTGTATATTTTTTGACGAAGCATAGCCTTAACTTCATATTTTTCTTTGAAAGCGCAGGTTTCTTCTTCTTTTACAACGCTTCAATTTTCTGCTTATGAAGGGTGCGATAGGCTGTCCATCGGCTTATCCTTTTCCCAGTAGCCTTTTCCAACTCTTTCTTCGCTTCTGCAGCAGTTCGTACGCTTTGGGTTAAGACGTACCTGGTAAGGCATCGCTCGTCCTGGGCGGACAGTTTTTTTGGCCTACCGCCTTTTGAATTTTTTATGTTGGAGCACCATTTCTTTTTCAACCTGCTGACACTTGCTTTGCTTATGTTCAACTCTGCGGCCACAAACCCCGTAGTTATTCCTTCCTTCAATAATTTTTCCGCTTGCAGTTGCACATTTAGGGGGAGAGGCCTCATTGTATCTTACTTCTACGAAAACGGTTGTTCTTATTTTAATTATTTTAATTATTCTGTTTTGTTTTTTGGTTTACCTGATTATACAGAGTTTTTAATAAAGCAATAATAATAATTTAGTTGTTTGTCCAACTAATGATGGCTAAGAAGGACTACGAATGAGAGAAGGAACGCTTGCAAATGGGTCGCAAAACTGTTTCAATGTAAAAAAGTAACTGTTATACAGAAAACAGACATATGGGTTCTGTAGTATACATATGTATGCTTCTGAATACTACAGACATCCAGTAATCTAGTAGTGGTCTGCAGCTTGTTTTGACATACGTTATAAAAAAATTGTGTGGACAAATGCATCTATATCTGCAAAATTGACACGGTTTTGCACTTAACTGTGTATAGTGTTTTCGGTGTAGAGTCTTATGACGATCTAGACGCACAATACTCGTATTACAATATATCCCAAAACATAACAAACATTTCTACAGATGCGGATACTTCGTTCTATGCAGTCTTTTCGAAAGAAATAAAAAATGTATCCAAAACGTCCCCACAATTGAGAATAACTTTAAAACCCTTAAATGCCCACAGTATCTTTAAAGATACAACCATTCAAATAATTTTAATTTATTAAATAGAAGGTCCAGAGCTAAGATTGTAATAGTTTCTTATTCACCAACTCAAATCCTAATCAAAATAATTTTTTCAGCCTCCTAACTTTGAAAGTACAGTTACCATAGACAAATTACGTGCGTGAAGCGAATTTCGTAGAATTTAAAAAAAAAGTATTTTTATTATTAAAATTCTTTGAACCTGGTGACATTTCACTAGAAAAAAAAATCATTGCAGGTACAGACATTTATTGTGAAGTTAAATAAATTTGTTTCATGGGATTCTAAGAAACGCAGCTCGAGTAATGTTGTGGTAAACGGTTGTATCTTTAAAGATACACTGGGCAGTTTGGCCTATTTCGTGATTATTGCTATTTTTTTATGTGCTGCGTTTGTTTGCAATGAATTATCATTCTATGGGTATTTATAATGTACATGAATATGAAGATAATGATGAAGGTGAGCCGGGTGAAACGGACGGAGATAATAGGGAAGAAGATTTTCCCAATATGATAAATGATGTGGGAGGTTTGGAAGATGCAGATGTTGCTTGAACCTCATCTGCACCTCAACTTCAGTTAACGATCGTTGGAGTTCATGTCCTTTAGATTTTACAATTTGAAAGTTGATGTCAAGTCTTCGAAATGCGAAAATTTGAATCTTGTTTATCATGCACAGGAAGACTCAACCCTTCCAGGAGAAGTGACAGGCTTTGAATTTATTTTTAAAGTTCGATCATGCCTCTTTCCTTAGTCGTTGGACCAACGTATCGTTGAATAGACCTTAGTCAATGCGGAACTTGCTCTTGATACATCATTCCTCTTTAGACTTCTTGATCTACGAAAGTTTATTGGGATCCCTTTTTATATGGCTTACTTCAAACTCCCGAGTACAAACGATTTTTGGAGTTTTATAGAAAATCGATGCGCCCCGTAGTGACAACATTCCTATATTCATTTCAATGACAAAACTAAAGAAGATGAAAGTGATGATCCTAATCGTGACTGCCTTTATCTATTAGGCCATTATTAGAAACACTGAATATGGCGTACCAATATTAGATCGGTTGTATGTATGTAGTTGAACAAATGTGCTCTTCATTTTATGGGCCATATTTGCCTAACAAGCCGAAAAAGTGGGGTTTTCAATTATTCATATTATGCGACTCAAGCAGATTCGCATATACATAAATTTGAAATATATACATAGCAGATCACCTGAAGTACCGGCCCTAGGTGAAGTGGACCCTCAAGCATCGGCAAATATTGTTTCTCAGATTGCTTAATGAAGTACTACGTTATCATTTTATGTTAATTACTATCGGGATATTCCCTTGCTAATTTATCCCCACAAAAAAGGAATGCTTGCAGTTGGTACTATCCGAAGAAATAGGGTAAAGAATTGCAAGCTTCCAAAGGTGAAACGATGATGAAGGTTAAACGAAAAACCAGAGAAGAGTTTGTAGCTTCAATACACGGCATACATACATATGTAGATCTTACTTCACCATCGTAGAATCGTCAACCTCGTTTCAGCTAACATATGTACATTGGCATAAGACCTCTTTTACCCATTATTTCATTTTATCATTTTATGCATTAAATTTTTGATTTGTATTGTATTTACTTTAATTTCATTGTAAGCCAGTTTGTTTTGAAAATAATATAAAACAAATAAATTTAGCATAAACCGCAAGTGAACCAAATTTGTTCATTAAATCTACTACCATTTATTTCGTTTTTTCACTAATTTTCATTTATTTTTAAAATATACTATTTATCCATATTAATTTAACACATAAACCTTTAAACTCAAACTTTTCCTTAATAATAAAACAATGAAACTAGTTATTTAAGATTAATTTTCCAATATATACACTCAGAAAAGAAATTGATACTAAATTATTCTCATAAACGCCTTTGAGGGGTTAATGCCCAGTGTATCTTTAAAGATACAACCGGTTTTTTGTCAAAAATATGGGTTTAAAAAAATTTAAACAATTTTTTTTTAATGAAATAGTTGTTTGTGGTCTATTTTGCATGTTATATATTTTTTTCGACAAAATCGGGATACAGATTTTTGGGATACAGATATATGTCCTAAACCTAAAGTCTCTCGAAGAAAAAATCGTTCTCACAAAATTCTACTAATTTAATAACGACTTAAGGATGCCGTAATGCTATTGTGTCTTCTGGATATCAGAGTTTGTGGTCCTTACCCAATGTACTAGGTTGGACACATGTTTAAAAGTTCCACTGCATCTAAAAATAAAGGTTAAACTAGATTGAGGTATGTACATATGTATATCCAGACCTCACAGTACGCTTTACATTTTCCAAAAACTTACTCAAACCTTTTAATGCTCTTGGCCAGTGGTTTGTCCTGACAAAACTTCGAGTAGTGGGTTTGGAGTTTCTTCTACTTCTGATGATATTGCTTGTGTGCGGTTAATTTGGTTCCTTCTGCCAGAGAGAATTTCATCCGGTTTTACCAGATGATGTTGAGGACGAGTGTTTGAAGAAAACTTTTTGCCCCATTTACATGCACACATCACCCTCTGATATTCCATGCAGTGACTTTTTATATGTATGGGTATGTACATACCAATATACTTATGTATGTATCTACATTGAAGACAAATATGATTTATTTAAGTATTTTCGCTTTAATTTTCTTTTTGATTGCTTTATTTGCGTATACTCCTTATTCGATATTTGAGTTTGTATCTTTATGTATCGGGCTTAATCATCTGGTTGGATGACAGCTGGTTTTGTGTATTCAACTGAATGGATGCAAATTACAGTAAAGTTTCTAGGAAAACTGCTACAGTGCTGTTGATGCCATGGTATACTATGGTATTTTCCAGAGTAATGTATCATTTCCAATAGAGATGGAAGCCTTATCACTGCGAACCCCTAACTCTCGCGCAAAGCGAGGGATAAATGTATATATATTCCTCCTTTCAGGAACATACTTACTTAGGTGGCGCTATAGTTCGGGACCTCAACCAGCAAGGCTCTCAAGTTAGCCCGGTCCTTAGCTCACTGCCATTCGATAAGTTTGCAGGAAATGCTCGATTGTTCCATCCTCCTTTGAAGGAATCGATTTCGAATTAATTTTATCCATGTTCCGAAACGCTTGCAAGGTGGTGTCGATCTCGATAAGAGTATGATTGTTCACCGTCCGAAAATAATTTTCCAGCGCCAACCCGCCCAAAGATATTTCTTTGCGCGGTTGGGTGGTTTTAACAATTTCAAGTAAAATGCGATTGGGTTTATTGAAAGAAGGATTAACCTAACCAAACCGAGATATGATGGCCATCGTGACCAAGCCCCTGGACATTCCAGTGATTTTTGACCCGATACTTATTGGTGTTCGAACATTTGTTCGTTTGAGTCTTAATCTTTGTACACAAGTTTCGCTAACAAATGAAACCTGTGTTCTAGAACCCATTAAAATTCTAGCTTGTTGGCAGTTTCCGTACGTTTCCTTCCTCCCCTACCCATATTTAGCGGACAACTTCGTTAGAAGGGAACAACGGGCCCAAAGAGCGGCCTACGTGATGAGGACACTCCGCACTCTCCCAAACCAACCAACCAACCACCCAACCATCAGTTAAAGGGACAACTGTAGACCAACAAGTTGATGTCAGGAAATAAGCCGCAGAGCATTTATTAATCAATACTTAAAATCGCTATTCCTTCCGCTAGTTATGTTTTTTATTTGAAATTTTTATTTTTCTCCATTCATTTTGAATTTATTTAAATAAAATTTTCAAACAGTGTTTCCAAAACCGATGATCAAAGCAAAATTAGTTATTATTAGTTTAAAATTGTGTTATGAATAACACAGTGATCAACTTTTTAATTGCGGATTAGTTAATCATGAATGAAAAGGCAAATTAAAAATCTAATGAATACGACTGTAAATGTGTCTAAAATCAATATATTTGTTTTTATTAACTGTAGAGTCAACTAATCAGGCAAAGAACTCATTCCTAAATGAGAAAATATCAAACGTGGCAAGACGCGATTCTAGGATTTTCCTTTCTGTTGAAGTATCAAATAATATCAACAACACACATACCTAGAAGTCCTCTCAAAATAAACATCTCATAATTACTAAGGCAAATTTTCTCAATTTGATTTTTTTTAAGCGACAGCTTCGTGAAATATCCACACAATCAAGCCAGAACGAGTAGAAAATTACTCTGACGGATCAAATTATGTTACTTAACTGTTCTCCTTACCAAGCAATTTTCTACTCTCTAGCTTAACGAAATGAAAATATACATAGCTAGGTACATATGTACATACTACACTTACTTAATTAAAGAGATATACAGCTAACACCGGATATTTCACGTAAATTCGTACAGTCTTCTCTACCATTTTAGTAAAGTCTGCCACCAACAAACTTTAATTAAAGGACCTCTCGATAATCCACAAATGGATGTCATAAAACGTTTGCAGCCTCTTCCCCCGAAATTTGTCCAATTTAAGTAGAAAGACACACCCCAAATTCAACCCCTAAATTCCAAATAATTGAAGGCTAAGAGCACAGAGCACTTAAGTTTTCCTTAGTTTACGGGATTGCGATTCGCCAGACGTGACTTACTGTGAATACGAAATATACCAACTTTCTAAGAACTTATTCAAGCCCCTCCTTCTATTTAATTAACGCTATCACCTTTGCCTTCACGCTGTACTAATTCCAATCAGCAGGTCAAATGCAAACACAAATAAAAAGTTAGCTCTCATTTGAGGATAATAAAATCATCATTACGTCGCCACCGAATCAAGTACACTAATACATGCACACACTTACTCCGAGATCTATTCTTAAAATTTGGATAATTAAATATAAACTCTACTCGCCCTCAGAGTCTAGCCAAAATAAACTAGGACGTGATTTGTCGTATTTATTTTTCTTCGTATTTGCCAAATCAAACAAAGTCGCTGCGAAAAAACATCAAACTTTTGTGGCCAGCCGCCGGCGGTGGTTTCTGAAACGTACATATGTACAATGTACATACTTAAATGAGTATAACAAATATGTAATTACACAGAACAACAGCAGAGGAGAAAAAAAAATAAAAATAAATAAATAGCTAAGCAACAAACAGAAAAGTATCTGAAATAAAATTAATTACTAGGCTACGAGAATATCAAGTCCTTTAATTTCGATCGCATGTGTACGGTAGACGTAGTGACCTATTAAAGGTGATGTGCTTAATGGATAAAAGTTGCGAAAGCAGGAACTCTTTTATACCTAATAAATAGCCGAACCCATTTTTTTATATTTCATTTGCCTCACAGAGGAAGATAAGTTATTGGAAAAGTTTTTTTGTGGTAGTTTTTCAAGAAGTTTTTGGTTTCCATCGAAAATTCGAAAAATTAGTTCGGATATACCTATGTACATATGTATGAAAAAAGTGTTGTTTGTATAAAGCTAGATTCATGTGTTGTTAGGTGGGGTGGATAAATATATCACGGCGTCTACAAAAAGGCACATTGTGTTTTCCTTTAGTATTACAGGTCGGTTGTGATGCCGGCCTTGTTACTGAATCCCAACTTTATCTTCGCGCCATTTTGCAGTTATGTAGGTATGTCCTTTGCTTCAAGCTAATATTTAAATAAGTAATGATAAACTTTTGGTCAGTCACGGTGCCATAAAATCTTCGGTGCACATTCTGCATATGTTGTTTTGTACTATCCCCATAGCTGTAAAGTGATTTAATTCAAGTTGTTGACTGGTGCAAAAAGTTGACCTAAACGTCAATCCGAAAAAAACACCATCTGCTGGAGAAATTGTTCGCTCTGTTGATGATTGATATGTTTATGACATCAGGTTGACTGCGAAAAAAATACTGTGAATCAGAAGCGAAAGCAAAAAATAAATGACAACAAACAAATCTCCCCAGTTATTCTGGACACCACTCCTGGAGTTAATGTGAAACCTAATACACCTGGGTTTCAAACCACTACACCAATCTCTTTCTCTCTTTCTATCTCTCTTTCCAAGCCCGCACCGTGTGAAAGCATTTAAATGGTATTCATAACCCCTTGAGTGCGTGTAAATAATAAAAAAAAAAAAAAAAAATTAAAAGAAAGAAACCGAAAGGTTTTAAAAATCCGCACTTTTTGGTGAAGAAATAGAAAGTGTCTCGTTATAAACATATCTCGCACTAGTATGGTCTTACTCAATAAACTTCAAAGTATACTCTTTATATGGTACAACAAATGCAATGTACACTGATCGTACTGCAGCGCTGGAGGTTGTTCTAGATCTACCTCCCATTCATATTCAAATAAAGAGGAAAGCTATGGTTAATACCTTAATGCTCCTCATGGCTTTCAGGATTCAACATTCAGACTAGTTTATTTTCAAGGAGGAACAAAACAAAATTTGGCATTAAATCGCTTTATAAAAGTGAGAGTAAACTTGCTACGTCCGCTAAAAAAAAAATAAGGACATTTCCTCGACTCATACTAGACGGCCTTTGGCCTCACATGCAGGTGCTCAGGGCGCGGCATATAGTTAGGTGCCTTTTTATTTGACATTTTTCATTCTGAAAAATTGTGGACTTATGACCCATTTTAGACCAAATAAATTGTGGACTTATGTCTCGATGGGATGGGACATATTGGAATTATGATCTTGTGACCGACTCACAATTATATATCGATCGGTAAAAACCGGTTTTGTTATTGGAAAAATAAAACAAAAACATTTTGTGTTATGTCTCAAAAAATGTTGGCCTTATGTCGCTTTTTAAAAGTGTCATAGGCCAAATGTTCAAATTTGCCCTTATGTCGTTTTGCAACGCCCTTGAGCTCCCTCCAAGTCTTCCCTAATGATCTGGATTCATCCCCGACTGTCTCTTGGACTCCCTGGCATGACGTACTTCGAAATAGAATTGTCCTTGCGGCGTAAGGTGAGACCAATCCACTTCCACTTTTTCCTCCGTATTTTAAAGTGTATTGGCTCCTGGCCCGTTATCGCGTCTAGTTGATGTTTCGATATACGGTTAGCCCAAAAGATCCTTAAAATGTTGCAAGGATAACTATTTATGAAGGTTTGTAGTTTCCTTGCGACGACGTTGGTCACTTTCCAGGTACCACACCCATAAAGTATCACTGTTTCCACGTTTGATCGGAACAGTCTCAGTTTAAACAGATTAAACATTGCTTTACCAGATTAGCCAGAATACCGAACGCAGCATTTGCTTTACGAATTTTGCTGTCCACATCCAGTTCGGTACCACTGTCTTCCGAGACCATACTAAATGTAGAAAGCTGCTTACTTTCTCGACTTTCCGTCCAGCAATGTTGAGTTGATAGGTTCTGGTGTTTTGTTGAGAAATTGAAGTGCTTATAGCCTTTTTTTTACCGAATTTATTTTAAGTCCTACTTTGTTCGCCTCTGACTTCAAATTATGAGCCATCTGATGCAGGTCCATTATCCTGTGTGAGAGCAGACAAACGTTAGCAGCGTATTCAAGATGTTTGAGATATGATGTCATAGTTCATCTCAACCCCGTGTTTCCTCCAGACAGAGCTGTCCGAATCACATAACTGATTACTGCAAGGAATAAAAGTGGTGATTTAAAAAATCATAATTTAAAATAATAATAATTACTAGTCCCTTCAAAGAGACGAAACTAAATATTTCGTTATATGTATGTATGTACTTATATGTATATTTCGAATCTTAGGTCATTAATGGGTAATTTAATACTATGGTGAGGAATACTTTCTTTTCCGCCACCACCAAAACCACTGCAAATAAAGCCTCCGACTTCTTAACTACTCCACCCCAATCCATGTGTATGGCGCCCACTCATGGACCTACTTATCAAAAAAAGTTATTCGAGTACCCTGTGTATCGAAGATGAAGATCCGAAAAACACATTTTATATCATGTGCCGGTCAACTAAAACATTAAAGCAGAATATATAAAGCATATCTGCCATATTGTGCGAACGCCTGAAACCCTTCGTCAACAACCTGATCGGCACCTATCAGTGCAGTTTCAGGCCAGGAAAGTCCACAGTCGATCAAATTTTCACACTCCGGCAAGAAGAAGTTACACATAACATCGACGAATTGGACAGAACGTCACAGTCGACAGCTATAACTTAGTAGTAAGGAACTTTGTCTACCTTGGCTCTGCTATTAACTCTGTAAATAACATCTCATCAGAAAACAACAAAGAATAACTCCTGCCAATTGGTGTTTTTTTGGGCTGAGAAGGCAATTGAGTAGTAAGGCCCTATCTCGGAAGACTAAGGAGACTCTTTATAAGACCATTATCATCCCAGTCCTGCTTTAAAGCGCTGAAGCATGGACTCTTTCGAAAGCGGATGAAGATATCCTTGGTCGCTTAGAGAGAAAAGTTCTTCGGAAGATATATGGTCCCGTTTGCGTTGACGGGCTTTGGAGGAGAAGATTCAACGACGAAACTTACGAGCTGTACAGCGACATCGACCTAGTCAAGAAACTCCGCATCAGTCGCCTAAGATGGCTAGGACATGTAGAGCGAATGGACACCAATGCTCCGGCCCGCAAAGTCTTCGAATCTAACCCGGAGGGACAACGCAGTAGAGGAAGACCTCGCCTAAGGTGGCGCGCACGGTGCCGTGAAATAAGGCCATATTTCAACATTTGGCCTTATTTCACTTAACTAAAGTGAAATAAGGCCAATTTGGTCTTATTGCGCTGCAATTAGTTATAAGAGTGCCGTGACATATGCCGCGTAGCGGCGCCCTGAGCACCTGCATGTGAGGCCGAAGGCCGTCCGGTGTATGAGTCGAGGAAATGTCCATAGATTTTTTTTTTTTAGCTAGCGTAGCGAGCCCACCCACCCCAACTTAGTATTGAAGTGACTAGCGGGCAAAAGCCTGAAAGTCGGGGAGAGTGAGCTCGCTACGCTCGCTAAAAAAAAAAAAATCTATGGACATTTCCTCGACTCATACACCGGACGGCCTTCGGCCTCACATGCAGGTGCTCAGGGCGCCGCTACGCGGCATATAGTTAGGTTTCTTTTCGTTTGACATTTTACAATTCTCAAAAATTGTGGACTTATTACCCATTTTAGACTGAACAAATTGTGGACTTATGATCCGACGGGACAAAATGGAAAAGGCCATATTTGGTCTTATTTCATAAACTGGATTGGCCTTATTTCACTTTACCGAAGTGTAATAAGGCCAAATGTTGAAATATGGCCTTATTTCACTATTTCAAAGTGAAATAAAGCCAAATTCCGAGATTTGGCCTTATTTCGCTTGGCGTTATTTCACGGCACCGGCGCGCACAAGTAGAAGGGGACCTCAACTAACTTGGAGTGCGCAACTGGAGGCAGTTAGCTAAGGACCGGCCTAACTGGAGAGGCTTGTTAGTTGTGGTCCAGGTTCACCCCGAACTGCTGCCTAAGTAAGTAACCTTTGGTTTCCGATTCTGCTAAAATATTAACAAAACCGGGAATATGCGGCGGTGTCGTACTTAGATGTGTTTTGGTACAAATCAGCGTGCAATTAAAATTCCCTCACTAAAAATGTGAATTTTTACACAAACTCAATGAAATATTTACAACGAAGTTTAGTATAATTCAGACAATCTTAGGACGTGAAGTATTGTAAGAATTTAAACTTAGTAATTAACAATAACTTTTTGTTATCGTATGTTTTGCAAATACTACATTTCTTAAGCCATACATGCATACATCCAAATGGTACCGGTTTTAGAAGACTTAGGTACATGTAATAGTGCAACATTCTGCCTCTAAGTGAGCAGTCAATATGCCATAAGTTCATGTATTCAGGTAGTGTAGTCACGACAAAGGACATGACCACAACCCCAACGTCAGTTGGAGATGAAGTTTGCGGTTAACTTCATGTGGGGAAATGATAAATTACCTCACGCGACCATCCAAAGTGTAACGACCACAATTTATAGCCCTGCCCTAAGCATAAAAAATTGAGCTAAAAGGAGAACAAAATTTATTTTCACTACTATTTGACCCCAAATCCGGTAAAAGTCTATGATACAGTATATTTTGATTTCATACAAAAACTAAATTTAACTTATCCAACCGACCAGAAATAGGGCAAAAGGTGCAATCTTTTGTGCAACCCCCTGCGTTACCTTTTGATGGCGTATAATCTCCCACTTCAAATAGTATCTATGTGTCCGTTTATCGATCAACTCAGTTTCTTAAAAAAAATGACGCATTGATGCTTAGCTCCGTAGTAACATGGATGTTGTTTGGCCATTAAATAAAAAGCAAATACTATCCTAGCAACCATCACTCTTCCTGCTGACCAAATCCAATTGTTATCTCGGTGAAAAGGACATCGTCTTACCTTTCCCTATTTGCACGACACTGGGACTTTTTTTTATAAACTAAGTTTTCCTAAGGGGCAAGTATCGGCGTTGTGAAAATATTCGATACCGAAATTTAAATAACTAACAAAAGTCAGGAATTGGTTTTTTTGTCTTTTCTTTATTTTATTGGCCACGAGAAAGGTTAACAAAATTCGTCGATCACGTTCTCTCCGTTGAACCGTTTTTTTTTCTGTTCAATTTTTCCCGAACAGTTCAGAATTTAACAGCTCCATCCAATATATCGAGTCGGTAATGTAGGCCGATACAAAAGTCACGTTTGCATGAGGCGTGAAGTCGTTATACTGCCCTCCTTTTTAAAAGATAGACTATCCGCAGTCACAGCAAATATTTATATAAATTCGACGACAGACTCAAAGCCGTTGGGATTTAGCCCCGCGGCGCGAAAATAGTAGAAACGGAACGGCCGACTTATTTTTAGGCGGTTATTTTATTCGAAACAAAAAGAGAAATTTTCTATGCACAAAATTGTCACAGCGCTTGTCGATCCCTATGGACCACCAGCGGCTTCCTCCCTCCGTCTTTCATTATTTAATGCAGCACATCGCCCATCTTTTTAATCACGATGTACGGGCCCTGCCAGTCATTTTGGAGTTTGGGGCAAAATCCTTTCTTTTTCTTCGGAGCGAACAACCACACCTTGCCTCCTTCATTAAAAGGTGTAGCTTTGGCGTTGGGATTATACCGATCCTTCATTTGCTGTTTTTCAACAGCTGCGTTCTGTTAAAGGAATATGCTACTTCTAACTCTTCACAAGCAGAAATCCAATAGAATTTGAGTCCTCAAAGACTTAGAAACGATTGGCTTTCGGATTAATTTCTTGGCGGCGGCCCCTTTTTGAACAGCTACAATTTTCTCTGAGTCTACAGCGATTCCCGAACCGGACACGATGTGGCCTAAGAGGTGGATTTCCTTTTTTCCCAGGACCGGCGTCTCGCAGGCGCATAAACACCGCATCTAGATTTCGCAGCAACTCATCAAAATTTTTCCATGAACGATTACATCGTCCGGATAGACAAGACATACAGTATGAGATAACTCTTGGAGTACTATCCATCAGGCGTTGAAAGGTGGCGGGAATTATTTATTTTTCGATAATCCACACAAAACCGAAGCGATCCATCCTTCTTAAGCACAAGTACAACAGGAGAACACCAAGGACTTCTAGATGGCTGTACAACTTTTTGAGCCTTCATGTCCTCCAATATTCGTTCAGCTTGTGCTCTTCAACAGAGAAGTAGCTTGCGTGGGGCTTGCTTGATTGCAGCCTTTGTCCCGTGTCAATTCTGTTTTTACTGATAGAGGTCCGACCATGGTCGTTGAAGGAGCCTGAAAAGAGACAAGAATTACTGAAGACTAAAGATTTTAACTTGTACATCAAGTTTCGACGTGTTTCTCTTACATTGTGTAGATCAATCCTTAAAATTATGTACTGTCTTTGTTTTTTCCTAATTTTCCACGAAAGTCAGAGAAACGCTGGGGCCAAATCGTCTCATCCGTGAACGTATGATAAGTCACGTAAAAGGGTGTATTTAGTACTATGACATACGTGATCGTATAAACATTAACGTAATTCAGTATGATGTCTTCCGTGATCGAGTGTTTTTGTTTCCGTGAACGCATACATTCTTTCAAAAGGTTATTCGATTGGTAAATAGCAGACGTAATTAGTTCCAGAAGAGGAAAGTCAAACAAAATGTAAGTTATTTGATCAAATTAAGTATTTGAATAACTAGGTATAATAAATATGATAATATTGAAAAATTTATGTTCTAGGCCAGACTGCAGCAAAATAAATTTGACCTAAAAAATTATTAGTAAAAGTAAAAGCGTTGATGCTAGTTGTAGGACGGGCGGAACTGTAGTAGTGGAAGCTTAAAATCGACAAGATGTGATAAATACGTCCTTATTTATTGGAAATCTTTTTATAAATCTGCAAATAAACAATTAATAGCTTCTTCACTTTTCAGGGGTTTTTCTGTTTCATTCTCACGCCTTCACGCCTCACGTGATTGTTTACACAGTGGATAGCTTCCAACTTTTTCGTCATAATCATTTTCGTCAGAACTTGATAAACAAAACAATAATGCCGTATCCAAGATTTTCGTTTTAAACAAATTAATTGTAGCCTTCTATCTACCAAATGACGTCTATTTGAAGTTTTGATGACATTTCATATTACATTTTGAGGACCAAATCTATTACAATTCCGTTTCGAATGTTTCCAATTCCGTTCCGTGAGTAATCGTATGCAATCCCAATTTTCTTATTCGAATAACGTACCTATAACGTAATTTATTTTCGTACGAATGATCATCCGTTCACGGAAGAGACGATTTGGCCCCTGAAGTCATTCAGAAACTCTAGAAATGAAGTCATCTACATATGTATGTATGTATATCCCAACAATATCACAGTCTGTCTGAACATTTTGTTTAGTGCATTTTTAAAAACACACAACAAAATTCAAACGCCACGGGACAAGTACATACTCTCCTTTAGAGATATGCGGCCAAGATACGGTGCCGAGTGCTGGACGATAAGCAGGAAAGCAGAGCAGATTTTGAACACGTTCGAGAGAAAAGTTCTTCGTCGAATATTCGGTCCCATATGCGAGGAGGGCGAATGGAGCAGAAGATATAACCGCGAACTCTATGAGCTGTATCAAGATGTAGATGTCGTCCGGAAAGCCAAAACACGTCGACTACACTGGCTCGGCCACATCGAGGGAATGGACAATAATGCTCCAGCTAAGAGGATCTTCGAATCCCAGCCCTCAGGTTCGAGGCGACAAGGAAGATCGAACCTCCGTTTTAAGGACCGAGCTAGCGCGGATGCCAGAACGCTTGGTATGGAAAACTGGAAGCAGCGTGCCCAGGATCGATGAGGATGGAAGGTTACTGTGTCTCAGGCAGGGGCCCTCCACGGGTTGGGAGTCCGTTACGTAAGTAAGAGTTTCACCGTACTGATAAAACATGTACATATGTAGGTATATTTCTTTTTGTTAGCTGAAGCAACGCACGCCGGGTCATATATGCTAGCAAGTCCTACGCGCCCGCGCAATGGTTAAGGGTAAGTTCATAGTGAACCAGCTTGTCGCTTTCGGCGAAATTCACGCTGGTATTCAGAGCCAGCGAAATTCTAGCAGGTGATGGTCATAGTGAACATTGCGCCGCGCCGGTGTAACCTGTTTTTTCTTTAGTCGAGATCATAAAGTTTTCACGTGAAGAACTACTTTGCATTGCCTTGCCTTCAGCGATATTTTAGCCGCTTTCCCAAATTGAGTGTTTCAAAAAAAATTTGAAAATTAAAATTTTTTTGCTTACTTCCGCATTAATCTTTGCAAAAAAAAAAACAAAACCCACGGAACTATGTATGTACATAAGTACATTTAAACAGGAGGAAGGATCACAATAAACTAAAAACTGATGGGACGCTCTTGAAAGCTGGTTACCGGTGCCAAAGCTGGTTAAAGCTCGTTAAAGCAGGAAGCGAGATCACTATGGACGCGCCCATACTTTGCCGGCTTTATTTTAAACAAGCGTGAACCAGCCACGTGCCCAGAGCTACTTGGATTGTCCGTTCGGCACCAAAAACATTTCGGGTTTTTTGCACAGTTCTATGGCAATTCCTGCAGCTAATCTTCATCGATTTCCAGCATTGTTCGGTAATCAAATCTCCACGTCACCACCAAATGTTTCAACGAGTATGCCCTTAAACAGTTCTGATTTCCCATCTGCAACGTTAAGTTGGAACAGCTATGTATGTACCTTTCTTGGTCCGTCTGATCTTTTCTACCGAGCTAGTACTAGTATTTAATAAAATTTAAAAAGTTACCTTTTTCAAAGAAATTATTAAAAAAAATTTTTTTTGGTTTTTACCAATTTTCCCGGAAGGGTACAATTTTACTTCTTCTACAAATTGGCTTATTTTAATTTTAGTCATTTGTGCAAAAGAAGAACATGTATGAGCAAGAACTTTCGCCACAGGCGTGTTCTTTTTTTGTGTCTTTGCCTGTTCTTCGTGATATTTTGTCCATTTGCTGATTGATTTGACGTTAAGAAAATTCAATCGTCTTGAAGTATAAGTGAAGCTGAGTTGACGGTCCTGTGTAACACTACTGTGCCTTTATCATTTGTACGTTACTGAGGGCAAATGAATGAAGCTCTTTTGCTGGAAAATAATGTTTGTGCTGCGATAGTTGGTTTATACCTACATGGACTCCGTAATAAAATTCTTATTATTTTTGGATAGTTGCAGAAGAAAAGTGAGTTATTTGCCATAGAACCTAAGTGTTTGAGCTAAAAAACTGATGATAGAAGCGAAACGTTCGGATTCGCTTCGTTTTTTTTTTTTGTTCGTAGGTTGGTAAAAACTTCATGCACTGGACACCATATGGACCAAAGTGATTAAAGTAATGTGAGATTCTTACTCACTGAAAACACCTTTATCCTTCTTGTCAACCACAATGAAGTTACTCTATCATGTACATACATATGTAGTTAAAGTTTCAGGAAAAATTCGCCTTGGGCAGGTAAATTTTCAGAAAAATATATACTGACTGCTCGAATAGTTTCGTTCTTTGCAGTTGCAAGACACGGCTTTTCGCATTCAGAATCTGGAGCATGGCGTAATTCCTAAGTCTCTGTGCATATCATTGTTCCTAATTCACGATTACTTTTAGAGATTTGTTTGCAACGACTGCCGAATATTTCTATTGCTTAGTATAGTACAAGCCCAAAGTTCTATAACATATGTAGCTTTATACAGATATGTACTTATGTAGGTTTAAACATTTACTTATGCAAAAGAAGTTTATTATGATTTACTTGAACTGTTTTCAATGTAGCCATTTGGCTGAATCCATTTTCGATCTCGTCCTACATAATAACTTAAAAGGTGATTCATTTCGGAGGGAAATTTGTGTTTTTGTTAAAATGATTTGCTCTTGGTTTAAATATATTAGTTCTTTGATTAAAACTATTTGTTTTCGGATTAATGTTAATTGCTAAAGAGCTTAATATATTTGTGTTTGGCTTGAATCTATTTGCTGTTAGGCTAAATAAATTTGCAAATGCTATATAAAATGTTGTTCCAGGTATAGGTGTTCTTTACATTGCTATAAAATAGATAACTGTTCAATAAAACTTTTTCTTTGGTTTACAACCATTTATTGATCAGATTGTATTTGAAATTTGAGAACTTATACACTCGACAATTTCTAAAGAGGTACGAAAAGAGGCTCCCACAACTAGGATTCTAGAAAGTGGAGAAGAAATATGGTCATTACAAGTCTCCTGTGGCTCAAATTGGAAATTTGGTTGCATTAAGCTTTACATTTATTTTGCGTTACAATTGCTCAAAGAATCATTTTTAATTTTAAGATATCTAGAACCACTATGTTTCAATTCTAACATTTTTTAATATACCAACATTTGCAAAATAGGCGTCGAAATGTTTTTTCTTGCCATACAATTTAAAACAAGTATTGAAGTTGTCTTGTCTAAACTTTAAACGCCATCTAGAGCATACATGAACAAAGTCGTCGAAAGCTTTTAGTGCACTTTCAATACTGAAGAGAAATATCGGAGCCGGAGGCCCCAGTAAAAAAGATGCCGTGAAAGTTAAGTCTTACGTGCATGGAGTTTTATCCGTCCAAATGGAAAAACCAAAAATCGAGCGAGTCTCATCAAATGGCCAAGAGAAAAAGAAAATATGAAAGGAATCGCGGTAACGCAACCTGGCAACAACAATGGAACGCATCCTTAAAGGGAAGATGGACGCGTAAGCTTAAACCAGTGATCGATGTATAGATGAAACGGAATCACGTCGAAGCGGACCTCTGTCTAACTCTTTATTTAACGGAACATATGTAGCTGTTTCAAAGAATATCTCTTAAAATGCGGAAACAAACAAGCATTGCGAAAAAATATGGAAAACGGTGAACATGTTTTTGCAAATTGCACAATTACGAAAAGATCACCCTATCATCAAGCGAAGTGGTGTAGAATAAAGCCTAAAAAGCTAACCAGCACCGCGTACCTCTCAGGATTTTGCAAGGAGAGTGATTTAAGTGTGATTTATGCGTTACTTAGTATCTAGACACATATCGGGTGTCCATTTTCTAAGCCAGGAAATTTCAATAGCCCATGCTACTGGCTACTTTAAAATTTGATTCTCACTTCCTTGGCGTATCTAACAAAGAAAACCTGCTATGTAAAATCGAATAAGCAGTTCTGATTTTACATAGCAGGTTGTAAAAACTTTGCAGTTGTACAAACTTTCTGCATTCTGTCTGAATTTTCTTGTGTGCGCCAGTTTGTTAAATTTCTCTACCGCACCCATTTGCCGACGTCCTATGCACTGACAGCATAAACTAATTCAAAGTTTCGTAGGGTTTTCTGTCCTACACGACCTTACCTTATTACTCTACCATAATGTCGACGTTTTCTCCATCTTACTTCGCAAGCTTTCTCATGGATTTGATCATCCGTTGTATAGTAGACATTTCAATTATCTAATCTTAACGATTGGACATTTCCTAATTGCCCTTTGAATTCAAACACCCCTCAATTCACCGTTGTTTTATATACTTGCGACCATGTTCTAAATTTCTACATTTAATTGGAGATAAGCAGCGCATTACCTCCTGGACAAGTATGACAATTATAGCTGATGTATGATAGTTTCGTATCAGAATTTGGGGGTAGTCGACTGGACCTTCGCGATTGACCACTTAATAAATTGCTTCAAATAGCGGACTGTTGGCAAAGTAGTTACCTTGAAAACAGATTGTACAGATTCCAGAAAAAATGCACTTGTTCATAAAAGTCATGTAAATGTATGCTTAAACAATTTTACTATGCATGTAAAGGAAGATAGAAAGGTAAAAATTAGAAAGAATACTGCGTATTTTATCAGTCAATCGGGAGCTTTTGTAAGCGCACGCCGTGTACAGAGATCTTAGACTTCAAACCCTTGTTTTCCTATTTTTCTTTGTTACCAAAATTTATAAACGCGCGAGATCGCCCAATACCGAGGACAGCAATATGTCCTCGGGGAAAAAATCGAAAATCGTGCCGAAAATGGTATTGCGAAAAAAGACCCAAGGGCAAACTACTGGAGCCCGCTCCAATGTTTACCCGATAGTGATAACGACAGTGAGGAAATGGACGAAATTGTTTCGCCATCTAATTCTCGAAAAAAAGTTGACGTGCCACCACCAATAAAACTATTGCAAAAACCCTGTGAATACGTGCATAATTTGATGAAAAATCTAAATGTTTCTGACTATTTGATCAAAAAAATTTCGATCGGCATTAAAATCATGTGCGAGTCAATAAATTCTTATAACACTGTGCTGACTAAATTGAAAGAAGAAAACTGTCAATTCTACTCCCATGACCTCAAAGGTGAAAAAGCTTTTAAAGTTATTTTGTTCGGCTTAGGCGCACTTGATGTGAATGTTTTAAAAAACGAATTAATCAATCGCGGCCTTAAATGCAAAGAAGTGAAAATAATAACCAAAAAATACGAGCACTATTCAGACACTTTCTACATGGTCTCCCTTGAAAATGGATCCATAAAATTATTTGACTTAAAAAAAAACATTCGATCGATATTCCATACTCAAGTGAACTGGAGTTTCCAGAGAAAACAAAAGAATAAGTTAACGCAGTGTAGGAACTGTCAAATGTTCGGTCATGGCGAGAGAAACTGCCATATAAAAACATATTGCTCAAATTGTGCTGGTCCCCATAAGACTGATGAGTGCACCAATGCTGATGTCATCAAGTGCGCGAATTGCAGTGAAAAGCATAAATCCACCGACAGCGCTTGCATGAGCCGCAACCGCTATTTGGAAATGAGAGCGAAAATTAAAGCTAAAACCAATCGTTCTCAATCTCACTCCCATCCAAAGTTTAGTATTGCTTCAAATGTCAATACTAATACCATTAATTACATGTCAGTGAATGATTTTCCCGCTTTACCTCGGAGAGGTGCACCGAAACGTGTAGAGAGCATCAACTCTCCACGAGCAAATGTATGGGAAATACCTGAAGCCGTGCCTTCAAGCAACAACAACATGTCAACTGCGAGCGGAGATTTATTTACGATGGATGAGCTGAATTGCCTTGTTATGGAAATGCTCACAAAGCTAGGTTCATGTAAATCTAAGGTAGAACAATTTAATGTTGTCACGCAATTAGCTACTAAGTTTTTGTACTCTAATGTTAAGTAATATGTCAGTTAACTATATAAATATTATAACGTGGAATGCCAGAGGTATTAAGAAAAAACATGTCGAATTTATTAATTTTTTAAAAGATCAAAAGTTGATATCGCCCTCTTAACGGAGACATGGTTAAATTCAAATACACAACTGTCCACTGCGGATTTCAAATGCTATCGTGCAGATAGAAATGAAAGAAGTGGTGGAGGTGTTGCCATTTTGATTCGGAGATCAATTCAACATTCGCTCCTACCAGTGGCTCATACCCGTTTCGTAGAAAATCTAGGTATAGAGGTTAGATTGGATAATGGTAGGAGAATCAAACTGTTTTGTGTTTATTTTCCGGGTCGTAACGTATCTTCTCAAAATGTACATTACCTTAATACCGATTTAAGGAAGTTCTTTACGATAAACGAAGACTACGTAATTGGAGGGGACTTAAATTGTAGACATAGGGATTGGGGTTGCAATAGAGCGAATGCGTATGGTAACTTGCTTTCAAGTCTGTCTAATCTGTTTCCGTTTTCTGTATTGTTTCCTTCTAGTCCTACATATATTCCAGCTGGTTCGAGAGGTCTCCCATCTACACTTGACCTTTTTATTACTAATTCACCGAGATTACTCTCTCAGCCTGTTGCATTAAACGAACTCAGCTCGGATCATTGTCCAGTCCTTTGTAAAATCCTTAAATCGGGTAAAGAAACAGTGCAATATTGTCTTGATTTTAAGCATGCGAACTGGGCAAAGTATCGAGCGGATATGAAATCGAAACTCAGGAACATTTCAACAGACTTAGAATATGTTTCTACTGAACAAATTGATAATCTAGTAAAAGATTTTTCTGAGCATATTCATAGTTCCATAGACTCGAGTGTCCCGAAGGTAGTTAGGAATAATTTCTTTCCTAAGATTCCAGATACTGCTCTTATATATATACGAATCAGAAATTCCTTAAAGAGACAATGGCAAAGATATCGTTTTCCATTCCTTCGCAAACAAATTAAATATCTCAACAGACTTATTTCCACAGAAATTGAAAGGCACAGAAATATTGTTTGGAATAGAAAACTAAGTTCATTAGATAAAAATTCAAGGCCATTCTGGAATATAGTTAAGATCGTAAAAAATAAAAGCAGGAGAATTCCTACTCTGCATAGTTCAGGTGAAGCTCTTCACATGGATATTGACAAAGCCAACATATTTGGTTCAACATTTATAAAAAACCACGCGGTTTCTCAGAACCTCGGTGATGCAGTCACCAACACTTTAGTGAATGAAGCATGTAATAGACTTTCTTCCCAAAGCTGTGTCCCATCTCCAGACGACTTCGTATCCCGAATGGAAATAGTGGAAGTATTAAAAAGTCTTCGATTGAGGAAATCGAACGGTCTTGATGACATTAAAAACTTATACCTAAAACAACTACCACAGTCAGGGATTAGTTTTCTAACTTTTCTAATGAATGCATGTTTAAAACTCCAATACTTTCCGAATGTCTGGAAAATTGCGAAGGTGGTACCTATTTTGAAGGCTGGAAAGCAAATTCAGAATCCAGAGAGTTACAGGCCGATAAGTCTACTTAGTTGTCTTAGTAAAGTTTTCGAAAAAATTATTAAGAAAAGGCTTATGAGATATATTGACGACAGGCGTGTCTTTCCTGATGAGCAATTCGGGTTCAGGAGTCACCACAGCACGTCACATCAAGTGCTTAGAATATGTCAGTATGTCAAGAGAAACCGTGCCTTGGGCAAATCTACGGGTCTAGTTTTGCTTGATATTGAGAAGGCGTTCGACTCAGTCTGGCACAATGGGCTCCTCTACAAAATGACTGACTTTGGTTTTCCACTGTATCTAGTCAAAACTATACAAAGCTTCCTGTCTAACAGACGTTTTAGAGTTTTTGTACATGGCAAAGCATCATCGCTACAATACATTAACGCAGGAGTACCCCAGGGCTCCGTTCTTGGCCCTGTGCTTTACAATATTTTTACATCAGACTTTCCAAGGCTTCCAGAATGTGAAACAGCTATTTACGCAGACGACACAGGCATATTCTCATCACATGAGTTTAGTCTCAATATTGAGACTAATCTGCAAAATGCGATTGGAATATCTGTCACCTACTTCAATAAGTGGAAAATTAAAATTAATCCCGGAAAAGTGCAATCAATCTTTTTCAGTCGGAAAAGAAAAAATTGCTACCTCCCCAACAATCCTCTTAATGTGTGTGGCACTAGTGTTGTCTGGAAGCCAAGTGTTAATTATCTGGGTATTCATCTAGATGAAAAACTAACTTTTAAAGTACATATTTTAAACACTATCAACAAAGTCAATGTTGCCATTAAAATGCTTTACCCTTTCATTAATAGAAGGTCAATGCTAAGCAGCTCTAATAAAATCATCATCCATAAAGTTATATTTCAATCAATACTACTATATGGATGCCAAGTGTGGGGAAATTGTGCAATGTGTCATATAAGAAAGTTACAAGCATCACAAAACAAATTGCTGAAAATGATGCTAAACTTATCTAGATACCATTCTACCACTGATCTTCATCTCCAATCGAATGTTGAATTGATCTCCGACAGAATCACTAAGTTAAATGGCAAATTTTTGCAAAACCTTGTCTTTTCAGATAACCCTCTCATAACCCAATTAAATACTTAACCAACATCCATGTACATAGTTGTTTTCATGTTAATTTTTCTATTGAATATATATCTATTAGATTTTATTTATTTATTTATTTTTATTTATTTATTTATTTATTTATTTATTTATTTATTTATTTAGTTAATTTTGTCTTGTTTTGTATAAACGCATATCTACTTATATATATGTACATACACTTATTTATTAACTTATTTATCTAATCTCTGTATGTTATATATTTGATTGTTTACTCATTTATTTACTGTTGATATTATTATTATTATTTATTTATATCTTTATTTATGTATTTATTAATTTATTTATTTATTTATTTATTTATTTATTTTTTTTTTTTTTTTTTTTTTACTTAAATTGAAGGTTTTCTCGTAGTTTCCTTCAGATTCATTATTTCTTCTACTCGTCAGTTTAAAGTTTTAAAAGATAATGTTTCAGTTGAAAGATATACAATAAGCTATCGAATCTCTGTATGTAAATTGTGTGGCAACCTCATTGTAAATTAATAAACGAAATAAATTATATATCTATCTATCTACTGCGTATTTTATGTAAGCGTGCATCTACAAGAGCGTCGGCTTGAGTTTTTAAATGACACACATAACTTAAAAAAAAAAGGAGTATTTAATATTTTTAGCTCATGGAAAAGTACAAATGCTGCCCACAGCTCTCCCGAAAAACTCTTTTTGTTTAACTTTTTTTATACATACATTCATAGCTACGCCCATGAGCGTAAGGCACTGCGACCAAAAATGTCTATTGTGCCATGTGTCTCCAAAATGAATAATACGTACCGACAAGTGTATCCATACACATGCGATTTAAATCGCTACGATTAAAAAATTGTAGTCGCAACAAAATGTGGGTATGCACGCACTTGTGGTTTTCTATCACACGTATTGCGCGAGAGGCAATCGCGGGACGTAGATGGCTAGGAGGGAAAAAGCAGTACTGTGTCGTAACACTCGACGTCAAAAACGCATTGAATTCAGCCAGCTGGAGCTGTATAGTGAGAGCACTAAGCAATCTGCAGCTGCTTTACTACCTGCTGAAAATAATAGACAGCTACTTCAGGGAAAGGACCTTATATTACCACACGGAAAAGTGACCTAAGAAGTACAGAATTCCGGGAGGGGTTCCTCAAGGCTCAGTAGAAGGACCAGTTTTATGGAATATCATGTATGACGGCATACTGAGAACTTCAAGGCCGAGCGGAGTAGACGTTGTCGGCTACGCTGATGACATTGCAGTCATTGTGGTAGCAAAAAAACTACCAGGAAGTGCCTGAAAAATCCAGTCAAGCTATCAGAAATGTGAGGGTATGGCTGCAAGATTCAGGCCTGGAACTGGCAGACCATAAAACGGAAGCAGTGCTAATAAGCACTAGGACAAAGGTGGAACGTCTTGCTGTGCGGGTCGGTGAGCAAACCATAGATTCGAAGCGACACATCAAGTATCTGGGAGTGTTGCTGGATCACAGGCTAAACTTCAAAGAACACTTGAAGTACGCAAGTGAAAGAGCCTCTAGGGCAGTAGCGGCACTGTCAAGACTAATGCCAAACGTCGGAGAATCCAGGCAACTGACTAGAAACATGCTAGCAACTGTAAGCAAGTCGATCCTTATGCGCCTTCAGAACTGTGTCAGAGGAAGCGATTAGCGTAATCTCTGGCCGAATGCAGTATGGCAGTATCTTTAAAGATACAACCATTTTTAACATATTGGCGTCTGTAATCTTGGTTAAAAAAAAGTAGCGGCATCGGTAACAACAAAGATTGCCTTCTACTAACTAGCCATTTTCACAATTTTTCAATCAATATTAAGGATAGAAAACACGTTTTGCAAGGTTGTGTCTTAAAAATACTGTGGGCATTTAAGAGTTAAACGATTTCATAAAATTCATCATAATTTAAAAGAACACTCAAAGAACACTCGTCGATGAGTTCAATTGTCATGTCATCGTCATTGAACTCGGGTAGTCTAATGCACTACCTACTGTTTTGTCTTCTAAATTGCTATTCGAACTACACCAACAATTTTTTCAAATTAACTTTAGAGGTGTGGAAACGACTATATTCTCCTATTACTTATGAATGTAAAATAATTTCATACAAATGCCTGCCGCGGCTAGTTTGGCAGTAGCCCATCCTTCCAACAAAAGTTTGCCGTACATTTTCGATTGTTTGTATGTAGCTCTATATTGCAAATAGCTCGATGGATGCTTTGTTAAAGCGCATCAACTGTTTGTAGATCATTAAAGTAATAAGGTTCAGGGCCGTTGTTCTCCGCAACCAAAACCAAAGACCAACATCATCAAATGGCAGTTGGGCGGTGGCCAAGATACGTCTGCAAGACGGGTGACAACATGGTTACCAGTTTGCTCAAAAGATCGATTGTGGGACAGCTGGTGTGGAACGATGCTCGATTCTCCGGGAACCTACCTACATAGGTCTGTTCAGGTCAAAAAAATAAATTAAAAAAACTAATTATGTCTCTGTAGCGCACTTCTTTCACCATAATAGATTTGTCAGCTTAATTTTCAAATAAGTAGGAACCACTCGTAAACATACACCACTGTTTAAGCATATATTGGCCCTCTACGGGTACGTGTGGATTTTCCGAACCCTAAATCCTACAGTTTTGCGAATTAATTCCGAATTGATTCCGAGGTTAAGCCCTACTTCGTCTTAAATGAGAATTTTTCGAACAAAATTGCCGTCGTTATCCAACTCATTACATAACGAAGCGATAGAGAAACGAGGTCGTCCCTTTTGTTGGACCTCGTGAGCGCATAATTCGCAGGTATTGAGTTCTACGAAATGTAAAGATTCTTGGTTTTTCACGTCCACTTTGGGCAACAGCAGCCCATAGCTTTCGTTATTCAGAAGCTTTTCCTTTCATTCTTTTTTACAAATTTCGCATAGTTTCTCACTTCGGAAATAATACACAAAATTTTTCGATATTTCAAAAGCGTTAGTATTGCCAGCGTCGAAATGACATGCACTTCAAAAAGAAATAAAAAATTGTATCCTTTTGAAAGAAATCAAAAATTTATTTTTTTTTGAAAGCAACCAAAGAACATGAATATCATTTTACAAACAGAATGTATTTTCGAGACCATCGACTACCAATCCGATTGACCCGAAAGTAAATAGGTCACAAAAGCACTCCAATATCATTAGTTTGCAAAAAGAGTCGTTAGAATATCATCAGATTGTATCAAAGAATAGACGGATACCCAGGCAGACGGACAAATAGATGGGCAAACAGAAATATGAACATCGACCCCATTACCATACTTTTTTTTTAGAACATGGAGGTTAAAAAAATCATAGAAGAAATCCATAGAAATTGTTACGAGAAAAGAAAACAAGCGCAAGTCCATCGGCGCACGGTGGCGATAAAAGAAACAGTCCCTGGGCATATTGAAGACAAACAGCAGTAAGGAAAAAAAAAACTACATCATAGCGGAAATTGTGTCCTTTTGAAAGATAAAAGCGGAGCAACAGAAAGAAAAAAATCCTATTCCATGCGAACGGAAAAGAAAGCATTTTCTCCTAAAGTTGCTGAAAGAATGGACCAAGACGTAGACCGTAGCAAGAGCACTACACCTACTTGCAGCGAGAAATATCTCCTGAATGCATAGTCCTTTGTGACGCTGAAGCTCTTCCTTTTCTCTCTGTTGGCACGACATTTTCAAGTATTTAAGTTAAAATGAATATTCGCTCCTCATTTGCCCGACAGGCCAATAGAGGTTGAGAAGTAGTTTCTTTCTACTGCTTTTCTGGGGACAGGAAAAAATAAAATGCATTCCACAATCTCATCGGATCTGAGTGTTGTCGGTTATTTTTTTTTTGGCTCTATGATATCGTATTTTGTTGGAACATTTAAAAAAAAATTATTATTATGAAAGTTTCGTGGAGCAAATAACTTCCTTAATAATTTCAACTACCATTGTGTATACTACACAAATAAGGACCTGATGCTATTATGTGTTTAAAATAAGTTGAATTAAGGAATTGTTCCTTTTCGGAATGAGTAATGGAGAAAATAAACTTTCAGTATTATTGAAATGGCTGAGAAGATATCCGAGCATAAGTTCTGCTATACCATACACTCATAAGAGTGATTACCCCGTGTAAGAACATATTGAAGCGGAATATTAAGGAGAATAGTGTTGCACATCCAATAGATTATAAATGTAATCTACATATCCAAGTATAAATCCTACCTACTTTCACAAATTGAAAAGGAAGCTATCCAACAAATTATCGAGGCTGCGAAGTAGCTTGAGCTACAGGGCTCAAAAAAAGCGAGGCTAAAACTGACTAAGGAAAAACCTAGAGAAGAGCAATTCATCTGGCAAAGAAATTAAATGCAAAATAAGAGCATATAGCGTGTATTATGCATATCATCGATCCGAAAGGCTTAGAGGTGAAGAGTTTAGTTAGTAAATAAATAAATGAACTTTGGGTTCAAAGCAAGCTGTTAACATATAACATTGTGTTTGCCTCCACAGAAAATGCTCGATAGAAATGACTATAAGTATTTTTGACTCAGTCGGACTGAATTTTATTATTGGTAGAGATTAAAGTACAAGCATACTTTCTGCGGTTCTAGGCATACATAAGTACCTCAACAAAAGGCAGAGAACTTTAAGAAGCCGGTGTGGAAAGTTTTGAAAGTTCAAGAAAGTTTTGATCTCTTTTTAATTATTTACTATTTACCTTCCATCCTGTCAATTTACGAAAACCTGCAGGAAAAGGGAGGTCCATCCAGCAGAACTAGCACAAGAACTAACTTTTGAAAAAGCTGTGAAAATAACATGCGTCTGAGAGTATCTCTTAAAACACCATATGAACTTGAAGTCGAATACTTAATTTGAATTGACTCAATATCTACATACATATGTATGTATGTATGTACAGCTATGGCTAAAATAATAGGAGCACTTATTGCTTTCCAACGAAAGCGTTTATAGCGACTGCTTCGTTTGGATGAAATAAAAACAATGTCATCAAACTAATGGTTCTTTATATGCACAACAGTTCCTTGTATGCACATTTGTCAAAAACAAAGAAGAATGCGATCAGTTGCAATTATTCTTTTACGAGCGACTGATCTGTCTGGTCAAGAGAATAGGAACACTCAAAAATTTTTAATACAACAATTTTCTAGCTGGTTACAATTAATATATTGGTAGGCTGTATTTGCTAAACAGTGTCCTGATATTTCAGTATTATTTATTTAGATATTAATATCTTCATTAAAGAATAATATTAGCAGAAATAAACCCTGCACTGAAGCTCAACGTGCAAGCATTGTGGTCTTACGCGATCCATTCGAAACATTGCAAAAGCAATGAAGTGCTCTTCGATTATGGTATTCAATGCTTTGCAAGCTAAAAAACTTCTTGGAACCAAAGGACGTCCGCCTAAAATGTGCAATAAAAAGAAAAAGACATTGGTCAGGAAAGCCCACGCGAACCCTCTTTGTCCTCCAAAGATCTAACACAGGAAACACTAGTGGAAGTGAGTGCCAGGACGATTCGCCGAATCTTAGAAAACGCAAATCTCTACGCTCGAAATCCAAGAAAGTGCCACTGCTAAGAAAAGTACATGTACAGAAACGCAATGCTTTTGCTAAGGTCTACCACTTGCCAGACGATCCCCTCCAGGCAACAAAGCATTGGAGAAATGTATTATGGACCCACGAAACCAAAATTAATCTGTTTGGGATGGACGGTAAAGAGTATCTTCCCGGCCCAAAAGGTGAGGGGTACAATCCACTGTACACAAAACTCACTGTGAAGCATGGAGGTGGTAGTGTAATGGTATAAGGTTGTTTTTCCTGGTGGGGCGTTGGTCCAGTATATCTTATCGAAGGCATTGTAGATTGCAGATTGTTAAAGAGGTGGGAATATGTCGCCTTATCACTGCGGCCACATTGGGCCTATTGTGATTTCCTCTAATCTTAAAGCTCACTCAATGTGCCCGATTTGGTAATGAATTCTACTATGCTTTTGAGTGAGCTTGCAAATAGGTCTTCAGCTTCCAGATAGAATTTACCTAAATAACGATGACGTGTTCTGATTAGACAGTTGCAGTGACATAAGATGTGTTCTGCTGATTCTTCGTCTCCGTTGCACATTCTGCAGATGCTGTCTTGTGCTATTCCCATAGCCATTAGATGTTTTTCACTTGACAGTGCCCTGTAAGAGAACCTGTGGCTTTACGAATCTGACTCCTTTTTAATTGTAAGAGTTGTGTCGTTCTTTTCATTGAAGTATTTGGCATAAAGGTTTTGGTTTGTCTGTTACCTTCATCCAGTAATGGTTCGCTCTTTCTTTTAGCCAGTCTTTGATATAGCTTTCAGCCGTACTCACTGGTAACCCACAGAATGGTCTTGGCATTATAAAGTTTGACGCAGTTCCTGTTCTGGCTAGCAGGTCGGATTTTTCATTTCCTTCATATCCACTGTGTCCTGGCACCCAAATGGGATGAACTCTGTTTGTGCTGGAAGGCATATTGACCAAAGAAACAAACGTGGATATATTGCAAAATATAATGCTAGAGTGGGCCGATGAAAATATGCCACTGAAATGGCGGTTCCAACATGATAAGACCCCAAACATTCGGGAAAACTGACAAATCTGTGTGGTTTGAGCAAAACAATGTCGTTTTTTTGCAGTGGCCTTCTCAATCTCCGGATTTAAATCCGGTCGAGAATCTCTGAATTAAGGATTGAAGAAAAAAAAAAAAAACATATTTAAATCCGCCGCTCTTATTGGGAAACCTTTAAATGTGCTCTCTTATTACAAGTATTTAAAAAAAGTAGAAAGTCTCATATTTCAGTTCCGTTTGAACTCTGGATTTCGGGTCAAAGTATGTAGGTCAGTCTGCAGTTTGTAGGTTTAGGTGCTTTAAAGTTTTTGCTCTTCGAAGTTCATGAGAATTATAAGCAAAGAAGCAACGAATTTGTTGTATTTTAAACCCAATTCAGCATTGGCAGGTACTGATATACAGTGGCGGACAAAAAAATAAATACACCTGAAGCCCTTGAATATATGGCTCCATTTTAACTACAGAAAATCTTTTTCTAAAAAGCTTGTCTCACTTAAGTACTCCTACAGAGAAAAGACACAATTCCATATATGCAAATAGTACACCGGTGGTGTGCTATTTTTGAAAAGATTGTTAAATGTTTTAAAAAAGTCATATTTTAAATGTGAACAAAAAAATAAATACACCTTAAAGTTCCTTCATTAAATGTATTACTGTGGGTTTTAGTTGTAAAATAATATAAGCGAAAAGATAAAAACATGTTTAGGACGTTAGTACTCATTCATTTTCAATGCATTTTTTATTTGTAATTCATAATTTCTTAAAGCTAGACAAAAACGCTTAAAACTAACTTAACTTAATCTTATTCTAACTTACTGACCCTATGCGGATGCTCTAAGCTAAACCTAATGCTTAATAATATGTTTTTCGACGTAACCTAACTTAAAATTAATTATTTATTTAAATGTCTTAACAACTAGAGTTCTAAGAAAAATATAAAAAACTTAGAAAAACGAACTTGTTTTTTTATAAAAACTAATAGAAAATAAGGACCTAAAAATAAAACTTAAAATAACCTTAAAAAATAAACCTTAGAACTAACTTAAAAATAAACCTTAAAAACTACCTTATTCTAAACCATATATGTATATATACACATATATATACATTTATATATATATATAGATATACACATATATAATTTTTTTTTTTTTTTTTTTTTTTATTTATTTATTAGGACGTTAGTACTTATTTGCTCAGCCATCATTTTTTATGAGTTGGGCCATTTTTCTAGGCATGGAACCAACAAGTTGCTAGCATGTCTCCAAACAGATTCATTCCCAAGACGTTCGCATTGAATGCCACAATTATTTTTTGTTGTTAGGGTTTGTTGTCCCAACTACGTCTTTGACCTGCTTCCATTGGTTTTCTATTGGATTTAGGTCCGGTGATTGAGCAGGTCACTCCAGAAGAGCAACTCGACCAGCGGAAACCATTCCTTCTTCACTTTGGCGGTGTGTTTCGGATCGTTGTCTTATTGGAACTCCCACACCATCCTCGGCATGTGATAATATTATGGTCTCGAGTATGTTTCTAAAGGTTTCCTTCGTCATAATTCATAATTGTATGGGACCAACTCCACAATGTTCCACTATAATTTTTGACGATCTTTGTGATGTACCGTGGATTGAATTCTGTATTGGGTGGATGTCTCACATTGTGACTGCTATCCGATCCAAATATATTAATCCATCGCTCCAATGTATATTTCCCCCTTTCGGATGCCCTGATCGCCGGACCAAGTTTTGTGCTCAGAAGCGAACATTTTTCTTTGTCAAATTTTTTTTTTTGCTGAGTAGTGGAACCTTCCTGGGTGATATAAACGGTTAAACGGTCCGCTTTCTTAGTTGTTTTTCGTGCGCGTCCTCTGTTTTCTTGCGATGGTTTGGTTTTAAATGTATTTTGCACCATTCCCAAAGAAGAACTAATAATTCGTGCTATATCCCGGTACGAATAGCCCTCACTTTCAAATTTTCTAATTAGCTCCATCTTTTTATCTGAACAATGCCTACTAGTAGCTCCCAGTTCTTTCAATAAAAAAGGTATAGACAATCTGTACAACTTCAATTGAAATATTTTCTAGTTATAATATTTCCCCTCTTACTTTTACGCCTTATACGATATTTTTACCAAAAACACTTCACTTTAAGGATGTGAAGTGTGAAGTGAAGTATTTTCAATTTTTTGTCCAGACAACAAATGACTCAAAATGACACTCAACGAATTTTTGTCCATAACAGTCAATGATCCTGCTTAATTTCTGCATGTTCGTTGTCCGCTCACTCCCTACCTTCTTTCTGCAAGATGGCGTTATATACAATAAAGAGTAAAAACAAAAAAAATACAAAATTGTGTTGAAGACTACTCTGTATTTATTTTTTTGTCCATCACAGTATTTAGAAGGCCGCGAAGAATTTCTTCCTTTGTGACGCCGATCGTTGCTCAGTGGTTAGCGGGTTGGATTACTGAGTTGGGAAGTTCGAAGGTGGAATTCTAGAAAATAACATAAAGTACAATATTCACTGTCTCCCCTCTCGCAAATATTTAACAAAGAACTATCATGAAAACTACGCAATTCACCTTTCTAATATGACTTCAAACATAAAACAGGATCCCGGTCTGGTGCACGGAATTTCTGTTCATTTGTTTACATATTTATTAACTTCCCAATGGGAAGTTGTTGTAATGGGGCCGATTTTGTGAATCGCGAATTTTGACATATATCCACGTTTTAAGGTCACCTGAATGCAAATCCAACGTTCTTACAGAGATGTCTGTGTGTGTGTATGTACGTATGTGCGTATGTTCGTATGTGCGTATGTTCGTATGTGCGTATGTGCGTTTGGAATTATCTTTCGCCTCGATTATCTCGAGAACCAAAGATGATATGGACATGGGACCGCGTAATTACGTAACTAAGAACTGATTAAATTTCCAGAAAAATCGGTCCAGTAGTTTTTTGTTAGTAATTAAATAACTAAAAAAATAAAGGCAAACTAGCTGAATTTTGAAATTGATGATTTGTACTATTCATTCGTGCAGATTCTAAATACCTTCGTACTGATTTTTTTTCAATATTATAATTGTATGTTTTAGCAAAATTTTTATGAATGTCGTAGCAATTATTTTAGAAAAAATATTATTAAAAAAAAATACTTATGAACAAAAACTAGATGAATGTGTAGAATTTTAAATTTATATTATCAGGCCAGGAGAATAATGAGATTTCGAACTAGCCAACTCGTAACAATTAGTTGTAATAAAAAAATGACGCTGATAACAATAATAATAATAAAAAAATGGGATGTGAATATATTCTTCGATATAAAAAAATCAACAATCTTTTTGCAATTCAAGGTTGCTTTATTAATATGCAATTAATACAAGAATATTATGTTTGAGAAAACATTTGGAGGTAATAGTATGATGTACATTTATCATTTAAAAAAATAAATTATGAAGTGGAACATGGTTGTAAGTAGAAGTTATTTTCGATGAAACAATGCTTTTTTTCATTTCTATAAGCACATATAAATAGTATTTATGAAAAAATATTGCTATTTCATATTTTGATAAGTCGTATGTAAAGTCGATTTCTTCCATTTTAAATCCGATTTAATTGCATATGTTGTGTATGGGCTGATTGATGTTATGAGAGCTTCATCAATTTCTGCTAGTTATTATTTTTTTGTGACAAGCCAATATGAAAATGTTTGTTGAAGATGTTAAATTCTTGAGGATATGGTTAATAATCTCCTATTGATGATTTTTGAACGGTTCATGGTGAAAAGCAGTAGTTTTGTGATGTCAGTCTTGAACAATTCATGAAGAAAGTAAGTTGTATTGTGCTGTCAGCTGCGTAGTCTGTTATCAATATTGTTGTTTAGTTACTTGTAAGTAAAGAAATGTTAATTCAGCATTCTTAGTTGATGAGTGGTATTGATGAGATATCTCCAAGTTGATGGTTTCTTGATAACGTGAAGAAGAAAATTTCATTGTTCATCAAACATCGTAGTAATTGTAGAAGCAAGTGTTTATGTGTAGGCCATTAGTGTTTGGGATTGAGCTTCATTAAACCTTTTCGTATGCGCAAAGATCTTGATCATGTGAAAATAATATTTCAAAGTTCATTGACATAAGCAGAAGACTTATAAAAATGAAATAACAACATTGGTACATGAATAATTGTTTAGCGACAAAAAAAAAAAAAAAAAATAAAAAAAAAAAATAAATAAATGAAAAATTAATATTGTTTTTTTATTTCTTCCCACTGGGAAGTTAGTCGTGCGGACCCAGACCACATTTTTATTATTATGATTTTGTTAGGAATTTACAGCCTGAAATACATTAACGTTTACGAAATGAATCATATTCTGTTTAATTCGCTTTTTCAATTGAGCGTGAGGAACCTTGTAGAAAAAAAACTGAAGAGTAAATACCTTCATATTTTTTCCCTTTCGTCCATCATTATAAAGGACTTAACTCAATTCAACTTTTCCAAATTTTATGTGGCAAACAATTCCATTAATTTTTAAGCGAAATTATTTCTCACTTTGTTTGGATAATGACTTCACAACAATTTGGCGATGGTATTTCTCAAAGGGTTGGAATTAATTTATGTATGTATGAACATTCTGAGTAATTTCCACTGCACTGGGAAGAGGTACACATGTAAGTATGTACGTTTTTAGATCTCAGTTGTAGATATTGATTTTAAATGTCAATCACAAATGTGTATATGAATGTACTTTGGCGTATTATTGAGGAAATAGGAATTAATCTTTGTCCTTAGTATGTGCACACATATGTATGTAACAAAATATGTTGAAAATAATATTCACAATTAAACAGCATACGCAATGATCATACATATGCTCAATACGTGCTTCACACACTGAAAAAGATTGTTGTTGTAGTTAAATCTCAACCAAACTGATCAATAATTTACTGAAGGTGTTAATCGATAGTCCATGTAAGTCCTCTTTTCAAATTTGGAAACAGGTAATCGTCACTAGGTACCAGGTCAGGACTGTATCGCCAGTGAGCTTTTCTGCAAGCCACATGACTTCTGAGAAGCCATGGCAATTTGAGCGTTGTTACGCACGACACTTGTTAATCTACTTCTTTTTTACTTTAAAAGGTTCTTATAAGCAAAGCGTAGTATTCTCCTGTATTATTCTGAGTCTAAAAATATTGTTTCCGTGATCTTCCTAGCCGAAACTACGACCTTAAAATTCTTTGGGGTTACATATCCTTTTTCGCGTAACTGCATGGACTCCTGTTTCGACTTGCTATTAACTTCTGCTGGGCTATCGCCGCACAGCTCCCAAATCCGCTTAGAACATTCCACATGGTATCTAATATTTTTGATGCGGCCTTAGCAACTTAGCCGGGTTTCCTTACCTTAGAAATGGAAGGATACATGCGGTTGACAATGCTATAACAACCAGTGGTAAACATCGTACAACATTACGAGATCTCATAGAATCAGCCCTGGCAAAATTAGTTAAGTGGACTGACAGATGAGGACTTAACGTCAACCCGGCTAAAACGAAGCTAGTTCTATTTACAAAAAGGCACAGAATTCTGGAGATCACACCACCTAAAATCAAAGGAGTGCACCTTAGTTTCTATAAGCATGCCAAATACCTAGGCCTTATATTAGACAGGAAACTAAGTTGGAAAATGGACGTACAAGAACGTATTAGGAAGGCCGCTACGGCACTATACGTGTGTAAAATCGGCTTTGCGACTGAAAGAATCATCAAAGTGGACCAGTAATGATACAGGGCATGCCAAAAACTTAAGCTTATTCAGCAACGTAGTAGAAGTCACAGATTACTTAACACCGACCTTAGACTTTAATATTAAATACAACACAAGCATTCCGAGTCGACAGAATTGGATGGAGAATGAAATCTTAAATAATTCCGTTGTGAAGATATACACCGATGGGTCTAAGACAGAGGATGGCGTTGGGGCAAGCATGTTCTCAGCACCCCTGGATATGCAAAAGTCTTTTGGACTACCAGACCACTGTAGTGTATTCCAAGCGGAGGCTAAGGCTATTCGTGGAGCCGCTGAATGGCTGTTGATGAGATCGGTATCGAGCACGGACATCGTCATCTATGTATACCGACAGCCACCAGCTTTAAAGGCACTCGAATCACCAATAATAAGATCCAAATTGGTAAAGCAATCTCGCGTATCCTTAAATAGGCTATCGAACTATTAAAATCTCACTCTGTGCTGGGTTCCTGGTCATTCGGACATTGCAGGTAACTGCAGAGCAGACGAATTAGCAAAATATGGCACAAAAAAGGAGCTGTCTACTGCAAAAGGGGGGCTGCATCTACCTATAGAAATGGCAAGATATAAAATCTCTATAGCGGTACTGAATCAGGCCAATGAGAGATGGCGTAATCTTGATATATGTAACCACAAACATGGCCACAATTAAACAAAAGGAAAACGACACATCTGCTGCAGATCAGCAGACCACGCATAAGTATCCTAGTTGGATTGTTTACTGGTCATTGCGTACTAGGCAGGCAAAAAGATGACGATATTTTAAACAATAACAATTACCAGAAAACTTTGAGAGTAACTTTGAAACAAAAATGGTCAATTTCTTCAAGGTCACATAATATGCTTCATGAGTTGAATTCTTGATGAAAAAGGAATACCGAGAATTGGTGGGCGTATACGTAACGCAAATATCGGATATGGGCATGAGCATCTGTCACTCCGTCCAAAGAATCTCGTATTCACTATCGTTTTAATAGGGGACAAACATGAAAGTTATTTAGGTGTCCAAGGGTGGCTTTCAGTAATTCGCGATGCTAAGCAGCTTATTCACCGAATAATCAACCGTTGCATTCTGTGCGCTAGAACGTGTTCTCGTTTTGAATACCCTAAAATGTAGTATCGAGTACTACAACCTCGGCCATTTACTACAGTGAGAACGGACTTCTGGTGCACTCTCGACTTCTTGGGACTGCTGCTGTTTTTTTTTTATGGTTTGCGCCAATGGATGTGGAATCTTCATAGATACCAGTAGCTCGTACTACTGGCATGCACGATTCGCGTGTTATTCTCCTGTTCCTCGCGCCAACGTACTAAACCACACATCTGCAGTCATCAACCACACTCCCCGCGAGGGTGCCGTTAGGTATTACTTCGCGGGGCTGGTTAGCAACTATGCTCTTGTCTCCGAGGCCGCCTCTTGGGCTCTTCTTAACATACTCGGGTCATTCGTACTGGCAGCCGTCTGCGCCACGTTTCGAAGTCGCTCCTGTCGTCGTTATTCTTTCATGATGGTAGCCACAGTATCGCTTACTGCTTTCCAGGTTTCTTGCGTGCACAGCATCTGTCTGATGATGTTTTTTGGTGTTAAGTCTACGAACAGTCTGTTCACCAGAAAGTTACGTTCGTCGTGATATCGTACACAGTAAAAAATGATGTGTTCCGCATTCTTGACTGCTTCCGTGCACGTTGGGCAATAAAAGTTGGCTTCTTGTCTAATTCTGAGGAGGTAGGCTTTGAAACATCCATGACCAGTAGGCATTTGGGTCAAGTAGAAGTTCAGCTCTCCATGCTTCCTATTGATCAATGCTCTATGTTGGGGATCAATCTCTGCGTTCATCTGCCTTTATCAGAAAAGTTCCATCTCTCCTGCCATTCTTCGAGGCTTGTTCTTGGTGGTACTTCGGTGTCCCTTCGATTCGTCACTGATGGCGCCATTGTTCTGACGGAACGATGGGAATGTTGCTGTGGAAGCATACATATGTAGCGGTGTGTATATTCCTCAGTACTAAAGCCGCGCATCTTGAGCTTAGCTTACTTAGTCTGTCTATTTGGGCGCCTTACGTCAATTAATCAATTTATCGAAAGGCCTTTGTTGTACAATTTACACCGATAACACTACAAATTACATTGGGACACGTAATGAGTTGAAGACATGTCTCACAATGAACAATTTGCCTCCGAAATCGTAAAGGTCAGACGCAGGCATTAAGTGGATAAACTTTCCTCCCAAATCTCAGACCTTGGTAGAATATGGTATTCAGCCGTGAAATCCGTGAAAGCCGTCGTGCTCCAAGAACCAGACTTGTGTGAAAATTTTGATTAATAGTTCCTCATGGAATAACTTCAATTTCCATTCTTTTATTTGGACGTTTCTCCCTGCTCTTGGTTCCCCGCTGTACGAATATTTCAATTAAGATGGCCATGTGGTCTCTGTTCTTATAGAGATCACTGGCGCACCGATTAGTAGTAAAGTACTGCTCATATAGTTGATGTTGATGACAGATCTCACTCCTCTTTTGCCGACACCCTTTATATTCAACTTTTCCGACAGACGCTGTATGTACGTTTAGTGCTTATCAATTTGCATTTGCTGGATCTACCATGAAAATGTTTGTAGTTTAAATTGATTTGGTGCGTGCCAAATGCGATCAAAAACAAAAGCGTATTTCTGCCCAGTCCACTTAGTAAAATATTCTGGACAACCGATGGAAATTATTTCGCATCCTTCAAACTCAAATCTGGACAAACGTTACTTAAAAAAATAAAATGAATACCGACTGAGTTATTTTTCGCTTTTAATTTAAAATAAAAAAAAGAAGGAGATTTTATGGAATTTAAAAATGTCCAGTTTAGCATAGGGACAGTGAGTCCTTCATGTTGCAGGAGAACATAGCATAACAAACTCATGTTTGCAATTTAAAATTCAATTTCAATTAAGGAGATGAGAGTACGACACAACAGAGGAATGATGGAAGTAAAAGGGCACATACACCACCTCTCCGATAGCCAGCCAGTTTGTATACCTCCCAACTAAGGGTGCAAAAGTATGATATGCGGATGAAATAATAATGGAGAGGCAAGGCACACAAACAACAACAATGGCAACGGAAAATTATCAAAATTAAATTTTTCTCTTGTAGATTTCCTGCGAAATTGAAAAAGTTTTATGAGCTTTTCGTTGTGCGAATACCTTGTTAAATAAGTTACACTTTTCGACAATAACACAGACGACTGTGAAGAATTCAACGACGACGACGATCGTCCTGATGACGATAATAATGACGACGATTATGGTGATGAGATGGCCGTGCACATACATACATAAGTGAGTGGGGGTGTTTTGCCTTACTTTGGATGTACCTACCACTTGTGTTGGCCAATTCTTTTTAAGATTTCTAAATTGAATGGTGAATGTAAAGAATTATCCATGCCAACAAACTGATGGAAGTTTAAATTGCTCTACTGAATACCTGCGTTGTTAGAGGTATAATTCAGTTTATGCAAATCCTGCATCTGATGATTGAGGCGTTCATATTTAAAATGGCTTTTGGAATGATAAGAATTAAGAGAGGATAATCGGAAATTATGCAGATTGAACGAATTGACTTTACTCAGTTGGTATTCTTTGCTGTGCTTAAACGGTATGCTTTTATCCGCATGAAGAATATGTATTTAAATTAATGCCCAATAGAATGACACTTTTGCAATTTTCCGCATTCCATCATTTTGTCATTTGTTTCTTAAAATGTGCTATTTCTCATCCTAGGGTGATGTGATGAGCCGTGGTGTAGTGGTGGAGCACGAGGATTTTATCAATGGGACAAACCCTACTGTAGCAAACTAAATAAGAACATCGACCTTAGGATCTGCACATGGAATAATCGAACCCGTAACAAGATAGGTATACTGCAACAATTAGACATTACTTTGTTAGCTAGCTGCCTCACAAATGACCAAGAGCCATCGATAATTCCCAAGCGTCATTTTCAAAATAGCATCCGTCTCTAGTCGATGAAGACGATATGTCGGATATGGAAACGGATGATAATTTCAATAAAATGCACCCACTTCTTTTGAGTGAGGACGAACTGTTGGAATCGTCCTCAGACTCGGAAGCCCTTAACTTCCGCCGCATTGGTCGACTGCAGAGTTAGGTCCTTTCAGAACTAAATGTAGAAAACTCTTCGACAATGCCAAGAGTACGAAGATTGCGTCAAACTGTGAATTGTACAAGGCATCCCTAAGTGCGTACAAAAGAGAACTAAGAAAACCCAAACGTAATTCTTGGAGACTCTTCTGTGATAAAATCGAAGAAGCCTCTGAGGCATGTAGGCTAAGAAAAATTCTCCCTTCAAATCCAATAACTCCCAGTTTTCTTAAGAAAAACGATAGGTCTTGGACGACTTCCAACAAAGAATCGCTCAATGTTCTGCTTGACACTCATTTCCCAGGCAGTTCCCATTCGGTCAGCAATATGGTTCCAAATAGACCATCTGCATCAATAACCATCCCTTCAAACTTAGTCACACAGAGCAAACTCAATTGGGCAATTCATAGGTTCAAACCATTTAAATCCGCGGGATCTGATGGCATAATACCTGTCGAACTACAGAAGTCATTTGATATTATTATGCCGGTGATTGAGATAATTTTAAAAAGTTGTCTAGACCTGGTTTATATCCCAAAGATATGGAGAGGAGTTAAAGTTACCTTCATACCCAAAGCGGGTAAAAATGCTCTCATGCAGATCCAAAAGATTTCAGACCTTTCAGTCTATCATCATTCCTCTTAAAAACATTGGAAAGATTGATTGATATTCATTTACACAACAGTATTGACAAGAAACTACTGTCAGCGGGCCAACATGCGTATTGCAAAGGCAAATCAGTGGAGACGGCATTACTCTCATTAGTACGTAATATCGAATACTCCCTGTTGCATAAGGAATATACGATGGTTGCCTTCCTTGATATAGAAGACGCTTTCAACAACGTCAATACATCAGCAATAGCAGATGTACTATCAGATCTGAAGGTGGACAGCACACTTTGCGAACTGATTAAACTACTGCTTACTGGTCGAATTATCATCTCCAAGCTGGATGAGGTGTCCACTAGAAAATCTGTCAGTAGAGGCACTCCGCAGGTACTATCCCCCCTTCTTTGGAATTTGGTGGTCAATGAACTATTGATAATACTGGAGGGCGAGGGATGCACGGCGATTGCATATGCAGATGATGTCGCTGTAGCTGTTTCAAGAAAGCACCTAAATACTCTAAAAGAGCTCCTACAAAACGCTTTAAACAAGCTAACACGCTGTGGCTGTGTAAACCCCCACAAAACTGAACTGGTAAAGAGTACTAGGAAATATAAAATTCCGCCAGCTAACCCTCCCTCTGTCAATGGTATCAGCTTAACTTTCTCTGAAAAAGCAATCACTCCGAAAACACGGACTACACCATCCCTCGTCTAAATTTTGAGAATAACTTTATTGTCACCATCCCCTCCAGATCACTTTGGGAGAACGATGCATTTCTAGAAGATGATTCAATTCACTTCTGCACCGACGGGTCAGAGACCAAAGACAGAGTTGGTGCAGGTATTTTCTCTGATAGGGTCAATCTTAAGCTCTCTTTCCGTCTTCCAAATTATTCTAGAGTATTCCAGGCGGAAATTATGGCAATCAAAGAAGCCCTATCTTGGTTTAAGAAAAAGGTGATATCGGTTAGAGATATCCGCATCTTTTCAAACAGCCAAGCAGCAATAAAATCCCTGGAATCGATCTCTATAAATTCTTTAGTAGAGATGGCTGAGCAGTTCAATATTCACCTGTGTTGGGTGCAGGGGCATGGAGACATTCCAGGGAATTGTAAGGCTGATGAACTCGCCAGAATAGGAACAACTATACCCATCTTGCCGGACAATGGCACCTTAGGTATTCCAATCGCTACTCGCAAACTGAAACTTAAGCTGGATGCTGTCGAGAGTACAAATCTTAGGTGGACAAGTGGATCAACATGTCTAGCGATAAAACAGATTTGGCCAAAGCTGGATTAAGACGCTCTAAAAATTTGATTTCTCTCAATAGATTGCACATCGGCACCACAATAGGTGTCATCACTGGTCACTGTCTAACAGGCAAGCATGCTACAAGGCTAGTCCGACTTTTGTAGAAGCGGCATGGATGAAGAAGAGGAGGAAAGTATTCCTCAACTTCTTTGTTTCTGCGCAGCTCTCTCCCGTAGAAGGAAACTCTACTTATGAGCTCCCTATTATAACGATATAGGCGGCCTGATGAATATTGACATTAAGAGCCTCCTACGCTTCATAAGAAGCTCTAATTGATTTTAATATGAGTAGGTAGAGTGAAACTTTCTCCCATGATCCAAGTGGTATCACAATGGACCTTTCATTGGTCTAAGTGTGTTGGCGAATCCTAGCTGGCAGCCACTTCAACCTAACCGAAACTAGCTGCCTCCACCACCTACGGCGAAGTCTTCCTCTACTGCAAGACTGCCCAACCCCTTTGCATAGCCCAGCCATTTAAGTCGCTGAAGTGGAGCTCGCCTGACTGGATCAGTGTCGCGTACAGTTCGTGACTATATTTTTTTTTACTGGTCGTATGAATATGCAGATGGGACCGAAGATCACCCGAAGAACTTTTCATCGATTCTGGACATAGCCCATGTAAATATCTGTGAAGAGGGGGATCTTAAAGGCTTTGAATAGAGTCACTTTAGTTGTTCGAGAGTGGGCTTTGCTACCCAATTGCATTCTTAGCGGAAAAAAACAGTGGTGGGTAAGGTATATTCTTCATTGGATCTCAGCGCTGGTTTCATTCTATGACTTGATAACGGAGCCAAAAACCCATCGGTGAGGTTATGGAGTAGTGTGCATTCTTTATCGTCATCCTGCTCAACTGGACGAGTTTAGACTGGACATTGCTCTGCGAATATATACATATGCAGATCGCCTCCATTAATGTTGTGATTAACTTCTCTAAAATTGATGAATACATACTTATATAGAGAAATTCATCAGATTTCTTCAAGATCTACTGAAGTGTAGATATGTATTTGGTTGATGGTTGTCTCTCCTGAAATGAAGCTATATTATAACGAACCAATCAGGCTGTTGACAAAGGGCCTCAAGAGTACAGCATACAAAATTTGATTAAGGAATTGTGCGTCTATATATAGAGCAGTTCACATGGTCTGTGTGTGTGCATGCTCTCTACTAAGTCATTTCCTGTTGTTTTAAACAGATCGACAAGCAGATTGACAGCTGCTGGTGTCATCCAGTTTACTGTGCAGAAATATGAGCTTCATCAGAGATGGATGCAAATCTTCTCGATTGTTTTGAAAGAAAACTTTTTCAACTGATTTTGGGTCACACCCGTATCGATGAAGTCTGGCTTCAGGCTTTTCAATATTTTTGAAAACTTTTAAATTTAAAGCAGAGATTAATCACGCCTATTTGAACAGACATTGCTCGTACAATTTAAGAGAAAAATGTCACGGAGGCATTTTAAAATCCAAATACATATGTATGTACATATGTATGTGTTTAAATAATTAAAATGCCTACCGGTTTTATATTAAAAAAAAATTAATTCCCAGTTTAATGGCAACAACCCGTAAACCAATTTCCAAATGGGATCATCAATCGCTTAATGAAAAAAAAAAAAAAAAAAACTGTAGGAATATCTATACATATGCATATCTACACAGCATTCGTCATTGAATTCATTAAAAAAAGAAAAATGAATCTCGTGAAATATACTTCATTACGCTGTATTTGACGCTACAATGACTCTCGCACCCAAATAAATTAAACCAACAAAACAAAGTCCATTAATAAATTTTATTTCCATTCGTTTAATTTCGATAAATTCATTCGAATTGTTTATTTCGTTTGTTTTCCAATGCTATGTTCGTATCCCTCATCACATGTCCTTCAGAGAACCTTTCAAATGACGAAACACATTTTACCTCATTCCCGTACAGATAGCATATTCTCGCTCAGAAAATGCTTCATTAGCCAATCAATCAATACCATCCGGTCGTCATTAAGTGCAGCCCTACTCCAGCTTAACACCCATTCCAACCACCCACCTACAGATATGTATCTACCCATCCGCTCACTCGCTCGCATACACTCACAATGACTACACTGCTTTTTTGGAAATCGAGATAGCAAATTCCATCCCTTCGATTGTTATGTCTTCTCTCTGATCATTTATTATACTCGCATACTATCTGTGATACGTACAAAATTTCCACATTTCGTTAGCTGTGGGGTGAGCGTATGGATTTCCAGAGCCAACCACCCATTTGAGATATCCTGGCAGCTTTAAAGACTCTTGTGAAGTTGAATTGAATTTTTGAAACGTAAAATCTAACGAGCTTTGTATCTCTGCCCTCGCCCTCTCTGCTTCTCAGATATATCTTAGATGACGTATTACAGTGCAAAATGCATGAGGCGTCTACTATTTCATATAGATGCAATTCAGAATACATAATGCATGGCGAAGGTAATTTAGAACGGACTACTAACGCCATAACGCCAGAGGATATGTTTTCTCAAGTTGCGTCAGATCCCTTTACCCTATCTATTCATAGAAGGACTACATGTATTTGAAAATTTCATGAATTTGCAGATGCAAGGGAGAATTGTGTATGGTTGCGCTTATATCCATACACACATACATATGTAGTCGGCATCAATCTCGCCAATTTCATCTTGAGTGCAAGGAAATAAGGAATAGCTCTGGCATTGGCAGTAGTGAGAGCAGCAGGACGTTTTAAAAGCTTCAACGCCAACACTAGTATCAACTATTCATTTGATTCAAATCAGTCTTGTTGTAAACCAGAATTTTCTCCCTCGCACATGTTTCACTAGCTTTGTTTACTTGAATTTCAGATATCGCTGTACCAGAGTTTTCTCATTAGCAAATAATTCACATTTCTAGAATTTGATCCTGTATTCAGTATTTGCCGTGAGACAAAATGCAATCCAAAAAGTAGTCCAGACTAACAAACATATTTTGATACTGACGAAAAATAATTGTACATTGCAAGTTTTTTTTTGTAGAAAGTTCAACTGTTTTTATTTGGTAATTGTAAATATATGTGGGTTGTAGTATGCAGGACGAAAGAGATCGTCCTTTAAATTTCCTTGGTTCAATAAGAGACTTAAGAATTTAAAAAATGTCAAAAATAAGGCTTTGAAGAAATGTAAAGCATCGGGCGAATCTAAAGATAGATAGATAGATAGATAGATAGATAGATTTAAGTAGATTCCTTTACTCTCAATTCATTAGTACTGTGGAAAGGAATATTAAATGTAATTCCAGATCTTTTTGGGTTTTTAAATACAAAGCGTCATAGATAATTTTTTTCCAATTCTATGGAGCTTGACGACGAGAGGTCTTATGATACCAAATCTATTTGCAACCTTTTAGACAAATTTTTTCAATCAAACTATAATGGCCCAGAACCAAGTACTCGGAAGCCATGGGAACATTCCCCAGTATATTCCTAGCGGAGGTCCACGCCATTGAAAGATGCGAACAATTCAACCTCGATAAGAAGTATCGGGGGCAAGACATCGCAATACTGTCGGATAGTCAGGCCGCCATCAAGGCGTTAAGCTCCCATGAAATCAGGTCTACACTGGTGTGGGAGTGCCTAAACAAGCTAAACCGACTGAGTGAAATCAACAGAGTTACTCTTTACTGGGTACCAGGGCACATAGGAGCAGAGGGAAATGAAGCAGCTGATGAACTAGCTAGGAAAGACTCGGCGACTACCTTTACCGGTCCGAAGCCATACTGCGGGCTTGAATCGCACACGATACGGAGGGAGCTAAAGAAGGAAGAGGATTGCAAAAGAATCAAGCTTTGGAAAGAAACACCAAAACTGAGAGAGGCCAAAGAACTTCTCGGGAATTATAACCGGAAAAGAAGTAGGGTCTGCATGAATATCAATAAGAATCGATTGCGCATCCTCACAGGCTTTCTAACGAGTCACTGTAGACTTAAGGAACACCTCAGGAAACTAGGCATAGAGCAATGTGGAGAATGTAGATTCTGCGAGGATGTTGAAGAAACCCCGGGCACCTTCTTAAAGAATGTGGAGCATTGATCCACGAAAAAAGGAAACACCTGGATGCACATCGACTATCCGAAGAAGATCTGCCATTATTAAATCCACTCAAGATACTCCGGTTCATCAAGGAAATTGGACTGGAGGAGGTGCTCTAAGTCGAGTATCTCACCGACGAGAGCCAAAGTAGGGGAGCACAATAGATCTATAAGATCGCAGTGCGCTGACACCCATATTCTATCTATCTATCTATTCTGGCCTTACTTCTGTAATAGACTTTGATGTTTTTTCTTTTTCAGAACAAGTAGTTTTTGATGGCTTAACTCAGCTAGATTTAAATGTCAAGACTGGGGTTGATACGATTCCACCTCTCTTATTATCTAAATGCGGCGTTTCGCTTTTTTAAGTGCTGACAATTATTTTTAATGAATCGCTTCGCACTGGTGTATTTCTAGAGGAGTGGATAATATCATCAGTAAGTCCAATCTATAAAAGTGGCCTCAAGCACTTAATTAAGAACTACAGGCCAGTTTCCAAACTTTCGGCAATTCCAAAGCTGTTTGAAAAGCTGGTCTTCAATATGCTTAATTTTGCGGTGAAAGATATTTTAACTCGAAGACAGCATGGATTTGTTAGTGCTCGCTCCTCTACAACGAATCTGTGTCTTTTCACTAATTTTTGCAATTCTTATTTGGAAAAAGGAATGCAGGTCGATGTCCTGTACACAGATTTTGTGAAAGCTTTCGACAGGGTCCACCATGGACTTATAGATAACAAGCCTAAAAAATGGGGTTCAAATTTCGTTTTCTTGAGTGGTTGAAATCCTATTTGTCTAATCGAAAACAGATTGTTGAAATTGAAGGTGTTCAATCTAACTTTATAGAGTATGTATCGGGTTTGCCTCAAGGTAGTCATTTGGATCTCTTCGTCAATGACATTCCCAACTGCTTACAGTTCTCAAATTGTTTAATGTTCGCATACGATTTGAAACTGTTTTCAACTATTTCTGTAATTGATGATTGAGAAAACTTTCAAAAAGATATTATTGCGTTTTTCCAATGGAGCACATATGTATAATCAACTGGAGCTAAATACCTCTAAGTGTAAGATTTTTAGTGCTTTCCGTGCAAGGCCACGGGCGTCGTTTAATTAAAGGCTTGGTAATAAAAGCCTTTTATCAGTTAGTGAAATTAAGGATCTTTGCGTTATATTTGATTCAAAGTTATCTTTTTCAGCACATATGGATTATATAGTATCTAGAGCCAATTCTATGCCAGGCTTTTAAAAACGCAACACGGTAGCATTTAAAGACATTTATACTCTAAAAACGCTTTACTTTTCTTTTGTAATCCCCATATTGGAATATTGCAGCGTTATTTGGTCTCCCTTTTATGATAACTCCTCTGACAGGATTGAAAATATTCAGAAAAGATTCACGCGCGTTGCCTTAAGAAGTTTGAGGTGGTCTGAAGGTTTGCCCAGCTATAGTTCTAGATGCGCACTGATTGATCTAAAATCCTTGAAAAGTCGCAGACAAACTCAAAGTGTTTTGTTTATTAAAGACATACTCAATGGCAGGATTAATTCTCCAGATTTACTTCCACTTATGTCTCTTTATGTTCCTGAGAGAAACATAAGAAATAGGGACGTTCTCTTTTTTATTTATAGTCACAGGACAAATTATGGGCTAAGCGAACCCATAACTCGTTCTTTATTACTATTCAATTTAATCCATCATGAAGTCGACCTTCAAATGAATAGAAATAAGTTTAAACGAATTGTATTGAATTTTTTTAATAGTGTTAATTCTAATTGATGTAGTCAACAGATTATATATCCATTGATGAAATAAATAAATAAATCGCACTTCTTAACTTTAATCTGCTGGGCTTAATTAATTCCCCAGATTTTTTCGATCTAGCTCAGGCCATAGAGCCTTAGAAACCCTGTGTCCTTCTTATGCATATACATACATATGTAGGACCTACGCAACCTACCATAGAAATGATTTTAATAACGAATTAAAACAAACTCTATGACGTGTCTTTCCTGGATCGATTAAGTTCGATTCATACACTTGTTGTGAGGGAAAGTAAAGTTAAGAAAAAAAAAATGAACATCGAAGATTATGAAGCTCTTGTTTGAACAAATGTTTAGTCCGAAACAGATGCATTAAAATAAAGTAGCAACTTTTGAAAACAATTGTTTAAAACTTGGTTTCGAAATTCAAACGTGGACTAGAGAACGTTTAAGATGACGCACGGTAGCAATCTCAACTGGGAAATCGAAAAAAATTTGATTTGATCATGGAAAACCGTAGAAACCGTATGAAAGCTTTCTGCAAGAAGAGTTTCAAAACTATTCTTAGTTAAACAGAAATCAATCGACTAATGATGCATTATCTTGTGAGTATTTGGTGTCGTTTGAAACCGAACCAGATGATTTTTGGGCCAGATTCGTGACGACAAATGAAAACTGGATCTACCATTATACGCCTGAGACCAAAACATAAACTTCTTTAGCTTCTATGGATATATCCTCGTCGGCCGTTCTTAAAGCGATTAATAAACTCAAAGACTATTTTTTCCCCAGTTCTGATGGTTTGCCAGCCATAGTTCTGAACAAACGCGTATCTATCTAACTCAGCCCTTCAATGTTTACCGTTTTAATTATTAATCCTGCAAAGAGTTCACCTCAGCTTGGAGAAGACTCGAATATTATAACTGTCCACAACAAAAAGACTAAGAGTGTAGTTTTGAACTACCGAACCAGCGTTTAACATTATTCGTACGCAAGCTCCTTAGAAGCATCGTATGCGATGAAATGTTATTCCATTGCAAGCCCATTTTTCTTCCTTAAAAGCTCTTTGGGCTTTAGAAGATGGCAAAGAATTTCATATTATTGCCACGCACGTTATATGCAATTAAAAGTATATATAAAGAGGCGTAATGTAGTTAAAAATAGCAACAGAATGTCGGACGAATTCAAAATATTGGAAGGAGTTAGACAAGGGAGTATACTAAGCCCACTTTTCTTCATCTGCGCCATGGACAACGCAATCAGTCAGTGTCAGCAAAGAATGGGCATGTGCTTTTGCTGATGATATTGTACTCATCCTTTTAAATGCAGGCGATCTTCTTGAGATGGTGACTGGGGACGAACAGACACCGCTGGTGGTGGATAAAAATGCAGCGACGAAAAGTGCGCTTGAAGCTTGGCAGCAAAAAGACCGAAAGGCACCGATACATCGCTACCAGTATTGGTCAAGGTGCACATCATGCATTGTTCAACAGCATCTCAGATGTGGTATAAGATATGCTCTATATACGACCAAAAACCTAAAACCAGTGTCAATATACTGCAACAGCGTTTCTATGGATCCCAGAAGGATCAAAATGACGACATCGCAACACATATAAGCAAATTGGAAAGCTTAACTCAACAGTTGAGAGAAGCGGGAGAAATTGTTTCTGAATCAATGCTGATAACCAAAGTGTTAATGACCCTCCCCGATCGATTTGTTCATTTCTTCAGTGCGTAGGAGTCAACAGAGGTAAAACAGCAAACCATCGACAGTCTAAGGTCTCGCCTTATCATGGAAGAAGAGCGGTTAAGCAAGTGTAAATGAACATCAGAGCAATATTTTGGCTACCGCACTATTCACCAAAAAAGAAAAAAGGTACCATCAGCAAAGTACCAGCAACAGCAACAGTTGTAGTCAAAGGCGTCCAGGTAAATGTTTTCAATGTTAACATTACGGTCACTGAAAAAAAAACTGTCCATAAAAATTAATCAAAAACAAATAAATTAAGGCCGTCGTGAAACATGATGATGATAGTTGTGATGCACTTGTTTGTGATACCTTAAGCGTGGCAGATGGTCAGCAGGTTACAGCTGATGACTGGGCTCTGGTTCTGGACTCGGGGCCCGTGAACACATTTTCGGCGCGACTGGTTTAGGAAATACGAAGAGCTACCAACGCCAGAAATATATATCAGTGCGTTTATCTACCAGACGTGTGTATTTTGTGTGTATTTTGTACAGGACATCAAGGTTTATTAATTTTCTTCGCTAAGTGCGCTGGACAAAACCAATGCTTAACATCAGACAGTAAAAAATGCGAAATTTTGAAAAATGATAAGGTGATTGTATTTGGCGTCAGGTATCATAGGCTCTATAAAATGCGTTTTAAGATTAAGTTGAAGGACTTGATGTATGGCATTATAGACTTGGTCACATGTGCGTCAAACAGGTTAAAAGGGTGCTGAATCAGCAGGTTATTGATTTTATTGAAATTCCTGTTTTTTTGCGACGCACCGTTCACCATTTCCCCACAGCCAGTCCAGGGCAAAAGATGTTGGTGTTCGGAGTGGTATTCGCCATCAATTCTCGGTTCCCTATACTCCTCAGCATATCTTCACGGATGGATCAAAAATGATCGAGGAAACGGGCTCCGGTACATTCTCAGAGGAACCTTCAATCGCCAGGTCCATTGAACTGCCAAACCACGCAAGTGTGTTCCAAGCTGAAATCTATGGTATCACCAAGGCCTTCAGACATCTTTCCACCCTGAGCAGCCAAGCGGCCATTAAAGCCATTACCTCCATCACAACCAATTCTAGATTGGTCAAAAGATGCAAAGAGGAACTCAAATCGCTCAGCACGGGGCATAAAATTACACTCTGCTGGACTCTGGGATATATGGGTATCCACGGGAATGAAATGTCTGACGAACTAGCCAGAAAAGGCTCAGAATCAAATGACCTACAAGTGGACAACTCTGTGTTAATGCCCATCAGTCTCCTCATGTCCAAAATCTCTACAGACTTCTACAACATGGCAAACACAAGGTGAAATACTATCACCTCATGCCGAGTCTCTTGAAAGCTTTGGACCAAATGCGAAAAAAAAGGACCAAAGAACTCCTCTCATTAAACAGACCACAGCTGTCACTCCTCATTGGAGTCCTAGGCCACAATTTAATTGCGGCCCATCTCAGGAAAATGAGAATCAGCACTACCGACCTATGCAGAGGGTGTGGCGATACAGATGTAGAGGAAAACTCAAAACACTTCCTCTGCGAATGCCCAAGCCTCAACAGAACCAGACTCTCTACCCTCGGGAAATCGCACTTTAACGACCTTAGCGAACTAGCAAACACGCCACTTAAAACCGCCCTAAAATTCATAACGAAATCGGGCTGGTTCAGGAGGGCCACCCCTGCCACTAACCGATAACGAACAAGATATCCTATTGCCGTTTTCTTTTTATTTCAGGTATCCCACACCAGCGGAACACATTGGATCCGTTGAGACCCGAGTGAGACTGCACCCCAGCGGTTGTAGTCTGTAATCCTGGCTATAGCTACGTCCAAAAATTTAATTTTAACTCAGTTCGACGTGAAGACAGCCTTTTTGAATGGAAAATTTGAAGAAGACATCTTCATGTTGCAAGCAGTTTGATATGACTACAAAACCTTAAGCTGAAGCTAAATAAAACCTTATACGGCTTGAAACAATAAACATTCATTAGTCTGGATACATTCAACGTCTCTTGGATCTATTCAATATGACAGATTCAAACGGAGTTTCTACGCCGTGTGAAATGTTGAGCCAACAAACACTACTTGATCCAGTATCAGCTTCGATGGATTTACTCAAATATCCTTACCGTGAAGGTATGGGATCTCCCATGTACCTGGCGGTAGCAACAAGGCCGGATATTTCATACGTTGTTGGAGTTTTGAGTAGATTTTTGGATAACCCTGCTCTATATCACATAATAAAGAGACTACTACAGTGACTCAGGCTACCCTGGTGATACTGAAACAAGGCGCTTAACCAGCGGTTATTTGTTTCTTTTGGGACAGTTTGCTATTTCTTGGGGTTCACGAAGACATCATCAACCGAAGCTGAGTACGTTGCGGCATCTGAAACAATTAAAAAGATGATGTGGCTAAACGTTTTGATGAAAGATCTCCTGAAGTAGCTGAACGACCTTTCAACATCTGGATAACCAAGATGCCGTGAAGCTTAACAAGAGCCCCGAGTTCCATTGCAGAACTGAACATATTTCCCACCTTAGCATATTCATACTCTTGTTATTTGAAACTTGGAAACTTAATTTCCTTTTTAATAATATACTTCCTCTTCTATTTTGTGCACTCAAAGCGACAAGACTTTAATTGATCATTGCCGAAGATACTTGTTACGTGTAAATGAAAGGAGAATATGTAACTCTTTGTTGCTATTTTAGTAAAGGTAATGTTAGTGCTAAAGTCCTTTTCTTTAAATTTCTCGTTCCTCACGATTTCTTAAGGCCATTCAACTGCCGAACTCATTCTAAAATTGTAGTCCTTTCAGAAATAATTGACTATGTACATTACTGTATTTCACATCCTTCAACTTCAGCCAAGTGACTGACATATACCCCCCTTTGTGTTTGCAGCTGTATATCCATCATGATGTCGCCAAAGTCGCTTTCGTGTCCAGGACAGCAATCACAAAATAATAATCTGCCACTCAAAGCACCATGTCAGAATGTATAAGTGCGTGTGACTTCAGGCCCAGATGGAGACTCAACCAACTTGTACCCACTGGAGAAGAATAATGTTCGCCTAGATGCGAACAATTGGCAAAATCGAGTGCTAGGATGTGATGCAATGGTGCCTCAGCCGTCACGCGGCGTGTCGTCGTCATCGCTGTGTTAAATGTGGTGTGCGAATGCTTGTCGAGGAGCCCGTGTTTATAAATTTGTCATGCACATGTCAAAAGTTAAATTAATCTCAGTTCAACACATGGGTCTAGAGACAGGAAGTGGTCGAATTGTTCCAGGCACGTGATTTCCACTTGCTAAGTGTACAAACGATATCGAATGATATACACACAAGTGCACCAGATGTTTATTATATCTCCGTTGTGTCCTAAAAGACGTTTGTCCAACCGGATGCGAAACATAGTCGCTGTCCGTCTGGTTCACATTAAACGACCATAGAGATGAATTGGGCGGAACTTTCTGTGAATATTTTCAAAAACATTTTTTATCTGCTTCCATTTTATTTTAATGTGTCCTTTTGTTGGACTTTCGTTAAAAAAAAAAATACTGAAAATAGGTATTTGGGTCACAGTGGTCCTTTAATTGATGGAGGAGGTGGTAGTACAGACGAAGAGAAATGTGTGTTAAGCATTTGGTTGCATGCCACGTGTCAGATGATATCATAAATCTGTTAAAGAATGAGTAGTGCGCTAAGTGATTTAATTGTTTGATTTATTTAACACGAACTACTCTGCTTTATGGAAACTTGCGTGTAGAGTTATTGGAGCTGGGGTTGTAACGAAATTATGGAAACACTAACGCACTGATGCAGTGTAATAATATGCATTAATTATGTACGTTAATAACTTACAAAAAATATACGATATATGACCAATACACCTGCTAACCCATATTCTCTTGGCGTCCTTATAGTATGAGGACGAAAAAGATGGTACTTTAAATTTCATGTGAATCGGAAATGTTCACGTTTAGTTATATTCCAAACTCCTTACTAGTTCGAGCGAATGTTATTCTTATCGGGAAATACATTTTATGGGTAAAATTTGTGCAGCATTGATGTGTTGTGCAACTAAAAAGTTTAAGTTTCGTGAAAAGTGCGGATATTATGGCTTCGTCAAGAAAGTAGGTCATAACTATTGTAATTGTTGGTGAATCTTTAAGTTTGCCCATTATTTGGAATGTGTTGAATTTACGTGTTTCAAGTAAAAAAAATTAAAGTTATGTTAAAAAAAATCTGTTATTCAGTTACACGAAATTTGCTTATGAATTTAGGTATACCCATAAGATGACACTCGGAGAATGTGTATACATACATACATAGTAGTGGACATTCCTCACCGACGATTGCCCACCTTGTCGTGGTGGTGGGGCTTAAGTACTTCTCTAACTGTTGTTAATCGACAGGAAGAGATGGAAAACCAAGAGGCATCAAAATCCAAGGTAAGGTACGACGCGCCGAGAGGGAGGCTGAGGGAGTGCTCAGTCGCTAGCGCAAACTCTGGATACCTGGGGACCTCCAGTTTTAACTTTAATTCCCCTTATCTGCATACAGGGGGTGAGTGCAGATGGACCTTCCTTCCCCCTTACTCGTGGGACCAAATCATGAAACCAAATAACAACAACAAAACAAACAAAACAAACGATACCAAGGAGGCCAAAGTGCAAGGATCAGGCACTTCAGACTCCATAAATACCGATCCCCAGACGGAACGCATGACAGAGGAAGAAGAAAATCTTCTCCTCAACCCCTTCGCCAATCTTGGAGTATGGGACAGGGAAAGCGTCAGAACGGCTGATGCCGACATGGAGAAGATGATTCTTGATGTCGACGACAGCTGCTCTGTCGCTAGCTCCAACCTCTCCAGATTGTCTACGTTATCCAGACGGAGTAAAATCTCCAACTGCAGGACGACTATTAAAAGACTAGGTACGAAGGGATGGGACGAACTGACGGAGACAGAACGTAAGCGGCTACATAACGCACGTGCCTATCTGCAGGAACAGCGACTAATACACCGATTGATACAACTCAACCAAGGCGATCACAGGCAACGCTTTCAGATCCAAACAAAACCTGCAGACAGAAAGAGAGTGAACGGCCACCTAAACCAACCATCGGGTTACCGAACTCACCAACCAGACGTTGCATCGAGCCTCTTGCTCGTACGGGTCTGGAGGGAGAGAAGATAACTCCTGGTAAGGTGAAAGAGGGGGAGGCGTACCCAGAAAACATCCAGAGCCTTAGCTCCACATGCAATCTGGTTGCGACTTCCCCCCCTAAATCAGGTGACGGAGGTCAGGATCCCTCGAAAAACGACACGACTAATGACAGCTGTACGACAGTCGTAGAGGTCTTGCCGAACGATTCCCGGCGGCTAGTGCAAATAGCCTCTGACTCTAAAGCTACCGGCAAACGTAAGGCACTCAACGAACGTGAGATCCTACGTAGACAACGACGTAATGCAGTCAGAATCGTCAGGCGACTGAGTAAACGCACTCCGGATACCTTAACGGAGAAGGAGAGACAAGCTCTTGACAAGGCCAAGACAAGACTCAGAACGATTCCGGAGACTAGCACGGACGAACGTAAAGAAAAGACCCGACGTACGCCCAGCCGAACCTTGATTTCGGACAAACTCAAGACGCCCGGGAATGTGCACCCCCATACCAACCCCGAGCCGACTGCTAGTACATCCCCACCCTTTCCCCACTGGCAAACAAAACGAAAAGAGCCAGATTTTCGCTGCTAGCCGTTACTGGACAGCAGGTCGCCGTTGCTGACTTCGGTAATCCCACACGGAAGCTAACTGAGGACCAATGGCGACTAATTGAGATCAGAATCCTTGATGAGGTAAACGACCTCATTGTCAAAGAGAAAGAACCCCTCCCACTCTTTGGCACCCTTAACACCATCCAAGGATTCAAATTAGTGACCTGTGAAGACTCTCACACTCTCGCATGGCTCCGAGATTTCATCTCTAGGACCAAAGCTCCTTGGCCGAATGCTGACCTTCGTCTGATCGACAAAAAAGAAATCGTGCAGTTGACTAGACCGAGGGCCAAGCTCTTTGTACGGGGACCTTACATTCCTAGAGATCGGATCGAAAGGTACCTCAGATCTTTAAATAAAGACCAACTGAGCCATGCCTGGGAAGTGCTAGAAGTAGGGGAATACAACGAATCCGGTACGGAAGTGACAGTGTTGCTCAGTCACAAATCAATTCCGTTACTGAACAAGATAGGCTTCAAAGTCCGCGTCGGTATAAACCGATGTAAGCTCAGGCTTATTGCCAACTCGGCAAATAAAAGTAAAAAGGAGGAGGCGACAAAGCACTGTGATGAAGATAGTCCAAATAAACCTACATCACAGTAAGGCGGCCAGCGCCAACCTGATCTACCTCATGGAGGCTAGACAGATAGACTTGGCCCTAATTCAAGAACCCTGGATTACAGGTGGCAAAATAAGGGGGCTAAACTCAAAGGAACTTGTACTGTATAAAACGGCTCAAGTAAATACAAATAGTAAGACCAGATCCTGTATAGTGGCTAGGAAACAGATTAATCTCTTTCTTCTATCTACCTACAGTGATATAGACCACACAACAGTCAAGTATGAACGTGACGGGCTCCCGCCGCTGATCATAACATCGTGCTACATGCCATATGATGCAGTAGAAGGACCTCCAGCTGAATTAACTCGCCTACTTGTTCAGCGTGCCGGGCGAGAAAAATGGGACCTAGTCATAGGTTGCGACGCGAACTCCCATCACATTCAATGGGGTAGCACCAACATCAACATAAGAGGTGAGTCACTTTTTGAATTCCTTATCCTAAATAACATATTAGTAGCAAATAGAGGCACAGAACCAACTTTTGTTATTAGAAATAGGCAAGAGGTAATTGATATCACTCTAGTAAGTAACACAAATACAGTAGTGATAGAACAATGGAAGGTACTAAAAGATGAGACATTCTCTGATCACAAAATCATTGAATTTCTGATACCGGACAAAAATCATGTCTTAAAACCATATAGAAATCACAGGAAAACCAACTGGGATATCTTTATTATGGAAGTAGGGATAAAGACAGGAACTCTTCAGACACATTCTATGCTTGAGCCTGAGAGCATAGACAAGACAACCGATGACCTAACTAAAGTTCTCGGTACAGCCCTTGAGAAGGCATGTCCCCTTAAGGAGACGAGGAAAAGCAGAACAAAATCTCCTCCATGGTGGACAAAAGAACTGTACAACATCAGGAAAGAAACACGGAAACTTTTCAATGTTGCAAAACACACAAGAACAGACAGTGACTGGGAAACCTACAAATCCAGCCAAAGAAGATTCAAGATAGAAACCCAGCGAGCTAAACGCTGTTCGTGGAGGGCCTTTTGCAGTGAGATAGAAAACACCAACGATTCGTCTAGGCTTAGAAAAGTTCTTGCCAAAGAATCAACTGCACTGGGCTCTCTTAAAGACTCCGACGGCCACTGGACAGAATCCTGTTACGATACGCTTGAACTCCTACTCAACACTCACTTCCCAGGCTGCACCTCCCACAAAAGTAATGACCTGGATGAGCCCGACAACACGGAGCATACAACACCAGCGGAATTGATAACAGAAGAAAGGATAAAATGGGCTATCAACTCCTTCTCGCCGTACAAATCTCCGGGAATGGATGGCATCTTTCCTATGATGCTACAAAAATGTGCAAATCACATCACACCCCACCTGAAAAACATATTCCTAAGTAGTCTAACCAGGGGATATGTACCAAAATCTTGGCGTGAAGTCAAAGTGGTTTTTATACCTAAGGCTGGTAAACCCAGTCACACTACCGCTAAAGACTTTAGACCTATTAGCCTAACCTCTTTCGTTTTAAAAACCCTTGAGAGGCTAATTGACATCTACATTCGGAGTAAATTGAACCCGACCACCATATCTCCAGCCCAACATGCATATACAAAGGGCAAAAGTGTTGAAACAGCGCTCCACAGCGTTGTGAGTACCGTGGAAAAGACACTAATTGATAAGGAATACACTCTTGCGGCCTTTCTAGACATCGAAGGGGCTTTCAACAATGTCCAAACCGATGCGGTTAAAAGAGCTCTAGTAAACCTTAAAGTGGACAACACTATTATCAACTGGATAATGGGTATGCTCAAAAACAGGCTGATCTACTCGGAAATAGGAGGTGTTCATATCAAAGTATCAGCATCTAGAGGCACCCCTCAAGGTGGGGTACTTTCACCCCTTATCTGGATTCTTGTGGTAAATGAAATTTTAATTAAGTTAAAATTTAGTGGTGTTAAAGCAGTAGCATATGCTGACGATCTAGCACTACTAGCGACAGGCAAATTCCTATCTACCATAAGCGACCAAATAGAAAGCGCCTTATCCATGGTTAATACATGGACCAAGAACTGCGGACTTGCGGTCAACCCGCAAAAGACTGAGCTGATCCTTTTTACAAATAAAAGGACTATACCAGTATTTGATCTGTCATCAATTGAAAGGACTCCACTTAAAATTTCTGAAAGCGCCAAGTACCTAGGAGTCATCCTAGACAGGAAATTGAACTGGAATCTCAATATAAAAGAAAGAGCAAAGAAAGCAATGGTAGCTTTTTATGCCTGTAATAGGATATTCGGTAAAACCTGGGGTCCTAGTCCTAAGATCATCATGTGGCTATACACCGCGGTAATTAGACCGATACTGACATATGGTAATTTAGTCTGGTGGCAAGCGCTATGTAAAGCTACCAACCTCAAAACCATGACAAAGATTCAAAGAATGGCCTGCATCGGCACCACCGGGGCAATGAGAACCACCCCCACAGCGGGGTTGGAAGCTATACTCAACCTTAAACCCCTTGATATCTTCATACAGGAGTCTGCCGCAAACAGTGCCCTGCGACTTAGCCAAACTGGATGCTGGAAATCCAGTATAGCGGAGCATGCGCAGATCCTACGTAAATTTACAGAAAATTCTGTATGTACAGACTACACAACACCCTACCTTGACTTTGTAAGACCATTCGTTACTTCCTTTCCCAGTAGAGAAGAATGGCACGAAAATCAACTATCGGGTTACGAATCATCGATACCCATCTTCACAGATGGCTCCAAGATGGACATTGGAGTTGGCGCGGGATTCTACTCCGAAATTTTCGACCTATCCAGTTCTATCAGACTTCCTGACCACAGTAGCGTTTTCCAAGCTGAGGTCCTGGCAGTGACAACAGCTGCTAATCAGGTCGCAATGAAGGCACTATCACACACTGATATTACCTTTTTCATTGACAGCCAAGCGGCAATAAAAGCGATTTCTGCCATTGAAATTAAATCGAAGCTTGTAAGTCGTTGTCGCGAAGAGCTACGGGTTCTTGGTGCACAGCAGCACTCTGCTGGGTTCCCGGACACAAGGGGGTACCGGGTAACGAGAAAGCTGATGAGCTGGCAAGAAAAGGAGCATCGCTTGGACTAAATCAGGCAGACACTACTGTAAAAATCCCGCCTTGTCACATTAAACAGATGATAGGGGACAAAACATTAGTAGCTGCAAATGAAAGATGGAGAGTGCTTAATTCTTGTGCTATAACCAAGAAAATGTGGCCACTCTACGACAAGCAAAAAACCGAGAGAATTTTACAAATGAACAAAAAATCTTTGTCATCTCTATTATTACTGGACACAATATGCTGAGATATCATACAACGAAAATGAAACTTAGTACAAATGACCTGTGCAGAGGATGTGGTGACGAAGATGTACATGAAGATTCCACACTTTCTATGTCACTGCCCATCACTCTGTCATATTAGATCTAAAACACTTGGAAGACACTTCTTCTGTGACCTTGAGGAACTTTCTGGCAAGTCTATAAACGACTTGCACAAATTTATAAACGCCTCGGGATGGCTTCAATATCCATAGTTTGCTTATAGGTTCTAGAGTATGGGTGGTTTTTAAACCCCTAGGGCATCACAATGGATCTACATTGATCTAAGTGTAACGGATGCAGAATTCTTTTGCGCCCGTCAACCCACTAACCTAACCTAACCTAGTAGTGGACATTACCAAATTATAGAAAGTAGCTTAAAGTCGTAGCCAAAATTAATTTTGACTTGAAAATAAGGAAACAACAATATTTTATCGTTATTAATTTTTTGGAGACATAATATGTACAAGTTTGTGCATACACATAAAAAAAAATAGTTTAATATATTCAAACTCAAGAATTCATTGTTCAAGAAAATAGTAGTATTTGCTTATACATATGTATCTAAAAATAATAACAAACTTTAAATGGAACTTCTTCAAAAAATAATCAAAAACTTTAAATCAAACTCAGTACCTTGTGAAAAACCCCTTATAGTCCAAAACCGCCTTTCATCGGCGTTGCATCATGTCAATCTAGCTCTGACATCTTGCAACGCTTATTTTGCTCCACTCATCCTTTACCACCTGCCAAAGCTCCCGATTGTTAGACGGCCTAGCACCAGCCACCTTCCCTTTAACGTCACCTCAAAGGTTTTCAACAGGATTTAAATCTGCGGACTGTGCGGGCCATGACATAGCCTCAATCGTTTTGAGCCGAAACCACTCTTCGGCTCTTTTACTTGTATGTTTGGGGTCATTGTCCTGTTGGAAGACCCATTTCAGTTGCATTTCATATTTGGCAGAGGAAAGCATAACATCGTCTAAAAATTTCAACGTAAACGTGTTGGTCTATTATGTTGTTAATTAGGTGGATCGGTCCCACACCACGGTAGGAGAAAAATGCCCAAAGCATTATTTCTGAGCCATCATGTTTTACCGTCTTTGTTGTGAATTTGGGGCGATATTCGGCATTAAGTGTACCGGGCATATATTGTCGGGAACTAGTACAACTGAACAGGACTATTTTACCTTCGTCCGTCCACAATATGTTCCGCCATTTCTCTCCAGGCCATTGAACATGTTTTTCTGCAAATTTACTTCAAGCTGCTGCATGTTGGTTAGTTAGAAGCGGCATCTTGCGGGGGCTCCGTGCAAACAAGTTATGCTCCACATGCCATCTACGAATTGTCACTACACTAACAGACAGTTTAAGGTCCTTTTCCATGATTTTCGAAGACGTAGAAGGGTCAATTTTGCTGTATCGGACAATGCGCCTGTCGTCTATTGCCGATGTTTTCCTCTTTCTTCCTCTAGTTTCTGGCTTGGAATTAAATCTAATAGCATTAGCAATCATCGTTGCTTTATAGTTAATTATATTTCAATTTCCTTGTAAATCTTTCCTTCCTCGCATGGTGTCGGAATGAGCTCTCTCTTTTCTTTAGTGCAATGTTTTGCTCGACCTACAGTTTTCGATTAAAATTTATGTTTACATTTGTGAATTTGTATAAAATTAGATTCATAAATGTATGCCCATGCTAACTATTCAATTTCATAATTCTTTTCACTTTAGTTAATTTTTTTTTTAAAGTCACATCGTCGCACTACTATTTTTTTGAACAGATACATTTTCCTTGTACACCAGATAATGACCGATATTTCACATACCCAACTTTGGAAAAAGATTTTTGGAATATGTTTCTGTTTTCTTCAATTGAATTCAGATTTTGAACGATTCAACATGCTAAAATTTGTTATTCAATAATTCAATAATATTCAAGTCAAGGAGCACTACTATTATTTTGAACACTGGAGTAGATGTTTGACACTAGCTAGAGTTCTGGACATGTCAGAGCAAGATGATGCCGATACTCCAGATGTTTTCATTGAGCCACTGGCTGTGAGTGCTCTAACAGATGAGGACTCGGACGAAGAGGATGAAGTGAAAGTTGAAAGGTCGAAACAAGTTCAATCGCCTGATGCACCATTCAAACCGACAAACATGGTGGCGGGAGTACTTATAATGGTGTGGGTAGCGATGTCATAGCATGGTGTTGGACCCATCGTAAAAATTGGTGGAATTCTGGAGCAACATCAGTACAAAAGCATTATAGAGAGCCATATGGAACCAAACACTGCTGAATCTATGCCTGCATAAATGGATCATGGATGCATCGTTCTCAGCAAATGGGACGCCGAGAATCACTTACGGCGAAAGACGTCTAGTATTTAATTTAGGACTTCGCAGATCTCTTCCATGGAATTTTGTCATCGCTGGTGTCACATCTCCAATCATTGGCTCCGATTTCATTAGACATTACGGGCTACTAATCGACATGAAGAAGAGCAAGCTAATCGATGCGACGTGGAGAAAAAATTGAGATCGCAAGGCTCGCATTCCAAAACAGGTACATTTTGCATTAAAACATTCAAGGCCAGGGATCCTTTCGCATACCGTTTATCGGAATTCAAGGACATTACTGTCCTCAGCCAGAAAAGAACGCCAAGCTAAATTTTTGTGTCTCATTATATAGAAACAAAAGGTCCTGCAGTTTTCGCAAGACCTAGACGTTTGCCGGCAGAAGCTGCAAAGGATGAGCTTCGATACCTGATGGAGTGCGGTATTTGTACTCCATCGAAAAGTAACTGGTGGAGTCCATTACACATGGTGCGCAAATCAAATGGTGAATGGCGTCCTATCGTGCATTAAATGCACAAACTATTCCGGATAGTTATCCCATTCCTTTTGTGCAAAACTTTTCGAATATTTTGCATGGAAAAAAAATATTTTCGACTTTTGACTTGCAACGCGCCTATCACCAAATCCCCATCCATTCCGCAGACGTTCCGGAGACTGCGATAACGACTCCTTTTGGACCTTTCGAGTTCCACTACATGACACTTGGGTTAAGAAATGCCACCCAGTTTTTGAGCGTCTACGATCCCATAGATTGGTCATTAATCCGTCGCAATCTGGCGAAAGAAGAGATCATTTTTGTCGGCCACTCGATATAGAAAGATGGGATTAGACATATGGAAGAGAATACTCGAGCGGTACTGGATTTTCAAAAACCCAAAACCGCCCGGGAACAGCATCAGCTGCTGGGATTTTTGAGCAGACGATTAACGGGCAACACAGCAGTGTTACAGCACATATGATCGGGAGCTTCTCGCTATGCACGATGGTGTAAAATATTTTCGCCACACTCTTGAAGGAAGAACTGACAAAGTCCGTCCTTGGGTACGTATGTCTCATCGTTATGATGTTGTGTCGCATTTCCGCCAAATATGTATCTTATCCTGAAGTTCACGAAACTATGAAACTGATCTCTGAAAGATTCATTTGGTCCAACATGAAAACAGATATTTCAACGTTTGTGCCAGCCATGCAAAATTAACCATTGGGTCATTATAACCACCTCGTGGCCCGCTTCGAACATGTCCAAGTGGACCGTCCCGAGGCTATCGATACATTTTGACCTGCATCGATCGATTCACCAGATGGCCGGAGGCTATCCGAATCGCAGACATAACGGCTGAAACTATAATACACTCTATGGGGGTACCCCCACAAAGATCACGACTGATATGGGTCGACACTTTACTTCAACCGCTTTTAAAGAGCTGGCACAGAAGTTCGGTTTTAAACACTTAAGAACAACGCCTTACCATGGCACAGAACATAGAAGGCTGCTCTTAAATATCAGCAGACAACGAATTGGTCCGACAGTTTGGCTATCACAGTTTGGCTATCAGTATTGAAGCAGGATGGATATTAGGACAACACCAGCCGATTTGGTACAACGTTGCGACTACCTGGTCAGTTTTTCGTATCGAACCAGAAGCATTACTGTGAGCACGAGATGATGAAGGAATTACAGCGGATGATGGAGATACTTTCACCGAAACCAGCTTTATCCCATAGTCATCCACATGTTTTTATCCAACCCGAACTTAAGAACTGCACTCATTTTTTCGTGAAAAACGATGCCATCAGAGCGCCTCTTCAGCCAACCTATGATGGTCCATTCGAGATTTTGAGCAAAAGCGAGAAATGTTTCACGATTAGGATCAAGCAAAGGACCTCCAACATTTCGATCCACAGACTTAAAGCCGCTTTCATGATAGAGGAACCACAAAATCTACTTGAAGATAGGAGAGACACCCACTGGAGAACGAGCAGCCAACGACGCCAGTCACTACAACTCTGGACGCAAGGTGAAACTACCAGCTCGTTCCCACTAAGGGGGAGTAATGTGGCACCCTTTCTCTGTCACATGCCATCTACTTTGACAGCTGTAATGTCATTCTCCTTATCCACGTTTTTACTTACTACTCATCGAGCCGATTCGCGGTCAAGTCGCACAAGAAAATAATCTCTCGTCTATTATTCTTTTATTAGTTCTTTTTTATTATTGTAATAAAGTAATGTAATAAAATCTTGAAGTGGAAAAATATTGTTACAAAATCTCAATGGGGGGTATAGCAGCTACTCAACAACCTGTTGAAGCGGAAAGTCGACGATAGAAAGAATAGCAGAAGATTAAAAATAAAGGAAGAAAATTTGATATAAATATTTTTTTATTAACTGGTTCCCGAGAGGTATAATTCTATTTTTTTTTTATGATTTTGAATTTAGTTCACCCTGTACTAGGGGTACTAGGGTACCGCTTGATCGGTAAAGACATCCAGTCACCTCGCACACGCTCCTTTTATACATGAAAAGTCTCCACTAAGGTCTCCACCGAAATTTCCCTCCAGATATATGTATATCTGTCCGCCTTTGACATCTCGCCTCCGCCTGGAAAATATTTAAAAAAAATTACGCTCCCCTTGCCCTTACCATCCAACTATTGTGATTTGCCATCATGAACATCTTTAATCGGCTTTACCGACTTCCCCCCTTGTCCTACGCTCATAGCACCCCCTTCATCGTGGAGTCCTCAATTTTACGAACAAAATAAAGGGTCACTTGTCCAGGTGAAAATGAATTTCCGTCCTGCAGCAGCCTTCCTAGCCTTCCGTCGCCTTTATTTTTTTTTCCTTTAACTTCCTCGTGCTTGTTCATCGGTTCAACGCAAACGGAACATAACCCCCTGGGTTGCGGTCGAACTCCCAGTGGCGGTTGCTTATGTGTGGATTCCTCGGTAGTAGATGCTCTCGTGGACGCTTGCGTGCAACGTGTCGACGGGCAGTGCAGGTGAGTATACGGGTGGATTGGTTTTTTTTTTAAGGTAAGCTGGGGTGTTGGAAAGAGGGCATGTACGACGGAAGGGGGAACTTATGGCAATACAAAGGTAAGTTGTTGTTTTATCATACCGATTTTCATAAGCTCCACTTTCCAGTGGAAGCGACGACGATGAAGGAGGCGCTTGAGGTGTGGCAGACGGGCATTGGTGCTGTTGGAGGTGGACGGTAATGTGGACGGCGATGTCGCGGTGATGGTGTCGCTGATTTACGGTGGTGGTTAGTGGGGAGGCACGTGCCCCATTCGTTACAATATCTATTATTTTATGTAATAATACCACAAAGCCATGAGAAGTCTTTGGTATCACAGTAGGTGGAAAGACTTTGAAAAGATCAATCAAGATCTCACTGCACCAATTCACAAAAAGGATAACAGCCCTGTATAAGTGGTAAACAAAAGTACTGGAAAATCTCCAAGTGCATGAAAGTGCAACATTATTCTGAAAAATGCTTTAAAAATCGATTAATATAAAGATTACTCGGGATCTCACGAATCCATGTGTGATTGAGTTGAACCTCAGTTGTTGCCTTTGGATTCCTATCATTTCGATGAAGCTTTCCATTGCCGTTACGTGCATCGGGACAAAAGTGGGGCCGTAATGTAATCCTTTCCTTTCAATATGAACATCACTCTCACAAATGATTACGAACATTTGGCATGTGCTTTTGACAAATAAGCCCATTCTGCTACATATACAAGTACAAGTAAATTGTCAACCCCTTATAGTCTCTCTCTATTGAATTCCTCAGTAAGTATCATGAAATGAAAATGCTGTGGCTTTTCTGGGTCTTATAGAAATCACCTAATTGGAAACATGGATGTGCTTCTAAGTTCTCTTGTGATTTGTTTTCCCATCAATTTCAGTTCAAAGGAAATATCTTGCGCTCAAAGGAAGTATCTTGCCCCAGCGAAACATTGGCAGTTAACGTGATAGAGTCCTCCCACCATTGCCGACAATTCCCTAGATATTCACGTTCAATGCTTATCAATCAGATGCTATTCAATTGCTTTGATAATTATTTTCTCTAAGCACAAATGTCGAATTCATAAGATTCGGAAATCAGCTTAATACGTTCTCCCTATAATATCGAACGAAAATAGAAACTTCATAAACACACAGCCCGACATAGACTTCCCCGTCTAGTTTATTCGACATCTCTTCCTTTTTATGGTCCCAATTGGATTCTTCAAATGCCATCTATACAAAAGCACGTACTAATGTAGATACAATGATATATTCTGTCTCAATAAGTCCATTAACGTTAATGAACTCGTCCTTCGACAACTTCTTCTCACACCAACAACGTATGGCGTTGTACACCGTAAGGATAAATTACATCTCATCTGGCTCTCTATTGAAATATCATCAGTTCATAATTAGGACCCATGCCTTTTTCCACTTCACTTTCTCTTTCTCGAATTGGAGGGCTGCGAAAATCTTTCCTTGGGTTGATGAATTAGTGTGGAGGGGCATTGCGTGCTATCATTCCAAGGTAATTTTTCATTCCATGTTTTGAAGACGCCATCGCCACCTTACCGAAGGCAAGACAAAAAAAAAATACACAACGTGGTTGTTTTCAACAACTTTCTTCATTTACAAAATCGGGTTCGGAATGACAATTTACCATTCATCGCTCAGATAATTTCATTCGTTGTACTCTGCTTCGCCCACACCCAACTTCTCTATCAGACTCAAGGTAGATACGCTTTCATTCTTATCATCATCGTACCGTTGAAGATTGGGTAATTTTTCAAAACGTGTCACCAATTTTCCTTGCAGTCATGTTATGAATTTGTATTTTTGTCACCGCTACACCGCCAACTTGAATAAACTTGACCCAAGCGAGTGATAAACATGACAATTGTCATGGCAGCTAAGCGTAGCAGCGCCCAGCATCTTCTTGGTTACTACATTGGGCATGATTTGGTACAAAGTCCCCTTGGGTGCGTTCACTTATTCATTTTTGCTTGATCCTAATGCGAATGGTAAAAATTGTGAACCATTATTTTTGTGCTGCCAGCTTTAATGCCTCAAATGTTCTTCTCGTTGTCCCCCCATCATCAGTTTAAGGTGATGACGATAAGGCAAAAGTCTACTTCTACTTGTACACCTAAATGCTCATCTATGCTGTTGTAACTTGGTCTTTTCTCGTGAATATTTGCACTCAAGACTTGGGTTTATCTGAAAGGATATGAAAGGAAGCAATAAAGACAAGAGCAAGTGCCAACTGACTTGGAATAGAAAGGTGTACAGAGTGGAGTAAGACAGCGGTTAAGCAGGTGTAATCCGAAGCTTGATTGTTAAATTTTTCGAACGTAGCGAATAGCATTTTGTATTTTCATCACGTCAACAATGAGATACATTACACCCACTAACACTTGTCTCTTTGAAATAGGTTTGGCTCTTTTTTTGCTGAAGTCAAGAATGTATATGGGCGATGGTTGGTGGTGGGACATTTATACTGTATACTTGAACAGCCCTAAAATTGTCAGAACAGGCATTAAAATCATCTTCATAAAGTGAGAAATAATTTGCTTTCACAGTTAAATACTTGATGATACGGTATTATTTTAAAGAAGTACGATTATCTATGCCTTAGCTTGAAATTTTTAAGAAAGTTTCTCGTTACACCACACCACGTTGAACAGACAGTTAAAAACGAATTGTTTTATGCCCCCAACTTCTCTTGTAGTTCTTTGTCCTTTTGAAACAGTTGTTTGGCAGAAAAGAGTTGTAATGAAATTTCGCTTCTTTTTTCGAAAGTACAGAACTTTCGCATCCTTTTAGTTTTTAAACAGAAACGAAACCGTTTTTTTTCTGTTTTCCGCACCGTATTTTGTATCAATGATTTAAATCAAACTAACCCATCTGTTTTTTTTTTTAATTAAATTTCGAAAATAGCATCTTTTGAATTCAAGAGTTTTCGAATGACACAGGGAAAGGGACAGCAATCAATAAACTTTTATTCGAATTCGATCAGGAAATGCTTAAAATGTTACCTATTTTGCTCAAAATATTTCAAGAAGACAGTTCATCTTATACATCTACAGCTGCTACGCTCCACCCAGCAAGGAGACACCGTCCTGCTATAATCGCTGGAGATTTTAACGCTTGTTTTACAGATTTGTTAATGCCTTGAAATTAGCCAAGTCAACGTAGGAAAAACTAGTACGCTCTGCAAGAGCGGTGGACACTTGCTCATTGATGGCACCTTTGCAAGCGTTCGCTGGTTAGGAAAATAAATTTCACGTACGCGAGCATTACATCCACAGCGACCAGCAAGCAGTAATCTGTTAAGATGACATTAAACGGAGAGCCAATTCCCAAGAAACACCGAAGTATCCAGTTCGAATAAGATGATAGATGTTTTGACGAGGAACTCCTCTATGATATGTATGATCCTTAGCAAAGAATTCGAAGTAAGTCCAACTGAGGTCGCACTACTACGTTTAAGCAACCATGTACGTCAAAGACGCGTGCAATGCTTCATTGAAGAGAAGAATACGGACAAATACCCGAAATCTAGTCTTTTGGTGGAACAACCATATTGCAGATCTTATAGCTTGCAGATCTTGTTCGGAAGGCCAGAATACAAAGAATATAAACGGTTGAGAAAAGAACTTCGAGACGAAATCAGAAGATGTAAGAGAGCTTCAGTTTTTTATACGGGGAAGCTGAAGGAACGCCATGAGATTCGACGTACGGGGTTGTAATGATAAAAATCAAGGGTCATAAGCAAAACATAAAACGGTTGAAGTTCTTATTAGTCCGTAAAATAAGAGAGACCATCAAAATCAAGGTGGGTAATTGCACAGTACACTCCAAAAGATGCATTCAATATCTGGGCGTTATGATAAACGACATGCAAGTCTAGGTAGATATATGGAGTACATATCAAAGAAGGCACCTGATTTACATATAACAGTTACTTTAAATAATGCTACCGAAGGGAGCCTATCTCTAGAGTCGTGAGCACAGTAGTCCTTCACGCATCTCCAATTTGGCCGGAGGCCATATTTTTAGCGAAAAATGTGGCTATCTAATATGCTTTAGCATCCAATGATGGTGTGTATCTGGTTCTATTGAAAACAAGTTGCTGCAAACATTAAAAATAATATTCACTGCCAGCATAGCACTTGCCTAAATACCTATATGTATGCATGTATGTATCTGTTTGTTTATTTATTTAATTATACATTTATTTATTTATTTATTCATTTGTTTGTACGCGCACGTAAATATATCATATCTTTGTACTGTAAAATGTGTGGAAGCTTTCCGAATATAAATCAATTTTATGCGAATTTAAATAGATATTTATCCATTTAAATTACTTAACGAACTAAGATCACTAAGGAAAATTGTAAAAACAACTTAGTAAATGGCAAGCAAACAGACTACCTACTACACCATCTCCACCTTCACCTCAAAGGATTATATTACTTGGAATGTTGTTGAGATCCGAGCTACCATAAACTATTAAGCAATTAAAAAACTATAAACAATCTAAAAACATTAGAAAATATAAACGAAAATAACTTTATCTTAGCATACGTGTGACTACACGGAGGGAAATTTAATACTGCAGAAAACAATATGTCAACTAGTTTCCTGTCCTACAGGACAAGGCAAAAGTTTTGTATTCATATCCTTTTTCATACAATTACGGAAGAGGCCATACTCGGCATGTACGTGCACGTAAACTTTTGTTACAACAATAAAACCAGGATTAAAATAAGAACTTTTACATCCGAAAATTCCTAAGGATGTTTTCGCGTGTTCCGTTGGTCATTGGTTATGTTAATTATGCAGTAAAGTTTATCATAGTAATGTTAACATTGTGTGTGTGAAAGCAAATGCAACAAACTCGTATGTACATGCATACATACATAAGAATGTAGTGAAATAGAAAAGTGTGAAATAGCACTTTAAAATTGGTTGAACGATTATAATAGGTCAATCTTGTGGATTAAATGCCACCAGACACCCAATTTCTTTCTGCTTAGAAAACAAAGTGCATGATTAGACTGCACGTACATATGTATGTATCTACATGCTTACAACTGACTCAAAAAAGTGTGCGTACACCAGCCAACTAAAAATTAATTTCTCTATAACTTTTTAAAGAAAAAGCAAAATATTTGGGTCTTATCCTGCATAGGAAGCTAAGTTGGAAACATAATATTCAAGTAAGAGAAAAGAAAGCTACAGTAGCACTTTTCTCTTACAAGAGAGCTATTGTGAATACATTTTTTTTTTGTATAATTTACCCGCACTCAAATGGTTATGAATACCCTTCTACATGTTTTCACATGATGCGAGAGAAAGAGATTGGTGTAGCGGTTTGAAACTCAGCTGTATTAGGTTTCACATTAGCTCCAGGGGTGGTGTCCAGAATAACTGGGGAGATTTGACGTTGTCATGTAATTTTTGCCTTCGCTTCTGATTCACAGTATTTTTTTCCCGATCCACCTGATGTCATGAGCATATCAATTATGAACAGATCGATCAATTTCTCCAGCCATATGACAAACCTACTGCCAGTGTTATGCCTTCGCAGTAGTGTTGTCACAAACTTTCGCAATTGATCGGACTGCCTCTTATATCATATAATGCTTGCTGACATCAGGGATTGAACTGTGAACCATCAGCTCGACAAACGATGACGCTACCACTACACCATTGCCACCCCAATGGGGTTTACAACGTCGAATTACTCACTGGCTCTACATCTCGGTCATTAGACCGATACTCACATACGGAGTGATAGTCTGGTGGACAGCCTTAGATAAAGCTATAAATCGCAATCTAAGCAAGGTCCAACCTACAGCTTGCCTGTGCATAAGGGGAGCAGTTCCTACAACTCCCTTTGCGGCACTGGACATTATGTTCCATCTGTTACCCCTCGATATATATATAGCAAGCAAATGGCAGCAATTGCAGCCGTTCGCCTTGAAGCTACCCAACAGTGGTCAACAAAAGAATTCGGCTACGCCTCTATTTTAAATAAATTCAAAATCTCTCCCGAAAACGCGGACTACACCATGAAAGGCTTAACCTTATGCTCTCTTTCCGTCTTTCAAATCATTGTAGCGTGTTCCAGGCGGAAATAATGGCGATCAAAGAAGCCCTCTCCTGGCTTAAGAAAAACGTGATATCGGTTAGAGATATCCGCATCTTTTCAGACAGCCAAGCAGCAATCAAATCCCTTGAATCGATCTCTATAAATTCTTTAGCACCTCTAGACTGCCGTTCGTCTGTTGTGGAGATGACTGAGGAGTTCAATATTCACCTGTGTTGTGTACCGGGGCATAGAGACATTCCAGGGAATTGTTAGGCCGATGAACTCGCCAGAATAGGAACAACTTTACCCATCTTGCCGGATAAAGACACCTTAGATATTCCAATCGCTACTCGCAAACTTAAGCTTAAGCTGGATGCTGTCGAGAGTACAAATCTTAGATGGACAAGGGGATCAACATGTCTAGCGACAAAACAGATTTGGCCAAAGCTGGATCTAAAACGCTCTAAGAATTTGATTTCTCTCAATAGATTGCATATCGGCACCACAATAGGTGTCATCACTGGACACTGTCTAATGGGCAAGCATGCTACAAGGTTAGGCCTCTTTGCGAACGACTTTTGTAGAAGCTGCATGGATGAAGAGAGGAGGAAAGTATTCCTCAACTTCTTTGTTTCTGACCAGCTCTCTCCCGTAGAAGAAAGCTTCGCTTAGGAGCTCCCTATTACAACAATATAGGCGACCTGATGAATAACCCTCTTAGACTTACACTTCATAAGAAGCTCACATTGGTTTTAACGAGTATGTTGAGAGAAACTTTCTCCCATGATCCACGTGGTATTGCAATGGATCTTCCATTGGTCTAAGTGTGTTGGCGAATCCTAGCTGGCAGCCACTTCAACCTAACCTAACCTTTTAAAGTATTTTCCTGATTCAAATGAAAAAAAAAAACAGGAAATTAAAACCAATTTCAAAATTTATTTAAAAACTCCAATAAATGGAAATAACTTTACTTTTATAAGTCATAATATTATCCGTACACTTCTTTTATCATGTTCTAATCGGAAAAATTTAAACTAATGCCCTTGGCTTCTATAACTGCACGCAATCTATTTTCCATAAAAAGCGCTAATTTTGCCGAATACGCTGCGGCTATGTCCTGTCTTGCAAAACTTCTTTTAACCCAGCTTTCAGATCTTCCTTGCTCCCTATTGCCCTCAGGTCGTCGAAGAAGGTTTACCTAGAGCACTTTGTCGGGTTCTCGCCAAGGCCGGACATCTGCAAAGAAAGTGAAGAAGAGACTCTTTTCGCTCCTATCGGCCAGTGGCCCGTGCTAACGGCTACAATTCTGGCAATTTCTGGTCTTGATTTACCTAGTAGCTCATTTGTTTTAGGTTTGCAAGCTATGCCATGTCTTTCTTGATATAGCGCAGCTGGAAAGTGTGTTCTGCTCGAAAAACACTGGCGAAATTCGGTAGACTGAAAGATTTCGAGGCGTTCAGCTTGTTTGAGAATATAGTATAGATAGTAGCATCAAATTCTTTGACTACTTTACTTTACTTTACTTCCATTCTGCTCTGGTTGGAAAGATGACAGAAAAACGTTTTTTGAAATCCAAAGTTGGGGTTTTAAAATCGGTCGAAGACGCAACCAGGTTGTTTGGTACCGTCTCCAGGACTTTACTTTGACCATGCATAGCAGTCCAGCACCCATATTCTCTGAGCCGGACTGTGCAACATAAAGCGGTATCTCTAATGTGAAGTTCAAGAGGGAGCAGGTGAAGGATCACAGTAAGAGTATCCGTTGGACAGGATCTCAGAGCGCCCGTGGTTCCTATGCATGCTACTCTTTGAACTTTTTCTAGTCTGTTGATATTGTACTTCTTGCTTAATGCAGGCCACCATACGACAGCTTCGTAGGTGAGAATTGGACGTACGACACCTGTATACATCCAGAGAGTCATTTTTGGCTGAAGACCCCATTTTTGCCGAAAGTTTTATTGCATGCGTAGAAAACTATGCTTGCTTTCTTCACTCGTTGTTCAATATTTAGCTTCCAACTAAGTTTAGAGTCGATGATTGTGCCTAGATATTTTGCACTAGAGGATAAGGAGAGAGGCCGGCCATTCAGTTTGGATGGGGTGAAATTGTGTATTTTGGTCTTATTGGTAAATAGCATCAGATAAGTTTTATCAGGATTTATACCAACGCCACAGCTCGTGGACCATGATAGTACTAAATCCAGACCTCTCGCCATGAGTTGGCTTATCACATAGAGAAACTTTCCTGACACTAAAATTACCAAAACTATCTTGTGAAAATTCCCTGACAAAAATACAAATACTTTGCGTAACAGACCGTATGTGGTCTATGGCCTAGGTTCTAGCCCTGACCATTCGTGTTGGGCGTGTCATATTTTATCACAGAAAATGGTACGAACCTACAGTGTAGAGCTATATCCGGAAGGATTTTTTTTTATGATTTTTCGTGACTGTTATTACTTTCGGACGGTTTGTCAGACATTCGTGAGAGGTGGGTCAGACGTTTGTGAAAATCTTTTTTTTGGTGTTTTCTAGGATTCGAACCTTGAACCTCCAGGTCAGTAATACAACGCACTAACTACTAAGCCACGGCACCCACAATAGAAAGGCAAAAACCCCCAAGATTACGGAATAACACTTCCCTGTGACAATTCAGTATTACCGGTCGAATGTTTTTTTTTTGCTTTAGCCATTATTCAGGAATGATTTTTCGAGGGAGCGAGTGAGAACACTAGTCAGCAGATTCAAAAGCATGTTTTGAGAGTTACATCAAATCTATGACAAATGTTTTGTGCTTAATTTCACTCTCAACAAAATGACCACTTTTATACAAGAAGTTTAAAAAACAGCAGGTTATTACCTTTCGATTGGTATCCTTAATAGCACCCAACAAAATTAACTTTTCCAGGTTTGCTAGTTTGCACAGTTCACATTTTCCTTTGCATGAGATTTACATATAAAAAAAAAAGAATACGAAGAAAACGAAATCAGTTCAAACGAATTTAAATCTTCGTTGGTTTGTTATACACCCCCAACTTCTTCCCCTAAAGCTTTACTTTCGAGCAATCCACTACCCATGAAACCGACGACTATCCACTCTAAGTGAGCGGCAAATTATTCGATACAAAACTTTCTTAGCTTAATCGATTGTGCTGCTTTGGAAAAAGAAAGAAAGATTCAGTGGAAATCCAGGATTTGCTTTGCAAAATGTATAAAATAGAAACCAATTAAGAAGTTCTAAAGGCAAAGATTGGAGTTTCTTCTAAGGAAATTTTCCGGAGGTCAATTTTAGAAAGTTGGTTGTAGGTATTACTTCGTCTTGCCAAGTGCAAGAAAACCATTAGCTGCTATAATGGTATTTTCATAGTTAGCGATTGAGTCATGTTAGCGATTGAGTCATTACGACGAACATTCCGATACGATTTTCCCTGCTTTCGATGTTTCGTTTAACGGTCATAAACTGTTCGTAGTTAAAGGGTTTGTTCGAAACTCATTTTAAGCTTATATAAAACACTAACACTATTTTGATATATGCTTGCCTACATATGTGTCTACATTGCGTTTCAGCTTGAATGTTTCACTTTTACCCATTCAACGGAAAGACGACGACTTACATACATATGTGTATGAGAGAACAACTACCGATCAAAGCCACTGAATGCCCGCATGATTTTGGCATTGTACATGCCAAACAGTACAGGGTATTATCAAGAACCCAAATATGCATAAAAGGATGCATTGCTTATATAGAATATATATTTTCTATTTACAAATTCAGTACATAAGGTAAAAATACAGGCACTTTATGGAACTTCTTTAACTGGTATAAAATTGGTTTACAAGTAGTTGGGCTGCTTGAACAAGTTAGAGAGTCGTTAGAAGATGTTGACTGCGGATTCGCCGATTTTACCTCAAAAAGTTTCTGTAGGCCTCTTTTCCGCGCTTATATAGGAACATTGATTAACTTTGCGTTTTTGACAGGGTTCGAAGAATCCCTCCCTTTGAACATGACAATACCAACTGAGCCGGCCGTGCCCCAATTGTCTCGAGATGGGTTCTTTGACGTGAATGCTTCCTCGGTTCTTCGAACTTCTAGTTCGATCAAGCTTTGTTACTCCTACTGTCATGCGAAGCATCTTCATCTCAGTTGCCTCATACATTTTGTACATTTTCCAACATTTCAAACCATATGTAAGCGCCGGAACAACAACGGCGGTGTAAAGCATTTCCTTCAGCTTAGGGGGCATTTTTCGGTCACAGAAGATATCAGAGTTTTCCTGCAACTTAATCCACCCTACGCTTACGCGACGATTAATGTCGTCATCAATAGTTGCTTCGCTATTGATCATAGATCCCAGATACTTCAAACAAATGTCTGGACTAGGTCGGAGTGGATCAGAGAATGGGCATAACTAGGAACTCTTTCTTTTTAGAACTAATTCGATACCCAAAACATCCATGCATACATCAAGTACTCGTTGCAAGGACGATTGATCCTCACTTATGATGGCTCCATCGTCAGCAAAGAATAACTGATGAACTTTGTCCTCTGTCACTTTTCATTCATGCAGATAATCTAGAACTGCAATAAATAGCAAAGGACGCTTCCCTGGTTCACACCGACTTTAATTGGGAACCCTTCGGTGACTCCGGCGGGGCATTTTACTCTTGTCTTTGCTCCGTCATACATGTCCATAATTATCTGTACGTAGGGTTCTGGAACTCCGCGATGTCCTAGAGGCACCCATATCAGATCTTTTGGTAGTCTGTCAAATGCTTTTTCAAAATCAACCAAAACCAGATGTAAATCCTTTAATTAATCACGATGTTTTTCCATTATCGTCCTTATACTTTGGATTGAATCTGTGGTTGAATGACCGTCGACAAACCCACACTGAATAACAACGTATGTACATAATACAGTACTTAATATTTTGGAAGACAGAAATTTACTGCGCCGTCTACAAGGAACCAAACCTTTGGACTTAGCTGCGATAGTGAGCAACCGCGTTTAAACTGCGGAGCTAGCAGGAACTTGCAGGAAAATCTATTGCGCCGATTACAAAGGATGAAACCTTTCGACTTGGCGAGATGAGGATTAACCGAAACATGTAGTATATTTCGGTGGAAAGTAACCTGCCAAACGTTTTTATTTCATGATATGGAAATTGCTTGATAAGTTATTACTTAGTTGCAATATCTAACAAATTTACATCGAAGGCTGGTGTTTTTGGTCAGTAAGAATCGGACACTTCATGAGCACGGGGTTGCTATTCTCATAGCGTCTATGGAAGATTTTCACCAACCCTTGGAAAATAACAAACGCTTGGTCATCAGATAGCCGTATTATTTGTCGCAATCTGCCGTCCAACACCCGCTCAACGATCTTCGTGGTGTGTGACATTAGCTTAATAGAATGGTAATTACGACAGTTTCTCGTATCACCCTTTCCTTTGGGCAAAGGAAGACGATAACTTTCCCTCAACTGATCTCCTCTCGTGAGTTTGGAGATGAGAATCATGAGCCATCTCCCATCTTTTTCCAAAACTCAAAAGGTAACTCGTCCGGCCCAACTGCTTTTCGCTTTTTGGAGGATTTGACAGCTCTCCCAACTTTATCGACTGTTATGTCGGGTGCTTCCACAAGAAAGGAGACCCAATCAACTGCGCCAATTACAGAAGCATCAGTCTCCTCAACGTCGCGTACAAAATTTTATCTGCCATATTGTGTGAACGCCTGAAACCCTTCGTCAACAACCTGATCGACCCCTATCAGTGTGGTTTCAGGCCGGGAAAGTCCACAGTCGATCAAATCTTCACACTCCGGCAGATCCTGGAAAAAACCCAAGAAGTTTAAATCGATACTCACCATCTTTTTAACGATTTTAATGCAGCATATGACAGAATCTATAGAGACGAGCTATACAGAGCCATGTCTAGTTTTGGCATCCTTGCCAAACTCGTACGTCTGTGCAGGATGACGATGGCGAATGTTTGCTGCTCCATCAAGGTCGGTAATAACCTCACCGAGACCTTCGATGTCAAAAAAGGATTTAGACAAGGTGATGCGCTGTCATGTGATTTCTTTCATATCATTCTTGAAAGACTAAGGAGACTCTGTACAAGATTTTAATCATCTCAGTCCTGCTTTATGGCGCTGAAGCATGGACTCTTTCGAAAGCGGAAGAAGATATCCTTGGTCGCTTAGAGAGAAAAATTCTTCGTAAGATATACGGTCCCGTTTGCATTGACGGGCTTACGACGAAATTTACGAGCTGTACAACGACATCGCCGTAGTCAAAAAACTGCGCATCAGTCGCCTAAGATGACTAGGACATGTAGAGCGAATGGCCACCAATGCTCCAGCCCGCAGAGTCTTTGAAACTAACCCGGAGGGACAACGCAGTAGAGGACGATCTCGCCTAAGGTGGCGCGCACTCCAACCAACTTGGAGTGCGCAACTGGAGGCAGTTAGCTAAGGACCGGGCTAACTTGAGAGGCTTGTTGGTTGAGGCCCAGGTTCACCCCAAACTATAGCGCCACCTAAGTAAGTATGTAGGGTACTTCTCCATAGTCAAGAACGGCTCTTGGAATGTATGGCCGGCTTCTGCAGCTGTGTTTGTTGCTGCAGTATAAGCTGGTGTTGCTGTTTGACTACTTCTGTAGCTTGCATCTACGAAAACCGATAAATAAGTACGAAGACAGCAGAAGGTGCTACCGCAAACACAGCATGAACGACAGAAGGAATTCTTCACCAAGCGTTTTCGAACCGCTTAATCACTCGTTTTTATGACTTGCACTGGCTCGAAAGTTAGCTCGATTTGACTGTTCCAGAATTCTTCCTTTGAAGTTTTTTGAAGTCCTAGGTCTATACGAACAAACCAGAGACCTTAGCAGTCCTAGAAGAGAATATACGACAAGAAGTGCAAAATTTATTGCCAGAAGTTTTGAGGAAAGTGAAACTGTGAAACGATGCGACGCGAAAATGCACCGACTCAGACGGCGGCGGCCTAAGTGATAATAACTTCACGACTTAATGAAAAAAATTTAATGTCTAAGGTAAAATCAAAGGAACATGTCACCAATGCCTTATACGAGAAAATTAACAAAAACATTGGACCTTATGACAAAACCTCTCGAATACCTACGTACCCGAAACTTCCATGAAAATTTTCCTCCAAATACAAACAGATATCCAACTAGAAGAAAGTTAAAGTTTTTAATGGAAGTTTAAATTAGGTGCACGTTTGGAGAAAACCCGGTCAACTATGGTGGCGGACAATATAAAACTTTCTCCGACGACCACATTCAGCTGCATACGTCTGATCAAAGTGCTTCATTGACATACCTACATATACGTACATATATCAATAGTATATACATGCTGTGAACTGAGCTAACCGAATCCTTATTAAATTTGCATTTAAGAAGTTTTTTGCATTTTAATATAGCGAATCATTGGAAATCGATTTACTATGCAAATGGATTGGTGAATGGAATGGTAAGTTTAAAATGGGGGGTTTAAATGCGAAGAAGTTGCTTGTAACTTAGGCTGGCTGCTGGTATGGTGTTTGATTGAATGTTGTTTTTTCTTGAGGCCGGAATGAATATGAAACAAGTTGTTTTGACTTTTCTGCAAAATTTAAGAAGTTGTAAGCTGGAAAATTAAATGGTTTATGCAACAAAAATCTACAACAGTGATTTATAGAGGTAGCAACATTTTAAGAACATAAACAATAAAATATTGTTTTTGTCAAGAATCCACGATACAAGTACAGTGTGACCTCAATAAAAGCAACCCTCGATATATGTACGCGCAACTCCTTGATAAAAGCAATACCTGAAATCTTAACTTTGTTGACACAGTAGTTGCAACTTTAAAAAAAGTGACTTGATAAACCCAACTTTTGTATCATGAATTCTAATTTCGTTCGTTCTTTAAATTCCTTTCTTCTTGTTTACTTTTGCTATGTCAGGCAGTTATCTTACAGCTTTTTTCGGACATGTTTGTTTATGATGCGTAAGTTCTGTATTGCAAGCGCATTTAGTTAACATTTCCTCTGTGGTCGGTAGTGTTCGGGCTGCATTGTGTGAGTTGCCACATATGGAAAAAGCGTTGTATGAATGGTTTATAAGGAACCGAAAACTAAATGAGCCAATTTCCATCGAAGGCCTAAAAGCACACGCACAGGATTTGAAAAGCAAAATTAAGGCAATTAATTTAAAACATGCCATATATCTCCTGGCAAATGCATCGGACAAGGTGCAGTATAGGGCAATACAAAAGTGCTGGAATACTTTGTTTTCTCCAAGCAGTAATTACGACGAAGACGATGAGCTCTCTTTGAATATTATAAGGGACGAAATCCCTACGTTACGTTAAGTTAGGTTGAAGTGGCTGCCAGCTAGGAGTCGCCAGCACACTTGGACCATGGTAGGTCCATTGTGATACCACGCCGTTAGTTTAAAACCAATTAGTTGTTCTTGTGAAGCGTAGGAAGCTCTTAATGTCAATATTCATCAGGTCGCCTATCTTGTTGTAATAGGGAGCTCCTAAGTGAAGCTTTCTTCTACGGGAGAGAGCTGGGCAGAAACAAAGAAGGTGAGGAATAGTTTCCTCCTCTTCTTCATTCATGGAACTTCTACAAAAGTCGTTCGAAAAGAAGCGTAGCCTTGTAGCATGCTTGCCTATTAAACAGTGTATAGTGATGACACCTACAGTGGTGCCGATACGCAATCTATTGAGAGAAATCAAATTTTTAGAGCGTTTTAGATCCAGCTTTGGCCAAATCTGTTTTGTCGCTAGACATGTTGATCCATTTGTCCACCTAGATTTGTACTCTCGACAGCATCCAGCTTAAGTTTAAGTTTGCGAGTAGCGATTGGAATACCTAAGGTGCCTTTATCCGGCAAGATGTGTATAGTTGTTCCTATTCTGGCGAGTTCATCGCCCTTACAATTCCATAAAATGTCTCTATGCCCCGGCACCCAACACAGGTGAATATTGAACTGCTCAGCCATCTTCACAAGAGGCAGTCTAGAGCTACTTAAGAATTTATAGAGGTCGATTCCAGGGATTTGATTGCTGCCGGGCTGTCTGAAGCCAAGATAGGGCTTCTTTGATCGCCATTATTTCTGCCTGAAAGACGCTACAGTGATTTGAAAGACGGAAAGAGAGCTTAAGATCGAGCCTATCAGAGAAAACACCTGCACCAACTCCGTCTTTTGTCTTTGACCCGTCGGTGTAGAAGTGAGTTGAATCATCTTCTAGAAATGCAGCGTTCTCCCAGATTGATCTGGAAGGGATGGGGACTATAAAGTTCTTCTCAAAATTTAGACGAGGTATGGTATATTCCGAGTTTTCGGGAGAGATTTTGAGTTTATTTAAAATAGAGGCGTGGCTGCAATCGCTGCCATTTGCTTGCTAAATATATCGAGCAGTATTAGATGGAATAAAATGTCCAGTGTCGCAAAGGGAGTTGTACGAACTGCTCCGCTTATACACAGACAAGCTGTACGTTGGACCTTTACTTAGATAATCGCGATTTATAGCTTCTTTCAAGGCTGTCCACCAGACTATCACCACGTATGTGAGCATCGGTCTAATGACCGAGATGTAGAGCCAGTGAGTAAGTCAAGGTTGTAAACCCCATTTACTCGCAATGGCTTTCTTGTAGGAGAAGAGTGCTACTGTAGCCTTCTTTACTCTTTCTTGAATATTAGGTTTCCCACTTAGCTTCCTATCCAGGATAAGACCCAAATATTTTGCTTCTCAGAGAAAGTTAAGCTGGTACCATTAAGAGAGGGAAGGTCGACTAGCGGAATTTTATATTTCCTTGAGAAGAGTACTAGTTCAATTTTGTGGGGGTTTACACCTATACCACACCGAAGTGCCGAACAAGTGAGCTTGTTTAAAGCGTTTTGCAGAAGTTCCCTTAGAGTATTTAGGTGCTTTCCCGAGACGGCGAAAGCAACATCATCTGCACAAGCGATCGCCTTCCATGATTATCAGTAATTCATTGACCACCAAATTCTACAGAAGCGGGGATAGAATACCTCCTTGCGGAGTGCCTCTACTAACTGATCTTCTGGTAGACGTCCCACCCAGCTCAGAGTTGATAATTGAACCATTGAGTTGAAATGCAGTTGAGGAACCCCCACGGTCATAAATTAAAGCAGAAGCCGCAATTTAGTCACGCAACATTTCAATGGGCTGAAAAAAATTCAGCTTTACTGGATAACAATTTATTGCTGCAAAATTTAAGAGAGTCAGCCGTTTAAAAGAATTTTGCATCCAAAGGAACTCAATCAATCGTTGTATGTACGAGTACATACACATATTTGCCCTTATAAAATGAATAAGAAATGTTTTTCTTTAATATTCTTATCTTTTTGGTCCACTTTCAACGCCTACTATTTTTTGACTCGGTTATTGTAACAAACTCTATTGATGCAATTGGCCCAATTTCTATTAGTTGCTTTTATTGAGGTCGTACTGTAGTTATGCTGTCATGTGCCATTCTGTTTGAAAATTAGTTTTTATAGTTTTAGATTTCATGTCATGCTGAATTTTAAAACTAAGCAGTCGATACAATGTGTTGCCTCCTAGTTAGTTTGTAATTAAATTCTTTCCTTATGGCCACTGCGTCTTATTTATTTCACTTTGTTCGTATTCTGTACCATATGGCGCCCTTGCTCAGTGGGTAGTAGGTATATTGGACTACTGAAGATAACATTTTAGAAAACACCAGAGTATTTTCCAAGTCCCTTGTCTGGCAAGTCCGCAGTAAAGCAGTAATGTTTAATTTATTTAAATCTGAACAATTCATATTTTCTGCTTTGCTAACTATAAATTGGAATAAAATATGTTAGCACTGGAGTTAACCGCTTTAACTCCATGTCTCTCCATAACACAAGATCCAACTCTTTCGCCAGATCACACATAGTGGAAATTGGCAACACTTTCAGGTAGACCCCTAAGCCTTCCTTTGAAGATCCAAGGCTTCTGTAGTAGAGCAATGTCTGATGCAGCATTGCTGTGGTGAAATTTCAATTGAATCACCCTATTATCTGTGAGATAGTAGGACCGTTTATGATGTTACCTAAGAGCTCATTGGGGACCCAGCTCCAAGCAACACTCCATTATAAGCTTAGACATTTTTTTAGAATGTCTGTGTGGACGTATTTCCACAACTGCAGAGCAGAGGTCCCGGCTGTAGAAGAAGTAGTTAATATCTTGAACGGACATCAAGGGTGGGATCGTAAATACTCCTACAATTCTTTAAATGTTTTTCGTTACAGAAGGCGTATTATCGAGGAAGGTTTTTAAACTTTGTGTCCACTTGATTCGCCTACCTTAAAATAGTAAAAAGTCAGGAAAAAGTAGTCTGCGTTGAGGTAAATCAGGGCATAATCAAACACTCTGCTTGTGAATTCACCATTTGGTTTCTTTAAGAAACATAGGCAGTTGGAGTAACCTTAAGTTATGGTCTTTAGAAGGCGGGACGCTGCACTATGGGACCAACCAAGGTTTATCGTCTCAAAAATGATTTTTTCAAAATTTAGATTTTAATATTTGTATTAATGAAACGGTTAGATGGATGTCTAAATTATTTGTTTTAATAAATTTTTAACATTTGCACTTAACCGTTATACCAAAAAAATATGCCTAAGGTTTTTAAGAGAAATTATGTCGCTAAAAGAGTTTTGTGAAGTAACTTTTTAACATCTTCATTCTTTTTAACCGCAAATGTAACTACATAAGTGTTATATATTTTATAAAAGCTTATAGGTTCTACTTTCTAAATAAAATCAATTTCGACATATTCATTTAATCCATTGAGAAATAAAAAATTATTTCTGAATTGCTTTAAAATTTCCTGTTGTCTAATTTTTAAAGAGAGATTTAACTGTTAGCGCTGTTTGCCGCTGTTAAAATTTATATAGCGTTTTATTCCTTAGTTCATCAGTAATTGTAAGGAAGAAAAAAAAGTTGCCCCAATCTGCCCTCCTTTGTTCTAAAGCTATTAATGTGTCACTTGGTCACTGGTTGATAAAGTAAAATTGCGACCAATAAATATTTTTCTCGTATAGGTGTATTGATTAACGACAGCCGTGGTACATATGTAAATAGTACTCAGGTGATCTACTTATTTCTGGCTATATGATAAATAAACATTAAGCATATCGGCTGTAATAAAATTTTCTTTCCACGAATAGTTTTTATGTTGTTAAAATTCCTGCATATATATAAATACATACATATATACAAAAGTTTAATACATTTTCGCACAATGAGTGAATTCGTGATTTCCAATCGCGACTTGTGTAACTTTTTCATTCATAATGGAATCAATTGTTCGTGATTGGGGTCTCCAGCCATCGCGTCAATGTCAGGAACCTAGAAAGATCGCTTAGTGAAACATTGGATAATTCATGTATGTCCTGGATGTAATAACTTCCTAGAGTTCTATTTGTCAAGTGACATAAGCTTGGAGTGAGGTGAGGTGAGGTGTATCCTCTTGAGCCTCTTCGTCATCGCAACCTCTGCAGATATTGTCGTCATTGAGTTTGAGTTTCATTGTGTGTGGTTACTTAGAAGGTTATGGCCAGTAAGCACATCTATCAGCATTGACAGTGATTTCCAGTCGTTATTTATGAGCTCATTGGTTCTAGCTTGCCATATCTTGGCCAAAGCTTCTTTGACATGTCATAAGTGGGAAGCGATTTCTACCTATCGTTGGCTTTCATTAGAATCTTACACTCAATTCGCTCTCTGAGGTAAAGAGTGGAGGTTTAATCTTTTGACGTGCTCGATTGTGGTCTATTGTAGACCCTTTTCTTGCAAATTCGTCAGCTTTCTCGTTTCCGGCTATTTCCCTGTGATCAGGCACCCAGAAGAGAGTACGAGTAATATTGTGCTGAGAGCCAAGAACCTTCAGTTCTTCGCGGTATTGCCAATAGGTCAGTTTTCCGAAGATGCACAGGAGTCACGCAATAAAGCCCATAAAAAAATAAGGCTAACCCACTCCAGAAAATGCTCGAGAACAGCAATAAATGAAGACGTTTTTCATATTTAGTTATTTACATCTGATTTATATCAAGTATGAGAAAACCGATTGAAAAAGTTTCTTAAGAACTATTGGAAGAAGCTAAACTGCTCTAATATTCTTTTGCAAAATCTAACTAATTATTGAAAGTAAGAATTAATGCTCTTATTTCGTGTTATTAATATAATTACTTGTATCGTAAACCTCAATTATGTACTAAAAATGTAATATTTAAATTTGTGTGCATTTTTTTATTACAATAAAACATATGTATATATGTGATATGTACATTATTTCAAAGCTTAAATATTCAAGATTATGTATACAAAGTTTCATCCTTTTATCACTAAAAATAAAAAAGCTACAGATTTTTGAGACGATAAGCGCTGGCTGGTCCCATAGTGCGCTGTAGGAAAGCTTTTGAGTTTTTCACAGTGATCCTCCAGTTATGCGTTTATATTCTCGCAGTTCCTTGTTTAACGTTGTTAGCGCTTTTTTATATTGGCACCATTTGCCATTATTTTTAACTCTATTGAATAACCGCCTGAGCTGATTTAGACGTTTGTTCTACCAGGAGACATCTCGGCTGGTTTTATAATTCAGCTGGGTAAGCTGTCTCATATGCGACGGAAATGGTATTTCGAAAATTGAGTCACCTGAGACCTGAGACCTGGCACGACGCCGGTTAATTTGAAGGCAGTTTAGTTGTCTTTTTTTTACTAGGTGGAGAGGTCATCGTCTTTGTCTCCCCCTGCCCTGATGGGATGTTCTTTAGTAACAGATCTCCCTTGGGGTTTCCTCGTTCCTAATTACGCACTCTATGTCTTGCAGGCCTCTGTAGGCATTTGTCTTGTAGGCCGCCCCTTTTAATTACTTTTAGGGGTGCTCTTGACATAGGTGGGGGATACGTTCCTCGGGAACTTGTCTACAACCTTCAACCGTACATCTTTCCAACGCAGCAATTTGGGCACATTTCTCTTGCAAGTAAAAAGAAGCCAGCTGGGTATGAATGTGCAGTTGAGGAACTGTAGTTTTTATTGGTCCCTTTTTTTGCATAAGAATTTTGTTCAATAAGACTTCTCGAACCCGTCTCAGCTGCTCTGTTGTCCAGATAGTGGATGGGAAGTTTTCAGGAAATACACCGATCTTTGAACTTGCGGTAGAGTGTCTGTAGATGGGCACTGGACTCATAGGTTTTGGAATTAACAAGTCGTTCAACACTTGTTTTTTTTTCAAGTTTTTCATATCAAGTTCACAACGGAGAAATCTCGAGCAGATTGTTGTTCTTCATCATTTATGGACGGTCTTAGGAAATAGTTGCGACCAAACGCCCCTTATCCTTTGCATAGAAACCTTGCTTCGAAATAATCATAAATTAAACTAACTTGCTGTTAAAATGCAAAATAGAAGGAGAAGTGGAGAAATTGTTTGTTCGCCAAAAGAACAGGACCTTCGTGGACGTTCTTCCTAAATGGAACGCTCAAAATGCATAACTTTTTCAATACATTTTAGAGAACAACATTAACTGAAAATCAATAAAACAGCTCTTCATCAAAATGCGGTTGCACAGATTTACATATTAACTGTTCAATCACTTGAAATTAAATTGTTTTGGGATGCTTAAAGCAAATAAAAATGTTTGCAGTAGATAATTTTAAGCTGTGCTAATACGGTATAGATTAAAGAAAAGCAATTATCTCTGCATGGCTAAGGCGTAATTTGTCATAATCAATCACAAGATGAGAATGCTTTAGCTCTGCGGTTTATTAAATATACACAATGACAAAAATTTAAATGATAATACTTATTATGCCACCTTTGCCGTGCTTTTCATAGACGTCACGCAATTTGATTGATATTTTGACATCAAGCGAGGATTTGAACACATTTTCATATTGGTTTATACTACCATACCCACATAATATGTTATATGGTTTTAATTATTTCATGCATGTAAAAACGGATGAAAGATAATAATTTAAAAACCAATTTCAGTTCATCACTCTCGTTAGATGACTTATTTCAAAAAAATAGACCTTTCTTAACTTCTCTTTTGAATCAAGAGGATTTCTTTACACTCCGAAATTCTAGGCGTAATATATAAAATAACCTAAGTACGTCTGAGGTGTGAAAACTTAAACTGAATTGAAGAAAAGAAAAACAAATTTGGAAATTTAATGTGAAAATAAATCTTTTTTATTACCATTAGGCTTATAAAATTTGTTCATATAGCAGTAACTCTTTTACATATACGAGTGTTATAGTTTAACTTCCTAGAAAAGATTTACATAAGCTTCTTTAATGTGACCGTTATTTGAATAATTGCTACATTTTAGGTGTTTCGTTTTGGTATTAACTTCTTAAACTGAATCGTTAAGGGGTTTCTTACTTACTTACTTAGAAGGCGCTACAGTTCGGGGCGAACCTGGTTCTCAACCAACAAGCTTCTCCAGTTAGCCCGGTCCTTAGCTAACTGCCTCCAGTTCAGCACTCCAAGTTGGTGGAGGTCCCCTTCTACTTGTGCGCGCCAACTTAGGCGAGGTCTTCCTCTACTGCGTTGTCCCTCCGGATTAGATTTGAAGCCGAAATATTGGTGTCCATTCACTCTACATGTCCTAGCTATCTTAAGCGACTGCAGCGCAGTTTTTTAACTAGGTCCGAATACCTTTTCTTTCGAAACGACCGAGAATATCTTCATCCGCTTTTAACAGATTCCATGCCTCAGCGCAATAGAGCTGGACTGAGATGATTAAGGTCTTGTATAGAGTTAATTGGTCGGGGTAGGGCCTTATTACTCAATTGCCTTGTCAGTCGGTGTGGACTTCTTGGGTTTTTTTTTTCCAGGAGTGCGGAGTGCGAAAATTTGATCGACTGTGCACTTTCCTAGCCTGAAACCGCACTGACCAATCTAGTTGCTGACAGAGGGTTTCAGGGGTTCACATAATATGGCAGACAAGATTTTGTATACAATGTTGAGGAGCCTTTTTATACTGTTGCTCAACTACTGCAATGAGGAAAATAGGCATAACTCAACATGATCCTTCAAAACAGAAAGGAATAAATCAAAAGCTGCCGTGGGGTTAGCCTTACCATATACATATGTATATCCATCCAATTTTCTTGTATCAATTTGTTCCAAAAATATTAAAAACGAATAAAAATTTAATTCAATAAAAACACATCATTTTTAATATCTATAATTGGGGTAGGTATGTCACACCCCAATTTGAGAAACGGGCAAAAAAATAGGTGTGACGACGGAAGGTTAAGAGATGCACTTCCTCCAATTTTAAACCTGAGTAGCTTTCAATTATCTTCGCTTCTGTTGAAAAATCCTTTTCAGTTCTAAATAGAATTCATACCTATCTAAAAAATTCTTGGACAGATAGGCTTTCCCATTTAGCACTTTTATCGATAGAAACACGACTCCTCTTAATATAAGCCTAACTTCAACGAAAAAAATCCTTTGACTTTTTTCCAACTTTAAATAAATCTGATTTTAAAATAATTTCTATGAAATATGCTTTCTATAAATTTCATTCAATGTACATACATATGTATATGTATAACTTTTAGTATAACTTTTAGTTTTGATTTAACATTCATTTATGTATTTAAATATGTGTAACATACAAAGTGTTTTGTAAAAGAATATGAACGTTTACATATATTGAAATTTCATTGTTAAATTTGATATGATCCGCACGAACATATGTAAATATTATCCCCCAATTATAACCACCCAACAACCCTGGAAAAAGCTTACAGGCTTTTCAGCCATTTGTCCGCACTTGCATAGTATTCCACTGCAGCGGCCAATAGACAGATTAGTAATCACATGTTGCTATCACCCTACTCCCTTTTCTTAAGAAAGTGGAAATAAAAATATTAATTACCTTCATGTATCATTCTTAATCGATCGCCTTTATTTCTTGCATTAAGCACACATACGAAATACTAACTAAAACTAACACAATTCAATATACATATATAAATACTCGTATATACATATATACTAGTACAAAATCGCTCAAAATCATTGTTCTTAAATGATACACCCGTATGCAATATCGTTACATATATATGTACATTATGCATTTTAAGGTTAAAATTTGAACAAGAAATTTTCATGATTTTGACTTTAAGGAGCCATAAGTTTTTTGTGGCTGCATGAAATAACAAAAATTTTCACAGCCATATGCACCATTGAATTGTGTCTTCAAAATTTATGAAACTCAGAAGTTATACAATTTAAAGTGATTGTACCTCCAAATTGGAGGTGCCCCATTTTGAGGGCCTATTACTCGAACTGGGGTGAAAATAGACCCCCCCCCCCCTCACAAACGATTTTTTGTTCGCCGGAGTCTTCAGTTAAAGGATTATACCTCTTAACTGGGACACCCTGTATAAACGATCGCAATTTGCTCGTTTTACGGCATGTCCTATAACTTTTCAAAATAATTCGAGCTGAATAGCGACCATTTCCTGTCGTATATTTTCTTTCAAGGCTTCTAGGGTCCCCACAGGATGGAGTCTGGAGGCGTTAAGTCGGGTGATCGCCAGTCGAAATCACTATTTTTCGAAACTATGCGAAACTGAGCTGTTGGGCCATCCTGTTGGGACCAAGAGCTGTCCATCGCTTTATAAGTCAGAATTGGCATGAAAAACGGGTCCGATAACGCTCTCCATTGACGGTTACGGCTGCTTCAGCATCATCTTCGAAGAAGAATGGTCCAATGATTCTTTCCGCACGAATTCAAGCCCTTTAGACTTTAGGGCATAGCAAATCATACGAACTCCATCTTTCACGCCACGCAAACAAACAACAAAAATTTTCACATATGAAACTCCTTGAAAACCAACACTCAAGTCAAACATTCATCCAATCATAAACACACACACATTCTCTCATTCTCCAATTGAATCCTACAACACAAAATTAGCAATAATATGCATATTAAGCATAAGTACTTTTCAGGTACCTACCTGTCATTCAATTTCCTATTTTCACTCGTATAATATCAATCCACCCCATGATCACTATCCTTCTTCCACAGCCTCACTCATTCTCCAAAACTCCATTCTACAAATTAACTCAAAACATATTTGTCACACTTTTGGGATGAGATGTCCGGGGACGAGATGTCCGGGGATGAGTTGTCCCATTAGATTAGCTGTCCGGCGATGAGTTGTCCTGGTATGATCTGTCCGTTGGAATGAATTGTCCTGCTATGAGGTGCCCGGGGATGAGTTTACCTGGTATGAGCTGCAATAGCACCCATTCAACGCATATCCATCGACCAACCTATTAAGCAAAAGGAATTGTCAGCTATCTACCTGTCATCTAATTTCCTATTTACACTCACACAATATCAATCGACCAAATGAACATTGACCCTTTCTGCTGTCCGGGGATGAGTTGTCCTGTGATGATCTTTCCATTGGGATGAACTGTCCTGGTATGAGCTCTCCGCAGAGTAGTTGTCGTGGTATGCGTTGCGATGACACCGTCAACTTTAGGTAATGACAATTTCTAAAATATCATTTCACCCAGATTTTTCTTTCATTATCCGTAACGGCTGAGTTATGAGGAAAAGCATTAGAGGAGAAAGCAAAGATTTTTTTACTAAAACATAATCTTTAAAAGCCTCCGTATTAAATTCTAAAATTAAGTCTATTTTATTATTCCTCGATCACTCAGATAGATAAATTTCACACCAAGCAATTACGTAAGTAAGTTCCCCCTTTAATTTGAATTTTGGCAGTTTCAACAAATACGATAGCAAATGCTCAAATGGCAATACAAAGAACAAAACCTTTCCCTCAATTGCTTCTTGTATAACTAAGAAACATATTCCTCATTCTGCTGGTGACCCAATTCTATAGAGCTAATTAAAAGCTGTCTAACCTTCATTCTGCTTAAAATCACAAGTGAGAGTAACAAGTCAAAAGGTAGATTTTCAATAAATGACCCCCCCACCTCTGTTCCAAGGACCAACTTTCAAGAGTGGCAGAAAATTATTTCCAAATCGAATTAAGCCCAAGGGTATAGTGAAAAAATTTATAACGAAAGTTTGACTCTCCAAAAACTCCCCGATCAAGCACCACTTCCACAGACTTGACTCTCACACACTCTATGGCAAAAGCCCCTCGGTTAATTCTGGTTGGGTATAAAAAAACCGATTGAAGGCTAAAGTCAACCGTAATTAAAAACCTATTAGAACCCCTTTCGAGTGCAATAAATTAATCGCGTAATTCCCTGTTCGAAAGTAATTTGCCCCAAAGAACATTTTCTACGAATTCAACGTTTCACAACTCCTACTTAGCTTAGCCCTGAAAATGCTATTCCTGTCCACAAAAATAGACGTAGTGCGGGTTAGTAGGTCCCACTGGATACACTATGTGAATGTGGTATACCTGCGGGAGAAGGGCAGCAAAAAAAAAAAAAACACTGGCTACAAGGAGAGAAAATAAACTAACGAAATCATTTCTGCTCCCGAAACAGTTGTTCACGTTTTATGAAAACATTGTGCATTGGGATTTGTGCGACAGCGGACCCGGCCCACCCGGTACAACATTCCCGGCGGTAGTGGATAACTTTTCCATTCACAAGGGTTTGAGTTAATAATTGCAAGTAGAACGTTCAGGTAAGTCATGTTAATTAAATTTTAAACAAATTGTACTCGGGTGTGGTGGCGTGTGCTTTGGACAGCGCTCTGCCATCATTTTGAAATATTAGAGAAGAGCTTTGTGAGCAGCGAAATTTATGGAAGTTATTACCAGGGCACAAGTGGCACTGTGCCCGGTTAAGTGCGTGTTGTTTTCTCTCGGTTTTTATTATTATTATTTTTTTTTGTTCTTTTTGAGAGCTAAAAGTCAGAGACATTAGCATTTTGTTAATGGGACAGGATATTTGCCTTTGTCGTTGGATGTATGCTAAGGGATTTGGAGTAATGTTTCCTTTATGCTTTAATAGGAGTGCGATGACAAGGAGGATTTATACAAGGGTTAGTTTTAAAAGCGGTTTTTTTTTTTTCTCTAAGAGAAGGGTGGATCACTCTGAGCTTACTGCATAAGGGAGAGATGAACAGTTGGTACATGGAAAAAAGGACATCAGAACATGTTTGCCTTAACCAAGACTTGGTATGTGTTTCGACGGTTTTTGACAGATGTATGCATTTTAGATTTGCTTTATGAAAGGACCTACGATCTGTCAAAGTATTTAAATGATACACTATAGTAGGTAGGATAATAGGTTTCTTGCACTAGGCTGAGACATTATTGCGCTAGAATGTATATCGACATATGTACCTCCCTCTTATGATGAAGAAGCAGCAAGCAGGTGCGACAGTGAGACTATCTACAGCATCACTCAGGAGCTTATAGGTGGTCGGTACTCCAAAGAATAGACAGTAATTTTATGATTTCGGATTTCACTAAACCACTTAGGAAACTGCAGTATGTTTTAAAATTCAAATGACCCTTCCACACCAGACCTCTCAGAATCACACAGAGAACAACAGCAAAAACAACAACAACATTGTCGCCATCCATTCGGAACTATTTAAAGCGGCACCTATTACATCGGGAAACTACTACCTACATCCGCTCATACGGAAGGCATAGTAGATTGGAAGTTTCCTGTAGGAATAGCAAAAAGGGATGTTCATGAAGCTGTTCATCTACATACTTTGAGAAGGTTTTCAAGAGCTTGAATCGAGGTATTCTCTTTCCCTAGAAAAATGTATAGCTATTGTGAGGGCTACCTACGAGTGGGGTAGGTGTCATGTATTTTACAATAGTGCTGCCAGATGACTTTGCTTTAGTTCTCAGTGGTTTTAAACGATGCTTGTATGTACATACTTCGTGAAGAAGCACCTTAAACTCCCATGGCCAACTTAGCATTCCCGTACAATAGGTCGAAAAAGTAGATAACATTTTTCTTAACCTTCCGATGAAGAGGCTTTTTTTTACGTGAATAGCAGAAGGAGTGGGGTTATGAGGTTAAGATACGGGCTCTCAGTCAACTGCAGCGGCACCAAATTGGATTGAGAAAGTAAAAGCTGAAGTCTGGAAAAGTAATGTTCTTAGAAAAATAACTAAGCTGCGACAGTTAGGAGTCGGACAGAATCCCGAAAACCCAAAATATCGAAATTCCACCCACCCCGACTTTCAATACTATGTTGAGGTGAGTGGGCTTGCTACGCTCGCTAGAAAAAAAATATGAAAATTTCGACTAATCCGGACAGTATTCGACCTCAAATTCGAAAAATTTGCCCAAATTTTTCATTTTATATAAATTTTCGGGATCTCGTTTTCGGATTTTGGCCTTTCGGGATTGTGGAATCACGGGATTGTGGATTTTCGGGTTATAATGAACGGTCACACCTTACTATTCGAAGACAAGTTCATTGCACAATACACCATCTGATTGGAGTCCGCGGTAGTTTGGAATTACAAGGACGAATAAGAGGGGGAAACTGTTGTTCACCTACTTTGCACCTGTCCGGCTCTGTCCCAAGGAGGTCTCCTTCATTTAGGCGCTCTTTCATTCAATAGCCTCATCGAACTGCTGCCCTTAGACATCATAAGCATCCTCCACTTTATTAATACAGTGGATTCCACTTTATATCTGAGTAGCCAAAGTGGAAAGATCTGTAGTATCACAAAGGACCTCTTCTGGTCTAAGTATCTCTATATTCTGGTACATAGAGTTACCCCAACCTAAATCAGGTGAATTCAATGCTTTGTGGTAGACTACGTTCTTTGTTTTGTTGTCCGGCTCGTAAATAAACAAAGATGAAGGCTTTCCAACACGCGAACATGCCACATACATATGTATAATTGACCATGCGAGAAGCATGGGAATTCGAGATTAATCGCACACACTTCCAAAATTTGGCCTTGTGATTTATTGATTGTCATGGCGAATGCAAGGATTAAATCAGCGCTCTTCAGCAATATTCGCACCGAATGACGTCATTTGAAAGGAACCGTTGTATTTGTGGGTCAAGAAATGTCTTGATTCTGGTAAATCGCCGTAAAGCAAAGAGCGCAACGGTTTTGGTGGTTGCGTCAACGGTGGTAATTTGACTTTACCACCTGCACAACACAATCCTGATTATTCCACTTTAATCACCGGCAAAATCACAAAACATGAGTTGACAACTGAACGATCATTAAAATCACGCTGAACTTCACTTGATTGAGATGAAGTAATCGTTCATGAATTTTTTTTTCGAGTGTAGATGAAAACAATCTTCCATAGACACTATGAGAATAGCAAGTGCGTGCTTATAGTCGTGTCAGATTCTTACTGACCAAAAACTCTTACCTTCGATATAAATTTGTTAGATATTGCAACTAAGTAATGACTTATCAAGGAATTTTTTATTTTATTTATTTATTTATTCACAGCATGATATATGTAAGTACATACATTTCATATTTGGTATACATTTTTACAAAATGTTATAGATTTAGAAATAAGCTTCTTTAACAACTACGATTTATTTGTTTATGATGACATTTGTATTTATTTGTGATAATATTTATAAAAGTTAAGGGAAGAGCGTATTCTAGTCTAAGCACGGGCTTTATAATGCAAAGAAGTTTAATTGATGGTCTTTTTTAGCGAGTTGTACAAACGGCTTAGGTGTGCTTTATTTTGCGGAGCCCGAGTTTTTGGCCATTTTTTACGCGCTTCTATCTTCTCCTTAATTATCTCTCTTATTTGCGGTGGATACGTTTGGACGTAACTGCCCGGCGTTTTCTTTCGTTGTTGTTGGGTGTATTTTTCCACGCTGCACCCTATAGGATTTCAACGAAGCGATCGTTCACAAATGATTTTGTCACAATTTGAATATCAAAAATCTGATAATTAATGCTCAAAAAGTAGTTTTAATGCAGAATCAACTGTAGCAACAACAGATCAATTTGAAATGCATAGACTGCATAAGAGACGGTAAACATGCATTTCCCCTTCCCGGCCATTGTCAGAAATAGGCGGAGCCAAAATTTTCCTGTCTGTAAATGCATGTGAATGAGCACGTGGCCATCAACTGTCTAAAAGTGTAGCGTGTTGTTTCTTTCTTTCCTTTTGAACACAACATTTTGGGCAGCCGTTCATCCCCTTAACGTCAACAAAATGTACAATAAATATCTATACAAAATGGCTGCACCTATCTTCCACCTACTTGTAAGAGTGGTGAGTGAGGCTCCCATCTGATTTTGCTGGACGTCAGAGCTTCTAGGTGGAAATGGACTAATTTTAGCTTGGTGGAGCGAATCTGTCAAATGCATGAAGTTTGCCGCCTATTATTATTATTTTTATTATTATTATTTTTTTCAAAATGAAAAAAATGATTTTCTGGGAAAATTAAAAAAAAGGAAAGCCGAAAATTAAAAATGGAAAATCGATTTTTCCGAATTTTTCAATTTTTTTTTTCTAAATTACCCAATTTTCTCTATGTAAAAAGTTTTCTTGTGCGGAGACGAACACAACAAAAAAAAGACAGCTCAAGTCGGACGACCCGTTCTCGAGTTATGCTCGGTCTTACGTATGCCACTCTGTTTTATGTTGTATGTATATAGATTATGTGCATAATATATAATGTACATAATGTAGGTCCTTCCACCTTATAATATTTTTTTCTTTTGGAGTGTGGAAGAAATCTTACTAGACGTACCTCCCTAAAAGTAAAAGCTGTATATTCATGTACATATGTATATTATTATCACCTATTTAAATAATTATTAAACGACGTCGCTACAGATCATTTACAGTTCAACTCATAACTAATAAGTAATAAAAAATCTGAGAGCAAGCATCTCGTTCGCACAAATTTGTTTGCATCAGCAAACTTCCGATGAAAGAAAAATCCTTGAAACACAAGAGCATGGCAAAGGCATGAGTCAAAATTTCTTGTCTCCATCATCCTCGTTACCATGCCTTGTCGTATAGAGAATTTTCTTACATCACAAAAAAAAAAACAAATAATAATAAATATAATTTCCATAAGTCAACAGTGGCACTTGCAGGATCCATGACGTTCCTATTATGCGAGAGATGCTATGGCAAGTCTCTATTCAGGTCATGACGATGCGGAGACAACAAAGGCAAACGAGTTAAAAGTTGACGCATATATGTATACTAACACATGAGTACCTATGTAGGTACAATTTCTCTGCTTGGTATTGAATTCCTTCAGCGGTCGTCATTGCTACATAAGTTCACACGATTATAAGCTGTTGTGCGTGCACTCATCCCTAATAAAACGATGTTTTCCTCTATTGTTGAGCAAAACGATAATGTTTTCGATAACAGGCACGACGTGTCGCGCTTTTATAAGGTATTCGTTCTTAAGGCTCGTTAAACCTTACACTTACACGAGCACAAGAAGTATGAACACCTACGGCTGAGGTGTCCTCATTAACAATGCGATGATTTTGATATGTTCCTTTAGGCAACAGATTGGGTGAAAGGGATTGAGTTTGGTGATAAGTTTATTTAGGCATCATGTACTCAAGTAATGAGGAGTAAAATATGAATATAATCTAAATAATTTTATTTTTAATAATAGATAATCCCCCCGACTTAATGCTGATATCTTTCAAGAATGTTGTTCACCATTGTAACACCATAAATGGGACGGATTAATTAAACAGCCAAAGGGATGTAGTTGCTTAAAGTTTCGAGAAATTATCGTAGAACATTCGCTCTTTATAGCAGTGCAGATACAGGTATTATGTAAGAGTATGGCCAATCGAGGCGGAGTTTAGAAAACAAATTAAATTGAAGATGCATGCGCTTCAGATACAAAGGGAAAACGCTAATGCGCACGAGAAACCGGCCCGTTCTGTTTCAAATACTGTGGGACTCACTCGCCACAAAAAACCCACCTTTGACCCCTTTTTTCTTATTGACACCTTCCACTCCGGCACCGCTTTCGCATTACTTCAGAGAGGTGTCGTTTTCATTCACCTATGGGTAACGGCTTTTTCATTTTGTCTTCTGTTACGGATTTATTTGCCTTCTTGCTGGTAAGGCTTTTAACTTCTTATAGAATTGTTTTCTGATGGTGTGTTTGCTTCTTCCTCGCTCTTCTTCTTTCTTAACACCGTTTCGATGAAAGCGCAGATCTTGTTCCAACTGGTGGTACTCGAGATCATCTTCTGGACTACGTTGTCTGGTGAGAGGCTGCCTATCTCCGACTCAAGCCTGGTCCTCTGCATTGCCCGCCTACTGCAGACGAAGAAGGTATGGTAGGCATCGTCTTCCTCGGAGTCTCCGTACTGGCATGCTGCGCTGTTATTCTTCCCCATTCTGCAGAGGTACCGGTTGGAGTATTCATATCCGGTTAGGAATTGGGTGATGTAGTAGTCCACTTCACCGTGTTTCCGCTCCATCCATACAGCAACGAATCTTTTTATCCTCGCGGTCCATCTTCCCCTGGTTTCACCGTCCCACCTACTTGCCACCTCTCTCTGGTCTGCTCTTTGCTTCTGCTACTGTCGCTTCAAGCCTTACTTCCATCTTGGACAGCTGGTTCAGACACTGTGCGGTAGGGGCTAGTAACACGAAGTGCGCCTCGTCTCTGCACTGCGGTCATTTGCTTCCTGTACTTTTCCACGTTGAGTGCCTCAACCCATATCTCACATCCGTACGAGAATGGAGTGAGTGATGGACATAAGCAGTCTCCGTTTACTCATTACTGGGCCTCCGATGTTTGCCATGATCCTGCTGATTGACGTCGTCACTTTCACCGCTCTCTCTGCTGCAAATCTTATTTGGTCCCAGTAGGTAAGTTTGCAGTCAAGGGGCATGTACAGGTACCTTACTGCGCTCTTGCTGGTGATTGTCTCTGTTCCTACTTGGAAATTCACGTGAATTGGAATCCGTCTCCTGGTTAGTAGAACTATCTCGGTTAAGCTAGGTTAGATAAATGGGTAACGTAGTTGAAGCTGTCAATGGCTCACTTGGACTAGCGATGAGTCCATTGTGCCCAATAGTAGAGCTCTCTCTCTCTCTCTCTTCGACGGCTAATCTAAACCATCCAGATATGTGTATAATTCTCAGGAGTTTGTTAAGCTCAAAGTTTCTTAGATCATTCAGCTCCACAAGGAAGTAAATTCAAAGAGTGTCTTCCTTTTGGTGACTTATTCTGGGCAATCGCATATCAAGTGGCGTTTCCATTTTTCCTTCATCCCTGCAGTCTCTACAGAATTCGTTGTGGGGTAGTACTAGCCGTGCTGCATGTTTGCCTATCATACAATGCCCTGTCACGACGTCGACAACTCTTCAAATTTTGCTGCGACTGCGTTTCATGAGATCTGGAAATCTCTTTTCGTCATAGACTGACCATAACGATTTGACTATGGCGCATGTACTAAGTCGATACCAAAGCATGTTAGCTTCCTCTTTTGATTCCGCATCTATCTCCCTGTTCAAAGTGCTAAGCGGTGGGCTAGCCTCGGGAAGCGCCTGCAAGGAGCTTGTATGTGACCCGTACCCTGACTAGCTCATTCGCTTTTTCGTTTCCCAGGATGTCCATGTGGCCCAGTACCCAACAGACGGTCATCTTGTTGGCCACGCATATATCGCCACGCTATAATGTCTACTTGACTGCCAATATAGATGCTGATTATTTTAACAGAGATATTTTCCTCGATAATTATTCCGCAGCTTGTTGAAAAACACTGCAATCGTCCTTAGCACGTTGGCTGCCAATACATCACTGTTGAATACAACAAAGTCATTCCCCAGAGGCCAGTGCACCACTGGTGATCACATGGAATATCTTTCACCATTTGAGTCCCCCGCTGATCACGGAAAGGAATTTGCCTAATACCAGAATGGTGACACCATGGGCAAAGGCCGCTGCGTTGAAACTAAGAGCCATATAAACCGCGTTATGAGATTTCTTTAAATAGCTGTCCGAAGTTGGGTTGCTCGCCTCTGCCCGGCAATTTTCTCTCTTGGCAACAAACTCCTTCTTTATTATGTTTGTTGGCACTGCTGGTGTTCTACCCGTATTAGTAACTGCGTTATTGGATTTTTTCCCTATCTCCGCCTTAGAGATTTCAACCTTCGGTGTGACTTTCCGCCTCTCACATGCACATCTTGGTACCACTAAGACCCGCTTTATTGGCTTTGGTGTCAGTTGTTTCTAAGCACCGGGCAGCGGACTTGGCAGCCTTTTGCTCTCGTTCGTGTTAGCGAGGACACCTTTGCCATTGGTTACTACATCTTTGCACTTCCCTTTCTTTGCCCCCAGTCTTGTCAAGGTGTCTTTCTCAATACTTGATTGGCCCACGCAAATCCTTCTCTGTATCGGAGAATAAGGGGATGCCCTTCTTCTTCAGTATGCTCTTTAGGTGTAGAGATTTTTATACATCCTAAGCCTCTCCTTACTTTTGGAGAGGCCTCTCCTCCATCTCCTTCGAGATGGCCTCGAATACCACGTCGTCATCATTCATCAGCCATCACAGTGTTTGACAGATAGTCCACTGGAGTTTTTTCTCTTGGGTTTTCTTGATTGATGTTAAAATTTTGGTCGTAATTTCACCCGCTCACTTTTCTGCCAGATAAAGTCAAGTTAATGGGTAATTTCTGCAGTTTACGAGTATGTTCGACAGTACTAGTCACCTCCAAAATGTTGTAGCAATGTCAGGGTATTGACTCTATTTGGAAGAAAAACAGTTTGCAACCTTTATTTTATCCTGAAAACACCGCTCTCCTATATTGTTGACAACTTTAAGGTACGCTAAAGCGCAGCAGGTTGTGAGTAATGCGTGGAGTGTTACTACCGACTTTACCTGCTATTAGTCGGTTTTGATAACGCTATCAATAGTGTTGACAAGGACGGAATTTGGCTCGACTTCCTGGTAAACAAAAAGATACTGGCAAGGCTACGCGTGATGAACAGTCTAAAATTGTGCTTTGAGAACATTTTCCAGAAGACGTTGGGATCCAAAGTCGGTTCTGACAAGTGAGTATCTTTTCATCATTGTTGGTATTTTGTTATGTGCTTCTCGCTGCATTATGAAATGGTTATGAGGGAATCCTTCCTTAAATATCTGAACCACTACGGTTACGCCGTCATTCCGTGTTGTTTATGTGTGCAGAACATGAAGTGTGACCGATTCTATCAAAGGTGTAGCCGTTTGTGAATCAATGTCTAAGGGTTTAACCGTATCTTTAACGCTGATGGGAATTTAATACTTTTCTTAATATTTGAGCATCAGGTTGGCCAATTTTTGTAATGAATGTACTTCTGTGGCTTTAGCGAAATAAGGTGATCAGTTCTTACAAGTTGACATAAAGATGAAGAGTGGGCTATCTGCTAGTTTAATTTTTGTATATGCTTACACGAACACGCCGTCCAATATTGCTAAAGGATTCTTGCTTCAAGGAGTACTCAGCTTTCGATCTATTTGCTTAGTCAAACGAAAGTAGCATCGGTTTCTAAGAGGAAGCCTTTTTAAGTGTCCACAAGTTATCATTTGTGGAGTTGACATTGACTGCGAGGTAAATGAACTCCTTTACTACCTCAAAGTTAAAGCTATCAACAGTAACATTTTGTCTTTAGTAGTGAACTGATGGTGTATTGTTTGTTGATAACATAAGCATATGCATGTACATATGTACTTAGTTTTGCTCTCTTTCAGTTCAAGACCAACTCGTTTCGCCTGATCATTAATTGCAGTGAGAGACTCTACTATCGCAAACTAGGAGAAATGATACCTATTCCAGGAGCTGGATGGACTTCTTGAAGATGGTGCCCTCGGTATTCATACCTGCCCTACGCATTATCTGCTGTGGCTCCAGATTATATAAATTACAAGATAGGCATTTCCTTGCCGAAATTCTGTACACGTTTACTTCCAAACAGTACATTGCATCCCTTATTTTTCAGCGTTTACCGCCACAGCTGGATTAACTTTGACGGAATCTCGAATGCAGCCATCGCCTTTTATATGTAGCTCCAGATGATGAATACTGTCACATGCGATTTTGAAGTGTTTTCCAGGATAATGGAAGTTACACTGGTATTTCGCGATCCATATGTTACAGCAAGATTTTAGATTTTGCACAGTATGTTGAATAGGATCTTACATGCGAGATTAAACACTGATATGCCTCAATAGTTGGTGCAAGACATATGATATTCTTAGAGTAGACGCATGCAGATTCCCGTCATTTGCCATACTTTCGCCCACCATTACTTGATTGATGATTTGGTGAATGCACCATACCAAAAGATTACCTCGATATTTGAAAAGCTCTTCTTGTAAGCATCACACCCGGCGGTCCTAATATTCTTCAGTTTATTAAAATGTATCTACACCACACTCTTCTATACTGGTAGAGAGGATTACTTCTACATTGACTGGGATTGGGTTCTATTCTTGACCTCTCGCTCTCTTGACGTTATGCCCATTTAGCAGCTGCTGGAAGTGCTGATTAAACACATTGACAATTGCTTGTGCAACGGTGACTAAGTTCGTTTCATTATTTTGAAGAGCCTGTGTTACGGCTAACAGTTGCCAGGCGTTACTGTAGAACTACCGCATGTTGTTCCCATGGCATGACTCTTCGATTTCGTTGAGCTGGGAGACTATGTATACAGGATTTCCCTCTCTTCCCTTCTCCTGACTTGGTATTTTTCCGTCCAAACCTTTGTCTTACCCTGCAGCGCTAAGCGATGTATATTTCCTGTCAGTATTCGTAAAAATTATCAAATTACATGGACTCCTTTTGGGAGATGCTTGGTATCCCACTGTAGTTTCGATTATTCCTTTGATGATATTCTGATACTGGGTCCACTTATTGTTGACGCTAGTAGTCCTAGTCGATATGTGCTTTTGCGAAAGTGGTCGATAGGGTTTTTTTCTATTTTGGCCCATGGCACCGGGCCAAAGTTTCTTTTCTTCTTTTATTTTGTGTTTTTTTTTTAATATGTAATAACAACCCCTTCCCTCTTCTACGATTGCGTGGTCCTAATATTTTTATAAGTGGCCTCGAAAATTATAAAAATGGCTTTCCCTTCGAAGAACGCTGCTCCGTACCAGCCAGAAGCTCATAAGATTTATCCTTGACAGCATGTACTTATGTTGATGTTACAGAAAGTTTTGATGCGGATACCAAGCAAGAGTTCGCTTACTGACCAAAAGTTAATAATTCTTAACCTGAACTGGTTTTCCACCATGAATCTGTATCCTAATATGTGTAGCATGTACTGTTCCCCGCCCAAAAATTATGAACACTTCCACGTTTTTATTCTTTTTTTGTAGAATATGCTATGTACTTGTTGTCCAGTTGATATATATCATCCATTCTTCGTAATGTATGATATTTGTTCTGTTCTTCCCACTCAGGAGAATCTCCACTATGGTGTTTCAGCAGAATTTCACCACTAGTACTTTCATAAATACTGTTCCAACTCTTAACCTCTGGTATTACCCGCACTATTGTGTTGGCTTGCGTCATTTGTGGTTTTACATTCGGTTAATTCAGATCCAAATTTAAACTAAAATTCGCTAAGTTTTTAACATGGAGTGGAGCGTTAAAGAAAACAGAATTGCGGTTATTGCCCTTCATAAGTGCGGTATGGAAAAAGAGCTCATCTTTAAAACGCTGATACCGCTAGGAATCAGCCGCATGTTCTTTTATCGGCGCATTAAATTATTTGAGGATACTGGTGATGTCAAATACAGACAAAGATCGGGAAGACTATGTAGAGCAATAGACGCTAATAAAGGTGCGAAGGTGCGAATAAGGCGAAATCCAGTGCGAAAGCAAAAAATCATGTCTCGTGAAATGGGAATTTCACAAATTTCAATGTCCAACAACATTTAGGTTTGCAGGCATACAAAGGACATACTGGCCATTTGCTGACTAACGCGCTTAAGGTAAAGAAAAAAAAATCGGAGCGACTGTTAGCTGATTTCGCTGGTACTGACTACCGTCGAATCCTGTTTACGGATAGAAAAATTTTCACCATAGAAGAAAAAATTAATAAACAAAAGGACTGAGTCTATGTCCGATCATCCAAAGAAGTTGGAGAGCTTGTGCCAAGGGTACGAAATTGGCATCATCCTGCGTCTGTCATGGTTTGGTGCGGAGTTTCCTATGAAGTCACAGAAGTCCACTTTTGTGAAAAGGGAGTCAAAACTTCAGCTGCAGTCTACCAGGAAACTTTTGGAAAAGGTGGTGAAACCCCTGAACCAGACCCTCTTCCACAACAAGCCGTGGACTTTCCAACAGGACTCTGCTCCAGCTTATAAGGCAAAAACTACCGAAAAGCTCACGGAAAAGGTTCCTCGCTTTATGACCATCGATCAGTGGCCATCAGCAAGCCCAGATCTTAATCATTTGGATTACAAGTTATGGTCCGTTTTGGACGGCATGTTTTGTACGAAAAGACAGCCAAACCTTGTGTCGCTAAAAATAAGCCTAAGGAAAGCATTCGACAGGTTTCCAATGGAAATCATACATGCTGTGATTGATGAGTGGCCAACTCGTTTTAAGGCCTGTATAAGAGTAAATGGCGGTCATTTTGAATGAAATAATTTTTTTCATATTAAGAATAAATCAGTAAACATTTGTGGAAAAATGAACTTAATACCTTTTGTTTTTATTTTTTAATACCTATTTACATCTGTAACAGTATTTATGATAGTACTACATGCCTGCTCTGTACTGCGAAAAGAAGTTTCAACATTTGAGTAGCCCTCAGAGTGTACAGTGTATGCACATTTGGACTATCATTATCCAAGGCTCCTGCCTCCCTCATAACACAATATTTCTTACGTGATAAGGAAGTAACCCAGACAGTAACACACTTCGGCGACATAACTAATGCCACGCTTTGCCTTAAGTGTATCGACTTTTTGTGATAGTTGCAGTAACAATGGTCCTTAATACATACATATACATATTTATCCATGGAAAAATTCTAAGTCTAATAAGTCCTTTGGAATTATGTCCCTGCGCCTGATATCCACAGGCAATCTTGCCTGAATCTATTTTCGACCGCAACTTGTTTATTTTTTTTCCGTGGACGCTTGATACTACATATCTTTCAATGCTTCAAATGCATTAGAGTTGCCAACGCGCTTCAAAAATAAAAAAAAATCAACCGATTTACCATCCATCATAAACAGTACTTACCTTTATTACATATTAAGTATCAAAATGGTAAATTTTGAAGAGAAATACTGTTTTATTTTCCTTAATATGCATTCATTTAAAAAATCCATGAATATGTATCACCACTTGTGATAGCAATTAGATGGGACTGAATTGTTTACGCCCAGGGGCGCAATACTAGGTAATTACGCGTGTATTATTAAAACTTAGTACAACTTAGTGTCGAAATACAAATCCAATTCATATAAGACAATTTATATTCGAATTCCCAAGCATTAATATTTTTCCAGTTAAATTTATTCCAAAACCTAACCATAAAGCTGCCACCACATCCGTAATTCACTGCAGAGCTACTGAACAATTATTCTCTTTTAAATTTCCCAAAATTAAATTAACATTCATATGTGCAGACATGGCGCATGTAAATACGAAACTAATTTTCGAATTTCAGTACAAAAAAAAAAAAGAAAATAAATTGCCATTATGGGTGTATTACGAAAACTGCCTAAAATCACCTGAATGCACAGTGTGCATGGATGATGGGAATTGAAACCGTTTACAATACCCTAGTTTTCTGTGCTTGTAAATTCGAAATGCGTAGAGTACCATTAGGGAAATCTATTTATTAAATTCGTGGACCATTGAAAATGTTAAAAGCCCAAACTAATTTCGTTACTTACACAATATCGCTACGGGCCAATGCTAATCGTACCTAATCAACTGCTGGTAGGCATTTTGTTAATTTAAAGCTTGGAAAATTTCATGCAACAAATAGAAATGGGATTTTTCAATCAGATTTACAGTTCAAAAGGTAGATTTTATACCTATTGCTAAATATGTATGTATGTATGTACATGTTTTGAATTTATTATTTCATTTACTCGTGTGTGTGTACAGCGGGTAGGTACCAATACATTAAATGCACTTTAGTATAGAGGCTGTGAAGTAGGCTGGTATTAAGACCGAAAACATTGTGTTTACTTGACATTTAGTTTTTAAATTTTGTAAAAGTAATTTAATTATTGATAATGCTATTTTAAAAAACTGGGCATTTCAGGACATATGTATATCTGTTGAGTCGCAGCATTGATCGCTTCGATAGTTGATTTTTAAGCTTTTCCCGTGTACTATGTCAGATAAATCTCTCGCGCAAGAAATTAAAAGATACGCCATGATTCGTCACCACAGTGATCTCAAACGAGCGCGCTTTTTGAAAGTCCTTCGATATGAAGTTTACCAACTTCGCAGCCAGTTGAAGACCTCTAATGGAAATGGTTCGCTAGTTCCGAAACGTAAAAAAATATTCAACACGTTCAGACAGCAAGAAAAACCGGGAACTTGTACAGCAACTGGCACATAGTGTTCACCCAACCAAGCCAACTGCAAAGAACATTCATGTTTGGCCGATTTATTCGCAGTGCGGTTCAAGAAAGTGAACTTCGCGGCCGAGTGACTAGTGCGTTGAACTACTGAGGGGGAGGTTCGAATTTCGAATCTCAGGAAAACACTAACAAGTTTTTCACGGTCCCGAGAGAAATAACTGTCAAGAAAAAGCTTCTCAATTCGACTTCCGGCTCAGTGGTTAGTGCGTTGTATTACTAAGCTGGAAGTTCAAGGTTCGAGTCCCAGAAAACACGAAAAAGTTTTTTCACGGTCCCACTCCTAGAGAATGGACAAAAGTCTGAGAGCAATAACTATCATAAGAAAGTTTCTCAACACAAAAAAAGGAACTTTCGGATATAGCTCTAAGCTGTATGTAGGTCGCTTCTATTTGTGTGAAAAATTTTAACACGCACAATACGAATGGTAGCGGGAAGCTAGCTCCTGGACCACATATGGTCTGTCAGATGTCCGCCGTGAGATATACTCGTACATCAAGTTTCCTACCAATGCGATAGTAATTGGTGTAGTGAGCAGTGAACGTCATGTACATCGAGGTGCTAGAGATATTTGTTAGGCCCTGGATAAACAATGAGTGGAAGGCCATTTGTGTTCCATCAGAATTCTGTGACAGCGAACAGAGCCGCGACGATTTAGCAATGAATAGGGATGAGTGGACTTTTAGCCATGTCCACAAACGAATTGTGGACTTATAACCTTCCCAAGTTAGTCAAAAGCTCATAGAATTTCGGGTCAATATTCCACAATCTTAAAAAGCAAATGGGCCATAAGTCCACAATTCTTTATATGACTTATATGATGGATTAAAATAAAGAGAAAAATATTTGGAACATTTTGAACATTTTATTTGCATGATTGATTGCAATAATAGGTTCCGTGACATAAGACCAAATATTGAAAATTGGCCTTATTACACTTTCGGAAAGCGATATAAGGCCAACTTTATTTGAGACATTACACCAATTTATGATTTTGAGTCGGACATAAGGCCATAATTCCATAAGTCCGTAATTTATTTGGTCTTAAATAAAACATAAGTCCAAAATTTTTCAGAACGTTAAATGTCAAATAAAAAGACACCTAACTATATGCCGCATAGCGGAACCCTGGACACCTGCATGTGAGGCCAAAGCCTGTCCGGTGTGTGAGTCGAGGAAATGTCCATAGTTTTTTTTTTAGCGAGCGCAGCGAGCTCACTTACCAACCTCAGGGACTCACAAAACCAACCGTAGCTTTTGATAAACCGATTGATGCACATGACGCCTAAGGACGCCAGATTGCTAAGGTGTTCAAGGAAGGAAGACCCTAAATGGAGCATTCTTTTATGCAACAGGGCTGGGCAATTACGTAGGTGCTGAAGGATGGTTTCTTCCCTTCCTCGCCTCTACAGCTCCTGCAAAATCGTTAGAAAAGAGGCCAAGTCTGCTGATATGTTGGGCTATAAGACAGTCCAGTGAGAACACTAACAACGCAGCTGATCTGTGATCGCTTTAGTTTGACCAACTCGGCACTACGTTTATGATGTACCCTAGGCTAGATCTGTCTCGAAATGTGACACGTTGAGCCGTTTTCCCATCTGAGGTTGGTCTTGCTAATAGCGTTCAGCTTTAGTAGATACTTACATGTACATAGCTAGGGGCATACCGAGGGATTACCTATCAGGCAGAATCCTTAGAGGTAGTACAGTGTCTGGCGAGCTCGTCTGCCCTGCAGTTACCTGGAATGTCCTGCGGCCTGGCATCCAGCAAAGGTGAATGTTGAACTGCTCCGTCATCTCTATAAAAGATAGACGGCAGTTGAAAGAGGCCTTTGAGGTGAAGGAGCACGATTCCAGGGACTTGATTGCCGCTTGGCCGTCAGTGAAAATGGTAATATCCCTAACAGATAGTACCTTACACTTCAGCCAGGACAGGACTTCCTTAATCGCCATGATTTCCGCCTGAAAAACGCTGCAATGATCAGGGAGGCGGAACGATAATTTTAGGTTAAGCTTTCGGAGAACACACCACAACTCACCCCGCCTTCGGCCCATCTGTGAAAATGTGTAGCGGGCTCCCATCGATAGGGGGGGAATTGTGCCATTCATTCCGTTCAGGGATGCACTTACGGAAGTTTTGGTCAAATCTCATATTCGGCGGGGTGTACTCCGTATTTTCGTGTTTGAAGGTGAGGAGATCAAGGATCGAGGAGTGTCCAGTGTAATAGCTATACCACTGAGAGGAGGCTTTTAGACGGATGGCCAAACAGGCAGCAATCTGTTTACCGAAGATATCTAAGGGTAACAGGTTGAACAAAATGCCGCTGAAGGAGTACTTCTCAGTGCACCACTGATGCGAATGCATGCAGATCTTTGTACCTCAGCTAGTTGAGGAAGGTGGACAGATCTATCAAGCTGATCACGCCATAAATTAGTATAGGCCCGATAACGGACACTTACAGCCAGTGAGTGATTTGAGGTTTCATACCCCAGCTCCTACCTATGGCCTTTTTACAGAGAGCAACAATGGCTTTCCTGACGCGTTCTAGTAGATTGGCTCTGTCTAAAATAAGACCCAATAATTTTGCGTTATCAGTGAAGGTGAGACTCTGCCATTTATTTTTGAAGGGTCTATGAGGGGAACTTTATGTCATAGACTGGCCATAAAGATTTAGCTATGGCGCAAGTATCTAATCGCTACCAACGCCGGTTTAGTTTCTCGTTGGATTCAGTATCTACATGCCTGTTTAAATTGCTAAGCGGTGGTCTAGCCTCGGAAAGGGCCTAAGAGGCATTTAAATGTGACATAACCCCAGCTGGTTCGTTTCCCGGGATGTCCGTTTGGTCCGGTACCCGGTAACAGAGGGTCATCTTGTTGGCCACAGAGATATCGCCCAATTTTTTTATGCACATTTTTATGAGCCTGGGCTTTACCGATGTTGACTGTAACGCTTTGATGGGTGCTTGACTGTCAGCATAGATGCTAATTGTCTTACCAGAGATATTTACCTCGATAGTCTTGTTCGCAGCTTATTTTATAGCAATAACCTCGGCGGGAAGAACACTGCAATCGTCCTTAAGTGTGAATGGCCGGTTTGTATGTCGAGACTCTCAATAGACACCAGCACCAGTACTTACATTTATTTTAGATCCGTCGGTATAGGTACCAATTCCTTTCCGGTACATACTATTCCTTCATCCCACTCATCTCTGAAAAGAATTCTAATAGAGAATATCCGATAACAGTTTGTTAATGGTACTATGTAGTCTGTTTCCGTCCGAAATCTCGATATGTTCCACTGGTTCAGAATTGAGACATGACCACATTACTTAGCTAACCATAGTCCGACTTCCCTTTTTTTTTTTTTAAATAAAACCCTTGCCCATGTGGCAGACACTACGACCTAAAAGATCTATTGTATCATAAGGGTATGGTTAATCTAAGATACGTAATACCTCCCTAATGATGGATAGTATATCCTTAGTAGCAGAGTTTTTCATTTCCGCTGGCGTACATATTTCTTTATAGAAAATACATCTCCTTAACCAATGTAAAGCTGGGCAATTGCAGAGAATGTGTTCGGATGATTCGTCCTCCTCCGAGCAGAACCTACATTCCGTGTCTGAGCTCAGGTTGAGTTTGTTAAGGTGGTATCTCAAGCCACAGTGGCCCGTGAGAAAGCACACCAACTTTCTGATATTTTCCTTATTAAGGTTAATTATATCCTTATAGGAGTAAGGTTTGATTAGTAATTTGGATTGTCTCAACCCTGGGACAATTTCCCAGTGGTTCAATCGAAGTTACTAAGTTACTAATCAGCGCTGTGGCGAAAGACCAGTTGATGCCACAGTAAGGTTCAGGTTCTATGAACGCAGATTCTGAGCCAGCCCTAGCTAGTTCATCTGTTAACTCGTTGCCTGCAATTCCTTGATGGCCGGGGACCCATCCAAGTTTTACCTTGTTTAGTCTCACCAGGAATTGCAGTGCATCGTACCAGCTTTTAACTGATATGGAGTCCACTAAATTGGACGACAGCGCTTTGAGTGCTGTCCGACTTCCCTTAGTCTTAGCGCACTTTTAGCTGCCGGGAAGTGATGTTCGGTTCTCTTTGTATTGACCAAGTGTGTTAGAAAACATTCAACCACGAACTGAATACAGCGACACTTACCTAGTTCTACGAAGATCCGTACTCAACGTATGAAATGACTACGGAGTCTTCGAATTCACCGCAGAGGTAAAAGGAAGTTCGCACATAAGATGACATACGCAGTTGGAAAAGACCTCAACCCACTTGGCGCTTGAAACCGGAAGCGGCTTCAAAAGTATCGAGCTGCCTGTAGAGGAATGTTGGTTGGAGCTCTGGTCCAATCCAGGATCTATTATAATTATTATTTGTGTAGGGTCATCTTGCACTGCGACCTAATGGTCTATGCCTTGGCGAGAATAATTTACCTTAGAGCTCTCTCTCCAGACCAGTTTCTTTTAAGAATCTGAGTATGAGAAGCGGGTCCATGGTTGGCATATCCTCAGCTGGTAATTGGTACTTGCCAGGTATTTCAGTCTTTTGTGGGCCAGTGCCCCGCACGATTCCGTAAGATGCTCCGGAGACTTACTTGACTCGTTGCAGAATCTGCAAAGGTTTTCATTTGATATTCCTAGTTTCCTCAAATGCTCCCTGAGTTTGCAATGCCCCGTTAGGAAACCTGTTAGGATTCGTAGGTTGTTCATGCTAAGGCATATGCAGGCTTCGAATCCTTTCTGGTTATAGTGTCCCAGTAGTTCCTTAGCTTGCCTCAGGCCTATAGTGTTGTTCCAGGTTCTCGCCCTGTCTTCTTTCTCCATTTTCCTGAATTCTTCGCGGATGGTATGTTCCCCTATTCCTCAGAATCATTCAGGGCCAATGAAGGGTTCTGCAGCTCCTTATCTTGCCAGTGAGTCTGCTATTTCATTGCCTTTTATCCCGACATCACCGGGTACCAAGCAAAGTGTTACTTTATTGTTTCTGCCTAGGTTTCGACTTAATGATATAGGAATCCAGTGCTTTGATAGCTGCTTGACTGTCTGACAGTATTGCTATGTCACAGTTTCTATATCCTCTTTCGAGATTGAGTCTAATGCATCTGTCTACAGCATATTGGAAGATGCTGGTACTCTTACCCATGGGTTCTGAGTGTTTCGTTCTTGGCCCAAACACGCCTGCCCCTGTCCCTTCCTCAGTTCTCGAGCCGTCTGTGTACCACTTTATCGCGTGGTTAATCAGTCCATATATTACGGATTCGTGGTTCCATTCTTTCTTATTACTTAACTTGGTGCGAAAGTTTTTCCCAAAGTTAAATTTTTTAATACTGTCGTCCCTAGGGATTGCCAGAAGGGGAAGTTTTTTAAGCAGTGTGTCATATTCCTTCGAGCTGACACATTTCTCCCTTCCAATACCTTCCTTTGCCAGTTGGACATGTTCTTTCTCATGGCCCCAGTGATACAGAGGCACGCAAGTCTTTGCACTTTAGTGAGTTAATCCAGGATCTAGCACCACATGAATATTTAAATTAAATGTTGTTGATTATGTACATAATATGACTATATATGTCTTTTTTTTTTAACGTGGTAATTTTTTGTTCATAAACAGGCAACATGAACTCATCTGAACACATGCACCAGCTGACTTTAATTAGTGCTTGTTTCGGATGTCATTCAATGAATCTTTCTACCCACTGATTTCTGCTCTTTTAGAAAGTCCATAATTTTCATATTCCGCGGTTGTAATTTTTATAGCTAAGCGAATTAAATTATTCAAATTATGTAAATGTTAATGAAATTGCACTATTAATATTTAGGAGAGGCTGTGTTTATTGTGTGCTCACAGTTGAATGGCCAGTCAGACATTTGCGAGTCTCATAAATTAATACATGCTTAATGGCTCGGACATCCGTTAACAGTTTATAATTAAATATTACTTTGTACCCTGTATATGCAAGTGTATCATAATTATTACTGATGTTACAAAATGTATGTATTTGTGTCTACAATGCGGCACAAGCTGTGCTATCGTATGACCAAGGTATGAATGTTTGCACATATCAAACAGTAGCGCAATAATTATAAACATGAGTGCTTTAAACCAATAATATTGATAGAAGCGTAATTAATTCTCGGAACTTCTTATTACCTAATTGTAATAAACTCGAATGGTATTATTGCACTTTAAACTCAGGTTGTAAAATACGTGAAAAAAAAAATTTCTGATTTGTGTGGAATTAATCTGAGTAAACTTACTTAAGTCCTTTTACCCCCTTTGGGCACAGAGCATTAACAAAGCCATGCGAGCAATCTGGTTCGAAGTACCGCAACGCGTTTCAGGTGCCTCCCAAGGAACTTGATACCTCGTCAACTGGTGTGCTCCACGTTTGCGAAGGGCACCCGCAGTTCTCTCAGTCTGGGTGAGCGGGTTCCACTGCATGGAATATTTCGCAATGGAGTTCATTTCGCGCCGTAGAGTGTGCCCAATTCACTGCCACTTCTTCTTCATATAGTAATGTTCATAGGTTATTGATCCGTTCTCTGATAAAGTTGTTCGTTGGTGATACGATTGCGCGTCAAAATGCTTGCACATCTATTTAGGAATGTCTGTTGTTTGCGTGTTTAAGTGGTATCCACCCTCCAAGTATCCACCTGATTATAATTATGTACATTAGCATTACTCATTCAACAGTTCCAGCTTGGTTTTTGGGCTAAGAATATTCTTTCTCCAGACTTTCAAATGTTTTCCGAACGCAGCTTTTGCCTTCCCGATTTTGTTGCAAAAATCCATTTCCAAAATCCAATCCAGCCACTGCGGTTAGGCGACACCATAAAAGTTGTCTACTTTGTCGACATCCTGTCTTAGCGCGGGTGTTTGAAGTGCTCAAGGCTTTTGTTTTGGATGTATTTATTTAAGGCCTAGATTATATGTCTCAGCTGCTACAATTTGGGCCATCAGGTGAAGGTCCATTATTCGATGTTAAAGTAGGGAAACATGGTCAGCGTAGTCGAGGTGTTTAAGATGTCACAGGCCTTCGAATTCCATGGCTACCTTCTGTCATTTCTGCACGGACTAAATTTCTTATGACTACCAAGGACAACAGAGGTGGCGTACTCCACTTTATCGTTTAAAATCCTGCTACACCTTATCATTGTCTAAGACGTGACACATGCTACCCTCGTATGTGGTCATGATATAAACTATGAATTTTCAGAGATGCCCCTCCTGCTTAAGGCCGACCAGATAGTATATCGATTTCAGCTGTGGAAGGCCGTCTAAAACTCGACAACACTCTTCACTGGATGTTGAGTGGAGCTTTGACTACCACTTACGTCCACTTGCATAAAACTTTTTTTTCGATTAATCTCAAAATGTGGCTTCCGTCTAAAGGCCGAACTATAATAGTAGAATGGGTGCGTACGTCGACGTACGTAACTGCGCGAATACAAGGAATTTGTATTGTACGACCATAATAGTTTTTTGCTTCTATTCGTCAAGTTTCGTTCACTTTTGCTCACTTACGAAAAGAGCGATTCCAGTCGCTCTTTCGCACGAAAATTTGACATTTGACTTCAACAGCTGTGTAAATTTAACATTGGAAGTTCGTGCACCAAGAAATTTGTTTTATTACATTTTAATTAATTATTATTAATTACAAAATATATTAATTTCATTTATTTTGCAAAACAAAACAACAAACACAAATGACAAGCAAAACGACTTGACTGACAATCGCTTCCGTTTACATATGTACGCCTATAATGGGCAACTTAAGTTTTGGATATTGTGATAGTTTAACATACATATGTATACGTTTTGCCTCGTTTGCGTACAGTATTCACACAGTATTTGCTGTCATCAAGAGCAATCGCTAAATCTTAACCTCGTGGGATTCATTCTCAGTATAGCCCTATCGTCCGCTAACGTGGCTACAAAGATGTCCTCCTCTTGAAGTATGTCTCTTGTCTACAGTAGAAAAAAGACCAGACAAGGATCACTTCCTTCGGTAGATTTTCCCTTACATTCTAGTACTCGGTTTCGTGTTTATCACGAGAAAATCTGTTGGCAAGACATGACGTTATGACAACTGTTGCGAAAGAACTTGTCTTAGCTTACATACATATATTTGAAGCATACTTGTATGTGCCAAATCTTGTCGACGAATGTATCTATTCACCCTAAAGCATTCTCAATTTCTTAGTGCTAAGTAAGTAGCTAAGTAAGTAAGCTACTCAGTGAACATGAAACAAAATGGTCAGTGGATTCTGAATATACCTTTTCTTTTTAATACAGTTCTATTATTTTCTATTTGATTGGATTAGATATTCTTTGATGGTTAAAATCAGTTTTAAAATAAAAAAAGAAATATATAGATAGTACTAGCCACCTAAGAACTGTACAAAATTTGTAAGGAATTTTCGGACTATATGAATCCCCTTCAACGGCTGGTGTAAAGAAATTTAGTTAAACTGACATGCTAATGGATTACAGAAGCTATCGGTATGCTCTTCTGGTACTTGCAGACCAAAAAATGTCTGCTGTTGCCCAAAGATTGCGTGATATCCCAGGAACCTCATCTCGTCGAAGAGCCCAGCAACTGTACATTGATCGCACTAGAGGATAGTCAAGACCTCTACTTATTTACATACAAGATCGAACTCACTCTAAAGTTGAAGGAAAATTATCGGTTTTTGTTGCAAAATCATATTTTTTGGCGAACATCATTTTTAACTCGGAGGCCGTCAATAAGCAAAACAAAAGCATTTTGGGTTCCGAAAATCCCAAAAAAATTTCGTATACGAAATCAATAAATCCTCCATTTTGGTGAATGTTTTCGAGTGCTGGCATCAATGGTTCCAACTTCTTTGAAAATGACGCTGGGTTCAAGGGTACGGTGAATGAAATACACTGCAGAGATACATTAACTAATATTTTGCGGCGAAAATTTTACAATTTGGGTTTGTCAAATTAACCGATTAATAAAATCGATATTCTTCTTCTTTCTATGATCAGGATTATAGGGATCTTAACCCTCCCAATTTCTGCATCCCTACTGATCCGCCTGTGGGGGTTGCCGATTCGACCTGAGAAAGTATCTGCAGGCCTCCCGGTTTCGGATCACTTCGTCACTAAGGCCAATCAAATGCCTCTGTTTTGCATTTGCGTGATCCAGGAGTTTTTTGGCCTGCCTCACTTCCGCACTTGTATAGAGACGTTGATTGACGTTGCCTTTTTGGCAGGGTTCGTAGGATACTTCCTTTGAACATGGCAATACCAACTCAGCCGGTCGTTCCAATTTCTTCGAGATGGGTTTTTTTGGCGTGAAGGCTTCCTCGGATCTTCGAACTTCTAATTCCATCAAGCTTTGTTACTTCAGAGCTCCTTGGTTCTCCAGATGCAGAATTGGCCCAAAAAGTTCCTTCAACAGCACAATTAACCACATCAGTTCTTTTACAGCTTCAGACGCAGCCACACATTCAGCTTCAGTTGACGACAGTGCTGTACATCGTTGTCTTCGTGAACCCCAAGAAATTACAGACTCTCCCAACAAAAAAAACATATCCGCTAGTAGCGCCTAGTGTCAATGTCACCAGCATAGTCTGAGTCTCTATAACATAAAAGAGTTAAGTTATAGGAATTTATATCGAAATATATCGAAAAACCCTTCTAACTGTTTTGATATGATGTTGAGCCGGGTTATCTAAAAATCTGCTTAGAACTCCAACTATATATGAAATATAACTATTGCGTAACTATTGCCAAATACATTAGACATCCAACCGCTTCACGGAATGGAAAACGACTTAGGTCCGGCGAAGCTGATGATAGAATCGATGACTTGTTGACCACTTCACATGGTAAAGATACTCCTTTACAATCAACCATATTGAATCGGGTTGAAAGTCGTTGTATATACCCAGTCTGCTGAACATGTACGACAGGACTAAACGTTTCCTTAAAATTCACACCCTACTGTTGACTTTATTCCTTAATGACCAAACTAGCTTTGTAGCACTGAATTTCATTCTCTGGAGTGAATTTCAGCTTAAAAACCCACTTACACGCTATTACCTTTCTATTCTTTGGCCGGTCCACTAAAATCCAGGTTTTGTCGAAACGATGGTGTTCCATTTCATCATCCATAGCAGCTACCCACATATTGCAATCCTTCGACTTAATGGCTTCATGGTTCCCCGCAGGAAAACATCCACTAAACAAAATAGTGCAACAAACAATCAATCTATTGAAAAATTGGTTTGACAGGATATGCTCCCATCAATCATGTCCCGGCAGCCGTTCGTCGTTATTTTTGTGTGTGCTCTTTTAAATGGAGCAACAATCATTGAAAAATAATCGATGATGTAGTTTTAGATGCGATTCCAAAAAGAACTCAACAACTGGCCTATTCTTGGCTTATATTCGACATTGCTATACTAGGTGGCATCTGTTCTCCTTCCCCTCCTCAATGTTACCCATATACGCCCAAGATGAACTTATTTGGCAATGATGAATGTTTTTATCATTTCATCAATTATAAGGAAATCTTAATGTAAAAATTATAAAACCATTCACATTATTGATAAAATAATTCATCTTCAATCTTCAAAGGTATCCTTAATTATAATATAATTCCGTCACTGACGTCCAATAGAAGAAGTCAAATCATTAAAAATGTCAGCTAAATTACCTAACCTTGTTAAATAACTTTATACATTTGCGTAATCAGTTAATTGAGTTCAAACAAATGTCCTTGCATTCCCCAAATAAAATGATTTCTTTCAAAATCGCTCCAACAATTCTTGGAAAAGAATTTCGTTAAAATGTTTACAACATTTCAAAATTCATCTCAATATACAATTTCAAAAAGATAAACCATCTTTTATCCCCCCTATGTCCACCATACCTGTAGCAAATTGTCCTGTCATTATCCGTGGAACAGTAAACTTTTTATAAGTTCATAGAGTTCAACCTATAACTTTCCAATCTTCAAAAGTAATTCTCTGCAAAAAAATAATGAAACAATTTCATCTTCAATTAGTGTTGTACACGTTTCGCTGTCCTCGGGGTACTAGCGGGCATTTACAAACTTTGTTCTTAATTCACAATTCTAAATCCCTGCAGCCTCAACCTCATCACCAGAGCAATGGGTACCTGTTAAACTTTTTCAAGCCGCTACGGAAATCAGAATGTTACTATTTAATTTATTCATTTCGGTAAATCTCATAACCTCTTTGGCCGCACCCCAGACACCGTAAGTTATTGCACGTTATCTCTATAATTCTTCCTCTGAACTTGGAAAATATTCTTAGACCAAAAAAAAAAAAAGAACAAGAAAATAAAAAAAATTTTAAATCTTTTGGTGAAGTTGATAAAATCAGAGTTCAAAATCTCCCATGGTCACCGTTGCCCTTAAGATAGAAGTATAATTTATTGGAAATGGAGAGTACCTCAGAGAACCGAAATATATATCTGCTACCCCACCGTTGTACAAGTATTAACCCAAAGAATTTAAATTTCAAATTACCTTCAAAATTGCCGTTGGTGTATAGCGGATGAACAAAACGAATCCAGTTATAACCATCCTACGCACTCAGTGAACATGAGATCTGGGTATTTAGTTAAAACTCGGGTAAAAAAAAGTTAGAAGACAAATTTTGGGTGCAAAATATGAAACCCAAGAAGAGACCTAAAAAGTGTAAATTCAATGGAAAATTGATTGTACAAAAGCATTGGAGGTATCCGTATAAGAACAAATATTCCCAACGATAATTAACAGAAAGAAATTGATATAAAAATGTTGATTGATCTTATCCTGTATGTATGTGTGGAGGAGCAAAATATTGCAGATGTAATGCTGTATTGGATGAAAACTACGATGTATACTACGGCGATTGTTACCGACAACAAAAGCAGCGCCTATTTGGATGTGGATTTGTCGTTGGAGGCAGACTTAGGCAAGAAGTTTTAAGTTTCAAATGCGTAGACGAACGCCTCACGACAATCCGCATCAAGGCAAAATTCGCTAACATAAGCCTAATTTGCGCGCATGCCCCACAGAGGAGAAGGACGACGACACCAAAGATAAGTTCTACGAGGTCTTGGACAAATCGTACGAAGAAGCTAGGAAGAGAGGGCATCTTTGGTGACACTGTCGGAAAGTACAGCCTACACGACACCACCTCCGATAACAGATTCAGGCTGATCGACTTTTCCGTCCCCCCGACCTGGATGTGGTTAAGATAGCGATATCTAAGCTGAAACACAATAAAGCTGCTGGAGCTGATGGTCTGACTGCCGACCTATTCAAAGCAGCCGGGGATGACTTGGTAAGGAGCATGCACCAACTCATCTGTAAAATATGGTCGGATGAAAGTATGCCCGATGAATGGAACCTCAGCATTATTTACCCGATCCTCAAAAAAGGATACCCTCTGAACTGCGCCAACTACAGAGGCATCAGTCTTCTTAACATCGCTTATAAGATCTTATCTGCCGTACTATGTGAACGCCTGAAACCGTTCGTCAACAACCTGATCGGTCCATATCAGTGTGGTTTTAGGCCAGGAAAGTCCGCCATCGACCAAATATTCACATTGCGGCAAATCTTGGAAAAAACCCAGGAAAAGAACCCCAAAAGAACGAAACAACTCTAACAATTAAATAGGAGTCATATTCGTATAGCCACGGGTTTCCTTACAGGCCACTGTCGAGTGAAATAACATCTTATGTCTATGGGAATAGCACAAGACAGCATCTGCAGAATGTGCAACGAAGACAAAGAATCAACAGAACACATCTTATGGCACTGTAACTGTCTAATCAGAACACGTCATCGTTATTTAGGTAAATTCTATCTTGAAGTGGAATACCTACATGTCTGCAAGTTCACTCAAAAGCATAGTAGAATTCATTATCAAATCGGGCATATTGAGTGAGATTTAAAATTAGAGGAAAACACAATAGGCCCAATGTGGCCGCAGTGTTAAGGTGACAAAGTTCCACCTCTTAAAACAGCCTACAATTTAATGAGGATACCATCTGCGACCTACATATGTCTAGAAGAGGGTGAAACCGCAGAACGCATACTATGCGAGTGTATGGCTTTGTGTAATATTAGGAGAAGCAATTTCCATAGAGAGATTAGGTCTCAAAAAGATCTGAGAAACTCCTCCGCAACAGTATCATAATTCCCTCCTTCATTAGGAAAATGGAATTACGGATGGTATAAAGATGGCGCGTGGTACATAAGATCTTTCTGGTTGCAGTGCCTTTACGCCCTGTTTTTAGTAAAAAATATTTAAAAAAAACGCTGTCTTGATGTAATCTGCTAGATTTTTTCCACGATAATTGAATTACTATGTTCTTCCGAAGTTATTCCTTAAGTCGCCAATACCGTCTTTTATACCGTCTTCTCTCCAATGAATTCTAGCCTTGTTTGAATCGATTACGCACGGCTCTATACCCGAAAGGACTTTCTAGAACAATGCCATCCGTTAAAGGCCACGTAAAGGCAAAGACACGTGACCCTTGCCACAAACACAGGAAGACTTGTGTTGATATTAGTGCATTTGCGGTAACGCTTTTCTTATTCATTGAGGGCTCTGGAAACATGATTCAATCGTCATATAAGAGGTACACTGTCAGCAACTGACTAAATTAGATGTATTACAATCGCTCAAGCCAGGTTATGTTGCATAAGACCGCCCCAATTCAGTGGGAGCTTTTGAAACATGTTCCAGTGGTTATGTGCTGAGAGCAATTAATTTGATTAGACCCTGACAATTTATTAACACAATCCAGTACAGTACATCACAATGGGCATTGTTTCCAGCATGATAATGATCTCCTTGTTCACCAGGCCAATTCTCCAGGCTCTAGAATACCAGGTTCCTTCTTTCATTACACTCTGCAGGCATTTTGCTTTGGATTACGGTATCTTCCCATCAATGCAGCATATTCTTGAAAACATTGATTATTCCTTTTTTATCCCGTTTTATCCTCGAAAACGTGTTCTATATATTAAGGATTACGATATCCTCATTAGGGAAAGATCAACATGGTTGGCAGAACATACATATACATATGTATTTACATACATGATGGTCCCTTAAACGAATACAACGAAAAGAATACATCAGTATAGTTGGCGTATTCAAAATGTATCTTATGCTTCTTACGCTGACTCCGACACACTTGAAACCATTTGTTTGTGATAAAGCAGATTTGCAAAACCTCGCCCATGAATCATGACAATCCCTTTCAATACTCCTTAAAGGTGTATGAGTTCATAACAAATATTTTTTTTTAAGGTACCAGTAACCTTTGAAAAGCTGAAATAACATGCTGAACAAAGTTCTTTGTGTGTACAAATAAATAAAATCACCCCAAGGGATAATTCTTCTTGTAAAAGAATATGTTATCATAATTCGTAAATACTCGTAGTATCTGAATATTTAATAACACAACGTTGTACTCTACATAATGTGTAATGCAACATTTAAAGGGAATAAGGGTACTACATGCGTCTGGTAGAATTATTTTTTCATGCATGTGGTGAATATCCATTAGGATTCATGAAACCTCAAGGTTCATACGAAATATCTCATAAATTATCCATGCATTGATTGGTCCATGAGTAAGATACTGGTGAAATGGCCAAATGTATGGACTCTTAGGAATCCTTTAAGTCGATGTGTATCCATTTCGATTCAAATCGCAGGACAAATCTTGGCGATAGAAATGTCATTAATCTTATTCCCACAGTGCATAGGTACATGGAGCACAACGAGCTTAAATGTAGACCCTGGTTAGCCTTATCGAATGATGTATGCAGTTGAGTATAGAACTGAATAGATGATGAAAATTTGGGTTGACAATAATGATAAGAGGACTTGTGAATGGATTTCGATTGTCCTTATTTATGGGTCAATGATGTCACATTATTGAGATAAAGTTAGTATGCTGTCTGCACTGGTTATATGTATATTCTCTGATTTGTTGCTAACAATGTTTAATGAACATCTCTTGTGATAATTACTACGCGTGCAGCATCCGAAATTTGGTCATACACTATGAACAAGGTAGATCGGTGGTAAATTTCTGATCTAATCGGGGTAATTATTAACGGAGATCCGTATTGCCAACATATTATGGTAAGTACTTCTTGTACTGTACATGTACACTCAAATGAGAACATTTTATCAGGTTTAATGTTTAATGAGATGTTTCCGAAAGTTGCTTCGTTGGATTGCTGTATAATTTTCGTAATACTTCCAACAGTACTGCTTTCATATTCATAGCACTCGATTGAATTAGAAATATGTCAAGAGTATAGCTAGATTGGTGTCCTAGGATACAGTCCAAGTCCGCTTGATTATACTCTGAGATATTGCCATTTGAAGTGAATCTACCAGAAATAGGAATGTTTACCTTTGGAAAGCCAGCATTGACAATCGGATCAAGAAGGCCTTTGTGGCATTATATGCATGTAAAAGAGCCTTCGATAAATCATGGGGATTCAAGCCTAAAGTGGTGTACTGGCTATATACAGAGGTAGTAAGACCCATCTTATCCTACGGTTCGGTTGTCTAGTGGAAAACGCTCGAGGATAAATACCAACTTGAAAGCGTTACAAAGATTCAACGGGCAGGCTGTCTGGGGGTGACGGGGTCGATGAGATCAACACCAACAGCAGCTCTGGAAACAATACTGAATCTGTTTCCACTTGACATATACTGTGCGAACTCTACAGCTAAAACTGTAGTAAGACTAATGGAAGCCGGTCTATAGATAGCTTAACCTCATGGTCATGCCTCAGTTCTAAATCGATTGAATGCATCTAGAATCCGGACGGAAACGGACTACATCATCCCACTACCAAACTGCAACCGGAGATTCTCTGCTGGAATTCGTAGCAGAGAGGAATGGAATGAAGGCAGAGTCCCTTTTGAGAATGAACTGGCCATCTTCACCGATGTATCTAAAATGATCGCTGGTACGGATGCCGGCGTATAACGTGAGTCTCGAAACACATTTCCCTGGTTTAGACTTGTGGACAGGCACAGTGTTTTCCAAGCTAAAGTTGCTGAAATAAAACAAGCTGCGGACATGAATATTGAGGAAAATATTTCAGAAAAAATAACCAGCTTCTATGTCGACAGTCAAGCAGCCATTAAGGCTTTGCAGTTCACATCGATAGGATCCAAGCTCGTAAAAATTTGTAAAAAGAGTCTGGGTGACATCTCAGCGGCCAATACGGTGCCCCGGTGCTGGGTACCAAGCCGCACGGATATCTCGGATGACGAAAAAGCGGACGAACTAGCCAGAGAAGCGTGGCTTATGAACTCTTCACGGGCCCTCTCTGAGGCCAGTATACCGCTCAGTACACTGCAAAGGGAGATAGAAATCGAGGTCATTGTGGAGGCCAGTAAACGCTGGTACCGATTAGATACATGCCCAACAGCCAAATCATTATGGCCAGTCTACGGCAGAAAGAGAATTGTAAATCTTATAGAACTAAGTCGAAGCGATATCCGAATAGCTATTGGCGTAGTGACAGGACACTGTGTGATAGGATTACAGCACAATGACTACTGTAGCAGCTGCAGGGACGAAGAGGAAATAGAATCCATTCATCACCTAATTTGTGACTGTCCAGCGCTGGCCACTAAGAGAATACGTGCTCTTGGCAGTTATTTCTTTTCAGAACTGGACGAGTTAGCTAACATTGAGCTAAGCAAACTCCTGAGATTCATACATTTATCTGGGTGGTTAAACTTAGCGGTCGAAGATTGATATTAAGGGTCCCAGGGTTTTTAAATATAGGGCACCCATTTACCTTCCTAATCTTACCTATGGACTTGATTTTTGAAGGTAATATTTAGTAACGTTTTTGGGTGGCAATGACTAGTATTAGGCCTTGTAGAAGTAGCATCTGTCGACGAGTGTTAGTAACGAGATATACATATGTAGATTCTGCAGCTCTGCTAGTAAACCCCATTTCACGCCTTTCCACGGCGCCATCTGGGACTTGCTTCGCAAATTGAAAAGTGAAAAAAACAAATAGGATGTTACCAAGACTTATTTTTGCCCTCGGCAAACCGTTTGCTATAGATTTCAGACACGTCGTTTGAGTGATGAGGTTAGTCCCCGGAGAGCAGATAGTTGAAAATATTTCAAAGGCATATCTTTCGCTGGTTTGATTGTAAACCTCTTATTAACGGACGCCCCGATATCTTTGGTCGAAGGTTTGTGTATAGCGGACCTTTCGAGCAGTCAACGCGTTAACACACGGTGGAGTGAACACATTCCACAAGAGTTGAAGTATGTTGCGGTCACCATGTGGTCAAATAGCAGCATCGCAGAGGAACAGCGGTTTGGCCCCGGATACCTGCGACGAAAAAAACAAGGAGCGAATTATTGCCAGTCTACAATTCAAACTCTTTGTATGTATATCATTAGTTCGCTGGGAATTTTCAAGTACGTCGGTGCAAGGATTGCACGTTCACAAAGCCAATCGGGATTTTTGTAGTTGCTCGTTATATCAGGAAAAACCTTTTGCACAACATCGTTAATTGATTGTTCCAATTGACAAAGGTTTGGGGGAAACGACATCTCTTTTGTTATGGGATCGAAAGGAAGTCTGCCGTTACCAGTATCCATAAGGTGCTTAGCAAATATTTCGGTTGAAGCGTCTAGCCTCAATTGCGCGCATATTGGTCGATAGTGTTACTTTCTTCATGTGTCAATATCGCAAAATTAACTCACTCATACATGTACATAGATACATGTGTAAGATGTTGAGAATGATCGTTATTTTTTTTTCACTTTTTGTAACGACTCCAATGGTTTAGGTTAGGTTAGGCTAGGTTAGATAGGGTTATGAGGAAGACCTCATAAAACACTAGGCACCAGAATGGGCCCATCGCGATCACTGGGGAACCTCCATAAAAAGCAAATAGAAACCTAAACACTTCCCTGAAACACTTGATTTCCCTACAGAATTTAAATAGCCTGTTTCCGTTGATAGGACCTACCTCTTCTATGTAGGTTGCTGAAAAAGTAGTCACCTTGGTATTTCCTACGATTTCGAGCTATTCCCTGGCATTCACATAGTATACATATGTGTGATATCCTCTTCGACGCATATGTCGTTACAGTATCATACATCCGTGTCTGTAAGCCCCAGTCTCTTGACAGTGCCCGGGCAAGATTCCTACTGCTGTTCTTAGCTGAATTCTGTTTAGATTCATAATTTCCCTAGTTCTTTTCCGGTCGAATTCTGGCCACAAAGCCTTGTATACCCTGTGACCTGCAATGTTTGACCATCTTTGGTTGGCTGTTTTGTATACTTTGCCTTTAATGGTAGCCTTAACTTCGCACGACGGTGGTTTGATATCTACGACTTCGCCTACTGGCAATTCTCCTCCATGCCCTGCCAGTTCATCAGCAAGTTCATTCCCTTTCATACTGCAATGTCCTGGCACCCAGCACAGATTTACGCGGTTCTGCGTGCATAATACCTTTAGCATTGTGCAGCAGTTCCTGACTATCTCAGATTTTATGATGTTTGATTCTAACGCTTTGAATGCAGCCTGACTATCGATATAAATGACAACATCCTTATTGGATATTGATTTCATCTCTAGTAGTTCCACAGCCCTGAGTACAGCTAGAACTTCTGATTGGAAGACACTGCATGTATTTGGCAGTCTCAGAGACATATTCAGGTCCGGATTCTCAGAGCATATTCCAGAGCTCATTCCCTCCGTCGAAGTCGAACAAGGGAGTAATGTCGTCTGCTTTCACTGAATTGCCACTAATAAATTCATTTAAGATGGAGCAGTGTCCTATACTGCTTTTCTTAAAGAGGCCTAAGTTAGTGTGCCTTAGCACACTGTTTCTCGCAAGGTTTTTAGCCTGTAAATCAAGCGGCAAAAGGTGAAGAATGACGTCCAGTAGCGCCGCTGAGGGGGTCGTTCGGAGTGCACCCGTAATTGCGACACTGGTCGTTCTTTGTACCGGCGCCGGCCGCTAATTTTCCTAATGCAGTTTTCCTATTTGTTGCTTTCCACCACTCAAGTGCCCCATATGTGAGAATGGGTCTGACTTTCATTATACAGAGCCAATGCATCATTGCTGGTTTCAGCCCCCAGGTTCCGCCAGCTGTTCTCTTGCCTTTTTGATTCGTTCCTGTATATTTAGATTCCAGCTTAGCTTCCTGTCTAGAATTACACCAAGATATTTTGAGTTGTTCGAAAGGGACAACTCCACACCGCCTAGTTTTGGTCGTCTGAAGTGTGGTATCTTGTGCTTTCTAGTAAAGAGAACCAGTTCCGTTTTACATTAAATCCGCAATCTCTTGCCTAACGACTAAGAGTCGTCAGAGCGACTTCCATAAGTTCACTCAGAATGTTTGGAAATTTACCCTGAATCATGATCACTGTGCAATATGTATGTTTTTTAATGTCTTGCATTCCTGTCTACCAAAACATATATGTAGTTTCAAATGATTGACATCGCCCATCCTATAAAGGATATCTCATATACTGTCTCCAAAAACTAATGGAGATGAAATGAAATGTAGATGTAGGTATAACTAACTAGAACTGAGTTGTCATTGCCTGATATTTCGAATGTCAAAGGCAGTTGAATTTGTTCAGCTGTAATGCAATACCAATTTGCAATTTTTTCTTATACTACGAGTACACACACTCCCTCAACTTCAACAATGTCATCCACCATTGATTTTAGTCGGCTTTTATGTTAAAACTAGAATATTCATTCGTGGTGCTGGAGTTTCCGTCTGTTAAATATTTGGTCCCATCCTGACTTGGATCTGACTTGGGTCAACTCAACACACAAACACACACACACACAAAGAAGAGTGCCGCTGCTGAATAATTTATTTTATTGTCACATGGGAAATTCCAAACTCGAATCAATTTATATCGCTTTTTATTCTATTTTACTGGGTTCGAACTTTAGGGTTCGCTAGAACTGAGATTCACTCCGTCCATTGTAGTCTCGTCATGCTGTCTCTTTTTGGTTCTCATACTGAGTCATCCAGCAGGACTTATCGTTGAGGAGAGTAAAATTGGTTGGTCAGGGACACCAGAGAAGTGTTCAAAATGTGAACGGAATAAATTTGCGTGGTTCGGATTCGTCTTGCAATGAATTCGAGAGTTTAGTTTTTTTCCTGATTTGTTTCGAGATGGATTTGGGAACAATGCAAAAAAAGTTTTTCCAGGAATAGAATTTTATGGATTTTTATTTCCTCGTCGAAGTGTTTGCATTTTTTTGTCTTCTTTTTTTTGTGAATGAATGAGACTTGTGAATAGGGATGACATAAAAATCCAGAAAAGTAATTTAATTCCGAAGGGACTTGATTTTCTTTGGCAATTTTGAAGTAGAAAAAAGTATTTGACTAAAGATAATCTTTGCGTTTTTCATTTTTGTTCGCCACTACGGTAAAAGTCATCTAACTGAACTGTAGGTAAATTTTGTTATATATATATATGTATATACATACATATGCATGTAGTGAACGTAGTCTTATGACGAGGAAATCAATGCCACAAATAACGGCAAGAGTTCTATTCGGCGTCAAAACCTTTCGGAACCTAGTGGAAAGGTTTCAAGGTAAAGAAAAAAGAGGTGTAAAGACCCCAAGTTATCTCCCTCCTAAGACCTAGGAACGACATCCTGCACGAGGCGTTCTTGCTGTTGACGGAATATAATGTATCTAAAGGAGAAAACGTGAAAAAAACGTAATCCTAGATGCGATGAATAGCACTACGTTAGTGCGTTTTCTAACGGTAAAGACCCTCCTTTCTGCCAAAGTGCAAATAAAGACGATACCATTATTGGTCCGGTGGAGGAAGAGGCACTTTCATATGAAACTGCCACACCCTCCAGCGCAAACAATTTTATTGTTGGTCTACGTTGCACGCAAACGCTTTAAATGGTTGCTGCCAAAGAGAGTCCCGCTTGAGGCAGCCAGAATAAGCCCCCTATGGTCGGAAAAGGGATCGCTTATACCCTCCATGAGCCCATCATTTGGAAACGAGAAAATCCTAAGGGTAATTGATACCCAAAACGCAGATTTCCTTCTTCGCCCAACTGAAGCCAAAAAAGCTTCAATATGAAGGGACCTTCATAAACGACCTGCTTCAACCAATACCACACTCCTCCCCTCCCCCGCAAACCCTAAGAAAGGCTCTCCTAAGGAAACAACATCGGTCACTGCCAAAACGTAGGAAACATCCGCCTCTCACCTTGTTCCGGCTCCCAGCTCTACCATCACTGCGCTGGACCTGCCTACGGCAAAAGGCACCTCTATTAGGGCCACTACAATACCTCACCCAGAACACCCTAGGATGTCCGCTGAGGTTGAACTACAGAAAATTACCCCCTCAGAAGCCAAACCTCATTAATACAATAGATCTTTGTAGTTGTGCCGAACACTACCCAACCTAGTTCCGTGTTCGCAATGTATGGACCATTTCTGCTGATTGGCTGAAAATCATTTCGGAATCCCAAGTTTCAGTGATATAGGTCGATTAGCAGCTTAGGCTTGGCGTTGGAATATGGCTGTAATTTTAATCTCCACGGTGACTATTGAGGCTACGAAGTTCGTTATCACCCAAACCTTGAGTACGTAAGTTGAGATTTGACACTACATCAACGTCTCGTAGCATATGCTTCTCCTTCTTACCAGTTCCACTGATGGAGACATTGACTAGCTTGTCATCGTCCAAACTATTCCTGGTGTATTGTTGGGGTATGGAGGTGTAAAATAAGACGGCAGCTGCACATAAGCGTTATTCGATGTGCGAGCAAAAGCCATGTCCCCTAGAGTCGGATTCACATAACATAACTTACCGCCGGTATGGTGGTATGCATATATGGATGGCATACTAGGTAGTTGCTGGCTGCTGGACTTTGTCTTGGTTGAAAGAAGTATGACATTTACTGAAGGTCAATTGGTGAACCGGCCATAGTTGAAGTAGTTCCAACTGACGTGGTAGTTGGCTGAAACGATGGCGTTATCTCGCATACTGTTGACGTAGGTACGAGCGGGACAGCTACGGGTACCTGACTTTGCATCGCCATTTTAAGCGAATGTCATTGCAAATCGCTTTCCCTCAACCATTTCGGCTAAATCAGCAAAGATTTTCCAATGCGACGATTTGATTTTGCATCGTTAGCAAATGCCCTCAGTTGGTGTTGCAGCGGCAGTGGCAGCGGCATTCATGGGCGCGGAAAATTGTGCTGGGGTGCTAGAGGCAGCGCTCGTTGAGGTAACTGTCATAAAAATCGTAGCTGGCGTGAGCGCCGTGGCTGAAGGGGTTAGTGCGTTGGATCGCTGAGCGGGAGGTTCGACGTTCAAGTCCCAGAAAACAGCCAAAAGTTTTTTCACGGTCCCACCTCTCGCGAATGTCTGACAAACGTCCGAGAGTAATAACTGTCATGAGAAAGCTTCTCAATTTGATTTTTGGATGTGGCTCTAAACTATAGGCCCCTTCCATTTGTTGGAAAAAATATATCACGCACAACGCGAATAGTCGCGAGAAGCTAGACGCTGGACCACACGGTCCGTTGCGCAAGGTGTTTGTATTTTGATGTTGTCACTGGGTCGGTATTGATGGTCATGGTACTTACTTGCTTCTTGGTGGTGGTAATCAAATTCAATGCGGCAGAATTTTCCTTTTCCATGTGGATTGTAGCTATGGAGACGCTGTCGGCAGATACTTTTCGGAAACGTAGACTTCTTCATGGTGGCGGCGGCGTACGTTACATTTGGCAAACTGTAGCTGGCTTATTCCTTATGCTAAGCTAGAATTTCTGTTGCAGCGGCAGCATGTGCATAGCATTCGTTAAGGAATTCTGTCGCGGCGGCAATGGCGGCTATTTAAAGTACATATGTACATATGTAAACTGCGAAATAAAGAGTTATCTCGGCTGGCGACGTGAATTGATAGCGAATTTAACGCTTCAAATCCAAGTTAAAGGCTTCAAACGTTAAATGTATGAACGGTTTATTTCTGTATAAAAATGGGGATCATTACACATACAGGGTGTTCCAGTTAAGAGGTATAATCCTTTAAGGGAAGATTCCTGGAGTTCCGGCGAACAAAAAATTGTACTGGACGGGGGGTCTATTTTCACCCCAGTCTGAGTTATAGCCCGTCAAAGTGGGACACCTCCGATTTGGAGGTACAATCACTTTTAATGATATAACTTCTAAATTATTATAGTTACAAAATAGTTTTTTACATTTTGAAAGCAAAATTTATTGGCGCATTAAACTGTGAAAACTTTTTGTAATTTCATGCAGCCACAAAAAAGTGCCAAGAGCCTTGAGTTCTTCGCGACAGCACATCACAAGCTTCGATTTTATTTCAACGGCAGTAATTCCTTTAATAGCAGCCTGGCTGTCAATAAAAAGGTAATACCCTCAGGAGGTATTGCCCTTACCGCAGACTCACGGACTGCTGTTGTCACTGCCAGGACCTCCGCTTGGAAAACGCTGCTATGGTTTGGGAGTCGAATTCATCGTGCTATCCTCAGCGGTTCGGAGAAAATGCCAGAACCAACGCCGGTGTCCATTTTGAAGCAGGCTGTGTACACAGATATAGATTGCGCATTCGGTAAGTGGTAATTTCTCGATTCTTCTATGCTGGGGTAGGCGCAAGTGAACGGTCTCGTAAAGTCTAAATATGGCGTAATGTAGTCCGTACATGGCCAATGTATTTTTGTAGGATCGTTGAGTGACCCACAGTATTTCTTATCCAGATTTTAATCACGGCTGCGGTGTGTAATTGATTGCATTCAAATGATTAGTCACTGTCGAGAAGAGCTCCTTCCATCTCCTTTCCTTTTTTCCTGAACACGAAGGAATACCAGGCAACGAGAAGACTGACGCGCTAGCAAGGAGTGGCTCTGCATTGACCACCGAATTGACAGACCCATCCGTGAGAATCCCGCCTTGTACACTTAAACTTGAAGCAGGGGAAAAAGCCACGAGAGACGCAAGCTACAGGTGGAAATCCATAGAAACCTGCGTTATCACAAGGAAATTATGGCCCACTTTTCACAAAGCTAGATCCGAGAGTCTTGTTCGGAAAGACCGGAAATCCACTTCCACCCCCGTGAGTATCATCACAGGGCACAACACTCTACGGTATCATATGAAAAACTACGCTTGACAGAAGAGGAGCTCTGCAGAGGCTATGGCGATGAGGAAGCGATTGAGGACACAACCCACTTCCTTTGCCACTGCGCCGGCCTCCAACATTCCAGATACAAGTTCCTGGGAAGACACTTTTTTAATAACCTAGAGGAGGTCTCCAGAATGCCAATGGAAGCTCTAATGAAATTCATCAAACCGACAAGATGGATTGTAGAGTTATAGTAAGGGACGATTTATTTTACCCCAAACGGGCAACACCATGGGTCAGCATTGACCTGAGTGTGGCGTGGAGAACATATCCCCGCCAGCCCATATACCTAACCTAACCTAACAGTCTACGGAAACTGGCGGGGTGTATATGCTAATCCTGCTTTCACCAAAATATAATATTGAAAAGAATCTAACACCTGTATCTATTTTTTTATAACAAATCCAGTCAGCAACTCCTTTTTTGGTGTAGTAGTTGGAGAAACTCAGAATTATTCGTTTCTCTGTTGTGCTTGGTGGCTGTGATTGCTATTCCCCTAGCAGGGTTTGAACTTACACCGGCGAGGTCACAAGCAAACACACCACCTTCTTCTCCGTGCCCACCACTAAACACCTGTATCTAACTATGTATTTCTGTTTCCTCTCAGGATTCTCCTGCATCGACTACATTAACACTTTGCGGAATATTATCAATTTTAAAGCAATGCATCGAGTACAGTCCACTGTTTTGCCTGATTCTTACAGTGGATCAGGCTTTCGAATTGAGAGTTCACCTGGATGGACTTGCCTACAAGAAGCATATCGAAAAAACGCATCGCTAGTCTACGTATAAAAGTGCAAAATTTGTGAATATGGGCGCCGCGGCTGAGTGGTTAATACGTTGGTAAATGAGCCGGTATTTCGACGTTATAATCTTAGAAAATGCTTTTTTATGGTCCCGCTTCGAAAATGACATTGAACTATAGGTCCATCATGCGAAAAGTATAGCACGCACGACACGAATAGCTGTGAGAACCCTACGTTTATTTATTTGTTTTTACAAGTGCGTTGATGAATAAAACTCTTATTTGTAGAAGTAACTGAAGAAAGCATCCAATATGTTTTGAACACATTTTAAATGTTTGAATTGAAATTAAAATCTTTAACGGAACCGTTCTATGGATGGGTACACATATCTGTAGTATTCTCTGAGATAGGATAAAATGAATAATGTCATTTATCTTGATACCCCATGGGTCGGTATAATAAAACGCGAATGTCCTCTTCGGCGAGAGACCATAAAAAACATTTTCCGAAAGTACACAAGAAGCACAACAAGTAACTCAATATGACCAATATGCTGTGGGATTTCAGGATAACAAATCAATAAGGACCACACATACACAACGTGCCCATCCATTGTGCACAAGTGGTGCCCATTGGATGATTCTGGCGGAGATTTTATAGCTTCTGCTTGTCCAGTACAGAAAAGGAATACGGTACTTAAATCTGAATATGTTTTCGGAAAGTTAAAGTCGTTTTGTTTAGTTTTTTTGTGTGTAGTTTACTCTGAAGGACATACTTGGGCTGGATATGTTCTGATAGTTTACGTATTGTATTTGTTGGACTATTGATCAACTGGTATGTACACATGTGACCACGAAGGAAATGAATGAATGCAAAATTACCAAAATAAAATGATTTCGAAATCAAGATTGGTCCCAGAATAGAATATTGTGAATAATTCGAAGGTTGAATTGCTTCAGAAGATTCTTAGAAATCAGAGATATATGTACCATTGATTTTACTACATACTTTTAACGTAGTTAATTTATTTTATATGAGGGTTCTTTATCATAGTTCGGTGCCAATTCTTTCTGAAGTAAAGCTTTCTTACCAATTGACAGCAAAGGAAGCAAAGGAGAAAACCTCATCAATTGAAAGAAATTGCGGTGAGCTATCTGGGCTTTTGCGCCATATGAATCTCTTTTCAAAAAAAAAAAACTCCGGCAAATCTTTAGGCTGTTACCTTGAATGGGACATATGTACATATGCATCTATGTATATTTGCCATTGATATGGAGGGGTAGCAAGGCTTTAAAGACCGGCAACCATAGAGCTGCAAATATATTTAAATACCTCGCATTAAATAGTATTCAGATGCACTGATTTATAACTCTTTAAGAAAACAGTTTAGGGCACTGCTTCATTATCGAGGAACTTTTTTCCGATACCTTTTGCCTCCTGAATACACGTTTTATAGTACGATTAGCTTATACCGAATCTGAAAACAATCTTACTACTGAACAGTCTATTCTGCAAAAGCACTACCGGCTGAATTTCACACTATACAAAAAATTAGGAGAGATATGGATTTCAGCTTATCAGAGTGCCTAAGCGCGTCTTGCGATGTAAATCATCGAAAGATGTAAGACTATTTCTTGTTGCCTGATCCCCTTAAATTCGTCTCAGAAGTCATTGCAAGGGACAACATTTTCCGGCATGATCGTACAACCCCGCGTCGTATAGGGTCTTACAGTTCCTTAGGGAAAAGAAAACGGATTCGTCATCAGCAAAAATTTAGGAAAGAAATCGTGTGATTTAGGCACTTGAGCAAAGGATGCAAATCAATCTGTATTAAGGCGAGGTGTTCCCCAGCATAAGCGTTATTTGCACCCACGCCCCACACGCTACCAAAATTTAATTCCTCTAGCTCCTCGACAAGACATATCTGTAAGTGTATATGGATGTTGTACGACGTTAAGATTACCGTCAGCGATTTTAACGCAAAGGTAGGGAAACATCTTTGGTAGCACTTTCGAAAAATAGCATTCAGCCTGCACGACAACACATCCAATATCGTATCTCTTAATGTTTCGCGAAATCCTATACCAACAGCATCACTTGGAGAGGACGAGTGCCAGTACTGCCAGAGAGCTATCAGAGATTTCGCCACAGATGAGTTTCTAACGAACACCACAAAGAAATCCTTCTTTGGATGGAGAGTGTCGACAAGTACATGCAATGAAGCAAAGCGCATGTGGCATGCGTCACCATATGCACTGCATGCCATACTGAGAACTGCAAGGCCGGGCGGAGTAGACATTGTCGGCTACGCTGATGACATTGCAATCATTGTGGTAGCAAAAACGCTAGAGAAAGTGTCTGAAAAATCCAGTCAAGCTCTCGGAAATGGCTGCAAGATTCAGGCCTGCAACTCGCAGACCATAAAACGGAAGCGGTGCTAATAAGCAGCAGGACAAAAGTGGAACATCTTACTGTGCGGGTCGGTGAGCAAACCGTAGAGTCGAACCCACACATGAAGTTCCTGGGAGTATTGCTGGATCCCAGGCTCAATTTCAAAGAACACCTGAAGTAGGCAATTGAGAGAGCCTCTCAGGCAGTAGCGGCACTGTCAAGACTAATGCCAAACGTTGGAAGACCCAGGCAACCGACTAGATGGACACATACGCTGATCCCCAACATAGAGGAGTGGACCAGGAGAAAACATGGAGAACTAAATTTCTATCTGACACAGTTCTTATCCGAGCATGGATGCTTCCGAGATTACCTCCACAAATACAAGCACTTGCACAACCCATACTACCCGCACTTTGAAGGCAAAGTCCAGAATGCAGAAGATGCCCTAATGGATTGCCGAAAGTACGCGATGGCCAGGAACCTACTAGAAATAAAAATTGGCGGCCAAATTACACCGAGAACACTCATAGTGTTCATGCTGACGACGCGACGAGGGAAGCTTGGGAGACAGCAAGCAAACGAAGTCATCACAAGCATGACAGTGCCTGGAGGAACGAACAGCGAGAAATGAGGAGGCAACCCAGAACAATGCGATGAACAGCTAAGCCTGAAATAACAGCACGTAGAAAGAGAGTCCAACCGGGACAATTAGCCCCCCTGTGAAGAAATGCTTAAGCGGAGGTACCGCAGGGAACAGGGGAGATGAGGGGCGGTGGTTTTAGCCGGTAAAAATCTGACATAGCGTTGAACCGATTACTTCAACAGTATCTTTCGAAGCTTCCCACCTTTTACAAAAAAAACACCATGTGCACTCGAAAGGGAATGGTAACTGTTCGTAAATTCTAGGAGCAGAAGAGAAAGCAACCACACTACCTTCTATGAAAGGAAAACAAAGAATCGTGCAATCTACTCGATCAATGGGTGTATTTACTGCAGTAAGTCCTAGCAAAGAGTAAAACAAAAGTCAAGAGAACCATCATAGTCCATTATAATCGATAATTATAACTGATAATTATCAGTCAAAATTATCAGTTGGTGCTGAAAAGAAATTTTAGTAGAATGCTTATCCGCTTTTACGCGGAACAACGCGATGGTCTTTCAGCCGAACTCTTAAAACCCGGTAAAGATCCATTGGTAGGGCACGTGTCATCTCATCTCTAAAGCATAATCGGACGAAAGTTATTCTGATGAAAGTAACACCAGCATCGGGTGCTCGATCCTGATGAAAGAAGACCCAATAAACTCTAAAATAAAGAAGAATAAGTCTCTTAAACATCATTGAAAGATATTCTCTGCTGTTTCCTGTAAATGTTTAAAGCCGCTCGTCGAAAATTCTTAGATCAGGAAAGTCACCATTGATCAAATTTCAGTAGCATCGCAGGTCTTGGAAGGACTGTAAAATATATACTTTAAGGCCGTGCATGCCAGAATACATAGCAATGAGCCAAACAAAGCTATATCTTACTTAGACTGGATACTGATACCTAACTGATATCAGGCCAGGAAAGATAACAGTCGATCAAAGTTTCACACTTCGGCGAATCCTAAAGAAAACATAAGCAGTCCAAATCCATACCAAGAATAATTCTTGCCAATCGCTGTTTCTTTGGACTGAGAAGGCAACTGAGTAGTAAGGCCCTATCCCGAAAAACTGCGGAGACTACATTTATCATCCCAGTCATACTTTATGGCCCTGAAGCATGGACACTGTTGAAAGCGAATGAATGTATTCTCGGTCGTTTCGAAAGAAGAATTCTTCGTAAGATATTCGGCCCCCTTTGCGCTGACTCATTTGGCAGGACAGGATTCAACAACGAAATATACGAGCTGTACACCGATGTCTAGGGACAAAATAGTAGAGGACGATCTCTCCTAAGGAGTGCGCAACTGAACGCAGTTAGCTAAGGATGGGGCTAACTGAAGAGGCTTGTTTTTTGAGGCCCAGGTTCACGACGAATTGTAGCGCTACCTAAGTAAGTAAGATGATCGTGCCCAATTTTTGGGACTTTGATATTCTTTCGGATATTTTGAACGTTTGAGCCTATTACCGTTTATTCGTTTTTAAGGCCATTTTAAGTGTGGCGGCGTCACTTGGTCTTCCAGATTGATTTAATGACTCTCTACCGTGTTTAAATGAATCCGAACACTTTTAATCCATGGTTTAACTGGCGCAAAAAGTTCGTAAACTGTTTGCATTTCACCTAGTATACTATCTCCATTTTCACATTATTTTATAGGGAATGAAATTACTGTGCATTTTTTTGACTAATCCAAGCAAAATGATTGGTAAATCAATTTAGAACTTCGCATCTACTAATATATGTACCTACAACGGCACAACCAAATTATGTATAGCCCCAGCTTCTACCTTTACACCTTTTCAAGAAACTTTAGAAACTCCTGCGTACTAGGACGAGATTCAAAACGTAGAAAAAAGTAATCTGGAGGACCTAAATGAAACCGAAATGAATTTCTGTACTTCAGGAAAACAAGAAGACTGCTATATACAATGATCGCCATGGTGCAAAAAAAAACAGAAAATGAATGAACATCTGCCATGGATCTAAGTCCTTCCAATTTTTTTTTGTACATTTGTGTACTATTACTGTTTGGGGTTCCAAAACGATGCCCTATATTTCGTTTCTCTATACATACATACATATGTACGTAGATCAGAATGATGGCCTGAAAACTGATGACAATGACATACAGACTGTAGATGGTAGGACATGTCTAAATCGGGTGCAAAGATCCTTTTCGGTGCACACGAGTATCATTTAAAATCCGGAATGATTTCTCCTTCGTTTTATATTCCTTGCCGTAGTACGTATTACGTTCATTCTCGTATACATAACTTATAGGGTACATACAAGCAAGTACATATTTGCTTTTTGGAGTACGTAGTACCTATGAATTTCGAAATTCTCATGTTTAATCAAGGAATCCACTCTGACTTCTGAGTGTAATTTGCTGATTAGAACCCACACAATTTGCGTGCATTATGTAGAAACGCATGAGGTGTGCATGTTAGAATAACTTCGAAGCTATGGAATACGTTCCATTGCTACACATTTGCCCAGATGCATGCACAATTCAAATTTCTTCGATGTACTTTTCACCGTTTTGTGCGACATTCAAAATAGCTAAATAATTAATTCGATAATTATTATTAGAGGAGAGCCTTGTAGAGAGAAATTAATGGTGTGGTGTTATCCTGGCTATTATTGTTATTATTAAGTGGACAATGATTAATATTATGAACTGTGTGTACTGCAGTGCACGTACGTTGGGGCAGTATATTAGAGGAAACTAACGACATGGTCGTGTTCTTGTGAAATTAGCTTCGTGTCCGGCGAACAAAGGTGGAGACTAGCACATTTGCAATTCACAGGAAACATTATTCTACGAGTAATCGGTGAAGTGGTACAGGATTTAATTAGAAAATTTATTGCTTCTGAAATGAATGAAATTTAAGAGAGTCTCATAAATGATAACTCGAAAGATTTTTATTTTTGGTCCAGATGATGGTGCGCTCCTATAAGGTGCAATTTTGCAATAGTTAAATTTTTCAACTTCGAAATATTGCTTTACATCTTGCTAAGATACTACAAAGAAACAGCTTATTAAAGTTTATGTTTTAAGTTTGAAATTGACACTAACAATCGCCCAGCTCTCCGAATAACTACAAACTAAAGCAAATTTAATTACAAAAACTTTAAACTTTGAGTGGTAGTAGTACAGACAACAAAAAGGGTTGAAGAAGTTAAGGTCATATTTCAGAACATTTTAAATGCGATCCAGAAGGGCATATGGAAGTGAAAAAGAATGTACTCATTTCTTGAGTTTGTAAAAGATCGACCGTCTACCTGTTCGCTTTTCTTTGAAATTGATACCAAAAATGCACCATACAATATTTTGTAATAATTGTTACTCAATTAAAGAAAAAATGAAAAAAAAAAAAAACTTGGCGCAATAGACCGTATGTGGTCCAGGGCCTAGCTTCACGCAACCTTCGTGTTGTGCGTGTTATATTTTTCACACAAATGGAAGAGACCTGCAGTTTAGAGCCATATCCGAAAGGCAAATGGAGAAGCTTTCTCTTGACTGTTATTACTCTCGGACGTTTGTCCGACATTGGCGAGAGGTGGGACCGTGAAAAAACCTTGATAGCGTTTTCTGGGATTCGAACGTCGAACCTCCCACTCAGCGATCCAACGCATTAAACATTTGAGCCACGGCGCCCACCTACATAAATTAAACATTTTGAAAATTGAACCATAAATGGAGTCTAGTTTACAGAAATGTTAAATTATAATGGGCCAAGGTGGCTGCCTTGTAGAACTCCTGATAAAACATTGTTACATTTAGATTGAACATCACTAATTTTAACTATTTGCTTTCTGTTACAGAAAATAAGTTCATTAAGCCCGCGTTTGACTTAGAAGTAGACAGTCCTGTTAACGCAACTTTGCAGTAAATTGTAAACTGTTTATGGCTCTATTCCGCTTATGGCACGATAGACCATTGGGCATCAAACAACATCAATATATGTTTATATTGGGCATCAAATGTTTGTGGACCATTCGAGTTACAATGGTCTTAAACAGTTCTGATAACACAGTAATCGAAATTAAGGCTCAAAAGCTCGATCCTTGATGGCTGGTGCGAAACTTGGTATCATCCTGCGAAAACCAAAGCTCTTCCAAGTCCAAATCGTAAAACTTCGCTTCTACTTGAATACCTAAAGGGCTACACAACAATGAGTTAAACTGGTAACACTAGATCCACTTAGGAAAGTGCATGATTCGTACACTGTGACGAAAGTCGAGATTCTCAGTTCCTTGGAGATTCACTTCACAGGAAGTCAAATCATACATCCAAGCGGGAGTAGCTGGTACACTACATCTAACATTCTGCATCATCATTCGATGGCTTTAAGTCACCTGGCAGTGATGGTGTGTATTTGGCTACGCTGAAACATGGTACGAATGAGTTTCTACTGAAGTAATAAGCAATTTTCACTACCAGCTTAGTACTTGCCTATACACCTTCTCCTTGGCCAAATTCGTTTTCATACAAAAGATTAGAAAGGACTACTACCAACTCACCAAGAATTTCAGACCCATCAGTTTGCATAACATTTCATGACATTTATTATTCACGGACGTTTGACAAATATTAGAGATGGGACCCTCAAAAATATTTTTGAAGTTTTCTGAGACTCGAACTTTGAACCGGGGTTACACACCAGATGGCGTTTTGTCTCCACTTTTATGGTATATAGTAGTAGTATTTAGTAGTACACTCTGCCAACTGCTCTCAATGCTTCTACGATTCACTCTCAAGCCTATGCAGATGATGTTGTCTGTCTTTGAGAAGATATGAGGCTTATCGCCGAAGAAGGTCCTCTCTCGTATCAACAATTTTGACGCTTCTATGACCTCGCGATATGCCCTCTAATGATACCGGAAATCTAGGATATCACTATCTCTGATGAACTTGCGAGACAAGAATCAGAGGATGACCCGAACCAACGCTGGGTTTTCCTACATCTGTGATTAGTAGCCCAAACGACTACTTTTTCTCGGGAACTCAGTAAACGATGATATTGCTCTGCTGGATGCAGACATACTAAGTATACTGCGCATGTCTGCGCATATCAGAAAAAACGTGACGTTTCTACTGTCCTACATGAGAATTGACTTCAGATGACTCACAGGCGATATTACAGGCAACTCCGTCTCTGTCAAGCACCTTAATGTGTTGTGTTAAAGCGACATAACTATCTGCAAAGTATGTTAGGAATATAAAGTAAAGCATTTCCGGTGTTATTGTCCTTTCTTTGATCGCACCAGGTGGTAATTCTTTCGGGCTGACGCGCATGGTAAATGCAGATCATATAAGCTCTTCATCGCAGAAGCCCCTTCTCCTCTTTCTCAAAAGATCGGAACACAAAAACATTAAAATGAGGTGTCTTCTATACATAGTTAGTACAGTGGTACAATGGAGTCTGAGTGTTCTATGTAGTATGAGATAGTTACCTGCAGGTCCCTTGCATTCATGCATAGAACATAATACACAAAATACGGATTGCTTTGAAAAAGTAAGCTATGTATATGAGACCGTTAGGCACAAATTGGTTATTTGCACTACCGGTTATACCTAGAATGCCTACAAAATATACTCTAAAAGCAAAATTAAAATCGGTTTAACTTTCTTTTCTTCGGAAATTTATTTAAAGTGAAAACCACTTAAGTGAAAAATGTTTCACTTGAGCGTTAATATACCGGATTCAGTCACGACGATACTTGTATGTTGCCACCAGCGTAAAGCGATTTCATGATTGAGTTTTTCCAGCATCAAAGTGAAATAAACAGAAAATTTAAAAAAAAAACACCGTAAACCGCAAAACCCCAAAAACGTTTCACCTATTCCAAAAACCTTAATCGATTGCGGCTGGGTGGCTGTATGATGCTGATGCTGTGCTTCACCTCCGGCAGAATTTTTGTAGAGAAAACTTTCACAAAATTTATAAGGTATAAACTAAAAGCTGCGAAAACATGATGAGGGAAGGAAATCCACAAATAAGTGCCTTGTATGGATACAGATACATGTAGTGTACCTATAGACTATGAAATCCCCACTTCTGTTTTCTCCACCCTCTCTACCTAGGGCGTGTATTTGATGACGGTTTGCTAAAAGATTTACTGATAAATCTGTAGTACTATACGCGCAATCTCCTAAATACACGACACAATAAGAGGAATATCCTTCATTCTACATCTTACATTCAGCTCAACAAAACACTTTTACGGATTCCGTACCTTTTTACGGGGTTTTAATTGAAAATTAGAAAATTGGAAAGGTTGCTCCTCACGCCGGTGAAAATGATGTTGGCGGTTGTGTAGCCCTGCGACACTTCAAAGCCTGTGTCATTTTGGGATAAATATGGTAAGTGGATGAGTTTCAGGAAACCTTTTTTCTACGGAAGTAAATATAACCGATGGCGCTGCTACTTGGGAACGTTTTCTTTTTTTATCTGCCCGTGCAATAACAATATTTTATCCACTCGTAGCACAGAGTGAGGAAGAGAAATACGCAGTAGAGTTGAAACTTTTCAATTAAATAAATGGTGGGATCGGTTAGGTGGAGGTGATGACAAAGAGTTATGCGTTTGTCACATATGGCGACAGGTCCTCAAGGTCATTAGGGCACCAATTGCCATAAATATCTTCAACTTTTGTTTTATATTGGTTAAATGTAAGTAGCTGAGTTTAAGTTAGTTGTACTTACAATGGCACATGAAGATATATTGAATTCAAACAATCTACGTTAAGGAAATGTAAAACATACATAGAACAACGCATCTCTGTATATACAGCATAGTGTATATTTGGTAAATTGAATTTTATTGTCTCAGTTCAATTTAAGATTTCACGTTGGACGATTTTAATATTGTTTTGTATCTTTTAGCACAGCAATTCTGGCCCTATGACAACTCAAACATCAAGCACACAATAAGAATACTTTACTGCTCTTACTTTTATCATCTACTCAACCCACGTACTTAAATGTTGATGTTTGGCTATAGAAGTAATTCTAGGGTGAACAAGAAACAGATTTTAATTTTAGCATTTTTCAACAATTTCCCAAGGACACTCATTTTCAATGAGGGCTATAATGGTTGTTGACATTTTGAAGATACAATTTTTCAGATTTTGATTAGACGTATAAGTGTTATTGACGGATTGAAAATTCGAAAATTCGCTACTATTTCTCACATAAGTTGAAAATCCTGTCATTATTGCAACTATTACGTACGAAACGCTACAGAAGAGAACCCAATTTGATGTGAATGGTGAACGCTTTGCTGAAACTGTTTGCTAGCGTCGTGGAATTCTCCAAATAAGCCAACACCTCAGCAGTGACATGGAGATATTGAAAAACCCAGGGCATCAATTCATCATCGTTCTCAAGCACTAGCCCAAATCTTAAGATCTGCAACTGCATGGATTCATAATCGAACTGACTTACGAATTTAAAGCAGAAGACCATTTTAAGCGAAAATAAATTGTTTATTGGTTGATTAAATAAATTTGTTGCATCTTTGGCGATGAGGTAAATTTTTAACTCAAAAGCGACAGAAATAAGCAAACTTGTCCAGTTTGGGTTGCGGAGAATCCAACAGGATTTAAGAGAGATCAATGCATTGAGTAGGTACTTATTATTTGATAGTTGCCAATGATCTTCGCCACTTGTTGCTGCACAAGAGTCATGTTGGGATACGCGTTTCGCATTCGGCGAAGTTTTTGGCGGTCTTTTGTGATTGCAGCTTTTCGACTTTAAATCTTCTCACAGCACTGCTTCTTTGTTGTGGCTCTTGGGATATTCGCATTCGTACCTTGCCTGCAACAAGGTAGTGGTCCGAGGAGTAGATGATGGCTGTTCGAAAGGTTCGGCCATCCAGAATACTGGAGGTTGTAAGTCTTACGTCGATCGCAATGTGATCAATTTAGTTGCCATGTCCCCTTTTGAGTATTTTAATTATTTATTAAATAAGGCAAGCTCAAATCGTTTTGAGATTCAGAAAAGAGTATGAGTTCTTGAATAAATTTCTATATAAATTATATGCCTTGTCAGTAGAGTCTTCGGCAAAACGTAATAGCAAATCATTTTGAAATAACATTAATTCAAAAAGATATACTTCAGGCTTGCCTTAGGTAATGGGGTTGGAAATTTGAGTTCAACAGATTTAAAAGCCACTTGTAAATTATTTGCTACCTTTTTCGAGTCCGTGTATAATAGGTCTCAGGTGCAGTTAACGGTGAATCATTACTCTCATATTCTTGAACTCTACAGATATAGATCCTGTAGATGCGTTACAGTTTTTGGACGAAGATGTAATTAAGGCGTTAGAAGGACTTTTGATTTGAATAGCAACACAGGGCCAGATGGAATTCCAGGGGTTATATTAAGAAATTGTTTATCTGCGTATCCACTTATCCACTTAAAATTATTTTTAACCAGTCACTTGCAACTGGAAATTTTCTCAATGAATAGAAATATTCTTTTATAATTCCAATTTTTAAAACCGGTTCGAGACAAAAAGTCGAAAACTATCGACCTATATCAAAGCTTTCTGTAATTCCTAAATTATTCGAAAACATTGTTAAGGAAAAACTTTCTTTGCGGTTAAAGAAATTCTTTCTAGTAAACAGCATGGCTTCGCTCGAGGTAGGTCATGTACTACTAATTTAACTTTATTAACTAATTATATTTTTCATAGTTTTGACAATCGTTCGCAAGTTAATGTACTCTATACTGATTTTAAAAAGGCATTTGATAGAGTGCATCACACCTTGCTTTTAGCAAAGCTAAAATCGTTGGGTTTTCACTCCTCAATGCTACTGTGGTTTTATAATTATTTAACTAATAGAAAGCAATTAGTAAAGGATGACATTTACATCCTTACATCGCGCGTAATAGAAGTAACTTCGGGTGTTCCACAAGGTAGCCATTTGGGCCCGTTGCTATTTACTTTATTTGTGAATGATGTCCACGGGATTTTCCAATTTTGTAATGTTTCAACTTTCCCGGATGATCTGAAATCATGTTCTACAATAAATAATACATTTGACTTCATTCAATTTCAGCCAGATATCAATAAGCTGTCGGAGTGGTGTGATCATAACGCTTTGGAACTAAATATTTCAAAGTGTAAGATTTTCTCGGTATATCGTATTTCACTGCCACATTTCAACTTCACCGACACAATGAAGTGAAAGATCTCGGAGTCATGTTTGACAATTAGTTGAATTTTTCATTGCATTATGACTACGTCATTTCTAAGTCCAACTCTATGTTAGGCTTTCTTAAACGAAATTGCAAAGACTTTCAAGATGTTTATAGCCTTAGGGCTATTCACTGCTCGTTAGTGAGACCTTATTTAGAATATGCATCTATAGTTTGGGATTCACCATTTGATGTTCAACAGCTTAGATTAGAAAGAGTTCAAAAAAACTTCACGAGATATACTATTCGATAACTGAGTATGTTTGAAGAACTCCCTAATTATGACGGGAGGTGCAAAATTATAGGCTTGCAAACCTTAAGTTTCAGGCATAAAGCAACTTCTGTCATTTTTATTCGCGATATAATAATTTATCATACTGCTTCACCGGAATTGGTTTCTCTTATTAATGTATATGCTCCCCAAAGGTCTCTTCGGGTGAGAAATTTATTTTCCGCTATAAGGCATAATACCAATTATGGTAGCAATGAGACAATTTTAAGGTGCATATGCACGTTTAATCGGCTTTGCAACAAAATTGATTTCTGCTTATCTCGAGTAGAATTTAAAAACTGTGTTTAATCAATTGTTTTCGATTAAATTTATTGTTTGAGGTAGTCTATGAGATTGAAGATCGGTAGATGATTCCAAAGACGCGCAACTAAAAACGGTTGTGTAAAGCGATACTGTGAGTAAACACTTAGAGAGCGTAGTGTGATGGAAAAAAAAAAAAAATTATTGAGATGAGGAAAAAGTGTGCTTGCCATAGTGATGTTTCGCCCTGCAGCGTAGTCAATAAGCCTAAGTCCGCTACCAGACGTAGTGTCAGGGACCTTGTAGAAAAATTCTTTGGTAGCGTCGTTCTTGTTCTCTGTGGGGGCAGAAGTGCATATAAGGATGATTAGCCTTGTCCGCTAGTTGATTCCATCAATGGAATTTCTCCGTTGCACGTCCTCCCTATAAGGACCTCCTGTTGAACATCAGAGCCACAAGATTTTGGGTTTGGACACCATGTTTTCTTTAAATCTAAGAATATTATTAATTTATTATTACTGTTGGCACACGCCAATAAAAATAATTACATCATGAAACACACTCTATACGTACATACATCGTACAACGCACAGTACACCCTATACTTAAAGGATTATGCCTCTTAACTGGGACACCCTATACTTTCTCGTCTCAGATATTCTGATTGAGATCCACTTATACTTTCTACGCTAATTTGACAAATACCGAGAGACTGTCCGATAGTACTAGTTTGTATTAGGCTCATAGAATGCTGTTAAGACTAGTGAGGAAACTTAATGTTTTGAATTTTTAAAATGAGGGGAGTAAGCTTCACGTCTCCTTTCCTGGTTTTGCATACTTTCTTTGTGGTAGCCAGGAGATCAAATTTTGAATGTTGTAATCTTGACAGGTGGAGGCAAACTGCATTACAGCTCATTATTTTTCTTACAGCAAAATTTTGCGCTCTGGTATCCTTGGCACATCCCTGGTATTTGTTTGCTTAGATTATTCTTGGTCTATTAAGGTTCTTCTTTCAGTTGTCATTAATATCATCCTTCACCGTTCTTTCTCACCTGAACACGAAGCTCTCCCCCTTTATCGTAATAAGGTGGGAAACAGTCATAGAAATTTGTGTCGAAGCTCAAATGCATTTTGTTTTATATTTGACATACAGTCTGCAATAATATATGCACTAAGTAAATATATCAGGAAACGGCACTCAACATTCTTTGGTAATCCTTTGAACTTTACATGTAAAAATTTGAAGTGAAACCATCAATTAGGGGTTCGAGATTTTCATGAAAAATTATTCATATTCAAAAATATGATCGGGAATGCTATGAAATATTCAATGAAATATCATTACGCAAACATTGCCAATCAATTCACTTATGCAAATACAGATCACACATATGGAAATAGGCCGTGGAATGGGTAACATAAAATTGAGACGCTTTACATATGGGATGTGTACATATCTAATCCACGGAGATGGAAATTCCTCCTCATCCGAAGGGCACTCGAATCATTCATGGAATTTAAAGTTCAGGCTTTTAAAGCTGTTTTAGCCTTTACATTACCATGCCATTATTTCAAAATTGGTTGTGCAAAATAAATATTACAATCCAAGCACCCTCCTGCCTCTGTTAAGCTTATTTTTTCCTAACGTGAAGTGGAAATTAATTGAGCCTCCTTATGGAGACCCCATTCATTTTTCTTTTTAGAAAGAAAGGTACAATGAAAAGAAATAAATTAAGGAATAAGATATAACATGAATCTGTGCTGTCATGTTAAAGTCTATCTACTATAAGACTTCGCACGTAGAACAAAATGCTGTTTACCTTTATTGTACTACTACCAAATATTCGTAAAGTGAGAGGAATTTTTGTTGTCTATCTATTCTGTAGCACATTACATTCCAAGCCTCTTTCAGGATATACAGATTCACTGCTTGGATAGGGGACTTACTTACGTGAAATTCTAGTTTTTGTTTATGTATGTATGTACATAATGTATGTACATTCTCGTTGCTGCGCAACATGAATCTAGTAGGTAAACCAGAGGATTCGCATTGATACTCAAAGCGAATATTATGACATCGCGAATGTTTTAGGAACATTCGAACACCATTCATTTTAATAAAAAAATGTGGAAGAATGAAATGGGAATTATGAAGTCAATTTTAACAAACACTTAAGGTCCATTCACATCTCTCCGACCGGCGAATGGGTGAACTGCGAACAAACCATTTTTAGTAGATTAGGCGAATAAATTGCGAATGGAAATCAAAAGAAGAGAATAGTAAAATCGTAGTATTGCGAAGAACACGTAAATGAGTTATCTCATTATGTTTAACACTATCGAATGTTAGTTATTTACCTTCATATGTATGAAAGCATATTTTTTTTGGAAGCGACAATGGATGTGGTAGCCCGGGCTACCAGCATGCACGATTCGCAAACCCGAATAATCGATGCCAGGAATGCGCCTACGTATCTACTAATCCACACCCTACACACTTCTACCACTCTCCCCGCGGGACTGCCGTTAGGTATTAATCCGCGGGGCTGGTTAGCAGTTTATGCTATGTACACTGTGTCTGTTGCTTCTGCTCGCCTTCTCCTCAGTTCAATTTGCACGTTCTTTATAAACGTACATATTTGCATCCAGTTTTCCTCTGACCGCACCATTTGGTCTATAAGGAACAGTGTGCTTGGGAGATTTGTTCGCCATTCCATGAAGCGTCTGCAGTGAAATACAGCGTGTTCTGTATCTTCCTCCTTGTCTGGACAGTCTGGACAGAAGGGTGCGCTATCGTGTCCAAAGCGATGTAGATATGTATTTGCGATAGCCATCGTGGTCGGACAAGATTTGCGTAAGATGATAGTTGCAGTTACCATGGACGCGCTTTGTTCAGATCTCGATAATCGGAATCAACTTATAGGTGCATCTGCCTTTGGTATTATTGTCCCACAGAACTTGCCATGCTGCCATTGAAGCTGCTTTTTCTTCTTCCTTAATCATTTTGATTTCTCTTGATTCTAAGTGCCTCGAGGTTCTCCTGTTATAGACCCTTAGCTTCTCGTCCACAAGGATATCAATGGGAACCATTCCGGCTATGACGAAGGCAGCTTCATCCGAAATCGTTCGTTTGATAGTCCTTAGCACGCAGAGTCTGTAGACTGACGTTAATTTCCTCTCCGTGCCCTCGCCCAAACTGGGGCAGAGTATAAGAGAACTGTACTCTGGATATTAAGTTTCTCCTGGCATATCCAGGTCCTCCAATGTTTGGCAGAATTCGAGAAAGGGCTGCTCGTCTGTTGTCGAGCATTACTCTAGGTACTTTATCGATTCCTTTGATCTAATGGTTTGATTTCCTATTATATTCATGTATTCCAAAGTTTTCCGACTGGTTATTAAGAGAGCTTCTGTTTTGTGGTCAGCTAATTCGAGGCCGACAGATATCAGCCAGCCTTTGATTTCTGCCATTGCTTCATTCGTGGCTGCCTCTATCTCGTGAATATGCTTTGCCACGGTAACAATGACAATGTCGTCAGCAAATCCAAATATTTTCACTCCTTGTGGCAACATTAGTCCCAGAATTCCATCGTACTTGATGTTCCATAAGAGAGGTCCCAGTACCGATCCTTGTGGGACTCCCGCCGAGACATTGTAGTACTTTATTCCCTCGTTAGTTTCGTACCTCAGCTTGCTGTTAGCGAAGTAGCTTGGTATTATCTTCCGCAGATAGTACGGAGTATCCATTCTGGCTAGTGTTCTTTTTATAAATGACCAACTTGCTGTGTTAAAAGCGTTTTTATGTCCAGTGTCACCACTGCAGAATACTCGTTTGTCCCCCATCCCCATCTTTTTCCAAGTATTGTTTCCGTTGCTGTGTCGACTACCGCCTTTGTGGCGTCAATGGTGGAGCGGGCTTTTCTTAATCCATATTGGTGGTCTGATAAGGCTCCTTTTTCCTCTGCTACGACTAGTAATCTGTCGTATATAACTCGCTCGAGTATCTTTCCCATTGTGTCTAACAGGCATATTGGGCGAAATGACGATGATTCTCCCGGGTGCTTATTTCCCTTTGGTAACAGTATCAAATGCTGCAGTTTCCATGGTTCTGGAAAAACTCCTTCCTCTAGACACATTTGTATTATTGCTATGAACATGTCTGGTCTCTGTTGAATTGCCGCTTTCACAGCGTTGTCTAGGCGTTGTTGGAAGTCATCTCTTCCCCTAGATCGTTGAACCCTGCGTCGGGCTTCAAGGCAGTTTTCTCTAAGAACTTTTATTTCTTCGTTCCACCAGTTACACGGTGCACATCTTCTGCCATCTGCATTGCTCCATCGCATGCTGTGGTGATAGTTTGGGTGAGTTGATGCGACAGGGTCTCAGCTGTTCCGCTGGGGGTTAGGCCGCTCATACTCATCATTTCCTTGTCGAAGAGTTTGTCTCTCCATTTCGGACCCGTTATTTTAGGGCTTGCTGCGCCTTTCTTTTCTCTGATATCAAATATTATCGCCTAATGATCGCTGTGTGTATATTCTTCGCTGACCCGCCATTTTATCTTGGGCAGGAGAGAGTTGCTCACGAAGGTGATGTCGATCATTGATCCTCTTCCTGCGTTTCTCACATCCAGCGTTACTACGGCGTAGTATTTTTCAGTGCCTCCTTTCCAACGTTTTCCTTCTTCACCGACTTGAGCTCTACTTGCTACCGCGTTGATATCATCTATTGTTAATCACGACTTACGAAAACTGTACTAGTGAACCGCTAGGCCACCCGCTGCCCCGATGGTAGACTAAAGCCTATTATATACATATTACTCGTTCGAGGATTTTTCCTATCGTGTCGAGTATACAGAGAGGACTATAAGACGGTTCACTATGTGATTTGTTTCCTTTCGGCAGCAGTACGATAGCTTCAGTACAAGCAAATGTTGCAGAGAACTTTTTGTTTGCATATACAGAGCAATTTTTGCACTAGTTGATAGTGGCTCATTGACCACAACTGTATATGTATACATAGATAAATATTTTTTTAATCTTAAATTTGACTACATAATTCAGAAATAATTAACAAAAAAAAATGGAGTCTCCTCTGCGTCCTGAAGTTTAAGAAAAATCATGGTAACGAAACATTTTCGGATCGAGAGTAACACTTCTTTTCATTACTTCAGCGGCAATTAACACCCTCTTTGAAATTAGAAATTGCAATCCAATTTCGGTTAAGTTGGCCGTCGTTTTTATACACGATTATACAGTTAAGAAAGTTTCGGCAGGTGCTACACTATCTTCTATCATTATCTCTTCTTAACGCCAGAATCTTTGAGGTGAAACATATCATGTAACGCAATAGGTTTTTTTTGCCCATGTTTTTTACCCGTAGAATGGATGCCAAATTCGTTTATGAAATTTTCGCAGAAATGCGAACAGGTTGCGTTTATGGTTATGTACGCAAACTGCGAATTTTTCGAATTTCTGCAATAACATACCAATATTATAGCCTTAAGATAAAAACCTTTTTTCAAAGAAAAAAAAATTAGGACCTCCATCTTTTCGGCAGTTTATTGTTATTCCACTTAAGAAAGGAAATATCACAGACACATTACTGCTTGGTATACGCTATGAAAATGAGCCATACCAAAAGCTCATTTATATGTCATGGTCCAGTATCACTACATTAACTACGTAATTAAACAATAATTACTAAATCCTTTTGTTAGAAGGCAAATCCCAGCTTTAGTCACATAACAATGTGTCAAATATCCAAAACAAATTCGCCTCCCAGTAGGACTAACTGGAAAAGTCAAATTAGTTTGGCACAGTTGTACCCTAATTTTCCAGCTTTTTATTATAAAATCTCTATATTTTTCAACACAAAAGGATTTTTGTGAAACACACCCAGGCACACACATCCATTGGCACCCAGAGTCACTTGAGAACCAATAACAATTACAGTATACCGCATTACCCTTTTCTATCAACCCAGCAACACGAACACACGAGTGCACTGTGTGTCCCTACCAAAAGGGATAACTGGTATTATTTGAGAATGGCTTGCCATTTCCAGCAAAGCCTTTAGTTATCTTCTTCCCTTGTCATTTTTAGGTCACTGTCATTCTTACGCATTGTATATCACAAAAAAAAAAAAAAAAAGAAATCAAAAGAGAAAAAAATGTGAACATAATCATTATGTCATCGTATAACCGTAGGCCATAGAAATTTCCCATCCTTTTGGGACCGCTCGATGGGGTTGGCCGGTCTCCACCGGCAACAGTGTAAGCAAGCCAGTAAACATTGGCCATGCATAAGCGTATAGAGATAGCTCTTCGTTTACAGTAGGATAACCACAGGCTTTAAGGGATATTTACACACTGTGGAACTAGGTCGTGGCAGTCTTGCATCACATTGTCTTCTTTCAAATCCAACGTCCTTGCTGTGTATCCTGTTTCATAGCGACCGACATTGAATTTGAAAACCCTTTTTAGTTTCGTCTATTTGAAAAGGATGTTTGTTGCAAGAAAAAAAAAAAAAAAAAAAAACTCTTCTCTCACTTTGTATGCTAACACAAATGATGGCATAGTCGTCTGTTTTTATTTTGTCTCTCGTGAAAGGTCCGCTATAAAAAGGAAAATGTACATATATGGTTGAGGATTTTTCTGCTTTTGACGGAATCGCACAGAGTGAAAGGATGCGAATTATAGGATACAATTTAAGCATCCTTCATCGTATATAGAGAGGGAGTGTGTAGAATTTCTAGGCTAACCTACCCATGTGGAGATACCAATGGAATATGCAGAAGGACGGAAAGGACTGGAAGGGAGGGAAAACCATTCTTTGGTCACTTGTGTGTTGTGTGAAGAAGGCCGTGGGGAGTTAATGTACACGCAATAGGAATGAATACATTCACATGTCTAGTGGCTTTGATAGGTTACATATTCCCGTTTTTTTTTCTAGACCACATGTATTGATGCTTTGCATGAGAATGAAACTTATTGCTTTTGTGGGTTAATAATTAGTCAATATGGACGTAGAAGTAACATTTTAAATTTGGAATGCTTCACGCTGCAACTCAAACGGATCGTTAATAAATTCTTCAACATTTAAAGTAATGACACATTCTTCGGATACCAATGCTCTCATCCGTATGATAAAAAGTTATAGACAGAATTTGTAAGTGAAAAAGGGAGATCCCTAATTAAAGAGGCTTTGCTGACTAAGTCCAACGTCCACTCGTAATTGTAGCACCACAAGGAGAAGTTACAATATGTTACTAGAATATTTCCCAAGATTTAATATGCATTATCATTTCCCTAGAGGAAAGAGAAATCATAAACCCAACCTATCAAACTATTTGATACATTTTTGCACACAAATGGAAGGAGCCTGCAGTTTAAACCCATATTTGAAAGGCAAACTGAGAAGCTTTCTCATGACAGTTATTACTTTCGGATTGGATCTTTCTTAATGCCATTTGCCACCTCCTAAAATCTAGAACTAAAATTTTGGTTGGTATCTAAGCTACTAGCATTGCTTAGCCATTCTTTGAACAGTACCTTAAATGCCGATTTGACTTTGACTATTCTGCTGATGATCATCAACCCCGCGTTCCAACAACGTTTACTCGAGTGTATGAGATCCAATTTTCAATTCCAATTTTATTATTATTATATTATTATAATCTTCTCCTGCTGATACGAACCAGGCTATCCACGAACTGCGACAAAACAACTTGAACAAGGGTAGAACCATCGTCAAGATAGAGCCGCACAGAGAAGAAGAAATGCTCAGGAGATTCGTTCACCGAAGTTCATTAAAAATGCTCAAGGCCAACTCATTGTGGACAACGAAAAAATTCTACAAAGGTGGCGACAGTATTGCGAGGAATTTTTAAACGAACAGATTCCCCGGCTATACTTTCCAAGAGCCGTTCCTAACTATGGAGAAGTACCCGACTTAACAGTCGATGAAGTTGAGAAAGCGGTCAAATTCTCCAAAAAGAAAAAAGCAGTTGGGCCGGACGAGTAACCCTCTGAGTTTTGGAAAAAGATGGGGGACATCGGGTCAAGATAGCTCATGATTCTCATCTCCAAACTAATAAGAGGAGAACCAATGCCTAATCAGTGGAGGGAAAGTTATATTCTTCCTTTGCACAAATTAAAGGGTGATACGAGAAACTGTGATAATTACCGTTCATTTAAGCTGATGTCACACACCATGAAGATCGTTGAGCGGCTATTAGACGGCCGATTGCGTCAAATAATACGGCCATCTGATGACCAGTGCGGGTTTGTCGCGGGTAAATCAACCACAGATGCAATCCAAAGTATAAGGATCATAATGGAAAAACATCGTGATGCCTTTAAGGATTTGCATCTGGTGTTGGTTGATTTTGAAAAAGCATTCGATGGACAACCAAGAGATCTGATACGGGTGGCGCTAAGACACCAAGGAGTTCCAGAACCCTGCGTACAGATGATCATGGACAATTATTACGGAGCAAAGACAAGAGTAAGATGTCCCGCCGGAGTAACCGACCAATTAAGGTCGGTGTGCACCAGAGAAGCGTCTTAAGTCTTTTGCTATTCATTACAGTCCTGGATTATCTACTTGAAGAAAAAGTGACGGAGTGATGGAGCCATTATAAGTAACGATCAAACGTCCCTGCACCAAGCACTTGATGTATGGGTGGATGTTTTGGAGGGAAATTGGTATCGAATTAGTCCAAAAAAGACAGAGTACCTGTACTGTCCATTCTCTGATCCACTCCGACCTAGTCCAGACATTTATTTGAATGGAAAACTGATTCCCAAGTGAGAAAAGTTCAACTATCTGGGATCTATGATCAATAGCGTAGCAACTATTGATGACGCCATCAATCATCGCGTAAGTGGAGGGTGTATTAAGTGGCAGGAAAACTCTGCTACCTTCTGTGACCAGAAAATGCCCCCTAAGTTGAAAGGAAGGCTTTGTCCCGCAGTTGTTCGTCCGGCGCTCACACATGGTTCGCAATGCTGGACAATGTACAAAAATTATGAGGGCAAATTAACGGCAGCTGAGATGAAGATGCTTCGCATGACAGCAGGAGTTACAAAGCTTACAAAGAGGAAGCTTTTACGTCAGAGAACCCATCTCGAAAGAATTGGAGTACGACCGGTTCAGTATTGTCGGTATTGTCATGTTCAAAGCAGGGATCCTATGAACCCTGCCAAGAAGGCAATATCAATCAACGTTCCTATACAAGTGCCAACGACACGCAGACCAAAAACCCCCTGGATCATACAAATGCAAAAACAGCAGCATTTGATTGGCCTCAGTGACGAAGTTATCCGAAACCGGGAAGCCTGCAGATACTTTCTGAGGTCGAATCGGCGAACCCCACAGACGGTATAGATGCAGTAAAGTGGGAGGGTTATGTTCTCTATAATCCTGATCATAACCTCGCCGAATAAAAAGGAAGAAGAAGTAGAAGAACTAATTTCATCTTAGAATTTATCTAATTCTAAAATTCATCAATATTCATAGAGATATAAGAGGGTGGAGGGCGGAGGAAAGGAAAAGGAGGCTTTAGTTCAAGTTTGAAAAGTGTTTTGAAACCGGTTCTTTAAAACCTGAAGTGATATTTGATTTTTTAATGCATGTAGGCAAATTATTCCAAAGTCTTATATTTAGCATGAAAAAAGGGTCCAGGGGAATTAAGATATTTGAAACTAGTGAGGACTGAGTTTAATGTTCTTGTTGACTGAGCAAAACGGATTTTGTGGAAGAGAAAGAGATTTTTTATTAATTACAAGACCTAAGCTAGTAGCAGAGTCAAGTACATATGTACGTCCAAATTGTTGTTTCTCCAGCAAATAATATCAAACTGAAAAATTCTATTTGCAAAAGGTACAATTTTAGATTTTGTGGGGTTAATTAACAAAACCATTCAGTATGGCCCATCTGTATATACTTGCTAAATCCGAGTTAAGCAAGAAAAAAAGCCCGTCAGTTTTTCGAAAAGGGCGACCTATGTAGATATATATACATTATTAAAATTCATTAAAATTTAGTATAGTTTATATTTCCTGTGTTTTTTTTTGGTAAGTTCGCATTTTAAGGAATTTCAGCAGTTTTGTTCAAATAAAAAAATTTGCAAGTAGTTCATTAAAGTATGGGAAAGTCAAAAGTTGTACCCCTGCCATGCGGAAGGCCATTGTAGAACTGCATTCAACAGGTCTTTCGTATAGAAACATCGGAATGCAGTAAGAGTGCTCCAAAAAGAGCACTGCGCTAGACCATTTTCGAAAATACCAGACCATCGAGAACATCCCACGCAAAAAAAGACTACGAAAAACGTGTGAAAAAATGGACCGTAAGATCGTTCGGCTGGCAAAAGCAGACCACAGGAAAAGTGCTGCCGATATTATGCGCGAGGTTTGTACTGACCCCAATGATAAGATATCGAAACGGACTATTGCACGTCGTTTGGTTGAGGCTGGGCTTCATGAACAAATTTCGTGAAAGAAGCCGTTAGTAACAATACGACAAAGAAAACGGCGGGTGGAATTTGCCAAAGCCCATGTCTCATGGGCAATCAACGACTGGAAATACATACTTTGGAGCGACGAAACGACGATCAATCGCATAGGTCCAGATGGCAGGAAGTATGTACGGCGTCAAAAATATGCTGTACGTTTCGGCAGTTGTAAAACTCCTCCTGGGGAGGAGTCGGGCCAATTGACGGTATCCTGACGAAATATGTTGAAATTATGCGAAGTGTGATGTTACCGTGGGCTGAAGGAAATCTACCGGTTGTTTGGAGACAACAAGATAATGATCCCAAACATGCCGCGAAGCTCACCAAAAAGTTTTTCGAAGATACATAACTCTTTAAGAGTTCTTGATTGGCCATCGTCTAGCTCAGATCTTAATCCAATCGAGCACTTGTGGGGCGATGTTTAGAGGGCCGTTAGCGCTCAAAATATTTCAAATTTTGACGAGCTCTTTCAAAAAGTAAAGGCAGCGTGGGAGGCCATACCAATTGAAAGATGCCGAGCTCTATGCCTAAGAGATGCCAGGCAGTACTAAAGCAAAAAGGTTTGCTACCAAGTACTAATGGTAACACAGCTCAAAATAGAACTTATCTTATATTTTTCAACATTTTTCCCATCGTTTCTAATTAGGTGTCTCAACGTATTTCAGTGGTTTCGCAATAAATTACCTGCTAAACCGGATGTAAGAAAAAAATTTAGAATATTACTTTCTGTTCATAAAAATATTGAATATTTATAACATATACATATAAAATACATATTTGATAATATACCTCGAAATTTGAGAAATAAAATGAAAAAACATATAATCACACAGGGGTTTCTAATTAGTTGACAACAGCTGTAGTTGGCCACCATTCGCGATGTATATAGGCATACAGGTGGAAAATCATTTATAAAGATACATTCCTCGTATAGATGAAATCATAAAAATTGTTAAAGATATTAGATTTTTCATTCGCTCCAGAAACCAACCAACAATTTTGCCAAGGTAAAGCATTTGAAGCCTCTTGCAGAGCTAGAAAATCAACCAATCTTAAGTGTCTGTATTCTAAATATAAAGGGTTGGTTGGAGCGCTAATCAAAAGCAGTAAGGCGGTATAATTAGACACTATGGTAACATCTAGCAGACCTGCAGCAGAGTTTCTGGAGAAGCGTGTGGGATTGTTGACCATGGTAAGACCCAGCGATAAAACTATATCTTTCAGTTGAAAGGAACGCGTATTTAATTTGTTTAAATCGATATTAAAATCTCCGCAGACGATAATATATATGTTCATATATCGCAGAAAATTCAGAGACACCTATGAAGATAGGTTCAGGGGAACAGGTTTTATGTGGGTTGTATACGCAAGAAATTATGCATTTGGTAGAACTATCGCAAACTTTTATTACTATAAACTCCACACCTAGACCTATGGATTTAGCAAGTAGTTTACAGTCAAGAGTAGATTTGTAGTAAAATAAGTAAATTTGCAGGAATAAAGTAGAGTTTGGTATATTGCAAGTACTACATATTATATATCTCAGGCCTAAACCAGGTTACACTAACACATAAAACATCAACCTCAGAATCCGCACATGAATATCGTAAAAAATCTAATTTCTTCAAGTTGAGACTACGCGCATCAGATGGCAACCCTTAAATCCGTCTCGCTGCCGAGAGAGAATATTAATCATAGCAAACGTGGTGATTTCATTAATGCCACTTTGAATTTCAATTGAATTACTACCCATTAGAGATAAGAGACAAACAACCACAGACCATAAAGTGCTTGCCTACTACAATCATAAAGTGAACCAAAGAGTTAGGGAAAGGTGATAATAAAAGAATCATAATACAGTAGAATCTCGGAAAGATGAACGGTTCCATAAGATGAACGGTTCCATAAGATGAACGGTTCCGTTAGATGAATAGTTCGGAAAGATGAACAAAATTTTTTCACCATTTCAGTGTTCCAAAAGATGAACGCGTTGAAATTTGAGTAGATGAACGCTTTATTCCCAACTTTCTTTCTGTTTCTATGTCTTTAGTTCGTCCTATTATATTCAAAAAGAGGAACTTGTATCCTCAGAAGAAAATGTACTGGAGGTTGTCGATGTAATCAGAAAAGGTTATTTCAGCCATCAACAGCAGCTAGAAATTTGCAGAGCAATGTGAAGTCGGTGTTTCCACATTTTTAAGTTTGAGGGAGAAGGCAATTGGAAAACAACTTTTTCCGGGCAACAGTCTACCATAGAGCAGTCTTTTTAGGAAAAACGTCTAAAATAAGTTTTTTTTATACTTTTTTTAATCAACTTTTTTTTTGTTATGTTTCCTGTTTTTTAAAAATAAAATTAATTGTTAATTTGATATATTTAATTTTTTTATTTATGGCTATACTATCTTCCTCAATCAAATTTCGATGCCCGAAAAGGTGAACAATTCGAAAAGATGAACTGGCCCTGTTTTATATGTGTTCATCTTTTTGAGATTCTACTGTATCATTTTAATGAACAAATTAATGAATAATAAAAAAGAAAAGATTACAAAATTTTGAAAAATAAAGAAGAATGGAATGCATTACTAATATTGCGAAAAAATAAATACAGTGAAACCTGCGTAAGTTGGCCATCTGCGGTGCAAGCATTTTTGGCCAACTTAAAGAGGTGGCCAATTTATAAGGGTACCTATGTTTTTTTTTTGTTCAACATATGTTAATACAGAACTTCATTTTTATCGATATTGTGCGTTTATTAAAACCAATTAATTAAAAACAAAAAAAATCCACAAAGGAAGTTTTCAATGCATAGTATTTTAACAAAAGCAATATGAACTTTCTCTGTACATACACTGAGCCCAAAAAGTCTCCGTACAGATACTAGGTTTTAATACTTAAAAAGAAATTTTCATAAATTTCTGCTGTAAAAGAAAAAAAAATCAATCAAAACCAAAGAAGCAATTTTGAAAAAATAATTAATGAACAAAACTAAGAAGTATTTATTGAAATAAGGTAAAACAAAAGTAATTGAATGCAACTCCTTAAAAATAATGAACAAAAAGTCTCCGTACAGTACTTGTTTTCAAGAAAAAAAATATATTAAACGAAACAAAATCGCTGCTCTGTAATTTGTTGGTCCTCCTTTATTATTGATGGCAGCTTTATCCCGGTTTTTCATGAAATGAACTGGCTTGGAGTTGGTCTGTGGGCCAATCTTTGCCCATATTAAAGCGGTTTTGAGTCGATTTTTACTCGTAATGGTATGCTGAAGATTTTTTTTGTCCAGACAGTCCCATAAATCCTCCAAGAGTTTAGATCAAGCGAATGAGCATGATGTTTCATTTGTCTTGGAACATTAGAAAGCACACATCCCTTCACCAACCCTGTTTGTATCATTCCGAACTTTTCTTAAAACCTGTTCCATTATTTCAGTTCCGGAGTCGGCCATAATCTGCAGTCAAACCTTCATTTGCTTTTGTAACCTGATCTGTCGGCACCAACTTTGCCATTATATTTTCAGATAAGCTTGCTATTGTCTCAGCTATTTGAAGATCTTCTGGAGGACCTTCAGTGCGGTTACCATCAAATGGAAATCCAGCTCCAGTTCCAGTCAGAAACAATCCATCTAATGGCGTCTAATACATTCACCAATTTGAAAATGCACTTCCTGACTCGCACTGATCGATTTTTGTCAAAAGTGATGGGTGCATTTTGGATCTGTATCTAGTTTTTACATTTTGGATAAAAGCGTGGTCCAACTGCTGAATTTCCGATGTAAGGTTTGGCGTCAAATGCTCTACGACGACATTCGAATATTCGTTTAGAGTAGTATGACTTGTTGCATTATCCACGAGGAGGATGATTCGCCTTTTTTGCAGTTTCATTTGTCTATAAAAGTTATTGACATTAATTTTATTTTGGCGACAAACCCTTGGCTTGGCAGTATTTCCAATAATGAGGGGCTTCAATTTTTCATCTGTGGCATACTGCAAAAAAGAACGCTAAGTCTTTCTTTTGCCATCTTTCCGCCTTTGCAATTTTCGACCTTAGCAACAAGACTTTTTGTTGGAAGCTTGTGGTAAAACATACCAGTTTCATGTGCGCAAAACTGGTCTTGCGGTGGAAAGTCCTTTAAAAGTTGAGGAAGGTTGCTTTTCCAACTGGTTGCAGCCTGATGGTCAACATTAGCACTCTCGCCGCACAATACTCGAAATTGTATATTATTTCTCTTGCCTTTCTTTCCAACCACCCATTTTCGATCACCACCGGTGATACATTAGCCTCTGGGGACCGACTTTTGTTGTGGCAGGCAATGTGTCAAGGCACAGAATCACGCTTAGATAGCTGACTGAAGCTGGGCAAAGCAAAAAACACGTCTATTCTCGCCCACAGTACATGATGTCATGTTCTAACAAGAATGAGGCTTATCATTTTTGGTGTATTAATATTCGGTCCCACAACATTTGCCAGCTTTTCAATCACGCTTCAAAATTAAAAGTCAAACAGACATCGTCGGCAGACACCTCCATACCTAGTGGAATAGCTGATGGTATGGCTTACATTCTTTAATCCATTGAGGGATTACTTAAGCTTTCGATGTTAAGCCTGGTCTTACGAATGGCACCATGAATGAAAGTGATTCTATATCGGCTTCTCGTCTATTTCGGAATTGCAAAAGAATGCTTCCAAAACTTCCAAATCTGCACTTTCTTGAGACGTTCTTCCTCATCAGTGTCCATCCAACTGACTTTGTGCCAGATTTTATGCCCAAAGGCATGGCGCATCCATGGCGTTGTCTGCCGTAGAATTGTGTTCTTGTGGTCGGCACCTAGGCGTGATTCAAAGCGATTACGAATTAGTTTTTCTACCAATTTGAGTTGATTCTTACCTGGCATCCTTTTTGTGTTGGACAACTGAGAGGGAGGTTCTGCATTCGAATCCTAGAAAACACAAATATTATGAAGAGTAATAACTATCTGAAAATAGTGCCTTTTGTAGATTTAATCAAGTCAAGAAAAAAATTAACTATCACAAATTTATTCACGTGTAAGACGTAGATACACACGTCATTTTTACATTTTTACTATGCACATATAAATAAGTGTGTATACCATATGCTGCTTACTGCATATTATGTACAGTTGTGTTCAAAATAATACGAGCGCTACTTTGAAACCCTTTTAAGCTCTTCTCTAGCAAAAACTTTTTCGCTTAGACTGTAAAGCCAGAAGTGCGGGGACGGAAACGGAAAACCTTGAAAGTTTTTTACAGAATGATAGTACGATATAGCCTTCTTAGTTTATACTGGATAAATTTCAACTTCCTGTTAGTGATGTCACGATTCGCTGAGGGCTTCCAGAAAATAAACTTTACGCCAGAAGCCCACTGAAGTCCCATTCCTGAAAAAACCATCTGCAAGCTCGCATCAAATTCGCTACAAGTCATCCCGATTGGCGCAATAATAATAATAATGCGCAATATACTTTGGACGGACGAAAGTAAAACTGTTCTATTTGGTGATACTGGTTCCTGACAATACGTCCGTCGTCCGTCTAATACAGAATATTGGCCTCAGTACACGGTAAAAACCAAATCTCATGACACTCACCAAAGTTCAAAGACTAGTGTGCATTGGTGCCACCAGTGCAATGAGAACAGCTCCAACTGCAGGCCTTGAGCCTATTCTCAATCACGCCATATTTGGATTTTAACATGCCTTTTACGGCAGCCTACCCTAGCAGAGAAGAATGCAAAAGCGGAAATATAGCTAATACCAGATCCATAACAATATATACTGACGGATCGAAAATGGACACCGGTGTAGGTTCCGGCATCTTCTGTGAATCGCTAGGGATATCGAGTTCCATTAAGCTACCAGACCACAGCAGTGTTTTCCAAGCGGAGGTCCTGGCAGTGACAGCAACTGTCCATGAGTCTGTCGTAAGGGCAATACCACAGGATGGTATCACCTTCTTTATCGACGGCCAGGCAGCTATAAAAGCAATTACTGCTACTGAAATTAAATCGAAGCTTGTGAGATGCTGTCGCGAAGAGCTGAAGGTTCTTGGAATACAGCAAAAGCATCGCTCTGCTGGGTTCCTGGAAATGAGGTTATCCCAGGCAATGAAAAAGCTGATGAACTAGCTAAGAAAGGTTCAAGGCGATGATGAAGTTTTTGAGGACACCACCCACTTCCTATGCCACTGTCCTGGACTCCAACATTCCAGAAACAAATTCCTCGGTAAACACTTCTTCTATAACCTTGAAGAGCTCTCTGGCGTCCCTACAGACAAGATGCTGTCATCAAAGTGGTTTGTACTTGAAAACAAGTAAATAACTAGAGTAGAGTTGATGAGATATTTACAGGGTTTCAATGGGCGGACTAGCACCTAACCTAACATCTAATAAATGTCATCATGGATTAAATTGTTTATGCTAAAATACTTTATGAAGTTATGCTCCCGTATGCTGAGTATGAAATGCCGCTGAAATGGCTGTTCCAGCAAGATAACGATCCGAACTACACCAGTAAGAAGCCATAGATTGATTTCGGGTCAAAGGTATTCGGGTTGTGGAGTGGACACCAGTTTTTCAAAGAAATATTGGGCTTCTTAAACTTAACCCTAAAATATTTTCAAATAATTAATCTTATTCTTTAATTTTTTTATGTTTTTTATCGGCACTCCTATTATTTTGAACAGGGAAACTAAGGACCTGGAATACACTTCAATTTTTTATTAATATATTTTCTACTTTACGTAAAGTTTTTAAAACAAATTGATAAATAACATGAATTATGTTTTGAAAAATTAAAATAAAAAATATAGGTAAAAATTCAACAAAAATCGCGTTTTGTAAGATACCGCTCCTATTATTTTGAACACAGCTGTACATACACATATCAAATCACTTCTCATCAAAGAATCCCTACGTATGTATGTATGTATAGGAAGACAAATCTAATAACTGAAAGGTAAAACCTTAATTTTCTTCAGACAAGCATTTCTATTTTTGAAACCCACATTTTCATGCTGCGACTCCCCATCTGTTTGTCTCCATATATCATTCCTAATATCAAATTAAGGGAACAAGACGACCAGCGTAACTTTCACAAATAAATTGATATTTCTTGAAAATTCACCACATATTCTTGGTTAATATGTTTCCTTGCAACGGTATACATTTATAAATCATTACAGCGTTTATTCAATTTATTTAGAGACCAAGTCGACTTGAGACACCAAAATTCTTCCAAAAACTTAATATTCTGGCATTGAAACTTTTCCCAACGAGAGAAACGTACATATTCTGAAAAGCAGCACCTTTCAGCCGCAGTAACTTTGCTTTCACTTTGCAAACATGTAACCTGAACCCACGTCCCACACTTGCGTGAATACTCTGAGGGAGTCGGAAAGCAACTTTCCAATTTTACAGAATAAACAAAGCAAATGCAAATATCCTTCTTATTTTGAGCGGGTGTGGTTGAAATGTGATGTCTACCCTGAAAGACAGTGAGGGTGAGAATGAACGTTAGTGACTATCCGCATTTACCGCATTTAGAAATGAATAAGTTCAGAACTGTTTCGTGTTGGGTTGTTGAATAAATGCGCGCCAGTTGACAGATTTTAAGATAAACAAATTTTAGTATTCACAATGTGACTTTTGGTCATATATTGCACTCAAATTAGGACAAACCACATACTTTTGACATAATAAAGTGGAAGCTCTTGAAAATAATTTTGAAAGAGGTTTAAAACCCTCCCCGAGCAAACCCACAGATTTTAAATACACGAGCACGTGTTTTAGGTGTTTTATTGTCTTAACGAAACGTACTCGTTAATTCAAAATGTTCCTTTTAACGTATACATGTGTTTATTGTCCGTTAGAGAGTGTTTATTGCACTGTTCTATGAAATTGCAATATAACACAAAATGGTGATAATTCTCAGAAGGATTCCCAAAAAATCTGAGGTGGTGCGAACACACCACGGTCTTAAACAAAATGTCTGCGTTCGTCTATTCGTAGTCTCAGAAAATGCTGTACGAATCATACCTTGAAAACAGTTTACTACGCAATTTTGCATTCGAAGTTACAATACGGTACCTACATATAAGTCGTTGGGGAGTGCATACATACATCACCAAACTCCAACCGCTTGTTGTGTTGCAAAAGTGTGGCACCCGATGAATAAGTTTGTAATGCTCACCGCTTATCCCAGTCTATGATGCTGTTTACTTATTTATTTAAAGGGCTCCCGACCCTTAGAGAGTCTCTGCTTAAAAAACGGCTGCCTTCCACCCTCTGCGGTCCCAAGCACGTTGCTTCCAGTTGTGAAGACCCAGTTTTATGGCAACCGCGACAGCTTGGTCTTTGTACCGGAGGTTCGCTCTTCTTCGCCGTCTCGAACCTGGGGGCTGTGATTCGAAGATCCTCTTGGCTGGAGCGTTGTTGTCCATTCGCTCGATGTGGCCGAGCCAATTAAGTCGACGTGTCTTAGCTTTTTGGACTACATCCACATCCTGGTACAGCTCATAGAGTTCGCGGATGTATCTTCTCCTCCATTTGCCCTCCTCGCATATGGGACCTAATATCCGCCGAAGTATTTTTCAATATTTGCTTTGCTTTCTTACTTATCGTCCAGCACTCAGCACCATATTGCATATAGTGAGTTGTGAGTTGTGAGTTTTGAACCCAGTTGTTTTGCCAAGCCAAAATAGCAGTGGTTTGCTAGGGTATACCTATATATTATTAAGCAACAATAATTAAGGCCGATTAATGTTCACTAATGTACTTAAGGATTCTCATTCTCATCTCATCTCGGATAATAAGACTATTTACTTTGCCTTTCCGTTCTTATGGCATCTTTCTATCGCAGCAGACCCCGGTGACTGAACCCCATTTCACTTTAACATCATTACCTTTTGGGCTGAGTGTATAGACGGACGATATTCTTGATAGTTTTATTCTCATGGCATCAGCCCTTACTGGAGACGCAACAGTAGTGCGTCACACTTGTGTAAACTGCAAATATTTATATACGGGCCTATGGCCTAGGTCCTTATTTAAGTTAGCTTCTAAGTTAGATTTAAGACTATTTTAAATTTATTTTAAGCAACACAAAAAAAAGGTTCATTTACTATGTTTTTTAAAAAAAAATAAATTTTTTTAGTTTTCAAATAGTAAGTTAAGTTAATAAATAAGTCTAGTTCGTAAACGTCGAAAGACATAGTTTTAAGCGCTAGGTGTAGCTTAGAGCACCCGCATGGGGTCAGTAAGTTAGAATTACATTACATAGTTAAGTTAGTTAAGCTAGTTTTAAGCGTTTTTGTCTAGCATGTAAGAAATACTGAACTCCAAATAAAAATTGCACTGAAAATAAAATGAAAATGAGGGCCTAGGTCCTAGCTTCTCCCATCTATTCGTGTTGTGCTTCTTATATTTTTCGCAAGAATGAGGGGACTTACGCATAATTCCATGTCTAAAATGTGTAATTGAGAAGCTCCACATGGCAGGTACTACTCTCAGACAGCCGGAAGTATGGTACTGTGAAAAACCTTATCGTTTTTTTTTTTATTCGAACGTCGAACCTTCTGCTTACTACTCTGGACAATACGATTCTACGACTGTACCTACATTCACCGATGTATGGAAAGCAAGGTTAAAGCTCCTCAGCAAAAGGATCCTCAGTCAATCTGGCTTAGTAGCTTTTTTAGCTTTTTTAATATTTGAAGATTGGTGCATGTGCTCGCTATCAGCCTGACATTAGTTGTCAAAATATTCGCGCTGTACAAAAAATTTAAATTTGTCTTCACCCTAAAGACGAAATATGTATTTTATAAACAAACGAAAAATACTTATCCTATTAATTATATTTTTATTTTTCCTCCCCGTCCATTTTGTTTCAACGAAATACAAGAAATGTCAATTTACGGAAGGCTACCAGTCTTTAAACTCTTTCAGCGCCATCTGAAAGTGAGTGTTACAAGCTATTCATCCCAACTCACTTTTCACTGAAGATAAAAGCTAGAGTGATTGAAAGTCATTTTTTGTTGTTGTACTCCGTGTTGGATTTTACTTTAATTCACTGAATAGTCTCACCAAAACACGCATTATATCACCTAATCTCCTACATACAAATTCATGAATTCTACTGCTTTGCGACTGCTGATAAGAATTGTTTCTTTTTTCTTTTTCTAAATCTAAGACCGCTGTCATCAATGTTCTAATTTTGAAAATCACTTTATTTTTTGCCGACACTGTCGTAAATATGTTTCGCAACGGTCACAATGGAAGTATAATTTGCAGAGTCTACAGAAATGGGTCCTAGTACTGATCCTTGTAAAATGCTTGCTGAGACATTGTACTTGGTATCTTTATCTTTCTATTTCTAAAGTAGCTCAAGGGAGTTTAATATTGTATGGGGACTATATGCAAGCTATCAGAAATAAATCTTTTTCTCCTATCAAAATTGCGAAAAAGGTAAAATAACGAATGACTAATAGTGCGCTCTAATGAATATTTTATATGCATGATAAGACACAAACTGCGGATGAAAACAATCAATTTTTATCATTCACCAACACGTATTTATCATTCTATGTACATATCGATCAATTGCAGTTTTTAACTCTATTTGTATACAAGCTCCATCACGGTAGAATAACTGCCCCAATAGGAAAGTGTATATCCTGTTGTCTTCTTCCTTTTTCGTGTTTTATTACTATTTGGTTTACAGTAGCAACATGCATGCATGCCTACACATGAATTTGGCATTTATTTTTTCGCTCGCATCCCCCAAATGGCAAACAGGAACATACAATGACATTCCTATTGTATATACCCCAATTACCCTTAACGCGAAATTCCCAAATAACTAACACATTATACTGTCTTCGTTGCGAAATCTTCGCTAGTGTGTAAGTAAATCTCTTCCGTTTATTATATCGAAATCAGTTGTTGGAATGGCCGTCGACAATGTAACTATAAAATTCAAAACAAAACACAACCCCGACGCAGTGTGATAGCAAAAAAACAAGCGCTCGAACATCATCTAATAAATATGTATGTATCTACCCGTACAGATATACAACACATATCGTGTATTGAGAATTTACGATTTCTGCTTAGATAAGCGTGAAACTTGCTAAAGTTACCAGCTCCATATCCGTTACCTCTTTCCATGCTGCTCCGTGTCCTTTTTCCACCATCGTGGATGGTAGTGAAAGAAGAGCCAGCTTTCAGTACAGTTGCTCGAGCTGCATCAGTAGCAGCAACCGTATAAATCCTTTTGGTAGTATAATTCAGTGAAAGGCTGTAGTTGAAGGATAACATTACGATGAAAGAGTAGAACTAAAGGGGAGTCGAGGGTATGTTGATAAAAAAAAATAAAAGGAGTAAAAGTTGCGGCCAAAAGTAAAAACTAACATTCACACACTGAAAAGGCAAAAATAGAAGAGAAACACACTAAAGAACAAAACTATGTACACGGAGAGCGATTCCCAAAATATCACCAAGGACGAAATAAAACTGCAAAACTATTCTGAAATTGAAAGGTTCTGAGCACTACGTTCGAGGTCCTTTCTTTTTATCTCTGCCATAGACATACACATGCAAAAAAATTTAATATTCCTTTTTTTTCCTAATTTTTGCATGAAGTAGTGGAAGCTCTACACTGCACAGGAGGTTAGTGCCGGAGGGGGCTAATATATTGATCGGAAAATCGCATGGTTATGACATGATTTACATATTACCCTTATTATTATTATTTTTATCATACTTTTTTTTACTTCTCGCTGGAATGGGACATTGCATGGCTGTCGTGTAAACGAAGTGTCAGTGTATGCAAAGTTGGTGGAGTTTATGTATGTATTTGTAGTAAAATATCCGTTATTATTAACACTATAGTAATTGTTGAAATTGAAACTCTGTATGTATACTAGGATTAGTGTGATGCATGCATAACTTGTTTTGTATTCTTTGTTTTAGTGAAGAAATTAATGGCAGAATGAACTATGTACGTAGCTATCCGCACGTCTTTACCCTTGAATAATTACTGTTTATACTCTAGCATATATGTATGTACATATGTATTGTATGTTAGGTTCGACACGTTCACGACTTTCTTTATTTGATTTATTTTTCTCGTGTCCCGCGCTCAAGTGTAGCGATGTAATTGATTAGGCATTTGAGCATTGCTCTATTCAGTTATGCAGTGATAGACCAACTCATCACACTTCTTTAATGCACTTCGTTCCGTAACACTTTCGTCTTCAATTTTTCTCAATATCCTTTCATTTTCTAGACCTAAGTGCAATCATTTCTAAAGTAGTTGGCCTATGCTTCTTTTAATTAACCCTTAAATGCCCACAGTATCTTTAAAGATACAACCATTCAAATAATTTTAATTAATTATGTACTAGGTCCAGAGCTAAGATTTTGATAGTTTCTTATGCACTAATTCAAATTCTAATCAAAATAATTTTTTCAGCCTCCTAATTTTTAATTTACAGTTACCATAGACAAATTACGTGTGAGAAGCGAATTTTGTAGAGTTTGAAAAAAAAATTATTTTAGTAATAAAATTCTCTGAACCTGGCGACATTTCACTAGAAAAAAATATCATTGCAGCTGTAGAAATATATTGTGGAGTTAAATAAATTTGTTCGATGGGATTTGTTCTAAGAAACGCAGCTCCCGTAAAGTTGCGGTAAGCGGTTGTATCTTTAACCTTCCTATACCCGCGTGAAAAAAAATAACACGTATACCCGCGCACGGTCTCTGGGACCGAAATTCAAGAGCCCGTAATTTCTCTTCTACTTCGAATATTTTTATGAAATTTGTTTTAATCAGTAGAGTGATATATTGTTAACGAAATAAAACAAGTTTATATTAGTTATAGTATTTAACAAATAAGGTACACTGCGCTAAATTGCACCGTTACTAAAATTTTTCCAAAAAGCGTGATTTGTCACTATAACCCTATACCCAATGCGCGGGTATAGGAAGGATAAAGATACATTGGGCTGTTTGGCCTATTTCGTGATTATTGTCATTTTATTTGTGTGCTGCGTTTGTTTGCAATGAATTATCATCCTATGGTTATTTGTAATGTAAACAGAAGGAGATAATAGAGAAGAGGATTTTCCCAATACGATATTGAGGGAGGTTTGGTAGATGCAGATCCTGTTGCTTCGACCTCATATTAGCCTCAGTTACAGTTAACGATCGCTGAAGTTAATTTCCCTTAGACTTTTGCAATATGAGAGTTGATGCCAAGTCTCCCGAATTTAAAAAGGCGAATCTTGTTTATCATGCAGAGGAGGACTCAACCCTTCCAGGAAAGGCTTGGATTTTTGTCTTAAAATTTGGCCATACCTCTTTCCTTAGTTCTTGGAGCAACGCATCGCTGAAGAGATCTTAGTCAATGCGGAACTTGCTTTTGATACATCATTCCGCTATAGACTACTTGATCTACGAGAGTTTATTGGGATCGCTTTTACATGGCTTACTTCACACTCCCGAGTATGAACGCTTTTTGAAGTACTACAGAAAATCGATGCACCACCGTAGTGGAAAAGCAAGCAGAAACCGGTTCGCAAAATATGACAACATATTCATTTCAATGACAAAGCTTAAGCAGGTGAAAGTTATGATCCTAATCGTGAATGCCTTAATCTTATTAGGCCATTATTAGAAACACTGAACATGGCGTACCAATATTACTTAGATCGGTTGTGTGTAGATGAACAAATATGCTCTTCTAAAAGTTGCCATTTTATGAGCAATATTTGCCTAAAAAGCCGAAAAAGTGTGGTTTTAAATTATTTATTTGTGCGGCACAGGTGGGTTTGCATATAAATTTTAAATACATATGTATATATATAGTAGATCACCTGAAGTACCGGACCTCGGTGAAGCTGCCGTTAATTTGCCCTCATACTTTTTGTTCATTGTCCAGCATTGCGACCCGTATGTGAGCGCCGAACGAAGAACTGCGGGGCCAAGCCTTCCTTTCAACTTAGGGGGCATTTTCCGGTCACAGAAGATAGCAGAGTTTTGCTGCCACTTCATACACCCTCCACTTACGCGATGATTGATGCCGTCATCAATAGATGCTTCGCTATTGATCATAGATCCCAGATAATTGAACTTTCTCACTTGGGAATCACTTTTCCACTCAAATAAATGTCTGGACTAGGTCGGAGTGGATCAGAGAATGGACAGTACAGGTACTCTGTCTTTTTTGTACTAATTCGATACCCATTTCCCTCCAAAACATCCACCCATACATCAAGTGCTTGGGTGCAGGGACGTTTGATCGTTCTTAGGATGGCTCCATCACTCAGCCAGTTTTCCTTCAAGTAGATAAGCCAGTACTGTAATAAATAGCAAAGGACTTAAGACGTTTCCCTGGTACACACCGACTTTAATTGGGAACTCTTCGGTTACTCCGGCGTCTGTACGTAGGGTTCTAGAACTCCTCGATGTCTCTGCGCCACCGATATTAGATTTCTTGGTTGTCTATTGAATGCTTTTTCTAAATTAACCAACACCAGATGCAAATCCTTTAAGGCATCACGATGTTTTTCCATTACGATCCTTATACTTTGGATTGCATCTGCGGTCATCAGATAGCCGTAGTATTTACTGCAATCGGCCTTCTAATACCCGGTCAACGATCTTCATGGTGTGTGCAATTTTTTTTTTTCATCATTCCTAAGATTGGTAAGGAATTTTTTTAAAGACTCATTTCTAAATTCTCTTATTTAATTGTTAATTGTTGAATAACAATTATTTCCACAGTATGTGCTGTGTTGTAGAAATTAAACGAAGAAGTGTTTTTGGCCGAAATAAACTCCTTTATCGGCTGATGTTAGGAAATTCATAAGAAAAGTTCTTAAAAGTGGATGATAGGCGTTATTGGCGCCTTACGCCCCTTCAAAGACCAAAGGCTTTAAGGAAGCCATGGTGTTGTTCTGGTGAAAATAACAATATGTCTGCGATAAGTAATCTATTACATTTACCATCTTTTTAATCAAAAGTGGTAAGCTATTGTAAGCCAAAGAAAAGTTGTCAAGAAAAAAATATTTTTTTTCTATACTACTTACACATACATATGTACATTTGTACATACAGTGTGCAGCAAAACTCTTGATACCCGACATAGTTTTTCGTTGCCTCATTAAAGCTTTCGATAGATCTCTTAGTTTTCAAATAATGCATGTTTGTTTGTGCCTTCTTAAATGTAATAACAAAAATACATAAAAATACTTCAATAAGAAAAAAAAAAATAAAAATAAAAATGTTGCGCAGCATATCAAAATAGCACAGCAAAAGTGTTGATACCCTAAAATAAAAGTAGGGCAAATCATTGGTTGTACCTAAATTTTGCAGATGTAAGGCTTATCTAATATTTTGTTGGGTGCGCTGGAGGGGTGATATCCTCTTTAGATACTCAATAGCCCGTAATGCCAATTATGTCACGCTCCATGCTCCTGCATATTTACAGGACTAAAACACATCCCAACGCTCTCCTGATTCCCTTCGCTCAAGGCATTTCTACGAAGGAGCAGGTTTGACATCATGTCCATGATCCATTGATTTCTTCCTCTTAAGCTTTTCGCCGTGCAGTCATGACCATGTATATGCGTATGTCCACCTGTATGTATACGTGCGTAGGTACATTGGTATATAGTTCGTTTGCACTACGTTGCTTCTAAGGAATTCTTCGCTTTCTCATCTTTCTCGCTCTAGTCTCCTCAACTCTTGGCATACATCTTTGCCATAAAAACTCACTGCGTTCCACATATTCTCAGATTTCAGCATGTGATGTACTAAATTATCTGGAGTTGGTGTTTCTTCCAGTACTGTTGTGCTTCTCTTTTTTTTTACCTGGAATCGTGTGCAGTAAAAGAAGGCGAGCAGAGGCAGTGGATAAACAAGTGGGAGAGTTTTCGTTCTTACATTTGAATAGTTATGACCAGAAACAACCATGTCCCATAAGCAGTTGCGTTATATAGAAGTCAACTTCACCATGTCTGCCGTTTACCCAAGCCTCTATAGTTGGGATAAGGCGATAAGTCCAGCTGCCTTTAGACGAAAGGGTTGCGCTGCTACCACTCCATCAAAATATCAATCATCATAGATAAGACCATACATATGTACATATATATGATGACAGTCTCAGCTTTGAAAAATGTTGTAAGAAAGTTTGAAATACGCATCAGAAAAGGTATAAAGGTGCAACCTCTTACGTACCAAAATCAATATTTCAAGAGGCGAAGCCAATCTCAGAAAAGTTCAGCAAGAAATAAAAACATCTCCGAGACATCATCTAAATGGAAGATATCAGCTATTAAAAAGGACAAAGAAATAAAACGTTCTCAATGGTGTGCCCAGGATAACAAGAAAATGAATTGTTCAACAAAGCAATAGCAAAATATATTTTTCGTGTTGCAAAATGGGTCACATTGGGGTTGGTGTACATAAGTATGAGAGTCATCAAAGTTATCCACAGTATTTGAAGCGGGAAGCAATCAGTCAATTGAATTTATATCGATATGGAGGGTGATACTGGACCAGTCGAATCGGTCATGAGCATTGGCACACAACTTTAGATCTTCGCTTAGAAAAACCACAGCAAAATATGGACCTTTACAGGGCGTCCAATTAATAAAACATCATTCTTGACAAAACAATTGCAAAACAAATGCATTCAAATGGAATATTGTGCTCTTCCTAAAATAGAAGACATTTTTGTGCAATTGGCGGGATGAAAAATTAATTGTGTACTGGTATCTCCAACGTTCCGCAAAGGTCCTCACTCCTCACTTATTCAATGCTATGCTCTCTGTCACCTCTGAATCTGCTAGCATTACTTTTTCTATTCTCCTCAGCTCGATTTGCACGTTTGTTACGAATTTGCATATTTCCAGCGTGATCCCTGTCTCCCTCCTGCTGTGTACAGTTCGGGGAGAAAGATGAACTATCGTGTTCAAATCGATGCAGAACAAGAACAGCGTAAGATGATAGTTCCAGTTACCATGGGTACGGTTTGTTCACACCTCGATAGTCGTTATAAAATTGTAGGTCCATCAACTAATTTCCTTCGTCATTGATCCTGTTGATCTCTGATGGTTCTAGTTGTCAGAATGCGCTTTAAATTTTTTTTAAATCGGTTTTTTGTCGGCTCTTGAACGTGTCGGACGTACTTTCTATCGATTCATTTAGAATTATTTTTCTTTTAACTTTAACCATTAAAAATGAACAATTGTGCAAGTTGTGGAAATAGATTACTTCGGGAAAACTTTATTGAGTGTAAAGGTTTTTGTGGCTCTAAATATCACAAAAAATGTGTTAATTTCCGCGAAGAATCAGCCAGAGCTATGCAAGCTGATCGCAATTTATTATGGCGCTGCACAAATTGCATCGTCCTCAGCGGATCTCTTCTTTCTTTAATCGTGCAGTTAAGAAATGACGTTGCCGATATTAAATCAAAAATACTCAGTGATTCTTTAAATTTGATGAGTGTTTCGTCTGATCAAAAGAAAAAAAATAAAAAAGAAAAAAAAATAATCAGAAATCTAAACCTAGTGAACCTAGCAAAAACCGAATTGCAGTCGATATTGGTGATTCATCAAATGCACCACCTCCTGCAAATATTGCTTCGTCATCATCACAACAAAATTTCCCCATATCTGAGGTTGAGGACGATGATCTAAGCAGCAACAACGGCGTGGAAATCATCTCTAATGCTGAAAACTGGGCGACAGTAGTGCAAAAGAAGAAGTGTAAAGGTCAGCGAACTCCGAGACTATTTGGTACTGCTACTGATGCCGCTGCCGCAACATCTTTACCGTCGGTCCCTAGACTTCGTTTCTTACATCTCTCTCGTCTAGACAAAAATGTAAGTGAAGAGAACATAATTTCGTACGCTGCTGCTAGACTCAAACTTCCGGAAAATGTGCTTCAGTGCAAAAAACTAATAAAAAGCGATGTCGATGTTTCTACGCTACATTTCATCAATTTCAAATTGGGGATCCCGGCCCATGCATTTGATGAAGCCTTGGATACCTCTATCTGGCCTGTTGGAGTTCAGTTAAAAAAGTTTTTCCACCACTCAAAAAACGAAAGTCCTCATATTATGAGGGAGATGGTGTAAAGACGAAATGTGCTTCTTCGCCGTCACTTCGTCCCAAACAATTGAATGTATACTATCAAAATGCTGGTGGATTACGTACTAAACTAAATGAGCTTATCATAAATTCTTCTTTACACGAATATGATGTGATAATCTTAACTGAGACCTGGTTGAATGGAAATTTTCTATCTTCTGAAATGTTCGATTCATCGTATATCGTTTATCGAAAGGATCGTCCGGTTGAATCTGGAATGAACCGAGGTGGAGGAGTGCTCATTGCGGTGCGCTCTACTCTTTCTAGCCAGCAATCTGATATGCCTACATTTTCTGTACATTTCGAGCAACTCTGTGTTTACGTCAGCTCTAAGAAGTGTAATAGGTCAGCTTCAAATAAGTATGAAATTTGTTTCATCGTTAATTATATTAGACCGCACAGTAGTTATGATCTATACGCTCAACTTATGTCAAATATTAATGAAATGGTGAGAGATTTAACAACTAATCAATTTCCGTGTGTATTAGGTGATTTTAACATTGGTCATCTAGATTGGTGTTTCCTAGATGATGATCAAATTCTAGTCCCATTCAATGTTGTTACAGATATAGAAATTGAAGTTGTTGATTCTCTTTCCTCATTAGATCTATTTCAAATCAATAACTATAGAAACTGTTTGGGTAGAGTATTAGATCTCATTTTTTGCAATAATGATATTAAGTTTTCCATATATCAATCTGATTTCCCTTTGATAAATAATCAATTCCATCACAAAGCAGTCTATGTAACCTTTGAATTTTATGAGTTTAGTCCTGAACACTTGAGTGAAAATTGTAAATTTAACTTCGAGAAGGCTGACTTCATTGCATTAAATAATTTTTTCAGTTCAATAGATTGGGGACATAAACTTCTGAATAAATCTTTAAACGATATGTATATCACTTTTAATGACATATTATTCGAGGGCGTGGATCATTTTGTTCCTTCTTATAAAAAAATATCTTCTTTTAAACTCCCGTGGTTCAATAAGAGATTAAAAAATTTAGATAATGTAAAAAATAAAGCATTGAAAAGGTCAAAGAAATCAGGTAAACCAGAAGACCGTGCTCACTTTCTTCAACTTCGAAGAGAGTTCGACTTCCTAAATAAATTTTTATATCAACAGCACATTAGTTCTGCAGAAACGAAAATCAAAAGAAATAGCAAATCTTTCTGGATTTTCTTAAATTCTAAACGACAAACCTCTTTTCTTCCTTATTCAATGGAGCTTGATGGCGAAAAGTCGAGCGGAATACAATCGTCTTGTAACCTTTTTGCAAAATTCTTTCAATCCAATTATAACACGGATGTCATAGCCGACATCAATGATCTCTTTCCAAATTTAAGCTCTGTTGTAGACTTTAATTTGGACTCTTTTTCAGAACAGGACGTTTTTGAGGGCTTGACAGCTCTTAATTCAAACAAAAAAGCTGGAGTTGATTCCATTCCTCCCATCTTATTGTCTAAATGTGCCTCTTCGCTCTGCAGCGCATTAAAGATTATTTTCAATAAGTCTTTATCGACTGGTAGTTTCCTTGACGTTTGGAAAATATCCTACGTAAGTCCAATTTACAAAAGTGGCCTCAAACACCAGATTAAAAACTACAGGCCTATCTCAAAGCTTTCTGCAGTACCGAAGCTTTTCGAAAAATTAGTTACGCAAAGACTCTACTTCTCGGTTAAAGAATTGATAACGACAAAACAGCATGGGTTTGTGAGTGGCCGATCAACTGCAACAAACTTGTGCATTTTTTCTCATTTCTGTTTAAATGCCATGGAAAACCGGAAACAGGTCGACGTCCTTTATACAGATTTTGTTAAGGCGTTTGACAGAGTTCACCATGGTCTTTTACTCCAAAAACTTAAAAAGCTAGGATTTAGTCCAAATTTCTTAAATTGGTTGAGGTCTTATTTATTCAACCGTAAACAAGTCGCGGAAATTGATGGTTTCAAATCTACTTTCATTAGTGTGGAGTCAGACCTCCCACAGGGTAGTCATTTGGGACCACTTTTGTTTGACTTGTTCGTAAACGATATTCCGGATGTTTTAAAATTTTCGGATTGTCTGATGTTTGCGGACGATGTTAAATTATTTACATCAATATCCTCAATCCACGACTGTATCAGATTTCAAAAAGATATTGAACTATTTTTAGACTGGTGCAAATACAACCATCTAGAGCTCAATATCTCGAAATGCAAAATTTTCAGTGCTCACCGTAATTTAGTGCCTGTGAGTTTTATCTATAAGTTTGGAAATGAATCCCTCTCAAAAGTCCATGAGGTAAAAGATCTAGGTGTTATCTTCGACTCTAAACTATCTTTCTCTGCGCATATTGACTTTATTGTATCAAAAGCGAGTTCTATGTTAGGTTTTCTGAAAAGAACCTCAGCAGTCTTCAAGGACGTGTATACACTAAAGACAATTTTTATGTCCTTAGTGTTACCCATTTTAGAATACTGTTGTATCATTTGGTATCCATTTTATGAGAACGCTGTTATAAGAATAGAGAAGATTCAAAAAAGATTTACGCGTTTTGCCTTAAGATTTCTGAGATGGTCCGACGGGATGCCTGATTATTATTCAAGATGTGCGCTAATAGACTTAAAAACACTAGAAAGCCGCAGACAAACTCAATGCGTTGTTTTCATAAAAGATATTTTGAGTGGTACTATAAAATCACCCCAGTTACTCGCGCTGATTTCTTGGTATGTTCCGGAAAGAAACATTAGAAACAGAAACAATATATTTTGTGTTCCTAATCATCGAACAAATTATGGTCTGAACGAACCAGTAACTCGTTCTTTAATGCTATATAATTCTGTTTGCAATGAGGTCGACCTGACAATGAAAAGGGATATTTTTAAAAAGATTGTTAAAATCTTATTTAATGCTTAAGTTGAGCGGTTTAATTTTATTCATTAAACATTGTAATAAAATAAGTGTAACTTAAGATATATTTGAAATCAACAGATTGTTAATCCATTGATGAATAATAAATAAATAAATAAATAAATAAATTGTAGCCTGCTGTCAAGCATTCGGTTCCTTCGATCTAAAGGTTTGATGACCTTATATTCACGTACATCACAGTCTATCGACTGGTTATTAACACAGGTTCTGTTTCATGCTTATTTGCCTATTTGAGGCCAGATGATACTGGCTAGCCTTTGATCTTGGGCACTGCTTCGGTTATTATATTGTAAGTTGTAGAACTCCATCATACATGATGTTCCATAGGAAAGGTCGCAGTACCGATCCTTTTCGGACTCGGCCGGGACATTGTAGTTTTCTATTCCTTCATTAGTTTCGTACTTCGGCTTCCTGTTAGTATTTCAAGTAGCTTGAAATTTTTTCGCAGGTATACGGTGTATCCATTCTGACAACTTATTTTCTTATGAATAATCAATTTGATGAGTTGAAGGAATTTTCATTGTCCAGCGTCTTTCTTTCTTTTCTCCAACATTGCTATCTTTCTCCAGGTATTGCTTCCGTAACTACATATAGATGATCTACCACCTTTATGGCGTCAACGATGGCGTGTGATTTTTCAAACCCACACTGTTGGTCTGCGACGCTCTTTTCTCCTCTGCTAGGACAAGCAATATGTTCTATATACATAACTCGCTCAAGTGTATCTAATAGGCATATTGAGAAATATGACTATGGTTCTGTAGGTAGCTTGTTTCCCTTTGGTAGTAGTATCAAATTTTGCAGTTTCCATGATTCTGAGAAAACTCGTATCTCTAGGTACACGGATGTTCTTCTATGGACCTCAGCAATGTCGGGCACGATATTTGTGGGCACCTATAGACTCTCAGCTTAATCGTTACCATTCTGAACTCACTGAAGTAAGGATTTATGTCAGCTTCATCACATAAACGTTTGAATTACGTTTTTCTTGCTCACCTTTTTCGCCGTTTTTAAGTAGCAACTTCCCAGCCTGAATGAATCTTGACATTCTTGAAAGTCTGCTCTCCTCCAGGATAATTGAACTCTGCATCGGACTTGTGAGTAGGACCCTTTCTACCCTGAGTTCTTCTATTTTTGCTTATTTCTGGGAGTGCAAGTGCTTCAGTAGAACATGACCTTTACTGTTGGTGAGTCTGCTACTCCACCGTATTGCCTATGCGTTGAAGTCGCCGCCTTAAACTACTCGAGTGTTTCCGTGTGGATCAGCCAATAGATTGTCCAGTTTTGTTTTACCGTAGATCCAGATGATACTCTCGAGAGTTTTATAAGTTCGCTGATTAATATGATGTCCGCTCTTAGTTTTGCGGTGCGTGAGGGTCTTTACACTCGCTTACCCCGATAGAGCTTCCCTAATGACACTTTTAAACTCAGTTGTTTTGCCTCTTGATCCATCACGCTATATTAACGTCCGCTTTTGGGTCCTCCTGCCTTTATTGCGTAAATTCTTGTCTTCCTACTTCCTACAAGTAGGTGTCTTAGTAGGTGCGCCAAGTCATCAATCAAGTATGGATGGAGGAACGCATGCCCGACGACTGAAGTATCAGCTCTATATGCCACATCTTCAAAAAAAGGCGATCCTATGTCTTGTAAGAACTACCGAGGCATGTCCCTGTTAAATGTCGTATACAAGATCTTATCCAGCGTACTCTGTGGACGTCTAAAACCTTTCTGCATCACACCAATAGGCACGTATCAGTGTGGCTTCCGGCCCGGCAGATCGACAATAGACCAAATTTTCACACTACAACAAATTCATGAATATACCAACGAATTTCAAGTCGAAACTCACCACCTTTTCATCGACTTTAAGGCCGCATATTACAGCATTCATCATCTCGAACCCTACCGGGCGGATGGCCCAATTCGGATATCGTCAAAACTTATCCAGATGTGTTGCGTAACGCTGGAAAACACACGATGCTCTTGGAAACATCTCTTCTGAGCTCTTCCAAACGTGCACCGGATTTCGGCAAGGAGATACGCTGTCATGTGACAGCGTGTAAACACGGAAGGCACTATCTTTCACGAATCTATCCAACTGCTGGGATACGCAGACGCAGACGTAGGGGCGTTTACGGCAATTGAAGAGCAGGCGAAAAGAATTGGTCTTAAAGTGAATGAGGACAAGACGTAGTATATGTTATCAACAAACAAACGTTACTGTTGATAACTACAACTTCGAGGTAGTTAAGGAGTTCACCTACCTCGGAACAAATATATATCAAATGACACCTTTGTGGAGATCCGGCGAAAAATAACCCTAGCAATCCGCTGCTGCTTTGGTTTGGTAAAACAACTGGGTTCAAAACACCCAACTCGACCGACCAAATTAATGCTCTATAGAACGCTCATCTTACCAGTTCAGCTATATGGCGCCAAGTGCTAATAAGTAAAGAGCAGACAAATATTGGGCGAAAATACTTCGTCGGATATTACGTACCTACCATATGCGAGAAGGATGAAAGGAGGAGAAGATACGCGAACTCTTTGAGCTGTACCAGAAAGTGCTGTAGTCCAAAAAGCGAAGATACGTCAACTACGTTGGCTCTGCCAAATCGGGCGAATGGACAACAACTCTAAAGCCAAGAGGATCTTCGAAGACCGAACCTCCGGTACAATGACCAAGTTGTCGCGTATGCTAGAAAACTTGGTCTTCCCAACTGAAAGCAACGTGCCCTGGATCGCAGAGGATGGAAAACAGACGTGTCTCAGGCAAATACTCTCCAAGGGTCGGGCCCTTTAAGCCCTTTAAGTAAATAAGAACTGCTCTATTTCCACCTTTCGACCTTGAGTGAGCATCAGAATTATTAACCTCACGAAATAACAAGTGTACTTTATTTGTTTCCTTATTGTAGTATTTACGTTTATGTATGGACCTACTTTTGTTACTGTCAATATAACGAGCACATCAACACCATAAATACGTTTAATAGCAAAAAGAAAAGTGAAAAGGCAAAGCCATCTTATTCGCTTTTTCATTAATCTGGTTTGAAATGAGACTTAAAAGCCTATTAGCCCCTTTTTGTTGACGGCAATGTACAATGTTGATATAGTAGCGGACGACGCGACGGTAAGTTACATTACCTTCCATTGAATGAGTCCTTATTTTTTTGTTCCGACTTACTCTCATTTGTGTTAAGTCTTAATTTCCTAATTAAAATATATAATTTTTTTTTTCTTAAACGGCCTCAGACTTCTACCATCTTAGCATCTAATTAGGTACTTAATTTTGATTGGAGCTTCTTTTGCATTCACGGTGAGCAGAGGTAAGATTTAGTCTTAGGTTCCGAAAGCCATTGAAGCGATATCAAATTCCAAAACATCAAGGATTATCTAAGCTGTTGGATGTGCTTCATTATATTTTAATAAGTAAACGATACTGTTCATCGCATGCTTATCTACAAGAAAAAGAGGTAAAACGCCGGTCTCCAAGCCTACTAATGTTCTCCGGTGTAAGGGAGCAGAAATTTACAGCGCAAGGAGTGGAACTTAATTAAGTACTAAGGATAATAAATGCGCGGAGATTAAAAATGGAAAATCCACTTCATAGTTCTTTTCATTATGTACTTTCGTGTTGTTGTTATCCTTGTACTGCTGCTCCTCATTTTCGACGAAAGTAGGAAGATTGAATGTACCATTCCACCTTCATGTTCTCCCTTCGAGTCTTGTCCTCTAATACTCTAACCTGTGATCTGCTTTAATGTTTGTCATAATCCCAGAGCAGTAAGGTAACAACGACTTTTCCAGACACCAGGAAAACATGCCAGGACCAATGGTGGTGAAAATAATTTAGAAATTTCTACTATAATACAACCGGGTGGAAAATTCATTTTAAATTTGAAAATTCATGATGAACGACAGCAGGGAGATGGGACAGACAACTGAATTCGAGTTGGACTTGGATACTCTAATGGGGAATTCATGGGCCTACATTGCTTATGAAATGAAAGCCCAACGAAGCGTGATGTGTTATTATAATGTCGGGTAGATAAAAATACAGAGTGATAGAGTTGGACCTAACAGCTAACGTAATGCACGTAACTATGCAGGTGCATGCATATCCGTATGTATAGAATTTAATTTCGGGTACATGGTTTGTTGGAATAATTAAGATAATGACTTTTGAAGAAGTGAACTTTTATTAATGAAGGGATCTGCAAATAGAGAGAGAATGAATGCATAAATGAGTAAATATCATAAATTAATGTGAGTGACTTTATTAAATCAGTGTTGTATTACATATACATATATTTAAAGCGGGGAGGATGAAACATGAACAAGTGCAAATATTAAATAAGTGACATGTGTACATACACAGCTGGCCAAAGAAAAAGGTGTGAACTAAAATTTTAATATTCTATATTTTTAATATTTTTTTGAGTTTAAATTAATGTAAATAAAATAAATAAATGAGTTATAAGCATAAAAACTCTAAGATTAAGAAATAAATAAATAAAATAAAATAATACGTTGAAATTCATAAATTTTTCCTGGCCAATGAAATAGGTGTGTTGACCTAAAACAATGAAATTTATCAGTTTTACCAACATGTTTTTGAAAATTCAAACGATTTTTGTTTCCTTATCTTAATATTCTGAATATCCTCCCTTATTTGTAAAGACTTCTCCAATCCTTTGTGGCATTGAATCGACCAATTTTTGGCATGTTGACAAAGGTAGGTATAGCATACCATTGTTTTTGAATAGCTTCCATAACTGATCCCTGTTGGTGAAATACTGACCCGCTAATCTTCGCTTCAACTCATTCCAGAAATTCTCTATAGGATTGAGATCAGGGGACTGACTGGGCCAAGGGATAACAGACACGTTATGCTCCCGAAACCAATACTTTACAAGGCCCGATGTGTGTTTCGGGTCATTATCTTGCTGGTAGTGCCATCGAAGGGGCAAGTTTTCTTCGGCATATGGAAGCATTATATTCTCCAAAATGTCCTTGTATTCGAACTTGGTCATGGTGTTGTTTGTTCGAAATATAGGACCAATACCATACGACGAAAAACACCCCCACACCATGATATTGCCCCCTCCGTGTCTTACCGTTTTTCTTGTGTAGCGTGACTCAAACTCTCTACCTTTTGATCTTCGTTACGTCCAGAGCTCGAGCAAAACAAATTTATTTTAGTTTCGTCGCTCCAAAGGATGTTTTGCCAATTTCTTAATCTTTCAGGTCCATTCCACTCTTTGTGACTTAAAGCAAATTCTTTGCGATACTTTCTTACCTCTTAACAGTGGAACTTTCCTGGCTTCTTCCTGGCAGTGCGCGCACTCACTATATTTCCTTTCTGTGCACAAATGGTCCCTGAACACGCAAAAGAGTCAGATGTGGACAATAACACAATGTGGTGGTCGGCGGTTGATGAGGTTTTTCTGCTTTCCCCGATTTCCTTGACTTTTAAAGGCTTAAGTTCTCTGAGCGCCCTAGTGCCTCAGCTATAAAGTTGTACGTTTTGCCTGAATCTCTTAGCGGTCGTACCAAATTTCGCCCTTCATGGGTGCAATGAGCTCTTCGTCCCATATTTTTAATCTATTTTATTAAAAAATTAGCTTAAGTATAACAAGTATTAAACTAATTAAGCTAGCGAAAACTTTTCTGAAACATATTAAGGACTTCTTGAAATTTTCAATCGAAATACTGGTCCAAACATGTAAGTAGTAATTCCTGATTAAGAAATTTGACAAGACTTGTCGGTTCTAGACCAAAAACAGTCACTAATTTTAAGCAAATGCACGCTGTAAGCATCGGCTGAACGACAATTTCGCTAAGAAAATTATATTATATATATGTTCGTAAGTAAGCGAAGCTGTCGAATTTGGAGTCCAGAGAAACCAAGTGTGATTGTATCGCGTAATCGAATAAGTAAGAATGTCATCAAAAATTTCATCAAACGAGAATTTACCCGAAGATCCATGGGGCGCATTTACGTGATATATAATTTCGCACTTAATCCCAATATTCGTACATAGGTACTTTAGAATGGAAAAGGAATACCATCACTTTTGTAATAATACATTTCTTTTACTTCAAAAATGTATTACAAAAATAAAGTTAGAATCTAGGAATATATGTTATAGAAATATGTACATACGTCGGAAAAATAATTTGTCTTAGATTCCATCTTTGAAAAACCGAAAAACGCTGATAAGATGGAAAGATAGATGAGAGATTGAGTAGTGACTTCCAGACAGATTATAACGCTTTTGTATATCCCATAAGCGAATCTTTTAATATATACATTCCGAAAGTGGTCATAGTGGTAATCAATCACTTACTTCTATAAAAGGCAAATCAGATTCGATGTATGTATATATGTATCTGCCACGAAATTTCCGCATCTACCTAACGGATTTGAGTGCAGTTTTCTCCTGTAGATTCAGAATTCTTCTGCGGAGTTTTTTCTATACCACATATTAAGTTCCTTTTAACAAAAACCTTTTAAATAAACAAAAGAAGTATTTTTTTCCAATTTTTCGGTGGTTTATCTCAATTTTTCTTAACTCTCACCAAACAGAACTAAATTTAATTTACATATCTATGTAGAACTTTCATTAACAAATCCATTGGTATATATATTATCTCTGTACGTTGTCTTAGAGAAAAGTTATAACATAAAACATAATTATTTGCATTGTATTGCGAATACGATCAGTGGAGACCATTGCCACTATCGGTGCCCAAGCGGCGTTCGTGTTTATGCGTGTTCATTCTGTAGTTATGTATGTATACATATATGTACGAGTGCATTCATTCTACTTGAGCTATGTATGTTATTGTTATTTTTGATGCTTAATAACAATAACAAAAATTAATAAATAATAAAAAGTTGTATTTAACACAAGGTATGTACATATGTACATAAATGTAAATGTGGTTATTGTAGGTACATACATACATAAGTACATATAGTTGTGAGAAAACGGCTGAACCGATTTTAATGATTTTTTTAATTGATTACGAAATCGCATGGACTAGGTTTAGATAAAGCTACTTATACAGTTTTGAGCTTGGGAGGCCACAAAAAAGAGACAAAATAACTTGGAAACACAAATAACATCAACTTTGCCTTTGTCGGTTTCAATTAAATTTGTTAGTTTCGTCGTTTAGAGTTTTTAAATACGCAAATTTGATTCTACGTCATCTAGAAGCTGAGCAATATCAAAAATATCATTCGTAACATTCAGAATTTGATTAATTTTTCGTTGATCACGTCTCCAACCATGTCTCAGTGGTGATAATCATTTTTTTGTTCTTTATTCTCCTTTCGCTGCCTCTTCGCTAAATTTATGAGTAGAGGCGAGTGGCTGGCGATAGAAGGATGTGTGTTTCCTTATTCTTATTTTTCTGTTATACATGCGTACTGGATGGGTTGCGTGCATATTGTGTCTGTGTGTGCTGTGGTAGCGATTCCCACTGGGGATGTTATAATTGAGTTTGCACATTTTCAGTATTGAATTCAGTTTAACCGAATCAGTTTGGTACATATGTACATACATATATGTATTTCAACGAATGTGTTGCGTCAACTAAAATGAGTAAAAGATATTCTAAGCCTGATATTGGGCGAAGGAGTACAGATACAAAAATTAGGCGGATGTCTCGGCTGAGAAATGTGCAAAGTTCTACTGTTAATGGACTTGGTTCTGTTAATGAACGGTTTATTGTTATCGGCGAAAATCTTGCCCGTGGAGCCTTAAGAAAAATTCATGTTTTCAATATGAACGTATCATTTGATACGAAAAGGAGTCGCATGTACATAGGTACAATGTCTTAGGTTTGTAGCTTTTATGGTGCACAAAAGTGGGCAAAAGAATCTGCTGGATTGTGATGTTCAAGCGGAAAAGTAATGCTTAAAGAAATACATAGGTGCACCGCTGGAACCACCAAAGAGCATTCTGCTGGGTGATTATCCTTCGTCAAAAACTTTTTTAGAGAGTCCTAGAAAGTTTAACTAAGCCTTTCAAATGACCTCCTTTGGTGGTAAACGCATAACAGAAGGCAACTTGCATACTTTTAAGATTTAGGGTCAAATTTACCACCTTATCGGAACATTAATGCCTGACAGTAACGCTAATCTCAATTTCCTACAAATCTATTTCATGGGGAATTCAGAAGCTGAATACATTCCTGTCTTAAAACTGGCAGGGGGCGAAGCAAGGCGAGCACGGGTCAGCTAGTTAATTTATAAAATATGATGCTATTGAGTAGAACGGTAGGTATTATGGCACTGTTTATGTATGTAACAGGGCTGTAAAGAAATACATTTACCATTCCTTGAATTCGTACTGAATATCAAAGACTTCAAACGAACTATGAGCTAAAGCTGCCTACGACTATGATGTACATTTTCGAAAAATAATTTATTTCTGCATAATTTTGCGAGCCTATTTATCCGCGCGCATAAGTGAGCAACACTGTTTACCATCCGTTTCATATGTTCGGTGTATACTCTCAGGCTAAAAGCGATACGTTTTTCATACAATATACTTAGTATTCATGCCAACAAATAGTTTTGCTATGCCATCCATAGCAACAAATAGTTTTTACCTTACCATCTTACAATAGGAATTGTTTACTCACAGCTCAGAGCGCCAAAACTGTTGCATCTTCCTTCAATAATTATATGTCTTTAATATCTGTGTATCCCGATTAAAGGACAGATTATAGTTGTCGTAACTATATCCGTAACCATCTGAGCGCACAATTGCACCAAATTCAAACAAATCGTTTGTTATACCGTAAGGCCTGTGCATCATCGTTATGCTCAATCAACTGAATACATAGGCGCTGTAAGTGCCTCAACTGTCGACGATCTGGAATTTTGAATACCGTGCAATGCTCAGAAATCGGTCATTTACTACAGCTCGTTTGGATTAAAATCTTTAATCCTAATGTAGGGTCCCGACTACATAACAACTAAACCCTGTTGGCCATAGAATGCGCAGAATGTACATATGTACATATGTGGGTACTGGAATATCAGTAAGTGGACACCGAAATTTCGAACAAAATCTTCTCGCTAAGTGGCTACGTTACAAACCAAATTAAGGAATTTAGGGTTCTGAGAATCCAAATGTGTTCGTTAAGAGTCCATTGCATCACGAATGACAATTTGGTGCGTGCTTTAGACCGGCGCGGCGGTTAGATCGGGCAGTATTTTTTTGAAAGCGAGGAAGGAAGGAACTGTTACGGTAAAATCTTTGTGCTATGATCAAATTCAAGCGACACAACACAGGAAAATTTTACTCTACTTTTAAACTTTTAGATACATGTGCTACAAATTGTTTAATAAACGGTATGTCTCACATAGCATTTAATGCATCGTCCAGTCCCCAACTTTGGACAAACTTGTTGGCGTAGTCTGGAGCAAATGGTTTGGATCCGGTGACTGTGATAGCTACTCCATTTTAATGATTTGTATTTCCCCTGAGTACAAAGCTTACAGCGATGCCTTGGGGCATTATCTTCTAAGAGGTCTCAATTCCGAATGTACACATATTCCGTAGGATTTCTGCAGACTTCAACAAACTTGTTTTGTAAAAATTTAACATTAGTTCCATTAAAAAATTTCGTACTTTCTATAAGGCAGATCAAACCTCCAAATTCTTGTATCGGAAAACACCCATAAATATGAACCACTGCAGTGTTAAATATTTCGTTTTTGAAAACACGTTTTATTCAACTTGACAACCACAATAAGACTCGTCGAAAATTATTTTGATCCTAAATTATTTGGAGTATGAGGCTACCGCACCTGATCTTGACGATGCAAATTACGTCCATTAAATTTGAAGTTATGGCAAATGCATGCTTCGAGTCTTTTCCTTTTCCTCCATTCTCCTGAACTCTTCGCGCATAGTATGATTTGAGCAAAATAGTTTAGGTTTAAAGAAGGGTTGGGCTGTTGCTTGTTTTGCAAAAGTGTCTGCTTCTTTGTTACTGGCCGGATACCCAATAGATACAAGTTTTTCACACAAGTTTTGATTTAATGATATGGGAGTCAAGTGCTTTAATAGCTGCCATTAATAGCCATTGAGTTGGACGCATCTGTCTTTAGCATATACGTATTTTAGCTTAAAAGATGCTGGTACTTTTGCCCATAGATTCTCAGTGTTTTGATCTTGGCCCAAATATACCTGCTCCGGTCCCTTCTTCTTAACACGTCTGTATACCACTTTATTGTGTGGTTGCTTGGTACATCCACCTTAGCACGATCGGAATGGGTCTCTATTAGATCCTTTTGTAAGATGTCACAGAGTGTATCTTCAAACTTTTCTCTGGCAATCAATGTTATGTTACCAGTGTAGGCTTGACAGTTGACTGCGAAGTTGGTTAACTTTCTAAGTAGTTCATTTTTTAGGAGATACGATGCTAGGCTGATTGGTGTGTATGACTCCGGCTATGTTGGATCTTTTTTTCCCCAACTTTGGGATGGACACAAGCTTTGTCCATCTCCAGTGGTTTGGAATATACCCTAACTAGGTATGTTAGTAATCTTTCCTGTCCCTTCCTTAGTAGGGCTGGTGTGATACCATCCACTCATATGGGGACTTGAAGGGCGGCAAGGTGCCGATTACCCATCCAATTTTCCATCTGAAACGTACCTGCTAAAGTACCTGCTATTTCTCAGACTTTTTTTTGAGGTATTGTCTAGGAACTTCCTTGGAAATGAGAGTCTAAGAGCAATAACACATAGAAAAGATATAATTCTTACGCACCATAAAATTTCAAAGCTAAATTTTCTGAGTGATGTAGATGTATCCTTCTCCATTTCTCTCATTTTGTAAAGTAGCTAAATTCAGAAGGATATTTTACGCCGCATAGCTTAGAATGGGTGGAGATGGAATATGCAATAAATGTATTTCCTTTTCTAAGGCGTTCGAGGTGGAATCATCGAAAATTAGAATTTCTTAGAATATAAGGCGATTCCCATGATTTGTGAACTTTATTTGCGGACTTAAGTGAGATTTTCCAAATTAGACTTAGTCCTGACCATAAAAACTCAAACAGACAAACTCTCTAATCTCCCCGAAGGTTCTAAGAACCCACATATGTAATGTATGGCAGAGTAGTGAGGAAAAAGCAACCATTAAATATTTTATTAAAATTAGTTTTTGCGTTATATATAAATCGATCGGTTACCTTTATTTTTTTACCTTGCTACAGAGTAATTGCGTATCATGGTTAATTTACCCTATATCATAGGGTATAATTAGTTGGTAATGTCGTAAAATATTCAATCGATTCTTGGATCAAAGTTCAAAACTTGTTTATTCGGTTTATAGAGCATGGCCAAACCATATTTGTCTATTTATCGCAAGATTGTTTGATTGAAATACCTTAATGCAATCTATATAATTCTATGCGCATTTGCATTGTTTGTAGGACGTCTAAGAAAGCAATTGGATTACATTAGACTGAGGTTGGAGGTGAAAACGTGTCACTTTAGCACTGCCGTCATTAATGGGCCTATTGTGATTTCCTCTAATTATAACTTGGTGATGATGACTTGCAAATATATTATATTTGACTAAGTGACGATGGCATCCTCTGATTAAACAGTTTATTTTCGAATTAGGAAACACTCCACTGGAGCACTCAGACGCAACTGGTCCATTATACTATCAGGGAACAAATCTCAGTATTACCTATTTCACTGGAATTTCTTCCACTTTTGTGGAAAGTCGAGAAGGACCTTTAGTGATGCAGGGCTTACAGTATCAGCACTCATTATATTAGCACCGAAGATCTGCCACTTGATCTGAGCAAGGGGGGACAATAACAAAAGAATTGATCTAAAGTATCGTCGCCCTCTTCACAAGTGTTCCAGGCAGTTGTGTTTCTTCAGATGTTTAGCAATAGAAAAATGTCCCGTAAGAATACCTATAATATGTCTACAGTCTTTTCTGCTGAGAGACAGCAAGAATGTGGCTGATTTCTCACAAACGTTCGGGAGCAGTCATTTAGTCCACCTGTAGCTCTGGAGAGCCGTGCTACACACAATTGTGTTCATGAGGGACCCCATCATAAATTGCGGAAAGAACCTGAGAAAACATCTCATCGGAGATATCATTTCCCGCAATCCTAATGTGACTTTTGACCATGAAAATAGTCAAAGAGTTCAGTCTTGCGACCAAATTCAAAGAGTTCATTCATTCTCGAACTATTTTGGAACCGACCGTATAGGTCCAAAGAACCTTTTTCGGTGATAAGTCCCATGTCTTTACAAAAGCACCCTTACACTACAAGAAGACTGAGAGCGCCTTGAACGCCTTCGACTTGACATGTTTTGCCCAAAGAATTTTCCTATCTAGGATCGCTCATAGATATTTGACTTCATCGGAGATCTGAATAGAAAAGGACGCATATGGTATACAGATTTCAAGACCTCCGCAAAGCTCTCGTCCATGCCCACAATGAAAGAGGATCCTTCTTTATCTTTCCTATTTTTACTCGTGTTAAGGGTAAAGACATTTTGTCGTCTCGAGGCCAGGATTCTGCGATCGATAGCACGCCAACACTTTCGAGGTTTTCTTAAGCCCTTTGAATGGAAACTTTGGTACCAATTTAACCAGGCATTCAATGGTTTGCTGCGAGGCGCACTTCACCATAAGTATCCCATGCTCTCCACTTAAATCCAAGCATCTGATGCTACGGCCACCTCCCATACCTGTTTTTACAGTGTTCACATTCCGCATCGGTCATCTTGCGATCATCGCTAACTTTCCATATACATATCTTCAGGGCGGAAACAGTGACTCCCTTGTAGGAAGCCTTTTCCTTTCGTCTTTTGGATACGGGTAGTTTCTTACCAGTGGCATTATCCGCTACAGGTAAATTGCCACCACTGTTGCTGAGGCCCTTAGGGGTTTATTGAAACGTGCCGACGAAGCTTCTTTCTTCTCCTCCTCCTGGTCATAAGTCCATTGAAGTGCCCCACTTCCAGTGCTCGTTCAGCAGGAGTTTCTCAAGACAGACCATCAGTGATAGCACTTTGATCAACTGTCCGACTATGTTCAGAGGGATTAAGCGTACCAGGCAAAACCTTTCTACCATTTTTCGTGCACTGCAGGAGTCTTCAGAAACGAGCACTCTGCCCGGGCCCATATCGTCGACTGAGGCAAAGTTAAAACGCATGTTGTTTAGGCCCTCCGTAATCCTTGCCCCGATCGCAGTCGAATAGACCACGGTTTGTCCGACATGCTTTTAACACGACAAATTTTACGTCATAGTCAAGACGAGAGTGATTGAACAGTTCCAGTGACTTAAAATTTATTCTGCTGGTTCTTCGTCTTCGGTACACACTTTGCAAGTGTAATCCTGGGCTATTCCCGTAGCCTTGAAGTGTCTCCAAACTTGACAGTGTCCAGTAAGAAATCATGTGACTATTTGAATCTGACTTCTATGTATTATAGTAAGTTTTAGAAGTTGTTTCATTTTTATATGAGAAAAATATTGGCCCATCTGTCCTGATATCATCGAGGTCGATATAGACCCTTTCCTAGCTAAAATGTTTGCCATTTCATCGCCTATATGGTCTCTGTATCCAGGCACCCGAATGAGATTTGATCTGTTTGTGCTGGCTTATAATGTGAGCAGTTGCAGGCAGCCCCATACTCTTTTGTCTTTACCATTTCATAAGCCTTGATGCCTAGATATGTAGCTTTACTGTCGGAGAATCTATACATACATATTTGATACATTGTTCTATAGTTATACTAGCTTCGGTTTGCTCTGTTCTGTTCTCTATTATAGTAGTCTGGGAATGTAATCTTGAAGTTTTGACTGAAGTAGACAGTTGTCTTTGTGGGTAATTCCAAATATTTTATCTTTGCTAATGTTTGGGCAAGCCCGAATAGAAAGCTAAAATTTAGCATCATCTTCAGCTAATGAAGGGAGAGGCGTTAGCTAGCATCTTCCTTGATCTGAAAATATTAATACGAACTGCTTAAGTAGATTCCCTCACTGTGTTCTCACTAGTTATAAAAAATCAAGAAATTATATGGATTACGGATGTAAAGATTGCCGATTGGGGTCTTTAATGGTCAGATATATGAACATACTCATACGTACACGTGCTTGCACGTATAATTATTATGTTTGCTGGCTTTGATTGTAGGAGAAGTGCTGAAATCCTGTTCAACATCAATATTTTCCTGCTAATCCGCGCATCATGTTTCGTATAAATAGTTTTCTCGCTCGCAGCAAGAGCTTAAATTCAAAAACCTAAGTTCTGTTACCTCATTTTGACACTCTCTCAGAAAAGAAAATATAGAAGCCTAACTGCTTTCCGCCTGTCACGACTTTATGGATAAATTTAGTGGGCCCTTATCCTGAGATCGCAAAATTGTGATTTCTCAAAAACTATTTCCAGATTCAAAATCATACATATTTAACGGTATAAATTCGAAAATGTTTTAGTCCGAATTCTAAGAATTTTTGGGCCGTGAAGAACCCGATGGGGAGGGGGCTACCTATTTTGATGTACGAAGTCGTACATATATATAATTCAAAATACCAAAAAGAATGTTTGGATTCGGCACAAGGAGTCCTTTGCCATGATACTCGTATGTCAGATACCATAACCCAACAAATATCACTATCTTCTTTACATGTACAGTAGCTACCTCCAAAATTACGTTTTTCTTAATCACTCAGAAGGCGTTGCATTTGGGCCATAACTCTGTATGTAAAAGGAATGCGTGTATAGTTTTTTACCTTAGAGATTATGACGAACAGTTGGACGGACGCAATAAGGATCTGTACAATGGGTCTAAGTTCTGTTCAGACATTTCTAAGGAACGACATTTTTGTAGCTAACTATGTACTGTATATACATATCTTTTACAAATTAGAGAAAAATACTTTTATTAGCCGGCAAATAACTTTCATTCGTCCGATTTGATGGATTTGTATGTTCAAATATACCTATTTACAAACAGGATACATGCATCGTTGGTCTTCAGTCTGACGAAATCCTTAACTTCACCGCATTTGGAGAGTTCATCGGACGGAGGACAGTTTTAATTTCATTTCTAGAATTGATAACATGAATATATGACAACCTAATTGCCAATACAGAAAAAAATTAAATAATACCATATGGTAATACTTATCTCGTATTTAATTGCTCGATTAGAAAACAAAAATATCGCTGCTATCAATGGGAATTATCAAGTATTTCTGCGTATAAGTTTGTATTTTCGAATTTATTTTTGGTATTTTGTCTAGTATTATGATATATTAATAGGGTTAGTTTGAGTATTATCGAATTTTTTAAAGCTGTAAATTTTAATGGCTTGGATTACAACCAGTTGATAGAGATATATACTCTGGGAAAAAGTTTTAAGTACAGCATTTCTAGTTTTGCCGACAGCCGACGGGTTGTAACTTAAGTAATTGTTAAATCAAGGGCAAGTAATCATATTTTCATAGGCAAGTTAAGGCATTGGCGTTATTACTTCGTAAAATTATATTTTAATGAAGCATAAGAATGCGCCCTTCAATTGATCACTATATGTCTCAGTATAATACGATCTTGAGAATGTTATTTGTTACAAATTTTCTGGATATAATACGTGAAAAAATACGATTCGACACCGGGTAAAACGGATAGTAGATAATTATTTGTAAATATAAAACCCGATTGTTTCTATCATTGTCTTGTTAGTACGCAATAATTTTTGGAAACAAGTCTGTACTACATATTATAGTATAGTATTGACGATACTTGCGAGATAATGAGTTTATTCTAAAGAATACATATGCTCTTCTTTCTAATAAGAAAGCTTCTAAAACAAAAAGCCTTTCGTATATATGTATGTAAATAGTTTGTAAGCCTCCGGAGTTTAAAGATGAAAGAATTTTTGCTGTTGCCCAAAGTCTGCGTGCAAATCCAAGAACCTCAACTCGTCGCAGCGCTCAACAGCTGAACATCAGTCGCACTTATTTGGGAAGAATATTGCATAAAGACCTTAAATTAATTGCTCACAAGGCTCAAATAACTCAGAAAACTAAATATCTGCTTCGTAATCGAAGTCCGATCAATTGCGAAGGTTTATGACAGCTTTACTGCGAAGGCATAACACTGGCAGTAGGTTTGTCATATGGCTGGAGAAATTGTTCGCTCTGTTGATGATTGATATGCTCATGACATCAGGTGGAACGAGAAAAAAATACTGTGAATCAGAAGCGAAGGCAAAACAAATAAATGACAACAAACAATCTCCCCAGTTATTTGGACACTACCCCTGGAGCTAATGTGTGAAACCTAATACACCTGAGTTTCAAATCACTACACCAATCTCTTTCAACGCCCGCACTGTGTATAAACATTAAAAGGGTATTCATATCCCCTTGAGTGCGGGTAGATTATAAAAAAAAAAAGTGTTTGAATGTACATATTAGACATTACTCTTTGATATAACTCTGAACCTTTTGCTGCACGTCAACGGGTGAAGCACCTTTTCCAGACCACAGCATTATAATTTTAAATTCACGAGAGTTAAACTCCACTAATCAAATGCAGAAACCACAGAACAGTCTTTTTTACGGAAGTAGGAAAAAAGAAAAGATTGCGAATGTCACTAATTTCAAAACAGACAGGGGCATGTAAAGGGCGTCCCATAATTCACGCAAAATTTGAATTTTGCGCCATCTAATAGTACAATGATGCCAACGGAAAAAAAAATTAACAATGTGACAGCTGACATTTCGGGGTAGTAAAAATAGAGCGCTATACGAAAGAACAACGCATTTTCATTGTTGATACAGTCCGCAATTTTCGTACAAAATATGGCCGTCATAGTGATTTAAAACCATCATCTGTGAAAAGAATAATTGAAGAAATTCAGAGAGATTGGATCAATTAGTGATCTTAAACCACGAGTAATTGTTGAGAAACAAATGCATCCACAACGCGTGACTGTTTTTTGCGATCAGAATTGGCCATCCAGATCTTGCGATTTAATGACACTGGACTTTTTTCTTTGGGGTTTCTTGAAGTTAAAGGTCTATGCAAACAAGCCCACGGCCACCAACGCCTTGAAAGAGGAAATTGGGAGGTGTATTAATGAAATTCAGCCACATTTATGCGAAACGGCCATAGAAAATTTCAATAAAAGAGTACGTACTTGCCAGCAAAGCCGTGGAGGCCATTTATCCGATGTGCTATTCCATACATAACCCCAATCTGTATACTCCATGAATCAATAAAAAATTTAAGCTTTCTATTTAAAAATCTGTATTTTCTATCAAAGTTACATTTTGCGTGAATTATGGGACGCCCTTTACAAGCCAACGGAAATTTAAGATGATACTACTGTATTGTTAGTACATACAAATATTTGGCGCAACAGGCCGTATGTTGTCCAGGGCCTAGCTTCCCGCCACCATTCGTATTGTGCGTGTTATATTTTTTCACACAAATGGAAAGAACCTACAGTTTAGAGCCATATCCGAAAGGCAAATTGAGAAGCTTTCTCCTGACAGTTATTCCTCTCGGAAGTGTGTCAAAAATTCGGGAGAGGTGGGACCGTGAAAAGACGTTTTGGAGTTTTCTAGGATTCGAACCTCGAACTTCCCGCTCAGTAATCCAACGCACTAACCCTGAGCCACGGCTCCCACTATTGTTGACAATTTACTATTAATTTCCGATATATTTAAGAACTGTCAAATAGCTCAGTATATAAACTTTCCAGATTTCTGAAGATCAGACGTCTTCAAACGTCAAAATAAAAACCAATGAACTCAAATTACTGCTTCGATTGGGCACCACAATGGGATCTAAGTTTGTCTGTATTTATCGACGACTCCATGGATTTCTACAAAGCTCAAATCTGTGGTCAAACATTGGAACGCAGTTCAAAATTAACCCTAAGATAAAAACTAGATCATTGATCAATTTCAAAAAAGAAATTATATTTGCTTTAACGATTTTGTTGATATTGTATGTATGAATGAGCTATTTGTTTACTTTATTTGTAATATCTAGGAATGCGATTAGTTTAGCAAAGTTCCCTGTCAATCAATGTAGTGAACTATTGCTTTTATCTTTGTATTATCGCATTTATCATTATCAATGATAATTATCGACCGACCGGGGGAGTTCTGCCCCTTTATTTTCATTTATTGCATTTAAAATTGTTGTCCTTTAGTATATATTTAGCCCATTTCACACTGAAATAATTAGTCATTACACTGTGAACAATAATACGTGTGTGGTCAATAGTAATTAAAATACTCACATTATTTCCATTAATTTATTAATTTAATTTAAACACCCTTCACAACCAACGCAATTTACTATCTGGCATGAGCGGGCATACCTATGTGTGCATGTATACTTAGCTACTTGTCACAATCGGTAATTTTCTAATCAATACTGGAAAGTTGTAATAGGGAAAATTAAATTGCAGCAGTACAATTCAACGCCTTAATAAAGTTGTAATAGAACAAATACAAAATGTTGTATATTTAATTAAAACTAACTCACGAAATCCACTCAATTAAACGGATTTTTGTATTATTTTCAAACAGATTTACGACTCTTTTGTGTATGTCTGGACAAAATAAGAATTCAGATAAGATTTCGACGTAGAGTTATTATTAGATCTTTCAGAACGAAAGAGAAACAGAAGAGAAAGTATACTGGCAGACTTTGGTGCAAATAAAATTTATTTAAAAAATTGAAGCTCTTTAGCGCGATATTGTAAATAGCGTAACTTATAACAAATATTACCAATGCACTAAGCAAATCATAATGAAGTATGGAGCGGTTTTTGAAAGCCCTAAAAATGTGGGTGAAGGTAGAAACGATTTTAGAATTATGTTTCTGTTGCCATGTAATCTTTTAAGTATAAATATGTTGACCTACTAATAAGTTCACCTGCAGTAGTTTAACAAATAACTTAAGTCTATGATTATTCTAAAATTTTGAAATGTCAAGTATTAAGTTCCGCGGATAATAAACAAGGAAAAACCGAGGAAATACATATATGTACTAGGTGAAATGTAAGCAGTTGACGAAACTTCTTGCCCATGGTTTATGCTCACTTTGTAAACTAAAACATCATGTATGTACAATGTACATACACAAACAGTATTGCATGTATTTTGTGCCCTTTTTCTAGGGTGGTCAGGCCTAATTAAGCACATCTGCTATGAAGGCATACATTTCCAATCGAGTTTGGAGATTATAAGTCTTGTGAATAGTTTTTGTATCCTCTTTATTCTGTCATCGGTAACTTTATAAAACGGATCCCAAATAATAGAGCAATACCCAAATAAGTAGTTGTATTTAGGAATCATAAAGAGTTTGTAGGGCGTATGGGTCCCTAAACTCTTCAGAATTACGTTTAATAAAACCAGTCAATGCATTTGATTTGGCTATAACGTAATCAAAATGCGCATTAAGGGTAATGTTAGTGTCGAAAATTACTCTAAGATCATTTATTTGACCTGCAAGATATAACGTATTATCATTGATAAGGCAGAAAAGATCTTACATTTGGATATGTGAACTTTAAGCCTTTTACGCTCACAACATCTGACAGTTTTATCTAAATCACTTTGTAGGCTAAAACAGTCATTAACACTTTTTAGTTTTAAGAATAGTTTAAGATCATCTGCATAGAGCAGATACCGTAAATATTAGTAATATCGTTTAAAAGCAATATAAAAAAATAGAGGGCCAAGATGGCTTCCTGGGGGTACACCTGAACAGGCCAAAAATAGGCTGGTTTATTTAAGCAAAGTAGAGAGGCATTAGGAGACGATGACTTCTCTCACAACATATCTATTAGTTCTGGAAATTAAATATGCCGTGATGGAAGACAGGCGACTCAAAGTAAAAAAAAATACAGAAATGTTTAATGTCATTTTCATTTGTCCTCTAAATGTTTATTCGACAATTTTACAACAAACTAATAACGTTAAAAAAGGGAATCACCTGCAAAGTATTCGCGGGCGCGGCGCGGCTATTAGTCAGAACAGATCTTGCTTCCTCTTGACGTGTTCAACTCCATCAACAATCCTTCCCGCCAATATGGTTATAATACCGGTATTTTCTCTTTCACCCTCTTTCTCACGCGCGTTCATCTGCTCTCTCCTCAATTGTGGATGCAGTAGTTATGTTCTTCCCCCTCGATACACACACATACTAAGCTTGACCTATTAAATACTATTTTCCTTGGTCGGTAATCAGTGAAGCCATCATCTAAGATTGCACCGGCGATTGTGGCCTACTCCAAGTCATTGAACTCCCCCACTCTTCAAGTCAAACATCTTAGCTATTTTTAACGTACTCTCTCAATTTATTGTAATTAATAAAAAATTAGAAGCTATGTAGTTTAAATGGCTGGCCATGCGTTCGGAAAGATGCATATTGCACTCAGTATTTCTGAAACGATATACTTCTTTCTATATACTACTTTTCTGGACTCTTTCCGAAAAGATGGAAAACAGCATTTGCCCAGCCTGTCCCTAAAAAAGGCGAATCTTCGTCTTCGACTTATTACTGACCCATTGCATTTACGTCCCTTCTTCCCAAGGTTTCATGGAAACCCTGAAAAATCGTCAACTAATGAAATATCTTGAATCGGAAAAGATCCTCAATGACTGGCAGTACGGCTTTCGTGGCAATAGGTCCGGTCCGCTGGTGATTTGGGATCATATATCATCGATAAGTGGAACCAGTTTATGCATCACTCTGATTAAAGCAGGATTATTGAGCATGACATTTTAGATGCATTTGATAGAGTTCGGAATCAAGCTTTTTTGTGGAAAATGAGTGCATTTGGGATCGAGGATACTTTTCTTCTATGAGATTACCTTTCTTGCCGTTCAATACAATTTTTTTAGGTCTGTTTTAAGTTTGCAAATAAATACTGGCACTCCCCAAGGCCCTGTTTTGTCTCCAATTCTCTTTATAATCTTCATAAATAATCTTTTGTATGCAACTTCTAATGCAATAATATCTAAAAATTCCTTCACTGATGACCCTCAGTTTTTCATGCTTTACTCTAAAACTCTCGACCCCGCTCTTCGGTCGTAGATGAGGAGCAACTTATTTAAAACAGATTAAATTCCAACTTTGACAGTTCATTTAAAACAGCAATAGTGTGGAATTTAATGCTTCCAAAACTCAATGTTGAAAAGTATTGTTCCGCTGTTATCAATATTTTCACCGAAAGTTCTCTAATGAAACAGCCAGTAGCATTCCTCCCCTTCTTCATTTTATCCACAATATTTATGAGAATTCCTCGAATGTTCACCGGTTACCGTAAAGTATCTCTTCGGACGTAAGGTGAAATATAGAGATTATGTTCTGAGCCGCACAACACGTATGTTTAATGCTCTTCCAAATTCAGTTTTTCCTTTCCATTATAACCAACAGACATTTATGTGCAGCGGTATAAACAGTAGTCATAACTAAGAAGATAAGCAGTTATCTTACTAACTAAGGTATTAAGAATTAAGTACTTATCATTAGAAATCCCGTCTATTCCTAATTTCCGTCAAGCATGGACTCGGAAATGTTATGGTCTGGGGATGTATGGCTTCGTCTGGCGTGAGTAATCTGGTTTTTCTTGAAATTAAAATGCACAAATATGGGTATCTAACCATCCTGAGGGAAAATCTTAGTTCAAGCGCAAATAAATTGGGTCTGGTCAACAACTTTTCGTTTCTTCAAGATAACGACCCCAAGCAAACCTCAGGGTTGGTGAAGGGATGGGTGCTTTCTAATGCTCCAAGACAGATGAAACATCCTGCTCATTCACCTGACCTAACCTCTTGGAGGATTTATGGGTACAAATCCATTACGAGTAAAAATCAACTCAAACCCGTTTTAATGGAGGAATGGGCAAAGATTGGCCCACAGACCACCTCCAAGCCAGTTCATTTCATGAAAAACCGGGGTAAAGTCATCAATAATAAAGGATGACCAAAAAATTACAGAGCAGCGATTTGGTTTCGATGAATATATTATTTTTATTGAAAACAAGTACTGTATTTAAGTAAAATAGTAGTAAAATACCAAAGAGAAAAAATATAAGATTTCAAAGAAAACCGTTAGGAGCGTCCGATTGTCTAAAAGGCAAGAGTTGGATGCACCATTCATTAATTTAAAACAAAATTTAGTTACAATTGATGGGGACCAATTATAAATGATCAATAAAATTTATATACATATGTACTTACATATGTAGGTAAAAATAAATAAATAAAAGTAATTCATAAAAAATCAATAACGATTAATCAATAAGCAAAGGTTGAGTTTTATTCTTATGAGTACCACCCCAACATGAAAGACCATATTGCAGTCTATATTTAAACAAACCATTGTAAACCAACTTTAAAAATGGTTGACTACAGTGTAGACCGAGATGGTAGATTTGCTTTACAACTTTGTTTAAGTATTCCTTCAGGTCAGCAGTATGAACATTCCAACTCAACTTTTAATCCAACACAATAGTTGGAGTTCTATGTAAAGCAACTATCTGCACCCTTCATATTGTCATTATGAGTCGTGTTATTATCATTTTTTAAGGGATGTCTAAGTCAACCGGGTGAATCATAATTCAATACAACATCTTCACAGATTGTGCCCAAGATATTGAAAACCATAAATTTCGTTTTATCACTTATGGCAAGTCTATGAAAATAAAACCATTTCCGCAGCATATCTAAATCATAGTTTACATCAATAAATAAAAGGAAATTATTTTTTGAAGAATATAATAGAGCAGTGTCATGAGCAAAGGCTGTCAATTTTTAAAACGTTGAATGAAAAACGAGTTCGCAAAAATCAAGAACAAGATAGGGGCCAAGACAGAAGCTTGTGGAACACCTATATCTATACACTTTCCTGACCTTAGCGTATCCTGTATTTTTACCTTTTTTTTCCTTTAAAAGGGACTATATGGTCTAAGTATTACAGATTACAAGCATTACATTTTTGAGCTAAAATTGTCAATTAACCTAAAAACTTATGTACACATACACTACGCCTGCTTATTAGTTTTTTTCTGACCAGAAACACGGTTCCATAAATCTTTTCATAGATTTTCGATAGGTTTTAGGTCTAGCGATTGTGATGGCCATGGCGAAACCGAACATTACGCTGCTTAAACCACCTAGTCACCACCTTGGCAGTATGTTTGGGGTCATTATCATGCTGGAAAGTCCATATTAAAGGCATATTGTCCTCTGCATAAGGAAACACCACACTTTCTAAAATTTCGAGGTACAGTTCTTTGTTCATGTTAGACTTTATCCAAAAGATAGGACCAACTCCAGCATAGAAAAAACAACGCCAAATTGTGATGTTACCGCCACCGTGCTTATTTGTCTTCGTGGTGTTCCTAGGATTCAGCTCTTCGTCTTTGTTTCTTCTTACATATGTTCTACCATCAGATCTAAATAAATGTTTCTTAGTTTCATCGCTGTAGATTAAGACATTCCTCCAATTTCGTGCGTTCGCTGATGCTTGGTTTGCAGTTGCAAACTCAATCCACTGCTTTATGTTCTTAGCGCTTAGCAATGGAACCTTTTTTGCGATTCTTCCGTGCAAATTCCTTTCCTGCAAACGTCTTCCAATCGTTCGAGAGCTGATATCCAAAGATAAATTCATTTTAATCGAGGTAGATGCTGTAAATGGATCTTCAAGCGCCTCTCTAAAAATGCGTTTATCCAGCAAAACTGTTGTTTTTTTTGGACGCCCTCTTGTTTCGACCTTGACCTTGATCTCTAAGTTGGAGGGTCAAACGCCTTTCTTCATCGGAACAATGCTTTCCGCGTCCCATAACAATATAAAAATGATCACTTAACACACGTAAATGCAATTCCTGTAATGAATCCGACTAAAAAATTGAAGAACGAAGTTAAATACGCCCCAATTACTAGAGATCTACACAGCACTCTTGGTATTTTGTCCACAACAAAAGTGAGTTTCATAAATGAAAGTAAAGGTGCTTTGACAAATGCACATGGAAATTCACCGGAATGACTGGAAATGTGTTAAACGGAAAGCAAGAAAAGTTCATACGCCTAATTTGTTGCAATAGAATGGATTATAAATATGGAATTTATGAAGCTTTGAGAGTACCACAACTCACTCTTACTGTTTTGACCACCACCGAATATACTATTTACATATATGTATGTATGCCATATACTATATATGTACATATCTGTTGCCACGAACAAAAACAGCTTAAGTCGAGTTTAGACGAAATCTTCAAGCCAAAACGACTTAACTCATACACATATTTAGCTTGATTATCTAAAATCGACTTAAGAGAATCCGTATTTATTTTGTCACAAGACATAAAAGCTAAAGTTGATTTTGGTTGTTTTTCCGTCTGATATTTAATACCTCTTTTGACTTGATGGTTAAGGAAAAAGCGCTAAAGTCCAGTTTGGTTGTTGACATAACAGCTTAAGTCAAGATAAGTATTAAAAATGTTCTCTTAAGTTCAAGTGATATCAGCCTAAGTCAACTTTGTTCCCATAAAATGTTGTTCTTCAACGAGGAATAACAGCTAAACTCGACATAGGATTTTTTTGCTTTCAGATACTGTTAGGCCATATTTTATTTGAATCGCTAAAACAAAAGAGATAAAAATTTCCTTTGCTTTCCTTCAGAAAGATCCGACTTTTAATAGATAGTCTAGAACCATTTGTAATTTTAAACTTTTTAGCAAAACTTTAATATGCTCTCCTGAAAAATTATCGAACTCGACTTTAGCGGTTTTTTCTTTTTGCAACAGATATATAAATGCACTATGTGCATTTGAAGATGGCAGCGAAATTGATGCAATCGCTACTGACTTCAGTAAGGCCTTCGATAAAATATCGCACCAAATTATTATCCTTAAGTCAAAAGCTCTCGGTTTTCAACCTCGTTTTATCGAATGGATCAAATCTTACTTGGAAGGTCGTTAGTACGAGCTAATATTTAGATCTTCTGTCTCTGACCCCATTTTTGCAACATCCGGTGTTCCACAAGGCAGTCACATTGGTCCTTTAATTTTCGTTCTGACCACCAACGATGCATTATCAAAGACTCCCATCTCTCTGTCTATGCCGATGATATGTAAATCTTTAGATACATATTGTATCCCACAGATTCTCGCCCGCTTCAAGATGACTAAACAGAAGAATTATCTCCAACTTAATGTTAGCAAATGTCAATCCATTACCTACTCCCGTAAACGCCTTACTCCACCCCATAGGAGCTACTTTCTTTGCGACGAGATTGTTCCATCAGTCTCATCTCTGCGAGATTAAGGTTTTACCTGTGATAGGGAACTTAACTTCCGTTCCCATATTTACAACATTATAAGCAGAGCCAATTCTGCTCTTGACTTTGTAAAACGTTGGAATTTTCGGACCCCTATGTCACTAAATCACTTTATGTAACCTTCGTCAGACCTATCCTCGAATTGAAGCCGTCCAGCGCAGATTTATTCGTTTCGCCCTACGCGGTCTTCCTTGGATTGATAGTTACAATATACCTCCCTACTCTGATCATTTAACACAAATCCCCGTAACCTAAGATCCATTCCCCTCTTCCGTCTCACTTCTCATCATACAAATTATGGTCATAACGCACCCCTATCCAGAATGTTGCGCCTGGCCAACAATAGAGGATTTTCCTTTGATTTTCACTCCACTATAAGCACCCTTCGTAACAATCTTAAGCATCGCTCCAATTCCGCCTAGCCATGTCTCGATTTTAACACTCTATCACTCTTTTCCTGTCCGCTTCTCTCCTTAGCTTTTGAGATTTTTTTTAGTGTATAAGGCTCTAGTTTGTAAGATTAGTTTGTGTAAGTTCTTGGCTTGTATTAAGCTTAATAAATAAATGAATAAATATAAAACCCGTTCCTAACTTGATATCATCTCATTTCAGTCAACAATTTGTTTTCTCAACAAAATAATAGGGTGCATGTTCTAAAACATTCTTAAATGTGTTAGTTATTCTATATTTGTTCGTTCTTATCTCGTACTGAGGCAATCTAGTTCATTCTGTCGAACTATTTAAAGGATGTACGAGTAATATGTTTTTCTCTGAGTTACAGTTGTGATTTCACCCGGTTCTAGGAAAGAACTTTGCTGCGTAGACATATTAATATTTATATGACATTAATCTTTATTCATTATGGAGATCGATGTGGGCTACTTAGAACTAATAAGAATGGGCTTTAAGTGAGTAAACAGTGAGAATAAACTATGGTCGTGAGAAGTGTTGTTTAAAATTTGTTCCATTTTTGTGCTGATTAATCGGCCTTTGCATAGTTAAATGTATTAAATACAAAAATACTAATTGGAAACTTATGTATGGAGATACATATATATAATTAAAAGTGTTCATAGTGCAAGCGATTATCACGTCGGTAGTGATTAGTTAATTATTTTTTTTGGGTTGATTCGTACATTTGTGTTTGTTTTTTATACACCTTATCATATCTACAAGTTTATAAAAACATTCAAATAATTGTTTTTGTGTACACAAATGCACAGTGGTCACAAAAAATACCATTGATGTGAAATAAAACAAAATAAAAAAAAATCGCAAGTAATTAAATTGGCAATTATTAATTGTTAGAATCTGCAATCAGTACGTTCTTATTAGAAGTAGATATTAACATACTACCTACACTGCCGGCCATAAGTTTGGAATCACCATCTAATTTTTGCATTTTTCGTATTTTTTTTTATATTTCGGCTCGTCAGTCCATAGGACCTTGCTCCAGTCCTCCATCGTCCAATTTTTATGCTCTTTGGCCTACAGCAATATTTAAGGTCAATTTTGAGACCAGAGCAAAAGTTTTCAAACTGCTATCCGGCCTTTTAAGCCTGCTTCAATCAAGTGCCTTTTCATGGTAGTTAGAGAGACAGGCCGATGGCCGGCAGTGTATATAGTCGCATGCGGACCGCTGAAATAGGCGTGGGTGACCGTCGGACGTGCGGAATATGACACGGCAAGCATTCCAACGGTTATAAGATCACCAGTGGATTTCGCGTGTCCGATTTTTGCCTCGCTGTCTGTTTCAGCGTGTTTGTTGGTGCCTTAGCACTTCCCAGGAAATGACAATGCGACTCAGCACATTCTTTAGCTGCACCAGTGTATGTATGAGCGTCTCATTGTCTTTTCCTATTATTGAGGCTGGCAGTCTCAGTTTAGGAACCACAAAGCAAAGATCATATATTTATCTATTTCTTACTATATGCATAGTGTTCAAGATCAAAGCTTTCCTCACAAATTGCGTTGATCCATTCAATTGGGTCAAGAAGAACTTTAAGCAGTGAAAAATTATAATAAATAAGCAATTGAATTGCAAAGTAAGTAAAGTGGAAGTAAAGTGGACAACCGAGTATCACGAACGTACGTACATAAGTAATGGTACATAATGGTTTGAAATTCCACCGAAACCAACTCTTAAAAAAACACTAAGAATCGAAAAATTTATACATTATTCAAAACATGGCAAGTTATGTCATATACAGTGTACTCTTTCCTTACGGAAACCCCTTATAACCGGACAAATTTCAAAGAAGATTTCTTTTAAAGGTTCTTTTGTTTGTTTTCTCATAAGCGGACACCTCTCATAAGCGGACAAACATTTCGGAACCGTCGGTGTCCGCTTATAAGGGAGTACACTGTACTATACATACATACATACATACATGTATATTAGTCGGATATTAATAATCATATCATATCATAATCCATAGCAAAGATAGCCAATTTTCCAAAACAAATAAACTAAATTAGGAAATCTGTCTAGCGATTTACGAGTAGGTTTCAGTTGAATGCATGTACATTGAAAGAATTGAGAGACTCTATTATTTCGAGTTCCTCCATAATATAATAAATTGATTGAATATTCAAATCAAAATTTTCCACGAAATGAATGCTTGCTCTTTTTGGTGCAAATAAAAATAATTATAGTTACTGTAACCACTTTTCAAAATTAAAATGAAGGCCGGATACCTCGACACTCCCGTGTGATAGATTTCTTCCAATTCTTTAATCACCTTTAACAGAAATCAACTATAATTGTTGTTCAGATCATGTTGACAAGTTTCTTCATTAATAAACAAAATGATAGTAGATTGATTTTTAAAGTATAAAAGTTTACCAATACTTTGATGAATTTGAAATAGTGCAACACTTTTTTAGGGGAATTGTTGAACTCCCTTTTACAGCACCAGTCTATTTCATTCACATTCCTCAAATTTATTTATGTAGTTTTATAGCCAATGACAATTATGTGCTTGAAGTAATGCGCAATAGTAATCAAATAATAATCTCTAAAGCGGTCATTGAACATTTCACTTGAGTGCAATTCATTGCATTTTTAAAATAATACAATATTCCTACTAGTGTGCTCGCACAATATCGATTTTGGTTTTGAAGAGGCTGCGCCAATGTGTGTTAGAAGGCATATTTTATGAATCCCTTAAAAAAGTCGACGATTATAAATCTTATAATATAATCACATTATTATTACCATTCAGTGGGAGCTAATAGCTACATAAATAGTGAATCAAAAAAGTAAAATTTTGAAATGAGGACTCGATTAAAGGGCAAGGCACTAAATCTGTTTTCATGCCATTTTATTGCAGTCTTCCCAATTTTATAAACATTTACCATACTCCTCTAGAGGATCCTTCACATCTTATGGAACTTAAGAAACGAATAACAGGGATGAAAATCTCACTTTTATAATCATTGCCTCGAATAATCGAAAGTGCTTTATTAACCTGTAACGTAACTTTAGTTTGTGATGCATATCAATTTTCAAATTGTTTTTACTTTTATTCGTATACAATTATACGTATGGTAATGGCTTTTTAAAAGAAGAATAAGTGACCTCGACACTCTAGTGCAAGATAGATTTTTTCTCAATTTTAAAATGGCGATTCAGAGAATTAAACGTTCAAAATTATACGGTGGCGTATGGGTTCTGATTGGGAAAAGTAAATGTATAGAAAATATTGACATCATTGCTAGTTATACGCATACGGACTTGACCAATGTTAGCGCTCCATATTTGGAGATCATTTTGGCTATATTGAAGAACAATGGCTTCAATGTGACGGCTGCCGATGTGTTACGAGCAGATTTCTCCCAGTCCTAAGTGACTGACTAAGTTATGAGCTACAATTAGTTAATTAGAGTTAACTCATGAACGACGCACGGAGACGGTTCTCTTTGCAAAGAGGAGATCAATACTTATCTACTTAAATCCTTGCACCCCTCGAAGGGCATATCGTCAACAACGTGTGCGCTGCATCTTGTTTGGAGTTCTAAAACGCGTCTACGTCTAACTCATTCCCAAAGAGCTTGATTTCTCCTCAACTGTCCTGCGCCACGTTTGCCTAGGGCCTAGGGTTTGCCGTTGATTTGCCTGCCTGGGTAAGCGGTTTCCGTTGCACGGCGTATTCGGCAATGGAGTTCTCGTCGCGCCATGGAGTAACTGTCACTTTCTCCTACGTAGAGTAATATCTATAGGTCCTTGGCTCGTTCTCAGTTGAAGTTGTTCGTTAGAGATACAATACAAAAGATCCTCAAAATGATTCTTAGACGCACTTGTTTACGAAGACTAGATCAGTCCCCACCTTGAATCCGCTAAGGTGTTGAGCTTAGTTTTACAAGTTCCGTGCGTTCCACGGGCATTATTTGAATTCTAAACTAAACTGGAAAGATAAGACTGTTGAATACATTATAAAAGCATGCGTTGCCTTCTAATAGTACGCACGGTGGCACTGGAAATCATACTCAGTCTCATTCCGAGATGTGGGAAGGACAAGTGTGGTCCCAATAGTCACGTATCATATGACTGATCATATGACTTCGTTGTTGAATTTTGACATAAAACTCACCATCAGAATTCCTTACAGAAATAACTGTATGAATCACAAAGTTCTTTAGAATCAGTAATAACTGCATTATCTTCCAAGCCAAAATCACTGTCATTGCCCGCACTAGCAAAATTATTTGTGAGAATAGTATTGTCAGTTGGACAATAACTATCTACACAGACAGCCAGGTAGCCGTCAAGGCTCTAAACTAAAAAATAATTTGGTCGGAGATTGTTAGAACACGTAAATGGGATAGAACTTTGGTAGAAGCAGAATATCATGGTGAAGGGACCTTTCTTAAAAAAACAAAACGCAGATTTACGAAATCATTCAATTGTTTTTATTAATCGAAAATTTTATGTATTTCATTACAATTTATAAAAAATAATATTCATTAAATGGGCGCCTCTGTACCTTCTGAACAGTCGATGTTTTCGAGGTAATTAACAAAGCCTTTTTCGAAATTTTGAGCGGTAACAGTTGTTAGAATGTATCGTGTTTGTTGTTTTTGCATCATTCTACAGAAAGAAATCCAACGGCCTTGAATCGAGTGATCAGAGAAGAATGTTTTCCTTGAGAAATCAGCATGATCACCTACTGCTCTTACACAATATCATCGTAAAGTCTTCACTGTCCATGCTCTCTGGGCTTCAGTTCTTATACTAATAGAATTTTGTATGGGTGTTGGTTCCAAAGGGAGCCATTAAATAAGCCCAGAAACTGCAAACGACTACGAATTGACAGTTCCGCGTCTTCGGTCACATAAGTAATATTTTCGGTTAAACGAACGTCACAATCCAAAACGATCCATTTTTATAATGTGTTCTTGCAAACTAACATTTGACACTTCGAAATCGAAAACAGGTACTTATTGACAGCTGCTTGACTTACAGTGCTGCCAACATAGAAAATTAGAATTGGATCACTCTTTATGTCAATCGTTATAACAATCTCACTTCCCCAACCTATTTCTTATTAATTGACTTACGTTGGCACAAATGTGGTGCACAAATACGAAGCCTAATAGCCTGAAAATACAGTCACCTCCCAAGAGGTGATTATATCAGCTGTGAAAGACTACGCTGACGATGTTGTGTTCATAGTAACTGGAATCAATGTGCGAATAAATGCAAAAAGCAACGTCTACAAGAATGATCACACCTTGGCATCACCTAGACATCTTTGACAAAAAGTAAATATGAAGTGCAGTAGAAGTAGTAGACTGAAATCAACTGGCTTCTCTCCCTGATTTTCTAGATCTAGAAATGATCAGCACGGTATCCAACTGCTCCAAAGCTCAGCTTTGGCAGGAAGTTCGAGATCAAGATTCTGAATCGCACTTCTTGGAAAACTTGTAGTCCGTTGCTCAATATCATTTTCTGAGTATCAAAAATGGGCTCCGGTGTTGCAACCGATATTTGTGCCCTTAATCACAAGGATTCAAAGGCAATTGCAATGCATCGTAGTACTTTCTGAGGCCGAGCTACTTGCCAATAATACTTGCACCAAGATCAATCTAGATTCTGACATAAGGGGGGCAACCATCAATATACATATTTACAAACAGCGCTTAAAGCACTAAGATCTCATTGTTGCAACTTGGTGATTTTTCTTCACGGATATCCTGGCCACTGGGGATATAAGATATATATATATTTACAAAAAGTAAAAATACAATTTCATAACCTTTAATATTTTTTTTATTTAGATTAGCAAGTCATAAAATTGAACAGCATCGCTTAACATCAAACGAAACGGCTATTGTAAATACCACAGATGGAAGGATCAGGGGAGTCAAGAGGTCTACAGTCTACAGTGACTCATACTATAGCTTCGAAAAGATTCCTTTTGCAAAACCACCAATCGGCGACTTGAGATTTAAAGCTCCACAGCCAGTTGAGCCTTGGGATGGAGTTAAAGACTGCACTTCTACCGGTAATAAGCCGCTTCAGGAACATTTCGCGCTTGGTCGCGCCGAGGGATCTGAAGATTGTCTTTATCTAAATGTATTCGTAAAGAAAGTTAGAAAATAAATTATTTCTAGTTATCGACTTTAGTTACCATGAGTTTATAATTTCAGCTAATTTCTGAGAAAGCACTTCCTGTGATGGTATACATTTATGGTGGTGGATTTCAAGTCGGTGAAGCTTCTAGGGACATTTACAGCCCTGACTACTTTATGAAGGAGGACGTTGTTCTTGTTACTATCGCATATAGGCTGGGACCATTCGGTTTGCTATGGATAGAAGTTTTCATCGATCCTGTATAATGTTGTTTTCTCTACAGGTTTTTTAAGCCTACATGATCCCAGTTTAGATGTCCCCGGTAATGCCGGTCTAAAAGACCAAGTACTTGCCTTAAAATGGATCAAAAAGAACATTGAGTTCTTTAATGGAGATCCTAACAATATTACCGTGTTCGGCGAAAGTGCTGGGGGAGCTTCTACTCACTTCATGATGATCACTGAACAAACAAAAGGTCTCTTTCAGAAAGCCATTATGCAATCGGGTAGCGTGCTGGCATCATGGGCTCTCACTCCATATAGTAGTTATCCTTATCGGCTAGCAAAAGCAGCAGGTTATAAAGGCGAAGACGATGAAAAGAAAATACTTGTGTTCCTATCACAGTGCAGTGGCAAGAAAATAATATCTGCACAAAAAGGCCTTCTCACCGATGAAGAACAGCGTAATCGAATTTTCATTATTTTTGGACCAGTAATCGAGCCTTATGTTACGGACCATTGTGTGGTACCAAAACACCCAAGAGAAATGATGAAGACCGCTTGGAGTAATAACATTCCTCTGGTGATTGGAGGATGCTCTTTCGAAGGACTTTTCAACTATGCAGGTACATAAGTACATGGTGAAATAACAAAATAAAAACTTTTTTTTGAGGATTTTCAATATTTAGGCATAAAGAAGGTTCCAGAGCGACTCAATACATTAGGTGACTGCCAGTATATAGTCCCACAGGAAATATGCGAGGATCGTAAGAGTGAATTGTGTAAAGAACTTGGTCTGAAGATAAAACAAGCCCATTTTGGACAGCATGAACCTTCAATGGAGCACATTTATTCGTACTTAGATGTAATTATTTATATTGCAAGGCACTTTCAAAAGCTTTTTTTCATACTTGCTGTTATTTCAGCTTATGTCATACAGGCTTTTCTGGCATGCAATTCACCGTACTGTACTCTCTCGTGTGGCGTATGCAACAGCGCCGACCTACCTCTACAGATTTGATTTTGATTCGCCCTTTTTTAATCATTTGAGGGTAATGAAATGTGGAAAGCATATTCGAGGAGTTGGACATGCTGACGATTTGTCTTATCTTTTTTATAATATATTCGCCATCAAACTGCCAAAGGAAAGTCCTGAGTATAAGACTATCCACCGAATGATTGGTATTTGGACACAATTTGCAGCGACGGGAGACCCAAATACGGATCGTATTAAGCCCGCTGTTTGGAAACCAGCGGAAAAGGGTGATAATCCACGAATGTGTTTAAATATCAGCGATGCCGTTGAATTTATTGCTTTGCCAGAATCGATTAAATTGGAAGTATGGGATAGCTTGTATAGCACAGATTTGTATTAGGCGATTTTGAGGGGCCTTAGTTGAAAGTTGCCTTATGTGCAATAGAAACAACATAAATTGGGACTAGGGAATAACTAAATGAATAAGGATATATGTATGTAAATAAATGTTATCTTTTGTATCATATTTCAAATTATACAGTTGGTGGTGATAGATGGTAAACGCGGTTACACACCTGTTGTAACTCATTACAGGAATGGTATACTTTCTCGATGTGAAAGGAACTATCAATTGCTTAGACTTAGATATACTAGCAGGGCTTATAAATTTTAATTTACAATATATTTTGGAATCAGTGCGTTTTCGCTGATGAAATTTTCAAATTAGAAATGATAACAGCCTTGAAAGAGGTTACAGTGGTACATTCGATATAAAATATGAAGTCCTCGCAAAAGATCTTTACAACTATTTCTGTCGTAAGTCAAGTTTTACATTGGTGTGTACAGATTGGTAATATTCGGGTTATATTCGAAGACTCTGCGGGCCGGAGAATTGGTGTATATTCGCTCTACATGTCCTAGCCATCTTAGGCGACTGATGCGCAGTTTTTTGACTAGATCGATGTCGCTGTACAGCTCGTAAACTTAGTCGTTGAATCTTCTTCTCTAAAGACCATCAACGATCGATGTTATCTTTGTCCGCTTTTGACAGAGTCCATGCTTCAGCGCCATAAAGCAGGACTGCGACGATCAAGATCTTGTACAGAGTCTTCTTAGTTGTGAGATAGGGTCTTACTACTCAATTGTCTCAGCTCAAGGGAATAGCGATTGGCAAGAGTTATTCTTCGTTTGATTTCTGATGAGGTGTTATTTTCAGAGTTAATAGCAGAGCCAAGGTAGACAAAGACCCTTACTACCTCGAAGTTATAGCTGCCGACTCTGACGTTCGTCGATATTGTGTCTCTTCTTCTTAACGGCATATGCTTGGTTTTGCCCTCATTTACAGCTAAATCCATATTGGCGGTTTCTGTTTCGATACTAGCGAACGCACCGGTGAAAGCCCGCTGTGTTCTGCCAATTATGTCGATGTCATCGGCTTAAGCTAGTAGACAGACTTTTGAAAGATTGTGCCTCCGGTGTTGGCTTGTGAGTTTTGCACAATTCTTTTAAGTATGCTATTAGAGAAGTCACATGACAGCGCATCACCTTGTTAAAATCCATTTTTGAGGTGATTATCGACCTGGATGGAGCAGCGAGCGTCATCATATGAACGAGTTTGGCAGGGATACCAAAACTAGGCATGGCTCTATATAGCTCGTCTCTATAGATTCTGTCATATGCGACCTTAAAATCGATGAAACGATAGTGAGTATAGGTTAGGGTTTATTCCAGGATTCTGCCGGAGTGTGAAAATTTGATCCACTGTGGACTTTGCTGGCCTGAAACCACAGTGATAGGGGCCAATCTGGTTGTTGAGGAAGTGTTTCAGGCGATCACACAATATGGTAGATAAGGTCTTATACGCGTTGTTGAGGAGACTGATCCCTCCATAATTGGCGCAGTTAAGGGGGTCTTTTTTCTTGGGGATAGGGCAATTGATGCAGAAATTCCATTTATTAAGCATACAGTCGTCTGACCAAATCTTGGAAATGAGTTGGTGTGTGTTCTCTACCAAGTCATTTCCAGCTGCCTTGACCAACTCGGCCGGTAGGCCATTAGGTCCAGTTGCTTTGTTGGATTTAAGCTTGAATCCTCACTTCGTTTTGGTCAGTTTGACGGAAGTTTTGGCTATCATCATCTATATTGAATGGTGCATTCTGCCTTACAGCGGTATGTTGGTCTCCATAGCCGCTTTACATCTCAGCACCGAATGTGACTCTTCTACAAGGTTTCTTGCCTCATCTCTACAGGTTCCCGTACATCATGGCTAAGGGTGCCTTAATTTGAATGTTATGTCATTAGTGTTACGGGAGCCTTGAGTGGAAACCTGAAAGAGAAAAAAAAAAAAAAATTTTTTTTAAATAGATTTTCCCAAACACCAAAACAACACCCTATCCACACTCACCTAAATGCCCGCATCCCAATCCCCGTCAACCCCGGTCACCTCCTTCTCCATGAAAAAAAAATAAAAAGAGATAATAGAAAAAAAAAGGTTAACAAAACAAATTGCTACTGGAGTTTGTTCCCAAGAAAACTGATCAGCAGGTGAATCCTAGGAACAAACTCCAATAGCAAACTTACCTACATACATACATATGTGCACAGCCTGGAAAAAAAAAAAAAGGAAAAAAAAACAAAACAAAAGTTAATAAATTTCCAAAAAGAAAAAAAAAGAAATAACCTACTTACCCATGTACGTCCATATCCATCCAGTGTAAAATTGTTTTGACATTTCGTCCCATTGTGTTGTTTCGTTGTCCATGCAACTGTCCCTTTCACTTTCAATGTGTACTCTTCTTCCCTTTATTGGTGAATCTATACCAATATGTTTCATTAATGTTCATGTATAGAAAAGTGATCATTCGTTCAGGGTATTATTTTTTTATTGTAGTTAAGTTATAAGGAAGTTATGTATGTTATTTAAATGTATTAGTTTTATTAATTTTATTAGAATAAATTTAAATGGAAGAGTTAAGGGAAAGTTGACGAAGGGAACTGGGAGGTGGGAAATTTCTCTTCTCTCCTTCCAGGTGCCCTAAAAAGAAAATAAAGATATTATATAAAAAAGGATAGAAACAAATAGGGACAAAAACAAGAATTTCAAGACCAGAATAAAGACAAATTGGGAGAGAACAAAGAAAAATGAGAGAGACAGTGGGAATTTTGAAAGACGAACAAAGACCATGACGGGACCGACCTACGATACGAACAATAGATAACAAGACACATAGGAGAGCGGTCAACGTAGCCAAAAAAAAAAAAAAAACTGTCGTACAAAATAAATACATATAGTGACAAGACAAACAGGGTGACGAAAATAAGGAAAAGTGGGTAAGTTTGGCACTACAAAAAAAAGGGTGTAGTAATAAAAGTAAAATTTTAGCTAAAGGAAAACGAAAAGGGAGAACAAAAAAAAAAAAAACTGAAGGAGCACCATCGGGCAGGCAGTTGGCGACAGGTAGGTGGAACACCATAAAATATTCAAAACAGAAAAAAAATTAATAAAGACGCTTGGCGACAGGGTTACGCGCGCGGAGGACAGAGAGGCAGTGCATACTACACAATACTTCGCCACCAGACCGCCTTAAGGGTGTCTTAGCGGCCACCAAGGGCCCAAAACAACAAAAAGCGCTCAGTGGACTCCGCCTCCGCCGCAGTAAAAAGGAACGCCGCCAGCTCCACCGCCAAAACTAAGAGAGCTCCACCTCCAAAGCGGGAGGCTCTACACCGAGACCGTCCGAGGAGCCCGAAACCTCCGAACATCTCCCATAACAGGGTACCCGGTGATCTTCCGGTACCCTGCAACGGCGCTCTTCGCCCTAAAGGGTGCTTCGAGGGACCCCCATAAAATTTTTTTTAGTGCTAGTGATTTTTTTAATTTTTTTTTTTTTTGAGTTAGTGAATTTTTTTAATTTTTGAATTAGTTTTTTTATAAGTTTTTTTTTATTTTCTATTTAGTCTTTAAATTTAGTGAACTTTTTTTTATAATATACATATATAGTGCATAGTTTTATTGAGCAATAGTAAAGAAAAAAGAATCTGCTCTTAAATTGTGTTTGTGTTGTGCGCGGTATAGGCTCACTTGGAGCCACGACAATAAAAGAAAAACAGAGTTTCTCTTCAGTTCTGCCGGCAGGACGACGAGGGATCCAGAGGAAACCGTGAGTAATTGGTTAAGTTTTATTGAAGTATCTATACATATATATATAATTAGTTTAAGGGCAGTGCTTTAGTTTAAGGATAGGTTTTAAGTTATGTCTAGATTTAAGAATCCTAATAAATTGTTGAAAGTGCAGTAGAATGTGTGTTCGGTGTGTGGAAGGACGGCCGGGCCGTCTCCTGTAGATGGACGAGGACTAAACAGGACAATACGAACGATGACTACTTGACGGTAGGACCGACTGATGCTCCACTACTGACTTAGGTTGTGGCTGAGAGGGGTACTATAGGGGCTACCTTTCGTAGATTTCGGCCAGAAAGGTAGCATTTGGTTTGTGTCGTAAGACACGTAGGGTGGGCTGGCCAACCTTTGCCAACAACATCTGGCATGCTTCGGGTTCCTGACGAACCTATGGAGAGGAGAGACACTGGGAAGGTGTCACCGCGTTTAGGGTATAAGTTAGGTTAAGTTTAAGTTAGTTTAGGTTTAGGTTATAGCATAGTTTAAGTTTTTAGGTTAGTTTAGGTATAGTTTAGGTTAGTTAGGTTAGGCCGCGAGGTCCTTCCCGGTCTTTCTGCTGGCCATAGGCATAAGCCCTTGGACACTTTCTTTTCCTCTCTCTATCTTTTTTTTCTATCTTTTGAAGTCCGTCCGAGGTCAACTTTCTTTCTTTTTGTTCTTTTTTTGATTTTTTTGATAAATGGCACGAGATTTTGTGTGCTGAGCAGGTGGTGTATGATGGGGTGTAACAAGAACCACCCCGTCCGACGAGCTGAGCCGTGCAACCGCGAGCGTGCCGCAGTCCTCCTCACCTACACCGAAGTTGCCCCCGTGGCCTCATCCTGGCTCACAACAATGGCGCCCAACGGCAAGCGACACTCACGGAATTGGTTGTCAATTCGCTAAAAAATGTTTGGTCATTGAATTTCACTTTAACATTAGATATGGGTCCCGGAATCCAATGCACTCCAATAAGGCATGCTCTCATTTTACAGCTACATAAGGATGGGACATCTCAAAGGCAGATTGTAAAAGCACTTGAATGTTCCCGGAAATTGGTAAAAAAAATATTCAACCCACAAAAAGGCCATGAAAATCGGGGCATGTGCAGAAAAACAACCTTGCAGAAAGACTGAACGATTGTTCGTACTGCTAAATCAGACCCATTTATGTCTTCTCGAGTCATTAAAATGGATTTAAAGTTGGGAATATCTTCACAAAATCTTCGACGACGATTTTAAGACTGTAATCTGAAAGTCAGAGTTGCTAGAAAAGTTCCCCTCCTTAATAAACGAAATATACAGTACCGCTTGAATATCGCTAAGAGGCATTAAGACTGGACAGGCGCGGAAAATAGAGAAAACTCGGACAAAATGGAGAAATATACTTTGGAGTTATGAAAGAAAAAATTAATTTATTTGGTAATCATGGCAACAGACCACCAAATACTAAATTCTTCCAAAAAAAACCTTAAACCATGGACACGCAAATGTGAGCATGTTTTTCATTGCATGGAAGTGGTCCGATATACTGAATAAAGCAAAATATGGTCCAACACGAATGTGTTCACTCCTCGAGAACGTTTTGCTGCCATATGCCGCAGAAAACATCCCCTTATGACGGATTTTTTAACAGGCAAGAAGTAAGAAGTGCTTTAAGTGCTTTGCTGTGGCCTGCTCAATCTCCGGACTTAACTCTGATAAACAATTTGTGGGAAGACCTTAAGAAGGGATTGGCTTGCGCATAAAGTAAAAAATTTGGCCTAACTTTGGAAAGTTGTTCAAGAAGAATGGTCATATGCAATATCGCGGCAACGTCAACTTCTTGACGACTCCATGTCAAGGCGCTATATTGCTGTCTTGCAAAACAATGGACATTCAACTTAGAAAATAATAGCATTCTGAAACATGGAAAAATTTAAGAAATTTTCCTTAATTTCTTTTATTTTTTCTCATAAAAAGTAATCTGGCTCTATTTTATTGACCACAACTGTATGTAGTCGTCCATATGAATCTTCTTCTTCTTACTGCATTGTTTCGGAATTCCTCAGCATGTGCTCCATAGCTATGAGCAAGATAAGTCCACGCATAATATGCTAATGGCTGAGATAAGACTTTCCAAAAGCTCTAACACACAGCTGACTTCTGCTTTGAAAAAAAATAAAAATAAAAAATAAATAAACAAATCAACACATGAGCATCCAAATATAGAAAGTGGTTTTTTAACACACAAAGCACAAAGTATACATTTCTTTCTACAAGCGAAAGAATCTATTAAATAAACTGACTCAGTGTGAAGTCATCACTTGCATAATATTTGTATTTATATACAAATGGGTGCGTATATAATAACAAAACTGTTAAACCCAGCAGATGGTAACCATTAACGCAAGAAATGAAGAAAAGTAAAACTGATAACGATGCAGAATGAATTTAGACGCACCCTATTTTGAAGTTTATTATACGTATGTATATTAATAAAGGAAGTACGTGTAGATATGTAAGATTTTATCAAATCAAGTTTTCGGTATTTTGCTAATTGGTAACATTCGTCTTATCTTTTGAGTAATCAGTGTAATGCCTAAAAACCGGTATTTGCGAGCCAATGTATTTTTATATATGTATATCATTCATATGAACATACATATGTATATACACGTGTATGTTTGTAAATAGTAATAAAAGAAGAAAATTCTATGTACATATAGTTGAGCATATTTAGTTCAGTTCAAGACAAGTGGAAAGTCCCACACGAAAATGTGAGCGTCATACGAAAAGTTCGGGCCTCAACCTGATGGCAGCGCTACTGACCAAACTCAATCTAGTGAACAATACAATCGGACACAGATATGTACCCGATAAGGCAATCAAATACCTAAGGACCATTTTTAATGCTATTCTTAGGCTACACCACTTCCCAAAAGTTTGGAAAGTATAAAAAATAACCGCCATACCAAAACCAGGCAAGGTCGCTACAAGATCAACTTCGTACAGATCAATAAGTTTACTAACAATTATCTCTAAGATATTTGAAAAATTGCTTCTTAACCGTAGGGAAATAGCCATAAAGCAAAAAAGCCTTATTCCTGACCATCAATTCGTAGACAATATTCAACCAATCAACAAGTTCATAGAGTGACAAATAAGATCCTTAACGACTTGGACGAGAAAAGATATTGTGTGGCGGTTTATCTAGACGTTGCTTAAGCATTCGATAGTGTTTGGCACAAAGGACCCTTACAAAAACTGAAACTAATGCTACCAGACTACTACCCTCTTATTAAAAGCTACTTACATGAGCCTAAGAAAAAATGGCTATGCTCAACTTGTTTGAGAATGGAAGGCGTATCCTTCAGATTGCGAAAGATTTAGGCTGTTCCAAAAAGTTTGTATATAAAGCAATAAAACACGTAAGTGACCATAATACTTTTGAGAACATCGAAATAAAGAAACGGGCCAGAAAACAACAAAAGCCATGGATAGAGCAATGGTAGCCGCAAGTCGAAAGGGTCCATTCAAGAGCTCAACAGAGATAAAACATCAAATTGAAGATGATTATGGCGTAAATGTATCGTCAAGACTTGTACGGTATTGCCTTACCGAAGCAGGACTACATGGCTGCATTGCAAGGAGAAAGCCACTTGTTTCAGCAGGAAATTTTAGAAAACGGTTAGTGTTTGCGAAGGTGCATCTGGAAAAGACACCACTCTTTTGGAAAAATGTTCTTTGTACCGACGAGTTGAAGTAAAACAGATTCGGCTTTGTTGGAAAAGTTAACGTTCGTCGTCTAAAAAACCAAGAGTTTAACCCAAAGTACACGATAAAAGCGATTAAACGCGGTGGCGGTAATGTAATGGTATAGGCAGCATTTTCGCGGTGCGGTGTTGGTCCTACAGGTAGAGTATCTGGTCGGAAGGATCAACATCAGTATAAAGAAATATAGCAAAACCACATGGAACCTTTGGCATTCGAGAACTTGCCTCTAACTTAGGGATTGGTCCACGGCAATGACGCGAAACATACAGCCAAATCAGTACCGGTTTGGCTTCGGGAGAATAGAACTTAAGTTTTAAGTTGGCCAGCACAGAGTCCGGATCTAAATCTAATTGAAAATCTTTGGAATAACATCGGTAAGGCCTTACAACAGAAACAAATTGGAAATTCGGACAATTCATGCACATCTATTCAAGAAGCATGGTATGCCATCCCAATAACTCCTTGCCAGAAATTTGTAGAAAGTTTACCATAGAGACTTATTGCAGTTTTGGAAAATAAAGGGTACCCTACTAAATACTGATTTAAAAAAAATTGGTAATATACAAATTTCTCATCAGTTTTAGGATTTTTTTTAGTTATTTTCCTTATGTGTAGCCTCTTGTGTATGCTATTTATATTTCCATCCTTTTTTAAACGTTTGAATATGTATTTTATCTTTTTGTTCTTACTTTTGGCACAATGTTAAAAATTGTTATTGAATTAAGTATATGTAAAACAAATCATGTAAAAGCTCGAGTTTTTCTTATTTTGAAGCTTCTACAAATCTTAGTTAGGTATGAGTGCTATTTATCTTTCCAACACTGTACCTAGGAATTCATATAGACAACAAATTGTCATGGAAACATCACATAATACAAAAACGAAACCAAATTAAGATCAAATCTAGAAAAGTATACTAGCTACTAAAAAGTTCAAAACTATCAATGGAAAACAAGCTATTAATCTACAAGACCATAATCAAACCAATTTTGACATACAGAATACAAATATGGGATACCGCAAGTGCATTAAATGTGACTGTTATTCAAAGACTACAAAACAAAATTCTTCGGACAATGGTACATAACCAATAACAGTATACAACGTGATCTTGGCTGATCTTCAATCAATGATAAAATCAAAAATATAAGCACACAACATATAAGAAACTTATCCATCCACACAAATAATGACCTACAAGCCTTATCTCAGGAAACTATTACAAGAAGACGACTGAAGAGACCCAGACCCGTAGATCTACAACAAAGATGAATCCAACATAAACTAAAACATTCACAATTTATAGTTAAAACAAAAAAAAAGTTTTGGATCTTTTTATTGTATTATTATATTCCATCTTGTAGGTATAACCAATTACTTCGTGTCCTGTAAAGGACAGATGTATATTTTAATTGGGAAAGAAAAAAAAAAAGTTGTTGCTTGAGAGTTTTTTATAACAAACTACTGGTACCTCAACACAACAACACTCTTTTAGGTGCTCTGCAGAGTCTCTTCTAGTCTTTTTTTGCCACAACCATTCCTAAAAAAGAAAAATTCAGTGTTTTCGTATGAATTGAAAAAATTTTAGGATCGTGTCATAGTTTGGTTCTTTCAATCAAAAGACTATATAACTTTGCAAATTGGGCCTAAGATAGATATCGCTTACGGGGCTCTTCGCCCCAAGAACGAATTCACGGATTGCTGTTTGAATAGTTAGGCCAACAGTCTTGTTCACTAAATCTGGGCAGTGGGACTTTTTCTGTTTCTAAAACACAAAATTTGGCTCGATGAGTTGAAATTTTCATCGTACGAGGAGATATCTGTAGACCCACATTTCGCATAGCAAGACACGAACTATTATTTGAACGGGTTTAATATGTTAGAGCGTCGTTGGAAAAAGTGTATCCCCTTCAAGGCAAAATATTAGTTTTTCTGTTACGCTAAAACTTTTTGCCATGCTATTATCAATCACTACTAGTATAGAAGAGATAGATTTGTACCGCTACTCAAATTATTTCAATGAATTAGATATTGATGATTGATAATCGCTGTCAAAAAATTATGGTTTTATTTCCTGTACAGCTATGTGTGTATGTGTGTACATACATATGTATGTTCCTCCTATCGGAATACAGAGTTTCTTCTATCTTTTTGATGAACGGTTCGAGAGGTTTTTATACCAAAAATTGTTTCAGACCTATAAGTCTGTCTTCATTCTTGCTGAAAAGTTTGGAGAGACCACTTGAGATTCACAGGCACCGCTTTGCACTGAAGTTGCACCCTATTTCTGAGATACTTACTTACTTACTAAAGGTGGCGCTACAGTCCGGGGTGGACGTGGGCCTCAACCAACAAGCGTCTCCACCCAGTTCGATCTTTAGCCAGCTGCCTCCAGTTTCGCACGCTAAGTTGGTTGAGATCCCCTTCCACCTGCGTGCACCACCAGAGTCGCCGTCTTCCTTTACCGCGCCGTCCCTCTGGAATGGATTCGAAGGTTTTCTGGGCCGGAGCATTTGTGTCCATGCGCTCTACATGACCCAGCCACGTCAGTCGTTCGACCTGCACTCTTCTGGCCAAGTCGACGTCGCTGAACAGCCCATACAGTTCGCTGTTGTATCGCCTCCTCCACTCACCGCCTATCCAGACGGGACCAAAAATCACCCGAAGAATTTTTCTATCATCCGCTTTTGACAGGGTCCATGCCTCTGAGCCATAGAGCAGGACTGGGATGATTAAAGTCTTGTATAGGATCACTTTAGTTGCTCGAGAGAGGGCTTTGCTGTTCAATTGCCTTCTTAGTCCAAAAAGTCCACTACACCAATCTCTTTCCCTCTCTCTCTATCTTCCTTTCAACGCCCGCACTGTGTATAAACATTAAAAGGGTATTCATAACCCCTTGAGTGCGGGTAAATTATAAAAAAAAAAAAATATGCTGTCGGTACCTTCATCGACAATGCGAACTGTTACTGCATGTTCTAACAGGCAGACAGCTCTAGATATGGTGCACTAGGAATGGCCTTTCGGTCCACCCTCTAAAAACTAAGATTGTTCTCTTTACGAGAAGCAGGAATGTGAGCGTTCTAGCTTAGCCAGTGCTGAAGGGCGTCGATATTTCGATCGCCGATGAACCTAAATATCCAGGAGCGATCCCAGATAGGTAACTTCTTTGGACGAAGCATATCAAGTCGAAGACGTCCAAGACGATATCAGTCTTCTGGCAGTAAAAGGCTGTTTTTGGCATTGTACGGCAATACGGCTATGATGCGTCGGTTGTTTGGTGGCAGGGGTTCTCGCGTAAGTATGTGACTGCCTTCTGCGCTAAAAGAACAGTCAGTCTCACTTGCATAGAAGCTTTACCCAGTAGGCTTTGGTCTGCTTGATTTACCTCCCCATGATACTTACATATATTATGGGTCGTACTCTGCTTTCGACCGATTGCGACTGAAACAATGCCATGTACCACTTTGCCATGTACCTATGTATGTCTTATTCGCTGAGCATATTCACCTCTTTGAAAGCAATTCAGCCCGGACTATGGTCAAACTAGGGCAGAATACAGTCCGTGTCCGATGTCTCACGTACAAATGCAAATGAGTTCATTTGGAATCCTGAGTAGTGCTCTTTGTTTCACTTTTATTCACGACATCAGTTCAGCACTTTATAGTAGTATAGGCCCGAAATACAAGAAAAAATTTAAGTGTTTCCTTCTAAGTAACACACCATCCCAAGGCACCGAAATGGAAAACAAGAATGGCAGTTAAGTATTCAGGAATTACAAACAACTTACGTGTGCAAAACGGACAATCACAAAACCTTAAGAAATTTGTCGAAATGTACAAGCAGAATCTAATACTGAACCTAGGAAAAGCTAAAGAAAAAACACCTTGCACGTTGTATCAATGTATCCCAAGATAAGATTAGGTAGCGACGTTTTTGTTCGACACCTAATACTTACCCTGGGATCACGTCGAACGTTATCGTGCGACACTTAGTACTTTAGAACTCGCTCATCTGGAGGGATTAAATTCATAGTCCTGTCGAATTAAAGTTTTTGCATTTTTTTTATTTTGTCTTCTATTCTATTCACAAATTTATGTACCACAAATGCATCTACGATCCCAAGAAAAAGTTCGATCGTTAATTTTCTGTACCACTTTACACATCCTCTGGATGTTTTGGTATAGGAGGCTTCTTGATCATTCAGATTAGACAGCAAGAGCTTTTTCTCGACCTCGTTGACATTGGCTTGATATCTTGACTCTACTGGTGTAGGGTTCGATAGAGTTCGCATTTGGCATTAAGCTGAAAACAAGGGATTCGTAAAAGAAAAAGAAAAAAAGGGTGATGGTCACAATGGTTGGTTGATAGAAGTTTAATTTTTTCCTGTCAACTTTCGAATTTGGTCCTTTAAGCTCGTGTCTTAGGGTCCGCCTTCATTACATCCCCGTTAGCTGTTGTGATTACCTGTGGTAGGTTTAACGCCGCGGAGTTTTGAATGGTTGTATTCACTATTGACGAACCAAAACTTTCGATGCTGGATGTTGCATGTCAGGAATACTTGATGCTGGGTAGATACCGCTTTCTGGTCGCGGCGATGTTGACTGATAGTTCCTCGATGGCGACATTGATGTTGATTTTTGGTTATCTCGAAGTCTGGGACAGCGGTTGGAGGATTGTGTATTTCAGCTTCGGTGGGTTTGACATTTTATTAACTGCGACAGAAGGATCTTCCTCTCTCGTCACGGATTATAGAAGATCTTGGATGAACTTGGTCTTGTTTCTTTTTTGCTGCTGATCCTGGTTACAGTATTTGTCTTTGACGTAATTCTTAACACAATTTTAAGTCCCTTGTTTACGTAGTATACTTCTTTTTAGGGTTTTTCTGCTAGTAATTGTGGTATGTCGAGTGTTTTTGGAAATAAGTGAAGAAATGAATGTTGGTAATGACGACAGTATTGGCCGTAGAGTCGTGCAGGGCTTCCTAATTTACCTACTGAAATCTTGTTGTGTATGCCTAAGTGATAGTTGGTGTCGTCATACGTGCATTTCTTTAAAACATTTCTTGCTGCTTGCACTGCCTTTCAGCTAGCTCATTCGAATACGTTGTAGGAGTTCTGGCGAAGAATGAATTGGCTTTTGGAAGATTACATGTGTACAATGGCTTGTGGTCGGATTCAACCAATAATTTTTTCCCCACACATATTTCTACAAAACCAAATTTAATTGCAAGTGATTCTTTTTCTAATTGCGGGTAGCAAGTCTGGCATTCGGTAAGTGCTTTTGCGGCAAATGCAACAGGTTGTTATTTTTGTAAGAGAACGTCGCCGGTGGCCTTGAACTGGCATCCACTTGCAGTCTTATATCGCCGTTTACGTTATACAAACTTAGTACAGGGGGTTTTATAATCATTGATTTGAGTGTTTCCAATACATTGGCTTGATCGATATCCCAAATCCAAGGAGATAAGTGAATTTTCCCAACAAAAAGAAAAAAAAATACAAATACTTGGCGAAACGGACCGTATGTGAACCAGGGCCTAGCATATAGAGACCATAAATGTTGTACGTCTTATACTTTTCACACAAATGGAAGGAACTTACAGTTTAGAGCCACATCCGAAAGGTAAATTGAGAGTATTGAGAAGCTTTTTCATGACAATTATTACTCCCGGACGTTTGTCAGACATTCGCGAGAGGTGGGACCGTGAAAACTTTTTTTTTGTGTTTTCTGGATTTCGAGCGTCCAGCCTCCCGCTCAGCGATCCAACGCACTAACCACTTCAGGCAAGGCGCCCAGTTTTTCCCAATACTCTCATTAATTCTTTTCGGTTTTTTGGCTCCTTAAGTCGTTGAATGGTATCTGTTTTTCCAGGATCGCGTCTTATGCCCTGTACGCTAATGATATGTCCGAAACATTTAATTTTTTGTTGCTCTAATTCGCATTTCTATTTATTTAACTTCAATCGATTGATTTCACATGGATCAGGATATCATCCATTGACACTTTTATGTTTTGAAATTGACTAAAAAGCGTTTGCGTGATATGTTGAAATACCTCAGCAGCCGAACAAATTCTAAATGGGAGTTTCCCACAGCTGTACCATGCCCAAGGTGTAAAAAGAAATACAATTTTTTTCGGAACGATAGACTTACTTGCCAGAGACCTTATATACATACATATGTACATATATGTATTTAAAAGAGAGCCGTTTGCATTGGGTGATGGCGGCACATTATGTTACGGTAAATGTTGGTTGTGTCAGTACAAATTAAAAGCTTTTTGTTTTTCCCGACGACGACCATTGGCGATACTGATTCTGCAGCTTCCTTTCTGGGCTCAAAAGCATCTAATTTTACAATGATATCGAGTTCATCCTTCACATCACCAAGAAGCTCATTTGTGGTTAGAACTCCAAACAGCATCCAGTGAAGAGTTAAGATGGCAACCTTCTGATTTCGGATGCGGATCAGCTCTTTAGATGGAAATCTTTTCACTACAGTAGTTAGCTACTTAGATTCCTGAATTTGCACATCCCAGTAAAACCAAAATAACAGCAGCAATCAAGTTCCTCAAGAAAACAAAGCTGTGGGTGTTGATGGCATCCGTGCCGAACTATTCCACACAACGGCTGAATTTCTACAGTCTTTCATACAGAGAGCCTGAGAAAATTAACAGTTTTTCAACAGGTGGAAAAGAGGGATGATTGCCCAGCTTCCAAAAGGTAAAGCTTGAAGATGCAAGTGCTGAAAGTATCTCTTCTTTGTTGGCGATAGGGAAAGAATTATTACAAAAGGAGCTGACCAAGCTACTGGACCTAACGCTGCCTCCTCTTCCATCAGCTTGAATATGTTACAACGAAAGAATGCCTCATGTGCTCATCTCGATGGAAGCGTGCGCGCACCTCATTCGTGTCCTTTTTGTTTGAAACTTTTTACTGGTGGCGTTATCTGAACCTCTAAAAGTTTCAGCATCAGTGGCGAGAAATTGTTTATCCAGCATTTGTGTTGGCGGAAGCGCAAATGCTCCTAACGTGTTCCTTTTTGCAAAATGGTTTCATTTGGTTGGCGGTATCAACGCAAAAAATATAGTGTGTACGGATACTATAAACTCAAAAAGTCCCAACCCCAGTGGGACTTGACTGTCACAAATAAAGCCACTGGCAAGAAGCATTCAGAAAAGTACCACCTTCGGGTCTCATATTATGTAGATTTCAATTTTCTGAATTGTGTGTTAATTACAAGGAAACGAAAGCTTGATACTAGTAGAGTATTTAAAACTAAAAATAAAATTTGTAGCTCCGTAAATTTAACGCACAATTGGCCATAACCATTCTTAATTAAAGCGTCAATAAGCTCAGATTGAAACGACAAAATTATAGCTTTCCACAAGCAAACTATTGCTAAAAAAGTTAAAGTTTCTTATAAGGGAGTGCAGTACACCAACAAATGCGTTAAAAAAAAACCGGTAGTTTAATGGATCGCAAAAGATCAGGTAATTAACCACGGAAATTAAAGAGAGAAAGTTCGTACTAGTATATCAAAGAGTCTTACATTTCCTCACATATGTATACGTGCGGAACTGAAAAAGAGCAGAGAGACACCCGTTTCTCTCACTACCATTAAAAAGCGCTTGACTGCAGGTGGCGCAAAAGGTAGGGCAGCTGTACGAAATCCAACCTCAAAATCGGATTTAGCTATTATTGTGGGCCAAGGAGCATATAAATTGGTCTATTGAGAGAGGATCTTGTGGACTGTCGAATCGAAATCGATACCTCCAGCACTAAAAGACGGGCCATTAGGTGATAACGATCCAAAACATATTTAGAAATGCTAACGATTTTTGCAGCTAAACAAGCAGTCATTATGCTGAGAAATATGGTTTGGCCTTCTCAGTCCCCTGATTTGAGTCCAATAGAGCTTAATCGGAAGGTTTGTTAATCATGCCAAAAATATAAAAATCACTTATGGATACTTTTAACGATGTACAACTGAAACCATTAGCAAATTGGTTAGTGCAACTGAGGTAGGACAATGGCAACATAGTGCTAAGCCTTAAAAGGACAAAGCCATTTGAACTGGTCTAGGCATTTCAAACCAACCACATTTATAATGTAGGTATGAATATATGTATTTCGACATTTAAATACTTAACTATTCCAAACTTTTGGCGGGCACTGTAGGTAAATAGGTCACAAGATGACAGCCGCAGCAAGGAAGCACTGCAAATATCAACTGTGGGAGCTACCTATCTTCGGTAGCAAATGCTACCATTCAAGTCGAAGGCGTTAAGGGACGGAACCCTTGAGGTGAAGTGTTCCTCACAGCAAATTTTTGATTGTTTCAAAATACAAAAATTTTAAATTAAACCTTTTCTTTGATTTACCATTATTTATTGAACAGACTGTAGATGTGGCTATCAGTTCACCAATATGGGAAGATATGAGGGAACACTTTTCGTGTTACTGCCATTGAAATTGTTCTGGCAATGATTGCACATACATACATATATATGTATACATGTTTAATATCTTGTTTTTCTGTATTTGGCATTTTTGGTATCTTATTTTCAAATACAGTCTCATTTGGATTTGACGTGAATCGGTCTAATGTCTTTTGGTGGCCACTCGTGTAGAGCCGTGACTGATAATGTTTTTTTTTTCAATCTTAGTAGTTTCTATCTCTTTTACATATCCGTGGTTATAGTGTTGTTGATTATTCTCGCTATATAGATCACCTACAAGTAATTAACCAAGTCATTACAAAGTACACAGAGTCTAACAACTACATATATTAAGCATTCACCAACTTTATCTATACACAATGATTTTTAAGGCATTGCAAGAGTAAGGATAGAGATACATTCGTAAAATCAAAAAAATACAAAACATACTGCACCCTATTTCATCTAAGATGCGAAGTGCGGTAAGGAAGACCTCTCTCCCTAACCTTATTTGCGGCGACGCAAGGTGCTGGAAATCTGCTTTACAAATTTCAACTCATGATATTCTACTTACAGCATAATCTTAGGATGAACTTAAAACAATAGTGGTAGAACTCAATTGTGAATGCGCTAAAATAGGCCTAAAAATTAACAGGAAAAGGCAAAACTAATGACCAATGCAGAAATACTGGAAACGCAAATAATGAAGTAATTGAATACGTCCAAGACTACATCAACTTTGGACAATTATTATCATTCACCCAAAAAATGGGCAAGAAAATTGACAGAGGACTTTCAAATGGAAACAGTACTGGAAGCTTAAACCAATACTTGACTCAAACACAACACAGGATTACCTGTTGAAGTACCTGTTTAACGCTGCAATACTTCTAGTTCTGATATGGTGCGCAACATGGAGTTTAAAATGACAAAAAAACTTTAAATATGCCAGAGAGCGATTGAAAGACGCCAAAGGATAAAGAATAAGAAACATTAATATTTACAATATTTACAATGGACCGACGTAATAGCAAGATCGAGAAGCTTGAAACCGAACTGGGCTGGACGTGTCATAAAAATGAACGACAACAGATGGGTACTACGAGTAACAAACTGGACATCATACGAAGGGCACATAAAGCTTGGGAGACCACACCCACATAACTACCATAGAAACTTGAGATACAAAACAAAACCAATTTTTTTTTTTTTTTTTATAATTCACACGCACTCAAGGGGTTATGAATACCCTTTTACATGTTTTCACACGGTGCGGGCGTTGGAAAGATAGATAGAGAGAGAGAAAGAGATTGGTGTAGTGGTTTGAAACTCAGGTGTTATTAGGTTTCACATTAACTCCAGGGGTGGTGTCCAGAAAAACTGGGGAGATTTGTTTGTTGTCATTTATTTTTTGCCTTCGCTTCTGATTCACAGTATTTTTTTCGCAGTCCACCTGATGTCATAAGCATATCAATCATCAACAGAGCGAACAATCTCTCCAGCCATATGACAAACCTACTGCCAGTGTTATGCCTTCGCAGTAGTTTTCTCATAAGCTTTCGCAATTGATTCGACTGCCTCTTATCATATAATACTTGCTGACATCAGGGATTGAACTGTGAACCATCAGCTCGACAAACGATGACGCTACCACTACACCATTGCCACCCATGAATGGACGATCTTTTGGGGACGCTTTGGCACAACTATAAATTTTCTTTACTTAAAATCATTCTAATATATAAACTGAATCAAACTACTTATACAGCTACGGTCAAAAAAATAGCACCAAGAGTGTGTAATTAGTATTTATTAGCAATATTTTATATTTAGTTTTTTTTCCAGACTTACCAATTAAATACCATTAGTCGAAGTGTGCTCTCTAATATTTTAAGTAAAACCGTTCACAATAATAGTCGTAATTTTTATTATTAGCAATTTTGCCACAACACCTCTGTGGGTGTGCAGACAAAAAAATAGTACCACCTTCAATATTCAAGGAAAATTAAGACAAGAAGGACTTCTAAAGTAAAAATGTATTTCTTTATAGAGTTAAATTAAGTAATAAATATAGATATTGCTTAGTCTATATTTTGTTGCATGGCCTTTATTGCCAATAACTACCTTACAATGCTGTGGCACAGAATCTACCAATGACTGGCACCTCTGTAAGGGGATGGCATACCAGGAACGTTGAATTGTTGACCAAAGCTCGTTGATGTTGGTCGGTTGTTGCTCTGAAACTCCTTTCTTTACATCGGCCCATAAATAAATTTTCCAGTGGATTTAAGTCTGGAGATTGAGGTGGCCATTCCATCACACTGATCTTCGAACCACCTTTTAGCTGTTTTGCTGGTATGTTTGGGGTCGTTATCTTGTTGAAAGACCCACCTCAGCGGCAGCGTCCAGAGAACGTTCCTCCACTTTTGAACTGGCCAATCGATATGGTTCAGTAATCTTTTTGCCACGTGGCAAGGTCTCAGCAGCGCAACTTTTCTTGGCCTGCGGGCATGGTATATGAATATTTAAAATTACATTTAAAATTAATCTTAACAAATATTGATAGTCCTATAATATATGTAGGTACATATATTGTTAAAAATGAATGCCAATGTGACTCTGCATACATCAGTGCAGGTGTGAGAGAGCACAATGCACGTATGTGCTTGTACATACTGTGCTTTTTATTTTCATTCTAAATCGGCTTCACTTGCAGTAGGTAGGACGTTTTTTCCTTTTATTTCACAATTAATTTCGCATTACCGTGGCGTTACTGTTAATTTAAATACTTGTGCTAATGTATTTCTATTCAAACTTAGTTGCCAATAAAACCAAAGACGGAGTCGGTGCAGGTGTTTTCTCTGATAAGCTTAACCTTAAGGTCTCCTTCCGTCTTCCTAATCATTGTAGCGTGTTCCAGGCGGAAATAATGGCGATCAAAGAAGCTCTATCTTGCCTTAAGAAAAACGTGATATCTGCTAGAGATATCCGCATCTTTTCTGATAGCAAGGCAGCAATCAAATCCCTGGAATCGACCTCTATAAACTCTTTAGTAGCCCTAGACTGCCGTTCGTCTCTTGTGGAGATGGCTGTGCAGTTCAATATTAACCTGTGTTGGGTGCCGGGGCATAGAGACATTCCAGGGAATTGTAAGGCCGATGAACTCGCCAAAGAAGGAACAACTTTACCCATCTTGCCGGACAATGGCACCTTAGGTATTCCAATCGCTATTCGCAAACTTAAACTTAAACTTAAGCTGGATGCTGTCGAGAGTGCAAATCTTAGGTGGACAAGCGGATCAACATGTCTAGCGACAAAACAGATTTGGCCAAAGCTGGATCTAAAACGATCTAAGAATTTGATTTCTCTCAATAGATTGCATATCGGCACCACAATAGGTGTCATCACTGGACACTGTCTAATAGGCAAGCACGCCACAAGGCTGGGCCTCTTTGCGAACGATTTCTGTAGAAGCTGCATGGATGAAGAAAAGGAGGAAACTATTCCTCACCTTCTTTGTTTCTGCCCAGCTCTCTCCCGTAGAAGGAAACTCCACTTAGGAGCTCCCTATTATAACGATATAGGCGACCTGATGAATATTGCCATCAAAAGCCTCCTACTCTTCATAAGAAGCTCTAATTGGTTTTAAAACGAGTAGGTGGAGGGAGGCTTCTCCCATGATCCACGTGGTATCACAACGGACCTCATTGGTCTAAGTGTGCTGGCGACTCCTAGCTGGCAGCCACTTCAACCTAACCTAACCTAACCTAACCTAGTTGCCAGTAGTCTGTCCTTACGCCATGTAAGCGTTCGTCCTCGGTAGCTACAGAAAGAAAGAGACAATCGATATTTTCATTAAATTTAGTGTGATATTCTAAGCACCTAGTTGAAAATTAATTTGATTGGAAAAAAAATCAAGCCTAGTGACAGAAATTTTATAGCTTACCCTATTGTGCTTAAAAGATCGGCATCAATATCATTTGACAGCTAAAAGAATAACAATTGTAAGAGTAAATTGGTTTATTAAACATTTCAAACATGAGATCGTTTGTCTATGTGGTGAATTAATTTCGGAGACTTTGATATAGCATACTACTCGTATGCATTTGCGTTTTTATTTTTTGTAACACGGAATATGGCGCCGATCTACAATTATTGTTTTTTCTTTTTTTTTTTCTATTTTTTATTAAACTTTGTGTTTGAATTTTTTTGTTGGTATGATAACGTTTAAAGCTTTTATTATAGGCGAGTGTATTGTGGGTGAAACATAGCAGATTTTCTGATGACTAGTTTCTCAGGGTCAAATTTGAATTCAGTTAAAGATTGGCCTTCCTACAGTGCGGGAGTGGTATTAGAAGCTATATTCATAGAGTTTATTAATTACTTATTTTTTGTGGGAACTGTAAGCGATTGTTTGGAAGACATGAACACCGACATCGGCTTTCTTGATTCGTTGCGATTTAGCTTCAGGTATGTAAGTCATACTCTTATACGAGTACCAACACGTCTTTAATTTATACAAATCCAGTAAAATAGTTTTGAGGCAAACAAGTTTGGGTTTATTTTATTTTTTGAGTTTGTGGAATTGATGCATTTGCAAAGAGAAAGTGTTATTGGTCGAGTGCCGGCTGTGTTGGGATATTATTGTTTACGATTAGTTTGGAAAAAAATCACTTCAAGGCTTTTCGCACTGATAATAGCCGACGCCCGATGATTTATTTTTAGATTCACCTATCTGCTTGATATGTTTATACTCGTATGTATTCAACTCTTAACAATTTTGTTCGTCATTATGTTTATAACAAAACATTTAGTTCATGTTTGAGTTATTAATTGAAATTTTCGTATCGATCTCGAGAAGTGCTAGTTATTGTGCAGGATCTCGCATGCATGCTAATTTGTATCTATGAGATAAATATGTACGAATATATGAACCTTTAATAAAAAAAAGATATTTCTTGTAGACTTATGACTGCTTAATTTAATTTCTTATTTGTGTTGGTGCCTCCAAGTATAGCCTAGCAATTACTAATCTTTCATATTAGCTTCTATCAATATTGATCCAGCCACGATATATGTATGTACATATGTAGGTGACGGTGGTCCCCAAAAACAAACTACGCAACTAAAATAATTTTAAAAGAAATGATGAGCGTAGCTCGTATCTACACATATTCGGCGAATCAAAAATGTGTGCAGAAAAGGTTATGTACTTATATGTATATTGCCTTAAATAGTATTATGTGAAGATTTCAAAAAAATAACAGGAAAAAAGTTATTAGTGATAGCAGAGAAGCATTTGTTGCGAAAGCTCCTAATTTACAATATTTCGCATTGAGTTAGTGATACACTTATGCACATATAGTATGATCGATTATATATGTATGTACATATGTACGAGAACATTCCATGTACATACATTTTCGAAAATGAGTGCATAAAAAGAAAAACCAGATCTTATCTGCTTCATATAATAGATCTACTGTGTCCGGTTGCACAAGATGTTCAATAAGATTGATTATTTACTGATGATATTATGACCGTTTTTTTTTTTTTTTTAATTTTACTCAGTCGCTCTTATAGGGTATGTTTAGAATGAATACGATGAGTGAACATCAAGGTCATATAATCCTTTTTTTTATTTGTTTTTAATCGATCTCTTATTGGAGGCTACTGTGCTTATGATAAAAAACTTCTAACTGAACCTCGCATTTAATTGTATAAACAGAAATGATTTTACAGACATATGTATATAGAAGATGATGATAGGGGCTTTGAAACGGAATTCTGTATATTTTTTTTTAGGTCCTGGAAAAAGTGTCGCGTCGCTGTAAAATTTGTATTAAAGATGGAAGCGACTTGTACAGTAACAGGGAAAGTGGGTTGTATCCTCGCTGACTTTCTCATATCCACATAGATCTTCTTCTGTTAGTGGTAGGTTTTTGCATGTGGTACCGCAGAATGGCTCATTAGGAATTTTTCTTTTTTTGGTTATGCCAAGGGATGTAGTAAACTTTTAAAGATAATAGCATGCACGATTCGCAAACCCGAATAAGCCGTGCAATTCTGCTCCGACTCCAACAAGTGGTCGAGGAGTAACGACAGACTGGACTGGTTCATTAAGTGTGCACATATGCTTGTTCAGAGCGGTTTGGAGAAGACACCTGAACCTACGCTTACATCCATCTGCGTAGACAGAGATGGATTGCGTGTAAGCTAGCTGACCGTTTTTTCATTCTTCCGTGCTCGGGTGTGTAAAATCTAGATACAGTGTCATCTAGTCCGGCGTATGTATTCGGTCTCCAGCTGATTGACTTATTCTTAAAGCACTGATTACTGCTGAGGCTTGTGTCTTGCTGGTTGACTGCCACCAAACGAGGTAACTGTTCCGAAAGCACTTGTCTAAGTAAATACTTCAACCCATCGACGAACCTTGTCGAGAACTTGAGAGACATCAACACATACATTTGTAGATTTTCTGCCGTTTGGAGAATTTCCCGTTTTCGGAGGCATTATGCGACTTTCACTTTTTTTCGAACATTTAATATTCTTATCGTAGCGGTTAAAAGGTAAAGGATTTTGATTAGGCCTTTCTTTGGCAATTGTTTTTGAATTTGGCGGTTAAAAAATAGGGGCCTTCTTATTTTTCAGTTTTATTTTTTTTGCCCAACGAAATTCTATCATCATGACACTTCATATTGGAGTTTTCAGGTGTCGGGATGGTATTATCAACCTCCTCTCACAATGCCTGTTTTTGAAATGGCTTGAGAGTTTAATCGTTTTCCTAAGCAAATAAGGCCGCATTCTCCTTTTGTCCGTCAGCCATTACTTTTTTGTGGGGGCGATGGAATTTATAGATTTTAAATACATTTCATAGCTTTCCAGTGGGAGTAATTTGAACTTTTTCGGCACTCAAGCTTTGGATATTGATCTGTGGATATTTGAAACTTCGAGTCATGTTTTTGAAACCATTACATACACAGTTTATGCAGAGCAGAGTAACTTTTTGTTTTTACACGAGACTCCCTTGTTAAATATATCAAGCTTACTTACTTACTTAGGTGGTGGAGTTCGGCGTGAACCTGGGAATCAACGAAGAATCCTCTCCTCAGCTAATTCCCTCCAGTTACTCATTTCAATCAAGAATTTATCAATATTGTCGTTCCGGACATGACGAACTTCTGGTTCATGATTTTAACGATGGCCGGTAGACGAAATTAACATAAATACTCGTATAAACTCACAACTTCCTTTCAAGGAATGAAATTCTCCATAAACCTCCAATTTCTAAATGTAATTATTTGCTTTTGAGAAGATAGTCAGGTGAGGTTAGGTAAGTGGGCTGGCAGACAGAGAAAAGCCTCCTGCCGCACTCAGGCCAGTGTTGACCCATTGTGTTACCCATAGGGATGAAAGGTGCTCCTCCGCCCATTGGAACCCTGTGAATGTATAATCAAATCTACTCTAGTTACTTACTTGTTTTTAAGTACAAACCGCTTTGATGACTTGGCAAAATGCAGGATCTTGTCTGTAGGAACGCCAGAGAGCTCTTCAAGGCTATGGAAGAAGTGTTTCTGGAATGTTGGAGTCCAGGACAGTGGCATAGGAAGTGGGTGGCGTCCTCAAAAACTTCCTCGTCGGCACAACCTCTGCAAAATTCTTCTTCTGTCCGGTGCAGGCTCTTCGTGTGGTACCGCAGATAGTAACAGATGTTGCAAGCGAATGGGAAACGATCTCGTTGCAGACCCTGCGGTTTTTCTTGTTGTCATAGGTCAGATATAAAAATCAAATTTTGTGACAAAAATACACATAATTTTTCAAGCCTGCTCTTTGAAGCAATAATATAGATAATGGTAATACATCCTATAAATTTTTAGTGACTTGGACCTTATAAAAAAGTAATACTTCTCCTCACAGAAGTGTGGCTCATGTTTAGTTGTTGAATTGTATGAAAAGTTGTAGTGGGTGAAATCGTGCGAAACAGTTCTTGCAACAAAGCACTTGTCTTGGAAATCATTTTCCAGCATATCCCAACGTTGTTCAAGTACAGTACCATTCATTTCTTACCGCGGGAGCTTGGCTTGGATACCTATCTGTAGGTATTTGAAGGACTTTGTTGTTGCCAATTTCGGAACAGCAAAAACTAAAACAATAGAAACTCTTTATGTCTATATGGTGGTTATTGCTGTATTTATATGGTCTATATTTATCTGCTTTACGAACTATATATTAAACTGATTATTTTCTATAGATTAGGGTCCAAATATATCTACATATTAGCATTTTCTAGAATTCTATACTAGCGAAGGACAAGTTGACTTTGTTTTTGGGCAAAATTTTTACTATTGTTTTCTTGGTAAATTCCTTTGATGAAGATAATATTTTTGATTTTAAGTGGTGCACAATCTTTAATTATGTGCCTTGGCACCACACCTTATCCTACCTTCAAATTTCTTATCAACTGAAATATTTCTTGTGATAACGTAAAAGAGTAAACTCAATCTTAATGTCAGAATTTTTTTAGTTTAATTTTTGTTTACAGTATTAGATCGGAGACAAAGGAAAAAACTGCAGAGAGTGCGAACAAATAAACAAAATTTCTAAAAGTGAATAATGCACGAAATAATTATACGTTATACCTAGGTAGATATACAATACATAAATAAACACAGCCAATATCTGTATTTGCACCGAGCCGCTGAAGTTTCAGTTGGTTGTAGGTAAGTTGTTTACTAACACAAAACAACTGATAAGCGTTTGCCGGTATTGAGTAAATATTTTGGAATAAATGTTCAATAAAAATGAACGAACGCCAAGAATGAATTCAAATGACTATTGCTCGATGCGACATAGAACTCCAGTGCGCTATTTTGTTGTTGGACTAGGATCAACAAACCCTCCGGTTTACCGGTGACTGGAAATGATGCCATTTTGTTCATTCAACTTTAGCTAGTTTGGTTTTTTTAACGTCCCGTTAAGGAAGGCGAAGGTTGACATTGAACGCAAAAGTTCAGTCGGTAGATAGTGCCCGCAACTCTACAAGTTAGGGTCGTTACCAAGTGGACCCTAATATGTTAACCAAGTCAAAGGTACTGTCTGTGTCGAAGGAATTGATTTGATCACGAGTTGACAAATACTAAAAACATGGTCAGTGAGAGGATTGAGCCCTAGGGTACACCAGCAATGCTTAACAAAGTGGTAGAAGTGTATCCTCTTGGTATTGATCTTCTTCTTATTCCTCGTCATCTCCAATTGGTGTTGAGTGTGGGTGTAAGACACATATACATATTCTCCACTGCACTAGGTTACGTCCTACGCATTTGTTAAAAGAGTTTTTCATCTAGAGTTAGGCCCAGATATTTGACTTCTTATGCGAAATCTATATTTTTACCAAACAGAGTGCCCCAATTTCTTCCTGTGAAAACAAATATGGTCTAGAAGAGATCTGAGACTGTTTCTTCGAATTCACCTCTGATTAGGATCATCTGTGCATTCTTGGACAGAGAACTCGTCATTAAACAACTCATTCACTGCGATGGACCACAGGGAGAGGAAGAGAACATCACCTTGAGAAATCTTTCACTACCTTGGCGCTGATTCTGTCGCTGTCGTCTAGTGTAAAATTTATATTTTCTAGCATTCAGCATGCGGTGTTCTGGGTGCATCTGCATATTCAGTGTTGTCAAAAGCTCCTTCGATGTCAAGCAAGCAGCTCACTGCAATTTCTTTGTCTCTGAGGGATTTGTCAGTTCTTCAAAGTAATATGCAGATATTCTTCAATAGTACGACGTATGATTACTTTGCAAATTTTGTTTAAACCTTTATGATTTTAAATAATGAATCAGTTCTCTATGTGGTAGAGAATACTCGCCTTGCGAGTAGAATAGGGCGTTGATAGCTCAAGGTGTTTTAATGGCCGTCGCATTTTGACGAAAATAATATGCAACTGCCCTCGTGAAATGAAAGATGCGATATATACATGTACATATTATATTGTTGTTACCACTTTTCAATCTTGCAACTTGACGTAAAATAAATTCAACATATGTACGTATAGCTTGTGTTTTAAAGATCGCTTACTTATTTCGCCTTCACCACAGAACGTAAAGAGGATATGATACGATTTTCTCGCTACGTCCAACTCTCCTTGTTTTAACTCCTTGCTTTTAATAAAATTTGCTAAGGATCCCTATAAATATATACTTCTGTGTTTTGTTTACTTTCAGATCACTTGAACATAAAATCAGCCAATACCGCCTTACAAGTAGTGAAACAGTCATTGCCGAAACAGAATATGGTAAAATCAAAGGCGTTAAACGGACATCCATATATGACGATCCATACTTTAGTTTCGAAAAAATTCCCTACGCTCAGCCTCCAATAAATAACTTACGATTTAAGGCGCCGGAGCCTCCCTTGCCATGGACAGATATTTTGGATTGCACGCAAGGTAACGCAAAGCCCTTGCAAATTCAATTTGTGCACAATAAGGTGGAAGGAACCGAGGACTGTCTGTACTTAAATGTGTACACCAATAATGTAAGTGTACCACGAGTATTGTAATTATAATATAAATTGGTCAAGTTCACGCATTGAGGGTTCCGTTAGAATTTGTAATTACTACTCGGTGGTTTTTCTATATATCATTTGACTTATTTAACCGATTTTGGAGAAACGAAGGGATTGAGCGAACGGTCTTTTGAAAAATCGAACCAAAGGAGGAGGAGGATGTAGGGTACGGTTCCGAAATCTGTATACAGAGCCCTCAAAATAGTAGCGGAGAATTGACACACATTTCCCTTGTTTTGACGCAATATTGGCAGAAAGTAAAAAATTTCCCTAAAAGTGGAAAATGTCAGAAAGAAAATAAAAATATGTTTTTTTTTATCCAGAAAACTAAAGAACAATATCGCTTTTAAATTGTCACTAAGTGACCACATCTCGAATCACTTCTCACCTAACATAGTTAGATGTCTTAAGCAAGTCGTTGCTAAACCGAAACATGTTCAGACTATACTCAAGACCATAGAATTTAGCCGGCCTCTACTTATACATGGCTTCTCAGTCGGTTCGGATTTTAATATTTTCCAATAGTATCCAAACTTCCCCCAATCTGAGCGATATAGAGACCTGTCCATCATCGGTCTGAAGACACAATAATTTGAACGCATCCTTCTGTGGGAGACAGACTGCTGGTATTGATACCATGGTGTAGTGAACACTATAACCCCTGACAGACTGCACTTCGTAGTATACGTTGACTTTTGCGTTACGTGGTATACTTTGACTTATGTGTTGCTCCTCCTCCAGCTCCTGACACATTTTTCGCAACAATCCAATATTGCGTCTTGCTCCTCGTAGCTCGCCGATATAATTCCTCTAAACTTGTCTTGCTTTATTGTTTCCAATGCAGATAAAATTGTCCTCCTTCAATCCATTTTCAAAACATTTTTCGCTGTGATTGCTTGCTTTTAAATTGTCAAAGAAGCTATGAAGAACCACCAACAGAAAGAAAGTGGCGCTGCAAGCATAAATTGCGAATTTGCGAATCTCAATACTAGATTCTATTCATGGTATACTAGGTTTTAACGTCGTATTGCAGTGACAGACATGTGGTATAGAACGTAGTATTGCTATACCATGGTATCAATACCAGCAGTCTGCCTCCCACATTAATGTCAGTCTCCTTCCTTTACGCTACGCTACTACGCTCTTTAACAACATGGTTGAATTTTATTTAGTTATCGTAACGTGAAAGCAGTTACCCTTTTTGTTTTGTTGCGCCTATGCACGGCAGGAAAGCCTTAGTGCTTACTTACTTTTAGTAGTGTAGAGGAAACGATGTTTAAGAACCTCAATGCCGTATGCATCATGCAGTGCGCTCATTTCTGAACTATTGAGCTGCTCTCTCGGAAGAGTTCGTAAAACTTCAACACAGCTATAGTGCAGGAGGACGGACTGGAAAGATATAGGAAGAAGCCGTGATTTGACTGCATTTTGACTTTAGAACTCATCTGTGGGAAACAGCAACTATGGCTTAAGAAATTAACGCTCCTCAGCGGCTATAACTTTTCGAGCAAGTTAGCAGATACAGCCTTCTGTAAAGGCTTTAATTTTATTCTCCATTGAAGAATATACGTATATATTATTTTATTATTTCGAGAGATCCCGAATCAGTTATGGGTCCTTTTTCGTCTCTCTTCCACGATCCATCTAGCCTGAGAGACTCTCCGGATTTCTCCACAGTTCTTCTCTGGCTTTGATTCCTCTTGTCAACGCCAGCATCTGTTTAACAGAAATCTGGTTCATCTTCTGGGTCTCCAACCAGTGGCGTCCTAAGATCTCTCTTCTTCTGCTAGCTAATGCCGGACAATGACACAGTATATGTGCCGGCGTCTCGATTTCTTCCAGGCATAGTTCACAGGTATCGTCCTCCAGAAGACCCATCTTCATTAGCCCTTTAATAGCCATTTTAGGCTGCCTACAACTTTCTCCGGTGTTCTGACACGAACCAGTTGTTAAACAGGTGCTCTATCATTCCTCTGCCAATTGCAGCAAACGGTTCCGGACCACAGAACTTCGAAGTTGACTCTTGCTTTGCTAGAGAGTCCGCCTTTTCATTGCCCTCGGTCCCTACGTGTCCTCTCACCCATAGCAGCGTCATCTCATTTCAAGATGAGCACTCATTGCGTTAATGAACACATTCCATCGCCAGGGATGTATTTATATCTGTTTGCTCCATGCGTCTAATCACTGATTGATTGTCCAGTGCTATAGTAATATTTTTACCAACACCTTGACCTTCTATCAGGAGATCCAACGCATGTAACAGAGCAATCATCTCGGCTTGATAGACTGAGCTAAATTTCCCCAGACTAACATGACAGGCTAGTTCCAGTTCTTCAGAAAAGATACCTGCCCCCTCTCTGCCATCTATCAAGGACCGATCCGTAAATATGGTTATATCACCAATTTTCTTATCCGGAGGTGTTCCATCCTCGATGAGAGTTTTGTGAAACCGTTAGGTAACACGCACTCTCCTTTGAGGAAAAGAACTAAGCTTGCTATAATGGCTAATGCATATGAATGCCAAAGAGAGATTCTCCCGGGGTTGAGAATATTGCATGAACTTGGCGGTTAATCTATCTTTCCTGTAGAATCATTAATTAAACATTAAATAACATTTAATTTTTTTTTTAGCTACAACCAAAGGAACCGCGTCCGGTAATGATATGGATATACGGTGGCGGTTTTATAATGGGCGAGGCAAACCGTGATTGGTACAGCCCTGATCTGCTTATGAAAAAAGACATTGTCTTAGTAACGCTAAACTATCGCTTGGGTCCATTTGGTAAGAATATTTAAATTTTGTATTTGATTTACATTAAAATAGTGTAGAAAATTAAATAATTGATATTTCTTTTTAGGATTCCTAAGCCTTACCGATCCAGCACTAGACATACCCGGCAATGCAGGCCTTAAAGATCAAGTTTTAGCCATAAAGTGGGTTAAAAACAACTGTGCCCGTTTTGGTGGAAATCCAGACAATATAACAGTGTTTGGAGAAAGTGCCGGAGCAGCTTCCACCCATTATATGTCCATTACGGATCAAGCAAATGGTCTTTTTCAGCGTGCCATCTTAATGTCTGGTTGTGCTATCACACCTTGGGCATTGACGGAGAGAGATAACTACGCATATCGTCTTGCCAAGGCAACTGGCTATTCAGGAGAAGATAATGACAAAGATGTTCTACAGTTCTTATTGAAGGCGAAAGCTCGTGATCTGATCGGTGATGATGCGAAACTTTTAACTCCACAGGAGCAGCGCAATGGAGTGTTATTCTGCTTTGGACCAACTATTGAACCATATATTACAAAACATTGCGTTATACCTAAGGCTCCACAGGAAATGATGAAGACAGCATGGGGTAATAAGATCCCAATTATGGTAGGAGGTACCTCGTTAGAAGGCCTAATTTTCTATCCAGGTTTGTCTGCCCGAAGGATAGGGGTCGTTTCGAAATTCTAATCTTTATTTTATAGCACTTAAGAGAGACCCAAGAATCTTACAAGGATTAGAGACTTGCGCGTATATTGTGCCAAAGGAAGTCGTGACCGACAGGGAGAGCAGTGAGTGCTTGGAGCTTGGACAGAAATTAAAGGAAGCGCATGTGGAGGGCGAATCCAATCTAATTGAATCATTCGTGGAGGTAAAGAAAACTACTATAGTTTCAACCCTTGTATTTTTAACGTTTGACTTTTTTTTGGTAGATATTATCGTACCAACACTTTTGGCATCCGCTTAACCGATTAATACTTTCCCGAATCAAGTTTTCCGAGGCACCTACATACCTTTATCGTTTCGACTTTGAGTCTAACCATTTGATAAATCCTTATTATTTAATGCGATGGGGAAAAGATATCGAAGGCGTCAGTCATGGCGATGAGCTATCATACCTCTTCCACACACTGATGGGACGGAAGATGCATAAGCATAGCAGGGAATACAAGGCCATTGAACGGACAACTGCTATTTGGACTCAGTTTGCCAAAAATGGTGATCCAAGTTCTGCGATCAAAGAGACACACGTTTGGAAGCCCTTGGATAAAGACGCTGAAACGTATAAATGTTTAAATATTTCCGACGAAGTTCAGTATATTGATTTGCCTGAAATGGAGAAAATTAAAGTTTGGGAATCTTTGTATCCCAAGGAGTTGCTTTAGGTTAAAAAATTTTTTTTTACTGTCTATTGTCTAATCATGCATGCATATCTTATACATTAATTAAATAAAGTTGTTAACATAATTTCAGTATTTATTGACAAAAAAAACAACATGTTGCCAGTAGACAAAAAACACTGTACATATATTATAACATTATAATGATGCACGTCTATACAGCGTTCTTTTAAATAACCTGCCGCCAATGCACATATACATATAATTATACAACTTTAAATACATGAGAGGTCTAAATTAATTGTTTTTCGTCATGGCTAAGGGTTGTTTTTTGCAATAATAGATTTTTGAAAAGGGATAGCTCCCCAATCATCGGTTAGTTTCTCCAAAACTGACTTTTTTCTTTGTGGAGGTGTGAAATTGTAAAATCAGATTACAGAAAAAAGTTGACAAAAGATGTACATCTCAAAGCACTGCAACATAAAACAAGGGCAGGGAAGGAAGAAGAAGAAAAAGAAGAAATTCCTTCGCGCACGTAGTCCCCACGCTCAAGGACGTCAAAGAATAGCGCGAGAGAAACAATTTACGGCAGTTCTTCAGGAAAGCTAAGCAGATGACAGCTGTTTACAAGGCCAACACTTCCAGCAACTCCTAAATAATAAATAATAAATGAAAAAATAATACATATTAAATAATAAATAATAATTTATTAATAAATTATAGAAATGTTAATATGCCATAACTACGAGAAGTGCGAACCTATGACCAAATCTTCTCACTAAAGCAATTCCTGGAAATGACCTACAAATTTCAAGTTGAAGCACACCATATTTTCATCGACTTTAAGCCGCATATGATAGCAGTCATCATTTAGAGTTCTTCAAGGCGATGGCTAAACATTCCACCAAATCAGTCCAGCTCCGTCGAGCAACGATGGAGAATATGCGATGCAACGCGCAGTTTGGAAGCAGGTCCCCTGAATTGTTGTAAACGTATATCGAATTTCGGCAAGTAGATGCGCTGTCATGTATTTTTTTCACTTCAGTGTTAAACAGAAACTAAAACAGTGCGTAGAACAGGTGTGAACACAGAATCATTACTTTCAACAAATTCATCCAGGTACTGGGATACGCAAACAATATGTTCATTATTGTTTGCTCCCATCGTCCCGTTGTGTTTTAAAGTGAAGGAGGGCAAAAGCAAATATATACATATGTACATACGAATGTATGTATGCTTATGCAAGCAACAAGCAAGGCACCATTTCTTCATCGCCTAGGACAAAGCGTCACTGTTGATAGCACTATCTTCGAAGCAGTTAAAGAATTCATCCATCTCGGAGTTAACGTTAACTCCACAAAGGACACCTTAGTGGAGATTCGATGAAGACTGCCACTTGGAAACATTACGCTTTAAACACTAAGCTATCACGGATGCCAGGGCGCTTGGTCTTTGCAACTGAAAGCAGCGTGCATGGGATCAGTGAGTATGGTAGACTACATTGGTTGTAGTCTTCACTTCTGGTAATGTTTCAGAACAGATATAATATGATGCATATATTTAGGAGCTAAAGGTAAACAATTTCGTAGCACCTAAATGTGTCTTTTTCCATTCTATATTTGCGAAAAATTTGCGAAACGAATTGGGACTGAAAGCTTTGTTAGAACATATGGAAAGGGTGTTAACCAGGCGATCGTGGTTGCAACTGTTTCTACATATCAATTGTGCTTACTTTAACTCAATCTGGTAGCCATCGGATACTGGCTGTTGTCTACCTGGACTCAACTTGCTACATATAAGCGGGAGTGTTGATTAGAAGATAAATAGCAGCACAATAATAACTACATCGGCCGAATTCCCCAGATGGATTCAGTTGTGGTATGACAAATTTCCTGAGCGGATGTAGCAACTTATATGGGCCTATAAGGATTTCCAAAAATAAGTTAGGCTTTTGGAAAATAGATGATAGAGGATGCCCTATAAAGAGCCCAACGGCAGCGCCCACATCCCTAACTTGGGTTAATGACATCGATTTAATCGATCGCTCAATCAAAAGGTTTTTACAATGGAACTGGACCTCCAGTTTGAAGATTCTACCGCTGGTATAACTACCCAACCAGGGAAAAAAAGCCTGGTGAAATGCAAACCAGACGGCCTGGTGATGTTAAATCACAGGTGGCAGATAGTGTACGAATATGAAGCACTCCTCGACAAGAACTGGAGAGAAGGAAGGCGTGGATGAAAAGCTCAGAAGAACCCCTATAAACTTTCTGCTACACTAGTATTAAGCACCGTCTTCCAAGTATGTGCTTCGCACGTCATAAGGTGGCTAAGAAAGATACGGTAAGGAGGAAATTGCGAGATCCGGACGAACCCGCTACAGCGTGAAACGGGCAGCTTGTTGCTCCTGAAGGACTTTTGCACATATTTTCAACATGTTGTATTATATCACTACAACAATAATCAATCAAACAAAAAGGAACATCGCAAACGGTTTCATACGATGACTTTGCCATCAGTAGCATACAACATTAGGAACCAGCCCAATAAGGTAAGTAATTATGGCTGAAAAGTAATAATAACTGAAAAACGAGTTTAAACTGAAAGCTTTGAGGGCTGACATAAGCAAGAGTGAAATTTTGCCGTTGCGAACAACGCTGAAGTCAAACTCCAAAAGACGAATAAAGCAGGTAGGCCGTGAAGAGCGACAACGCTTGATGGGGAGGGTCAGAAATAAGACGGAATGCAGGAAGCAAAATTGACTCATTAAGAAGAAAACCCGGTCAGATGCAAATGTTATGGCAGCGAAGAGTGGTCTGTCTTACGCGGGTCCGCAGAGCCAAAGCGGATCCCAAACTCGGCAATCCTGGTCAGTTGATAGAAAAGATTAGGCGGACCCAGAAAGGAACACAGCTGTTCCAACTTAACGAGGCAGATGGGAAAATAGAACAGCTTAAGGCTTACTCGATGAAACATTTGGCGGTGACGTGGAAGTGCGATTACCGAACAATGTTAGACATCGATAAAATTATATCCCAGTACCAATTAAACGGGATTTGTGAAGCAGATGCTCTAGACTTAAGGAAAGCTTACGGCAGCACACAATTCGCGATGATTGGATTGCTTCCGGACGGCGTATTTGGGTGGGTATCTAAGTGGTTTAGGTGTCTAGAATTCGGACACACGGCACGCCACTGCAAGAGCGAACATGATCGTTCCAAGCAGTGCAGAAGATGCAGAAAAGAAGGTTGCATAGCCAAGAACTGTACAAAAGACCCGAAATGTCTTTGATGCAAAACGGACAATTCAAGTAACTCTTGGCACGTGGCTGGTAGTGTCAAATGCTCTGTATTCAAGAAAGCCCTTTAGTACGCCATGATGAAGATCGTTCAGATAAGCCTTAACCATTGCGCGGCCGCGTAGGACTTGCTGGCATACTTATATGACGAAAGAAAGAATAGTCGACCTTACTATCTGAAGATACTGGATGACATTGTAGCAGGCGCGCGTGGAAAGTACACAGTGGTTATTGCTGGTATTTCCACGCATGGTCTACGGAATGCGGCAGAAGAACTTCGAGGACAGGTCTCCTCGAAGCATTCGCATCACTCGAGATAAGTTTGGGGAACAACGGTGCCAAAAATACATTTAGCAAAGCAGGCAAGCGGTTCATCATAGACATTACGTTTATAAGTTCAGGCTCAGGAATTAGTTTATTCACCTAATACTCCTGACCTGGCACCAAGTGCTTTCTATCTGTTTCCAAATTTTGACGAAAAAAATCGTGTGAAAAGCGTTTTACGTGGTAGCCGTAAACGATTTTGAAGGCCTAGAAAATTAATCTCTAGATCTAAAAAGTGTATTCATATTCAAGGAGTTTAATTGAAAAATTAAATACATCCGTATCTTGTTACTCCATTCCGCGAACGTAAAAGATTGCTGAAAAGATCTATTTCAAATGGATTGTACATTTTTAAAGATTTGTTTTATAATCAAGTCCACTCCTTTTGTTTTGCTTCACTTTTTCTCTCGCTTAGAACGGAATATGCACATTAAAAAAAACTTAGACAATACTGCAGGAACACTGAAAATGTAGACTTCACTCTTTAGAATCTACGCAGTGAGGCATGGTTGCAAGAAATTGCAAATACAAATACAAATACTTGGCGCAGCAGACGTACATATGTGTTCCCGGGCCTAGCTTCTCGCGACCATTCGTGTTGTGCGTGTTATATTTTTCACACCAATGGAAGGGACCTACAGCTTATTGCCATATCCGAAAGGCAAATTGAGAAGCTTTCTCTTGACAGCTATTACTCTCGGACGTTTGGCAGAAATTCGCGAGAGTTGGGACCATCAAAAATTTTTTGGTGTTCTCTGGGATTCGAAAATCACGCTCAGCGATCCAACGCACTAACCACTTGAGCCACCGCGCAAGAAATTAGTGTACGATATATGAATGAGCGAAAGTGGTATTTCCTTCATTTTCGACGTACATAGATGCATATGTATGAACAAATTTATTCACATGAGAAATTAAAGCACCTCTTTATTCGCACCACTCAATGTCATCCGATAAACGAATTTCTAACTTTGCACATTTTTGCAATTGCACCTCGTAGAAGACAGAAAACAAACTAATTATCTCATTTTATCTCAACGTTCAATTAGAGCCATATTGTAAATCTACGAACGGAATTGCAGTCTTTAACTCAGCACTATACTACTACAAGTTAACCTCTAATAACTCGTTTTTACAGCGTTCGTCCATAACCTTGACAATGAAACCTGATCATTCGATTAGACTTAAATTATACATGCATGTATACTCGTACATATGTATGTCTGTAGTTATGTACGTAAAACTGCAATCCGGTATCGGCGCTGACTTGACGCAGCATCACGATCATTTATTTATTGCTTGAGTCACATGGTTTTTATTTTTACAGGTATTACATGTATTTTCTGTTTTGAGCTACACATACATACATATCATTAATACATTTCGTGTTATGAAATTTGATCACGTTTTATTTATTACAGGAGAAGTTCACGCATATTTAGTATTTAAGTTTTTATTAAAACAAATTCTATAGGTAAGGTATAACTGGGTTTCTTCCGTACACAGTACATATGTAGATATGTATGCATGCACATAGTCCTGCCATAAGTTACAAATATAAAACGCCATAAAAAAAACAAGTAAACTCTTCTGCGGTTAATGCTGCTTTGAGGCTTTGCAAATTTCGGCTTTATAGTATACATATACATATGTATGTAAGTAGATTCCGAGAGTTCTTTGATTCATGTACTATTTCGGATGTGGTAAAAGGGTTATGCAGTATGACTACCACATAGCAGCATATGTCTGTTCCTTTTTATTCAGATTTTCTTCACAAAAAGCACAAGATAGGCACCTAACGACCTTGCACTCCTTGAGGAGCAGAGGGCGTCAACAACGCCTGCGCGCCAGTTGAGGTGGGTCGAACGTTCCAGAAACCAATCGTTGTCTGTGTATTAGCAATTAGTTTTTTGCAGTTGGGGCTCTCTGGAGGCTCGCCATTCGTCCTCTTCGATACTCAATTTTCCAGAGAAATTATCAGATTGGAAGTAGGACTTTCTAACAGAGATGCAAGTTATTCGGATGCAGTGGGTCTTTTTCGTTGTTTAGTGGACCAACACCTATCGGGAAATGCTGCTCCTGTGAGGCCTTTATTAATCGTTTACCATCCATTGCCACTGTAACAGATGGGATATCCATTAGGATAGGATCCTAGGGTATTTCTCTCGCAGGGTCATCTAAGCTAAAGTGTGCACCGCCTCTCGTTAGACGAGAGATGGCTTTAAGTGTGCAGCTTATAATGCATATGTATATTAAGAAGGGCATCTAGAGCAGAGCCAAGCGCATAAGGAACTGAACTGAAACAAACCGTTCTTTGGAGTAAAGCAAAAGAAGTAGCAAAGTTTTGATGAGAAAGCTTAGTGAATAACTGCTGCGTATGCGAGGATTGGTCGAAAGAACTCTTTTCAACGATTAACACTTATGTGTTTCCAAACGCACTTTTGCCCTGTTTTTGACCTTATGGGTTTAACCAGAGAAGTTTGCTATTCAAATGACTCCTACGTAATTTCGTTAGAAATTTGAATGATGACACCTTTAAGCACTGGCTGAATTAGATCGGTTAGATTCCTCCTCCTCTTCCGTAAAGAGAACAGTTTTAGTTTTATTAGGATTAACTGAAAGCTCAAAACTCGCGTACCACTCATCATTCTTCTCAAAAGACCTTTCCAATTTGGAGCAGGCTTTTTGCCGGCCCATGCGTAGATCACTGAATGGTGCACTGGGAGTGGGCTTGCGGTCAACGCTCTTACAATTTAAGTTATTCTCTTTACGAGAAGGGAGATTCCGACCGGTCTAACTCAGCCAGTGCTAAAGGACAGATCTACTCATGAAGCAAAGTATTTGGGAGTGATCGTATCACTCAACCCTTAACCCTGACCTCTCTGACTCTTGTCTAGATCTCAGATCACACTGGGATTTCTCATGTTTTCTCAGGACTTGAACCTGCGTAGAAACTCTCCGCGTCCTCAGTCTGGCCGTCCCTTGACGATTGGGTTTCTCATGAACACAATTGTGGGTGACACGGCTCTCCAGGATGCAACTAAACGAATGCTTCCAAACGTTTTGCTAGAAATTCTCTGTCTTTCAGCAGAAAAGGCTGTAGGCAATTGTTTAACGTTTTCAGCGAACATTTTCTTTTTGTTAAGCATCTTAGTGTGCAAGGCTTTTGAGACACGACTATCTGCGAGGCAATTTCGGATTAATTCTTTTGTCATTGTCCAGTTATTGCTCGGATCAGACGGCAGATCTTCATGTGGCGAGCACTGATGTGGCGAGTACTGATACTGTAAGCTCTTCATCACTGAAGTGTGTTCTCAGCTTTCTCCGAAAATCGAAAATATTCCTGTAAAATGGGTAATACTGGGTGCTATTTCCTGGTAGTTCAATGGGCCAGTTGGAGTGTTTCTCAACACGATAGAAGAAAACGAACAATCACTGCAAATAGGTTTGCATCCCCTTTTTGCCCAGTCTGTACTATTGCACTTTTTGAATGGCAGAGATGACTGTCTTGCATTATTTTAGGGCGATCATGAGTTTTTCGATCACACAAATGAGGACGTCGCTGATAATGTTGGAGATTTCATCATGAAGAATAGTTCGTTGAGATGTTACATATATTTTTTTGAGAGATATGGAATCAGACCACAGCTATGGGTCCCTTTTCGTCTCTCTTTCACGGTCCATCTAGCCTGAGAGAATCTCCGGATTTCTCCACAGTTCTTCTCTAGCTTTGATTCCTCGTGTCAATGCTTGCATCTGTTTAACAGAAATCTGGTTCATCTTCTGGGTTTCTACCCAGTAGCGTCCCAAGATCTCTCTTCTTCTGCTAGCTCTGTGGTCCGACATCATTGCCTGATCCATTACCTTCCAATTTGATATTCTATCAAGCATTATATTGCTACACAGAGTCACATGAATAACTTCCCTTCGTCTTGTATCTACGAAGGTCAGTTCTGTTCCTCTGTTAACAATGGTTAGCTCCTTACACACCACAAACTCGAATAAAGCTTCTTCTCTGTAGTTATCGTTGGTGCTACCCCACACTGTACTGTGTGCATTAGTATCACAGCCTTTCATTTGGTCTTCGTTCTTGTCCTTGCACACATTCACCAGAGATTCTACCTCTTTTGTTGGCGGAGGCACTACCGAATCATACGGCAGGTATGCAGATGCCACAGCAACGCTACCTGCACCCGCTCCTACTCGTACTGCCACTAAGTCTGGGGCACATAGTTGCGGTAGCATAATCGCTTTAGCACCATGCCTCACCAGAACACAAGATCTAATTCTTTCGCCAGATCACACATAGTGTAAAGTGGCAACACTTTCTGGTAGACCTCTAATCCTTCCTTTGAAGATCCAAGGCTCCTGTAGCAGAGCAATGTCAATCGCCTCCTCCACAAAACATCTGGTCATCATTGCTGATGCAGCTTTGCTGTGGTGAAGAGATGTTAATCGAGAGTATATTAAGGATCTCGCACGAAAACATTGCTGGTATCAGACAAGAGGTAATGACTAGCAGTTTCTCGATATACTCGTATGCAGGTCTGATTCACGACTTCTCAGTTTCTGCCTCCTTACGCAGGATTACGTGTTATGTTTGCATATACATATTTTCTTCATTGCTGATAATGAATCTTCATCACATGGTAAATAGTGTAAGTAGCATTCGCAGAGAGATAACTGGTCAGCTGGGATTGTCCTTGTAATTATAATGCGAAGTGCGAGCGCACTGTAGTCCCTCGGATACTATTTCTTACAAGTTAATGAAACTATTTGGCCCATTAAATGCGATTGAAGATACTCATCAGAGATTAAGACAACAGTGTCTTATACAGTACTACAATAAACAAAACACTGGGCTGAATAACTAAAAAAATTCATAGTCGTACAAGCAGTATGAAAAAACCAGTCAAATCAGTTAAACGAATGCTCTTTGACACATGAAAACCGTCGGAAATTGACCTGAAAATGAAATACAATTAGTTTTTATTACATCTATTTACGTTTAAGAAACACACTAACTATAGTCTTTGTTGTGTAACAAGTCTTATATCTAATTGCACAGAGCAAGCGGGGTTCTCCTCTTTTTGAAGTTATGTGGTTTGACAACTGAATAAGCCGCTTGTCCGCTTGTATGTAAGAATAGGATCTTACTTAAGTGTCACACTTCAGCTACACAGTAGTTTACATTTAGACTATGCGATAGTGAACTTGTTTTTGAATAAGGTTGGTTGATTTTATAAGGTGAGCTTACACTCTTCACTTAGGTTAAGTTAGGTTAGGTAAGGTTGGCTGTACCCACGAGAGTGCATACACACTTAGACCAGTAAAGGTCCTTTGTGATGCTATGGATCAAACCATTAACAAAAGCAACCGGAACTTTTAATAAAGCGATGGATGCACATGGCGCCTAAGGGCAGCAGATGGCTTCAAGGAAGGGGGGACCCTAAATGGAACATTCTTTTATCCGACAAACCTGGGCAATTACATAGGAGGTGAAGGATGGTTTCCTGCTCCTCCTCGTCGCTATAGCTCCTGCAGAATTCGTTAGAGAAGAGGCCAAGTCTTCTGGCATGTTGGCCTATAAGACAGTGCCCAATGAGAACACCGACAACGCAACTCTGTGATCGCTTTTTTTTGACCAACTCGGCACTAAGTCTCGTTTTTGAGATATGTAATTCGATGATGGCGAACTAAACTTAATGAGTCAAAGTTCTCCCATATCAACTTTACCAGTAAAAATATAACGAATGTTCCTGTAGTTACTAATAATCAAAAATTTCCTTATTCTTCCACAGCTAAGTATCTGAATGAATGAATCTGGAATCTACATTGAAATGGAAGGAACATGTGAAAAAGAAAGTAGAAGAGGTAAATATTTAGTACATATAGAAATCCTTATTGGTTGTAAGGATATATGTACATAATTCAAAAATGTCCATTAAGAATAAAATCTTATTATATAATCAGATACTAAAACCCGTTTGGACACTTCCAATTATAGAGTTTGTACATAGAAAACGAATGTACAAATAACCAGGGCTGAGACGAATATACATATGTACTTGTATTCGTCAAAGTATTATTAATATTTGTACATATTACTTATAACTAATACGAATACCTAGGGTATTATGATACTTTGATATTCACCAATACGTATTAGATTACACTATTCCAGTAAGAATCCAATCGACACTAATATACATATGTATATGCATGCGTAGGTATTTGATATGCATGAGTGATACGAAAGCCCAAAGATGAAGTGATTTGGAGTGAGACAGAAAGTGGCCTTCTAAAGGGTGTCCCATAATTCACGCAAAATTTGAATTTTGTGCCATTTAATAGTACAGTGATGCCAACGGAAAAAAAGATAACAATGTGACAATGTGACAAACGGGGTTAGTAAAAATGGAGCGCTATACGAAAGAACAACGAAATTTCATTGTTGAGCAATATTCTAAAAATAATGAAGGTTTGTCAGCTACAGTCCGAAATTCTCGTAGAAAATATGGCCGTCATAGTGATCTTCAACTGTGACGAGAATAATTGAAAAATTCAGGGAGACTGGATTAAACACTTTGGGTGTCACAAGTCGTTCAACAGAAAACATCGAAGCAGTTCGCGAGAGTATTGCTGACAGTCCAGGAACATCAATTCGGCACCGTAGTCAAGAATTGGGCATTTCGAGAACCTCTCTACAGCGAATTCTCACGAAAGACTTGAAACTTCATGCTTACAAAGTTCAATTGACTCAAGAACTGAAAACTACTGACCATGCAGCGCGAAGAGAGTTCGTTGAATGAACACGCCTAACAGTTTGGTGCGGATTTTGGGCTGGAGGCATTATTGGACCATTCTTCTTCGAAAATGCGGCTGGTCAGGCAGTAACAATTAATGGTGTTCGTTATCGTGACATCATAACCCAGTTTTTAGTGCCCAAATTACAAGATATGGATGTGACCAACATGAGGTTTCAACAAGACGGTGCCACATGCCATACAGCCAGAGAAACTTTTATCTTGAAAGAGGAAATTGGGAGGTGTATTAATGAAATTCAGCCACATTTATGCGAAACGGTCATAGAAAATTTCAATAAAAGAGTACGTACTTGCTAGCAAAACCGTGGCGGCCATTTATCCGATGTGCTATTCCATACACAACCCCAATCTGTATACTCTATGAATCAATAAAAAAATCTAAGCTTTCTAATTAAAAATCTGTATTTTCTATCAAAATTACATTTTGCGTGAATTATGGGACACCCTTTAGTACTTTGTAAACTGAAGTTTACTCTCTTACTCTTACTATGAAAGATACCAGTATTAGTGATATTTTCGTATCGCTTAAAATATTATAAATATTTAATAACGAATATATTCATATCAGGTGATATCTACAAATATTAGTATCAACCCATACCCACAGATAATACAAACATTTCAAAACAAAGTCCTTTGGAGAATAGTAAATGCCCCATGGTATATTAGAAATAATCACTTGCATCGTGATTTGCAGATTGATCTTGTAACAGAAGTAATAAAAATGAACGCAATTCGTCACAACGAGCGTCTGCAGATGCATATCTGATGCATAGATGCATAGCAGACGTCTTAAATGTACGATATAATATTCGTAGATTGAACTCATGAACTCATAATCTGACAAATATGAGAACCCGTATATAAACTATAATAAACTTTAAAACTAAAATCATTTGTCGATCTTTCTTTGATTGATCAGGATTAAGGAGGTGTTTTTAGTGCGGTTGGAGTTACATACTACTACTCTACCCTAAACGGCTGTTTATTCGCAAAGTCTTTCGAAATCGAAGCAGATGTGTTAGCGAAACAACTAAGAGGCGGTCTCGCCTCTTGAAGTTGGTAGAGTCATACAGGCGATGACCGAGTTTCGTACGAATTTTTTAAATATAAACCGAGAAATTTTTGACAAAACTCAAGCTTACAATTTTATTTTCGACACAGGAGAAGTACCAGCAAGCCTTAGAAGAAATATTATTTTCCCAATTTTAAGGAAAGGAGATCCCCGCGAACCAAATAACTACAGGGGCATATCATTTATGAACACGGTGATGCAAATACATATGTATAAATATGTTCAGGGATAATACTAGACCGCTTAAACGAATGGATTCAGCAAAACGACTTTCTCAGTGAATACCAGGCTGGATTTAGAAATTCGACAACAGATAACGTATTCGTATTAACAAGCATCGCTCGGCCGTACTTGGAAAATGGGAGAAAATTGTACGCGTTTTCGTAGACTTTAAGGCAGCTTTCGATTCGATTGACAGGAATGCGCTTTTCTGCAAGCTAAGCAAACTAGGCTGAATGTCATTCGAAGTCGTTATGATCAAAACTGGACCGGTGTGTGGAATGGAAGGACCGTATCGCCCTGGTTCGAATCAAAGATGAGAGTAAAGCAAGGTTGCCTCCTAAGTCCACCCCTCTTCTCACTCTTCCTGGATGACCCCTCGCTGTTCAATGTAGTTAAGATCAAACTGCTTATGTACGCTGACGACATTATTATACAAGCAGAGTCTCCAAACATTATGCAAATTATGATCAACAGACTACAACAGTACTGTATCACATGGAATCTGAAATTGAACACCAACAAGTCCAAAATAATGGTTTTCCGTAACGGAACAGGGAGGTATTCGCGGGGAGAAAAATGAAATTGAGATAATGAAGTTTTAGGGATAGTGTCGGAGTATAGGTATCTTGGAGTAATATTAACGCCAGGACTCTCATTTAAACAATATGTTGAGGCAAAACTCAAGGAGTCCAAAATTTCGATAAACACCAATTGGAGAAGTTTTCTTGCTAAAGAGGATAGTGCGCTAAGTGCAAGATTCAAACTCTTTGAAGCAGTCACGAGGTCAAATATGTGCCCCGCAGCCCAAGCATGAGGAATACTTCAGTACGAGGAAGTTAAGAAGTTGCTGTAACACTTCGTAAAGAAGATTTTTAGATTACCTGAGAATACGCCTACCTACATGATTCATCTGGAAACTGGCTCCACACCGCTGTATTCATATATTTACATTAAAAGTGTTTATCAGCTATATCACGAAAGTGATGACTTTGCCAAGTTATCGACTGTCGAAGATAGTCGCTACATACCTGTTTCGACGAAATTTTTGAAATTCTTCAGTGAGTGGCGTAGGCTAAGCAATGAACATAGCGTGCGGCTACTGGTTGAGAACACTGCAAATTGGAAAAGGGGTACGCAGATTTTGTTGGTCAAGACTCAGGGTTTCCAATTTATAAAATTCATGGAAGAGGCGCAACGAAGTGAATTCAGGTGCACCTATAGGATCCTCCAACATGATCTCGGAGATAAAAAAAAAAAACAATTTCCACGACTTAGCTATGATCTCATACCTATTCAAGTCCAGAGGTGAACTTTTAAATCTCAATTACGTGCCACACAGAACTCAACAATATGATGAATGCACTTTGTGTAACCTACGGATGCGGGAAGATGGAAGACATTTTATTGGAATTTATTCCTATATTAGTCGCGATACAAAGAGCTCACTGGGGAAAAACAAATTTACGGGAAAATAAAGTTGACTCGGTTACCTATGTAGCTACAGTCAGCCGAATAAGTATTCGCCTCTTATATTTAATAAAAGAAAATAAAGTAAATAAATAATAATTAAGTAATATTAATACTTTGTGAATCCTCCCTTCCATTTAATTATTGCTTCCACTATTCTAGATATAGAACTGATAAGGTTTTCTGTGACATTTGTTGGTATCGAAGCCCATTCCTCCACGAGTGCTTTCCTTAAATCAGTTTTCTTAGACATTCGCCTGGTCCTGATGTTTTATTTTCCAAGACATCCCAGAGATGTTCTATTTGGTTGATGTCTGGTGACTGCGGTCGAGTTTCCATATACATAAGTGGGCATATTGCACAGGAGCCACATTCTCGTATTCCACGCAGTGTGCTTTGGGTCATTGTCTTGCATGAATATATAAGAACTATCAATGCCCAATTTATCTACACTTTTTTAGAGATGAGTCTTTAATATGTGTATATAAAATCTGTGGTTCATAGTTTCTTCAAAAACACACAATTCACCAACTCCTACTCATGCACCCCCATACCATAAGGAAACATTCACCGTGTTTAATAGTCGTTTCATTTCAGCATTGGCTTTCTCCCTACAAGAACTTTGCTGTCTGATTGGAAAATATTAAATTTGCTTTCGTCAGTGAAAACAACTCTTTTCCAGAACTGCTCATCATAATTTTTATGTTTTTTTGCCAGGCGCTTCCTCTTATTTACCTTACTATACAAAGGCTTTTTACGAGCCACGCGACCATGATAACCGGCCTGGTGGAGAACATTACGCACCGTATCATCAGATATTATTTTTCCAATCTCGCCTTTCACCTTAGTAGCTATCTTTGGAGCAATTTGGCTCTTTTTCCTCTCCATAAACTTTTGTGGTCAACCAGATCTATGAATTATTAAACTCTCTCATCTGGCTGACGGCAAAAAGTCATGCTATAATATTATGAATTCTTGCAATAAGCTGAATTCAATTATTGTACAAATAAATACTTAATTTACTTCACTAGCTACTCTGGATTTCTAGCCCATCAGTGTCTTTGAGATTTTCACCTTCACTAACAAAAAAAAAAAAAAAAATCGAATTAATGAGTAAAACCTTCTATGCCATCTTTAATTCAGTTCAAATTGTAGGTACTATGATACCTTCAATGAAATTATTTATCAATTGCAGTTCTTATTCAATGAGATAAATTTTTACAGACTTGCCCAATGACTTGTAAGTTGTTACTTTCAGTCATTTACAAGTTTATACTTAAATTGTGGTTATCCTTGAAACTAAAAGCTGTCATTACGATGACAAAGCAGTAAATATACACCCATCATTAAACTATACAATCTGCATAGTGAATAATAAACCAGAAATTCTACAATTTTATTTTGATACCTTATTAAGTCTTTTCACTATGCATATGTTCATTCAAATTTAATTTTCAGTCTTGATGTATAAAGAATTAGCAAGCGACATCAAATGATTTTATTCTTGTCAATTTAAATTAATTTTCTCACTCCCAGTAAGATCTATCTAATGCTATCAAACACATGTCTGTCACGTTTTTCCACTTCGATTAGTCTTAAATTAATGCATATGTATACACATTATGTTTTCAATTTCGGATTCGGTATTCAGTACAGTTAGTCAGAAACGGATTGCATACTACACATGTGTATAAGGAAAAAATTGTTGCTCAAAAAATTAAAACTTTATTTAAAAGCTTTTCGGAACACGAGCAATAGGGCATGGTGGCGCAGTGTTTAGAATGTTGGACTACGGGGTGATAGGTTCGACGTTGCTACATATACACAAGAGAACCAGCGTATCTTCTAATTTAATTATAGAAAATGATTTCATTTAACTACATTAGCTACAGTAGGCTATCTCTTTGGCCTACAATACATTGTCTATTGTTTATGGCTCTATTTCCCAACTGCGTCAACGTATGCTTTCATTAAGCACAGCAATAGTTAGCTGATCGTTAAAATAATACCATTTTTAACAGTTTCTCAAAACAGAAAAACCCATTGGTGTCAAACCTGGGCATCAACCGACAACGAATCTTTATGTAACTACCTCCAGTTGCGCATTCCAAATTGGTTGACATCCCTTTCTACTTGTATGCGCGCCACCTAAGGCGAAGCCTTCTTCATTGCGTTGGGCCTTCGGGCTATATTCGAAGACAATGCCGACCGGAGCGTTGGTGGCCAATCTTTTGCTCCAAAGCCGCTTTAACGCAAACAGTGGTTCGTGTGCAAAAAGGTTTCGCTCAGTGTCAGTAGACTGACATGTGCGAAAGGTATCGGGATTAAGCGAAGTCCATGATATCCAACAAATCTTTAGAAAACCCTTAACCTGTCGTAGAGAAAGTGATCAATTATCCAATCTACTTGCACCGAATTAGATCGAATCTTGGAATCCCGATTTTACGCAGTAGCACCGAGGACGCAACCATTTGACCTAATGAGACAACAAATTTCTAGTCTCGACTTTATATGAGCTTTATCTCATTGTTCTGAGACATTGCAATGTTTTTTGCATACGAGAAATCAAAGCATGAGAACTGTCTCATCCATTTAGCAAAAGCTCAGCCTCTGAGATGTGTCTCATTTTCTTTTAGCATGAACTCGATAAAATCCATGTTTCCGTGTAAAGTAGAACTGGGATGATAAGTGTTTTATATAGAGTTTCCGTAGTTGTTCCAGACAGAGCCTCACTACTCAATTGCCTTCTTAACCAAAAAAAACAGTGACAAGCACGAGTTATTCTTTGTTTGATATCTGCGCTGATTTTCTGATCTGATCAGATATGATAGCTGAGTCGAGATAGACAAAATTCTTACTACCTAGAAGTTATAGCTGTCTTTGATATTCTGTCTGTTTCGTCGATGTTGGGTGTTCCTTCTTGTTAACAACATATGCTTTATTTTGCCCTCGTTTATCACTGCATATATATCAATTTTAACCGCTTCAGTCACTATACTCGCAAACGATTCGCTGACTTTGCTTTCTGTTTTTGCATATAGGTAGTATGTATGTATGTATGTTCGTATGTAGTTTCTGAATTATTGAACCGATTTTTGTGGATTAAAGAAAAGGGAGAAGTCGCCTGTAGCTTCTTCAAGAATCTTGGGGAATCGATTACGAACATATTTACGTATTTACACTGCCGGCCATAACTTTGGAATCACTTTTTGGTTTCCATCAGCCTGTTTCTCTAACTACCATGGAAAGGCACTTGATTGAAGCTGGCTTAAAAGGCCGGATAGCAGTTCGAAAACCTTTGCTCTGGTCTCAAAATCGACCTAAAATATTGCTGTAAGCCAAATCATAAAAATTGGATGGTAGAGGACTGGAGCAAGGTGATATGGACTGACGAGCCCAAAAATAAAAAAAATACGTAAAATGCAAAAATTAGATGGTGATTCCAAACTTTTGGCCGGCAGTGTATATGTGCTTAAATTGCCATATTGCTCGAAAACGGTTCGAGATATCCAAATCAAACGTACATATGTATTTGACGGTATAGACGGTATATTAGTGTGATTTTATCTCACATTTTTAGTCTGGAAAATACGAAATATTCGCGAACTATGACGTCATATTTAAAAACTAAAATTAAAAACAAACAGAAATAAATTGGTTGTTGTGTTCTACTGAAAAAAAACTCTCTCTTTTTTCTTTTAGAGATATGTATATTACAATACATACGTAGCGACCTACAATTAAAAAAAGTGCCATCTTTGCTTGTACTAGACATCCCTTGCAGTAATGGTTTTTTCTTTGAAAAAAAAATCGCATAGGGCTGTATTTGGCCGTCACTTTTCGTATTATATATCTATGGATGAATGTACATATGTTTGTACATATAGACTTTATATTTTAAAAGACAGCAGGTGATGACAGACAGACCGACGCACGAGCAAGAACAATAGGGTTTCCTGAGCTACATATGTTTGTATATATGTATGTAAGTAGACATATAGGCGGCCATAGAAAATCATGTTATAAATATTCAAAAACCAAATAGTATCAAATAATTTAATGCATCTTCCATACGTAAGGTGATATAGGGCTCTAGTAGTCCCATCAAAGAACCGAGGTCTTTAGAGTGATCTTTTGTACTATCCCCTGTGGAAGAAATTTGTGTTAGTTGTGTCCTAGCTGAAATCAGGTTCTCAAAGGAAGCTTAGATATGTTTGGGCTGAGCAGGAGATTATATCAAAGGTGGTGGTGAATTCTTGGTGAAACTAGTCTGCTACGAGCCATGGCGAAACATTCACAGATAATGTGGCAGTTTCAGTATCAACAGATTGGCTAACGCCCATTTCCTTAAGGTTGTATTTAATGAAATCTATTAGTACAATATATAAATTTTTTTGCATGTCTAAGACCTATTTGTGACTCCCAGTGTGAGTGCTTTTCATGTTGTTTCCAACAATATAACTTTATCTTTATTTGGCAGAAAGGTAAGCCAAAAATGGTTCAGGGGCAATGAATTTGGACCAGGAGCCAGATCTGACTAGTTCAGCAGCAAACCCATTACCAGCGATGCTTTTGTGATCAAGGACTCCGATGACTGACTGATACTGTGTGCAGCAAGGGCTCTTAGAGCTACTTGGCTTTGTGACATTAATCAGTGTTAGTGTTTGGAGATTTAAGTTTCTTCTGCTGGTGAGTGGAATGACAATCACAGTTTTTGAGCAATTAACAGGTTTTGATGGTTTAACTAACAACTCTTCTGTCTGACAACAGATTTCAAGTTGGATAATCAGCATTTTTTGAGTCGTAAATTAGGTCAAGCTAGGTAAATGGGTGCCCTTGTTGACAGGATTGTCAACGGCTCACTTAGACCACTAGGAGTCCATTGTGCCCAAATTTAAAAAAAGATCCTGGGAACCCAAATATCAATCTTCGACCACATTGGCCTCGATTTCTCCCTTTGTGGTGTACTGAGCGGTATACTGGACTCAGAGAGGGCCCGTGAGGAGTTCATAAGCGACCCTTCTCTGGCTAGTTCGTCCGCTTTTTCGTTACCGGAGATATCCGTGTGGCTAGGTACCCAACACAGGGTCACCGTATTGGCCGCTAAGATGTCATCCAGTCGCTTTTTACAGATTTTTACGAGCTTGGATCTTATCGATGTGGACTGCAAAGCCTTAATGGGTGCTTGACTGTCGACATAGATGCTCATTATTTTTTCTGAAATATTTTCCACAATAATCATATCCGCAGCTTGTTTTATTGCAGCAACTTCAGCTTGGATAACACTGCATCTGTCCTCAGGTCTAAACGAGCGAAATGTGTTTCGCGACTCACAGTATATATACCTTCACCCGTACCAGCGATCATTTTAGATCCGTCGGTGAAGATGGCCAGTTCATTCTCGAAAGGGAATCTGCCTTCATTCCATTTCTCTCTGCTAGGAATTCTAATAGAGAATCTCCGGTTGCAGTTTGGTAGTGAGATGATGTAGTCCGTTTCCGTCCGGATTCTCGACGCATTCCATCGATTTGGACGATTGACCAAAAGGTTTAGCTGTCCATAGACTGGCTTCCCTTAGCCTTAGTGCAGTTTTAGCTGCCGAATTTGCACAGTATATGTCAAATGGAAGCAGATTCAGTATTGTTTCCAGAGCTGTTGTTGGTGTTGATCTCATTGATAAGCTGGGTCTCACTACCGCTGTATATAGCCAGTACACCACTTTAGGCTTGAATCCCCATGATTTCCCGAAAGCTCTTTTACATACATGCATATAATGCCACAAAGGCCTTCTTGATTCTATTGTCAATGTTGGCTTTACAGTTTAGTTTGGAATCCAATATTACGCCGAGTTATTCAGCAGTTTTCTGAGGTATCAGATCGATACTGTTCGTACGAGGGTATTTGTATTCTGGTATCGATTTTCTCCTCTTGAAAAGTACTAACTTGGTTTTCGTTGGGTTCGTAAAATACTTTCACGCTTTCTGAAATATGTACAGAAATAAAACAGATGTAATGTTAATCGCTTTCAAATATATATGTATGTACTTATGTGTGTAACATCTGTCATTAAGAGAATTCGGTAAAAATCATCTAAGAATCATATTCGTACAACAAATTTTGTTTATCAAAATTTAATGGACTCTGTTAACAGCCCACGTTAATTTTTCTGACTGTCACCATCTAATATTATATTTTCAAACACTCATCGCCATCGTATGAAAAATCTTTTAACACACTGTACTCACGACACAATGAATTTGATAATAAATGATGCGCATACGCATTTTCCCGTTCCTTACTGAACCAACAAGTATTTTTTTGTTTATTATGATATGAATGACCTAGAACCGAAGAGATTCTCCCCCAGTATTACACTGTGAGAGCACTGAGAAGCAACCAACCCACACTTACACTCGAGTAATTCATTCATTCTCTCTGCCCGAGAAAAGCAAAAGGCAAATAAAAAGCTTCCCACTAATCGTGTTCAAGAATATTGATAGAATGAATCGTATTCGATCGCCACCGTCTACGTCTAAAACGCGACGATGAGAATTTTCATATCAATATCGAACGCCGCGCCGCGAATAAAGTTAATTTAGCGTGCAAGTTGCCCTGCTAGAGCTATTCGCAGCCACCAGCAGTCATAGGCATCAGTTTAGTAGCTACCCTTGTGCGAGACAGGCGCGAAATTAAGAGACTTACCTACCGTTTGTGTGTGAATCCTGGAGCAGTGGAATTTAAAGTGGAATACTTAATTGGACAGTTTTTAGAGGATATAAACATTTTTTAAGAATCCTACAAACCGAGGGATATTGAGTGAAACTAACCCCACAGCGATTATGGCCGCATTCGACATTTCATTTGCGGACCAACTGAAAATAGCCTTCAGGTGAGTGTTGGAAAATTTGCCGATTAGTTAATTACTAGTCAGGGATAATAAATGTGTTCTACCCTTGACGGTACGTACTAGTAGTCAATTATGCGAAATATATACAAACATGTACATATGTACATATTTTTAGTGACATACAGTGCGCTTAACAATATAGGAAACATGTATTTAGTAACGCAATTTAAAGCATCTATCGTGTTTCTAAGACTCGAATCTAATATCAATCTCATATGGTTTCATTAAATTTGTGCGTTTTAAAAAAAGTCCTTGAAGCCAGTCATAAATAAAGAAACCATATAAAATGAGAAAAAGATTGTTTCCCTTAACCAATTCTTGTGTGTATATAAGGCCATTACCATAAACCAAAATAGGCACAGTGGTATAAGCATGTACAAATATACAGAGTGATGCATATATTTATGCGGAGGGGTCTCACAGGGTTTTATTTCTGACCGATCACCCTGCACTAATTTGCGTCTTTATGCAAAATACCCATAAAATTCTTTGGAATTGCCCAAAATAAAAAGTGGGCATCCAGCATCTTAAAACAAAAATAACAGAATCAGTTGGTATGGTTACAAAATCTTATAGATTTCATTTTAATTGACTGTTTTTGAAATGAATATTATTTTCTTCAACTAATCGAACGAACAAATTATTGCAGGCTTTTTGGATTATTTCTATTGAGATTATGTCAGGTGTTCCAGTGGGAGCCACATAAATGTTATTCGAGGATTTGTTTTCGCTTAGTACCTATACATAAATTTATGTGTTTTTGGAGAATGAAGAAACAAAATAGTATGAGGGAACAAATTAAATGAAATTGAAAGACTAAAATTCTTCTAAGCAAACACATTGATGGAATGTAAGGAAACAGCTTTGCAATAATTAAAGACTTTTATTAACTCTTATATGGTTTTGGACCTACTTTGGTAGATCCAAGCTAAAGTACGGGTATATTTTTAAGAATAAGTAGTCACTGGAACTATCGTAAAAGAACTATCAACTAATTCGGTACTGTCAAAATATCTATTCATCGATAGTTATTAAAAACCACTCGTTCATTATTACTTGTGTTCATTGCTATTTTCGTTCATTGCTATTTTAGTTCATTGCCATTTTCATTTACTATTTCGGTTAATTACTATTTTCGCTTACTACTTTGGTTCATTCAAAGTTTCTTTCATTCGATAGTTTAATGAACTGGACGAATATTGTGTTCACTCATTCAGTGGTTGTTTGCTATATTTTTATATTACATCTGAGTGATTTTTTTTATTTTGATGGAAACGAGAAGCGGTAAGTTTTGGGTGAAAAGGATTTTTTTATGTCTGAGTTAGAGCTATTTATGAACAGATATTGATTAAATTGTTCTTATTGGAGTAAATTTTGCTGCGCATTTGGGAAAGTGATATACAAGTAAGACAAATGTCTGACGCTCTGCAATCCGGATACCCTTTTGATCGGCAGATTAGACTACAGTCATCCTTTTGCCTACAGCTAGAGAGTTTCTGAATAAAAACGCCAGATTTAAATTTTGCTCGATTTCCAGGGTTCTTTATATAGACTGCTCTCGCTATCGCTCGTGCGGCCGTCTTTCCATCCCTCCATCTGACTGTCACCAATTCCTAACTCAGGCTACAAAAAATACATTCATGATTTTTACAAATGTTGCAGTACATTTTTTTCCAAGGAAGGGTAGGTGAGACGTCATAAAAACTGCATGACCCGTGCTCATAGCAGTTTGAGATTCTTACTCCCCAAAAACTCTTCCCTTCGATATTGTACATAAATTTGTTAGTTACTGCAAATAAGTCAATACTCGTACTTATCATAAAATTTCTTTTACCACCAAATAAAAATTTTTGCAGTTGTGTTCCCAAGGCAAAGTCCTGTTTGTTTCGCTATTTAGACGCGGTTAATTTTGTTGGTCCTAAATCTAAAGGTTTGGTCCGTTGTAGACGCCGAAATAAATCTATTTTCTCCAGAATTTGTAGGATTGATTTGTAGAACAATTTTTTAAGCACTTTTTTTTTTAAATTTTGTAAAATATTGATATTAATTTCTTAGTATAACCCCAGAGTTGTACACATGCATATACCGTAAATTCACAAGCTTCAGCAGTTTACTCTCAATGTTAAACTTCGAAAATTTTTCAAGTAACCAACGAAAATTTTCGAGTTTTTTCATATGGGACTTACAAGTCAACTTTGCGTCAAGTTTAATTTCGAGGTATTTAGCTTCTTTTGCGGAAGGAATACGGACCGAGTTTATAAGCTGTTCTCTTTCTTAATGAAGTTTATAAGACCAAATTTGGTTTCATTGATGGCAATCCCCCAGCCCTGTATTCTTTACTTACATTAATCAGAGCGCTCATAGGTTTTACTGTTTTTTCGTCGATATTTATACTAACTTCTAAAAAAGTAGTGTCGTCCCCAAACATCAATAAATGGTGCCTTTCTCTTGTAATTTCTCACGTATAGATATACCGGAATTTTGATTTGAGCTACAGAAAACTTTAATTTTTGACTTCAAAATAACGAAGTTCCTTATAAACTACAATAATGAAACTAAGTAAGAAAGCAATGGAATTAAGGACAGTTTGCTGCAGGTGATAATCAAAGAGGAGTTGAGTATTGTTGACTTCATAGCATTCTAGATGTTGGACCTTGGAAACCGTAATTTATTCAGTGGGAATTTAATAGGCACAGATCTATGGTTAGATTAGATCAGAAAATATAGAAGTGAACCAAAAACTCTTGCTTACGGCCAGCTGAAATTTGTTTGATTTTACGACTGTGTGACACGGAAGAGTCTATTCCCGTGATATATCGCGAATAAGTCATAGCTATAGACATTAACACAGAAAGTGTGAGGATTTGAACTTCAGGCTTTCATGCCACACCTTTTTCCTAAAAAACTTTCTCACTTACGTAAAGTGACAACCCAAATACAATGCCGATTCGATTTTTGAACAAAAAAAGGCCATTAAATTGAATCTACATAGCTCCAGTAAAAATAACGGTGGCAAGGAGTTTTTTTCCTTACAAGAGATGCGATACATCATTGAACACTTTGAGCAGAATCCAAATATATTCTTTATATTAAAATAAATTCAAAAAAATGGGTGCCCCTTTCAAAAATAATGCAGACTAAGACTGCATTTTTAAATTTACATATATACATCTGTATGTACTTATACATATTGCTAAATATATAAGATTTCAATATCTCAAACCATTTCTTAAAACAGGTGGGGCTACATGCAATTTTTTTTGCTTGTATGTACGATGTATGATTTATAAGTACATATGTTTATGATGCATCGTTGAAAATAAGTTTTAAAGTAGAATCGAAATGTATTTTTTGTTTGTTTTCTTCAATTTTAAATAAAACGCTTTCGTTCACATATGTTTGCAAATTTCATTTATGACATCTATCAATGCTGCGATTATTAAATATGTTCCATAAGAAAGAATCAGAAAGAACAATGCGTTTATATCTATACCGAAGATCATTATAAAAATTGGGAAAATCTTGTTCAAACTGTAGAATTGTTGGTCAAAGTAATGCTCCAAATGAGTCTTTGATTTGTCAAAAATTTTAGTAAACGAGTTCAATTGTTAACATTAAGTGCTATATGCGTGCTATGAGTGTCCTAATAGGCGACGTTTAATGAAAACAGCCGCTGTGAGAGAAAGTGTTACTGAAAACCTCAGAAACATCAAATTCATCATCGTTTGCAAGAGCAAGATATTTCAAGGAACACTTAACAACAATTTACCTACAATTCTCACGAAATATATATGTGTTTATATACATATGTACATATCTAACTGACGCATAAACTGAAACCAGAAGACCATTTTAAGCGAAGAGAATTTGTTAATTGGTTGATGGAACATAAGCTAGTGAATGACAATTTTGCTAATTTTGCTAATCATCTTTAGTGATGAGGCATATTTTCAACTGAATTCAATAAGCAATATTGTCGGACTTGAGGTGCGAAAAAACCAAAGGTTACTCAATAGAAGCCAAACCATCTCTCACGCCTCACTGGTGCGGTTTTTGGTCTAGTGGACTGAAGTACTTCCTTATAGTTCGTTGATAACTAATTTACTGTGGATAAAATTGATAATTTTTTTCTTGAAAATATAAACATTTATAAAATATTCATTAAAAAACTAATTCCGATGCTCTTATGAAACACCCTTTAGGTGGTTTTAGATAAAGTAAGGTAAGGGTAAAAATTGGTCTGCGAGGTCTGACTAAAGTCTCACTGTTTTATAAATCATACCAAAGAGTATGTATTTTATATTTACATATATACTTTGATACATAGTTTGTATATGTAGATAACATTGAACAGTAGTGGTTATAGATCATAATGGAAACTAGAGTTTTTTTATCAGTTCGTACTTCTGGGCGCCGTGGCTCAAGTGGTTAGTGCGTTGGATCGCTAAGCGGGAAAATATTTTTCATGGTCCCGCCTCTCGCGAATGTCTGACAAACGTCCGAGAGTAATAACTGTCAAGAGAAAGCTTCTCAATTTTCCTCTCGGATATGGCTCCAAACTGTAGGTCCCTTCCATTTGCCTGAAGAAAATATAACACGAATGGTCGCGAGAAGCTAGACTTGTATTAGTATATTTTTTTGTTCGTACCTCTGTCCATATTTCAATATTTATTGAACGCTAAATTTTGGGAGCAGAAGATAGAATTTTATAGACATGCTTCTTGGGGTACATGTGTAAACGTAATTCGCATAAGATTTTCTAAAAATGTACTGTTTTTAAAAAGAGACACTCCTCCAATTTCACCACACCACACCATTTCATTTCGTCATAACTGAAGTCAATATTTAAACCGAGAAATGATTTTGCATTTTTTGAATCCACACTTTGCGTGTGGGAGTCGTGGATCAGAAAAACGTCCCAAAGTAATAACTGTAATGAGAATGCTTCTCAAATCGCCTTTCGGATATGACATTAAACGTAGGTCCGCTTATTCATGCGAAAAATATAACACGCACAATGTGTTGTTTTAAATATTGTATTTGCATACTTTGTAACATAATTTTTGAAAACGAATGTGTTGGTATTACTAAGACGGCACTAACTAAATAAATGCGAGTACATACACAGACAAATATTAAGAGGCAAAGTACGTTTTTACGAGAATATTCTCTTTTTTCAATGGAAAACAAGTAGAATGTAGTCCAGAGCTGTAAAAGAATGCAATTTTTTTTTCATTTAGTTCATTTGACTTCAATTCAATGACTTCAACCTAAAAGAAATATGTATGTAAGTCACCATTTATTTTGAAGTCATGATGGAGCAATTATTTTCACAATATTAAAATCAAAACGAATGTGGAGTTACATTGAAGTCACCAGCATTCATTGCATTCACTTGAAGTCATTGAAGTCTTTGAATTCATTGAAGTCATCTGAATTCATTGACGTTCTTAAGTTATTTGAAATCATTCAAGTTATTGAAGTTACTTTCTTTAAATGCATCATAATTAAATTGGTAGTGAATAATTTTACTAAGTTAAATGAGCCATATACATACATATACATAAACCTGAATTAAAACCGAATCCTTAGTTTTTTCTTAATACAAAGGACAGCTTCAGTAACTTGAATCATTTCAAAGAATTTAAAAGCTTTAACAACTTCAGATGACTTCAATGATTTCAAGTGAATGCAATGATTGCTCAATCATGACTTCAAAATGAATGGTGATTTTTTTTAGGTTGAATTCATTATTGAAATATTCTTAGTATGACTTCAAGGAATGCAGTCCACAATAATTGCATTTTCTTATAGCCCTGAATTTTTCTTAAAAATTTACCAAACTCTGGAATAATTGGTTGAACAATGAAAGATGCGGTAGAATGCATTTCGTTTAAAAGCGAATGTGGACTTTTCCGACTGCTTTTTAAATTATGTTGTTGTTTTTTTAACAAGTTCATGCTTTTCTGCTCTTAGGTACATTCTGAGATATACCTTGTGAAGTGTGATAGTGTGTGCACTCAATCAGGTAATCAATAGAAATGTTTGTATAATATTTCTAAAAATAAATAAAAAGTGTGTGCAAAATTCTGTCTGACAGCCGATGAAATGGGGTATTGATAACGTGGATAGTCAATGCAGTGGACTTTGGCAATAATGTGGACTGCCAGCTACCGATGAAGTGGATTGTTGAAATTGTCAACGAAGTGAATCGCTACCACACTAATCAAAATCAGCATATGACCACAATAATCTTTGTCCACATACATATGCCGCTTATTCTTAGTGCAACTTGTTTCCTTAAATGTGTTATAGACTACATGCATATGTACATAAGTACATATTTATGTTTACTGAATGAGTCTGATGTGGATGGATGGAATAATACTGGTATCGCCATTCATTTAGTAACTCCTTATGATCTTTTTGCCCATGACATCGCTTAATTTATTAAAGGTGCGTGTGATGTTAATTACTTCAGTTTTAAGATGAAAAAGTGGACTCACTTTTTGGCGAGGTCGGACCGGTTATTTAAATTACTAGACTTAAGTTGTATTTTATTAGGTACTAATTTCTAGGTTTCAACAAAAAACCCATACTTTTCATTATTTAATGTCATTTGTTTCATACAATTAAGAGAGTTCATTAGTCATTCCTGGAATCTGATGATATTTTGCGAAGTGAGCTTGTTTATCCAGAAAGATTACTAATAGTGTGTACAGCAAATTTGTTAATTTTTTATTTTGGAGCAACATATATAGATATGTATGTATGTATGTATATTCCCACTCTCTTTGTACATACAAAACATACTTAGGTACGTAAAAGGTTCATTTTACGTTCACCTTATGATAAAGTTTGTGTAAACAACACGGTGCTGTGACATAAGGCCAAATTATAGCATATGGCCTTATGAAACTTTAATAAAGCGACATTAGGCCAATTTGGCTTTACATCACTTTCCACTACATATCTGATTTTGCTAACCTGTTAAATATATGCGCTTCATTAACCATTCTGAGAACTTTAAAATTATTAACGACATAATAACTTAATGTTTTCAGTAGTTTTTTGCCGGGTGCCCTGAGCACCTGCATGTGAATCCAAAGACCGTCCGGTATATGAGTCGGGGAAATGTTCACTTTTTTTCTAAGTGAGCGTAGGTCTATTTTTATTTGACATCTCACAATCTGAAGAATTGTGAACTTATGCCCAATTTTAAACCAAACAAATTGTGGACTTATGTATGTCCGGATGGGATGAGCTTTGTGTTCGACTTAAAATCATAAATCGATCGGTAAAAATCGGTTTTGTTATTAAAAAAATAAAAAAACACACTTTTGGTATTATGTCTCAAAAAACGTATGTCTCTTTTTGAAAGTGTCATAAGGCTAAATGTTCAAATTCGCCCTTATGTCACTTGGCCTTCTGTTACGGCACCAAAAAAAAATATTATCAACTGAATATTTTATAAATTCGAGTGGTAATTTGTACACTCTTATTGGCTAAGTTTTTTTTTAAAGGCACTAAATCTAACATACATATGTTCATACTTTTTTGACATAACGTAAGATTCGTTTTCGGACCGAGTTTAGATATGTAGATCTTGCAATTCGAAACTTGATCGGAAGTGGTTGAAAGAAGTGCAGTCTGGGCATAGCTACAGTCGCAGATACACCAATGCTATTTGTGACTGCTCTAGTTATTAGTATGTGTAAGTCCCCGTATTGAAGACACGTACATATTTGCGACGAAGATATCGTCCTTCTTGAAGACCCCAGTACTAGATCATTGCCTCGTTGTAGAGCCATCCGTAAAATCTCAAAAAAATGTCTGGCTTAGATTCTGTCTAGAGCTAGTCGTTAACACGTTGGAAGCCGTCTGGATGTGAATCGATCAAAGGCTTTGAATTGAGGATTAGAGAGTGTAGCTACACTGCGCCCTAAAAGATCTATTGTCATCACTCGTTTTAGTTGAGGTTGATCTCAAACAAGAGCACCATGTCTAGTCCGATTTGAGGAATCTAAGGTTTTACTCCTATCTGATAGACCACCAGTTCACCAGTTGTTTAGGATATATTCTTGGGTCCCTTCGCCTTCGGTTCAAAACCGACGTATATCGTCACTTCAAAAGCATAGTTTCCTAGGGTGTTCCTTTATTTTGCTGTGACCTTCAAGGAAGACTATAAATATTCTCGGCCTGCTTCTATTAAAGCTAGTGTTAACTTTGGATTTTCGTCGGCTGCCATTCTGAAGTTCGCTCGATTGTGTCACTCTTTTTCGATTCTTCGTTTATTTGAAGTTTTTCTCGATAAATTATCCGCCTATCCCATAGAAAGGTTCGGATGACATGAAAGGGGTTATAATCCTCTTTTTCACTAACCCAGTACAGAGGTAGGATTGAACAGACTCCAGGCTATTTTTTTACATTTTAGTACAGGTAGATCAGATTTCAAACACTTTCATCTTTCCGATATTTGAATTAATCTAGTTTTTACTCCTAGCTTCGATCAATAATGATCGTAGTAAGTCCCCGACCTTTCTCGGATTAAATTTAAGCTCAAGAAAATCGATCATCGCGCTCGCCCATCCACACCCTTATTACATCCGATTTTGATGATTTTCGAGTAAAGCACGTAAAACCAAACAAAACAAAAAATACAAATGCCACAACAGACCGTACATACGTATGTGGTCCAGGACCTAGCTTCTCGCAACTATTCGTGTTGTGCGTGTTATATTCTTTTACATAAATGGAAGGGATCCTTCTTACAGTTTAAAGCTATATCCGAAAGGAGAATTGAAAAGCTTTCTCATGGCAGTTATTACTCTCGGACGTTTGTCAGACATTTTTGATCGTGAAAAAACTGTTTTCTGGGATTCGAAACACGTCCTGATCCAACACGTCCTTCTCCTGATATCACATTGGATGGCATAGTTCTCCCTAAATGCGAAAAACTCAAATACTTAGGCTCTATTGTCAATGACTAAGAAAACTGCGATGACGACATCACACATCGTATCAGTGTAGGGTGGATGAAATGGAAAGATAACTCGGCGACATTTTGTCGTAAACATTTTGTTTGCAAAGCCGGGCGGCTTTAATGTGCGGGTCTCAATGTTGGATGATGTACGAAACATACAAAAGCAAAATGAATACGGCGGAGATTAAAATGTTACAGATGTCGGTCGGAGTTACATTAGACAAACGCGTATACGGGGAAGCCTACACATAAAGAAACCGATCGCCGAAAAACTCGAAGGTGACCGACTAAGTTGGTACTGCCATGTGCATAGAAGACCTGCGGATAACCCGGTAAAAATGGCAATGACGACTCATGTTCCGGCAGAAGCACGGAAAAGGGGCCGAAAGATAAACAATTGGATTACTCAATTACAGAAAAAGCTACCACTACTCGGCCTGAGCGATGAAGTAATCCGAAACAGAGAATCCTGCAGACGGATACTCAAGTCCACAAACTTAGCTAACCCCATGAGCGGCGCAGTAGCATTGCAGTAAAAATGGGAGAACTACATATATAGCATTAGATGTACTTGTAGGCGCTATATAATTCAAAAGCTATAAACTCAAAAGAAGAAGAACATCCCTCTTAGTAATCCAATGCATTAACCACTGAGCCACGGCGCCCACCGACACAAACCGAAAACCAGACACACGTACTTAATTTAAGCTAGCGCCCTACCTACTACTCCATGGTTACGCCTGACTTACTCTAATACAACAACGGAAAAACTTAGCAACCAAATAAAACTGTTCACTGTTTAGGGAAAGCTATTCACAAAACGGAATTACGTCGAAGTCTAATTCAAAGATTGAATGTGACGTACATATGTCTTAGGAACGCTACTGCCATTATCGAAGCGGTTCCAGTGTTCACCTTTAAAACTCCAACAGAATGTGAAGTAGTTATTTTTTTTTTAAAAAAGGCGGACCTTAAATTTCAGTAGTGATAACGATCAAACGGTTGTCGTAACAACCACAAAGAAGTTAACTCTAGAAAGAGTAGATTTTACCAAGTTAACAACCTTGGAAGCAACGCTCAAGGAGTCAACTTAAAAAATGTATCCAGATATTGAACATCGAAATCCAAATATCTCTCTCTACAAGCGCGTATTTTTCTTGTCACACATAGTTTAAGGCTTGAAACTTGATGCACATGAATGAACAGAAACCCTTACCCGATGGTATTTCACATAGTTTATGGTATAAACCACCACTTGTTGTATGAGTACACGTACTGCTTGGTGAAATAGCATTGGTGTATTGAGATCAACCGCACCTACACACCTACAAGAAATGAACGCTTGTCCTGTGGTCAGTTAGTTAATTACTTTCCCTAGTGACAATGTGAGGCGTTCGAAAGGTTTTGCATGTCTAGTAAGGAAATGCCATCTAGATAATTGGTAGTTCAAGTACCTATACACTAATGGAGTCTATTGGTCTTATTTATTCATGTGATTACTTCGATTATAAAACGAAATAACATCGATTAATGGAAAGATACAACAAAGCTTAGCGCTGATAATATTTGTGTGTGTAGTTTGATGTGGTCAGAAGACATGTGTATACATATAAGCGGCAACATTTATCAGATTTTTAAAATTTCCAATCACACGGCTGTTGTTTGCTAGGTCTTATCAAAAGAAAATTGTTTATATGTCAACCACGAGCTGCGAAATCGAATATACTTACATACGTACTATAAACATAAATCAAAAAATTAAATAAAAATTCGCTGACTGTAATCGTAGAGCTACTTTCAGCTGCAAAAGAACGATGGCTTAAAAGGCTTATATGTACATATGTGTTCCGTGGTTAGAAAGGTCACAGTGCACACTTATTTTCTGATTTGTTGCAACAATATGTAGGTACATTACCATTAATCAATAAACGTTTTACTCGTTGGTTATTCCAAATATTTCTAGTGCATAAGTACCTGCATATACTTTAAACAGACATACACTTTGTATTTGCCGATATGTGCGTTCAGTACTCGTATTGTTAGCGCTTTATTTTATTGTGCCTGATAGGAGTATCTTCGTTGATTGTAAAGTTGGGAGAATCTTCAGACAAAAACACAGACAAAGCATTGACAGGGAAGAACAATAGATTCAGTAGGTGCTAATAAATGCCAATAGATTCGTAGAAGGTCTTCCCATTAATAAGTAATAAGTGCTAGTTTGAGGTAAGTGTACATGTCTACATTCATATGTACACATAAATATAATTTATCAAACAGATAGTATTTATCTGTAGATATCGTGTGTGAAATCCAATTTAACAAATGGTCAAAATTACATGAGCGTGACTGTGCGTGGTTTGATCAAAGTATTTATTATTGTAGAACGCGTCTAGCGTAATTAATATCCTTTTTCATACAGATATTTCGCGAATGTGCGCACACATTGTGGGTGAAATAGTGACCATTACTAGTTAGACATCTCTCCCTAACACCCTGTAAGTAACTTGCTGACTATGGTTCAACTTCTATTACCCCTCGAGCGGGGTCAACAACGCCTGTTCTAAAACCCATAGGTTCTTGTCCTATACGTCTGAGATAATGTTGGGCCAGAAAATATTTAAGATTAATTCTAGATATCTATTCATGAAGGCTTGTAGCTGGTTTGTGATAGTGGTGTTCATCTTCCAAGTACTGCACCCGTAGAGCAATACTGATTCCACGTTGAAGCGAAACACTCGCAGCTTAGTTCTTGTGCCGATTAAAGGCTAGGGACGCAGTTGGTGTTGGTGTCTTTTCTGATTGACTTTCGGATACCAAAGCAATAATCAGATCCTTAAAATCGTTTTCAGTACTCCGTAGTAGCTCCAGATTGCCGATTTCTTTTACAGAGATGGCGGAGTTGTTCAAAATTTACCTTTGATGAGTGACAGGGTCATGAGGAAATTCCAGGGGACTGTAAGATTAATGAACCTGCCAGAAATGGAACCAAAGTATTCATTATATCAGTAAAAGGAACCCGGGGTGTAAATATAGCTACATGTAAACTCAAATCAAAGCTGGCTGCTACGGAAAGAAAAATCTTAAGCTGTCTAGCGACAAATAGATTCGATCAAAGCTGGATCCCAAATGCTCTATTATAGTAGTCATCAATGGGCACTGTCTAAAAGGCAAGCATAAAAAAAATGCAAAAATTTTGCGCAACAGACCATATATTGTCCTGGGTCCAAATCAAATTTGAGAAGCTTTCTCATGACAGTTATTAGTAGGAAGCATTTTGGTGTTTTATAGGATTCAAAATGCGAACCTCACGGTCAGTAATCCAATGCAGTTACCACTAAGCTATGACGCCCTTCTCTGCACTCGTCCAGCTCTTTCCCTAAGAAGAAAACTTCACACAGATATAAGATACCTCCTTCTCTTTATCAGAAGCTCCAATTGGTTGAACGACCAGGCAAGGAAAATGTTTTCCCGCTATCCATGTGTCTGCCTGTTTAGCTAGCAACCACTTCAAATTAACCTAATCTAACTACTCCTTGTGGCAATTTATGGCAATTATAAGTGGCTTAGAATTGAGGTGCCGATTAGCGCCTTTATCAAATGGCTGTTGACCAACAGGGTTATGACGTCTAAGCTGGGCGACGGCGTAGGTCGGAGGCTGGTAAGTAGGGGTACTCCTGTGGGGTTCTCTCTCCGCTACTTTGGAACCTAATGTTGAATGAAGTGATTTTAATCCTGGAAAATAAAGGCTGCAAGGTCATTGCATATGCAGGTGATGTTGCTAAAGCTATCTCGGGTAAACAGCTCAATACGTTCAATACAATAAGAGGCCGCGGCTTAGGCGTTAACCCTAATAGAATTATTATTATTATTATTGTATTTATTATTACGTAAGTTAAAACCCTAATAGAAAACAAAAGTAGTCCTCTTAAAAAGCCACTACAGTTGAATACTGCTGAAGAAAGCGTTATATACTGGTTTAGTATATGTATCTGTCATCAGGCCTATTCTAATGTATGGCGTGATTGTCTGCTGGACGTCCTTGGTTCACCGCAACCATTTGGACCGCCACCCTTAGATCTCTAAAGTCAACAGGTGGCACCCTATGCAGCTACTCACAAGGAGGCCATATCTCAGTCATCTACTCTACTTTTGGACCTTCTCTATTCTAAAAGATCTTTATTTCCTTCTGGAAGACACCGCCTAAACAACTTCTGTTCGACAAATGCTTTGAAACCCCCCAGACCAGCCTGGTAAGGACATCTTCGGTTGCATGCGAAAAAATATAGCAGCTTCCAGGGCTAGATCATGGCGATAAAGGAAGCCTTGTCTTAGATGAAGTACAGTGGGATATCGTCAATTTTACTGACAGCCAAACCACGATCAAATCTTTGGAATCAGTCATGCCCTATTTTGTCGCCTGTCTCTTAATGAGATGGCTAAACAATTTAATATCCACCTCATTTCATTACCGGGAAACAGGGACATTCTAGGGAATTGCATGACCGATGAGCTCGTCAGGCAGGGTAGAACCCAAACGATTTTGCCCGATAAGGCGAATCTCGGTATGGTTTCTGCTACAGTTGAAATGCTACTCAAGACTAACCTTACCAATCGCAGATGGACCAATGGTACTGCCTGCTTCATTACTCGATCTAACGTAAACTGGATCAGAAACGCTCCAACTGCTTTATAATACAGAAAAGGGAGCTCATTTCCAACATAGTAGATGTCGTTACAGGACTCTGAATTATCGGTACGCACGCCACCAGGTTGGACTTGTGGTTGGTTGTGAATTGATTATCCGGTGTTAAGGTAGGCGTGATTGTCCACTTATTTCCATTTTTTTGATTCAGTCAATTCTGCACGGAGTACATAACCACTAGAACCGATGAAAGTTTGTACCCCTGTCCTACTCCGCTTTTGACTTCAAAGTCATCTGACACCTTAACATTGTTCAAGACATGACTTTTACTCCTCTTAAGTTCCTTCATAATAGCTGAAAAGTTTTCTGGTATTCTTATCCAGCAGGAGAATGTATATATGTACTTCTCCAGTTCCAACATTCCATCAAGTTGACATTATTCGAAGTGTTTATGATCATTCATCTTTTCTATTCCGTATAAGCAGAAGACCTATGGCTTCAATAACCCCTGCGCGGCATACTGTTCGGAGCTATGCGATGCATTTAAGTTTCCTCCAATTCATATACATAGATGTATCAGTTCTGCTATCTTCAACAGTTAACACTTCCATATTGCGACCTGTAACTGTAAAATTGTTATTATTGGTCCTAAAAGCTAACACGTTGTTAACCATAAAGTCAAACTGTAATGCGATGTTCGAACATATAATGTCAAAAATTCGAAGACAAAAATTTTGAGAAAAATTGACAAATAAATTCACTATTTAGAGTGCTATACACGTATAACAGTAATACATAGGAAGATTGATGAGAATTTCGAAGTCAAAAAGTTTTACGAAAACATTATTGTGGTCTGTAGGGCCACTGCTGAATTGGTCTCACTACATATGCTAAAACGCTGAACACAATTTTGCGATAAGCAAACCAGTGTGGATGCAGTGGACCGACAGATCCCGAAATGCTGCGACCGACGACAAATCTATAAATTTGGATCCTCGCGTATACTTTCGCTTGCGGCGGCAGTATTCACTTTAAACTATCGTCTTCGGATGGCTTGCTTAAAAAGACGATTATGTACATATGTATATGGGCCATAAAAATGATAAAGCTGTCCATATAGGTTATTCAATAAATTGTCGATCGATTTTCAAAGAATATTTGGACAATTTGGAAGCATTGTTTTAGGCATAATTCTATTCATGATGATTTGTCAGACTATACAGAGTACACATAAATGTGAAAAGTGCAGGCAGAATGACAGCTCGGCCAGGAATGACAGTTATGTACATACATACATCCATCATTCTACCTAAGCAAAATAGAAAACGCTTTATTTTGCCTAAGTTTATAATCTATATGCAGGTTCAAGTACGGTGCATCCAACCGTGAACTTGACTTATATTTGTATGTGCTCGGACATATGTGTATATGTATGTATGGTGCCCACTAATTAAGAGAAGCGATTTGATATAAAGAAATCGAATTAATCATAAGTAGAGAAACCATTACATAGCTGGATTTCTTGCTAGTAAATACATACAATACTCTATTCTTAAAATTATTGGACCTGTTAATGTATCTATGTACCTACATACTATCTACGTATGTCCACTGAAAAACAGTAGCAATTGCACACAATTTTTTAATTGGTTTAAGACGTGCTGCAATGGCATTAACATGAAGAGGGTAATGTGTAGGCTTCAATTTATGAAGTGGGGGCGGTTGAAGGCATTCTTTGCAGTTATAGTGCAGTGGATGCACTTTCATAAATATTCTATGAAAATAAGAAGAAATTAATTATTCAGAAAAAAAAACCTTAATTAAAAAAGGGGATGATAGTCAAGCTTCTTAAGCTGCCTAACGAAGTGCGAAAATTGCAAACTTCCTGGCGTTGCAAAGCTTTTAGCACAAATGATTTCCAACGGAAGGAACACTTTGATGATACACTCGGTGCTGAAAAGGGATGTATCCGCTTTGAAGTTTCCTAATAACATGTAAGTAATTTGCGTTGCATACCGTTTGTTATTGAAAAGTTTCGATTGAATAAGGCTGTTGTGTAGAAGATTAGTCGTACATATAAGGAACATGACGGTGCACTAGCGTGCTCGTTCAGTTAAGCATTTTCTCAGAGGAATTACAGATACAAATGAGACGAATGTATTATAGCGTTGATTAGATAATTGGTGTTATTTGCGATGTTTTATCTATCGATGACAATGATAAGTGGAGGCAACGGACCTCATTCTTCAACAGTATCATGGATACCTATGAATGTGAATAAGAAAGCGCATGTTGTGGAGCAGTAGTTAATACAAAGAAAACAAAAATTACCGTAAAGTTGCTTAATCACGGACAGGTGGAACGTTATTTAATGGCTCCCCGATACATAGGAAGTTTTTGTCCTTAAGACATCAACATTTAATTTAAATTATTTACCTGCTAATAAGGACTAATAAGCCTTATATAGCCATATAGCTTCGGTTTCATATACAATAAAAAATGTTATTCAAACTTTAAAATTACCAGTACACTACTATGAGTAATATTTAAAAAAAAAAGAGTCTGTTCAAGAACTTCTACAAAAGCTATCTGATCAAGACATTCTCTTATTATTTGTATATCTTGTACTAAATATCGAGGAATATCCCTGCTTAACGTCGCACATGCAGATGAGCAAAAAAAATAAACAGACATGAAGCCATCTTTTCCTATAAAACTTGTCTTAGCGATGTACTCCTACATTGAAAAGAAAGATACAATTCCATATATGCCAGTAATATGGCGGCGTACTATTTTTGGAAAGGCTGCTAGCTGTTTAAAGAAAGTCGTATTTTTGAATGGAATCTGGAGTTGGAGCTGGTGTCTTTGGATCCTTTGGAGACACTAAAGTTTCGATACCTATGGGAATGTGTCCCACGGTATTTCAGGCTGAACTCCATGCCATTGAAATCTGCGCTAGGCTAAACATTAGTAAGGGTATTAAGGGCGCTAGAACATAATTTTTTTCAGATAGTCAGGCAGCACTCAAAGCGTTGTCGTTCAATTTAGTGGACTCAATATTAGTTAAATGCTGCTACGCTGCACTGCAACCCCTGGCGAGACTAAACAAGGTAAAACTTGGATGGGTCCCCGGCCATCAAGGGATTGTAGGCAACGAGTTAGCAGATGAACTAGCTAGGGCTGGCTCAGAATCTGCGTTCATAGGGCCTGAACCTTACTGTGGCATCAACTGGTCTTTCGCCACAGCGCTGATTAGTGACTGGGAACATAAACTTCGTCTGGACCACTGGGAAATTGTCTCCCAGGGTTGAGACAATCCAAAATACTAATCAAGCCTTACTCTTACTATAAGGATATACTAAACCTTATGTGGCAGTGACTGCCACATGTGCAAGGGTTCTATTAAAAAAAAAAAGAGATCTGTATTAGTGTTCGCTCTCGATGTTTTCCTCGTGAACATCTCTCTATATTTTCTCGTGTCTTTGTTTCTAGCCTCTCTTGCTTCTTCTGACAGCTTTCCTTTCCATGAAAGAGCACTTTGTGGACGCTAAGTGCAATATACACTCCATGAAACATATCCAGGAATGAAGTGGAGACAATCCAGAGGTTAAAGATCTTCTATTAACGACTTTATCCAATGTCATTGATGGATTCTTCAACTCACTTGGTTTTGCTCCACATATAAAGCAAGTTTGCGATGATGTTGTCATGGATAAAAGTGTGTGCAAACTTTTCCGTCTATCATAGTTAACATAAGTGTAGGCTTTACTATGGAATTAATCTCACTATCGTTGATTACCGTAAATCATCTCACTTAACTTTGATTTTTGACTTTTGTCCAGCTAGATTGGCGAATCCGCACACTGTGCGTCGTAGCGAACATTTTTATTCGTCTAATTTTTTTAATTTTTTTTGTTGAGTAGTAGAACCTTTGTGGGCGATCTAAATGAACGATTGGACTCAACTACTCGTCGCCTGATTAGCTCTGCTCTGATGTTGAAATTGGATTCTTTTATTATTATTATTTTTTTTTGAAGAAAGAAATGGCTTTTTTTGGTTCCACAGTGATTAAACGGCCCACTTCCTTGGTTGTTTTTCGTAGACGTCTTCTGTATTCTTGCAGTGGCTTGGTTTTCAATACATTTTGCACCATTTCTGAAGAACAACCATAAACATGCGGTGACCATATTTTCAATGATTAAAAAGAGGAAATTTGTTTATTAAAGTAAAGATACTGATGAAAATGGTTAAGGACAAATTATATTTATTATTAGCGGGTACCCGGCGTGCGTTGCTGCGTAGTTGTTTAAATGCAGTTGTGGGCAAACTACTGAACCGATTTTGACCAATCTTCACAGAAACACTCTCGGGTCAATATTGAAGATTACCTGAAAATTTGGCCTCAATCGGTGCTATGATTTCGGAGTCTATAACATACCTACATACAAACATAGGTACCTACATAGGTACATTGAGTTGTATATACATATGTATATAAATTAAAGTTAGTTAATTAATTAATTATTAAAGTCAATTCATTAAAATATATTCATATTTAGACAAATAAACCTTTCTAGGCAGTAATTTCAAAGGAGCTTCAATGAAAATAAAAGTATTCATACTTACTATTTAATACACATGCATAAGTTCTAATTCGCATATATTTCTGCAGAATGTATTTTATAGATATCAATGCGATCTGTTAAATAATTTTTGAACTCCTTCTCCCTTTTTCCATATTTAAATTTTTTCTGTCTGCATATTTTTTACGCATGTAAATTTATCGAATAGTTCCTCATTATTAATTTTCATATAATTTCTAAGTTCTTATTCATTTTCCAAGCTTTTTGCAATAGATTTACTTACTTTACTTAGATCCTTTAACCCCTTGGGGGGCATAGGGCGGCAACGACGCCTGCGCGCCATCTTGTTCGAAGTTCTGCAACTCGTTTAAGTTGCCTTCAACTCATTCCTAAAGAGCTCGATTCCCCCTCAACTGTTCTGCGCCACGTTTGCCTAGGGCGTCCCGCTATTCTGCCTGCCTGGGTGAGTGGATTCCACTGTATGGCGTATTTCGCAATGGAGCTGTCTTAGCACCGTAGGATGTGTTCAATACATTGCCACTTTCTCCTTCGTATAGTTATGCTTAAAAGTTCTTGGCCCGTTTTCAGGTAAAGATCTTCGTTGGAGATGCGGTTCGGCAAAAAAATTCTCAAGATTGTTCGCAAGCATTTGTTTACGAAGGCTTGCAGCTTGCGTGTGTTAATGGTGTCCACCTTCCAAATACTGCACCCACAAAGCAGCATCGATTCTACGTTGGAGCGGAACAGTCGCAACTTAGTTCTTAAGTTGATAACATTGCATCTCCAGATTTTGGATACCATTCCGAACGCAGCTTTAGCTTTTGGTGCCACCGCGGTCAGCCGAGACTACACTAAGTATAGAAAGTTGTCAACTTTCTCGACTTCCTATTCGGCAATGTTAATTTGAGCGCGGTCGTTAGAAGTGCTCAGGGCTTTTGTTTTGCCTATGTTTATTTTTAGTCCCACTTTGTTTGCCTCAGCTTCTAGATTGTTGGCCATCAAATGAAGTTCCATTATCCGATGTGAAAGTAGACAAACATCATCAGCGTAATCTTGGTGTTTAAGGTAAGATAACGAATTCCATAGTTGCCTTCCGCCAATGCTGACGAAGTACATCGCTGATAACCACCAAGAACAATAGTGGTAACAGTATGCACCCTTGACGTACTTCAATTTGGACTTCAAAATCCTCCGACACATTACCGTTGTGTATAACGTGACACTTACCACCCTCGTATGTAGCCTTGATAATAGCTACAATTTTTTCGGGGATGCCTCTCATATACATTATGTATGTAAATATTTTTCTTCGAAGCATAATTTTATTGACTTTGAAGTGCAGTCGTTTGATCTAAATGAGAAATTATGCTGTACCGAATGAGCCCAGGTTCCTTCGACAACAGCTAACTCTTTCTCCATGTTTTTAAATTTTTTATTTCGAACAAAGTTGGTTACATATCTGCGAATTGGTACAGCTATGTATCTACAAGGGCGTTTAGGTTTGTCACTGCCGAGATGGTGTGCTCACCATTGCTATTGAATAATTTGCAAATCATTTCGAGCACCTTACATTACTATCGCTGAAAGTTTTCTTTAGAAATGGAAATTCTTTTTCAAATCGTTACTAAAAACGCATTTTTGTTTCGGTAGCATCTAAATTTATAATATTAGCTGTATTTTAATCTTCGAGTAAGAACATACATAACTTCGATTAAATGATGAAACCCACTAACTGAGTTCTGTCAATAAAAAAAGTTGTTGTCTTCAATGTTTACTTTTAATTGCTTCCAAGAACTTGTCTATTTCAAGTGAAATACAGATAATAGTGCAATAGATAAATATTTTACTAGAAATGCAGTAGATCTACTATAAATGAAATCAATCGCTTTAGATAATTATATGAAAGGAGTACCAATGTTTGCGTAATACTCACTTCGATAGCCAGCAACCTTTCTTGGGAAATTTGTACAAAGCAAATATTAATTTTTTTTTTTCTTGCCAAGAGCAGGTGACATACTTCTGACACCATAAGGTCCGACCGCGCGTTCTTATGGTAGTGTGAGATTTTTACTCACTAAAACCACCTCTGCTCAAAATTAATACTACAACTAAGCCGACGCTTATCTAGCAGTTTTATTTTCATTTACTAGACTCGTATATAGTTAAAAAGAATGTAGCAATTTAGACAGGTTAAATTCCAATGAAAGTCCTGCGTTTTTCACGACCGGAATATACTATGACGCGAGGTCAAAAGGTTTTATCCTTGCAGACGACGAATTGAATAGTTCGCGTCAAGTAGTTGAATGACGGTACGGTTACAATGGCCATGAACACGATCTTTGTGTTTACGAGCAAATTTTATTATCTCTTCGTCGACGCTGGGAATTCCCAGATCCCGATGAATATCTTCGTTACGAACATATGTACATATGTATGTATGTATATACCATGGTGCGCTAACGATCGTTCTAAGAACTTTATTTTCAAAAGTTTGTAGTATGTTTCTATTGCCTTTCTTGGTACAACCCCATAGTTGTAGATAGGGTTGCCAGTTCTCCCGATATTCCGGGAGTCTCCCGGTTTTTTTTACTAACTTCCCGGTCTCCCGGAAATTCTAAGAAGTCTCCCGATTTTCCAATTTTTTTATTTTTACTTTCCCAAAAATCACGAACAAGTTCAGAAAAAGTTTTATTACGAAGAAGTGTAATCAGCGCCTAATGTAAGCATACAAAATAATTTGGCATTACTCTTTCTTGTTTTTTTAACATTGACATTTCCAAAAATATATTTGTTTGCTAGAAGGAGAATGGTGGCTTAAAATTTTTCTACGAAAATATCAAATGGAATGTACCTAAAGCCTGTATGACACTACATTTTTTCTCATTTTTAATGCATTAAATCATGTTTGAGTGTCAGCCTTGCATAAAAGAGACAACACGATTTTTTTAAGAAAAGGAAAGCAATTATTTTGCAGAAAAATAATAAACTGTCAGCATTTGTTTTTGTATTGAGCCGAACAGAATCACAATCGGCAAAAATTAATTGGGAATTTAGGTTTTTGTTTTTCTTTGAACATTTCCAAAACGGTTGCAATTAATAAATTTATATTTAAAACACACAAAATAAGTACATCTGGATCCATTTCGCAAATTCAAAACAATTTAGTTTTGCAATGAATCAATTTAATGCAGAAATGTCCAAAAACAAGCTGCCAGCGGCTGAAAAATGTAGTTTGGGTTACATTTTTAATGCATTTTTTCTGACATTTTCACATTTATTAGGTTAGTGTGTACGCACTCACACTTAATGGCAATTTCAGTAGTGAATTTTTCGTACTGCTCTTTCGGAGCATTTCATTTTCCGAGCATTAAAAATGAGAAAAAAATTTAGTGTCATACGGGCTTAAGTAATGTTTGTACAAAAACCTGAAATAAAATTACAAAATGTTTTATACTATGGAGTAATGAGTTTTTATTTATTCTCCCGATTTTTTCTCAATCTCCCGATATTTTTCCTGAATCCTCCCGATTTGCTAAGAAATATTTCTGGCAACCCTAGTTGTAGACCATACGTCCACACTGGCTTTAGCACTTGCGTATAGATAAGCTGTTCCTTATGTAGGCTCAACTTCGAATGTATTCATTTGTCGGTATTAGTTTTCGAGCTCGTCAGGTTTCTTTTTTACGTGTGATTTCCATTTAAGCATAACATCTAGAGTCATTCCTATATATTTTGCTTCGTTCGCGTAAGGTATCTAAGCCGAGGTAATCTATCCACTTTTTTATAGGCAAAGTTGATGTGAGTAGATTTGTTTTCGTTCAGCACAATATGCCAAGAATTCGTCCAAGCGTGGATTTTATTGACAGCATGTTGCAGCTTTTCAGTTGCTGCTTCAATTGTATCGCTCGTCGTTATTATCGCCGTATCATCCGCAAACGTGGTGACGACGCAGTTTCTTTCCTACGGGATATCACGCGTGTAGAGTACATATAGAAATGGGCCAAGGACACTTCCTTGTGGGACTCCGGCCGCAATCCCCTTGAAGAATAATCATTTCCGTGCTTATCACGAAAGAGTTTCACGACGAGGTACGATAGTAAGATTAGAAAGAGTTGCCAGGCAGAAGTAGTTGCAATTAATACTCCAAGCCTTCGTGCTAAACCTTATCGAAAGCTTGTGAGACGTCAAGAAATACACTACAACAATTTTTTTTTCTTCGAGAGCTTTCTCGATCACGTCAGTTATTTTGTGAACTTGATCGATTGTAGAATGTTTGATTCTAAATCCAAACTGATGGTCAGGAATGAGACGGCTTTCGTCCATTACAGGTTGCAGTCGTTTAGAAAGTAGTTTTTCAAATATTTTTCAGATAACCGGCAATAGGGAAATAGGCCGATATGATTTCTTCTCATTAAGAGCTTTGCCTGGTTTCGGGATTATTATAATCTCGCCGATTTTCCATTGTCCCGGAACGTAGAGCAATCTGAACGAAGCGTTGATCAAGTAGAGCAGTTTAATAATAGCTTTATTCGGCAAATCCTTGACCACCAGTTCAATCAATGGAACTTTTCTTACTTAAAGTCAGGTGTCGTGACTGGGGAGTCAGGCGTTATCAAAGGGCCGTCGAATGGCTTAAATGTTTCTTCTAAGTGCAAGGCAAAAAGTTCTGCCTTTTGTTTGTCAGTCTTGGCCCAGTTTCCATCGTTTTTTCGAATTGGTGGCACTTGGATTTAAGGTTTCCGGATGGCTTTTAGCGACTTCCAAAGTGAATAATTTGATTCTCTTTCAGCGAAGAGATTTTTAAGGTAGGTCGCTATTGCTTTTAAATTCCCGTATACTATCTTTAAGGCGATTGCATAATCCATTCAGGACCGTTTTATGTTGCGGTGCACGAATGATTTGCCATTTCTTTCGTGCTTTTCTTTTCTCCCTCATTAGTTTAATAATTTCTCTCCTTCTTGAAGGAGCTATAATGTACCTCATGTGTTTATTTTTAACCCTTACCGCGCACAACTGAAGTTTTTCCAGCAAAGCAAAAATTATGCGAGTAGAAATCTGCTCAGCCGTTTGTTACGATGATAGAAATATTTTTCATACTGTGTGCTTTGAGCTAAAACAAACTAACGTAATGACAATCCTTGAAAAAATATTTCTGAAATCTAGACATAAATTTAGGAAATATCAAAGGTTGACAGCAGCACATCATTAAAGATACCGGTATGAATTGTAAAAGCTGCAAACACATTCAATGTTTTTATTTGGACCAACTAACGTCAGAGCCTTTCGTTGTGCTTACGCGATTAGGACTTGGAACAAATAAAATGTTTTCTGACGCATATAAGGTCTTGTTATCATTTTTAAATGAAAACCAAAAACTCTTTGTTTTAACGTCACTTTCAGGTCACGCTTCGAAATAGAATGTAGACTTCTGAAGAATTAGGTGTATCAGTACAACGAGCTTTTTAAATTCCATCTTGTCGAACATAATCGGGTAACTCATTCTCAAATATTTAACAAAAAATTGACTAAGCAAAATAAAATCAATAATCAGACAGCCATTCAAATTCGTTTCATCGCTTTTTTCAGCTCAAATGACGCAGAAAAAAATTTTTATATTTACACATGTATTCCTGGCTTAAATGCTTTTTTCAAAAGAAATTACAAACCAAGTACAGATTTGTACAGAGCTAATGCTCTAGCTCTAAGAAATATCTTCCTCAGATGTCTTGAAGTACATAAGTAGACGCCAAAATTAGGAATCGACTGATTATACCGAGTTCTATTTATAAGATTCTTGTGAGTCTATGGTCTAGTTGATCGTACATATTTTGTTCAATGCCAATTTTATACCCGGACCTTGAACCAAGTTTTATTGTGAGTCACAATTTTAAAGTCAATTAGATGTTCAAAGACATTAAAATAAAGATTCATGTTTTTTTTCCTGTCTGCGTGATAACCAATTGATCCGGATTCATCTTCTACACTAACGAGATTGATGTAATCCGGGGACAACCTACTTATTCCGAAATCTATTGCACTTGCAACGTAATCAACAAGCAATATATTATGAATGCGTCTAAGAAGAATAGGTCTTATCAGTTTTGAAGACCGACGCAAGCATTCGTTTAAATACATAACAGACTCCCTGCTTGTGCAAACTGATAACAACATTCCGAAACCAGAAACTTAAGGAACTGCTTATCAGCACTTTTTTCTAACCCTGCTTATACTTGTAGTCTTTTCTTAAACCAATTTTTTTAATTTTTTTTTTCTACAGATATGTAAAGTTCAAGTCCCGACAGAACCGATTACGTACAAGTGAAAAAGTTGTCGCTGAAACAACGTACGGTAAGGTTCGTGGAGTTAAATGGCTCTCAGTATATGGAGATGAATACCTTAGCTTTGAGGGAATTCCCTTTGCGAAGCCACCGGTTGGAGAGCTACGCTTTCGTGCCCCAGAAGAGCCAGAGCCATGGACGGATATTAAAAGATGCACTAGAGTTCGTGGAAAACCAATACAAATGAATTTGGTGCTGGAAAAGGTTCAGGGCAAAGAAGATTGCCTCTATTTAAACGTCTACACCAAGAACGTAAGCTGATGCTAAAGAAAATTCTATTGTGTAACCAGTAAATTTTTTCAGCTTAATCCTTCGAAGCCACTGCCAGTCCTTGTTTGGATCTATGGCGGAGCATTTCAAATCGGGGAAGCCTCAAGGGATATGTATGGTCCTGACTATATAATGAAGGAAGATGTGGTGCTGATTTCTATCACCTATCGATTGGGACCAATGGGTATGTAACGATAGCTTTACGCACTGACAGATCTTCCTACATTGCTACGCTCCAGGTTTCATGTCTTTTTCTGATCCGGATGTGGGAATCCCTGGTAATGCTGGTCTAAAAGACCAGGTCTTGGCTTTAAAATGGGTAAAAAAAAACTGCGCATATTTCGGAGGTGATCCGAATAACATAACAGTTTTTGGTGAGAGTGCCGGCGGTGGTTCCACTCATTACATGATGCTCACAGAACAGACAAGGGGTCTCTTTCATAAAGGTATTGTTATGTCAGGAAGTGCTGTAGCACCATGGGCTAATATCCCCCCAAAGAACTGGAGCTATAGACTTGCCAAAGCTGCCGGGTATAGTGGATCAAACAATGACAAGGATGTGTGTGAATTTTTGACCAAACTAAAACCCAGCGAAATGTACAAACACTCTGAAGAATTACTCACAAAGAAGGAACGACATGAGAGAATTCCATATAGCTTTGGACCAACAGTTGAACCATACGTCAGCGATGAATGCGTGATTCCAAAAAATCCTGTCGAGATGATGCGAGAATCATGGAGTAACTCAATACCAATGCTGATTGGTGGCAACTCCTTTGAGGGCTTGCTTATGTTTTCAGGTAAGTTGAACAAGCTGATGTTTTTCTTACAGCTCCTTATTTTATTGCCTCCTGCTTAGAGGTTCGAAAATTCCCCGACATGGTAAAAGAATTGGGCGATTGTGAAAAGGTCGTGCCCCTCGAACTGCCTATCACACCAGAAGAACGCAGACAGTTTGGATTGAAATTAAAGAAAGCTTACTTCGGTGACAGTGAGCCGAGTTTCGAAACTCTGCTTCAATATAGCGATGTAAGTAATCGAATGCGTGAACTTGAAAAGATAGGCTTTATTTATCTAAACTCAAATTTCAGCTCTTTTCCTACAAATATTTTTGGCATGGAATTCATCGAACTCTGCTCTCACGTGCGGAATACGCCAGCGCACCAACGTATCTCTACCGATTTGATTTCGATTCAAAGCACTTCAACCACGTCCGTATCCTAAGCTGTGGTCGAAAGATCCGCGGTACTTGCCATGGAGATGACCTGTCGTATCTCTTTTATAATGGTATAGCAAAAAAGCAGAAGCATCGCAGTCGGGAATACAAGACAATTCGAACGATGGTGTCATTGTGCGCGAAATTTGCCACTACAGGGGATCCAAATATTGGCCATAAAAGTGAGGTAACATGGCAACCTGTAGTCAAAGGTACGGAGCAATTTCAATGTTTGAATATATCAGACGAGTTGGTGGTAATGGATTTGCCAGAGGGCGAGAAACTAAAACTATGGGATAGTATGTATTCCAGGGAGTTGTTATACTAACTCAGAAAACTCAGAAATACATATACTAATTGCTTTGAAGAGGAGAGTAAACTGCTAAGAAGAGTCCGTCCGGGTGATAAGTTTTGAAGCTATTGATACTGTTATTATATGTACCTCATGGTTGTGGGCTCAAGAAAGTGATATGAAAATAAAATAAACGTAATCTTTTTTTTAAAAAAAAATAAGAAGCACAAAATGCTATTTAATATTGCTTCTGAATTAAATGGACTGTCTCAGGACTCTTCATAAAAGACTCACATAGAGTGAATAAAAACAAATACCGTACAATATTTTTGTTTATTTTGAATGATTTACATATGTAGATCTATTTTAAGAAAACAGTCGTCATAATTGCTAAAAAAAAAATTCTCGGTGAACAATTACTATTTCGAGAGAGTAACAAACTCATCTTCGGAACGTAATTAAAGTAAATTTTGATGCATGAAAACATGGTCCTTCAATTTTACGACAAAACCCGACAGCCAGAACTATACTTAACTTTTAAGAAATTTTATGGAAATTGAACAGATTTGATGGGAATCAGAGGCCATGAATCTTGGAAGGGCTTTGTCCAAATTAGTTTAACGTTCGTCGACCGAATCCTAGGCATTCATACTCGGAGAATTTTAAAACAATCATCGTTTTATAAATCCGCGCATGCATATCTCAAAGATGAATCCACCACGACGACCATACACAAAGCAGTACGTACAGTAGAGAAAACTCTGCACTGCGAAGGATGTACCTACTCTCCTTCTAAGGTAGAACTTTTATAAAGTCTGGGTAGGGGCAGAAGTTATACGGTACAGTGTTAATGCTTATCAAAAAAATATTGTTGCGAATAGATTTAAATATGTACGTAGATACTGTGAACTGCAGAGACCAGTAATGGATTTTGCTGGTATCTTCCAAGCGAAGTTTCGAGAATTTCGTAGAGTTTGCCGTACGAATGTTAAATCATCTGAACATGATTTTATTATAGACTAGCTGACCCGTGCTCGCCTTGCTTCGCCCCCTGCCAGTTTTAAGACAGAAACGTATTCAGCTTCTGAATTCCCCATGAAATAGATTTGTAGGAAATTGGGATTAGCGTTACTGTCAGGCATTAAAGTTCCGATAAGGTGGTAAACTTGACCCTAAATCTTAAAAGTGGGAATAAAGTTGCCTTCTGTTATGCGTTTATCACCAAAGGAGGTCATTTGAAAGGCTGAGTTAAACTTTCTGGGACTCTCTAAAAAAGTTTTTGACTAAAGATGATCACCCAGTAGAATGCTCTTTGGTGGTTTCCGCGGTGCACCTACAGATTTTTCTGAACATGTACTTTTTCGCTTGAACAACACAATCCAGCAGATTCTTTCGCCCACTTTTGTGCACCACAAAACCTACAAACCTCAGACATTGTACCTACATGCGACTCCTTTTGGTATGAAATGAAAAGTTCATATTGAAAATATGAATTTTTCTTTAGGCTCCACGGTTGGACAACATTTTCACCGATAACAATAAACCGTTCACTAACAGAACCAAGTCTAATAACAGTGGAACTTTGCACATTTCTCAGCCGAGACATTCGCCTAGTTTTTGTTTCTTTACCCCTGCGCCCAATATCAGGCTTAGAATATTTCTTACTAATTTTGGTTGACGCATTTGTTGAAATACATACCAACTGATTTGGTTAAACTGAATATAATACTGAAAATGTGCAAACTCAATTATAACAACCCCATTGGGAATCGCTACCGCAGCACACACAGACACAACCTATCCAGTATGCATGTATAACAGAAAAATAAGGATATAAGGAAACAAGGAAACACACATCCTTCTATCGGCAGCAACTCGCCTCTGCTCATAAATTTAGCGAAAGGAGAATAAAGAACAAAGAAATGATTATCACCACTGAGACATGGTTGGGAGACATGATCAATGAAAAATTAATCAAATTCTGAATTTTACAAATGATATTTTTGGATATTGCTCAGCTTCTAGATGACGTAGAATCATAATTTCGGACTTGAAATTTGCGTCTTTAAAAACTCTAAACGACAAAACTAATTTGATTAAAATCGACAAAAGCAAAGTTGATGTTATTTGTGTTTCTAAATTATTTTGTCTCTTTTTGTGGTCTCCCAAGCACAAAACTGTATAAGTAGCTTTATCTAAACCTAGTCCATGCCATTTCGTAATCAATAAAAAAAAAATCACTAAAATCGGTTCAGCCGTTTTCTTACAAACACCAGATAAAGAAATATCAACTTCATTTTATAATAGTAGTTGATACATACATATGTATGTATGTAACTACAGAATGAACACGCATAAACACGAACGCCGCTTGGGCACCGATAGTGGCAATGGTCTCCACTGATCGTTAGTGGTGTAAAAAAAGTATTCATTCGGTACAATGTATTCGTTACTACCATGTACTCATTCGTACTCGTTACCTGCAAAGTTCTCAGATATGTACGTATTTGCTTACTCATTCTGTTTGCACTACCCAACACATTTCAGGGGATTCTTATTCGCCACAGATATGTATTCGAATACCCGTTTTCTCTTGCACTACCAACAAGAATTATTTTAAGAGATTTTCTTACTCGCTCTACACCAATACTATAATAGTATAAAATTGTCCTTTGTAAAATATGTCAACAAAACAATATCACCTCACAAGGAGGCGGACAAATTATACACACGGACACGCAATATGTTTTGTTTACCTTCAAGCAAACACACGGCTTGGCAAAAGTGAAAAGAGAAATCTGTTTCTAATGAATTATATTTGTTAGAGCAGGATACAATATTGAGGGAAACAAGGCAAGAGATTACTTTTGTATTCGGTTCGTAGAAAAGAGACAGAATTGTATTTGCATAGTTTCCAAAGTATTCTATAGGTGGTACTCGCGAGTATTAAGTATTCGTTACTTTTATCCGAGTACTTATAAAAAAATAACGAATGAGTACGAGTAGTCAAATGTATTCACATTTTACATCACTACTGATCGTATTCGCAATACAATGCAAATAATATATGTTTTATGTTATAATAATGTTATAACTTTTCTCTAAGACAACGTACAGAGATAATATATATACCAACGGATTTGTTAATGAAAGTTCTACATAGATATGTAAATTAAATTTAGTTCTGTTTGGTAAGAGTTAAGAAAAATTGAGATAAACCACCGAAAAATGGGAAAAGAATCAAATTTAATACTTCTTTTGTTTATTTAAAAGGTTTTTGTTAAAAGAAACTTAATATGTGGTATAGAAAAAACTCCGCAGAAGAATTCTGAATCTACAGGAGAAAACTGCACTCAAATTCGTTTGTTAGATTCGGAAATTTCGTGGCAGATACATACATATATACATCGAATCTGATTTGCCTTTTATAGAAGTAAGTGATGACGACCGACAACGATTACTAAAAGAAGTTAATGTAGAGACAGTCAAAGTTAACAGTTTTTTTTATATAAGAAGATATGAAATTCAGAAATTCAGTTTCTTGCAGTTAAAAATGCTTAAGCGGAAATTTACATTTTCAAAAAGCACTACATATGTACATACATATGTTTTAACACTGACGCTATTTTTAATTCCTACTAAAAAGTCAACATAAAGAAGATTTACGCAAAGTTCAGTTATTTTCCTCTTACCCACTTCGAACAACTTGACACACGATTACCACCAGCCCATTCCCAAACTTAACTCAATGAACAACACCTGAAAATATGTTCAACCTGAATGTGTGCGCTGAAAAGAGACGGCCGGCCATTGGAGTGCAAAACATATGAACACGTAAGAGCGCGAACATATTCTCACACACACACACACACTATTGGAACGATACCCACTGCTGCATGACTGCTGGCAGTGATATTCACTGAAGGAAAATTGTGGGCGATGATTTGAATAATTGTTTTGAACATTGCTCAGCTTCAGGACAACGCAGAAGGATGATTTATACCGTAAATGAATCAGTGGAAAATTTACTAAATTCACCTATTTTTTATTTTTCAATCCGATAAGCCATTACTGAGCTAGGGCTGTGTAGAGTATAATTTTCCTTGCAGATATGCAGTTTTTTGACTATTTTGTAGGAACCATTTAATTTTTCGGGATAAAAAGTATTTTTACTCATGTCCCAGAACATAAGCAGTCACTATGCCAAGTTTTATCAAAATCCGTCCAGTAGTTTCCGCGTGATGCGCAGTCCACCACTTTTTACTCTACAGTTTTATTATATGTATAGGTATAGATAGAAGATATAGATAAACAAACCCCTATAAAGGCCACGGATTCCAATACTACACCTTTTAAACTGGTAAAGGAAATCAACATGCTAAATGAGCCTAATATGCGCCAAGTATAAAGTTACGATCGTGTTACGTGATTTCAAAGTCAATATAGAAACTTACTTTGTAAGTTAAAGTGTTAAGCGTTTCTTACATAACAAAATATCTGGAGACGGACCTAAGCTCACTGTCTTTAATGCTGAACGTAACCACACATAGGCACCACACGGTTCTCCCAATATTTATAAAAGTACATGGCAGTCGTTTGATCAATAAATGGTCAACCAAATTGACCACGATGCAATCGACGCACGGCATGTCTCCAGAACTCTGGTATTTCGAATCTTCCAAGCAGCTAACTTTGATGTAGCCAACGTAAGAATATGGATATCAATCGCGTCACAGCAATGAAGAAGTTCTGCAAGAAAATATGAGGCCGAAAAGCTGCATTTTGAATAGTTCGTCTCACAAGCAGCATGTACAATTTAACCTAGACGCTAATAGTGATTAAGTGTCCGCGCTCCATTCATTTAATTTAACGAAGCCTTCCTGGGGAGTCTGGCCGCTCTCGCGACCTCATCGCTCCGCTGAGGGTACGTCAACAATTGTCAGGCATTCGTCTACAACTAAAGCCTATTTCCATTTGTTTTTTAATTCACGCATATTTTGAATTTAAAAACTCTCCAAAAATATAATCAACAATCGCCCAAAATTTTGTTCGCGATTTTATGGCCGATTGTTCTTTTGGGAGTTCTGCAGATTTTCCCTTGGGCGATTATTTGCGATGCAATTATAAAATAATACATAGATTTTTAATTGAGTCACTTAAGGCCCATATTTATTATTTTAAGAAAACTAAAGCAAATATTTTGCAAACATCATAAACTTCAGCAGGACAGAATCACAAATGGTAAAAATTAATTGGGATTTAAAATCATTGTTTTTTTTTGAACATTTTCAAAACGGCTGCTATTAATATGCTCATTTATGTTTCAAAAGCACAAAATAATAGATCTGGATCCATTTCATAAATTCAAATTAATTTAATTTAGAAATGACTAAATTTAATGCAGAAATGTCAAAAAAAGCTGCCAGTGGCTGAAAAATGTAGTTTGAGTTACATTTTGAAGTATTTTTTTGGCGCTTTCACATTTATGTATAAGGTTAGTGCGTACGCACTCACACTTAATGGCAATTTGTAGTGAATTTTTCGTACTGCTCTAATTTCATTTTCAGAGCATTAAAATTCGGAAAATATGTAGTGTCATTTAGGCTTTAGGAGCTTGAAAAACTTTTTATTTTGTTTTTTTAATTAAAAAAAATTAAATTAAATATGTACTATTGTTATCAATATGAACAAAAATTAAATAAATAAGATAATATAAGTGGACAATTTATTTTTGTTTCATGTCCAAAGACATTACCTACTACCCTTTTAAATGCAACAACGAAATTATTGAATTTCCAACTTGTCAGCTGTCATAACAATTGTTGAGGTGTTCATAAACATATATAAATTTTAACAAGTTGTTAAATTGTGCATATATGTTGCGTTCTAAAATAGGCCCCGTAAACAGAAACATTAATTGCATCCAGCGCTATTAAAGGATAACGAGTTTTCCTTACAATTGTGTTGATTAACAATATTTTGGGTGAAAGCCATTATCAATTTTTATTACTTACTCATTACAAGAAAAATTAAAAATTTGGTTTGGTAAAACGATTCAGTCGCGTATATGAATATGAGTCCTTGAAGTGTAAAAGTTCAGTGCATTAAGCGTTCTTTCGAAAATGTTGAGACCGATAACAATGTTGATTGGCTAGCACCAGATGCTCAGGATTCTGATGTAGAAGATCTTGCAAGTACTGACAACATGAAAAACGCAATTGAAATCTATAATCTCAAGTGGAACACTGGATGCAGCATGCTTGACAACATACATGCATTACTTTTACCGAAAATAATTCTGAGGTAGCTCCTAAGACTGATTAACGCAGACTGTATTTGGAAAACCTAGGAAAAGATTTATATGTTCCATCAATATGTAATACAAAGGAGCCAGGATGTAGCGGTTACTTGGTCTTATTTTATAATAGTTCTTGGTATAAAAATTAGCCCTCCACCTCTACCGCCGCAAGCGTCCGGTCAAGAAAGAGATAACACTGGACGAATAAAGAAAGAAGAAGGAAGACACGTAAAAGTTGTGAAAAATTAAGCAATCCAACGTGTGATGAACAGACAAATCCACCACCTATTATATGTTAAAACTGTACACACTTTATTTATATTATATTTTTGTTATTTTAATCTAGAAATAAATTCGATTTATGGAACAACCCCCCCCCCCCCCCCCCCCCCCCCCCCTCGCCTCGATTATCTCGAGAACCAAAGATGATATGGACATGGGACCGAGTTCATTTGACGCGTAATTACGTAACTACGAACTGATTAAGTTTCCAGAAAAATCGGTCCAGTAGTTTTTTGTTAGTATTTAAATAAATAAAAAAATAACTAAAATAAAGGCAAACTAGCTGAATTTTGAAATTGATGATTTGTACTATTCATTCGTGCAGATTCTAAATACCTTCGTAGTGATTTTTTTTTTAATATTATTATTGTGTTTTAGCAAAATTTTCATGAATGTCGTAGCAATTATTTTAAAAAAAAATATTATTAAAAAAAAATACTTGTGAACAGAAACTAGATGAATGTGTAGAATTTTAAATTTATATTATCAGGCCAGGAGAATAATAAGATTTCGAACTAGCCAACTTGTAACAATTAGTTATAATAAAAAAAATTACGTTGATAACAATAATACTAATAAAAAATGGGATGTGGATATATTCTTCGACACAAAAAAATCAACAATCTTTTTGCAATTCAAGGTTGCTTTATTAATATGCAATTAATACAAGAATATTATGTTTGAGAAAACATTTGGAGGTAATAGTATGATATACATTTAACATTTAAAAAATAAATTATGACGTGGAACATGGTTGTAAGTAGAAGTTAATAACCGTAAAAGTTATTTTCGATGAAACAATGCTTTTTTTCATTTCTATAAGTACACATATATAGTATTTATGAAAAAATATTGTTATTTCATATTTTGATAAGTCTAATGATTTCTTCCATTTTAAATCCTAATTAATTGCATAGGTTGTGTATGGGCTGATTTATGTTATGAGAGCTTCATCAATTTCTGCTAGTTATTATTTTTTTGTGACAAGCCAATATGGAAATGTTTGTTGAAGATGATAAAACTCTTGAGGATATGGTTAATAATCTCCTACTGTTGATTTTTGAACGGTTCATGGTGAAGAGCAGTAGTTTTGTGATGTCAGTCTTGAACAATTCATGAAGAAAGTAAATTGTATTGTGCTGTCAGCTGCGTAGTCTGTTATCAATATTGTTGTTTAGTTACTTGTAAGTAAAGAAATGTTAATTTAGCATTTTTAGTTGATGAGTGGTATTGATGAGATATCTCCAAGTTGATGGTTTCTTGATAACGTGAAGAAGAAAATTTCATTGTTCATCAAACATCGTAGTAATTGTAGAAGCAAGTGTTTATGTGTAGGCCATTAGTGTTTGGGATTGAGCTTCATTAAACCTTTTCGTATGCGCAAAGATCTTGATTATGTAAAAAAAATAATACTTATTAATTAAATAATGAATATTGTTTTTTTATTTCTTCCCACTGGGAAGTCAGTCGTGTGGACCTTGCGGGTCGCACCCAGACCACATTTTTTTCCATTTCAATTATCTAAACTTTTTTCACTTTTCAGACTTCTTAATTCAATATACCACGAAAGACAAATGTTCTGTTAAATGCTATGAGTCTGACAACGTATGACAATAAATCTGCAAATATTTCGTGAACAATTATCTGCCAACCGTGTGAACTGACAATTTTTGATCTGACAACGTTGTCAGACCAGCCATCTGACAATAAATTGCCAGAAATTGGGACAGAATCGAAAAACCGTGTGAACTGACAATTTAACGTTGTAAGATAGTTTGCCATTGTCAGCTCATTGGCAGCAATTGTCAGCACATTGTCAGATCTGGCAGTCGTCTGAACATAGCTATACGCATTTTGCGACTTAGTTTTATGTACATATATGTATGTATGTTATGTATGTATATGTAGGTGTAGATGTAGATGATAAGAAAAAACGTCTTCTCAAAAAACTGATTTACACAAAAATTTAAAACAAAAACCCGGGTACCCTATACGGTAAAAGTATGTAGGTGGTACTTACTTAAAAGTTAAAAAAAGAGTGCTTTATTTTTTTTTCTAATTTTGATATTTAGCGTTGGAAACTATTATTTGTAAGATGTCATGAAAGCTGATGAAAAGAAAGAGTTTTGTAGAAAGGGTGACACTTTAAACACGAAAAGGTACCCGGGTACTCGGTATGGTATCATAAGGGTTAATCTACAAAAACTAGCTTTAAATAATTATGTGTGCTGCGTTAGAACAATAGGCACTCTTAGAGTTTCACGATAAGCCTGCAATTGGTGGTTCCCATCAAGTTTGAGAAATGCAAAACTGGCATGAAAACGCAATTTCATGTGAAATTCATACCACCATATACTTACCCACTTCATTTATTTTTATTTTTATTTAGCAAATGCTCTCACTAAGGTCAGTTTCCTCCTTTAATTTTACTATTTTAAGAAAAATAAATACAAACATTTTAAGATGACGACCATGTACCCTGATCCAATAGCTGATAAAAGTCGAATGAGCAAATAAAATTTTTATGCTCAATGCATTTAAGCGATTCGGGTCAAGTGTTAGTTTTCAGAAATGGCAGTTATTACAACCGGGGAAGGTATGCATCGTAAAATATCAATGCGTCCTCTAAAAGCTTTTATAATGATAACGTGGTTGAAGTTTGAGCGACTCTGGATGAAAATAATGAAACATTGCATGATTGTGGGCGCTTAATATAAATTGATTGTATGGTAGAAATTAAATACAGTGAGCATTATGTACATAATTTGTTGTTTCTGTTTGCAAAAATAATTCTAATAAAAAAAACATTTTTTAATTGGAAATGTTTTTATAAACTTGCGCCAGTGATGGACAGAAATATGTGTAATATTGTCCTCAGTTATGGACCTCTATGATGAGTTTTGATTCTTGGGCTATAGTGAACAGTTTGTGCAATAGAAGGGCAACAGACGAGCAAGCGGATGACTTTTGTTACCCATAAGCATGCCGGTGACACGAGTTCTCTTTATGTATTTCTTTACACCAGCCTCTGCAATTTACTAATAACGAGATCAATTTTTAAGTTCAGAGAATGGAATAGAAAGAGGTAGATGCATATACCTACATATTTCAATTTCACAGTTTTATTTTTGAGTATAATTATCGTTGTTACGAAATAATTCTTTGTTGTTTTTTTTTTTTTTTTGTTTATTATTATAACGAAACACCCTTTACCATGTTTACATTATTAGGTAATGACAATTGAACAATGCCAGTGTATTATAAGCTAACTTTAATTGCTTCCGGGTGTCAAGTGGACATTATTAAAATCATTTTTGTTAGAAGAACAACGTGTTCTTTAGTTAATATTTGAAGCCTATTTCCATCGTCATCTTCGAAATTCATAGATTTATAATTTCGCTTAAACAATCCTTGAACGTAATATAGTTTGATTTTCTGTAGCCATCATAAAAATAATTCCCAGGTATACCTTCAGAATACTCGTTTAATGCTACGGATAGTGATCCACAATCATCAAAACACCTGTTACGTAAGTGTTTCTTCAAATTTGGAAACAGGTAATAATCACTACATGCCAGGTCAGCAGTGCAAGATGGATGAGTTACTACCAGGAAACCACATGACTTCATATCAGCCAGGGGCATATGTCAAATAGTAGGAACTTACATACTTTAGGAGCACGTTCTTTTTTAATAGCCAGCTCCCTTTTACTTTAACAGATTCTCTTAAGAATCTTATAAGCATAGTATCGTTTTCTTCTGTGATGTCTTTTGGTTTACAATATATGTATGTGTTAACAGGATTCTTGTTTCTATTTATTACCATGAGATTTCCAGCCTGTGGTACGACCACAAACATCTTGTGGGCTTTTACACTACTGCATGAATAACTGATATAACCAGTCAATGCTAGTTTTATTGTATAGAGTATTTTTATTTGATCACAAAAATTTAGGTCCAAGACAATTAAAGCGTGGCAAGGCTATACCAGACGGTTTTAAAATTCCAAAAACAAAATTTTCTGTAATATTTGACATAACCAAATAATACCCGTATAGCTGTAGGGAAATCAAGTGTTTCAGGGAAAGTGTTTAGCTTTCCATTTGCATTTTATGGAGGTTCCCCAGGGATCGCGATGGGCCCATTCTGGTGCCTAGTGTTTCATGAGGTTTTCCTCGTAACCCTATCTAACCTAACCTAACCTAACCTAGGTGAAAGAAAAGCCATCCGTCACAACAAATATGAAGGTCCAAGACGTTTTAAGAGCAGCCAGTCCCGTAAAAGACGAGTTCGAAATTCAGAGAAAAACGGTTTTCGAAATAATAATTATAACCGAAATTTATATATGCTTACAGGTGATGATTACAGGTCTGTAGAACCAAGCTTTGGTGTTGTACATTTCACAGACGAAAATTTCTATTTTTGATATATCCTAATCTGGAACAATAAATTTATTGCCAAGCTTTCCAAAAGTTTCCTGCAAATCTGGTTGCTTTCTTAAAATTACGAAAGGCTTGATTTTTCCTTTATTTAAAAAAAGGTGAACTATAATCACATCCCGTAAAGCTGTGACATCCAATTAATGCAGGACAAATTGTGCGACCCAGTTCTTGATACAACTTATTAGTAGTTGTTCCAACTTCAATCCATACTTTTGGATTGTTCCTAAGATACTTTTGGATTGTTCTTAGGATACCGAAGATAATAAAGTGCTATTATGAGCACATCTGTATCTGAAGACTTAATCACAATTTAGCTATTACTGGGTAGAAATGCCACAGCAATATCATGCGAGTATCTACCTCTGGAAACTGATTAAATCGCCGCAATCTTGCCTCAAAACTTTTTGTTCATCAGTCTTAAAAACAAAGCATTTGACATCGTTAGTTTCATATATTACTTTTTTTCTTTCAAACGTTGGTGTAAAATATTCGTTTTGGAGCCATTCAGCGACTAAAAATGCATTAAATATCTTTTTAAAAGAGCTATTCCGCAATGCTTTTAAAAAGTCAACAGGTTGTTTCTGGTTTCTTGTCAAAACGCTGTATTTAGCATTATCTTGCGAGCAATTTCTTCTATCTCTTTCAATATCTTTTATTGATGGTGATATTACTCGATCGAAAACAATATGAATTACATTGCAATTCAAAATTAATCAAAAGTTACATGCAAATCACCTAGGGTATGCAAAGGAAAACAACCATCTACGACAATGGCATCAATTTCATTTGAAGGAGGGCTAACACTACCATTTTCCAAATGTTTTTGGAACATTGATTTGTCAGTTTTTACAATTGATCCATTTAAATGGCCAATAGCCTGAGGTATACGTGTTAATGGGTATTTGAAAATATCCTTAATATCCACCAGATTCTCGGAGGCAATGCACAAGATGTGTCCTATTAAATTCCTTTCCATTTTCAGTTGAGAAGTTTTAATTTTTGGCTTTGTTTTATTTTCAAACGCAAAATTTCTTATTTCAATTCTTGAAATTCAGCTTTCGAATCTTTTTTCATCTATTCGACAATCATTTATAAACGTATCTCTTTTATTTGTACCACTTTTGCTTAAAGTCAGCAAGAAATTTTCTGTGTCTTTTGAGACACATTTCCCAGTACAAATATCAAAAAGATTGTTCTTATTTGCATGATCTGTGAACGGGTTGTTATAGCTCACAATTTCGTCAGTGATGCTTTTCAAATTTTCCGTAAATTGCCTAATTTGGCGGGATTTTAAATCCTGAGTTACATCATCTTTTTCTGACATTCCCGGTAACGTGTAAAGCGATGAAATATTTTCGGTTCTATCAGTGTGCGCTTTGGCCCACTTTGCAGATATGGAGTTAGTAAATGACGATACTCCAGTTAAGCCGGTTTGCAGCATCGGCATTAATAGTCTGCTCTAAGGTTAGATTTACAGCCGCCATCGAGGCATTTTTATTGGTTCTTTTAATATCAAAATAACATTTTCTTATACATATACTCTAATAGATCTGGATGAGTATTTTCAATGTTGTTAGTATTGTCTACGACTTTCACTGTCCATCTTGCATAATTTGGATGGTTTAATGTGAAAAAGCCGCCGTAATGTCGCTGATTCGAATGCTTCTCAAAAAATTGTTCTTTAAATTGATCATATTTACATACTTCATCCAATACTCTGCTGTTGCACCATGAAAGCCGCTTAATGGTTTAGGAATATATGAATCGTAGCGCGCAATTATCGAATGAAGACAATTTGGTAGCACTTCCCGAATTCGATTGTTTTCAAAAAAAACTCAATGACAGGTTTCAGATCATCGACACATACATTTTCTTCGTCCATAAACACTTTGAAATGAAGAACTTGTATAGCTACACTAAATAAAAAGCGCAATCGCTTACATCTATTGTAATGAGTTCCTGCCCCAACAAAAGATTTTTTTAAATAGGATGCGTGTCGGAATAGTATAAGAAAAAGAAACTTTTCAGACATAAAAGCATTGAGTGAACCTTGCGCGAGTACCCCGGAATTTACTAACAAAATGTCACCATGGGTGACTTATAAAAAGCCATTTCAATATTAAAGTTTCCTAGTAGAATGAAGGTACGATCAAAATGGGGCGATTCTTCGTGTTGAATCTGTAAGGCAATTTTGCTAAGTCATAAGTCATAAGTAACAAAAATATATCTTTCATAACACCCATTTGCGATTTTAATAGACCTTTTAAGCGTCTCCAAAACAACAGAATGACTTGTTGGTGATGAGTTAATTGGAGGCAAATAGAAAACCTGTTGTTGTGGAAAATTTGTCTTGCATTCCAGCCAGTCCACATTGGGATATTTTCAATACCACAGCTTAAAGACATCACCCATATACAATCGAGTTTTCTGGCTCTTTCAACTGATAGTTTACAAAGATGTAAGTCAGTGAAACTAGTATCTGGGTGAGTTGAGTACATTTTAGGTTTCTTTTAACAAGGTTCAATTTCTAGAGTTTGCGGGCATTTTTTTACCCCTTGTCGCTTACAAATCCTCTTGCGTTGTAGTTTCGGCTGTGAATTTTGCTAAAGATAATAATGTCCCATTCTAAAGGATTTATTATTTTATAATGTAAATGTGAATCTTTAATTTGATACGCTATTCCTGCTGTATCATGTAGTGTGTTTTTGCCATTACTTGTCTCTACGAAACAATCGTAGTTGTCGAACGTCACACCTGTAAAAAACATTTTCTTGTGTAGACATTCCAGGAATCAGAAACGATGATTGCAAATTGTCGCCAGAAAAAGCTAACTCAGTTTCAATCTCCTCCACGTAATGGTAGTTAACACAATGTCCAAATTTATTTAGAATCACAAGTACGCGTCTACTGCTTGTGAGACTTTTCATTGCAAAACCTACGAAAAGTATGTTATGTACATATGTACATGTACATATGTTTGGACGATCCTAGTAGGCTACGTGAGGTGGACCTGTCTATTTAGATGTGAATTTTGACATATCCCAGCCAGCCAATACCTTTTAAGCTTCCCTGTCGCATAGCGGCAGCATTTATCTACTTAAACAACTTTTATACAAATATAAGAGCATTGCCAATTGGTAATATGTCAATAAAAGCCGAAAGAGTAATTCAATAGTTCTTAAGAGGTAAACAAAACACGTTTAAGACTAGCTCAATTAACTTAATTTTGCTGTATACTAACTTACTGGCCCTGTGCTGGAGTTAAGATAGAGGAACGCCTTTCAATAAAAAAAAAAAAAAACAAAAAACAAAAAAAATAATAATTTTAGGAGAGGTTCCTACATATTTTTTGAAGAACAATTGGCGATTTCATAAATTTTCTATATTTGTTTACATAACAATTCACTTTCGGATGTGAATAAAGGAGAGTTTAAGATTATGTCTGTGGGAATGCAAACACCGAATGAAAAGTTTAGGATTGATTTGATTATGTCTGTGGGAATGAATGAACTAAATGAAAAGGTTTACAATTTCTTATCTTGGCCTTGAACTTTTGAGAATGCGAATTTGATATGGGTATGACTGCTTGCTATGGGTACGTACTATGGTAACTCCTCCCCCTCTGGATTGCGGCACATGTGTTGAAACTGGGCTTGCTGTGGTGGCTGCATCTAGACTTTCCCCTGGGAATGTATGTTGCTTCCAGTAAAGGATGATGATGATGAAGCTAACAATGGTTTTCGATGCTATTGACCCAAAGAAGAATTGTTGCTGTTCTTGTGATTTCGATCTTAACAAATTGATGTTCCTCCTATTCTCAAAATGGTAGGTCCCGGTGGTGGTCACGAAGTTAGCACACTCTTTTCAAAGAACAGAAAAATCATAAGGGTTTTTTTAGTTTGAAAGAAAAACTTGGTATATTCATATATTTATATTAAGTACATTAGAAAGGTTTCCTGTATTTTATAAAGCGTGACTATATGTTATACCTATAAAGAAAAAATTTAAAAAAAATATAAATTGAAATAAAATTTGCCTTGGACACGAAATTAGCACCATACATGGATTTGACTCGATTACGAAAAAAATACAACTGATTTAAGCAACTTACCCCTATTTCTACTTTGCCTGGTTTAGTACTTCGTAGGAAAACCTTTATTTTTAAGCACTGCAGTACATCTTATCTGTTAATTTTCTACCAAAGCCTCGCAACGTCTCTTTGGGATGGCATACCAGGCGCTTTGGATTTCCTGCCATAGTTCTGATAAATTTTTAGGTTTTTGTTGTTCGATATGGTGCTCAACGTCATTCCAGAGGTTTTCAATCGGGTTAAGATCAGGTGATTGGGCAGGCCACTTCAGTACGTTAATGTTATTCTCTTCTAAGCAACTCTTCACTAGTCTGGAAGTGTGCTTAGGGTCATTATCGTGCATGAAGCGCCACAATATCGGCAGATTGTCATCTGCATATGGTATCATGTGACCTGTTATTATGTTTTTGTAAATGTCTTGATCCATTTTGTTATCTATTTTTACTATTGGACCAACACTATGCCAGGAAAAGGAACCCCAGACCATCACGCTTCCACCTCCATGCTTAACCGTTTTTAGGGCGTACTTTGGATGATGCTGCATGTTTTGAGGACGCCATACATATTTTTTCCCATCTGATCCGAACCTGCAAAACTTTGATTCGTCGCTCCAAAGTACATTTTTCCAAAAATTTAGTGGCTTGTCGAGGTGGTGTTTGGCGAATTCTAGCCTGGCTCTCAAATTTTTTTTTTCATACTAGCGGCTTTCGTTGTGCTATGCACAACGATGATCGAGGCCTGTTCAAAGAGAGTACACGGAGACTGCAACTACCACTTTACACAATTCCTGTCCGGTTATGGCGGCTCTCAGAAATTCCTCCATAGATTTGGGCACGATAGCTCTCCCTTCTGCCCAGAATAACCAGATGAAGAGGGATGACACCCAGCACGCAATGTTTCACTGCATACGCTTCGTAGAGGGAAGAATGAACTTACCAAGGTTAGGGGACGACTATTTGGATATCTGTTCCTTCATAACGAGCGAGCAGAACAAGTTAAGAAGACTCGGAAAATTAGGAAGTGCCCCGCGTGTAATACTTACTTAATGCTTAACGGCAGTTCTACGGGAAAGGCTGTATAAGTGTGCGGGGTGTACGTACGCGTAATCTTGACATCGATTATTCGGGTTTACGAATCGTGCATGCTGATAGCCTAGGCTATTACTATCTTTGGAAGATTACCACATCCATTAGCGCTTTCAATAAAAAAGATGTATGTATGTATGCACACACATAGGTATGTACTTTATTGGGACATTTAATATAAGCTATCGAATAGCTAGCGGCTTTCGTTGTGCTATGCATCCACGTAAATTTTTTTCATTAAGCCGGCGCCTTATGGTGCTTGACGACACAGTTATACCATATGCAGATAAAAGTTCATTTTTAATTGCGCTAGAGCTTTTAAAAGGATCTTTAGCTGACGTCCGAAGAATTATTTGGTCTTCCTTTGGGGTCGTTTTTCGTGCACGGGGAACTTGTTTAATATTTTCTGTGACCCCATATGTTTCAAAATGACGTATTGCGTTGTACACCATCTTCCTCGAACATTCCAATAGATGGGAAATTTCTGCAACTGTCCGAACTTTGGCTTTCATTTGCAAAATTAAAGCTCTTTTTTCCGCTGAACACCATCGCCCTTTTGTCATTCCTAATTATACTTTTTTGATAAAATTAGAAATTAATCATTAGGAAATGTATAAATACCTGTTAAATTATTCCGATTTTTTGAAAAAAACTAAATAAAAGCGGGAGGGAATTGTGCTAAATTCGTGGCCAGGTTAAAACTCACTTCAATGACGGAAATTACGTTGTTTACAAAACTAAGTAGAATGGCATTGCTAAAATAACGTCATTTGTTCTTTGTTGTTGACATCAACAACTGACCCCAAATTTACAGTGGTGTGAAGAAAAAAAAGACCAAAAATTTGAAAATACAAAAACTGGCGTGATGTGTGCTAAATTCGTGGCCACAACTGTAGCGTCTTGATTGTTGCTGTTGTTTTTAGACTTGCTGGTGTATTCTTTCTCATTGATGGTAAATTAAAAGAAAAGAGCCTTTCAAGCGGTTTGTGGTCAGTTATTATTCTTGATTTTCGTCCAAAAAAATATGGAAGGAAATGTTTGACTGCCCAGACAATTGCCAATAATGCCTTTCTCTCGTCTTTATCTCGTTTCTGTATCCGACAGAGATCTAGAGGCATAAAAGACTGGTTTATCGGAGCCCACGCATCTTTGGCTTAACACTGCACCTACGGCATAATCACTTGCGTCTGTGGTTAAGTTAAGTTTTTAATGAAGTCAGAGTACTGGAGAAAGGGGTCTTTTGTTAAAATATCCTTTCATTGATCGAAACATTTTATGTATCATTCAGTTTTATTTGCCGTCCTTTTTTAGGCATTCTGTCATAGGTTTAGTGATACGAGCAAAATCTTGATTGAACTTTCGGTAGTAGCCGAGAAGACTCAGATATGCTTTAATCTGTCTTTGGGTTCTTGGAATGGGGCAGTTCTTAATTATTCGGATCTTTTCAGGGTTACCTTGACGTAATTTGGTATTACTATGTGTCCAAGGAAGGTCACTTCTTTTTTTTTTAAAAAATCGAACGTGTCGAGTTGAGTCTTTAAATTGGATTCGCGAAGTTTTGAAAAGACTTTTCTCAGGTTTTCCAAGCTTTCTGGAACACATATGCAATAATATCGTTCATGTAGACGAAACAGATTCTTCCTTCTGAATCCCTCAAAACGTTGACCATGACACGTTGAACGTCGATGAAGCATTTCTTAAACATTAAACTTAAATGGACATTTTTATGAACTCATAATGCCCGCTATTGACCGTGAAAGCTGTTTTGCTTATATCTCAGGGGTAGATTTTAATCTGGTGAAACCCAGACGAGAGATCTAGAGTCCTGAAATAATTGCTTAGTCCTAGCTTGCCCAATATGTCTAATACATATATTCGGGAGAGGGTAGCAGTGTCCGACTGTCTCCTTATTTATACAAATACAAATACTTGGCGCAACGGACCGTATGCGTAAGCCTAGCTTCTCGCAACCATTCGTGTTGTGCGTATTATATTTTTCACACAAATGGAAGGGACCTTCAGTTTAGAGCCATATCCGAAACGCAAATTGAGAAGCTTTTTCAAGACAATTATTACTCCTGGACGTTTATCAGACATTCGCGAGAGGTGGGACCGTGAAAAAACTTTTTGGTATTTTCTGGGATTCTATCGTCGAACCACTCGTTCAGTAATCCAACGCATTAACCACTTGAACCACGGCGTCCACATTGAATTTTCTATAACCAACTAATAGCCTCCATTTCTGCTTGCCCGAAGCATACATTTTTTGGGACAGTCCATCCAACAATCCAGTTGGTCCATCGCAAGTGGCTTCGGTTTTATGAATCTCTGGATATCGGCTGTCAATGTTTCGCTGGCTCCTGGCAGCTTCAACAGGTCTTTTGGAACCAAGGAATACCTTCACCTGCTCCAGCAGCTCTACAAACGGATTTGAAAATCTTGCAACTTAACTACGGGCACCTTAGAAGTTATCTAAGATGACAACATTCCTCCTTACCAATAGGCACTATGTAGAGTACTAAGCACGATTCCTGGCCGCGATAGCATCCATCGCAAAAAAAAACAAAGTGGATTCTTTAAACGAGCTGTAGCCAAGATGTACCCGCCAGCGATCGAAGATTGAGGCATACACTTCAAAGCGGCCGGTATGTTTAATCATAATTAAACAACATCGCTGCTAGACGTGATGAACGCACTCCAGTTTCTCTTAATTTAAAAGTTCACTCAATTGTTCTCTGACTTCTAAAACTTTTTATTATTTTCGTTCTATAATTGATAGAGTATAGCCGTTACTCGCAGATTCCTTAGAAATAAAAGGAAACGAATTTGGAAAATAGTTCTTTTACTTGTCTTGGAATAAAATTCTGCATGGAGCAGAATTTCAAACGAAGCCGCTCTCCATTGACATTCTCGCCAATGAGATGCAAATGGGTTACCTTAGGCGAACTGCGAACCCACAATAGAATAACGTTACCAGGAGGGTAAAGCAGAAGAAGAAGCTGATTTCCATGATCGAGGCCTGTTCAAAGAGAGTACACGGAGACTGCAACTACCACTTTACACAATTCCTGTCCGGTTATGGCGGCTCTCGGAAATTCCTCCATAGATTTGGGCACGATAGCTCTCCCTTCTGCCCAGAATAACCAGATGAAGAGGGATGACACCCAGCACGCAATGTTTCACTGCATACGCTTCGTAGAGGGCAGGGGACGACTATTTGGATATCTGTTCCTTCATAACGAGCGAGCAGAACAAGTTAAGAAGACTCGGAAAATTAGGAAGTGCCCCGCGAAGTAATACTTAACTGCAGTTCTACGGGAAAGGCTGTATAAGTGTGCGGGGTGTACGTACGCGTAATCTTGACATCGATTATTCGGGTTTACGAATCGTGCATGCTGATAGCCTAGGCTATTACTATCTTTGGAAGATTACCACATCCATTAGCGCTTTCAATAAAAAAGATGTATGTATGTATGCACACACATAGGTATGTACTTTATTGGGACATTTAATATAAGCTATGGAATAGCGCATACAAAGCACAACAGGTTGTATTATACAATTAAGGCCCAACTTGCGTGTCGTGTATCCTTTAAATAAATATTCAGGAATTACGTATAAGCACTAACCACCCTGCATGGAAAACCTACATTAAAATACAGTACATACAGCTGTGAACATCAAAATAGCAGTACCTACGTAACAAATTTTTAAACACTTTTCATTTGAAATGTTGAACTCACCCATTTGCTTAATGGATGGAATTATTCAGCGATAAGTAATAGCTAAGAGGGAAAAGTACGATATATGTGTTCCCTTCTCTTAGAAAAATTACGGTAAATTTTGTTAATCAACCGAACATTTCCATCAAACATAAAAAGTAGTCTGTGTTATAAAAATAGTAAAATCGTCGATATTTTCTCTCTAAAGCCCGCATGACACTACATTTTTTTCTCATTTTTAATGCTCTGAAAATGAAATTAGAGCAGTACGAAAAATTCACTACTGAAATTTCCATTAAGTGTGAGTGCGTACACACTAACCTAATAAATGTGAAAATGTCAGAAAAAATGCATTAAAAATGTAACCCAAACTACATTTTTCAGCCGCTGGCAGCTTGTTTTTTGACATTTCTGCATTAAATTGGTTCATTGCAAAACTTAATTGTTTTGAATTTGCGAAATGGATCCAGATGTACTTATTTTGTGTGTTTTAAATATAAATTTATTAATTGCAACCGTTTTGGAAATGTTCAAAGAAAAACAAAAACCTAAATTCCCAATTAATTTTTGCCGTTTGTGATTCTGTTCGGCTCAATACAAAAACAAAAGCTGACAGTTTATTATTTTTCTGCAAAATAATTGCTTTCCTTTTCTTAAAAAATCGTGTTGTCTCTTTTATGCAAGGCTGACACTCAAACATGATTTAATGCATTAAAAATGAGAAAAAAATGTAGTGTCATACGGGCTTAAGCGATACAAAAAAGTAAGTTTAACTTAATAGTAAGCGATAAAAAGAAATATAAACCATATTTCCTTTTCCACGATGATAAGTGGGTCGGTCCAAACACTATACAGATGAACAGCGAAATTTGATTCTAAAACTGAGGGAGGAAGGGAAATCATGCGCAGAAATTCAAAAACTATTATCTTGTTCTGCAAAAATGATATCCAACGCTATCGGATATGTAGCTATGTGAAAAAACCAGAAAACAGGGGTCCGAAAAGGAAAACAACCCTTCAGGAAGATCGACAAATAGTTCGGATGTCTAAAATGGAACCTTTCTGTAAGTGACATGACAGTGCGTAGAAGGTTACTGGGAGCAAATATGGCTGCTCGCAGTCCGAGGAAAAAGCCACTGCTCACGAAGAACTTTATCAGTTGGCCTGATCGCAAATGGCGGAATATTTTGTGGACAGATGAGTCGAAAGTTGTTCTGTATGGACGTGTTGGTTCTAGCCAATATGTAAGACGCGCGCCGAATACAGAACAACAGCCGAAACATACAACAAAAACGGTTAAGCACGGTGGTTCGAAATCATTGTTTGGGGATGTTTCTCCTACTATGGTGTTGGTCCGATCCACAAGATTTATGACATGTTTATGTTGATATTTTGGAAAATATTGTGTTGCCTTACAGCGTCGAAGAAGAAATGTCACTAAAATGGGTCTTCCAGCAGGACAATTACCCGAAGCACACGAGTCGAAGAGCAAAAGCAAAATGGTTTCGGCTAGTAGGATTCAGATCATGGACTGGCGAGCACAGTCTCCTGACCTTAACCCCATTGAAAATTTGTGGGTGGATGTAAAGAAGGCTGTGTTCAACGCAAAACCGACCAACAAATTACAGCTTTGGGAAGTCGTAAGAAATGCGTGGTACGCAATACCCAGAGAACGCTGCCAGCGGTTGGTCGATTCGATGCCGCGACGATGTGAAGCCGTAATTAAAAATGTTTGTGTTCGCAACTGTACCACATCTTAGATTTTCCGGTCTTCCAAACAAAAATTCCAAATACCTTTTCGAAAAAAGACATATATATGTACATATGTGCACACGTACCTACATAATATGCATAAAGTTTTCACCTAGCAGATAAGAAACATCGACAAATTATTGCTTACCTTTATTCAATTACTTGGTCATGTCTCTAACGCTTTATAAAATTATCTTCTTTGTGAATGATAAATTTTATTGTGCTTTAATAAGCACGTTCTTCGTTCTTGGACTTCCCAATAATTACCGATAACTAATGAACTCTGAACAAATATAAAAATGTTGGAACACTGTGTTTACCTTGTGGTAAGATTCTGAACAATTTTGATGCATACATACATACATATGTCCATTGACATGTCGATAAAATCTGAAATATTGTAGTAGCTGCTAATGTGTTCGAATACGATTCATATTCCTATCACTACTTTATTTTTAGATATTGCTTCAAATGTGTGAAAAATCGGAAGAATTCAGTTTAGATACTTACAAATACAAATGTATTTGCGGTAGCTCATGTAGAGTCCAGGGTCCACCTTTTCGTATGTGTGTGTGTGCGGTATATTGTTGCCTGTAAAAGGTTGACTTTCGATGTTTATTTTTCACTTGGAATTTATTTATCAGTAAATCTAACCAAAAAAATCTATCTATTTTGCTGCTAGAAATAAAAATAATCATGTATTCTTAATGTACTCATATCTAGTGGTAATTGTGTTTGTACACAATTATTATTACTAATAGAGAGAATCGAATGTCTGCAGTATCGAAGCTAGTATACTGTGTCATCAGTCATTTTTATGTATTTAATCAAAATCGATGAATTTTTTCAATACGAAGGTCAAAGAGCGTTTACACCTTGAACTATACACATGCTTTCAAAATCACATTTAAGCGTTATTGTTTAAACAATAAAAAATATTGTTAGGTAGTTCTTAGTGTGACGGTTGGCCATAAAGTGGGCCGAAGGAAACGTGCTAATGACAGTTCTTTAATTATTGTGCTGTATTTGATGTGCAGTAAATAAAAAACGACATGGTCCATTAGTCAGCAATTGTAGACGGAACTAGGACTGTATGTTTCGCATTCAAAGGCATGGTGTCAGGGTTCGAAGGTCTAACCACACGAGAACACCCAGGTTCAACACTGACCGACTGGGAGATCCCAGAGTGTGCCAAGAACTAAGGGATCATCTCTCATGTGGAGTGGAAGCACTCAGCAGCTCACTGCCCGCCACCATACAACACCATTGGTATGCTGTGAAAACTGTTTTTACATCAGGTGCTGAAAAGATTGTCGAATAAATAAATAAATCGATAAACAAGAGGTGGAAGTAGCATTTGGCTTCGGTATTGAACCGAGTATTCGCCAGCAATATGCACATAAGTCAGACTGAGCTGTTCGCGGAAGGAAATGCCCGAATGCGCACCACAACCCCCAGTAAGGATGAGATCATTACGGCGATCTAAGCACTGAAAAATAATAAGGCGGTAGGACTTGATGGCATACCAGCGGAGCTTTTTCGATCTGCGCCATCTGCATCGGCTGAGCTACTGCTCGCACTTATTGGGAGAACCAGGGAAGCTGAGAGTTTTCCGGATGAGTGGAAGAAGGGAATGATCGTCAAGCTCCCTAAGAAAGGCAACCTAATGCAGTGCAAAAACTGGAGAGGCATCTGCGTGCTGCCTGCTGTGGCCAAGATAATAGCTAAAATTATCCTGGACCGAATAAAAGAACTCCTCGAAGACACACTCGACGCCGAACAAGCAGGTTTCCGCTCTGGATCCTCCTGTGTCGACCACATAAACACCCTGCAGATCATCATGGAGCAGTGCGTTGAATATCGATCGCCACTTCACCTGCTGTTCATCGATTTTGAAAAGGCGTTTGATAGTGTCAATCAATAGAGCGCAGGAGGAGCATTCCAGATAAATGAATAGCAATAATCAAGGCTACGTACGATGGGTCCACATGCCACGTTTTGCATGGAGGAAAGCTATCTGAGGAATTCGAAGTTCAAAGTGGGGTTCGGCAAGGCTGCATTCTGTCACCAATATTGTCTTTATTGGTGATTGGCGATGTGCTTAATGCGGCTTTATCGACTGAAAGCGGAGGAATTCGATGGACTCTTATATCCAGCACAAGCATCTTGACTACTCTGACGATGTATGCTTATCATCTCATAGAACAATTAACCTTCATCAAATGACAGCAAATGTGGAGAAAAAAGCAGGCGTCGTTGGGCCGAAAATTAACTCGGCAAAAACAAAAATGATCAGCCTAAGGCCGAACTCGTCAACTCATATAGATATGCATTGCTGGACAAACGGTTGAGAGAGTAGAGAGTTTCCAATACCTTGGAAGTATTGTCTCAACCGATGGCGGAAAGGAACTGGATATAGCCAGCCGAATATGCAAGGCAAAATCTGCGTTTGAGACGCTATCCACGATTTGGCGTGGTAATGCAATTAGCTTGAACACCAACCTACGGCTGTTCCGTTCCAACGTTGAATCCATGCTGCTGTATGGATGTGGTACTTGGAGAGTGACCACTACTATCACGAGAAAGCTGCAAACGTTCCTTAATAGATGCCTACGCAACATCTTAAGGATTTTTTGGCCGAACCGTATCTCGAACGTACAGCTTTACCAGAGAATGGGCCATAAACCTATAGGCATGACTATACATCGACGAAAGTGGCAGTGGATTGGTCACACATTCCGAAAAGGTGACAGGTTCATAGCTAACCACACGATGCAATGGAACCCGTTTACTCAGGATGGCGGTCCTGGGAGTACATGGTCCAGAACATTCGAGAAGGAAGCACGGCACTGGGAAAGAGTTGGGGAGAGCTAAAGCACATTGCCAGAAACCGCACACGATGGCGCGTAGGCATTGTGGAGGCCCTAGGACCCACAAGGAGATATAGGACATAAGTAAGTATCAGGGTCGAGCGCAAAATACTTGCTCATGAGAAAGGTAGCTATCTTAATTCGGTTTTAGGCCGAACCTTCATTAAATGTGAGGGTATTTCGTTCACCTTCAGGCAGATTTATATAGAGTTTCTTAAAACGCCGCTGCTCATTTTGCTTCGCCAATAAGCCTCTTCAAACGTTGACAGTCCGAGCAGGATTGGAAACATAGCAGCGCAGTCATTTCATTCTTTGCTTAAAGCAATCTTTATCCATCACAAGTTCCAGCTCCAGAGAGGACGTTAAAAGCGGTCCGCTTGTATATGTGGCAGCTAATCGACCAACGATGTTACACTTCGAGCGATCTGCAAGGAGACTCTAAAAATTAAGGTATCCTTTATCCGAGCCTTGATAACTCCTTCCTCTTACTTGCCGCACCTGGAGCTGTCACTTACATTGTCAATACCAATCAATCTGACATTTTCGGCAACTTGGTCTTTAAGTCGGAGGTTTTCGTCTCCCTGACCGTTTCGTACCTGGGGCTTGATTTTGAAGATCTTCTTGGCTGGAACGTTGTTGTCCATACGGTCGTTGTCCGCATCCAATAAAGTACACGTATCCTTTCGGATTTCACCAACTTTTTGATGCAGATGGTAAAGTTGTAGGTTGCATTTGCTCCTTTATTCGTCTCCCTAGCACGAGAAATAATTTTTCGTTCAAAAGCGCTCTACTTTCCTGCTTAACGTTTCGCACTCGGCGCCGTACAGCAAAACTGGCTGGATCAGCGTTCTAAGGAGTTTTAACCTCATTTGTTTTGTCAAACCGAAGTAAAATCGGTTTTCCAGAGTTAGCCCTTGACGAATATCCACAAAAGTATCATTTGTGGAGTTGATGTTGACTCCGACGTAGGTGAACCTCTAACTACAGCGAAGTTAAAGCTGTCAACAGTGACGTTTTGCCTTAGGTGGTGGGACGATAGTGGTTTGTTTTTTAATAGCACGCATACATAAATATATGTACATGCATTTACATATGTACTTAATTTTGCCCTCGTTCACTTCAAAACCCGTTTCGCCTACTCATCAAATGCCGTGAAAGCATCTACGGCTCGCTGAGAGCGAAAATATGTAAATATGGCCTGAGTATCTCAACAGCTGGACGGATTTGTTGAAGATATTGTTTTCTGTCTCGACATCTGATTGAGTGATCTAATTACAAAATAAATACAAAAATTCTTGAAAATTTCATCACTCTAAAATTTTTTGACTAATAAAACGATACTTTGATGTCGTCTAAAACAGATGTAAATATTTCGACAAAATTTGCTACTAACTGTTGCTCGGGGGCAAGGTTTTTAGGCGATCTTCTAGAGTCGTCCATAGATGGTGAAAAACCACATCCTGCTGGAGCTCTCCCTGCTGTGAAATAAATATGGTGGATCTAAAGAGGAAAACTTGAAAAAAAGTGTTGAACGACTGTGCCCAGGCATTCCGTTAGTGTCTCTTCTTAAAGCAGACTCCAGATATCAGGCGCCTCCGGTTTCAAATAGCATTCCTGGTGTATAGGGCTCTACTCCGGGTGACCATCATTTCGCCACATGAAAAACAAAAACAATAAGGAGTGCACACCTCCAAAACTGACTAGATTGGAAAAATTAAAGTGTCACAACAATACCAAATTCCCAAATCTGGTATACTGAAGGTCCGAAACTGAAAAATGGCAGTACTGGTGCTGGGGTATATGGTCCCAATTTGCAACGCGCAATATCGCTTGGTAAGTCACCAAGAACATTTCAAGCAGAAGTCCATGCTAATGAGCTATGAATTAACGGCGCCCGCATTTATACATATTTTCAGACAGTAAAGTAGCACTTGTCTTTCAGATACTGATGTATGCCGACTTTGTGGAGAACAAAAAGAGACCGCTAAACATATTCTTTGATTACTCCACTTGGCATTAGACTTTATTAGTCCAGCGGATATTAAGAACCTGAAACGTAACGCTATACTAAGGTTTATTAAAAACCTCAGATGACCTTAAGAATTCACGTTTATTAAAACCCTTCGTATAGCTTTAAATTAAACCAAATAGGTTAGCACAAAAGATGTTATAGGTCGCAGTGCATATATGGGGTCTTAGTTTTTTTAAAGGAACAATCTACATATGTAAAAAGTGGGTCCTTTCGAGTTTTAAAAATATAAAAATCTACTAGAAGTTCGACGTATAAATGAAAATTGATAAATAATACCATAGACAAAATTTTATCTTTTTCCATAGCTACAAGCACTATTACAGAACTCAATTCTCCAATTTCTTCAATTTAATTCTTTTTTTTTAATCACTCAATTCCATTTAGAGTCGATATTTAAATAGAAACATAGAACAGAAAATTTAAGTGAACAGTTATCTGTTGACAAAAGACCTGCTTTTAATTGAAAGTTCAAACGAGTAAGGTTAAATTAATTTAAATTTTCAATAAAATAATTTCAATTTATTAAACACAATCGAACATCGATCAGAACTGAAATCGAAAATATACTGTTAAAAAGAATATATGTATGTATGTACTTTAAATTAAACAAACCTAATAACATATTTATGTATGTACATATATACATAAGGGCAGGTCTAAAATGTTTCACTGCTTGCGCGAATTATAAAAACATATGCATATTATCAAGTGTTAACGTGAAAGCTTTTCAAAAGCACAAATAATTGATAAGCGTAAATGAATAGAAAAAAGATGACGTATCCGTATGTATTTCGGGAAAAAAACTCTATCAAATCTCCCAGAATTAATTACCTACCAATGATAACGATAAAAAATATCCACCGAAGTTTAAAAAAATAAAATCCCCCATCCACCTTTCTACAAAAGAGACTCATGAACGATAGTCATTATCACGTTTCATCCGTACATGCCCCTGTTTCAGATCTACTCATTAATTGAAGGGAATTACATAACCGATCGCAATCACTTTTACCGTTCTATTCTGATGTCAAATTTTAACGTCACACTTCCTAATCAAGTAGTCATCAAGCGTGATTATATTAACTATCAGCACAGTAGGTATGCAGATATACATATGTAAACGAACGATAACATATCATTCAAAACAGAAACTGTGAATCTTTCAATTTATATCTGCTATAATGCAATGTGTTCGAACAGTGTCAAATGCAAGAAAACTTCGGATGATTTTAGTTCGCTCTTTATTAAATGTTTATTCATTTCTAGAATGAGTTTTCATATCTCTACTATATCGCTTGTGCCAAATTCATAATAGCTAGTTTTTATCTTGCCATTTTACAATTACGACGGTTTTACCACAGTTTTGAGCTTCAAAATGAAACCTCGAAATAATCAATTCCACGTCGTACACATTCAGTAGTTGGGTATTGATTATATTTCCGTTCAGTATATTTTTCGCTTGGATTTTCATCTTGAAGCCAAGACGCAGTCGACCCTATCGTCTCTTTTCCATCCTATCGTTTCCCCTTGATCTCCAGTGGGATGGATCAAGGTGTCATATGACCATACCACCCTGGGTGAAAGAACATCCCAAAAATAGCACAGTCTCAAACGGAGTATTTGTAATATCTGACGACATCCGGATTAATCAGCCTAATACGACCGTAATTGAAAATCTCTGTACAGATGGACCTCCTTTCTCCGATTCTCCTTTCTCGTGGGATTATGAATTAAAATCTTTCGGTGAAGCTCCTAAAGAGCAGGCTAGGAAGAGGATTGTGGCCTCACATGGTTCTGTCACTGCCAAAATCCGCGTGGAGTCCAAAGCCCACCTATGGTCCATTAAGGACTCTTCTGGAATGAGTCATAATATAAACTCTCGGTAACGAACCAGCTGCATCGACAGAGATCGTTCAAGAAATCCGTGTGGAATTCTAAAAGGGCCAAGGCTGTGTTCCTCAGCACTTCCTACAGGCCATCCAACGTTAAATCTAAGTTTTATAGCGATTTCCTTAAAGATCAATCGCCCTAGAAAAATGGAAAATAATTGCAAGTAAACTTGCAACAGTGTTCCTGGAAAACATGAAGGAGTATCCACGCATTTATGTCCTTTCCCTCATAGAGAGCGATGATTCTCAGTTGTCATCCAAACAGACTAAACTTTTACAACATGAAGATGGACGAGAACTTAATTAATATTCTTTTGAGTGAGAAAGAGTATCCCTTTATTCTCAGGCCCGGAAGCTATGAACACCACCGTGGTGGAGGTTTTTCTACTTGACTTTTTTTTTGATTTTAAGAACAAACCTCATGTAAAAACCTTTTGTGTAAAGTGGGAAATGAACCTCCATACATTCATTACCAAAGGTAGTCAAGAAGTCTTAGATGTTACCCTTGTCTCTGATAATATATTTCCTCTGACTAAAAATTAGAAGGCTTCAGGTGAAAACTCTTTCTCTGATCACTGGCATCTCCAATTTAGTCTAAATGAAAATTCTATTACCCAGCCAGTTTTTACGAACTTTCGCAAAACTGATTGGCTTAAAGTACTCAGCTACCTCAAATCCTCTAAGAACCCCTTGAAACGCCAACGAGGTAGATCGTATGGTTGCCACAGCCCCCAATACAGCGATTATCTTCTTCTTGCCCTCTAGTTACACACAGGGTGCAAGAAAAAGTGGATTACCGAATTAGGTGCTTTTAGATAAAATTGTAGAAAACTCTTCAGCAATTCCAAAAGCCCGGTAGATGCTGTTTACTGGGACTTGTACCAAGCATCACTATAGTTATAAATACAAAGAACCGAGAGAAGTCAAACAAAATTCTTTGAGACTCTTTTGTGGTAAAGTAGAAGATCCTCTGTCACATCTACCAACTTACTTACTTAGGTGGCACTACAGTTCGGGGTGAACCTGGGGCTCAACCAACAAGCCTCTCCAGTTAGCCCGATCCTTAGCTAACTGCCTCCAGTTACGCACTCCAAGTTGGTTGAGGTCCCTTTCTACTAGTGCGCGCCACCTTAGACGAGGTCTTCCTCTACTGCGTTGTCCCTCCGTGTTAGATTCGAAGACTCTGTGGGCCGGAGCATTGGTGTCCATTCGCTCTACATGTCCTAGCCATCTTAGGCGACTGATGCGCAGTTTTTTGACTAGGTCGATGTCGCTGTACAGCTCGTAAATTTCATCGTTGAATCTTCTAGTCCAAAGCCCATCAACGCAAATGGGACCGTATATCTTCCGAAGCATTTTTCTCTCGAAGCGACCAAGGATATCTTCATCCGCTTTCGACATTCTTCAGCGCCATAAAGCAGGACTGGGATGATCAAGGTCTTGTACAGAGTCTCCTTAGTTGTTCGAGATAGGGCTTTACTACTCAATTGCCTTCTCAGCCCAAAGAAACAGCGATCGGCAAGAGTTATTCTTCGATTAATTTCCGGCGAGATGTTATTGTCAGAATGAATAGCAGAGCCAAAGTAGACAAAGTTCCTTACTACCTCGAAGTTATAGCTGTCGACTGTGACGTTCTGTCCAATTTGTCGATGCTGTGTGTTCCTTCCTGTTGATAGCATATACTTGGTTTTGGCCTCATTTACAGTTAAACCCATTTTTGCGGCTTCTGTTTCGATACTAGCGAACGCACCAGTGAGAGCCCGATGTGTTCTGCCAATTATGTCAATGTCGTCGGCGTATGCTAGTAGTTGCACAGACTTTTGAAAGATTGTGCCTCCGACGTTGGCTTGTGAGTTTCGCACAATCCTTTTAAGTATGATATTAAAGGAGTCACATGACAGCGCATCACCTTGTCTAAATCCTTTTTTGACATCGGAAGTCTCAGTGAGGTCATTACCGACCATGATGAACCAACGAGCGTTCTCCATAGTCATCCTGCACAGACGATGCCAAAACTAGACATGGCTCTATATAGCTCGTCTATACAAATGCTGTCATATGCGGCCTTAAAATCGATAAAAAGATGGTGAGTATGGATTTGGACTTCATGGGGTTTTTCCAGGATCTGCTCGAGTGTGAAAATTTGGTCGACTGTGGACTTTCCTGGCCTGAAACCACACTGATAGGGGCCGATCAGGTTGTTGATGAAGGGTTTCAGGCGTTCACACAATATGGCAGATAAGATCTTGTACGCTCTTTTGAGGAGACTGATGCCTCTGCAATTGGCGCAGTTGAGGGGGTCTCCTTTCTCGTGGATCGGGCAAACCATGCTGAGATTCCATTCAACTGGCATACATTCGTCTGACCAAATCTTAGAAATGAGTTGGTGTATGCTCTCTACCAAGTCATTTCCGGCTACCTCGAACAACTCGGACGGTAGGCCATCAGGACCAGCAGCTTTGTTGGTTTCTGTCTGTCGCATCTAGGCTAAGGAAAATTCTCTCGACAAATCACAACAGATTTGTCTTCGACGACTTCCAGATTCGCTAAAATTACTACTTGACACTCACTTCTTACAGTTTTTCAAACATACCAATTGCACAATTAACCAACTCCTTAAATACGATCAGATAGAATAAAATTAATTGGCGATACAAGCTTCAAGCCATACGAACCTTGCCAAATAGTTATATCATCATTCCTTCTAAAAACGCTAGAACCACTGATTGATATCCATTTACGTTGATACAAAACTTCGGTCAGGGGTTCAACATGCATATCGAAAGGCAATTCAAAGGAAACTCCGCTAGATTACCTTGTACGTAATCGGGGTTATCGTGAATAGTATTTCCCTGGAATTGTTTTCCATTTTCGATAAACCGGTATCGTGAATTGACTTAGAAAATGGGAAAAAAATTGTCTTGGAAAAAATAGCTATCATGAATAAAATTTCCAGGGAATTTCAGTGCATTTTCACCCGTAATTATTCCTCCGTTATTTTGCTAGGGAACTTCACACGAGAACAACAATGTAAGAACATTTTAATGAACTTTAAAAGTTAACTAATGACTTAAATTATGTTTATCTCAACAAATCCAAGACCAGTGGAGGTGCTAGTTAATTTGATGGAAAAAAATCGTGTCTTAGCAAAAAATAATCTTTGATTTTTTTAAAAAAATGTTTAACCCAACCAATCAAAAACAGTTTAAGAACAAGATCAAATTATTCGACGGAAATCGGATGCGGAGGATTTTCCCAGGAGGAATGCAGTAAAGTGTGAAGGTCATATAATCCTGATCATAACCTCGCCGAATAAAAAAACGAAGATAAGAATATAATACAGTAATAACTATTTTGCAACTCTATTTACAGCGTTTGTGGTACTTTTAAGGGGTTAGACTTATTTCCTAAATTTCTCCTTTTACATCTTTATTCATTATTTGCTTGCCTTTTGACTAGTAATATAAATGCTACGCCATTTATTTTGAAAATTTTGTACAAATATTAAACTCAAATTTCTTATTTTAAACAAATATTTGCAATAATCTTTTAAATATGAGATCTGCAACAAAACGACGATTGATAACTGCAAAGACATTCGAGCATAATTTCGGAAAAAAATGCAGTTTCCGACGGAAATAAATTCCGATGGAAATTCATGATACATAGGAGGAATGTTTTCCAGGGAATAAAAATGTTCGGGGTTCAGGATAACCCTGAATATCTAGTACTCCCTGGTTGACAAGAGGTTTATAATGGTAGCACCCTTGGATATGAAAGAAACGATTTATAATACTGGAAGGTGAAGGATGCGCGGTAATCGCTTATGCAGATGACGTAACTATACATATGTGCTGTAATAATCCTGGCAAATAACCTTAATACGCTAAAAGAATTCTTACAAAAATTAAGGTAACTAATTGGGCAGGTCGTACTCAAGTGTGAACCCCTAAAAAACTGTACTAGTATTATTTTTAAGGAAATATAAAATTCTGTTCGTTGCCCCATTCTCTCTCAATGGTATAGGCTTAACTTCATGTGACAAGGCACAATAATTGGGTCTTATTTCGGATAGAAAATTAAGCTGGGAACCACATATTAGGAACCTCTTATGCAGAACAATTTCTCCATGATCCATGTGATATCATAAAAGATCTTCTTTGGTCCAAGTAACTTAACCTAACCTTGCCTGTTCATCCCCAAAAGATGTTGCTTAGACGACAATTGAAGCTCGCTGATTATAGAATGCACAGAACATACGAATTTCGAACAAAATCTTCTTTATCTATAAAGCCTATTTCTCGCTCCTCGGCTACGTAAACAAACAAAATTGCAGAATTTAATCTTCTGAGAACGGGTTATTAGACAGCGTCGTAGTGTTTTTTTTTTAAAAGTCGAAGGCCCCACTTTTACAGAGAGAGCTAAGGTCAAATGATAACGTCCTTTTTTTTGCTTGAGATTGATCGACATGTTTTTCCAACACTTCCTAGATACAACACAGGAAAATTTGGCTAGGTAAGGTTAGGTGGCTATCCACCGAGACGGTATTTATGGAACCATTTTGACTTTTGGATGAATTTCCATATTTGTTGATATCCGTATCAGTAAAATCTTGCAGGTTTTCTAAGAAGTGTTCTCCCAGAATCTTTTTTCTTAAGGCGGAAGGTCTGAGCAGTCATAAAGCAGATGGAAGGGTGTTTTCTCGCTTTCTACGTCCATGAAACTCCGGAAAAAGTCATTGGCCGAAATACTTAGCCTTACGGTATCTCTTCCTATTGCAAAATGACTTGTGAGTATCCTTATTAGGGTACCAATGTGTGCTCTGGTGATTTTTAGCATACTATTGGTTTCGGGCCCCCTTAGCAAAAGTCAGAATTCGAAATGAACCTACTAACAGTAGGTGTCTCCAGCTACGGACTCCAAGTTGGTTGAGGTCCCTTTCTATTTGTGCGCGCCATTATGCGTTGTCCCTCCAGGTTGGATTCGAAGACTCTGCGGGCCGGTGCATTGCTGTTCATTCGCTCTACATGTACTCAATCAATCTTAGGCAACTGATGCGCAATTTTAATGTCGCTGTACCGCTCGTATATTTCATCATTGAATCTTCTGCTCCAAAGCCCGTTAACGTAAACGGGACCGAATATCTTACCGGGGATATCTTCATCCACTTTCGACAGAGACCAGCTTTAGCACCATAAAGCAGGACTGTGATGATTAGGGTCTCATATAGAGTCTTCGTAGTAGTAGTAGTAGTCATTACTCAATTGCCAATTCTTGGGTCTATGTATACCAAACAGGATGAAAAACGGTCTGTTGGGTACATCTATGCGATTCGTCGATGTTGCTTTCCCCTTCTTGTTGACAGCATGTAATTTGTTTTTCCCTCATTTATCGCTAGACCAATTTTAAATGCTTTGGTCTGTATTCTCAGAAACCCGACCAATGAGTTCTGCCTACATAAATATCAATACCGTCAAAGTATGCTAGTAATTGCCTCGCTGCTAATAGTGAATTTTATACAATCTTTTCAGAGATGATCTTTACAGCGCGTCACCATGTCTGAATCATTTTTGACAGCGGAATGTTAGTTTTCGTCGCCGTTAAACAGTCCGTGGAAACTGACTGTGACCCTACCCCAAGGTTTCCGTATTTACCTCTTTACTCTCAACTTTCCTCATTACCCAGTTTCCTGATATGATAATGGTGAGTAGAAAAGGTGGCGACAATTTCACATTTCTTAAATTGTTATGGAGAGAGAAGGAAGCATTGGAAGCCGGATATACATATGTACATACATACATACATACATACATACATACATACTATAGATCTCACGTTTGTTAGCTGTTCCTTAGCCCAAAACACCTCGTGGAAAGTCAGCACCCACTGCACTCACAGTGACCATCAGGCAATATTGTTTCAGATCAAAATGAACAGAAATACTACAGTTCCAAGTACGACTCAAAACCTAGGATGGAAGGCCAACACCCTCGATAAAGATGCGTTTTTGACTATGCTAGACGACACAACACTAACAGGCTCAGCGATAGACAAGGCGAAACAAATAATGAGACAACTTACAGATGCCTGCGATGTCTCTATGGTGCGAAAGAAGGGAAAACGCAAATATACTTCAGTCCACTGGTGGAATGAGAATATAGCGCAGTTACGGTCCGAATGCCACCGCATGAGAAGGCTGTATCAACGGTCTAGAGGAAGAGACACGTTCGAGGAATTGCAAAATCGATACAGAAGAGCGCGTAAGGACCTAAAACAAGCCATCCAAAACAGCAAACGTAGATGCTTCTTGGAATTATGTGATGAAACGGACCAAAACCCATGGGGTAGAGCCTACTTAGTAGTTCTGAAAAAAACTGAAAATATTTCAGCAACCACCACCAACACGTCCGAATCTGCTTCTCGAGATAGTTAATGGGCTCTTCCCAAGCCAACCGGCAATGCAATTGAATAACGAGCAGCTAGCACCAACCCAGCTGATACCTATGGTAACAAGAGAAGAACTAATTACTATCTGCAGCAGATTTGGAGATAGTAAAGCACCTGGTCCAGATGCTATACCCATATAGCACTGAAGACCGCAATCAGGGCCAGATCGGAATTGTTCCTGGAACTATACAATTCATGCCTGCGAGAAGGAGTGTTTCCGAGTCAATGGAAATTGCAAAAATTGGTCCTCCTACCTAAAGGAAAGAAACCACCGGGAGATCCATCATCTTATCGACCACTCTGTATGCTGGATACAGCTGGAAAAGTACTGGAACGAATTATTAGTATCAGGCTAGAAGCAGTCATTGAAAATGCGGGAGGTCTAGCCGAACACCAGTATGGCTTCCGTAAGGGACCGTCCACGATAGATGCAATCAAGGAGGTAGTTGACACTGCACAGAAAGCCATAGATGGCCGAAGATGGAGAGGGGGCTCCAAAAAGTACTGCTCCGTCATAACATTAGACATCAAAAATGCGTTCAATTCCGCAAACTGGGAACATATTTTGGCTGCTCTAAGGAACAAGAGAGTTCCACAGTATTTAATAAATATAATAATGGATTACTTTAGGCAGCGGATCCTATTGTATAACACAGATAAAGGTACTAAGGAATACATACTCACGGGTGGGGTGCCACAGGGCTCGATCTTAGGGCCACTATTGTGGAATATTATGTATTATGTAATATTATGTACATTCTCCGATTATCAATACCGGAAGAAGCAAAAATAGTAGGATTCGCTGATGACATCGCCATTGTCGTAGTGGCCAAATTTTTGGAGGAAATTACACAAATCAGCAACGACACTATAAGGATAGTCCAAACATGGCTTACTTCAGTAGGCCTAAAACTTGCCGAAAATAAAACAGAAGCGGTGCTGATCAGCAGCAGGAAAAAGTGCGAAACAATTACCATCACCGTAGGTGGACACGAGATTAAATCGAAACCAGCAATCAAGTATTTGGGTGTGGTGGTCGATAATAAGCTAACATTTAAACAACACCTGGAGTATGTAAGTGAGAAAGCCTCACGAGTGAATAATGCTCTCATGCGGATAATGCCAAACGTAGGAGGACCAAGGTATAGCCGAAGACGACTTTATGCGAGTGTAATTAAGTCAGTAATCCTGTATGCTTCACCAATCTGGGCAGGAGCTATGAAGACCACGTCGTATAAGAAGAAAATCGAAACAACGTACAGATTATGCGCCTTGAGGGTATGTAGTGCATATCGCACAACATCTAGCGATGCAGCATGTGTCATTGCGGGAATGGTCCCCATTGACCTGTTATCAGATGAACTACAGAGAATTTATAAAAAGAAAAACAACGTAGACGGCGAAAATGATGAAGTGAACACCACTGAGGGAACAAGTGGCCTAAGAGAAGCTGAACGAACTGCCAGTCTACGAAAATGGCAGCAGCTCTGGAATGCATCAAATAAAGGTCGATGGACGTACCGACTTATCCCGACAATCAACGACTGGATAGAGCGTAAGCACAGACAGCTAAACTTCCACATGACCCAAATGCTAAGTGGGCATGGATGCTTCCGTGCCTACCTACATAAGTTTAAACTCGACGACACACCCAATTGTCCGTCCTGCGAGGGAAGCCAAGAAGACGTTGAGCATGTGTATTTTCAATGCCCACGATTCCAACTTCAAAGAGAAATCCTACAACGGGAACTGGAAGAAATGCCAAACCCTGAAAACATAATAGGGCACATGTTACAGTCCCAAGCAAAATGGGATGCAGTAGATACTTACACTAAATCCATATCGAATGAACTTAGACGATTGGAGAGAGAAAGAAAGAGAGATGAAGAAAGGAGAAGGATAGTCCAAGAGACTGGCCACGTAGACAATTAAAGAAAGCAAGAATTGCTAAATCCTGCCCCGCGAAGGAATACCTGGAGGTAGTACCGCGGGGTTTAGAAAAAGGGTAGAAAAGGGAGGTGGTTTTAGTCAGTAGAAATCTGGCATACTGACCAACCGAGTATTTCGTCAGTATCTTTAGAAGATTTCCCCTTCCAAACAAAAAAAAAAAAAAAAAAACATACATACATAAATACATACATACATACATACATACATACATACATACATACATACATACATTAAATGTATACGAATAGGAAAACGAAGTAATTTCAAAGAATTGTTGATAGACGCATGCATTGTATGACATGCTTCATTTTACATTGTGCTGTTAAGAAGTTGACATGCTGCAAGGAAAAAGTACATATACATATATTTTTTTTAATGAAGCAAACTCTGTAATGCAAATATCTATTATGTCCTTGATGATGCTATTCAAATACATTGGTAAACCTAATCAGCTGTTTCTTTCCTGAGGTGCGGATTTTGGGGATAACTTGCTTCATATGTATGTATGTTCTAATGGCTTATAACATAATTGTTCACAGTAAATATACTATATTTGAGTTGTCTATAATAAAGTGAATAAAATTAGTAGCTAGATTGCTGAGCTACTGACTGGCAATATACAGATAGCTCTAAAATGCCTAGAACTAGAACGAATTTTACTTTACCATGACGTATCGGCTACAACCCAAATCGGAAAGCGGTAAGTAAGAAAGTAAATACAGATGTTGAATAATGGAATAAGGAAAAAGTTGAGAACAGATGACCTAGTTGATAAGACTTAGTTGGAGAGAAAATTAAATTCATATCAAAATCTTATCCTGTTGACGAATATACAATTTTTTTTTACATACATATTTTCATTATTGTTTCCTTCACTTGAATAAGGTCCAGCCAATTACGATTATTGGTATGGTACGGTATGGTGAGGGGATGCATACAAGGGGGCCAATTGGTCCATTGTGATTCCCTATCTATTTGTGGTACCATTTCTTTTCCTTTTCGGATTAGTTTTACTCAAAACCAACCTGTGCTCTCAATGAAACTAATCATGTTCCCGAGTAGGAGTTGTGCCAGGTCCTCTAATTCCTCAAAGAGTCTGTTTTCCATATAGCTGAAGCAACGAGTTTGGAGGTTGGGACAGTCACAAAGCAAGTGCTTGATAGTTTCTATCTCTTCTGTATCATGGCAGCTTCTGCAGTAGTCAGGAGAGCTGATACCCATTTTAACGGCCATTCGACCTATCGGGCAGTGTCTAGTTAATACTCCTGTCATGATGCTGATTTCTCTTTTGTTCATTGATAAAAGAATTTTATCCTTCTGTCGCTCATTATTGGCATTTCAGATATGGCGCAGCCACCTCTGGCTGCCCAGGAGGAGTTAATTGTTTCTCTTGCTTTAAGGTCTATTCTGCTTTTCAGAGCACCAATAGGGATGTCTATTGATGTCTGAATGAGATTTTCTTTTAATGTTGATCGCTTCAATGCAGGTTAATCATCTATATTACTATGTCCGAGGATCCCGCAGAGAGTGACTTCGTGGCTGTTGCATACTCTGTTTATAGTTTCCCGGCATGACAAAACTGATTTTGATCTTACTGTGTCGCTGTCTAGTGCCTTGAGTGCTGCTTGACTATCCACGAAGACCGCAATCATGGATGGATTTAGTTTCTTATCATCTGTGCTGTTTTTCTAATGGCGAAGACTTCGGCTTGGAAGATACTACAGTCACCCGGGAGTTTGTATGAATCGTTGATATTGAGTGATTCACAGAAAACTCTTGCGCGGGTTCCTATGTCCATTTTAGACCCGTCAGTGTAGAATAGAAAATAAATTCTGTACATTGTGTAATGTGTTGGATTCCCACTCAAGTCTTTCGCGAATAAAGGTTGAATACTTCTTATTAAAGTGTATGTATGGTACAACATAGTCTATTGTTCTACCGAGATCAATTGATCTGTATCTCTGGAATATAGATCCGTGCCCATAAGAGCTTTGCTTCCATGTGTTTAATTCCCTAAGGCGAATCGCGCTTTTGGCAGTCGTGCTTCTTATGAACTCGTCAAGAGAAGGAAGATTAAGCATCACTTCCAGCCCTGCCTAAGGCGTTGATATCTGTGCTCCTGTTATGTAGACGGATGTCAATCTTTGTACATACCTTCGTAAGATTATTAAGGCAGCTAGTTTTGTCTGTTGCATTCCACCTTAAAATTGATCCGTAGGTTAGAATGAGTCTAACGATCGCTACATACATTCAGTTTATTAAGGGCGTTCGTAGTCCCCATCGTTTACCGAAGGTTTTCTTGCACGAGTAGAAAGCACATAATGCTTTTTCCTCCTTTTGTCTGTGATTCTCTTCCAAGTAGGCTTCGAATCAAGTATCGTTCTTAGATACTTGAAGAGATTCAGGGGAATTCCGTTTACCTTTGGAGGGTCTAATTTTTATATTTTCTTCCTTCTGGTAAAGAGAACCAATTCGGTTTTTCCTGGGTTTAGCCAGGTTGATAATTATTTCAAAGCAGATTCAATAATATTACTGACTGTGGGAAGATGATTCCGGCGTCATCTGTGTAAGCCACTGTTTTTATGCTCTTGGATTTGAGAATTGTTAGAATTTTGAGCCGACTAAGAGCCAAGTTCTATTGACATAAGCCAATTTTGTCTGGAGGATTATATCCTGCATCAGCATATCCTGTACGATTGTCCCGCCATAACTGGAAGCAGATAATTTGGAAGCGAGTTCAGTTCCCCAAACATAGTCAACCAGTCACCCTCAAAACGATCTTAGGTTCCTCCACAATCTTGATCTTTGCTCGTGATAACTACTCTCTCCATTACTAGGAGAACTTAGGGATAGCACTAAAGATCTCTCTAGATCGAAGCGCTTATCCGCTCGGCCCCTCAGAGCCTAATTCTGGTTATCCAGGATAGGTGCCTTCTGGCTTTGCCGTGAAGAAAGCAATAAGTATGCCGCATATAACAAATCCGCATCCGAATAAGCGCTACTTCTGCTCTCTGCATCAGTCACCATATTAAAGGCCATAGTTTTTAAACCTGCTTTTGTTGAGCCCAACTTCAACCTACACGGAAGTCTCGGGTCTCGCACACAGCCTGTTAATTCTTCGAGCATCCCAGTAAACAGATCCAAACTTTGTGTTTTTTTTTTCGTTTTCGTCAAAACTAATGCCTTATGTTTCAGAGTCTGTCGTTTGCTTTTCAACGGTGAAAAAGTACAGCCTCGCCCAAAACCCGAAGACCAGGTACTCTGCTGAATCCCTTGGACGGAAAGGGACTTAAAATCCGGTCCTTATTGGCCTATAATACGAGTATATTGAAGTAGCCCATATGAGTTTTTTAGGTGTTCAGCGTAAATGGATCTGTGAATGCCAGCTTTGACTCCATCTAGTTAATTTTGGGGCACATACTACCCACGTCTACGCCGCAACAAGAGTAACTCTATTTATTACATTGCCCGGAAAAACCATGTTGTTTTAGTTGAACCCCCCCGGCCGAAGATGCATGGTGCACTTGACTTTGAGATTTCCACTGCTCGTTTGCATCTGTGGTAGAGGAGGAGTATTGTTCTCTCCAGAAAAGGATATTTGTTTAGTCTAGTGTATGTACATTGGTGTCTTTAGAACAAGAAAAAGTGAAACTGGAAATGTTCTTGTTTGTCGATGATATTAAGTCATTGGTATGGAATACAAATAGAATTAGTAAAAAAATATATTCCTGAGGAACTGCAGCATTAGCAAGAAAGAGTTTAGATCTCACGTCATTCACAGCAATTTCTTTTCCTGAAGAAAATTGGCTACTGTAGTGTTATTGCAGTAGTTCATATGAGGACGGTTTGCCTAATAAGCTCTATGCCTAACAGGTTTACCAGGGCGCCTTTGTTTGTTATAGACTTATCATACGAGCTCATTAGAAACACCCCTCATTTTCGGATCACTACAATTCTTGTAAAACATGTTTAAAATACATATGTATGTATGTACATAAATAAAAATCTTTACTAGCTTAGAAGTCAGGCAGTGAATGCGTTTTTCCCGAACCAATCCACTTGCCGGTGGGTAAATGTACATAGGTACAAGTGTAAATACATCTGTACACGTTCATGGCCAAGTACTTGTTGCTATGCAGATACAACGCTTATTTTTTAAGCTCCTATTCACTTTAAAGTATACTTCTACATACTGAGTATGTAAAAATAAGTGAATTATCATTTTATACATTTTTGTTTATATGATTGTAAGGCAATCTTCCCTCACATACTGTTTCCCACATGGCATCACAGCACTTCAATTGACATCAAATTCAAATGCATGCGAGATTGAAAAGCACTACTGTAGTGAAAGAACCATCATTGTTGCCAACAACAAATATTCATTCACAAATGTCATGTCTGGCGCGCTGCTGACCGACCCTCCTCAACCAAAATTCTCTCATAATTCGGTTTCAGTCAAGGCCACTTCACTTTGGCAGCAGCAAGGTATGAGTCTGTTTCATTAACTTTCCCAGAATTTTTTCCTATCTATGTATCTACATCTCTACATGCTGCTGCCACAGAACTTGCCCAGCAAGAATATGACGAAAAAAAAAGCTTTTCAATCTGTCACAATCAGACAAGTATAACACTGGTTCTAGATACAGCCGTGTCGAGGCATACACAAAATTTCTTCGATTTCTGGCGGGTGGCTAAATAGCTAGGGCACAGCAGCAGAAGAAAAGCTCAAATTTGCACAGTACGCAAACGGTATACGAAAAGTTTTTTCCACATCAGTTGTGGTGTTGTCGTCTCTGAGTAAAGCGGGCGGGTAAAATAGAAAAGAATAAGAAGTGTTTTATATTAAAAATTATTGTGCAAGAGGACCCGACCGACCGTATTAAGTGTGCGTGTGTGTGTGACAGAAAGTAAAATTTTATGAAAGAATCCAAATGCTGTCACGATTTGCACAGATTCTCTTGTATCCATAAATAGTGTTCAGAGTGTCCTTAGCAATTCAAATTGTATACATAAAAATTTTGTTTAATTCATAAAACAAAGTTGCAAATATCTTACTAAAAGAAGAGCCGTGATAAAAAGCACTCCACCTGTGAAGAGTGTCCTTCAAGAGCATCGCACAACAACAAACCACCCCCCGCACCCACCGAAAATATGACTTCAAATTTGCCAGCATTTGACCAGCTGAAGCTGGGGCTAAAGTAAGTTGTAGAACTTTAAATTCTTTATCGATTAGTATCCCGAAGGATGTGGAATAATGAATTCGATAACTCCTTTTCAATGGCGTCCAACAGATGTTTTCATTGAAAAATTCGCGCATCGTCTTTTTTTGCGGTCAGTAATTGAGAAAAATCATGGAAAATCACTGCTGCTCCATTATGCTTATTTTCGCCGTCATGGGGGTTGAAACGGATGTGTGGACAGTGTGTTATGTGCTCGTGTTTTTTATTTTTTTTTTGGGACCTAATTAGTGAGTGATATTCTTTCTATTTACTCCCGCTTTGGATGAGTTCCAATGAGCATTTAAACGAAAAATCTATATTTGTTTTCCACGCCGATGAAGAAAAGTGTTTTGTTTTTGTTTATTTCACATCATCATTTGATGGATAGTCATTGTGCAAAAATAGGGGATTGTAATGTCCTTTATATAGCAATATGTGTATCTCTTAGCTACAATTAGGGCGGAAATTGAGGATTTCCGTATTGTATTTTCTCTTCGAAAATTGTGTATAATTTATCCTTATTGCTGAGTTCATGAGTACCTATTCTATCGTTGAGCATGGAATGGAGGTCAAATATCTGTTGGCAACGACCTTGAATGTTTCCTTCTTCTCCTTTTTCAATGTGTACCCTGCTTTTGCATTCTCTTCTAAATGATGGATGATGTGTTGCCTTTCAGCTGTGATAAAATAGCTTTTTGTCAACTAACTGCTTATAGGGGGTGGTAGGTGGTAAATGGTTATTTGCTGTCTAGATGAAGCTTTTGATGGGGGATGTTTTAGTAAATACTTAACTCTCAATTATGGATTTTATGAAGAATTAGATACTCTCACCTGGGGATGCTATTCTTTCCAATTACATCTTAATTAAATAAGCTGAACTAACGATTCCATTTTGGAAAAACTAAATTGTTGCATAACATAGGCTCCACAGTTTTTTTTTTTTTTTTATCACATGTGTTTCCTCATGTATTATTATCGGAAGTTTTTATATGAACATACATTTTTCCGGAACCATAGAAAAGATTTAATTTAAAAAAAAATATGTTACGCCTTTTGGTCATGGCCTTCAGATGCATGATTTAATTATTTGGAACAATCCGACGTGAGTTAAGAGAAAAAAATCTCAGAGACAAACTCAATAACAAAATGTATTTAAAGAATTTTGTTTTTATGTTAAACTTTTAGATACATAGTTGCAAAAATTTTATGGTAATGAATAATTTTTACGACTGAATATTGTTTTTATTATGCAAAAGAAAAAATAAATTTGATTTCACTTTTCTTTTTAGTAAGAGCCAATTTGAGAGTTGGTTTTTGTGAAGGTGTTCACTCTATAGTGTTGGTACAAGAAGTACCTTTAGGTCGTATGACTAAGTGTGAATGACACATTCTGATAAGAAATATCAATAATTTTATTACAATCTAACTTAACTCAACTACACAAATATTTTTTGTTAACATGTAACTTGACACACCTAACAATCGATATTCTTCTGTTTCAAGCTTTCTTATAATGGATGACTACGAAAATGAGTGCAAAAAATACATTAATTTTGAGAGGCTAGCAGAACAAAATTAATAAGTATGGATGTGAAAAACCTTTGAACGCGTTAATCAATTTTTAGGCTTGAATGTTGAATGACGAGAGCCTGGCATTCGTCCAACAACAAAAGTGGGTGCACTATTCGAGTCGAAATAAACTGCACTATAAGGGAAAAAATACTAAACATGAATGGGATAATAGATATTGAGGATAAGACGATTTTCATTCATTACATCCGTAAGTGGAATTCGATAATGGTTTATCTTCTAGGGATATATGTATAAAAAAAAAACAAATACTTGGCGCAACAGACCGTATTGGTTCAGGGCCTAGCTTCTCGCGACCATTCGTGTTGCGCGTGTTATATTTTTCACACAAATGGAAAGGACCTACAGTTTAGAGCCATATCCGAAAGGCAAATTGAGAAGCTTTCTCATGACAGTCGCTACTCTCGGACGTTTGGCAGAAATTCGCGAGAGGTGGAGCCGTGATAAAACTTGTTGGTGTTCCCTGGGATTCGAACGTCGAACCTCGCGCTCAGCGATCCAACGCACTGACCACTTGACCCACGGAGCCCAGGGATATATATTCAAATTAATCAGAAGAAATACCCCAACAAGGAGCTCTTAAAGCATAATCTGAGCAGTTTTCTAGGGTACAGCAACGTAATTCTGTACCATGGCGCCAGACCACGCTGTAGTGCGTTTGCTTGTGATGCGGCCGGTGCAGGTTCGAGGCCCGCCAGGGAACAGCAACTACGGCCAGTGAACATAAAGAGAAACGAATAAAATCTAAGATTTTTCAAATACCTACTACATCAAAAGGGGTAACTGTCTGGAAGTACGAAGAACTGAGATGAGCCCAAATGATTTGGTATTTGGTTTTCTTGTTAGAATTGATGTGCTACTTATTATAGCTACTGTTCGTGTACTAAGATAGAATATGAGAACGCTTTCTTAGTTGTCTGATTTTCTTTTCTTATTCGACTGAAACACGGCTTAAGATGCATCCTTTTCGAATCTGGGCAAGTTGCTTCCAATTTGATATGCCAAGCTTTTTAGTAGGTAGGTACTCGCAATCGATTCGGTTTAAGAACTGATTCTTCATTGAAGTCTGGAAGCTGGAGAATGATATTGAAATATCTATATCGACGAAATATTTTTCTCTTCTTAGCTAAGTATCTTCTCAGCTTTTCAGCTTATAGCCCATGCGTCCTTAACGTTCATGTAATAGTGCGTGAACAAGTCAGATTTGGATTCCATCAGCGATTTTTTTCTGTCTGTATGTACCTATTCTTCTCGCGATAGATTAAGACCTTGGAAAAACTTTTTTCTGTTTTCTAGTATTCGAGCGTTGAACTTTCCTTGCAATAATCTACCGCACTAACCATTGCGTCACGCACGAAGCTTAGCTTGTTTCTTGAACCGTCCTAAAACCTTTCATAAACAAGGAAAGTATATATGTCACTGTCTTTAACTGATTTTGTAGTACCCTGTCCTTCAAATTAAGAAAAAAAAAAGTGGTCATAAAATCAATTTTATTTTTTGGTTATTTAATTGTCTAGTTCTCAATGTGAAACTAAGAGTAGATCTGTTAATGAAATAAAATACACTGACGTCATAACATTCGATTAAGATGGTTTTTTAGCTTCCTTTTTCTTTGTAAAGTGGGCATGACAAATAAGTAAATAATAATTAGGGTAGGGATGGGCTAGTTGGGCCACTTTTCACTTGAAGTCGCATAAATATCAAACTAATCATAATACAGCTATGAAACTGGGGTCAATGGAAAGAATGGATATCTTTCTTCTTAATAAAATTTGAAAATATTTAAATCGCAAAAGAATAATAGTGTCCCGAATGCGCCAGGTCCAAGTGGCTCATCTTGCCCCACTATCGGGGCAAATTGGGCCAGCGTGTATGGTAAGTTGGGCCAAGGGCTGAAAAGTGGAAAAATGAACTCCATAAAAGATCAAAAAGCCGGAATTTCAAACACAACAATTAAATAAAGAATTCAAAACAAAAAATTTTTCATGATTTATAACGTTAGTTATAGATGTTTTCAAAAATAACAAGTTTTTTTTTAACAAAAATAGAAACTCTTTAAGACAAATAGTTAATAAAACAAAATGGTAGTCCATGTAGCTAAAAGAACATATGTATGTATTTACCGAAGTAAGAAATAATATATTAGGAATCTTAGTTGCACACAACCAATCCATGTGAGCACTTCGTATGAGCCTAATTTCGGCAAGTATGGAACTGTATCCACTCCTCACCCGCAAAATTTTCAGGGAATGCTTCGATACATTCCACCTGGCCCAACTTACCCCACACCTGTATACATACATTAATGTGTGATATGCAGCTTCTCACCACTAGAATAAACAAATTGAGGAAGACAGTTTCTTGACTTTTTCACTTAAAACACAATAAATTGCTTGTGGTTCCTCGTATTCTGATACAATGCAACTGAGACCGATTTTGCACGTGTTGGATAGTGTGCTTACATCGTTCGTGTATGATCTTATTAGTGTAGTGCTTGCGGTTCTTGAGTAATTCGCGTGGCCCAACTAGCCCCGCCCTACCCTACTTGCGACTAATTAAAATGTTAACATCGAAATGATGAAGCCAATTCGCTGTGGATGAATTTTTAAAAAATGGAACACACTATTAATTCTATGAATCAAAAAATCTATGGTATGCAATATCTATTTCAACTTTGAAAACAATTTAAGATAAAAGGAAAACGACAATTCGCCCGCGGGAATTTTGAAAATAAAACAAATAGTTTTGATTGCAAAAGCGAGATTATAAAAAACAGGAATATAGGAAACGGGATTATAATAAGCTGGATTTTAAAAAAGCGGGATATCGTACCCAACCCGTCTCTTCCATTTGTGTTAACAAAATATAACAATCACAACACGAATTGGTGTGTGAAGCTAGGCCCTGGAAAAGAGGTATCAGCCTCGTTTTTTATCCAATTCCGGCCACAAGCAACGATATACATATAGTATGTTCTCCCGTTAAAGGCATTGCCACAGTGTAAGTTTTTTGGGGAGACGCCAAGCAATTCTCAATGCTCTGACACAGCCAACTACACAACGCCGCCTGCACTTTACCTTCTAAAAATAGAAGTAAAGAAATTTACAGGCAGTAAATTCTACCTGTATTAATATGAATAGTCATTAGGGCACATAACTCTTTATAAATTGGAGTGAGTACTTTGTTATTTTTATCGCGATATATAATCACGTGTCGTTAAGCCACATATTTGTTTATAAATGAGAGTAAAAGTTGTTTTTCTAAATACATGTATGTATAATGAAGTAGGATTTATTTTTACTTTTGTAGCTAGGCTATTTCAATGTGCGGGCTTACTGATTATATCCGTCATCCATTCACTGTTCTACATTATCTAGCTTTCAAGATATCCACCCGCAACGTGATTAGTTTTCTAGTACACTAAAATCTTTACATTTTTATATGCTTTGCTGAACCCGAGGGATCTAGCATAATTTCACGATGTACATTAGATTCCAAAAAATAAACTTAACTATTTTTAGTTTGGTTACACTGCTATTTCTCTTCAAAGACAGCGCTTTGATTTTTACGCGTTAAACTCAACATTTGTGTTTTTTTTTGCACCATAATTGATGGCATCCATATCTGTGTGAAGTTAGATGAACATTTGTTGGGACTCGAAAGTATCATCATCTTATCGATCAGTCGATTGTCTCCATTTCCTTTTAGGTCATCAAACTCCAAGACATGAGATTTTGGAATCTTGCAATTGCATTTGATCTTCATAGCCGGACTATTATTTATTTATTTTATTAGAAACCCTTAGTTGTTATCAGAATCTGTACTCTTTCGATCTTTTAGATCCATCTACATTGTATGGTCAATGAATACTAAAATACTAAAACTAGACGTGAGTAGAATGCTAAGCTTTATTTATCAGCTGCTGTATGCCATGAAAGTATTATTAAGTAGACGTGATATAATTATTTTAAATTTTAAATTTTAATTTTAACTAAGTTCGAGTATCTTCTCACTTATTTAAGTTCAACAATTATTTCTATTTGTCTGCTCGGATTTTAGCAATGAAGTTTGTATTCGTCTGTAGAAATAGATCATGATTATTTGAGAAGAGGCAAAGCTTAGGCTTTGCATAGTTGTGTACATGTAGCCATTATTGAGCAAGTATGTAATTAGTATGTAATCTCTTAATCTTCATATTCACATCTGGCCAAATTTATTTAGCAACCTGACACGTAGTGCCAACTATCCATCTGCGGTTGATTTTAGGCGTGTTTTGGTGGGACGTCGCTTTTCAGTAAAGTAAAATCTAACACGGAGTACAACAACAAAAAAATTACTGGAAACTACTTTAGCTTTTATCTTCAGTGAAAAGTGAGTTGGGTTGAATAGCTTGTAACACTAAAATTCAGATGGCGCCGAAAGAGTTTTGGAATATAATTATAATTAATAGGATAAATATTTTTCATTTGTTTATAAAATACATATTTCGTCTTTGAGGTGAAAAAAAATTGAAATTTTTTGTACAGTGCGAATATTTTGACTACCAATGTCAGGCTGATAGCAAGCGGGTGCACCAAGCTTAAAGTATTAAAAAAGCTACAAAACCAGATTGACTGAGGATCGTTTTGGTAAGAAGCTTTTACTTTGCTTTGCATAATTCTCACCAAAAGGCGCCTTTTGATAGTCCTATCCTGCTGGCTTAACAGTTTGCATGCAGCATAATGTATACCAGGACCTCCTTCTCCCAGTAAAATTCATTGTCCATACAGTAACTTGCGAAACGTGTTCCTATGTCTCGGAATCTGATGATATATGGATGATTCCCAGAACTTTGCCTTTAAAAAATGTTCCTTTCTTTTATATTTTTACCCTCAAAAATATATTGTACTTCAATATACACTCTCTTTATATGTATGTATGTTAGACTTCATGGGCCTCATTAGAGCTTGCTTTTTAATCATTTGCTTTTAACAGCTTGGAAGTATTTCTTTCATTTAGGAACTTGTGGTCTTAGGCTATTTTCTACGAAAAATGGACGTAGAGTAATAATGCAAATAGTGACTATTGGTGCAGATTTTGGAATTTCGGCATTATTGGTTCACACTTCTTTTAAAATACGACAGGCAGCAACGTTACTGTCCACGTAATGTGCTACGGAGACTTGGGCGGACTTACATTGCCCAAGCTCTAACGAGCTAAGCCTACCATCAAACTTTTGCACAGCAAATTCAGGTATAATGGGCAGTTTTCGGCATATACACTGTTCTATGTCGCTACACCGCTATGTATTCCAAATTATGTATGTTGCAAAGTTTTTGAACCCTTAACTAGAATAGTGTGGAACGTTGAACTCATTTGATATTTGAACCAATAACGTTTGGATCAAAAAGCCCATTAAACCCCAGCCAACCGCCATGAATATAAAGAATTTAAATTTGTTACCTGCCATCAAGGTAGCATGTTTTAGAATTCCAATTTCGTGGTTCGTGGTTAGAATACATTCTACTGATGAGTACTCTCTTAAAGGCCAGTACGGTACAGTGGATAATGAATACGATGAAATAATGACGAAATTGAATTTGGCATAATAAGATGCCCAAGAAAACGGGCTTCCTTAAGTGCAATTACACATATGTAACTCATAAATACACTTAGTTGTGTTTTATGCCGTGCCTTTTTTGGCAGATTTATGTAAATATACAGAAATTGAAAAATAGTCTTCACAAAACATATAAGTACATATTGACTTTGTGTATAATTTATCTAGTCAAACCATGGAGTCATACTCACATTTTTGAACGTTCTCTCTAAAAATCAGAACCTTGCACTTTCGAAGCTGTTTACGATTATAATTTTCGATGGTAGAAGAAGAAGGGGCTATAAATGGTTCTTTTTTTCCCAAGCCTCTAAAACGGTTTTTCTAACCAAATCTCTTTAAAAAGACAAGAAATCTAATTTTCAACTAAGCATCGTATTTCGACCAAATGAAAAATTTGATACGCAAATTTTTTTAGGATATGTTGCATTGGTATGTTCCAGAAGGATTGCATATTATAAATTGTTTTTTTTTACGAGGGAATGTACATACATATGTACATAAATGAAAATTTTTCATGGGCCACTATGAGGACTGTGCTCGTAGTATTGTGAAGTTTTTACGCACTAAAAGCAGTTCCCATCAACCGTATTAGTAGCACAACTAAGTAAGACTGCTGTAGTAGTTTACATTTTATATTTTCCACATCTGAAGGACAACATTATTACAATGACCTTAGAGCCGCCCATTTTGTGCAAAATTTTCAATTTCATCTTCAACAGAGACTATTCTTAGATCTCTCAGGGTATCGTTATTTCGAGTACACCACGGTGCGCTCACGACTTCTCTTAGCACTTTATTAACAAGGGTTAGTATGATGTTTCTACTACTTTTCTGGTACCATATGTGCGTCCACTTGGGACTTAGCACTTCTTTAGAAACAGTTTGTTGTAGACGTGGAGCTTAGAATATCGCCTGAGCAACCAATATATTTCTTAAGTTCTCATTTATGTTTTCATTTTTACGTGTGCCTTTCATTATAGTTTTCAAAATTATTTCCCGGTATTTTGTTGACTTATTGCAGTGTGCCAGGTTTTTTTGCAACCATGGAGGTTGTATGCAGCTTTTTGCAATGATTCGGTAGCTTCCTCGACCGTGTTGCCTGTGTCCAATATGACTGTGTCGTCCGCAAAATTATCGATAACGATGCCCTCTAAAGGAGTATATCTCGCATATTTAACAAATATCTATGTATATAATTGGACCAAGTATATTCCATTGTTCGAGTAGTCGTTACCGTGTTTGACACGAAAGGGTCTGTTCCAAAAGGATTGTAACCATATCTGATTTTGATATCTTTCTCTTCGAAGACACTCTTACGATAAGTGCATCATCCACAAAGAACATCAAGGTTAGGCTAAGTTTGTTGTCATGGCCATTCCAGTTGCAATGTAAAATCACTTTAAGAAGGAGAGCACTAAAAACACCTTCGTGTCCCATTTCCATGTCTACGTAGATGAAATTTAGCTGCTATACCATTAGAGATACAAGGAGCTATTTACATATACATATGTACATTTTTATGTACATACATACATTGCTTGTTGTTAAATGCAGCTGTTGTCCATCACTATTTTCATTTTTATATTTTTTAAAGAACCAATTGCGCTTATAATAACATTTAGATTGTGTTTGATGAAAGAAATTTTCGAAAAACAGAACGAAGATTGAAATTTCCTTTAAATTTTACCGCTTTTACCATCTGTTTTCCGTTAAGACACACGTCAAAGAAATAAATTTGAAAACGTTTCTTTGAAATTTGTTGCCGATAATTTATCTAAGCCCATACATATGCAAGTACATAAAACAGATAGAAAACTTATTCAAGCATTTATTTTTGACACATCTTTTTTACCACTTTTGTTCAATTAAAAAAAAAAAACACCGATCGTTTAATCGTCCAGTGAAAACCAGTATCGAAAAGCATTGTATCACACTTATATGACACAATTTGACGTCATCGGAAATTATGATGCCAAAAGTAGTGACTCATGACAAGTAGCTGACAGTGTGATCATAAAATATTATTGTACGAGTATATCACTACATTTCACCGATAATTATAATTCGTGAAAATAATTGATAGATAAAATCAATTACAGTGCACACGAGACCACATTAGTCATGCTTATTAGCTTTTAAATTAAGTGATCGTTAATAATTTTAGCATACACGCTACCAAATTCAACTGGAAAAAAGAAAAATGTTAATTTAATGATTTATATCTTTTGCGGTTATTATTTGATTGAGAATAACGTCTTGCTAAAATAACAAGTGATTTGCATCTCTTTCTAACGAATACTTCTAAATGCGTTCGTTATTTGAGTTATTTTTCACACAGAACTTTAGCACGTCTTTAGAAAAAGTTAAGCGCGAAAATTTAAGCGTATTCGAAAGTTTTAATCAGGTTTACTTAAAAATTGTTAAATTATTATCGATGAAACTAAAAAGTTCTAGTTACCTTAGGAAACAGGTAGAGGAAGGCCAGAAGACACTCGTGATGATCCGTTTCGATTAATACTCAACAGCAGCAGAATTTTACTTAGATCAATTTGAATGCTTCTTTTAAAATTAAGAAAGTCAAACATCGTTCTTCAGCAGCTGGAGATACACCTGTTGTCGAATAATATTTCTATAATCTATTGGAAACGAATTTAAAGCATATTTCAAGTTTTTCATCCGATCCTAATGCTCGTCTTAATGCATTGTAAACATTTTTAACAAAATTTTCAGCTTGTCCGTTTGTATCCAGATTATCCTACTGGCGTTGTTGGATGTTTTATACCATTAACTTTCAATTCGTTTTCGAATTCATTTGATACAAATGCGGTACCATTATCGGAAACTAATGTTTTTGGTACGCCAAAACGCGACAATATTGGTCCCAGTTTTAACCATAGCCCTTTGTACCCATGTCCAAGTACTCTGTCCCACTTACTATGGTTATCCTCCATCACTAAAAACCATCTCTCCCATACAAATACAATGTTTCCTAGCACGGTTTCTGTTTGAAAGGAATTGATTATAAAATTGATTTTATCAGCTCAGTTGCATACATACATATGTATGTATGTACGCCATTATAATTGTGTGGTTTATATCGAGTGTAAATTAAAACCACATGTAACTTAGAATGGTACCCCAGTTCGAGACTACGATTTCAGATTTTTTAACCCCACAAGGATCCCTCGCCTTCTTTGTGTAAGTCATATACATATGTATGTACCTACACATACTGCTTTAGGACTTTTTTGTTCTTAAAGAAACTTTTCCTTCCTCTCCACTTACTTCCATGGTCTTTCTATGGGCTTAAAATTGTGTCTAAAGTAATATGGATCTTTGAAGAGAAAACCACACACCATGAGTTTTAAGAACAAGGCTTTACCTGATAGACCTTGCGGGAAAATGATCATTGTAAACCTGCTTAAAGTTATTGAGTTATTGAGTCACAGCCATCATACTGGCTGCTGAAATTATTCGCGAGAGTAATATCGTTGGCAAAACGATCACTGTCTATATAGACAGCCAGGCAGCCGTTAAGGCTCTGGACTCCTCAGAAATCATGTCGAGGCTTTTGAGAATCCGCAAGTTAAACGAGATATCTAGAGCCAATGCAGTGACTCTCTGTTGGGTATAAGGGCATATGGATATTGAAGGAAATGATAAGGTTTGATAGGAAAGGGACGGCGCTGCTCTTATCTGGTAAACGCACGGGTTGTTTCCGGCATAATCACTGGACATTGTGTTGTCGGCATTCACGCAAAGCAGAACTTGCAGGGACGAAGAAGAAATTGAATCTGTTCGTCATCTGCTGTGTGATTGTCCTGCCCTATCCGTCATAAGAAGGAGGATTCTCGGAAGTTACTTCTTTTCGGAATTGGGGGACTTAGGTAATGTAGAGCTGAGCTGAGTTCATATATCAGTCGAGTGCAGATTATCTCCTCGGTTTTTCATTTCACAATAATGTTGTTTGCCGGTCCTTTAACAGTTTATAGCGATTTCTGGGCATTTACAACTTGGTTTCACATTAGTAGTGTGGGTATTCTTTCTAAGTACTCTTTTTTCTGCCTTACGCTGTCTCAGCCGGTCAAGTCTTAATCATTTCATACAGGTAATTAGTTATAGTGATTTTCACTCATTTCCTACAAGAGCTCTCCTGATTCACACAGAAGTTACATTTTCATTTCAATCAAACAGCTCATATGTATCAACATGTATACACTAGAGCCCAGCCTTACTCTCGCAGTCATTCGCACAAATGGAAGAAACCTACTTGAGAGTAGGGGAATTATGAGAATTATTGCTTTGATCGGTATAAAACAATTTCCTGTCCTTTTGCATAGCACATTCCTTGCTTTGTCAGAGTAAAGTCAAATTCTACTTATACTTTACCCCAGTATGTAGAGAGGATCATCTTTACCTTGCCCCTCTTAGAGCCCTTTAGTCTTTTTCGAGCTTTAGTATTCAAGGAGGGTTGTTTATCGTAGAGTCTATTTGATATGGTCCAGACTCCGAACCACTTCTAGCTAATTCATCAGTCTTCTTTTTACCTAGTATGCCTTCATGTGAACAGATCCAACGGAGCGTAAAATTGTGCTATGTTCTACGAACTTTTAGGTTTTCCCGATATCACTCCACAAGTTTGGACTTAATTTCAATAGCAGAAATCGCCTTAATTCTTCCCGGCTGTCGATGAAAAGGTGAGGAATTGACTTCAATTCTTTACTGTTATATCTTTGCTGTTAAGCGTTAAACTGTTTCCTTCAAATAAGAGCACGACTCTTTGGCTTTCAGTTTAGAGTACTTCCTGCTTTTATACCTTAAGTATGTACCAGTAGCCATATTTTATTTTCTTACAATATATGTATGTATGGTGACCTTCCGAGGTTTATTTGTACTGATTTGTATTCTTGTTGATAAATTTTGCACATCAAAGGCTTATAAACGCAGACCTTTTCGTACACTTCATGTTAGCATCATTACGCCATGTTGTCATTACCTAAGCGTGATAAAAAATAATTCAAAATCAAGTGACCACTGATTAAACTCAGATTGCTGACATATGTACATACACATATGTATGTATGTATAGTCTGCGTTCTTGTCAGATTCAGAATGTACACAGTCAAAGCCGACCAATAAGTCGACCCTGTTATCGGTAATGACCGATAGACCTTGACCACATTTTAATCTCTTTTATTTCTAACTCCAAGTCATTCTGTCATTTTCTTCTTTAAGAAATCATCTTGCGTATCATAACAATATAATAACAGATCAATTCGATAAAATGAATTAATTCTTAATTCATTTAATTGTAAATTTACAAAAAAAAATGCCATTGAACCAGTTTCAGATAAAAATACCAGTACCTACTTCGATGCTATTATTTATCGTTTCTAATGAATTTCAAAATTACCAACGAAAATCAGTTTAAATCTCTTCGACGAAAAGTAAAAATAGAAAAAAATTCGCCGCCGAAGTTTATAAATGATTCAACTCGAGCATGCTGCCGAACCACATGTGAACAACTAAGTTTATTGCATACTATACTCATGTGTATGTACATACTCATGTCTACAACTGATTGCAAGTAAAGATTATTTTTATTGTATTACGTTTTATTACACCATCTACTATATGTTTTTATTTAAAATCTGTTTACATTAATTTGCGAAAGAATAACGGCACTGAAAAGGTAGAATCCGTTCAGATATCATGCGTTAGATCCTATTTAATGTTTTTTGGCTTATAAATAAATCAGATTTTTATGCAAGATAATTTATTTGTTTTTTAGGAATGGTATTCACACACGCATATAATTTTTTTTTCGACGTAAAACAGATATACATACAAACATCTTTTATGAAATTGATTTTTAATGTTTTAAATTAGTTTTAAAAATAGATTTTTGTGATGAAAATTAATAATTAAAATATGTCACCAGAAAATTTCCGTTTGTTCGAAAACATCAAACAGAAAATATTTAAGTACGCACAAGATGCCTCAAAAGATTTTTTTTTGTTTTTTAAAGCTTTAGTTTTTTTTAATTTTTAAGTTATTATAATTTTTTAAATTATATCATTGGTACTTATTCACATCCTGAAAGAGAGGTACAATAAGACGTACGTTTTCCATTTCAGTTACATCTTCAGCTGTATAAACAATTTTATCATATGACACGTTTTGAAAATATCATGATTTTTAAGTTTATTTTGAGCTAACAAACGATTTCAACGATTAGAGCGTAATGTTCTAAATATAGACGTGAATAACACGTACATATTTAACTCTATTGTACTTTTTTCTTTTTCTTCTTTTTTTTGGAAAACCCTTGCCCATATGGCGGACACTGCGACATAGAAGATCTATTGTATCAGAAAGGTATGGTTAGTCTAAGAGACGTACTACCTCCCTAATGAAGGATGGTATATCCTTAGTAGCAGAGTTTTTTAGTTCCACTGGCGTACATATTTTCTTATAGAAAATACGTCTCCTTAACCAATGTAATGCTGGGCAATTGCAAAGAATGTGTTCGGATGATTCGCCCTCCTCCGAACAGAACCTACATTCCGTGTCTGAGCTCAGGTTAATTTTGTTAATGTGGTATCTCAAGCCACAATGGCGCGTGAAAAAGCCCACCAGCTTTTTGATGCTATCCTTATTAAGCTTTAGTATATCCTTATAGGAGTAAGGCTTGATTAGTATTTTGGATTGTCTCAACCCTAGGACAATTTCCCAGTGGTCCAGGCTAAGTTTATGTTCCCAGTTACTAATCAGCGCTGTGGCGAAAGACCAGTTGATGCCACAGTAAAGTTCAGGTCCTATGAACGCGGATTCTGAGCCAGCCCTAGCTAGTTCATCTGCTATCTGATTGCCTGCAATCCCTTAATGGCCTGGGACCCATACAAGTTTTACTTTGTTTATTCTCGCCAGGGATTGCAGTGGATCGTAGCAGTTTTTAACTGATATGGAGTCCACTAAATTGGACGACAGCGCTTTGAGTGCTGCCTGACGATCTAAAAAAATATATATTCTAGCGCCCTTAATACCCTTACTAAGGTTTAACCTAGCGCATATTTCAATGGCATGGAGTTCAACCTGAAATACCGTGGGACACATTCCCATAGGTATCGAGACTTTGGTGTTGGGTCCAAAGACACCAGCTCCAACTCCCATTTTCGATTCGTCTGTGAACCAAACCAGACCTCTAGGGACTATTGCCGGAACACCATTAGACCAATTAGCACGGTCTAATATTTCAAATAACCTACCGAAACAGTACTCCTTGACCATGATGTTAGGGATGGTACAAAACATTTTCAGATGTCCCACATGGTGGCCTGATTAATACTTGTATTCTATCTGCAACTTGATAGCACACATAGCGACTGTCTTTCTAATGAAGATTTGAAGGGGTAAAGGCCCAACGATTGGTTCTAAAACTGTCATAGGGAAGGTACGCTTAGCAACTGTGACACCGAGACAGGCAATTCTTTGTAACTCTCCAAGTTCAGTTGTCGTTGTCCGTTCAAGAACTTTCGGCCACCAGAAGATGGCCGCGTACGTGATAAAAGGACCATCATTGTATACATCCAATGTATCATTTTCGGATTTAGACCCCAAATTCTGCCGAACAGGCGCCTACAGGCCCACATGGCCCTAGTGGCACGCTCAATGGCGGAGTTGATATGAGAATTCCAGTTGAGCCGTTTGTCGAGGATAACCCCGAGGTATTTGACTTCACTGGAATAAGCTAGAGTAGTGCCTTTGATAATGATAGATCCTAGATTGACCAGTCTTTTCCTAGTAAAAGGCACTAGAACAGTTTTGCAGGGATTGACGGATAGTACTTCTCTGCTACACCATTCTAAAAAGTGTAGTAAAGCACCTTGCATGACACTAGAGATGGTTGCGCTGTGCTTGCCACTAATAAGTATTGCCAAATCATCCGCATAACGAATGGCGATATAGCCTTATCTAAGAAGATCGACTAAAAGGTTGTGTATGACTACTGACCATAGAAGGGGAGAGAGAACTTTGCCTTGCGGACAGCACTTAGCTGCAGTCACAGACACTGACACTTCTCCCGAGGAGGAAGTCATAATTCGACTTTCAAACATGACTCTTATCCATTTCTTGGTGGAATCTTCGATGCCTCTGCTACTTATTGCTCTCTCTATTGAGCTGCAGCCAGTGTTATCGAAAGCACCCTCAATGACAAGGAAGGCGCATTCTGGTCCCCAATCAATTCTAAGGTTTACCGATCCAACTCCTTGAAAGAATGGAACACAGTAATTGAACAGCTATCCATTCAATACTAACCTACTTTGTTGACTTTGAAGTACTCCGCTTAAGGTTCTTATGCAAGCTTTGGATAAACTATAATTAATTAATGTGTAAAGGGCGAAGCCAATAAGTTTGTATGAGTCGATGGATTGGATGCAAGTCAATTGGAAAAATGTCGGGGAAACCTTTTGGATTACTATATTATATTCTCTGGATAGTACTATCTGCCAACTGACTGAAAGATTCAGATTCAAATATAAAAAAAAAACAATTTCAAATCTAGCGAATGTCTAAAAAGCTTTTAGGAATACTAATCAAAGTTTAAATAAGAAATTTTATTTGCACGGAAAATATGGAACACAAAACAAGGACGGCAATGCCATCTGGAAAATCTCATTTACGAGGTAAGCCACCCGACTATCATTTATGTTTACCCGCCCAAACAAATTTTACAACACATGACATACATACATATGTATGTACATACGAGGGCAATTTTTCATGTTCGATGAAAAAGATGAAAGGAACAATGTAATATATTTCAATTTCATAATTTTACCCTTCTTAGGTCTACTGGTTCATTGTCGTTAGGCTTCATAAAAATAATTATCCGGGTTGCTTTTAACATGCTCGTTGACTACTTCTTGCGAGATAGATCACCACTTTTACAGCACAGCATGGACTTTTTTTTGACCAAGGGTCACTCGTATAATAATGAACCCAAGTTCTACCTCCTGTAACAATTTCGAAGATAGCTCCTGCTGGATTATCGCCACCCTGTTCCGGAAACGGATCGTAAGCATCCGGGCATCCACTTTACACTGATTTGTGACACCCAAAGATGATCCTGTAGAATTTTGAAACACTTTGTTTTGATTATTTTGAACATTTCCACAATTTCTTTTATCTCGAGAACGCCCAATGCGAACTATGTATGATTCAGCGTTGAATCTTTTCCTCCAAAGTCCGTGAACACAAACGGGACCGAATATCTTAGGAAAAATTGCTTCCTAAAAAGGACCAAGGATACTCGTATCTTTTTCAGTTTTCAAAAACGTCCACGTTTCCACACATTAAAGTAGAACTGTAACGATAAGGGTCCTATATAGAGTCTTCTTGTCGATTCGGGGCAGGGCTTTACTACTCCATTGCCCTCCTAGCCCAAAGAAATAGCAATTAACAAGGGTTTCATAAAACCTAAAATAATAATTGTTTTTTCCATTGCCGGCATGCATTAATCAATTTGATTACTGCTAAATAAGCAGTAAATAACAACGACAATCTTTCTTAATACATACATATGTACATCTACCAAATAATAAATCAGATGTTGGAAGTGCTAATAAAACTCTGTTTCATATTATTCTATTTCAGTTGGATTTTCTACTAATCTACTATAAAAAATCTGACGAATCTTATAATCAGTCACCTCCAACCCGTCGTTATTGACATAAGTTCACTAATATGCCTGTGTGCTATTAGGTCATGTTTTGATCTTTTTGAAAGAAGTACACAACAATACGAGTATTCGCATGTGTATACCTAATAAAAATTCGACTTTGACCTAAATTATCAGAAAAATAAATTTAATTAAAGCAAAAATCTGTTAAATATTTGTTTAATCTCTTCCAATAAAGGAAAGTGTATCGAAATTTTGTTATGCTTCCCAAAGAATTAATTGTCCAGCATTTTTTTTTAAATTTTATATGCCAACGCCTTTAAATTTTTTTGTGTACGAAGTCGTGCAAAACGTCAACATAATAGAATACCGCCGAGGTCAGCAATATTTACGAATCTTACATACAGTTGTTTTCACATAAATAGCACAGTTAAACAAATATAACAAAAAAACAATATAAATGAACAAGAAAAGATTTAAAATACAAATATTTCCGTATTTGGTAGGAGATGTTTTGCTCCTAATTACTTCCTTGCAAAGCTTTGGTGGACTTTCAACCAAGCGCTTATATCCACCCGTAGGGATAGTATGTATCTCACGCTGACTCGACGACCTGCTTAAGTTCAATCAAATCTTACGATGGGTCCAATACCATGGCATGACATCGCTGGCCACACCATTGTACTCGCACCACCATGTTTGACGGTCTTAATGATTCACCAGGGATTGTGTTCCAGGTTCAATGGTTGCCCTATGTACTTTCTTCCACCCGATCCCAGACGACTGAACTTGCTTTTGTCGTTCTACAAAATGTTTTTTCCTAGAACACAAGGACGTGTCCTTGTGAGCATATGCAAAAGTCTTCTCTTTTGGTTCTTCTGTGACACGAGAAGTTTCTTCCTGACAATTCTTCTGTTGAGCTGGGATTCAATCAGAAGACGACGCGCAGTTTTTGCTGATATTTGGACATCATGCTGGTGAACCTTATTCTGTCTATAATCCTGTCAGTCTTTTCTGAGGTTTTCCTCTCTCTATTCTTCCTAAAGGAATTTGCTGAAGACTGAGTGTCCCGTATGACCTTCTTGGTATGCTGTATAAGTTTTTGGTACACTTTAATGTCCTTTCCACCCCCGGTATATTCTCTTCGTCCTGTACCATGGAAGCAATTATTTTCCTATTTATGTTAACCGACTTTCTGTAGCCAGAGCTCAACAAAATCGATATATCCGATCTGTGGATCCAACAAGACGGACATGCCATACAAGCGACGCAACTCTTGAAGTTGTGAAGGTCATCTCACACCGAGCGTTCATCAATTGGCCGCCGCGATGATGCGACTTGACACCACTCGTTTATTTTCTCTGGGGCTACGTCAAGTCCTTAGTCTACGCTAACAAGCCAACCACTTTGGACGAGCTCGGGGCGAACATTCGAGACGCTATTGCCGGAATAACGCCTTACATAGTGGACCAAGTCATCAAAAATTGGACCAACCACTGCCAGCGAAGCCGAGGCGGCCATTTAAATGATGTGCTATTCTACACATAAATGTAGCTTCAAAATAAAGCCAGAATCAATTTTATACATATCTCAAACCATTGTTTTATTTAAATTTTTTTCACTGTCGTTCTTATCTGGTCACCCTTTAGTATGCCCGACAATCCACACTCATTCTTTTGTCTTCAAAGGTAACGAGGAACACGTACCATATATTTTTCTCTGAGTAGTCCCATCTCATTAGCAAATGATACCCATATTGATTGCCTGAATCATTACCGAAATCGAATGCCTACGTCATGTGAACTTGAACCACTACGTCTTCTGACCGCAGATAAGAACGAACTGAATATCAAACAAATAGCGTTCCAATATCTGGTGAATCTTAAAGATCGCATAATAGCAAGCAACAATTAAGTTATTTTGAATAGGTTATGCAAATTTTCTAGTAAGCTTTAATGGCATCGAATAACTATTATTGTTCCATGAAACCTTGTAGGGATATCATTGCGTGGTCCGTCCGATTTGGTAGTATTTCATAAGATTTTTTTTTTGTAATAAACTATCTACCTGAAATCACTTAAATGAGACTTTTAGTTGAAAATTATGAAACTCACATACTCTCTTCATTCGATTAGTCCTAATTAGTCGATACTATCGTCAAAGCAGGCATTGAGCTCTTATTTTTAACTGTAGTCACATCTTCCTGTCTTTTAGTTAACCTTCCTATACCCGCGTGAAAAAAAGTAACACGTATACCCGCGCACGGTCTCTGGGACCGAAATTCAAGAGCCCGTAGTTTCTCTTCTACTTCGAATATTTTTATGAAATTCGTTTTAATCAGTAGAGTGATATATTGTTAATGAAATAAAACAAGTTTATATTAGTTATAGTATTTAACAAATAAGGTACACTGCGCTAAATTGCACCGTTAGTAAAATTTTTCCCAAAAGCGTAATTTGTCGGTCTCACAGACCAATGCGCGGGTATAGGAAGGTTAATACTAAAAACAAATACATATCTATACAGCTGTATTCAAAATAATAGTTGTGGTCCTCAACAAATTATGTAAAGTAGCTTAACGTCGTAGTCAGAATTAATTTTGATTTGAAAATAAGGAAACAACAATACTACATATATCGTTATTAATTTTTTGGAGACATAGTATATATGTATGTACAAGTATTATCCAAAACCGCTTTTCATCGGCGTTGCATGGAGTAAACCAAGCTCTGTCAACTTGCAACGCTTATTTTGCTCCACTCATCCTTTACCACCTGCCAAAGCTTGTTAGATGGCCTAGCACCAGCTACCTTCCCTTTAACGCCACCTCAAAGGTTTTCAATAGTATTTAAATCCGGGGACTGTGCGGGCCATGACATAACCTCAATCGTTTTGACCTGAAACCACTCAGTGGTTTACTTGTATGTTTGGGGTCATTGTCCTGTTGGAGGACCGATCTCAGTTGCATTTCATATTTGGCAGAGGGAAGCATAACATTGTCTAAAATTTCAACGTACACACCACGGTAGGAGAAACATGCGCAAACCACTATTTTTGAGCCACCATGTTTTACCGTCTTTGTTGTGTATTTGGGACGATATTCGGCATTAGGTGGACCGGAAACATATTGTCGGGAATCATTACCACCGAACACGACTACTTTACCTTCGTCCGTCCACAATATGTTCCGCCATTTCTCACAAGGCCATTGAATATGTTGTTCCGCAAATTAAAATTCAAGCTGCTGCATGTTGTTTAGTTAGAAGCGGCATCTTGCAAGGGCTCCATGCAAACAAGTTATGCTCCACATGTCGTCTACGAATTGTCACTACACTAACAGACAGTTTAAGGTCTTTTTGAATGATTCTGGAAGACGTGGAAGGGTCAATTGTGCTGCATCGGACAATGCCCCTGTCGTCTACTGCCGATGTTTTCCTCTTTCTTCCTCTAGTTTCTTCCTCTAATATCATTAGCAATCATCGTTGTTTTATAATAAACAATATTTCAATTTCCTTGTAGGTCCTTTACCTCCTCGCGTAGTGAGCTCTCTCTTTTCTTAGTGCAATGTTTTGCTTGACCCACAGTTTTCGATTAAAATTTATGTATAAGTACATTTAATAATATTAGCTTGACTAAAAATTCGATGAAAATTAATAGAATGTTTATTTAGCACAGCATAAAAATCCTTTTAATAAAAGGGTTTTAATGCTCCCATCGATAAAAGTGTTCTTCCAGCTTAAAATGTTCCAAAGTAAGCTACGGATTTTTGCTCCCAAAGGCTTTCAGAAATGAAAAATATATTGCACTACCGTTACTACCAGGAAGTACGAGTAGAAATACCATCAATCCATATATCATGACTATTTGTTTAGCGTTGATTGTTTGTTGATACATATACGGAGGTAATGCTTTTAAAATAGCAATTCACCAAGTGTGTTAAAATCATACAGTATCATTCCCCTGCGTTTCATTGAAGCAATGCGTCAGGTAGGTAAATAGTCGCCTACACTTATCTTTATGATTTCTCTCCTACATACATACATGTGTACCAATTTGTTTTAGAACGAACAAGACAAATAATAAGTTCGCAGCTGACATCAGCGGTCTGTGAGTGACATAACTTTCGATAGAACTAATCCGCCTTTGCGCGGTGATGTCAGAGGGTAGGTTGATTTTATGGCATCGAAGGCCTTGAAATTTTTTTTATCTTTCTTGGGAAAATATCTCTGGAAAGATCTTATGTTATTATGAACGAAATATGTAAAGAATATTTTAAGAAGAGATTGGGAGCAAACAACACACATAAGTATAAGAAAATTATGCCTTTTAAAATTTGAGTATCGTTGATGGGCTTCCTTTGTTTCATGGTACACTTACGTTTTCCAGTTGCCATTTAAGGCATCATCGTCTCTCCAAACTGAAGGCATTATCAAATACCTCTTTTTTTGTTGTTTTTATAATTTCTGAAATATACTCATACAAAATGTGACCAATTAATTTATCAGACTTGAAGTTGTTTTTATTACGCACTGAAGCTAATCCTTTGTTCGATTATCAATCTTAAAAGATCACAGGATGTACGTTATACATATGTGTATTATAGGAGAAAAAGTGCAACACAAATTCTGATTTCTTGACTAATCCTTAACGTGTTAAAAGAATAAGGACCTCCCATGTGCTACGAAGACGGCACAATAGTTAAAGGAAAGATATTGGGCTTACAGCTTCTCATCAATATGAAGAGCATGATACTGTCAGCGTTCTCATGTGCACCGTCTTGCTCTTAGTTCGGCAACGCGTTTCAGATCTTTCCCACTCGTTCCAAGTGACCTCGATTCCTCCTCAACTTACCTGCACCATGTTTGCTAAGAGCGGCCCGCTCATCCCTCCACCTAACAATCATCCATTCACACAACTCCTTCGAAGAATAATAATTTTTCCATGCACTTGCTATGAGAGGGCTTAATAGCTTTGTCAATTTACTTGACACTAATTGGGAAATAGTGGAAGCCATGGCTCAGAGGTTTTTGCATTGGACTACTGAGCTGGAGGACATCTCTCGCAAATGTTTAATAAACGTCTGAAAGTAATAACTGCTATGAGAAAGCTTCTGAATTTGCTTTGCGGATACAAACTATAAGTTTGTGGGAAAAAATATAACACAGAGCTTGGAAACAATCTGCATGGATACCATAAATGCCCACCTCTACGTGTCTGTCTATTGTATCAAAAGCCTCTTTACACTAACAGTGCTTCCACTTTTCTGATGAAGACGAGAATTTCTGCTAATCTTTGTGAGAGATAATCTCGTTATGGAAAATGCTTTTTCTAATGTCATATGTATATTGTGTCTTATGCGGTTTTGTCCTTTTCTAGACTGGTGTTATTCCAGTGGGATAGCCAAATATTGCTTTCCCAACCATTTAGGGTATATTTGAAAGCAGAAGCAGAGACTCAACAAAAGTTTCGAGTCAAATGAACAAATCAGAGGAGCCTTTCCTTATGAACGGATCTACAAATTTGTTGCCTTCAATGCCTACTGCACCGACCAAGTTTATAGTGGAGCTGCGATAAACGATATAAGTAAAACTCGGCTCTCTGCTATATCTGCGTTGTTAAGTACGATACAGTAACAATTATCATTTAGCACTTTTTTTTTAAATTATTCTGTGAGGCTTAACACAATTTGTATTCTACACACATTTTTGTATCTGGGTAGACTGGGTGTTTATTTATAATCGAAATTATTTAAAATGTAGTTTCATATCTATCAATATCTCTTTTAACTATGATTTTGAAAGTGTTCAATTCGGAAAGCTGTTGCGTTTCAATTTCATGAAGAAAAAATATGACCTCGAAACGCAATGGGTATTAAAATATTAAATAAAGAAAAAACAAATATGAACATTCAAAACTTTCACAATGATTGATTCATGGTCAAAATTAGAAAAAAAAAGATAAATAAAAAGAATATAAATGAAACCAATTCAATGTGCGAAAAAGTTTGTCCTTCACACAATACGCTTTCATCGATGCTATTTATTCCCTTAAGACTAAATCCGATAATACTTCTTTGATCATTTGCCCCTGTTCGATTGCCAAAAAGAACAATAAACGAATCAATTCATGATTGATTGTATTGCATTTTCTTAAGTCTTTTCTTTAATCGATTGTATCTGGATGGCAAAAGAAAGAAAAAAAGTATGTTGCCTCTGTTGTTTGAGTCTTTGGAGACATGTCTATTGGCAGGTAGCCTACGATTCCGTTGATAAATCTGTATATTTTGTATAAAAAGACTGACGTATATTAATCAACTGCGTGGAGGGTACTTTCCCAAGATTGCATTCATTTCATTTTCAATACGGTTGGATTAAGGAGGAGTTCTGAAACATAGAACAGAACAAGAAATATGAAAAAATTCGAGGTTCGAATCCCAGAAAATACCTGATGGAAGTGTTTGACAAACGGTCAAGAAAGCTTCTCAATCCAAAAACAAAGCTTTTCGAATATGGCTCTTAACTGTGGCTCCCTTCCATTTGTGCGAACATATAATACTCACAACACAAATGGCCGTGAAAAAATAGGTCTTGCACCATATACGGTCTGTTTCCCCGTCATCTGTTACGTCACAAGCAAGCACATTACCACCTCCATATCTAAAGCCAAATTTATCCATTTTTTCCAACGAAACAAAGAAACTTTAGAAAGAGAATATATACAATATTCACAGCCTTCTTAGGCACAATTCTTTCAATTTCATCTAAGCCATTATTTCCCAAATAGGCGAATTAGACATTTTATGTTCGAAAACTATTTTACGGAAAAAGTGTTTTTGTTCTAAAAGCAAAACTCATATCCAAGGATGGGAACAGGTGGTATATCGTAAATTAAATTAAAAAGATTTTAAATAAAAGTGATCCGTTGAAAATGAAAATAGCACACATGTACGTGCCCATTTTTCTGTCAACAATCATGAAACATTTCTATCAGAACTCGTTAAGGTATATAGTACAACAATCTTTCCGTGGGCGTGGAATTTTTCAATTTTGCATTTTAATTTGGTGCGTAGCTCTGAAAGACTATGACGTTTTTGATTTTAGAAGTACGTCCTATGAGTATTTTTCAAATACTTCTTTTTGTTCTTGCAAATGTTGAATATAGGAGAAAAAAGCTTGAGGTCTAAGGAAATTAATGACGGTTTATTGTATACAGTGTACTCTCTCCTTACGCACACCCCTCATAAGCGGACACTCCTCATAATCGGACAGATTTCAGAGAACCTTTCTTTTAAAGGTCCTTTTGTTTATTTTCTCATAAGCGGTCAAATTCTTCGGTGTCCGCTTATGAGGGAGTACACTGTATATGTAATTTCATGAAAACAATACCGCTTGGGAGAGAAACATTAAGGGAAAAGGACAAGGAACAAAATGTCTAAATTTCTGCAACGCTCTCTCAATTGTACCCAAGAATATATACATATTTGAATTCCATAGAATTAAGTAAACTTTTGCGTGTATAGAAACAGAAGCGACAGAGGCGACAGAAGCAAAATGCATCCAGTGATAGACGAGAATACATGCCGTAAGGAGAAAGGGATACGTAACATCGACAAATCGGACAGAATGTCACAGTGAGCACCTATATCTTCAACGTAGTGACAGGATTTGTCTTCATGGGAACCGCTATTGTATACATACACATGTACATCTGACAATAATGTCAACGCAGAAATCCAACGAACAATTCTTACCAGTCGCTGTTTCTTCAGTCTAAGAAGACAATTAAGTAGTACGGTCAAGCTAAGGCCAAACAAGTAAGGACTCTCTATATAAGACCCTTGTCATTGAAGTCCTTCTTTGCGGCGTGAAGACATGGTTGTTTTGATAGAAAAATTGTTCGTAAAATATTTGCGGTGTTTGCATGACGGGTTTTTGGAGAGAAAAATTAAAGGACGAATTGTAAGAGCTGTATAGCCTGCTAATGAAAAGACTGCACATTTGTGGTTTGAGGTGGCTACGATATGTAGAGTGAATCCCACTGGTCCGGCCCGCGGAGCTTTCGAATCTAACCTGGAGGGCCAACGCAGTAAAGGAAGGCCTTGCCTTGCGCACAAGTCAAAAGGGATCTGAACCAACTTGCAGTTCGTAACTGGAGGCAATCAGCCAAAGAGTTGAGTAAGTAAAGAGGCTTGTTGGTTGAGGCCCATGTTCCTCCAGAACTGTGGCGCCACCTTTATAAGTCGGCAAGCTGTTTTCAATTGGAAATTAATTAAGAAATTATGGGAACGTGAAATGAAGTACTTCCAAAACTATTTTGAAGTAATCTTAAAAAATGATAATCGAGTTGACCTTATGTCAAAGTGGATGTGGAAATCGAGACCAAGAAAAAAGTGTTTAAAAATATAGTAAATGTGCACTACTATAGTTATTGTGCACTACAAGAATATCGTCACCACTTATAAAGTTTAATCTGAGTGAGATCTAGCTTTTAGGATTCTTAGTAACTAAGTACAAGTTCATGCACTAAGTTGACCTGAAAAAATGAATTAGAGAGGCCTACTATAATATTTCCAGAACAACTCCAAAAAGAAAAACGGCGTCCTATTTCCATTGCAAGCCCAAGCGAACGAACAGTATATGATATAACAGGAATCAGTATCGAAAAACTTGAGGAAATCAAGCTATACAAGCTTGATCAAATTAATAAAAGAGAAAAGGTTCCTCAAAAACGTACGTCTTATACATAGAATGCGTTTTCGACCGATTTGCTTTTTACTAAAAACTCGAAGGTAGACTGTTCTTTCCACGAGTATATCATAGCTTTTCACACAATTAAGATAAGACTCATCTTCTAAGCCGATACTTAAATACATACAGACTGTGTATGTATTAGGTCCTTAATGAGAGAAGGCCGAATGGAGGAGAAGATACAACCGCGAACTCTACGAGCTGTACCAGGATGTGGATGTAGTCCAAAAAGCTAAGATACGTCGACTACATTGACTCGGCCACTTCGAGCGAATGGACAACAATGCTCCAGCCAAGAGGATGTTCGAATCACAGCCCCCAGGTTCGAGACGGCGAAGAAGAGCGAACCTCCGATACAAAGACCAAGCTGTCGCGGTTTCCAGAAAACTTGGTCTTAACAACTGGATGGGAGCAACGTGCTTGGGACCGCAGAGGATGGAAGACAGCCGTGTCTGAGGCAGAGACTCTCCAAGGGTCGGGAGCCCCTTAAGTAAGTAAGTAAGACATGACTATCATGTGGTCTACGGTTTGAAGATGCGGATATTCTCTTCGTCACGTGACAAGTCTCTGCGGTCACTTTTCTTAGCCTTCAGATCGTAAGCAACTTCGTGTTGGTAGTTGACATAAATTAACCAAGTCAGTTTCATCCTTCCTCATAAGCAATTCTTGTAATAGATACCTACATGTGTACATAGCTGAAACAGCACTGACTTTCCTAATCATATCGTGTTTCACCCGATTTTTTTCTATATTTAGACGTTTATGCTTTGCTTAAAAATCGCACATGGTTTCACCTTGTTTCTCATGAATGCGTGACTAATATCGTGACATTGGTTTAGTCTACTGAAGGGGACAGACCGATAAAGAAAGTTTTACATATATACATACATACTCTGACTTATTATTGCTTACCAACAAAAAAAAGGAAAACAATAATAATAATTAAGGCGATATACTTTATTCTGTTTTGACATTAACAAAATATTTTGCAGACCAACATGCGTATGTCCTTGTTAACTCTGTCTCAGTCCCCTGTTTATATGTATGTTCGGTGGTGGGTGAAATACAAATGTAATATGAAAATGTATGTTAATTACGAAATCGGGTGTGATGACCAGAGCTTACTAAGGACATTAATAGGAGTTGTGCGTGAGGAACAAATACGAGTAGGTATACGAGAAAAAGTGTCCTGTGGTGAACTCACCACGTGGGTGTAAATGCTAATATTTAAATAATATCTAGGAGAGTAGTTTCATTCATTATAAGAGTCTGAATGGTTCTAAAAATACTAATGAATCAAAGGCATTCTAACCGCTCTCCATGGACTGCATAGCTTTTCACATTAATTGAACACAATAAACGCAAAGTTTTTGAAATAACATTAATACCTAACGTGATACAAATTATTTAATTGAAAAATTGAAGTTCTTTAATACCCACCATAATACGGCATTCGTGTATTTGATCGTTCGCTCTCTAGATGAGAATTGATTTCAATTGAGATAATTGGAAAAGATTACGATACTCTTGCGTACATGCCCATGTACGAAATGGTTCTTATTAAGATTGCGATCTGCTTTAAGACAGACTGATATGAGATCACATTCGTTGGATGATGTTTTATCGAAAATGGAAATTCAACCTTTTCAGTTATGGGCTTGGGCTTTGAAGTGTTACGACTGAACTAATTAGAATGCTAATTACTAATTCAGAATTGTAGGTGAATATATTCTTCTGTTTGAAAACAAACCTGTTCAAGGTCTTTTTGTATTCTATGGAAATAATGATTATCTCAATAATACATGTATGGCTCAAATGCGTGACTAGGATTTTATACTGTTTTATTTTTACATTAATTAATTTTTCTTTTTTTTTGCTTTTTCGTATGAAGTCATTCAGTTTCGAAGTTCTATTGTGCTATTGTTATTGTTGGGTGTAATATGCTAATTTATTTACATTACTTATGAAAGTTGGTGAAATATTTCTCTTGCTATGGCAAGTTGAAAAATAGTTATAAATTTAAAAATTAGATTTTAAATATTTATTATTGCAACGTGATTTATTTCACTAAATAGCAGTGTACTGCTGCTAATTGGGGAAATAATGTGCCATATTGGTGTTTCTGTAAAAATATGTAACGGTTCGTCATTTGTTCATTTCAAGAACTTATAATTCGAACTTTGGTAAATGGGTTTATGTTCAAAAATTACATCCAAACTTCAACATACATACATAGAAGGGGCCGTAAATAGAGAAATGCGCATTGTAACAACTGAATTATTAAGTCGTTTGATCATGCCCAAACGAGAGTAAAAAATTCAAATTAACTAAGGGTAGCCATCCATTCTTGGCATCTACGAAAACATGACCTTCAAAACGGAGGTCCAGTCTTCCTGGTCGTTTCGAGTCTAAAGAGTGTAATTTAAAGATCCTTTTGGCTGGAGCACCATTTTATATGCACTAGAAGTTATCCAGCCAATGCAGTCGACGTATGTATCTTCGCCTTTTGAACTGCATCCACATCTTGATATACATAGCTCGGTGATCTAGCGGTTGTACTTTAATCTCTATTCGAGGCCCACAGGACCTACATATGTATATAAGGGTGATATAATGGCAAGGCAGTTAGTTCAATAGACATTGTCCATTGTTGGGACATGTCCACTTTCGCACTCGCACAGTTGCAGGAGTTCTTAAAGGTCTCAACGTTCGCAAATCCGCTGGTCCAGATGGTATCCCGCCAATAGTTCTGAAGGTGTTCTTCTTCGCTGGAAAAACCTCTGCGTAAGCTTTTCTGTCTGTCCTAACCTTCTGGACTCTTTCTGAAAAGATGAAAAATAGCATTTGCCCAACCTAGCGAATTTTTCTCTCCGACCAATTACCGACCCGTTGCACTTACGTCCCTTCCTTCCAAGGTCATGGTAACGCTGATAAATCGTCGGCTTATGAAATATCTTGATTCACGGAAACTTCTCAATGACCGGCAGCATGGTTTTCGTAACAACAGGTCCACTGGTGATTTGATGGGATATCTCACCGAGAAATGGGACCAATCACTCCATCACTTCGGTGAAACAAAGATAGTTGCACTTGATATTTCAAAGACATTTGACAGAATTTGACATCAGGCACTTTTATCGAAAATGCGTGCATATGGCATCGATGAGTCTCTTCTTCAATGGATTAGAAATTACCTTTCGGGGAGTTGAATACAAGTTGTCTTGGACGGCTTAAAGTCTGATATTCACCACATAAATGCTGGTGTCCCCCAGGGCTCAGTTTTGTCTCCTCTCTCTCTCTCTCATTTTCATAAATGATCTCTTGTCTGCAAACTTTAATCCAATCCATTCCTTCGCTGATGACAGTACCCTCAGTTTTTGATATTGGTTCCCTAACTCACGTCCCTGCTCTTCGGCCGTAGAAGGGGAATGGGGCTCAACTAACAGAGTGGAATTTAATGCATCCAAAACTCAGTGCTGTCTAGAAATATGTATAGGCAATCGACACGTATGTGGTATGATGCTCCAGGCTCTGTGTTTCCATTCCAGCGTGGGAATGGGGCTCAACTAACAGAGTGGAATTTAATGCATCCAAAACTCAGTGCTGTCTAGAAATATGTATAGGCAATCGACACGTATGTGGTATGATGCTCCAGGCTCTGTGTTTCCTCATCATTACAACCTTAAAGCATTTAAAGCCAACGTGCGCCGGTACTTCCTCTGTTCCTCTTTCCCCTTCTTTCAAACGCCCGTGCCCTGAGAAATCAGCATAAGGGTATTCATACCTACTTTGGCGCGCAAATTATAGAAAAAAAAAATGTGATACCAGTTGGATCTTGGGAAAACAAAAGTTTCCTTGCTTACTCTCAGAACCAATTGGAACTTCTAATGAACTATGGGAAGCTTTCAATATCTCTATTTATTAAAACGGGTCGTTAAGGAATAAAACTCCCAAACAAAGTATTCTTCTTCTTCGAAAATGATCTGAGCAGGTGCAAAGAACATGAAGTTTTTTCTTCTTCATGCCATCAGCTCCAAAACTTTTTTCATGAGTTGACAGAATCCAGTGATAGCACCTATTATAACGCTGATATGAAATATATTGAGAGAGTTAATTTTCTTTGCGCATTTTAGGTCTAGCTTTGATAAAATCTATTTTGCCCCAAGACGCTCTGTACCACTTGTTCAGCTAAAACTTGTGCTTCCTATAGCATCCAGCTCTATTTTAAGTTTACTTGTAGCGATCGGTAGAACTTTAACTGGTAGAACGGATATTATTGTTCCACGAGTGACAAGTTCATCAGCCTTATAATTCCATGGAATTACCTTACGCCCCGATGCCCAACAAAAGTGAATTTTAAACTGCTCCACTATCTCTCAAAGGGACGAACGGCAATCTAGAGTTACTATTGAGTTTACTAGAAACGATTTGAAGGACTTGATTGTTGCTCGGTTATCCAAATAGATGCGGAGATCTAAATATGATGCCTTTAGCCAAGAAAAGATTTCTTTTATTACCATTATTTCCGCCTGGAACGTGCTACAATTTCTGAGAGGCTGATGGAGAGTCTAAGATAAAGTCTATCAGAAAAGACACTACCACCAACTCTGTCATTAATTTTTGATCCGACGGTATAAACCTGTATCGACTTGTCTTCTAGGAAGCTATTCGCTTGGTGACTTGGAAGTTTATGTCTATGTTTTCAGAAAAGTTTTTGAAATTATTCGAATTATTAAGAAGCAAACCATTGTTTGGTTGCTTTAAGGCGAATAGCTGCACTAGCAGCCAGGGATGCAAGGAATAATCGATTTTGCTTACAAACGTGTGTAATGCTGTTACCACTGATTTGTGTTTGCAGTACGCATATTGAGCAACAGCCAGAAGATGTGTATTAATTCCGCCGCGTAGATGGATATCTTCAAGTCATACGAGTGTTTTTAAAAAGGAAAGATTCTGCGCTCCACCAATGTGGCTTTTTAGATTCATAAGTTCATTGTACAAAAAAAGTTATGTTAGAGAGGTTTTGTGTCACAGCCAGCTAAGAGTCCAATTTTGCGCCTCGCAAAAGAATCCATGTAATCATAGACGGGATATGATGAAACTACATATATGCATACATACGCAGTACGTGTACTTTTCAACTTTTAAGGTTAGGTTAGGTTAGATAGGGTTATGAGGAAAACCTCAAAAAACGCTAGGTACCAAAATGGGCCCATCGCGATCCCTGGAGAACCTCCATAAAAAGCAAATGGAATGGAACTACGCACTGTTAACTTTTACACTTTTTTTTATCGTAGTAGATGCTGACCCGGATTTTAAGGCTATTGCACAGAAAATCACTTGCTCTTTACTGAAAACAGTTCCGGACATTGATAAGAACAGAATACTTGATTTCAAATAATCTATTTCTCTCTATTTCTATGTACAAAGGCTAGAGTACTGTCCTTGACATAATTCGTAACCCGCAGTCTACTTAAAGATAGCAAAATATGTATAAGTCAAATAATTTATTAGAAGCTGTAAACAATTCTTCCAGTCTGTAAAAAATAAATTTTAATAAATCATTGCAATCTCTCAATTGTATCTGCCACTTTTACATCACTTATCGTATGCACAGGTGTTCAGCTCTACATGCTGATAAACTGATAACAATCATAATATTTTATTGAATATTATACGAAATACATAGGTAGGAAACAGTATCTTTTTGATCATAATTAGAAATCTTGTTATCTGTTACTTACCAAAAAAATATTTATATAAAGTGCACGACTGGGGCACACGTTCTTGCTTCTATTGATTTTCGAATCGCTCAGATACAAAATTTTGTAAGCAATATTCAAAAAGAAAATGATAGTTTTTTTAAAAATCTAGGTATTCAAAATTAAAAACTTTAAAAAAATAATAATAAATAGCTACATATACCTTATCACATATAATGGATTCCTACTACTGTGCATATGGTTGTACAATACCACTTAAGAACCTACCTAAGCCTAGTTTGCCGTCTGAAAAAATATGTGCAGATTAACTAAATTTTCAAATTTAAACAAAATGATTGTGGATAACGAAAGAAAAGGTTTTTGGAATGGAGAGCAAATGATTTTCCATCGATTTCCCATGTGGAGAGACCCACTGCGTTAAGTGCTTCTAAACAAATAACTTTCATCAAAATCTAGACTTAGGCAATTTTCGTGAATCCCATACTCGTCCTTTATGGGGGTAATTAAAATGTATGATTCAAGAAACAAACTTTATTAACACAGAAATGATATGAAAATCCAATTAATGAGCCACAGTGTGTTGGCCTTTCTTATCTTTGGCGGCAAGAAAAAAAAATGTTCGTTTGCAGTAGTCACACGCCTATTCCTTCCCTAGATTAAGAGCCAATACATTTCTAAAGATTAAAATAATTGAAAGTGATGACATAACGAACCTCTAATTTTATTTAATTTTTTTATTTTTTTTCTAGGATGGTTGATTTTAAGGTACAACAGAGGCGGTATCGTACCAGTGAAAAAACTATTGTAAACACAGTCTACGGACCTGTTAAGGGTGTCAAACGTAAGTCGATATACGGAGAGCCATACTTTAGCTTTGAGAAAATCCCATTTGCGAAACCTCCACTTGGAGAGTTGCGATACAAAGCTCCGCAACCGCCAGAACCATGGACAGAGGTGAAGAGCTGTACATCCATGGGTCCAAAACCGTTACAAAAGCATTTCGTATTTCAAATGACCGAAGGATCAGAAGATTGCCTGTACCTAAATGTTTATACCAAAAATGTAAGCAATTTAGGTCGCTTAGTAATGAAGATTAGATAATATTCTTACCTTTCTTACAGCTTAATCCAAGTAAGCCACTGCCTGTTATGGTTTGGATCTACGGTGGTGGTTTTCAGTTTGGAGAAGCTTCCCGTGATCTGTACAGTCCCGATTACTTGTTAAGGGAAGATGTCGTTGTAATTTCGATAACATATCGTCTGGGACCCTTTGGTAAGTTTTATCATCGAATTATCATAATTAAGAGCGCAATTAATATTGGCTTGTGTACACTCTTATAGGTTTCCTTTGCATGGAGAATTCCAGTTTTGGCATACCTGGCAATGCTGGACTCAAAGATCAAGTAATGGCACTCAGATGGGTGAAGGAGAATTGCGCACGTTTTGGTGGCAACAGTGATAACATAACTTTGTTTGGTGATAGCGCTGGTGGTGCATCCGTTCATTACATGATGATAACCGACCAGACCAAAGGCCTATTTCATAAAGCAATTTCCATGTCAGGCAATGCTCTCTCACCGTGGGCGGTAACGCCACAGCGAAATTGGCCATATAGATTGGCTGTAACAGCCGGATATACAGGCGAGGACAACGATCACGATGTGTTTCAGTTCCTTTTAACAGCTAAGGGGTCAGATATTGTAAAGGCCAACGAGGATCTTTGTACAGATACGGAGAAACGTGAAAGAATTGGATTCTCATTTGGACCAGTTATTGAGCCATACATTACAGAAGAATGTGTAGTACCAACGAAACCAATTGAAATGATGCGCACCGCATGGAGTAATAGCATACCAATGATAATTGGAGGTGTTTCCAATGAAGGACTCTTACTTTATTCAGGTGAGTTCATTTTCAATAAAGAACTTAAATTTTAAGACACTGTCATTATTTGGATTTCGAAGGTGACGTGACCCACTTGACTTAATTAACTCAGCTTAGGTGTTGTTATCTTAACTTCGCTTAGTGTCAAGTAGAGGGAAATATTGATTGTCATCATAAAGAGTTAAATGGAACACTCTGCCTGCCAGCTGAATTTTGACCATCAGTACCGTCATTGTACTTCATATACAATGGTACCATTTAATAGTCCGCAGTCTTCATCCCTTCTTTATAAGCCCATTGTGCTTTTTTGGCTAAAGATAGGTTATGTACGTCATGCTTTCTTAAGCACCTTCCCATGCTCTTTTTTTCGGAGAAATTGGTATTGCCCTCTTCACTTCTACTTGTTCATAGGTCTCCTAAGTAACTTTCACCTCTCTAAGCAGGATCGATAACCCACTTGCTCTGCTGCATACGTTTGGTGGCACTTCGATGATATAGTAGGTTATTGAAAATGCCGTTGAGCATCAGTGCCTTACGTTGCATGTATTGGACTTTCTTAGTGGCTAATCGATCTGGCATTCATCTGTGATTATAGCAGTCAAATACAGTGTACTCTCTCATTATGGACACCCCTCATAAGCAGACACCCCTCATAACCGGACTGATTTCAAAGAAAATTTTTTTAAAAGGTCCTTTTGTTTGTTTTCTCATAACCGAACACCTCTTAGTAACTTCTTGTTACGTTTCGTCCTAGCGAGTAGCTAGAGACTTTTTAGCAACTGTGTGTCCAGAACGATTTCAAACATCGTCTCTTGGAAATTGATAACGACCAAAATGTCGATTGATTACAATGCATGTCCCTACTTCTTTTGTTCCTTGTAGTAGTAAGTAACTACACTATATTCATTTTCTTAGGCACATTCCTCGGAACTTATTTGATATTGGTTAGCAATCTATGGCCAACATGTGGCCTGTTAAGGGTGGAATATTTCAAGTGGAGATCCCAAGACTTGTAACTTTTCGGACTTTATCAAGTGATAGGCCATCTTTATCTGAGGTTTATTGTTGCTTCGCGACCATTCATGTTCTGCGTGTTATATTTTTTTCATACAAATGGAAAGGACCTGAAGTTTAGAGTCATATCCGAAAGGCTTTTTTTTTTAAATAAAAGCTTTCTCATGAGAATTGTTACTCTCGGACGTTTGTCCGACATTCACGAGAGGTGGGACCGTGGAAAAACTTTTTAGTGGTTTCTGGGATTCGAATTCCGAACCTTCCGCTCAGTAATCCAAAGCACTAACCACTTGAGTCTTGAAATACATACATATGTATATAGCCCAGCCTCATTGGAACTTTTTATTCCTTTTATGTAAGGTATTCGAAACTCAAATATAATACTTATTGTACTAATTATACTACTTTTTCTTCAAACAGAACATTTTTACAACTAACAATTATTTTACTTATTCCCTTACAGATACTAAACGGAATCCAAAACTTCTTAACGAACTCGGTAATTGCCGATTTGTTGTACCCATCGAATTGGGAATGGATCGAGAGAGTGAACTCTGCAAGGAGTTTGGCATGCGTCTGAAAAAGACTTACTATGGAGATAAGGATCCCAGTATTGAAACCCTCTATGAGTACCTGAATGTAAGTTGAATTTGTTGCATGTTCGTTCATTTCGTAAGTGACTGAATGCTAATTTTTTCTTTCAGATGGTTTCACATGAGTATTTCTGGTTCCCCATTTACCGTACAGTATTGTCCCGACTTAAATATGCATCGGCACCCACCTATATGTATCGCTTTGACTTCGATTCAAAGCATTTCAATCATTTACGCATTCTTAGCTGTGGCAAAAAAGTACGTGGTACCTGTCATGGTGATGATCTTTCATATTTGTTTTATAATTCGGTCGCGAAGAAGCTAAAGAAACATACTACAGAGTACAAAACCATTGAAAGACTAGTCGGTTTGTGGACACATTTCGCAGCAGATAGTAATCCCAACTATGATCCTGCAACCGCAGAGAAATGGGAGCCCGTTCGTTCGGATGAAAAAACTTTTAAGTGCCTTAATATAGCCGATAGCTTGCAGATTATCGATTTACCTGAGGTGCATAAGTTACAGGTGTGGGAGAGTTTCTTTCCGGAGAATGAACTGCTTTGAGGAGGCGAGCGTGATAATAGTATAGTTAGTAGTGTTATATAAGAATGTATATTTTTTTGTTTAAAAAAAAAAAAAAAAAAACAAACAAAAAATGCACGCAACATTTTGCAAATTTTCGCATGCACTGAGAGACGCTGAAGTAACAAAGATACATACATACATATTTTTAGAAACTAAGCGAAACACGAGAAGAGCTTTAAAAATCAAAACGGAGGAAATGCATTCACCAGAAGTTCGTCATAGGTGTGTAGTGTAGATGATTGAAGGAATGATTGTGCGCTGGATATAATAATTACCTTCCTACATATACATATGAATAGATCCTTACATACATATTAAGTGTTAAATCTAAATAAAATTATTTATTAGACTATGAAGAAATGTATTGTATGTTTTGCTATATAAATATATTTTTTATTAATATGTGAATTGATATGTTATGCTGGTACATACATACATACGTAGATAGACATACAAATATTTATTTTTATGAACTAGTCTTTTGAAATGTTACATGTGCACGTGCAGTGAGTGTATTTATCTATTGTATTGAATAATATATTTTTTCTAAATAGAAAATTCTAATTGAATATGAAATTGAAATTTTATTGTTTTATTTACTTACATATTTATCTCTATAACAACAGTCTGGCCTTATTTACAAAACGAGTATTTGAAGATGAAGACTTACTTTGAAAATCTTAAATCAATTTAAGTCGATTAAGTCTTTTCGAGAATTTTCAATGAATATTCTTGACATTAAAGAAGAGTTTGGGGTTCTTTGGAATGCACTTTCCATGGAGATTATGGGCATTTGAATTCACTATCTAAGCGGCTAAAGACCTATGCTTTTGGCGTTTAGGACAGTGTCAACCGATTGTGGAACTTACATCTGATCGCTTCAGCAAGATCAAACCATTTGAGCGCTTCTGTCTCAGCCTATGAGATATTCGCAAGGAGATTTTTATCAAGCCTAAATTTTAGTGGGTGTGGCCGATGTTTTCAAATGTTTAGTTCGGTAGATCTAATATCGAGAAGTGGCCACCATGGAGACTAGACCACTGAGAAGAGGGTTTCGCACTAGTAATCATCTTTTCCCATCAATTGATGTAGAGCTGTGTCTTGTATGCACAACGCTTGTAGATACAAAAGATACAAATGCAAGCTGATCTTTGCACTTACCTTGAAGGTTGAAATGTACGGCCAACAAATGAAAACGCCATACAATAGCATACTATGTGCCTTAAATCATTTTCAAATCTGTCCTCAAAAACATTTGAATCGGAGAGTCTCTCCCCGTACCGATACCTCTCTTGACGTCGCTGTAAACATGCTTAGAAAATGAAATTTCAAACTAAAGGCCCCGTCAAATAGAGCTAGTCTACAGCCGCGTTGTAATACACAGGAACACATATCCCCCGTGCCCGTCACACAGAGCGCGTTTTAGAACACCGCGCCGCATGAAAATAATCTTACCGCCTCGTAAAATAATCTCATCGCGGCGTTAAAAACGAGCTCTGTTTGACGGAGCCTTAACTCGGTGATTGAAAAACACAATCTCCACTATTTCGCAATCAAGTGAGTAATTAAGTAAAATCAATTAGACTGTCTGGAATTTCAAGTACATTCCATGAATAAATAAGATCGTCTGAAGTTTTCTATTAATGTCTTATTGATAAGATGTGTAGACCTCATCTGTTTCATCTGAAGTCGGCACAATAAACCAGATTCAAGTATGTAATCATTTTTGTGTAAAACTTTTACTTAATAACTTTAATATTTTCAACTATATATTTTAACATTGCATCTCATTGATATTTTTCAGGGTGGATCGAACCAGATTTTGTTTCTGTTACATGAGCGATTTTTTGTGGAACGGGCAACCCTTTATTTACGGTTTCCAGGCATATTATTGCAACCAAATAACTGACGACAAAATAAAAAACTGATGATTACATAAATCTCGAAAATAAATTTTGTGGTCGATGAGTCGATGATTTTACGTATGATGGTTAGGAAAGAAAAGCCTTTGAATTAAAATTTGACTATAAAGATGCATACTCTCCAACTCTACCGTTCATAGGTTTGAGATGACCACTAATTGCTCAAATTTTTTAAGAACTCGTTTTGAATTCGGATTTAATTTCTAACCTTAGGTTAGGTTAGGTTAGGTAGGGTGTGTGATGGATAGAACACATCACGTTCACTCGGAGACCTAATGGTCCAGTGTGAATCCCCTTTTTAGAGTGTTGGTGGAAGGTAACCTGTGGAAAAAACCTATCTAAATTGTGGCGTTTGAAACCAGTTGCTGCTTTTAAGAAGTCTAGGAGATCCTGTATCTAGACTACTGCTACTTCTGCGATGCTTGCGAAGAACCTGGATCATAGAGTACGTAGGCGTCGTTCTTGCAAGGCGGTGGCATAGCAAATGCTGGATCGATTCTACTTCCTCCTCGTAACCGCAGCTTCTGCATAAATCGTTGGACTCTACGTTCCATTTGCTGAGCATAGCTCCGATGGCGCAGTGTCCTGTGATTACTCCCGTTAACATGCGGATGGAGGATCGGTCTAGTGCCAAAAGGCTCTTTGTTTTTTTTTATTTTATTTCGGCCATAATGTACGAGAGGTGGCACAGTCCTCTCTGGATAACCAGGAGCAGTTAGCCTCTTTCTCTATTATGGCGTTAATGATGTTATACAATCTACCAATCGGTGGCAGTATGGATGTGTCAGCTACACTGATGTCCATTTCTGACCCCCTTCTTGCCAAGGCGTCGGCTTTTTCGTTCCCTTCTATATTACTATGTCCAGGAACCCAGCAGAGCTTGATCGAATGGTGCCTTATGTTGATCAGTACATCGCGACATTTCTTAACCGCCTTTGATTTGATTGTATTCGATTTAATCGATGTAAGAGCTGCTTGACTGTCAACGAAAATAGTTATATCCGACGGAGGGAGGTGACTATTTTCTATGCATATGGCGGGCTTTTCTATTGCCAGGATTTCAGCTTGGAAAACACTGCATGGTTCTGGTAGTCTGAAAGACTCCTGTTTTGCAGAGCCTCCGAGTAAAAGCCTGCACCCGAACCAATATCCATCTTGGAGCCATCAGTGTAGATCGTGATCTCTTGATTTTGGTCTACACTTTTTGACTCCCAATCTTCTCGCCTTGGAAATATGATAGCGATGTTGAAGTCATTATAGGGGGTTATACGGTCTGATGAGGTTGTGAAGCTTTCAGAGTTAAATTTTCCACTCATTCTCTTTATTGTGCGCAGTATTGCCGCATGATCATGAGTGGAATGGTTCCACAAGTTGGATTCTCTTAGTCTAAGAGCTCCTTTTGTCGCAGAGCCTTTGATGAACAGGTCCAAGGTCTGCTTGAGATGCGCTTTTCACAACTCCCGTCGTGAAAAAGTGATGCAAGCCTATGGAGAGCGCTTTCGACCGATTTACCTTTCAGGTATGCGTGTTGCGCTTCACATAGGTTGTGGGGATTCAACATTCCTCTGATGTGCAGGTCAATAAGTCTCTCTAGAGTTTTTTTTGTAAAAACGATGAGAGACTGATTGGTCTGTAGTCTTTCGCGGTTGAGTGGTTGGGTTTTCCTGCTTTCAGGGTGAACACCTTACCTCTTGCCATTTACTTGGTATGTACCCCGTACGTAAACAGCTTGTAAAGATGTTTATGAGGTGTGGTACAACCATGTTTAGAGACTGTTGCAGCATTGCTGGTATAATCTCGTCAGGTCCTGCAGATTTGAACGGTTTGAACGTGTTTATAGCCCATAATTTTAACCTTACTAGTATGTAGTAACTTAAGTCTTAAGTATGCATATACAGTACAACCTCATTAATTCGAATACTCGATCCACTAATTCGAAAACCTATTTTGACATTTAGTATCTTGTAATTCGAACATTTGCCAAAATTGATACTCTGTAATTCGAATTTTTTTGTCGATTTTTTGCTGAAAGTTTAAAGTATTTTCCTAAAAATATTAGGAGAAAACATTTTTAACGATAATGGCGAGTCTATTCCAGTTCAGTAGCCTGTGAGTTCAAATTTTTTTAAGCACTTCTTATTGCTTTGAAAGCAATTAGCATTTTTGTAAAACCAAAATGTCAAATGTTTTTCACATTGATTTTTATTTCATTTTTTCAAGTGATGTTAAAATCCTAAAGCGATCCATCAACTTATAGGAATAAAAGGAAGATCCCGCAATGGAAAAACCTGGGGCCCCTCTCCCAAAATTATACTGTGGATGTATAAAGCTACTGTTAGACCTATACTGGCTTATGGCAGTCTAGTCACTAGTCTGGTGGCAGGCAGCCGAAAAACCCACAACCCTAAAAGCCTGCACGAAGGTACAAAGACTAGCGTGCATCGGCATCACCAACGGCAGGTCCTCAGGCGATCCTCAACCTGCTTTCGCTAGATATCTTTATGCTGGCAGCCACTAGCGCCCTAAGAATAAGCCAGTTTGAAAACTGGAAAAGAAGTACTATGGGTCATTCAACGATCCTACAAAAATACTTTGGCCATGTTCCCATCACGCACAACATTACGCCATATTTAGACTTCACGAGACCGTTCTCTTGCGCTTACCCTATCAGAGAAGAATGGAAAAATGGCCACTTACCAAATACGCAATCCATATCTGTGTACACAGACGGCTCCAAAATGAACACTGGCGTTGGATCTAGCATTTTCTCTGAACCGCTGGGCATCTCAATCCAATCAATCCGACTCCCAAACCATAGCAGCGTTTTCCAAGCGGATGTTCTGGCAGTGACAACAGCAGTCCGTGAGTCTGCGGTAAGGGCAATACCTCGTGAAGGTATCACCTTCTTTATTGACAGCCAGGCTGCTATTAAAGCAATTACTGCCGTTGAAATAAAATCGAAGCTTGTGATGTGCTGTTGCGAAGAACTGGGTTCCTGGACATGAAGCAATACCAGGCAACGAGAAGGCTGACGAGGTGGCAAGGGGTGGCTCTGCATCGACCACCGAATTGACAGATCCATCCGTGAGAATCCCGCTTAAGCTTGAAGCAGGGAAAAAAGCCACGAGAGAGGCAAACTATAGGTGGAACTCTATAAAAAACCTGCGTTATCACAAGGAAATTATGGTCCACTTTTGACAAAGCTAGAACCGAGAGACTTGTTCGGAAAGACCGGAAATCCATTTCCACCCTCGTGAGTATCGTCACAGGGCACAGCACTCTGCGGTAACATATGAAATAGCTGCGTCTGACAGAAGAGGAGCTCTGCATAGGCTGTGCCGATGAGGAAGCGATTGAGGATACAACCCACTTCCTATGCCACTGCCACGGCCTCCAATATTCTAGATACAAGTTCGTGGGGAGACACTTCTTTAATAACCTGGAGGAACTCTCCAGCACGCCAACGGAAGCTCTGATAAAATTCATCAAATCTACAAGATGGTTTGTATGTTTCGTAATTTTCGATAAGCTTTCGGTACATTTCTGGCTCCATTACTATCATATCCAAAGTACATGCACACGATCTATAGGATAGCCCCAACAAAAAACAAAAATCCATCGGGACGATATCGCCAATACTCGAGATTAAACGGCATGTGAACTTTTTGTGCAGCTGGGTCAACAGTGCGTACCAAACTGTCATCCGTGGTAAATAGACTGGCCTCCCAATAATGATCACATTTCGATTCTCAGAATCTTAAATTTTCCAAGTTGCTTTGTTTGCTGACAGAGGCTTATCTCTTAGGAAGGTTTGAAAATCGGCGTATTTTTTAGCACCAATCGGCATATGTTCTGTGCATTTTATGGTCAGCATTTGACCCTCTTAAACAAACACCCTTTACAAAACCAGTGCCGAACAGATAAAGCTCCTAATTATGTACTTACATATGTACACACACATCCACTAAGAAACATTTTCCATTCATTTGCCATCGAAACTCGGTCGTCAAACGAATTCCCATTCTGGTCAGTATGCATACGTAAGAGTAAATATCGTTTACCTTGAATGGCGTACACAGATTTTCGTGCTAAAAGATTTAAACCAGTTTCCCATATGGGCACAAAATATCGCAGAAACGTCATACTTATACACATGTACGTACCATGTGAGTCATTATTATGTAAACTTGAAGAAATATGTACTTATTCGTCACTAGACGCTATGAAAGCACGGTGTTCCAGGAATTAAGTCATAAAACAGAATCAAACAGTGACACTGACAATATTTGGTTCCATATGTATGTATGTATGGCGTCATAGTGCCCTCAATTGATTGTCGATTCAGGTTGGGCTTGTGAACTTACAATCTTTTCTTTCGCTATATCAGGAGGTACAATTTAAAGTAAATGTTGAAGGTTGCTACTTTCTGATCGGAAGTGGGATTGAATTGAATAGACTTTGGAACTGGTTTCCACTTTCATGTTCAAGGTGATCGTGACCATTGAACGGAGTGGAGTTTAACGAACGTTCGCCTTTGTTAGTTACGTCATGGTAACCGGCATCCTATCAAATACATAATCTACAGCACAAGTTACTTTCGTTTTTTTTTTATCGCTTGAAAAGGCAAAGCTTTATGACAGCGTAATGTCATGGGGTTTTTCTTAGAAAGCTATCTGTTTGCGCTTTTACTATCTGCCGTACGTTATGGGAACTGATAAGTTTGCAATTTTTGAGGCTAACACCTGCGCGCAGATTTTATTTTAACGTTATCTGACCTTATGCCGGACTCAACGGAAAAAATGTTGTAGGTGTTTCGCTTTCAAATATGTCCGGTTTTCGAGTGGACGGTGTAGGTAAGCTTTGTGTTTGAGTTTTTTACTGCCGTATCAAGAATCAACCGGCAGCTTTGATTTAGGAAACTAGTTGCATGTAGTATGTCTAAATACATATGTACATAATTAAAAGTTATACGATTAATTTTTTCCTTTTTTGCATGCGTCTCGACTCGATCAATAAATTGTATGTTAAGTATTCGTCATCGTTTTTAATTTATGCACAATAGAGCTTAGAAGAGTAATGCTTTCATTTCCTCTGAGCATAACAACTAAATTCAATTAATATAGAAAATTTAACCTTAATAGGAATTGTTAACTAAATAAACTTTGAAGGAGTTTATTTTGCTAATCTTCTGTTCGGATGGGCGAACATATAATATTGCGTCGACGAACGCACAGATACATTATGTATCTACAAGTGCTTGTTGAATCTATTCTTGGATGTCTGGGTGTGGAAGCCTTTAAGAAAAATGTCTCATGGGACTAAATTCTAGGAATTATTGCAAAATTAATTTTGGTAGAAATGCACCCTTACGGCCTGTTTGCCAAAGGTTGAAACATTTCTATTAAAATCTACTTAATGAGTGGATTTGTTTGCATCTCTGAGGATCTGGGTTTTTGGGTTTACACGGGCATGTTTTATAAAAGCAAGGAGCTCTAAGGCTGCTTTTGATAGCGAAACTAAAAATATTGGTTGCCGTATCATAAGGCCAAATTATTAAAATGTGTCCTTATGGCGCCGCGGCTCAAGTGGTTAGTGCGTTGGATCGCTAAGCGGGATGTTCGAGGTTCGAATCCCAGAAACACAATAAAAAAGTTTTTTCGCAGTCTCACCTCTCGAGAATTTCTGACAAACGTCCGAGAGTAATAACTGTCAAGAGCAGGCTTCTCAATTTGCCTCTCGGATATGGCTCTAAAGTGTAGGTCCCTTCCATTCGTGTGAAAAATATAAAACGCACAACACGAATGGTCGCGAGAAGCTAGACCCTGGACCATATACATACTAACATACATTTGTGCATACGTCTGTTGCGCCAATTATTTTTATTTTTTTTTTGTGACACTTTCAGAAAGCGACATATGGCCAACATTTTTTGAGACTTAACACCAAATCAAATCCATCAGAATAATGCTACATTCAAATAAAAAGAAACCTAACAATATATGTATATGCCGCGTGAGTACCGTGAGCGTGAGGCCGAAGGGTCTCTACCCAATACAGGGTAGCCATTCCATCCTCGCCAATATCGGGCAAGTTGTTGGCATCCGCTATAACTTGGTATTTAAAGGGAAGACTCGATCTTCCTGCTCATATCCAATTCAAGGGTTGGGATTAGAAGATCCTCTTGGCCGCAGCACTGTTGTTCATACGCTCGACATGGCCGAGCCAATGAAGTAAACTTGCCTTTTGGACAACATTCACATCTCTAGAGCTCCTATAGTTCGCGGTTGTCCCTTCTCCTCCATTCGAATTCCTCGCACACAACAGCAAATATTCGACGAAGAATTCAGTAGGTCAGTTCTGAGAGTTCTCCGACCAAGGATTTTTCTTGCTATGTCTTCTGTTTTGCTTTCGTCCTTAATGTCTGGACTAGATTGTGCTGTGCTTCAGTTTTCCAACTACTCTTTAGTACCTCGATGATGATTACATTCATAGACTATTCAAGATCAGCGATACCATTTCTGATTTCTGAACTAATTTTCCGCTGCCGGTCGTTTGCCATTTTTATTTTTTTGACTGGTGTACCGTGCCATATGCGTGAGACTCTTCTCGGTTTAGCTACATATTTGTCAGCTATAACCTTACTGCTAAGTATTATCTGACCAGGAGTATATGCTCCAGGCAGCATTGCTCATAGCATTATTGAGAGTATTTGGATATTAGTCACCTCTTACGACATGAATGCCTTACAATAGAACTGTCCTGAACCCGGTCCGGAGAAGTAGTTGCAGCTGTAAAGCATCAAAAGCATTGGCCTCCACCGATTTATTTTCCTAGCCGAGCAAAAAACAGAGACCGCCCTTCAATCTCAATTGAGGTTAAGACGTCAGGTGCTGATAAACGTAGTTTACTCTAACATTATTTGCGTTAGAAGCATATTATTTTTTATCGCTATAGTAGGTGAGCATACGTGTCCGTGTGTTTGTTGTAGATCGTTGCTTGTGTATGTTGTAGCCCCGGGAATCCAAATTGGACATGAATCCACCTGCATTGGGCAATCTGCCAAAGTCTGAGATGTAATAAAAACATGTAACGGATAGAGCATGACAATCACAGAGCAGGCGACGAACAGATTCAATTTCTTCTTCGTCCCTACAACTTCTGCAAAAGTCGTTATATAGCACACCCAGTCGCTCTGCGGGAGCGCCAATAGCACAATGTCCAGTAATTATGCCGGAAACAACCTATGCGTTATAACGACTAAGTTCTACCAGAAAGGTTGATCTCTCCTTGCTGAAGGCCGGCCATGGCGCCCTTGCCGTTGCGCATGTTTCCAGATGAACTCGACCGGTGGCTTCATCTTCTATTTTTTCGTAAGGAACTGATTGGGGTCACTACAAAAGGGAGTGTCCGCGATAAAAACAGCGCCGATCCTTTCCTAGCAAGCCTTTTCATTTCCTTCAATATCCATATGTCCTGATACCCGAAAGAGAGTCACCGCATTGGCTCTAGATATCTCGTTTAAGAGTGACTTGCGGGTTCTCACAAGCCTCGACCTGATTACTGCGGAGTCTAGAGCCTTAACGGCTGCCTGGCTATCTATATAGACAGTGATCGTTTTGCCAACGCTATTAGGGTTAAAGTAGTAGCTATTAAAAAAGTGAAAAAGGAAAGATACTATTAATGAGTTTTACACGTATAGAGCAACATAAGACTATGCTGCGTGCCGTGGAAATACAGGTGAAAAACTTAGAAAAAACAGACAATAGTTGAAAACAGATCGAGAAGCACTCACGGAAATTGTAACGAAGCCGAGAGCAGTTGACTTTAAAGTGAACGAGGATAAAACAAAATACATGCTGCTAACAAAGGATCACGCATTCATCTGCTCCCTAAAAGACCATTGTGTGCAACGGAATTTGGAGCTCCCGGCCTTTCACGAATGACAAACGCCAAGTAACGTAAGCTTCTTCATTCTGTCTCCAGGGTGAGAATTATATATCCTTCCATTCGTGCGAAAAATATAGCACGCGCAGCACGAATGCGCAGAAACTAGGCCCTCATTTTTTTTTTTTTTTTAAAGATCTTACCTACCTTGAAATAAACACAAGCTCTACAAACAAGAGATTTAGTGTTCTTCGTATAACTCTTAACTTAAAACGAACCAAAGTTTAGGTGAATCAAAAGAAAGATTCTACGTTGGACATTATCCCTTGAGCATGAGGTAAAGGAATGGCAAAGACGATACAAATATGATCTCTTTGAGTTGTACCAAGAGATTCCACCCACGTATTGAAAATAACGCTCTAGCTGAGAGGGTCTTTGAATTTTAGCAATCAGTTTCAGGGCGTCGATTTCGACTGAACATCCGTTGTAGAAAGTAAGTAAGTAGAATATCTCAAATCATATGGCCTGCCTTATATGTATAGGTACATTCAGTATCATCCTCAATTTGAGTCGAAAACAACTAGGTATAAAATAGAAGCTCTGTCTGCTCTCTTGTGAAAACATGTCGCAGGGCTAGATTTAACTATGTAACTTTAACTAGCAGTTACTAGGACTACTACAGCCTATAACTGTGCCTAGTATCCTGTAGAGAACTTCTTCGAGGGCTTGTATAGCCTAATGTGTTCATCTCGAAACTGGGCCTAAGCATCCATCAAACCGGGAGAAACTGTGATTTAGTTACGAGGAAAAGTGTTTTCCTGCATTTGTCTGAGTTCAAATACACCAGGCACGAAATGCAATTGATGTGTGATTAGAAATATACGTTTAACCATCGTTCAATATCCTGAAAGTGGAAAAAGTGTCTAGAACCTTGGTAGTTGACAATACGTTTCAAAACTAAGATCTCTTTTCTTCCAGCAGAATGTTCTCCATATTGATATTTAGTTCTCTCAGCAGAACGAAGAAAATCGTGAAATTTTTACATAGATTGACCCAGAATTGAACGACAAGGTCAACAAGATTATGTCTTTCAACGGTTATGGAGATAATCCTTGATGTAACAATCGGGTATGTCCTAATTGGTGGCGTTATCACACCGACAGCCAATAAAAAGGTATTAAAGGGAGAAATTCTTTATTTGTAGAGAATGGCACCTTTGCAGACTATTTCCTTTTTATTTTACTCCATTACATCAAGCTGTATCTCTCACACTTCATAGGCGTATTCAATGTTTACTAATTCTTTCTTAGCAACACAACAATGAGAACGTAATAATCTTGATTATAACCACAACTCTATTATGGTTTCAATAATATTATGGTGTATGGCAGGTACTTCAGCATTTCATGAGTAGAACACAATCATTTCAATTGTTGTTCCTAACGATAGCCTTTGCCATTTAAACACACAATCCAGATACATATTGAGAATGATTAGAAAAAAGCTAACAGAATATGTATTTGTCTTTTCTCTTATCAGCCATGCGCAACAAATTTAACGCAACATGTTTATAATATATTTTTTTTTTCTTAAGAGAGTGAGAATATTGATTCACTGAGCTTTGGAAAAGTTATACATTCTCCCGTTGTTACCAGATCTAAGTATTTTTTGAATATTACTTCCGAAGCACAATTTTTTTAAGCTCATTTGTCGAAATATTGTAGATTTGTCCATACATTCGACTGTCAGCACCTTTTGGGTCTTAAACTTTTACCTTGTTGTATCCAAATTTTCTGGAATCTGAAGCAGATTGTAAATTGTCAAGTGTATGTTCTCGCTCGCTAAATGTATATTCTGCTACAATTTTTTGGGTTGAAAAAGTCAATGCTGAGGTTATGAAGAAAACACTTTTACAACTTGTATAACGGCGACATTATCAGGCAGAATATAAACAACATCTTCGTCCACTCGAGCTAAATTTTTTTTTTTTTGCGTGTAGCTGGGTGAAAATCGTTGAAAGACATCGCATCCGAGCTTTGCAATAGTGCGGAACTTGACCCACCCACTAAAAACACCCGGAGAATGCATGGTGTTACCTGGAAGGATAATCGCACCTAGTCGTTAAACTAATCAGCAATTTTTTTCTAATACATACTTGTAATTTTATGTTATAAGGAACTAACTTTGGTCTGTTACCTTTTGTTTTTTAGCTGGTTATCACTTTGTTCGGGTGGTTATGTTATATATTTCTTTTTATATATACATATATATATATATATTTTTTTTTTTTTCTCCTAGTTAACTAGTTCGAATGGTTTTGTTTTTCGTAATATTCTAACTAGATTGTTATTATTAAGTAGTTCGACTAATTCTAAATTAGTATGGTTGCGAAGCCTACCTTCATGTCTTCTTGCGACCTTCCTGACCTCGTTCTCTACCATTTCAATTTTTAGATCCCTATGCAGATCAGCGTTACGTATGTACCATGGCGCATTAACAATATTGCGTAGTACTTTATTTTGAAAGCGTTGTATGCTTTGTAGGGTCGTCTTACCTGTGCACCCCCAGAGTTGAAGGCCATATGTCCATATTGACTTTAAAACTTGCTTAAAGAGAAGCAGTTTATTATATATTAAGAGACATGAGTACCTCCCTATTAGCCAATACATTTTTTTATATCGAATGTTTAGTTCATCATGTTATTTCTTGACATGAGTTTTCCAGCGCAACTTCGCGTCTAAAGTCATGCCTAAGTACTTAGCTGAGTTCGAATGCAGAACTACTTTGTTATTTATGTACACATGTATGTGTTGTATGTTTTTATTAGTGAAGTTAACATAGATTGACTTCAGTTCATTAAATTTTATTTGCCATTTTTTGGTCCATTCAAATATTTCATTTACTGTCCTTTGTAGTTTTTCGGTAACTTCCTGCACGGTTTTTCCGTCAGCAAGTACAGCAGTATCGTCTGCAAATGTGGCAACAGTAGTTTCGTGTTCGTGTATAGAACAGCACAGGCCCTAACACACTACCCTGCAGGCCCTAACACACTACCTTGCGGTACTCGAGCTAAATGAAGTTAGGGTACCGATATCTAAACCAAAGTCTAATAAAGTTGCAGAAGCCGACGAGCTATAAAGTAGTAGAGGATTGCTTGGCAAGCAATGTGCACACAATTTATTTGTGCAAAGTGGTCCAAAGTATGTACAAGTCTGTCCAACATTATCCAAATATTTACCCTAAGCTAGGCAGATATTGGAAAAAATCCAAGAATTTCAAATCGATGCACATCATCCATTGATTTTAAGGCTGAGGATGACAAGATTTTTATAGACAAGCTACATAGAGACAAGCTACATATACATGTATATATAGAGAAGCGCGTAGTTTTGTCATTCCTACCAATTTTTATGCTAGATCTTGGGTAAAAATTATTTAAGCAAAGTGACGCGTTGCAATTTATTTAACAACGTTGTTAAACAAACTCCCCAAACTCCCAGAACTCCCATGCCATCATAAGGGACACAATCATTCAAATGTCCGCAAAAATACATATTTACTTGTGGCAAAAGATAGGAGTTCCGATGAATGAGGGCAAAACAACGTGCATCCTGTCGACAAAAAAGCACGTCTAACACCGAAGTCTTAGACAGAACGTCATCCTAGAAAGGTACAATCACAAGATAGTTACGAATTTTGTCAAACTAGGCTTCTCTATCAACCAGGGTTGAGGTTATACGAGGGATAACACTTGCCAACGTGGCAGAGAAGTTAGTGCGTTGGACAAATGAGCGAGAGGTTAGAAGTTCGAAAGAAAACAACAAAAAGATTTGGCTACAAGGGTCTGGACCATACACGGTCTGCTGCGCCAAATATTTTTTATTTATATTCGAATTATGTGAAATATACGTATGCACGTATATTTTATTTATTTATTTAATTCCAAACTTAAGACTAATTAACAAATATTACTTATTTTACAAATTTAATGAACTACAAATTTATGCGTCCTTCTCACACGAAGAAAGAAATTTCTGGTTCCGGAATATGAGTCGGATTTTCACAAGTGTGATTATCTGTTTAGTCCGAGGAAGGCTAAATCCTTCTACGAGGCTATAGGTGTTGACAGCGACTTGATCCTGGATATTGGATTTATACTTTTTTGCTGGTTACAGCATACATTGTACTTAGTTTTGTCCTCATTCACTTTATGGCTCCCACCATTCTTCAATTACTACCAAAGTTTCTACGACTGCTCACTGGAAGCAGCTGATGATGCTAGGGGGAAGTGTTGTCACGTGATTTTTCCAGCTAGCACTATTTGTTCTAGCATGTGATTGAAGAAATCACGTGACACGTGAAATTAAGGAGTAACGATATTTCCAAAACATTAGTTCCCGAGGGTTTTTTGACGCTACGCGGCTTACTTGCGTTCGATTACTTTGGATTACGTATTCACTATTGTACAATTCTTGGTGATGTATACGGTAGTAAGCGGGCTTAAAGTCAAGGAATAGAAAGCTGGTTTCGGCTTGAAATTTATTGGTTTTTTCCTAGGTTAAGTTAGATTAGGTATGTGCGTAGGTGAGGTGGAAGCTATCAACAAAGCCACATTGAGGTCAATACGGACCCATTGTGATGCCCATTGGGGAGATGTGTCTGCCCCTTGCTCATTGATTAATATTCTTTTAAATCTATGTTCAACTTCCTGCCTGAAATGAACTTGCAAACCATCCAGTTGATTTGATATAGATTAATATATCATTTTCGGTTTTTCTTGTATGTTTGGAAGAAAGTTTCGCATAGAACTTAAGGTGGTTGAGACCTGGACAGTGACGGAGAAAGTCGGTTGTATTCTCGCTCACTTCCTTACCTCCACATCATTGGCTTCGCGGTGATTCCTATCAGAGTAGAAAGGAATTTTATATCCTTTCGCATAAGCCTGTTGGTCATCGTTTTGTCAAAGTAAAACCAAATTCATCTAATAGTGGTACAAGTGCCTAGGGAGAACCATCTGTTGTTTGCCTCCCTTTTGGGATTGATGCTTTAGTGTGCAAGGCGCAATACCTTGATGTCCAGCAATAGCAAAAAAAAGGTTATACCTTCTTGTGGTATTGTCCTCAGCGCTGTCTCTTGCAGGCTATTGTGACTGCCAGGATCTCCGCAGAAATCGCTACCATAGTTCTGGAGGCAGACTGGTTTGCTTATGCCCAGCGGTTCGGACGAGATACCTGAGCCTGCGCTTGTGTCCATCTTCCATCTACCTGTGACGATGTGAAATTACATTTCCTGCTCTAGTATGTGCTTGAGAAAGGTCTATTGAAATCTATTTACGGTGTCTACATGACCTCAGTAGATACATTGCATAGATACATACATACATACTTCTTCAGGATCATAGAATGACTCGTTAAATTTGGTCTCCATCTGTCCGATGGACTTATTCTTTGGGCACTAATTACTACTAAGATTTGTACGAAGATATTCAGCGAAGCAGATTGAGGATAGGGTAAGGGCCCGCTGCGGACGTACATATGTAGTTCTAATGGTCTTTTCCTAAATTATTGGCCTATTGTTAATCTGTCTTTGAATACTCCGATATCATCTTAAATACATACATAAATCCTGTTTTCTTGGGACGTATTTTTCTTCTATGATAGTTAAAGCGACTTTTTTTTAATATGGTACGATGCTGTATACACTAGCTGCTTACATTTGTGACGTCCATAGGTACTGAAAGCAAGTTGGAGGATCATTCGCGCAGGCGCTTTAACGATAGAGCTTGCAAAGTTGATTTCTTTTACGACTTTGCATTGTAGTTATCACGCACGATTTTCATATCATGCTTAGAACAGGCTTCATCCAGAAAGTCATAATCATCATGTCGAAGACAAATACCCATAAACCAAGTGCTCTAACTCCAACTTTAACCACATCACCCTATTTTCTCTAAGCGGTGAGTGGCCATTATCACAAGATGGAGAAGAGGCATCTGATGATGGTTTCACGTCTACTGAACATCGGAAAAGCTCTCGACATAGTTTGGATCGACGGCCTTTATATAAATTTCTCCAATATGGATTCCCCATCATCTGTTTAAAATAATTGCATCAACAGTGCATGAAAACAAAGAGTTCTTGGTTCTGTGCAACCATTCGAGTAGTTTTGTGGGTTTCCGAGGAATACATAAGGTTGCCCGAACCATCTTAATAAGGCTACTGCAGTCTTTGCCGACAAACTTGGACTATTGTGATCCCATCCTCGACTTGGAAATTTGGGGAAATCTTTCAAATAACTTACATATGTACTTTCTTTCATAAGGATTGTCCACTTAGCTCAATTGCTTAGCTCCATAAAGGCCACCATTAGTAACGAGCCAGAACTTCAGAGAAGCATTGAACACATGGGAGACAGTAGACTGGCGTGAAAATATGGGAGTGGAGACTCCCTGTGTCCTTAACAGCTTTTTTTTTCTTCGCTCTCTTCTTGTTATTCAATGAGAAAAATCCCAGTGATATAGCTAGCGAACGGCATTCTTCTCTGCGTTACTTGAGATTACGCGACCTGGAAATTGTCCTGAACCTCAATTGTCTTACACGTAGTGTGACATGTTGCCACGTCCTGCTAAAACCTTACGTCTTTACGATCAAAATCAATTAATCTGGACAACATATCAGTAATCATCATTCTGTGAAGCAAATCATTCACTGTAATCGCATATCCAGCCGCAAAGAAGTATGACTCCACCATTAAAAAAATTGCAACCAAACAGCGACGCGTGTTGAATTCATTAACTTCTCTTGAACCATTCTTGGTCTCTACATATCCCAAAATCCGACAATTTTATATCAGTTGTATCTTTTACGCATGCGAAAACAAACCTTTCGTAAATATTCGCTTTAATTTGCTTCTATAAATGCTTAATTCTTGTCAACGATGACGAATTGCTGTCCATTGGGTCTTAGTAGCACTTTCCTTACTGTGACTATGTTTTAGAGGAAACGTCCTCTACAGGGACGCATGGGTAACTTATTGTTAACAATCAAACGAGTTCCCCAAATTTTGAACTTAATCTTCGAATAAATAAGTAACCCATTTGGGGCATTATTTCGTTCGCAAATTTAACGAAGATTACAGAGTATTTCAGAAAACCTTCTATGTATCTATGTATATAAAACTCAATGTACCTATGTTTGTATGTACAGACTCCGCAATAAACTCCGAAACCACCGAACCGATTGAGCTCTGTCTTCAAACTTCAATATTGGCCCGAGATTGTTTTTGTGAAGTTTGGTCAGATTTGGTCCAGTAGTTTGCACACAACTGTATTTTAACAACTGTGCACCAACGCTCGCCGGGTACCCGCAAGTATTTTAATAAATCAACATGCTTGAGGCACTCAAGTAATGTACAATGTTATTTCATAGCAATGGAGAAAAGTGAAGTAAAGTCAATCAGAATACTTATTATACTGTGGTCAAGTGAAACAGTTCTGGTTAATGTGAACAAGAAAAAGATTTCAAATACCATATTTGTAATGTAAATAATGTTTATTAAACAGCAGACCACATTGCAGGGTCCCTGTTCGTCTCCCTTCCACCAGTTCTCTTAGCCAAAAGCACCCTTTGGATTTCACCAGATTTCCACTCTTACTTGGCACTGTATATAAGCCCCCGTTCACACGATTTTCGAGCATAGTCTGCACTGGTCACTTTGACCCATTCTCTTCGTCCGAATTCTGAAGTTTCGATGTCCTGTGAATAATGCTTCTAACCATTTGAGTATTCGTCTCTAGATACTTAGACTTTCGTCTTTGCTAGAGCTTTTCAACATTTTTCTTTCCATTTTGTACCCAGGCCATCGGAGGCCTGATGTAACGCGTTTAAGAACACTCCCGCTTTGAATCTGTCATCCATCATGATTCCATTTGTGAAAAATGTTGTTCCTCTCATACTCAATTCCAACTCAACTCTTTTATTCCATTCAGAGGCATATTCAAATCCTTAATCCTAGGTGAACATACATACAGTATGCTGACCTCGGTGAGATATCCGACGGTTGTTACAAAGCCCTTTTTTCCTTTCTGTGTCCTAAGGCCTCCACGGCGCGGTGCTTACTGGCCATATCGTTAGTATTCTGGAAATATGCCGCAACTCTGCCCAACTTCGCCTTAGGCGTCTCAACACCTCTTCGACTATGCTGCACCAAATATGTATGTACATACGTATGTCTCGGTTGAACCGTTCTACGTCTGCCCTGAGTTAGCAAATGCCATTGCATTGTTTCAAAATGCAATATATTTCGTAGACACCATTTTGTGAACACCATCGTGTCCCCGAGTGGGATTTGCGGCAGATCGCCTAGTTCCTCAAAGAGTCTGTTTTCCATGTAGCGGAAGCAACGGGCTTGGAAGTTAGGGCAGTCACAAAGCAAGTGCTGGATAGTTTCTGTTTTTTCGGAATCATGACAGATTTTGCAGAAGTCAGGGGAGCTGATGCCAATTCTAACGGCCATTCGACCTATCGGACAGTGTCTAGTTAATACTCCTGTCATGATGCTGATTTTTCTTTTATTCATTGATAAAAAAATTTTAGTCCTTCATTATCGGCCATAAGCTGCGAGATATGACGCAGTCACCTCTGGCTGCCCAGAAGGTGTTGATTGTTTCTCTTACCTTAAGGCCTATTCTGCTATTCAGAACACTAATAGGGATGGCTATTGATGTCTAAATGAGGATTTTTTTAATGATCTCTTCCGTGCCAGCTCATCTGATACTTAGTTACCATCTACATACGTATATTACTATGTCCGGGGACCTAGTATGTGTTGCATACTCTGTTTATAGTTTTCCGGCATGACAAAACTGTGTCTAACTGTGTCGTTTTCTAGTGCCTTGAGTACTGCTTGACTATCCACGTAGATTGTAATCCTGGATAGATTTAGTTTAGGCAAAGACTTCGACTTGGAAGATACTAAAGTCGTCCGAGAGTTTATATGAATCGTGGAGTGAATCACTCAATAAAAGGTGGGTTACTTCTTATTAAAGTCTATGTATGTATGTTCTCTTGAAATATTGATATACATTAAATAGATGCTGGACACATATAGCAGTACGTATTCAAGATTTGATCAGTTTGGTCTCTTAGGTAACTGGATTGTTTCTTCATAGTTTGGACAACATACCAAACGCTGATTTAGTCTTGTTTATTCAGTTTGCTATGTCTTGCCCCCTATGTCCGTGTCCCGCCTCCAGTCCGATAAAACTGATACTCCCAAGGTATTGGAAACACTCTACCCTCTTAACGAGTTGTCATACTAATTTGTGAGCATGAGGTAGAGGCTGATAATTTTAGTTTTGGGTGTTACGCGTTTTGCCGGTGTTACTCTACGTATGCGCCGTGGTTCAAGTGGTTATTGCGATAGAGTTTCGCATCCCAGAAAACACCAAAACGTTTTTTCACGGTCCTACCTCTCGCGAATGTGAGACAAACGTCCAAGAATAATATCTGTCATGCGAAAGCTTCTCAAAAAAGAAAAAGACTTTCGGATATGGCTCTAAACTGTAGCCCCCGTCCATTTATGTGAAAAATATAGCACATACAGCACGAATTGTCACAAGACCTTGGACCACATACGGTCTGTTGTGCTAAGTATTTGTATTTGGTGTTACTCTACAGACCGACGACGCTTGCTTCCCTTTCTACGTCAGCTGTCATATCGTGGAAGACCATTATTCTACACGATAGTAAACAAACGTCATCAGCGTAGTCGAGGTGTGTGCGGAACACATCACCTATTCCAATAAGAACAATACCGGTGAAAGGATATATCTTCTACGCTAAATATCTTCTTTGATAGTATGCATCCCCACCTGACACATTAAGTAGGTTAATGTGTCTTCAATATATTCAACAGCATGTTGATAGTTCGTCAATAAAGGGTTATTCCAAACGTAAACTAGATAAACGAGAAATATAAGACGTGATCATAACCTCGTAGACCGTACATTTATCTTTGCGCCAATCATCGTTATTATCAGAATAAGTAATTCCTCTAAAATGGATTCAAAGAATAATTACGACTGCAGAATGATTCATGAAGACATTTCGGTTGAGGGCGATCAAGTGGCCAGCGTTGCGACTAATGGAAAATTCCAAAATCTTGTCTGTATAATATGAATTTTTTTTATTCATTTACATACCGTTGGTCAAAAAATAAAAATAAATATTAATTCACTACATATTACTGAAAAAAGTAAGTAAATTCTGATATACAGTGACACTGCAAATGACGCAATGCAAAAATCATTCAGTAGATGTAGTGTAAGTGGCTGATGTAATGAAAGAAAATACAGTAATGAACGAGAGCAGTAATGAATAGTTTTTAACTTCATATAAGTAAATAATTTTCATTAGAATATTGCCATCACTTGTGATGGTAACCTATGCCTCAACCAATATGCTTCTTCAATTAGCCTGGTCTTAAGGTAAGTGCTCCAATTGCGTACTCTTAGTTGATTTAGACCCTTTTGTTACTTATGCGCAAACGGGACCGAAAATCGAAATGGCCAAACATATTTTTATCAGACAGTGTTTCATGTTTCCACACAGCAAAAGGAACTGGAACTCATACTTAAAATCTCCTCAGTCAGAACAGAGACTTATAAGTCCAAAGAAACAGGGAATGGCAAGAGTTATTTTTCAATTGATTTCTCCGATAATTATTGTCAGATGTAAAAGTGGAGCCAAGGTAGACAAAGTCCCTTACTACCTCGTAGTCATAGCTGCCCACTGTAACATCCTGTCCATTCTTGTCGATAGCAAGTACCTTGTTTTACTTTGCTTACAGTTAGACCCATTTGAGTCGCTTCCTAGCCTATACTCGCAAACATACTTAGACATCCACATGACAGAAAATCTAAATCCTTCTTTGGTATCAAAGTCATTACCGACTTGATGAACAAGCGAGTGCTCTCCATCATCATGCTGCGGAGATGGACGAGTGCTGCATTTAATTTTAATACATATTTGGGTTTTGTCCAGTATCTGTCGGAATGTAAATATGTGTTGGACTGTAGGCTTTCCCGCCTTAAGGTGTTCACGCAATATGGCAGTGTTTGTCATTGGTGCAGTTGAGAAGGTTTCCTTTCTCCTGGATCTGGTAAACGATGCTGAGATTCATTTATCAGGCATACATTCATATGGCCATATTGGTTGGCTGAGTTGGCAAATGCGCTCCATCTTGTCATTTCCAGTCTTGATTTTGATCGTGTAAATAGGTTGAATGGTTGTTCTTTGTTTTCAGCGACAGTGACTACAATAAGATTCTTCTCTTCATCTCCAGGCTTCTTTTTGGCCTTTGTTACCGTAATATTTTGTAAAACGTCATCTACATAAGTAAGTATCTCCTTACTGAGAATACGTCTCCTTAACAATGTAGTGCAGGGCATTCGCAAAGAATGTGCTCGCATGTTTCATCTTCCTCAAGGCAGAATCGACAGTCCTTGTCATGACACAGATTCATCTTATTAAGGTGATATCTCAGGCCACAGTGACTAGTTGGGAAGCTTGCTAGTTTCCTAATAGTTAAGGATTTCCTTTTAGGCGTAGGGCTTAGTTAGTCGCTTGGATTATCTTAGACCAGGTACATTTTCCCAGTGACCAACAAGAAGTTGGTGTTCCCAGTCATTAATTTGCCCTAAGGCAGCAGCACAATTGACTCTGCAATACGGTTTTGGTCCTAAGAACACCCATTCTGATCCAGCGCTATCTAGCTCGTTCGCCGATTTGTTGCCTTCAATACATTGGTGACCGGATACCCATCCAAGTTTAACCTTATTGTGCCTGGCCAGGGTTTGTAGGGTAGCGCAGCCGGATTTATCTGTCATAGAGTCTAACGCATTAAAAGACAGTGCTATGTAGCAGTGCTGATTGACCATCCGAAAGGATAAGAATTTATGCGCCCTTAATACCCTTTTGGATATTAAGTCAACGTAGATCACTTAGATACTATGACACTTATCGACAGTTTAGTGTTGGGTCCAAAGACGCCAGCTCCAACTCCAGAATTCATTTTCGATCTGTCAGTGTATCAGATCAAACTTTTTGGGTCTTGTGCCAGGGCACCATTGGTCCACTTAGCGTGGTCTGTTATGTCTACTTCAAAAAGTTTTCCAAAACTGTATGCCCTAACCATAGTATCTGGGGTGGACAGAAACATGTCCATATTTGGGATTATTTATTATTTCACCATTAAAATGCAGATGATTTTTGTCGACGTTAGAGTTTCCTCCCCGGCGAGATCTTCTGATTGTGACAAGTGTAGGACAGTTCCTAATAAAATGATCAACATCTTCTCTTGCTCTAGGCTGCACAAACTACATTCAGCATTTAATTCCGTCCTGTGGGGCAGGTAATTCAGAAGTAATATGTAGTCCTCCTCTGGCTTTCAAATTATATCATTGAGATTGCGCCGTTTGTAACACATTTAGAGTCTGTCTAACATCTAACATCTTTACAAAAACATCAGCAGCCATTAGTGCCCTGAGAATCAGTCAGTCAGCGAACTGGAAGTCAAATGCAACAGGGCAGACTACATTACGCCATATTTGGATTTCAACATGCCTTTTACGGCAGCTTACCCTAGCAGAGAAGAATGCTAAAGCGGAAATATAGCTGATACCAGATCCATAATAATATATACTGACGGATCGAAAAAGGACACCGGTGTAGGTTCCGGCATCTTCTCTGAATCGCTAGGGATATCGATATCCATTAAACTACCAGACCACAGCAGTGTTTTCGAAACGGAGGTCCTGGCAGTGACAGCAGCTGCCCTTGAGTCTGTCGTAAGGGCAATACCACAGGACCTTCTTTATCGACAGCCATGCAGATATAAAAGCAGTTACTGCTACCGAAATTAAATCGAAGCTTGTGAGATGCTGTCGCGAAGAGCTTAAGGTTCTTGGAATACAGCACACGGTATCACTCTGCTGGGTTCCTGGACATGAGGGTAGCCCAGGCAATGATAAAGCTGATGAATTAACTAGGAAATGTTCAACAGATTTAATAGAACCAACTGATCTCTCTGTAAGCATTCCGCCTTGCATGCTCAAGCTTGAAGCAGGGAATTTAGCCATAAGAGAGGCGAACCTATGATGGAAGTCCATTGAAACGTGTAAAATCGCTGTGGCCGTCGGAAAGGATAGGGGATCCCTTTCCATCGTCGTTGGTATCATCACGGGGCATAATAGTCTGCGGTACCACATGAAGAACCTGCGCCGGACAGAAGAAGAACTTTGCAGAGGTTGTGGCGACGAAAGAGTTTTTGAGGACACCACCCACTTCCTATGCCACTGTCCTGGACTCCAACATTCCAGAAACAAATTCCTCGGTAAACACTTCTTCTATAACCTTGAAGAGCTCTCTGGCGTTCCTACAGACAAGATGCTGAACTTTGCCAAGTCATCAAAGTGGTTTGTACTTGAAAACAAGTAAGTAACTAGAGTAGAGTTGATTAGACGTTTACAGGGCTTCAATGGGCGGAGGAGCACCTTTCACCCCTATGGATAACACAATGGGTCAACACTGTTCTGAGTGCGGCAGGAGGCTTTTCCCTCTCATCCAGCCCGCTTACCTAACGCAACCTCTCAATTTGATTTGTTTTTAAAACATATGTGAGCTGTTATCAGAACTCCGAAATGTTTGCCAAGTCAATTTTTCCTTTCTTGCGCATTGTCCCGTTCCATTTCGAAAAGAGCATGACTTTTGTTTTACTGGTATTTAATTCTTAATTACAGGGTATTTAGTAAAGTTAAAAAGTTTATTGATTATGATCTGCAACATGCAGATTACGCTAGTGCCACGATATCGTCAGCATTGTGTAAGAGGTTTGTATTAGCCCGAAAAACGTTAGGGTTAGTCCAAAGTGAACCAGCTTCTCGCTTTCTCGCTTACCAGCTTTACGGCGAGACTCACCCCGGTATTCAGAGCCAGCGAGATTCTAGCAGAATTTGGTCATAGTGAACATCGCGCAGCGCCGGTGTCACCGGTTTCATCCTTAGTCGAAATCATAAAGTATTCACGTGAGGAACTACTTTACAATGCCTTGTCTACAGCGATCTTTTAGCTTATCCCAAATTGAGTGTTTCAAAAAACTTTGAAAATGAAAAATTTTGTTTTTCACTTCCACGTTATCTTTGCAAAAAAAAAAAAAAACACGGAAGTATGTATGTACTGTACATAGTACATTTAATACATTTAATCAATTGAAGGACCACAATAAACTAAAAACTGAAGGAACGCGCTTGAAAATTGGTTACCGGCGCCAACAAGAATTAAAAACTCATTCCGGTAAAAGCTGGTTACAGTTTGTTAAAGCAGCAAGAGAGTTCACTATGGACGCGTCCATACATTGCGGGCATTATTTGAAAACAAGCGTGAACCAGCGGCTGGAAAACGAGAAAGCGAGAAGCTTGTTTGTGATGACTGTGGACGTACCCTTCTTCTTCTGAGATACGCGAGCAAATCATCTAAGAAGATTGACAATACAAGACGTGTCAGAAGGCAATTTCACTTCACTACAAATTTCGATTGGAACCAGATCAGTTGGACAAGATAGTGTCCTCATAGTATCTCATGGAAGATTTCACCACGGGTAAATAGAAATTGAATAACAACATTTTTCTCCGCTGCAAAACATTGATCTAACATCCATCCATGTTGGAAGATCAACAGATTAAAGCGGAATTCACAAAACTTAAAATCCATCATAAGTATGTACATTATGATTGCATTCTAAGCACGTAATAAGGTTGCATAAATATGTTTTCTAAGCACTTCGTCTGACATTATCCTTCGTTTTTTAGGGTATTTTTCCGATCAAGTTGGTATTTACCACACACTGTCAACAGATGTTATAGAGAAAAACAATTTATAATAAAAATAAAAAGTAAACATTACGAAGAATGAATACGTATGCTGAAGCCGACGCATTGTTTAGCATGTGGACTTTGCCCATGTATACTTAATTCTCGGTATTTCAGAAACATTTTGATTGTGCTCTATAAAAAAAAACAATACACTTGCATTTTCCAAATTGGACACAATGATCGTTACTCAAACTATTTCACTCAGTATGTACACATGTACGAGTACATATGCATATGCACATACATATGTCATACATATTCGCGATAAAAATACATGATGAACCTTTGCTAACTTTGGAAAAACCTCATACTGTAGCAAGACTTTGGAAAGTACATCTCCCCCTTTTACTCGTTAAACGAAGCGATTCTATTGAAACTTTATTGTCAAAGGGAAATTCATCAGCACGTGCCCAATCCAGTCTTTGTTTACATACGTTCGCAAAGCATATACTCTCAGCATCTACTACTTTGGAATTTGGAATCTGTTTGAAGGCTTATTGCTGGTTTATTTCATATAAAAACTCCTATCAAAATGGGTCTCTCGTTCAGACATAGCATCACCGCTGATAAGACTGGCAAAAAAGTGTCAACAAAACTTTAAGAGGGTGTGTTAGGTCGTCCGATAAGGTTGACCTCTTCCTAAGTTGTCAGAGGTGCTCAAATATTTGCAGTTTTTATATTTTTCTAAAATACATAAAAATATAGAGACGTGTACAATAAATACATATATAATCTCGAACTGCTTTAATTCCGTTTTATTTTTCGGGTGGAGTCGGTTAAATTCTTTTTTATCAACATAATTCATCCCAGACTCTATAATCAATTTAACAGTGCAAAGGTGCGAGGATCAAAGTTCATAAAAATGTTGTCACCAATCTTGTGAAAATTAACTACCAATGGTCTTTTCGTCTTTTAAATTCAGTTTACGACAAGGACTTGAGGAGAACAGTTCAGTCATATGTATAATAGAAATTGTGGAGGCGTTAAGACGTTACGCAATTTCATTTTGGATTAACTACATTAGAAAATATTTTAGCACGCAGATAGATTCTGTTTAGAGTTGGAAAGTGTTTTACTGTGACAGTGATTTATTTTAATTTTACATTGCTTAGTTTGATCCTGTAAGAACTACCAAGATGAGTACCAATACTATCCGACAATTTCTAACCCAAACGTAAGTATTATTTATGTAAAATTTAATTTTGTTTTGGATATTAAGTATAATATTTAAGATGTATCGAGGCAATAGATATAAGAGCTCAGATTTCGAACTCGCATTGTATTTGTGATTTTATTAGCATTTTTCTAGTCGTCGTCCTTTTAAATTGAAGCTAAGATCTCATATGCAAATGCAGATAGATAACGACTGCATCTGGTAGGATTGCTTTTGTTAAACTTTGAACTGTTGTCTGCTTATTTGTAGCTGTAGGAAAAATTGACTTTTGGCACTTTTTTTTTATTAATTTGCGTGTGTTTGAAATGCATAATGCAACCACCGCTGAATGCATCTTCCGCATCATAGTCGCCAATCCGCATGATTCTTTTACCATTACGTGAGTCTGCTGCAATCTGTTATTAAGACGTGTACAAATGTACAAAATAATACTTAATTTCCGTCACTAAGCTTGATTATTATTATTTCGCATCATCTTAAACCTATCAAAAGGTCATCAGTCCAAAGTCCAACTTTATGGAGATAAACGCGTTGACTTATGAACTCAAAGTTGGAAGTCAAGTCCCAAATCAGGTCAAACGTCTTAATTGTTTCGTTGAAATCACATATTCCCTTTCACCTCTACAACCTTAAGTATTTATATTCAAGAAACCATTACATCAAACAAATATTTATGTATACATCTATGCATATACTACTTCCGGTTCAAATTTTGTACTTTGATAAGTTGCGTCATCACAATTTTTAATTTTTTTTTTTTAATATAATATTTATAATAATAGGAGAATAATCTTTCTGCTTTTGCTGCTTTGCCCCCTTATCAAATTTGAAGGTGTGCCTTAAAAGACTAGTGCCTCACCCGCACCTCTTCGGCTTGCACATTGCACTATGCACATCCTGGCCAATTCATTGTCACTTTCACTTGTATTTAAGCAAATATATATATATTATAGTTTATTAAGAATTATATGACAAACGTTTTTGATGTATCAAAGAAAACAAGTAAAATATTTTTACAACGCTGAGGCTCTTTGTGCCGATACTAAAAAAAAAATGAACCTTTATTTCTGTTAGCTTCTGATAAAACTTTAAAAATTTTACAATTTCCTTCAGTTTCTGAAATCATTTCCAATAACTGGGTTATAATTTCTGCATTGGCATCAGTTGTAAAATTCAAATCTTGACATTCAAAGATACTCGTAGATTCGCTTTATCCAGGGAGATAGATTTTATAATATTTTCAAAAGTTATGGCGTAAATGGATGTACTTTGTATATGGCGCACCAGTTGGTCTGGGTGATTTTTTGTAATTTATTCGGAAACCATAAATTTTGAAATAGAACTTTTTTTGCGCCGTGTCACTTGTACTTGTACGGACTGTACAGTTCTCTCACTCCTTTCGTAAAACTCATCCAATACATTCCACCCTACGTATGAGAGTCTAACTCGTTACTTTTAAGTCTGGCGAGTTGAGTTTGAAGACCCAAGAACTGGTGTTGAATGGTTTTTCATAGCCCCGCCTTTAGCGAATGCCTCACAAACGTCGGAGGCAGTTAACTATCGCTCTAAACTGTAGGTACCTTACATTTGTATGAAAAAATATAACACGCACAGCACGAATGGTCGCAAGAAGTTAGGCCCTGAACCACTTACTGGCTTTTGGGCCATGAATTTGTATTTTTTTAGACGCCCGATTTATCTGGAGTATGACTATCAAAAGCCATAGAAAAAAATTAAAACAAGTTTTTGTTGTGGTTCTTACGAGGTTCAATTGAAATTTGACAAAAAAAAACAAACTCGAAAAAATTAATTCCCTTTTTCAACGAATATCCTTTAAGTTCAATGGGCCGGCGCACACTGGCAAACATGCATGAAGTTATTGACTTAATACCATGAAAAACTATATTTTCGAAAAGTATGCATAGGTGTCTGGAAACGGATATCAATATCCTATGGTATAGCGAGAACAATCGGTTCAGTTATTCTAATTTTATCGAAGTTCAACTTTTAGAATTCGTTCTTCATTTGTTCATTTCGGAAGCTATTGCGGTTTGAAGAAAAATACGCAAGGATACATATATTAGTGACTTTGAATGTCGTTGAATAAATTCGACAATATGGACAAGAACTAACCTAACCAGCACGGCTAGGATTACCACACGACTACTATAATAGCTGCAGGGAAGAAGAGGAAATAGAATCCATTCGTCTCCTCCTTTGTGACTGTCCAGCGCAGGCCATTAAAAGAAGACGTGCTCTTGGCAGTTACTTATTTTCAGATCTGGACGAGTTAGGTAACCTTGAGCTAAGCAAACTCCTGAGATTAATACATTTATCTGGGTGGTTTAACTTAGCGGTCGAAGATTTATATTAGGTTCCCAGGGTTTTTCAATATTGGGCAAAATGGACTGTTAGTGGTCTAAGCGAGCCGCTGACAATCCTGTCAACGAAGGCACCCATTTACCTAACCTAACCTACAAATGTATACAGCTACCTGCATTAGATAGCCTTAATCCATGTTTGAGCAATGAGGCTGATCCTCCTATTGAGATGTTATCTATCACTCGATAGCGTAGTCATTTGGTTTATTTGTTGGATTGAACCTATCCAACTTAAAAAAAAAACAAATTCTAGGGAACGATTCTAACGAGATTGACAAAATTCGACATCGGATTGTCAACAAAGCTAGACTTATTTTACTCGTGCGATGTAGCTTTCCAAATTTCCTTTCATTCTATAAGTTTTGTGAGTTTTTTCTTTTGATGTAGTGGTTTGAATACCCAACGGAGAAGTAAGCATAGTCAAGCTCAGCTCATTTCGCAAGATATCTGTATGTATGTACATTCTCATACACAAATTCAAAGTTGCATCTAAAGCATTGTGTCCTAGATAGTTGTTGAGATGAAGTCTTAGTTTATATTACTACTGAAACCTAACTAACTTAATTTTGATATAAAACAAACATTTTGAAAAATTTACAGCTATGGACTTAGGTAAGTCTTAAACTTTGCTGACGAAATAAGGAAGCAAATGAACAAATTCACAGTAAAACAAAATTGATATCACCTTCAGACGAATAGACAGACAGAATTCAATAAAAAAAATTTTGCTAAAAGACATGAATGACATACATATGTTGTTTATGTTGTCATCATTTGTTATCAGTAAAACGTTCCAAAGACAAATGCGTTTCAGTTTTATAAACGTTATAATCTTTTAGGGGCTTGAGCTTTTTAAGAGATAAGAACTTACCAGCTGCGACTTTTAGAAGCACGTGCCCTCCAAACCATGATACTGGGTTCGATCGCCCACTGTATAAGAAGGTTGTATTTAAATGGTTTTTTTTTCTATAATACATAATAAGTGTATGTACATATTTACATATGTATGAGAATATTAGTTCAAAATAGAAAAGTTATTTCACTAACCGGCTTTGAATTCAAATTTTTATTTAAACGTGGACGGGACTGAAATTTTCTAGTATTGGAACATCTCCGTCTTTCAAAGACGAGGAGCTTGAGTACATTGAATACATCCCCAAATATGGCATCTAAATCGGTCAAAGCAAGGTCATTGCAGAAAACATGTCACCACACTCTTCACATGTGTCACTTAAGCTAATATACATACGGCAGAACTTGTTCAAAATGATCCACAAGAAACTTCCCTGTGGTAGTGGCGCATTGGGAGGATGATTAGAAGCCTCTGATGTAAGAGTGGGCGCCTTGGCTCAGTTGTTAGTGCGTTAGATCACTGAGCTGGAGGTTCGAGTCCCAGAAAACACAGAAAAGTTCTTACAGTCCCATCTCTCGCGAATGTGTGACAAATGTCCGAGAGGAGTAACTGTTATGAGAAAGCTTCTGAAAGAATGTCTTTCAAATATGGCTTAAAATTGTATGTCCCTTCCACATGTGTGATAAAATATAACACGCACCATTCGTGGTCAATTAAAAAGTTAGGTCCTGGACCACATATGTAGGGTCTATTGCGCCAAGTATTTGTATTTGTATTTTTCGTAAGAGAACGCATTGGTTAGGTCGTTTCAAAACTGTGTTGAAGGTTCCAATCTAAGAAAACGGCAACAAGTTCCCCGGTCCCACCTACCATGAGAGTAAAAACTGCCATAAGAATCTTCTCAATTACGCCTTTTATATATGGTAGGACGAATGTTCGTGAAAAGCTAGATCCTAGGCCCTCATATGGGTTGTTTGCGCTAAATGTAATTTTTTATGTTATAGTTGTCAATGGGACGCAACATTGTTTCAATTGAAGATAGGTCTCTCGTTGAAGTTTTAAATAATTGAGATTCTAATTAACTGAAACGCATTGAGATGTAGTCAAAAATGGTGGAATACAACGCCCACATCTAGCCAGTTGCACCCAAGATCGTTTTGCACATTCTAGATAGGGTCCACAACCACACGAAAAAACTTATAGGTGATAGGGACATTGTGGCCTCCATAGACTCACTAAACAATCGTAGCAATGTCTCGTGTCTTTCCCTATTTTATCGTTTCTTTCACAAAAAATGCTGCAGCCAAATAGCCATTTGCATTCCTCCCTCTCAAAATTTTACCCGCAATACGCATCACGCTTTCTCCTCTGCTCCTCTTTCCGCTTCTTTCAAACGCCCGTATCCTGAAAAATCAGCATAAGGAAAAGGGTAAGGGTAAAGGTAGTTTTGCAAATCTCTGTAAAGATCTGAATCTGCATTGTTTAAAACTGAAGATTCAAATCTGAACAATTTAAAAAGGAAGGTATATGAATAAGTAGGCGTATTTCACGTGCAATAATTGTCTAGGTTTTCCAAAGAATATCAAGGCCTATCCACCTATTCATCCATTTAAGGAAGGATATGAATAATAAAACTAACCAAAAACTAAACTATCTTATTTTTTAGGGTAATGGCCTACAAGGCGCAGCAAAAGAAGTTGACAACAAACGAAACAGTCGTCATTGAAACTGATAAAGGACCAATCAAAGGAGCCAAATGGAATTCTCTCTATGATCATACCTACTACAGTTTTGAAAGGATACCCTTCGCCAAGCCACCACTAGAAGAACTACGTTTTAGAGCTCCCGTTCCAATTGATCCATGGACCGAGGTCAAGGATTGTACTCGAGTATGCGAAGTGCCACTGCAACAGAATTTTGTATTTAGTGCCTATAAAGGAACCGAGGATTGCTTGTATTTGAATGTCTACACAAAGAACGTAAGAATTCTAAACTAGCCTTGCATTCGTCGTGTCTTCATTTAAACTGCTCCTTCCAGTTGAATCCTAAGAAACCGTTGCCGGTTATGGTGTACATCTTTGGCGGAGGTTATCAGATTGGTGATGCTAGTCGTGACCTTCACGGTCCGGACTATCTTATGTCAAAGGATATTGTCTTAATTACCATAAATTACAGATTGGGAGCCTTTGGTATGTTTGAAAGATTCCTATTTGAAAATATGTATGTTCGAATGACTTTTGTTTAAGGTTTCCTGAGTTTTAATGACAAGGAATTGAATATTCCTGGCAATGCTGGACTAAAAGATCAGATAATGGGTTTACAATGGGTAAAGGAAAACTGCGCAAGATTTGGTGGCGATCCAAACAATATTACACTATCCGGTGAGAGTGCTGGTGGAGCATCTGTTCACCTCCTTATGATGTGCGCAAAAGTCAAGGGACTATTTCACAAAGCAATTATAACCTCAGGCAGTGTTTTATGTTCATGGGCTTGTCAACCAAATTTAAATTGGGCATACAGAATGGCCAAAATTCTTGGATATATGGGTGATGAGAAGGAAGCCGATATTTATAAATTCTTATCTAGAGCTAGTGGAGCCAGTATTGTTAAGGCATCAGTTAAAACTCCAACCGTTGAGGAGCTTCGTAACTCAATTCAGTTCGCTTTCGGTCCGACCATAGAACCATACATTACAGACCAATGCGTTATTACCGATGATCCTATGAAAATGTTAAAGAACTCATGGAGTAACGAAATCCCTCTTTTAATTGGAGGAAATTCCTTCGAGGGACTTTATTTCTATCCAGGTAATTGAGCCGATTATCCTTCGAAAATCGAAGTTCTTAAACATGTGTTATTGATTACAGATATTATGGCTGACAGAGATGCAATGGTTAATCCTGATAACTATTTATACCTTGCCCCACAAGAGATCATCACCGACAGAAACAGCCAAAAATGTAAGGAGATAAGCTTAAAACTTTTAAAAGCACATTTTGGAGACAAGAAATTAACTGCTGAAACTATAATGCAATTCCTTGATGTAAGTCTTATTGAAAATCATAAAGTTTTTGAATAACCCAGTTAATCTGCCCTTATAGTACCTTAGCTACAAGGTTTTTTGGCACGCTATCCATCGAACTGTGTTGGCAAGATTAGAATACAGTTCACAGCCTACGTATCTATTCCGTTTTGACTTTGATTCACCCTTCTACAATCATATTCGTACATTGCGAGTCGGAAACATGTTCCGCGGAGTTAGCCATGCTGATGATGTTGGTTATCTCTTCCACAGTATCTATGGTAAGAGACTCCCAGAAGACAGCGGCGAGTACAAAACAATTCAAAGAATGGTCGGAGTTTGGACAAGCTTTGCTGAGACAGCAGACCCCAATTGTGATGCAATAAGCGAAGTAGAATTCAATCCGGTTTCAAAGGATGACAAAATTCACAAATGTTTAAATATTTCTAATGACGTGGATGTGATTGATTTACCAGAAACCAAGAAGCTGGATGTTTGGGACAGTGTATACACGCGAGAGCAATTATATTAGTTAGTTTTAAAGCTTAATTTTTTTACGAAATTAATAATGTTTAGGTTTTAGTTGTTAGTTTAGTAAATAGATAAAATAAATAAAATTATACCAATTTTTTTTAGTTCTAGTTAACAAATGCAGTCAATAAAAAAAAAACATGTGTATCCATATTTCAGAAAGCCCATGATCCGTTTGGACTAGATCGCATGATACCCTATCGATCATCTTTTTGTCCATCCCTAATATTTGCATTATTTCTGTATGGTTTTGTTCGAATACACGTACAAATTGAACGTTGTGTTGGTCCGAGTTAGAAAACAACCTTAAAAATAATGGAGGATGTTGTCTGCATACAATAAACGCCTCCGAAAACCAATCCCGACTGAACTAAGAAGCAGACACACTTACTTACTACTCTTAACGGGCTCCCAACCCGTAGAGGGTTCCTGCCTGAGACAAAGCAGCCTTCCATCCTCTTCGACGCTGCTTCCAGTTCTCCAGACCAAGCGCTTTGGCATTCGCTATAGCTTGGTCCTTAAAACGGAAGTTCGAAGATCCTCTTAGCTGGAGCATTATTGTCCATTCGCTCAATGTGGCTGAGCCAGCGTAGTTTGGCTTTCCAGACTACATCCACATCTTGATACAGCTCATAGAGTTCGCGGTTATAACTTCTTCTCCATTCGCCCTCGTCGCATATGAGACCGAATATTCGACGAAGAATTTTTCTCTCGAACGTATTCAAAATCTGCTCTGCTTTCCTGCTTATCGTCCAGCACTCGGCACCATAGAGCAGAACTGGCAGGATTAGTGTTTTGTAGAGCACGGATTTTGTCTTCCGAGTTAGGAGTTTTGAACCCAGTTGTTTCGCTAAACCGAAGTAGCAGCGGTTTGCTTGGGTTAGTCTTCGTCGGATCTCCACTAAGGCGTCGTTCGTGGAGTTGATGTTTACTCCGAGGTAGGTTAAATTCTCAAACACTTCGAAGTTACTGCTGTCAACAGCGACATTTTGTTCTAGGCGGTGGACAGATGCTGGTTTGTTTGTTGACAACATGTAGCAGACACAACTTAACGAAAAAAAAGAAAACTGGAACGAATGCAGATTTAGTTTTTATGAAGACGGGGAAACACTTGCGAATTTATGGATTGTAAACATGAAGGACAACTCAGGATCCCAGTTTATATCTGATGGACTGTGGAAATTAACCTACCTGTCCAAAAAGATAACAGAAAGCGGCCTACATGTTCTTAATTAAGTGAGTGAACATTCATTGGAGATTTAGGATTCTGCAATGGCAGCCTTTCTCCATATAGTAGAAGGAATCTTTAGTAAAGAAAAAACACAAAAACTATGGAAAGATTGTCGACAAATCTAAATGTAACGAGATCCCTCATAGATTGGGTAGATAACGGGGCTTCCAGAATAGGGTTGGTCACTGGCTATACCTGGCGATAATAAGACTCATCGTCTATCTCCAGAGATCTATATGTATTCGCATTTGCATTTACAAGGGGTTCAAAGGTCAACTCTCACATAACTTGGAAAGAATCATCTTATGAACCTAAACTAACATACATACATATGTAGATGTTGATGGGTCATCTGTTTGTAAATCAAAGCAGATCCTTGTTCTACTACTTCTCAACGGATGCTCTCAGAGGGCATAGAGAACATGGCCCTCAACCAATAAGGCCGGTTAGTTAGTCCGGTCCTTTGCTAACTGCCTCCATTTGTGAACTCCATGCCAGTGTACGCCACGTAAGGCGAGGTTGGTTGTGCTATTCTTCGCTTTTTTTCTGCTGAGGTATGTATTATTGCCAGAATTTATAGTAGGACTGAAGTAAACATACATATGTATGTAGTTCCTTACTACACCAAAATACCTTTTTTGTAGTTTCCGTTTCAATACTAACGGGCGCACCAGTTACAGCCCACTATGCTCTGCTAATTATGTCAATGTCACCTTTGAATTCTAGCAGTTGCACTAACTCCTGAAATCCTTTTTTGACACCAAAGGCCTCGGTAAAGTCTAAAGTCGTTACCGACCTTAAAGTCGCAGCAAGCCTTCTGCATTATGCTCAGACGGAAGATTTTGGTAGGGATGCCAGAACAAGACATGAATTTGTACAGCCCGCCTCTGTCCTATACGACCTTAAAATTCATGAAAGATGGTGGGTATATATTTGGACTTCTTGCGTTTATTCCAGGATCTGCCGAAGTGTGAAAACTTCATCGACTGTGAACTTTCATTGTCTAAAACCGTACTAACAGGGGTCAATCAAGTTGTTGGCGATGAATTTCAAGCATTTAAGAAGGTCTCCTTTCTTTTGGATCGGGCAAACGGTACTGAGATTCTATTCAACAGGCATACATTGCCTAAATCTTAGAAATGAGTTGGTGTATGCTCGCTATCCAAGTCAACCCCAGCTGCTTTGAACAGATCAGTCGGTGGGCCGTTTGTTGAAGTGATGAGTGAACTTTTATCGGAGGCCCAAAACAGAATAAAAGGCTTCTTATGGCAAAACCTGTCAGTTATAAAAATATGTACGCAGCAGAAATATGGTCAAGTGCGTGGAGTTAAATCGGTCCACCGTTTCATCGCGCTTAGGGTCGCCAGCGGGATTCGAACTGTCTCAAACGATGTTATACTTGTTGTGTCTTCAATGCTACCCATCGGCTTACTCGCTGGAGAAATTGAAAGACTTAAAATGAGTTAGTTCGAAATGGTTAGGTAGATGACGCGCATGCCAGTACAAACAAATGTCAAACAAAATACATACATATGTACATACATAGATATATTTAAATTTATTTATTTTTTGATTTCATCTCCTTTCAAGCCATACTTTGAAATAATGCACAATCGACAAGAAGGTATTCGTGTTAAAGCCCCACTTTTCTGTTTTCAACACGTGGGTTTTCAGAATAGAGACCATATTAAGTATAGCGATATACGTGGAGGACCAATGGTTCACATTAAAATTTAATGAATTTTTCATCACATAATTCTCAGACTTGAGCGGTTTCTCTAAAACTCTAAAGCCGCCCAAAAGATTTTTTAAAATCCCAATCAAGTCATTTAGGTTTCATTAAAAAATGAAGATAGTCTACAAAATTTTATAAAAACAAATGATTACCGGCGAAATAGTTATTTTTTGTTCTTTTTCAATTAAAAATGAGTGAAATCTCACCACCGAAATGTAGTAAATAAATGTACATGTACATTCAGTACATATATGAAACAGAAATTTTCAAAACGTCACTGAAAAACTTCCTAGTGAACGGGTAGCATCGCTATGCAACAGAAATTAATCAATTTCGGTGAAAGCAAACGTGCACATCCAATTAAGTTGCCGAATAATAATGCTTGATGTGTCCCCGGTAGCATGTGGAAACTGATTCTCAGAAATTGAATTTCCGGAAACATAATGCACTTTTGGCGTTCAATCATATTTTGAAAAATAGATTTTTAATGATTCTACGATTGGCCACAAGGTAGAATTTAATTAAATTTTTCGGCGGCAATATTTGAATAAAAAAGACGAATTGTGGATAGATTACCTCCTCTGATTGATTGCTGGATTGCCCATGGCAGGTTTGAATTACGAGTATGAGCGGACATACATATGTATATCGTTAAAAAAATCTACGTAGATACGGAAAGCTTACGCTCGTACACCCATTGCATTCTTTTCCGCTTACCTTAGAGGTAGCAGGCAGATGTAGTGCCGAATAAATCAGAAATCAGAGTGGAATCATGTGTAAAACGAAACAAAAACATTTCGTTTTTCTAAACTAATGAAATTAAGAAAATGTAATAATTGACTTCATGCAATTAATTTCGTTTTTCACACTTGTTCACACACATACATACATTTTATGCCTTTGAAAAGCAAAGACCGTGAGACATTAGTTTGCAAATATAAGTTTAATTTTTCTCCATCTAACTAGATCGCAGCTGAAGCAAGCAGCCTAATACGGGAGGCGTGGACTACCTAGCCAATAAACTTCAATACTGGCAAATCCCTCTTGTCCATTGCATGTTGCCTGAAAATTTATCGAGTAGAATCCCTTGCTATTAATGTCAATTTTGGTTAGCTTCTTCCTTACGAGTGCAATCAAGAGTAAGAATCGCATGGGGAAATCTATGTTTAGTACAACTTAGAGTTTGTGCTTGGTTCATTTCTTCCGGAGAACCACGCATACATGTATATATGACTTCAAATTCTTCTAAAACTTGTTGAATTACTCTTGATACAGTTGATGTATACCAACGTTTTCTACACTTGAAAGCTTGAAACTCCTACTTAACTCAGAAATATTTTTAATTTTTCGGCCTTTCTTAAAACTCCACCAAGCGTTTCGCAAATCTGACTTAAAAAATTTTCTCTTACCAAATTAACACCGATGTAACCGATAAAAATCGTGACCGAGTGGACACCTTTTATTTTAAGAATTCAGCCATCTGGACGACAGTGTGTATTTGAACTGCCAATCTCATGTAACTAATCGTTTTCTCATCTTTTTGCAAATCAAAGAGGGGATTGATTTACATACATACATACATAACTCTGACATTCAAAGTGAGATCATTTTCAACGCTTGAGATCGAAATCATCAGAGAAAAAAACCAGCTTGAATTCATCTTAATGCATACGACACAATGTGACTTCTTTCTCTGAGTAATAACTGTCAAGAGAAAGCTTCTCAATTTGCATTTCGGATATGGCTCTAAACTGTAGGCCGCTTCCATTTGTGAGAAAAATATAACACGCACAACACGAATGGTCGCGAGAAGCTAGGCCCTGGACCACATACGGTCGGTTGCGCCAAGAATTTGTATTTATTTTTTTAAAAAACCCAAACAATTTCTGAGAATAACGTGGAGATCGTGGAGGAAGAGCAAGAGTTTTCCAGCAGAGCATTGGGAACATTTGTTCTTTGAAGTTACGCGCTTGCGAGTATTGAGACATAAACGGCTGACGGGGGGAAATAAAGTTCATGCTGGCAAATAGAGGGTATACACAGCATCGACGAATCGGACAGAATGTCACAGTGGACAACTATAAGTAGAAATGAACTTTGTCTTCCTTGGAAATAAGACTCTTACCATCCTAGTCCTACTAACATGTGCGGTGCGAAAACAACTCCTTTAAATTTCACGATCCTAGTTCAAAATTACTCAACTACTTTTTTATTCATTTTAAGAGTTACATGTATCATAAACATCTTCATGTTACAAGCTTTGTGTTAAAACTAATACTAGTACAGGTTATCCTACTGAAGTTTTTGTAAGGGTATCAAGACTTAATTTGCAAAACTTTTTGCTCCATTTATTCATTTGCAACAGTTTCGGAAGGCATTTTTTAAAAATTCATCGAAGTTTTGGAATTATTAAATTAAGTCTTTATTACTCTCTCTTTAGCACATTGTTCAAGGTACATATTACTCACTGGACTCCTTTCATCCCACATGTCAATCCTTTGTTTCTGTGACTTTCGTATATTAAACGCAGAATGTAGTAAAGTAGTCATTTATATGTAGGTTGGTACCCCAAAGATGTTCTAGCTACAAAATGTGGTGTAAAAAACTACCAAACAACTCGTATTGTCCTCCTGGTAACTGCTGGTCATTGAACGCCTGTCTAAAGGGACTGCATTAGACTCCAACATTGTTATAGCAATCATATCCTGATGTCAAGTTCTTCAATTCAACATGATTTGCAGAAATTGGACTTTTTAAGATTGGTTATGTGTGACAGAGTTGAACAAAACAGAATCACAGTGTACATAGTATGTATGTATATTCGAAGAGTAAAATATTAAATGTGCTTGACAATGTGTGACCAGTGTTGAGTGGCATTTAATTTACATTTCCTTCCGCAATATCAAAGAAGGTATTGTTCCTAGTAAACACAATCAATTGCAGGTATTTTCGCTTTAAGTGGTTGTTTTCAAGCAGTTTGTGATTTTTCTGAAAACCATGTTTCAGAATCAAAGAACGTCAAAACTTGAATTACTCGAATAATAAAAACTTTCGGGTGATCATTTCTAAAATTTGAAAATTTCGTTTTCGTTTATGAATATCAAATATATGGTTAAAAAAAGATATTTTCGTTACGTGTATGCATGTCCTTTGGTCAAACCTATCAGGAATTATTGAAAGAATTTAGTAAATAAAAATGTGTCACCGATTGTCCTTTATACACCGATTGTTTAAGCCAGGCAGTGTTTGCGTAAGGTACGGAGGTCGTAGGAGTAACTTAATGGATCCTTAATAAATTTAGGTGCGTTAAAGTTATGCCAAGATATGGGGGTAAGTTTTAAAAATGGCGACTCGCACCGAAATCGGGAAACACGTACCAAAAATCTCCCCATCGTATAGGTACCTCTCATCTGAAGCATGAATGCAAATAGTTAGAGAAAAATGTAGGGTAAATTGCGTCATGAGTTACAAGCAAAGGAAAGTCATAAAGATAGGTCGGCGTGTTCGGTCGATGCCAATTATTGTACGTGGAAACGCAAAAACCTCAATTATCGCAGAATTCAACAACTAAACATCAGTCGCACTTCATTGAGTAAGAAATTTCAAAAAGTTGTCGGATCATTTACCTATAAGGTCCAACTCATTCAAAAGTTGCAAGCAAAATGAACATCCGTTTCATTCATTCATCCCAAAGCTCATTTACAATGACATTCCAGCTGTCAGCTCCTTAGACAAGGCCAATCTGCTCGCTGCGCAATTTGCAGCCAATTCGACACCGTAAGATAGTGAATTGTCTGTCCCTGTGCTCGAGAGCGTCGATTTCTCTATGGGACAAGTCCATTTTCGCACTCACACAGTTGCAGGAGTTGTCAAAGGTCTTATTTACACAAATTCGCTGGGCCAGCTGGTATCCCCCCAATAGTTCTGAAGAGGCGTTCTTCTTCGCTGCCAAAACCTCTGCGTAAGCTTTTCTGTCTGTCCTACTTTTCTGCACTCTTTATGAAAAAATTAAAAATAGCATTTGTCCAGCATGTCCCTAAAAAAGGCGAATCTTTCTCTCCGACCAATGCACTTACGTCCCTTCTCTCAAAGGTCATAGAAACGCTAATAAATCATCAGCATATGAAATATCTCGATTCACGGAAACTTCTCAATGACTGGCAGTATGGTTTTCGTAACAACAGGTCCACTGGTGATTTGATGGGATATCTCACCGAGAAGTGGAACCAATCTCTCCATCACTTCGGTGAAACAAAAATACATAGTTGCACTTGATATTTCAAAGGCATTTGACAGAGTTTGGTATCAGGCTCTTTTGTCGAAAATGCGTGCATATGGCATCAATGAGTCTCTTCTTCAATGGATTTGAAATTACTTTTCGGAGCGATCAATACAAGGTGTCTTGGACGGCTTCAAGTCTAATATTTACCACATAAATGCTGGTGTCCCCCAGGGCTCAGTTTTGTCTCCGACTCTCTTTCTCATTTTCATAAATGATCTCTTGTCTGCAAACTTTAATCCAATCCATTCCTTCGCTGATGACAGTACCCTCAGTTTTTGATATTGGTTCCCTAACTCAAGTCCCTTCTCTTCGGCCGTAGAAGGGGAATGGGGCTCAACTAACATAGTGAAATCTAATGCATCCAAAACTCAGTATTGTTTTCTGTCCAAGACTCTCAACCATTATCCATGAATGGTATTTGCATTGCAGAAACTAAAAGGCTTGTTATTCTCGGTATGTGATTAACAACCATCTTCGTTGGAACGATCACATATTCGGAGTCGCCAAAAATGCTGCAAAATGTCTAGGACTCTATAAGCGGTGCAAGAAATATTTTACCCCGTCTGATCTGTCCTCAATATATAAGGCACTCATCCGCCCAAAGATGGAATACAACGCCCATATCTGGTCTGGTGTACCCAAGACCGTTTTCAACATTCTAGATAGGGTCCAGAATCGCGCGTTAAAACTTATAAGTGATCGCGACATTGTGAGCTCCATAGTCTCACTACAACACCACAGAAATGTCTCGTGTCTTTCCCTTTTTATCACTTCTTTTATAAAAAATGCTCCAGCGAAATTGCCACTTGCATTGCTCCCCTTCAAAATTTCATCCGCAATACGGGTCACGCTTCGAATGCACATCAGTTCACCCTCAAGCCCAACTGCGGACGCACTGTCAAATATAGGGATTCGTTCATAAGCCCAACGACACGTACTTATGTGGAATGATCTCCTGTCTTTCCTCATCATTACAATCTTTAAGCATGTAAAACCAACGTGCACCGGTACTTCCTCTGTTCCTCTTTCCCCTTCTTCCAAACGTCCGTGCCCCGAGAAATCAGCATAAGGGTATTCATACCTCCTCTGGCGCGCGTGAATTATAAAAAAAAAAAAATTATCGCATCTCGTTGTGGGTTGTATATTAATTGGAAAATAAAGGATTTGGGGTTCCAAAAATCCAGAAGAACTAATACGTCATAAAAAAGTAACTATTTGGTTTGGGATTTAAGGAATCAGCATATATGTATGTAAGTCTCTACTCCTTTAACAATAATGCTGGGAATAACCTAAGAGTGATCAAAGTCTTAACATAAATGGCAAAAAGGGTGGGTAAATTGGTCGGCAAATCGGATTTTGTCTAAGCAAAACGAGCAACACGTTTTCAATTCTAACCTGAATATACACTTAGTCACACTCGTATTCGTACACCCATTACTTCTTCATAAAACAGCAAAATACTTCAACTTATTCAAAAAAAAACTTATTTGTTCTAGCAGGATTTTATACAGATCGAAATCCGATTCAATTAATGTCCATTCTCTTTTAAGGACGTCCTTCAGCTGTCTAGCGTTCTGTATTTCCTGACCTCGCAGTTTTGATTTCAGATGGGCTCACAAGTGAGGTGTTTCCAGCACTTTAGGACAATTCAATATCCACAAGCGAGCATTGAGCGCCTTGTGCTTGGATCATTGGCTTAGTAGTACACAAAATCATTTCTTATTCCCAATTTTGTGCAGCTATAATGTAAGTGAGCCTTTAAGGTGTTGATAAATTTTTTGGAATCCATGATGCCACCTATAAAATGTAGGCCACCAGTCCCGGTGGCCGAAAAGCAACCCCACACCGTGACAGAACCAGTGCCATGCTCATACCACACCACACTATAGTGTTAGGTTCCCTTTATTAAGGCTTTTTCCTAGTTTCCTCCACACGTTATCTCTCCCATCGGACTAGAAAACATTAAACTTAGATTCAGCTTAAATTACCCTATTCTAGAAATCAGGAACTTGGTTTATGGGCTCTTTGGCTAATTCTAACCACTTTTTTCCTGTGTTTTGCACACTCTCGTTGCAAGTTTCGGATCACTAATTTTGGGATGTTTTTTTCAATTCTCGAACTAAGAGTTCTTCTGTTCTGATTTCCCCTTTTAATTTCTATTGTACCGTCAGTTTTAAACCTTTTTATGATAGATTTAATCGTAGAACGACTTCTTTGGACTATTAAATGGATTTCACCATTAATTTTTCCTTGTTGGTGCAACGAAATTATAATTTTTTGCGTTTCCACAGAGGTCTCGTTTGCTTTTCTACCCATGACTACACACTAGGCAAAGATGGAACCAGGAATAAACATTTGGTCTCCAAAATCTACCTTAAAGATAAGCATACCACAGTGAGCCCAATTGTTTTCCTTTGAACACCAGAAATAGCCCTTATTTGTATAGTTTGTTGTGTGTACGAATACGAGTGTGAGATGAGATGAAATTGAGGGCGCTGTGGCTCAAGTGGTTAGTGCGTTGGATCGCTGAGCGAGAGGTTCGACGTTCGAATCCCAGAGAACACCAAGAAGTTTTTTCACGGCCCCACCTCTCGCGAATGTCTGACAAACGTCCGAGAGTAATAACTGTCATGAGGAAGCTTCTCAATTGCCTTTCGGATATGGCTCTAAACTGTAGGTCCCTTCCACTTGTGTGAAAAAATATAACACACACAGCACGAATGGTTGCGAGAAGCTAGGCCCTGGACCAATTCGGTCTGTTGCGCCAAGTATTTGTTTTTGTATCTCAAGATCGTTAACAATAATATGCTAAAAGAAAAAGGGATTTTTGTTTCGATGGATTGGCATTTTCATTGTTTTACGTAGAATTAACGGGTGTACGAATACGAGTGTGACTAAGTGTGCATATGAATGTTCATACGAGTATAAAGATTTATAACATTGTAGCAGGACCACATGAGTTATGAACATACATAGCTGTTGCGCTACTTACCCAAACCACGTTTGGATGGTCGGTAACTTCACCACCACGTGGTCTCCAAATACTTTGAATGACCCAGAAAGCTGAAACTTTACACAATTTGATTGACCTGCTTCTGTAAGAAATATCATTTCGCTTTGTAATATCCAAAAACCATAATTTTTTAGACCTCATGATTCTTCAATGACAATCTCCCCTTTTGACCTTCGTTTGTTAAATTGTCCTTTTTAGACATGTGCTTGAATCTCTCCAAATCTCTTGCTGTTTTAGAATTTCAAACTGTCCGTTTATTTCAATAATATTTAACATCGACATTTTACTTCACCTTTTATCCGTTTCCTTCCCAAATTCTCACAGTTCGACCCGTCTCATGCCAAATATAAATGTATCAAGCAGGTATTTTTTTTTGTTTTTATAAAGAGCAATATAATTTCATGAAAAAACAGCCGACTTATAAACTAAGACAAAAATTTTCAACAATAACAAATAAATATAAATAAGAGGTAGCCTGACACCTTAAACATATCATCTCGTGCTTATAATTTCAGTATAATTGGCCTTTTTCATACATGCTGGACCATACAGCTAATTTTTCGGCCTCTGGCAAATTAATAATCTTTACGTCGTTTGATATATTTACACACTGTAAAACGCTGTCACTCTTAGCTACAGGCTTAATGCTAACCTCACTAATGGCATCACAGTTGGGATTGCTAGTTGCGGCAAAGCTCGTCCACATGCCAACCATTCGCTCAATTGTCTTATACTCAAGACTATCCTTTGACAACTTGTGTGAGAATGCATTATGGAAGAGGTAACAAAGATCGTCGCTATGACATGCTCCCCGATACCCGCCACCACATATCAAATTACGAAATAAATTGAAGTATGAGGAATCGAATTCGAAGCGATAGAGGTATGTGGGTGCTTTACTGTTATTTAAGCGCGAAAGAACAGTGCGGTTAATACCATGCCAAAACATTTTGTATGTAAGAAGCTGAAAGAAAAAAAAAAGTTTTTTAAATTAATATTTCAACAGCATACTTACTAAAAGCTAATAATTACATCAATGTACTGCAACGCTGTACTCCGTCCACATTCCTTATCACCAAAATGTGCCTTTTTGATTCGTAAACCGAACTCTTTGCACTTTTCACTGTTTCGATCTAGGCCGAGATCGTTTGGAACTAGGTACTCACAATTTTTCACCTCATCTAAGGTAGCCGGTCTTTTATGAATATCTGAAGAGAATTAAAGTGTGTTATATAAATTAAGGCATAAGGGATTCGTCACTATACCTGGAACAAATAGAAGTCCCTCGTTAGAGGTCCCACCAATCATGAATGGTATGCTGTTGCTCCAAGCTGTCTTCATCATTTCCAAGGGCGGCTTTGGAATCACACAATCTTTTGTGATATATGGTTCGATAACAGGTGCGAAAGCAACAAGTACACGATCTCGTTTCTCTTCTTTAGTTGTTAATCTTGCGGCCGCCTTCATCATGTCTCCGCCATTCGACTTTAACAAGAATTCATACACAGACCTGTCTTCATCCTTACCAGTATAACCTAGAGCAACTGCTAAGCGATATGGCCAGTTATTCATTGGTGGTATTGTCCAGTGACACAGAGCACAGCCAGATTGTGCAATAGCCTTATGAAAGAGACCCTTTGTCTGGTCAGATATCATAAGAAGGTGTGTTGAAGCTCCACCTGCACTTTCTCCAAAGACAGTTATATTTTTAGGATCACCCCCAAATTGTGAAATATTGTCCTTCACCCAACGAAGTCCTAAGATTTGATCCTTTAATCCAGCATTTCCAGGTATGTTTAACGTTGGATCTTTCAGACTTAGGAAACCTAAACGATTTTTTTTTTACTTTGTTCGAATAAACTTATTCTAGAGTATGAGTCAAAAAATACCTATTGGACCCACCCTGTAAGTAAGTGTAACACAAACAACATCCTTGAATAGAAGATAATCTGGTCCGTACAAGTACCGGGAAGCGTCGCCAATTTGAAATCCTCCACCGTAAATGTAAACCATGACAGGTGCAGGTTTATCGGGTTTTAACTAGAATTAAATTCAATAACTTCAAGGCATAACTTCAAGGCATAAAAAGCTTACATTTTTTGAAAACACATTCAGGTGCAAACAGTCTTCTGTCCCCATGACCTTTTTGAAAATTATATGCTCTTGTAGGGGTTTCTCACAAGGTTGCGTGCAGTCTTTTACATCTTTCCATGGATCTGGCGGTACCGGTGCTCTGAACCGAAGTTCTCCCAATGGAGGTTTGGCGAAAGGTATCCTTTCAAAACTATAGTATGGAACGCCATATATTGTATATCGCTTAACACCTTTTAAAAGTCCTGTTTTGATTTCAATCTGAACCACTTCCTTTGTCGTCAGAAAGCATTGATGCACTTTGTTTTGTATTAACCTGTAAATTTATTATAGCTTTTATTTACTTTAAATTTGAATTGTATTCTAGTGGACTATACTCGTAAAAATGTATCAGTTTACGTAAAGAAGTTTCATAACAACTTAAGCTTAACATTAAATACAAATACTTGACGCAACAGACATACATACATATGTCGTGTGGTCCAGTGCCTAGCTTTTCGCAACCATTCGTATTGTGCGAGTTATTAACCTACATTTGACAGTGGCAGTTATGTTGGGGAAAGTTGTGAAACACCCAGTCGCGCAGGCGTAGCAACTAGCTACTACCCAAAACTCCAATGTTAAAAAAAGTTCGTCACACGGTGTGGTCACTCTTGATGCCTCCATTTCTGATGAAGCAAAAGATCTCCAATCATCAAGAAGATGCAATGACAAAACAAGCATGATACGACTGCGAGTGCGTAGCAGCAAGAAAATGATTCGCTTACCTACGTTTAGTCAGAAAAACAGCCAGCAACTTTGCTAAAACTATGCACCAAGAGGCCAGCAGGATTTATAAAAGAAATTCGTAAGGAAAAGTAAGACGCACATACTACTAGCTGATGAGGATCCCACATAATAACGATAGTCGCTCTTTTTGGAAACTAGCAATAATCGTCAACGGTACGAAGTTTGTACGAAACATTCAGGTTTAATCTCAGTTCTCGTCGATCATTTTCAGCATTTATTGAACCCTCCATGTAGTGCAATCCAGATGAGTTGCGCGACGTGACGACAACAGTCGAACGGTTGGACCGGACGTTTAAGGCTCAGGACGTTTGCAGGGTACTGCACAGGAGCAGCCTGAATAAAGCTCCAGGGGAAGATCGTATCCCATATTAATTTTTCAAATTTGCTACCAACGAATTCATGGAAAAGTTTACTCTCGCATACAACCGTAATTTCGATACGAGTGAAATACCAGACAGCCTTAGATTGAACACAATTTTTCCAACATAATTTATGAGAAAAATAGGACTTTAGTGTCGGATGATAACAAAATGTCCGATTGGCGTGAAGCGCACGTGGGAGTTAAACAGTGAATTAATTGCCAGAGCTCCAAATTTGGAAAATATTTAATCGGAAAAACAATTTTCCCACACATTCGGATGCAATTTGACAGGTGTCCTTTTTGCTTCGTCATTTCACCATATTCTGACTATACTAGACGGTAAACTTTCAATGCATTCGACAGATTCGCTCCACCAAGCTAAAATTGGTCCATTTCCACCTATAAGCTTGAATGTATTCTGACCTTCCAGCAAAATCAAATGGGAGCCTCACTCACACACTCTTACAAGTAGGTGGAAGACGAGTGCAGCCATTTTCTTTAGATCATTATTGTACATTTTGTTGTTGTTAAGGGGATGACAGGCTGCCCAAAATGTTGTGTTCAAACAACACGTTCATTCACATACATACATACATTCATAGACAGAAAAATTTAAGCTCCGCCTATTTTTGACAATGCGTGGCCACTGAAAAGCAAGTTTGCCGTTCAGTTGATCCTGGTGAGTTTATCGAAAAGAAGATCAAACGTTGGCTCACGCAGTCGCAATGCACGAAGATTGGCGATTCGCCGTCTAAATCAAACCTCTGAGCAATGCGCCGAAACGAATTAACAGCTTCGAGATCATGCGTCGCGAATTCGTGCAGGACGAACTCAGGAGGAACGAGAAGTACCCGCAAATGGGCGGTACAACCAGACTGGTTTGCACGTGAATCCCGAAAAATTCAGGAGAGAAAAGATTACCACCCCTCGGAAGGACCGATTTTTAATACGATCTTCGCTCAAATATCGAAAGAAAACCCTATCTGAGCTTGATTCTGAGTTGTCTAACGATCGGAGAAATAATTCTAAAAGAACCGTCAGATGAAGACTTAGGAAAGTTGGATGTAAAGGATGCAAAGCAAGGAAGTAGCCGTGGCTCTTGGAAAAAACAAGAAGTCGCGCTTGGGTTGGCGAAAAAACGTGTGCATTTCAATGAAGAAGATTGATCCAATATATTGTTGTGGGCAGATGAATCTTACTTTGAGGTACGAGTTATTCAAGGATCGCTTTTAATTTACACATCAAAAAATGTAACTAATTTTGATGTTCTCTAGATGAGTTTATCTTTTGAAAAAAAAAAACATCTTTTTAACAAATTTTCGAATATATGGCATCCCTGGTGAGACCTTTATGAGATGAAGCTTTGGAGAATAATAAAACCCAGAATGCGTGGTATCGACTTTTAAGCACGGTGGAGGCAGTAAAATGATCTGGGAATGCATGGCTGCCAGTGGTGTGGGTAAAATGCATGTTTCAATGTGTTGAAAAATGTACTTTAACTTTCCTTTTCCAACATTTTCGGGGACACCAACATGGAAAATGTCAAATTCAAATAAGACAATACACCCTGCCACAAATCAGCCCTAACTTTGAGGAGGATATTATAGATCTGCTTGAGTGGCCTGCGCAGTCTCCAGATCTCAACCCTATAGAACATCTAAGGAGTATTCTAATGCGTAGGATCCAGAAGTACTCGATGACATCAAAAGAACCACTTAAAAATGTGTTACAGCAAGAGCAGAGTGATATTTCTTCGGAAGATTGTCGCAAGCTAGTCAGCACTTTGCCCAAGAGAGTCCATGCAGTCATAAAGTCCAAAGGCTGCCCAACTAAATACTAATAATTTTTAATAAAACTATTTATTTATCATATCTGCATCCTTTTATTTGATTTAACCTTTTGGTTTTAAAGATGGCAGAAGTACTCAAATGTTGAGTGGCACTTTTCGGGTTTAGTTCCAAGAGGTATCACAAGAACTTACCCTCTCTGCTCTGCTTGCACATCTATTTTTCCTCTTATCTTATGTGCCATATGTGCACACCTGAAACCCTTGTCAACATCCTGATTAGCCTCTATCAATGTGGTTTTAGGCCAGGAAACTATATTTGCGATCAAATTTGCACATTTCGGCAGCAAAAGTCCAAATCGATACCGAAGATCCTCCTAAGGTCTCACGTGACAGCAGTTAAAGAGACGAGTTAGATAGAGCCATGACTAGTTTTGACATCTATGCTTAGTTCCTTTTGTGCAGGATGACGACTTCACCAAGACTGTGTATGTCAAAAAAAAATTTAGACACGGTGATGCGCTGTTTAACAGTTAGGCCCTATCCCGAACAACTAAGGAGATTCTATACAAGACCCTTATTATCCCAGTCCTGCTTTCTGGCGCTGAAGCATGGATTCTGTCCCAAGCGGATGAAGATGTTCTCGGTCGTTTCAAGAAAAAAATATTCGATCCTGTTTGCGACCTAGTCCAAAAATTGTGCATCAGTCGTTTAAGATGCTAGGATGCTAGTAAACAGCAATGCTTCGGTTCGCAGAGTCCTAATCGAATACGGAGGAACAACCTAAATCTATAACCTAAATAGATATTCAATTCCAATTATTTCTTACTTTAGGACACCTATTCGTGAACTTGAGTATTGCCCATCTTTTGTAGAACTTACTTGGTGGCCTTAAGAAAGTCGTTCTTATGTAAATATCTGTGTCACAATGTATGTGTCAAACCCAATACACGCAACCGCAAGATTTGCTGGCGATCCGCATAAGTTTGGCTTTGGACTGAAATAATATGATACCATGACATCATGACACGATAAATTAGTTCTTTTTTATGATTGGTATATGTATTTGTATATATCACACAAGAATTCTAATTTTAGAATGTTGATTAGTATGCATGGATTCAGAACTATGTATGTATGCCACTGTTAACCCAACCTTCCCCATCTTTTAATCCCAACTGTGTTGAATGTTAGCAGATAGAACTAACCGAATTCACAGTGTGAAGTCAGCCATAAAATACATTATCATTAGCGCATTGCGTAGTTTGTTAATTATGCAAGGAATGTAGGTAAACAATTCCTGTTTGACAAGTGCAATATCTCACCACCCATTCTTGTAAGCCTACGTATGGAAAAAATAAGTATTTGTTTGCTTCTATAATTAATATTTGTCAACATTAACAGCAAAATTCGCAGCCTAACTAAAGGCCAGAATCTTAATGAGACTCATTAAAATATTATCACTCTCTATTCTGAGTCATATGGCGTCTTACCTGTCTAGATACATTGATACTTAAATGGCAAAGGTAAACAAACTTAAGTTTGTTCAAATTTGTCTGTCATGCCAAATAATGGGTCGGATTCCGAACGATTTGTTTGAAGTTCTTCGAGATCACCTGTCGTCTCCTTTATGGGTTTTGTTTTTTTAATTTTTAACAGTGGATATGTGCGAATATGTAGTCTTGCGAATGATTGAAATTGGTGTATGTGTATGTAGGAGCCCTTCCCACAGCAATGAATAAATCATCTTATTTGCATTTAATCATTAAATAAACTTTTACTGCCCCAACATTACGTGTCAGGTATAAATTACATGCAAGTATTATTGTTTTTGTATATTTTACCAAACAACAATAACATATTGCTGAGCAAATTACTATTCGGTACTACAAATGACAGTTTTTATATCGAAATCGGTTAATTTCTTTTGTTTATTCCTTTTTGTGACGGATAGCAATATAATTAGATACTTTCAATGCAGATTAACGTACGGATACCTGTTTACCTGAAACAATTCCAAAATGCATGCATGTACGAGATATCCATGCATTCAAATCGCGTGTGGGCTGCACTTTGGCTTTCGGATGACAATTCAATTTGTACGAAATTATAGTGCGGCGCTATTTTCAATTGCGATATACATATGCACATATACATATATGAGTACATTCATAGAATGCAAAATTTTGAGCCTCCTGCGTTTATTGTTTTTAATTTAAGTAATGATTATTTGTAAATTATTTAATACTAGCGCACCCGGCGAACTATTCACGATTCCACCCGGAATCGAACATTTGCGATCGATAACAATTGATGCCACTCGAGTTTTAATCATTGATTGAATGAAACACTTTTCGAATTCGATTGAATTCAATATCCTTTGTTTAAACGGAATGTAAGGAGATTCAGGGAATCACAAGTCACGTCAATTCAATGCTTTTGTGGTAGACTACGTTCTTTGTTTTGTTGTCCAGCGCGTAAATAAACAAAGATGAAGGCTTTCCAACACATGCCACATATAATTGGCCATGCGAGAAGCATGGGAATTCGAGATTAATTCCAAACGCTTCCAAAGATTGGCCTTGTGATTTATTGATTGTCATGGCGAATGCAAGGATTAAATGACGGATTGCGTCAACGGTGGTAACACATGGCAGTTCGCTGTAGTGAATCGCGCAGTCATATTGGAAATCGGCGCTATGTAATTGGACATTCACGGCACCTTTTCTCACTCGACGATTGGCGTTTGATTCAACTTGACGAAAATTGCGCTGCTGTCTCAGTGGTTCAGTAGCTGGGAGTACTTCTCGTTCCTCCTGAGTTCGTCCTGCACGAATTCGCGACGCATGATCTCGAAGCTGTTAATTCGTTTCGGCGCGTTGCTCAGAGGTTTGATTTGGACGGCTAATCGCCAATCTTCGTGCATTGCGACTGCGTGAGCCAACGTTTGATCTTCTTTCGATAAACTCACCAGAATCAACTGAACGGCAAACTTGCAGTTCCCTGGCCGCGCATTGTCAAAAATAGGCGGAGCCTAAATTTTCCTGTCTATGGATGCAGGTATGTGAATGGACGTGTTGTTTCTTTCTTTCCTTTTGAACACAACATTTTGGGCAGCCTGTCATCCCCTTAACAACAACAAAATGTACAATAATGATCTAAAGAAAATGGCTGCACTCGTCTTCCACCTACTTGTAAGAGTGTGTGAGTGAGGCTTCCATTTGATTTTGCTGGAAGGTCAGAATACATTCAAGCTTACAGGTGGAAATGGACCAATTTTAGCTTGGTGGAGCCAAATCTGTCGAATGCATTAAAAGCTTACCGTCTAGTATAGTCAGAATATGGTGAAATGACGAAGCAAAAAGGACATCTGTCAAATTGCACGTGATTTTGTGGTAAAAGGTTTTTTGCAACCATTTGTGATATTAAGATCAAAATGAAAAAAAGAAAATTCCCCATACAAAATGTTTGGAAAATCGATTTTTACGAATTTTCCAATTTTTCTTTAAAATTTTCCAATTTTCTCGCCGTAAAAAGTTTCGTTGGGTGGAGACGAACACAACAAAAAAAGACAGCTTAAATCGGATGATCCGTTCTCAAGTTATGCGCGGCCTACATATGCCTCTCTGTTTTATATATGTATATGTATGTATGTTTATAATTAAAATAATAAAATTTAAAAAAAAAAGTTTTTCTTACGACATTTAGGCTACTAGCCAACGATTTTGGACGACAAAATTTCTAAAAATGGGCTCTTAAAACTTTGGAGTTTCTGGCAACCCTGCCTGCCCTTAAGATGTATTGTGAAAGATTTGTTTCTTATGTATGAGCACTAATATCGAAGAGATCGATGTTCCATGCAAACTGGTTTCTACAGAGGAGGGGGCTTTTGCTGGCTATTCATTCGTGTTTTAGGAGCAGAGCGATTACATTATCGGTCTCATCTGGTGTCGTCTACCCGTCGATTACTTCATTGCTATTTTTGCAATGCGAATTCAGCTATATTAAATACTATATGCCACCAGACTCAGATAATGCAATTTATGAAACTCAGTAAGTTCATTCACACACAAAACAAACAAATTGTAAATTCGCTGGATAAGAAATCGTATGCAACTGCACCTATATTAGGCGAATTCAATTTACGTAATACAAAATGCATTTTTGCGCGCAGAATAATATTGTAAAAGATTATAAATTCTAATCAGTAGATTATACCTATGCCCACTATGAATTTGCAACAAATAAACGCAGTTCACAATTCAATGGGTAAGATTTTATATATTGATGAAAAGCTTCGAGGTTTCTGTAGCTGAAGTTGATTTTTTGATGGCAAACAATAACATTTTTCATTTTTCAAAACGTTGCATATTTCTTTTAATTCATCTCTTTTGAACCCCCTTATCTCTGATAACCATACTTATAGTTTAATGTTTGATTTTATTAATGCGAATTATGATTAAATTAATTGTAATATATCGTTAATTAATTCACATGACTTTCACAATTCTTCAAATTTTGATAGAGTTTATTCTATTTTAGAAGTAATTATAGTAAAGTTCGTCCTGACCGAGAAACAAAGAAATAATTCTGATGAATGAATTAGAATAGGAAAACACAGAAAAATAAACATTTTTTTTTTTTTTATAATTTGCACGCACTCAAGGGGTTATGAATACCACGTACATACAGTGGTGTTCACATAAATAGCACACCCTAATGCGAATATCACTTTCTTGCAATTTACACTCTAATGCACTAATAGGATTTCGGCCCTACCCAAAACCCGAATTTTGTTGGACTTAGTTCATTTTAGCTAGTGGGAGTTACATAGTTACATACTACGTTCGTAGGGCCTTGGATTTCAGTGAAACGATAATTTAAGTAGAATTGTATCATTATGTCAGAACATACAACAAAGAAGATCGTAGGTTTCCTCTCTACATATTTTATGATCGTTAAACAAGATTGTCATTGCGAAGTGAGTGTTCATGTATTTAGCAAACTTTTCGTTTTTTCCAAAAATTCTGTATTTTAGTATTTTTTTCTTTGATATTAGTCTCAAATTTAGACTAATTGTCTATGTTTTTGCATATGGTCACAAGGACAAGTCGTTGTTTTTTTGGAAAAAAAATTTTTGGAGCGACGAAAGCAAGTTCAATCCCCTGGGATCGGATGGTAAAAAGTACATAAGGCTACCAGCGAACCAGGAATAAAATCGCAGGTGTACCATTAAGACCGTCAAACATGGCGTCGCGAGTATAATGGTGTGGGCATCGAAGTCATGGCCTTTTTGTGGTAATCTTCTAAAGATACTAGTAGCCCGGGCTACTAGCATGCACGATTCGCAGACCCGAATAATCGGGCATTCGGGGCAAGATGGTGAGCTGTCGTGTCCAAATCGGTGGAGATACTTGCGGTACCCGCCGTGGCCAGACAGGAACTGCGTAAGGTTATAGTTGCAGTCTCCATGTTTACGACTTATCCAGTCTTGAATTGTCGGTATGAGTTTGTGTGTCCATCTGCCTTTCGTTGTATTATCCCAACGAGCTTGCCACATAGCTGCTGACGCTGCCTTTTCCTCAATTTTGATCCTCTTGATTCCGTTGGCGTCATGTTGGCTCAAGGCTCTTCTGTTGTATATCCTCAACATTTCATCTGCAAGAATGTCGATGGGGGCCATTCCGGCTATAACAAAGGCGGCCTCATCTGATATGGTCCGAAAACCGCTGATTGTTCTTAGCGCGCAGAGTCTGTATGTTGACGATAGTTTCCTTCTGGTCTCCTTCGTCGTTAAAACATGCGCCCAAACTGGGGCGGCATATAACAAAACTGATGTAACAACTCTGGAGAGTAGGACCCGTTTTGCGTATCCAGGTCCACCAATGTTAGGCAGTATGCGCGAGAGAGCTCCCTGCATTTGCGATGCTTTCTTGGTTATATAGTCCACGTGTGTTTTGAACTGCAATTTGTTGTCCAGTATTACTCCAAGGTATTTAACCGCTTCTTTGGACCTGATAATTTGGTTACCAACCTGGAAGTTGGCAAACTCTACACTTTTACGACTGGTTATGAGGACGGCCTCTGTTTTATGGTCGGCAAGTTCTAGTCCGGCGGTGGACAGCCAATCCTTTATCTGGACAATTGCTTCATTTGTAGCAGATTCAACTCCACGAATCTGTTTAGCTACTGTCACGACGGCAATGTCATCGGCGAATCCAATTACAGTCACCCCCCCAGGTAACGCTAATCTCAGGACGCCGTCATACATAATGTTCCACAATAACGGCCCTAAGACCGATCCCTGTGGAACTCCCGCAGTGACATTGTAATATCGTACCCCTTCATCTGTATAGTATCTCAACTGCCTGTTGATGAAATAATTGGTCACTATACGCAGCAAGTAATATGGTGTATCCATCCTGGCGAGTGATCTTCTAATGAACGACCAGTTCGTTAAACGCGTTCTTAACGTCTAATGTTACTACTGCACAGTACTCCTTTGTGCCGTAGAGCCTTCGATGGCACCTTTTGCGATATTAACTACTTGTCTTATGGCACCCTACAGATTAGATTAGAAAAAAATTGCTTATTAGTCCAAGTGACTAGATCGCAATTATGTGGGAGGCGGTTTTAGTCGGTAAAAATCCGGCATACTGATTACTCGGATCATCAGTATCTTTTGAAGATTTCCCCTTCCTCTAAAAAAAAAAAATGGCATCAACAGTAGATCGCATTTTTCTAAAGCCAAATTGGCGATCTGAGAGAGCTCCTTTCTCCTCTGCTACCGCGAGTAATCTCGAGAATCTTTCCCATTGTGTCGAGTAAGCATATTGGGCGATAGGACGATGGTTCTCCTGGAGGCTTCTTTCCTTTAGGTAGTAGGACCAAATGCTGCATTTTCCACTTTTCGGGAAACGTTCCTTCTTCGAGACACTTCTGCATCGTCATTATGAACATGTCTGGTCTCTTTTTTATAGCCGCCTTTACTGCCTTATTCGGGATGCCGTCGGGTCCGGGCGCCCGAAGTCATGGCCTTGTGTTGGACCCATCGTAAAAATTAGTGGCATTCTGGATCAGCATCAGTACAAAAGCATTCTAGGGAGGCATATGGAGCCAAACACTGATGAATCTATGCCTGTATCATAAACATTTATGCATGAAAAGGATCCAAAGCATTTTCGCGTGATAAGTCGGCATTCGGAGCAGCAAATATCGGTATTTGGTGGGCCAGCCCAAAGTCCCGATCTAAATCAATTAGAGAAGCTTTGGAACGATGTGGAATTTATAGTCATAGAATTGGGGTGAACTTTGGCGGGTCAGAAGGTCAGCATGAGATCTTTGGATAGATTCAAGCGATTGGTCAATTGTCTACCAAAGCTATGCAAGGAAGTACTTGGGAGCAAACGCTTTCCTACCAAAAAATTTTGTTTTAAATCTTTTTTCTTTATTCACTTATTTTTTTTTTTTAAATTTGTTGGGCTGTGCTATTTACATTTTTGAACAACACATTTTTAAGTTTATGAAGTCTTTTTATTTAATTTTTTTAAATTTTGGGAAGAATTGTATTTTCTGTTGATAAAATGAAAGCTTTAATCATTTGAAAAGAAGTTTTTATAACTCGCATAGAAAAAAACCTTTCCACATATAGGTATACATATGTATATATACAATATAATCAACTAAACTTTAAAATAATATGTGCATTTGAATTATAATATTAAGTTAATGTGGAAAATTATAACAAAAAGTTGTTGTTTTGAATAAGATAGAGTTTCAGTTACAAAGCGCAATCTACTCAGCATATTCGAACCGAATTTCCTTTGCAGCAGACGAAGATTTCCTTGGGAGAATGGATAGCTATTTTGTGCTTTTTCTGTCTTTGCGGTTTAGCAATACCTTCCGTGAATTTTAATACTTAGGAATATGATGGGTCTACTTCGGCCAAAAAAGTACCACTGTTAGAAGGTGATGCTAGAACTACATATATGACGATCATCCATTGCACCAATACACTGCTTACACTGCCACCTACTTTCTACGCCATCTGCAATTTTGAAGCAATCTGATTTTGGCATCGGAACATACATATCTGTAGATCAAAAATATATAAAACAATACCTTAACGAAAAAGATATCCTTGAGATTTAGCAATGTATTAATTCGAACTACATTTAAGTATGAGTGCTTCGCAAACTTCCGGGACTATACAAAATATGCTTTGTTTTGATATTTTAAATAAATTCAGCAAAGACCGATATGAATCACCAGTGGCCAGAAATTGAAGAGTACCTGTTAAATTTTTAACACTAATGGTCGATCCGTAGTTTTTATCTTGTTTTCTAATTCTAAAACCGATTAAATTAATAAGAAACTCAAAGCGATCCCTACACACCCTCACGAAATTTCTGTATGCACTTATTCGTACCTAAATTGTAGTCTTTGAGATCTTGAAATAACTTTATTCTTCCCTGTTTTTACTTTTTAAAATAAAGATAAATGTCTTTGCCACTATTCTTCTCGTCTTCTTCAATCAAAAAACATTTCAGAATCATTTTTCAAGCAATATTTCCTTTGGAAATAACCATTTCTTTTTATGTGCCATTGAAACGGGTAATACATTCTAGGCCCATTTGCTTTCATTAAAATCAATCAAGGTTAAAAAATGATATGCTAAAAATGTATAAAAAAGGAAATCTCTGATTTGGGCCCTCTATCCTTAATCGTAGCCGAAATCTTTTTGGAACTGGCATTTCTTGACTCCAATACGAGCTTTACACCGAATAATTTTCCACCTTTTTCTTAAATTATGCAGGTTTAATGTGGTTACGTCATTGGCAATACATTTGGTTTCACTTTTCCACTTCATTAATTATTTGTCTTCATATGTCTCAGGTTTAAACACACTCTTATACACTGTTGCTTTCAAAATTTACAAATCAGTTAAGTCAAAATCCGATGCATTGGACTTCAATGATTGGAGTTATAGTCTTGACATAAGTTGTGTTACAAATGTATAACGCAAAAAAAAAAAAAACAAATAAACATTTTGTATTCAATGTTGTTTCGTTTTTTAGTCCAAAATATTGACTATTAAAAAAAAAAAAGATTTACTCGAAATGACTGCTTTTTGCTTTAACACAAGCTTTTAAACGTTGTGGCCATTGGGCTATAGCGGCACTCACGGTTTCTATGGACATCGTTGACGCTGCTGCGGTTAATGCTACTTTGAGGCTTTCCAAATTTCGGTGAGGCGTCTCCAAGGTCTTATTTTCCAATGCTGACTACAAACCGTAATCTTGTTGGTAAACTTGTGCATCAGTTCCACGCTTTTTTCGCAGAAATGAAGAGATGTGACACCTTGGTGAAAGACTCCCCACCAAACCATAACGGAAGCGGGATGATGGCCACGTTGAACTCTTGGAACAACTTTTTTGGCTTCCTTAGATGATGTAGCATAAATTTTATCATTTTGTTTGCTGACAACTTCTTCCACGGTAAAAATTTTCTCATCCGTAAAAAGAAGGTTTTCATGGCCATTATCCGCGTGCCACTGCAGAAGTCACTTGCATTTTTCCAGTCTAATTTTTTTAATTGAGGAATTAAAAGATGACCCGTGGACCGACGATGGGCTTCCATATGGAGACCATCCTTAATCAGTCTAGAAGTGGATCTGGCTAATATCCAATTTCTTGGACATGATTATCTGTTTCCTGAGGGGATTTCTTTGAATTCGTTGACGCACACTTTGACTACCGCAGTATGAGTACGGACGACGCGCGGACGACCACTTCTTTGCCTGTCCTCTACTCCAGACAATTCCCGATCAATAGCCCGATGAACAAATCCTTCTAGATATTCCGAGTGGTTTTAGCAACTCGAAAATTTGGCCGGCACTCTTTCCGCACTAATGCAGCGATATTACCACGACTCGATTCTCATTAAGGCCCCACCCCATGTTAATAGATCACAAGCTGAAACCACGCTGGCTAGTATCCTTTACTGAACAATGCATGTGTTCTGAAAAACAAGTTAGCGATTCTATTCATGTAAGGAGTTTTAAACAATAAGCGCTGGAAATAGTCTAACAGAACTTATGGCAGGACTAGGTATAACAAGATAGTGTTTAGCCAATGATTTAAAATTTAACAATGAAAAACGAAACATAATTTGAAATGAGATACTAGTCAAAAGGATGTTTGATACTACACTTTTCTAATCACATTGGCTACAAAGACTTTCAGGATCCGTATATGTACTTTGAAGTCGTATGCATATTTCTTTAATTCGCTCTAGACTTGAGTTTGGAATTCTTACTATTGCAACAGTGCAATTCGCATAGAAAAGATTCAAAAGCCCTTACAAGATCAGAAAGTTATAGTAGGACACTAGTAATGTTCCCTCTTTTGAACCCAAATATGCCACAATCAATCTTAAATCTTTTTATATATGAATAATGTATTATTCCGCAATTGTTGCTCACAGTATTTTAACTGCCTGCATTGACTGTACAACGTAACTCTCATTGGTTAAAGTTTATATCCCGGCCTACGATTTGTTTCTAGACTTAGATAGATCAGTTTCCTTTGTGTTTCTAGACTATATGTGTTGCTTGAATTAATTATAACGTAATTAATAATATCATTGACCGTTGGCCGCCGTGGCTCAAGGGATTAGTGCGCTCGATTACTGAGCGGGAAGTTCGATGTTCAATCCCAGAAAACACCAACAAGTTTTTCATGGTCTTACCTCTCGCGAATTTCTAACAAATTCAAAAAAAGCCTTTAGTATATGGCTCTAAACTGTATGTCCCTTGCATTTCTGCAGAAAAAGAATAAAGCATGCACAACACAAATGGTCGCGAAAAACTATGCCCTGGACCACATACAGTCTGTTGTTCCAAATATTTGTTTGTTCGTTTTCATTAACTTCAAAGATGGTGTCACAATGGGCTTAACCTTGGATCTGAACGTGGTCTTACCGTAGTTTGGAGAGCAAAAGCTTATTGTCACAATAAAATATTCATAATAATTAGTTTGCAGTATGAGTGTATTGCGTCAAAAAGTGTCTATTCTTACGTTTATGAACGCATTCACTCAGCTATGAAATGACTAGAAAAGTCTATGAATGGTATATTATGGCAGTGAGCAGTGTTTGAGCGTCTACCAGGTTATGTACCACCATCATAAGACCTCTAAGCCCTAAACTTATGTGTAATTCAGTATAAATCATATGTGCGTTTAATTCAATTCGATACAATATGCCAGCCAGCGGTACAGGTTAAATAAGATACTACATAACAAAAATCCAGAGCGACTGAACCAATTCTATCATGGCACATCCAAGCCCAACTAACGATCTAAGGTGTTTAAAAGTCGAACATCAGGAGTGTTACCTTACTATAAGGTACTACATAAGCATGCCACGTAGCTGTTAAAATCGAAGGTAATGACTTTAAGTTAAGTGCTTTTACTGGGGATTTATCACCATACCAAAATATTATAATCGCATTGTAAAAACGCAGTACGTACTTTTGATTTTTGGCTTCTATCCGAGAATTCTACTGAACGAATGAAGGGCAGGTAATTTAACTTTCTGTCAAGTGCAAATTTATAGTATTTGGCACTTTCAAAGATTTAAAGACGGATCCCGTTAATGGAAATATGGTGTGTTACTTTGGTTAGTGAACAACTCTTAGTCTGTTATCCGGAGATTAACAGTCAGTTTTCAAAAGACAGCCCGGCAATGTTTCATCTTGAGATGATGCACACTATATGAAGTTACTATATGACTCGTTTAAGATATGAAACGAATCAGTCATATTTATTTTCAAACTGGCTAGGAAAAGGAATTATATCAGGGCTGCGCATATTGCGAATACATACGAAAAGACTAGACATACAAGACTTAAGCCAATTTGCATAAAAACTGTAACAAAATTTCCGCTTTTAGAGGATACTATACATACGCTATTTGAATTCTCGTATGGAATAAATTAATTTTCTGTTTATAATTGTCTCTCTAATTCACGTGTTAACCGTGGTTGACCAATTAATTTCTTTTAAATATATAAATATAATTGCCCCACAAGTAAATAACTAAAATGTTCCGTAATAGTAACATTTGCATTATATGTTTTCTTTTTTAATTATCTATTTCAAGCTCTAATTGATCTTTGGGTCAAGATAATTTTATTTTTTATATTATAAAATTATATAGGTAGTATGACGCGGCTTTAGAACGCCATCATTAATCTTATGTACTTGGAAATTCCATCGATCGTTTTAGAAACTTGTCTGTTATTGATTTTGTTATGGCTTATTCGACTAATTACAAGTATGCAGCAAACTCTTGACGCCCTTTCTAAAAGGTTGACAGGTCTTAGAACTACAGCGTTTAATAATGCAGACAAAAACGAGAACATAACTCAAACATTCATACGTACTCCCTAAATCTGAATTCGAATAGTACTGTGCGAATTTAAATTTAACAAAGCTACAGGAGCATCTCTTTAAAGCAACAAAAGATGATTTATTAAGGAATATGTACAGCCGTAGGCCCTGGTAGCTAGTGCTGTTTTGTCTGTATTATCATTGTAATTTATTACATGTTAATAAAGTTATAATAATAATAATATTAAGGAATGTGCACCAACTGATTTCTAGAATAGAGGAACGTATGTCTGTTGAATGGAACGTATTCTCCATACAACTTCTCGTATACGGTGTGATACCAGTGGCGTCTTCATGAGTATTGAGTGTTTGAAATTGAAGGAAAGCCATCAACAAAAAAGAACATCAAACAGTGACATCTTAGACAGTACGTAACCCCCGATAGATACAATTTTGAGGTGGTTAAGGACTTTATCTACGTAGGCTTCGTTATCAACTGAAATAACGAAGCCAGCCCTGAGAGCAGAGAACGCAATATAGTAGCAAAGCTCTGTCACGAACAACTGAAGTGAATTTAGGTTAGAGCTTTATTATCGTAGTGCTGTTATATGACACTGATTATATGAAAAGTGAATGAGATTTCCATCGTTTGTTTTAAGGAAAAATTATTTCAAGTTCAATTTCAATAAGATGGTAGGAACATGGAGGTCTGACAATCATCAGTAGCGCCACAGCCAGTGCAATGGCCATACAACAAACTACAGTATCACTCAACTTGTTGTCTACACAAATATCAGCGGTCATCTTAATTATTGGGAAAAATATTGCACCGTCTGGGGCACCCAGCCAATAATATTGTACAATATACTGCACAATAATATTGACCGTCTAGGGGCCGCTTAAGATCTTCAGGAATTAATGGCGTAGATTTGCGAATTTCGGAAAAAAAATTGTTTTAATATATGTAAGTACCTACGTATTTTAATTTACTTTTTTTGACCGAACTCGAAAATGCACTTTTTTACTATTCTCAACATTCAGCATGGTCTTCACACTAAGAATCAAATAGATTTCTCACACTAGCAATACGAGAAAACACTTGGTATACACATACATACATATGTATGTACATATGAAGGCATGGCTAAAAGCCTAATCCGAAATTTTTTTCCAATTCAGAAAGGGGTAAACTAAGCACTGATTTTCATTTTTCTTTAATGCTTTTCGATGAAATCTTATCAACTCTGACTGAAAATCTCTCTCCCTCTCCTTACATCTAACAAGCCTTGCATTTAATTAAGCGCACTCTAAAAGTAGGGAAACAACATTGACTGCGACATTCTATGTGAACGAAAAAGACGAATAAGTTGTCATAACTTCAATTGGTAAATTAATCTATTTATGAACAAACTCTTTGGGGTGTATGCACATATGTACATTTGTATATCCAGAAGCATCAGATTGAACTAGCTTCCATAGGGAAAAACCGACACAACTTTTAAGTAATTTTTTCTTCGATTTTGCACCATTTATGCTTAAACAATTAGTCTTGCCTAAGCAGCGAGAATCGTATTGGCAAAGTCCACGAAACAATCACCTGCGTCTATAAATGAAATTTGCGAAATGATACTATCGATTGCACAAGTCACAAATTTCATAACAATAGCGTCGTCCAATATCAAAGACTTGAGTAAAACATAGCAATACACGAATGTTTGATGGAAAGGCGTCTTCACACGACGGCAACTTGAATGTGTGATTAGATTACGATATTAAAATAAAAAAAAAAAACAATAAATCAGCCAGACAAACGTCACTTTTTTTTATGTTTTTAAATCTTCATGCATAGGTAGATACATCACGAAAAATTTGTTCACTCTTCTTTTCTATCTACATATTTATCATTTACAGCGTGAGGCCGCATAAAAGCACTATCTGCACACAATCGAAATATGTAAATCATCTATTAAAACAAAAACCAAATCTAAACACTGAATGCAAAAAGAAGCAACAAAAAAAAAGACACACTAGCGTTGATTACATAAAGACCCACCAACGAAACTTTTGGAGAAGACAAAATAAAACCAAAAATTACACATATCTTGCTCCAAAGTGGGTTTTCAAGTTGGTAAGGCAAACGAAGTGGAGGAAGAAACAACTTGATTTCCCCTTATTATTCTTCATATATATAAAAAAAAAAAAATACGATGACAACAAACTTGGACGAACCGCTCGACAGCGTTTTGCGCCATCACAGCCATAAAATATGGTGGTGGTAGCACTATGTTCGCTGGACCCCCCTTTTTGATGTACGATCGAATGCACATGTACTCACCTAAAAGTTAATTTAACTATGTCCAGAAAACCTAGGGGCGCCATAAGGGTTATTCTCACTTTGTTTGCATTCACACTAATAAATATAGCAGAGTAGATACTGTAAAACTAATCCGTCCGTTTAAACACAACAATTAGTGGCACTTCGAGGGGCACACTGTCACTTTGCTTAAAGCTCGATGCGAACTGAACCGACGAGTTGCAAAGAAAGTCGATTGAGCTAAATAGGACGGTGAGAGTCTGACAGCTACAGATATAAAATAAAATAATGACGATATTAACCAAGCCAGCTGACTGAGTCGTCTTTGGATTCTATGTACATATGTAGTTCATCATTGAACCAAAGAGTTGCCATGTCGTAGATAGATGTAGTGGGAAATTTTATTAAAATAACAGTTTTTAAAGTTTACTTTTAGGATAAAAAATAATTAAATAAATTTATTACATGCCTACATTTAGTCATAACTAAAAACATATTGCATCTACTAAAACAATGTGGATTGCCATCCGCAATCGGAATATACAATATGTACATAATTTTTTTTTCTTCGCCAATTATTAATCTAGGAAACTAGTATCAGAGACTGGATAAAGAAGAAAAGGAAGTAAGGTGATGATGTGTGTCGATTCTGAATCCTTGAAGACTTCAATTCTTTAGGAAATATTGGCGAGTGCAAGTTGTTCCATTTTCGTCTTCAGTGGTTAAGAAACAGATTTCTAAATTTAACGATGTATCCAAAAACAGCCCTAAAAATGCAGGAATGTGCGAAAGATGCCACATGAGTATCGCAATTGAACAGACGCATAGTGGTTCCCAGGCGGAAAAAACCCCGAATATGATATAAGTTGCATACTACCGATAATATGATTTTTCGATTCTACATACATACATATGCACATATGTATATGCAATGAAAATACACTTGTTTCTTTTTTAAAAGCATTTGAGTCCGATCTACAGTCAACATAAAGTGGCTACTTCTACGATTTCGGCAATTTAAAGGTTTTTATTAGCAGTTTTGACATGCTTATTTTCTTAACTTCCAGCACTCATGTTTACAAAAAAAGATCTTAATTTTATTAACTAGATATTTGGCTTTAGGAGTAGAATAACCATTTATTAAATTATTCTATCAATCTAGAAACAAGGGCTCATAAATGGAGCCACCTCCGAAGCTAGTCTTTCACGCTTTTTCTGTCCATGCTCCACGCTGGCTCTGACCATTTTTTAAAGGGCATGTGATATACTACCTATCACGTAAAAATTAAATGACACTTTAATCACTTTGCCTGCAAGACGCTTTTAAGTGTAACAGTGCGTGTTGCAGAAACACCTCTTGAAATTAACTTCTGGTATTACTTTCTTACTTAGGTGGCGCTAAAGTTCAGGGTGAACCTTGGCCTCAACCAACAAGCCTCTCCATTGACCATGCCTTGGAAATGAATTGGTGTATGCTGGTTTTCGGGTCATATCCAGCTATCTTGAACAATTCAATCGGTAGGCTCACTTCGTTTTGGTCAAGTGTACGAAAACTTTGGTTATCGTCGTGTATGTTGAATGGTGCATTCTGCCTGACCGCGTTATGTAGGTCTTCATCGCCGCCATACAGTCTGCAGAAAAAGTTTTTTTTTCATATTCTGAGCACTGACTCTGATTTCACTACAAGGTTTCCTTCTTCATCTCTACTGGTATAACCTTTAGCGGAAAGTTTCATCTCCAAGAAATACGAAAGACAGAGTTTTATCACCGTCTACAAATTCTTCATAGAACTTTGAATTATTAAAAATACCAGCGACGCAAGACCTACCATTGGTACTAACATCTAGGTGCCATTATAAAGTCATAGTTTGTTGTCAATGTTTTTTTGTAATTGAAATAATAGGTTTCTGAACCAGGTGGCATTTTAAGATGGACATGTTTGCCGTCCAAAGCTCCTATACAATTAGAAAAATACTATTTTTCTGTTAAAATCTCTTGCTACAGATTTCCAGTCGTCCTCATTTTTTGAAAGTTGAAATAACAGGCAGTGAAATTAGGTATCAGTGTCCTATGAACAACAAAGGGTGTAACGGTGTAACGAAAGGAGCGCCAGATCTAATTTATTTGAAACTAGCGGACCCGGCGAACTTCGTCCCGCCCAAAATTGATTTTTTGATTGGAATAATTTCGATCATTCACGATTTCACCCGAAATTAATAAATGATGCCACTCGAATCATTGATTGAATGAAACACTTTTCGAATTCGATTGAATTCAATATCCTTTATTTAAACGGAATGTAAATATGTAGATTCAGGGAATCACATATCAGGTCAATTCAATGCTTTGTGGTAGACTACGTTCTTTGTTATGTTGTCCGTTGCGTAAATAAACAAAGATGAAGGCTTTCCAACACGCGAACAATCTATGTACATACATATAATTGGCCATGCCATCCGAAGATTGGCCTTGTGATTTATTGATTGTCCTGGCGAATGCAAGGATTAAATGTCGGATGAAATCCACGTTCTTCAACAATATTCGCACCGAATGCCGTCATTTGAAAAGAACCGTTGTATTTGTGGGCATTCGTAAAGAAATATCTTGATTCTGGTAAGCCGCCGTAAAGTGAAGAGAGCAATGGTTCTGGTGGTTGCGTCAACGGTGGTAATTTGACTTTACCACCTGCACAACACAATCCTGGTGTCTCCGAATAAAACTTTAGCGCATTGCAATATTTGCAAATCACATTCATGGCCCCAATCGTAACACATGGCAGTTCGCTGTAGGGAATCGTGCAGTCATATTGGAAATCGGCGCGAGGTAATTGGACATTTACGGCACCTTTTCTCACTCGCCGATTGGCGTTTGATTCAACTTGACGGAAATTGCGCTGCTGTCTCAGTGGTTCAGTAGCTGCGAGTACTTCTCGTTCCTCCTGAGTTCGTCCTGCACGAATTCGCGTCGCATGTGCTCGAAGCTGTTAATTCGTTTCGGCGCTCAGGGGTTTAATTATAAAATTAAATTAAAATTAAAATTAATTTAATTTATTTATAATCTTCGTGCATTGCGACTGCGTGAGCCAATGTTTGATCTTCTTTCGATAAACTCACCAGAATCAACTGAACGGCAAACTTGCAGTTCCCTGACCGAGCATTGTCAAAAATAGGGGGAGCCTAAACTTTCCTGTCTATGAATGTATGTATGTGAATGAACGTGTTGTTTCTTTCTTTCCTTTTGAACACAACACTTTGGGCAGCCTGTCATCCCCTTGACAACAACAAAATGTACAATAATGATTTAAAGAAAATCGCTGCACCCATCTTCCACCTACTTGTAAGAGTGTGTGAGTGAAGCACCCATTTGATTTTGCTGGAAGGTCAGAATACATTCAAGCTTACAGGTGGAAATGGACCAATTTTAGCTTGGTGGAGCCAAATCTGTCGAATGCATTAAAAGCTTACCGTCTAGTATAGTCAGAATATGGTGAAATGACGAAGCAAAAAGGACACCTGTCAAATTGCATGTGAATTTGTGGTAAAAGGTTTTTTCCGATTAAAATTTTTCCAAATTTTGAGCTCTGGCAATTAATTTAACTGTATTATTTCTTCAAAATGAAAAAAAATTATTTTCTTTTCCCAATTTTGAGCTTTTGCAACCATTTGAATTGTAATATTAAGATCAAAATGAAAAAATAGAGAATTCCCCATACGGTATGGAAAATCGATTTTCCCGAATTATCCAATTTTCCTTTAAAATATTCCAATTTTCTCGCCGTAAAAAGTTTCCTTGGGCGAAGACAACAAAAAAAGACAGCTCAAATAGGACAATTCGTTCTCGAGTTATGCACGGTCTTATGTATGCCACTCTGTTTTATATATGTATACATACATACATACATATATAATATTTAAAAAAAACGTCTCCCTTGTAGATCGGTTTTAGGTGTAGGCGCACTCTGACCCTTACAGATCTATTGTGCTACCCCGATTTGGAGCTTTAACCGATGAGATACTCGACTTAGAGCACCTCCTCCTATCTGGAGCGGATTTACCAATGGTAGACCTTATTCTAATAGTTGCTAGGCATCCAGGTGTTTTCTTCTTTTGTGGATCAGTGCTCGACATTCCTTTAGAAAGTACCATAGGGTTTCTTCAAAATCTACAGACTTACCTACAGTCTCTACTCTGCTCAATACCCATTGTCCTGACCTGCTATTTAAGTCTACATTAATCCGTTAGGAAGCATGTAAGGATGCGCAGCCGGTTCTTTTTGATGTTTATACAGACCGTACTTTTTTTCTGGTTATATTGTAGTTCCTGAGAATTTCTTTGGCCTGTATTAGTCTAGAGAGTTTCTCCTAAAGTTCCATTCTCTTGCAGTCTTCTTCCTTTCTCAGTTTTTACCGTATTGTATGCGGCCTCAGCCCACAAAATGGGCCGGTGAATATGGTTTCTGATCCTTCCCTTTTTAGTATGTCAGCTGCTTCCTTCCCTCTACTCCCACTTGACCTGGTACCCATTTACTGGTGACTCTGTTGTTTATTTAGTTGGTTTACACCACCTGTGTAGACCTGATTTCATAGGAGCTTAAAGCCTTGATTGCAGCTTGGTAGTCCGACAGTATCGCAATGTCTTACTTGGGCCAGTCCAAAAGGCGACTGATTTGGAAGGTGTTTCTCGCTGTCTGTGTGTGATGCATTTTCATTTCCCGACGCCCCCTTTGATTGCCTAAAAACCTTCCTTAGAAGACAGATCAACAAAAATATTTACCACGCGTAATCGGCTACCGAAATTCAAATGGAAGGTTACCCTGTCTAAGGCAGAGACTATTCCTTAGACGGATGCCAGAAGTCCGTTAGATAAGTATAGTAAGCATTCTGGTATTAATGCTATGAAAGTATGTAGAAGAAGGAATATTTTTGGTACCATAAGATGGTGGTCGAATTCCATCCCGACATCGGCTCCACGCTTGCTTCGGACATCAAAAAGAGAACCTAAATATCCACCTTATCGCAATATGGTAAGATGTTCATCTTGTATCGTAGAATTCTTGCTCAAGTTGGACGAATCTGGCGTTTTAAGCACATTCTTCTCGTCAGGGTCTTTACTGTCTATAATCTAATTCGATAGCCTTTGCAGTGTACTGAGCGGTATACTGGCCTCTGAGAGAGCCCGTGAGGAGTTCATAAGCGACCCTTCTCTGGCTAGTTCGTCCACTTTTTCGTTACCGGATATATCCGTGTGCCTAGGTACTCACAGGGTCACCGTATTGGCCACTAAGATGTCATCCAGTCGCTTTTTTTTTAGATTACATTTTTACGAGCTTGGATCTTATCGATGTGGACTGCAAAGCCTTAATGGCTGCTTGACTGTCGACAAGTTGCTGATTTTTTTCCTGAAATATTTTCCTCAATAATCACGTCCGCAGCTTGTTTTATTGCAGCAACTTCAGGTTGGAAAACACTGCATCTGTCCTCAAGTCTTAACGAGCGAAATGTGTTTTGAGACTCACAGTATACACCGGCACCCGTACCAGCGATCATTTTTGATCCGTCGGTGAAGATGGCCAGTTCATTCTCGAAAGGAACTCAGTACAAACTCGGTTTTCGTCGGGTTCACTTCCAGCGGCCTGTCTTTGACCCAGTTATTTACTAGTAGTAGTGCATAATTGAGTCGTTCGCTGAGTACCGGAAACAATTTACCTGATACCAAAATGGCAAAATCATCGGCGTAGGCCGCTACGTTGAAGTCATTCCTTTCTAGTGTGCTTAACGTCTCATCCACAACTAGGAGCCATAAAAGTGGAGATAGGACTCCGCCCTGGAGAGTGCCCCGCTTAACTCTCATTCTACCTTTTGTGTCTCCAAGTGTGGCGTTGATTATGCGGGTACTTAGCGAAGATTGTTCACAGAATCTTTTGATCGTCAATCAGTTTGTCAACAGTTACGGTCTCAATGCTAACTGGCGTAGATGTGGTTGCCGGACAGTATGTCCCTGCGTCCTCACAGCCAGGAAAGTGACATTTCAGAAGAGAATCCAGCGTGTTCTCATAAGAGTCTGTCCAGCTGCCATCACTGTTCCTGATAGTGGACATCTGTAAGGGAGCTTTGGTAAGGACCTTCCTCCAACGAGCCAGCTCCATAATATCAGTTCATATCCGATGCATTTGTTTCCGTCTTGAAGCAATTCGTTTTGTTGCAAATACGGATCCCTAGGGCTCAAAATGTAATACAACAGTATCTAGATCTAAAGTTTGAAGAAAATCCGTTCAGACGTTCAGCTTTTAGACGACGGTTTACACAAATGCGGAGATGCGTTCTCGACCAACGCCGAGGTCTATATGCCCAGAAAATGAATACATACGTCAGCAGTTTATTTTGTTGTATCATTGGACTTGTCCCTTTTGTTCTTGTAATCAAAATCTATTCAATAATTCCATAAAAAAAAATACAAATGTTGCCTTAGATATGAAAAAAAAATACAAATTCTTGGCGCTACAGACCGTATGTGGTCCAGGGCCTAGCTTCTCGCGACCATTCCCTGTTGTGCGTGTTATATTTTTCACACAAATGGAAGGAACCTACAGATTAGAGCCATATCCGAACGGCAAATTGAGAAGTTTTCTCGTAACAGTTATTACTCTCGACCGTTTGTCAGACATTAGCGAGAGGGACCGTGAAAAATTTTTTGGTGTTCTCTGGGATTCGAACCTCAAACCTCACGCTCAGCGATCCAACGCACTAACCACTTGAGCTACGGCGCCCACAGATATACAAACATAAAATTGTGAAACTTAATCCACTCTATGGGGTAGGATACAAGGAAGTTGAAATGATTGCCCATTCCTTGAAGCATTCCAAAAGTAATTAAAATCGATGTTACCTCCGACAGCAAATTCTGAGGTACGTACATACATATATTCATCTGCCAATGCAGATGTACAAAGCACTTCTTTTCACTGAGCCCACCATATGTATGCCCAATATAAGAGATGAACACCAGCATTGTCAGTTGAAGCAGATCAAATAGTTATTCAAAGGTAATGTCCAGAATTCAGGAACACAGGACTTGTACTATAGGCTTTGAATTCGACATACGGATTTATTTACAGATATTTTTAGTTGAACTCGGGGTTTTCTAATTCCATTCACTGTTTATACTTAAAACTAAATGTAAAAAGACATTTGGGTTTATCCTATCTCTCTACATTCGTATCCACATCCCTATCAATTTGCCACCCATTTGGGAACCAGCCATCGTTGGATGTGATGTATTTTATAAAGATTTTCACCTAGGGACAGAAGCTACATTTGGTATCTCTACTCTGGGCGTATAGGAGATGAATGCCGCTTTCAAAGTGTGTGTGCTTTTGACAGATGAGAAAAGCTGGTTGTGTTACGTTCGATAAAATTGGCTTTGGGGCTTATCTCGTCTCTTTTGACTGAGACAATACAAATGTGATTAGTTATTGAATTAGCTCCAGGGTTGGGCAAACGAGTTAATCGAATTTCCCGGAATAGAGAATTCTCTTTGGTTATATAACGACTCAGCTCAATGGGGGTTAACTTAGTCGGTGGAGGTTGATTTGAAATTTTTTTTAAACACTTAGAGAGTTTATGTTAATTTAAGGATATCAATGTTTCGCTAATAAAATAAGTAAGTCAATTATCGGGATGTGAACTACATTTTAAGTTATTCTCATAGAACTTGCTCCAATTCGTAATTCTTTCGTTTAAAGATATATTTTAATAAAATCGTTAATATTAATACCTTCAAAAACCCATTCCTCTAGTAACTACAAGCCTTGAGTTAGATATTCATCAACGCAAAGAAAGCATTCCTTGGGGGCTATGGAATGTTTTCCTTTCTTATATTTATGAAAATCTTCGTTTCTATTCATTTCTCAACAAGCTTTATGTGAGCCATGATACATACATTCCACGTCCCAATACTAAGTCAATGCCTTTATTAGGCATAGCGAATTTTGCCTCCGTTTTTACTATCATTTAACAGGCTTTTTAAATGTCGAAAATCTCAAAATGCATTGTCGCTTTCTGGGCGTCGTCGACGAAACAGACAGGACTTCTCCAACATCGTTCGGTTGAGATCCCGTTTAAGACAGTATAAGCCAATTACAGATTAATGGAGTAGGCATTCCTTAGGAGCCCTGTGTTTGGGGTTCACCTAGACTCAAAATTAATATTTAAATAACATAAGTGCAATCAAAATTTTGTACGGAAAGTCATTGCTTTCAATAGAGAACAAGGTCTTGATTTACCAAGCCAAGCATTCCAATGTATGTATTTATGTACATACATATGTAGATCGATATACACGATCATTTTTTTTTGTGCATTTTGCACAATCGTCCCAAGCTTGGGCATCCATAAAAAAAAAAAAATTATCGTGTATATCGATCTACATATGTATGCACATAAATACATACATTGGAATGCTTGACTATCAAATAGAGCAAGGAAGCAATCACACCTCTGAGAGTACAACTTTATGTTTGTCAACTGTTTAAAATAACTACGTTCCCTTGAAAAATACTGGTTTCTTGAAATTTTTCCTTTTGAATGTTGGAGTACAGCAGGGACCAGTGCTAATTATCCTATCTATCAGCTTGCATTCGTCAACCAGTACGAAGGAATATGCTGTACGCGGAACGATATCGTACTCATTGGCGACAACACTAGAACGGCAATTTATGGTACGAAGAGTTCATGAAAAACGCTTAAGCTTCAGTATCCAGAAACAAGAACAACAACCAAGAAACCTTGTAGGAACATTGAACAAACTGCAATGAATCTGGGCGATGGCCCCAAAAGAGGCGGGAGATCAAAGACGACTTGGGGGTCAATAACCCTACAAACATAATTATTCAGGACAGACAACCCTGGATTTTTTTTCTTGTCGGGGCGGGCAAATCCTACTGGAGCACTCAGACTCCATTGTACTACAAGGTAGAGAACCCTATTTTAATCAATAGTTTTTTCGCCTTTCTTACAAAGTCGAGAAGGAGCTTTAGTCATGAGGAGCTTACATCATCAGCACTGACCACATCAGTACCAAAAATCGGCCACCTGATCCGAGCAAAGGCAGGACAATCACATCGCCTTCATCACAGGCGTCGCAGATAGGGGTATCACCTAAACCTAGCACACTAGATATGCCACTTTCTATTGTGCTCATTAAAAACCCAATCGTCAATGGAAGCCCTGACAGAGGAGGCTGGCAGACCCAGCGTGGGTTCAGGTCCTAAGAAAGCCTCTTTTAAACCTTGTCGATCAAGCTCGTCGGAGATCTTATTCCCTGTTATCCCGTTGTGTCGAGGGACCCAGACGAGATTCAATGAGTACAGGCTTCCGACCGAATTCAATGAGGGTTTGCATTCACGAACTATATTGGAGAAGGTTCAAGGATTGAGTAATGCATGAAGCGCAGCCTGACTATCGCTACATATGCAGATATTTCGCCCCTTCCACCTGTTTCTTACAATATAGTCCGCTGCCATTAGGATGGCATACACCTCAGTCTGAAAGACAGATGCATGCCTTCCCAATGAGTAATGAAGCCTAATGTTGTAGCGCCAGACCCCTGTCCAGTTTTGGAGCCGTCCGTAAAAATGCGACTACATTCCTTTCCTGGTTCAGATTCTGGCCAAAGCCAGTCCTGAACATGAGGGAAGTCGACTTCAAATTTGTATCGCAGCCGTAATTCTGGTGTCATTGCATCAGATGGCATATCCATTAGACAGGATTCATAAGACAGCCGTCGCGCAAGGTCATCTAAGCCCCAGTGCACCAGAGACCACTTCTTTTTAAACGGAAAATGGCTCTGAGTGTACACCCCATGATATTAATATCAAGGGGAGGATGTTTATCAAAGCGTTTAGTGCAGAGCCAGGCGTACTGGGGAAAGCTCCCAAGCAGCCGAGACAGACCGTTCTTTGGAGTTTGGCGAAAGCAGCAGTGACGTATTTACGTGAAAGCTTATTCCACCACACAACCTACGCATATGACAGGAGGGGTTTTATCACTGCCGTGTAGATCCGGAGGACTCTGACAGCGCTTTAGAGGTCTTTAGTTCGACATGCTTCGCCCAAAGAAGCTTACAATCCAGGATTAGGGTAGGGCGAGGAGGTTCTGACACGTTAACGGATTTTGTGAAAAATTAGGTACATCCCTTTACAATCAAAACTATATATATGTATGTAAATTTTACTTTATTAAGGTTTAATCTATTACAAAAACAACTTTAAGGACTAATTTATTAACCGTCTCAGAGTTTTTGATGAATTTCTAAATAAGGAAAAAGTTACAGAACCTCCTAGTTTGTAGGAGGTTCCCACTTTTAAAAAGGAGGTTTCAACATGCTATAGGAGGTTACGTAAAAAAAAAAAAACAGATAAGCTTTTTTGGTGCATTTTATTTAATAAAAATAGTAATAAACAAAAAAAATAAGAACTTCAGTCTTTTTTTAATTAAAATGAATAAACTTAAATAAAATTTAGTTGCAATTCATTTTAGGTTTTTTTAAATCAGAAAATTAGTATTTAACTTTTTATCATTAAAATGGCAGTCAATGAATTTCATTCTTGGACCTGGATGTTCCCGGCAGGTTTTTTGGGTCTTTCAATTTAGCCACTAAGTCGGATCTCATTGCCACTTCCACATCGTCAACTGCAGGTTCATGGACGAAGTTGGTTTTGTTTTGCCGACGATATTATCTTATAAAGTAGCACATCACCGAGTCCATATCGACATCCTCAACTCTACCGACATAAAAATTTTTTTCCAGCAAACAACAACAGCGACTTTTATGAAACCACGAAGACGAGCCGCGCTTGTATTTTCCGGCTTTCGTAGACTTATTTCACTGTTTCGACGCATAAATCCTTGCAGCCAAACTTTTCCAGGCATTTTATCTCGATCCCAATTAGATGGATGGTCAATCTCGTTCCGAATAACGTATTCATATACATACAAATTTTTTCGCAACATCGAAAGTTAAACCATGATGCAGACGTGAGCATTTTTTTAAATAAGTTGTAAGCTCGTTTTCTTGTTGCTTAGAAAGCACTTGAGAGCCTGAGTGCTTACTACTAAACATTTGGTCCAAAGAGGCAGTTCTTGAATCGCCTATTGTTGAAAGACGAGATAAAATTGTGGTTTTTTTACGCCATATTTTTTTGCGGTACCTGATGCAGTTTCCTTTTCTTCGAGAACAGCTTTTACTGCTTCTTTCATGGCATTCTCGTCAAATGTCTTTTCATGATACTTTCTTTTATAAATGCTAGGCATTTTGATTGAAACCTATTAAATTTCAATATCGAAAACTAAAACTAAGTAAAACAGTGAAAGGAGGAGGTTTCGACAATTTGACTTAACCTCCTAAGCGAAACGTGTCGAAACCTCCCTCAATGCATGCATTATATTTACGCTTTAAAAAAGTTTATTATTTTATACTTACGTAAAAGGGCCACAACTAATAAGAACACTACATATTAATCTGTTCGTTTAATTTTTGTATTCTCACTTTCAAACACTTAAAACAAAAAGAAGTTATAGCTTAAGAATTCACTGAAAAAAATTATATGCCCACTTACCAAAAATCAAAACACGACTGAACTTGATACACTCTGATCAGAAACTCAACTCAATAAGGGAAAAAGTAGAGATACCTTTAGACTGTGGACATAAGAAATTATCATATCTGTCAACTTTAAAGGAAGTGAAAAATTTCAGTTTGATGAAACCTCCTACATGTCGAAACCTCCTCGCCTTACCCTACTCCTAAATACTTAGCCTCCTTAGGGCGTTAAATGATGATGCCTTTTAGCACAGGCTGAGTTAGACCAGTCAATTTTCTCCCTCTCGTAAAGAGAACCACCTCGGTTTCGAGAGGATTCCTGTTGCACCAGTCGTCGATCATGTCCATCTGTGCCATAGAACAGACAGTCGCTAGGCTAGATCCGACAGACAGAACGGCAACATCATCTGCATAGGCCTGAGCGTAGACGTTAGAGCTATTGAGCGCGTTCAACAGAGAGTCAACCAGCATGCACCATAGCAGTGGAGATAGAACACCGCCCTCAGGGCAGCCCCTATTTACACCCTCCTTTACACGCTGGCCACAGTCCGCACCATGGTTTCTAGCGGAACTGCACATGCCATCAAAAGTCGCATTGTTGAAAGCACCCTCAATGTCAATGAAAATACCTACCGCGTACTCTTACCTATCAAGCGCGCATTTAATTCTGCTAACCAGATTTTGAAGCGGAGTCTCGCAATATTTTCTGCGTTGATAGGCATGTTGAATCTCCAAGAGAGGATGCGATCTCGAAGCAATTTTGCGCACATGCAGTTCAACCAGTCTTTCCATGCTTTTCAACAAGAAGGATGTCAGAGTGATTGGTCTGAAAGCGAGCGAGTAGTCATCTCTGCCGATTTTCGGTATGAAAGCTACTCTCACTGTTCGCCAGGGGAATGGTATGTATGCCAGTGCCAAGCTAGAAGTGAAGATTCCCTTCAGAGTTGGCAGCAACTGACTAATACTTTTATAAATCTAACTAATACAGTCCTGGATACTCAGGACAAGTAGAGCCGACCAAAATATATAGGGACGTAAGGCTATAGGGCAAGGGCAGTAAATAATTGCAGATACGCTTACTTTGCTGTCAAAAAAATTACGTAATTCTGACAGTTACCAAACCAATGTTATTAATAATTGAAATACTAAATAGCATGCTGGCAAGAGCGGCAATGCTGGCAAATCCACCAACAAAGGATTTTTCAGCATCCTTGCAACTGTTTTAAATAGCAGTATACTATCCTAAATAAAAAAAGAAAATTTGCCTTCTCCAGGCCCGAAATTAGGAAGCTGTTATAACCAAATTCAATCGAATATGTAAGTATGTGTATGTATAAACTTCTCCATACATTGCGTATACGTATGGATATTTAAGGTAGGAAATAACGTAGGGTTATTTATACCCTAAGTTGTAAATAGCCCTTCTCAAATTCCCTATTCGAATCATCTAAGACTCACATTTCCTTACATTATTTATCTATCTCATCCGCAGGAGATATCAAAATTTTAATTAAGCCTTTAACTACACTCTCCAGGTAATCCTAACCCCTCCCGTAAATGAAATAAATTGATTCCTTGCGAAACCGAAAACTAAATTATCCAATTTGTAAGAGATGCTCGATTTTACGACAGAGCACAGACAATCCCACTCCACCCGTGCCATCCCTTACTTTGCTTGTCAATAAATGTTTGTGTGGATCGGGAGGCGTATAGGGATGACGATACAGAAGTACAACCATAACTGAAAGACAGCGAAACTATTCTTATTCGCTTACACTCTCCGTACAGGATCCTGGTTCATCAAACTTTTATTTCAGACTTATAATAGCATGCAACTTTCGCACCTGCACTGTTATTATCACATCCCTTTTAGCCTCTGGCTTCATCACTACGCCGACAGTTCCCCGGAATTGACGTTAATGCTAGAACTTATGGACGGACAAGCGAAGTGTTACACATTGTAGAATACTTCGGGGAGATAATGAAATGCCAGAGATGGCAGATGGAGCTACTTGCTTCAAAACAGGATTTTGAGTTCCTCCGGGGATGGATGCTAGTTGATGGAGGTGATGAAACTTCTGGGGAAAGTCGAACTATGGCGTTGCTTCCTCCCCGAGCAAGGGTTGGTAATAAATTTCGGTACCTTGTTACATAAATGTATCTGTGAATGTATGTATGCTCTCACTGGCAAATCATAAATCTTGCAAACTTTATTACTCCTTCAGAGTTTTAGTGTTAACGTTCTGCTGTAATAGGTTTATTGGGGAAGCCTTTGAATGGGTAGAGAAGGAGACAGGTTGTTCTTTGTTTATTTGTCATCTTCAATTAGTCGCACTAGAGTGTAGGAAGGAAAGGATTGTGAGTGTGTTGAAGGAAGTGTGTAAGAGGCGAATCTGTATGCATAAATGATGATTGTTGTGCAGGTTTCACATAAAGTTGTGATTGATTATTTACGAGCATACAAGTAAACATACAACTTGTTGATGGGTTTTTGATTCTGTGTTTTGGGAAGATCTGATCATAAAATTTATGGGGTGGAAGTGATTTACATCGTAATTAATTATGGTCACTTCTTCCAAGAATATCATGATTAAGAATGAATTTTTCTGAAGAAAATTAAATATTCTGATATAATGTTTGGAGCGAAAGTAAGACGGATTCTCTCCGTTGAAGGAAGAATCAATGGGCTAGGTAGCTGAAAAGTTGTTATTGTCCATTCGTTCGATGTGGCCGACCCAGTATAGCAGACTTGTTATGGCTTTTCGGACTATATCCACATCCTGATACCGTTCATAGATTTCGCGGTTTTATCTTCTTCTCCATTCGCCCTTCTCACATATCGGACCGAATGTTCGACGAAGAATTTTTCTCTCAAAGGTATTCAAAGTCCACTTTACTTCCTTGCTTATAACAACAGCACCCAGTCGTCCAATATGTGCAACAACTATCTAGTCTAGATAGACTAGATTCTAGTGCGCTAGCCTATCAGTGTGCCGTGAATTCTAACCCACCTTCAGCCTCACAAGTTCTAGGAGAAACATGAAGAGTTGTTTCAAATCAGAACTTAATCCTCCAATGGCGGACTCATCGACTGACCCGAGTAAATATACGTCAGTGAATCAACTCGATCTCCGGAAGTGGCCTAGCCACGAAAAGTTCTTAGTATATGATATTTCGAAAAACGACCCGGAAACCAATTTCGTACTTCGATGCGATAGCTATGGGGTCTGGGATCAAATTGGGATGATCCGATACGAGTGGATGTCAAGGATCATTGGGAAGCTTTTCGATGAGAATAGCCATTGCTCGAACGCATTAAAATTAAATTAAGAGTTAGTACGATGCGGAACAACAAGGCAGTTAAACTACATGGATTCTGGGACGCTTCGATTAAGACTTTTGGAGCAGCTCTATACGCTCGAGTCTTGGATAGTGAAGACAACATTAACGTACATCTGTTGATCTCTAAGACAAAGGTAGCTTCAAATAAAAGAACTGTATCGATGCCACATCTGGAACTGTGTGGAGTTGTCAAAGATCTACGCTTGTGCGGATTCCACGATTGCTCTAGTGTGGACTCGAGTGCCCCTCCTAAATGGAAAATCTTCGTGGCTAATCGCGTTTCGGAGGTACAGCGCCTAGTAAGTATCGACGTACCAACGTGTCACAACCCAGCTAATGTTGCTTTACGAGTTATGCTTCCGGGACACTATATAGAATCCTTACAGTTTTGGTGGAAGGGACCAGTTTTTTATAGCCACAATGGGAGTTTGAAGTTACTGAACAACCCCTGGATATTAACACAGAGCAGGAGATGAGCGCAGTAAAGGCGTATTGTGCACATTCGAAGACCAAAGATAGTGTCAGCGAAATTATGCAGCACTTTTCAGAGCTGTCAAAGATGATACGTATCATAGCCACTTGTCATGGTCACAACTATATTGCCGTCAAAACCGCGCAAAACGAAATTTTCGCATCGGAACTGAAGAGGTTTGAGAGGTTTGTTCCCCAAAGCACTACGCGCGTTAAATGTCTTTTTTAATCGAAACTGGGATTCTGTAGGTAGGTGGACGTCTACAAAATTCTCATCTTATCTATGAGGAACAACACCCATTATCAACATTTTGTATCCCTGATTAAACGCGATCACAACAGCGAGACGTTTCATGGAGGAATATACCAAGTGGTCGCGTACATTGGAAAGACGTTCGGGAGAAGTTTATACGCTATGTAAAATTCCACATAGACAGGTGCAATCAATGTTTCCGGCAAAGAGCTGAATGAATGCTTATAGGAAGCTTACCTGCAGTAAAAGTGCGTTCGGCTCGATCTGTCACTCATATTGGTGTCGGCTATCGGCGACATATCGACATTAAGTCCTGGGAGGGTCGTGGTGCCAAATTGCACAAAGCTTACTCTGCACTTTCGCTCTATACCAAGGCCGTGCATAGCTGGTGTCTGACCATGTCCATAGCTATTGTGGAACAATTTTTGCAGCAGCCATTACGGAATTGCACAAGCTCTAAAGAGATGCGTAACATAACTGGAAGAAAGTCTCTGACACATTGGCGAATCTTGGTACTCAATGGTACTTTAAGTCTTTAATGGTACAACAGTCAAGTACCACTTAAAAAGGGTTGTCGAACAGGAAAAATGACATTCGAAGAATTTTCCACGCTTCTGTCCTAAATAGATTCAGGTCCTCTTTCCGACCACCTCTCCAGACTCCAGCAACTCCCGAAATGGTTGAAAATTGATGATGAGCCCAAGGCAGGAGATGTATTACTTATCAAAGGCGAACGTATTCCACCGTCCCGTTGGAGTCTCGCGAGGATAGAACAAAACGTCGTTATAAAAAAATAGGAAACACCAATTATGTATGTGCATTATGCATACCTACTTACAATGTTTAAGTCACTTCATAAAAATAATTTATAAAGCGCGTCATCCACCCGTCATCATCGTCGTATTCAAGACCATCGCATCGTCCGTCCATCACCATTTTTGTCGTCTTCACTAGCATCGTCAGCCCACCGTCATCGTCGTCATCGGCACCAGCACCACAACACATTCACAAAATAATTAATTAATTAAACTTTAAACTTGAACAATAACCCGAGGATTAAAATAAAAGAACACAAATAAAAGACACGCTCGCATCAACAAAAGGGAAAGGAATTGGAATGTGGAATCCGGCTATGCGCAAGGGAGATGCACATGTGTAGCGCCGAGATTACACACATCCCTGTTTTCTGCGGTTTATTTACCTACACCCATCGAAAAAAAACCCACTTTTACTTTTTCTTTAAAACTTGGACATTTTGGAAAAACGCCGCCTTCAATAACTCTTTGATATTCCATTGCATTGAGCGAACTCGTGAGCATAATTATTCCACCCTTACCAAACCTTGTGATTGTTGCGCCACATACCATTACATAGGAGGAATGCTTGCGAACTACCGCATCATCATCGTACGGCCCAAATAAATTGAATTTAGATTCGTCGCAAAACACAACTTTCCCCCATTCGGTTTGAGGCTGGTTTTGATAGGATTTTGCCCACATAAGCCTTTGTTTTTCAATTCTCGGGGTCAAGATAGGTTTTCTCGCAGGACGCCTAGATTCTAGACTCATACTGCTCAGCAATCTCCGGACCGTTCGGTCGCCAATTTTTTTTCCTAGTTTGTCCCTTAAACTTAATGCTTATTTCTCCATCATATTTTAACCTATCTTTTACTGAAATACGCTGGATTAGCCGATATTTCCTAAGAGCTGTTTTTTTTAGGGCCACCACTTCGAGCTCGTCGGGAACTGGAGCCATCTTAATTTTTCAACAAATCGTTAATTCCTACTCGACGAGCGAATCCCGCTTTGTCATGCTCAGTTATTATACAACATAGTATGCGTATGCGTTGCATGCATACATCGTCCCTAATACTTATAAAAACCAAAATTATTTTCTGTTAGTTGCCTCCTAGCCGGAGAACCACTTATCCGATTTACGTGATTTTTTTTTATTTCATAGATATGTTCACTCTTCAGGTTATAGGATATGTTTTGTTGCGTTAGGTAAAATAACGAATAAGGAGTAACGATAATAGTGAATTTAGTGGGGAAAAAGTTCAATTTTACAGCTCTAACTCAATAATGGCTTATCGGATTTTAAAACAAAAAAATAGGTCAAATTAGTAAATTCGCCCCTGATTCATTTGAGATACAAAACATCCTTCTACGTTGTCCTGAAACTGAGCAATCTTCAAAACAATTATTTAAATCATCGCCCACAATTTTCCTTCAGTGGAGACCACTGCCAGCAGTCAAGCAGCAGTGGGTATCGTTGCAATAGTGTGCGTGAGTATTTATTAGACTTTGTTTGGGTTGGATTGATTGTTATTGGGTGTTACTCTCGATCTTTCATTCACACTTCTGCACGTAGATATTGTATGAGAGTGAGAAAAAAAATATTATTGAATAGAGTGAGAAGGCTGTGCGCTAAATCTCTCTGTGAAAAATGAAGCAGATATATTGGTTTGTGGTTGTGTGAATGGAATTATTAAAGCTCCGGTAGACTAACGGTAGCTTAATACTTTTGGGTGAACGGCTCAATGGGCCAGCGCACACTACATCCCCCGGAGTAAAACTCAATTTATAGAAAAGGATGGGCAGGTATACTGTATGAAACGGGGTAAAATTTTCATCCAGCGTTGAAGTGGTTTAATCCCAAGTTTGCCGCGAGAGAATATTTAACCAGTGTGCGCTGGCGCAATAAGATCCAGTTATTCGTGATATGTACTCATATAGTAAAACAATTTTTAGTGCGATCTACATATAAACCGTGTTCTTTTACGTCAATAATTATTTTTGTTTCAATAAAACAGTTATCAAAGGTAGGTACACTTCAGTGCAAAAATTTTACATATATGTAGGTAGCGTGAGTGTATTGTTTATTTTGGCACTTCTACAATTTTCGGTTTGAAAACGCCATTTTATAGAGCTTGAGGAAATAAGAGTAATGAACGGAAGAACTAATATTTTTCTTAATTTATCAGATATTGCGCGGCTTAAAAAATATTTGTTTCTATGGAAAATTACTGAACTTCTGCTTTCCTTAGTACACTGGGTACCTATAGTTGTTTACAAATAAGGCAAAGCGATTTATGTCGGTACCAGCCAAAAACGAGTGGGCGCCGTGGCTCAAGTGGTAAGTGCTTTGAATCGCTGAGCGGGAGGTTCGAGGTTCGAAACATCAAAAAGTTTTATTACGGTCCCTTCTCTCGCGAATGTCTGACAAACGTCCGAAAGTAATAACTGTCAAAAGAACGCTTCTCAATTTGCCTTTCGGATATGGCTCTAAATTGTAGGTATACATACCTTCCATTTCTGTGAAAAAATATAACACGCACAACACGAATGGATGCGAGAAGTTAGGCTCTGGACCAATTCGGTCTGCTGCGCCAAGTATTTGTAAGCCAAAAACGATTTTATTTAATTTTTGGAGAGAGCAAGAAATTACCCGCAATTTTTCCTGATCGGCTTTCTTCAAGAGTCGGTTTTAAAACTTTATTAAACGACTTAAATATTGTTAAAGAATAAATTAACATTTGGAATAACGTCTTAATTCATTATTCCACGTCTAAGTTTAATTAAACGCAATTACATAAAAAGAGAAAAGGAACTATTTTGGCTAAGGAAGTTTTTCCAAATTTAACGTTTTAAAATTCTCCAATTTTCTTCGAGATCAAAAATCCTTATATTCTATTAACGTTACGATTTCTTAGATTTTGCTTATGGCAAAATGAGTCAACCAATTCTTCTGAAACAAAAAAATATTTGTCAAAACGGCTAACTTAGAATATTGAACAGAGTCATAAAAACATTTTTTTTAAACTAATTCTCAGAAGAAATAACAGCTATTTGGTACAATCGGTTTTTGTTTAATTAATATTTAAAGCTTAGAACTTTAAAAATGTTAAAAAACGACTTAAGGCTTACCTTTAAAGTGGAGCAACTTTTCATAAGAGAGTGGTATTTCTATTCTTCATTGGCGCTTAGATGCATGTAATGATATCTGGTAAACTGAGCGAAATATTGATTTTTTGTACGTTGTACATGTTGTTCTTAATTCGCCGAGATCTTCAAAATCTACAAAATCAAACCTTGGCATCGCGAAAATTGTAGAATCCCCTTTCTTTTGGTAGTTAGTTGCTTATTACAATTGTTTAATTTTTTTTTATAATCTGTCCAATTTTTAGATATTAATTTGCCAAATTATAATTTCTTCAAAATGCGACGTACACAGTCTTCTTCTTTGAGTAGAAATACGGTTGATGCTAAAAGACAACGCTTAGCTATTAATAGTGAAAGTTCTCGCAAAAGACAAAATCGTCTTAGTCAGGCGGCCAATCACATGCGATTTGTTAGAGCGTCGCAATCACAATCTCCGAGAAATGACATTGAATCAGCACAGCGGTTAAGTGAAACGTCTGCTGAGACTCAATCTCGACGTGCTCCCGATAGAGAAATTCACGCGTTACAAACACATACTGAAACTTCTTCACAAAGAAATGATCGTTGCATAACAGACACACAACAACACGTAGTACACTTACAAAATGAAATTGCACCAAGACGCTCCATTCGCTTAGAGCGTAATCGTTTAACTCATATTGAGTCCCGTACTGCAAGTCTTCTTAATTCTGCAAGAGATATCACAAGAAATGCGGCTACATTTGATGAACAGCTTCGTAGCCGATGGAGTAGTAAGGAACTTTTTGCATTAAGGTATGAAATAAATGTCGAATATAAACAAGATGAATCGGTTTCTCTTGGTCAAATGGAAATTATATGTCGTTTCTGCAATGCAAAAAAATTTAAAGACGAGTCATCTGGTTTGTGTTGCCAATAAGGCAAGGTTAAATTACAGCGTGTATTGTCCCCACCAGAACCCCTACTATCTTTGCTCTCAGGACAGCATCCCCAACGTTTCAAAAACATATCCGTTCCTATAACAATGCCTTTCAGATGACCTCTTTTGGAGCAAAACAAATAGTTGAGCCAGGATTTATGCCGACCTTTAAAATTCAAGGTCAAGCTTATCATTTAGCTGGAAGTGTGCTTCCTTTAGAACGCGAACATAAGTTTTTGCAGTTATATTTTATATCCGACTATGAATTCCAAGCGACTGCGCGGTGCAATAACACGTCCTTAAATAGAAATTTAATTCTTTCGCTCCAAGATATGTTACATACGCACAATAGTTACGTTTTATCTTTTGAGTATGCCATAGAAACACTGCCGCCAAATCCCACTGAATTTAAAATAATTAAACATGCGGATAAAAAACCACCGGGTGAACACCAAGGTCGATTTAATGCACCCACCACTGACGAAGTTGCTCTATTGATCGAAGGGCAGGAATTCTGTCCTAGAGATATAATACTACATGGCCGAAACAATACAGTGCAAAGAATATCCGAACTTAATAGAGCATACGACGCGTTGCAGTATCCATTAATGTTATGTAGAGGAGAGGATGGATATTCAATAACTGTGATGCAAACCAAGCCTGTTACTGGTGAACCACTATCAAGAACTGTATTCTCGATGCATTATTACGCATACCGGATGATGATAAGAACGAATGATTTTAATATGATTTTAAGGTTTGGAATGTTGACTAATCAATTCTGGGTTGATCAATATGCCAAGATTGAGACTGAGAGATTGAATTTCATACGGAATAATCAGAGAAAACTAAGGGCTGATAGTTATGTACATCTTCAAGATGCCCTTAGAGCTGACGAAAATGCAACTAATGTTGGACAGTTGGTAATATTGCCATCATCATTTACAGCTGGGCCACGTTACATGCACGAGAGAACCCAAGATGCGATGGTCTACGTTCGTACATACGGCACGCCGGATCTTTTCATAACTTTTACCTGCAATCCAAACTGGCCTGAAATCAAAGAAAATTTACTGCCTTACAATACTCCGCAGGGACGTTATGACTTAATCAATCGTGTATTCCACTTAAAAATGCAGAAACTGGTGAACTTGATAAACAAGGGAAAAATTTTTGGAACTGTACTGTTAGATGTTTTATTTACACTGTGGAGTGGCAGAAACGTGGTTTGCCACACGTGCATTTGTTGGTATGGCTGCAAACAAAAATTCAACCTAATGAAATTGATAGTGTGATCTGTGCCAAGATTCCTGATCCTAATTTAGATCCTGAATTGTATGCAAGCTTAACCAAACATATGATTCATGGGCCCTGCGGGTCATTGAACAGGACCTGTCCTTGCATGAATGACGGTAAATGTAGTAAGAAATACCCGAAAAAATTTGTGAACGAAACATCTACAGGAGAGAATGGTTATCCTCCGTACCGTAGAAGGCAGCCCGACAACGGTGGCCATAGGATTAAGCTTAATAAACGCACAGGTGTTATTGAAATAGACAACCAGTGGGTGGTGCCCTATATGCCTGTTTTAATCCGAACATTTGATGCACACATTAACGTAGAATTTTGCCATTCCATAAAGTCTATAAAATATGTGTGTAAATATATAATGAAGGGCTCTGACCAGGCTGTGTTTAGTTTATCTTCACGTAATGAGGTAGAGCAGTTCCAATCAGGACGCTATATCAGTTCATCAGAAGCTGTTTGGAGAATACTTTCACTCCACATTCATGAAAGGTCACCAGTAGTCGTCCACTTAGCGGTGCATTTAGAGTATGGCCAGCGCGTTTATTTCACCGAACAAAATGCTGCGAACATTACAGCCAATCCGAGCGACACTACCTTGACCGGATTTTTTAAACTTTGCCAAGACCATTTTGCAAAAACGTTGCTTTATCATGAGGTCCCTACTTATTTTATTTGGAGACACAAAAAATTTACACGACGCAAGCAAGGAACTCCCGTTGAAGGCTACCCCGGTGTGAAGAAAAGTGATGCGCTTGGAAGAGTGTACACAGTGCAGCCCAACAACTCTGAATGCTACTATCTTCGTATGCTCTTGCATGTTGTCAGAGGGCCCTTATCTTTGAGAGCTTAAGAATGGTGGATGATGTACAGCATAATACCTACCAATCTGCATGTAAGGCTCGAGGTCTTCTGCAAGATGATTCCCACTGGAATGAAACTTTAACAGAAGCGGCACTTTTTACATCTTCCGCCACGATGAGATCTTTATTCTGCGTGTTGTTGACCTTTTGCCATATATCTGATCCGTTAGCCTTATGGGATGAACATAAAGAGAGCATGACTGAAGATATCTTGCATCATTTACGAGCAAATAATTCGCAAGCAACATTCAATGACGAAGTTTTTCACCTTGCACTCATTGAAATAGAAAAGCAAGTGCAGGCATTATCACGGAAAAGTATAAAAAGCATGGGCCTACAAATACCTGATTACATAGTTCGTTCAACCGTTAACAATGCGTACATAAGGGAAACTTCATATAATAGATTGGAATTGCACACCACCGTAACAAGAAATGAAGTATTACTTAATTCAGTCCAGAAAAATGTTTATGACCAGGTTATTGATAGTGTTCGGTCACAGGCAGGAAAAATGTTCTTTTTAAACGCTCCCGGAGGCACTGGGAAGACATTCCTTATTAACCTTTGATAGGCAAAACTTCGATCAGAAGGACAAATAGCGGTTGCTGTTGCTTCTTCGGGAATTGCTGCAACTTTGCTTGAAGGTGGCCGCACTGCCCACTCTTTGTTTAAATTACCACTGAATATAGCAACCAATGATAGTCCTCTGTGTAATATACCCAAACTTTGCTCTTTCAAAATTAATGCAGGAGTGTAGCCTTATAGTTTGGGATGAGAGCAGCATGTCCCATAAGAAATCCATTGAGGCACTTGATCGGACTTTAAAGGATCTCCGCAATAATAACTCCATAATGGGAGACGTTACATTTTTGGCTGCAGGGGACTTTCGTCAGACACTGCCGGTCATACAACGCGGGACACGTACTGATGAAGTTGAAGCTTGCTTGAAGAGATCATATTTATGGACAAAATTGAGAAGCTTTCACTTTCTATAAATATGCGTGCTCAGTTATTTGGAGATAACAACATGAGTCACTTCTCAGCTATTTTACTTCAACTTGGAAACGGAGCCTTGCCAGAAAATAATTGAGAAATATCAGTTGAAAATAATAACCTATGCACAAATATTAATACCCTGCAGGATTTAATAGAACAAATTTACCTAGATATCCAAAATATCACAAACAAGCCTCTGACATGGTTCCAAGAGCGTGCTATTTTAACATCAAAAAAGGAAATTGTCGAAAACATTAATAAAACGATTCTGAACATAATTAAATCACCTTCCCGGACATACAACTCTGTGGACACTGTTGTTGAAGAGCAAGATGCAGTGCACTATCCGACTGAATTCTTGAATTCCCTCAATCCATCAGGTTTACCTGTGCACGCTCTTACTGTAAAAATAGGCGCACCAATCATGCTTTTACGAAACATAAACCCTCCAAAATTCTGCAATGGCACTCGCCTACAAGTGAATAGTTTGCGGGATTACGTTATTGAGGCGACTATTATAACTGGCACTGGTACGGCGAAAAAGTATTAATACCTAGGATACCAATGATTCCAACGGATTTACCTTTTAATTTTAAGCGACTCCAATTTCCTATCAGGGTTTGCTTTGCTATGACAATAAATAAGTATCAAGGTCAAACACTTAAAGTTGCCGGAGTTGACCTTCGACAGCCATGCTTTTCACATGGACAATTGTATGTCGCATGTTCGCGTATCAGTTGCAGTAGAAATTTGTATGTACTTGCGCCGAATAATAAAACGAGAAATGTTGTGTATAAAGAGGCGCTGCAATAAAATATTTGTTTTTAAGATTTGAAAAAAAAAAAAAATATTAAAGACATAAATATATTTAAAACTAGCGGACCCAGCGAACTTCGTCCCGCCCAAAATTGATTTTTTGATAGAAATTATTTCGAGCATTCCGGATTCCACCCGAAATTAGTATTTGATCGAACATTATCGATCGGTAACAAATGATGCCACTCGAATTTCAATCATTGATTGCATGAAACACTTTTCGAATTCAATTATCCTTTATTTACACGGAATGTAAAGAGGTTCGGAATCACATGTCAGGTCAATTCAATGCTTTGTGGTAGACTACGTTCTTTGTTTTGTTGTCCGGCGCGTAAATAAACAAAGACGAAAAGCTTTCCAATACGCGAACATGCCACATATAATTGACCATGCGAGAAGCATGGGAATTCAAGATTAATCCCAAAAACTTCCAAAGATTGGCCTTTTGATTTATTGATTGTCATGGCGAGTGCAAGGATTAAATCCACGATCTTCAACAATATTCGCACCGAATGACGTCATTGGAAAGGAATCGTTGTATTTGCAATGTTTTGATTCTGGTAAGTCGCCGTAAAGCAAAGGGTGTCTGGTGGTTGCGTCAACGGTGGTAATTTGACTTTACCACCTGCACAACACAATCCTGGTGTATCCGAATGAAACTTTAGCGCATTGCAATATTGGCAAATCACATATATGGGCCTAATCGTAACACATGGCGGTTCGTTGTAGTAAATCGTGCAGTCATATTGGAAATCGGCGCGATGTAATTGAACATTCACGGCAATTTTTCTCACCCGATGATTGGCATTTGATTCAACTTGACGAAGCAGATCGCGAATGCGCTGCTGTCTCAGTCGTTCAGCAGCTGCGTGTGCTTCTTGCTCCTCCTGAGTTCGTCTTGTACGAATTCGCGACACATGTACTCGGACCAGTTCATTCGCTTCGGCGCGTTGATCAGGCGTTTGATTTGCACGGCGAATCGCCAATCTTTGTGCATTACGACTGCGTGAGCCAATGTTTGATCTTCTGATCGGCGGCATAATGTCTCCCGAATACTGAAACTACAATGTCGAAGAAGTTGAATTATCATCCTCGAAGTAATATTATCTGATTAGCACTGAAAACATTAGAAACGCTAAATGTTTTCGATAAACTCACCGTAATCACTGAAATTTCCACTTCAATCACCGGCGAAATCACAAAATATGAGCTGACCTTCATAAACTTCACTTGATTGTGCCAGCGCATATTTAATCATTTCCCCCACAGTAAATCTGAGTTTATAGAAGAGGAGGAAGAAGTGTACAGTATAAAATTGGGTAAAATGTGCCAACGTTGAAATGGTTTAACATCGGGATAAGCTTCTAGGTAAAATACATTCAAGCTTCTAGGTGGATCAATTTAGCTTGGTGGAGCCAATCTGTCAAATGCATTGAAGTTTGCCGTCTAGTATATGTACATATGTAGTTGGTCCATGGTGAAATGGCGAAGCAAAAAGGACACCTGTCAAATTGCATTTGAATGTCTGGGCAATGTTGTTGCATGTGAATGCTTGAGAAAAGGGTTTTTCCGATTAAAAATTTTCCAAATTTGGAGTTCTGGCAATTAATTTCATTGTATTTCTTCAAAATGAAAAAATTACTGTCCGGGAAACTTTTCCCAATTTTAAACCTTTTGAATTGTAATATTTCGATCAAAATGAAAAAAAAAAAGAAAATTTCCCATACAAAATGTATGGAAAATCGGTTTTTCCGTATTTTCCTATTTTTCTTCAAACATTTTAAATTTTTTCGCCGTAAGAATGTTCCTTGGGCGGAGACGAAGACAACAAAAAAAAGACAGCTCAAATCGGACCATCCGTTCCCGAGTTATGAGCGGTCTTACGTACGCCAACTCTTTTTTATATATATAGATTTTTAAAAAAAAATTGCCTACTTATCTTTAATTTCATTATAGTTAATACAATTTAAGTTTCAGCTTTATAAAAAAAAAATAATAAAATTAACATTCATTGTATAGTCCACGCGAGCGGAGCCGCGGGCAAGTAGCTAGTACAGTAATAAAGCCCAGCTAAATAATCAATCAAGATGACCGGTCGTGTTATTATATGGTGTCAGAATTCGGAATTCATTAAAAAAAAACATTTGGTTCGTGAAAAGTTTAAAAATATACGATGCCGTACCCAGTTAACGCCACGCAACCTACTGTTTCATCATTTGTAAAGCCACCAAAGCCATTAGTTATAAATAACATGGCATTAATATGGAAAAATTGGAGACAGTACGACTAGTTTCCAGTAGAAGCGGAGGAATAAAAAAGCAGCAGAGATTCAAGTAGCAAAGTTCATATCATCAATTGGACCTGATGCTGCAAATATCTACAATGCCATTACATTGACATTGAAAAAAATCGAAGAGTACTTCGCTCCAAAAGTATATGTAAAATTTGAACGCTATACTTTCAATAAATGTGCGCATACATTTTTTTTTTATAATTTGCACGCACTCAGGGGTTATGTATCTAATGTTACAGAAACAAGGTAAATGGTTTGATGAATTCCTAATCACTTACTTCTATAAAAGGCAAATCAGATTCGATGTATATATGTATGTATCTGCCACGAAATTCCCGAATCTACCTAACGGATTTGAGTGCAGTTTTCTCCTGTAGATTCAGAAATCTTCTGCGGAGTTTTTTCTATACAACATATTAAGTTTCTTTTAACAAAAACCTTTTAAATAAACAAAAGAAGTATTAAATTTGATTTTATCCCCATTTTTCGGTGGTTTATCTCAATTTTTCTAAACTCTCACCCAACAGAACTAAATTTAATTTACATATCTATGCAGAACTTTCATTAACAAATCCATTGGTATATATATTATCTCTGTAAAGTTATAACATTATTATAACATAAAACATATATTATTTGCATTGTATTGCGAATACGATCAGTGGAGACCATTGCCACTATCGGTGCCCAAGCGGCGTTCGTGTTTATGCGTGTTCATTCTGTAGTTATATGTATGTATACATACATATATGTACGAGTGCATTCATACTACTTAAGCTATGTTATTGTTATTTTTGATGCTTTACAGCACGGTAGTGAACACGTTGTGCATATAAGAATAATATTACAAAAATTAGTAAATAATAAAATGTGGTATTTAACACAAGGTATGTACATATGTACATAAATGTGAATGTGGTTATTTTAGGTATATTATCGGCGAAATTTCGAGTCCAAAATCATGATCCTACGTCATCTAGAAGCTGAGCAATATCAAAAATATCATTTGTAAAATTTAGAATTTGATTAATTTTTCGTAGATCATGTCTCCCAACCATGTCTCAGTGGTGATAATCAATCTTTTTGTTCTTTATTCTCCTTTCGCTGACTCTTCGTTAAATTTAGGAGTAGAGGCGAGTGGCTGCCGATAGAAGGATGTGTGTTTCCTTATCCTTATTTTTCTGTTATACATGCATACTGGATAGATTGTGTGCATGTTGTGTCTGTGTGTGCTGTAGTAGCGATTCTCACTGGAGATGTTATAATTGAGTTTGCACATTTTCAGTATTATATTCAGTTCATTCATTTCAACGAATGTGTGGCGTCAACTAAAATGAGTAAGAGATATTCTAAGCGGATGTCTCGGCTGAGAAATGCGTAAAGTTCCACTGTTAACAGACTTGGTTTTGTCAGTGAACGGTTTATTGTTATCGGTGAAAATGTTGTCCGACCGTGAAGCCTAAAGAAAAATTCATGTTTTCAATATGAACGTTTCATTTCATACGACAAGGAGCCGCATGTAGGTACAATGTCTGAGGTTTGTAGCTATTGTGGTGCACAAAAGTGGGCAAAAGAATCTGCTGGATTGTATTGTTCAAGCGGAAAAGTACATGTTGAGAGAAATCTGTAGGTGCACCGCCGGAACTACCAAAGAGCATTCTACTTTAGTCAAAAATTTTTTTAGAGAGTCCCAGAAAGTTGAACTTAGCCTTTCAAATGACCTCCTTTGGAGGTAAACGCATAACAGAAGGCAACTTTATTCCCACTTTTAAGATTCAGGGTCAAGTTTACCACCTTATCGGAACATTAATGCCTGACAGTAATGCTACAAATCTATTTCATGGGGAATTCATAAGCTGAATACATTTTTGTCTTAAAACTGGCAGGGGGCGAAGCAAGGCGAGCACGGGTCAGCTAGTTAAAATATAAATCAAGGAAAAAAGTGGGACTTTGGTACATTATAATATTTCCTAATACAGTGGATTCCGCTTAATTGAGACACATCGGACTAGATGGTCTTGGGACACATCGGGCTAGATGGTTTTGTTCCAATTAAGCGGCTGTCCCAATAATACGAAGTGATGATGAAGTAAAAAAGAAACCAAATACGTACATATATATGTAACAAACAACAAAGTGAAAGACGAAGTTAATGAAAAGGAATGTAATAAACATTTTATACTCGTACATATTGAAGAAATATGAAAAAAACATTTAACAAAATTTCCAAATAGCGACATTAGATGCTAGATACTTGTCTACTTTATTCTTTTGAATAAAAATCAACTACCTTTCATTTTACACATGTATAGTTTTTATCTTAGTGCTAAATTCATGTTATTAAACTTAAGAAAAAAAAATGTTTTTTTTAATTTGTTCAAAGGCAAAAAGTAAATGTAAGATGTAAACTGGAATATAATTCCTGACATTTTTAACACTTAGAAACTAAAAATATATAATAAATAATAAGGAAGACTAAACTTCAGATTCATCCGATAAACTGTCCTCTTCACTTTCTTCGCCACTGCTGGATGTGTACAAATTAATTCAAAAACATCTTTTTGAAAAGTTTAAAACTGTTTCTTAGGAAGTTTTCTTAGCTTGTTATTAAATTAAAAACATCTTCATTGCATTTTTCGTGAGAATATTTCCTTGAGTAACTTTCCCTATATTTTTTAACCTTTGTTCATGGCTTCTTAGGCTTCTTCTGATAGTTGCCCTATTGGAAGCAAAGCAGCCGAAATCACATCTGGACCATGTATTAGAAGCTTATGTATAGTTGGCGGCATATATGTAGGACCAGGGATATTTACTGACAAAATATTTAGTAGTAGAATGGTGTGATGGAGCTCTTCACCATGTAGATTGTAGTGGTTTTCAAGGTGTGCCTCCAAAAATATAAATATCTTTTGCAATGTTTGAAGTCTGGATTCCTTCATGAGGTTGAACAACTCCATCCTTGTTATAAAAAAAGTTCTTAAATGCGAAGCTAAAGAGAAATAACAGCCACTTAGGAAAACGAATGAATAAAAGAAGCAAATTTTCTGAAATAGTTAATTCGGAAAATTAAATAAAAAAAGGCGCACGTATGCACATCGGTTTTTTCGAAATTATATAGGTACAAAAGAAGTCAACTTACTTATATAACCATATACTCAATGTGAAAGTGAGATATTTTATGCTTAAATTATTTTTAAAAAAAGTGATTTACATTTCTTTGAAAATTGTATGTGCTTTCAGAAAATCATACAACAATTGCTTTTATAGTTTATAAAAAAATATAAAAACACAAGGAAATTACATACATGATGATAGATTCAATAGTACAATAAACTTTTCACGTAGATATAACAGAAATTAGAGCTAACCAAACACTTGCTAATTAAACCACTTGTTTCTAACCACTTTGCAGGAAAAACAAAAGTGTTACTTTCAATTAGGCAGTATGGAGTAAAAAAACATATAAATATTTAACTGTAAAAGTAAGGTGGTACACTCATCTCTTTCATTTCATTTTTTGATATTATTCCGACATTGACATATAAGCTGCCCCAGTGTGCGACGTCGGAAAAATTTTGGAAGCTTACCTCGACATGAAGAAGTTGTTTTTGGATTTATCTTTATAATTTTCACAACGGCTCACTCTTCTTTCTCAGATAGCTTTTTCGGACGACCACTCCTGGGACGATTTTCTAAGTTTTTCGAGTACATATCTAGCAGGACAATTTCTTTTTTGATGAATAAATTATGCTTTATTAATTTTGATACGTAGAACACGAAATCGAGATTGAAAATAATATCGGATTAATAGTTCCAGATGGAGATAAGAAAATAGGTAAACCGCCAAAATGCGGGTTGTCCAGAATAAGGGTATATATTTGTGGAGAAAAAAAAAACGGAGGTGCATATTTTCTGTTTTGCTTTATTAGAGTTAAGTTAATGTATATATTATATTTATATATAAATGAAAGATTTTAGGGCTTAGTGTGGTATATTTGGGAACACTTTTTCACCGATGATAGGCATAAGTTTATGTTGCATTTCAGGCAATATATTTGTGTTTCTGATTCGCAACCCGCTAATTTGCCAGTCCGTTTGGCAAAATGATCTAGTTGGTCAGCCATATATCCAATGTCATCGTAGCGGGCATCCAATCATAATCCATACGCTTTTTTTAACGCCAGATGGCCCTGCCTCAGGAGCTTCTGTTAAAGGTCTTCCAACTGCTCTATTTTGCGGTTTTTGTTGATAATGACATAAAGCATTAGTAACTTAAGCATGGAATTTCAGAAGCTCTGCAGTATCTCATTCAGCATGAATACGCCTGTGGAGAAGATAAGCATTAACCATTAGTAAATCGATAAAATGATAGAATAACTTCAAAGAAGAGCTCTTCGTTTTAAGCCGAAAATGGTAGATTCCTATTAGACCATCCATAAGATCCACACCTCCCATATGGTACTCTCTGATAATCCGTGAACAATCAACTTCAACTTCAATGATTTCCTTATTTTTTCAACCTCTTATCTAGACCAAAAGTGGAAGCGATGTGTAAAAATTATTGAAATATACTACGTATTGTTTTAAGTTTGGAACTGTGTGTTAGGTTGATAACAACATTACCAGTTGCTCCCAAATCGGGAGTATTCGAAAAGTCAACATTATCATTTTTACCACAGTAAACTTGGAACCGATAGTAGAAGCCAGTAGAATCACATAACACAAAGAGCTTCATACCCCATTTATGGGGTTTATTGGGCATATACTGCCTGAAAGAACTGATCATCTTTGTGGGCAACATCTGCTCGTCTATGCACAACCGCGCTGGCTTAGGAACCGAATAAAACATTTTGTTCAAATGGTCATAAACCAGTCTGATTTTGAACAATGAATCGTGATCAGGGTCTTTTTGAATTTTTATAAGCGAGAAGTCAGTGAATCATATGTATTTACGTATGTCATAAATTGCCTCGATGCCATAGTTTTACGAATCGCTTCAAATGAATGCTCTCCCCAGTATTCTTCTAGGCTTGGGTAGCGATATACTGACATGTAAATTAATACCCCAATGCACTTCCTAATGTTCAAATTACTCACCTTGAACTTGGTATTTATATTCTGATTCCGAGCATTCAAATTGGTGTAATGGCAATGGCAGTTCATCACCGAAGAAGTATTGGAAACATTCAAAAGGTGTTTTCAACTTGCGTAATCGTTCAGATCATTTGAAATCTCCATGAAACACCACATCGTTTCGATGTAGCACCAATTTTTTTTTTCCGCCAAGTCATTTTAGTAAACTCTGTAGATTTAGGGTTAAATTCCGCCAGGTTTATAGTAAATCCACCGTCGCACAGTGGGGCAAGATACCCTAAAAACTGGAATTAATTCATATGATGGGCTAGCTATACTGAAAACAAAATTTTTATGTAGGAATCACTTATTAGTTCATAGAAAGACCACATTAGACTTTTTAAATTTTTTTTTATTGTTTAATTTATGATTTTTTAAACTTAGAAAGAAGGAAAAAAATAAAAATATTCAAAAAACAAAAAGAAAATAGTTCCGCATTTTTCAGTAATATATATTTTGAAACTATATGTGTATTATAAATAATATAAGTTGTTTAAATTTATTAACATGCATATTTTCAAAATTAAACTAAAATTCAAATTCATTTGATAAACAATCACTCTCACTTTCATCGCTAATGTTGGAGTTAGAGTTCTCAGAACAACAAACATTCGGGGCAATGATTAAATCGAAAACTTCTTTTCTAAATAATTAAAGTTTTTTTTTAGGAAGTGTTCTGAAGCTTGTTATCAGTGGATCTGATGTAATCAACATTAAATTAAAAATATCTTCATTACATTTTTTGCGGGAACATTTTTTTGAAAAGCTCTCGCGATATTTTTTAAAATCTTTGTTCCTGGCTTCCTGTGCTTCTTTAGACAGTTGGCCTATTGGAAGAAGTGCAGCAGAAATCACATACGGATCATGAATTAATAGCTTGTGTACTATTGGAGGCATGTTATACCAAGGATAAAGATTTACAAAGTATTTGGCAGTATCGAGTGTGAATACTCTGAACTTTTCACTATTTATATCATAGCCACTTGAAATGGCTACCAATATGACATGCAATTTTTCAATAAATATCTTATCGACACCTAAGATTTCAGAAACCACATCTGCGTTGCTGAAAAATCGCCTAGCAGTGTTTCCATCATTTGAGTTCCCAAAACCAGGCTTAGGTTGATCAACAATTAGACCCATTCGATCTCGGAACTTCTTTTGTATTCGAGCCTTATTTGATGCTACAACATCTTTATCCTCTTTACGAACTTGCCATTTTTTTACTGGAAGCTTATAGCCCACATGCAAAAGGCACTCAAAAACTCGAATCCAACAGTGCAGCACTGGTAAACCAAACTGCAATGCACTTGGATTGTAGGGCTTCAATAGCAGCTGTTCGATATTATTGAAGTCTTTAGAACTGGCACCGCAGATATAACAACGCTGAGAAGAGACGGTATCTCTCAAAGCGTTATAAACCTTTCCATCCACCATTGTAAAAACGAGTTTATGTGCCACTTCAACAACTTTTTCTTCAACGTTAACTATTGAATGGCAAAGGCTCTGAATTTGAGCATCTATTCTTTGCTTTTCAGATACCGAAACTTGTGCTGATTCTTTGGTATATTCAAGTTTAATTGGGCGGCAGTTCTTGGTTGAAGAAGATCTGGGATTTTGCCATATTACGTTTTTTTGTTCCGAGCTCTCAAAAACCAATTGGAGCGTTACCACAGAACTTATGAACACTCTTGAATCATCAGCATCCATTCCGACGGATATCTGCTTGTAAGTACTGTGGCCAGAACTACCATCGAAGCCCCACTTGGAAATCAAACACAAATTGCGTAATTCCTCATCTTTCAAAGTAAATATTACTTCTTTTTGAGCTACAATCAAACGTTCCACAGTATGGTTCCTAATCCTAATTGCGAAGTTAGCACCTCTTTTCTCATTGTTTCCGTTTTTAAGCGTTTGCTTCGATCGCTGCATTCTTCAAACGGTTTCTCTGGGCGGCCGCTTCGCTGTTTTGACGGGGTTACTCTATCAAAGAGTTTGAAGCCAATTGATGTCTGCAGCCAAGTCTCATTTTGGTTTTTAAAACGGATTTTATTTCTAGCAGATTTCGACCATTTTTCTCTAAATCTGATTGCAAATTGAGAAATTGTATGATGGAGCTCTTTGCCAATAACACTGTGGTGGGCTTCAAGGTGTGCCTCCAAAAATTTAAATTTTTTTTCCAGTTTTTGAAGCCCCGATTCCTTCATGAGGTTAAACAACTCCATCCTTGTATAAAACAAATCGTTTGAATGCGAACTTACACGGAAATAACTACTTTTTAGGAATAAGTGTGAAATAATAAACCACATTTGCTGAAGCAGTTGATTGGGAAAAACTGAATAAAAAAAAAGGAGCACATATGAGCACCAGTTTTTTTTTCCATTGTGTACACAAGAAGTCAAATTACATATGTAGGTATATTGACAAATGAAAAACTCGGTGTGGAAACGTGTGGAAATCTACTTTTGCCCTAGCTATTTAAAAAAGGACCTTAAATTTCCTCGAAAATTCAATACATATACAGAAAAACAAATTCTAAAATTGCTTTTATAGTTTTTACATAAAACTAAATTTAGAAAGATAGTACATACTTGAAGCTATCGATTCCATATTAATGTTTTGCTTTCATGTGATTTAAAAAAAAAATAACAGCTATGCAAAACTCGCCAATTAACCTACTTATTAAGATACACGTTGCAAGAAGAACTGAAGTGTTATTTTCAATTAGACCGTACGGAGTGACAAAGCAAGTAAACAATATAACTGTTTTTGCAAATGATGCATTGGAATGTATAATAACGGAAAAACCACTTTGTGAACTCATCTCTCTCAATTCATTTTTTGAGTTTATTCCAACTCCATCATACAAGCTGCCCCACTGTGCGTCGTTCGGCTGTGTTGCGGTTCTTCCTCTTCTGGTTGTAGTGGTGGAGAACGGGATCGATTTTGGCGTCTACCCAGTGATGTCAATCCAAATTTTTAAAAGTCTGTAGATAAAAACAACAAATTCTGTAGAATCCTGTATTTATCCTTGATGAAAATCTGTAGAAATCAAGAATTTTTTTTTGCTTATAAAAAAGAAATTAAAATGCAAATTTTAATGTACATATACGCATACTACAAAACATAAATCTTTATTTGAACTATACATATACATATTTATGTAGGTATATAGTTTTTTAAGACTCCGAACAACTAGAATCAATAACACTCGTATTGTTGACCTTTTATTAAATCGTATACAGTGGTGTTAAACAGCTCACTGTGTTCTCCAAAAAGTTGTACCTCATTGCACCACTTTTGGTAAATAACAACCCCGTTAAGGTTTTTGTTGTAAGCTTATTCCTTAATTTAGTCTTCGTTAAATTAATGGACGAAAACTGACGAATTCCGACAGTAATGGGAAAATGCAAGCTCCATCACCTTTTTCTAACTTAGATATACTATACATGTATATTTTCCAAAAACTTCCATTTCAACGTGGTCCTCTAATGCAAATGGTAATGTCATATTTTCGGTCATATTTTTAGGTGCAAGTTCTAAAAACGAGAAAAGTGAAGAATTTTTGAAAAACTAATAAACACAATGAAAACGTTTATTACCTGGAAATAGTGTGCCCAACTGTGCAATGGAAGGTAATTTTTATTTCAACTGCTGCCTCTTTTCAAATGGAAATCTACATTTTATTTGCTTTCTATATAAAATTCCAAGCATTTCCTCCGAATTTGATTGAGACTATCAATAAAAATAATGTCTTCTTTCAATTGAATAATAACCGTAACGTTACCACCCAAGTAAATATCTACTAATTCTAAGTGATATAATTCAGATTGAAAATCCAAATTTATAATTTTGTTTTGCAGTGCTAAGTCTTAATCATCGATGCCGCATTTCTTCCTTTAATTCTAGGCACTGTGGTTTTAGTAAACACTCCAAAATTGTTTTATAATATGTTATAAATATTTTGTCGTAAAGCAAGAATAGTTTTGGATGTTCCAATTGCATCTCTTTATTTAAGTCATTAAAATAAACCAATGCATAACTAAGGATTTCAAGGTATAGGTATAATTCAGTAGTGGGTTCAATGCACTCAGCAAGTATTGATTGAGCTGAGAGTAAACGATCAATGAATACTACACCCTGAAAATATATTTTTAATGCAATCAACTGTTCTACAAGCCTTTTTACAACTTCAAGCAAGGAAAGCCATCTTGCCTGGCAGAGGTGTAAAAGCTTATGAGGCTTCGCATTAACAAAGTACTGAAATTCTTAAAAGTCTAATATGCGCTGCGTACTATTCTGTATGTAGTTTTAAACCATATTTTTCTGATATGGAATCTTGTTCAAGTAAAAGAATTCAATAATATTTTTGTAGTAGCTGTTTGCCCGCGGCTCCGCTCGCGTGGAATACAAAATTAATGTTAAATTTTTTATCTTTTTAAATAAAGCTAAGACTCACATTGTATTCATTATTATGAAATAAAAGATATTTTATTCAAACAAATAATTATTAAATGTTCACGTTGAAAAGCACAATTAAGCACTAAAAATTGTTTTACTTTTGCTATCTGGAGTATCGGGAATAACTCGATCTTATTGACCCGTTCACGCAAAAGTATTAAGCTACCGTTAGTCTACCGGAGCTTTAATAATTCCATTCACACAATCACAAATCAATATACCTGTTTCATTTTTCACAAAGAGATTTTGTCGCATAGCCTTCTCACTCTATTCGTTCATATTTTTTTCTCACTCTCACACAATATATACATACGTGCAGAAGTGTGAATGAACGACCGAGAGTAGCAAACCAATCAGTCGTTCACTGAACTTCGCGGTAAACAGACGTGTTTCGGCTTCGCTGTCAAAAAAAAATTATTAAATTCCAATTACTGCATCAAGCAGCATAAGTTTCAGCGGCGACGTAGCCCAGTGGTGGTGTTGTGCCAACCGTTACCCAACGGACTCGGTATCGCGCCGCGACGGGGCAAAACACCCAGGTACGTGTGTGTGTTTGTTCTTTTGCGTTTACGCAAAAAGAAAATAAGTGATAGAGACACAAAAAAGAAGTAAAACTTGAAATAAAACTAAGTGATAGAGACACCAAAAAAGAGACACAGTGATAGAGACACAAACAAAAAAAAAATATAAATAAATAAATAAAGAATAAAAATTATCAGTGCGATGGATAAGTGTGAGAGGTCCGTGCTCTCCATAGCGGGAGTGGTAGAAAAAAATGCCGCATCAGCCGATGAGGCAGTTATGGGTAGCCGCATACCAGCAGTGGCTACCAAAGAAATTATTAAAAGGAGGGCAAAGCTAAGGCCAAATCCCAACCTGGTCAAGCGCCTCTCTCTGACTGCTTCATCCAAAAAGCTGCGGGGTGAAGTGAGGATGGGGGCGCCATCAACAAAAAAAATAGCGGCAGCACAGCAGCAGTGTCATCGGTCGGCGGACGATGATAAAGTAGAAGGTATGGATGAGACCAACAGTTTCGCCTCGCTAGCCACTTCCGAATCGGAAGATGAGGAAGAGGAGTTGGAGTGCCTTGACTCCAGCATAAGGCAGCTGCAAGAGAGGGTACTCGCCATAAAGGCCAAACAAATGGCCAGAAGGGAAAAGGAGCACAGTGAGCTCCAGTGCTCCCAGCAACAACAACAACAACACCAGCTGCCAGCAAAGAAAGCAGCAACAATAAGCGCAGTTGACAAAGCTGCGAAGAAAGCGGCAGCAACAACAAAGCTGCCGCAAAAATCAAGTCAACTGCCAGTAAGGCAGCTGCAACAACAACAGCAGGCAAAGAAACAGCAACAACAACAGCAGCCGAAAAAGCAGCAGCAACTACAGCAACAGCAGCAACAACAACAACAGCAGCAGCAGCAACAACAGCAGCAGCAGCAAGAACAGCAGCAGCAACAACAACAGCAGCAGCAACAACAACAGCAACAGAAGAGTACGAAGGCAAAGGTCCCGCCTATTAACACGTACAAAATGGAGCTTAAGGACACCATAGACCTATGTAAGTCGGCCATAGGTCATAATTTTTTCATTAAACGCCTTAGTGAGGATAGGCATGCTATCCACTGCAAAACAGTGGAGCATTACAAAATAATTAAAGATTTACTAAGGGACTCGACGACGGAGTTCTTCTCCTTCACCCCGAAAGGGGAAAAGCTGCAAACTATGCTGCTGAGGGGGATGGACTCGTCTATCGAGCCGGAGGAGCTCCTTCAAATGCTGAGGGATAAAAAGTGCGACGGGCTTGAGTTCGTGGGGGTCAAGCCATTCACCACAGCAAGGGCCAGAAGGGAGAAGCGAAAGCTACCGTTCTTCCTTGTTCAGCTTTCGCCCAGTAGCAAACTGGATGGTCTCAGGAGTATTAATGTCCTAGACTACCAGGTTGTGTCATGGGAAAGAGTAAAAAGGAGCGATAGCATTTTACAATGCGTTCGCTGCCAAAGGTTCGGGCACGCCGCGTCGAACTGTGAAATGCAGCCTCGATGCGTGAAGTGCGGTAAGAACCACAAAGCAGAGGAATGTTCTCTGGGTAAGGATGGGGTAGCAGATAGGGCCCAACTCTCATGTGCTTTATGTGGAAACTCGGGACACACCGCAAACTATCGCGGTTGTCCTAAGTTCCAGTTTATGAAAAAAATAAATCTGGTTCGTCAGCAGAAGGTCGAAGTCAAGCGTCAACCCGTTTCTAGTCAAACACCAGCCGTTACTTCCCAATGGACTTACGCCCAAATGGTGTCAGGCCAGGGAAATACGGTACAAAAACAACAACCGAAGGTTGCTTCACAGGTCCCAGTGCCTAAAGCACCTGAGGCTCAGCCTGACATGCTGGCTATTTTGCTCTCAATTCAAGGGCAAATGAGCCAGCTTCAGCGTCAGTTACAAGAGCAGGCGAAACGGGTAGACCAGATCTACGCATTTCTGCCGGACCTAGCGCACCACCAGTCGTAATGGATACGTTGGCGGAGAAATCATTAAGGATCCTTGCGGTGAATGTGAATTCACTGATAAGGATCGAGCGAAGAACTGTACTTTTTAAGTTGTTAGAAGACCAGAGCCCTGATGTACTTTTGGTTAGCGAAACTAAGCTATCCCAGAAGCACAAACTATGGCACAATAAATATAATATTATAAGAAGAGACCGACCCAACTCCATTCAAGGGGGAGGTGTTGCGATCTTCATTAGAAAAGATTTGCGTTACAAGGCTGTGTACAGCGGTGAAGTGCGGAGGTTTCGGGAGCTGGAGGCCTGTACCGTGTGCATCCCTCTCCGTAGTGGAAAGAGGTTGTACATGGTCGCAGTCTACGCTTCCGGAGCTACTCAAACCACTTCATTTATAACAGAGCTCGAGACACTTTTTCGATGTCTAAGGCTGGAGTCGGAGGAGAACTATTTTATTATGGCTGGAGATTTAAATGCCAAGCATAGTGATTGGGGAAATAATATACCAAATTCTAGGGGGAACCTACTACTCAATTGGTGGGGTCTACACAATGTCGAGTATAGACTCGATTTGAAAGCTACCGATAGTCCGTCGTATCCTAGCGCCGGCTCCTATCTGGATCTTCTGCTGTTCGACGTACGATTACAACTGACCAACACGAACCGACAAACGAGAAACTGCCTACATACATTCGTGTATGACAGTGACCATTGCGGACTCAGTGCCGAAATGATAATTCCCAACGAGATTGCGGAGTTGGAGGAGTTTGTCCAAACGTACCCCTACAATTACAGTAGGACGCGTTGGACACGCTTCTCCAGAGTATTGACAAGAGCACTCTCCTCGAACTCGCTCTACCCACCGTCCAATAGGAATCTGTCAAATGAGGAGATCGACAGATACCTACAACGAATGGACGAGACAATTAAACAAACGATGGACAGAGCGATACCTCGGTATCAACAAACTGACAACGTAGACATATACCGCAATGCAACAATTGACGCACTTCACGAACAAAAAAGTAGACTTCTGTCAAGATTAAAAACCTTGTACAGACGGTTTACTGACAGACAAAACTCGGAGATCAGGACACTTAAGTCGTTGATTAAAAACCTCCAACAGTTAATAAAAGAAAATTACAGACTCTCTGTAAGTTTGCACTGGAACAAAAAAATTCGGGCTGTAAAATCCAGCAACCCGAGTATGTTCCCGCAAATAAATAAAATATTTCGGAGGAATAATCAGAACGACCTGCCATGTCTTAAGATCCCCCGAACGACGAACACCGAACAGATACTTATAACAGCAGGCATAGATCCAGGAAACGCCGTCAGTGATGACAACTTCTTTGTGATCGAAGATCCGCAGGAGAAGGTAGAGGCTATAGGAGCGACTTTCCAGGAAGTGTATAAGGTGAATGACAGTATTTGCCCGAACGACGACCTGGAAAGTCGAGTCCTTGTGCACAACTTTAACCTTCAAAATGATATACAGCACTGGCGATCAGAGAACAACGGTTTCACCGAGTTCAATGACGATAATATGGCAAACAATGTCATCGCCAATGTGGAGGTACATCCCCCGTTCATATCGAAGGTAGAACTCCAAGCGATCTTCGAATCATTGAGAAGGAAGAAATCCGTGGGTATCGACGGAGTGTCTAACATTGTGCTAAGACACCTCCCTCCAGAAGCGGTGAACATTTACACCATCCTGTTTAACAATGCGCTGAATAATGCACATTATCCGGCGCACTGGAAAACAGCGGTGGTTCATCCTATTCCCAAAAGGGGTAAAGATACGTCCAATCCGGCAAATCTCCGGTCGATAAGTCTCCTTCCGAACATCAGCAAGGTATTCGAGAAGGTTGTCCATAGAGCCCTGTCTAAGTGGGTTGAGGACATGAATATTGTTCCGGATAACCAATTCGGTTTTAAGGCGGGGCATGATACAATACATGCCGCGTCTAAACTGGTGTCGGATATCCAATGGAACAAAAGCAAGAAACAATGCACGGGTGCCTGCCTGGTTGACTTGGAGAAAGCCTTCGATACCGTATGGCTAGAAGGACTCTTCTACAAGTTGAGTAGGCTGGGCATAAGTAAACCACTACTATACATGTTTTGTAATATGCTCACCGGTAGACAGTTCATTGTGAAAAATGGCAATGTAACTTCTGCTGGTACGTTTGATATTAAAAATGGTCTGCAACAGGGTGCGGTAAATTCGCCGATCCTCTTTAACATTTTCACAAGTGATCTTGTAGGATCTCTTCACCATGCAATAGCGTATGCCGACGACTTGATAGCGTACAGATCAGGACCAAAGATCGAGGTCATTGCAATACTCTTGCAGCGTGACTTCGATAAGATCAAGCGATATTGCGACGACTGGAAGTTGAAAATCAACTTCCAGAAGTCGGAAACCATCCTGTTTAGGACGTCGTTATCTGGGGCCTCTGCGGATACCAGAAAGAATTGGCGAAAGTTCTCAATAGTGGGACAGCACGGACAACCATTAGCGTCTCGAAATGTAGTCAGATACCTTGGGTTCTGGCTAGACCAGTATCTATATTTTAACAAACATATAGATGCTGCTCTGGCCAGAGCCAAAGCGGCTTTCGCCCTCACAAAGAGACTGTTTTATAGCAGCCAACTCGATGCGAGGGTGAAGGTAATCTGCTACATGGCCCTCATTCGGCCCATGCTCGTATATGGTTGTCCCGTGTGGTTCAACGTGGGAGCAAGCTCGTTGGAAAGGATTCGGGTGTTTGAGAGGGCTTGCCTTAGGGCCTGCCTTCGCTTATATAGAACACCAGAGTCTCAGTACATAAAATTCTACTCCAATGAGATCCTTTATAACAAGGCGGACATAATCAGGGTGGATAATTTCTTGATCAAGATGATTCGAAGGCACATTGCAAGAGCAATGAACTCGATGAATAACCTGATCTCTGGGGCCTACTACCCCAATGACATGTATCATGAGAGCGTGCGCCTTAACGGCTTCATTCCCCCAGAGGCGTTCCTCTATTTAGATAGAAAAGGTCTGATACAGGACAAAGTAGCGGTGCCGCTAATCTTCCATGTTGCCCGGACAGCTGTGGATAGGCGACTCAACTACGACCGTGACGTCGCGCTCAGCATGACGGAGCGTCTTCGGTTCAGTAGAGCGATAGCAGGTCGCGATTTGCGAGACGTTGCAAGGCAGCATCAGACATTCTGGTGGTTAGGAGACGGAGAGGGAACTCCCTCGTCGTTTCCTTTTGATACAGGATAGCTCCTCCTAAGGCGCAAAGCTGGCCTGGCCGGCTTACATAGGTTTAAGGTTTAGGTGTAAGGTATTTATAAAAAAAATAAATAAAAAATATGTATATATATATATACGTATATGTATATGTATATATTATATATGTGTATATCTATATATATATAGAAATATATATATATGTGGATATATACATGTATGGTCTAGAATAAGGTAGTTTTAAGCTATATTTTTAAGGTAGCTTTAAGGCTTATTGTTAAGGTAGTTTTAAGGTTTATTTTTAAGGTAGTTTTTAAGTTTTAGATGTAAGACTTTTATTTTAAAAAAAACACGTTCGTTCACTAAGTTTTTCCAAATTTTTCTTAGTTATCCTAGTTTGTTAAGTCATTTAGATAAATAATTAATTTTAAGTTAGGTTACGTCGACATAGTTTTAAGCATTAGGTTTAGCTTAGAGTACCCGCATAGGGTCAGTAAGCTAGAATAAGATTAAGTAAAGTTAGTTAAGTTAGTTTAAGCGTTTTTGTCTAGCTTGTAAGAAATAATGAATTCCAAAAATAAAAATGCATTAAAAATGAAATGAATGAAATGTAGCAAACCAATATAATACAAACAGTCTGAGTGGGACTGATAAATATTATATTAAACCAATACAAAATGTTTTTCTCTGTCATTGAATTATCAAAATACAAATACGATTTTTGGTGGTTTTTAGTATGGGGAAGCGAATCTGTCAAACGATCCGAAGATGACTGTTTCATTTAGTTCGACTATTAGTCTAAGAGACCGGTGCAATTTTTTGGAGTGAGATACATATAACCAAAAAATTTGCAAATATAAATAAAAACCTCTGAGATATTTTAAATCAAATACGACCGTCTGGCAGCATTTTGTTGGTGCTTATGTTAGTAATGTTATGTTCAAAATGGGTTTTTTTTCCAAAATGCGGATCGTTGATATAACCATTTGAATTTAGTATTAAACAAAAGAGCAGAACCGTTTGAATATAAATGCGTAGTTCCCAGACGATTCACATGGTGCTTTCTTTTTGCCAGACGCACTAATAGTACGTAAAATATCAGTTTTCTAAATAATAGGTATAACCACATACCGATTACTCTAAAACAATGATATGAATATCCTGATCACGAATATACATATATGTAGGTCCCAGACGTTTCATATGGTGCTATCTCCTTGCCTTTTTTGTAAATAACTATAGGTACCCAGTGTATTAAGGAAAGCAGAAATGCAGTAATTTTCCATAGAAACAAATATTTCTTAAGCCGCAATATCTGATAAATTATGAAAAATATTGGTTCTTTTGTACATTACTCTTATTTCCTCAAGCTCTACAAAATGGCGTTTTCAAACCGAAAATTGTAGAAGTGCCAAAATAAACAATACACTCACGCTACCTATAAAATGTTTGCACTGAAGTGTACCTACCTTTGATAACATTTTTTATTGAAACAAAATAATTATTCAAGTTAAAGAACACGGTTTATAGATCGCACTAAAAATTGTTTTACTATGTAGGTATTACGAATAACTCGATCTTATTGCGCCAGCGCCCACTGGTTAAATATTCTCCCGCGGCAAACTTGGGGTAACTTCTACTTCAATCGCACACTGACTGAATAATTCGGAGTAAAATTGAGTATACATGAACCAATTTTCATTGTATTGGTATTTCTGATGTATCTCTAAATTGGCAACTTGTGTGTATTGGTTTACCCCGATGTTAAACCACTTCAACGCTGGATGAAAATTTTATCCCGTTTCATACTGTATACCTGCCCTTCCTTTTCTATAAATTGAGTTTTACTCCGGGGGATGTAGTGTGCGCTGACCCATTGAGCCGTTCACCCAAAAGTATTAAGCTACCGTTAGTCTATCGGAGCTTTAATAATTCCATTCACACAACCACAAACCAATATACCTACCTGCTTCGTTTTTCACAGAGAGATTTAGCGCACAGCCTTCTCACTCTATTCAATAATATTTTTTTCTCACTCTCACACAATATCTACGTGCAGAAGTGTGAATGAACGATCGAGAGTAACAACCAATAACAATCAATCCAACCCAAACAAAGTCTAATAAATACTCACGCACACTATTGCAACGATACCCACTGCTGCTTGACTGCTGGCAGTGGTCTCCACTGAAGGAAAATTGTGGGCGATGATTTAAATAATTGTTTTGAAGATTGCTCAGCTTCAGGACAACGTAGAAGGATGTTTTATATCTCAAATAAATCAGGGGCGAATTTACTAATTTGTAGAGCTGTAAAATTGAACTTTTTCCCCACTTAATTCACTATTATCGCTACTCCTTATTCGTTATTTTACCTAACGCAACAAAACATATCCTATAACCTGAAAAGTGAACATATCTATGAAATAAAAAAAAAATCACGTAAATCGGATAAGTGGTTCTCCGGCTAGGAGGCAACTAACAGAAAATAATTTTGGTTTTTATAAGTATTAGGGAAGAGATTAGAGATTAGAGATAGAGATTAGAGAAGAGATTAGAGATAAAGAAGTAGCAGTTCCATCTACAATCAGCTATAGACACAAAAAGTTATCACGAATGAGGAATGTCACTGCAGTCCTTGCAATAAGAGCTAAATGATTGGTTTAAGATTTGTCAGTACTCTCGTCGACTATGAGCGAAAATTGATTCTTTTGCAAAAGTGAAACCAATTTATTCTTTGCAGCTTGGCCGGTGACATTCGCGATAATAGCTTGTGCCTTTGTTCTTTCAAATGTTAACTCGCTCGCAATTTTTGAATCCGGACAAGCTATTTGTACAAAGCTCTTTAAATGCCATGCTATATGCGAAATGGCAGATAGCGCTCTGCTAAGAAACTTGCATATTTCCTTTCCCACTTTTTTTTTAGCCATGTCCCATATTTGGCTTCAGTTTCCCAGGATTGGGAATATTTTTGGTTGTATCGCAATTGTTGCTTCTTTTTGGAGTGTTTTTTTCGACACTTCCTTTACTTGGACTCATTGCAATCTTATCTTTAATACTCGCAGTTGTTTTGTAAATTTAAAGCATGATTAACGACACGTATACAAATACAAATAACGGTTATGTATCCGATGTCATCCATATGAAATTTGAATGGAAAAATTGGTTTGCTGCTTTCAGTAACACACAAGCCAAATGGCACAAGAAAGAAGAGAAAAGAAGAATAAACTGGGGGTTTACATGTGGAGGTTATTATTATTGGTTCTGCAGCGAAAGTAATAGATTTGTTAAGAGGGAAACTAATAGTTATTTCTGTCTGGCATTGTTTTAATTAAAAGTTTTATTTTTTGTTGTAATTTAAAATTTTAAAATTTCTGTATATTTTTATTCGATTTCTGTAGCTAAGGTACAAATTCTGGAGAACTACAGAAAATTCTGTAGGGTTGGCATCGCTGCGTCTACCTTTCCAGCGTGGATGATCAATTATTTCAGGCTCGGGTATTGAAAATGCATCTGTTTCAGGTAACGGCCGTATTTCCGGAAAAGATGTACCTACATATCTTGTGCCTGAAGTATCGAAGAAGTATGCGGTGTAAGTTCAGCTGTTGATGTACTACCGAGATTAAAACTTAGGTCTACAGCTTTACAAAGAAAATCAGTAGATGATCATCTTCCCAGTTCAGCGATACAATCGTCAATTTTTCTTCGTCTGGTAAAGATACGTGATTATTTTGATCCTTTAGAGTGTTGTCATCATCGAAGTCGCCGATCGAATCATTATCATCACCAAATTCAGTATCATGGGTGTTTCTGGGTGCTGTGGGAATAGGGTAGGCACTGATTGGCTTTAACTTGGCAAAGCCCAGTGTTGTAACTGTTACCACACATCAATCGTGCTTATTTTACTTCCAAGTGGTAGCCATCGGGTACTGGCTGTTGTTCACCCGGACGCGGCTTGCTAAACTTATAAGCGCGAGTGCTGACCAGAAGACAAAAATAGCAGCACTATAAACACGACAGCGGACGAGTTCTCCAGATGGAACCAATGGTGTCGTGATAAACCTCCGGAGCGGAGATAGTACCTTATTCGGGCTTCTTCAACATATTTGAAGCTGAGGCCGATAAGGATTTCCAAGAATTAGTTGGGGTCTTGGAAAAGAGATGGTGGCGGAGGAGCCCTAAAGGGCCAACGGCAGCACTCACACCTCCGAAGTGGGTCACCGACATCGGTATAACAGACCCCTCATCCTAGGGGTTTCTAGAATGAAATTTTCTAGAATGGAACTGGTCCTCCAGGTTGGGGGTTGTGCCGTCGAGGTAACTGCCCGACCACGTAAAAAAAATTCATGTTTTGAAGCTCCAACAAGCCTCGGAAACGGACGGATTTACTGTTGACGAACCATGCAAATGTAACAAGGACAACGAATTTCGGATCTGTACGTGGAACGTTAGGTCCCTTAATAGACCACGTGCAGCCGAACAATTAGCGGAGGCCCAAGACTGCTGCAAAGCAGATATCACCGCCATCCAAGAAGTGCGATGGGATGGGCCGGGCAAAAAGAAGATGAAAAACTGCGATGTATACTACGGCGATTGTTACCGATAACAAAAGCAGCGCCTATTTGGATGTGGATTTGTCATTGGAGGCAGACTTAGGCAAGAAGTCTTAAGTTTCAAATGCGTAGATGAACGCCACACGACAATCCGCATCAAGGCAAAATTCGCCAACATAAGCCTAATTTGCGCGCATGCCCCCACAGAGGAGAAGGACGACGACACCAAAGATAGGTTCTACGAGCTCTTGGACAAAACGTACGAGCAATGCCCTAGCTATGACATTAAAATTGTCCTAGGCGATTTTAACGCAAAGCTAGGAAGAGAGGGCATCTTTGGTAGCACTGTCGGAAAATACAGCCTACACGACACCACCTCCGATAACGGATTCAGGCTGATCGACTTTGCTGCGGGGCGAAATGTTGTCGTAGCTAGTACGCGGTTCCCGCATCTCGATATTCACAAGGGAACTTGGAAATCTCCTGATCAATCTACCGTCAACCAGTCTCCCTCAATCTCTCAAGAGATCCTATGCCGCCAGCATCAAGTATTGAGGACCAGTGGCAACATTGCCAAAAAGCCATCAGAGATGCCGCCTCTGGTGTACTGGGTTTCATTCGGCCACGGCAAGCACATGCAGCTAAGCAAGAAGCATACAAAGCGGCGCTGCATAGAAGGACTAGAGCTGCTCGTGAGCTCTACGAGCAGAAGAGGAGAGACGAACACAGGCTTCTCAGGAGGAAAAAGAAAGAGCATGAGAAGCGCGCGATCGAGGAAATAGAGAGATGCCACTGCAGGAATGAGGTTCGGAAGTTTTACCAAAGGGTAAAAAGGACCTACGAAGGCTACAAGGCCCGAACTGAAGCCTGCACGGACGATCAAGGGAACATCGTAGTGGAAACGCAGTCGATGCTGAGGATATGGAAGAGCCATTTCTGCAAACTGTATAACGGCGACGAAGACCAAAATTCCGCTGTCAGGCAGAACGAACCATTCAATCTGGACGATGATAACCAACATTTCCGTCCCCCCGACCTGGGTGAAGTTAAGATAGCGATATCTAGGCTGAAACCCAATAAAGCTGCTGGACCTGATGGTCTGAATGCCGAGCTATTCAAAGCAGCCGGGGATGACTTGGTAAGGAGCATGCACCAACTCATCTGTAAAATATGGTCCGATGAAAGTATGCCCGATGAATGGAACCTCAGCATTGTTTGCCCGATCCTCAAAAAAGGAGACCCTCTGAACTGCGCCAACTACAGAGGCATCAGTCTTCTTAACATCGCATATAAAATCTTATCTGCCGTATTATGTGAACGCCTGAAACCGTTCGTCAACAACCTGATCGGTCCATATCAGTGTGGTTTTAGGCCAGGAAAGTCCACCATCGACCAAATATTCACATTGCGGCAGATCTTGGATAAAACCCAGGAACTTCAAATCGATACACACCACCTTTTCATCGATTTCAAGGCCGCGTATGACAGCATTTATAGAGACAAGCTATGTAGAGCAATGTCTAGTTTTGGCATCCCTGCCAAACTCGTCCGTTTGTGCAGGATGACGATGGAGAATGCACGCTGCTCCATCAAGGTCGATAAAGACTTTAACGAGACCTTCGATGTCAAAAAAGGATTTAGACAAGGCGACGCGCTGTCATGCGACTTCTTTAACATCGTTCTTGAAAGAATTGTGCAAAACTCACGCGCCAACACCAGAGGCACAATCTTTCAAAAGACCGTCCAATTACTCGCATACGCCGACGATATTGACATAATCGGAAGAACGCAGCGTGATGTCAGTGGAGCGTTCGTGAGTATTGAGGCGGAAGCCGCGAAAATGGGTTTAGCGGTAAATGAGGGCAAGACTAAGTATATGCTGTCAACAAGGAAGGACAACCAACATCGACGTCTCGGACAGAACGTCACTATAGACAGATATAACTTCGAGGTAGTTAGGGACTTTATCTACCTAGGCTCCGCTATGAGCTCAGAAAATGATATCAGCGCTGAGATCAAACGAAGAAAATAACTCTTGCCAATCGCTGCTTCTTTGGGCTAAGAAGGCAATTGAACAGCAAAGCCCTCTCTCGAGCCACTAAAGTGACCCTATACAAGACCTTAATCATCCCAGTCCTGCTCTATGGCGCAGAGGCATGGACCCTGTCAAAAGCGGATGAGGTCGCTCTTGGCTGCTTCGAGTGATTTTTGGTCCCGTCTGCATAGACGGTGAATGGAGGAGGAGATACAACAGCGAACTTTATGGGCTGTTCAGCGACATCGACTTGGCCAGAAGAGTGAAGGTTCAACGACTGAGATGGCTGGGTCATGTAGAGCGCATGGACACAAATGCTCCGGCCCGGAAAATCTTTGAATCCATTTCCGAGGGACGGCGCAGTAAAGGAAGACCGCGACTCAGGTGGCGCACGCAGGTGGAAGGGGACCTCAACCAACTGAGCGTGCGAAACTGGAGGCAGCTGGCTAAAGATCGGGCTGGCTGGAGACGCTTGTTGGTTGAGGCCCAGGTCCACCCCGGACTGTAGCGCCACCTTAAGTAAGTAAGTAAGTAAATTCAGTATCAGTAACAACTGAGTTCATTATTTCTTGGATCTTGCTGGTCACTCATTTTGGACAAATTAGAAATCCTTTTCCGTTCAAACTAAAATTCAGTCACCCCCTTCTTTATTTGCATTTTTTCAGACATTTCTATAACCAATGAACCGAATAGGTTAAGTTGACGTACATACATATGTATATTGATTACCCGCCTTTTGGCGGAGTGAGTTCGGTGGCGAATAGTGGCCAACTATGCATTGAACCGACATGAACCACTTTTATAATCATAAACTAGAATATATTTTCTATTCCCCAATATTTTTTTTTTAACTTTCAGACATACCGACAAATATTTTTTTTTAAGTTTTAAACTTTTCACTCACAGAATAATAATTTTTTAGCTGATTCGCAATGAAATTCCGATTTCAGCTGACAATACATGCCAAAAAAACTGTAAAATAACGGTAACACTTATAGCCGCACCTAGAGATAAAACAAACAAAAGGTAGTGTGGCATGCCAGCGAAGAAAGCAACCGTACATTAAGAAAGAATTGGATCAGAATGTTGGCCGCCAAACTCCTCCTGTCCTGCTAGAGAGAAATAACGGTAGCAATCGAAAAATTGTCTGTGCCAATACTTTTTTTGGTGTGTGTACGTCATTTATGGTTTGAGTTCCGACGGTAAATGCGTTAGTAAACCGAGCAAATTTGAAATTTGACGTTCGAAAAAACTGTTCTTTTTTCAGTTTTTTAAGGAATTTTTCAGCTGATATTTTGCAAAACAAAGTAAGAAGTCTGCTAGTAAGATTATAAAATTGTAGTGTATTTTTTCGTTTGATAAGTAATTCTGGTTATTTACATGTTTAATTACTTTCAGACTTACTTACAAAAGCAGGCATTGACTGCTTAATTGTTTGCGGTTGAAATGAAACGTCATGGATGGAAAAAAATTATTTTGCTCTGATTCTGAAAATGTACGGAAAAAACCGCGGAAGGTAATTCCAATCAAGTCTAAAATCGAGATTTTAGATCGCTCGGATAAAGGCAAAAAGGCTGTAGACATCGCACGTTCCCAAGGTCTTCCCCACTCAACTGTGCGTAACATAAAAGTAAATTGTAAGAAAGTAAATTGCAAGAAAGCGCTTCAGCAGGAGCTTTTGTGTCGGATACCATCATCACTAAAAATAGACCTACCGTTCTGATGAAAATGGAAGAGCTGTTATTTTTGTGGATACAGGACTTAAACCGAAGAAATATTCGTGTTAATGCTATTGTTATTCGGACGAAAACGCAGAGCATCCATCAAAGGTCCGGATGAACAATTTACCTTCAAAGCTAGCCGATGATGGTTTGACAAGTTCAAAAATAGGTATGATCTTCGTAATATAAAGTTAACTGGTGAATCCACAAGTGCAGACATTGAAGGAGCAACTTGAATTGAGGAAGGTCAATATAGTGGGTTACTTCATCAATATTTACTGATTGGTTCAAAAACGAGTTTTGTCCAGCGGCTAAGGAATACTGCCTTAAAAATAATCTCTCGGAGAGGATTCTTGTAATCCTAGACAATGCTCCCGGTCATTCATCCACGATATTGATGAAAATGTTAAAGTACTTTTTCTTCCTCCGAATACAACATAGATACTTTAACCCAAGGAGTAATTGGTGTATTATTTGCGTCGAACTTTTCAACAGATAATTCATGCCTTTTATATGTCCTTCGAAAATGAAGAAAAACAGACATACATAAAGGAAATTTGGCAGAAATATAATATTCACCAAGCTATTAAAAATATAGTCGACCCCTGGAAAGATGTAACAACTTCTAATATAAATAAAGCTTGGTGAAAAATTTGGCCAAAATGTATTCAATCTCCAACAAGGGGTAATGTGGACATTGCGCAAAACGATGACGATAAAATTCTATCAGAAATACTTCGTCTAGCGAAGGAAATAGGATTTTCTGATCTTAATGAAGACGACATAACAGATTTAATTCACTTTCATAAGAACCACTTTCCACTGGCGAACTAATAAGAATTTTAAAAGATTCAGAAGAGGCGAATATGACCGTTGATAATGCTTGTAAAGAAAAATTTACGTGAAAACAGTTGGCAGAATTTTTGGATTGCATGGATAGGAGTTTGAATATATTGAAGAATGATCCAGATCGGGAGAGAGGTGAGAAGGTCTCATTTTTAGTTTCAAAAATATATTATGCTACAAGGATCTGTACAAAAAATGAAGTTTGAAGCTCCTCAAACCACACTGACAAAATTTTGAAGTCGTCTTCTACTAATACTGCAGAGACAGAGCAAGCTGAGGCTTAACTACAGGTTCTACTGTCCAGCGACGAGGATGGTAATACAATACAGTGTTGTGCTACTCATACAAGATGCACTACAAATGTCACATACATCACTACAGTAATGTCGCAACACCTCAAAATTAATATCCATCCAAAATTCAGCCCAACGTTGAAAGTGACTATTATCAGCAGTCAGAATTCGGAACCTAACAAAATCAAAAACACCCCGGGGCTACACTACATTATTGTGTTTTTCTAATATTCAAAAATGTTTATTTTTTTATAACAGCATGGGCGATGATAGAAAAACGTCAAAAGCATGGCAGTATTTTACTGACCTTAAGAACAATAAGTTAAAGTGTAATTTTGGTGGCCAAATAATGTCATACAAAGGTGGTGGCCCATATAACCTAATTCGTCACACGAAATCAAGACATCCCACAATTTTTGCAACCATTCGTCAAACAGACAATACTTGTGAAGTGGAGACTACATATGTCTCCTTTTCTTTCATCGCTTGATCCTTATAATGCTACTACCGCAAATTCAACAGTCAGTGTCACCAATCAACCTCCTTCCAAAATATCCACACAAATTTCCCAATATTTGCAGAAGTCACTATCTGCCAAAAAAGCGGAGAATTAAAATAAATATTTGGTAGAACTAATAGCGAAAAACTACTTGCCCTTTAATATGGTAGAAACTAAAGAGTGTAAGCAGTTTATTAGGAAATTAAATCCTAGCTACCGAGGGTATTTGGTTGAAAAACACTTTCAAAATTGTTGCTGTTATATCTAATAATGCAAACAACTTAAAGGCAGCAATAAGAATAAACAATTGGAAACATATTCCCTGCTTTGCACACACATTAAATCTTGTTGTGCACACTGCATTACAAAAACAAAGATCACGCAAATCAAAATAAAGTCCATTTTGAGGTTTTTCGACGAAGTCCATTGGCAACTGAAAGGTTAAAGTGCATGCAAAAAAATTAGGAGATACGGAACTCAAACTAAAGCAGGTTGTTGCCACACGTTGGAACTCTACATTTGATATGTTTGAGAGAGTACTTAAAGTAAAAAATAGTTTGAAGTCCACAATAGCTATTGACTACCCAGAAATGGAAATATCAACAACGAAGACATAGAGGTCTTAACAACTGTCTCCGAATCGTTGATATTTTTCAAAGACGTCACCGAAGAAATGAGCTCAGAAAAAAGTGTGACGATATCAGAGGTAATTCTAATAACTAACGCCCTCAAAGGCCAATGTATAGAATTTATAAGGAGGAACACAATTCCTCAATCTGTGCGTAGAATGGTACAAAGTCTTTTAGATGATATGAATAAACGATTTTTGAATGTGGAAGACAACAAGATCCTTGCGGAAAGTACACTGCTAGACCCAAGGTTTAAGAGGTATGGCTTTGGAAACGACCAGTCTTTGGCTAGAGCGTGCAGTAACGTTAATGCCTTGGTAACCAGTGTCCATATAAGGTCTCAGCAGCAACATTTTGAAAAGCCACTGGTAGTACCGCCGCCCCCAAAAAAAGGCGTAGCATTTGGGACAACTTCGACAAAGATGTAAGCGAAGTTATAAAAAATGCTAACCCTACGGCGGTAGGTATAACCGAAGTAGACAAATACCTTCAAGAACCATTGCTAAGGGCCCACTGAAATGGTGCCACGATAAAAAAGATGCTTATCCTAGGCTATACAAGGTGGTAATGAAAAGACTGTGCGACTTCTGTCATTTCTAAACGTGTTTTTTCCAAGTCTGGTCAAATCTTGGTTGAAAGAAGAAACAGAGTAAGTGGACAAAAAGTGTCGCAATTATTATTTTTAAATTATGATATGTAATATAAGTATACATATGTATGTATGTGTTTGTTTTTTTTTTAAATTTTTTTTTTTTCGATTCTTAACAAAACAACTCATTTTAATATCAAAACAAATACCTGCACATAAAATATGAAAAAATTCCAAACTCTTTCAATAGATTTTCCTCTTCTCTAGTATGTAACATAATGTAAGTGAAAGATCTTACAATTTTTAATGTCTTAATTAATTTCTTTTTAATAATTACAACTAATAAAACTATTTCAATAGATTTTCATTTTAACTACATATCTCTTCTATAGTATCAGTAGTATGTAACATAATGTATTAATCAATTTTTTTTTATAATAACTGCTAACAATATAATTTTTTTTATTACCAAAACAAATACATAACTGTATATAAAATATAAAAAAGAAAAAAAATTCCAAATTATTTCAATTTTCCTAGCTATCATTTATTCACATATGTGACAACAATTGCAATGCCATCCAAATGTTGTCCTATGGTAACCATACTGATGTGATAACATGTACACCTCAGCTGATGTGGGACATTGTACCACTTCACTTCCTCAAATAAGTACCTCATACAAAATCGCTACAAATTTTTAATGTCTAATTCCTTATTTAATTTTGTTTCACTGTTCTTATTATTATTCCTCTATTGATTTATCACAGGTTAGACACAGCTAGTATTCATAGAGAATTTGGCAGCTCTGCTTAATTAAATACGACTCTGACGTCTATTCTATTACAAATTGTATTTAATTTGAAACCGAAATTTCAAAAAAACGTCCAAAGAAATTTACGGTTTTGCTGTTTTAAACAAAAATAAGGTAGGAGTTGTTATTATACGTTTGTTTGGAAAAAAAAACGAAATTATAAAATTACAGATGAGTGGCAAGAAATTTAAAGAGTAACGGAGCTAGCTTGGTCGAAGGCAGAAAAAGAAATGCTGCGCGAATTGCTACGAAGTCATCTTAAAGTCGCAGATGATAAAAGAAACGACGTTAAGATGATTTCAGAAAGACATTCAAATAAAGATGGAAGTAGCTGGATACGTTAGGGGAATCCCGAAGCTAAGAAAGCAGTGGCATCGGCTGAAGAACGCAGCACGGAAAAGTGTTAGCGACATGAAAGCGGCACAAAGAGCAACTGGCAATACGGTGTTTACTAAGGAGCCTAAGTAAGACGATTTAATCGTAAGAGATATGATGGCGGACAACTTTATTGAAGACAAAATATTGATTGATAGCAATACTGACAAACCAGTAAATGTTGAGATGTTTGAAGAACACTCCTCACTTTTTTCTTTTGATATTTTTGCAATAATTCGACTAACAGTTGGTTGGTCGGGAAATGCCGTGCAGGTAGCCTATATGGGAAGTGACAACAGATATACAAATGTTTAACTTATTTAAGCTATCATAGACTTCACATTACCTATATCACTTTGATGAACATTCCGACCAAAATATCTCAATGCTGTTAGGACTTGAAGGCTTCCAGATACTGGCAAGCCCCTCTTACTTGGTTGGTCTTGAATATTTAATAGTTGAATAATGAATGTTGCCGTTTCCTTGTCGAATCGATATCTCTCATAAAATTCTTCGTCAGTCAATTCCGTCTTCTAATTTGTGGTAACATTTCAATATCCGCCAAAATATCAAAATTTTGATCAATGTTGTTATCGACCGACATTTTGCTTATTAAATATAGGTCGTTATCTACGTGGTATGCTATTTTTATTAATTTAAAACTTAAACCGTACTACAAATCACTCGCGCAACGAAAATTTCTTAATGTAATTTTTTTTCTGCACAAATTTCTGACGTTAAACACAAATTAAACATACGTTCTGTCGTGATTAATGTTAGACTCGGGCTTGTCTTTTTGACCCGGGTTTAAATTGTCTATGAATAACATAAACTCCAAATTAGCTTAGCAACAACATAAAAATAACTTATCAAACATCTATGAATATGCCCCAACGTCTTTTCTCATACATACCTTAAGTAACGTCGTTTTTTACATTTTACCTATTATTTTGATCAACTCTATATATAGCTGTAGTATATAGCCTAACAAATAGAATTCATTCATTCAACTAATATTCACCGAAAAGCTCCAAAATAACTTTCAAGTTAAACGAAATTAAAATGCTTGGATTTAAAAAAATACTGTAATCAAACGAGTGACAGGAAATGGGTTAATAAAAGGCACAAAATTACTATGTACATATATGTACATATGTATATTCACCTAACTGCGAATGGATTTGAGTGTTCTCGCTCTTCATGATGATTATGGCGGCGAACAGTGGTTCAGGTTATATGGAAGCGCGGAAATAATTCATTTTCTCTAAAAGAACTGTACCGGTTTTAATGAAATTTTCACCAAAGTATGTACAATTCTTAAAACAATTAATCTTATTTGTTGGGTATTTAAATTTGGGTTCTAACAGTTAAAATCATTTAAAAATCTTCAAAAAAATGAGCAATTGACAAGAAAAAAAAAAAAATTAAGTAGATTAAAAAACAGGCAAAATAAACAATAAATGTTTATTTGTTTATCTGAACTATGTCAGAATAGTAACGACTTAAAATCTTCATTTAATTCAAAATTTTTCTTTTTCGTCTCTTGTCTTAAATTATTTATTAGCGGGCCAGAAGAAGCAAGTAGCATATGCATTACGTCAGCATTTGTTGATAGACGTGATCATTTTCTTGAATGATTACACCGATATCGACGGTAATCCTTGTTTCGAGCTTCTTGTGCTTCCTCTGTCAAAATATCTATTGGTAATATGGCAGATGTTATAATTTTGCTACCATGTAGAAGAACTTTGTGAACTGTATTCGGCATGTTGTACCAGCTCTACAACGAAATGTACAGCTCCGCAGTCTCAATACAATAGTTGTCAAACTTACTTGGATCAATCGCACCACTACAGTTTATAGCTTGCAGTATCACTGAGAAACGTTAAATTAAATTTTCATACACTCCAGTTATTTCAGCTGTTAAACTAGGGTTATTAAAAAATCTTCTAGAAGTGTTTTCATCATTACTTGTACCCATTTTGTTTAACGACATCAATTTTGAGTCCAATTCTTCTATAAAACACTTCCAGTATTCTTTTTTTCTCTTCCTCTTTCTGCCTTTTCGTGCCTGTCCCTGTTCTCCATCTTTTGAAAGACTTTCTATATGCAATGTCGAGAATGCATTCGTTGAACTTTATTCTTGCATGGAGGGGTGACAAGCCCATATTTAAAGCATTTGTTGTCTCTGGTTTATGTCTTAAGATATCCAAATTTCATTTCCGATGGTTTTGCTTTGCATATGAAACACACTGCCATTGATGGTGTATCGGTTCGGTAATTGTTTGTGCAATTTTACCGTCAATCATAGTAAACAATAATTCATGATTTACTTTGTAGGTTTTGCTATGTAATGTCACAGAAGATTGAATAAGATTGCTGATTTCAATTGCATTCTTGCGACTTCGGTTTTAGTGTTTTCCGCTGTTTCTTTAATAAATTGGAACTGAATAGGTCTACAGAACCTAGTAGAAGAAGGCCTTGTGTTCTACCGCACCGATTGTTAAAGAATTATTGCAATTTTCAAATAAGCTAAGAGGAACCAGAGATGTTAAAAACATATTAGCGTCTGTGATGTTGTCTTCACCGAAAGTCTGCTTATATTCACTGTGACCAGAAGAACCATCACAGCCCCATTTAGAAATAAGAGTAATCTCAGTTTCCACGTTTTCAAGTTCTTCCCTTGTTTTTGTTTCCAAAATCCTCATGGTGGTGTGATCTAATAATTTTTGAAGACCTACAGTAGCACAACTTTCGGTAATCTTGACGTCTGATGGGTAGCACTGCTTTTTACATTCCAAAAGTTTATGATATGCTGGAAAAATATAACCTATTGCTTTAGTTGCATTTCTGAGGACTTCATACTGATGTTTCGACATCGAAGCATCTAGCAATAAGGCCAACGCTTTTTCTGGATTGAATCCTGCACATTTCTCTGATGGATTTTGAATTTGGTTGGCGGCCAGGGTAATTAGTTCCTCAGAGACGTTATTGCACAAATTTGAAATCTTATACCTTTAGGTTCGATGGCAGCATTCGTCAAATGACATTTCTGGACGCCCAGTTCGAATTCGTTTGGATGATTCTGGTACGATGTCCATAACAGATTCTATGGGATCTGAAGCAATAGAAAAGATTCCCTTCAGCCATTCTTTGTTCTTCACCAAAAAAGTTTTCTTATTCCGTGACGCAGTGAGAATATTGGTAGGAATGTTTTATTTAACTGTTGATGTATATTTTTCACTAATGTATCACCAATATCCGGGTACTTATTCCTAATATTTTCCATGCATTTACTTATTTTGTGATTAGTGGATAAACCAATGTCGACCAATTCACCATAAGGAATGTTTAAACTCTCCATGATTGCTTATAAAGCCGTTATTATTTTCAGTAAATAATGCTATACACATAAACAAAATAATATAATCATCACCTTCCTTAATCAAAAGTTAACATAATTCTATTATTTACCTAAAAGTTGAGCAAAACTGCACCAATTAATTTAATTCCAAACAAAAATAAAACAAGCAGATTTAAAGGTAAAACGCGTCCCAACACAAGAACCGCAAGTTTCCGTTGCTAATTTATTTTTGTTTGTGAAGCTGAGTTCAATGCATTAGATCCATTACATTTCAGCTTGGCGCTTGCTGGAGCTTAAGATTTACAGCTAATAGAACTTTTAGCAATTGATAAAAATACCTCTATGTTAAAGGCTATCCCTCACTGAAATGTGAACTGATATGAATAATTTTTTCTATGCAACTAATTATTTATTTTATAACTAATAACATACATATATTTTTTTTTTTTTTCAAACAAATAATTTTTATACACCAAATATTATTTTAATCATGACGTGTTTTTAACCAAAAATCACAGATTATTTTTTCCCTTAGTTCTTTCTCAAAATTTTTCTTAAATATGTATAACGGAAATTTTAAAATTTTTTTATTGGGTTTGATGCTCCAACTATTGTTTTATAAAATTGGAATGGAAAATAGCCTTATATTTAACATTCATAAAAACAACTTTATCCGCTTCTGAACCACTGTGCGGCGGTACTTTTTTCCCGACTCAAGGAGTCATTGTAGCACTAGAAAGAAAGTCCCTTTCACAGCTGGGATAAGTCATTCTTTGGAGTGTACCAATAGAATCATTTGACTCATTTGTACTTAAATTTGCAATTTCTAAAAACGATTTTCATTCTTATTTCTGTTTTACACTATCTACATACAAGTTATTTGATGCGGCAGCCAGGGAAAATACCTATTTTCTTATTCATTGGAAGGAAATATATATTTTCTGAAGGAGTGGCTAAGAAAAAACCTTTTTGAAAATCACAATTTGAACCATATATTGCTCGTACATGTCGAAAATGGAAGCGTTCTTGCCTAAGTCTGTCGCGTATTACAAGTTCGCACACAAATAAGCGCTGCTTCTGCTCTCTGTAGCAGTTATCGTAATAAAGTCAGTTTTTCATTTTACTTTTGCTCGGCCCATCCGATCGAATTTCCTGGATGGTAGTTTTGTCTGTTTTATAGAAGTTTAGGGCATCCGCTAGTTGTTCGGCAACACGCTAGTTGGGACCTCTTAAGGGTCGAAATCCGAAATTCACCGGGACGTCTGCAGTAAGATGGTCCTTTTCCGAGGCTCTTGCCTGCTTCTCTTTCTTGTACTCAAACTTCCTCCGAAATAATGTTGGTGGTGGTCGTCTATAACGAACTGTAAAACTCGAGCACTCCATTTTTTTACATACCAGTAAAAATACAAGGGTGGGATGGCTATATTAGATGTTTGATTCTGTGGGTGTTGTTCCACTGGGATATGCAAATGTTGCCTTTTTAACCGTGTAGTGTATATTAAAAATGGGAGTCAGAGATTCCACAAAACGTTTCGGGTCCAATAAACCAATCTGCTTGGCGAGCAGATCTGTAAATTGGTTACCTTCCAAAGTTTTGCTTTATTGCTTAGGGCCATTATTTACAGATTATTATCAAAGCAACATTAAATTGATTTATAGTTAATCAAGTGAGAGCTCAGAGCTTTAAGCGCCACCTGACTGTCCGCGAGAGTATGGATGGCATATTCTAAGGCATCCGACGTCAGATAGCGAAACTCTTCTTATTTTGCAAACTCGTCCTTACCTAAAGTATTCCAGAGAGAAACAGAGCTAATACAAAATTCAAATAAAGGAACCATGCACTGAAATACTGCTTTCTTGAATTATATTCTATTAAAAGTGTAACACAGTGTATCTACTGCATAATCCACTCACTCTGAATTGAACAAAACAGGCTTAATTTATGCAAAATATTGGTTCACATCAATTTAAATCGTTTGCTCCGTGTATTAGTGTTTGATGACTTTCTTTGGCCCTTAAACTTTCCATACAAAAAGTAGGTGTGACTCAACTCCCTGAAGTTATTACATTAAAACTTTAAAATCACTTTGCAACTAAGTCTTCTGCTCATAAAAAAAATCATTTTAAATTCACTGCACACATTGAAGAAAGTGTTAAGGTTGAAGCTTGGACCAAACTTGGCCTCCATAATTTCATCTTATAATCGATTCTATTATTTTCCACAGTGCAAAAGTTTTTAATAATTTTCCACCCCGTTTGTGCTAAAGGTTTTACTATGTAAAACTTTGCCGTGTCTTGCTGCTGCAATTCCTTTTGTTCTCTCGAGGCAATGCGGAGATAAAGTATTTCTTGGCTTGAACCACACCAAGGTATCCGTATCTGCAGCAACTGATGCCATTACGATATTTTCAGGCCATAAAACAGATCGTAATAATGTATTGATCACTTGGGAACTGGATGTTTTCATGTGAGGTCTAAAAATGTGTGTGGGAGTGCGAGTTATATTACAATCACTGGTTGGTCCTTCTACGATAACATCGTACCAGTATGTGAAGCAGTTGTTTATGCTGTTTTTCTGTCATTAAAGAGGGACTTTTATATGCTTTTAGTGTGCATTGCAGTTCCACATAAAAGTAGGGTAGGCTATGCAAGAAGTGGTAGAAGCATATGAGATTTAGCAGATAAAGTAAGGGAAGTTCATTAATTATGAAGTTTATCTTAAGGTTCGTGTTTTTCGATTTCTATACATATCCATTTTCAGATGATTGATACTGTTAAGGGATGTGGTGCAGTAATGGTTCCCAAAGGGTATACGGATTTTGTAGCAGAGATGGCTCATATTTTCACATCGCAGATAGATTAAAGAAAAAAATGTCGACTAAGAGAGGAGAGATAATTTTAATAGAATGAAATATTCTTAAAGCAAGTGAAATAAATATCGATTTCAACTTGTATGAACGTTGAGATTTACACCTACATATGCATGTGCTATTCATGCGTTTGCCATGCAGATTCTAAATTTAAAGCAAAATCGATAAAAGGTAGGGAAATTTAAGTTCTTTTAAAATGTGTCCAACATTGTGTGGGCCAATTTTTAGTTTCATGTTCTTACATATGTATGTATGTTGCGAATGACCATAGATGAATGAATGACCATGACAGTGGAACTCTTTCTATACCTCGTACTGAAACCTAAACAACAGACCGGATTAACTTCAATCGGCTTATCTGTGCTCTGTGGGCATATGTATGTCTAGAGGGAAAATCATTTCAACCTCTTATTATACGATATGTAAAAACAAAAAGTACAAGTATTTTCCAGATTAATGTGTTTTTTTTTTTTTTAAGTTGCTACTATGTATTGTTACTCAGACTCAACTTTCGGTCCATTGCCCTATCCATTTAGACTTATGTAATTATTTTTTTTCCGAATTTTAGTGAGTGACCAGAAAGATCTTCAGCAATGATCACGTCAGCCCCGAAGATCCTTGTGCGAGCAAACTTCGGATACGTAGTAACAGAGGAAATGTTCCGCTGTATCATCGTTTCCTCACATGAAACGCAGATGGTTGACGTGCTTGGCTAAACCCAGTCGTCGATGGAGCTATAAGTCTCAGATGCAAAAAACCTAGCGCTTTCGGGTCCAAAGAAAACTTTCTCCGAGTCTTGTGTTATAAATTTAATGAATAACTTCTTTTCCTAAATTTCAGTTCAACCTGACACCCAGAGAAGATACAATGAATTTAGTTTTCCGACTAGATTAAGAGAAATCCTTAGTTAATGCCCGGTGCCCACCTATAGTTACCTCTTTTAGCATGACAATTTAGAACGACAAGCGTTAGGTTTAGCTTGGAGCACCCGCATAGGGTCAGTAAGTTAGAGTTACATTACATAGTTAAGTTAGTTAAGCTAGTTTTAATGAATTACAAATAAAAATCGCATTAAAAATGAAATGAAAAAAAAATTAGACCGACGAGTGTGGGCGTGCATGGTTCTTGTAGAAAAGAAAAAGTTAAAGTTTCTGGTTGTTTTACGCCGCTTAAAATTAGCGTATGAAATGCTGAAAGCAGTCTACTGAACTGTGTGTCGACCATTCAGCAAAAGTTACCAACATTGTTCAATGTCGCATACAAGATCTTATCCAATGTACTGTGTTAACGTCTAAAACCTTTCTGCAACACACTAATCGGCACGTACCAGTGTGGCTTCCGGCCCAGCAGCTCGACAATAGACCAAATTTTCACATTACGACAATTCCTGGAAAAGACCAACGAATTTCAAGTCCAATCTCACCACCTACTCATCGACTTTACGGCCGCATATGGCAGCATTCATCGTCTCGAACTCTACCAGGCGATGGCCCAATTCGGGATACCGTCAAAACTTATCCAGATGTGTCGCGTAACGCTGGAAAACAGGCGATGCTCTGTGTAACTTGGAAACAGCTCTTCTGAGCTCTTCCAAACGTGCACCGGATTTCGGCAAGGAGATGCGCTGTCATGTGACTTCTTCAATATCGTGTTGGAGCACTATCTGTAGGGCATTTGTTAACACGGAAGGCTCTATCTTTCACAAGTCTATCCAACCGCTGCGATACGCAGACGATATTGACATTATTGGAAGATCCCGGTAAGCCGTCGTAGAGGCGTTAACGCCTATTGAAGAGAAGGCGAAACGAATTGGTCGTGAAGTGAATAAGGGCAAGATGAAGTACATATGTACATATATGTTATCAACAAACAGAAAATTATCTGTACAACACCTTCGACAAAACGTCACTGTTGATAACAACAACTTCGAGGTAGGTAAGGAGTTCACCTACCTCGGAACAAATATAAATCCCACAAATGACACCTTTGTGGAGATCCAGCGAAGAATAACCCTAGCACACCGCTGCTACTTTGGTTTGGCAAAACAACTGGGTTCAAAACTCCTTACTCGACGAACCAAATCAGTGCTCTATAGAATGCTTATCTTACCAGTTCTCCTATATGGTGCCGAGTACTGGACGATAAGTAAGAAAGCAGAGCAAATATTGGGCACCTTCGAGCGAAAAATACTTCGACGGATATTAGATCCCATATGCGAGGAGGGCGAATAGAGGAGAAGATACAACCGCGATCTCTATGAGCTGTACCAGGATGTGGATGTAGTCCAAAAAGCTAAGATGCGTCAACTACATTGGCTCGGCCACACCGAGCGAATGAACAACAACGCTCCAGCCGAGAGGCGAATCACAGCCCCCAGGTTTGAGGCGGAGAAGAAGACCGAACCTCCGGCACAAAGACCAAGCTGTCTCGGATGTCAGAAAACTTGGTCTTCACAACTAGAAGCAACGTGCCCGGGACCGCAGAGGATGGAAGGCAACCGTGTCTTAGGCAGAGACTCTCCAACGGTCGGGAGCCCTTTAAGTAAGTAAGTAAGTAAGTATGTAAGTAAAGTCCCTAATACCACAAAATCAAGGACTCTTTTTCTCAACAACTTGCATCCTGTAATTCAAGACCGGTTGAAACGATTTCGATGCATCAAGAAAAACTTATGGTTTAGGTTAGGCTTAAGTTAGATATAAATCATCTCGAAATCACCCCAGCTAATTTTAGTCATACATTTGTACCGGACGGGGGTTATCTATCTACTCGTAGTTTTTTACAAATTTATACATTTTCGTCTTTAAAGGCTTGTTAACCTTACGCAGCATTTGAAATTCATTTATAATTCAGACGGCTATAGTACGTACGTACTATGTGAGCTATATATGTATATACATATATGTATAGATTGAAATCTCAACTGTCTTAATACAGTAAGCTCCGACCTTTTGGTATTCCTAAACGATACACGACATCTGCTGCCATTTTGAGTTCAGCGTGTACACTTGCATTATAACACATTTTTGTGTTGCATTGTATCAGATGTCAGTTTCACTTTTGCGCTTGATGTGTACGCAACGCACTGAAATCAAAATGGCAGAAGACGTCGTCTATCGTTTAGTGATGCCAGAAGATAGGGGTTTACTTTTGGAATTTTTACGCGAACATTTTTACCAAGAAGAACCATTGAACAATTCATTGGAGCCACCGGGGCAAGACACATATGAAGAACAATCTGATATTTCTATTACAACGAACGAACCTGCAACATGCCTAGTTCCTATGAGTGGTGATCAAATTGTAGGTGCACTTCTCGCTGCTCCAAAAGGGCCGATGAGGAGACGCGTTTACGTGAGGAGGCCTCTTGTATTCCAGGTACTAAGTGCTCGAAGTCATTGTTATTTTTGGCAGCTCTAGAACGAAATTCCAACGTGTATGAAAAATACAACGTTAACAAGGTCTATCACGTACATGCATTGGCAGTGCATAAGATGTTTCGTGGAAAGGACATTGGACCGACACTTTCTGAGAGATCAATTGAAAGGGCGAGAGAATTGGGCTACCCCCTCTATACATGTGATTGTACAAGTTCATATTCGGCAAGAATCGCTGAACGTCTGGGTTTTGATTGCGTGAATGTGTTGTCGTTTGCTGATTTCGTGCCCCCGGTAGTGACGAACAGGTGTTTTTTTCCACCAGAGCAACATCAAATTGTAAAGACGTATGCAAAAAAGTTGTGAGATTTTTTTTACAAATAAAAGTGAAATGGGATTATACTCATAGGGCATTGCATTTTTGTGAAAGTGATTTACTGGGCTCATCCGAGGGCCTAAGTTGTCAAGTTAATAGGGTAGTGTTTTATTTTATTGTATGGTCCACCATTATAAATAAGTCAAATCCTAGATGTCACTGTTGAATAAAGAATATCGTGTCTTTTAACTGATGCAAAGAAGGCAGATTTAATAAACTAATAAGAAAAAAATTATAGGGGTGTATTTGGCAGCCCATATAGGGCCTAAGGCTTAATATGTCACTGCGATTCTTGTTGTGCGTGTTATACGTGTTTTTTTTTCGCACGAATGGAAGGAAACCATAGTTCAATGCCGTAGGTCATAATGGAGAACCTGCTAATAGCAGTAACGGTTGTCAGATATTTATGAGATGCTTGTTTTTTTTAAATACATAATCATAACATGTAACGTAGGTGAAAATCATCGCAAGACACTAGGAAAACCTTTCAGATTTCCTAGTATTGTGTAATTTCACGTATAGGGGTTTTTGGGGCTGAAGGAGAGATTGGATATTTTGGGTTGGTAGAAGGGATTTGATTTTTGATTTGAAACGGAGTAACGAAAAAAAGTTTGTTGTTTGATTATTATAATTCAGAAGTGGGATATATACATATGTATATACAACAGATCCGAGAATTTTTGAAAGAAGAGCAACTGATATTTAGCGAAACCTGATAAAAAGCGTGAAGAATCAGTGAACTCTGCTGAAAATCGTGTGGAGATCATTGATTCGTCGAAGGGGAATTTGCAAAATGGCGACATTTCGAGAAGAATTAGATGCGGATGCTGTGGCATCGATGAAAACTGACGAGTTGATGGCGTGTAATTCGAGCGCTAAAGGAAACAAGTCGGAACTGGTAAATATGTAGGCTGTGTAAATTTTTGAATGCTAAGAATGGATCTGTAGCGGCTAGTGATACGAAAGTAGCAATTGTGAGTGCAGATGCTGACGACAATGACTCTGAGAGAAATGAAGTCGAACAAACTTCAAACTGATTTGTGTCGTGAAGTAGAGATGCTGCAACGCGAGAAACTAGTTGCTGCGCCTAATCTGATGCCTGAAGACAGAAACACAGACACAGTATTGGATTGCCAAAAATGTATGTTTCGGATGTGGTCAAGGCAATGCCAGATTTAACCACGCGATGTACAATGGCTGACGTCAACGTAATGAATTGTTCGGATGGTCCGACTTTCTTATACTGTGCGCGGCAATAATTAAGTTCAACGGACCGCCGAAGTGCTGGTTGGAAATCGAAGGAGAGCGACGGAGATCATCGAAGAATATTTCTCTGAGGTGAAGATGCTCGACGATGAACGGCGATCAACCTGCGAGTCACCGATTTGATCCATTGTTAGAATTGCTGCAAAGAATAAAATGGATCGAGGACTTGAAGAAAAAGGAGCAGATGTGTAAAGGCAAGGAAATTCAGACAGTAGCGAATACAAGGTCACCAAGTACAAATGTATGTTTGTAGTAGCAGTACAATCATCGATCCAAGAACTGCAGATTCCAACGCGGTGAGGTTATCAGTCGATCGCATGTGTTGTTTCAAATGCCATCAGCAAAGTCATCGGGTGAGGGACTGTCCAAGGCTGGTTGTGTATTCTCAGCAGCCGCTAAAAGAGATGATTCTATAAGGTGGTTATAATTAATGTAAAACTGACGACATATATCGACATGGGAAGCGAGTGCGTTACTTTTAAACATTCTATAGCGGTGGCGAATGAGTTTCTATTAGACGAAAAGTGAATTCCATTACGACAAAAAATTGGATCTCCGCTCTGGAATTGTTTATGGTTTATTGTTATACATATGTACATACATGGCCGATTCTTATATGTATGCTTTTTTTCGGGCCTTGTGTGACAAGTAAAATTAGGCAGTTGGATCTTATACGCATCTTATGCATGTATAGGTGGGCAAAAGTCCTTTGGTCCTCCCCGTGGGCGCTCACCGGAAATAGCTACTCACGCTTCAGATGTTAAGTGTCAGCTAAGAATTTACACCCATGCGCTGTTGTTCATTAGGACGTAGGTGGAGAGTAAAACCCTTAAAATCTCCCTTAAGTCAAGGTGTGTATGTTGATGTCCAGGCGAGGTCGGTAGTATAAATGGCTTTTCCTAGTATGTCGGCTCTTCCAGGACGGATTCTCCACTCCGGACTTACTCGTGGGACCACAATTTAAATAAAAAAAAGTAAACAAAATAACAAAAAATCGAAACAAAAACAGTAAACACTAATACGGCAACCAAAGACACTAAGGTTAGTGGCAATGGTTTGCCGGAGAAAAATATAACTGCAGCCGCCATCATGAAGAGTAGGTATAAGATGGCTCGTTTCGTTCTTGACAAGGTTGCCAAAAGGAAGCAGATAGTACCGTTCATAAGCAATAAGCAGCGGACAAAGTCAAGTATCAGTGAGTGGTCGATGAGTATATCGCCCACCTTCAGAAACAACAACTACAACAGAAGAAGAAGGGTACCCAGGCAAATAAGCGGGACAGGTCTTTGAATGAGACCAACTGCTAGGTCCCTGGAGCTTTTAATACAAACACCCTTTCCAGGATGCAAATTGAGATTGCTCATTCACCAGTTCTTTAGGCCGGGCAATCCTCACCCTGGTCTATCAACAGCTTCTCTCTCTAAAAATCGGCAAAAAACATTGGACCAAGTAGTCCCATGGATGGTACTGATCTATAGAAGCTGCATTCTCCTAAGACACCTGAGCTGGAGGCGTGTTCGTGTTGTGTTTATTCTGAAAGCTGGGAAGCGCACTGGGATGTGCACTTAGCGTCAACCCAAGCAAAATTGAACTGATGCTCTTTACCACTAAAAACAAAATACCGACCTTCGCGCCTCCACGACTAAATTATCAATTACTGTCCTTATCCTCCAGTGTCAAGCACCAAGGTGTGGTACTTGATCCAAAACTAAGCTGAAATCTATGCATGAAGATGGTCATATTGATGTACACGTGTTGCGTCCTATACTTTCCTATGGATCGCTACTCTGATGGCCTGCGTTAAGGAAAGAACACAACATCAAACTTATCAATAAAGTGCAAAGAAGTGCGGCTCTAGGAGCAACGGGGTCATGAGAACATGTTCAAACGAAGCCTTGAACATAATAATTCAACTTTTCCACTCGATCTTCACATTAAGTACGAGTATTTATTATCATGTATGTAGTTAGACTAAGTAGGTTAGACTAAAAGCAACAGGATGCTAGTGTACCAAACCAAAGGATCCAGTAGCTAATCTAATTCACTTCGTATCTTTTCTTATTCAGAAATGACGTCACGGTCAGATTCCAAACCAGGGCGGAATGGGAAATAGGCGAAGTGAACAAATGAATGTTATTACATCCTCGAATCCAGTACAGCAGTACAAGGAGGAACTAGGCCCGCTAGGTTATCGGTTCAGGACCAGTCTCCTTTGGGTGCTGGGTCCCAGCAACTTTAAGGGAAATGAGCTAGCAAGGTGGGGATCTGCCCTTGATGATTCGCTTGCGAAGGCGGTGCCGCTTAAGGGTATAATATTTGCTCACTATCTACTAAATGCTGATTGCAGATGGAAGGGGGGTGCGGAACTGTGTCATGCTAATGCAGATGTGGTCCAAATATTGAACACAACACAAGAACTATTAAACAGAAACCGTATAGATATTGCAAGGGTTCTGGCAATTAGTATTGGTCATCGGGATTCATGTGGCCAGAATAGGCATTACATTTAATGCACATTGTCGCAGCTGCAATATTGCCAACGAAAAAGAAACAATTCTACACTTCCTAGCTTTTTCGCTAATTGTGTTTCAGCATGGTTGGTTGAAACAACCGCTCCTAACTACCTAACCTACTAAAAGAATGGCATAATATATTTTTTAATTCAAAAATAAGGGTTGGCAAAATAAGAGTTGGTTTTAGATTTTAAAAAACAAAATAATAGAACGCTTGCTCGAAAATGACAATCCCCTCGTCCTCCTGATTAGAAAGGAAGGAGTGTCTGCTATCAAAAATTCAATAGCGCAAAATATCCAGGGGGAAATCAATATGTTTGCTTTCTCCAAAAGCACTTATTTGGTCGATATTTTAAAATAAAATAAACTACAAAAATTATTAATTTAAAAGTTTTTTTAATAAAAAATAGCGCTCTCATTTGAATATTTACCCAGTTAACTTCTCACCCATTATTGTTAAGACAAACATACTTACCATTCCAAGTGATAAGCTGAATTCAATTTAGATTATCTCTTGGCTTCGAATAAAACATGTCCACTTTGGTTGCTCACATTTGGCACCATATTCCCAGTCTATCATTCAATGAAACTTTGAAAAATCTCTCTACAGGTACATACAGGTAGGTATATATTTGAGATGCAAATATTTTGAGCTTGCGAACAAAGTTGGATTTCGCATAAATTTACCGCCTGGCTAAGCGGCTTACCAACACTTTGAAGCTTCGTCCATAATTTCCATGTCCGTAAACATAGATAACACTTTTTTTTAAAGAGTTTTGTCTTTTTTTGGCATGAAATAGTTTTTAAAGGATTTATCTAAGCTTTAAAAAGCTATCCCCTGGAGTGGTTTTATGGCTGTTGCGACTTGTTTTGGTAAAACTTTCGCTAAACTGAATAGTAGTCGAGTGGAGGAAAAGTTGGAATTGTAATGTTGAACGGTTGTATCCGTGGATTTCAAAAACTCGTTACAAATGCCAGCCATGAGGTTTTAAATGTTCGAATAGTCAAACTTGTGATTTTTTTTTATGTTTATTATGAATAACGTCGAAGAGCTCTTGTCAACTGTAGGTTGGGCATTGGAAAGAAAATACCCGAGAGCATTTTGATACCTTTTGATTTAAGGATTATTTACTATTAAAAAATTCATCATAAAGGATTTTGTGTTTTAATATAATATTGTATCTCTTTTAGTACAAAAGAATTATGCAAATATGTACATATAGCAAAATGTGGAACATTCATAAGAGATTTCCAGAAGAGGTCTGAGAGGATTTCATTCGCAGCCCAAGGCACCACTTAGGCGGAATAAACTATTTTAATGAACCATATATACTTATTTATGCTAGTTGCAAAAACCATGATTTTCGCGAGGACAAATTCATGTTGATTCAATGCAACAATTTAAATCTGACAGCAGGTGAAAGGGAATGCGTTTCATAGGAGTATGTCCATTACTAAGGGAACTAATGAGTAAACCAAATTTCCAAACCAAAGTTCGGCACTGGCAACATTAGATGAGTCCTAAATACTTCAACGCTGCCATACGTTATCGCAGCCAAACTTTAGAAACCTTAAGCGGGGAAAAAGTAAGTTTAGATTAAACTGTACACATGTCTAATAATATTTATAGAATAAAGCTGAATCGTTAACATTCAAATATCCGATTAACCCTTACGATACCACACCGAGTACCCGGGTACTTTTTCGTGTTAAAAGTGTCAATAGGTGGTTGATTTATGTGTTTATCACACGTTGGATTGCTACATTTTTACTACTACTTTTACGTGTCTTCCTTCTTTGCTTGGTAGATATTCGAAGACTTGCACATTTGGCAATAACCTTTGCATTTTATTCGTCCAGTGTTATCTCTTTCTTGACTGGACGCTTGCGGAGGTAGAGGTGGACAGCTAATTTTTATACATAATATATACATATATATTCTCCATAGCCGTTTTTCTTCTTCTGTATATATAAAAATGAATGTTTGTCTGTATGTCCTTTATAGAATCGTAAACTATGCATTTGATCATGTGATGATCTTTAGCAAAGTTGTTGTACATGAGCCCACAAAGGTTTCTGAGTTGGTACGACCAATTTTCGACAGATGGCGTCACTGTCATTCCAATGAATTTCAAATATTGCCGTGACAGTTCATGCTGATTTGAATTGAAATGAAAACAGCGAACGAATGATGGCGTTTCGAGTTGTGGGTGACATAAGAATTTATGTAAATTGTGAAATTCATGTCCGGCTCACATGGAACAGAAAATATTGTCGTTTTTCGAATAGTTTTGTGCATTTCATTGTGAGTTAAATAAATAATTCAATCGAATTGAATTTTCGTAGTTTCCGTGAGCTGATTTTATTCATTCTCTACAGTGAACTCACGAAGATCATCGAATGTGTATGTGAAGGATCTGACCACACTGCGAGATTTGAGAGGAAACGCACGGATCTTCGGTGGCGCACTCATTTTATTGTTTGGTGATTTTCGACAAACACTTCCGGTTATACCACGTTCAACACCCGCTGATGAACTTAATGCATGTCTCAAATCATCAGTTTTATGGCGTCATTTGCAGAAATTGACTTTGAAAACCAACATGCGTGTATAACTACAACGGGATGCATCGGCTGAAAATTTTGCAAAACAATTTATGGATATTGGAAATGGGCGAATGCAAATTGATGAATCTACGCAATGTATCACCTTGCCAGCAAACTTCTGTAAGATCACAGAAAGCATAGACGAATTGGTGCAAAAAGTTTTCCCAAACATTGCACAGAACTACCAAAATCATCAGTGGCTCAGTACGCGTGCTATATTAGCGGCCAAAAACATCGATGTCAATACCATCAACTTCACCATTCAGAATGGAATACCCGGCGAAATGACAACATATAAGTCCATCGATACTGTGGTGAATCAAGACGAAGTTGTCAACTATCCAACTGAATTCTTTAATTCGCTTGATTTGCCAGGCATGCCACCGCACGTTCTTACATTGAAAATTGGCGTACCCATCATTCTTCTTCGAAACATAAATCCACCACGACTTTGCAACGGAACCAGACTCTCAGTCAAGAAAATGATGAACAATGTTATGGAGGCAACAATTTTGACTGGAAAATTCAAAGGTGAAGACGTACTGTTGCCGCGTATCCCAATGATCGCGACAGATATGCCATTCGAATTCAAACGTTTGCAGTTCCCGGTGCGACTCGCTTTCGCAATGACTATCAACAAAGCACAAGGACAATCGTTGCAAGTGTATGGATTAAATTTGGAGAATCCATGCTTCTCACATGGGCAGCTCTATGTGGCCTGCTCACGCGTCGGAAAACCTTCTGATTTATTCGTTTACGCACCAGATGGAAAAACAAGAAATATTGTGTATCCCACAGCACTTCAATATATATCGAATTGAAACGAAACGCTGCAATGTCACAATTTTTTCGAAATGAACAAAATCAATAAAATGACTCAAAATGAATTGAATATTTGTGTAATGTCTTTCCTTCAAATTTATTTTAGTTGGTGGCGTTGCAACACGCGCAGGGTACAGCTAGTATAACATAAAAACGAGTAGCCGCTACATCCTGGCTCCTTTGTATTAATGATAGAACACATACATAAATCCTTTCCTAGGGTTTTCAAGAACAGTCTGCGTTGATCAGTTTTAGGAGCTATTTCGGAATTATTTTCAGTAAAATTACTGTGTGTTGCCAATTATGCTGCATCCAGTGTTGCACCTGAGATTATAAAAAGAAAATATTATTGGCTGTATTTGAAAGATAAATTATGTGTTTTACCTGATTCTCGAAGAATATTATAATACCGCGTTTGTGATTATAGAAGCGTTAGATTTTTCCAAATCGTATGAACTCGTCACATGTACTCGCCTTCAGATTCAGGTGTTGCGGAAGAATCCGGATAAATGACAACTTCAGCTTGACTATCATCATGATTCGACTGAACTTCAATTGCGTTCTGCATATTTTTGATATTTTCAAGATCATCAGACATCAGAATCTTGAGCATCTGGTTGTAGCCAATCAACATCTTTATCGGTATTTACATTTGTGGAAGAATGTTCCTCGCTTGAATCATCTTCGTACGGAGACATAAGTTGGTTTTCAGTTAAACTATAAGAATGAGTGTACATATAATTCACAAAGGATTAACCGAGAGAACTAAATGTCGTTATTACAAGGTTAATTACCCAGAAACTTAACAATCCAATCGAACAATTCCTCTAGAGTCACAAGGTCGATCTATGATAAAATTTATGCTTAAACAATACCTACACAATACAATAACTATAGGAATCGAAATAAGTTACCGACTTGATCGAACATTAGGTGCAACAATACCACTCGGTCCAGCTTCACAAATATTTGGATTTACTTTCATAATTGGCACTTCTTATTGCTCAATGAACTGAACTCTTACACATCGAGGACTCCAATAAATATTTATATACGCGATTGAATCGTTTTACCCGACCAAATGCGGTGGAATAAGCTTTGTCGCAAATACGTTACTGATTCTATTGATAAATGCCAAAAACGGCTTGTCTCGGCTGCAAAAGTGCCTTCAGCTAGCCTGCATTTCTCTATGTGACCTGCTAAACCTCCTTCTCCTCATTGACTGAACACTGAAAGTCATTTCTTGTCTAAGGGAAGGTGGTTTATTGGTACTATTCAGACTGGAGCTTCATCCTGGATTGGGGTTTGGCATGTGCTTTCAAGTTTGTTGAAAGAGGACCAGGACTATTCATTAGACCATTTCATCGAAACAGAACACGACTGTTCATTAGACGATTTTACCGGCGGACCAAAAATGACAAATAAAAGCCCAGCTATACTTAACCTATAAATTGGCCTCAACACAGTCAGACCATCAGAATTTTCCATACTCGTTAACTCTATTCAAGTAAGGTTTATTGTCTGTTTTTCAAAGTCTTAGAATTTTCAGTTTCAACAAAATCTGTTAATATGGAGACGTATTTTGATTCCTTTGCAAATTTTTCGCGAATACTATAAATTAGGGGGAATGCACTCAATTTTCCAAGTAGACGAACTTCCCAAATATTGGACCGACGATGCAAATGTGGTCCTGGTGAAGCCAAGACTGGATGACGGTTAAAAACGATCAGGATTGCTTTAGTGTCTTGGTTGTGTCGCGAATATTAAATCATGAGAAATCATATTCCCGATATATTTGAGTCCAAGAAATCAGCACGATTGGTTCAACAAATTTGGAAATCAAATAGCAGTCCATATTATGAAGGCTAGGAAGTGCAAATACCTGTTAGCTAATAGAAATTAGCAGCAATGGAGTTGATGCCGATTTACTTCGACAGGACAAAATTGGATGCTGTTATTCCGCTTTAAACAGCGACATCTGCTAATTGGTATACTGAACTTGCTTGCCACAAGCTTACAATTTTTTTTAGACAGACAAAAAGAACTGCCAAGTGTATCCACGAAACCAATGAGGGTTCCAATAGGAAGGAGATGATTTCAATTTGTAGTTATTATTTGGCGCGTTTTGCAGGACCTTATCCCATATAACTTTTGAGATATTGAACTGATTTTGGCACAATTTTATTGAATAGGGATTCGGAAGCCTTCAGTTGTATATTTCTTGTCCGTCGCTTTTTCGGGACGAGTAGGGTAGTGATTTGATATAAGTACATTATCGGTTTTTCCTTATATGTATTAGAAAGTCGATTTTACATCCTTCTTATCCACTCATAGAGCTAACATTCATGTGTGATTCACTTATGCAGCGCCGTTTTGTATGAATCTTGTTTTTCTGCTTGCATTCCTCTTTAAAACAGAAGTTCCTCTCTGGTGACTGAGAGGAACACAAAACATCAAAGGTGGCATCATCGATACTTTATTGACACGGCACCACTGTTCTTCCGCTTTTGGTGCTGGCAGCATAGAACTTGCTGGGTATTAAGAATACTCGGTCGACAAAGGCTCTGGTGATGTCAAGCTGCCTCACAATATTTCATTGGCTCTGGTGATGTCAAACTGCCTCACAATATTTCATTGGTTTGGATTTATTCTGAATTTTGTGTCCCTCAAAACGTACGAACATCCAGTATTCGTCCTCTCAGGATCTGACCGATTTGATTGACGGGCTTACGATTGAAAGAAAGCCATATACCTTTATAGAATTTGAGATATGGAAACCTCATATTACCTTCGACAACGTTTCGACCCCCGCCGCAGAGCGCACTAGCCTGAATCCTTTGCCGGATGTGGTGTCGTGCAGGTGTTGAGTTTTCGATCATACCAAAGGTGTCCTTTTGTCCCAGTTTTGTGTTAAACTCAAGACTTGTTGCCCAGGTCTGCCATTAATTATAACGAATCGCTATGTAAATATATGTACGCTTTACCTGTGATCTGCAGTAATTGCTAGTAATCTGCCAGTTCCTCGCCTGCACGTAGTCTCTAGAATTGTATGTACATTCCATAAGTAGACTCAAAAACCGTTGTTCTTGCAACTGGATGAAATCCTTGAACTAACACTAAAATATATTTCATGGTGATTATCTACGCTCCAACTTCCAAATTAAGACATTTCAAAAGCCGACAGTTGTCCCGTGGATAAATTTATAATCAAGCGGAACTAAAAGCACGCTGACATTTGGAACTCCGATTTTGACACTTCACGCCACTTATGTGTTAAATTGGGATATACGAATCCACAACGTTTTGAGCATAGTTTTAATCAAAACTTTATTTCTACTCCGCCAGTCATGACACTCTTCAAGGACATTCCATAAAAATGCATACATCCAAAAAGTGGAACTGTATATTTTTGTACATTCTTCCCTTGCTCTGCTTTATTATATCAAGAATGCACCACGGTACACTTTCGATGAACACAAACACAGCTACAGAAACAATTTTAAGCATTATCCTTGAGCTGTTAAATGCGGAATGAATTCCATAAAAACGCATACGAATCTGTAGCTTTTTCTTTTCGTTTCTTTTTCCAATAACGAGGACTCATAATAAAAATGGAAATTTCCCATCACACTACCAGCAAGGACGTCAAAAAATAAAATCAGAAACTTAAAAAAAAAATGGATGTGTATTGGATGGCGAAAATGTGAGCTAATTTTTAATAAAATTTGATTAAAAGGATACGCCGCATCCAAGAAATCGGAAAAATGTACATACATACATATGTACATATCTATGTGCCTGATTATTTTTAAGTACACTCACACGTACTCTTCTGTTGTATTCAAAGGAGAAAGATATTCAAATATCCTTGAAGCAGTTTATAGAGAAATGCAATGCTATTCATTTACAAACGAATACACACCAAAATTATCGAGAGAAAGTCTTTCTGGCATTTGTGGAGCAAATGTAGCCAGAGGAAATGGATGAAATCTGCTGTTGAAATAGAACAGCTGAAATCAAATTGATGGAAAATTGGAGTACATCATTGAAAATTGTATCAATCGGGATATTATGTTTCTTGATTCGCCTTTCGAATTTTATTTGATTTGATTTTCAACTATTTTCATTGCTTTAATTTCTCAACTCAAGTGAAATTATATGCCAGGGACTGTTCTTGATTCCCTGCCGTACGATTTAATAAAATTAAAAAAGCATTTTTTTTTTTTGCTCGAAAGAATATGATGAGTGAACTACATATGTATATGGTTGAATATCAACTGTTAGAAAGCAAATACAACCACAATTTAAGGTATAATATGCGACAGGACGGGTTGCGGTTTATCCATCGTGTAAATTTTTATTTGAATATTCAACAAATTTTCTTTTTATCGAAAGACCATGTCATGGTACATTGTGGGCGTGGCTTAGTACATTGGTCTACTGACCAATGAGAGCTCGAAGTTCTAATCTCAGGAAACACTTTCTAACTTAAATTTTTTTTTCAATTTCAATGCATTCTTTTCCAAGTTAAGTGTTAAGTGTTAATACAGGGTGGGCCAAATTAGACCTATGTACCAATGTTAAACACGTATAACTCTTGTAATAACCATTTATTTTAATAAATTTTTTTTATATATGAAATACATTTTATGGAAATTAAGTATGAAATATGACATCAGACAAATGTCCACCATTTTGCTCGATACAGACATTGGCTCTTTTTAGCGCGTTTTCCATTACACCACGTAATGTTTTTGGTTGCAGGCTCCGTATTTCCACTCGAATGTGTCTTATAGTCTCTGGTTTATTAACATACACTTTGTCTTTTAAATATCCCCATAAAAAAAGTCGGGCGCAGTTAAGTCTGGTGAACGAGGTGGCCAAGGAAAATCTGAATTTTTGAAATCAAACGTTAGCCAAAAATTTCAAGTAGCAGGTCCATAGTTTGCCTAACCACAAGTTGGAACCACAAATTAGGATGCTGCTCCGCCATTGGCCGTAAAAAGTTGTCCATCATTGTTCTGTAAGGAGCCCCGGAAATCGTTTCTGGCGTTTTATCCTCATTCTTGAAGAAATATGGGCCGATAACTTTTTCGGCCATAACACCGCACCAAACAGTGCATCTTAATGGGTGTAACTGATGCTGGTGTGTTGACCTTGGATTTTCGGAGCCCCACAATCTACAGTTTTGCTTGTTGACATAACCACTTAAATGGAAATGCGCTTCATCCGACATCAAAACATTATTAAAAAAATCAATTTTTGTGGCTAATTATGTAAAACGAATAGCGTATTGTAGTCGTTGCCCGTGGTCTTGCGGTAGCAGTGTTTGCACAATTTGAATTTTGTATGGGTACAACTTAAGATCCAACTTTAAAATTCTCCCCAATGTTGTTCTGGACATGCCCAATTGGCCCGAACGACGACGAGTTGAGACAGATGGATCATTTGCAACACTCTGCCGCACAGCTTCCACGTTGTCTTCAGTGCGAATATTTCGATGAGCACCTCTTTCAGGACGGTCGGCCACTTAGCCCCGTTCCTCAAAACGGTCGACCAAACTCCTAATGAAGGCCGTGGGAGCTGATCTTGAATTAAAATATTGGTGATATTTTCGCTGCGTCATAATAATTGGTCGTTGACAAGAATAGAATCAATAATTTTAACGCGTTATTGTGTACTGATGTATCCATTATAAATTTCCAGGAACTGAATTATAACCTGCAAAAAGAAAAAAACAATTATATTGGAAAATAAAAAAGTTATTCGTGTTTAACATTGGTTGGTCTTATTTGACCAATTTTTTTTTAAGTAGAACTTTTAGTTACCTAATATCTTCTAAGAAATACTGTTTCAATTTTCTTTTTCTCTGTTTGATATCAGCGGTATTTTTTAAACTCTGTGGAAGATTACTTAACATATTTGAAACTATGTACATTAATTGTCTCCTGCCGTAGGCGTTGTAGAAGTGTGGAAACTAGTACATTCCTTCCGCTTTTCTTCTCATAATACTCTAGTGCCGCCGTCGCTTTGAAGATCTGGTTCACACTTAGGACTTTGACTCTGCTTTCTGGCGTTTGTGTACTTCTTTTCGATAAGAGTTTAATTGCACGATTTTGAATATTTTACAGCTTTTCGATATGTGTCTGCGCTGCACCTCCCCAGGCTAGTATGCCGTATCTTAGCCTGGACTCAATAAGGGCATGGTATGTAAAAGATGCTTTTGCACGCAAGCTGTTGATTTGTGCTGCAGGCAAGCCAACGCAAATAGGGCCTCTCTAAGCTTGCTCCTAAGATCGCTGATGTGTGCCTCCCTAGACGAAGTGGCTGTCAACAGTGATACCTAGGTACTGCAGACCTCGTTGGCACAATTCAAGGTATTAAGCCTGATTTCTGTTGATATCGATATTGAGGACTGCGAATGTGCATAACTTTTGTTTTTGATGCATTCAACACAAGTTCATTGTCATGGCACCACTTTCCTATTTCTTCGAACTCATCCTGCATCATCCTTCTTGCTAAGTTTATGTCCTTGTACACTCTTTTTCAGTATAAAGAGAAGTGGGTCGAGTTTGAACCCCTGAGGAACTCTATACTGGACTCCATATTCGCTGCTGCAGCGGCCTTTAACTTTAACATGAAAGGTCCTTTCTGTTAGATAGTCCCTTTTGGGCAAGACTACTGTTGACTAGGTTCGAAAAGTCACCAATGAGTTTGTTTGTGCTTTTTCCCATTTGGAACTGTCATGAGAAAGCTTCACAATTCACCTTGTTGATATGGCTTTGAATTTGAAGTCCGTTCTGTGAAACATTAAAGTGACTCAGGCTTAACCCTAGACCTTAACATATGCATATACATACAATGTCACAATAAATAGTCTATAAGTTATTATGTTTATGTTAGTCATGTACGAACTCTCTGCGAAAAATATGGCACAACTCTAATGGTCATGAAATAGACCATAGATCCCAAACGGTCTGCTGCCTCAAATATTTTTAAATGGAGGTCACGGTATTAATGTTTGATTTATTATCACGTGGCCACCGCCACTGTTCTCGACGAAACGCGTTCTTTCGTCCCAATTTCGGGACATTTCCGGGAATGGTAGCCATAATTAAGTAAGCGTTAATTACTGCTAGTTTATCAGGAAACTCTAGTTTTGGTGGCCATATGGCTCGTAGCACCATCATGTTAGAAACATGTATCTTCGAGATTTATTCAAACTTGACAAAAATATTCAATGATCATGGTTCTGTATCGTTTTCCATTCACTAAAATGAGCAACATCACTGAACACAATTTTGCTGTAAAACAACATGTCAGGTTACACTAATATAAGTATTAGTGTATGTAAGTGTAGGCGAAGAACTTTGTGCAACATTTTCCTCGTAGTGGAAGGATAGAGATATTCTCTTCAGTGCGCACATCTTCGGGTTCAATAATCATTCCGGTCCTACTTTACGGCCTTACACATGGACTTTATTAAAGTTTTATGAAGATATTCTTTCAATGCAAATATTCTCATGCTCATCGTGGGATATATGGTCAATGTGAGCAAATAATAAAAAAAAACTACGCTTTGACTCTCAGAGATATGTAACTAGGACAAATATAAGCAGAGTAAATAAATGGTCTTTACCAAACTGATTTCAGTTAAGCACTCCAAGTTAGTTGGGATCCCTTTCTATTATTTACATTCGCTCTATATGAGCTAGTTATCTTAAACGTCCAATGCGCAGTTTATGAACTAGGTTGATATCGCTATACAACTCTTATAACTCATCGTGTAATCTTCTACTCCAAGCCCCGTCAACAGAAAAGAGTCCGAATATTTTAAAAATAATTTTTCGTTCAAGACGACCATATATTCATCCGCCTTCGATAAAGTCCATGTTTCTGTGCCGTAAAGTAGAACCGCGATTATAGAGGTATTACATACAATCTCTTTAGTTGTTCGGAATGGTCCTTCACTACTTAATAGTCTTCCTAGCCCGAAGAAACAGCGGTTGACAAGAGTTTTCTACGTTTGATTTCTGCCTTAATATTACTGTCCGATATAACAGCGCGGCTAAGGTCCCATACTTCTTCGTAGAAGAAGTCATGTAGGCTATGCCTACTAATCGTACTGCCAAAGATGTCCTTCTATTTTGAGATTTTGGCGTTGACATCACCTGATGTCAATGTCGTACTTAGGACATTGCTTGTAGGTTTTGTTGATGGACCCGTAGAAAAACTCATTCAGCTTCGTAAAGACCGAAATATACAAGCTATATAAGAAACTCCTGTTGAAGCGCAGAATCAAGCATTCCACAATTGACTAGTTATCGAATAATTACTAATGGAATTGAGAAAAATATACATATACATATATGTTCTAGCGCTTTTCTAGGTGCCTATTAAACCTTCGATAATGTTAAGAACGACAGATTGAAATATGAGTTAAAACAAGGTCTTAGAATCACACCTTGCCAATAAACTTTTTCGGGTTTTACACGCAACCAAACCGGAGTTCCGCAAGGCAGTGTTCTTGGTCCGGTTACTGCTACTATGTATACACACGGGACGTACAGCAACTGAAATATCCCAACAAGCTTGTGGTAAAATTGGACAACGGACAAAAATTCGGCAAAATTGAACAACGGTTACAAAAAAGTCAACAAACTCTCCGTATTCGTTAACTCGATACAAATAAAGTGTGAAAACGAGGGAAAATATGAAGGAATGACAATGGATGCGAAATTTAAATGGAAGCCGCATGTTATAAATAAACACGAAAAGGTTTCTTCTTAGTCGTAATGGTCATTGCAACAGCTCCATTCTGGACGTGATAAACCTTACCACAAAGAACGAAGTCTTTCATCTTAGCGCAGCAAGGAGTAATGTAATGGCAGTACCAACAGGTGTTTTCAATGAAAAGCTACTTACCTTAAGCGGATATTTTGGACATAACATCGACATTCTGGAACCAGTATTTAATTTGATTCATTTAGTAAACCTATCAAATGAAAGTTGAAGTTATTTACATTCATACTAGACACATCTGCTTTACATCAAACACGTCTTAAATATTTTTCTAAGAAAAATTGTTGTATACGTCACAAAAACAAAAGATAAAAATACACATGCACCTTAAAACACATTGACAAATCAAAGCCCAACATTAAGGCTTATATCTACAATCGAACGATCCTCTCAACAAATTCTATTCTCAATTTATTTGCAATCAACTGGCAATTTGCATAATTTTATTGTTTGTTCAAAGACGACTCGCAACAACGCACCAGCGCACATAGGCAGACAGGACCGAAAATAAAGCATACTAAAGGCAGAAAGCAATTTGCCAAAATATCTGAATATTTACCGAATGTTTTGTCTGTCTTTTTGGGCTCACTCACACCAAGCCGTGGCATAAGGAATACCTCCCAAATCAAATCTGAATTTATTTTCCATTTACTTTTTTTTTTTATTTTTTTTTTTCTATTCGGAGTCACTTTTATTCTGTGATGATAACCTTTTTCTAAACCTAGCGACAAATTTCGATAACGCAAATCTAAGCCATAAGTTGACAGACAAGGAGCAATAACATCCTCCAAACGATACCGAATCACTTGAAAATTTCAAATTAAGTGCCAATTACAGGATTCGCATTAATCTATAACTCCACCTGCTTCATGAATAAGTAATTGGTTGCGCACGTAGAATAATTTTATTACGACCACCGTTGCCTCTGAGCCACCACCGTAATATTTTTGCTCGAAACGGATAATTAAAATCCAATTACACAACCACCGCCCAGTCCACAAAGGAGTATGAGAGATACAAGGTGAAAATTTCTAAAACTAATTTACATACATTGTTTATAAAGTTGGGTTACACAGGATATACATACATACATATGTACATACACTACAGGGGTGCGGTTCTTCATATTCGCCTTTATCAAAGACATAAATCGGGTATGTGAGCGGTTTGGCGTCGCGTGTGGATGTTTTAATAGAATATTTCCTTACTCCTCAGGGGGTAGCTGTGAAAGTGCGGTCTCAATGTGGCAGACAGGACATTTATCGCATCTTAATAAAAGTTAACAACTAAAACGCCAGCATAACTTAAGCATTTATACACACTATATCCCCCCCTACTTCCTCTTTGGGGTATATGTAGATAATTTATGGATGAATGAGTTGGCAATCCCTTGGGTGTAGGAGAGATAAAAGATACATTCTGAAAGGTCTCAATAGATGGGAAAGTTGGAATACGTTTTCTTCTTGGCGACTTATTTAACGGTGGGTAGACAATGCTTTATTTAACTTTATTCTTGCTGTGTTAAGTGCTTCTTTCATATATAAAGACAGCCACTAACTAAATTAGCGAATCATTCAATATTCCTACATAGACATGTACTTTTCCAACTAGTGTTTAATCGACTATGGAAAGGTTCAAAAATAACACTACTTTAGATTTTGGTGAGTCAGTTGATAAAATTTTTTTTTTCGGCTGTGTTTGGTATGAAACAATCAGTTGCGCGTAACCAATTTGCATGCCTTCTAGAGTATAGTGACGTATTCCATCTGTCTTTGCCTTAACAAAGGGGAAAGAAGTTCACGCTCTTGTTCCTTTATATGCCCCGTTCTCAACACAAAAAAAAGGGTGGAATAATTTCTCCAAGGCATTCAGCTCTTCCGCGTCGTCGGACGGAGTGGTCAGAGTCGACATTATCCCCCTGAAAGTATGTATAACCAGTATGTTTGATGTGTGTCTAACAGCAATCGTTCAACGATTTGGTTGGCGGTTTATATATAAGTAATATCCAATTATATAAGTTATATATATATATAAATTATATAAGTGGCCATTGTCTGTTGTCGTATCGTGAAAACGATGTGCTATCCGACCAATTTACGAAAACGTTTTCCCAAGTTCCCAAGTACAAATTTGAAATCAATTTATCTCGCTTGGGAAATCGACAAATCTCTCCACTTATAAGGGTCTTAAGCCTTGCCGATACGGACGTGTGTACGTATTAGGCTGAAGAATCTTGCTTTCATATGACCTCGAACGAGAATTTGTCTTTCGGATATGGCTCCAAACTGTAGGTCCCTTCCAATTGTGTAAAAAAAAATAAATCATGCACGACACAAATGGTCCACACCCTGGACCACATACGCTCCGTTGGGCACATAGAGTGCAGATTCTTCGCTCATTTATCCTAAAACGGTTCGCATTGAGCCCTATTAACCCAGCATGCGCTTTAAACGTCCACGCAATCAACCTTTTACTAAAAAAATGCAAACTCTTGGCGCAACGGACCTTATGTGGTCCAGGGCCTAGCTTCTCGCGACCATTCGTGTTGTGCGTGTTATATTTTTCACACAAATGGAAGGGACCTGCAGTTTAGAGCCATATCCGAAAGGCAAATTGAGAAGCTTTCCCTTGATAGTTATTACTCTCGGACGTTTGTCAGACATTCGCGAGAGGTGGGACCGTGAAAAACTTTTTGGTGTTCTCTGGGATTCGAACCTCGAACCTCACGCTCAGCGATCCAACGCACTAACCACTTGAGCCACGGCGCCCACCAACCTTTTACTAACTGCTATTAAAACTATGTCGTAAAACAAGGGTAAATTCAGAAACGCATCACTGCATTGACGATGCTCAATCATCCCTGCCAAATGTTCATTAACGCAAACAATTGGCATCACTTTCAATGTCAACTGTTGACTATTGCAAAAGGTCTGTTCCTTTAAATTTCTGCTCCAAAAATAGCAAGTAAATAAATTTCAAGGAGTGGGGGTAAAATTTTCTCAGAAGAGGCAAAATTACGAAAAAGTAAAAGTTGCAACAAACGAAATGTCATAAACACATGTGAAGCAAAAGTAAACAAAAGTAAAAGTGTGTTATCCGAGTATTTTTCTTGCGTGTGAATAATTTTATTTTAGTTATATTTAAAGACAAGTTTTGTTTCAGAAAGTGATACCGAATTGTATAAGCTCTTTGATGATATGTCTGTAAATGTACATAGATGAAGTGCTACTAAGTGAACTCCTCGAATTCAGTGAAAAAAAAACACGACACTGCATAAAAAATTATGTAGAAGAGATTGTTCTTTCTTACACAGAAGACGAATTGCGGCGTCATTTTCGTATTTCCAAGGGGCTTTTTGAAAGTCTTTACAAGTTGGAGGAATCATAATCATATAAGAATCTTCGTGCTGATAAGCGATTAACACCGGGCAAAAATATTGCTACATATTTTTCTATGGTTCGCTGGACACGAGGCTTGTAGCTTCCGGGATTTAGCAGATCGCTTTGATCTTTTCTTGTCCTCAGTGTGGCGGATAGTAAATAGAGTCACCATGTTCATCAGCAGTCTGAGTAGAGATGTCATTAAATGGTATTGCATAACATAGCAAACGAAGATGATTTGGGTTTTACAACGGAGTCCACTCTTGATGATATCAGAAATGCAAATTCGAAACAATCATACTTATTATGAATTTCGCCCGAACAGCATTTCACCCGAAATATTTTTGTTCGCCCGAAATACATAAAGGTTATTGTGAATTTCTTTCCGCCCTAATTAAAAAGTGTAACTTACATTTTAATAGTTGTATCCTCTTCACCTCCAAAAAGCAAGTGAACATTTTAGCTCTGTTTCACATTTAATTTCGCCCGGAATTAGTGTTCGTAATAAGGGAATTTTTTCGAACATGACATTATTTTTCATGCGAAATTCATAATAGGCGAAGAGAAAAAAGGGAAATTTTTCATGTGGAATGCTGAATTAGAATCGAAAATTAAAGAATTACAATAAAGCTTTAAATTTTTTTCTTTTTAACAAAATTCTTTAATAAAACATAACATTTTTCAATTCAATTTGAAAACATTCAGGTCTTTTAGGCATATGAAATAATAAAAATATCAAATAACTATTTTTCAGTCTTTTTTAAACTCGCTGCTATATTTTGCAACAGCGTTAGCTTATGTTGAGCACGTTCATCCCTTGCTTTTTCGCGATCATCTTTGTTCTGCAGGATGGTAACGACTTTCGAGTGATATTCCTCTGGTTCATCTCGCAGCGGGTCAACTCTTTGCAGGATTTTTTCTTGGAACGACGTAACTTTCAGTCTTCTTACTTTTACTACAGAAGAAGCTGGACTACAAGATTCTTCCTCGATCAGAGGAAATGCACCTATTTACATATAAAGAAAAAGTTATATACATACATACATGTATGTATAATAAAGAATAATTTATATCCTATCCTCAGTATTACCGGAAATCGATGGTTGAAGTTGTAAGTAATTCTCATCAGCAGGACCAATACAGCGTTTTCCAGCATCGTTTCGCGAGAAATGCCCTCGATTTCCTCGTTGTCTAGCACGAAGTCTGGGTACAAACCCCTCTTCTTCCCTAAAATTTTATCCAGCTCACTTAAATAAGAAAAATAGTAAATGATGTTTAAGAATTTCGCTTTAATATATTTTAACATAGCACATTAGCATTACCTTTCGTAAGGACAGATCTGCCGATTTCATCCAGTTTTAGAATTATCCAGCTTTGTCTTTTTGTATTGCCTTTCCAAGCTGCGGTATTTGCTTTGCAGCTGAAGTTCCGTAAAATCGAATCCTGCTTCTAACAACTGTTCACTTATCCGCTGCCAGATTTTCTTTTTATTTTTTAATTTAATGCTTTTCCCTACTCGCGGAGACAGTTCTTCCAATAGGGAAAGCATTAGTTTGGTAGGTGCTTCCAACCAGACCTGTTTGGCAGTATTCTCGGGGTGAACTTCTAAGTTTCCGATATCACCAGTAACTTCTGATCCCACTATCTCATCGATGGGGGTGGAATCTTCACCTTGGCTTTCAATAACCTGCTGCGTTACTGCATTTCTGTACTCCTCGCCTATAAAATATTTTGCTGGGCCTTAAACCTTCTTGTCATTGAATTCAAATATCCACTTACCTGTTTGAATACGTTGGAATGTCTTAGGAGAACATTCAACTTTCATTTGTGCTCCTTTTTTTCATATTTCAGTTTTTGCAGCAAGTTAAAAATTAGACCATCCAAAGTACCAGCTGACTATGACAGATAGCACACTTCTCACCGGCAAAAATTTGTTGGGCAAGAATTCGTAAGATTTTTCACTGAGGGGAAATTTTTACTCTCTTGTTGCCTCTCTCTTTTACGATTTTTGTCTTAAGGAACGGGGTTAATCTAACATCGTACAAATTCGTACGAATTCGTACAAATTTTCAGGTAAAGGAACAGACCTAAAGTTGCGTAAAATGGTGCGCAAACAAGCATTGAGAAAATCCGTGATAAGTTGTTGATGCCAGTGATTGACTGATGTAAAATGGCGCAGGAAAATGAAAAGTAAACTATCAAAAAATAGTAATTAATAAAGTTTCATATACCTATTTTTCAGTTTTCAGGGAGTACTTTAGCAGCGCCGAAATTAAATTGCTTATCACAACAATGCTTAAATATGACAAGAATTTCACTGCAGGGAAAAAATCCAAATCCGTTCTATGGGGAAAAATTCTCTCAGAGATAAAAGATGAGGTTCCGAATTTCAGATTCGACAGAACACAAATTCACCGAAAGTTTTTGAACGTAATGAATACCAACAAGAGATTTAAAAACAGGAACAACAAAACTGAAAGGGATGCAACAACATGGGAGCATTTCGATTGATTGGATGAAGTATGTACATATGTACATACAAACATAATAGGTGTGGATACTTTTTTGTTGATATTTCAACTCAAAACGAAGTTCAAAATTTTTTTTGGATTTAAAAATGATATAAAATAAGAAATATATCACAAAAACTTAAATTTAAATCCGTATATTAGTTTAGTTCTTATATTTCACGATTAATCCTGATAGATAATTGGTCCTCACTCAAAACCGTTCAAAGCAATAATAAAGTTTAAGTGAAAAATAACTTTCAAGCGTCTTATGCATAAGTGTAAATTTGGTGGTTGCACACGTAAATTTGCAATAAAAAAATGTAAAACTTACGCACCTATTATTTTGTCCAGCAGTCTATATGTAAGCAAGCATTCCATCGAGTGTCCTATAGAGAATTTAGTTTTCACAATCTTACCTGTTGCAAACGTCATAACCAATCTGGAACAGGAGTCACATTGTTTGCCCTCTACACAAACCCAGACCGCCGAAACCACACCATATCACACCTAACAAACGTCACCGGACAACTAAAGAAAATGAAACTCTGGAATTTTTAAGACAGGAAGCAAATAGAGAAGATGAGCGCCATGAAGAAATTATGACGTTGGAAAGTCAAAAGCTTGGCACTGAGCGAGAACGAATCCAAGAAATGCGTGCCCTTATGACAGTTTAGCAGCAATTGCTGGAAAATAGAAGTTTAAATTAGTTTTTAACCGAAAACTCAATGTGATAGTGTCCGGTAAATAGGGGTAGGGCCGGGGAGGATGTAATCGATGGGTGGTTTGCTTTGAGGATGGAGAGTCGGATGGAGTTCTTGTATTTCTAACGAACTCCAGGATTCTTTTGAAACGTCTAAGATAAGTCAGCCCAGGTAGGACCTGCCTTCCCAGGTGTTTGTATGTTAGCGCGCCTGTTGCAAGGCATTCGCAAGGGAAATGCTCGAGGCTTTCTTCCTCCTCCTCCCAACCCGGGCAAGTGCTAGACGTCACTAGTCCCAGTCTGTAGGCGTGTTTGTTCAGGTTGATGTGGCCGGTGTACAGTCCTACCGTCTGTCTCAGTTGTCCTCTGCATAGGTTGAGCACCCTCTTTGCTTAATGGGTGCAGGGGCGCTCAATCATTACTTTGGCTGCTTTGCAGGGTTGCAGTCCTTCGCACATGCTGTCGTGGTTATTTGCGAATGTGCTGCTATATGCGATTTTAACTACCTTCAACGGTTTTGAGTCTGAGAGCCGCTAGTCCGGCAGATCTCTTCACCTCTAAACCTATAGGCAGTATATTTAAGATTGTCTCCATGGCTGCTGTGGGGGTACTAGATTGGGATCCAGAGATTCTAGACAAGCCGTGCGTTGGATGTTCGATAGCAGTGAGAGGGCGAATTTCCTTTCTACTATCGGCCCCCATACAAACACTCCATAAAGTAGGATGGGCATGATGATGCAAGTGTAGATCCAAAAGACTTGCAGTACCCCCTTCTGGCTTTCGTGATTCTGTTATCTAGATTTCTTCTCCAAGCTAACTTATTGTCCAGAATGACCCCAAGGTACTTTATGCCGTTTTTTAGGTCCAGTTTTACACCCCCTAAAACAGGGCCTGGAAGTCATCTAGCTTGTCTTTTCTCGTGAAGAGTACCATGTTGGTTTTTTCAGGGTTGACACCCAAGCCGCAGCGGTCCGCCCACTTTTTCGTGATGTGCAGCGCCGACTGTATGAGCATGAACCCATTGCTTTGCAGTGATTTCTGAAGTTCGTCCACTACCAGTATCCACAGCAAGGGAAAAGGATTCCCCCTTGAGGAGTCCCGTTCTGTTGAAGGCTCTCTCTATATCCAGGAAGATGCCAAGACCCGCTTCTTTATATTTTTAACTGATTCTATTGGACCCCTCATGCCATTAAGAAAGATGCGGAATCTCGGTTTCCATACGCCGAAACACTTTCAATAGTATTTCGAGTTCCAATATGAGCATTATTTTTCGTAATTATTTATTAAAAAAATTATTTCGATCTTGATTCAGCTTTAAATTTCAAATTCGGCATTTAAGTTAATTAAGATTTGATCAACGTTGATTAGCAGCGAAAAATAGAATGAATAACGAATGACGATTAAAAGGGAAATTAAACTGAGGCAAGTATTAAATTTTTTTTGTCACTCGTGAGATGTCCATTATCTTTATATGGAACCATCAAATGTTTGGAAAGTGGCTATGCAGTATCCCCTAAGAGATGAGCGTTTTCAGCAAACCCAATTGATTGGTTGGTTATAGCATTGCATATAGGGGTGTTGTTACATTAGCATCATGGCAGCTCCCTGGATACCCAATGAAAACGTCGATGAAGCGAAATTTACTATCGCAAATAGCCTTAAACGGTACGATTTAGAAATAATCCATAAAATCTAAACTTAAAAAAGTTATTGGTACCTGCATGGAAATTGTGAAATTTCCTTTTCGGTCGTAATAGCTGCTGGGAACTTTTCTTGGAGTTGGGATCTTGAAAAGACTTCCGTCTACGCATGTACATACATACATATGTGTGTAGGTATATGTAAAGGTATTCATATCATTAGCGTAGACCAGAAGATCAGAGTATGATACGTTCTGCATTATTTACTGTAAGGATGAAAATCAATCAATGGTCCCAGATGCCTGCCATCAGGAACGAACTTTGTATTGATAATTCACTAGGTATGATCTGACCTAGAGATGAACCGTTGGAATCCAAGGGCTTTCAACTTGAAAAGAACAATTTTGTGATAATTGCTTAATAAAGTTTGCTCATATATCCGCCTAGCTACCAGCTTCCAAAGCGTACAGTGTTCGATGTACTAACATACGGCTAAGTTAGCGGTCGTTGACTTTCCCTTACGGAATCCGTGTAACTAACAATAAAAGGACATTGAATCCCCATGCTGTCGAAAAGTTTGTATCAGATCAGATTTTGGTTTGACGTTTATGAATTGAAAAAATGTCTTTGGTTCGGCTATTAGGTTTTATTGCATTCGATCTAGGTATTTTAGATAGAGCGTTTCGCAAAGCTCACGGAAATGGGTATAGTCACAAATGTACTTATAGAAATCAGAGTCAGATTTGTATTTAAGACACGATTGCCATAGTGCGTTCCTAATGTTGCGATGTCAGCGTAATTGCTTGTTTTACTAGGATAAAACAGGCAAAGTTATCTGCGTAGACGGAATTTAGCTGCTGAGTTTAACGAAATTAGCTTCACGAAATTTAAAGCCTAAGGTTTTCAGGCTTTCTGTAAAGCAGGTACATATAGTTAGCAAGTGTGAAATGCATTTTATTAATTCATGTTGTTTTTATTAATTTTTGTCTAAGGATACAAACAAAATCAAGATTCATGGACAACTTTGAATTTATGAATACTAAATCGGAAATGTACAATAAACATAACTCAATGTTTGTAAACTAGAAGCTTAACAGTTCGTTTCAAATGAATTTTTAAGACACATATGTACATATGTATGTAGATACATAAAAGGCAAAATATTTCATGTTTTGAAAAGTAATTAATCACTTTTCTCTGATACTCCTTAAATTTATACCAATTTGCACTGCCTTTTCCTGCAATCTTGTGATAACTAAAATGTCCTTGCAGTCAATACAACTTAAGAACTTTGTCAAATGAATGAATTGCATCTCCTGAAGAAACCTAACATGTCATCTTCATTTTTGTATCCGCTTCCTCAATATGCGAGTGCATTTGATCTTCATTCCAGTTGCTGATATCATTGACTTTATGTGTTTAGATTAATATGATTGAGCAAATCAATCACATCTTCGTCAACATTTGTGATTGGATGGCTAGGAAAAATACTAAGGGGTATATCGTCCTCATAGTCATCATTTTCATTGGATCCAAGAATGTTACTCCAATAACAGAAGCATTTAACTTATCCCAAGCTGCTCTTGAGTTCAATACCGCATACTTTAATGTAATAGATTTAACAGCTTCACATAGGTTGTTTGAAATGATTCAATGAGATTTACAAAACGCGTTTTCCGCTTATAATAAAACAATATCTGAGCTTTTTCTGATGCAACAAGCGATAACACCAAGTTTTTCCTATAGAAAAGTTTATTCAGTCGATTAACAGTATGGGTAGGGCTACCTTACGAGGCATGTAAATTACTGTTATGCTAACATTTGAGTTTCGTAGTTCACTCTCCGGGGGATGACTAGAGGCATTATCCAAAATAAGTAGTGCTTTGACTGGTAAACCCCCTTTCTTTAAGGTAATTTGTAACTGCAAAGAATTATCCTTTGCTTTTCCGTTTTTCGTCTAGGAGCAGTTTTCTCAGCTGGTACCACATCTGTACGTTTCTCAACATAGCCCAGACTCGTCAGCTCCATAAATTAAATCTGGATTAAGATCCAGTGCAATGAGAACAACTCCATCTGCAGGCCCTGAGGCTATTCTCAACCTGTTTCAGCTGGACATCTTTATAAAAACATCAGCAGCCATTAGTGCCCTGAGAATCAGTCAGTCAGCGAACTGGAAGTCAAATGCAACCGGGCATTCGACCATCCTTCATGGTATCGCTCAGCTGGGTTCCTGGACATGAGGGTATCCCAGGCAATGAAAAGCTGTTCAACTAGCTAGGACAGATTAAACAGATTTACTAGAACTAACTGATCTCTCTGTAAGCATCCTTGCATGCTCAAGCTAGAAGCAGGGAATTTAGCCATAAGAGAGGCGAACCTAAGATGGAAGTCCATGGAAACGTGTAATATCGCTATGGCCGTCCTTCGATAGAACAGGAACCGAGAGACTTATACGAAAGGATAGAGGATCCCTTTCTATCATCGTGGGTATCATCACGGGTCATAATAGTCTGCGTGAAGAAACTGCGCCGGACGGAAGAAGAACTTTGCAGAGGCTGTGGCGACTAGGGAGTTTAGACGACACCACCCACATCCTCTGCCACTGACCTAGACTCCAACATTCCAGAAACAGATTTCTCGGTAAATACTTCTTCCATAACCTTGAAGAGCTCTCTGGCGTACCAACAATCAAGATGCTGAACTTTGTGAAGTCATCAATGTGGTTTGTACTCGAAAACAGGTAAGTAGTTAGAGTAGAGTGGATTAGACATTAACAGCGTTTCAAACACCTTTCCTCCTTATGGGTAACACAATGGGTGAACACTGAACTGAATGCGGCAGGAAGCTTTTCTCTCTCTGCCAGCCCTCTTACCTAACCTAACCTAAGATCTTCTCATAAACTGACACACAAGTTCCAGAAAAACTTTAGCATAACAAGGGGTTCCTTTGCTGCGGAGGATGGTTTCCTGATCTTATCTTGCCCAGCCTTCGCCTGCTCTCAGGTGTCTAAGTTGTACCAAATTGCTTGATAAGCATGGTGTGGGGCGTTGACGTTTGAATTGCATTGCAGAGAGAGCGGGATATTTCGCAGATTGAAGCGCCTGAAGTAGACAAGGAGGTGGAAATGAACACATTTCTTGTGGCCTAAACCGCGCAATACTATGCATATAACAAGTTTTTAATTCATTTGATTAAAAATTGACTGACTATCAGCGCGATACTTTGAAATACGTGTGATCACTCGTTTTATTTTTTGGAAAAACGTTAACGTCTCCAAACAATGCGATCAACATTACATTTGAACAAACACATTCCTCTAATACCCTCAGCACTGATTCAGACTCCATTTAACGTCTGAAATTAGTACTGTAACATCAAGCACCGTTGCATGGTTTTATTTAACACATATTGGTTCCAGGCTGTTTAATCTTTTTTTCCACCAACATAGTGCACTTACTAATAACCACCTTAAGAACGCTCACAATGCTGAGCAAAATAATGATTGGTCCTTAAATAAAGGGATCAGAAAGATTCTGTCTTGAGAATTGGTCCGCTGCCGGTCAGTTGTTGGTTCCTATAATTTACGGGATTTAAAGTTATCTATTGAGGCAATCCTCTCAAGAGTAAAACGCAATTAGTAGCATTTTATAGTCAGGCAACAATTTGTTTTCATCGTTTATAGACAATATATGTACGAATATCTTATTAAGATGTTTGAATGTGGCACACCGAAACTGAAATAAAAAAGAAAAGATTATTGAGCGGGCAACAAAGTCGATAGCCCATTTTATTTGAAAAGTAATTTATCTCCCAAAATTCAGTGTGCGCGGAAGAAAAGTACACAACAATACTCTAAACACCCGCTCTAAAAATACATGAGTGCAGACAAAATAAAATGTACAGAACAAAAGTGAAAAGTGCTGGAGTTGGGTATTCGCATTTCGAAACGTACTTCACTTCCTTAGCCTGGTATGGTGTTATGTACAGCTGGTGAAAGCAGTGAAACGCATAAAACTACACTTGGTTGCAATTATCCTCAAGTTTGTACACATGCATAGGTATGGCTATGCTCTGAAACGATGTCGAAGGAGTTCATTTTCTCCTTGCGCCAGTCTTCATGGCGCAGGGTTTTAATTACATATGCAATGTTCCATTGTTACGCTGAAAAATTATTGCGGAAAAGATTAAGGAAAAGTGTTCTCCTTGTTTCCAGTTTTTCGAGCACACAGGATACACATTGTGTACCCAAGTAGGTTAAAAAACTGAAATTACACTCTTCAAGGCAAACGAGGGAAAAAAGCAAATGGTCCACCAAAGGTGCTGTTGTTTTACGCAGTGTTATTATGTTATTCGAAGCTTTCACTGACTACATAGTCGTACGCAATATGTTCATGTATCTAGAGATACATGTCGGCTATTAGGCAAACGTCTCGTAGGTCAGTGTGGCAAAACACATTCAAAGTTTGAAAAATTCCCACGAATTTTACTTAATGTTTATTCTGATAGGATATAAAGATATTTTGATTTCAGATTGTATCTGGTAATATCTACAACTCGTTTGTATGTTTAATGCGTTCACAATTAATAATCATTCGTATTTTAAAGATGTAAATATCTCTATAAGATAATATGGCCATGCGATAGAAGTTGAACAAAGTATAGTACTACCATGATAATGTGAACCTCAAAAATGCGAATTATCCGAAAATGTTCGGAAACGATTACCACATCGCCCATGTACAAAGGAAGGTACATACTTCTTTCGACCAGTGACAGTTGGTGATGTGCACTGTCCGAAGGGGACGCGAAGGAACTCCCACTGCGCAGAGGGGTACACAAACAATTTACATATATTTAACGCTCCTTTCAGCTACCCTAACACGAAAGAATCCATTCTCCAGATCGGTACATAAAACCTTGGCTTTGCTTAGTGCGTGTATTTAGTCCTCTATTAATGGTAACGGGTAATGGTCTCGAACAATTTATTTATTCAGGCGGCGATAATCCACACCCTCAGACACCCTTTTATCTTTTCCTCAACTATTTTCTTTTCTAGGGGAGCTGACTTTCGAGGGGGTTGGGATATGGGAACATCGGTTTTTTAAATTATTTTCATTTCAGTGGCTGTGGACCTTTCTTCTCGCGGAGCATATCTATTGATTAATTCCTCTATTTCCTTATTGTCTATACTGATGTTCGCGTTAAAATACCCTAGCGCCTCTACCGAGTTTACTGAAAGCACTCTTATTGGAAATGTTTTACGAGTGATTGGAAGAGCCCCTATTTTAACGTAGATATCACTCCTTACCAATGAAATGTCACTACTGTTATCTACTAGATCATGAAATTTAACGCCATCAATCACTACCTCTTTCATCGTATTTGGATGGGCGATTTGCAACACGTTCGACTTCATTTCGGTTTTTCGCTCAGGGCGGACTTCTTGACTTGTGGCCAAACTCGTTGCAAATGAGGTGGACTTTGAGTCCCCTGCGACCACTGTGGTAGCACCGACCAACCTTGTTGTCCGATATGGTCTAACTCTCCCTGGGTCTACTTACGTTCGAGAGACTTTCACTTACACTTCATACTTTTGAATGCTTGTTTGCCATCCTGCACCCAGCTCTCGATATTGTATTCGTCGTTACCATTGAACTCCTGCACAACCGCTTCGAAGGCTATGTTGGTGTTACACGCATTCCTACGAGTCAGCATTTGTTTTTCCATGGACATTTGTAACATTGACACTTCCAACCAAAAACTGCATCTCCTTCTCCTTTACTCGAACCTCGAACATCGCTCTCCGTTCGAAGTAACTCCAACTCATGTTGACGTTCCTTAACCTGGGTCTCCTCATTAAACATTTGCTTATGTTTACGCTCCAAATCAGGCAACATCTCCGAAAGAGTCCCGAATCCATGTGCTATTTTTATTTTTCCTTGGCATTGTCAGTAGCGGTCGCTCCTGCGATGTGTGTAGCACCATCACCAACCACGGTATTTTATTCCTGAGAGCTAGGTGTCGTTCCTGCGAGGTCTTTTGACGACCACTCACAGCCTTTGTTTAATTCTCTCGATGACTCCTCCCAACGTTTGTTTTAACTTCTTTTTTCTTGACTCTTTTTCTTTTTATTCGTGAATGATCCCGTTTAAGCCCCCAAAATTTTTATGGGACAATTAATAACGCGCAAGTAATTTTTACTTATAATTTATTTATAGTAAGAAAAAAACTAATTTAAGAAAAAATTGGAAACGCAAAGTGATATAATACAAAAGGGCACTGCTCTCGGCGTGAGGTAGGGTCTTGGGTAGAGTTTTTTTTGTTTATGCATGGAAAACACAAAAAGTGTGTTTATGAGTTGTCAGTTGAACTGATCGCATGATGATGTTTATAATAAAGATTATTATGGGATGACATAGGAGAGTTGAAATTTAATGCACATGTTTTGTTTTTTATTTATTGTTGTGTATGATAGAGCAGTAGGCTAAGTGAATAAGAATAATTATGAGAAAAAAAAGGTCTATCGTTTCGACGAATATTCAAAGGCGGCGCAACCAAAATTCTATATATGTATGTACATACGTAAATATCCGACATTGTTCACATTCTATCGAATCAAAGACCAAAAAATAACCAGCACAGTATGGAGTTACATATGTATGCTTCTCAACAAATTCATTTAGGATTTCGAGAATAACATTTGAGAGTATCCCGAACAGAGAAACACTTGAAGGTGAATCTTCGCCAAACGCGTATCTCGAAATCTTTCCACGACTCCTATGCCTTCAACATAAAGTCCCGAAGCTAAGTGACAACGCTGCCAACGTGTCCTCGGAGACGCTGCTAAACTTCAACCGACCACCACAAAGAAAACCTCGAGTTGACGGAAAATGCCGGCAAAGCCCGTGTAACCAAACAAGAGACATACAAAACGGCACTACAAAGAAAAAGGAGGGTTGCTTATGAGCTCTACAGGCATAAGAGATGGGAAGAGCAGCTTTTCCGAAAGAAGAAAAAAGATCACGAAAAAAGCGCTCACGAATACATATATGGAGATGTTATATCCAGGAACCACGTACAGATGTTTGATTAAAAGGTAAAAAAAACGTGTGAAGCCAACAAAACCCTAACAGTAACCTGTAGAGAAAAAGATGGAAACCTTGTAGTAGAATTACAGTCGGTACTGAGAATATGAAAAACATATTCTGGAGACTGTAAATCGGCGACAAAGACCAACATACCACTGTCAAACAGAATGAACCATTCAACACATGTACATAGACGATGATAGTCAAAACGTCAGTCCACCTGACCAAAACGAAGTGAGGATAGCAGTATTCAAGCTTAAGACCAGCAACGCTACTCGATCTGATGGGTTACCGGCCGAGATGGCTTGGTATGGTAGAAAGCATGTACTTAATCATTTCTAAGAGTGGTCCATACGAGTGTATGTCTGATAAATGGAATCTTAGCTTCGTTTTTCCGATTCAGAAGAAAATAGACCCCTTCAACTGCGCTAATTACAGAAGTATCAGCCTGCTGAACATCAGAATGATGATGGAGAACGCTCGCTGCTCCATCAAATTCGCTAATGACTTCACCGAGACTTTTGATCTCAAAAAAGGATTTAGACAAGGTGATAAGCTATCATGTGACGTTTTTAACATTGAACAAAACAAACAAAATGTGCGAAACTCTCAAGCCAATACTGGAACAATTTTCCAAAAGTTTTATTATTCGCATAACGAAGCGGGCTGTCCCTAATGCAAATACGAACGTTTAGCGCAACAGACCATATATGGTCTAGGACCGAGTTTCTTGTGAATGGTGTTTTTTTTTCCGATAACTGCAATAGACCTACAGTTTAGAGCCATATCCAAATGGAATCTTTCGTTAGAGTTATTACCTTCCGACGTTTGTCAGAAATTCGCGAGAGATCGGAACGTAAATAACACTTGTCAGAATTTTCTCCACGTGAACCTTGAACCTATTGCTCAGAAGTCCACTAGCGCCTTCGTTAGTTAGAAACGAAAGCTGCCAACATTTGTTTGGTGGTAATTGAAGGTAAATGTAAATGTATATGTCAATAAAAAGGAACAGACAACGTCCTCGAATTAGGCAGAACGTCACTGTCGAGAGCTATAAATTTAAGGTAGTTAGAAACTTTGTCTACCTAGGCTCTGTTATGAATTCTGAGCTCTTACCAATCGCTGTTTCTTTGTACTTAGAGGGCAATTGAGTTGTAAGGTCCTATCCCGAACAATTGAGAAGATTCTATGCAAGGCCCCTATCATCCCATTTATGGCTCTTAGGCATGGACTCTACCGAAAATGGATGAACTTATCTTCGGTCGTTTCGAGAGAAAAATTTTTTGTAAAATATTCGGTCCCGTTTGGCGTTTGCATTGCTTCGGAGAAGAAGACTCAACGACGAAGTTTACGCGCTGTATAGCAATATCGACCTAGTTAAAAAAAAAAAATGCGCATCAGTCGCTTTAGATAGCTAGGATATGTAGAGCTAAAGCACTGGCCCACAGAGTCTCGAATCTGAACCGGAGAGACAAAGCAGTAGAGGACGACCGGGCCTTAATTGTACTTGTGACAGGGGACGTCAAATAACAAGTCGGTAAGCTTGTTCAAGTTTTACTCCGAACTTTAACGGCACATACATACATAAGTAAGCAAGTAAGAACGTATGAAAGCGCAAAATACCTAAATATTCAGACGGTAAGCTGTCAGACGCATTTCCTATCCGAAGCGGAGTACAACAGTACTACATATCACCGCTGCTATTCCTGATGATAATGAGTGAAGCTATCCTCGCAGCACTATCAGAAGGAAGAAGGAGAATTCAATGCACATTGACATCGAACGTAAAATACCTGGATTACACTGACGATGCCTGCCTCCTTTCACATAGAGTTATGAATCTTAGTGAAAAAAATAGGAAAAAACAAATAAAAATCACAGCCTTTGAAACCCATTTACTCAACTTAACATTGCTGGGTCAAGAAAGTTGATAAATTTGTTTTTATTTGGGAAGCATCGTCTCCTAACGGTGGCAACGAACTTGGTGTTAGCAAATCAATTGACGATACTCTGGCTGGGTTTGATATGAACCAAATACTAAGACCAAGCTGTGTCTGTTTCGTTCCAACTTTGAATCAGTCCATATGGGTGTGGCATTTAGCAAGTGACTGTCATAGTCACGCGTTAGCTATAGACTTTTTTAAATAGATATCTTCGCTTCATATTGAGGGTTTTCTGGCCAAAAAGTATCTTAAACGAACAGCTCAACGTGAGATGTCACCATACAAGTGGTGGATCGGTTATACCTCACAGCGTGAAGATCACTTTATTGAGAAGCATGGCATACAATGGGGTCCTCTTATCGAGTCTGGCTGAGTAGTGTTCTGCCATAAGCAGACGTGGTTCAAGACAGTTTAAGAGGAATCGAGGTCACTTAAAATGGGTTGGAGAGAGTTGAAACGCGTGGCATAACTACGTATGACATAAATGGTGCACAAGCATTGCGGAAGCTCTTTGCCCCACGAGGGGTAAGAGAAGTTAACCAAGTTGGAATCAGGGCACAAGCTGACAAGCTGTGCTTTAAAGTTTTTTACCTATTAGGTGGATAACTGGTGAGACGTCAATGTTACCCTTTCTGGGAACGCATACTCGTATAAGCACGGATTATTCTATCTCAGTTTCCGACACTAGGCTGCAATTATACTTTGCGTTAGGACAAAGGCTCCCATGTGGAGTGAAATATATTTGCCCATAATACATTGGTCCCCCAGTGATATACACATTTTGAATATATGCTAATAGTCCACTAATATTATCGCACTTAGTTCTTGTAATGGCATTAATTTTATGCTTTTGAAACTGTTCTAATTGATAATAATAAAATTAATTAATTCAATTTGCTTCAAAATTTGAAAGCCCATTATCTAGATTTTCTAAACCGAAAAACTTTTTAGACTTTCTCGCTTAAAAATTAGTATAAAAACTGATTTTTTTTTGCAAAAATGAACTTTTTCACAAGCACCTGTCTATCGTAGGGTTTGCAATTCTTTTTTGTTGTTGCTACTTTTCACACAATGTGGTTGCAACCAGACTTCTGTGCTCTATTTACTGGTGCAGTTCTGTTTATTGCATTAGCATACAAAGCGAACTTGTGAATTGGATTTATTTGATTAGCCATTTATTGTAAAATGGGGTTAATTGAAAAACTTATTTATTTTATTGCATATAGATTGTTGAAAATAGGTGTGGGATATTGTGCCTAAAATAGAAACAATTGCAGTGCAGTCGCATTGTTGAAAAGTTTATGGATGTTGAGCAGCATAAAAGGACGCACAGTCCTTTCTGGATTATATCACAAATACTGTGATCCCCTTTTGCTTTATTTTATTATTTTATCCAAGGCTGGTGTTTTAATTGCCCCATTTGTTGGTATTTAATTTGTCAATAGTCGGATAGTGTATTATTATTTGTCAAATAATGTAGGTTTATCGAAAACCGATTTGAAAGGTAACCAATAAATGACACTGCCATCATTTACGCTAATTAACTAATAAAAATATAGTTAATGTTAAAAACATTTGCAATTTAAATGTATACATTAAAATATCTGTAAACTCTCACCGATAATTGAAAATAATGCAAATGCAGGCTTTTGTTTATGCCCATCAATGAAAAACGTGTTTATTATAACGAATACAATGCCAAACTCACAATATTGACTATCCTCTTCAGCCCTGAGAGAAGGATACTGCACAATATTTTTTTTTTTTTTGGTTTAAACATTTTGGTTATAAGGAAACTGTATTTGGAGTCAAAAATTTATTTCAAAACACTTGGGTCTTGGAGAGGTAAAAAACACAAATTCACATTTAAATTATTTTTTATTTGGGAAAAGTTTTAAAGCTGTTTATGTTTATAGAGAAGCATAAGCGTACTTTGCATTTGCTGCACCTTAGATGCGTTTTTACAGCCTAGTCCGCTAAATTTAGAGCGAACTTTCAGTATTCGTCATTTCTGGCATGTGCATTAATGTCCGTACAGGAACAGGAAATAAGGATGGCGCTTTTCTTCGCCGCTTACTTGTTTCACCTGTTTCGCAGTTTTAATTAGAGATGCCACGAATAGTGATTTTGCCGAATACCGAATACCGAATACCGAATATTCGGCTAGGCTCACGGCCGAAGCGCCGAATATGCGGCAGCCGACAGTTAATCGATTTTGCGGGTGACATGTTCCGACCTGCATCATTGAAGTGTATGCAGTAACTATGCCATGGGCATATTTGTTTCATTTGCGAGTAGGTCGTGTTACAACACGAATTATTTGTTGAGTGCCCAATCGTTTGCTATTAACAAATGCTGAAAAAATTGTTCTCATTCATCATAATTTACGACTAATAAATTTTAAGTATTAAATATGCTGATTTTTTCTTTAAATAAAATTTTTTGTGAATAATATTTATGCGTTTTTTTTCATGATTTGGTATGCGGCCGAATATTGCAACTCATTCTGCACAACTGTGCATTGCAACTCATTCGTCCGAATACCGAATAGTTAAAAAGTAGCCGAATAGGCCGAATACCGAATAGTAGCCGAATATTCGTGGCATCTCTAGTTTGAATCCATTGTGTTTCGTTATCAAGATTTCGGTTTGATAATTATAGTACGTCGTTTTTATATTCATAAAATGGGATTTGGGTCCAACTGCCCACTGTTTTGTCGGCCGCGCATTGAATATTTTCCCAAAATTTTGTCTAACAAATCAACTTCTCCCCATTCATTTAGACGGCTAATTTGTGTTTCCCTTGAAGGGGCGGGCCAATAATATCTCTGCAGCGCCCCCGGTAACTACCACTTATCGTAAAAGGCGACTAAGGGTATAAATCACATCTAGGCAATTTAAACATCCAGGTGAGTCTAGCGACACATTTAACATCTTAAAACTGCCCCGTAAGTGTGCATGCGAATCCGTGGGTTGACACGACTGGAGATTACCGGTGTCATAATAGGGAAATCAAACAACACCTAATAACAGGAGCATGCACTTGTCAAAAACGAATTCGCTTAAGTTAGCATTATGGCAAAGAAAGCTAAAAAGGGCTACAGTCAAATTCGCTGTTTTTATTTGACGAGTTTTGTTATTTCGCTCCGATCTTTCTAAACAACTATAACCCGAAATTGACGAAAGACGTCTCAATCCTGAGTTTGGATTGAGAATCAAACATTTTACAATCGACCAATTCCATATAATAACTGACGTGATTAAAAAAACTCTCGAAGAAAAAAAGATTTGTTGTGGTGTATTTCTTGACGTCTCAGAAACTTCCGATAAGGTTTGGGACGAACGCTTGAAGTATAAATTGCAACCACTACTGCCACTGCAGCTCTTTCTATTCTTATGATCGTATCTCACTGAGAGACAATTTTGTATTGATATTTGATTGCGGCCGCAAGGAAGTGTCCTTGGCCCACTTATGTATGTTCTTTACACACGCGATATCCCGCAGGAAAGAAACTGCGTCGTCGCCACGTTTGCGGACGATACGGCGGTATTGACAACGGGCGATAATTGTAGCAGCAGCTGAAAAGCTTTAAAATGCTGTTAATAAAGTCCACGCTTGGACGAATTTTTGGCTGAACGAAAGCAAATCTACTCACGTCTACTTCGCCTACGAAAAAGTGGATAGATTATCTGTATATTTAAACTCGGCTCAAATACCGTAATTGAGCCTACATACCTACATATGTAGCAAACTGCTTATCTGTAAGCAAGTGCTAAAGCCAGTGTGGACATATAGACTACAACTATGGGATTGTACCAGGAAAAGCAATAGAAATATCCTACAAACTTTTGAAAATACAGGGAAAAACAAAGAGGCCTTCCATAGTTATTGGAAAACGGCTTGAGAGAGTGAGAGTCGAAATAGAATTGTTAGGGGCTTATACAGAGTATTAACACATTTTTTTTTTTAGAAATATGGCGTGCAGACCATCAGGACCGGGGGAAAGATCTTTTCGCGTACCATATCAGTTCTTATGTCAACTGAAACTTGGGATGTTTGTGGGCAATTATTCAGGTAGCTGAAATAGTCAAGGACCGGTCGGGAACGAGGTCACTATACGATTGGCTGAAGAAGGTCGCAAAGAGGTTGGAGATTACTTTAGGGTCTGCAGATGATGTATCCAATAATTTTAGAGTGGACGGGAAGCCATCGGATTTTCTTTTGATGTAAATAAATTGGTAAAAACGCCTAGAATCTGTGTTAAGGCTTAATTGCATTCGGTCGAGGTATTGGAGATAAAGGGATTCGCAGAGGATGAAAAGGCGGTAGTAGGCTTGCTGGTAATGTGTAAAATCTGAGGCAGATCTGGATCTCAGGTAAGGAGAGAAGATGGCTACTCGCGGTAACCAAGGAATTAAGGGCATCGAAAGTGAAAATGAGATCTAGTTGCCTACCACTAATCTGAAAAAGGCCGGAGTCGAAAAGACGACCAGTAAGAAGGGTTTTGTTTGGAATAAAAAATTATTCGTCCTCCGATGAACATTTAAACACGAGTCTCGTCAACGAAAATAAGACTGTTGGATAAGCGTCGGCTTAGTTGTAGTATTAATTTTGAAGAGGAGTGTTTTGAGTGAGTAAAAATCTCACACTACCATAAGCACGCGCGGTCGGGGGCCTTATGGTGTCTTTAGAAGATTTTAACCTGCTCTCAGCAAAAGAAAAAAGTAATAAGTCCTGATCCTTAAGCACTTATTTTTTAATTACAGCCTTGTTGGATTCCAAATTAATGACGAAGGCATAAAAAATAGAACTTTTGGAAAAAAATTTAGTTTTTGTATATTTTTTTTGTCTTAGGGGAAAGAGGAACAGAGGAAGTACCGGTGCACGTTGACTTTAAATGCTTGAAGGTTGTAGTGATGAGGAATCACAAGATAGTGAAGATAATTCCACATATGTACGTGTCGTTCGGCTTATGAACGAATCCCTGTATTTGACAGCACGTCCGAAGTTGGGCTTGTGGGTGAACTGATGTGCGTTCGAAGCGTGACGCGTATTGCGGGTGAAACTATGAAGGGGAGGAATGCAAGTGGCTATTTCGTTGGAACATTTTTTGTGGAGTATGGTTAGGTATATGTAAATTTGAACAAATAGTTTCAACTTAACACTGTTCACCAAATAAAGTTTTGATAGATGAGAATAGGAATTTTTGTTGAAAACCTTCATTAGCATCTAAGAACTTGTTTTTGCTGCAATAAGCTTGCCATCTGCCCTCCACGTTTAATTGGCCACTTATCTATTAATTCCCAATAGTCAAGCAATCTGCACAATAAATACCTATCGTTGAACTTAATTCAGTTCCAGGTTTCTTACTTTCCACTGTGGAAATTAAAGTACAAATGGGAGTTAACTTCCTGCTTTTTGCGGCTCTGGTTCATCACTTAACTTTTCGACCAAACATGGGGGCGAACAATAAAACAACAACAAGAACTATTTCGGTCAGGATGTGCTCAAGCATCAGCAATTACTATTTCAATGCTCCTCACATAAACATTCTCAGACGAAACTTTAATTAACCCAAAAGTGGTTGTTTGCTCCTACTGTTTTTCGCCGTGCGTCGTCGTCTTCGTTGTCGTCGCATATCTCTGTTGGGTCCTCGTACTGATGTTTTTGGGCAGGAAACCATCGGGCATACGGAAACGGATATAATTACGTTGATAATGGTACGGGTGCAAGTTTTTGTACGTTCTTTTGGCATCCTTTGCCTTTCGAGTATATCTTAATTTGGGACTACAAAACGTCTGCGTGGGGCTTTTGTTGCCTAACGTCGTTTCTCTGCGATTTTATTGCTGTTCTCCTGCCTTTCTGTTGTCTTTGGTCCTAATTAAAAAGTTTCTAGGTGAGTATTTGCTCTTCACGGTTGCTGTGCGAGCCTATGAAAGGATTTTGGGCGAGGAATTATCCCATACATTGCTTATGTATATTTTCTTTAGTTTTACCTTGCAAACTCACTGCCAGCGTCGCTGCTGAATCAAGCAGTTTGCAAGGTGAATATTAAGTGAGAAAACTTTGCTAAGAGTAGAAAGAATGTAAGCAGTATTTTGGCAATATTTTGGAGTTCAAAATGCGTGTACATATATGTAAGACAAGTCATGCACATACATTTGTGAGTATGTTATGAAAACTAAGAAGTTATTGCAAAGGAGAAATATGTCCCAACGATGGGCACGTGTTCCTTTTTTGTCGACATCTATTTTTATACAGAAAATTAATTCAGTAGTGCACATGTATATAACCAGCCGAAAAGTTCCAGAATATATCAACCTTCAGGTTAGAAGCAGCAAAATGAAGTCCAAAGACGCCATCAAATACCTTGGTGTGATGCTAGACAACCGGCTGAACTTTAAGAGCCATGTAGAATCCGTGAGCAAAAAAGCCTCGGGAATCCAGGCAGCGCTCTGAAGAGTAGTCAGCTCGGTCCCTCTCTATGCAGCCCCGGTGTGGGCGAAGGCATTGACAACAAAGTCGATACGATACAAACTCCCCTCGGTATACAGACTCTGTGCTCTAAGAACCATAAGTGGATATAGAACAATCTCGGATGAAGCAGCATTTGTCATAGCTGGAATGGTCCCCATTGGCATTCTGATGAGATGCTGCGAATCTATATAAGAAGACTCCCTCATCCACAAGACGCGGGTGTAGCGAGAACAATAAAAGAAGAAGAAGGGTCCATATCACTAGCCAGCTGGCAGAACAGATGGGACAGGGCCACAAAAGGCAGATGGACCTGCAAGCTTATACCAAAAATCGATGTTTGGACAAGTCGAGAGCACGGAGATTGTAACTATCAGCTTACACAGTTCTTATCCGGTCATGGAGGATATCGCAAGTACCTGCACAGATTTGGGCACGATATCTCACCGCTTTGCTCCGAATGTCCACAAGAAGAAGAAACAACGGAGCACGCAATTTTCCAGTGCTGGCGGTTCTCAAATTGGAGAGCAACATTATACAGCCCATCTTGTGTCCATTATTTGTATGCTGTTAACAGAAGAGAGCTGGGGAGAAACTGTCGGATACATAACGAAGGTGCAAACTGAGCTGCGAAGGATAGAGAAAATTCGCAAAGCAACAGAAGCCGAGGAAGCAGCAACGGCTCACACAAGATGTATAGCAAGATATGCTAACCAACCCCGCGAAGTAATACCTAACGGCAGTCCTGCGGGGAGAGTGGTAGAAGTGTGCAGGATGTGGATTAGTACGTAGGCGCACTTCCGGCATCGATTATTCGGGTTTGCGTATCATGCATGCTAATAGCCCGGGCTAGTAGTATCTTTAGGGCATTACTGCAGAAGGTTGCATTGTAGTAAGTACTTTAAATTTAGCAAGTTTAGTTTTCGATACACTTTGAAAATTTAACAAAATTATGTCAGTGCGCATTTTTTGATCTCTAGAAACGATAAGAAATATTATTGAATTCACTTACTAATTATTTAAAAATACTGCAGTACTGACTTCTAATTTAGTTGATAACTTTGGTTTTAAATTTTTTTTTATACAAATTTGCTCGCCATCGTAGGTACTCCAGCCTCAACGTGATCTTTAGGATATGTTCGATGTAAGGAACATTAAACCTTCTTCCTAACGGAACATTGTGAATATTATAGTCGTTTTTTTGCTTCAGTGCTGAATTTTGAAGTTTTTGAAATAATTACATATATGTGAGAAGTATACGCGTTTTTTTTTTTTAGATGCGTTGCCTCAGGGAAGTATTTCATATCTACTTGCACTAGCGCAAAGTGTATCTGCTTTAAAACAGGCATTATTGTATAGTACTGTATATGGTTTAGGCCGCATGAACCGTACAGGGTTATTCGTAGTTCGTCTCAAAAAAGGTGACTATCGATGATTGTTTTCTTTTTTAGAGTCGTGGGGGTACATAAGGCTCTAGTAAAAGCCTAATAAGCACGGCGACCAGAAGAGAACTTTTCTGCTATCTCCTGAAAGTTGCTATATTATTATATTTTCTTTTAGCTGAAATCTAGTTCATTAATGAAACTATTGATAGTTTGAGCTGAAGAAGATGTGACATCAGATGGTGATGTGAAGCCTTTGTTAAAATGTTTGAGCCTAAGCCGAGCTATGGCCGGGCATAGGACACAGTATATGCTGGGCTGTTTCGGTGTCTTCAAGGCAGAGACGGCAAATGTCCGATTGGACACGGCCCATTTTCTTGAGATGGTAATTGAGAGAGCAATGTCCAGTAAGGAAGTCAGTTATGATTCTTAGCCTTGTGTTTGCTCATTGAAAGAATGTCTCTGGATCTTTTTTGAGAAATTTATAAATTTCTTGGCGTGTCGTAAGCCATTTTGCGAGTTCCAGAATGAGAGCATTTCTATTCGTTCCCATAGATTAAGCTCTATCTTTATCCGGTTAGTTGGTAAACCACAAAGGGTTCAGGTCCCGTAAACGGAGATTGAGCACCTAATCTGGCAAGTTTATCAGCAGATGCGTTGCATCGTTGGCAGGGATGCCCCTATGTCCAGGGACCAACAGAAGAGTAATTTTATTGTATGCAGGAAGCTGCAGGAGTACTTGTAGACAATTCCAAACCAGCTTAGATTCAAAATTGAAGGATGTTAGAGCTTTAAGAGCTGCTTGGCTGTCTGACATTATATTTATTTGTGATCTACGGAGGTTTCGTCTGATGCATTCTCTGGCACATAGCTCGATTGCATAGACCTCTGCTTGAAAGATAGTAGTATGTTGTCCAAGTGAAGTGGATAGTTTATAGTTAGGACCAAAAACACCAGCTCCAGCCCCATTTGACATTTTCGAACCGTCAGTGTACCAATCAGTTGAAGATGTGGTATGAGGGATGAGAGGGTAGTCCCAAAACCTGCGGTCCGGTATAATGACTTTGAAAGGGTGATTGAGATGGATTCTTTTTGGCATGAAATCCGAGGAACAGATCGCTGGCGATGATAGTAGCGCAATTTCCTCCAGGATTTTCATATGTCCTACTAGATTGGTGTTAGTATTATAACATAGAAGTTGAAGCTTTATTGCACTAGCTGCTGCAGTCTTCATAATTCTTATGTATAGTGGTGGAAGGTCTAAGAGAACTTCCAGCGCAGCTATAGGGCAGGTGCGCATTGCACCCGTAATACCTACACATGCTAATCGTTGCACCTTTTGTAGGGCAGATAGGATGGTGATTTGATTAGTTTTTTCCCACCATACTAGCGATGCATAGGAAATTATCGGCGTGATGATTGTGAGATAAGTCCAGTGGATTATTTTGGGTTTTAATCCCCATCCCTTACCAAAAACCTTGAGCAGGCCTAGAAGGCTCTTGTCGCCTTTTCAATGGTTCTATATACATAAGGTTTTAAGTTTAGTTTCTGGTCTAGAGTTATCCCAAGATATTTTGTTTCTTTAGAGAAATTTATTTGTACATTACGTAGTGATAGCGTGCGGAGATTTAAGGATCTTCTTCTGGTGAAGGGAATGATTACGGTTTTATCAGGGTTAACCGTTAATCCCTCTGTCTGACACCAATTGCTAACTTTGTTAAGGGCATGTTGCATCCGATCACAGATGTTGGTTTCTTCCTTGCCACTTATTATAATGACTATGTCGTCAGCATAGCCTTGGGTGAGAAATCCGCAGTTATTGAGGTCGTTTAGGATTTTGTCCAAAACAATGGACCAAAGCAGGGGAGATAAAACTCTTCCTTGGGGACAACCTTTAGTGGTTTTTGCGGATATCTATCGATGATACTCTCATGATACATGTGGCTTTCCACTATGTCAATCAAATGGATAGTAGATCTTGTTTTGTGTAGCCTTAAACTGCTGCTCAATAAAACTTTGTAACATGTTTGTAATTACACCTTCTATATGCTTTTCAACAGCCTGCAAAATAAATATCGGCCTGTAATTGCTGGGTTATTGTATATTGGTCTTATCACAGCAATTTTAATCGTTGGCGGAATTGTTGCTTGTATTAGACGCATTCACTCCAAACATCCTCCCAGACTGCTTCACAAATTCGTTTATTTACTCTTGAATTAATTTGGCTATCCGCCGCGCTTACTAGGATGTGATAAATTATGGACTTTGTTCTTTTTTATTAAAATTTTACCCAAATTATTTCCGAGTTCTTCAATGAATGCTTTTCTACTATAGATGTAAATTTGTATAACCTATAACAACCTCTACGTTTATTTCTGTTTACAAATTCCACTAAGAAACAATCTATTTTATAACCTTTTTCTTCATCTTCTATATTTGATTCAACTAGAACAATTATATTCAAAGCATTACTAAGTGACTTATATACATATGTACATAGTCCTGCCATAAGTCCTGTTACAAATATAAAACGCCATAAAATAACAAGTAAACATTTTGTATTCAATATTGTTTCATTTATTAGTCCAAAATATTGACTATTAAAAAAAAATTGATTTCTTCGAAATGACTGCCTTTTGGTTTAATAAAAGCTTTCAAACGTTGTGGCCATTGGGCTATAGCGGCACGCACGGTTTCTATTAACATCGTTGACGCTGCTGCGGTTAATGCTGCTTTGAGGCTTTCCAAATTTCGATGAGGAGTCTTGCAGGCTATGTTCTCCAATTCTGACCACAATTTGTAATCCAGTGGATTAAAATCTGGACTGCCCGACGGCCAATCTTCTGCTGCTATAAAACCTGAAGCAGAGTCCTGCTGGAAGATCCATCTGCCTACATTGAAAAGGCTTTACGACACCCTTTACCACATCTTGTTGGTAAACTTGTGCATCAGTTCCACGGTTTTTTCGCAGAAATGAAGAGATGTGACACCTTGGTGAAAGACTCCCCACCAAACCATAACGGAAGAGGGATGATGGCCACGTTGAACCCTTGGAACAACTTTTTTGGCTTCCTTAGATGATTGTAGCATAAATTTTATCATTTTGTTTCCTGAAAACTTCTTCCACGGTAAAAATTTTCTAATCCGTAAAAAGAAGGTTTTCGTGGCCATTGTCCGCGTGCCACTGCGGAAGTCAATTGCATTTTTAGAGTGTAATTTTTTTTAATTGAGGAGTTAAGAGATGACCCATTGACCGACAATGGGCTTTCACGTGGAGACCATCCCTAATCAGCTTAGACGTGGATCTGGCCGATATATCCCATTCGCTGGACTATAACAGACATGATTATCTGTTTCCTGAGGGGATTTCTTTGAATTCATTGACGCACACTTTGACTACCGCACGAGTAAGGACGACGCGCGGACGACTACGTCTTTGCCTGTCCTCTACTCCAGACAATTCCCAACAAATAGCCCGATAAACAAATATTTCTAGATATTCCGAGTGGTTTTAACAACTCGAAAATTTAGCCGGCACTCTTTCCGCACTAATGCAGCGATATTACCACGACTCGATTTTTGTTAAGGCTCTACTTCATGTCAATAAATCACAAGCTGAAACCAAACTGGTTAGTATTCTTTACTGAACAATGCATGCGTTCTGAATAACAAGTTAACGATTCTATTCCTGTAAGGAGTTATAAGCAATAAGCGCTGGAAATTGTGTAAAAGAACTTATGGCAGGACTAGGTACATGTAAGTATATTAGCAAAAATTATTCCATTTCACATGTATCGATCTTATATTAAAACCTAAGCAGCAGCAATTATATTTTTAAGTACATACATATGAACATATGTATGTACATATTATGCATAATGTGGGTAATATCAGTGTCGTTTATATCGCTATCAATACTTTTCCTTATTCCCTTTGCTGTGTCCATTAGATTTTAATGTGCAGTAGGAGGAATATTTTTGAAGTCGACATTGATCCAATTCTCTTGTGAAGTTTTCCATAAGATTGTTGTTTTTTTAACATGTTTGTGATTAGTTCGTCTTTCGAGGCTAAGAAATCACAGCTTGCGGTAATGTCTTTTATTTCTCCCGGCGATAGCGTCAGGACTGTTGAGTGGTCGTATTCTTTTCGATGGTGTTATTTTATGTGTTTGTGGTACGGATACTACCATATTGCTTGCTGCAGCAGTAGTTTGGCCATCTCCACCGTTCCTTTAGACCAGGAACTTCCACGCTTCCCTCCTTGCACCCATGGTCCACCACGAAACACACATCGAAATCGAAAAATTACAAAGCGATAAAAAAATATGTCCAATTACTTAAGCTCAGTTATTACTATCGATACGCACCATATCTTCATCCATCTATTTCAAAGCCGCCTATCATACAATTTGTAGAGAAAATCTATGTAGAGCTTTATATAGTTCTGGTTCAACCTAACCTCAACCTAAGCATCTTCAATAAGCTAACTGCTTCCAGGTGCCTTTAGCTAACTGTTTCCATCTGCTCTCTCCAAGTTGGTTGAGATCCGATTGATGACTCTATGGGGTCCTAGTTAACTCAAAGGGTCAATTCGCAGTTTTGAAAAGGTGGATGTCTCTGTATAGCTCATATAGCTCGTTGTTGAATCTTCTTCAATGTCCGTCAACCCAAAATCCAAATGGGACGGAATATCTTACGAAACAATTTTTATTCAAAACGACTAAGTATATTTTCGACTGCCTTCAGGTCATGTTTCCGCATGTCTTACGTAAGGTCAACGGCGCTGCTTTTATTACCAGATGTAATAGCGAAGTTAGAATTCAGAAAGTCCTTTACTACACCGGAGTTATAGCTGGTCACTATGTCATTCTTCAATTTCTTGTTTTAGATTTACGACATGCAAAGGAAATCCACAGTCTTTTAAGAAACTTTTCTTAGCCCAATTTCCTTCATTTCCATCAATTCACCACAGCACTTTTTATCCGGTTTGGTATCCTGAGACCAGTTTAACTCAGAGGAGTTCAAAATTAGAAGATTTTGTTCGCCGAATTACACACTTACATATACTTACATATATGAGTAGATGCCAGCCAAGTCACCTTGTCTCCAGTCGGATATCTTCACATGAGGCTGGAGTGTCTTCCTTCATGTGCATGCAACTAATAATTTCGCAAGGTTTCTTCTTATATGTATAAAGGCTTAAACGTATGACCCCCTGGATGCTATGTTTCGTCAAAAAACAGATAAGTTGCTCATGCAAGGATACAAAAGTACTGCCAAAATGTGTTCTCACGGTCGCTGAATTAGAAGATAACGAAAAGTTATTATGCCGCATAGTCCAAAGGGAAACAGAAGAAGAAGAAATATCCGCCTTCGAAAAATTGCAGGCGTTTCTAAAAGAAGCATGCACTCACGCCATATTTTGACATAATCTCCATATGTCTCCTGAGACATGATCGAATGAATGGGGCTCTTTGTTTACCATTTACTGCTAGACGTCCCATTCTACTACCATAAAGGCATGTACTCACCGAACTCGTTAAGTGTTATTTTCATGTAGAAGTTTCACCATCAATACACTGCCATAATAATCAATGAAACTCGTAAATTTTTTTTGTTTTAACATATCAGGAGAGTATCCTTTTATGGGGCAGCATCCAGCTGATCGGGCACTCCATATGTTCGCCTTTTCACATACACTGGAGTAGATCTATCCAGCCCTTTTAACGTATCCATCAGCAGTCGAAGAGAAAAAGATAGGAAGTTGTTATTACTTGTTTGACCGTCAGGAACTTTCATTTGGAGCTTACCGAAAACTTGTTGATGGAGGCATTTATTTGCCAAAGAAATTTCGTCAATCGTGGAGGAATACCAAAAAGAATCAGAACTGACAACGGCATAAATTTCATTGTTGCACAAAGAGAGTAGAAGTAGTCCGAACAACTTTTGAACACTGGATCTTTTCGTCCAGTATCTGCCTCAATTCCTAAAACCTACCTGGCACGATAAGCTTGGACAACTTCAAGTTAACGATATTGTAATCGTTTCCAACCCCAGCCAACGAATCGGAGAAGTAAAGACGCCCGTTTTGAACGTCAATGGTGAATCCCAAAGTAATCCACTGGGGGAGGAATGTTAGCACGCTAAGTGTTTGCTGGAGGCACGCTAAGTGTCTGAAATCCTTTTCGTCGCCGATCTGCCACTTACACTTATCTTTACTTGCTACTATAGGATCATAGACACTTTTAACGTACCTAACCCAAATTCCAAATGTGTATGTACATATGAAATTGTGTCCTACATGAAAGTATTTTTTCCACTGTTCTACTGACGCAATAGGGGAATTCCTACCCACACTTCGTTTCTGTGTTACAAACTAAGAATGAAATTATGTTTATGTGTGTATTTCATGTTTGGTAGGACATACGTAGGACGTACATATGTACGTTGTAGTTGTTTATCATGTATTTGTTAGAACTTTTTCTTATTACACTTCCCGCATGAAATTTATGCCGAACTATTTTTTAAATCAACTCGTACATATGTATGTACATATTACAAGCTAGGTAAACTAACACATTTCAACTGAAGTACTATGTTACATAAACTTGGAGCGAAACTAAATGTTAAACCAGCAGCAAACAAAATTGATTTTATTGTCCTTCTAACAGGAAGGACATAAATTTTGTTTAAAGAACCAACCCGTAAAGTGGAATTGGAAAGTCTTATAAATGAATTCAGGTATGAACTGTGATATTGTTGATTGTAATAAAATTTTCAGTAAGAGCGGGTAAAAGTACATGGGTAATCAAATGCTCCTTGACTCTGAGCATTTTCACTCTATTCTTACTAATTTGGTTTGGATCTAGAACGGTTTTATTGCAATAACGTTGAACGTATCAAATATAAATAACTTTTTTTAATAAAAAAGCAAATGTATAACACTCGGCTATAAATAATAAAAATATATTTTTTTGCGAGCCGCAACTCTAACTTTTTTAAAGGACTCAGGACAGATTTGAAAAGTAGTGTATTTTCACAAAATGAGTTACAGTTAAAAAAGATATAAGCTGGCCGTCATATGTACGTACTAAAAGTGGTTTGTTTTCTCGTGTGCGTTTCATAGTCATATCGAGAAAAAATATTCAACCTTGCTTACATGATAATTAAATCCTTGGTGAGCCTGACTGCCAACCTTGTTGCAGTACAGGGGCTAAGTAAGGTAAATGATAATTGGGACTATTGCCACTCTTCAGTTGCCTTGTCGTGGTGGGAGGGCTTAAAGGGTTAAAGATCATAAGGTTCTGCAGAATTCCCATGTGAGAAATCGAACTAAAGGCTGAAGACGTCTTAAGTATGACTGCCCGACCACAATGCACTGCAGATGAGGCGTAGTAGTAGCGCCAATTGCGCGCTGTCGAATGGTGTGGAGCTGCACTCAAAAAATTCGCCCAAAATGGTATAGCGCGTTATGTCAAATTAATTGTCACTTGAAAAACAGCTGATTGGAATTGTGTTGTTTTCTTTCGGCAAATATATTGTGAACAATATTTTTTTGTATTATACATTAAATTATACCCAAAATAAAATGGATGAAGAAGAAGAAGAAACTGTATTTTTACTGACTGTGGATCAGATTTGCTATCTTGCATACGAGTTATTGAAAGAGAAAAAGCAGGGATGGTGGGTGCGCCCCTTGTACCAGGAAAGGAGTTCCAAAGGGTTTTTCGATACAACGTTTACTTTTATAAAAAAAACATGATCCTGAACTATTTTTTAAATCAACTCGCATGACCAAAACGCAATACGAATTGCTATTAAACTTGTTGGAAAATCGCATAGGAAAACATCAATTCGAAAGCCAATAGATCCTGAATGTAGAATTGTTCTAACGCTAATGTACATAAGTCGTTAAGAAAATAATTTTCTTGGTCTTAATGCTTCTTGGTTTTGCAGGTATCTGTCTCAAGGAGTATCTCCGCATTATTTGGCCTGGGCGTTTCGAATGGGTGTGTCAACAGTTCGCAAAATAGTTGTGGAAGTGTACCATATACTTTGGGAATTACTGTCGCCTGTGTACATGTACAATTCAACGATCATTGGAACATGCCTCACTGCGTTGGCAGTATTGATGGCAAGCATATTGAAATCAAACGTCCGCCAAATACAGGTCCAAATACATTAATTACAGAGGATATTTTAGCATCGTGTTTCTTGGAATATGTGACGCTAATTATCCTTTCACGGCTGTCGACGTTGGAGCATACGGCAGCCAGAGTGATGCCGGAACTCTCCGCAACTCTTTTGTTGGCAAGAAAATTTTTGAAAGCGATGTAAAGCTACCACGAGCAGAAAAGCTCCCGATTTCGGAAAGGGTTGTGCTGTATTATTTTGTTGACGACAGTGCTTTTCCCTTACGACGTAACCTGATGAGGCCCTGTCCCGGAATTCTGCTCAACAAGCCGGAAGATGTTTTCAATTTTAGGCTTTCGAGAGCACGCCGAATCCGTGAAAACACTTTCGGCATACTGGTAGCTCGTTGGTGAATCCTGGGAAAGTCCATCGATTTTTATCCTCAAAATGCGGACAAAATCGTTCTTGCGTGCGTTATCCTATATAAGTTTTTAAAGATTACGGATACTGTGTACAATTGCAGCTCTTACTGCCCTGAAAACCATTGTGATTCATACAACACGAATGGTGAGCGCATTGACGGTATGTGGCGCCTGGAAGCATTCGAGGTGCGAAAAACCTTAACAGATTATTTTCTGAATGAAGGAAAAGTATCTTTTCAGCCACAGTAATTGTTTGAATGTATGTTTTCCCACAAAATAAAAACGCAATTGAATTTATTTTTTTTTTAACCTTTATTCACTTCTTTTAACTCTTATTCTATCTGAAGATCGCTCACATATTTTAGCATTTCAATTTTAGCAGCTGTAAAGGAAAAGTCTTTAGTTTTTCCAAAAGCCTGCGGCAGAATAGCTCATCTTCTATATTTCCGGCCGACGAAGAAGGAAATGAAGGAAACCACGTACGTGGTTTTTTGAGGAATTCTTGCACACAGTTTATCGTAGAAACAAGCATTTCCTCAACACTACTTGCCTCCCTCTTTTTCTGTGCGGGCGATGAGCTTAATGAAGATTCGGGAGAGGAGCTTCCGATAGCCATGGGGCTTTCCATATCGATGGGTTTTTCCATAGCGGTGGGGCTTTTCATAGCGATGTGGCTTTCCATAGCGAGGGGGCTTTCCATAAGGAAGGGACTTTCCGGTGTCTTTGACAAAGTACTACAAGCACCTTCGTGGTTTACCTCCAATACCTGTATCTTCCAGCGACAAGGAACTGTAATTGCTTATAGTCCTGTAAGATACAGAAGACATTTATTTTATTTACAAATTGTTAGTAATAAATATTTATCTGATCCCACATACCGACCCAGAACCCGTGCAAGGGTTCTAGACACATCATACGACCCTGAACTAAGATGCAACCCTTCCAAACCATAACTGACAGATTGCCAAGGTGGAAGCGTCAAGAGCTGACTCTAGTGATGCTTTCATCGCTATCAACGATTAATCCCTGACCCCTCTTGCTAATTTTAAGAACAAAGTCAGATATGGGTTCAATTCCATCAGCCTAATAGTCTACAAATATCACGAAAAGAAACCGGAGGAAGAAACCTCGAAGTCAATTGCAACTGATATTTCATCGGTTGCATTTCCGCTCTGTGCTGCAACCTTTCCGCGGGTCGACTCAGTGTTGACGAATACTGAGACTGCAAATGGCGTTTATGACCTCTCCCTTTTCTAGAACTAAAACCTCTCACTGTCGTCGGAGGAGGTCAACAATACCGTAATTGTGGTACCTGTCCCTAATGCCCTACTACCGTGTAATCTGGGCCATAAGCCAACTTTTATTACCCGTAACAGATAAGTAGGCTTAAACATTATCCTTGTCTCCGTTCTCATACTACACAAGGAAAAGAACTGAAAGGTCTCGAAAGAAAGTTCTTTTTAGGCCATCATTACCTCACCTTTAGATCAGATGAAAACTCTCTAAAAAAAAATTGAGGTACAGACGGACTGAATTCCTAGACACACTTTTTTGGCATTTTTGTCAGCTACAATAATACCAAGATTGATCAAAATCAATCTCGATTTTCGATCTCGAAAAATATCATGACAACAGAACTTCTCCATTTAGGAGCAAGTACAACCATTAAGAATAACCCTATGTTATTCTATGTATGTTTCGTGTTTCTTCTTAATACAAGTATATAATGGTTCGCATAGTATTTTTAAATATAAAACCGTACCTAAGAGTATGGTTAAATAGTGGTGGCGCAGAACATAAGAATATAATTGCTGTATTCACAACGGTGGAAAGGACTACGAGAAAATGAAGGTGATTATGTTTATCCCCCACAACTTAAGTGGGTGGCTTTCACTAACTTTATCGCACTTAGTAGCAATTAACACCAATGTAATCTTTTCAACTTTCCAACCAACGGTATTCCACGTCCTCGGATGAAATTCTTAAGGATGTGCAACTTAATGGATTTTATCAGCCTAAAAAAGAAAAGAAATCATTCTCGTAAACTCAGTGAGTGAATTATTAGTGCAGCACAAAGCTCGGCCGTATATCTCGAATGTGTTGGGAAACTCTCCAGAAATGTGTGGAGCTGCGACAACGACACCACGCTATGGTTTGCTATAGTAACCTATACATACATCCATATGCATGTACATACATAAGTACGTTCACGGATAGAGCAGTTACAGGGAGAAAGCTGCTATACCTTCCAACTAAATTCATGTTGTTGCAATATTTATACACAAGCCCCTACGGAAGTTGTTCCTTTCAATTCGATAGTATTTATGCCTTCATGATAGTCGAAATGTATTGGAAAATTGCAAATCACGTAATAGCGATCGTGGTTGGATGATAGCAACCATTTTTCTTTTTTGCCACTCACCACGAAAATGCAGCAAAGTCGAGGATATGCTTCGCAAAAAAAGACGATAAAACAATTTTACGGATTGCACATTTCAATTGAGCAATAAAGAATTCAGGTGTGTTTCTATCAAGGTGTGCAACGAAATCGAATTTGCCACACAAAAAAAAATATAAACGTGTACCTAGGTACAATACATATCTACCATGTGGGTGTTTCTCCCTGTCGCTTTACAATAGGACACAAGGAAGAACATATTCCATAAAGACCTTAAGCGATTGTTTAAATGGTAAAAAATAATAACTATCATCTTTTGTTACAGAATTGAAGAAGACCTGAACATATGCACATACATACATATGTGCATATTGTACATATTGCTAAACATTCTTAAATTGTTGATTAAATTGACTTAGTGTTCAGATTTGATTTTTTTTTCGGCTTGATTTATGTCATTAAGACTTTATAGGAGACTGTGTCGAAAACTGTATCATTCATAGTAGAGGCTAGGCCTTACTCGAACACTGCCAATATTGTAAAGTAAATTAACAATAACGGCCTTATTACTCACTCCGGGTTAAAATCAGGTTTAAGTGAATTTCAAACCCGACCATTTAATCCGCATTTTCTAAACCCGAAAATGTAAACCTATGTTCATAATATTCACTCAAAAACATGTATTATTAAACACGGTGGATAGAAAATGCTGCAAACCCGGATTTAAAACGGTTAAAACTTATTTTTAAACCGTTTTAAGCCTCCGCATTGTCAAATTTAACATAAAGCTACATTTGACATGTGTTTACCATTCATTTTGCGCTCGATGATTGACTTGTGCGTGTCGCTTAGAATTAATTTGAAATGAGAAAATTTAATTTGAAATTGATTTGTTATTATTTATTTGTGTGTATGAATGTGATATTTTGTGTTTTTGTAGTTTTTCTTGATTTTCAGTACGTTGAGAATTCTCGGTTGCCATTTGGCTGACTGAAAATGGTTTGATCATTCGCTTGACATTTTCAATTCGCAAATTAGCATAGGAAATCTTCGGCACGTTCAATGAAAAATAGCCATGACGGTTTCGAAATTCTTCAGTCTGTACATGACAACAAAAAGCCAATTCGGCGAATGCCGTGGTATGCGGATGACAGCGTGCAAGTGTCGCGAAATAGCATCGCAAACTGTTGGCAAAATATTAACAACAATATTATTGCCGCACGCAAACAGACGCAACACAGCCAACAACTGTTCGGCAGTGACCTAAAATTAAAACAAAATAAATGAAGCTATAACGGTATCTAATGAATGACATACCGGCGTCTATCACCATCCATATCTTGTCGAATTGATGTAGCCGGCAAAATGCCTCTTTTTTTAGCCGAAAATACTTACAGAAATCGACTTCATCATAATTGTCGAAGTAAGACCGCTAAGGCATTTGATAGATTCGACGAGGAGGACGGTGGTTCCCCTTCTGCTGCTCTATCAGCCCTCCCAGAATTTCCCCTGCTGACGATAACACATCAACATTTCATCAACTTCGCAAGTGAGATCCATTTTGTTTTTGGTTCTTGCTAATTTTAATATTTATTGTACTTTACTTGCCTCCTGCGAGCAAAAAAAATTCAAATGTGACGAACAAAAAGAGTCAATATTATGAAATTCTGTTTTAACCCGGGTTAAAGTACTTAATCTGGTCTCCGGACGACAGTTTAAATTCTATCAGATTAAACGTCAACCAAGTTTATACAACTGAGTTTAACTTCGGGTTTAACGAGTGAATATTATGGGTTTAATTTTCGGGTTAAACTCACTTTAATTCGGATGTAAATTTTAACCCGGGTTAAAATGAGTGAATACATAGGCCGTAAATATTGGCCTATAACAGAAGCTGACTGAATACAACATGTAAGAGACTCTATACAAGCGGAGCGTGGGTTTCACTTCCTTAATAGCAGCTCTTATGAAACACGCAACTAAAGCTGGAAGGGCGACGTTGATAAGAGAACATTCAAATAATGCCTACAATAAACAATAAAATGTTTAAGAAAACGTTTGAAAAACACTAGCATGAAAGATTAACATTACTTACTAAAGTTTTTTGAAATGGTGCGATATACATACATACAGTAAACATAGTGAAGTTCGATAAAGTGAACATTTGATATAGTGAACACACAATATTTTTATACAGGCTATTCTAAATAGTGAACAAAAAAAATGTTCGATATTGTGAACTCATGTTTTTATTTTCTCAGAATCTTTCAGCAAGCAAAAAAAAGTTAAAACCAATAAGCCCCATGCAGTCGCCAGTATGTAATGTAGATGCAGTTTCATGTATGTAGTCTAAATCTGCCGTTTGTTCTACTCAGCGTGTTGTATTTATTGCGCGATTATATGCATACATGCATGATATGAAATTTAGGGTTGTTTGTTGTTAAACGCGAACTGCAGACGTTCAGTAAAAGATTGAATATCCTGTTGCTTGTCTGCATTAATTTTAATTTTAGTACACTTTGAATTTATTTTTTTATTTTTTATTACATTGCATGTATTACGGATGAATTGTTTTTGTTTAAAATAAATTACTCTTTTTAGTAAATATTGGATTGTTTTTAAGTAACTGGACAGAAAAGTTTTAATTATATTGCAATTTCGATGTATTTTATGTAAAAACATTCGCATTTTGATAAAATTTGCCTCAAGGAGTCCACGCTCGATCAAGGAATTTTAAGTTTGATGTGCACATACATATGTATGTATGTAGCTTGCACATTAATAGAAAAATAGCGTTCTCGGTTTCCAAAGTTTCAGCAGTACCTCCACCTGAAATGAAATGTAATATTCCGTTTTAATTAAAGCAAACATTCTAAATGCAGATCGAATATGATAAACACACCTGGTGAAATGATTCGCACATGGATACATCTAAACCAGCAACTACTCGTGGAAACCGTGCTATTTTATAAAAATTCTGCTGTATTTGTAATACATATCTCGTCCTGGTTTCTCGGCAATCTTAAAAATGTTGGTCTTAAGGAAGCAATGGCTAGAGTAACCTTTTTCACAATTCTGCATGTAGTAGAAGCATTTACACCCAAAGTCTCCTATTGTTATACTATAAAAGCTTCCTGCAGCATAAAACCTTAGTTCAATCAACAACTGCGTCATTGGTGGAACACATTGATTTCTAAAATACTTAAAAGCGATGACTTCCTCAATATAAAAAGAAAATAAATATTTGGAACTAACCTTTCTGTTTTGTGCATGATTTTTACTTTTATTAATGAAAGTAGGTATTGGACAGCATCTTTCTGCAACCTGAATCTTCGTTTGAAGTCTGCGTTTTCCCATTCTGCATAATGTCCAGGCCTCTGTCTCACTACTCTTTGTTTTTTCGTTGGATTCAAGTAATTATTTACCAATTCTTCTTCTTCAAAAATAAAATCGTCGATAATATCGAAAAATTACATTTTCACAACTTTCCCACAACATATAACTTTAATGGACAGTTAGATGCTATATTCCTCGAATAACCGCTAAACTACTAATGAAAAATGCATTTATGTCTCACCTGACAGTTAACCCCTCCCTATCTGACTGCTTATCTGACTATTTAAAAATCGGCCCTAAGTAAATAAAAGAGAAGTAAAAAAATAGAAAACAAAATCATTCGAATAATTTTGTGCTAAGAATTTTCAGTAAGTAAGTAAGTAAGTAAAAATAAATTTGATATTATTCTCTGTAACTTTTAAAAAACGAGAACGATTTTCTTAAATGCTCGATAACTTTGTTTAAATCTCTCTCTACATACGTGAGATGAACAAAATTGTACAGGGTTTAGTATCCAAAAATTCTGTTTTCGAAAAACAAACCAGAATTCTGTCCATAAATATATTTAAAAGTTACCTTTGACCGCAAAAAGATGCATTCGCTGCCATGATGTTTTCCGTTTGCAATAAAAATCACACTTTGACTTTTAGTTCTTTGATATGAAATTCATAAAACTCATTCCAAGTTGATGCTTTTTGGTTGTTTTGCATTATAATGGAGGGTGTCGGCATAAAAACAAGTGCCCACAAAAGAGCATCCTTTCCTGACAGGATCGCGGCGTACCAAAAATTGCCTTTTCTATAGTCGACCGGCGACTCAACGAGTTCATTTTGAATGGATAAAAGAAGAAATATTTGCATTTTCATTTAAAACGGAAATATATGTAATGTGCAAAGTAAGAGTTTTCGCGAATAATAATATACAGTACAGCCTACATGGCAAAAACAGGAAAATTCCGCAAAATCGCCCTACCTCCCACGAAAGTATATTATATTCACGCATTGCGGGAATATACATACATCCATATATTATCGTACATATAGGTAGGTACTGATTTTAATATGCGGAAGAGAAAACACAACTTTTGGGAATACAAATTTGATTTTATATCTATGAATATCGAGGAAATAAACCCTTTTATGCATTACTTACCCACATTGAATAACGTTAAATCAAGACCCTTTTAAACTGATACCATGCGATGGAAATAAATTTAAGTTGAAGGCATCCATCCACAGAATATAAATACAGGTGTGTATGTAAGTATGTACAACTGATTGGTACGTGTTACATTTTTTTAAGAAAAAAATTCACACACTGGATGAAGTTTTCATGCATTCTGAAATATGTGCTTATGTGTATCATTGAAATAAATCCATAGGGATCCGTCTGTTCGAAAGTAAATCCTTACAATGGTGAAGTAATTGAAGTCTGGCAGTAAATACCGTATAACTCGATTTATGCCCGTACATCGTAAAAGTAAGCGTTCTGTAACAAGCTTACCATTTCGATTGAGCCTCATTCGCAAGCAGAGTGGGAATATAATGGCACTTAGCTGCCGTGTATTCATACTTTGTGGAATTAAGGGGCTTACAATAAATTAATTTGTACACGCAAAAATCAATCAGATATGGTATTGGAAGCAGGAACATATTAATAACTTGCATATATCATAAACCAATTCTTTGTTCAGCAAAAGCCAAGGCACAGCTCTTCTTTCGGCTAAATTTTACCAATCCTTAAAGCTTACCTCCACTCCACCTAATTTTGGGGATTTAAAATAATTGGCATTCTACACTTTAGAACAAACTCAACAAACCAAATTACCTAAATCCTTCCACCTTTTAAATTTAAAGGGATAAGGAATAGGTTTTGCCTACATATTCACATAGTATACTCTCTACGTACATACATATATTGGAAAGCAATGTGTTCATTTTTTATGTGTTTGTCCGCAACTTTATCACTAAGCTTTTATGAGGCTACTGTGAAATTATCAGTTTAATGGCTCATCAAAGTATCGAGGGTCAGGTAGGGCCCTGCATTATCGGGAAGGTGGCAGATGAGTAATCAAGTATCAATGGCGGAACCCACATTTCTGCAGTGTAGATATCAGGTGGCAACGGCACACTTAACCTAACGCCAATTTTTTTTAACCTCCAAATACAATGAAAAGCGCAAGCAAAGGAAAAACGTATAAAGCTAGGGTGTCCCCCTTAAATGACGATCGTGCAAGCAAAAACCCATGACAAAAGAAGGAAATCCTACGAATAGCTTCATGGAACATTGCTTCCCTTATAGGACGAAGCTACGAACTAGCTGAAATTCTCTAAAAACGATTTGTGACTGTTGCATGCATACAAGAAACGAAATAGAAAGGATTCAAAGCAAAAGAAATTGGTCTAGTATATAAGCTATTCTATTTGATAGATAAATACTTCGTGTGATCTTCGGTCCCGTTGGCATGAATGGTGAGTGGAAGAGAAGATTCGCTGAAGAGTTAGCTCAATCAGCGTTAGGGCCCAGTTTATTCCGTAATCACAATAGCAGCAGGGTAACTTCGTTGCTTAATCAAACATTTGATCTAACAACCATGGAATTTTTCTTAATTTTTGGACCATTTTTCTCTCACAAAAATGGCTTTTACCTCAACTTCCGCTACTCGTACGTGAAGTTTTATATAAAAAAAGTTCTTTGCATAGTAAAAGTTTTGAGAAAAATGCATTTTAAGCAAAAAATTTTCAAAATTTTGACTTTAAGGAGCCATAACTCTTTTTTTTTGTGGCTGCATAAAATTGCAAAAAGTTTTATGCGCCACTGAATTGGCACTTCAAAATTTACAAAATTATTTTTGTAACTATAGTAATTTAAAGGTTATTCCATTTAAAGTGATTGTACCTCCAAATCGGAGGTGTCCCACTTTGACGGGCTATAACTCGAACTGGGGTGAATATAGAAAAAAAAATAATTTTCTCCCTTACAGAAAGACTGTTTACCATTAAAAAGAGACTGTATTCTGTATAATGGAGCGACCATATGCAGAGTGGATAATTTGCTGATCCAGATGATTGGAAAGAAAGTTGCAAGAGCAATGAAGTCGATGAATAACGTGATCCATGGAGCCTACTACTATCATGGTATGTACTACGAGAGAGAGCGGCTTAACGGCTTCATCCTCTCAGAAGCGTTCCTCTATCTTTATAGAGAAGATCTGATAGTGGTGCCGCTAATCTTGCCTGTTGCCCGAACGAATAGGCGACTAGTCCACGTCGCACATATCATTACGGAGCGTCTCCGGTTTAATAGAGCGGAATCGGGCCGCGATATTATTTGGGCAGCATCAGAAATTGTGGCGGCCAGGGGACGGTGGCTGGAAGGAAATCCTTCGACGCTTCCTTTCGATACGGTATAACTTGTCAAGAGGCAATGCTGCCTTTTTACTATATTTTTTTTTTAAATCGCAATTGCGAAACTTTAAAAAAAATACTTGTCGTATTTAAATACAATAAGGTAGTGTAAAATTATTTTAGGGTAGCTTGTAAGTATTACAATGTAAAACTATTTTGCATTAAAAAAGGTCTTATACTAAGGATTTCGAAGAATTTTCCTTAGTTAAAATACAACAGTTTTTTAAGGTATTCAAATAATTAGATTTAAAACTGGTTACGGAAGACATCAGAATAAGCAATTTAGCCTAGGGCGCCCGCATAGAGCCAGTAGTTTAGTACATAACATAGTTAAGTTAGTTATGCTATTTTTAAGCGTTTTTTGTCTAGCATGACGATAATCCACTTACAAGCAAAACTGACCAACTGCTAAAAATTGTATTTTGTATTATTGATGGCAAGTATAATAAAAAAGCAAGTAGAAAATTCATGACAGTTATTACTCTCCGACGTTTGTCTCAGAGGTGGGGCCTTGAAGAAACTTTTTTCTGCTTTCAGCGATTCGAACCTCGTACATCCTCCTCAGTAATCCAACGCATCAATCACTGAGCCATGGTGACCACTTACGTCTGCTAAATCTTTTGGGCGTAGAGTAAATTCATACGTTGATAAAGTCTCACGTAGGCCATTAATGAAAACCACCAGGTCAACGTATTTTCAATGATTGCAGAAACAGATAAATAATATAAGCATCAACAATACAAGCGTCTTCTCAAACTCGGTGTTACGCCAGACGAAGAGCGCAAGGTTTCCTGCGAACAAAGAGGTATAACAACTCATATGCAGACAACAGTTATCTGTTGCAATTCCTAACATTTTCAACACACTACCCAGGGAGTTACACGACATTTCATCGGAGGAATACTTAATATTCTTTACGTTTCATTAAATCATTATCATTAAACCTTTAAATTTCCGAAATTAAATTTAAAAACTATTCGTTTTTCAAAATTTCACCAAGAATTATACATACATATGTACGTATAAAATGAACGACCTTCTGCAGAGAAGCCTCTTAAGTGCTTCGCAGATTCTAATTGTAAATATGTATGTAATAACGAAATGAAATAAATTGTATTGAATTGAATGCAAAAGGCGTTACCACTCCTCCTATTTGCCCAATATTGTAGTCGGACATCCTTAAAATTAGCGCCGTTTTGAAGGGCCAAAAATCCGACCAAATCAAACCAAAAAAATGTGGTCTGGGTGCGACCCGCAAGGTCCACACGACTAACTTCCCAGTGGGAAGAAATAAAAAAACAATATTCATTTTTTAATTAATAAGTATTATTTTTTTTTTTTTTTTTTCGTCGCTAAACAATTATTCATGTATCAATGTTGTTATTTCATTTTTATAAGTCTTCTGCTTATGTCAATGAACTTTGAAATATTATTTTCACCTGATCAAGATTTTTGCGCATACGAAAAGGTTTAATGAAGCTCAATCCCAAACACTAATGGCCTACACATAAACACTTGCTTCTACAATTACTACGATGTTTGATGAACAATGAAATTTTCTTCTTCACGTTATCAAGAAACCATCAACTTGGAGATATCTCATCAATACCACTCATCAACTAAGAATGCTGAATTAACATTTCTTTACTTACAAGTAACTAAACAACAGCCTACGCAGCTGACAGCACAATACAAATTAACTCACTTCATAAATTGTTCAAGAGTGAAATCACAAAACTACTGCTTTTCACCATGAACCGTTCAAAAATCATCAGTAGGAGATTATTAACCATATCCTCAAGAATTTTATCATCTTCAACAAACATTTCCATATTGGCTTGTCACAAAAAAATAATAACTAGCAGAAATTGATGAAGCTCTCATAACATCAATCAGCCCATACACAACATATGCAATTAAATCGGATTTAAAATAGAAGAAATCGACTTTACATAAGACTTATCAAAATATGAAATAACAATATTTTTTCATAAATACTATTTATATGTACTTATAGAAATGAAAAAAAGCATTGTTTCATCGAAAATAACTTTTACGGTTAATAATTTCTACTTACAACCATGTTCCACGTCATAATTTATTTTTTGAATGTTAAATGTATATCATACTATTACCTCCAAATGTTTTCTCAAACATAATATTCTTGTATTAATTGCATATTAATAAAGCAACCTTGAATTGCAAAAAGATTGTTGATTTTTTTATATCGAAGAATATATTCACATCACGTCGCGGACAGCGACGGCACAAAGTTTTGTCCGCCTAAGGGAATTGTCCGTTAAAGGGAAAATAGTAAAAATAAGCTCAATTTTCAAAACAAACAATAAATATTTATTAATTCATTAAAAACAAAACAAAAGGAAATAAACAAACAAACAAATAAATGAAATAAACACAATAGTATTGTAGTAGCACACTACTTCTTAAAAAAAAAAGTTTGAATTTTCGTTTGCTTGGTTTTAGAAAAAAAATGAATTGGTTTGAAAGCGTGTTTGTAAATTAATCAGAAGTTCTACAGCTTCACCATCAAAAATTTTTAAGTGTTCAATAGAAGTGTGCGCTTCGTGGTAGGAATTAATGTTTCCATCTAGTTGATTATGATCCTCTGCCTCTGAATCACTCTCAATTTCAGTAATATCTGGAACACTACCGACTATTCCGGAAACATTATCTTCAACATCCAAGTCGTCATCAATAAGCACAAAATCTTCCGGTTCACCGTCCAATCTGCATTCGTGAAAAAGCTTGGAAATTGCTCTTAGATCTGCTAGAGGCATATCATCGTCCGGATTGAATTCGTCCTGTTCCAAGGGCATATTTTGTCCAAACCCAGCACTCTTAAAGCAGTTTGTTATTGTTGTCGGTGTTACTTGCTGCCAGGCATTGTTAATGAAATAAATATCGTCTAGAACGTTCACAGTCTTTAATAGTGCACTGGTGGAATCTGAGCTCTCCATATGCGTCAAGATATGTTTCAGAATCAGCGATCGGTAATGAAACTTGAAATTCCTTATCACACCCTGATCCAAAGGCTGGCAAATGGATGTTGTGTTAGGCGGAAGGTAAATAACTTTTATATTTGCCAGTTCTAGGTCTTTTGGATGAGAAGCAGCATTATCCAGAAAAAGCAGAATTTTCTTCTTCTGAAGTTTCATTCTCTTGTCGAAAGAACGAAGCCACTCTATCATTACCTTCTGCGTCATCCATACTTTTTTGTTATGTTTCCATTCTACTGGCAGCTGGTCATGTTTGAGGCCGCGAAACGCTCTTGGGCGAAAAGATTTACCGATGACCAGCAGCTTTTTTTTGGCTCCTGCCATATTGGCACACTGCAAAACGGTCAGCCTTTCTTTTGATAGTTTTCCTCCTGTGCACTTTTGTCCTTTCAGAGTCATTGTTTTTGTCGATAGAGCTCTAAAAAAGAGACCGGTCTCATCTGCGTTGTAAATATAGTCATGATCATAGCTTGCCGTAATTGTATGTAGCTTTTCGAAGAATGATTTAACGTCCCCGAGATCTACATCTGTAGCTTCCCCACTTATGCTTTTATACGATACACAGTGTCGCTTCCGAAATTTATCCAGCCAGCCAGCAGATGCTTCAAAATCGGTGACTCCCAAAGACCTTGAAACATCTGTTGCCTTTTGTCGAATAACGGTCCCAGAAATTGGAATCCCCTTATTTCGAGCCACGCAGAACCATTCAAATACAATTTTATCTATACGACTTCCTTCTGTTGAAATAAAACGCCGTTTAAGATGAGTTGCGGTCGAATTTGATTCCCATTGTCTCAAAAGATCTTTCTTCCTTAACAAGATGTCAGCTGCCTGAGTTTTGCCAACATTAAATTCAGCTGCTACAAGGCGAATGCTTTTTTTATATTTTTCGGAAAAGTTAATTAAATCAATTTTTCTTTTAGCGTCAAAGTTTTACGTTTCGGCGGCATATTCTAGAAAAAAAATCGCTAATAAAGGAGGATTTTGTATAATGAAACCATGTTAAATGCCTACCTTAATGCAGGATCGTCAAAATTCAAAGGTTCAGTATATTTACATATATGTATTTTTATTTCCTTTGCAAAGGACTACCACTTACATCAACTGACACCACACTAATGAAGGAAACATAAGCGAATGCGGTCGTTATTTTGAGACACGTTCATGCATGTCATGTCTGTATACAATGAAATTTGCTTGCACACGTGCGGTTTATCGACAAATGACCAAAAATTACAATAAGCCGCCGACTTCTATGTAAAAAACTGTCTGGTAAGTATGAGGTCATGTTTCGACATGCTTTTGTGTCCGCCTAAGAGAGACTTTTTTATCTTTCGGAAGCAATATTCGTGTCCGCGTTCGTCCAAGGGAATGTCCGCCCAAAAGAAACTGAAAAGCACATAGTTTATAAGGGCACATTTCCGTACATGCAAAAATGTCCGGCTAAGGGAGGTGTCCGCCTAAGAGAGGTGTCCGCAATGGGAGATTTCACTGTACTCTCTTAGTCAGTTATTCTGGATGGCGGCATCTTGGAGCGTATACGTCACATATTGGTGTAAGTTGAGTTGAGTTTGAGTTCGAGTCCCTTCAATTTCATACGATTGATAGAATGGGTTGAGTGAATTAGCTTAAGCCTTTGCACTATAGACATAGTTTCCAACCACTTAGGCAAATAATGAACTAACTTTAGTGGTGTTGTTTTGTCCCACCAATGCTCCGTTGGTTTCCCTAAAAATAGATTATGACACATTCACTTGCTGTTAAGCCGGGCATGACTTGTAGCACGGGCAACCTACTATCCATTAAGGACTACCCCTCTCCAGCGCATGAAAAAAAATTTGTGCATCCTCGTTCCACACTTTGGTTTTGATATTCACTAAAATGTTCTACATCTACCAAATTCAAAAATCTTCCAAAGGACGAACAGAGTAGGTATCTAAAATGTAATCTCCCTATCCCACTTTCATCCCACTTATGTTATCCTCTCTCAATACTTCTTAAGCATCACATGTTGCATTTTATTGAACGTGCACCGAATTAAATCATATTCCGTCAATTTAACTCAGATTAAAGCAAGTCCTTCCGATTTTCATCAACTACAGCAAAACTGACAATCTCAATGCTTACATGAAGTGTAATTGTTTAGGCAACGATCCAACTTCCTGTTTTCAATGCATTACATTGTACAAAGGTTTCTTTTTTTCACACCGTAATGACTGCAGAAATCCTTTTCGTGTTGCCTCGTGTTCACCCCTGAGAGTACTTACAACGTGTAATGAGGAAAGTTTTAGCTTCGATGTGTATTTTATACACTCAGCACCGCCTCTATGTATACCTTGTACACTAGTAACCGCGTTTTCAAATTCAGTGCATGCATCCAAAAATGAATCCCGCTAGATAGAGAATTTTGTAGATAGCCTTCTTGCATTGGCTTCTCTGCGAATACAGCAGGACGACTATATGATCATAGATAATACAGGGTTACAAGTTCAATTCAGTTTGTTTTGCTTGTTCTTTTTGAGTTTTTTTTTTTTATTAGATTTGTCGTTTTATGTGCTCCAAAGGACTTAGAGATCCTTTCATGTCTTTGGAAGATTTTCCGATTCTTAGGTACCGAGTACTTGAAACTTCATTCTTCGATGTTGTACGTATATGAGTGTGTATAAAAAATTCTTTGTAACGATGTTGCTTTTGAAATTGACAAAGTTGTACAGGGAGAATTGCTTTGAACAATGGTAAAGGGAATGTGCTTAGCCCACAACTTGCCCTTCCATGTAGGGATTGGAATGACGTTTTCTTTGGGGGGTGTGTTGGGATTGAGTGAGTTATGTGTGTCAATTTTATTACTTTACCAGCACTATAGAGACATTTGTGGTCTGTAAAATTGAATTTGTCTTGGATTGGATTACAGATGAAAAAGAGTAAGAAAGCAGTGAAAATGGTTGCGACGTGGCTGGGAATGGTGTTAAATGTACAAAATTTCATTGCGAAAAGATTTGGGGTAGAAATTTAGTCCCATAGGAATCCACTGGGCTTACGGTTTACTCAGGTAAGCTTAGGAATTTTTTCTACCTTCGCTTCTCTTTACATATGTATGTATATAATAATTATTGAGGCCCGAAGGTACGCCCGAAGTGAGTAAGTTAAGTGGAATCGGTGGACTCAACATCACTTTCCTTGCCGTACTTTTTTGGAAAAAACAGTCTTGGAATGAAAAAAAATTGCATGGACAAAAGATAAACTTAATATAGAAGCGAGGGATAATGCCGGTTTACTCATACATCTCTTTAAGACTACCACTTGGGTTCATCAACGCAGGTTATGATTTTATTTTAGTCTGTTTCTACCCTTTGGATGGTACATCCTGTTGGATGTACACCAGCTCTCGCACTTATCACTACTTATAAATCTCCACCCAAACCAACTAGGTAAATAAATAAAAGTCCATAAAGCCAGATAAAAATTTAACGTATAATAGGTAAAAATTTGAACAGCTTCGGACACACCCATTTATACACACTATTGTCAACATCCGATGGCTCTTAAGGATGAGGTTGAATGCTCAATCGAGAAACATCTCCACGACGGAGTTATAAGACCATCCAGATTGCCATTTAACTCATCGGTCTGGGTAGTCCCCAACAAGCTTGACGCAAGCGGAGTGAAAAAGTATAGACTCGTTATCGATTATATTAAGCTAAATACAGTTACAACAGCCGATCGATACCCTATACCGGGAATGTAAAATTTGGCTTTATTTCGCATTTGAAAGCGAAATTAGGTCGAATCTTAAATACACCAGACGGCCTTTGGCCTCATATGCAGGTCAAGGCCAGAGTTATTAACTCATATAGTTATGAAAAATAAAATAGGGTCACTCCTTTGTTTCAAATATTTTCGATCTTTTTGTCGTGTGTTCTTTAAATACTACAGTGGCATCTCATTTAAAATAATTGTAGCCTTGCTACGCACATATTTGGCGCCACTTCGAATGATCATAGATAAGGGACACTCGAAAAACCTTTATCACAAATGTTGACAAAAAAATAGGGTCAACATTAAAAGTATTTGAAAAAATCAAAATTTTCATAAAATTCTAAGTATTTTGTTTAAGGTTTTAAATATTTAAACAAAGTGTAACAATTTAGTTTAAATTCACGAAGAAAACGCCGAACGAATGGACCGATCATGACATTATTCTGTGCAAGGAACGCAACATTATTCAGGAGTTAGGACATGAAGGTCAAAGTCAATGCAATATAGCCAAAATCATCCGCAAGTCTTAAAACTTTATTCTTACTGCTATGTTGTATTGATCTTTTTTTGGATCAAACGTAATTAATAGTTTAACAAAATAAATATAATGTTTCAAAAGAAAGATATACATATATAATATCATATCTCTGTAATGTAAAATGTGTGGTAACAATGCTACTTACAAGTTTTTTATACGAAATAAAGATATATAGATAGATATCTATCTTAAAACCGATTGTAAAAACTATAATGACCTCTCAATATGTACTAGTAAGAATTTTACAGAGATATGTAAGTAATTCATCATGCCTACCAAATCTACTCAAAAGCCAACAATCAATCTGCAGAAGGATCAACAACCAGCACATAGCTAACTTCGAAGCAGTGTTTTAGGAATTGATCAAATTTTTTTTTTTTATAATTTTCTTGCACTCAAGGGGTTATGAATACCCTTTTACATGTTTTCACACGGTGCGGGCGTTGGAAAGATAGATAGAGAGAGAGAAAGAGATTGGTGTAGTGGTTTGAAACTCAGGTGTTTTAGGTTTCACAATAACTCCAGGGGTGGTGTCCAGAATAACTGGGGAGATCTGTTTGTTGTCATTTATTTTTTGCCTTCGCTTCTGATTCACAGTATTTTTTTCGCAGTCCACCTGATGTCATAAGCATATCAATCATCAACATAGCGAACAATTTCTCCAGCCATATGACAAACATACTGCCAGTGTTATGCCTTCGCAGTAGTGTTGTCATAAACTTTCGCAATTGATCGCACTGCCTCTTATCATATAATGCTTGCTGACATCAGGGATTGAACTGTGAACCATCAGCTCGACAAACGATGACGCTACCACTACACCCTTGCCACTCCTACGCTTTCTGAAGTACATTGATCGAGCGTGGACATGCGATATTTAAGGAAGGAGGAGTTAACGCCAAATACATTTCCTCTTCAATAACATGTGCAAACTGCAATAGAAGTTTCCCACGGAACCCAGACACTCTACACCTCCACGCGCAACATCATCTTCACTCGAACCCTACTCCTGCAATCGCAACATTGTGCTTGGTGTACTTGACTTGAACACGTTGCGAACACGATCTCACCCGACATCGGATTCGATAAACGAACATCGGCGGCTAGGTAGTTCTCTTTTGATCGGTTTGCTAGGTTTGTTCTATTTCACGGCGCAGGGCCATAAGTCCATAAGTGAGTCAAAAGGTAATTTCTGTACACTACTGACCCATCGAGTGTGGTCTTATGGCTCACTAAGGTGGGTCAAGAGTCCATAATTATTGAAAGTTGTAATTTTCGTTGTAAATTTCATATTCTTGAACTATAATTCAGGAGCGGATTGACATAAAATATATGCATGGGTTCAATACACCAATTTGGGATTGTGGAATTTATTTTTAGTTCGTTTTTTTTTCTTTTTTTGGATTCAAAATTTAGTCAAACTGGGGCCAGTTTCCAATATAGAAAATTCGCCAATCTTTTTTTTTTCAATTAGTGTAAAAGGCCCAAAAAGCATAAAAAAAGTATTTTGAGAGGAAGCTAAGAATACCATAAAAAAAGGGCCTCTTCTTTGAAACAAACCATGCAGCCAACAGTGGGTAAGATGGGCGCTTCGCGCGATTCATTTATTTAAACTCCGCTTTCCGGAGTGGTTTAGGCCCTCACGCGACTTCGTCGCTCCGCTTAGGGTATATCAACAACTGTCACGCAGGCGCCTGGAGTTTATTATGATTATTATTGCGATTTGGTCTTATGTGGCTTTTAAAAGTGACATAAAGCCAAATTTTAGCATTTGGCCATATGACACTTTGATAAAGTGAGATTAAGCCAAATTGGCTTTATGTCACTTTCTACTGCATATCTTTAAATTTGTCAAATTAAAAGAGACCTAACTATATGCCGCGGAGGCCGTGGGCCGTCGAGGAAATGTTCACGGTTTTTTCTAGCGAGCGTAGAGAGCCCACCCACCCCAAATTAGTATTTCGCCCAAATTGACTAGCGGGCGGAAGCGGGCCAAAACTTTAAATTTGCCCTTATGTCGCTTTCCGAAAGTGTCATAAGGCCAAATTTCAATATTTCGGCTTATGTCACTTGATCTTATGTCACGGCACACCTATTATTGCAATGCAAATAAACTGTTCAATACTCCTAAATTTTTTCTCTTTATTTTAATCCATTATATGTATAAGTCATAAAAAGAATTGTGGTCTTATGCCCCACTTGCTTTTTAAGATTGTGGATTATGTCCAAACGAATTGTGGACTTATAAAACACACTCAAGTGGACTTATGGACCTGCGCCCTATTTCACACCTTATAAGAAACGAAGAATAAAAAATAGTACTTTTTTTTTTAAAGAATAAAATTAATATTTTACTAATTTATATGCGTAGTAGGAATAACAATCAGCTCTATACCCTTGTCAACCTTGAGGAAAATCTAATGAGCACCTTGAAACCCAAAAGCTATAAACTTAACAAAGTCAAGTAACTCCATCTTGTTATTTGTATTTTTGCCGATTTCAGCACTTATTCAACATCATTAACCAAAGGAATCTGCAACCTCATTAATAATAAGATTTATGACTATAAGTTCGTAGTTTCGTAGTAGACTATACAAAACTGCTCTCACAAATGAATATGCAAAATGCAAAGCAGATAGATACTCAGTGGCCACAAAGTCCGAAAAACAGTAGGAGAAGAAAACATAAATAACGAACTTTCTCATCCATCGTCATGGAAGATACATGAACATTCGAAAGCAAAATGCCAACACATTCGTTTGAATCTTAATTCATACAAATGATCATATTATTTCCATGTCGCCACTGTCTGCGCGATATCAACGTAAGGATGAAAATCCCGTACACCGCAATCCTTCATTAGGGTGCTCCGTATAAAAGACTTCGTGCATATGGAGAAACTCACTGGCTTTGGCAACCGAAAGCAGCTTTGCACTTGAATTCACAATTATTATACGTTTTGCTTCTTCGGGGAAAGTAAGAAATTTTCTCACACAGTCATTTATCTGTGCGCTCTGTCGCTCGTGCAGGTCTCCCATTGCCGTTTACTTAGTATCCTTTATGCGTTCCAATGATATCTCCACATTTTATCATCCATTAAACTTTACCGACATTTTTCCAGTTATGTTGGCAGCAAATTTATGATCGTCTCCGCACGTTTATGATTGGATATGATTCCATATGAGAATATTACCACAGGGCACTCCCTCTGTCCCTTTGGTACCCTCCAAGGATGAACAAAAATTGGCACTAGATGATGTGGGGGAGTTTTTTCTCACTCCCCAAAATCCACTGTACATTTTTCCCATAAACGACTGCTGTATTTTTTTTTTAAGACTTAATTTATGGTAATGCCAAACTCCTCCTGCGGAGAATTAGCAGTAATTTTCCCCATCCAAGTCTCCCTAGACTCTTAAGTAATTAATTATAGTTGAACGAAGTATTCGCTGCAAGCTGCAACAAACAAACAATAAGTTGCCAGTTGTGCAATAGTAAATCAATTTCCTGTCGTTCTGTTTGAAGATTGATACATTTACCACTTGGTCGGGCTAGAAGCACTTCTGTGCGCTCTGGTCCTTTCATTCTGCGTCCGGGAGAAAAAATTACTGCAAGTAAATAAATTAGCGAAGTTATTGCCGCAAACAGAAAACGGGGGAGGACGCGCACGCATTGATCCATTGCCTTTGATGTTATTTTCATGTTGTTTACAATATTACAGTTCAGGTCTATCACTGTCGGTTGTTTACAGTGTACCTAACAAGGATGTTATTCTGACAATGAATTGGATTTTGTATCTTCCATTATTTCTAATTATTTGTAACTAATATAGTGACAAGGAAACCAGAGTGATAGTAAATGGCCATAGTCATGACTACTTGCAACTGAGTTTGATACGGTGAGCCTTACGCCTATTTGAAGCATTCACTCCTTCCACTAATGTCCGTGTAAAATAAAATAAAATAAAGAAGAGAGTATCTCTGAAACGGGTCGTATTATTCCCTATTTTCACGATTCCCTAAGCAAATTAGAACTTCCAGAAATAGTTCAAAAATTGTTCTAAAATAGAACAATAAACAGAAAACTATTTTCTAATGAAAAAAGGTTTGTTTTACTTTGGTTTCGGCCCACAGGGAAATTAAGGCACAGAAATTTACAAGGGTCTATAGGAAAACGGCCTCAAGACTTTTCAATAATAATTGATGTCAGTTTACCATGGGGTCTGTATTTGATCGACTATTACATGGTCTCTCTTACTTACTTACTTAAGGTGGCGCTACAGTCCGGGGTGGGCCTGGGCCTCAACCAATAAGCGTCTCCAGCCAGCTTGATCTTTAGCCAGCTGCTTCCTGAGTCACCTGAGTCGCGGTCTTCCTTTACTGCGCCGTCCCTCGGGAATGGATTCGAAGATTTTCCGGGCCGGAGTATTTGTGTCCATGCGCTCCACAAGACCCAGCCACCTCAGTCGTTCGACCTTCACCTTTCTGGCCTAGTCGATGTCGTTGACAGTCGTTCACAGACCTCCGGTGAGTTCACGCGTGTTTCGGCTTCCAAGCGAAATTTCAATCAGTGCGGTTACATACATTTGTACACAGGTATATTAAACGTTTAGGCGACTGCGTAGCCCAGTGGTGGTGTTTGGCAGCCGTTACCCAACGGTCTCGGTGTCGCGCCGCGCCGGGGTAAAACACCAGTGTTTGTGTGTGTGGTGCTTTTTAGAAAGCAAACAGAAAACAAAAAGAAAAAAAAAAAAGAGTGATAGAGACACAAAGTGATAGAGACACAAAAAAAAAAAAAAGCGAAAACCAACAAATAACAGTAATAAATAAAAAAATAAAAAGTGACGGATATGAGTGAGGGATCCGTTATCCCCAAAGCGGAAGCAGTGGAAAAAAATTCCGCAATCGCCGATGAGGCAGTAATGGGTAGCCACATACCAGCAGTGGCAACCAAAACTATTATTAAAAGGAAGGCAAAATTGAGGCCAACTCCTACTATAGTTAAGCGCCTCTCTCTGTCCACTTCAGCCAAAAAGCTGCGGGGTGAAGTGAGGATGGGGGCGTCATCGTCAAAAAAATTTGCAGCAACACAACAGCAGCGTCATCGATCGGCCGACGATGATAAAGTACAACACATGGATGAAAGCAACAGCTTCGCCTCGCTAGCGGCTTCCGAATCGGAAGATGAGGAAGACGAGCTGGAGTGCCTTGACACCAGCATTAGACAGTTGCAACAAAGGGTGCTCGCCATAAAGGCCAAGCAGACGGCCAGAAGGGAGAAGGAGCACATTGAGCTCCAGTGCTCCCAGCTACAACAACAACACCAGCTGCCGGCAAATAAAGCAGCAACAATAAGCGCAGTTGACAAAGCTGTGAAGATAGCGGTAGCAACAACAAAGCTGCCGCAAAAATCAAGTCAACTGCCAGTAAGGCAGCTGCAGCAACAACAGCAGCCAAAGAAGCAGCAACAACAACAGCAGCCAAAAAAGCAGCAGCAACAACAACAACACCAGCAAAAACAACAACAGCAACAACAGCAGCAGCAGCAAAAACAACAGCAGCAGCAACAACAGCAGCAACAGCAACAACAGCAGCAGCAACAACAACAGCAGCAACAACAGCAGGAGCAGAAAAGTACGAAGGCGAAGGTACCGCCTATAAATACGTACAAGATGGAGCTAAAGGACACCATAGACCTGTGTAAGTCGGCCATAGGTCATAATTTTTATATAAAGCGTCTTAGTGAGGATAGGCATGCTATCCACTGCAAAACAGTGGAGCATTATAAAAAAATTAAAGAATTATTAAAAGACTCGACGACGGAGTTCTTCTCCTTCACCCCGAAGGGGGAAAAGCTGCAAACTATGCTGCTGAGGGGGATGGATTCGTCTATCGATCCGAAGGAGCTCCTTCAATTGCTGAAGGATAAAGAGTGCGACGGGCTTGAGTTCGTAGGAGTCAAGCCCTTCACCACAGCTAGGGCAAAAGGGAGAAGCGAAAGCTACCGTTCTTCCTTGTTCAGCTTTCGCCCAGTAGCAAACTGGATGGTCTCAGGAGTATTAATGTCCTAGACTACCAGGTTGTGTCATGGGAAAGAGTAAAAAGGAGCGATAGCATTTTACAATGCGTTCGCTGCCAAAGGTTTGGGCACGCCGCGTCGAACTGTGAAATGCAGCCTCGATGCGTGAAGTGCGGTAAAAACCACAAAGCAGAGGAATGTTCTCTGGGTAAGGATGGGGTAGCAGATAGGGCCCAACTCTCATGTGCTTTATGCGGAAACTCGGGACACACCGCAAACTATCGGGGTTGTCCTAAGTTCCAATATATGAAGAAAATAAATCTGGTTCGTCAGCAGAAAGTCGAAGTCAAGCGTCCACCTGCTTCTAGTCAAACACCAGCCGTTACTTCCCAATGGACTTACGCCGAAATGGTGTCAGGCCGAGGAAACACGGTACAAAAACAACAACCGAAGGTTGCTTCACAGGACCCAGTACCTAAAGCACCTGAGGCTCAGCCTGACATGCTGGCTATTTTGCTCTCTATCCAAGGGCAAATGAGCCAGCTTCAGCGTCAGTTACAAGAGCAGGCGAAACGGGTGGACCAGATCTACGCATTTCTGCCGGACCTAGCGCACCACCAGTCGTAATGGATACGTTGGCGGAGAAATCATTAAAGATCCTTGCGGTGAATGTGAATTCACTGATAAGGATCGAGCGAAGAACCGTACTTTTTAAGTTGTTAGAAGACCAAAGCCCTGACGTACTTTTGGTTAGCGAAACTAAGCTATCCCAGAAGCACAAATTATGGCACAATAAATATAATATTATTAGAAGAGACCGACCCAACTCCATTCAAGGGGGAGGTGTTGCGATCTTCATTAGGAAAGATTTGCGTTATAAGGCTGTGTACAGCGGTGAAGTGCGGAGGTTTCAGGAGCTGGAGGCCTGTATCGTGTGCATCCCTCTCCGTAGTGGAAAGAGGTTGTACATGGTCGCAGTCTACGCTTCCGGAGCTACTCAAACCACTTCATTTATAACAGAGCTCGAGACACTTTTTCGATGTCTAAGGCTGGAGTCGGAGGAGAACTATTTTATTATGGCTGGAGATTTAAATGCCAAGCATAGTGATTGGGGAAATAATATACCAAATTCTAGGGGGAACCTACTACTCAATTGGTGGGGTCAACACAATGTCGAGTATAGACTCGATTTGAAAGCTACCGATAGTCCGTCGTATCCTAGCGGCGGCTCCTATCTGGATCTTCTGCTGTTCGACGTACGGTTACAACTGACCAACACGAATCGACAAACGAGAAACTGCCTACATACATTCGTGTATGACAGTGACCATTGCGGACTCAGTGCCGAAATGACAATTCCCAACGAGATTGCGGAGTTGGAGGAGTTTGTCCAAACGTACCCCTACAATTACAGTAGGACGCGTTGGACACGCTTCTCCAGAGTATTGACAAGAGCACTCTCCTCGAACTCGCTCTACCCACCGTCCAATAGGAACCTGTCAAATGAGGAGATCGACAGATACCTACAACGAATGGACGATACCATTAAACGAACGATGGACAGCACGATACCTCGGTATCAACATACTGACAACGTAGACATATACCGCAATGCAACAATTGACACACTTCACCTACAAAAAAGTAGACTTCTGTCAAGACTTAAAACCTTGTACAGACGGTTTACGAACAGACAAAACTCGGAGATCAGGACACTTAAGTCGTTGATAAAAAACCTCCAACAGTTAATAAAAGAAAATTACAGACTCTCTGTAAATTTGCACTGGAATAAAAAAATTCGGGCTGTAAAATCCAGCAACCCGAGTATGTTCCCGCAAATAAATAAAATTTTTCGGAGGAATAATCAGAACGACCTGCCATGTCTTAAGATCCCCCGAACGACGAACAACGAACATATACTAACAACAGCAGGCATAGATCCAGGGAACGCAGTCGGTGATGACAACTTCTTTGTGATCGAGGATCCGCAGGAGAAGGTAGAGGCTATAGGAGCGACTTTCCAGGAAGTGTATAAGGTGAATGATAGTATTTGCCCGAACCACGACCTGGAGAATCGAGTCCTTGTGCACAACTTGTGCCTTCAAAATGATATACAGCACTGGCGATCAGAGAACAAAGGTTTCACCGAGTTCAATGACGATAATATGGCAAACAATGTCATCGCCAATGTGGAGGTACATCCCCCGTTCATATCGAAGGTAGAACTCCAAGCGATCTTCGAATCATTGAGAAGGAAGAAATCCGTGGGTATCGACGGAGTGTCTAACATTGTGCTAAGACATCTCCCTCCAGAAGCGGTGAACATTTACACCATCCTGTTTAACAATGCGCTGAATAATGCACATTATCCGGCGCACTGGAAAACAGCGGTGGTTCATCCTATTCCCAAAAGGGGTAAAGATACGTCCAATCCGGCAAATCTCCGGTCCATAAGTCTCCTTCCGAACATCAGCAAGGTATTCGAGAAGGTTGTCAATAGAGCCCTGTCTAAGTGGGTTGAGGACATGAATATTGTTCCGGATAACCAATTCGGTTTTAAGGCGGGGCATGATACAATACATGCCGCGTCTAAACTGGTGTCGGATATTCAATGGAACAAAAGCAAGAAACAATGCACGGGTGCCTGCCTGGTTGACTTGGAGAAGGCCTTCGATACCGTATGGCTAGAAGGACTCTTCTACAAGTTGAGTAGGCTGGGCATAAGTAAACCACTACTATACATGTTTTGTAATATGCTCACCGGTAGACAGTTCATTGTGAAAAATTCTGCTGGTACGTTTGATATTAAAAATGGTCTGCAATAGGGTGCGGTAAATTCGCCGATCCTCTTTAACATTTTCACAAGTGATCTTGTAGGATCTCTTCACCATGCAATAGCGTATGCCGACGACTTGATAGCGTACAGATCAGGACCAAAGATCGAGGTCATTGCAATACTCTTGCAGCGTGACTTCGATAAGATCAAGCGATATTGCGACGACTGGAAGTTGAAAATCAACTTCCAGAAGTCGGAAACCATCCTGTTTAGGACGTCGTTATCTGGGGCCTCTGCGGATACCAGAAAGAATTGGCGAAAGTTCTCAATAGTGGGACAGCACGGACAACCATTAGCGTCTCGAAATGTAGTCAGATACCTTGGGTTCTGGCTAGACCAGTATCTATATTTTAACAAACATATAGATGCTGCTCTGGCCAGAGCCAAAGCGGCTTTCGCCCTCACAAAGAGACTGTTTTATAGCAGCCAACTCGATGCGAGGGTGAAGGTAATCTGCTACATGGCCCTCATTCGGCCCATGCTCGTATATGGTTGTCCCGTGTGGTTCAACGTGGGAGCAAGCTCGTTGGAAAGGATTCGGGTGTTTGAGAGGGCTTGCCTTAGGGCCTGCCTTCGCTTATACAGAACACCAGAGTCTCAGTACATAAAATTCTACTCCAATGAGATCCTTTATAACAAGGCGGACATAAGCAGGGTGGATAATTTCTTGATCAAGATGATTCGAAGGCACATTGCAAGGGCAATGAACTCGATGAATAACCTGATCTCTGGGGCCTACTACCCCAATGATATGTATCATGAGAGCGTGCGCCTTAACGGCTTCATTCCCCCAGAGGCGTTCCTCTATTTAGATAGAGAAGGTCTGATACAGGACAAAGTAGCGGTGCCGCTTATCTTCCATGTTGCCCGGACAGCTGTGGATAGGCGACTCAACTACGACCGAGACGTCGCGCTCAGCATGACGGAGCGTCTTCGGTTCAGTAGAGCGATAGCAGGTCGCGATTTGAGAGACGTTGTTAGGCAGCATCAGAGATTCTGGTGGTTAGGGGACGGAGAGGGAGCTCCCTCGTCGTTTCCTTTTGATTCAGGGTAGCTCCTCCTAAGGCGCAAAGTCGGCCTGGCCGACTTACATAGGTTTAAGGTTTAGGTGTAGGATATTTATAAAATAAAAAAAAAAAAAAAAAAAAAAAAAAAAAAAAAAAAAAAAAAGTTATATGTGTGTATGTCGATATATATATAAATATATATATGCGTAAATATACATATATGATTTAGAATAAGGTAGTTTTAGGGTAGTTTTTTAAGGTTTATTTTTTAAGGTAGTTTTAAGATTTATTTTTAAGGTAGTTTTTAAGTTTTAGATGTAAGACTTTTATTTTAAAAAAAAACACGTTCGTTCACTAAGTTTTTCCAAATTTTTCTTAGTTATCCTAGTTGTTAAGTCATTTAGATAAATAATTAATTTTAAGTTAGGTTACGTCGAAAGACATAGTTTTAAGCATTAGGTTTAGCTTAGAGTACCCGCATAGGGTCAGTAAGTTAGAATAAGATTAAGTTAAGTTAGTTAAGCTAGTTTTAAGCGTTTTTGTCTAGCTCGTAAGTAAAAATGAATTCCAAAAAAAAAATAAAATGCATTAAAAATGAATGAAAAATGTCGATGTCGTTGAACAGTTCGCTGTTGTATCTCCTCCTGAACTCAACGTCTATGTAGACGGGACCAAAAATCACCCGAAGAATTTACCTCTCGATTCTTCGTTTGATCTTAGCGCTGATGTCGTTTTCTGAGTTCATAGCGGGCCTAGGTAGATAAAGTCCCTAACTAAATCAAAGTTATATCTGTCTATGGTGACGTTCTGTCCGAGATGTCGATGTTGGTTGTCCTTCCTTGTTGACGGCATATACTTAGTCTTGCCCTCATTAACCGCTAAACCCATCTTCTCCGGTTCCGCCTCAATACTCATGAACGCTACACTGACATCACGCTGCCTTCTTCCGATTATGTCAATATCGTCGGCGTATGCGAGTAATTGGACGGACTTTTGAAAGATTGTGCCTCTGATGTTGGCGCGTGAGTTTTGCACTTTTTTTTTTAAAACGATGTTAAAGAAGTCGCTTGACAGCGCGTCGCCTTGTCTAAAACCTTTTTTGACATCGAAGGTCTCGGTGAGGTCTTTACCGACCTTGATGGAGCAGCGTGCATTCTCCATCATCATCTTGCACAAACGAACGAGTTTGGCAGAGATGCCAAAACTAGACATTGCTCTTTATAGCTCGTCTCTATAAATGCTGTCATACGCGGTCTTAAAATCGATGAAAAGGTGGTGTGTATCGATTTGAAGTTCCTGGGTTTTTCCAAGATCTACCGTAATGTGAATATTTGGTCGATGGTGGACTTTCCTGGTCTAAAACCATACTGATATGGACCGATCAGGTTGTTGACGAACGATTTCAGGCGTTCACATAATACGGCAGATAAAATCTTATATGCGGTGTTAAGAAGTCTGATGCCTCTGTAGTTGGCGCTGTTCAGAGGGTCTCCTTTTTTGAGGATCGGGCAAACAATGCTGAGGCTCCATTCATCGGGCATACTTTCATCCGACCATATTTTACAGATGAGTTGGTGCATGCTCCTTACCGAGTCGTCCCCGGCTGCTTTGAATAGCTCGGCAGTCAGACCATGGTCTCTCACCGTAAGAAAAATAACCTAAGAGTTTAAATTATTAAAAGCTTTGAAAAAAATACTTATTCAAACTGGCAGCGATTCTGCCTACGATACAACTGACCTCATTTTATTAAATATCTAGACCTTAAATAAAATTTTTCTGCTGACACCCGTTAACCGGCTAAATTGTAGATTTTTTTGTGCGATCTCAAAAAATCAGTTATAATATCTTTGTACTAACGACTTCCGTTCACTATTAAGTTGTAGCTTTCTTTATTGTGTGGGTTATGTTTACTATTGGATAAAATTCCGATGATATCTTACTACAGTCGAACCTAGTTAAGTGGAATCTCTTGGGCCATTTATTTTAGTCCCACTTATAGAGGTATTCCAGTTACCCAGTTTCCTGGTCATACCGGTGTGTACAAGCAGATTACATATGTATGAACATATGTATGTATGTGAATGTAGAAAATAAATAATTTGGGTAGCAGACAAATTAATCATAATTCGTACAAAGCAATTACAAATTCACTTCAAAAATAAAAAAGACGGTTTATTCACTTTAAGCAGATACATAGTATCCAGACAGCAAACATAACTGTGTTTGCTCGCGTGGAGGAAAACAACTTCATGCATCTCGGTCTCGGGCTTGAGCAAAGTATAGAAAATGCAAAAAAATTTGGAGGCAAAATAATAGATTTTTCCATCAATCTGAATCACTTACAGAGGTTCTTATACTCATCATCCCACTTTTAGAGGATCTTTTTGTAAATATGATTTCACTTAGAGTTTTTTTTTAGTAAAATTGGTGGTACAGCACAATTTGGCCCACTAAAAGTGGAACTCCACTTAACCAGGTTCGACTGTATTTACTTGTTGCTGTCATCGATTTGGTAGAGATTCCAACAGGAGACTTAATTTGAAGATATTTTTTTTTAGTTAATTTCGTTCAACGTGCTATATACAGTGGTAAACATTCGTTTAAACGTAGTACATTTTTTTACAATAAAATAAGATAACTTTGTAGGAAAGCAAATTTTTATTAGTAATACAATTTGTTTTTATAATGTGGAATAAACTTTAATTAAAATAATCATATTTATTCGATAAACATGGAATTCAAATCACAAAAACTGAACAAGTGAAACAAATGTTGAAAATATTCGTTTGAACGTACTCTGCTATAAATTTATATTTTTTTAAAAATAAGATTTAAATTACAAAGGTCAGTACTGCATATGGTTTCCTTTTTTGAAATCGATTCGAAAACTCTACTTGGCATTGAATTCGTCAGTTTTTTCAAAAGTTCTGGGTCAGTTTCTCTCCAACATGCTTGAATACATGTTCGAAGCTCCAAAACCGAACCAAATTGCCTCCCATTTTCATATTTTTTGAAGCCTCCTGATGAATTTGGCCATTTTGTCTACGGGTTAGCTTTCTGTTTCCTTTCGTTTTCAATTTTTTACCATAATTTTCCCTTTTTCAGGAAATTGCGGACAACAGCTTCAGATCTTCCTATTTCCTTGGCAATTTGTCGATCAGAAAGTCGAATGTGGGTTTGCGATCTTAGAAATCAGATCTGATCGATTTCATTTATTGTTAAACGTTTTCCTTTTCTCATAACTATAGAAAAAACTCCAATTAATTAATTCAAACAACTTAAAACAATTACCTATAAAAAATAAAAAAAGCCCAAAAATAAACGAATAAATAGATTAACATACAAAAATCGCAGCTGCTTTTACATATGTAGTACACAAAATTCTAAAGTTAAATTCAGTTTTTCTTGCAATAATTGATAACGGTACACTTGTGTCTACAAACTGAATGACAAAAAAATTCCATTCATTCACGCCAACGTTACACAAAAAATAGGATTGCGTTCAAACGAATGTTTATCACTGTAACGTAGCCGCAATCGAATGCTGTGTAGTTTTTCCAGCGAAAGTGAATCTGAATCAGTCCTAGTAGTCTTTCTTCTCTCATCGCAATAAACAGTGTAATAGGCACTATTAGATACTATTACTCTAAAGTACAAAATGCACTTGGTAACCCTAGAAGAGAATGGATGGCTGTAACTAGTATCATTGATGACAACTCTGCCAATATCAATAAACCTATAGTGCTGTGTAATAATAGAATTGTTATTGATGATCCTACAAAAGTATAAAATCATTCTACTGATTTCTTTTCTTCGGTCGGTCTGATGTTTGGTAGTGAGTCTCCTGCATATGTATTGTATTGTAATCACTATGCTATCACCTAACAACTAAAAAATAGATAAAAAATATCACTGAGTACACTCGTGGATATTTTTGCCTACATTTTTAGCTTAAGTATTTTTCTGGAACTTTCACTGATAATATAAAGTGTGGTAATGTAATACATCTTTTCAAAAAGGAGAGTAAAAGTGCCAAAAACAATTACAAGCCAATTTCCTTACTGTTTCCCATACCAGAAGCCTTTGATAAAGCTGTTAATACAGAGTAGAATGCTGGCTTATCCTGCAAAAATAAATTTCTTTAGTCCTGCTCAGTTCGGCTCTTTCTGCATTTTTTTTTTTTTTTTTATAATTTGCCTGCACTCAAGGGGTTATGAATACCCTTTCAATTTTTACACACAGTGCGGGCGTTGAAAGGAAGATAGATAGAGAGAGGAGGAGATTAGTGTAGTGATTTGAAACCCAGTTGTATTAAATTTCACACAGTAGCTCCAGGGGTGGTATCCAGATAACTGGGGAGATTATTTGTTGTCATTTATTTTTTTAACTTCTCTTCTGATCATCAACAGACCGAACAATTTCTCCAGCCATATAACAAACATACTGCCAGTGTTATGCCTTAGCAGTAGTGTTGTCATAAGCTTTTGCAATTGATTGGACTGCCTCTTATCAATCAATAACAATTCAACATAAAAGAAAAGGAAATTAAATTATACACTTCAGATCCCGTTTTCCAATAAGTAAAACCTAATACTTTGTCGGGTTTCGCTTATTAGCAATAATAGCTAAACAGCGTCTTGGTTTACCAGCTACCAAGTCTTGACATCGTTTAAGAGGGATATTCCTTCAAGCTTACTCAATGTTTTTGAACAATTCATTCGAATTTCACTTGGCGTGAAGTGTGTTTGGGTTCGATGTCCTGCTGAAAAATGTACGAATCTGGCAACTGGTCAAAAGCTTATGGCTCCATGACATTTGCCAATATGTCTTTGTACATATGCTGATCCATTCGGCCATTGATGCGCACAATAGGATCAACACCGCACAAGGAAAAGGCTTCCCAAACCATGACGTTTCCGCCGCCATGCTTAATAGTTTCGATGGTGTACTTGGGTTCAAGTTCTTTATTTACTGGTCGCCTTACATACTTCTTACCATCAGATCCAAACATGTTGACTTCTGATTCATCGCTCCAGAATACCTTTTTCCCAAATACGAAGGGTTTTCCTACATGCTCCTTTGGATACATGTGGCTTTTTGCGTGAAATGCACCCTACTTGCTTCTAGCAATCTGTTCCTGATGGTCCTAAGTGTAATTTTTGCGTTTACTTGACATAACACAGCTGAGTGAATGTCCTTGCTGGTTAGAAAAAGATTTACCTTACCTAGTCGACAAAGCACAAAGTACATATAAAGCACTGGATGTTAGAAAAGGCTTTTGACATGGTTAATCATAGCGTTCTTCTTAATAAATTGTATTGTGCAGGTTTTCGTGGCCTTGCACATTATTGGTTTGAGTCCTATTTGAAGACGAGCACAGAAAAATTAAAAATAGAAAATTTTGTAGTAGCTCATAAACTTATATGTACCTGAAGGATCTGTTCTTTGTCCCATACTGTTCCGTATCTATCTAAATTCATTATTTAGTCAAACATTTATAGGAAAAGTTACAGCTTTTGCTGATAATCTGGGCATTGCTTATCACTCAAGTGATCCTTTCTACTTAAGTGCTGATATAAATCATGATGTCTATGATAATCTCCTGAGATTATGGTTTGCGGAACACAAGCTAGTTGTCAGTACCAAAAGCAAATTGATGCACTTCAGTTGCAATGTAATGTGCAAGAGTCTCCTGAATTGGAAATGTACTTTCACGCGAAAAATTTTGTTAGCTTCAACGTGTTTTTGTACGGAGTGTATTAATCAAGCTTCTTGTGACGCGAATCGTCTTAAACTTGAACTAATAAAGCAGTTCAAATAGGTAGGTATTACTATTGACCAAAATATGAATTCTATCTTCTTCTTCTCCTTCCTTTTGTTCGGCGAGGTTATGATCAGGATTATATGGATCATAACCCTCCCACTTTACTGCATCCCTAATGGTCCGCCTGTATCTATTGCCTCAGAAAATGATGTGATAATAAAACTCTAAGAATAGTATATTTAGGAGTTTCCTAATCTATATTACATTACGGTTACGGCTTCAGAACGCCTACAAAACCATGCTTCAATCATTAGTCGTCCTAAAAGTACGATTTCAGGAAATTATGCAAAGCAAATCATTTAGCTCCTTCTATGATTACCTTAAAGTTTCTTGTCATCATGCCCACTTTTTGTACAACTTTACTTTTTACTCCGTTGTTTCTTGTAAATATCCTGACTCATTTTGGGAAATTTTAAATTATGAATATTTGTTTTTTTCTCGCTTACAGAAGCGAAGCACTTACATGCCAAACACACTGTATGTACAATGTACACTTCAGGACTTTAACTATTGGACCACATTAACCGCCAATATTACAAATGGCTCCTAATGCCTTTCTGACTGTACTTAGTACATTAGGACAGCTATGCTCGATAGTCACATTAGGCTGCTCGCGCCATTAACTTGCGCCCCTCCAGTTCATTTCAAAACAGATACTAATTTATCATGGGGTTCTACAATGCAAACAAAGTCATTATTCGCTGAGAATTGTACAATTCTCGTGGTTCGAAAGTCGACGCCCTCCACTGGCCACATCCTCAGTTCCTCCTCCGTCGATTTGTGCACTTTATTTCGCATTCAGATAAGCACTAAGGCGTGGGAATGTCGGAAGTTCTACCAAATGCACCGGCAAGTGAAATAAATGCTAATTGCCATCCTGTCCAAATGTATAATACCTTGCATTTGCTGTCTGCTTTCAATGCACTACGTACTATTAGATTATCCTGCGAGTGGATATTCCTGCCTAAATTTTGGGAATCGAATTAGAGCTGCTGAAATCATATCAAAACAAGGAAAAAAGCAGTGTAGTAAGGACGAATAGAATTTTGTGGTCTAGCCTCTATGGCGATCGGGTGAGATTTATTTGCTTGTTTGCCGATATACCGAAGGTGATGGTGTTGATTAGGCTTATGGCTCTACCAATGCATATTCACTGTTTGGGCGAGGGATTACAGTTTTGGTTCGAAATACAGGATTTCAGAACTGGATTTGTTATTGCGCTTTGTATTCAGTCGAATTGTACTTGATGACAGGTCTTGTTGAAATGAAAGTTAACATTGCTTGGTGGTTTTATGTAGATGACATTTGTTGTAGTTACGTGACAGTGTAATTCAACACTCAAAACTATCTCTTGCTCACTGTCACTGCTTGCTTACTTATCACTATATTTAAAGTTATAGATTGGTTTTTAAGCCCAATGACAAAATTGTTCCCCGATTTTAAATCGACTCTTAAAGAAATAGTGCACCCCGATATTAGTGCTTTGCATCGTACGATAATTAACTCAGGGAAGACTACTTGCAGAAGACTTGTCAAATGTGTATGCATACCATTAGCTTGAACGGAAGCAAATGTTATATTCATAACCAAAGTAAGGACATACGACGCACTATGACTCCAAATACTACAAGTCGTGGCAAGAATCTAATTCTAGTTATCCAAGAAAAAAAAATTGAGCTCCAAACACAAGAAACTTTCGACTTTGATCTTGGGAGAAAGTATATATGTATGTATGCATGTATATACTATATACAGTGGACAGTGGAAGTCGCTTATAACGACCAGCCACTTAAACGACCACTTTTCTTTAATTTGGTTGGTTTCTTTCTACTATACATTATTCTACAGTCGGATATAACGTCGTTGTATATAGCGACGTGTCGGATATAACGACCGATTTTCGGAAATAACAGATCGTTGGCCGTTGTCGTCGTTTATAACGACAGAATAAAGTAAAATGCAAGAAAACGCAAACAACGTACACATTTACATATGTACACACGTGTATGTACAGGCACCAAGCCGGACGGGCTGGTGGGGCTAAGCTCAGGCCACTGTGGGGGTCACAGGTGGCGGATAGTGAAAGGCCTACAGAAAAGTAGGTTAGCTGCGAATACCCAATAAGCAGCCCCCGACCAAGAGCGGCAGAGAAGGAGGGCGTGGCTGAAAAGGTCAAAGGAACCCCGACGAACTTTCTGTGACAAGACGAGTAAGCGCCGTCTTCAAATAAGTGCTCCCCACCTTACAAAGTGGCTACGAGGGATAAAGAAAGAAGAAATGGCGAGATCCAAAGGCACCCGCCACAACGTATAACGTGAAGCCTCCAATGGGGAGTATATACGTACATATGTACATACAAATTAAACAGGAAATCACAAAAAGTGTTTTCCTATGTATCAATATGCGATGACTTCGGCATCGCCACTACCACAGACATTAAGACCGAGCCCAGTAAGGTCTTAATTATGGAATACTGGAAATCGAATCGGAATATACTGCTAGAAGAGCTGACGTTTGTAGTATTCTGTCACCTGAGTAAGCAGGAGTGAAATCCGGCTGAAATGGCTCTCAGGCTAATGCTGCAGGCGCCCCCGTCCCGTTAAAACCTTGGCAGGCCTCAAAGTACGTTCAATGTTTCGTCGCCATTAAGTTGGTGGTGTAGGTTCAGATGTAACATTCCTGGTTAGCACCGATCCGGCTCTGGCACAACACCTCATAAGGGTCTGTGTCAACCCTCGCATGGCCTCACTGCTTGCAAAGACAACCATGGGATCCTTAGGTGACTACACATCCGAACATTGATAGCGGCTTTGAGTGGGGACCAAATAGAAATGATTACAACAAACAAAACAAAACCAAACGAAGAAAAACCAAACGAAGAAATACAAAAGAGGATCGAAGAGAACCCCTTCCTTAAGAGTTCAAGGGTGGCTAGGTCGCCAATAAAACAGACGTCAACCACCAATGAAACTAAACGTGGCGAAGAGAATCCCCTCCAAATGGGCCCGAGAGTCGGTGGAACGCCAGCAACCCAAATGGCCTTTGGCTTAGCCCGGAGATCAGATGAAACGCCAAAGGGCCAAGGGACGACTACGACAACCCCCCTATCTGTTTTCCAAAATTTAGGGAAGCAAATAAAGATCCTAGTGGATAAGATGGAGGACGGAAAAAGGCGCTCTATCAACCAGTCAATGCGAGACATCATTGACAAGATCAAGGCATTATACGAGCTGTCAGCGATTGAAATGCGCGACGACAGAGCAAAGGAGGTCATAAGAAAGAATAATGCCTCCCAAACATCGCCGTGGCTGAAAGTAGGTCAGGATGCAAAGAGGAAACCGGAGTCAACAGCCGAAATACCATGCTCAAAGCGCCAGCAAAAGTCCACCCCCAGCGAAGAAAATAGGGCATTGCGCGTGAGCAACGAAAAGCCTGATAAAGTGGAAATTGTTTCGAAAGACCAGCAACCCGAGAATAAAGACGGCGAAACCTGGCCAAAAATTGTCAGCAAGTCCCAGAAACAAAAAAATAGAGGGAAAGAAAAACTGCCGAAAACTGAGGAGAAGAAGAAGGCAGAAAACGCTGGAAGGAAGACCCGAAGTAAACCCAGAAGGCCAGATGCCATTGTGATTGCGAAAACGGGAGAGACTTCCTACGCAAATATGCTCAAAAAGATGAGAGCAAACCCTGATCTTAAGGAGCTCGGGGAAAATGTGAATAAGATCAGGAAGACAGCCAAGGGCGAATTGCTGATAGAGCTCAAGAGAGGTAGAGATGGACAAACTGCCAAATACAAAGAAGACATGTCCAAAATCCTCCAAACGGAAGCGAGCATAAAAACACTGTGCCAACACGCTACGGTTGAGCTACGCGACCTAGACGAAGCGACGACACAAAAGGAGATATGCGTGGCCATTGAACAACAACTCCCAACAGCAGGAAGCATAACGGAAGATGCCATCAAATCCATGAGAGTGACAAGGGACGGGACACAAACCGCCCTTATTACCCTCACAGCAGATGCAGCCAACAAACTACTCGCTGTAGGTCGTATAAAGATCGGGTGGGTTAGGTGCAGAGTACGCGAGCACATCACACCTACAAGATGTTTTAAATGTCTTGAATACGGCCATATTGCCAGGCACTGCAAAAATGAAGCGGACCGCGCAGGAACGTGCCTACGCTGTGGAAGCAAGGGGCATGTAGCCAAAAAGTGCACTGCTGAACCAAAGTGTGCCATATGTGACGCGAACTGCAAAGGTGGAAACAACCATGCGACCGGAAGCTATAGATGCGCCGCATACAAAAACGCGATGCGAGAACTAGTAAAGAAGCAATGAAGTGCATCCAGATAAATCTCAATCATTGCGAAGCCGCACAGGATCTGCTTACACAGACAGTCAAAGAGGAAAAAGCAGACCTAGCCCTCATATGCGAACAGTACAAAACTATCCACGCCAACTCAAGATGGGTAGATGACTCCACTAAGACAGCGGCGATATGGACTTGCGGAAAATACGCATTCGAGCGGAAAAACGCAAACAGGAGACCGAATTTCGCCTACGCCAAAATTAAGGGCATCCACTTCTTCAGTTGTTATGCCCCACCGAGCGCAACCATGGCAGAGTACCAACAGATGTTGGATGTACTTGTAGCTGAGGTACGAGGAAAAACACCAGCAATTGTAGCCGGAGACTTTAACTCATGGGCAGTCGAATGGGGTAGTACGAGGACCAACCACAGAGGCGAAGCACTGCTGGATGCGTTTGCTAGCCTTGACCTTGTACTATTAAACCAAGGAAACAAAGAAACGTTCAATAACGGCAGATCTGGCTCCATCATAGATCTAACGTTTGCCAGCAGAGTTATAGCGAGAAAAACAAAATGGCATGTCTCCGATGTCTATACAAACAGTGACCATCGGGCCATCATTTTTGAAACAATAGAGCCAAGAAGGTTTCAGTACCAAAAAGCTACTAAAAGGTACAAAAGTTGGGCTGGCAAGGAAAAAATATATATAGAGAGATGCTCGATTATTGGCTGAGTACCATGGAAATTCCCAGGGGCACAGCTGAAGAACAGGCAAAACAGGTGACGACTTCCCTCACTCGAGGATGCGACGCATCCATGCCACGCAAAGGCAATGGAAATGGAAGAGCCCCGGTGTACTGGTGGAACGACAACATCGCTAAGCTGAGAGCAGACTGCCTCAAAATGCGAAGGCGCCAGCAGCGAGCAAGACGTAGACAAAGAGAAGACTCCGAAGAGATTCGAGATGAATTCTTAAAGAAAAGAAAGGAGCTTCGGAAACTCATTAAAAAGAGTAAAGCTGAATCTTTCCAATCACTAAGAGAAGACCTCCAACATAACCCGTGGGGAAGTGCTTACAAGATAGTTATGGATAAACTAAAAACTGGCACGACAGGTGCACCGACATGCCCGACTATGATGAATATTATAGTCAGCGGCCTTTTCCCAAGGAACACCAGTGTGCATCTCACCCACGTAATAACAGAGAATGCGGAACCAATACAACCCGTCACAACTGCAGAAGTGCTGGAAGCAGCGGGCTCAATAAAAAGCAATAAGGCCCCCGGAATGGACGGGATCCCAAACTTCGTCCTAAAGGAAGCCATCAAAATCCAACCGGAGGTGTTTGCAAACCTCTATACAAGATGTCTGGCAGAAGGAAAGTTCCCTTTGCAATGGAAGCGACAGAGACTGGTGTTAATCCCGAAAGGCGACAAGCCCCCAGAGCAACCGTCGTCATACAGACCGCTGTGCATGCTAGACACAGTAGGGAAAGTGCTGGAAAGAATTATCCGTGACAGACTTGAACAGTACACAGAAGGAGACAACGGGCTTTCCAACCGACAATACGGTTTCAGGAAAAAGCGAAGCACCACTCATGCGATACAAGCAGTTTGTGAAATTGCACGCGAAGCCATATCTGGGACCAGATGGAAAGGAGGAAGAAAACAGTACTGTGCTGTAGTTACGCTGGACGTCAAAAATGCATTTAACTCGGCCAGCTGGAACTTCATCATGAGAGCGCTGAGGAATATTCGAGTGCCAAACTACCTACTACGAATTATTACCGACTACTTCAAAGACAGAACCCTCTTCTATGATACGGACGAAGGGCCGAAAAGATACAAAATAACAGGAGGAGTCCCACAGGGATCAGTCCTAGGCCCAGCCCTGTGGAATATTATGTATGATGGTGTACTGCGTATGCGAAGACTAAGAGGAGTGGACATAATTGGATACGCCGATGACATTGCGGTGGTGGTAGTGGCTAAAACCCTAGAGGAGGTGACACGAAACTGCAACAGTACCATCAAAGACGTGAAGATATGGCTTCGCCCAACAGGTCTGGAACTAGCGGACCACAAAACGGAGGCTGTCCTCATTAGTAGCCGCAAGAAGGTTGAGCGCCTGACCATACAGGTAGGAGAGCACACTATTGAGTCAAAGCCCTACATAAAGTACCTAGGGGTACTGCTTGACCATAGGCTCAACTTTAGAGACCATCTAACCTACACAAGCGTGAAGGCTAATCGGGCTGTTGCCGCAATATCCAGGCTGATGCCAAATATTGGAGGACCCAGGCAGCCAATTAGAAATCTGCTTGCGACAGTGAGCAAGTCAATCCTCATGTACGCAGCCCCTATATGGGCACCGGCAACAGCCATAAACTCGTACATGAGAAGCATAAACTCTGTACATAGAAGAGCATCGATCAGAGTATCCTGTGCATATAGAACAGTATCGGGGGATGCAATAAGTGTGATAGCGGATAGCGAATGCCTATCGAGCTAGAGGTCAAAGTAGCAGCATCAATATACAATGACGAAAACCGGGAGAGAAGAGCCATCAGAGCAGCTGCCGAAATAGAATGGCAACGGCGATGGAGCACATCAGAAAACGGCCGATGGACATACAAACTGCTGCCGAACATAGAAGAATGGACCACAAGAAAACACGGTGAAGTAAACTTCTACCTTACCCAATTTCTAACGGGACATGGAAGCTTCCGGGAATTCCTCTACAAGTACAACATCGTAGACGATCCATTATGTCGTCATTGTGAAGGAAAAATCCAGAACGCCGAGCACGTGCTACTGGAATGCAAGAAATACGTAGCAGCCAGAAATGCCTTAGAACGAGAGATAGGCAATGAAATAACTCCAAGGAGACTGATTTCGTTTATGCTATCAACGAGGGAAGCTTGGGACATCGCCAACCGTATCATTGCAAGCATCATGCAGGAATTACGGTCGGAAAACCAAACACCAAGAGCTCAAGAGGAAGGAAACCCTGGACCATAAGAAGGAGAAGACATGATGTCAAAACCTGCCCCTACGAAGGAATGCCTTGACCGGTAGTACCGTAGGGGGAATCACAGGACAGGGATGGGGGGGTGTTTTACGTATAGCATGGAGTCTGGCATAACTCGTAGCACGAGCTACCGAGTATCCATAAAGGATTTCACCCCTCCAGCGCATCAAAAAAAAAAAAAAAAAAAAAAAAAAAAAAAAAAAAAAAAAAAAAAAAAAAAAAAAACACGTGTATCTAAACAGTTCTTGTTAATTTTTGTGATTTTGCATTGGGTAGCACTAGCGGTTTATTACGTCGTCGACGCACATAGGAGTATTTGCATCAAAAGTCGATTTTCCAAAAAGTAAAATGAAGAAGCAAAGGCTTGGTAGAGGGGATCCTAAATGATATGCAATATGCAGATTTACGGTGTATACACAAGTATGAATTTATTTAAATGATAATAAACAAATTGATTAATAGAATAAAACAAGCATTATAAATGGAGTAAGTTCGGGTATTGTGGTATGCATGTTTCTATTTTGGCAAAAACGAGATATGTATAAACCCTAATCGATCAAAATTTGGCAGAGTGCAACCTTGAATTATTAGCTCAAATTAGTTCAAGAACTGATTCCAATAATCATTAACAAAGATTTTGACAAAAATATGCCACGTTCCCAGAGTGGCATTCTAAAAAAATTGCGGGTAATGTGGTATGCTATGTATTTTAATGTAGTATAGTATACAACATTATCAGTTTGTTTATTTTCGGTAACCTAAATCCTTTTTTTTTTTTTTTTTTTATAATTTACCCGCACTCAAGGGGTTATGAATACCCTTTTACATGTTTTCACATGGTGCGGGCGTTGGAAAGATAGATAGAGAGAGAGAGAAAGAGATTGGTGTAGTGGTTTGAAACTCAGCTGTATTAGGTTTCACATTAGCTCCAGGGGTGGTGTCCAGAATAACTGGGGAGATTTGTTGCTGTCATGTATTTTTTGCCTTCGCTTCTGATTCACAGTATTTTTTTCCCGATCCACCTGATGTCATGAGCATTTCAATTATCAACAGAGCGATCAATTTCTCCAGCCATATGACAAACCTACTGCCAGTGTTATGCCTTCGCAGTAGTGTTGTCACAAACTTTCGCAATTGGTCGGACTGCCTCTTATCATATAATACTTGCTGACATCAGGGATTGAACTGTGAACCATCAGCTCAACAAACGATGACGCTACCACTACACCATTGCCACCCCTCATCCATCCTTGGTTTGTGTTAGAGGAATTTCTACTTAGAGGTATCCGACCGTAAATATAACCTAACTGAAGTCGGGTAATGTGGTATACATAGGTACTATACTACCTTAGATATACCACATTTGCCGATAGTGACAATTTCTAAAAAAAAGTTGAAATAAAAATTAACTGTGAGTAAAACTTACACTTTTAACTCAATGTTTGAGCTTATCCTACCGTCTACATATGTAGTTGCGAATTGATAATATGACTGCGCAGAAACACTTTTTATTTCACTAAAAGAAAAACTCGATTGTACGCGATAACATATTCCACTCAACTGAGTGATATCACAACCGATCTTGAACTTCTAAGGACATGCACTACTTCTCTCACTGCAATCGACATCTGTTGACATAAAAATGCTGGAAAAAACGTGCTCAGTTTCCGAGAAAACCACCTACACCACATTACCCGCATATACCACAATACCCGAACTTACTCTATATAAAACAAATAAAAACTTTTAATTGAACAAAACTAACAAGATGTGTTCACTTCTATTTTGAACTTTTCATAGATGTGCAAGAAAAACTTAGCTAGACCTGAACATGGTCTTAAATCTTAGCTATTTGTTAAGCGTTCTGCAAAATTGGACTTGCTGAAGAAGATTCGAAGACTCTGCGGGCCGGAGCATTGATGTTGATTCACTCTATACGTCTTAGCCAGCTTAAGCAACAAATGCAAACAAAGACAGTAAAGACCGCTCCCTAAAATCGGGTCTGAATTTGTTTTCACTAAAAAAGTATTAGCTGCGCAATGTATTTATATATGTACCTTCTCCTAGTTCAAAAAAAGCTTCTTTGCAGCAGTCTGTCTTAAATGACCACTTCCTCCAAGTCGCTGTTTTATCGTTTTGATACGTCGAAGCCAGTTGTTTTTTTTCTTTTTGGCTTGCCTCAGCTTCAGTGTAGGATTCTGCTTGCGTATTTCGACGATCATCTTGCCTTGTTGTTATTTGGTTGTTGTTTTCGGATCCTTTGCATGGTTTATCATCGTACATATGTTCCAGTTTTTTGGCATCGGCTAGAGTCCTAGACCATCCCGTAACGTTGTTTGCAGTTTACATGTACCTTGCAGTCTTTGTTGTGTTGGAAAGAAACCATTCTTCCATTCCGAACTTATTAATACTATGACCCGCCAAATGATGGCTGGTAATGACGTTCAGATGTTGCAGTAATCGCTTACAGTTTTTTGTTGACCAGACTTTACATACATACATATATCTAAAACGCATGTGGGTCATTCCATCACCTCTCCAATTATTACCATTAACGCTGCATTGCTGTTGCATTAAAATAAATAACCTGACAGCGTATAACTACCAGTCAAAATACTGAAGTTTTAAAATCTGCAACTATGTAGCTCCAGATGAACTTCTTTTCTAGTAAAACTGATATACTCCCGCGTAATAGTTTATAACTTCTCTTCCATTCCATGGTGAGTGTACCAGGTATGGACCACGGAAATCTAGTCCTATTGTCTGTAGTGGGCGCGAGGGTGACATCGAAAGATTATCCATACATTTGTAGGTATTTCATATTAAGAAGCGCTCTTCTTCGACCAATATATTAATGCATAACCTGACAAGTTGACGAATTATCGCCATGAATGCATATGTACATCGAATAAAAGTTCTTGTAACATAATATTTGATTGGAAAAAAATTCAGGATATGCATATGTACATCGTCGTCTCAAGCTTTGGCTTTGATTTTCTTATGTATCCACCAACACGTAATATACACTTGTTATCTAAGAGACGATTGAAGGAATTTATATGGGATTTGACACAAACTTTCTTTATTTGCTAAAGGAGCTTTATTTTCTTGTAAAAGTAAATGCTTTGTATCAATTTTATTGATGACTAGCTGTACCCTGCGTGCGTTGCAACGCCACCAACTAAAATAAATTTGAAGGAAAGACATTACACAAATATTCAATTCATTTTGAGTCATTTTATTGATTTTGTTCATTTCGAAAAAATTGTGACATTTGCATTCGATATATATTGAAGTGCTGTGGGATACACAATATTTCTTGTTTTTCCATCTGGTGCGTAAACGAATAAATCAGAAGGTTTTCCGACGCGTGAGCAGGCCACATAGAGCTGCCCATGTGAGAAGCATGGATTCTCCAAATTTAATCCACACACTTGCAACGATTGTCCTTGTGCTTTGTTGATAGTCATTGCGAAAGCGAGTCGCACCGGGAACTGTAAACGTTTGAATTCGAATGGCATATCTGTCGGGATCATTGGGATACGCGGCAACAGTACGTCTTCACCTTTGAATTTTCCAGTCAAAATTGTTGCCTCGATAACATTGTTCATCATTTTCTTGACTGAGAGTCTGGTTCCGTTGCAAAGTCGTGGTGGATTTATGTTTCGAAGAAGAATGATGGGTACGCCAATTTTCAATGTAAGAACGTGCGGTGGCATGCCTGGCAAATCAAGCGAATTCAAGAATTCAGTTGGATAGTTGACAACTTCGTCTTGATTCACCACAGTATCGATGGACTTATATGTTGTCGTTTCGCCGGGTATTCCATTCTGAATGGTGAAGTTGATGGTGTTGACATCGATGTTTTTGGCCGCTAATATAGCACGCGTACTGAGCCACTGATGATTTTGGTAGTTCTGTGCAATGTTTGGGAAAACTTTTCGCACCAATTCGTCTATGCTTTCTGTGATCTTTACAGAATTTTGCTGGCAAGGTGATACATTGCGTAGATTCATCAATTTGCATTCGCCCATTTCCAATATCCATTCATTGTTTTGCAAAATTTCCAGCCGATGCATCCCGTTGTAGTTGTACACGCATGTTGGTTTTCAAAGTCAATTTCTGTAAATGACGCCATAAAACTGATGATTTGAGACATGCATTAAGTTCATCAGCGGGTGTTGAACGTGGTATAACCGGCAGTGTTTGTCGAAAATCACCAGACAATAAAATGAGTGCGCCACCGAAGATCCGTGCGTTTCCTCTCAAATCTCGCAGTGTACGATCAAGCGCTTCCAATGCTTTCTTGTGCGACATTGTACATTCATCCCATATGATAATTTGACACGTTTGGAGTACTTTGCCCATTCCAGAGTTTTTGCTGATGTTGCATGTTGGTGCCTCAGTGTTTTGCAAATTCAACGGCAGTTTCAATGCTGAATGCGCTGTTCGGCCACCATCCAAAAGAGTTGCCGCAATTCCAGATGATGCAATGGCCAGTGCAATATGATTTTGTGATCGTAGGGTTGCCAAAATGAGTGAAAGAAGAAAAGTCTTGCCTGTACCACCGGGCGCATCTATGAAAAATAGTCCACCGCTTTGTTCTGTGATTGCACGCATAATTCTGTCATACGCAATGCGTTGTTCTGGAACCAACTGCGGAAGATTTGTCTGAACAAATGTCCACAGTTCGTCAGAATCAAAGTGTGTTTCTCGTTGCAAATCACGATCGAAAAGGTCGTTCGCTGGTCGGTTCGCAGCAGGCATTCCCAGTTGCACCAGTGCCTTGTTAGCGATTGCCAAACATATGTCTTCAATCAAAATCAATGCCTCATTATACACGTTTGGTGTGAATTGAATGTCCGGATTTTGATTCGCAGCGCGCAAACGATGTAGAATATCTTCACTCATGTAGTCCTTGTATTTTTTCCAAAGATCTTTTGGATTAGATGGGAAGCAGGTTGTCAATATTATGGCAAATAACGTGCGTATTTGCTGTGGTCGAGCAGTATTCGATGCATCAGCGAGTGCAGTGTCCCAATGTGTATCATTCTCAAGAAGATTTAGTTCCTGGCAAGCTTGGCGATAAGTGGCGCACAGCTGGCCGTTGACTGTTCTTAAATCTTGGAAGGATGTCAGTCCACGTACATTGATTAACAGCAATCGCAGAAGCATTCTGTATTGTTCGGGTGAACAGTGTACAGACGACCCAATGCGTCACTGGAATACAAATTGGGATTTCCTTCAACTGTTTTACCTTGTTTTCGACGTTGAAACTTTTTAGCCGATGCATTCCATGTGTAGAATTTCGGCACCTCAGAATAAAGTAGAGTCTTTGCAAAAAGATCATCTTGGCACAATGAGTAAAATGCAGTTAAAGTTGTTGCCGGTGTAACCAATGCTCTTGCACGTACATTATCTGCTGTGAAGTACACGCGCTGTCCATTCTCGAGATGCACCGCCAAGTGTACTACTGTTGGATGTCGTTCATGGATTGGAAATGATAAGATGGGCCATACTGCTTCATTGCTGCTAATGTAGCGTCCAAGTTGGTATTGGTTAATTTCATCGAGCGGTGCGGCCACATTCCCTACTCCGAAGACTGCCATGTCGCTTCCTTTGTTGACATATTTGCAAATGTATTTGATCGACTTCACTGAATTGCAATACTCAACATTAATGTGTGCTTTGAAGGTCTTTGAGAGCAACGGTGAATATGGCACAACCCAACGATTATCGACTTCGGCATCAACGTTTCGTACTTTCAGAACGATGGATTTGCCGCCATCCTCAACTGATCGTCGACGATACAGTGGGTATCCGTCATTGCCAGTGATGGTATCAGAAACCAAGTTTCTTGGGTATCGTTTCGTGCATTTCCCATCAGACATGCATGGTGAATTGTTGTTGAATGCGCCACATGGACCATGAATCATATTTTTGGTAACGACGTCGAATAAGTCTGGATCAATGTCCTTATCTGGTATTTCTGCTGAGATGATTTGGTCAATTTGATCTGGCGTAATTTTGTTGATTAACCAAACCAAAATATGTGCATGTGGCAATTCTCTTTTCTGCCATTCAATGGAATACATCCAGCAGCGTGTCTCTCCAAAAACGTGATGCCTGATAATAAAATCCATCAAAAATTTAAATTTTTGTTTAAATACGCGTGCGGTAATGTCATAGCGGTCCGAAGATGATTGTCCAGCTAACAGAAGTTGTTTAATTTCATCCCATGTTGGATTGCATGTAAATGTGATGAACAAATCTGGACGACCGTATGCGCGAACGTATGTCATCGCATCTTGTGCGAATTCATGCATGTGCCGTGGACTCCCCGTGAATGTAGACGGTAATATGACCATTCTTCCCAATTCGCTTGGATTCACGTTACCATCATTAACGATTGCGTCTCGTAAATGGATGTACTCTTCAGAACGCAACTCGGTTTGATTTAATCGAATATATAGGAGTCGTTCGGTTTCAATCTTCGCGTACATGTCGACGATGTATTGATGGAACAATTGTCGACATTTCAGAATGTGGTTCTCAGCGTCTTGACGAATCATCAATCGATAGGAATAATAATTCATTTCACTGACTTTCTTATTCGTTTCCTCGTCTGTTTGTGGATTTCTCATTTTGATGTTGAAATGATATCCATCTTCTCCTCGCCAAAACAGAATCGGATACTGTAATCCGCCGTATGAGCGATGAGTTTCGGAGACTCGCTGAACGTCACCACTTCTGCGATGAAGAATTATGTCGCGCGATTCGAATTCTTCGCCAACTATCACGATCGCCACTTCATCGATTGTGAAGGACATACAGACAAACATTCATTTTTATAAATATAGAAAGAAGAAAGATAGCTGGTTGTACCCGCTTTGCTGGGTTTTTTTCTTTTTACAGAACGTGGGAATCTGAAAAAGATACTATTAAAATAATAGGTTCCGGATTTCTACCGACTAAAACCACCTCCCTTCTTCTCCCCTGTTCCATGCAATACCGCCATTAAGCATTTCTTCACAGGGGAAGATTCAGCTTTCCTTGCCTATCATTTTGTATTGGCTGAGTGCCCACATTCTTGTAGCGTTTTCTTCACTCTGGCCGCTTGGCTGAGCCAAAATTCATTTCAGAAGTGCAATCATACTCTAGAGTTTGGAAATTCATAGGAAAACAAAACAGCAAACAGAGAAAAACAAAAAAGGATCCGTTAAGTACAAATGTACATGCAAACAGAAGCAACCCCTCATCACCAGGTGTACTATTGACAGCGAAACAGAACTAAGTTAGCTCCAAACCGTTTTTTTTTTTTGTAAAGAAATTGCTTACTTGTGTTCCTTCGAAACAATTGCATATACATATGCATATATATATATATATATATACATATATACATACATATACTTAAGACAATGCATAATTACATAAGAAACCTACAGTAGTGCATAGAAAGAAAAAGGTTTGTTTGATGAACATGAATATGCACGCACTCCACTGGTGAGCCATTGATTGCAATGACCTACGCATCTGTGATATCTTTGTATCTTGAATAATTATATTTTTGCTTATTACTTCCGTTATAAGAATCGCAGTATAATGATTTATACCACAATCTCTTCAGCAGGAAATGTACTAATCGAGGAATCAAGTCATATTCAAATCGGTTCAGCCATTTTGTAGTCATTAGTGTGTAAAGCATAGGAAAATGGTTTTTGTCAGTAAAAAAAACATATAAAAGGGGTTTAAAAGCCCAATAAGGGATTCAGTATACTAAAATTAGTCCTAAAGCATAACCCATCTCACGACAAATCGATTGATATATATATTGTTGGGGTATTGTTACGCACTTACTCCCTGTTCGCGGAAATACAGAAAAAATGTGTTCTCTTTTATAGATGTAGAGAATAATTGGAATGGCAGTGGCGCCATCTGTCGAAAATTGGTCGTACCAACTCAGAAACCTTCGCGGGTTCATGCACAACAACTTTGCTGAAGATCATCACATGATCAAATGCATAGTTTACGAGTCTATAAAGGACATACAGACAAACATTCATTTTTATATATATAGAAGATGTAATGCTGATGTAAAGCTCTTCTACAAGTTTTTTCACCAGCCATCCTTTATATAATAGTCGTCCATGCTTTGTTATAAGACCTAAGAGTGCAGGCTATTATAAGATTTTTTCACGTCAAATTCGTAATTTTCATACCACAGTGCTGCTCTTGATTAAAAGATTTTTCCCTTTAGCCCAAGGCCGCTTCGGGCTTGTGGATGCCCGTAATACTGTTCGTAAACTTAATTAACGAATTCAATCATGTTATTTCTTCGGCGAAAAAAGTATTGTTTAATCTGATGCGTCACTATAAGTTTTTACTGGCGCTGATGAGTAAGTTTAAGAGTACTTCATATCTTTTTGCGGTAATCTCAGAAGACTGTAACTTAGAGGCTTTGGTTAAGGATCGATTTTTGTGGATTGCAGAAATAAGCATTTCGTGGAAGGTTAACCATTTGGTAATTTAGCCTGAAAATATATTAAGCTTTGCAAAACCAGACTTTCAAATTTTGCCCATAATCATATCATTGTGCACCGAGGTGGATGTACTTATATTATTTTGAATGCAGATAGTACAATTCCCCATATTTTGCTCGCTTATAATCTCCTGCAAGTGTTTTGTTTGGATTAAGTTCCTCACTTTTTGAGTGCCGCCAGGTTTTAAAACTTGACTTTAAAACCCAAAGGAGTTCTTTAATTTTTGGTGGGGTAAATGCAAGATAAGTACTTGTTTTTCCTATAAATCTGCATTACTACAACCAGACGGCGCGACATAGATACAACCATTTTTTTTCTTTATTGTTTAGTTTTATTTTGATTCGTCATTATGAACATTCATTTCGAGATTGAATTTTCCTAGTCTTGCCATATGGCATTTGTCAAATCCGTCTTTTATCCATACTGACGAATAGTTAGTTACTGCCTTGCCAATTAACATTTTAATCGTTCAACTACCGCTACAAGCATTAAAATTGTTGCTTACTAGAAAATATCAGTTATATAATATACATACTGTAAATGTATTGCGATTAAGTTGCTGATTATGGTCATCGTCCAACAAAGCAAACGATTCGAAACTCAGTCAACAACTCGATAGTGCTAGTGATATCGCCTTGTGATATCGGGAGGCATGTGCATTATTGTAATGCTCAACGAGCTGAAAACATAGCCACTGTTAGAGCCTTAGCTGCGTTTGGTGTATTTTGTGCTTGGATTTGCATCATCATCCCCATCATAGGGTCCAGCTTAGACAAAAACTAAAGCCTTCTGACCATAGAATGCGCAGAACTTAGGCTGATTGCCAATTACAAATACAAGCATTTGACGCAATACATCGTATGTGGTCTATGCCCTAGCTTCTCGTGACCATTTTGCAGTTTTTTACACAAATGCAAGGGACGTTTAGAGCCATATCCGAAAGGCGAATTGAGAAGCTTTTTCAAAATCAGTTCTTACTCTTGGACGTTTGTCAGACATTCGCGAGAGGTGGGAGCCTGAAAAACCTCTTTGGCGTTTTCAGGGATTCGAACTTTAAACCACGGATCCGAGGTTCAATTTTCAATTGTTGAATACTCCAAAACCAACATGTTAATGCCGATTTTTCAAACAAAATCTTCTTCAGTGTTGAGGCTCATTTCTCTCTCGGCGGCTAAGTGAACAAATAAAATTGCAGAGTCTGAAATTCTGAGAATCCAGTTGAGAGACCATTGCATTCACCATGGGTGTTATTTTGAGGCGAGCTGTGGACCGGTAGCTAGATCGCAATATATGTATTTTTTTTTTCAAAACGATGAAGGCGCCACTGTTACGGGGGTTTTCTCGTAACTCGTTGCCACTATTGCAATATCATCTACAAAACCAACTATGTGGATGCTAATTTCGCCAAGTCTATCTAGGAAAGAGTCATTGAAAGAGAATGAGTGATAGGACACTACTCTGTGGGCTTTATATACTGATCCTACTCCTGAGTTCTAAGACACCCGAAGTATATTAACCGCCCTGTTTTTCAACATATTGTCCAACCAGCATACAAATAGTGAGTTATCCCTATGTCTCTCCAGAGCGAATTTCGGACTTTCGAAGCTTAGGTTATCGAAGGTACCTTCTATAAGGTAAGTCTATCAAGGGAAACATATTTAAAAATTTCGGATGAAGAAAAAAAATTGTGCTGTAAGGACTAATTACAATTCCTTACTCACAGATTATGTGTAAATTAGCAGTTAATCACTAAATGCAAATTGAATTAAATCACGTAATACACAGTCGATAATTGAATCAGAATAAAATCTTTTAACTACCTTTACTCTACAAACACCAAATCCGTTCCCCTATTGCAATAGGGCGTCCAATATCCGTCCATGTGCCCTAGGAGAGACTTTGAGTGCAAAGCAATATCCCACAGGAATTTGATTAACACAAATATTTGGCAAACGTGACCAACTACTATTTATGCAGCGTGAATAGTTTCCGTGCAGTCGAGTTTTTGGTCGTAATTTGCAGCAAGTTTACTTTTACTACTCTGAATCCGCACGATGTGTGCATTTTGGATTTGTTAGATTCGTTGACCGGGTATATGACCAAGTACGGAAGCACATAAATTAGGAATTCCGTTGATCATCTGATTTTAAATTTAATCGATAGAACAGACGGAAGAAATAAGGATTACGCGTGCAATAGTTCCTCTCTTGGATTCATTTTCATTGTTTGTAAAACGTGGAATGAAGATTTTATTTTGATTTCATTTTTACAACTTCTGTTTGCATATACTCGTACAAAAGCAACAACAACATATTTTTTTTTTTATGCAATCAAGAATCAAATTCCGAAGTAAGTGCCCCACGTACAAAGCATGTACAGTCTGTTATCACAAACGGACAAATTCTCTGTACAATGATTTTTACTTGTGTACATGCCCGTGGAATGCCCATCATGTTCCAAGAAATAAAGGAGTTTGTACCACCGATGCTGGAGGAAACCTGCACAGCTTAAATTAAGCCCTTTCCTTTTCAAACAAACCAACTTCCATCAACAACCGGCTCACATAGGTTGTGGTCACCAAAACGACCGGCGCAAGCCCGCTTAGTTAGCTTTTATTAGCTGGGGGAAAAAGGGCTACACTTAAGGTGGCGTTTTGTCTTCTCTTTTATGGGGATAACGTCGTCTTGTCGGTTCATGCTTAGCATTATCGCTAGACATGATGGATAAATAGTGCACTATGAATGGGCTTTCAGGAAGGATTCACTGCCTACCACTCCTGGCACCGCTCTATTGCCTCAATGCGTGACTTGACTGTTTTTAAAATTTTAAATTTTGTTCTTTAGCTCAGGTAACGAGTTCTACTTCCGACATTCCATGGCAGTATTTCTTCCGAATTTCTGGCTTGCAGTATTTAGTCAATTATGTAAAAACCACACACATTTTCTGCTGCGGAAAACGCCATCTCTTTAAACTTCTTATTAGTACCCTCCACCGATTGCGAAATTTTAACTAACTTCAATCCTTCACATACGAGTAGGTACTTTCCAAGAAATCGTTCACATACTCGTGCATGTACTTTGAAGTACACTTTAGGGCCTTGTCATGATACATTTCCACAACAATGATACAACAGAACATATTTTTAATTATTTATTTATTCTATTTGCATAGCATGAAAAGATTCGATGAATTTGTACCGAAACCTCAGTAAGCCGTTCCCACCGAGTCGAAGTGATTTCAAATGTCATTTGCTGTCAAATTTCAAGTGGCTGGCAAAACAATTATTTGCTGACGCAAAATAATAGTGTTCGGAAGAGCAATAGTAAAAATGTTAATAAAAAGTACTGCCCAGTAGGTTACAAACAAGGAAGTGAAGAATATATTTGACAATTTATAAGGTGACATTTAAATAAGGTTTACATAAGTTCATAAGTATCTTCAGAGATAGTTTTCATTCTCAACACCTTCCATGAAGAACTATTCTTTCATTCAAAAATTCATTTAGTTTAATTCATATAAATTGGAAAAATTATAATTAAGAGAGGAAGTAAGACGTTTTGTCTAAAATACATTTAAAAAAAATACTATTGCTAAATATCGTAAGTTGATTACGTTAATATTCATTTTAAACCAAGTCCTTCGACAAAAGATTTGTGTTTAGTCGCAGTCACGCCTTTTGTCAGAATATCTGCTAACATCTCATTTGTTGAAAGGTAATTCAGCTTAACTTCAGAATATTCTAATTTTTCGGGAATAAACTTAGCCTTGATGTCCACATGCTTCGTCCTCGGTGAGTAGGAATGAATAGCACTCTTGTTGTCGCAGTGTACCAATGTTTTTGGCGAATCTGGAAATAGCTCGAGTTCTAATCGCGTTAGCCAAGTGGACTCCTGGATTGCTACAACGACTGACATTACTTCAGCTTCAGTTGATGATAGCCCGACAGCTCGTTAACGCTTTGTAGCCCATGATATGGCTACAGATTGAAAGGTAAATTCGTCGCCTGTTGTAGAATGTCTAGCATCTAAATCACCCGCCCAGTCTGCATCGCAGTATCCAGGCATATTGCATATTCCAATATAATAAACAATGCCTTTGCCAATCGTTCCCTTTAGGTACCTCACGTTTAACAGCTACTCAGTGCACCTTCCCTGGATTGGTACCAAATCTACTGAGTAAATTTACTGCGTAGGAAATGTCGGGGCGTATGATTTCTACAGCGAATAGCAAACAACCTATAGCTTGCATATAAGGTACATCCTTCATTTTCTGTTTCTCAGTTTCATTTTTGAGACACATATCCAAAGACAGCCTTTGATTCAAGTCTATCGGAGCCGAGAAAGGGTTTGCAATGCTCTATGTTAAAGCGTCTCAAAATGTCTAAAATATATTTGGATTGGTCAATTCTTATAGATGATTTACTTCGTGTTATTCGTATTCCTAAGATCGTCGTTGCCTCACCCACGTCTTTCATTTTAAAGTTTTTTGATAACTCCTTTAAATGTACCACGAGTTTGAACAAATTTGAAAAGATCAAAACATCATCGACATACTTAAATGGCAATGAATAAAATCTGCGTACCAGAAAATCGATGGTATACACATTGATCTACTTCGCTGCGCTTCAAGCCCATTTTGATTAAAACTTGATTAAGCCTTTCATTCCAGAATCGACTGGATTGGATTGCTTAAGCCCATAAAGATACTTTTGCAGCTTGCATACGCGTTCAGAACCATCATCAAAATAGCTTGGCTGAGTCATAAAAATGTCTTCTTTTATCTTACCATTCAAGAATGCGGTAACAGCATCCATCTGATGTACAAGAAGGTCGTGCCTGGCCGCAAGAGCAAGCAAGCAAACGAATTCGTTGTGAAGTCGATTCCCTTTTGCTGGCAAAAACCTTTAACCTTGCTTTCCGTCGAATGGGTTCTACATCAGTACCAAATTTTGTTTTATACACCCATTTAGAACTGATTGCCTTTTTACCAGCCGTTAACGCAGTCAAAGTCCAGGTTTTGTTAGAAAGCAGTGCGTCAAACTCTTCTTGTATTGCTTTTCTGCACAAGTTGGCATCAGGACCCCAAAGCCCTTCCTTGGGGGTTACATGATCACTCAGCATTTGACCTGTTGCACAGAGATTGTAATTTGGCCTGGGCATGGTTATAATTCGCTCAGAACACCAAACGGTTTCTTCACTCTCTAGGCCCGAAATAACCTCTTCTGGAGCATGCATAGGTTACAATCGCTTGTAGTGGTGGCTTTGAAATTGGGTGGAGATTCTATGATTTATATTTCAAACTAGCGCTTGGCAATTCTACTGACGTTTCTTCCATTGAATTGACAATGGTGTTCTGTTCTTCGTCCCAGAAGTCAACTGTAGGCGATTCAAAAGAATTAGTATTTTTATTGTCAGTGCTGATTGCATCCATTTCAGATTCCATGAAAAGGACAACTTGCTTCGTCAAACGATTGAATAGTCGATAGCCTTTTGAATTCGTGCTGTATCCAAGAAATATACATTCCATTGATTTGGCTTGCAGTTTTGTTCTTCTTTCTTTTCTGAAGAACTATTGTTATTGACTAACATCGAAGCAAATAGATCTCTCTCTCTTGAACTTTTATCATGCCAGTTGTTTTGTTTTTTGTTTTTATTTAGGCAAGATTTGCTAAAATGCCCAACTTACTTACACGTGTGACAGCGAAATTTAGGCGTAGGAGACTTATTTTTTGATAAGTGTACTGTCAGCAGTTTTGTTATCAAATTTTACATCTTGGAGTAGCAAATTCCTCACAACGTCTAGTGTTAGCTTCGTTTCGAAATTTTCCAGTATTAACAACAATGCGCGCAAATCAGGCAGCCCAGCTAGCATGAGAGATGCTGTTAATTCGTCATCAATATTTAAGCCAGCGTTTTGGACTTTAAGTGATGTGAGCACCATTGTCTTGATGTACTCCTGCATTGATTCGCAGTCGCATTCGCAGTTGTACCAACTGCTTAAGTAACTCAACTTTTCACTGTCAAACCACTGTCATCATGTTACGCTGTAACAAGAGCATCCCAGGCCTCTTTTGCTGTTGAAGATGATGCAATGTGTGCAAAGTTACTTGGCTCAATCATCAAGGTTATTTCAGCTACTGCACGCTCGTTCGAATCCTTGTCTTTATCAGTCGCTGTCGCAGATAATCCTGTTTCGATTATTTTCCAACAATTCTTTAATACGAGGTGTGATTTCGCATGACGTTTGCAAACGTCGAAATTTTCACGGCCACGTAGTTTCTCGAATGGAAATGAAATTGTTTGCGAAGCCATTTCTTAACAAACAAATATAAATCGACAAAAAACTATGGAATCGCATGCGTTAATTTAATAAAATTTACTTTACTTTATGAAGAAATTTTCAAGGCTCGCTCTACAATTATTTAGTTAAAACTTATTTAGAATTAAATTATTTCGTGAGTTAAAGGCCCATGACCTCGGTACTGTCAAGTAGGTTACAAAAAAGGAAGTGAAGAATATATTTGACAATTTATAAGGTGACATTTAAACAAGGTTTACATGAGTTCTTAAGTGTGTTCGGAGATATTTTTCATTTCCAACAAAAAATGAGTTCCATATAAATTAATAAGAAGGTTATTGGAGCGCATATAGTGGGTGATTACGCAGTACCAAAATATTACCTCCGATTGTCGCAATTGTCTTGGGACCTTATGTTTTGACATCTTTAAATGAACACCAATATAAACCGAAATTCACGCCGTAGGCAAGTTCGGTTAAAAACCTCTTACGGACGGATGAACTCAAGGGGATTCCCACTAGATTTCGCTGGAATCACGAGATTTCGAAACCAGAAAAATATATAGCGAAACCTCGGAGGTTTGGATAAATTGGACGAAACCTCGTGATTACATTCGGTGGGAACATGGTATAAGGTAACAATTTACTGCCTTACCTGCTAAAGAGATCAATTTATGTACATATGTAAATATTTATGAACAAAAAGCGGTCTAAATAAATAATGCACAAAGGTTTAGCCGTATGAACTACGTACATAGCTCCTATAAAACATGCAACTTACTTCAAATGAATCAGTTTCAACGTTTTACTGAAACGTTCGAGGCCCAGAAAACTGCAAAAAGTTTTTCCACGACCCCACCTCTTGCGAATATCTGACAAACGACATCCGACAAAAAATGTCTGACAAAAATAGGTACAACACGAATGGTCGCGAGAAGCTAGACTCTGGACCACATACGGTCTGTTGCCCCAAGTATTTGTATTTTTGTAAATTAACGAAGAAAGTATATTTCAATACCCCAGTACAGGATACGAGTATGTGCAATGATTTCCCTTTCCAAAAGTATACGAGTAAAAGTGAAATACATATTTATGAAATGTGAATTAATTCTGGTGCAAACACGTACATACATATATACGAGTACATTCATCGCCAGAGCCTTGTGAGATGATGTCTGCTTGCAGTTTCAAATGAAATTCGTTGCAAATTACATTTACATTACATGAAAGGAATATTCTGTGTATGTTTGCCTTCATAAGAGCGGGAATGCAGAAAATTCGCGCGGATTTTAAAATAAAAGCTTGGAAATTCAAAACACATACATATGTGTGTATGTACATATGTACATAATTGCGCTTACACTCTTTGTTTTAGAAAACAACAAACTAAAAAGATTTTCACTCTATCATAGCAAAACAAAGTAGCCCTATTGTGAGTTTCGCCCGAACAAAATTCCACGTGAAAAAATTCCCTTTTTCCATTTCTCTTACCATGAGTTTCGGGCATCAAATTTTTCATTTTCGAAAAATTTCCCTTGTTGTGAACACTCTTTTCGGGTGAAATCATTTGTCATTGACAGCAATGTAAGTATTTTTTGTTTAATTGATACACAACATAAGAAATAATTTTTATAGGAGCAAATCCGTTAATTGTAGGCAAAACGATTTGCTGCTTAGTAAAATGAGGGAAAATCCTGATATAGCACGGGGGTTTGTGAAAGAAAATAAGGAAAAAATAACAGTATTTTGGAAGAACACAACTTTGGACTTCAACAGCGCTGGACCTCCAATCAAAACTGAATTTGAATGAAAGAAGGTAAAAACGCAACTTCCTTATGTTGACGATTATTTATAAAAAGGTTATTTTATAAAAAGGCTTGGACAGACCAACAGCGTTATTTTCGGAAAAAGCTGCTCAAAACAAAATGGAGCAAGGAGGAGCAGGAGGTGGACCTTGTAGGATCCAAAAATTCTCCCCTCACGAGGAAGCTATTTTCGAGCTCGTTGGGATGAAAGAAGCTGTGGATGGAGTCTCTTCTTCTCAAACATTTGGTCTAAATCGTCCCCAAAAGAGAAGTTTAAAAAATGTAAAAGAAGAAACTCTTATAGAACTAGATGAAAACGAAAGTGGTGAAGTTCTTCTTCAAACCGATCAGGTTGAACAAGCCACGGCTTCTGCTTCGTCAAAAAAAAATGCCAAAAGAACAGGATTGGCGCTATGAGCTCGCAAGATCTTATCATGAAGGAACTAAATATACAAGAAACGCTCTGTTCAAAAGTGGATGACGTATTATAGATGATGAAGAAACAACATAATTGAAAAAGATATATGTATTCATCTTTGGATAGCCACAATGAACTAAAAAAGGAACAACTGAAAGAAGAGAAGCGGCACAACATGGAGGTGGAAAAGTCTAGAAAGACGGAGATCGAAAGCATGCGAGAAGAAAAAAACAGCAATTAATTTTTGATTCAATGTTTTTGTTAATGTTAATTTTAATACCAACTCAATGTCTGTGAATTGTTTTGAAAAAAAGAGTCTGAATTTGGTAGTCATTTTCAAAAAAAATGTTTTATTGTTGTTGAAATGTTCGTTTACAAACATGAATTAAAGAGTGTTGGCTATATTTGCACGAATGCGTTGACTTGCAGCAGGATAGGTAGGACGGGTTTCTGTACTATTTACATTTTCAACTTCTAAGATTTCCACAACTTTTTCGTATGGCTCATTCAAGATGCTTTTGAAGTGAATACAAATATTGTGCAGTGCTGCACAAACATTAACTATTTTTATAGCCTTGTAAGGTGCATAGTAAAGCTCTCTTGCACTTAATAGACAACGCCATCGGTTTTTTAGAACGCCGTAGGTTCTTTCAATAATATTTCGGCAACGCGAATGGACTTCGTTAAATTTAGCTTGAGGTGTACCACTTTCAGGTGTTCTGTATGGAGTTAAGAGCCACGGCTCCAAGAGGTATCCAGCGTCTCCCACAAAAAGGACAAAATTTTAGGTTTAAGTTTAGAGCAAGTTTCTATGTATAACTAATTACCCAACAGCCATACATTCTTGTTATTTTGTAGATAATCACATTCCATTTTGCTTCTCAACTCACTCACGTTCCAAATGAAAGAATCGTGGCAAGCTCCTGGGTGCGTAGCATCAACGTACCGAATTCTAAGTTTATCATCACATACCTGCAAAATGAAATCTTACACATCTCTAGAATGCTTACAGATCAATTATACTCACAAGCAAAACATTTAAACTACATGTTCCTTTTCTATTGTAGTATAAATGTTTGTTAATTGCAGGTGAAATGATATTCACATGCGTTCCATCGATGCACCCCACAACACCAGGTAGATTGTGTTTTAAATAAAAACACAGAGCTATTTTTTGTTGCTCATCTGGCGTTGGCCAGGTAATCCATTCAGGGCAAAGCTGCTCTTCGAAAATATTCAATACTTCCGACAGTACGATACTGAAAGGGCTTTGTGCCAAACCAATTTGGTAATCCATACCCACTCCCTTTTAATAGCCACCCTCTGCAAAGAACCGCAAACAAGATGCCAGTTTAACAATCGGTGGAATAGCGAATTTCTGTTTTGTTGGGGACAGGGTATTCGTAAGCACATTTAAAAGAAACTTAAATGCAGTTTTGTTAACCCTATAATATTGCTGAAATCTGAAAGAAATCTGTATTAAACAAAGAAAAATTAAAGAAAATATTATTGTATTCTTACAATGGTTCTCTCCATTCCAAGGGATTAGAGTGGTCTCTTAAATTACGCCTTACAGCTCGTTCTTGAATAATGTCTTCTTCCTCCAGTAACAAACGCAGTGCAATGCTAATCATTTTTATTTATATTTTGGTTGACAAAAAATGTTTTCCTGCTGTCAAAACAGAACAGATTTTTAAATTCCAGAAGGGAAATTTGTTAATTTATCAGCTGCTGGAACAAGTCTATTTTTCGAACTGTCAAGCCTTAATTCGAAGTGAAATTTCGGTCGGGCGAAACTCCCAATAACTTTTGAGATTCCGGGCGAGTGAAAACATTTCATGTGAAAAGTTTTCCGGGCGAAACTCACAATAGGGCTGAGTGAGATTTCAAATACAAAGTTTTCTAGGTTTCCTTAGTTTCAATAGCCTGCGAAGTAACTTAAATATTAAATTTTAGTCAGGTTACTTCGAAAGAAATTAGAATAAGCGTTGAGCTTAGCTTAGGGCGCCCGATCAGGACCAGTTAGTACATAACATAATTAAGTCAGTTAGGCTAGTTTTAAGCGTTTTTGATCAGAATTTAGGGAAATAGTGAATTGTAAATAAAAACTGCATTTATCGTTAAAATGAAAACGAAGCAAGATCCATTTTTGGTCTTAATATACCCTGTCTAAAATAATGTGCTAAATACATACATCAGTGGCCACAAACCATAACCGCTTTACTCGAGTTAGGACAAAAATAAGTTGTAAGCACCATTATGTTCAGCATGTTTAAATCTACTTCCACTAAATTGCTTATGTCCGTATCTTATTCCCGAAAAATCTGGTAGGGTAGGGTCGCCTAATTTCGAACACTTTCAGTAGTCGAACACTTTCTGAGAAAAGCCGTTTAAACGGCGTTATTTTTGAAATTTTCAACACCTACAAATGCAAAATTGTGAATTTGCATGTACAAAAACTTACAAATAAGCTTATTTTTTAACTGTTCGGATATAGGAACCTAACTTTTATGGAGTTTCCATCTCGAACACCAGTGTTCGATTTCAGGCAATAAATTTTTTTTTTAATAAAGTAAGTGTAAAAATATTACAAATCGCTGTCGTAACGAGAAAAAAAAGAGACCAACGAATGTTCTGTCGATGACTGATCTTCGACCATAGGAGAGTGCTCCAACTCGAAAATTACGGAATTTGACTGTAAATTAGAATCCGTTTCGGAAAGTATGGGGTTTTGGATCGATGTTTTAGCAGCTGAAGTTATTTGTACTTGCTCCCGTATACATACATATGTTCCAGCTCTTGCTGCATTATAATTTTGGCAATTTCCAATTTAGTTTGTGCCTGTCGTTCCGTTGAAAATGATTTTATTGTTTTAATTCTGTTGCATCGTAGTCATTACGCCCGCGCTTGTTTTGTAGGTGTTCAATCACTTTATCTACTGCCGATGGTGCATCTATAATACAAGGCAATTGGAACTTGAGGTCCGACGTTTGCGATTAGGTTTAGGAGATGGCGTTGCAAACTCTCCGGAATCTTGACAAATTTCATTTTGACTGGGGTGATTATCGGCTACGTTGATTCGTTCTCCCTGAATATTTGCATTTGAGGTTTCTTGATTTTCTCTGGTATCGCTTGGTACGTTACTAACAGTCTTTGCAAAAGGTAGAAATGCTCTAAATCCTTCCATATGTGTTGCCCATTGCCAGTGTTTATAGCGCTTTGCACTTTGTCCAGTTGTTGTTTTTAAGCTCCTTACGTATGTACGTACTTTGCATATGAATCCCTCAAACTCTTCCATTTTTTCTTTACAATGTCAATTGAAATAGTAAATGTTAATTTCTTTGAATTCACATCTCGTTGATCTTCGAAACAATTCTTCATTATCATCTTTTATTTGTTTAATCTCTCGTTACAGATTTTTAACTACTGGAGACAGCTACAGAACTATTGGACATAGCTTTAGGATTAGAGGTTTGAGAAGCAATTTTGTTAAATATGCAACCAATATATGTACCTATGTATATGCCTGAATCCACTGAACAGATCTGGAAAGAATCGCTGAAAAATTCAACAATATGTGTCAGTTTCCAAATTGCATAGGAAGCATATCTATGCTTTGGAAAACATGTAACCATCAAATGTCCTGATAACACAGGTTCACAACATTTCTGTTATTTCTAAAAGTTTTGTGTGGTACTCGTGGCAATTGTTGGGGCTGACTACAAATTTCTTTGTGTGGATATTGGTGCCTATGGGAAAAACACTGATGGAGGGATTATCAAAGTTGTGCAGGCAACATGTGTTTTGCAAAATTTATTTAAGAACAAAGATATGTGATTCTCAATGTGTTGAATTTCTTATGGCAACAGATCCCCAAATCGGAGCCTTATCTGATATGAGAAATGATTCCAGAAGAGCAGTGCAAACAGCTTTCACAATCCGAGAAGAATTTGCCCATTATTTTAACAATTGAATAACAATCTTGTAACCACAAAAATTATTAATTACATACATACATACATATGTACATACAGTGCTGATCAAAATAATAGGTAATGATGTTACATAGCAATGGCATTACTGAAAGTAAATTTTAACGGTACTGTTACTTGAGCAGACAAATTTCGTTTGTTTTGATGTGCATTAGGTAATTCATCTACTGTGTTTTGTTGTGCGGCAGAATTGTAAAAGAACGTCATTTTGTACTTGATCAAAATAATAGGAAATTTCTTTTCACCCGGAATTTTCTCAGTTTTTAATTCAACAAAAGGTGATCTTGTTGGCGTTTTTTTATAATTTCGAATACAGTAATTAAAACTGTAATAATTTTATTATAATAGATGGGACGTTATAAGCATTGCACTCCGGAAGAACTTCGCATTGTCAAGAAGTTAAATTCATAGCGGAAACCTTGGATCGATCAATAAATTTTGTAGCTAATGCTTTAAAAAGAACACCTACAGCAAAACACGAGGTTTCATGTCATCAAAAGCCATCGCGGCCGAAAATGACAACGTCATCAGTCCACCAAAGGCTACAGCAAAGTCAGTTACCAGGGAGAATCGCAAGAAAAGTTCCGTCACTGAGCAGGAAAACATTGGAGGTACATAGGAGACAATTCTCACTAGGTTTGCAAACTCATACATACATCAGAACGGTTTCAGAACATATTGTGGAGTAATGAGACAAAAATTAATTTATTCGGCTCCGATTGCAAAAGAAATGCCTATGGGAATGGAATTTCATGATCGTTACAAAAAAAACATGGAGGCGGCTCAGTGATAGTATGGGGATGCTTTTCCTGGTTCGGAGTTGGTCCTATTTTCCAGATCAGTAATATGATGACGATAGAGGTTTACTGCAATATCTTGGAGAACATCACGTTGCCATATGCGGAGGACAACATGCCGGTGCGGTGGCACTCCCAAATGGCAATGATCCCAAGCACACGTCAAAGTTTTTGAAATCTTGGTTGAATCATCAGCAAGTATTGGTGCTCCAATGGCCTTCCCAGTCCCCCGATCTCAATCCGATTGAGAATTTGTGGGGGGGACTAAAGAGATCTTTCGCTAAGGAAACATTCCAGAATAAAAATCAACCGTGGTTACCCATAGAAAGAGCTTGGAGCGCGATTCCTGTTGAAACTTGCTGCAAGTTAATTGACTCGATGACTAGGCGAATACAGGCAGGCTGTCGTAAAAAGTTACTGGCTTTTATATGGCTACTGAACAAATCAATAATTATGATTAGAAATTAATTTCCAAAAAAAGTGAAGCTTTGTATTTATGTTTTCAATTTAATTTCAAATTACCTATTTTTTTGATCGAGTTTTTTTTTTTTAAATTAAATAAAAAAAATATTATGAATTAAAAAATTAAGATTTTTTTTGCAATGTACAGATTGCTTTAACAAAGCTTAAAATTAGTGTACAAAAAACAATGTCTTTTCTCATTCATAGCTCAAGTAACGTCGTTTTTTTTACATTTTACCTACTGTTTTGATTGGCACTATACATATGTACCTAGCAAGTTTATTGTTTACTTTGAGTTCACTTACTGTTTTGGTTTAACGTTTCTGCTATGTTTTATCTTTTTACTCGTATTTTTATACTTTGGATGAGCCAAATCAAGGAAAATGGGATTTAAGTTTCTCAATACACTTTTTGACGTGCGGTACTTTTGACTGCGGCACAGTTGCTTCTGCGATACAAAATTGTATCGCTGCAATACCGGTTGCGGTATACCGCCCCCAGTGTGCGCATAAAAAATTAGCGCAATAGGATTACGTACCGTTGTACCGCTACCGCGTACCGTTTTGGTGTGTGAGCTCCTTAACTCGTAATAATTATAATAGTTTTCAACGTCCGTTTCCTTACTTTAGTTAAGTCTGTTAGAGTCTAAGTCGAGATAAGAAATTCATTGTCAACTATCAATTAATAATGATCAATTTTAATTATTGCATAAGTCAACTTAGGGTGTTATTTCCCAAAATATAAAAGTAATTCGACTTTCTTAACTTAAGTTAGGCTGTTATTCCAAGACACAATTTTGATTTTTAATTAGCTGAACTCGAATTAGGTTCTTTATCTAAATCAGTGAATAACATTTTGAGAATCTGATATCGAGTTAGGCCGTTATTCCATATTTGAGTTAAAAAAAAAAATTAAACCTGTGTAAGTCGACTTAGTTTCTTATTTCAAAACAAAAGTTACAATAAAATATCGTTCTTCATCCGACATAGAAATTTGAATCCATGTTGGGCAAATTTTTTTTTCCAAAGTTCTAAGAACTTGTGTCAAAATCTTTGACACTGTGCTTCGGCCCAAAGCAACATCAGCATCTTTTCCAACTGATCTTTGAAACGCAGAGCTACAGCAAGCTGCAACGTGCATGATTCGAAGATTGTTTAAGATGCGGGCTAATAGCTTGCAGCACCATTACGAAAGCACATTTATTTAGTCGGTAATATGATATGAATCTATATGGAATAACAAATATGTATGTACAAAATTTGTAATTGCGTACGCAGCATCTGCAATTCCCAACGGATTTGAAAAGTCTCTCAGCGTACGCCTTTTTATTTTTTCCTCACCAACTTTTCTTTTTCCATTCGTAACACCACAGCAATTAACACAGCACTCATTATTAAATAAATTGCGAAAATAAGACGAAATTTCCAAAAAGCGAACAATTTACGAAAATAAAAATATTTGTGCACCGTCTCAATTGATAAATATCAGCTGTTTTAAATTTCACAAAAGTGATTTCGAAAAATGTTCGATATTAGTAAATCGGTCGAAATGTGGAACACTGAAATTGAATTTACTCGATTTGCAATTTCGATTTCGATTTTATTTCACTCGAATTCTGGAACCTACATACATATGTATCTGTTAAAGACCAAAAGTGAAAAGCACACATAAGATGTCTGGCAGAGCAGTGAAAATGGCGGAGCCAGCTAGGATGGCTGACAGAACGCGCTAAAGCCAAAGGTAAGTTTAGTTGAATTTATCTATTCGGTAAATAACTAGGATGGGTGCACATGAACAATAATTTTGCACTTTCGACAAACAAAAAACATTTTCAGACATTGTTATGGAATACACACTCAGATATTTTTAGTATTCATGAATCATAGCGGGATTTTTTCCTGCAACTGCTTGTTTTCATGTTTTATTTTATAATTTACTAACTGTACCCCGCCACGCGTTGCTGTGCCTGAATACAATATTTCTTGTTGCGCCATTGTATGTACATATGTGCAGATGTAGAGATTGTCTTTTTCGCCGACTCTAGAACACACAACATATAAGTTGTCCATGTGAAATGCAATTCGTTTCAAATTAGGTATTGCAGTTTCTTGAATCGAAATGGCATACTTAGGTATCGGTTGGAGTCATAGGAATGTGAGAAATGAGATCATCTTTACCTTTGAAAGGTCCTGTCAAAATGTTTACTTGTACGACGTTGCTGTTTAATGTTATTACTGTAAGCCCCGTGCCGTTGCAAAGCTTTGGCTGGGTAATATTTCGGAACATGATAATTGACACGCAGATTTTCATTTCAGTACGTGCACTGGCATCCCGACAGATGGAGTGAATTTAAAAATTCTGTTGGATAATAAACCGCTTCATCTATGTACATATTTGCACAATAGTGTCTACGGATTTGTATGTGACTGCCTCACTTCGAATGTTAGACTGAATAATATTCAATTCACCCTTATCCGGTGTGGCGTTTGAGTGGCGTTTTAGAGGCGTTTCGTCAGTAAAACGCTACATTGGAATTATGTTTGACGTTTCTAAGTCATTAAACACCATTTGGCGTTGAACATTTTGTGGAACTTTCACTCTTATTTCCAGAGGCGTTGAACGACGGTATTTGGTGTAAAATGGAATTTTCTGTATTTTTTAATTTATTTGACTACCGAAGTTAGTATAGTTTTGATTTGTAAGATTAAAATAGAGAACCAAAAACGGTTAGCTAAATACCTTTAGCTAAATGATTTAAAAGAGGAGTCTCAAATGTTTATGCCTAACGGGAATATGACATTAAAGTTTCAGGGAGATGATTTTTTTCGTCAAGAAAATATGGGAAATATTTGTCTTTTTGGACATTCGAAAAACTATCTTAAATCTTAAAATTAGCCTCGATACGGATTAGATTTTCATCTTATACTTATATCCGTCTGCGAATGAGGTGTTTTTGCATATCGTCGTCCTCATCGCTACTCAAAAATATTGCAATATGTACTATTCATTTCTGTTTGTTAAACTTTTAAACTTTGCATTGCTTTGAATAATTCTAGAAAGAAAGAAGTAAAAGTACCTAGCCACCTCGTTCAGACAGATTTTTTTACATTTTCTTTTGCTTTATTCTTATCTTTCATCTTAGTTCGTGTGCTTTACCTAAGGACTAACATCGGTCGGTTTTTGCGTTTTTCTTTCATAATTTCCATTTCGGTTGTAATGAACTGGCCCAACAATCAATAGTGAATAATGAGTGAGAATCCAATGCATTAATTTGATAACTGCTGACAAAATGTATCTTTATACGAAGTTTGAAAGCAAGTGTGCAAGGAAGTTAGTTCACACAAGCATTGATTAGCTTTTCGATCGAGCCTAGCTCTTAAACGTTTGTATTGCGAGTATTCAAGATGATATCTTGATGAATTGCATTTCGTCTTTGAAATAAAGCAATTGTACACTTGAAGAAATCACATTGTTCCTCTTAAGTGTAATTATATTTTTGTACTTTCCGTACTTATGTATTTGATACTACATATGATAAACATGTTACGGACCAACTTTACTTAGAGAAAGTTTATTATAATCTAGGTGAACAAACACAGAACGTTGAAGGTGATGAATTACATGATGATGGCTTTAATTTATTCATTACGTCGAGTAGAATTGGTTCTGAGAAAGATGATGAAATGACTTTTTTGGGAGCTTAAATTGAAAACGCCCTAGAGACACCAAAAGTAAAAAGCAAAAAAAAAAAACTTCGCCCTGGGCTTCGAAACAGTGGACAATTAATTCCTTTACTAATGAACTTGTTTTTTGCACTTTTTAGTGACATTTTCAATCTGTTCCTACAAATTTTATATCTCTTGCTTATATAATTGTTTGTGGTTTATTCATGTAAAACTGCTTCTTTAATTAACCCACACAACAAAATCAGGCACTGCCAAATCTGGGATCAAACGAAATCTGCCTTTTCGAAATAATTCGGTGACCGAAAAGTTCTATCGAATCTTCAGTGTCGCCTTCGCAGCTATACCATAATTTCATCCTGCTGGAACCATATGTCAGGGCTAGACGGACGTAAAAATTCCTCTATCATGGTCCAATATCTCGGTACAGAAATAGATTGTGTATGACCCGATGACTTTATCGGCCATAATTCCACAACAATTAGTTCCCCAAAGAGTATGTACGCCGATGCTTGGATTCTGTTTATTAGCATATCCATATCAATTGAAAAGTTTACATTATTTTTGGCTAGCTGTACAAGTCTATTGGGATATCGCAGACTTTGCTCTAGATCTCTGGGGCGCCGTGGCTCAAGTGGTAAGTGCGTTGATTCGCTGACCAGGAGGTATTCGAATACCAGAAAATACCGAAAAGTTATTTCACGTTCTCACCTTTCGCGAATATCTTACAAATGTCCGAGAGTAATAACTGTCATGAAAACCATTTCAATTCGCCTTTCAGATATGGTTCTAGACAAAATATAACACACATAACACGAATGGTTGCGAAAAGTTAGGCCCTGGACCACATACGGTTTGTTAAGTCAAGTATTTGTATTTTTTGTATTTGTTCTGGATCCCGTTGCAATAATTCTTGTACCAATTGAATTTCGTATTTATGTTAACATGTTGAGATCAAGTTTCAAAATCCGTTTAAGCAATATTCTGGAGATGCCCATGTGAGTACCATGTCGACGAGTAGACACAGATAAATCATCGTTAACACTCTGTCATACCATCTCCAAACACTTCTTTATTGATTGTGGCTGCATTCCTCTCCTCCACCGGGAAATGTAGTAGCGTTAAAATCCTCCATTAAAACAGCTTTGAGTTGATTTTTACTCGTACTGGTTTGCTGACGATAGTCCCATAAACGCTCAATGGGGTCTAGGTCAGGTCACTGAGAAGGATGTTTCATTTGGCTTGGAGGCTTAGAAAGCAGCCGTTCCTTCACCAATCCTGAGGTGTGCTTGGGGTCTCTGTCTTGTAGGAACGAAAAGTTGATAGCCAAACCCAAATTTATTTGAGCTCGAACTATGATTTTCCCTCAGGATGGTTAGATATCCATATTTGTCCATTTTGATTTCAATAAAAAACAGATTACTCACGCCAGAAGAAGCCATACATCTCAAGACCATGACATTTCCTCCTCCATGCTTGGAGTAAGGTTCGTGGTATTTATTTCTGCTTTCGGCTTTCTTCATACCAAACGACGTCAAATGACCTAAAAATGTTAAACTTACTTTCGTCACTGAATACGACCTTTTCCCAAAATGAATTGTCCTTGTCGATGTGTTTAATTTCGTACTCCAATCTGGCTTTCTGGTGGGTTTCCTGATATAAGGCTTCGTCCAGCTCATCCGGCCGTTATACTTTTTTAATACAATTCGAACAGTTTGTGTATAAACATCAATATTGTAATTTTTTTCAAGATAGCAGCTATTGCACGGGCACTTGTCTTAGGGTTTTCGGTCACAGCTTTGATGATCCTCTTTTCTAAGCGATGATCAGTTTTTTTCGGTCGCCCAGATCTTGGTTTATTTGCAACTATTCTATTTTTTTTAACTGTTGTATGACATATTGCACTGATCCTCTCGGTCTTTTAACAATTTGAGAGATTTCAGCTAATGATTTGCCTTCATCTTTCAACTTTATGATAATTTTTTTCATCGCAGAAGCAATTTGTGAAATTTTCTTCCCCATATTAATTAAAACCACTTTTTCAAACACAATGAGGAAACACAACCGATTACTACCAAAATTCTTCAAAAATGCAATTTTTGTCGGACACAGCCGGCAGAAAGTATCGTTAGATCGTCGAAAGGGTAGATGTACGGAGACTCTTTTGTTGCTTTTTTTATAACTTATCGGACTTTTATGATCATTGCTCCTACGTTTTTCAGTAATTGTGATGGAAATTTTGTAATCATAAAGAAAATTGCTAGTCTTTTATAAACAAATGTATTTTTTCTCTAATGTGCTCTGTTTGTATTGACTTAGAAAAATAAATGTGAAAGCATACCACTGTACGAAGACTTTTGCACTCAGTGTATGTATTTGTCCATCTTTCATACATTACATTCCGGAATTTCTCGATTGTGATACAACAATTCAAGCAAAAAATAATTCTGAACTGAAGCAGTAACTACACTAATTCAATTGCGTCGCAAACTTAATGACTACGGGAAAGAAGAGATTTAAGTCGTGCTACCATTGATCCAAACCAGTGGAATAAAATAAGCCGGTAAAAGCATTTCAATTATTTATTTTTTAACTGAAAATGCTGCGCAAGTAGTTTACCACTGTGTCCCTGAAGCGCATTCTGTTGGTGTTTGAATCTGCATTCAGTTGGTGTGAATTAAATACTTTTGAATTGCTGATTTTCCAGCGATTCAAAATATGAAATATATTACGGCGCCCTTTTACATAAAATACGTATCATCTCTACAGCAAATGGCTGTGCATCGCAACCACCACATCTCAGCTATTAATAGTTCCGGTCCCAATACGAACTGAATGCGTGGTCCAATTGCAAACGTAATTAACGACTTCCGCTCACTATCTCGTTGTTCAAATAATTACCAATATTCTCATAGGGGTTGTCAATAAAAAAAAAAAAACTACAAATAACAGATAAAATTAAAAGGAAATACAGGACAACAAGTTCCTACCCCTTCCAACGGTAGAGGTTAATGAAATGTGGTATGGATATCACCAGAAATGCCCACCGATAACCGTCCTCCACTAGAGTCCCATGTCCGACCAGGTTAGTACAACAGTACCTACGGTGGCAACTGGACAGTCTATGGATGGATCTGCTACATACAAACATATGAGCAGAGATGTCGCCCTCGTTTCGTCTCACATTCACAGCACGGAATGAACGAATTCCGCAATTTAATTATAAAATTCTGCTGACAGTGGAAATGCAGTCCGGCCTTTTACGTTGGCATGGCAACACTTTTTCTTTTTTTTTTGAATAAATTTGCAGAATATAATTTTCTGCACTTGTGGTTTTGTACTGATTAAAAAAATGAAAGAAAAGAGAATAAAAATGGAAGCTGTGTAAAGTGTAAATAAGGGCGTAATAAAAACAACTACATGTTCAGGAGGAGAAGGTAGGGTGCATAGCTAAAGGCAGCGAAGGCGCGGCGGGGCGTTGTTTATTTGTTGGTCGAAATGGACAAGGATACGGAGCAACAGCCCCAATAGCCGCCGGCGTTAGGAAGGGTTTGAAGTGCGGGTGTTGGGGTATTATTATGAAGCACTGACCGATGTCCTTGTGTCGACATTGTGGGTATTTCCTTGCAATTTCTTTTATTCCTCTTAAATTTTTTTATGCATTTTCTTTGTTTGCAAAGCTGATTTGGTCTGGTGGAGAACTAACGTTGTACAGTAATGCTGGTTTCCGTCAAAGTGCAGCAGTCAGCGGTCCTCTAGTAAACATAGAAAAGGACATATTCTCAGAAAACTTCAGGTAAATAAAAGAGCATTGTTTATTGTAAACATTGAAAACATGGATTCTTAAGTCTCGGTACGAACGTTTTTAACGTTTTATATGGCTTTATTGCATTATAAAAATTTCAACTACAATAGGAAAAGTCCATTGAAGTGAATCTGATTAAAAATTGTCAAGATAGGATTTCCCGATTGGGTCTGTTTTTTATTTCCAAAAAACACAACAGATAAAAGTATAAAAGGAGCATTGATCCGCAATAGAGAATATGTATTCCGAATGTGTATTTATCTACTTTCAGAAGTGAGAAAATCCATTTGATTAGGGAAGATGATTGTAATCGAGTATCTCATTGACTAGAGCAAGGCCAAGTCGGTGAATAAAATAGGTCTGTTTAGTTTGATCTTGCATTACCGTGACGAAAGATTGCACCCTTTCTCTTCACCAACGATGGGCGTTTACGTTGCATTTTAATGTTCAAAACACCAAAGGGATCACAACAAATTTTAAAATTCATTTAATAAGGTAGTAGTATAGTGGACATTCCCACAATGCAGCATAACTCCATTTTGATGCACATCTGCTTTTGATGTCGATGGCTGCGTTTCCCTACATATATTTATACATATATTTTTATATAGAATACACTTTTCAACTCCAGTTACCATGTAGTCCAAAAACGAGTTTCTTTTTTGAAGAGTAAGGTTTGCATTATACATACATATATTAAAATACACAGGCAGCGGGAAATACTTTCGAAATCAGTCTTCCTTTTGGATTGGCCAACAAATGATATGGTCAAGAGAGACTGTTTCCAGAGGAAATTCAACTGGAAGCTGAGTAGCAAAAGAGAATGGAGTAGTGAAGCCGGGAAGTAACAACTTGGGCAAAACACCTAAAGTGGTACAGAGACGTATCGAAACGGTAACGGATTAGGGATATACGTGCCCAGAATCAAATAAGTATTTGGAAGAAGTGAGAATATAACCCAGTATTTTCAAGCGGAAATAAACGCAATTCAAAGATGCGCCCAATTTGACCTCAGTATAAAGTTTCGCAGGCAAGAATAAACCGACTAAGTGAAAACAACAGAGTTACTCTCTATTCGGTACCCGGTCACGTTGGAGTAGAGGGAAATGAAGCAGCTGGCAGACTAGCTAGAGAAGAATCAGAAACCGTATTCACTGCACCGGACTCATTTTGTGGGCTGGAGCCGCATGCGATACGGGAAAAACTAAGAAAGGAAGAGGACCCCAAAAGAGTGGAACTTCGGGAACAGCTGGATGCCTGTCAACTGTTAGAAGAAGATCTACTATTATTAGATCCACTCCAGATATTCGGATTCATCAAGGAATTCAACTGGAGGAGGTGTTTTAAGTCGAGTGTCTCTCCCAGTGCACTCTATAGCCAGTTTACAATCTACATATTTTTTTTTTTTTTTTTGCTTTGCGGCCGGAAGGTGGAAATCTTCTAAAGATACTGAAGGACCGGTTCCAACAGCATGCCGGATTTTTAACGACTAAAACCACCCACCACCCCAACCCTTTTTACTCATGCGACTGCCATCAATCGTTTCATCACGAGGAGGGTTTTGAATACTACAACTAAATACAAACTTATTCAGTAGATATCTTTCGTGGTATTTTCTCTTTGTACAGGGATTTTCCAGCGAAAATCCTGTATATACCTCAAGTTGCATGGGGTTAATCTTTAGTGTGCCAAATCGGAAGGTTTCGTCCTCTGTAGTCTACGCACTATATTTCTATCGTCCAAAATCTGTAGGACGGCGTTGTTACGGTGATTCTGTATCCTCTGTTGGTGCTTCCGGGCGAAATTTTTTATTTCGTCTCTAACTGTTGGTATTCCAAGGTCTTTATGGATATCGGAATTTCTTATATACCACGGTGCATTAACAATTCCTCTTAGCACCTTATCTTCGAATGCCTGTATAATGCCTGTATTGCTTCTCTTGGTACAACCCCAAAGTTGTATGCCATAAGTCCAAACCGGTTTTAGCACTTGCTTATATAAAAGCAGCTTGTTTTCAGTATTTAGCTTGGACTGCTTTCCAAGTAGCCAATACATTTGTCTGTATTTGTTTTCGAGCTCTTGCTTTTTCTTTTTTATATGTGTCTTCCACTTTAGTTTAGCGTCGAGTGTCATTCCCAAGTATTTTGCTTCGTTTGCATACGGGATTATAACAAAATTTGCTAGGATGGGTATATTATTCTCTTTTTTGTACGTAAAATTTACGTGGATGGATTTGGTCTCGTTTAGTACAATTCGCCAGGTCTTTGTCCATGCGAATATCTCATGTATGGCTTTTTGTAACTTTCGGTTGATTCCTCAACTGTAGCGCCCGTTGCCAATATTGCTCTGTCATCCGCAAATGTAGCTATTTGCGTACCATCTACTTGCGGTATATCTCGCGTGTACAGCAGGTATAGTGTCGGACCAAGTACACTGCCTTGAGGCACTCCTGCCATGATTTCTTTGAATTCTGAGTATTCGTTACCCATTTTAACCCGAAATAATCGATCTGAAAGGTAAGATTTCAAAACCTGGCATAATTTTTCGGGAAGAACTTGCTGTAACTTGTATTCTAGGCCTTTATGCCATACCTTGTCAAAGGCTTGGGAGACATCAAGAAATACACTCGAACAGATCTTTTTTTCTTCTATCGCCTTTTCGATTATGTCTGTTATTCTATGAACTTGATCTATTGTAGAATGTTGACGTCTAAATCCGAATTGATGATCCGGTATAAGGCGTTTTTCTTCTATGATAGGCTGTAGTCGCTTAAGCAGAATTCTCTCGAATACTTTTGAAATTACCGGCAGTAGTGATATTGGTCTATATGATTTTTTATCAGTAGGTATCTTCCCCGGTTTAAGAATCATAATGACTTCAGCAATCTTCCACTGTCTTGGTACATATTGCAATCTAAATGCTGCATTTATTAGGTAAAGGAACTTCACTAATGCTTTTTTGGGCAATTCTTTGAGAACTAGTCCTGTTATTAGATCATAGCCAGGAGCTTTGTTAATTTTTAAATTTCTTATTTCTTCTTTGAGTTCAACCAGCGTTACACTTTTGATTTTAAAATTGTCGGATGACATCGTTAATACATTTATATTTTCGACAGATGTTTGCCCGCTGAACGGTTTAAATGTTTGTTCTAAGTGCAAGGCAAAAACTTCAGCCTTTTCTTGATCGGTTTTAGCCCATTCCTCATTATATTTCTTTATTGGTGGTGCTTGCATTTGAATTTTTTTAAGACCCTTCATAGCTTTCCAGAGCGAGTAGTTTGTATCTCGTTCCGCAGTCAGTCCTTCAAGGTAGGAAGAAATCTTTTTATTTTTGAATTCCCTTAACGTTTCCTTGAGTTTATTGCACAAACGATTTAAGTGCGTCTTATCTTGCGGAGCACGAGATTGTTGCCACCTTTTGCGTGCTCTCCTCTTTACTTTGACTAGTTCTATTATTTCTGTCGGAAATTTTATATCCCGATTTGTTTTATTTCTTACTTTATAGGGAGTATTGTTCCACGCGGCACTCTGAATACTTTCAATGAAATGATCGACTTCATCTTCAAGTTGATAGTGCGTTTTCAATGGTACATTCAATCTAGTTCTACTCTCTGCTTCGTTTCTGAAATTGTCCCGGTTGGTTTTATCGTTAGCTAATCTGGGAGGTTCTTGTACCTTTATCAAAGTTTCGCTTAAAACTAAAATAACTGGTGAATGATCAGAAGAAAGATCGAAACTTTCTTCAACTCTTATAAACGTATTAGAGATCCCTTTAACAATGAAGAAGTCTATGAGATCGGGTGTTTTTCTCGTATCAGTTGGCCAATAAGTGGGCTTACCTGTCGAATGAAAGTCACAGCTATATTTCATACCTGCTTTAAAAAGCATGTTACCTTTTGGTGTAGTAGATCTAGATCCCCAGAAAGTATGTTTCGCATTAAAGTCACCACCAATAATAAAGTTTGATCCAAGTGATTCAATAGTATTAAGGTAGTCGCTTAATTCCAGCTTACAGCGTGGAGGGCAGTAGATAGACGAGATATTATAAGCAAAGTGTCTATTTTTTACACGTACTGTTATTATTTGCCTTGATTCAAGTTCAAATTTAATATCTTCAGAGTGTTCAATACAATCTCTTATAAATAGAGACGCACCACCTCTGGCTCTTTCTGATGGGTGGAAAGCATGATAGCCTTTATAACCCTTTAATTTTATCCTAGAATTTCTTTTGATATGAGTCTCAGATACTAGACATATATCAACTTGTTTCTTAATCAAGAATATTTCCAGCTCGTCAGTTTTTTGCAAAAGCCCATTGGCGTTCCATGTTACTATTTTAAGTTGTTTTATCATCTTGGAGGAAAACGCCTGCTGTATACATTATTTTCGAGTTTAATCAGTCTGTCGAAAATAAGTTTGTTTGTAGCACTTTGTTCATCAAGTTTTGCTAAAATAAGCATGAGAGGGTCAGGTGGAGAGGAGCTGCCGCTACTTTCTCTAGACGCAGCTTCGGCATATGTCTTTATCCGAGCGTTTGTCGATTTTGCTTTCTGCGCTTCTTTTTTCTCATTCGAAGGCTTTACCTTAATTACATCTGTTTTAGCTTTTTGTTGTTCTATTACCGGCTTTTCTTTCGGTTTTGGCTTTATTGGCGGTAGAGAGATTAAGTTGCGCCTCTTTTGTAGTTCCTTGGCTACGTCACATCCTCTATAATTTGCCGGATGGTTTTTTTTGCAGTTGATGCACAACGCCGGAGCTTGTTTGCTTAAGCTGCAGTCTTTTGTGAGGTGTTTACCAGCACATTTGACGCACCGCGGCTCTTTCTGGCAATATTTTTGCGTGTGATTGAATCCCTGGCATGGCTTGCACTGAGGGACTAGTCTCGTATTTTTTCTTAGGGGCTCAATTTTAACCACCATATTTAAGATAGATTTAATATCGTAAATTTGTTCTATCGTTTGTTTTTTATCAAATGTTAGCATAAAAAGAGGAAGGCCGCGCTTTACGAATGCTGTTCTTCCGCTTTCTTCTGTATTTTTCTTTTCCTTTTTTAGGATGTTGACGGCATCGATTATATTATACCCGTTGTTTTTTAAGTCCTTAATTACATCATCTTTAGAGCATGAGGCGTGGAGTCCTCTAGCTATAATTCTAATTGGTCTTTCGGACTTATTTTCATATGTGTACCATTGTATATTCTCGGAGTTCAGCTTTTGGGAAACGGTGCGATAACTATCCGAGTCTTTAACGTTGACTTTCCATACGTTGTTTCTTGGTGAACTTACTCTAAAATCCGTTGATACCACAGACTTAAGAAGGCAGTGTAATTTGTTATAATCGGTGAATCCAATTATGTTTATCGGTGGCGGTTTATGTTCTTTTTGCTTCTCAGTTTTCTCAACTGGTTTGATTCGTGAATTTTCTTTTTTGGATAATTCGACTTCGGGTGAGGAACCGGCTTTCCTTTTCTTATTTGGTCTTCTTTCTTTCAAGATCCAGTCCGTTTCCCGACTTAGTTCTTCTTCGTCGGTTTTATAGTCTTCTTTGGCTGGATTACAATCAGTATATATTGTTTGGAGTTGGGACTCTCTTTCTTTATAAGCTTTGTTTTCAGCTTTAAGCTGAACTATTTCTATCTTCAGCTCTTGGCAAATCAGTTCAATACTGCTGAGCTTAGCACGAAGTTCCATATTTTCTTTCTCGAAGTCGTATTGTTTCGAAGCTCTTTTTTCTTTAACTTCACCTTGTGATGGGTTCCTAGTGATGGAGGTATTTGATCTTGATGGTGGAGATCTATTTACCCTTACACATTTCCTAAATGGGTCACTTGAATGCAATAAATGGTCCTCCCTAGAATCCATAGGACCGACCTCCGAAGAGGGTGGATTTTCCAGTTTTCCTGGTCTGCCACCTGGGGTAATCAATCTGTTTGTTTTGTCCATTGCCATTTAAGTTTAACTTATTAATTCTGTGCAAATAGATCAGTTAATTCTATTTGCAGTTTCAATTCAGCCGCCCCTCTGGGGTCAGACGCTGACCAGTGAGCCGCACAATATGCATCAGACGCTACTGGTTTTATGGATTTTTTTTGTTTTAAAAATCTACATATTGAAATTCTGTTTTTTTTCGCATTTGTGTGGCACCCAAACAAAAACTTTTGACACAAAACCGAGCATTTTGACGTGATCTAACGCTATTGTCTCATAAACTTCAGGCTTAGAACCCACATTAATGGAAGTTACTGTAGGATTTGTCCAGATGCGTTACACGTCATCTTTAACATCTAATTGTCTTCCTGATTGGTGTTCGTTATTCAAGAAAAGTCACCCGCATTAAAATTTAAAAACCACCTTTGGTATGTTCGAGATGTTAGTGCGACCTCTCCAATTTATATCCATGTTGACGATTCGAAGGCTTACAAAAATATGACCGAGGTACCTACGGTGAGTGTTATTAATCCTCGGTTTCTCTTAACTCTCGAGTGCAACACGAAACTTTGAGCTTGAAATCAAAAGGATGGAAAAAATGTTTTTTTTTACTCAAATTTGTTTTATTTGTTAATTTAAACTCACTTTTTCTTTTAATAAAAACAAAGTAATATAACGAAAAAAAAACAAAAATAAAACCAACTCAAGAAATTAACGCTCCATTGATATTCGGTTTTTCTCAGATAATTTTGAAAATTGTTTCAAAAACCTACTTGCACATTTAATTTAATATTTTGTTGGACACCGTTGTTTCATTATAGCCCTGTTAAGACATTGGGTATGTTTCTTAAAATTTTTTGTGCGTCCTTTCCAATTTTGCTCCATTCTTCCTGCAATCGAGTCTGCAGTGCGCTTATAGAAGAAACAGGTTTTCACTCGAAGATTTAATTAATCCCACAAATTCTTAATGGGGTTCAGGTCCGGTGGTTGTGGAGGCGTTTGGATTACTTTAGGGCAGTTGTGAAGTAGCCATTCACGAACAATATGAGCCTAGTGCTTCGTTATCCTGGTAAATTTAAAGTTTTGCAATATTTCCATTCTTCCAGCACTTAGTCTTAAATTTTCCTTCAATATGTTTAAATTCAAATTCATAAGTCCGTCTGTACGTGATCTCTTCCATGTTTAACAGTTGATTTTATATCTCGACTTTACCATTACCCTTCTATCTGGCCCGAAGAGATTGTACTTGGTTTCATCTGCAAATATCGGGCCCTCCCACCAACTGGCATTTTTATTTTGATGTTCCTGAGCGAATTTTATTCGAATTTGCCCATTACGCAAGTTAACAAATGGCTTTTTTCTGGCTGCGCGACCATTATGTCTATGTGTTTAAATATATAACGAATACAGAACGAAGTACAGTTGATGCGGATATTTGCTTTCCACATTCAGTCAGCACTTCTTTCACAATTTTTGGTGCACAGACGAGGATTAACCCATTTAGGACCACTAATACATATAAATATTAAAAACGCCAATATTTGAATTCATAACCATTTTATTGAGTGCTTGTAAGCATTTCGCATTTAATTTATTTTTTTTTTCAATCAGCCACTCCCACTTTTTGGATGTTGCGTTAACGCAACATTGGGACAATACATATGTTTAAAAAAAATTAAGTGTGGTAAGACTTAAAGGATTCCTCTCAATAATGTGGCCAACGTTTTCTAATCGCTAAGTGGTTTGTAGAGATGAAGTTGAACCCCGTCCTCAAACAGATTGTGTGTTGCAATTGTTGGCACTTATGAGACTCAGAACTAATTCAGACCTAAAGTCCAGCTGCGATATTGGTTTTTAGGTTAGGTTAGGTTGAAGTGGTTGCCAGCTAGGAGACGCCAGCACACTTAGACCAATGGTAGGTCCATTGTGATACCACGTGGATTTTAGGTGAAAGTTTCTCTCTACCTACTCGTTAAAACCAATTTGAGCTTCTTATGAAGCGTAGGAGACTCTTAATGTCAGTATTCATCAAGTCGCCTATATCGTTGTTATAGGGAGTTCCTAAGTGAAGCTTCCTCTTCTACGGGAGAGAGCTGGGCAGAAACAAAGAAGGTAAGAGATAGTTTCCTCCTCTTCTTTATCCATGCAGCTTCTACAAAAGTCGTTCGCAAAGATGCCTAGACCTGAAGCATACTTGCCTATTAAACGGTGTCCAGTGATGATACCTATTGTGGTGCCGACATGCAATCTATTGAGAGAAATCAATTTCTTAGAGCGTTTTAGATCCAGCTTTGGCCAAATCTGTTTTGTCGCTAAACATGTTGATCCACTTGTCCCCCTAAGATTTGTACTCTCGACAGCATCCAGCTTAAGTTTAAGTTTGTGAGTAGCGAATGGAATACCTAAGGTGCCTTTGTCCGGCAAGATGGGTAGATGTTCCTATTCTGGCGAGTTCATCGGCCTGGAAGCCAACAGAGATGAATGTTGAACTGCTCAGCCATCCCCACAAGAGACGAACGGCAGTCTACAGCTACTAAAGAATTTATAGAGATCGATTCCAGGGATTTGATTGGTGCTTGGCTGTCTGAAGAGATGCGGATATCTCTAACAGGTATCACGTTTTCCTTAAGCCAAGATAGGGCTTCTTTGATCGCCATTATTTCCGCCTGGAACACGCTACAGTGATATGGAAGACGGAAACAGAGCTTCAGATTAAGCCTATCAGAGAAAACACCTGCACCAACTCCGTCTTTTGTTTTTGACCTGTGAGTCATATTGGTTTTTCCTTGTACACAATTCTGTGCAGCTTCCAAGCATTCACTATTGCGGAGTCTATCGTATTGACATAATGGGCCATCACCATTTTTTAAAACCAATATTTATACGGTAGTTGCCACTGCATTTTTGTGCAAGTCAGCAGCCGCCATATATTTATTGTACAGGGCAATCATATACCACATATCGAGAACTCTCTCTTTTCCCTACGATTATATCGTTTTACAATCACATTTGGCTGAGCAGACTCGCAACTGGTTGCCACTGTAACAACGGAATTATTATTCCAACGTACTACACTTATTTCATTCCCGTGATTATAACAGGAATCCATTGTACCACGCTGTTTTTTGCTTAAAAGATCCCGCTACATCCGAAAGCAAATTTTCCATTCCACCTATAACGTCATCATCAATGTTTTCTTCGTCCGTTAGATCATCGAATTCCTCATCCAGATCAATGTCCTCAGCAATTGCTTCAAGTTCTCTTAATGTCAAAGCCCTTTGTAATCATCGCGATATTTCATCTTACTCTAAAACAATTATCAACATAAAAGTCCACGCATGTATCATGAATGTACTACTTGTAATTAATGTGTTCATTTTCATTTCATTTTTAATGCATTTTATTTTTGGAATTCATTATTTCTTACAAGCTAGACAAAAACGCTTAAACTAACTTAACTAACTTAACTTAATCTTATTCTAACTTACTGACCCTATGCGGGTACTCTAAGCTAAACCTAATGCTTAAAATTATGTCTTTCGACGTAACCTAACTTAAAATTAATTATTTATTTAAATGACTTAACAACTAGGATAACTAAGAAAAATTTAGAAAAACTTAGTAAACGAACGTGTTTTTTAAACTATAATAAAAGTCTTACATCTAAAACTTAAAAACTACCTTAAAAATAAACCTTAAAACTACCTTAACAATAAACCTTTAAAACTACCTTAAAAATAAACCTTAAAACTACCTTATTCTAAATCATATATGTATACATACACATATATATATTTATATATATATAGATATACACATACATATATAATTTTTTATTTTTTTTTATTTTTTTGTAAATAGCCTACACCTAAACCTTAAACCTATGTAAGCCGGCCAGGCCAGCTTTGCGCCTTAGGAGGGGCTACCCTGTGTCAAAAGGAAACGACGAGGGAGTTCCCTCTCCGTCCCCTAACCACCAGAATGTCTGATGCTGCCTTACAACGTCTCGCAAATCGCGACCTGCTATCGCTCTACTGAACCGAAGACGCTCCGTCATGCTGAGCGCGACGTCTCGGTCGTAGTTGAGTCGCCTATCCACAGCTGTCCGGGCAACATGGAAGATTAGCGGCACCGCTACTTTGTCCTGTATCAGACCTTCTCTATCTAAATAGAGGAACGCCTCTGGGGGAATGAAGCCGTTAAGGCGCACGCTCTCATGATACATATCATTGGGGTAGTAGGCCCCAAAGATCAGGTTATTCATCGAGTTCATTGCTCTTGCAATGTGCCTTCGAATCATCTTGATCAAGAAATTATCCACCCTGCTTATGTCCGCCTTGTTATAGAGGATCTCATTGGAGTAGAATTTTATGTACTGAGACTCTGGTGTTCTGTATAAGCGAAGGCAGGCCCTAAGGCAAGCCCTCTCAAACACCCGAATCCTTTCCAACGAGCTTGCTCCCACGTTGAACCACACGGGACAACCATATACGAGCATGGGCCGAATGAGGGCCATGTAGCAGATTACCTTCACCCTCGCATCGAGTTGGCTGCTGTAAAACAGTCTCTTTGTGAGGGCGAAAGCCGCTTTGGCTCTGGCCAGAGCAGCATCTATATGTTTGTTAAAATATAGATACTGGTCTAGCCAAAACCCAAGGTATCTGACTACATTTCGAGACGCTAATGGTTGTCCGTGCTGTCCCACTATTGAGAACTTTCGCCAATTCTTTCTGGTATCCGCAGAGGCCCCAGATAACGACGTCCTAAACAGGATGGTTTCCGACTTCTGGAAGTTGATTTTCAGTTGAAAATCAACTTCCAGTCGTCGCAATATCGCTTGATCTTATCGAAGTCACGCTGCAAGAGTATTGCAATGACCTCGATCTTTGGTCCTGATCTGTACGCTATCAAGTCGTCGGCGTACGCTATTGCATGGTGAAGAGATCCTACAAGATCACTTGTGTAAATGTTAAAGAGGATCGGCGAATTTACCGCACCCTGTTGCAGACCATTTTTAATATAAAACGTACCAGCAGAAGTCACATTGCCATTTTTCACAATGAACTGTCTACCGGTGAGCATGTTACAAAACATGTATAGCAGTGGTTTACTTATGCCCAGCCTACTCAACTTGTAGAAGAGTCCTTCTAGCCATACGGTATCGAAGGCCCTCTCCAAGTCAACCAGGCAGGCACCCGTGCATTGTTTCTTGCTTTTGTTCCATTGGATATCCGACACCAGTTTAGACGCGGCATGTATTGTATCATGCCCCGCCTTAAAACCGAATTGGTTATCCGGAACAATATTCATGTCCTCAACCCACTTAGACAGGGCTCTATTGACAACCTTCTCGAATACCTTGCTGATGTTCGGAAGGAGACTTATCGACCGGAGATTTGCCGGATTGGACGTATCTTTACCCCTTTTGGGAATAGGATGAACCACCGCTGTCTTCCAATGCGCCGGATAATGTGCATTATTCAGCGTATTGTTAAACAGGATGGTGTAAATGTTCACCGCTTCTGGAGGGAGATGTCTTAGCACAATGTTAGACACTCCGTCGATACCCACGGATTTCTTCCTTCTCAATGATTCGAAGATCGCTTGGAGTTCTACCTTCGATATGAACGGGGATGTACCTCCACATTGGCGATGACATTATTTGCCATATTATCGTCATTGAACTCGGAGAAACCGTTGTTCTCTGATCGCCAGTGCTGTATATCATTTTGAAGGTTAAAGTTGTGCACAAGGACTCGACTTTCCAGGTCGTGGTTCGGGCAAATACTATCATTCACCTTATACACTTCCTGGAAAGTCGCTCCTATAGCCTCTACCTTCTCCTGCGGATCTTCGATCACAAAGAAGTTGTCATCACTGACTGCGTTCCCTGGATCTATGCCTGCTGTTGTTAGTATCTGTTCGTTGTTCGTCGTTCGGGGGATCTTAAGACTTGGCAGGTCGTTCTGATTATTCCTCCGAAATATTTTATTTATTTGCGGGAACATACTCGGGTTGCTGGATTTTACAGCCCGAATTTTTTTGTTCCAGTGCAAACTTACAGAGAGTCTGTAATTTTCTTTTATTAACTGTTGGAGGTTTTTAATCAACGACTTGAGTGTCCTGACCTCCAAGTTTTGTCTGTCAGTAAACCGTCTGTATAAGGTTTTTAATCTTGACAGAAGTCTACTTTTTTGTAAGTGAAGTGCGTCAATTGTTGCGTTGCGGTATATGTCAACGTTGTCAGTTTGTTGATACCGAGGTATCGTTCTGTCCATCGTTTGTTTAATTGTCTCGTCCATTCGTTGTAGGTATCTGTCGATCTCCTCATTTGACAGATTCCTATTGGACGGTGGGTAGAGCGAGTTCGAGGAGAGTGCTCTTGTCAGTACTCTGGAGAAGCGTGTCCAGCGCGTCCTACTGTAATTGTAGGGGTACGTTTGGACAAACTCCTCCAACTCCGCAATCTCGTTGGGAATTGTTATTTCGGCACTGAGTCCGCAATGGTCACTGTCATACACGAATGTATGTAGGCAGTTTCTCGTTTGTCGGTTCGTGTTGGTCAGTTGTAATCGTACGTCGAACAGCAGAAGATCCAGATAGGAGCCGGCGCTAGGATACGACGGACTATCGGTAGCTTTCAAATCGAGTCTATACTCGACATTGTGTAGACCCCACCAATTGAGTAGTAGGTTCCCCCTAGAATTTGGTATATTATTTCCCCAATCACTATGCTTGGCATTTAAATCTCCAGCCATAATAAAATAGTTCTCCTCCGACTCCAGCCTTAGACATCGAAAAAGTGTCTCGAGCTCTGTTATAAATGAAGTGGTTTGAGTAGCTCCGGAAGCGTAGACTGCGACCATGTACAACCTCTTTCCACTACGGAGAGAGATGCACACGATACAGGCCTCCAGCTCGCGAAACCTCCGCACTTCACCGCTGTACACAGCCTTATAACGCAAATCTTTCCTAATGAAGATCGCAACACCTCCTCCTTGAATGGAGTTGGGTCGGTCTCTTCTTATAATATTATATTTATTGTGCCATAGTTTGTGCTTCTGGGATAGCTTGGTTTCGCTAACCAAAAGTACATCAGGGCTTTGGTCTTCTAACAACTTAAAGAGTACGGTTCTTCGCTCGATCCTTATCAGTGAATTCACATTCACCGCAAGGATCCTTAATGATTTCTCCGCCAACGTATCCATTACGACTGGTGGTGCGCTAGGTCCGGCAGAAATGCGTAGATCTGGTCTACCCGTTTCGCCTGCTCTTGTAACTGACGTTGCAGCTGGCTCATTTGCCCTTGGATAGAGAGCAAAATAGCCAGCATGTCAGGCTGAGCCTCAGGTGCTTTAGGCACTGGGGCCTGTGAAGCAACCTTCGGTTGTTGTTTTTGTACCGCATTTCCCCGGCCTGACACCATTTGGGCGTAAGTCCATTGGGAAGTAACGGCTGGTGTTTGACTAGAAACGGGTGGACGCTTGACTTCGACCTTCTGCTGACGAACCAGATTTATTTTCTTCATATATTGGAACTTAGGACAACCCCGATAGTTTGCGGTGTGTCCCGAGTTTCCACATAAAGCGCATGAGAGTTGGGCCCTATCTGCTACCCCATCCTTACCCAGAGAACATTCCTCTGCTTTGTGGTTTTTACCGCACTTCACGCATCGAGGCTGCATTTCACAGTTCGACGCGGCGTGCCCAAACCTTTGGCAGCGAACGCATTGTAAAATGCTATCGCTCCTTTTTACTCTTTCCCATGACACAACCTGGTAGTCTAGGACATTAATACTCCTGAGACCATCCAGTTTGCTACTGGGAGAAAGCTGAACAAGGAAGAACGGTAGCTTTCGCTTCTCCCTTTTTGCCCTAGCTGTGGTGAACGGCTTGACCCCCACGAACTCAAGCCCGTCGCACTCTTTATCCCTCAGCATTTGAAGGAGCTCCTCCGGCTCGATAGACGAGTCCATCCCCCTCAGCAGCATAGTTTGCAGCTTTTCCCCCTTCGGGGTGAAGGAGAAGAACTCCGTCGTCGAGTCCTTTAATAATTCTTTTATTTTTCTATAATGCTCCACTGTTTTGCAGTGGATAGCATGTCTATCCTCACTAAGGCGTTTAATGAAAAAATTATGACCTATGGCCGACTTACATAGGTCTATGGTGTCCTTCAGCTCGATCTTGTACGTATTTATAGGTGGCACCTTCACCTTCGTACTCTTCTGCTGATGCTGTTGTTGCTGCTGTTGTACTTGCTGCTGCTGTTGTTGCTGCTGCTTTTGTTGTTGCTGCTGCTGTTGTTGCTGCTGCTGCAGTTGTTGTTTTTGCTGGTGTTGTTGTAGTTGCTGCTGCTTTTTCGGCTGCTGTTGTTGTTGCTGCTTTTTTGGCTGCTGTTGTTGTTGTTGCAGCTGCCTTACTGGCAGTTGACTCACTTTCTGCGGCAGCTTTGTTGTTGCTGCCGCTTTTTTTGCAGTTTTATCAACTGCGGTTGTTGTTGCTGTGAGCACCGCTTTCTTAGCTGACAGCTGCTGTTGTTGTTGTTGATGCTGGGAGCACTGGAGCTCAGTGTGCTCCTTCTCCCTTCTGGCCGTTTGCTTGGCCTTTATGACGAGCACTCTCTGTTGCAGCTGCCTTATGCTGCTGTCTAGGCACTCCAGCTCGTCTTCCTCATCTTCCGATTCGGAAGACGCTAGCGAGGCGAAGCTGTTGCTGTCACCTATTCGTTCCCCTTCATCATCGTCACCCGACCGCTTACGCTGCTGTTGTTCTGCTGCTGATTTTTTTAATGATGGCGCCCCCATCCTCACTTCACCCCGCAGCTTTTTGGCTGAAGCCGATAGAGAGAGGCGCTTAACCATGTTGGGCGTTGATCTCAACTTAGCCCTCTTTTTAATTATTGCTTTGGTAGCCACTGCTGGAATGCGGCTACCCACAACTGCTTCATCGGCTGATGCAGACATTTTTTCCGCTACACCCGCTATGGGGGTAACAGACCTTTCGCCCTTATCCATTACGAATAATATTATTATATTATTATTATTTTTAGTGTCTCTGTCACTTACTTTAAATTTAGTTGTTTTTCTTTTTTTTTTTTGTGTCTCTATCACGTTATTTTCTTTTTTTTTTTCTTTTATTTACACATAAAATGAACACACACACAAACTTTGGTGTTTTTTGCCGCCAGTGCTCGATACCGAGTCCGTTGGGTAACGGTTGGTGAACACCACCACTGGGCTGCGTCGTCGCCTAAACTTCTACCTGCTACCGCACTACTTTTTATTTCTCACTATTCACTGAGAAGCCGAAACACTTGTAGACACCGCGAAGTTCTGTGAACGACTGTAATTAATGTGTTATCCCCTACGTATTGCATAAAGAATGATGTAGCTGGGTCTTTGCTGTATCAAGCGATGCAGATGTAAACGCAAAACGTCCAAATGTAAGCGCTCCATTAAAACTAATCGGTTTTTTCCCTTGTCCAGCTTCAGTGAGTGAATATAGTGTGCAGACTCGGTCTAAAAACTTAAAATTGTGCGAGGACATAAGATTTCATCTTGTTGAACCGTTGGCGGTTATTGTGTTTCCAAACAATTATCAATTTAGTTTTCCGGGCGTGATCTTTTCTAATCGCCATTACTCTACTACCACTACCAATAAGTTTAAAAAAGTTTCTCTCAAAAACTATGTCTGTCCCAAACCTACGCTCAAGAGCTTCTACAACAAAAGTTCTCCCTTCTACTCCCACGTATTCACCTTCCTTGGCGATGAAACAGATAAACAACGACACTGCACTTACTGTCAAAGTCTTAGAAGATCATCTTACCAAGCAAGCAGAGTCATTGCGGTTTGGCTTTGCAGAAGAAGTCTCCAAAATGCGTAGCGAATTTCTACTTAAATTTGACGAAATCATTAAAAGCTGGGGTCAGCGATTTGATGAAGTCAACAAAACGATTTCCCGCATAGTTGAGTGCATTGATCAACTTGAAGAAGGCACCAACACAGCTATAGAATCACGCAATGCAGAAATTATAGCTCTTTAACAACGAGTGCACGCTCTGGAGAGGAAGGAAGTCGCTTGTGATGCTGTGCTCTTTGGAGTACCTACGGTCCCAGTTGAGAACTTAAAAAGTTTATTTAACTTGACTTTTCGAAGGCATTCGATAAGGTTAACCATAAAATCCTTTGTTGGAAGCTCAAGAAATTTTTTGGACTCAGTGATAGGGCTGTTAAATTGATTAATAGCTTTCTCTTTGATAGGTTGCAAAGGGTTATCTCTGGTGATAATTACTCTGATTTGAAACGAATTACGCATGGAGTACCTCAAGGGTCAATCTTGGGATGCCTCAGTGCATCTATATGCTGTTCACGTTCAACTTCATTTAGCCAAACCTTTAGATAACCTAACTGAACTAGCTTCTCTTCTAAATGGGGATCTAATAAAAATGTATACTTGGTCAAAAGCTAATGGGTTGCTACTAAATCCAGAAAAATCTCAGATAATATCTATCTCTAACAAAATGTTTAATCTTAATCTTTTACCTGATTTATGGCTTGCTGGTAAGAAAAGCAAACCTACTGTCGAATCCCAGAAACACCAAAAAGTTTTTTCACGGTCCCACCTCTCGCGAATGTCTGACAAACGTCCGAGAGTAATAACTGTCAAAAGGAAGCTTCTCAATTTGCCTTTCGGATATGGCTCTAAACTGTAGGTCTCTTCCATTTGTGTGAAAAATATAACACGCACAACACAAGTGGTCGCGAGAAGTTAGGCCCTGGACCATATACCTATGTCTGTTGCGCCAAGTATTTGTATTTTGAATATTATACTCCACTAGAAACTCGTAGAAAGCTTACTATAACCTTAGTTTTACTACTAATTACTTATTCTGAGGTTGTTTACACTACACTTAACTTCTCATCCAAGGAAAGTTACAAGTAGCCTTTAATGATGCAGTGCGGTATATTTACAGGCTCCTACGATACGACCTTATCTCCGTATACTCCAGGATGCTGCTGGGATATACTCTACAACAGTTTATCAATGCCAGGAACTGTATTATTGAATAATTCACAATCAGTGCCCATCTTATCTGTTTTGCAGACATAAATTCACTCGCTCTATTAGAACCATAAACATTATTCCTTGTCTTTACAGATACTTAAATTCTTCCCGTTTTTTTTTATTCACGCTGTCAGATTATGGAAGTCACTACCCCCGAGCATCAGATATATTTCTAGTCATACGAATTTTAAAAGTGCAATCCTTCTTCATTTTTCATCCTCAACACTACAGTAGTAACTAATCTCTTTCCTCAAACGTGTTTATTTATCCTTTCACTTTTCTCCTTTCTCCCTCTCTTTTTTTTTTTTTTTTCTTAGAATGAAACAAACATTGTAGTTTATATTATATAATGCATTTTCACTAATTTAAATACTTAGTACTATAAAAGTTGTAATCTTAATGTACAAACTTTTTTTTTCAAATGAAATAAATGAAATAAAAATGAAAGAAAATAATCACAATGGGTCACAATGAAAAAAGATCAACTGTAAAAGAACGAAATCTTGTGATTTTTCATTACAAAAAAAAGTGAAACTTGCTTGATTGTCAGGAAAGTCAAAGACCTATTTATTCCCATGGTTGCGTTAAGGCAACATTGAACAAACAATTTTTTTTCGAACTAAGAAGTTAACATTTTTGATGCACTTTCAGTTCTGTTGCATTTACGAATACTTTACGAATTTACGAATGGTATGCATCTAAAATAAAATTGACAAATTTTCAAGAAAAAACGTACATAGTTTATAAATTCCCTATATATTATTGTTTTTCCAATTTTTTATAGTCTGAATGCTGTTTCGTATAAAATATACTGCAAATGGCAGTACGAGTAATTTGATTAAAAGAAAAGAATAAACATTTACTTTCCGTAAGTAGGTACTTTCATTCGACCTTGAATAGTAACGTTGCGAAAACGACGAAACTTTAGTAGGCTCTGAAAAATATTTCCGTTTAAAATTTTTATGACAACAAATGTTATTTATGTAAGGAAAAAAATAAATTTCATCTGAATATTGGCTTGAAGTTTGCAAACATTTTGCAAAACGGTATGTACAATAATAATCAAAATTATTTCAAAATTTGGTACGGGAAATTCTCATGAAGTAAAATGAATATTAATGACACTCGCTGTGTGTCAAACTTTAAATAACTTATTACGTGCTAATATGCCTCATAGAATCGGTTTCAATCACGCTATGTGAGTTCGAATTGGTTCTATTCAAGAAGTGTAAGAGTAAAAAAACTGGACTACAACCTTTACTTGTATTGTAGGACCTATTTCTAATGTGCAACTTCTGAATTACAAATATTTGGCGCAACAGACCGTATGTGTTCCAGAGCTTAGCTTATTGCGGCCATTCGTGTTGTGCATGTTATAATTTTGCAGTTATTACTGTCGGACGTTTGTCAGACATTTCGCGAGAATGGGACCGTGAAAAAAACATTTCTTGTGTTTTCTGGGTGGCAACGTTACCACTGTTTTTCAGTACTTTGTGTTGGTGGCATTGGACTTCTTGAGAGGTAGGTAGGTAGATAGAGGTAAGGTTTCTTTTAATCAGAACCCCATTGGAAGAATTGTGCCGTTTTGGTATCACGACTCATGTTACCTGAATGTTGATGTATGTATGTACATTTGTATGTTGGTGAGGAGTCTCTAAATCCAACCTGCGAAGTTTAAGAATGTCAATAGTTCATTAATGTTCGTTGTCTGGCCCTGGCTAGTGCCGGACAGTTGTACACTTATATATTTCATCTTTCACTGCGATATTGCAACTACGACATTGTGTTATATCATATGTACTTACATATATGGGATGCCTAGTTTGGCTGCGTGATCTCCTATCAACCAATGTCCCGTGGTAATCACTTGTGTATGGGTAGCTTAAGACAACTTTCAGTACTGTGTTCAAAAATGCATACATAATTTTGGTAATATATCGGAAGTGCAAAATAATATGGTCTTCTATTTCAGTTTCTAGCCCCAATACATCGCCAAACGCGTACACTGAAATCTCTCCACGACTCCTATGCCGCCAGCATCAAGCGCCGAAGACAAGTGGCAACAATGCCGACATGACATCAGAGATGCCGCAACTGATTTGTTGGGTTTCTCTCGACCACCACCAAGAAACCCTTGGTTTGACGAAGAATGCCAGCATGCACATGCAGCCAAACAAGTCGCATACAAATCGGCGCTGCAAAGAAGGAAAAGGGCTCCTCACGAGCTCTACGAGCGTAAAAGACGGAAAGAACATCGGCTTCTTCAAAAGACGAAAAAAAAACACGAGAAGCCCGCGACCGAAGATATTGAGAGATTATACTCCAGAAATATTGTACGGAAGTTTTCCCAAAAGGCAAAGAGAATGTGTCAGGCCAACAAAACCCATATGGAAACCTGTAGAGATGAAGAAGGAATCCTTGTAGTAGAGTCATAGTCAGTGCTGATAATATGAAAAAAACTTTTTCTGCAAACTCTATAACGGTGATAGACATATCAGTCAGAACGTACCATTCAACATAGACGATGACAGCCAAAACTTCCGTCCACCTGACTTCCTGAAGAATGGAATGTCAGCATCGTTTGCCCGATCCTCAAGAAAGGAGACCCCCTCAGCTGCGCCAATTACAAAGGTATCAGTCTCCTCAACATCGCGTACAAGATCTTATCCGCCATATTGTGTAAACGCCTGAAACCTATCAGTGCGGTTTCAGGCCAGGAAAGTCCACAGTCGATCAAATCTTCAAACTCCTCAGATCCTGGAAAAAAACTCAAGAAGTCCAAATCGATACCACCATCTTTTTATCGATTTTAATGCCGCATATGACAGCATTTATTGAGACGAGCTCTACAGAGCCATGCCTAGTTTTGGCATCCCTGCCAATTTGCTGCTCCATCTAGGTCGGCAGTGATCTCACCGAAACCTTCGATGTCAAAAAAGGATTAATATCATACTTGTGCGAAACTCACAAGCCAACACCAGAGGCACAATCTTTCAAAAGTCTACTAGCTTTCGCCGTAACTACTAGCTTACGCCGATGAAATTGACATAATTGGCAGAACACAGCGGGCTGTTCGCTAGTATCGAAACAGAAGCCGCCAAAATGGGTTTAACTGTGAATCCAGGGCAAAACCAAGTATGTATATACTGTCAACAAGAGGGGAAAAACGTCGGTGAATTGGACAGACCGTCACAGTCAACAGCTTTAACTTCGAGGTATGTATTAAGGGACTTTGTCTACCTTGGCTCTGCCATTAATTCTGACAATAACAACTCTGCGGAAATCAAACGAAGAATAACTTTTGCCAACCGCTGTTTCTTTGGCCTAAGAAAGCAATTTAGTAGTAAGGCACTATCTCGAACGACTAAGAAGACTCTGTACAAGACCTTAAAAATGCGAGTCCTGCTTTATGGCGCTGAAGCATGTACTCTTTCGAAAGCGGATGAAGATATCCTCGGTCGATTGGAGAGAAAAATCTTTCGATAGATATTCAGCTTTTTTTCGTAAGATTCAACCAATTTCATGGGCAATGAGCAGTACACCGACATGGATCTAAAAAGTTGCGTATCCAGCGCTTAAATTGGCTAGGACATGTAGAACCGGCTTGCAGAGTCTTCGAATTTGACCCAGGTGGACAACGTTGTACAGGATAAACTCGTCTGTAGTGGCGTGGCAGGGACCTCACGCAACTTGGAATGCGCAACTGGAAGCAGTTGGGTTAGGACATGGACAGGCTTGTTGGTGGAGTCCCGAGCTGTAGCGCCAACTAAACGTAAACTCAAGTAATAAATTTGTTGCTAATTCCAGCTGGATTGACCAGTTGGAACAGTATTTATTTCCATCTGAAAAGTCTTTACATTAGTGTCAATTTCTACAGAACAGTCGACGTCTGGTTGGATTTTTTCTATACTAATTAAGGATTTACTACCATACCGTCAGTTTATGTATAAAGAGTAAAATTATAACTGCCATTCCTCCAAATTCTTTCTTTTGAAATATTATTCAGTTCTTTGGTTACATAATCAAAAGGAAATTATATTCGTCTATAAACCATTCCCAACATAATACCTTGTAAAATTTTAATCCAAATCCTAGACAATCGGAATGAAATTCCATTCCAAATTACGAAACCATCGCTGTCAGACAATGTCGATAACCACCAAGAAGAAATAAAGAAAAGCAAAATGCATTGTTACTGTATAGCCAGCAACTTTTCCGACCGCATCTACCCGCTCCCAACCGAAAAAACAAGAAGAAACAGCATCAAGATTCAAAATGGACTGAAGAGGAATACCAGTACTGGAACCACTCCTTTATCATGTAAAATACTGTGACCAGCTTCTGCTGTCAGTTTCCGTTTTTAACGAGTGTAACAGGAAAAAAGAAGTATGTAACTCGGTTGATTATTCAGCCGCCATAGTGAAACCACAACTGGTAGAAGTAGTTCAAATTTCAGTCCCTTGATGATGTTGGCCCCATTGCTGATTTAGCAGGAATTCTGGTGACACTCATTGCACATCATTTCCGTCGGACATGGAACAATTAAATTTCAAATGAATTTTCAATTGTTCTCCGGTTTGATAATGACCGTCTTTTAACAAACATAAAAAAATATGTGCTTTTTAAATTTTATGGAACGGCTTTGGTTTGCAGTTTATTTAGGTTTATGGTTGATAGCTGGGTATTGTGGAAGAAGGGCAGGAACTGACTGGCATTAGCCTGGCAATGCGCAGCGTTTTAACTGTTACCACTCATCAATTGCGCTTATCTTATCTCCAAGTGGTAGGTGACATCAAACTTTCCAGAACGGAAACAAAACCATATTTGGGCTACTTCGACACATTAGGAGCTCAGGTCGATAAGGATTTCCAGGGACTAGTCAGGTCTTAGAAAAGGGCTAGTGGCGGATGAGACGTAAGAATAGTGGATGCCTTAAAGCAGTACTTCCAGCAGCTGCTAAATGGGCATCAAGAGAGTGCTTTGGGAACTACAGAGGCATATCCCTTATAAATGCAATGTATGCTATCCAAGCCTTTCTGCAACATACTCTTCGGCACGTACCAGTGCGACTTCTGGCCCGGCAGATCGACCAAATTTTCACTTTTAGGCAAATCCTGGAAAAGAACAACGAAATTAAGTTTCACCACCTTTTTATCGCTACATGACGATGGTCGAATTCGGGATCCAGCACAAACTGATTCAGCTGTGTTGTCTTACGCTGAGGCGATGCCATGTGCAGTAAGAAAATAATACTTCTGAACTCCAAACGTGTACTGGATGTCGGCAAAGAAATGCGCCATCATGTGACTTTTTTAATCTAAGCTGAAACAGATAGTGAGCAGAGCAGGCGTGAACATAGAAAGCACTATTTTTAGCAAATTCGTCCAGTTGCTGGGATACGCAGACGATATCGACATCATCGGTCGCTCCCAGCGTGCCATCATAGAGGCTTTCACGGCAATTTAAGAGCAAGTGTAACAAGTTGGTCTTGAAGTAAATGAGGACAAAACTAAGAACATGTTGTCAAGAACTAAAGCAGCATCTGTCCACCATCTGAATAAAACATCATTGTTGTCAACAGTTATTTCGAAGTGGTTAAGGAGTTTATCTAAATCGGAGTAAACATCAACTCCACGAACAACACCTTAGTGGAGGTTCGACGATGACTAATCCAAGGAAACCGCTGCTACATCAGTTTAGCGAAACAACCGGGTTCAAAACTCCTAACTCGGAAGGCTCTACAAAATATTGATACTGCCAGTTCTGCTCTATGGTGCCGAGGTGCAGGACGATAAGCAGGAAAGCAGAGCAGATTTTGAAAACTTTCGAAATAAAAATTCTTCGTTGAATATTCGATCCCATATGCGAGGAGGGTGAGAAGAAGATAAAACAAGATAAAGAAATCTATGCGCTGTGTCAGGATGCGGTCCGAAAAGCCAAAACAAGTCGACTACACTGGCTCGGCTACATCGAGCGAATGGACAACAATGCTCCAGCTAAGCTCCCATCCAAGATCCAAGATCCAAGCCCCCAGTTTCGAGATGACAATGAAGACCGAACACTTGCTTTAAGAACCAGGCCATCGCGGGTGATAGGGCGCTTGTGCCCAGAATGGGCGAAAATGAAAAGATGCTCTTTCTTTGGCTGGGACTTTTGACAGGTCGGTAGCCCGTTAAGTAAAGTATATTAGTAAGCTTATTCGGGTTTTTCAAAAAAATCCACAAGTTTGAGATAGTTTTTGAGACATTCATATGTATTGTACCAATTCTTTTTAGAATTATTTATTAATTTTCATGCAATTTATAGGTAGTAATAATATTTCATCAGACAGGAATACATATGCATATATTTACATAATTACGTGTCGGGAAAACTGTTAAATGTATTGAAGTTTGCCTTTGCACAGAATACATTGACTTATTTTGAATGCAAATATTTTCTGCTACGATTTGACAAATCAAAAATATGTTTTTCTATGAACATAATAATGGTCGCCTTAACTTTGCACAATTTTATAGCCTTCCTTCGTATAATATCTGAGTTTATCTGGTACTTCTAGTACTTCAAATTTATTTTCAGTAGAATATTGAGATATCAAGAATGAGTGTAAGAAAAAGTCCGTTGTAATATCTGTGCTGTATTATAATACTGAAAAATAAAAAGGTGCATATGTAATATATGTACACATATATACTTTTTTTGGTCTGATTTCATTTTACGATATATGCAAATGAAATAAGAACTTCTTAAACTGTTTCTTCAAAATTTGTATTTTTTTTATCTTCAATAGGTACCTGTGTACATGTGTATGTAGATTCATACATACTGTTCTAAAACTTCGCATTGGTGTGCAATCATTCAGAAGTTAAATATAATGACGGAGATTCTGTAAGAAATGTGCTGAATTTTGGGTGAGAACTTATTAGAAAAGTCACATGTAAAATTCGTATTCCAGAAGTTACTTTGCTAACAATTTTCCAATTCGAATTCAATTCCCTTTTTTCACTCTGAATCGGGGAACTTAAGTTTGATGAAAAGTTTTGTAGCTTGTGAACGGGTAGAAGAGTACATCTTTACATGCTTGCCTGAAGGTAGGTACAAAGTATCCTATAGGTACATTCACATGTAATTTTTAATTTGTTTCACAATTGTATTGAAAATGTTTCGAAAGGTAATTTGAGACATAGGGTTATATAATAGTTCTATGTGAACATCGCCATCGTAAAGGTATTTAGAGCATTTTAATGTTGCTGGTCTGCTGGTAGGCAGCCGAGAATAAGGTGTTATCAGACAGATATCTGCTATTCCCTTGGAAGAGATGCAATAGGCTGTAATTTAATAAAAATTCACCGGTAAACTTCTTTGAAATGACTTCCGTAGACATCCTCGTGCACTTATGGTGGGAATCGATACATACATATGTAGGGGTGGCGATGAAATATTTTACGAAGTGGCCGGTGTATTTCGCAGTCCCAAACCAGACAACTGATGTTGTATTGCTGCCTCTAATTGAACACGTCTTCAGTCGAGTTGACGTATTGCATAGTAAGCAATTTTTAAACTCCTGCAGTACTAATTGCTTAGTCACCAAAGGCACCAAATTTCAGCACATGATGATGAGTGAAATACAGTGTAGCCTTGGACATGACAAGCGTAACCATTTTAACACGATCTTAATATTTTCAACTAGCAATGGAAAAACTAATTAAATCGTTGTTCACCTGCTTCTTTTGTTACTTAAATCTTTCTTTGAAGCTGGTACACTTCGTTCCTGATAATACATATTTCCAATTGAATTGAATTGAACTGAATAAATCGTCCGATGCAGATCAAATCCTTTATGAAATGTGTATAAATTCTCCACACATTTTCCTTAGCCTGCTATAATATCATACTCCAATATGTTATAAAAGGGAATATACATAGTTGAGGAGAGCTACCTTTAAACGATTATATCTATACCTAAGAAGAATGAGGCGGGTTGATTCAAAATCGACTAAGTGAGTGGGAAAGAAAACATGAAGTCCTTAATCTATTTGAATCCGGAATTCAAAAAAGATGCCTAGCTATTGAATGTTTGTATATATGTACATACATGTAGTATATACATAGAGCTTACCGAGTGCAATCATAATTGAAAACGCAAAAGAAAAAGTTTATGTTTTTTTCGTAGATACATCCGAATATTTGTGACCAAAAAGTCATCATATGTCAACTCACCAGTGATTTGTTCATAATATGGTTCGCGGAAATATTTCTCCGCAAGAATTCTACAGAAAAGGCCTTATTACTACTTGATGGTCACAGTTCGCAAAGCAATAACATCCATTTGTTGGACATGGCTGATCAGAATGATGTTATATTGCTGTGCCTTCCTAACCACATGACTAACTACAACCCTGATAAATCCTTTTTCAAACTGTTGAAAATCTATTTTATGCACAGTGCAAAAATCTCGATGATCAATAATGAGGCCAGAAAATTAACGAGGAACGATTTAACTAAATAAATACGAAAAGCTTGGGAGAGAACTGCGGGCGTTTCCAATAGTATTTCTGCTTTAAACGGAAATCTATCCCTAAGATCCAAGTGCCATTCCAGACAATTTTTTTCATTTTCAGATGTACAGATGTACAGAATGAAAAAATATTCATCATGCAATTTGAACGAGGAGGAGAACGTGTCTTACTTCATGGGAAAGTATTCAATACTTGCGGAGCAAGAAGTGAAGCATTTCTATAAAAATGTTCTTGAAGAAAACAAAGTGCTGCAAATTTTAAATTGAGATCTGCAAATAAATGGAGCACGCTTCACAAATTTGGGAATGTAGGAACCTACTTGTTAATAAATTTAACTTGAAGTTAACATAATATGTACGTATATAAATTAAAATAATGAAATTTTATACGAGATTGTAAAATAGATTAAAAACCACATCCACCAACAGACGACAGACATGCGATTCCTTATTATTATTTATTCACTAAAAATAATAATTATTGTTATTATTATTATTATTACAGCAGTGTGCATCAAGTGAAATATTTTAAGAATCTTATTTTCAGAAGTATTTAGATGTCGCTTTCGCATGGTACCTTTTCAAACTGTCTAAAAGCAGTTCGAGCTGCTTAAGTCTACATTTTGTTTCGGCAGCCGAGTTTGTATTATGATTAGGGTTAGACCAGGTAAATGTAAACAGGGATAAATTTCTGGTAGCTCATGGAAGCACAAGGCGACTAACTAAGTCAACATTCATGAAACTTGTTGGAGATATTTGGACGTCATCTCTTCCGCCATCAAATATTATTGGAATCCTACCTGAACAATCCGAGAATATGGACAATATTGGATTAATCAGTTTTACAAAAAGGGTTCCAGTAAAAAAAAAGGAACAACTTAGTTTCCACGTAACTTTATATACCTACTTACAATCTGAATTACATAAAAAATATTGCTTCCTTATATGGTCAAGAAATTAATTCTTTTTTAATAAATGTATTATTTTTGTTAAACAAACCTACAGTTCTATTTTTTTGACCGATCATATATACATTTTGGGGGTAAAAGTCTAAACATAGTCTAATTTGCTTCATGAAATCAGAGATTTGTCTTTTATTATATGTACTCATTTACGTTCACTCTATGTCAAAAAAGGACTGTATTCATTTACCCCGATTTAGGCACTTTTGTGAAAATGTTGATGGGGAAAATGTAAACAGCAAGTATATAGAGCTGTATTCAGTTTAATTATATTTCATATTGTTCTCATGAAAGTAGTGTACATCTACTACTATTATAAAATGAAGTTGATATTTCTTTGTCCGGTGTTTGTAAGAAAACGGCTGAACCGATTTTAATGATTTTTTTTTATTGAATTCTAAATCGCATGGACCAGGTTTAGATAGAGCTACTTATACGATTTTGTGCTCGAGAGACCACGAAAAGAGACAAAATAACTTAGAAACACAAATAACATCAACTTTGCCTTTGTCGATTTTAATCAAATTAGTTTTTAAAGACGCAAATTTTAAGTCCAAAATCATGATTCTACGTCATCTAGAAGCTGAGCAATATCAAAAATATCATTTGTAAAATTTAGAATTTGATAAATTTTTCGTTGATCATGTCTCCCAACCATGTCTCAGTGGTGATAATCATATTTTTTTTTACTCTCCTTTCGCTGCCTCTTCGCTAAATTTATGTGCAGAGGCGAGTGGCTGGCGATAGAAGGGTGTGTGTTTCCTTTTTTCCTCATTTTTCTGTTATGCATGCAAACTGGATAATTTGGGTGCATGTGTGGCTGTGTGTGCTGTTGGTAGCGATTCCCACTGGGGATGTTATAATTGAGTTTGCACATTTTCAGTATTGTATTCAGTTTAACCGAATCAGTTGCTATGTATTCCAACGAATGTGTGGCTTCAACTAAAATGAGTAAGAGATATTCTAAGCCTGTTATTGGGCGAAGGATTAAAGATACAAAAATTAGGCGGATGTCTCGGCTGAGAAATGTGTAAAGTTGCACTATTAATAGACTTGGTTCTGTTAGTGAACAGTTTATTCCTGTCGGTGAAAATTTTGTCATGTGGAGTCTAAAGCTGGCTTTCTCAATGAACGTAGAACGAACAACGAACATCGAAGAAGCATTCACACTACAAAGATTGTTGATTCAGTTCTCTTTTTGTATCAGAATGAATAACAACACATTGTTGGCAGTGGCGGCGCTTTTAGTTGTTGAAAAAAAAGAAAGAAATAAGAGATCCTGTTGAACCAAACGCTGGTTATTAAAAAGAAAGCAGTTATTACACATAAATATGCTTAATGAACTATGACTACAACCAGATGACTTCCGGAATTATTTAAGAATGTCAGAAGAAATATATATCGAACTTCTTGATCTTCTTAAATCACTCATTACACAAAAAATTGATACGACACTGCAAAAGAACGTACGATGAATAATTATTTTCATTTACATTAGGCGTTTTTCTTTTTTTAGTTCAGAGTAGAGCTCTGAACAGAGCTTGAGCACACCGAGCGTGCTCTGAACCGGGCGTGTTCAGAGCGCTCTGATTTGTTTTTGAAACACAGTTGAACTGTTTTTTTTTATCCCAATTTCCAAGCGTACATAACTCTCTTTTATTTCGCCGATTAATTTAAGGATCATGCCTTTGCTTCATTTAAACCCTAAAATAAAGTTTACACATAAGCAGAATATCTATTGTTAGTCATTTTTTATATTATATTACCTTCTACGCCAGAACAATAAACCTACAAATCTATTTCATGGGAACTGGAAGGGGGCGAAACAAGGCGAGCACGGGTCAGCTAGTCTACTACTATTATAACATGAAGTTGATATTTCTTTGTCCGGTGTTTGTAAGAAAACGGCTGAACCGATTTTAATGATTTTTTCTTATTGAATTCGAAATCGCATGGACTAGGCTTAGATAGAGCTACTTATACAATTTTGTGCTCGAGAGACCACGAAAAGAGACAAAATAACTTAGAAACACAAATAACATAAACTTTCCCTTTGTCGATTTTAATCAAATTAGTTTTGTCGTTTAGAGTTTTTAAAGACGATTTTCAAGTCCAAAATCATGATCCTACGTCATCTAGAAGCTGAGCAATATCAAAAATATCATTTGTAAAATTTAGAATTTGATAAATTTTTCGCTGATCATGTCTCCCAACCATGTCTCAGTGGTGATAATCATTTTTTTTTCTTTATTCTCCTTTCGCTGCCTCTTCGCTAAATTTATGAGCAGAAGCGAGTGGCTGGCGATAGAAGGGTGTGTGTTTCCTTTTCCTTTTTTCCTTATTTCTCTGTTATACATGCGTACTGGATAAATTGAGTGCATGTTGTGTCTGTGTGTGCTGTGGTAGCGATTCCCACTGGGGGATGTTAAAATTGAGTTTGCACATTTTCAGTATTGTAGTATAACCGAATCAGTTGCTATGTATTCCAACGAATGTGTGGCGTCAACTAAAAGGAGTAAGAGATATTCTAAGCCTGATATTGGGCGAAGGAGTAAAGATTCAAAAATAAGGCGGATGTCTCGGCTGAGTTCCACTGTTAATAGACTTGGTTCTGTTAGTGAACGGTTTATTCTTATCGGTGAAAATGTTGTCCGACCGTGGAGCCTAAAGAAAAATTCATGTTCTCAATATGAACGTTTCATTTAATACGAAAAGGAGTCGCATATATGTAGGTATGTACAATGTCTGAGCTTTTATGGTGTACAAAAGCGGGAAAATGAATCTGCTGGATTGTGTTGTTCAAGCGGAAAAGTTATGCTCAGAGAAATCGGTGCACCGCCGGAACCACCAAAGAGCATTCTACTGGGTGATCATATCTTTCGTCAAAAATTTTTTTAGAGGGTCCTTGAAAGTTTAACTCAGCCTTTCAAATGATCTCCTTTGGTGGTAAACGCATAACCGAAGCCAACTTTTGCCCACTTTTAAGATTCAGGGTCAAATTGACCTCCTTATCGGAACATTAATGCCTGACAGTAACGCTAATCCCAAGTTCCTACAAATCTATTCTATGGGAAATTCAGAAGCTGAATACATTTCTGTCTTAAAACTGGAAGGGGGCGAAGCAAGGCGAGCACGGGTCAGCTAGTTCTTTATAAATTACAAATAATATCATCTAAATCCGACAGAAAATACAAACAACAGAAAAAAATAAGGTGAGAACTTCGGAAAAAATGTGTGCATGTTTGCAATTACCCGGTCTAACCTTAAGTTGTGGACCCTTATATTGCATTTCTCTAGAAATTACCATAAATCTAGTTCTGGAAGTGTAGATTGCTTAAGGTATTATAATGCAAAGCTCCTTTCACTTTTTCCGGTGCTGAATGGACCGGGTCCCTCAATTTATTTATTTTGGTTCCTCATCATATAAAGCCTCTCTGAATATGTTTAGATATGTTTAGCATACCTACATATGAACATGTTAATACAATACAGTGGAATAATGATACATCTGTATCGCACTCCTCTTAGTATATGTACATATTTCCTCTGATTCTTCTTCATCCATATTTTTGCAGGATTTAATAATATTGCAGTCTCAGCTGCCAATCCTTGCATTTTTAAGAATTTCTAACAGTTTCTGATGACGTACTTTATCAAATTCCTTTGTGGTAATACTAGCAGGTGTATTTGCTAAAATATTGCCTGCCTAACGCGAATATTTTTTTAAACTTTAACTACTTCGTTTAAATCAACAAGATAACTTTGTTTTAGTTAACAAGAAGAAGGGAAGTGTTTTTCGTACTACACACCCGCCGGTTTCATTTTTCATTTAGAGACCAAAATCAGTTTTCTCTGTCCAGACGCCGTAAATAAAATATGTATCTAGAAAATTTGAGTACCGATAAAACGAGTTTTTTTAATTACAACTATAAAAAAAATATTTCCCAGCCGCTACCCTATACACAATTATCCTCCACGATTTTGTGGGAATATTTCGATACAGAGAAGGCTGACCGTAATTCGAACTGCAAAATCAAGTATTCGACATCGAAATTTACCATGAAAGCACTTGGCAAATTATGCAAATTCAAAAATGTTTCGGTTGGATGCATTTGCTAACGTCAGTGACAGAGAAAAACTGTGGAGAAACATCAACTTGCATTACAATGCATACCCCTTCAAACCCTCAAATCATTTCAATTTCAAATTTTGTGACAGTGAATGCTAGTGAATCCTTTCGCAAACTGGAGCCAAGTAACTGCAACAACAATTTAATGAAGGCAAAGGCCACTCCAAAAGTCAAAGAGATGAAATATTTCTACTGTTAACAATTTGTTTTGACAATTCGATATTTTGGATTCGCTTATTTTGCTTTAAAACTTCACTTGCAAAATATTCTCAATCTAAATGAAACTTTGTTTCCACGACTGAATTTAAAATTTGTGTTCTCATAGAAGAAAAGTGAGGTTGGAAGGATCAGAAAACAATAATTCGTATAAAAATTTTATATTTTTTTAAGGTATTGACTTGACAGGTTGGTGTTTACATACTATGCCCATATTTATGTGCATACTTTCTCGAAATATCGCCCAAATGACTTCTTTTATAAGTTTATATGTGGGCGCCGTGGCTTAAGTGGTTAGTGCGTTGGATCGCTGAGCGGGAGGTTCGAATCCCAGAGAACACCTAAAAGTTTTTCACGGTCCCACCTCTCGCGAATGTCTGACAAACGTCCGAGAGTAATAACTGTCAAGAGAAAGCTTCTCAATTCGCCTTTCGGATATGGCTATAAACTGTAGGTCCCTTCCATTTGTGTGAAAAATATAACACGCACAACACGAATGGTCGCGAGAAGCTAGGCCCTGGACCACATACGTCTGTTGCGCCAAGTATTTGTATTTTTTGTATAAGTTTATATAAAAAATCATGATTTTGTCTTACCAGAAATAACATACAATATTTATACCAATAACTCATTTTTGAAAACATTTCTCGTTTTCTGCTTTCAAAAAATTTCGCAGCGTTCCTAAATTTTTCCCAGAATACATACATTTTTACTTCTTTTCGACAAGCTTGTGCATATGAAATTATTGAACTGAAAGTATAAAACATAACTCACTTTTGCATTTTATGTTATTTGCGTTTACAAGTTCCAATAAAATCAAAATAATGAAATAAAGAAATTGCTGCGATCAACCGAAACAGTTTTCCTCATGTGACAAATGAGATTAGCTCCTCGCAGCAATAATGAGAGCCAAATGACAAATTGGCGCTGGTAGTTTAAAGGGTGGGAGTGCGAACGGTCAAAAATCGGTTCGATGCTTTTAAAAGCGTTTATGTGTCTTGTAGGTTTATAGGCAAATTAAGGGATGCCCAAATCAGTTCATGATATATGTACAGTTTTGTTCGCATAAATAGCACACTCTTACATTTTAATACAAATTTCGTTCAGCAAATTTTCTAAATGCGAGTTATAAAAACTTTATTTTCAAATGATTAAAGTTTTCAATTGATCAACAGAAAATACAATTCTTTTCAAAATAACAGTTTAAATTAAATAAGAAGACTTCATAAACTTAAAAAATTGCTGTTCACATAAATAGCACAGTCAAGCAAATTTAACAAAAAAACATTAGAGGAACAAGAAAAGAAAAGATTTAATATACAAATATTTTAGTATTTTGTAGAAGAGCTTTTGCTCCTAATTACTTCCTTGAAAAGCTTTGGTAGACTTTCAACCAAGCGCTCAATCTACCCGAAGGGATAGTATCTCACGCTGACTTAACGACCTGCCAAAGTTCAACCAAATTCCTTGGATTTTAGTCCTTCGCTATAAATTCCAAATCGCTCCAAAGCTTCTCTATTTGATATAGATCGTGACTTTGGGCTGGGCAATCAAGTACCGATATTTGCTGCTACGAAAGCCGGCTCTTCACAAGTCGTGGAAATGCTTCGCATCATTCTCATGCATAAATGTCCATGATACGTGCATAGATTCATCAGTGTTTGGTTCCATACGGCTCTCTAGAATGCTTTTGTACTGATGTTGATCCAGAATGACACACATTTTTACGATGGACCCAATACCATGCCATGACTTCGCTGGCCACACCTTTGTAATCGCACCACCATGTTAGACGGTCTTTATGGTGCACCTGGGATTGTATTCCTGGTTCACTGGTCGCCTGCCATCCGATCCCAGACGATTGAACTTACTTTTGTCGTTCTTCAAAATTTTTGTTGCTAGAATACAACGACTTGTCCTTGTAAGCATAAGCAAAAGCAAGTCTTCTCTTGTCGTTCTTCTGTGACATGAGAAGATTTTTCCTGGCAATTCTTCCGTTGTGCTGGGATTCAATCAGATGACGATGCACAATTACTGCTAATAGTTGGACATTATGTTGGTCATGCAATTGTTCTTTAATATCCGAAAGGGGTCACTGCAGCTTATCATGTGTATAATCCTGTTAGTCTTTTCTGAGATTTTCCTTTCCCTATTCTTCCTAACGGGATTCGCTGAGGATTGAGTGTCCCGTATGACCTTCATGCTATTCTGTACCAGCTTTTTGGAACAGTTTAATATCCTTGCCACCGCAGAAATAGTCTCTTCGTCCTGTATCAAGGAAGCAATTATTTTCCTCCTTTCCACGGTGCAGCATTTTCGTTTTCCATCTTAAATCTTGCTAAATTATGTAAGCAATAAGTCTAATTTTGAGACTAATGTCAACATAATTATATTCACCTTGTCAAAAGTAAAGAAAAAATACTAAAACACAGAATATTTGAAAAAAAGAAACCAAAGATGTGCTATTTATATGAACACTCACTTCGCATTGACAACCTTGTTTAACGATCGTTAAACAGAGAAGAACCGTACGGTATTCTTTGTTGTATGTTCTGACATTCATAATGGTACAATTCTTCTTAAATTATCGTTTTACAGGATTCCACTTAGTGCACTACGGGCAATTCGGCGTAAATTGCAGAAAAGAGATATTCGCATTAGGGTGTGCAATTGATGTGAACACCACTGTACATACACACATACTGACGGTGATAAAAAAATCGATAGCAACAGCATTTAAGAAAGAATTGGTCAAGTATGACTGTGTTGTTGTTGTTGTTGAATAACTGTGAACTGAATTACAGATTTCATATCTAAGCATAGGCCGACGACGTTTTGAACTTCTATCGGAAAAATCGCTGAGCCCCACTTGCAATCAGATGCAGAACGCCTCGGCTAAATCGGTGACTGACGCACTAGTTAAGGAGTGTCCATTAGACCAAATAAAACAACACTTGTGCTATTTAATACTAGGAGAATACTACTCTTCAACATGCCACTGATATTAAATTTGTAGGAGTAATCATAGACAGTCAAGTGAAATGGAATGGGCACGTTGAGCTGAAATCTTCTCACATTCTCAGAACCATCACGTCGAAGAGATTTCGAAATGACGCACATACAAAGGGTCTAAGGACCTTTATAACTGGTTACACAAAGTGATCATCAAACCAATTTGCACTTAGGCATCCGTAGTCTGCTGGCCCTTGACCGTAGTTAAATCTGCCTAGCAGTATATTATTTATGGTCAGTATAATCACTGCGTTCGGTCTGAAAGGCGAGGATACAAATACAGTCGACTTCCTCTAAGTCGAATTTTCACGGGAGATCAAAATTAGTTCGAGTTAAAGGGATTTTTGGAAAACTCGAGTTAGAGGGAGGGATTAATATATGTACATATATATTTTTTTTTTGAAGGGAAGGCAAAAAAGGGTCGAAAATACGAGTTAGAGGGAAATTCGAGTTAGAGGAGGATCGACTTAGAGGGATTCGACTGTATGTACTTCCTGTGCAAGTGTCCAGCGTATGTAAGAACGAGATAGAGCACAATTGGGTCTGAGCATTGATACTTTTCATTTCCTTTGCTCGCTTGAAATTCTGTGGTTCACTAAAAGCACGCAGAAATTTCGCTTGGTGTATTTTCCAGGAGTAGAAACCCTACGACGATCCTAAGCCTAACATCTTCAAGACTTGAGTTCTATCCAACAACTAATAACTAGTACCACTCTGTTTACTATTAAATTTTGCTTCCGATTGTTTGAAAACTGGTTTCTTGCCCAGACCTTTCTGTGTCTAGAATAAAAATATATGTACCTTTCAATTCTTTTCCAAACATCCACTGCCAAAAAAGCAATTCTTATTAACTGAGAACAATTGCGTTAAAGAAAGTTAAAATAAAAAAGAATACAAAAATCTTTTCATTTATGGTCCCTTAACTCGATAACGTATGTACATATGTACATATTTTTAGATTGTTATGCATTTTGAATAATCTTATAGTTTCTTGAATATGAACAGTTCTTTTTTACTAAGAACAAACTGAACCGCGCCGGTTAATGCGTTTAAGAGGTGTAGAGTGAAAAGTAAGGTCAAAAACATCCTGTTCTAATTTAAAATACCCCGCCCAGCGCAGGAGGTGAATATAGACCTCCCACTCCTTTTTCGCTCGTCAAAAAGACAAAAATCAACCCTTCAAGTATTCGTTACACATTCGAAAACACCCTATATGTAAGCCTGTGTGCTATGTACATAATCGAGAGAAACACAGACACACTCTTTGTTTGGACACTTTTGTGTACCACACTACGAAAACGCATCTGCTGTGTATGACCGTCTACGGTTGACTGACTCTGAATAACTCTAGCTCCCTGACCTGTGCTCACCGCGTCTCCGAGTTCCCGCGCTCTTGATTGGTTGGCACAGGTTCCAAATAGGTTGGTACAGGTCTCCACACGGGAAAAATGAAAACAAACCTGGTCAGTGACCTGTATCATCTCTCCTTGACACCGTCTAGCAAAACTGAAAAAGAAAACCTTCACCGAGGTGACATTCAACTTCCGACTTTCATAGACCAACTGTCATCACAACTTCTCATTTATGTGCATGTTCCGTCCCGCTCCTTCCTTTCGTTGACCTTTTCTTTCAACAACCGTTATAGTTGTCAACTTGCCACATCATCACATTCCGCAAATATTTATCCACGAAAGCAAAAATGAGTGAAGAATCCCTTAATGGAAATATTTTGCAAATATTTGCTCTGTCTGCTCCGCTCCAGTCATCTCAATCATCCACCCCGTCTTTCTCTTTAACCCCTACAAACCAATGTACATAATTTATTTATACGCGACAGACGAACGTTTCTTAAATGACCAATCCATACAAAAAAAAAAACCGCAAGCACCGCATAAAAATTTTCACACAGTTACAAAGAATAAACGCAAAACTACTGCATAAATTTGTAATCAAACGGAAAATTTGTTCGTGGGTCCACCTACATACATATACATAATAAAGTATCTAATGACTGCCGAGTAAATTTCTCATTTTCCTATCAACCATCCATAAGCAATGGAAGATTGATAGTTGCCCTTCCCATACCTTCCAAACACAGAAGAATAAACAAAATACATTCCCTACCAAGTCGGGCACCCGAACAGGAAGGGAAGTTAATTCGTTTTGGTACTTAATGAATCCTTTTTAGGAGATGAAAGCGTATTCAAATGGCATAGGAATATATATACATACATATAACAATATAGGGGCCCCAGTTTATGCTTGCAAAAAAAAAAGAAGAATTTATGTATATTACATCAACATCGGAGAAACGTTTGAGTCCTTATGGATAAATAACGATTTCCATGAGTAGTCGAGGGTTACTAAGACTGGCAGCAAAAATAAAGGGATAACGGAGTAGCATAAACTACTTCTTTGCTTAGCGGCGTAGAAAATTGAATGCCTGCTTTTGAGCTTTCTCTCTCTCGTCCTCTGTCTTAGCAGGGGCATATCCTATATCTGTGTATTGAAAATGTTCGAAAACTCTAGCGAACTACTCAGTAAAGTTGAGGGCGTAGGGGAAACTATTCGTTTTTTTCTTTTGATCCGAAGCGTATCTTAATAAGTTTCACTAGCATATCCATCCTAACACGAGAATGTGTACCGGTAATCTCAAGTGAGGGAAGTAGTACTCGCGCTTCCCTGCTTCTCAATCATGGATGCTTGTGCCTAATTGTGTTTGTGTAGTTATGCCTTCTAATACTCAAAACCAATTTTGCCAGTGGATATTAGATTACTGATTGACAAGTGATGCTATGGCTGGAGAACTTTACTTATTTTAACTTGGCGCTATTTTAAATCGATGAATTTATTCCTCAATGAACACGGGTACAATCACAAATTCTAAATGATGGAGGAGGTTGAGTAATTCGATAGTGATAATTGCGAAATTGAAAATTAAAACATTCTTGAGATAGATGCGGTAATTGCGGATCACTTAATTGATGCGAAACTAATATTCGTGAACCAAATTACTTGGTTTCTACGAATTAACTTTTATTTTAATCATTATCGGTTGTGTGTCGAAAGAGAAGTCGGATTTTGTTGCGGTCGAAGAGGGGCTTAGAGAAGATTCCGTTGAATGATCTGTCATTCGAATTAATCCCATGATTTTCATTTAAGTGTCCATGGGGTCCATCTGGTGAATTTATCTATGTGTTCATTTGATTAAATAATCCTGAAGCATTGAGAATCTTACGATAGATGATTTTATTTCGTGTATCGTTTTAAGGGGCTTAACGATAATTCCAAAGTGTGATGTGAAAATAAAAGTTTTCTCCTTGACAATCCGGTAAAATCCGGAAGTCTATTGGTTTTACTCTGAGAATGCCTTTTAGCCGTTGGTTTGGGTATGTTAATCATGAAATACGAAAACGTATACTGCAGTTTTATACCCTCTCCGTTAGCGGAGGTCATCCCACATATTGTACACACAATGAGTCACGAAAGTGACTAACATAGTTGGGAGGAACCTGGGTCACGACTAACATGTGACTTCGGGTGTACTCAAGTTTTCAAGTTTCTTTAAATAGCTCTGTAGATAGGCCACCATTTGGTTATCGCTTCTTCTATTCGAAGAGTCCGCAAGCAGCCCTCCTCCTTATTCGCAGCGCCATTTAATATGAACTTTATGATTTTGAAAGTTGAGTTCTTTGATTCTCGTTAGAATTACAGGAGATTCTCGCATCATGAAAAAGATCTCTCGTGAGATGCTAAATTTGGTTTATAGGAAAATCTCTAAGAATCTCAACCTGCGTTGGGCCTTCCTACACCATCGGTCAGGGCTTCCATCATCGACTGGGTTTCTCACGAATACAATTGTGTGTTACTAAACTCTCCACGCGTCCCAAGCGGCACTATGGTTTTGCTAAGCACCTCATTGCTTAAGAAGTTCCATCGTATCTGCCGTAAAAGGAATTCTTCAGGGTGAGGTCTTATCTCCTCATCTCTGACTTATGGTAATCAACAAAATCCTGGGCAGACTTGACAGAGATGTAGTCAGGGGTTGTTGCGTATGCGGATGATGTAGTAATACTGGTATCAGGGATGTTTCCTTTAATAATCAGTAAGATTGTGGAAGGTGCCTTGGACAATACATATAAGCAACTGCGCCAATAGATGTGGACTCAGCGTCAACCCAAGCAAAACTGAACTAATACTTTCTACTGCTGAAACCAAATACCGACCTTCACGCCTCCACGGCTAAATAACAAATTACTCTCCTTAACCTTCAGTGCCAAGTACCTAGGTGTGGTACTTGATCCAAAACTGAGCTGGAATCTTAACTTTGACCAGCGGGTAAAGAAAGCGTGCGTGGCTTTCTATGCTTACAGCAAAGCCTTCGGTATGAAATGGGGACTTCGTTCGAAGACAGTCATATGGATGTATACCGCTAAGGTGCGTCGTATACTTTCATATGGATTGGTAGTTTGGTGGCCTGCATTCAGGTAAGAATACAACATCAAACTTGTCAACAAAGTGCAAAGAACTGCGGTGCTAGGCGCAACGGGAGAACATGTCCAACAACTTCAGAAATGACTTCACGGTCAGATTCCCAACCAAGGCAGAATGGGAAATTGGCGAAGTGACAAATGAGTTTGAAACAACAATCTTCACCTACGACGCGACGCACGGTTCAAAAATGGACTGTGAGGTAGGGGCGCGGATATTCTCTGGCTTCCTGATTCGTCCAGGGTCTTACAGGCGGAACCTCTACACCCCTAAACACCATAGCCATCCTCATTGACAGCCAGGCCGCTATCAACGCTATTGTGTCTGGACTACATCCTCCAAGCTACTAGTAGAACAGTGCAAAGAGAAACTCGTCGCGCTGGGTCATCGGTTCAGAATCAGTCTCCTTTAGGTGGCAGGTCATAGCAACATTGAGGGAAATGAGCAAATTAGCAGAGCGGGGATCGCTTAGAGGTACAATCCTTTTTGACCCTTTTTTGACAACCTTAATCGAGTTGACAGACACAAGCATTGGGGACATTATCTTTACTCCTTTTCCCCTATCCCTACTAGATTACAACCGTTTTTATATCCAATAGGTCACTTGAGTTGTGGTTAGCTGATACAACCACTTCTACCTACCTTTGTACATATGTTTGTATGTACCTACCTTCAATATACTACTACTCGAAACACTGTGCGCTGGGAAGAGAAACGTCAACGCATTTTCTAATGGAATATGGAGTACCAGCTCTAGTGGTGGGCACTACAGATTTACTTATGCACATCTTGCACCCACCATCTTAATGTACCTGTACTTACTTCAACTCATCTTCATAACTTTTTTTTTTCTCAGGCAAACCCACGCAATGGTCAATTTTCTGAAATTTATACATATTTCCTTTCAGGCCTATTAATACATTGAAATGTCCTGGAAACCTTCCCCCCGTAAGCATACTAATCATGGAGATGACAAAAAAATTACCAAATAATTGTTACGTTTCAATTAGTACAGATTTTCAAGTATACGGAATTAGGTTTAGGTTTTGTTTAATGGACGTAATTTATTGCAACGCTCACTGTGTATGCTAAACTCGATTAAGTTCGCCACACCAAAATACTTACTCATTGCTCCTTGGAAGAATTACAACTCCGATGCCATTTCGTAAACCTACTAGTGTGTGTATGGACATAGTAGAAACAAAACATACTCCGTACAAAGTCTTCGTTTTCTCCTTCGTATAGCATAGCTGGATTATTCTAGTATAGCATGTCCATTGCTTCTATTCCGGGGTAAATCCAGAAGCATGCCTAGCGATCCGGAACAGAAAAGTCTCCAGGAGTAATTTATCATCTCGCTCCATTGAGAGGAATCTCTTGCGGAAGGCGAAGATATGCCAGCTAGCTTCGTTATTTATGGTTTGTTATTAAAAAATATGCTCTATAGGTATTCGTATATTGTAAGCAAAAGTATGTGCGTACGTTTTCCAGCAAATATCATTTCGAAGCCTTGGGGTAAAATTAGAGCACCGTACATACTTATGTACGGTGGATATTTTTTAAGTATTTCTCTAGCAAGGAATCGAAAATTCCGTTGAACAAAATTTTTTATCGCATCCTTTGCCAATCCCTTCATTACTTACCTCAGCGTAAAGATCTCTAAGCATTTTTCCCCCTCTCTTTCGAAGTAATTTCTATCGCTTTGGTCCTTGAGGTGAAGGACCTCGAACCTGAATTATTACGTTCATGTGAGTTGGAAAAATAATCAATACACACTGTTGGATATTTTTACTATTTTGAAAATATGCTGTGTATGTGTCCCTGCAATATATTCATACATATGTGTATATACACATACTATGTTCATATGAATATATACGAGTAAATATTTCTTCTTCAGGATCAAATTTTATCGGCATCGTTTTGATATTTTCAATATGCTATTCATTTGCTAGAGGATATACAAGGACGGTATAAGGGGTTAAAGGATTGAATCGAAAAGATTTATGAAGAGAAGTGTACGGTATTTACGATGATACAACAGCAACAACAGAGCATGTGTGTGTATGCGAGTGGTAAGGCTATAAAATATTTTAGGAATTTCTCACATAATGAGATTTCCGAGCACTTTTTGTTTGGGATTTAGGTCGACCCAGTTTGAAATCCTGCCGAATTTCATAGATGATTTTGGTTTATTATTCAAAAATACTTATGGGTGTAGAATATGCAAGGGATTATATGGTATAATCGTATAAGGATTTTGGTGAATAGATCGGAACATTTTTGGGCAATAAAAATCAAATTTCATTCATATTGGAGGATATCAACTATGCTATTATGGTCACAAGTTTCCGGACTCGACTTGGAAGGCGAGTGTTAATATTTGTATAAGTTTATATACATATCAATATTATATAAATACATATGTATTTACATATCCCCCTCATACTGAATGTCTACGGAAAGTAAAAGAAGTGAGAAGCACACGCCGTTTGACGGTTGTACGATTTTTAATTTTTTTGTAGTTTATGCGAATGAAACAGTGGCGCAAGAAATAAACATTACGTAGTAAAAAACTGGCCATGAAGGGCGAGTACGACACCTGGAGTTAAAAATGTACATAAATCCCCAACCTTTAATACAAGACGAAAAAATGTTTCTAGCGCCACTCCATACATTTGGAGCGCTCTTAGAGAGTTGTGATGTACTCCATCTGCTATCCTTTCCAAAAACCTTGAACCATGCCTTATATCCAGAAGATTGAATTCTGGAACAGCAGCTTAAGGCTAACCTTTAAGGAAATCGGTTTGGTTAATGAACTTATATTATCTGATAAAGAACACAAAGGCCGAGAATACCACGGGAAAACATAATGGTTAGTGGATCAGCACGTCTAAATCCTTCACCCTTCAGTTGAATGCCAGTATGCTTTCTTTGCATAAAGCGTGATTTACAGCTGCGGACTATTTTCCGGATAAGATTCTGACTCCGCAATATCCAGTACTGTTGGCGTATAATAACGAACAGCTCTTCATTAAAGATTTCAGTTGACTAGTTTTGTCGAAATAATACCGCGCGATGCACAAGTTGTAGGATTTGATTCCGACCTAGCCATGTGGATTGAGAATTTAACACTATCAGGTCTGCAAAACATTTCTAGAACCTTTATCTACATCTTTACTTGCTCAGGATCAATCAAGTAAAAACCAACATTGAATGTTCACTTTCGGAGTTTTAACTGAGTTTTAAATAAAAGTTCCATAGGGAACTCAGCCTGATAATCCTCAGCAAGTTGTTTTAACATGCAAATGGACAGAAACGAAGCGGGCATTTTATTTATTTTTGAATAATGCTTCATGCAACGTCAGGGGTGGCCAAGATCCCCAGTGTGCCGTACTCTTACCGTCTAAACGCTCTCCATCTGCCGGCATACCAAACCCGGGACTGCTTCTTGCATTACTTCAGGATGGTGCCACTTTTTCCTAGCCTCTATGGGCTCTAATCTTCTGTGGCCTTGACGGATTTATGTCCTGTTCTCGTCTCTTTACCTTCAACACTTCCTCGATGTAGGAGCGCATGTTTTATGTTTTCTTCATTTTCACTATGTAATCATTTCCTGTTTATTGGCCTACTTCTAAGCTACTTTTCTGTCATGAAATTGAACTTGCTGACAAGACACAATCCAATTCAAAGACTAAGCTTTGTACCAAGAACTTTCTTCTGAATGGCGTTATTCGATCCATTTTTGGTGACTTTGGTTGTTTTTTCGTACTTTTTGTTTTCCGCATAGTTTCGAAAAGATTCTGAAGGAGGTCTCCCCGTAAAATGAAAACTTCATAATCCTATCTTTGTATCATTTTTGTTAAAAATAACCGGTCTCAAAACAGTTATGATTAATCATATTTTAACCGTTATTCAAATGAGTTAGTGTTCCTTTCCTGTTCATGAGCTTTTAAATTTTTCCCGATATTTTTGCACAATTTTCTTGGAAAAATGTCGTCACGACCGAAATTTTTGACGACTGAAGAAATTGGATGATAATGAGGAAGATGCGTCGGGAGATAAAATCGATCACGTGCCAGAGAAAGAAGAACAATCTTTCAGATGTGACAAGATATGCATCGAGCGGAGTTGACATTAGATTGGATTCATTTTTGGTGTTTTTTCCACCGCCAATTAAAAAAAAATTATAATTGAGAACTCAAATACTCGTAACTAAGGCAAGTATTTATGTACATTATGTACAACGTTGATTTTCTCCATGCTTACTTGCTACTGTCATGAGCACGACGTACAATGAGCCCAATGTTTCTAATAATCCAAAAAAATTACCACAAATAATTTCATATTATAATGCGACAAAGGGTGGTGTTGACAAGATGCTAAGCTGCTACAGTACCAAAAGAAAAAAAAAATCGATGGACAATGTCTGTTATCCATAACATTATTAACATCTTGGCTTTGAACACTTATATTATCTTTAACACAGTTAAGCCAAACTGGAAGCCAAAACAAGAGCATGTAAAACGAGAATGTTTTCTGCATTATTTGGTTACTTCATTGGCAACAAAATATATTGAGCAGCGAGCTCATACCCCAAGAATTAATGGATCTAGATCGTTATTTTCAATGCTTTCAACTCATGACTCATGGTCCCTCTAGCTTATTGTTCCGATCGCCAGAGTCAAAGACACAGCAGACAACATCAACACCGAACAAGCGCGAAAGATGTTACAATTGCTACCATTCAGTCATAAAAAAAACTTAACAGACATCTTTTATCGCAGTGTGTGCAATAGGCCCGTATGTGGGGATATCCACGCCGAATTTATGGCTTGGGTACGATTGCCCGCATTCCAAAATCTTGTTTTCAAAATCTCGCATAACGATGTCTCTCACTATCAAAATCTCGCAAATCAAAATCTTGAGAATAATAATCTCGCATTCATATAAAATATTTATTAATTCGCGGACCGCTTCGCGTGTTAAAAGGATTTCACACTATGGAATATTTTTCGGCTCATATACCGGAAATAAATAAACTTGCATTTTATTGAAATACATATATTTTAAAATAAATATTTATATAGCAATTTTGACTTAAATACATTTTTTAGCGCGTCTTTCATACAAAATACACATGTATCAAAAATGAAACAAAGGATATGTTAATAAAGCACAGTTAAACGTATATAACGTATTCACTTGAATTATTTTATTGATCTTCCGTAGAATTAGAGAAACTTTGAAAACCTCCCAACAAATCACACTTATGTACATATGTAGCTGGTATAGGTATAATTGTCAATGTATGTCGTCCTTCTAGCGGGGTTCACATTATACGATTTGCTTGGCGACCAAATATTGCTTAGCGTTTGAATGTGATTTAGATTTCAAATTGGGAATATGGCGGCGGAAGTTTTAGTTGCGGCCCTTGTTATCTAATTTTGGAAAGTGAAAAAAATGATTAACCCCAACATAGGAAATTGCTGGGAAAGATAAAAAACTCCGGCCAAAACTCTTTCTTGGCGCTCGACACCATATTTTTATGCTTAGCTGCGATGTTTCCTCATCGAAATCAGAAACAAAAATGAAAAATACTCTGAAGTTGTACGACAAGCGTTCACATTAAACGAAAAGTCGGTCAAGCAAATCAAAAAGTTGAAAAATTTGAAAAACCGTACTACAAATTGGATGACTTGCTTTATTTAGTGTTCAAATTGTACGATTTAGTCGTCGTCAAGCAAATTGATCAAGCAAATCGTGTAATAAGAGCCCCGCTTCTGAATAGAGTTCCAAAATCGCAAAAGTAGAGACGTGTCTGTTTCAGTAGTAGAAATTAAAGCTCTTCGACATTTTAATTAATTAAAGCCTACACCATAAGATTTTTCCTTTAGTCCAGTCAGTATCTGAACACCTCAAACAAAGTACATACAAAATTCCTATTTAATAACGCTCCACTAAAGGGTTTCTTGATGGGAAAAATATCCTTACAAAAATTTTTCTACACTAAAGCATAATTATAGTCCCCATGGCTGCCAAAGGGTCATTGAAGGGTCAATTATATGATGATGTACAAGTGCCTACACCTTCTGGGATGGATGGTTTTGAGTTTACAAAGATGTTTAACTGGCATTTATTGGATATACATGTAGTAGAAGGTGGATAGCGTTATTAGGGCAACTTTAAGTTCTGCATTTAGGTCAGTATATCATTTCAACTTTGCTCGTCATTCCCTTGTCACCTAAGATTTCGATGTCAGTCGTGTCGTCGGACGGTTAAATTTGCTACGCGATTTGCAAACCCATTAACACCATCACTCTGGAAAATTGTGTGCAGTCATAACCATATTAACCTCAAGAGACCTGACCCAAATCTTTGTACACTCGTCGTCCTTTCGCTATTTTTTCTCAATTCACTTCACTTTTCTTCTTTTTTTTTTTAATTTCAAGCGTTTCAGTTATTTTTTTGTATCCTGAACGTGCCAAGTGAATGTATAATGAAAAGGAAAATCCAGATGTAGGAAAAAAGGGAACAGAAATTTATAATAAGGGCTGATGGGGGAACGCAGCTATGCTATAACTGAATATGAAAGGAAGTAGCACAGAGGGTTTTTGGATTATGAATTCGTTTTCGGCCATCGTTTGCTGGAGCAGAAGGAAACGAGAACGTGGTAGTGTCTCGTAGCGTCGTGATCGTACTTAAAGACAGAGCGAAAGGTTAAAGAACACAGAGAACAGGTCAGGACTGTAAATTTAACGGGCGTAAATCTTTTTTATTCATTTTTTTTTGGGGACGGTATGATAAACTTTGTAATGAGAAATTCGTTTTTCTTCCCTCATACTTTTGCTCTTATTTCTTAGTTTCATATATGTATACATACATATAAAAGCGTACAAGCGTACACTTCTATAAAAAAGGGTCGACATTTTCTTCGGAAATACTTAATTGCCGGTTTCTTATATTAGCAATGAAATTTATGAAATCGCAAATAAATGAATTCTTCTGAATATGCAATAACAGCAATTTTTGTTTGTACGTTACTTTTTTTTAATCGTTTATTTTCCACCTACACAATTTCATAATAAAGGATACAGAATAGTTTCAGTTAAATTAAACTACACTATTATAATTACACTACACTTAAAGTAACTGACTTGAAGGGTGCTCAAAACTTAAGTGAGAAACATAATCAACATTCGGCTGCATATGCACGCATATTTATGTAAACTCACGAATACTCACAATCTTATCATCCAACCCATAACTAGCCCAACGCCGATTCGTTAAATATTCGTTAACTTTTGCAAACATGAGCGAACATAAGAGAGACCGGTCTCAAGGCTGAACTATAACAGTCGAAAGCAATCGGAAGCTAATGTCAAAATTCTTCGCTGAGTTTCCTTCAGTACTGTCAATTGCACAAGTTGTCCATAATAGGCGTATGTGAACTGAAGCGATTGTCAGTCAAGTGGTTTTGCTTGTCATTTGTGTTTGTTGTGTTGTTTTGCAAAATAAGTGAAAGCAAAAAGCTATTATGGTCGGACAACACAAATTCCTTGTATTCGCACAGTTACGTACGTCGATATACGCACCCATTCTACTATTACAGTTCAGCCTTAAGTCGCTCACTGCATATGTAAATCTGACAGTTGTCGAGTTTATTTTTAATTTTTTTCGAAAAATGTCGGATTATGAATTAATTCAAAATGTACGAAAAAATAGCTGAAAGATTTGCCAGCTGAAATGTTTGCGAGGGTAGTAGAATTTAGAAATTGTTTTGGCAGGTAAAAGTATAATAGTCATCCGTTGGAATTGACAGAACATAGGGAAGCATATCGCTCAGTTATTAGTTATGAGTAGGGCTAGGATTTCGGTGCATTTGCATATTTTTTTGAGACACATTAGAAGCAATAGAACAAGTTATCTTTCCGATTCATGAATTTTCCTTTAAATTGGCATCCAATCGTTAGTGCATATTTTTGCATATTTTTAATAATAAATGCATATTTTGTGTATATTTCCGAAAAATTTTATCAGTTATGTTAATAAAACATATGAGAATTTTGAAAACCTAAATTAAATGTTAAAATAATGCTACTTCTGTTATTTAATTTTTCAAATGAAGATCTTTATGTTTTGTTAACCTTTTGATTTATTTAATTAACATTATTGTTTTTTAGGTCTTAAAATAAAAAGACTGATTTTTTTTACAAACTAAATAACATGTTTTTTTGTTTTTCATTAAAAAAATTCAAGTTTAACTACAGTCGTACAGTTTAACTGGTCGCTATAGCCAACTGTCGTTTTATCCGACTTTTCAAAAATAGAAAAATTACTTGTGCAAAAACCAACCACGTGGGGAAAGTTGGTCGTTAAAAGCGACTGGTAGTTATAAACCACGTCGTTAAAGGTGACTTCGCCATGGTTTTAAATGCATATTTAAAGTGCATATTTCCCATTTTTAAGAGCATATTTTAAGCCCATATTTTGCGTTTTTAAGTGCATGAAAATCTTAGCCCTAGTTATGAGATTAGCTTATGTTTCCCAATGTTGATTATGGTTGAGCTTTTATAGTATGACTAAAAAACTTAATTCTAAATTACAACTCTGCGTTAGAAATATTCAGAGACAGTTCAGCAAGAGTATTCTCCATTTCGCCTGATTAAAAAAACAGGCAGGACCTCACTGAATATGGCAAAGTTTCAACTGCCGATATTTACGTGTTCGAATTCTATTTGAAAAACGTTTTTTTTTTTCAATAATGCTGCGCGGATAACATAACTTATTATTACCAGAAATAGCAATAGTGATAAAATGCAGCTCTGTCGTACTCCGCTTCGGATTTCAAAACATTTGACAACTCACCGTAGTGAAGAATGCTAGATAAATTGCCATTCAATGGTAATGACTAGTTCAGCATCTACCGACGGGTGTAGGTTCATGAAATAAGAAGCTCTGCTATTAAGCAGACTTTTCGACTCACATATTATTATTCTTTGTAATATTTCACTGTTCCTTTAAGCTCTCAATAACGTTTGACGATTTTTCCTTTCCTCCAAAAAATTTAATCCTATAAAATTTATTTATCCCTTCATCAACAAATTTCTTACCCTCTTGTTTTATGATTTAAATAATCTAAATTAGAATTTCATCCAAAAGATTGCCCTGTTTGAGCATCATAACCACTTCCCACTCAAACTACTGATATTACTTATTAAAGTGTTGGACGAAAAACTTTTCTATCTCTCCTCGTAAATTCTGAAATATATGTATGTATGTACTTGTTTCACAGTTACCAAGTTCGCCCTAGAAGTCGAGCTCTCCTTTCATAAAAGCTATTATTTTGTTTGTACAGAACGTCAGTTACTCCATACCTATATGAGTGCACAGAAATGCATAGGAGGCTATATTGCATTTAATTTGCAATAAAATTTCTTTCAAAGCATCCTTCTAACAATATTCCAATATCCAGCGGAATCTAGTTTATGCAAAAAGCTAAGCCTTGTCTATTCCATCGTAAGAGGACTCTGACAACATAAATGATTGAATTAAAAAATTAATATGTAATAAAAGCATAAAATGATGTATACACATACATAGGTGCTTCTGCATTTAAAAAATATTAAAATGTTGTATATATTTTCTTGGCATATAAGGCCACAAGCTTCAATGCAATTTCCGAGTTTTCTTGAACAAAGCTTGCTTATTCTCGTACACAACGCCGCCTTTACATTTCATGAATTCTAAGCGCCTAAGAGCTATTACGTGCCACAAAGTAATATTGGTATCAACATTTAGAATATGGTTTCAGCTATAAATACTTCTACTGGACCCTATTCGCAAGTATGAAGTCTCTGTAGAATACCTGCATGCATTTTAATAGATTTTTTTAAATCCAGTGGAGGTTAGTTTATTCAAAAAGCTTCCGAGTTCTATATCTTAGAAACTGTAATATTTTCTGTGACTTTGTGTTGATATGGTCTAAAATATTATAAATAGGTACTATAGATACCTTTTCTAGGGCTGTTTTAAATTTTTTTGAGAATTTGACTTATAATTGTTGTTTTTCAAATAAACAGAAGGATTGAGAATATCTTTGAAGTTCCTTTGTCAGTACGTCGCCATCAATCAAATTGTTTGAATTACATATTATTCTTCTAAGTGCTCCGGAAATATTTCGCCTTCTTGCTATTTTACTTGGCCCATTCCACACTGCTTTCTCTTATTACAAATACAAATACTTGGCGCAACAGACGTACATATGTATATGCACAAATGGAAGGGACCTACAGTTTAGGGCCATATCCGAAAGGCAAATTGAGAAGCTTTCTCTTGACAGTTATTACTCTCGGACGTTTGTCGTGAGAGGTGGGACCGTGAGAAAACTTGTTGGTGTTTTCTGGGATTCGAACCTCGAACCTCCTGCTCAGCGATCCAGCGCAGTAACCACTTGAGCCACGGCGCCCACTTATTGCTTTCTCTTATTTCTGCCTGTAATTTAGGTTTTTTGATGGTGGACACGGAATGAGAAATGGTAGACTGGCTCTTTAACCCAACTCATATTTCACATCTGTTCAAAAACTTCAATACATGCATCAGAAGATTTGCTATAATTTTCGTGAAATGTTTCATGTTCCAAATATTTTCATTCATACTTTCGAAGTTAGACATCATACTGTCAAAGTTAGACAGTGGCTCAACTCAATCGAGGTGTCTATAACCGCCTAAGAGCCATTTGCTCTGGAGAAAGGGGCTGGATGGTCAAGTCAGTCGGAACGATTCCTAAGCTAACAAAGCTTTCCACCTGGCTAAAGGAGGAGTTTGATCTTCCGAACTAGCTCGTTTGGTATCTGGCCTAACTGGGTCAGCAGATTTGGCTAAGATGAGAACACTTTTTCTGTCTATGCCTCTTCGCAGGGCACTCACAATACCACTCTGATGAATCTGCAGCCCGCCCAGACTTTTCGCAATGGAGAAGCATCCCGATTTCTGGGATGTCGCGCTGCAGGTGTCATATGTGGTAGTCAGAGGTTGGCAATTCTACTGCTCCTTTACTAGTACAGTCTACAAATGAGTAAGGGGCCCACATGGCCAGATCTTCCCTACCAGCTGTTGGGTTCAGTTGCCCAATGGCAGTCCGAAATGTTGAGGCGGTGATAACTCTACTGCACAGATTTTGTCGGCCGTCAAGAGCCCAGTGACTACTCGATTGGGGTGTGCCTCTGGTTGCCCAACGACTACACCAGAGGTTGATGCGATTAGAGAGGCGTCTGTCTTTAATATTAATTTTAATATTAATGGATCAATAATTCCCCGAAGGTAGCCTGGTATTCCGAGGTCGCATACTAGCGATTAAGCAGACTCTTAGCCACGCATCCATGGCGTATGCTGTTCCACCATTGGATTAAAGATTATTTTCCAGAGGTTTACTCCTCACGTCGCTCACTTTGGCTGAATGATTACAGTCGTGAATACAAGCCGTGCATTGCAGGCATGCGCAGAAACCATAAGTTCAGGTGCGCATGTGTGGAAAGCTGGACCGAGTACCTCACTTCAGTATTCGTTGCCCGGTCGCCTCCAAGTGGAGGCAGTGAGTCTTCATGCCCCGGTTGCTCACTACGACTTTACCCTAAAAGCCCGAACCTGACCATAATCTTTAGTCTTACTAACTTATTTAACTGGGTCTTAAACATAGAATAAATTCCAACATAATGGATAAAGTCAACTATTATCCTTTTGCACAAAAAAGGAGACATATCTATCTATCTTCTATCTTCTATGTATATAAAAATTAATATTTGTCTGTATGTCCTTTATAGAATTGTAAACTATGCATTTGATCATGTGATGATCTTTAGCAAAGTTGTTGTGCATGAGCCCACGAAGGTTTCTGAGTTGGTACGACCAATTTTCGACAGATGGCGCCACTGTCATTCCAATGCATTTCATATATTGCCGTGACAGTTCATGCTGATATGAATTGAAACGAAAACAGCGAACGAATGATGACGTTTCGAGTTGTGGGTGACATAAGAATTTATGTAAATTTTGAAATTCATGTCCGGCTCACATGGAACAGACAAATTTATTTTAGTTAGTGGCGTTGCAACGCGCGAAGGGTACAGCTAGTATTAAATAAATATAAACAATCATTTTATTTCGAAAATTTCGAAAAACTTTAACGAACAATGACCAATACAGCACGCTGGCTTTCATCAAGTTTTTAGCATTTCGGACCGGACCGCAAATTTTCCGTTCCGAAATAAGTTTTCGGGATTTTGGATTTTCAGGATGGCAGTTTTTGGGATTTTTACCCCAATCCTTACGGACCACCATCTATGTACCAGCAGAGCTTAAGCTTGGCAATAATCTGAGATTTCCAAATGATATCGTTCTTGTGGCAACAACAACATAATACATGAATAAAATGGTACAAAATTTAGAAGAAGGATACGTCACGGCAGGTCTGACAATGAATACAACCACTCCTAAATTAATGAGTCTAGACGAAATAGAAGAGATTAGCGTAAATTATAAGTCCATAAAATATGTCGATAGTTACATTTATCTAAGCAAATTAATTTTGTTGGGAAATAAAGAAGAAAAAAAAAGAAATATTTATAGAATTTCAAAGTTTATGCCATTAAAAGTGTCCCGATGAAAAGTTTATCCCCTATTACATGCATACATATATGTACATAAACATATATTCAAAGCATTATATCGCTTTGCCAAAATTTACTCTTATGACTTTTATACAAAGAGGGTCTATTAGGAAACGCAAACTTTGCGCAAATTATGCAAAGTATATCATTCGGAAATGCATATACAATAAAGCAAACAATTCTAAAACGCAGTAGCGCAGATATTTTTTGCAAATATATGCAAAATTAAGCAAATGTCAAAATCATGTTGCTTTTTTCATTTATTGACTTTGCGTACGGTGTTTGATTCGGAGAAAAAAATGTGCGAAGAAGAAGAAAGGTAAAATTTAGAACAAACAAAAAAAAACTAATTAATTTCATTTCTGTAATTTAAGAAATGATCTGGGACGCATCAGGAGATAAAACTCCTTATTTCAATTCGATTGAAATTTGAAATGGATTTTATCTCGGGAAGAAAAAAAATTGACGCTTTGGGGAAAAGTACGCGAAGAAGCTCTTCAAATCAATCCGGAGTTCCGTTATACAAAAGATGAAATTTTTCATAAATGAAACAATCTGCTATTGACGTACAAGCGAATTGAAGAAAGGAATTCTAAACGGCAACAAGGTGGGAGTATTTCGAGCTTTTCCATGAAGCTTACGGGAAAAAACCACACATAGAAGTTTGTTGATTTCGACTTCGGAAGATAGGTATGAAGATAACCCTGAAACCGAAGATGGTGCGGATTCGCCAGCCTCTACATCGCAGCCATTAGGTAATGCTAAGCGCTTAAAAAGAACAAAGAGGAACAACGAAATCATGGAATTCCTAAAAAAAGAGGCTGGTGAGGAACGTAGTCGCCATGAAGAGCAGATGGAAATTGAAAGGGAACGGATTAATATACTAAAAGATATTAAAATAACATTAGACCGAATTGTCTAATTTTTTTCCAAATAACGACTAAAGGCGCATTATTATGTAACGGAATTTATATGAATTAAGAAGTGCATTGTGTTGCATTTATTAGTTCTTTTTTTGAATAAATAAACAGAAAAAAAGGCATTTTTGTCTTTAATTACATATGTACATATGTATTATCGGGGTAATCACTATGCTGAAAGCAATGTCATTATAGTATCTCGTTTTTGCCTCGCTTCAGCGCTGACTCTTGGAGTGTGAACAGTTACTTCTTCTAGATGTTCAAGTGGAGTACCAATGTGATTGTCGCTTTCAATCTCCTGATTATGCACGTGAGGAGCATGTTCACAATAAATAATATGATTATGCAGAGCTACGCAGGTTGTAACGAAATACTTGGCCACTAGTAGTTTTAGCATTTGTAAAGATTTCAACTCCCGAAATTTGTTTTTCAGCATTTCAAATGCTTGTTCAATGCATACTCGAGTAGAGCTTAAGGAAACATTAAACTTTGTTTGATGTTCATTTAAGAACCCGTTATCACGAAATGGTACCATTAAGTACGATGCCAATGGATACGTCGAATCTCCTAAGAGATGTGCTCCCTGCGGTAATTGAATTGTACGATTTTCTAGTGCTACCCCTAGTGGACTATTTCGCCATACAGCAGCATCATGCATCCTCCCTGGCCAGCCAAAGTATATGTCTGTGAAGATAAATTTAGCATCGCACACAGCCTGTAGAAGTAACAGAATATCATTGCACAGCGGGAAGAAATTATTTTGTATACATTTACTTGCAATATTACGGAATGTCGGTTATAATACATAGCTGTCACCGTTTCGTGAAGGCTAAAATATGGGAATGGATAATTTCTAAGAACAAGGAATTTGTCTATCTTCTTGTTCAAATCCACTTCAGTTCTTGGCCTCTTTATGAACCTATTTCGATGTGTAGTTATAGGCTTTATAATCTTGAGAACAATAGAATGCGAAGTTCCTTGACCAATATTAAATCGATCCGATAGTCGCGATATGTGCAACCGTTAGCTATTTTCCATAACATAATGTAGAGCGCTGACAACAAATTTAGTCCGGGCCTTCCAGCTTGTGTTTTCCAAAAAGGCTCTAAAACAAACTCAAGTTCCTAGAAACACATTACGGAAAATTTTAAAGGTAAGAAAATCAAGGATATACAAGTTATCCCTACCTAAAAGGTTGTTCTTTTCATTCTGAAATGGCTATAAAAGATGTCACCCGGAAAACTGTTTATAATCTCAAAAAAGAACAGATTTTTAGGTATACGCCGTTGCAAATTTATATAAAAAAGGAATAGTTTTCTTGAAACCCATTTTTTACTTTTTTTTAATATTATTATTGCAACCATCCAATACAGTGTTAAGAGTTACATTCAAAATGTTCATTGTTAATTTTTAAAGCAAAAAAGCAAATAATTTGTTCGTAAACGTCGAAAGTATGCTTTGCGATCGTATGCTTTTGACGTTTCAACTGCTTTGTTGCTCTTGCTTTGCAAAGTTTGCGTTTCCGAATAGACCTAGACTAACAGATAGACAAACTTCTTAATGATGCGGAACACTAATAAATTTTATCCGCGCATTAAAAAAAAGGTTGCCCCCACCGTGGACATTTGTTCGTACTCGTATCATGTGAAAGCTGAAGACATCAAGCAAACTAAAACAAAATATGGGCTGAAGTCCACAGAAGAACATTTAAGAACACACTCTGAACAAAGTTTTGTTCAGGCACACTTCAAAATCAAAACAAGTTCTACTTTATATTTTTTTATTCTTATATGTACCTGAATGTACATAAGAATCCACAATCCACCCCAACAATAATACCTAACCTTACCTGCAGTATAACCAACAAGCGAAGATTTTCATATCCCATCCTCCATTTTACTACAAATATAACACTGACATTGTAGTAAGTACCAAAGATAAAAAAATGAACACTAGTCTGCAATTATTTTTCGAATAGTTACACCATCCAATATGCGATGTTTCATATGTGTCCCTGTCCACAACCACGAGCATGGAAAACGCGCAGGATAAAAAAGTTCTAGTCATCGTACGATACACTTTTATCTGATTTTATCCGTGAAACATCTGACAAACGCAAATTCCTTTTTCTGTTTTCCAGTGAGCCGCAATCTGCATTTAAATGGAAAAGTAAACTCAAAACTCAAATCACCGTGCCCCACCAGTTCGCAATTGCGGTGCCCCATGCTTCTCCACTTGTCTTGGGGTTGAAATAAATTTATTTTTAACTTAACTCACTTCCTTATTCGTTATTCATAGACAGTAAGCCCCATCCACTGGCACGAGTTCAGGTAAATTTAAATTGTCACTACCAACGGTGTTGGAATTTATTAACTGAATAATTTATAGCTCATGTTAAGGACGATCCTGGAGATAGAATATCCAAAGATAATTGGAAAATGCCTTCGGGACTTGCACCATCTTCTCTTTAGGCATAGCCCGAAAATTTCTTAATTTTTGACGAATCCCGACTTCAAACAAAAGTCATTTGCCTTTGTGTACAGGACCATTAAGCAACCAAGTACAGCAAAATTCTAGGTGCTGCACAGTTGTGAATACAGCCGACAGCGGCAGTGTAACAAAGCATTTATCACATTCACGGCGAATAAGCAGCCTTACAAATTGAGTACTATACCACTAACAGGGACTTTTAGCGCAGCACCCTAGCTGCCACCCTAGCAAACAATCGACGCCCATCCATCCCTACTTCACGGTGGATGAACATCCATCAACAATGTAAACAAAAAGCATTCAGGTGAACAAAAGCCGAAAACACCCAACACCAATCGCTCCTTGTGTTGTTCCAGTGCAATACAATGATTTTACCCCATACTGGCAAGTATTCTCATCCTTCCTATGTACCAGTGTACTTTAAGGAATATCTTAGCACACAACGAGCAGCTTACACACTTACGTAAGCGTATCGTCCGTGTGAATGAAAACTTCTTGATTCACAAATTTTTAGTAAAATATCCCGGAGGATATTTATAACAAGGAAAACAGTTTCGTGCATTTTCTACCTAATTTTAATTTTCCCTACAAAATACTGCAAAGGAGATTTTTTAACTTTGTAAAAGTCAAAAAATTCCATAAAGTATGTGAAATAGTGAAGCTTCTTATGACAGTTATTGATCTGAAACGTTTATAATATGTAAGTGATATGAAACGCGATTTGAATGGGAGTCAAAAATAATCACAAAAGTATACAACCTCCCGTCGAATCTATTAGCTGTTAAAAAAAAGATTATACCTGATAAATATTACTAATGAGATGCACCCTAATTGTTGTTTGAAATCTGCGGAGTCAGTCAAAACAAAAAATTGCTGAAAATTTGTGCCTCTCTTGACAAACGACCTTCTCTGTCTCACTTGCAATCCTATCCATTCCTTTGCGGATGACAGCACTCTTGACTTCGCTTATACCTTTTCGACTCCACTATTGACACCCCTGGCTGTGGAGTCTCAACGGCAGCGAATGTCAACCGAGCTCAACTCCGATATTGATGCAATCATCAATTGGGGTGCGAAAAACCGAGTTGAGTTCAATTCGTCAAAAACCCAGTACTGTCTCCTGTCACTGAAGCGGGATACTAATGTAGCCAAACTAAAAATTAATGGAACTGATATTGAGGAATCTAATGCTTTGTCAATGCTTGGCATGCAAATTACCCAAGACCTTTGCTGGAATCATATGATTTCCGAAGCTGCGAAAGTGGCGCAAGATGCCTCGGATTCCTCAAGAGGTGTAAACGTTTTTTCAGTCCTGCAGACTTGGCTACTATCTATGTATAAAGCCTATATTCGTGCGAAACTCGAATACAACTCACATGTTTGGGCGGGAGCTCCCGCAACTTGTTTGAGTTTACTAGATTGTGTCCAACGTCAGGCATGTAGATTGATTGGTGATCAGTCAATTTGCAACCAAATCCCTTCGCTGGAGCACCGTTGGAATGTTGGATGCTTATCGGTCCTGTACCGATATTTCCACCACAGATGCTCGGATGAAATCTATAGTTGGGTCCCGCCTGGTCGTCAGTTTAATCGTACTACACGAGCGGCCTCTTCCACGCACCCTTATTTTTTAAAATCTATCTTCGGTCGCACAGTGAAATTCAGAAATTCGTTCTATAGCCACTCAACATGTATGTGGAAAGACTTACCTTCCTCAGTGTTTCCATCAAATTAGAATTTGCCAAGATTTAAGGTCAACGCGCATCGTCACCTAACTCTCTTTCCTTTTCCCTCCAATTTCTAACTTCCCTATATCCTTTTCTTTCACTCCATCACTGGGTTTATAACTTTAAAGGTCTTTAATCCTAAGTGATGAAGTTTATTTTAAAAAAAAAAACGATCGTAAACATTACAACAATTCGAAAATTCATATCACAAAGTAAGTATGCACTCACTTTTCTTTGAGAAGGATCACTCGGTAAGCTGGTTGTACTTAAGGGTATTTTTACGTGCATATTGCTTACTTTACTTTTATTAATATGTTTATTTAATTATAGATTTACTAAAATTTTAAAAAAAATTGCGCAATGGGGAAAAGAACTCTTGAAGGAAATAAAAAATTTGGTAATAAAATATTACCAAGAAATAAAATCATTCCTCGACATTGCAAAAATTGTTGACAAGGGTTCAGCAACCATTCAAAAAATTATAGAAAAATATAGAACTCAGGGAAACACTAGAAACAAGCCACGCGCTGGACAACTTTGAAAGTTAACCGAGCTAGAAAAGCTACTCATTGTACGAAAGGTAAATTCCAGGATTAGTGCTCCAAAAGTTCAATCGAAGATAATGACTGAGACAGGTAAGTCTTGAGATCCCCAAACCATACGTCATGTACTGTATTAAGCTGGTTATCATGGTCGGCACATCAGAAAAACCATTCGCTAATAAGGTCAATCGCCAAAAGCGTATACAATTTGCAAAAGACCATGAGAACGATGATCAGGGTTTCTGAAATAATTTTTTATTTCTGGATGAAAGCAAATTCAGTATCCACGGATCAGACGGGTTTGATAAGGTTTGGAGAAAAGCAAATACAGAGCTTGATTCAAGAAATATGACGGGAACTGTGAAGCATGGCGGTAGTTTTGTAATGGTTGGGAGTGTATGGCGGCATTTGGGGTTGGTAATTTTAGTTAGTTTTTATCAGCTCTATTATTAATAGATACGTTTCTTCAACATCCTGAAAAACAATTTTTATGAGAGTTCGATAAAATTAGGCTTTGATAGGCCGACTTTCTTGCAGCAAGATATTGACCTTAAGCATACCTCTCATGTCGTTAGGGAATGACTGTTTTAAAACGCACAAAAGCAGCTAAAGACACCACCTCAATCACCACCTCAATCGCCTGATATGAATGTAATTGAGCATCTGTGGGAGCATCTTGAGCGACAAATTAGGGAGCACGATTTCAAAACAAGAAATGATCTAAAACGTGTTCTTCGATAAGAGTGGTACAAAATCAGTCAAAATGTAATACAAAATCTGGTCAGTTCGATGCCTTCGAGAATGAAAGCTGTTTTGAAAGTAAAAGGATATTCCACAAAATACTAAAATCCATAAAACGTCCGTGATAGTGAATTTTTTAATTACTTACATATACTTGTGAATGTGAATGTGAATTTCATAGTATGTATTTTAAGTTGACTTTGAATATTTATTCAAGTTTTGTGTTTTTATACAATTTTATTTTTGTATCTTTTATGAATAGTCTTAAGCTTGTTAAAAAAATGCTCTATTTTTTTTCTTTCTTGTATAAGTTATGATTTTCAATTCAAATATAGTAAAGCGACGGGTGTATACTTACTTTTGTGATTAACTGTACATATGTACCTACATACATATGTATACTATTATCCCAAGCACTCAAACACTGGGAGGTTCATTTTACTTCTACCCTTGAAAAATTCACTCAGTCGAATGTCTGTGTGCTCTAAGTGAACCGAAGAACTTCAATCGTGTTAGGTTAGAATACTTTTGCATAACATCACGACCCAAAGTGCGCAATCTGGTTCCTAACCACTGGAAAAGAAGTTCTTCATCGTATCCTCACATTCCAGATACGATCCATGATTACTCTAATGTCATATGATGGCTATGTATTGTGTGTGTATTGTGACTAGTCCGACCAAAGTTGTACAGTTTATGCTTAAATTGAACAGTAATTTTGCAGTGTTCTTGGGCAATCATTAAAAGCACCACGTAAACTTAGAAGCAGACAAAAGGTGGAAGCGGCTGTTCAATATTTCAATGGCCCAAATTTAATTGATTTGAACCTACACTATACATCGCGGCGCCGCGCCGTGGCTCAATGATTAGTGCGTAGGACTACTGAATGGGAGGTCCGAGGTTCAAATCACAGAAAACACCAAAGAGCTTTTTTATGGTCCCATCTTTCGCAATCGTCTGACAATTGTTCAAAATTGACAACTGTGATAAGAAACGAAAAATTTTGGGAAATGTTTCTAAGCAGTAGGTCAATTCGATTTGTGGAAAAATACTTAACACGTACATCACGAATGCTCATGTTATTCTAGGCCCTGGATCACATACCAAATATTTGTATTTATATTTTTTTTTTGTATAGCGTCGTGTCCGGTTACAACATATCCCTGAGAAAACCGGATGCGGGGTGGAATTTCAAACTCAAGTGGACTTGTAAAAGAAAACTTCTGAAGGATTTCCCCAAGAAGCTGATCCGAAAATCGTAAATGGATGTTCCTACATTGTGACGTAAGCTCTTAACCTCTTGCTGCTAACGTAAGTTCCATGAAAGTTATTCATCAACCTAGCTCTCTGGAAAGTCCGGCTCGGGAAATTGACGATGAACAACACAAACAACCAGCGCAGTACTAACAAATAAAGCTATAAAATATTCTGTAGCATCCTTCGATGGCTTCAATTCACCTGGGAATGATGAAACATGCTATAAACGAGTTGCTGCCAACATAAAAATTATTTTCACTCCCAGCCTAGAAGTCCCCTTTATACCATCCCTACCTTCTTCTTGGCATATGGTCAAATAGGCTTTAATATCAAAGGTTGGAGAGGGCTATTATTGTTATTGTTGCGGAGTAAATAACACGACAACACAACGGAACGAAAGTGATCTTTATTATAATAATCATATCATGAGTATTGAATACTTATGTAGGTATTTAGGTAATTGTGTAATTATTACAGAAGTGTGCAGAAGTACGCAGCCTGCTTAACATTTTTCCTGTTTTTTTTAAAAGTGTATACGAGTTTACCTACATAATTATGTACGTGTAAGTTAATATAATTCTACATACAATGTGTTCCACCATGAAAGATAAATTTAATTCACTTGATACAAAATTCAAAGCTTTGACTTTACTAAAGTAAAGAATAAAATTAGTAAAGCAAAGAGTTAAATTTAATTGTTTAATATTGTTGTTGTGCTCAATTGTGGGCGCCGTGGTTCAAGTGGTTAGGGCGTTGAATCGCTGAGCGGGAGGATTTGACGTTCAAAAACAGCAAAAAGTGTTCATCTCCTGCGAATGTGAAAAACATGCGTAGCTAGGCCCTGGACTACATACGGTTTGTTGCGCAAAGTATTTGCATTTGTTATGCTCAATTGTGCTCAAAATAATAATTAAATTTAAATTATTTGTTGCTTTATATTGATAGTTGAACAATGCATTGTTTGAGCCCACTTTTCAGGCGTTTTTTTTTCTTTAATCAACATTGGGGCATTTTACCGCTATCAAAAGGTCTGCATTCTACAATCTGGTGTTAAGGGATAGCATGTGACAGGATCCGTTTTAGGCAGACTATTACATTCTTGAATGTTTCGTTATCCAACTATCTGCGAGGAAAACGATATGAAATTACATACTAAAATCACGATTTGCATTGTTCTAGAAAATTAAAGTGCCGTCATAATGTACTTTATGTTCTGAATTTAAAACATAATTCTTGTTTTTCTACTTTTCAGTTTTATTATATGTATGTACATCGGTTTTGCTCATTTAAACCACGAAAAATTACAAAAATCAAGAAAAGAAAAAGAAAATCCTCAAGTAGAACACCGTTAAAGTGGATGCAGCACATATCGCAGCATATTACAATGACTCTCCCCCAACTGCGGCGGAAAAAGAGTTTTCTCATTAAAAGCGAAATTCAAGTACGAGATTAGAAACCAACGAACAATGCATATACTTATTATTTGGTTTCCTCATTGTTGCGATCCACTATGGAGGGCTCTTGAGGTCCTTTATTTTAGCAGCTCACAATATGCATCTCTGCATCCGACTCCGTGCGCCCCATGTACGATGTAGATGTCTGTGTCGGGGCGTTCTAGAGTGGAAAATCAAACAATGATTCCTTGCGCGCTCATTGTTTCCATGCATGTGCATTCGAAAAAGTGTTACTGGCAATAGTATTGCGAACGGATATTATTATGGCATGAATATGGTTATTACAAATTCTTTGCTTTAACTGCAGCACTAATGTGTGCGTTTGAAAATTGTATTCCATAAATGGAGGGAGCATTCAAAACTGGATTGTGGATTGGAACACTTGAGGTATTTTATTGTAATGTAAGTGCATAATTCTGGTTTTTATCGGAACACTATTCGGAGGTGTGAAGAATGGGTGGAAAAATTGTTTCCAAAAGAATGAGCTTATTCAAAGAATTCTTGATTGTTATCTGGTATCGTTGAATTCTGGTTTATCTAAAGTGGCAACTGTTACAAACGACTGCATACGTACCTGAGAAGCATTAGCAAGAAGCAGACATCAGAGTATCAGTTTCCTCAGAATTTCGTACATAGACCTGTGAGTCCAAATAAAATCTCTATTAGGCAGAATTTGGAATTGAGGAGCAGTAAGTCAAAATTTTAACTCCATGCATTGCTTGCTGGATAGATACCCGGTCGATGAACGCATCTGAGAAAACTTCCCCACTAGGTACTTACGAATGAATTTTGTTGATCCGATTGGCTGAAAGAGGACCTTCAGAAATTTAACAATAATCCCCCAGAAGGACGACTGGCAGCGGATAAATTTTCTCGCAGGAATCAACGCTATTGTCTACAGTCCAGCTAGCGGATACTTTGACTATGAACTATTCCGAAATATTTGGAACCCAGTTTACAAAGAATTTTCAAGGCTGAGCCGGGATATTAAGAAGGGCATAGTGGTGGTCAATGGACCCAGTGTGATATTTTGTGCTAGGCGATGGTTGTGCTAGAAGATGGTGTTCTTTTTTTGGTGGGATTTTCTCTCGTTCCCGTCAATCTCTACTAAAGCACGTTGGAAGCCTCAGCTCCTTCATACATAGAACACTTGAAAGACTAGTCGAAATACACATCCACAGTAGACTACGCCCAGGAGACCTATGTCCAACAACATTAACACGCCTATACAATTGCTTAAAGTGTTGAGACACCGCTGCATAGTGTAGTCGGTTCAATTGAAAAATCCCTAAGCAAAAAGAAATTTACCCTTTTGGAAAAACCTGAGGCCTCTCTCCCAAAATTGTACTGTGGATGGGTACAGCTATTGTAAGACCTATACTGGCTTATGGCAGTCTAGTGTGGTGGCAGAGAGCCGAAAAACCCACTTATCTAGAAGCCCTCGCGAAGGTGCAAAGACTAGCGTGCATCGGCACACCGCCAGTGCTATGAGAGCAACACCAACGGCAGGTCTTGAGGCGATCCTCAACTTGCTACCGCTATATATCTTCATGCAGTCACAGGCAGCCACTAGCGCCCTAAGAATAGGCTAGTCTGAAAATTGGAAAAGAAATACTGTGGGTCACTCAACGATCCTACAAAAATACATTGGCCATGTACCTATCACGGACGCCATATTTAGACTTCACGAGACCGTTCTCTTGCGCCTACCCCAGTAGAGAAGAATGGAAAAATTACCACTTACCAAATGCGCAATCCATATCTGTGTACATAGACGGCTCTAAAATGGACATTGGCGTTGGTTCTGGCATTTTCTCTGAACCGCTGAGAAAAGCACGATCAATCTGACTCCCAAACTATAGCAGCGTTTTCCAAGCGGAGATCCTGGCAGTGACAACAGCAGTCCATGAGTCTGCGGTAAAGGCAATACCTCCTGAAGGTATCACCTTTTTTATTGACAGGTAGGCTGCTATTAAAGAAAATTCCTGTCGTTGAGATAAAATCGAAGCTTGTGATGTGCTGTCGCGAAGAACTTAAGGCTCTTGGCACGCAGCATAAGGTTGTACTCTGCTGGGTTCCTGGACATGAAGGAACACCAGGCAACGAGTAGGCTGACGAGGTGGCAATGGGTGGCTCTGCACCGACCACCGAATTGACAGACCCATCGGTGAGAGTTCCGCCTTGTACACTTAAGCTTGAGGAAGGGAAAAATCCACGAGAGTGGCAAACTATAGGTGGAACTCCATAGAAACCTAAGTTATCACAAGGAAATTATGGCTCACTTTTGACAAAGTTAGAAACGAGAGATTTTTTCGGAAAGACCGGAAATCCATTTCCACCCTCTTGGGTGGAATCATCAAATCTACAAGATGGTTTGTATGTAAAGGACCACAAAACAGGTAATTTAGTAATAAAGTTGTGAATAAATGTATAGACGTAGGGTTATAGTAAGGGACGATTGGGTCAGCATGAGTACGGCGTGGAGAAGTTCTCTCTGCCAGACCACTAACCTAACCTAATCTAAGACACTTTGGAAGCGACCAAAGTCGTCTGCGTATTTGCGTCTGTGTTCCAACCCTACTTACTATTTGCTCCAGCACAAGATTAAAGAAAACAAATTCTAGCGCATCTCCCTGCCGAGATCGGGTACACATTTGGAATAATTCAAAAGAGCTACTTCCAAACTGCACATTACATCGTATATTCTGGGAAAAGCGATTACTTCTTCGTTGAATAGAAGTGCATTTTCTTTTTGCCCTACCACTCCCTGTCGACATCTTCCTATTTAGCAGCTGGCGGAAATGTTGCTTAAACAGATCTACAATTCCCTGTGCATGAGTGAGTATGTCCCCTTCAATATCCGGAAGAGCCTGCGTTCCGTTCTTAGCTGGCAGCCAGATGTTTTGGCTATTCTGTAGAGCTGCCCGCTGTTGATCCTTTTACGCCACTATTCGATCTCGAAGGATGCATATGCCCTCTTCTTTCTATGCAAGGATTTTCTTTTCGTTTTTTCTGCAGGCTCGGCATTATTTCACGTCTGCTCTTGTTTTACGTTGCAGCGTCTTATTAAGTTGCATTTTCTGTCGCTCCTTGTTGAATGTGGTTGATATCCCAATGTAGTTTCAGCTACTTCTTTGATGATGTTGCGATACTTGGTCGACAGTGTGGGATACAATTATGAATGCACTTAGTCTGGTTTTAATTTCTGCACAAGCTGCAAAATAGTTAACACAGTGGATTGACATTGATAACAAATCTACCAATTTGAAACATGCTACACACTTTCGATTATAACGGCAACATACCCTTCAGTACAAGTCCTCTGATGTGCTAATATTATTTCATTGTTTACAAAGTTTGTATGAAGTCTGTGCACAGTTCGATGGCTTGCTCAAATGGAATCAAGAAGTTTCCTATAAGTTTGCCGAACCGACGACCGATTTTTCCAAACTTGTCCATCTGTACAAGATTATGTTTTTCTAGGATTCAGTTTTCATTTTTGCTCACTTTTTTGCTGGAATGAAGGGGATTGCATTCCGACGCAATTTTCTTAAGCAAACCTTTAATACCTCATATAAAGTAAGAATTACCACAATAGAAGAAAACTCCATTTCCGTCCGAGGTCGTTGAATAAATCAATTCAACATTTAACTATCATAAAGGCTAAATAATTCCATGTAATCCACTTCGGTTCATTGCCTGACCCATCAATCATCGCTAAAAGACCCACCAACCTTATGCATTCAAAGACGTCCCCAATACTGATTGCTTTAATTTTCACACCATTTCACACAAAATTATCATCACATTGTCTATGGCGGTGATACTCTACTGCTAAATATAAACTGAGTCTCCAGCAGATACCACGAATTGTACCATAAACGTAGCAGACTTTTCCTGTCAGCAGTCTGTAAGCAGAAATGATGGAATAGGGGTGGGCAAATACAAACAAGAAAATAAACGTAATAATGACATAATAAAAAGGACCAACCAAGTGGGTATTCGCACATTAGACCCTGAAATTGCTCTACCACTACCAAAAGAGAAGTAACCAAACAATAACATAGAAATGCCAAATGCCGAATTGTCATCAAGGATACAAGAAGGGTGACCACAGCCCCAACACTCACTTTACCACCACAACAAAGTTCTCTCCTTATTTTAGCTTTTATCAAAAAACGACATAGCTTAGGGGTGATGGGTGAACAAATGACAGTATTAGAGGAACTTTTATGACTACACTAACATCTCTGTGATATTGCTGGTGGCTCAAGGTAGAAACAATGGAAACCAGCGGGTGAGCAAAAAATTGATACAACACAACCATCTTCCTCCAGTATCTGGTATCGTAGGCCTGATAGCGGAAAATAAATGGTTTTCGAAATCAAATTAAGGTATCCATTTCCGCATTAAATATTTGTTAAGATAAAAGCTCCATAGGTATTTTATGTTACCATACACTTCCTCTCTGTCGTGCACTCTGCACAGTGCACTAACCATCTACTGCTAGGTCAACTTCATGAATATATCTCTGCTGTGCTACCTACTTGTATCTGATCGGGTATCTAACGCTGGTTATTGCAATTTAGCGATTTGTACTTTTCATCGAAATTGAATTTCAATGAAATTCCTGCAATCCCTAGCGCAATGGATTTCTGCGTTTTTTTTTTCTCCCCCCTGTTCAATAACACTCCATCTAAACCTGAATCGTAGTCGAGGATTTTTGGATTCTGTGCATTTTTCTGATTCTGTATCGCTGTTTTTGTTCATTCGTCGGTTTGTTTTCCTTTCGAGCTCACAAAGCCATCGGAATGTTCGACAATTAAGTTGAAAATCCTTTGATCATACCTCGTATGTAGTAATACAGTAATAAATGGGCTGCTGTGTTTCTTTCGCAGAAAGAGCCAACTTGTCGCTGTTGCAGGAGGCAGAAGCACTTACAAATTCCTTTTTCCTCTGAAAAATACCTTTTAGAGGGAACGGCTTTAGACTTTTGTTGCATGTAGGGTAAGGCTCTTTTTTGTCTTCTATTACTATAGAATGCCACTCATCACAGAACAAAAATTGCTATGCTCCAGTGGATGTGTTATTCGATTGAATGGTCAGTTTGTATCAGTTTGTGGATGAGAACAATAGAGTAAAGAGCTCGTTGAGCATAACTAGAACATCAAAGTTGGCAAACAAAAACTATTAGGAATACGTTGTGAACTTGAAGTACGAACGGACTACAAAGATGGGCAGGTACATCGTATGTATGTACATATGTATGCACTTGCAAAGGTTATGTGCAATTTCTTGTATTTTCATATTGTTGATGTCATAAGGAATATTTCAAAGGTGATGATACTGTTGGAAACGAATTAGCAAATTGGAAAGCTCCTCTTCGATGTGCCCCTGCTATTTGACTTCTTTTTTTTTTTTGCAGGAGAACATCAGGCCAGATCAGATCAGACCATACAGGAGTGAAGAGTGTGTGACATCATGCGCCTATTTGCCGTGGGACGTCTTGAATGCTCAACGCTGAAGTGATTTTTGAAGCCTTATACTGCTGCCAGTACTGCTGTCTCATCTTCATTAGTTGAGACAGTAAATAGTCCCACTTCGAATGAGAATGCGGCTACTAGTCAGCAGAACTATTTTTGCTTCTCTTTTGCTAAGCTTATTGCATTCGGGACTTGATGTCACTCATTACCTAATGGAAGCGCCTTTGGGCATCTTCATTGGCTCGTACAATGGCGTAACCGGCCAGGTACGTATGTTAAAACATTTTATTCCAGGACCAATGCAGGACCAACAGTAACCTCCTTCCTAATGTTTCCTTCTATGGTTTTATATATAAGCTTTTTATACGACGGAAAAAGTCTATCCAAGATATTATTAATTTTTTTCTCGTTAAGAACTCGATATTCCAGTTAGGCGTCCACTTTGCATAAAACTACATTGCAGGTCAATCTCCTGGAACCGCTGTTACCTTCGTGGCGAAAGTCTTTCCATTTCGACCATTTGCTCATATTAATTGGTCTTTTGAGCTTTCTAATTGGGTCTTTAAGTTTGGCCAGCACACGTTCTGTGTCTTTTCTTCTCCCTCTATTAGTCTTGCATCGTAGTTAGGCGCGCGCCGTATTCTTTTTCAGCAATGCCATTTATCCATCAGTATAGAGGGAGGTTGCCTTCGTTCCTTCTTATTACTCCAAAGAGGATTCGGATACGACTTGGATGTTAATTTTCAGAGGAGTTTGGTGTGTACAAATTTCTTGTTGAGTGGCATAAACAGTGAGTTTTTTATGCTTTGCTTTTGATGGTCATGTTTGCCGAACGAGTTAATTCTCATCTGTTTGGTACTCTTTACTGTCAGTATTTTTTTTTTTGACTTTTACTTCGATGCTTTGGGGTCCACAATGGATAAGTTGTACTTCACTATAAATACGAAGACTCCATGATGGTGGGAACCTCGATAACGTTGCAATTCAGATGAACGCAATGAATGTCTTTCCCCAAAGACCGTAGTGCCCCAAAGAGGAGGTATTTTCAAGTAAGGCTGGAGTATCGCCTGGAGCATACAATCCTCGACTTCTAATCATTGCATTTTTGTTTGTGGGTTAACTTCAAGTTTTTCTTTTCGAAGCACTGTGGCTCTGTGCTTAGTGCGTTGGACTACAAGAGCAAGAAGTTTGAAATCGAGTGTCAGAAAACACCAAAGAGTTTTTCCATGGTCTCACCTCTCATGAAATGTCTGACAAGCGTTTGATAGTAATAATAATAAATGTCATGAAAAAGTTACTCAATTCGCCTTTCTGATATGGCTTTCAACTGTAGGCTCTTTCCATTTGTGAAACAATATAACGCGCACAATATTGGCGAGAAACTGGATTCTCTGAATCATACATAAAAATTGCTAAAGGTAATGGTTTCGATTTTAGTCTAATTTTGCGACATGGCGCCTCACATCGGGCATTTTCTATCCGCTAATGCAAATGAATTTGCTTAAAAGTATGCAAAAGACCACCATAATGTTGGATGCCTAGCGCTTCTCCATCGGTATATTCACCACAACTGTTGGGATAAAATCTGTAGTAGGGGGCCTCGTTTCTATTAGTTCACTTGCATTACATCGATGGCAACTTCTTCTGCTTATTCTTTACCACTACGTCTTAGTCTGTTTTCGGGTGCATTTCCTATCACGAACATGGAATTGCTTCTGTCACTTACATACAATACTAATGTACGAATGTATAATTGATAAACATCCTTTCACTCCCACTTTCTAGAACTTACCTATCCCCATTCCTTTCTCTCCATCACTGGTTTTATAATTATAAAGGAGCTGGTTCTGAGTTTCGCTGTGCACTCAATAAACAAAAGAAATAAATAAAAAGCACGTAAAATACAACCTTCAAAAGTAACTGCGGACCAAAATTAATAACCAATTTTGCTACCATGCGCATATTCTCAATCCAAACTTGGTAGTGTTATTCACAGCAGCATTTTTTGACTTTTGTTAAAATTCAAAATTCCCGTGGCTATTGACCTTGACTTCATAACAGCTTTAAACTTCCTTGTAGTCCTTTTGTTTTGCGTTTTAATTTTGTTTATTATTCTGAATGCTTTTGGTTTATTCTTCAATCACAACTGAAATCAACTCTTTACACTACTTAAACGAACATTTAACAATAGAAACGTTTCTATGGAAAATGAAATACTCGTAATCTGATTTTTCCTCCCAGATGATCAAAGGCAACCTAGTTTTGCTGGCATATTCTAAGTATTTTTGCCCCGCAATTCTTAATTGGGTATTTCCTTTGCAATTTTAAAGAGGAGAACCTACGGCCCTCGATTCTTAATGGTTCTTCATAAATTTTCTCAAAAAAAAGGTTTTGAAAACAGATTTGGTTTTTTTTTTGTGTTAATTTTGCTTTTCGTTTTACTTTGTTTTTGAAAAAAAGAAAACTCTAAGGAAAATGAGATTTTCCTTCTTTGTCTCAAAAAATCACCCTCATTTGCATAGTCGTACAGCGCACACGAAAGGTAAATTTTCATTGTACACCCTTACATTTGCCAAAAAGGGATATTTTCAAGTTCGGTTGATGACCCTGCAATGCTTTATGAAAAGGAAAATCCTTTCAATGCATAAACATCCTTTTTTTGTGAGTTGCCAAAAATTCTAATTTCTTACAGGGGCTCTCAGTCCTTTTTCTCGTTTTTAATTAAACGATGTATGGTGTTGGATGGTTAAGGACACCTTCTTGGTTATTGCCGCAAAAACGAAAGAAAAAAAAAACGAGGAGTTGACGACAACAACGCCCAAGGATAAGCCTGAATTTTTAAGAAGGGTAAAATTGTTTTCAAAAGGAATAGTTTCATTGCAAAAAGGTTCACCAATACGGTGTATTGAAAAGTTTTCGAAAACTCCAATATTAAACATTTTGTTGAAAGATTAATTTCGTGGGTTAAGCCCATGTGGCTTGAAAGCGAATGCAACCCTTTGGTACAATTCGTTGCTACTAAGGGACTTTTCTCTTTGGACAAGGGTTAGACACTTTCTAATGGAATGATTTTATTTGTTTTAAGCCTTTTATTGAGTGAACAAAATGATTTTACAAAACGCATGGCAACATCAAAGGTGAAAGAAAAGGTAACGTATACGCCCGACGAATGTATTAAACCAGGCAAGTTTTAATTTCCGAATGTATACAGTGTTCAGAATATTAGGTCTTGTGTATTACTGATGTTCTACAAAAAGGAAGCATATATAAATATTTAAAATACTTAATAGTACAATGCATTTCTAGACTTAATTACGTATTTAACTCTCCGACAGGCGGTGTATATTTGTTGGAAGAAAGAAAGTGTTTCATTTATTGAAGAAAACAGCACATAAAATTACTATCTATGAGGGCATTCGTAAAAACAATCTTTTGCATTAGAATACACAAATGGAGATCGCATTTCGAGCAAATGCATTGTACTTGCAATGTTTTGCAAAGATTGCAATTTTTTTACCACCATCTTTGCCGAGCCATAATGGAAAGTGGTCGGTATTGTCATACCTTGTGTCAGCAATAGGATGTTTTGCCGTCTGACCGATGCCAGAACCAGTGCAGGGCCCTTTGCTTGTGTTGAAGACCGGCCAAGACAACAGACCCTTTCTACACGAAATTCAGGTAACTTCAGGAACTTTTTCTCTGTATAATTTGAATCATCAGGAGATTTTTCGTTGCAGCCATGTCAATCAAATGATATACAAGTCTTATCATTGGGTTTCTAGTCTTGAGTCGAATATGATATCGACCCATAAGACCATCCATTAAATCGATTGCACCCATGTGGCTATTATATTCACGTATGATTTGTGTGCAGTCAACTTGGACGTTTTTCTTTTTCTTTTGATCGTAACGCGATGCTTGGCTGATTGGATGGGTCAACGCTTGAAAATGACTCAATTCCACTGTTTAGGATTCGACCCAGCGAAACATGCTAATCGAAAAATAGGGTCGATCGAAATCAAGGGAAGGATTCCAAAAAAAAATAACCAAAGGATGAAAATAAAAAACCAACAATTCAATTATACAATTTATTAAATAGGATACTACCAGTCCACTGTCGTGTGCGTCCAAAATCCAAGTGGCCGAGCAGTTGGCTTGCTAACTATCAACAACCCTCAGCAACCGCGCGCTACCAGTTCTCCGTTACGCATATGCTGGATGCATATTTACCACGATCAATCGCGAAGTTGATTATGCGTGCTGCGTAAAGTGCATAGGAGGGTGAGGGGGTGCGATGGTCTATGATGATCAGCTATAATGTTGGCGCGTGGAGGCTCGGCTCGGTTTTCGACAGGTTGTACATTGAGTCACAGGTTTTTTTTTTATGAAACATTTAACAAGAATGAAAACTAATAAGAATGTAGCGAACAATTATTTCCAAACATTCCGCCCCCCCTGGAATAAGTTTCAGGACAACGGGAGTGCCGCTAATTTGGTGACTGAACGAACGAATAGTCCTCTGCTAGTCCTGACGGTTACTACTCTCGTTCGGTTGTCTCGGCCAGGATGAACAGCTTCAACTCTGCCCAGAAGCCATTTTGCTGGAGGCAGATTGGACTCCTTGAGGACGACTACATCCCCAACTTTAAAATCAGGCTGTGGGGTTTTCCATTTTGGTCTCTCCTGCAGACTGGTGATATATTCAGCCTGCCACCGCTTCCAAAATCCTTGGACAATGCTCTGGAGGTGTTGCCAGTGTGACAACCGATTGATCGGCAAATCCAAATAGCTTGGTTCTGGAACAGCAGTATGAGGTTCTCCTATAAGGAAATGAGAAGGTGTTAGTACATTTAGGTCTTCATCAGAGATAGCAAAAAGAGGACGTGAGTTCAGAACAGCCTCGATTTGGGTGAAGACTGTGTTAAGTTCCTCAAATGTAAGAATGGAACTTCCGATAACTCTGCGAAGGTGAAGCTTGACCGATTTTACCCCAGCCTCCCACAAACCACCGAAGTGCGGTGCCGAAGGGGGAATGAAATGCCACTCGATTCCATCCATAGCAAGAGCACTAGCAATGTCTTCATTGTGGGTTTGTGACAAGACAAATCGTTGCAGTTCGTTGAGGATTCGACGTGCTCCTTGAAAATTGGTCCCGTTATCAGTGTAGATATTCGAGCATTTACCTCGCCGAGCTATGAATCGTCGGAGGGCAGCGAGGAAGGCGTCGGTGGTCAAATCACTCACCAGCTCCAGATGAACTGCATTCGTGCTCATGCAAACGAATAGCGCCAGATACGCTTTAGATAACCTGGGATTCCGACCTTTAGATAGCTTGATTGTGAAAGGACCAGCATAGTCACACCCGGTGTTCGAAAATGGTCGACTTGGATGAACGCGTTGTGACGGCAAGTCCCCCATGAGCTGCGTACTGGTTAATTTCCTCTGGAGAAAACATGGCTTGCACCGATGGACGATTTTCCGAATTAGATTGCGGCTGCCCAGTATCCAATAACGCTGGCGAACTATGGCAAATGTCTCTGAAACACCTGGATGTAAATAGTTGACGTGTAGGTATGATACTAGAAGAGAAGAGACATTGTTATTAGGGAGAATTATGGGATGTTTTAGACTAAACGAAACATTAGCATTTTTTATTCGACCTCCTACACGAAGTATGCCTTCTTGGTCAATGAAGGGAGAGTATTTTAATAATTTCGATTGAGGGCTGAGGTCACGATCATTAATTAGTTGGCGAATGTCACTCCCGAATGCTTCGCGTTGCACTATTTTTAGAATACGGACCTCTGCCACATGAAGTTCATTGACCGTCAACCCACGCGTGATTTTATCGAATTGAGTAGGGCGACAATTGTTTACAAAGCGAGCACAATACGCGATGATTCGAAGTAACCGAGTCCACGAAGAGATCTTAGAGATAAGAATTTTAAGGACATTCGTTTCTGGTGTGATGATTAACGTCTGCTTCGGTGTTGTTTTCTCCTCTAAGAATAGTCCTGCATCACCCGGTTGAGGCACTGAGAATATTGATACTGGCCAATGTTCCTATGACAGCGATAGCCATGGAGGACCGGTCCACCATAGCGGATGATTGATTAGGACGGATGGTACAATTCCTCGAGATGCACAATCCGCAGGGTTAGACTCCGAAGTGACATGCTGCCATGCATATCGGGGAATCTTCTCAAGAATTGCGGCTGTACGGTTGGCAACAAATGTGGTCCAACGACGAGGTGGAGAGGAAAGCCAATGAAGCACAATTTGCGAATCACACCAAGCAAAAACCTTAAAATTCTTCGGAATGGATGACTTTATGGAACTAATGAGCCGAGAAAGAAGTAGAGCCCCACATAGCTCCAATCGTGGAATCGAAACAGGTTTGATTGGTGCTACCTTTGTTTTTGCTGCAACGATAACGACCTGGAATTGATTAGCTTCTACTTTGCAACGAGCATAAACGACCGCTGAGTAGGCCAACGATGACGCGTCTGAAAATCCATGTAGTTCAATCACGTCCCCTGTTGAAGCGAAGATAATCCGAGGTACTTGTATTTGTTCGAAACAGTGTAATTCCTGTTGGTATCGCATCCATTTATCAGTCAATTCCGATGGAAGTGGATCATCCCAGTCAAGGTTAAGTTTGGTCGACCACAATTCCTGAAATAGCATTTTAAATAACACAACAGATGGGGCCAGGAATCCTAGAGGGTCAAAGATTCGAGAGATTTCTGACAACAACGAACGCCTTGTAGGGGAAGAACACAAGTTTCCATCAACCATGCGAAACGAATACTGGTCAGATGTGGGGTTCCAATGCATACCGAGTATTTTGATCATCGACTTCGACCGTTCTGTATCGAGCAAAGAGAATTCACAGTCATCCTCAGGTAAACTAGCAAGTAGGGCCCAGCAATTGGAGGTCCACTTCCGAAGTTTGAGTTTGGCTTTTGATAACAATTTTACAACCTCCGTCTGTAAGCTGATGAGTTCTTCCACAGAATCGGCCCCAGTCATTACATCATCTACGTACACGTCATTTAATAGCACGCGTGCTGCATTCGGGTACTGCGTTTGGTAGTCCATCGCTATCTGCTTTAACACTCGAACCGACAAAAAAGGTGCCGATGCAGTCCCATAGGTGACGGTACAGAGACGGAAATGGCTTATGTCGTCTGACGGATTTTCACGCCAAACGATGCGCTGGAAGTCTCTATGTTGGTTATCAATCCAGATTTGGCGAAACCTCTTTACCACATCAGCCGAAAAAACGTACCTATGTTGCCGGAAACGTAAACAAACTCCTATTAAATCCCGTTGAATCGGAGGGCCTACCAACAGTTGACTGTTTAGCGAGTTACCTAGCGAATCCCTAGCTGATCCATCAAACACGACCCTCAATTTTGTTGACGAACTATCTGGCTTCAAAACAGCATGATGAGGTAGATAGAACGTTTTCCCAGGATTGGCTTGTAGCTCAGCGGGGGGTATACGAACCATATGACCAAGTGATATATATTCCTGCATGAATTTGACATACATATCACGCAAATTGGGGTCCTTTTGAAACCGACACTCCATCGAACGTAAGCGACTGATAGCATGGTTAATCGAAGAACCGAAACAAGGCGAAGGGGTTTTAAACGGAAGTTGCACGACATATTTTCCGTCTGGCGAACGCGAGAAGGTTTTCCGAAAGTGTTGTTCGGCTTCGTCATTACGAAAGATGTCATCATTAAACGGCTTCACTTCATCAATCTCCCAGAATCGTTGCAGTAGCGCGTCGACATCTAACGTGGAATGAAGCGAAGAAATTGACACATGGCGAGAGTGATTCGCACTCAACAGCTCCCCTGTTACTACCCATCCAAACGATGTCTTCTGAGCTATCGGCAAACCATCTGAACCTTGAATCTGATCCCCCTTGAGTATACACCATAACTTGTCAGCTCCAAGCAGCATGTCAATAGCGCCAGGTACATTGAAGTTGGGATCTGCAAGACTTAGGTTTTGGATGTGGGACCAACTAGAGACATCAAATGACCGCGAGGGAAGGTTCGACGTTAGCTTGCTTAACACAAAGACGCCGACGACTAAACTTGTTTTATTAAATCGAGAGCACAAGTTGACAGAAATACAACCTCTAGTTTGACCTGCGTCTGTGGATGACAAACCCAGAACAGGAATCCTTGCATGCCTGCGAGGCAGACCGAGACGTTGAGCAAACGATTCAACTACAAAGGAAATTTGGGAACCAGAATCTATCAGCACCCGACAGCTTATCATATTACCTTGATTGTCCTGAACGTTAGCTAACACGGTGGGTAGGATTGTTTGCCGGCATGGACCAACGTTAAGCGAAGAATGATTGTTTACTGGCGGATGTATAGGCAAGAACGAGGATGGTGTATTTTTAGTTGTAAGAAGCGGAGTTTGAACTGAAGGGGTTGTACCGCGATGTGATGTGGACGCGTTATTTGAATCTGCATGTACTAATGAATGATGACGCGAGTTACACACACGGCAACGGAACGACGAACGACATTTACTTGAAGTATGCCCTGCCCGAAGACAATTAAAGCATAGCGAGTTTGTTTTTACAAACGCGCGGCGCGATTCCACATCGAGGGCTACAAATTGTTCACATTGTGGTAATATGTGGTTACCTTTACAGCTAGGGCACGAGCGCGATTGACCAGACGACAGCGACTCCGCGAAATGGGTACGAATTGTTCCTTGTGGTTTGGTCTTAGAAGCACTATGGCGCGTGAGCGATTGACAACACTCCAAAGCATCACATCTTAATTGCAAGAATTCAAGAAGTTCATAGAATTCGACGTCATCTCGAGACCCAACCTTTTCTGCCCAACTTTGCTTTGTTTCGGCATCGAGTTTGCTAACAAGGAGGTAAATTAGCCACGGATCGCGATTATTAGAACCGATCGAATTCAGCCCACGTACGACTTCGTCTGCACCGTCCGTAATTTTGCGTAAGGTGGTCGAATTGCAGCTAGAGGCAGACGGAAGGGACAGAAAGGTCTGTACGAACGATTGTATAATTAAGTGGACCCGATCATACCGTTTCTCAAGCCGTTCCCAGGCTTCTAGATAATTTGCTTCGGAGATTGGTATATGCCTTACTAAATTGGCTGCGTCATCTCTGAGAAACGATTTGAGGTAGTGAAACTTTTGTGTGGCGGTTAAATTTGGCTTGTTGTCAACGGTACCGGTAAACGTATCGCGGAATGACGGCCAATCTTTATAGTTTCCGGAAAACGATGGCACCATCAATTTAGGCAACTGGATCGAAGACGACGTGCCTTCCGACGCAGAATTCAGTTTTTCGAGAAACTTTGATTGTTGGTTCGCAAGCTGTTTTACAACCGAATTTTCGTTCACCGACTTTGACTGTCTTTCGCGTATGCTTTTTCGAAACGACGAATGCGCGATGAAGAACCGATTTTCATAGTCCTCAAACTCAAGTTCGAACTCATCAACCTGCTCACTAGTGGCGTTTTCCAATGCTTCCTTGTGCAATGCAGAAAACTCTGACCACGTTTCTTCTAACTTGGCCAGTCGAATCTCTAGCATCTCGAGCGTGCTTTCGGAGTTAATTTTTTCGACGAAGGCCACTGCACGTGTTAAACGACCCTTAACATTGCCGCGTCTTAATTTAATCGAACTCATTTTTTTTTTTCAAAGCGATTATAACGAACGATGCACAAAATCTGTCTATTAGTAACCGAATTGTCTTTCAGGAGCGAATTTTGCGCGCACTTGAATTGTCTAAATTTATGTGATATAACAAGACACTATCAATTATTCACTTTATATCCGGCTCTGGAAGGACCAAAAAATGTTTAGGATTCGACCCAGCGAAACATGCTAATCGAAAAATAGGGTCGATCGAAATCAAGGGAAGGATTCCAACAAAAAAATAACCAAAGGATGAAAATAAAAAACCAACAATTCAATTATACAATTTATTAAATAGGATACTACCAGTCCACTGTCGTGTGCGTCCAAAATCCAAGTGGCCGAGCAGTTGGCTTGCTAACTATCAACAACCCTTAGCAACCGCGCGCTACCAGTTCTCCGTTACGCATATGCTGGATGCATATTTACCACGATCAATCGCGAAGATGATTATGCGTGCTGCGTAAAGTGCATAGGAGGGTGAGGGGGTGCGATGGTCTATGATGATCAGCTATAATGTTGGCGCGTGGAGGCTCGGCTCGGTTTTCGACAGGTTGTACATTGAGTCACAGGTTTTTTTTTTATGGAACATTTAACAAGAATGAAAACTAATAAGAATGTAGCGAACAATTATTTCCAAACATCCATCATACATATGTTAATGCTTAACTGACATTTTTATATAATAAATGTTATTGTTAAATTAGTAACATAGCGGACCCAAAAAAAACACCTGTTAATGATACGATATTAGATACAAATACAAATACAAATACTTGGCGCAACAGACGTATATGGTCCAGTGCGTAGCTTCTCACGACCATTTGTGTTACATTTTTCACACAAATGGAAGCAACCTACAGCTTAGAGCCATATCCAAAAGGCAAATTGAGAAGCTTTTTTTGACAGTTATTACTGTCAGACATTCGCGAGAGGTGGGACCGTGAAAAAACTTGCTGGTGTTTGTTGAGGAGTTTGGCAGCATTGGCCCTACTCAAAACAAGATGGCACAAACACTTTGCAAACTTATATTCTATTACTAATTGGACATCCGGTAAGACAGTCGAGCTGTTACAACGTAAATCATATATACCTACATATATTAAACTACAAAAAAAAATTTAAATTAAATTTAAGGCAACCGAACGAAATTTTAGCCTAGCAATTAAGCAATTTCAGATTGCATTGAATAAATTGGCTTTGTTAAAAATCGGACTATCGACTCATTTTTTCAGTGTTTTCTGGTATTCGAGCTTCGAACCTCCGTCTCAACGACCCAACCCACTAACCACTTGAGCCACGACGCCCACAACAATAGATAGCCCACTTTTTATTTGCCAAGAGAAGCTGAGGATTTAAGATAATCGTAGGCAAGGAGTCTTAAACGTTACTTATGGATCAAAAACTATTAAAACGCACTCATATCCACAAACAAACATGTTCTTCGATAAAACGACAAAGAAATTGTCCTTGTTCTTATTTTATTATTTTAAACATGTGTGAATATGTACATATATATCATAATTAATTTTGAATTTGAATTAAATTTTAAATTTTAATGGCCATAAATTAAATCACTATCTCAAGGCCTTCGTTAGAAAGAGAAATAAATTGGTTTAAATTGAACCAATCTACACCGACTAGCATTCTGTGTATTACTAATAAGCACTGCAAAATGCTAACTTAAAAACAAGCAAGACTACATTTCCATGCAAAACTTCTGCCAGAGAAGAAAGAAACAATTCCTAGGTAATCCTAGGTAAGATAACACATGCAGAATGTGCGACGAAGACGAAGCATCAGTACAACAAAATTCGCGTCATTGTAATAGTTTAGTTGGAGCACTTCATCGTCACTTAGTTACCTAGAGGCAGAGGATATATGCATGTGCCAGTTCGCCCATAGACATTCTTGGATTTAGGCGTCATAAGCGAGCTCTAATTTATTGGAAAAAATCACAATATCTGTGGTCGCAATTATAAGGTGACACTTTCGAGAAAAACTTCTGCCCTCAATCTAATATAATCTAAAATGAACCCTAAGGTTTTCAAGGTTCTGGTCTTACCTTGCCTTTGCAGATAGCTTCGCAGTTTCAAAAAACTAAAATCTTAGCCTTAAAGTGAGTGTAGAGCGTTGTAGAGATTTTGGAAATCATCTTTAACAACAACTAAATTTACTGACATTAATGGCTAGGGGTACTTTCGTAATTTTTGTTGGTTATTGGCTGTCGGAAAATTCATGACGCATTTTTCCAACAGCTGACAGTTTAAGAGTCATTCTGAAAAATTAAACGGCATTGATCGTGTTTTGCAGATATTGCAACAGGTTAAAGATGGAAGACTAAAATGTTCGTTTTCGCGATTTACTTGTGAAAAGTTGTGTAAAGTTTACGGTAACGATGGTCTACAGAAACGTCAGTGTCACCGATGGTTCCAAAAATTCGTCGCGGGTGATTTTAATTTCAAGGAAGCTCCTCGATAAGGAAGTCTCACCGAGGCTGATAACAGGAAAAAACATCCATCATTGAAGCGTTGATGACCACCTGAAAAGCTGAGATAGTTAAGCAAGCTCTATATTTGGTTTCCTGATGAGCTCAAGGAGGTTCATTTGACGAACCATATAAACATCTATGATATGCTCATTAAACGTGAGATAAACGGTCCTTTTTGGAAGCGCCTGATAACTAGTGATGAGTAATGTATTGTTTACGACAATGTGGTACGGAAGCGGTCTTGGGCCCAATATGATAAGGCGCCTTAAATGAGATCGGAAGCCGACATTATTCACAGTAAGGCTATGCTGCCAGTGATGAATACTCTTGGCAGTTAGACAGTTTGAATGGATGCATAATCCTGAAACGTAAAGAACTTAATAATCCTAAGGGAGTTGTGTTCCATCACGACAATGCGACACCACACACAAGTCTTATCACCCGACAAAGGTTATTGCGGCTTGGATGGGATGTGTTGCCACACTCACCATACTCACCCAACTTTGAACCATCGGACTTCCACTTGTTTCGTTCTCTTCAAAACTCCTTACGTGAAAAAAACGTTCAATTCAGATGAGGCTGTAAGTCAGCACCTTCTTCAGGTGTTCTAAGGTATAGCAGTATGCAGTCAATATAGAGTGCAGCTTTTTCTACAACCATTTTAACTTTACTTGTCTTCAGCCCTAAAATTTGTTCACCAAACTTTTAAATCTACTTAACAAAGCCAATGTTGAAAACTCAAATGACAATTCAACATTTCTGTTTTTTGTTTCAAATAAAAGAATATAGATTCCTCTTGTCATTTGAATTGAACATTTCCTGTTCTGAATGAACTGAACGTAATTACCAAAAGCGAAAATTGTTGTCACTCCCTTTCATATGAATGTGTTTAAAACTTTATTCCCATTGTTCTTAGTACATATTTCAAATATACATATATACAATGCTCTGTAAATGACCTAGTTTCAAGTGATGTAAAGCAACCTGTCTCTGTAGCCGAATTTGGTGAGGTATTAAAAGTTCATAAGCGATATTAAAACAACCTTCACAATTTATAGTAACGCAAATAGGTACGCTACACGAACAGAAAGGTAATGAACACACATCTACGAGTTTACGGTGCTGTAATTACCTGGTTATATACATAGTACTGACTACTGGTATCCACATGTATATATGGAGCCTCTTGGCGATTTGTGTGTACGTTTTACTTATGCATTAAAACGAAAACTGATCTCCATTCGAAGAGGAAAAGTTTTTGGCAATATTTACTGTCTATTAATATTTACATAAAATTGTACTATGGCGCAAATATTACTTTCTATACATATTTTGTAGCACACGAGCGGTTATTAAGTATTATCAACCATGTCTGTTCAGCTAATACTGGGCTATTATGTCTACACATTGTATGGGAGCCTTAAATTTTGGATCTAGAGGAATAAAATGTTACATTTCGTCGGCTTAATAAGAAAACCCCGTAACTCCCTTTTTCACGAAAATCACTTTTTGATCTTGTAGAAATTCAGTAGGCGCACTCGTACGAAAAACATCGAATATCCTCAAGAATCTCGTAAAAGTTATGATTTGTTTTTATAATTTTAACATGCAAAATAACATCGGTAACAAAAAAGCTGATCTTAGTAAAAATCTTTCGTTCCTCCTGCAAAATTTGAAATTTTGGATTAAGGTTTTCTTATTAAGCCGACGACGTTTTGTTATTTTAATGAGAAAGTCATGCTAAGTAGGAAGCTTTGCACTTTCAAACAACACTTTGTTTCCGCCTGTACTGGAAAGTCGCAGTACTTCTTCATGATTGTTTGAAGACGACTAGTTCTATTTTGCCAAAAATACTGTGTAACTACAGTATACTCCCTTATAAGCGGACGCCGACGCGACTTGTGTAACTTTTTCATTCATAATGGAACATATATTTCGGATCTTGAAATGTGCCTACATGACAATTTTAATCTACCGGCTACAAAAACTCAAATAGTGGTGTCAATTTTGCTTTCCAAATTTAAGGATCGTTGGGTAAAAGTAAGTAGAACAAAAGAACGTTTTGAAAACTGTAATTCATCGTGGTTGGACAGTGAATTTAAAGTGATATTTGATGAAAAGCAACCATCAACATCTGGAGATCGTGGAAGACCTTCAAAGCCTTATGAAGAATTGTCTGAAAAATCAAAGAAACGGAAGAATATGGAATTAATTCAAGAATACGGGCTAGAACATATACATAACGCATACGTACAAAGACTAATGGCTATGGGTGAAATAGAAGAAGCCTTTCTTGTAACCACGATACGAGCTATGAATAAAGAAGACAAAAAAGAAGTAATGAAGCAAATATCGCATGAGACCGGAACTGTTTCTTCGTATTCTATTCACGAGGCTTCGAGTATTTACATTGATTTAGATCTGTCGAAATATCAGTATGCAGGTCTTGTTTAGGTGAAAAAAATTGCTCGATCTTTCCGTCTTATCAGATGTTAGCACACGCTAAAAAAATGTGCTATCCACCAGAAACGAGCAGTAAGGTAACTGATATTGGTGCTAAAATCAAGCTGCAAGATCTGTTACACCATACCCTTAAACGCATTTTGACTATTGACTCTATTTATAAGCCTAGATCGAGGAACCTCAAGCAGTTTACCAACTTGGGCTGCGACGGCTCTTCGGGACAGAGTGAATACAAACAGATATTACCAGGAGTAGATAATTAAATTACTGACTCCAACTTATTCATTGCTTCACTCCCGCCGATAAAGTTTATTAATATGGATACAAATAGGTTCTTTGGCAAAATCTGACTTGTTCTTCGGTATGATATTGTCGTCCGATTTCTATCGGGTTTTCAAAAGAAACTCCTGACAAAACAAGAACTGTAGTTAATGATATACGAACACAGATAAATGAGTTACAAGCTACTGTATTAAATATAGATGGTGAAGTGACTGAAATCAAACATGAGCTGTTTTTCACAATGATCGATGAAAAAGTAGCCCAAGTCCTTACTGATACCAGTTCAAGTGCTGTGTGTACTATTTGTGGAGCAAAACTTGGAGAAATGAATGACTTAAACAAAGTGAGATTTAAGTCTGAATATAAAAATGCGTATCAGTATGGCCTTTTAACTTTGCATGCTTCGATCAGGTGTATGGAACTCATTTTGCATATATCATACAATATACCATTTGAAAAATGGTCTGCAACTACACCTGAGAACAAGAAAAGCAAAGAGGAAAAGAAAAAAATATGTGCAACATCGTTTCCGGACTGAACTGGGTTTACATATAAATAAACCACGACAAAGTATTGGGAACAGCAAGCCCATCGATTTTTTCCAAAATTACCACTCTTCGGCAAATATAACAGGATTTGATGAAAAATTAATAAGAGGGTTCTACGTTATCTTGCAAACATTTTCATCAGGTATGGCTATCAATCTAGATTTATTTGGCAAGTACGTATAGCCTCAGCACTGCACAATTGTATGTAGAAAAATATAATTGGTACTATATGCCCTCTTCGGTCCATAAAATATTGATCCATGGTGAAAACATCATTAAATCTTTCGCGGTATTGCCAATAGGCCAGTTATCCGAAGATGCACAGGAGTCACGCAATAAAGACTACAAAAAAATAAGGCTAACCCACTCCAGAAAATGCTCGAGAGCAGCAACAAATGCAGACGTTTTTCATACTTTATTATTTACATCTGATCCATTTATATCAAGTATGACAAAACCGATTGAGAAAGTTTCTAAAGAACTGTTGGACGGAGCTAATCTGCTCTTATATTCTTTTGCAAAATCTAACTAATCATTGAAGGTAAAAATAAATGCTCTTATTTCGTGTTATTAAAAATAACTGGTATCGTAAACCTGAATTGTGCACTAAAAATGTAACATTTAAACTTGTGTGCATTTTTTTTATTGCAATAAAACATGTACATATATATGTTATATGTACAATATTTCAAAGTTTCACCCTTTTATCACTGAAAACTAAAAAGCTATAGATTTTTGAGACGATAAACACTGGCTGGTCCCGAAGTGCGAAAGTTCCGAAAAATTTGTCCGCTTATGAGGGCGGTCCGTAATGAGAGAGTACACTGTATTTCCGTCTGACCTACTCGCATGGAATCTTCCATGCTATTGGAAAATAACGTTTTTTAGAGTCTACAGTGCGTGAAATAATTATACCAGACAAGCAAAAAACTTATTAAACATTTTTTTTTTTCTTTATTATTATTTGGAAATCTTTATTTGTTTAAAATTGTATTAAAGTAGAAAAACAAACAAAAATTCAAGTTATACATTATTTAAAAAAATAAAACAAACGGGATAGAGAAAAAGAAAATTGTGGAAATTGACATCATCGTTCTACAGCAATTAACTTACATATTTCTTTTTTGGTCATTTCAGTTTCTATTTCTTTTTCTTAGCTTTTCTTATTTATTATTCCTGCTTTGTTTTTTAAGGGGTTAAATAATAAATAACAATGAAGTAGATGTAATAAATAATATATAATTAATAAAAATGTTTAATTGAAATGGAGGTTAATGAAGTCTTGACGAAATATCCTTGCTGTGATTGGTCTTCTTCCATGGGGATTTTCTCCTTCTTCTACATATGTACCTGTGCTGACACTCTCTCATCAAATACTTCGTTATTCGGATCATAAATAAGGTTTACGTATTTTAGATGAATATACTGGAAATAATAAGTCTGTACATATGTACATACATGAGAGATTCCGTTCTTTGGCAATGTTGTGCAAAACTGCAACTGCCACAACAAAGTTATTAGCTGTGTCCAAGTCAACTCTCAGCCTTTCTAAAATGGATCGGAACTTATATTTAATGTGTCCGTTTAGACATTCTACCTTGCTTTTTGTTGCGATGTGGCAAATATTAAACTTTTCATCTTGTCGACTTTGTGGTTCCTTACAGGAGTGAGCAAATATAATATTAGACAAAGGTTAACTGGTATCTCCCAGTAAGATTCGATTCTGAGTATTTCGCGTTATTTCAAGGTTGCCTTTCAGTCTACTGTTATTCCATATGCGAGCATCATGTCGCCAGCCCCGAAATCGTGCAACTTTACTTTTATACTTCGCCACTTGTGGATGGAAAGGATATAAAGTTGGAAAGCTGTAGAGCTAGTTTTTGTGATATTTTTGCAATAATTCAACTTACAGTTGGTTGGGAAATGTTTGGCAGGTCGTTTTTATGGGAGGTAACAACAAATATAAAGGGTATCCCATAATTCACGCAAAATTTGAATTTTGCGCCATTTAATAGTACAGTGATGCCAACGCAAAAAAAGATCACAATGTGACAGCTGACATTTCGGGGTTAGTAAAAATGGAGCGCTATACGAAAGAACAACGCATTTTCATTGATGAGCAATATTTTAAAAATAATGAAGGTTTGCCAGCTACAGTCCGCAATTTTCGTACAAAATATGGCCGTCATAGTGATTTAAAACCATCAATTGTGAAGTGAATAATTGAAAAATTCAGGGAGACTGGATCAATTAGTAATCTTAAGCACTCTGTGTGTCCTGTCACAAGTCGTTTAACAGAAAACATCGAAGCAGTTCGCGAGAGTATTGCTGACAGTCCAGGAACATCAATTCGGCACCGTAGTCAAGAATTGGGCATTTCGAGAAGCTCTTTACAGCGAATCCTCACGAAAGACTTGAAGCTTCATACTTACAAAGTTCAATTGACTCAACTGAAGACTACTGACCATTTAGCGCGAAGGGAGTTCGTTGAATGGATTTTGGAACAACAACAAGTGGATGCTGATTTTTCGAACAAAAGCATTTTCAGTGATGAAGCTCATTTTCATCTTGATGGCTTCGTTAATCGTCAAAATTGTCGCATTTGTGGTTCAGAAAACCCACGAGTAATTGTTAAGAAACAAATGCATCCACAACGCGTGACTGTTTGGTACGGATTTTGGGCTGGAGCCGTATTTTCGAAGAAGAAGTATCCGATCAGGCAGTAACAATTAATGGTGTTCGTTATCTTGACATGATAATCCAGTTTTTAGTGCCTAAATTACAAGATATGGATATGACCAACATGTGGTTTCAACAAGACGGTGCCACATGCCATACAGCCAAAGAAACAATTCAATTACTGCATTTTTCATTTCCTAATCGTGTAATCGGCAGTTTTTGCGATCAGAATTGGTCATCCAGATCTTGCGATTTAACGTCATTGGACTTTTTTCATTGGGGTTTTTTGAAGTCAAAGTTCTATGCAAACAAGCCCACGACCACCAACGGCTTGAAAGAGGAAATTGGGAGGTGTATTAATGAAATTCAGCCACATTTTTGCAACAAGAGCTGAATCCTCCCAAATTGTTAAAGGACCGAGATCATCTGTGCAATATTTCGTAGAAAAATTTTAAAGAAATGGTAGCAAATAAACCAAGATCTGGGCTACCGAAAAAAATGTATCATCGATTAGAGAAGCGGACATCAGAACTATGACCGAAGACATTAAGACAAGTGACAATATTGATGCTTGTCCACAAACTGTCCGAAATGTGTTAAAAAGAAATAGGTATAACTTTCGGGTGAGCCGGAAGAAGCTGTATATCAGGAAACCCAACCAGAAAGCCAAATTGGAGTACGCCATTGAAGATATCGCCAAGGACAATTCGTTTTGGGATAAGGTCATATTTAGTGAAGAAAGTTAGTTTACTATTTTCGGGTCAGATAGATGTCATATGGTATGGAGAAACCCGAATACAGAAATGAATACCAAAAACCTTACTCCAAGCACGGAGGAGGAAATATCATGATCTGGGGATGTATGGCTTCTTCTGGCGTGGGTAATCTGGTTGTTCCTAAAACCAAAATGGACAAATATGGTTAGGATGGTTAGATACATCCTGAGGGAAAATTTTATTTCGAGCGCAAATAAATTGGGTCTGGTCAACAACTTTTCTTACAACATTCTTACAAGACAACGACCCCAAGCACACCCCAGAATTGGTGAAGGAATGGCTGCTTTCTAATGCTCCAAGCCAAATGAAACATTCGTTTATGGGACTATCTTGACCAAATAATTCGTCAGCATACCATTACAAGTAAAAATAAATTCAAAGCCGTTTTAGTGGAGGAATGGAATATCACGAGATTTGAAAAGAAATTGTGCTGATAAATAAAGGCGACTTTTTTAACGAAAAAAATAATTAACTTTAGTAAAATTATCGCGCAAAATTATTTCAATGATTTCGACCAATCCACCAGCAATCTGTAAGTAACGTATATTTCGATAAATGGAGATTTTTTTATCCAGTTTTGACATTGTTGCTTCAAGATCGAATATAATGGGGGGGATGTGCATTGGGATCAGACCTTTTCAAAACCCCAAAAAATCCTTTTTAAATTATTTTTATTTCCACGTACTACGACATTGAGAGTGTAAAAAAGTGGGCTACTCGATAACCCCCTTTCTAGTGAGAAACTTTCTCATGGTCTGTGAATAACCTCGATAATCTTCGTCACAGTAAGACATTCTTCAGTGCCCATCTGTTGGATTGAATAATCCTGTTTCAATATATCCACTATCCTCTGTAGTTACCAGACGCATATTCCCTTCTTTAATATCCAAATCGGTAATATTATACTGCCAAATACATTACAAATGGGAATAATATGCAATTCAATTTCGATGGAACGTTTCCTTCAGATCTAACCATTTCCAACAAGCTAAATATTTTCAATGGTCCTTCTTCGACGACGATTTCATCCGTATTTCGTCGTTTACTTAAAAGTCCTCCCACTTCGAATATATTCGCCGTTAGTTGCACCTACGTTCGTGTATCCATTCAAATACTAAGCTAGTAAGGCGATGCTATTTCTTTCATAATTTCCCAAAGGCACTTTAATTTCATCGTTTTTTGTTGGATTACATCGAGGTTAGAGTAGAGATATTCTAAAGCACTTAAACGGCGAATGCATAACGGATTCAATGCACTCATAGATACATACATATGTAATTACTATTTGGAGCAATATGAATTAAATAAGAATTAAATTTCAATTTGAATTGGAAATTTTATCCCTAGATATTTGTACTTGCAAAAGAACGCGTATAGGATATGCCTACATACGTATATATGTACATAGATATTGAAGTACGTAGATATCCATGATGAAAGGATTGATATGATTTTATCGCGTAACGGTTGTCTTCAGGAATTAAGTGAATGTCTCCGTTAGGATGATGTACTTTTATCCCCTCTTTAAATGCGAGTATGCTTTTGCATATAAGAGTGAAGACATTTTTCTTTCTTCATTTTCCTATCACATCGTCTAGATGAATAATCTTTGGCATACTTTATGATGGATGTAATTTAAAAAAGGAAATTGCAGTTGGGAATTTACTTTGCGCAGATATCTCTATAGGTTTATGTTATAAAGACTTACCTTTCCCGCAAAGGGAAATTTGAATATGAAAAAAAGACGTGATATGAAGTAAGACTTTGGTCATATATGTATGTACTTCAAATGACATTGCATTTCAGGGTGCGTCGTGGGCTTAACAACAAGCCAGTCTAAAAAACTTAAATTAATTCTACACTTCGCGTCGTTCCTACAGGGATTCTAAAAATAGGCGGCAGTAACATTGATGCCTAATATCTGTGTCATCGTGCACAGTTCGTTAATCATATATATAGATGAAGTCCCTTACTCGTAATCACCTCAAAGTTCTAGCTGCCTACTTTGACGTTTAGAATTGTTCGCTATCTCCTCAATTGTGCCTGGTTTGTTGATGATGTCATCATTAAAATTATTTTTTGGAAAAAGTTATGACGTTAAATTCAAATCTAAATTTTGTAATTATTCTACTCAAAATAAACAAAAACAACTCGTCTAATTAAAAAAAAATTCACAATCACCTTTGCTTACATAGGTATACTGTCGCTACCTTCAAAATGAAGTTTTAATAAAAAAAAATAAAAAAAGGAATCATACCAGTGTTGCACATTACAAAAGATGGCTTTCAATGTTGATAACACTTGTTAATATCAAAAAATTCTGCGATTAGTCTTCAGCGAAGTGATCCTTGAAGTGCGAGTCGATCTGTCGAGGTGAAAGGACATGTGCTTTAAGACATATGTACATAATAAATTCTCTTTCAGTTGATTTATTTTCTTGGCGGCTTTTTCCGCATAAGTACTTTTACACTTTTTTCTTTAGATAGTGACTGCTTAAAGTGGAATTAGGTGAAAAAGTTGAAAGCGATATTTCAGCTGTCTGGAATATATAAACAGTATTATTTTCAACATAATGTCATCTGATGCACGCTGTTCTATTGACGATACGAATGGGAGAGCTGTTAACTCAGCAGGCGCCTCTCAGTCATGGACCTCGAAACAGCTGTTGATCCGCATAGTGGCGAAGATAATGTGCCAAGTATGTATGTATATACATACATAATTATATGTATATGATTGCTCTGGTAATCTGAAGCATGCCACTAATAATTATATTTCCAACACCGGAAAAAGAAGGAGGAAATTAACCGATGCATCCGTAAATGAGCAAAGTAATCTTGCTAATAATAGATTTTTTCCATTGACGGACATCGAGCAACAAGTGCCTTAACCTACCCAGTATCAATAAGTCAACAATAAATCTAAGAACAATCACTCTAATAATTAATCTGTTAATATGGTTAAGAATAATAAATTTAATGAGTTAAAGAATAAGTTAGTTAATATAAGCTACTGGAAACAAAGATTTATGCAAATAACGCAAAGGTTCATGCATTACATATTGATTGCGTACGCGGAACAGCTAGGTATAGGGGCTTTTTCATTCTCTCCCAAAGGAAATAAAAAAGATTCAATCTTGCTGAAAAGTCTTGATGTTGATACTTCTAAGGAGGTGATAGATAAACCAGTGAGAGCAACAGCTCCAAATGTCAGAATAAGCCAAATCTAATCTTTTGTACATTTAAATCTATAGAAACAAATATAAAATTAAATATTTTTATTTAACAACTGGAAATCTAACAGTTTTCCATAAACTCCATTGAAATTTTTTGTTGTACAAAAAAAAATATAATTTCATTGTAAATTTAAATGAAAACTTAAAAGTTGTTTATTTCAAAATTATTGTTTTTTCCCCTTTAAATTGGTTTAGTAAAACTTGCAAAAAATCAGCAATTGAAAAATAATAATTTATACTTGTGTCATTAGCAAAAAAAATTGTAATCATTTTTAGCAAAGATATTACAAAGTGTCGTTTTGTTTAGAATCTAAGCCAAGATGAAATGAAAATAAAAATATTGTCTTTCCAGTCGTCATCTGAAGAAAAATCCCCATCTGAGTCCGAAAATGAGTCATTATTTAACGTGTACGTTGGAAGATTGCGTTTACGAGAGCCACCGGCACTGCTAAATCCAGCCTCAAAGATGATTTCACCATTACTTGTTAGATTTAACTCGGAATTTGAATATTTATTTGAAGATGTTGGTTCATTTTCCACTGAGTGCCTTGACGAAGCGTCCCTTTCATCTAATACTTGTGAAGATGAATCTAGGAACTGAAAAATTTGTTTATAAGAACAAATTAGGAATACTTTTACTCCAATTTTTAATAAAGTAGGGGCTTACGATATCTGTGTGGGATTTGTCACTGGACACCGCCCATTCTTTAGCGGTTTTATCTCCCATACGCCTTGCCAACTTCACAAGTAGTAGATACCGATTAGGATACAATCTATAAAACCAAGATAATGCCGCAGAATATAGAATCTCAAGAAACTTAGAACTGTATAGTTTCGATATATATAGTCTTCACATCTTACAGACAATCAAAAAACTTCACCTAACATTCACTTGCATTTTTCTAAAGCAATGTGTCAGTGGGCGCCGTGGCTCAGTGGTTAGTGCGTTGGATCACTGAGCGGGAGGTTCGAGGTTCGAATCCCAGAAAACACCTAAAAGTTTTTTCACGGTCCCACCTCTCGCGAATGTCTGACAAACCTCCGAGAGTAATAACTGTCAAGAGAAAGCTTCTCAATTTGCCTTTCGGATACGGCTCTAAACTGTAGGTCCCTTCCATTTGTGTGAAAAATATAACACGCACAACACGATTGGTTGCGAGAGAAGCTAGGCCCTGGACCACGTACGGTCTGTTGCGCCAAGTATTTGTATTTTTTGTAATGTGTCACACCTTGAATTATGATATTTAGCAGCTTGCAACATAAATACATTTTTCGACATAAAAAAGAAAATGACAGGTTTTTCTAAATTGAAGAAAAAAATACTACTTTGGTTTCAAGGCAAAATGTCAATACAATACAAATGTGACATTTTACCACAAAATTAATTGATTAAAATTTTAAAGTGAAATGACGCAAAGTAGGAAGTGTCACTTTTCCAAAAAAAGTATTTGTCGTAATTTCATATATTTTCTTAAACTAACAGCGTATTTAATAAAAAGTGTCAGAAATGAGAAAAATAACTTACCGGTTTATATCGGGGTGGTCCGACATTTCTGGATTATGTCCTTTTTCGGAAAAAAACACAACCCCTCACTGTGACGAGGACGACCGACACGCAACTAATATTATGACGCTTTGCTATATAAACAACACAGGGATGTTTGCTGATATGCGAAGCGACACTTCCCCTCACGATGTCAATATAAAAGATATAAATATGAAGATTTGCCACAAAAATAAAATATAATTTTCTGTGTACTTAACTGAAAATGACTAAATTTTGTCTTACGTCACTTTGCTTTTAAAGCGACGAATTATATACGACAATTTTGGCCCAAATACCAGTAATTGCAAACTGAAGAAGAGAAAATATTTGCTTACCTCGATTTTGTGGCCTCAATTGTCGTATAATGTAACCCACTAATTAAATATTATGTCGATAAATTTCAACTCAATAATTTCTTATGAAAGAAGACTGGCATTTTTTTAGTAACTTAAAAATTCATAAGCCTCTAATCTCTTTCCTTTCGGAAACTAGATTGTGCGTAAGACATAAAGCCCTCATCGGATGGCTACTATGTAATTTGAAGTGATTTAAGTAGAGGAACGCCAATAATTTTAAAATAAAACTACAAATATAATATACATACGTACATAGTTCATTTCCAGAGTGATATTTTTTCACTTTGTCTGGCTTCTATAACCTCACGTAATCCTAATGTCCTTATGAGCATTATTTTACTTGGAAGCATATATGTATAATCCTTCTAACGATCGTCACCGTATATCTGTTGAATTCGATAAGCTTTATACTCTCATAAACACGTTTAATGCGGCGATAATTGGAAAGGATATCAAAGCTCGTCACCCAACATGGAGAGATAATGTCCATAATATTTACTAACTCCCAATAGTCCGACATTCCCTACATCTTCATCAGTGATACATTTTTTCATGATCTCGTCCTCCCTTGAGTCCACAAGTAATGGAAAGGGATCGTCTAATTGTTCAGCATTTCTAACAACATCTCATCATTTGGACTTCTGTCCACTAACTCTTTTCTGATATCTCAAAATTAAACAATCTATCCAAGCATTTAAGGAAATTGGCAAGATAACCGAAACGAAACTGTTTGGATCGAATATCTCCAGAAATCTTTTTGTTTACAATAGTCAGGAGTTAGTGGATACTCGAACTAAATGGAATGCTTTTAGAGACTTCTTTTCTCTCGTATATTCAGAGATAGAACGAACCAGTTTTGTCCCAATGATAAAACTGAAATTTTTACAGGAGTAAATGATTTCTGTATGGGCGGCGCGGCGTGGCTCAAATGGTTAATGCGTTGGATCGCTGAGCGGAAGGTTCGGCGTTTGGATCTCAGAAAACACCAAAAAGTTTTTTCACGGTCCCACCTCTCGCAAATGTCTGACAAACGTTCGAGAGTAATAACTGTCAAGAGAAAGCTTCTCAATTTGCCTTTCGGATATGGCTCTAAACTGCAGGTCCCTTCAATTGGTGTTAAAAATACAACACGCACAACACGATAATGGTCGCGAGAAGCTAGGCCCTGGACCACATACATCTGTTGCGCCAAATATTTGTATTTTGTATTTGTAACGATGAGCGTATGCTCATTCTGAGTTTACATGTGGAGTTGGACACTCGGACCAGCGCCAGCGCAAGCTCAGCTATATGTACCAGACGAGGTATCTCTTGCTGACCTGACCCGCATTTTGTGGATCAGATGTATGTATAACAAGAGGTCTTCAGAAGGAAGACGTGCAGCGGAGGAATTCCATCGACGGAATCAACGGCGATGTCCACAGACAGACCAGCGGAAGCCTTACTTGAGGTACTCCTACACATTTGGAGCTCAGTTCAGTAATAAACTTTCACGACTGAGGCAGGGTCTTGAAAAAGAGATGATGGCGGAGAAGCCCTTAATGGGCCGACGGCAGCACTCGATTGAGTGAGTTACTGGCATCGGGTTAATCGGCCCCTTGTCCTAGGGACCTAGCCCTCCAGGTTGGGTATTGTGCGTCGGGGTAACTTCCCTACCGGGTAAAAAACCCATAGTTACGGAATAACCAAATGTGCATTCGAGAATGCAAAAATTCTGTCAATAATTGTAACTTCTTGAGGCCTTTCAAAGATTGTGCGTTAGCGTGAATGAAGGAGAAAATACAACCGCGAACTGTACAAACTATTCGATGTGGATTTAGAGAGCAAACGAAGATGAACTCTGGCCAACCTTGTCTATTTCCTTGGATAAAAAAAAAGCGTGAATGGCAAAGTCTTATCTAGAACAACTAAAGCGACTCTATACAAAATCGTAATCATACTAGTTCTACTACGTGGCCCAGAGACATGGGCGGTGTCGTGTATAATGTTGCCGTTGGTTGTTTTGAAAATTTATTCTGGTGCTCTTCGCTCCCATTTGACCTAGTCAGAAGAATCCGAATTCAAGGACTATGAGGGCTGGGATGTACAGAGTGAACACACATCAGCGATCCGACCCGGGAGTCTTCCAATCCATCCCGGAGGCATAGCGTTGTAGAGAACAACTTCACATTGGGTGGTATATACGAGTGAAAATAGACCTGTGTGTGAAACTGGAGTCTGCTACCTGAGGAAATAAGAATCGAACTGGCTGGAGACGTATAACTGGACTTAATGTAACTGTGTTGAAAGTGGTGCTAGTGTGCTCTCAGCGTTCGAAAAATTTAATTTGTATTTTTTCTATTTATCTTATTATACTTCCAATAATAAAAACGCATCAAAAAAACGCATAAATATTACTTCATTGGCCGCAAAAGGAAAAACAAAATTTACCGCTATTCAATTTAAACTTATGCTGCATTCTTTTTACCACAATTGCTGGATTGAAAATCTCAACGCAAATATTATCTTTATTATCCATGAAATTGTGTCTGCAGATTCATACCACACAAGTGCCATATCGCCCCGGTACAGGAACCCAATACAAATATTTGTCGCTCTTGCATGCACTTATTATCCTCAGATAAGCTTTCACCACAACCAGGTTCCAGATCATTGCTGCTACAACGTCTGGGTCTGATATTCTGAAGTTTCAACAAATGCCCTTCCTTCCACCATTCCTACTACGTACATATCTTCATCCATTGAAGGACATGGACATAAATTTTGAAGAAGGAGATGGTTTGATTATTTTTGCATGAAGTTCATTCGACGTTCGATGAACCCGAACCCATACACGCACAATGAAAAACAATCTCACTTCATACTCAGTGCACTTAAGCGATGGATTCAAGATTACCTTTAAAGTTTCATACATGTATGGTCGCCCATATATTTGATGAAATGTGTGCATAAGTTCAGCCGATGTTACCATAGGAATTGCACTTCATCGAATGATTACATAATGTTTTGTGCATATACTCGTACATACGAAACATGTACGAAACAATTTCAAGCTTCCAAAACTTGGATCGATTGTGTTTGACATGAAATAGAATATTGCAATTAATTGTGACCGCACGGACGCACGCATAATAACTGAGCTACATTGCTACAAATATTGGATATTGTCTAGAGATTTATAGATTTGAATTAACAAAGACCAGAGCAAGGTAGGTCTTGTAAGATCAGTTGCCCAGTAGGAAATATTTGCTTCTATGTTTATAGCAGATTGTATCGGTTTCTCAATGGAAATTGTTGGATTTGAATAATGAAATGACTTGGATTCGAGTCAAACTCCGTGAACTTAATGACGTAATTTCATATATTTTCTTAAACTAACAGCGTATTTAATAAAAAGTGTCAGAAATGAGAAAAATAACTTACCGGTTTATATCGGGGTGGTCCGACATTTCTGGATTATGTCCTTTTTCGGAAAAAAACACAACCCCTCACTGTGACGAGGACGACCGACACGCAACTAATATTATGACGCTTTGCTATATAAACAACACAGGGATGTTTGCTGATATGCGAAGCGACACTTCCCCTCACGATGTCAATATAAAAGATATAAATATGAAGATTTGCCACAAAAATAAAATATAATTTTCTGTGTACTTAACTGAAAATGACTAAATTTTGTCTTACGTCACTTTGCTTTTAAAGCGACGAATTATATACGACAATTTTGGCCCAAATACCAGTAATTGCAAACTGAAGAAGAGAAAATATTTGCTTACCTCGATTTTGTGGCCTCAATTGTCGTATAATGTAACCCACTAATTAAATATTATGTCGATAAATTTCAACTCAATAATTTCTTATGAAAGAAGACTGGCATTTTTTTAGTAACTTAAAAATTCATAAGCCTCTAATCTCTTTCCTTTCGGAAACTAGATTGTGCGTAAGACATAAAGCCCTCATCGGATGGCTACTATGTAATTTGAAGTGATTTAAGTAGAGGAACGCCAATAATTTTAAAATAAAACTACAAATATAATATACATACGTACATAGTTCATTTCCAGAGTGATATTTTTTCACTTTGTCTGGCTTCTATAACCTCACGTAATCCTAATGTCCTTATGAGCATTATTTTACTTGGAAGCATATATGTATAATCCTTCTAACGATCGTCACCGTATATCTGTTGAATTCGATAAGCTTTATACTCTCATAAACACGTTTAATGCGGCGATAATTGGAAAGGATATCAAAGCTCGTCACCCAACATGGAGAGATAATGTCCATAATATTTACTAACTCCCAATAGTCCGACATTCCCTACATCTTCATCAGTGATACATTTTTTCATGATCTCGTCCTCCCTTGAGTCCACAAGTAATGGAAAGGGATCGTCTAATTGTTCAGCATTTCTAACAACATCTCATCATTTGGACTTCTGTCCACTAACTCTTTTCTGATATCTCAAAATTAAACAATCTATCCAAGCATTTAAGGAAATTGGCAAGATAACCGAAACGAAACTGTTTGGATCGAATATCTCCAGAAATCTTTTTGTTTACAATAGTCAGGAGTTAGTGGATACTCGAACTAAATGGAATGCTTTTAGAGACTTCTTTTCTCTCGTATATTCAGAGATAGAACGAACCAGTTTTGTCCCAATGATAAAACTGAAATTTTTACAGGAGTAAATGATTTCTGTATGAGCAAGGTAGGTCTTGTAAGATCAGTTGCCCAGTAGGAAATATTTGCTTCTATGTTTATAGCAGATTGTATCGGTTTCTCAATGGAAATTGTTGGATTTGAATAATGAAATGACTTGGATTCGAGTCAAACTCCGTGAACTTAATGACAGATATTGGAGACAATTTGAATTTTTCCTCTGCACACCTTTGTTGGGTTTAAAGAGCGTATATTAATGTGCGAGGGAAAGGAAAGGAAAGTCCTCTGGATCTATACGGCAAGGATAAGACCCCTCCTGTCATAGGCGTCGGTTGTGTGGTGGAATAATCTTTCACGTAAATACGTCACTGCTGCTCTCGCCAAACTCCGAAGAACGGTCTGTCTCGGCTGCTTGGGAGTTTTCCCAGTACGCCTGGCTCTGCTCTAGACGCTCTGATAAACAGTGATACCGCTATCTGCGACGCCTGTGGAGAAAGCGACGACACGGCGGAACATTTCCTATGTGATTGTCCTGACTTTGCTCGGATCACATGGCGGCTTTTCGGTGCAGATGTGGTGAGTGCGGATGATGTAAGCTCCTTATCACTGAAACTTCTGTTCGACTTTCTACGAAAGACGAAAAAACTATAGATTAAAATGGGGTTCTCTACCTGGTAGTACAATGAACCAGTTTTTGAGTCTGAGTGCTCCAGTAGGGTATACCCGCCCCGACAACAAAAAAAAATAAAAATTTGCGAGGGTCCTCACAATCCATCTTTCTTTTTCTACCAATTCCTACTTTCATCTCGACGTGGTAATCTCTGGGTATCTTGTACTTCAATTCTCAATTCTTAGGTAAACCCTTTTTGAAAGATAGTTTGACCCGATATTTCTTAATTGCTCCTCCTTGGGTGAACTGCGGAACTCACATGGAATCAATGGTGGCACCTACAGTTGCAATCAGGCCGAATTACACACTTCACCACTTTATAATAAATGATACTGACCTCCGAATTGGAGTTTTGTGTCGATGTTCCTTCCATGAAGCACCAATAAGTTTCCGATATGGATTACTTTCCGTAGATAACCTCCGCAATAACGTCAGACACTTAATAGACCGCAAACGCTTTACGTAACAAGCGAAGGCCCTAGACAGCTACAAAACAGATGTTATCGCAATACAAGTAGTGCAATAGGATTGTTTTAGCGAAAAGAGGATGACTAATTGTGACGTAAACTAATGTGCGTGGTAAAACGAAAGAAGGTTATCATACAATAGGGGATAGCTCCCACATTAAAGCTTGTTGTCAATTTTCTATTTACACACCTTCACAAAGGAATTTATCCATAATATATACATACGAGCCCCTACCAAAAATTGTTGTAAGTTTGAGCAACACACCTTCTCTCATTATCGATATATTCAGCCCCGACGACTATCGTTCTCTTCTTCCACATTGCTACGTCTACATTCTGTTGCTTAACTAGACCGAAGGGTAGACAGAAACTGCCTTGGCGGAGTGCTTAAATAAGTCAGCTTACAAGTAATTGATGTTATCTTTTGAATAAAGCCATTATCGGATGATGTAATCTAGGTTGCACTTTCGTACGTGGTTTTCGATAAAAGTTACTACTGTAATGCTGTTTCGAACACTATCTGGCACCCCATCTGCTCTGTAAGGCGAAGCAAATAACCACGGGATGGTCAGCAATTGCTATCTAAAAGCTAAAGCAATGCGAAATCGTTTTCGCAAATCATTTTATTTATTGAGGAAGTAATGATCCCTTCATCCATACTTTTAATTTTGACAATTTTGTTCAGTTAAGGCTCAAAAGTGAGGGATCCATAAAAAATAAAAACGTTTTAGACGAATTGAGTTCAGTGACTTAAAATAGGTGTCTCACAATGAAAGGAAATTAAAAAAAAAAAATTAGAACTTGATCCGAAAAATTATTACTTCAAGTTTTCTGAGCAAGTGCAAATGATTATTCACTGCATTACACTTATAATAAAGTGCATATAGTTCATGTTGTTCAGATTTACTTGCCCCAAAGGAATCCCTGTTTCCGATCGAGTTCAAATTCAAAAATGGAAATACCATGTTACAATTCTAGCCTGCAAAAGTTTTCCTTATCCAATTTGCTATATTTTCCATTCCTGTAACATGAAACAAATATCTTGGATTAAAAGTTATTCCCATCAGGCGAGGAGCACAATCCTGAAAAAAGAATTACGAAACAAAAAAAAAAGTCTTTGATCGAATACATGCATTTTGAATTTGTCCATCCCCCACGTAGCCAACTCCAGTGGGAACACAGTTCTAGTAGAAATTTTAAAACAGAAAAACAAAAACAATCTCAGCACAAAAAGGATTACAGATTGCACTTTGTATATTTTGTGGTAGTGGTATATGACACTTAGACAGTTTTCTATCCCTTAACTTTTGACCTGCTGTTACCTACTCCTTTTTACTGCCTTCTCCATTAGTTCGGAGTTGGACAAACAGCATTATTTAAAAAAAAAAAATCTAAAGGGAAAAAAAAAACAGCGTATACCGCAAACAGAACAAAGTAATGTAGAAAGTAATACAAAGGAGTAAACGAATATTATGCAGGAAATCCCCCAACAGCAAATTCTCGTCCTTCATTGCTGCAGCAAAAAGTGTTCAGCTAAGGCATTTGCTATGTTTCCTGCGACATCGGTGTCAGCCGTCCAAGGATGGAGTTTTTTTTTCCTGGCATCTTCATGTTAGTCTTTTATTTGGGGAGGTGGGTGGCACAAACTAGTTTAAATGGTTGCAGTACAATTCCTTTGGTAGCGCAGAAAATACAACGCTGTGTACACAAAAGAGTTTGTTGATTCTTTTTTTTTTTAAGGGGCTATTGTTGTGTGTGATATGCAGCAAGGTGTGCTCTGTTGCTCGAAACACACGACCAAAAAAAGGACAGCAGTGGCGGTAGCGGGCGAACTTCAAAGCAAACTTTGCATTTTGCTACGCCACAGATAAAAGGCAACCACTTTGCATGTCAAAAGGAATAAACATTATTTCTACTGAGAGATAAGGACTTCCGGGAGCAGCACCCGGTGGGAAATGCTTTCGTGTTCGCAGTACTGTGGTTTTGTGCGTGGGCATGAGCTTGCTGCAAGGTTAGCCCTCTAGTGTAGTTTCAGCTGTTTTACTGTTCTGTTTTGGTAAGTTTTTATTCAGTCGTTGGAAGTTCTTAAGTATGTAAGTCTGGTTGTTAAAACAGTGTCCATTCCTAGGTAGGTAGTTCTGCGGTTGATTTCGAAACGTGTGTCTAGAAATTGAGGGCGAATGGGAATTGCCGTTGTTATCTATTAATTAATATCAACTGTGTAGTTAAGGCTACATACCTGGGGAATAGTTTAAATGTCTGCGGTAGTGGCACGAAGGTATTTATGGTATTCAAAGCACATTGTTTGGAAATGCATCTTTAATTATAGCTATATCCTTAGCAATGGGCTTTTTTATATTATATGGTGTGATAAGTAATTTTTTTTCACGATTTTTTCTGGTAGGCGCCTTTTGAATGTTGCATTGAATTGTAGGTCTCTTCCAATTATGCGTGAAAATTGAGCGAACACGGGTAATTGACTCCGAAAGCTGACTCAAAAGGATTTATGAAGAAGAGTGCCAAATGGAATCTTATTGTAGAGGCAATTGCACCTTACTAAAATTGTGACGAACTACTGTAGGCACACAATCCTACTATACAATCAGAGTGAACGATCATTCAAATCTGCCTTTCGCGACTTTATTAGAAAGATCGCAAGGAGATAAAGGGTGTCTTTGACACGAAGCAGATGAAATTATCGTCAAATGTACCTATTTCATGTTGTTCTGCCGGATACTAACTGCTTAAAGCCGGCGAGGCAATAAAGTGGCAGTTAAAGTAGAGATAGTCGGGAGACAGAGTTCTCTCTTCTCTACTGCGGTGCTTTATTGTTGATTCACTACTCACAAAATTAAAGGATATGGGACTTCACAGCCAAGCATTTTCTGACGATGCCTATGTACCGGTATTCGAAAATTTTTAGTGCGGTTTACATTCAACTTTATATAAAATCAATGACCGGTGCTCTAGGCAAGGACTATTCCTTAATCTGGATAAAACAGCTCTTGCGTTATTTATTTTTCAGACATAACGTAATAGTCCAAAGCTAAAAAGTGTTACACTCCAAGTTGTCATTAATATTAAATATGTATCTAGGAGAGGATAGCCTTGGACTGCAGTAAACTGAACTAGATTTAGCACGTAGAACTAAAACCTACTCTTACTCTCAGAATTTTCTTGCAGTCACGCAGATATTCCGAAAATGCGTAGGATCGAGGACCTTCCACTAGCTGTACAAAACGATTTTCAGTCCACTTATGCGCCCATAGATTGATGGCACAGGATGGTGGTAAGATTAGCAAGTTCTATAATTACCAGACTCGCAGCACTCGAAACGATATGCTTAACTTACTACCACTGTATTTAACTGTTCAGAAAGAGGATATGAAAGAAGATTAATCGACTCTGAAAAAACGGGGTATGGCCAAACTGACATAATCCCATTGCGCTTGGCTGGTACGCCGGTCCGTCCGTGTGTCTGCCTCCATTTTTTATCTCCTAAACTATAGAGCTATATGCATGATTTTGTTATGCTATAAAAAGCGGTGACTTCTTTTTCCAGGACAAGCAAATATACATAATTCCTTACAAAAAAGCTTGTCGAGTTATAAGAAAATTAAAAATAACGTTATTTATTTTAATTGGAGAATTAGTTTAATATTTGTGATTAAGCATACTCAATTCTTGTTAAAGATTTAAAAAGAATGTATACATAAATATACATATTTGGCCGATCATGAATGTATGAATGTATGTATGTATGTACATAAGTGGTGTATGATCGAGCTTCTCGTGACCATTCGTGTATTTTATAAACCACTCGGTTTATATTTTCCGCGCAGATGGGGTGAAATTATTTTTAAAAAATTGCTCCCAACAACAGCACGAAAAATAAATAAAGAATTTTTATGACAGTTTCTCAGCTTTGAGTTGCGTTGCCAATTATTCTAAATAAAATTTTTTTTATCGTTTTACACAGAGCAAGGAGAAGTTGATAATCAAAAACGACAATTAACGAAACGACTATTCAACTATCAACTTAGCCGATTAAGGCGTTAGAAGACAATGGTTTAAGAATCAGCCGAACGAAAACATAACATTTGCATTGCCGTTTTTCGGAACCCGCAAACCCGACCCCGGATATTTTGTTGAACGGAGTAATCGCTCCGAAATACGGCAAAATTACATTGTACCTAGGCTCTGTTGCACACCCAATGAGCGTGTGGTGGTTAAAATGGCGCGGAAACTCCGCAGTCTTTTGTGACCGCAAAATGCCACTTAAACTTTTACGACAGTCGTGCGTCCGGCTTTAACATACGCATCGCAGTGTTGGACTATTGGATTACTCAAATTGGATTACTCAAATGCAAAACCAACAGCAAATTCTCGGCTTCAGCGAGGAGTTAATCCAAAATAGAGCGACTTGTAGAAGGATATTGAGGTCCGCAAACTTAGCCAACCCCACAAGCGGCGCAGCAGTATGCAAGGTAGGTACGTGGGAGAAATATGTAGCATAAGATGTACGTAAACGTACGCGTAATAAACATATTTCAACGGTTAATAATACTACAGTAAAATTTGTGAATAGTGGAATGCTGTCCACTTTTTTTTCTACAACTCGCAACATTTGTACTAATGGCAAGTTTTTCCACAATCCGCAACCATATTTTTTTTCGATCTATTGTGCGAAAGAGTAAAATTAGAATAAAGGATAATGAATTACACTTACAACCGCACACACAGCACGAGCCACAATAGACATTGTGAAGGAAGCGTTTCCTGGTCGCGTAATCTCCCGTTTTGGCGCCTTGGCATAGCCAGCAAGATCGCCCGATTTTACCATCCCAGACTTCTTTCTTTGGGGCTACTTGAAGTCGCGGGGTTTATGCCAACAAGCCTCAGACAATCGCAGTCCTTAAGGAGAATATCACCGGAAATCTTGCGGAAAATGCGATAAAAAGGTCACAAATGTGTAAGAACATTGGCGGCAGCCAATTGGCGGATATCATCTTTTCAACTTAACAGAAAAAATTTTAAAGGTCCAAATAAAGATTTCCATCACTCAAAGTAATTTTTTTTTTATTTAGTAAAAAGTAATTCAAAAACAAAATTGGATGATTAATTTTGCGCCACCTGTTATATACATACATACATACATGTATGCACACTCTTTGTTTGTTTCTCAAGAAATTTTGTTTGCCAGCATAGGCATCAAACGTAGGTAGAAACAACTTAAACTGTAAAAGCAAAAATTTAATTGGAAAAACAAGTTAACAGAAAAGTACACGCAATCACTTCACGAATTTCTTACTGCAATCGAGAGCTGGAATGCGAATGAGAAACGTCAAATTCAGAAAAACAAAGTTATTACTTGAGTATTCAAAAAGAGTCTCGGGGAAAGATTTTAAAGACATTGTTGTAACTGTTTATGCCTATTATCACCCATTTAGTTATAAGCTATTTTTGCTACATATGTACATATACATACATACTCGTAAGTAGAAGGACTCAAAGGAGTACAGCGAGTTGCAACACTTCCCATTTCGAAGGTATTCAATGGAAATAAGCAGGAGTTCCTGCTCTTACCAAAATTCCATACATACATATATCAAAATAAGATTTGCATTAATGAGATCCCCTGCTAAAAAAAAAAAAAGATTACACAAATCTCTCAAAATTCAAATTGCATTACTTCCGCTGAAATCACACCCAAACCATAAAATGTACCACCTAATCCCTTTTTAATTATTTTTCCGTAATTCGATTTCCGAGAGGCGATGTACAATTTCCTTTACTTGTAAACCTTTACTTGAAGGTTCAGAGATGAAAATTTTCAAAAATTACATTAATATTGCTTCGGAAGCCCGTCCAACCCAATTTTCTAACCCCACCATCTCTTGACCCTTTTTTCCTGTCTCGTTGCTTGTAATTTAAAATATTTTGTTAAATATTAATTCACACTAAATGGGATAACTTAAGGAGTTTGAAAGCATACAAAAAAGCTTCATTCGAGTCTGCCACCTTTCATCACTACCACCCATTTGTGTTTTATCAGAAACGTAATCAAACTTTTCGTTCGAAACTTAGTCCTTACCAATGAAGACTGTGTGTGTGTGTGTATAATGTACATTGATGTGTCCTTATATGTAGGAGTATAGCTGTGTATAAGAAGGAGAGAAGAAATCAAGCAGCTATGTTGGAAGTTTAAATATTTGCATACCCACAAATACGAGTATATTCGTTCGTTTAGTACTAACCGCCTACATATCGTCAAAGGATTTAGAACTTTAACCAAACAGTATTTGTTTTATACTGCAGCTGGGAATATGCATATATCTCATTATAACTAAAACTGGTAGTTTGCGTATCTTTATAACGAGACTATTAAGTGTACAAAGTAGAACTTATTTTGATATATGCGCGAATATGTTCATACGTACATTTGTATATTCACCAGTGAGAAAGTAGAATACTTTAGTTCTGAGAATGACTGCCGAAAATAATTTTCGTCTCGTCCGGAGATACTTTGAAAGGAGAAGATATTCTTGAGCGGATTGCTAGAGCGATTAAAATTATGGTCTCATAGTATAGGAAATACTAGACATTATCTGAAGCGCAAAAAAAATGTAGAACGTGTAGTTTGGCAGTAGACGAATCGAGTTCAATCTATGGACGGATTGAAGAAGTCTTTAAACAAATTTTCAAAGGAAAGTCAGACACGAACACGGCTGCAGTAATACCATCATGAAAGAAAAAAAATTATTCTGCTAGTCAATTTCGGCGATTTTTAAATAACATGTTTTCGACTTGTTGGTGACTTCAGTAATGTACATAATAAAACAAAGTTCTCATATTTTCGAAGTAGAAATTTGAATAAATTTGAAATAAATTTCTTGAGTTAGTCCCAAGTCAATAATCATCATGAAGTATTGCTACTCAGCAAAGCACAATATGAACAACAAACACTAGAAAAATAAGATAGGATACAAAATATAGCAAATACTATAAACGTATACTTAGATGCAGTAGCACTGCAAGAAACACACCTTAAGGATGTCGAAGATGTGACACGAAGAGGAAACGTTCAAGGCATTGATCTTACAAGACTACATACCTACATACAAACTGCAAAGTTGAACAAGTAATAGTCTCAGTGTACTAGCATATAGTAGCAGTAGGTACCAACTTTCAACGAAAAAAATGTCTGCCAAAACTTAACTTCAGCCACATACTTAACTTCGCGCATACAGATGGCACGACAGATCATATGTAGCTTAGCTTCTCGCGACCATTTGTGATTTTATGATGTTTTTTGGGATTCGAACCTCTCGCCCAGTAGACCATCTCACACTAACCACTGAGCCTCGGCGAAATCCACGCAAAACTCTCATGTGTGGACATGCATACATATGTACAACTACGTATTCCATGGCGAAATATTTTAAATAGTAATATGATTCAAATTGACAGATCTACAACTAACAAGAGTCTTTATATCATTAGGATAGCACAAAGTTCTACCAGAAGCAATTACTCGTAAAATCTATAAAATAACATCCAAATGAGAATGGGATTGCCTACAACTACTCATGTTGCCAACCAGCATAAACAGTGCTAGCGAGAACAGGATCTTCATTAATATTTATGACGCCAAGAGAATGCGGTGAGTTATCCTTAGTACGTCAAAAAGCTGTATAATAAACGGGCTAAAAGAAACACTCGTAAACGAGTGAAGCGAAAGAACGTAACAAACAAGCCAACATTTTCCAGTCAACCACAACACATCACAAATAAACAAAACAACTCCTGCAACTGACCAAAACAATTCCTACAAGTTAGATTCTTATGGCCACAGGACTGTTCAGGTTTTTTTGAGCAAAAAAAAATACCTAATAGCTATGAAGATGGCACAAGGAAGCTTTTGTAGAATGTGCAACGAAAAAGTGCATAATACAGACCACATTATAATAAAATTTTTCTTGTTCGAACAATTACTACAGCATCTCCAAACACTTCATACGAGTTTTTCTCTGCTAACACCGACTTAATATCTTTCCGGAACTTATAGGGTGAACAGTGCCTCAAACAGCAAGACTTTTCCTTACATACCAATTTCTTTAATTTTATGTTATAAATATAACGTTGTTATTAATTTTTTTTTTTCTGATTGGCCAGCTGTCCCCCTAACACCGAATTCCTGTCCAGGTATGCCACAAAAACCGTTAAACTGGGAGGTTCAAAAATAATGATATCGAGGCTTCCTACTATGGTACTGGCCACATTTACCGAATTGATATTGCAATGGACCAACATGTTTATGTGAGTATCATGAAAATTGTTATGCTGAAATTGTATGTGAGAATTGAATTGAATTGATTGTATGCGGAGTGGGAAATGCCTTAAAAATGGATCCTACAGCACGATAACGACCCTAAGCACACCAGCCGACTTGAATCTGACGTGACTTGAATCCCATTGAGAATCTTTGTTTCGATGTTAAGGCAGCGATTATTAGCATAAGCCCACGAATATCAACCAATTGTGGGATGCATGGCGTGGCAGATCACCAGATCGCTGTAGGCGCCTTGTTGACTACATGCCAAGACGGTGTAAGGCGGTTATAACTAATAAAGGTAGCTCAACAAAGTAAGATTTTGAAACAATTTTGAAACTTCTGCTTTATCAATAACAAGGAAAATGTAATGATATTTGAATGCGCTACTATTTTTATGACAACCGTCAAAATATATTTTTTCTCCCTACTGCTGTAAATATTTAGCAATGATTAAAATGTGTTTTGATTTTTTATGAACATATAAAGTGTTATTAAAAAACTATCTTAAACCCAGAAAAAGCTGCAAGTATGTCCATGTTTTCTGAAATTTTAAATTCGGCGTATGACATCATAATTAACTTACGTTTACAAAGCATTACTCCTTCTATAGTTTTCAAAATATCGTGAACGAGAAAATATCTGACAAAACTCGCAGTCAGCTTTTCGCGTTCGAAAAATAGTAATAAATTGCCAACATATTCTTTCTAACAGAACCGTGAATACATCGACGTAGTTACACTTGACCAAATTCTTTGACTAGTGATAGTATGTTGATTATTTTAAAATGTTTACAAAAATTTTGTGACAGGATTGGCAAAATCCAGTCTATTATCTCAATTATTTTTAAGGCATTTCTTGTCTGAATCACATGCAAGACACAACTTACAAACACGTAATATTAATTATTTAATAAATTCATTCAACAAGGCACACAGAAACTCCTGATTCTCCACACCAAATGGTAAATAATTCTCTTTTATTAACGTTAAAGTGGTGCACACTGAAAACTTCAGATTTCAGAGAAAAGTTTTCCAACTATCTCCCAGTCATCGCCAACCCCACCTTGACTAATTAGGAGATTTTATTGTGTACTCGAATGAAATTTTCTTTGGCATCTCATAAATACCACTATTTTTAGCAAAATCATAAATTTCTTTGTCTTCCTTAAGTGGTTATATTTTAATTAAAAACAACGAATGAGCATCGTCGCGAACAAAGCGCATACAAATTTCATTAATTCACATAAAACCCTTCAGCGAGCAATTTCGTCCGCTTGGAACACGGTGGCACTAATGCTCAGACTGGCTCTAAAATAGGTTGGGTAGAATAGCGAAGAGGATTATGACCGTGATGGTGATGATGAAAGGACGCGTTGGTAAGTCGAGCAGCCAGGCAATATCACGGAAGGAGGCAGACGTTCCAGCTATAGACAGAAAGATAGCGAAGACAAAGGAGCTTTTGTTTTCGGCTAGTTGATGCGCCGTAAGATAGTTCCGGTATTGGTTTTTTTGTTATATTTGTTCCGAGTATAGTCCGTGAAAACGGTATTGTTGTTTGAAGATGATCGATAGCGTTTTAAATAATTGAATGAATTTTGATTTTCACCGGACTGATTGCATGCAAATATTTTCAATGTGCTTTTACAACACTAGAGTAGCTCTAGTGAATGAAAATTTAATTGTTCTTCCATCGGAGAAGGTCTTATGAAAAATATAAATAAGTGCGTAAAATGGGGTGCTCCTTGATGAGTAGTTACAACTTTATTAGTGATTTTTTTTGTTTGACTTTTTGGGAAGAAGTCCCAGATATTACACTCCAAACAAACAATTGAAGCGCTTAGAAGATGAAGAGATTAAGTGATGTTTCCAAACATTTGAGTAATCAGCGTTTAAAGGTGTTTATCTATAACACCTTCATATAACATATAGCATATAACACTTTCATCTTTTGCTAAATAATAATCTAGAAGCGATAGAGAATTCAAGATAAGACAGAAATTTATGTTTTCATATAGGATTTTCATTTGAAAAAATCTTCGAAGCGCTTCAATTCTAACCTTAGGATCAATAATTGACGAGTATAAATCGTGAGTTTTATAGTGAGTTTAAAGGTCTAAAAGACCTTTAGAAAACCAAAGGAAATTCGCTGAAAGAAACTTGGAACAGTTTGGATGTTTCTTTTAGTGATTAGTGAAGAAGGAACGTTGGATAGCAAGTACTTGGGCCACTTGTTGCGAGTGCAGTATTAATCTGAACAAAAACCAATTAATGTTTTCGCCACCAAAACCAAACTACCAACTCTGACGTCTCTGCGACTAAATGATTATTTACTTCCTTTATCTTCCAAATTTCTAGGAATTATGCCAAGAGAACCAAAGCTCAACTGGAAGTCAAACAATGAACAGCGAGTGAATCTTCGCTTGCAGTAAAACTGAGTACAAAGTGAGGACTTCGATCACTAGCTTGGTGGTCTGCCCGGAGTAAAAACTATAAGGTTAGACTAATAAGCAAAGTGCAAAAATGAACCTGGGCCTCCACAAAAAAGCTTTTCGAGTTAGTCCACTCCTTAGCTAATTGCCTCAAGCACTCCAAATTGGTTGAGGTCTCCTTCTACTTGTGCGCGCCACCTCACGCCAGGTCGTCCTCTACTGCGTTGTTCGTCCGAATAAGATTCGAAGGCGTCCACGGGAGGGAGCATTGCTGTTCATTTGTTCCACATGTCCTAGCTATATTAAGCGACTAGTGCGCAATTTTTTGATTTATTCGATGTCGCATTAGAGCACATGTAATTCGTCCCTGAATCTTCTCCTCTAAAGCACGTCAATGTAAGCGGAACCGTGACAATCGAAGTTATGTTCATCCACTTTCAACTGTATCCATGCTTCAGCACCATAAAGCGGGATTGGGATGGTTATCATCTTGTACAGAGTCTCCTTGTTCGGAATTGGGCTTTACTACTCAATTGCTTTCTCAGTCCAAAGAAACAGTGACTAGCAAGAGTTTGATTTGTGTTGAGATGATGTTGTTTAAAAATTTTAGCTGTCGACTGTAAAGCTGTGCGTCCTTTCTTATTGGCGGCATATACTTGATTTTGCGCTCATTTACCGCTAAACCCATTTTGGCAATCTCCGTTTAATACTAGCGAGCACACTAGACATGGCTCTGTATAACTCGGTTAAGTGGACGGAAGTTTTGTCTACCATCTTCTATGTTGAATGATTCGTTCTGCCTGACAGCGGTATGTTGGTTTTCGTCGTTGCTATACAGTCTGCAGAAACAGGTTTCTGTACGAGTATTGTTGACTTGACAGGTTCTTTTACCTTATGTATAATCTTCGATCGCGCGTTTCTTTTTTCTTTTTTTCAGAAGTCGGTGTATTCCTGGTTTTTTTATTCATAGAGCTTACTTGCAGCCCTCGTCATAATGTACAGCGCCGCTTTGTTGCCATATGTGGTACAGGGTCTAGTTTCTCAATATCATTCGTGTTGTGTTTGCTATATTTTTTGTCACACAAATTTAAGGGATCTACAGTTTAGAGCCATATCCGAAAGGCTTTTTGAAAAAAGCTCTCTCAGGGCAGTTGCGTTTGTCAGACAACCGCGGAAAAACTTTTTGTTGTGTTCTCTGGGATCTGAATTTTGTACCTTCCGCTCAGTAATCCAATGCACTAACCACTAATCCAAGGCGCCCACATATAATGAGTCACTTTACTCTAAACAACTCTTTATGGATCCTTCTGGATCATCCACAATGGAGCAGCGAGGGGTATGAATACCTTCCTCGTATATTGGCATGGACTGAGTCCACTAGGGGTGCCATACGTCCCGCTCAGTGAACCATCCCGATAAAGAGTTTTTGTCCCGCAAGTGTCCCCCATAAAAAATTGTCCAACGAAATATTCCGTTTTCAGCTTGCTACTCTTCGAATTTTGCTGTCAAGCTATAAAATTATTTGTTTAAGCTATAACAACGGAAAGTATCCCTTAAGGTAGTAACAAATAGTTCAGTGGTTTTCGAAAAGTTGACATAAATTGGAATAAAAGACAGCCTGTAACTTTTTCATTTTGATCTTAATATTACATACAGTCATTCATTTTGATCTTCATATTACAATTCAAATGGTTGCAAAAGTTCAAAATTGGGAAAAGTTTCCCAGAAAATATTTTTTTTCATTTTGAAGAAATAATACAATGAAATTAATTGCCAGCACTCCAAATTTGGAAAATTTTTAATCGGAAAAACCCTTTTCTTACACATTCACATGCAACAACATTGCCCAAACATTCAAATGCAATTTGACATGTGTCCTTTTTGCTTCGTCATTTCACCATGGACTAACTACATGTGTACATAAGTATACTAGACGGCAAACTTCGATGCATTTGACAGATTGGCTCCACCAAGCTAAATTGGTCCACCTAGAAGCTTGAATGTATTTCACCTAGAAGCTTACCCCGATGTTAAACCATTTCAACGTTGGATGAACATTTTACCCAATTTTATACTGTGCACTTCTTCCTCCTCTTCTATAAACTTAGTTTTACTGTGGGGGAAATGATTAAATATGCGCTGGCACAATCAAGTGAAGTTTATGAAGGTCAGCTCATATTTTGTGATTTTGCCGGTGATTGAAGTGGATATTTCAGTGATTACGGTGAGTTTATCCAAAACATTTAACGTTTCTAATGTTTTCAGTGCGAATCAGATAATATTGCTTCGAGTATGATGATTCAAATTCTTCGACATTGTACTTTCAGTGTTCGGGAGACATTATGCCGCCAATCAGAAGATCAAACATTGGCTCACGCAGTCGCAATAGACGAAGATTGGCAATTCGCTGAGCAACGCGCCGAAGCGAATTAACAGCTTCGAGCACATGCGCCGCGAATTAGTGCAGGACGAACTCAGGAGGAACGAGAAGCACACGCAGCTGCTGAACGACTGAGACAATCGCTATCTGCGTCGTCAAGTTTAATCAAACGCCAATCGTCAAGTGAAAAAAAGTGCCGTGAATGTCTAATTATATCGCGCCGCTTTCTAATATGACTGCACGATTCACTACAGCGAACTGCGTGTGTTACGATTGGGCCCATAAATGTGATTTGCCATTATTGCAATGCACTAAGGTTTCATTCGGAGGCACCAGGATTGTGTTGTGCAGGTGGTAAAGTCAAATTACCACCGTTGACGCACGCACATTGCGCTCTTTGCTTTACGGCGACTTACCAAAATCAAGATATTTCTTGACGAACGCCCACAAGTACAGCGGTTCTTTTCAACTGACGTCATTGTTGAAGAACGTGAATTTAATCCGTCATTTAATCCTTGCATTTACCATGACAATCAATTAATCACAGAGCCAATCTTCGGAAGTGTCTGAAATTAATCTTGAATTCCCATGCTTCTCGCATGGCCAATTGTATGTGGCATGTTCACGTGTTGGAAAGCCTTCATCGTTCATTTACGCCCCGGAAAACAAAACAAAGAACGTAGTCTACCACAAAGCTTTGAGTTGACCTGACTTGTGATTCCCTGAACCTCTTTACAGTCCGTGTAAATAAAGGATATTGATTTGAATCGAATTCGAAAAGTGTTTCGTTCAATCAATAATTGAAGTTCGAGTGGCATCATTTGTTATCGATCGCAAATGTTCGATCAAAAAAATTAATCGAATCGAAATTATTTCAATAAAAAATAAATTTTGGGCGGGACGAAGTTCGCCGGGTCCGCAAATATGAACTAAAAAACGGTTAATGTTAATTTGGTTTTTAAATTGCAAAACGATTTTTTTTTTTTCGTCAAAGGCTAAAATGTCCCTCAGGTTATCTTTTCAGATCTGGCATCCCTAGTGTCCACACTCAACCTTAGTAACCTACGTAAGTCTTGTCACAAGATTTAGTTCATTACGACATAACTTTACATACATACGCATTATTTTTCTCGGCTGCAACGAGCAGTAGCACTAGTTTTCTTACTCGTCTAAAACAATACACCACTCCTGAATATTTATTACACCTTAGCGCATCAATTCATGCTTGTTAATTTAGAGACTTGCATATCAATTGTGTCACTTAAGATCCCCCAATTAGCACCTGACTTCCGTTTAACTGCTGTCATAACTTCTCAAATCCATCATAATATGTCCAACGAAACTCCTCGCATCTATCAAAATATGGCTTCCCTGCTAATACACCTAATAGGTTCCTATTTGTCTCTTCATCTCAGCCCGAGATGAACATCTTCGCATTTTTCTCAAGTCATCCATTACGTGCGAGACCAAAGAAGAAAAAATCTGACATTACAGCAAATTAGCGAATTTGTGCAATTTGTCATTCGAAAGGGAGGCAAACAACATCGGCATGATATCATTACGGTTCAAATAGAAAAAAAATATATTCCGATGACAGAGTACCATGTGGGCATGGTGCGGTGTAAAACAGTCCCCAGAAATAGCTTATAAGGACAGAATTACATGGAAAAAAGAAAAGCCAGAAACGAGAAGACGAAAAGACCAAACAACATAATTTTTTTCTATGTCGCCGAGCCCACTGGATAATGGCAAGTCAAACATGTGACTAACAAGTATAAGAAGATTCCCATCAAAAATTTGTCGACATTGTTGACAGGACACATGATGGACGACAGGATGAATGTTGACTTTTGACATTCTCGGTAGACTAAACTAAACACCGAACAAATTTAATACGAACAAACTTTGAGCGATTTTTGTGCTTGCTTTCCTTGAAGTTTGTTTCGGCGTTGTCGTCAATGGCGTCCCATATTACTGTAATTAAGTGTGTTTGCTTAGTGTATCCGACAAATTGGGGAAATGGCTTTCTGTTGATTCTGTCATTTTTCATTCATTAATAAAAATTAACATTTCACATTTCAAGGCGTCTCTGTTACCATGGCATGTGTATGTGCAGGAGACACATTAAATTCACACAGATCTCTTTTTCGAAAATCCCATTACCGTATGTAAAAATATACTGTTTTAATAAATTTGACATTGACACGTGTATGCCAGGAAGGTAGTTTTCTCGTTAATTGGCACAGAAATAAGCTGGTGTTTGCATTTTACACTGGATGGAGTTGCCCATTATTTGTAACCTTGGAATTTTCGCAGCCATTTACCTATAATTTTCTCACATTTCTGCAGAATGTTTCGAAAACAGAAAAGGGTAGCCATGAATGCGTTGTCAGATCTAGGCATATCACACTCTTTTGCAGAAATTTCTTTTGAATTACAGCCTTGTCCAAACGTAGAGTATAAAAGGGTATAAAAGTATTATTAAAAGTATTTTCAAAAATTGGCAAATAAGAAAACGAACCATCAAAGGAGTTCCATAAATCTATTTTCAATTTCCATAGCTCGGTAAGATTCGTGATTGAGAGAACGTGCCGGACACCCCATCATTCTGATGTATTAGACCTGAAACCATTCTATACTTTGTCGACTAAAATGAACTGCAGTCTTATTTTGCTGAAAGACGTGGGAAACAACTGGATGTAAGCAGCAATATTCGTAAATAAATGGAGGTAAATAAACCGAAACTGTACTGCGAGCACAGAAAGCCCCCCCCCCCTTCAACTACGGTCAAAAAAATAGCACCATAAGCGCAGAAGCATTTTTTTTTTTTTTTTTTTTTTTTTTTATATAATTTACCCGCACTCAAGGGGTTATGAATACCCTTTTACATGTTATTCACATGGTGCGGGCGCCGGAAATGTAGATAGAGATAGAGAAAGAGATTGGTGCAGTGGTTTTTGAAACTCAGATGTGTTAGGTTTCACATTAGCTCCAGGGGTGGTGTCCAGAATAACTGGGGAGATTTGATGCTGTCATGTATTTGTTTGCCTTCGCTTCTGATTCACAGTATTTTTTTCCCGATCCACCTGATGTCATAAGCATATCAATTATCAACAGAGCGATCAATTTCTCCAGCCATATGACAAACCTACTGCCAGTGTTATGCCTTCGCAGTAGTGTTGTCACAAACTTTCTCAATTGATCGGACTGCGCAGAAGCATAAGCCCCAAATAAGGAATTCAACCCAGCTTATACCATAAAATAGCACGATTTTGCTTTCGTCAGTCCAGAGAACGTTCCTCCACTTTTGAACTGGCCAATCGATGAGGTTCTTGGCGAACAGTAATCTTTTTGCCACGTGACAAGGTCTCAGCAAAGGAACTTTTCTTGGACTGCGGGCATTCAAATAGTTTTTCCTCAATCTCCGCCGCACTTTTATAACGCTGGTCGATACATCCAGTTTGCTTTTTAACTGCACTGCTGACTTGAAGGGCTCCTTTTTAGCGAGTCTTAATACGCGTTTTATTTGATGAGGGGACATTGCTGGCTTTCTATCGCGTGTTTCTTCCTTTGGTTCGTATAAAATCGTTTGAACAGTCAACAATTTCCCTAATTTCCTTGTAGGTTTTATCTTCGGAAATGGAGGTTTTTATTATAGCCCTTTTGTCTTCGGTGCAATGCTTTCCACGGCCCATGGCTGCAAAATTAATAAGTTTTTTTTTTAAAGAAAAATGCGTATCACTTAAAAAATTTACTTTTTCAGAATAATTTGCAAATTATTTTACATAAACTTTTTTTAACGGGATTCAACGGTCGGGTATAAAAAAAAAATAACCAAATAAGAAATATTGCCCGTAAATGCTATTAATGCGCTAATGGTGCTATTTTTTTTTTTTAGCTGTACATTACCGATGCTCCTCTTCGAGAATAATATTTCTTCCGTCAGCAACTGTTGCCAATACTCATTAAAACTTATTAAATTTTTTGTTGACGCTAAAAATAATCTAAAACAATATTATTTCATTAAAGTATTACAGTTCATTTCGGCAAAAAAAGAATAGAGTAACATAAGATTTTTAATTTAATTTTTTAATTGGTTTGAAATTGAACAAAGTGTAAATATTCAAAAATATTAAAAAACGATTGCATCGCAGCAATCATTACAATAAAGCGATTTGAGTTCAAAATTCTAAAAATTTTATTATATTCGCTATCGATCAAACTGATTTTTTTTGTTGTGTTCGTAATTGTCAGGAAGAAAGAACATTTTTGGAAAATCAATCGGAAAAGTCGAAAATTTAGATGGTATTTTTGTATGAAAATCTCAATAAAAAAATATGTCCTTCAGTTTGACAGTTCTGCTGTCACATGTTTTCATAACAGCAACAAATTCTGCATTTATTTATTAATTTATAAACTATATATAATTATAATTCCCCTCCAATAATGCATTTGGGTAATAGCGTTTACTCCGAAGCAAACGATACATACATATATGCTAATTATTTGCTTCATTTTTCGAAACGGTGTACACAGACCCAATAACATATGTATAATCGTAATGATTTCAGCATATTGTGGAAAACAATGTTAACCTAATCTCTATGTCAATACCAATGTTCGACCTTGTTCGTAAGCTCGAATCTACTGATATTCATAAGGGCCTTGGGCCCGATGGCATTCCACCATTGTTTTAAAAGAACACTGCCGAAACTATTGCCAAACCATTGCTCGAATTTTTTAATTATTCACTTTCCAGTGTGCTTTTTCCTTATGCGTGACGAATTTCTTTTTTAACACCAGGTTGATGCGATCTACACTGACTTAAGCAAAGCTTTCGACAGAGTTGACTATGGCCTACTTGTATTTATATTAAAAAAGTACTGCATATAGGAAGGATCCCAAGATCTGCTCTGCCGTCCTGCTTATCGTCCAGCTTTCGGCTCCGTAAAGCACGACTGGCAAGATAAATATTTTATAAAGCATAATTTTGGTCCTTCGGGTAAGGAGTTTGGACCCAAATTGTTTAGATAGGCCGAAGTAGCAACGGCTGCCTAGTGTAATCCTGTGTCGGATTTCCATTAGGGTGTCATTTGTGGACTTTACGTTTGCCCCGAGGTAGGTAAACTCCTTTAATACCTAAAAATTGTGGCTGTCGATGGTGACATTTTGTCCAATGCGATTAGTCTTAGAGTCGGAGAATACGGTGTCATTTCACGACCATCTATTAAATACTTAGGGGTAGTGATTGATTCTCGTCTAACATACAAGCACCATTTGGAATACGCATGTGAAAAGTGGTCAAAAGCAGTCGGTGCACTCTTAAGGCTTATGGGCAGTGTCGGACGACCAAAACAAAATAAAAGACTCCTACTCGCGCAGGTTGCTGGTTCCATACAGGCGCAGAAATATGGTCAAATGCAGCTAAAGTAAAATCGTACTCACGCGGAATTAAGTCCGTTTATCGCCTGTGCGCTCTAAGAATCGGAAGCGGTTTTCGAATGGTATCTAACGACGCCACACTCATCGTGTCTTCAATGCTATTCATCGACATCCGTGCCAATGAAATTAAAAGACTATAGGCGACCTGATGAATATTGACATCAAGAGCCTCCTACGCTTCATAAGAAGCTCTAAATGGTTTTAAAACGAGTAGGTAGAGAGAAACTTCTCCCATGATCCACGTGGTATCACAACGGACCTCATTGGTCTAAGTGTGCTGGCGACTCCTAGCTGGCAGCCACTTCAACCTAACCTAACCTACAGCGGAGAAGTACAAATTGCTCGATCAGACACCTATAAAAAAAGCCGAAAGAAACCACATCATAGCGGTCTGGCAACAACAGCGGGATGAATCGCAGAAAGGAAGATGGACGCATCGGATGATACCAAGGGACGACACTTGGATTGATCGGAAGCATGGCGAAACAAACTTCTACATGACACAGTTTCTAACGGGTCATGGCTGCTATAGAGAGTACATATCTCTTTCAACGCAAGCACGAGACTATTCCATATTGCCCTCGGTGTGATAAAGTCACTGCCCGAGTTACGAAAATAAAAGAGTGATACTGTGGGCGTCGCGGCTCAAGTGGTTAGAGCGTTGGATCGCTGAGCGGAAGGCTAGACGTTCGAATCGAACAAGAACATCCCGAAGTAATACCTAACGGTAGTTTCGCGAGGGTAAAATTCGGTTCGCGATTGTTGGAGGGAGGTATTTTTAGCCGATAAGAATCCGGTACTACCAATAGACTACGACCATCGGTATGTATGTACATACCTCTTCTTTCAGTGTGTTGAAAAAGGTGTTTGCTAAGAAGTTCGGCGTGAATGGAATTGTGCACATCACCGTTGACACCATCGTCTGCCACCACAACCAACGTAGATGGAGATTTCCTCATTGAATCAATTCCGTTCCAAGTAAAAGTAATCTCATAGCTTGAAGCAAAGATATAACTTCAGCTTGGAGCATATTGCCACTGTCCAAAAGTTTGAAGAAGATAGGAGCTTCTAAGGTGAATATCCGATCTGATTTCCTCTTCGGTTTTAAAAACATGCCTACAAACCTGTGGCGGTAGTTCAGTTTACTTCTACACAGACGGCTCTGAGAAGAAACCGGGGTAGGTTGTGGTGTCTTCTCTAAAAACCTCAATCTGAGCATCTCTTTCCGCCTTCCAGATCACTATAGCATTTTGCAAGCGAAAATTATGACGATCAAAGAAGCCTTGTGCAGGTTGAAATATAATGCAATATTTGCCAAAGATATTACAATCTTCACTGACAATCAAGCGGAATCGTGTTAATTCTCTTCAAAGACCGCTTCAAACTGCCGTTCGTCTCTCTCATATTTGCTGCTTGTCTGGCCATAGAGACATTCCGGGAAACTAAAAGACTAACGAGCTCTCCAGAAAGTGTACGGCTCTTAGGATTCTACATAAATGGCAAAACTTGGGTAGAGCCTTCCCTAGATCTGAATATCAACTTAAGCTGGACGCTTTCAGCAACAGATGAGAAATAGATGATCGATGATCTAAATAGATCTGACCTAAACTGCATCAGAAATGTAGTGTCGGGTTGGTTATGTTAGATCGATCGCAGATCATCCACGTACTGGGTGCCCTCACGGAACAATCTGTGAGAAGCCAACATACTAAGACGGTGTGCATATTTCCAAATGACTTCTGCAAGAACTGAATGGATGAAAGGAAGGAGGAAACCATCATTCATCTCCTTTACCCTCTCCATATGTCTAAGAAGTCTGCTCCATTTATGGGCACTTTTCTTTAATGAAAATTCACTTTTCAGTGAACAGGCGTCCTTAAAAGTCAAGATGTTCTCCCGCTGCATTTAAAGCTCCGGTGGGCTGGATTAGTCCCTGCGTAGCCAAAGAAGTAGTTCCATGGCATCACAATAGACCTCATCTGGGCTAAGTCTGCCTGTTATAGAACCTCCTACCCTTACTTAAGCCTGAAGCCTTTCAGAATACCTAATTCATGCCAAGATGATTCTCAAACCAAGAAATGGATTTTTCTTAATTAAATTCTTACACATGATATTACATACATAATTGTTTATTACAGTCTACGCCCCGTCGGACTTATAAACACACGTCCTTTGATTGCTTTCTCATTGAAGCAGTATGTACTATGAAAAATGTTCACCATCAGAAATGGGGAAAAATAAAAATCAAATTAAATCACATTAAGGTTCATGGATGCGTCAGCATCAGTATCACGTCACTTACACACATGATATTTCGTGTGTGTCAGTTGCAAATATTGAAGGGCTGCATGTATCTGGAAACAGGAATGCCAACCGCATGCATTGATATTATCATCGACATGCAACAACCTCCGCAACGTTTCAATTTATATTTCCAATCGAACGGTCTGTGCCAGAAGCACCATCGTGCCCTATGTAAGCCAACTGACGTCGAAACCAATTCAAAATAATTAATCAATTGTCGTCATCGTCGTCACCGCCACTATGTCGCCGACATTGGACTGCAGCTTTTTTGCAAACACAAAGAAAGGCAAAAAAATAAAAATTAAAATGAAATCAAGTCATGAATAATTTTAATTGCGCTTCTCATCACGTTATTAGCCCTCATTAATTACCCATCGCATCGGCAGCGGAAAAATCAATTATGGAAAATATCCTCTTTCAGGTACTACACCAACACACCACAGATGCAAAACGATTTCGACGAATATATGTACATATGTACAATGTATGTACATATTCGATTGAGACTTCTTAGCGCAGTCTTTTAGGCTGAAATTGAAAGGATAAAGAAATAACAATATTTCGTCTAGACGAGGACATTTTTTTCCTACTCGATAGGTACAATCATTCTTTATCCAAGGATCTGTGTAGAAAGCATATTTTCATATTTTTTTTTATAAAGCTGCATGTATGTATGTTCATCTGTATGTATAATCCTATATGTACATATGTATCTGTGTATATCTTATTTTGCTCTGCACTGCATACAATGCGGAGAATGAGACTGGCTGAGAGAATTTCAGATGAAATTCAATTCTTTCCTCACGAGAGAATCTTTTTCTCTGCCAGTGTACTGTGTAGTGGCATATTTTCCAATGCACCAGAAGAGTGAAAGAGATTTTTTTCTTTTATCTCTGAATATTAAAAAAAAACCGATTCTTATTTCGAATTTGCAAAAAAAAATCTTTTCAAGTACTTTCTTACACTTACTTAAGGTGTCGCTACAGTCCGGGGTGGGCCTCAACCAACAAGCGTCTTCAGCCAGTTCAATCTTTAGCCAGCTGCCTCCAGTTTCGCACGCTGAGTTGATTGAGGTCCCCTTCCACCTGCGTGCGCCACCTGAGTCGCGGTCTTCCTTTACTGCGCCGTCCCTTGGTAATGGATTCGAAAAGTTTCCGGGCCGGAGTATTTGTGTCCATGCGCTCCACATGACCCAGCCACCTCAGTCGTTCGACCTTCACCCTCCTGGCCTAGTCTATGTCGTTGAACAGTTCGCTGTTGTATCTCCTCCTCCACTCACCGTCTATGTAGACGGGACCAAAAATCATCCGAAGAATTTTCCTCTCGAAACAGCCAAGAGCGACCTCATCCGCTTTTGACAGAGTCGATGCCTCTGCGCCATAGAACAGGACTGGGATGATTAAAGTCTTGTATACGGTCACTTTAGTTGCTCGAGAGAGGGCTTTGCTGTTCAATTGCCTTCTTACCCCAAAGAAGCAGCAATTGGCAAGAGTTATTCTTCGTTTGATCTCGGCGCTGATGTTGTTTTCTGAGCTCATAGCGGAGCCTAGGTAGATAAAGTCCCTAACTACCCCAAAGTTATATCTGTCTATGGTGACGTTCTGTCCGAGATGTTAATGTTGGTTGTCCTTCCTTGTTGACAGCATATACTTAGTCTTGCCCTGATTAACCGCTAAACCCATTTTCGCCGCTTCCGCCTCAATACTCACGATCTCGCTACTGACATCACGCTGCGTTCTTCCGATTATGTCAATATCGTCGGCGTATGCGAGTAATTGGACGGACTTTTGAAAGATTGTGCCTCTGGTGTTGGTGCGTGAGTTTTGCACAATTTTTTCAAGAGCGATGTTAAAGAAGTCGCATGGCCTAAAACCTTTTTTTGACATCAAAGGTCTCGGTAAAATCTTTACCGACCTTAATGGAACAGCGCGCATTCTCCATCGTCATCCTGTACAAACGGACGAGTTTGGCAGGGATTCTAAAACTAGACATAGCTCTATATAGCTCGCCTCTATAAATGCTGTCATACGCGGTCTTAAAATCGATGAAAACGTGGTGTGTATCGATTTGGAGTTCCTGTGTTTTTTCCAAGATCAGCCGGCATGTGAGTATTTGGTCGATGGTGGACTTTCCTGGCCTAAAACCACACTGATATGGACCGATCAGCTTGTTGAGGAATGGTTTCAATCGTTCACATTCTACGCAAATAAGATCTTATATGCGATGCTAAGAAGACTTATGCCTCTGTAGTTGGTGCAGTTCAGAGGGTCTCCTTTTTTGAGGATCGGGAAACAATGTTGATGTTTCATTCATTGGGCATACTTTCATCCGACCATATTTCACAGATTCGTTGGTGCATGCTCCTTACCGAGTCATCCCCGGCTGCTTTGAATAGTTTGGCAGTCAGGCCATCAGGTTCATTCATGTCTTGATCATTAAAAATTTGAGGAAGTGCATATGTAGAGGTACATAAGTACATACATATGTATAAATAGAAATACACGTAAGGTTTGTTGACTGCTTCAATTGCGAAAAGTCCATCAAAAAAAATTACGGGCTTAGGGCTTGCGTTCAGAACGCAGTCTAAAGGGGTACTTCTGGGTTCGACAACTTTGTACCGAACCATTTCGCTAAATACTATCGGCATCAGTTTGTGACGTGGGCTCATAGAACCATAGAATCCGTCGACGTCGTTCCGTTAGAGGTTAACGTTGACGTTCACGTATTGCCGAAAAGAACAGTCCCATAAAATCTGTCATATACCTACGTTGACAAATGATGTCCGATGATAGTTCCTCTACATTATCTCAATGCTTCCGCCATGAATGCTCTTACTCTCAATATGTGAATGTGTGAATGTGTGAACTACCAACGCATCAACGGATTAAAAAAGTAGAAGGTATACCCACTTTATCCGTCAAAGTTTATATGGACCACCATCGATAAGAATGCGTGTATTCTATTTAGGTCTCAGTTAAAAACGACGCAACAACGGATTGACGGATCCCATGGGTCGGAGCCATTACTTTTTTCGAAGAGTGTAACAGTTACAGAACGCGGCGTCAGCGACCCCAAAAAAGTTCAGATCCAAATAAACGATTCCTAAGAATTGCGAAAGTGCAGACTAAGCGCTAACATTAATATATGTATGTACATACGTGTTAATTCTTCTAACTAGCTAGGTTACGGTTTAGAATATCCAAGCCAAAAATTTGAAGTTAACAATCCTTTTGGCCCTTCTTGTAGTTTACGGCTTGATCCATACGAATTCAAGATCATCGCACTCTTTCGCTTTCGGCATCATGAGGAGCCCCTTAGGCTCGACAGTTCTATCCCCCTCAGCAGCATAGTTTGCAACTTGGACGGTCCTTAAGTTCGCACACAAATGTCAAGATACTACGCAACACTCAATTAAATTGAACTTTTCCGACTAAGGGGGTATGGAAAACCCACGGTTGAATGATGGGGTGCCAAAAGTAGAGTCAATTGATGCCAATAATTGTAGTTGTTACGCTATATTCTAATAGAAATTTCATTGGAGTGAAATAAAATTAAAAACATCAATATTTTGTAAACTAGGCGAAATCACAATATCTTTTCCTTTATACTTTGTGTTTGTTTCATCGAGATATATAAAAATCCATTTTCAAATCTTACCACCTCGGAAACCGTAGAATCCTCAGTTACTTTTATTAAGTATTGGAAATGAATATTTTGTTTTTGGTAATGAATTGTTTATTTCTATTTTCGAACAAACATGCATATGTATATGTACACACCTAATGTTTTTTTTTCAGGTGGTTTAAAAATGATTTTCATTTACATATGTTGTGTAAATGCACAAATTTAATTTTCAATAATTAGGCGTCAGACAATATTCTTTCAATTTCCAATACTCATTAGTAAAACATTTTTTTTTACTTTTCGTACAAGGCATTCGACTTTTGGTGAAGTCAAGATTTCAAAATTTCTACATTTTGACCGTCGCGTCGTCGGTGAAAAAAAGCTGGACATTTTAAAGGGAAAAAGGGTTTACTCTTTTTCTAGCTCAAGACGGCTTACATATTGTAGGTTTAAGTTTTAGATGTGGGGTAGGAAAAGGAAAACAAAAGTATAAAAGAACGTAATGTAAGAAAAAAAAAAGAAATTTGAATATATAATTACTTGTTTTAAAATAAGGTAGGTAGACGCCGTGGCTTAGTGGTTCTCTCTCCATTGGATTACTGAGCAGGAGGTTCGAGTCCCTGAAAACACCAAAAGTTTTTTCACGATTCCAACTTGTCCGAGAGTAGATAATAACTGTCATGAGAAAATTTCTTAAAAACAAAAAAGAAAGCATTTCGGAAATGGCTTTAAACTAGGTTCTTTCCATTTTTATAAAAAAAAAAAAAATATAATATGTACATACATATGTACGTACAGCATGAATGGTCGCGAAAAGCTAGGCTCTGGACTACATGTATTAGATGAGAGACATTATTTTCACTTTAAAAAGAAAGCATTTAAAAAATTATTTGTGAAACTTTCCTCAGTTCTTTAATTTGTTAAAACACTCTTTGGTGGCGTCGTCATTGTCCTCTTTGGGGACATGAGCGCAAATACAAATTGTTATAAGGCGTTCACTCAGCTGTCGAAACACCAAGACTTTTGCCTAAGTCTGCCGCTTATAGCCATTCCATTAAGGGCTCCTTTACCGTCACTTTTGAAGACCTGCCCCTGTCTTGCAGGCTCCTTACTAACCTGAACTCGAAATATGTCGGAGTAGCTTAAGTAAGACTTCCGCTAGTCTGGCTATGGACGTCACCGTTGATTGCGTTAAAGGAATTCGTCCGCTGCATATCCTCCTTCTCTTGGACCTCTTGTTTGACAACTTAGCCGAAAGATTGCACATCACGTCAGCAAGAGATGCCTCGCTTGGTACATACGTGCTGAACCGGCAACCCTAAAATATTCTCTTCAGCTTTATGAAATATTTCGTCGTGCGGCCGATGGCAATATGAAAAACGGACTTTGGGTAAAAAAATTCATACATGTATACATAAAGTTTTAAATTCGCCTGATTTTAATTTTAAAATTGCTGCAGTATTCATATTTTTTTTTTTCTTTATGTTTGCATTTTTATTGCTGTAGTTATTTGTTATGTATATCAGCGGTAGAATTAAATATACAGCGTCTCAATTATTCTGATTTAAATGTTTGTTTTTTAGTCCAATGTGTGCAAATACCAAAGTGCTGGTATGTATTTCAAATATAAAAAATTAATGGATTAAATTCTGCAATTCATTTACCCCGAATTATATTATTTCCAATAATAGCGGTGATTTACAATTCGACTTCCGTTGAATCATATTAATTTTTTATTGGAAATCACCAGATCGAACCATTAATTTAGTTCTGTTTGGTTATTGAGCTTCAAAGCACCATACAAAGCGATTAATATTTAAATTATTTCATGAATGCAGGTAAATTTCTGTTGCAAGCAATGTCCGGTGAATGATACGTTATCACATCAGTGACTTGGTAATTTTTATCCAGATAAATACATAGGTATTTATACTTTATCGATACGTTACAAATCAATTTGATTCATAAAATTGACTCCCAATCATTTTTGGAGTGTCAAATTTAAATAGAACAGTTGTTAAATTGTTCATTTTTTTAAATATTTTCTAAGGTTTAGTGACCGAGTAAAAAGTGCATCTTATTCTGAAAAGTTGAAAGTAGAAAAAAGAAACCTCGAAAAAAAATCTCCAACAGCTAAAATCAAGGAAAAAAAACTTAAATGGCAATAATATTGAATTAGTGTTAGTTTTTGAGACAATGCTTACAATTTGCCACCTACTGTTGGCTGGTGTTACGCACGAATAATCGACAAAAAAAAATGTATTGTTTAAATGTCCATTCATATTGATTGTCCAAAACAATTACAAATACTTGGCACAACAGACCATATGTGTTCCAGGACCTAGCTTCTCGCGACCATTCATGCTGTGCGTGTTATGTTTTTACACACAAATGAAGGCAACCTACAGTTTAGAGCCATATCCAAAAGGTTTTTTTTTGTTTTTAAGAAGTTGTCTCATGACAGTTATCATCTACTCTCGAACATTTACTAAGCTAGAACCATGCAAAAATTGTTGATTCTTTCTGGGACTCGAACCTCCCGGTCAGAAAACCAACGTAGAAGGACTCGCTTTTTTATTTTTTCTCCTTAAAGTGATATCACGTTCTTTTATACTTTTTCCTTCCCCACACCTAAAACTTAAACCTACAATATGTAAACCTACTAGAACTAGGAAAAAAGAAGAACCGAAATTGCTTCTCCGAATCCGAATTTCTGATCCTGCCGTTGTACATCCATAATATCGCTGGCAGACAATGCGCTACTAATCGCATGCTTCTGGGCTAAGAAGGCAATTGTGTAGCAAAGACCTCTCTCGAACAACTAAGGTAACCCTATATAAGATCCTGATCATAGCAGTTCTGCTCTATGGCGCAGAGGCATGGATTATGTCAAGAATGGATGAGGTTGCTCTCGGTTGTTATGAGGGAAAAATACTTCGGGTGATTTTTGATCCCGTCTGCGTAGACGGAGAGTGGAGAAGAAGATATAATCATGAGCTATACGAGCTTTATTGCGACATCGAAATAATCAAAAGAGTCCAAATACAACGACTAAGATGGCTGGGTCATGTAGAGCGGATGGACAACAATACTCCGGCCCGGAGAGTCTTCGAATCCACCCCAGAGGGACGACGCAGTAGAGGAAGATCTCGCCTAAGGTGGCGCGCTTAAGTGGAAAGGGACCCCAACCAGCTTGGTGTGCGAAACTGGAGGCAGTTGGCTGAAGACCGAGCTGGCTGAACAGGCTTGTTGATTGAGGCGCCACCTAAAGTAAGAAAGTACTGGATGATTTACCATATCCAAATCTTTGGAGAAGTCCAAAAGTAGCGTTTGGCGAAACCCTGAACATGAACTAACATATCGTTCGACTTGTATTTTTTATGACGATCACAAAGCAGTCTTATCCTTAGAAGTCTAGTTTGAGATAGCTAGTGTTAAAGATCAAGAATTTAGTTCCAAAACTGTTAAAGAAGTTCCTAGATTCATAACCCTTACTTGAAAAGAACAAATATTTTGTCATCTTTTCAAGAACAAAAGTCTGGTGGTAGAAATCCACAGATAATAAGAGGAACTTCCAATGCCAAAGCTGACAAAGATTTGGAGAATTGTGGATTATGAGGATTACGATGACGGCAGATTACCAGGAGAGGAGGACTTTCTTCCCCGGAGCTATAGTTAACCTCCACACTTGCTTTCGCGAACATTTGCAAGTATGTACATAACCCAATAACAATTGCAACCTTACGATGGCCATTGTAAGCTCCAGCAATAATTGCATCAATCAATTCTTGGAACTCTTGCATTGTTAACACAAAGAACTGCTTACGTTAAGCGGACCTTATTTAGGGTCATAAGAGGCCACAACATATTTTCAGATTAAAGAAAAACTGCGATTAATCGTGTAAGGATTTGGTCAGGCTGAAGAGGATAGGAACCACCTTCCATGTGAATGTTCCGAGGTTGCTGATTCCTCTACGGCTTTGTGAAGTAACTTGTCTGGAATGCAATTATCGTATCATTAGTCACAAACGGCCACCGTTGCTCAAAAAAAAAAGATCTAACATTGCATGGATGAGCATATGCTCGAAATAATTTTCAAATAGCAATATCATAAATTAGTCTCTCGAACCAATCAAAACGATTTTTGATTAAAATTTCTGTTGGATAAAGAAACGTCCTATGCGTGTATCCGGTGAGATATAGTTAACTAACTGGACACCACTGCCAGGAGCAATCAGCTATAACGTGCCTTGTCCGCAGACAATACACTGCAATGTAAAATTATGAAAATTCCTCTCCATTCTCAGTTAAGTATAATTGAAAGGTCGGCTACATCACTCAAGTCTGCGAATTTGAATTTCGAATAAAAGTATTGATACATATAAAATAAAGGCATTTTCAATCTCTTAAGCAGATTTATTGCAATACACTTTTTAGGGCTCAATTCAATAAAAACCAATAAAGAGCTTATCCTTCCTTTCTCAAATCATTGACTTGGGCATCATTCTAGTATTATGCCGACAAATTTCGTACAAGCCCCTTCCGATTTAATCAGGCACGGACTAATTCTAGCTATGTTTTGCTACCGCCATTTTCTGTGGCTGCCGGTTCTATTCAAAAGCATTCTGCCTCCGGGAGTACACACACACATATATTATATGTAAACTCTTTTTATTACTTTAGCCGTCATTGTTGAGAGATATTTTATGACCCGTCCGGACCCATCGACGTATACGTCATAAAACTTTCAAATTTAAGGGCTTTGCTCAGCTAACGAGAATGGGGTGCGGTGAAGTGGGTAAATATTTTAATAAAGTGCAAAGTTGTAAAAAAGTTCAACCACCATCACCTACCACCCATGCTTAACATACTTACTGCACTAATAATCCCGTTAATGGCTCCCGTTTCCCTTGCTTCGATATAAACGCACCGAAAAGAATCATTATGTGCGCCCTACTGCAAGCGAGCATCTCTGCAGAAGAAGGATGATGAAGGATACTTTTATGTATGTACGTGCATGCTGGAGTCCTTGAATGTTCCGGTTTTAATTTAAATTGCAGTGCTAAGGATGAACACATTGAAGGGAATGAAGCTCGTTGCACCCACAATCAAATTTGTGACTTACGTCTGAGAAATGGGCCAGCTAAGAAAGGGTAGGTACTCGTACCTACATGGACAGGGACGTCTGGAGAGACGGAAACTTTGTTAAAACTTTATTGGGGACGTGAGCGTTGTGTACAACTTAATTTTCGTGTTGCAGGATTTGTTGTGCTGCAATAGCTATAGTAATGCAGCATCCAAACAGTCTTGTACGGACAAAGTTTTAGATTTGGTTTGGCGCCTAGATAAGGAATATCCATTTCTATTCAGGAATATCCCTGCAGTATACCACTGCAAGTTTAGTTCAAACCTTGGTAACGAAGAATCTCGGAATAAATTAATGAAATCTTCAAATTGTCATTTGTGTATTGGGATCTGAGCGCGGTGAGTTTGAAGAGTTTTTGTTTGCCTCTCATCGGTTATTTTGGCTTTCCACCTCAAGATCCACGAAAGTTAGGTTTCCATTTGATAAAAGGAGTCTCTAGTTCGGGAGTAGAAAATGTCATTTAAATTGATGGCGAAAGTTTGCGATGTGATTAATATATCTCTGCGGATATTTCCGCAGAATGATGGGAGGAAAATCTGCAGCAGTTACTAATGCATTCTGTACATGGAAAAGTAAAGATATACAAATTAGACAAGGTGAGTTCGCTTGCAGAGTGTTATTATCCCTAAAGTGTTAAACTCTATACCTGGACGAAACTTTGTCGTAGATTTATCCCCAATTTGTCTGTTGTTGCCAGCTTTGTCTGCATTGCTTTTAAATTTAGGGCTTTGCCAACATCTAACACCACCTGCCAGATCTCGACGTGTAAATGAATTTATCCAATAAGTCGAGATGTTTTTCATACCTCCTGATATTACGTTTCATTTCTTTGAAAACATAAATTTTTCTGGAATGTAATAAATATATGCCACGGTTAGAAAATTGGTTAATATACGGTGGACCATCTGCTGGTTCTTTTTTGAAATCACTGTTAAGACTACAAAGCTTAATATTTTTCACTGATTGTAGCTTTATTGAAGATAATGCGACTTGCGCATGTGGCTTCACACCAATACAATTTTGCAGTACATTTATATATTTATAAAATACGGATACTTTCCTTAAATGCTTCAGTTAATTGTGGATTTTAACAGTTTAAAATTGAACGGTTGTCGAAATTATTTAGCAGAATATGTCAGCCATTTCTCTGATAGGTAAATGTTGAAATATTTCTAGTATAACATTGCACTACTTTTACATCTCGCTACCTTGGAGGTCTGATCTCTGAGAACTAAATCTTTGTACAATACATTGTTTTAAGCATCTGTAAAGTAATAACTAAAAAAAAAATCATTATCCAATGAGATCTTTATTTGTATATATGTATGTATGTATACATATATTTTGGCACACTTTTAACCGAGTAAGTAAGTTACGGAGAACAAGTCTGCACATGATGCGCGGGATTGCTGCTATTTCATCGCTCATGTTTTACTTAAGTTAAAAAATGGTGGACGGTATATTTTCGTACATTCAACTCTTCAGATATCCCCATAGAAAATAATCACCTACATAGAGTAATGTCTAGGCTCCTCGGTGGCATTCCTTTCGAGAAATAATTTTTTAGAGAACATTTATTTTTGATGCTTGTGTTGAGGGTTTAATGTTGTCAAAGTTAGTGAAGGTTCTGCAAATAGAACCTTGTAAGGGTGTAGTTTGAGATCCAATTTCAAAATTCGGCGTAAACTGGTACGTGGCATCACCAAGGCCGCCAAACGTTTGCTTGTTGACAAATCAAGTTTGTTTCTTGCAGAAATAAAAACTTCCTTGCATGTTTTCCCGCTTCTCCGAGAGCGTAGTTACTCTGTAGATATAGGATTTATAGCGAATCCGGTTAGTTTATGCACGTGTCAAACTCGCTTAAACTAGCATTATGGCAAAGAACGCTAAAAAGAAAGGCACTACCCCGCCAGGCACTACAAATGCTACGCATGGTTGTAATCCTGGGACGAGCAGAAATGCTCGGGTCAGAACTATTCGGTTTCTGGGGGATAGCAAAATAATGCAACGGCTTAAGCGAAACCTAAGGGTAGCGAGTTGGAACGTTGGAAGTATAAGTGGTTGCAGATACGAGCTGGAGGAGATGATGGGTAGAAGGCGAGTGGACATCTTGTGCGTTCAAGAAACGAAATGGCGAAACACGGGAAATCGGGCGCGTTTCTTGGACGTTAGGACAAAAGCTTACAAGTTGTTTTACTTCGGAACCGAACAGGGTAAAAACGGGGTAGCTCTTCAGTTCGAAGTCCAGCGACCGTTTGATGTCTCTCAACTGGTGATACAAGGTGAAGTGTGGAATATTGTCAGTGCATATGCTCCCCAAGTCGGGTGCGAGCAGAGGGAAAAAGTTGCATTCTGCCTAGATTTCCACAAGCTCATCAAGGACATCCCAAAGGAAGAGCTTTTGTTTGTTGGCGGAGATTTGAATGGACATGTCAGGAAGTCAAACGAAGACTATGATGACTGCCATGGAGGGCTGGGATACGGCACCCGGAACTCTTCTGGTGACGACATCCTAAGCATGTGCAAGTCATACGGTTTAATCGTGCTAAATACGATGTCCGTCAAACAAAGCCGACACCTGATCACTTACAGCAGTGTCAGAAATGAAACCCAGATTGACTACCAATTGGTAGCTAGTTTCATGAAGCCAAGGGTTAAAGATTGCAAAGCGATCTTGGGAGAGGCGATCGCCTGGCAACACCGTCTCCTCCTGACAGAAATATAAATGGAGACGTCGAAAAAGAAAAACAAACAAATAAAGGTTTCTGAGAAAATCAAATGGTACAATCTGAATAAAGAAAAAAGCGAAGCATTTATGTTAACATGAAAGATTACCTCCGTAACAACATCGACGAAGTTGAGGTTGAAGAGTGCAGAGGACAAGATATGTGAAATCCCCTACAGCGGTCTTGCTTAGAGAGAGCTAAATCACTGCTCGGGGTTTCCAAAGGTCACTACCAACGCGGCAAAGAAACATGGTGGTGGACTGAGGAAGCTAAAGTAGTGATAAATGAGAAAAAAGTAGCATTCAAAGCTGGGTCAAAGTGCCCCTCTAATAATAGAGATGATAAAGCTCGTCCCGAATTGGATTATGAACGTTGCAAAAGTATTGCGAAGAAGAAGTGTGACCAAATTCAAGCATAGAGTGTGGATGGCCTGTATCGGGAGTTGGAGGAAATATCTTCTTCTCCTGCCAATACGAGCCAGGCTATCCACGAGCTGCGACAAAACAACTTGAACAAGGGTACAACCATCTTCAAGATAGCCGCCCAGAGAAAAAGAAATGCTCAGGAGATTCGTTCGCCGAAGTTCATTAACAATAGTCAAGGCCAACTCCTTGTGGACGACGAAAAAATTCTACAGAGGTGGCGACAGTATTGTGAGGAACTTTTAAACGAACAGTTTCCCCGGCTATACTTTCCAAGAGTCGTACCTAACTATGGAGAAGTACCCGACATAACAGTCGATGAAGTTAGGAAAGCGGTCAAATCCTCCAAAAAGAGAAAAGCAGTTGGGCGGGACGAGTTACCCTCTGAGTTTTGGAAAAGATGGGAGACATCGGGTCTAGATGGCTCATGATTCTCATCTCCAAACTCATGAGAGGAGATCCAATGCTTAATCAGTGGAGGAAAAGTTATCTTCTTTCTTTGCACAAAGGAAAGGGTGATTCGAGAAACTGTGATAATTACCGTTCGATTAAGCTGATGTCACACACCATGACGATCGCTGAGCGGGTATTAGATGGCCGATTGCGGCAAATAATACGGCTATCTGATGAGCAGTGCGGGTTTGTCGCGGGTAAATCAACCACAGATGCAATCCAAAATATAAGGATCATAATGAAAAAACATCGTGATGCCTTAAAGGATTTGCATCTGTTGTTGGTTAATTTTGAAAAAGCATTCGATAGACAACCAAGAGATCTGATATGGGTGGCGCTAAGACACCGAGGAGTTCCAGAACCCTACGTACAGATGATCTTGGACATGTTTGACGCCGGAGACACCGAAGAGTAACCAATTAAAGTCGGTGAGCACCTGGGAAGCGTCTTAAGCGTATTAAATCCTTTGTTATTTATTGCAGTCTTGGATTATCTGCTTGAAGGAAAAGCGACGGACCCCAAAGTGCATCAGTTATTCTTTGCTGACGATGGAGCCATCATAAGTGAGGACCAAACGTCCCTGCAACGATCACTTGATGTATGGGTGAATGTTTTGGAGGGAAATGGGTATCGAATTAGTCCAAAAAAGACAGAGTACCTGTACTGCCCATTCTCTGATCAACTCCGACCTAGTCCAGATATTTATTTGAATGGAAAAGTGATTCCCAAGTGAGAAAAGTTCAAGTATGTGTGATATATGGATTAACAGCGAAGCAAGTATTGATGACGACATCAATCATCGCGTAAGCGTAGGGTGGATGAAGTGGCAGGAAAACTCTGCTATCTTCTGTGACCGAAAAATGTCCCCTAAGCTGAAAGGAAGGCTCTACACCGCAGTTGTTCATCCGGCGCTCACATACGGTTCACAAAAAGTATGAGAGCAAATTAACGGAAGCTGAGATGAAGATGCTTCGCATGACAGCAGGAGTAACAAAGCTTGATCGAATTAGAAGTTCGAAGATCCGATGAAGCCTTCACTTTAAAGAACCCATCTCCAAAAATTGGAGCACGATCGGCTCAGTTGGTATTGCCATGTTCAAAGGAGGGATCCTACGAACCCTGTCAAAAGGGCAATGTCAATCAACGTTCCTACAGAAGCGCGGAAGAGAGGCAGGCCTAAAACTCCTGGATCACCCAAATGCAAAAACAGCAGCATTTGATCGGCCTCAGTGACGAAGTGATCCGAAACCGGGAGGCCTGTAGATGTTTTCTGAGGTCAAATCGGCGAACCCCACAGGGGGACCAGTAGGGATGCAGTAAAGTGGAAGGCTTATGATCCCTATAATCCTGATCATAACCTCGCCGAACAAAAGGAAGAAGAAGAAAAAGAAGCGCTCTATTGCCAGCTTGGAGTATTATATGTAGGTTCACTTGTATTAGATATAGGAACACCTCTAGTGCAGCCGTCGGCATATTGCGTAGAGCCCATGTTATGGCAATACAGGCTGATCTTTGTTCCTTGGCCAACATATCCGTCATATTCTTCTTAATCGTTGCCTTCCACCATGCACAAGTCCCATACCGGAGGATGGGTCTAACTATTGTTATGAGTAGCTAGCCTATAATTGTTGGTTGTTGGTTTCGGACCCTTTTCTGTATATTGAGTTTCCAGTTTAGCCTTAAATCTTACACAATGCCAAGATATCTCACGGTATCCAAAGGGATAGCTCCACCCCCGCCAACTTTGGCAGTTTGAAAGATGGTATCTTGTATTTTTTGCTGAAGAGTACCAATTTTGTCTTGTACGGGTCGACGTGTAGACCTCAGTCTCTTGCCCATTTTCCAGGAAGTTTGAGAGCAGGAATTTACCCTTAACCAAAATCACTATGTCATCATATTCGGCGAAACCTTTGTACTAATCAGTTCCTTTAGCATTTTAGTAATGACCAGAACCCAGAGAAGAGAAGATCTTATTCCACCCTGTGGAGTTCCTTTCGTGACGGATTTCCTAGGTGCCGTTGCAATATCAAGAAGTCTTTCCACAGACTTATCAGCCTCATAGTCTTATGGGTCTGTAGTCTTTCGCAAAGTGTGGCTTGGCTTACTAGTTTTAGGTATCCAATACTTTCTCGCTTCTTTTCGCCCACGAGCCATCAGAATTCGTAATTAAGCTGGGAACTGTCACGTCTTCTGACAATATCTTGCGTAGTCTAAAGGCCTCATTAGTATCCACGATCGACTCGCAAGAATTTTTTACACGATTTCCCTTTAGACCACTTTACAAAGTATTTAATCTCTCTTTTTCTCTCTATATTTTGTTTCCCACTACTTTCGCCCTATTGTAGAATAGCCTAAATTATTTCCTGTCTTTGTTCCACCATTGAGGTTGGGACCTTTAGATTCCTTTCTGACTGGGCAAATCTTTTCCTGTGCTCTTCTCATTGTTTCAGATAAGTTATCAACTGCCTTATCTACATTTTGGGGATCGCCTATTTCTATTTCTTCGTACCTACTCCCTCGGCTCTTCTAGGATTTCTGTAGGCCTTACTAGCTCTGGGTTGGAAGTTTATCTGAAAGTGTATCTACTTGTGAACCGATAAGGATGCCTCTTCAAAAATCTCCCTGCAGGAAGCTAGGGTACTGAAAAAATGAAATATAAAGGCATTCACCTCTTGTGTTCGTATCCCTACTACCGAATTGCGAATGATGGGTATTCACATCACAGCCTAGATGCAGATCCAGCTGTCCTTAACCAGCAGCCTTTTCATCTTGTCAAATGAAATCTCGGATACATCTTATGTCAGATATGCTAACACCAAGCACAGTGGCTTCCTTCCTTATTCCAAGGAAATAGCATTGTGTTGTGTTTTCATAATATGCATTCCCTGGTTTTACCTACGTCGAGCATGTAGAACAACGTTCGACTGCTGTTGTTGAGACCCTGGAAACGATTTTGGCTATAAATCTAGAACTCTTGTTTCAATACGGCTGAAACGTTATGCTTGGTTATCTAGTTGATCGAAAACGCCATCGCAGCCTTACTGTGATAAAGATGTACTTGCACGGCTTCCCTTATATTTGGTTCCATCCTCCTCTACACAATTGAACATGAGTTTAGCATGATCTTCTCCATGATATGTCGCTCCATCCCTTAAGACTTTTCAAGGAATGGTATCGATTCCCCATTTAAGGCCAGCAAAAAGTGTTGGCCATATTTTTTTCTAGGCCCTATCCTTAACACCCTCAATGTTTCTGCTCTCACTTCCCCATTGGGTATATGGAGGGGGACAAGCAGAACCCAGAGCCATGCTTAGGATGAAGAGTAATTAGCCAACTCCAACTCAACATACTCGTTGACAACCACAACTACTCGTAGGAAATCGTTTTTCAGTCGTAGTCTGGGTATGTCGAAGGTGAAGTATCAGTCTTCGCCTTTTTCGACACGCCTTCACTTTTTTTTTTTAATTTTCATTATTTTAAGTTTTTTTTAAAGAATTGCAGTGCATAAAACATTGGTTTTTCATTCTAGGTACTAGCTGGTTACACTTTCGAAACACATACAAATCTGGAAAAGACTATAGCTGTGATTATTATTCCTAATCCTGCTGAAACCCTATGGAAGTATTAGTGGCAAAAGAGCACTTAAGTGCATGATTATCTTCTTCCATCTACTTCAGAACAAAAAAAAAGTCTACATGGAGAAAAAAAAACATCCCATAAGATGTGGCTGAGCCATTAAAAACATCTTCTGCTACCATTTCACTTCGCAACTCCACCTAAGTTATTGCCCGCCCTCCACTCCTTATCGGTTGTTCGGAAAACTTTTCGCCCACGTTAACTCTTTCCCATGAGCTAAATAATTTATTTAAGGGCACCGTAAGTCCTAAAATTGCACGAGTTTCGTGTTAGTACTTGTATTTAGCTAAACTTTTCGAATGTAAGTAAGTATATCTTGCAATGCAAGGCCATGAGTGGAGTTCATTTCGTTTACCTCCCTTACAACTGCAGGTGCAGGCTTTCTGTTGATATTGAGTTATGACTTAATTGGGTGAGTGCGGGAGAATCCACGTGTTATTCCAAGTTCATGTATTTTTCGCCGTGTACCCATGAATATATTTTTGTACAACAAAAATAAAAAAAAACGTTTCTTCTCTGTTTGTGCTTCTGGAGCGTGCCTTACGGTGTAGCACATTTATGTTAACTTACAGTAAGTTGTGAACAAAAGGATTAAATGGGGTTCTAGGGGATATCAACCACATAAAAGGCTGTGTGCGGTTGGCTTTCTTGTTTTCATATGAATGCTTTTGCAGATATATGTACGATGGAAAATTTATTGTTGTATTGATTGTTGCAGGTGAAAATGCGTTTCGAATTTCGATTGTTCAGTATTGCTTTCGTGATTTAGTGTATAGCGAATGAACACAGCTTAAGTCACGTTCGTGTTAGTAATCGAAATTATTGAATGATAAGAAATGCTACAGTGTGTAATATCCTGTACGTGCTAGTATGAAAATAATAAGTAAATTGTGAGTTTGACTACTTACATCTTTTCCTTGAAATGCACTCCTGAAACAACGCGTGATGCGTCAACTCCATATAAAATTTAGAACGTAAGTCGTGGAACCACTTAGTAAGAAGAAAGACAGTAATTTATCGGGGTGTAGTAGTCAGAATGTACCCGAATAAATACAGTTTCTTTTCTGGGCAAGATCCACAGTCGATCGATATTAAAGTTTTGTAGTGTCCGTCCCACAGTTTTGTTTGTTACCAGGACCCATGAGTAAAATATTTCACAACCTCTGGGGCCGCCTGTTCATGGGGCGGATGCAACATAATGCGTGATTTATGGTGTGATGAATACATTGCATGTGAATGAAAACTTTTAAAACAGTGGTCACACGAATTTTTACGGAACACTCTGGCTCTATTATTAGTAATAACTTCCATGAAAATTTTTCTCAATTGCACCTTTGGAAATTCCGCATTTCGAATATTTGATACCATATAGGAGCTAGGACCTAGCTGCCGCTCGGGCGTGCAGAGTACGTCGGCCTTGACCGATGAAGCGGGAAGTCCCAACGCAGGCTCAGGTCCTGAGAAAACATCCTCTGAACCTGGCTCAGTAATCTCATTGGAAAATTCATTTCCCGTAATCCCATAGTGACCGGGATCCAGGCAAGAGTCAGAGAGCTCAGTCTTGCAACCAAATTCCAAATTCCGATCCCTCCACCTATTTTTTACAATATATAGATAGTTCAAATCTGGACTGCCCGACGGCCAATCTTCTTCTGCTATAAAACCAGGAATATTGACTCTGAGCCACTCCTGCGTGGCTTTGGCTTTGTGCGCTGGAGTAGAGTCCTGCTGGAAGATACATCTGTCTCCATTGAAAAGGGTTTTTGTCAAACTTGTGCACAAGTTCTACGCCTTTTTCTTTTGAAGGGATGTGACACGTTCATTACGGAAGCGGGATGATGGCCACGTTGAACCCTTGGAACTTTTTTTTTTCGCGTCCTTAGGTCATGTAGCATAAATTTTATCATTTTGTTTGCTAAAAACCTCTTCCACAGTAAAAATTTTCTCATCCGTAAACAGAAGACCAAAGACGGAGTTGGTGCAGGTGTTTTCTGTGAGAGGCTCAATCTTAAGCTCTCTTTCCGTCTTCCAAATCATTGTAGCGTGTTCCAGGTGGAAATTATGGCGATCAAAGAAGCCCTATCTTGGCTTAAGAAAAACGTGATATCGGCTAGAGATATCCGCATCTTTTCAGACATCTGGAATCGACCTCTATAAATTGTTTAGTAGCTCTAGACTGCCGTTCGTCTCTTGTGGAGATGGCTGAGCAGTTCAACATACACCTGTGTTGGGTGCCGGGGCATAGAGACATTCCAGGGAATTGTAAGGCCAATGAACTCGCCAGAATGGGAACAACTATACCCATCTTTACCTTAGGTATACCAATTCCTACTAGCAAACTTAAACTTAATCTGAATGCTGTCGAGAGTACAAATCTTAGGTGGACAAATGGATCAATATGTCTAGCGACAAAACAGATTTGGCCATTTGATTTCTCTCAATAGACTGCATATCGGCACGACAATAGGTGTCATCACTGGATACTGTCTAATACAAGGCTAGGCCTCTTTGCGAACGATTTTTGTAGAAGCTGCAAGGAGGAAGAAGAGGAGGAAACTATTCCTCACCTTCTTTGCTTCTGCCCAGCTCTCTCCCGTAGAAGGAAGCTTCACTTAGGAGCTCCCTATTATAATGATGTAGGCGACCTGATGAATATTGACATTAAGAGCCTATTACGCTTCATAAGAAGCTCACTTTAGTTTTGACGAGAGTGTAGAGAGAAACTTTTTCCCATGATCCACGTGGTATCACAATGGACCTTTCATTGGTCTAAGTGTGTTGGCGACTCCTAGCTGGCAGCTACTTCAACCTAAACAGAAGTTTTTCATGGCTATTGTCCGCGTGCCACGGCAGAAGTCGCTTGCATCTTTCCAGTCTAATTTTTTCCAATTCAGAATTTAAAAGATGACCCGTGGACCGACGATGAGGTTTTATGTAGAAACCTAATCAGGCGTGGATCAGGCTGATATATCCAATTCCTTGGACCACTTCTTGGTCTGTTCTCTACTCCACAAAATTCCCCAAAGCGACCAATAGCTCGATAAACAAATATTCTCGACATTCAAATATTTAGCCGACACTCTTTCCGCACTTATGCAATGCTATTTTCGCGACTCGATTCTCTTTAACGCCCTTCTCCATGTTAATAGATAACAAACTGACTATCATACGACTAGCCTTCGGAAATATATTGGCCATGTACCTACTACGGATTACATCACGCCATACTTAGACTTTAATAGACCTTTCTCAAGCGCCTAAGTGGTTAAGAGGTCAGTTACCAAATGGACAATCCATTGCATTTAAGTTATCGCGGGGCATAACTCTCTACGGTATCATTTAAAAAAACTACGTCTGACGGAAGAAGAACTCTGCAGAGGCTGCGGTGACAAACGAGCTTTTGAAGACACAACCCACTTCCTCCAATACAGCAGGAACAAATTCCTAGGAAGTTACTTTTTCCAAGACCTAGAAGAACTCGCCAGCACGCCATCAGACGGGATAATGAAATTCATCACGTCCTCGGGATGGTTTGTATGCAAAGACTCGCAACAATAATGACCGAAGCAACTTAGTATTGGAAATGGGTTTCAATGGGCAAGGGACATCCTTCCCCCAAAGGGCATCACAATGGGTATTGACCTGAGTGTGGCGGGGAGCAATTCTACCTAACCTAACCTAACCTAACAAATTGAAACCAAACTGGTTAGTATTCTTTACTGATCAATGCATGTGTTCTGAAAAACAAGTTAGCAATTCTATTCCTGTAAGGAGTTTTAAACAAAATTGTGTAACAGAACTAATATTATAATATCAAAATAACCAATTAATTCGCTCACAATAAGTTACTCAAAATCAAAGGCATATGCACATAGCAACAGAACAACTCACTTCAACAACTTAAGTAAATTAAAAAAAAAAATCCCCTTCTCCGTTAAAATACCACAAAGTTACCACATAACTTCAGATACTTCAAAACCTTTTTACATCTTATCATGAAGACGTCTTTATGAGTTCGTACATTCTTGTACTGCAAACAAAATATAAATTCCTCTTGACAGTGAATTGAGTAACAATTCAAGAAATCTCCCGAACTTGAATCCAACAGTTTTTTCTTTTTTGCTCCCAAAATAGAATCACTTCATTAAATTACTGAAATTCATTGACATTCCATGTCAAGCTCCCCTTTCGGTATTAAATTCACAACGACATTATCGACCTTGCTCGCAACCCTTGCTTTGGCCGCTGTTCTTACATTTCAAGCCAATGTCTCCACCCTGGATTGTACCTTATTCCTGCGTCATTTTCGAATCGAAATACCGGAAATTCCTATTACAATTCTATGTTGCAAGTGTACGGGTGTATGCTGTAAAATTATGATTGAAAAAAATAAAGTTATGATATTATATTTACCGTCCCTTGACCTGAATGTCATTTGACTTCCCATCCCTTAAAAATTGATCCGCTTTTCACATGGTTATTTCTGTCACTTTATCAGTGCCTCCTTTTTAGAGAATGTCGTCGTGTGATTTTATCTTGCTACGGTAACTGACTGCTACTATCACTGCCACTGCTGTTACTGCCTTAACAAGTGTCCCGTTCCCGGCAGTGTGTATTCTTTTTGGGATGGTGATGAGGTGGTTGTTGTTTTTCCCGTAATAGTCTGTGATTTGTGGGCCATCGTTGAGTGGTTCAACGTGTTATGCATGCACAGGTTTCGGATGATGCCGGTGGTGCGAGATGTCCTCGAACTGTACATTATGTATGTACATAGTGAAGTATACTCGCTCTGTGTATGATGGGTACTGCATACATACATATGTATGTAAAGTAACTGTTTCACTACATTTTTCAAGCGAAAATACTAGTTAAGTGTGTAGATTCAAGCTTGGAGAGGTTTGTTGTTTTTTGTGAATGTTTGCTGATTTTGATATTTTTTATGGGCGAACAAATTTGTAGATTATGGAGGTACGTGGTGTATAAAATTGCATGCATGGATGGCATTTTATATATACATACATATGTACATATAGGTACATACTTATTTATAGTTTTTGCACGAGTGTCTTATAGTTCCAGAATTTTTTTATTTTTTTTACGCTGCAAAGTAATCAAGAACTTTTTATTTATACGAAGGTAGGTGAAAATCTCAAAAGATTCTGCAACTCCCCATTCACTTCACAGTTTTATAGCGGATATTCATTTGACAATTGATTATCATCTACCACAAATATTCAGTTCCATCTTAATGTCATTAATTATAGAAAACGGTTAACTCTTACTATGGGGAACATGATCGAATATTTCTGTCAACTCCTCTCATTAAGCCCAAATTAAACATACATAGGCCAACTGCAGGCTAGTGTCCGTTAGCGTCTCACAATCATTATCCGATTTTAGGCGAATATAAGCTTAGAATTTCTTAATTCATCAAAGGATTGAATTTTTTCATAACCCAGCTATAAGTTATCAATTCTATCCTGTGGTAGGTCACGAAACAATTGCATTTTACTTTTAGCCACTTATTCGTCTAAAACTTTATGACTTGCTCCTATAAGAAGGAGTATTTTTAAGTCCGAGATTTTGATCAATCTTGGTCTTGCAGATTCTAAGGGAACTGCCACAGGAAACTTTTATCAAACTTCTGTATCTTCTGCTGCGGTAAGACAATCATATGTTCGAAGTCAAAGGAAAGTCACAATGAAATCACAATGGTTGCAAGACTGGGAAAATTTCCAAAAGTCAAGACTTTTAGTTCCTGATAATGCATTGGGTTTTATAACCAAGCAAGCAATGTCTCTTAAGCAATGTGGCACAAAGGCTTGAAGTACAGTGGCTTCATAATATCAATTGAAATCTTTCAAGTTACCCGTACATATGTTTCCGGATTCCACAAAGTATGTTCTATTGTACGGTTAGTGGAAATATTAGCGGAAATTCCTGTTACAAATAAATAATAAATATTTTTGCCGAAATGTATCGCAGTTGATCGCCAAAAGTCAGTTGAAGCGTGCTTCGTGACTCCATTTCCGTTGGTATTCGACTATTAACTAATTTTGAACTAATATTATTTTTTGTCTTTTTCTTTTATAATTATCATTTGAAATAGTAGAGATATAATTTAAATTTAAGGTTTCTTGCTTTCGAAATGTCTTCGCGAATAAATCTAATGGAGAAGAAAGTAGTGTTTTAGTAGCAAAAATTCCAAAATTTCAGCGAAGTTGGAAAGCTTGTTCAAAACAGGTCCAGAAGGTGTAAAAAATAAAGTGTCAAAAAAAGCAGGGTGGAAGTACATTGGCTGACAAACCTCGATCTGGAGCCTCCAAGGTAACTTCAGCTAACGATGACAGGGTTATGGTGCAACTCTGCAAATGAAACATCAAGATAGTTGTTCGAGAGACACAAGAATAGCTTCAAGAAACAGGAAGTTCGACGACTTCAAGATGCCAAACTACAAGCACGTGTCGATAGGAGGAAACCACTGCTGTCGAATGTTCGAATAAAGCATCGTCTGGAATTTGCTTAAAAATATATTGATTTTTAATTTTTGACTAACGAGTTCAAAATATTTGGAAATCGCTGGAGACGACCAGTATGGCGTTCTACCATGAACGAAATCTCCAACCCACCGTAAAACATGGTGGAGGAAGCGCAATGGTGTGGGGGTGCCTTTCGTATTTCGGTGTGAGAAGATTGCATGTTATTGATCGGACAATGGCAGCACAAATGCATTGCGATATTTTAGAAAGCAATTTGAATCAGTCTGCTGCCTCAATGTGATTAAAAATATCGTTTTTTTTTCAGCAAGGTAAGGATCCCAAGCATACCGCCAAGATAACAAAGCGGTATTTTAACACCAACCGGATAAATCTTTTAGATTGGCCTTCTATGCCACCGGACTTCAATCCCATTGAGGATATGTGGGATAAAATGGATAGGCAGATACCAAAAAATTCCAGGAAAGGCAAACCTATCTTTCTTGAAAAAATACAGGAATCCTGGACAGGAATCATTGCCATGACACAGTCGGGGTAATCGTGAATAATATTTCCATTTTCGACAAACCGGTATCATGAATTTATTTCGAAAATTGGAAAAAATTCCCTCGGAAAAAATAGCTACCTACCGTGAATAAAATTTCCAGGCATTTCCAATGTATTTTCACCCGCAATTATTTTGCTTATTAATTATTTAAATTATGTTTTACTCAACAAATCCAAGTGAAGGTGCTAGTTAATTTGATGCAAAAATAAACTTTGATTTATTTGAAAACAGATCTAACTCAACCAATCAAAAACAGTTTAAGAACAAGATCAATTTATTCGACGAAAATCGGATGCGCAGGATTTTCCCAGTAGGAATGCAGTAAAGTGCGAGGGTTATGATCCCTATAATCCTGATCATAAACTCGCCGAAAAAAAGATGAGAATATAATACAGTAATAACTATTTTACTACTCTATTTTCTTTCTACTCACAAAGCTTGTGGTAATTTAAAGGGGTTAGACTTATTTCGTAAATACATATCTCTTTTAACGTCTTTATTCATTATTTGCTTCCTTTTTGGCTATCAAAATAAATGCTATGCCATTCATTTTGAAAAGTTTGTACAAACACTAAACTCAAATTTCTTATTTTAAACAAATATTTGTAAGATTTTTTTAAATATGGGATCTACAACAAAACGACGATTGACAACTGCCAAGACATTCGAACATAATTTCGAACAAAAATGCAGGTTCGTGGGAAATAAATTCCTATGGAAATTCATGATAGGAGGAATATTTTCAAGGGAATAAATATGTTCGGGTGGATTTTTATTACCCTCCGAATTGCCGATAACCCTGAGTAAGGCTGTTTTACAGAATAATGGTGGGCATAAAAAATATTGAACATACTATGAAGATATGAACTATCCAAACAAATATTCTTTTCTTATAATTTCAACTAACTTTTGACTTTGCAAATGAACATAAAACACAGTACTTTGTTTTACATTTTTTTATTTGAATTAAATTAATTGTTATTTTTATTTAACTGTATTGCACAAAGTTCTATCTATCGTATTATAAAAAAAACATTAATTGTTTATTTAAATTTTTTTTCACTATTTTGTTCTTCAAAATTTGAACTAACTTTTGGAGGGCACTGTATAAGCTAAGATAAATGCGTCCAAAACAGTTGCGCAAGCAATAGCTGACGGCATATTTCTCAATGGACAATGGTCTTTCGTTGGAGATACGTTGGAGATACTTTGTCAATTTCCTGTCCGGCAATGTTAAGTTGAGTGCGGATGTTAGAAGTGCTTAGAGCTTTTGTTTTGGGTCTGTTTACTGCATTTCGATTCAAGCTACCGAAAGCCTTTCAATGTCGATAAACAGTATATGTATGTAGCGCACCTGTACTCGATGCATCATTCTTTTTTTTTTTAAATGTTAAGTCTCATGTTGATTTATAAATTAGTTCGTTTGCAGTAGTCAAAGGAATAAGGCTGTGGCATTATGAAAATGTCAAATATTATGTTCTACGCAGCAATGAAATACCTCACAAATCAACAGTAGAAGTTGGGAAATATGTACATACAGTGGACTCTCCCTAAGTCGAATTTTCACGGGATACCATGATTTGTTCGAGTTAGAGGGAGTTTTGGAAAAATTCGAGTTAGAGAGAGAAACAATTTTTTTTTAAATTTGTTCTTGTGTACAGACTACACTTTACTGATGTCCAAGTGTTTTTAATGAATTTTCACTATTTTGCTATGAATTTACACTTCACATTACTGATCATTGTATGACTGGTATTTTATTCGTAAGTTTTAAAAGTAGGAAACCCATAAAATATATTACGTCGCCTAAAGCATCTAAGGTTTCAACCTTCTAAATACTGAGCTATTACCTGAAACTTGGGAGAAAATCTCTTTAGAACATAATGTATCTAAGGCTTGTGATTTGTTTTTATCTTTTCTTCGTAATTGCATATGTATATGTACATATTAACTATTAAAATGTGCAAATTAATATTTCTAACTATATCCTATTAATTACATGATGATTTTATGATGGCAACACTTATATCCCTGTATTATACCTAATTGTACTATGTATTAATATGAACATTGAACTCACTCTGAAATTATACGCTAAACTAAAAATTCGTGGTGTTATATTCCTCTTTTAACGTTTTTCCCAACATTAACTTATAATATTGAAAGTGCACGGTCACTAGTTAAAACTCCGAAGAGAAGCTAAGGCCATGGATCTATTATTCGGTGTTAAACAACATAATACTTAAAAATAAATTAAGACAAAATTGCCTCAAACATCCAAAAACAGATATAAAACTGCCGTCGTTCGAGCATGTCCAACAACATTGCGGGGAATTTTAAAGTTGTGGCCTAAGATGTACCCATACAAAATTCAAATTGTGCAAACACTGCTACCGCAAGACCACCGACAACGACTACAAATCGCTATTTTTGGCGAACGTTTGATTTCAAAAAATTCAGATTTCCCTTGGCCACCTCGTTCACCAGATTTAACTGCGCTCGACCTTTTTTATGGGGATATTTAAAAGACAAAGTGTACGCGTATGTTAAAAAACCCGAGACTATTAGACAGCTATAGCCGAATATTCGAGACGAAATACGGAGCCTGCAACCAGAAACACTACGTGGTGTAATGGAAAACGCGCTAAAAAGAGCCAATGTCTGTATCGAGCAAAATGGTGGACATTTGTCTGTTGTCTTATTTCATACTTAATTTCCATCAAATGTTTTTCACACATAAAAAAATTAATTAAAACAAATGATTATTACAAGAGTTTTACGTGTTTAACATTGGTAGGTCTTATTTGGCCCACCCTGTACAAAGCACTGGATGATAGAAAATGTTGCGCCGGACCCTTCTGGGATATCACCAAGGCTTTTGACTTGGTTAATTACATCGTTCTCCTTTATAAATTATATTGTGTAGGTTTTCTTGGCTTGAACATAATTAGTTTGAATCCAACTTGAAGAATAGAGCACAAAAAGTAGAAATAGTAGATTTTGTTGTAAAACTTTAAGTCTAGGTGTGCCTTGGGGTACTTAGTCCCATACTGTTCCATTGCCACATTTGGTTCCATTCTATTCAAAAACTTTTAATCCGATGTGTCTTATAAATTATTTAATAGGCTTCCTATTTGTATTCTTTAAGCTTCTTCTTAAAAAAAGTGCATATAATTTCTCGGTATTTACCACGAAGAAATCAAATCAAAATTGCTTGCATTTCTTTTTCTTCATTTTTGTTGCTAAAAATGTTTGTTTTCATTTGAACACTTTAAGATATTATTCTAAGAACTGACGTTGCAACTATTTGATCCCATTTAAATAACAATATCACTGCCTATTTTTAATTTTAATATTACGTAAATAAATTTTGCTAAATTAGGAATAATAAAACAAGGTATTTTTTTTTATTTCCGCAGGGATGTTAAGTGTTTTACCTTATCCGTCGGGAGTAAGTCTGTCGCGAGCAAAATACCGTGAAGATAAATGTTAATGCATCTGCATCTTCTACTTTAAAAACTGTCAAATTGTTCGTACTAGAATTGGGCCCAACTTGCAAAGGAATTCATACTTGGCGCAACAGACCGTATGTGGTTTTATATTTTCTATTTTTTTGCAAGAATGGGAAGGACCTACAGTTAAGACCCATATCCGAAACGATTCTTTTGTTTTTAATTCATCCACTTAGTTATCCAACGCACTAACCACTGAATCACGGCGCCCGCCAAGAGTGATCATGAATCCTTCTTCAACACTGAAAAGTTATTACATTAAAGGCGTTTCTAAATCCCACTACATAAATACTTAGTTAATTGCCATAAAGAAGAAGTATCGTATAACCTTTATTTAAATCAATTTCCTTTGTCAAGAAAGTCATGAGCTGAAACATCCTTAATGGGTCAGGTACTCTAACAAGATACTATCGCCCCGACTATCATATACAGTTATTGTTTTCGCTTTGTGGCTTATAATATCAGCTCTGCTCTAATGGCAAAAACATTTTAATCCGTAACAAATGCGAAACACTTAAATCCTTCTACCATTTTAAGTAGAAAACCAGGACACCTTAATTGCCCGCAAGAGAAAGCAGAAAAGAAAATCGCCCTTACTGTCTGGCCGGTTGACATTTTTACACGATGTAAATTACCCAATATGTCATTTTTTGTCAGCTATTATGTGTCAGGATGTCGACCGTTGTCGCAAACGGTGTAGGTAAATTAATTGCCTCCACAGCTAAGGAGTATAAATCTTCTGCACAAGTCGTAAATTTCATTCGTTTGAAACGCAGAGGAGACGGTTCCGTTTCTATTTGAAAGCCCCCAAAATGTTTTTCGCAAGTTTTTTTCTACTGCAAACGTTTTTCGTCGGGTGTCGTTCTTTCCTTCAACTGAAATCCTTTGGGGATTTTCTTGAATATAATCACCTGAACCATGGCATCATTATAATGTGCAATGACGGCTACCTCGCTAAGGATGAGCTAAAGATAATTTCAACAAAATATCATTGGTTGTCATATTTTAGTGTTGGACAAACGAGTTCTAAAGCGAACATCTCTGCCTTCATGGATCTGTTCTACCATGGTGCTCCAAAAGTTGGGATCTCCCTTGATATTGAGTGCCAGTCAGAGGCAGGCAGCATTTTGAAAGAAGCATCAGCTGGTAACTTTTTTAATTCATCTCAGGCATGGTTTATTCTCGCGAATAGTACTGCGATGGGACTAGAAGCTCTTGCGGATATAGAGATAAATATTGACGCAGATATAACGCTTGGTGTAAAAGTGCCAAAGTAAGATGTGTAGAGAATTCAATTAGTTTGAAATCGGTTTTTGAACAAAATTCAATTTTGTCATCTTTTTCCCGTCCTTGCAAATTTCATACCCTAGAGAGGACGTTTTGCGGTTATATGATTTGTACAAAGTATGTCATCAGTGTGGCACCACGTTGCAGAGTGCTGTTAAGGGCAGTTGGAGTTCAAGTGGCATGGAGATAGTGCCATATTTTTGGCGTTCTACAGTGCAGCGCAGGAGGAATTTCAGTAATATAACCCTGAGTGGGGGCGTTGTGGTGAGTTATATATTTTCTGTTTAGCTACCAGACCGCGAAAATTGAATTGATGTAGATTTATTAATTCCTATTTCGAAAGGGGAAATTGACAAATGTATGTACATATGTACATAAATACATGTACTTGAATAAAGCGTCAGGTGTGTTGCATATATTAGCTGCTACCTATAGCACTATCAGTTTGTTATTGCATTGATTTTCATCCAAACTGTTCAAGATTCTTATTCAATAATTATGAATAGGTTTAACTTTTTACTATACATATCTACATATGTACATACGTAACGAACATATGTTCATATGTATATGCAAACAAAAGAAAAACTTCAGGAAAGTTAAAATAAGTTTGAACGAATGAATTCTATGTTTTTCATATTTTTACTCTGCCGTAAAGGATATATAGCCGTATTTCGGTCAGAAGAACTATTTATAGACGATTTTTTAAGAGTCAGCGTTTTTACAAAGCCCAAACTAAAATGAATATCCTAATCAATATTTTGAACAGACGTGTTCTGTTACGAAAATCTCTTGCAGGTCGTCGCTAGTTCTCTGGTTGAACCCAGAATTGGGCAGACTATGTTAGGTTCAAATTAGGAAAGTTTGATACATATGTAGGTGCCTTGTAAATATCATCACTACTCACTTAGACCAGTAATAGGGCCCATTATGATTATTTTACCTTAGGAACCCGTCAACAAAATTAAAAAAGGACACTAATTAGAACTGCCCAGTTTAAGATGTGATTCGCAGGAGGATAATTAGCTCAATATTATACAGGTTCTCCAGCTCTGTGGAGGAATAACTATCAAGAGTCCGCATTCTTCTTTTAGAGATTGCAGAGCATTCGCATAGCAGGTGACGGACAGATTTAATTTCTTCATTCTTCCTTGCAGCTCCAGCAGTAGTCGTTGTGATGTACCTAGGTCCATCTATTTCGGGGATGATTCAAGCATCATGTCCAGAGAAACAGATTTCTTCTTGCTTTAGGCTGGTATTAAGGCGAATGTGTTAAATTGTGCACATCGTGTCTTGGCTTTTCGAAAGTTTCGTTTAAGATGTGGTGCCTTTTTATCGTGCGTATGTGGAATCGAGAGATGTGGAATTCCTTCCAAGTTCATCAGCCTTTTGATAACCCGAAGTATCCATATGTCTTCGTACGTAATTAAGGGTCACCGCACAGGCTCTGGATATCTCATTTATATGTTACCTACAAGCTTTAACAAGCCTCGATCTAATATTTCGGAGTCCACAACTGCTGCCCTACTGTCTTCATGAATAATTTTGCTAGCTTGAATAGTAGCCGTGATTTTAGCTTGAAAGGTGCTGCAGTCATTGTTTATTCAAAAGGAATAGTTCACTCCAAGGTCTTGGCAATAAGGTCGAGTAAGCTTCCTTTCTTAACTTCCGGCTGAAATTTGCGTTGAGCAGCAATTGCCCTTTTGATTTGTGGGGCGTATAACTTTTGTTGGTCATCAAGAGTACGGATGGGAACTGATGACCAAGCGCTCAGTCTCACTTAGTTTGATCTCCATTGCCGTCGTGGATGTTGTTCTTATTGATCCCATAACTCAGATGCAGGCAGCCAATTTAAAAGTTGATATTGCTTCTCAAAAGCTTTCCACCAAATTAATGAGTAATATGTTCTAATAGGTCTCACTACCACGGTGCATATGCAAGTACACCACAGCTGGTTGTAAGCTTCTCGTATTACTGAACGCTTTTTGCATGAATAAAAGGCAACACATTCTTTCTAATGCGTTCATCAATGATTTCCTTGTAGTTTAGTTTAGAAATCAAAATAATGCCTACCTACTTACTTACTTAGGTGGCGCTACAGTTCGGGGTGATCCGGCGCCTCAACCAAGAAGCCCCTACAGTTAGCCCGGTCCTTAGCTAACTGCCTCCAGTTGCGCACTCCAAGTTGGTTGAGGTCCTCTTCTTAGGCGAAGCCGTCCTCTACTGCGTTGTCCCTGCGGGTTAGATTCGAAGACTCTGCGGGCCGGAGCATTGGTGTCCATTCGCTCTTCATGTCCTAGCCATCTCCAGCGACTGATGCGCAGTTTTTTGACTAGGTCGATGTCGCTGTACAGCTCGTAAATTTCATCGTTGAATCTTCTCCTCCAAAGCCTGTCAACGCAAACGGGACCGAATATCTTACGAAGAATTTTTCTCTCGAATAGAATAACCTAATTGGCTTGCGGAAACGTTGTTCTTAAATTTTTTTCCATCTTAATATAATGAAACACTCGGTAAAACCGGTAGGTTGGTCATAGTAGCTCCTAAAAAAGGCAAACCAACCAAATCACTGAGAAAATCTGATCGACCGTTCATAAAGATGAAAGCGGAGCCTTTCAATCTTCTGGTAACAATTTAACGATTGGCTCACGGCTTAGTTTGCTTGGTCAGACTGAGCTTGATATAAGTCGATAAACTAGGCAAAGCTGGTGTACTGCTTCGGCCGTTGTAATAGATGAGGCCAATAAATACGCTGTTATGGTGGCATTATTCGATAGTCTGAAATCGTCTGTTAGTACTCAGCCTTGCTGCAAGATAATATTAACCAGTTGCTAACAACTCTAAAGAGAAGGCTTGGCATTGATATGTACAGTACCGTACAAATGATACAGTTGTAGTGATTGTACTTGCATATTGAATTCCGTTACCGTGCCGTGTTCATAATTTTTTTGGCGGGTACTGTGTATATTCCAACATCCTTGGTCAACGTTAGTTTGACTTTCATGCCATGGGTAACTAGTAGCTGTCCGCAAGGTGGTGTATAACTCATCGGATTCTTTCAATAGTTCCAACATCTACCCTCATGCATGTACAGATGAAGTTACCGCATTTTCTGTCGGTTAATGCCTAGAGGCGCCGTGGCTCAAATGGTTAGTGCGTTGGATCGCTGATCCGGATCCCAGAAGCACCAAAAAGTTTTTACACGGTCTCACCTTTCTCGAATGTCTGACAAAACTCCGAGAGTAATAACTGTCAAGAGAAAGCTTCTCAATTTGCCTTTCGGATGTGGCTCTAAACTGTAGGTCCCTTCCATTTGTGTGTTACCGAATATAACACGCACAATACGAATGGCCGCGAGAAGCTAGGCCCTGGATCACATACGGTATGCCTAGACACTTCTTGTGCTAAAGTTTTTGAATGTTTCAGTAATTTTTTCTATACGAAGGGGTCTTGTTCTTGAGGTATGTAGAAACCACATTCTTCTCCGCTTCAGGAAAATGCAGCCTGTTTTTCAGACAGCAGTCCTTGCCATACTTGAAGTAGCAACAAGAATAATCGATTAAAGATGGTGTGGTAGAAGGATTAGCATCTGTAGTGGCAGTCAGGTCACATTAAGAGTCAAGAGTGCCACAAACTACTCAAATATTGTACAACGAAAAAATCTTTTTAAATTTGCAGAAAATAAAATTTCCCAACCCATAGTTGGTCTTAGTCTAACTAAGTTCTGCATTGACTCTCATATGATTCTGGACTCATGCAAAAGCACCAATTGTGTCCAGTATATCGAGTGGCAAAAATGGAGAGAGATATCCAGTGCAACCGTATCACAGGGTTTAACATGCGATAGCCGACAGGAATTTTACATCAAAGTAATTTTTCTAGTATGGTTTTCTTACTCACTGTTTTCCCCCAGACCATGTTAGCATCTATATATATACATATGTTGGTCTAACGATCATAATGTATAGTCAGTGCATCATTGCTGGTCCAAGTCTTCAGTTTAAAACTACCCGCCAACTTTTGCTGAGATAGAGTTCATTGTAAACTTTCCTGACCCTTTCTCGCGTACATAATTAAGTTCCAATTCAGTTTTTTGCCCAGTATTATTCTAATAAACAATCGAGAGAATCAATTCTACCCCATTTAATTTGGACCATTTTTTTTTATCTTGTATTTTTGTGGCATATATAATTAATGCCTTTTTAGATAAATTGCCACGAAGCCCACTGCTTTCTACCAATTTCCTGGTTATTGTCAATGCGGTTTTCATTACCAATAGTGCGGGGAACCTTGACCATAATTGAAAATAGCACATCCTTGGCATATACAGTAACGTATATTCCACTTCAACTTTTTGAGGATGTTGTAGATCATCAGTATTCAGAGCAGGGGAAAGAGGGAGTACCTATAGTGACTGTTTTTTTCTTTCACTAAACAATAATTTTTTTTTTTACGACGAAGCTGGATCTAAAACGCTCTAAGAATTTGATTTCTCTCAAAAGATTGCATATCGGCACCAGAATAGGTGTCATTACTGAACACTGTCTAATAGGAAAGCATGCTACAAGGCTATGCCTCTTTGCGAACGATTTTTGTAGGAGCTTTAGGGATGAAGAAGAGGAGCAAACTATTCCTCACCTTCTTTGTTTCTGCCCAGCTCTCTCCCGTAGAAGGAAGCTTCACCTAGGAGCCCCCTATTATAACGATACAGGCGACCTAATGAATATTGACATTAAGAGCCTCCTACGCTTCATTAGAAGCTCAAAATGGTTTAACCCACAATGGACCTATCATTGGCCTTAGTGTGTTGGCGAATCCTAGCTGGCAGCCATTTCAACCTAACCTAACCTATAGGAGGGAGTATGAATACCCTTATGCTAATGTTTCAGGGCACGGGCGTTTGATGGAAGAGGAAAGAGGAACAGAGGAGGTACCAGTGCACGTTGGCTTTAAATGCTTGTAACGATGAGGAGACACAGAAGATCATTCCACATACGTGTCAATCGGCTTATGAACGAATCTTTGACAGTACGTCCGAAGTTGGGCTTGAAGGTAAACTGATGTGCATTCGAAGCGTGGCGTGTATTGCTGTTGAAATGTTGAAAGAGAGGAATGCAAGTGGCTATTTCGCTGGTAAAAGAAGGGAAAGACACGAGACATTTCTGCGATGTTCTAGTGTGACTATGGAGCTTTCCCTTTCTTGTCACCACGACTCATGAAAAAATGTGCTAATTGATTTTTTTTTACATTTGCCTTTATTTTTGTACCTCTAATAGTGACTCTAATAATTGCTGCATGTATTTCATAAAATGGCATTTCACAGATTAATGCTGCTCCAAAGGACGTACCTCTTGGCGAATACCTAGAAAGCTTTAACTACAAGCACCTTGATGCGATGCAACGCAAGACCTATCATCTGCTAAAAATATTGGGAGATATTTACAATTTCCGGCAAGTACATCGTAAATTTGTCCATTAATTGCTTATAATTCACTTTATTACTCATACAGACTAAAAGTTGTCATCTCTGATTCATGGGGTATTCAACAGGATGGCAATTGGACCGGCGTCATGGGTAATCTTCTTAATGAAGAGGTAGCTATTTCATTATCACCACTACGATTTACCCAACAGCGGGTCCTTGCGGTACGATATCTGCCAGAAGTGCATATAGAGATGTGCGTAAATCTACCAGTATAATTGGATTTCATTACTGTTTCAATTATTTTTTATCAAGAGGTTTTCTTTTGCACTCAAACACAGAATTCGATTTTTATTCCGCCATCCACGACGATCGCCCATACGGAATATATTTCTGCAGCCTTTTACCTCGGCCGTATGGTACACTGTGTTGGCAGTTATCTTTGCTGGAGTCCTCCTAATGGCAATTACCATGCACTACGAGTGTGCACGTTTCGGGAGCGTTGGTTGTTCTGAGAATAAATTGGATTTTTTCACGTTGATCATCCTGGAGGCGATCTTCCTTCAAGGACCCAGCCAAATGTTCCAATTTGTTTCCACTCGTACGCTAATTATTTCAATTTGCATATTCGCCGTAATGCTGTATCAATTCTACTCGGCATTTATTGTTGGCTCGCTTCTGGCAGATGTTCCAAGGACCATCGTCAATATGCCGGCACTGTTCAACAGTACCTTGGACATAGGAATGGAGGATATCGTATATAATTATGAATTTTTCATCAACACATCGAACCAAATGGCAAAGGATATTTATGTGCATCGTATAATGAAAAATCCACGAACGAATATATTACCATTGCAGAAGGGCTTGGAACGTATCGGCAGAGGTGGTTATGCTTATCATGTGGCTGTGGTCAGAGCATACGGTATATTGAAAGGTATTGTAAAGAATTTAATGAATTTTTAATTAGGGCTACATCTATTTTTGGTGCAAAAAATAATATCTCCGCCACTAGTAAATCACACTGGAAGGCAAACATTTTTTATTCTTTTTTATGAAGTAAAATTTAAATAATAGACACTTGAGAGTTAACTACATACATATGTATATTATTATCTAGAGCTCAGTATTTATTTTAGTTGTGCAGTTCCTGCTGAAACGACATGTTTTTAGTCTCTATGCATTCATCACACTTACATTTAATTATGACCCAGAACACGTAAGTGAACCCAGTTTTCTTTCTCTAGAGCAAGCGGAATGACTATTTATGTACCATACATATCTAAGTATGCTAATACATTTATTATTTTTTAACAAAACGGAGTACTTCACCTTAGAGGTCATGTTCATTACCTTGGTATAGCTACGGACTCAATTTCAAGACTTTCAAGACTTTGAATTTAACGGTTGAAGAAACTGCGATATATTATTTTAGTTCGCTCTGTGCTTATGTCATTTATTACAAAACTTACTCATACCTCGAAATTGTATCTGTGATGTTTTGTTCAAGTCAACGTTCTTGAGTGTTTTTTCTTGATGACAGTATAAATGTACATACTGTCTGTTTTATCCATGAGGCCATTTTTGCCACTTCTACATCAATGTTCACAAGAGTATTAGTGATCGATTGGTGAGCTCTTTGCAATAAATCCATATTAACAACGTGAGCGAGCAATTGCACGAATTTTTAAAAGTTTGTACCTTTAGCACCTGCGTGCAAATTCCACACAATCTATTCTAATATGGTGTTAGGAAGCTGGTTCTTTAGAGTGGCCTCTAACTATGTACCTATGTATGGTTATGTTAAACTTGACCATAAATATGTCAAGTTTATAAGAACTTAATAAATATAAAGGATATTTCCAATAGGAATAACTGAAGACAGAATAGCGGAGGGACGTCGGGTACAACAGGTTTATGTGGTGGAATCTGGACAGTTTCTTATGCGGAAACTCTGGATCTCCTCATAAATATACACTTTCCAGGATGCACTCACGATGACACGTAATGAGTCAGTTCTGTATGCACACCGTCCACAAACTAGATTAATATCACGCCATACAAATCACCGGGCCTTGATAGCATTATGTCAATTATGCTGCAGAATTCGCAAGACATAGCAATTCCCCGACTATTCCCGATTTATAGGAGTTACTTAAATCTAAACTACATTCCCCAATCCTGGAGGCGCGTCAAAGTTGTTTTTATTCCGAAAGTGGAACTGCGATGGCATAAATCTGTGAATTTTAGGCCTATTAGTCTGCTTTCATTTGTACTGAAAACTTAGGAGCATATTCTATCTTTCCACATTCGTGAAACCTTGGAAAGTTCTCCGCTGTCGAAATCTCAGCAAGCATATGCTTAACGGCGTTCTGCTGAGACGGCCCTCCATGAGGTTATACGAACGGCGGAGAAGACCCTCCATTATAAGGAATAGACTCTCGCCACCTTCCTTGACATAGAAGCGGCTTTTAACAACATCCATACTGAATCCATTCCAACTGCTTTCACCGAGTTAGGTGAAAGTACCTAAAGTAAGGTGAAAGTACTTATGTACTATGGATAGTGTCCATGCTAAGAAACTGAAGTATTCAGGCAACACGTACTGCACAAGGTGGTGTTATTTCTCCCCTTTTATGCATATTGGCAATGAACAAGATCTTGGTGCGACTTGACAGGGAGGGGGTTAAGGTGGTCGCGTATGCGGACGACGTGGAAAGTTCCTCTCCACGATCAGTAAAATCATGGAGAGTGCTCTGGATAAGATATCTTTATCGACTTCAAGCAATGGTCTTGGAGTAAATTCGGATAAGACTGAAATGTTGCTTTTTACCACGAAAACAAAGATTTCGGACTTCGCCACTTCCTCTGCAGATGTCCGGCCGTAGCGAGGACGAGACTGCTCACTCTTGCTAAGCCCTTCTTCGAGGATCTCAGCGAGATAGCTGAAATAAAGATTGAAGATCTCTTTCTCTATCTAAATTCTAAATGCTGGATTTAACCACAATAAAATCACAACCAATCACAGTCCTTTCTTTTAACATAGTTTCTTACGAGTTTTGTGGCAAAAAAAAACGACGCACTTCAGTGCTAATTGCGCTCTTTTTGAACCACCACCTTACCTATAAAGACGTAAGCACGCTTGAATTAAATATTCCTTTTTGAAGTTTGCGGAATCGGACTTTATTTTTGTTGGAGGTTGCTACTGTCTAGTGGTGGACTTAGACTCAACTACTGGTCCATTGTTATTACCATCAAAACAAGAGTTTAGGTTATCATTACTCAACAACTCGACCCTAAGACTATGCTAATAGAGGATATGTTCCGTTGTATCATGGTCTTTCTCACATGTAGAGAAGTTGGTTGTGTCCTTAAACTAATTTAGGTTAATTTGAATCTTGTGAGAATCATAGTGCTGTCATGAGGTAAGAACACGCTTTTTGTTTACATTAATAGATAAACTTAGCGTTGTATTGTTGTTATTCGGCTTAAAATCCATTAACAGGATTGTGAGTCTCAAGACACTTGTATGATCTTTCCTTAAAACGGTAAGACCTTAAACTTTTTTAGGGTTGGATTATACCTTTTACGCCCAGCTGGGACTCCTGCTCTGACTCAGGGTCATTATAATAAGGCAGATTTTATCTCCGAAAACAAGTTTGTTGATTAATCCTACTGGATTGTCGCCTCACGGCTAAGAAAATTGCTTAGAACAATCCTCTAACCTTATACTAATTTTTTACATCCTAAAGTCTGAAACGGACGTGCAGCAAATCTGCTTGCAGTGATGCATGCAGCAACGCACGCCAAACAGACGTGCAGTAAATTGCACGTATTAGTTTTCCGTCATTTCTTCCATCGTCCTTTTGGCAGTGGACCTCTAATGGTAAAATGCCACTTAGCTATATGAAACGTCATATCACCTAAATTGTACTACTTTGCTACTTAGAAATAGAAGCGTCTTGCAGCAACGCATTAAATATTCCTTGTGAAATTTAACATTAATACTTACGAGTAAAAGAGATTGACGACGAAGAAAAAATTCTAACCCCATCCCTTTCTAGATTCACACTTTTTTGGTAAATTTAAAAATTCATTTGCGCACTTTAAACTACACCCATACATATAAAGTAATCCAAACAGGAAAATAGGAAGGAACTGCCATCACCGATGCTGCTTTTTCATTTCTTTCGATATGAACTAGACACCTGTCATGGCATAAGTTTTACATTGGAAGTTTTTTAGAACCACGCCATAATATAGCCGCTAACACACTTGCAGGAACTGATCTAATCAACATTCCACAGTCCTGCTGAATATCTTGTTTCACTTGTTGAACAAGTTCCCCGTCTCCAACTCGATGTGAACGGACTACTTTCACAAGGGCCCTTTCAAGTCGGATGCGTTCATGCGGAAAAGGAAGCTACTACGAAATACCTCGAGAAATAAAATGCTTTCGTGGGCCGCGAACGGGCAAGGCTGCCAAGGCGGACACGGATTCGGCACTCGGAATCTACCCGACGAAGACATCCTCAACTTCTGTATGGCAGTGATGACGTCGTAGCCCTCCAAACGGCAGTAAATAGCTGGATAAAGTCACTGGAAGATAACGGACTAAGAATCGGTTGCATAAAAACCGAACTGTCGTTTTTCTGATCCAACACGTCCATCTCCTGATATCACATTGGACGACATCACACATCGTATCAGTGTAGGGTGGTTAAAATGGAAAGAGAACTCGGCGATATTTTGTGATCGAAGAATGCCATTAAAGCTTAAGGGCAGATTATACGCAACAGTCGTGCGCCCGGCTTTAATGTACGAGTCTCAATGTTGGACGATGTACGAAACATACAAAAGCAAAATGAATACGGCAGAGATGAAAATGTCACGGATGTTGGTCGGAGTTACAAAGCTAGACAAAATAAGAAACACCCGTATTAGGGGAAGCCTGCACATAAAGAAACCGATCGCGGAAAAGCACTAAGCTGACCGACTAAGTTGGTAGCCCCATGTGCACAGAAGACCTGCGGACAACCCGGTAATGGAAATGACGACTCATGTTCCGGCAGAAGCACGGAAAAGGGACCGAAAGAAAAACAATTAGGTTTCTCAATTACAGAAAAAACTACCACTCCTCGGTCTAAACGATGAAGTAATCCGAAACCGAGAATCCTGCAGACGGATACTCAGGTCCACAAACTTAGCTAACCTCGAGAGCGGCGCAGTAGCAAGGCAGTAAAAGTGGGAGAACTATATAGCATTAGATGTACTTGTACGCCCTATATAATTCAAAAGATATAAACGTAAAAGAAAGAGTGTGAATAGTGCATCTTAAAAAATAATGGCCAATATGTTTTCATAACATCTTACCGCCCGTCAGGTTTTGAATTTGGTATTCTTATGAGTACCATTACCTTATAAAACCTAGCACACCTAAATCTATTATTCTATTCAATTAATAAGTACAAAAGCTCATGAATTTAAAAATCACTAACCATAACCCAACCATAACTGCATTCTTTTAATACGCTTCATTATTTTTCATTCTTTTAGAACGACTTACTGAATCACAATTCTGTGACCTCCAAGAAGTGGCAATGGATCCCCCATTTTTATCGTGTCCGGCTGTTCCGCATGGTTCACCCTATAAGGAGCACTTTGCCAGTGCGATTTTACAATTTCGCGAAACTGGCCTAATGACCTACCATGACAAATTGTGGTCGGTTGAGAAACCGCAATGCAGCCAAGAAATGATGGAGAAGGATACAACAGTGGACATGGAACACTTTATACCGGCACTTGGATTCCTAGTTGTGGCAATGCTAACGAGTTGGGTGGTCTTTGGAGCAGAACTCTTAGTACCGTCGTTAGGTGCTATGAAATATCCAAAAGTACTTATATACAAACAATATTAAAACTCAAAAGAAATTCCAAACTGCGGAATACGAAATTAAAGATAAACACAAAGCGTTTAAACTACATTCACATAGGTACGAGTATATTGCTAAGTACTTTTATCGTTGTAAACAGACACCCACTTGGTTCTTAATTAAAATTTTAGATTCTTTAGATATCCTCGGTTTAGTAGTAGACTTTAAGGTGATTTCCACTCCAGGTAACTTCAAAAATCATGTCCTGCAGTTGGTTTTCTTTCCGTCCTCTTTCGAAGAACGATAATGAAGAACGATGATGAAATTTCATTTGCGAAGTGTAGTGAACATGAAGAAAAAAATGGATGATAATTAATATCTTGAATTTTGTAATGCAAAAAAAGGAAAATGTATGTATTTGGACGTCCAACAGCGTAGCTGAGTGCACTCAATTTTAAGGGAAAGTTCCGGGATATTGAATTTACATTGTTGAATTTTAAATGCATTTGTATAAAACGATTTGTTAAACAGTTATGCACTAAACTGTCTTACTTCTTCTTGTTTTAATGATTCCTAGTTTCGAACTAGTACTTACATACATACATACATAGGTGCATTGGACACCTCTTCAACATTGTGAGATAAGTTTAAAAGGTAAGGACTACTACTTTCAGTCAGAGGGAGTAAACAAATTTAAAAAAATGCTGTCTTTGAAATTTTTATGTCAACCCATTTCTTGAGGTTCGAATGCGGGGAAAAACCTATTCTAGCGGGCCATCTCTTATCAGAATTTTGTCAGTTAAAAGAACCTTACAGCTTACTGAACAAGTTTACAGCTTTAAGATTCTTCTTTGTTCTTTGTCAATTTCGAAATCTTTAATATTTAGAGGCACAGCTACTTTTGATACTTAGTAACCACAGAGGGATGAATGGTTGGTTTTAGATGGTGAGCTTATTCTCTTCACTTAAGCCTCAATTAGTCTGCTATTTTCTCCTTCTCTGTCGAATTGTTAGGAATAGTAGTGTGATGTGGGAGTTGTGCATTGAGAGCGAATGTAGGTATTGGGATCATGGTGAGTATAAAACGAGACTATGTCGTAAGGTGATCGGGAAGTCGTATTGTTCACCGATACCTTTCTTATTGAGATGTGTTCGATCCGGTATCGTTGAGGATACCAGTATCATCAGTGTTAGCCTCACTGTTACACTGTTACTGTTACTGGTAAACGAAAGTTTACTGAAATTGATTGTCTCTGCTATAAGTCCCACCATCGATCTCACCAGTGTTCTGCTTGAGTTTAATCTGGTCACTTTAAACGTACATATCTAGATTCGTCCAGTAGTTACTGCACATTGATTATCGTTTAAATAGTTGTCAGAGGAACCCTTATTGTCTTTACGGGATTCAATTCTCTATTAATCGCTCCTTTTCTTGCTAGTTCATCTGCCCTTTCGTCACCCGGCACACCTTTATGCCCCGGTAGCCAAGTGAGACGGAATCTATTGCGAATGGCAGTTAAAGCAATCATGAGCTGGACAGAAATTGACAATATTGTCAGATCTGGCAATTGTCAGAACATAGCTTTAGGAAGTGCAGTCTCGGCTAACCGCGGTGGCACCGAACTGGATGTGAACAGCAGAATCGGGAAAGCTAAAGCTGCTTCGGAATGCTATCCAAAATCTGGAGACACAATGTTATCAGCTTAAGAACTAAGTTGCGACTGTTCCGCTCCAACATAGAATCGATGCTGCTTTATGGGTGCAGTACTTGGAAGGTGGACACTATTAACACACGCAAGCTGCAAGCCTTCGTAATCAAATGCTTGAGAACCATCTTAAGGATTTTTTGGCCGAACCGCATTTCCAACGAAAAACTTTATCTGAGAACGGGCCAAGAACCTTTAAGCATTACTATACGAGGGATAAAGTGGCAATGGATTGGACACACCCTACGGCGCGAAGACAGCTCCATTGTGAAATACGCCATGCAGTGGGATCCGCTCACCCAGGCAGGCTGAATAGCGGGACGCCCTAGGCAAACGTGGCGCAGAACAGTTAAGGATGAATCGAGCTCTTTAAGAATGAGTTGAAGGCAACTTAAACGAGTTGCAGAACTCCAGGCGTGGTTGATGCCCTATGCCCCCCGAGGGGTTAAAGGATCTAAGTGAGTAAGTTCTATAAAAATTGAACACAGCTGTTTGAATATTCCAAATAAAGAATAACCACCAGGCAGTGATGAAGTTCTGCCTTTTGTATTTCTTGGGGATGACGCTTTTCCGCTAATGTACTCTGGAACATCAATTAGGGTAGACTGGGTACGGTTGAAACACAGGACGGTTGACACAACACAAATTTCTCAGATGCCGTTCGCGCAATGCGTATGGGTACTGAGAGAGAATTAAGCAGAAACCAGTCTATTCACGATATTCAGTCTTGCTTTGATCGTCGCGCTGCTCGGTTGTGGACAGGGAAATCTTAATTTTTTTGACAAGCAAAAGTAAGTTTTTTTGTTTTTTTTATTTTTCTTTGTAGTGTGCGTAGTATTCAAGTGAGAGTGTTGAGTGTTATTTTTTTGTGAGCAGAAAAGAGTGTAGAATATAATAAAGTGATATGCAGAAACCTTTCCGTGTTGTTTATGTTGTTTTGAATTTTTTTTTGTTAGAAAAGTGGCTTAGGACGGTTGAAACATTTTTTATGGGGACGGTTGAAACAATGTGTTTAAATTTTTTTTTTGTGTTTTATAGATGCCCCGAGTACGTGTAAGGAAGTCTACAAGAGGAAATGTGGACTTGTCAGCCTACAAAGCGGCTTATGACGAGGTGAAGGCAGGCAGTTCATTGCGGAATGCGGCAGAGAACCACGGAGTGAATTACAGCTCTCTGTTAAGATTCATTCGAAAGCGAGATGCGTCCGAAGGAGAACACCAGTGCACCATGGGATACAAAGCACACAATAAAGTATTTTCCCAAGACCAAGAAATGGAGCTATCAAAATATTTGATACGATGTGCGGATATTTATTTCGGTTTAAACAGGAAGGAGGTAAGGAAATTGGCGTTTGAGCTAACAGTTAAATATAATTTAGCTCGACCACGAATCTGGGATGAGACAGAAATGGCTGGTGAAGAATGGTTCCGAATGTTTATGAGACGGAACCCCTCATTGTCTGTGCGAGCAGCACAGGCAACAAGTCTCTCAAGGGCCACCAGTTTCAATAAATCTAATGTGGACGCATTTTACGACAATTTGGCGATTGTAATGGATCGTCATAAGTTTGAGTCCCAAGATATATACAACGCCGATGAGACCGGCATCACAACTGTGCATAAACCCGACAAGGTAGTGGCTAGGCGTGGTGCTCGTCAAGTTGGCTCTGTAACTTCTGCCGAGAGGGGAACTTTAGTGTCTGTGGCCTTTGCCGGGAATGCTATCGGGAATGTAATTCCACCTTTTTTTGTCTTCCCAAGAGTGCGGTATCAAGACCACTTTTTAAGAGATGGGCCCATTGGATCAGCTGGAGCTGCGAACCCTTCTGGTTGGATGCAGGATAATTCGTTCCTCGGTTTTTTGGATCATTTCAAAAAACATACAAATGCTTCCACATCACACAAAATTTTACTTATCCTTGACAACCATGCCTCGCACGTCCACATCAATTCGCTCGATTTTTGCAAAGAGAACGGCATTGTGCTATTATCTTTTCCACCCCATTGTTCGCACAAACTTCAGCCTCTTGATCGTTCCGCTTATGGTCCACTCAAAAAAGCAGTGAACTCGACTTGTGACGCCTGGATGAGAAATCATCCTGGCAAAACAATGACGATCTACGATATTCCTGGAATTGTGGCATCGGCTATGCCAATCGCGCTAACATCGACAAATATACAAGCCGGATTTCGAAAAACTGGAATATTCCCATTTAATCGCAATTTATTCTCAGAGCTTGATTTCGCACCCTCCTTCGTGACCGATAGACCACCTCCCGAAAACGCAATAGGAGCTGAGGTTCTAATGCCACATAGCCTGCCTACTACCCAAGCTGTTGACGAAGCTTTGACACTACCACCTCAAGCAGAGATCCAGCAAAGAGATATTCCGGTTCCGGAAGAAACTACACCAGGAAGACGTAGCATAAATGGACAACAGAGCTCCCCATCAAGACCATGTACAAGTGCACAAGCACTACTTTCAAGTGGTGCTATTGTGTTTTCTCCGGAAATTGTCCGGCCTCTACCCAAAGCTCTGGAAAGAAAATCGAATAGAGGTCGAAAAAAAAGAAAGTCCACGATCTACACTGACACCCCGGAGAAAAACCAAATACAGAAGGAACACGAAGCAAAGGTGAAGAAACAAAAGGCTAAGCAAGTAAAAAAACGATTGGGCGATGTTGAAAACACAAAAAAAACTACGAAAACTAAAAAAAATAAAACCCCACAAGAATATTCAAGTTCAGAAGACGAGGAGTACTATTGCCTCATTTGTTTGGAACCGTTTTCTGAGAGCAGATCAAGGGAAAAGTGGGTGCAATGCATAACATGTAAAATGTGGGCTCACGAAGAGTGCACCGAAGGTGGCAATACTTATGTCTGTCACAACTGCGACTCAGATTACTCTGAGAACTAATTTTTTTTTTATTATGATCAAGACTGAAGAAACAAGTTCCTTTAATTTATATTATTCTTAACTTAATTTAATTTAATTTAACGAAGAAAGTTTTCAATTTTTATTTATTTTCTGTTATTTATTTTTGTTGATCTCGTTTTTTTTTTAAATAAATACAAGACCTTGAATTAAAAAATTTTGTTAAAGTGTGGCATTTTTTTAAATAAAAAATGAATTAAATACGTTACAACGTAAGATTTTCTTTTATTTCAACGTGTTTCAATTGACCCCATTCATTGTTTCAACCGCCCCTGGTATGGGGACGGTTGAAACAAATTGACTTTTTTCATAAAAATTGATGTATTGCCTATAAAGCATACTATGAACTAAAAAAAACACTGTGCATTAATAGAAAGAATATTGATCTTGCATTTCACCTAACTCCATCATGGCTAATCTTATTAATGCCAATGCTATGGACGATAGAAGAAAAATTGTTTCAACCGTACCCAGTCTCCCCTACTCGCGAAGAAGAAATTGTAAAAAATGCATTTTAAATTTTAGGTTATCGGTCGGCTTCAAAGTTTTACGTCAACAATAAACACGTACATATATGAAAGCCTGTTGTTACCTTCATAATTTATTGAGACAACGCAATGGGAATCCAGATTTAAATTGTGACTTCAGCATGTAATGGGCGGAAAATAATAATATTTCTGATCACAAGCCGAAAAAAAATTAACTTAAAATTAAAATTACAACCACTTGTCGCACGAAATCCAACAAATGCAGCAAAAGAAGTAAGAATCTCATTGGGCCAGCGCACCTGGATCAATTTTACCCCAATAGCAAAAATTGATTTTTTTCGAGAACAATACAATAAAAAATAATTTAAAAAAGATTGACTTCTTTGTTATAGAAATTTTGCCGCTGCTTTCCTCCAAGTCTAGGGTATGCACTTACTCCTGGCGCCGGTTTAGGCCGGGAGTTTGCGCAGGTCAATCCAAAACATGCATAATCAATTGCTTCACAGATCGTGAAGTAAATAAACGGGACGAAGTCAGATAGTGATAACGTGATGGAATTAAACAGAGTGTTCTAAGGGAAGGAGCAAACTGAAGTCTATCACATAAATACACAGGAATCCCATTTCTTATAAGGTTACGCAAGAAAATTCAATTCCTGGCGTCTTTGTAATGTTTAAGAGCTGTACACATAAGGCTTTTTGTCTGATGTTAGGTATGGTCATATCTGCGTAATCTGTGAATATATCTTACTGTATCATTAAATGCTACTTGTAACTTGCGATGGGATAACTAATCAACGTTACAGTATACAATCTCAGCTTGTGTCATTAAGAGTAAGATGAGACTTACAAGTTTACATTTGGTGCCGACGAGAGTAAAATTTGCAGTCAGCCACAACTTTCGAAGGCATCCATAGATTCTTCTTCTTACATAATTTGTATGGTCGTATCTTGATAAGTTCGAATTTTTATGCTTAGGATCGTTGTCGTGTTGGAAAACGTAAGTAACTGGCATGTATTCGAAACAATAGGGTTCCATTGTATTGTCGAATATGGTAACATATGTCATAACATGACATACATAAGTGCTGATATGGTACGCGAAAAGATTAATCGGCTCAAGGATGACTTTTCCCCTGGTCCTGATGGTCTTCCCGCTATATTTCTAAAAAAATGTGTTAATGTTCGTTCGCCGATTGTATGCAGGAGCAAACACAGCTTGAAAGAAAATAATCTTCAGCGACGAGGTCCATTTTCATAAGCCCAACTGTTGCATTTGGGCCAAAAACCCAACAGACATAGTCGAGAAAGCGATGCTTCCTCAAAAAGTCACTGTTTCGTGCAATTTTTTGGACTGGAAGAATTATGGGACCGTTTTTTTTTTAAATACTGGCGGTAATGCTGTTACTGGGAATGGTGAACGCTATCGTACCCATGATAATTAACTGTGGTCCAAATTGGATGATGTGGACGAAATGTTGTTCTAACAAGACGGTACCACATGCCTTAGCCAGTGCATCAATAACTTTATATCGTGCCTTGTTCTTCTTTCTTTGGGTTATCTCGAAAGTAAGATCCATGCCAATTAACCAGCAACAATTCAAGAGCTTAAGGACGAGATATTAAGGCCTATGTATATGTAGATGGAGTAGAGGAGCAATTATGCCAGGATGTCATCCTATATTCGGACAACCGGATTGATATATGCCGCCGAAGCCGCGATCAACATTTTGCTCATAATTGTTATCGGTTAACAAGTATTATTCAATAAGGAAATCAAAATCATTTAAATGCAAACAATTTTTAATTATTATTCTCATGCTTAATTTATACAATGCCCACATTGTATAAATATGTGCGGAATAGAATCAGAGGAAAATAGAGATACTTAGAGGAGTACGACAGGCACGCTATTCAGCATCTTTGTTAAGTATTAAGAGAAGAGAAGAGAAGGTTCAGATGCTGAAGAAGTTGGTATTGTTTTGAATGGAACGAAGCGTTGGGTTACTGAGTGGGAATTTCGGAGTCCGAGTTTTGAATTCCGGAAATACCAAAAGATTTTTCACGATCGAACTTCTCGCCTGTCTGACAAACTTTGAGAGTTATTAACTGTCATAAGAAAGCTTCTCAATTTAAAAAACAAAACTTTTTGGATAAGACTCCAAACTGAAGGTTATGAAGGGATTTATACGCAAAAATATATTACGCACAACACAATTCGATGCGGGAAGCTAAACTGAAAATTGGTCACATTAACATCGATCGCGTCTATAAAATGAAAATATTTTGGTACACAATTCTAACATAAACCAAGCTCGTTTGCTGAAACAGGTATGTACTTGAGCAAGCTCGAAAAGCTTTCAGACGGTTGAAAAAGGTGTTTTGCAAAAGCGACCTCTGAAAAAAAGTTATTAAAATGTTACTATTCTTATGTATGTACATACATATAAATAGTAGAATATGTTGGACTTTATAGAAAGTATCGCAAAAGGTTTCGAATAGTTTCTGGCTGTTCCGAAAGATTTTAAATATTCATTGGATATTTAAAGTTTCCAATGCAGAAGTTCTGCCGAGAATGGGTACTAAAAGAGAGTTGATATGCATAACAAAAGTCCGAAAAGTGAATTACCTGTGACATAATGAAAGGAACGAAAAGTACCAAGTTCTACAGGTTATTCTACGAGGAAGAATTGAAGGAACAGTAGGAATAACTGCTGGACAGCCATTGATATTCATGTACAATTTGAGGCAGTGGTGCAGAATCACCAAAATGTATCACTTCGCGCACCGTAGCTTCATAAGAAAACACAAACATGGTGCTAACCAACCTTCTCAGAGCATAGACACAATATGAAATTTGAAATTAATTATACTCTGTCCATCTAACTTTCCATTCATATATCAATCCAAAATTAAATATATTGTCTATTTAAAAAACCTCAATTTATAGAATTATGAATAACCAATAAAATTATTCGAGTCTTTCTTGAGTGGCACCATGGTTCAGTGGTTATTGCACCGAAATTCTGAACGCGGGGTTCAAACTCGAATCCCAGAAAACACACAAACAAGTTTTTCTTACAGTCCCACCTCTCGCAAATATCTCACAAATTTTTAAGAGTATTAAATAAAAATAAATAAGAACCTACTTCTTTATTTGTGTAAATGGTGGCGAGAAACTAGGCCCTGGACACCATGGTGTCTATTGCACCAAATACACAGTATTCTGTCAATATACAGTTTTTTTAAAATAACCACCTACCGGCGGCATTTGGCATTTGGCACTAGAAGTAATAGAATGCAAAATTTCCTCCAAGCAGCTATCAAATCTCTGGAATCGACCTCTATAAATTCATTAGTAGCTCTAGACGGCCGTTCATCTCTTGTGGAGATGGCTGAGCAGTTCAATAATCACCTGTGTTGGGTGCCGGGGCATAGAGACATTCTAGGAAATTGTAAGGCCGATGAACTCGCCAGAATAGGAACAACTATAACCATCTTGCCGGACAAATGCACTTTAGGTATTCCAATCGCTACTCGCAAACTTAAACTCAAGCTGGATGCTGTCGAGAGTACACTTCTTAGGTGGACAGGTGGATCAACATGTCTAGCGACAAAACAGATTTGACTAAAGCTGGATCTAAAACGCTCTAAGAACTTGATTTCTCTCAATAGACTGCATATCGGCACCACAATAGGTGTCATCACTGGACACTGTCTATTAGGCAAGCATGCTACAAGGCTGGGCCTCTTTCCGAACCACTTTTGTAGAAGCTGCATGGATGAAAAAGAGGAGGAAACTATCCCTCACCTCTTTGTTTCTGCCCAGCTCTCTCCCGTAGAAGGAAGTGAAGGAGTTCCCTATTACAACGATATAGGCGACCTGATGAATATTGACATCAAGAGCCTCCTACGCTTTATAAGAAGCTCTAATTGGTTTTAAGACGAGTAGGTGGAGGAAGGCTTCTCCCATGATCCACGTGGTATCACAACGGACCTCATTGGTCTAAGTGTGCTGGCGAATCCTAGCTGGCAGCCACTACAACCTAACCTAACCTAACCTAACCATGATTAAAAACTTAATTATTGGTTTTGAGGAGTGGAGTGCATTTTTTGAGCAGCCGCGACCAAACATACATCGACCCGGTTACAATTAAGAAGCTGATGGGGCTATTATACGACAGGGTGTCAACGATGATTCATCTGTGTCTACTCGTCGACGTGCTACTCAATTGGGCATCTCTAGAGCATCGCTAAGGCGAATTTTGAAACTTAATCTGAAGATGTTTGCACACAAGAGTCAATTGGCTAAAGTATTATTATCAGTTCAAGTTGGCAGTAGGAAAACAGTTCACTTTTAAATTCAGAATTAATATTTACGTCGTTTTCTACAGAGTTCTACACATGTGACTACGGCGGCACTTTACCACCAAAGCATACGCATACGATGAAAACATTGTAATAAAACCATCCATGGTTACGGAAAAATAGACAAGATCAGGAATTTACTAAATCAACCTTGCTTTGAAGTTACACCCATGTAAGACCATTCGCTACACACGAACTACGAATGAATATTCGTACAAGTCCACGCCTTGTTAGCTTGGCCAGTTAAACACGAAACACGTGGTGCAAACCCGGTCGTACGCGAATGAATAATTAATTAACGCAAAAGGCCACATTCACTGTTAACATCTTGTTTATTGTCTATAAAAAAAAAAAAAACTATAATTAACTACTTAAGACGATTAGGTACAAGTTTAAACAATTGATTCATGCGCCTCAGCCAATAACTATCTTTCACACTAACAATTATGTAATTAGAAATGATACCGGTCAAGAACTTCACTTATGATGTAAACCAATTCCGGTTCGAGTTTGGCATTTCCCAAATTCAGCGTTGAACCATGCTGTGGCTCTGTTGCCGCATAGGAAACTGAAGGATAAGTTTGGATTAGTCTCGCACCGGATGAAGACACTGGCAGGGATACAATAGTTGATTGCTGAACACTTGGGTGAACGTGGTCTATTATAGTTGGTGATTTATATACTGGAGTAGATACATAATGTGCGTGTGCCGAATGTTGATGGACTGCACTATGAGTTGCTGGTGCATAATAATGCACTGGAGTAGGCACCGAATGGTGACTGTGTTGCTGGGCCACCCGTGGTATCACATAACCTGTACTATAGCTGTTTGGTTGATGTTCTTGTTGATGATGATAATGATGATGATGCGTATTCGGCTGTTGGTGCTGCTGATAAACTACCGTCTTAGGTTGATACACTTGAGGGTGCACCGGATTTGTAGAGTGATGCGTTTGATGATGGACTACGGTACGAACCGAACCTATCTGGTGTCCGCTGCGCTGTTGGGCTATTGTCCTCGTTGGCTCCACAGGAGTTATTAATCCGGTGGTACTTGTATAGTGGGTAGGATACTGGCGAACTGGAGGCTGTACATGGTGATGTTGGTGGCCAGATTCAGTTTTTGGTGCTTGGTTTTCTACTGGAGGTGGGACTAATCCAACTGTATAATCTTTAATTGGGTTTTCGAATGTCGGTGGTAATAAACTTTGCGGCGGAGACGGTATCGTTACAAAGGAATTGAATGGAAGTTTATGATTCCTACTCTCGGATACATCTCCGTTGCAGTTTAACAGAAGCGAGAGTAGTATTGCTGTGATAAGACTCTGTCAGAATAAAGAATTTTAGGAAAATTTCACTCAAATGTGCGCCATATATGACTCACCTTCATTTTAGCTCACAGTTGAGGCTAGAATTAGTATATAGAACTAAAAGAATAAAATGGTATCTGAAGTGCGGCTCGACTCCGCGTATTCTTTATATAGCCTTTAGATAGATGATCATTTCTACGATGATCCAAACCTGTTTCCATAGAGATACATGTTTTTTTTTCTCCCTGATGGTGGTTATGTTCTTATGCTAATTTCGATTCTAATATATTTAATAGGCTTGCGGAAGAAATCGAGAGTGTGACTTGCAGAAGAAATATAAATGATTCCAAATAAGGTCTAGGTTGATGCGTTGCGATGGCAGCAAGAGCCGGTTTTCGGGTTAACTACCCGCCGCTTTGAGAAATTGAATTGATTGTGAATCAATTATACGTCTTAATAAAGCCGACTAATTGATGACATATAATTAAAAATCAACTTTGAATCGTATTTACATACCTTTAGCGTATAGGTGAAGCGCCAAAAAAACAAATTGTCTGGGAGGCTTTTAAGGAAAAAATGTTGGCATGTATGATTTGTATTTTGAATACAAGTTAAATTAACGTGCGGGTTTTTTAAGCTTCGACTATACGGAAATGACCAGTGAATCATACGTATTTCTGAGAAATCTCCATATTTCAAACTGGGCAAAACCAATTCATGTTAAAGGAATGCTTTAGTGTATGGTTAATGAAATTCTATTAGCCATTAATTTCATTATTGCACCTGTAACCACATGCTTTGAAGAACAATAGGAGCAGCCCAAAAAATCTTGAACTAGGCTAGGCACTTATACTCTACAAGTTTACTAGATAAGAGTGCCGAAAGAGTAAAAAAATTTTTAAAACTGGTTCGATTCTAAGCAATAATCGAAAGAGGGGCTTTCATTTGTTATCGTTCACAAGAATTAGACAGTCTAAGAAGCACGTGATTGAGTAAGTATGTAGTAAGAAAAAATTGTGATTTATATTTAACTAAATTTGTTTTCTATTACAATAATTCACAATAAAAGATATTGGCAATTGCCGTCAGCCGAAAAAGAGGAAATTTTGATTCATGTTTTGTTTATAATTACAAACAAATTTCCCAGTAAACTAAAAATATAGTTTTCTTTTTGGTTTGACATAATCTAAAATGCTTCGTTTAATATTTGTTGACGAAATTTTGATGCAGATTTAATGCATCTAGCTTATAGAATCCAGTCTTGACCATTTAAGTGCGCGATAACCTCATTTTCTGTTAGAGTGTTTTTACACAAGTAGACTCTTCTAATCTCCTCTAATACGGGACATATTCCAATAAAGTGGAAAATGTCTTCTTCAGCACCAAGGTTGCATATAGTGCATTCCTCATTCCTATCGATTATGTAGGGTATAAAGTTTAGCCGAAGAAGTTCGCCTCTGGCCTTGAAGATGGTGGAAACTGTATCAAGGCTGTTTCGATCGTGGAAATAATTTCTCCATAGATGATGATCAAGTAAACGATAAGTAATCCTAGTTTCGCTATGCTGTGCTTTTACTCTTGTGCCGATAGGGTGGAATCTCCAATACACATCAACAGATCCTCTAGGGTACACTTCCATGTTTCTGGGTTATATTCCGGTAAGAGGATATTATATTCGCTGTTTAGCCTAGCCCATTCGCCAAAGAATTGTTGTTTTCGATGTATTAGGTGTTTTGCGATGCGATGATATGGGGGAGGCGGTGGCTGGGGAGCTCTATGACTTTTACGATGTAAAGGAAATGCAACCCTAAAGTGAAGACATACATATAAAGGAGGTAAACCTGTTTTCAGATGCAACATGTAGTTCAGAGTAGTTTCCGGCAATCTGAAGATCTTTTTTAGAAAGTATCTAAGCAATCCTTCTACTTCCTCATATTGGGAGATACCCCAAACTTGAGCAGCGTAGCACATGATCGACCTCATAGTTGCTTCAAAAACTTTAAATTTGGTTCTTGGTGGCACGTCTTTTTTCCCAAGGAAGCCCTTCTAGCTGCAATTCAAAGCCCTTTTTGCTTCTTTGAGATTCTCTCTCAAATGTGTTTTGAACGACATTTGTGGGGTAATATTTGCCCCGAGGTACTTATACTCCTTCCCAACTTCAAGCACTTCGTTTTGCCAGGTCCATTTTTCCAGCCTTTATTACCGTCCAGTTTCATTTCTAAACACCATTATTTTTGACTTATTGGTATTCACTGTGAGATTCCATAAGTTGCAATATTGTTGTAGCTTATTAATCATCATTTGCATCATTGTTATGGAATCTGCCAGAATGACAATATCATCCACGTACAACAAAATCTTTAGATGAATCCGAGCGCTGCACTAGTAATTGAGTGTCCTTAGATGCAATTGTGTAACGTCAATTTGGAAGACCATTCTAAACGAAATTCGATTTTATCGGTGAAATTCGGGTACACTTTTGAGTTTAAAGGCAACATAAATAAACAAAATTCTCGAAGACTGATTCAAGAGAAGCCATCCACTACGTGTCAGAACAATGAAAATAGATTTGGCCAGAATTGATTGATTTTGATCCTGAAGACATGTGGTTCCAGCAGGACACTACCCTTCAAACAATTCCGTTGCTACGAGAGAAATACGGATAAGAATTGACCAAGATCGTATGTTTTGACAACACGCGACTTTGGATTTGAAAATTCAGAATTTAACTGCTGAGGAAAAACCACCCAGATGTCGGTTAGTACAATAAGATATGTATGTATGTATGTACATATGTATGTACCTAGGTACATATGTATAAAATTGACAAAAAAAACTGTGTGCGAAAGGAACCCCGAATGAGGGTTGAAATAAATTTGTCCAGGCATTTAGGCTGAAGTCGATGGTACGGACGGACAGAATTAATTTATCTGAGTCAAATGTTCAAACATTTTCAAAAATATTACTCCTTTTAGGCGCAAGTGCAAAATATCGATGATGCTCTCCACCGAAACCACAATGTAGGGTCTTAGCTGTAGGTCCATGTGTGTGAAAAAATATGCACAACACGAATGGCTGCGCTAAGATAGGCCCTGGAACACACACGGTCTGTTGTGCCAAGTATTGGGTTTTTTTTTTTTTTGATAATGATAATATCTAAGCTTTTTCACGGTTGACCACGTCAAGTTATTCACCGGAACCAGTTTGTGTACAACTTCTAAGAGACCGCACGCATCTTGAACCATAATGTTTAAGTAGGATTCATCCGATTATACACCCATCGCCAAAAAAACCCTCGCACAATTTATCTTTTAATTTCTTCCTTAAAACTGAACATTTTTGACTATAGGAAAAGCTTAGGTAAAATACATACAAATACATACAACTCAAAAAAATTAAAATAACATAAGAATATAAATAATTTATTGCACTAGAAATCTAATATTTATATGTTCGGCAATTTTCTTGATAACGTCATTAATTCTTTTCGGCATTAAACTTAAAAGGTCTTTAAAATAACTCACTTAAGTCATGATGCCAGACGTTTTTTATCATTTTTTTAAGTTCGTGGAGGGATTTTGGAACTCTGTCTCTTATTTTTTACCTATACATATATTTCAATACATATATTGGACTGTTTCTGGACCATGAAAGAGACATAATTTCTGTTGAATTCAAAAAAATGTTCATCTAGAGGGAAGAAAAGATAGGCATGTTTGATAAAAGAGCTAATTGAAGTCAATGCACTTACAAGAAACTATCTTTCAGTGAAATACGCTGGATTAACCGCTGTTTCCTAACAGTTGTTTTCTTAAGTATAGTAAAATAATAATATGGGATTTTTCCCCTAATACCATTGCAAATATATTAAAAAGTGACTTTTTTGTAATAACGACAACATAAAAAAAAATTATCAATAATCTTAATCTTATCTTACAATAATAAGGATATTTCGAATATTAATATACATATGAAAACAAAAATAAAGTTAGTGTGATGGTTTTTTTGTCCATGGTTGTAGTGTGAAGTCTTTAAAGTCAAATGACCAGTTCAACGGTTATTTGCATCTCGCGGCGATAACTGTCACTATGTCAACGTTTCACAGTGTTTCGCGGAGAACAAGTGGATAAAATAATTTTGTTAACTATGTATTTTAAGTTATTATTATTATGTATTGTAATAAAAACCTGCTTTAAGTGCTTTATTTAAGGTTTGAGACTTTATGGGGTAGGAAAACCAACAAAATGAAAACAATGTTCTTTTTTTTTATTTCCCATTTGTTTGCATACGAGGTAGTAAGGGAGTTTGTCTACCTTGGCTCTGCTATAAATTCTGAAAACAACATCTCGGCGGAAATCAATCGATGACTCCTGCCAATCGCTGTTTCTTTCGGCTGAGAAGGCAATTGAGTAGTAAGGCCCTATCTCGAAAGACTAAGGAGACTCTTTATAAGACCTTAATCATCGCAGTCCTGCTTTATAGCTCTGAAACATGGACTCTTTCGAAAGCGGATGAAGATATCCTTGGTCGCTTCTAGAGAAAAATTCTTCGGAAGATATACGGTCCCGTTTGCGTTGACGGGCTTCGGAGGAGAAGATTCAACGACATCGATCTAGACAAAAAACTGCGCATCAGTCGCCTAAGATGGCTAGGCAGTAGAGGATGACTTCGCCTAAGGTGGCGCGCACAAGTAGAAGGAGACCTCAACCAACTTGTAGTGCGCAACTGGAGGCAGTTAACTATGGACCGGGCTAACTGGAGAGGCTTGTTGGTTTAAGCCCAGGTTCACCCTGAACCGTAGCGCCACCTAAGAAGAAGAAGAATCGTTTATATACATCTGTCTTATAAACACATCTAGTATGTATATTGTGTTACAATGCTAGTTAATTGGACTTATTCTAGGCTGAGTGACTAATGTCCTTCAGTCTCTGCATTCGATGGTTTCGATGAATGTCATAATATACCAGTCCACATTGATAAAAGTTCGTAGAGTTTTCAACTGCTGTTGTTAGATCACTGCGATGTTTGTTTTCTTCGACGTCCCCCAAAATTGTATTTCATATGTCCAGAATGATTTTATGATAGTTTTGTATAACAATAGATTATTATTTGTATATTTGTATTTAATTCATGTAAAGGAGCCGTGAAAGTGGTCTGCATTTTTTGAATAGGGTATTTCTATGTTAGTTTGTTGTCTAGGTGTATACCCAAATATTTAGCTGATTTGTCAATTGGTATAATTTTGTCCTTAATTTTAAGAGGTATTTCAGTGTAGTGTAGTTTATTTTGTAGTGAATAACACTTGTTGGATTTTGTCCTCGTTGATTTTAATACCCCAACTCTCTAAGAGAGATTCTTTTCAGGTTGAAACATTTTTTTAAATTCATTAAAATTTTGACTAGCCGCGAATTAAGGGACATTAAAAGAGAACAGCGTGCACTTATTATTCACTAACATATGTATGAACGTTCATACTTACGCACATTCATATATGTATGTATGTATATGTGGTCAAAAAAAAAATTCAATGTGTTTCACTTTTTACCTAGTTCTATTAATAAGAACTTTTCTCAAAGTTTTTGAATTGTCCTAGTTCCAGGCCGCGAAAAGCCCACTTTTTTTTGAGTTTTTTGTTCCACCAGTCCCTGTAAAACGGCGCTACCGACCTACGGTACTGTTGTAAAACTTGTTGCTGTTTATTGCTGCCACTGTGTACCACTACACAGAAAACATTCATATGTATGTACTGTACATACTTCTCTTTCATTATTCCTATGCTAATAAGTTAGTTCCTTTTTTGTGCTCAACCGGTTAGGTTCGTTCTTCCATTTCTATTAAATAAATTAAACAGTTTTGAAGTCAATCAGCCCGAGGTTTTTCTTTAATTACATTCGGATTCGGGTGAACATTTTCGAAAGGAACCTTTATGTATCCGTTGACGTTTGTTGGAGGGAGTGCATCTACTTCTGTAAGGTTTCTTACGGGCCAGAACGAGTTGCCGTACTTGACGGCTAAGTAAGGCCTCTAGACGGGCTACTGTTCCTCTCCGAAACCATGCATTTGATTGAAGTACATATGTATGTAGGTTATTGAAAATAGACACAAACGTCAAAATAAAAAAAACTTTTTGTTGACAAATACGATCAACTTAAATTCGGCAAAGATAAGTATTTTCCTCTTATAATTTATTTAATTAATCTACCTCCTTTTCCTTTTCATATTTGCTGACTTGCATACACCTACTGTTGGAGGAAGAAGGGATTGTATTTACGTAAGGTATCGGAGGTTGTTTTCTGGCTGCATTTGGAAGCCTGCCTTCCGAAAAATAACCTCCTGTGAAATTTTCTTAGGTATTATTTTTTTTAAGTGTTTGTTCTTAATTTGTTTTCCGTATACGGAACTAAACCCCCAGAACCTGATGTTTCAATACGATTGTGAGGTGACGACAGATCGATGGACATACCTGCGTGACCCTATGTATGTACAAATAACACACCGAACTAAAGAATTCATTTGAAAGTTAAAGTAAAAAGAAAATTCAATTAATCTTATAAATTCATTCTTCTAAACTTTAGTTTAAAACTTAAATTACATATTTCAATAATAGTTTTTAATAACATGAAATAAAGATAACGCAACATAAATACTCAGGAAAGGTTAAAATTAGGTGGGAAATATAAATAGCACAAAAAATAAATAATGAGAAAAAAATGGAAGTGCTGAAAAATATTAGAATTTCTAATTTTGTTTGAACTATTCGAATTACGTGTGGCGTTTTTGTGTCGGTGAACGCCATTCGACGTTCATTAAACGCTATTTGGCGTTGAATGCTTTGTGGAACCCATTGTTTGACGACCAATGTCGTTTTTTCTCTTTCACTCTTATTCACTCCATCAAAAACGACGGTTTTTGTCGTTCAGAACATTGTGATCGCCTAAGAACAAAGATCAATTCAAAAAGTAAGTTTTATGAATTTTTAATTTTTTTGACTATCGAAATTAATTTATTTTGATTTATAGGGTAAAAGTAACGAATAAGAAGCAGTTTTCGACTTTGGTCGAATTAATGGAATCTAATGTACATTTAGCCAAAGGATTTGTAAGAGGAGCATCAACTTTTGATACTAAAAGCGAATGGGATACAATAGCCGTAACACTTAACAGCCTAGGACCACGGGCAAGAGACGGGAAAGAATGGCAGAAAGTATGTCCTTAATTTATTACTTTTAAAAATTTGTATAACTATATATGTATGTTCATACTTGTATAAGCAGGTCTGGTCTGATATAAAATTTAAAATAAAGAAGAAGATTTTATATAACAAAAAGGAGTGTGAAGCTACTGGAGGAGGGAACTTCAGACAAAAACATTTATCGAATTGGGAGGAAGCGATTTCGAATCTTCTTTGCTACGACAAAGTTATAAATCCGAAGGGAAAAGCTTTGGGTATTCTGGATAGCAGTTCAACTTCACTACCATCTACATCATCGCAAATTTATCTTGTGCTCATCAAATCCAGTATCCACACCAAATCCAACGTTCACACAAAATCCATCATCCACACCAAATCCAACATCCGTTTTAAATCAATATACTACATTTTCACCCATAGCTCTGAAAACTAACGAGAACACCAGTTTCTCCGTGCACATGATACCAGAGGTTTTACCTGATGCGAAGATACAAAGGCGTACGAAATTGTCAAGCTCGTCCGAAAAGAATAAAATGTTAGAGTTGCTACAAAAGCAGACGCAAGTGCAGGCGAATTTGTACGAAGAAGTTAAAGGATCCCTAAGCAGAATTGAGAACAGTTTGAAAGAAAATAATAGGTACAGAAGAAAGCAGTTCTATTTGAATGAAGAGAAACGAAAACTGTACAAGCTTCAACTAGCACGTGAAGAAAAGCAAAGAATAGAGGACAATAAAATCAAAATAATGAAATTGGAAATAAGGAAAAGACAACTAGACATCGAAGAGCGGAGAATGGGTCTTATTGAGGATTCCAAAGAAAACACACCTTAACCATAACAGACATACGTTATTTGATTAGTTTTAATTTCACTTTTTATTATTTTTTTACTTTCCATATATAATAAACAAAACCGAACTGAATTATATGAACATATGTTTGTTTTCGTATTGAATGTTTTAAATAACGTTAAGCAATTGATTCCTTCAATTTGCAGCTACTTGGTCATCGTTGGTGTTTGGAGTTACATCTATATTTGAATCTGACTCGTTTGCAAAATCGACAACATTCGTTTCTTCTTCTAAATCTAATCTGTACTGGAGACATATATTGTGCAAAGCTGCACAAACGTTGACAATTTGTGTTGATTTTTGAGGTATATAGTGCAATTGCCGGGCACCGAGAAGACACCGAAATCGTTTCTTCAAAACACCAATTGTTCTTTCGTTGCTTTCATTGGTCCCTTTCTCTGCTGAACTGAATGGAGTAATCAGAAATGGTTCTAGAGGATACCCAGCATCACCTGATAAATTCAAATACTCGTTAACTCAATTATGTACATATATGTATGTGAATTAAAATAGTTTGCATTCGAACCTAACAACCATGTATTTCTTTCGCCTCTTTGATAATTCCTTTGCAGTAATCGCCGAAGCTCACTTGAGTTCCAAACGAACGAGCCATGACTGGCTCCAGGATATCTAGGATCTACGTATCTGATGAACATTCGATGATCACAAACCTAAAAATCGATTCGTATAGCCATTGAATTTTATATTCTGTATTTTTATATGTATGTACATACATACAATCATGCGTTAAGACTATAATAGCCTTTCCTGTTATAGTATAAATGCTGTTCCGCCTGGTTTGGTGATGATTTTTATGTGGGTCCCGTCAACGCAGCCAATAATACCTGGAATTCCAGCTAGTCCAAAGAAATGTAACTTGGCTTCATCTTTCTCTTGCTCGGTGTATTCTAATTTTACCCATTGGGGGCAGATGTGGGTCTCAATAATATCAAAAATTTCCGTTAGCATTTTGCTTAAGGTGGGCTGTGCTAGCCCTAAGTTAAAGTCATTTCCCACACCCTTTTGATACCCGCCTTCAGCCAAAAAGCACAGAGTAGCAGCAAGCTTCAATACCATCGGGACCGATGCCGAACTCGTAGTTTCGGTTAGATGATTTTTTGTTTCGTCCAGCAAATATACAAATGCTTCCTTGGACAATCGAAAAAACATCTTGAATCTGAAAAGCCTCATATATGTAACAATTTTAAAGTGAGATTTATCTTGCTACTTACTTCGCATCCGGCAAATTCAACGGATTAGATTTTGTTCTTATGTTTCTTCGTATGTGAATGAGATTTTTTTTTTCCGTATAATACTCTTCGTCACTATTCCAAAACATTGCAATACTATTCATATTTATTTTCCAACTTTATACTTTCACGACTTTGTTTTGAATATTTTGAAATTTATTTACGCAGATTTTTGGCGATCAGTTTTTGGAATAACACTTGAAAAATGAAACGCCTCAAAAAACGACAAATGGCGTTTTAGAAAAACGCCACACGGAATAAGGGTGATTTTGTAGGGCAGCCTTTATTATCTAAGACTGCTACAAGTCTTCTTGGCAAACTTTCTACTAATTTTTGGCAACGAGCTGTAGGAATCGAGTACCAAGCCCCTTGAGTTGACGTCCACAAATCCTCCAAATTCCCATCTTTTTTCCGTTGTAAGGTTTTGTCTACATCATTCCAGAGATTTTCGATGGGATTTAGATCTGGACTCTGCGGTGGCCAAGTCAAAACATTAAATTGGTTCTCCCTAAGCCATGTTTGTACGGATCTTGCGGTGTGTTTTGGGTCGTTGTCTTGTACGAATTTCCACGTTAGAGGCAAATTTTCTGTAGCAAACGGCTCCATATGAGGTTTCTTTATACTGGCGCTGATCCATTTTCCCCGATATCCTTACTATGGGACCAACACCATGACAGGAAAATGAACCCCACAACATAACATTCCCGAGACCATGTTTTATCGTCTTCACAGTATATTTAGGGTTATACTTTTGGCATTTTGGTCGACGAACATAAGTTTTCCCATCAAAGCCAAGCCTGTTGAACATCGACTCGTAACTCCAGGGAATATTTTTCCAAAAGATCATGGGTTTATTAAGAATGCCTTTCTTTTGCGAATGCCTTTCGCTTCTTTAAATTTGTCGTAGAAACAAGTGGCTTTCTCCGTGCAATGCACCCATGAAGTCCTGCTTCTGTCAGACGATAGCGTACGAGTATCGAAGTTATATTGAGGCCATGATTTTCCTCTATTTCCCGTTTTATTTCTGTGGAGCTCTTAAAGGGATCCTTACGAGAAGCTCTTACAATTGCCCGATCAATATTTACCGTCGTTTTCGTGACCGTTTTTTTCTTAAAACATTTTAAAATTTATTATGCTGCTCCACATGGTTAATAGCGTAATAAACCATTTTTCTGGAACAGCCTAAGTCTTCTGCAATTTCAGGAATTCGTTTTCCATTTTCAAAAATGTTGAAAATGGCAATCCTCTTTTCCACTGAGCAATGAATACCTCTTCCCATTGTTAAGCCTAATTCAAATAACTTATTTAATACTTATTTAGCTTCATAAACAAAATAAAATCCAACTTACAGCCGAAAAATCTTCAAATCAGTATTTTTTTTCAAAGGAATATTGTATGTTGTGCTATTTATTTTTCCGACCGATCTACTCATCTACTAAACAAATGTGAGGTAATGTTGTTCAACGCATCGTTTTCTCTTCAAAAATATACCGTTTATGAAAACTGTTACAATTGGTAAACATGCACGTGTCAATAAATTTAGGGTAAATTATAATTTATAGTCTAAATAGGAAAATAACATGAAAACAAATTTTTGTGCTATGTACTTAGTTTTCCGCCACTGTGTATGTATGTACATATGTCCATATGGATCCGTAAAAAATTTAGAGCACATCGTTGATGTTAGGAATGTATTGCTTTAATTTGCTCACTGTTTGTAAATTTTATTGATATTTTTTTTACATATTTTTCCTATCATACATAATCATCATCTTCGGTGTTATTAGTATTCTGATTTGAAGGTTTCTCCTGATTCAATATTTCGTCGCTGAAGTGAAACAACATGGTGGACTAGCAGAGCCATAACTTCTTTGGAAATATTAGGTATTGATTTCTCTGGTTTCTCTAAATCTATTCAACAATGGATCCGAAGCAATTGGTAACATCGTGATAAAATCTTTTTGGTAGCAGTGCGATTGGTCTTTCTCCTTCATAGCCCGTTAGATCATATCAAAACGATCTATTAGTGTTTGGTCAGTATAAGTTAAAGAAGCACTTTTGAAGGGTTCCTTAAAAAATATACGACCGGCGTTACCGTCGTTTGTGGGCCCAAATCATGGTTCAGGACTAATAGTCCAAATTCAGTTTTGAAAAATGTTTGCAGATTTTTTGTGTATTTTCCAGCACTTCCCTATTTTTTCCTTCAGCTTGTCATGTTTTGAAAATTACACCCTTATTGCGAGTGTCAGTTATCAATCAATTCACGATTGACAAATTTATCAATCGCAACAATTTTCGGTATCGTGTAACTCGTTTGATAAAATTTGTGGCTGTTGTGAATAAGATATGACAGTTATGATGCTTTCATTATGCGATGCTTTGAAAATGCGTTGCAATCTTCGACGTTTTGGAACGATCTGAATTAAGAAAAAAACACTAAAAAAAAAAGATTACTGGTCGTTTTTATTTGCAAGAATGTTTAGACAATTGCAAAAACTATTCTTTTTAACACGATCATTGATAACTGTGGTTCATACAATAGCATGCCATACAAACATATTTTAAATACTGTTGCGTACGGGGCACAAGCCTTCTAACCAACCTTGACTGCAAACGGAAAATACCATCACCCACCTTCACAACATCACCGCAACTTCTCCGCCCAGCTCTAGACAACATCACCGTCCACCTCAAACAGCACCAAACCAACGCCCGCCTGCCACACCTCCAGCGCCTCCGTCATCGTCGACCATTCCACCTGAAAGCGGAACATAGTAAAATAGATAAAATAAACTACCATAACTTACCTTTCTATTGCCATATGTTCCCCCTTTCGTTGCACCTGCAATCCTTCCAAGCAGCAGTTAACCTGAACCTAAGAAAAATAAGTCCACCCGAATACTTATCTGCGCTGCGGGATGCCCATCGAAATGTTGCACGCAAGCGTCCACGAAAGCATCCATTATCCCAGAGTCCAAGAGGGCATGTACTGCATGTACACTGTACATGCAACCGCCGCCGGTAGTTTGACCACAACCCGGGGGGATACTTACTTAGGTGGCGCTACAGTTAGGGGTGAACCCAGGGGGTTATGTTCGAAAATTCGCGAAAAAATGGAATAACCAGCGCGGCGAAGTTGACAGCAAACAAAGCGAACAATTAGTGACGTCCGACAATCAGCTGGATTTACGCCAAAAGCCGGGATGCGTTCGGTGCTAGACACAATTTTCGGGTAAGTCTACATTGAAGGCAACGGGAAGCAAAAAAAATCTAAGGAATTGCGGATGAAAGGGAAATCAGATGCCAAAAGGTGAAGGAAGGCTGCTGCAGGACGAAAATTCATTTCAGTGACGCCTCATTTTGTTCGAAAAATTGAGGACTCCACGTTGGAGGGGGTGCCATAAGCGTAGGACGAGGGAGAAAGTCGGAAAGCCGATTAAAGATTTTCATGATGGCAGAGGAAAGTCACAAAGCCTGGAAGGTAAGTGGAAAGAGACCGTGATTTTTTTGAAATATTTTCCAGGCGGAGGCGAGATGGCAAAGGAGGACAGATATATGTGTGTACTTACATCTGGAGAACTTTCGGTGGAGACCTAAGTGCAGACTTTTCACGTATAAAAGGAGTGTGTGCGAAGCGACTGGACGTCTTTTACCGATCAAGCGAGTCGACACCTATTACAGGGTGAACAAGAGTTAAAATCATAAAAAAAAAAATAGTAAACAATACTAAAAGGAAATAATAATTACATCGTACTGCCTACGTTCAACAAAGATAAATGTACCAAAGTGCAAAAACTTCCATTTTGGCGGAATGAAAAACAATGAATGTATTGACGTTTGGGAACGCTTTACAGCCATAAGCTATATGAAGTAAGCACTTCAAATGCTCTTATCCAGGCATAAAGTGTAGCTATACAAAAAGAGTACGTACTTGGGTTTGATTGCCCATTTAGTCTACAATGGCGAGTAGAAGAACCCCTTGGATTTTTCTTATGCCCAGTTTCACAGTGAGAGTTTAAACTACGGTTTAACTAAACTAGAGTTTAAACTTTTGGTTAAATTCGTTCGGTTTTACAGTACAAGTTAAACTTCCAGTTACTACACGCAGTTTTGGAAGCTATGTTTGAACAAAAGTTGACGGCGCTATTGTTTTGAAATGTCAAATTTTGTATCGGCGTTGGTGATTAGAGTTAGAGGTACAAAAGATATTAAAAACGAATATTCGTCTGTGACATCATTCCGACTGAACTTCTGCTTATGTCGACTATGTCCCGAACTGCCATCGCAGTCCCAATTAAATATTAGTTTTAATGAATCAAAATCAACTACCGTTCTGAACTTCTCATAAACAACTAGTTTTTAAATTAATTAGTGACTATAAATTTATCGCAGCACTGATTTCCGTTACCTCAATACTGCCTGCTTTCATTGGACTGACATACCATTTTGGCTTGTGCTACGTCATGAATTAACGTTGTTCTGACTTTCTATTTTTTTTATAGGCAACAAGAATAGACGTATTCCTGTGAACCTTTTTTTTCTCTCTTGTATAACCCTTGCCCGCATGGCATCGACACTGCGACTTAAAAATGTCTATTGTATCGAGAGGTTGGAGTTAATCCAAAAGACATACTACCTTCTTAATGAAGGTAAGTAAGTCCTTGCTAGTGGATCTTTTCAGTTCCACTGAAGTAAGTATCTCCTTGTGGAGAGTACGTTTCCTTAGCCAGTGCAGTGCCGGGCATTCGCAGTCGAATCGAATTGTCGAATCGACAATCCGTAACCTGGCACAGATTCATCTTGCTAAGGTGGTATCTCAGGCCGCAGTGGCCAGTTAGGAAGCTTGCTAATTTCCTAATGCTCTCCTTATCTAAGTTAAGGATTTCCTTATAGGAGCAAGGCTTAATTAGACGCTTGGATTGTCTTAGACCAGGGACATTTTCCCAGTAGTCAAGACGAAGTTGGTGTTCCCAGTCGTTAATTTGCCCTAAGGGAGCAGCCCAATTGACTCTGCAGTACGGTTCTGGTCCTATGAACGCGGATTCCAGCCCTAGCTAGTTCATCCGCCGATTCGTTGCCTACAATACCTTGGTGACCGGGTACCCATCCAAGTTTAACTTTATTTTGTCTGGCCAGGGTCTGTAAGGCAGCGTAGCAGCATTTAACTGTCATAGAGGCCATCGTATTAGAGGACAGTGCTAGCAGTGCTGCTTGGCTATCCGAAAGGATAAAAATGTTGGCGCCCTTAATACCCTTTTTGGATATTAGGTCGGTACAGATCTTAATGGCATGGACTTCTGCCTGGGAAACCGTGGACACTTTCCCATGGGTATCGACAGTTTGGTGTTCCAAAGACGCCAACTCCAACTCCAGAATCCATTTTCGATTCGTCAGTGTACCAAGTGAAGCTTTTTGCGTCTCGTGAACCTTACCTACGATACGTCCGAGAGTAATAACTCTAATGAGAATGCTTCTCAATTGAAAAAAGAGCCACTCGAATATGGCTCTGAACTGTAGGTCATTTCGATTTGTGCAAAGAAAATATACATATATATGTACAAATATAGCACGACACGAATGGTCGCGAAAAGCTAGGTGCTGGACCAAAGGCCTTATTTGTTCACTAATAGTATACATAAACTTTCATGTGCAAACACCATAGTTCAACTTGCTCTAAAATCATTTCCACGCTCTTAAACACGGAGAAAATGTTGCTCACATAGCTTTCAGTTAACCGTTATTAGAATTCTATTGCCAAATACTCTTAATTTAATGCTTTTATTAGTGTGAACTAGAGCACAGTGTGTCAGTGTGAATCGATTTAAATATAAGTTGCATATGTTGCATAAGAACTGGTTTGAATGATCTTTCGTCATTTTGATTTCATAATTGCCGATCAATCATTAGGATTCTATTTGGTTTTCTTCCGGATATACATACTTTCAGAATAATGGTATACATACACATAATAATAGTAACATATGCTAATCAATGCAATAATGAATGTTTTATTCTTCATTTATTTATTTTCTGAATCAGACGTGCATATATTTTTGTTGAATGGCATGGGTTAGCAACAGAACACAGTTTTGGTAAAATTACTACGGAAACCCGTGCCGACTTGATTACTTGGCAAGTGCTCGCAGTTTCGTTTAACAACATCCTTGAATCAACTACATATTTTGTCCTAAAATGGTACGAATATAAATACACCGGACGTCCAGTATAACGAATGCCGATATAACGAATGTCCAGTATAACAAATCGGCATTATAACGAATAATAAAATTTTTACTACTCTATATAACGAATGCTACTCAATTTCATGGAAAAGAAACAAGACAAACCTGAGAATCGTTGTTTTTTTTTTTTCTTACACGTCTTTGGAATTTGTTGCAGTTGTTGCTTTTCAACAGACAGACACAAATAAATGACTTTTTTTCTGCTCAAAATTGATTCAATTTTTGCAATTTTAAAAAGTTATACAACAAATAGGTGGGTGCCGTCGAATAAGTGGTTGCATCGCTGAGCGGGAGGTTCGACGTTCGAATCCCAGAAACACCAATAATTTTTTTTCACGGTCCCACCTCTCGCGAATGTCTGACAAACATCCGAGAGGAATAACTATCATGAGAAAGATTCTCTATTTGCCTTTCGGATATGGGTTTAAGCTGTAGGTCCCTTCCATTTGCGTGAAAAAATATTTCGCGCACAACACGAATGGTTGCGAGAAGCTAGGCCCTAGACCTAGACCGTCTGTTGCGCCAAGTATCTTTTTTTTGTTTTTGTATAATAAAAAGTTTTTAAATGATCAGTAAATATTATATTTTTCATTTTTTTAAAATGGCAGTAAAAACTGGTTTCGATATAGCGAATTGGCTGAACATTATATCTTTCGTTATACTGGACGTCCAGTGTATGCAAATAAGTATTCTAATTGCAAAAAGATCCATATACATACATACATACATACATACTTTGATATGTTTGGTTTAATAAGCACTCTATACGCATCTCTATTACTTATTTTATGCCTTTACCCAGAGGTACATATGTACATATGAACTTAATACTTTAATTATCAAAATCGCATTTATCAAAATAATAAGCACCAATGTTTTTATGTTTTATTTCAACATCAACATAGGCACATACATATGTCTGTAGTCTATTTAGAAACTCAGCAAAGCTGGTAAATTAGCTATTTCATAGATACGTACAAGTAATAACTCGATAAAATCGTTGGTACTGGCGCAGTTGATAAGAAAAAAGATCAGAATTAATTAACTAAGTAAACTATTATTTCAGGAACTACCGTAATTAACCATCAATTTATATGTCACGTCATTACAAGAGTACTAAACTGGTAAAATACTTTTAATTCAATTTGCAACTACAGAAGTCTGACTTTCTGATCGATTTGGATAACTTTCGATGCTGATAACAAAACAACTTTTGGCGGTCTGATTTCATTATTTTTCTATGTTTCAAACTACTTTCGAACAAGTTTCCTAAAATAAATACTCGTAACTGTGAGGGAAGTGGAAATATACTGAAAAAAAATTTATTTGCAATGAAATGTTGCTTTTATTCTTATAATGAGCTTATTGCAGCGTGCTAGGATGAACCACGATGATTAGCTACATTGTCTCAGGCAGAGGCCCATCACGAGTCAAGAACCTGTTAAGTATTTAAGTAAGCTAGTTATTAAATTATTGTCGTGTATAACGACCACTTTCATTTGGTTGGTTTCGTTATATTATACACTATTCTACCGTCGTATATATCGACGCGACGTGTCAGACATTTTTTCGAAATTTCGAATTTTCGAAACTAAATAATCGTTTCCGTCGTTTATAACAACGGAATAAAGGAAATTGTAAGAAAACACATTTACGTACATACATATGTACATATGTATGTGTGTTCACACGTGTATCCGAACAGTTCTTGTTAGTTTGCTTTTTCTGCTTCTACAAACTTAAGCTCGAGATGTCGTTTCATGGAGAGGTTATGGATTAGTGTTACACCAATATAATTATAGGTTCTTAATACTTCTTACTGATCTCTACCATACTTCCACTGTTCGTTACTTGCGCAACGTCCTGTTCCTTTTCGAAAAACCAGCACTTTAGATTTCGCGATGTTCTTATGGCAATATTTATCAAATTTGTTAATCATTAGTTGCAATGCATAAGGTGTCTCTGCTAGAAAAACGATATCGTCCACATCAAGCAGTGCCTTTACTTTTATTTGCTCGACATGTACATATGCCTGATGGGAGTGCGTCGGATATGTCATCCAGGAATAGTGCAAATAGAAGTGGGCTGAGCAAACATTCCTGTTTGACTCCGTTCTCTACCTCAAACCATTCCAACAGTTCCTTACCGTCCCATATCGCCGACTTTTTGTTCCTGTACATGTCCATTAATTTGTAGAGAAGGTAATTTCGATGAAAAAAGTACACAATTTCCTGTCTTGGTCTAAATATGTTTGTGCCATTTAACTAACCTTGCTGTCAACAAACTCGTGAATATTTTCGTGATTACGTTCATAAAGGATATGCCCCTATAGTTTGCAGCAATGTTTAGGTCGCCCTTCTTAAATATCGTGAAGGGAGGTTTGACGTTCGAAGCCCAGAAACACCAAAAAGTTTTCTTCACGGCCCACCTCTCGCGAATGTCTGACAAACGTCCGAGAGTAATAACTCTCATGAGAAAGCTTCTGAATTTGCCTTTCGGATATGGGTTTAAACTGAAGATCCCTTCCATTTGCGCGAAAAAATATATTGCGCACAACACGAATGGTCGCGGGAAGCTAGGTCCTGGACCACAGGACCATGTATTGTTTTTTTCTTGGTTTATATAATAATAAGTTTTTAAATGATAACATTATATAATATTTTTTTATGTTTTAAAGTCGAATAAACTCGTTTCGATATCACGAATTGGGTCAACATTACATCTTTCGTTATACTGGACGCCCAGTGTATTTATTGACAATAAAGACAATGAAAATCTTAGTTTGTAATTTTGATCATTAATCATGGCAATGTTGATGAAAAAAGTAGAAACAAGTTTAAATCAAAAATAACCAAAATATATATCTAATAAGTAATTATTATGGGAATTCCCACCTTCAGTTTACTGAATTATCCGTCTCAGCCCCATCTTTGGGTTTTTTACATTGAGAACTTTAATTTAATACTATTTTTTTTTAAATACATACAAGCGGAATAAAATTTATCGACTTAGAATTTTGAATAAACAAATACATAATTTTACAATTTAAAAAAAAATCCAACACATTGTCTATAGATGCGTTGAATTTCCTTTTCCTTAAGGTATTTCCCGATCACGATGATTTCATAATCAGAATTTGCATACATATGTATGTAAATATTTTGACAATTCGATTACTATTGTTAGATTTTTATTAAAATTAATCCACCTTTTAAAGCATATCACTCAAAGAGAGGTTACTTTGCCACCTTATGCAAATGAGTCCGCAGCAATAAAGCATGTTGCTAGTAAAATCGGTCAAATTTATGGCTATTTTAATCTACGATCAGAAATGACATACACATACGTATGTACGTACGTAAGTATGTACATATTTACATAGAAGCATTTATTGCCATTGGATACAGCGTGGCGTATGTTTAATAAAACAAATAATGTTAAGAGATTCATTTCACGAAAAGCGTGTATGCTAATACACATATTGATTTGTAGATCAGAATGAATGAATGGAGCAATTCTCTTTACGGATCAATCAAAATTTTGTTGATTGGAATAGCTTATACATATTATTCGTGTACTCAAATTCCGGTTACTAAAACCGGAGAAGTATCGCGATGTCTCGACTCGCGAGACTTCGAAATGGACGTACAGTACAAACACACACAACTACAAAGAAACAATGGAATCTACACGAGTTGTCTTATAAAATAAGTCAGTAGTGGCTCTTGATATATGGGGCCAGGTTTACCATCAGTGTGTGTTTCAGTGCTGCCATAATGTTGATTTTGGATCAAATGTGATACTTTTTCTTTTCAAATTTGGTGAAATACTTTTTATATGGAAAATCTAAAAAAAAACTTTTTGGTAATTTTTGAGATATGTGTTATATGAAAATGCCAGTGGCCCCAGCTATGGGCATATACGGTTCACATACCCGATCCTGCCTCCTAAACCGGAGAGTGGATGTGTGCCTATGTACTAACCAGGACCCCCTCGCACACATTTGAACCGCTCTCCCCGCGAAACTTCCGTTCGGTACTACTTCGCGGGGCTGTTTAGTTTTTAAGGCTATAGTACTGTATTGTTCGAATTTTTCGCGTTACGTCCGTGCTCTAGGAGCCTAAGATCCCTGAGTATGCGCACCGGTTCCAAATTGGTGTTGTTGGGTTATCCTGCTGCGTACATAGGCACTTCAAAGATATTTTACATGAATGATATACATATGTGGTGTTTGAAACGTATACGAGCGGCAATAATCACTCCAAGGTAATTAACAACGGTTGACAAACCAGTTCTCGTCTTCTAGCACCACTTCAGTTTTATGGTCAAATACGAATACTTTGCGCAACAGAACGTATGTGGTCCAGGGCCTAGCTTCTCGCACCCTTTCATGTTGTGCGTGTTATGTAGGTACTTTTTCAAACAAAGGAAACTAAAAGTTTACAGTAATATCAGGAAAGCTGTTTTTTTTAGAAGCTTTCTCATGACTTTTTCAGTTATATAACGCTGTAACCGCTGATCCACGGCGACCACCTGTTTTTATGGTCGGCAAGTTGTAAATCGGTATTACCTGGCCAATTGTCCCTTTATAGTGACGGTTGCAATAATTGTCCCTTTATAGTGAACTTCCACTTTTTCGAGCGTTTTTGCATGATAAAGTCCCACAGCAGTGAGCGTAGGACCGAGGTCTGTGGTACACCGTCACTTACTTCCAACGTCTTAAGTCATAGAGGACCCTGTTCGCAAAATACCACGTAATCATTTATGGAGATGATCCTGTATTTCGATCCGATTCGACAACTTGTAATACGTTCTCAATCGCGTTCTACATTACACGTTTTGGTGCCTCCTTTCCAGCGCCTGCCCTCTATAACTGTTCAGGTTTTCTTCATTATTGCGTTTATTTCGTCTACCGTGGAGCTTACAAAAACCATATACATAGGTGTCCGAGAGGCCTCCTTCTGTTTCAACTGCTGGCTAAAGTCTGTTGTCTATTATTCGCGCGATTATTTTTGAAATATGAGTTAATTAAGGAGTAGTTAAGTTGCATTGGACTACTGCACGTAAGGTTTGTAGCTAGAATCAAAGAAAATAACAACACATTTTTTCACGAACTCACCTATCGCGAACGCGAGAAGCTCAAATACGCCTTTTGGATATGACATTCAACGTACTTATGTCCCCTCGAATGGTTAGAAGAAACTAGGTCCTAGGCACTGTACGAGCTGTTTGCGCAAAATATATTTTTACTTACAAGTTAGTAAGTTACTTACAAGTTAGTAAGAGATTGTAGCAATCTTGTTCTCATCCCAACACGGGCACTAACTCTACTGAAGCGATTGCATTTAGAATCGAATTCGTAACGCTGTTGTAAATAAAACAAATTGGCAATATTAAAATAAAGTTCTTATGTACAGTCGAACCTGTGGAACCTGGTTAAGTGGAACCTGGATAAGTGGAATACCTCATTTAGTGGGATGTACCACCAGTTTTACTAAAAAAAACTCTTTAAGTGAAATTGCTTGACCTCTGTAAGCTGAACTCATATTTACAAAAAGAACCTCTATAAGTAGGATGATGAGTAAGAGAACCTCTGAGTTAGATTGATGGAAAATTTTATTATTTTGTCCCCAAAAATTTGTGCATTTTCACTCCTTTGTTCAAGCCCGAGACCGAGATGCATGAAGTTGTTTTCCTCCACGTGAGCAAACAAAGTTATGTTACAGTTATTTTCGACTCCTGTCTTGGCTTCTTGTAACTCAGGAGATGCGCATATTTTATCGCTCAGTTCAATTCGTTTGTTGTTGTGTTCACATACATAAATTTATATAATTATTCAAATAAAACTCTTATTCTAACGTGCAACTGCGTGCTCAAACCGACATGACCAGTAAACTGTGTAACTGGAATACCTCTATAAGTGGGACTGAAATAAATGGCCCAAGAGATTCCACTTAACTAGGTTCGACTGTATTTACAAGCAGATTTAGAAAATTTCTCATGAAAGCAGAAGTTAAGAGCAATAAAAAGTTATATGCTTTGCAAGAGTTATATGCGGGTTCCCAACCCATTAAGACTCTCTGTCTTAGATAAGAAAACCTTCTATCCTCACAACATCGATTCTAAGCACACTGCCTCCAGTTGTATAGACCACGGTTGGCATCCGCGATAGCTTCTTCTTTAGAACAGAGGTTCAGTCGTCTCGAATCTGGGAGCTGGAATTCGAAAATAATATTGGCTGGATGTCCCTTCCATGTTCAACTCTTATCCTTAGCGGTGGACAAATGGTGTTAGATGGTAGTTTGGTCAGACCCTGTTTTCAGCCATCGCCTTGTAGAGCTCTTGGTGATGAATGCTACTGTCTACATGTATCTTCCAAATTGATGACAGAATGGTTTGCTTCAAATTAAAATTCATTGGCCCTTTTCAGGATTTGCTATAGTATGAAGAATTGTTCTATAGTCGATTTGCCGGTGCGGATGCCACACTTTTGACGAGTGTGTTACAGAAATGCTTTAGACGTTCACACAGTTTGTTGAAATACAGAAATATGTCTGGATAGTTGATGCATAGTAAACTCACAGTGGCCTAGAAAAGATTTTAGAATTCTGAATGAGTTCAAAATACCTCCCGGAAACACAGACTACACCATTCACCGTCTGAACTTTGATCAAAACTTCCAAGTTAAAAATCCAAGTCAAGTGGAGGCGTTATCTCTGATATTCTTAATCTTTACCTCTCCTTCTTTCTTCCAAATCATAGGAGCGTATTCCAGGCGAAAATAATCGCGATAAAGAAAGTCTTATCTTCGCTAACGAATATCCTTTTCTCTTCGGATAGTCAAACTGCAAACAAAGTCTTGGAATCGATATCCCTAATTGCAATAACAGCTACAGATTGCAGATCGACTCTCATAGAGATGGCGAAGAAGTTTAATATTCATCTCTGCTGGGTGCTAGGGAACAGGGACATTCCGGGGAATTGTAAGGCTGACGAACTTGCAAGTTATGGAACAACCATACCCAACCTTTCAGACAAAAGGTACATTAGGCGTACCAGACGCTACTTGCAAACTTATATTTAAACTGAATGTTATCGAGTGAACAAATTCTTGGTGAACAAATAGATTTGTCCAAGGATGAATTTAAAACGCTCTAAGAACTTGATTTCTCTCAACAGTTTGCATACTGACTATATATTAGCTATCATCACTGGATACTATCTAATAGACAAGCGTGCAACAAGTCTTGGTGGATATTCGAAAGATTTTTGTATGAGCTGCAGGGACAAAAAAGAAAAAGAAACCATGCATCGCCTTCTCTGTACCTGCCCAGCTCTCTTCCAGAGAAGGTAATTTGACTTAGGAGATTTGTATTACATATATAAGGAGGCTCTTATGCTTCATCTGAAGCTTAAATTTGTGGGCAGGGAAACGTTTCCATCATCCACGTGTGTGGCCAATTGTATTGGCGATAGCTGGCAGCCACTTCAACCCGACGTTATCCTGTTCCAAAAATTCTCAGAAAAGATCAGAAACACCTGGTAGATAAAAACTACTTCCATTTTCGCTAAAAAATATTTCCACTACATTTAAAATTAGAGGAGAGTCCACACACCGTAAACCGATCGCTCTGAGAGAGAAAAGACGTTCGGCACTCATGGGGATTTGCTCCATTTTTAACACGATTAGGCGACATCACTTGGGATAGAATAATTAGGGTATTCTAAATCGAAATTGTAGGTTCATTGAATGGGTAAGATTGGAATGTAATGTAAAGTTATCTGAAGTCAACTCCAAGATACCAGCCAGAAATCCTTAATGAGGCTTTCTAAATTGCTATTCATCCAAATACGTATTAAAGTAACCAGATTGTAAGATTTCTGTTTCCTTCAGTCTGACTTCAGAAGCCAATGTCATAGATTGTGAATTTATAACTCAACTTTTGTAAAATTACATCTTGTACATATTTATCTATCAACCAACTTCTGAGAGCAACTGGTGAATCAAGAATAAAACTGTAATTTCCCTGCTACTTAATAAGACTACATATGGGAATATTTATTCAAGTAGTCGAAATTGATACGATTCACTTTTGAATTATATACTTGAAAGTGTAATTTTGAATGCTTTGTTATACATATGTATATAAAAAATGTATAGGACTCTCTACCACCCCCGTCCTGCAGAAGAATTTATATACATATATATCTACACATGTGTAAATGCATATACTTTTACAGTGTGAACCAGCACATTAATACAAAAATATGTGTGCATTTAAAATATAAAAATACAACAAAAAATCAACAAAAAATGCTGCCTTCATTTTCCGCTACATTTCCATTTAAATTATTCAAACAAAATCTCAATTATTCATGTTCGCTTGACAAGTGCTACCAGATTTTGTATTCAGTTAAAGTCACGTCCACTTCAAATACACTTCAAGTACATATCTTGCTTAAGATTGTTGCCATGACATATTGTAACCTTGAGCGCGCCCTCTGCCCCAAAAGAGTCTTGAACAAACCACAGAAGCGTAGGATCTTCATAATTCCGCTCACTTAGTCACCCTCAGATATTCACCCAAAAACTTAATTTATTTATATAGATTTTGGTTTACTCGTACCCCCCATGCCTCGTGGCATCTAATCGTTATTCACTCACGTACAGAGATATCGCACAGAATTGAAATTCAAAATGGAGCCAATATACTGCCCCTAAAAACCGAAGCTAACCCTTTTAATATTTGATTTTCAGCAGACTCATCGTGCTTCTCATTCCTTAGGAATACAGCTTCAAAGCCAAAACAATACACAAACAAAAAAAAAATCAGAAACACTCCGAGAGGATGGTGTAGCATTGGAAAAGTTTTCAAATCATCGTCTCTCATTTCCATTGGTAGTGCCCATGAAATATTCAATGCCACCTAGAGGAATGGGTCGCAAGGGCGACAACACGAGGTCAACAGCATCCCTGACACAATTTGTTTCGGTTCTGTTCTGTGGTCGAAATGGATGTTTGGTAGAGACTCTTCAGAATTGTCCTGCTGTGGAGTCTAACAGGAGAGGAATCTCAGCTTTTCTCATTCATGTGGATGTAGGGTGGAGTGCAAAATTATCAATTTGGCTAAGGAAGGGGGGGAGATAAAAGAAAACACCGCAGCAGCAACAAATTCCAATCTTGACCCCAGAAATTCAAGTGCCTCCTCGGACATGAACTGGTATTTTACTCGTATTTCTTTTTTTTTTTTTTCCTTTTTGTTTTTATTATCCTGAAATTCATAATGTATTGAACTAGCTTGGACCCGCATATGTGGGACCACATAAAGGCCAAGTGCTACTAGACAATGTAGGTGGGAAGGAGGACGTTGTTTTTTACCCCTAAGTATTCCGAAATGAAATGGAATTGCTCTGAAATGGAGTAATAGGAATTCGAATCCATTTTATTTTTCTGTTCGTTTGAATAGAGCAATTTTTTCGTTCAATTTGGCCTGGACATGAAGTGAAACTGAAAATCGCCCGTTATTGTTATTGCTGACCAATAAGAATGGAATTACTATTTTGAATCGTTTGAGGCTGGATGTGATGGAACTGATGTGAATGTGCCATTGCGATTATTTTTCTTTGTGCCGGATAAATGTTTTGGCTCAAGAAATTCTGGTTATACCCAATGGTTTCTGTGAATGATAGTTTCTCCTAGATTGTAAGTCAAAAATATTATTCAATCGTTATAAGCCAGTACTTTACTTCTGAAGGCGTACTTTCCATGTGGTCGAATAACAACAATTTTTCCCATCGATGTTTTATAAATTCAATGGAATTGTTTTAAGAATTAGTTTTAAGGCTTGATATTCTTGTAGTGTGAGGGACTATTTACATTTCAAATAAAATCAATATTTTTGAATTCTGCTTAATATCTTCGATACGTAAAAAAAATGTTCTTTTTGGTGAATGTCCCCAACTGATACGCGCGGAATTGTATGTACACAGCTGGTGAAATAAATGTGAAAGTAAATAAGTTCATTTAAAATTTTTTCCATAAGTTTCAAATAAAATTAATTTTGGATAGAGATTTCATAAATTTAAAAGCCGCTGCAACTAATAAACATAAACGAATAAAATTAATTTTATTATTTGGTCAATAAAATAGGTCTAGCTGAAATCGAAATAATTTTATTATCAAGCAAAATAGGTTGAAATTAATACATACTTTCCCAAGTAGGTGAAGTCGTAGTATCCCCAATACTCACAATTTTTTTAGGACTTTTCCAATCCGCCAAAACATTGAATCAACTTATTTTCGGCAAGTATTTCCGGGTATGGATTGCTGCTCTTTTCTTTTTGCAATTTTCGCCTTAACTCGTTCCACAAGATTGAGATCTTCGGATTGGCTTGGCCCGGTGTGTGTTTCGGATCATTATCCTACTGGAAAAGCCATATGAGATGCATGTTGTTTTCGGCGAAGGGAAGCATGATTTTTGCAATACATATGTTCCTGTATTCGAATCTAGTCATGGTGTAGGGAATTCGAAAAATGCGACCATTACACTTCCACCTCCGTGCCTTATTCTCTTTCCTGCATAGTGCTTATCAAATTCTTTTCCCTTTAATCTTCTCGAACGTGGCTCGCACAGTCCGAAAAGAAATAAAATGACATTAGTTTCATCTCTACTCGTACAACAAATGTTACTCCATTGTCTGATACCTTCCAGGCCTTTCAAAGGCGGTGGCTTGAAATAAATTGTTGTCGAGTGCTCAACTTGATTTCCCGCAAAAGAAGTACTTTTCTTGCAACTCTTTCCGGAAGATTGGCATTTCGGAGTCTTCTGCGAACTGTGTAAGCGCTGACCTGATTTTCAATTTGAGTCCAAATCGTTCTGTAAGAGCAAATGGATCAGAATCTGCTATTATCACTACGCGCTGGTCTTTCGTTGGTGTGGTCTTTTTAACTTTTTTGTGATTTTCCTCGGCTTTGAGAACGTTGTGTACAATATTTTCAAATCATCTCAATGCAACCTCAGTGAATTTGTAGGTTTTGAAATGGGCCTTCAGCCTTTGGACCAAACTTCTTTCTTCCGTTATTAAAAGTTGATTACAATTCAATAAACCTAACTTCAAAGAAATAACTTCTAAAACTGTTTGTTTTTGGGCCACACAAGAAATCTTTTTAATAGGTAATAAACCAAAAGTCATTACATAGCATCACAAAAGAATACTACGCTAATGTTCAAAGATGCTTACAAGAATCTATTAAAGAATATACGTTCGCCCATCGAGCGTTAGAACGAAGATGAGGGCAATTTATAATTATTTTTTCACACCAAAAGCTGACGGTGCATTCTGTCGTACGATATATTTCACTTTTGAGGCATTGAGCAGATTTTGGTGAGTCTTTTTTATGGAATAAAGCAGGATATTGAGAATCGTAAGAAATTTTATACGCATAAGGACTGCGATATCTCGAAAACGAGTTGAAATATTAAAATTGGTCATATTTAATGGTATAGATCCGAAGTTGCTTTTCGGATGCAAGTAACGTTTTCCTAGTACGTGTGGTGCTTCAGATGCTTTGCCAGATCTCCCTCATCTTGATTCTTATATCACGAATTGTTCTATTAAAGCAATATACCGGCTTAGACGGGAAGTTATTGGCATTATCCGCACGTCAGCTTTCATAACCTTGTGCGATATTTATCCTACGACACTGAATAGATATCTCATGCCTTCTTGTGTAATGACAGATAAAGTATTAATTATAGTTTTCTAACCATCTTGAACTGGGGCCAATGGTCTATTGTGCCTCTGCTTATTCTTAGGAGATGTTTGTCCCCTCAATTAGAGTTGCCCTGGTGACATAATTCCTTCATAATTGTTATATCGAAATCGTTAACTTCTATGCCGACGGGTATGGATACCCAAAATTGGGTTGCTTTGCCTTAACTACACCATTCATTGAGCTGTGTAGGCATTCCCAAACAAATTTTAATTTAATGGCATGGAAGTCAAGTGCTTGGATAGCTGTTTGACAGTCTAATAAGATACACCTGCCCCTGTTCCTTTATCAGTTTTCGACCCGTCTGTATACCGCTCTCTTATGGTTCCTTAAGGCTACGTTTGTAAGGTATGTAAGTATGCAAATATTTTCCAAACGAAAACATGCAATTCATATGGTCATAGACTACATAATAATCATTACATTTGTTGTAATAGCCTAAGGCCTGTTCCATACTGACATATGGTGTGATAGCCTGGAAGCGGTCAATGGCAATTATCTCGGCCTTGTATAAAGATCGGTTTGTATATACATACATAAGTAGAGTTCTCAGAACCAGTCCAACATTCTACCACTATATTCCTATTCGATAAAAATTGTATAGCCACCATTTTATCCAGATTAGAATCTGGAGTCTGGAATCTTAGACAGAAATAGAAGTGGATGGAGATGACTTCTCCAAAAACGTAAATGTAATATCTCTTCCCGTCTTCCCAACGACTGTAGAGTTTTTCAGGTAGAAATTATGTCGATCAAGTACAATGTGATATCTACGCGGAATATTACCATTTTTAACGCCAGCAAAGTCTCCATTTAATCTCTTGAACTTGTCACCTTTAATTCAAAAGCGGTGTTAGGTTGCCGCTTGTCTCTTAACAAGATGACTGAATAATTCAAAATTCACATTATTTAGGTGCCGGGACATAGGTACTTCCTGGTAACTCTATTGCCGACGAACTTGCTAGAAATGTCTCTCTATGGATTCTCTGCTACATTTTTTCAGTTACTTAATCGAAATGCGATGAAACCACCGAAAGCAGGCAGAAGGTACATGTGTCTTATCGCTAGACAGATTTGGTCCAAGCTGGATCACAAGCACTCAAATTGCCTAGAAAATATCGCTAATTTGAAAACTAGCAGGTGTCGTTAAAGGACAATGGCAGATACGCCATTTTACATCCCATATGCAGGTAACCTTTTTAGGCGCAAAGTTTCCCACCAAATTTTAGAGTTTATTAATGAACGGTCTTGAAGGTTATATTTCAATGCAATACTTTCACAGCTAAGGGATTTTTTCGTAGATTCGTAGAAATTGGAAATTTATTTCCAAGAGCGTGATTAATTTTCTGAATTTTTAATGAATTTACTCTTTGCAGGGAAAAAAAGTCCCAAAAGTTCCGCAGCTCAAAGGTGCAGTTACTTATCGAAATTCAATTAAATTTTTAATATTAAGAATTGAAATCTGATTTGCAACCTGTTCTTTTTGAACAGTTGGTAATATGCCTTTAATTGTAGCAAAAATGTGCGCCTCAAATAAAGAAATGATTAATTTCTATACGACATTACCCCACCTGCATGCGCTGTCATTAATCTGCCACACTCCAGTATAACATGTAATTATGCATCCATATACCCGTGAGCTACCTGAAAGACCTCGACGCTCGAGAACAATTCAAAAGAATTAATTAGAAGGCCACAAACTGCCGCTATGCATTCAAGAAAACTCCAGCTGATTGGGGTTCTATAAGGACTCCGGCGTTACTGTACCCACTTCAAACTAGATCCTCGCCCTCATGCAAGGTGATTATGTATGTACGTTCTCAACACAATGATTCCTTTCTCGTACTGATTCTGCTACGGGAGCATATGTGCATTGAAGTTTTGTGCTGATTTATGCTTCCTCCATAGTTTTCTTGTCATTTGATGTTAAGGAGTCTCCCGTACCTAAAATGTGTTCTTTCTATGCTTGTACGTACCTATTTTCCTGTAAAGTACCCTCATGAGTTCGTCGTATATTTCAATGATGTGTGTGCGCGCCATATTGTTGGGGTACTACAGAGGCACAATGCCAAAGATGGGAAAGTGTGCATAACAAACTACTCTTACTCTGCAACTCGCACTTTTGTGTTCTCCTTTTGGAAAATTTATTACTTTGTACAAAGGATATCCTGGTAGTTGCCTCCTGTGAACGTAATTTAAAGACTAATTAGTATTTCTTTCTTTAACCACCGCGTGCCCTCATAACCATTAACTATTATAACAAGCCCCCAACGTTAAACTTATTAAACTATCATGAATTTGATTAATTTTCCCATTTCTTTTTTTTTTTAATGTGAACGTTGTAGCGCCCTTAATAGAGTAGTATCATGTGCGAGAGGTGTGAATTTTCATGTCCTACCCTACTGAGTAAGGGTATATTTAATGCATTGATTGTAATATAGAGAAATAATGAAGCTACGAGTATATAGGTACTTCTATATAAATAATAAGAACCATAGCAAAACATATCTGTCCGTTTTGTTTATAACAGGTTTTGGGGCTTTCAATTTGCAGCTAGGCTATGCAAATTCGGCAGCTAAAACTGCACTAAGAGTAAGGGAAGCCGGTCTATAGATAGCTAAACCTTTTGGTCATGCCTCAGTTCTAAATCGATGGAATGCATCGAGAATCCGGACAGAAACGGACTACATCATCCCACTACCAAACTGCAACCGGAAATTCTCTAGTAGAATTCCTAGCATAGAGGAATGGAATGAAGGCAGAGTCCTTTTCGAGAATGAACTGGCCATCTTCACGGACGGATCAAAAATGATCGCTGGTAGGGGTGCCGGTGTATACTGTAAGTCTCGAAACACATTTCGCTCATTTAGACTTGAGGACAGGTGCAGTTTTTTCCAAGCTGAAGTTGCTGCAATAAAACAAGCTGCGGACATAATTATTGAGGAAAATATTTCGCAAAAAATAATCAGCATCTATGTCGACAGTCAAGCAGCCATTAAGGCTTTGCAGTCCACATCGATAAGGTCCAAGCTCGTAAAAATCTGTAAAAAGCGACTGGATGACATCTCAGCGGCCAATACGGTGACCCTGTGTTGGGTACCTAGCCACACGGATATCTCCGGTAACGAAAAAGCGGACGAACTAGCCAGGGAAGGGTCGCTTATCAACTCCTCAAGGGAGATAGAAATCGAGGCCATTGAGGAGGCCAATAAACGCTGGTACCGATTAGATACATGCGCAACAGCCAAATCATTATGGCCACTCTACGACAAAAAGAGATCTATCCGAATAGCTGTTGGCGTCGTGACAGGACACAGTGTGACAGGTAATCACGCAGCACGGCTAGGATTACCGCACAACGACTACTGTAGCAGCTGCAGGGACGAAGAGGAAATAGAATCCGTTCGTCACCTCCGTTGTGACTGTCCAGCGCTGGCCATTAAGAGAAGACGTGCTCTTGGCAGATATTTCTTTTCAGAACTGGACGAGTTAGGTAACATTGAGCTAAGCAAACTCCTGAGATTCATATATTTTTCTGGGTGTGGTTTAACTTAACAGTCGAAGATTGATGGCTCCCAGGGTTTTTAAAAATTGGGCACAATGGACTCTTAGTGGTCTAAGTGAGCCGTTGACAATCCTGTCAATAAGGGCACCGATTTACCTAACCTAACCTAACCTAGTCCACAAATTCGGTACACCGACCACGTGCGCTTAAACGACAACTGTGTATAAGGAACAGTTGACTTCCATTCGGGTTTGTCCGTCCCCAGAAATCAATGAGTGAAGAGACATCACTCCCACCCACATAATGTGAAGGATGTGCCCTAAAGGTGAATCTTTTCACCGGAACAAATTATAAATTATTCTCATGGAAATAAACAATGGAAAATCGGAGTTGTGTAAGACGAGAAATTAATCTGAGATTTCACAAGTTTAATGCAATTTAGATTAGAGATTGCTTTTAATTTCAACGAATTTTAATACTGGTAATTTCAGTGGAACATTTGGCGTTGCTAGTTTTTCAAAGTGACAATGGACCTTTCTCAATGATGATAAACTTTAAATCAGCGGATACCATCGCCATCAACAACGGTGTGACAGCGGATGGGTTAGCTCGATTGTATCTGTACTTATTTTCCTATTGTGCATACCACAGTGGGTGGCGCCAATTTTTGTATAGTTACATAGGTTGTATAAAAGCGTGCCCGATAAGTGGAATACGAGCTCAATATACTCCATCTATAGGAAGACCAACTATGGAGGCATATTCATGTATAATGTCGTATATAACGTTTTATCAAAAGTACTGTATAAACGTCGTTATACTCTGGGTAAAAAAACAGTGTGGCTTCCGCTCCGGCAGAACGACACAGTAAGGCAAATTCTGGAAGAGACCAACGAACACCATTTTCTGATAGACCTTCAGGATACAGATGATAGCATTTACAGTCTGGAGCTCTACAAGTTGATGGCAGAATTCGTGATCCAGTCCAAATTAATCGAATTGTGTCGAATAATGTTGAAGAATGCGTGATACAATGTACAGTTTGGACTATTCAAAATGTGTGCCGCCAAGGAGATGAGCTATCATGTAATTTATTCAACCCTGTGCTGGTGCAGGAAGTACTAGACCAGCGCGGAAGAGAGGCAGACCAAAAACTCCTGGATCACACAAACGCAAAAACAGCAGCATTTGATTAGCCTCAGTGACGAAGTGATTCGAAACCGGGAGGCCTGCAGATACTTCTGAGGTCGAATCGGCGAACCTCAAAGGCGGACCAGTAGGGATGCAGTAAAGTGGGAGGGTTATGATTCCTGACCATAACCTCGCCGAACAAAAAGGAAGAAGAAGAAGAAGTGCGAGTTATTATATCTAAGTTTATTCCATTAACCAGCGACAGCACTTAGAAATATACATTGGTTCTTCGAGCCGGAGAAATTTTTTACATTAGTGTTATGGTACATAGGACTTATAGCATTTTTAAATCTGAATCATTTTGAACATTGACAGTGAAGTTCCGTTGACGCAGTCCATTCAGCATAGCCGATGTTTAACCTCTCCCTCTATGCACTTCTCTCGACGTGCTCGGCAAACAAGTATTATAATTTTACAGTTTTACGGCCATCTTAAAAAAAACCGTCTTCCAGCATTCTGGGAAGCACTGCGCTGCTAGCGCATTGGTCTTGAAGCTTGACACTAGCTACGCGAGTAGTTGCAAGCGAAACATCGCTTCCGGAATTGATGAAAACGCATTTGGAATGCCGGCGGATAAGACCGTGATTTCGAAACATGGTCCGATCCGTAATCTGCGCTATGAATTGTGGGGGAAAATCCCCGTCTAATTGAGTATTTCAATGTGAAAGCGTTCCACCACCCAGATCACTTGAATCATGCTTTTTCACTTCAAAAGACGCTTTAAACTTCCGTAAGGAGAGAGCAGTTTAACATTCAAGTCTGCTGGATGGTTGGTCGCAGAAACATTCCGGGAAACTGCAAAGCTGAGGAACTCGCCTGAAAGGATACGACTCTTAGAATTCTGCCTAAATGGCAAATTTAAGGTATGCCCCCCGCGTAAATATCTACTTAAGCTACACGTTTTCACCAGGACCAACCAGACATGGGAAAGTGGCTCTAAGTGTCTATGCGAACTAGTCTAAACTATATCCGAAACATAGTGACGGGTTGGTTATACCGGCACTATCTGATAGGCCAACGTGCTAAAAGCTAAGCCTCCTTTCGAAAGACTTCTGCAAGAGATGCAAGCATAAAGTGGAGGAGAAAAGCAAACTTTATCTTCTTTGCAACTATCCGTTCCTGTCCCAAAAAGACTGTTCCATTTAAGGGCTCTTTTGGTCTCTTTTTATGGCATCACAATGGAGCCCTCCTAGTCCAAATGTGTATGTATCCGGTTACAGATAGCCACTCTAACCTAACACTGCACTTCAGTTTTTCGTTTACTTGGTATGGTATGTATGGTATAAGGGAAGTGCAACTCAGAGGGTGCTTGCACGGGGATCTTTTGGTCCATTTTGATTCCCCGTAATTTGTGGTGCGATCTCTAAGTTGGTTGCTTTTCGGTTGGTCTTAAAACAACCCAACCAGTACTCTTGACGAAATATATCATGTTCCAGAGTAAAAATTGCGACACTCCCTTAGCTCTTCTTCATCCATGCAGCTTCTACAAAAGTCGTTCGATTACACGCCAAGCATTGTCACATGCTTGTCTGTTAGACAGTACCCAGTAATGACACCAATTTCCTAAAGCGTCTTAAATCCAGCCTTACATACATACATACGTATGTATGTTAAATTTAACTTAAAACTTCGTTGCATCGCCTACATGTGACGACGGGATGTTCTCCACTTACTTACTTAGTTAGGTGGCGCTACAGTTCGGGGTGAACCTGGGCCTCAACCAACAAGCCTCTCCAGTTAGCCCGGTCCTTAGGTAATTGCCTCCAGTTGCGCACTCCAAGTTGGTTGAGGTCCCCTTCTACTAGTGCGAGCCACCTTAGGCGAAGTCGTCCTCTACTGCGTTGTCCCCCCGGGTTAGATTCGAGCATCAGTAGAGTCATTCCTATCCGAGGCTTGTTGTTGCTTTGTAACTATGTATGTGTTTTTTACGCGGTAGGGAAGTTACCCCGACGCACAATCCCCAACCTGGAGGGCCAGTTCCCTTTTATACCCCTAGGACGAGGGACGAGTTTTCCGGAATCAGTAGCCCACTTCGGGGATATGAGCGCTGCCACTGGCCCATTAAGGGTTCATCAGCCACCAACTATTTTCGAACACTCTGACTCAGAGTTGGAGATCCCTATAGACGTCGAAGCAGCTCATTTATGGATAACACTATTAGTTCGGCCTAACTGGAACTGGTAGACGCCACCGTTGATTCCATCTAGAGAATTCGTCCGCTGCCGTCTGGAACAAGAGGAGGTGCCTCAGTGAGAGAGCACTCCTCCCCCTTCTCTCGGCTGCTGCCACCAACGACTTTTCAAAGGGATTGGTTACCCAATCTTCAGTCGAGGTACTAGGCACCCAGCGGCTACCATCGTTTAGGTGTATAGTAGGGGTTGATAGTGACAGGCTATCGTGAGAACGCTTATGCTCTTATATATTCGCTTACCGAATCTAAGTCGGAGGTGTTAACTTATAGCGTTGGGCTCCTCTGTGGGCTTTAATTTGATTGCATACTCTCCCTTAAACTTCCATAAGCCTCAAAAGATGTAAATACTTCTTGTCGTGTCCATCATAATATAAATCAGCTCCTCAGCATCATGTTGCCCATATTTCAAACAAAAAATAGCTTCCCCCCCAGTGTACTTATTTTTTCTTCAACTCCATATAACCTTGTTCCCGACCTCTCGATACACATACTCGTATTCCACACGTTTTCTATGCCAGGATATGTACTTTATCAATTGCAATAATTCATTGCTTACATGATTGACGTATTCAGATACATATTCGTACATAGTTGCAAATTTAGTTGATCTTGTGGGCTGACTGACGCCAAATTACTGCACCAGAACAAGTCTTGAACATAAAATCATTATCATTATCCCACGATAATTTCAGGCACATGAGAGGCGCCACTTATGTTTATCTCTAACTACACGTACTTTTTCGATTCTAATCTAAAACTAGGTCAATGACAAACCCTGCCCAACACGTTTTACAAAAAAAAAATGTCCTTGGAACATCCCATAAACAGAGACGTGAATGCAATCTACCAACACTTATCACATAATCACTATAAAGGATCAGTAGAATTTCTACTTGCAGTGCATCAAATGTACATAGGTAGTACCCCAACTGCTCCGCATCCTTCCATGCGAACAATCGAGACGTCACATACATAATTGCCAACCATTTAAAACTGTTTTGTTTATAGTTGGTATCTGTGGACTTGTATCGTAATCACGTTAAGGATTTTCTCCATTGCCAATGTACCAATGCATATTTCTTGGTTGGGAAAAAGAAAAATGTTCGCCTGCCTTGTTGGCGTGTAGCAGTCTTAATTCTCGTTCATGGAAAGCACATTCGACTGCTAATGCCTCTGGTGGTGCGACTGCTTCTACAGCTCCTTCGAGTGATTTTATATCCAGGAATTAAAGTGTATAAACTCGAATTGCATTCAATTTGCCTTCTCCAATCTGCACGCAGCAGCAAAAGGGTCCATGTAACCTCCTGTACGCCCAACCTTGCCAACCGGTTCCGTCTTGTATAGTTTCATATCAACGCTGACTCCTAATATGCCAGCTGAATACATAATGGCAAGGGCTTTAAGGGAGGAAATGAATGCAATTGCGTCCTTTACGAGTGAAAAGCATTCTCTGCATCTGTATGTGGGGGAAGAGAAGAGAGAAGAGAACCGAAGGAGTCGGCGACGACGACAACAACGGTTGACAAACAGCGGGGGTGTGGGAGAAAAACAGAGTGGGGAAATCCTTCTTTGAAAGGATTGATGTAGGGATTGTAGAAGGTTATTTTTTTGCTTTTTTCCCCATCGCAGAGGCGTTTTACTCTATTCCTTCCTTTTTTGTTTAATTCCTGTGAGCCTTTAGTTTCCGGGGGATACCAGGAACAGGATGCGATAACTACTGAAATAGAGGTAGCACTGTGCTACTGAGAAGTGAGAATACTCTTGATGTCGTTGTTGCTACTGCTTACGGGCGATCGAAATGAACAAAATGAACGAAACTGACGAAGAGGACGAAAAGGGCGAAAAAGAGTCGTGCTGTGAAGTTAAATTATGGAGCAAGTGGAACAACGATTTATGTGCGTCGGACCGGTTTTCAGTCAACTCAACGATTTAATTGCACAAAAGTTCCCATGGACTCTGTGCTTTCTTTTCTGTTTTCTGTTTTCTGTTCTCATTTCTTTCTTCTTCACTGCCGTCCTGCTTCCCTCTTTAACGCCAAGTATATAATTTTTTCCTCAAGCTTCGCTAGGATTATTATTTTCTTGCTTTTTAATTTTTTTTTTCTACTTTCTAGCTCTGTGCATGTTGGAAAAATCACATATTGAGGGCATCAATGCAGGATTTAATTAAAAGTCTGAACAGGGCACAATGGCAGCGGATGATGATGGTAAGGATAAAGTTTACGGGGGTGAAGGGATGACAATAACTAAGCAAGGCGTTGGAAAGCGAAACACTCATATAACTCTCGAGGGTATGAGAAGTAGGAATTAGGTCTTTCAATAGAGCGTAGTAAACAGAAGAAAGTATAACGCAAAGAGGGCAACAAACGGAAAACAGGAAAGAACCAAAGATGGAAAGCAGCAATTAAGAGGTTGAGATGAAAATTACGTGAAAATTAAATTGCTAAACATTTTAATTATGTTCGGATGGCAGGGGGCAAGCATTTTTTTTAAGACGGACTTGCATCAGACTGGTGTTTTGTATTATTAAGTTTAAAATGAAGGATAAACGCGCTTTCTATAAAGTGTTATTAAAATGAATTGGGCAGCTAAACATTTTGTATCAATAATGTCAATTGAAAATGCTATTTTATGGATTTTTGGATGTGTTATTTCTAGATACTAATAGCCCAGGCTTCTGGCATGCAACACTCGCAATCGTGAATAATCAACGCTAGAAATACGCCTACGTACTAATTCCTTCCCTGCACACTTCAACCACTCTCCCAGCAAGACAGGGGTTAGCTATTAATTCGGATTGAACAGCGTCCGTAGTTACTTATTCTACGCAAGATACCGTCTAAGCTTGTTGTTGTTATTGAGGATTATTGCTGCCACCTGTTTTACTGCATTCCATATAACGCTACATGCCTTTAAATGGTTGACAATATTTGCAGGAATTGATGTTTTTCCAATTTTTCTTTTCAGTTCTCTGCGCTCTCTGTTCGGAATTTTGGGCTTGAAAAAATAATTGTCATGCATCTTCTCTGTCATCCCCGTAATTAAGACAGAAATAACTGAGTTGACTGAGGAAAAAATCAATTTCTTCGTGTTGTCGGTTTACCCATTTACATATGTGCATATATGTACCTATGTATTCTGTATGACTTCATAGGTTCAACTTCCCTTCAACGAATGCTTCCATCTGCCCTGACATGCTCTCAAGTTTCGCTGTCTTCCTGCCAGCCGAATATCTATGCCTGAAGAGTGAGGTTTCTGAATTTCGGCAACCTAATTCGTCTGTATTTCGATATCCAAGATGTTTTCCGTGTTCCCTGTTGGCACAGTACATAATTAATAATCCTGACTTTAGAATTTGTTGTCTGACTTTGGCCCAAATTGAAGCCGCATACATCATAACGTAACCTCCTGTATTGTCTGGGTACCCAATCTTAAGCGGATAAAGCTATACTTAGATTTGACATCCGATTTTTCTGGGTGTTCTTTCTAAGAGAGACTAGTGTAGATCTTAACACCTAAGAATTTAATGATCGGTTTTATATGTGGCTCGCTTACCCTGACGGTACTTGCCTCTCTGTTTTGTTTTATCAAGTTTTAGCTCAACTGATGCTAGATAGTGTCATATTTAAGTATCAGCCCTCGTAGATTGAGCTTGTAGAGCTTGTCCAGTTATCATGTCACTTAAGTTCATTTCGGTTTCCGTAACGTTGTTGCCGGGGCATAGAGACATTCCAGGGAATTGTAAGGCCGATGAACTCGCCAGAATAGGAACAACTATACCCATCTTGCCGGATAAAGGCACCTTAGGTATACCAATAGCTACTCGAAAACTTAAACTTAAGCCGGATGCTGTCGAGAGTACAAATCTTAGGTGGACAAATGGATCAACATGTCTAGCGACAAAACAGATTTGGCCAAAGCTGGATCTAAAACGCTCTAAGAATTTGATTTATCTCAATAGATTGCATATCGGCACCACTATAGGTGTCATCACTGGACACTGTCTAATAGGCAAGCATGTTACAAGGCTAGGCCTCTTTTCGAACGATTTTTGTAGCTGTTGCATGGATGAAGAAGAGGAGGAAACTATTCCTCACCTTCTTTGTTTCTGCCCAGCTCTCTTCCGTAGAAGGAAGCTTCACTTAGGAGCCCCCTTTACAACGACACAGGCGACCTGATGAATATCGACATTAGGAGCCTCCTACGCTTCATAAGAAGGTCAAATTGGTTTTAACGAGTAGGTAGAGAGAAACTTTCTCCCAAGATCCACGTGGTATCACAATGGACCTACCATTGGTCTAAGTGTGCCGGCGACTCCTAGCTGGCAGCCACTTCAACCTAACCTAACCTATCTTTGTTGCCAGTTTCATTTCAAACATTTTCTGGGAACCTCAGATCTTACAGTTTTGCGTCTTGATATAGAGATGAAAATATGCTTCATCCGAAAATATGGTTTTGCCACCAAAATTGAGGACGGCTTACGATTCATTTAAAGCCCCGCAGAGAAGCGATAACGATATATACTTTGAGTGAGTTAGTTGTTCCTGGAAGCAAATAATCCGAGGTACTTATAAATATATGAAATATTCTTCTTAAAGAGGTACAACTGATGTTGATGTTGCTCTGCAACGAGTTGAGGTTTTTCACATACACTGTGAGTAGAAATTTTTCGTGTGTGCATAATGAACGAGCTCGCTTTGTTATTCATAAACATGACAATTTCATAAATTGACTTTTTAATTTCTTTACCCCAGCGACTTCATTTCAACCATTTCTGCAACACAACACCGTCTTTGAAAATAATAGGCGTGTTTTTTTGAGAATTTTAGCTAGCTCGCTTTTGAATCTCAATTAAACACTCTTTACACACTTTATACTCACTTTATTTTTTGTTTCAAAAGTTGGGGCGTGTGTTTACATTCATGGCAATAGATGTCAAAATACTGTCAAAGTCAATGTCCATCACTGCCGAAAGTAAATAAAAAAATGTATTTGGCAAAATCGATGCTTAGGTCTTACTACAATTACAAGGATCATCAAGCGATGAGGATGATTCAATCTTTGAAGGATTTTTTTGTGAGAAAAATGAGCTCTGATGATTTAGCCGCAAAAAAAGAAATTCATGCGAAAGTACAAAATTTTATGGACACTATCGAATACTATAGCGAGATGGATTTTAAGTCTCATTTAAGATTGGATTGATCAACCGTAGAACGTTCAATATGCAAGTAGATTCGTCCTTGCTCTGCTGTACCATTGTATATGAAACCTTTAAATGGGTGCATGTTGCTTTTTGCGGATCGAAATATTCCACGTGCAGATCCATCGTTGTTCCTACTTCTGATGATGTGGTCGTCAACTGCAACTTTATTTATGTATATCCGAAGCCTTCGGTTGCTTCGTAACCAACTTTATTAAGGCAGTTACCGTGGTAGTACGATCTTCAACATAGGGATCTCCAAAAGCGCTTTCTGAGATATATTCTTACAATTAATATCTATGGGCAACTAGTATGAGTTTCACTCATTCCAATAGGCATAGATAGGCGCAACAGAAATAAGTCGTTGTAACTTTTGAAATATGACATGGTTCTGGAAAGAATATGAGACAATGACTACTATCTGATAAAAATGTTGACGTTGTCGAAGTGCTAGTGCAATAAAATTTTGTTAGGAAAGTGTTGATTTGAAGTATCTAGCTGTTGATGATAAAAACTGCTTTTAAGTGTTGTTTAGATTTATGAAAGAAAGTAAAAGAGTTGTATCTTTCAAGGTCGAGTTCTAAGAGTAAGCATGACACATTAGCAAGAATCATTAAAAATCTAAACCTGGAACATTAAATCTTTTCTATTTACATACATAAAAAAATGAAAAACCAAAACATTCTGAATCAAAGCAATGAACCTCTCCAGTCTACCCTTTCGGCCAGACACTATTTTCACTTTAACGTGAAAAAGATAAAAAATACTCCGGCAATTTATATTGCCCCTCTCTTTTTCCTGACGGTTTTCAATAGTGCCTTTTTTGCATTTGACCAAGATTTACGAGCAGCCGCCCTATTTTTTATTGCCAGTTACTCTACCAATTTTACAGACATTAAAATCTTCCACAGTTATTCCTCTAAATTTCCCAAAAGCCACATAAATTCCATTTTTACCCACATAAATACCCATACATTATGGTGGCAGGATGGCGAGGTCAGAGGACATGCCAAACAACGTATCCTGCTCCAAAGTACCTATCTAACGTTACCAACAACCATATCCCTGATTTCGGTTTACAGGAATATGATCGCCTACTCTAACTGGTCATGCAACCATTCCACATCCTCTTTCCCACTCTCAGGGGATTTGGATAGTTTGTGTCCCTATGCGGAGCTCCGAAAGGACCAGCACACTATTGCATACGCTTTAATTGCAGTGTACATATAGTAGGCTTCAGAACAGACGATGAATATAAAATGGAAATGTCGTTAGATGGAGCCACTTACAGCCGCGGTGGTTGCCGCCGCCACTGCTATTTGTTCTTTCTTTCTCCGCATCCCACATGACTGTCATACAACGAACAATGGATGTCGATGGGGTTAAAAGTCGTTTGCACAATTCTAGAAACGCTGCTCACACATTTGCATTGGGAGTGCTTGAACACTCTCCGCCAAATCCTCGGCTTCAAGAGCACTCGCTTATCCATGTAAAACCTGGTAACCACGAACACAAATGCTCTACAATGATGGCTGTGAAAAAATGCAATACCAGGAAGAAAGGACCCTCTACTAGTAGTATGTTTCCTGTGAAATGCCACAGTAGTCTTAATTTATTTTGCATATCCAACCCGGATCTAAACTGTATGCGGAGGTGGGCGGTGTCAGTGTCGGGCGGTGTCCTGAGGGTATGCGCGTCATGTGAAACAATTTTTAACATGATGAATTGTCGCCAACGACTATTCTATCGGTAGAATGCACTGTTCCTTGCCGTTCGATGAGCCGGTCTTCATCTTTCTGCCTCTTTTTCTCCGTGCAGACGATGTGGCGATGATAATTGAAATCAAACAATTATTGTGCCTGGTAGTACGTACATACATATAGTACATATGTATGTTTGAATGTATAGCTTTTAGAAATGCGATCGGGATCAAATGAATGTAAGGAAAGCTTCGCCAAGAGAAGGGTGCACATACATATGCATATACATATGTATGTCTCTGACAGATGTGTGTAACGGCCCGAAGGGTGACAATTGTGCATACGATTTATACTGTTATTATCCAATTAGTAAGTCGATTGTTTGATCCTTGAGCCAGTGTATGCATAAAAGAGTTTTTGAATACAAATCTGAATTGTGTGACCTATTGTTCTAAGGTTAACTCTTGTGGATTGCCACTCGAAATCTGAAGGTGGATCAAAGGGAGAATTGTTTGTGTAAGCAAAAAAGGCACACAAGAGCTAGACGAATTGTTTTCTTTTTTTAAGTGTGAACGTACTTCAGCAATGTGTGCACATGAATATTTTATTGGTGCAGATTAAGTACTTGCATGGAGAGCGGATTGTGTTTGAAGGGCAATTTTGGGCTTTTGTATCGCATTTATCGTTTGAGTTGTTATTCAATTGTATAAGCCAAAGTGAAACTCTTCTGAAGGAAGTGGTAGACATTTTAACTCGAAAGACGACGTTTCAATGTATGCGTGGTATTCATTCGCGTTAGTTAATTTTTTTTAAAGAAGAGCCGACATTTTATACATAAAATTGAGGAACTAAGTGAAGACTTTGTCTGATTCTATTTGAGTGTGGAACTGAATCAAAGAAAGACCCAGGATTTCACTGAAGTAAAATAAGTTTTTGTGAAATGAAATTATCAAATAATCGAGAAGTAGCTAATCGATTTAATAAATATTTTATGAAAAGTATAAGAGAAATAAGTTACTCAACTAAAAACATTAAGTATTTAAAACGAGAACAATATTATTTATATTTGCATCGATAGACGCCAAAAAAATAAAAGGATCATTGTCCTTTTGAAACTTCCAAACAAGCGATAGATTGTCTTCAGCCTCGGTAACATAAAACTTAGAATTTCCACATATTTTTCCTTTGGATACTGTTAATCTGGTGAATTGGGCTGACTCCACCCCAGGAAAAGCATCCCCACTTATGCTTTTCCTGGTAGTTTTTTGCGTGGGATGTTCTCGATGGTCTGATATTTTCGAAAAAGGCTTAGCGTAGTAAAAGCGCACTTCTTGCCAGGAAATGCCCCAAGACGATAGAAAAAACAGAAACGCATCCCAATGGGGAATTCTGATTGGTTGTTACACCGAAGGCAGCTTTAATTCCCAACCACCCGAATATCCAACCAACATTCACTCCAGAGTTCCCCGTATTGCCCCAGCATATGCTCAGTTTTACATCGATGTACCTGAGCCAGTACAACCCCAGAATACCATCAGAACGTTGCGCCTACAGCCTACATTCATTGTTCCGAAAAGAGAACATGCACAACATGAAACAAATTGTGACTCAGTCAGCTGAGTGGATGTCAAATTTGCGTTCTCCAGTTGAGGCAATCTTTAGATGAAATTGCATTTAAGGCCACGATTGGACAAAATTTGGAATCAGGGGATGAGTCAAGGATTGGTTGGAAAAAGGCGACATTGATGGTGCAATGACTTAGCGGATGATTTGTTGCGAAAAATTGAAGCACTAGAGCCATTGTTTATTTCGGATTCATTTCCAGGACAAAACGAGATATTACGAGAAGTTAGAAATATTACTCGACTACCATCCTTGTCGTGGTGTAGGGGCTAAGTAGAGGCAATGATTCTCGGGAATTATCTCTAGAAGAGTCTATTCCAGGGTGTGTTATGTGAGACCGTGCCCATTGTATGGTTTGCAGGCAGGGGATATACCAACTGCATTCGAACGGAACCTCATTGAAACCAGGTCAAATCAGAGAAACGATGGCCTTACCACATCATGCGGGGCCTTAATATGGCGGACAGAATATTTCCCGACTGAAGAGGATGAAGCGATGGAGGCGCTACAATTAAGATGAGTAAAACACTCGTATAGCACAAGTTAACATCCATTATGCTAAGGCAGCCTCGTTTGTAATAGCCAGGATATCTACCAGACAAAAACCTTGGACTTGTGCTTATTCAAGAACGCTGGCATTATAGGAGACAAATACGAGGGTGATTGAGTAAGGATGTAAAGGTAATTAACTGAGTACTGTTAAGATACAAGATCCTCCCAGAACTTGCATACAAGATAGCCCTAGCATAAGGAATTGGGTAATTGGTTGGAGGGTATCTGGGTAATTGGTTGGAGGGTATGTGGTATAAGATTAGACAAGAGGATGGTCCATGAAGGAACATATCGCAAACTAAGATCCAGAGCGCAAATACTATTTAAGAAATCCAAGCGAGATGGAGACTGGAAAAACGAACGGATTACAATAAAGAAATTAGGAAAGTTAAATGAAATAGCTTCAAGAAATTCTGTGTGAGCATTACATCAATACCTACTGCAAGGTCCTATTAAGAGTCAGTATTGATGCACTAAGCCGTTGAAAAAGCAGAATGGCAGCTGCACTGAAAATGAAGAGCATAGAGCTCTTCTTTTACCAAAAACACACTTTCCGGGTGGTATAACATCCAACAACGGGAAATCCACACACAATGCATTATATCCACTGACAACCTAGTTCAGGCTGCCAAAAAAAAAAAACCGTCATCTGCGCTTTTCTGGACATTGAAGGAGCTTTCGACAATACATCTCAAGCAGCTATCAAGAGAGCCCTCGAAAGAAAAGCAATAAACCCAACGATATCTACATGGATGTGTGAGATGTTAAGGACAAGAACGGCTGAAACTTTAGTGGGACATAAGACCATCACAGTAAATACAACTAGAGGTTGCCACAAGTAAGAGTTCTCTCACCACTAGGTGGAGCATAGTTGTAGATGAACTCCTGCAAATGTTAACAAACATCGTCATAATATAGTAACCACTGCGTAAGGGAAATTCACTCAACACAACATCTCAACACTAGACAGCAAACCTCTCTATAAGAAACATGAAGAAGCTGTGGTAGTCAAAGTAACGCGAGCACTGATGGTGTGCAGAAGCATCTCAGGCAGGAACTGGTGGCGTAACCCAGCTACACCATGATGGTCTGGCCGCTTACGGAGCGGTGGTTGGATTGGAAGAACCAAGCTCAACACAACAAGGAAAACCTTTGAAAAAGTTTAGAGGCTAATCTGCATTTGCATAACAGGGGCTATGAGAACCTGTCTCACAGTAGTGTTGAAAGGGATATTGGGACTCACTCCCCTATACTTAATACTAGAAAGAATCGTCAAAGAAACCAGATCAAGTATAATCGGGAAAGGAAAATGAATCACACATAGACAGCGAGAATCACTTTCCAATTCAGTCCCACTTCTGGACTGGAGTGGAGATGATATGGTTAAGTTTGGTATTGCAAAATTAACCGTCTAAGTGAAAACAATAGATTCACCCTCTACTAGGTACCAAAACACTTGAAAGTAGAGGGAAATGAGGCAGCTGACAAACTATTAAGAGAAGGATCAGAAACCGTATTCAGGGCTGGGGTCGCATACGATACGGATATGGAAAAAAAATAAGAAAAAAAGAAGACTGCAAGAGAGCGGAAATTTGGGAGAAACTCACAAGGCGAAGACAGGCCAAGGAACTTCTCGGGAACTATGACCGACAAACAAGTAAGGTCTGTATAAACATCGGCAACAACCGAGTGCGCATCTTTATAGGGTTCCTAATGGGCCATTGTAGACCTAAGGAGCACATCAGAAAACTGCGTTAAAATTCTTCATCTGATATTAAATCTTGTGTTCGAGGATGATGAATGGAGGAGAAGATTCAATCACAAGATACACAAGATATGTGCTGTACCAAGATGTGAATGTAGTTCGAAAGACCAAGAAACGTCGACTACATTAGCTCAGTAGCACCGAGCTCATCGACAACAAAGATCCAGAGGATCTTAGAGGATCTTATCTCAGCCTCCAAGTTCGAAATGACTAGGAAGATCGTACGTTCACTTTGGATGTTGGACCTCCTGGTTTTGACTACTGGAAGCAGCGTGCACGGGATCCGTGAGGGTGAAAGTCTACCCATTTTCAGGCAGAGACTTTTCGAGTTTCATCACATTATTATGGTCTGTTATAACGTAAGGCAAAAAAAGCCTATTTAGTAACATACATAAGTACATTTCATATTTCAACGAACGGTAATAAATTTAACTCTCATTTACATCAACATTTACGTTATATTCATGTTACAATTATTACAACTGCGCACATAGTAAGGCATGTTAAATATATGATCCCTTTCGTAGATTCAGATTCATCCGACGAGCTCTCTTTTGTACGTGACTGCCGTCTTTTTATTTGCATCAAAGCACTATACTTAAAGGAAAACACCCATTAACCAGAAGGTCTATGCCAATTACAGTCAAAGTCAATCTATCTCTTAAGTAGGAGTAGGAAGAAAGTGCAAATTTTAATTTCAGAGTTAAAAGGAAATTATGAACGCAAAGGTCAAAAGACTACTTCTAGGGTAGAATTATGAATACATAAGAAGGCCAAGATGTTGGAAATGAGGTCAAAGAACAATATTATTATCCTTGACTTCTCTAGATTCTTTGGGGCAATGATGGTGTGATTCGGATAAGCTCTAAGTTTACCTTTCATTTCCTTTTAAACTGCTAAAATGGTGCTTGAACGTGTCATGTTTCCAGGAGATGAGAAATTTTCTTTTGGAGCTAATTTAATTTTAAAATGTCGAAGGATGAGTTCTTGTACGGTTAAGTTTTACGTTGAAAATACTTATAGAGCTAGAGTCATTGTAATATCCGGTAAAAAATCGTAAGTAAAGATAAGAGCTTGTAGACCTAAAATTTAAGAAAGTAAATACGAGTAGATGTATCTACAGAACTTTATCGGTAGGAAAGAATTTTCATTTAATTCTTCCTTAACTCAGCGGACGGATTCTCTAGCTGGAATGATAGTGCAACTTTGGAGGCAGAATTAATATTCGACAGAATACAAATGACAAAATTATCACCACTTATCAACAGCCTTTGATAATTTCCGCAACTGGTTAAATGATAAATTTCTTACTTAAATTCTTGGTTCTAGACACCAACAATGCAATGGCTTCCTCTTTCCGCTTAATTCGCCCCGGAGGCAAGAAAAAGCCGCATTGGTGGACTGCAGATTTAGGTCCTTTAAGAAATAAATGTAGAAAACGGGGACTTGTACAAGGCATCCCTAAGTACATACAAAAGAGAACTAAGAAAAACCAAACGTAATTCTTTGAGACTCTTCTGCGATAAAATAGAAGAAGCCTCTGAGGCCTCTAGGCTAAGGAAAATTCCTCCTTCCCAGATTCCTTTATAAAAATTATGAGTCTATCATCACTCCTCCTAAAAATTTTAGAACGACTGATTGATATCCACTTACGCAACAGTATTGATAGGAAACTTTTGCCAGCGGCCCAACATGCATATTGCAAAGATAAATCAGTGGAGACGGCATTACACTCATTTTACCTAATACTCAAGTACCTAATACCAAATACTCCCTGTTCCATAAGGAATACACACTGGTTGCCGTCCTTGATATAGAAGGCGCTTTTAACAACGTCAATACATCAGCAATAGCAGATGTACTATCAGACCTGAAGGTCGACAGCTCAATTTGTGAACTGATTAATCCACTGCTTAATGGTCGGATTATCAACTCCAAGCTGGGTGAGGTGTCCACTAGAAGATCTGTTAGTAGAGGCACTCCGCAAGGAGTTGTTCTATCCCCCCTTCTTTGGAATTTGGTGGTCAACGAACTATTGATAATCCTGGAGGGCGAGGGATGCACGGCGATTGATTATGCAGATGATGTTGCTATAGCTGTTTCAGGATAATACCTGAGTACTCTAAAAGAGCTCCTACAAAACGCTTTAAACAACATAATACGTTGGGCGGGTCGTTGTGGCTTGGGTGTAAACCCCCACAAAACTGAACTGGTACTCTTCACCAGGAAATATAAAATTCCGATAGTTGACCCTACCTCTCAATGGTATCAGCTTAACTTTCTCCGATACAGCAAAAATTTGGGTCTTATCCTGGATAGGAAGCTTAGTTGGAAACCTATCATTCAAGGAGGAGTCAAGAAGGGTACTGTAGCACTTTTTTCATGCAAAAAAGCCATTAGTAATAAATGGGGCTTACAACCACGAATAACTTAATGGCTCTACATTTCAGTTTTTAGAGCGATACTTACGTACGGGGTGACAGTCTGGTGGACAGCCTTAGAAAAAGCTATAAATCGCGACAATCAAAGCAAGGCCCAACGTACCGCTTGTCTGTGCATAAGCGGAGCAATACGTACAACTCCCTCTGCGGCCCTGGTCATTCTGTTCCATCTGGTACCCCTCGATAAATGTATTTAGCAAGCCTTGAAGCTACCCAACACTGGTAAAAAAAAGAATTCGGTCACGCCTCTATTCTGAATAAACTTAAAATCTCTCCCGAAAATAGGGACTGCACCATCCCACGTCTAAATTTTGAGAAGAACTTCATAGTCACAACCAAAGACAGAGTTAGTGCAGGTGTTTTCTTAAGGCTTAATCTTTAACTCTCTTTCCGTCTTCCAAATCATTGAAGCGTGTTCCATTCGGAAATTATGGCGATCAAGGAAGCCCTATCTTGGTTTTTAAGCCTACCTTAAACGAGATATCCGCATCTTTTCAGACAGCCAGCAGCAATCAAATCCCTGGAATCGACCTCTATAAATTCTTTAGCAGCTCTAGACTGCCGTTCGTCTCTTGTGGAGATGGCTGAGCAGTTCAATATTCACCTGTGTTAGGTGCCGGGTAATGGAGACTATACCCATCTTGCCGGTTAAAGGCACCTTAGGTATACCAATAGCTACTCGCAAACTTAAACTTAAGCTATATGCTGTCGAGAGTACAAATCTTAGGTGGACCGAAGCTGGAACTACAACGCTCTAAGAATTTGATTTCTCTCAATAGATTGCATTTTGACACCACAAAAGGTGTCATCACTGGACACTGTCTAATAGGCAAGCACGCTACAAGGCTAGGCCTCCTTGCGTACGACTTTTGTAGACACTGCATGGATAAAGAAGAGGAGAAAACTTTTCTTCAGCCTTTGTTTCTGCCCAGCTCTCTCCCGTAGAAGTAAGCTTCACTTAGGAGCCCCCTATTATAACGATACGGGCGACCTGATGAATATTGACATTAACTTTCCGATGGCAAGGCTTTTTTTTTCACGTAAACAGCAGAAATAGTGGGGTTATGGGTAACCCTGCATGTCGTCGGAAGTTTAAGAGCCTCTTATCTTCATAAGAAGCATAAGAAGTCCATTGTACTTCCAGGAAGCAACTGCTTTTTGGGGTGGTAGTTGGAAAAACTCAGATTTTATTCATTTCTCTGTTATGTTTGGTAGCTGTAAATGCGGTATATTCCATATACAATGCATGTATTTCCGGAACCACCAATATACCCCAAAATCAATAGGTCTACGTTAAAACAACAATAAAAACCTATGAACAATATCACGCAGATAGATGTAAACTTTTGCCAGAAGCTAGTGCAAACAAAATCGATTAAATCGAATAAAATTAGCCCTGTCTTTTAAAAAAAAAAAACGCTAATCCGATTGGTTGAGAAATCAATTGAGTGTTAAATTAAATTTCATTGAATGAAACAATACTTAAAAAGAGTAAATAACATCTGCAAATTTTTCAAAATCAAAAAAGTACATATTTGTGTACATCGTGGGCGCGGCGGCTCAAGTGGTTACAGAAACACCGCAAAATTTGGATAAAGTTTCGAATATTACACACCTCCGATTTCCTTCAATTTTTTTGTACGTATAGTCTAATATGTCAGAGGTAAAAGTCAAAAGCTGTTTTTGGCGCAAACTACTGCAAAGGACTAAAAGGACATACAAAGTTTGAAAATCCTGGTGAAAAAAAACTGAAGTATCTTCAGAACTATGTAATGTATATATATACATATGTATATACATAAATGATACCGCAAATTAATGCCACAATTAAGGACCTCCAATTTAAATAAAAAAAATTTTAATCAATTTACAAGTTTACATTTACAACACGCACAACACGAATGGTCGCTAGCAGCTAGGCCATCGACCACATAGGGTAAAGTCGGGGGATATGGTGTACCTTTATTGTTTTTTGAATATTTCCAAAACTGAAAGACATTTTTAAACGAAACAAAAACAGAAATATTCTCTATTAAAACGCAAGTATAAACGTTAGGAAAAAGAGGACCACAAATTTAAATTTAGTAGTAAAAAATATTAAACAAAAAACATTAACAAAACTATATCACCCTCTATGGCGGGTGATATGGTACACCGTATCGGGTGGAATGGCGCATATAGTTTTTTTTAGATTTTTATTACCACATTAATTATTGCACGTATTCACATACGACGTGCATGTGCCGTGGGACCACTTTTGGCAAAGAATACAGTGTAGTGATTACCGTGATCGTCTCGCCCCTTTTTAAATGGAATATTTCAGGAGCCCTTTTCTGCCACGACTAGTTCTGGGCGATTATTCAGCTGACATCCAGTCTCGTCCATATCAAATACATTTTGAGGTTTTCCCATAAAATTATTTTCTAGGAGTTTATTCCCATTGCCCGAGCCTGGGAAACTCCTTCTGATTTGAAGCGCACCAATGGGACTGTAATTTTTTGATAAGGGCTACCATTTTCAGCTCGACTTCAGCGCCCAAACAAGACGGTGATCCCAAAGGGCGTTTTTAGTCTTCAAGTGCCTTCTTAATGTTGTTGCTGGTATTTTAAACAGACTTGCAGCGTCATTAGTGGATGTTGATCTTATGCTTTCGAGTACATTAATTAGATCACATTCCCTCCATAAACAACGATAGGAGTTAGAATTTCTCTTGTAAATATGTACATACATATGTATATTTGGCATTTCTATTATTCAAATATTTATGTATGCAATAAGAGATGTGAGAACTAATGATAAAACCTAAAACACATGCAAAACTACGCAGAGGGGGAAATGGTACACCAGCCATATCACCCTCACAAAAATGCGTCGTTTCCTCCTTTTGAGCAAAATGCCAATGAACTCGAATAAAAAAAACTTAAAGTGTTCGATCATGTCCATTCACACATACAAATCTTAACACGTTTTTAACCATGCATTTGTGTATAAGAACGACTGCCAGTCGCCAAAAACTCATCGTTAAAGGAGGATGAAAAAAATTGTTCGATGGAGAAACAGCACACAAACAAATCAAATCAGGACTACGAGGTGTTCACCGTTTGAATTCCTGAAGATAGTTAAGGAGAATATTGTCTTATATATATGTATGTATGTAGGTACATATGTATCGAAAGACAAGTCGGTGAGAGAGAAATTTAAGAAATTTAATCAAAGACAAGAGTAAGAAGCCCCAACGGAGTCACCGAAGAGTTCAATTAAAGTCGGTGTGCACCAGGGAAGCGTCTTAAATCCTTTGTTATTTATTGCAGTCTTGGATTATCTGCTTGAAGGAAAAGTGACGGACCCCAAAGTGCATCAGTTAATCTTTGCTGACGATGGAGCCATCATAAGTGAGGATCAAGCGTCCCTGCAACAAGCACTTGATTTATGGGTGGATGTTTTGGAGGGAAATGGGAATCGAATTAGTCCAAAAAAGACAGAGTACCTGTACTGCCCATTCTCTGATCCACTCCGACCTAGTCCAGACATTTATTTGAATGGAAAGTGATTCACAAGTGAGAAAAGTTCAAGTATGTGTGATATATGGATTAACAGCGAAGCAAGTATTGATGACGACATCAATCATCGCGTAAGCGTAGGGTGGATGAAATGGCAGGAAAACTCTGCTATCTTCTGTGACCGAAAAATGTCCCCTAAGCTGAAAGGAAGGCTCTACACCGCAGTTGTTCGTCCGGCGCTCACATACGGTTCACAATGCTGGACAATGTACAAAAAGTATGAGAGCAAATTAACGGCAGCTGAGATGAAGTTGCTTCGCATGACAGCAGGAGTAACAAAGCTTTATCGAATTAGAAGTTCGAAGATCCGAGGAAGCCTTCACGTCAGAGAACCCGTCTCCAAAAATTGGAGCACTATCGGCTCAGTTGGTATTGCCATGTTCAAAGGAGGGATCCTACGAACCCTGTCAAAAGGGCAATGTCAATCAACGTTCCTACAGAAGCGCGGAAGAGAGGCAGGCCAAAAAACTCCTGGATCACCCAAATGCGAAAACGGCAGCATTTGATTGGCCTCAGTGACGAAGTGATCCGAAACCGGGAGGCCTGCAGATATTTTCTGAGGTCGAATCGGCGAACCCCATAGGCGGACCAGTAGGGATGCAGTAAAGTGGGAGGGTTATGATCCCTATAATCCTGATCATAACCTCGCCGAACAAAAAGGAAGAAGAAGAAGACCTTCACTTTGCAACTAAACTGTGTACACTTTTCACTCACTCGTGACTTGCTCTATATGTTCTTATAATTCAAAAGCAAATGTCAATTAAAATATGTACATATAACGAAATGTAACAGGCGACCCTCAAGTCGATAAGTGACATGAATTGAACTGTGTTGTAATGATTGCTCTATCCCCTCACATCAGCACATTGTGGTATTTGTTTGAATCAAAGTCTCCAATTCCACTTCTAGTTCGGTAACATACGATTGTAATGGCACTCGGTCTATCATTTTAACTTAAACTTCTTTTATTTGAAGGACCCATCTCAAGATTTGCCCCATAAGCACCCTTACGAACGTTCTATTCCGTCCTGACCATCAAAGTTTCTTTGGTTTAAAAGAACGTCACCTGCTCCAAATTTGATGCTCAACTATTGATCCATTACAAGATACATCACCTGGTCATTGAATCGTCTGAGTGACCTTCTTCTCGTATTCCTCCTGTTGTATGTCGGACCAGAAAGGGAGGATGAAAATCAATACTACTATCCGTACCAACGAAGTACACAAAAACTTGAGGATAAAATCAACGAACATTTGCAATCAATTTCAATTCTCCGCCCCATCTTAGGGGCATTCGAACGAAACCGCTCCATCGGAAGGAAGACGTATGAAAACAACGGAGACGAAGGATAACAAGAGTGTGAGATAGAAAGTGAGGGGAAAAAAAACTTTAAAGTACACCTTGGAATCTTACTTTCAGCACCGCCCTAGCACCACTGTGGTACACAATTTTCTCACGAAAATTTCAATCAAGTAATGGCTTGGCTTCACCTCAAGTGCATCAAATTTAAAGTTGAAGAGTTTTCCTCCAGATCTAACTTCCACATCCTCGGAGTTTCAAAGATTTCTCTCTGTCATTTCGTGTATTTATTTTCTTTAGCCTTTTTTGCTTTCTTGAGATCTGTGTCAGTTTCAAGTTTCCCAACAAGAGGGGTACTGAGTAGCGAACTATGGCCTAAAGAAAGATGCTACCCAAACGACTTCTTGAAAATGTTTACCCAAAATATACCCTATACTTATACGAGTGTATATTTGTAGGTGTACTCCTTCGTTTCAAAAGTTCAAATCTCGCACTGAGAATAAAAATGTGTGGAATCTTTTGTCACAAGGCATTATTGAAAAGGATTGTGGGGGTAACTGGAGGCGTTAAGAAGGGCACGATTAAGATGACTCCCGCTTTCGTTATTTAAAACATGAAACATAAATTTTCTTTCACCTCGTTTCTTTATCCTTGCGAATCCGTGAAACTTGATTTTATTTCTTGGCAAGACTAAAGCGTTAAAGTTCTTTCAGCAAGAGTGAGTTCTCACCGAGTTGCTAAATCAGCATAAGAAACAAGACGGAGAAGTGAAAAATTAAAAGAGGTCATTATTATCAGACACTTTGAATTGTAGAGTTCGGAGGCAAAATTTATCTGGTGAGGCCTTTGGTATAGTTCTGTGAGAATCTCTTTCTTTTTATTTTTATATTTTTATAAAAAGAAATTGTGAGGTCGAAAAATCGTGTCTGTGATAAGGTAAGATTCTGTTAACCCATTCCTTAAATTTCACGCAATAAATTTAATAATTTTAATTGATGAACAGAAGATTTTGTAATACGGGTAATCTGTGTATCTTTCCGTATTAAAGCTTGGCATATCGTCGAATAAGCGAGTTTGTTGCCAGGGTTTTGGTAGAAATGGAGATATCTCGTCATTGATGACAGGCATACAAAAGTTTTCTGGGGATTTTGGTGTTATGTATTTACAAACTAAGCGGCCCATTAATGTTTATTAGAATTTAAGATTGAAGCCGATGTACTTTATTCTATTTTGAAGCAGAAGCAAAGCCAAACATAAAAGATTAGATGATAAAAGATTTTGCAGTGGGGATTTCGTAGATATAACCAAAGCCTTCGGCATGGTTGGTCACAGCATTCTTTTGCACAAACTATACAATGTGAGCTTCCGTGGTTGTATCTAGGATAGATCGTTTCTTATCTGAAGGACAGAAAGCAAGTGGTCAAAATAGGAACCAGTTCTAGAAATCCTAAAACTATTAAACTCGGGGTTCCCCAAGGTTCTGTTCTTGGTCCTGTTCTGTTTTTGATTTACATCAATTCTATTTTTGAACAACCGTTTGCTGGAAAAATTACGGCATTTGCAGATGATTTAGGAATCGCATATTCACAGTTAGCCCCTTGAACTTAGTAGCTGATATCAATCACGACGTTCATTTACTACGAATTTGGTTTGCTGGACATTAACTATTGGTTAGTAATAAAACTAAACTTATGTTTTTTAGCCACAGCACGGAGGTAACCCCGGATCTTGATGTTACATTCCATGCATCAAGTTGCTGAAGATATAACCTATTTAGTAATCCATGTGCTGCTCATAATTCTAGGGACTCTTTTGATGCGACCGTCGCTTGTAACACATGTTCATTTCTTTAAATATCTAGGCGTAATAATTGATCATAATTTGAGTTGGTCCGAATAATTTTCCATTCTATATTGCAATATGGAATAAATTCTTGGGGGCGCATAACCTTAATAAACTTCAGCAGCTAATTGTGCTGCAGAAATGTGCAATTAGAAAAGTTTGTAACTCTACCCGTCTAGCTCTCCCAGTTAGGCATCTATTTTATTATATCTAAGGTACTTAAAATTTTCTTTATGAGATTTGGATGCTTGCAAAGTCCTATCTCTGACGCATATATTTTATGTCCCGATCCCTGCCTTTCGCATTACAAGCTTTAGAAATTCTAACTCCATTGTCTCATGCAAGTTATTCAAGAAACTCCCTGCTGACATACGCATCATATGTAACAACCATGCCCTTTTTTGAAAAAGGTAAAATGTTGGCTTCTCGGTTTCGAACACAATAATATTGAAGTTTTGCTGCGCTGTACTGTTTATGTAGCTATTAAATTGTTGCATTTGTCATGAACTTTGCTATTAATGATTAATATTTGGATTTCTTTCTCCACTTTTGCCAACCCCAAGGGTTCACTAAATGTTTGTTTGAGCAAAAAAGCTACCCTGCTGCTACTGTGACAAGAAAATAGACCCCCTACACGATTTTTTGTTCGCCGGAACTTGAGGAATCTCCAGTTAAAGCATTATACGTCCTAACTAGGACACCCTGTATGTAGTCAGCATCAACTGCACAAATGACAACGGCAAAAGTTTGACAAAACAAATGATGTAAAAATTCATACTCAAAAGACAAAATATTTGCTTTATAGAACGCTGACTCTGCCGGTTTTGGTGTACGTTGCTATCCAGGGCATAGACAGCAACGCTTCAGCCAAGAGGATCTTTGAATTTCTGCCCCCAGGTTTAACACGACCGTGATGACCAAACCTCACCTTTAAAGACCATCTATTGCGAATGCCACTGGTCTCTGCCTTGATAACTAAAAAAAAATTTTCTGTAGTTGGCGACGATGGAATGTTGCTCTTTCTCAGGCAGTGGCTCTTCATATTTCAGGACTCCGTCAAGTGTGAAGAACTTTCTTCAAACGGTGTATTTTAATGGCATTATCAGAAAGAAACTATCAAATGACCCATATTTTAATAAAGCTCCTATGTAAGCAGATTACGAAGTTACTCTGTAAAGATAGAATTATGTTTCGAGGTACTTAAGCGGGTTACGCACTTATAAAAAACCCGCTTAAGTGCTCAGAAGCACTTATTTTTTTTTATGAAGAAAACACGATTAATTAAGAACATAAATATTTATTCATTCATTGTTCATTTATCCACGAGCTGCGACAAAACAACTTGAAGAAGGGTACAACCATCTTTAAGATAGCCGCCCAGAGTAGAAGAAATGCTCAGGAGATTCGTTCGCCGAAGTTCTTTAACAATGCTCAAGGCCAACTCAATACTGGCGACATAACTATGGAGAAGTACCCGACATAACAGTCGATGAAGTTAGCAAAGCGGTCAAATCCTCCAAAAAGAGAAAAGCAGTTGGGCGGGACGAGTTACCCTCTGAGTTTTGGAAAAAGATGGGAGACATCGGGTCTAGATGGCTCATGATTCTCATCTCCAAACTCATGAGAGGAGATCCAATGCCTAATCAGTGAAGGGAAAGTTATCTTCTTCCTTTGCACAAAGGAAAGGGTGATACGAGAAACTGTGATAATTACCGTTCGATTAAGCTGATTTCAGACACCATGAAGATCGTTGAGCGGAAAAACATCGTGATGCCTTAAAGGATTTGCATCTGGTGTTGGTTGATTTTGGAAAAGCATTAAAAGCATCTGGAAAATGTATGACACAGTAAAGACAAGAGTAAGATGCCCCGCCAGAGTCACCGAAGAATTCCCAATTAAATTCCCAGGGAAGCGTCTTAATTCCTTTGTTATTTATTGCAGTCTTGGATTATCTGCTTGAAGGAAAAGTGACGGATCCCAAAGTGCATCAGTTTTTCTTTGCTGATGATGGAGCCATCATAAGTGAGGATCAAGCGTCCCTGCAACAAGCACTTGATGTATGGGTGGAGGGAAATGGGAATCGAATTAGTCCAAAAAGACAGAGTACCTGTACTGCCTATTCTCTGATCAACTCCGACCTAGTCCAGATATTTATTTGAATGGAAAGTGATTCCCAAGTGAGAAAAGTTCAAGTATGTTTGATATTTGGATTAACAGCGAAGCAAGTATTGATGACGACATCAATCTACGCTTACGCGATGAAAAAAAAATGTTCAAAGGAGGGATCCTACGAATCCTGTCAAAAGGGCAATGTCAATCAACGTTCCTACAGAAGCGCAGAAGAGAGGCAGGCCAAAAAACTCCTGGATCACACAAATGCGAAAACGGCAGCATTTGATCGGCCTCAGTGACGAAGTGATCCGATACCGGGAGGCCTGCAGATATTTTCTGAGGTCGAAAACAGCGAACCCCACAGGGGGACCAGTAGGGATGTAGTAAAGTGGGAGGGTTCTGATCCCTATAATCCTGATCATAACCTCGCCGAACAAAAGGAAGAAGAAGAAGATAAATATTTATTCATTTGAAAAAAAATACCAAAAAAATCACATTGAAAAGCGTGTTGATACACATATACAACTATGAATTCAATTCACAAAAACTTAACATGTAGGATCACATGTGAATATTTACAACATATTTACATTCATATATCGGTTATTAAAAAAAAAAACAAAGTTTGGCCATACATGTATCAATAGAAGTTGAAATTAAAAGAGGTAACTAAGCGGGAAAGGTACTTAAGCGAGGGGTACTTATCCGGGGATTCCTGTAGCTGCTTACTAGTACACAATATCCGACGGCAACTGGTTAATGATTTTTGAAATTACTTGTTTTTTATTATTTTTTTCTTATTTCTCGCAAGTTGAAATATTATTCAAGTTCCAGCAGATTTTCCTTCCTCTTAGAAATGCCTATCGTATAACGTTACAACTTTTTTGTGTAATTAAATCAATCTAAAACGTATATGTTCCTGACAACGACGGACACTCATTACAAGTGTAATATATTACTTTGCTTATCTATCACGTATCCCTACATCCCATAGGAGTGTTAATAACCCAATAATTCAATTTAATCGTGAATAAAGTTTCCGTTTCGGGATACACACGCAATAGTTTATGCGGCAAAGTTCTAACTCTCGAGAGTTATACTCCAGTCATGTTGTTAAGCTCCAATATTGTTGCCACCAACAATTATTTAATAAACAACTTCAAAAATGCAACACTCCGTTAATGTATTCCTACAGCAAACTACGATCATCGACCCCATTCACACATGGTTAACGTACAAATACTTTACAGTCTAATGGCGAGGACATAATAAAAAAAAACTCTGAATCAAATTACTGCTTAACACTCCAGGTGGAAGCACGCGACTTCATTAAGCGCGACACAATTCCACACCATGCAGCTAGGATTGCACAAAACCCACTCAATAGCACGCGGGACAACACATAAACTATTCTATAAAAGTGTAAGCCATCCTGGGGATACAAAAGAAGAGAAAAATAAAAATAAAATCGTGGAACTGTGACAAAACCGGGCAAGGAAGTTGCCCCTTAAATTTTGTCGCTCTACAAGTAGGGAAACGAATAAAGTTTCCGGGAAATTCAGAGAACACTCTCATCATATCCGATCCCCGATGAAGTCTACCGTCCGGTACGTGACCAGCCTCCTAAATATTTAATCAGAAAGTGCCACCAGGGGGATGCTTGTGACAAAGCGGGAACACAATAAGGGGCTAGGTATGCACACACCCGAGTTGTTGTCGGAATAACTTCAAGTTGAAAATGGATGCAAAATACTTGCCAATGTCCTGGTTGTGGGATAAGTGGTTGGTTGGGATAGTGGTGCTATTAACTGCGGTAGCCATATGCTTTTGGGTTGATATGATGTAAACTAGATGCCAAAACTGAACGTACTCACCGTAGTGCATAAACTATTAAAGACGAAATTAAAGTTTCTCTAGCGTAGGGGTCTACGCAGCAACTCCATTGTAGATGAAAATTTTGAGAATCAAATATTAATGCAAATCAAACGATGAAATTTGAATGGATAAATGGAGATTCTAGGAATATTTTCCTTTTTGTTGATACACATAGGGTGTATTCTCAAGAAAGAATGCGTTGCTTGGTTACTACGTCACTTGTAGTCATTATTATTAAATAAAAATTCGTTATTCGTTACATTTAAGTACATACTACTTTTTATTTTACACAGAAAGGTAGTGGCTCAGTGCTAAGTGCGTCTTAAACTCTTCATTTGCCTTGTTGCGGTAAAAAAGGTTAAGAGTTAAATGTTCTAAGGCTATTAGAAAATTCTTAGGTTGAAGGGGTCTTAACGCTGACAAGTGTTGAAAAGTATATCACCCAACAGTATTAACTGTCTGTAATAGGCTCCAACCTTCCAGCCTTCCAGACTGAATTGGAATGATAGATAAATGAGTGGAATGATCAGATTTAGCAACTTCACCAAATATTTATTTCACTTGAGTTATTTTAAGCAACAATAAAAATATAATATGTATAACAGTGCACATAGGAGTGCGTGAGTGATGACGGTTCGAGCGGAAGTGCCGATGAAAGGGTAGAGCTAGGTGAATGAAGTGTTAACCAGTTGATAACGGCCGCAGCTGACATTACTTGTCTAAGATCCAGGTTACAACACCTTCCCCTCGCTAATTTTCTAATCCTTTGGAATCGCCTGGGCAAGCTTCCATCCTCCGATAGTTCTAAAAGTTACATGTCTATTGGAACTTCACCCGTTTGGCTTCGGATGTCGCATCCCGTGGAAGTTTTTAGAAGCTGCAAAGCTTCGCGGGAAACGTCTTCGTCTTAATCTCTAATGGGTGATAATTCATTAGTTTTTGACAATATGGTACTTCGCTGTTCTGGTGACAGGGCATCGGAAACCGATGAGGAGCTGGAGTTGCTATTTAGGTGCCGCTATCGTAGCTGATTCAGATGTCTTCGCCAAATTTTCGATATCTTGACCTTCCACACAGTTTGGTTTATTCTGACAGTGTCGTGCAAAAACTGGTTCGTTGGTAGAAAACATGACGTTTTTGAAACTAGTCTTTGATTTACTAGTTTTTTTTTTTTTTTTTTTATAATTTACCCGCACTCAAGGGATTATGAATACCCTTTTACATGTTATTCACATGGTGCGGGCGTCGGAAATGTAGATAGAGAGAGAGAAAGAGATTGGTGCAGTGGTTTGAAACTCAGATGTGTTAGGTTTCACATTAGCTCCAGGGGTGGTGTCCAGAATAACTGGGGTTGTTGTGTTGGGTAGGTAGCATCGCCGATAGTGCCCATTCAGTAAGTAAGCCTGGTATAAGCTGCAGCTTTACTTAAAAAAAAATTAAAATGAAAGAACTAAATGTGAATATCAGAGGAAGGAAGACGTGATGGAAATTATTATCTATTTGGGCTTACGACAATATTCGCCTAAAGCCATCATTAAAATATCGGTGATGAAAACACATCCAACAACAGCAACATCTCAGCAGAAATCGAATAACTTTTACTAATCGCTGTTTCTATGGGCTGAGAAGGCAATTAAATACCGAGGCCCTATCTTGAACAACTAAGGAGAATCTGTACAAGACTTTGATCATCCCAGTCCTGCTTTATAGCGCTGAAGCATGGACTCTTTCGAAAGCGGATGAATATATCCTCGGTCGTTTCGAGAGAAAAATTCTTAGTAAGATATTCGGTCCCCTTTGTGTTGACGGGCTTTGGAGGAGAAGATTCAGCGATGAAATTTACGAGCTGTACAGCGACATCGACCTAGTCAAAAAACTGCGCATCAGTCGCTTGATAGAGCGAATGGACACAAATGCACCGGCCCGCAGAGTCTTTGAATCTAACCCGGAAGGCCAACGCAGTAGAGGACGACCTCTCCTAAGGTGGCACGCACAAGTACAAGTTCACAACTGGAGGCAGTTCACTCTAAACTATAGCGCCACCTAAGTAAGTAAGATACTAACTCTAATTTTGAAATTTAAACAAAACTACTTCTTTCGCCATCAAACTCCAGATATAAAGTGACGTACATTCTGGTACCTGATTAGACTGCAGTCCAACATCCAGCCAAACAGATTAGAAATAGAACTGCAAGACCCACTTTTCGAGTTCCTCTATAAAAGTAATTCAAAAGCTATACACACCCTTTCAACAGCAACTGAAAAAGAATAATTTCTAAACAAAGAAATAAACCCTACAGACGACATGGTAGAATACGACAAAAGATTCATCTCTCACGGTTTGTCAAAAGGAAAAGATAATTATTCTTAATTTCGTAAGAACAGAAAAGGATGCAAATGAACTAGGACAAAGGACTTCATTAAATTCAATTCTCGTACAAGAAAAAAGGGACATTCCTTCTCATTTCTGCTGGAGGAGATTTCCTTCTTTACCAAGACGGAAGGAAGACTTGTTTTCATAAGCTTCAATTCTTAAAATTCTTTCCTTGTGAACATTTTCAGGCATCTAGGTGTCCATAGTTTTCCTTTTTCCATGCCCTTCTTATTGTACTTGAGCTTTGCGTCATTTCCTTTGCTTTTTTGCTTGTTTGGGACTGAATATGTATATATGAAAGCGGTGTAAAATAAACACGTACATACATACACATAAACAGAAAAAGATAGAAAAGAGAAAAACTGATTTCGGATAAAGGAAAACGTGCCCTTTGATGCCGTGACACCCTAGTAAATAAGTACGATGTTTGTCATACTGTTGCATCGTTATCTCAGTAGGTAGGTACATACATATACTTATACATCATCACTTGGGAAATAATCAAGCGCAGCAGATGATAATATTGAAAGTGTTGGTATGTATCCCAAATGCAATGTATTCCGTAATGGAAAAGAGCAAGATTTCTCATTATAAACATAGCAGGGTGTCGTCTACCACGTTCTTTTAATAATTTTATACTTATGACATGTGTATGTACCTATAAAACCTTCCTTTTCCCTAGTTAATATAAACGTTGCATGTAAAATCTAAAAGAAAATATATTTTTTGGTTAATAATATTGCAAGTAAGTATGTGACGCCGAATTACCACATGAAAAGATGTAAGAGCTTTGTCTACTGAAATAAATTATGATTTAAGCAAAAAAATCTTTCAATTTCATCGTAACTGAAGAGCTGACCCAACAGCCCTGTTGGACTTAGGTTTAGGTATGGCTACCTTCACTTCTCCAAGTTGGGTGGACGGAATTGTTGGTCTACGAGTACATAGTTCGTATTGAATGGTTCGATTTTCCTGACAGCGTTATTCGATACATCGTCGACATTATACAGTCTTCAGAAGTTTCTACTGCGATGTTCTCTTGATTTTCCTTGCATTCTCTGGTTTGAGCTTTGTAGCCTTGACAAGAACTTTTTACCCTTCTGTTAAGTCTCCGAACCACATTCTTGTAGTAGCATCTCTCTATTTTCTCGATCGCGTGTTTCTCATGCTCTTTCTTGTCCTCCTGAGACGCCGGTGTTCGTCTTATCTGTTCTTCTCGTGGGGCTCGTGGGTTCTTGTTTCGCTGCATGTGTTTGTCGGCATTTGCCGTCAAGCCAGGGGTTTCGTGGCGTTAGTTAAGTGAAATGTTGCCACTGGTCTTTAATACTTTATGCTGGTGGCAAGGCAAAGGAATTTTGTGAATATCGAGGTACGGTAACCGCGTACTAGCTACGATAACATTTCGCCCCTCAGCAAAGGCAATTAGCCTGAAACCGTTATCGGAGCTGGTGTCATAAAGGCTATACTTCCCGACTGTGCTAATACGGATGACCTCTCTTCTTAGCATTACGCTTAAATCGCCCAGGGCAATTTTAATATCTTAGCTAGGACACTATTCGTATGTATCGCACAAGAGCTCGTAGAACCTATCGTTGGCGTCGCCGTTTTTTTACTCTATGGAGGCATGTGCGCATATTAGGGAAATATTGGCAAATTTAGAGTTAATGCGAACTGTGGTGGGACTCTCGGCCACATATTTGAAACTTAAGACTTCTTGATGACGAATTTACATCCATATAGTCGCTGCTTTTGTCGCCGACAGCAATACCCTTAGTAGATCGTCATCCTCTCTTGTAAATAGCGCCGATATCTATTTTGCAACAGTCTAGGGCCTTTGTTATAGTTCGGCTGTACGTGGTCTTTTAAGGGACCTTATATTCCATATACAGATTCGAAGTTCGTAGTCCTTGCTTCGTTTGCATTATTTATCATCAGTAAATGCTTTCGTATTCGAGGCTTGTTGTTCGCAACTCACTGTTTTTGTCGTGGTCGGGCAGTTAACCCGAGGGCGCAACACCCAACCCCAAGTGTGTGGGTGGATTAGACCGATGTCATTAACTCTCTTCGGGGGTGTGGGTACTGCCGTTGACTCCCTTAGGGCTCATCCGCGTACATACCTTTTCCAAGAACCCGACTAATTCCTGGAAACCATTATCAGACTAAACTCCAAATGTATTACACCATTGATTGTTCCATTCATTAGCTGTCGTGTTTGTAGTGCTGCTATTTTTTTCTGGTCAACACTCGCGCTTATAGGTTAAGCAAGTCCAGGTAGACAACAACTAATATCCGATGGCTACCAAATACAAATACTTGGTGCAACAGGCCATATGTGGTCAAGGGCCCAGCTTCTCGCGACCATTCGTGTTCTTGCACAGACTTTTTTCTCGCAAAGGGAAGGCACCTACAGTTTAAAGCCATATCCGAAAGGCAAATTGAGAAACTTTCTCATGACAGTTATTTCTCTCCGACGATTGTCAGACATTCGCGAGAGATGGGATCGTTAAAAAACTTTTTAGTGTTTCTGGAATTCGAACGTCGAACCTCCCGTTCAGCTCCAACGTTCAGATCCATCGCACTATCTACTTGACCCTTGGCGCCACGACAGAGCAGCAACCTCACACTGTTATTCAGCAATCAATTTATTGGACAGGAAGGCCATTAGATCTAGCATAGTATGCAAATGCTATATAAGCTGTCAATATGCAGAAGAAACAGAAATCATCAAACAATTGCTGTGCGACTGCACAAATCTTAAATATCTTCAAAGCTTCGTTGATGTATGTACATATGTACATAGCTAAAGCAATTTAAAAGAAGCAGACACTGGTTTGATCAGGAATCAGCTAACTAGCAATAGTATAAGCGAAGTACCACCTTTTTAAGAGGAATCGTGTTGGACCAGTAGACAGGCATGAAAGCACCTGCCTGCACATTCCCCCCACCATAACCTAATCTTACACGCTTGCCGATTTACATGCGAATTCTCCAGAAGAATATTCTAAATGTGTAAGAGAACGATAACATCATAAACAGTATTTTTATAATTGACGAAGCACGAAGGAGGTATGTAAGGCAAAATCGACCAATTGAAATGATTTGAAGCAATCAATTTCCAGAGTAATAGAACCACTTCCCGACGCAACCCAGCAGGAAGTTATGAACAACTTTTTCTTAAGATGTGGTACATTCATTAACGAGTGGAAAGCAAAATAAAATTAAATTACAATTTATTAAATTGAATATGAATGAATAAAATACATGATCTAAAGAAAGTGTAGCAAAATTCATCAACCACCCTGTAGTTAAGAAAATTCCCTATCTCCAAATCGTATCCTTAATGCTTTTATACTTATGAAACTAAATGTAGTCCCTCATTTTCCAAGAAAATGTGTAACTCCTTAAAGGTTTGCATAACTCTCACTACCACTACTATATTTCCGTTCATCAATTATATCGATTTTTCAACTGCAAGATTTTCTAATACTTATCTAAGAACAGTTTTATATTGCTGCAATGGTTTTTAAGACATTAATTCCAATTCAAATAATTATCTACAACCAAATTGCAATTCTGCTCGAACCAAACAAATCGTTTTCCTTAACAGAATCAATTCAACTTTTTGGAACTCATATTTCAATATGACCCCTCATAAAAAATATCTCCTCGAACGCATTTATTCTGGAGTTTTTGAAAAGTATTTTGTTATAGTTTCCGATACCCAACTATATACCTACATATGTACATATGTAGGTATATATGTATGTATGTAAATACAAACTGTCCACTTAGCATAAATGGGAATTTTCCAACTAAAACTTTGATTGAAAACCCAATTGTTTTCTATCCTTCTGTTTCATGGAAACTCTAATATTAAAACTGCTTCAATAATATTATTTTAAATATATGTGATAAAAAAATCCTTACGATTCGAACGCCGATTTTCAATAAAAGAATTCTATTTGCGAATTACCTTAACCGAAGTGCACTAATAAAATTTTGTGATCCCTTGAGTTAAGCAATTGATTTTTGTGCGACCCACTTTAGAATTTTCAACTACCCACCACCCTATATATGTACATAGGTATAAATCCGCTATTGAAGTAAACGTGCGAATTCCAAATCGCACTCGAATGTCCTTCGATCGGTGAAACGGAAATGTTAATGGCACTAAATTGACTTCGTCAAATGGACTTTGCATTTGGACACTGTAATGGTCCTCCTCTTAATGCTTCCACCGGTTCTAACCTGTGACCGTTATCAAGGATGCATAGTAGCAGTGAATTCCACTTTTTTGTTCCCTATAAGAATAAAAAAAACGGATTTTCACATTGGTCGTTCTCTCAGAGGCCGAATGGTTCCCGGAGAAACACAATCAATCGACCATTTAATTAAAATTGTGTTTGCTTACTGACCTGCATTTGCAGTGCCGCTGCTATACCATCTGGAGTTGGCGCGGCTTGTGTGCCTATTAAGGTGGAAATTTTGTTTCTTTTTTCGGTGTTCTAATAAGGTCAGTGGGAAATTTAAAATTGACAGTTGGCCGCCAGTTGGTCGACGTAGAGTTTAGTTTAATATTTAAATTTTTGATAAATCACGCGTGAAGGGAGGGATTATTAAATTTTATACATATTTATGTATGTCAATGTTAGGGATTGAATTTAATTGGAGGGGAATTTCTCACTTTATCTCGACAAAAAAAGTTGAAAATGGTGTCGTTCTTTGAAGAGGGGTGAAAGTAGAAATGGTGGGATTTGACTGACGGCCGAGCACTAGTGCTTTCTTTTAGTATCTCCAAAAGAAAGGAGATACAAAACGTCTCATAGCGTCTCCTAAACGTCTCATATGTATAAGATTCTGTCGGTTGTACTGTGTAAACGCTTAAAACTATTTGTCAGCAACCTGATTGTCCCTTATTGTGTGGTTTGAAAACAGGAAAATCAACCATAGACCACATATTTGCACCATGACGGAGAAAAGCCAGGAATCAACTTTTAACATCGGCATCTCGGCCAAATCGTCACCATGGACACCTATATGTAATATTAAAATAGTAAAAGACTTTGTCAATTATACAAGACCCTAAATGTCCTATGGACTCTTACAAAAGCGGATAAAAATTGCTTCGGTCGCTTTGAAGGAAAAATTTCTTCGCGTGATATTCGGTTCAATTTGTATTAATGTAGTGTGGAGGAGAAGATTCAACAACGAACTGGGTTGTACGTCAACCTGGTCAAAAAGTTGCGAGTGCAGGGGCTCAGATGGCTAGGACAGATAGTCATTACTGCTCCGGTAATTCTTTTGAGCAATAAGTGTTTAGTTTTATATTGATTTACCATTTAGTTTACTTGCAATAGTCAAAAGAAAAAGTAAAAGTCTGTGGTAATCTTAAGAATGTCAAGTATTAAGTTCCGCGCAGTAAAAAATATTCCCTACAAACCTAAAAAAGGGTGAAAAATAAACTTAGTGATATGCAAACAGTTTACGGAAATTTTTGCCCTGGTAACACCACGGTTTACAAATATGCATTCAAGAACTCGCACTGCCCATCTGGCGTTACGAATTAAGTATACCTTCTAGATGGTTCAACGATGTCTTAACAAACCATTTCAAAGATAAAAGTTTGTGAATACAGTCGAATCACACAGGCTCTCCAAGATCATCTCGATGTTTGGTAAGGTTTACCGTTCCCTTATTACCTTCCAATTTACTTTCTTTTTCTTTCTGTTTTAATGGCTGTAGCTTCTTCAATATCTATAGGCAGCATCCCAGCTGTTACAGAAATCTTCGTCGATAAACAGAACTTGTCCTTTCGGCAGAGGTAAAGAATTACAGCACTTATGACTCTGGCTAAAAGGAATATGCGATTATATTATTAGCCCCCTATGATTGGCATTATTCTCGATAGTGCAGTGTTGATTATGGCAGCTTTCTTAGATATCTAAGATGGTCTTTGCTTCCCGATATTTTACAAATAAAGGCTCTGTGACAGAAATCTGACACCATGTAGTTTATTTATTGTCCTTTATTGTCAACGAATAATAAACGTGCATTATGAACAATTTTGCTCTATTATCAAATCGTTGCGTATTTTCAGTGTGATGGAGTCCATGTTATCTACTACAAAAGAATAGATACATATATTTGTTTAATACATATGTGTACTAAAACAGAGAAAACTGATTACGACTGACTCTATCAAGTACGAGAGTGGATTAAAAAGACAGCAACCCGACCAGGAAAATAAACTCGGAGGTTTACAAATTGCTTTTATTTTCTAACGTAATCTCCTTACATGCAGTTCTTTCATCAGGCCAACAATTACACAACTTTTTAAATTTTTTTTGTGCTGGGATGAAAGTCACGTATATCAGGCCATGATTTTACGCGAGGTTTTTGGCGTGCATTTTTCATCAAACAATCTCTATGGAAATTTTAGTACTAGCTTCCGCCAGATTTTGTGCGCATCAAATGCACCAATCTTTCTTCAGTATGCCAGACACCTAGCGTTCGTTTACTCCGCTTTAGTCTGTTCGAGTTTGAGGAACATTAGACATCGTCAGATCCGAGAAACTGATCAATTCTAGTTGGAGTATGTACATTCAGTCGATATGATTTGATGGTAGTCCTATCTTCAGCACAATTAAGGCAGTTGACATTCTTCTTTCTTTTACATGAGAATGAACGTATATTCAGGACTGCCAAGCCCTTCGGATAGCGCTAGATATCTTGGTATCATGCTAGATAAAAAGCTAAACTTACAATCACCTCTTCATTTGTAAAAGTGTAGAAGAGCAGGAAAAAAGTGGGGCCTAAGACCTGCAATAATGCTCGGCCTATATATGTACATACATCATGATAGTCGAACCCATCCTCACATGTGCAGATCTTGTATGGTAGAAGTTAACGATAAAAAAAAAACACTAGGGATAATTTAGTCAAAGTACAAATATCAGCCTGAGGTCTACGCCCAGGCTGCAATCGAGGTGTTAATGTATCTTTTACCAGTGGACCCAAGTACAAATAAATTTATAAACGGGCAGCAGCGCGTTTTGGCTCACCAACGCAGGGATCTTTAAATCCAGTAGTGTTAGGAAGAATTCTGTTTTTGGGGAACCATTGCAAATATCCCTGGTAGATCATATGAGATCCTGGACACCCTTGACTTCTAAAAGCCATACTCAGTAATGTAACAGGGATGACTGGCAAAGGAAGATAGTTCTTTCCCAAAATATGAACTAATAGGTGGCGCTTGTAGCATGCGTTGCTGCAGAGAGCTCCTAAGGTTGCGTTTGGTTTCTAAGGGCACTTACATCTGTCAAATAGATACATATGTATACAACTAAGATAAATCCTTTGAATACAGTACCTTAAGTAGGTCACACTTGTTTGGTTCAACTTTACAGCCCTGAGACTTCTGAACGCATGCAGTGTGTTTCAAGCTGCTTAAAGCTGCGGAATTACTGGAAATAGGATCAATATCCAATAAGAATATCGCCATCTACATCAACATTGCCCGCAGCATCTACATCAACAATTGGGTTGCGATTAAGTTGAGTAACTTGGCAATGCGATGTTAAGGTAACTAAATTGCCATAGTGGCCAAAAAAGGAGCTAAGCTGCCATTAAACATTAATCCATGAAACCACCAATGTGTGTGGCTAAGAGAGCTTTCCTCAAGAGAATTTTCAACTTGGCTGACTGAAAATGGTCTAACGTAGAAGAGCACAGGGTGTCTATGGCCTTGTGGCCAACGGAAAATTTTTGATCCAACACCGTTAATTATAGCAAATTGAATACAATCTGGTCACTGCCTTTTAAGGAAGGACGCAAAGAGATAAATTACATCGAATACGGATGTACATATGTATTTAGGCAGGCACGGCAGTGACATACACGTCTCAGAGGACATAACACATCCGCCCACTGAATGCCAAGGCATTGCCCGGAGCAGAATAAAATATTTACTTTGAGAGTTAATTCGTTCATAATTTAGAAGAGAACCGTTAAGGTTCCCAAGGAATCGAACCGGGATGGGCCCATTAACCCTACATAACCTTACTTAGCAGAGGGCGAACATCAGGAGTCTTCGGAAATGAGCTCTGTGCCCGAACCTATATCTTCGAGAAAGCGAAGCTTGTGAGTATTTCTGTTGGAGATCCCTAAATCATTGCCCAGTGGTTATTTTTTTCGTTATAGCGAATACAATCTGATGTGATCAAATCCTTGTTTTATACCAACATACATAGAAGGCTGGGCAGCCTTCTGTAAAATGAAAAACATCTTAAAGAGCGGCATAGCCATGCGTTTGAAAAGAAAAATATTGGACCAAAGTATACTACAAGTAATCACCTATGGAGCGGAGACCCTAACCTAACCCTTACGAGAAATACTATCAGAAAGCTCAAAGTAGCACAAGGAGCGATGGAGAGATCGATGCTGGGAATAAGCAAGAGGGACAGGGTAAGAAACGAAGAAGTCCGAAGAAGAACAGGTGTATCCAATATTACGTCTCAAATCGCAAGGGCAAAGTGGAGGTGGGCAGGACACATAGCGAGAATAACAGACAGCAGGTGGACAAAGATACTGATAGAATGGAGACCAAGGGAAGATCTGAGGAACAGAGCGAGACCACCATCACGCTGGAGTGACGACATAAAAAGAATAAGAGCAGAAAACTGGATCCGCACAGCACAAGACAGAAGAGAGGCCTGCGTCCGACTTTGGACAAGACAGGCTACATGATGATGATGATGTTTTTCACGACAGATTTTGCGCCGCATTTAAGACGTGATCCAAAATGCTACTATGTCTACACAAAATATCTTATGCAAATTAAGACAAAAGCAATGTCATATCAATAATATACTCATGTGTATACGCGTTCTAATGAACTTTGTGTAACAATTTAGTCCAATTAGCACTAAGATTAATTAACTGCAACTTCTTATCAACTGAAGCGGAAAGAAAAACTCATATGATGTACTTCCCTCCATCATCCGCTCTTATTTTTTCCAAGACTTTAAAGCCCTGATTAAAATAACTGCACTGACAACTATTTCAAAGGATAACCTGAAAATGAGCAAGCACTCTTCTCCACTCTAGTAAAACTTTTCCATTATCCAGTAAAAGACAATCTTTCGGATTGCGGGTTGTGCATCAACTAAACGTGAAAAGGGCACATAGGTATAAACAAGCGCACAGGAACTCGAAGACCACCCACTAAGGACTCGTCTGAAAGATATGAAAAGCGTGCACACATTTATATGTATGTACACATCTAATTTTACCATGCGATACAGAACACTTTTGGCGGCATACGTGAATAACAGTGATCTCAAGCAAATCACATGCTTACCACACGTGCTCATAACGCTATACGTACATATCTATGTATATAGTGTGTGGGTAAAGGGTTTCGTCCTCATCTACACGTCGTCCTTGCTTGACTGCATATTGCATCCCGCATTAGCAGAAGGGAAGGTACATAATCTCCACATCTAGGTGACGTTTGAAAAGTGGATTGTCGCGAATTGCGAAAGTCATTTCGTGAAATCCAAATTTGGCTCGTCAGGGAGCAAGAAGTGTACTCCATGCCACCGAAATCTCAGTAGCATCTGACTGGCTCTTTTCAGCGTTAGTGTTGGTGGAACGAAGTCGCCGTCGAAATGTACACATATCATTAGGCGTCGTCGTGCGTCCTTGATATCACTTCAGCGGTGTGCCGTGCAGTCGCAGTTGTGAATTTCTGTGAATACAATACCCGTAGCTTCCCCATTTTAATATATTTTTTTTTCCGTGTGCGTTAGTGCATATGTAGGGTACCCTTTTGTTCCAACAATGCAGTACATATGTATGTATATGACGACTTGAAGAAAGCATTAAAATGTTTACCATAGCTGTCATGAATTCCATAAGGACCTGCTCCAGAAAATCCTCGTCTTAGTGAGCCGATGCTCTGCTATGGTTGACACTAGCTGGCTCCTAGTATTGCCACCATTCAGAATGTATTTCAACTTTAAAATACGCCATCTTCTTTTCAATTCCCACTGTGACTTTTCATCATCTGAAAGAATCTTTTGTGGCAAATTAAAATCATATCCCATGTATAGAGTGAAAAGGCCAGGGTTCAGGGAGTATGTGAGCAAAACATTTTTTGTTGTGTAGATGACGACTTCCTTTTGTTGTGCAAAGGATCAAAGGCATGCCATGAAATTAAACTGCATAAATGGTTACTTATGTGGCAAGGATTGGTTAAGGCTTATGTGTATATATACTAGGTGCTTTGAGACGTATGGGCTTTTATCCTTCTTCGTATTAGCTCATATATTCATTTGAATGGCTCCATTCAGACTATTGCAAGGAGATTGTACGGAAGCAGACACAAAACAGGAAAATTGCAGCAATGTTGTCAATGATTTTATTTTGTTTCTCCTTTGTCTTGTGCATCATTTGGAGTTCGATCCTTTTTACTTGAATTCAATAATGTAAAGAATTACGTTTGTAATCCGCAAGGAATATGGCTTTACTTTGTTTGTATTTCTCTCCATTTGAACATAAAGTTCACCATTATATTGGTTCTATTTCACTAGTGTTTCTAATATAAAAATGCAGTAAATCGGATGGATGCCTAATAAGACCGCAAAAAAATAAATTGTTGATTAGTAAGTAGGAAGTGCTACTTGAAAGATAAACGGGTGTTATTGTTGAAATTAAAAAAAAATGGGTAAATTTTTTCTGAAACTGCTCGCAAATTTCTTACTTAAAGAGCACCCGACATAAGACAGGTTAGCCTTCCATCCTTGTCATGGCCAAGCGCCTTGATGCGCCTTGGCATGCAGCCTACTAAAACATCACCTCCATAATTGAATTGCTCCCCTCTTTGATGAAGTTGCGATACTGGGTTCACTAAGCGTTAGTAGAAAGTGAATGCACAGTGAGTTTTCTACTCGGGTGCTAGTCTCCAGCGATTCTATGCGTACTTCGACGTCCTTTAATTCTACGTTTTGGACCATTCGCGGGTTCTTCTCATTGGACTGTCGAGCTTTGAATCTGGCTGCTAGGAGATAATGGTTTAAGTTTACCCCCGAATCTGTGTACATGCAGGGTATTTTATAACAATTTTGCCAAAGATGTTTTTCTTACTTATTTTAGCAATGAAACCCCTGAATACAACTTTGACATCGTACTACAAACAAGCTTTGTGGGCACAATCCCGGTGGTGATAAAGTTCTTTCTTGACAGAGTCTTGAGAATCGTCAGTAGGGGCAGGTAGTATAAACAGCCGGTTAAACCAATGTGAGTAACCCACTTTAAGGATATGACCATTACTGTTGACAAATTAATGACTCAACGCCACCATCTCTCTACACGGCCCTGACTCAGCCATGGTAAACCCTACTGATCGGAGCTTCCAATGTGTCCAATGTGAAGCTTATGCCACCGTTGGTACGTGAGAGAATACTTCCGTCGTACGTCCTCCTTTTTAAAGCTCTTGCTAGACTTCTGAGATGCAGTTCCGCAAATCAAGTAAACAAGCGATGACTCGTCTGGCTTATGAATGTACTTGCGCAGGTCAAAGTGTTCAGCTTCACACGTTTAGTCGCCTCAGTTTATGTACATACGTTCATTGATAATTTGCTATTAGATACATACCCCGAGGATAGAATTTCACTAACAATCTTGCAATTTTCGACACACCCGCGACATGTTATACATGAAACTTTAATAATGTTGGATTAAATTTTTTAAGATCGTAAGAAATCGTCTTGTTTTCGAAAAAGGGTGAAATGTCGACCAAGGCCAGCTAATCATAAATGTTAAGGTCCTGTAATGCCAACCCTCAAAATCTCCAAATGAATATGCATATGTACGTTTTTCTTAATTTTCGACAAAAGCACTTCTTAGAGATACCTGCTACTTTTAGTTAATATTTTAGAACTGACTTCTCCGTTCAAATTGAACAGGACCTTGTAGATTTTCACATATTTCAATTAATTATCAATAAACCAATAAAAATCAAACACAAAATTCATAATCATGTAGGGCTACTTACATATACATATGTATATGTATTACATATTAGAAACTTTGCCCAATGGAACGCACATGCCCCCTCTTTTCCCAGATATCCGTATAAATTTTCTGACAAAAGTTTACCCTTTATGCTGTTGAAAATTCAATTTAGCTTAAAAAGCATTTGGCAACATCAATTAATGGCTTAGCCAAGTTAATATGTGCCGAAAAGTAGAAAAAAAAAATATAACAAAATCAATAGAAACACCCTTCGTCTAAAGAGTTTTCCGGAAACGCTTGTTTTCTTCGTTTTCTCCTGTTATCCTTATTTTTGTTTCAGACACATTAAGGGTTAACTTTTTTTGGTTGGTTTCCATTGTTTGTTTTTTTAGTTCTCTGGAGAAATCCTTTTGAAAAATTTCCATCCGTCAATAAATTTCCCATTCGATTGTGAAAACAAAGGCAGATTTTAATTCTCCCATAGTGCCACTATATAGGCCCCATTGGTCGCTTACTTAACAGATTCTATTTTAGAAACCGAAGTAAAAAACCATTTTAGGAAAAGAAGTCGAGTGGGTTTCGTTCAGAGATAAAGATAAAATCCATTGTCCTTTTTTTCATTTCTAAAGCATGGATGGCAGATAAGAGGACCTTATGCTATTTCAAACGATTTTGCTCCAAGAGACTTACCATAGATGATCAGCATTCTCGTCCTTTTGTTTTCGACTAATTGCCACAATGAAAAATTTCCCATATTTACTGAAAAATAAGCTAAAGGCGGAGTAGAAGAAAAACGGAAATGACTTGATTAACCCCAAATTGACTAACTTTGCATTCGATGGTTGACTGGTTTACTAAGTTCTCAGAGCAAGTCTGAAGTAATTAAAAAATTTGTCTTTCCGTTCCAAAGGGTGAGCTTAAGTTTGATTTTCTTCATCAATTTTCCTGTGTTAATGTGGGTTTGAGAGAACTCAGTGCGGGTGGTAGATGCATTTACTTAATTGTCTTTGCTGAAAGGATTATGCATCGTTCTTGATTTCCCATTGAAATTTTTTTTTGTATCAGCTAGTAAATTGAAATTCAATTTATTGGCTTCAATTTTTTCTCTTTTTCGATGATGAAGGAGGAGATGCAATCAAATCGAGCTACATAGACAAATACAGCTCCCTGGTATGAAGCATAGTATAAAAAAGGTCGTATTCGTAATTTAATTTGAAATAGGATATGATCCCTTGAATGATCGTAACAACTTCTTAGTGTTATTCACAAACATTTAACCTTAAGAAGAAGTCGTTTACGTACTATTTCAATATTCTTACTATTTACAAAATGAATGCTTTCTTACATATGTACATGAATGCTTACTTCATCTACCTTCGATCAAATGTTTCAGCGACGTACGGTAGAACTGAAATGATAAGGGTCTCATACAGAGTCTCCTCACTTATTCGGGATAGGACCGTACTACTGCACTGATATTGTTGTCAGATGCAATAGCGGAACTAATGTAGACGTAGTTTCGCAAAATATCACATTTTTAACTGTCGACTGTAAAGTTCCGTTCTTTGACGTTGTGTGTCTTTTCTTACTGGCAAGATAAGAAAGGCAGACCATCTGTTGGTTTCTTTTTGCAATTGCTATTGAAACTATACTGTTTAACATTTTTTCATGATTGTTACTTAATCGAAGAAGATTGTTACTTATTTATGAAAAATAATTCCATTATAATGGCTGCCATAAAAAATAGTCCAACCATTTGCAGAAATCCAACCCTGATTTTTCCAGATACACACTTTTTCACCAACTTCTCTTTTCTCACTTGGCAAGACGACGAAGTCCTTAAAAAAAGGGTTCCGTCGAAATATCTGGAATTGTTCCAAACAAATTTGCGAATGAATTTTTCCAGTGCCGGCCGTACAACATTTTTTCAACTATCACTTTTTCAAGCCATTCCTTGCACAAAGCAGCTAAAGGACCAGACAAAAAATGGATCAAAAACCCAAAACAAAAGGCTAACATCTTCACAGATCATCAGAACATCTGTCGAACGTTCTTAAACCATTCTCATCATTCTCATAGGCAAAGTTTTGGGAAATATTGCATGGAAGTAAGAAGTCTAATGCCCAACCTTCAGTTCGGACTAAAAAATAAATACTCCATGATAGATGTCGAATTACGGATGTAGTTGAAAAAACACTGGACTGGAAACTATTTTTAGATATGGCTGAAGCCTTTGATAAGGCTTGACATCGGACTTTCTTAAACGGTATTGCGAAATAGTGAAATCCTATCGACTCTTCCGAGTTCCGAACTAAAGAAAATTGAATAAGGAAGTGACATATGCCCAACCCTGTATACTAGCGATATACCGGTGAACAAAAAATCCTTGACGGCTACTTTTGCAGATGACACTGTAATATTAGCACCTGATACATGCCCGTGAAAGCATCAGATAAACTGCAGAATACAGTCAATAGAGTAATTGAAATGATTGGACGCAAAAACGGCATATCAAACTCAATGAAACAAAATCAACGCACATAAACTTCGCAAAACAAAGAATGATAAACAATTTTCCGAAATTCGTTAACATCCAAATGTCAATACTTTTTTCTAAATACCTTGGAATGTCTTTGAACACAATGTTGAAATGGAAAGAACACATCAAAAAGGAAAGGACAAAATCTTGCTATATAAGCACGTATTGAAATCCAATTGTGGGTTTTTACAAAGAAAATAATATTTTAACCCTTAAATGCCCAAGGAAGCCGATTTTGTCGAAAAAAATATATTACATGCAAAATAGAACACAAACAACTATTTCATTAAAAAAAAAATTGTTTAAATTTTTTTAAACCCATATTTTTGACAAAAACCGGTTGTATCTTTAAAGATACACTGGGCATTAACCCCTCAAAGGCGTTTATGAGAATAATTTAGTATTGATTTCTTTTCTGAGTGTATATATTGGAAAATTAATCTTAAATAACTAGTTTCATTGTTTTATTATTAAGGAAAAGTTTGAGTTTAAAGGTTTATGTGCTAAATTAAATGGATAAATAGTATATTTTAAAAATAAATGAAAATTAGTGAAAAACGAAATAAATGGTAGTAGATTTAGTGAACAAATTTGGTTCACTTGCGGTTTATGCTAAATTTATTTGTTTTATATTATTTTCAAAACAAACTGGCTTACAATGAAATTAAAGTAAATATAATACAAATCAAAAATTTAATGCATAAAATGATAAAATGAAATAATGGGTAAAAGAGGTCTTATGCCAATGTGCATATGTTAGCTGAAACGAGGTTGACGATTCTACGATGGTGAAGTAAGATCTACATATGTATGTATGCCGTGTATTGAAGCTACAAACTCTTCTCTGGTTTCTCGTTTAACCTTCATCATCGTTTTCACTTTTGGAAGCTTGCAATTCTTTACCCGATTTCTTCGGATAGTACCAACTGCAAGAATTGCTTTTGTGTGGGGATAAATTAGCAAGAGAATATCTCGATAGTAATTATCATAAAATGATAACGTAGTACTTCATTAAGCAATCTGAGAAACAATATTTGCCGATGCTTGAGGGTCCACTTCACCTAGGGCCGGTACTTCAGGTGATCTGCTATGTATATATTTAAAATTTATATGCAAATCTACTTGAGTCGCATAATATAAATAATTTAAAACCCCACTTTTTCGGCTTGTTAGGCAAATATGGCCCATAAAATGAAGAGCACATTTGTTCAACTACATACACCCGATCTAGTATTGGTACGCCATATTCAGTGTTTCTAATAATGGCCTAATAGATAAAGGCAGTCACGATTAGGATCATCACTTCAACCGCATTTTCATTTTCATTTTCAACGCATTTTTTTTATTTGTAATTCATAATTTCTTAAAGCTAGACAAAAACGCTTAAACTAACTTAACTAACTTAACTTAATCTAATTCTAACTTACTGACCCTATGCGGGTGCTCTAAGCTAAACCTAATGCTTAAAACTATGTCTTTCGACGAAACCTAACTTAAAATTAATTATTTATCTAAATGACTTAACAAACTAGGATAACTAAGAAAAATTTGGAAAAACTTAGTAAACGAACGTGTTTTTTAAAATAAAAGTCTTACATCTAAACTTAAAAACTACTTTAAAAATAAACCTTAAAACTACCTTAACAATAAACCTTAAAAACTACCTTAAAAAACTACCTTATTCTAAACTATATATATACATGTATATATACATAGTATATATACACATATATACATAACATACATACATATATATATACAACATACATATGTACATATGTATATAATTTTTTTTTTTTTTTTTTTGTTTTTTGTTTTTTATATACCTAACTATAACCTACACCTAAATCTTAAACCTATATAAGCCGGCCAGGCCAACTTTGCGTCTTAAGAGAAGCTACCCTGTATCAAAAGGAAACGACGAGGGAGTTCCCTCTCCGTCCCCTAACCACCAGAATGTCTGATGCTGCCTTACCACGTCTCGCAAATCGCGACCTGCTATCGCTCTACTGAACCGAAGACGCTCCGTCATGCTGAGCGCGACGTCTCGGTCGTAGTTAAGTCGCCTATCCACAGCTGTCCGGGCAACATGGAAGATTAGCGGCACCGCTACTTTGTCCTGTATCAGACCTTCTCTATCTAAATAGAGGAACGCCTCTGGGGGAATGAAGCCGTTAAGGCGCACGCTCTCATGATACATATCATTGGGGTAGTAGGCCCCAGAGATCAGGTTATTCATCGAGTTCATTGCTCTTGCAATGTGCCTTCGAATCATCTTGATCAAGAAATTATCCACCCTGTTTATGTCCGCCTTGTTATAGAGGATCTCATTGGAGTAGAATTTTATGTACTGAGACTCCGGTGTTCTGTATAAGCGAAGGCAGGCCCTAAGACAAGCCCTCTCAAACACCCGAATCCTTTCCAACGAGCTTGCTCCCACGTTGAACCACACGGGACAACCATACACGAGCATGGGCCGAATGAGGGCCATGTAGCAGATTACCTTCACCCTCGCATCGAGTTGGCTGCTATAAAACAGTCTCTTTGTGAGGGCGAAAGCCGCTTTGGCTCTGGCCAGAGCAGCATCTATATGTTTGTTAAAATATAGATACTGGTCTAGCCAAAACCCAAGGTATCTGACTACATTTCGAGACGCTAATGGTTGTCCGTGCTGTCCCACTATTGAGAACTTTCGCCAATTCTTTCTGGTATCCGCAGAGGCCCCAGATAACGACGTCCTAAACAGGATGGTTTCCGACTTCTGGAAGTTGATTTTCAACTTCCAGTCGTCGCAATATCGCTTGATCTTATCGAAGTCACGCTGCAAGAGTATTGCAATGACCTCGATCTTTGGTCCTGATCTGTACGCTATCAAGTCGTCGGCGTACGCTATAGCATGGTGAAGAGATCCTACAAGATCACTTGTGTAAATGTTAAAGAGGATCGGCGAATTTACCGCACCCTGTTGCAGACCATTTTTAATATCAAACGTACCAGCAGAAGTCATATTGCCATTTTTCACAATGAACTGTCTACCGGTGAGCATGTTACAAAACATGTATAGCAGTGGTTTACTTATGCCCAGCCTACTTAACTTGTAGAAGAGTCCTTCTAGCCATACGGTATCGAAGGCCTTCTCCAAGTCAACCAGGCAGGCACCCGTGCATTGTTTCTTGCTTTTGTTCCATTGGATATCCGACACCAGTTTAGACGCGGCATGTATTGTATCATGCCCCGCCTTAAAACCGAATTGGTTATCCGGAACAATATTCATGTCCTCAACCCACTTAGACAGGGCTCTATTGACAACCTTCTCGAATACCTTGCTGATGTTCGGAAGGAGACTTATCGACCGGAGATTTGCCGGATTGGACGTATCTTTACCCCTTTTGGGAATAGGATGAACCACCGCTGTTTTCCAGTGCGCCGGATAATGTGCATTATTCAGCGCATTGTTAAACAGGATGGTGTAAATGTTCACCGCTTCTGGAGGGAGATGTCTTAGCACAATGTTAGACACTCCATCGATACCCACGGATTTCTTCCTTCTCAATGAATCGAAGATCGCTTGGAGTTCCACCTTCGATATGAACGGGGGATGTACCTCCACATTGGCGATGACATTATTTGCCATATTATCGTCATTGAACTCGGTGAAACCGTTGTTCTCTGATCGCCAGTGCTGTATATCATTTTGAAGGTTAAAGTTGTGCACAAGGACTCGACTTTCCAGGTCGTGGTTCGGGCAAATACTATCATTCACCTTATACACTTCCTGGAAAGTCGCTCCTATAGCCTCTACCTTCTCCTGCGGATCTTCGATCACAAAGAAGTTGTCATCACTGACTGCGTTCCCTGGATCTATGCCTGCTGTTGTTAGTATCTGTTCGTTGTTCGTCGTTCGGGGGATCTTAAGACATGGCAGGTCGTTCTGATTATTCCTCCGAAATATTTTATTTATTTGCGGGAACATACTCGGGTTGCTGGATTTTACAGCCCGAATTTTTTTGTTCCAATGCAAACTTACAGAGAGTCTGTAATTTTCTTTTATTAACTGTTGGAGGTTTTTAATCAACGACTTGAGTGTCCTGACCTCCGAGTTTTGTCTGTCAGTAAACCGTCTGTACAAGGTTTTTAATCTTGACAGAAGTCTACTTTTTTGTAAGTGAAGTGCGTCAATTGTTGCATTGCGGTATATGTCTACGTTGTCAGTTTGTTGATACCGAGGTATCGTTCTGTCCATCGTTTGTTTAATTGTCTCGTCCATTCGTTGTAGGTATCTGTCGATCTCCTCATTTGACAGGTTCCTATTGGACGGTGGGTAGAGCGAGTTCGAGGAGAGTGCTCTTGTCAAAACTCTGGAGAAGCGTGTCCAGCGCGTCCTACTGTAATTGTAGGGGTACGTTTGGACAAACTCCTCCAACTCCGCAATCTCGTTGGGAATTGTGATTTCGGCACTGAGTCCGCAATGGTCACTGTCATACACGAATGTATGTAGGCAGTTTCTCGTTTGTCGGTTCGTGTTGGTCAGTTGTAACCGTACGTCGAACAGCAGAAGATCCAGATAGGAACCGCCGCTAGGATACGACGGACTATCGGTAGCTTTCAAATCGAGTCTATACTCGACATTGTGTAGACCCCACCAATTGAGTAGTAGGTTCCCCCTAGAATTTGGTATATTATTTCCCCAATCACTATGCTTGGCATTTAAATCTCCAGCCATAATAAAATAGTTCTCCTCCATCTCCAGCCTTAGGCATCGAAAAAGTGTCTCGAGCTCTGTTATAAATGAAGTGGTTTGAGTAGCTCCGGAAGCGTAGACTGCGACCATGTGCAACTTCTTTCCACTACGGAGAGGGATGCACACGATACAGGCCTCCAGCTCCCGAAACCTCCGCACTTCACCGCTGTACACAGCCTTATAACGCAAATCTTTCCTAATGAAGATCGCAACACCTCCCCCTTGAATGGAGTTGGGTCGGTCTCTTCTTATAATATTATATTTATTGTGCCATAGTTTGTGCTTCTGGGATAGCTTAGTTTCGCTAACCAAAAGTACGTCAGGGCTTTGGTCTTCTAACAATTTAAAAAGTACGGTTCTTCGCTCGATCCTTATCAGTGAATTCACATTCACCGCAAGGATCCTCAATGATTTCTCCGCCAACGTAGCCATTACGACTGGTGGTGCGCTAGGTCCGGCAGAAATGCGTAGATCTGGTCTACCCGTTTCGCCTGCTCTTGTAACTGACGCTGAAGCTGGCTCATTTGCCCTTGAATTGAGAGCAAAATAGCCAGCATGTCAGGCTGAGCCTCAGGTGCTTTAGGCACTGGGGCCTGTGAAGCAACCTTCGGTTGTTGTTTTTGTACCGTGTTTCCCCGGCCTGACACCATTTCGGCGTAAGTCCATTGGGACGTAACGGCTGGCGTTTGACTAGAAACGGGTGGACGCTTGACTTCGACTTTCTGCTGACGAACCAAATTTATTTTCTTCATATACTGAAACTTAGGACAACCCCGATAGTTTGCGGTGTGTCCCGAGTTTCCACATAAAGCACATGAGAGTTGGGCCCTATCTGCTACCCCATCCTTACCCAGAGAACATTCCTCTGCTTTGTGGTTCTTACCGCACTTCACGCATCGAGGCTGCATTTCACAGTTCGACGCGGCGTGCCCAAACCTTTGGCAGCGAACGCATTGTAAAATGCTATCGCTCCTCTTTACTTTTTCCCATGATACAACTTGGTAGTCTAGGACATTAATACTCCTGAGACCATCCAATTTGCTATTGGGCGAAAGCTGAACAAGAAAGAACGGTAACTTACGCTTCTCCCTTTTTGCCCTAGCCGTGGTGAACGGCTTGACCCCCACGAACTCAAGCCCGTCGCACTGTTTATCCTTCAGCATTTGAAGGAGCTCCTCCGGCTCGATAGACGAATCCATCCCCCTCAGCAGCATAGTTTGCAGCTTTTCCCCCTTCGGGGTGAAGGAGAAGAACTCCGTCGTCGAGTCCTTTAATAATTCTTTAATTGTTTTATATTGCTCCACTGTTTTACAGTGGATAGCATGTCTATCCTGACTTAATCTTTTAATATAAAAATTATGACCTATGGCCGACTTACATAGGTCTATAGTGTCCTTTAGCTCCATCTTGTACGTATTTATAGGCGGCACCTTCTCCTTCGTACTTTTCTGCTGCTGTTGTTGTTGCTGCTGTTGTACTTGCTGCTGCTGTTGTTGTTGCTGCTGCTGTTGTTGTTGTTGCTGCTGTTGTTGCGGCTGCTGCTGTTGCGGTTGTTTCTGCTTTTGTTGTTGTAGTTGCTGCTGCTTTTTCGGCTGCTGTTGTTGTTGCTGCTTCTTTGGCTGCTGTTGTTGTTGCAACTGCCTTACTGGCAGTTGGCTTGTTTTCTGCGGCAGCTTTGTTGCTGCTGCCGCTTTTCTTGCAGTTTTATCCACTGCGGTTGTTGTTGTTGTTGTTGCTGGGAGCACCGCTTTCTTAGGTGATAGCTGTTGTTTTAGTTGTTGTTGCTGGGAGCACTGGAGCTCAATGTGCTCCTTCTCCCTTCTGGCCGTCTGTTTGGCCTTTATGGCGAGCACCCTCTGTTGCAGCTGCCTAATGCTGGTGTCGAGGCACTCTAGCTCGTCTTCCTCGTCTTCCGATTCGGAAGCCGCTAGCGAGGCGAAGCTGTTGCTGTCACCCATAGCTTCTGCATTACCATCGTCGGCCGACGGATGACGCTGCTGTTGAACTGCTGCAATTTTTTTTGCCGATGGCGCCCCCATTCTCACTTCACCCCGCAGCTTTTTGGCTGAAGTAGATAGAGAGAGGCGCTTAACCGGGTTGGGGTTTGGCCTCAGCTTTGCCCTTCTTTTAATAATTGTTTTGGTAGCCACTGCTGGTATGCGGCTACCCATAACTGCCTCATCGGCTGGTTCCGAAATTTTTCCCGCTACTCCTGCTATGGGGATAACGGACCGCTCACTATTATCCATCACTTTTTTTTTTGTTTTTCTATTTGTTATTATTATTTTTATTTTTGTGTCTCTATCACTTACTTTTCACTTTTCTTGTGTCTCTGTCACTTCGATTTATTTTTGTTTTTATTTTTTCGTGTCTCTATCACTTTTTGTTTTTATCTACACAAACACTTGTGCTCTATCCCGTCGCGGCGCGATACCGAGTCCGCTGGGTAACGGTAGGCAAACACCACCACTTGGGCTGCGTCGCCGCTGATCCGTATACTGCTTGATGTAGTATTAAAATTTCACAATTTGTTTTTTTTTTTTTTTTTTTTCACAGTGAAGCCGAAACACGTGCATATACCGCGAAGTTCTGTGAACGACTGATCACTTCAACCGCTTTAGCTTTGTCATTGAAATGAATATAGGAATGTTGTCGCATCACTACGCGGCGCATCGATTTTCTATAAAACTTCAAAAATCGTTAGTACTCGGGTGTTTGAAGTAAGCCATGTAAAAAGGGATCCCAATAAACTTTCGTAGATCAAGAAGTCTAAAGAGGAATGATGTATCAAGAGCAAGTTCCGCATTGACTAAGGTTTCTTCAAGGATACGTTGGTCCAACGACTAAGGAAAGAGGTATGATCGAACTTTAAAAAAAATTCCTAGCCTATCACTTCTCCTGGAAGGGTTGAGTCTTCCTGTGCACGATAAACAAGATTCGAATTTTCGCATTTCAAAGACTTGGCATGAACTTTCAAATTGTAAAATCTAAAGGACATGAACTCCAACGATCGTTTACTGAAGTTGAGGTGCAGATGATCACATCATTTATCATATTGGGAAAATCCTCTTCCCTATTATCTCCGTCCGTTTCACCCGGCTTAACTTCATCATTATCTTCAAATTCATGTACATTATAAATACCCATAGAATGATAATTCATTGCAAACAAACGCAGCACATAAAAAAATAGCAATAATCACGAAATAGGCCAAACTGCCCAGTGTATCTTTAAAGATACAACCGTTTACCGCAACATTACGCGAGCTGCGTTTCTTAGAATCCCATGAAACAAATTTATTTAACTTCACAATAAATGTCTGTACCTGCAATGTTTTTTTTTCTAGTGAAATGTCACCAGGTTCAAAGAATTTTAGTAATAAAAATACTTTTTTTTTAAATTCTACGAAATTCGCTTCACGCACGTAATTTGTCTATGGTAACTGTACTTTCAAAGTTAGGAGGCTGAAAAAATTATTTTGATTAGGATTTGAGTTGATGAATAAGAAACTATTACAATCTTAGCTCTGGACCCTCTATTTAATAAATTAAAATTATTTGAATGGTTGTATCTTTAAAGATACTGTGGGCATTTAAGGGTTAAGTTCACAGATCTGCACACACATTCCAAAACAAAATCCTTCCTGGAATAAAAAATAGACATGGTGACAGAAGTGGTTACAAAGTACGAAATGTCACACAATCAACGACTGCACAACCACATCTACTCCGAGATAGGACCCGTGTTTAATGTATGAGACAATAATGAGAAAAACAAAGCTTCATAAACTAATGGTGTAAAACCTATGATAAAGTACTTAAAACCTTGAACTCCTCCAATGCGAATTTAAACATATGTTCGAACAAAAAAAGCATTTGTCGATCTCACTTAGATTGGTCCTATTTAAGGAGATGTTTCGTTTCTAGTGGAGTTAGAGTCCCACACTGCTTGGTAAACTACAACTACCGAGCCATACTTACAGTTTATGCCCGGATGGGTATCGTCGAACATCTCACGTGTGTAATTGGATCAAAAAAAAAAACTCTCTGAAGCCGCTCTTCCAACACTGCGAAAGGATTTTTATTTTTGCTTGTCCATAAAAAAATCTCAAATTATTGATCTATTGCTAAACTATCATGCATCCCAAAACTCTTTGAAAGTATTGTTTACGATTCCCTTTATTTGCATTGTAAAGTAGGCTACAAACTATCAGCTAAACAGGTATCTTCTCAAAACTTGTGGTCCCAAAGAACACTGTTACTAGTTAATTCTTCCAGAAAGTTCCTATAGATCGGTAGGAGCCATTATTTTAAAATTATTCTGCCCACCGATGCAATGCAAAGTCGTCTACTGAACAATTTGCCTACATACATATGTATTACCATTTCTCATGCATCATTCTCCGACATTCCAGCAAAATACAAGAAAAATTTCAAACCTCATCATTCCCGCCATCATTCCAATCGTCAATTTTTATTCCAAGCTAAACACTGTCAGTTTTACATCATTCCAAGAATGTCATTTCAAAAACGATAGTGTGTAACCTACTTAAACCAATCTTCTCTCTCTGCGCAGTACGGTTTCTGAAAAGGTAGATCCACTACGACAAACCTAACAGAATTTGTTTTGTGCATTATATAGTGATAATGAAGTATGCATGTAGGTAATTGCAGATATAATCTGTTAGAGCTGAATGTAAGCAAATGTAAAGCTTTTACCTTTTCCAGTTAATATTTTCCTCTACCCCTTAGGACCTATTACTTACATAACATTCCGCTCTCCTCAGTCAATACTATTCGCATCCTAGGTATAATATGCGGTATAAAGCTTAACTTTCGTTTGTATATTGATCTCATACTTAAGAAAGCCAACTCGACTCAAAAGGCCAAGTGTCTTAAGGGTATTGACTTTATTTCCATGGACTACAGCTTCTTTTATATTCACTTCTGGGGTCGTATCATTTTAGGTTGTAAAATCGTAAACAGTGAACCGTTGCTAGTGATTACAGCCCATTTGGATTTCCCCGCCCCAGAATTTCCATTGTTCCTTAGCACTGGCATTTAACATTTCACATTGGCATTGTTACCAAAAATTGGTAAGGATTGCTACTGACTCGCTAAGAATGAAAAGACTTGTTGTGACTTAATTAAGTAAAGCTGCTATGTAGTTGCATTCTCTATCGGAGAAACAGCTTGCAGCTTACCAGCGCAGAAAATTCTGCGAGACTGCGCTTCAAAGTCTAGTTTCTCAAATAAAATTCTTCCACACAACTTGGACCAGATGCTACATTAGTGGTTTGATGAACCACTAATAGAGAGGTGCGGATCGTAAATTTATGTAATCTCAGGTCTCGATTCGAAGCTGACGTTCAGTTTCCACTATTATAGCGCATGGTTGTCGCATCGCTGTTGAACACTGATGTGGTAATACCATTAGCTTCTCATCACTTAAGCGTTTATTTGGATTTCTACGAAAGACGAGGAAATTTCAGTAAAATGAAAAAAAAAATGGTGTGCCTCCTGGTAGTACAATAGATCAGCTGCCTCTACAATAAGGACAGTTTTCATTGCGCCTGCTGTGCAAACAAAAACTATTCTGTGAAATTCCTTGATCCTGTCTTGAGTAGACATTTGTTTGCCACTATATTGGTCTTGCTACTGCTGTATACAGCCACAGTATAAGTTTCAAGGCTCAACTTTTTACCAAGGGATCCTAGCTTTGTCAATAAGTTTTGTGAGGTGAAAATTATATTCTTCTTTGTCCTTGGAAGCCTAAAGGGCAATGCCCATTTCATCATTACGTTACTACAGCCCTGGTGTGTACACTGTCTTGTTTAAGAGATGTAGCGATTGGATCCCAGAGCAAGGAATTCAGAAATTATTGACCGCTAACGAGCGAGTTGAATCCTCACTAAAGACTGTGCTTTACAACTCACAATGCTACGCTGTCATTAGCCCAGAAGTGCAAAAGAAGTTTCGGTCCATTGAAACACTCAAGTGGCAAGCTACAGTCTTTGCTTGAGCTCAATGTCAATAAATGCAAAGTCATTACATACTTCCGTAAGCGTCTCCCTAGATAATACCTTATCTGTGACGAGCACGTTCCTTGCGTGATTGGGGTATTATCTGTGGCAGAGAACTAAACCTTGGCTGTCATATCGATAACATTATCAGCAGAGCTAACTCCGCGCTTGGCTTTGTGAAACGATGATCTAAGGAATTGTCCAACCCTTATGTTTCGAGATCTCTCTTTTTCACATTTGTTAGACCAATCCTTGAATATGCTAGCCAAGAATGGTCACACTATCTCGATACACATTCCGTACGAATTGAGGCTGTTCAACGCAGATTCTCCTTCCGTCCTTAGTCCTTTTTTAGTTTAAGTTAATTTTAATAACTTTTTGTTAGTTTAATTAAATGAAATCTACCCAAGGACCCAAGGACCCAATTACAGCTTGTACTAAGTTCAAAATAAATAAAAAATAAATAACTTGAAAAAAAGTTGTATCACACTAGAGCCTTTTAAACGCACTAAGATGGAGCTCATGGAATTTTAAAATATTTTATTCAAAACAGAACTCCTTCCGCGCTAGCAACACACAATTAGACACCCTTAGTCAGATCTGGGCGACAACTGAAGGTACCCGGCCCGGCAGCCGGAATAGGAAAGCCCAATCCGCTGCTTTTATTGCTACAAATGCGTTTGATTCTAGTAAGAAAAAAATTTCAAATTCAAATTCAAAAAATTTCAAATTGTTTTCTTTAGGGCATTGTCGCCCTAAGTACAGACATTTTTTGGAAAATTATTGGGTGCAACCAATAAGTTCCTAGATTGGTATTATACAGAAAAGGGTGCCAAGGAGTGCGAATTTCAGTATTGTTTTAATGGTCAGTCTACGGTATTTCAGAGAAAAAAATTGGATTTGAAAAATCGTAACGAGTGTAGCACGAAATATGTTTCGTTAGAAATAAGAGAAATGCTTCTTTCCCTAGAAGAATCGCAAAAATTCTTACTTATAGTCCATACACTTTCACAGCATTTTCACACTAAAACATATGTAGATAAACACAGATCTAAATTATGTATCCGAAAATGTATGCAGTACTTCTACCTATCTAAACCAAAACAAACCAAACTTCATGTCTCTAAAAAATTTCCCACTATTCGAAATTGGAGAAATATGAAAAGCGCCCATGATTGCGCATGTTTCACCCTTCGAGTTTCTGTTATGAAATGTTCATGGCAACATTGTCGCTAGTATCGCTTAAATGTGTCATTTTCCCCTCCAAATGAGAATCTCAGAGAGTAAAATTATACAACTCTCCCACATGGAGCAGAAGGGAAAAGTCCTTTCCTTTTAAGCGGAACATTTTATCCTCATTGATTTTCAGTAGTGTACAGAATTTTCCTTGGGCTAGGTTAAGAATGAAAATCTACAATGTGGGTAACTGGGCGAACTCACCCCTCGTAGCAGTTGGATTGGCCTCTACCAACAAGGGTGGTAGGGAGCTATACATAAAGTATGGAAAAACAAGGCAATGCCACGCTGTTGTGTACTTTTTCATTTCCGTGCAATTGATTAAGCCGCACTGTGTGTTGAGAGGCCTTCATTTACCCCTCCTCTACTTTCCTAAAAATGTCCTTCATGACTTTCATATTATACTGCTTTCTTTTTGAGATTTGTTTCGGAAATTTTGTTGCAATGTTCAGTACTTAAACTTTGACTTAAGGTCGCGATTTCTGGCTGAAAGTAGCGAGCCTTCTTCTTGGGGACTACTCAATGGCTAACTCTCTGAGGGCGACTTTGACTAAAAGGATCTCATGAAATAATTATAAAGGGTCGGCCGTTCCTTATTGGTCCCGCTTCTTGCTTTTATATGAATTTTTTAATGGGTCATATTCACGTCATTTAGTGGGTCCTTTACACTGTCAACGTGACAATAAAAAGTCTTCTCGTACGTGGTACGTAATATCAGCGGTACAGACGTCGTTTTTGGGACAGAATGACCTCGTCATTTGATCTTCTGCTTTGTCGTGGTCTTCGTTATTACTGTTATGGAATAATTGATGTAGTAGGCCGGTTACTTCCAGACATTGCTTGGCTGAGTTTTATGTTCCGTGGTAAACGTTATTAGCGCCGGAATTGATGAGGCGCATAAAAAATCGTCCTTTTGGAATTCTTATTATTATTTTTCGCTCTCTCTAACTCTTGTTGGCTTCCTGTGGGGTTGTATACGTTTGGAAATTTTCCACCCGGTTGGCTTATACGATAAGTTTTGTGGCCCAGCTCAGTAGGATCGACGCGCCGAACAGTGCGTTGACATTTGGCGATTTTAATTTGATTCATTTTCGGTTGATAATAGACGTCATTAAAATTTGTTTCATTCTTAATCTCCTTTCATTCGCCATCTTCAGTGTTTTTTTTTTTGTTATATTGTCCTGGCGGTTGCAATAAAATAAGTATATAAAGCGAAGATGGAGGAGTTGAATATAAATCAAAAACTTGAGCAATTGTTATTTTCTATAGCACTTTGAAATTTCAATTTAGTAGCAGTGGTGTTACTTTATGATAAGCGAGGGTGGAGGGTTTTTTCAGGTTCTTGGACTCAACTGATTGAGCTTCGGTTGATATGCCCTTGAAAATTTTATTGCGAAATTTTTGCTCGAAACAAATAAATCAAAATTAATGACCATTTAGGCGACTTAATAATTTTAAAGCATTCGCTATAAATTTACTACACAGACAGACAGAAGGGCTGGAAGTTTTATGAATTATTTTCATTGCTAAACTGTTCAAGTGTCTGCGTTCGACGAACCTCAACCACAGAGGAATTAATGGCGAAGAATTTATTATTTATTTACCGTGAAAGGGGATAGTACTAACTTCCTACCAATTAATCATGTCAATGCAAGTAATATTGTGTTTGACTTTTATGTGATATTGACTTTCGACTTCCGAGAAGTTGTTGCACTGAGTTTGGGCAGTGTGGGTTGTTTGTTATAACGCGAGAATGCAGAAACCGTTTTACTTCAAATATGATTTAAACTAGGAATGCCTTCAGAGTTTGTTTCATATTAATACGAAGGACAACATTCATAATTTCTAGGAAATAGTTTAGAACAATAAGTTCAATAAACTAAAGAGTTATTTAGGGCAGCATTGTTTTCTGGGAATGAGTATGAAGTGCAAACGGGCAGACTCACTATGATAACATAATAATGACAACTGAACGCACTCCTATTCCGAAACTTCGTATCTTTTAACGGACAACCCATTTCCACATAAATATACCGACAATAATTAATTTGATAATCGACTTTTCCCTGCCTTTTAAATTCCCACTCAATGACGAAAAATTATCCTGAAGAAAATAAATTAACACTTCTTTAAGAATTTTTGCTTAGGAGCCTCAAGGATAATGTAGATCGATGCTTCACCCTCAGAAACTTAGTCGCACGACTGCGGAATTATACACATTTCCAGTTTAAAGGGCATGTCCAATATGTAAAAGCCTCGGAATGGCACTTCACGACGTGTTTGTTATAAATTCAAAATCTCAGTAGTATAAAGAGTATGCACTTGTTACGTTTCTATGTTTTTGAGCATCATCGAGGGAAAACATTCATTCATTCCCTTTCAACAAATGGATTGCGACAAAGTGGAAAAAACAGCCAACACAGTGACAGGGCCTGGCTTCTCTCAATTATTGGTTAAGTTGAAGGCACTGCATCTAGCTGCACACCGTACGTATTATTAAATATATTTTTACATGTATTTCTTTACGCACTCTGGACCTGGGAAGATTACCTGTCTGAGACAGGGTAGCACCACATACTCGCAGGACGCAGTGCTCTAGTATTCTCGATAGTTTGGGCTTTAAGGCAGATTTCAATACAGTCTTTCGAACTGCATATCTTGGTACAGCTCGAGCAATTCGCGGGTGTATCTTTAGTTCCATTCATCCTCGTCGCACAAAAAACCTAAAATTTGACGAAGAATCTTTTACACGGAAGCGCCCAATATTTGCTCTGCTATCGTGTTTATCATTCCACACTCGGCGCCGTACAGCAGTACTGACAGCACTAGCGTTTTATAGAAAACATACGAGATTTTTTTGTCAAACTGAAGTGGCATCTTCACCAGACACACTACATAGTATTTCCCGATCAGTGCGTTACAGAAAAACTTTAGATGTTCATCTAATCTGTTGGTTAGGATCTTAAATGTCCAGGCACTCTTCACTGTTCCTCGGCGGTACCGCCTCAATGCTAAGGGGGCTCCGCTGACATCACCCTGTGTTCCTTCGATTATATCAACATTGTCGACGTATTGCGAGTAATTGTACAAACTTTTGAAAGATTGTAGTTTGCCTCTGGTAATGCAGTGTATGAGTTCGCTGCAATTTGTTAAGGATCGGTGTTAAATCAATCAGAGGAGACGGCGCCGCCGCATAGTGTGACAATTTGCCTATTTAGCGGGATTTAATTAAAAAATCTACTTGCACAAATGTAAACAAAAACCGGTTTTTTTCTAGCTTACACCTCTCACTCAATGTCTGTGAACACATTTTTTTGTTAGAAGCATGTTCGAAAAAAAAATATCTCAGAGTTCAAGTTGTTATTCATAAGATGGTCAGGTTTGAGAGCAAGAGTTTCAGTTTTTTTTTTTCAAGTGGTGCGTGTGTGAAAGTTTTATTTTAATAGTTTGTAAACATAACTAGTCTTTAAAAATGCTGCCATACTTGGCTTTAAAATCGATGGAGAAATGATACGCACCGATTTAAAATTTCTGCGTTTTTTCCAGGATCTACCGCAATATACCAATCTTATCGACGATGGACTATTCTGGTCCAGTTGCAGAACAAACTGATATGGTTCAACCAGGACTTCATATCCTCACACTATACATCAGTCAAGATTTTGTGCAGAATATTGAGAAAAGCGCAGTAGTATTCTCTCTGTATCGTCTATATCGACTGCGGTTTTGCTACTTGGCTTCCTTATTCCACCTGTAGGTCTCTATTCGAGCTTTATAGGTTTGTCGTGTTCGGTAAGCCCTGCGTTTATTATTACTACAATACCTTCCCCCTCATAGCTCCATCGCGCTTCTTATGGTTCCTGATTTTTCTATTGAGAAACCGATATGCCACACCGAATTCAGTAGTGGTGTAACAAAAGTATTCGTTCGGTGCAATGTACATATTCGTTACTACCATGTACTCATTCGTACTTGTTACCTGCTAAGTACTCAGATACGTGTTTGCTTACGCATTCGGTTGGCAATACCCAACACATTTCAGGAGATTCTTATTCGCCACAGATATGTATTCGAATAACCGTTCTCTCTTGCACTACCAACAAGTATTATTTTAAGAGATTTTCTTACTCGCCCTACACCAAAACTATAATTGTATAAAATTGTAATTTGTAAAATATGTCAACAAAACAATATCACCTCACAAGGAGGCTGACACATTTTACACACGCAAAATGTTTTGTTTACTTTCTAGCAAACACACGGCTTGGCATAAGTGAAAAGTGAAATCTGTTTCTAATGAATTATATTTGTTAGACCAGGATACTCTTGTATTCGGTTCGTAGAAAAGAGGCAGAATTTTATTTGCATAGCTTCCAATGTGTTTTATATGTGATAATCGCGAGATTTAAGTACTCGTTACTTTTATCCGAGTACTTATGAAAAAATAATAAGTACGAGTAGTCACATTTTACACCACTGCAATTTAGTGGTTAAATCTAAATTTCCTATGGTTACTAGACTGCAAAGAGAAGTCTGCCTTAAAGTTGCTGGCGTTAGGCTTACCATTCCCATGGGCGGTCTTAACGTTTTGCTTAAATTGCTACATCTGAACCTAACTGTTAAAGAGTAAAGAAAGCGATGTGTCGAGTCAAGAAAAACAAAGTAGGTAAGGTACGATGGTACAATACATGACTTTCAGTATGGAGCAATATGGTCCTTGTTCATGATTTTTATCAGATCTGATTTGCAGTTGGTCGGGAATTTACTAATTTGGCCAATTGCGCAACAACCAAATTTCGTGAAAAAGCGCTTGCTAAGCGAGGCAAACTCTTCATAGTGGGCCCTGGAAACTTTGTGTATACATTTTTATACAAAATTGCAAATGCAGACGGTCTAGTATTGACGACCTTTGGCTATCGTACTCGAACAAAGATTACTTTCTGAAATGTAAAAACCATTCTAGACTCTGGCAAATAAAGTTTTCATAATGCCACATTCTCACTGTTAGAAAAGGACTTTATGCGGTATAATCAAAGGTGGGCAATAATAAGATTTTCAACCTCAATCCCCTTGTCATATGGGGCACACTCCAAGAACATTACACCTGCCATTAATCAGCTGTGTATTTACCGATCGGCAGAGAACTTGCTTTAAACCGGTGTTTTAGAGGTTGTCTCTTGAATATTCGGAACAGTAGTGGTGCCGACATTTGAGTTAAATGAGGTCACACTACCTTATTGTTGCTAGCATCCGTCTTCAAACTGCAGCCTTGAGTACAACATCGCGTATCAATAAAATAAGTAGGTATGATACCGAAAGATTAAGGATTCCGTTATCAACCAACAACTTAGAGAACATATTGTTGAAGAGGCAGAAGCAATTAGCAGAACCATGTAGTAGAACACCATGGTGGACGAGTTTTCCGACACAATAAAATACCAGAATTCGCATCACACCTCCCCAGTGATGTTGGACTCGTTACCGCTTTTAAAATACAAACAAGGTGGCAGTAATTGGCGGCTTTCCAACGGATATAGTTTCAAACCGTTTCCGGGAAAAATGAAGTCAAGGAATGCTTGTGAAGGTCCCTCAAAGGGCAATTTAACAGAGTGTGGAAAATGTAGATGCCTTTGAGTGCTTGCTGCAATTGCGAAAATAATAACCAACATAATCATCGGAGGCATTTAAAAACATCTAAAAAGTGCTCTAGACAAGAATATGGTTTCCGTTCTGTACCCTCCTGATCATTAACATCTTACGGATCATCATTGAACAATGCGTCGAGTATAACTCTCCACTAAACCTGTTTTTGATTGATTTCGAGAAATTGTTCGACAGTATAAACAGATAGATTATATGGGGTGTTTCTGGGGAAGTAGGTATAACGTACTTCATAGGAATAAGTTGTCGGAAGAATTCGAGAACTGAAGCGGCTTTGGACGACATTGGGTACTACCGACATATTTCTGGTGGTGATTAGTGATGTTTTGCAGAATTATACCAGCACTGCAGGCAAAATGTCGGTTTAAGTAAATGAGGTTGTAAGCCTATCAAGTCTTGTCGTCACTCTTGGCAGTAAAGGGTTATTTCTCGAATAGGATTGGGAAAATTTCGAAATTTGGATTAGAAATATCCAAATGACCATTTGAGGAGTTAACGAAAGCGTTCTTTACTGACGAGTGAAAGCACTAGTTCGACTAG